>CM077667.1:127695141-133340141 GCA_039707655.1 Elymus sibiricus
CATCTTTCTAGGCGAGAAAGCCCGCGCTTTTCCTCAAGCAGGCCGAGTCTATCAATAACGAGCTTGCAGTCAGACTCATAGGTGAGAACCGGTCTAAGGGTTTTGGCCCAGGATTTGAGCCCAAATCTAGTCTTTTTTATCGCAGCGGCCAGAGAATGGTCTGAGTTAGTCCCATCCGACCACCGACGAGGGTTCCAAACATTAGAGACGATACGTCGACAGGCAGGGTGGAGAGCCCAGAAGGACTCAAAACGAAAAAGGTTTGAACGTGCTACGAAACGTTCACGATGAGAGGGACGTGGTCAGAAGAAAACCTAGTTCTGGAGGAGAGCGTAGAGTTTGGGAAGGCGTTTCCCCAAGCAAGATTAGTGAAAGCACGGTCAAGGCACTCGAGAGTAGGATTTTGGCGGTTGTTGGACCAGGTAAAGGATCTGTCAAGAAGGCGAAGCTCGATTAACTGCAGGTCCGAAATGTATTTTTAAAGAGATCAACCTCATTAGCATGAAAGTTAGTGTTGTTCTTCTCATGGGCGAAGCGAATAAGGTTGATGTCCCTGATGATCATCCAAGGGGTCGCATCATGGGGAGCAATATCAGCTAATTCTTGTAAGAATTCAGCCTTCTGTTGATGGTGGGAGGGGGTGTACACATTAGTGATGCAAACGGCGGTGTTGGAGGCCGGGCACAAAAGATTTAGGGAAGAAGAAAAGAGCTGGAGAGAGTGGTTGACGAGGGTGAGCTTAAGGGGATTGATAGCCGAGATGATACCTCCAGCGGAGCCGATGGCCGGAAGATTGATATGGGTAGAAAGAAACCTAGGAAAAAAGGAGTGAAGTTTCTATAGAGTGATCAGGTTAAGCTTCGATTCTTGAATAAGCGCCACAGAGGGGTTAGAGGTGATAAGCTCAGAGAGAATATCTGAGCACTTATGGTTGTCGCCGAGGCCATGAACGTTCCAAGAGATAACTGAAAAACTACATTGATTCACAAGCAACTGAGATACACCACTACCGGATCGCGAGACAGCAAGGGAAATACAAGGGGATGGATCGCGTCAAGCCAGGAGACATGGTCGAGGCTGACATAGACCTACGAGTACTACGGCGGGAAAAGTAAACAGGGTGCGGCTGAGGGCGCAAGACGCAAAAAGACCCTCCGAGAGGGCGCTTGCTCTGGGGTGTAGGACGTCCGTTGATGAACCACAAGTATAGGGGATCAATCATAGTCCCTTCGATAAATAAGAGTGTTGAACCCAACTAAGAGCAGAAAGAAATGATAAGCAATTTTCAGCAAGGTATTCTCTACAGGTGTTGTGAGTAACAGTAGTAGATAGTTTTGTAGCAAGATAATTCTCAACAAGTGACAAGTGACAATAGTAACAAAGGTGCAGCAAGGTATCCCAATCCTTTTTAAAGCAAAGGATAGACCTGAAAGTACTCTTATATTAAGCAAGTGCTCCCGAGGACACATGGGAATTTTCTGTCTAGTCATGTTCATCATGTTGAGTTGATTCGCGTTCGCTACTTTGATAATTTGATATGTGGGTGGACCGGTGCTAAGGTGCTGTTCTTACTTGAAAAAACAACCTACTTATGATTAAGCCCTCTCGCAAGCGTCCACAACTACGAAAGAAGAATTAAGATAAATCTAACCATAGTATGAAACGTGTGGATCCAAATCAGCCCCTTATGAAGCAACGCATAAACCGAGGTTTAAGCTTCTGTCACTCTACCAACCCATCATCTACTTGTTACTCCACAATGACTTCCCTTAGGCCCATAACATGGTGAAGTGTCATATAGTCGACGTTCACAGGACACCACTAAGAGAAGTAACAACATACATATCATCAAAATATCGAACGAATACCAACTTCACAAGATTACTTATAACAAGACTTCTCCCATGTCCTCGGGAACAATAGTAACTACTGACACCTCATCAACATGTTCAATATCAGAGGTATAATAATAATGATTAAGGATCTGAACATAATGTCTTCCACCAAGTAATCTAACAAGCATCAACTACAAGATGTAATCAACACAACTTGTAACCCACAGGTACCAATCTGAGGTTTTGAGACAAAGATTGAATACAAGAGATGAACTAGGGTTGGAGATGAGATGGTGTTGGTGAAGATGTTGATGAAGATTGGTCCTCCCACGAAGGAGGAAGCGTTGGTGATGAAGATGGCTTCGATCTCCACCTCCCGGAGAGGAATGCCCCTGGTAGAATCTGACTGCCGGAGTGCAAAAGGGCCTCTGCCCATCCGCCTCGAGACAGCAGCGCTTAGTCCCGATATATTGCTTATGATTTTTTCTAGTGTAAAACACACCATATAGAAGAAGAGGGGGGAATCGGGAGGCCTGCAGCGGCCCCACAAGTCATCAGGGCGTGACCAGGGGGTGGTCGCGCCCTGTTGGCTTGTGGCGAGCAGGTGGCCCCCCTCTGGCATATTTTTGGCCCAATAATTCTTAAATAGTTCATAAAAATTCTCCGTGAAGTTTCAGGTCATTTGGAGTCTCGTGAATTTTCTGCCTTTTTCTAGGTTTCCCAGAATTCCAGTTTCCAGATATTTCCCTCCTTGTGATGTACCTTGCATATTCAGATAGAAAGGGCATAAGAATTGTATGATAATAGGGAATAAGAGTCAAGAATAACACATATATCAATAAGAAATCATGATGCAAAATGGACGTATCAACTCCTCCAAGCTTAGACCTCGCTTGTCCTCAAGCGAAAGCCGAGCTCAAGAATAATGGCCACATGATTTGAGAGAGAGAAGTCAAAAAAAAAAACAGAATACGGACATGAGAGCATCATGAATATTAACATAGCAACAAGTTTTCCATCATATAGTTTCTCATAAACAAGTAACAATCTATTCATAAATGAAGTAGTATGAAGCGTAAACTTTATTGGAAACCGACAAACAATGCCATTAGTCATTGAGATAATCATAATCTGTCATATTCAAGTGAAGAGTCTATGTAAGAGCTTTTATTTCTAGCGAGTTCAGATACTCAACTATCATGTAGCCTTCTATGATTGTGCACACACATTGCATATTTCTGGAGCTAATGTTTCTGCTGGACACATATGAAGATGGGGGCTTTATTATGTTTCCCTCCCAACTTATTTACCTCAAGGATAATGTCAACAATAATGAGTCATGATCACCCACATTCAACTGGATATATTTGTCCTCAACACATAATGTTTGCCGACTAAAGAGTTAAGAGGTAGGAACAAAGGGTAAATAATATTGACTCTTGCATGAAACTAAATTCTTGTAAGAAGATAAAATATAGGCCCTTCGCAGAGGGAAGGAGAGGTTGTCATGCGCCTTTATTTGTTTTGAATGTGCAAACTCTTAATGCAATGGAACGTCACTTTGTATTGCCCCTTGTGATAGTGAACTTTATTATGCACTCTTTCGCTTTTATTTCTTCGCTATCACAAGATCGTACAAAGCTTATTTTCCCTTACAATAAAAGATCATACATATTTAGAGGCAATTTGTATTGCTTTGTGCACCAATGACAACTTACTTGAAGGATCTTATTCAATCCATAGGTAGGTATGGTGGACTCTCATGGAAACAAACTGGGTTTAAAGGGTTATGGATGCACAAGTAGTATCACTACTTAGTGTAGAAAATTTTGGCTAGCAAAAGATCTAAAGAAAGCATCACATGTTAAGGGATCCATGACAATATAACTTCTATGCAAATGTAAACAATCATGGTCATTATGTTGTCTTCCATGTCCAGCATCAACATTTGATCATTATATAATATTTGATGGGGGTTCACAATCATAAAAGGTGTCAAAGATAATATATTTATATGTAAATCTCCTCTTCTCTATCACAATCTTGCATGGATTATATCAATAACTAATGCTATGCTTGTAATTCCCAACATCTTTTATCACTTATACTTTTTTCTATGTGAAGTCATTACTCCCCATGAGATAAGCATATGATATTTTCTATTTCTTTTATTGCCATGCTATGATGATGGGTGCATGAAAGTAAAGCACACAAACTGAACTAATATTTATTATATAACTCTCACACCCAATTACAAGGATAGATAGATCTTAAAGAAAAAATTCTAAGTAAAGCAAATCTGAAATTTTATTTCTCTAAATCACGAAAAACTAAGGATCGAACTGAGATAGATAGTAGTGGTAAAAGTGATGGTGATACGATACCGGCGCACCTCCCCCAAGCTTGGAACAAGCTACGGGTGGTGCCCATACCCATGTACTCAAGCATCCTTCTTAGGTGATGGTGGTGATGATGCGGTGGCATTCTTCTTCTCCAGCCTACGCTTGAGGATAAAATTTTCCTCCCTTAATTCATCGTTTTCTAGCTCAAGCTTCAATATATTTTTGCATAATGCCTCCTTGCTTTCCTGCAGAAAACGGGACGGGATAAATTGGATCTTAGATCTGTTTAATTCGTTTGGGAGACTTGACTTCTTGAATTCCACATGCATATCTGCAGGCTGAGGTAGTGGAACTTCATCTTCATCTGAACCGGCCTCACTCGTCTCCTCCAAGTCGGTATCCTCCTCCTCATTTGTGGCCCATAGGTAGGGGTAAATATCCCCAAAGATCTTTGGATCTGCAACATAGTGGGAGACATAGCTCTCTCCATCTGAATCCTGTGACGACATACTTTCAGATCTGCCAGAAAAATAGCACGAAACAAGTACAGAGGAGAAACTCGCGATATGGTGGTTAAAACATACGGGAGTCTATATAATGATTTTTTCTAGGTCAAAATATGTGCTCGGGAGGAAAACGAAGTCCGGGCGGCACAAGAGGGCCCCACAAGCCATCAGGGCGCGGCCAGGGGGGTGGTGCCTCCCCGTGGGTCCCCCTGACTCCTTTTTATTTTTGGATTTTTTATAAAATACAATAACCAACGGAACATATATTTTTGAAATTTTTGGAGTCGGTTTACTTACCGTATCACGTGCCTACTCCTTTTTCACGTTTCTGGAGTGTTTCGGAAGGTCTCTCATATGTGCTCTTCAGGTGTTATCACTTGAATAATATTAGTTTCATCATTAATGGGCGTACTAGAAATGTAGTGCTTAATTCTTTTCCCATTTACCACTCTCGGATTTTTTCCTTCAAAGTTATTAATTTTTATAGCACCGGAGCGATAGACGTCCTCGACAACATATGGGCCTTCCCATTTGGAGAGGAGTTTACCTGCAAAAAATCTGAAAGAGAATTGTACAAAAGTACTAGGTCTCCTACATTAAATTCTCGTTTTTCAATGCTCTTGTCATGCCATCTTTTAACCTTTTATTTAAACAACTTGGAATTTTCATAAGCTTGTGTACTCAATAAATCTAATGAGCTAATATCAAATAACCTCTTTTCACCGGCAAGTTTAAAGTCGTAGTTAAGTTCTTTAATTGCCCAATAAGCTTTATGTTCTAACTCAAGAGGTAAATGACAAGATTTTCCATAGACCATTTTATATGGAGACATTCCCATGGGATTTTTATAAGCAGTCCTATAAGCCCAGAAAGCGTCATCTAGTTTCTTAGACCAATTCTTTCTAGATCTATTGACAGTCTTTTGCAAAATTAATTTTACTCTCGGTTGCTCAATTCAACTTGGCCACTAGACGGAGGATGATATGGTGATGCAATTCTATGGTGAACATCATATTTAGCTAGAAGTTTATGGAAAGCACCATGAATAAAATGTGAACCACCATTAGTCATTAAGTATCTAGGGACTCCAAACCTCGGGAAAATGATGTCTTTAAGCATTTTAATAGAGGTGTTATGATCAACACTACTAGTTGGAATAGCTTCTACCCACTTAGTAACATAATCAACAACAACTAGAATATGAGTATACCCATTAGAGGAAGGAAAAGGTCCCATAAAATCAAAGCCCCAAACATCAAATGGTTCAATAGCAAGTGAATAATTCATAGTCATTTCCTGACATCTACCAATGTTACCAACTCTTTAACATTCATCACATGAAAGGACATACTTACGAGCATCTTTAAAAAGAGTAGGCCAATAGAAGCCGGATTGTAATACCTTGTGTGCAGTTCTGTCACCGGCATGGTGTCCTCTGTAGGCCTCGGATTGACACTTCCTTAGAATTTGTCCCTGTTCATGCTCAGGTATACAACGTCTAATAATACCATATACTCCTTCTTTATAAAGATGTGGGAAATCCCAAAAGTAATGTCGTAAATCATAAAATATTTTTTCTTTTGTTGATAGGTGAAGCTAGGTGAAATATATTTAGCAGCAATGTAATTAGCATAATCAGCATACCAAGGAGTGCTACACTAAGTATTTATAACAGCAAGTTTCTCATCAGGAAAATTATCATCAATAGGCAGTGGGGCATCAAGAACATTTTCCATCCTAGACAAGTTATCTGCTACAGGGTTTTCAGCTCCCTCTCTATCAACGATACGCAAATCAAACTCTTGAAGTAAAAGCACCCACCTAATAAGTCTAGTTTTAGCATCTTTCTTTTCCATAAGGTATTTAATAGCAGGATGATCAGTGTGAATAGTTACTTTGTAATCAACAATGTAAGGTCTAAACTTATCACATGCAAATACAACTGCAAAAAATTCCTTCTCAGTAGTAGCATAATTTCTTTGAGCAGTGTCTAGGGTCTTACTAGCATAATGAATAACATTCAATTTCTTATCGATTTTTTGACCTAGAACAACACCAACAGCATAATCACTAGCATCACACATAATTTCAAATGGTAGATTCCAATCAGGTGGTTGGACAATAGGTACAGAAATCAAGTCTTTCTTAAGTATTTCAAAGGACTCTACACAATCGTCATCAAAAATAAAAGGAATATCTTTTTGGAGGGGATTAATTAATGGCCTAGAAATCTTTGAGAAGTCTTTAGTGAAACGCCTATAGAAACCAGCATGACCAAGGAAACTTCTTATACCTTTGATACCTTTTGGGCATGGCATTTTCTCTATTGCATCAACTTTGGCTTTGTCCACCTCAATGCCTCGTTTAGAAATTTTATGCCCAAGTACTATACCTTCATTCACCATAAAGTGGCACTTCTCCCAATTCAAGACAATATTAGTTTCTTCACATCTCTTCAAAACTCGATCAAGGTTGCTCAAGCAATCATCAAAAGAAGTCTCGTAAACGGAAAAATCATCCATGAAAACCTCAACAATATTTTCACAAAAGTTAGAGAATATAGCAGTCATACATCTTTGAAAGGTAGCAGGTGCATTGCATAAACCAAAAGGCATACGCCTATAAGCATAAGTTCCAAAAGGACAAGTAAAGGTAGTTTTCTCTTGGTCCTCTTTTGACACGGGTATTTGAGAAAAACCGGAGTAACCATCATGTAAACAAAAGTGTGTGTGCTTAGATAGTCTTTCTAACATTTGATGAATAAAAGGCAAGAGATAATGATCTTTCCTAGTAGCTTTATTTAATTTCCTGAAATCAATCACCATTCTATAGCCAGTTATGATTCTTTGTGGAATAAGCTCATTTTTATCATTAGGCACAACAGTTATACCTCCTTTCTTAGGAACACAATGAACATGACTTACCCATCTACTATCAGCAATAGGATAAATTATACCTACTTCGAGAAGTTTTAATATCTCAGTTCTTACCACCTCCTTCATCTTAGGATTGAGACGGCGTTGATGGTCAACGACAGGTTTAGCATCTGGTTCCATATTAATCTTGTGTTGACATAGAGTGGGGCTTATGCCCTTAAGATCATCAAGAGTATCCAATAGCAGCCCTGTGCCTCTTTAGAGTTTTAAGTAATTTTCTCTCTTCATCCTCTGAAAGGTTAGCACTGATAATAACATGATATATCTTCTTTTCATCAAGATAAGCATATTTCAAAGTATCAGGCAATGTCTTTAGCTCAAACACAGGATCTCCCTTGGGTGGAGGAGGATCCCCTAATATATCAACTGGTAAGTTGTGTTTAAGAATAAGTTGGGGAACGTTGCATGGGAAACAAAAATTTTCCTACGCACACATAAGATCTATCCATGGTGATGAGCATCTACGAGAGGGAGAGTGAATCTACATACCCTTGTAGATCGCTAAGCGGAAGCGTTAATAAACGCGGTTGATGTAGTCGAACGTCTTCGCGATCCAAATCGCCGAGCGTCCCGCGATCCAATCACGATCCTTCCGATCTAGTGCCGAACGGACGGCACCTCCGCGTTCAACACACGTACGGCTTGATGACGCCTTCACCTCCTCGATCCAGCGAGCGATGGTGAAGTAGTGGTTGAGTTCCAGCAGCACGACGGCGTGGTGATGGTGGTGAGGAACAATCTCTGCAGGGCTTCGCCAAGCACTACGGAGATTATGACGGAGGAACTAGAGGGTTAGGGTTGCCGCACACGGCTTGGGGAAATCTTGATGTCTCCCGTGTGCTAGCCCTGCCCCTCTATTTATATGTTGAGCCTTGGGGTCTAAACTTGGAGTAAAAGCCTCCTCCGGGTCGGTTTTGCCCGCACAAGGTCGGTTTGGCCCGCAGGGAAAGAGTCCAACTCGGATCCCTGCCGAACCGCGCACAGCCGCGCACAAGCGGTAGTACCGCTTCACACAAGCGGTAGTACCGCTTGGGCGGTAGTACCGCTTCACACAAGCGGTAGTACCGCTCGGGCGGTAGTACCGCTTCACCAAGCGGTAGTACCGCTTACGCGGCAGCAAAACTACTTTTGCACTTTCCAATACCTTGTGGGCTTTATCCCTTTGGCTCATATAAAGTGTTGCTGCACCCGAACACTTCGGTAAACATCCGGAACCCATTCCGGTGAACTCTGAAACTCTTCCGGAGATCGAAACACTATTATCACATATATCAATCTTTACCTCCGGACTCTTCCGGAGATCCTCGTCATGTCCGGGATCTTATCCGGGACTCCGAACAACTTTCGGTCACCAACATAATAACTCAATTATACTAATCGTCACCAAACGTTAAGTGTGTAGACCCTGCGGGTTCGAGAACTATGTAGACATGACCGAGACACCTCTACGGCCAATAACCAATAGCGGGACCTGGATGCCCATATTGGCTCCTACATATTCTACGAAGATCTTTATCGGTCGAACCTCTATGTCAAGGATTCAGTTAATCCCGTATGCTGTTCCCTTTGTTCTTCGGTATGTTACTTGCCCGAGATTCGATCGTCGGTATCACTATACCTAGTTCAATCTCGTTACCGGCAAGTCTCTTTACTCGTTCCGTAATACAAGATCTCGTGGCTAACTCTTTAGTCACTTTGCTTGCAAGGCTCAATGTGATGTTGTATTACCGAGTGGGCCCTGAGATACCTCTCCGTCATACGGAGTAACAAATCCCAGTCTTGATCCATGCCAACCCAACAGACACCCTCGGAGATACCTGTAGAGCACCTTTATAGTCACCCAGTTACGTTGCGACGTTTGATACACACAAGGTATTCCTCCGGTGTTAGTGAGTTGCATGATCTCATGGTCAAAGGAACAGATACTTGACATGCAGAAAACAATAGCAATAAACTGACACGATCAAATGCTACGTTTACAGTTTGGGTCTTGTCCATCACATCATTCTCCTAATGATGTGATCCCGTTATCAAATGACATCTCATGTCAATGGCTAGGAAACCTTAACCATCTTTGATCAACGAGCTAGTCAACTAGAGGCTTACTAGGGACACAGTGTTGTCTATGTACCCACACATGTATTTGAGTTTCCAATCAATACAATTATAGCATGGATAATAAACGATTATCATTGACAAGGAAATATAATAATAACCAATTTATTATTGCCTCTAGGGCATATTTCCAACAGTCTCCCACTTGCACTAGAGTCAATAATCTAGTTCACATCACTATGTGATTTACATTGTAATGAATCGAACACCCATGCAGTTCTGGTGTTGTTCATGTTTAGCCTTTGGAAGAGGTTTAGTCATCGGATCTGCAACATTTAGATCCGTGTGTACTTTGCAAATATTTATGTCGTCCTCCTTGATGTAATCGCGGATGGAATTGAAACGTCGCTTTATGTGTCTGGTCCTCTTGTGAAATCTTGGTTCCTTGGCTAGAGCAATGGCACCAGTATTATCACAAAACAGAGTCATTGGGTTAAGTGCACTAGGCACTACTCCAAGATCTGTCATGAACTCCTTCATCCAGACACCTTCCTTCGCCGCCTCCGAGGCAGCGATGTACTCCGCTTCGCATGTAGAATCAGCTACCACGCTTTGCTTGGAACTGCACCAGCTAACCGCACCCCCATTAAGAATAAATACGTATCCGGTTTGCGACTTAGAGTCATCCGGATCAGTGTCAAAGCTTGCATCGACGTAACCCTTTACGACGAGCTCTTGATCACCTCCATAAACGAGAAACATGTCCTTAGTCCTTTTCAGGTACTTCAGGATATTCTTGACCGCCGTCCAGTGTTCCATTCCTGGATCACTTTGAAACCTTCCGACCATACTTATGGCAAGGCTGACATCGGGTCTTGTGCACAGCATTGCATACATGATAGAGCCTATGGCTGAAGCATAGGGGATGACACTCATCTTTTCTCTATCTTCTGCAGTCACTGGGCATTGAGTCTTACTCAACTTCACACCTTGCAAAACAGGCAAGAACCCCTTCTTGGACTGATCCATTTTGAACTTCTTCAAAATCTTATCAAGGTATGTGCTTTGTGAAAGTCCTATTAAGCGTCTTGATCTATCTCTATAGATCTTGATGCCTAATATGAAAGCAGCTTCTCCTAGGTCCTTCATTGAAAAACTCTTGTTCAAATATTCCTTTACGCTTTCCAGCATTTCTATATTGTTTCCAATCAGCAATATGTCATCCACATATAATATTAGAAACGCTATAGAGCTCCCACTCACTTTCTTGTAAATACAAGCTTCTCCGTAAACTTGTATAAACTCGAACGCTTTGATCACCTCATCAAAACGAAGATTCCAACTCCGAGATGCTTGCACCAGTCCATAAATGGATCGCTGGAGTTTGCAAACTTTGTCAGCATTCTCTGGATCGACAAAACCTTCTGGCTGCATCATATACAACTCTTCCTTAAGGTAACCGTTAAGGAACGCTGTTTTGACATCCATCTGCCAAATTTCATAATCGAAAAAGGCAGCTATTGCTAACATGATTCTGACGGACTTAAGCATCGCTACGGGTGAGAAGGTCTCATCGTAGTCAACTCCTTGAACTTGTGAAAAACCCTTTGCCACAAGTCGAGCTTTATAGACGGTGACATTACCGTCCGCGTCCGTCTTCCTCTTAAAGATCCATTTGTTCTGAATGGCCTTACGCCCTTCAGGTAATACTTCCAAAGTCCATACTTTGTTTTCATACATGGATCCCATCTCAGATTTCATGGCCTCTAACCATTTCTCGGAATCCGGGCCCATCATCGCTTCTCCATAGCTCGTAGGTTCATCGTTGTTTAACAACATGACCTCTAAGACAGGGTTGCCGTACCACTCAGGAGTAGTACGCGTCCTTGTCGACCTACGAGGTTCGATAGCAACTTGATCCAAAGCTTCATGATCATCATCATTAACTTCCTCTTCAGCTAATGTAGGCTCCACAGAAACAACTTTCTGCGCTGCGCTACTCTCAGGTTGAAGTAAAGGTTCAATAACCTCATCAAGTTCTATCTTCCTCCCACTCAATTCTTTCGAGAGAAACTCTTTCTCAAGAAATGTTCCGTTTTTAGCGACAAACACTTTGCCTTCGGATCTGAGGTAGAAGGTATACCCAACTGTCTCTTTTGGGTATCCTATGAAGACGCATTTCTCCGCTTTGGGTTCCAGCTTTTCAGGCTGAAGCTTTTTGACATAAGCATCACATCCCCAAACTTTAAGAAACGACAGCTTTGGCTTCTTGCCAAACCAAAGTTCATATGGCGTCGTCTCAACGGATTTCGATGGTGCCCTATTTAAAGTGAATGCAGCTGTCTCTAATGCATAACCCCAAAACGATAGTGGCAAATCGGCAAGAGACATCATAGATCGCACCATATCCAATAAAGTTCGATTACGACGTTCGGACACACCATTACGCTGTGGTGTTCCAGGCGGTGTTAATTGTGAAACAATTCCACACTGTCTTAAGTGACTGCCAAACTCATAACTCAGATATTCTCCTCCTCGATCAGATCGTAGGAATTTAATCTTCTTGTTACGATGATTCTCAACTTCACTCTGAAATTGTTTGAACTTTTCAAATGTTTCAGACTTGTGTTTCATTAAGTAAATATACCCATATCTACTTAAGTCATCAGTGAAGGTGAGAAAGTAACGATAACCACCGCACGCCTCAATGCTCATCGGACCGCACACATCAGTATGTATGATTTCCAATAAGTCACTTGCCCGTTCCATTGTTCCAGAGAACGGAGTTTTAGTCATCTTGCCCATGAGGCATGGCTCACATGTGTCAAGTGATTCAAAATCAAGTGACTCCAAAAGTCCATCAGCATGGAGCTTCTTCATGCGTTTTACGCCAATATGACCTAAACGGCAGTGCCACAAGAAAGTGGTATTATCATTATCAATTCTACATCTTTTGGCATCAATGTTATGAACATGTGTATTATTACTATCGAGATTCAATAAGAATAAACCCCTCACATTGGGTGCATGACCATAAAAGATATTACTCATATAAATAGAACAACCATTATTCTCTGATTTAAATGAGTAACCGTCTCGCAATAAACAAGATCCAGATATAATGTTCATGCTTAACGCGGGCACCAAATAACACTTATTTAGGTTCATCACTAATCCCGACGGTAATCGAAGAGCGAGCGTGCCGACGGCGATCACATCAACCTTGGAACCATTTCCCACGCGCATCGTCACTTCGTCCTTTGCCAGCCTCCGTCTATTCCGCAGTTCCTGTTTTGAGTTGCAAATATGAGCAACCGCACCGGTATCAAATACCCAGGCACTACAACGAGAGTTGGTAAGGTACACATCAATAACATGTATATCATATATACCTTGTTTGTTGTTGGCCGCCTTCTTGTCAGCCAAATACTTGGGGCAGTTCCGCTTCCAGTGTCCAGTTCCCTTGCAATGAAAACACTCAGTTTCTGGTTTGGGTCCAGCCTTGGGTTTCTTCACGAGAGGAGCAACTGCTTTGCCACTCTTCTTAGAGTTACCCTTCTTACCCTTGCCATTTTTCTTAAACTAGTGGTTTTATTGACCATCAACACTTGATGCTCCTTCTGAATTTCAGACTCAGCGACTTTCAGCATCGCAAACAGCTCGGCGACTGACTTGTTCATCCCGTGCATGTTATAGTTCAACACGAAGCTCTTGTAGCTAGGCGGCAATGATTGAAGAACTCTGTCAGTGATAGCCTCTGGCGGAAGGGGCATCCCTAACTCAGCCAGACGGGTGGAGTACCCAGACATTCTGAGCACGTGATCACTGATAGACCCGTTCTCCTCCATCTTGCAAGCATAGAACTTATCGGAGATCTCATATCTCTCGATCCGGGCATTCTTCTGAAAGATAAACTTCAACTCCTGGAACATCTCATATGCTCCATGACGTTCAAAACGTCTTTGAAGTCCCGGTTCTAAGCCATACAACATTGCACATTGAACTATTGAGTAATCATCAGAACGAGCCTGCCAGGCGTTCACAACGTCTAGAGACTCAACTGGAGCGGGTGGATCACCAAGCGGTGCATCAAGGACATAAGCCTTCTGGGAAGCCGTAAGGATAATCCTTAGATTACGGGCCCAGTCCACAAAGTTACTTCCATCATCTTTCAATTTAGCTTTCTCTAGGAACGCATTAAAATTCAGGGGTGCTACTGCGCGAGCCATGATCTACAACATAAATATAGCAAAGACAACTTAGACTATTGTTCTAGATAATGAGTTTAGTTAATCATATTACTTAAAAACTCCCACTCAAATTGACATCCCTCCGGTCATTCGAGTGTAACATGATCCAAATCCACCAACTCAAGTCCGATCATCACGTGAGTTGAGGTGGTTTCAATGGTGAACATCTTTATGTTGATCATATCTACTATATGACTCATGTTCGACCTTTCGGTCTCTTGTGTTCCGAGGCCATGTCTGTACATGCTAGGCTCGTCAAGTTTAACCCGAGTGTTCCGCACGTGCAACAAGGCTTGCACCCGTTGTATGCGAACGTAGAGTCTATCACACCCGATCATCACGGCGTGTCTCGAAACGACGAACTTTCGCAACGGTGCACACTTGGGGAGAACACAATTTATCTTGAAATTTAAGTGAGGGATCACCTTATAATGCTACCGTCGTCCTAAGCAAAATAAGATGCATAAAAGGATTAACATCACATGCAAATCATAAGTGACATGATATGGCCATGAACTTGTGCTTTTGATCTCCATCTCCAAAGCACCGGCATGATCTCCATCGTCACCGGCATGACACCATGATCTCCATCATCTTGATCTCCATCAACGTGTCGCCATAAGGTTGTCGCGCCGACTGTTGCTTCCACGACTATTGCTAACGTTTAGCGATAAAGTAAAGCATTACATAGCGCTTAATGATTGACACGCAGGTCATACAATAATTAAAGACAACTCTATGGCTCCTGCCAGTTGCCGTACTCATCGACATGCAAGTCGTGATATTCTATACAAAACATGATCATCTCATACATCACATATATCTCATCATGTAATTGGCCATATCACATCACAACATACCCTGCAAAAACAAGTTAGACGTCCTCTAATTGTTGTTGCAAATTTTACGTGGCTGCTACGGGTTTGCAAGAACCGTTCTTACCTACGCAAAACCACAACGTGGTGTAGTGATTGCTTTTTGATCTTCTAAAAGAACCCTCTTCATTGAACCGATTCAACTAAAGTGAGAGAGACAGACACCCGCCAGTCACCTTTATGCAACAAGTGCACGCAGCGGTAAAACCAGTCTCGCGTAAGCGTACGCGTAATGTCGGTCCGGGCCGCTTCATCTCACAATGCCGCTGAATCAAGTATCAACTAGTAACGGCAAGCAATATGTATACACCCACGCCCACAACTCGTTTGTGTTCTACTCGAGATCTCATCTACGCATAGACCTGGCTCTGATACCACTGTTGGGGAACGTTGCATGGGAAACAAAAATTTTCCTACGCACACATAAGATCTATCCATGGTGATGAGCATCTACGAGAGGGAGAGTGAATCTACATACCCTTGTAGATCGCTAAGCGGAAGCGTTAATAAACGCGGTTGATGTAGTCGAACGTCTTCGCGATCCAAATCGCCGAGCGTCCCGCGATCCAATCACGATCCTTCCGATCTAGTGCCGAACGGACGGCACCTCCGCGTTCAACACACGTACGGCTTGATGACGCCTTCACCTCCTCGATCCAGCGAGCGATGGTGAAGTAGTGGTTGAGTTCCAGCAGCACGACGGCGTGGTGATGGTGGTGAGGAACAATCTCTGCAGGGCTTCGCCAAGCACTACGGAGATTATGACGGAGGAACTAGAGGGTTAGGGTTGCCGCACACGGCTTGGGGAAATCTTGATGTCTCCCGTGTGCTAGCCCTGCCCCTCTATTTATATGTTGAGCCTTGGGGTCTAAACTTGGAGTAAAAGCCTCCTCCGGGTCGGTTTTGCCCGCACAAGGTCGGTTTGGCCCGCAGGGAAAGAGTCCAACTCGGATCCCTGCCGAACCGCGCACAGCCGCGCACAAGCGGTAGTACCGCTTCACACAAGCGGTAGTACCGCTTGGGCGGTAGTACCGCTTCACACAAGCGGTAGTACCGCTCGGGCGGTAGTACCGCTTCACCAAGCGGTAGTACCGCTTACGCGGCAGCAAAACTACTTTTGCACTTTCCAATACCTTGTGGGCTTTATCCCTTTGGCTCATATAAAGTGTTGCTGCACCCGAACACTTCGGTAAACATCCGGAACCCATTCCGGTGAACTCTGAAACTCTTCCGGAGATCGAAACACTATTATCACATATATCAATCTTTACCTCCGGACTCTTCCGGAGATCCTCGTCATGTCCGGGATCTTATCCGGGACTCCGAACAACTTTCGGTCACCAACATAATAACTCAATTATACTAATCGTCACCAAACGTTAAGTGTGTAGACCCTGCGGGTTCGAGAACTATGTAGACATGACCGAGACACCTCTACGGCCAATAACCAATAGCGGGACCTGGATGCCCATATTGGCTCCTACATATTCTACGAAGATCTTTATCGGTCAAACCTCTATGTCAAGGATTCAGTTAATCCCGTATGCTGTTCCCTTTGTTCTTCGGTATGTTACTTGCCCGAGATTCGATCGTCGGTATCACTATACCTAGTTCAATCTCGTTACCGTCAAGTCTCTTTACTCGTTCCGTAATACAAGATCTCGTGGCTAACTCTTTAGTCACTTTGCTTGCAAGGCTCAATGTGATGTTGTATTACCGAGTGGGCCCTGAGATACCTCTCCGTCATACGGAGTAACAAATCCCAGTCTTGATCCATGCCAACCCAACAGACACCCTCGGAGATACCTGTAGAGCACCTTTATAGTCACCCAGTTACGTTGCGACGTTTGATACACACAAGGTATTCCTCCGGTGTTAGTGAGTTGCATGATCTCATGGTCAAAGGAACAGATACTTGACATGCAGAAAACAATAGCAATAAACTGACACGATCAAATGCTACGTTTACAGTTTGGGTCTTGTCCATCACATCATTCTCCTAATGATGTGATCCCGTTATCAAATGACATCTCATGTCAATGGCTAGGAAACCTTAACCATCTTTGATCAACGAGCTAGTCAACTAGAGGCTTACTAGGGACACAGTGTTGTCTATGTACCCACACATGTATTTGAGTTTCCAATCAATACAATTATAGCATGGATAATAAACGATTATCATTGACAAGGAAATATAATAATAACCAATTTATTATTGCCTCTAGGGCATATTTCCAACAGGAGGATCCCCTAATATATCAACTGGTAAGTTGTGTTTAAGAATAGGTGTTTGTCTAAGAAATATATCATCTATTTTATTTCTTTCATTCATACGCATATCATTTTCATGGTCTAGCAAATATTGTTCTAACGGATCAGTAGGAGGTACGGCAATAGAAGCAAGACCGATTATTTCATCCTTATTAGGCAATTCTTTTTCATGTGGTTGTCTACTAAACTTAGAGAAATTAAATTCATGAGACATATCACCAAAGCTTACTTTGACCTTCTTAGTAGCACAATTAATTTCAGCATCAACAGTATTCAAGAAAGGTCTACCAAATATAATGGGACAAAAGTTATCTCATTCCGAACCAAGTACTAGGAAATTAGTGGGGTACTTGACTTTTCCACACAAGACCTCAACATATCTAACGATCCCAAGTGGTGAAATAGTATCACGGTTTGCAAGTTTAATAGTGAGATCAATATCTTCAATCTCAGTGGGTGCTATGTCATGCATAATTTCTTGATATAATGTAAAAGGTATAGCACCAACACTAGCACCAATGTCACACAGGCCATGGTAACAATGATCTCCAATTTTAATTGAGACAACAGGCATGCCTACAACTGGTTTGTTTTTATCGAGATCATCCCGCTCGTTTCTAACAGGTTTTGCAATTCTAGCAGCTTAATCACAAAAGTAAATAACCTGACCATCAATATTACACTACTACAGAATGGTCCAAAGACGACACATCAATCAAAGACCCTTCGTGGAAACTGTGTGCGATCCATCAATCGCAAACGGTATAGTTCAAGATCCGTCGCTAATGACACGAACTGTGCGCGATGGCGGATCCATCAAATACGATTCAGAAAATAGTTGCATGTGTGATGTTGGGCATACAGTTGATGATTATGAACTGTTTGCGATTAGACAAGATAACACAAACGGTTCTCAAAATACATATGTGTGTGAAGTACGGCATACAGTTCATTCAGACAAACTGTTTGCGTTGATCGAGCTAGAACACAAACGAGTTACCATAACAAGGTGTGTGTGATGCCGGGCAAACAGTTCATTCATCAGAATTGTGTGGGAAGACCAATAATAACCCAAATGATTCATACTGACAAGCTGTGTGGGTTGTTGGCAGACGGTTGCTGCCAAACAATTGTCAGCGATGGATGAAATCGTTACCGACACTTTGTTGGGAGGTGCCGTTTGCCTGTATTAATATTGTAGATGTTTTATTATTATGACCCATGTGCCTGCGCATCACCCCGTCCTCCTCTCTCGCATCTTGTCACCGCGTTGCCGCCTGAGGATTCCAGTGCACGCTTCGGCACCGCTTTTGGCCATGTGTCCGCTCGATGAGCCCGTTCCCGCGCACAACCGTGCAGGTTCCTGCGCACAAAACCGTCCTACGGCTCTACCTTCCCGCCCGGCTCAGTGAAATTCCCAATGCTTGCCGGCCTGCTATATAAACCCTCATAGCCGGCGACTCACTGCCTTCATCACCTCCCTCCCCGTAGCTTGTCTAGTTTGATTCTCCCCCAATCGCCAATGACACTGGCCGTTCGTCGTCGCCCAGCCACTCCGCCAGAGGACAACCCCAGCTGGGAGGCTTCACCGCGTCGGCACGGCAGTACTCTGAAGCGTGTGGTGCACGTGGCGTCCCTAGTGGGTGTGCTCACGCCACCAACTACACGCTTCACCACCGCTCCCCGAAGGCAGCTGCTGCCGGTGGCCGCCAACACGCCGGTAGCCGCCGAGGCCGCCACCCCATCGTTGTCCATCTTTGCCACAACCCCGCCGTCAGGCGGCGGGGTCATCACCTACTCCGCCACCAAGGCCCGAATGCGAGAGGTGGAGGCCGCCAAAGGTCCGCCGCTGGGCTTCTGCGTCGCAACCCTTGCACGCTACATCTACTTCCTAGAGAAGGAGGTGGAGCGCCAGGTCGCGCACTCGAAGAAGCTCACCGACGCCCTGGCCGCAGGAGAAGCCGCAGTGGCAGCGCGGAATGCGTAGATCTATGCCGACTCCCGTCGCTTCGAGGAGGGGCATCTTGAGCGCCCGAGGGCAGCACTGGCAGGCAACGTACACGACTCCGGCAACTCGTCGGTAGGCTACGCCTCCACTTGCTCTTAATGAGCGCGCTCGATTCTGCTGGAAGTGGTACAATGCCCCTCCGTATTACTAGTATTTAGGGGCTATTTTGTTCAGTTCATCTAACTATAGATATGGTTGAACTATACCACGTACTTTAAATTAGATAGTATATATAGTTGAACTAGCTATTTCAGTACTTGGTTGGCAACAATTGGGGAAAAGTTTGTTCGATTCAGCTGTCGAGTTGAACTATTTTGTACAAAGACCAATGGTTAATATATGAATGAAATCCATGTTTGCTGAATTTCAGTTGCAAAAGTGCACCGTAATAGTGATTTCGTTCCTGTGAAATTCGACAAATGCTAGTGCTACAATGTTTACAAATGCCAATGTTACTAGATCGACAGATGTCAATGCTTCCAATTTGACACATGGCAATTTACCCAATATGATTGATGCAAATCTTCCTGGATTGTCTGTACCAGGCACACTAGTCATATTAGAGAAACGTTTGTGATGACACGTTGCACCAATCCTTCACGCCAATATTTTCACTTGGCTTACGGGTGAAGGAAAGATAGCTATCGATCTGTATACGGGTATTCAACCTGAACCGTTTGTGATGAGTGTTTATTCAGAGAAAACGATGATGGTTTTTTGTTTGCTATGTGAATTCAGAGATAAATACTTAGTTCATCAAACCATAGATTTTATTCAGTCAAGCTTTGACTTTACATTCATACAATCGAGATACAATATAAAGAAAACTAGTTGCGGCGGCGGCGGCGGCCTGCGGCGGCGTTCTGGTGCTTTGGGGCGAAGTTGTACAGTTCTTCAAACGAGACCAGAATGTTATGGACTTCACAATCAAAGAGCCGGTCGTTGCGCGATCAACGGGCATGGGGCCGGGGGTGGCGACTAGCGGCGCTGCGAAGAAGTTGTCGATGGCGGCATCACAATCCATTGAGGGGCCCGTGACGGGTGCAGGCACGCGCACGGGGTCGGGCTTCGTGGGTGCGGGCACGCGCATTGGTACTGGTGTGGCGTGTGCAGGGGCGCGCATGAGCACGGGCGACGGAAGAGGCGCTAGCGCTTACACGTACACGAGCTCGCGCGGGTCCGCGGGGACCTCCCTGATGCCCGCGGTTTCCAGCGCTGCGATGATGCTCGGCGACCAGCCCGTCAATGCCACGGGGATGGTTGCTGGCGCGGGCGCGGGGATGGTTGCTGGCGAGTGCGTCGGGGCAGCATCCGCTGCGGAATGCAACTCTTCCAGGGCCATGTCTATCTCTTGCTGGCGTCCCGTTCGTCTTTATGTTCTATCTCTTTCGGCTCGGTGTCAACTTCACCAAACCGGAATACTAGTGGCATATGATCCTTGTGCATCATGGCGTAGGTCGCCGTGGAGGTCTAAATGATGGAGGGGAATGGGAGGCGAAGATGTAGACAGGATTGTGAGTGAGTGGGCAGTAAAGCCGCCTATTAAACAGCGGCTCGGGCGCCATTGATGGACAGGTTGGAAGCGAGGAGGGCGGATACGGAGGTCAAAGGGCTCGCTTCTCGATGAGCCTACGGCGTACAACCCGCATGCCTCCCGGTGAGCCTGTGCAGCGGAGGCCAGGTCGCACGCCTCCTGTCAATTCTAGCAGCTGCTTGCACGGCACCTCCTAAGCCCTAGCCAATAGAATAGTGCGACGCTTGGCAGCACGTAAGGGCAGTAGAATGCCCACGGTTTGAAAATAATGCAACCGTTTCCGTGGAGACGAGAGAGTTCTTTGTTCCAAAAAGCTTTTGTTAGCTATTAATGTGTCCGTCTTTTTCCAAAATGGACACGAAAAATACCACAACATATTTGTGCTATATCATGACGCCATGCCCAATTTCTTGAATTTTGTGTCAGTTCTAGATTTACGATGATTTAACATAATATTCCCAATGTTGGCTCTAAAAGAAAAAATATATTAAAAAACGAGTCTCAAATAGGAAAACAAAATGATATGACGCCTTTATGTACCATGTTCATGACAGCAAGCCAAGTTTCATGAATCTTCTGACGAGTTTTCTGTTTTACATGATTTAAAACCCGAGTTTCTCAATGTTTCTCTCGCCTAGCCAAGACCTCGAGATGATTGAAATTCATTCCCATATCTTGCATGGGACCTAAAGATGCATGCACACTAATATGGTTTTCTAACCATTTTGATGCACCGGACCTTGTGTTAGTAGTTTAAATTTGAATTATGCATATTAAATAATGCATATAAAAGTCAATTAATGTATAAAAAGTCCAAACGAACCATGTATAATTTCATATTTTGGCACGACACTCATTTTGGTATATGTTGCCTCTAGAAATATATAGTTCAAGATGAGAAGGTCCAGCGGATGTCGATTCGCCCACATAAGGTGATGTGTTCCATATCGAAACCAAAAAAGCTTCCCGTGAGAAGCTTAGGTTTGTTAGACGCTTGTGCCAAAACTTGTCCCAAATTGGATATTATTTTACTAGGTCACATATGAGCCATGCATGTCATGACACCATGCCAAGTTTCATGACTTTTCTCACGAGTTTTTGATTTATACATGATTTAAAATCGAGCCAAGACCGTGAGATGTTTGAAATTCATTCCCATATCTTGCATGGGATCCTAAAGATGCATGTACACTTATATTATTTTCAACCCATTTTGATGCAACAGACCTTGTGATTGTAGTTCAAATTTGAATTATGCACGTTAAATAATGCATATAAAAGTCAATTAATGTATAAAAAGGCCAAACGAACCATGTATATTTTTCATATTTTTGGAACGACACTCATTTTGGTATATGTTGCCTCTAGGAATATATAGTTCAAGACGAGAAGATGCGACGAATGTCGATTCGCCCACATAATGTGACGCGTTCCATATCAAAACCACAAAAGCTTCCCGTGAGAAGCTCAGGTTTGTAAGGGGCTTGTTGCAAAACTTGTCCCAAATCGGACATTTTTTTCACCAGGGCGCGTATGAGCCATGTCATGACACCATGCCAAGTTTCATAAAATTATGACGAGTTTTTGATTTATACATGAATGTAAAACCAAGCTTCTCAATGTATGTGGCCGAGCCAAGACCCCGAGATGTTTGAAATCCATTCACATATCTTGGATGGGGCCCAAAGTAGCCATGGACACTTATATGTTTTTTCAACCCATTTTGATGCACCAGACCTTGTGATTTTAGTTCAAATTTTAATTATCCACATTAAATGCCTAGAGAACTCAATTAATGTATGAAAATGCAAAAAAACCCTGAATAATTCCATATTTTAGCAAGACACTCTTACTGGTCTATGTTGCCTCTAACAAAAGTATAAGGCGAGAAGATGAGCGGATGTCGTTTTGCCCACGTAATTAAGGTGACGTGTTCCTTATCGGAACCACAAAGCTTGAAGTGAGAAGCTCCAGTTTGTAAGGGACTTGTGCCTATAATTGTCCCAAGTTGGACAATTTTTTTCAATGGCACATATGTGCCATGTCATGACAACATGCCAAGTTTTTAGAATTTTTGACGCGTTTTGGATTTACAGTAATTTAAAAACCAAGTTTCTCAACGTTTGAGGCCGAGCCAAGACCCCGATATGTTTGAAATTCATTCCCATTTCTTGCCCGTGACCTAAATATGAAGCCATGGATACTAATATGATTTTCATCCCATTTTGACGCACTCGACATTGGGACGACAGTTCAAATTTGAATTATACACATTAAATGCCTAGAAAACTCAATTAATGCATAAAAATGCCAAACGGACCCTAAATAATTCCATATTTTAGCACGACCCAACTATTGGTATGTGTTCACTGCAGATAAATCTTATTGCAATCCAAACACCGTCCTTTTGTCGAAGTAACCTCATTTTTTGTTTTAAAAACATTTTGAAAATCAAGTCTTTCACAAATAGTTTAAGTTCATAAATCATGTGTGATGCAGTACAAAACATCTTGGGCCAATCCTCATAAATTCATAATGCATGGATTAGGACGGAAGCTTCGTCGACTACAGTACACCGCCGGCCAGTTAACCGCACGGACTCCCCAGAGCATTTTACTTTTCAATCGTCGCCGGTGAAAGATGGGGACGTGGATCCCCGTCGTGAGGGAAACTTCGGCAACCCACTCCGGCCTGAGCGCGGCCGCATCAGCCATGAGCGTGCTCTCAAGATGCTTGAACGCTGTCGCTACCTCTGACAGGGCGGCTGCAGCAACCGAAAGGGGAGCTGCTGCAGCTGAGAGGGCGGCAGCAACAACCGCGACGGGGATAGCAAATGGCGAGAACGGAACATCAGCTGATAGTTTCTCAGCGGTCGATGTAGCCCTGATGGCGAACGCCCAGTCCCATCTCGAGGCCGCCCACGCCCATCTCGTGTCGGTCACTTCACAAATCACATTTGCCTTCTCCGACACCGGTCGACAATCCACGTCCGATGAGTTGGTAATCGTTGAGTGTGCTCGAGCAGGCGTCCGTTCGTCAGCGGCCTCCCTAGCCAAGATTGTGCCCGTCCATGTCCGGAGCAAGGCCGCCCACGCCCGGCTCATGGTGGCCTTATCCAAAGATTTGGTGGAGGAAGACTGCGAGGTGCTGGAGTATGTGGCGACGGATCCCATGGATCTCCTTACCCCGGAGGTCATCGAGCGGGAGCCGGTCATCGAGGAGGCGACGGAGATCGACGAATGCCAGGCGGAATATTAGTCTCTGTCTAGCGCGATGGTCTTTTGTTAGAGTAATGTTTAGGTCAACTAACTAATGTTTATTAGTTGCTCAATTAAGTAAGTGCGGGTAGTGTTGTAGGCTCTTTTGTGTAGTACTCAAATTTGCAAGTGTTGTTAAATTAAGCAATAACGTCGATGACCAATGTAATGAGGGAAATTCAGACCAAAATTTGCCGCCGTATCCCCATTTTGTCTTCCAAATGAAATTGAAATGCAAGTATCGTGGGCAATGTAGTATCCGATATCTTATGCCGGAAGCTTGGAGACCAAAATTTCCACGTTCAGTCTCATCACACACGGGATCAACTATAGGATTCATTTGTGTTGTTGAATATCTCACACAGTTATGGTAAAGGGATTGTGTCCGATGTGACTGTGCGCGCTACTTTTTTGCCGCACCGAACGGATTTTTGGGCTGCCACACAAATATCTACCTCCCCCGCCCCTCGTACCAACCAAAAGTCACACCCCCTGCTTCCCCCTTCCTTTCCTAAGCTCAAACCTGCACAGCTTGCTTGCAGCGGCGCCTCCTCGCCGGCGACGCTCCTTCCTGCTGCTCGCCCTCCTCCATCTAGTCAGGTAATCCACACCTTCCCCACACACCTCCCCCTCCTCCCCCTCCTCCTCCATTCCACATGCCCCGACCGCCGGCGCAACACATTCCACCAAAATCACCGGCCCACCCCCCACATAATCGCTGCCGAAAGACATGGTGCACAAAATATAGCCAGGATCTCAAGGAGCACCTGGCAGCGGAGAAGCAAATCGTGACCTCACGCGTGGATGAGGCCGCGATGGCTGGCATGCGTGCCGACCCCCAGATCTTGGAGCAGCACATCACCGTCGAGGCCCCCGTCGACGCCTCGCACGCGGACGCCGCCACGCAGGTGTCTGCTTTGAACAACAACTTGTTGTGTTTTCTCGAGAGATCTGCTTTTGCCTTCGACGACGACTACGAGTTGTTTTCTCAGCGTGCCCGTGCTTTCCTCAACTCCAGAGCCGGCAGGTTGGTGCCCGGACAGGCTGAGGCCACTCACCACTACGAGGAGGGCACCCACGATGTGGAGGCCTCACCCTCTTCCAAGCCCACTGTTATCGATATCTCCGACAATTAGGAATAGCTTGTTTTATAACTTAATTACTAATGACCTGTGCTCAGGTAGCTACGCCTGTTAAGCATGTTTGCTTTACCTGTTGCATGTGCTGTTCCTGCCTTTCCTTAAGAAATTCTAGTGAAATATGCAAGTAATGCTACTATGCAATCTGGCCTTCTAGTATGTTCTATTGTCCAATGTGATGTTCAGTTAACTGTTTGGTTCATTTGTTTTGGTGATCATCTGCAATGTGATGTTCGATTATTGTTGGTACAATTTTGTATTGTTATGCATGTGAAACATACAATTTCTATATTTCATAGTTCTTAGCACGCTTGGCTTTTCCATGTGGCATAAATTAATATGTTGGATCTGCAATGCGTTTATTTTTCATTAACATATTTTACTGATAGCATGCCAAATCTCACTTAAAACCTGATCAATATCTATCTTAAATGCGTTATAGGGGGAACAATGGGAGACACTCAAGTTTACCATCAAGGTTTGCACTTTCATGATCCTTTGGCTAATAGCACACTATTGTGCAATTGCAGGAACCATTCTAATATTTAGG
Organism: Elymus sibiricus; assembly: GCA_039707655.1. Classification (NCBI taxonomy): domain Eukaryota; kingdom Viridiplantae; phylum Streptophyta; class Magnoliopsida; order Poales; family Poaceae; genus Elymus; species Elymus sibiricus. The sequence goes on from CM077667.1 coordinate 127,720,700, forward strand.
TTTCTAATAATAATTTGGTCTTGCACATGTAGGTCCTGCTGTAAGAGGTTTAGACCCACTGTTCGAGCCATTTTGCATGTGGGGAAATGATGTGTTCGTGAATATCTGTCAAATCAAGAAACTCAGAAAGATTGTTAAGATAAAGAAACTTGCGATGAAAAACAACAAGTTGTTTGTCTGCACAATGAACAAGACATCAGTGAAATATAGGATGGTACTATCGCTTTTACCTTGTCTTTTATCCCTTTGTGACATTACAATTTTTCGAACCAAAATTTATGCATATCTTTGTTTGCAGTCCTTTCCAAAGCAGTTCATCGATGAGTACGTCTCAAACCACCTGTATGGTCAAGAGGCGGGGAAGGTATTCATACAGCACCCACGGTATAATCTTGAAGTCTTCCTCAAGAGGATGAAGGATGGGCAGGCAACCATCCACATGCACTGGCATAAAGTTGCAAGGACCTTCGACATCAGCGAAGGCTCAATATTTGCCTTCCGCTTCAACAGTTTTCTAGACGAGATTCATTTGCCTATTTACCATATATGATGCTATTTTCCAAAGGTTTTAGATGTTGGATGTGAAACACGGTCCTGTCGTGTAATTGGGTAGCTAGGTAATATATGCCTATATGATGTTGTACTCTGATGTATTCCAATTATGAAATCCCGGTTGCCGTAATACGAAATGAAATATATTGTGTGCTTGATATGAAGTGTCAATTTGTTTACTAGCTGGATTATAAATAATAGAGCAATTAGCCTGATTATTGTGGTTTCATATTGCAGACGGTTTGTCATAGAATACCGTGGGCGATTACCTCACCAAACCCACACGGTTCCTGAAAATTTGGCGTGTTGGATCAGTGAAAAATCACACACGACTTCCGGCCGTAAACTATGTGTGTTAGAAGACACATTCGCAAACGTTTTCACATAAAACGTGTGTGTGATGGACAGCCCTATGCCAAACAGTTTCTTCTAGGAACCGTGCGTGATGGCCACCCCTAACACAGACGATGTTATGCAGAAAATTGTGTGTGATGTAGAATGCGAACGGAAACGTACGTTTGGGATTCACTGTGTGGGATGCTAAGCGCATCTCACATGACTTCACAAAAATATCTGTTTGTGATGGCCCTTCTAGTCGCACATGACATATTTTTGCTCATCGTGTGTGACCGGGCGCAGCCATCACCGACGGTGGGTGGACCGGTGCTAAGGTGCTGTTCTTACTTGAACAAACAACCTACTTATGATTAACCCCTCTCGCAAGCGTCCACAACTATGAAAGAAGAATTAAGATAAATCTAACCATAGCATGAAACGTGTGGAACCAAATCAGCCCCTTATGAAGCAATGCATAAACCGGGGTTTAAGCTTCTGTCACTCTAGCAACCCATCATCTACTTGTTACTCCACAATGACTTCCCTTAGGCCCATAACATGGTGAAGTGTCATGTAGTCGACGTTTACAGGACACCACTAAGAGAAGTAACAACATACATATCATCAAAATATCGAACGAATACCAACTTCACAAGATTACTTATAACAAGACTTCTCCCATGTCCTCAGGAACAATAGTAACTACTCACACGTCATCAACATGTTAAATATCAGAGGTATAATAACAATGATTAAGGATCTGAACATAATGTCTTCCACCAAGTAATCCAACAAGCATCAACTACAAGATGTAATCAACACAACTAGTAACCCACAGGTACCAATCTGAGGTTTTGAGACAAAGATTGAATACAAGAGATGAACTAGGGTTGGAGATGAGATGGTGCGGGTGAATATGTTGATGAAGATTGGTCCTCCCACGAAGGAGGAAGTGTTGGTGATGACGATGGCTTCGATCTCCCCCTCCCGGAGAGGAATTCCCCCGACAGAATCTGACTGCTGGAGTGCAAAAGGGCCTATGCCCAGGTTTCCACCTCGAGACGGCGGAACTTAGTCCCGAGAGATTGCTTATGATTTTTTTCTAGGGTAAAACACACCATATAAGAGAAGAGGGGTGTCGGGAGGCCTGCAGGGTCCCCACAAGTCATCAGGGCGCGACCAGGGGGGTCGTCACGCCCTGTTGGCTTGTGGCCAGCAGGTGGCTCCCCTCTGGTATTTTTTTGGCCCAATAATTCTTAAATATTCCATAAAAATTCTCCGTGAAGTTTCAGGTCATTTGGAGTTTGGTGATTTTTCTGCCTTTTTCTTGGTTTCCCGGTCCGGAATTCCAGTTTCCAGATATTTCCCTCCTTTTGATGTACCTTGCATATTCCGAGAGAAAGGGAATAAGAATTGTATGATAATAGGGAATAATAGTCAAGAATAACACAAATATCAATAAGAAATCATGATGCAAAATGGACGTATCATCCGTCGATCATGGAGAGGGTAGGGCACCGGCCCCGCACACCGCATCAGCCTCGTCCGCATCGGCGCCACATACAAGCGCAACACGAGCCAGGGCCTCAGCGGCGTCGTCTCCGTCCGAGGCGTTGTCGTCGGACACGCAGAGAGAGGAGGAGGCCACCATGTCCTTGAGCTTGACCGAGGCCACGCCGAAGGAAAACTTGGCGTCCTTGACTCTCGAGGCCTTCTGCGCCATGGATTGGTAGAAGGGAGTCTCGCGCCCGGCAAGACGAGCACTACGATGCAGCTTGGTGGCGGAGATGGCGCAGTGAGAGTGCACAGCCTGCGTATGGATAACGTCGTCGTGCTGGCGAGGTCGGAGATGGTTGCCGAGGACAAGGGAGCGGGAGAGGAAGCAGCCATGGGGGGGAGGGGGTAGCATCAACGACTGTGGTCGCAGGGAGGGCAACGGCAGGGACCGGACAGGTGGCTGTCAGCGGCAGCCCCCTAACACTGATCGTCGGAGGGGCGAGGAGAGCAGGGACCATCGCGTCCTCCAGGAGATCGGCCTCCGAGAGTGTGGCACCCGTCGAGGGGATCACGACGGCCCCACCAGCCAGCCCCTGCGCAAGCGACGGAGGGGTCGGGAGGCCGGTGGAGCGGAGACCTAGAGCACGCCCATGTCACCAACAGGCTGCTCGACGATGAGGATGGGGGAGGAGCGGGGAGCGGACTTGGGCGCTGCGACGATGCCACGGCGGTCCCAGAGAGAGGACGAGCGCGGCGGCCCGCGGCCACGCGCACGCTCCGCGAACTCCCGCAGGGTCGCCTCGCACATAGCCGAGGCGCGACTGTCGTTAGAGTCAGAGCCCTCGTCGCCGGAGGAGAACAGAGAGGGGTCGTCGGGGCCGATGGCGTGCGCGCGGAAGTCGAGCTCCGTGAGAGTGACCGTGATGATCTCATGGCCAGGAAGGAGGACCACCATGCCGGGCGGGAGGTGCTTGGCCTGGATGACCATGACGAGTGCCCGAACACTGACGAAGCTGCTGGCTGACGTGGCTTGAGACTGCGTTGCTATTTCTCCAAAGAGGAAGGGATGATGCAGCACAGCGACGGTAAGTATTTCCCTCAGTTATGAAACCAAGGTTATCGAACCAGTAGGAGGATCACCAACACCCAATAAGCAGCACCTGCACACAAACAACAAATACTTGCAACCCGACGCGAAAGAGAGGTTGTCAATCTCTCTACGGTAATAAGATAGATTAGGTAGTGATAGATAGGATAGATAGATCTCTCAAGAACACAAATAAAAAGAGCAAATATGCAGCGATATATTTTTGGGTTTTTGGTTTTGTAGATCTGAAAACAAAGATTGCAAAAAAGTAGATCGGAAAGCAATATGATGGAAAAGTAGACCCGGGGGCCGTAGGGTTCACTAGTGGCTTCTCTCATGAGTATAGCGCACGGTGGGTGAACAAATTACTGTTGAGCAATTGATAGAAAATAAAATAGTCATGACGATATCCAAGGCGATGATCATTATATAGGCATCACGTCCAAGATAAGTAGACCGACTCCTGCCTGCATCTACCACTATTACTCCACACATCGACCCCTATCCAGCATGCATCTAGTGTATTAAGTTCATGGAAAAAAGGAGTAATGCAATAAGAACGATGACATGATGTAGAAAAGATCTATTCATGTAGGAATAGACCCCATCTTGTTATCCTTAATAGCAACGATACATGCGTGTCTTGCTGCCCCTTCTGTCACTGGGAAAGAACACCGCAAGATCGAACCAATTACAAAGCACCTCTTCCCATGGCAAGAAAAATCGATCTAGTCGGCCTAACTAAACCAAAGATTCGAAGAAGAAATACGAGGCTATAAGAAATCATGCATATAAGAGATCAAAGAAGACTCAAATAATATTCATGGATAGAAACTGATCATGAACTCAAAATTCATCGGATCCCAACAAACACATCGCAAAAGTTTACATCAAATAGATCTCCAAGAGACCATTGTATTGAGAATCATAAGAGAGAGAGAGAAGAAGCCATCTAGCTACTGCCTACAGACCCGTAGGTCTATGGTGGACTACTCAAACATCATCGGAGAGGCACCTATGAGGAAGATGAACCCCTCCGTGATGGTGTTTAGATTGGATCTCGCGGTTCTGGAACTTGCGCCGGCTGGAATTGTGTTTTGTCGACTCCCCTAGGATTTTCCGAATATTTGAGAATTTATAGGCATCAGAGGCGGTGCGGAAGGGGGCTGAGGAGGGCACAACCCATCAGGGCGCGCCCTGGTGGGTTGTGCTCTCCACAGCCCACCTCTCCGGCAGTTGTTTGGCCCACTGGGTGTCTTCTGGTCCAGAAAAAATCTCCAAAAAGTTTCATCGCGATTGGACTCCGTTTGCTATTCATTTTCTGCGATGTAAAAAACAAGCAAAAACAGCAACTTGCACTTTGACACTATGTCAATAGGTTAGTCCCAAAAAATGATATAAACTTGTAACAAAATGATTGTAAAACATCCAAGAATGATAATATAACGGCATGGAACAAGCAAAAATTATAGATACGTTGGAGACGTATCAGCATCCCCAAGCTTAATTCCTACTCGTCCTCGAGTAGGCAAATGATAAAAACAAAATTTTTGATGTGGAATGCTGCCTAACATGTTCATCATATTCTTTTCTTTCCTATAGCATGGACATTTGGACTTGTAAATGATTCAAAGCAATAGTCTAGTTTTAACATAATGACTTCAATACTCAAGCATGTGAACAAACAACCATGTCTTTCAAAATATCAACACTAAAGAAAGTTATCCCTAGCCCATCATGCTCAATCATTGATCCATTCATGAAACACATTCAAATATTAGCTATGCCCAATGCTCAAGTACGATCATAGTGCCCCCTAGTTGGTGCTTATAAGAGAAGATGGAGACTCAAAGAAAAAATAAAAATTGCATAAAGTAAATAGATAGGCCCTTCGCAGAGGGAAGTAGGGATTTGTAGAGGTGCCAGAGCTCAAGTTTTTAAATTGAGAAAAAAATATTTTGGGTGGCATGCTTTTCCTGTCAACGAAAACGACAAAGTAGCTCACAATACTTTCCATGCTAGATATATCATCGGCGGTTCCCAAACAGAAAATAAAGTTTATTCCTTTTTCCACCAAAATTTCACTTTCCATGGCGGGCCGTATCCACGGTTGCCTTCCATACCAACACTTTCCAAGGAATTTATTATTTGACAACATAAAGTAAAAAAAATTCTTTTTCGTTTCGGGAATGGGCATCCCTATTACCGCCGCACTCTCGTGCAATAACAAGTGAATAAACACTCATCTTGAGAATAACACATCTAGCATGGAAAAATATTGGACACTCCCCACTGTTTCATGAGCGGTACGGGCACACAAAAGATAAATTTTATTTTGAAAATTTAGAGATGGCACATACAAATTTGCTTGGAACGGCATGGAAATACCACATATAGGTAGGTATGGTGGACTCATAAGGCAAAACTTGGTTTAAAGATTTTGGATGCACAAGTAATATTTCTACTTAGTACAAATGAAGGCTAGCAAATAGATTGGGAAGCAACCAAACCAAGAAACGAAAAATCACATAAGTGAGCATTGAACATAACTAACACCGAATAATGCACCACAAGTAGGATGTAACTTCATTGCATAACTATTGACTTTCGTGCATGCATACGGAATCACAAACCTTAACACCAATATTCCTACTAAGCATAATTACTCATCAACATGACTCACATATTACTATCATCATGTTTCAAAACTATTACAAGGAATCAAGTTTAATTTGTCCAATGATCTTCATGAAAGTTTTTATTATATCCTCCTTGGATATCTATCACTTTGGGACTAATTTCATATATTGCCATTGCTTTTTGGCAAGCTCAAACAAATTTAAGTGAAGCACATGAGCATAAAGATTTCATCTCTCAAAAAGGTATAAGTGAAGCATGAGAGGATTTCTTAAAAATTTACTAACTCTCAAATTAATCTAAGTGAAGCATGAGAGTATTTCTACAAAAGTTTCCAAGCACACCGTGCTCAAAAAGATATAAGTGAAGCACTAGAGCAATTTCTATAGCTCAAAAAGTTTAAGTGAAGCACATAGAGCAATTCTAACAAATCATAGCATGATTTTGGCTTTCTCAAATAGGTGTGTACAGCAAGGGTACAAAGGAAAAACTAACAAACAAAGCAAGCAAAGATACAAGACGCTCCAAGCAAAATACATGATATGTGACGAATAAAAATATAGCTCCAAGTAAAATACCGATGGTCGTTAGAAGAAAGAGGGGATGCCACTCGGGGGCATCCCCAAGCTTAGTTGCTTGTTTCTCTTTGGATATATCTTGGGGGTGCGGTAGCATCCCCAAGCTTAGGCTTTTGCTACTCCTTATTCCTTCATCCATCGTGATCTCACCCAAAACTTGAAAACTTCAATCACACAAAACTCAACAAAATCTTCGTGAGATCCGTTAGTATAAGAAAACAAATCACCACTTTAAGTACTGTTGCAAACCCATTCATATTTTGTTATTGCATTTTACCTACTGTATTTTAAATTTACCATGGCTTATATCCCCCAATACAAACCATAGATTCATCAAAACAAGCACACAATGCAACGAAAATAGAATCTGTCTTAAACAGAACAGTCTGTAGTAAGCTGTACTATACCCATACTTCTGTAACTCTAAAAATTCTGAAAATTTAGGAAAACGTAAGGAATTTGTATATCAACACTGTGTTAAAATTTCAGCTCAATATCACGTTCCAGAAAAAAAATGAAAATTCATATACTGGACACAAAGTTTCTGTTTCAGATTCAGCATCACTTCTACTCATCCTATGAATCATCCTAAAGGCTTTACTTGGCACAAACACTAAATAAACCATAAAAACACAATGATAACAGAGGCATAATTGTGTCAACACTCAAAAACATAAAGGAAAAAAGCAAAAATTTATTTATTCGTTGGGTTGCCTCCCAACAAGCGCTATCGTTTTACGCCCCTAGCTAGGCATAATGGGTAGATTCAAGTATTGTCATCTTTGGTTTTCAACTCTTCAATCACGCAACTAGATTTCTTCAAGGGTTTAGCATGCATATTCTTAACGATAACACTCCTAGGAAGAAAACCAAAAAATTCATTCTTGTAAATAGGATCTCTTATGATTTCAACAAAGCGGGATGAATACTAATCATTTTAGGATCTCCCTTGTGGCCACTTGGTGTAGCAACTTTGTTCTTAGTGACTTGCGTGGTCTTGCCAATTTTTATGGGAGTTTTTCAATAGTTTTGATAGAAGAAAAGAAAGAACCCAAATTACTAAAAATCTCTTCCAACTTATCAATACGGTAAGGACTTTCTTCTACCCTTTCGTTAACTACGGTTTCTTTTTCCTTAAGCAATTTAAGAGCATCTCCCGCCTTAGATCCAATTTTATTAACAAGATTATGCAACTTTTTATCTAGATCATCAAGATGTCCTTTAGTAATCATCTTATTTTCAATAGCATATAATCTCTCCATAATATTTTCAAGAGTTAAAGTTGTTTCATTGATCATGATAGGTGGTGATCCCGCTAAACTTCCCAAAGCATTAAAAGCATCTAACGAAGGACACATCAAGAAATTCCCACCGGTAATCGTATCAAGGACGAATCTATACCAAGTGGTGATGCCAACATAAAAACCGCGAAGAAGAACAACGGTAGATTGCTTATGGATAGATCTATTATGAGCATTGCAAATCCTATACCAATCATCTTTCAGGTTCTCCCCTCCCCTTTGCTTAAAATTAAGAACCTCATTATCGGGGGTACACGCAATAAAGGAAGAACTAGTCATAGTGTCACGGCAAGAGATCCGGCGAGGAAAAGACAAACGAAAAAGAGGGCGAATAAAACGGCAAATTGGTGAAGTGGGGGAGAGGAAAACGAGAGGCAAATGGCAAATAATGTAATTGCAAGGAGATGAGATTTGTGATTAGGAACCTGGTAGATGATGATGGATTCCCCTCGGCGCCCACAATAGGCATGTAGAAGAGACCGCTTCCTCCCCGGCAACGGTGCCAGAAATTCCTTTGACGTGGCTTGAGACTGCGTCGGTATTTTCCCAAAGAGGAAGGGATGATGCAGCACAGCGACGGTAACTATTTCCCTCAGTTATGAAACCAAGGTTATCCAACCAGTAGGAGGATCACCAACACCCAATAAGCAGCACCTGCACACAAACAACAAATACTTGCAACCCGACGCGAAAGAGAGGTTGTCAATCTCTCTACGGTAATAAGATAGATTAGGCAGTGATAGATAGGAGAGATAGATCTCTCAAGAACACAAATAAAAAGAGAAAATATGCAGCAATATATTTTTTGGTTTTTGGTTTTGTAGATCTGAAAACAAAGATTGCAAAAAAGTAGATCGGAAAGCAATATGATGGAAAAGTAGGCCCGAGGGCTGTAGGGTTCACTAGTGTCTTCTCTCATGAGTATAGCGCACGGTGGGTGAACAAATTACTGTTGGGCAATTGCTAGAAAATCGAATAGTCATGACGATTTCCAAGGTGATGATCATTATATAGGCATCACGTCCAAGATAAGTAGACAGACTCCTGCCTGCATCTACAACTATTACTCCACACATCGACCGCTATCCAGCATGCATCTAGTGTATTAAGTTCATGGAAAAACGGAGTAATGCAATAAGAACGATGACACGATGTAGACAAGATCTATTCATGTAGGAATAGACCCCATCTTGTTATCCTTAATAGCGACGATACATGTGTGTCTTGCTGCCCCTTCTGTCACTGGGAAAGAACACCGCAAGATCGAACCCATCACAAAGCACATCTTCCCATGTCAAGAAAAATTGATCTAGTCAGCCTAACTAAACCAAAGATTCGAAGAAGAAATACGAGGCTATAAGCAATCATGCATATAAGAGATCAAAGAAGACTCAAATAATATTCATGGATAGAAACTGATCATGAACTCAAAATTCATCGGATCCCAACAAACACACCGCAAAAGTTTACATCAAATAGATCTCCAAGAGACCATTGTATTGAGAATCATAAGAGAGAGAGAGAAGAAGCCATCTAGCTACTGCCTACGGACCCGTAGGTCTATGGTGGACTACTCACGCATCATCAGAGAGGCACCTATGAGGAAGATGAACCCCTCCGTGATGGTGTTTAGATTGGATCTCGCGGTTCTGGAACTTGCGGCGGCTGGAATTGTGTTTCGTCGACTCCCCTAGGGTTTTCTGAATATTTGAGAATTTATAGGCATCAGAGGCGGTGCGGAAGGGGGCCGAGGAGGGTACAACCCATCAGGGCGCGCCGGGCCCCCCCTGGCGCGCCCTGGTGGGTTGTGCTCTCCACAGCCCACCTCTCCGGCAGTTTTTTGGCCCACTGGGTGTCTTCTGGTCCAGAAAAAACTCCAAAAAGTTTCGTCGCGATTGGACTCCGTTTGGTATTGATTTTCTGCTATGTAAAAAACAAGCAAAAACAGGAACTGGCACTTTGGCACTATGTCAATAGGTTAGACCCAAAAAATGATATAAAGTTGTAATAAAATGATCGTAAAACATCGAAGAATGATAATATAACAGCATGGAACAAGCAAAAATTATAGATACGTTGGAGACGTATCACCGGCGCCGATGCAGTAAGGGTCGAGCGTGCAGACGGCCCTGAGGTGGCCGAAGAAGTAGTTGACACCTTGTTCATGCCATAGCTAGTGGGGGAAGTCGGAGGCCTCGATCTCCTGGAGGTCCTCAAAGTTTGCCATGGCACAGTTGTTGGTGTGCTCGACATGCTCGAAGGAGAGAGTGTTGCCCTCAAACTCGATCGTCCCCAGCCCGGTGACGTTCCAGAGGATATCGCGGTTGGGGAAGGAGAGTAGCGCCGCGCCCCGCGACGAAGAGGTGACGCCAATAGAGGGGTTGCCACGACAGGAGTGGATGGCACGCTTGATGAAGGAGAAGGGGTTGTGCATCGGAGAGGCTAGGTGAACGAAGCAGAGGTGATCGACCTCCTGGATGAAACAGGTAGGTGGCGTGATGAGCGGAAGCTCTTTGGCCGTAGGAGGCGGCATGTACTCGCGGGGAGGCATTGTCGTCGATGGAGCGGGGCATGGGGGCAAGCGCAAACATAGGGGGGAACGGTTTGCTGGAGCGGGCGAGGGCGACGGCCGGAACAGAGGTGGCCCCACCGATGCCTGGCTTGCCAGCGAGGGAGGAGTCGCCGGCGAAGCCCGACCGTAGGTGGTGGGGAGCTCGGGGGTGCGGTTGCGGCTGACGATGACGCAGTGGGAGCCGAACCACAGAGGACGACGCCCGCTGCTGCTGCCGCTAGACGAACCCAACGCGGTGTGGGTGCCGGTGGTATGCGTCATATCGCTGCTGAGGAGGAAGGTCGTGTTAGCGGAGGGAAGAAGAGCACGGGAGGGAAGAATGGGTGCAGGCGGATGGATTTGCACCTGAACGCCCGGTGTCCCGAATTCTAGCACGGAGAGCAACGAACATGGTCCCGCCAGTCGTCAACGCGGTGGTCAGTATCAACGCAGCGAAAGCAGTGAGTGGGAGAGTGGTGCATGAGATTGATGCGGGTGTGAGGATGAGAGCTGTGGGGCGGCTGCACCAAGATTTAGCCAGAGCGCCGGCTAGTCGAGGGAGGGGGAGAGGAGGTGAGCATGTCGCGGTAAGAGCCGGCGAGCGTCATGGGGGGAGTAGGTGGAGATTTGTGCGTGCGGTCAGCGCCGGTACAGTGGGCGTCGGTGGAAGCGCTGATGTGCGACTGGAGTTGTGGAGGGGACGGAGCATGCGCGGTAGGCGAGAGGGGTGAGGGAGATGAAGCGGGCACAGTGCGGGCCATGCTTAGTTGGTAGAAGGGCATGCAGTGGTCGGGCTGCATCAGGGGCGCCGGTGTAGTGGGCGAGGCGTCAGGAGGGCCAGCGACAGCGAGAACGGTGCAGTGGGCCGGGTGCACCGAGATAGTCGTGGGCGAATCGCACCGCAGAGGGCTGAGGGCAAGCCCATCCTCGTCATGGCCGCAGGGGGCGTGGTCGTTGCAGCAGTGCGGCGAGGGGGCAGGTAAGCATCTCGAGAGGTCATGCGAGTCCAAGTCAGGAGGCGACCGAACGAGGGCATGCGGCACGGAGGTGTCGAGCGAGATGGGCAGGATCAACACCGTGCCAGGGGGCGCGCCTGACTCCGACGCAGCCGGCCGAAAAGGCGAGGCGTGGAGGGGGGCGCTCCTGACTCCGACGCAGCCGGCCGAAAAGGCGAGGCGTGGAGGGGGGCGCAGTTGTCTGCGGCACAGTGGGAGGCTGGAGGGGAGAGCGTGGCCGGGGGAGAATCAAGGATGGAGGGAGGCAGGGTAGCAGCCCTTTCGGCAGCTATGCCGCGGAGGCTAATGACAGAATCATCAGCCGTGGCCCGCGCGCGTAGGGGGCAGGAGAACTGTAGGATTTTCAAATTTGAAAGAAGGATGGTCGACCGTGGCACTAGCTCGTTTCGGACGGACTACGAAGCAATGTGGACCCGAAAGAGACCACGTGAAACCGCCATAGCATGAAAGACGCAATGCGAAGAAAAACGATGGTCTAAGGCAACATTAATCAAGGTTATGGAGGGGATGATGCGTTCCGAGACCGGCACCACCCAGATGGAGGATGCGGAAGGATTTTTAGGAGGAGGAAGTGGTACAGAGACTTGGCAGTGATCGCTAAGCTTTTTACTGAACGCAAAACAAGCGCGGAAAGGCCTAACCTTAGAGCGTCGCATCGGCCAGCACTGCACCACCTGAGTCAAGGAGGAAGCACCACGGGAGCCCGACAGCGGGATCCCCCTCACGGGCCGAGAGCCCCTCATAGGAAGCAACCTAGACGACGACGCAGACTCAACGAGCGGGGGGTCCAAGGTCGATGGATGTGCGCGAGCCCTCTCGGCAGAGGGCGTCACGTGCAGGGGAGCTCTGATGGAGGCGATGTAGTGGGACAAAGAAATTGGGGAGCAGGCGGCGATGAGGTTGGCGACCACCGAGGAGGTGACCATGAAGGAGAACGATGTAGCGGAGACGCGAGTGACCCCGAATTCCGACGCATCCCCACCAAAGCGGAATTGGAGGAGCGTGGACACCAGCACAGCATCGACATAGGGCGGAGAGCGACGGAAGGATATGAGCAGAGCAGCCGCCCCCGAGCGGCCGTCGCGGGCCGGAGAAACCCGGCAGCGAAGCGCGGCCGAGACCGCGCTCTAGAAGTCGAGGCCTGCCCCCTCGTCAAGCCGATGCTGGAAACAGGCGAGCTCCCAAGAGTGGGTGAGCCGGTCACCCAGGTCGCAGGCGGGCCTAGAGTGAGGAGCTAGAGCGGCATGCGCAACGGAAGGGGAGGTCGCGGCGGCGGGGTCGCTGGGGCGAGGATGAGCTAGCGGAGGGGCGAGAGCGAGGACGGAGGAGTCCATCGTACGTTTACCCGTGTGGGATTACCAATTAGTCAGTAATCCACTGTAACGTACGCACACAGGATTCCACGAGCAATAAGAGCATCTACAACAAGGCCTCGTATCCGCCCCACCTATTCAGCGTTCGGACAAAAAATGACAACTAACCGGATTCGTTATATCCGGCCCAAACGACCGGATTGGCCAGCGCTCTTCATAGCCGGTTCATACTTGAAGCAGATACGGAGATGTCCAAACCCGGGCGCCACGTTGGTCGGCTCGTTAGGGTCCGTGCCGCCTCCAACAATGCCCCCACAAATACCCCACCCCATTGAGCGAACCCTAATCAAACCCTCACTTTCCCGGTCCACACTCGTCTTCTCCTCTTCCCTCGTCTCCTTCACTTCCTCCTAATTCCTACCCCTTCCCTCCTCCATGGCCAAGTCCGGTCAGGACTCAGAAGCGAGCTCGATCCCAAGAACTAGGATAGTCTGGTGAAGGAGGAGGACGATGGATCTAGCAGCGATGCGTCGGATGAGGAGTAGCTCTCGCTCCATATCGCCATCTAACAGCCGCACATGCACATCGTTAGGAGCTCGAGATCCGTCGCGTCCGCCGCAAGCTCCTCCACATCCTGCCGGTTGAATGCGGGCCGCGCCCGGCGTCAAGCTCTGCACCGCTCCAGATTAGGAGCAGGGTCTTCCCTGCCCCTCTGGCGCCTGCACCGCCCGGGCAGCGGCGGTTGCTCGTGCCCGTGGCTCCCGTGTGGATGCACATGCTGGAGTAAGATGCGAAGACTGCCCGGCGCTAGCGGCAGCAGGTGACTGTAGGAGATATGCCCTAGAGGCAATAATAAATGTTATTGATTATCTCCCTGTTCATAATTAGGTTTATGTTCCATGCTATAACTGCTATGGTTCTCGAGTCTACAATAACCACGAGGCTCGGAGGAAGACTCATATGCACGTGTGGAATAATAAACGGTAAAATGTATTCCTAGTCTGGCCTCTAAGACTAGCTCAAGTGTTGCATGATGGTTCTGTTTTCCTGATCATGGGCATGTCTATGCCAGCAACTTTGAGGGCACAATATTAGCAGAACATTTGTATTGAATCGACCCGAATTGATGTTATGCTATGAGATACATTCGTCACAAGTTAAATGGTTAATAACACAAAGATGATTAATGTTTGCATGATTCCTCAGACCATGAGAGTATCGAGTTTCTTCATGCTTGATTCATGAACTTTGGGGTTTGTTAAACGTCATCCGTAAATCGGTGGCTATTACGGCGGCTTACGGGTTCATGGAAAAGTATGTCAAGTAACTTGATAGCTCAAGATTGGGATTTGCTCCTCCGACGATGGAGAGATATCTCTGGGCCCTCTCGGTGTTACGGTATCCATCATCGTCTGGCCAGACACTTTGTGATTTGATCACGGGGATGCCGGATCACGGGAACGAGAAAAGAGAACAATACCGGTAACGAGGTAACTGGGATAGTGGAAAAGTTGTTGATCCACGGGGATGCCAACATATCTCACCTCGGGTATTTGTAACATATCGCGAAGCAACAGGAATAGCACACGGCAATTGGAGGTTCACTCGAATATTCATTCATGTGGGTATAGGGGTCAATATGGGTGTCCACGGCTCCGATGTTGATCATTGATCGGAAGGGGTTCCGGGTCATGTCTATACTTCACCGAACCTATAGGGTCACACGCTTAAGGGTCATCTATCTGCTGAATACTAGACAGGGAGTCTGAGAGAAAATCACCGGAAAAGTTTCGGACACCGGAAAAGTTTCGGACAGCGGAAAAATTCCGCAGAGAGAACACCGGAACAGTTTCGGTAAAACTGAAAAGTTGTTTCAGGGGATACCATTAAGTCAAATTGGTTTTGGCACATGCCTGATAATTCTTGGAGGGTGCCAGAATCATTCTGGAAACTTCTGGGAATTTTCCGGAAGAAAAAATGGAAATGTTCCGGAGCTGCCGGAACCACTTCAGATGCCTTTCGGAGATGAATATCACTAATCCGGAATTGTTTCGGAACGCGTTGAAAATTATTTTAGTGGGTACTGGAAATGTTCTAAGCCCACATAAATATTTTCAGTTCGAACGGACGCTCAAAAATGTCGTCGTGAATAGTGAAAGTGTTTTTTGAGATATTTTTGGAAAGTCACCTTTTGGGATATTTTCCCAAAAGGCTTCTAGAAGGGATGGATGGATTGGGACCCCCTTTGGGGGGCCCCACCAAGAGGGTGGCCGGCCACATGTGGTGCTCCTCCATGGAGCACCACTTGTTCTTTGGCTTTCCCCTTTTGCCCTTGGAAAGTGTTTCCTTCATGGGCATTTTTGGTATTTTTTAATACCCTTCCTACCCCTTGGTTTTCCTGTAAATAGGAGGTGAGGGGCTGCCGAAACCTCATCCCTTCTCACATACAAGTGCCATGCATGATCTGGTTTTCTCTCTCCCTCCAAGCGAAATAGTTTCGTAGAGCCAAAAGGTTGTCTGGGTTCCGATGGGAACTAGTTCTGGATGGCGAAGCCCTGCCGGATAGATGACACCGTATGTGTGCAACTCTGTAGAGAGATCGTAGTTTCGGTCTTAGTTCGAGAGTGCCTCCCGAAGGGCTGTCCGAGTGACTGTCCGAGTTTCGAGGGTCCTCCCGAAGGGCTGTCTGAGTGACTGTCCGAGTTTCGATGGTCCTCCCGAAGGGCTGTCTGTGACACCGTCCGGGGGACTGTCCGACCGCCTCCCGGAGGGCTGTCCGAGGGGCGGATGAGGGTATACATCCTCGCGGTTGGGAGGTTGTAAATCCTAGCTGCGGGGATCTGCACCGCCGATCGTCATCGACTCTACTTTCGCTGCGCTACGAGTCGGTAACGAAAAAGATCAAACCTTGTATGCAGTCTCCATAGTGGTCCTGGGCTGGTGCGTAGGTCGGAAATTTTTTGCTTTCTGCTGCGTTACCATACAGTGGCATCAAGAGCCGTGTTATGCGTAGATGCAGGTTGCGATCTAGAATACATAGAGATGTATGGGTGTTGCACAATATAATTAGGTAGTAGATGAGTTCTATTACTGAAAATTATTTGTGCGGGTAGCAGATGAAATCTGTTACCCGATGTTCTTGTTGCTTCCCTAGAATTTGCATATTTGTGATCTTGATAACAGTATGGTGGAGTTTCAATGTTCTGGCAATCCGTGATCCTGATTGATCAACGAAGTGCTAACAGTTCATTGAATTCCACCGTAGTTAAAAAGAAAGATGAAATTTCGCAAACAAAAGGGCAATGCAGATATGATCTGCACGGGGGTCATGCGTATGACGAAGTTCAGTATGGGGCTTGAGATTTTATTATCTCGTGTTTCATACACCCCGCGATGTCAATCTAGCGACTTGGATTATCATGCTTGATGATGGACGTTGGTAGCTTCGTTTTGTTTCGAAACCTTAGAAGCCACGTAAAATAAAATTTTGCATGAACCGATTAGAGGCGTCTAACTTGGTTTTGCAGGATGGTTTGCATGTGCATATGATGTGGTATAGCAGTGCTCATAATAATTTAATTATGTATGAGATGACTATATGATGTAAATTGATTAACATGACCTGCGTGTCATGATTCGGCATGATGGCTAGAGCCATATGATTGTCACTTTAATGACCTGCGTGTCAACCTTAAGTAATGCACTTATTTTATTAGCTATAGAGATAGCAATATTATCTGGTGCATCGACAAGGTGGTGGCAATCTTCGCGAAGGTGAACACCGACGTGAATGCCGAAGACGAAGAAATGAAAGACTTCTCCGTCAGAAAGGGCTATACCATATCATGCTATTATGAATTGCCTGAGATGTTTATCCCTTATGATGCACCCTTTTTGATTGCGCGGTTGTTGCTTTTTATTAGGGTGATCTTTCACTTAAAATATCAAGTAGTTAGTGTTCTCCCAAGTGTAGCACCGTCACGGCACCTATCTCTTCGGGGCATCACATGATCTCCATGGGTGCGAATGATTAGAGAAGTGTGAGGCGGGTGATTTGAGACCTCGCAGCAAGATCACTTGGTTGTCTTGACGTTCAGGCAGGACTGTCCTGAGCTCGGAACACACGCATCGAAAGATGAACAAGAATCACATAGAGATGTGATCGGCAAGTTTGCCTACCGATTGAAGTTCGCGCCATTTGAGTTCATCTCGAACCGTGGTGTTGAATTGAAATGCGGATCTTGAATCACACACGATCAATTATGAGAGATATTGATTTGAGTGGGAGCACACTGTAGAATTAATTCTTTTAATTCTCAGTGCAATTAATTGTGAACTTTGTCTAAGTGTAAATTGCATAATAGTTGTAGAATAATGGCTCGCATTTCCACCTTCCCTATTAAAATTGAATAGCTGTTAAATATCTGGTTAAAACTTTACGGTTGGTAACGTAATGTGAGGATTGTCCTCAAGAGTGCCGAGAAGGACTTTGTCCTATCGCATACTTTCCGTATTCTCCCGCTAATGCTATGGATGATATGACTCTCGTCCTTCGATCCAAAAGCTTAAATTCCGTTACGGTCAAGTGAAATATGTTTGCTTCCATGAGACCCGAACTTCGAAAGTTTGGATAGTTATATGATATTCATGGAACTGAAAATTGATTTTCAGATACAAACAAAGGCTGAAAGATATGAAATATCCAAAGCAATGTTTGTTTGCAAACTATTAGTAAAGGTGTTTACTATGCATTAGACTGATAAGAGAGGGATCCATAAGAACGCCGGTCATATGATGATGGTGAATAAAACAACAACTTAAAGAGAAACGAAGTATCCGAAGGGTGTTAGTGAAACTTTCACGCCTAGGAAGTCCGGGGCTAACGCCACTCTTAAGTTGGGTGCTTCTTCTGAGAGTAGGAGAAATACTGAAAGTTAAACTGTTAGAAGTATGAAGGCAGGAAGAAAGAAGACTGGAATATCCAGCTCATGTATGAATGTCATACAAGTTTTTGATGTATAGGAGGCTGGTCAAAGATATAGTTCTTGGGAATTATGGTTAAACATGTTAATCACTAATTTTGGGTATTGTGAGTTGATCACAAAGATACCCGCTCGATTGCATTCTGTTGCAACTCGATGCAAGAACTACTATGGCCTGAAAGACTAGCCAGGAATGAGGTCTTGATACACGCTGGGAACATAGTAAAGGTTACTATACCTTCCATGAGTGTATTACCTATGTGTTTTCTTTCATAATCCATTTTAGAGTTTCACACTCTAGCCCTTTGCAAGAAGGTTGTTCATAAGAGAACTTTTGATGTTCGGTGTTATGAATAACATAAGGGCCATACTTTCATTATGAATGAGACGTATGTTATGAATATTGATAATAATACATTACCTCTGGGTTTACTTTCATAATTCATTTTAGAGTTTCATATACTATAGCCCTTTGCATAAGGTATCTTGCAAGAAGGTTATTCATAAGAGAACTTTTGATGTTCAGTATTATGAATAACATGAAGGGCCATGCTTCCATCCTAGATGGGATGTATGTTATGTATATTGATGGAAATATGATACATCCATAACACTGACGCTAAATGTCGCAAGACTAAAAGAATACCACACAAGTGTGGCACTGCATTTGGTCACATTGGAGAAACCCGCATGGAAAATTCCATTATGATGGATTTTGAAGTCGTTTGATTTTGAATCATCTGACACTTGCAACTATCCTCCGAAAAGTGAAGTGACTGAAATACCGTTCACGATACATAAGGAACGAGCAACAAACTTATTGGTGATCATACATTTTGATGTGTGTAGTTCAATAAATGTTGTTGCAAGTAGTGGATTTATCTATCTTCAGAAATGACTCAAGTAGATATATTGATATTTACTTGATGAGACGTAAGTCTGGATCTTTTGAAATCATTCGAAAGGTTTTCAAAATGAAGTAGAAGTTATTGTAACAAGAAAATTATGTTTCTGCAATTTGATTGCGCAAAGGAATACTTGAGTTACAAGTTTAGCGAATGTCTGATGAGTTGTGAAAGGGGTTTCATAACTTGCACCTCCCGGAACACCACTGCAAGTGGAAAGTTTGTGAAGATGTAATCGAACAATTTATGACATGGTAAGATCAAAGATGACATAAATAAATTTGCCATTATCCCTTTTAAGGTGATGCTTTAGAGACTGCAGCTTTTACACTGAAAAGAGCTCCATCGGGTCTGTTGAAATGACGCCATGGTATGGTACGCCCAACCATGTTATATCTTTTCTTAACATTTGGAATATGGGGCTTGTGTAAAAGGTTACAAACCTATTCCAAATCAGACAAGTGCTACTTTGTAGGTTATCCCAAGTCATTGGGTATTTCCCCACCACTATACCGAGGCAAATAGGTTTGACACAAAGAACGGTATGCTTTTTGAAGAAAATGGTTCTTTCAAAAAGGTGAGTGGGAGAACAGTGCAACTCGACGAGATAAACAGTATCTTCGTCATCAGATCAAAGGAAAGAGACCTTGGAAGTAATTCCAGAGTTTCCTACTGCGACTGATACGGAAGTCTCTACAATAAAATGTATGGACTTCGGTCGAACTTGCAGCTGAACCACGTAGGCAAGGCTCGTGCAAACCTCTCAGGTGCGCAAACGAGATATTGTTGTTGGACAACAGTATACCTACGATACACAAGGAAGCGGTGATGGGCCCTGACTCCGGAATTGGCTAAATGCCAATACAATCCGAGATAGTTTCCATATAAATGTTTCTAGATTAAAATCTTGATACACCTTTCGGAAGGCTTAGAGTCTAACGAATATTTATGAAACTAAAAACTGATACGGATAAAAATGTTTTATCCATAAAGCTCGACTTGTTGAAATAACAAGTTCAAGGAGTTGACTACGATGAGGTTGTTTCACCGTAGCGATGCTTAAAGTCGGTTCGGGTTGAACTAGAAATTAATACATATTTCAATCATGAGATATGAAACATGGATGACGAAAGGATTTCCATCTGATGGAAATGTAACCAAGGACTTGCATGTGCTACAGTCCAAGGTATTTTATCAGTCTAGAGGATGCTAGTAAGTATGCAAACTTCAGAGTTCCAGCAATGGACAGAAGAGAGCAAAATGGAGTTGGAATCTTCGTGTTTTGATGAAATGGTCGAAAAGGGTTTTTGACTTCATCAATGGGTAACGAAGATGCTTGTGATTCAAGAAAATAAGTGGGAGCATAATCATATTTCTAAAAACCTTGTGTGCTTGACACATTGTTAATTGGAAATAAATTTCTTGACACGAATTAGGACTTCATTTGAAAATAGTTTTTTCGATGAAGTACTTGGGCTAAATAGCCTTGATATTAGGCATGATGATCTATGGAGATAGATTTACCTAATGGGGCTGAGAAAAGATACATATTGACAAAATGCTAAAACCTTTTAGCATTGAAAAACGTCAAGGAGTGATTCTTGCCGGAGTCACATGGAAAGAGTTTTTGCAAGACTCGGTGTCCCAAAACACTGATGAGCAAAATACATGATGGTGATTCCACACACTCTTGTGTTTGGATTAATCATGTATTCCATGGTATGTAAAAACAACCAGATATGTCCAATACTCCAAAGTTGTTGCGAGTATAGATACCAAAGTGATCAAAGTACTGATCATGGGACAACAGCGAAAGATGTCATTGAGTACTAGAGCAGTACTGATGACATGTTTTCTCGCAAGCAGAGATTATGAAGTGCTCGTTGTAAGTAATTACATTGATACAGTCTTCATCAATGCTCCATGCGATTTTCGATTTAAGTTAAGGGTTTTGTGTAATACACAACATGGTGACACGGTAGTTGGAAATTGTTCCAAACAAGATGCTGTGGCGAATTCTATAACAAAGGCTGAGTATGTTGACGCTTTAGAAGCGACAAAGAAGTTGTTGAATCATATAGTTCATTCATGAACTTAGTATGGTTCCAAGATGGCTTTGGTCTATGGGACACTATTGCACATAGTTGCTCCGTAGCTCAGTCTGAGGAATCAGGTTTCGATCAATGATTCACACATATGCAAGGCCAAGTCCACACAAAATATGAATTTTGTGAAAGCATGAAAACGCAAGAATATGCAAAGTTACACACGGAGCTGAAGTCGTCAGATCCGTTGGACATCAGGCTATACCACATGCGAAGCATATTTTACACCAGTGTGCCACAGGTGTAAAGTGCATTAGCATTAACTAGATTATTGACTCTAGTGCAAGTGGGAGTCTGTAGGAGATATGCCCTAGAGGCAATAATAAATGTTATTGATTATCTCCCTGTTCATAATTAGGTTTATGTTCCATGCTATAACTGCTATGGTTCTCGAGTCTACAATAACCACGAGGCTCGGAGGAAGACTCATATGCACGTGTGGAATAATAAAAGGTAAAATGTATTCCTAGTCTGGCCTCTAAGACTAGCTCAAGTGTTGCATGATGGTTCTGTTTTCCTGATCATGGGCATGTCTATGCCAGCAACTTTGAGGGCACAATATTAGCAGAACATTTGTGTTCAATCGACCCGAATTGATGTTATGCTATGAGATACATTCGTCACAAGTTAAATGGTTAATAACACAGAGATGGTTAATGTTTGCATGATTCCTCAGACCATGAGAGTATCGAGTTTCTTCATGCTTGATTCATGAACTTTGGGGTTTGTTAAACGTCATCCGTAAATGGGTGGCTATTACGGCGGCTTACGGGTTCATGGAAAAGTATGTCAAGTAACTTGATAGCTCAAGATTTGGATTTGCTCCTCCGACGATGGAGAGATATCTCTGGGCCCTCTCGGTGTTACGGTATCCATCATCGTCTGGCCAGACACTTTGTGATTTGATCACGGGGATGCCGGAACACGGGAACGAGAAAAGAGAACAATACCGGTAACGAGGTAACTGGCATAGTGGACAAGTTGTTGATCCACGGGGATGCCAACATGTCTCACCTCGGGTATTTGTAACATATCGTGAAGCAACAGGAATAGCACACGGCAACTGGAGGTTCACTCGAATATTCATTCGTGTGGGTATAGGGGTCAATATGGGTGTCCACGGCTCCGATGTTGATCATTGATCAGAAGGGGTTCCGGGTCATGTCTATACTTCACTGAACCTATAGGGTCACACGCTTAAGGGTCATCTATCTGCTGAATACTAGACAGGGAGTCTGAGAGAAAATCACCGGAAAAGTTTCGGACACCGGAAAAGTTTCGGACAGCGGAAAAGTTCCGCAGAGAGAACACCGGAACAGTTTTGGTAAAACTGAAAAGTTGTTTCAGGGGATACCATTAAGTCAAATTGGTTTTGGCACATGCCTGATAATTCTTGGAGGGTGCCAGAATCATTCTGGAAACTTCTGGAAATTTTCCGGAAGAAAAACCGGAAATGTTCCGGAGCTGCCGGAACCACTTCAGATGCTTTTCGCAGATGAATATCACTAATCCGGAATTGTTTCAGAACGGGTTGAAAATTATTTTAGTGGGTACTGGAAATGTTCTAAGCCCACATAAATATTTTTAGTTCGAACGGACGCTGAAAAATGTCGTCGTGAATAGTGAAAGTGCTTTTGGGGATATTTTTGGAAAGTCACCTTTTGGGATATTTTCCCAAAAGGCTTCTAGAAGGGATGGATGGATGTATGAGGACCCCCTTTGGGGGGGCCCACCAAGAGGGTGGCCGGCCACATGTGGTGCTCCTCCATGGAGCACCACTTGTTCTTTGGCTTTCCCCTTTTGCCCTTGGAAAGTGTTTCCTTCATGGGCATTTTTGGTATTTTTGAATACTCTTCCTACCCCTTGGTTTTCCTATAAATAGGAGGTGAGGGGGCTGCCCAAACCTCATCCCTTCTCACATACAAGTGCCATGCATGATCTGGCTTTCTCTCTCCCTCCAAGCGAAATAGTTTCGTAGAGTCGAAAGGCTGTCTGGGTTCCGGTGGGAACTAGTTCTGGATGGCGAAGCCCTGCCGGATAGATGACACCGTATGTGTGCAACTCTGTAGAGAGATCGTAGTTTCGGTCTTAGTTCGAGAGTGCCTCCCGAAGGGCTGTCCGAGTGACTGTCTGAGTTTCGAGGGTCCTCCCGAAGGGCTGTCCGAGTGACTGTCCGAGTTTCGATGGTTCTCCCGAAGGGCTGTCCGTGACACCGTCCGGGGGACTGTCCGACCGCCTCCCGGAGGGCTGTCCGAGGGGCGGATGAGGGTATACATCCTCGCGGTTGGGAGGTTGTAAATCCTAGCTGTGGGGATTTGCACCGCCGATCGTCATCGACTGTACTTCCGCTGCGCTACGAGTCGGTAACGAAAAAGATCAAACCTTGTATGCAGTCTCCATAGTGGTCCTGGGCTGGTGCGTAGGTCGGAAAGTTTTTGTTTTCTGCTGCGTTACCATACAGTGACGGCCGCTGATTAGTCGCTCTAGTGGTCCTGTAAAGGAGCAGAAAGGATTCTCGCCTTTTTCCCTGAGGTGACCTTTTGTTATCGAACCCACGAGGAGACGGTGCCTTTAAGCAAGGGTTTATAATAAGCCTTTGCAAGATAATTAAATTCCAACTTTTGACTGGATCATAAATAAAGCAGACACTGAAAACACTTATAATAAAAATAGACATGGGTATGAGGGCTTATGCTTACAACCATCTATTTGTCTTGGGGTCATCATGATCTTAATTTGCCATCAAAATTTGCTTGCTACGTATCAAAGTGGGGGATGTGTCCAAATTACGTCTTGACGGACGCGTCCTGCATCAAGAGTCAGTTTCCAATCAAAGGCCCTATCCATTTGACGGGGTTGCACCGATAACTAAGTTAGCAATAATCAGACAAAAGTATTGAGGATTTAATGACTACACCTCTCAATTCCTCAGAGATAGGATCCGTGTTACTGTCCTAAACCTTTCTGTCACCGGTATTCAGAATAACGCATGACATCCCCCTACCCTTAGCCTCTTCGTGGCTCATTCTTCATGATACTGGGTACATGCAGAGATGAAGAACGTGAACGAGACAAGAGACAACTACGGAGAAACTTTATGCTACACATACGGGATATTAATTCAAAGTACTTTCATTAATCCCTCCAACAAATACATTGGGTTGCGAGGCCTTGCCTCAACCCGTGACCTTACCGAACTACTCATACATGGAGATCAAATCACACGTAGAACTCATTGAAGAAAGCATCATGAAGATTGATTGATTGATAATATGTCGTGATAGTCCAACTTAATAGAAATGATAGATTACTCATATCAATAAGGAATTTCTTCTTTTTCAGGAGCCAATTCAAAGAGAACTCTAAAATTAAGTGTATTTGGTTTGCAGCAATTTAAGGATGGGTGACGGACTGGAAAGTTGATCCCAAATGCGCATGAGTGAGGACAAAGTACATAGAAAAGACTGATATTGATCTGTGAGGCATGTACCTCATTTGCATCAATTACCTATCATTTTTTTTTTTTTTTGCAGTTTTTGTTTGTTTGGAGGAAACAGTTGCTTCCCACCTAAGCTGGCGCCTAATGTTTGCCATATCATTTTTAAGAAGTTTGTTACTTTTGGGCTCGGTTTGCGGCTGTTGAATTGTTTAGGCATAAAAGTAGGCAAAAGCAGGTGAATCAGGCACTAAATAAACAAAAACTGGAGAGGGTAGATGGGATTAACATAATCCACCGCGATGCCAAAAACAGTTTGAGCCAAATGATTTTGTACTTTATTAATATCTTATTATGCATTATCACAGCTGAAAAAATCAACACCACACATCCATCAATCATTTGGTGACATATGTAAGATCGACGGACTAGTACTTTAATTACATAGAAACAATTGGCCTCTCTCAAATAAAATGAAAATAACATAAGCAGTTGGCGAGCGCAAACGCCCCAGCCGCAAGGCGGCATCGGTCAAACCGTCGGGTAGAAGGGCGAGGTGGCGAGGCCGCAGGTTCCCGTCTTCCATGACACGTCCTTGGCGAGGTAGATGTAGCCCTGGTCACCCCAGTCGTTGCTCCATGAGTTTTTGGCGATCCAGTACTTGTTGTTCTCACCGGGGCCTTCGCAGTAGCCGACGATGGTGACGGCATGGTTCACCCTCGTCGCGTCGGAGGAGCAAGGGCCGCGGTAGATGCCACCGGTGTAGAACTGAAACTCCCACGCGCTGGCGTCGATGTACACCGTCACGGGCTGCCGCGCCACGGCAAGAGCCAGCTGATGCTCGTCGTTGGGCGGCACGGCCTTGAAGCCCTTGACGGACGCCTGGTTGTCGAACAGCAGCTTGTCCACGTTGCAGGTGCCCTGGATGCCGCTGTACGGGTACTTGGCCTCCGACGTGATGCCGCCGCGGTTTGCCGCCAGGCCGAGCGCCGTGTCAGAGCGCCCACCGCTGCAGCCGCTGCTACCGGCGTCGCAGTCCACGAGCTGCTGCTCCGAGAGCGACACCAGCTCGCCGGTCCTGATCTTGTTCATGCCTTCGATGGCCGCCACGGCCGCGAACGCCCAGCACGACACTGCCATAATAATGTCCATGCACGATGTAAGTAAACGTAGCAGAGGTGTTGGAGCGGTTCTGTATATATCTAGCTTGAGTTTACTTACAGCAAGAGCCTTGAAACTTGACGCCGGTGACGGCGCCGCTGGAGCGCCAGTCGACGCAGCACGGCTTCCAGGAATGGTAGGGGAGGGGTGAGGGCTTGGGGGTGCGGAAGCCGGTGTTGTTGAACCCGGTGAACTGCTCGACGACCTCGCTGGGGTTGAGGTCGCCGAACCTGTTCATGCCCACCCTGACCGTGGTGATGGTCTGCGGCCCGAACCCACCAACGACGGCGTTGACCGTCGTCTGGCTGGCGAAAGCGCCGATGGTGTTGGTGTTCTGCTTGAAAACTCCGAACCGCTTCTCCTTCTCCTCATGGCATGAGTAATGCTTCGAGTACTTAGTCATCCACTTGGAAAACCTATTTCTCACCTCGGACTCCGGCAGCTCAAATGGCGGGTTCGCCGCCGTCAACGATGCTTGCAGGAGGCTCGTGAGGCACAAGAGCACGACAAGGTAAGGCGTGGAAGAAGCCATCTTGATTAGCTTAGAGCCCTATATGACTCTATGCTTGTGTGGAATACATATGCACCGGAGCTCATGTTTATATAGGCGCCTTGTTCGACGCGTGGGTTAGCATGTCGCCGTTGTGACTGGTGGCTCATGAGTTGTTGAGCGTGTGCATGCATGATCCGTCGTCGCAAGACTTCTTTTTTTCACTTTGAGGAATTCCGTAGGAAGACTTGGGATCATAGCAGGTGAGGTCAGTAGTCACTAGAGTAAAGTGTTGGGAAATTATTTACATATATGTTGTCCGATCGTAGGGTTTCTTTTACGACTTGTTCCCGTTATAGGAAAAACATAGTTGATTTGATCACACGAGAAGAAGTCATTGCACGAGGTTGTTAGGTGTGATGTATGAAAATGATGTTTATGTCTTGTATTTTTCAAACTTTGTCAGTATAATCGTAAGTTCACACCTACTCCATTAATTCTTTCGTAGAGTTTATCTCGGCTATGGTTTTATCAGATATATCTACAATCATTCGGTTACATCCGCATCTCATGGAGGTTGAGACACTCCTTCGATAAGTTTCTACAAGTAGGGTATGAATGTAATATAAATGTCGGACTTCCGGCTAATTTGTGTCTATTGTGGTGCATGGGTTTCATTATTAAGCCAAGTTACTAATTTTTGCTACATCTATATAAAATTTGCTCTCAACTAACTGCAATGTCTGGTTGTATAAACAAATAGCTATGAGTCTGAAAAGCCGCCACAATATCAAAGTGAGACAAAGTCATAAGTTAAGGCTAGGTCTTTCCTTTCAGTTGTTGAATTTAACAGTGATTTGTGTTTCTCAAAAACAAATAGTGGTTTTGTTTTATTTGTTGTAAGATACTAGGGTGGTTACTTGCTGCACATATAGGTTGCGTTTGACAATTTGGTGGATTATCATAATTCCATTTGCCCCACCCACTTTTACCAATTTGTGTATTTATCTGATTCATTTTTATCTGTTTTATGACTAATTTTCAACAGCAGATTATAAATTAATTGCATCGTAGCATAGTTCAGCTACTGCAAACTGAGCCATAGTACCACCAGTTCCATAGTTGGTGTATTTATTTTTCTACGGAAGTACCGGCGATGCCCCTCTCCACCATACGGGCAGGTGGCTTTGGCACAGCAAAAAGAACGCACGGTTAACTTGTCTAGACTATATAACACCCCGCGCGATGCTGGGAAATTTGGAATCAAAATTATTGAAAGTAACACTAGAATATATTAAAATAATACCCCCACCACATTTTCGCCATATGAATGGTAGAAAACATAGAGGTAAATGTAGGATAAATGCATGTTATGTTGCCTGGTGACATTCAAATTTAACTATTTGTTGCTGAAAATATAAAAATAGAAGTTAATGGTGTGATGGGACTGCATGTGCTTGATGATGTGGATGGCGTGCATGTAGTGAAAAGTAGAAAGTGAAAGGATTG
Organism: Elymus sibiricus; assembly: GCA_039707655.1. Classification (NCBI taxonomy): domain Eukaryota; kingdom Viridiplantae; phylum Streptophyta; class Magnoliopsida; order Poales; family Poaceae; genus Elymus; species Elymus sibiricus. The sequence goes on from CM077667.1 coordinate 127,748,156, forward strand.
CACAGACTTAATGGTGTTGATGACTTGCATGTGCATTAAATGAAATCATTTACTTAGATGTATAGGATATAAGAAAACCATGACCCAGAAGAAATATTTCCCAAACTTATCTGATCATGTTCATATCTGTGAAATGAATCATCTCACGAAAGAATCATCAAACATGTGACTTACACACCCTTTCACCATGAGCCCATCAACCTTCATCTTGTTTCATCTTCTCTCATCGATCAAGGCGCATTCACGTTCTTGCATAGTGGCCTCCCCAACCTAGCTGGACTTACAGTCTTGGTCTTTTGACGATCTTGTCGCCTACAAGAGGCTAAGGACATCTCTAACCGAATTTGTAAACTTTAACTTCTCAAATACCTCTTCAAATCTCAACTTTTTAAATTTAGGAAGATAAACAATGTGAACCTAATCAAACTCTCAGGTTTAACTTGTCAAACGAACTAGAACCCACATGGAAGTCTCTCTTACTCTTCTTTTTCCCTCTTTCTTGTCCCGTCTTCCTTCTTCCTTCCAACTGTCCGACGGCGCCTTCTTTCCACTAGATGATGTCCATGAGTTATATATATATATATATATATATATATATATATATATATATATATATATATATATATATATATATATATATATATATATATATATATATATATATATATATCTTTACCTAATAATAATAAATAAAGCACGGATAACTTCTGGTCGTACGTCATGGCGTTTTTGCAAAAAAGCCCTTATGTTTTCTGGTATTCAACCCGCAGTCCCTTAATTAAGTGGAAAAAAACGTTTCGTCTTTTTATAAAAAAAACCCTGGGCAGCGTCGGCAGCGGCTGCGCGGCAGCATCCGCCCCTCCTCCTCCTCCCCCCCCCCCCCTTCTCATCCTCCCCTCGCCGCCGTCGTCGCCTGCGCGACCGTGTCCGCCTCTCCCCCCTTCTCCTCCTCCCCTCGCCGCCGACCGTTTCCGTCCTCCGGGAAAAGCCCCCGCGTGGATCCGGCGGCGGCGGGGTCTCTGGCACGCTGGACCGGCTCGGCTTCGAGCGGGCTCTGCTGGGAGCCGGGTCATCGCCCCACTCCACGCGACGCTCGATCCGGTGCCGCGGTGGCCCCGGCCGACGCCGGCGAGCAGCTGCATCCACCCCTATCTCTACCGCCGTCGCTGAATCCATCGCTACCTCTACCGCCCCGCGCAATGCTCGATCCGGTGCCGCGCCGGCCGTTGGCCGATGCCGGTGAGCGCTGCATCCGCCCCTGCCTCTACTGTCGCCGCCGAATTCGTCGCTACCTCTACCGCCCCGTGCGACGATCGATCCGGTGCGGGCATGACGCAGGGGAGGAAAAGGAACGAGGGCGAGCAGAAAAACGCACGGGAGGGGATCTCCTCGATGCTATGGATACGGCAGCGTCGCCGCCATGCGTGGCCTTGCGGGCGGTCTCCCTCTCCGGCCATCCGCCGCCCTCTTCTCCTTCCTCTTGCTGCGGTCATCGTAGGTCGCCGCCGGCGGCCCAAAACGGCGTCCCGACCTCTGCTCCACGGTACCCTACACCATCCTGGAAGTCTGGATCTCGCCGTCGTACTGAACCCTCTGGCTCTCCTCACCCTGTCGTCTCATCTGTCCCGGAGATCCTCGCCAACCTTGAGTTTCTCATGGAGAGCACTGGCTGACACCTCCTTGTGGACACAGATAGACCACCCCTCTCACGGACAGACTGAAGCGACGTTGCTGGAGGAGACAGCCACCGTCGCGGATGCGGAACAGCTGGTGCGGTGGCCCCCATCTAGCCTTTATCCCAAGGTACGGCAGTAACAATCTTGCTTCTTAATTACCTTTGCTCCTAGCTAGCCAAAATTACAACTGATACATGTATAGGTATATTAGCATCTGCTGTGTCAGGTTAAAAGTCTTGAGAGATTTTGAACTTTTTTCATGCACATTATTGGTGGTATTTTGATATAATTGGGAAAGGCATATGTAAGTTACTTTTTAGGAGTTGAGATACTACTTTTCTTGCCATCAAGGTTGCAAGCTGAATGTAAGCAACTAGGAATAGATTGAAATTTGGGAGAGCAGCTGCATTGTTTGGTGTATGGAGGCCGGGTCTGTATTTTAGTTTTGTTCATATATGAACTTACAAGTTACAACCATGAAGGTTGAAACGTCAGTGCTTTTTTCAGGGATTGAACAACATCAGTTTGTTGTACTTGCTTGAATTTCTGCCCTGAGCATCACCTAATAGCAACGAGCAAACACTTATGTTTTAATGTATGCAAATAGTCACGTTGTCTATTTAGTCGAGGGTCGTTTTTCAGTACATGAATTTGCTGCACTGTCATGTAAAAGGATTTGCACTGATGCTAATCATGGTTCATTGAATCTGCAATCAACAAGGTATGTAATCCTTGTCGACATGAGTTATAAGTTCTTGATTTATTATCCTGATAATTTTAGTACTATGTAATTTTGACGTGAAGCTCTGCGTTTGCAAGCTGCCAGGAAGGACCGATCAGAAGCGAGGTGGAACTTTGCTGCTCGTGGGGAGGACACTCGTGATGGTGCAAACATCCCAACCCCTGTATTGTCTTTGTCGGCGTGATTCGTTGGCCTGGTGGTGACGGTGGAGAATCCTTGGCTGCACAACAGCAGCAACTTGTGGAGTCAACACGGCGCTTGTCGCCTCCATGCTCGACCTCATCCTTACCCCCGCAACAGGAGATGAGCACTAGCGGTGACGCAGGAAGAGGGAGTTGGGATGCAGTTGATTTGGGAGGCCCAGATGAGGCGAGATGGGAGGAGCAGCATCAATGATATTCCTCCCATCCCGTAGCCAACGGAGGCATCGGTGCATCCAAAAGGAGGCACATCTTATGGCGGCAGCGGGCGCATCTGCTAGGCATCATCAGGCGATACCAGTCGTTGATTGTTGTGTGGTGCTGGGATAGACGCCTCGCCGGTGGACCAGGCGGGTGCGTTGCTGGTGAGCGCAAGGTGTTTGTGCTAATGATTGAGCGAGTTGTCTTACCATTGCGTCGTATCCACTCTGCTACTGATGCTTAGTTCAGTTGCCTTGCCGTGTGATTGTGTCATATCCACACCAATACTAATGCTCAATGTTGTTGCCTGAAAGCACACCCTATTGTGTTTATCATAAAGGAATAAACAGCATGTAAAGAGGCTCATTGCCTTTAAGCAGTGCGTATTTGTCAACTGACAAACTCGTACCATTTGTATTTTGTAGGTATATCCGAAGGTTTGCACTACTCATGCTCCTCAATTTTCCTTCATGCACAGTTTGGTAGAAAAAATGATTCACACATTACATCCAAAAGGTATATATTCTTTTGAGGCTGTAAACCTCGCCCCTATAGTAATTCAGACATTTTCTTTTATACACAATCACACTTCTAGATATATGCAATGATGCATCGAGCAGGAGTTTAGTCAATACTCAATAACATATTCTCTATTTAATTTATAAATGAGGAGATGTGCAAGAGAAAAAGGGTACAGATGGTTTAATGCAAATTGTACAGGTTGATGGGAGATGTGTACGAAGATAAAGGCAAAATAGACTGATGTTCTTTTTATCCTTGACAGGAAAAATTGGATTCCTTTTATATGCTTGCCCTTTTTCTTTTGTAATAGGAATCATAGGATAGTGCTCTTCTACACTCGAGCTCAAATGAGCTCGGGTGAACAGTAAATTCGAAAAAAATTGTCAAAATGTTCAAAAAATTCGATTTTTTTTGGCAAACTTTGACAAATTTTCTAAGTGCTCGTAAAATTTCAGTACGAAATCACATTTGTGTAAGTCGTGACAAAAAAAAACAAAATTGGTGCTCCAAAATGCTTTTGAAAATAGCATTTTCAGATTTTTTTTTAACATTTTTACAAAATTTTCGAATTTACTGTTCATTTGAGCTCGGGTGCAAAAACATCACGTCCGATCCTAAGGGAGTATGTTTGACAATTGATGTTTAATAACAGGAGGGGCGTTTTGGCTTCGGGGAGCACATGCTCCCCGTGTGAACAGTAACACGAAAAAAATAGTACATGTTTTCGAAAAATTCTGATTTTTTTTAATGGATGCTCGTGTTAGTGTCGCGAGCATGGTTGAAAATTTTCATGAGATACAGAGCAACAATGTTTCGTCAGTGAAAAAAACAAAATTGGGGTGCTATTTGGGGTTAACAATTGGTGTTCAAAAAAAAATTGCACAGGCCAAAATGCTTAATATTTTTGTCTCAAAATTTGCAGGTAGCATTTGGATGTGATTAAGAACACATAAAAAACTTGTCTTGACTTTTTTGACATTTCAAAAAGAAAAATTGGGCCCGGGAGTCGAATTTAATTTTCGTTTAACAACTAGAATATTTATACATCGGTTGCAACACATGAATAAAATTATACTAGACATGATGACAACAACATTACTTTCACAGTTTCAATACAAATGAGAGTATCTTATTTGTGACATTTGTCACGGTCCGATAGAAGAAGTGTTGAGTTATGGCATGCGGAGTAGTAGTAGTTTTGAAAACTAAGCGACATCTAATAATTCTCATTAAATTTGAGTATATGCCAATTTTTCTTCCGCCTCACTACAGAGACAAGGCGATAATAACATTACTTTCCCAATGTCACTAGAGACGACGGTTTCAAAAAACTATCCGTAGAGTATTCATACGTCAATCGAAACCAACTCCCCAAACTTTGGTAACTTCAACTTTAATTTTACTAATAACTATTTATGAGAACTTTATTTGTGACTTCTCTAGAGTTGGATATCGGAAGTGGCATGTAATGACACGCAACGCAGATTTTGTGAATTGTTTGGCCCGTTGCAACGCACGGGCATTTGTACTAGTATATATATATATATATATATATATATATATATATATAACAAATGTTTCGTACGACCGGGTGTAGTTACTCCCACTTTTGTTTCGTATGTTCTAGATAGTAATCCTATCGGAGTAAATTCACATGTAGTATGTAGTATATATATAACAATGTTTATGTAGTATATATACTACTTTTTAGGTAGTATGTATCATATTTTGAGCATACTCTTTTTTATGTACAAATATGTACGTATTTTTTAAATCTAATAAAAATTATGGGCTCCCTTACAATTTTTTTAGATAACTCACTTTGGACTATCTTAGATACAATATATGAACATACTAAAAAATATAGGGTAGTATATATACTACCACAAGATAGTATATGAGACATGGGTGTAACTACACCCGATCGTAGGATGTATTTTCCCTATATATATATATATATATATATATATATATATATATATATATATATATATATATATATCGCAAAAGTAATTTGATAGAGACTCACCGTGCGCAATGTAATTGTTCTACGCAATAGTCGAGAAAATAGGTGAACTTCGTCCTACACGGGGCCATTGATTGGGTGCTTCTTCGCCCGAATGGGTTATTTTCCTCATAATTCTCCTAGTCACGCTATGGCGTGGTTCGGAACACAAGGATTCGTCGAAATCGGCGATGAAGGCCGGTGGCCACTTTTTCATGAATCTTTTGTTCATGTAAGTGAGTTTTTCTTATGTAGGTGTTCCTCCGCACGAGTTCTTGCTTTGCTTGTGGCTGGGGACGACGGGGAAGAGTGTTTCCGGAGTAGGGACGACAACGAGGACCGCTGTGGCCCTAGACAATGGAAAATATGAAAAAGTGAAGAAATTCACCAGATTCTTGTTGGAATCTGATGGCCAGGTGTTGGTGGGGCTGCGAGATGTCGGCTAACGTGCGGGGTGGTCGTTGGTGGCAAGGAACGCAGAAAGGCTTTTGCCGACATGGAGGCGGACGAGCAAGGGAGAGACGGCCATGCGCGCGAGTGAGAATATGTTCAAGAGACTGTGTTTTAGCTGCTCAAATTTGAGGCATGCGGACGGTTCTTCTAAAAAAATGAACAGCTAAACCTTTTGGGTGTTCATCTAGGTGGAATTTTTGAGAACTTAATCCCTTTTAGAAGTTCGTCTAGAGACGCTCGGATTTTATTGCAACACCGGGTAACCACCAAGATGACGATGACCTGAACGCCCACTTGGGACCCTCACTCGCAGTCCCTCCTAGACCTATGATTCCTATATCCTACCCTCACCTCCACGGACACTCGCAGGGACACACACGTCTCGGGACAAGCATGCATGCGACCGTCCATTTGCTTTAAGATTGATGCACTAGTTCATGCCATCAATCCTTAATCACTACACTCGGGTTCATGCATGCCAGTTTTTTTTTTTTTTTTTTTGCAAAGTTGCATGCACCACCCATCCCACCTCTAATGCTTTTTGATTTTGTCTTAAACTTTGAATCTATTGTATCTTTTGAACTGAAAGCCCAAATTAAGTTTCGTTTGCATATTTGTGTTCGTTGCAACGTACTTTCACATAAGATCAATTTTGAATACATTTATACTACTTTTTAAAATTTGACAAGTTTCAAATATTAAACTTGATAGATATTATGTTTAACCAAGTTTCACAAATTTATTATTCGCTCTACAAAGTTTTTGTAGTTGAAACTCGTTGAACTTTTTAAAAAGTTTCATCTCTGAAACTTACTGCTTTAATAGCTTATTTCTATTAAGTTTGAGAGGTTGGAACTTGGTGAAATTTTAAAAACGTGTCAAATCATATTCAAAATTGGTCCTATTTCAAAACTCTCGTCACAAGGAACACGAATATGCAAACAAAACATAAATTGGACTTACGATTCTAGAGATATAGGAAATTCAAATTGAAAAGTCAAAAGGAAAAATACGGGAGGTTAAGTGGGTGGGCATGCACTCTGTTAAAATTTGTACCCAAAAATGCATGCTTGCAGTAATTAAGCTCTAATCACAAAACCACTTTTCGAATCTTGGCGCAATCATACGGCTGCACCTGTGCCCCCACTCTTGCATGCCACAAATCGTCTCCTCACCTCCGTGGATCAAGTGAGTTCTCTTCGCCCATTCTCACATACTTTGCTTACTGAAATTTTGACTGGTCATCTCGTGATGATAATTTTAGGATATGAGATGGCTCATATTTGTCTTCTTCCCTCAAACCCGTGGCCTTTGCAAATTTTTCAGCCTTCATTGTCGTTGGTGTTTTAGAAAGGATGTGTTGCCTGACTTTATTAATGAAGCATATAGGAGTTAAGAGTCGCTGGTAGGGGCGCTAGCCTATCTATTTGGGGACTTTTTATAGAGACTAACATGTGGGCCCCACCTGCCATAGCGGTCAAAATAAATGTCTGTAACAGAATTGTCTTTTGTGCGACCTGACCTGATGAGTGGCCCGTATCTGTCATAACCCCGATCAATTTTAAGCCAATCGAGCATTAGTGTTTTTTGCGAAGAATAGACAAAATCAATAGGTATTAGGAAGAAAAATTAAAGCAATAGTTCTTTAGAATCCTAACGCGAATGTGGTAGTTTGTTTTGCTATTTACTCCACTCCAAAAAGGTCGCCTAAAGGACTCCTCTCAACACTTACAACCTTCTAGCTAGTTGTCTAGATCTAGATGGAAGTCCTAACTCCTAAGGACTCCATCCCGGTGCATGAAGGTTGGTGATAAGATGATTAAAATGTGATGAGTCCTTTTGCCCACTGAAGGGATTCCAACCGATGTTGGAAAATCACAAATTTTATAATGGGCCATTAGTTGGGTGTCAATACTTACCATCAATGCATGATTTATTCCTAATTAGATACAACGCCCAAGCTAAGGAAACAAATCCAAGCTGAGCCATATGCCAATACGGTCTCGAGTCTCCTAAACCAGTAGAAGGAAGGAGCAATGTCTTGGGGAGGGGGGCTAGTTTTATTGGGAAGGTTTCGTAGGATTCATGTAGAAAGCTCTTAGGTGTAGCATTTTTGTGAAGGAAGTCAGAAGGCTAACCGGTACCGACCTACACCCGGCTGCTTCTCGCATGGCGCTCCGTACAAACTGCGTGAGAGGATGCACCTAGGGCATGTTTCGTTGCCCATCAAATTTTCACATTTTCGCCCGGCCAAGCTTTGTGGATTCGGTCTCGATTGGGAGAAAACAAGAACCATGTTCTGCATACCATTTGGCTACATGAACCGAGGTTGCTAAATTATGTTTTGCTCGATGGCTAAACTTATGAGTTACTGATATCAACGAGACACCAAGTTATGTTCATGTCTACCAAGTAGAAACTACCTTAGGCAGTGTTGAAATGAATGGACCAGTGGGAGGCAACGATGGAGTGAAGCAAAAAAGTTAGACCAGGTCATTAGGGGATTTAGGTCTCAACATGGGTGATGGTTTAGCAATAGGCTTGCTATATATAGCTCTTTAATCCTTTGATGACCCAGGTAGTTTGATTGGGAAGGTTTCACTACTAGGGAAAACCCTAGCAGTAGCGCAGGTTAAAGGCATACACTGGTGCAGCGACGTGCTATACAAACGGTTTTTAACCCCTTTCCGCGACGTAGTTCCAAACCGTCGCCTTGCATGTGTGGGCGATGGGGGGGGGGGGGGGGGGGGTCCATCCCACACGACACCGCAAACCCGTCGGCGATGGTGGCCAACGAACGCAAACGATCTGCAAATATAATCGTGTGCGGTGCAGGAACAGATCACACACATAATCTTTTCGGCCTACGTGTGGAATTTGAGATCAATCACACACGTCCAAGACGAGTGAAACGCGTCTAATTGCTCATGGAAAACAGACGGAGTTTGACCTTTGACCGTTTACGAAACGTTACCTAATCCACACGGGCCATTGTAGACAATGTGTGTGATATCTTCATCATCGCACACGAGATTTATCTGGGAACCGTGTACCATGTATAACATCATTGGACACATTTCCCGAAAAATGTACGCGTGGGATCGTCTTTGCATCGGGCACGGTTTCCTGGCTCACGTGTGAGATACGGTGCTATCGCAAACGATTGAGTAGCTCCTACGCACACGTATAAGTGTTGCAAACCGTTTGCGATTTCTTATGTATCACCGACGTTTTAGATTATATCTCGTGTGTTTTTCCTGTGGATCATAGGCAGTTGCGCTATGAGTTGCGTGTGCTTTCCATTCTGGACTGCACACGCTTAGTTGCTTGAACCGTGTGCGCTGAAATTGCCAGGTTATTATAAAATATCGCATTTAATTCACCCTGCAAATAGCGAATTCGCCACAATATGCAATCGACAAATAGTGTCCGCATGAAAAACATTCATCATAATTCGCCACAATATGCAATTGAACGAATAGTATCCACAAGCAGAGGATTCATCATAATTCACGACAATATGCAATTGAGAAAATGCTAGCTAAATTCCACAGCTGTTAAACCGACATATCCAGTACATAATCATAGTGTACGAAATACGAAGACATGATCACATGGAAAATAATGCATCCATGTGTATATGTTTAGCTGATAACACTATATAAATGCGTACTTATTTTTAAGAGATTTGAATCCGGAAATCTTCGACGTCTTTAAAGGGCATGATATGGTGTTTCACAAATAAGGTGCTGATAAATTTCCTAACAGACAATAATTCATCGGCAGCGAGCGGTTCAGAAGTCATCGGTGCCAAGATCAGCTGCATGACTTTTAGATCGGAACGTGACATACGTGTGGAGTAGAAGATGGTAATTAAGAAGCAGACTTACTGGTTTTATCCTGTCAGCATCGACACCACATTCAGCATGTTTGCATAGGTTCATCATGTGTGCATAAACGTAGTATCCACATAGGCTGGTACCTTGTTGTTGCTGAGGACACTGAAATTTTTTGTACAGTATTAGTCATGTATTTGCCCTGTTAGGAACAACCTAACTGGTGTAAGTTGTTTCTTCTTTTTTCTATGGAGAGAAATGGAAAGAGGTTTACTTAGAAACTTGAACATCTGACTAGCATTTTCTGAAAATAACGGATTTCGTTGTCTTACCGGAGAAACGATCACGTGCTGCAGAGGTAGTTGGCGGTCGAACCGATTCACTCATAAAGTTATGTTCTGTGACAATACACTGGAAATGAAGATGAATTTTCACACACTCAATTCTGGAACCAGATATGAACACAACGCATTAACATCAAAGAATTCAATACATGTCCATGAAATCCTGAAGATGACTCAGATCCTGAGACGCATTTGACTCTCTGAGAGAATCCATGTAGTAAACTGTGTTGCGTTTTGGAACAATGACCACCAAGATCCAGTGACCTCTAAAGTTTAAGAAAACCATGAACGTACGAACTATGTCTAAAACTGAAAGACGATCAATGTATGCATGGTTGTATATTTATACTTACTCTTCATGATATGGTCACATGAAGAATTCTACTATCTGTAAGTCGAACAAGATCTTGGCGACAAAATCAATGGAATCCGTGCGTGAGTCATTATCTTGTAACAAAACGCCGTTTGCTAAATCAGGATCTATGAAATACGCATGCACCCTTGTTGTTCTCTGCGTCACCAATCCCCTGAGAGGAATACAGTACAGTTAGCTTTTTTGTCATTTACAGCCTTGTATGGAGAAGTTGATCAGAGTTTGTGAAGTACTTACAACATCAAGCATTTGACAAGAGTGGCAGCAAGCTCATCGAAGTTGAAGAAGAGATGAAAGTCCTCAAATTCCACACTGATGGTACCTGGAATGTGAGAGATATGCCAGTTGTCGTAGTGCAATTCCACAATGTTATGATCTTCTCCTTTTGACATTATGTCCATGCAATATTTATGTAACTTGCGACAACTGGAACTGCACTCATCAAAGTATCCGCCAACAAGAAATGGCTGGCCATGGTTGTACTTGCGTGCTTCAAATGGGTCTTCATCAGAACCGGGATTACATGGGTCTTCATCGGCCATGCCATGGTTCTGCTCGAAGAGTCTTCGTAATAGGATGCTCGGGTACTCGACCCTCCTCTGTTTCTGTCATGTGTAATAACAAATTGCCAATTTTACCAGGAAGCTAAACATAAATGCAACAGTCTTTGTAGTACAAGACACACATCGGCAGTGTTTGAATGAAAACAAATTAATAGTGACAGCTATGTACATTCTGCTGTCAAACATTCCAAGCTGTTAAAAACTACTGTCTTGCACCATGTTTTTTTTCACTAAGTCTGAGAATTTGTTTATTTCAGATTGCCATGTGGTGTTGATGCTAGCCATGTTTTTGTGCATAATTGGACCTTGCTCGTGCTGAATGAAATGAAGTGCTTCATGTGTACTATCTTGCAGTAAATTTTCATGCAATGATAACTCATGTCGCATATAGTTTTCTTGCTGTCAATATGCCTTCAGGTTAAAACTATGACAGTGTCTTAATCACACCCAGAATCAAATAGCACACGGGAAGTCTGAATCACACCTAATATAACAAATGATTTCTAACAACGAGAGTTAGGCTTACCTTCTTTGCACGTCGCAGAAACTTCCTCCCACTGTACCCAGATTCAAAAGCTCGCAACTTTACGGATTGAAATTGATGTTGACCATGAACAGGCAGGTCTTCAGCTACCCCTCTCCATTCGTTGGAAGTGATTGTCCTAGGGAGCTACAAGAGAAAGAAATGGCACAAATGGACCTGCCGTTTTAAAATCCCCAATTCCAAAACAAAACCCTAAGCCTAGTTGAGCCAGAGAGAAGATAGACGAATACCTGGCTGGTGAGAGATTCATCGTCGTCGGAGATACCGCTTGAGGGGTCACTCGAGGAGACCATGGCGTGTCCGCGGCGGTCGGATGCTAGAGGGAGAGATGCGGGCGGTGGCGCGGGGGGTGAGGGGGTGGAGGGGTTGCAGGGGAAATGTGGCCCTTTGGCGCGGGGGAGGGGGGAGGCAGATATTTCGGCGGTCGGCGAAATTTTTCGCTCGTTGCAGGGAATCTTGGCACGCAAAGATTCATCAGACACGGTCTTTCAGCTTTTATCGTGTGCGATGATACAGAACATACAAAAATTCTCCCCTCCCCACGTATTCTTTGGTTATAGTGCACATCCACGTCATTGCATAATGTAACATCAACTGCTAACTTGGGTATAGAAAATAGCGGACACACATAGCTCACAGTTACTAAACCGAGCAAGTTCACTAAATAATCAAGCTGCTTGAAATAGACATAGCTCTTACAAAAGACCGGCTCTCTGAACAAAGGCTATTAGTACTACACATAATTTTTACAAAGACGCCGACGAGCAGCCGCCCTATGCCTCGCCGTTGTTGGATGAGATGTCGACGACTTGTCCGGGCGACATTCCGCAGGTGCTGGACTCCGCGTATCCAAGGCTGACTTCGACCGCGGCGAAGTGCTCATCCTCGGCGTTGTCCTCGTCATCGGCGTCGCCCTTATCTTCGTAGTACTCATAGTAGTGGCGCCGCCATAGCTCGCGTTGGTACTCCATCGCCGATTCCTCGATGGACAGGCACTTCTCGACCTCGTCCTGAGCCACGCGCAACTCCTCCCAACAGTCGGCGCTCTCGTACGGCTCCCGCATCTCCAGCTCTCGCTCGGAGATCTCGAGCGGAAGGGGCTCCATGGCCTCCGCCGCCGCATCGTCGGCATCCGTAGCAGCCGCCTCTTCGGACGTGTGGTGCATGCTGGATTCCAGCGAAGCTTGGAGTATCTTGGCGTGAGCGTTCTCGATGATATAGGCCTGGATGGCCTCGACCCGGGCCAGGGCGGCCTCCGCGGCACGGCATGCTGCTCGAGCGCTCTTGGCGTTCGCAGCCGCCATCGTAGCAGCTGCAGCCGCCGTCTCCGCGGCTACAGACGCCCTTTCGGCCGCCGCAGAGGCCCTTTTGGCGGATGCGGCCACGCTTAAGGCGGATGCGCCTGCGCTCTCGGCCGAGGCGGCCGCGTTCTCGGCAGAGGCGGGAGCGCTCGGGGCCGAGGGGGCGATCGTACGCACCCTTACGAAGCGTTCCCACGACGTCATTCTTTGCACAGAGGGTTTGTTGGGGAATGGGGGTCGAGGGTGAACGGAATCCGAGCTAGACGAAGCCGACGAAGCTTCCCTCATAAGACATAAATAGATCCGTGAATTTTCATCGCAAACGGTTTCCGTATGGAACCGTGTGTACGCGGTTAACTTTTTGTATCGAATTGTAAAACTATTTTTGTGTACAGCGGTAACGGATATTGTTTTATTTGTAAGAAAAAGATCCCTACCATCAAAATCCACAAACGACATCCTAAAATTAGGAAATATTCGGGGTACAATTGGCATTTTTATACATTAAGTTAGTTTGTACAAATTTTACGGTCATAATTCAAAATTGTAACACACGAACATGCAAGATGAAGCAAAAACTGTTGGAAAAATCATATTTATGTACTACTTGCTTCCCAATATATGCCGCTTGCAATAAATTTGAAGGAGTTCCAAACATCTTGGGTAACGGTTTGGACACACATGCACGCATTGGGATTCTAGGTTTTAAAATGAAAAAAATGAAAAAAATGCTCTGAAGTACATGATAATAATCTGCATGATTTCCCGACATGGGGCCAAGATGTCATGGTCAAAGTAACGGCTTGTTCGAGATAAGCTTTGAGACATGCCTCTCACAAAACGTAGCTTCACACAAAGGGTCGCGGTTCCGAGAGGGGACATGACCTTGTGTAATGTCAAGCCGCTAGTCGTTGTCTCATTTGGCCTACTTTTTTTGAATTCGTTACAATGCACGAATACGTCCGGCAACTTGAAATTTGGACATTTTCGCTGTTCAGTGAGCATTTTTGTACATGAAGTTAGTTTGTACATATCTAGTGGCCATAATTCAAAACTAAAAATACATGGACATGTTCAAGATGAAGCAAAAACTACAGGAAAAAAATCATTTTTATATATGTACTAGTGATTCCGTCTATATGCCACGTGCAATAAATTTGAAGGAGTTCCATACATCTTGAGTAACAGTTTGGACACAAGCATTGAGAATAATCTAGGTTTTTAAATTCAAAAAATAAATAAAAATGCTATGAAGTACATGAAAATCAGCATGATTTCTCGACATGAGGCCAAGATGTCGTGGTCAAAGTGACGGCTTGTTCGAGATAAGCTTTGACACATGCCTCTCACAAACCGAAGCACCACGCGCAGGCTCGTATATATAGTTCTGAGAGGGGACGTGGGGTGTTCTGTGATGATGAAATGGATTGCTGCCTCATTCGGCCTAGTTTTTTTTCATTGATGCAATGTACGAATATGACCGTCATCCTAAAACCTGAAAGAAAAATACGGCATTCAATTCGCATTTTTATACATGAAGTTAGTTTCCAGAAATTTAATGGCCATAGTTCAAAACTTAAACAGATGAACAAGCAAGATAAAGCAAGAATGGCTGGAAAATCATATTTATGTACTACTTGCTTCCGTATATATACCACATGCAATAAATTTGAAGGAGTTCCAAACATCTTGAGTGACGGTTTTGACACAAAAGCATTGGGAATCTAGGTTTTTAAAGTCAAAAGTTGAAAAATGCGCCGAAGTACATGAAAATATGCATGATTTCCCGACATGGGGCCAAGATGTCGTGATCAAAGTAACGGCTTGTTCGAGGTAAGCTTTGACACATGTCAAAGCTGGTAATGCATGCATGGTTAACTGTTACCCGCGTCCCCATGGGTAATTACTCTATATATATTAGGGCACGAGTGCGAGCTTGAATGCCCATCTGGAAGTTGGTGGGTCAAATACCTTACGTACCGAGCGTGCAGGACGGGGATGAAGATGGGATAGCATTACCCGCCTTACACATGAATTGAAGTACTTACATGTGGGCTCTGAAATTAGTAGATCCCACGTAATTTGGGGCCTCGGTCACCCAAATTTACACACATCCCACCCCTTTGGCCCATAATTCCCTAAGAAATCCCAAACCTAGCAACAACATATTGTTTATTGCGTTGAAATACTATTTTTGTACTGAAATACGCAAAGGTTGTTCTTAAATGAATGTGTGAGTTTCCCCACGGTGATAAAAAAAACTCGGTGGGGGCATGGATGGGAAACTTTTTATGCCTGCGCACAGGTACATAGACGGGGACGGGGATGGGAGGGCGGTGATTGGGACGGAGATGGGACTCCAATACTCGCCTAAGAAATCCCCAGCTTTACACACAAGCCTCTCACAAAACGGAGCATCACATGAAGGTGCGTGGTTCCGAGGGGGAACGTGGGGGCATGTGTGATGACAAACCGCCAGTCACTGTCTCATTCGACCTAGTTTTTTTTCATCGATACAATGCACGAATACGACCGACATCCTATTTTTTTTTAAAGGCGTTCTATTTGCAATTTTATACATTAAGTTAGTTTATAGAAATTTAATGGCCATATTTCAAAATTGAAACAGATGAACAAGCTAGATGAAGCAAAAACCGTTCGAAAATCAAATTTATGTACTACTTTCTTACATATATATGCCACGTGCAATAAATTTGAAGGAGTTCCAAACATCTTGAGTGACGATTTGGACACAAAAGCATTTAGAATCTAGGTTCTAAATTAAAAAATAATGATAATTTTTTTTTGAATTCTGAAGTACATGAAAATATGCATGATTTCCCACCATGGGGCCAAGATGTCGTGGTTACTGCTCTCGGGCTTGCTTCCGTAACACAAATGGCAGGCATGCATTACATTTGGATAGAAAATGTAAATATTTGGCAAAACAAACGGGCCCCACATGATTGGCGCCCTATTTCATGTTTCAAGTTTTGGAAACCAATTTTCGCGGTCTATTAATCACACGCGGTCATGCATTGGGAACTGTCGGTGATGTTATTTCACACACGGTTGTTGAGTAGGAAATCGTGTGCAATCACTGCTGGCGTCGATCAAGATTCCAGCCGCCTATAAATGCTACCCCTCGAGACGTCATCCCGCCTGCATTCTCTCGTCTCTCTATCCCACCCCTCGCACAAAACTCTGCCATGGCGTGGCCGGTCTGTGCACAAGCAAAGGAGGAGGCGCCACCCCGCGAGGACATGGCGAAATGCTGCGACGAGGAGGACCCCTTCGCGCCCCCAGACGAGGTCGCGCCAGACCCCCCAACTGAAGATTGGTTTTGGGGCCAGTACGATCTGGCTTTGTGGAAGGCACTGCCGCCGGCTGAGAGAGCCAGGCAGGTGGCGTTTGAAGAAGGAGCGGGCTGAGGAGCACGCCAGGAACCTCGCGGCCTGGAATGCCCTTAGTGCCGCAAGGGAAAAGGAGGAGCTGGAGCTTTGGTGGCGGGCGAGTTGACGAGCGGTGGAGGTGTACGAAGACGGCCGGTACCACGCAAGGAAAGCCAGAGGCGCTAGGCGCCTCACCGTTGCGTGGGCATGGGCCGATAAGCTCGAGCGTACCATCGCCAAAGAGCTCCAGTGGGCGCCCAGTGAACTGTCCTGCATGGTCGCGCGCCTCCGCCAGCAAGAGGCTGATCGGCACATCGAGCACTGCGAGGCGGAGGATGCGGCGAACTCCCTCCGCGTTGGGAAGCCACCGCGCACCAGGGAGCTACTGGCGAGAGGCTGCCATTTTACTGCTCCCCGCTCCAGGAGGGGTTATTATTAGTTTAGTTTTTATTCAGTGTACATATTAGTTAAGTACTATTATCACGTATATGTGATGATATATGCTGTATATGTATCATGTCTTCAATGAGCTATTCAACAATTAATATATATTATTAGTTTCACATTTCTATCTGTTTTCATACTAATTTTCTGACTCTAACTGTTGGCCTTTTACACATATTGAAACATAACAATAGAACAAAAATCATTCATACATCGAAACATATCAATATTGTAATTGTTGTCCAGACATTGGGATCGACATCTAAAGGATTCAACAAAATAAAACGCGTCCATGACTACACCCTAACCTACGGAAGCTTTTGGTTGTGCCTGAACTCGGTCTGGCATTCGTCCATGTGGTTTACACGCTCGCGGTACAGCTGTAGCGCGATCTCGAGCTCCAAGCTGGCTATTTCGTCGGAGATTACCATCTCGAGGATGCGACGGCCATTTTCTTCTACTGCTCCCCGCTAGACACCTGGGCCAAGGAGGCGCTCGAGCCTATCGACGAGCCCGTTAGCATCGAGGGGGCTGCGGACAAGGCGAACGGCGCGACCCATGCGAACGGCGCGGCCGGCGTCCGGTTCAAGGACGGTGCGGCCGGGCTCTGGTGCAAGTACGGCGCAGACGGCTGCTGCCCATTCCTGGCGAGAAAGAGGGCTACTCATGTGCCTTGGACACCGCTGCAACATCATGTCGGGTGGGATAGCAGGCAAGCGGGGATGGAAACGCTCTTGCTCTGCCGCGCGCCGCGCCTCTCGCTCTGCGTCCCTCCATCGGTCTTGCTGTACGGCGCCCCTTGCCCTCTCGGCGCGGACACGCATGTTTTGCTCTACGGAGCACCACCGATGATCTTCTTGTGCGGCGTGCTGCAGCCTCTCGGCGGTGAGGCGGCTATCTTGCTCGGCGGCACTACCGCGCCCTGCGCCAAGGGTCTGCTCCACCCTTGCGATGACGTGCAGCACAGCGTTGTCCGGCGCGTCGCCGGACACGCCATCGGCCTCGATAGGCTGTTGCGCCTGCACCGGATCGTTTTCGTCGTCGAGGAGGTTGATGGCAGAGGCGGTGCTTGGTCGGGTTGGCATGCTTCGTAGATGGGCTTGGCTGCGCTAGGTGTGCATCCGGATGTGACGCGCGCAGGCTCTTATGCTCATTCGCTTCTGGCGGGAAACCGATGGGGAAGCTTGCGCGGGAACATGCGCGGTTCCGCACGGGAACGTGGCCAAAAGAAATGCTGGTGCGGTGCCAAAGCGTGCCCTGGAATCCTTGGGCGAAAACGCGGTGACAAGACGTGAGAGGGGAAGAAGAGGTCATGCGCAGTCAGATTGGTAATAATAATAAAACGACTGCGATATTAATACGGGCAAACAGCACTTCCGTACGTACCGTCGGTAATGTTTTCATCAATTGCTGACAAGTTTTTGGCAACAACCGTCTGCCCACAACACACACAACTTGTCCGGATGAATCGTTTGGGTTATTATTGGTCTTCCCACACAATTCTGATGAATGAACCGATTGCCGTGTATCACACACACCTTCTTACGCTAACCCCTTTGTGTTCCGGTGGATCATCGCAAACAGTTTCTCTGAGTGAACTGTGTGTCGTACTTTACACATGTACGAAGTTTTGTTAACTGTTTCTGATATCTTAGCTAATCCCAAACAGTTCATAAGAACAAACTGTCTGCCGTGGATCACACACGTAACTATTTTCTGAATCGTATTTGATGGATCCACCATCGCACACAGTTCGTGCCATTTGCGATGGAGCTTGAACAATACCGTTTGCGATTGGTGGATCGCACACAGTTTCGTCGAAGGGTCTCTGATTGATGTGTCGTCTTTGGACCATTCTGTAGTAGTGATAGCAGTAGCGCGAGCGTCCGCGCTACTGCTTCGGCGCTACAGCTAACAGTTAGTACTTACATGGGTTGGCCAGCGCTACTCGTAACTAATTTATGGGTAGCGTGTTTTCCCAATCGCTTTATTTCTAACTATTAGCAGCGCGTGTCTGTAACCCGCGCCACCACTAATCACGCGTATTCTTTTTTATATTTATATTGGATTTTCACACGGCTATACATATACATCAATAAAAATTGTGGAAGAAAAAACATTTAGATAAAGTAGATGGATGCAAGAGACCAAGTTGAATTAGAGGAAAATATGATGTTACGAACCGCAACATCGTATTTTCCTCTAATTCAACTTGGTCTCTTGCATCCATCCACTTTAATCAAATATATGTCATATAATAGCTTATTATCCACTTTAATCTAACATATGTCATATAACTTACCATCTTCTTAATCATCTAACAACTAATCATCATCTTAATCATGTGAAGTTAACCAGTACTACATAATCTCACCTTTGCCATGCATCAACGAAGGCACAACATCCTTTGACAGTTTCTGTTGAAGAACATAATAGTAACCTAGTTAGCCATGTAATTTACATAATAGTAGCATAATTAGCAATGTAATTTACATAATAGTAGTGTAGTTAGCAACTCTTACCAAGATATTTGTGCGAATGTTATCAGCGCTCATCCTATGCACTAGTGGCATGTATAATGTATAATTTGGGACAACTCCATAATACATGTCGTCCTTACTAGACAAGACACCATTAACAAAGGTGACAAGAAAATCCTTCTCCTCCAAGTTAGATGTGATCCATAAGTGTAGTGTGTCTTGTCTACTATCTTCCGTGTATCACTCGAAGAAAGGAAATAAGCTGTCAATTACATATGAACAAGGTAAGCATGGGTGAATAACAACTATTTTTAAATGAGCAATATAGAGTATTTAACAAATTTGTTTGAAAAGCTCACACGGAGGTAGAATAGGGATCATGTCAAGATCCACCCAAATGTCTTTATCATACTGAAGACCAATGACCGGATCATATTGAGGGATGCCAATATCGAAGGTAATTTTCATACCCTCCTCGAATCCATAAGCCTTGCATAACTCTCTCCAATTTGAACAACCGAAACACGTGTGACCTACTGTTGGGGAACATTGCAAGGGAAACAAAAAAATTCCTACGCTTCACCAAGATCAATCTAGGAGATGACCATCTACGAGAGGAGAGATTGCGTCTACATACCCTTGTAGATCGCTAAGCGGGAAGCGTTAAGAAACGCGGTTGGTGTAGTCGAACGTCTTCGCGATCCAGTCACGATCCGTCCCGCAATCCAATCTTGATCTGTTCCGATCTAGCGCCGAACGGACGGCGCCTCCGCGTTCAGCACATGTACAGCTCGATGACGTCTCCACCTCCTTGATCCAGCAAGCGAGGGCAGAGAGGTAGATGAGTTCTCCGACGGCACAACAGCATGGTGGCGGTGGTGGTGGAGCAATCTCAGCAGGGCTTTGCCAAGCACTGCCGCAGATGTGTTTTCGGTGGAGAAACAGATCTAGGGAGAGAGGGAGGGCTGCACCTATGCCTTGGGGCATCGCTGCCCTCCCTCTCCCTCTATATATATACGAGGAGGGGGTAGATGGGGCGCAGCCCTAGCCCTTCCTCCAAGGAAGGGGTGGCGGCCAGGATGGAGGAGTCCTCCCTCCCCAAGGCACCTCCTAGGTGCCTTCCCCTTTAGGGTTTCCTACCCCCTAGCCGCATGGGCGCTTGGGGGCTGGCCCAACAAGGCTTGGACGCCCCCTTACAGCCCATGCATGTCATAGAGGCTGGAGGGACCCTTCCGGACTCCTCCGGAACCCTCTGGAACCTTCTGGAAGCTTCCCGGTACAATACCGGAAAAACCCGAAACTTTTTCGGTAGCCAAAATATGACTTCCCATATATAAATCTTTACCTCTGGACTATTCCGGAGCTCCTCCTAACGTCCGAGATCTCATCCGGGACTCCAAAAAACCTTTGGTCACCATCATACATAACTCAACAATACCAAATTGTCACTGAACGTTAAGTGTGCAGACCCTGCGGGTTCGAGAACTATGCAGACATGACCGAGACACCTCTACGGTCAATAACCAATAGCGGGACCTGGATGCCCATATTGGTTCCTACATATTCTACGAAGACCTTCATCGGTCGAACCACGATGTCAAGGATTCAGACAATCCCGTATGCAGTTCCCTTTGTCCATCGGTATGTTACTTGCCCGAGATTCGATCGTCGGTATCTCCATACCTAGTTCAATCTCGTTACCGGCAAGTCTCTTTCTCGTTCCGTAATACAAGATCCCGCGACTAACTCCTTAGTCACATTGCTTGCAAGCTTCTTGTGATGTTGTATTACCGAGAGGCCCCAGAGATACCTCTCCGTCATACGGAGTGACAAATCCCAGTCTCGATCCACGCCAACCCAACAGACACCCTCGGAGATACCTGTAGAGCACCTTTATAGTCACCCAATTACGTTGCGACGTTTGATACACACAAGGTACTCCTCCGGTGTCAGTGAGTTGCATTATCTCATGGTCATATGAACAGATACTTGACACACAGAAAACAATAGCAATAAATTTGACACGATCATATGCTAAGTTCATAGTTTGGGTCTAGTCCATCACATCATTCTCCTAATGATGTGATCCCGTCATCAAATGACAACTCATGTCTATGGCCAGGAAACCTTGACCATCTTTGATCAACGAGCTAGTCTAGTAGAGGCTCACTAGAGACATAGTGTTGTCTATGTATCCACACATGTATCTGAGTTTCCGATCAATACAATTCTAGCATGGATAACAAATGATTATCATGAACAAGGAAATATGATAATAACTAATTTATTATTGCCTCTAGGGCATATTTCCAACAGTATCCCACTTGCACTAGAGTCAATAATCCAGTTCACATCACCATGTGATTAACACCCAATGAGTTCTGGGGTTTTATCATGTTTTGCTTGTGAGAGAGGTTTTTAGTCAACGGGTCTGCAACATTCAGATCCGTGTGCACTTTGCAAATCTTATGTCATACTATAGATGCTGCTACCATGCTCCACTTGGAGCTATTCCAAATGGTGCTCCACTATACGTATCCGGATTGGTGTCAAAGCTTGCATCGACGTAACTCTTTACGACGAACTCTTTATCACCTCCATAATCGATAAATATTTCCTCAGTCCTCAAGTTACTAAGGATAATTTTGACCGCTGTCCAGTGATCCACTCCTGGATCACTCATGTACCCCTTGACAGACTCATGGCAAGGCACACACCAGGTGTGGTACACAACATGCCATACTATATAGAGCCTACGGCTAAGGCATAGGGGACGACCTTCATCCTTTTTCTCTCTTCTGTCGTGGTTGAGCTTTGAGTCTCACTCAACTTCACAGCTTACAAATCAGGCAAGAACTCCTTCTTTGACTGATCCACTTTGAACTCCTTCAAAATCTTGTCAAGGTATGCACTCATTGAAAGTCTTATCAGGCGTTTTGATCTATCTCTATAGATCTTGATGCCCAATATTTAAGTAGCCTTTTATCCAGGTCTTCCTTTGAAAAACACCTTTCAAACAACCTTTTAAGCCTTCCAGAAATTTCTACATCATTCCCGATCAACAATATGTCATCCACATATACTTATCAGAAATTCTATAGTTCTCCCACTCACTTTCTTGTAAATAGAAGTTTCTTATAAACTTTGTATAAACCCAAAAACTTTGATCACCTCATCAAAGCATATATTCCAACTCCGAGATGCTTGCTCCAGTCCATAGAAGGATCGCTGGAGCTTGCATACCTTTTAGCATCCTTAGGACCGACAAAACCTTATGGTTGTATCACATACAACATTTCCTCACGGAAACCGTTAAGGAAACTCTGTTTTTACATCCATCTGCCAGATTTCATCATCGAAAAATGTAGCAACTGCTAACATAATTCCAACAGACTTTAGCATCGCTACGGATGAGAAAGTCTCGTCGTAGTCAACTCCTTGAACTTGTCGGAAACTACTTTGCGACGAGTCGAGCTTTATAAATGATGACATTTACCATCAGCGGATGTCTTCTTCTTAAAGATCCATTTGTACTTAACAGCCTGCCGTTCATCGGGCAAGTGTACCAAAGTCCATACTTGGTTTTCATACATGGATCATATCTCGGATTTCATGGCTCCTAGCCATTTGTTGGAATCCGGGCCCACCATCGCTTCTTCATAGCTCGTAGGTTCACTGTTGTCTAACAACATGACCTCGAAGACAGGATTGCCGTACCACTCAGGGGTGGTACGATTCCTTGTCGACCTAGGAGGCTCGGTAGTAACTTGATCCGAAGTGTCATGATCATCATCATTAACTTCCTCTTCATTCGGTGTAGGCACCATAGAAAACATCTTTATGCGTCGTGCCACCATCCAACTGAAGTGACGGTTCAACAACCTCATCAAGTTCTACTTTTCCTCCCACTCAATTCTTTCGAGAGAAACTCTTTCTCGAGAAAGGACCCGTTTTAGCAACAAACACTTTGCCCTCGGATCTGAGATAGAAGGTATACCCAACTGTTTCCTTAGGGTATCCTATGAAGACGCATTTGTCCGCTTTGGGTTCGAGCTTATCAGGTTGAAGTCTTTTCACATAAGCATCGCATTCCCAAACTCCAAGAAATGACAGCTTAGGTTTCTGCCAAACCATAATTCATACGGTGTCATCTCAACGGACTTTAGATGGTGCCCCATTTTAAAGTGAATGTAGTTGTCTCTAATGCATAACCCCGAAAATGATAGTGGCAAATCGGTAAGAGTCATCATAGTACGTACTATATCCAATAGAGCACGGCTATGACGTACGCACACACCATCACACCATGGCGTTCCAGGCAGCGTGAGTTGTGAAACAATTTCCACATTGTCTTAAGTTGCATACCAAACTCGTAACTCAGATATTCACCTCCACGATCATATCGTAGACATTTTATCTTCTTGTCACGATGATCTTCAACTTCACTCTGAAATTGCTTGAACTTTTCAAACGTTTCAGACTTGTGTTTCATTAAGTAAATATACCTATATCTACTCAAATCATCAGTGAAGGTAAGAAAATAACGATATCCACCGCACGCTTCAACACTCATTGGACCGCATACATCAACATGTATCATTTCCAATAAGTCACGTGCCCGCTCCATCATACCGGAAAACGGGGTCTTAGTCATCTTGCCCATGAGGCATGGTCCGCATGTCTCAAGCGATTCGAAATCGAGTGAGTCCAAAGATCCAACAACATAGAGTTTCTTCATGCGCTTTACACCAATATGACCTTAGCAGCAGTGCCACAAGTATGTGGTACTATCATTATTAACTTTGCATCTTTTGGCATAAATATTATGAACATGTGTATCACTACGATCGAGATTCAATAAACCATTCACATTTGGTGCATGACCATTGAAGGTATTATTCATGTAAACAGAATAACCATTATTCTCTTGACATAAATGAATAACTGTATTGTAATAAACACGATCTAATCATGTTCATGCCCAACGCAAACACCAAATAACATTTATTTAGGTTCAACACTAATCTTGAAGGTAGAGGGAGCGTGCGATGGTGATCACATCAACCTTGGAAACACTTCCAACACACATCGTCACCTCGCCCTTTAGCTAGTCTCCGTTTATTCCGTAGCTTTTATTTCGAGTTACTAACACTAGCAAATGAACCGGTATCTAATACCCAGGTGCTAATAGGAGTACTAGTAAGGTACACATCAATAACACATATATCAAATATACTTATGTTGACGTTGCCAGCCTTCTTATCTGCCAAGTATCTGGGGCAGTTCCGCTACTAGTGACCGTTCCCCTTATCATAGAAGCACTTAGTCTCGGGTTTGGGTTCAACCTCGGGTTTCTTCACTGGAGCGGCAACTGGCTTGCCATTCATGAAGATTCCCTTCTTTCCCTTGCCCTTCTCGAAACTAGTGGTTTTACTAACCATCAACACTTGATGCTCCTTCTTGATTTCTACCTTCGCGGTGTCAAACATCGCGAATAACTCAGGGATCATCTCCATCCCTGGCATGTTATAGTTCATCACGAAGCTCTAGTAGCTTGGTGCCAGTGACTTGGAGAACTCTGTCAATCACTATCTTATCTGTAAGATGAACTCCCACTTGATTCAAGCGATTGTAGTACACAGACAATCTGGGCGCATGCTCACCTGATTGAGCTATTCTCCTTCATCTTGCAGGCAAAGAATCTTGTTGGAGGTCTCATATCTCTCAACAAGGGCACGACCCTGAATTCCCAATTTCAGCTCTTGGAACATCTCATATGCTCCGTGACATTCAAAACGTCTTTGGAGCCTCAATTCTAAGTTGTAATGCATGACACACTAAACTATCAAGTATTCATCAGAACGTGTCTGTCAGATGTTCACAACATCCACAGACGACGCTTGAGGGGGTGGCACACCGAGCGGTGCATCAAGGACATAAGCCTTCTGTGCAGCAATGAGGACAATCCTCAGATCACGGACCCAGTCCGCACAACTGCTACCATCATCTTTCAACTTACTTTTTCTCTAGGAACGTATCAAAATTTAAGGGATCTACAGCGCGAGCTATCGATCTACAATATAATTTTGCAAATACAATTTAGACTATGTTCATGATAATGAGTTCAATTAATCATATTACTAAAGAACTCCCACTCAAATTGACATCCCTCCGGTCATCCGAGTGCTACATGATCCAAATTCACCAACCCAAGTCCGATCATCACGTGAGATGAGGTGGTTTCAATGGTGAACATCTCCATGTTGATCATATCTACTATATGACTCATTTTCGACCTTTTGGTCTCTTGTGTTCCGAAGCCATGTCTGTACATGCTAGGCTCGTCAAGTTTAACCCGAGTGTTCCGCATGTGCAAAACTGGCTTGCACCCGTTGTATGTGAACGTAGAGTCTATCACACCCGATCATCACGTGGTGCTTCGAAACGACAAACTTTTGCAACGGTGCACACTCGGGGAGAACAAAATTTTATCTTGAAATTTTAGTGAGGGATCACCTTATAATGCTACCGTTGTCCTAAGCAAAATAAGATGCATAAAAGGATTAACATCACATGCAAATCATAAGTGACATGATATGGCCATGAACTTGTGCTTTTGATCTCCATCTCCAAAGCACCGGCATGATCTCCATCGTCACCGGCATAACACCATGATCCCCATCATCATGATCTCCATCATCGTGTTGCCATCGGGGTTGTTGCGCCCACCATGCTTCTACTACTATTGCTACCGCTTAGCGATAAAGTAAATCATTACATAGCGCTTAATGAGTGACATGTCGGCCACATAATAATTAAAGACAACCCTATGGCTCCTGCCGGTTGCCGTATCAACATGCAAGTTGATATAAACTATTACAAAACATGATCATCTCATACATCAAATATATATCATCATGTCTTCGGCCATATCATATCACAACATACACTGCAAAAACAAGTTAGACGTCCTCTAATTTGTTGTTGCATGTTTTACGTGGCTGCTATGGGTATCTAGCAAGAACGATTCTTACCTACGCAAAACCACAACGGTGATATACTAGTTGCTATTTAACCTTCTATAAGGACCGGCTTTGTCGAATCCGATTCAACTAAGGTGGGAGAGACAGACACCCGCCAGCCATCTTATGCAACAAAGTTACATGTCAGTCGATGGAACCGGTCTCTCGTACGTGGACGAGTAAGGTTGGTCCGAGCCGCTTCATCCCACAATACCGCTGAATCAAGAAAAGACTGAGGGAAGCAATCTGAATATCAACGCCCACAAACTCCTTTGTGGTCTACTCGTGATGTCATCTACGCATAGATCTAGCTCATGATGCCACTGTTGGGGAACATTGCAAGGGAAACAAAAAAATTCCTACGCTTCACCAAGATCAATCTAGGAGATGACCATCTACAAGAGAAGAGATTGCATCTACATACCCTTGTAGATCGGTAAGCGGGAAGCATTAAGAAATGTGGTTGGTGTAGTTGAACGTCTTCGTGATCCAATCATGATCCGTCCCGCGATCCAATCGTGATATGTTCCGATCTAGCGTCGAACGGACGGCACCTCTGCGTTCAGCACACATACAGCTCGATGACTTCTTTACCTCCTTGATCCAGCAAGCGAGGGCGGAGAGGTAGATGAGTTCTCCAACAACACAACGGCGTGGTGGTGGTGGTGGAGCAATCTCAGCAGGGCTTCGCCAAGCACTACCGCGGATGCGTTTTCAGTGGAGAAACAGATCTAGGGAGAGAGGGAGGGCTGCACCTATGCCTTGGGGTGTCGCTGCTGTCCCTCTCCCTCTCTATATATAGAAGGAGGGGGTAGATGGGGCGCAGCCCTATCCCTTCCTCCAAGGAAGGGGGCGGCGGCCAGGAGGGAGGAGTCCTCCCTCCCCAAGGCACCTCCTAGGTGCCTTCCTCTTTAGGGTTTCCTACCCCCTAGCCGCATGGGCCCTTGGGGGCTGGACTAACAAGGCTTGGACGCCCCCTTACAGCCCATGCACGTCCTAGAGGCTGGAGGGACCCTTCCGGACTCCTCCGGAACCCTCTGGAACCTTCCGGAAGCTTCCCGGTACAATACCGGAAAAACCCAAAACTTTTCCGGTAGCCAAAATATGACTTCCCATATATAAATCTTTACCTCCGGACTATTCCGGAGCTCCTCGTGATGTCCAGGATCTCATCCGGGACTCTGAAAAATCTTCGGTCACCATCATACATAACTCAACAATACCAAATCGTCACCGAACGTTAAGTGTGCAGACCCTGCGGGTTCGAGAACTATGCAGACATGACCGAGACACCTCTACGGTCAATAACCAATAGCGGGACCTGGATTCCCATATTGGTTCGTACATATTTTACGAAGATCTTCATCGGTCGAACCACGATGTCAAGGATTTAGACAATCCCGTATGCAGTTCCCTTTCTCCATCGGTATGTTACTTGCCCGAGATTCGATCGTCGGTATCTCCATACCTAGTTCAATCTCGTTACCGGCAAGTCTCTTTACTCGTTCCGTAATACAAGATCCCGCGACTAACTCCTTAGTCACATTGCTTGCAAGCTTCTTGTGATGTTGTATTACCGAGAGGGCCTAGAGATACCTCTCCGTCATACGGATTGACAAATCCCAGTCTCGATCCACGCCAACCCAATAGACACCCTCGGAGATACCTGTAGAGCACCTTTATAGTCACCCAGTTACGTTGCGACGTTTGATACACACAAGGTACTCCTCCGGTGTCAGTGAGTTGCATGATCTCATGGTCATAGGAACAGATACTTGACACGCAGAAAACAATAGCAATAAACTTGACACGATCATATGCTAAGTTCATAGTTTGGGTCTTGTCCATCACATCATTCTCCTAATGATGTGATCCCGTCATCAAATGACAACTCATGTCTATGGCCAGGAAATTTTGACCATCTTTGATCAACGAGCTAGTCTAGTAGACGCTCGCTAGGGACATAGTGTTGTCTATGTATCCACACATGTATCTGCGTTTCCGATCAATACAATTCTAGCATGGATAATAAACGATTATCATGAACAAGGAAATATGATAATAACTAATTTATTATTGCCTCTAGGGCATATTTCCAACACCTACTCCATTATAGAGTTTAGCCTCAAAACTGAAACCATGCTTCGTCTTTAGGTAAAATTTCTTCTTCTCCATCTTTTCATGGTCAAAGAAAGAGAGTTTATCTAAGGCATACCGCCTTGCATAGCATGGGATGCACTAGTGAAATTAGAAACAATGAAGATTAGACATTAAAGGGAAAAATTTAAGCCATGCTTAATTAAGAAGAAATACGCGCCGCTGAAATTATATACCATAAAATATTCGTACTCCTCCTTAAGGGTGACGTAGAAGCTCCTATCGTTGTCCAACTGTGGCCTGTCGCACATACCCCCTCCGTCGGTACAGTCATCGCACTCGAGGATCCTATCGTCCTCATCTATTTGCTGTGTTCATAATTAAAAGATTAAAAATTGATCACTATTCAGCATGGGTTGTCTTTCAGTCTGCCGAGTCTCCCTTGAAAAACTCTCATCTCAAGTGGTGTATGTGATGGGCACTCCCTCACATTGATATTAAGACCGTCGGTGATGTTCGCTCATCTTCTTCTCCCCGTGCACCGTCATTAGGTCTATCACGAGGAAAAGGAGGACGAGCGATCCCCACGACAACAGTCGGCATTCTTCCTCACTAGTATTTTGACCGTATATATAGTGGACACTCCCTCACATTGATATTACGACCATTGGTAATGGTTGCTCCTCCATTCATTCCCGACTGCATTACAAAAATGTTTAGCACACGGGAACAAAGGAGAAGCGAACCCCACGACAACAGTCGGGATTCGGTCTTCTCCCTCACTGAAAGTCACACAAGTAGCCCCAACAAACTGAAAGTCAACTCGAACCATCAATCGTTTAACATTATATATATCGAGTAATGAACTAAGAAAATGGCCTACGCTGCTGCAAATCCTGGGCATGACCTTTGCTAAAAACGGTACATATATCGAGCACCTGAGATTTGCCGGAACAGAAATCACTAGCGGAGAAACGGCCTTTAGTCTCGGTTGGGAAGGGCCTTTAGTCCCGGTTCACCAACCGGGACAAATAAATAGGGACTAAAGCCACCGCCCCCTTTAGTCCCGATTGGCCACGAACCGGGACTAAATCCCCGCCACGTGGCCGGCAGCACGCGCCGGGGGCTGGGGACCTTTAGTCCCAGTTGGTGACACCAACCGGGACTAAAGGTTTAGGGGTTTAGGATTTATTGTTTTTTTTTCCTTTTCATTTTGTGTTTTCCATTTAATTCTTTTTCATTTCAAACATATTTTACGCTACTACATACTGTACACGTTATGCATATACAATAGAATTTCTCGTAGAACCAATCATATATCATAGAATTTCTCATACGACCATGCATACACACACACATATATATATATATATACATATATATATATACAATTTGGTATATACAATTTCTCCTACAATTTGCAGATCATTACATGCAGGCATTAGGTGATCAAATGGTATTCTCCATCGGGAGATATGACCTGCTGAAGCAAAAATCCCACCATTTCCTATTGAAGTGCTCGTATGCGGTCCGTTGGTAGGAGCTTATCCCGCATCGACACCATCTTTAAAGAAGGAGATCAATATGAATATATTAGTTGTGTGTTTATATATTAGATCATGATATAAAAAAATGAGAATAGTGTTGACGTACCCAAAGATGTCTTGCATCTCCGCCCCTTTTGGTCATAATGCGAATGTTCTCGCAAACGTAGTATGCACATAAATTAGTCCCCTGTTTCTGCTTCAAACACTTTACGAGAATAGAATTCAATCAGATAATAATCAAGCATGATAATGGTTATTGAAACTAGAATTAAAGAGATGCGCGGACCTAGCTAGTACTACTTAATTACCTTGGACCGTCTCCATCTCAGCTCTGGTTTCCATTCACTGACAATCTCTTTGGTGAACTTTTTCCAAACCCTGCCCGGCAAAGAAAATGAATAAAGGATTTATTAATTACTTGGTATCAGGAAATGAACTAAAGAGGCCGACATAGTGCGATAATGATTGAAATTACCTGTCGAGCATCAAATACATGTTTTTGTATTCCTTAGAGTCTTTACTTAGTGAGTCCAGTACTTCAGCAGTTCCCTCGTTAACTCTAATGATTAGCAGGATCTAGTGGTATCTGCGCACACGTTTTTATAAGCGGGCATGCATTGTGTATTCAACTACACGCTTAACATCGAGTAAGCAAAAATAGAATTTGTAGTACAAGACAGTAACACTCACCTGAAGTTGTAAGGAAGTAGTATTTTTGGTTTGGTATATAGGCTCTTTAAAAACATTAGCAAGCTTTCCTCTGTGTCTTGTTTGAATGTAGTTAACACCTCTTCATTAACGGTATTTGGGTCAATGAACCCAATGCCATGGACTCCATCTCTATTCAATTCAAAAATCTTCATTATGCATAATACCACACAAAAGAATATAGTGAGGATAATTAATTACAGGCAATGAACGAGCTGGGCTAGAGACTTAAATTACAAAAACAAATCACTTACAGACAATAGCAACTGACAAGAGATTTATCGAGTGCGTCTTGATTGAGTAACTGAAAAAGTTCTTTATTTTCAATCCACAAATCTTTACTATGGTAGTAATGCTCTGGCTTGACTTTCAGCATGAGGCTCTCTCGCCCGACCTTTATTTCTCTCAGGTACCACTCATGCAAGTTGCAAATTTCGCTTCAGGACTGACCAGAGGCTTCCCGAGGACATATTTCCATGCTACATCCTTCTCATCCGTCGTGGGGATTTCCTCCATGCTTAGGAATGCTTCAACAGTGATACCAATCTCTCTAGCCTTCTTTCTATCAGCGTCGGTTATCGCCTTATAGGTACTCACCTTGAGCGGGGGGATCGACTGCACTTCCTGTTCTCCGAGCTGGGGAACCGTTTTCCCGCATTTATTACTACCTGTACTCCGCGACTGCTGCTTTTTTTTGTTGATGATATGACTTGCCAATACAACGATCATAGTCTGATTGCTTTTTCTCCACAGCCGGTTTAGCACCATCCAAAAAGTGTTGTATGACTTTCTCAGGTATTTTCTCCTTTGGCGGCGGGGGCGGTTTCGGTCCAAAATGGGCCCGCAGTTGGGCAGCCACTCCAAGATCGGTTTCCTCCTCAGTCATCTCGTAAGCTAGCTTCTTTTTGGCAGGAGGCTCGGGTTTGTTCTTTGCTGCTCTCTTCCTCTTTGGAGTCGGTGCCTGATGTGGCAGAGATCGATATCACGGACTCGCGCTAGGCTCCGTCTCGGGGTGGGGTGGATTTGGCGGTCGCGGCGGACTCGCGGTAGGCTCCGTCTCGGGGTGGGGTGGATTCGGCTGTCGTGGCGGACTCGCGCTGCGCTCCGTCTTGGGGTGGGGTGGATTCGGCTGACGAGCCGGACTTGGAGGAGGAGTCGATGGCCTTGGCACCGAGTTTGGAAACACGATGCATTCCTTTCTCCATACAATGAGACACCGTATGGCTTCTCCTAGTGTATGCTCCCCTTCACCTCCAGGAAAGTCAAGCTCTAGTGAGTCATATCCCGACAGAACTTCATCCACCCCGACACAAGCATAGCCAGGTGGAATCGGATTGCCATGGATGGTTGCTTCAGGTGCATTCGGTAAAGCAAAGCCGTCTGCCACCTTCATGGATATGTTCTTCATTTTCATGTGTAGCTCACTGCTACTTCTCGAGCATGCGTTGGTTTTCCCTTGAAGAGGAAAGGGTGATGCAGCAAAGTAGATAAGTATTTCCCTTAGTTGTTGAGAACCAAGGTATCAATCCAGTAGGAGATACAAGCAAGACCCCAATAGGTGTACCTACACAAATAATCAAACTCTTGCACCCAACGCTATAAAGGGGTTGTCAATCCCTTCACGGTTACTTTCAAGGATGAGATCTGATAGAGATAGATAGATATGATTGCTTGAAAGTAAAGTAAAACAAAAAGTAAAAAGATTGCAGCAAGATATTTTTGGTTTTTTTGGTTTTAGATCTGAAAGTATAATATGGAAAATAGACCCGGGGGCCATAGGTTTCACTAGAGGCTTCTCTCATGAAGGCAAATAATACGGTGGGTGAACAAATTACTGTCGAGCAATTGATAGAAAAGAGAATAATTATGAAGATATCCAAGGCAATGATTATGCATATAGGCATCACGTCCGTGTCAAGTAGACCGAAACGATTCTGCATCTACTACTATTACTCCACACATCGACCGACTCCTGCCTGCATCTAGAGTATTAAGTTCATGAAGAACAGAGTAACGCATTAGGTAAGATGACATGATGTAGAGGGATAAACTCAAGCAATATGATGAAAACCCCATCTTTTTATCCTTGATGGCAACAATACAATACGTGCCTCGCTACCCCTACTTTGTCACTGGGTGAGGACACCGCAAGATTGAACCCAAAACTAAGCACTTCTCCCATTGCAAGAATTACCAATCTAGTTGGCCAAACCAAACCAATAACTCGAAGAGACTTGCAAAGATATGAAATCATGCATATAAGAATTCAGAAAAGACTCAAATAATATTCATAGATAATCTGAACATAAACCCACAATTCATCGGATCTCGACAAACACACCGCAAAAGAGTATTACATCGGATAGATCTCCATGAAGATCATGAAGAACATGGTATTGAAGAACAAAGAGAGAGAAGAAGCCATCTAGCTACTAGCTATGGATCCGAAGGTCTGTGGTGAACTACTCACGCATCATCGGAGGGGCAATGGAGTTGATGTAGATGCCCTCCGTGATCGATTCTCCCTCCGGCAGATTACCAGAAAAGGCTCCAAGATTGGATCTCACGGGAACAGAGGCTTCCGGCGGCGGAAAAGTATTTTTGTGGCTCCTTTTGGTATCCAGGGAATCTTTGTGAATTTATAGGCCGAAGAATAGGGTTAGGGGAGCTGCCGTGGGGCCACAAGCGAGGGGGGCGCCCCCCCCCCCTAGGGCGCGCCCTTGTGGCTTGTCGCCACACGGCGGCTCTCCTGACTTCATCTCCAAGTCTTCTGGGTTGCTTCTGGTCCAAGAAAAATTATTCCGAAGATTTTATTCCGTTTGGACTCCATTTAATATTCCTTATATGCAATACTCAAAAACAAGGAAAAAACAGAAACTGGCACTAGGCTCTAGATTAATAGGTTAGTCCCAAAAATAATATAAAATAGCATATTAATGCATATAAAACATCCAAAACAGATAATATAATAGCATGGAACAATCAAAAATTATAGATACGTTGGAGACGTATCACTCACAAGTTGTCGTCTCTTGGATATCATCCACAGGGTAGCGAGCCAGCAGTGCATCATCGGCCGGGACCCCCGTGGAACCCACGCTGCTTTTCGGCATAGATGATGGAATGGTACCATCCAATGCTGGATCTGGTTGCTCCTGCCGCTGAGACGCGCTTTGTTGGCTAAGTTTGTTGATCTGCTCCTGCTGCAGCATGTATTTACGTACTCCGTGTTCTTTGATTCTACCATTTGAATCCGGTCTAGTTCCTGCTTCTTCTTTATCGCACGGCTTCTGTAAGTCTCGTTCCACTCCGCAAACCCCTCAACCCACGGAACAAGGCCTTTGCCTCGTGTTCGTCCCGGGTGTTCAGGATTCTTGAGGGCACGTGTAAGCTCGTCGTTCTCTCTCTCGGGCTGGAACACCCCCGTTCGAGCATCTTCTACTGCTTTAAGGAAAGCGTCTGAGGCTTCTTTAAGACTTGCCAGTTCAATAATCTCCCCTGTCTTTGGGTCCAACTTTCCCCCATGC
Source organism: Elymus sibiricus (assembly GCA_039707655.1). Taxonomy (NCBI): domain Eukaryota; kingdom Viridiplantae; phylum Streptophyta; class Magnoliopsida; order Poales; family Poaceae; genus Elymus; species Elymus sibiricus. The sequence goes on from CM077667.1 coordinate 127,782,133, forward strand.
GCATAAAACTAAGTCATGCACCTTTCGGGCCAACCCACTGTTTTTGGAGTGACCCCTGCGGGAATCATCTTTGCCTCGGATTCATCCCAACTTAGGCAACCCAGCCTTGTAGCCACCTGTCCCCAGAACATGGTGATGTTGTTTTTTGTCATTATTTATCTTGTTCTTTCTCGACCGTTCCTTAGCTGCTTCCGATTCCTTGAACTCCACAAATAAGTCCCACTAATCTTTTAACTTCTCTAGGTGTCAAGTGAATTGTGGAGTCTTCTTTCCTTCGCTGACGTATTTGGCCTATAATATTTTCTTCCTAGTCTGGAATTGTATGGCCATCTTCTTAAGAGCACACTTCTTGACTTTCTCCCGTTGGAGATCTGTGAAACTCTCTGGTAGGGTGAAATGTGACATGAGTGTCTCCCAAAGTGTATTTTTTGCTCTTTCGTCGACAAAACTAACTCGTCGACCTTCCTTTGGCTTATTCCATTCTTGAACAGTGATCCGGATTTGGTCCCTAACAATACCTCCGCATTGAGCTATAAATTTGTCCGCATTCTTTTTAGGAGCAATCGGTTCGCCATCAGCTCTGATTACATCGATGTTGAACTTTATGCCAGCGTCCAACTTTTCGGCCAGGCCTCGTACTACCCTTGTAGAAGATTTGCTCGAACCGGAGGGCTAAAAGAATAAAGATTCATTAATATATACTCCCTCCGTCCCAAAATAAGTGTCGCAAATTTTGTACTAAACTAGTATAAATTTTGTACTAGAGCATCGACACTTATTTTAGGACGGAGGAAGTATATATATACAAATCAATTAATACATGTAATGATCACCAGAGGCCTTATATTTATATATATATATATATATATATATATATATATATATACCTCGCCGGACTTTGTTAATTGAAGATAATTTCCTTCACCACCATTGTTAGTGTGCCCTTCGTCTCTTGGTTCTTCCTCAATTCCCACACCAGACTCGTTCAGATATTGAATCGTATCATGTAGTTCATTCTTTGGGTTTTCGGAGTGCCGTATCATCTCGAAGAGATTCTCTTCATGGTCTCTGCTGCTACCGTCCATAGCTTTAACTAATCCATAAGAAAGATAAAACAATTTAGTATTCAAATTATAATGCATTCAATAAGCAAAAACTGAATCATAGTAGTCAGCCGCCGAAGAGGTTCGATCTAAGGGGCGAGGGATGGCGAGGAGGATTAATTTTTTTAACAACATCATCATATAATATCACTAATACATCTCGAATAATCTAGTTAATGCATCATCGAATATTATCAAATATTATCACTAATACACCTCGAATATTATCATATAACATCGCTACTACAGCTCGAACATTATAGCTCGAATACAATGCGGGCGGGTGATACGTCTCCAACGTATCTATAATTTTTGCTTGTTCCATGCTGTTATATTATCATTCTTGGATGTTTTACGATCATTTTATAGCAACTTTATATCATTTTTCGGGACTAACCTATTGACATAGTGCCAAAGTGCCAGTTGCTATTTTTGCTTGTTTTTTACTTCGCAGAAAATCAATACCAAACGGAGTCCAATCGCGACGAAACTTTTTGGAGATTTTTTTGGACCAGAAGACACCCAGTGGGCCAAAGAAGTGTCGGGGGAGTGGGCCGAGGAGACCACAACCCACCAGGGCACGCTAGGGGGGGCCGGCGCGCCCTGATGGGTTGTGCCCTCCTCGGGGCCCCTCTCCACCGCCTCTGATGCCTATAAATTCCCAAATATTCCAAAAACCCTAGGGGAGTCGACGAAACACAATTCCAGCCGCCGCAAGTTCCAGAACCTCGAGATCCAATCTAAACACCATCACGGAGGGGTTCATCTTCCTCATAGGTGCCTCACCGATGATGCGTGAGTAGTCCACCATAGACCTACGAGTCGGTAGGCAGTAGCTAGATGGCTTCCTCTCTCTCTCTTATGATTCTCAATACAATGGTCTCTTGGAGATCTATTTGATGTAAACTTTTGCGGTGTCTTTGTTGGGATCCGATGAATTTTGAGTTCATGATCAGTTTCTATCCATGAATATTATTTGAGACTTCTTTGATCTCTTATATGCATGATTACTTATAGCCTCGTATTTCTTCTTTGAATCGTTGGTTTAGTTAGGCCAACTAGATCGATTTTTTCTTGCCATGGGAAGAGGTGCTTTGTGATGGGTTCGATCTTGCGGTGTTCTTTCCCAGTGATAGAAGGGGCAGCAAGACACGCATGTATCGTTGCTATTAAGGATAACAAGATGGGGTCTATTCCTACATGAATAGATCTTGTCTACATCATGTCATCGTTCTTATTGCACTACTCCGTTTTTCCATGAACTTAATACACTAGATGCATGCTGGATAGGGGTCGATGTGTGGAGTAATAGTGGTAGATGCAGGCAGGAGTCGGTCTACTTATCTTGGACTTGATGCCTATATAATGATCATCGCCTTGGATATCGTCATGACTATTCGATTTTCTATCAATTGCCCAACAATAATTTGTTCACCCATCGTGCGCTATACTCATATGAGAAGCCACTAGTGAACCCTACGGCCCCCGGGTCTACTTTTCCAACATATTGCCTTCAGATCTATCTTTTTGCATCTTTGTTTTCAGATCTACAAAACCAAAAACCCAAAAACATATTGCTGCATATTATATTTGCTCTTTTTATTTTGTGTTCTTGAGAGATCTATCTCTCCTATCTATCACTACCTAATCTATCTTTTTACCGTAGAGAGATTGACAACCTCTCTTTCGCGTCGGGTTGCAAGTATTTGTTGTTTGTGTGCAGGTGCTGCTTATTGGGTGGTGGTGATCCTCCTACTGGGTCGATAACCTTGGTTTCATAACTGAGGGAAATACTTACCGTTGTTGTGTGATACGTCTCCAACGTATCTATAATTTTTGCTTGTTCCATGGTGTTATATTATCATTCTTGGATGTTTTACAATCATTTTATTACAACTTTATATCATTTTTTTGGACTAACCTATTGACATAGTGCCAAAGTGCCCGTTGCTGTTTTTGCTTGTTTTTTACTTCGCAGGAAATAAGTACCAAAGGGAGCCCAAATGGTGCGGGGATTTTTGTGGATTTTTTATTGACCAGAAGAAAGAAGATGGGCCAAAGAACACCAGAAGAGGGGGCCCAGGGTGGCCACCCTACACCAGGGCACGCCAGAGGCCCCCTGGCGCGGCCTGGTGGGGGATGAGCACCTCGGGCACCCCCTCAACCGACTATCGAGCCTATAAATTCCTAGAAAATCCAAAAACCCTAGAAAAGTCGACGAAACACAATTCCAGCCGCCGCAAGTTTTAGAACCTCGAGATCCAATCTAAACACCATCACAGAGGGGTTCATCTTCCTCATAGGTGCCTCTCTGATGATGCGTGAGTAGTCCACCATAGACCTACGGGTCCGTAGGCAGTAGCTAGAAGGCTTCTTCTCTCTCTCTTATGATTCTCAATACAATGGTCTCTTGGAGATCTATTTGATGTAAACTTTTGCGGTGTGTTTGTTGGGATCCGATGAATTTTGAGTTCATGATCAGTTTCTATCCATGAATATTATTTGAGTCTTCTTTGATCTCTTATATGCATGATTACTTATAGCCTCGTATTTCTTCTTCGAATCTTTGGTTTTGTTAGGCCAACTAGATCGATTTTTCTTGCCATGGGAAGAGGTGCTTTGTGATGGGTTCGATCTTGCGGTGTTCTGTCCCAGTGACAGAAGGGGCAGCAAGACACGCATGTATCGTTGCTATTATGGATAACAAGATGGGGTCTATTCCTACATGAATAGATCTTGTCTACATCATGTCATCGTTCTTATTGCATTACTCCATTTTTCCATGAACTTAATACACTAGATGCATGCTGGATAGCGGTTGATGTCTGGAGTAATAGAGGTAGATGCAGGCAGGAGTCGGTCTATCTATCTTGGACGTGATGCCTATATAATGATCATAGCCTTGGATATCGTAATGACTATTCGATTTTCTATCAATTGCCCAACAGTAATTTGTTCACCCACCGTGCGCTATACTCATGAGAGAAGCCACTAGTGAACCCTACGGCCTCCGGGTCTACTTTTCCATCATATTGCTTTCCGATATACGTTTTTTGCAATCTTTGTTTTCAGATCTAAAAAACCTAAAACCCAAAAACATATTGCTGCATATTTAATCTTTTTATTTGTGTTCTTGAGAGATCTATCTCTCCTATCTATCACTACCTAATCTATCTATTTACCATAGAGAGATTGACAACCTCTCTTTCGCGTCGGGTTGCAAGTATTTGTTGTTTGTGTGCAGGTACTGCTTATTGGGTGGTGGTGATCCTCCTACTGCTTCGATAACCTTGGTTTCATAACTGAGGGAAATATTTACCGTCGCTGTGCTGCATCATCCCTTCCTCTTTGGGGAAATACCGACGCAGTCCAAGCCACGTCAAAGTAATTTCTGGCGCCGTTGCCGGGGAGGAAGCGGTCTCTTCTACGTGCCTATCGTAGGCGCCGAGGAGACTCCATCATCATCTACCAGGTTCCTAATCACAAATCTCATCTCCTTGCAATTACATTATTTGCCATTTTCCTCTCGTTTTCCTCTCCCCACTTCACCAATTTGCCGTTTTATTCGCCCTCTTCTCCGTTTGCCTTTTTGCTTGTGTTGCCATGTTCCTTCTATTTGCTTGCATCTTTGCTTGCTAAAACTCTATTGATATAGATCCTCATCCACTTGCTAATCTTTTCAAAAGGCCAAATTATGATGAACCAATTGCTAGTGAGTTGAGTGCACTTGATTATCTCTATGAAGTTTTGTTTGAAAATCATGAATCTGAAATTTTTGATGAAGTGTTGAAAGAAGAAATTTATAAGGTGATTCATGATAGTTCCTTGATTGGAAAGCATGATTGCAATGTTGCTAGTATGAATTCTCTAAATATCCATGATGCTAATGATATGCAAAGCCACAAGCTTGGGGATGCTATGTTTGATGAAGATGATATTGCTAGTCCCCCAAGTTTTGATGAGCAAATTTATTACGATTGCATGCCTCCTATTTATGATGATGGTGATGACACGTATGTTGTAATAAGTAATGATAACCATGAAACTTATCATCATGGTTTTAATTTGCAATGTGGTTATGTCAATCAAGTGTCTCATGATAGTTATTTTGTTGAGTTTGCTCCCACTACCATGGATGATAAGGAATTTGCTTATGTCGAGAGTAATGAAAATTGTATGCTTGTGCATCATGAAAAGAATGATTTATGTGATAGTTATATTGTTGAATTCCTTCATCATGCTACTGAAATTTATTATGAGGGAGGAATATATGCTTGTAGGAATTGCAATAATATCAAGTTTCCTCTCTATGTGTTCATAGTTTTGAAGTTATGCTTGTTTTGCCTTCCTATGCGAGTTGATTCTTGTTCCCATAAATTGTTTACTCACAAAATCCCTATGCATAGGAAGTGGGTTATACTTAAATGTGTTTGTCATGCGATTCATGATGCTCTTTTGCATATTTCAATTACTACTTTTTATGTGAGCATCATTGAAATCATTATGCCTAGCTAGGGGCGTTAAACGATAGCGCTTGTTGGGAGGCAACCCAATGAATAAATAAATTTTTGCTTTTTCCTTTCTGTTTTTGAGTGTTGACACAATTATGCCTCTGTTATGATTGTGTTTTTATGGTTTATTTAGTGTTTGTGACAAGTAGAACCGTTAGGATGATTCAAAGGATGAGTAGAAGTGATGCTGAATCTGAAACAGAAACTTTGCGTCCAGTATATGAATTTTCATTTTTTGCTGGAACATGATCTTGAGCTAAAATTTTAACACTGTGTTGATATACAAATTACTTACGTTTTCCTAATGTTTCAGAATTTTTAGAGTTACATAAGTATGGGTAGAGTACATATAACTACAGACTGTTCTGTTTGAGACATATTCTGTTTTTGTTGCATTGTGTGCTTGTTTTGATGAATCTATGGTTTGTATTGGGGGGTATAAGCCATGGTAAAGTTAAAATACAGTAGGTATAATGCAATTATAAAATTTTAATGGGTTTACAACAGTACCTAAAGTAGTGATTTGCTTTATTATACTAACGGATCTCACGAAGATTTTGTTGAGTTTTGTCTGATTGAAGTTTTCAAGTTTTGGGTGAGATCACGATGGATCAAGGAATAAGGAGTAGAAAAAGCCTAAGCTTGGGGATGCTACCGCACCCCCAAGATATATCCAAAGAATAACAAGCAACTAAGCTTGGAGATGCCCCCGAGTGGCATCCCCTCTTTCTTCTAACGACCATCGGTATTTTACTTGGAGCTATATTTCTATTCGTCACATACCATGTGTTTTGCTTGGAGCGTCTTGTATCTTTGCTTGCTTTGTTTGTTAGTTTTCCCTTTGTATCCTTGCTGTACACACCTATTTGAGAAAGCAAAAATCATGCTATGATTTGTTAGAATTGCTCTATGTGCTTCACTTAAACTTTTTGAGCTATAGATTTGCTCTAGTGCTTCACTTATATCTTTTTGAGCACGGTGTCCTTGGAAACTTTTGTAGAAATACTCTCATGCTTCACTTAGATTAATTTGAGAGTTAGTAAAATTTTGAAGAAATCCTCTCATGCTTCACTTATACCTTTTTGAGAGATGAAATCTTTATGCTCATGTGCTTCACTTAAATTTGTTTGAGCTTGCCAAAAAGCAATGGCAATATATGAAACTAGTCCCAAAGTGATAGATATCCAAGGAGGATATAAGAAAAACTTTCATGAAGATCATTGGACAAATTAAACTTGATTCCTTGTAATAGTTTTGAAACAAGATGATAGTAATATGTGAGTCATGCTAGTGAGTAATTATGCTTAGTAGGAATATTGGTGTTAAGGTTTGTGATTCCCTATGCATGCATGAAAGTTAATAGTTATGCAATGAAGTTACATCCTACTTGTGGTGCATGATTCGGTGTTAGTTATGTTCAAAGCTCACTTATGTGATTTTTCATTTCTTGGTTTGGTTGCTTCCCAATCTATTTGCTAGCCATCATTTGCACCAAGTAGAAATACTACTTGTGCATCCAAAATCCTTAAACCAAGTTTTGCCTTATGAGTCCACCATACCTACCTATATGCGGTATTTCCATGCCGTTCCAAGCAAATTTGTATGTGCCATCTCTAAATTTTCAAAATAAATTTTCTCTTTTGTGTGCCCGTACCGCTCATGAAACGGTGGGGAGTGTATTTTTCCATTCTAGATGTGTTATTCTCAAGATGAGTGTTTATTCACTTGTCATTGCACGAGAGTGCGGCGGTAATAGGGATGCCCATTCCCGAAATGAAAAATAAAAAAAATTACTTTATGTTGTCAAATAATAAATTCCTTGGAAAGTGTTGCTATGGAAGGCAACCGTGGATACGGGCCGCCATGGAAAGTGAAAGTTTGGTGGAAAAAGGAATAAACTTTATTTTCTGTTTGGGAACTTCCTATGATATATGTAGCATGGAAAGTATTGTGAGCTACTTTGTTCTTTTCGTTGACAGGAAAAGCATGCCACCCAAAATATTTTTTCTCTCTCAATTTAAAACTTTGAGCTCTGGCTCCTCTACAAATCCCTACTTCCCTCTGCGAAGGGCCTATCTATTTACTTTATGCAATTTTTATTTTTACTTTGAGTCTCCATCTTCTCTTATAAGAACCAACTAGGGGGCACTATGATCGTACTTGAGCATTGGGCATAGCTAATATTTGGGTGTGTTTCATGAGTCGATCAATGATTGAGCATGATGGGCTAGGGATAACTTTCTTTAGTGTTGATATTTTGAAAGACATGGTTGCTTGTTGACATGCTTGAGTATTGAAGTCATTATGTTAAAACTAGACTATTGCTTTGAATCATTTACAAGTCCAAATGTTCATGCTATACAAAGAAGAAAAGAATATGATGAACATGTTAGGCAGCATTCCACATCAAAAATTCTATTTTTATCATTTACCTACTCGAGGACGAGTAGGAATTAAGCTTGGGGATGCTGATACGTCTCCAACGTATCTATAATTTTTGCTTGTTCCATGCTGTTATATTATCATTCTTGGATGTTTTACAATCATTTTATTACAACTTTATATCATTTTTTGGGACTAACCTATTGACATAGTGCCAAAGTGCCAGTTGCTGTTTTTGCTTGCTTTTTACTTCGCAGGAAATCTGTACCAAACAGAGCCCAAACGCTGCGGGGATTTTTGTGGATTTTTTATGGACCAGAAGAAAGAAGATGGGCCAAAGAACACCAGAAAAGGGGGCCCAGGGTGGCCACCCTCCACCAGGGCGAGCCAGAGGCCCCCTGGCGCGGCCTGGTGGGGCATGGGCACCTCGGGCACCCTCTCAACCGACTATCGAGTCTATAAATTTGCAAAAAATCCAAAAACCCTAGAGGAGTCGACGTAACACAATTCCAGCTGCCGCAAGTTCCAGAACCTCGAGATCCAATCTAAACACCATCACAGAGGGGTTCATCTTCCTTATAGGTGCCTCTCCGATGATGTGTGAGTAGTCCACCATAGACCTACGGGTCCGTAGGCAGTAGCTAGATGGCTTCTTCTCTCTCTCATGATTCTCAATAGAATGGTCTCTTGGAGATCTATTTGATGTAAACTTTTGCGGTGTGTTTGTTGGGATCCAATGAATTTTGAGTTCATGATCAGTTTCTATCCATGAATATTATTTGAGTCTTCTTTGATCTCTTATATGCATGATTACTTATAGCCTCGTATTTCTTCTTCGAATCTTTAGTTTTGTTAGGCCAACTAGATGGATTTTTCTTGCCATGGGAAGAGGTGCTTTGTGATGGGTTCGATCTTGCGGTGTTCTTTCCCAGTGACAGAAGGGGCAGCAAGACACGCATGTATCGTTGCTATTAAGGATAACAAGATGGGGTCTATTCCTGCATGAATAGATCTTGTCTACATCATGTCATCATTCTTATTGCATTACTCCGTTTTTTCATGAACTTAATACACTAGATGCGTGCTGGATAGCGGTTGATGTGTGGAGTAATAGAGGTAGATGCAGGCAGGAGTCGGTCTATCTATCTTGGACGTGATGCCTATATAATAATCATCGCCTTGGATATCGTCATGACTATTCGATTTTCTATCAATTGCCCAACAGTAATTTGTTCACCCACCGTGCGCTATACTCATGAGAGAAGCCACTAGTGAACCCTACGGCCCCCGGGTCTACTTTTCCATCATATTGCTCTCCGATCTACGTTTTTTGCAATCTTTGTTTTCAAATCTACAAAACCTAAAACCCAAAAACATATTGCTGCATATTTACTCTTTTTATTTGTGTTCTTGAGAGATCTATCTCTCCTATCTATCACTACCTAATCTATCTATTTACCGTAGAGAGATTGACAACCTCTCTTTCGCGTCGGGTTGCAAGTATTTGTTGTTTGTGTGCAGGTGCTGCTTATTGGGTGGTGGTGATCCTCCTACTGGTTTGATAACCTTGGTTTCATAAATGAGGGAAATACTTACCGTCGTTGTGCTGCATCATCCCTTCCTCTTTGGGGAAATACCGACGCAGTACAAGCCACATCATTGTGCTGCATCATCCCTTCCTCTTTGCGGAAATACCGACGCAGTCTCAAGCCACGTCAAAGGAATTTCTGGCGCCGTTGCCGGGGAGGAAGCGGTCTCTTCTACGTGCCTATCGTAGGCACCGAGGGGACTCCATCATCATCTACCAGGTTCCTAATCACGAATCTCATCTCCATGCAATTACATTATTTTCCATTTGCCTCTCGTTTTCCTCTCCCCCACTTTACCCAATTTGACGTTTTATTCGCCCTCTTTTCCGTTTGTCTTTTTGCTTGTTTGATATCTTTGCTTGTGTTGCCATGTGCCTTCTATTTTGCTTGTATCTTCGCTTGCTAAAAATCTATTGATATGGATAATCATCCACTTGCTAATCTTTTCAAAAATCCAAGTTATGATTAACCAATTGCTAGTGAGTTGAGTGCACTTGATTATCTCTATGAAGTTTAGTTTGAAAATCTTGAATCTGAAAATTTTGATGAAGTGTTGAAAGAAGAAATTTATAAGGTGATTCATGATAGTTCCTTGAATGATGAGCATGATTGCAATGTTGCTAGTATGAATTCTCTAAATATCCATGATGCTAATGATATGCAAAGCCACAAGCTTGGGGATGCTATGTTTGATGAAGATGATATTTTTAGTCCCCCAAGTTTTGATGACAAAATTTATTAAGATGATTGCATGCCTCCTATTAATGTTGATGGCGATGACACGTATGCTATAATGAGTAATGATAACCATGAAACTTATCATCATGATTTTGATTTGCAATATGGTTATGTCAATCAAGTGTCTCATGATAGTTATTTTGTTGAATTTGCTCCCACTACCATGGATGAAAAGGAATTTGCTTATGTGGAGAGTAACGAAAATTCTATGTTTGTGCGTCACGAAAAGAATGATTTATGTGATAGTTATATTGTTGAATTCCTTCATGATGCTACTGAAATTTATTATGAGGGAGGAACATATGCTTGTAGGAGTTGCAATAATAGCAAGTTTCCTCTCTATGTGTTCAAAGTTTTGAAGTTATGCTCGTTTTGCCTTCCTATGCTAGTTGATTCTTGTTCCCATAAATTTTTTGCTCACAAAATCCCTATGCATAGGAAGTGGGTTAGACTTAAATGTGCTTGTCATGATATTCATGATGCTCTCTTGCATATTTCAATTACCTTTTATGTGAGCATCATTGAAATCATTATGCCTAGCTAGGGGTGTAAAACGATAGCGCTTGTTGGGAGGCAACCCAATGAATAAATAATTTTTTGCTTTTTCCTTTCTGTTTTTCAGTGTTGACACAATTATGCCTCTGTTATGATTGTGTTTTTATGGTTTATTTAGTGTTTGTGCCAAGCAAAGCCTTTAGGATGATTCATAGGATGAGTAGAAGCGACGCTGAATCTGAAACAGAAACTTTGCGTCCAGTATATGAATTTTCATGTTTTGCTGGAACGTGATCTTTAGCTAAAATTTTAACACAGTGTTGATATAAAAATTCCTTACATTTTCCTAATGTTTCAGAATTTTTAGAGTTACAGAAGTATGGTTAGTGTACAGATTATTACAGACTGTTCTGTTTAAGACAGATTCTGTTTTCGTTGCATTGCGTGCTTGTTTTGATGAATCTATGGGTTATATTGAAGGGTATGAGCCATGGTAAAGTTAAAATACAGTAGGTATAATGAAATAATAAAATATGAATGGGTTTGCAACAGTACCTAATGTAGTGATTTGCTTTATTATACTAACGGATCTCACGAAGATTTTGTTGAGTTTTGTGTGATTGAAGTTTTCAAGTTTTGGGTGAGATCACGATGGACGAAGGAATAAGGAGTGAAAAGAGCCTAAGCTTCGGTATGCTACCTCACCCCCAAGATATATCCAAAGAGAAACAAGCAACTAAGCTTGGGGATGCCCCCGAGTGGCATCCCCTCTTTCTTCTAACGACCATTGGTATTTTACTTGGAGCTATATATTTATTCGTCACATATCATGAGGTTTGCTTGGAGCGTCTTGTATCCTTGCTGGACACACCTATTTGAGAGAGCCAAAATCATGCTATGATTTGCTAGAATTTCTCTATGTGCTTCACTTAAAAAAATTGAGCTATAGAATTGCTCTAGTATTTCACTTATATCTTTTTGAGCATGGTGTGCTTGGAAATTTTTGTAGAAATACTCTCATGCTTCACTTAGATTAATTTGAGAGTAGGTAAATTTTGAAGAAATCCTCTCATGCTTCACTTATACTATTTTGAGAGATGAAATCTTTATGCTCATGTGCTTCACTTAAATTTGTTTGAGCTTGTCAAAAAGCAATGGCAATATTTGAAACTAGTCCCAAAGTGATAGATATCCAAGGAGGATATAATAAAAACTTTCATGAAGATCATTGGACAAATTAAACTTGATTCTTTGTAATAGTTTTGAGACATGATGATAGTAATATGTGAGTCATGTTAGTGAGTAATTATGCTTAGTAGGAATATTGGTGTTAAGGTTTGTGATTCCCTATGCAAGTACGAAAGTCAATAGTTATGCAATGAAATTATATCCTACTTGTTGTGCATTATTCGGTGTTACTTATGCTCAATGCTCACTTATGTGAATTTTCGTTTCTTGGTTTGGTTGCTTCCCAATCTATTTGCTAACCTCCATTTGTACTAAGTAGAAATACTACTTGTGCATCCAAAATCCTTAAACCAAGTTTTGCCTTATGAGTCCACTATACCTACCTATATGAGGTATTTCCATGCCGTTCCAAGCAAATTTGTATGTGCCATCTCTAAATTTTCAAAAATAATTTTTCTCTTTTGTGTGCTCGTACTGCTCATGAAACGGTGGGGAGTGTCCAATATTTTTCCATGCTAGATGTGTTATTCTCAAGATGAGTGTTTATTCAATTGTCATTGCACGAGAGTGCGGCGGTAATAGGGATGCCCATTCCCGAAATGAAAAAAGAAGAAAAAATATTTACTTTATGTTGTCAAATAATAAATTCCTTGGAAAGTGTTGGTATGGAAGGCAACCGTGGATACGGCCCGCCATGGAAAGTGAAAGTTTGGTGGAAAAAGGAATAAATTTTATTTTCTGTTTGGGAACCACCTATGATATATCTAGCATGGGAAGTATTGTGAGCTACTTTGTCGTTTTCGTCTACAGGAAAAGCATGCCACCCAAAATATTTTTCTCTTTCAATTTGAACCTTGAGCTCTGGCACCTCTACAAATCCCTACTTCCCTCTGCGAAGGGCCTATCTATTTACTTTATGCAATTTTTATTTTTACTTTGAGTCTCCATCTAGGGGGCACTATGATCGTACTTGAGCATTGGGCATAGTTAATATTTGAGTGTGTTTCATGAATGGATCTATGATTGAGCATGATGGGCTAGGGATAACTTTCTTTAGTGTTGATATTTTGAAAGACATGGTTGCTTGTTGACATGCTTGAGTATTGAAGTCATTATGTTAAAACTAGACTATTGCTTTGAATCACTTACAAGTCCAAATGTCCATGCTATACAAAAGAATATGATGACCATGTTAGGCAGCATTCCACATCAAAAATTCTGTTTTTAGCATTTACCTACTCGAGGACGAGTAGCAATTAAGCTTGGGGATGCTGATACATCTCCAACGTATCTATAATTTTTGCTTGTTCCATGATGTTATATTATCATTCTTGGATGTTTAAAAATCATTTTAGGGGGGGCCCTGGCTGGGCACAAGACACCAGGGCGCGCCAGACCCGCCCCCCCCCCCCCCCGGGCGCGCCCTGGTGGGTTGTGCCCACCTCGTGGCCCCACTGACCCTAATTCCGACGCTATAAAATCCTATTTTTGGAGAAAAAAATCAGAGAGAAAGTTTCATCGTGTTTTACAATACGGAACCGCCGTCACCTCCTGTTCTTCCCCGGGAGGCTAGATCTGGAGCCCGTTTGGGGATCCGGAGAGGGGAATCTTCGGTCTTCGTCATCATCAACCCTTCTCCATCGCCAATTCCATGATGCTCCCCACCGGGGGTGAGTAATTCCTTCGTAGGCTTGCTGGTCCGTGAGGAGTTGGATGAGATTCATCATGTAATCGAGTTAGTTTTGTTAGGGCTTGATCCCTAGTATCCACTATGTTCTGAGATTGATGTTGCTATGACTTTGCCATGCTTAATGCTTGTCACTAGGGCCCGAGTGCCATGATTTCAGATCTGAACCGTTTATGTTATCACCATTATATCTATGTTCTTGATCCGATCTTGCTAGTCATATGCACCTATTACGTGTTATGATCCGTAAACCCCATAGTGACAATATTTGGGATACTTTCCGGTGATGACCGTAGTTTGAGGAGTTCATGTATTCACCATGTGTTAATGCTTTGTTCCGGTTCTCTATTAAAAGGAGGCCTTAATATCCCTTAGTTTCCTTATGGACCCCGCTGCCACGGAAGGGTAGGACAAAAGATGTCATGCAAGTTCTTTTCCATAAGCACGTATGACTATTTACGAAATACATGCTACATTACATTTATGAACAGGAGCTAGTTCTGTGTCGCCCTAGGTTATGACTGTTATATGATGAATATCATCCAACAAGTTCACCGATCCAGTGCCTACGAGTTTTCCACATATTGTTATTGCTAAGTTACTATTGCTACCGTTACTGTTATTGCTACTACTGCTATCAAAACTATCATACTACTGTGCTACTGATCACTCTGCTGTAGATATTTCATATCCAGGTGTGGTTGAATTGACAACTCAGCTGCTAATACTCTCAAATATTCTTTGGCTCCCCTTGTGTCGAATCTATAAATTTGGGTTGAATACTCTACCCTCGAAAACTGTTGCGATCCCCTATACTTGTGGGTTATCAAGACCTTTTTCTGGCGCCGTTGCCGGGGAGCAGAGCTATATTTGTTGAGTCACTTGGGATTTATATCAATTGATCACTATGAAGAATCTGAAGGATCCAAAGACCAAGATTTTTTCCTCTAAGACGAGGGGAGGTAAGGAACTGCCATCTAGCTCTGCACTTGATTCACCTTCGGTTACGAGTAAATTTGCAACACGACCACATGCTTGTGATCCTGATATGTCACAAGTTATTGATGATGCTACCTCTGCTATGAATGATGCTTATGATGATGCTAGTACCATGCTTGATGATAATGTGCCACTAGGTGAATTTCTTGATGAACAAATTGCTAGAGCTAAAGAGAATGAAATTATTGAAAATGATGAGATTGCTGAAACGGATGAAGCCTTTGAAAATGAGGACTATGAAACACCTATTAGACCTAGCTCTCCTAGATTTGAAATGCCTAAGATACCTAAAGGTTATGTTTTGGATGGACAGATAGCTAGAGAAATCCTTTCTTGTAAGGATAGAGATGGTCTTAAGAAATTATGTAGCGACCCGACCCGAAACGGTCGAATCTCCGGTGCTTCCGTACCATCCCAAGATCATGCTGGTACACACGCGGTACATCAATGTATATATCAAAGGGAAAATCACACAGCTTTATTAATCGAAATCTCATATCGAGTCCTTTATTACAATAAAGATTCAAAAAAAGTGGCTGAAGGCCAACTCATGAGATAAACTAATCAAAATCTTGCGGAAGCTTCAAAGGTAGTTGAGTCCATCTGACTCCAAGGGCATCTCACTGAGCGTAGAGCGTATCCTCACTCCTGGTTGGAAAAGTACTATGCAACATGATACGTTGCAGCCGTGTAGGTCAGCATATTGAATATGCCGGCAAGTCACAAAAGAGAGGGTGAAAATAACCATCTATTCTATATGCAAATATGGCAGGTGGGGCTGTAAGTTTAAGTTTAGCGTAAAGCCAATTTTTCCTACAACAAGAGAGGGGCAAAGCGAAAATTATTACTACAATGTTGGTTGTTTAATGAGAAGGTTCCACCAACCTTTTCTCATACCCAAGTTATCAATAATACCCACATCATTAATATTATTTGTGTTGAGACTGGCTGATAGTATCATCTCCGGTGCTCATGTTGTCCATAACCGGGGACACGGCTAATCGATTAGTTTGACACTCTGCGGAGGTTTGTACACTTTACCCGCAAGAATCGATCCCTCCCGTTGTGTCCTCGCACTACCTGTTGTTTGAGAACGGGACAATAGAAACATGGTCTTCCAAAGCGATCCTCCGGTAGAAAGTCAGTGCCCATCCAATCCTACCGTTCTTCTACATCTCGTAGCAACTGGCCTACCAGAGTCACGACTAGGGTCAACCAAGCCAGAGCCCATATTAACTTGCTGTTGCACACGTAAGCTTTCCGGCTTTGAAGTATCCGTCCATCTCTTTGAGTCTGGGTGGCATTCCGTCGGGATGATCACAGGTAGATACCAGGATTCCCGGGCATAACCATGATAGATATCAGGCTGCCAGATGCATGTCCAATCCACCCAGAGGTATGTTGAAAACTTGAAGTCTTGAAGTCTTGATCATCATGTAGGTCTTGAAATAATTTACCTCACAACTCTCATGAATCACAAACCAACCCCGTCTACTAAAAGCATAGCAAAATAAAAATAACGTCCCGGTCCAAAGTAACAAGGGAATTGGGGTGCCTACCACATGATACTACTCAAGTAACCAAGTTTCCAAGTACCTACTTTGCATGCAATGGGTGGAGGGTTGAACTAATGCAAATTGAAAACATAGGTAATAACATGATCAACGTGAACTTGCCTTGCTGACGATCTTCGTACTCGAGTGACTCTAGATAACAAGCCTCGCACTCCGGATGATCTAACGAAATCAAACAATTACACAATCAGCATAACCATAACACAACTTACACTAACAACAAGGTAAACTAATAATACTAAAACAAATAATAGCATAACCAAAACAAATAGAAAGCCCATCAAATTTTTGTGGCAAAGCTTTTACTAAGACAAAACAAGACAAGAATTGTTTTCAGCAACTAATAAATAAATAACAGAAACGAAAAGTAAAATTTTATTAGAAAACAGAAAGTATTTCACCATAAATCTTTTATGCAAAAAAGAACTACTACAAACCTATTATAAAACACTACATAAAGTGGAAACAATGTTTTCCTACTAAAACAAAGAACAAAACAATAAAATTATTTTTATTAAAAGAAAAATAAATCACCCAATGCTAAACAACATAAACTAAAAGAAATATAACAGAAAGTTAAAATAAAACAGAATCAAAACAAACTAAAACAAAAATAAAACAAATTAACACTAAAAAAACTAAACAGAATCTGTTTTGCTAAAAACCCTATATTAAAATATACTAAAAATTCCCAAATTGAACAGGGTGATAAAACTAACTAATACAAAACAGTGGCAAAAAGTTTCACTCGGAAATCTATTTTTAAACTCATGTTATTCAGATTCTAGTGATTTGAACAAATTCAAATGAATTCAAATTTAAAAGAACGGAATTTGAAATCTAAAGATACTGGCATAAACTACATAAAATTTGTGACCACAAGCAAAAAGAATCACACAAAAAAATTAAACAGATTAAAAGATACTAAAATTTTAAAAACAGAACTCTCTCTGTTTCAGAAACAGAAACAGAATTAAAGAAAAAAAAACTAATCTACGAACGGGCTACCTGGCGTGCTATCAGTGGACGAACCGTGTGCGTGCGGGAGCTAGCTGGCGAACGTTCACAAAATAAATAAAAAACAGTTCGGCCCTATAAGTCGTCTAATCGGGATCGTGCGATCCAGATCCTACGGCTACAGAGAGGGAGGGGTGCTCACAGGGCGGTGGATGGTGCTCCGGCGAAGACGACGGCGGTGGCGGCTCGGGCGTGGACGGAGACGGCACTCCGGTGGTCAGGGGCGACGGCGTAGACGACCAAACGGCGTCGGGGGACCTCCGGCGTCGATTGGCGATGGATTTGGAGCTCGGGGGCGTCGGCGTTGAACTCCACGAGCTCGGGAGGCTTCGGTGGTGGAGCCGAACTCCGGCGATGGTGTGCGGTGGCGTTCTGGTGAGGGAAGCTCGGAGTTTCGGGGGCAACGGAGTGCGGGCGAGGTGGGAGGCTTATATAGGTGCTCGGAGTGCTCGGGGAAAGGAAGGAGAGGGAGATCCCGTCGGATCCGGGGTGCTCCGGCGAAGGAAGGAGGAAAGAAGAGGGGGGAGGAAGGAGAAGAGCGACGGGGTACTCGGTCGGACGGTGGGACCGGCGCGTCGGAGAGAGAGAGAAAGGAGGCGAGGGCGATCGGTGGCCGATCCAAAAATTTTCCAAACTGGCGAAGGGATCGGCGCCGCACTATTCCTAATGGGCTTTTGGGTTTCCTAACGCACGCGACAAAAATTTCCTAACAAACAAATTTTTCGTTTTGTTTTAAAACAGGAAATGAAACTATAAAAAGGAAAACAAATACTAAGTCAAATATAGAAGTTTCATATACCAAAATTATCAGAAAAATAAATTCCATCTGATGGACATTTTTCCACGGCCAAAATAAATACATAAAAAAATTCAGAAAATGTCTAAATTGGTTTTATTCTTTTTGCAAATAATTTTCAATTAACCCCCTGGGTTTTGTGGTTCAAAAATTTCACAAAATACCTCTGGTTTGGAGACTCATGTTTCTCCTCTCATTTTTTTCACATTTTTAGAGATTTGCAAAAATTTTGAAAAGCAGATGCAAAATAAAATTGAAGGGACTTTCAACAATTCAAAAGAGAAACTCCAAACTTTCATTTCACTCTCAATTCATATGCAAACAATATGATGTGATGCTTAACTATATTTCATAACATTCCAAAATGAAATTTTGGGATGTTACAAACCTACCCACCTTAAGATGAATCTCGCCCTAGAGATTCGGGTTGGCTAGAAAATAGGTGCGGGTGGTCTCGACGAAGATCTTCTTCTCGTTCCCAGGTGGCTTCTTCCTCGGTGTGGTGACTCCACAGAACCTTGCAGAACTTGATGATCTTGTTACGGGTAACTCTGTTGGCAGTCTCGAGGATCCTGACGGGCTTCTCCTCATAGGTCAGATCACTGTCAAGCTGTATGGCCTCTAGGGGCATTGTGTCTCTCAAAGGAATATCAGCCATCTCAACATGGCATTTCTTCAGCTAGGAAACATGGAAGACATCGTGAACTCCGGACAATCCTTCTGGCAATTCCAGCTTGTATGCAACTTCGCCTCTACGTTCAAGAATTTTGTAGGGACCTATAAATCTGGGTGCTAACTTTTATTTAACACCAAATCTCTTGATTCCTCGAAGTGGGGACACACGGAGATATGCTCGGTCTCCCACTTCGTATGTCACCTCCTTGCGTTTGCTATCAGCATAGCTCTTCTGTCTGGATTGGGCTATCTTGAGTCGGTCACGAATCAGCTTGACCTTCTCTTCAGAATCTCGGATGAGATCAGGACCAAAAAGTTTTCGGTCTCCAACACCATCCCACAACAATGGTGTTCTGCACCTCCTTCCATATAAAGCTTCGAAAGGGGCCATCTTCAGACTGGTCTGATAACTGTTGTTGTACGAGAACTCTGCGTAAGGCAAGTTGTCATCCCAACTAGACCCATAGTCTAGCGCACAAGCTCTCAACATGTCCTCCAGAATCTGGTTGACTCTCTCGGTCTGTCCATCTGTCTGCGGATGAAATGTTGTACTGAACTCCAGCCTCGTACCCAAAGTTTCATGTAACTGATGCCAAAACTTTGAGGTAAATTGTGTTCCTCTATCTGACACGATACTCCTCGGAACTCCATGCAGACATACGATCCTGGTCATATATATCTTGGCTAACTTAGCACTGGTATAGGTGGTCTTCAAGGGAATGAAATGAGCTACCTTGGTCAAGCGATCAACTACTACCCAGATGGAATCGTAACCTGAACGGGTCCTGGGTAGTCCTGTGATGAAATCCATACCAAGCTTCTCCCATTTCCACTAGGGTATCGTCAAAGGTTGAAGTAACCCTACTGGTTTCTGATGTTCTGCCTTTACTCGCTGACAAACATCACATACTGCAACATGCTCGGCAATATCCTTCTTCATACCTGTCCACCAGAAACTTTCCTTCAAGTCCAGATACATCTTGGTGTTGCCTGGGTGTATCGAGTATGGCGAATCGTGGGCTTCTTGAAGTATCAACTTCCTGAGCTCTGGGTCATTGGGAACATAGATACGGGCCTCAAACCATAGACTTCCATGTTCATCCTCACGAAAGCCTTTAGCTTTCCCATCCTTCATTCCTTGCTTTATCTCAGCTATTTCCTTGTCCGACTTCTGGGCTTCACGGATTCTTCCGGTCAAAGTGGATTGAATCTCTAGTGTGGCAACATATCCTCTTGGAACTATCTCCAATTTTAGCTCTCTGAGATCGTCGGCTAACTCCTGGGGTAATCCTCCCGCTATGAGAGTGTTCACATAACTCTTACGGCTCAAAGCATCTGCTACAACATTTGCCTTCCCTGGATGATAGTGCATTCTCATGTCATAGTCCTTGATCAACTCTAGCCATCTCCTCTATCTGAGGTTCAACTCCTTCTGCGTGAAGATGTACTTCAGGCTCTTGTGATCAGTGTAAATATCACAACTATTTCCGATAAGGAAATGTCTCCAGGTCTTGAGTGCGTGCACTACGGCTGCTAACTCCAAATCATGGGTGGCATAGTTCAACTCATGGGGTCGTAGCTGTCTGGATGCATATGCTACAACTTTTCCCTCCTGCATGAGCACTCCTCCAAGTCCTTGACGTGAGGCGTCACAATATACTTGGAAGTCCTTCCGAATGTTCGGCAAAATTAACACTGGGGCTGTGACTAAACGCTTCTTCAGCTCCTGGAAGCTGGCTTCACATTCCTCAGTCCAGATATACTTAGACTCTTTCTTCAATAACTCCGTCATGGGCTTGGCAATCTTCGAGAAGTTCTCGATAAACCTCCGGTAATATCCGGCATGTCCGAGGAAACTGCGGATCTCCTTAACTGAGGTGGGTGACTTCCACTCGGTGACTGCTGCAACCTTAGCGGGATCCACTGCTATTCCATCTCCAGAAATAATGTGTCCAAGAAATCCGACTTCCTTCAACCAAAATTCACATTTGCTGAACTTGGCATATAACTGATGCTCTCTGAGCTTCTCCAGAACTAAACGCAAGTGTTCCTTGTGTTCTTCCTCGCTCTTGGAGAATATCAATATATCATCGATGAACACCACGACAAACTTGTCCAGATATTCCATAAATACCTTGTTCATCATACTCATAAAATAGGCAGGAGCATTAGTCAAACCAAAGGACATGACTGTATACTCATATAGGCCATACCTTGTGGTGAAGGCGGTTTTGGGTATATCCTGTTCACGAATTTTCAACTGATGATACCCTGATCGAAGATCGATCTTAGAGAATACTTTAGCTCCAACTAGCTGATCAAACAAGTCGTTAATCATCGGCAGAGGGTACTTGTTCTTGATAGTCACCTCGTTCAAGGCACGATAATCGACTACCATTCTCAAGGTTTTATCCTTCTTCTCCACCAAAAGAACTGGGGCTCCCCAAGGTGAAGAACTTGGGCGAATATACCCCTTGTCCAATAACTCCTTAATCTGCTTCTTGATTTCTTTTAAATCATTAGCGGGCATCTGATAGGGTCTCTTGGATATTGGGTCTGTTCCTGGCAATAACTCAATCAGGAACTCAATCTCTCTATCCGGTGGCATGCCTGGTAATTCCTTCGGGAATACATCTGGGAAGTCTTGTACTACCGGCACTTCCTCCTGAACAACTCCTGTGAGGGAATTCACCCGAGTACTCTTCGGGGTGTGTCGGGATACATACCTAATCCTCTTCTGCTCTGGGGTGGTGAGCAAAATAGACTTGCTGGGACAGTGAAGGTTCCCTTCATACTTGGTCATCCAATCCATGCCTAGGATTACATCCAATCCCTGTGACTCTAAGATGATGAGGTCGGTGGGAAAAACATGGTTTCCAATGTTGAGGTTCAATGCGTGGCATCCTATCCCTGCCGTCATCATGCCTCCTGGGGAACTGACCTTAATGGGCTGACTAAGGGTTCTAGTGGGCAAACCGTACTTTTCCACAACTACCCTTGATATGAATGAATGAGTTGCACCCGAATCAAAAAGTACTAATACTGGATGTGAATGCAACAAAAACTTACCAACCACAGTCTCGGGCTGATCATAGACTTCCTCCACATCAATGTGGTTCACCTGAGCGTGGGGAAAAGGATTGGGCTTCTTCACTCCAGAGTTTCCGTTGCCATTTCCACCTCCATTTCTATTGCCATTGCTTGGGTTAGCATCAGGACACTTGTTGGCATAATGTCCAGTCTGTTTGCACTTGAAACAGGTGACGGTGCTCAGATCCCTCATTACTGGAGCAGAACGATGCTGAGTACCATTTCCTCCATTGTCGTTCTTGGAGTTGCTATTGTTGGGACGATTATTCCCATTTCCTCCATGGTTATGTCCTCCATGGTTACGCACGGCATGAGTGTGTCCTCCATACTTACCGGTCCCTGATCCGGTATTCCCTGAGTACGGGGAGTAGCGGGGCTTCTGCTGAGCTCCAGGGTAAGACTTCCCCTGTCCATATTTCCTCTTGCGGTTCTCAACTTGCTACTGCTTACCCTCTAACATGAGGGCCTTGTCTACCAGCTCCTGGTAGTTGTTGAAAGTAGCCACAATCAGCTGCATGCTCAACTCATCATTGAGTCCCTCCAGGAACTTCTCCTGCTTGGCTGCATCATCAGCCACATCTCCTGGTGCATAACGTGCCAACATGCTGAATTCATCCACGTATTGGGCCACTGAGCGATTTCCCTGGCGCAAGTTGCGAAACTCACGCTTCTTCAGACTCATGGCTCCAGCTGAGACATGAGCAGTGCGGAAAGCCGGCTTGAACTGCTCACAAGTCACACCAGCCATGGGGTATGTGGTAGTGTAGTTCTCCCACCATGAAATTGCTGGCCCCTCAAGTTGATGTTCGGCAAAGCGCACTTTCTCAGCTTCAGTGCATCCAGCGGTGATGAGTTCCCTCTCCATCTTGCGGAGCCAGTCATCTGCCACAATGGGCTCAGTGTTGCTGGAGAAGGTCGGTGGGTTCAGCCTCAGAAAACGGGTGAGGTTGTCGGCCTGGGGTGGAGGGTTGTTGTTGTTGTTGTTGTTGGCCTGGTTCTGGATCAACAGCTGCATCAAGGTATTCTGCTGCTGGCTGAGTTGGGCGAGTTCCGATGGAAAGTTGGTGTTGGGGTCACGTCTCGGAGGCATCTGGTGTTTTTCAGAGTGGTGAGGATTAGAATAGAACAAGGGTCTAAAGAGAAAATTCACTACCCATATGCAATGCAACAAACATTAACACACCAAACACTCATTCATTTATTCAACTCAAAAGGTTCACACTCGAGATACAAGTCTCATGACAAACGAAACATCGACCTACGATTCAACGAGAAAATAAAAGATACATGGTGGTCATGTCTAAAGTTCTCCTCAAAATTCCATGGTGGTGCGTCCTCCTCCGGTGGTGCTCTCCTCATAGTCATCCTCGTTGCTGATCACGGGGGCATTGTCGCCTTCTGGGTGAAGGTTTTCTCCCATGTCTAGTTGCTCCTCCAAATTTGCAATGAGAGTCTTCAGGTTCTTGATCCTCTCTAAGAAGTCCTTCACTTCATCTTCATGCTCGTAGTGGGCTTCTCGTGCTGCATCTTCGAGTTCAAGTTCATGGGTCTTCAGCTGCTTGATCGTCTTCATGTCCTTGCGTACACGGAGCTCCTGGGTCCTGATGTGTGTCTCCAAGGTTTCGACATAAGCACGAACGGGGTCTTCAGTCATGGTGTTTATGATTTCTCCATCTGCACCTCTGCGGCAGACCATGCTGAGGCTTGGCGAAATGGGACAGCCTCTGTATTCCTCCTGGATACGTCCGAGGGCACGGTGAATCGCCATGTTCCTTCCGAGAGTCCAGCTGGGTGCAACAAACCTGAAGTTGATTGGCTCTGTGCGATTTCCAAAGCTCTTTCCGGGGATGTGCACCTCAATCCTGTAGCGTGCGTCTGCTGGGA
The DNA here is from genome assembly GCA_039707655.1 of Elymus sibiricus. NCBI lineage: Eukaryota > Viridiplantae > Streptophyta > Magnoliopsida > Poales > Poaceae > Elymus > Elymus sibiricus. The sequence goes on from CM077667.1 coordinate 127,805,861, forward strand.
AAGACATGATGGCGGTCCCGGTGATGGTTGGCAAAGCAATCCTTATGTCCTTGGTGATATGCACCAGCTCTTGGCCAAAGGGCATGGTTGCGTCCGGCTGGCAAAACTCCATGAACAAAACTGGGTGGAAGGTGGCCATCTAAAAATGTTGGAAAAATCGGAGAGAAGTCAGAAATGAGCAGATGAGAATATAGGAAATTTTAAAGACATAAGTAAAATGATTTTCTTCCTAAGGCTTTTCCAATCCTAGAGGTTACGTCCTACGGTCAGCGTGTGCTCTGATACCATATCTATAGCGACCCGACCCGAAACGGTCGAATCTCCGGTGTTTCCGTACCATCCCAAGATCATGTTGGTACACATGCGGTACATCAATGTATATATCAAAGGGAAAATCACACAGCTTTATTAATCGAAATCTCATATCGAGTCCTTTATTACAATAAAGTGGCTGAAGGACAACTCATGAGATAAACTAATCAAAATCTTGCAGAAGCTTCAAAGGTAGTTGAGTCCATCGGACTCCAAGGGCATCTCACCGAGCGTAGAGCGTATCCTCACTCCTGGTCGGAAAAGTACTCTGTACATGATACGTTGCAGCCGTGTAGGTCAGCATATTGAATATGTCGGCAAGTCACAAAAGAGAGGGTGAAAATAACCATCTATTCTATATGCAAATATGGCAGGTGGGGCTGTAAGTTTAAGTTTAGCGTAAAGCCAATTTTTCCTACAACAAGAGAGGGGCAAAGCGAAAATTATTACTACAATGTTGGTTGTTTAATGAGAAGGTTCCACCAACCTTTTCTCATACCCAAGTTATCAATAATACCCGCATCATTAATATTATTTGTGTTGAGACTGGCTGATAGTATCATCTCCGGTGCTCATGTTGTCCATAACCGGGGACACGGCTAATCAATTAGTTTGACACTCTGCAGAGGTTTGTACACTTTACCCACAAGAATCGATCCCTCCCGTTGTGTCCTCGCACTACCTGTTGTTTGAGAGCGGGATGATCGAAACATGGTCTTCCAAAGTAAACTCCGATAGAAAGTCAGTGCCCATCCAATCCTACCGTTCTTCTACATCTCGTAGCAACTGACCTACCAGAGTCAAGACTAGGATCAACCAAGCCAGAGCCCATATTGACTTGCGGTTGCACACGTAAGCTTTCCGGCCTTGAAGTATCCGTCTATCTCTTTGAGCCTGGGTGGCATTCCGTCGGGATGATCACAGGTAGATACCAGGATTCCCGGGCATAACCATGATAGATATCAGGCTGCCAGATGCATGTCCAATCCACCCAGAGGTATGTTGAAAACTTGAAGTCTTGAAGTCTTGATCATCATGTAGGTCTTGAAATAATTTACCTCACAACTCTCATGAATCACACAACCAACCCCGTCTACTAAAAGCATAGCAAAATAAAAATAACGTCCCGGTCCAAAGTAACAAGGGAATTGGGGTGCCTACCACATGATACTACTCAAGTAACCAAGTTTCCAAGTACCTACTTTGCATGCAATGGGTGGAGGGTTGAACTAATGCAAATTGAAAACATAGGTAATAACATGATCAACATGAACTTGCCTTGCTGACGATCTTCGTACTCGAGTGACTCTAGATAACAAGCCTCGCACTCCGGATGATCTAACGAAATCAAACAATTACACAATCAGCATAACCATAACACAACTTACACTAACAACAAGGTAAATTAATAATACTAAAACAAATAATAGCACAACCAAAACAAATAGAAAGCCCATCAAATTTTTGTGGCAAAGCTTTTACTAAGACAAAACAAGACAAGAATTGTTTTCAGCAACTAATAAACAAATAACAGAAAAGTAAAGTAAAATTTTATTAGAAAACAGAAAGTATTTCACCATAAATCTTTTATGCAAAAAGAACTACTACAAACCTATTATAAAACACTACATAAAGTGGAAACAATGTTTTCCTACTAAAACAAAGAACAAAACAATAAAAATTATTTTTATTAAAAGAAAAATAAATCACCCAATGCTAAACAACAGAAACTAAAAGAAATATAACAGAAAGTTAAAATAAAACAGAATCAAAACAAACAAAAACAAAAATAAAACAAATTAACCCTAAAAAAAACTAAACAGAATCTGTTTTGCTAAAAACCCTATATTAAAATATAATAAAATTCCCAAATTGAACAGGGTGATAAAACTAACTAATACAAAACAGTGGCAAAAAGTTTCACTCGAAAATCTATTTTTACACTCATGTTATTCAGATTCTAGTGATTTGAACAAATTCAAATGAATTCAAATTTAAAATCTCGGAATTTGAAATATAAAGATACTGGCATAAACTACATAAAATTTGTGACCACAAGCAAAAAAGAATCACTCAAAAAAATTAAATAGATTAAAAGATACTAAAATTTTAAAAACAGAACTCTCTCTGTTTCAGAAACAGAAACAGAATTAAAGAAAAAAAACTAATCTACGAACGGGCTACCTGGCGTGCTATCAGTGGACTAACCGTGCGCGTGCGGGAGCTAGCTGGTGAACGTTCACAAAATAAATAAAAAACAGTTCGGCCCTATAAGTCGTCTAATCGGGATCGTGGGATCCAGATCCTACGGCTACAGAGAGGGAGGGGTGCTCACAGGGCGGTGGATGGTGCTCCGGCGAAGACGACGGCGGTGGCGGCTCGGGCGTGGACGGAGACGGCACTCCGGTGGTCGGGGGCGACGGCGTAGACGACCAAACGGCGTCGGGGGACCTCCGGCGTCGATTGGCGGTGGATTTGGAGCTCGGGGGCGTCGGCGTTGAACTCCACGAGCTCGGGAGGCTTCGGTGGTGGAGCCGAACTACGGCGATGGTGTGCGGCGGCGTTCTGGTGAGGGAAGCTCGGAGTTTCGGGGAGAACGGAGTGCGGGCGAGGTGGGAGGCTTATATAGGGGCTCGGAGTGCTCGGGGAAAGGAAGGAGAGGGAGATCCCGTCGGATCCGGGGTGCTCCGGCGAAGGAAGGAGGAAAGAAGAGGGGGAAGGAAGGAGAAGAGCGACAGGGTACTCGGTCGGACGGTGGGACCGGCGCGTCGGAGAGAGAGAAAGAAGGCGAGGGCGATCGGTGGCCGATCCGAAATCTTTTCGGATCTAGCGAAGGGATCTGGGCCACACTATTCCTAATGGGCTCGTTGGGTTTCCTAACGCACGCGACGAAAATTTCCTAATAAACGAATTTTTCCTTTTGTTTTAAAATAGGAAATGAAACTATAAAAAGGAAAACAAATACTAAGTCAAATATAGAAGTTTTATATACCAAAATTATCAGAAAAATAAATGCCATCTGATGGACATTTTTCCACGGCCAAAATAAATACATAAAAAAATATTTTTTTCAGAAAATGTCTAAATTGGTTTTATTCTTTTTGCAAATAATTTTCAAATAACCCCCTGGGTTTTGTGGTTCAAAAATTTCACAAAATACCTCTGGTTTGGAGAGTCATGTTTCTCCTCTCATTTTTTTCACATTTTCAGAGGTTTGCAAAAATTTTGAAAAGCAGATGCAAAATAAAATTTAAGGGACTTTCAACAATTCAAAAGAGAAACTCCAAACTTTCATTTCACTCTCAATTCATATGCAAACAATATGATGTGATGCTTAACTATATTTCATAACATTCCAAAATGAAATTTTGGAATGTTACAAACTACTACGCATGTATAAGGAAAAGACTTTGAATGCTAGAATGAAATGTGATCCTAAGTTTTCTATTTCACCTATCTTTGTTACTGATAAGGATTATGAATTCTATGTCGACACAAAGTCAATTACTTTGGTTGAATCCGATCCTTTCCATGGCTATGAAACTGAAACTGTAGTGGCACATCTTACTAAGCTGAATAATATAGCCACCCTCTTTGCTCATGATGAGAAGATTCGCTACTACTATATTCTTAAGTTATTTCCGTTCTCATTAAAGGGTGATGCTAAGACATGGTACAATACTCTTGCCCCTGGTTGTGTGCGTAGTCCCCAGGATATGATTTACTACTTCTCTGAAAAATATTTTCCTACTCATAAGAAACAAGCTGCCTTACAGGAAATATTTAACTTTGTGCAAATTGAAGAAGAGAGTCTCCCACAAGCTTGGGGGAGGCTTCTCCAGTTGCTTAATGCTTTGCCTGATCACTCTCTTAAGAAAAATGAAATAATTGATATCTTCTATAATGGACTAACTGATGCTTCTAGGGACTTCCTAGATAGTTGTGCTGGTTGTGTTTTCAGGGACGCACTGTTGAACAAGCTGAGGAATTATTGAATAACATATTGAAGAATTATGATGATTGGACTTCCTGAACCACCACTTAAACCCACTCCGAAGAAGAGGGGTATCTTATTTCTTAGTCCTGAAGATATACAAGAGGCAAAGAAATCTATGAAGGAAAAAACGTATTAAAGCTGAGGATGTTAAGAATTTACCACCTATTAAAGAAATACATGACCTTGACACACCACCACCTCCACAGGTGGTAGAGGTAAATTCTTTATTAAAGTTTGATGAAGGTGATATCCCTTACAATAAACATCCTAGTCAATGCTTATATGAGTTTGATAATTACATTTTGAAGCAAGATCATTTCAATGCACATGTTCTGAAACAATTGAAATATAATTCTGATATGATTGCTCGCTTGAATGACTTGCTATTTAGAATCAGTAATGATGTTAGAGGTGTAGGAAAGTATGCATCTATGGTTCAAACTCAGTTAGAACAAGTTGCTAAATCTCAAAAAGAATTGCTTGATGAAATGAATAATAATACTCCCTCCATTCCACAGTGTAGTGCGCCCGCGCTTCCCAAAATCTAAGTTTGACCATGAATTTGATCAATGAGACCGATTGCGGCGGGAGCAAAAACTATACCATTGAATTCGTATTTTTGATACGAATTCAGTGGTATAGTTTTTACCCCCGCCGCAATCGGTCTCGTTGGTTAAATTCATGGTCAAAGTTTAAGCTCGAAAACCAAGAACGCGCTACATTATGGAACGGAGGGAGTATGAATGATTTTGCTGCTAGAGTAGTAACTAGAGGAGGTAAAATGACCCAAGAACCACTTTATCCTGAAGGTCATCCTAAAAGAATCGAACAAGACTCTCAAAGAATTAAGGCTGATGCACCTAGTCCTTTTAAGAAGAAAAAGAAAAAGAAAATGATAGGACTTTGCATACCTCTAGTGAACTTGAGATACAAAAAAACCCTAATAATAATGATGTCTCTATTTCAGATGCTGAAACTCAATCTGGAAATGAACATTCACCTAGTGATAATGAAAATGATAATGATAATGTTCATGAAGATACTCAACTGAACAATGATAAAGAACCAGATAATGATGTTGAAATAGAGCCTGTTGTTGATCTTGATAACCCACAACCTAAAAACAAACGTTATGATAAAAGAGACTTTGTGGCTAGAAAACATGGTAGAGAAAGAGAGTCATGCGTTCAAAAACCCATGCCCTTTCCTCCTAAACCATCTAAGAAAAAGGATGATGAAGAATTTGAACGCTTTGCTAAAATGATTAGGCCAGTCTTTTTGCGTACCCGCTTAACTGATATCTTAAAGATGGCCCCTTATGCAAAGTACATGAAAGACATCATCACTAATAAAAGAAAGATACCTGAAGCCGAAATCTCCACCATGCTTGCTAATTATTCTTTTAAGGATGGAGTACCTAAAAAACTTGGAGACCCTGGAATATCAACTATACCTTGCTTCGTTAAAAGAAACTATGTCAAAACTGCTTTGTGTGATTTGGGAGCTGGTGTTAGTGTTATGCCTTTCTTCTTATATAAAAAACTTGATTTGAATAAACTCACACCTACTGAAATATCATTGCAAATGGCTGACAAATCAACTGCCATACCTATCGGTATTTGTGAGGATGTGCCCGATGTTGTTGCAAATGTTACTATCTTAACGGACTTTGTTATTCTTGAGATGCACGAGGTAGACCCTTTTTGCATACTATAGGGGCCGTTATTGATTGCAATAAAAGCAAAGTCACTTTTCATATCAATGGTAATGAGCATACGGTGCACTTTCCGAAGAAACAATTCCAAGTGAATGGTATAAATGTTATTGAAGGATCTCCAACAATCACTATTGGAAGTTTTTGATTACATCTACCTACTGTCAAAAAGAAATATGATATACTTATTGTTGGGGATATGCATATCCCCATTGAGGTAACTTAGTGTTTTATGAAAGTTCTTCGGTTTCATGCTAATCGAAAGTGGTTGTTAATAAGACTTGATCAACCTTATTAATGGATCATTTTTGAGAGGTATGGAGTTGATGAATCTAGTAGGCACAACTCTCTGCTCCCACCTTTTATTTTCTTTTTTACTTAGTCAAATAAAATAAAATCCCATGATTATCATGTTTTCTGTTTTCGCCGTGCAATAGAAAAATGAACTGAAAATAAAAGTCCTCAGAATGTACTGAAAATTTGATACGATTTTTTCTAAATATTTTTGAATTTCTGGTGCAAATAACATCAGAGGGGGGGTGCACCTGGTGCCCACAAGACACCAGGGCGCGCCAGCAACCCCAGGCGCGCCCTAGTGGGTTGTGGCCCCCATGTGGGTCCCCTCACTTATTCCTTTAGCCCATGTCATCCCTTACCTCTAGAAAAATCACCATAGCTTCCATTCACGTGTTCTTGCTCTCAAACCCACGGATTTCGATCTCTTTGCTCGAAGCTCCGTTTCCGAAACTATTTGGAGGGATTGCTACTTGGTATGTGACTCCTCCATTGCTCCAATTAGTTTTTGATTTAGTGGGTTATTTTTAGAGTAATTATCTACTCTTGGTGCTGCTGTAGATGATCTTGCATGTTGAATTCTTAGAGTTCTAAGTAGTTTGAATGCTTGATATGGCCTCTATGCATCCTTGGGAGTAGTTGCTATCAATCTTACAAAGTGTTGTTGACAAAATTTTGTGGACTAAAATTTTCAGAATTTTTATTATAGGAATAAGATGGATTTCTTTAGGAAGTTTTCCTCCAAGAAAAATGCCAAAGGAGTCATTGGGGAATCATCGGACAACGACCTTCACACCCCGAGAATGGTGGAGGTGCGGCCGTGCGAATGGCCGCATGATGCCTTCATGGAGGAGGTCGGGTTCCATCAAGAGTTTGCTCAATTTTTTGCAAATGTTGGGCTGACCGAGTTCCTCTCAGCTAAGTGTGACCAACACCACATCCTTACAAGTTCCTTTGTGCAAAGTTTTCATTTTCTGAGAAAGAATAATCCTCCTGAAGTGAAGTTTAAGCTTTACGCTGAAACTCACAAGATACCGCTAACTGACTTTTGCGACATATGCTTGATCCCCTCTGATGGGGAAATAAGAGAACCTAGACCAGCGGAGTTTGAGGATTTTCTCCTCACTTTAACAGTGGGTGAAGATAGAGGCGTGTCAAACGCTACTGCTACCAGTTTGCAGTTTCCTTCTGTGCATTACTTTGCTTTGTTCATTGCAAAGTGTTTAACCACTAGGGAGAAGGTTGGCGCACTCAGTGCCCCCGACTTCTGTATTTTACGCCGTGCACTGTACAATGATCACACCTTTAGCATGGGGGCTATTATTGCATGCCGCTTACACCTTAACAGGACTAAGGGAAAGATACATGGTGGTATTTATGCTACTCGCTTAGCGAGACATTTTAATGTTCAGATTCGCCCACATGATTATCTCTTGTCCCAAGTTTATCTAGATCACAAGGCTTTGTAGGATCACCAATTTATTGAGGCAACTGATTCTTTCCATAACATTCGTTACAACTTAGCATTCAGCGTCGAAACCCGTGATGTTATTTTGTTGCCTGCACCTGCTCTGTTTGATTCTATTGCCAGGAACGGATACAGGATCATGCCAGATGACATTACAGCCTACCGGAACAACCTAGCAGCTGCTGAGGAGGAGCCCCAGGAGTGGGGCGCTCAGGTGCCGCCTCCACCTCACTGCGACTTAGGACCGGATGGTTACTACAGATGGTGATTACCAAGCTAGGCCAAAAGCCTAAGCTTGGGGGAGTACATATTTCCACCGACATTACATTCATGTTCACATATTTCATTCCAGTTGTCGTTGTTCATACTTTTTCATTGTAATATCCATGTTAGATTTATTCTCTCGCTTTCTTCTTGTGTGTTTGAAAAACTTTGAGAAAATCCAAAAATATTTCCTACTTCTTTTCGGTTTTTCTTTCTAGCTTAATTTAGTTGTAGTATCAAAAGAAAACCCAAAAAGATTTATCGTTTCTTCTTTTACTTGTTGGGAGCTCTCCCGTGTAAATAGTTTTTCTCGTTTTTGTTTTTCCCTCTTTAATTTGCTTTCTTCAAGAAAAACCAAAAACTCCAAAAATATTTCAGTGTGTTTCTCTGAAATTCTTTTCCTTTTATTTGAGTCGTACCAAGGAGAAGACCACGATGAAAATGTTGAGTGGCTCTCATATGCACAATTGTTAATCTAATAAAGAGCCCATGTTACCTTGTCTTCTCCTCTTGAATAAAATGTTTGCAGATTCGAGCTTAGTCCACGGCACTCTTGCACTATTATTATTTTCATATCATTCGGTCGTGCAAGTAAAAGGCAATAATGACGATGATGAAGCGACTGTGGCAGAGAAAAGCGGGTATGAACTCAACTTGTCTTTTTTGTAAATATGTTTAGCCTAGTATCCTTGATTCAGCATGTTATGATCAAACATGTTTGCAATGACAATTAGAGATTATAGTTGCCCATGCCATGCTTAAGTAGCTAGAAGTGGATACTGATTTATCTTGGATGTCAACATGCATTAAAATGGTTGTGATGTAGTATGATGATATGGTATCCTCCTCTGAATGTTTCAAGTGGCTTGACTTGGCACATGTTCACGCATGTAGTTGAATCAAAACCAACATAGCCTTCATGATATTTATGTTCATGGTGTCCATATCCTACTCATGCTAGTAGACAATGTTGATTATGTGTAATGCATGTTCATGACCGTTTTCGCTCTCTAGCTGGCCGCTTCTCAATCTATTTGCTAGCCTTCGCCTGTACTAAGCGGGAATACTGCTTGTGCATCAAAATCCTTAAACCAAAGTTATTCTAGATGAGTCCACTATATCTACCTATATGCGGTATTACCCGGCCGTTCCAAGTAAATTTGCATGTGCCACCTCTAAAAATTCAAATGAACATCTGTCTTGTGTGCCTGGACCACTCATGGAGCGACGGGGGCGATCAGTATCTTCCATGTTAAGCGGGTTATTCTCATGATGAGTGTTTATTCACTCGTCCTTGCACGAGAGGGGCGGTAATAGGGATTCCCAGTCCCGAATTCAAAAATTACAAATAATTAAACAAAACTCCCCCAGGAATGTTGTTGGTATGGATGGTACCTGTGGATTCGGCTAGCCGTGGAGTGTGATTGTTGGTGGAGGGGGAGTAAACATTTACTTTTACCGCTTGGGAACCGCCGCTAATGTGTTTAGCATGGAAGATATTGATAACTCTTGGTCGTAACGTTGACAGGAAGGGTGTACCTCCCAAAATTATATCTCTCTTATTTAAACCTTGAGCTCTGGCACCTCTGCAAATCCCTGCTTCCCTCTGCGAAGGGATTATCTATTTACTTTTATGTTAAGTCATCACCTTCTCAAATAAGCGCCAGACCTGAGAGCACTATTGTCATCCTCATGCATTGTGTATAGTTAATGTTGGGTGCAGCATGACTGGATATTTTCTACGATGAATTACAATGTTTAGTCGCTACTTGAACTTTGGAGGTGCTCTGCATTTATGTTTTGCGGTCTCAAAAAGGCTAGCGAGATACCACTGTTGTCATATATATCGTGATTGTTTTGACAAAGTGTTGGTGCTTCAGATATTTTATTATTGCTCGCTAGTTGCTTATGTCACTTATATGATTTAATATAATTTCTAAGAGTTATTGCTCGCATGGTTAGTCATAATCTTTGCTGAAAACTTGGGTGCTACTTAAGCATATATATGTAAACAAGAACAAAAGAGTTCGTAAAAGTTTTTTTTATCACTTTCAGTTTGTCAACTAAATTGCTTGAGGATAGGCAATGGGTTAAGCTTGGGGGAGTTGATACGTCTCCGTCGTATCTACTTTTCCTCACACTTTTGCCCTTGTTTTGGACTCTAATTTGCATGATTTCAATGAAACTAACCCGGACTGACGCTGTCTTCAGTAGAACTACCATGGTGTTGTTTTTGTGCACAAATAAAAGTTCTCGGAACTGAACAAAACTTTTTGGATATTTATTTTACAATAAATAAAAAATACTGGAGCCAAGAACCACCGGAGGGGGGGCCTGGCTAGGCACAAGACACCAGGGCGCGCCAGCTCCCCCCCCCCCCGGCGTGCCCTGGTGGGTTGTGACCACCTCGTGGCCCCACTGACCCTAGTTCTGACGCTATAAAATCCTATTTTTGGAGAAAAAAATCAAAGAGAAAGTTTCATCGCGTTTTACGATACGGAGCCGCCGCCACCTTCTGTTCTTCCTCCGGAGGCCAGATCTGGAGCCCGTTTGGGGCTCCGGAGAGGGGAATCTTCGGTCTTCGTCATCATCAGCCCTTCTCCATCGCCAATTCCATGATGTTCCCCACCGGGAGTGAGTAATTCCTTCGTAGGCTTGCTGGTCGGTGAGGAGTTGGATGAGATTCATCATGTAATCGAGTTAGTTTTGTTAGGGCTTGATCCCTAGTATCCACTATGTTCTGAGATTGATGTTGCTATGACTTTGACATGCTTAATGTTTGTCACTAGGGCCCGAGTGCCATGATTTCAGATCTGAACCATTTATGTTATCACCATTATATCTATGTTCTTGATCCGATCTTGCTAGTCATACGCACCTATTACGTGTTATGACCCGTAAACCCCATAGTGACAATATTTGGGATACTTTCTAGTGATGACCGTAGTTTGAGGAGTTCATGTATTCATCGTGGGTTAATGCTTTGTTCTGGTTCTCTATTAAAAGGAGGCCTTAATATCCCTTAGTTTCCTTATGGACCCCGCTGCCACGGGAGGGTAGGACAAAAGATGTCATGCAAGTTCTTTTCCATAAGCACGTATGACTATTTACGGAATACATGCCTACATTATATTTATGAACTGGAGCTAGTTCTGTGTCGCCCTAGGTTATGACTGTTACATGATGAATATCATCCAACGAGTTCACCGATCCAGTGCCTACGAGTTTTCCACATATTTTTCTTGCTAAGTTACTATTGCTACCGTTACTGTTACTGCTACTACTGCTATCAAAACTATCATACTACTGTGCTACTGATCACTCTGCTGCAGATATTTAATCTCCAGGTGTGGTTGAATTGACAACTCAGCTGCTAATACTCTCAAATATTCTTTGGCTCCCCTTGTGTCGAATCTATAAATTTGGGTTGAATACTCTACCCTCGAAAACTGTTGTGATCCCCTATACTTGTGAGTTATCAATGAGCAGATTGTCTAGGATGTTCCTTCCGTTCATGAAAGAAGTTCAAGAGTGTCAAAGAAAATGGTGACGGCTCCATGGCGACGGCGGCTGGCACACGACGGCTGGCAACAGCGGTTCCATGGCGACGGCGGCGCGCGGGCATGGAAGGATCGCGGGCAGGAGAGGGGGGAGGTCGGGGAAGGAGGAGGGGCCGGTGGGTCACCTCAAGGCCGGAGACGAGGGCGGCTATGGGGCGGGCGTTGTGGAGCAGGTTCGGCGTCGGCAGTCGGAGACGAGGGCGGTGACGAGGAGCAGCGACGAGGAGCGGCGATGAGCGGTTCGGCGTCGGGGCGGCCTAGCGGCATCGGCAGTCGGAGACGAGGGCGGCGATGAGGAGCAGCGACGAGGAGCGGCGACGAGCGGTTCAGCGTCGGGGCGGCCTAGCGGCTTCGGGGGAGAAAATGAGGAAGATTTGGGAGGAAGGAGAAGGCGCGGTTAAATGCCGCCGGGCCTTTAGTCCCGGTTTGTGGCTCCAACCGGGACTAAAGGCCTACCTTTAGTCCCGGTTGCAGCCACCAACCGGGACTAAAGGTCTCCTTTTCGATGGCCCAATTTCCGCACGGGAAGGGACCTTTAGTCTCGGTTGGTGGCTGCAACCGGGACTAAAGGTCTATTTTCTCTTTTTGGTTTTGTTTTGTTTTTCTAAACAGGACAGTTTCTGTTTTTAGATTTGGATTAAATGTTAGAATATTTATAGTTTTTGAATGAATATTTTTGCTTTAGGTCAAAAAAAATATAAACTTTCTGTTAGTGCTAGTAGTTTTCAAATTTAAATAGTTTAAATTTGAATTCTTTTGAAATTTGTGTGAATCACTAGTTTGTGAATAACTTTAGTTTAAAAGTTGATTTTTGAGTGATTGTTTTTCCTGTCGTTTGATATTAGTATGTTTTATCATTATGTTCAATTTGGGAATTTTTAGGATATTTTAAATCGGTGATTTAATCAAAACCAGATTCTGTTTAACTCTTTTGGTTTTATACCTTCATTTGTTTTAATCAAAAGCAGTTCAAATGAACTTTGAAAAGGTTGAAACTTGGCATGGTATCATAATTTCACCCACATAGCATGTGCTAAAAAGTTGAGAGGGTTACGGCAATAACTGGATGCACTTCGTGTACAAAATGGACCATCTCCTTGGAAGTATGAGGGTTTCAGACGAAAACTCATATGTTACAAAGGCATTTCATTTTTTTAAACTTATTTCAACTCCAGACTTTTTGTGCATTCAATATGCACCATTCAAAGCCACATCCTCAAATTTCAACCATTTCTAACTTCATTTGCTATTTTTCATGCATTTAATGATTTTTTTAGCTAAATGACCCTGACATTGAAAAGCAGTACAAATGAACTCTGAAAAGGTTGAAACTTGACATGGTATCATCATTTCACCCACATAGCATGTGCTAAAAAATTGAGAGGGTTACGGCAAAAAATGGATGCACTTCGTGTACAAACTGGACCATCTCCTTCGAAGTATGAGGGTTTCGGACGAAAACTCATCTGTTACAAAGGCATTTAATTTTTTTAAACTTATTTCAACTCCAGACTTTTTGTGCATTCAATATGCACCATTCAAAGCCACATTCTCAAATTTCAACCATTTCTAACTTCATTTGCTATTTTTCATGCATTTAATGATTTTTTTGAGCTGAATGACCCTGAAATTGAAAAGCAGTACAAATGAACTCTAAAAAGGTTGAAACTTGGCATGGTCTCATGATTTCACCCACATAGCATGTGCTAAAAAGTTGAGAGTGTTAATGCAAAAACTGGATGCACTTCGTGTACAAACTGGACCATCTCCTTCGAAGTATGAGGGTTTCGGACGAAAACTCATCTGTTACAAAGGCATTTCATTTTTTTAAACTTATTTCAACTCCACACTTTTTGTGCATTCAATATGCACCATTCAAAGCCACATCCTCAAATTTCAACCATTTCTAACTTCATTTGCTATTTTTCATGCATTTAATGATTTTTTTGAACTCAATGACCCTAAAATTGAAAAGTAGTACAAATGAACTCTGAAAAGGTTGAAACTTGGAATGGTATCACCATTTCACACACATAGCATGTGCTAAAAAGTTGAGAGGGTTACGGGAAAAACTGGATGCACTTCGGGTACAAACTGGACCATCTCCTTCGAAGTATGAGGGTTTCGGACGAAAACTCATCTGTTACAAAGGCATTTCATCTTTTTAAACTTATTTCAACTCCAGAATTTTTTTGCTTTCAATATGCACCATTCAAAGCCACATCCTCAAATTTTAACCATTTCTAACTTAATTTGCTATTTTTCATGCATTTAATGATTTTTTTGCGCTGAATGGCCCTGAAATTGAAAAGCAGTACAAATGAACTCTGAAAAGGTTGAAACTTGGAATGGTATCATCATTTCACACACATAGCATGTGCTAAAAAGTTGAGAGGGTTACGAGAAAAACTGGATGCACTTCGTGTACAAACTGGCCTATCTCTTTTTCTTAGCGTGTGTCCCTTTGCGCCGTAACCATGGACAATCTTCATCATTTAACAAGACGCTTGGGTCAGTCTTCACTGTGAAGGGAGCAATTTCATGAAACTTTTCATAATCTTCTGACATGTCTGTCTTGTCCTCCACTCCCACGATGTTTCTTTTCCCTGAAAGAACTATGTGGCGCTTTCGCTCACCATATGATGTATTCGCTTCCTTATCTTTCTTTTTTCTTGGTTTGGTAGACATGTCCTTCACATAGAAAACATGTGCCACATCATTGGCTAGGACGAATGGTTCCTCTGTGTACCCAAGATTGTTGAGATCCACTATTGTCATTCCGTACTTCGGGTCTACCTTAACCCCGGTCAGATTGACCCATTTGCACCGAAACAAAGGTATCTGTAAATCACGTCCATAGTCAAGTTCCCATATCTTCTCTATGTAACCATAATATGTGTCCTTTTCCCTATTGTTGTTTGTTGCATCAAAGCGGACACCACTGTTTTGGTTGGTGCTCTTTTTATCTTGGGCGATCGTGCAAAATGTATTCCCATTAATCTCGTACCCTTTGAAAGTCAATATAGTCGAAGATGGTGATTTGGACAACAAGTACATCTCATCTCCAACACTCTCATCATTCATGAGATGTGTTTGCAACCAACCACCGAAAGTCCCCATGTGTTCACGTGTAATCCAGTCGTTAGACTGTTCCGGGTGTTTGGAGCGTAGAATATTCTTGTGTTCATTGATATACGGGGCCACCAAGGTGGAATTTTGGAGAACTGTGTAGTGTGCTTGGGCCCAAGAATGCATGTCCCTACATATTACTGATGCCTTTCCTAGTGTGCCTTTTCCACTCAGTCTCCCCTCATGTCGCGATTCAGGAACACCAATCGGCTTAAGGTCAGGAATAAAGTCAACACAAAACTCAATAACCTCCTCTGTTTCATGGCCCTTGGAGATGCTTCCTTCTGGCCTAGCACGGTTATGAAAATATTTCTTTAAGACTCCCATGAACCCAGAATGGCAATCTCTTCGACTAGGTAAACTAGGACGTGCGTCATGATATTGAAGAAGGATGGTGGAAACACCAACTCGAAACTGACAAGACATTGCACCAAATCATTATGTAACCTTGGTAGGATTTATGGATCGATTACCTTCTGAGAAATTGCATTGAGGAATGCACATAGCTTCACAATGGCTAATCGAACATTGTCCGGTAGAAGCCCCCTCAATGCAACCGGAAGTAATTGCGTCATAATCACGTGGCAGTCATGAGACTTTAGGTTTTGGAATTTTTTCTCTGTCATATTTATTATTCCCTTTATATTCAACGAGAAGCCAGACAGGACCTTCATACTGAGCAGGCATTCAAAAAAGATTTCCTTCTCTTCTTTGGTAAGAGCGTAGCTGGCAGGACCTTCATACTGCTTTGGATGCATGCCGTCCTTTTCGTGCATACGTTGCTGGTCCTCCCGTGCCTCCGGTGTATCTTTTGTCTTTCCATACACGCCCAGGAAGCCAAGCAGCTTCACGCAAAGATTCTTCGTCACGTGCATCATGTCGATTGCAGAGCGGACCTCTAGGACTTTCCAATACTCTAGCTCCCAAAATATAGATTTCTTCTTCCACATGGGTGCGTGCCCATCAACGTCATTCGGAACAGATTGACCGCCAGGACCCTTTCCAAAGATTACTTTTAAATCCTTGACCATATCAAGTATATCATCACCAGTACGGTGGCCAGGCTTCTTCCGGTTATCCGCCTCACCTTTGAAATGCTTGCCTTTCTTTCTTAAGGCATGCCTGGTCGGAAGAAACCGGCGATGTCCCAGGTACACAACCTTCTTACATTTATCCAAATATATACCTTCACTATCATATAAACAGTGTGTGCATGCATTGTATCCCTTGTTTGTCTGTCCTGAAAGGTTACTAAGAGCAGGCCAATCATTGATGGTAACAAACAGCAACGCTCGTAGGTCAAATTCCTCCTGTTCGTGCTCATCCCATACACGTAAACCCTTTTAAATCCCACAACTGTAAAAGTTCATCAACTAATGGCCTTAGGTACACATCAATGTCGTTTCCGGGTTGCTTAGGGCCTTGGATGAGCACTGGCATCATGATGAACTTCCGCTTCATGCACAACCAAGGAGGAAGGTTATAGATACATAGAGTCACGGGCCAGGTGCTATGATTGCTGCTCTGCTCCCCAAAAGGATTGATGTCATCTGCACTTAAACCAAACCATAAGTTCCTTGCGTCATCTGCAAAGTCCGGCCACTTTCTCTCAATTTTTCTCCACTGCGACCCATCAACGGGTACTCTCAACTTCCCGTCTTTCTTACGGTCATCTTTTTGCCATCGCAACAACTAGGCATGCTCTTTGTTTTGGAACAAACGTTTCAACCATGGTATTATAGGAGCATACCAAATCACCTTGGCAGGAATCCTCTTCCTGGGGCGCTCGCCCTCAACATCATAAACAGGGTCATCGCCCCTGATCTTATAGTGCAATGCACCGCATACCGGGCATGCATTCAAATTCTCGTACTCCTCACCGCGGTAGAGGATGCAGTCATTAGGGCATGCATGTATCTTCTGCACCTCTAATCCTAGAGGGCAGACATCCTTCTTTGCTTCGTATGTACTGTCGGGCAATTCGTTGTCCTTTGGAAGCTTATTCTTCATTATTTTCAGCAACTTTTCAAATCCCTTGTCAGATACACCATTCTTTGCCTTCCATTGGAGCAATTCCAGTGTGGTACCCAACTTTTTCTTGTCATCTTCGCAATTTGGGTACAACAATTTTTTGTGATCCTCTAACATGCGCTGCAACTTCAACTTATCCTTTTCACTTTCGTAGTTTCTCTTTGCATCAGCAATGGCCCGACCAAGATCATCAACGGGCTCATCTGATGCCTCTTCTTCAGCATCTTCTTCTTCATTCTCTTCCCCCATTGTGGTACCATCGTATTCAGGGAACCCAGGATAGTTGTCATCATCCTCTTCATTCTCTTCCATTAGAAGCCCTCTTTCTCCGTGCTTGGTCCAACAGTTATAGCCGGGCATGAAACCGAACGTAAACAGGTGGATGTGAATGTCTTTTGAGCTAGAGTAATTTTTATCATTCTTATAGACACCACATGGACAACACATAAAACCATTCCGCTTGTTTGCCTCAGCCGCATGCAGAAAACTATGCACGTCATTAATGAACTGGGGAGAGCGTCGGTCATCGTACATCCATTGCCGACTCATCTTCACTACATAACATCAAAGTGACCAAATTAATACAAGTTCATACATAAAGTTCATACACACTTATTCTCATAAAACAACATACAACTATCTAGCTAAAGCATTTAAATGCAACAACAAATGCGATCAAAATCGCAACTAAGGTAATAATTGATCCAACAGCATGATGATACCAAGCCTCTTTATTAACAGCATATTTTCTAATCTTCAAGCGCATTGCATCCATCTTGATCTTGTGATCATCGACGACATCGGCAACGTACAACTCCAATTTCATCTTCTCTTCTTCAACTCTTTTCAATTCTTCTTCTGAATAATCATTTTCTTTTTCAACTAAATTTAACTTCTCGACAATAGGGTCGGTTGGAATTTCCGATTCACATACCTCCTAGATAAAAATATGTATGTCAACTTGATGGGCATAATTGTCATAAACACGAAATGCAACAAATAGTTATAAAAGAGAATATACCACATCCGAATCATAAATCGGACGAGGGCCGACGGGCACGGATATCAAAACCATGGCACTATGTATAACAAACAATCATACAAGTAAGAAAATTATACAAGTAACTATCTAAACCATACAAATAATATATTATTTTATAAAAAGGGTAAGAACATGAGGCTCACCAAGGTGGTGCCGGCGACGGGACGGTGCGGGCGATCTACGGTGGTTAGGACGGGGACGAGAAGGCACTAAGTAAACCACACTTACACATATGCAAACTAAGAAGTTAATTTGAGCTCAAATTGCATATAAATCAAATAAACTCCCACATAATTACTCCCAAACTAAAACCCACAAATCACTATAATTATAGAGCATTGCATGAGCTAATCTAGCAATGAGAGATGAAAAGACAAAGTTGCTAACCTTTGTGAACACTTGGATGGATGGGGTGCCTCAAATCTTGACAAATCTTGGCAAAAATGGAGGATGAGCTCGAGCAAGGGAAGAGAACAGAGGAGAGAAAGGAGAAAACAAAGTGCTTAGGCTCGGGCTGGATGAAGCACTATTTATAGTGATACCTTTAGTCCCGGTTGGTAAGACCAACCGGGACTAGAGATAGATCTTTAGTCCCGGTTGGTATTACCTGATGGGGAACGTTGCATGGGAAACAAAAAAATTCCTACGCACACGCAAGATCTATCCATGGTGATGAGCATCTACGAGAGGGAGAGTGGATCTACGTACCCTTGTAGATCGCTAAGCGGGAAGCGCTAAGAAACGCAGTTGATGTAGTCGAACGTCTTCGCGATCCAAATCGCTAGCCGTCCCGCGATCCAATCATGATCTAGCGCCGAACGGACGGCACCTCCGCATTCAGCACACGTACAGCTCGATGACGATCTCCGCCTTCTTGATCCAGCAAGAGGGAGCGGAGAGGTAGATTAGTTCTCCGGCAACGCGACGGCGCGGCGACGGTGGTAGTGGAACTATTCCGGCAGGGCTTCGCCTAAGCACCGCCGAAAACTAGGGGAGACGATCTAGTGGGGAGAGAGGGCAGCACCGTGGCTTAGGGTTTGGTGCGGCTGCCCTCTCTCCCCTCCAATATATATAGAAGGGAGGGGAGGGGCTGGCGCCCCTAGGGTTTCCCTAGGAGTCCACCTCCAATCCTACTCCAAGTAGGATTCCAATCCTACTTGGATTTCCTTCCCCCCTTTGGGGTTTTTCCTTTTCTCACACCCCAGCCGCATGGGCCCTTAGGGGCTGGCTTGCCCAGACCACTAAGGGCTGGTGCACCACCCCTAAGTCCCATGTGGCCTCCCGGTGTGAGTGGCCCCTCCCGATGGCCCCCCGGAACCCTCCCGGCACCCCCGGTACACTACCGGAAGTACCCGAAACTTTTTCGGTGACCAAAACATGACTTCCTATATATCAATCTTTACCTACGGACCATTCCGGAGCTCCTCGTGATGTCCGTGATCTCATCCGGGACTCCGAACAACCTTTGGTCACCACCATACACAACTCAATACTACCGAAACGTCACCGAACGTTAAGTTTGCAGACCCTGCGAGTTCGAGAACTATGTAGACATGACCGAGACACCTCTACGGTCAATAACCAATAGCGGGACCTGGATGCCCATATTGGTTCCTACATATTCTATGAAGATCTTTATCGGTTGAAACTCTATGTCAAGGATTCAGTTAATCCCGTATGTTGTTCCCTTTGTTCTTCGGTATGTTACTTGCCAGAGATTCGATCGTCGGTATCTCTATACCTAGTTCAATCTCGTTACCGGCAAGTCTCTTTACTCGTTCCATAATACAAGTTCCCATGGCTAACACTTTAGTCACTTTGCTTGCAAGGCTTATTGTGATGTTGTATTACTGAGTGGGCCCTGAGATACCTCTCCGTCACACGGAGTAACAAATCCCAGTCTTGATCCATGCCCACTCAATAGACACATTCGGAGACACTTGTAGAGCGTCTTTATAGTCGCCCAGTTATGTTGCGATGTTTGATACACACAAGGTATTCCTCTGGTGTCAGTGAGTTGCATGATGTCATGGTCATAGGAACAGATACTTGACATGCAGAAAACTATAGAAATAAACGGACACGATCATATGCTATGTTCATAGTTTGGGTCTTGTCCATCACATCATTCTCCTAATGATGTGATCCCGTTATCAAATGACATCTCATGTCTATGGCTAGGAAACCTTGACCATCTTTGATAAACAAGCTAGTCTACTAGAGGCATACTAGGGACACATTGTTGTCTATGTATCCACACATGTATTAGTGTTTCCAATTAATAAAATTATAGCATGGATAATAAACGATTATCATGAACAAGGAAATATAATAATAACCACTTTATTATTGCCTCTAGGGCATATTTCCAACAGTCTCCCACTTGCACTAGAGTCAATAATCCAGTTCATATCACTATGTGATTTACATTGTAATGAATCTAACACCCATACAGTTCTGGTGTTGATCATGTTTAGCCCTTGGAAGAGGTTTAGTCATCGGGTCTGCGACATTCAGATCCGTGTGCACTTTGCAAATATTTATGTCCTCCTCCTTAATATACTCGTGGATGGAATTGAAGCGTCTCTTTATGTGTCTGGTCCTCTTGTGAAACCTTGGTTCCTTGGCCAGAGCAATGGCACCAGTGTTGTCACAGAACAGAGTCATTGGGTTTAGTGCACTGGGCACTACTCCAAGATCTGTCATGAACTCCTTCATCCAGACACCTTCCTTCGCTACCTCCGAGGCAGCGATGTACTCTGCTTCGCATGTAGAATCATCTACCACGCTCTGCTTGGAACTGCACCAGCTTACCGCACCCCCATTGAGAATAAATATCTATCCAGTTTGAGACTTAGAGTCATCCGGATCAGTGTCAAAGCTTGCATCGACGTAACCCTTTACGACGAGCTCTTGATCACTCCATAAACGAGAAACATGTCCTTAGTCCTTTTCAGGTACTTCAGGATATTCTTGACCGCCGTCCAGTGTTCCACTCCTGGATCACTTTGAAACCTTCCGGCCATACTTATGGCAAGGCTGACATCAGGTCTTGTGCACAGCATTGCATACATGATAGAGCCTATGGCTGAAGCATAGGGGATGACACTCATCTTTTCTCTATCTTCTGCAGTCGCTGGGCATTGAGTCTTACTCAACTTCACACCTTGCAATACAGGCAAGAACCCCTTCTTGGACTGATCCATTTTGAACTTCTTCAAAACTTTGTCAAGGTATGTGCTCTGTGAAAGTCCTATTAAGCGTCTCGATCTATCTCTATAGATCTTGATGCCTAATATGAAAGCAGCTTCTCCTAGGTCCTTCATTGAAAAACTCTTGTTCAAATATTCCTTCACGCTTTCCAACATTTCTATATTGTTTCCAATCAGCAATATGTCATCCACATATAATATTAGAAACGCTATAGAGCTCCCACTCACTTTCTTGTAAATACAAGCTTCTCCGTAAACTTGTATAAACCCGAATGCTTTGATCACCGCATCAAAGCGAAGATTCCAACTCCGAGATGCTTGCACCAGTCCATAAATGGATCGCTGGAGTTTGCAAACTTTGTCAGCATTCTTTGGATCGACAAAACCTTTCGGTTGCATCATATACAACTCTTCCTTAAGGAAACCGTTAAGGAACGTTGTTTTGACATCCATCTGCCAAATTTCATAATCGAAAAATGCAGCTATTGCTAACATGATTCTGACGGACTTAAGCATCGCTACGGGTGAGAAGGTATCATCGTAGTCAACTCCTTGAACTTGTGAAAAACCCTTTGCCACAAGTCGAGCTTTATAGACGGTGACATTACCGTCCGCGTCCGTCTTCTTCTTAAAGATCCATTTATTCGGAATGGCCTTTCGCCCTTCAGGTAATACTTCCAAAGTCCATACTTTGTTTTCATACATGGATCCCATCTTAGATTTCATGGCCTCTAACCATTTCTCGGAATCCGGGCCCATCATCGCTTCTCCATAGCTCGTAGGTTCATCGTTGTCCAACAACATGACCTCTAAGACAGGGTTGCCATACCACTCAGGAGCAGTACGCGTCCTTGTCGACCTACGAGGTTCGATAGTAACTTGATCCGAAGCTTCATGATCATCATCATTAACTTCCTCTTCAACCGATGTAGGCTCTACAGAAACATCTTTCTGCGCTGCGCTACTCTCGGGTTGAAGTAAAGGTTCAATAACCTCATCAAGTTCTATTTTTCTCCCACTCAATTCTTTCGAGAGAAACTCTTTCTCGAGAAATGACCCGTTCTTTGCGACAAACACTTTGCCTTCGGATCTGAGATAGAAGGTATACCCAACTGGCTCTTTTGGGTATCCTATGAAGACGCATTTCTCCGCTTTGGGTTCCAGCTTTTCAGGCTGAAGCTTTTTGGCATAAGCATCACATCCCCAAACTTTAAGAAACGACAACTTTGGCTTCTTGCCAAACCACAGTTCATATGGCGTCGTCTCAACGGATTTCGATGGTGCCCTATTTAAAGTGAATGCAGCTGTCTCTAATGCATAACCCCAAAACGATAGTGGCAAATCGGCAAGAGACATCATAGAACGAACCATATCTAATAAGGTTCGATTACGACGTTCGGACACACCATTACGCTGTGGTGTTCCAGGCGGTGTCAATTGTGAAACAATTCCACATTGTCTTAAGTGACTGCCAAACTCATAACTCGGATATTCTCCTCCTCGATCAGATCGTAGGAATTTAATCTTCTTGTTACGATGATTCTCAACTTCACTCTGAAATTGCTTAAACTTTTCAAACGTTTCAGACTTATGTTTCATTAAGTAAATATACCCATATCTACTTAAGTCATTGGTGAAGGTGAGAAAATAACAATATCCACCGCGCGCCTCAATGCTCATCGGACCGCACACATCAGTATGTATGATTTCCAACAAGTCACTTGCCCGTTCCATTGTTCCAGAAAACGGGGTCTTAGTCATCTTGCCCATGAGGCATGGTTCACATGTGTCAAGTGCTTCAAAATCAAGTGACTCCAAAAGTCCATCAGCATGGAGCTTCTTCATGCGTTTTACACCAATATGACCTAAGCGGCAGTGCCACAAGAAAGTGGTGCTATCATTATCAACTCTACATCTTTTGGCATCAATGTTATGAACATGTGTATCATCACTATCGAGATTCAATAAGAATAAACCCCTCACAATGGGTGCATGACCATAAAAGATATTACTCATATAAATAGAACAACCATTATTCTCAGATTTAAATGAGTAACCGTCTCGCAATAAACAAGATCCAGATATAATGTTCATACTTAACGCAGGCACTAAATAACAATTATTCAGGTTCATCACTAATCACGATGGTAATCGAAGAGAGAGCGTGCCGACGGCGATCACATCTACCTTGGAACCATTTCCCACGCGCATCGTCACTTCGTCCTTTGCCAGCCTCCGTCTATTCCGCAGTTCCTGTTTTGAGTTGCAAATGTGAGCAACCGAACCGGTATCAAATACCCAGGCACTACAACGAGAGTTGGTAAGGTACACATCAATAACATGTATATCATATATACCTTGTTTGGTGTTGGCCGCCTTCTTGTCAGCCAGATACTTGGGGCAGTTTCGCTTCCATTGACCAGTTCCCTTGCAATGAAAGCACTCATTTTCTGGCTTGGGTCCAGCCTTGGGTTTCTTCACTGGAGGGGCAACTGCTTTGCCACTCTTCTTGGAGTTACCCTTCTTGCCCTTGCCATTCTTCTTGAAACTAGTGGTTTTATTGACCATCAACACTTGATGCTCCTTCTGAATCTCAGACTCAGCGACTTTCAACATCGCAAACAGCTCGGCGACTGACTTGTTCATCCCTTGCATGTTATAGTTCAACACGAAGCTTTTGTAGCTAGGTGGCAGTGATTGAAGAACTCTGTCAGTGATTGCCTCTGGCGGGAGAACAATTCCCAACTCCGCCAGACGGTTGGAATACCCAGACATTCTGAGTACATGTTCACTGACAGACCCGTTCTCCACCATTTTGCAAGCATAGAACTTATCGGAGGTCTCATACCTCTCGATCCGGGAATTCTTCTCAAAGATAAACTTCAACTCCTGGAACATCTCATATGCTCCATGACGTTCAAAATGTCTTTGAAGTCCCGGTTCTAAGCCATACAACATTGCACATTGAACTATTGAGTAATCATCAGAACGTGCCTGCCAGGCGTTCGCAACGTCTGTGGCCTCTACTGGAGCGGGTGGTTCACCAAGCGGTGCATCAAGGACATAAGCCTTTTGGGAAGCCGTAAGGATAATCCTTAGATTACGGGCCCAGTCTACAAAGTTACTTCCATCATCTTTCAACTTGGCTTTCTCTAGGAACGCATTAAAATTCAGGGGTGCTACTGCGCGAGCCATTGATCTACGACATAATTTTGCAAAGACAACTTAGACTATTGTTCAAGATAATGAGTTTAGTTAATCATATTACTTAAAAAAAACTCCCACTCAAATTGACATCCCTCTGGTCATTCGAGTGTCACATGATCCAAATTCACCAACCCAAGTCCGATCATCACGTGAGATGAGGTGGTTTCAATGGTGAACATCTTCATGTTGATCATATCTACTATATGACTCATGTTCGACCTTTCGGTCTCTTGTGTTCCGAGGCCATGTCTGTACATGCTAGGCTCGTCAAGTTTAACCCGAGTGTTCTGCATGTGCAACACTGGCTTGCACCCGTTGTATGTGAACGTAGAGTCTATCACACCCGATCATCACGTGGTGTCTCGAAACGACGAACTTTCGCAACGGTGCACACTCGGGGAGAACACAATTTTATCTTGAAATTTTAGTGAGGGATCACCTTATAATGCTACCGTCGTCCTAAGCATAATAAGATGCATAAAAAGATTAACATCACATGCAAATCATAAGTGACATGATATGGCCATGATCTTGTGATTTTGATCTCCATCTCCAAAGCACCGACATGATCTCCATCGTCACCGACATGACACCATGATCTCCATCATCTTGATCTCCATCAACGTGTCGCCATGAGGTTGTCGCGCCAACTGTTGCTTCTACAACTATTGCTAACTCATAGCGATATAGTAAAGCAAAAACGGCAAAAATAAATTAAAGACAACCCTATGGCTCCTGCCGGTTTCCATACTCATCGACATGCAAGTTGTGATTATCTATACATAACATGATCATCTCATACATCACATATATCTCATCATGTCATTGGCCATATCATATCACAACATACCCTGCAAAAACAAGTTAGACGTCCTCTAATTGTTGTTGTATGTTTTACGCGGCTGCTATGGGTATCTAGCAAGAACGATTCTTACCTACGCAAAACCACAACGGTGATACACAAATTGCTATTCAACCTTCTCAAGGACTGCCTTTGTCGAATCCGATCCAACTAAAGTGGGAGGGACAGACACCCGCCAGCCATCTTTATGCAACAAAGTCACATGTCAGTTGATGGAACCGGACTCTCGTAAGCGTACGAGTAAGGTTGGTCCGGGCCGCTTCATCCCACAATACCGCTGAATCAAGAAAATACCAAGGGAGGAAGCAATCTGAGCATCAACGCCCACAAACGCCTTTGTGTTCTACTCGTGATCTCATCTACGCATAGACCTAGCTCATGATACCACTGATGGGGAACGTTGCATGGGAAACAAAAAAATTCCTATGCACACGCAAGATCTATCCATGGTGATGAGCATCTATGAGAGGAAGAGTGGATCTACGTACCCTTGTAGATCACTAAGCGGGAAGCGTTAAGAAACGCGGTTGATGTAGTCAAACGTCTTCGCGATCCAAATCGCTAGCTGTCCCGCGATCCAATCACGATCTAGCGCCGAACGGACGGCACCTCCGCGTTCAGCACACGTACAGCTCGATGACGATCTCCGCCTTCTTGATCCAGCAAGAGGGAGCGGAGAGGTAGATGAGTTCTCCGACAGCGCGACGTTACCAACCGGGACTAAAGGGCCTCGTAGGGGCCCCAGCCTGACGCAACCCTGCCACCACCCCTTTAGTCCTGGTTAGTGTCACCAACCGGGACTAGAAGTCCCATTTGAACCGGGACTAGAGCCTAGCCTCATGAATCGGGACTAGTGGACACATTAGTCCTGGTCCAAAACCCGACCGGGACTAATGCTCCGGTCCAAAGGCCTGTTTTCTACTAGTGAATGAATCAATATTCCGGCAAAACATAGGAACTTGTAGGTGTTCCTTGCAAAACTATACTTCAAATGCTAAATTTTCTCAAAGTGTCATTTTTTTCCATAGCAATATTACCACGATGAAGTACTAATATCCATCTAAATGCATCCATCCATCCCTCTAAATGCATCCATTCATCTAAATGCATCCATCCATCCATCTAACCATTCATCTAAATGCATCCATTCATCTAAATGCATCCATTCATCTAAATGCATCCATTCATCTAAATGCATCCACCCATCCATCTAACCATCCATTCATCTAAATGCATCCATTCATCTTATCTAGCAGTGGAAGAACAGAGGGGGAGGGAGAAGGGGGAGAGAGGGAGAGGGGAGGGAGGGAGGGAGGAGGGAGAGCTACCGCTGGCGACGACGACGGGCGACGACGGCTGGCGATGGTGACGGCAACGGGCGACGACAATGGCGGCGAGGAGAGAACATCATGAGAGAGAGTGAGGGTGACTGATGAGAGTGTGGATACGGACGGACCGGCGGGGATAAGGTCAGATTAGTAGTAGCGCGCGGTGACGACCAACGCTATTGCTACAACATTAGCAGTAGCGTGGCCCGTGAATACGCGCTACTACTATACATAGTCTGGTGGGTTCACTGGGGGCCACAATAACAGCAGCGCGTTTTTACATGCCGCGCTACTGCTAATGTAGTAGCAACGCGTGTTTTACGGCCGCGCTACTGTAATTTAACAGTAGCGCGTTTCTGTAAGACGCGCTACTCATAAGTCTCCACCTATAAAGCTCCAGGGAACGTCCTGCGATACGCACAGCGGCGGCGGCTGCTCGTACCCTAGCACAAGGCTAGGGTTTCTCCTGCCTCTCGTCGGCGCCGTCGTCGGTCTATCTCGTCTTCTTTGGTCTTAGGGCCATGGAGGCGTGGTGGATCCCGGTCTTTGCCGACGGGAGGTCTCCGCTTTTTGATGTTTTTTTAGTTTTGTTAGGGTTTGTGTCCTATTCAGAGATGCAAGACGGAGGCGGCTCTCTGCGGATGGAATAAGGTCCTCCCCGCCTAGACCCCGTTCCGATGGTGTTTTTAGCATTGTCGGAGGGTGTGTGGAGGTTTGTCTCCGGTGGATCTCATGGGATTCGGTCGGCGTTTATCTTCGGTGGATCCATTTGGATCCGGTCTTCATTCGTCTGTGTTCGTGTGTCTACAGGTTGGATACTTCTGATCTACTCTTTTCTTCATCGGCGGCGATTGTTGTTTTGGTGTGCTGGTCCTATGGGGCCTTAGCACGACGACTTCCCGACTGTCTACTACAACAAGGTTTGACTGGCTCCTATAACGGAGGGGTGATGACGGCGGCGCGCCTTCGGCTCGCTTCAGTGCTTGTAGTCATCGTTGGGTGGTCTATGGACCTGGATGTATTTTTTTTACTTCTGGTGTTCTTTATACTATCTTGACAGTTGATGAATAGATTGAAAGTTTTCCTCGCAAAAAAAAAAA
Source organism: Elymus sibiricus (assembly GCA_039707655.1). Classification (NCBI taxonomy): domain Eukaryota; kingdom Viridiplantae; phylum Streptophyta; class Magnoliopsida; order Poales; family Poaceae; genus Elymus; species Elymus sibiricus. The sequence continues at coordinate 127,833,381 of CM077667.1, forward strand.
AAGATAAGTCTCCATCTATAATGTTTTTCTTAGTAGTGTTTTCTAGGATTCCCTTGGGAAGACCGTAGGTCTAGCTAGCATTTTCTCAAAGAAAGTCAAAGAAACTAGCACGTGCCAACCTACACCGGGTTTCCTTTTGCATGGCGCTTCACTTAAACTGCTTGAGGATTCACCTAGGGTCTATTTGGTTGCGCATCGAGTTTTCGTCGCCCAGCCTAGCTCAGTGGAGTCTGTCTCGATTGGACCAAAACTTGAACCATGTTCTGCAACCTATTTGGTTACACCAACTTTGATAGCTAATTATGTTACGCAAAATGGTGAAACTTATGAGTCGCACGCAAGTTACCTGTCTCAATGAGCCACCAGGTTGTGTTATTGTCTGTCAATTGGAAGCAACCTCGGTCCGTGTTGCAGGAATGGAGAGGGGGCAACGATGAAGGCATGCAAAAAAGTTAGAGGAAGTCATTAGGAGATTTTTTGTGTCAACATGTGTGACGGTTTAGCAATAGGCTTGTTAAAACTGAGCTCTCGGCGTGTCATAGACGCACTGCTTTTTTTTTTCTTTGATTACTTTTTTTTCTGGGTATCATTTGATTACTTTGTACTAGTCAATGCTAGACATTGTAATAATTGGATGTCTGCATTTTCTGATGCAGTAATCGGGAGACTTATTATTTACCTGTCCAAAAAATGTGTTTCTTTTTTTACTTAAACAAATAAGAAAAACAAAATCACATAATTAGCTGGATCCGCAAGATGGCACGGTATAGAAAACCAGCATAAAACCGGTCTTTTAGTGGTCTACGGTGGAAATATTTTTGTGTTGTTCAAGTGTCCCTATGATTGCATCGTGGACTATTTCTTCTTCTGTATATAGCCAGATTCGGCTGGCACAACTGGCACTAAATGATACTAGTACTAATAACAAGTGGATTCGGTTACTAATTTGTTGACCACTCAACATCAGGTTCTTGTCCAAGTCATTAATACGTGGTTCGATGTATATCCACATAGAAGAACTAACTAATTTCATAGTGTCCCCGCAAATAAAAACTATTTTCAAAGTGAGACACCAAGTCGTACCATAGAAAAGAAACATGCTTGAATGCTTCGTGACCATGTAATACGTCCTTATTGTTGCGCACGTCAGTATAGCTGTTCACAAGCCGCCTCGTGTATAATTCAAAATTTTCCAGCCGTTCAAGGATTTCCAGTGCCGCGTGTGCATTTGACATTGTGCGCAAAGCGTGCTTTCTTGTACGTGTAAGAGCATCTATAGCCGCAACTTGCAAATTCGGCCCATGAAACGCCCACTGACCGGTCACGTCTCAAATACTGGATTCTACATCCGAATACCTGAAATTAGAAGCCTCAAATCCATATTATTACATGCAACGTAAACATAATACTAAACGGAGGTAGTCCGGCTCCGCCGTGCGCATGTCCGGCAGCTGGCTGCTCCCCTCGTAGAGTAGGACATGGGACACTAGCCGGCTCACGGGACTCGATCTACCTCCGTCTCCCATGCCCTACTCTTCCTCGTCGGGGCCCGTAACCTGGACGGTGCCGATGGACGTCAGGTCGATGACGGATCCTTCCTGGGAGGAGCCGACGTCCACCAAGACGCGGTTGTGGCGCCCGCACTGGTGCATCCTACGGAGTGCGGGAGAGTGTGACTCCGCCTCTCCAACGTCCACCGTCGCGAGGGCCTCCGCCGCCTCCCGCGCCCACTGCCTCGCCCGGCGGGCACGCCGCACCATGACATCGTCCGAGGACGGCCATGCTTCATGCTCGGCGGGCCAACAGAGAGGGGTTGCGCTTCCGCCACGGCGTTCGGACGCCAGATGGACCGCACCGCGTCCGGTGAGGCAGCAACGCCAGATCCAAGCACCGGCCGTGCCGACGCAGTGGATTCCCGGCGTTGCGAGTCCGAGCGCTGCCGGCGTTGCGAGTCCGAGCGCTGCCGTCGGGCGACCGCCTCCCGGGAGCGGCGCAGCGCAAACCGGACGGCCATCTCCTCCTGGGGGGGCGCGTGGGATGAGCTCGTGGTCGACGGATCTGGAGGTGAAGGACTCGGATCCGCTGCCCGCCATGGCGGAGAAGGTCGGAGATTGCTGGGGGTGAGCTAGGGTGGCGGATGGGAGTGGAGGGGAGTGGAGTGAAGTGGCTAGGGTTTGACCCGGCGAACTAATGAGGACGAATATATGTGGGGGCGATGCGGGCCAGTGCAGGCCGGGCGGGCGTGCTCGGACGCGCCTAGGCTCCCCCATATCCGCCTCATGTTTGGGTTGGATATGGAGTGGGCCGGTCAGCCCGGACGTTTGAGGCAGGTTTGAGAGGCCCGTCTGAATCGATTTTTCGTGACCAGCCAATGACCTGACAGCCTGCCCGAATGTTTGAGACGGGTATGAGGAGTCCGGCTGTAGATGCTCTAAGATCAACTCTAGCCCAGTAGTCATAACTGCCAAACCGGCATAATAATTGCCAGTTTTGTTTGAGACTCGAAAAACAGGTGCAGCTAGCAGAGTCGTTATGCCGGTTTTGACCTACATAATTTCTAAAGGCCGTTGCGAATCAAGCCCACAAGCCTTCAGATTTGAAGATTGGGGTGCTGACACGGAGCGAGCTTCGAACGCAACCAGCCGCGTGGGGGGAGTTTGACCCCGGTTTCTTCCTCCCGCGTCCTGTAAATGTCATAGTCATTCATAAGAATGCCGCCTCCACTCCTGCCAATGCGAGTGAGCTCTGAACCCAACCGCCTGCACAACGAAAAGTCTCTTCCCGATTTATTCCTTCAGTGTCCAGCCAATGGCGCAGTCGTTTGTAGGACTACCGTTGCCACACTTCGTACCTATTTTCCACCTGAGCTCGTTGATTTTGGTCTCATTTACCATTGGAGCCCATCGATTCACGGGTATATAAACCGGCTCACCTCCTCTCGGAGATGCCATTGTTCACCCATCACCCCCACTCAACGTGCCACTCCTCACCCATATTTTCTTCGTCGTCGCATTCCCCCAATCCCCCACCCATCTGTCATGTTGTGAAGGCCAAGCCCTTTTTGTCGAACTTTCCCCAGTGCGACCGAAGAGGATCGGGTCGATAGAAAGTTCTAGGAGAAGGTCTGGTTGTGAACCAAGTTGATCAAGGAGGAGAACGAGCGCAGTGACCTTCTCCCTCATCAAGGATGCACATGTGTTTGTAAACCACATAACCACGGAAGTGAAAGCGGCCGAAGCATTTCCCACCTGCAGGGTCCTTTTCAAACGTCGTCTGAAGAGGTCGAACTAGATGATTGAATAAATTAGTTATATTCCGATTGTTTAAATCGTCCTAGAAATCATGGATGAAATAATACTAGATATCCTTATTGAAAGCATACCAGTAATCATTGTTAAAATCGTACTAGAAATTAGTTAAAATCAAGTTCGAGAACAAGATGTGGAAGATAGAGTTCTTGTTAGGGCATCTCCAAGGCGGACAGGCAAACCTCCCGCAACCGTCCGGACCGCGTGGTCCAGACCGCGGAAGCCATCCAATGCGATCCTGTATCGGTCCGCGGAGCGGTTCGGACGAGATTTCTCCCGCAAATTGGAGACAAAAGTGGGGGAGGTTTGCGGGAGTCCAGACACGAGAAACGTCGCTATCCGACATCCCGGCCCACCCAATCCACCACCACCCCCCCCCCCCCCCCCCGGTCCCATTTCCTCGCACTTCGCCCCTTCTACCCCTTGCTTTCCACCCACCACCTCCACTGCCGCTGCTCCTTGTACGTCTCAGACCGCCAGAGAGGCATTACAGGACGTCCGCATCCAGCACTGACGTGCCCGTTCGCTGTCTACGACGGAGAATTCCACCCTGGAGCCGTTTGTAGCCAAGTACACTCTGCCCCCTGTCGAGGAACTCCATGGCAGTCACCACACCTGGTAGGTGTTTGATCAAATGCCATTGAGCTTATTTTCAAATGATATGTCGTCTTTTAGAGTTCGGAGGATGGCAAGCTACTCGAACATGGAGGATGAGTTGTTTTGCGATGCGTGGTTGGACGCATCCACGGATTTCATGGGGTGGACCAGAGGGGAGCCCTTCCGGTGGCAAGTGCACGAAACGTTTCACACACGAAAGAACATTGCGCCCTACGACATGTACATCATTCAACCACGCAACGTGAAGTTATTGTCGTATTGTTGGCACATGATTCAGATCAGCATCACCAAGTTTTGCAACGTGGTTGGTGAGCTCGAGGAAAGGTGGCCATTGCACGCGACAGATGAGGGGCTCGTAAATTTTTTGCTTCCTCTTACTCAACTTGTTGATTGATTAATTCACTCAGTGTTGGTCTACACATTATATGCAGTCCACACGTCTGCCGTGCTGTACTACAGGAATTAGGGACGATCATTTACGTGCACACACTGTTGGATGAAGCTGAAGGGGCAGTTGTGTGGGACGATATGATCTTTTGATCAAAAACTTGTTAGACATCTGTTTAATTTGAGACCTTGTTGTACTAGACTTAATTTGCATGATATGTATGGATGATTTATACTATTTACTATCCGAACTTTGATGAATATCGTCCGATTTACACGAATTTCATCCGGTTGGTTTGAGTTGTTGGGCGGATGTATGCGACTACGGTTGGATGTCGCCCTCTCGCATCTGGGTTCGCGGACTGGTCCCCTCCTGTCCGCGGACAGATGCGGAAAGAAATTTACGAGTTACCGTTGGAGATGCCCTTACCCAATAGCAAATAAGTCTCATGTGAAGAGAAAAAATTATGACGATTATGTGGTGTGTCTGTACTCATGACCTTCAAAACAATATCTAGCGCGCTCATTTGCATTACTAGCACTCAACTTGTGACCACTCTGATAAGTTGTTTTAAGTAGCCAGCATCCACGTGGAGTCTCCAGCCCGACCATGTCGATATGTGGCATGCGCCCATAGGCATGTGCTTGATTATATGCATATCATGTCAATATTTGGCACTGACGCCAAACTGGACTCGCAAGGTTCTTCCACGTACAGTTTCGTTTTTCTTGCAACAACTACTGTTAACGTTATATTATCACTTGCAAAAATAAACTAATTTTCTACACGAAAATATTACACCTATCAAACCTATTACATAGAATTTCAAGGTCGGGCCCTGTTCTATCCAATCACAACCTCACATCATCATGTACATAACTTTTTATAAGAGATTAGCTCTTTTCTATATTATAATAACTAGCAAAAGGGTCCGTGTGTTGTAACAGGAGAAAACAAATCTTCAATATTTATGATCACATTTTGTTGCATCATCAAGATACAATATCAACCTCAGTTTCATGAAATCATGAATATTTTTTAAACTCATGAACATATTTAAAATCATGAATATTTTTCGAATTCATGAACACTTTTACAATTTTTTAAAATAATTCTAAGATCATGAACTTTTTTGAATTCATGAAAAATTTATACGATTTGCAAATATTTTTTTAACAAATTTCTTGAATCGGCGAACATTTTTAGAATGGACGAACTCTGTTTCGGAAATTGGTGGAACAATTTTTGAAATTCACCAACATTTTCTTGATTTAACGAATATTTATTGAAATGCATGATCATTTTTTGAATCGGCGAACATTTTATGAATGAATAAACAATTTCCTAAGTCACGAATAGTTTTGAATTTTTAGAATATTTTTCATTCATGAATATTTCTTGAATTGGCAAAATTTTGTTTCAATTTCATTAACATTTTTTCATACACGTTTTTTTTTATAAATCATGAACATTTTTTTATTTTCCGAACGATAGTTTTCAAAATATCGAACTTTTTTCAATAAGCGAGCATGTTTTCTAAAATTGTAAAAAAAAAATTGAACACACAAACATTTTATGATTTACTAAACATTTTATTTCAAAATTCTCATTTTTTTTAATTTTCTGAACTTTTTTGAAGTCCTAAATTATTTAAAGTAGAAAAATAGAAAATGGAGAAGGAAAAAAATAAATAAATAACAGGCCACCAGTACAGGGCCCGCCTAAACAGGCGTGTTGCATTTTCTCCCAGCTAGCGGAGGGTAGTATATGAGGTCCCTACTACACGGGCCGGCCCAGGCGGGGAAATCCCTTGCATGAAACGTTTTTTTATCACTTACTAGTAAATTTGCACGTGCAACGCAAGTATAATTTTAAGTTCTATAGTAAATTTGCACGTGCAACGCACGTTAAACGTTCATCAAAAATATATGAATTTGATTAATACACAATGTTGTTATCTCACTCTAAGTTGTTTTTTCAAAAATGAGACATCATTGTGGTCATGCTATATTGTTTAATGTGTTCTGATAGGCTATAAGATAAAAAGAAATATAGTTATGATTGAAAAGCAACCTTGCATTGTGTTTAGTATGGGGAGATGCAATCCAACAATTTGTCTAAATATCGTGTAAGCAATGGATAACAAAAAATCTGACAAAAATATATAAAGAGATAGCTAAATCAACAGATACTATAATATGAGGTTGCTAACCAAATGCTTGTATGAACCTGCAAATGACCTTGATAACGTATTATGAAATTTCCGGTAGTCAATTACGTGCTGCAAATAAACAGATATCACACTTGAACGACTACCAAGCCCCTGTTTGGATTCTCTCTGCAGCTCCTGGAGCGACATCACAATTTCAAGGAGTTGCTCAAAGCGAGCTCCTCGCGCGGAGCGGGGTTCTGAAACTGGAGAGGTTCCGAACAGAGTCTAAAATGAGAAACAAATATCTCACATATGGCATTGAACCAATATTCTGAAGTAAAATCTTAACACCAAACAATTTTTAAGGGGCCTCGTTTTACAATCAAAGGAGCTCAGCTCTATTCTGAAGGAGTAGCGTTACAATTTACGACATAGCCTCCGGTCACTAACCTCCAGGGGCAGCTTTTTACACAGGTGTGCATAGAAAATTAACCTCTCTAAGAAGAAAAGACAGAACAAAAGAACAAAAAAGCTTCACTCGACTCGATTTCTGACAGGAGGCCCATAATATCCAATCTATTATGTTTTCTTGAGTTTCACATCTCCACCAATATATGCCAATCAGATTCAAAGGCAACATCAGGCCATTCTTACTTGTTTTAGTAATAATGTATTCCTGGGCAATTTGTGCAGCAATCCCTGAAGCACCAATCAGGATGTTCTGGATATGATTTAGCCATTCCACTAACATCGAAGAAAATTGTGTCATGCTATTAAGACTGCCTCCACCCCAGTTTGGTCCACGATTTCTCTGAAAGAGAAAATATTAGTATTATTCTTTTGTTTGCTTCTCGGCGAACATGCATACATTACAGTGTGAAAAAATCAAATGCTTGCCCAGTCTCCGATGAGGGGTACAGCTGAAGAGGAACCGTTTGATGATATTGACCCATGGGCATCCACATAATCCCTAAGGCGAGAAAGACTATCTCTCATTGTGTGGATGTTTTGTATTCCTAAGAAAAGAACCTGGTTCCAAATCCAATGAATTAAAGAAATAAAACAAAGTATAAATCAATTATATAGATACACATACAAGCCGATCTGTGCATATATTCTTACCTCAGATTTTGGATAATTAGAAGATGACTCTGAGCCACCACCCTTTGCCCCATTTGCTAAAGCATTTGCTCTTGGCTGGGCATCAACTACGTATAATTTCCTGTTTACACTGGAAGCAGAAAAATTTGCCCTCATACATTGATAAGATCGACCGGACTAAACCGGCCTTGAAAGCTACCATCACAACAATTAACCTAGATGGACCACTATATATAGAAAAGGCATAGGGATCAGGCAAACAAAAGTTGTACTGATTGCTTTTCTTTCACAGGTCACAACAATTAACCTGAATGATAAGGTCCATACTCAAAAACAGATAAAAGAAATAATCTGTATGTAATAAGATTACCTACATGTGATGAGGAACAAACTTAGTTTCTTTCTCTACTATTGTCAGTAAGTTCGAATGTGACAATTGTATAAAGTTTGTTAGATGTATTAGATGTGTATAGTCTAGTCTCTCTTTTCGGTTTATCCCCATTGTACACATGTATATGTACTGGCCCTTGGCCCTCCTGGGAATACAGTTGCTCATTCCTAACATGGTATCAGATGCTTAGGTTCCTCTCCCGCTCCCGCTCCCGCACGCTCGCAGCTCCGTGCACCCTCTCCCTCGTCGCCGGCGCCGGCCATCTCCTCCCTCGCCGCCGGCCCTCCCTTTCCCCGCCGTCGCGCCGCACCGCCCCGGCCTGCGCTCGGCCGCGCCGCCCCGTCACGAGCTCGGCCGCGGCCTCCCCTGCCGTCGCCGTCCCGCGCCGTCCCGCGCACGGCCGCGGCCCGCCGTCGCTGCCCCGCGCCTCCCTGCGCGCGGCCGCACCCGGCCGCCGCCGCCCCGCGCCTCCCCGCGCGCGGCCGCACCCGGCCGCCGCTGCTCCGCGCCGCCCAGCGCCTTCCCGTGCTCGGCCGCGGCCGGCCGCCGCCGCCCCGAGCCGCCTCGCGCCCGGGCGCCCCTGGCCGCCTGCTGCTGTCGGTGCCGCCCAGGGCCGGCCCCTCCTACGCTCGCCCCTCCTCCCCCCCGATTCCCCCATTCGGGGCTGGATCGAGCCAGCGCGAGCCCGATCCCGATCCAGATCGGGGTCCTGTAGCAGTCTACTGTAGCAGTTGACCAAAAAAAAAACAGAGAGCTCCTCATGTCTGCTTCAGGCTACGTTGCTGTTCCTCGGTGCTCGGTGATCTTCGATGGCACCAACTATGCTGAGTTTGCGGGCTTCATGCGGATCCACATGCGCGGCCTTCTCCTGTGGGGCGTTCTCTCTGGCGAGGTCCCCTGTCCGACTTGCCATGTCGCTCCCGTGGCTCCTACCCCACCGGTGCCGCCTGTTCTTGCTGCTGGTGCTTCCCAGGCTGATCGGGATGCAGCCAAGGCTCTCGATGATGCTGCGGTGGATGCTTATGATCAGCAGGTATCAGCCTATTCTGATGCTCTTTCTCTCTACCAGGATGCTCTGTCTGCTTACACTCAGTGGTGCAATGATGATGCTCGGGCTGCTGCTGTTCTCACTGCTAGTGTCCTACCTCAGTTTGCTTCGGAGTTCATGAGCCTCGGTACTGTTGCAGCGATGTGGTCTTACCTCTGTCAGCGCTATCAGCCCTCTGGTGATGCGCTCTACTTATCTGTGGTACGTCAGGAGCACGCCCTTCAGCAGGGTGACTCTTCTGTTGATGAGTTCTACACACAGAGTTCTGCCATCTGGCGCCAGCTTGACTCTCTTCGGACAGTTGTTTGTGGAACCTGCCGTTGCTGCCAGACTATGAGGTCCGACTTGGAGTTTCAGCGTGTCCATGAGTTCTTATCTCGCCTCCGTTCCGAGTTTGAGCCTCGACGCGCTCACTTGCTTGCTCGTGGTCGTGTTCCTATCTCGGAGGTGCTTGCTGAGCTTCGTGCTGAGGAAACCCGCCTCCGTTCTGCCGGGTTGCTTGTTGTTCCCTCTGTGTTGGCTGCTCGAGCTCCTGTGTCGTCTGCTCGTCTCACCGCTCCACCGCTTCTGCCCACACCTTCAGGGGGGGTGGGTCGCCCTCCTTCTGCTGAGAAGGGCCGGTCGCGCCGTGACACTTTCTGTGGCTACTGCTCCAGGCAAGGTCACCCAGAGTCTGATTGCCGCCAGAAACAGTGAGACCAGAGGCGATCTTCTTCCAGTGGGACTCATGCGTCTCCCTCGACTCCGTCACTCACTGACCAGGATATTATGCGACTCAAGCGCATGCTGGCTTCCTCTGGTTCTTCCTCGACGGGTTCTGTTGCTGCTGTGACTGCCACCACCACTCCGCCCTCGCCGGAGCCGACTCAGCCAGGTACATCCTCGTGGGTTCTGGATTCTGGAGCTTCCTTTCATATGTCCTCTGATTCTTCTGCTTTATCCTCCCTTCGACCTCTTGCTTTTCCTCTTAATGTTCTCACTGCCGATGGCACACCTCTTCCTGTTGCTAGTCGTGGAATTCTTTCTACTCCATCTTTTTCTGTTCCTAGTGTTTCTCATGTTCCTCGTCTTACCATGAATCTTTTTTCCGCTGCCCAACTTACTGATTCTGGTTGTCGTGTCATTCTTGATACCGACTCTTGCTCCATTCAGGATCGTCGCACCAAGGCTTTGGTTGGTGCTGGCCCCCGGCGCCGTGAGTCAGAGGGCCTTTGGGAGGTTGACTGGCTTTGTGTTCCTTCCGCTGCCACCACTTCTGCCAGCTCTCATGCTCTTGCTGCCTCTTCGTCTGCGTCCTTCCAGCAGTGGCATCATCGCCTTGGTCACATCTGTGGCTCTCGCCTGTCTTCTTTAGTTCGTCAGGGCCTCTTAGGGTCTGTATCTGGAGATGTCTCCTTACATTGTAATGGTTGCAGACTTGGCAAACAGACTCAGTTACCTTATCCTACCAGTGAGTCTGTATCTCAGCATCCTTTTGACTTAGTTCATTCTGATGTCTGGGGTCCTGCTCCCTTTGATTCGAAAGGTGGTCATCGTTACTATGTTTTGTTTATTGATGATTTCTCTCGCTACACTTGGCTCTACTTCATGAAATCTCGTAGCGAGGTTCTCTCTATATACAAACGATTTGCTGCCATGGTTCACACCCAGTTTTCCACGCCCATTCGTACTTTTCGTGCTGACTCCGCTGGAGAGTATATCTCCCAGCTGTTGCGTGGTTTTCTCGCGGAACAGGGTACTCTTGCCCAGTTCTCTTGTCCTGGTGCTCATGCTCAGAATGGCGTTGCTGAACGTAAGCATCGTCATCTGCTTGAGACGGCTCGTGCGCTGATGATTGCCGCTTCTCTTCCACCCCACTTTTGGGCTGAGGCTGTTTCTGCTTCCACCTATCTCATCAACATTCAGCCCTCGACTGCTCTGCAGGGTGGTATTCCTATGGAGTGTCTCACGGGTCGATCTCCTGACTACTCTGCTCTTCGTATGTTTGGATGTGTGTGCTATGTCCTGCTTGCCCCGCGAGAACGCACCAAACTGACTGCTCAGTCGGTTGAGTGTGTTTTCCTTGGCTATAGTGATGAGCACAAGGGCTATCGTTGTTGGGACCCTGTTGGTCGTCGCTTGCGCATCTCGCGTGATGTGACGTTTGATGAGTCTCGCTCTTACTACCCCCGCCCTTCCTCCTCGAGTTTCTCTGTGGACGATATTTCTTTCCTTCTCCTTCCTGATACATCCTCCTCTGTGCCTCAGGTCTCTCCCCTTCCTCAGACCCGTCTCACTCTTCCTCACATGCCACCGACACCACAATCCCCTCCCTCCTCTCCACCATCCTCTCCGATCCGTCGGCCTCTCTCTCCTTTTCCTCTCCACTACACTCGCCGCCCTCGTGTTGAGGATGCTTCTCCTGACACATCTTCCACTTCCGATGTTCCTCCTTCCACGCCTCCACCAGTTCATAATCTCCGTGCTCGGCCTCGACCCCCTCTTGATCGCTACTCTCCTGCCAAGTACGGCCTCTCTGTTGTTGCTGAGCCGACTTCCTATCAGGCTGCCCTGACTCAGCCTGAATGGCAGCTTGCGATGGCCCAGGAGCTTGCTGCCCTTGAGCGTTCTGGCACGTGGGATCTGGTTTCCCTTCCTTCTGGTGTTCGTCCCATCACATGCAAGTGGGTCTATAAGATTAAGACTCGCTCTGATGGTTCTCTTGAGCGCTACAAAGCTCGTCTTGTGGCTCGTGGTTTTCAGCAGGAACAGGGACGCGATTATGATGAGACATTCGCTCCTGTGGCCCACATGACCACTGTCCGCACTCTCCTTGCTGTCGCTTCTGTTCGTCATTGGTCTGTCTCTCAGCTTGACGTTCAGAACGCTTTTCTCAATGGTGAGTTGCGTGAGGTCTATATGCAGCCACCCCCAGGGTACTCTGTTCCTGATGGTATGGTCTGCCGTCTTCGCCGCTCTCTCTATGGTCTTAAACAGGCCCCTCGTGCCTGGTTCGAGCGGTTTGCCTCTGTCGTCACTGCCGCGGGCTTCTCGCCCAGTGATCATGATCCCGCCTTGTTCGTTCACACGTCTCCTCGTGGTCGGACTCTTCTCCTTCTCTATGTTGATGACATGATCATCACTGGTGACGACTCTGACTACATTGCCTTTGTTAAGGCTCGCCTTCGCGACCAGTTCCTCATGACTGATCTTGGTCCTCTTCGCTATTTTCTTGGGATTGAGATCTCCTCGACCTCTGATGGCTTCTACATCTCCCAAGAAAAATATATTCAGGATCTTCTTTCTCGCGCTGCTCTCGGTGATGAGCGCACAGTTGTGACTCCTATGGAGCTCAACGTTCAGCTTCATGCCTCTAATGGTGACCCTCTTCCTAATCCCACTCGCTATCGTCACCTCGTTGGCAGTCTTGTCTATCTTGCTGTTACGCGTCCTGACATCTCCTATCCTGTCCACATCCTGAGTCAGTTTGTTTCAGCCCCCACCTCTGTCCACTATAGTCATCTCCTCCGTGTTCTACGATATCTTCGTGGCACGATCTCTCAGCGCCTTTTCTTTCCCCGCTCCAGCTCTCTTGAGCTCCAGGCCTACTCTGATGCTACCTGGACTAGTGATCCCTCTGATCGACGCTCGCTGTCTGCTTACTGTGTCTTTCTTGGTGGCTCTCTTATTGCCTGGAAGACAAAGAAGCAGACTGCTGTTTCCCGCTCGAGTACAGAGGCTGAGTTACGAGCCATGGCTATGTTGACGGCTGAGGTGATCTGGTTACGGTGGTTACTTGAGGATTTTGGTGTGTCTGCTACCACCTCGACTCCCTTACTGTCAGACAGTACCGGTGCTATCAGTATTGCGCGTGACCCGGTGAAGCATGAGCTCACCAAGCACATCGGTGTGGATGCCCACTTTGTACGTGCTGCTGTGCAGGATGAGGTTCTCGCTCTTCACTATGTGCCCTCTGAGTTACAGCTGGCGGACTTCTTCACGAAGGCACAGACTCGAGCACAGCATGAGTTCTTTCTCTCCAAACTCAGTGTGGTTGATCCACCATGAGTTTGAGGGGGGGTGTTAGATGTATTAGATGTGTATAGTCTAGTCTCTCTTTTCGGTTTATCCCCATTGTACACATGTATATGTACTGGCCCTTGGCCCTCCTGGGAATACAGTTGCTCATTCCTAACAAAGTTTACATCCAAAAACAAAATAGAAGAATATTTGAGTTGAATTTTTCTAAAATGAAGGGCAGCTGATGAAGCGCATCATCAATAAGAAATAAAATAAAAACACCATGCATGGACAGATGTCTTGATAAGCTGAACACAAGTATTGCTGATGCAATATTCAGCCAAAGCGTGTCATCAACAATCAGGAAGACCCGTGACTCTTGCAAAGTGCTAGTCTGGTACTCACTTTCATCAACCCATGCCTACTGCTGCAGCTGCATGAACAGCCATCAGTGTACTCCATGCTCTTCTATAGCTTAGACATGAACACAAATATCCGATCTGCTATTCTACAATATATGAGAAGATCGGAAAAGTCTTGACCACTCGAGATATGAGGAGCGTGGGGTGGGGGTTTCCTAGGGCGTATAGTAATCGGAGTATCATGGAAAAAGGAAGATAACAATTAGCCTTTCCACTGAATTTTCAAGTCTGACAGATATGCATAGATATGTCATGCTTCGAATTTAAACCAAAAGCTCCATCTGCTTGCAAAGAAATATTGTATTGGTTTGTCCATTGCTCTCCGGTGGTTCCGCTTTCTGTAATCTCAATTCTTTGTGGAGAAATCATATTCATGAGGGATATTATTATGGGTTAATTGGATTCATGCCACTACAATTTTCACGAGTTGGAAAAATGCCATTACAAAAACCGAAGTTGGAAATATGCCACTACAACTTTGTCATACCTCTATATATGCCATTTTCTTCACTTAACAGAATAACGGCTCAATAAATACTTGTATTTCAATGTGTATTTCATTACTGACCATACTATCCAGGTGCCCACGGAACTGCTGCATTGGAAAATTCGATTTCTGTTGGCCCAGCTCCATGCCGCCGAGTACTTCCGGCGTACACAGCTAGCAAGCTGACTTTCTGCACCTGACCGAACCTGCACGCAGCTAGCACCACAGCAAGATGCGCACATACACAGATTGATCTTGGCATTCATTGGCTCACACGCAGGTACACAGGCACCTTGGCTGATCGATTCTGCGACCGGCTGGAAACAACACTGCAAGCTTCGACGGGCGGAGGTCGTAGGGGTGCGAAGAACGCGACGGAGCCGGGGACTTTGGCGCAGCCAAGAGGAAGATGCAGCATGGTGAGCAAGCTCGTCCCAAGCGGCGGAGTGCAGCGTGGTGGCGAGCTCGTCGTGGACTGCGAACACGAGGGGCAGAGGCGGTGACCTCGTCAGGGCCGTAGCTTCGATGGAGCGGAGATGCGGCTGGAGCTCGGGCAGGTTGGGGCGATGAGTGACACGGTCAGGGAGCGCGATGTCGACGGCTGGCGGAATCAACTCGAGGTCCAGCCCCGCACGCGCCTCCCGCTGCCGTATAAAGGTACTTACAACTTACAAGTATACAAGGGTAGTATATGGCGAGGTATTGTTGAAAATGGCATATGTAGAGGTATGTGAAAGTTGTAGTGGCATATTTTCAACTTTGGTTTTTGTAATGGCATTTTTCCAACTCGCGAAAGTTGCAGTGGCATGAATCCAATTAACCCTATTACTATTGTTTTATTTGTGTCACTCAAGAATGCAGAGATGTGTATCTATACCTACTATTAAAGTACGGAGTGCTTCTGCCCGTACGTCATTAAAATTGCCCCCGAAGTTGCAAAATATTACCCACCAATGCCACCTATAAGTTATAAAAAACGTTCCACATAGAAAAATCCGGACTGGGCCGGCCCATTTAAGAATCTCCTATACTACGCCCAGCGTGCTAGAAAAAGACACAGCTCGCCTGGGCCGGCCCATATATGGGTGATCAATTTTTTATTTTTGGTTTTTCTTTTCCGTCGTTGTTTTTTTCTACTTTAAATAATTTGTGAATTTAAAAAAGTTTCCAAAATTAAAAACTGGGAATTTTAAAATAATATTTAATAATTCATAAATGTTTGTGGCTTCAGAAATTGTTTGTGATTTTTAAAAAATATTAGCAAATTTTCTAATAAATGTCCGGGAAATAAACATACATTCATGAGTTTTTCTAAAAAATTACATGCATTAAAAATGTTTTAAAATTTCATAAAATTTCGCCAATTCAAAAAATATTCATGTATTAAAAAATAGCATAAAATAAAACTGTTCATAAATTCAAATATATAGTTTATTGATTCACAAAATATACGCTGATTCAAAAAAGATCATGCAGTTCAAAAAATGTTCATTAATTTAGAAAATTGTTTCATCAAATCCCAAAAAAATGTTAGTCGATTCTAGAAATGTTCGGCGATAAAACAAAATGTTTGCAAATAGTATAATATGTTCATGAATTCAGAAAACGTTCTTGATTTTACAAAATGTTCATGAATTTAAAAAATGTTCACAATTTCAAATATGCTCACGAGTTTAAAAAAATGTTCATGGTTTTTAAAAATTGTTCATATTTTCACAAAAATGAGAGTGATAGTGTATATCGATGATGTAGTAAAATGTGATCATTGCCATTCGAAATTATGATTTTTTTTCTCCCGTTGCAACGCACGGGCATGTTTGCTAGTTACAAATAAATTGAGATTTGTTCTGATTCTGTCAGTCAAGAAAGGGAGATTTGGACAGCTAATTCAAGACAATAAAAATATGATTTTTAAATTCTCTTCGTATCCCTTCCAAAACAATTCTCTTAGCGTAAGTATTGGATTCTAAACAGTAGCTTAGCAGCCAGTGTTAAAGTTTTAACTCAAGTACAAGCCATCATATCAGATACATTGAGCAACCTTCAGAAAGTGAACCATTAATGCGCTAAATCTAAACTGAATTTTGCTCATGATTTAGATGGGCAGATCGCAAGAGAGAAAAGTGAAAAGAGGAGATGGGAGTTGCAGAAAAGTCTTACCGACCAGTTCAGGCATCTGATCTTGATGGTGGTGTGGTGTACGCCGGCCTCATTTCCGCCACCACCAAAGTGCACGCCGGCTACGAGCTTACCCGTGCAGCCACTGTCAGTGCCGCATCTCCCGTGCGGGAAAGCGTGCTGTCGGCGAAAATCCCTCAGAGTATAGAAAGTATAGAAAGTATGCAATTTGTGATCATAACAAAGCATGCATGACACTATTATTGTTATTTGAACGAAACTTCCAATACGGTCAGATTATGAAAATCCCTCAGGACAATCATATAGGAGTTAGATCAAAAACTGAAGCACAAATTCCCTGTAGACCTCAATGCTCCTATCAGGTGCCCAAATTTACAAGAGGAAGAAGAGAAGCACGTTTGGTGACTGCAGCCGATGTTGAACCTTCGCCGCACGACAGCTGCGCACCATGCCTGGTACTGGCATGATGAAATGAGACCCTTCTTGTCCTCTGCTGTACCGAATCCATGGTGCTACTGCACAAAACAGAACGGAAAAAATAGCAGCAAGATTTATGATCTTGAGCTGAAATCCAAAGAAAAAGAAAAATCATGGGAGGGGATCCATGGGGAAAGAATGGAGCAACACCTGTCCATCACGCTGGAGCTCGTAGTCGTGCGAATCGAATCGAATCCAGTCCATGGCGTCGAAGCAAGGTCCAATCCATGGAAGTGGACAGCAAGGTCCTGCTGTTATGAAATGTAATAGCAGCAATGTGAGATTGCATTTGTGGAATTCATCAACTAAAGCAGAAGGAGGTACTGAAATTGAATCGTGAGAAAACGTTAATGCAGCAACAATGCCAAGATTTATTATTTCTTGGCTGTAGAGCAACAGCCAGCCAGACCACCAATACTCAAAAGCTAACTACACATACATACACGTATCCATATTTCCTCCCTTGTAACAAAGATAGATTATTTGCATGATGATGGAGAGAAAGACCTGCAAGCGAGTTCCATCTCCTCGTAGGTCAGCAAGGGGTTCTGCACATGGCCTGTGAAATCGAATCCAGAGGTTCAGGGCCTGCGGTGCAGAGAAAGAGAAGAAGAGATGAGCGAGAGAGGGGGAAGCTGACCTCCATGGCGTCGGTCCGCGCTAGCAGCAGGGTCGCCGCTCTGGCAGGACCTCCAGCACCCAGCGGGCCGTGGTGGTATTCATCGCCCGACGATGCTGGCGTTGCCGCTGGCTGGAGAAGACCTCAGGCAGCTTCAGCCGACGAGTAGCTCAGCCGCCGCCGCCGTCCCTCTGACTCGTCGGAGCCACCCGTCGTCGACCCGATCCGGCTGCCATCCGCCAGATCCGGCGGGGCTGTGCGGCGGCGCGGCGGCGGCGGGCTGGGCGGTGCCGGGCGGCGGCGTGGGGGCTGGGCGGGGCTAGGTGCGAGCGGGCGTGGGCGGGTGCGGGACTGGACGGGATCGGTTGGCTGCGATGGGGGTAGACGTGCGCTACCGGGTGGGTTAGCGTTTCGTTAACGAAGAATTTTTCGTTAACAACGTAATTAGGCCGTTGATGATGTAATTAGACATCTGAGATTTTAAGTTGGATTAGCCCTCTCTTCCTTTTATATATATATATATATATATAGATAGATAGATAGATAGATAGATAGATAGTAGATAGATAGATAGATAGGTTGTATTGGTTGGTAATATTTTGTAATTTTGGGGGCAATTTCCATGACGTACCGTAAGAAACAATAGCCCCTTTATTATTACGTATAGATTTTCTATAGACAACTGAGACGAAACTAACAAAGAGCACGCGATGCGTCGATATCAAGCGATTCATTGACTTCTCAGCGACAACTGATTGTGGCATGTACAGTTATTGTTAAGACAATCTTATCTTAGACCAAATACTAATTTAGATCAGATATACAATGGGTTACATATTACTGTTTTCTTTAATAACTACATAACTACACATACCTAAATATGTGGTGCGAGAAATCGTGCTAAGAAACCATCTCTTAATTATGAGAAGACAAGTATTCTCCTCTAGTTTATTTCTTATCCACCTCATTATTTATCCTGTGTGACGTTGTCACGATAGCACCATTATACACACCTTAGTTTAAAAAACACAGACTTTATTCGCTAGATGATGACAAAAAAGGGTTTTCCCTGCTTTATATATAAAGTAACCATCACCGAACAAGCCGATACAAACACACACCCCATACCAACACAACATACACACCCAAGGCTAGATACAAGGACGTTGAAAACAATAGCACCACCCGAAGATACTTCAAGCAAACAACAAATGAAATACTAAGCATTACTAAGAAGCCATCGAGGCCCTCAACCGTGGATGAGCCACCGCGATGAGGAGAAGCCGGGCATGACGAACAATGGGCTCCAAGGTGGTGCCTTCAGGAAGGGAAAGACACCGGAGCGTCAACACCGCCCAATCCAAGGATTAGGGTTTCCCCTGGAGCACCACGGCGACAAGTGAGATGCCGCAACGACACCTTCAAGAAGGGGGTGATGCTAGAACCCCGCCGCCGTCGGCCTGACAAGTCAGAGCCGGTTTTCACCCAGACCAACACTCACCGTCATAATACGGACTACCGCACCACCGCCATTGAATGACACACCTCGACCACTATGCCACACACACGACCATGGTGACCGGACAGCGCCCGAGCCGCGTGCCCCGCCCACGAGCACCTCGGCTACCACCATCAGGGCCGCCGTCCAAGCATCCGTGCCCAGCCCTCGTCCATGGATACACCGTACCGACGCGGCCGATCGGAAAGGGGCAGAAGACCCCCACCCTTCCACCCCAAAGCGGACACCTTGGCAGGGTTGGTATCCTTGGTGGCCAGATCTGGGCCAGGGGAACTTCGACAGCCACACGGTGCAGCCGTCAGATGCAACAGAGGGGCACCCATGCCCCCTTCCCGAAGTTCCCTACCACCTCCGACAAGCCCTCGTGCACACCAACACCACACCATGGAACCACCCATGCCAGTCGAGCACGTACCTGAATCCGTCGAGGAGGGAGGAAGCCCACCCGAGTGATCCATAGACGAACCGATGCCGGAGCAAGTCCCACCGTCACCGCGTGCAGACCGGCCGACCACATGGTTGCAGCCACGCCGCTGCCAGGCACCTCCACGTAGAGCCCACGTGGACCTCCGCCACCATCCCGCGCCGCCTGCCGCTGCCAGGGACCAAATCCGCCAGGATCTGGCCGGAGGCGCGCTAGCCCACCACTAAGCGATCTGACCTTGCCGCAGCTGCCATGCCGCAGACGCCCACTAGGTCGCCGCCGTGCCACCTGATGAGTGATATTTTTATACTCATTTCAACCTTGTTTAAACCGAGATATTTCATTAAAAGAGAGATATTCTCTCCGATATTGCCACTAATGACTAATGAATGCATAGGATTCCACAACTCCTCTCTTTAATATTTTTCCACAGGAAATGGGCTAAAAAGGGAAGAAATCATGTGGGAGAAAGGAAAGGAAGGGAAATGGAGAAGGAATAAGTCACCAGGAGGCGACCAGAGCCAAAGACGGCGTTTCATGCGACCGCACGCACTCGCATGAGCGGTCGTTTGGCGTGGAAACTGAGGCAGATCGTCCACATGAACAACTTTTATAAAGGGGACCCCGTCGAAATGTCAACAGAACAGCGTCGAGCACAACCAAAACCTCTTCATCGTCATCTTCATCCACAAACCCTGGTCGCCGCCATTTTCATATCCATAGCCATCTCCACCACCATAGTGCTCTCTCATCTGGTTCATACTTGTAATTGTGCATCGCACAAGGCATCCATTGTAAGACATATTGCAATCAATCAATCAAGATGTGTTCGTCAATGTTTTCTTCTCGTGATCTGATCTCCATGTGT
This sequence comes from Elymus sibiricus, assembly GCA_039707655.1. Taxonomy (NCBI): domain Eukaryota; kingdom Viridiplantae; phylum Streptophyta; class Magnoliopsida; order Poales; family Poaceae; genus Elymus; species Elymus sibiricus. The sequence goes on from CM077667.1 coordinate 127,853,341, forward strand.
GAGTAGTTCGCTAAGGTATGGGGTGAGGCATGAGTCTTGCAACCCCATATATTTGTTGAAGGGATCAATGGAAGTCTTTGACACAACGTCTCGCATGTGTGAAATAAAATTGTTTCGTGAAGTGTCTCTTGTCTTGTCCGCGATCTTCATCCCTACAGGTACCCAGGATCATGGAGCTCGAGCACCGATGAGGCTAGGATCAAGGGGACCGTGAAGTGTTATACCAAACACCGGTGACAGTAAGGTTTAGTTGGGTAACATGGATCGTATCCTTGGGGATTCATGACGTCTAGTCATTAAACACCCAATGCTTTTGTATGATATTATTATCTTAATTATTGGGGCAACCCCGCGAGACAGATAGGGCCTTCGGTAGGACAACCGATTCTTGATGCAGGACTTGTCCCTCACTCCGATATGAAGCAAGCACCTCTTGATGGGTGACTTCCCGAGCACAAACTAATATCATTTTTTATCCCATTGCAAATACATGGTTGTAAGCATTAAGACCTCATCCCGTACCTTCTTTTTATTACAAGTGTTTGAATCACTATTTGCTTGATGCTTGATGACCCACAAGTATAGGGGATCAATCGTAGTCCTTTCGATAAGTAAGAGTGTCGAATCCAACGAGGAGCAGAAGGAAATGACAAGCTGTTTTCAGCAAGGTAATTTCTGCAAGCACTGAAATTGTAGGTAACCGATAGTTTGATAGCAAGATAATTGGTAACGAGCAAGTAACGGTAACGGTAAATAAGGTGCATCAAGGTAGCCCAATCCTTTGTTGGCAAAGGACGGACCAGAACAGTCTCTAGTAATAGGCAAAGTGTTCTTGAGGGTACACGGGAATTTTATCTAGTCACTTTTATCATGTTGGTTTGATTCGTGTTCGCTACTTTGATAATTTGATATGTGGGTGGACCGGTGCTTGGGTGTTGTTCTTACTTGAACAACTTCCCACTTATGATTAACCCCCTCGCAAGCATCCGCAACTACGAGAAAAGTATTAAGATAAAATCTAACCATAGCATTAAACTTTTGGATCCAAATCAGCCCCTTACGAAGTAGCGCATACACTAGGGTTTAAGCTTCTGTCACTCTAGCAACCCATCATCTAATAACTACTCCACAATGCATTCACTTAGGCCCATGAATGGTGAAGTGTCATGTAGTCGACGTTCACATGACACCACTAAGGGAATCATAACATACATATCATCAAAATATCGAACACATATCAAATCTATTATATACTTAAACAATTTTTGTATTTTCCGAACGTTCGCGCCTAAGCTTAAGATCCGAACGACGTTTCTGCCCTCGATCGCGCATCTGACGGACAGAGACCATCCCGCGATATTCTGCGGTTCGCGGCCGAGCCGCGCGTTTCGCGCGAGCGTAGCCGTGGGCAGTTTCTCTCGCTGGCAAGTGGTCCCCACTTCTCCTGCCGTTTTTCTCCCCCAATCGCCGGTTGCTCCGCCGATTCGTTCGCCCTCATCGCGCATTTACTCGGCGAAGCTTGTCCGATTTCGGCAACTGCCTGCATTTCCCCCTCGTCTCCTTCCCCTCTCCTCTCCCCGGGCGCTAGCATAGAGCAACCGCTGCTTCCCCGGCGTAGTGCATCGGCGACCTGGGGCGGTCGACGGCTGCTTCCACGGCGTATCGAGGCGGGGATTTGCGGCCGTCCTCGACTTCTTCCACGGCGTATCGAGGCGGGGATCTGCGGCGGTTGACTCCCGTTCCCCCTGGTGAGATTCCCCTATCCACATTCCTTCTGTATTCGGTCAGCAGGTGGTGTTTATCCCCGAAATTTTGGCCCCGATTTGGTTGGCCCTTCGATTTGTTTTAGTTCGAGGCTAGGCATGGTGGAATCGGCCGTAGTTTAGGCATCTCGTGGTTGGTTCGAGGCGTGGTTGCTGGAATCGGCTGGAATTACTATCCGGATTTCGGTGATGCCTGATATTGTTGTAGTTTTAGGCACGTCGAATCTCATTATCGATTTTAATATGGATATGTGGCCGTTGATTTTTGTGTGTGCAAATGAACCCAATACCTAGACCATTTCGTGATGTGTGTTGCAATTTGAGTAGGCTTGTATTGTAGTTACTTTTGGTACAAAATGCATGCTGTATGACATTGTTGTCTAGTTGTTAATTACCAGGCCTGGATGATTGTACTTATCTTCCATACTAGTTGATAATTACCAGGCCTGGTTGTTTGAGCTTATCGCTGTTTTTTGCAAGTGGTTCAAGCAGTTTCTTCTTGAATTTACCAGTGTATACCCCCTCCAATCCTTTATGTGTTTCGTATGCATTTGTGTGACGATGTATTTCGCATTGTTCTAGTGTAATTTTATACTTCAACATTAATCCAGGGATAATCCAGTTCTACCAGGAATCATTTATTGAAATTACCACTATTTTTTGCTATATGTTACCATGACATTGCCTGCTAGGTCACAAGTCTTCAGATTTTGCCATGGCTTGTTGCTTCATTATACCACTTTATTTGTTATTCGTTATCATGCAATCCTCCTCATGTTTTCAATTTACCTTTGGTAGTAATAACAATAGTTATTGTCGATTGATAAACTTATCATGGCTGATAAGTTCTGATTACCATAATCATGCATGCAAGTTACCACTGTGTTTTTTGGCTGCTATTTGTCTGAATTCACCTTTTCTCAACTCTTTTTATTACTGGTGCTTATTTGTTTTATTTCTTTGCACCTTGCAGGTACACGATGCCGGTGAAGCGCAAAGGTGTTGGTGATGGCCCTGGTGGAGTTCCTCCGAAGAAGGCGAAGCGCCCTCCACCTCGCAACAGGGCTTCCCCTAATTCAATCTTGGCTGCCTGCAAAGATTTGTCTGATGGTAGGAAAGGTGCTATCGATGCAATGGACTTCAAAAGCCTTCGGGAGATCAAGTGCGACCACCTGTTCAATTTTCTTAGTGAATGGCTTGCCGGGTTGTATGTGTTGGAAATATGCCCTAGAGGCAATAATAAATTGGTTATTATTATATTTCCTTGTTCATGATAATCGTTTATTATCCATGCTATAATTGTATTGATTGGAAACTCAAATACATGTGTGGGTACATAGACAACACTGTGTCCCTAGTAAGCCTCTAGTTGACTAGCTCGTTGATCAAAGATGGTTAAGGTTTCCTAGCCATTGACATGAGATGTCATTTGATAACGGGATCACATCATTAGGAGAATGATGTGATGGACAAGACCCAAACTGTAAACGTAGCATTTGATCGTGTCAGTTTATTGCTATTGTTTTCTGCATGTCAAGTATCTGTTCCTTTGACCATGAGATCATGCAACTCACTAACACCGGAGGAATACCTTGTGTGTATCAAACGTCGCAACGTAACTGGGTGACTATAAAGGTGCTCTACAGGTATCTCCGAGGGTGTCTGTTGGGTTGGCATGGATCAAGACTGGGATTTGTTACTCCGTATGACGGAGAGGTATCTCAGGGCCCACTCGGTAATACAACATCACAATGAGCCTTGCAAGCAATGTGACTAAAGTGTTAGCCACGAGATCTTGTATTACGGAACGAGTAAAGAGACTTGCCGGTAACGAGATTGAACTAGGTATAGTGATACCGACGATCGAATCTCGGGCAAGTAACATACCGAAGAACAAAGGGAACAGCATACGGGATTAACTGAATCCTTGACATAGAGGTTCGACCGATAAAGATCTTCGTAGAATATGTAGGAGCCAATATGGGCATCCAGGTCCCGCTATTGGTTATTGGCCGTAGAGGTGTCTCGGTCATGTCTACATAGTTCTCGAACCCGCAGGGTCTACACACTTAACGTTTGGTGACGATTAGTATAATTGAGTTATTATGTTGGTGACCGAAAGTTGTTCGGAGTCCCGGATAAGATCCCGGACATGACGAGGATCTCCGGAATAGTCCGGAGGTAAAGATTGATATATGTGATAATAGTGTTTTGATCTCTGGAAGGGTTCCGGAGTTCACCGGAAGGGGGTTCCGGATGTTTACCGAAGTGTTCGGGTGCAGCAACACTTTATATGAGCCAAAGGGATAAAGCCCACAAGGTATTGGAAAGTGCAAAAGTAGTTTTGCTGCCGCGTAAGCGGTACTACCGCTTGGTGAAGCGGTACTACCGCCCGAGCGGTACTACCGCTTGTGTGAAGCGGTACTACCGCTTGTGTGAAGCGGTACTACCGCTTGTGTGCGGCTGTGCACGGTTCGGCAGGGATCCGAGTTGGACTCTTTCCCTGCGGGCCAAACCGACCTTGTGCGGGCAAAACCGACCCGGAGGAGGCTTTTACTCCAAGTTTAGACCCCAAGGCTCAACATATAAATAGAGGGGCAGGGCTAGCACACGGGAGACATCAGGATTTCCCAAGCCGTGTGCCGGCAACCCTAGCCCTCTAGTTCCTCCGTCATAATCTCCGTAGCGCTTGGCGAAGCCCTGCAGAGATTGTTCCTCACCACCATCACCACGCCGTCGTGCTGCTGGAACTCAACCACTACTTCACCATCGCTCGCTGGATCGAGGAGGTGAAGGCGTCATCAAGCCGTACGTGTGTTGAACGCGGAGGTGCCGTCCATTCGGCACTAGATCGGAAGGATCGTGATTGGATCGCGGGACGCTCGGCGATTTGGATCGCGAAGACGTTCGACTACATCAACCGCGTTTATTAACGCTTCCGCTTAGCGATCTACAAGGGTATGTAGATTCACTCTCCCTCTCGTAGATGCTCATCACCATGGATAGATCTTATGTGTGCGTAGGAAAATTTTTGTTTCCCATGCAACGTTCCCCAACAGTGGCATCATGAGCTAGGTCTATGCGTAGATGAGATCTCGAGTAGAACACAAACGAGTTGTGGGCGTGGGTGTATACATATTGCTTGCCGTTACTAGTTGATACTTGATTCAGCGGCATTGTGAGATGAAGCGGCCCGGACCGACATTACGCGTACGCTTACGCGAGACTGGTTTTACCGCTGCGTGCACTTGTTGCATAAAGGTGACTGGCGGGTGTCTGTCTCTCTCACTTTAGTTGAATCGGTTCAATGAAGAGGGTTCTTTTAGAAGATCAAAAAGCAATCACTACACCACGTTGTGGTTTTGCGTAGGTAAGAACGGTTCTTGCAAACCCGTAGCAGCCACGTAAAATTTGCAACAACAATTAGAGGACGTCTAACTTGTTTTTGCAGGGTATGTTGTGATGTGATATGGCCAATTACATGATGAGATATATGTGATGTATGAGATGATCATGTTTTGTATAGAATATCACGACTTGCATGTCGATGAGTACGGCAACTGGCAGGAGCCATAGAGTTGTCTTTAATTATTGTATGACCTGCGTGTCAATCATTAAGCGCTATGTAATGCTTTACTTTATCGCTAAACGTTAGCTATAGTCGTGGAAGCAACAGTCAGCGCGACAACCTTATGGCGACACGTTGATGGAGATCAAGATGATGGAGATCATGGTGTCATGCCGGTGACGATGGAGATCATGCCGGTGCTTTGGAGATGGAGATCAAAAGCACAAGTTCATGGCCATATCATGTCACTTATGATTTGCATGTGATGTTAATCCTTTTATGCATCTTATTTTGCTTAGGACGACGGTAGCATTATAAGGTGATCCCTCACTTAAATTTCAAGATAAATTGTGTTCTCCCCAAGTGTGCACCGTTGCGAAAGTTCGTCGTTTCGAGACACGCCGTGATGATCGGGTGTGATAGACTCTACGTTCGCATACAACGGGTGTAAGCCATGTTACACGTGCGGAACACTCGGGTTAAACTTGATGAGCCTAGCATGTACAGACATGGCCTCGGAACACAAGAGACCGAAAGGTCGAACATGAGTCATATAGTAGATATGATCAACATGAAGATGTTCACCATTGAAACCACCTCAACTCACGTGATGATCGGACTTGAGTTGGTGGATTTGGATCATGTAACACTCGAATGATCGGAGGGATGTCAATTTGAGTGGGAGTTTTTTAAATATGATTAACTAAACTCATTATCTAAGAACAATAGTCTAAGTTGTCTTTGCTATATTTATGTTGTAGATCATGGCTCGCGCAGTAGCACCCCTGAATTTTAATGCGTTCCTAGAGAAAGCTAAGTTGAAAGATGATGGAAGTAACTTTGTGGACTGGGCCCGTAATCTAAGGATTATCCTTACGGCTTCCCAGAAGGCTTATGTCCTTGATGCACCGCTTGGTGATCCACCCGCTCCAGTTGAGTCTCTAGACGTTGTGAACGCCTGGCAGGCTCGTTCTGATGATTACTCAATAGTTCAATGTGCAATGTTGTATGGCTTAGAACCGGGACTTCAAAGACGTTTTGAACGTCATGGAGCATATGAGATGTTCCAGGAATTGAAGTTTATCTTTCAGAAGAATGCCCGGATCGAGAGATATGAGATCTCCGATAAGTTCTATGCTTGCAAGATGGAGGAGAACGGGTCTATCAGTGATCACGTGCTCAGAATGTCTGGGTACTCCACCCGTCTGGCTGAGTTAGGGATGCCCCTTCCGCCAGAGGCTATCACTGACAGAGTTCTTCAATCATTGCCACCTAGCTACAAGAGCTTCGTGTTGAACTATAACATGCACGGGATGAACAAGTCAGTCGCCGAGCTGTTTGCGATGCTGAAAGCCGCTGAGTCTGAAATTCAGAAGGAGCATCAAGTGTTGATGGTCAATAAAACCACTAGTTTCAAGAAAAATGGCAAGGGTAAGAAGGGTAACTCCAAGAAGAGTGGCAAAGCAGTTGCTCCTCTCGTGAAGAAACCCAAGGCTGGACCCAAACCAGAAACTGTGTGTTTTCATTGCAAGGGAACTGGACACTGGAAGCGGAATTGCCCCAAGTATTTGGCTGACAAGAAGGCGGCCAACAACAAACAAGGTATATATGATATACATGTTATTGATGTGTACCTTACCAACTCTCGTTGTAGTGCCTGGGTATTTGATACCGGTGCGGTTGCTCATATTTGCAACTCAAAACAGGAACTGCGGAATAGACGGAGGCTGGCAAAGGACGAAGTGACGATGCGCGTGGGAAATGGTTCCAAGGTTGATGTGATCACCGTCGGCACGCTCGCTCTTCGATTACCGTCGGGATTAGTGATGAACCTAAATAAGTGTTATTTGGTGCCTGCGTTAAGCATGAACATTATATCTGGATCTTGTTTATTGCGAGACGGTTACTCATTTAAATCAGAGAATAATGGTTGTTCTATTTATATGAGTAATATCTTTTATGGTCATGCACCCGATGTGAGGGGTTTATTCTTATTGAATCTCGATAGTAATGATACACATGTTCATAACATTGATGCCAAAAGATGTAGAATTGATAATGATAATACCACTTTCTTGTGGCACTGCCGTTTAGGTCATATTGGCATAAAACGCATGAAGAAGCTCCATGCTGATGGACTTTTGGAGTCACTTGATTTTGAATCACTTGACACATGTGAGCCATGCCTCATGGGCAAGATGACTAAAACGCCGTTCTCTGGAACAATGGAACGGGCAAGTGACTTATTGGAAATCATACATACTGATGTGTGCGGTCCGATGAGTATTGAGGCGCGCGGTGGTTATCGTTACTTTCTCACCTTCACTGATGACTTAAGTAGATATGGGTATATTTACTTAATGAAACACAAGTCTGAAACATTTGAAAAGTTCAAACAATTTCAGAGTGAAGTTGAGAATCATCGTAACAAGAAGATTAAATTCCTACGATCTGATCGAGGAGGAGAATATCTGAGTTATGAGTTTGGCAGTCACTTAAAACAGTGTGGAATTGTTTCACAATTGACACCGCCTGGAACACCACAGCGTAATGGTGTGTCCGAACGTCGTAATCGAACTTTATTGGATATGGTGCGATCTATGATGTCTCTTGCCGATTTGCCACTATCGTTTTGGGGTTATGCATTAGAGACAGCTGCATTCACTTTAAATAGGGCACCATCGAAATCCGTTGAGACGACACCATATGAACTTTGGTTTGGCAAGAAGCCAAAGCTGTCGTTTCTTAAAGTTTGGGGATGTGATGCTTATGTCAAAAAGCTTCAGCCTGAAAAGCTGGAACCCAAAGCGGAGAAATGCGTCTTCATAGGATACCCAAAAGAGACAGTTGGGTATACCTTCTACCTCAGATCCGAAGGCAAAATGTTTGTCGCTAAAAATGGAACATTTCTTGAAAAAGAGTTTCTCTCGAAAGAATTGAGTGGGAGGAAGATAGAACTTGATGAGGTTGTTGAACCTTTACTTCAACCTGAGAGTAGCGCAGCGCAGAAAGTTGTTTCTGTGGAGCCTACATTAGCTGAAGAGGAAGTTAATGATGATGATCATGAAGCTTTGGATCAAGTTGCTATCGAACCTCGTAGGTCGACAAGGACGCGTACTGCTCCTGAGTGGTACGGCAACCCTGTCTTAGAGGTCATGTTGTTAAACAACGATGAAACTACGAGCTATGGAGAAGCGATGATGGGCCCGGATTCCGAGAAGTGGTTAGAGGCCATGAAATCCGAGATGGGATCCATGTATGAAAACAAAGTATGGACTTTGGAAGTATTACCTGAAGGGCGTAAGGCCATTCAGAACAAATGGATCTTTAAGAGGAAGACGGACGCGGACGGTAATGTCACCGTCTATAAAGCTCGACTTGTGGCAAAGGGTTTTTCACAAGTTCAAGGAGTTGACTACGATGAGACCTTCTCACCCGTAGCGATGCTTAAGTCCGTCAGAATCATGTTAGCAATAGCTGCCTTTTTCGATTATGAAATTTGGCAGATGGATGTCAAAACAGCGTTCCTTAACGGTTACCTTAAGGAAGAGTTGTATATGATACAACCAGAAGGTTTTTTCGATCAAGAGAATGCTGACAAAGTTTGCAAACTCCAGCGATCCATTTATGGACTGGTGCAAGCATCTCGGAGTTGGAATCTTCGTTTTGATGAGGTGATCAAAGCGTTCGAGTTTATACAAGTTTACGGAGAAGCTTGTATTTACAAGAAAGTGAGTGGGAGCTCTATAGCGTTTCTAATATTATATGTGGATGACATATTGCTGATTGGAAACAATATAGAAATGCTGGAAAGCGTAAAGGAATATTTGAACAAGAGTTTTTCAATGAAGGACCTAGGAGAAGCTGCTTTCATATTAGGCATCAAGATCTATAGAGATAGATCGAGACGCTTAATAGGACTTTCACAAAGCACATACCTTGATAAGATTTTGAAGAAGTTCAAAATGGATCAGTCCAAGAAGGGGTTCTTGCCTGTTTTGCAAGGTGTGAAGTTGAGTAAGACTCAATGCCCAGTGACTGCAGAAGATAGAGAAAAGATGAGTGTCATCCCCTATGCTTCAGCCATAGGCTCTATCATGTATGCAATGCTGTGTACAAGACCCGATGTCAGCCTTGCCATAAGTATGGTCGGAAGGTTTCAAAGTGATCCAGGAATGGAACACTGGACGGCGGTCAAGAATATCCTGAAGTACCTGAAAAGGACTAAGGACATGTTTCTCGTTTATGGAGGTGATCAAGAGCTCGTCGTAAAGGGTTACGTCGATGCAAGCTTTGACACTGATCCGGATGACTCTAAGTCGCAAACCGGATACGTATTTATTCTTAATGGGGGTGCGGTTAGCTGGTGCAGTTCCAAGCAAAGCGTGGTAGCAGATTCTACATGCGAAGCGGAGTACATCGCTGCCTCGGAGGCGGCGAAGGAAGGTGTCTGGATGAAGGAGTTCATGACAGATCTTGGAGTAGTGCCTAGTGCGCTTAACCCAATGACTCTGTTTTGTGATAATACTGGTGCCATTGCTCTAGCCAAGGAACCAAGATTTCACAAGAGGACCAGACACATAAAGCGACGTTTCAATTCCATCCGCGATTACATCAAGGAGGACGACATAAATATTTGCAAAGTACACACGGATCTAAATGTTGCAGATCCGATGACTAAACCTCTTCCAAGGGCTAAACATGAACAACACCAGAACTGCATGGGTGTTCGATTCATTACAATGTAAATCACATAGTGATGTGAACTAGATTATTGACTCTAGTGCAAGTGGGAGACTGTTGGAAATATGCCCTAGAGGCAATAATAAATTGGTTATTATTATATTTCCTTGTTCATGATAATCGTTTATTATCCATGCTATAATTGTATTGATTGGAAACTCAAATACATGTGTGGGTACATAGACAACACCGTGTCCCTAGTAAGCCTCTAGTTGACTAGCTCGTTGATCAAAGATGGTTAAGGTTTCCTAGCCATTGACATGAGATGTCATTTGATAACGGGATCACATCATTAGGAGAATGATGTGATGGACAAGACCCAAACTGTAAACGTAGCATTTGATCGTGTCAGTTTATTGCTATTGTTTTCTGCATGTCAAGTATCTGTTCCTTTGACCATGAGATCATGCAACTCACTAACACCGGAGGAATACCTTGTGTGTATCAAACGTCGCAACGTAACTGGGTGACTATAAAGGTGCTCTACAGGTATCTCCGAGGGTGTCTGTTGGGTTGGCATGGATCAAGACTGGGATTTGTTACTCCGTATGACGGAGAGGTATCTCAGGGCCCACTCGGTAATACAACATCACAATGAGCCTTGCAAGCAATGTGACTAAAGTGTTAGCCACGAGATCTTGTATTACGGAACGAGTAAAGAGACTTGCCGGTAACGAGATTGAACTAGGTATAGTGATACCGACGATCGAATCTCGGGCAAGTAACATACCGAAGAACAAAGGGAACAGCATACGGGATTAACTGAATCCTTGACATAGAGGTTCGACCGATAAAGATCTTCGTAGAATATGTAGGAGCCAATATGGGCATCCAGGTCCCGCTATTGGTTATTGGCCGTAGAGGTGTCTCGGTCATGTCTACATAGTTCTCGAACCCGCAGGGTCTACACACTTAACGTTTGGTGACGATTAGTATAATTGAGTTATTATGTTGGTGACCGAAAGTTGTTCGGAGTCCCGGATAAGATCCCGGACATGACGAGGATCTCCGGAATAGTCCGGAGGTAAAGATTGATATATGTGATAATAGTGTTTTGATCTCTGGAAGGGTTCCGGAGTTCACCGGAAGGGGGTTCCGGATGTTTACCGAAGTGTTCGGGTGCAGCAACACTTTATATGAGCCAAAGGGATAAAGCCCACAAGGTATTGGAAAGTGCAAAAGTAGTTTTGCTGCCGCGTAAGCGGTACTACCGCTTGGTGAAGCGGTACTACCGCCCGAGCGGTACTACCGCTTGTGTGAAGCGGTACTACCGCCCAAGCGGTACTACCGCTTGTGTGAAGCGGTACTACCGCTTGTGTGCGGCTGTGCACGGTTCGGCAGGGATCCGAGTTGGACTCTTTCCCTGCGGGCCAAACCGACCTTGTGCGGGCAAAACCGACCCGGAGGAGGCTTTTACTCCAAGTTTAGACCCCAAGGCTCAACATATAAATAGAGGGGCAGGGCTAGCACACGGGAGACATCAGGATTTCCCAAGCCGTGTGCCGGCAACCCTAGCCCTCTAGTTCCTCCGTCATAATCTCCGTAGCGCTTGGCGAAGCCCTGCAGAGATTGTTCCTCACCACCATCACCACGCCGTCGTGTTGCTGGAACTCAACCACTACTTCACCATCGCTCGCTGGATCGAGGAGGTGAAGGCGTCATCAAGCCGTACGTGTGTTGAACGCGGAGGTGCCGTCCGTTCGGCACTAGATCGGAAGGATCGTGATTGGATCGCGGGACGCTCGGCGATTTGGATCGCGAAGACGTTCGACTACATCAACCGCGTTTATTAACGCTTCCGCTTAGCGATCTACAAGGGTATGTAGATTCACTCTCCCTCTCGTAGATGCTCATCACCATGGATAGATCTTATGTGTGCGTAGGAAAATTTTTGTTTCCCATGCAACGTTCCCCAACAGTATGATCCAGAATCTCGTGAAGTGGTTGTTCCAGGGCGTGGCAGAATCCCTATCAATGAAGAGTCTATTCATCATGTTATGGGTGTGCCTCGTGGTGGGGACGTTGTCCCTTACAATCTCCCTACAGAAGCTGATATTCAGTTAGGGATTGAGATGTTTGGTGATCTTGGACATACACCGAAGACAACCGAAGTCCTTGAACTTTTATTAAGTTCTGATAATCATGATGAGAAGTTCAAGCGGATGTGGCTTATGCTTGCCGGCAATACTGTCATTGCGCCTACTACATCAAACAAGATCAGTCCCAGGTGGTATGGAGTGTTGGTAAGTATTTCATAATTGCTCATATAGTATGGTGGTAACCTTATCTTATTGTTGCTGATAGCTTGCTTCTTTCTTATATGGTAACTGCATTGCTTTATGTCATTTTTTTTGTTTGTTCATTTTCTTCCATATTTTTTCAGCAAAACATTGATAGAGTTAAAAATCTGAACTGGTTCAAGTTCATCGCTGATGAGCTCCACAAGGCACTGTCAAAGGGAAAGCCTACTAAGGGGTGTCTACTATTCTACAATGTAATAGCAGCTACTTATTATGGTTTTTTTTTGTTTTTTTTCTTGTGTATTCTGACGACAATTCACATATTTTACCAGCTTCTGTACATTGATGCCATTGATCTTACTGGTACTGGAATCACATTGCCCGATGGTCCGTTTCCTATTAATGTTTGGACAAAAGAAAAGATATCTGAAGTGCTTAGTAGGGATGTCCAAGCGGATGGAATTTCTTATGGGAAACTACCGGTAACTTGTTTCATTTCTTCTGATCAGATAGTGCACTTACTGCAGATGCATTTGTTTGTTTTTCCTTTCCTTACTCATTTTTTTGTTCTCAATAATTCTCAGTTGAAGCCCCAGTTCGGCATCGATTTCTGCTTGTTTGGCGGTTTACAGGGTCTTGGGAAATTCATGCGTGTACATGTCCCAGCAAACTGCAGTGATGAGGTATGCTCTTTTTTTGTTCTGATGTTCTTCTGGTAATTTCTGTGTATTTACATGGTAACTTATGAATGTGGTCCCTGATAACTATTTTTTTTGTACACACCTGCAATTTTTTTACTAGTCAGTACTATAAATATTGTTGTTGAATTCCTTGATCCTGAATGTATTGTTGCATTCCCTAACCATAAATGTATTTTTCAATACTTGATCCTGAATGTATTCTGGTAACTGTTGTTGAATTCCTTGACCATGAATTTAATCGCTGGTGATAACTTGTGTTGTTTTTTGATGGTATCTTTTGTGTGCACTCACATGATAACCTCTGTATGCATATACTGACTTCTTTTAAGACATTAATTTGTGTGTTTTTGTGTAATTCATGATCTTTTTTTTTCATCGGAAAAAATCATATCTGGTAACTAATTGTTCTTCTTTGTGTTCTTTTTGATTCTTACTAATGAGCAGAAACTGGCAAAGGCTTCTGAACTTGTGAGTCGGTTTTCGTCTGGCTTGGTTGGTATGCTTGGCGATCTTGTGCAAGGGTTCATCTCCCTCGATGATGCAGGCAGTTCACATGTATCTCGTCGTCTAGACACGGATCTTAGGACGATTTCTTCTGCTACCCGCAATATGACAAAGCACCCTCATGCACGTCGTTCCCGTCAAACAGACAGCCCTGGCAAGAATAAGATTGATGAGTCGGAAACTGACAATGAGATGCAGGGTAATGACGGCGATGACTCTGATGACGATGATGATTACGATGCTAGAGACTTTGAAGTTTTTTACCATGCTGAGAAAGGCCATATTGGTTCTTCTTCCCGCAGTGGGGCAGGGAATGTGGCTTCTGGCAGCAGGGCAGCAGATGTGGACGCGCCGCATGGCAGCGGTGCAGCGGACGTGGACGCGCCGCAAGGCAGCGGTGCAGCGGACGTGGACGCGCCGCACTCAGATGATGCAAATGCTAATGCACGTGAGAATGTAACTAGAAATGTCGAAGGCACACCTGACGGTGCGGGTGATGAACATGTGATTGAGTCCCAGATCATGCTCACCGATGCTTCAAACATCGTTTCAAGCGGCTCAGGGGATGGCGTGCTTAGCCAGCGCGATATGACCGACACGCAGTTTGATTTGGCCACTGAATCTTCTGTGAAAAGCTGCGGTGCTCAGCTTGTCAATACTTTGGCTTATCAGCGGAGGCGCAAGAAATTGAGGCTACCATCTCCGCCCCGTGCAGCTTCGGCACCCGAGCCTGCCCAGTTATCAGAAAGGGAAATACATCTTTCTGTCATGAAAGTGGTCGTGCAAGAGCTTGGGATACGTGTGGCTGAAAAGGGCACCGGTGAGGTCGTTCCACCCTTAACTCATTTTAAGCAGGTTCCACGAAGGTGAACTTTCATCTGTATTTTCCTATATCTTACATTTCTCCAGTTTCTCTTCTTTTTTGTCAATCTATGTAGTTTGTTATTGTAACTTTTGACATTACATGGTACTTTCAACTGTTGGCATACGATAATTTCTACAGCAATTATCTGATAACTTTCAACTATTTTCTTCTTATGTACATCTTCGCTTTTTCTGTTTATAAACTAATGGTCCAACCATTATGATGCCTACTGTTTCTTTTTGCAGGTCATCCGGAAAACAGGCTGGTACAATTGAGGCGTCATCTAGTATCGCAGTATCAAGGTAATCTGTCTTTTTTTTGTGGTATTTCTTTTTGTATTTTTTTGGTATATATCCTGTATGTTCATAACATATGAATTTCCAAATTATCTTCTATAGGTTTCATAATGCTACATCCATACAATTTTTTTTTACTGGTTGATTATATTCGTTGTGATTATTTTGTTGTTGTTAATATTATGCTGGTAACTTTAATTTTTTGCATGATATTTTTGGACTGTTTGTATGGTAATTTAGGAAGTATTTCTCTGATAACTTGCAACGATCTCCTTATTTCCTATATATCTACATGATTTTTGTTAGTAAACTACTGATCTAATCATTTTTAGTTCACTACTTGTATTGTTTATTCAGTGCGGCCGACAAACAAGTCTGTTCACCCGAGGCGTCATCTACTGTCCCGGTATCAAGGTAATTCCCTTTCTGAGTCGCATAATAGATGAATTTCAAAACTTTTTCTTAGCTAGCCTTTTCTTATTGTGCATGCATTTGTATAGTATCTGGTGGTAGATGCTGATAATCTTTTTGTTATTAGCATGCTTTAACTTACCGGCTGTTTGATCCTCCCCCTTACCCACTCACCCGTTCTTATACTTTTTTTTCCAGCCAGTCAAAGGGAAAAAGGGCTGTAAAAAAGGTGCGGTTTACCAAGTCTAGGTCTTCCCCTCGATTGAGAGCAACATCTTCACAGCCAGCAGTATTTGTGGATCTTGAAGAACAGCCCAATGTGACGTCTGAAGGAGCAGCAGCCTCCTCCGAAGCACCAGCAGCTTGCGAAGGTGCATCTGATGCGGCTGAATCTGTAGAACAACTAGCTACAGTAGCCAGCATCACTTCTGTTGTTGAAGAGCTCGCCTCTGCAGCTGTTAACATTGGAATGCATGCTGATGAAATTGCTGCCTCAGACACTGGTATGCATTTAGTATCACTACTCTGATGTTAAACATACATACCTTCTTTGTGGATATTTTCGCTGTTCTTTTCTTTCAATGTGATAACTTTTGTTTTCTTTTTCTCTCATTTGTTGCAGCCCAAAATGTTAATGAAGTTGTTACTAAATCTGCCCAAGTGTGTGTGCCGCCTGATGCGGGAGCGGCTGTTACAGCTGGTGTCGATGTAGAAAAAGAAGCTCCAGGTAGATATAGTAGTAGTCTAATGGTAACTTTACTTGTTTTCATTGTGATAACATATGTCTTCTTGTGCCCTTATTTGACGCAGCCCAAAATGTTAGTGGAGTCCTTACCGAAGCTGCCCAAGTGTCTGTGCCCCCTGGTGCGGCAGCGGCTGTTGCAAAAACTGCTGTGGATGCAGAAAAAGCAGCTCCAGGTAGATATAGTAGCAGTCTGATGGTAACTTTACTTTTTTCTGATGGTAACTGGGTTGTGATCTGATTGTACATTTTCTTAGTTGTTGCAGTCCCAATTGTGAATGCTGATGCTCAAGATGAAATTGTCCAACCTCAAGTTGCAGTCGATTCCCGGCATGTCCAAGCTGAAACTGATGTTGTCACTCCTGAAGCTGTAGTAGATGATTCTGTAGTTAGAGTGCCTGGTGATTTCACCCCACCAAGCTGCTCTCTCGGCCTTGGCTCCATTTTTGGTGTGACTCCTCCAGCTCCACCAGTGGCTCCACCAGTGTCAGCTGCGGTTCAGATCAGTCCTCAAGCACCTCACGCACCACAAGCAGCAGCAGCAGCACCACAAGCAACATCAGTGCAACAATCAGCAATAGCAGTGCAAGTAGCAGAAGTTCCAGATGCAGCAGCACCTGGTTCACACGCGATCCCAGCGCCTGCGTGTCCTGCCGCGGAGACTGTTGATGCCATTGACGCTGAACCGGTTGCTTGGGCGCTGCCTGGCAACTCTGGTAAGTGAAGACCTTCTTGTGTCTTCGCTTCACAACAAAGAGTGATTGATGGAACCACTTAATCGAAGACTTATTAACTGTTTTCTGTCCTTCTTTTGCTATTTATGTTAGTTTTCCTTGCGCGTGCGTGTGTGTGGATGAATGTAATATGACCTTTATGCTTTTGTGATGTTGCAAATGAACCATTGTGCTTTTCGTTTTCCATAAATTGTGTGTTGTGCTTTTTTTTACAAATTTTCATTTTGTGTGCGTCCTGTTGTGGTTTGTACATACGATATATTTTATGACCCCATGGCAACTTGATTCTCTGTTTTCCTTTTCATAATGATAACACACCCTTCTCCCTCCTGGTAACATATGTCATCTCAACCTGGTAACTTGAGTTGCTATATAGTGATAACATCCTTTCATTATCCCCTGCTAACCTGTGACACTATTGTATTGTGACACCATATGTTCTATGTCTTTTGTAACTAACCAGCATGTTGCATGACAACTTCTATATTTTTTGGTGCCCCTGGTCAAAACCATTTTTTGTCATAACTCATTATTGTCCTGATAAGTGTCATTGTTTTGGCCTGATTACTTTGACTCTAACCAATTTTTATCTTGCCCAATATTGTATATCACAACACCCATTCCGTTGTGTCGAGAAGTCATCATTATTTTGTTGTAACATTCATTGTTTGGATTGATAACTTCCACTCTATCCCAACATTGATCTCACCCATTACGTCCTTTTGCAACACCCCATTTTATATGGTGTCGATAAGTCATTATTAATGTGCTGGTAACTTTTATGGTCCTGGCTTGATAACTTTCATTCTATCCCATTGTCATCCTTTTTCACTATATCCCTTTTCTCATGTCCTCATTCTTACCTTTTGATTTTCGTTTTTTTATATAATAATGAAAGATCGTCATGTTCGGATGTTTGATGTTGAACTTGACGATGATGAAGTACTTATGTGGTGGGAAGAATTTGAAGGTGATAACCCAGCAGCCAAGGGAAAAGTTGTTGTTCAAGGAGGTAATAATTTTTTGTTACTTCAACAAATGCCAAATTTGTGTCACCTGATAACTTAGTGCACCATTGTTGATAAGTGACTCAGAAACTGATTGATAACTTATGATTTTCCCACTTCGGTGGACCCTCCCTGTTGTTTAACCTCTCTTTTATCATCACCAATGCTTTTTCTAAATCGGTCAGAATTTTTGGCAGATAATTGTCAAAGTCCCACATTTGCTACACCTCACTTACCTCAACCCAAACAGAATATGCAGCCAACTGCCACGCCTAGATCGTTAATTCGTAAAGTTAGGGTTGCCTGCCCATCACAGTACCTGTTGCCGCCATATTCAGCACTCGTCCCGAGCAAAGATGAGGAGGCTGTTTATGATGAAGTTATCAAGCACACGAATGATTCAAACTCCAGAATTAAAGGGTAACAAACGAGTTTTCTCAGTTTTTCATACCTTTGTTGCAAAACATTTTTTTTGCCATTTCATTTTCTGAGTTGCTTCCTTCTTGTATCACAGTGTTAGAGTAATTGACATTGATGGTAGGTGGGTCACGCTTGGCGAGCTTGCTGATTGTGTGAAAGAAACGGGGCAGGTTTCAACGAGTATGGCTGAGTTGCATATCCGTGTGCTTCAATATTTGGGCATGCCAAACAAGATTATCTTCCCTTGGTTGTTGTCCGTATATCTGCTTGTTGGAGACTTCAAATGTAAATCTGTATTGCATCATTTCCGACGAGATCAGCATTACATCATGAGCCACCAAAATGAGGTACTTTTTGGTTTGTTGCCATTATTACATGTTAATGTCGATCGCATACACTATTTTTGTTTTTGCCATTTTAGCAATTATATGTAATTAGTTTTTTTTCCTATGTGGCATGATAACTTTTTGTCTTCCTTCCATGATAACTTAATCATTTAACATCTGGTAGTTCTTTTGTCTTTGACATGATAACTTTCTTGCTCTGCCTCGTCTTCAAGCATGACTTCCTTTTTTGTCCATGTTGATATTATTGTAGCTACTATTCCCTGCTCTGCAAAAGTTGAGACCGGGACCACATGACGGTCATTGGTATGTATTGTCGCTTAATCTTAAGGCAAAACGATTTGAGGTTCTAGATTCATTGCGTGAAGAAGACAGTCCATCCTTAATGGAACACGCAACAAGGTATATGAACAGTATAAAGAAGGCTTGGTTGATTGCGTACAAGGACTCACATAAGCAAATTCAAGACTATGAACTCGTGTACATTGATGTTCTCAAACAGGAGAATGGGTTAGTTGTGTATTTTGTATTTACTTTATTTTTTTGTTTGGATCTCAATTGTTGTTAGATTATCTTGTTTACTGTCCTGACCCTGACAATCTGTTTTCAGCATTGATTGTGGCTTCTTCACTTTCATGTTTCTGGAGCTGTGGAAAGGCAAAATTATTCCTGCTTTCACCCATGACCAAGTACCAGCACTCAGAAAAATACTGACATCGAGATGGCTGAATCACACTAGTAACAAATGCAAACAGTGGCGCTATCATTTGTTTGGCAATAGTTCGTGAGGTATCATCTGACATCTTTTTGATTTTTCGATTGTGATAGTATTTTTAGTGCTGGTCTTAAATTGATGTTAAATACCCGAAAGAAGTAGTTTAGCATTTGATTTTGTTGCCACAATGTTTTTTTGGGTGTTTCTCATCACACTGATAAAATCAGTGAACTGTTGATAACTTCTAGCATTTGTGTCTGATATCATGTTCAAAAATGATCTGATAACTAGTTGGTACCTCTTTTTTTTTACACGACATAATCTGATCACAATCTGTGTGGTAACTTGCAGTCTTTTTTTGCTGATAACTATCATGTATAAATGTGATAGGTCAATTAAATGTAGGCATACAACTTCATCGATTTGTAGGTAGTGCTGGTAACTGATGATAGCCCACAGTAACAAATTGCTGGTAACTTACACAAATTGTTCACGATAACTTACACCACACAGTACCATAAAACTCAGACCACCAAAGTGCTGGTAACTTACATAAATATAGGTACGATATTCTTGGATTACATTTGCTACGATAACAATCAGCAAACTAATGGATATAAGTTTGTCCATTAATTCTCTAGTGACCATCTTCATTGTTCTTGCAGTCTTTTTTTGCTGATAACTATCAGCAAACTCAAACCACCAAAGTGCTGGTAACTTGCAGTCTTTTTTTGCTGATAACTATCATGTATAAATGTGATAGGTCAATTAAATGTAGGCATAACAACTTCATCGATTTGTAGGTAGTGCTGGTAACTGATGATAGCCCACAGTAACAAATTGCTGGTAACTTACACAAATTGTTCACGATAACTTACACCACACAGTACCATAAAACTCAGACCACCAAAGTGCTGGTAACTTACATAAATATAGGTACGATATTCTTGGATTACATTTGCTACGATAACAATCAGCAAACTAATGGATATAAGTTTGTCCATTAATTCTCTAGTGACCATCTTCATTGTTCTTTCTTTTCATCTTGGTAGAGGTGACGTGCAGTTACGCTTGTCATGGTCTTTGCCGCCGCAGACCCTACACTTCCTTTGTTTTGTTGGTTTTGCAATGTCAAATGGATGTTGAAACTTTTTTGTTTTCGGCCGCCCTTTTGTGACAGTCCTCGGAGGGTCTAGTATCATTCTTGTGTTAGAGGAATGGGATGTGGCGCCATGTGGTTCCTTGAATGTAGAGGGTGCCTCGTTAACGCTATCTTGTATTGTCACCGGGTTGCATGTTTGTGTCGTGATTGAGTTGTCCACTTGTTGTGCGTTAGGCATGCGTGTCTGCTGTTCGACATTGACGGCTTCACTCATTGCGACAACGGGAATAGAACATGGATCTTGTTGTGACTGGAATGATCCTCTAGCTTCTTCACTGTCCTTTCTGGCCTTCTTACGCTGGCTTTTTGTTAGCGCTTCCATTTCTTCCTTGAAAGCATATAGGTGCTTCTTGGCCACCCTGGCCCCATCATCTGTGAGGCAAGCGTCCTTGGTTGTTGCCTTGAAATCCTTAAGCATCGACGTATATCGCATGACGCTTTTGCCCCCCTCTGCCATGCTTTTACCAACCGTCGGCTGTTGAAAATCAGGATTGATAAGATCTTCTTCCTGATCCCAAGTCCACCTCTTGAGAATATACTTCTCAGGTATCTCATATACCCCGATCTGGTCCATCACTCTTAGCACATGTGCGCACAGTATAACATCTCGCTCAAACTTGCAGCAAGTGCATGAATATGTCCCTTCATCCTTGTTTGCTTGCACATGGTAGTCCCTGTCCCCATATTTTGGTATGATTCCTCTCACTGAGCCAATTTTGAATGACCCATCTTGCAATGTGTCACATCTGTAGCCAGTTTTCACCTTCATCTCCATCTGGAATTTGGAGAAAATATTATGCGTGTAAAGGCCCTGCACCTGTAACTCGAGTGGGTTGAACGAGTATGTCTCCACCTCTTTGTACACTGTTTCCAGTTGTTCTTTTGACACGCTCACCATCACCTTCTCCTGGATTGAAGTGTACTGTTTTGCAAATTTGACTAGCGAGTTATTTGGGTTGACGTACTTCTTCAGCACAATGTTGAATCCCTCGCTCCTTGCCGTGGTCTGCAAGAACGGGAAGAAGTCATGCATGTAGTACACCGGGACCCAGCATTCCCAGTTTTCCCACAGCCAATGGAAATGTTCGTTGTCCGTCTGCCCATGATCATCCATCATCTTCCACCATTTTTCCTCAAACTCTTCCACTGCATTCAGAAACCAAGGTGGTAAATAAAGTG
This sequence comes from Elymus sibiricus, assembly GCA_039707655.1. Classification (NCBI taxonomy): domain Eukaryota; kingdom Viridiplantae; phylum Streptophyta; class Magnoliopsida; order Poales; family Poaceae; genus Elymus; species Elymus sibiricus. The sequence continues at coordinate 127,874,735 of CM077667.1, forward strand.
CACATAACATGATAACTTTCAGGTTCTCAACATGATAACTTGCTTCATACATCACTAAGTCGTCCTAGGTCATGCAGAATTTGGAACATCCCTACTGTACATAGTTCTGATGGTCACTTCAAAACATGAGTGCTGGTAACTTTTTTTGGTTACTATAACATTTCAGTTTTTACATGAAAACTGTTTTTAAATGTGGGAAAAATCGGTACAATTGGTGGTCATTATTATAACTCAGGATGGTAACTTTGGATAATTCTGCACAATAGCTATTTTTTGCGGTTAATGGATTGGAATGTGTTGTGTGGAATTACAATACCAGTCAAGCTGTTGTCAACACAATCTTTGAATGCTTTGTTCAATGGTTGATCATCAGCCATTAGCCTCCCAAGCTTCTCCTGTGCCTTTTTCATAATGTGCCATCTGCAATTTCTGTGTACTATCCCGATGAACACCTCATCAATAGCATTCCTCATGGCAAAGTCCTGATCTGTGATTATGTTCTTTGGCGCAACCCCACCCATTGCATGCAAGAACGTTTTAAACAACCACACAAAGCTGTCAGTGAGTTCGTTCCGAACGAAACCACAACCGAATTGGATTGATTGCCCATGGTTGTTAATGCCAATGAAGGGGGCACACGGCATCTTGTACATATTAGTCATGTACGTTGTGTCGAACGACACAATGTCGTTGTATTTTGCGTATGCCCTGCGTGATGCGCCATCTATCCAGAACACATTTTCCACCCTGTCTTCGTCATCAAGTTTCATTCTCCAATAGAAATCTGGATCCTTTGCCCTCAGCTCCTCAAAGTATGCAATCGTGCTCCCCACGTCCGCATTACGGTACTCTTTGTGAAATTTGGCTCGTTGATTCGCAAGGTCCTGCGCCGTGTATGGTACATTCTCAGCAGCACCATAGAACCATGAAATTAGTTGCATTTGTCTCTATGTTGCATTCGTGCAGAATCCGTAAGAAGTCTTGCTCATCTTTGGGGATGTTCCGATGTGATGCTAAAATTTTTGTTAGGGATGGCTTTCTGATCAATGGGTGATTGTGGTTGTCGTCAAAGCGTTCGACTCTCCACCACACATCCTTGTGTGTAAGATAAAGGTGGGCTGGACACTGAGTCCTCACAATCTTCCGTCTTTTTCTCTTCTTCACGATGCCTTCCGAGTTCTCCACATCCTGCACCTCCTCCTTATTCTTCTTTGGCTTGCCGCCCTTCCCACACACGAGGAGTGCTCTGCTCACTGTGTTGTCCTTCCGTGTTCTCGTGTACTCTATCCTTGTCCCAAATCCATTCCTGAGTGCATATAGCTCATAGTGAGCAACAGCCTCCTCAAAAGTGTCAAACTTCATTGTTGTATCAGGAGCCTTAGGCGTGGAGTATGCCTCGGTGTTAATCCCTCCCTGGTCAGCGTTAAGTGCTCCTGTTTCTGGACTTGCTGGCTCGCTGACCGATACATGGAAGAACTTTTCTTCGCCCCCAATGCTAGAACTTGCTTCATTGTTTGGCTCATGGATCCTTGGGTTAGATGTATATGGAGCACCTGCATGTTATTCACATGAAACAGACTGTCAAACCATGTTTTATCATTTCTGGTGGTAACTTGCATTGAACTTGGGTGGTATTTTGCATTCTGTTGGCATGGTAACAACTGATGAATCACATGTAACTAGCAGGGTAGTTCAGTATGTGCACCATAGTAACTACTATAATTGTAGGCTGGTAAATTCTCCCTTTTCTCTGTAATCCTTAAAAGCTATGCTGGCTAATTCACATAAAATGGTAGTTTACTAGATGCAGCATGATAACTATTATGCATTTAGGTTGGTAATTGCTCACATGTAGAGCTGACAAATAGTACAACATTTTGTGCGTGAATTGTTTCTTACCTGCAACTTGGCGGTTGACGTTGGCAGAACCAAAGCTAGTCGTACGTGCATCCTCATCATGCTGGTTCTCTTGCCCACCACCCTCTTTGACATTTGAGTTATCTCCGTGGATTTCCGCCATCTTACAACACCTGCTTACACATTTATGAGCACCGGTCACACAATTGTACATTAATTTTTCCATACATCAATAGTATTATTTTCTTGTACTTTATTTTTGATTTTATTTGAACTGATTTCAACATTGTTATTTTTTTGTAGGTTTCAAAGTGTAGTCATTTGGCAGTGTATTCCACTTGGCAATATTAGTCACTGATGCAACTCCCTGTTCTACTCCCTGGTGGTAGCATAAGTTGTTAATGTGTGGTAACCTGCACCATGTTGGCATGGTAACACATTGTAAATCATCTTTTTTCCCTGTTCCACACATGATAACTTTGTATGAAACAAGATGGTAGATTGTTTTTAATCCATATACACTAGTGGAGTTGTAACCTTTTTCTATTTTTTTAGATACAACTAGTGTTTTGTAGAAGGATTACATGTTTTTTGCGAAATAAGGTGAAAAGGAGTTGCCTTTGTGCAACAGAAAAATTATACATGCCTTGATTCCATCATTGTTATCTTTTCCCTGGTTACTCTATTTAATCTGATTGGTATCTTACATGCACATATTATGATAAAATCAGGGAAAATTTCCCCTTTTTCCCTGTTAAAAACAGGGAAAATTGCCCTTTTAAGCAACAGAAAATCTATACATGCCCTGATAATCATTGTTATCCTTTCCCTGGTAACTCTATTGAATCTGATTGGTATCTTACATGCACATAGTATGATAAAAATAAGGAAATTGCCCCTTTTTCTTCCCATCATGTGTCTGTGTGTTTACTTTTCATTGGGGCCTTGAATTTGGACTGAATTGTATTGTACACACTGTAGGGATGCTTAGATTTACCTTTTTCTTTTGCTTTCAAGCTGGATCCCGAAATCCTGTCAAGATATGGTGTCCTTGGTGGTAGTTTCAGGCAAGATCTCGTGATAACTTCATCACCTGAGTTCCCATTGCCTTGTTTGTGGAGCAAATCTGGGGGGTCTGGGGAGAGAGGGAGAGGGGGGGTAGGTGGTGTTGCTGTCGCCGGCTTGAGGGTGTCGCCAGGGAGAGAGAAATCGGTAGATGGTGTCGATGGAGATCGTGGGGTGGTTTTTCTTGCACTGGAGGTAAGAAAGTTAGGGTAGCGGGAGGTGGTGTCGCCTGAAGGGGGTGGGCCAGGGTGGGTGTCCAATTTAGTTTGTTGGGCCTTGTCCCGATGGATCGACGAGATGGCTTTGCCTCTCGATGTAGCGCGGGAGAAGGGGGGGATCGATCGAGCGCGGGGGAAGGGGGGATCGATCGTTCGGACCTAAACTATAGGCACGAACGTTTGGAACGTATCGCTGTCCATACTTAAAACGATAGAAAAGTAATGGCAGAGATTGACCGCTCAAAAGTTAAGAAATATGAACGGACTAGATTAACGCAGCTCCCCACGGGCTTTAAAGATCTAAAAGTTACGCATAATATTTTTGGTGTACAACTATTACTAACATGTCACGTATGCATCCTTTTAAAAAAAATCACGCATGCAACCATTGGGAAAAAACACATAGCATCCCGTACAAAAAGGTATAAACACATACCAATCGGACTCTACAGGAATTGGTACTTAATTAGAAATCTTATTTCCATCACGACATGCCCGTATCGCTATGGGACTCTACACAACATTTTAGGAAGTACGTATGCATCCCTAAAAAAAGTACGTATGCATTAGGTACAAAGAAAAAACATCCCAAGACAAACAAGCCATCACATCGTACAGGTAAAGAAAAAGTCAAAAAAAAAACAAGCCATCCGATCGTCCACATATACCAAAAATAGTTGAGCCATTGGTATTTGAAAAAAAAGGCACATATGTTCCTGATGCGAGGAAGTATTTTTTTACATGGAGTCTATTTGAAAAGGACACGTACACATATTTTTTAAACCGATGTACAAATATACATTATTCTTTTAACACCAGATATACCTTTGGTTACCCATCAAAAAAAGATATACATTTGGCTAGTACACGACAAGAACTCAAAACCACAGCCCCCATGCAAAAATGATCAGCGGCATATGCATGCATAAGTCGATACTAACAAGCCCAAAAAAAATCGCTACAAACATGGCAAGGTCACGCTTGCTATACAAAAAGCATCTAGAAAAAACGGCAGGCCCGACCATTAAAAAGACGTGCACCTATATAGGCATAGAACGAACATGTCGAAGCACGCATGAGCCACGATCAAGCTGAATTATCCTAAAATTGAGATGTTAATGAAAATAAATTAGCAGATTGGATTTTACATATCCAACAGGGTATAACAAGAGTGAAGAGAATGATTTATCAATTATGGAGAATATTCTTATGACAGTAAAATAATAGTCAGTACATGCACACATCATATGAGTTCTAGGGACACAAATAGTCTCTAAATGTGTTATGATAGAAGCGATATCACCACGATTTTCCTAGAGACCCCTGAAGTCAAACCATGTCAAACAAAAGGACAAGGACAAATGGTGCACACGGATCGCTACCACAGCGAAGTCGATTCCCTTCACGCTGGAAGAACAATCTATGGGTTGCTGTAGATTCGAAGAACACCTGATATTCGATGTGTTGGTTCGTGGGAGTTTCCTTACATATAAATCTCTATGATCATCATCTGCTATCAACTACGTAGTGTCAAAATAACAACTAATGAATATTGCCAAACTAGCATGCAATTTTTAACACGCGTCCTCAAAAAAGAAATTATTAACACGCATGGGTTAAACAGTACAAGAAAGAAAGCACACATCAGTTGGACGACGAAGAGCTGAATTAAGCTTGCATTTGTGGCTGCTGACGAGGTATGGAAGATTTGGAGAAACAAAATACTTTCATGCACGGGAAAAAGTTTCAATGCATGAAAGTCATCAGGTAAGACGAATAGATGGAACATTCAAGTATCATATATCTATGAACAATGTATTATACGCAGTCCAAAGCGATATAACAGTCGTGCGATTGTAAAAGAATATCACATCAAATATGCGATAAGCCATTTTGAGTTGTGCTAAAAATTACGAGTCGTTGCAAACGACATGAATACAATATGAGAGAACAAGCTATGGTGGTAGTGAAAAAGAGACGATTCTGAGAAATTATAGCCTGGTAGGAAAAGAAGATAGTGAGAGATAATTGTTTAACAAAAAAGGTGTACTGGATAAATCATGTTAACTATTCAATGCACACTTTAGCGATGCTAAAGAGACAAAGATAAATCCAAAGTAACATAGGTGCAACCAAAACGATTAATGTCGACTATCAATAGATGAGAGAGAGAGAATTTTTAGAAAATTTAGATGGCATATACAGATAAATGAAAAGTCTTAGATCGATGGCCCAACAACACAAGCAACAAGTTTAAGATAAGCCGGCAAGGAACCACTCCAATGCATACCATTGTGCAAGTAGGAAGATCCCTGGAGGCTGGGTAATACAACCACCAAGAACGTGGGTAGGAGATCTCTAGGTTCAAATAAAAGTAGAAGTTGCACACTTATAGATTTAAATCAATAAGTTTATTTAAAAATTAAGTTAGTGCGATGATAAGCACAAAGTATAAGTGAGAATATATCGATTTGAACAAGTTGAGATGGGAAGCAAATATGACGTGTTATTCAATTGGTATTAAATTTCCAAATCTAGCCGCGCAACTGCGCGGGTCACATTGCTAGTTCACATGATTACTTGCAACATGACTTCTCCCGTGACCTCAAGAACAAAGGTAACTACTCACAAATAATAATCATGCTCAAGATCATAGGGGTATTGAATAGCATAATGGATCTGAACATATAATCTTCCACCAAATAAACCATATAGTAATCAACTACGCAAGGTAATCAACACTACTAGTCACCCACAGGTACCAATCCGAGGTTCCGGTACAAAGATTGAACACAAGAGATGAACTAGGGTTTGAGAGGAGATGGTGTTGTTGAAGATGTTGATGAAGATTGGCCTCCCAAAGATGAGAGGAGTGTTGGTGATGACGATGGCTTTGATTTCCCCCTCCGGGAGGGAAGTTCCCCCGGCGGAATCGCTCCGCCGGAGGGCAAAAGTGCTACTGCCCAAGTTCCGCCTCGAGACGGCGGCGCTCCGTCCCGAAAGTCCCCCTCTTATTTTTTTTCTAGGTCAAAAGTGATTATATACTAGAAGATGGGCACCGGAGGTGGGCCGAGGAGGGCACAACCCACCAGAGCGCGCCCAGGGTGGCCTGGCGCACCCTGGTGTCTTGTGCCCACCAGGGTGGCCCCCTCCGGTAGTTCTTTGCTCCAGTAGTTTTTATTAATTCCAAAAATAATCTCCATAAAGTTTCAGCTCCATTGGAGATATGCAGAATAGGTATCTCTGATGTGCTTTTTTCAGGTCCAGAATTCCAACTGCCGGTATTCTCCCTCTTTATGTAAACCTTGCATATTATGAGAGAAAAGGCATTAGAATCACTCCCTAAAGCATTATTATTCAACAAACCATAATAAATAACAGTAGGAAATCATGATGCAAAATGGACGTATCAACTCCCCCAAGCTTAGACCTCGCTTGTCCTCAAGCGAAAAGCCGAAATTGAAAAGCATGTCCACATGGTTTGAAAGAGAGATGTCGATAAAAAAAATACGGACATAGAAGCATCATGCTTATTATCATAACATCAACAAACTCTATCATAAAACTTATTCATATACTTTCATCATATAACTTCTCATGAACAAGTAACAATTCATCACAACATAGAAGTACAAAGCATAAACCTTATTGAAAACCAACAAACTACGTTCTCAGTCAACTTTGCAACTACAATCCATTATATTTTCAGGAAGGGTCTCATGTCGGAGCCTTTTGGCAAGTCCACATATTCAACCATTATTTAGTCTTCTATGATTGCTAACACTCATAGCATACCCGTGAGCAAAAAGTTTCAACCGGACACATAGAAAGATAGGAGCTTATAGTTTCCCCTCCCAACGTATTCACCTCAAGGGTGATGTCAACAATAATAACTCATGCCCACTCACATCCAACTGGATATATGTGCCTAGATCTTTCCTCACCACATGATGCTTGCAAAAGAAAAAAAAGGAAAAAGGAATAGGGAAGAATACTTTGACTCTTGCATAAAAGTAGATACATAAAAGTAAAAGATAGTCCCTTCGCAGAGGGAAGCAGAGGTTGTCATGCGCTTTTTGGTTTGTATGCCCAATCCCTTAATGTAAAAGAACGTCACGCTATATTGCCCCCTATGATAGCAACCTTTATTATGCAGTCTGTCGCTTTTATTACTTTGCCATCATAAGTTCGTATAGCGCTCAATTTTCTCTTACACTAATTGATCAAAACACTTTTTAGAAGCAATTTGTATTGCCTTATTGCACCGATGACAACTTACTTGAAGGATCTTACTCGATCCGTAGGTAGGTATGGTGGACTCTCAAAGAATGAATTTGGGTTTGGGTTTTTTGGATGCACAAGTAGTATCTCTACTTAGTGCGGAATTTTTGGCTAGCAAAGATATTGAGCAAGCACCATATGTTGAAGGATCTAGACAATATAACTTCTATGTGGATATGAACAAACATAAATCATTACGTTGTCTTCCTTGTCCAACGTCAACAATTTTGACATACAATATTTAATGGGGGCTCGCAATCATAAAAGATGTCCAAGATAGTGTATTTTCATGTGAATCTTCTCTTCCCTTATTAATTCTTTCATGAATTGCATCACTGACCAATGCTATGTTTGTCAATCTCCAATAAATTTTACTACTTATACTTTTCCTTATGTGATGCCATTACTCACCATAAGATTAGCATATGATTCTTTTCATTTATTTCTCTTTCCTTTTATTTTGATTGCAACGAGAAAGTAGAGAGGCAAAAACTCAAACTAAACTTTATTATATAACTCTCACTCGATTACATAGATAGATAGGCCACGAAACTAACACACGAAAATAGATCATGCTAAACTTTTATTCAACTAAATCAAAGGAAAGCTAAAGATCGAACTAAAATAGGTAAAGGTGAACAAAAGTGATGGTGATACGATACCGGGGCACCTCCCCCAAGCTTGGCTCAAGCCAAGGAAAACTAAAGATCGAACTAAAATAGGTAAAGGTGAATAAAAGTGATGGTGATACGATACCGGGGCACCTCCCCCAAGCTTGGCTCAAGCCAAGGGGAGTGCCCATACCCGTGTGCTCAAGTCTCCTTTGGTGGTCGTGATGAAGAAGGTGGTGGTGTAGAGGTGTCACACTTCAGACTCAAAAGGTACTCCAATTTGCGGATGACTCTCCGAAGGGTATTGATGTGCTCCTCTAGCAAAATATTTTCACGAATGAGAAATTTATTCTGAATACGGACCGGTTTGAAAGCTCTAAAAGCTTCGATTTCAATAGGGGTGAGATGATTGTAATAAGGTTGAAGGATATCTTCTTCTTCTCCCTCCTTTGTTGGCATGGACTGCCCTCCTTTCGGGGGCTGATCCTTCATAGCCACCTTGCCCTTTTCTTCCTTGTCAGCTTCTTTTGGCTCCTCCCTCTTCATCTCCATCTTCATTAGCCAGGCATCTTCTTCTATGTTGTTATAAGAGGGAGAAGACATGATGCTGGGCTTGACAGGTCTGATAGGAAAACAGCACTAAACAAGAACAGAGGATTTTTCTGCGATGCGGTCGTCAAAACAGTCGGGGGTATATATAGAGAATTTTTATTCTTGTGAAACAAGCATATGGAAGGAAAACGGAGTCGGGAAGGTGTCCGAGGAGGGCACAACCCCCCAGGGCGCGCCCAGGGGGGCCTGGCGTGCCCTGGTGTATCGTGCTCACCTCGATCGCCTTCCGATTTATTTCTTAATTTCCTAAATTTTCTAATATTACTGACAAAAAATATTTTTGCGGATTTTTCAGAGTCCGTTTACTTACCGTATCACGTACCTCCTATTTTTCAGAATTCTGGAGTATTCCGGAAGGTTTCTTTTATGTGTTCCTCCGGTGTCATGGTTTGGATAACATTGCTTTCAACGTTAATAGGTGTACCTGAGAGTGCTTAATTCTTTGTCCATTGACCACCTTTGGGTTAGTACCTTCGGCATTATTAATCTTGATAGCTCCAAAACGATAAACCTCTTCAATAATATATGGTCCTTCCCATTTTGAGAGAAGCTTACCTGCAATAAATCTAAAACGAGAGTTGAACAAAAGAACATTTTCTCCTATTTTGAATTCCCGCTTTTGGATTCTTTTGTCATGCTATCTTTTTACTTTTTCTTTGAATAGTTTGACATTTTCATAGGCTTGGGTTCTCCATTCATCTAATGAGCTAATATCAAATAGCCTCTTCTCACCGGCAAGTTTGAAATCATAGTTGAGTTCTTTAATTGCCCAAAATGCTTTATGTTCTAATTCTAGAGGCAAATGACAAGCATTTCCATATACCATTTTGTATGGAGACATACCCATAGGATTTTTATAAGCTGTTCTATAGGCCCAAAGTGCATCATCCAGTTTCTTAGACCAATTCTTACGAGACCTATTGACAATTTTTTGTAATATTAACTTTATTTCTCTATTGCTAAGTACAACTTGACCACTAGATTGAGGATGATAGGGTGATGCAATTCTATGGTTAACATCATATTTGGGAAGCATCTTACGGAAAGCACCATGAATAAAGTGTGAACCACCATCAGTCATTAAGTATCTAGGGACTCCAAACCTTGGGAAGATAACCTCTTTAAGCATTTTAATGGAGGTGTGGTGATCAGCACTACTAGTTGGAATAGCTTCTATCCACTTAGTGACATAATCAACAGCAACCAAAATATGAGTGTCCCCGTTAGAGGAAGGAAAAGGTCCCATATAATCAAAACCCCAAACGTTAAATGGTTCGACAACAAGTGAATAATTCATAGGCATTTCCTGACGCTTACCGATACTACCAATTCTTTGACATTCATCACAAGACAAGACAAACTTACGGGCATCCTTGAAGAGAGTAGGCCGATAAAAACCAGATTGCAATACCTTGTGAGCAGTTCTATCTCCCGCATGATGTCCTCCATAAGCTTCGGAATGTCATTTCTGTAGGATTTGTTCCTGTTCATGCTCAGATACACAACGTCTAATAATACCATCTACTCCTTCTTTATAAAGATGTGGGTCATCCCAAAAGTAATGTCTTAAATCATAGAAGAATTTTTTCTTTTGTTGGTATGTGAAGCTAGGTGGTATATATTTAGCGACAATGTAATTAGCATAATCAGCATACCAAGGGGTGTTTTGAGAAACACTTATTGTAACTAACTGTTCGTCGGGAAAACTATCATCAATAGGTAGTGGGTCATTAAGAATATTTTCTAACCTAGACAAGTTATGCTACGGGGTTCTCAGCTCCTTTCCTATCAACGATATGTAAGTCCAATTCTTGAAGCAAGAGAACCCATCTAATGAGTCTAGGTTTAGCATCTTTCTTTTCCATAAGATATTTTATAGCAGCATGATCGGTGTGAACAATAACTTTGGAGTCAACAATATAGGATCTAAATTTATCACAAGCAAACACGACTGCTAAAAATTATTTTTCAGTAGTAGCATAATTTCGTTGAGCACTGTCTAGAGTTTTGCTAGCATAATGGATAACATTCAATTTTTTATCAACTCTTTCCTAGAACAGCACCAACAGCATAATCACTAGCATCACACATAATTCACATGATTACTTGCAACATGACTTCTCCCGTGACCTCAAGAACAAAGGTAACTACTCACAAATAATAATCATGCTCAAGATCAGAGGGGTATTGAATAGCATAATGGATCTAATCATAAAATCTTCCACCAAATAAACCATATCGTAATCAACTACGCAAGGTAATCAACACTACTAGTCACCCACAGGTACCAATCTGAGGTTCCGGTACAAAGATTGAACACAAGAGATGAACTAGGGTTTGAGAGGAGATGGTGATGTTGAAGATGTTGATGAAGATTGGCCTCCCAAAGATGAGAGGAGTGTTGGTGATGACGATGGCTTCGATTTCCCCCTCCGGGAGGGAAGTTCCCCCGGCGGAATCGCTCCGCCGGAGGGCAAAAGTGCTCCTGCCCAAGTTCTGCCTCGAGACGGCGGCGCTCCGTCTCGAAAGTCCTCCTCTTATTTTTTTTCTAGGTAAAAAGTGATTATATACCAGAAGATGGGCACCGGAGGTGGGCCGAGGAGGGCACAACCCACCAGGGCACGCCGAGGGGGGCCTGGCGCGCCCTGGTGTCTTGTGCCCACCAGGGTGGCCCCCTCCGGTAGTTCTTTGCTCCAGTATTTTTTATTAATTCCAAAAATAATCTCCGTAAAGTTTCAGCCCCATTGGAGATGTGCAGAATAGGTATCTCTGATATGCTTTTTTCAGGTCCAGAATTCCAGCTGCCGGTATTCTCCCTCTTTGTGTAAACCTTGCATATTATGAGAGAAAAAGCATTAGAATCACTCCCTAAAGCATTATTATTCAACAAAACATAATAAATAATAGTAGGAAATCATGATGCAAAATGGACGTATCAATGCTCCGGTCAAAAGCTGGATTCGACACTTTGGCAAAAGTTTGCTAGAGACCATTGCTTCAAGGGAATCTTCCTCTCATGGGTTCGATACCCAGGGTCGCTGACATGGCTTGAGACTACGTCGGTATTTCCCCAAAGAGGAAGGGATGATGCAGCACAGCGACGGTAAGTATTTCCCTCAGTTCTGAAACAAAGGTTATCGAACCATTAGGAGGATCACCACCACCCAATAAGCAGCACATGCACACAAATAACAAATACTTGCAACCCAACGCGAAAGAGAGGTTGTCAATCTCTCTACGGTAAAAATATAGTGTTGGAAATATGCCCTAGAGGCAATAATAAATTAGTTATTATTATATTTCCTTGTTCATGATAATCGTTTATTATCCATGCTATAATTGTATTGATTGGAAACTCAAATACATGTGTGGGTACATAGACAACACTGTGTCCCTAGTAAGCCTCTAGTTGACTAGCTCGTTGATCAAAGATGGTTAAGGTTTCCTAGCCATTGACATGAGATGTCATTTGATAACGGGATCACATCATTAGGAGAATGATGTGATGGACAAGACCCAAACTATAAACGTAGCATATGATCGTGTCAGTTTATTGCTATTGTTTTCTGCATGTCAAGTATCTGTTCCTATGACCATGAGATCATGCAACTCCCTGACATCGGAGGAGTACCTTGTGTGTATCAAACGTCGCAACGTAACTGGGTGACTATAAAGGTGCTCTACAGGTATCTTCGAGGATGTCTGTTGGGTTGGCATGGATCAAGACTGGGATTTGTTACTCCGTATGACGGAGAGGTATCTCAGGGCCCACTCGGTAATACAACATCACAATGAGCCTTGCAAGCAATGTGACTAAAGTGTTAGCCACGAGATCTTGTATTACGGAACGAGTAAAGAGACTTGCCAGTAACGAGATTGAACTAGGTATAGAGATACCGAAGATCGAATCTCGGGAAAGTAACATACCGAAGAACAAAGGGAACAACATACGGGATTAACTGAATCCTTGACATAGAGGTTCGACCGATAAAGATCTTCGTAGAATATGTAGGAGCCAATATGGGTATCCAGGTCCCGCTATTGGTTATTGATCGTAGAGGTGTCTCGGTCATGTCTACATAGTTCTCGAACCCGCAGGGTCTACACACTTAACGTTTGGTGACGATTAGTATAGTTGAGTTATTTTGTTGGTGACCGAAGGTTGTTCGGAGTCCCGGATAAGATCCCGGACATGATGAGGATCTCCGGAAGAGTCCGGAGGTAAAGATTAATATATGTGATAATAGTGTTTTGATCTCCGGAAAGGTTCCGGAATTCACCGGAAGGGGTTCCGGGTGTTTACCGAAGTGTTCGGGTGCAGCAACACTTTATATGAGCCAAAGGGGTAAAGCCCACGAGGTATTGGAAAGTGCAAAAGGAAGTTTTGCTACTGCCTTAAGCGGTACTACCGCTGGTAAAGGCAGTACTACCGCGTAAGCGGTACTACCGCTTGTTGGAAGCGGTACTACCGCCCAAGCGGTACTACCGCTTGTGCGAAGCGGTACTACCGCTCGTGAGCGGTACTACCGCTTGTGCGCGGTACTGCAGGGATCCGAGTTGGACTCTTTCCCTGCGGGCCAAACCGACCTTGTGCGGGCAAAACCGACCTGGAGGAGGCTTTTACTCCAAGTTTAGACCCCAAGGCTCAACATATAAATAGAGGGGCAGGGCTAGCACATGGGACACATTAAGATTTCCCAAGCCGTGTGTCGGCAACCCTAACCCTCTAGTTCTCCCGTCATAATCTCCATAGTGCTTGGCGAAGCCCTGCAGAGATTGTTCCTCACCACCATCACCACGCCGTCGTGCTGCCGGAACTCATCTACTACTTCATCATCGCTCGCTGGATCGAGGAGGTGAAGGCGTCATCAAGCCGTACGTGTGTTGAACGCGGAGGTGCCGTCCGTTCGGCACTAGTTCGTGATCGGATCGAGGGACGACTTGCGATTTGGATCGCGGAGACGTTCGACTACATCAACCGCGTTTCTTAACGCTTCCGCTTAGCGATCTACAAGGGTATGTAGATTCACTCTCCCTCTCGTAGATGCTCATCACCATGGATAGACCTTGTGTGTGCATAGGAAATTTTTTGTTTCCCATGCAACGTTCCCCAATAGATAGATCATGTAGTGATAGATAGGAGAGATAGATCTCTCAAGAACACAAAATAAAAGAGCTAATAAAAAGTGCAGCAATATATTTTTGGGTTTTTGGTTTTGTAGATCTGAAAACAAAGAGGCAAAAAGATAGATTGGAAAGCAATATGTTGGAAAAGTAGACCCAGGGGCCGTAGGATTCACTAGTGGCTTCTCTCATGAGTATAGCGCACGGTGGGTGAACAAATTACTGTTGGGAAATTGATAGAAAATCAAATAGTCATGACGATATCCAAGGCGATGATCATTATATAGGCATCACGTCCAAGATAAGTAGACCGACTCCTGCCTGCATCTACCACTATTACTCCACACATCGACCGCTATCCAGCATGCATCTAGTGTATTAAGTTCATGGAAAAATGGAGTAATGCAATGAGAACGATGACATGATGTAGAAAAGATCTATTCATGTAGGAATAGACCCCATTTTGTTATCCTTAATGGCAACGATACATGCGTGCCTTGCTGCCCCGTCTGTCACTGGGAAAGGACACCGCAAGATTGAACCCATCACAAAGCACCTCTTCCCATGGCAAGAAAAATCGATCTAATCGGCCTAACTAAACCAAAGATTCAAAGAAGAAATACGAGGCTATAAGCAATCATGCATATAAGAGATCAAAGAAGACTCAAATAATATTCATGGATAGAAACTGATCATGAACTCAAAATTCATCGGATCCCAACAAACACACCGCAAAAGTTTACATCAAATAGATCTCCAAGAGACCATTGTATTGAGAATCATAAGAGAGAGAGAGGAAGCCATCTAGCTACTGCCTACGGACCCGTAGGTCTATGGTGGACTACTCACGCATCATCGGAGAGGCACCTATGAAGAAGATGAACCCCTCCGTGATGGTGTTTGGATTGGATCTCGAGGTTCTGGAACTTGCGGTGGCTGGAATTGTGTTTCGTCGACTCCCTTAGGGTTTTCCGAATATTTGAGAATTTATAGGCATCAGAGGCGGTGCAGAGGGGCCCCGTGGAGGGCACAACCCATCAGGGCGCGCCGGGGGCCCCCTGGCGCGCCCTGGTGGGTTGTGCTCTCCATAGCCCACCTTCCTGGCTCTTCTTTGGCCCACTGGGTGTCTTCTGGTCCAAAAAAATCTCCAAAAAGTTTCGTCGCGATTGGACTCCGTTTGGTACTGATACTCTGCGAAGTAAAAAACAAGCAAAAACAGCAACTGGCACGTTGGCACTATGTCAATAGGTTAATCCCAAAAAATGATATAAAGTTGTTATAAAATGATTGTAAAACATCCAAGAATGATAATATAACAGCATGGAACAAGCAAAAATTATAGATACGTTGGAGACGTATCAGCATCCCCAAGCTTAATTCCTACTCGTCCTCGAGTAGGTAAATGATAAAAACAGAATTTTTGATGTGGAATGCTGCCTAACATGTTCATATCATATTCTTTTCTTTTGTATAGCATGGACATTTGGACTTGTAGATGATTCAAAGCAACAGTCTAGTTTTAACATAATGACTTCAATACTCAAGCATGCCAACAAGCAACCATGTCTTTCAAAATATCAACACGAAAGAAAGTTATCCCTAGCCCATTATGCTCAATCATTGATCCATTCATGAAACACACTCAAATATTAGCTATGCCCAATGCTCAAGTACGATTATAGTTCCCCCTAGTTGGTGCTTTATAAGAGAAGATGGAGACTCAAAGTGAAATACAAATTGCATAAAGTAAATAGATAGGCCCTTCGCAGAGGGAAGTAGGGATTTGTAGAGGTGCCAGAGCTCAAAGTTTTAAATTGAGAGAGAAAAAATATTTTGGGTGCCATGCTTTTCCTGTCAATGAAAACGACAAAGTAGCTCACAATACTTTCCATGCTAGATATATCATAGACGGTTCCCAAACAGAAAATAAAGTTTATTCCTTTTTCCACCAAACTTTCACTTTCCATGGCGGGCCGTATCAACGGTTGCCTTCCATACCAACACTTTCCAAGGAATTTATTATTTGACAACACAAAGTAATTTTTTTTCTTTTTCATTTCAGGAATGGGCATCCCTATTACCGCCGCACTCTCGTGCAATGACAAGTGAATAAACACTCATCTTGAGAATAACACATCTAGCATGGAAAAATATTGGACACTCCCCACCATTTCATGAGCGGTACGAGCACACAAAAGAGAAAATTTATTTTGAAAATTTAGAGATGGAACATGCAAATTTGCTTGGAATGGCATGGAAATACCGCATATAGGTAGGTATGGTGGACTCATAAGGCAAAACTTGGTTTAAGGATTTTGGATGCACAAGTAGTATTTCTACTTAGTACAAATGGAGGCTAGCAAATAGATTGAGAAGCAACCAAACCAAGAAACGAAAATTCACATAAGCGAGCATTGAGCATAACTAAAACCGAATAATGCACCATAAGTAGGATGTAACTTCATTGCATAACTATTGACTTTCGTGCATGCATAGGGAATCACAAACCTTAACACCAATATTCCTACTAAAGCATAATTACTCACCAACATGACTCACGTATTACTATCATCATGTTTCAAAACTGTTACAAAGAATCAAGTTTAATTTGCCCAATGATCTTCATGAAAGTTTTTATTATATCCTCCTTGGATATCTATCACTTTGGGACTAGTTTCATATATTGTCATTGCTTTTTTATAAGCTCAAACAAATTTAAGTGAAGCACATGAGCATAAAGATTTCATCCTCAAAAATGTATAAGTGAAGCATGAGAGGATTTCTTCAAAATTTACTAACTCTCAAATTAATATAAGTGAAGCATGAGAGTATTTCTACAAAAATTTCCAAGCACATCGTGCTCAAAAAGATATAAGTGAAGCACTAGAGCGATTCTATAGCTCAAAAAGTTTAAGTGAAGCATAGAGAGCAATTCTAACAAATCATAGCATAATTTTGGCTCTCCCAAATAGGTGTGTACAGAAAGGATACAAATGGAAAACTAACAAGCAAAGCAAGCAAAGATACAAGACGCTCCAAGCAAAACTCATGATATGTGACGAATAAAAATATAGCTCCAAGTAAAATACCGATGGTTGTTAGAAGAAAGAGGGGATGCCACTCGAGGGCATCCCCAAGCTTAGTTGCTTGTTCCTCTTTGGATATATCTTGGGAGTGCTGTAGCATCCCCAAGCTTAGGCTCTTTTCACTCCTTATTCCTTCATCCATCGTGATCTCACCCAAAACTTGAAAACTTCAATCACACAAAACTCAACAAAATCTTCGTGAGATCCGTTAGTATAATAAAGCAAATCACTACTTTAGGTGCTGTTGCAAACCCATTAATATTCTATTATTGAATTATAACTATTGTATTTTAACTTTACGATGGCTCATACCCTTCAATATAACCCATAGATTCATCAAAACAAGCACACAATGCAACGAAAACAGAATATGTCTTAAACAGAACATTCTGTAGTAATCTGTACTCTAACCATACTTCTGTAAGTCTAAAAATTCTGAAAAATTAGGAAAACGTAAATAATTTGTATAGAAAAACTTTATTAAAATTTCAGCTCAATATCACGTTCCAGTAAAAAAATGAAAATTCATATACTGGATGCAAAGTTTCTGTTTCAGATTCAGCATCGCTTCTACTCATCTTATGAATCATCCTAAAGGTTCTACTTGGCACAAACACTAAATAAACCATAAAAACACAATCATAACAGAGGAATAATTGTGTCAACACTCAAAAATAGAAAGGGAAAAGAAAAAATTTATTTACTCATTGGGTTGCCTCCCAACAAGCACTATCGTTTTACGCCCCTAGCTAGGCATAACGCATAGATTCAAGTATTGTCATCTTTGGTTTTGGATCCATAGGATGCCCTCATGATTGATTCATATGGTGGCTTAATTATTGTTCTAGGGAAGTGTTCCATACCCTTTCTTAGTGGAAATTGAAAACGAATATTGCCTTCTTTCATATCAATCACGGCACCTATAGTGCGTAAAAACGGTCTACCAAGTATAATGGGACAAGACGGATTGCAATCAATATCAAGCACAATAAAATATATGGGCACATAGTTCCTATTTGCAAGAATAAGAACATCATTAATTCTTCCCAAAGGTTTTTTTATAGTATAATCCGCCAAGTGCAAATTAAGAGATCATTCTTCAATATTGGTAAGACCAAGCACATCACATAGAGATTTCGGAATCGTGGAAACACTAGCACCCAAATCACATAAAGCAAAGCACTCATAATTTTTAATCTTGACTTTAATAGTAGGTTCCCACTCATCATGTAATTTTCTAGGAATAGAAATCTCCAACTCCAACTTTTCTTCAAAAGATTTCATCATGGCATCAACGATATGTTTAGTAAAAGATTTATTTTGCTCATAAGCATGGGTTGAATTCAACATGGATTGCAGAAAATAAATACATTCAATAAAAGAGCAACTATCATAATTAAAGTCTTTGCAATCCAAAATAGTGGGCACATCACTAGTTAAAGTTTTGACCTATTCAAACCCACTTTTATCAAAAAAATTATCAAGATTTTCACCCTCCAAATTATTGGGACGCCTTCTAGGTAAAGTTGACTCTACTTCAGTCCCTTTATCATCAATATTAACATTACTAAACAAGGAATCAATAGAAGAAACACCAATCACTTTAAGATCTTCATCTTTCTTATGAAGGCAATCACTAGAAAACGATTTTTCTAAGACTTCTCTTTTAGCTCTAAGCATAGCGGTTCTTTTATTACTTTCATCCATAGAGACATATAAGGCTTTAATTGATTCATCAATCTTAGGTACAAAAGTTTTCAACTTGAGATTTTCAACATCATGAGAAATGCTATCAATGCTTCTAGACATATCATCAATCTTATTCAACTTTTCTTCTATCGTAGTATTGAAAGCATTTTGCGCATTGATAAATTCTTTAATATTAATCTCAAGATCAGAGGTGTTCCTATTATTGTTGTAAGAGGAATTACCATAGGAATTACCATAGTTATTAGAGGAATTTCCAGGAAAAGGCCTAGGATTAAAATTACCTCTATAAGCATTGTTATTGAAATTGTTTCGCGAGACAAAGTTCACATCTACGGAATCATTATTTTGCTCAATCAAGGTAGACAAAGGCACATCATTAAGATCAATAGGAGCATTTTTACTAGCAACCAATTTCATCAAAACATCAACCCTATCACTCAAAGTACTAATTTCTTCAACCGAATTAACTTTTTTACTAGTAGGTGCTCTTTCGGTATGCCATTGAGAATAATTAACCATGATATTATCTAGCAATTTAGTAGCTTCACCAAAAGTAATTTCCATAAAAGTACCACCCGCGGCGGAATCTAAAAGATTTCTAGAGACAAAATTCAATCCCGCATAAAAAATTTGTATGATCATCCAAAGATTTAAACCATGAGTAGGACAATTTCTTAGCATCAACTTCATTCTTTCCCAAGATTGTGCAACATGTTCATGCTCAAGTTGCTTAAAATTCATGATTTGTGTCCTAACGGAAATAATTTTCGCAGGCGGAAAATACTTAGTAATAAAAGCATCCTTGCACTTATTCCAAGAATCGATACTATTGCGAGGCAAAGAGGAAAACCAAATTTTTGCACGATCCCGCAAGGAAAAAGGAAATAATTTCAACTTCACTATATCATTGTCCACATCTTTTTTCCTTTGCATATCACACAATTCAATGAACGTGTTTAGATGGGACACGGCATCCTCATTAGGAGTACCGGCAAATTGATCTTTCATGACAAGATTCAACAAAGCGGCATTAATATCACAAGACTCCGCACTAGTGGCGGGAGGAGCAATCGGAGTACTAATAAAATCATTGTTATTAGTATTGGAAAAATCACACAACTTGGTGTTTTCTTGAGTCATTGTGACTATGCAAACAAGATTGCAAGCAAGGAAGAGATCCGGCGAGAAAAAGGCAAACGAAAAAGAGGGCAAATAAAACGGCAAATTGGTGAAGTGGGGGAGAGGAAAACGAGAGGCAAATGGAAAATAATGTAATTGCAAGGAGATGAGATTTGTGATTAGGAACCTGGTAGATGATGATCGAGTCTCCTCGGCGCCTGAGATTGGCACGTAGAAGAGACCGCTTCCTCCCCGGCAACGGCGCCAGAAAATTCCTTTGACGTGGCTTGAGACTGCGTCGGTATTTGTCAAAGAGGAAGGGATGATGCAGCACAGCGACGGTAAGTATTTCCCTCAGTTATGAAACCAAGGTTATCGAACCAGTAGGAGGATCACCACCACCCAATAAGCAGCACCTGCACACAAATAAAAAAATACTTGCAACCCGACGCGAAAGAGAGGTTGTCAATCTCTCTACGGTAAAAAGATAGATCAGGTAGTGATAGATGGGAGAGATAGATCTCTCAAGAACACAAAATAAAAGAGCAAATAAAAAGTGCAGCAATATATTTTTGGGTTTTTGGTTTTGTACATCTGAAAACAAAGAGGCAAAAAGATAGATCGGAAAGCAATATGTTGGAAAAGTAGACCCGGGGGCCGTAGGATTCACTAGTGGCTTCTCTCATGAGTATAGCGCACGGTGGGTGAACAAATTATTGTTGGGCAATTGATAGAAAATCGAATAGTCATGACGATATCCAAGGAGATGATCATTATATAGGCATCACGTCCAAGATAAGTAGACCGACTCCTGCCTGCATCTACCACTATTACTCCACACATCGACCGCTATCCAGCATGCATCTAGTGCATTAAGTGTTGGGTAATGGTTGCATGGGAAACAAAAATTTTCCTACGCATACACAAGATCTATCCATGGTGATGAGCATCTACGAGAGGGAGAGTGAATCTACATACCCTTGTAGATCGCTAAGCGGAAGCGTTTAAGAAACGCGGTTGATGTAGTCGAACGTCTCCGCGATCCAAATCGCAAGTCGTCCCTCGATCCGATCACGAACTAGCGCCGAACGGACGGCACCTCCGCGTTCAACACACGTACGGCTTGATGACGCCTTCACCTCCTCGATCCAGCGAGCGATGGTGAAGTAGTGGTTGAGTTCCAGCAGCACGACGGCGTGGTGATGGTGGTGAGGAACAATCTCTGCAGGGCTTCGCCAAGCGCTACGGAGATTATGACGGAGGAACTAGAGGGCTAGGGTTGCCGGCACACGGCTTGGGAAATCCTGATGTCCCGTGTGCTAGCCTTGCCCGTCTATTTATATGTTGAGCCTTGGGGTCTAAACTTGGAGTAAAAGCCTCCTCCGGGTCGGTTTTGCCCGCACAAGGTCGGTTTGGCCCGCAGGGAAAGAGTCCAACTCGGATCCCTGCCGAACCGTGCACAGCCGCGCACAAGCGGTAGTACCGCTCACAAGCGGTAGTACCGCTCACAAGCGGTAGTACCGCTTGAGCGGTAGTACCGCTTCACACAAGCGGTAGTACCGCTTGGGCGGTAGTACCGCTTCCAACAAGCGGTAGTACCGCTTATGCGGTAGTACTGCCTTTACCAGCGGTAGTACCGCTTAAGGCAGTAGCAAAACTTCCTTTTGCACTTTCCAATACCTCGTGGGCTTTATCCCTTTGGCCCATATAAAGTGTTGCTGCACCCGAACACTTCGGTAAACATCCGGAACCCCTTCCGGTGAATTCCGGAACCCTTCCGGAGATCAAAACACTATTATCACATATATCAATCTTTACCTCCAGACTATTCCGGAGATCCTCGTCATGTCCGGGATCTTATCCGGGACTCCGAACAACCTTCGGTCACCAACAAAATAACTCAACTATACTAATCGTCACCAAACGTTAAGTGTGTAGACCCTGCGGGTTCGAGAACTATGTAGACATGACCGAGACACCTCTACGGTCAATAACCAATAGCGGAACCTGGATGCCCATATTGGCTCCTACATATTCTACGAAGATCTTTATCGTTTGAACCTCTATGTCAAGGATTCAGTTAATCCCGTATGCTGTTCCCTTTGTTCTTCGGTATGTTACTTGCCCGAGATTCGATCGTCGGTATCTCTATACCTAGTTCAATCTCGTTACCGGCAAGTCTCTTTACTCGTTCCGTAATACAAGATCTCGTGGCTAACACTTTAGTCACATTGCTTGCAAGGCTCATTGTGATGTTGTATTACCGAGTGGGCCCTGAGATACCTCTCCGTCACACGGAGTAACAAATCCCAGTCTTGATCCATGCCAACCCAACAGACACCCTCGGAGATACCTGTAGAGCACCTTTATAGTCACCCAGTTACGTTGCGACGTTTGATACACACAAGGTACTCCTCCAATGTCAGGGAGTTGCATGATCTCATGGTCATAGGAACAGATACTTGACATGCAGAAAACAATAGCAATAAACTGACACGATCAAATGCTACGTTCTTAGTTTGGGTCTTGTCCATCACATCATTCTCCTAATGATGTGATCCCGTTATCAAATGACATCTCATGTCAATGGCTAGGAAACCTTAACCATCTTTTGATCAACGAGCTAGTCAACTAGAGGCTTACTAGGGACACAGTGTTGTCTATGTATCCACACATGTATTTGAGTTTCCAATCAATACAATTATAGCATGGATAATAAACGATTTATCATGAACAAGGAAATATAATAATAACCAATTTATTATTGCCTCTAGGGCATATTTCCAACAGTCTCCCACTTGCACTAGAGTCAATAATCTAGTTCACATCACTATGTGATTTACATTGTAATGAATCGAACACCCATGCAGTTCTGGTGTTGTTCATGTTTAGCCCTTGGAAGAGGTTTAGTCATCGGATCTGCAACATTTAGATCCGTGTGTACTTTGCAAATATTTATGTCGTCCTCCTTGATGTAATCGCGGATGGAATTGAAACGTCGCTTTATGTGTCTGGTCCTCTTGTGAAATCTTGGTTCCTTGGCTAGAGCAATGGCACCAGTATTATCACAAAACAGAGTCATTGGGTTAAGTGCACTAGGCACTACCCCAAGATCTGTCATGAACTCCTTCATCCAGACACCTTCCTTCGCCGCCTCCGAGGCAGCGATGTACTCCGCTTCGCATGTAGAATCTGCTACCACGCTTTGCTTGGAACTGCACCAGCTAACTGCACCCCCATTAAGAATAAATACGTATCCGGTTTGCGACTTAGAGTCATCCGGATCAGTGTCAAAGCTTGCATCGACGTAACCCTTTACGACGAGCTCTTGATCACCTCCATAAACGAGAAACATATCCTTAGTCCTTTTCAGGTACTTCAGGATATTCTTGACCGCCGTCCAGTGTTCCAATCCTGGATCACTTTGAAACCTTCTGACCATACTCATGGCAAGGCTGACATCGGGTCTTGTGCACAGCATTGCATACATGATAGAGCCTATGGCCGAAGCATAGGGGATGACACTCATCTTTTCTCTATCTTCTGCAGTCACTGGGCATTGAGTCTTACTCAACTTCACACCTTGCAATACAGGCAAGAACCCCTTCTTGGACTGATCCATTTTGAACTTCTTCAAAACTTTGTCAAGGTATGTGCTTTGTGAAAGTCCTATTAAGCGTCTCGATCTATCTCTATAGATCTTGATGCCTAATATGAAAGCAGCTTCTCCTAGGTCCTTCATTGAAAAACTCTTGTTCAAATATTCCTTCACGCCTTCCAACATTTCTATATTGTTTCCAATCAGCAATATGTCATCCACATATAATATTAGAAACGCTATAGAGCTCCCACTCACTTTCTTGTAAATACAAGCTTCTCCGTAAACTTGTATAAACTCGAACGCTTTGATCACCTCATCAAAACGAAGATTCCAACTCCGAGATGCTTGCACCAGTCCATAAATGGATCGCTGGAGTTTGCAAACTTTGTCAGCATTCTCTGGATCGACAAAACCTTCTGGTTGCATCATATACAACTCTTCGTTAAGGAAACCGTTAAGGAACGCTGTTTTGACATCCATCTGCCAAATTTCATAATCGAAAAAAGCAGCTATTGCTAACATGATTCTGACGGACTTAAGCATCGCTACGGGTGAGAAGGTCTCATCGTAGTCAACTCCTTGAACTTGTGAAAAACCCTTTGCCACAAGTCGAGCTTTATAGACGGTGATATTACCGTCCGCGTCCATCTTCCTCTTAAAGATCCATTTGTTCTGAATGGCCTTACGCCCTTCAGGTAATACTTCCAAAGTCCATACTTTGTTTTCATACATGGATCCCATCTCGGATTTCATGGCCTCTAACCACTTCTCGGAATCCGGGCCCATCATCGCTTCTCCATAGCTCGTAGGTTCATCGTTGTCCAACAACATGACCTCTAAGACAGGGTTGCCGTACCACTCAGGAGTAGTACGCGTCCTTGTCGACCTACGAGGTTCAATAGCAACTTGATCCAAAGCTTCATGATCATCATCATTAACTTCCTCTTCAGCTAATGTAGGCTCCACAGAAACAACTTTCTGCGCTGCGCTACTCTCAGGTTGAAGTAAAGGTTCAACAACCTCATCAAGTTCTATCTTCCTTCCACTCAATTCTTTCGAGAGAAACTCTTTCTCAAGAAACGTTCCGTTTTTAGCGACAAACACTTTGCCTTCGGATCTGAGGTAGAAGGTATACCCAACTGTCTCTTTTGGGTATCCTATGAAGACGCATTTCTCCGCTTTGGGTTCCAGCTTTTCAGGCTGAAGCTTTTTGACATAAGCATCACATCCCCAAACTTTAAGAAACGACAGCTTTGGCTTCTTGTCAAACCAAAGTTCATATGGCGTCGTCTCAACGGATTTTGATGGTGCCCTATTTAAAGTGAATGCAGCTGTCTCTAATGCATAACCCCAAAACGATAGTGGCAAATCGGCAAGAGACATCATAGATCGCACCATATCCAATAAGGTTCGATTACGACGTTCGGACACACCATTACGCTGTGGTGTTCCAGGCGGTGTTAATTGTGAAACAATTCCACACTGTCTTAAGTGACTGCCAAACTCATAACTCAGATATTCTCCTCCTCGATCAGATCGTAGGAATTTAATCTTTTTGTTACGATGATTCTCAACTTCACTCTGAAATTGTTTGAACTTTTCAAATGTTTCAGACTTGTGTTTCATTAAGTAAATATACCCATATCTACTTAAGTCATCAATGAAGGTGAGAAAATAACGATAACCACCGCGCGCCTCAATACTCATCGGACCACACACATCAGTATGTATGATTTCCAATAAGTCACTTGCCCGTTCCATTGTTCGAGAGAACGGCGTTTTAGTCATCTTGCCCATGAGGCATGGCTCACATGTGTCAAGTGATTCAAAATCAAGTGACTCCAAAAGTCCATCAGCATGGAGCTTCCTCATGCGTTTTACGCCAATATGACCTAAACGGCAGTGCCACAAGAAAGTGGTATTATCATTATCAATTCTACATCCTTTGGCATCAATGTTATGAACATGTGTATCATTACTATCGAGATTCAATAAGAATAAACCCCTCACATTGGGTGCATGACCATAAAAGATATTACTCATATAAATAGAACAACCATTATTCTCTGATTTAAATGAGTAGCCGTCTCGCAATAAACAAGATCCAGATATAATGTTCATGCTTAACGCAGGCACTAAATAACAATTATTCAGGTTCATCACTAATCCCGATGGTAATCGAAGAGCGAGCGTGCCGACGGCGATCACATCAACCTTGGAACCATTTCCCACGCGCATCGTCACTTCGTCCTTTGCCAGCCTCCGTCTATTCCGCAGTTCCTGTTTTGAGTTGCAAATATGAGCAACCGCACCGGTATCAAATACCCAGGCACTACAACGAGAGTTGGTAAGGTACACATCAATAACATGTATATCATATATACCTTGTTTGTTGTTGGCCGCCTTCTTGTTAGCCAAATACTTGGGGCAGTTCCGCTTCCAGTGTCCAGTTCCCTTGCAATGAAAACACACAGTTTCTGGTTTGGGTCCAGCCTTGGGTTTCTTCACGAGAGGAGCAACTGCTTTGCCACTCTTCTTGGAGTTACCCTTCTTACCCTTGCCATTCTTCTTGAAACTAGTGGTTTTATTGACCATCAACACTTGATGCTCCTTCTGAATTTCAGACTCAGCGGCTTTCAGCATCGCAAACAGCTCGGCGACTGACTTGTTCATCCCGTGCATGTTATAGTTCAACACGAAGCTCTTGTAGCTAGGTGGCAATGATTGAAGAACTCTGTCAGTGATAGCCTCTGGCGGAAGGGGCATCCCCAATTCAGCCAGACGGGTGGAGTACCCAGACATTCTGAGCACGTGATCACTGATAGACCCGTTCTCCTCCATCTTGCAAGCATAGAACTTATCGGAGATCTCATATCTCTCGATCCGGGCATTCTTCTGAAAGATAAACTTCAACTCCTGGAACATCTCATATGCTCCATGACGTTCAAAACGTCTTTGAAGTCCCGGTTCTAAGCCATACAATATTGCACATTGAACTATTGAGTAATCATCAGAACGAGCCTGCCAGGCGTTCACAACGTCTAGAGACTCAACTGGAGCGGGTGGATCACCAAGCGATGCATCAAGGACATAAGCCTTCTGGGAAGCCGTAAGGATAATCCTTAGATTACGGGCCCAGTCCACAAAGTTACTTCCATCATCTTTCAACTTAGCTTTCTCTAGGAACGCATTAAAATTCAGGGGTGCTACTGCGCGAGCCATGATCTACAACATAAATATAGCAAAGACAACTTAGACTATTGTTCAGGATAATGAATTTTAGTTAATTATATTACTTAAAAAACTCCCACTCAAATTGACATCCCTCCGGTCATTCGAGTGTAACATGATCCAAATCCACCAACTCAAGTCCGATCATCACGTGAGTCGAGGTGGTTTCAATGGTGAACATCTTCATGTTGATCATATCTACTATATGACTCATGTTCGACCTTTCGGTCTCTTGTGTTCCGAGGCCATGTCTGTACATGCTAGGCTCGTCAAGTTTAACCCGAGTGTTTCCGCACGTGCAACATGGCTTACACCCGTTGTATGTGAACGTAGAGTCTATCACACCCGATCATCACGGCGTGTCTCGAAACGACGAACTTTCGCAACGGTGCACACTCGGGGAGAACACAATTTTATCTTGAAATTTAAGTGAGGGATCACCTTATAATGCTACCGTCGTCCTAAGCAAAATAAGATGCATAAAAGGATTAACATCACATGCAAATCATAAGTGACATGATATGGCCATGAACTTGTGCTTTTGATCTCCATCTCCAAAGCACCGGCATGATCTCCATCGTCACCGGCATGACACCATGATCTCCATCATCTTGATCTCCATCAACGTGTCGCCATGAGGTTGTCGCGCCGACTGTTGCTTCCACGACTATTGCTAACGATTAGCGATAAAGTAAAGCATTACATAGCGCTTAATGATTGACACGCAGGTCATACAATAATTAAAGACAACTCTATGGCTCCTGCCAGTTGCCGTACTCATCGACATTCAAGTCGTGATATTCTATACAACACATGATCATCTCATACATCACATATATCTCATCATGTAATTGGCCATATCACATCACAACATACCCTGCAAAAACAAGTTAGACGTCCTCTAATTGTTGTTGCAAATTTTACGTGGCTGCTACGGGTTAGCAAGAACCGTTCTTACCTACGCAAAACCACAACGTGGTGTAGTGATTGCTTTTTGATCTTCTAAAAGAACCCTCTTCATTGAAATCGATTCAACTAAAGTGAGAGAGACAGACACCCGCTAGCCATCTTTATGCAACAAAATTACATGTCAGTTGAAGGAACCTGTCTCGCGTAAGTGTACGCGTAATGTCGGTCCGGGCCGCTTCATCTCACAATACCGCCGAATCAAATATCAACTAGTAACGGCAAGCAATATGTATACACCCACGCCCACAACTCGTTTGTGTTCTACTCGAGATCTCATCTACGCATAGACCTAGCTCAGATGCCACTGTTGGGTAATGGTTGCATGGGAAACAAAAAATTTCCTACGCACACACAAGATCTATCCATGGTGATGAGCATCTACGAGAGGGAGAGTGAATCTACATACCCTTGTAGATCGCTAAGCGGAAGCGTTTAAGAAACGCGGTTGATGTAGTCGAACGTCTCCGCGATCCAAATCGCAAGTCGTCCCTCGATCCGATCACGAACTAGCGCCGAACGGACGGCACCTTCGCGTTCAACACACGTACGGCTTGATGACGCCTTCACCTCCTCGATCCAGCGAGCGATGGTGAAGTAGTGGTTGAGTTCCAGCAGCACGACGGCGTGGTGATGGTGGTGAGGAACAATCTCTGCAGGGCTTCGCCAAGCGCTACGGAGATTATGACGGAGGAACTAGAGGGCTAGGGTTGCCGGCACACGGCTTGGGAAATCCTGATGTCCCGTGTGCTAGCCCTGCCCCTCTATTTATATGTTGAGCCTTGGGGTCTAAACTTGGAGTAAAAGCCTCCTCCGGGTCGGTTTTGCCCGCACAAGGTCGGTTTGGCCCGCAGGGAAAGAGTCCAACTCGGATCCCTGCCGAACCGTGCACAGCCGCGCACAAGCGGTAGTACCGCTCACAAGCGGTAGTACCGCTTGAGCGGTAGTACCGCTTCACACAAGCGGTAGTACCGCTTGGGCGGTAGTACCGCTTCCAACAAGCGGTAGTACCGCTTATGCGGTAGTACTGCCTTTACCAGCGGTAGTACCGCTTAAGGCAGTAGCAAAACTTCCTTTTGCACTTTCCAATACCTCGTTTGCTTTATCCCTTTGGCCCATATAAAGTGTTGCTGCACCCGAACACTTCGGTAAACATCCGGAACCCCTTCCGGTTCATTCCGGAACCCTTCCGGAGATCAAAACACTATTATCACATATATCAATCTTTACCTCCAGACTATTCCGGAGATCCTCGTCATGTCCGGGATCTTATCCGGGACTCCGAACAACCTTCGGTCACCAACAAAATAACTCAACTATACTAATCGTCACCAAACGTTAAGTGTGTAGACCCTGCGGGTTCGAGAACTATGTAGACATGACCGAGACACCTCTACGGTCAATAACCAATAGCGGGACCTGGATGCCCATATTGGCTCCTACATATTCTACGAAGATCTTTATCGTTTGAACCTCTATGTCAAGGATTCAGTTAATCCCGTATGCTGTTCCCTTTGTTCTTCGGTATGTTACTTGCCCGAGATTCGATCGTCGGTATCTCTATACCTAGTTCAATCTCGTTACCGGCAAGTCTCTTTACTCGTTCCGTAATACAAGATCTCGTGGCTAACACTTTAGTCACATTGCTTGCAAGGCTCATTGTGATGTTGTATTATCGAGTGGGCCCTGAGATACCTCTCCGTCACACGGAGTAACAAATCCCAGTCTTGATCCATGCCAACCCAACAGACACCCTCGGAGATACCTGTAGAGCACCTTTATAGTCACCCAGTTACGTTGCGACGTTTGATACACACAAGGTACTCCTCCGATGTCAGGGAGTTGCATGATCTCATGGTCATAGGAACAGATACTTGACATGCAGAAAACAATAGCAATAAACTGACACGATCAAATGCTACGTTCTTAGTTTGGGTATTGTCCATCACATCATTCTCCTAATGATGTGATCCCGTTATCAAATGACATCTCATCTCAATGGCTAGGAAACCTTAACCATCTTTTGATCAACGAGCTAGTCAACTAGAGGCTTACTAGGGACACAGTGTTGTCTATGTATCCACACATGTATTTGAGTTTCCAATCAATACAATTATAGCATGGATAATAAACGATTTATCATGAACAAGGAAATATAATAATAACCAATTTATTATTGCCTCTAGGGCATATTTCCAACATTAAGTTCATGGAAAAACGGAGTAATGCAATAAGAACGATGACATGATGTAGACAAGATCTATTGATGTAGGAATAGACCCCATCTTGTTATCCTTAATGGCAACGATACATGCGTGCCTTGCTGCCCCTTCTGTCACTTGGAAAGGACACCGCAAGATCGAACCCATCACAAAGCACCTCTTCCCATGGCAAGAAAAATCGATCTAGTCGGCCTAACTAAACCAAAGATTCGAAGAAGAAATACGAGGCTATAAGAAATCATGCATATAAGAGATCAAAGAAGACTCAAATAATATTCATGGATAGAAACTGATCATGAACTCAAAATTCATCGGATCCCAACAAACACATCGCAAAAGTTTACATCAAATAGATCTCCAAGAGACCATTGTATTGAGAATCATAAGAGAGAGAGAGAGAGGAAGCCATCTAGCTACTGCCTACGGACCCGTAGGTCTATGGTGGACTACTCACGCATCATCGGAGAGGCACCTATGAAGAAGATGAACCCCTAAGTGATGGTGTTTAGATTGGATCTCGAGGTTCTAAAACTTGCGACGGCTGGATTGTGTTTTGTCGACTCCCTTAGGGTTTTCTAAATACTTGAGAATTTATAGGCATCACAGGCAGTGAAGAGGGGCCCCGTGGAGGGCACAACCCATCAGGGCGCACCGAGGCCCCCCTGGCGCGCCCTGGTGGGTTGTGCTCTCCACAGCCCACTTTCCTGGATCTTCTTTGGCCCACTGGGTGTCTTCTGGTCCAAAAAATTCTCCAAAAAGTTTCGTCGCGATTGGACTCCG
Source organism: Elymus sibiricus (assembly GCA_039707655.1). NCBI lineage: Eukaryota > Viridiplantae > Streptophyta > Magnoliopsida > Poales > Poaceae > Elymus > Elymus sibiricus. The sequence goes on from CM077667.1 coordinate 127,905,218, forward strand.
TTTGGTACTGATATTCTGCGGAGTAAAAAACAAGCAAAAACAGCAACTGGCACTTTGGCACTATGTCAATAGGTTAGTCCCAAAAAATGATATAAAGTTGTTATAAAATGATTGTAAAACATCCAAGAATGATAATATAACAACATGGAACAAGCAAAAAATATAGATACGTTGGAGACGTATCAGTCGCCTCCGGGGAAATAGGTGCGGGATACCCTTTCTTGTTCCAACACGGGATCAATAAAAAAGAGACATCAAGCCCTCTTTGTGGCAACGATGCCGGGGAGGAGTTTAGTATTCCTAGTCTTCGTGTTAAGAGTTTTTTTAGTTTTTATTTTTGGTTTTGAGTTCTAGTTTAAGTTTTATTTTGTTACAAGTCTTTTTCAGTTGAAAAAACAAAAAAGTACTATGGCTCGTAATCTTGGGAGTTTTTCTACTCCTAGCAACAATTTCATGCGTGACCCAATAACACAACCTGATGTTGCAGCTGCAGGATATGTGATAAAACTGAACCTAGTTTCCAGGGTTCAATAGGACTAATTTGGAGGCTCTGCTTCTGAAGATGCAGGTATGCATTTATATAATTTTACTGAATTGTGCAACATGACACGCATAAAGTATTATGACCCAGATGCTCTGAAACTTTGCGTATTCCCTTTCTCTTTGAGGGGAAAAGCTAAGGAATGGCTTTTAGCTTTGCCTAAAGGCAGTATTACTTCTTGGGCTGCTTGTTGCAGTAAAATTTTATCTATGTTTTGTCCACTTGCAAAAATTATGCTTCTTGGGCTGCTTCTGGACCAAAAGAAGACCTGGGAGAGTTGGGAGGAGACCGAAAGCCGCACAAGGGCACCAGCACACAACAGGGCGTGCCCTGGGGAGGGGTCGCGCCCTCTCTGGCCTATAAATTCTCTAATATCCTAAAAACCCTAGAGGCAGCCCCGAAACCCTTTTTCCACCACCGCAAGTCTCTTTTCCGTCGTGAGGCCATCTGGAGCTCCGTTCCGGCACCCTGCCGGAAGGGGGGTCGATCACGGAGGGCCTCTTCATCAACCTTGCTGCCCTCATGATGATGTGTGAGTAGTTCACCACAGACCTACGGGTCCATAGCTAGTACCTAGATTGCAATCTCTCTATCTCTTGATCTTCAATACAATGATCATCGCATCTTCGCTTTGATCTATCCAATGTAATCCTATTATGCGGTGTGTTTGGTGGGATCCGATGAACTGTGGGTTTATGTTCAGATTATTCATGAAAAGTATTTGAGTCACCTCTGATATATATTAAGATTCTTATGTGCATCTCGTAATTCTCTCTGATGTATCGGTGTGCTTTGGTCAAGTAGATTGATTTATCTTCAGTGGGAGAGGTGTGTTGTGGTAGGTTCAACCTGACAAGTTTCTATATCCCAGTGATAAAGTAGGGAACAAGATACGTCTTTGTGTTATTGCTACTAAGGATAACACGATGGGGTTTATTCATATTGCTTGAGTTTACATCATGTCATCGTTCTCCATGCATTACTCTGTTTGTCATGAACTTAATACGTAGAGAGGCAAGCATAGACGCGCTCTTGAAGTGGAGTAATAGTAATAGGTGCAGGCAGGAGTTGGCCTATTTGTTTATGGACGTGATACCTATATACACATGATCATTGCCGTGAAAATCGCATAACTATCCGCTTTTCTATCAATTGCCCAACAGTAATTTGTTACCCACCGTATGTTGCCTACATGAGAGATGCTGCTAGGGAAAACTATGGCCCCCGGGTCTATTCACTTATAAATTTACAAACGCTACTATTAACTTTCTGCCTTTATTTACCTTTTATTTATTTTGTAATTTACAATTATCTACAATTATCTACACAACTCATTTTCTTGCAAATAACGAGATCAAGGGGATTGACAACCCTCTTGCCCGCATTGGGTGCAAGTTTTTTTTTCTTTTGTGTGCAACCGCTCAAAATGATTGAGGATTGATATTCCTATTGGTTTGATAAACCTTGGTTTCATAACCGAGGGAAATACTTACCCACTTTGTGCTGCAATTACCCGTTCCTCTTCACGGAAAACCCAACGCAGATCACAAGTATCAGGAAGGATTTCTAGCGCCGTTGCCGGGGAATATCATCATCAACTATCAAGTAACTTCACACAAATTTTCATTCACTTGTTTATCTTTTTATTTGCTGTTATATTTAGTTTGTTTCATAAAATTCAAAAATACAAAAATATTTATCTTTGCTTGTTACTAGTTTGCTTCTTTGCTTGCTTGAAGTTGCTATCATGTCTGATTTTGAAATTAGTGGTGTTTCCGCCTCTAGTGCGGAAGCCCTTGAACATCCAACTTCACCTTGTGCTAAGAATGCTAAAAAAAATTTGATGAAGTTGCTAAGGAAAAACTTCATAATCTTGTGGATGATGATCCTTCTAAAAGTGAACCCATTGTGCAAACAAAGAAACTCCGTATAGGTAGTGGAAATATTATTGGCAAAAGTATGATTCAAGATTTCTTCACTTGTGCGGGATCATTACCATTGATAGGAGTTTCCATCGTTGCTAGAACTACAAGTTATGCGGATGCTATATCTTTGCTTATAGCACAGTTGGAAAGACAATTTGTCCATATGCATCCTTTCATACAATGGTTATTTCTAGAATTCTCTAATGTACAGGAAGCTCCTACTAAACGTCTAGCCACCATATTTCTTGTTCAAGAATTTGACAATATCATGCAAGAGGCTAGAGATATATTTGCTTATTATAGGATTAACTGTGAGTGCCCACCCATAGAAGGAATTCTTTATGAGTTAGAAGGTATAAGGAAAGTAAGATCCATGGATTATGTTGCTTATGATGAAAACCTTAGAAAGAAGGTTCCACCTAATGTCCTAGTTGATAAAATTTCTAAACATAACAATCAATTTGCTATACCGAAACTTGGAATGGGTTATGGGCTTGAGCGAGAATTAAGGAAATATCTTTATCAAAACTTATACAATAAGGAGATGATTATCACTTATGAGAAACCTAAAGAGGAGCCTCCTATTCCTCCTGAAATAGATCTCTCGGATCCTTGTGTTGTGAAGTTTAGTCCCTTCAATTCTTTTTGTTTACCTATTAGAAAACTTGCTGCTAAAAGAAGGGGATACGATTATAGCATGACAGATCGTTTCCGTGCCTATTACAATACTTGAAACTATGCATTATGCCTAGCTAGGGCACTAGTAGAAAACAGGGCTTTGATCCTGGCCAGATCAGAGCATCAGTCCCGGTCCTTTTACGAACCGGGACTAATGGCAGCATCAATCTCGGTTCGAGAGACTAGGACGCCGGCCTGGCCTCGGCAGGCATCAGTCCCGGTTCGGCTGGGACCTTTAGTCCCGGTTCCAGACACCAACCGTGACTAAAGGGGTTGCTGCCCTTTAGTCCCGTTTGGTGTCTGGAACCGGGACTAAAGGTTAGGCCATTAGTCCCGGTTTTAGGCACAAACCGGGACTAAAGCTTTTGCCTATATATATGCACGCCCTCCCCCCTCATCTCCTCTATTTTTTGGCAGTGGAAGGGTGGAGGTGTGGGCTACTCTGTTTTGTGCCTATATATGCACATGAGGTGTTCGATGAAATGCCGGAGCCACACTTAAGCTTCCTCCTCTGTTCTTCCTCCAAGCTCGACCTCCAAGCTCCATTTTCCCCAAGATTTGTCTAGGTTTGGCGGTGCACCAACTATCCAAGTGTTCTAAAAAGGGTAGCAACTTCATCCTTTCATCTCTCACTGCTAGTTTAGCTCATTTCAAATCCTCTAGAAGTAGTGTGGCTTGTGGGTTTTAGTGGAGGAGTGTATGTGTGAGTTTATTTGATTTAGATGCACAATTTGAGCTCAAATTAACTTCTTAGTTTGCACATGTGTAGGGTGCCGTCCCGTCCCCGTCCCCGTCCTCACCGCCGTCGATCGCCCGCGCCGATCTCGTCGGCGGCACCATCGTGGTGAGCCTCTTGTTTTACATAGTTGTATGTTAGTTTCAATGTATGTTTTAATTAGATTCTCAAGAGAATTGTATGTTGTTCTATGAGAACTATGTATGAACTTTATGTATTTATTTTTTCAGTAATAACATTTGATCACTACTGTACTTTGGTTTTAATGTGATGATGAACTTGTTTTAATTTGGTCATTTCTCTATGCATGATGTTTTGTAATGGTTTTTGATATACTTAATTATATAATGCATGCAGATGAACCGGCAATGGATGTACGGTGACCGACGCACCTCCGACTACATTACGGGCCTGCATAATTTTCTCGAAGTGGCTAAGGCAAACAAGCAAAATGGTTTTATGTATTGTCCATGTACTTTCTGTGGGAATACGAAGGATTACTCTTTCGAGAAAACACTTCACTTCTACCTGCTTGAGAAGGGTTTCATGCCACACTATAATGTTTGGACCAAGCATGGAGAAAGAGGGGTTATGATGGAAGACAATGAAGAAGAAGAGGATGATGACAACTATCCTATGTACCCTGAATACGGTGATACTGCAACGGGGGAAGCTGAAGATCAAGAGGCACCAGATGTGCCCGCTGATGATCTTCGCCGGGTCATTGTTGATGCACAGAGAGAATGCAAAAGTGAAAGGGAGAAGTTTAAGTTCGATCGCATGTTAGAGGATCACAAAAAACAGTTGTACCCAAATTGCGAAGATGGCAACACAAAGCTCGGTACCACACTGGAATTGCTGCAATGGAAGGCAGAGAATCATTTATCTGACAGGGATTTGAAAAGCTACAGAAAATAATTAAGAAGAAGCTTCCAAAGGATAACGAATTGCCTGACAGTACGTACGAAGCAAAGAAGGTTCTCTGCCCTCTAGGATTAGAGGTGCAGAAGATACATGCATGACCTAATGACTGCATCCTCTACCGCGGTGAGGAGTACGAGAATCTGAATGCATGCACGGTATGCGGTGCATTGCGGTATAAGATCAGACGAGATGACCCTGGTGATGTTGAGGCCAAGCGCCCAAGGAAGAGGGTTCCTGCCAAGGTGATGTGGTATGCTCCTATAATACCACGGTTGTAACGTCTCTTCAGAAACAAAGAGCATGCCAAGTTGTTGCGATGGCACAAAGAAGACCGTAAGAAAGACGGGATGTTGAGAGTACCCGCTGATGGGTCGCAGTGGAGAAAAATCGAGAGAGAGTTCCCAGACTTTGCAGGTGACGCAAGGAACTTATGGTTTGGTTTAAGTGCAGATGGCATTAATCCTTTTGGGGAGCAGAGAAGCAATCATAGCACCTGGCCTGTGACTCTATGTATCTATAACCTTCCTCCTTGGTTGTGCATGAAGTGGAAGTTCATTATTATGCTAGTGCTCATCCAAGGCCCTAAGCAACTCGGCAACGACATTGATGTGTACCTAAGTCCATTAGTTGATGAACTTTTACAACTGTGGAATAAAAAAGGTGTACGTGTGTGGGATGAGCACAAACAGGAGGAATTTGACCTACGAGCGTTGCTGTTTGTAACCATCAATGATTGGCCTGCTCTTAGTAACCTTTCAGGACAGACAAACAAGGGATACCATGCATGCACGCACTGTTTAGATGAGACTGCAAGTATATATTTGGACAAATGCAAGAAGAATGTGTACCTGGGACGTCATCGATTTCTTCGGACCAATCATGCCTTAAGAAAGAAAGGCAAGCATTTCAAAGGTGAGGTAGATCACCGAAAGAAGCCCGTCCTCCGTACTGGTGATGATATACTTGATATGGTCAAGAAATTACAAGTAATCTTTGGAAAGGGTCTTGGCAGACAATCTATTCCGAATAACAATGACGGACACGCCCCCATGTGGAAGAACACATCTATATTTTGGGAGCTAGAATATTGGAAAGTCCTAGAGGTCCGCTCTGCAATCGACGTGATGCACGTGACGAAGAACCTTTGCGTGAACCTCCTATGCTTCTTGGGGGTGTATGGGAAGACAAAAGATACACCGAAGGCACGGGAGGACCAGGAACGTATGCACGAAAAAGACGGCATGCATCCAAAGCAGTATCAAGGTCCTGCCAGCTTCGCACTTACCAAAGAAGAGAAGGAAATCTTTTTTGAATGACTGCTCAGTATCAAGGTCCCGTTTGGCTTCTCGTCGAATATAAAGGGAATAATAAATATGGCAGAGAAAAAATTTCAGAACCTAAAGTCTCATGACTGCCACATGATTATGACGCAACTGCTTCCGGTTGCATTGAGGGGGCTTCTACCAGAAAATGTTCGATTAGCCATTGTGAAGCTATGTGCATTCCTCAATGCAATTTCTCAGAAGGTAATCGATCCAGAAAACCTACCAAGGTTACAGAATGATTTGGTCCAATGTCTTGTCAGTTTCGAGTTGGTGTTCCCACCATCCTTCTTCAATATTATGACGCACGTCCTAGTCCACCTAGTCGAAGAGATTGCCATTCTGGGTCTTGTATTTCTACACAATATGTTCCCCTTTGAGAGGTTCTTGGGAGTCTTAAAGAAATATGCTCGTAACCGTGCTAGGCCAGAAGGAAGCATCTCCAAGGGCCATGAAACAGAGGAGGTTATTGCGTTTTGTGTTGACTTTATTCCTGACCTTAAGTCGATTGGTGTTCCTCAATTGCGGCATGAGGGGAGACTGGGTGGAAAAGGCATGCTAGGACCGAATTCAATAATATGTAGGGACGGACATTCTTGGGCGCAAGCACACTACACAGTTATACAAAATTCTACCTTGGTGGCCCCGTATATCAATGAACACAAGAATATTCTACGCTACAAACACCCGGAGCAGTCTGACGACTGGATTACACGTGAACACATGGGGACTTTCGGCGGTTGGTTGCAAACACATCTCATGGGTAACACCGCTGTTGGAGATGAGCTGTACTGCTTGGCTAGGACACCATCTTTGACTGTATTGACTTTCCAAGGGTACGAGATAAATGGGAATACATTTTACATGATCGCCCAAGATAAAAAGAGCACCAACCAAAACAGTGGTGTCCTCTTTGATGCAGCAAACACCAATAGGGCAAAGGACACATATTATGGTTACATAGATGCCATATGGGAACTTGACTATGGACGTGATTTTAAGGTCCCTTTGTTTCGGTGCAAATGGGTCAATCTGACAGGAGGCAGGGTACAAGTAGACCCGCAGTTCTGAATGACAATAGTGGATCTCAACAATCTTGGGTACACAGACGAACCATTCGTCCTAGCCAATGATGTGGCGCAGGTTTTCTATGTGAAGGACATGTCCACCAAACCGAAAAAAGAAAAGATAAGGAAGCGAATACATCATACGATGAGCCAAAGCGCCACATAGTTCTTTCACGGAAAAGAAACATTGTGGGAGTAGAGGACAAGACAGGCATGTTAGAAGATTATGAAAAGTTCCATGAAATTCCTCCCTTCAGAGTGAAGACTGACCCAAGCATCCTGTTAAATGATGAAGATTATCCATGGTTATGGCGCAATAAGCAAGGGACACACGCGAAGAAATAGTTTTATACCCCAAAAGATCCCACTATGGGATGTGACCGGCTTCACCGCCATCACTTTCTCTCTAGTGTGAGTTTCCGGACTTATAGCTGGAAAGTGCCACTTCGGACAAACCGGAGGGAATCTTTGTAAGAGCTAGCTAGGGCATTTTGGCATTCAAAACATGATCTTAGAAATAATTATTTATTAATGAGAGATGCAAATATTTAAAGATGGTTTCAAGGGAATTTGATGATGTTATCTTGTTCTCCAAGCCATGAGACTTGGCAAGATCATCAAATATGGCATTTGTGACATGCTACAATTTTAGTTATGATCAACTAAAACAAAACTATAATATTCTTCAATAGCAAAAAGAATCAACTAAAAAGCTTTTATAAAACTCTAGTTATGATCAAAATAATATTAACTTAAAACTATATAAAATTTATGCAACTAAAATTTTAAGTTGTAGCTGTCCAAATCAAGCAAACAATAACAGGAAACTATATAAAAGTGTGCAGAAGTTATTCATATTCAAACTCTTTTCAAAATCCAAAATGAAAACAGAAAAAAATGTGCAACATATCAAAAAAAAGGTAGTTGTAGCTGTCCAAATCAAGCAAACAATAACAGGAAACTATATAAAAGTGTGTAGAAGTTATTCATATTCAAACTCTTTTCAAAACCCAAAATGAAAACAAAAAAAATGTGCAACATATCAAAAACAAAAGGAAAGAAATAAAAAATGCCCACCTACTAGGCAGTGCTGCACGGCGTGCATACGACTAGAAGCCCAACCGGGCCAGGATGCAGGCCCGTAGAGCATCTGCCAGTGGGCCCAACAGGGCAGATTAATAGCGCATAGTAGGCACGTGTTCGGTTTGAGAGAGGCTCGTGCTGCCTCTCTTACAGTGGGGCTTATAAGCCGGTCGTTGTCCTCCTCAACTAGCGAGGTGGGACTAAACTTCCACCCGCGTCAGCACCCAACCCTTTAGTCCCGGTTGGTGCCAACAACCGGGACTAAATACCCTTTAGTCCCGGTTGGTGGCTACAACCGGGACTAAAGGCTTTTCGGTTGTGGGCGAAAGTTCGCGCGCAAAGCCAACCTTTAGTCCCGGTTGGAGCCACCAACCGGGAATAAATACCCTTTAGTCCCGGTTGGTGGCTACAATCGGGACTAAAGGTCCCTGGCATATATGACTGCTGCCTTCTCCCCTTCCCAATCGACCACCATTTTCGCGAAGAAACAGAGGAGCAGATCGAGCCGTCGCCGCCCTCTCCATCGTGACGCCATCAGGCTACCGGTTTTCGCCAGCAACCCGCAACGCTCGTGCCCTCGACGTCCGCGCGCGTCTCCGACGTCCTCACGCGGCGTCGTCGCGGATCTTCTTGGTGGCGGCGAGGAAAGCACTCGCGCGCCGCCATCGCAGATATTCTTGGCGGCGCCGCCGTCGAGGAAACCACTCTAGGTCACAGTCGCAACACCGCTGCCAAGGTCCACCGTCGCCACCATCAAGGTCCGAGAGGGGCATCACCCCGCTGAGGTTTGCATATTATTTCTTTGTGCTTTGATGAATTCTCTCTGTGTAGCTTTGATGATATAGATATTAGGTGTATTCTATGCTTTCATATAGATATTATGTTTGATGATATAGATATTAGGTGTATTCTGTAGCTTTGATGATATCCTCCTCCATTTTTAATGCCCATTTTATGAAATTTTGAATGCTCATTTGAATCATGCGCATATTCTGATGCCAAAATTGAAATCTTTACTTTAGATTTAGTGCAAAAAGGTTCAAGATCTGCTACTTCATTCGGGTCTCCTCTATTGTCATCCAAAAAGCATCTAACAGATTGTTGGAACATTGTTGGAACAAGCCTAGAAACATTGTTGGAACATCTCATCACTAAAAGCTTATATATTACCAACAATGTATATGTTGTACCTAATGATGATATATGGATTGTCATTGATAGCACGGAATTAAATAAGTAGCATGTATTGATGGATTTCCTGTTCAATTCTATCAAACATGTTGGCCTTTTATCAAGAAGGATGTTATGGATTGTTTTATTGTTTCCACGTAGAATGTTGGATCTGAGTAGGATTAATTTTGGTGTGATAAATATAATATCCCAGGGTGCAGATGATGATACTATCCAACAATTTTGACCCATTTTGTCTTCTGCATGCGCTTTGATGAATTTTCTGTGCTGATGCTTGATGAGGTTATTATATGTATTTTCTGTGTAACTATATATTTGATGATATTATTTCTGTGCTGATGCTCTATATATTTGTGGTGACCTAATTTTTTTCACTCGGTGGTGTTGCATCCGTGGAGTGATCGTCGACGTTGGAGCTGTTGGTCCCTGATCGTCACTCCGTTGTTCGACAAAAGGTGTCCATTTGTTGTATAAACATAACCCCGATAACTTCGGTATAACTTCGGTGCAATGCCGCCCCCGCTTTGTGAGCCGCCACCGTTCAATTTCCCTCGGGCTTATATTATTTTGTGAACATAGAAATTTTTGTAACATGTATGTGTTTGATCACCACGGGCTTATATAGTTGATTGCACTTTGGAGTGCATATTTAGTCGAGTCCCAACATCAATATTAGTGAATGATTTCAGATTGTTCGGAACCGCGGAGAGTTGTGAGAGGAAAGTTCCATTTGATTTTGAGGCATATGAAAACATGATTTGCACGTCGGACAGGCATGAGAGAGGCGCGTGGTCCACAAAGTATAACTTCGACATGTGGGGGTCGTTAAAACATAACCCCGATAACTTCGGTATAACTTCGACATGAAGGGGGAGGAGTCCTCGACGATCGCCGGAGGAGGCCCCAATCTTGTATTGGGGAACGTCGCATGGGAAACAAAAAATTTCCTACGCACACGCAAGATCTATCCATGGTGATGAGCATCTACGAGAGGGAGAGTGAATCTACATACCCTTGTAGATCGCTAAGCGGAAGCGTTAAGAAACACGGTTGATGTAGTCGAACGTCTTCTCGATCCAAATCGCAAGTCGTCCCTCGATCCAAACACGATCTAGCACCGAACGGACGGCACCTCCGCGTTCAACACACGTACGGCTTGATGACGCCTTCACCTCCTCGATCCAGCGAGCGATGGTGAAGTAGTGGTTGAGTTCCGGCAGCACGACGGCGTGGTGATGGTGGTGAGGAACAATCTCTGCAGGGCTTCGCCAAGCGCTACGGAGATTATGACGGGAGGAACTAGAGGGTTAGGGTTGCCGGCACACGGCTTGGGAAATTTTGATGTGTCCCGTGTGCTAGCCCTGCCCCTCTATTTATATGTTGAGCCCTGGGGTCTAAACTTGGAGAGAAAGCCTCCACAAGGTCGGTTTTGCCCGCACAAGGTCGGTTTGGCCCGCACGGAAAGAGTCTAACTCGGATTCCAACAGTACCGCGTACAAGCGGTAGTACCGCTCACGAGCGGTAGTACCGCTTGAGCGGTAGTACCGCTTCACACAAGCGGTAGTACCGCTTACGCGGTAGTACTGCCTTACCAGCGGTAGTACCGCTTAAGGCAGCAGCAAAACTTCCTTTTGCACTTTCCAATACCTCGTGGGCTTTACCCCTTTGGCCCATATAAAGTGTTGCTGCACCCGAACACTTCGGTAAACATCCGGAACCCCTTCCGGTGAATTCCGGAACCCTTCCGGAGATCAAAACACTATTATCACATATATCAATCTTTACCTTCGGACTCTTCCGGAGATCCTCGTCATGTCCGGGATTTTATCCGGGACTCCGAACAACCTTCGGTCACCAACACAATAACTCAACTATACTAATCGTCACCAAACGTTAAGTGTGTAGACCCTGCGGGTTCGAGAACTATGCAGACATGACCGAGACACCTCTACGGCCAATAACCAATAGCGGGACCTGGATGCCCATATTGGTTCCTACATATTCTATGAAGATCTTCATCGGTTGAACCTCTATGTCAAGGATTCAGTTAATCCCGTATACTGTTCCCTTTGTTCTTCGGTATGTTACTTGCCCGAGATTCGATCGTCGGTATCTCTATACCTAGTTCAATCTCGTTACCGGCAAGTCTCTTTACTCGTTCCGTAATACAAGATCCTGTGGCTAACTCTTTAGTCACTTTGCTTGCAAGGCTCATTGTGATGTTGTATTACCGAGTGGGCCCTGAGATACCTCTCCGTCACACGGAGTAACAAATCCCAGTCTTGATCCATGCCAACCCAACAGACACCCTCGGAGATACCTGTAGAGCACCTTTATAGTCACCCAGTTACGTTGTGACGTTTGATACACACAAGGCACTCCTACGGTGTTAGTGAATTGCATGATCTCATGGTCATAGGAACAGATACTTGACATGCAGAAAACAATAGCAATAAACTGACACGATCATATGCTACGTTTATAGTTTGGGTCTTGTCCATCACATCATTCTCCTAATGATGTGATCCTGTTATCAAATGACATCTCATGTCCATGGCTAGGAAACCTTTACCATCTTTTGATCAACGAGCTAGTTAACTAGAGGCTTACTAGGGATGCAGTGTTGTCTATGTACCCACACATGTATTTGAGTTTCCAATCAATACAATTATAGCGTGGATAATAAACGATTATCATGAACAAGGAAATATAATAATAACCAATTTATTATTGCCTCTAGGGCATATTTCCAACATCTTGCTCTCAAGTTGTCATCATAATGTTACTGTTTTGCATTCCCAGATTTCATTAAGTCTGAAAAACAGCTTATCTCTCATGGTTGTATATTGCCATGTTGTAATATTTGCAGGAACTATGGATCCACACGACAGAGACATAGAGCAAGAAGAGATTTTGGGGGATATGATCAGTGATGGAGGTGATGATGATATCGCCTTGTCATTTCTCAACCACTTCGATAGTGAGGGAAGAGAGGATGACGACTTCGGTGATCGAATGGAGGGAGAAGATGACGGCTCCGACGGTGTTGGAGCATTAACTATTGCAAAGTCCGGCGAGGTATATATATTAATTAAGTCTCTGCTGATTAGATGAATTAACTATTTTGTATGTACATATATTAAGGGTTGTTTCTTCTTTTAGCCCTCCAGATCGAGCCAATCTTCTATAAGGAGACGAGGCCCGAAGAAAAGGTTGGACGAGAATGAAAGGTTCACGATCGAAGAAGTCGGTCCAGATGGCAAACCGACTCTTCCCAAGCGGACCCTAGAACGATTTATATATCAGTGCGGAGTTATTGTTAGGGACAACGTCCCGATCAGCATCCAAGAATGGAATAAGACGAAGGAAAATGGATAATCTTATGTCGACGATAGATGCAAAGATGACCTTTGGAACTTGCTCATGACAAATTTCAGGCTACCGCCAGAGGAGGATCCAAATAACCCAGTTATACAGCAAAAGTCAAGGTGTAGGATCTTAAGAAGATGGCAGAACAATTCAAGAACTGGCAGAAAAGATTGAACGAACAGTTTTTCAAGAAAGACAAGACTCCAGATTTCGCCGCCGGTCAATATGCGAAGATAAAAGATCACTAGCCCGCATTTGTGGCGTATAAGAAATCAGAGAAAGCTAAGAAAAGGTGAGAGATAAATAAGCTAAATGCTGCAAAGAAGAAGTATCACCATGTTACGGGGTCAGGTGGCTACAAGGTGGCCCGGCCTACGTGGGACAAAGCTGAGAACGACCTGCTTGCTAAAGATATCGAACGAGAGACATGGAACTGGCCCGAACGGGCAAGTACTTGGTTCTTCGGGCATGGGGGAAGTTTGCACCCAGAAACAGGGAAGTGTGTTTACACGAAAGCTCAACTTCGAACACCCCTGGAAAATATTCGGGAAGCAATCAAGGTCGTGCAGGAAGGGAGGTTCCATCCCGACAGAGAGAAGGACGAGCTGTCATGCGCCCTCGAGAATCCTGAACACCCTGGATGAACACGAGGCACATCAGGCTCCGTTCCGTGGGTGCATGGGTTTCCCGACAGCACTGGTTATAAAAGGCGACGGAGAAAGAAGAAAGAGGAAGCAGGCCGGCTGCAGAAGCTAGAAGAAAGATTAGCGTTGCAGGAGAAGAAACTAGAGACACTTACCAGTCAGCGACTATCGACCCACCATCTCAGCAGCACAAAGATCCTTCATTCGATACTGCCCACGAAGCTACCCCACCATCTCAGCGGAAAAGTAGTGTGGCTTCCACGGAGCTCGTTCGACCTGATATCACGGCTCCTCGCTACCCCGTGGATGATATCACGGAGAGGGAACATTGTGAGCTAATGGCGAAATGCATGAACCTAATCTTGAAGGTGGCGGTCGGCTATGTCTTACCTCCTAGACCTGATGGAACTTTCCATTGCAATCCGATTCCAGATGGCTTTGCTGTTGTCGGGGTGGATGAAGTTACCAACGGATTCGAGGGGCTGGACCTTGAGTACCCTACAGGTGAAGGGGAGACTGTCTCGTAAATGTCATAAGGACTACCGTTCTATGGAGAAAGGAAAACATCGTGCTTCCACAATGGATGCCGCGTCAGCAGACTCAGCCGAAGGAGGCCCCTCAGCAGACTCCTCACAGTACAACTCTATCTCCGTTGCCCCAGTCGTCTCCGCCGCCTCAGCTGTCTTCGCCACGTTAGCGGAGTCCGCCGGAGGAGGCCCCTCAGCAGAATCCTCTGCCGCCTTAGATGTCTCCGTCACGTCAGCGGACTCCGCCTCCTCCGCCCCGTCAGGAACGGCGGAAGAGAACCGCTGCCGCTCCGGCGGCTAGCAGTACAACAACGAAGAAATCCAGAGCAGGTCCAAGTGTCAAGAAGGCTCCTGCCAAGTTACCATACGACATGACTGAGGAGGAAACCAACAAGATCGTGGTTGCCGATGCGAAGCGCCGGCTTGCACTGAAATGTCCAGATCCAATGGAGAAAATAGATCCGGTAAAAGCGAAGCGCTATCTGGATGCCCTTAAGCGACCACCACCGCCTCAGCCGCTATCACACTATGACCGCTGTATTGTAAAGACATATAATGAAGTGAACCGGTCAGGAAGTAGCAGTGCTGCAAGAAGTGGGAAAACAATTCCCCAGCTCGGCGAACGGGAAAAACAATCGCGCCCCCTGCTCAAGGTGTTTGCCATATCGCTAATGATCCGGTGGGGGTAGCGGCCGCTCATCCTGGTTACGCTCTTGGTGATTACTTAGGCGATGAGGTACGGTTCGAAAAGGTTGGGGTAGTAGCCTTAAAATACGAGCACAGGAAGCCTCTCGTTAGACGTGAGCAGCTCCTGCGTCTACCAACGATGATGCGAAAAATGCATGAATGGTACGTGAAAGCCTGCAAGGGCGCGACCAACAGTATCTTCGTGGGAATTAAAAATGAGCACTACTTCAATGGAGTCCAGGTGTTGTACATTGAATTTGAAGAATTTTTTCAGTTATTCAATCAAGACGCCCTCGACAAAACTATCGTCAGTTGCTATTGTTTGTAAGTATTTTTTTTCCTGTAATTAAGTCTCTAGCTCAGCTCGTTCATTACATGTATAATTATCCTCATACTATATTATGCACATTGAAGATCATCGAATGCAAAAAATGACAAATCTATGACATTGGGTTCATTAACCCAGATACCGTAAATGAATATACGGTACAAAAAAACCCGATGAAACAGAGAAAAACTTGCTAAAGGCGTTACTTGGACAACAAAACAGAAGGGAAATACTATTTCCTTACAACTTCCAGTGAGTGTTACTGTCTTGTGCACATTCTGTTTCGCTTACTCGAGATTAAGTGTAATTGATGAGTTATGCGTGCGCAGGTTCCACTTTATTCTGCTAGCCATTCAGCTTGACGAGGGACCAGTAATTGTCATGGACTCGAGACGTAAAGAGCCTAAGGAGTGGGCGGACATGAGTCAAATGCTCCAGATGTTGGAAATATGCCCTAGAGGCAATAATAAATTGGTTATTATTATATTTCCTTGTTCATGATAATCGTTTATTATCCATGCTATAATTGTATTGATTGGAAACTCAAATACATGTGTGGGTACATAAACAACACTGTGTCCCTAGTAAGCCTCTAGTTGACTAGCTCGTTAATCAAAGATGGTTAAGGTTTCCTAGCCATTGACATGAGATGTCATTTGATAACGGGATCACATCATTAGGAGAATGATGTGATGGACAAGACCCAAACTACGAACGTAGCATATGATCGTGTCAGTTTATTGCTATTGTTTTCTGCATGTCAAGTATCTGTTCCTATGACCATGAGATCATGCAACTCCCTGACATCGGAGGAGTACCTTGTGTGTATCAAACGTCGCAACGTAACTGGGTGACTATAAAGGTGCTCTACAGGTATCTCCGAGGGTGTCTGTTGGGTTGGCATGGATCAAGACTGGGATTTGTTACTCCGTATGACGGAGAGGTATCTCAGGGCCCACTCGGTAATACAACATCACAATGAGCCTTGCAAGCAATGTGACTAAAGTGTTAGCCACGAGATCTTGTATTACGGAACGAGTAAAGAGACTTGCCGGTAACGAGATTGAACTAGGTATAGAGATACCGACGATCGAATCTCGGGCAAGTAACATACCGAAGAACAAAGGGAACAGCATACGGGATTAACTGAATCCTTGACATAGAGGTTCGACCGATAAAGATCTTCGTAGAATATGTAGGAGCCAATATGGGCATCCAGGTCCCGCTATTGGTTATTGATCGTAGAGGTGTCTCGGTCATGTCTACATAGTTCTCGAACCCGCAGGGTCTACACACTTAACGTTTGGTGACGATTAGTATAATTGAGTTATTTTGTTGGTGACCGAAGGTTGTTCGGAGTCCCGGATAAGATCCCGGACATGACGAGGATCTCCGGAATAGTCCGGAGGTAAAGATTGATATATGTGATAATAGTGTTTTGATCTCCGGAAGGGTTCCGGAATTCACCGGAAGTGGTTCTGGATGTTTACCGAAGTGTTCGGGTGCAAGAACACTTTATATGGGCCAAGGGATAAAAGCCCACGAGGTATTGGAAGTGTAAAAGTAGTTTTGCTGCCGCGTAAGCGGTACTACCGCTTGGTGAAGCGGTACTACCGCCCGAGCGGTACTACCGCTTGTGTGAAGCGGTACTACCGCCCAAGCGGTACTACCGCTTGTGTGAAGCGGTACTACCGCTTGTGCGCGGTACTGCAGGGATCCGAGTTGGACTCTTTCCCTGCGGGCCAAACCGACCTTGTGCGGGCAAAACCGACCTGGAGGAGGCTTTTACTCCAAGTTTAGACCCCAAGGCTCAACATATAAATAGAGGGGCAGGGCTAGCACACGGGACACATTAAGATTTCCCCAAGCCGTGTGCGGCAACCCTAACCCTCTAGTTCCTCCGTCATAATCTCCGTAGCGCTTGGCGAAGCCCTGCTGAGATTGTTCCTCACCAACATCACCACGCCGTCGTGCTGCTGGAACTCAACCACTACTTCACCATCGCTTGCTGGATCGAGGAGGTGAAGGCGTCATCAAGCCGTACGTGTGTTGAACGCGGAGGTGCCGTTCGTTCGGCGCTAGTTCGTGATCGGATCGAGGGACGACTTGCGATTTGGATCGCGGAGACGTTCGACTACATCAACCGCGTTTCTTAAACGCTTCCGCTTAGCGATCTACAAGGGTATGTAGATTCTCTCTCCCTCTCGTAGATGCTCATCACCATGGATAGATCTTGTGTGTGCGTAGGAAATTTTTTGTTTCCCATGCAACGTTCCCCAACATTGCCATCTGAGCTAGGTCTATGCGTAGATGAGATCTCGAGTAGAACACAAACGAGTTGTGGGCGTGGGTGTATACATATTGCTTGTCGTTACTAGTTGATATTTGATTCGGCGGTACTGTGAGATGAAGCGGCCCGGACCGACATTACGCGTACACTTACGCGAGACAGGTTCCTTCAACTGACATGTAACTTCGTTGCATAAAGATGGCTAGCGGGTGTCTGTCTCTCTCACTTTAGTTGAATCGATTTCAATGAAGAGGGTTCTTTTAGAAGATCAAAAAGCAATCACTACACCACGTTGTGGTTTTGCGTAGGTAAGAACGGTTCTTGCAAACCCGTAGCAGCCACGTAAAATTTGCAACAACAATTAGAGGACGTCTAACTTGTTTTTGCAGGGTATGATGTGATATGATATGGCCAATTACATGATGAGATATATGTGATGTATGAGATGATCATGTGTTGTATAGAATATCACGACTTGCATGTCGATGAGTACGGCAACTGGCAGGAGCCATAGAGTTGTCTTTAATTATTGTATGACCTGCGTGTCAATCATTAAGCGCTATGTAATGCTTTACTTTATCGCTAAACGTTGGCAATAGTCGTGGAAGCAACAGTCGGCGCGACAACCTTATGGTGACACGTTGATGAAGATCAAGATGATGGAGATCATGGTGTCATGCCGGTGACGATGGAGATCATGCCGGTGCTTTGGAGATGGAGATCAAAAGCACAAGTTCATGGCCATATCATGTCACTTATGATTTGCATGTGATGTTAATCCTTTTATGCATCTTATTTTGCTTAGGACGACGGTAGCATTATAAGGTGATCCCTCACTTAAATTTCAAGATAAATTGTGTTCTCCCCGAGTGTGCACCGTTGCGAAAGTTCGTCGTTTCGAGACACGCCGTGATGATCGGGTGTGATAGACTCCACGTTCACATACAACGGGTGCAAGCCATGTTGCACACGCGGAACACTCGGGTTAAAACTTGACGAGCCTAGCATGTACAGACATGGCCTCGGAACACAAGAGACCGAAAGGTCGAACATGAGTCATATAGTAGATATGATCAACATGAAGATGTTCACCATTGAAACCACCTCAACTCACGTGATGATCGGACTTGTGGTGGTGGATTTGGATCATGTTACACTCGAATGACCGGAGGGATGTCAATTTGAGTGGGAGTTTTTAAATAATATGATTAACTAAACTCATTATCTAGAACAATAGTCTAAGTTGTCTTTGCTATATTTATGTTGTAGATCATGGCTCGCGCAGTAGCACCCCTGAATTTTAATGCGTTCCTAGAGAAAGCTAAGTTGAAAGATGATGGAAGTAACTTTGTGGACTGGGCCCGTAATCTAAGGATTATCCTTACGGCTTCCCAGAAGGCTTATGTCCTTGATGCACCGCTTGGTGATCCACCCGCTCCAGTTGAGTCTCTAGACGTTGTGAACGCCTGGCAGGCTCGTTCTGATGATTACTCAATAGTTCAATGTGCAATGTTGTATGGCTTAGAACCGGGACTTCAAAGACGTTTTGAACGTCATGGAGCATATGAGATGTTCCAGGAGTTGAAGTTTATCTTTCAGAAGAATGCCCGGATCGAGAGATATGAGATCTCCGATAAGTTCTATGCTTGCAAGATGGAGGAGAACGGGTCTATCAGTGATCACGTGCTCAGAATGTCTGGGTACTCCACCCGTCTGGCTGAGTTAGGGATGCCCCTTCCGCCAGAGGCTATCACTGACAGAGTTCTTCAACATGCACGGGATGAACAAGTCAGTCGCCGAGCTATTTGCGATGCTGAAAGCCGCTGAGTCTGAAATTCAGAAGGAGCATCAAGTGTTGATGGTCAATAAAACCACTAGTTTCAAGAAAAATGGCAAGGGTAAGAAGGGTAACTCCAAGAAGAGTGGCAAAACAGTTGCTCCTCTCGTGAAGAAACCCAAGGCTGGACCCAAACCAGAAACTGTGTGTTTTCATTGCAAGGGAACTGGACACTGGAAGCGGAACTGCCCCAAGTATTTGGCTGACAAGAAGGCGGCCAACAACAAACAAGGTATATATGATATACATGTTATTGATGTGTACCTTACCAACCCTCGTTGTAGTGCCTGGGTATTTGATACCGGTGCGGTTGCTCATATTTGCAACTCTAAACAGGAACTGCGGAATAGACGGAGGCTGGCAAAGGACGAAGTGACGATGCGCGTGGGAAATGGTTCCAAGGTTGATGTGATCGCCGTCGGCACGCTCGCTCTTCGATTACCGTCGGGATTAGTGATGAACCTAAATAAGTGTTATTTGGTGCCTGCGTTAAGCATGAACATTATATCTGGATCTTGTTTATTGCGAGACGGTTACTCATTTAAATCAGAGAATAATGGTTGTTCTATTTATATGAGTAATATCTTTTATGGTCATGCACCCAATGTGAGGGGTTTATTCTTATTGAATCTCGATAGTAATGATACACATGTTCATAACATTGATGCCAAAAGATGTAGAATTGATAATGATAATACCACTTTCTTGTGGCACTGCCGTTTAGGTCATATTGGCGTAAAACGCATGAAGAAGCTCCATGCTGATGGACTTTTGGAGTCGCTTGATTTTGAATCACTTGACACATGTGAGCCATGCCTCATGGGCAAGATGACTAAAACGCCGTTCTCTGGAACAATGGAACGGGCAAGTGACTTATTGGAAATCATACATACTGATGTGTGTGGTCCGATGAGTATTGAGGCGCGCGGTGGTTATCGTTACTTTCTCACCTTCACTGATAACTTAAGTAGATATGGGTATATTTACTTAATGAAACACAAGTCTGAAACATTTGAAAAGTTCAAACAATTTCAGAGTGAAGTTGAGAATCATCTTAACAAGAAGATTAAATTCCTACGATCTGATCGAGGAGGAGAATATCTGAGTTATGAGTTTGGCAGTCACTTAAGACAATGTGGAATTGTTTCACAACTGACACCGCCTGGAACACCACAGCGTAATGGTGTGTCCGAACGTCGTAATCGAACTTTATTGGATATGGTGCGATCTATGATGTCTCTTGCCGATTTGCCACTATCGTTTTGGGGTTATGCATTAGAGACAGCTGCATTCACTTTAAATAGGGCACCATCGAAATCCGTTGAGACAACGCCATATGAACTTTGGTTTGGCAAGAAGCCAAAGCTGTCGTTTCTTAAAATTTGGGGATGTGATGCTTATGTCAAAAAGCTTCAGCCTGAAAAGCTGGAACCCAAAGCGGAGAAATGCGTCTTCATAGGATACCCAAAAGAGACAGTTGGGTATACCTTCTATCTCAGATCCGAAGGCAAAGTGTTTGTCGCTAAAAACGGAACATTTCTTGAGAAAGAGTTTCTCTCGAAAGAATTGAGTGGGAGGAAGATAGAACTTGATGAGGTTGTTGAACCTTTACTTCAACCTGAGAGTAGCGCAGCGCAGAAAGTTGTTTTTGTGGAGCCTACATTAGCTGAAGAGGAAGTTAATGATGATGATCATGAAACTTTGGATCAAGTTGCTATCGAACCTCGTAGGTCGACAAGGACGCGTACTGCTCCCGAGTGGTACGGCAACCCTGTCTTAGAGGTCATGTTGTTAGACAACGATGAACCTACGAGCTATGGAGAAGCGATGATGGGCCCGGATTCCGAGAAGTGGTTAGAGGCCATGAAATCCGAGATGGGATCCATGTATGAAAACAAAGTATGGACTTTGGAAGTATTACCTGAAGGGCGTAAGGCCATTCAGAACAAATGGATCTTTAAGAGGAAGACGGACGCGGACGGTAATATCACCGTCTATAAAGCTCGACTTGTGGCAAAGGGTTTTTCACAAGTTCAAGGAGTTGACTACGATGAGACCTTCTCACCCGTAGCGATGCTTAAGTCCGTCAGAATCATGTTAGCAATAGCTGCCTTTTTCGATTATGAAATTTGGCAGATGGATGTCAAAACAGCGTTCCTTAACGGTTACCTTAAGGAAGAGTTGTATATGATGCAACCAGAAGGTTTTGTCGATCCAGAGAATGCTGACAAAGTTTGCAAACTCCAGCGATCCATTTATGGACTGGTGCAAGCATCTTGGAGTTGGAATCTTCGTTTTGATGAGGTGATCAAAGCGTTCGAGTTTATACAAGTTTACGGAGAAGCTTGTATTTACAAGAAAGTGAGTGGGAGCTCTATAGCGTTTCTAATATTATATGTGGATGACATATTACTGATTGGAAACAATATAGAAATGCTGGAAAGCGTGAAGGAATATTTGAACAAGAGTTTTTCAATGAAGGACCTAGGAGAAGCTTGAAAGATCGTGGATGTCGCCTAGAGGGGGGGGGTGAATAGGCGCTTTAAAATAATTACGGTTTAGGCTTGAACAAATGCGGAATAAACCTAGCGGTTAATTTGTCAAGCACAAAACCTAAAACGACTAGGCTCACCTATGTGCACCAACAACTTATGCTAAGCAAGATAAACAACTAAGTGATAGCAAGATATATAACTAGAAACAATATGGCTATCACAAAGTAAAGTGCATAAGTAAAGGGCTCGGGTAAGAGATAACCGAGGCACGCGGAGACGACGATGTATCCCGAAGTTCACACCCTTGCGGATGCTAATCTCCGTTAGAGCGGTGTGGAGGCACAATGCTCCCCAACAATGCCACTAGGGCCACCGTATTCTCCTCACGCCCTCGCACAATGCAAGGTGCCGTGATTCCACTAAGGGACCCTTGAGGGCGGTCACCGAACCCGTACAAATGGCAACCCTTGAGGGCGGTCACCGAACCCGTACACTTTGGCAACCCTTGGGGGCGGTCACCGGTACCCGTCAAATTGCTCGGGGCGATCTCCACAACCTAATTAGAGACCCCGACGCTTGCCCGGAGCTTTACACCACAATGATTGAGCTCCGAGGCACCACCAAGCCGTCTAGGGCGCCAAGGCACCCAAGAGGAACAAGCTCTAGGGTGCTCAAACACCCAAGAGTAATAAGCTTCTCAACTACTAACTTCCACGTATCACCGTGGAGAACTCAAACCGATGCAACTAATGCAATGGCAAGGGCACACGGAGTGCCCAAGTCCTCCTCTCTCAAATCCCACCAAAGCAACAAAAGCTATGGAGGAAAATGAGAGGAAGAACGAAGAAGAACACGAAAAACTCCAAGAACTAGATCCAAGGGGTTCCCCTCACTTAGAGGAGAAAGTGATTGGTGGAAATGTGGATCTAGATCTCCTCTCTCTTTTCCCCCAAAAACTAGCAAGAAACCATGGAGGGATTGAGAGTTAGCAAAGCTCTAGAAGGTCAACAATGGGAGGAGAGAGAGCTGCAATGGATAAGAAAACCGTTGGGGAAGAAGACCCCTTTTATAGGGCCACCCCAAATCCAACCGTTACCCGTGCAGGACGCGCACAAGCGGTACTACCGCTCTTGCGAGCGGTACTACCGCTCGTGCGGTAGTAATTCAAAAACAGCAGGCAATCAACAAGGAACTGGAGCGGTAGTGCCGCACTAAGCGGTACTACCGCTCAACTTAAGCGGTACTACCGCTTAAGCTTTCGCAGGACAGAGGAAACAGAGGAAGTGGGGTAGCACTGGAACGGCAGTACCGCAACAAGCGGTACTACCGCTCCACTACCGCCCCACTACCGCTTAGGGAAAAATAACACCAGAAGAAAACACGGTAGTGCAGCGGTAGTAGGGGCGGTAGTACCGTGTCAAGCGGTACTACCGCTCCACTACCGCTTTACTACCGCTAAACGAAAAAGAATGCCAGTAGAAATCACGGTAGTGCAACGGTAGTAGGGGCGGTAGTACCGTGTCAAGCGGTACTACCGTGGTCCCGAGCGGTACTACCGCTTTGGTGACAGGTAAACTGCCCAGACAAACAATAAACCCTGAACTGCCATAACTTCTGCAAATGAGCTCCGAATTGAGCAAACTCAAGCTTGTTGGATAGAGGACGACAAATACTATCCAACAGCGAACTCAAGCTTGTTATATTAAGAAGTGGCAGTAGAGAAAATACCAATGATATAGAGATGAGAAACCTCTATGAATGAAGAACCGGCATAAACTCCAACATCGAAAACATCATAGAAGATGCATATATGAACTCCGTTTTCGATGACCTCGAGCTTGTCATGAAGATGACCAAAAGCTCAAAGACTCACAAAGAGAAACACCAAACACAAACCAAGAAATATGATGCAAGGATGCAATGGTTTGAGCTCTCTACGAAGATATGATAAAGCTACTCACTTGAGAGCCCCCCTTGATAGTACGGCTATCGATCCTATAACCCGGTCTCCCAACTACTACCATGAGACCGGTAAAATAGAAAACCTATCAAGGGCAAACCTTTGCCTTGCGCAAAGTCCACTTGAGCTAGATGATGACGATCTTGACCTCCTCAAGTTGGACCACCTTTCTTGATTGCGCCGGCTCGATGAAGACTAGCTGATTGCTCCCCCATACTCCACTATGGGTGAGCCACTCTTCGGCACATCTTCACAAGTCCATTGTCACCACAATGGACAGCAAGCTTCAAGCATGTGATCTCTTCGTGATGCTCCACTTGAACTTGCACACCGCAATCTTGATGACGATCACCACTTGATGTCATCCTCCATGGGTTGTGTGATATCTTCCTTTTGATGCACGCCCATGGAAACAAACCTAACCCCACAAAGAACTCTTGCATAGAACATGGGTTAGTACACAAAGCGTAATGGACAATGCTTACCATACCGTGAGATCACTTGATCCCACTCGGTACATCTTCTACGCTTTGTGTGTTGATCAACTCGAATCACTCTTCATATTTAGTCTTGATCAACCTTGAATCTTTCCAACTCTCTTCATTAGGATGATGTCTTGAAGGTAAACATGAATGTTCACACAATCTCCTTCTTCAAGACATGCTTGCAATAGGCTCATCTCTTACATGACCAATCTTTGGATAACTCCATGAATAACCTTGGTCAACACATATTCTTCTTCAAATCACCTTGAGACCAACAAATGGTCTACAAGCAAAGCCTATGGACAAACCCTTCAAATATAGCTCAAGGCAACCATTAGTCCATAGAGATTGTCATCAATTACCAAAACCAAACATGGGGGCAGCACATGTTCTAACAAAGCTGCTTTCATATTAGGCATCAAGATCTATAGAGATAGATCGAGACGCTTAATAGGACTTTCACAAAGCACATACCTTGACAAAGTTTTGAAGAAGTTCAAAATGGATCAGTCCAAGAAGGGGTTCTTGCCTGTATTGCAAGGTGTGAAGTTGAGTAAGACTCAATGCCCAGTGACTGCAGAAGATAGAGAAAAGATGAGTGTCATCCCCTATGCTTCGGCCATAGGCTCTATCATGTATGCAATTCTGTGCACAAGACCCGATGTCAGCCTTGCCATAAGTATGGTCGGAAGGTTTCAAAGTGATCCAGGAATGGAACACTGGACGGCGGTCAAGAATATCCTGAAGTACCTGAAAAGGACTAAGGACATGTTTCTCGTTTATGGAGGTGATCAAGAGCTCGTCGTAAAGGGTTACGTCGATGCAAGCTTTGACACTGATCCGGATGACTCTAAGTCGCAAACCGGATACGTATTTATTCTTAATGGGGGTGCGGTTAGCTGGTGCAGTTCCAAGCAAAGCGTGGTAGCAGATTCTACATGCGAAGCGGAGTACATCGCAGCCTCGGAGGCGGTGAAGGAAGGTGTCTGGATGAAGGAGTTCATGACAGATCTTGGAGTAGTGCCTAGTGCGCTTAACCCAATGACTCTGTTTTGTGATAATACTGGTGCCATTGCTCTAGCCAAGGAACCAAGATTTCACAAGAGGACCGGACACATAAAGCGACGTTTCAATTCCATCCGCGATTACATCAAGGAGGACGACATAAATATTTGCAAAGTACACACGGATCTGAATGTTGCAGATCCGATGACTAAACCTCTTCCAAGGGCTAAACATGAACAACACCAGAACTGCATGGGTGTTCGATTCATTACAATGTAAATCACATAGTGATGTGAACTAGATTATTGACTCTAGTGCAAGTGGGAGACTGTTGGAAATATGCCCTAGAGGCAATAATAAATTGGTTATTATTATATTTCCTTGTTCATGATAATCGTTTATTATCCATGCTATAATTGTATTGATTGGAAACTCAAATACATGTGTGGGTACATAAACAACACTGTGTCCCTAGTAAGCCTCTAGTTGACTAGCTCGTTAATCAAAGATGGTTAAGGTTTCCTAGCCATTGACATGAGATGTCATTTGATAACGGGATCACATCATTAGGAGAATGATGTGATGGACAAGACCCAAACTACGAACGTAGCATATGATCGTGTCAGTTTATTGCTATTGTTTTCTGCATGTCAAGTATCTGTTCCTATGACCATGAGATCATGCAACTCCCTGACATCGGAGGAGTACCTTGTGTGTATCAAACGTCGCAACGTAACTGGGTGACTATAAAGGTGCTCTACAGGTATCTCCGAGGGTGTCTGTTGGGTTGGCATGGATCAAGACTGGGATTTGTTACTCCATATGACGGAGAGGTATCTCAGGGCCCACTCGGTAATACAACATCACAATGAGCCTTGCAAGCAATGTGACTAAAGTGTTAGCCACGAGATCTTGTATTACGGAACGAGTAAAGAGACTTGCCGGTAACGAGATTGAACTAGGTATAGAGATACCGACGATCGAATCTCGGGCAAGTAACATACCGAAGAACAAAGGGAATAGCATATGGGATTAACTGAATCCTTGACATAGAGGTTCGACCGATAAAGATCTTCGTAGAATATGTAGGAGCCAATATGGGCATCCAGGTCCCGCTATTGGTTATTGATCGTAGAGGTGTCTCGGTCATGTCTACATAGTTCTCGAACCCGCAGGGTCTACACACTTAACGTTTGGTGACGATTAGTATAATTGAGTTATTTTGTTGGTGACCGAAGGTTGTTCGGAGTCCCGGATAAGATCCCGGACATGACGAGGATCTCCGGAATAATCCGGAGGTAAAGATTGATATATGTGATAATAGTGTTTTGATCTCCGGAAGGGTTCCGGAATTCACCGGAAGTGGTTCTGGATGTTTACCGAAGTGTTCGGGTGCAAGAACACTTTATATGGGCCAAGGGATAAAAGCCCACGAGGTATTGGAAGTGCAAAAGTAGTTTTGCTGCCGCGTAAGCGGTACTACCGCTTGGTGAAGCGGTACTACCGCCCGAGCGGTACTACCGCTTGTGTGAAGCGGTACTACCGCCCAAGCGGTACTACCGCTTGTGCGCGGTACTGCGGGGATCCGAGTTGGACTCTTTCCCTGCGGGCCAAACCGACCTTGTGCGGGCAAAACCGACCTGGAGGAGGCTTTTACTCCAAGTTTAGACCCCAAGGCTCAACATATAAATAGAGGGGCAGGGCTAGCACACGGGACACATTAAGATTTCCCCAAGCCGTGTGCGGCAACCCTAACCCTCTAGTTCCTCCGTCATAATCTCCGTAGCGCTTGGCGAAGCCCTGCTGAGATTGTTCCTCACCAACATCACCACGCCGTCGTGCTGCTGGAACTCAACCACTACTTCACCATCGCTCGCTGGATCGAGGAGGTGAAGGCGTCATCAAGCCGTATGTGTGTTGAACGCGGAGGTGCCGTCCGTTCGACGCTAGTTCGTGATCGGATCGAGGGACGACTTGCGATTTGGATCGTGGAGACGTTCGACTACATCAACCGCGTTTCTTAAACGCTTCCGCTTAGCGATCTACAAGGGTATGTAGATTCTCTCTCCCTCTCGTAGATGCTCATCACCATGGATAGATCTTGTGTGTGCGTAGGAAATTTTTTGTTTCCCATGCAACGTTCCCCAACACCAGAAGTAAGTTCAATCATTACCGCACCATATCGGCAACTTTCGTTCATTTCCTGATATCAAGTAATCATTTTCTTTGCCGGGCAGGGTTTGGAAAAAGTTCACCAACCAGGTTAGGGGTGAATGGGCAAAGGAGCTGCGATTTTCACACCCCAAAGTAAGTACTACTAGCTAGTTCCGCGCATCTCTCATTGATTCCAGTTTCAATACCATTATCATGCTTGATTATCATTTTGATTGAACTCTATTCTCGTAAAGTGCTTGTGGCAGGCACCCGGGAATAATTTATGTGGATACTACGTTTGCGAGTTCATTCGTCACTCGACCTCTGAGCGGGGCACATCTTTAGAACAATTTGAAGTACGTAAACAATAATATATATTGACCCCCTTCTTTAAATCAGATCTGGCGGAAGCGGGACGAACTCCTACCAAATGATCGCATACGAGCAATTCAAGAGGAATTGGCGAGATTCTTTGTTGAGCATGTCATACCTACAGACGGAGAATGCCATCGGGATTTCCGATGCGATTTTGGTAATTAGATATTAGGGATCGTAAGAGATGTTATATTGTATATATGCGTGAACGTGTACTATATGTAGTAGCATCGAATAGATATAGGAAAACTTGTTGTTCGACCAAGCACGGAGAAAGAGAGGTCACTTCTCTCTATATATTGATCATGACGACGTTGTGTAATGGTTCCTTCATTGCTATATGTAGTAGCTAGCGTCGAGTTGAATGAAAAGCATAAAATAAAAATGAAACCCCTAAACCCTCCAAAACCCCTAAACCCCTCCTTTAAAAAAAACAGCGCCTGGCAGGTGCTGACGCGTGGCTGCCTTCTAGTCCCGGTTGGTGTTACCAACCGGGACTAGAGGTCCTCCTGCCTGGGCGCCCATAGCGGCCACGTGGAGCTCCTTTAGTGCCGGTTCATAACCCAACCGGGAATAAAAGTTGGGGCCTTTTGTCCCGATTGTTTAGTCCCGGTTGCATAACCGGGACTAAAGGCCCTCTGGAACCGGGACTGATGCCCTGTTTTCTACTAGTGGGGACATAAAACAATAGCGCTTGCTGCGAGGCAACCCAATAGTTAGCTTTATTTTTTATTTTTACTTTCTGTTTGTTTTTGATAACATGATTACTTTACTCTGTAATGATTATGTTTTTATGTTTAAATTAGCATTTGTGCCAAGTAAAGCCTTTGGGATGACTCACGAGATGAGTAGAATCGATGCTGAAACAAAACATAAACTTTTGACTCCAGTACAGGAATTTTAATTTTTTACTGGAGCGTGATGATGATATGAATTTTTTACACAATATTTATATACAAATTTTCGAGGTTTTCATAAATTTTCAGAATTTTTAGAGTGACAGAAGTATAGGTTCTCTACAGATTGCTACAAACTGTTCTGTTTTAGACAGATTCTGTTTTTGCTTCATAGTTGCTTGTTTTGATTATGCTATGGATTGTATCGGGGGGTATAAGCCATGGAGAAGTTAGAATACAGTAACTATTATGAAATTATGAAATAAGAATCAATTTATAACAGTACCTAAAGTATTCAATATGTTGCTTATACTAACGGATCTCACGAAGTTTTGTTGAGTTTTGTGTGATTGAAGTTTTCAAGTTTTGGGTGTTATCATGATGGACAAAGGAATAAGGAGCGGCAAGAGCCTAAGCTTGGGGATGCCCAAGGCACCCCAAGGTAATATTCTAAGGAAGACTCAAGCGTCTAAGCTTGGGGATGCCCTGGAAGGCATCCCCTCTTTTGTCTCAATCCATCGGTATGTCACTTGAAGCTATATTTTTATTCATCACATGATATGAGTTTTGCTTGGAGCGTCATTTTTTTTGTTTGCATTTACTTTCAGTTTGCCACAATCATTGTTTGCTGAACACACCTATTTAAGAGAGAGACACCTTCATCATAATTTGTTAGAATACTCTATGTGCTTCACTTGTATCTTTTGAGCTTAGCAGTTGCTCTAGTACTTCACTTATATCTTTTTGAGCACGGTGGCGTGTAGATTTTATAGAAATAATTTCACTCTCATTATTCACTTATATTTGTTTGAGAGTTAATAAATAGTGACGTTAATTTGCATGGGTCATAAGACTAGTCCAAAAATGTTAGGTATTCAATGAGTGATAATCAAAACCATCATGTAGCACATATAGAGAAATTGTGGGTTAATGATATTGATGTGGTAATATGAAAAAAGGTGCGAGTTCATAATTGTTGATCTATAGAAGTGTCGATATTAAGAGAGGTTAACTTCTTGTTTGTCTAAAAATTAAAGAGACATGGTGATGATGTGTGAGCATTTCTATTCCTCGTTGAAATCCTAGTGTTGTTTTGGGTCGGAAGCGCGCGATGGTTAACTCCTACCAACCTCTTCCCTCGGGGCATGCGAGTAGTACTTTGATTTGTGATAAAAGTAATAAAACCTTGCAATAAGTATATGAGTTCTTTATGACTAATGTGAAACCATGGACATACGCAATCTCACCTCCTGATATTTGCTAGCCTCTTCGGTACCATGCATAGCCCATTCTCACCTCGAGGATCGGTGCAACTTTCGCCGGTGCATCCAAACCCCATGACATGATACACTCTGTTGCACATAAGCCTCATTATATCTTCCTCAAAACAGCCACCATACCTACCTATCATGGCATTTCCATAGCCATTCCGAGATATATTGCCATGCAAATTCCATCGTCACTTCACATGACTAGTTCGTTCATCATCATATTGCTTTGCATGATCATATAGAGTTGGCATAGTATTTGTGGCAAAGACACCATTCATATTTTTGATACATGTCACGCTATATCATTGCACATCCTGGTACACTGTCAGAGGCATGCATATAGAGTTATATCTTCATATCAGTTCTTCATATCGAGTTGTAAGTAAATAAAAGTGTGATGATAACCATTGTTAGAGCATTGTCCCAGTGAGGAAATAAAAATGGGGAGGCCAAATGAGCCCACCATTCTGAGATAAGGGACTTTGCTACTATCCTTTACCACACTTGTGCCTCAAAGTGGCACCTTGTTCCTCATATAGAGAGTCTCATGTTATGTCATTTTCATATGCTAGTGGGAATTAATTTTTCATTATTATAAACTTGGCTTGTATATTCCTATGACGGGCTTCCTCAAAATGCCCGAGGTCTTCATGAGTAAGCAAGTTGGATGCACGCCCCACTTAGCTTCATTTGAGCTTTCATACATTTATAGCTCTAGTGCATCATTTGCATGGCAATCCCTACTCCTTGCATTGACATCTATCGATGGGCATCTTCATAGCCCGTTGGTACGCCTAGTTGATGTGAGACTATCTTCTCCACTTTTTTACCCCTTTGATATCTACCACCATATTCTATTCCACCTAAATGCTATGTCGAATGGCTCACGCTCATGTATTGCGTGAAGAATAAACAGTTGATGCATATTGAAAAGTACGATCCAATTGCCTGACTTGGACACTGTGGTGCTTGACATTTGTATTAATGTGGTGAAGATGGAGCCATGCCTTGCTAATATAATAAGATGAACGGGGGGTAAACATTCTTTGAGGATCGTATACTTTGAAAGATTGATGATTTTATTTCTTATACTTATAAGTATTGATATGTTAATATTTGTTAATTCATCGTTTCTCAATGAGCATACATGAATAAGATTACATAATGGATAGCATGTCACATCAAAAATTCTGTTTTTATCATTTACCTACTCTAGGACGAGCAGGAATTAAGCTTGGGGATGCTTGATACGTCTTCAACGTATCTATAATTTTTTATTGTTCCATGCTGATATATTATCATTCTAGGATAGTTTTTGGGTCTTTATTTAAAAATTTATAATATTTTTGAGCACTAACCTATTGACCCAGTGCCCAGTGCCAGTTGATGTTTTCTGCATGTTTTTCACATCTCAGGTTTACAATACCAAACGAAGTCCAATTGTCACGAAACTTTTTGATGATTTTTTCTGGACCAAAAGAAGACCTGGGTGAGTCGGGAGGAGACCGAAAGCCGCACGAGGGCACCAGCACGCAACAGGGAGCGCCCTGGGGGGGCGCCCTGGTGTATGCTGGCCCGCTCGGGCGTCTCCCGACGCCCCTCTTTGGCCAATAAATTCTCTAATATCCTAACAACCCTGGAGGCAGTCCCGAAACCCTTTACCGCCGCCGCAAGTCTCTGTTCCGTCGCGAGGCCATCTGGAGCTCCGTTCCGGCACCCCGCCGGAGGGGGGATCGATCACGGAGGGCCTCTTCATCAACCTTGATGTCCTCATGATGATGTGTGATAGTTCACCATAGACCTACGGGCCCATAGCTAGTACCTAGATGGCAATCTCTCTATCTCTTGATCTTCAATACAATGATCATCGCATCTTCGCTTTGATCTATCCGATGTAACCCTATTGTGCGGTGTGTTTGTTGGGATCCGATGAATTGTGGGTTTATGTTCAGATTATTCATGAAATGTATTTGAGTCACCTCTGAATTTTAAGATTCTTATTTGCATGATCATTATAGCTTTGTAATTCTCTCTGATCTATCGGTGTGCTTTGGCCAAGTAGATTGATTTATCTTCACTGAGAGAGGTGCGTTGTGGTAGATTCAACCTGACGAGTTTCTATATCCCAGTGACAAAGTAGGGGACAAGATACGTCTTTGTGTTGTTACTACTAAGGATAACACGATGGGGCTTATTCATATTGCTTGAGTTTACTTTGTCTACATCATGTCATTGTTCTCCATGCATTACTCTGTTTGTCATGAACTTAATACGTAGAGAGGCAAGCATAGAAGCGCTCTTGAAGTGGAGTAATAGTAATAGGTGCAGGCAGGAGTCGGACTATTTGTTTATGGACGTGATGCCTATATACACATGATCAATGCCGTGAAAATCGCATAATTATCCGCTTTTCTATCAATTGCCCAACAGTAATTTGTTACCCACCGTATGCTGCCTACATGAGAGATGCCGCTAGGGAAAACTATGGCCCCCGGGTCTATTCACTTATAAATTTACAAATGCTACTATTACCTTGCTGACTTTATTTACTTTTATTTTATTTTGCAATTCACAATTATCTACACAACTCATTTGCTTGCAAATAACGAGATCAAGGGGATTGACAACCCTCTTGCCCGCGTTGGGTGTAAGTTGTTTGCTCTTTTGTGTGCAGCCGCTGAAGATGGTTGAGGATTGATATTCCTATTGGTTCGGTAAACCTTGGTTTCATAACTGAGGTAAATACTTACCCACTTTGTGCTGCAATTATCCGTTCCTCTTCATGGAAAACCCAACGCAGATCACAAGTATCACTCCCGCTCTCGATCTGGCAACTCAAGAAGGTGGATCTATAATTCCTAGAGGACAAGGTTGCCAGTAAGCTGGTTACTTGGGAGGGCCAAAACATTACTACCATTGGTCGTACGACCCATGTCAGGTCTGTGACAACCTCCCAGGTGATATACTTCATCACAACGCTTGTCATCCCTCCGGGCATATTGCACAATGTCAACAAGCTTGAGCGGGCATTTCTATGGTCCGGTTCGGACAAGACCACCGGAGCTAAGTGTAAGGTCAACTGGGAGGTGGTTTGCCGCCCAATTCAATATGGAGGTCTTGGGGTGCTGAACACAAACAAATTTGCTCGGGCTTTGAGACTGCGGTGGCCTTGGTTTGAGTGGAAGGAACCAAGCAAGATGTGGGTGGGTACCGAAAACCCATGCGACGAGGCCGACCTTGACTTCTTCTATGCATCCACCACCATCATTATGGGAAATGGGGCTCGAACGCCTTTCTAGGACTCCCCATGGTTGCTAGGGCGCAAGCCCAAGGTGATTGCACCGCTCATTTACAAGGCATCCTCGAGAAAAAATTGGAAGGTGCGGGAAGCTATTAAGGACAATGCTTGGATTTTAAAGGTTAGGCCGGACATTGTGGTATCCGTTGACCACCTAAGGGAATTATTTACCCTCTGGATGCTTCTGCATGATGTCAATCTGGACGAGCACTCTGAGGATGACATCATTTGGAAGCACACGACTGATGGGCAATACTCGGCCGCCTCTGCTTATAGGGCACAACTCTTGGGCATGGTTAACTCTCCCATGGAGCAAATGCTATGGAAGGCATGGGCACCGCCAAAGGTCAAGTTCTTTGCTTGGATTTCCTTACAAGACCGAATTTGGACGGCGGATCGATTAGACAGGCGCGGGTGGCAAAATTGCGGTCTTTGCCCTCTTTGTGGGAGGGTGCAAGAAACAGGGGCTCGCCTTTTCTTCAAGTGCCGCTTAACCAACGGACTATGGAGACTGGTCATCGACAAGCTGGGTCTCGACCATATGGACCCTTCTACTTGGCACTTGGAAGCCTCCGTCAAGGATTGGTGGGCGAACATGACCGGCTTGGGCATCCCTAACAGGAAGGCGGTGGCCTCTCTTACAATGCTTGTTTCATGGACCGTCTGGAGCGAGAGGAATGCACGCATCTTCCACCACAAGAGCGCGCCGCCACCGATCCTGCTCAACAACATTCTTACTGAGGCTAAACTATGGGTTACGGCGGCAGCCTTGAAGCTAGGGGATATTTTAGTACGTGAGTAGTTACCATGTGGTGTGTTTTGTTAACAACAAACTCTATTCCTCTCTTAATTAATTGATGAGGCAAATCTTTTGCCTCCGTTTCAAAAAAAAAAACTTCCAAGATGCCTAAACTAGTTGATCTGGACAAGTTCCTAGGGATCCATCTAAAAGAGTGGAATTCCTACATAAATGATAGTTAAATGTTTCCATACAATGAAAGTTCGTTGTCGGATGAAATGAAAGGTAATGTGCTAAAGCTTTTTTCTTTTGTTTTTTAGTATCAGCCTTCTTCAATGATTTCATTCTCCCTCAGTTTGATAATGTTTTTTTGCGCCGGCCCGTTGTAGGTTAGATTGTTAGAACAATGTGTTAATTTTCAATTTTACAACTTTGAAACAAGATTTTATCAAATGTAATTCATTTGGTCTCAAATGGTTAGTCTTCTTTCACTTTTCAACGAACATGTTTAAGGCGTGAAGAATTAAGTGATTATGCCCTTGTTTTGTTTACATGAATGCTTTTGCCTTGCTGGTTCATGAATATGTCCATACATCTTTTGCCCCCTCTAATTTTTTTTCCTGGGTCCACCCCTGGGGTCCGCCACTGGTTGGACCGACGCGTAACACGTGCCTGAAAGGAGAAGTGATGTGTGCACATATACAGATTTAAGTACAAGTAGAATAACAGAGGCAAAGCAGAGAAAGGGCATGACCCATGGGTCATGAGTCATGAGTACTTGAAAGTTTAACTCATGAACCCGAGTGAAGCACCTAGGGCTTAACATTGATCATGTCAACGGGAAAGGCCGTGTGAAAAGAAAAAAAAGATTCTCAAATCAGGGATGGATCGAGGAAGTCCATTAGTGCAGAAACTCTGAAACCAGCAAAAACAGTGCCTCCGAACTTGGTGACCAAATCCAGAGCCCAACTATAAGATCCCGCTATCAAATCCCAAACACTCAGTAAAAGGCTGTATGGAGCAATAGTTTCTCAGGTGAACCTTGCTTGCTTCTTGCTGCTGCACAGAGAAGCCAGCTGCGGCGCATCACGGCTACACATGCAACCCATTGTCATAGTCCATACACCACATGAAATCATTTCAACAGCGTCGCCATCAACCTCAGGTAGACTAAGATCTACGAGTAGATTTCAGGGTTTAGGGTGGGTGAAGAGAGATGAGTCAGGGGGATAGACAGGGAACGTTTGTCATTGCATTGTTTTTCCTTGCTGAGCAACAGCCACCGAGCTGCTTACAACCAAGTCCAAGACCAAAATTACCCGACCCAATGGTACACTACTGTGACTACTCTACTCCTAAACAAGCTCCTGACCCTACCATCAGCAAATCGGTATGTCGCTCCCTGTTCACCCAAACGGCCAAACTTGGCCTCGTCGGGAGCTTCGGGCTTCAGGTTTCAGCCACGCCGAATCGCCGAAGCAACTTGAAGAGGCCACTGAGGGGATTGTTTGGATGGCATTCATTTTTAGGAGAAATCAGGTACAAGGACGAGCGGTGGATGTAGAAGCTGCGAAGAAACAAAAAAAATTAGCGTCAATAAGTACAGATTCACAGGATACATGTAGCAATCATGTTCAGAGATATTCAGAGTCCTTACCTGACATACAACAACACCTCCTGCATCAGCCTGAGCTCCATCATCGGAAACACCATCTTCCCCTGGATCATAACCTTGGAAGAACTCACCAGCGGGGCAAGGCACCTCGCCCACTCGGGAGACAGCTTCCCCATCTACAGTTAGTTGCCATCAAATAATTGATCAATATTCAGATGCTATTTCTGCACATATATGATGTATATTTGCATTGGAAGCAAAAGCAGAGTAAAGTGGGAACCTCTCCAGATCGGTTCGTCGAGAAGCGCACGATCTCAGCCAGCGCCACCGCCTGCCTGTACGACACCCTGATCCTGCCTTCGTGCGAAGGAAAGGCGAAGTGGACGACCTCGCCGGCGTCAAGCCACTTCCTCCCGAGACAAGTCGACAGCCCGGTGGCATATGACTTTGTGAAGAAGACCCATTCGCGGTGGTCCGGTGGGTACTCGTCCAGCTCCGCCGGCTGCGGCGCCACAACCATCTTCCAATCGCTCACTGGCGTGGCCCCCGGCGGCGGCATTGCCCGGATGGGCTTTGGGTTCAGGTAAGGCGCCGGGCGGGACGTCGTGAGATCGATGAAGACTACGTCGTCGTCATCTTGGCGGTTTCTCTTCTTGGATTTGGGCGGGGGGTCAATGATCTCCACCTCGTCTTCACTAGAGCCCTCCTCCTCCTCCTCCTTCTCCTCCTTTAAACGGCGCGGCGGCGCAGTTCTGCATTGTTCCTCCTTGACCGGGACCTTGATCTCGTCGGGTTGCTCCTCCTTCTTGACTCGACCAGGCTTGATGTCGGCATCGATTGGCTCCCTCTTGATCTTGGCCTCGACCACGGACCTTGTCGGAGTCCGCATCGATTGGCTCCCTCTTTACCTCGACCTCCCCGACGGCTTCAGCCTTCACCTCACCGTGGTCAGCATGGATTCGCTCCCTCTTGACCTCGACCTCACCGGGTGCCTCGACCTTCACAATCACCCCGTCGGAGTCGGCATGGAATGGCTCCCTCTTCACAGCGACCTCGTCGGCGGATTCGATTTTCACTCTCGCCGGGGGCAGGGTCGTGGTAAAACCGCCGATGGGGCGCTCTTGATTGGTTGGCAAGGAGGGAGGCGATGGAGGAGGATTTAGGCCTTCAGAGATGCTTGGCTCTAATTTTGGCGGGGAATGGGCAAAAACACGACGAAAGGGCGGGTAATTGTTTTGGTTTTGGCGGGACAGGTAGGAGGGAAATGAAAAAGGTTGAGATGCTGAAGTAGAGTGAATTGTTTATCTTTTGGACCCGACTAGCAAGTGAGCCAGTGCGTTGCGACAGGTATAAAAAACATTCACTAATCTTATAATCATGAGTCCGTAGTTCCATGTTCTTTATTTCAACGCATGGTATCCTATCTGTGTTTCTATTCCTTCTTCCCACTCTCGTTGACGCTGACCTCAGGGTTCACACCATCACAACACGTCGGAATGTTGTCAATTTTAAGACGTCTTCCTCTTGGCACAGGATGATATTTTTTTTTTCTGTGAGGTATTGACGAGGCGTGCATGTGTGGTCATAGATATTGTTTTTTTTTCATCCTGGTTTTGCTGAAGTGTTCATTTTTATTCGGATCGACACCGTTATGAAGGAAAGACTGATCATGCGCTATTGATTAAGGTTCATTGTAAATAGATTTTTTTTTTAAATGATTAACAGGTAAAATAATATCATGTTCAGATTCTACATATTTTTCTAATCAAATTTCATATATAACATGTTAAATTCGGAGTTAGGGTTAAAAAGATATGGATTTAAAAAAACGATTAATATGTGCTGCGGGTTGATTACCAGAAACATTAAGGGTTTTCTGCAAAATAGCATGATGGATCAAGAATACCTATTTTTTTTATTAATAGGTATAGAATACCCGGCGTTCAATCGCCAGGGGGAAGGGTTGAGAGATCGAAATCGATGGCGGGGGGGAGGGCAGTCCCATCGACCATTCTGGTCGTTCTCAGGGGGAGCCAAGGGCGACTCCCGACCCAAGAGGCCCAGTTAACTTTTTATTGGTTTGCTGAAATTGCCACGTTAAAGTTTAAAATAAAAAGCAATTGAGTGATCTAGAAATTCTTTTTGCCATGCTAAACTTTAAAACTATCATCCTCTAGTCTAGACAAAAAATGCCATGAACTTTAAACTGACATCCTCTAGATAAAACAATGTCATGAACAAAAAAAGAGCACAAAGTTATAAAAGCACAAAGTAATAAAATGACATGTCAACAATAATGAAAAATGCCATGCGCTATATAATAAATCTGTCATCCTGTTAATAATGAAATTTTCATCCTCCTAATGATAAAAATGCTATGTCAACAAATAATGAAAATGACATGCCCCAATAATAAAACAGCCATCCAGTTAATAATAAATCTACCATCTTTCTAATAATAAAAATGGCATGTTATTAATTATAAAAATGACATGCTCTTAATAATAAACTATCATCATCTTGATGATAAACAATGTCATGTTCATACTTGTTAAAATATCAATCTCTTAATAACAATAAACTGCCACGTGACTTCTAATAAAAGTGTCATGCTACCTACAATAAAAAAAAATGACATGCTACTTATATGAATAAAAGAGAGATGCACACGGCAGGTTAAAAAATCCCTGTTAAGAAATAGGGATTTTTGTTCTTTCAAAAAATGTAAAGATTCAAATATTATAATTTTGAAATGAATAATCGAATTTAGAATAAATTTAGCTTTAAAAACATATAGGGCCTCTTTGATTCATAGGATTTTGAAAACGTAGGAATAGGAGAAGTATATGGTTGGGGTGGCATGTCCACTTGAATCCTATAGGGTTAGCAATGAGTGTTTGATGACATAGGAAAAACAAAGGAATTGTAAAAAGATGTTGGAATGGATGTTAGATTTCCAATGAAATGTAGTACAAAAGATTCCATAGGAAAAATTCCTACGGGATTCAATCATGTGAATCAAAAGACCTAACATAGGAAAAAATCCTAAGGATTTCAATCCTTTGGAATCCTATATAATTTCTTTGAATCAAAGGAGCCCATAGAAGTGACGTTCCCAAGTGTTCACATACCCCGCACTTAGTCCAGTGGTGAACCTCGCCCCTGCGCGTAGGAGGTTGCGGGATCAAACCCCGCACAGTGTGCAAACCTTGTCCATGATTTTTTGTTAAAAAAAACAAAGAGTGTTCGCCATGAAGCAACTGATAGTGAACGACTTCAGCAAACCAACGTGGCCAGGGCCTGCTTCAAGATCCATGCAACAGTGGATGGAGCATTCGTCAGGGTTGCCCCCTGGGGAACATTCTCCGGTTACTATTTCCCTTTATTTTGTCTTTTTTACGAGGTTGGAATGAAATGTCTTATATAAGACAAGCCGAACCCCATACTTTTCCCAAATCGAGTATTCGAACAAGACCGGTGCTTGCGAAATTGAATTTGTATATAATGTGTGGTTTTTATTTATTTATTATGAGAATAGGATATGACGTTAATTTGCAGATCATTCAAAAGGGTTTACGTCGATTCCGCCAACATGCTTCGATTTTTTTCTTAGGGCGTCCACTTAATGGATTTCATCTATTCAATTACGATAATAGATGTAAACTATTTAAAAAATTGCACAACATTCAAAAGGAAGTGTTGTTTATGTGCTCCAAGATAAAAAAAATCGGAAACACTAAATATATGATGTCTGACTTTTAGGCATGGCAAATCCGACATTTTTCATGGCAATTTATATTAGCGTGATGATGGCAAATTTAGTTTGTAAGCACTGCAATTTTCAGACAAAATATAAACTGAAACGGATTTGTCATGCTCGCCAACTAAACTTGCCATTCTCAGAGAACATAATGTGCCTTGAAAAATGTTTAATTTGCCATGGTCAAAAATTCAATGCCAGATTTGTAGTGGAATCCTATTTTAAAAGAAAGAATAAAGCCGACCTTGCCCTTGTTGTGTGGGTTGTAATTGCATAGGTGCGTTGCGTACAACTCACACACATGCGATTTGTAAGAGAATTTAAAAATAAAAAAACGCCAACACTAGTTGTGTGCATGTTGAAATTGTTGCAATTGCATCTGGATGCGTCGCACGCAACTCTCGCACATGCAACTAGTATATGGACTATGTTCTGAAAAACAGAAAATTAATATGTCATACAAATAAAGAAAAGACTTAAATATACGTGTTGTCCAAATGTTGCGTGCCTTTGAAGTGTCAACCTTCCATGTAAAAACAATGTACCTCCTGATTTTTTTTCCTCGGTAAAAACAATAGGTATAAGCGCTCAAACAAAAATGAAACCTCACACGAAAATAAAAATAAAAGAGGAAAGCAACAATAACAAAAAATAAAATTCAAAAAGTGAAATAAGTTACTAGAAAGTACAAAAAATAATCGAGAAAAGGGGAAAGTAAAATTTAAAAAGTTAAAATAATACATGAAAGGTTCGAACTTATAACCAATATGTTGTATATACCTATAAAAAAGGTGATATTGCCCAATCATCAAACATTATAGCTCTACAAGGAAAAAAGAACACGAAAAGTCCCACTTTACTGGTTCCAGTTTCAGAAAGAAAAAAACTTAACTAGTCCCTCCGTCCCATAATATGTTGTTTTTGCCGGAAATGCAATTCGGCTCCCAGGAGCACGTGCTCCTGCACATGAAAAATGAATTTTGAAATGTCAAAGAAAATCCCAACAAAAAATTTATGTGTTCTTTGTCACATACAAATGCTACCTGAAATTCTTTAGGCAAAAAGATTAAGCATTCTGGCCTATGCAAAAAAAAAAAATTGAACATCAATTGTTACCCCAAAACGTCTGACCCAAATTTGTTTTTTTTTCACAGACGAAACACCGTTTCTCCATTTTGCACGAAAATTTTCAAACATGCTTGCGGCACTAACACGAACATCTATAAAAAATCAGATTTTTTTTAAAACATTTATTATTAGTTTATTGTTACTGTTCATCGGGATGCAAATGCACCCGGGAGCCAAAACGCCTCCCCCGTTTTTTGCAAGCTAGTTTAGCTTCCAAAAACATCTTATATTATGCGACGAAGGGAGTAAAAAAAACAACAACACACATGATGGGAACAAAAATGGGCTTGTAAAAAACCCATCATTGTCTGACAAACAATATAACTACACTGCTTGATAAACAAGGCACGCCATACGCTAGAGATAAAGAAAACTGCCAACCATGGAGCACGTACAACGTGTCCTAAGATAATTGCACGGATCATGGCGTAAGTTTTTATCGAATGAATGAACTAGGGAATGAGACCGAACTAAATTTCAGCTATCTGAGTTTTAACGGTCCTGTTAAAAAACCCGAGTAGGCCAACATAATCAGATGGTTCCTTGACAGAATATAAAGCAACTTGCGAACCGAGAGTAGCTTAGATGGTTAGGTATGTTTTTGGTGAAACCAACCCACCAGGATTCAAGTTTTAAACGTGTCATTGGTGGTCGCACTGCACTTTTCTGAATTTATTGCAGACCTTTCGGCGATGTGCGTTCATTGGGGGAGACGTCCATGTCGATTACGAATCGAAGACGTGTGAGACGACTTGATCGTCTAAAAAGATAGACCCGTTCACTCTTTCAAAGATACTCATAGAAGGCGTAGGTATGTACAAAGGTATGTACGAATTGCTGTAGTGTTAGATTAGACAAGGCTCTCCTCTCCATATATTATTATATTTGTGCATACAGAATGTGCTGAAGAGTTCCTTTCCTTCACGAGAAGGAATAAACCGGCCATACTGAAGTTGTTGAATCACTGTGTGCCGCAGGAGGGAGTGCTAAAGCATGGATGTGCCTTCACATGGTTATCTTAGAATCGGCACCGGTTCCAGTTAAAACATATACATATGGTCAAGGAAATGTAAAATATAAGAAAAGGGTAGGCAGCGCATAACATAAATGTACACTAAAGTGCACCCAAGCAGTCAAATGTCTTGTGTGAGAATCTAATGCACCACCAATATCCAGTAGTTAACTATAGACACTGTGTGGTTACCTTTAGTTTACATGTGCTGTACTCTACCTAACCCTCGTACATTGCGCCTCACACTTCTTTTCCATGTCCGGTCACTCATCATGGACACCTTGGTTCTAAAGCTTTGTAGTTTCTTCTTAACATTAACATGAAGCGCAAGCGCACATAGCCCTATCCAATTGAAAGTAGTTAAGTAGACAAAACAAATGGAAAGCAATGATCATTACCGTTTTTTTCCCTCTTTGCGAGGGAATGATTGCATGTACCCTGTATGTACTCACAGCTTTCACGCTCAGATTTGCCCATGGGGTACCTTGCCTATGAATCGAGCGAAGCATATGTCCTTGTTCTGAATTGTCAACAGTTTGTCTTTAGGAACCATGGATGAATTATGAGACAAGGTGCTACTTCCGGTCACACCATCATGCATGTGTGCACATTCAGCCTTGTATGAAACCAAACCTCTCCGACTCTACAGCCACAGTCAAAGGCAGCAATAACACGCAACTAGATATGCTCAACGAGATACTTCCTTCGTTCCATAATGGAGTGTCTCCGCGCTTTTCACGATCTAAGTTTGACCATACATTTAACTAACGAGACCGACTGCGACGGGAGACTCCCGCCGCAGTCGGTCTCATTTCAGTGGTATAATTTTTGCTCCCGCCGCAGTCGGTCTCGTTGATTAAATGTATGGTCAAAATTAGACCTCAAAAAGCGTGGACACACTACATTGTGGAATGGATGGAGTATAAAACAAAAATAAAATATTCTATATGCATGCATATAGCGGAAATTCCTAATAGAGCTCGGGCACTATGGCGCATGATTTTTGAAATTTTTAAAAATTAACTTTCTAAGTTTCAGAAAATTCTGAAGAAAAATACAACTGTACTTAGTGGTGTATACTACATGTTTGTAAAATTTCATGATGAAATACGTTCACATGTGAGCTACAAACAAAACATGACTTTCATGGCCTATTCACTATAAAGTTCATGATTTTGTTTCTTTGTAGACCACATCAAAAACGTATTTCATCCTGAAGATTTATAGAGATGGAGTATACATCTCTATATACATGTGTACATTGTTTCACAATTTTTTGAAACTGTTAATTTTAATTTTTCATTTTTTCAAAATATCTAGCTCCATGAAGCTTGGGATAAAAAAACCCACCCTCTGCATATAGTATATAAGACGATACATTGTGTGCCTCACACATTATTAGTTATTATTACGATACATTATGTGTAGAATTTCTGTGGTCACTCTGGTTGCGGAGTCCGGAGCACATTTCGCTCCTCCCACCCCGCCCCACCTTCGGACCAGTGACTTCCACCTCTACCGCGCATGACCACCCATCAATCGTGCATTCTCGGAAGCCAAAAGAGGAAGAAGAAGGGGAAGAGGCAGGTATGGGAGTTGCCCGACCTCCCCATACCAGGTTATATCACGTGAAGCCTTAGGGCTCGTCACCGTACTTGGGGCCAGAAGCCGCAATGACATACTTCAATTTGGCCGGGCCTGGGTACTATTTCTCTAATTAACCCGATTCCCCGTGCTTCTATACGTGTAAGGGGGCTAGCCATAATGTGGCGGATTGCCTTTTTCGGCCCATGCTCTATGTGATGCAAATGTTGGGGCAGATCATCAAGGATCAAGGTTTCTTCTACATTGAGATGGACAGCGAGGATGCGCCCAAAGGCGGAACACTTGGCCTTGATCCCCAATCAAGTCTGGATCCTCATTGGCAGCTATTATAGAGGCCAAAATGAGACACCTCACTGATAAATCATGGCGCTAGAAGATCCAGAAAATTTCCACCATCAATTTCGCGGTTGCCTTTATTTTAAAGAAAAGCTTGCGGTTGTGCACTCGCTCGTGGTGAAATGACTTTATTCCTCAAGCAAACTCTAGCACGATGCAAACCCCGAGGCGTTACACGGTTTGTGTGTGTCTTTGTGGCATCCTAGATGAAACCCACAAGGATCTAGTGATTTGGTAGATGGTCAGGTTCATTGGGAAGCTTGTCTTCATTGATGAGTTGTCTATAATTAAACTCGAAAAGGTGTGAAAATGTGCGTTGTCGGCCCCCCATGAAGCTGAGGGTTAGGCTGGTGTTATAGTGGTGGCTTCGTAGAGTCGGAGTCGGAGCTCACCAGTTATACAACGCCGTCACGGCCTGACAATGGACCAAATTGTCGCCCACCCAAGCGTGATGATGACCTCTTTGAACCTGACATGACCGGTGACGCTCGCGAAGGGAATTGTCCTCTATGATATGGGAAATGTCGTACTACGCCACCCATGTAGTGCATCCTCACATGCGATGGGGGTTGATGCTACACCTTGATACACCCATTTTGCGTCAATATTTCTTATTATTAATTGATTGTCCATGTTTTGCACATTATCACTTCATTCTAATACATTTTCCTCATAATTTGCATGTCACAACAGAGCAGGGGGAATTGCCAGATAACTGTAGAAAAATACCCAAAAGAATGGTAGTGAAGAATCTGTTTTTTCGTAGGTCAAAAAACTCATCAAAAAAATGTTAGAATCTCTCGGGAAGAGAGCCAGTGGCACGTATGGTGCCCATGCAGCCCAAACTTGGGGCGTGGCCTAGGGTCACGAGTTAGGGGTGCGTGGGGCCCACATGTCTATTGTTGCCCTCTAGTGACCATGGTCCAATTTTACCCTAAAACCTTCACCTATATTTTAAGGAATTTTGTGCTATCATATTTGACGCAAAAATAGAGCGGATCATTTTCCTCTCCGGGTAGGGAAATTGATGTTATCGACATCACCAACAGCTTGATCATCGTGGGTATCCTCATCACCAACTCCATCTGTCCGGTCATTGACCGGACGCGTGTGCGGGCGTATGAGAGATCGTTTGAGGCGTTCGGTTGTAGATGCTTTAAGTCCAGCTGTAGATGCTCTAAAGCTTTGTAGTTTCTTCTTAACATGAAGCGCATGCACATATCCCTATCCACTAGACAAAACACATGGAAAGCAGTGATCATTACCGATTCTTTTTTCTTTGCGAGGGAATGATTGCATGTACCCATGTATGTACTCACAGCTTTCACGCTCGGATTTGCCCATGGGGGTACCTTGCCTATGAATCGAGCGAAGCCTATGTTCTTGTTCTAAATTGTCAACAGTTTATCTTTAGGAACCATGGATGAATTATGAGACAATGTGCTACTTTTGGTCACACCATGATGCATGTGTGCAAATTCAGCCTCGTATGAAACCAAACCTCTCTGACCCTGCAGCCACAGTCAAAGGCAGCAATCACAAGCAACTAGATATGCGCATCCGAGATATAAAACAAAAATAAAATATTCTATATGCATGCATATAGCGGAAATTCCTAATAGAGCTCGGGCGCTATGGAGCATGATTTTTGAAATTTTTAAAGTTTCTAAGTTTCAGAAAATTATGAAGAAA
The DNA here is from genome assembly GCA_039707655.1 of Elymus sibiricus. NCBI lineage: Eukaryota > Viridiplantae > Streptophyta > Magnoliopsida > Poales > Poaceae > Elymus > Elymus sibiricus. The sequence continues at coordinate 127,950,193 of CM077667.1, forward strand.
AATACAACTGAGTTCAAATCCTCACGGAAGCGAATTTAGGTTCCTATTTAATCTTAAGGTTCAGCCTTTGCTGGTACTCATGCAATTTATCTAGAGGACCAGGCTTGGTTATTAACCAAGATAAAAATCCTGGTACTCATACATAATGACTGTATGCATCCTTAGTTGGTGCAGAGGCCGGGAAATTGAAATTCTCCCCCATTTTAGACGCCTCCTGGGTCGCTTCCGCATGGCGACTCCGGAGGCCCCAGAAACCCTCACCTAGTCTTCTCAGGCCGATTCCCCTGGCCGCCGCCGCCGCTGGCGACAGTGGCGGCGGTGGCGGCGCCCGTCTCGCGGAAAGCGGAGGGCAGAGGAGGCGTGCAGTCGCGGTGTACCTGTGCGGAGAGGCACGGCGACGGTCACGCGCCGAGGTGGCCAGTGGAGGTGGAAGACGAGGGCAGCGGCCATGGCGAACATGGATCGGGCATGGCCGGCCTTCGGCGGCACGATCTGTTCCATGGCGTGCAGCGACGGATGCGGAGCCTTCTGGGCCCGATCTGGGCTGACGGCGGCGTGAATCTGGCGAAGGGATTTCACGTTGGTCCTTGCTCCAGGCGGCACAACTGCACTTGGATTTGGATGATGCGGCACATGTCCTGTTTGATCTGGACCCAACGTGTGAAGCTTCCCGCTTTGGGTTTGTCCGTGTGTCCCTTCTTGCCGGAAGACGAGCAGCTCAGCGGCATTCGTCTTCTTCTCTGCTGCCGGCCAGCGGCGTGGGGGCTGCGGGCTCGGCCGGAATAATGGTGGTTTGGCCCTGTTGTTTTTCGAGCGCCATGTCGTCGATCTGCTTCCTGCAGGCCACCTTGATCGCGACGCCGACGAGTTCCGGTCTTCCTCACGGTGATTCCGTCGATTGGCGCATGACGTCACTGGATATCTAGATTGGAATTGATCCGGTCGTGCGTTCCCTTATAGTCGGCCAGTGAGAGTTAATGAGGGAGTGGCGCGAAGCTTCGCTTTCTTGACTACGCCATGGGACATGTCTAAATATAGATTTCCATGGCAGTGACAGAGGTGGAGAAAGTCATGGTGCCCGTGATTGAAGGTTTGTCATGTTGGAGAGGTGTCCTGGTGGCGATGAAGAATGACGGCACAGGTTTTTCCTGGGTGTCGGGTTTTGGTAACTTGCAGCAACGACCATGGAAAGAGGGGGTGACAGCACAGGTGGGCTTCATTTTTGGTGGTGCTCCTTGAGTACCGAGTCACGATTTTCAGGGTGAAAACTCAAGGTCTGGCCTTCATTGGTTGTGCCTGACAATGACCTTGCTGAAGGCATTGTTTTGGGAACTCGGACTTTCTTCAGGGTGAAAACTTGAGATCTTCGATCGGGCGACGACAACGCTTGTGCCTTGTTTCCTTCTTGAAGGCGTCATTTTTGGAGAATCTATTTTGCGGTCCGGGTGTTGTCTTAGGTGGTGGTTAGAGTGTTGCTGCCGCGAGTGCTTCATCACCGCAACGGGGTCTTTATTTTATTTTTCTCTCTTTTTTATTTTTTTCTTGGCTGTGTGCATCCTAGCTGTCTTTGGACATCTTGTTCGTGCAGAGGCTGGGTGTAATTGATATCTTCGCGATATGAATATATTCCCTTTATCGAAAAAAATGAAGAAAAATACAACTGTACTTAGCGGAGCATTTCCCACCAACAGCCTGTTCATCGTGGGCATCCTCATCACCAACTCCATCTTCACCAACACCAACTCCATCTTCACCAACACCATCTCCATCATCACCTCCACGTCTATTCCCTTTTCAATATATGAACTATTACCTCAAATATTTTGAGATCAGTTCTTGGTGTTAAGTGCTTCCTTGTAGTTGATGCTCAGAGGTTTATTGGTGAAATATTTATAAGTTCATATTGTTATCCATATCACTACCCCACTGATCATGATCATTATGATGTCTTGTGGATAATTTTTACATCCTTGATCATTTGGGAGAAACCGAGTTGTTAGTAACTATGTGAAATTGCATAAAGTTTAATATCTTAATATTGTTTTATGATATAATTCTCTAGTGATGATGTGTGAACATCGATTACATGCCACTTCAACTATAAGGGCTTAGAGGACAACATTATGTGATTAGTTTGTCTATGATGGGTGGTCAAAGTGACATATACTACCGAACCCAGAATTTATAACTTGCTACATCGGGAATTAATAGGGACCCTAGATTTTAATTTTATGTTAGAGCATCTCTAGCCGACCCCCTAAAAAGCAATATAGGGGTAATTTTTAGGTTTTACACCTCTAATCGGCATCTAGCTGATCTCGTAAACAGATTATAGAAGAGTAAATTTTTTTATTCTTCAGTCCCGTGGAGAAATAAATATAAATATACTCGTCTTGGAGGCGGCCGACTAAATTCTCCTCGTCCTCCCTCCGGCGTTGAATTACAACTGCGACACTTAGTATGGATCGGAGGGAGTAGTTCCCGAGGCTCCGGGCACATTGCAAGGGTGATAGAGAATTGTTACGCAAGTACACAAAGACCCATCTACGAGAACAAGTTGCAATTTTAAGAAAGCAAATCTAAAGCAGGTATGCAACACATGCAACCACGTGGTCATGTTCATTGTAGACTGGTGCGGTAGCATGAGCATGGCTAACTACTTTTGGCAGTGTATGGACTCACCTCAACTAACATGCATACAAAACCCTCTGCTTCAAGTTCTATATAAAACCCTCGAGACTGTCCCATGTGATGTGCATCACGTAAGGGATCCAGCACTAGCTAGCTCTGGGCGGATCAGGAACACGCTGCCCCCAAAGCCCCCAACGGATTAGAGATGGTGGCTGCCATAGTTGCCGTGGTTATGGTGGTGGCGTGCTTGCGGCTGCCGGCGGTGGCTCGCGGGCAGCTTCAGGTGGGCTTCTACAACACGAGCTGCCCCAACGCGGAGTCACTGGTCCAGCAGGCCGTCGCCAGCGCCTTCGCCAACGACTCCGGCATCGCCGCCGGCCTCATCCGCCTCCATTTCCATGACTGCTTTGTCCGGGTACGTATCGCCCTTACGCTCTTGTTTAGCTGCAAAATACGTACTACCTCTGTTTTCTTTTATAAGACGTTTAGACAATTCAGACATAATACAAAACAGTTCAATGTCAGCTGTCCAAACGTCTTATAAAAAAGAACGGAGGGAGTACTATTATTTTCTTGTCTTCGAATTTGTTAACAGTACACGGCACTCTCTAGTCTCTAGTAGTAGTACTGTGCTGGGAGGACAGTTTCTTTGTATGTTTGCTATTCCAATGATTCGATCTACACCTTGCCCATCCACGGAAGAAGGGTGCATATTTAGCTAGAAAGTTGAAAATGCTACAAGTGAAAGCAGGGCCTCCCTCTTGTTCCTGTTGTTTGAAGAGTCGAACAAAGTAACAACAACTGTACAAGGAAAAAGATGGTTGACTGAAGAGCCGAACATCACACATACGTGATCCTACACTTGAGACAGATCTTTACATGATTTGATTTGATTGATGTTACTAGCAGTAAGTACTAGTGATTACGTTTCGCTCTGGTCGTTCAGGGATGTGACGCCTCCGTGCTGCTCGTGTCCGGCAACGGCACGGCCGAGCGCGACGCGGCCCCGAACAAGCCCAGCCTCCGGGGCTTCGAGGTGATCGACGCCGCCAAGGCCGCCGTGGAGAGGAGCTGCGCGCGCACCGTCTCCTGCGCCGACATCGTGGCCTTCGCCGCCCGCGACAGCATCAACCTCACCGGGCAGGCCGCGTACCAGGTGCCCTCGGGCCGGCGCGACGGCAACTTCTCCCTCGACCAGGACGCGCTCAACAACCTGCCTCCGCCCACGTTCACGGCGCAGCAGCTCGTCGACCGCTTCGCCAACAAGACCCTCACCGCCGAGGAGATGGTCATCCTCTCCGGCGCCCACACCGTGGGTCGCTCCTTCTGCAGCTCCTTCCTCGCCCGCATCTGGAACAACGCCACCGCCACCGTACGTCCTCCGAGCCCGAGCCCGATCCCTGGCAGCGGTAACGCTTGCAGCTGTCCATGGTGACCATATATGTATGTAACGCGAAGCTATACTACCGTCTACGTGCAGGTGGACACGGGGCTGAGCCCGGCGTACGCGGCGCTGCTGCAGGCACTGTGCCCGTCGAGTCCGAACGCGGCCACGACGACGGCGACCGACCCGAGCACGCCGGCCGTGCTGGACAACAACTACTACAAGCTCCTGTCGCTCAACCTCGGCCTCTTCTTCTCCGACAACCAGCTGCGGACCAACGCCACGCTCAACGCGTCCGTGAACAGCTTCGCGGCCAACGAGACGCTGTGGAAGCAGAGGTTCGTGGCGGCCATGGTGAAGATGGGGAACATCGAGGTGCTCACGGGCACCCAGGGGGAGATCCGGCTCAACTGCAGCGTCGTCAACAACCGGTCGTCGGTGGCTATGGCAGCCCCCGAGATTCAGATGGCTCGCCCCTACCACTACTCGGGATCCACCGCCTCCATCGAGGAGATCGCGACCAGCTGATCACATTAATTTGCCACCATTATCGTGTTAGGTTATTGTCACTAAGTATGAATGTATCAGTACGGTGTACACGCATATGTACCTCTGCTTTTTCCTGCGTGTGAATAAAATCAGAGGCGGACCACGAAAAAAATTTAAGGTGTGGCGAAGTCTCACTAAGATTTTTTTTGATGCGAATCAAAGAGTCAATACACACTAACAATACACACTACGAACGAATAACAAAATACAATGGAAATGTAGACATGTCTCAATAGGAAAACAACCACTACCAAGCACTTCAAAATACTTTTTCAAATCTGCAATGCGAAGATTAATATATCACTAAAATATGGTTGAATTTAAGGCTTCAAGCTGCTGTTCAAAATTGCTACAAAATTTCAGAAAAATGAGAAATTACCTCTTCCTCTTTTCTTTGGATTTACTAGTCCCTTTCCCTTTCCTTCCATCTTCTAGCAATCTACACAAAACTGAGCCGGTTGGGCATCTTATTAGATCAGAGCAGCACCTCTTTCCCTTAAACTTCAGAGTTCGGACATGAGCCGGTTGCCCTTTGCTTTAACTGCTTTAACTGCAACGCTAGACAAAACTGAGCCGGTTGAGCACTCTTCTTTGAAGAATTGACACTTTGACAGAAGAAAAAACGACACTGCCCATCAAAGTTCAGAGTTCGGACATGGGGATTACCAGAAAAATCCCAAACCCCGACTGTGGCCGTCGCCTGCTGGAGCCGCCGTTGAAGCCGCCGCGCCGCTGGAGTCGCCGCCGGAGCCGCCGCTTGCTGCTGCCGTCGCTTGCTGCGCCGCTGGAGCAGCCGCTGTGCCGCCGCCCTCCAAGGCTCCAAGCCCCCAGCCTTCCGCCGCCCGCGCCCGCCTGGTCCTCGCGCCCGCCTGGTCCTCGCGCGGTCGCGCCTGGTAAGCCGCCGCCGCCGCGCTAGCTAGGTTTGGGTCTCGGGCAGGGACGGAGAGTGGAGGTGGTCGTTCGTTTTCTTTTTTTAGGTACTGCGTGGGAGACGGTGGGGCCGTGGGGTCGTGGGCGCTCGAGCAGTCGAGCTGGCTGCGGTCGAGGACTCCAGGCTCGAGCGGCCGAGCCAGGCGATAGATACATACGTATAATTTTTTTTTTTGCCAACAATCAAGGTATGGCAGCTGCCATACCTCGCCCACCGGAGCGCTCCGCCACTGAATAAAATGATGGTCTGTTCGCGCACCTTGATTGATTCATGGAATTGGAAAAAGTCTAAAACAAACCTTGAACTAGTAAACGAAAGCTAAATTAAACCCTGAACTCCAAAACCCTAAAATCAGCACACCAAACTCTTTAATCCCGATCTATTTTAAAAAGAATTTAGCCGGTATTTGCTGAATTGGGCCGGCCCATTAGCGCAGTCACTCGCGCGCGCTCTGCTCTGGTTTTTCTTTGTTTTTTATTTTCTTTTCCACACATGTTTAATTTTTTGCAGTAACCAATGTACATTTTTATCGCACACATAAAATATTTTTTGATAAACTTTCGATATTTTCAAATACATCATGTACATTTTAAAAATACATGTTTTCAAAACTTTTTGGATACATGGTAATATTTTTCCAAATACATGTTTTACATTTTATAAATGACAATGAACATTTTACAAAACTACACGAACAATCTTTTAAGGGTATGAAACGTTTTTTTACAAACACACAAGCATTTTTTTACATTGTACACGCATTTTTTTGAAAATATCACAAACAATTTTTTTGAAACTCGTGAACATTCTTGGAATGTTACTTTTTTTAATTGTAAGAAACATTTTTTGAATCACACGAGTATTATTATACATTGTATAAACATTTGTTTGGAAGGGCCCGTACATTTTTATAAACTTGTGATATTTTTTAGATGTCACAACATTTTATGTCTATGTTTATGTTTCGAAAAGTGTTCGCACTTTAAATTTTTTGTTCATGTTTCAGAAAATGTTATTATTTCAAAAAGTGTTTGCTTTTTCAAAATTGATTTTTTAAATGTTAGCTTTTTAAAACTATTTGGAATTTTCAAAAAGTGGTAAACTTTATAATATGTTCTATGATTTGAGAAAAATATATATTCGATACTTGTTTGCCCCTAAAAATTGTTTTCAAAGTTCGACGCTTTGGTTTCTACTTAAATACTCTGGGCTCTGATTATATCAATCATACTCGTGTGGTGTAGTGGCTAGCGGAATGAATTCAATCCTGCCAGGTCGCAAGTTCGACTCCACGCCACTCTTTTTGTTTTGGAATTATTACGTCGCGTGTTAGGAAAAAGATTGAAAGAATTTTGAAGTCGCGTGTTAGAAAAAAAGACCGCTTCGTGTCTGATGGGCCGGCCTAGTGGAGTCCGCATCCAACAAACCCGTATTTGACCCGCCATGTGGACAATTCCTGTTTGGGAAAGCTCTCATGGTTCAAAATAGACTGGGATTAGAGAGTTTGGTGTGCTGATTTCAGGGATTGGGAGTTCGGGGTTTGATTTAGCTTTCGTTAACAAGTTTAGGGTTTGTTTTGGACTTTTTCCCATGGAATTCGGTACGCACACGCACAACAGGAAGCAGCGCGAGGACTATTTATCGCCTTAAGCGATACAAGCAGCATTCCTCGCTGAAACTTTTCCACCCTCGTGTCGTATTGGACCAGCCCATTCATGCGCGCACAGTGTAAAAAGAGCAAAGAAATGAGCGAGAAAGATGTATCGAGCCGAGGTCTTCAGGAAGAACGCGCGTCGCGCTAACACCTCCAAACAATTTCCTTTCATGGTAAGAACTAGGGGTGTGTTCTATTTGAGGCTACTACAGCCGTTTTCTTTGGGTTTTTTTCTTTCTGTTTTTTCTTTTAGTTTTTTGACAAGTTTCTTCGTTTTTTCCTTCGTTTTTTTGTTTTCTTTTTTCTTCTCTATTTTTTGTTTGGTTTCCTTTTTATTCTCCATTTTTTGTTTGGTTTTTTCTTCATGTTTTCTTTTGTTTTTTTATGTTTGTTTTTTGCTTTCATTCTATGTTTTGGTATAGGTCAAAAACATATTTTTAATAAATAATCAATATATTTTTTATACACGTTCAGCGTTGTCCGTACGCTTATTCAACATTTTGCAAATGCTTGTTCAACATTTTAATATTTATTTAACAATTTTGAAATACTTTTACGACATTTTTTCAATACCCGCTCAACATTTTTTAATACTTATGAAACATTTTCAAATACTTGCTCAACATTTTTAAAACATACTTAACATTTTCAAATACTTCTTCAACATTTTTTATATACTCGTTCAACATTTATTTTATACTTATTCAACATTTTTCAAATACTTGTTCAACAGTTTTAATACTTATTCAACATTTTTTCCAATACTTGTTTAATTGTTTTCAAATTCTAGTTCATCATTGTTGAGAGAGAGAGAGAGAGAGAGAGAGAGAGAGAGAGAGAGAGAGAGAGAGAGAGAGAGAGAGAGAGAGAGAATATTTTAAAGTTTGAAGAAAATTACGAAAATAAAGCAAAAAACGAGAATAGAAAACAAAAAAACAGGCTGTGGCCTCCCGCGCGCCTGGGCCGGCCCATCTGGGGCTCCCGACGCGAGAGCTTCCCCTGTCTCGCTTAAAGCGAGACATAGGTGCGTCCAGGAAGCAGCCCCTGAATCGATCCTACCTCGTTTTTCTGTTCTTTCTTTTTGGGTAGAACAGATGTATTACTTAGTCACATCTGTATTACAGTGAGTTCAGCTCAGTGACACCAGACCAGAACCAGCCAGGTCATGGTCCTACTCTCTAGACTAGCAAAGTTTGCAAGAAAATTGCTACCTTATTTTGAGAGCGTCTAATATGAGTAACAAATTTGCTAATTCTTATCTAGATGAGAAGTAAGTACATTGTAGCATTTGAACTCTTCCCTTCTTAATGAATTTTAAAAGAGTTCATATTAGACGCTCCTATTAATTCAAATGTCATATCTAAGTTGTTCTGTAGGCCTGGGCGCGCCGTTGTAACGTTTGAACTCTTCCTTTCTTAAGGAATTGACGCATAATTCTCATGGGGAGCTCCTATTTGGCGCTTTCTACGTCGCTTCGCGCTCCTGGCGCTCACGTGAGGAGTACGCAAGAAAGGCAAAAACACTACTAATTATTGATTTAGGAATGGGAATGGGCTAGAACCCTAGGTTCTTCCTTATATAATTAATGGCTCAGAGAGTTTATCACATCCATATTTCTTGGGGCTTTCTGGTATCTTTTATAGATTCCTTGAGATGGAGGCACTAGTGTGACTTTAGGTGACCTAAGTTACCTAAGATGACTTTCGGAGTCGCGTCGCCTACCGGGCTGGCCAACAACCTCCTTCAAAAACAGACATGGAGGAAAAATATTTGCAAGAGACCTGGAAATCAAACCCGCGCGCGAAGGTAGTCGGCCGTAAGACACGACGCAATAACCACCGCAACAGGACCTGCTTGGTTGTCTATAATCCGAAGACAAAGCTATTTAATACTTCTTCTAGTACAACATTAACCTAAATTATCTACCTATATAAATCATTTCAAAAAAGAAAACGTTAATTTTGAAAATAAAATCATAGATTTGCAATAAAAAAAAGTTCACCAGCACGGAAAAAGTTCAATATTTCTAAAAAATTCATGGAATTCAAAAACGTTCATCAAATTTTGAAAAATGTTCACGGGTACTGGGAAAAGTTCACAAACTTAAAAAATGTTCACAAATTTTATTTTATTTTTTGAAAAAAATCGTCAAATTTGAAAAAAATATCATAATTTTTAAAAACAATTCATCAATTTTGGAAAAAGTTCATCATTTTTTAAAATCATTTCATCCAATTTGGAAAAAGTTCATCATTTTTGAAAAAGTTCGTCGAATATGAAAAAAGTTCACCGAATTTGAAAAAAGTTCATTGCATTAAAAAGTTGATAGAAATAGAAAAGAAAAAAAGAAAAAAAGAAAAAAGAAAAAAAAGAAAAATGGAAAAGGAAAAGGAAAAGGAAGAGAAAGAAAAAAAATGAGTAAGAACAGTCGAGAAAACTGCCCAATGCACGTGGAAAACCCGATTTGGGAAGCTTATACAAGTTTCCCAAAACCGGGGGCTTCCCGTGAACTATAGAAAGTATAAAATGGGAAAAAGATGTACGATTTCACATGGGTTGGGTTGCCCTAGTGGTTAATGCGCGTCGATCTGAACCTACGAAAACTGAGTTCGAACCCCCCTCGCCCGTGCATCCTTTTTTGACAATTAACGGAGGATGAAAAAAGGATAGATAGGCTAGCCCAGCTATGAGTGGTAGTGTGCGCCGGTTAGGAAAATAGCCCTTAACCGGCGCCTGAAGCGCCGGATAGGGTTTGCTCCCTTTTTCTGTATAAAATCGCACGAGCCATCACCATCACTCACTTTCTTTTCTCACTCTCATTTCCTCTTTTATCAAAATGGCAAAAATCTACGACCAAGACGAGGGGAGGAGTCGGAGGTGGATCGATCTTGTCCTCGGAAAGGATCTTTGTCCATGCGATCTTTTATTTCGACCTCCACCTTATATGCATGTCCATCGTTGACACAGTTTGTTTCCACCTTGATCCAATTGCACTTCAGTCATCACCATGCAATTTCCACCTCATCTTTCATCCTTGGAGGATCTCTGCTGACCCACAAATGTCTCTGATATATGTTTTTTTTACATCTGTACGTGGTCCGCGGACATGATGCCAGAGAGAGCCATTCAAAACTATTCGCAAATTAATCCGGTTGGAAGGAGAGAGAGAGAAGAGGAGGACCATGCATGTAGTGGGATTTATGGTATGGTGTCCGGTTGGGAGGAGAGAGACAACGGGCCATGCATATGAAGAAATAGAAAAGAGAGGAGGACCACGCGGAGGCTTTTGGTTGATCAAGTGGATGTCTGGACTTCAGCAAAGCCCCCCACATTTGTCTCTAGGATACTGGAATCAGTACGTTTGGACTCCTAATCACATATACAAGTTCCCGTTGGATGGTAAAAGTTGTCCGGATACTATGGTCCAGACAAATAGTGGAGATTTGCGCGGCCGCTTTGGAGATGCCCTTACTCGGACCCAAATGCTTGTACATTATCGACATGCAACTTGCTTCTGGACTGAATTAAAGGAGTCAACCTCTGCTGTTTTCCTATGATTTCTATATATTCATATTTATTATATATTTTTCATTCATTTTTATTGGTATTAGTTGCATATCGTAGTTGCAAATACACCCTCAATATGCAACTGGGTCCGCCTTTTTCCTAGTTGCAAGTCCACCTTTTGATACGAAACTAACCCTAATTCATTTATGTCCGAGTTGCAAGTCAACCCTCGAAACGCAACTTCAGGTTTGATTCTTTTTGTCACAGTCGCAAGTTCACGACATGCAACTGGGCCCGGTTTTCCTTGTTGTCCTTGTTGCAAATCTACCTTCGGATATGTAACTGGCCCTAACCCATTTTTGTCCCAGTTGAAATCCACCCCTTGGGAGGGGGGATAGGTGACCCTTTTTCCCAGTTGCAAGCTGATAGATGGATTTTATGCATATTTGTAGAGCTTATTTTAGTACAAAAATCCCTCATAACATATCCATCTTCGCTTATTCAAGTCACCATTGCATAGTTTGTGGCTTTTACTCGTTTTACCAAGTTCGTTGCACAACTTTTATTTTTATTAGTTTTCCTTTGTTTTGTGATCTTCGTAGGTTTGTTGACACGTTCATGGACTTGGGAAATCAAAAGAACCAATTTCGGGGCCAAACCGGAGAAGTTCCATGCACCAGATCAAGGCCCTACTAAGTGTTTTATGTTTTCACATTTATTAAAGCACTCAAATTGAAGATCCAAGGCAACTGGCACATCGGTATTTTCGTTAACAGTCCAACAAGCTCAAGAACATCAAATTCGGAGTTCATATGAAGAAATGGCGTCCGAAATACAAAACAGATCCCGAAGTCCAGAGTGCACGACAACCTTCCATACGAGAGCAACTGCTCGTATGTGCACTCATACGAGCTCACGACAGCTTCGTAATTCGGACAGAACTTTCTGGATCTTGCTTTGATTTCCTTGTTCCTATGGGATCCTTAACGACCAAGGCCTGTATTGGACGTTGATTTGGATCTCCTATAGCCCTTGGATGAAAGGGAGGAGGCTATATCAACGTAGAACACCCGAGGAGGACTCCTATAAAAAGACCTCCAACCATAGCTGTCGGGCATCATCATCTCCATCATCCACAAGTTCCATCAGCTGCAGCCACACCTCCATTGCAACAACTTCACCATAGATATATATATATATATATATATATATATATATATATATATATATATATATATATAGAGAGAGAGAGAGAGAGAGAGAGAGAGAGAGAGTGAGCGAGTGAGAGAGAGCCAAGACAAGAAGGAGGAGGAGAGGAGACGCCTCTCACGCCCGGCGCCGGCCAGAGGGACGGTGCTATCTCTATCGCCGCCGCCACCATGCTCCTCTCGATCTTCAACATCATGTTGGCCTGTAACTTGTCTCTATCCTCTATGTACTCCATCTACATGTTTGAGAGAATTATTAGTTCTTGGGGAAGAGGATGAACTCTAGTTTGTACTAGCACCGAATAATTTTGTGTGCTATAAAATCCCCTCTTTCATGTATTGTTAATATTCTTCGTGATGTTGGATGAACTGCACCATCCAACATTTGACTATTTTGGACACACGTATATTACTATGGGATGAAGCGGAGAGCGGATAAAGCCGTGATGGGGCAATCTCTAGGAAAATGGAGGAGACAACATGATAGAAGTAACCTATATCTATCCTGTCTCTACCAATTCGATGGGGCAATAACAGAGACCGCACATTGGTCGCCTCCACGCACGTAGTATCATCCATCATCGAGAGCTACCCCTCAAAGCTTGCAAGATGAGGAACCAAGTCAATGATCATCCTAATCACCCATGAGATATGGCAGGTGTGAAACAAATCGCATATTCATGGGGAAAGAGTCGTGAATCACGGATGTGATAAAACACGACCAGGTCCTCAATTGAGCAATGGCGCCAGGAGCAAAAAATTCCGGAGAGCCCCTTCGGGGATCCACCGTGAGATAAGCTTGTTTTTTTGACAAAGGGTGAATTTTATTGACTTAAAATGAAGCATTAAGGGGATACAAACACAATGAGCACACACTTGGCCTCTGCATAACCAAGATGCACACAGCCAAGACTAGCGCGCACACACACACATAAAAACACGCCGGCAAAGAGCAAAGTCAAACAAGACCCAAGCTATACCTAAGCGAGGGAAAAGAAAAAGAAAACTCTGAAATGATCGAAACAACGGTCGATAAACTACATCAACGATCATATCTGCACCAACCATCTCTCGACAGTACAAGGATAATGAGAAAGTTTCTTCAACATCAACGCCTCCAGGAAGGAAACGACGGTTAAGTCATTGTTATTGGATCCAACCAACAAAGGCCATACTCTAGGTTTCCACCCTCAAAAACAAGTTCGAGCATATCCGAGCAATGCCTTCATCAAGGTAACGACACAAAAATGTTGACATCGTCAGGTATAACCAATTTGGGTCTCATTGGTTTTCACCCGAGAACTCGACACCTGGTACTCAAGAAGTACCACCAAATCGAAGTAATTATGTTCTTGCCATCACTTCCAGTGATCCCAATAGCTACAAGCATGGCACAGTCTTTACGTGGCGGCACGACCGCCGCGGCACAACCATATCTTTTGCATCAAGCCGCCGTCCATAGAATTTATCTCACCGCTGAATGCAAACTAGCCAGACTGAGAACCACAGAAACTCTCAATGGAGCCTTTCGGTTAAATCACGCAACCTTGCTAGCGTGAGCCAGCGGCCATCAGATTTGGGGAAAAAACTCTGACGAGGAACCTTGAGTGGCCACCGCAATCCACCTCTCGAGTGGTCGGACAGTGCCACTACGGTCAGGACGGAAACCACCTCCTCGCATCGATCAGACGAACCACCTGTGGCCAAGCGCCAAGCATCGACCAACCGATCTATCTGGCAACAACAATGGTGAGCATTTTGGGTCGCCCTGGGATGCAGTGCACCGAAGAACGCAGATGACCCTTATCACTCTAGCCATCCACCGATGCACGTCCCTGCGCACAGATCGCCCGCCGCTGCATGTCCGTGCACCATTCTAGCCTTCCATCGTTGCATGAAGATCATTGTTGAATTGTTTTTCGCCTTGCATCGAAGCCGTTGCCCAGAGCTCGGCTGCCGCCGTCAGCCACATAGACTTTGCCCGGCTTGTTTTATTTGAGAGATGAGACATAGGCTTGTTTTTTTCTTTTTTTCCGGGGTAGATATTGTTGGACGATTAGGCAAGTACATTATTAATTCCAGTAAATAATTCATGACTAGAATAGATATTAGCATGCAACAATCTAGAAAACTAGATGAACAGCAGAACATGCACATCATCATTGCACACGAGGTAGCAACTATAGAGAGAAACACAAACAGATCACGAACAACGTACTGTTCGTTAGGTGTTGCAGCAACGACGGTGTTGATTCCGATGTTGTTGAGTGGCGATGAGTAGCACTGCCCGACTTGGACGTTACACGACCCGTGATGTCGAGTTTGAGAAGTCGCGCAGAGCGCTTCCCAAAAACCTAATTCGTCCTCTCCCAGTGCAGGATCGCAAGGACGAACGGTTCCGGAGACCTGCTCTCTCACACGCGGATGCACGCCGGTGTTCGAGATGGAGTAGACTACGGCGGCGGCGCAAGCAGTGAGTTGAGACAAAACCCTAGGCTTTTCGGTACGTCTTTGGCCGAGACCGGTAAGCAGTATATATAGGAGGACCAGAGGCGTTACCGTGTCGCGATCATGATCTCAAACCGACTTGGTTTCCAATTCAAACTTACCGACAAGGAAACAAATCAACTTGTCTGTCAAGACATCAAAAAATAAAACGGCAAAAGGAAGCCGCGCCCCCGCAAGGCAACGGACCTGATTTTGGCGGACCATTCACGCGCATGTCGCACGTACGCGCCGCCCGGCCCGAGCCCGTGCCCGAGCCCGGCCCGGCCAGGCGAGGCGAGGCGAGCGAACGCGCGCGTGTGGTTTTTCCTTTCTCTTCTCAACACACCACATAGAGTGGTGGAGAGAACTGTAATAGCCCGAGACCGACGCTCCAGAAGATTCCCCTCTATTCCGTCGTCATCGTGTGATTCTTTTGTTTGTCGCATTCTTCATCGCATCATTCGCATCATCTGCATAGCATCGTCACTCGTTTTTGAAAACTTGCATCCGTTCGTTGCTGCCGGTTCTCTCCGTTTGTGTCGGCGCCCGTTTCGAGACCAACCACACACGCCCGCGCCCGCTGCATCGTTAAAAAAACATTCTCGGATTGGGTCGAAACTTGGCGTGCGGTCTTGTTATATTGTAGGTAGACTGCCTGTCAAATTTCGTCGCAATCAGAGGTTGTTTGATACTCGAACGGTCGACCGTAGCGGCACCGTCATCGGTATTATCGGACGTTTTGCGGTGTTTAAAAACCCTCTGTCACGGGCTGCCACTTCCCTCTCTTCTTGGCCCAACCACTCTACACAGCCCACAAGCACAACCTAGCCCCCCCTCCGCTTCCAGACCGTCCAATCGGGATCGAACGGTCCGAAAACGGATGAAAACAACAAACCCTAGCCCCCAGCCTATAAAAGGAAGACCTCCCCTTCCAAACCTGGCTTCCTCCTCTCTCCTCATCAAATTCCGTGCCAGGCCAGCCCCCAGCCGCCACCTAGCACCGCAGCCCCGCCGCCAAGTGTCGCGCGCCGCCGCCCACCTCCTCCCACCAGCCACTGGGCCCGCCCGAGCCCGTGCGTGGCCCGCGCGAAGCCCATCTGGGCCCGGGTAACCGCCGCCGCCACGCAAGGAGGCAAGCTCCTCTGCCCCGCCTCCAGGCCCCTCGCCCCGTCGGCCTTCCCGCGGCCGCCGCCGCCAGCTCGCCGGAGCGCCGGCCGGAGACCGCCGCCGCGCCCGAGCTCCTCTCCGCCGGAGCTGCGAGGCTGAGCCCGCCGCCCATCGCTCTGCCCCGCGCCACCCATGGCCGCCCCATCCTTCCTGCCGCCTGCAGCTCACCGGAGCTCGCCCGTCGCCGGTCGTTGCCGCTCGCCGTCGGATCCGGTGCCCGCCGGCCGGATCTCCCCGACCCGGCCGTCCCCGGAGCTTCCGCCGGCTGTCGTCCCTGCCAAGGCCGCCGCCGCTCCCTGCCTCTCGCTCGCTCGGCTCTGGCGAGGAGAACGACGCCAGCGCCCGCGTGGGGTGTGTGGGCCCTGCGTGGGCAAGGCCCAGCCACCGCCCCTGCTGTCCCCAGCCTAGATCGAGCCGGCCCAGCTCCGAGGCCCAGACAGCCTCTGGTGAGCGCCCCTAGCTATCTCTCGCCCATGGGCGTTTTTTTGAATGTCGCACCGTCTGTTAGTCAGTTAGGTTAACCAGATTCGGCCCATAGCGTATTTTTTCCTGCCGGTGATATTGTCTATTATCCACAGCATTGTTGTTTTACAGAAAAACCCATGATTTTAAAATGTCAATAGTTAATTAACCGTGAATCGGATCCAAATGTTTTGCATATGAAAGACGTATAGAATTTTGTGCAGATTCATAATATGCCACATTCATTCATGTTTTAAAATGTTTAACATGTTGTTTTCTTTATTTTGCATAAATATCATGTTTGTTGCATTGCGCATAATTATTGAATCGTGCATCCAAATTAATCAAACCATATATGTAAATGTGTAGATTAATTGTATGGCTTTTCCATGCATGATAAAAATATGTAATGTGATGTTTGCATTTTAATTTTCATACATAACTTGCTAAAACGGTTTATGTCCTATTCTCGCATATATGTTGTGGCATTTGTTTTATAGTAAAAACCCACATATTATATATGATTTTGGGGTAGAAAAACCCATAGAATTTATCTGTGCACTTAGTTTTGTCATTTGAGCAATTTGTGTGCATGTCATTTTTGCCATGATGCCCTTTTGTTTATTTCGTGTGAATTAATCCATGCATATTTTGGAATAGTTGCAAACATGAGATATACCCTTGGACATGTGTGCTAGGCCCTGGTTATTTTGGTTGCTATAGAAATGCATGTTTAGGTGTTATTTTCTTGTTGCCAACATGCTATAAAATACTGTTGTTTTGATGGTCCAAAATATTTCTAAGTCTGAAAAACTGTTATTTTGTTGCCATGTTGCCATGTGATTTGCTATTGATCTAGGAGTCTTTTGTGGTTGCTCCCAAGGAGTCTTTTGTTAAGCATGTTGTTTTCTAGCAGGTTATGTCTTTCGATGCCATGTATAAGATTTGCATCATAGTTATATTCTGCTGTCCAACATGTCAATCTGTTAAAAACTGCTGCACATGCCTACTTTTCACTAAGTCTGAGAATCTGTTTTCTTCATAATGCCATGTTGTGATGATGCTAGCCATGATTCTATGCATAATTAGACCTTGCCACCATGGAATGATTTGTAGTGCATCATGTCTACTACCATGCTGTTAATTTTCATGCCAATATATGACCTGTAGCATATAGTTTTACTGCTGCCAATATGCCTCCAGGAAAAAACTGCTATGCTAAAAACTGTTATTTTCACTAAGTCCTAATCTGCTATATTTTGTTGCCATGTTGTGAGCTTCCTACCATGTGATCTATGACTCTTTTGAGTATGAAATGTGAAGATGAAATGAAGTGTGTGTTATATGCTACAGCCCTATGCTTAGTTTGTGCATTTTAGAATCTTGCAGCTTGTTGTTTCATGCGTGTAATATGCCATGTTGCTGTTTTGGACAGATTTGAACTAAAACTTGTGTTGCTTGTTATCGTTGAACCGTAGCTCCGTTTTGAACATGTTGCATATGTAACTTGACTAGAATTTCATGTAGTATCATAATATCTTGCTGCATTCATGATTTGAAATGTTTATGGTTGATGTTTGCATGCATTTTGCATTCATGACATATTATCTTGTGATGATCATATCTTTTAGACCGTAGCTCCGTTTGAGGTGTTCCATATATGTAAATCAACTAGAATGACGTGTAGAATTGCATGGTATACTTTATTTTCCTGTTTAATAAATATAAAACATGATTAGTTCAGATGTGGACCAATTTCGAAATTAACATATGTGGTCGTTTCGGAAATGCTATATGTGGTTTCCGGCCTCATTTAAACTTGACTAGATGTGTAGTTTACTTATGCTTCACCTCTTGCCATGTTTAACAACATTTAATATTGTCGTGTACCTAACGAGAGTGAACTAAATAATTCGAATGTGAAGTTTCGTCAATATGCAACTCGTTGCATATTGAGCTTCACTTAATGTGTAGTATTTGTTTGTTGTGATTGCCATGCCTTGCATAATTAAACCGGACATGCATCATGTTGGTTTGCGCATCATGTCATGCATATGTTGTGGTGTTGATCATGTGTTGATTGTTGTTTCGGATTGCTTCTTCTCGATAGAGTTCCGAAAGCGTTCGGAGTGTGAGGATTCGTTCGACTACGTTGGTTCGTCTACTTCACGGATTCGTTCTTCTTCCAAGCGGGATCTCAGGCAAGATGATCATTTCACTGGATACCATTACTATCATTGCCATGCTAATTGTCTCGTTTCTATCGCTGTCTCGCTACCCACCACTTGTTTGTCAAGCCTCCCAAATGCCATGATAACCCTCCAACCTCTCCACATCCCAGCAAACATTGTTTGGCTATGTTACCGCTTGCTCAGCCCTTCTTATAGCGTTGCTAGTTGCAGGTGCAATGTTTCCATGTGCCAACATGGATGTTTTTGATATATCACGATATTATTGCTATTTAATTTAATGCACATATATACTTGGTAAAGGGTGGAAGGCTTGGCCTTTTGCTCGGTGTTTTGTTCCACTCTTGCCGCCCTAGTTACTTGTGTACCGGTGTTATGTTCCATAACTGAGCGCTCCTAACATGCTCGGGGTTGTTATGGGGACCCCCTTGATTTTCGTTTTAGGATAAAACTTGTCTGGCAAGGCCCAACATTGATACTACATTTGCCTAATAACTAATAAACCTGCATAGGGAGTAATTAATCCGATGACCTTTAATCAACAACCCGGGCCAGTGCTCCTCATGAGTGTTGGTCCAAACTAGAGCCGTGTGCGGGGCCAACCCGGGGCAACTCGGGAGATGTCTATCAGGCCACTGTACGCTGTGCTTATCCGGTCGTGTCCTGATAACGAGATACGCGGCTCCTATCGGGTTCGTCGACACGTCGGGCGGTCTTGCTGGACTTGTTTTACCTTTCTCGAACGCCTTGTGCGAGGAATTCCGATACTTTGGGCTATCTCGAGGTTGAGGTTTTCCAATGGAATTTCCTAGGAAATCACGGGATTCGTGGTCGAGGTTATTCCCGCGGCGTGTGGTTAGTTTGTGATGGATGAGTTGGAGCACCCCTGCAGGGTTAAATCTTTCGGAAAGCCGTGCCCGCGGTTACGTGGCAACTTGGAAACTTTGTTTAACACCCGGTCATAGCAAACTTGAAGTAAACTCAAATAAAATACACCAACCGTGTGCGTAACCGTGACTGTCTCTTCTCGTGATTTCTGAACCGAGAGAGAACGCGGTGGGGTTATGTTTGTTCGTAAGTAGGTGTTCAGGATCTCTTAGAGATCATTACTAGTTCACGACCGTTATGCGACAATCATCCCCCTTTATTCTTGTACTCGTAAGTTAGCCACTCAAATAAATGCTTAGTGCTTCCTGCAGCCTCACCACTTAACCATACCTCACCCATTAAGCTTTAATAGTCTTGATACCCTTGGAAATGAGAGTGCTGAGTCCCTGTGGCTCACAGATTACTACAACAACAGTTGCAGGTACAGGTAATGCGATGATTTGACGTGAGTGCGATGCTTGTTTGATTTGGAGTTCTTCTTCTTCTTCTTCTTCATCGATCTAGGATGGGTTCCATGCGGCAGCCTGGGATAGCAAGGATGGATGTCATTTTATCGTTTGTTTTCGTCCGTAGTCGGACCCTGCTCTTCTGTATGATGTTTGGATATGTTGTTGTATTGATGTGATATTGATGTAGCTTGTGGCGAGTGTAAGCCAATTCCATATACTCATCTCTTCTTTACATGTACTTGTAATGATATCCATTCTTGCGAAACGACAAGATGCGCTTCTATCCCCATCGAGGCCCTCGTGCCAAAATAAGGATAGGATCGCATCTTGGGCGTTACAAGAACCCACTATATAAAGAGGTCCAACTCTTCCTCAACTAGCGGTATGGTACTAAACTTTAGCACCACCACACCACCACTTGCCATTTTACTCATGGGCTTCATTTGAGATTTCAGAATTTGTAGATGGGTCAAGCCCATTTATTCTAACAATCCCCCACCAGATCTCAAATTCCCATTTAGAGATTTACCTTTTCTCACCACTTGTTTAATATACCAGTGTTTCAGCAGAGATTGTTAAGTTGAACTTCTGCCTAGAACTTTAAACTACATCCGTCCACAACTTGGCAATGGACTATGCCTTGAATTGCTAGTTTTGTGTGAACAGGTTTCACTCAAAGTCTTAACCAGTACCTGGCTGCCAGTAGGCTACCCCGCGGTTTGGAGCATATACGTCGTACTCCCTGGTCTCTTCGTGAGCTTACTAGAGATCACCCAAGTCTCATAGACTGCGACGTTTACAATCGGAGCTCATATAGGTGCGTTCTTTCAAGACTACTCTGTAGGACAGCATCTTTGCCATAATAGCCAATAGAACATAACATTAAGGCATGTTGCCAACCTGCCTTATAGCACTGAGCCTTATAGCTCTGAGAGTTTTGCATCTTCACTTAGAGACGGTCACTTATTACTCTCCTATATTAACCAATAGCTTGTCCTTCCCAGGTCCTAATTCACGGGATCTCCGATCACAAAGGTTGGGTTACTACTATGGTGTAACATCTATTGGTCTCACCCATCTCCCTCGATGCAATATCTATCACATTTCGTGATAGTCCCTTTGTAAAGGGATGTGCCAGGTTTTTGTCTGTTTGAATATATGTAACAGTTATTACTCTGGAGTTTCTCAACTTCCCGACAGACTTCAAACGTCTCTTCACGTGTCTTGATGACTTCGCATTATCCTTAGAATTGTTCACTTTAGCGATAACTGTTCGGCTGTCACAATTCATAAGAATAGCCGGTACATGTTTTTCAACCACAGGCAAATCCATCAAGAGTTCATGCAGCCATTGTGCCTCAACAGTGGCTATGTCTAAAGTAGTTAGTTCCGCTTCCATAGTTGACCTCGTCAATATGGTTTGCTTGCAAGACCTCCATGACACTGCGCCACCTTGACGTGGCTTGAGACTGCGTCGGTATTTCCCTAATGAGGAAGGGATGATGCAGCACAACAACGGTAAGTATTTCCCTCAGTTATGAAACCAAGGTATCGAACCAGTAGGAGGATCACCAACACAACGTAAACATCACCTGCACACAAAGAACAAATACTTGCAACCCGACGCGAAAAAGAGGTTGTCAATCTCTCTATGGTAAAAAGATAGATTAGGATAAGATATATTGGATAGATAGATCTCTCAAGAATGCAAAATAAAAGAGGCAAATAAAAAGTGCAGCAAGGTATTTTTGGTTTTTGGAATAATAGATCTGAAAACAAAGGCGACAAAAAGATAGATCGGAAAGCAATATGTTGGAAAAGTAGACCCGGGGGCCGTAGGTTTCACTAGTGGCTTCTCTCATGAGTATAGCACACGGTGGGTGAACAAATTACTATTGGGCAATTGATAGAAGATCAAATAATCATGATGATATCCAAGGCGATGATCATTGTATAGGCATCACGTCCAAGATTAGTAGACCAAAACGATTCTGCATCTACTACTATTACTCCACACATCGACCGCTATCCAGCATGCATCTAGTGTATTAAGTTCATGGAAAAACGGAGTAATGCAATAAGAACGGTGGCATGATGTATACAAGATCTATTCATGTAGGAATAGACCCCATCTTGTTATCCTTAATAGCAACGATACATGCGTGCCTCGCTGCCCCTTCTGTCACTGGGAGAGGACACCGCAAGATCGAACCCATCACAAAGCACCTCTTCCCATGGCAAGAAAAATCGATCTAGTTGGCCTAACTAAACCAAAGATTCAAAGAATAAATACGAGGCTATAAGTAATCATGCATATAAGAGATCAAAGAAGACTCAAATAATATTCATGGATAGAAACTGATCATGAACTCAAAATTCATTGGATCCCAACAAACACATCACAAAAGTTTACATCAAATAGATCTCCAAGAGACCATTGTATTGAGAATCAAAAGAGAGAGAGGAAGCCATATAGCTACTGCCTATAGACCCGTAGGTCTATGGTGGACTACTCACGTATCAACGGAGAGGCACCAATGAGGATGATGAACCCCTCCGTGATGGTGTTAGATTGGATCTCGCGGTTCTGGAACTTGCAGCGGCTAGATGTGTTTTTCGTCGACTCCTCTAGGGTTTCTGGAACATTTGGGAATTTATAGGCATCAGAGGCGGTGGATGGGACTCCCGAGGCGGCCACAACCATTCAGGGCGCGCCCGGGGCCCCTGGCGCGCCCTGGTGGGTTGTGGGCAGCCTGGGCTCCCTCCTGGTAACTTCTTTGGCACACTGGCCTTCTTCTGGTCCAAAAAAAATCTCCAAAAAGTTTCGTCGCGATTGGACTCCATTTGGTACTGATATTCTGCGAAGTAAAAAACAAGCAAAAACAACAACTAGCACTTTGGCACTATGTCAATAGGTTAGTCCCAAAAAATGATATAAAGTTGCTATAAAATAATTTAAAACATCCAAGATTGATAATATAACAGCATGGAACAAGCAAAAATTATAGATACGTTGGAGACATATCACACATCCATGAGTAAATACATACGCACTTGTGGCGTAGAGTACATCAACATCGGAAATCCAGTTTGAACCACTATATCCTTCTAGCACAGCAGGATGCCCTGAATAGTGAATTCCATAACTCATAGTACCTCTCAGATAGCGCAAGACCCTTTCTAGTGCATGCCAATGATCATCACCCGGGTTAGACATGAACCTACTCACTTTGCTCACTGCAAAAGAGATGTCTGGTCTCGTAGCGCTAGCTAAGTACATGAGTGTGTTAGCGATACAGTGCATATCCTAACCTCCTAACCATAAGCCTAGTATGTCGTATAGATAAGTACAGATGTTGTTGAGATTGTAACCAACTCCTAATGTAATCTTGATTGGCAAGTCTGCCCCATTATATAAACTGCAGCCGGCATCGTCTTTCGATGCACGGAACCAATCCATCTTTCACCTATTCTTTCATGGTAACAGAGCCTCCTTCTCTGAAACCTTGAAACGTCCAACATCATGACATCCTCACCCACGAGCTCATCCACCATTGGTACGCTCGTCGCCCAAACAGCCGGCGCCATGGCCTCCACCTTCGCCAGCACCATGGCACCATCGGCTGTGCCGGTTCCCAACTTCGCCCAGCTAGTCACCGTCAAGCTCGCCGCCACCACATACCTGCTATGGAGGGCGCAGATCGTTCCGATCTTGCGAGGCCACCATCTCTTCGGCTTCGTCGACGGGTCTTCGGTCGCTCCACCTAGGCGCGTGCCGGCATCGACGGACGCCAACGCCGAGCTGGTTGATAATCCAGCCCATGGCGTTTGGGTTGCACAAGAGGCGCTCGTCCTCTCGGGCCTCCTGTCGACACTCGTTCCTGAAGTGCTCGCACGGGTGGCGCTGCACACCTCACCGACCACCGTCTGGGCGGCCCTGGAGAGGATGTTCGCCTCGCACTCCAAGGCGAGGATCATGCAGCTGCACAAGCAGCTAGCCACTATCCAGAAGAAAGACCTGACGGTGACGGCGTAATTTGGCCGCGTCAAGACGCTCTCCGACATGCTCGCCTCTGCTGGCCGCCCTATCTCGGACGACGACCTCGTCACCTACCTGCTCACAGGGTTGGACAACTCCTACGATCCGCTCATCACGTCGGTCACCACTCGTGCGGGGGAAGTCACCGTTGATGACCTCTTCGCGCACATGCTCGACTACGAACTTCGCCAAGAAAGTGCTGGAGGCGGCTACAACATCTCCGCCAACAGCGCAAGCCGCGGCGGTGGCCGTGGTGGTCAGTACCGCGGCAACGGTGGCAACGGCAGCAGCGGCAACGCCAACGGCGGCGGTCGCGGCTACACCAACCAGGGCAAGAAGCAGCAGCAACCACGCAGCTCCAACAACAGCGGCTCCCGCAGCGGCGCCGCCGGCGGCGGCGGCGGATACCCTGGCCCAGGCGGCGGCGGTTTCAACAACTCTGGCCCGCCCAAGGCGCGGTGCCAAATCTGCAGCAAGGTGGGGCACGAGGCACTAAACTGCTACAATCGTTTCAACCAGAACTACCAGATGGAAGAACCTCGCGGCGCCCACAACATCTCCACGTCGCAGAACGTTGATCCTGTGTGGTACTTGGACACCGGTGCCACTGACCACATCACGGCGGACCTCGACAAGTTGAACATCCGCGAGCCCTACACCGGCAAGGATCAGGTGCACACAGCTAGCGGATCAGGTATGGCCATTGCTCACATCGGTCAATCCCTTATTCATACTCCCCACCGTGATCTTCAGTTGAAAAATGTCTTACACGTCCCACATGCTAGCCAAAGTCTCCTTTCTGGTCATAGACTCGCTTGTGACAACAATATTTTTCTTGAAATTCACCCTTACTCTTTTGTTATCAAGGATCGGGCTACGAGGAAGGTTCTTCATCAAGGACCCAGTGAGAGGGGGTTGTACCCTATTTCCAGCAATAAAACCATCCAGAAGCATGCCTTCCTCACTTCCGTTCCCAGCCGAGAGAGGTGGCATCGCCGGCTTGGGCATCCGGCGTCTTTAGTCGTTGATCAAGTTCTTAAGAGTCATCGTCTTCCATCTACAAGCGAGTCCAATAAAAGCACCATCTGTGATGCGTGCCAGCAGGGCAAGAGCCATCAGCTCCCTTACCCTAAGTCTAGCAGTGTCTCATCTTCTCCGCTTGAACAAATTTTCTCCGATGTCTGGGGACCTGCGTGTCTTTCATCCGGAGGGTTCAAGTTTTATGTTAGTTTTATCGACGATTTCAGCAAATTTACATGGCTTTACTGTTTGAAACATAGATCTGATGTTGAGCGTGTTTTCCTTCAGTTCCAAGCACATGTTGAACGCCTGTTTAATCTGATTGGGGCGGTGAATACGAGAAATTAAATTCCTTCTTCACCAAGATCGGCATCTCTCACACCGTTTCATGCCCCCATGCACACCAACAGAACGGCTCGGCTGAACGTAAGCATCGTCATGTCGTCGACGTTGGCCTCACACTCCTCGCCCAAGCCTCGATGCCATTACGGTTTTGGGATGTTGCCTTCCAAACAGCATGTTTTTTGATCAACCGACTTCCTAGTAAAACTATCCAGTTTGCTACTCCTCTCACCAAGTTGTTTGGGGCCTCTCCTGATTATTCGTTCCTCAAAACATTTGGCTGTGCGTGTTGGCCATGTCTCCGTCCCTACAATAATCACAAATTACAATTCCGATCTAAACGGTGTGTTTTCTTGGGGTACAGTAGCATGCATAAAGGCTACAGTGCTTGCATATTTCCTCTGGTCGCGTCTATATCTCCCGAGACGTCGTCTTCGATGAACAAATATTTCCTTTCTTTGAACTTCGGCCGTCCAGTGACGCCCCTCCACTACTTGACATCTCTGTGTCTCCATCCCTTCAATCTTCCTCTGATTTTTACGGTTCCGGGAGTGTGGAGACAGGGGGGCATCCATTGTGTCAAGGTCGTATTATACCAATTCCGCAAACTGTTGAGCAGACTGATCCGGCGTTCGCGCCACTCTTTGCTTCAGCTTCTGGTGTGCAGGAAAACCCAGCTTCAGTGGCGCCTGATGATGATGAACGTGAGGACGTGCATGGTGCTGCATGCACCCCGACGCAGCATCCCATGCAGACCAACCCGCTGCAACCGGGAGGAGTGCCATGCACTGGAGCACCATGCAGCGAATCGGCCGCGGCCACCTCGCCCACACCAACGCGCAACCTCACGCAAGCTTCTGAGCCAGCCGAGAGAGGGCTATCTCCTGCACTACCTGGTAGTTCTGCAGTGGAGGTGGCCCTGCCAGAAATTATCGCGCCGTCCACTGGGCCGCATCGCCGGGCCACCAGGCGTGCTGAGCACAGCAGCGGCTCCCGCGGTGGCGGCGCCGGCGACGCCGGCGGACCGCAGCGAGCTCCTCGACTTGCTGAAGCGAACCCAGAACTACCGGCAGCAGGACATAATCTTCGACGTCTCGTCCGCGTTCCGTCTCGGTACACCCAAGGTAAAATACGGTATAACCCGTATCGGAGACATCAGGCATCACTAGCCACAACCGAGCCGGTTGACCATATTGAAGCTTTTGATGATCCGAACTGGCACAAAGCTATGGATGAGGAATATCAAGCATTGATCAAGAATCAAACATGGCACTTGGTACCCCCGCAGCCTGGTCATAATCTCATTGATTGCAAGTGGGTGTTTAAGTTGAAGAGGAAGACCGATGGGTCCATAGAGAGGTACAAAGCTCGCTTGGTCGCCAAGGGATTTAAGCAGAGATATGGCATCGACTATGAAGATACGTTCAGTCTGGTTGTGAAATCAGCAACTGTACGTCTCATTTTGTCGCTTGCCATCTCGAGGGGTTGGAGCCTCAAACAGTTTTGGAGCCTCAAACAGTTGGACGTCCAGAATGTGTTTCTTCACGGCATTCTTGAGGAGGATGTGTACATGCGACAACCACCTGGGTATGTCAATCCGCAGCTTTCGCGACATGTTTGCAAACTGAATAAATCCCTATATGGTCTAAAGCAGTCTCCAAGGGCGTGGTACTCAAGGCTCAGCGCCAAACTTCAGGAAATGGAGTTTGTACCATCCAAAGCAGATACTTCCCTCTTCATATACAGCAAAGGAGGGGTACACATATACATATTAGTGTACGTGGATGATATAATTGTAGCAAGTTCGTCCGCACGAGCTGTTCCAGAACTTGTGAGAAACCTGCAACAGGAGTTTGCTATTAAAGATCTTGGAAATCTTCACTATTTCCTTGGCATTGAATTCAAAAGAAAGGAAGAAGGAGCGGTGCTGCTGCAGACCAAGTATGCCAATGATTTATTGGCGCGAGTGGGCATGACCAATTGCAAGCCAGTCACAACGCCAATGTCAAATATAGAGAAATTGTCAAAGGAGGAAGGAACCGAGTTATCATCAGCAGATGCAACGAGCTACAGGAGTGTGGTGGGAGCGCTTCAGTACCTCACACTTACACGACCAGATATTTCCTTCGCTGTGAATAGGGTGTGTCAATTCCTCCAAACACCTACCGATCAGCATTGGTTGGCAGTTAAGCGCATTTTGCGGTATGTGAAACATACTTCTGGAATTGGCCTGCACATTCGTCGTTCATCCTCCACACACATCAGCGCATTCTCTGATGCAGACTGGGCAGGTTCAGTCGACGACAGGCGATCCACGAGTGGCTTTCTAGTATTTCTCGGGTCCAATCTTGTCACATGGAGCTCACGGAAGCAGCAGACTGTTTCACGATCGAGCACTGAAGCTGAGTACAAGGCTTTGGCGAACGCAACAGCGGAGATCATCTGGTTACAGTCCTTGTTGGGGGAACTCGGCGTTTATCAGTCCCGAGCTCCAACGCTGTGGTGCGACAATCTCGGCGCTACCTACCTATCGGCCAACCCTGTCTTCCATGCTCGTACAAAACACATCGAAGTGGACTTCCACTTTGTCCGTGAGAGAGTGGCTCGCAAGTCACTGGAGATTCGATTCATCTCAACACATGATCAACTGGCAGACGGGTTGACGAAACCAGTAGGTGTTCAGCAACTTCGCACGCTATGCCGCAATCTCAACCTATCGGGTTGTGATTGAGGGGGAGTGTTAGCGATACAGTGCATATCCTAACCTTCTAACCATAAGCCTAGTACGTCGTATAGATAAGTACAGATGTGTACGTATGTTGTTGAGATTGTAACCAACTCCTAATGTAATCTTGATTGACAAGTCTGCCCCATTATATAAACTGCAGCCGGCATCGTCTTTCGATGCACGGAACCAATCCATCTTTCACCTATTCTTTCAGAGTGAACCGACAATTTGAGAGTATCTTAATTGATCTCTCGTTTCTTTCTTGTTCTTTCTAAGTGTCACGCTGGGATCATAACGTGTTGGAGAAGGCTTGGTATCCATAAAGCCGAAATGGCTCAAGACCTTCTCAACATAGTGAGATTGCGTAAGAGTAATCCCACGCTCATCCTTAATAAGTTTGATGTTTAGAATCACATCGGCTTCTCCCAGATCTTTCATGTAAAAACACTTTGATAGAAAAGACTTGACCTCATTGATCGCAACAATGTTTGTACCAAAGATCAGTATTGTAGGGGAACGCAGCAGAAAACAAAAATTTTCCGACCTACGTACCAGTCCAGGATCACTATGGAGACTGCATACAAGGTTTGATCTTTTTCGTTACCGACTCGTAGCGCAGTGGAAGTAGAGTCGATGACGAACGGCGGTGCAGATCCCCACAGCTAGGATTTACAACCTCCCAACCGCGAGGATGTACTCCCACGTCAGCTCACCGGACGGATCTCCGGGCAGCCCTTCGGGAGGCATCGGGACAGTCCCTCGGATAGTCCCACCGGACGGATCCTCGGACAGCCCTTAGGGAGGCCCCTGGACAGTCCCTCGGATAGTCCCACCGGACGGATCCTCGGACAGCCCTCCGGGAGGCCTCTGGACAGTCCTTCGGATAGTCCCACCGGACGGATCCTCGGACAGCCCTCCGAGAGGCCTCACGGACAGCCCTTCGGGTGGGTCACTCGGACAGCCCTTCGGGAGGACACCCGAAACTCAAACTGTAACTCGGACAGCCCTTCGGGAGGCACTCTCGAACTAAGACCGAAACTACGATCTCTCTACAGAGTTGCACACATACGGTGTCATCTATCCGGCAGGGCTTCGCTGTCCAGAACTAGTTCCCACCGGAACCCAGACAGCCTTTCGGCTCTACGAAACTATTTCGCTGGGAGGGAGAGAGAAGCCAGAAATGTCATGGCATGTGTATGTGAGAGCAAGGATGAAGCATATGGGGCTGCCTCCTCCCCTCTATTTATAGGAAAAACAAGGGGTAGGATGGGCATATCCAAAATGCCATGTCATCCCAAAATATCTTGGGAAGATATTTGTGGAAAGCCAACTTCCAACCATATCCATAAATCTGATTTCACTATTCACGACGACATTTTTCAGCGTCCGGTCGAACTGAAAATATTTATGTGGGCTTAGAACAATTCCAGTACCCACTAAAATAATTTTCAATGCGATCCGGAACAATTCCGGTTTAGTGATTTTCATCTGCGAAAAGCATCTGAAGCGGTTCCGGCAGCTCCGGAACATTTCCGGTTTTTATCCCGGAAAATTCCAGAAAGTTTCCAGAACGATTCTGGCACCCTCCAAGAATTATCAGGCATGTGCCGAAACCAATCTAACTTTATGGTATCCTCTGAAACAACTTTTCAGTTTTACCGGAACTATTCCGATATCCTCTCCGGAACGTTTCCGTTTCGTCCGAAACTTTTTCGGTGAATTTCTCTCAGACTCCCCGTCTAGTATTCAGCAGATAGATGACCCTTAAGCGTGTGACCCTATAGGTTCGGTGAAGTATAGACATGACCCGGAACACTTTCCGATCAATGATCAACATCGGAGCCGTGGACACCCATATTGACCCCTATACCCACACGAATGAATATTCGAGTGAACCTCCAGTTGCCGTGTGCTATTCCTGTTGCTTCGCGATATGTTACAAATACCCGAGGTGAGAAAACATCGGCATCCTCGTGGATCAACACTTGTCCACAATGCCAGTTACCTCGTTACCGGTTTTGTTCTCTTTTCTCGTTTCTGTGTTCCGGCATCCCCGTGATCAAATCACAAAGTGTCTGGCCAGACGATGATGGATACCGTAACACCGAGAGGGCCCAGAGATATCTCTCCATCGTCGGAGGAGCAAATCCCAATCTTGAGCTATCAAGTTACTTGACATACTTTTCCATGAACCCGTAAGCCGTCGTAATAGCCACTCATTTACGGATGACGTTTAACAAACCCCAAAGTTCATGAAGCAAGCATGAAGAAACTCGATACTCTCATGGTCTAAGGAATCATGCAAACATTAACCATCTCTGTGTTATTAACCATTAACTAATGACGAATGTATCTCATAGCATAACATCAATTCGGGTCGATTCAACACAAGTGTTCTACCAACAATTGTGCCCTCAAAATTGCCGGCATAGTCATGCCCATGATCAGGAAAACAGGATCATCATGCAATACTTGAGCCAGTCATAGAGGCTTGACTAGGAATACTTTTTACCGTTTATTATCCCACACGTGCACATGAGTTTCCCTCCAAGCCTCGTTTTATTTGCAGACTCGAGAATCATTGCAGTTATAGCATGGAACATAAACATAATTATGAACAGGGAGATAATCAATAACATTTATTATTGCCTCTAGGGCATATCTCCTACAGACTCCCACTTGCACTAGAGTCAATAATCTAGTCAATGCTAATGCACTTTACACCTATGGCATACTGGTGTAAAATATGCTTCGCATGTGGTATAGCCTGATGTCCAACGGATCTGACGACTTCAGCTCCGTGTGTAACTTTGCATATCCCCGCGTTTTCACGCTTTCACAAAATTCATATTTTGTGTGGACTTGGCTTTGCATATGTGTGAATCATTGGTCGAAACCTGATTCCTCAGACTGAGCTATGGAGCAGCTATCTGCAATAGTGTCCCATAGACCAAAGCCATCTTGGAACCATACTAAGTTCATGAATGAACTATATGATTCAACAACTTCTTTGTCACTTCTTAAGTGTCAACATACTTAGCCTTTGTTATAGAATTCGCCACAGTATCTTGTTTGGAACAATTTCCAACTACCGTGCCACCATGATGTGTATCACAAAACCCTCAACTTAAATCGAAAATCGCATGGAGCATCGATGAAGACTGTATCGATGTAACCTTTTACAACGAACTCTTCATGATCTCCACTTGCGAGAAACCATGTCATCGGTACTGCTCTAGTACTTAATGACATCTTTCACTGTTGTCCCATGATCAGTACTTTGATCACTATGGTATCTATACTCGCAACAACTTTGGAGTATTGGACATATCTGGTTGTTTTTACATACCATGGAATACATGATTAATCCAAACACAAGAGTGTGTGGAATCACCATCATGTATTTTGCTCATCAGTGTTTTGAGACACCGAGTCTTGCAAAACCCTTTCCATGTGACTTCGGCAAGAATCACTCCTTGGCGTTTTAAATGCTAAAAGGTTTTAGCACCTTGTCAATATGTATTCATAGCTTAGCCCCATTAGGTAAATCTATCTCCATAGATCATCATGCCTAATATTAAGGCTATTTAGCCTAAGCACTTCATCGAAAAACTATTTTCAAATGAAGTCCTAATTCGTGTCAAGAAATTTATTTCCAATTAACAATGTGTTAAGTACACAAGGTTTTTAGAAATATTATTATGCTCCCACTTACTTTCTTGAATCACAAGCATCTTCGATACCCATTTGATGAAGTCAAAAACCCTTTTGACCATTCCATCAAAAACGAAGATTCCAACTCCACTTTGCTCTCTTCTGTCCATCGCTGGAACTCTAAAGTTTGCATACTTACTAGCATCCTATGGATCGACAAATTACTTTGGACTGTATCACATACAAGTCCTAGGTTTCATTCCCATCAGATGGAAATCCTTTTGTCATCCATGTTTCATATCTCATGATTGAAATATGTATTAATTGCTAGTTCAACCCGAACCGACTTCAAGCATCGCTACGGTGAGACAATCTCATCGTAGTCAACTCTTTGAACTTGTTTTTGCAACAAGTCGAGCTTTATGGATAAAACATTTTTATCCGTATCAGTTTTTAGTTCCATAAATATCCGTTAGACTCTAAGCCTTCCGAAAGGTGTATCAAGATTTTAATCTTGAAACATTGATATGGAAACTATCTCAGATTGTATTGGCATTTAGCCAATTCCGGAGTCAGGGCCCATCATCGCTTCCTTATGTATCGTAGGTATACTGTTGTCCAACAACAATATCTCGTTTGCGCACCTGAGAGGTTTGCACGAGCCTTGCCTACGTGGTTCAGCTGCAAGTTCGACTGAAGTCCATACATTTTATTGTAGAGACTTCCGTATCAGTCGCAGTAGGAAACTCCGGAATCACTTCCAAGGTTTCTTTCCTTTGATCTGATGACGAAGATACTGGTTATCTCGTCGAGTTGCACTGTCCTCCCACTCGCCTTTTGTAAGAACTATTCTCTTTAAAAGCATACCGTTTTGCGGCAAAATCCTTTGCCTCGGTATAGTGGTGGGGAATACCCAATGACTTGGGATAACCTTACAAAGTAGCACTTGCCTGATTTGAAATAGGTTTGTAACCTTTTACACAAGCCCCATATTCCAAATGTTAAGAAAAGATATAACATGGTTGGGCGTACCATACCATGGCATCATTTCAACAGACCCGATGGAGCTCTTTTCAGTGTAAAAGCCGCAGTCTCTAAAGCATCACTCTTTTAAAAGGGGTAATGGCAAATTTATTTATGTCATCTTTGATCTTACCATGTCATGAATGGTTCGATTACATCTACACAGACTCTCCACTTGCAGTGGTGTTCCGGGAGGTGCAAGTTATGAAACCCCTTTCACAACTCATCAGACATTCGCTAAACTTGTAACTCAAATATTCCTTTCTGCAATCGAATTGTAGAAACATAATTT
The DNA here is from genome assembly GCA_039707655.1 of Elymus sibiricus. Lineage (NCBI taxonomy): Eukaryota > Viridiplantae > Streptophyta > Magnoliopsida > Poales > Poaceae > Elymus > Elymus sibiricus. The sequence goes on from CM077667.1 coordinate 127,982,797, forward strand.
TCTTGTTACAATAACTTCTACTTCATTTTTGAAAACCTTATGAATGAATTCAAAAGATCCAGACTTACGTCTCAACAAGTAAATATCCATATATCTACTTGAGTCATTTCTGAAGATAGATAACTCCACTACTTGCAACAACATTTATTGGACTACACACATCATAATGTATGATCACCAATATGTTCTTTGCTCGTTCCTTATGGTCTGTGAACGGTATTTCAGTCACTTCACTTTTCAGAGGAAAGTTGCAAGTGTCAGATGATTCAAAATCAAACGACTTCAAAATCCATCACAATGGAATTTTCCATGCGGGTTTCTCCAATGTGACCAAATGCAGTGCCACACTTGTGTGGTATTCTTTTAGTCTTGCGACATTTAGCGTCAGTGTTATGGATGTATCATATTTCCATCAATATTCATAACATACATCCCATCTTGTATGGAAGCATGGCCCTTCATGTTATTCATAACACCGAACATCAAAAGTTCTCTTATGAATAACCTTCTTGCAAAATACCTTATGCAAAGGGCTAGAGTGTGTAAAACTCTAAAATGATTTATGAAAGTAAATACAGAGGTAATGTATTATTATCAATATTCATAACATACTTCTCATTCATAATGAAAGTATGGCCCTTTTGTTATTCATAACTCCGAACATTAAAAGTTCTCTTATGAACAACCTTCTTGCAAGATACTTTATGCAATGGGCTAGAGTGTGTAAAACTCTAAAATGATTTATGAAAGTAAATACAGAGGTAATGTATTATTATCAATATTCATAACATACTTCTCATTCATAATGAAAGTATGGCCCTTTTGTTATTCATAACTCCGAACATTAAAAGTTCTCTTATGAACAACCTTCTTGCAAGATACTTTATGCAATGGGATAGAGTGTGTAAAACTCTAAAAAGATTTATGAAAGTAAATACATCGGGAATACACCTATGGAAGGCATAGTAACATTTACTATGTTCCCTGCGTGTATCTAAACCTCATTCCTGGCTAGTCTTTCAGGCCATAGTAGTTCTTACATCAAGTTGCAACAGAATGCAATCGAGCGGGTATCTTTGTGATTAACTCACAATACCCAAGAATTAGTGATTAACATGTTTAACCATAATTCCCAAGAACTATATCTTTGACCAGCCTTCTATACATCAAAAACCTGTATGACATTCATACATGAGCTGGATATTCCAGTCTCCTTTCCTTTTGCCTTTATACTTCTAATAGTTTTAACTTTCAGTATTTCTTCTACTCTCAGAAGAAGCACCCAACTTAAGAGTGGCGTTAGCCCCGGACTTCCTAGGCGTGAAAGTTTCACTAACACCCTTCGGACACTTCCTTTCTCTTTAAGTTGTCGTTTTATTCACCATCATCATATGACAGGCGTTCTTCTGGATCCCCTCTTATCAGTCAAATGCCTAGTAAACACTTTTACTAATAGTTTGCAAACAAACATGGCTTTAGATATCTCATATCTTTCAGCCTTTGTTTGTATCTGAAAATTAATTTTCAGTTCCATGAATATCACATAACTATCCCACAACTTTCGAAGTTCGGGTCTCATGGAAGCAAACATATTTCACTTGACCGTAACGGAATTTTAGCTTTTGGATCGAAGGACGAGAGTCATATCATCCATAGCATTAGCGGGAGAATACCGAAAGTATGCGATAGGACAAAGTCCTTCTCGGCACTCTTGAGGACAATCCTCACATTACGTTACCAACCGTAAAGTTTTAACCAGATATTTAACAGCTATTCAATTTTAATAGGGAATGTGGAAACGCGAGCCATTATTCTACTTATTATGCAAATCACACTTAGACAGTGTTCAAGATTAATTGCACTGAGAATTAAACAAGGTAATTCTACAGTGCGCTCCCACTCAAATCAATATCTCTCATAATTGATTGTGAGTGATTCAAGATCCAAATTTCAATTCAACGCCAAGGATGCATCCATCTCAAGTGACGAGAATTTCATTTGGTAGGCCAACTTGCCAATCACATCTCTATGTGATTCTTGTTCATCTTTCGATGCGTGTGTTCCGAGCTCATGACTTTCATGCCCGAACGTCAAGACAACCAAGTGATCTTGCTGCGAGGTCTCAACTCACCCGCCTCACACATGTCTAATCGTTCGTACCCATGCATCCATGTGATACCCCGAAAAGAAAAGTGCCGTGACGGTGCTACACTTGGGAGAACACTAACTACTTGATATTTTTGTGAGAGATCACCCTAATAAAAGCGACTACCGCGCAATCAAAAGGGTGCATCATAAGGGATAAACATCTCAGGCAATTCATAATAGCATGATATGGTATAGCCCTTTCTGACGGAGAAGTCTTGTATTTCTTCGTCTCCGGCATTCGCGTCGGTGTTCACCTTTGCGAATATTGCCACCACCTTGTCGATGCACCAGATAATATTGCTATCTCTATAGCTAATAAAATAAGTGCATTACTTAAGGTTGACATGCAGGTCATTAAAGTGACAATCATATGGCTCCAGCCATCATGCCGAATCATGACACGCAGGTCATGTTAACAAATTTACATCATATAGTCATCTCATACATAATCAAATTAATATGAGCACTGCTATACCACATCACATGCACATGCAAACCATCCTGCAAAACCAAGTTAGACGCCTCTAATCGGTTTATGCAAAATTTCATTTTACGTGGCTTCTAAGGTTTCGAACAAACCGAAGCTACCTACGTCCATCATCAAGCATGATAATCCAAGTCGCTAGATTAACATTCCAAGGTGTATGAAACACGAGATAATAAAATCTCGAGCCCCATACTAAACTTCGTCATACGCGTGACCCCCGTGCAGATCACATCTGCATTGCCCTTTCGTCTGCAAAATTTCATCTTTCTTTTTAACTACGGTGGAATTCAATGAACTGTTAGCACTTCGTTGATCAATCAGGATCGCGGATTGCCAGAACATTGAAACTCCACCATACTGTTATCAAGATCAGAAATATGCAAATTCGAGGGAAGCAACAAGAACATCGGGTAACAGACTTCATCTGCTACCCGCACAAATAATTTTCAGCAATAGATCTCATCTACTACCTAATTATATTGTGCAACACCCATACATCTCTATGTATTCTAGATCGCAACCTGCATCGACGCATAGCACGGCTCTTGATGCCACTGTAGGGGAACGCAGCAGAAAACAAAAATTTTCCGACCTACGTACCAGTCCAGGATCACTATGGAGACTGCATACAAGGTTTGATCTTTTTCGTTACCGACTCGTAGCGCAGCGGAAGTAGAGTCGATGACGAACGGCGGTGCAGATCCCCACAGCTAGGATTTACAACCTCCCAACCGCGAGGATGTACTCCCACGTCAGCTCACCGGACGGATCTCCGGGCAGCCCTTCGGGAGGCATCGGGACAGTCCCTCGGATAGTCCCACCGGACGGATCCTCGGACAGCCCTTAGGGAGGCCCCTGGACAGTCCCTCGGATAGTCCCACCGGACGGATCCTCGGACAGCCCTCCGGGAGGCCTCTGGACAGTCCTTCGGATAGTCCCACCGGACGGATGCTCGGACAGCCCTCCGGGAGGCCTCACGGACAGCCCTTCGGGCGGGTCACTCGGACAGCCCTTCGGGAGGACACCCGAAACTCAAACTGTAACTCGGACAGCCCTTCGGGAGGCACTCTCGAACTAAGACCGAAACTACGATCTCTCTACAGAGTTGCACACATACGGTGTCATCTATCCGGCAGGGCTTCGCCATCCAGAACTAGTTCCCACCGGAACCCAGACAGCCTTTCGGCTCTACGAAACTATTTCGCTGGGAGGGAGAGAGAAGCCAGAAATGTCATGGCATGTGTATGTGAGAGCAAGGATGAAGCATATGGGGTTGCCTCCTCCCCTCTATTTATAGGAAAAACAAGGGGTAGGATGGGCATATCCAAAATGCCATGTCATCCCAAAATATCTTGGGAAGATATTTGTGGAAAGCCAACTTCCAACCATATCCATAAATCTGATTTCACTATTCACGACGACATTTTTCAGCGTCCGGTCGAACTGAAAATATTTATGTGGGCTTAGAACAATTCCAGTACCCACTAAAATAAGTTTCAATGCGATCCGGAACAATTCCGGTTTAGTGATTTTCATCTGCGAAAAGCATCTGAAGCGGTTCCGGCAGCTCCGGAACATTTCCGGTTTTTATCCCGGAAAATTCCAGAAAGTTTCCAGAACGATTCTGGCACCCTCCAAGAATTATCAGGCATGTGCCGAAACCAATCTGACTTTATGGTATCCTCTGAAACAACTTTTCAGTTTTACCGGAACTATTCCGATATCCTCTCCGGAACGTTTCCGTTTCGTCCGAAACTTTTTCGGTGAATTTCTCTCAGACTCCCCGTCTAGTATTCAGCAGATAGATGACCCTTAAGCGTGTGACCCTATAGGTTCGGTGAAGTATAGACATGACCCGGAACACTTTCCGATCAATGATCAACATCGGAGCCGTGGACACCCATATTGACCCCTATACCCACACGAATGAATATTCGAGTGAACCTCCAGTTGCCGTGTGCTATTCCTGTTGCTTCGCGATATGTTACAAATACCCGAGGTGAGAAAACATCGGCATCCTCGTGGATCAACACTTGTCCACAATGCCAGTTACCTCGTTACCGGTTTTGTTCTCTTTTCTCGTTTCTGTGTTCCGGCATCCCCGTGATCAAATCACAAAGTGTCTGGCCAGACGATGATGGATACCGTAACACCGAGAGGGCCCAGAGATATCTCTCCATCGTCGGAGGAGCAAATCCCAATCTTGAGCTATCAAGTTACTTGACATACTTTTCCATGAACCCGTAAGCCGCCGTAATAGCCACTCATTTACGGATGACGTTTAACAAACCCCAAAGTTCATGAAGCAAGCATGAAGAAACTCGATACTCTCATGGTCTAAGGAATCATGCAAACATTAACCATCTCTGTGTTATTAACCATTAACTAATGACGAATGTATCTCATAGCATAACATCAATTCGGGTCGATTCAACACAAGTGTTCTACCAACAATTGTGCCCTCAAAATTGCCGGCATAGTCATGCCCATGATCAGGAAAACAGGATCATCATGCAATACTTGAGCCAGTCATAGAGGCTTGACTAGGAATACTTTTTACCGTTTATTATCCCACACGTGCACATGAGTTTCCCTCCAAGCCTCGTTTTATTTGCAGACTCGAGAATCATTGCAGTTATAGCATGGAACATAAACATAATTATGAACAGGGAGATAATCAATAACATTTATTATTGCCTCTAGGGCATATCTCCTACAAGTATGTCATCCACATACAATCATAATATGACACTATTGGCCCCACAATGGCGATAGTAAACACACCTATCAGCCTCGTTAATGAAATATCCCGCAGAAGTCAGAGTTTTTTCAAACTTCTCATGCCATTGCTTAGGTGCTTGTTTCATACCATACAAAGATTTTAATAACTTGCACACCTTTCTCTCTTCACCTTTTACCACAAACCCATCAGGCTGATCCATATAGATTTCCTCTTCCAACTCTCCATTTAGGAAAGCTATCTTTACATCCATTTGATGAATAATAAGACCATAAGAGGCAGCCAGGGAAAGTAACACTCGAATGGTGGTAATTCTAGCAACAGGTGAATAGGTGTCAAAATAATCTTCGCCTTCTTTCTGAGTGTAGCTTTTGGCCACTAGCCGCGCCTTGTACTTATCAATAGTACCATCAGGCCTTAATTTCTTTTTGAACACCCACTTACAACCCACAGGTTTACAACCATAGGGTCGTTCAGTTAGCTCCCAAGTTCCATTAGAAAGAATTGAGTCTATCTCATTATGAACAGCTTCTTTCCAATCATCTACATCCGGAGACGCATATGCCTCTGCAATAGACTTGGGAGTATCGTCCACAAGGTATACAATGAAATCATCACCAAAAGATTTTGGAACCCTTTGTCTCTTGCTCCTCGTAGGAGCTTCATCGTTACCCTTCTCATGGACTTCCTCAGGTGATTGTTCAAAATAATCATCAAATGTACTAGATTCAGAATTAATCTCAGAAGAAAATCTAGCAATACTATGCATATCTTTCATAGGAAATATATTCTCAAAGAATGTTGCATCACGAGATTCCATTATAGTATCTACATGCATATCAGGAACCTCAGACTTAACCACTAAAAATCTATAAGCAATGCTCCGCTGAGCATAACCCAGAAAGACACAATCCACTGTCTTTGGTCTAACTTTGCATTTCTTAGTAATAGGAATATTGACCTTTGCCAAACATCCCCAAGTGCGCAAATAAGATAGTGATAGTTTTTTCCCGACCCACTCTTCATAAGGGCTTTTCTCTTTATTATTGTTAGGAACTCTATTCAGGACATGACATGAAGTCAACAAAGCCTCTCCCCACCATGCCTTAGATAAACTAGCAGTGTCTAACATGGCATTCACCAAGTCAGTCAACGTGTGGTTTTTCCTCTCGGCAACCCCGTTTGATTGGGGCGAATAGGGAGGCGTCCTCTCATGAATAATACCATGTTCCTCACAAAATTCATCAAATACTTTGGGAAAATACTCTCCACCACGATCCAACCTAAGAAGCTTGATCTTTCTTTCTAGTTGATTTTCAACTTCAGCTTTATAGATCTTAAAGTAGTCTAAGGCTTCATCTTTAGTTTGGAACAAATAAACATAGCAAAATCTAGTCGCATCATCAATCAACGTCATGAAATATCTCTTTCCACCTTTTGTCAACACACCATTCATCTCGCATAGATCAGAATGTATGAGTTCTAGAGGTGCCAAGTTTCTCTCCTCGGCAGCCCTGTGAGGCTTTCGAGGTTGCTTCGATTGCACACAACTATGGCACTTAGAACCTTTGGCAATAGTGAAATTAGGAATTAAACTCATACTGGATAGCCGAGACATTAAACCAAAATTAATATGACATAAACGAGAGTGCCAAACACTTGCATCATCATTAATACTAGCACAAATTTGGTTTACTGACTTATTGCGAAAATCTAAAAGGGAAAAGCGGAACAAGCCTCCGCACTCATAGCCTTTGCTTATAAATTGTCCAAATCTCGACACGATAACTTTACTTGACTCTGAAACTACCTTAAACCCATCTCGACATAGAAGGGAGCCGCTAACTAGATTCTTGTTCATAGAAGGGACATGCTGCACGTTCCTTAGTTGCATGATCTTCCCCGAAGTAAACTTCAGATCCACTGTGCCAATGCCACGAACAGAAGCATGTGACCCATTCCCCATTAGGACGAAAGAATCCCTTGCGACCTGATAAGAAGTAAACAAAGAGACGTCAGCACACACATTAACGTTAGCACCTGAATCAATCCACCATGAAGATGATTGAAATACTGAAAGCACAACAGGTAAATTACCATACCCATCAGTATTGCTAGCGGTCACCATGTTGACAGTCTTGGAGCTCGTTTTCCCTCTGCGGTCTGCACGTTCTGGGCATTCCTTGGAAAAGTGTCTGGGCTTCCCACAGGCGTAGCACTCTAGCTCAGCCTTGTTGAACTTCTTCTTCTTGAAGGTAGTAGTCTTTATAGGCTTGTTGAAAACATGCTTGTTCTTTCCCTTGTTCTTGTTCTGTGGGTACCTCTGCACCATGTTGGCAGTAGGCTGAACCTCACCTCCTTTCTCAATAGTGTCTTTAGCCCGAGCTTTCTCTTCAACATCAAGAGATGCAATCAGATTTTCAACTGATATCTCCTGTCTCTTATGTTTCGGAGTAGTGGCGGAGTTTCTCCATGAAGGAGGCAACTTTGCAATCATGCACCCAGCCACAAATTTATCGGGTAGATCACACTTAAGGAGTTCCAGTTCTTCACAATGCACTATATCTCATGAGCTTGTTCAACCACAGAACGATTATTCACCATCTTGTAGTCGTGAAAATTCTCCATGACGTACAGTTCACTGCCTGCATCTGTCGCACCGAATTTAGCTTTCAGTGCATCCCACAGTGTCTTTCCATCTTGCATGTGCATGTACACATCACAGATGGTCAGCAAGAAAACTCAAAACGCATCCCACGAAGATAGTGTTGGCTTCCTGGAACTTTCTCTGATCTTCATCAGAAGCTCCCTCTGGCATGCCAACACTAACATGGAAAACTTTCAGAGCGGTAAGCCAGAGCGTGGATCTCACTTCCCACCTCTTAAAGTGCACACCGGTAAACTTATCCGGCATCAGTGCATCAGCGAATCCAGCCATAGTTAACTCAGGAAATTGCCTACAATTAGGTTTTTGGATTGTTGGACGATTAGGCAAGTTCATGATTAATTCCAGTAAATAATTCATGACTAGAACAGATATTAGCATGCAACAATCTATAAAACTAGATGAACAACATAACTTGCACATCATCATTGCACACGAGCTAGCAACTATAGAGAGAAACACGAACAGATCACGAACAACGTACTGTTCGTTAGGTGTTGTAGCAGCGACGGTGTTGATGACGATGTTGTCGACGATCTGTTGCTGACGGCGATGAAGGCGGCGATGAGTAGCACCGCCCGACTTGGACGGTAGACGACCCGTGGTGACGAGCTTGAGCAGTCGCGCAGAGCGCTTCCCAAAAACCTAATTCGTCGTCTCCCGGTGCAGGATCGCAAGGACGAACGCTTTCGGAGACCTGCTCTCTCGCACGCCGATGCACGCCGGCGTTCGAGATGGAGTAGACTACGGCGGCGGCGCAAGTAGTGAGATGAGACAAAACCCTAGGCTTTTCGTTACGTCTTTGGTCAAGACCGGTAAGCAGTATATATAGGAGGACCAGAGGCGGTACCGTGACGCGATCACGATCTCAAACCGACTTGGTTTCCAATTCAAACTTACCGGACAAGGAAACAAATCAACTTAGCACCCCCACACCACCACTTGCCATTTTACTCATGGGGTTCATTTGAGATTTCAGAATTTGTAGATGGGCCAAGCCCATTTATTCTATCAGATATAGGCTTGTGATGTGCCTAGGGGCTCTTTTTCCTTTCTTTTCTTTTTGAGGAAAGTATAGTTTTCCCCTCAAATCCTCCCTCATGGATCAATAACCCCCTCAACTCTAAAACCGGATTATTTTCCCCCTGAACTCAACAAAACCAGATAAATGTGGCCCTGTGGTGGTTTTGGGGAGGATTGAAGGTGGTTTTGCTTGTAATCATTCTGACATGGCACGCTGAGTTGCCAAAAGTAGCGTCGTCCGCTCGAACTTGAGCTCGGCGGCCATGGCCGAGCTCTGAGCTCGGTCGTGCACGCGCCAGCACAGCCACCCCGCGCGCCCAGCCTGCAACCACCGTCGACTGCGGCCCCGCAGCCATGCTCACGCGCACGCCCTCCTCTGCTCGGCTTCGCCGCCGCGTCGGTCGTGCTCCGGCGAGCGCTACCTTCCCGGCCGGGCGTGCTGCCTCGCATGCGCGGGCCAAGTGCCTGGGCGTGGTCGTGCGCTTCAATGGACGGAGCCATCTCCTTGCAGTGCAACGAGCAGACCAACAACGTCGTGCTCCATGAAGGGGCAAGAGCTAACCAAGAGCAGTAATGGCCACCGGGATGGGACTCTCGGAGCAGCTCCAGGAGCAGCAGGAGCCGTTGAGCTGGGAAAATCTTGGCGGCGGGTGCTTCAACGGCGTCGGCGGCGACGGCAAGTTCCGCCGGCGACAGGGGCGAATGCGATGCCCGCACCATGGAGTTTGGGCACGGCGACGAGTATGAGCGACACGGTGCGAGGTTGAAGACGGACATGGAGGTGGACTCGCGACTCAGCCCGGTCTCCGTGCTGGAGTTGCACTCCGATGAGGAGCCTCCGGTGAATCCCCGATGCAAGCTCTCTGCCTCAGTTGATCACGATTCACGCAATGGTCTCAGCCTCGTGTTAAAATCACAGGCTGATTTTACCTTGTTTTGTTCTGTTATTCTGACAGCAAGGACTAGAGCCATTATTAACCTACGGGAGCTCACCTTCATCCAAAGATTTCCATGGCCCAAACCTCGGCAAGCTTCAAATACAACGTCCACGGCGATGCTCGCGCAATAGACAGGTGCCAGCCAAGGGAGGGAGCGAGGTTGCGGGGCCGCGACCGAGGGCGGTTGCACGCTGGGCGCGCCAGGTGGTTGGGCAAGCGCGTGCACGGACGAGCTCGGCCATGGCCATGGCCGTCGAGGTCAAGCTCGAGCGGGCGACGCTACTTTTCTCAACTCAGCGTGCCAAGTCAGCATGATTACAAGCAAAACCACCTTCAATCCTCCCCAAAACCACCCAGGGCCACATTTATCCAGTTTTGCAGAATTTAGGGGGAAAATAATCCGGTTTTAGAGTTTAGGGGGATATTGAACCATCAAGAAGGATTTGAGGGGGAAAACTATACTTTCTTCTTTCTTTTTTATCCTTCGGTCGTTGATCAACATTGTTTTCCTGCTTCCCTACTAAATCAATGAACGCCAGCAAGTCTGGATCTTTCAAAAATTAAAAACCGAGTCCATTTTCTATGAAATTCGGTAGATACATCACTCTGCCGAGCTCACGATGAAATGACGGCGAAACATCAGAACTTGGTGAAATCCCAGATTCCAATAGTGTTGGTACTGCTATGACGATTCAGGCCGATCATCAAAAAATGTTTTAGCTTTCAGTAAACTTTTGCTTCCCGCTTCAGCTGACGCTTAGCTGCATGTTTAGTTCTGATATGGGATCATGCCATGTTGCAATGTGAAAAGATTTTTGGGGAAGCAAGTCTATATATGAACGAATACATTCGAGCCGTGTGTCTTACTTTACTGATTGCTCAACTATACGTAAACACAATCAATATTTTATTTTGCATTATCACAATGATAAGGGAAACAATAACACACAACCATCGATCATTCTTAACAATCCGTACGATCGATGCACTAAACGTAAGCAAGTATTGCGCGCGCGCAAATTTAAAAGCTCTACCGGGCAAGCCGGCATCGGTCAGGCCGTCGGGTAGAAGGGCGAGGTGGCGAGGGCACAGGTGCCCGTCGGCCCGACGACGTCCTTGGCGAGGTAGATGTATCCCTGGTCGCCCCAGTCGTTGCTCCACGAGTTCTTGGCTATCCAGAACTTCTCACCGAACTCCTCGCAGTAGCCGACAATGGTGACGGCGTGGTTGACCCTCGCGGCGTCGGAGGAGCAGGGGCCTCGGAAGATGCCGCCTGAGTAGAACTGGAACTCCCACGTGCTGGCGTCGATGTACACCGTCACGGGCTGCCGCGCCACGGCCAACGCCAGCTGCCTCTCGTTGTTGGGCGGCACGGCCTTGAATCCCTTGACGGACGCCTGGTGGTCGAACAGCAGCTTGTCCACGTTGCAGGTGCCCTTGAAGCCGCTGTACGGGTACCTCTCCTCTGACGTGATGCCGCCGCGGGCGGCCACGAGGCCCAGGGCAGTGTCTGTGCGGCCGCCGCTGCAGCCACTGCTACCGGTGTCGCAGTCCACAAGCTGCTGCTCCGACAGCGACACCAGCTCGCCGGTCCTGATCTTGTTCATGCCCTCGATGGCCGCCACGGCCGCGAATGCCCAGCATGACACTGCCACATATACATGTTGGTTACTCAACAAGAACTGACCAACATATAAACCTGAGCAGGAGTTTGCTAGCTTGACTTACAGCAAGAGCCCTGGAACTTGACGCCGGTGACGGCGCCGCTCGAGCGCCAGTCAACGCAGCATGGCTTCCATGAGTCGTAGGGGAGCGGGGTGGGACGCTCTGGGGTGAAGACGGAGTTGTTGAACCCCGTGAACTGCTCGGCGACCTCGCTGGGGTTGAGGTCGCCGAATCTGTTCATGCCGACCCTGACGGTGGTGATGGTCTGGGGCCCGAACCCGCCGACGACGGCGTTGACCGTAGTTTGGCTGGCGAAAGCGCCGATGGAGTTGGTGTTCGTCTTGAATACCTGGAACCGCTTCTCCTGCTCCTCGTGGCTCGGGTAGCGCTTCGAGTACTTGGTTTGCCACCTCGTCCACCTGGACCTCACCTCGGATTCCGGCAGCTCCCACGATGGCCGCTCCGGCGGGTTCGCCATGGTCAGCGATGCCTGCAGGAGGCAGGCGATGCCCAAGAGTAGGACTAGGCAAGGCATGGAAGAAGTCATGCTGATTGATTAACTTGGGCTGTGTGAAATACATGCACCCGAGCTAATGTTTATATAGGCGCTTTGGTGATGCGTGGGTGTTAGCACGTCGTTTTGGCTGCAGGCTGAGTCATTAGTTGTGGCCACCGGAGCTAATCCTTGCAGATGACTTTTGGAGTTTGGGTCATGGAGGTGTGAGATGAGCTTCTCGATCGGTCAGTCGACGGTCAGTACGTACCCAGTAGGATGGTTCAATTAACTACTAGGAAGCGAAATTCTTTACATGTGTAATGATCCTGTTTTATTAGGATTAGTTTCCACTTGAACAAGCGAAATGTTTTCGTTTATATATAATAATCATTATGGCACTAATTAGTTTGTTACGCACAAACATACAGGAGCAGTATATAGTTTGTTAGAAGAAAATAATGTATACATCATATGTAAGAAAGCTATATGTTGAGAACTTGAGATGGCATAACTTTAAGTTTCCACCTAATCAAAGAAAATTATCAGGCATGTGTACACACAATCGGCATCCCTCGCATTGGGTTGAGGCATTATTCCGAATTTCTCAAATTAGGTCAGATGGATGTGCTTTTCTGGGTACTTTGTCATTGCGGGACTACTGATTGGTGCTGCATCTCATAAATTTCTGCTCTCAACTAACTGTGACGTTCGATAGTAGTATAAATAAGTGAAGTTGTTGTGCTTTTCAGAAGACACGACACGGCCAAACAGCGACTAAATCATACTAGAAGGACAAGTATTTGTTTAGTATTTCTGTTTAGATTGTGCTTCTTTATAGTTGTCGAATATGCTAGTGATTGCTCGTCCTTGTTCTTTCTGGAGGAAGAAGTGACTAAAAAAACAGTAGGGGGACTATTTACTGCAGATGCAATAAGTTCATAAACTGGGTTTTAAATTTCTTATTTTTTTGCGAGATTTTAAATTTCTTATTTGATCAAATTGTTGAAGAGTTGGTGTAGGGCGTAACACTGGCTTGAAATGCAGTGATATGTAGATTCTAACTAAACTATTTGTTTCCTTCTCATTAGTGGTTGTCTTTGGATCTGTTCAGATCCAGTCTATGTTCGGCTATGTTCGTGTGTCTTCAGTTTGGATCCTTCTGATCTACCCTTCTCTTCATCGGTAGCGGTTGTTGTTCTGGTGCACTGGTCTTATGGGGCCTTAGCACGACGACTTTCCCACTGTCTAGTACAACAAGTATTGCCCGACTCCAGCATGGGAGGGGCGATGACAGTAGCGCGCCTTTGACTCGCTTCAGTGATTGTAGTTGTCGTTAGGTGGTCTACGGATTTATATGTAATTTTATTATTTTTAATGTTCGTTGTACAGTCATAATTAAAGATGAATAGATCGAAAGTTTCATGCAAAAAACTACACTAGATAAAAACAATTATAAACATATTATAATTATAATCACATCAAGCACTACTAGAACTTGGGATCGTCAACTTATGAGTTTTGGCCGAGTTCAATTCATTGGGAGCCCGGTAGACTAATGTCCTGCCGAGTTTGACAAAAAATGGACTCGGCACTGCACACAACCCAGTAAACTTCACCGTTTGCCTATTGCCATGAATAAGGGACTCTACAAAAGAAACAAACTCGACAGTGTCTCACATTCATCGAGTTCGCTAGATGGTAATGATGACTCATGGGTCACAAGGTTTACCCAGGTCCAGGCCCTCTCGAAGAGGTAACCCTACGTCTTGCTTTGCTTGTATTGATTGTGTAAGAGGTACAAAGTACAGGTGATCTACCATTAGATCAGATTTGAATGAATCTACCCTCTACGGCCATGGTACCTCGGTTTATATAGATAACAGGGTTCCTAGGATTTACATATGGTCGACCGTATGTAAGGGGCAAACATGACGAGAACAATCTCTACATCTTGAAGTATACGCCAAGCCTTCGTATCGTTCCTTCTTGATGCTTATGGTCTAGACAAAGGAGGCACACCAGTGATGGCCTTAGGGGGTGGGGGCACTACTAGGAAAAAGCCTAGTAGTAGCGCGGGTTAAACAGCTAGTAGTAGCGCGGGTGCCCGCGTTACTACTACGACTTTACAGCTAACTGGTAGTAGTAGCGCGGTGCATCCCGCGCTACTAGTACATGTGTTAGTAGTAGCGCGGGTGCCACACGCGCTACTACTAACTACCTGTAGCGCGTGTCTGTGACCCGCGCTACTACTATTAATTTCAAAAACCAAAAAAAAAATCTGACCCATGCTGGAGAAGAGGGCCGCTTCGAGGAGTAGGTCATGTGCACCGCCGGCCGGAGATGGGGAGGAGATAAAGCATCGCCATCCTGTACACCGGCGGATGGGAAGGAAACCCATGAGGGGAGGGAAGGGAAGGGAAGAGCAAATCGGAGATGGGCGAGAGAGTACCTAGCTTGACGAGCAGCGATGCCCGTGCGAGAAGAAGCACACGGAGAGGAGGAGCTCCATGGGGTCGTCGGCCGAGCAAGAGCGCACGTACGTCCCGGCGCGCAACTATTGGGACAAGTTGGAGCTCCAGGTCAAAGCCCATGGCGGATCTGCGGGCGGGCGCCATGGTCGCCGCCTGACCTTCTCGTGGCTTGAGGGGAGGGGAGGGTACGGGATGGGATGGGATGGGATGGGAGGAGGAGAGGGTGGGGGCGGCGGCGTCGGTGGAGGAGAGAGCGGGGGCCATTGCCGGCGGCGGCGAGGTCAGGAGGAGATGGGACGGCGTTGGGCGGCGGCGCCAATGTGTGAGGGGAGGGGATGGGAGGAATGAATCAGATAGAGGGGGAGAGTGACGGGAGAGAGGAGGGATTCAGGGGAGGATATGGGGACTTTAGGGCTGTTAACCTACCTTGTACTTAGTAGTAGCGCGGTTTATAACCCTCGCTACTACTATCAACTTAGTAGTAGCGCGGGTTTATACCCCTCGCTACTACTACGTGCCCCCCCGGGACATGCCATAGTAGTAGCGAGGGGTATAAACCCGCGCTACTACTATCAATTTAGTAGTAGCGAGGGGTATAAACTCGCGCTACTAGTAAGTAGCAGTAGCGAGGGGTATAAACCCGCGCTACTAGTAAGCGTCTACCTATAAGATTTTCCCTAGTAGTGGGGGGTCCTGGCCCAACTCAAAGGATGAGCAACCGGCATGCCAATCACCCCCTAGTCCAAGACTCCGTCAGTAGTCCCTGATCTGGTCTTCAAGCCGAGGACACTCCTCAGTCTTCTCGAACGGATTCACATCTTCAGTCTTTGGCCTTGCAAACTGGTTCAACCTTGCGTATGGCTTCATGATTTTCTCTTATTCTTCGGCCGAGGAGTCACATACCTCAAGCATCCGAGGTGTTACACGGGCACGCTGATTCATATAGAAATATAAGATTCGTAAGTGGTGAAGCCTTCTCAGTCAAGGATAAGGTTCTTGGCCAGGTCCATCTCTGAAAACTTGACCAAACTGAAGCGTCACCACCCTTGGCTACCGTGGGTGGTCAGTTTCAAAAGCCATCATTACATGTGACCATGGCTCGAGGCCCTGGCCATTGATGTGTCAAATCAAAAGAGATTGTGCGTCGGACTCTCAGGAGCACCATCAACCAAACTCCTCGTTCCTCGCGCACGACGCCTGGGGAACTTGTGATATTACTAGCATGCGCCACGCGGGCCTCTTCACATGCTTATAAAAGGTAAAAAAGTGAGGGTCTTCTGGCCTTATGCACGCATTCCCCCTTGCCTTTGACCTCCCAGAGTTCCAGTGCCCAAAAAAAACCCGAGCCCAACCAAGCTCCCGCTTTCCCCCTCCCCCCCTCGTCGCCAAGTCAAAGAATGGCGAGGCGCCTCTACAACAACAGTGAAAGCCGCAAAGAGCGGCAAGAAGGCCGTCGACGAGGGGCCGACATCCTCGATCACCAGGTGATACGTCTCCAACGTATCTATAATTTTTGATTGTTGCATGATTATATTATCATTCTAGGATACTTTTTGAGTATTTATTATCATTCTAGGCCAGTTGCTGTTTTCTGCATGTTTTTGGCATTTCAGGTTTACAGTACCAAACGAAGTCCAATCACCCCGAAACTTTTTTATGATTTTTTCTGGACCAAACAAGACCTGGAAGCTTCGGGAGGAGACCGGAGGCCGCACGAGGGAGGCACAAGCCAACAGGGCGCGCCCTGATGGCTTGTCCCTCCCTGGTGGCCCTCCTACCCCCGTTCTCTGGCCTATAAATTCACATATATTCCAAAAACCCTAGAGGTCATTCCGAAACACTTTTTCCGCCATTGCAAGTCTTTGTTCCGCCGCGATCCCATCTGGAGCTCCGTTCCGGTGCCCTACCGGAGGGGGGATCGATCACGGAGGGCTTCTTCATCAACCTTGCTGCCCTCATGGTGATGTGTGAGTAGTTCACCACAGACCTACGGGTCTGTAGTTAGTACCTAGATGGCCATCTCTCTCTCTCTTTTATCTTCAATACAATGATCATTGCATCTTCGCTTTGATCTATCCGATGTAATTCTTTTGTGCGGTGCGTTTGTTGGGATCCGATGAATTGTGGGTTTATGTTCAGATTGTTCATGAAAAGTATTTGAGTCACCTCTGATATATATTATTATTCTTATTTGCATGATCATCATAGCTTCGTAAATCTCTCCGATCTATCGAAATAGTTTGGCCAACTAGATTGATATTTCTTCAGTGACTAGGGTGCGTTGTAGTGGGTTCAATCTGGCGGTGCTCTATATCCCAGTGACAGAAAGGGACAAGACACGTCTTTGTATTGTTGCCACTAAGGATAAAACGATGGAGTTAGTTCATATTAATTGAATTCTCTTTGTCTACATCATGTCATTGTTCTCCAAACATTACTCTGTTTTACTTAATACTCTAGATGCATGCTGGATAGCGGTCGATGGGTGGAGTAATAGTAATAGGTGCAGGCAGGAGTTAGCCTATTTGCTTATGGACGTGATGCCTATATACACATGATCATTGCTGTGAATATCACATAACTATGCACTTTTCTATCAATTGCCAAACAGTAATTTGTTTACCCACCGTATGTTTCCTACATGAGAGATACCGCTAGGGAAAACTATGGCCCCGGGTCTATTCACTTATATATTTACAAACGCTTTCAATACCTTGCTGCCATTTATTTGATTTTATTTTATTTTGCAATTTACAATTATCTACTATCATCTACACACTTCATTTGCTTGCAAATAACGAGATCAAGAGGATTGACAACCCTCTTGCCACGTTGGGTGCAAGTGTTTGCTCTTTTGTGTGCAGTCACTGAAGACGGTTGTTGACTGATATTCCTATTGGTTCGATAAACCTTGGTTCTTAACTGAGGGAAATACTTATCCGTATTGTGGTGTAATTACCCGTTCCTCTTCAGGGAAAACCCAACGCAGACCACAAGTACCAGGAAGGATTTCTGACGTCGTTGCCGGGGAATATCATCAACCAACTATCAAGTAACTTCGCACAAATTATCATTCACTTGTTCTTCTTTTTATTTGCTGTTATATTTAGTTTGCTTCATAAAAATCAAAAATACAAAAAATATTTACATTGCTAGTTACTTGTTTGCTTGCAATAATCATGTTATCACACAAAAATAGGAAGTGAAGACTTATGGATCCACATAAAGTTTTCTACTCGGGTCATCTTTGATCCATTTGTGCTCGTGCTGAAACCCCAACTAGCTTAGTTGAGGGAAAATCATTAGATGAGCATGCTTGTTTTGTGCATCACCGATTGTCTCAAAAGGGGAGACTTTTATGCCATCAAATAAAATGTTGGATGTGCTATGCTTGGAATCTGTGTGAAATTTATGATTCTACTTGTTGCTCTGGGAACCATAAGAAACACCTTCCCTACCTATGTGAGTTTAATGATAATGAAATCTTATCTTCTTATGTCAAGGGTGTTTATAGTTACTATGATATCGAAAAAATTGAAGAATTTGTTGCTTTTAAGGGAGCTTATGAAGTCGCTTCTTTGATTGAAAAGTATGATGCTACTCTCTACAAATCTGAATTTTTTCCATACTTAAATATTGCTATGAAAACTATGCTTCTAATGCTTATGTTAAAGAATTTATTGAGAGAATGTCTACGCGTTGGAAGAAAATTATGATTCCATTGATTCGATTGAAATATCCCCTCTTGATGAACGCGATGCTTGCTATTCTTATGGCCACGATGCCAATATTAATGATGCTTATGGAGACAAACTTACTATAGTTCCTTATGTTGAAAATGAAATTATTGCTATTGCACCCAAAAAGCATGATTGCAATGATGTTACTATAAATTCTATTAATGCCAATTGTGCTAGCAATATGCAAAGCTACAAGCTTGGGGATGATAATTTTGTTATGTCCAGTACTTATTGCAATGACCATGATTGGGGTGATGATGTTTATTTTGATATTTAAAATTTATTTAAGCCTCATGATGAATATGTTATGGATAATAATGTTTGTAATAATATTGAAAGTGGGTTTGTTGATCCCACTACCTTGGAAGATTGTAAAAAAATTGTGCATATGATCATGGAGATAATATTTATATGAGAGCTATATTGTTGAATTTGAACATGATCCTACATGTAATTATTATGAGAGAGGAAAATATGGTTACAGAAATTTTTATGTTTCTCTCTTACTTCTCTTTGTGTTAAAATTATTAATGCTTCATTCTTCCTACATGCATATGCTAGATACTTCTTGTCTTGATAATTTGTTTACTTATAAAATTCCTATGCATAGGAAGTATGTTATACTTAAATGTGTTTTTTCACATGCTACATGATGCTATCTTTATGTTTCCATTATTATCTTTCATGAGAGCATCATAATTATTACAAGCCTATCTTAATGGCTATAAAGAAAGAGCTTGTTGGGAGGCAACCAAATACTTTCTGTTATTTTTTTGATAACATGATGATTGCCTCTGTAATTATTGTGTTTTTTTGTTTTAATTAGTGTTTGTGCCAAGTAAAGCCTTTGGGATGACTCACAAGATGAGTAGAATTGATACGGTGCAAAAACAGAAACTTTAGCATCTAGTGCAAAATTTCTCTTATTTTACTGGAACGTATTTTTGATCTGAATTTTTTACACAGTATTGCTATACAAATTATTCAGGATGTACTAATTTTTCAGAATTTGTAGAGTTACAGAAGTATAGGTTCTCTTCAGATCTTTACAGACTGTTCTGTTTTAGACAGATTCTGTTTTTGCTTGTATAGTTTGCTTCTTTTGATGATGCTATGGATTGTATCGGGGGGTATAAGCCATGGAGAAGTTAGAATACAGTAGCTATCATGCAATAATGAGATATGAATAAATTTATAACAGTACCTAAAGTATTTGATATGTTGCTTATACTAAGAGATCTCACGAAGTTTTGTTGAGTTTTGTGTGATTAAAGTTTTCAAGTTTTGGGTGCTATCACGATGGACAAAGGAATAAGGAGCGGCAAGAGCCTAAGCTTGGGGATGACCAAGGCACCCCAAGGTAATATTCTAGGAATAATCAAGCATCTAAGCTTGGGGATGCCTCGTAAGGCATCCCCTCTTCTGTCTCAATCCATCGGTATGTCACTTGGAGTTATATTTTTATTCGTCACATGATATGAGTTTTGCTTGGAGCGTCGTTTGCTTTTGTTTGCTTTTGTTTTTAGTTTGCCACAATCATCGTTTTAATAGACACACCTATTTGAGAGAGACACACCTTCATCATGATTTATTAGAATACTCTATGTGCTTCACTTATATCTTTTGAGCTTAGCAGTTGCTCTAGTACTTCACTGATATCTTTTTGACCACGGTGGCGTATAGATTTTATAGAAATAAGTGCACTCTAATTCTTCACTTATATTTGTTTGAGAGCTAATAAATAGTGATTGTAATTTGCATGGGTAATAAGACTAGTCCAAAAATAATAGGTATTCAAAGAGTGATAATCAAAACCATCATGTAGCACATTAAAGAGAAATCTTGGGTTAATGGTATTGATGTGGTAATGTGAAAGGGTGAGAGTGCATGGTTGTAGGTTCATAGAAGTATCAGTATTCAGAGGTGTTAATTTCCCGTTTGTCTAAATATTAGAAAAAAGGCATAGTGGGGATGTGTGAGCATTTCTATTCCTCGTTGAAATCCTAGTGTTGTTTCGGGTCGGAGGCGCACGATGGTTAACTCCTCCCAACCTGTTCCCTCGAAGCATGCGAGTAGTACTTTGATTTGTGATAAAACTAATAAAACTTTGCAATAAGTATATGAGTACTTTATGACTATTGTGAATCCATGGACATACGCAATCTCACCACCTCATATTTTGCTAGCCTCTTCGGTACCGTGCATTGTCCATTCTCACCTCGAGGATCGGTGCAAACTTCGCCGGTGCATCCTGATACGTCGCTTGTTCCATGCTGTTACATTATCATTCTTGGATGTTTTACAATCATTTTATAGCAACTTTATATCATTTTTTGGGACTAACTTATTGACATAGTGCCAAAGTGCCAGTTGCTGTTTTTGCTTGTTTTTTACTTCGCAGAAAATCAATACCAAACGTACTCCAATCGCGACGAAACTTTTTGGAGATTTTTTCTGGACCAGAAGACACCCAGTGGGCCAAAGAATTGCCGGGGGAGTGGGCCGAGGAGACCACAACCCACCAGGGCGCGCCAGGGGGGCCCCGGCGCGCCCTGATGGGTTGTGCCCTCCTCGGGGCCCCTCTCCACCGCCTCTGATGCCTATAAATTCCCAAATATTCCAAAAACCCTAGGGGAGTCGACGAAACACAATTCCAGCCGCCGCAAGTTCCAGAACCTCGAGATCCAATCTAAACACCATCACAGAGGGGTTCATCTTCCTCATAGGTGCCTCTCCGATGATGCGTGAGTAGTCCACCATAGACCTACGGGTCCGTAGGCAGTAGCTAGATGGCTTCCTCTCTCTCTCTTAGGATTCTCAATACAATGGTCTCTTGGAGATCTATTTTATGTAAACTTTTGCGGTGTGTTTGTTGGGATCCGATGAATTTTGAGTTCATGATCAGTTTCTATCCATGAATATTATTTGAGTCTTCTTTGATCTCTTATATGCATGATTACTTATAGCCTCGTATTTCTTCTTCGAATCTTTGGTTTAGTTAGGCCGACTAGATCGATTTTTCTTGCCATGGGAAGAGGTGCTTTGTGATGGGTTCGATCTTGCG
Source organism: Elymus sibiricus (assembly GCA_039707655.1). Lineage (NCBI taxonomy): Eukaryota > Viridiplantae > Streptophyta > Magnoliopsida > Poales > Poaceae > Elymus > Elymus sibiricus. The sequence goes on from CM077667.1 coordinate 128,004,234, forward strand.
GTGTTCTTTCCCAGTGACAGAAGGGACAGCAAGACACGCATGTATCGTCGCTATTAAGGATAACAAGATGGGGTCTATTCCTACATGAATAGATCTTGTCTACATCATGTCATCGTTCTTATTGCATTACTCCGTTTTTCCATGAACTTAATACACTAGATGCATGCTGGATAGCGGTCGATGTGTGGAGTAATAGAGGTAGATGCAGGCAGGGGTCGGTCTACCTATCTTGGACGTGATGCCTATATAATGATCATCACCTTGGATATCGTCATGACTATTCGATTTTCTATCAATTGCCCAACAATAATTTGTTCACCCACCATGTGCTATACTCATGAGGGAGGCCACTAGTGAACCCTACGGCCCCCGGGTCTACTTTTCCAACATATTGCTTTCAGATCTATCTTTTTGCATCTTTGTTTTCAGATCTACAAAACCAAAAACCCAAAAACATATCGGTGCATATTTTATTTGCTCTTTTTATTTTGTGTTCTTGAGAGATCTATCTCTCCTATCTATCACTACCTAATCTATCTTTTTACCGTAGAGAGATTGACAACCTCTCTTTCGCGTCGGGTTGCAAGTATTTGTTGTTTGTGTGCATGTGCTGCCTATTGGGTGGTGGTGATCCTCCTACTGGTTTGATAACCTTGGTTTCATAACTGAGAGAAATACTTACCGTCGCTGTGCTGCATCATCCCTTCCTCTTTGGGGAAACACCGACGCAGTCTCAAGCCACGTCAAAGGAATTTTTGGCGGTTGCCGGGGAGGAAGCGGTCTCTTCTACGTGCCTATCGTAGGCGCCGAGGGGACTCCATCATCATCTACCAGGTTCCTAATCACAAATCTCATCTCCTTGCAATTACATTATTTGCCATTTGCCTCTCGTTTTCTCTCCCCCACTTCACCAATTTGCCGTTTTATTCGCCCTCTTTTTCGTTTGCCCTTTTTCTTGCCGGATCTCTTCCTTTCTTGCAATCTTGTTTACATAGTCATGATGACTCAAGAGAACACCAAGTTGTGTGATATTTCCAATACTAATAAAAATGATTTTATTAGTACTCCGATTGCTCCTTCCGCCACTAGTGCGGAGTCTTGTGATATTAATGCCGCTTTGTTGAATCTTGTCATGAAAGATCAATTTGCCGGTAATCCTAACGACGATGCCGCGTCCCATCTAAGCACGTTCGTAGAATTGTGTGATATGCAAAAGAAAAAGATGTGGACAATGATATTTTCAAGTTGAAACTATTTCCTTTTTCCTTGCGGGATCGTGCAAAAATTTGGTTTTCCTCTTTGCCTCGCAATAGTATTGATTCTTGGAATAAGTGCAAGGATGCTTTTATCACTAAGTATTTTCCGCCCGCAATAATTATTTCCCTTAGGACACAAATCATGAATTTTAAGCAACTTGAGCATGAACATGTTGCACAATCTTGGGAAAGAATGAAGTTGATGCTAAGAAATTGTCCTACTCATGGTTTAAATCTTTGGATGATCATACAAAAATTTTATGCGGGAGTGAATTTTGTCTCTAGAAATCTTTTAGATTCCGCCGCGGGTGGTACTTTTATGGATATTACTTTGGGTGAAGCTACTAAATTGCTAGATAATATCATCGCTAATTATTCTCATTGGCATACCGAAAGAGCACCTACTAGTAAAAAGGTTAATTCGGTTGAGGAAATTAGTACTTTGAGTGATAAAGTTGATGCTTTGATGAAATTGGTTGCTAGTAAAAAATATCCTATTGATCTTAATGATGTGCCCTTGTCTACCTTGAATGAGCAAAATAGTGATTCCGTAGATGTGAACTTTGTCTCGCGAAACAATTTCAATAACAATGCTTATAGAGGTAATTTTAATCCTAGGCCTTTTCCTGGAAATTCCTCTAATAATTATGGTAATTACTATAGAAATTCTTCTTACAATAATAATAGGAACACCTCTGATCTTGAGAGTAATATTAAATAATTTATCAATGCGCAAAAAGCTTTCAATACTACGATAGAAGAAAAGTTGAATAAGATTGCTGATATGTCTAGAAGCATTGATAGAATTTCTCATGATGTTGAAAATCTCAAGTTGAAAGCTTTTGTGCCTAAGATTGATGAATCTATTAAAGCTTTATATGTCTCCATGGATAATGTAAGAAAAGAACCGCTATGCTTAGAGCTAAAAGAGAAATCTTAGAAAAATCGTTTTCTAGTGATTGCCTTTATAAAAAAGATGAAGATCTTAGAGTGATTGGTGTTTCTTCTATTGATTCCTTGTTTAGTAATATTAAAATTGATAATGAAGGGACTGAAGTAGAGTCAACTTTAGCTAGAAGGCGTCCCAATAATTTGGAGGGTGAAAATCTTGATGAAACTTTTGCTAAAAGTGGGTTTGAAGAGGTCAAAACTTTAACTAGTGATGTACCCACTATTTTGGATTGCAAAGACTTTAATTATGATAGTTGCTCCTTGATTGAATGCATTTCTTTGCTGCAATCCATGTTGAATTCACCCCATGCTTATGAGAAAAATAAAGCTTTACTAAACATATTGTTGATGCCATGATGAAATCTTTTGAAGAAAAGTTGGAGTTGGAGATTTCAATTCCTAGAAAATTACATGATGAGTGGGAACCTACCATTAAGGTCATGATTAAAAATTATGAGTGTTTTGCTTTGTGTGATTTGGGTTCTAGTGTTTCCACGATTCCGAAATCTCTATGTGATGTGCTTGGTCTTACCAATATTGAAGAATGCTCTCTTAACTTGCACTTGGCGGATTCTACTATTAAAAAGCCTTTGGGAAGAATTAATGATGTTCTTATTCTTGTAAATAGGAACTATGTGCCTATTGATTTTATTGTGCTTGATATTGATTGCAATCCGTCTTGTCCCATTATACTTGGTAGACCGTTTTTACGCACTATAGGTGCCGTGATTGATATGAAAGAAGGCAATATTCGTTTTCAATTTCCCTTGAGAAAGGGTATGTAACACTTCCCTAGAACAAGAATTAAGCCACAATATGAATCAATCATGAGGGCATCCTATGGATCCAAAACCAAAGATGACAATACTTGAATCTATACGTTATGCCTAGCTAGGGGCGTAAAACGATAGCGCTTGTTGGGAGGCAACCCAATGAATAAATACTTTTTTGCTTTTTCCTTTCTGTTTTTGAGTGTTGAAAAAATTATGCCGCTGTTATGATTGTGTTTTTATGATTTATTTAGTGTTTGTGCCAAGTAAAGCCTTTAGGATGATTCATAGGATGAGTAGAAATGATGCTGAATCTGAAACAGAAACTTTGCGTCCAGTATATGAATTTTCATTATTTGCTGGAACGTGATCTTGAGCTGAAATTTTAACACAGTGTTTATATACAAATTCCTTATGTTTTCCTATTTTTTCAGAATTTTTAGAGTTACATAAGTATGGTTAGAGTACAGATTACTACAGATTGTTCTGTTTAAGACAGATTCTGTTTTCGTTGCATTGTGTGCTTGTTTTGATGAATCTATGGGTTATATTGAAGGGTATGAGCCATGGTAAAGTTAAAATACAGTAGGTATAATGCAATAATAAAATATGAATGGGTTTGCAACAGTACCTAAAGTAGTGATTTGCTTTATTATACTAACGGATCTCACGAAGATTTTGTTGAGTTTTGTGTGATTGAAGTTTTCAAGTTTTGGGTGAGATCACGATGGATGAAGGAATAAGGAGTGATAAAAAGCCTAAGCTTGGGGATGCTACCGCACCCCCAAGATATATCCAAAGAGTAACAAGCAACTAAGCTTGGGGATGCCCCCGAGTGGCATCCCATCTTTCTTCTAACGACCATCGGTATTTTACTTGGAGCTATATTTTTATTCGTCACATATCATGAGTTTTGCTTGGAGCGTCTTGTATCTCTGCTTTCTTTGCTTGTTTGTTTTTCACTTGTATCCTTTCTGTACACACCTATTTGAGAGAGCCAAAATCATGCTATGATTTGTTAGAATTGCTCTATGTGCTTCACTTAAACTTTTTTGAGCTATAGAATTGCTCTAGTGCTTCACTTATATCTTTTTGAGCACGGTGTGCTTGGAAATTTTTGTAGAAATACTCTCATGCTTCACTTAGATTAATTGGAGAGTAGGTAAATTTTGAATAAATCCTCTCATGCTTCACTTATACTATTTTGAGAGATGAAATCTTTATGCTCATGTGCTTCACTTAAATTTGTTTGAGCTTGTCAAAAAGCAAGGCAATATATGAAACTACTCCCAAAGTGATAGATATCCAAGGAGGATATAATAAAAACTTTCATGAAGATCATTGGACAAATTAAACTTGATTCTTTGTAATAGTTTTGAAACATGATGAGAGTAATATGTGAGTCATGTTAGTGAGTAATTATGCTTAGTAGGAATATTGCTGTTAAGGTTTGTGATTCCCTATGCATGCACGAAAGTCAATACTTATGCAATGAAGTTACATCCTACTTGTGATGCATTATTCGGTGTTAGTTATGCTCAATGCTCACTTATGTGAATTTTCGTTTCTTGGTTTGGTTCCTTCCCAATCTATTTGCTAGCCTCCATTTGTACTAAGTAGAAATACTACTTGTGCATCCAAAATCCTTAAACCAAGTTTTGCCTTATGAGTCCACTATACCGATCTATATGCGGTATTTCCATGCCGTTCCAAGCAAATTTGTATGTGCCATCTCCAAATTTTCAAAATAAAATTTTCTCTTTTGTGTGCTCGTACCGCTCATGAAACGGTGGGGAGTGTCCAATATTTTTCCATGCTAGATGTGTTATTCTCGAGATGAGTGTTTATTCACTTGTCATTGCACGAGAGTGCGGCGGTAATAGGCAAATAATAAATTCCTTTATGTTTTCAAATAATAAATTCCTTGGAAAGTGGTGGTATGGAAGGCAACCGTGGATACTGCCCGCCATGGAAAGTGAAAGTTTGGTGGAAAAAGAAATAAACTTTATTTTTTGTTTGGGAACCGGCTATGATATATCTAGCATGAAAAGTATTGTGAGCTACTTTGTCGTTTTCGTTGACAAGAAAAGCATGCCACCCAAAATATTTTTCTGCCTCAATTTAAAAATTTGAGCTCTGGCACCTCTACAAATCCCTACTTCCCTCTGCGAAGGGCCTATCTATTTACTTTATGTTATTTTTACTTTGAGTCTCCATCTTCTCTTATAAGCACCAATTAGGGGGAACTATGATCGTACTTGAGCATTGGGCATAGTTAATATTTGAGTGTGTTTCATGAATGGATCAATGATTGAGCATGATGGGCTAGGGATAACTTTCTTTAGTGTTGATATTTTGAAAGACATGGTTGCTTGTTGACATGCTTGAGTATTGAAGTCATTATGTTAAAACTAGACTATTGCTTTGAATCATTTACAAGTCCAAATGTCCATGCTATACAAAAGAAAAGAATATGATGAACATGTTAGGCAGAATTCCACATCAAAAATTCTGTTTTTATCATTTACCTACTCGAGGACGAGTAGGAATTAAGCTTGGGGATGCTGATACGTCTCCAACGTATCTATAATTTTTAGCTTGTTCCATGCTGTTATATTATCATTCTTGGATGTTTTACAATCATTTTATAGCAACTTTATATAATTTTTTGGGACTAACCTATTGACATAGTGCCAAAGTGCCAGTTGCTGTTTTTGCTTGTTTTTTACTTCGCAGAAAATCAATACCAAACAGAGTCCAATCGCGACGAAACTTTTTGGAGATTTTTTCTGGACCAGAAGACACCCAGTGAGCCAAAGAAGTGCCGGGGGAGTGGGCCGAGGAGACCACAACCCACCAGGGCGCGCCAGGGGGGCCCCGGCGCGCCCTGATGGGTTGTGCCCTCCTCGGGGCCCCTCTCCACCGCCTCTGATGCCTATAAATTCCCAAATATTCCAAAAACCCTTGGGGAGTCAACGAAACACAATTCCAGCCGCCGCAAGTTCCGGAACCTCGAGATCCAATCTAAACACCATCACGGAGGGGTTCATCTTCCTCATAGGTGCCTCTCCGATGATGCGTGAGTAGTCCACCATAGACCTACGGGTCCGTAGGCAGTAGCTAGATAGCTTCCTCTCTCTCTCTCTTATGATTCTCAATACAATGGTCTCTTGGAGATCTATTTGATGTAAACTTTTGAGGTGTGTTTGTTGGGATCCGATGAATTTTTAGTTCATGATCAGTTTCAATCGATGAATATTATTTGAGTCTTCTTTGATCTGTTATATGCATGATTACTTATAGCCTCGTATTTCTTCTTCGAATTTTTGGTTTAGTTAGGCCGACTAGATCTATTTTTCTTGCCATGGGAAGAGGTGCTTTGTGATGGGTTCGATCTTGCGGTGTTCTTTCCCAGTGACAGAAGGGGCTGCAAGACACGCATGTATCGTTGCTATTAAGGATAAAAAGATGGGGTCTATTCCTTCATGAATAGATCTTGTCTACATCATGTCATCGTTCTTATTGCATTACTCTATTTTTCCATGAACTTAATACACTAGATGCATGCTGGATAGCGGTCGATGTGTGGAGTAATAGAGGTAGATGCAGACAGGAGTCGATCTACCTATCTTGGACGTGATGCCTATATAATGATCATCGCCTTGGATATCGTCATGACTATTCGATTTTCTATCAATTGCCCAACAGTAATTTGTTCACCCACCGTGTGCTATACTCATGAGAGAAGCCACTAGTGAACCCTACGGCCCCCGGGTCTACTTTTCCAACATATTGCTTTCAGATCTATCTTTTTGCATCTTTGTTTTCAGATCTACATAACCAAAAATCCAAAAATATATCGCTGCATATTTTATTTGCTCTTTTTATTTTGTGTTCTTGAGAGATCTATCTCTCCTATCTATCACCACCTAATCTATCTTTTTACCATAGAGAGATTGACAACCTCTCTTTCGCGTCGGGTTGCAAGTATTTGTTGTTTGTGTGCAGGTGCTGCTTATTGGGTGGTGTGTTGGGGAACGCAGCAGAAAACAAAAATTTTCCGACCTACGTACCAGCCCAGGATCACTATGGAGACTGCATACAAGGTTTGATCTGTTTCGTTACCGACTCGTAGCGCAGCGGAAGTAGAGTCGATGACGATCGGCGATGCAGATCCCCGCAGCTAGGATTTTACAACCTCCCAACCGCGAGGATGTACTCCCTCGTCAGCTCACCGGACGGATCTCCGGGCAGCCCTTCGGGAGGCATCGGGACAGTCCCTCGGATAGTCCCACCGGACGGATCCTCGGACAGCCCTTCGGGAGGCCTCTGGACAGTCCCTCGGATAGTCCCACCGGACGGATCCTCGGACAGCCCTCCGGGAGGCCTCTGGACAGTCCTTCGGATAGTCCCACCGGACGGATCCTCGGACAGCCCTCCGGGAGGCCTCACGGACAGCCCTTCGGGCGGGTCACTCGGACAGCCCTTCGGGAGGACCCCCGAAACATGGACAGTAACTCGGACAGCCCTTCGGGAGGCACTCTCGAACTAAGACCGAAACTACGATCTCTCTACAGAGTTGCACACATACGGTGTCATCTATCCGGCAGGGCTTCGCCGTCCAGAACTAGTTCCCACCGGAACCCAGACAGCCTTTCGGCTCTACGAAACTATTTCGCTGGGAGGGAGAGAGAAGCCAGACAAGTCAATGGCATGTGTATGTGAGAGCAAGCATCAAGCATATGGGGCTGCCTCCTCCCCTCTATTTATAGGAAAAACAAGGGGTAGGATGGGCATATCCAAAATGCCATGTCATCCCAAAATATCTTGGGAAGATATTTGTGGAAAGCCAACTTCCAACCATATCCATAAATCTGATTTCACTATTCACGACGACATTTTTCAGCGTCTGATCGAACTGAAAATATTCATGTGGGCTTAGAACATTTCCAGTACCCACCAAAATAATTTTCAACGCGAGCCGGAACAATTCCGGTTTAGTGATTTTCATCTGCGAAAAGCATCTGAAGCGGTTCCGGCAGCTCCGGAACATTTCCGGTTTTCATCCCGGAAAATTCCAGAAAGTTTCCAGAACGATTCTGGCACCCTCCAAGAATTATCAGGCATGTGCCGAAACTAATCTGACTTTATGGTATCCTCTGAAACAACTTTTCAGTTTTACCGGAACTATTCCGATATCCTCTCCGGAACGTTTCCGTTTCGTCCGAAACTTTTTCGGTGAATTTCTCTCAGACTCCCCGTCTAGTATTCAGCAGATAGATGACCCTTAAGCGTGTGACCCTATAGGTTCGGTGAAGCATAGACATGACCCGGAACCCCTTCCGATCAATGATCAACATCGGAGCCGTGGACACCCATATTGACCCCTATACCCACACGAATAAATATTCGAGTGAACCTCCAGTTGCCGTGAGCTATTCCTGTTGCTTCGCGATATGTTACAATTACCCGAGGTGAGAAACATCGGCATCCTCGTGGATCAACACTTGTCCACAATGCCAGTTACCTCGTTGCCGGTATTGTTCTCTTTTCTCGTTCCCGTGTTCCGGCATCCCTGTGATCAAATCACCCTGTGTCTGGCCAGACGATGATGGATACCGTAACACCGAGAGGGCCCAGAGATATCTCTCCATCGTCGGAGGAGCAAATCCCAATCTTGAGCTATCAAGTCCCTTGACATACTTTTCCATGAACCCGTAAGCCGCCGTAATAGCCACCCATTTACGGATGACGTTTAACAAACCCCAAAGTTCATGAAGCAAGCATGAAGAAACTCGACACTCTCATGGTCTAAGGAATTATGCAAACATTAACTTCTCTGTGTTATTAACCATAAACTTATGACGAATGTATCTCATAGCATAACATCAATCGGGTCGATTCAACACAAGTGTTCTACCAACAATTGTGCCCTCAAAATTGCCGGCATAGCCATGCCCATGATCAGGAAAACAGGATCATCATGCAATACTTGAGCCAGTCATAGAGGCTTGACTAGGAATACATTTTACCGTTTATTATCCCACACGTGCATATGAGTCTTCCTCCGAGCCTCGTGGTTATTGTAGACTCGAGAACCATAGCAGTTATAGCATGGAACATAAACATAATTATGAACAGGGAGATAATCAATAACATTTATTATTGCCTCTAGGGCATATCTCCTACAGACTCCCACTTGCACTAGAGTCAATAATCTAGTCAATGCTAATGCACTTTACACCTATGGCATACTGGTGTAAAATATGCTTCGCATGTGGTATAGCCTGATGTCCAACGGATCTGACAACTTCAGCTCCGTGTGTAACTTTGCATATCCTCGCGTTTTCACGCTTTCACAAAATTCATATTTTGTGTGGACTTGGCTTTGCATATGTGTGAATCATTGGTCGAAACCTGATTCCTCAGACTGAGCTATGGAGCAACTATCTGCTATAGTGTCCCATAGACCAAAGCCTTCTTGGAACCATACTAAGTTCATGAATGAACTATATGATTCAACAACTTCTTTGTCGCTTCTTAAGCATCAACATACTTAGCCTTTGTTATAGAATTCGCCACAGTATCTTGTTTGGAACAATTTCCAACTACCGTGCCACCATATTGTGTATTACACAAAACCCTCAAATTAAATCGAAAATCGCATGGAGAAATGATGAAGACTGTATCGATGTAACCTTTTACAACGAACTCTTCATAATCTCCGCTTGCGAGAAAACATGTCATTAGTGCTACTTTAGTACTCAATGACCATTTTTCACTGTTGTCCCATGATCAGTACTTTTGATCACTTTGGTATCTATACTCACAACAACTTTGGAGTATTGGACATATCTGGTTGTTTTACATACCATGGAATACATGATCAATCCAAACACGAAAGTGTATGGAATCTCCATCATGTATTTCGCTCATCAGTGTTTTGAGACACCGAGTTTTGCAAAACTCTATCCATGTGACTTCGGCAAGAATCACTCCTTGGCGTTTTAAATGCTAAAAAGTTTTAGCATCTTGTCAATATGTATTTTTGGCTTTAGCCCCATTAGGTAAATCTATCTCCATAGATCATCATGCCTAATATCAAGGCTGTTTTAGCCCAAGCACTTCATCGAAAAACTATTTTTAAATGAAGTCCTAATTCGTGTCAAGAAATTTCCAATTTAACAATGTGTCAGGTACACAAGGTTTTTAGAAATATCATTATGCTCCCACTTACTTTCTTGAATCACAAGCATCTTCGATACCCATTTGATGAAGTCAAACCCCTTTGACCATTCCATCAAAAACGAAGATTCCAACTCCACTTTGCTCTCTTCTGTCCATGGCTGGAACTCTGAAGTTTGCATACTTACTAGCATCCTCTGGATCGACAAATTACTTTGGACTGTATCACATACAAGTCCTAGGTTTCATTTCCATTAGATGGAAATCTTTTTGTCATCCATGTTTCATATCTCATGATTGAAATATGTATTAATTGCTAGTTCAACCCGAACCGACTTTAAGCATCGCTACGGTGAGACAATCTCATCGTAGTCAACTCTTTGAACTTGTTATTGCAACAAGTCGAGCTTTATGGATAAAACATTTTATCCGTATCAGTTTTTAGTTCCATAAATATTCGTTAGACTCTAAGTCTTCCGAAAGGTGTATCAAGATTTTAATCTCGAATCACTTATATGGAAAATATCTCGGATTGTATTGGCATTTAGCCAATTCTGGAGTCAGGGCCCATCAACGCTTCCTTGTGTATTGTAGGTATACTGTTGTCTAACAACAATATCTCGTTTGCGCACCTGATAGGTTTGCACGAGCTTTGCCTACGTGGTTTAGCTACAAGTTCGACCGAAGTCCATACATTTTATTGTAGAGACTTCCGTATCAGTCGCAGTAGGAAACTCCGGAATCACTTCCAAGGTTCCTTTCCTTTGATCTGATGACGAAGATACTGTTTATCTCGTCGAGTTGCACTGTCCTCCCACTCACCTTTTTGCAAGAAACATTTTCTTTCAAAATTATACCGTTCTTTGTGGCAAACCTTTTGCCTCGGTATCGTGGTGGAGGAATTCCCAATTACTTGGGATAACCTACAAAATAGTTCTTGTCTGATTTGGAATAGGTTTGTAACCTTTTACACAAGCCCCATATTCCAAATGTTAAGGAAAGACCAAGCATGGTTGGGCGTACCATACCATGGCGTCATTTCAACAGACCTGATGGCGCTCTTTTCAGTGTAAAACCCGTAGTCTCTAAAGCATTACTTTAAAAGAGATAATGGCAAATTGATTTATGTCATTTTTGATCTTACCATATCAAAAATGGTTTGATTACATCTTCACGGACGTACCACTCTCAGTGGAGTTCCGGGAGGTGTAAGTTATGAAACTCTTTTCACAACTCATCAGACATTCGCTAAACTTGTAACTCAAAAATTCCTTTCCGCAATCCAATTGTAGAAACATAATTTCCTTGTTACAATAATTTCTACTTCATTTTTGAAAACCTTATGAATGAATTCAAAAGATCCAGACTTACGTCTCATCAAGTAAATATCCATATATCCACTTGAGTCATTTCTGAAGATAGATAAATCCACTGCCAGCAACAACATTTATTGGACTACACACATCAAAATGTATGATCACCAATAAGTTTGTTGCTCGTTCCTTATGACCTGTGAACGGTATTTCAGTCACTTCACTTTTCGGAGGAAAGTTGCAAGTGTCAGATGATTCAAAATCAAACGACTTTCAAAATCCATCATAATGGAATTTTCCATGCGGGTTTCTCCAATGTGACCAAACGCAGTGCCACACTTGTGTGGTACTCTCTTTAGTCTTGTGACATTTAGCGTCAGTGTTATGGATGTATCATATTACCATCAATATTCATAACATACGTTCCATCCACTATGGAAGCATGGCCCTTATGTTATTCATGATTCCGAACAACAATTGTTCTTTCATGAACAACACTTTTGCAACAAACATTATGCAAATGGGCTAGAGTGTATAAAACTCTAAAATGATTTATGAAAGTAAATACAGAGGTAAAGTATTATTATCAATATTCATAACATACATCTCATTCATAATGAAAGTATGGCCCTTATGTTATTCATAACACCGAACATCAAAAGTTCTCTTATGAACAACCTTCTTGCAAGATACCTTATGCAAAGGGCTAGAGTGTGTAAAACTCTATAATGAATTATGAAAAATAAATACATAGGTAATACACCGATGGAAGGTATAGTAACTTTTACTAAGTTCCCAGCGTGTATTAAGACCTCATTCCTGGCTAGTCTTTCAGGCCATAGTAGTTCTTGCATCGAGTCGCAACAGAGTGCAATCGAGCGGGTATCTCTGTGATCAACTCACAATACCCAAGAATTGGTGATTAACATGCTTAATCATAATTCTCAAGAACTATTTCTTTGACCAGCCTTCTATACATAAAAAACTTGTATGACATTCATACATGAGCTGGATATTCCAGTCTTCTTTCTTTTTGCCTTTATACTTCTAACAGTTTTAACTTTTAGTATTTCTTCTATCTCAGAAGAAGCATCCAACTTAAGAGTGGCGATAGCCCCGGATTTCCTAGGCGTGGAAGTCTTACTAACACCCTTCGGACATTTCCTTTAAGTTGTTTGTTTTATTCACCTTCATCATATGACAGGCGTTCTACTGGATCCCTCTGTTATTAGTCAAATGCATAGTAAACACCTTTTACTAACAGTTTGCAAAACAAACCTTGCTTTGGATATCCCATATCTTTTAGCCTTTGTTTGTGTCTGAAAAATGATTTTCAGTTCCATGAATATCACATAGCTATCCCAAACTTTTGAAGTTCGGGTCTCATGGAAACAAACATATTGCACTTGACCGTAACGAAATTCTAGCTTTTGGATCAAAGGACGAGTCTCATTATCCATAGCATCAGCGGGAGAATACTAAAAGCATGCGATAGGACAAAATCCTTCTCGACACTCTTGAGGACAATCCTCATATTACGTTTACCAATCGTAAAGTTTTAACCAGATATTTAACAGCTTATTCAATTTTAATAGGGAAGGTGGAAACGCGAGCCATTCTTCTACAACTATTATGCAATTTTCACTTAGACAAAGTTCATAATTAATTGCACTAAGAATTAAAAGAATTAATTCTAAAGGGCGCTCCCACTCAAATCAATATCTCTCATAATTGATTTTGAGTGATTCAAGACCCGCATTTAATTTCAACGCCACGGTTCGAGATGAACTCAAATGGCGCGAACTTCAATCGGTAGGCAAACTTGCCGATCACATCTCTATGTGATTCTTGTTCATCTTTCGATGCGTGTGTTCCGAGCTCATGACTTTCATGCCTGAACGTCAAGACAACCAAGTGATCTCGCTGCGAGGTCTCAACTCACCCGCCTCACACATCCCTAATCGTTCGCACCCATGGAGATCATGCAATGCCCCGAAAAGTTAGGTGCCGTGACGGTGCTACACTTGGGAGAACACTAACTACTTGATATTTAAGTGAGAGATCACCCTAATAAAAAGCGACTACTGCGCAATCAAAAGGGTGCATCATAAGGGATAAACATCTTAGGCAATTCATAATAGCATGATATGGTATAGCCCTTTCTGACGGAGAAGTCTTTCATTTCTTCGTCTCCGGCATTCGCGTCGGTGTTCACCTTCGCGAAGATTGCCACCACCTTGTCGATGCACCAGATAATATTGCTATCTCTATAGCTAATAAAATAAGTGCATTACATAAGGTTGACACGCAGGTCATTAAAGTGCAATCATATGGCTCCAGCCATCATGCCGAATCATGACACGCAGGTCATGTTAATCAATTTACATCATATAGTCATCTCATACATAATCAAATTATTATGAACACTGCTATACCACATCATATGCACATGCAAACCATCCTGCAAAACCAAGTTAGACGCCTCTAATCGGTTTATGCAAAATTTCATTTTACGTGGCTTCTAAGGTTTCGAAACAAAACCGCAGCTACCAACGTTTTATCATCAAGTATGATAATTCAAAATTGCTAGATTAACATCTCGGGGTGTATGAAACACGAGATAATTAAATCTCGAGCCCCATACTAAACTTCGTCATACGCGTGACCCCCGTGCAGATCATATCTGCAATGCCCATTCATCTGCGAATTTCATCTTTCTTTTGACTATGGCGGAACCCAAAGAACTGATAGCACTTCGTTGATCAATCAGGATCGCGGATTGCCAGAACTTTGTGAAATTCCACCATGCTGTCTCGAGATTGAGCAAACGCAAATTCCAGGGAAGCAACAAGAACATCGGGTAACAGATTTCATCTGCTACCCGCACAAATAATTTTCAGTAATAGATCTCATCTACTACCTAATTATATTGTGCAATACCCATACATCTCTATGTATTCTAGATCGCAACCTGCATCTACGCATAGCCTGGCTCTTGATGCCACTGTTGGGGAACGCAGCAGAAAACAAAAATTTTCCGACCTACGTACCAGCCCAGGATCACTATGGAGACTGCATACAAGGTTTGATCTGTTTCGTTACCGACTCGTAGCGCAGCGGAAGTAGAGTCGATGACGATCGGCGATGCAGATCCCCGCAGCTAGGATTTTACAACCTCCCAACCGCGAGGATGTACTCCCTCGTCAGCTCACCGGACGGATCTCCGGGCAGCCCTTCGGGAGGCATCGGGACAGTCCCTCGGATAGTCCCACCGGACGGATCCTCGGACAGCCCTTCGGGAGGCCTCTGGACAGTCCCTCGGATAGTCCCACCGGACGGATCCTCGGACAGCCCTCCGGGAGGCCTCTGGACAGTCCTTCGGATAGTCCCACCGGACGGATCCTCGGACAGCCCTCCGGGAGGCCTCACGGACAGCCCTTCGGGCGGGTCACTCGGACAGCCCTTCGGGAGGACCCCCGAAACATGGACAGTAACTCGGACAGCCCTTCGGGAGGCACTCTCGAACTAAGACCGAAACTACGATCTCTCTACAGAGTTGCACACATACGGTGTCATCTATCCGGCAGGGCTTCGCCGTCCAGAACTAGTTCCCACCGGAACCCAGACAGCCTTTCGGCTCTACGAAACTATTTCGCTGGGAGGGAGAGAGAAGCCAGACAAGTCAATGGCATGTGTATGTGAGAGCAAGCATCAAGCATATGGGGCTGCCTCCTCCCCTCTATTTATAGGAAAAACAAGGGGTAGGATGGGCATATCCAAAATGCCATGTCATCCCAAAATATCTTGGGAAGATATTTGTGGAAAGCCAACTTCCAACCATATCCATAAATCTGATTTCACTATTCACGACGACATTTTTCAGCGTCTGATCGAACTGAAAATATTCATGTGGGCTTAGAACATTTCCAGTACCCACCAAAATAATTTTCAACGCGAGCCGGAACAATTCCGGTTTAGTGATTTTCATCTGCGAAAAGCATCTGAAGCGGTTCCGGCAGCTCCGGAACATTTCCGGTTTTCATCCCGGAAAATTCCAGAAAGTTTCCAGAACGATTCTGGCACCCTCCAAGAATTATCAGGCATGTGCCGAAACTAATCTGACTTTATGGTATCCTCTGAAACAACTTTTCAGTTTTACCGGAACTATTCCGATATCCTCTCCGGAACGTTTCCGTTTCGTCCGAAACTTTTTCGGTGAATTTCTCTCAGACTCCCCGTCTAGTATTCAGCAGATAGATGACCCTTAAGCGTGTGACCCTATAGGTTCGGTGAAGCATAGACATGACCCGGAACCCCTTCCGATCAATGATCAACATCGGAGCCGTGGACACCCATATTGACCCCTATACCCACACGAATAAATATTCGAGTGAACCTCCAGTTGCCGTGAGCTATTCCTGTTGCTTCGCGATATGTTACAATTACCCGAGGTGAGAAACATCGGCATCCTCGTGGATCAACACTTGTCCACAATGCCAGTTACCTCGTTGCCGGTATTGTTCTCTTTTCTCGTTCCCGTGTTCCGGCATCCCTGTGATCAAATCACCCTGTGTCTGGCCAGACGATGATGGATACCGTAACACCGAGAGGGCCCAGAGATATCTCTCCATCGTCGGAGGAGCAAATCCCAATCTTGAGCTATCAAGTCCCTTGACATACTTTTCCATGAACCCGTAAGCCGCCGTAATAGCCACCCATTTACGGATGACGTTTAACAAACCCCAAAGTTCATGAAGCAAGCATGAAGAAACTCGACACTCTCATGGTCTAAGGAATTATGCAAACATTAACTTCTCTGTGTTATTAACCATAAACTTATGACGAATGTATCTCATAGCATAACATCAATCGGGTCGATTCAACACAAGTGTTCTACCAACAATTGTGCCCTCAAAATTGCCGGCATAGCCATGCCCATGATCAGGAAAACAGGATCATCATGCAATACTTGAGCCAGTCATAGAGGCTTGACTAGGAATACATTTTACCGTTTATTATCCCACACGTGCATATGAGTCTTCCTCCGAGCCTCGTGGTTATTGTAGACTCGAGAACCATAGCAGTTATAGCATGGAACATAAACATAATTATGAACAGGGAGATAATCAATAACATTTATTATTGCCTCTAGGGCATATCTCCTACATGGTGGTGATCCTCCTACTGGTTCGATAACCTTCGTTTCATAACTGAGGGAAATACTTACCGTCGCTGTGCTGCATCATCCCTTCCTCTTTGGGGAAACACCGACGCAGTCTCAAGCCACGTCACATCCATACCCCGTGACATGATACGCTCTGTCACACATAAGCCTCCTTATATCTTCCTCGAAACAGCCACCATACCTACCTATTATGGCATTTCCATAGCCATTCCGAGATATATTGCCATGCAAATTCCACCGTTACATCGTATGACTAGTTCATTCATGATCATATTGCTTTGCGTGATCATATAAAGCTGACATAGTATTTGTGGAAAAGCCACCGTTCATCATTTTTTGATACATGTCACGCTAGATCATTGCACATCATGGTATACTTCTAGAGGCATTCATATTGAGTCATATTGTTTCATAGTTCTACATATCGAGTTTTCATATGGAGTTGTAAGTAGATAAAAGTGTGATGATCATCATTATTAGAGCATAGTCCCAGTGAGGAAATAAAAATGGGGGAGGCCAAATGATCCCACCATAATAATAAAAAAATAAGATGAGAGAAAAAGAGAGAAGGGACTTTGCTACTATCCTTTACCACACTTGTGCCTGAAAGTGGCACCTTGTTCTTCATATAGAGAGTCTCATGTTATGTCATTTTCATATGCTAGTGGGCATCATTTTTTCATTATTAAAAACTTGGCTTGTATATTCCGATGACGGGCGTCCTCCAATGCCCGAGGTCTTCATGAGCAAGCAAGTTGGATGCACACCCCACTTAGCTTCAGTTGAGCTTTCATTCACTTATAGCTCTAGTGCATCATTTGCATGGCAATCCCTACTCCTCACATTGATATATATCGATGGGCATCTCCATAGCTCGTTGATACGCCTAGTTGATGCGAGACTTTCTTCTCCACTTTTTACCCCTTTGA
Source organism: Elymus sibiricus (assembly GCA_039707655.1). Taxonomy (NCBI): domain Eukaryota; kingdom Viridiplantae; phylum Streptophyta; class Magnoliopsida; order Poales; family Poaceae; genus Elymus; species Elymus sibiricus. The sequence goes on from CM077667.1 coordinate 128,021,823, forward strand.
TATCTACCACCATATTGATACGTCTCTATCGTATCTATAAATTTTGATTGTTTCATGCCAATATTATACAACTTCCACATATTTTTGGCAACATTTTATATGATTTATTGGACTAACATATTCATCCAGTGTCCAGTGCCAGTTCCTGTTTGTTGCATGTTTTTTGTTTCACAGAATATCCATATCAAACGAAGTCCAAACGAGATAAAAATTTACGGAGAATTATTTTGGAATATTTGTGATTTTTGGGAGGCGGAATCAATGAAAAAGGAGGCCCACAGCCACCACGAGACACCAGGGCGCTCCCCAGGGCCCAGGCACATGGTGATGGGTTGTGGTCACCTCGTAAGTCGGTTCGAGCTCTACTTCGGGCTCAAGGAAGCTTATATCCGGAAACAAGTCGTGTTAAAATCTCAGCACAATCGGAGTTATGGATCTCCAGGAATATAAGAAACGATTTTCGGCCAAAAAAGAGGAACGTGAAACAGAAGAGAACAGAGAGGGAGATCCAATCTCGGAGGGGCTCCTGCCCCTCCACCGCCATGGAGGCCATGGACCAGAGGGGGAACTCTCCTCCCATCTAGGGAGGAGGCCAAGGAAGAAGAAGAAGGAGGGGGCTCTCTCCCCCTCTCTCCCGGTGGCGTCGGAACGCCGTCGGGGCAATCATCGTGACGGCGATCTACACCAACAACTTTGCCACCGTCAACACCAACTCTCTCCCCCTCTATGCAGCGGTGTAAGACCTCTCTTCCCCGCTGTAATCTCTACTTAAACATGGTGCTCAACTCCATATATTATTTCCCAATGATATGTGGCTATCATATGATGTTTGAGTAGATCCGTTGTGTCCTATGGGCTAATTGATGATCGTGGTTGGTATGAGTTGTATGTTTTATTTTGGTGCTGTCCTATGGTGCCCTCCGTGTCGCGCAAACGTGAGGGATCCCCGCTGTAGGGTGTTGCAATATGTTCATGGTTTGCTTATGGTGGGTGGCGTGAGTGACATAAGCACAGACCCGAGTAGGTGGGTTGTTGCATATGGGAGTAAAGAGGACTTGATACTTAATGCTATGGTTGGGTTTTACCTTAATGATCTTTGGTAGTTGCGGATGCTTGCTAGAGTTCCAATCATAAGTGCATATGATCCAAGTACGGAAAGTACGTTAGCTCATGCCTCTCCCTCATATAAAATTGCAATAATGATTACCGGCCTAGTTATCAATTGCCTAGGGACAAATAACTTTCTTGTTTGACAAAAACTTTCTACTGAACAACTAACTTTTATTATCTTGCAATTTACTCATAGTTTTATTCCCGCAAAGTACTTCTAGTTTTATTTGTGCAAACTATCCTATCACCTACAAAATAGTTTCATACTTGTTCTAGGTAAAGCAAACGTTAAAGTGTGCGTAAAGTTGTGTCGGTGGTCGATAGAACTTGAGGGAATATTTGTTCTACCTTTAGCTCCTCGTTGGGTTCGACACTCTTATTTATCGAAAAGGGCTACAAACGATCCCCTACACTTGTGGGTTATCAAGACCTTTTTTTGGCGCTGTTGCCGGGGAGCAATAGCGTGGGGTGAATATTCTCGTGTGTGCTTGTTTGCTTTATCACTAAGTAATTTTTATATTCTGTTTTTAGTTGTTTTATATCTTTATTTATGGATATGGAACACGAAACACTAAAAAAAATTAGTGGTAGTTGCTACTCATGGAGACGGGGAACCTCCTAAAACCCTCGATGCTAGTTATGCAAAACACATTAATTACTCCTTTGATAATCCTGAGAAATCCTCATTGAAATTTATAATGGGAGACACATTGGATCAACGTGAGTACTTTAGGGATTTTCGCTTATCTCAAAAAGGGAAACACTTATGGGATCAAATTAGAATATTGCAATGGTTTGCTTGGGATGCATGCTTGAGATGTGACTTTACTTGTTGCTCTAAGATTGAGGGTCTTCACCTTCCCTTTCAATATAAATTTAACGATAATAAAACCTTGGCTTCTTATGCTAAAGTTATTTATGATTACTATGATGTGGAACGAATAGAAGAATTTGTTGCTTTTAAAGGTGCTTATGAAATTGCTTCTTTGCTTGAAAAGTATGATGATGTTCCTTACAAATCTGAAAATTTATCCATACTTCAATATTGCTATGATAATTATGAATACAATTATGATATTATTGAATTTATTGAGATAATGTCTGTTTCCTTGGAAGAGACTAAAATTTTGCAGGAATCTATGAAAGAGGAAGTTGCTGAAATTGTGAGCTCATTAGATGAAAAAGATGAGGAGGAGAGCGAAGAACAAAATGAGGAAGAGCGGATTAGCTACCCGTGCCCACCTTCTAATGAGAGTAACTCTTCAACTCATACATTATTTAATTTCCCTTCGTGCTTACCGAAGGATGAATGCTATGATAATTGCTATTATCCCGTGGATTCTTTTGAAATATCCCTTTTTGGTGAACTTGATGCTTGCAATGCCTGTGGCCAAGATGCCAATATGAATTATGCTTATGGAGATGAACTTGCTATAGTTCCTTATGTTAAGAATGAAATTGTTGCTATTGCACCCACACATGATAGTCCTATTATCTTTTTGAATTCTCCCAACTACACTATATCGGAGAAGTTTGCACTTATTAAGGATTATATTGATGGGTTGTGTTTTACCACTACAATTGATGATTTTGATGAATATAATATGCACGTGCTTGCTCCTCCTATTTGCAATTATTATGAGAGAGGAACCAAATCTTCACCTCTCTATGTTTCCAATACTATAAAATTGCAAGAAACTACTTATGCGATGTATTGGCCTTTACTTGATGTGCATGAATTGTTCTTTTATGACATGCCGATGCATAGGAAGAGAGTTAGACTTCGTCATTGCATGATATATGTTGCTTTGTGTTCATTACTAAATTACAAATCATTGTTAATTAAAATTGGCTTTGATATACCTTGGGATCCGGGTGGATCCATTACTTGAGCACTTTATGCCTAGCTTAATGGCTTTAAAGAAAGCGCTGCCAGGGAGACAACCCAGAAGTTTTAGAGAGTCATTTGATTCTGTTGAGTGCTTTTATAAAGTTTAAAAACAAAAAAATATATAGAGGGGAACCTAAAACTTCACAAAAATAAAGGCGAAAGTGAGAGAGATGATGAGCATCGTTGAAGTGGGGGCTAGCCTTGAACTTTGTTCATGCCCATGGAAACTTTGTGAATCTTGAATCACATAAAATTTTCAACAAAAATAATTATCCCCTTGTACAAATCCATTGTATTATAAAAATAATGTGCCAAGATTTGCCTTTAGGATGATTAGATTGCTTGTTGGTATGTGCGGTGTAAAAACAGAAACTTTGACTGTAGTGCGTGAATTTACATATTTTAGTGGAACATCAAAAGTTTCTGAAATTTTTACACAGTATTTATATACAATTTTTTTATTTCTTCCTAATTTTTCAGAATTTTTGGAGTTGCATAAGTATGGTCAAAGTTCATATTACTACAGACTGTCCTGTTTAAGATAGATTCTGTTTTTGATGCACTGTTTTGCTTGTTTTGATGAAACTATCAATTTTATCGGTGGTATAAGCCATGGAGAAGTTATAATACAGCAGGGATAATGCAAATATAAAATATGAATGGGTTTGCAACAGTACTTAAGTAGTAATTCGCTTTATTATACTAACGGATCTCACCAGTTTTCTGGTAAGTTTTGTGTGGATGAAGTGTTCAAAGATCGAGGAGGTCTCGATATGAGGAGAAGGAGGAGAGGCAAGAGTTCAAGCTTGGGGATTCCCAACGCACCCCAAGTAAATATACAAGGAGACTCAAGCATCTAAGCTTGGGGATGCCCCGGAAGGCGTCCCATCTTTCTTCAACAAGTATCGGTATGTTTTCATTCTCGTTTCGTTCATGTGATATGTGTAAATCTTGGAGCGTCTTTTGTGTTTAGTTTTCACTTTTCTTTTATGCACCATGCTGGTATGATATAGTCCATGGTTGATTTATAGAATGCTCATTGCACTTCACTTATATCTTTTGAGTACGGCTTTATAGAATGCTTCATGTGCTTCACTTATATCATTTGAAGTTTGGATTGCCTGTTTCTCTTCACATAGAAAACCGTTATTTGTAGAATGCTCTTTTGCTTCACTTATGTTTATGAGAGAATGGTCTTTTTTAGAAATAATTAAACTCTCTTGCTTCACTTATATCTATTTAGAGAGTCAACAGGAATTGGTCATTTGCATGGTTAGTCATAAAATCCGACATAAAACTTATGGATCACTGAATATGATATGTTTGATTCCTTGCAATAGTTTTGCGATATAGAGATGATAATATGTGGGAGGTACTAGTAAATGATCGTGTTTAGTAAGATATTGGTGTTAAGGTTTGTGATTCCCGAAGCAAGCACGTATAGTCTCCCGTTATGCCAGGAAGTTGGAGCACAATTTATCCTTGATTGCCTATCTTTTTGTGAAGGTCGGGGGCGCGCGATGGTTAACTCCTACCAACCTCCCCCCTAGGAGCATGCATAGTAATACTTTCCTTCGAGGGCTAATAAACTTTTGCAATAAGTATGTGAGTTCTTTATGACTAATGTCAGTCCATGGATTATACGCACTCTTACCTTTCCACAATTTGCTAGCCTCTACGGTACCGTGCATTGCCCTTTCTCACCTCGAGAGTCGATGCAAACTTCGCCGGTGCATCCAAACCCCGTGATATGATACCCTCTATCACACATAAGCCTTATTATATCTTCCTCAAAACAGACACCACACCTACCTATTATGGCATTTTGATACGTCTCCAATGTATCTATAATTTTTTCTTGTTCCATGCTGTTATATTATCATTCTTGGATGTTTTACAATAATTTTATAGCAACTTTATATCATTTTTTGGGACTAACCTATTGACATAGTGCCAAAGTGCCAGTTGCTGTTTTTGCTTGTTTTTTTACTTCGCAGAAAATCAATACCAAATGGAGTCTAATCGCGACGAAACTTTTTGGAGAATTTTTCTGGACCAGAAGACACCCACTGGGCCAAAGAAGTGCCGGGGCAGTGGGCCGAGGAGACCACAACCCACCAGGGCGCGCCAGGGGGGCCCCGACGTGCCCTGATGGGTTGTGCCCTCCTCGGGGCCCCTCTCCACCGCCTCTGATGCCTATAAATTCCCAAATGTTCCAAAAACCCTAGGGGAGTCAACGGAACACAATTCCAGCCGCCGCAAGTTCCAGAGCATCAAGATCCAATCTAAACACCATCACGGAGGGGTTCATCTTCCTCATAGGTGCCTCTCCGATGATGCGTGAGTAGTCCACCATAGACCTATGGGTCCGTAGGCAGTAGCTAGATGGCTTCCTCTCTCTCTCTCTCTCTCTCTCTTATGATTCTCAATACAATGGTCTCTTGGAGATCTATTTGATGTAAACTTTTGCGGTGTGTTTGTTGGGATCCGATGAATTTTGAGTTCATGATCAGTTTCTATCCATGAATATTATTCGAGACTTCTTTGATCTCTTATATGCATGATTACTTATAGCCTCCTATTTCTTCTTCGAATCTTTGGTTTAGTTAGGCCGACTAGATCGATTTTTCTTGCCACGGGAAGATGTGCTTTGTGATGGGTTCGATCTTGCGATGTTCTTTCCCAGTAGCAGAAGGGGCAGCAAGACACGCATGTATCGTTGCTATTAAGTATAAAAAGATGGGGTCTATTCCTACATGAATAGATCTTGTCTACGTCATGTCATCGTTCTTATTGCATTACTCCATTTTTCCATGAACTTAATACACTAGATGCATACTGGATAGCGGTCGATGTGTGGAGTAACAGAGGTAGATGCAGGCAGGAGTCGGTCTACCTATCTTGGACGTGATGCCTATATAATGATCATCGCCTTGGATATCGTCATGACTATTCTATTTTCTATCAATTGCCCAATAGTAATTTGTTCACCCACCGTGCGCTATACTCATGAGAGAAGCCACTAGTGAACCCTACGGCCCCCGGGTCTACTTTTCCAACATATTGCTTTCAGATCTATCTTTTTTGCATCTTTGTTTTCAGATCTACAAAACCAAAAACCCAAAAACCCAAAAACATATTGCTGCATATTTTATTTGCTCTTTTTATTTTGTGTTCTTGAGAGATCTATCTCTCCTATCTATCACTACCTAATCTATCTTTTTACCGTAGAGAGATTGACAACCTCTCTTTTGCGTCGGGTTGCAAGTACTTGTTGTTTGTGTGCAGGTGCTGCTTATTGGGTGGTGGTGATCCTCCTACTGGTTCGATAACCTTGGTTTCATAACTGAGGGAAATACTTACCGTCGCTGTGCTGCATCATCCCTTCCTCTTTGGGGAAATACCGACGCAGTCTCAAGCCAAGTCACATTTCCATAGCCATTCTGAGATATATTGCCATGCAACTTCCACCGCTTCCGATTTGATGACTTGAGCATTCATTGTCATATTGCTTTACATGATCGTAAGTAGCTAGCATGATGTTTGCATGGCTTGTCCGTTTTTTGATATCTTTTCTATGCTAGATCATTGCACATCCTGGTATACTGCCAGCGGCATTCATATAGAGTCATACTTTGTTCTACTATCGAGTTGTAATATTGAGTTGTAAGTAAATAGAAGTGTGATGATCATCATTATTATTTATTAGAGCATGTCCTAGTGAGGAAAGGATGATGGAAACTATGATTCCCCCACAAGTCGGGATGAGGCTCCGGACAAATATATAAAAAAAAGAAGAAAACGAAAAAGAAAAAAAAGAAAAAAAAAGAAAAAAAGAGACACAAAGAGAGAAGGGGCATGCTAATTCCACACTTGTGCTTCAAAGTAGCACCATGTTTTTCATATAGAGAGTTTCCTATGTTATCACTTTCATATACTAGTGGGAATTTCTCATTATAGAGTTAAATGCACACCCACTTAGTTTCAGTTTGAGCTTTCATACACTTATAGCTCTTAGTGCATCCGTTGCATGGCAATCCCTACTCCTTGCATTGATATAAATTGATGGGCATCTCCATATCCCGTTGATTAGCCGCTTTGATGTGAGACTATCCTCCTTTTTGTCTTCTCTATATTAATGTCTACCACCGCATTCTATTCCACCCATAGTGCTATATCCATGGCTTGCGCTCATGTATTGCGTGAGAGTTGAAAATGCTGAAGCGCGTTAAAAATTATGAACCAATTGCTTGGCTGACACCGGGGTAGTACATGATTTATACTTTGTATTAAGAAGACAGAGCATGACAAGGCTATATGATTTTGTAGGGATAGCGTCCTTTAGCCTTGATATTTTTAAAGACATGATTGTTTGTTGGGATGCCTGAGTATTAATGTCTTTATGTAAAATTATAGACTATTTCTTTGCATCACTCATGTCTTAATATTCATGCCATGATTAGATATATGATCAAGATTATGCTAGGTAGCATTCCACATCAAAAATTATCTTTTTTATCATTTACCTACTCGAGGACGAGCATGAATTAAGCTTGGGGATGCTGATATGCCTCCGTCGTATCTATAATTTTTGATTGTTTCATGCCAATATTATACAACTTCCACATATTTTTGGCAACATTTTATATGATTTATTGGACTAACATATTGATCCAGTGCCCAGTGCGAGTTCCTATTTGTTGCAGGTTTTTTGTTTCGCAGAATATCCATATCAAACAAAGTCCAAACGCGATAAAAATATACGGAGAATTATTTTGGAATATTTGTGATTTTTGGGAGGTGGAATCAACGAAAAAGGAGGCCCACAACCACCATGAGACACCAGGGCGCGCCCCAGGGCCCATGCACGTGGTGATGGGTTGTGGTCACCTCATAGGTCAGTTGGATCTCTACTTCGGACGAAAGGAAGCTTATATCCGGAAACAAATCGTGTTAAAATCTCAGCGCAATCGGAGTTATGGATCTCCGGGAATATAAGAAATGGTTTTCGGCCAGAAAACAGGAACGTGAAACAGAAGAGAACAGAGAGGGAGATCCAATCTTGGAGGGGCTCCTTCCCCTCCGCCGCCATGGAGGCCATGTACCATAGGGGGAACTCTCCTCCCATCTAGGGAGGAGGCCAAGGAAGAATAAGAAGGAGGAGGGCTCTCTCCCCCTCTCTCCCGGTGGCGCCGGAACGTCGCCGAGGCAATCATCGTGACAGCGATCTACACCAACAACTTCGCGGTCGTCAACACCAACTCTCTCCCCCTCTATGCAGCGGTGTAACACCTCTCTTCCCCGCTGTAATCTCTACTTAAACATGGTGCTCAACTCCATATATTATTTCCCAATGATATGTGGCTATCGTATGATGTTTGAGTAGATCTGTTTTGTCCTATGGGATAATTGATGATCGTCGTTGGTATGAGTTGTATTTTTTATTTTTGTGTTGTCCTATGGTGCCCTCCGTGTCGCGCAAACGTGAGGGATCCCTGCTATAGGGTGTGGCAATATGTTCATGATTTGCTTATGGTGGGTGGCGTGAGTGACAGAAGCAAAGACCCGAGTAGGTGGGTTGTTGCGTATGGGAGTAATGAGGACTTGATACTTAATGCTATGGTTGGGTTTTACCTTAATGATCTTCGGTAGCTGCGGATGCTTGCTAGAGTTCCAATCATAAGTGCATATGATCCAAGTACGGAAAGTATGTTAGCTCATGCCTCTCCCTCATATAAAATTGCAATAATGATTACCGGTCTAGTTATCAATTGCCTAGGGACAAATAACCTTCTTGTTTGACAAAAGCTTTCTACTAAACAACTAAGTTTTATTATGTTGCAATTTACTCGTAGTTTTATTCCCGCAAAGTACTTCTAGTTTTATCCGTGCAAACTATCCTATCACCTACAAAATAGTTTCATACTTGTTCTAGGTAAAGCAAATGTTAAAGTGTGCGTAGAGTTGTATCGGTGGTCGATAGAACTTGAGGGAATATTTGTTCTACCTTTAGCTCCTCGTTGGGTTTGACACTCTTATTTATCGAAAAGGGCTACAAACGATCCCCTACACTTGTGGGTTATCACATATTCTATTCCACCTTTATGCTCTGTCCATGGTTCACGCTCAAATATTGCGTGAAGAATAAAAAGTTGATGCGCATTGAAAAAGTATGATCCAATTGCCCGACTTGGACACCGTGGTGCTTGAAATTTGTATTAATGTGGTGAAGACGGAACCATGCCTTACTAATATGATAAAATGAATGGGGGTAAACATTCTTTGAGGATCGTATATTTCGAAAGATTGATGATTATATTGCTTGTGCTTTTAAATATTACTATGTTGATGTTTGTTAATTTATCGTTTCTCGATGAGCATACATGCAAAATATTACATATTGGGTAGCATGTCACATCAAAAAATTTGTTTTTATCATTTACCTACTCGAGGACGAGCATGAATTAAGCTTGGGGATGCTGATACGTCTACAACGTATCTTTAATTTTTGATTGTTCCATGCTATTATATTATCATTCCAGGATACTTTTTGAGTATTTATTTACCAATTTATATTATTTTTGAGCACTAACCTATTGACCCAGTGCCCAGTGCCAGTTGTTATTTTCTGCATTTTTTGGCTTTTCAGGTTTACAGTATCAAACGAAGTCCAATTGCCCCGAAACTTTTTTATGATTTTTTCTGGACCAAAATAAGACCCGGAAGCTTAGGGAGGAGACCGAAGGCCGCACGAGGGAGGCACAAGCCAACAGGGCACGCCCAGGGGGGTCGGCGTGCCCTGATGGCTTATCCCTCCCCGGTGGCCCTGCTACCCCAGTTCTTTGGCCTATAAATTCACATTTATTCCAAAAACCCTAGAGGACATCCCAAAACACTTTTTCCGCCGTCGCAAGTCTCTGTTCTGCCGCGATCCCATCTGGATCTCTGTTCCGGTGCCCTGCCGGAGGGGGGGTCGATCACGGAGGGCTTCTTCATCAACCTTGCTGTCCTCATGGTGATGTGTGAGTAGTTCACCACAGACCTACGGGCCCGTAGTTAGTACCTAGATGGCTATCTCTCTCTCTCTCTCTTGATATTCAATACAATGATCATCGCATCTTCGCTTTGATCTATCCGATGAAATTCTTTTGTGCGGTGGCGTTTGTTGGGATCCGATGAATTGTGGGTTTATGTTCAGATTATTCATGAAAAGTATTTGAGTCACCTCTGATATATATTATGATTCTTTTTTGCACGATCATCATAGCTAGCTTCGTAAATCTCTCTGATCTATTGAAATAGTTTGGCCAACTAGATTGATATTTCTTTAGTGAGAGGGGTGTGTTGTAGTGGGTTCAATCTGGCGGTGCTCTATATCCCAGTGACAGAAAGGGACAAGACACGTGTTTGTATTGTTGACACTAAGGATAAAACAATGGGGTCAGTTCATATTAATTGAATTCTCTTTGTCTAGATCATGTCATTGTTCTCCACGCATTACTTTGTTTTAATTAATACTCTAGATGCATGCTGGATAGCGGTCGATGGGTGAAGTAATAGTCATAGGTGCAGGCAGGAGTCGGCCTATTTGCTTATGGACATGATGCCTATATACACATGATCATTGCCATGAATATCACATAACTATGCACTTTTCTATCAATTGCCCAATATTTTTTTTTGCCCACCGCACGTGTCCTACATGAGAGATGCCGCTAGGGAAAACTATGGCCCCCGGGTCTATTCACTTATATATTTACAAACGCTTTCAATACTGATACGTCTCCAACGTATCGATAATTTATGAAGTATTCATGCCATGATTGCCTATGTTTACAATACTTTTATATGGTCTTGATGCACTTTATATGATTTATTTAGAACTAACCCGGACTGACGCTGTTTTCAGGAGAATTACCGTGGTGTTGTTTATGTGTAGAAAATGAAAGTTCTCAGAATCGCCCGAAACTTTTTGACGATTTTTTTGGAACAAAAGAGGCACTAGAAGCTTAGTTGGAGGGCCAGAAGAGCCACGAGGTGGGCACAACCCACCAGGGAGCGCCAGGCCCCTCTGGTGTGCCCCGGTGTCTTGTGGTCCACTCGTGGCCCATCTTCGCGTGAAACCGAGGCCCAAAAATCCTATATATTCAGAAATCCCTAGAAATAACCCTAGACGAGAAGTTCTGCCGCCACAACTCTCTGTATCGGCGAAAAACTAATCTGGAGGCGTTCCAGTACCCTACCGGAGAGGGTAGATTATCTCCGGTGGCCATCTTCATCATCCCGGCGGAGGCCATGACGAGGAGGGAGTAGTCCACCCTCGGGGATGAGGGTATGTACCAGTAGCTATGTGTTCAATCTCTCTCTCTCGTGTTCTTGAGATGTCACGATCTTGATGTATCACGGGCTTTGTTAATATAGTCGGATCATATGATGTTATTCCCTTACTATCATGTTGTGATGAATTGAATCTTTCCCTTTGAGATATCGTTATGTTGGATTGAATATTGGATTTGAGAACACTTGATATATGTCTTGCATATGGATACCCGTGGTGACAATGGGGTGTTCTATTGATTCACTTGATGTATGTTTTGGTACTCAACTTGCGGATTCCCGAGGTGACATTGGGGTAATTTATGCATAGGGATTGATGCACGTTCTTGTCCTACGTTCTCCGATAGAAATCTTGGGGCACTCTTTGAGGTTCTTTGTGTTGGATTGAGTATTATGAATCTGAAATTGTTTGATGCGTACCGTATAATTAACTCATGGATACTTGTGGTGACATTGGAGTATCTAGGTGACATTAGAGTTGGTTGATGCGTATCCTATGGTGTTATTTTAGTACGAACTCTAGATAGATTGATCGGAAAGGATAACTTGGTGTTATTTTAGTATGAATTCTTGGATAGATCGATCGGAAAGGATAATTTTAAGGTGGTTTCGTACCCTACAAACAATTTCTTCTTATGTTCTCCGCTAGATAAGAACTTTGGAGTGATTCTTCGTTGCTCGTTGAGGGATGGTTATGTGATCCAATTATATTGGCATTGTTGAGAGATTGCACTAGCGAAAGTACGGACCCTAGGCCTTGTTTCCAAGCATTAATATACCGCTTTGCTCACTGTTTTACACTTGTTACCTTGCTGTTTTTATATTTTCAGATTACAAAAACCTTTATCTACCATCCATATTGCACTTGTATTACCATCTCTTCGCCGAACTAGTGCACGTGTACAATTTGCCATTGTATTGGGTGTGTTGGGGACACAAGAGATTTCTTGTATTTGATTGCAGGGTTGTTTGAGAGAGACCATCTTCATCCTACACCACCCATGGATTGATAAACCTTCGGTCATCCACTTGAGGGAAAATTGCTACTGTCCTACAGAACTCTGCGCTTGGAGGTCCAACAAGAGTCTATAAGAATAAAGTTGCGTAGTAGACATCAAGCTCTTTTCTTTCGCCGTTGCCGGGGAGGTGAGTGCTTGAAGGTATATCTTTAGATCTTGCAATTAAATCTTTTAGTGTCTTGTTTTTCACTAGCTTGGTTTTTATAAAAAAAAACTACAAAAAATAGAGTTTAGGTTGCATCATTTGTATCGTCTTTATAATGTCTTTCGTGAAAATAAGGATTCAGAAAATTGTGCTCAATTGGTAGAGGAAGAAATTATGAAAATACTTAATGAGAATTCCTTGAATGATGAGCATGATTGCAATGTTGCTAGTATGAATTCTCTGAATATCCATGATGCTAATGATATGCAAAGCCACAAGCTTGGGGATGCTATGTTTGATGAAGATGATATTTTTAGTCCCCCAAGTTTTGATGACAAAATTTATTATGATGATGGCATGCCTCCTATCTATGATGATTACGTTGATGACATGTATGCTATAAAGAGTGATAGTAACCATGAAACTTGTCATCATGATTTTAATATTGAATGTGGTTCTGTCAATCATGTATCTCATGATAGTTATTTTGTTGAGTTTGCTCCCACTACAATGAATGAGAAGAAAATTGCTTATGTGGAGAGTAATAAATTTTCTATGCTTGTGGATCATGAGAAGAATGCTTTATGTGATAGTTATATTGTTGAATTCCTTCATGATGCTACTGAAAATTATTATGAGGGAGGAACATATGCTTGTAGGAATTGCAATAATATCAAGTTCCTCTCTATGTGCTCAAAGTTTTGAAGTTACTCTTGTTTTGCCTTCCTATGCTAGTTGATTCTTGCTCCCATAAATTGTTTGCTCACAAAATCCCTATGAATATGAAGTGGGTTAGACTTAAATGTGCTTGCCATGTGATTCATGATTCTCTCTTTATGTTTCAATTCTTTACTTTTATGCAACCATCATTGAAATCATCATGCCTAGCTAAAAGGCTTTAAAGAAAAGCGCTTGTTGGGAGAAAACCCAACACTTTTACTTTCTGTTTTTGAGTGTTCACATGATTAAGCTACTATATTAATCATGTTTTGTGTCTTTTATTGCAATAAAGTGCCAAGTAAAGCCTTTGGGATGACTCACAAGATGAGTAGAATTGATGCGGAACCAAAACAGAAACTTTTGAGTCCAGTACAGGAATTTTCATTTTTTACTGGAGCGTGATAATGATCTGAAAGTTTTACAAAGTGTTTATATAGAAATCCTTCACGTTGTCCTAATTTTTGAGAAATTTTAGAGACAGGGAAGTATGCTTACACTACAGATCTTCACAGACTGTTCTGATTTTGACATATTCTGTTTTGCATGCATAGTTTGCTTGTTTTAGTGTTCCCATAGCTTATATTCAGTGATATAAATTATGGGAATGATAGAATACAGTATTTATTATGTGATAACAATTATTAATCTTGTCTTGAAAGTACCTAACTGATTGATCTTTATTTATTATACTAACCCATCTCATGAAGTTCCGTTAAGTTTTGTGTGATTGAAGTTTTCAAGTTATGGGTGAGACACTGATATGAGGAGAATAAGGAGTGACAAGAACCTAAGCTTGGGGATGCGCAAGGCACCCCCAAGGTAATATCCAAGGAAGACTCAAGCGTCTAAGCTTGGGGATGCCCCGGAAGGCATCCCCTCTTTCGTCTTCAACACTATCGGTATATCTTACTTGGAGCTATATTTTTATTCGTCACATAATATGTGTTTTGCTTGGAGCATCATTTTATTTTGTTTTTCTCTGTTAGGTGTTATTTATAACCTTGTTTTTCAATAAAAAAAGTTCCAAGAATTGCCTTAGGATGCTTGCATTGCATGTTTCATATGTGCTGTGTAAGAACAGAAACTTTTGCTATATTGTTTGAATTTTCATATTTTACTGGAATGTGGAAAGTTTCTGAAATTTTTAAAAAGTATTTTCATATAAATTATTTAGCATGTCCTAAATTTTCATAATTTTTTGAGTTACATAAGTACACTGGTTTAATAGATTGCTACAGACTGTTTTGTTTGGACAGATTGTTGTCATAGTTTTGTTAACTACTTATCCTATAGTTTACATAGCCTATATTGGTAGATATAAATCGTGGAAACGATAGTAAACAGTAGATTATGTTTGGAAATTTTTATGAAACTTGTCTTGGCAGTACATGAAGTGTTGATTTATTCTTATGTGTACTAACCTATCTCACGAGTTCTTTTCCAGTTTTGTGTGGATGAAGTTTTTGAGAATAGGTGAAACCGGGATATGAGAGGATTGAATGAGATACGAAAGCTCAAGACTGAGGATGCCCAAGGCACCCCAAGTAAATATTTCAAGAAGTCTCAAGCATCTAAGCTTGGGGATGCTACGCATCCCACCTCTCTTCATCAACAATTATCTGTTAGCCTATGTTTAGCCTACATTTTTATTCGTCCACATGATATGAGTTATTCTTGGAGTGCTATTGTTATTTAGTTTGCTGTTTGAATAAAATACTCAGATCTTAAAATCTTTATTGAGAGAGAGTCCTCACATAGCTACTTAATTGTTTGACTACTCATTGATCTTCACTTATATCTTTTGAGAGTAGTTTGATGTTTACTCTTGTGCTTCACTTATATCCTAAGAGTAAATTGTGAATGAATGAAATATCATAAATCTAAAATTATCAATGTGCTATATTCTTAGTAGCAAGTTCACATTTGGTTTAGAAAGTAAAATCTATTGAAGTTTAACAATCACAATATTGGTCATACAAGCAATTTGTGAATGATTAGTATAAGGAAGAGAACTTTCACATACAAATATATTATCTTGGACATCTTCTATGATTGTGAATACCCATTAATTATTTTCAAACTTGAGAAAATTAGTTGAAGTTGGACAAGGAAGACAACGTAATGAGTTATGGTTGTGTATATTTGCATAGAAGTTATATTGTTATGGATCCTCCAACATGTGGTGCTTGTTTAGAATCTTTTGCTAGCCAACACTTCATACTAAGTAGAGATACTACTTGTGCATCCAAATCCTTGAGCCAAGTTTCTTCCATAAGAGTCAACCATAACTACCTATATATGGTATTTCACTGCCATTCCAAGTAAATTTGCATGTGCCAGTCTGTTTTGTGTGCCTAGACTGTTCATGGAGCGACGGGGGGCGGTCAGTATCTTCCATGTTAAGCGAGTTATTCTCATGATGAGTGTTTATTCACTCGTCCTTGCACGAGAGGGGCGGTAATAGGGATTCTCAGTCTCGAAATAAAAAAAATGCAAATAATTAAACAAAATTCCCCCAGGAATGTTGATGGTATGGACAGTACCCATGGATTCGGCTAGTCGTGGAGTGTGTTTGTTGGTGGAGGGGGAGTAAACCTTCACTTTTACCGCTTGGGAACCGTCGTTAATGTGTTTAACATGGAAGATATAGATAACTATTGGTCGTAACGTTGACAGGAATGGTGCACCTCCCAAAATTATATTTATCTCTGATTTAAGCTGTGAGCTCTGGCACCTCTGCAAATCCCTGCTTCCCTCTGCGAAGGCCTATCTTTTACCTTTCAGTATTTACTTTTATGCAAGAGTCAATAGTATGCATTCTCATTTCAACCTCAATTATTCTCTAGTTGGC
Organism: Elymus sibiricus; assembly: GCA_039707655.1. Taxonomy (NCBI): domain Eukaryota; kingdom Viridiplantae; phylum Streptophyta; class Magnoliopsida; order Poales; family Poaceae; genus Elymus; species Elymus sibiricus. The sequence continues at coordinate 128,037,896 of CM077667.1, forward strand.
AAGAATCATGTGGTGGGGAAAGATCTAGGCACATATGGCCAGTCAAATATATTTAATCATGACTTATTATTGTTGACAATTATCTCTATGATAAATGAGTTGGGAGGCAAAACATTAAGCCCTTATCTTTCTCTGTGTTCGATGGATGCCATTTGTTCTAAAAATATGCTTTGAGTACTAGCAATGATAGAAGACTATATGATGATTGAGTATGTGGAGCTCTTACTTAGACTTTGTTGAGAATAAGTTGAATTGCAATTGTTTGGTGACTAAGAACATAGGTTGTTAAGTTTCAAGAGAATTCATTATTTGAACCATGACATGTGAATTGATTGCTCTATCATGATGATTTTTATGAGAAAAAGTTGCTGGTTATGATGCTAGAAAATTGACTGAAATTATCAATGATCAAACTTATATATTATGCTAGCATTCACACTTCATAAATTAGTTCTTTTATCATTTACCTACTCGAGGACGAGCAGGAATTAAGCTTGGGGATGCTGATACGTCTCCAACGTATCGATAATTTATGCCATGATTTCCTATGTTTACAATACTTTTATATGGTTTTGATGCACTTTATATGATTTATTTAGAACTAACCCGGACTGACGCTGTTTTCAGGAGAATTACCGTGGTGTTGTTTTTGTGAAGAAAATGAAAGTTCTCGGAATCCCCCGAAACTTTTTGACGGTTTTTTTGGAACAAAAGAGGCACTAGAAGCTTCGTTGGAGGGCCAGTAGAGCCACGAGGTGGGCACAACCCACCAGGGCGCGCCAGGCCCCTCTGGTGTGCCCTGCTGTCTTGTGGTCCACTCGTGGCCCATCTTCGCGTGAAACCGATGCCCAAAAATCCTATATATTCAGAAACCCCCAGAAATAACCCTAGACGAGAAGTTCCGCCGCCGCAACTCTCTGTATCAGTGAAAAACCAATCTGGAGGCATTCCAGTACCCTGTCGGAGTGGGTAGATCATCTCCGGTGGCCATCTTCATCATCCCCGTGGAGGCCATGATGAGGAGGGAGTAGTCCACCCTCGGGGCTGAGGGTATGTACCAGTAGCTATGTGTTCAATCTCTCTCTCTCTCGTGTTCTTGAGATGTCACAATTTTGATGTATCACGGGCTTTGTTAATATAGTCGGATCATATGATGTTATTCCCTTGCTATCATGTTGTGATGAATTAAATATTTCCCTTTGAGATATCGTTATGTTGGATTGAATATTGGATTTGAGAACACTTGATATATGTCTTGCATATGGATACCCGTGGTGACAATGGGGTGTCTATTGATTCACTTGATGTATGTTTTGGTACTCAACTTGCGGATTCCCGAGGTGACATTGGGGTAATTTATGCATAGGGGTTGATGCACGTTCTTGTCCTACGTTCTCCGATAGAAATCTTGGGGCACTCTTTGAGGTTCTTTGTGTTGGATTGAGTATTATGAATCTGAAATTGTTTGATGTGTATCGTATAATTAACTCATGGATACTTGTGGTGACATTGGAGTATCTAGGTGACATTAGAGTTGGTTGATGCGTATCATATGGTGTTATTTTAGTACGAACTCTATATAGATTGATCGGAAAGGATAACTTGGTGTTATTTTAGTATGAACTCTTGGATAGATCGATCGGAAAGGATAACTTTAAGGTGGTTTCGTACCCTACAAACAATTTCTTCTTATGTTCTCCGCTAGATAAGAAATTTGGATTGATTCTTTGTTGCTTGTTGAGGGATGGTTATGTGATCCAATTATATTAGCATTGTTGAGAGATTGCACTAGCGAAAGTACGGACCCTAGGCCTTGTGTCCAAGCATTAATATACCGTTTTGCTCGCTGTTTTACACTTGTTACCTTGCTATTTTTATATTTTCAGATTACAAAAACCTTTATCTACCATCCATATTGCACTTGTATTACCATCTCTTCGCCGAACTAGTGCACCTATACAATTTGCCATTGTATTGGGTGTGTTGGGGACACAAGAGATTTCTTGTATGCGCTTGGAGGCCCAACAAGAGTCTACAAGAATAAAGTTGCGTAGTAGACATCAAATACCTTGCTGCCATTTATTTGCTTTTATTTTATTTTGCAATTTACAATTATCTACTATCACCTACACACTTCATTTGCTTGCAAATAACGAGATCAAGGGGATTGACAACCCTTTTGCCGCGTTAGGTGCAAGTGTTTGCTCTTTTGTGTGCAATCGCTGAAGACGGTTGTTGACTGATATTCCTATTGGTTCGATAAACCTTGGTTCTTAATTGAGGGAAATACTTATCTGTATTGTGCTGCAATTACCCGTTCCTCTTCATAGAAAACCCAACGCAGATCACAAGTATCACCAGGGGGCTATGGAAGCCCTCTTTTGTCGCGAAGGGGGAGAACAAATCCATGACTATGGATATATGCCGCCCTTCGACGTGGCCACCACACGCTCCCCTATGATCATGGGCCCGGACGTACCACCACTTTGCCCAGGGTACCGAGAGATCGCTTCGGTGAACGTGTTATCTTTCTCTCCCACCTCCTATGTGGTTTGGGATTTCCAATCCACCCCTTTCTCAAGTGTCTACTTTATTTTTGTGGTCTCCATCTTTATCATCTTGCCCCCCAACTCCATCATGCACATCGTGTGCTATTTCACGTTATGTGAGGCCTTTCTCTACATCGAGCCTCACTTTGGGCTATGGTTGAAGCTCTTCCACGTCAAGATGTGATGCGGAGCATCTTACGGACATCACCATGGAAAGAGTCCATTTGGCATGACACGTGCCACATCTACTCGACATATATAAAGGTGAATCATATCCTTTACACGTGCTCGCTTGACCACATCGAGGATGGTATACTACTTGACACTCCTCTCGTGTGCATGCATAGGTCTTGTCGGAGCTTTACGGGTGACGAGGAGGAGTGCCAGCACCTACGTACATCTACACCATCCGTGAGGGAAGCTTGGAAGCAGAGAAGGAAGAAGAGGAGTTGTGCCAACGCAGGAACATCGGTACAACCGGTCCACCACCGGTCCACTACCGGTACGGCAGTACAACCGGTCCACCACCGGTCCACTACCGGTCAAGCTTCTGATGTGAAGCGGTTCGAGACCGGTACTGGCCCGGTTGTTCCGCCAGTTTCCTCATGAGCGGTACAACCGGTCTAACCACCGGTACAACCGGGCTGCCTGTGCACAGAGAAGGGCGCCACGGCCCATGTATCCCCATCTCGCCCCTCACTTACCCCTTGGTGGCCTAGGACTATATGTACTCGTTCCCCTCCTCATTTCTAGGGTTAGCAATGGTTTAGCTCATAGTTAGTTGAGCCTAGCTCCTTCCACTACCTCTCCCATGGAGTAGATGCCTCTATGAGAGAAGACCCCCTAGTAGATGGCAAGGCCCCTTGCGAGGGAAGATCCCTAGTGGATTCAAGGCCCCATCTCCCCATGGGATTTGGGATGAACTCTACCATGTATCCTCTTTCCCTTTGTTGTTCTTGTACCTTTGTGGATCTTATGTATATGTGAGTCCAGTGGATGTTTGATTGGACTTGTTCTTGAGTGTTTCTCTTGTGATTTCTCCTCATTCTTCCCCGTGTTCTTCGTGTTCTTCGTGGAATCCCCCTCCAATTCGTGAAAGATCGACACACACGGGCGTCCCTCGTATCATCTTGGTATCATGAGCCACGTTTCTCACAAATTTGGAGTCCTCCCCTTCGTTTTCTAGCCAATTTTTGTTTGTTCTTACCTAATTTCGAAAATCCCCACAAAAATAGCCATACCAAAATTTCTTGGATTTGTTGGTTCTTGTGAGATTTTGTTAATTTTGATCCATGGAATTCGTGTTTGGCAAGTAGATCTAGCTTTCCCACTACGAAATCCAACCTAATTTTTCTTTCCCCCCATCAATTTTGACCCCGAGATCGAAAATTTCCGCCCCGAGGTCCTCCCGTGCTCAGATCTGGAATTTTCCCGTTCCGAGCGGTACAACCGCCCCCCAAAGCGGTACAACCGCTCCCCCCTCCTCCGCACCAAAATGGAACTCCAGTTTTGCCCCAGGAGCGGTACAACCGCCCCCCAAGCGGTACAAGAAAGCAATGGTCCAAGCGGTACAAGGGGTGGTACACCTTTGAAGAGCTTAGACATGAGTTGGTCCATGACGAAGAAAGCGATGCGGCGTGAGTTTGTGCCTTCTACATACACGGAACATCTTCAACGCCAATTGGAGAACACCATACAAGGATCCAAGTCCATCGACGCGTACTTCATGGAGATGATGAAAGCCTTGCGACGAGCCGGAGTGGACGACCCCATTTGGATGAAGTTCCACTTCACGACGAGATTGAACAACGACATCGCCAAGACTATCTTCAACAACACCTACAAGTCTCTCGATGACCTCTACATTGGTGCTCTCAAGGCGGTTCAAGAACTCAAGGCCAAGGCTACTCGACCCCGCGCACACTTCGCAACGACCAAGCTCCACGACTACGAGCATGAGGATGGTACCACCAAGACGTCCAAGCCCGATGAGCTCCAAGACGACGCTCCCAAGTTCGACTTCACCGCCACCCCTCTTTGTGGCATTGACGATGCCGAGTCTACCACGACTCTTTTTGAAGATGGCGTGGTGACGACTACGACTATGGAGCCACTCAAGGAACATGCTTTGGAGGCGAGCAATAAGGTGGTGAGCAAGGATGATGCTTCCATCCTTGGAGGCGAGAGTGAGATGATCGAGCATGATATTTTCCCTTCGGTCATGGAGGCGAGTGATGATGTGCCATCCTCAGCCTTCATCCACGGCGATGGTGACGAGATGGTTGAGCATGGGATTTTCCCTTCGACCACGACGACGTTTGGAGTTGAGTTGAGAGACTTTTCCCACCATATTGAGAGTGAGAGTGCCTTCACCACTAGCCCCATATATGATGAGTTGCCTCAATTCCCATGTGAGGAGAGCCACAACCCCCACCACTTGAGTGAGATGAGTGACCCCACCATATGTGAGTATGAGCGCACCTACTTTGAGGGAGTGTGTGAGCCACCACCACATAGAGAGAGTGAGGTAATTGATAGGGCATGTGAGGCCATTTTGATTTCTAACAACTTAACCTCTACCTCTATTGTGTCTTCTCATTTGGTGCTAGGTCCCATACACGATGGCGCGCTGATCCTTGATGACTTTGTCCTTCCTTTGGACAAGACGATGGCCATGGTGGAATATGATGCACCCCCACATGGTTCCATCACGATGAAGATGACCACAAGTTGGTCTATGCCACCTCACCTACACCATATGAGTGGAATGAAAAAGGTAACTTAGGTGAAGGTGATGCTCTTGTCCCACTAGTGGATTTTGATTGCTTGCATGTTGATGATCACCCTATTTCCATGCTTCATGATTACATGACTTCCTCATGTGATGAATTGCCCATTTATGACAAGTTTGACGATTCTCATGTGGAGTCTATTAGTTATGATGCCATGTTGCATAGGATACCTTGTGAGAACTCTATTGGTCACATCATGTTTGACAATCCGCTTGACTTGTCATATGCTATGGATGATATAACACATATCGCATACTTGCAATCTCTTCGTAGTAACTATGCATATGACATTAAAATAAATCCAATTTGCACATATGGCATAGATGACAAACCCATGGTTATTGGCATTTGCTTTTCTTGTGATGATATTGCCATGCTTCCTTTGCATCATTTGCGCAATTGCTCACATATGACATGCCATGACCACCTAGCTTCGGATATGCATTGTTTTGGATGTTGTCCATACTTTCCATATTATGCTTCCGCTATTGCACATGAGGAGACCCCCATAGTTTCCTCATACCTATTAGGAGTTTTTGACCAATCCCATACATTGCATGATTCCCATAATTGTGTGCACAATATGCTTTCCATTGATATGAATGATATGCTTGTGCCACATACTTGCTGCAATTTGCGTCCCAATCATGTTGAGCATAATAACTATCATTGCATGATGGATGATGTATTCATATACCATGCCTCAAATTTCTTTGAGCATTGCTTATCTTGTGCTAACTCTCATGTGCACATACACATCATGATGGATGATGTGTACATTTACCACGCACATACTTTGTTTCGTGTGTCTCCTTTTTGTATAGGTACACATGATTCTTCGTCAACCTCGCAAGCGCACGAGTTGACGAAAAGAGCTCTAGAGAGCAATGAAGACGTGCGCCACCATGGAATGCTTACCCTCCACCCACCCTATTTGCGCAAATACTTCGCGCGTTTCTTCTACATGGCTCTCACATGGCTATGGCTTCTTACTCATTACACTTATTATGCCCATATTGTCATGTTCACTTTGCATGATATGCTCATTCCTATGCCCTTGCCATGCATTTGTGACCCATGCTTTGCATCTCACATGACACTTGATTATATGACTTGTATGTGTATGGAGATATTACTTGCCATTGCCATGTTTGCTTTGTGTTCCATGCCTATGATGACACATTGGTCTTGCTTTGTGTTCGTGCTCACGATATGTCATGTGCATTATTTATGTCCACTATTTGCTCATATGGCATGATTGTCATGATTTCCTCTAGTATGTTGCATCTTTGCCCTACTAGCTTGCACAACATGGTTACTATGCTTGCTTCATGTGTTGCATCACCGATGATTACTACTTCCTCACTCCATGCGATTGATGACAACCATTGCCATGCTTCGCACATGATTGCTATTGATTGTTGTCGTATGTCTCCATGTGTTGCCTCTCTCATGCTAGATGATTTGCCATGTATTGAGTGCAACAATGCTATTAATTCTGCTAATGAGATTTTCCCCATAGCTTTCTCTCATATTATTTGAGCTTTTGACATCTTTCATGTGGAGCATGCTTGCCTTCCTTCCTTGCACCATATGCCTAGTGCCATGAATATAGACATTGTTGCATCATATTATTCATGCACTTTTTCTTCTAATTGTTATGTGCAAGACAATAGAACCATCATGATGGATGATGTGTTTGTCTACCATGCACATACATTGTTTCCTTTGTTGTGTGTATGTGTAGGACACTTCGACTACATGTCAACTTCCACTTCACGTGAGTTGACGATCGAGCTCTTGAGAGTGAGCCATGCTACACCGACACATTTCTACATCGCACTTGCTTGTGCATCGACATTGTGAAGGACACATAAGGACATGTTTTCAAGGTGACATCCTTCTTGAGCATGGATATTGTAGATCATCCTACTTGTGTTGCTTGTACCATGACATATATTGGTCATCTTGGACCACTTGATTGCACACATGTTAGAGATATTGCTTTCCATCTTGATTGCCATCTTTCCATGCCTCATGACATATATACCTTGTGTGTTGCATCCAACTTGTGTATTGATTTCTCATATCATATGTTTGGTTGCAACAATGTCATTTCTTCACATATGCCATGTCAGATTGCTTGCTACATGCTTGACTTGATTGCCTCACACATGATGACCAATTGCTCTTTCTATTGTGTTGAGTGCCACACTATCTTCACTACACCATATGCACATTATGCTTGGATTGCCTTGCACTTTGGATTGCCCCATGTTTTTAGACACTTCATTTTACTTGGTGTTGTGAATGATTCATATGCCTACCATAGACCTTTCATTGATTGCTTTGTGCATGATTTCTATGACCATGAGGTAGATACTTGTTATATTGTCACACATATTTGCATCCTTACCTCACCTTTGTGTACTTGTTTCCATGATTGTATTGCTTGTGCTCAATTTGTATGCTTACATGCCATGACACAATCCCTTGTCACACCATATGTTATGCATGATGATAACACTTGTGCGGTGATTCACCACTTGAATGCTTGGTTTTGCACTAACGCTAACCACATTTGTTTTTCCAAGTGTTTGTCGTATTTGCTCCTTTTGAAGGAATTACTAGGCGGTGAGACATTGGAGAGTGCCCCTTTAGAGCTTGATGATGGTGAGTGCTTGGTGATCGTCCACTTCTACACGGCGACGACATCTCCTTCCCATGGTGATTTGGATTTTTATCTGAGGACGGATCTTTCCCAAGGGGGAGGGGATGATGCGGAGCATCCTACAGACATCACCATGGCAAGAGTCCGTTTGGCAAGTGACACATGCCACATCTACTCGACATATATAAAGGTGAATCATATCCTTTACACGTGCTTGCTTGACCACCTTGCGGATGGTATACTACTTGACACTCCTCTTGTGTGCATGCATAGGTATTTTCGGAGCTTTACGGATGATGAGGAGGAGTAACAGCACCTACGTACATCTACACCATCCGCGAGGGAAGCTTGGAAGTGGAGAAGGAAGAAGAGGAGTTGTGCCAGCGCAGGAACACCGGTACAACCGGTCCACCACCGGTCCACTACCGGTACGGCAGTACAACCGGTCCACCACCGGTCCACTACCGGTCAAGCTTCTGATGTGAAGCGGTCCGAGACCAGTACTGGCCCGGTTGTTCCGCCAGTTTCGTCATGAGCGGTACAACCGGTCTAACCACTGGTACAACCGGCCTGCCTGTGCGCAGAGAAGGGCGCCACGGCCCATGTATCCCCATCTCGCCCCTCACTTACCCCTTGGTGGCCTAGGACTATATATACTCGTTGCCCTCCTCATTTCTAGCATTAGCAATGGTTTAGCTCATAGTTAGTTGAGCCTAGCTCCTTCCACTACCTCTCCCATGGAGTAGATGCCTCTATGAGAGAAGACCCCCTGGTGGATGTCAATGCCCCTTGCGAGGGAAGATCCCTAGTGGATTCAAGGCCCCATCTCCCCATGGGATTTGGGATGAACTCTACCATGTATCCTCTTTCCCTTTGTTGTTCTTCTACCTTTGTGGATCTTATGTGTATGTGAGTCTAGTGGATGTTTGATTGGACTTGTTCTTGAGTGTTTCTCTTGTGATTTCTCCTCGTTCTTCCCCGTGTTCTTCGTGTTCTTTGTGGAATCCCCCTCCAATTCGTGAAAGATCGACACACACGGGCGTGCCCCGTATCAAGATGCAGATGAACAGATCCTAACCCAACGAGTGTAGGCCGCCGTGATAAGTAGGACGAAAAACTCAATATGTCCAGAGGGCAAGTTTATCGAGACCATGAAGAACTGGTAGGAGGAGTTGTTTTATATCATCGATGTGCCTCTCGGTAACTAAGAAGGCATCCCTACTCCCTTCACTACCACCCCCTCGGTGAGGTTGAACTCTTGGATTCTCAAGAGCGATGCTTGTAAGGATGTCAAGGAAGTGTCAAAGCTCCTGGCTCTAGTGCAACACTTCATGGATGAGGACATCAACCTGATTGACGGGATGTACGTGGCACTCCACCGCGACATCCAGGCTCTCCAGACTCGAGCCCACCTGATGTAGAAGTACACCGAGGAGGGCGAGTGACCTCGGTAATCTGAGGATTTCACAGTAGGAAGACCATTGCTTCGATGAAAGCCCTCCTCTTTACCAAGAAGGATCTGTCCTTTAGGACTGAGCGACTCGATGATGGCTACCGGGTGGGGCGCACCCCGGGCAAGGTCCGAGGTTATTTTCTTTCCCTTGTTTCACTGTATATTTTATAATATTGGCCTTTAAAAGAGTTTTGATTGTTCATTTTTCAAAACTGGCAGGAAAAGTACACCTCTCAAATGAAATTATCTCCGTTTTAAGCAATGAGCTCTCACACATAAGCAAATCCCTACTTCTCTTGGTAAAGGTCCTATCTATTTACTTTTTTATGTTAAGTCAATTCCATCTTTCTTTCTTTTGGCACCACATATTAAGCATGGAGGTCACTCTTAGCTTTGCATGCATTCTTCTAATTGAAATGAGTTGAGCATTTGATAAATATGATGGTTATCTTCAAGTTGGGCTACCTAGTCGTCATCTTTAATTCCTTGATTGCTTTATGTTTGCAATATAATATAAGGTTGCGAGATACTTCATTACCACTTTATGATATGTTGAACTTGTTGAAAAAATGCTACTTTTTATTAAAATTATCATTGCCTATGTGATCAAAGATCTGTTCTATTCTAGCATTCAGACTTCATAAATTATTTTCTTTGATAATTTACCTACTTGAAGACAAGCAGGAATTAAGTTTGGGGATGCCGATACGTCTCCAACGTATCTATAATTTATGAAATATTCATGCTATATTTACATGAGTTCTACATGGTTTTGGTGCACTTTTATATTATTTTTAAGGACTAACATATTAATCTAGTGCCTAGTGCCAGTTCCTGTTTTTTTGGCCTATTACTTTCTTTCGTAGAAAAACCATACCAAAGGAAGTCCAAACGCGATAAAAAATTAGGGGAAGGACCAGAAGACCCACGAGGACGCCACAAGCTCACATGGTGCGCCCTAGGGGGTCGGGAGTGCCATCTGAGCTTCTGGGGCCCTCGTATCTCCTTTTGGCGTGATTGCAACACTAAAAATTCCTATAAATTGAGAAACCCCCAGTAAGAAACCTAGAAGTTCACGCCACCACTTCATGCCTCTATTCCAAAGCAATCTCATCCGGAGCCCTGTTCCAACACCCTGCCGAAGGGGGAATGCCATCGCTGGAGGCCATCTTCATCATCCCCGTTGCCTCCATGATGAGGAGGGAGTAGTTCACCCTCAGGGCTGAGGGTATGTACGTGTTTGATCTCTCTCTCTCTCTCTCTCTCTCTCTTCCCCTCTCGTGATCTTGATAGGACATGATCTTGATGTACCATGACCTTTGCTAATATAGTTGGATCATATGGTGTTCTTACTCTCTACCTATTTTGTGGTGAATTGAATCTTGCTCTTTGAACTTTCTGTGTTACTAGATTGAATACTATGGATTTGAGATCACTTGATGTTTGTCTCACTCACGGATACCAGTGGTCACACTACGGTATTGCTACTTGTGAAGTGCGTTGGGATTTTCCTCGAAGAGGAGAGGAGATGCAGCACAATAAATATAAGTATTTCCCTCAGTGAGAACCAAGGTTATCGAACCAATAAGAGGACCACACAAATTCCCGTCTTCAGCACCTACACACAAAAGAGCACGCACTTGCACCCATCGCGGGCAAGAGGGTTGTCAAGCCCCTTGAACTCGTTACTTGCAAGCGATAAGTAGTGATAGATAGATAATATAAATATAAAATAAAATGACAGCAAATAAATGGCAGCAATATTTTGGGTGTTTTTGTAATATATTTTGTGAAGACCCGGGGGCCATAGTTTTCGCTAGAGGCTTCTCTCTCGATGAAAGCATACGGTGGGTAAATAAATTACTGTTGGGCAATTGATAGAAAAGCGCATGGTTATGAAATATTTATTCATGGAAATGCCATGTATATAGGCATCACCTCCATAAACAAGTAAACCGACTCCTCCCTGCATCTACTATTATTACTCTACCCATCAACCGCTATCCAGCATGCATCTAGAGTATTAAGTAAAAAAAGAGTAATTCTAGGAGCAAGATGACATGATGTAGACAAAGTAAATCCAATCAATATGAATAAACCCCATCGTTTTCCCCTTAATGGCAGCAATACAATATGTGTCTTGTCCCTTTCTGTCACTTGGATTGAGCACCGCCAGATTGAACCCATCACACCGCACCACTCCCGTTGAAGATAAATCACTCCAGTTGGCCAAACCAAACCGATAGATCAGAGAGGAATACGAAGCTATAACAATCATGCATATAAGAATTCGGTAAAGACTCAATATATTTTCATGAGAACATAAACCCACAATTCATCGGATCCCAACAAACACACCGCAAAGAAGATTACATCGAATAGATCACCGCGGGAATCGTAGTGAACTTTGTATTGAAGATCATAGAGAGAGACACATCTACGTACTAGCTATGGACCCGTAGGTCCATGGTGAAATACTCACACATCATCATGGGAGCAACAAGGTTGATGTAGAGGCCCTCCGTGATTGATCCCTCCTCCGGCAAGGCATCAGAACAGGGCTCCAGATGGGCACACGGCGGAACAGAGACTTGCAGCGGCGAAAATAGTATTTTGGCTGAATCTCGGGTGTTTTCCCAATTTTAGATAAAATATAGAGGCAGAATTAGGTTAGGAGACCGTGGGAGGTGGTCCCAAGCCATCAGGGTGCGGCCACCCCCCCTGGGCACGCCCTATTGGCTTGGCTCCACATCGTGTTGTAGGACCGAAAGTATGTCTAGAGGGGGGGGGGTGATTAGACTACTTGACCAAATACAAATTCTACCTTTTCCCAATTTTAGTTGTGGGCAGATTTTAGCGATGATAGCAAGTCAAGCACACCCTACACATGCATGTCTAAGAGTATAGCAGCGGAAACTAACAACAAGCATATGTAGTAGAGGGTAGGAAGGAAGATCAAACGCAATTTGTAGACACGAAGATTTTTCCCGTGGTTCCGATAGGTGGTGCTATCGTACGTCCACATTTATGGAGTCTTAAAACCACATAGGGTAACGGTCGCGAGAGTCCACAGAGGGATCCACCCATAAGGGTCCATGAAGTAGCAACCTTGACTATTCCATAACGGCTTCCGTCCACGAAGGACTAGCCTCACTATGGGTAGATCTTCACGAAGTAGGCGATCTCCTTGCCCGTACAAACTTCTTGGTTCAACTCCACAACACGAAGTAGGAGGCTCCCAAGCGACACCTAACCAATCTAGGAGGCACCACCCTCCAAAAGGTAATAGGCTCGGTAATGTCGATGAACTCCTTGCTCTTGTGCTTCAAGATGATAGACTCCTCAACACACAATCACTCTCTCACAGATTTGGCTATGGTGGAAGAGATTGATTTGGTGGAAAGCAACTTTGGGAGGCTAGAGATCAAGATTCATATGGTAGGAATGGAATAGCTTGATCTCAACACATGAGTAGGTGGCTCTCTCTCAGAAAATTGGATGGGGCAAGTATGGAATAGTTCTGAGTGCTTCTCTTTCGAGTGGGCGGTGGTGAAGGGGTATATATAGGCATCCCCAAAAATCCAACCGTTACACCTAAAATGACCAACTCGGTGACACCGATGTGTGAATATCGGTGGTACCGAAGTGACCAAAAAGGAGTAACTTTTGAATCTCGGTGAGACCGATACATAATTCTCGGTGGTACCGATTAGGTGACCAACGGTCAGATTGCGCAACTCGGTGACGCCGATCCAGAAAACTCGGTGGTACCGATTTTGTGAGTCGAGGTAACAGAAAGTTGGCAACCCAAACTCGGTGGCACCAAAGTGTAATTGGTTGCACCGATGTGCTAGGGTTTGGCATGGGTCTGTCTGAGTTTGGGAATCGGTGGCACCGAGTGGGAAGTGTTGGTTGCACCGATTTGGATATATGACTTTGGACAGACTTTTGTGGAAGAGCTTGTGGGTGTTTTTGGTGACTATCTCTTGTGCACGTGGAGCATCTTGTTCACCAACAGTACCGTACCCCCTTTTAATAGTATTGGCTTTCCTATGGACTCAAAGTGATTTCTCACAAAGTAAAATGTAGAGTCCTCTTGCTTGAAGCTTTGCCAATTCATTTCCTTGCATCTTGGGGTATCTCCACAATCCTTTTGCCATCCCTATCATTGAACTTTTCCTGAAATATGCTTAGTGGAAACATTAGTTCAATGACATATATGTTGTTATTAATTACCAAAACCACCAAGGGAGCAAATGTGCTTTCAATCTCCCCCTTTTTGGTAATTGATGACAACATATAGATCAAAGCTTCGACATATGATATAATCAATGAATATAATCGTCGCTTTGAGAAGTATGTGATAAGTAAGAGCTCCCCCTAAATTTGTGCATTATTTTAAATTTGCGTTTGAATGCAAATGCACAATCGATTTGGTACATGGGGCATTCTTTCATGTCACATACAACTTGGTGGTGTGCGAGAATAATAAGAATGAACATCATAGCACAACACAATCAAGTAACGGTGAATGACTATGTCATAAGCATCACAATGATAGGAAATAGTAGCGATACACATCAAGTGTATGATCAAACACCAACAAAGTTTAACACAAGCAAACCAAAAGATCAAATGTTTTGTAAAGCGATAAAAAACAACGCTCTCTCTCTCGAAGCCTAAAGATCTATATACATCTTCTCCCCCTTTGGCAACAAGTTACCAAAAAGTTCAAAGGTATATAACTAAGCGCTCTTCTGGGGCTGATCTCCTCCGGTAGCTGGTGAAGGAGTTGAGAGAACGGCATCAGGGAAGACTTCAGCAGACGTCATGGACGGAGTTGGAGTAGCAATTGGAGGAACTGGAGGAGCTGATGGAGCCGAAGAGGCTGTAGTAGGTGCTGATGAAGAAGGCCTCAACTCTGGAGCTGGCACTGTGGCTGATCTGGCCTGAGTAGTGAACTAAGTGCCTGGCCTGAGAGGAGAGTCATCCTCATCATCTGTAGTGTGGGGACTGGGCACGCTATCAACTTCCTTCTTGAGCTCGTTCACGGTCTTGGTCAGCCCATCCACCTAGTCATTGAGTGTCTTAATCCTATTCTCCATGATCCTCACAAGACTATGCTGATTCGCCAAGATGTCCTTGATATCCTTCTGCATGCCCTGAATGGTACTGATCAAGAGATCCATTTGCTCGTTCCTGGATCTAGGGACTTGAGCACTAGTGGCTCTAGCTGCCTCTGCCTCTGCCTGTGCTGCAGCTGAGGTGGGATGATCTGGGTTCATCACCAATATGTTGTCCTCAAGATCTGGCTGTAGGGGCAAATGTGGCCTGTCAAGAGCAAAGATGTGCTTCTCCAGCTTGGAGTTGATGAGCATCTGAATGTAGGGTGCATAGTAGCATGAGCGCTTTTGATCAGCAGCAACCCTCTTCACAGTTTCCACAATCAAGTCCATCACCCTTAACCTGTGTGTCTATCAAGATGGATCAGCATGTTGATGGAATAGCCTCTAATCATCTTGTCATCTCCAGACTTAGGCATCAGGGTGTGCCTCAAGATGGTGTTCATGGTGCGGAGACCAGCCTGGAAGAAGTAGATAGATCCTAGCTTGTGAGACTTCACATGTGCAGCAGGAATATCATTATACATGTTAGCCATAGCATTGTGGCTCTCCTTGGATTCAGAATAGACATCCAAATCTCCTTCTTCCACCTTTGGGACTCCTAAGGTGGTAGCTCATTCCTGAACAGTAGATTCATACCTTGCTCCTTCAGTCATCCACACAATCCTACCATCTTCATAGAAGTGAGCAGTGGAGTAAAATTGCATGATCATCTCATCGTTCCATGTAGTGAATTCTTTGCCAACAAATTCATCTAAGCCAATGCAGTGAAAGTTGTCTTGAACACTTGGGAAGTAGTCTTCATTCTCCTTGATATACTTCCAATCAACATATCTCATGTCACTCACAGCTGGGCTCTTATCAAGCAAGATTGTCTCATAGAAATCTTGTTGCTCTTTGGTATAAAACCTGTAATCCACAGCCGTTTTCCTCCTCTGGGCATATGGATCAATAGCTCTCCATTCCCTCAAACCAGAGTCCTTCCTCTTCTTCATGTCCTCAGCTAGCAAATGGCTGGCATTGTGCTCTGGAAGGTGTGGTCTTAGCATCATCAAAGCAGTAATATCATCATCATCCTCAGCTTCCCTGAAAGTTGAGGTCTTGTTCTTGCTGGAAGCTGGTATGTCTCTGGAGAACCTCTTGGGTTTATCTGCAGCAGCCTTGTTGGGTGCAGTCTTGGTGCTCTTGGATGTGGTAGCCTTAGGCATTGCATCTGCCATAAGCTTCTTCTTCTTCTTTGGAGGTGCCTTTGCAACTGGCTCTTCCTCCTCCTCCTCAGCAGCAGCCTCTGCTGGGTCCTTGTACATAGAGGTAGGTCTGCCCATGACATGTATGATCCTCTTTCTGCTCTTCTTCTTCTCACCAGCCTTCTTAGGCATAGACTTCTTGGGAGGCTCAACAGTCAAAGTTGCCCTAGAGCTCTCTGGTGCTCTAGCTGACACAGAACTAGCATACTCCTTCCTTTTATGGCTTTCTTCTTCTTAGAAGAAGAAGCAGCAGCAGTGGTGTTCTTGGCAGCATCTTCCTTCTGGGACAGCTCCTTAGGTATAAAGTCCTCATCCTCCTCATCTGAGTTGTGCTTCCTCCTTGTCCTTGTAGCAGCCTTGGGCAAATCAGGAGAACTAGGAACATCATCATAGCTCCCCTCAGGACTAGTGCCTGAGCTCATGTCAACACTCTGCTCTCTGAGATCATTCTGACTGTCTTCAGCATCTGACATATCTGACCCTGTGAATTAGAGTATAGAAGAGTGGAAGGGATGAGTCATCACAAAATCCAGATATTTTCAAAAGATTGAACTAAGATTTCTCAAGTTTTGCACTCTGCCAAATGTATGTCGGTACAACCGAAGCAAATATTTCGGACCTACTAAGACATACAGTCTCTATAACAGAAACTTGGCACCACTTTCGGTGAGACCGAAAATGGGCGCTCGGTTTCATCGAGACTGTTCTCAGTCGACCAGAAAAGCAAATCGGTGCTACCGATTCTTTTGCGTCGGTTCCATCGAGATTCATGTGGCGGGCGGCAAAACCTAAAAAATCGTTCGTTCGCTATTCTACTGGAGTTTCTCGTGGATGAATCAATCTCAAACTGTGGATTATCGATGGAGAAGCCCTAATCGGCAAGAATCGGAGGTTGGAGCGCATAAGGGGGTGAAATCGTACCCTAGCTTGGTGACGACTTCGCTACGGCGGCGACGGGGGAGAGGATTCCGTCGACGGTGGAGACTTCCAACGGCGGAGGCGCTCGGAAAGACAAAGGCGATGACCAGGGGCCTTGATTCAGCAGCAAGGGTTTCGGAGGGGGCGACGGTTGAAGAATAGATTTCAAAAGTCGGGTCCGCCTCTATATAAACCCATGGCTGTCGGTGACACCGATTCTAACTTTTCGGTGTCACCGAGTTCCTCAACTGTCTGTAGACAGGGAAACTCGGTGTAACCGAGAAGATGGAATCGGTGGTACCGAGATAGAAAACCAGATCAACCCTAGGCATTCGGTGAGACCGAGATTTTGGGTTGGTTCCACCGAGATGCACTTGGGAGGTTTTAATGGTCAGTCCTTTGTCGATACGGAACTCCGAGTGCTCCTCACACAGAGAGATCGAAAAGTCCTTGTTCAAATATTGTGATGCAGCAAGAATAGAATATGAGGTAAGAAAGCATAGATAGCTAGAGAGTGGTCCTAGGCATTCTTGTCCGTCCAATTGGCAAAAGAAAAATCAAAAACCAAATAGCAACAATTGAATGTCCTCAAATGGATAAATAAATGCATACCAACATGCTCACACAATAAGATGTCAAAAAAAATCATGGCAAACATGCACAAACATACTAGCATCTATCAAGCATTTTTGGTGATGACGGAGTCATCTATATATGAGTATATTGACTTTGGAGCCAAGTAAGAATACTTGATCATAGGTCATACTCATCGTTTAAGCACAAGTGGGGTTACCACTTTTACATAAAGCATTTAATGTTGTCACATTCTAAGAGATGCCTTAACTCAAGTCTTAGAGTAAAGCTCCCCCTTGATGTGACCTCCCCCCATAGGAGGGATAAACTAACCTTGGGTTTTGTCGATGAAGACTTCATGTTGGTGAGGTAGTGGTGGATGCTCAAGGTTGATGAAGATCACCAAGAGTTGGGAGCATCCTTGTTGTTTCTTTACTCTTCTCACCTACATGGGTTAGTCCCAACACACAAGAGACAAATACAAGGATATCTATGGACATGGAGTGCAAAACATGTGTGATGATGTCCATTGATTTGTTGATTACCTTGTCCCTTGCTTACATTTGAGGGAATGTGTGACTCCTTAAACTATTGCATGATGTTGATGTTGATTGCAAATAGTTCTTGCCAACAATGAATGTGAGTGAATTTCATTGGCGGAGTCACCCCTCAAGAACTTCTCTAGTTCTCTTCTTGGGGACCCACATCAACTTGATGGGGATCCTTGGTGTTGAAGTGGCCCTTGTAGAAGTTGAGCTTGAAGTAGCCTTGGGTACCCACTCCACCAAAGCTTGGGATTCATCTTCATATGAGTCAATGTCCTCTTGAAGCTTGTTCTTGCCCTTGAGCTTGTGATCTTGTGGTGGAAGGTCATCTTGCAAGCTTGTTCCCTTGGGGAGAGTATGTTCATACTTCTCCTTTTGAGGAACAAACTTGGGCTTGGGGTATTGACCTTCTTCCCATTCAACTCCATTAGTGTTGAAGTAGCCAATGCCATGGTTCTTCCGGTATCCTCCGTGCTTGCGTACAATTTCCTCAAATTGCTTACACCCGGCAAGACTCTTGTAGATACCTTTCTCTATAATTCCTTTCAATAAAGCGTTTTCTTCCTCAAGTGTAACTTGGCTAAGAGAATCATCATTAGTGGAATCAATAGAACTACTAGAAGCAACATCATTAGGTTTAGCATTTTTATTGTTACTACTAGATGAAGAACCTTTCTTGCCTTTGTTACTAGTTTGTCTAGATTTAACTTGTGGCATGAATGTAGACAAGAGTACTCGTTTGGCTAGATAAGATGAAGTCTTCTTTCGGAGATCGTCATTGATAGCTTTAAGAAACTCATGTTCTTGCTCCAAGGTGATCTTCTCGAAGCGTAGCTTCTCATGAGTCCTTACAAGCTCTCTATGATCTTCTAGAGTAGATTCATGGGCTAACTTAAGAGTGTTTAATTCTTTAGTTAGTTGTTCTATTTTCATCTTATCATCATCAAGCGACTTATCTTGACTAGCATGAGAATTATCAAGTTCATTTTGACTAACATCACTAGTTTTATCAAAGAGCAAGTCATCATCACAAAGTAAATCATCTTCATCACTATCGAAATCAAGATACTCGGGGTGTGATACCTTGGGGCCTTTAGCCATGAAGCAACTTCCACTCCCTTCGTTTGGTGAATCAAATAGATCATAGGAGTTGGTAGTCGCTAGTGCAAGTCCGGCAACACCTTCATCTTGACTATAGTCAGAGTTGGAGTGATAGCTTGTCTCGGAGTTGTTGTCGGATTCGGAGCCGGAAACCCATTCACCAACATGAGCTTGATGTCTTCTTCTTGTGTAGCTCTTGGTGTACTTGTCCTTCTTCTCCGAGTCCCTACTTCTCCTTGAGGGTCTTCGTTCATAACGATAATCTCTACTCCTTCTCTCTCTTTGAGGTGATTCATTCCTTGAGCTTCGTCTTCTAGGTGACTCTTCTCTTCGTTTGTAGGGAGCCGTGCACTCATTGGAGTAGTGTCCGGGCTTCCCACAATTGTAGCAGTTTCGGTCACGACTTGACGAACGCTTCTCTTCATATCTTGAGTTGGAACTTCGTTCTTTGCCTCTATTCTTGTAGAACTTGTTGAATTTCTTGACCATGAGGCTTATCTCTTCATTGGTGACAAGGTTGTCGCTTGAAGTTGCGGGAGCATCACTTGTGGCTTTGTAAGCACTGCTAGACTTGTTGTGAAGCTCTTCTTTGTTTTTGAGTGTCATCTCATGAGCAACAATCCTTCCAATGACTTTCGTAGGCTTGAGATCATTGTAGTTGGGCATCGTTTGGATCAATGTGCACACGGTGTCATATCTCTCATCCAAAGCTCGAAGTATCTTCTTGATGATGAATTTGTCGGTCATTTCTTCACTTCCTAAGCCGGCAATCTCATTGGTGATGAGAGCTAGCCTAGAGTACATCTCAGCGACTCCTTCACCATCCTTCATCTTGAACTTGTCAAGCTGACTTTGAAGAACGTCCAACTTGGATTCTCTCACGGATTCGGTACCTTCGTGCATATCAACCAAAGTATCCCAAATCTCTTTTGCATTCTCAAGACGACTTATTTTGTTGAATTCTTCGGGGCATAGGCAATTGAAGAGAATGTCACATGCTTAAGCGTTGTATTGCAACATCTTCAATTCATCCTCGGTCGCTTCACGATCCGGTTCCTTTCCATCACCAAAGAATTCACCTTGCAAGCCAACACGAACAACAAGCCATATGGCGGGGTTATGACCAAGAATATGCATTTTCATTTTGTGCTTCCAACTAGCAAAATTGGTGCCATCAAAGTACGGACCTCTACGGTGATAATTTCCCTCACTAGACGCCATACTCTCCTAAGTTGTGAGACCAATGCAATGGAAACTTGGCTCTGATACCACTTGTAGGACCGAAAGTATGTCTAGAGGGGGGGTGATTAGACTATTTGACCAAATAAAAATCCTATCTTTACCCAATTTTAAGTGTTGGCAGATTTTAGCGATGATAGCAAGTCAAGCACACCCTACACATGCATGTCTAAGAGTATAACAGCGGAAAGTAACAACAAGCATATGTAGTAGAGGGTAGGAAGGAAGATCAAACGCAATTTGTAGACACGAAGATTTTTCCCGTGGTTCCGATAGGTGGTGCTATCGTACGTCCACATTTATGGAGTCTTCAACCCACGGAGAGTAACGGTCACGAGAGTCCATGGAGGGCTCCACCCATAAGGGTCCATGAAGTAGCAACCTTGACTATTCCATAACGGCTTCCGTCCATGAAGGACTAGCCTCACTATGGGTAGATCTTCACAAAGTAGGCGATCTCCTTGCATGTACAAACTTCTTGGTTCAACTCCACAACACGAAGTAAGAGGCTCCCAAGCGACACCTAACCAATCTAGGAGGCACCACCCTCCAAAAGGTAATAGGCTCGGTAATGTCGATGAACTCCTTGCTCTTGTGCTTCAAGATGATAGACTCCTCAACACACAATCACTCTCTCACAGATTTGGCTATGGTGGAAGAGATTGATTTGGTGGAAAGCAACTTGGGGAGGCTAGAGATCAAGATTCATATGGTAGGAATGGAATAGCTTGATCTCAACACATGAGTAGGTGGCTCTCTCTCAGAAAATTGGATGGGGCAAGTATGGAATAGTTCTGAGTGCTTCTCTTTCGAGTGGGTGGTGGTGAAGGGGTATATATAGGCATCCCCAATAATCCAACCGTTACACCTAAAGTGACCAACTCGATGACACCGATGTGTGAATCTCGGTGGTACCGAAGTGACCAAAAGGCAGTAACTTTTGAATCTCGGTGAGACCGATACATAATTCTCGGTGGTACCGATTAGGTGACCAACGGTCAGATTGCGCAACTCGGTGACGCCGATCCAGAAAACTCGGTGGTACCGATTTTGTGAGTCGAGGTAACCGAAAGTTGGCAACCCAAACTCGGTGGCACCGAAGTGGAATTGGTTGCACCGATGTGCTAGGGTTTGGCATGGGTCTGTCTGAGTTTGGGAATCGGTGGCACCGAGTGGGAAGTGTTGGTTGCACCGATTTGGATATATGACTTTGGACAGACTTTTGTGGAAGAGCTTGTGGGTGTTTTTGGTGACTATCTCTTGTGCACGTGGAGCATCTTGTTCACCAACAGTACCTTACCCCCTTTTAATAGTATTGGCTTTCCTATGGACTCAAAGTGATTTCTCACAAAGTAAAATGTAGAGTCCTCTTGCTTGAAGCTTTGCCAATTCATTTCCTTGCATCTTGGGGTATCTCCACAATCCTTTTGCCATCCCTATCATTGAACTTTTCCTGAAATATGCTTAGTGGAAACATTAGTTCAATGACATATATGTTGTTATTAATTACCAAAACCACCAAGGGAGCAAATGTGCTTTCACGTGTGGCCTCTAATCTCCCTTCCAAGCTTCCAGGTCTTATCTTTTCCAGAAAAAATCATCAATTTTTTGGGGGGCATTTGCACTTTGTTTGGTACAGTATTCCTGAAAGGCAAAAAACTAACACAAAACAGCAAATGGCAATGGGCACTAGGTTAATAGGTTAGTTCATAAAAATGATATAAAACAACATATCAATGCATATAAAGTATCCAAGAATGATAATATAGTAGCATGGAACAATAAAAAATTATAGATACATTGGATACGTATCAGGTATCTAGGTGGCATTAGAGTCGATTGTTGTGTATCATATGGTGTTGTCGGAGTCCAATCTCTAGAACTATTGATGACACTTTGTTGGAAATATGCCCTAGAGGCAATAATAAAGTGGTTATTATCATATTTCCTTGTTCATGATAATCGTTTATTATCCATGCTAGAATTGTATTGACCGGAAACTTAAATACATGTGTGGATACATAAACAACATTGTGTCCCTAGTGAGCCTCTACTAGTCTAGCTCGTTGATCAAAGATGGTTAAGGTTTCCTGACCGTAGACATGAGTAGTCATTTGATAATGGGATCACATCATTAGGAGAATGATGTGATGGACAAGACCCAACCGTAAGTGTAGCATTTGATCGTATCACTTAGTTTGTTGCTACTGCTTTCTTCATGTCAAGTATCTGTTCCTAAGACTATGAGATCATGCAACTCCCTGACACCATAGGAATGCCTTGTGTGTATCAGACGTCACTTCATAACTGGTTGATCATAAAGGTACTCTACAGGTATCTCCGAGGGTGTCTGTTGGGTTGGCACGGATCGAGACTAGGTTCTGGGTTTTACCGTTTTTTGTCGGGGATGCCGGAAGGGTTCCGGGGGTCCACCGGGGAGGTCCACCTGCCCCGGGATGGCCTCATGGGCTGAGAGGGGAGGTGCACCAGCCCCTGGTGGGCTGGGCGCCCCCTCCTCCCAAGGCCCATTGTGGCTAGGGTTTGGGGAAACCCTAAGGGGTCCCCACCCCTTGCCTTGGGGGCCAAGGCATCCCCCTAGGGCGCTGCCCCCACCCTTAAGGGAAACCCTAAGGGGGTCGTCCGCCCTACCCTCGCCCCTATATATAGAGGAGAGGTGGGAGGGCTGCACACGCACTTTTCCCATGCCCTGGCGGCAACCCTCCCTCTCTTCCGTTGCTCCTTCGTCCTTGTTCTAGTAGTGCTTGGCGAAGCCCTGCTGGACTAGCTCCAGCAACACATCTACCACGCCGTCGTGCTGCCGGAGAACCCATCTAGTACTCCGCCCTCGCTTGCTGGATTGAGGAGGCGGAGACGTCATCGAGTTGCACATGTGCTGAACACGGAGGTGCCGTCCATTCGGCGCTTGATCGAGACGGATTGTGATGGATCGTGAAGACGTATGACTACATCAACCGCATTATATACTCTTCCGCTTAATGGTCTACAAGGGTATGTAGACACACTCTCCCTCTCGTAGCTATGCATATCCATAGATAGATCTTGAGTGTTCATAAGAATTTTTTTGTTTCCCATGCAACGTTCCCCAATACACTTTGGGGTGATTCAATAGATTGTGTGGAAACACAACTTTGAGGTGGTTTACTACCTACGCGATTTCAGCCTACTTTATCCGATAGGAATAGAAACTATGGAGCGATTATTCACCGCACTTTGAGGGATCTTCATATGATTCAATTATGCAAGTAACATTTAGAGATCACACTAGTGAAAGTATGAACCCTAGGTGTTGTTTCCAAGCATTGCAATATCGTTTGTGCTCACTTTTGTCACTTGCTACCTTGTTGTTTTTATTATTTCAAATTACAAAAACCTATATCTACTATTTATACTATAGTTTTATCATCATCTCTTCACTGAACTAGTGCACCTGTACAATTAACCGTAGTATTGGGTGTGTTAATGACACCAGAGATTGCTTGTATATGATTGCAGGGTTGTTTGAGAGAGACCATGTTCATCCTACACCTCCACAGATTGATAAACCTTAGGTCATATACTTGAGGGAAACATTGCTATTATCCAACAAAGCTTTTTGCTTGGAGGCTCAACCAAGTCTACAAGAATAAAATTGCGTAGTAGACATCAGGTGCCAGGCGTCAACGAGAACTCGACGTCCAAGCGTCGGGCCCATCCTCGGCCCGACTGTACCTGGCCAAAACTTGGGTCGGACCGGGCTTCGGGCCGGGCCTAAAAAATCCCACGGTACAAAACTCAGGCACAAGCCCGGCCCGACCGTCGGGCCTAGTTTTTGGTCCCAAGCCCGACCCGACCCGGCAGGCCCGACCGGACATAGGCACAAAAACTAGTTTGTGCAGGCCCGAGCTCGGCCCGTCCTGACCTTCGGGCTTGATTCTGAGGCCCGGGCCTGATACGTCTCCAACGTATCTATAATTTTTTATTGTTCCATGCTATTATATTATCATTCTAGGATACTTTTTGAGTAATAATTTACCAATTTATATTTTTTAGCACTAACCTATTGACCCAGTGCCTAGTGCCAGTTGTTGTTTTCTGCGTGTTTTTTACTTTTCAGGTTTACAGTACCTAATGAAGTCCAATTGCCCCGAAACATTTTTATGGTTTTTTGGTCCAAAAGAAGACCTGGAAGCTTCGGGAGAAGATCAGAGGCCGTACGAGGGAGGCACAAGCCAACAGGGCATGCCCAGGGGGGGTGCCCTGATGGCTTGTCCCACCCCAGTGGCCCTCCTACCCCCGTTCCCTGGCCTTTAAATTCACATATATTCCAAAAACCCTGGAGGGCATCCCAAAACATTTTTTTCTGCCGCCGCAAGTCTCTGTTCCGCCGTGATCCCATCTCGAGCTCCGTTTCATCACCCTACCGGAGGGGGGATCGATCACGGAGGGCCTCTTCATCAACCTTGCTGCCCTCATGGTGATGTGTGAGTAGTTCACCACAGACCTACGGGTCCGTAGTTAGTACCTAGATGGCTATCTCTCTCTCTTTTGATATTCAATACAATGATCATCGCATCTTCGCTTTGATCTATCCGATTGTAACTCTTTTGTGCGGTGAGTTTGTTGGGATCCGATGAATTGTGAGTTTATGTTCAGAATATTCATGATAAGTATTTGAGTTTTCTCTGAAATTATTATGATTCTTATTTGCATGATCATTATAGCTTCGTAATTCTCTTCGATCTATTGATTTGCTTTGGCCAAGTAGATTGATCTTTCTTCAGTGAGAGGGGTGCGTTGTAGTGGGTTCAACCTGACGGGTTTCTATATCCCAGTGATAGAAGGGGACAAGATACGTCTTTGTGTTGTTGCCACTAAGGATAAAACGATGGGGTTCATTCATATTAATTGAGTTTACTTTGTCTACATCAGGTCATCGTTCTCCATGCATTACTCTGTTTGTCATGAACTTAATACGTAGAGAGACAAGCATAGAAGCGCTCTTGAAGTGGAGTAATAGTAATAGGTGCAGGCAGGAGTCGGCCTATTTGTTTTGGACGTGATGCCTATATACACATGATCATTGTCGTGAATATCACATAACTATGCGCTTTTCTATCAATTGCCCAACAGTAATTTGTTTACCTGTCGTATGCTTACTTTCATGAGAGATGCCGCTAGGGAAAACTATGGCTCCCGGGTCTATTCACTTATATATTTATAAACGCTACAATATCTTGCTGTTCTTATTTACCTTTTATTTTATTTTGCAATTTACAATTATCTTGACACTTCACTTGCTTGCAAATAACAAGATCAAGGGGATTGACAACCTTCTTGCCCGCGTTGGGTGCAAGTTGTTTGCTCTTTTGTGTGCAGCCGCTGAAGACGGTTGTGGATTGATATTCATATTGGTTCGATAAACTTTGGTTTCATAACTGAGGTAAATACTTACCCATATTGTGCTGCAATTACCCGTTCCTCTTCACGAAAAACCCAACGCAAATCACAAGTATCAAGAAGGATTCCTGGCGCCGTTGCCGGGGAATATCATCACCAACTATCAAGTAACTTCACACAAATTATCATTCACTTGTTCTTCTTTTTATTTTCTTTTATATTTAGTTTTCTTCATAAAAAACAAAAATACAAAAATGTTTATCTTTGCTTGTTACTAGTTTACTCCTTTACTTGCTAGTTTACTTGTCATGCTTGTTACTTTGCTCGCTCGGTCGCCATGTCTCAAGATACTACTAAGTTGTGTGACTTTTCAAATACTAATAACAATGATTTTATTAGTACTCCTATTCCACCCGCCACTAGTGCGGATGCTTCTGATATTAATGCTGCATTGCTATATCTTGTCATGAAAGATCAATTTTCGGGAAGTCCTAATGAGGATCCCGCTTCTCATCTTAATACTTTTGTTGAACTTTGTGATATGCAAAAGAAAAAGTACATGGATAATGATGTTGTCAAATTCAAATTATTTCCTTTTTCATTAAGAGATAAAGCTAAGGCTTGGTTTTCATCTTTAGCACGTAATAGTATTGGAACGTGGGATAAGTGTAAAGATGCTTTTATTGCCAAGTATTTTCCTCCTACTAAGATCATCTCCCTTAGTAATCAAATAATGAATTTTAAACTAAATGATCAAGAACATGGTGCACAAGCTTGGGAGAGAATGAAATTGATGATTAGAAATTGTCCTACTCATGGGCTAAACTTGTGGATGATTATCCAAAATTTCTATGCTGGATTAAACTTTGTGTCTAGAAATCTTCTAGATTCTGCTGCAGGTGGTACCTTTATGGATGTGACCTTAGGAGCGGCCAAAAAACTTTTGTACAACATCATGACAAATTATTCCCAATGGCACACCGAGAGAGCTCCAACTGGTAAGAAGGTAAATTCTGTCGAAGAAATCACTACATTGAGTGAAAAAAATGGATGCTCTTATGAATATGGTTGCCAGCAAAAATACTCATGTTGATCCAAAATATATGCCTTTGTCTACTTTGATTGAGCAAAATAATGATCCTATTGATGTGAACTTTATCTCGCGAAACAATTTCAACAACAATGCTTATAGAGGAAATTTCAATGCTAGACCGTACCCCGGAAATTCCTCTAACAACTATGGAAATTCTAATGGTAAGTCTTATGTAAATTCTTCTACAAATTCTAATAGGATACCCTCTGATCTTGAGAACACAATAAAATAATGTATTAGTTCTCAAAAGATTTTTAATACTATGGTAGAAGAAAAGTTGCATACAATTGATACTTTGGCTAAAAACATGGATATAATTGCTCTTGATGTAGAAACTCTCAAAAGTAAAACTTTGCCACCCAAGCATGATTTTAATGAGACTATTAAATCTATCCAAATAGCTATTTAATGAAAGTAAGGAGAGGACCGCTAAGTTGAAAGCTAAGCGGGAATTCTTAGAAAAAGCTCTTCCACCCAGTTTTTACCGGAATCATGATGAAGATCTTAAAATGATTGGTACTTTGATACGTCTCCAATGTATCTATAATTTTTGCTTGTTCCATGTTGTTATATTATCATTCTTGGATGTTTTACAATCATTTTATTACAACTTTATATCATTTTTTGGGACTAACCTATTGACATAGTGCCAAAGTGCCATTTGCTGTTTTTGCTTGTTTTTTACTTCGCCGAAAATCAATACCAACCGGAGTCCAATCGCGACGAAACTTTTTGGAGATTTTTTCTGGACCAGAAGACACCTAGTGGGCCAAAGAAGTGTCGGGGGAGTGGGCCGAGGAGACCACAACCCACCAGGGCACGCCAGGGGGGCCCCGGCGCGCCCTGATGGGTTGTGCCCTCCTCGGGGCCCCTCTCCACCGCCTCTGATGCCAATAAATTCCCAAATATTCCAAAAACCCTAGGGGAGTCGACGAAACACAATTCCAGCCACCGCAAGTTCCAAAACCTCGAGATCCACTCTAAACACCATCACGGAGGGGTTCATCTTCCTCATAGGTGCCTCTCCGATGATGCGTGAGTAGTCCACCATAGACCTACGGGTCCGGAGGCAGTAGCTAGATGGCTTCCTCTCTCTCTCTTATGATTATCAATACAATGGTCTCTTGGAGATCTATTTGATGTAAACTTTTGCGGTGTGTTTGTTGGGATCCGATGAATTTTGAGTTCATGATCAGTTTCTATCCATGAATATTATTTGAGTCTTCTTTGATCTATTGTATGCATGATTACTTATAGCCTCGTATTTCTTCTTCGAATCTTTGGTTTAGTTAGGCTGACTAGATCGATTTTTCTTGCCATGGGAAGAGGTGCTTTGTGATGGGTTCGATCTTGCGGTGTTCTTTCCCAGTGACAGAAGGGGCAGCAAGACACGCATGTACCGTTGCTATTAAGGATAACAATATGGGGTATATTCCTACATGAATAGATCTTGTCTACATCATGTCATCGTTCTTATTGCATTACTCTGTTTTTCCATGAACTTAATACACTAGATGCATGCTGGATAGCGGTCGATGTGTGGAGTAATAGAGGTAGATGCAGGCAGGAGTCGGTCTACCTATCTTGGACGTGATGCCTATATAATGATCATCGCCTTGGATATCGTCATGACTAATCGATTTTCTATCAATTGCCCAACAGTACTTTCTTCACCCACCGCGCGCTATACTCATGAGAGAAGCCACTAGTGAACCCTACGGCCCCCGGGTCTACTTTTTCAACATATTGCTTTCAGATCTACGTTTTTGCAATCTTTGTTTTCATATCTACAAAACCAAAAAACCCAAAAACATATTGCTGCATATTTTATTTGCTCTTTTTATTTTGTGTTCTTGAGAGATCTATCTCTCCTATCTATCACTACCTAATCTATCTTTTTACAGTAGAGAGATTGACAACCTCTCTTTCACGTCGGGTTGCAAGTATTTGTTGTTTGTGTGCAGGTGCGTCTTATTGGGTGGTGGTGATCCTCCTACTGGCTCGATAACCTTGGTTTCATAACTGAGGGAAATACTTACTGTCGCTGTGCTGCATCATCCCTTCCTCTTTGGGGAAATACCTATGCAGTCTCAAGCCACGTCAAAGGAATTTCTAGCGCCGTCGCCGGGGAGGATGCGGTCTCTTCTACGTGCCTATCGTAGGCGCCGAGGGGACTCCATCGTCATCTACCAGGTTCCTAATCACAAATCTCATCTCCTTGCAATTACATTATTTGCCTTTTGCCTCTCGTTTTCCTCTCCCCCACTTCACCAATTTGCTGTTTTTATTCACCCTCTTTTTCTCGTTTGCCCTTTTTCTTACCGGATCTCTTCCTTGTTTGCAATCTTGTTTGCATAGTCACGATGACTCAAGAGAACACCAAGTTGTGTGATTTTTTCAATACTAATAACAATGATTTTATTAGTACGCCTATTGCTCCTCCCGCCACTAGTGCGGAGTCTTGTGATATTAATGCCGCTTTGTTGAATCTTGTCATGAAAGATCAATTTGTCGGTAATCCTAATGAGGATGCCACATCCCATCTAAACACGTTCTTAGAATTGTGTGATATGCAAAAGAAAAAAGATGTGGACAATGATATTGTCAAGTTGAAACTATTTCCTTTTTCCTTGCGGGATCGTGCAAAAATTTGGTTTTCCTCTTTGCCTCGCAATAGTATCGATTCTTGGAATAAGTGCAAGGAAGCTTTTATCACTAAGTATTTTCCGCCCGCGAAAATTATTTCCCTTAGGACGCAAATCATGAATTTTAAGCAACTTGAGCATGAACATGTTGCACAATCTTGGGAAAGAATGAAGTTGATGCTAAGAAATTGTCCTACTCATGGTTTAAATCTTTGGATGATCATACAAAAATTTTATGCGGGATTGAATTTTGTCTCTAGAAATCTTTTACATTCCACCGCGGGTGGTACTTTTATGGAGATTACTTTGGGTGAAGCTTCTAAATTGCTAGATAATATCATGGCTAATTATTCTCAATGGCATACCGAAAGAGCACCTACTAGTAAAAAGGTTAATTCGGTCGAAGAAATAAGTACTTTGAGTGATAAGGTTGATGCTTTGATGAAATTGGTTGCTAGAAAAAATGCTCCTATTGATCTTAATGATGTGCCTTTCTCTACCTTGATTGAGCAAAATAGTGATTCCGTAGATGTGAATTTTGTCTCGCGAAACAATTTCAATAACAATGCTTACAGAGGTAATTTTAATCCTAGGCCTTTTCCTGGAAATTCCTCTAATAATTATGGTAATTCCTATGGTAATTCTTCTTACAATAATAATAGGAACACCTCGGATCTTGAGAGTAATATTAAAGAATTTATCAAAGCGCAAAAGGCTTTCAATACTACGATAGAAGAAAAGTTGAATAAGATTTATGATATGTCTAGAAGCATTGATAGAATTTCTCATGATGTTGAAAATCTCAAGTTGAAAGCTTTTGTGCCTAATATTGATGAATCTATTAAAGCTTTATATGTCTCTATGGATGAAAGTAAGAAAAGAACCGCTATGCTTAGAGCTAAAAGAGAAATCTTAGAAAAATCGTTTTCTAGTGATTGCCTTCATAAAAAAGATGTAGATCTTAAAGTGATTGGTGTTTATTCTATTGATTCCTTGTTTAGTAATATTAAAATAGATAATGAAGGGACTGAAGTAGAGTCAACTTTAGCTATAAGGCATCCCAATAATTTGGAGGGTGAAAATCTTGATGAAAATTTTGATAAAAGTGGGTTTGAAGAGGTCAAAACTTTAACTAGTCATGTGCCCACTATTTTGGATTGCAAAGACTTTAATTATGATAGTTGCTCTTTGATTGAATGTATTTCTTTGCTGCAATCCATGTTGAATTCACCCCATGCTTATGAGCAAAATAAAGCTTTTACTAAACATATCGTTGATGCCATGATGAAATCTTTTGAAGAAAAGTTGGAGTTGGAGATTTCTATTCCTAGAAAATTACATGATGAGTGGGAACCTACCATTAAGGTCAAGATTAAAAATTATGAATGCTTTGCTTTGTGTGATTTGGGTGCTAGTGTTTCCACGATTCCGAAATATCTTTGTGATGTACTTGGTCTTACCAATATTGAAGAATGTTCTCTTAATTTGCACTTGGCGGATTCTACTATTAAAAAGCCTTTGGGAAGAATTAATAATGTTCTTATTCTTGCAAATAGGAACTATGTGCCTATTGATTTTATTGTGCTTGATATTGATTGCAATCCGTCTTGTCCCATTATACTTGGTAGACCGTTTTTATGCAATATAGGTGTCGTGATTGATATGAAAGAAGGCAATATTCATTTTCAATTTACCTTGAGAAAGGGTATGGAACACTTCCCTAGAACAAGAATTAAGCCACCATATGAATCAATCATGAGGGCATCCTATGGATCCAAAACCAAGGATGACAATACTTGAATCTATGCGTTATGCGTAGCTAGGGGCGTAAAACGATAGCGCTTGTTGGGAGGCAACCCAATGAATAAATAATTTTTGCTTTTTCCTTTCTGTTTTTGAGTGTTGACAAAATTATGCCTCTGTTATGATTGTGTTTTTATGGTTTATTTAGTGTTTGTGCCAAGTAAATCCTTTAGGATGATTCATAGGATGAGTAGAAGTGATGCTGAATCTGAAACAGAAACTTTGCGTCCAGTATATGAATTTTCATTTTTTACTGGAACGCGATCATGGGCTGAAATTTTAACACAATGTTGCTATACAAATTCCTTACGTTGTACTAATTTTTCAGAATTTGTAGAGTTACAGAAGTACGGGTAGAGTACAGATTACTACAGACTGTTCTGTTTAAGACAGATTCTGTTTTCGTTGCATTGTGTGCTTGTTTTGATGAATCTATGGGTTATATTGAAGGGTATGAGCCATGGTAAAGTTAAAATACAGTAGTTATAATGCAATAATAAAATATGAATGGGTTTGCAACAGTACCTAAAGTAGTGATTTGCTTTATTATACTAACGGATCTCATGAAGATTTTGTTGAGTTTTGTGTGATTGAAGTTTTCAAGTTTTGGGTGAGATCACGATGGATGAAGGAATAAGGAGTGATAAAAGCCTAAGCTTGGGGATGCTACCGCACCCCCAAGATATATCCAAAGAGAAACAAGGAACTAAGCTTGAGGATGCCCCCGAGTGGCATCCCCTGTTTCTTCTAACGACCATCGGTATTTTACTTGGAGCTATATTTTTATTCGTCACATATCATGAGTTTTGCTTGGAGCGTCTTGTATCTTTGCTTGCTTTGCTTGTTTTTTTTTAATTTGTATCCTTGCTGTACACACCTATTGGGGAGAGCCAAAGTTATGTCATGATTTGTTAGAATTGCTCTCTATGCTTCACTTAAATTTTTTGAGCTATAGAATTGCTCTAGTGTTTCACTTATATCTTTTTGAGCACGGTGTGCTTGGAATTTTTTGTAGAAATACTCTCATGCTTCACTTAGATTAATTTGAGAGTAGGTAAATTTTGAAGAAATCCTCTCATTCTTCACTTATACTATTT
This sequence comes from Elymus sibiricus, assembly GCA_039707655.1. Taxonomy (NCBI): domain Eukaryota; kingdom Viridiplantae; phylum Streptophyta; class Magnoliopsida; order Poales; family Poaceae; genus Elymus; species Elymus sibiricus. Next base: position 128,070,142 of record CM077667.1, read on the forward strand.
TGAGAGATGAAATCTTTATGCTCATGTGCTTCACTTAAATTTGTTTGAGCTTGTCAAAAAGCAATGGAAATATATGAAACTAATCCCAAAGTGATAGATATCCAAGGAGGATATAATAAAAACTTTCATGAAGATCATTGGACAAATTAAACTTGATTATTTGTAATAGTTTTGAGACATGATGATAGTAATATGTGAGTCATGTTAGTGAGTAATTATGCTTAGTAGGAATATTGGTGTTAAGGTTTGTGATTCCCTATGCATGCATGAAAGTCAATAGTTATGCAATGAAGTTACATCCTACTTATGGTGCATTATTTGGTGTTATTTATGCTCAATGCTCACTTATGTGAATTTTTGTTTCTTGGTTTGGTTGCTTCCCAATCTATTTGCTAGCCTCCATTTGTACTAAGTAGAAATACTACTTGTGCATCCAAAATCCTTAAACCAAGTTTTGCCTTATGAGTCCACTATACCTACCTATATGCGGTATTTCCATGCCGTTCCAAGCTAATTTGCATGTGCCATCTCTAAAATTTCAAAATAAATTTTCTCTTTTGTGTGCTCGTACCGCTCATGAAATGGTGGGGAGTGTCCAATATTTTTCCATGCTAGATGTGTTATTCTCAAGATGAGTGTTTATTCACTTGTCATTGCACGAGAGTGCGGCAGTAATAGGGATACCCATTCCCGAAATGAAAAAGAAAAAATATTTACTTTATGTTGTCAAATAATAAATTCCATGGAAAGTGTTGGTATGGAAGGCAACCGTGGATACGGCCCGCCATGGAAAGTGAAAGTTTGGTGGAAAAAGGAATAAACTTTATTTTCTGTTTGGGAGTCGCCTATGATATATCTAGCATGGAAAGTATTGTGAGCCACTTTGTCGTTTTCGTTGACAGGAAAAGCATGCCACCCAAAATATTTTCTCTCTCTCAATTTCAACCTTGAGCTCTGGCACCTCTACAAATCCCTACTTCCCTCTGCGAAGAGCCTAGCTTTTACTTTATGCAATTTTTATTTTTACTTTGAGTCTCCATCTTCTCTTATAAAGCACCAACTAGGGGGCACTATGATCATACTTGATCATTGGGCATAGTTAATATTTGAGTGTGTTTCATGAATGGATCAATGATTGAGCATGATGGGCTAGGGTAACTTTCTTTAGTGTTGATATTTTGAAAGACATGGTTGTTGTTGACATGCTTGAGTATTGAAGTCATTATGTTAAAACTAGACTATTGCTTTGAATCACTTACAAGTCCAAATGTCCATGCTATACAAAAGAAAAGAATATGAGATGGGGTCTATTCCTACATGAATAGATCTTGTCTACATCATGTCATCCTTCTTATTGCATTACTCCGTTTTTCCATGAACTTAATACACTAGATGCATGCTGGATAGCGGTCGATGTGTGGAGTAATAGAGGTAGATGCAGGCAGGAGTCGGTCTACCTATCTTGGATTTGATGCCTATATAATGATCATCGCCTTGGATATCGTCATGACTATTCGATTTTCTATCAATTGCCCAACAGTAATTTGTTCACCCACCGTGCGCTATACTCATGAGAGAAGCCACTAGTGAACCCTACGGCCCCCGGGTCTACTTTTCCAACATATTGCTTTCAGATCTACGTTTTTGCAATCTTTGTTTTCAGATCTACAAAACCAAAAAAAAAACATATTGCTGCATATTTTATTTGCTCTTTTTATTTTGTGTTCTTGAGAGATCTATCTCTCCTATCTATCACTACCTAATCTATCTTTTTACCGTAGAGAGATTGACAACCTCTCTTTCGCGTTGGGTTGCAAGTATTTGTTGTTTGTGTGCAGGTGATGCTTATTGGGTGGTGGTGATCCTCCTACTAGTTCGATAACCTTGGTTTCATAACTGAGGGAAATACTTACCGTCGCTATGCTGCATCATCGCTTCCTCTTTGGGGAAATACCGACGCAGTCTCAAGCCACGTCATACTTCTCCTATTGAATCTTTGTTTACCTCTCTGAATATAATTGATAAAGGGACTGGAGATGAGTCAACTTTAGCTAGAGAGTGTCCCGTTGTCTTGGAGGGTGATGATTTTAATGCTAAAACTGAAAAAGTGGGTTTGGAGAGGTCAAAACTTTAACTAGTGATGTGCCCACTATCTTGGATTACAAGGACTTTAATTATGAAAGCCGCTCTTTAGTAGAATGTATTTCCTTGTTGCAAACCATTATTAGCTTACCCAATACTTATGAACAAAACAAGGCTTTCACTAACCATATAGTGGAAGCGATGATAAAAGCTTATGATGAGAAACTTGAACTTGAAGTTTCTATTCCTAGAAAATTGCATGATGAGTGGGAACCTACTATATCAAAATAAAGATCAATAAATATGAATGTAATGCTTTGTGTAACCTTGGTGCCAGTATTTCAACTATACCTAAATCTCTTTGTGATGTGCTTGGTCTCACTAATATTCAAGAGTGTTCCCTAAACTTACATCTTGCGGATTCTACCATTAAGAAACATTTAGGTAGAATTAATTATGTTCTTATTATTGTAAATAAGAATTATGTGCATGTAGATTTCATTGTGCTTGATATTGATTGCAATCCTACTTGTCCAATAATACTTGGAAGACCCTTCTTACGAACTATAGGTGCAATTATTGATATGAAAGAGGGAAACATAAGGTTCTAATTCCCATTAAAGAAAGGGATGGAACACTTCCCTAGAAAGAGAATTAAACCACCTTATGATCAATCATGAGAGCCACTTACGGGTGGAGTGTCAAAGATGACAATACTTGAAACTATGCATTATGCCTAGCTAGGGGCATAGAACAATAGCGCTTGTTGATTGCAATGATGTTATTGGGTTGCCTCCCAATCCGCAGGCAAGCCCAGGGCTAGGTTGGGTCGGACCGGCCGAGCCGGGTTTCCCATCGCCATGTCAAGCCCCGACCACCCATGACAACCATCCATCTAGCGATCTGAAGAGTGATCGTGGTCTTCAGACCGAGTCCGACGAGCATGACCGCCCGCCCTCAAGTAAGCCAAGAGCAACTCTATACACCAATGTAATATGTCCTAGTCAATGCAAATTTTCCATCTTTCCATCATCCTTCAATCAGGAGGTAGCGCACCATCGAGGAGGAGGTGTTCTCCACTCGCAAGGGGGTGCCATCACGTGCTGATGAAGCGGCCATCACCCGAACCCCAAGGTGGAATTTCATCCCCTCATCGTCCAGTCCGAAGCCCGGGGGATGATCTCAATCCCCCTCCCCCGACCTCCAATGTTGGGGACTAGGTTATTGATACCACGACCGATAAGGATTCCTCGGTCGTGGATGATACAGACATGGACCAAGATGGTGACCCTTCTTGGCCACACGAGGAGGGGTTGACCACCAGCCCGGCGTCCTCCGCCCATCACCAGCCCGACTGGCAGATTGGATGACTCACATCGCCCCCGAGTAGCTCGTGCTGCAAGCCAGCCAGCAATGCTCGGTCCACCCGTCATGGACGGGTGCCGACTGTAGCGATTATGCGACCTCGGTCCACCCATCATCGACCTGCCAGCCAGGGCACATGGGTCTAAGCCGTCCGGGCAAATTGGATGTCTCACATCGGCCCCGAGAAGCCCCCACTAGAAGCCACCATGCAACGGACGACCAGGAGGCTCTCTCCGCCCGCGAGCATCCCAGGAACATGGGTACTACCCCATCCTTTATAGGAGTAATAATGTGATGTGTCTTGCGTCTAGACGGTGATTAAGAATGATATTTTCCTTTGTAGTTCCTAGTGTGAATCACCAATTTCAAATAAGATATGTTTGTTATTTAGTAAGGTGTTTTGTTATATAAGACTAAAGAATTGAATAAATAATGTTTTATTTGATATGTACAATAAATTATTTTCATTTCTATGTACATTATCACTGGTGGCTTGGAATGCTCATCTGTCATGGAAATAAATAGAATATATGTGCACATATATTCACTTGATGACCATTAATTTGGTAAATCTCCAAAAATAAAATAAATATAATTTATTAATATTATATATATATATATATATGTATATATATATATTAATTCACTTGGTCGCTATTAATTTGTGAAATCTCACCAAATCACTAGTTTAATGCCATAAACCACTATAAAAGGCATGCCCATTTCTTTTGTTCTTGTGCGAACGTACATACCACACAAAATCAACAACTCATTCCTTCAGGACAAACAACAAGTTGAAATGAGGACTACCCATGTGTGGCTTGGGGCCTTGGTCTTTCTTGTGCTAGCATCAGGTACTCATTTGTTCATGTAACACATTTGTGCATAATATCTCCCAACAAATAATGGTCATATTGTGATAGTCCCTTTTCTACATGGTGATATTTTACAGATGTGGTAGCGGAGGCATCAAGAGATATCATTAAACTCATCACATGTGTGTCAAAAAAAATCGCAAATCCACCATGTGATAATAAAACTTGCGAACATGCATGCTCCAAACGTACAGGGCAATACAAATCTGGCGAGTGTGTTGCCGAGGGGTGCAAGTGCACATTTTGCATATACCATCCTCCAGCCATCCACAGTAATGAAAAAACCAACTAGCTAAGATGGTATAGTGTGTTGAGTGAATAAGGTGATGAAATCACAAATGGTGTAGCAGCAAGGTTGTTCACACGTATAAGCCATATGAAGAGCGATGAATCTAGTCTTGCTTCTTGAATTATATGGAACTAAGAAGTGGTCTATAAAATTCGAACAAGTGGTCGATAAAATTTGTGTGGTTGATTATTTTTCATTGTTTTTGTTAATTGTGAAGTGAATTCGTGTAGACAGTGAATGATAACCATTTTTTTCCTTCGCACTCCCTAGTGCGAAGACAAATTTCAAATAACAGATATCTTTTACTCCCTCCATTCCAAAAAATATGTGGTGTATTAGTTTTCTCAAAAGTCAAACACGTGCATATTTGACCAAGTTTCGAGGAAAAAATATTAATTCTATAATACCAATTTTGTATCATTCAATCCATCATGAAAATTATTTTCATTTTTTATCTATTAGGTATTGCGGATGTTGATATTTGATTCTATAATATTAGCCGAACATACAAATGTTCGACTATCACAAAACTTGATGCACCTTATATTATGGAACAGAGGGAGTGTTTGATAAGGTATTTATATTATCTATACATGTTGATATAAAGTTAATGAATTGAATATGGAATGTTCTATTCAATGTGTACATTAAATTTCTATGTATTTGCGCGTACATGGTTACTAGTGACTTGGAATGCTCATCAATCATCAAAATAAGTAGAATATGTGAAACAACATGCACCGCCTGTGCATAATTGTATTGGAAAGGTATTAAAATGCGTGGAATAAGGATAATACATGAAAGGAGGAGGGAGAGGGCGTATATGGAGACCAATATAGTCGTGAACCATGGTGCTTCGGGTTGTGTTGCTGATGGCATGCAAGTGCACATAGTTTAGTTATAGCTTTTTCGAAGTAAGAGTATTGATCCCACAAGGAGCATAGGAATTGGACTTTGTCACTTATAGAGAATTATGTAGATGTGCCTACAAATTAGTTGTAGACGCGAAGCAAAATGAAGGCGGAAGATTGTAATGATTTTGAGTTGAGTGCAAAAAAGAAGAAATTAGCATAAAAGAATTAAAAGATCACAACAAGGCGAATGGAGCATTGAAACCAACAGAGGATTTAAGTGTTCTCTCGGAGCCCGCAATTACCACTGCTATGTGTCTAATGTCACATAGGCTACTACATAGTTCTAAGTTGGATAGTAGTCACTCTTGATATTTGTGATTGGGATGATCTGGGTACATAATTTGTTTTCTCGAGGTAGACTTCGTACCATGCATGCCACTACCTAGTTTTCCCGCTCCGGTTCTCACTATGGTAATTAGGGGTTTCCCCATTGATGCGGTCACACCAAGGGTTCTCCTTTATTCCCCTATCAAATTGCAAATGCGAGATAGAGAGGCTTTTACTATTTCCTCAAATTACCTCAACATCCTAACATGTAAACTGAAAATAATATGCTTAGTGGCCTTACGGCGGAAATGCTGAGTGGGGCCCCTTCATGACAGTCACGAAGGCTACTAAACCAAACATTCAACAAACAATCTCATATCTGGATTAATGTTTCAGCACCTGTACATACCAAGGTCCATCAATATCTCCGAGAACGAAGGGAACTAATCACACATAGAGACAGCAAACATCACACGAATAGATGCGGATCCATAAGGATTCAATATTACAAGAAGATGGAGATGGATTGCGGTGAAGATGATGATGAGTGTGATTGATGGCGACTTCCCCTTCACGAGGTGGTGGTGATGGCGATATCCTCCTTGACTTTTCCCCTCCGGATGCATTCCGGAGGCTAGGGTTCTCTCTTATAAATGAGTTTCTCGGGTCTTTGGATGTATCATCCATGATCCGATCGCGCGGGTTGAAGTAGTTGACCAGGTGGCTACAATGGCATGTGGTACAAGTGGCGGTACGAGTGATACGTCTCCAACGTATCTATAATTTTTGCTTGTTCCATGCTGTTATATTATCATTCTTGGATGTTTTACAATCATTTTATTACAACTTTATATCATTTTTTGGGACTAACTTATTAACATAGTGCCAAAGTGCCAGTTGCTGTTTTTGCTTGTTTTTTACTTCGCAGAAAATCAATACCAAACGGAGTCCAATCGCGATGAAACTTTTTGGTGATTTTTTCTGGACCAGAAGACACCAAGTGGGCCAAACAACTGTCGAACAGGTGGGCTGTGGAGAGCATAACCCACCAGGGCGCGCCAGGGGGCCCCGGCGTGCCCTGATGGGTTGTGCCCTCCTCAGCCCCCTTCCGCACCGCCTCTGATACCTATAAATTCTCAAATATTCGGAAAACCCTAGAAGAATCGACGAAACACAATTCCAGCCACCGCAAGTTCTAGAACTGCGAGATCCAATCTAAACACCATCACAGAGGGGTTCATCTTCCTCATAGGTGCCTCTCCAATGATGCGTGAGTAGTCCACCATAGACCTACAGGTCCGTAGGCAGTAGCTAGATGGCTTCTTCTCTCTCTCTTATGATTCTCAATACAATGGTCTCTTGGAGATATATTTGATGTAAACTTTTGCGGTGTGTTTGTTGGGATCCGATGAATTTTGAGTTCATGATCAGTTTCTATCCATGAATATTATTTGAGTCTTCTTTGATCTCTTATATGCATGATTACTTATAGCCTCGTATTTCTTCTTCGAATCTTTGGTTTAGTTAGGCCAACTAGATCGATTTTTCTTGCCATGGGAAGAGGTGCTTTGTGATGGGTTCGATCTTGCGGTGTTCTTTCCCAGTGACAGAAGGGGCAGCAAGACACGCATGTATCGTTGCTATTAAGGATAACAAGATGGGGTCTATTCCTACATGAATAGATCTTGTCTACATCATGTCATCGTTCTTATTGCATTACTCCGTTTTTCCATGAACTTAATACACTAGACGCATGCTGCATAGCGGTCGATGTGTGGAGTAATAGAGGTAGATGCAGGCAGGAGTCATTCTATCTATCTTGGACGTGATGCCTATATAATGATCATCGCCTTGGATATCGTCATGACTATTCGATTTTCTATCAATTGCCCAACAGTAATTTGTTCACCCACCGTGCGCTATACTCATGAGAGAAGCCACTAGTGAACCCTACGACCCCCGGGTCTACTTTACCATCATATTGCTTTCCGATCTACGTTTTTTGCACTCTTTGTTTTCAGATCTACAAAACCAAAAACCAAAAAACATATTGCTGCATATTTACTCTTTTTATTTGTGTTCTTGAGAGATCTATCTCTCCTATCTATCACTACCTAATCTATCTTATTACCGTAGAGAGATTGACAACCTCTCTTTCGCGTCGGGTTGCAAGTATTTGTTGTTTGTGTGCAGGTGCTGCTTATTGGGTGGTGGTGATCCTCCTAATGGTTCGATAACCTTGGTTTCATAACTAAGGGAAATACTTACCGTCGCTGTGCTGCATCATCCCTTCCTCTTTGGGGAAATACCGACGCGGTCTCAAGCCACGTCAAAGGAATTTCTGGCGCCGTTGCTGGGGAGGAAGCGGTCTCTTCTACGTGCCTATCGTAGGCGTCGAGGGGACTTCATCATCATCTACGAGGTTCCTAATCACAAATCTCATCTCCTTGCAATTACATTATTTTCCATTTGCCTCTCGTTTTCCTCTCCCCCACTTCGTCCAATTTGCCGTTTTATTCGCCCTCTTTTTCGTTTGCCTTTTTCTCGCCGGATCTCTTTTTGTTTGCTTGTTTGCTATCTTTGCTTGTGTTGCCATGTGCCTTCTATTTGCTTTCATCTTCGCTTACTAAAAATCTAATGATATGGATGCTCATCCACTTGCTAATCTTTTCAAAAGACCAAACTATGATGAACCAATTGCTAGTGAGTTGAGTGCACTTGATTATATCTATGAAGTTTTGCTTGAAAATCATTAATCTGAAAATTTAGATGAAGTGCTGAAAGAAGAAATTTATAAGGAGATTAATGATAGCTTCTTGATTGAAAAGCATGATTGCAATGATGTTACTATAAATTCTATTAATGTCAATTATGCTAATGATATAATAAGCCACAAGCTTGGGGATGTTATGTTTGATGAAGATGATATTTTTAGTCCCCCAAGTTTTGATGAGCAAATTTATTATGATTGCATGCCTCCTATTCATGATCATGGTGATGACACGTATGCTATAATGAGTAATGATAACCATGAAACTTATCATCATGGTTTTAATTTGCAATGTGGTTATGTTAATCAAGTGTCTCATGATAGTTATTTTGTTGAGTTTGCTTCCACTACCATGGATGAAAAGAAATTTGCTTATGTGGAGAGTAATGAAAATTCTATGCTTGTGCATCATGAAAAGAATGATTTATGTGATAGTTATATTATTGAATTCCTTCATGATGCTACTGAAATTAATTATGAGGGAGGAACATATGCTTGTAGGAATTGCAATAATGTCAAGTTTCCTCTCTATGTGTTCAAAGTTTTGAAGTTATGCTTGTTTTGCCTTCCTATGCTAGTTGATTGTTGTTCCCATAAATTGTTTACTCACAAAATCCCTATGCATAGGAAGTGGGTTAGACTTAAATGTGCTTATCATGAGATTCATGATGCTCTCTTGCATATTTCAATTACTACTTTTTATGTGAGCATCATTGAAATCATCATGCCTAGCTTGGGGCGTAAAACGATAGCGCTTGTTGGGAGGCAACCCAATGAATAAATTTATTTTTGTCTTTTCCTTTCTATTTTTGAGTGTTGACACAATTATTCCTCTGTTATGATTGTGTTTTTATGGTTTATTTAGTGTTTGTGCCAAGTAGAACCGTTAGGACGATTCATAGGATGAGTAGAAGTGATGCTGAATCTGAAACAGAAACTTTGCGTCCAGTATTGGAATTTTCATTTTTTTCTTGCTGGATCATTATACGATTCATAGGATCATTATACGTTTTTTGCACTCTTTGTTTTCAGATCTACAAAACCAAAAACCCAAAAACATATTGCTGCATATTTACTCTTTTTATTTGTGTTCTTGAGAGATCTATCTCTCCTATCTATCACTACCTAATCTATCTTATTACCGTAGAGAGATTGACAACCTCTCTTTCGCGTCGGGTTGCAAGTATTTGTTGTTTGTGTGCAGGTGCTACTTATTGGGTGGTGGTGATCCTCCTACTAGTTCGATAACATTGGTTTCATAACTGAGGGAAATACTTACCGTCGTTGTGCTGCATCATCCCTTCCTCTTTGGGGAAATAGCGACGCAGTCTCAAGCCACGTCAACGAGCACACGCGCTCGTACCATATGTTGTCAAGCGCTCTGTTTGCCTCCTCACGGCTCATTTCCCCACCCCCAATGCTTTATTCTTTAAGGAAATATTTTATCACATTAATTGTTGTGATTACATTACCCTTTTTGGCATTCTTTCCTTAAACTCCCAAACACATCTGAATGACATCCTGGTGAAAATAGACAAATAGAAGTGCCAGATCGCGGTATAACCTGGCAAAGCCTACTACGTTTGCACAGAACAAAGGGCAAAACATCACAAAATTTGTACACATCAATTCCCCCAAGATTAAATCTTGATCGAACCCAAGCAATCATCGCAAGTTGTAAGAACAATCTTGATGAGTCCAATTTATGTGACAATTTTACTAAGTATTTTATGCCTACACTGTAGCCTTTGTGGAATTTTACCGCGTTCACGCACCTGTTTTTGTTGATAATCCCTCAGGTAATGCTTTTTGGACCAATTAGCATAATATGGAGAAGATCCTCGGAAATGGTAGTGAAATCAAGTATTTAAGGTGATAATTACTTACCATAAAAGAATCAGGCAAGGAGGCCAAAGAAGGAAACATCGCAGAAGCACCAGAGTGAAAGACGACATTCCATAGACCACGCCAGCTCGTATGAGAGGTCGTTTGGAGTGCCGCCACCACCGCTTGGTCGACTATTTCACTCTAGTGAAATCGGATCGTGAATCAGATGCACGGAGACACCAGAAATTCATCCAGAAAGCAGAACCCTAGCCTCCGGAGTCCATCCAGAGGAGGGATTCGCAAGGAGAAGAAGGAAATCTTCCTCACCGCGTGCATGGGGCCTTCAACGTCATCATCATCATCATCATCATCCACATCCTTATCGTTGTAACATCAAGAACCCTAGTGGATCGTCTTGTGTGTTATATGAATCATCCACCCATGTACTCCATCAGTATGGTTATGATGTTTGTCTCCCCCATGTTTGAGTAGAACTATAGTTCTCGGGGGTATGGATGAACCTTGGTATGTGTAGGATCTGAAACGTTATTTTGGGATATCAGATTCCCTGTTGAATGCTTAGTTTAATAACTTCGTGAATGTTGTGAAGGGGCCGCACTCAGCATTTGTGCCTTATGGCGATGAAGTATATCTATGTCATTGTAAAGGGCTAGGATGTGGTTGTAATTTGAGGTGACAGTAAAAGCCTCTTGCTCCTAACCATTGCAATTGACCGGGGAATTAGGGAGAACCCTTAGGGAGGCCGCGTCCATGGGGTAACCCTTAATTATCATGAGTTGTAGCCTCTGGATGAGACTATGATGGTGGCGTGCGTGGCACGAAATCTTCTTGGAGTAGAACGTGTTCTGTACCCGGCTCCGCCCAGCATAATCGTTAACAGTGGCTCAAGTATCCATACCATGATATGCCTAAGTATAGGTGCGTTAGAAACATACCAATGGGGATTCCGGACTCCCTGAGAACGCCTTACTCCTTTGCTTGTCACCAGTCACTTAATAGTTTTCCTTTGTTTACTTTTATGTTATTTATTCCCAGTTTGTCCTACTACTCAATCAATATCTACAATCATTTGCAGGCACAAAAATACATAATTGACTACAAGAGGCAAAAGTCTGATTCCTGTGCTCCCTGTGAGATCGATACTTGCTACTTGTGAGCTGCGTTGTGTTTTCCCCCGAAGAGGAAGGGCGAAGAAATATAGTAGTGAAAAACATTTCCCTCTGTGAGAACCAAGGTTATCGAACCAATAGGAGAATCATGACAACTCTGCGTCAACAATACCTGCACACACAAAACCAAATACTTGCACCCAACACGGGCAAGAGGGTTGTCAAGCCCCTTGAACTCGTTACTTGCAAGTATTACTTATAATAGTGGTAGATAAATAAATATAAAAGTAAAATAAAAAGAAAGTAAATAAATTGCAGCAAATTTAATAGGGTTTTAGCAATATGATTTGAAAATTGACCCGGGGCCCATAGTTTTCACTAGAGGTTTCTATCTCGAACACATAGCATACGGTGGATAGACAAATTACTATTGGGAAATTGATAGATAAACACATAGTTATGATGTTATTCATGCCAATGATCATGTATATAGGCATCACGTCCGTGACAAGTATCACTACTGCAGGATGGTCCAAAGATGACACATCAATCAGAGGCCCTTCAACTAAACTGTGTGCGTTGCACGAATCGCAAACGGTATAGTTCAAGCTCCGTCGCCAATAACGCGAACTGTGTGCGATGGCAAACCCATCAAATGCGATTCATCACATAGTTGTGTGTGCGATCTACGACAGATAGTTTGTTCTTATGAACCATTTGTGATTAGCTAAGATAACAGAAACGGTTACACAGATCCAGATGTGTGCGATAGAGAGCACACAGTTCACTAACATAAATTGTGTGCGATGATATAGAAGAACACAAACAATTCGGCATAACAAGATGTGTGCGATATAGGGCACACAGTTCACTACCATAAACTGTGTGTGATAATATATCAGAACACAAATGATTTGGCATATAAAGATGTGTGCGATATAGGGCACATAGTTCACTACCATAAACTGTGTGCGATGATATAGCAGAACACAAACGATTCAGCATAAAAAGATGTCTGCGATAGAGGGAAAACAGGTGAGTAATCATAATCGTGTGCGAACACCAGAAATAACACAAACGATTGGTGTTAATAACCTGTGTGTGTTGTGGGGAAACGCTTGTTGGTATACAATTTGTCAGCGGTTGATGAAATCATCACCGACGGGTTTCGTAGTTTTGTCCGTGTGTACTATGATTTGCTCTGTCTGCACAAAATCTATGCTGCCAACCGGTCACTCGGGTGAACTATTTGCGATGAGCCAAAATAACACAAACGGATGCACAGATCAAGATGTGTGCAACAGACGGCATACCGTGCGCTCGAATGAAATGTGCGAGCCAAAATAACACAAATAATTGGGCGTAACAAGATGTGTGTGATGCCCAGCAAACAGGTCAGTAATCTAAATTGTGTGAAAAGATAAAAAATAACACAGACATATAATAACACAGACGATTCCTGATAATAAGCACCTGATTCAGAAAATGATGGCACAAATTATCGTTCACACTCCTACATAATCGACTAAACAACATAATAGCGACATTACATATCAGCAAGGTTCAGAAAACAGCAAAATGGAAATAGCTACTCGTCGGCGTTGTTGTAGGGCTGGCCTATTGGTTCGCTAATGTTGAAATATTGTCTGCACTCATGCAACATCCTCTCTAAGGAAGAAGGACCCACTTTTGGTTCGGCGATGACCATGTTCTTGAATGCTTCATAGGCCCGGCCTTTCCTCTGCTCCTGCTCCATCACAGTAGCTCTGGTCTCATGGAAAATCTCGTCCACGGCCAAAGGCGTACGTGCGACCCTCTTATGACGGAGATTTTCAAAGCGTTCATAAACAAGAAAGCCATAAGTTGTGCGCTCTGCTAGAGCGGTAGCAGACTCTAAGGAGGCTGGTGCCCTTACCGCGACCAAATCCGCGCGAGCTGCCAAGGCAACGGTGAACTGATCAGCGCATGATGCCCTTTCGAAGGCCACAGCCGCGCGTTCAGCGTACAGAACCCCGCTTGCCCGCAACCGATCTAATGTAACCTCCAGCTTTTCCGCTCTTGCCACCAAGGCCTCCGGACTCTCAGCAACGCGTACCGCCGCCGTCACCGCGGGCTCCTCCGCGCATAAGATCTTCCTCAACCGCACGCTTTCTAAGATGGAGAGGCGTGGCCTAGACTCGGATGACATGTATAATGTTGTGGATTTTGTGGAGGCGAGGACAGTGGGGAGAAGAAGGCCAGATTTGGGGGCTGCAAGAGAGGAATGAGACGATGGAGAGCGAAGAGTGGTGATATTTACTTATGAGCCTATACACGATTGCACACAGTTGCTACATTTTTTTCGTGTGCGATTATATTTGCACCAAAAAAACGAATCGCCTCCGATGAGTGACGCAACCACACACGGGTTTAAAGTACCAACTGAGTGGCATGACTCGCCGCCCGTCGTCACCATACCCTCACTCACCAATGGTGGCTGGTCGTCGCTCATGGGCTCCATTTAGTCTTACCACCCTCGAGCCAATGCTTCCCGCGCAAGCGCAAGCGCCAGCCACAACGGTAAATTATAAAATCCCCAATCCCCTTGGCCTTGGCAGCAGCTAGCTATAAATAACACAACGATGGCCGGCGGGGGCGAGATGAGTCAATGATCCCCTGGCTAGTTGCCACACATACCGTCAAACCCCCAATGGCCGACGACAGGATTGAGTTGGGCGACGGCAGAATCCAGGCTACCGGCACGATGGTTGACTTGAGGGTCGACGGTCATGCCGCCACCTCTCCCGAAGACAGCCAGAGGAGGCAGGAATCACGACATGAGCAAGCCAGCAGGTTAGCCAGGGTCGTCTTGAAAGCAGCTAGGGATCGCCAGCGGGCGCTATTGCGGGCTCGGCGTAGAGTGTGATGGATGGTGCGGGCGGCGGAGCGGGAACCGCGACGCCGCAAGGACAACTGCGGTAGTGGTCGCCGTACAAGGCACGGGCTTATGTCCCAGATGGAGGAGGACGCAGCTCCGAACGTCGAGGGAGGCCTGGAGGCCGTTGCTGTAGCACTGGCGATAGCCAGGGTCTCGTCGGCCACCGGGAGGATGTACGAAGGCCCGACGGACGCCGCAGTCCTGGTGAGAGCCGTGTCCGAGGCAGTAGCGGCGATCACCAATGTCGAGGCTGACCCTTCCTCGGTCGATCGAGGTGTAGGTCATCGACTTGGCAACCTCCTGTCCTCCTGAGCCAAGGAACGACACGATATCGATGGACGATGGCAGCTGTGCGTGCTGCGTTGGCATTAGGGGTAGTAGCACTTTTGTGCGCATGCAGTTCATATATATTATATTGATGTAAAATAGCAAGCTAATGTTTTGTAAATTACTCCGCCAACTATGCATTGTACCAATTTGAGCATGTAAATGTTCGATCGAATTGTTCATCCCTGATTTGTGCTTGCACTGTGGACACTACGACAACTTTTTTTCCTCGGGTGATTGACACGGACATACGAACTGCGATAAGGTATGCTCAAATATTTGGCAAAAATTACCTCGTTCTACACTAGAAAAGAACGGCCCAATCCCGTAGAAATCCCCAATCGAGCAGCGTCGAGAAAGTCGGCGCCGATAGGCGTCGGCGAGGGGGATGAAACAAAATGCGGTGGCGTTCGTCGGCGGCAGCCGGCTGCGACAGGCGTCGTCGAGCTCGAAGATTTGGGCGGGTCGAGGTCGAGAACGAGCAACTATACAGCAGTGCGAATAAGGACGAAGGGGGAGAGGGTCGGGGTAGAGGGTCCGCGTAGGAAACGGTTCGTAAACATGAACCGTGTGTGATTAATGCCATTAAAGTTTTTGTTGGTAGCTTAATTTAGTGCATGTACGAAATAAAATCCCAACTACAATATATGGGAGTGACGGGAGAAGTGTGGATTGCCCTTCGATCGCGGTGCATCCTACGGTGTGCATGCGCGATCCGTGTGGCTGGGGTTCTGGCCAATCAAAACACAGCACAGAATGGGGTGAATGCACACGGCATTCGCAAAGTAACTATTTGCCCAAACAAATCACAAAGTTTCAAGGGAAACACATATTTCCTTGGCTGTTTCTTCATTATTATTTTTCTACTATCAACATATCCACTAGAATGCACCATGTCCAAATTTCACATTTTTTTCAGGCTCCTTTACCATATTTAGTCTTTTTTGTGTACTTTTCTAGGCATTTACTGTTTATAATTCAAGTTCGAACGTTCTGTACATGAAAAGGTGTTCAAAAGGGATTCTAAAATTCATAATTGTGTCGTCGAATAACGTCTCATGTATTTTACAGGAAATTAATAGAATTTTAAAGGATATGTGTGAGAAGAGGCAACCAGAGATGTGTCCTTTATTTGTTTTGTAACTCTAGAAAAATAGGAAACATGACTGAAAAACATGTTACCTCGTGTGGTGCCTAGGCATGATCTCAATATGATGCAGTGAATATTTGAGGAGGTATGGATAATGTCGTCATACGCACTCTTCATATACCGGACCATCACCTATGGAGTTCCATGGTTAGAGGAGCAAAATCGCCATCATTTGAAGGGGAACCCATATTTCCTTAGTCCTTTCAACTTGATTTATTTTCTATGATCATCATACCCACTAGAATGCACTGTGTCCAAAATTTGACATTTTTTCAGGCTCGTTTAACGTATTTAGTCCTTTTTTGTACTTTCTAGGCCTTTTGTGCTTTTAATTCGAGTTCGAACGTTCTATACATGAAAAGGTGTTCCAAAAGGACTCGAAAATTCGTAATTGTGTCAGGGAGTTACTTTTCATGTATTTACAGGAAATTAATAGAATTTTAAAGAATATGTGTGGGAAGAGGCAATCACAGATGTGTCGTTTATTTGTTTTGTAACTCTAGAAAAATGGAAAACATGCCTGAAAAACATTTTACCTCGTGTGGTGCCTAGACATGACCTTAATATGATGCGATGAATATTTGAGGAGGTATATGGATAATGTCGTCATACGCACTCTTCATATACCGGACCATCACCCATGGAGTTTCATGGTTCGGGGAGCGAAATCACCATGTTTTCAAGGGGTACCCATATTTCCTTGGTCCTTTCAACTTGATTTATTTTATACGGACATCATACCCACTAGAATACACCGTGTCCAAATTTCACATTTTGTCAGTCTCGTTTACCATATTTAGTCTTTTTTGTCTACTTTTCTAGGCATTTACTGCTTATAATTCAAGATCGAACGATATTTACATGAAAAGGTGTTCAAAAAGGACTCGAGAATTTGTAATTATGTCGTTGAATAACTTTTCATGTATTTACAGGAAATTAATAGAATTTTAAAGGGTATGTTTGGGAAGAGGCAACCACAGAAGTGTCGTTTATTTGTTTTGTAACTCTAGAATAATGGAAAACATGCCTGAAAAACATGTTACCTCGTGTGGTGCCTAGGCATGACCTCAATATGATGCGGTGAATATTTGAGGAGGTATATGGATAATGTCATCATACACACTCTTCATATACCGGACTATCACCTATGGAGTTTCATGGTTCGGGGAGCGAAATCACCATGTTTTCAAGGGGAACCCATATTTCCTTGGTCCTTTCAACTTGATTTATTTTATACGGACATCATACCCACTAGAATACACTGTGTCCAAATTTCACATTTTTTCAGTCTCGTTTACCATATCTAGTCTTTTTTGTCTATTTTTCTAGGCATTTACTGCTTATAATTCAAGTTCGAACGTTATTTACATGAAAAGGTGTTCAAAAAGGACTCGAAAATTTGTAATTGTGTCGTTGAATAACTTTTCATGTATTTACAGGAAATTAATAGAATTTTAAAGGATATGTTTGGGAAGAGGCAACCACTGATGTGTCGTTTATTTGTTTTCTAACTCTAGAATAATGGAAAACATGCCTGAAAAACATGTTACCTCGTGTGGTGCCTAGGCATGACCTCAATATGATGCGGTGAATATTTTAGGAGGTATGGATAATGTCGTCATACGCAATCTTCATATACCGGACCATTACCTATGGAGTTCCATGGTTTGGGGAGCGAAATCGAAATGTTTCGAAGGGGAACCCATATTTCCTTGGTCGTTTCAACTTGATTTATTTTATACGAACATCATACCCACTAGAATACACTGTGTCCAAATTTCACATTTTTTCAGTCTCGTTTACCATATCTAGTCTTTTTTGTCTACTTTTCTAGGCATTTACTGCTTATGATTCAAGATCGAACGTTATTTACATGAAAAGGTGTTCCAAAAGGACTCGAAAATTTGTAATTGTGTCGTTGAATAACTTTTCATGTATTTACAGGAAATTAATAGAATTTTAAAGGATATGTTTGGGAAGAGGCAACCACTGATGTGTCGTTTATTTGTTTTCTAACTCTAGAATAATGGAAAACATGCCTGAAAAACATGTTACCTCGTGTGGTGCCTAGGCATGACCTCAATATGATGCGGTGAATATTTTAGGAGGTATGGATAATGTCGTCATACGCAATCTTCATATACCGGACCATTACCTATGGAGTTCCATGGTTTGGGGAGCGAAATCGAAATGTTTCGAAGGGGAACCCATATTTCCTTGGTCCTTTCAACTTGATTTATTTTATACGGACATCATACCCACTAGAATACACTGTGTCCAAATTTCACATTTTGTCAGTCTCGTTTACCATATTTAGTCTTTTCTGTGTACTTTTCTAGGTATTTACTGCTTATGATTCAAGATCGAACGTTATTTACATGAAAAGGTGTTCCAAAAGGACTTGAGAATTTGTAATTATGTCGTTGAATAACTTTTCATGTATTTACAGGAAATTAATAGAATTTTAAAGGATATGTTTTGGAAGAGGCAACCACAGAAGTGTCGTTTATTTGTTTTGTAACTCTAGAATAATGGAAAACATGCTTGAAAAACATTTTACCTCGTGTGGTGCCTAGGCATGACCTCAATATGATGCGGTGAATATTTGAGGAGGTATGGATAATGTCGTCATACGCACTCTTCATATACCGGACCATCACCTATGGATTTTCATGGTTCGGAGAGCGAAATCGCCATGTTTTCAAGGGGAGCCCATATTTCCTTGGTCCTTTCAACTTGATTTATTTTCTACGATCATCATACCCACTAGAATACACCATGTCCAAATTTCACATTTTTTTAGGCTCATTTACCATATTTAGACTTTTTGTGTACCTTTCTAGGCATTTACTGCTTATAATTCAAGTTCGAACGTTCTGTACATGAAAAGGTGTTCAAAAAGGACTCGGAAATTCATAATTGTGTCGTTGAATAACTTTTCACGTATTTACAGGAAATCAATAGAATTTTAAAGGATATGTTTGGAAAGAGGCAACCACAGAAGTGTCGTTTATTTGTTTTGTATGTAGAGAATAATGGAAAACATGCCTCAAAAACATGTTACATCGTGTGGTGTGACGTGGCTTGAGACTGCGTCGGTATTTACCCAAAGAGGAAGGGATGATGCAGCACAGCGACGGTAAGTATTTCCCTCAGTTATGAAACCAAGGTTATCAAACCAGTAGGAGGATCAGCACCACCCAATAAGCAGAACCTGCACACAAACAACAAATACTTGCAACCCGACGCGAAAGAGAGGTTGTCAATCTCTCTACGGTAATAAGATAGATTAGGTAGTGATAGATAGGAGAGATAGATCTCTCAAGAACACAAATAAAAAGAGTAAATATGCAGCAATATATTTTTGGGTTTTTGGTTTTGTAGATCTGAAAACAAAGATTGCAAAAAAGTAGATCGGAAAGCAATATGATGGAAAAGTAGACCCGGGGGCCGTAGGGTTCACTAGTGGCTTCTCTCATGAGTATAGCGCACGGTGGGTGAACAAATTACTGTTGGGCAATTGATAGAAAATCAAATAGTCATGACGATATCCAAGGCGATGATCATTATATAGGCATCACGTCCAAGATAGGTAGACCGACTCCTGCCTGCATCTACCTCTATTAATCCACACATCGACCGCTATCCAGCATGCATCTAGTGTATTAAGTTCATGGAAAAACGGAGTAATGCAATAAGAACGATGACATGATGTAGACAAGATCTATTCATGTAGGAATAGACCCCATCTTGTTATCCTTAATAGCAACGATACATGCGTGTCTTGCTGCCCCTTCTGTCACTGGGAAAGAACACCGAAAGATCGAACCCATCACAAAGCACCTCTTCCCATGGCAAGAAAAATCGATCTAGTCGGCCTAACTAAACCAAAGATTCGAAGAAGAAATACGATGCTATAAGCAATCATGCATATAAGAGATCAAAGAAGACTCAAATAATATTCATGGATAGAAACTGATCATGAACTCAAAATTCATTGGATCCCAACAAACACACCGCAAATTTTACATCAAATAGATCTCCAAGAGACCATTGTATTGAGAATCATAAGAGAGAGAGAATAAGCCATCTAGCTACTGCCTACGGACCCGTAGGTCTATGGTGGACTACTCACGCATCATCAGAGAGGCACCTATGAAGAAGATGAACCCCTCCGTGATGGTGTTTAGATTGGATCTCGCGGTTCTGGAACTTGCGACGGCTGGAATTGTGTTTCGTCGACTCCTCTAGGGTTTTTAGAATATTTGGGAATTTATAGGCATCAGAGGCGGTGCGGAGGGGCCCCGTGGAGGGTACAACCCATCAGGGCGTGCCGGGGGCCCCCTGGAGCGCCCTGGTGGGTTGTGCTCTCCACAGCCCACCTTCCTGGCTCTTGTTTGGCCCACTGGGTGTCTTCTGGTCCAGAAAAAATCTCCAAAAAGTTTCGTCGCGATTGGACTCCGTTTGGTACTGATATTCTGCAAGTAAAAAACAAGCAAAAATAGCAACTGGCACTTTGGCACTATGTCAATAGGTTAGTCCCAAAAAATGATATAAAGTTGTTATAAAATGATTGTAAAACATCCAAGAATGATAATATAACAGCATGGAACAAGCAAAAATTATAGATACGTTGGAGACGTATCATGGTGCCTAGGCATGACCTCAATATGATGCAGTGAATATTTGAGGAGGTATGTATAATGTCGTCATACGCACTCTTCATATACCAGACCATCACCTATGGAGTTCTATGGTTTGGGGAGCGAAATCGCCATGTTTTGAAGGGGAACCCATATTTCCTTGGTCCTTTCAACTTGATTTATTTTCTACGATCATCATACCCACTAGAATGCACCATGTCCAAAATTTGACATTTTTTCAGGCTCGTTTACCGTATGTAGTCATTTTTTGTACTTTCTAGGCCTTTTGTGCTTGTACTTCAATTTAGGCCTGGTGTGGTGTGGTTATACGATACCAGTATGCTTTGGCAAATATTTGAACACCAAGCAAAGTATCATGTACTATTTGATACAATCAGTTTTCCAAAAATACAGTTTTAACGACAAACATTTTCTTACAACGAACCGTTTGCGAAACGTCCGATGTACACGAGAGAGAGAAGGCTTGAAATTTTTCCGACGCGGGATCACCAATTTTCTCTTTTCTCGCACACGGGTATTTTATGCGCTTCGTCTGTGTTGCGTGTCCCCCCCCCCCCCCCGTAAGGTTCGAGTTTCACCGCCAAATTTTCAATAGGCGTGTGATTTCAGAAGTTATTCCTCCCACCCCGTACCCACCCATCACATTTCCCCCTATCCCCCACCCCTCCCTCTAACTGCAGCCCAAACTGCTGCCGCCGCAACCAAATCTACGTTCTGCCCCAGTCTCGCTCATCGATCTAGTGAGGTAACCTCTGATCTCTATCATCGCCCTGGCCTGATTGCTCAGATGGAGCCTGCGAACCACCCTCATGCCTACACATCCCCACCCCCTATCATCGAGCATCCCCGCGTAATCCCAACCACATATCACGCGGAGGTCGAGGAGCTGATCATGGCAGTCGATGGTGCGGTGGACGCAGGAACACCTTGCCGCCGATGGCGCCAACTTGGTGCGGGCTCTGGCCGAGATGAAGTGACCCACGCTTCTAACACTTACTTGTTGTTTGTATACGTACATACTGTAGCGGTACTGATCCATGCTTCGATCCGCAGGAACACCTCGCCGCCGACTTTGAACGGGCTCTAGTCGACATGAAATGCCCAAGCAACTATCCCTCGGGATTTACCTAGTATGAATTGTCCAGTTGATTTTTACGAATACCGGTTGCGATGTTTAACCATGTCAATTTCAGTTTCAACGGTACACGTTTAAATTACCATGTTAGGTTGTTTGTACTCTGTAGTTAACACGTCCGTTGTTTATTTCAGTTATGCGCACTGTGTTGTTCAAGTATGAACTATCCAGTTCAATTTCACCAATACCAGTTACAAACTTACAATGCCAATGCTAGGTTGCTGTTAAGCCTGCTGTGGTGAACAGTTATATCCATTTTTATGCTCTCCAGTCGGTACCATGCTACTCTTCGCAAAGAAGATATCACTTGAAATGATGTCCTTCAGTTACCATTAGATTTTTTGGTGGATGTTAACCCTGTTGTAATTGACATGCCTTTCCATGTACTTACACAGTGTCACAATGCGCGATGATGTTGTTTACCGTCGAGGTTAGTCACATCCCAATATCTTATACTCCCTCTGTCCCATAATATGGGACAGAGGGAGTAGTATTTTACATCATTTGTTCAATTGCAGTTTAGTTTCTAACATTTACTTGTTGCTTGTAGGTACATATGTTAGCGGTACTGATCCACGCTACGACCAGCAGGAACACCTAGCCACCAACTTTGTGTGGGCTTTGGCCGAGTTGAAGTAACCCAGCAACTACCCCTCGGGATTTACCAAGTATGAACTGGCTTGGGATGTTTAACCATGTCAATTTCAGTTTCACTGGTACAAGTTTTAATGACTATGTTAGGTTGTTTGTACTCTGAAGTGAACACATCCGTTGTTTATTTTAGTAATGTGCACTATTGTTCAAGTATGAACTGACCAGTTTAATTTCACCAATACATGTCCCTTTGTTACCGTGCTACTCCTCGCAATGAAAATATCACCGGAGATACCGTCGTTTAACTAACATTTGCTATTTTTGGTGGATGTTAACCCTGTTGTATTTAACACGCCTTTCTATGTGCTTATGTAGCTACGATGCGCGATGTTGTTGTTTACCATCGAGGTTAGTCACATCCCATTTTTCTTATAATATTCTACATCATTTGTGCAATTGCAGCTTAGGTTCTACTCCCTCCGTCCCATAATATGTAGTGTAAAAAACGCTCTTATATTATGAGACGGAGGGAGTAACATTTATTTGTTGCTTGTAGGTACATATGTCAGCGGTACTGATTCACGTTTCGACCCCCTTTGCATATGGGGCAATGAGATAAACATGAACAAGCATCAAGTGAGGAAACTAAGAAAAATTGTTAGGCAGAAGAGACATCTGATTGGAATTAAACTCTTTATTTATACTTTATCCAAGACATCAGTGAACTTTAGGATGGTAAGTAATCTGTTGCCTTCTTTTCCAGCCCAGAACAAGTTCCTCTATTAGACATAAATACCTGAAAGTTGTCTCTTTTCAGTGGTTTCCAAAGGAATTTACTCAAGATTACCTAGCAAACTACATGACCGAAGTGGAGGCAATGAAGGTTATAGTATATATAATTCATGCTACCATGATAATGGTCTAGAAGTCTTCCTGAAGGCGATGAAGGATGGACGGACGATCATCACAAGGGGTTGGACAAAAGTTGTGCACACCTTTGGCATGGAGGAGGGCACATTATGGGTATTCCGCTTCTTCAACACCATCGAAAGCCAAAAGCATTTACAATTCTCTCTTCACCTTTACCGCCTCTAGTACGACATATTGTGGTTCATCATATTTAATCTTCTACCGAACTATGCAACCATCGAACATGTATTGAGCTTTTGATTTATGCATTGGTTGTTGAACCATTGTAATTAGGGTATGCATTGATGGATGTGAAATCCAAATTTCATAATTAAGAATTTGAAATTTCCAATTCTAATAATAAATTAATGAAAATAAGCTATTAGGTAATAAATTACAGCGCACACAGTTAGAACGATTAAACCGTGTGCGATGGTGTCATATGTCACACATGATTGTTTGAAGAATAGTGTGTGTGATTATCAGCTTTACAACACACGGTGGCATATTTTGCGCGTGTGGGATGCGCGTATTGTCACACACGCGTTTGCACGTCGTAACCATGTGCGCTTGCCGTCAATAGCACAAACGGTTCCAAACCAGAGTGCGTGTGTAATGTAGTACGATAAGAAGACGGTTGACATACGTTTCGCGTGTGCGATCCGAATAACTATCGCACACGAATATATATGTGCCATCGTCTCGGATGTGTGCTTGATCACAAACGTAACATCAAAGTGTGGTGTGTGGGATAGGCTACGACTTCGCATACGTTTATGTTAGGCGAATCGTCAGCAGGCGCTCGCACCATCGCACACGATGTTTTGGTGTCGTGTGGGATAACCCCCCTATCGCCCACACAGGCAAGGCGACGATTCGGAAAACGTTGCAGAAAGGGGTTAAAAACCATCTGTATAGCACGTAACGGTACCAGTGTATACCGAAACGATTCTGCATCTGCTACTATTACTCCACCAATCGACCGGTATCCAGCATGCATCTATGGTATTAAGTTCATGACGAACAGAGTAACACATTAAGCAAGATGGCATGATGTAGACAAAGTAAGACAAGCAATATGTTCAGACCCCATCGTTTTATCCTTAGTAGCAACAATAAAATACGTGTCTTGTCCCCTTCTTTCACTGGGATATAGAGCACCACAAGATTGAATCCACTACAATGCACTCCTCCCACTGAAGATAAATCAATCTAGTTGTCCAAACCAAACGGATAGATCGGAGAGAATTACAAAGATATAAGAATCATGCATAATAAAGTTCGGCAAAGACTCAATTACTTTCAATGAGTAATCTGATCATAAACCCACAATTCATCGGATCCCAACAAATGAACCACAAAAGAAGATTACACCGGATAGATCATCGCGAGAATCACGAAGAACATTGTATTGAAGATCAAAGAGAGAGAAGAAGCCATCTAGCTAGCTATGGACTCGTAGGTCTGTGGTGGACTACTCACACGTCATCATGAAGGCAGCAAGGTTCATGTAGACGGCCTTCGTAATGGATTCCCCCTCTCGCAGAGTACTGGAAAAGGCCTCCAGATGGGATCACAGAAGAACAGAGGCTTGCAATGGCGGAAAAAGCGTTTCGGGTGGCTCTATGATGTTTTTGGGATAATTGGGGATATATAGAGGTGGAATTAGGGCAAGAGATGCCACGAGGGGCCCACGAGTCATGGGGGCGCGTCCTACCCCCCAAGGCGCGCCCTGGCGGCTCATGGCCACCTCGTGGGTCTTCTGGCCTCCTCCTGAAGCTTTCTGGGTCCCTTCTGGTCCAAAAATAACTCCCGTAAATTTTTATCCAATTTGGACCGCGTTTGATATTGATTTTCTGAAAAGTCCAAAAAACAGGCAAAAACAGGAACTGACAATGGGCACGGGGTTAATAGGTTAGTCCCAAAAATGATATAAAATAGCATATAATTGCATATAAAGTATTCAAGATTAATAAATAATAGCATGAAACAATCAAAGATTATAGATACGTCGGAGACATATCAGGTGGCCATGCTTTTATGCATCATTTTTTTGTTCCACTTGAGTGACACTAGGACCCGAATTCTCGATTCTTGATCCAAAACTGAGCGTACTCAACCTCTTGTGGGAAAAATAGGCCCCTCTATAGACCCACTACCTAACATCAAACCTTTCCAAGGGGGCACATAGTCCGGGCTTTCCATTTAGCACACTCATATTTGCATGTTGCATATTTACTTCATGTTGTGGATGAGATATATTTATGATGACGATGATGGCGGCGGTGGGGGTCTTATGCATAGTCGTTGAGGACATATATGACTGTGGCACGATTGCTAAGTGGTTATCCTGTTGGGCTCTAGCCACCTTATTGTACCTGCAACAGTTGGGTCCGATTCGGAACCATGGCATGCCTCTTGAACTCACTTGGATGGCTCCTTGGACTTGTTTGTAGTGACGGAGAAGTGTCGCGACCAATCTCACTCTGTCGAGCACACCTCAAGTGTGTACTCTACTAGCAATAAGAGTGGTTGGCACATGTTAGGGTAAATTGTAACACCCCAATAGGGCATAATCTATTCGAATAGGCATGACCACGGTTATGGACGAGTTGGTGATTTTCGCACTTGATCATAACACAACATTAACTAATAATTATTAAAACTTGCAACTATGGGAGCGCCTTGGGGATTCTTCCTCATGGGAGATGCGTTGGGGAATGCAAGGTGATGTTATGTGTGGATATGTTAGGTGGATATAGTAAATGGTTGCGTTCTCTTACCATATCTTTATTAGGGGCAAGTTGTAGTGTTTCTCTGTAGGGTGCTAGTGCTTGTTGCCTCTGCAATCACGTTCCCTTCTTTTGAGAAAGCTATATAGGTAGTATAGATCTGATGTAAGTCTTGCCTTGTACGTCGTGTACTCGCGTTGCTATTTCAAACCAACTTGCTTCACATGACTTCACCAGCTACGAGGGTAACTACTTCGTTGAGCACCAAGAAGGAGTGGGTAGAAGGTTCCCAGGTGGCAGACTGAGCGTATGGGCGGGGCGTCATTTATCTTCCAGACCCTTAAGCACATTTTCTACTGTAGCCAGACTATTTGCTTACTGATTAGTGATGTAATGATGGATAATGTGATTGCTGATTGTAACAATTTGCTATCTTGCTCGTCTATGAGCTTTCTCTATGCTTCGTCCGTAGAATTTTGTTGTGATATCCTTTGTTCCCACCCCACGGCTTGCATGATACGTGTATGGATATAAAGTGCACATTATGGGTCGGGCCTTGGAATCGTTGCTATGTATCTTCTATCGGGTTTTCGAATTACTAGGTAGGGTCTCGGAATTGTTGCTATGCATTTGCTAGCGTGTTATCAGATTATGAGGTGAAGCGACTTGCCTATGAGATGAGAATTCATCACCCATCTCATCTAGTCTGGGAATCTTGGTTCCCCCGTCGAATGCTTCAGGAACTGTTGAACCAATGATTGTGGGCTCGTCAAGAGGGGATGACGCTTGGCTAGTCATATATTGATGTTTTAACTCAACGCTAATCTCGGCTTCACATATGATATCCTATGCTAGATTTTGATAGTTTCGAGGTCGGGGTTTTCACCTTGAAACTCGAAACCTAGTCCTCAGAGAGCACCCCAAAATAGAATTCATCAGGTTCTTCCACCTCCACTGGCCGCATCGTCACCTCCATACTAACTCAAAGAAAACCGCTCAAGTGCACGGTCCTAACGTAGGCATTTCTACACGAGATCGATCGTTAAACATGTCCATATGAGGACGGTGTGGAATAGCGGCAGGGGCCACCCACCATCATGGACAACCTGAGGACGTTGCCGCACATATGATGCAGACCAACCAAAGTGAGAGCCACCAAAAGTCCATAAAAGGAGCATGCCCCCTTCAACCGATGACCTTTGTTGGAGTATCGGGTCTGGAGGCACAAACCCTTTCGAAGACCCTTGGTGGCCACCCCATCCACATCCGCACTCCATCTGCACTCCAATGGTTGGCCAGGACCGCCACAGTCATATCTAAAGGACAATCCCATCTCTTCTTCAAGACCTAATGGTGGCTACCACCAAGCCACCGCCACATCACACGACTTTGAGTTGTGTTTCACATGTCATTGTCCTTGCACCTCGCTACCGAGTCGTGGACACGCCTCACGTCGCCTCCACACCACGATCTGCTGCAGCCACAACACACCAAGTGTCGCGGAACAACAAACAGCCCTACCGCCACCGCAAAATAATACCTGAGAAGAAATTGAGACTTAGACCATGTAAAAAGAAAATCGCTACAAAAATCTCATAATTTGATGGATTTCTGGCCCTAAGAAAATACTCTGCTCTACAAAACACAACATAGTGTCGGAAGCACAAGTGTCCTAATGGTCTACTGCGCTCCTCAGAAAGAAAATGGGTCTAGTGTGCAAAAATCCTAATCTAAACTACTAACCGAAGAGAAGACACCGGCCACCGGAGCGGCAAGCAGAGGGGAGGCGAATCTACGGACTTGTCGGTGAAGCATGGAGAAAATGAGAGGAAGTCTCGTAAAGAAGAAGGGTATGTTGTGCAAAATAAGTTCATTATCGTTTATATGTCCCTTAGGATTGCATCATGGAAGTCTTTTTTCCCTCCTCTTATCTCTTAGATTAGGACTGCATAACGGGCGGTAAATCTTAATTGCAAGTGGATTTTTGACAGTAATTTGTTGACCACAATCGGCGTCTCGATGTTGTGCAAGTCTAGACTACGGTCTATTTTATTTTAAATTTGAAATCACGACTGAACTTTTCCATGGAGCACTTCAGAAAATTAGTTTAAGAATGGGACACGTATACCAAGTCGCACCCTTGTAGGTTTGTACTAACCCGTCGATCGGAAAATAAACGCTGGCACGAGAGCAACTTGTTCTTACCCTATTCTATGTATATAACTTAACGAAACCAATAAAAATCATACCAAACGAAACCAATTAAATTGACGCAAGAACACGTCAACACAACATCAAAGCGATGAATAATGCAGTGTCCACCAACCAAATCACCTACCATTTTTTTTGTAAACACTGTTTTGCAATCGTCAACGACGGTATTTTGCTGGAGTAGCTAGTAAACCTACCGCATGAACAACCGATAATACAATCGCATGTAGTACAAATTAACCATTCGCGTTTCACTGGTGGATCAAACACGCGTTAACGCATGTAACTGATGGCACGTTTTGAAATTCAGTCACTCCCTGTCCCTGTCCGAAATTAGGAATTCCGGTCTTTGAATGGTTCGCAAGTCTTGTGCTTTATTCGGAAGTTTCCGGTGCCAAGGATTTCTTCGGTGTCGCGTGTGCATTTTTGGCGGTGTTCCGATGGATTGTGCTTTCTTCTACATGCAAGTTGCAACCATGTGTGCTCGACCATGTCGATTGTACTTTCTTCTACATGCAAGTTGCAACCATGTGTTGCTCGACCGTGTCAAAAGGACATGCATGAGCATGGGTCGTGTACATGCATCATGGATGGTCTCCATCAAAAATGTCAACTCTCGCACGGTTGTTGCATGTACATATTTTTAGGAACAACTGCTGATAAGCAATACGTTTCGTATAAACAACTGAGGCGAAACAGCAATGAGGTGCGCGCGATGAGCCGTCGCCGTCAAGCGGTTCGTCGATCTTAGTAACGACGAAATGGTTAGTATCCAAGGACGTAAACACAGCGGCGTAGGCGGCCGAGAGGCTTAAGACCGCGGACGCGGCCACCGGCGTCACCCTTTTGTGCCTTCCCAACCACTCCCGTCTTCCGCAAAGAGAATCGGTTCACTCCATCCTGCTGAACGTTGATAGCCTGATGCTAGTCCAACTTTTGCGGGGTGATACACTACTCTATTCGTCTCATAATATAGTGCATATAAAGTTTTGAAAAATCAAATCTCACAAATTATGATCAAGTTTGTGGAGAAAAATACTTACATCTAGAATGCCAAACATAAATCATTAGATCCATCATAAAATGTAGTTTTATAATTTATATATTTGGTATCATAGAGATAAATATTTTTAACTATAAACATGATCAAAGTTTGTAAAGTTTGATTTCTCAGAAAATCTATACACACTACATTATGGACGGAGGGAGTAATCTCCATGATCTTGAACTTCCTGGGTTTTCGTTCATGCGTTCAATAGTTTATTTTTTGAAAAACTTTTAATTTAATCATTTTCAATCATGACAGTACAACGAACACACAAAAAATTACATCCAGATCCGTAGACCACTTAAAGACGACTACAAGCACTAAAATAAGCAGAAGGCGTAACACTGTGATCGCTTCTTTATCATCGGAGCCGTGCAAAACTTATTGTAGTAGACAGTCGGGAAGTCGTCAAGCTAAAACTCCATAGGATCAGTGCACCAGAATAGCAACCGTTGTTGATCAACAGAAGCCTAGCTCACAAGGATCCACCCTCGGGACACACAAACATAGACAAACAAAGACTAGATCTCAACAGATCTACGAAAGACAACCACGAACCGAATGTTGCCAGACCAGTCGGAGACACACCGCCACATGCCCTTCGATGATGCTGGATGCACCACCGAAATGGGCCCAGACGGGGAGAATCTTATTCCATCTCCAGGGAGTCACCATCGTCTCACTTTCCCAAGCAGGACACAAACCCTAACAGAACTTAAAAAAAACTTCTAAAAAGGGAGCCCTCTCGTCGGCAGGGGTCGGGATGCACCATGCCCCCATGGCTCTAAGGTCACAGAAGACGAGGCATATCGGCGGCACCACAGACAGAAGGAGAGAACCCTAGTTCATGCGTTCATTATATTGCTACTTTTGCCAGAAAATTTTACTAAGTAGGGCCACTTTGCTTTAAAAAAATATGGATTATATTATATTTGGTCAATAGAA
This sequence comes from Elymus sibiricus, assembly GCA_039707655.1. Taxonomy (NCBI): domain Eukaryota; kingdom Viridiplantae; phylum Streptophyta; class Magnoliopsida; order Poales; family Poaceae; genus Elymus; species Elymus sibiricus. Next base: position 128,100,293 of record CM077667.1, read on the forward strand.
CATTGGATACGAAACTGAAATCATAGACATAAAAACAATCCTAAACAAAAGGGAGAGTACAACTATGACTATATGCCTTATAATATTTCAGAAGCCGCATTTAAACTTGCCATCTTTGCACGATCATAGATCTTGCCATTATGAACAACATAGAGAAATCAAGCTACTAAAGTACCTACAAAGACATGTAGAGGGATAAATCTCAATGAATCGTCGCAATAGTAAATCATCAAGGGAGAACAAATCTAACTCTCGGATGAGGAGATAGATTCGGCTCTTTTCTCCTCAAATTCGCACCGGGACTAGATGGATTTTCGATGCCTTCCTTAAAAATGTTTTGGGGTATGCTTCAACCCCTTCCTGCAGGTTGCAGGTCCTCAAATTCGCACCGGGACTAGATGGATTCTCGATGCCTTCCTTAAAAATGTTTTGGGGTATGCTTCAACCCCTTCCTGCAGGTTGCAGGTCCCGCTGCACCGAATGGAGCTCTTCTTCACTTTGGTAGTGTCATGTCGATGGCCATGAGGGGATTGCCAGCTCTTCTTCACTTATTTCCTCATCGTCCACGGGCATCACTAGTACAAGGACCCATAGAGGTGTGCAGGCCACACATTGTTAGTGTCTCCGCTGGTAAGCTATGACTAGCGGTGTGTGGTCGGCACACCACTGGTACACTATAGACCAATGGCGTGTGAGACGCCCTGCACGCCACTAAGAACCTAGTTTACTACGGTGTTTGACTTTGTTGCACATCATTGGTAAGGATTGCCAGTAAAAAATAACATGTAATACATTTATTAAATTTTGGCAACGGAGTTGGGAACAAAATGTTACCATGACAACATTTTCCATGGCAGCTTTTTTGAGCCAAAGGGCTCATTATGCTGCCGTGGCACCATTTTGGGCTATAAAACCAATCTTAAGTTTAACACGTCAACATTAATTACTAGCATTCAAGTTATAAACACAAATGTTCAACACTTAACAACCATGCTAACCTGTAGCAATTCGAAACAATGTACTTAACGACACATGGTCAACTACTTTTCAGTTTAATAGTCCGAAAACACCTACTCGGCAGGACCCACAACTATGGCATCGAGGAAGACGGCAGACTCTGCATATCCATGGTGGAGCATGGCGGTGATCTTATCTTAGATGTCAAAGATACCTTCCACCCATTGATGATGACACTTCCATCTTCTTACGAAGTCAAGAGGAGGATGAGAACGGTACCGGCGTGTCCGACACCTACAACTCGGGTATCGAGCAGAACCTCCTAGACTCCTATGTCGCCTTTGAGCACTACAATCTCTATAAACTGGCCAAGTGCAAGGACAAGAGCAGGTGTAAGGGCAAGGGCAAGTAGGGTGACAGTTGGTGAACCTCCATACAACAATTTTAACTACAAGAACATGCCAAATTTTGGTAGTGCAATGCGTGTATGACGAACTACCCTAGATAATATGTCCTAGGTTGCTATGACATGACATGCATGATGAACTACCTGGGTAAACCGCTATGTTATTATGATCGATCTACATATGAATTATGACGTGTGCGTTAAGTTTATCATTGTTGTATGTAGAAATAGTTAAGGCTCGTTAAGTTTTGAAAGGTTTAAAAGTTATCCAAAAATGAAATAAATAGTGGGACATATATGGTTGCATGAGATTGTATGGATTTGAGGGTGTGCATACTATGTTGGTTTTCACACTATGTTGCCTTCAGTCAAATATGTTTTGATTTTTGTTTAGCAGATTATTCATCATTAGCGGGGCAGCGACTATAGGAAGCGCCACTAGAGTACAAGTACCCGCGCCACTAATAAACTGGACCCAGATGTTGACTTGGTTGATGGTACCCATGTGTAGCTAGTGGCGAGCACCACATTCCCATACACCACCAAAATCATACAACTAGCGGTGAGGGTGCATCACACGGTTCCACTAGTAACACTTGTCGATGGTGGCGTCGGAAGGTGGAAGCCATGCCGCTAGTGTAGGAAGTACTAGCGGCGATGGTGGCCCTCCAACGCCACTACTACAACTTGCCTAGTCTGATTGTTGTGTCCCTCCCACTAGTGACGAACGTTTAATTTCAAACACCACTAGTGATTACTTAGTAGTAGCGCCCACAAAATTTCAAATGTTGCTCGTACTTGTGATCACAAAATTTCAAATGTTACTTCGCCAGTGGCGCTAACTTTATCTACATGTAAGTGTTTTCCTACCAGTGTCTTACGCGTATGAACTATGATGGTTAACCACTTTGCATGTAATTCTTACAATTCTTCTACTCCTTGCAATTCACGTTCATCTTCCCTAACGAAATTGTCCTCGTCGTCTTCATGTGGATCAAGATGGTTGAGCAGCTCCTCCAAGTCTTCGTCATCCCTCCCTTTTGTATTGCTACCTCTTTCAGTTGCCATCTAGCCACCCTAGATCAAAACCCACGTCAAAATCTGTGATACCTCCCACGCACAGGTGATTAGGGTTCCCTCGCCTCCCGTCGGCGCCGCCACCGATATGCCTCGCTTCTGTGGCCTTTGGGCCATGGATGCGGGGTGGATCTCGGCCCCCGCCGGCGGAAGGGCTCCGTTTTCCTGGTTTTAGGGTTAAGGTTTGGTGGGACGCGCTCAGGTGGTGGTGGCGGCGTCTTGTCCAATAAGGTATTCCCGTCTTCAGCCTCATCTTGGTGGCGACATCGAGAAGCTTGTGGGAGTGGTGTGGTTCTTGAGGACTTCTTCTGGCTATGGGGATCTTTGGATCATCAAGGAGCATCATCGGCGGTTCTTCCTCCTTCTTCATCTTCGGGTCGGATGTGGTCTTCTTGACCCGTTCGGCGACTTCCCGTCCGCGTCCACCTACGTCAGGACGGCTCAAGGAGGAGCAGCAGTGGCGGCGCACCGTCGACACGGTCTGGAGGTTAAAGACGAAGGGCATCTCAAGGATTTCATTGTAATTTTCGTTTTTGTTGAGGTGCTTTGTATTGTCCGGTGTTTCTTTTAATGCCAGGGTCCTTTGCACAAAAAAATATGCGATACCTCCCCAAATCAAGGTCGGGCAAGAGCGCAAAGACTCCCCCTTAGTCAGCTCAATTCGTCAGAGGGAAGGAGGGTGATGGAAGGGAGAACGGTCGGAAGATGTAAACTCTAGGCGATGGTGCCGTTACAGGAACTCTAAACCCAAGCCTGAGACACTAGGGAAAAAACTTTGAGGCATGCATGTGCTGGGAGGAACATGCATGATGCTCATATAGGAAGAAAAAGATCTATGCTCAGAAACATGCAAGTGTCGTGAAAAATAGAAAGTTTCAAACACAAAACCCGGAAATCTCGTGAGAAACTAACTGGAGGGTACCCTTTTGCGAGGACCTCGAGCAGTCACTCTGGAGCGCTCCTGTGTTCACATGTGGTGCGTCCAACCTGTGGTGCACCCAACCACCACCACAAGCACGTGCGAGGACGCATTATTATTATTTTGCATGTGTTTCAGGAATTATTCCGGTGTTTTGAATTTTGATTGGTTTTCTAGATTTACGCATATGTTTTTTTTAGTTTCCTCGCGTGAAGCACACCATGTGCGAAAGCATAGGTGTGCTTCTCGAAAAGTGAAAAGCATAGTTGTGCTTTAAATAAAGTGAAAACACATTTTCGCTTCCGGTTTTCCAAAAAAATTAGTTTCCATTTACTCGGGTTTTTCTTCTTTTTTCTGTTTTCTTTGGGAGGTTTCGGAAGAAAAAAGTTTGTCCAAACTTATTAACATGATATTTAGTTGCAGATCTCGACGTGAAAAACACAACTACGGAAAAGTTTTCATGATTTAGACATACGGTTCAAAAGATAAATAAAATAAAATTTTGAATGAACCAAAAAGCACAAACTCTAAGAATGCGATAAGTGCCACATATGCAGGTAGACACTTGTCACCACAAGAGAAGATGAGAGTGACCTTTGCAAAAGGTACCATCTAACCAGTGACACACACAAGGACGCTAGTTTTAACTGACACTCATGGGAGCCTCTATTGGACGCTCGTTGTGTCCAATAGGGACGTGACGCACACAAGGCAGTTTGACTGGGCCAATCCATTGGTGAATACTATTAGCATGAGGGTTTACTGCAGAACACGAGCATTGTAGAAACAATTGTCCAATAGGAACCGTAGCACACATGGATACTATAGCGTCAGTTAAAACAATTGTGAACAAATTGAACAAAGTGAACCAACTTTGAAACCGTGAAAAGCTTTCAAGTTTGTGAACTTTTTTGAAAACATGAATTTTAATTATTATTTTACCTATTTTTGAATTTTAAACATTTTTTAACTTTCCGAATATTTCTTGAAACTTGAGAAAAAAAATCTGATTTTTTTATAAATTGCAAACCTTTTTAAAAACACTAGCAAATTTGAATAATGAATTTTTTAGTTCCAAACATTTTATCAAAATTTTCATATACCAAACATTTTTTTCAAACATGAATAGTTTATGAATACGTGAAGAAAACTTCAAAATTGCGAATTTTTTGAAGAAGCCATTTTTTAAATTGAAAACAAATTATGATGAATTTGATTTTTATTAGAAATGTGAATTTTTTTTTAAATAGGATACAGGAAAAATGAAAAGAAAAAAACAAAAGAAACCCATAAAAGGCCGATGGAGAAAATGACAGAAAATACTCAGTTCTAGAACTTTCTAGAAGGTTCCCAACATCGGCCGGTCGGAAGCCGTATAGAAAAATGCTATGGTATACTGCCTAAATGGGCTGATCTAGACAGATGCTCACCTGTGCGTTTGAGTTTCCAATAGGAAATTCTGAAACTAGGGACGCTGGGTGAAGTCTGAGACCTCCTTCATGACGCTTTTTTTTTTTTGAGAGAGAACCTTTTTGACGTTGTTTTTCTTTTTCTATGAGGGAACCTTCTTGACGCTCCTTCATAAAACTGGACGAGGCTTCGTCCGAATCGGGTGCAAATCGACCGCCACACTCTGGTGAGTCTCCACTTTAACAGTTTTCCTTTGTTTTTCTCTCTGCGGTTTTCATGTCAGGGTTTTCGCAATACCTCCTTCCGGTTTTTAGGAGCTGAATAATAAAAAATAGGAAAGAATATTGTAAAAAATGTTTAGTGTAAGCTTTTTTATTAAGTTCAGTCTGCATTAAAAAAATGTTCCCGTTATATTAGAAAATTTTGATTGCACATTAAAAAAAATCACAGTACATTAAAATAAAGTTAGTATTAAGAAAGGTGCATCATATTTTTTTAAACAATCACCATATATTAGAAAATTTTCACCATTGCCTGAAAAAACAATTCATCATGTATTGAATAAAACGTTCACCATATTTCTATATACTATGTAAAAAGAACCTAAGGTTCGATCATTCACTCATTTTCCTCCCCACCATCCCTTCATCCAACCTTCCACGTATGGCCTCACCCTTCCACTGATTTTTTTTACTACCATTCGCTGCCCTAGCAATCTACTATTTAAATTGATATATCTAAAACCAATATTTATCTGCAAATTAGGCCAGTCTTCGATATATTTGTAACGTCTATATTTAATGCATGGGAATGAATCAACCATGGTCAATATCTACAAAATAGTCGGTAACACCACATATTACGGAGAGGAATTCAGGCACAAATATTATGGCCCGTCAAATATTACGGAATATAGGTTACACCGCATATTTGGTATCACAACATATTAGGTATCCATATTATATATGTGTATGTATCGTGGTAGATGTGTGTCGTTTAGAATTATTGACCATTTAATTATTGATAAATATTCATATATTTGTTTTCCCGGGGCAACATGGGCACTCACCGAGCTGGTATTACAAAAAAGTTCCTGGTATATTAAAAGTAATTATTTGTATGATACAAAATGTTTGTTGTGTATTAAGAAAATGTACACCGTCTATCTAAGAAAAGAAGAAAAAGAAAAAAAGAAAAATAGAAAAGAACCATACCAAAAAAAAATGAAACAAAAAGAACTGAATAAACGAACAAAGAACGTGCAGCAGATTAGTTTTCTTTGATGGGTTGTGCAGCAGTTTAGCGAACACACAAAAAAAATACAAACTGGGTTGGCCCAATTACCCCACCTGCGTGCGTCAATCCATCTGTTTGTCGTTCGTAGGCGGCAAATAGGATCGTAAGTGATCGTATCTTGCAACAAGATCATTAATTAAAGGGTACCTTTTGCGAAAGTCACTTCACATTCTCTGGTGACAAGTGGCATATTGTGTGTGCGTCACTTGTGTCCAAATCAGATACATATTTTATCGTTGGATTTCTCGCGTCTATTAATAGATTTCGACGAATCAAAATACACAAAAAAACTAAATAATAAGAATAAAAAACATAAACTAAAAAACCCCTAAAATATAGAAAGATGAAATCAGAAGAAGCCCGAAAATAGGGAAAAAAACGTAGAGCATAGTTGTGTTTTTTTCTTTTTTTATGCACATATGTGTTTTCCCTTTTCGAAATGCACAATGTGCTTTTTTCATTCTCGGGAAGCACATACTGTGCTTTTTCTTTTTTGGGGGGAAAGCATAGATGTGCTTCTCGTGGCATCATAAATAGGTTTTTCTTTTCCTTTTCGAAAAGCCCAGCTATGCTTGTCACGGAAGCACAGACTGTGATTTTACTCTTTAGGGAAGCACATGTTGTGCTTCTCGTGAAAAATGTTGCTTCCTGAATAAAACAATTCCCGAAAAATATAGAGAAAACCAAACAAAAACCAAAAAATCCAAATAAATCAAAACAATGTATAAAACCAGAAACATATGAAAAAAAGTGAAATCCCGAGGGTGCGCCAAACGTGTGACATGTGGCGCAGCTGGGCACACCACTTAGTGCGCTCTCAAACAAAACATGTGATCTTTACGGGAGCCCTCCAAGGGGATATCTGTTAATTATGTGCTCCCATCTTACAATCGACCGCTAGCCTACTAAGCTAGACCGGCCCATTTAAGGAATTCACGGCGGTACCATCGAAACATTTAAGGAAAGATCTATTGGGAATCTTTTATATGGTTTTTTTGGTTTTCCAGTATTTTATTGTTCCTTGTTTCTAGAAAGTTGTTATGATTTTTCCAGTTCTTTTAATACTTTTTATTTTTAATTTTTTTATCATTTTTAAAATCCAAATATTTTTCAAATTGATGAACATTTTCAATCCAAGGAATTTTTTTGAATTAATGAATATTTTTTTTAATTGTATAATATAGTATATCATATTCATGATCAATTTTATGAATATTTGTCAAATCCACTGATGTTTTTCAAATTAGTGACATTTTTGAATTCCTGAATATTATTAAAACTCTTAACATTTCTAAAATCCGTAAAAAAATGTGAATAGATTTTTAATTCTTGAAAAATATCAATTTTTTGCATGTTTCTTGTATTTTTTTAATCCGTGAACATTTGTTGAACTTGCGAATAGTTTTTCAATTCAGAAACATTACTCACGAACTTTTTGTGAATTTGCCAATATTTTTTCAAATTCATAATACTTTTTTATATTCTAGAACTTTTGTTGTCAAACTCATGAACATTTTAATTTGGCAATATTTTTCAAATTTGTGAACCAATTTCGAAATTTGTGAAGATTTTGAAAATTCGTAAACAAGGAAAACAATTGGTCAAGAAAACCAGCCAGACCCTTATATGTGCGGAGTGAGCAAACCCGTAGATTTTCTTTCTTTTGAGAAGAAAGAAACCCCATTTGTAAGCAATTCGAGCGAGCGTTTTAACATGGTTGCCAGGGGCGATGCATATCACTAACCGTCCTACCCCTCAAAAGAAAAAGGAAAAAGAATAAAGTGTCCCTATAAAAACTTCAAAAAAAAAGTGTATTAAGGGCAATTCTAACCAAACTCTCGAAAAGCTTTAACACCTCAAAATATTTCATTTGACATGCCCTACAGAACCAACCCCCAAAATATTAACTCCTCAAATTTAAACAATTGAAAGCAATTCTCAGTTTCTTCACATGACATCCCACCTCGTCCACGCTTACGCCACCCTCGTTGTCGCCCTCCTCTCAGGTGGCACCTCGCATCACCCCGTCATGAGGAATGGGTGACCATGTCCCTCCCCTCACTCTTCTTCACCCGGCGGCCAAATCCGGCGAGATGTCGACATTTTACTCCTTTCGTCTTTTCTGTCCGGCCACGACGGTGCTCCTACTCGTCGTCCCTAGCCAACGACCCTTATTTCCTTCGTCTCCAACCACGAGCAAAGTTGCACCACGCGTGGAGAAGCACCTATGCTTGAAAAACTCAAGTACAAGACAAAAACATACACACGAATGTGGCCGCTGGCCATCATTATCGATTTTGATGAATCCTTATGTTTCGGACCGCGCCATCGTGCCACTAGGAGAAGGGTGACAGGAAGAACCCATTCAAACAAAGAAGTGCCCAGCCATGACCCGTAGAGGATGAAATTCGCCTACTTTGCCGCATGCATACGTTGTGCATGGTGAATCTCTATGATGTTACTTTTATGAAGCATCTATCCTAGTTCCTAGATAAGTCATAGACATATCATCATTAGCCGCATGGAAGAAAGAAGAAAGGAAAAGAAAAACAAAAGAGAATTCAATGTACGACCGAGTTTGTTTGAGGAGTTAAATCGAGAGTATTGGCCGCGTGAAAAAAGAAGAAAGGAAAAGGAAAACAAAAGAGAGTTACATGTGAGGTCAAGTTCGTTTGAGGAGTTAAGTCGAGAGTTCGGTAAACTGTATCTATTTTCGTATGTATGATGGGTATGTATACAATCCTATCTGTGTCTCATTTACATTTATTTAACCTAAAAAAATGGTGCATAATTAAGATTTGATCTCAATACCTCATCCTTTTGTAACCATCTCGGACTGCACGCTCCATGTGCCAACTGCTACCACTTCTACTTCTTGTTTTTGCATGAAATGTTGCGCAAAAAAATGGCAGTGCCTTGTTTTTTTTTCAGATTTTGTTTGGTCGGTCTTGTACTGTTTTATTTTTTATTTCTATTTTTTCCTGTTTTAAATTCATGAGCCTTTTTAAAATGCAGATTTTTTAAAAAAATTGACAAGAAAATCCAATCTCATGAACATCTTTCTAAAACGCAAACATTTTCTTAAGTTTATTCGAAAATATAAATTCGTTAACTTTTTTGCGAATCCGTGAAATTTCGCACTATTTCATTTTCTTCTTACTGTTCATTTTTTCCCTTTTTCCATTTTTGTACCTTTTGCATTTTTTAAAAAATGCTTGCACTTTGTATAATTTGTTCAAAATGTCAAAAAATTGCATTTTCACTTAAAAAAATTACATATATTCACATTTTACAGATATTTGGAAAAAAAGGTTTCGTGTCTTTCAAAACACGAACTTTTTAAAAAAGAGCGAAGAAAATTTTAAACACGGATATTTTTGGAAAATTTCGAATATTTTTTGAAAACACTAAAAAGTCTTAATTTAAAAAATGGAAAAAATATGGACAAAAAATTAAAACCATTTATTTTTAATTTTACAAAACATTTCTTCTATTTGTATACATTTCTTTCTTGAAAACATAAACATTTTTAAATTCCAAATAAAATTTTAAAGAACGAACACTATTTGAAAGTCACTAAACATTTTTTGAAATTTTTAACAAATTAAATAAAAGAATATTTTTTATTTTTTCAATTTTTTTGAAAACATGAACATTTTCTGAATCGATGAACTATTTTCAAATCCACGGGCGCTTGGGCCGTCTTAGTACCTAAGCATTTTATTTTTCATTTTTCTTCTCTTCTTCTCTTTTGAACTTTTTTTTTTTTTTTGAAACCTATTAAAAAACTGAAATATTTTTCTGAGTACCAAAATAACCGTTTTAAGTAACTGTTTTAAACTATAATTTTAAATTAATTTTTCCTTGTAATATTTATTAAATTATTCTAGAAAAACTCATTAATTGATTTTAATTTTATCCCTATGTGTTTATTAGTTGTGTTAAAAACTTAAAATAATAATTTTAAGTACCTATTTGAATTATGATTTTAAATATATTTTCCTTCAAACCCGGCATGGATGCCTACCATGGACATGCCCACATGCTAGGAAAAGTTGGGGTCATTTGAAGAATGTCCATAAAACACCATGTTCAAGGTAGGATGTCCGGGTAGACGAGAAGGCTTCGTTTGAGAGCACGTTGTTTCTCGATATTCGTCAAATAACCCCATTTTCTCATTGGCTTGTATGACCAGTTGAAGGCATCATGCCAGGTTGTTTTGGCTTTCCACAATTTTTGCATTTTCTATAGTTTTCTCGGTAAAAAAAGACTGATAAATTCCCGTACGTGTCGCAACATGCATACGATGTCAGAAGTCGTTCAAACCAGGCATGAATGAGTAACATAGGCATTCCCACCTTTTTGCAAAAGTTGTGGACAGTCCTTAGATTTCCAAAACAATATCATGTTCAACGGAGAGTGCTTGGGTCGGCCAGAAGGGTTCATTTGGGAGCACCTCGTTTCTAGACATCCCTTAAATGGCCCTTTCCATAGCCTTGTATGACCAATTCAAGGCACCATGTCAAGTTCTTTAGGTTTTCTATAAGGTTTCCATTTTCTGGAGTTTTCTCGATGAAAAAACAAAAAATCATCCAAAGTTGACATGGCTTCCTACCATGGGAATTCCCACCTGCTTGAAAAGGTTGAGATCATTTCAAGAATGTCTAAAAATAAACCATACTACATATACCACTTTGGAAGAGGTGCTGAGAAAGAAAGCATGGGCAACACTATAAATACTAGTAGCAAGCCATCCATTTTGACCGAACTTGTTGGTATACATAAAACGTGTACAGACATAGGGTAAAAAGAATATGAGCTAAAGGAAAATGAGCACTTCGGTTTTGTTTGGTTGGAACTGATGGCTGAACCGAAATTTCGATTCTAAGAAATATCGGTTATCTAAATGTGGAGAAACCGATCGGTCTGTAGTTTTCAAGTAGCTGAAATTCTTCCAAACCTGTAAAACCGATTGGTTCGGTTAGACCGAATGCCCAGTCCTGCCCTGTTGGACTGGCCCATGTAATAATTTCGCGTATTTTGTAAAAAAAATCTACCTATTCGAGAACTTTCTCAAATTTGTGAATCTTTTTTGTAAAAAAAAATCTACCTACATAAAAATTTCGTAGATTTCAAGAAAAGTTCAAGAAATTGAAAAGGTCCACGAATTTGATATTTTAGTTTTAAAAAGTTCACGTGTTTGAAAAAAAAGAAAAAGGAAAAAGAAAAAACAAAGAATAGAACAGAACAAAACAAAACTTTGTTTAGAAAACACGACAAAAACATGCCTGGTTCACGAAGTTAGATTTGCCACATAAGAAGCGAAAAAAAGCAAGTGGGCACAACAAGTAACCTGTCCCGGTTAATTAATAGAACTTGAAGTAAACATTGAGGGTCTGAGTTCGAATATCCCTCGGCACAGATTTTCCAAAGATTAAAAAGAAAGAGAAGAAAAACGGAGGGCACCAAATATGGTTTGGGTATGCCATGAACGCCGGGCCGTATATGGGCGGTACGTACACAGGCCCGCGACGTATTTTCTAAAAGGACAATCATATTCTTTACTATGAAGGGGTATTGAGAATCTTATTCATTGATGTATTTAAGAGGGTTATACCGAAGCAGAAGTGCAATTAGAGTCGCCGTGAGACAAGTTTCAACTTGGAATATGCTAAAAGAAAAAAGCTCCAGCATGGAACGGTTTTTTTATTGGTATATTAAAGATCATAGGCCCCTTCTTTTCAGTTCGAGAAACACTGCCGCGAATAGAGGAATGGATAAGTAAATGGGAGAATTCGCGTAGTAGTTCATTTGCCTACGACTCGTGTGTGCCAGCTTTGCGTACCACCGACACATAACGGAACAGCAGCTAAACCGGATGAGAGCAACTTTTTAGGCGTCGCCAAAGAACATCGCCGTGGCCCCTCGGATCGACTGATGATGACAAGGTTGGCGCTATTGGTCCAGCCCGGGAAAAGGAACGATTCTTGGACACACGGCTTCAACGCAAAGTCGGCCCACATATGTGGGCACGGCCGAGATATATGGGCCCTATTAGCTGAACCGTTAGCTTCGCTGAGAGCCAAAGTAGATGGTGTGTGATATATGGGCCCTATTAGCCCTACTGAAAATGGATGCACGCAGAAACGTCCACTCCACCCCTCCTACTTTGGATGAACGCGACGCGACAGCTCTGAACGCCTGTGTGTTGAGCCTTGAGCGAGCACTCGAGCTCCGCCTGCTTAGCGCACTGCACGAACCGTTAGCTGAACCATCGCTGAGAGCCTTGGGAGAAAGCAGGTTAAGTAGCTGCGGCTAATCAAGTAGCACAAGATTGCGTTGCTCCGTATATTGCCGCTATGATTATTATGTGGTTCGAGGCGTCCAGTCTAAGACCTTTGTCCCAAAGGCAAGCACATCGAAAGCTAATTACCAGCTAAAGTCCTAAATATACAAAATCCGCAACCCAGCATGAGCAAATTTTTTTTTTTTTGAAAAGAGGATGACCGAGGCTCTGCATGGGACGATGCATGCAGCTGTTTATTAACTACTAGTAAAAGAGTCCGTGCGTTGCAACGGGAGAGAAAAAAAAATCACACATCTCTACACAATAACCGTGACTGAAGACCCAACATGTCCATATGCATCCCATATCTGTTGCCGCTTATCCTCCTTCACACCCTCTTCAACGGCGGCCTCGATGCTCACATAATCACAACACGTTTGAATGTAGTCAATTCTAAGACGTCTCTCTCCCTCCATCTCTCTCAGCATAAGATGAGAAATGTACTTTGTTTTTTCACGTGCAGGTTTTGCCAAGGCGTGTATGCGTGGTTATAGATGGGTTTTTTCGTCTACAAAAAGATTTCGCTGAGATGTTGATTTCCAATACGGATCTGCACCAATACAAAATAAAGACGGATAGTGCGCAGTTGATTAAGATTGCATCATAAATAATATTTTAAAAATGTTTAACAGGTAAAACAATATCATAATTAAATTATACATATTTTTCTAATCAATTTTCATATATAACATGTTAAAATTGAAGTTACGGTTTAAAAGATACAAATCTCTTAAAAAGTCTTTAAAGCCACTTAAAATTGAACCGTTGGTTCATTACGCAAAAGAACGGGGTTTACTAAAAAACAGCAAACAATTTTTCTCTAACTTGAAATAGGATGGCGGGTTAATTTCCACAAACTGCGGGGTGTTTTTTGCGAAAACAAAACATTTTCTTTTTGGGCTCACTACAACTTGGACTGCGGGTTAATTTCAATAAAGGGTAGGGGATTTTCTGCAAAAAGGCACGACGGACGGGCACAAACGATCCGTCCTTTATTAGTAGGTAAGATTCAACAAGACCTTACAAAGTAATACATCAATATGCCTGAATCCACTATTTTGGCGACATCTCTCGCTATTCCTATCCACTTGATGAAGAGATGTAAATTGTTAGGACTGCATACCCAGACCTCACACCGAAGCACAACATCTAAAGCTAGAGGCCCCACCAAGCCGAATTGCTGGGTCTGGGTTACACACCAGTCCGATGCATTCTCGACAGCCAGCACATGCGTACGCTGGAGAGGTCGTCGCCACTGTTTTCCACCGATCCACCTTCAGAGTAGGTACTGAGGCATCTACCTTGCCAGGCATGTTGTTGATGCCACCACGGTGCCAGACAACGCCACCACCCTATGCACGTCCATCATCATGCATCCATCGCCAAGACCCTTGTCAGCACCACGCCGTGGAGAATCCACATCGTCGATGCGTCACATGAACCGCCGCTCCACTACAGAAGTCGTCCACTGGTCAGGTTGCGAATAGAGGTCTGAAGCTTCTCCACGGTGATGCCCTCAAGAAAGGAACAACACAGAAAAGCACCGCCATCGCGGGCCTTGGCAACTAGCCAAGAGCAAGGTTTTCACCTGGATCCACTCGACGAATCTTCATCTAGCATTGTGTGCACGGGCTGTCACCGATTTGTGCCGCCACGCAGCGAGCGGGCCGCACTGACTAGATCAGATCTGGCCGAAGGGCAGACCACGCATGCCGCCGACACGTCCATCAGGCCCTCCATGCCGATGTCGCCGATCCAAGGTCACATGGCCCGCCGCTGCAAATCCGGCAACTAACGCCGAACGCAGCCAACGTCACTGCACGAGGCAGGGCCGGCCGCCGCGCCCGCAATCATCGCCGCCCGTGGCAGGGCCGGCTGCAGCTGCTCGAGGCAGGGCTGGCGCCGCGCCGCCAAAGCCAGATTGGTCGCGCCTCCTTACGTCGCGGGGCTCCGCACCACCCTCATTGTTGGAAATATGCCCTAGAGGCAATAATAAAAGTAGTTATTTCCTTGTTCATGATAATCTTTTATTATCCATGCTATAATTGTATTAATTGGAAACACTGATACATGTGTGGATACATAGACAACACTATGTCCCTAGTATGCCTCTAGTAGACTAGCTTGTTGATCAAAGTTGGTCAAGGTTTCCTAGCCATAGACATGAGATGTCATTTGATAACAGGATCACATCATTAGGAGAATGATGTGATGGACAAGACCCAAACTATGAACGTAGCATATGATCATGTCAGTTTATTGCTATAGTTTTCTGCATGTCAAGTATTTGTTCCTATGACCATGAGATCATGTAACTCACTGACACCGGAGGAATACCTTGTGTGTATCAAACATCACAACGTAACTGGGTGACTATAAAGATGCTCTACAGGTATCTCCGAGGGTGTCTGTTGAGTGGGCATGGATCAAGACTGGGATTTGTTACTCCGTGTGACGGAGAGGTATCTCAGGGCCCACTCGGTAATACAACATCACAACAAGCCTTGCAAGTAATGTGACTAAAGTGTTAGCCACAGGATCTTGTATTACGGAACGAGTAAAGAGACTTGCCGGTAACGAGATTGAACTAGGTATAGAGATACCGACGATCGAATCTCGGGCAAGTAACATACTGAAGAACAAAGGGAACAGCGTACGGGATTAACTGAATCCTTGACATAGAGGTTCAACCGATAAAGATCTTCGTATAATATGTAGGAACCAATATGGGCATCCAGGTCCCGCTATTGGTTATTGACCGTAGAGGTGTCTCGGTCATGTCTACATAGTTTTCGAACCCGCAGGGTCTGCACACTTAAGGTTCGGTGACGTTTCGGTATAGTTGAGTTATGTATGTTGGTGACCGAAGGTTGTTCAGAGTCCCGGATGAGATCCCAGACGTCACGAGGAGCTCCGGAATGGTCCGGAGGTAAATATTGATATATAGGAAAGTGGTGTTTGAACTCCGAAAAAGTTTCGGGCATTTCCGGCAGTGTACCGGGAGTGACGAATGGGTTCCGGGGGTCCACCAAGTGGGCCCACCACACCCCAAGTGGGTCACATGGGCCTGAGGGTGGATATGATCAACATGAAGATATGATCAACATGAAGATGTTCACCATTGAAACCACGTCAACTCATGTGATGATCGGACTTGAGTTGGTGAATTTGGATCATGTGACACTCGAATGACCAGAGGGATGTCAATTTGAGTGGGAGTTTTTAAGTAATATGATTAACTAAACTCATTATCTTGAACAATAGTCTAAGTTGTCTTTGCAAAATTTATGTTGTAGATCAATGGCTCGCGCAGTAGCACCCCTGAATTTTAATGCGTTCCTAGAGAAAGCTAAGTTGAAAGATGATGGAAGTAACTTTGTGGACTGGGCCCGTAATCTAAGGATTATCCTTACGTCTTCCCAAAAGGTATATGTCCTTGATGCGCCGCTTGGTGATCCACCCGCTCCAGTTGAGTCTCCAGACGTTGTGAACGCCTGGCAGGCTCGTTCTGATGATTACTCAGTGGTTCAATGTGCAATGTTGTATGGCAGAACCGGGACTTCAAAGACGTTTAGAACGTCATGGAGCATATGATATGTTCCTAGAGTTGAAGTTTATTGTTCAGAAGAATGCCCGGATCGAGAGGTATGATAAGTTCTATGCCTGCAAGATGGAGGAGAACGTCTATGTCAGTGAACACATACTCAAAATGTCTGGGTATTCTACCCGTCTGGCTGAATTGGGGATGCCCCTTCCAGCAGAAGCGATCACTGACAGAGTTCTTCAATCATTGCCACCTAGCTACAAGAGCTTCGTGTTGAATTATAACATGCACGGGATGAACAAGTCAGTCGCCGAGCTGTTTGCGATGTTGAAAGTTGTTGAGTCTGAGATTTAGAAGGAGCATCAAGTGTTGATGGTCAATAAAACCACTAGTTTCAAGAAGAATGGCAAGGGTAAGAAGGGTAACTCCAAGAAGAGTGGCAAAGCAGTTGCCCCTCCCGTGAAGAAACCCAAGGCTGGACCCAAGCCAGAAACTAAGTGCTTTCATTGCAAGGGAACTGGTCACTTGAAGCGGAACTGCCCCAAGTATTTGGATGACAAGAAGGCGGCCAACAACAAACAAGGTATATATGATATACATGTTATTGATGTGTACCTTACCAAATCTCGTTGTAGTGCCTGGGTATTTGATACCGGTGCGGTTGCTCACATTTGCAACTCAAAATAGGAACTGCGGAATAGACGGAGGCTGGCAAAGGACGAAGTGAAGATGAGCGTGGGAAATGGTTCCAAGGTTGATGTGATCGCTGTCGGCACGCTCGCTCTTCGATTACCATCGGGATTAGTGATGAACCTGAATAATTGTTATTTAGTGCCTGCGTTAAGCATGAACATTATATCTGGATCTTGTTTATTACGAGACGGTTACTCATTTAAATCAGAGAATAATGGTTGTTCTATTTATATGAGTAATATCTTTTATGGTCATGCACCCAATGTGAGGGGTTTATTCTTATTGAATCTCGATAGTGATGATACACATGTTCATAACATTGATGCCAAAAGATGTAGAATTGATAATGATAATACTCCTTTCTTGTGGCACTGCCGTTTAGGTCATATTGGTGTAAAACGCATGAAGAAGCTCCATGCTGATGGACTTTTGGAGTCACTTGATTTTGAATCACTTGACACATGTGAACCATGCCTCATGGGCAAGATGACTAAAACCCCGTTCTTTGGAACAATGGAACGGGCAAGTGACTTGTTGGAAATCATACATACTGATGTATGCGGTCTGATGAGCATTGAGGCGTGCGGTGGATATCGTTATTTTCTCACCTTCACTGATGACTTAAGTAGATATGGGTATATTTACTTAATGAAATACAAGTCTGAAACGTTTGAAAAGTTCAAGCAATTTCAGAGTGAAGTTGAGAATCATCGTAACAAGAAGATTAAATTCCTACGATCTGATCGAGGAGGAGAATATCTGAGTTATGAGTGTGGCAGTCACTTAAGACAGTGTGGAATTGTTTCACAATTGACACCGCCTGGAACACCACAGCGTAATGGTGTGTCCGAACGTCGTAATCGAACCTTATTGGATATGGTGTGATCTATGATGTCTCTTGCCGATTTGCCACTATCATTTCGGGGTTATGCATTAGAGACAGCTGCATTCACTTTAAATAGGGCACCATCGAAATCCATTGAAACGACGCCATATGAACTGTGGTTTGGCAAGAAGCCAAAGTTGTCGTTTCTTAAAGTTTGGGGATGTGATGCTTATGTCAAAAAGCTTCAGCCTAAAAGATGGAACCCAAAGCGGAGAAATGCGTCTTCATAGGATATCCAAAAGAGACAGTTGGGTATACCTTCTATCTCAGATCCGAAGGCAAAGTGTTTGTCGCTAAAAATGGAACATTTCTTGAGAAAGAGTTTCTCTCGAAAGAATTGAGTGGGAGGAAGATAAAACTTGATGAGGTTGTTGAACCTTTACTTCAACCAGAGAGTAGCGCAGCGCAGAAAGATGTTTCTGTAGAGCCTACATCAGTTGAAGAGGAAGTTAATGATGATGATCATGAAGCTTCGGATCAAGTTGCTATCGAACCTCGTAGGTCGACAAGGACGCGTACTGCTCCTGAGTGGTACGGCAACCCTGTCTTAGAGGTCATGTTGATGGACAACGATGAACCTATGAGCTATAGAGAAGCGATGATGGGCCCGGATTCCGAGAAATGGTTAGAGGCCATGAAATCCGAGATGGGATCCATGTATGAAAACAAAGTATGGGCTTTGGAAGTATTACCTGAAGGGCGAAAGGCCATTCAGAACAAATGGATCTTTAAGAGGAAGACGGACGCGGACGGTAATGTCACCGTCTATAAAGCTCGACTTGTGGCAAAGGGTTTTTCACAAGTTCAAGGAGTTGACTACGATGAGACCTTCTCACCCGTAGCGATGCTTAAGTCCGTCAGAATCATGTTAGCAATAGCTGCCTTTTTCGATTATGAAATTTGGCAGATGGATGTCAAAACAGCGTTCCTTAACGGTTTCCTTAAGGAAGAGTTGTATATGATGCAACCAGAAGGTTTTGTCGATTCAGAGAATGCTGACAAAGTTTGCAAACTCCAGCGATCCATTTATGAACTGGTGCAAGCATCTCGGAGTTGGAATCTTCACTTTGATGAGGTGATCAAAGCGTTCGGGTTTATACAAGTTTACGGAGAAGCTTGTATTTACAAGAAAGTGAGTGGGAGCTCTATAGCGTTTCTAATATTATATGTGGATGACATATTGCTGATTGGAAACAATATAGAAATGTTGGAAAGCGTGAAGGAATATTTGAACAAGAGTTTTTCAATGAAAGACCTAGGAGAAGCTGCTTTCATATTAGGCATCAAGATATATAGAGATAGATCGAGACGCCTAATAGGACTTTCACAGAGCACATACCTTGACAAAGTTTTGAAGAAGTTCAAAATGGATTAGTCCAAGAAGGGGTTCTTGCCTATATTGCAAGGTGTGAAGTTGAGTAAGACTCAATGCCCAGTGACTGCAGAAGATAGAGAAAAGATGAGTGTCGTCCCCTATGCTTCAGCCATAAGCTCTATCATGTATGCAATGCTGTGCACAAGACCCGATGTCAGCCTTGCCATAAGTATGGCCGGAAGATTTCAAAGTGATCCAGGAATGGAACACTGGACGGCGGTCAAGAATATCCTGAAGTACCTGAAAAGGACTAAGGACATGTTTCTCGTTTATGGAGGTGATCAAGAGCTCGTCGTAAAGGGTTACATCGATGCAAGCTTTGACACTGATCCGGATGACTCTAAGTCGCAAACCGGATACGTATTTATTCTCAATGGGGGTGCGGTAAGCTGGTGCAGTTCCAAGCAAAGCGTGGTAGCTGATTCTACATGCGAAGCGGAGTACATCGCTGCCTCGGAGGCGGCTGATACGTCTCCGTCGTATCTACTTTTCCAAACTCTTTTGCCCTTGTTTTGGACTCTAATTTGCATGATTTGAATAAAACTAACCCGGACTGACGCTGTTTTCAGCAGAATTGCCTTGGTGTTATTTTTGTGTAGAAATAAAAGTTCTCGGATTGACCTAAAAATTTACGAAGAATATTTTTGGAATTAATAAAAAATATTGGCGAAAGAATCAACTGCAGGGGGCCCACCACCTGGCCACAAGCCAGGGGGGCGCGCCCCTGTGGCTTGTGGGCCCCCTGTTGCTCCTCCGACCTCGTTTCCACTTCTATATATTCCTATTTGGGGAGAAAAAAATCAGAGAGAAGAGTTCATCGCGTTTTACGATACGGAGCCGCCGCCACCTCCTGTTCTTCCTCGGGAGGGCAGATCTGGAGTCTGATTTGGGCTCCGGGGAGGGGAAATTGACGCCGTCGTCATCACCAACCATCCTTCATCACCAATTTCATGATGCTCTCCGCCGTTTGCGAGTAATTCCATCGTAGGCTTGCTGGACGGTGATGGGTTGGATGAGATTTACCATGTAATCGAGTTAGTTTTGTTAGGGTTTGATCCCTAGTATCCACTATGTTCTGAGATTGATGTTGCCATGACTTTGCTATGCTTAATGCTTATCACTAGGGCCCGAGTGCCATGATTTCAGATCTGAACCTATTATGTTTTCATGAATATATATGTGTTCTTGATCCTATCTTGCAAGTTGTAGACACCTATTACGAGTTATGATCTGCATCCCCCAGGGTGACAATAACTGGGATTCTTTCCGGTGATTACCGTAGTTTGAGGAGTTCATGTATTCACTAAGTGCTAATGCTTTGGTCCGGTTCTCTATTAAAAGGAGGCCTTAATATCCCTTAGTTTCCATTAGGACCCCGCTGCCACGGGAGGGTAGGACAAAAGATGTCATGCAAGTTCTTTTCCATAAGCACGTATGACTATATATGGAATACATGCCTACATTACATTGATGAATAGGAGCTAGTTCTGTGTCACCCTATGTTATAACCATTGCATGATGAATGCCATCCGACATAATTATCCATCACTGATCCATTGCCTACGAGCTTTTCATATATTGATCTTTGCTAAGTTACTTTTCCGTTGCTACTGTTACAATCACTACAACACTGCTACTGTCACTTTGCCATCGTTACCGTTACTTCCATACTACTTTGCTACTGAATACTTTGCTGCAGATACTAAGTTTTTTAGGTGTGGTTGAATTGACAACTCAGCTGCTAATACTCGAGAATATTCTTTGGCTCCCCTTGTGTCGAATCAATAAATTTGGGTTAAATACTCTACCCTCGAAAACTGTTGCGATCCCCTATACTTGTGGGTTATCAAGACCTTTTTCTGGCGCCGTTGCCGGGGAGCATAGCTCTATTCTCTGAGTCACTTGGAACTTATATATGTTGATCACTATGAAGAATCTGAAAGATGCTAAGACTAAGATCTACCCCTCAACTACGAGGACAGGTAAGGAACTGCCATCTAGCTCTGCACTTGATTCACCTTCTGTTATGAGTAAACTTGCGACACCACCACCTGCTATTGAATCTTATATGTCGCAAGTAATTGATGATGCTACTTCTGCTATGCATGATGCTTATGATGATACCTTGCTTGATACTACTGTGCCACTGGGTGAATTTCTTGATGAACAAATTGCTAGAGTCAATGCTGAAACTGATGATATTTCTGAATCTGATGAAATTATTGAAACTGAACACTATGAGACACCTGCTAGACCTAGCTCTCCTAGATATGAATTGCCTGATATACCTGAGGGTTATGTTATGGAAGGAGAGGTAGCTAGGGACTTTCTTGCTTGTAAGGATAGAGATGATCTTAAAAAGTTGCTACGCAAGTGGAAAGAAAAATCTTTGAATGCTAGAATGCAATATGATCCTAAGTTTGCTACTTCGCCTATCTTTGTTACTTATAAGGATTATGAATTCTCTGTTGATCCTGAGTTAATTACTTTGGTTGAATCTGATCCTTTCCATGGTTATGAATCTGAAACTGTTGTGGCACATCTTACTAAATTGAATGATATAGCCACCCTATTTGCTCATGAGGAAAAAAGTTGCTATTACTAATTCTTAAGTTGTTTCCTTTCTCATTAAAGGGTGATGCTAAGACATGGTTTAATTCTCTTGCTCCTGGTTGTGTGCGTAGTCCTCAGGATATGATATATTACTTCTCTGAAAAATATTTTCTTGCCCATAGGAAACAAGCTGCCTTGCAGAAAATATTTAACTTTGTGCAAATTGAAGAAGAGAGTCTCCCACAAACTTGGGGGAGGCTTCTCCAATTACTTAATGCTTTGCCTGATCACCCTCTCAAGAAAAACAAAATACTTGATATCTTTTATAATGGACTAACCGATGCTTCTAGGGACCACCTAGATAGTTGTGCTGGTTGTGTTTTCAGGGAACGAACTGTTGAACAAGCTGAGCTACTATTGAATAATATATTGAGCAATGATAATGATTGGACTATTCCCGAACCACCTCCAAAGCCAACTCCGAAGAAAAGAGGTATTCTATTTCTCAGTCCTGAAGATATGCAAGAGGCAAAGAAATCTATGAAAGAAAAAGGTATTAAAGCTGAAGATGTTAAGAATCTACCACCTATTGAAGAAATACATGGTCTTGATAACCCGACACGGGTAGTAGAGGTAAATTCTCTCCGTAGATTTGATGAAGGTGATATTCCTTATAATAAGTCTGCTAGCCAATGCTTGGATGAATTTGATAATTTTGTTGTTAAACAAGAAAGTTTCAATGCTTATGTTAGTAGACAATTGAAACATAATGCTTACATGCTTGATCGCTTGGGTGATTATATGAGTAGAACTGTTAATGATCTTAAGCTTATTAGTAAACATGCTTCCATGGTAACTACTCAAGTAGAACAAGTACTTAAGGCTCAGAATGATTTGCTTAATGAGATGATTAGTAAGAATAATGATCATTCTGTTAGAGTTGTGACTAGAGGTGCTAGAATGACTCAGGAACCTTTGTATCCTGAGGGCCATCCTAAGAGAATTGAGCAAGATTCTCAGAGAGTTAACACGGATGCACCTAGTCGTCCCAGTAAGAGTAGGAAAAAGAATGACGATAGGACCTTGCATGCTGCTAGTGAACCTGTTATTGATACACCTGAGAACCCAAATGATATTTCTATTTCTGATGCTGAGACACAATCTGGTAATGAACATGAGCCTAGTGATGATATTAATGATGATGTTCATGTTGATGCTCAACCTAGTAATGATAATGATGTGGAGATTGAACCTGCTGCTGATCTTGATAACCCACAACCTAAGAATAAAAGATATGATAAAAGAGACTTTGTTGCTAGGAAGCATGGTAGAGAAAGAGAACCATGGGTTCAGAAACCCATGCCCTTTCCTCCTAAGCCATCCAAGAAAAAGGATGATGAGGATTTTGAGCGCTTTGTTGAAATGCTTAGACCCGTCTTTTTGCGTATGCGCTTGACTGATGTTCTGAAAATGTCTCCTTATGCTAAGTATATGAAAGATATTGTGACAAATAAAAGAAAGATACCGGAAGCTGAGATTTCCACCATGCTTGCTAACTATACTTTTAAGGGTGGAATACCAAAGAAACTAGGAGATCCCGGAGTACCTACTATACCATGCTCTATTAAAGGAAATTATGTTAAAACTGCTTTATGTGATCTTGGAGCTGGTGTTAGTGTTATGCCTTTCTCTTTATATCGTAGACTTGATTTGAATAAGTTGACACCTACAGAAATCTCTTTGCAAATGGCTAATAAATCAACTGCTTTACCCATCGGTATTTGTGAGGATGTGCCTGTTGTGGTTGCAAACGTTACTATCTTAACGGACTTTGTTATCCTTGATATTCCCGAGGACGACAGTATGTCGATCATCCTTGGTAGACCCTTTTTGAATACTGTAGGGGCTGTTATTGATTGCAACAAGGGCAATGTCATTTTTCATGTTAATGGTAATGAGCATACGGTACATTTTCCGAAGAAACAACCTCAAGTTCATAGTATCAACTCCATTGAAAAGGTTTCAACGATTATTATTGGAGGTTTTGAATTCCCTCTCCCTACTGCCAAGAAGAAATATGATATACTTATTGTTGGGGACATGCATATCCCCATTGAGGTAACCTAGTGTCATTCGAAAATTCTCTGGTTCCGTGTTATTCGAAAAAAGTTTGTCAATAAGACTTGATCAACCTTATTGATGGATTCTTTTTGAGAAGCATGAGATGGATGAATTTAGAAGGCACAACTTTCTGTACCCAACTCTCACTTTCTATTATTTAGATTAAATAGAGTAAAAATGCTATTATCCTCCTGTTTTCTGATTTATCCGTGCAATAGAAAAATGACCTGGAAATAAAAGTCCCCAGAATGCCCTGAAAATTTAGTATGAATTTTTCTGGAATATTTTAGAATTTTTGGCACTGAAAACATATCAGGGGGCTGCACCAGTGGGCCACAAGCCTGCAGGGCACGCCCACCCCCCTGGGCGCGCCCTGGTGGCTTGTGGGTCCCACGTGGGGCCCCCTCACTTATTCCAGCCACCATCCACTTCGTCTTCCTCCAGAAAAAAATCCCACCATTCCTCAAACCCGTGTTCTAGCTCATTTTGCTGCCATTTTTGATCTCCTTGCTCAAAGCCCCATTTGCAAAACTGTTTTAGAGGATTGCTCATCGGTATGTGACTCCTCCAATGGTCCAATTAGTTTTTGTTCTAGTGCTGTACATATTGCAGATTTTTGCTGCTTTGGTGACCTTGTTCTTGAGCTTGCATGTCAAATTTTTATGGTCCCAAGTAGTTTTGATGCATGATATAGCTTCTAGGCACTTGTGGGAGTAGTTGCTATAAGTTTTGTTGAGTCTTGTTTACCTTTATTTTGAGTCACTAAAAATTTCAGAATTTTTTCAGAAAAATGTTGAGGAGATTATTAAGAGGCTCTTCAAGCCGGGGCTCTAAAGATGATGAAAATGAGGTGAAAAAGAAGCCCAAATATAATCTCCCTCGTACTGCGGAGGTTCGGCCATGTGAATGGCCAAGTGATGCATTCTTGAAGGCGGCCGGAATTTATGAAGATTTCTATTATTTAGCAGAGAATGCAGGCATCACCGACTTCCTCCACGATAAGTGTGACCAATACCTCTTACTCACTAATACCTTTGTGCAAAACTTTCACTTTCATTATAGGGAAGATCCTCCCACGGTAGAATTTTACTCATATGATGTGCCTAAGAAGATGAAACTTTACGATTTTTGCAATGTTTGCAAAATACCTTATGAAGGCAGCATCATTGAACCACGTCCTAGAGACATGGTGGACTTTATTTCCGCAATCACTGTAGGGGAAGAGAGAGGGGTGTCAAAGGCAAGAGCGGCTAGTTTACATTTTCCTGTTCTACGCTATTATTCATTATTTGTGGGTAGATGTCTACTTGGTCGAGGCGAGAGTGGAAGCCTTAGTGCTCCCGGCCTCGCTATTTTGTGCCATGCTTTACTTGCTGATAGAACTTTTAGTCTGGGCGCCATTGTGGCCCAACGGTTGAACTTAAACCGTTCAAAGGGTCCCATATTTGGAGGTATCTATGCATCTCTCTTAGCTAAACATTTTGAGATACCCATTAGGCTTGACGAGGAAGAGGAATTGTTGCTACCCAAGAGATATTTAGACTATGATAGTATGGTAGCACATGATTTTATTAGAAAAGATAAGGATAGGAGGCTGCTTTACAACCTAGTATTTAGTCAGGGTACTTGTGAGATTATTACTCTGCCTGCTTCTTCTTTGTTCGATATTCATTCAGGCAGGTACACTATTATGCCCGATGACATCTACCGATATTGGGGTTTGTCGCAACCCTCAGCACCTGAGCCGGCACCAGCCCTTGATCCATATCAGGCTCCGGTTTTTCAGTGGGAGCCACAGGAGCTCGCCAACCAGTGGAACACTCAGTGTCCTCCGGAGTATCCCGGAGATGGTTATTTCCAGCCATGGCCCTAGACCAACTTAGGCTAAAAGCCTAAGCTTGGGGGAGTACGTATTTCTCACCGACATTACATTCATGTTCACACACTCATTTCAGTTGTCGGTGTTCATACTTTTTCATTGTATCATCCATGGTATTTTATTTCCTCTTTTTCTCGCTTTCTTCTTGTGTGCTTTATAAACCTTAAGAAAAGCCAAAAAAAATAGTTAACTTTACCTTTTAGTTTGTCTAGTTGTAGTATTAAAAGAAAACCCAAAAAGATTTCTTGTTCTTCTTTCGCTTGTTGGGAGCTTTCCCGTGTAAATAGTTTTTCTCGTTCTTGCTTTGAAATTTCTTTCCTTTGGGTCGTAAGGAGAAGGCCGCAATGAAAATGTTGAGTGGCTCTCATATGCACTATTGTTTATCTATCAGAGAGCCCATATTACCTTGTCTTCTCCTTTGAGTTATCATTTGCAGATTCCAGATTAGTCCAATGCACGTGCACTCTTATTATTATTCACACTGTTCGGTCGTGCAAGTGAAAGGCAATAATGACGATATGTGATGAAGTGACTGAGATGGAGAAAAGCTGGTATGAACTCGACCTATTTTGTTTTTGTAAATATGATTAGCTCATCATTCAGAATTCAGCCAATTATAGATGAAACATGTTTGCAATGACAATTAGAGATCATAGTTACTCATGCCATGCTTAATTAGCTAGGAGTGCATAATAGTTTGTCTTGAGTGCCAACATGCATTTTAAAATGGTTGTGATGTGGTATGATAGGATGGTATCCTCCTCTGAATGATTCAAGTGGATTGACTTGGCACATGTTCACGCATGTAGTTGAAACAAAATCAACATAGCCTCCACGATATTTATGTTCATGGTGATTTATATCCTACTCATGCTTGTATTCAATGTTGGTTAATCTCAAAGCATGTTGATGACTGTTGTCGCTCTCTAGTTGGTCGCTTCCCAGTCTCTTTCTAGCCTTCACTTGTACTAAGCGGGAATACTGCTTGTGCATCCATCTCCATAAACCCAAAGTTGTTCCATATGAGTCCACCATACCTACCTATATGCGGTATTTACCTGCCGTTCCAAGTAAATTTGCATGTGCCAAACTCCAAACCTTCAAATAATATTCTATTTTGTATGCCCAAATCGCTCATGTAGCGACTGGGGGCGGTCAGTATCTTCCATGCTAGGTGGGTTATTCTCACGATATGTGTTGATTCACTGTCATTCACAAGAAAGTGGCTGGTAATCGGAATGCCCAGTTCCATGCTCAAAATTCAAATCAAAATATAATAAAACAAAACTCCCCCAAGATTGTGTTTGTATGGACGGTACCCGTGAATTCGGCCCGCCGTGGAGTGTGATTGATTTGGTGGAGGAGGAGTAAAAACTTTACTATTCTGTTTGGGAACCGCCTATAATGTATCTAGCATGGAAGATATCGAGATCTCTTAGTTGTTATGTTGGCAATGAAAGCATACCGCTCAAAAACATTATTCATCTCTATTTTAAAAGCTCGAGCTCTGGCACCTCTGCAAATCAATGCTTCCCTCTGCGAAGGGCCTATCTATTTTACCTTACTGTTGAGTCATCATCCTCTTATAAAAAGGCACCAGTTAGAGAGCACCACTGTCATTTGTATGCTTTGCTATTAATTGATATTGAGTATGAGTATGACTGGATCTCTTTTACCATGAATTACAATGTTTAGTCAGTCCTTGTTCTTTAGAGGTGCTCTGCATTTATGTTTTGCGGTCTCAGAAAGGGCTAGCGAGATACCATTATGTCATATTGTATCATGATTGTTTTGATAAA
This sequence comes from Elymus sibiricus, assembly GCA_039707655.1. Taxonomy (NCBI): domain Eukaryota; kingdom Viridiplantae; phylum Streptophyta; class Magnoliopsida; order Poales; family Poaceae; genus Elymus; species Elymus sibiricus. The sequence continues at coordinate 128,127,554 of CM077667.1, forward strand.
ATTGTTGACATCCGAGATTCATTATTATGGCTCGCTAGTTGATTATGTCATCGATATGAATAAATGTGAGACCTAAATGTTATTGTGAATGTGGTTAGTCTATAATCTTTGCTGAAAGCTTGAACATCAGTTAGACATATTTACAACAACAAGATCAAACAGAGTTTGTAAAAGTTTTTCTTTATCACTTTCAGTTTATCAACTGAATTGCTTGAGGACAAGCAATGGGTTAAGCTTGGGGGAGTTGATACGTCTCCGTCATATCTACTTTTCCAAACTCTTTTGCCCTTGTTTTGGACTCTAATTTGCATGATTTGAATGAAACTAACCCGGACTGACGCTGTTTTCAGCAGAATTGCCTTGGTGTTATTTTTGTGTAGAAATAAAAGTTCTCGGATTGACATGAAAATTTACGGAGAATATTTTTGGAATTAATAAAAAATATTGGCGAAAGAATCAACTGCAGGGGGCCCACCACCTGGCCACAAGCCAGGGGGGCGCGCCCACCCTCCTAGGGCGCGCCCCTGTGGCTTGTGGGCCCCCTGTTGCTCCTCCGACCTCGTTTCCACTTCTATATATTCCTATTCGGGGAGAAAAAAATCAGAGAGAAGAGTTCATCGCGTTTTACGATACGGAGGCGCCGCCACCTCCTGTTCTTCCTCGGGAGGGCAGATCTGGAGTCTGATTTGGGCTCCGGAGAGGGGAAATCGACGCCGTCGTCATCACCAACCATCCTTCATCACCAATTTCATGATGCTCTCCGCCGTTCGTGAGTAATTCCATCGTAGGCTTGCTGGACGGTGATGGGTTGGATGAGATTTACCATGTAATCGAGTTAGTTTTGTTAGGGTTTGATCCCTAGTATCCACTATGTTCTGAGATTGATGTTGCTATGACTTTGCTATGCTTAATGCTTGTCACTAGGGCCCGAGTGCCATGATTTCAGATCTGAACCTATTATGTTTTCATGAATATATATGTGTTCTTGATCCTATCTTGCAAGTTGTAGACACCTATTACGAGTTATGATCCGCATCCCCTAGGGTGACAATAACTGGGATTCTTTCCGGTGATTACCGTAGTTTGAGGAGTTCATGTATTCACTAAGTGCTAATGCTTTGGTCCGGTTCTCTATTAAAAGGAGGCCTTAATATCCCTTAGTTTCCATTAGGACCCCGCTGCCACGGGAGGGTAGGACAAAAGATGTCATGCAAGTTCTTTTCCATAAGCACGTATGACTATATATGGAATACATGCCTACATTACATTGATGAATAGGAGCTAGTTCTGTGTCACCCTATGTTATAACCGTTGCATGATGAATGCCATCCGACATAATTATCCATCACTGATCCATTGCCTACGAGCTTTTCATATATTGATCTTTGCTAAGTTACTTTTTCGTTGCTACTGTTACAATCACTACAACACTGCTACTGTCACTTTGCCATCGTTACCGTTACTTCCATACTACTTTGCTACTGAATACTTTGCTGCAGATACTAAGTTTTTCAGGTGTGGTTGAATTGACAACTCAGCTGCTAATACTCGAGAATATTCTTTGGCTCCCCTTGTGTCGAATCAATAAATTTGGGTTAAATACTCTACCCTCGAAAACTGTTGCAATCCCCTATACTTGTGGGTTATCAGCGGCGAAGGAAGGTGTCTGGATGAAGGAGTTCATGACAGATCTTGGAGTAGTGCCTAGTGCACTAAACCCAATGACTCTGTTATGTGACAACACTGGTGCCATTGCTCTAGCCAAGGAACCAAGGTTTCACAAGAGGACCAGACACATAAAGTGACGTTTCAATTCCATCCGCGATTACATCAAGGAGGACGACATAAATATTTGCAAAGTGCACACGGATCTGAATGTTGCAGATCCGATGACTAAACCTCTTCGAAGGGCTAAACATGATCAACACCAGAACTGTATGGGTGTTAGATTCATTACAATGTAAATCACATAGTGATGTGAGCTAGATTATTGACTCTAGTGCAAGTGGCAGACTGTTGGAAATATGCCCTAGAGGCAATAATAAAAGTAGATATTTCCTTGTTCATGATAATCGTTTATTATCCATGCTATAATTGTATTAATTGGAAACACTGATACATGTGTGGATACATAGACAACACTCTGTCCCTAGTATGCCTCTAGTAGACTAGCTTGTTGATCAAAGATGGTCCAGGTTTCCTAGCCATAGACATGAGATGTCATTTGATAACAGGATCACATCATTAGGAGAATGATGTGATGGACAAGACCCAAACTATGAACATAGCATATGATCGTGTCAGTTTATTGCTATAGTTATCTGCATGTCAAGTATCTGTTCCTATGACCATGAGATCATGCAACTCACTGACACCGGAGGAATACCTGGTGTGTATCAAACGTCACAACGTAACTGGGTGACTATAAAGATGCTCTACAGGTATCTCCGAGGGTGTCTGTTGAGTGGAAATGGATCAAGACTGGGATTTGTTACTCCGTGTGACGGAGAGGTATCTCAGGGCCCACTCGGTAATACAACATCACAACAAGCCTTGCAAGCAATGTGACTAAAGTGTTAGCCACGGGATCTTGTATTACGGAATGAGTAAAGAGACTTGCCGGTAACGAGATTGAACTAGGTATAGAGATACCGACGATCGAATCTCGGGCAACTAACATACCGACAAACAAAGGGAAGAGCGTACGGGATTAACTGAATCCTTGACATAGAGGTTCAACCGATAAAGATCTTCGTAGAATATGTAGGAACCAATATGGGCATCCAGGTCCCGGTATTGGTTATTGACCGTAGAGGTGTCTCGGTCATGTCTACATAGTTCTCGAACCCGCAGGGTCTGCACACTTAAGGTTCGGTGACGTTTCGGTATAGTTGAGTTATGTATGTTGGTGACCGAAGGTTGTTCGGAGTCCCGGATGAGATCCCGGACGTCACGAGGAGCTCCAGAATGGACCAGAGGTAAAGATTGATATATATAGGAAAGTGGTGTTTGAACTCCGGAAAAGTTTCGGGCATTTCCGGCAGTGTACCGGGAGTGACGAATGGGTTTCGGGGGTCCACCAAGTGGGCCCACCACACCCCAAGTGGGTCACATGGGCCTGAGGGTGGCGCACCAGCCCCTGGTGGGCTGGGCGTCCGGCCCAAGAAGGCCTATGCGGCTGGACTTGTGGGAAAGGGAAAGTCCAAGTGGGGAAGGGAAGGAGTCCTACTAGGAGTAGGATTGGAGGTAGACTCCTCCACCTCCACCTCCTTTGGCCGACTCCTAGGAGGGTTCCTAGGTCGGCCAGCCCCTCCCCTCCCTCCTTTATATACTAGAGGGGAGAGAGGGCAGCAGCACAAGAAACCCTAGCCACGGTGCAGCCCTCTCTCCCCGATAGATCAAATCCTCTAGTTTCAGCAGCGCTTAGGCAAAGCCCTGCTGGAATAGTTCCACCACCGCCGCCGCCGCGCCACCGCGTTGCCAGAGAACTCATCTACCTCTCCGCTCCCTCTTGCTGGATCAAGAAGGCAGAGATCGTCATCGAGTTGTACGTGTGCTGAACGCGGAGGTGCCGTCCGTTCGGCACTAGATCGTGATTGGATCGCGGGACGCTCGGCGATTTGGATCGCGAAGACGTTCGACTACATAACCGCGCTTCTTAACGCTTCCTGCTTAGCGATCTACAAGAGTTTGTAGATCCACTCTCCCTCTCGTAGATGCTCATCACCATGGATAGATCTTGCGTGTGCGTAGGAATTTTTTTGTTTCCCATGCAACGTTCCCCATCACTCATGACACGGAGAGAGAGGGGGACTCCTGCCAACACCGTCGGCCCCTGGGCTTAGCCCAGCGACGTCCCACCCGGGGTGGCGGCAGAGGGAGGGAGTGAAGGAAGGAGCGCCCTGATAACCCACAAGTATAGGGGATCGCAACAGTTTTCGAGGGTAGAGTATTCAACCCAAATTTATAGATTCGACACAAGGGGAGCCAAAGAATATTTGCAAGTATTAGCAGTTGAGTTGTCAATTCAACCACACCTAGAGATTAAATATCTACAGCAAAGTGATCAGTAGCACAGTAGTATGATAGTTTTGATAGCAGTAGCAACAATAACAGTAACGGTAGCAGTGATAGCAATAGTTTTGTAGCATGTTTAACAGTAGCAGTAGCAATAGTAACTTAGCAAGAACAATATGTGGAAAACTCGTAGGCACTGGATCGGTGAACTCGCTGGATGATATTCATCATATAACAGTCATAACCTAGGGCGACACAGAACTAGCTCCAGTTCATAAATGTAATGTAGGCATGTATTCCATAAATAGTCATACGTGCTTATGGAAAAGAACTTGCATGGCATCTTTTGTCCTACCCTCCCGTGGCAGCGGGGTCCATAAGGAAACTAAGGGATATTAAGGCCTCCTTTTAATAGAGAACCGGAACAAAGCATTAACACATAGTGAATACATGAACTCCTCAAACAACGGTCATCACCGGAAAGTATCCCGACTATTGTCACTCCGGGGTTTATGGATCGTAACACGTAATAGGTGCGTATGACTAGCAAGATCGGATCAAGAACATAGATATAATGGTGATAACATAAATGGTTCAGATCTGAAATCATGGCACTCGGGCCCTAGTGACAAGCATTAAGCATGGCAAATTCATAGCAACATCAATCTCAGAACATAATGGATACTAGGGATCAAGCCCTAACAAAACTAACTCGATTACATGATGAATCTCATCCAACTCCTCACCGACCAGCAAGCCTACGAAGGAATTACTCACTCCCGGTGGGGAGCATCATGGAATTGGTGATGGAGAAGGGTTGATGATGACGAAGACCGAAGATTCCCCTCTCCGGAGCCCTAGACGGGCTCCAGATCTGGCCTCCCGATGAAGAACAGGAGGTGGCGGCGGCTCCGTATCATAAAATGCGATGAAACTTTCTCTCTGATTTTTTTCTCCGAAAATTGGATTTTATAGCGTTGGAATTATGGTCAGTGGAGCCCCGACGAGGGCACAACCCACCAGGGCGCGCCTGGAGGGGGTGGCGCGCCCTGGTGTATCGTGCCCAACCAGGGCACCCCCTCCGATGGTTCTTGGCTCCGGTAATTTTTATTTATTGTAAAATAAATCTCTAAAAAAATTCGTCTAGTTCCGAGAACTTTTATTTCTGCACAAAAACAACACCATGGTAGTTGTGCTGAAAACAGCGTCAGTCCGTGTAAGTTTCATTCAAATCATGCAAATTAGAGTCCAAAACAAGAGCAAAAGCGTGAGGAAAAGTAGATGCGATGGAGACGTATCAACTCCCCCAAGCTTAACCCATTGCTTGTCCTCAAGCAATTCAGTTGACAAACTGAAAGTGATAAAGAAAAACTTTTACGAACTCTTTTGTTCTTGTTTACATATATATGCTTAAGTAGCACCCAGGTTTTCAGCAAAGATTATGACTAACCATGTCAGCAATAACTCTTAAAAATTATATTAACTCATATCTATGACATAAGCAACTAGCGAGCAATAATAAAATATCTCAAGCGCCAACACTTTGTCAAAACAATCGTGATATAATATGACAATAGTGGTATCTCGCTAGCCCTTTCTGAGACCGCAAAACATAAATGCAGAGCACCTCCAAAGTTCAAGCAGCGACTAAACATTGTAATTCATGGTAGAAAAGATCCAGACATGCTGCACCCAACATTAACTATACACAATGCATGAGGATGACAATAGTGCTCTCAGGTCTGGCGCTTATTTGAGAAGGTGACGACTCAACATAAAAGTAAATAGATAGTCCCTTCGCAGAGGGAAGCAGGGATTTGTAGAGGTTCCAAAGCTCAAAGCTTAAATCAGAGATAAATATAATTTTGGGAGGTACGCCCTTCCTGTCAACGTTACGACCAAGAGTTATCAATATCTTCCATGCTAAACACATTAGCGGCGGGTTCCAAGCGGTAAAAGTAAAGGTTTACTCCCCCTCCACCAACAATCACACTCCACGGCTAGCCGAATCCACGGGTACCGTCCATACCAACAACATTCCTGGGGGAGTTTTGTTTAATTATTTGTAATTTTTTATTTCGGGACTGGGAATCCCTATTACCGCCCCTCTCGTGCAAGGACGAGTGAATAAACACTCATCATGAGAATAACCCGCTTAACATGGAAGATACTGACCGCCCCTGTCGCTCCATTAGCTGCCCAGGCACACAAAACAGATGTTCATTTGAATTTTTAGAGGTGGCACATGCAGATTTACTTGGAACGGCAGGGTAATACCGCATATAGGTAGATATAGTGGACTCATCTGGAATAACTTTGGTTTAAGGATTTTGATGCACAAGCAGTGTTCCCACTTAGTACATGTGAAGGCTAGCAAATAGGTTGAGAAGCGGCCAGCTAGAGAGCGAAAACGGTCATGAGCATGCATTATGCATAATAAACATTGAATACTAGCATGAGTAGGATATGGACACCATGAACATAAATATCATGAAGGCTATGTTGGTTTTGATTCAACTACATGTGTGAACATGTGCCAAGTCAAGCCACTTGAAACATTCAGAGGAGGATACCATATCATCATACCACTTCACAATCATTTTAGTGCATGTTGACATTCAAGATAAATCATTATCCACTCCTAGCTACTTAAGCATGGCATGAGCAACTATAATCTCTAATTGTCATTGCAAAGATATTTGATCATAATATGATAAATCAAGGATACTAGGCTAAACATATTTACAAAAACAAAAACAAGTTGAGTTCATACCCTCTTCTCTCCGCCACAGCCACTTCATCAAATATTGTCATTATTGCCTTTCACTTGCACGACTGAATGATATGAAAATAATAATAGTGCAAGAGTGCCGTGGACTAAGCTAGAATCTGCAAACATTTTATTCAAGAGGAGAAAACAAAGTAACATGGTCTCTTTGTTAGATTAACAATAGTGCATATGAGAGCCACTCAACATTTTCATCGTGGTCTTCTCCTTGGTACGACTCAAATAAAAGGAAAAGAATTTCAGAGAAACACACTGAAATATTTTTGGAGTTTTTGTTTTTTCAAGAAGAAAACAAATTAAAGAGGGAAAAACAAAAACGAGAAAAACTATTTACACAGGAAAGCTCCCAACAAGTAAAAGAAGAAATGAGAAATCTTTTTGGGTTTTCTTTCGATACTACAATTAATTTAAGCTAGAAAGAAAATCCGAAAAGAAGTAGGAAATATTTTTGGGTTTTCTGAAAGTTTTTCAAACACGCAAGAAGAAAGCGAGAAAATAAATCTAGCATGGATAATACAATGAAAAAGTGTAGACACCGAGAACTGGAATGAAATGTGTAAACATGAATATAATGTTGGTGGATATACGTACTCCCCCAAGCTTAAGCTTTTGGCCTAGCTTGGTAATCACCATCCATAGCCTGGATAATAGTCAGAGTGATAGCCCACCGAGGTCCTTGGTGCAGCCTCCTCAGCCCTCCTAGCAGCTTCAACCTCCGCATTGTACGCACGGGCCTCGCGCTCAAGAACATTGTATCTTCCCCTACTGTGAAAATCAAAGAGAGCAGGAGAAGGCAAAGTAACAGGCACAACAGGATCTTTATTAAACCTCAAGTTGTAAGTATAATTAGTGGTTGTGCCCTTAAGGAACCTATGACGTTTCATGGCCTCAAAGTCTAAGTACTGAGTAGGTAAAATGGGATCGTTAGGCCAAGGTGATACATTTAGCTTCTCTGCTACACGAGAGGCACAAATTCCTCCATAAAAATGGCCACTAGCAGCGTTGTGTTGCAATCTCCGTGCAACAATTGCTCCAAGATTATAACGTTTATCTCCTGTTATAGCAGTGTGTATGAGACTCAAATCAGGAGCACACAGTGTGCTGCAATGTTGCTTGCCTACGACACATTTGCCATTAAAGAGTGCAAAGTAATGTATTGATGGGAAATGGATGCTTTTAATTGTACCTTGTGTCACTCCCCTATCTTCACCGAAACAGAGATTAATCAGAAATGACTCCTACTCAGAGGTTGGTGGTTCGTCTAGCAAACCCCGATATGGAATTTTGCATGCTCTACTAAACACTTCTAAAGGCATGGTGAAGGGACGGTCATAAAGGTTGAATGAACCTCTACACTCACGGGGAAAATATTTAAATTTCTTCGTGAAAGTTTTTGTGAGTTCGAGATGTTGAGGGCACTTATCTACGATGAAGGGAGCAAGTTCTGCATTGTGGATAAATTGCTCGAATTCCTCCTTGATACCTACACCTTCCATGAATTCGTCACACGGCCATAAACATGATTTGATAGCGGAATCTCGCATCGAGCTCTCACTTGGCTCAACATATGATTGTCGGACCGAGCTTCCGCTTGATGAGGCCTCCGAGGACTTCCTCCTCGAAGAACTCCTAAAGAATTGCATTTTTATGTGCGAACAAAATTCTGAAATATTTTTGGGACACAAAATTCTGTTAACAAAGTTTCGTAAGATTGATAGCAACTACTCCTAAGGATGCATAGAGGCCATATTAAGCATTCAAACTACTTAGAACTCTAAAAATTCAACATGCAAGCTCATCTACAGTAGCACCAAGAGTAACTAATTATTCTAAAAATAACCCACTAAATCAAAAACTAATTGGAGCAATGGAGGAGTCACATACCAAGTAGCAATCCCCCAAAACAGTTTCGGAAATGGAGCTTCGAGCAAAGAGATCGAAATCCGCGGGTTTGTGAGCAAGAACAGGGGAGTGAGAGCTATGGTGATTTTTTTTCTGGAGGTAGGAGATGACATGGGCTAAAGTGATAAGTGAGGGGCCCATGTGGGGGCCACAACCCACCAGGCCGCGCCCAGGGTTGCTGGCGCGCCCTGGTGTCTTGTGGGCACCAGGTGCACCCCCCTCTGATCTTATTTGCACTAGAAATTCAGAAATATTCAGAAAAAAATCGTATCAAATTTTCAGGGCATTCTAAGAACTTTTATTTTTGGGTCATTTTTTATTGCACGGAGAAAACAGAAAACAGGATAACCATGGCATTTTATTTTATTTAACTAAGAAAAAAAGAAAATAAAAGGGTGGGAGCAGAAGATTGTGCCTACTAGATTCATCAACTTCATACCTTTCAAAAATGATCAATTAGTAAGGTTGATCAAGTCTTATTAACAACCACTTCTGATTAGCATGAAACCGAAGAACTTTCGTAAAACACTAAGTTATCTCAATGGGGATATGCATATCCCTAACAATAAGTATGGCATATTTCTTTTTGGCAGTAGGTAGAGGTAGTTGAAAACTTCCAATAGTGAGTGTTGGAGATTCTTCAATAACATTTATACCATTCACTTGGAATTGTTTCTTCGGAAAGTGCACCGTATGCTCATTACCATTGATATGAAAAGTGACTTTGCTTTTATTGCAATCAATAACAGCCCCTGCAGTATTCAAGAAGGGTCTACCAAGGATAATCGACATGTTGTCGTCCTCGGGCATCTCAAGAATAACAAAGTCTGTTAAGATAGTAACATTTGCAACAACAACGGGCACATCCTCACAAATACCGATAGGTATGGCAGTTGATTTGTCAGCCATTTGCAATGATATTTCAGTAGGTGTGAGTTTATTCAAATCAAGTCTTTTATATAAGGAGAAAGGCATAACACTAACACCAGCTCCCAAATCACACAAAGCAGTTTTGACACAATTTCTTTTAATGGAGCAAGGTATAGTTGGTATTCCCGGATCTCCAAGTTTTTTAGGTACTCCATCCTTAAAAGAATAATTAGCAAGCATGGTGGAGATTTCAGCTTCAGGTATCTTTCTTTTATTAGTGATGATGTCTTTCATGTATTTTGCATAAGGGACCATCTTTAAGATATCAGTTAAGCGGGTACGCAAAAAGACTGGCCTAATCATTTCAGCAAAGCGTTCAAATTCTTCATCATCCTTTTTCTTAGATGGCTTAGGTGGAAAGGGAATGGGTTTCTGAACCCATGGTTCTCTTTCTTTACCATGTTTTCTAGCCACAAAGTCTCTCTTATCATAACGTTTATTTTTAGGTTGTGGGTTATCAAGACCAATAGCAGGCTCTATTTCAACATCATTATCTGGTTCTTTACCATTGTTCGGTTGAGTATCTTCATGAACATCGTCATTATCATTTTCATTATCACTAGGTGAATGTTCATTACCAGATTGAGTTTCAGCATCAGAAATAGAGACATCATTATTATCAGGAGGTTTTTGTATCTCAGGTTCACTAGAGGTAGGCAAAGTCCTATGATTTTTCTTTTTCTTTTTCTTCTTAGAAGGACTAGGTGCATTAGTGTTAATTCTTTGAGAGTCTTGTTCAATTCTTTTAGGATGACCTCGGGATAAAGAGGTTCTTGGGTCATTCTACCTCCTCTAGTAACTACTCTAGCAGCAAAATCATTCATATTATTATTCATTTCATCGAGTAATTCCTTTTGAGATTTAGCAACTTGTTCTAACTGGGTTTGAACCATAGAGGCATGTTTTCCAACGCCTCTAACATCATTACTGATTCTAAATAACAAGTCACTCAAGCGAGCAATCATATCAGAATTATATTTCAATTGTTTCAGAACATTTGCATTGAAGTGATCTTGTTTCATAATGTAGTTATCAAACTCATATAAGCATTGACTAGGATGTTTATTGTAAGGGATATCACTTTCATCAAACTTTAATAAAGAATTTACCTCTACCACCTGTGGAGGTGGTGGTGTGTCAAGGCCATGTATTTCTTCAATAGGTGGTAAATTCTTGACATCCTCAGCTTTAATACCTTTTTCCTTCATACATTTCTTTGCCTCTTGCATATCTTTGGGACTCAGAAATAAGATACCCCTCTTCTTCGGAGTGGTTTTAAGTGGTGGTTCAGGGAGAGTCCAATCATCATAATTCTTCAATATATTATTCAATAGTTCCTCGGCTTGTTCAACAGTTCGTTCCCTGAAAACACAACCAGCACAACTATCTAGGAAGTCCCTAGAAGCATCAGTTAGTCCATTGTAGTAGATATCAAGTATTTCATTTTTGTTAAGAGGGTGATCAGGAAAAGCATTAAGCAATTGGAGAGCCTCCCCCAAGCTTGTGGGAGACTCTCTTCCTAAATTTGCACAAAGTTAAATATTTCCCGTAAGGCAGCTTGTTTCTTATGAGCAGGTAAATATTTTTCAGAGAAGTAGTAAATCATATCCTAGGGACTACGCACACAACCAGGAGCAAGAGTATTGTACCATATCTTAGCATCACCCTTTAATGAGAACGGAAATAATTTGAGGATATAGTAATAGCGAATTTTCTCATCATGAGCAAAGAGGGTGGCTATATCATTCAACTTAGTAAGATGTGCCACGACAGTTTCAGTTTCAGTTTCATAGCCATGGAAAGGATCAGATTCAACCAAAGTAATTAACTCTGGGTCGATAGAGAATTCATAATCCTTATCCGTAACAAAGATAGGTGAAGTAGCAAACTTAGGATCACATTTCATTCTAGCATTCAAAGTCTTCTCTTTATACTTTCGTAGTAATTTCTTAAGATCATCTCTATCCTTACAAGAAAGGATTTCTCTAGTTATCTCCTCATCCATAACATAACCCTCGGGTATCTTAGGCATTTCAAATCTAGGAGATCTAGGTCTAATAGGTGTTTCATAGTTCTCAGTTTCAAAGGCTTCATCAGTTTCAGCAATCTCATCAGTTTCAGTAATTCCATTCTCTTTAGCTCTAGCAATTTCTTCATCAAGAAATTCACCTAGTGGCACATTATCATCAAGCATGGTACTAGCATCATCATCACAAGCATCATTCATAGCACAAGTAGCATCATAAATAACTCGCGACAAATCAGGATTTATAGCATGTGGTGGTGTTGCAAACTTACTCATAACTGAAGGTGAATCAAGTGCAGAGCTAGATGGCAATTCCTTACCTCCCCTCATCTTAGAGGGAAAAATCTTGGTTTTTGGATCCTTCAGATTCTTCATAGTGTGGACACTTGTGGAGAAGCCCAAGGACGAGCAAAACATCATCGGAACCAAATGGGTGTTCCGGAACAAACAAGATGAAGACGGTCAAGACTTACGCAACAAGGCGCGTGTCGTAGCTCAAGACTACACTCAAGTCGAAGGTATGGACTATGGTGAGACCTATGCAGCCGTTGCTAGACTTCAAGCAATCTGCATTCTTCTTGCTTATGATAATCACCATGATATCACGCTTTATCAAATGGACATTAAAAGTGCATTCTTAAATGGTGAGCTTGAAGAAGAAGTCTATGTTAAACAACCCCCTGGTTTTGTGAATCCTAAGAAACCTAATCATGTCTACAAGCTTCGTAAAGCTCTCTATGGTCTTAAGCAAGCCCCATGTGCTTGGTATAAATGCTTAACGAAGTTTCTCATTGAAAAGGGTTTTGAAATTGGTAAAATTGACGCAACCTTATTAACTAAAAGAGTTAATGGTGAACTATTTGTGTGCCAAATTTATGTGGATGATATTATATTTGGATCTACTAACCCACAATTTAGTGAAAGATTTGGAAGGTTGATGTCCGAGAAGTATGAGATGTCCATGATGTGTGAGCTCAAATTTTTCCTTGGTTTGCAAATCAAGCAAACGAGAGAAGGAACTTTCATCTCTCAAACCAAGTATACCAAGGACTTGCTCAAGAAGTTCAACATGCAAGAGTGTAAAGGTATGAAAACTCCTATGCCCACTAGTGGACATGTTGATCTTACCAAGGACGACGAACTGGTTGATCAAAAGGTTTATCGATCTATGTTTGGTTCATTATTGTATCTATGTGCCTCCCGACCCGATATCATGCTTAGTGTATGCATGTGTGCTAGATATCAAGCTGCTCCTAAAGAGTGTCATCTTAAGGCCGTGAAAAGAATTCTGAGATATTTGATACATACACCAAACTTTAGCATATGGTATCCCAAGGGATCTTCTTTGAATCTTGTTGGCTATTCCGACTCGGACTATGCCGGAGACAAGGTTCATAGAAAATCCACCTCGGGTACTTGTCAATTTCTTGGTAGATCTCTTGTGTCTTGGTCCTCCAAGAAACAAAACTCGGTATCTCTATCTACTGCCGAAACGGAATACATTGCCGCTGGATCATGTTGTGCCCAATTTCTATGGATGACTCAAACTCTTAAGGACTATGGCATACATGTGAGACATGTTCCATTATTGTGTGATAATGACAGTGCTATTAAAATTGCCCATAATCCCGTGCAACATTCTCGAACTAAGCATATTCAAGTTAGACATCATTTCATTTGTGATCATGTTGCCAAAGGAGATATCAATCTCAAGCATGTTCGTACTGAAAAACAATTGGCTGATATCTTTACTAAGCCACTTAATGAGAACGTGTTTTGTCACTTGAGGAGTGAGTTGAACATCCTTGATGCTTCAAACTTCAGCTAGACTCACTCGGATGCATGCGAGGGCATGAGCTTACATGATACTTCCTTGATACACGTGACATGCTATCTTATATCATGGAAATATATGCTCCCTTGTTTTGTAACTAATTTCGTGTAGGTACTTGGAAGAACTTCATTCCACAAGATTGCCAAAAACTCCAATCATAAGCAATCTTGTCATGACCAAGTATCCACAACCCTTCTTGTTGATGGAAGGAAGAATACAACTAAACCATATCCTTGACATATATTTGATGTGATCACATTTGCTAATTCTCAATTGATATAATGTCAAATGGATATATCTTGTTCTTCCTTGGATGACTAACCCATGTAGGTGAAAAGAGAACCAAAACAAACAAGGATTGCTCCCAACTCAAGATGATCTTCATCAACATTGAGCATCCACAACAAGTTCTTCTACATGCTACGTCATCAACATCACTCCAAGGTATGTACTCATATCCTTGAAAAGGCTTTACTCCAAGTCATGAGATAAAGCAACTCAAGTGATATGAAAACATTAAAATGTTTAATCGAAAAATGGTAACCCCATTTTGAGCTTAACGATGAGTATGACCTATGATCAAGTATTCTTGCTTGGCTCCTAAGTCAATATACTCTAATATAGGTGACCTAGTCACCGACCATCATCTAGATTAAGTATCTTGTTTGGTTCATTCATTATTTGCAAGATTCCTTGGAACCACTCAAATCTTCTCTAGTTGATATTTTGTTGTAAAAAGTCCTTTGTACTTCCTTTGAAGTTTTTCTACATTCTATTACAAGTTTTCCAAACTCATTGCCAAGCTTCTGTTTACTCTTCGGAGCCTCCGACTCAAACAACTCGGTTTCACCGATTTAGCAGATAAGCTGCATGACCACAATTCGGTTTCACCGAGTCATTTGTCTCGGAGCCACCGACATTGATTTCTTCTCTGATTTATGTTCATATTAGCAAATATTTACTTCTTCAGTGATTCCTTTGACATATTTTTTTAAAGGAGGAGAAACCTTGTTCTAGGATCCCTAACTCAAAGGAGGAGAAGTTTTAAATGCTCTCTATGATTCTCATTCTTTTCTGCGAACCCTACATTCTATGACACTTGTTCTCAAGGATCCCTTCTAACTCAATGATCCTTGTGTCTGACCCTGTGTATGGACCTTTTTGGAAATTAATGCCAAAGGGGGAGAAATACCAAAGCTTCAAATGCTAAGGGGGAGATGCATGCTTCAAATGCTAAGGGGGAGATACATGCTTATAATCAAGGGGGAGAATATCAAAGCTTATGCTTACATAGACAAGGGGAGAATACTAAAGTAGGGGGAGAAGTTTCGTTGTTTCCCATAGGAGAGAGAGCATGCCTAATCTTATTCTAATTTGATACTCTTATTTGTTATTCTCATGTTAGACTTGTCTCACCCTATCCAATCCCAATATCTACATGCAAAGATTCAGGGGGAGAGGATGACCTACTATCTCATATCTAGGGGAGAAAGTTCTAAATGTTCTTGGAGACATATCAATCTTAAGGAATATTATCTTTTATATGTTCTCCACATCTTGGTACTATTGAGTTCTATTGCTTTTTGATTGGTAGAATACTCTTGTGTTTCCTAACATTGTTTTCTCAAGTGTGCTTCTACTACTAGACTGCTCAAGAACTCAAGGTAAGTATATGCATCATATTCTTGATCAAGATGATCTGTTGCTTCCTGCACATACTGTTTGCAAGAGTGAAGTCTAGAACAAAGATACACCTCATTCACATATATTTGATGCATATAGCCAAGATACACATGACTCATCATATCCCTTCTACTATATGTGTGTCTATGCATTCCAAAGCAACTATCATGTAAAGGGATTGCACACATTTAGGGGGAGCATATTTTAGTCATGTGTCTCTCAAACTCTTCATTATATATTTGTACATCTTTATTTGAAGCTTTGATTGTATGTTGTCATCAATTACCAAAAAGGGGGAGATTGAAAGCACATATGCTCCCTTGGTGGTTTTGATAATTCATGACAACATACATTGTCTCTTGGACTAATATTTATACCTAGTTTATTTCAGGAAAAGTCCAATGATGGGATGGCTACAAATTGTGAGGAGATACCCCAAGATGCAAGGAATGGATTGGCAAAGCTTCAAGCTAGAAGACTCTCTTTTTACTTTGTGAGAAATCACTTTGAGTTCATAGGAAAGCCAATACTATTAAAAGGGGGTAAGGTTTTGTTGGTGAACAAATTGCTCCACGTGCACAAGTGCTAGTCACCAAAAACACCCACAAGCTCTCCCACAAAGATTCTATCTAAAGACCCTACCACTCAAAATCGGTGCCACCAAGAATTCATATCGGCTACACCGAGTTTAAACCCTAGACAGAAACCCTACCCACAAACCCTTCTTCGGTGCAACCGAGTTTCAGTGACCAACCTTCTGGTGTCCCAAATCATAAAATCGGATCCCAGTTTATGCTTCGGTCTCACCGAGTTTTGGAAACTGCCCTCGGCAACTGGTTTCGGTACCACCGAGAATTCCATATCGGTCTCACCGAGATTCCTAAAGTTGCCACATTTTGAACAAGTCGATGCCACCGAGTTTTACTTCGGTTTCACCGAGTTGGGCAATAATGTTGTAACGGTTGGATTTTTGGAGATGCCTATATATACCCCTCCACCACATCCCACTCGAAAGAGAAGCACTCAGAACTATTCCATACTTGCCCCATCCAGTTTTCTGAGAGAGAACCACCTACCCTTGTGTTGAGATCAAGATCATCCACTCCAACCATATGGATCTTGATTTCTAGCCTCCCCAAGTTGCTTTCCACCCAATCAATCCCTTCCACCAAGCCAAATCTATGAGAAAGTGATTGAGTGTTGAGGAGTCTATCATCTTGAAGCACAAGGGCAAGGAGTTCATCATCATTATCAAGCCTATTACGTTTTGGAGGGTGGTGCCTCCTAGATTGGTTAGGTGTTGCTTGGGAGCCTCCTACTTCGTGTTGTGGAGTTTAACCAAGAAGTTTGTACGGGCAAGGAGATCGCCTACTTCGTGAAGATCTACCCATAGTGAGGCTAGTCCTTCGTGGACGGAAGCCGTTATGGAATAGTCAAGGTTGCTACTTCGTGGACCCTTCTGGGTGGAGCCCTCCGTGGACTCTCGCGACCGTTACCCTCCGTGGGTTGAAGACTCCATAAACGTGGATGTACGATAGCGCCACCTATCCGAACCACGGGAAAAATCTTTGTGTCTACAATTGCGTTTGATCTTCCTGTCTCTACTCTCTCTTACATGTGCTTGTCTTACTTTCCGCTGCCATACTTGTTGACTAGCATGTGTAGGGTGCATTAGACCTGTTATATTTGCTAAAATCTACCAACCAATTAACTTGGGAAAATGTTAGGTTTTAATTCTTGCAAGTAGTCTATTCACCCCCTGTGACGCCCCCAATTTTGACCGTACGCTAATCATACACGCAATGCATACGACCAAGATTAGGGACTCACTGATCGATATCACAACACAATACTAGACAACAATTAAAGTCATACAGCTTCATATTACAAGCCAGGGGCCTCAAGGGCTCGAATACAAAGCTCGACAAGCATGAGTCAGTGGAAGCAAATAATATCTGAGTACAGACATAAGTTAAACAAGTTTTGCCTTAAGAAGGCTAGCACAAACATAACAACGGATCGAACGAGGTGAGGCCTCCTGCCTGGGAACCTCCTATCCTACTACTGGTCTGGGGCAGCCTCCACGTAGTAGTAGGCTCCGGCGGTGGTGTAGTAGTCATCTCCGGCGTACTCCATCTCCTAGGCTCCGTCATCTGAATGCGGTAATCGTATCGAGGGGGGAAGAGAAAGCAAATCAGCGGTGAGTACTCATCCAAAGTACTCGCAAGACTGACATTAGAACTATGCTAAGTATGCATCAGTATCAAGGAATGGGGTTATATCTGGGCTGACTGCAGAAAGCAAGAATAGGGGGAAGGCCTAGTCCTATTGAAGACTAGCATCTTCAGCATCTTGCAGCATTAGAAGAGAGTAGACTGGTATCTAATATATAGCAATATTATTGTAGCAAATTTTATAAGTATCCACGCCCAGAGATTCTTCCTTGACTCCCTGCGAGGAAGCAATCCCGGAGCCAACATTCATTTCAATTTAAAGTCACAATTTTAGTTGTAGTAGATCAAGGTACAACTCCAAGTCGTCCTGTTACCGTGGACACGACTATTCGAATAGATGAATTCATCCCTGCAGGGGTGCACCGCATTTCCAACACGCTTGATCACCTCTGGCCGGACACACTTTCCTGGGTCATGCCTGGCCTGGGATATCAACACGTCGTCGACCCACCTAGGCTCAACAGAGAGGCCAGCCGCCGGTCTAAATCCTAAGTGCACAGGGGTCGTGGGCCCACTCCCCCTTTGCACTCATGCATGATGCGTATGCGGCCGAGGTCAGTCCTAGCACAATCTAATCCAAGATCTGTGCCTTCCAAACCAATCGGGCGCGCGCCGCTCCATTGCTGACGTCCGAAGAGCTTCGGTTGATACAACGACGCTGAGTACCCATAACTTGTCCCACGTGAAGGTTTAGTGCGTAAAAGGTCAATCGACCAACTCAGATCAAATACCCAACCCATTAGCATTTCATTAATGCGGGGCAAGCGGGACCCATGAAGTGCGATCCCGTCGCCCCGTCTCGAGGATGTGTGGCAAGGGCCTCTCCTGCTCGGCCACGCCTCATCATCATCAAACCGTGGGTACCCCTCAGGGCCGACCCATCACCAACATGTTTCTATAACCAGGTCATAGTAACTGTGTGTATAAAACATCAAGACAGAACCTGAGGAATCACCCTCAAAGGGTCCCGCTCGATGAAACCGTCAAGGTGGACTTAGAGGAATCACCCTCGAGGGCCCCACACTTGAGGGGTTGCACGACAGAGTCATCGTCGGGAGTGGCGAAGGAGGAATCACCCTCGATAACCACGACCGACTAGCTGCACTACAGAGTTAGCATCATGAGTACTTCACGAGGTGTCACCCTCGGTACTCGATAGTAGCTCTGCAGAGTCGTACAACTAAGGGGTGTGCGGTGAATGTGACGGGCATGGCTTGTCGGTCAGTTGACCAAGTCTTCGAGTCGTCGAGTCGTCGATGAAGAAGCAGGGGCAACTGGGACTAAGGGGGTCACAGGGGATTCATTGATCAACCTATACTAAGCAGTTGATATAACAACAGGTATAGTAGCAGTTTATCAAAAACAGGCTATGCATCAGAAATAGGAGCTAGCTAATACAGTAGCAAAATCTAATGCAAGAGTGAGAGGGAAAGAAAATGGGCGAAATCGGAATGCTCAAAGGGGGGTTGCTTGCCTTGCTGCTCTGCGGCAAAGGCCTGATCGTCAGCGGTGTAGTCGTACCCGGCAGCAGCGTCAGTCTCGGGGTCTACCGGTAAGAAGAGGGGGGAAGAAACAATAAATATAAAGCACAGATGCAATCACGGTGCATGACATGGCAATATGCAGAGCTATGCATGCACTAACGCAGTACCACACGTCGCAGACGGGTCGGAAGAATATCTGACGATATTTTCCGGGTCTCGGGCTACTACCGGACAGATGAAAACGATGGAAAAGTTCCACATTCGTTATGATAGGAGCGCGTCACAGACTAACGGACAGCGTATTCGGATTCGTGGAATTTTTCTGAACAACTTTCATGTATAAAATATTTTCGTCTGACTTACGGTTTATTTTACATTAATTTGTAAAGTTTTATTAATATTCTGGAATTAGCAGATTTAAATTAATTCAATAAATGTAATTACGACATCAGCATGATGTCATGCTGACATCAGCAGTCAACAGGGATGTGGACTGGTCAAACTAATCAGTGGGTCCCACGTGTCATACTCACAGATTAATTAAGTTTAATTAATCTTAAACAGGTTAATTAGGGGGGTGGGACCCACATGTCATACTCTATTAATAAAACAGATTGATTAATTAACATAATTAGTCTTAATTAAGTTAATTAACTAACTAATTAATTAATTAATTAATATAATTATTATTTTTATATATATTAATTTTATCATTATTATTTTTATTTCATTTTAAAACAGGGGCGTGGGCCCTGCCTGTAAGTGGGTGGGGGCTAAGTGGGGGGTTATAGCCCCACTAACAAAAAGGGGCCGACCGGCAGGGGCTCGCACGGCGCGGTGCGGCGACGGCGGCCTTGGCACGGGCCGGAGGGGGGGGAGGCCGCGGCAGGGCGGCGGCAGTCAACGGCGCGGCCGGTCGTGCGCGGGGCGAGGCGTAGGCGGTGGCTACGGTGGTAGCGTGTGCGTGGCGGCGCGGGCGAGCGCGGGCAGAGGGAACGGGCAGCCGCGGTCGCGCGTGGGTGCGACTGTGCAAGGGCGAGCGCGCGCGGGGGGGTGCGTGGCTGCGGGCGCATGCGGCGCGGGGTCGACGGTCACGGCGATGCGGGCGAGGGTGCAGGGCGGCGAGTGGGGCCAGCAAGGCGAGCCGCGACGGTGCACGACGGCGGCGGGGCAAAGGGAGGGAGAGCCTCGGGCTCACCAGCGTCTGCAGGGGGGCTGGTTCGGCGAGGCTCGGAGAAGCGGCCTAGGGAGGAGGACGGGGACGGGGTGAGGAAGGTCCAGCGGGGGCGAGCGCCGGTGGGGGAGCGGGACGGCGACGTCAGGGCGGCCTGGCGATGGGGATGCGTCGTGGTGGCACCGGGAAAAGGCCGGCGGCGTCGGTCGCGGGGAGGGGCGAGGTGGCCGGCCGAGCGCCGTCGCGGGGCAGCTCCGATCCAGATCGGGATCGGGGGAAAGGGAGAGAGACGTGGGGGGAGTGGGGGCGATCAAGGGTTCGGTGGGGGGTGCGGGGGCGGTTATGGCCCCGGGGGTGGCCGGTTGGGCCGCATGGGGGGCAGGCTGGGTCACGGCCCGGTTGGGGCCGACCCAGTGGGGGGTGGGGCTTTAGTCCTTTTCTAATTTTGCTCTTTTTTTTGTTATTTATAATTTCTTGTTTTAAAAATAGATTTAGAAATAAATTACCCTTACAAAAATAAGCGAACATGCCCAATATTTGCAATGCAATATTTGGCATAGTCACATTAATTTTGAAGGCCATTTGAAAACATTTGAAAAATATTATAATCCCAAAAGGCATTTAATAATTGTTTTGGCATCTGTTAAAATAGTTTTGAGGCACCTAACTACATGATAAAATGTTGGCTCCAATTTTTGAATATCTTAGGGAATAATTGCAACCTAAGCATGATTTTTAATTTGAAGTTTGCAAAACTTTTAAATCCACCTTTGCAATGAATTTGAATTGCAAAGGAAATTTGGATCCGGGTTGATTCCAACAGTGATCATAACTGGATTAGCAAAATGATTAAGCTTGATCAATGTCATTACTGTAGCTTAATTACACGGATTACTGTAGCTGCAAATCCAGGGCGTCACAACTCTCCCCTACTAAAAAGAATTCTTGTCCCGAGAATTAAGAAGTAGAAGGAAAAAGCCCGGGGCATTCTGCACGAAGATGATCTTCGCGTTCCCAAGTGGCTTCATCTTCAGAATGATTTGCCCACTGCACTTTGAAGAATTTAGTAACCTTCTGATGAGTCCGACGTTCAGTTTTATCGAGAATGCGGACTGGTTGCTCTTTGTAAGAAAGGTCTTGTTGCAGCTCAAGCATATCATGATCCACTGCTCGGATAGGATCCTTGAAGCAGCGACGAAGCTGTGACATATGGAACACATCGTGAACCTAAGAAAGGTTTGGCGGCAGTTCCAGTTTATATGCCAATTTACCACGCCTTTCAAGAACAGTGAAAGGACCAATATATCGAGGAGCCAGCTTGCCCTTGATCCCAAAACGATGTGCACCTCTCATTGGCGTGACTCGAAGATAAGCCTTTTCGCCAGGTTGATAGACCATATCCTTGTGATGACGGTCATACTGACTCTTCTGAAGAGACTGAGCAGCCTTCAGATTTGCATGAATAATGCGGACTTGATCTTCGGCATGTTGGATAATGTCCGGACCGATAAGTGTACGTTCCCAGTTTCTGACCAATTCAGAGGAGTCCGACACTTATGTCCATATAACACTTCAAAGGGAGCCATCTTCAGACTAGCTTGATAGCTATTGTTGTAGGAGAACTCAACATACGGGAGAGATTCCTCCCATTTCTTGCCGAAAGAAATGACACAAGCTCGAAGCATGTCTTCGAGAATCTGGTTGACTCTTTCAACTTGTCCCTGGGATTGAGGGTGAAAAGCAGTGCTGAATGACAAATGAGTTCCCATAGCTTCCTGGAAACTTGCCCAGAATCTTGAAGTGAATAAACTACCACGGTCTGAACTAATCACCAATGGAATACCGTGGAGTGAAACAACTCTGGACATATATAGTTCTGCCAGCTGACTAGCAGTAATAGTTTCCTTGACAGCCAAAAAATGTGCAACTTTGGACAGCCGGTCAATGACGACAAGAATAGCATCATTACCTTTCTGCGACCTGGGAAAACCAGTGACGAAATCCATTTCAACATGATCCCATTTCCATTCAGGAATAGAAATAGGTTGCAGAGTTCCAGCAGGCTTTTGATATTCTGCTTTGATCCGACGACAAATGTCGCATTCTGAAACATAGCGTGCAATGTCTTGTTTCATGTTTGTCCACCAGAATCTTTGACGGATGTCTTGGTACATCTTGGTACTACCCGGATGGATAGACAGAGGTGTATCATGAGCTTCTTTCAGTACTCTATCAGTCATATTCAGGTTTTCTCTCTTAGTTGGGACGAATAAGCGACCCTTGAAGTACACGGCACCATCATCAGCAACAGTGAAGCATGAGGGTTTACCTTCCGCCAGATAGCGTTTAATCTTTTCGACTTCACTGCAATAGTGTTGCATAGTTTTGATGCTGCCCACGAGATCTGGTACAGCAACCAAGTTGCTCAGAGAACCCTGGTTAACAACACGGAGGTGCATTTTACGGGCCTCCGGTGGAGGGGGAACGAGATAATCCTGAGGAACGATATGGAGGTTCAGCTTGCGGAATCCTTATTGAAGAAGAGGGTGAACCTTGTGAACCTGAAGGTGGTTGCAGTAAGACTTGCGGCTCAAAGCATCAGCCATTACATTAGCCTTGCCAGGTGTATAAGAAATACCCACGTTGTAATCTGCTATTCGTTCCATCCATCTTTGTTGGCGGAGATTCAGATCTGGCTGAGTAAACAAGTACTTCAGACTTTGGTGATCGGTGTAGATCTCGTAATGATTACCAACAAGGTAATGCCGCCACTCTTTCAGTGCATGAATTACTGCAGCAAGTTCAAGGTCATGAACTGGGTAGTTCCCTTCATGAGGACGCAATTGATGAGATGCAAAAGCAACCACTCTGCGCTCTTGCATTAGGACACAGCCTATTCCCTGACGCGAAGCGTCACAATAAATGACGAAATCCTTACAAGTATCCGGAGGAGCAAGCACTGGAGCAGATGTCAGCTTGTCCTTAACTGTCTGAAAGCTCTCCTGACAATTTTCTGTCCACTCATATTTAACACCTTTGTGAAGCAGATTGGCTAAGGGCTTTGCAATCTTGGAGAAGTTCTCGATGAATCGACGGCAATAGCTGGCGAGTCCGAGAAAACTTCTGACTTGCTTGACATTCTTCGGGGGAGTCCAGTCAACAATAGCCTGAACTCATTCAGGGTTGACCGCAATACCATCCTTGGAGATCACATGCCCAAGGTAGGTCACTTCGTCCATCCAGAACCCACACTTTGAATACTTTGCATAAAGTTGATGTTCTCGAAGCTTCTCCAGTATAAGACGAAGATGTTTAGCATGCTCTTCTTTTTTCTTGGAAAATACCAGAATATCATCCAGATAGACCACGACGAATTTGTCGAGGTAGTCCATGAAGATATAATTCATCAAACGAGAGAAGGTTGCTGGGACATTAGTTAAACCGAAAGACATGACGGTGTACTCGTATGAACCGTAACGAGTAACAAATGCGGTCTTGGGGATATCTTCTTCACGAACACGGATCTGATGGTAACCCAACCTCAAGTCGAGTTTTGAAAACACTGACGAACCAGCAAATTGATCATATAGATCGTTGATCAGAGGAAGCGGATATTTATTCTGAATCGTTGCTTGGTTGATGGGACGGTAATCTTGGACCAATCGATTCGTACCATCTTTCTTCTTGACAAAGAGAGAAGGTTCTCCCCAAGCATAGGAACTTGGACGGATGAACCCTTGACGAAGCGAATCATTTATTTCTTGTTTTCAGCTCAAGGAGTTCATGAGGGGGCATTTTATAAGGCCGCTTAGCAATAGGGGTGGTGCCTGGCACTAAGTCGATGACAAAATTGACAGCTCTTACAGGGGGGGTCCCTGGAAGTTCTTCCGGAAAGACATCTTGGAAATCCCGGACAACTGGAATGTTTTCAATCCCCGCAAGAGGTGACATGTTTAATGCATTCAGGGCATATAGCCAGGCTTCATCATCTAACAACTTGGAATGACATGATCGAGTACAACTCATAACCAAAGAAGATTACTAAGAGTTGTTGAATTGTAATGCGTACTCGATTAAGATATCAATATCCTTGATTGTCCAACAACTCAGAACACGAGGAAACTGGAATCAGTGAAATATCATAGTTGATGAGGAGCTCATAAGAAGTTATAAAGCTCCATGATATTTATCAAGATACCAGGGATAATACTCGGAGGTAGATCGGAATAGAGGTTAGACTAGCGTATTGATCTGTGGAGGACAAGCACTTTAACTTGTCTAAGAACGAAAACAAAGTAGAACATCATGGTCGGAGCCACGATTGTAAAGGACAAGATCACAGATACCGGATCAAATTATACCAAGAGAAATTTATCGTTACAAGAAGCTTCTATGATAAGATCAACATTGCTTCCATGGGCATGAGCACAAAGTTCAAGGTCGACTCCCACTTCATCAATGCAGCACCTTCCATTTACTCCTCGCCTTTGATAAAGTTGTAGTTGTGAAAGTTTAACTGGCAAAACACCAGGAGAGTAAGACGCGTGAAAACTGTCGGGTTCACACGAATTAAGGAAGGCATAGGTCCAACCCATCGGGGCATCTTAGGAACATACTCCCTCCGTTCCAGAATATAAGGTGTATTGATTTCCGTGCAAGTCAATCATTTAAATGTTTTACCAAGATTATAGAACAAAATAATAACATCTGCAATACCTAATAGATAAAAAGTGAAACTACTTTTCATGATGGATCAAATGATATAAATTTTGTATTGTGAATGTTGATATATTTTTCTAAAAACTCGGTCAAACTTGCACTCGTTTGACTTTTCAAAAAACAAATACACCTTATATAAAGGAACGGAGGGAGTATATCACAAGCTTCAAGAGTAATTAACACATGCTTGACAAAAGAGCATGGCTGACAAAAGCATAGGATACAACTTATCAGAGGGAGAAGGCACAATTTACCAATGGCATCATGTATCAGGGGAAGAACATCACAAGAGTTTTGACTGTGAAGGATGCTATCGGATAATAACCCAACAATGGGTCTGGCGGTCCACAAAGGACCTGATGTGAGTATCAGTACCCAAATCAGAGGGAGAAAGAATGCAAGGCATCAGATCATAGAATATCCAAATAATTTGATGCTTAAATAACCAAAGGAATTAAGATTTCCAAATTGGTGTATCGGAAACAGATGCTCGGATCAACTACAAGTAAGATGAAAGGACTTAGATGGGCAATCAATCAAGGTTGATTTGTCAAGAACCAACCCAGGTTCGGAAAGACGTCTAGGCCGGAACGATAATTTATGAGGAACAACTGACGATTGTGTGCATTCATACACAGGTTGAATCAATAAAATCAAATGACAATCACAAAGGATTTAAAGAATATTGCTAGCCATATGGAATTAACCATAATGCAAGTACAAGAGAAAGGTCAAGAGCAATAGTCTACTGAAGATTTCAGAAGATCGAATAGCATTTCGAAGAATTTTGTGAAACACATGAACAACTGGGGATGAACGAATCCTCGATAAGGATGAGGAGTTATCCGCAGGGGTTGGCGGTGGAAGGAAATCGCTAAAGCGACGAGCACAAGTTCTCGGGAGAACATCAGAGAATATCTTCGGAGTCTTCTGATGAATCAAGCCATCATCTGAAATGAGGGGCTCTCCGGGGGAAGTAGTTATGAGAACCTAGAGTTAGAGTTAGTAAAATCTTTAACCCGAATAGAAGAGAGATCAGAACCCAGAGTATAGACGAGGAATAAAAGATCGTAATACCACCCGATTGAGATGTGGGCCCGTAAGCCACACAACTATGTTAGTAAAAGTTTTTCAGTGACTAGACTCAACTTCGGCCAAGGAGTTGGAAAGGGGGCTACCTACAGGCAGTCGGCTCTGATACCAACTTGTGACGCTCCCAATTTCGACCGTACGCTAATCATACACGCAATGCGTATGACCAAGATTAGGGACTCACTGATCGATATCACAACACAACACTAGACACCAATTAAAGTCATACAGCTTCATATTACAAGCCAGGGGCCTCGAGGGCTCGAATACAAAGCTCGACAAGCACGAGTCAGCGGAAGCAAATAATATCTGAGTACAGACATAAGTTAAACAAGTTTTGCCTTAAGAAGGCTAGCACAAACAGAACAACGGATCGAACGAGGTGAGGCCTCCTGCCAGGGAACCTCCTATCCTACTGCTGGTCGGGGGCAGCCTCCACGTAGTAGTAGGCTCCGGCGGTGGTGTAGTAGTCGTCTCCGGCGTACTCCATCTCCTGGGCTCCGTCATCTGAACGCGGTAATCGTATCGAGGGGGGAAGAGAAAGCAAAGCAGCGGTGAGTACTCATCCAAAGTACTCGCAAGAATGACATCAGAACTATGCTAAGTATGCATCAGTATCAAGGAATGGGGTTATATCTGGGCTGACTGCAGAAAGCAAGAATAGGGGGAAGGCCTAGTCCTATCGAAGACTAGCATCTTCAGCATCTTGCAGCATTAGAAGAGAGTAGACTGGTATCTCATATATAGCAATATTATTGT
The DNA here is from genome assembly GCA_039707655.1 of Elymus sibiricus. Lineage (NCBI taxonomy): Eukaryota > Viridiplantae > Streptophyta > Magnoliopsida > Poales > Poaceae > Elymus > Elymus sibiricus. The sequence continues at coordinate 128,154,196 of CM077667.1, forward strand.
AGCAAATTTTATAAGTATCCACGCCCAGAGATTCTTCCTCGACTCCCTGCGAGGAAGCAATCCCGGAGCCAACATTCATTTCAATTTAAAGTCACAATTTTAGTTGTAGTAGATCAAGGTACAACTCCAAGTCATCCTGTTACCGTGGACACGGCTATTCGAATAGATGAATTCATCCCTGCAGGGGTGCACCGCATTTCCAACACGCTTGATCACCTCCGGCCGGACACACTTTCCTGGGTCATGCACGGCCTCAGGATATCAACACGTCGTCGCCCCACCTAGGCTCAACAGAGAGGCCAGCCCGCCGATCTAAATCCTAAGCGCACAGGGGTCATGGGCCCACTCCCCCTTTGCGCTCCTGCACGATGCGTACGCGGCCGAGGTCAGTCCTAGCACACTCTAATCCAAGATCTATGCCTTCCAGACCACTCGGGCGCGCGCCGCTCCATTGCTGACGTCCGAAGAGCTTCGGCGGATACAACGACGCTGAGTACCCATAACTTGTCCCACGTGAAGGTTTAGTGCGTAAAAGATCAATCGACCAACTCAGATCAAATACCCAACCCATTAGCATTTTACTAATGCGGGGCAAGCGCGACCCATGAAGTGTGGTCCCGTCGCCCCGTCTCGAGGATGTGTGGCAAGGGCCTCTCCTACCTAGCCACGCCTCATCATCATCAAACCGTGGGTACCCCTCAGGGCTGACCCATCACCAACATGTTTCTGTAAGCAGGTCATAGTAACTGTGTGTATAAAACATCAAGACAGAACCTGAGGAATCACCCTCAAAGGGTCCCGCTTGATGAAACCGTCAAGGTGGACTTAGAGGAATCACCCTCGAGGGTCCCACACTTGAGGGGTTGCACGACAGAGTCATCGTCGGGAGTGACGAAGGAGGAATCACCCTCGATAACCACGACCGACTAGCTGCACTACAGAGTTAGCATCATGAGTACTTCACGAGGTGTCACCCTCGGTACTCGATAGTAGCTCTGCAGAGTCGTACAACTAAGGGGTGTGCGGTGAATGTGACGGGCATGGCTTGTCGGTCAGTTGACCGAGTCTTCGAGTCGTCGAGTCGTCGATGAAGAAGCAGGGGCAACTGGGACTAAGGGGGTCACAGGGGATTCATTGATCAACCTATACTAAGCAGTTGATATAACAACAGGTATAGTAGCAGTTTATCAAAAACAGGCTATGCATCAGAAATAGGAGCTAGCTAATACAGTAGCAAAATCTAATGCAAGAGTTAGAGGGAAAGAAAATGGGCGATATCGGAATGCTCAAAGGGGGGTTGCTTGCCTTGCTGCTCTGTGGCAAAGGCCTGATCGTCAGCGGTGTAGTCGTACCCGGCAGCAGCGTCAGTCTCGGCGTCTACCGGTAAGAAGAGGGGGGAAGAAACAATAAATATAAAGCACAGATGCAATCACGATGCATGACATGGCATTATGCAGAGCTAGGCATGCACTAACGCAGTACCACACGTCGCAGACGGGTCGGAAGAATATCTGACGATATTTTCCGGGTCTCGGGCTACTACCGGACAGATCAAAACGATGGAAAAGTTCCACGTTCGTTATGATAGGAGCGCGTGACAGACTAACGGACAGCGTATTCGGATTCGTGGAATTTTTCTGAACAACTTTCATGTATAAAATATTTTCGTCTGACTTACGGCTTATTTTACATTAATTTGTAAAGTTTTATTAATATTCTAGAATTAACAGATTTAAATTAATTCAATAAATGTAATTACGACATCAGCATGATGTCATGCTGACATCAGCAGTCAACAGGGCTGTGGACTGGTCAAACTAATCAGTGGGTCCCACATGTCATACTCACAGATTAATTAAGTTTAATTAATCTTAAACGGGTTAATTAGGGGGGGTGGGACCCACATGTCATACTCTATTAATTAAACAGATTGATTAATTAACATAATTAGTCTTAATTAAGTTAATTAACTAACTAATTAATTAATATAATTATTATTATTTTTTATATTAATTTTATCATTATTATTTTTATTTCATTTTAAAACAGGGGCGTGGGCCCTGCCTGTAAGTGGGTGGGGGCTAAATGGGGGCTTAGTGGGGGGTTATAGCCCCACTAACAAAAAGGGGCCGACCGGCAGGGGCTCGCACGGCGCGGTGCGGCGCCGGCGGCCTTGGCGCTGGCCGGAGGGGGGGAGGCCGCGGCAGGGCGACGACAGTCAACGGCGCGGTCGGTCGTGCGCGGGGCGAGCCGCAGAGGGAACGGGCAGCCGCAGTCGCGCGTGGGTGCGACTGTGCAAGGGCGAGCGCGGGCAGAGGGAACGGGCGGCCGCGGTCGCGGGCGAGCGCGGTGGTAGCGCGTGCGTGGCGGCGCGGGCGAGCGCGGGCAGAGGGAACGGACAGCCGCGGTCGCGCGTGGGTGCGACTGTGCACGGGCGAGCGCGCGCGGGGGGGGAGGGTGGTGCGTGGCTGCGGGCGCATGCGGCGCGGGGTCGACGGTCACGGCGATGCGGGCGAGCGTGCGGGGCGGCGAGTGGGGCCAGCAAGGCGAGCCGCGGCGGTGCACGGCGGCGGCGGGGCAAAGGGGGGGAGAGCCTCGGGCTCACCAGCGTCTGCAGGGGGGGCTGGTTCGGCGAGGCTCGGTGAAGCGGCCTGGGGAGGAGGACGGGGACGGGGTGAGGAAGGTCTAGCGGGGGCGAGCGCCGATGGGGGAGCGGGACGGCGGCGTCAGGGCGTCCTGCCGATGGGGATGCGTCGTGGTGGCGCCGGGAAAAGGCCGGCGGCCGGCGGCGTCGGTCGCGGGGAGGGGCGAGGTGGCCGGCAGGGCGGCGTCGCGGGGCAGCCCCGATCCAGATCGGGATCGGGGGAAAGGGAGAGAGACGTGGGGGGAGTGGGGGCGATCTAGGGTTCGGTGGGGGGTGCAGGGGCGGTTATGGCCCCGGGGGTGGCCGGTTGGGCCGCATGGGGGGGGAGGCTGGGTCACGGCCCGGTTGGGGCCGGCCCAGTGGGGGGTGGGGGCTTTAGTCCTTTTCTAATTTTGCTCTCTCTTTTTTGTTATTTATAATTTCTTGTTTTAAAAATAGATTTAGAAATAAATTACCCTTACAAAAATAAGCGAACATGCCCGATATTTGCAATGCAATATTTTGCATAGTCACATTAATTTTGAAGGCCCTTTGAAAACATTTGAAAAATATTATAATCCCAAAAGGCATTTAATAATTGTTTTGGCATCTGTTAAAATAGTTTTGAGGCACCTAACCACATGATAAAATGTTGGCTCCAATTTTTGAATAGCTTAGGGAATAATTGCAACCTAAGCATGATTTTTAATTTGAATTTTGCAAAACTTTTAAATCCACCTTCGAAATGAATTTGAATTGCAAAGGAAATTTGGATCCGGGTTGATTCCAACAGTGATCATAACTGGATTAGCAAAATAATTAAGCTTGATCAAGGTCATTACTGTAGCTTAATTACACGGATTACTATAGCTACAAATCCAGGGCGTCACACCCCCCCTCTAGACGTCTCTTCTATCGATCCCCTTCAATAGTAGTATGATAGTTTTGATAGCAGTAGCAACAGTAACAGTAACGGTAGCAGTGATAGCAATAGTTTTGTAGCAAGTGTAACAGCAGCAGTAGCAATAGTAACTTAGCAAGAACAATATGTGGAAAACTCGTAGGCACTGGATCAGTGAACTCGTTGGATGATATTCATCATATAACAGTCATAACCTAGGGCGACACAGAACTAGCTCCAGTTCATAAATGTAATGTAGGCATGTATTCCGTAAATAGTCATACGTGCTTATGGAAAAGAACTTGCATGACATCTTTTGTCCTACCCTCCCGTGGCAGCGGGGTCCATAAGGAAACTAAGGGATATTAAGGCCTCCTTTTAATAGAGAACCGAAACAAAGCATTAACACATAGAAAATACATGAACTCCTCAAACTACGGTCATCACCAGAAAGTATCCCGACTATTGTCACTCCGGGGTTTACGGATCATAACACGTAATAGGTGCATATGACTAGCAAGATCGGATCAAGAACATAGATATAATGGTGATAACATAAACGGTTCAGATCTGAAATCATGGCACTCGGGCCCTAGTGACAAGCATTAAGCATGGCAAAGTCATAGCAACATCAATCTCAGAACATAATGGATACTAGGGATCAAGCCCTAACAAAACTAACTCGATTACATGATGAATCTCATCCAACTCCTCACCGACCAGCAAGCCTACGAAGGAATTACTCACTCCCTGTGGGGAGCATCATGGAATTGGCGATGGAGAAGGGTTGATGATGACGAAGACCGAAGATTCGCCTCTCCGGAGCCCCAAACGGGCTCCAGATCTGGCCTCCCGATGAAGACACGAGGTGGCGGCGGCTCCGTATCGTAAAACGTGATGAAACTTTCTCTCTGATTTTTTCTCCGAAAATAGGATTTTATGCATTGGAATTAGGGTCAGTGGGGCCCCGAGGAGGGCACAACCCACCAGGGCACGCCTGGAGGGGATGGCGCGCCCTGGTGTATCGTGCCCAACCAGGGCACCCCCTCTGGTAGTTCTTGGCTCCAGTAATTTTTATTTATTGTAAAATAAATCTCCAAAAAGTTTTGTCCAGTTCCGAGAACTTTTATTTCTGCACAAAAAACAACACCATGGCGGTTCTGCTGAAAACAGCGTCAGTCCGAGTTAGTTTCATTCAAATCATGCAAATTAGAGTCCAAAACAAGAGCAAAAGCGTGAGGAAAAGTAGATACGACGGAGACGTATCACGCCCCAGTGGCTAAGGTTTCGTCCCCGCTTGAGTCGCCCGAGCGGGGGCGACGCATGGGGCCAGAGGAAGACTCTTGGTCGCTGACCCCAGCATGAGCATAACCAAATGGTATTTCGTTTCGATCCATGGCTGCAGCACAACCGATTGATGCATGATTGTCCCCGTGATTGTTAGACAGTTACAAGCTACTGTCAAATCCATGTGAAGGGAATAAGACCACAAGTTAGGGTCTCTTTGATTTGTAGTATTTTGAAAACGTAGGAATATGAAAAGTATAGGGTTAGAGTGGCATGCCCACTTGAATCCTATAGGATTAGCAATGAGTGTTTGATGCCATAGGAAAAATAAAGGAATTGTAAAAAGAGGTTGAAGTGGATGTTTTTTTAGACAATGGGCAGCAGCCTCTCATTCATTCAACAATTGTTCAGTACAAATAATGCCCCTGATGATCTCAGGAGGCTCATTTAACCACCACGATCCATAGTCATGTTCTGCCGATCTGGCAAGAACATGGGCTGCCTCATTACATACTCTACTAACACATTTAAAAGTACAGAATACAAACTTGTTGGCTCTCATCTTTATACCATGAACAATGGCACCTTTCGAAGTCCTATCGAACCCTTGCCGTTGCAACTTTGTTAACAAGTGAGAGGCAATCAGAAGCAACTTGGAAAGACTGAACTCATGTGCTTTCAGCAAGCATCAGCGCCTGGTGGATGGCCTCTGCTTCAACAATTTTGGGACATTGCACATTATCAATAATGCCTCGACAAGCAGCATGCATTACCCCTAGATGATTACGCATGATAGCACCATATCCAGCCTTTGCAGTACCGGAGAAGATCGCAACATCCACGTTGATCAGCATTAGGCCCTCCGGTGGCAGAGCCCATTTCTCAATTGACGTCAAGGTCTCACGTCTGATGGGGCCTTCAGGGCTGACATTGTTCAACAAAATAAAGTCAATGTAAGCTTTGATCTTTCCCGATACACGTAAGGGAGGTAATACCTCACCATTTCGGCAGGAGTTTCTATTCTCCCAGATATGCCAAGAAGGCACTGCAAATATCATCGAATGGAACTCCGAGGCATCAGAAATCCAATCCAGAAACCATTGCCTGATATGAGAAAAGTTTTTTAGATTCAGGCAAATGCCACTCTTTCTTTAAATCCTTCCAAATTTCTTTAACATATTGGCATTGAAGGAAACTATGTTCTATATTCTCCATTGGGTTACGAAAGTAGCAGTCATACCTTGTAGGAATTGACCGCACCTGGAGCTGAGTCCCAGTGGGGAGACAATTGTGGGCCATTCTCCATAACACGACCTTCATTTTATTTGGACAGTTGATGGCCCATAATTTCTTCCATGCTTTCTCCAAAATTCCATGTTTTGAAGAAGCTCCCTTGCCATCAGAACTTTGAACTTCCCAAAACAATTCTGATCTGGCTAGGTTGTATGCAGACCGGACGGAGTACATCCCTTTTTTTGTGTACGGCCAAGAGGGAAAATCATTGTAACCTTGAGAGCTTATGGGGATGCCGAGTATCTTCTTCGATATTTCTTCAGGAAAAAATTCTCTTACTGAATTTGTGTTCCAGTGTTTCCCATTCTGCACCATTAGAGTGCTAACAGTTTGGTTGTGAGCGAATACATGGAGGGTTGCTAACGTACTAGGGGTCACCTATGGAATCCATCTGTCTGTAATGATGTTAATGTCCTTGCCGTCACCGACTCTCCAAAAGAGACCTTGCTGCAACAGTTTTTTACCATGCATAATACTGCACCAGGTATATGACGATGATCTTGGGCATTGAGCCGACCATAAATCCCTGTTAGGGAAGTAGCGCCCCTTCATCACTCGGGCACACAATGATTGAGGTTCGGTTAGTGGATGTTAGATTCCCTATGAAACGTGGTAGAAAAAATTATATAGGAAAATTTTCTATGGGATCCAATCCTATGAATCAAATGACTAACATAGGAAAAATTTCTAAGGATTTCAATCCTGCAGTAATTCTATATAATTCCTTTGAATCAAAGAGCCCCTTACCTTGTCCCCTGCGGCCGGAATCAAGTCATACGCAACAATGTTTCTGTGTTGGAATCACTCGATCGCTTTGCACTTGGGAATGTTTTTTCATATGCCTGCATGAGGTTTCACCCCCGTTTGTTTACTTTTGAAGGGCGTCGTATCTAATGCATCCGGGTTGATTCGTGAATCCCTGTATCCGCCGACTGCTCGACCGGCCGATTGCCATCCCACGCACGCAATAAAAATCTGACGGGAATTGCAAATACACGCCCGCATCAGCTTTTGGTTAAGCCTGCTTATTTGCTAATAACCCCTCGGCGGAAGCACCTCTGCTAATCCCCGCTCGTCTTCCTCCCAATCTAATCGCACTCAATCCCTCCATGGCGGCACGGACGACGGACCCATGAATCCTTGGACAGCAGCTGCGCATGGCCGACCTCCGCGTTTGTCCGCCTCAAACGGTTCCATGGCCTGGTGATCCCAACGACGATGGCCGTCGTTGGCCTGCCTCCCCGCATGTTCGCCTCAAATGGCTCAACCACCTCGGTTATCCGCTCGGCGGCTGCGGCTGGATCCACCATGAATTGGCGTACCACCGCGCCCGTCCACCTGCTTGCCGGGCGGTCCCCGACGCGGAGTCCGCCACCGGCCGCAACCTGCACACCATCCACTGCACCGCGCACGCATCCAGCCGTTTGCTGCTCCACCTGAGGACGTCCGACTGCTGACTCGTTTGGGAAGCAAGCACAGCCCGCTGCATAGCACAAGGACCACGTTCTGAATTTCATTGTTCCTGTTTATGTTTCAAGTACTTGCAGATTGTAGTTTGTCAGCTTATTCATTGCGGACAGCTTCTGAGTTCAGAGACAAGTGAATGTAGCTTATTGGGAATGCACAATTCAGAAATAAACAAATATCTTATTGCCCAGTTCCTGATGATTTGTGGTGTTCTGCGATATGTGATGCAATACAGCAGAATGAGGGCATAGTATAACTTGGTGCTTACCATTCCTTGTGATTCTGCATTTATATTTGTCATTTACATAAAGGGATGACCGCTCACAGGCTGACAAAGTTTCTTGTACATTTATTTCCCCTGGGTGATAGCTGCTGATTGTTTGCATAAAAGAACAGAGCATGCTTCGGGTTTATGTGAACATAATGTAAATTGGTGCTCTTGCTGATTGCTACACTCCATTCAATACACATCAAGTCAGAGTAAATAAAAGGAAGACAGTTTAACAAAACACATAATTCCATCAATTACAATAATCCAGTGCATGGAGGAATAAACATTAATAACTCATATAAATTCATGTTTTCTAGTAGACTAGGGCCATCGTAGAGCACCATTTGGCTTCATCTGTTGCACAATCTCGGTCCCTTCGCCTTGAACTTTTTTGGTAGGGCAATTGCGACTATCATGAAATACTATTTGTTTGCACGTCTTGCACATACATGCGACTTTTACCTTGGCTTCCTTCTTCTTCTTCTTCTTCTTCTTCTTCTTCTTTTGTTAATCGCACTCCACGTCAGTTGCCTTCTCTTCTAGTAAATTCCCACGCTCATCATACACATTTTCCCTGCCAATTAAAAAATGATGTCAGTAAAGTATGCTGGTATCCATGACTCTCGAATGCTGAACCTTTTAGTCAACCACTCATTCTCCTCCAAGCCAAAGTCTGTAATGACTGAATTCCACTGAAACTCAAACTCAGTTGGAGTTTCCGAACCCCATACACACGAATTCATTCTGTCCCAAAAATCAGAATCTTCTCTAATTAATGGTCCAATCTTCTCCGGAAGTTTCTCCATTATGTGCCACATACATAACCTATGCACAGTGGTCGGAAAAACTTTGTCAATCGCATTCTTCATGCTAACAGCTTCGTCAGTTATAATGAGTCTAGGTGCTACCCCTCCCATTGCTCTAAGGAAGGTCTCAAATAACCAAACATATGACTGAGTCTGCTCATTTAGCAAGAATGCCGCGCCAAAAAACACACTTTGTAAGTGATGATTGACCCCAGTAAATGGTGCAAAGATCATGTTGTATTGATTAGTAGTGTAAGTAGAATCAAAGGATACCACACCATCACCACCAAAGTGATTGTAGTTTTTCCTACTCATGGCATCTGCCCAGAACACATACATCAACTTCCCCTCGCGGCTGACAACAAAATCATAGAAAAAAGCTGGATTGACTTCTTGCTTTCTAGCTAGCTGAGCGACAAACATTTGAGCATCTGCATCTCTGATTTTTAGCCTGAGGTCACGGTAGTAATTTTGCAGGTCCCTCTTTGAGCACCCAACATTAGGAAACCCACCTTCGCTGACTTGAAGGAGCATGTATGCCTGACATGTGCCTATGCTTGCTTTGTGGCATGTGTATAGTGTATTTTTTGCCCTTTCGCTCACTCTGCGATTTGATCTGATCAAATGGCATTTATCAGGTGATACAAGACCATGAGTGTGCCGCTCAATCCATGAGTGTATTTTGTAGGTGTTATCGCCACTTAGCTTGACGAAGATATGTGCATCACAACCACATCGTGTGGTTGTGTTCTTACGGAATTTCTTTGATGGATCTTTAATCTCCTTGTTCTTCTCAGACCTGAATCCTTCCCTATTGCACATGAAACGCTTTGTCCGAACCACATTATTGTCCAACTTTTTTTGCTGTCTGACACGAACTCCAAAACCCATATGATGTGCATATGACTTGTAGAACTCCTCCACGGCCTCAAGGCTTTCAAATGACATCCCTACTTTAGGCTTCAACTTCTCGTCACATATCGATGTAAAAGAGGAGCACTAAAAATAAATAATGAATGACAATAATCATCATCATGCATGACTCTCTGAACTGAACAGGGACATAGCAAACGAAAGTTTATTAAACTCACAAATAGAGGAATGCTTTCTTTCTTTTTTGGCGTAGCAAATTCTCCCTCCTTCACTTGAGTTTCCAACATTTTACCTAATTCTGTAGCTGCACATGCATCAACATGGTTAGTCTCTAGATAACAAGTACTACACATGTACAACATACAGAAATAGTCTGGGTCATACACAGCCGGGTCGTTACCTGAAGCTCCATGCACAGTACTGAAATCTGATTCGTAATCTGCAGTAGTAGTAGTTTCTGCAGCAATAGCAGTTTCTACAGCCATAACAAGGAAACTGAGATGGGCCTCCAACTGGCTAGATGCAGAGGCATACTCATCAGGATCAGCACTTGAACTATGAATTACTGCTGATACATATTGGACATCCATAACAGCAGGAGCCGCCATGATCAGTTGCGGTGTATCACGGGAGAAAGATTTTTCCATCATGCTGATGGGGCGTTCAGAATCAGAGATGCATCCCGTCATGGCCGCCGCGGAGATCGTCAGGGCAGATGAATTCCGTCGTGGAGATTGTCCGTCCGGATGGATGCCGTCCCGTCCGTGCCTGACATTGGGATGCATGTTGCGGCCTGATTAGGGATTGAGGGGGAGACGATCGGGGATTAGCAGAGGTCCTTCCGCCAAGGGGTTATTAGCAAATAAGCAGGCTTAACTAAGAGCTGATGCGGGCGTGTATTTGCAATTCCCGTCAGATTTTTATCGCGTGCGTTGGATGGCGATCGGCCGGTCGAGCAGTCGGCGGGTACACAACCCGGATGCATTAGATACGACGCCCTTTTGAAGGGGGGGAAAAGAAGTGCTCTGCCGCCATTGTGACCTTTTCCTTCTTCATTTCCCCTGTTTTCTAAAGTGCCGCAATCCCCACACTGCATGCATACGGGCACTAATTAGTGGAACCGGCTTTTTAATGAAGCTTCTAACAGCATGTAGACCCCTTTGTTTTTTTATCGATCGAAAGGGTGTTAATTAGCGCTTGTGATGCAAGTTTTCGGCGTTCGTTAAGAACCCTCCGCGAATCATACGTATTGTACGAATCGAGACGGCGGAACGTATCATCATCTACTCATAATTTTGTGATCTGACATGATCTTGCTGTACAGTTTGCACATTGCACGCACGTGGCCGAACTGCATCGGATCGAGATGAAATTTACTTGTTGATTCCCCTTGCACGCTTCTCACCGCTGACGGTCTGCATGTTGTCGATCTACATGTGGCCTGTGCCTGGATTCTCCTGCTCGGCTGTCACCTAATCTTGTTTGCTCCTTTAATATCCAGCGATGGAGCGGCTGACAGTTGCATCTCGAGGCAGGACCAAGCATACATAGATAGATAAAGTAGGAGCAGTGAAAGGTGACTTTCAGATAATGCACATACTGCTACGTACTATTATTTGTCCTTGGGAGGAAGACAACGAATCTCCATCTTGGTCAGGATTAAGGAATGATGGAGTGTGTACAGTTTTCAGACGGACGGGACGAACTTGGAATGACGTGTGGGAGGATGATTATATTCGGCGGCCTAAGATTTCCCTCGCCCGATACGTCCGGTTTATACCATTCCGTTTTGTTGGTGCCATCTGCCATCCCTTCCTCTTCGAGCTTTCGAGCAAAAATGGCAGCAAGCTGGTTGGTTTTGCAAGGCAAGAATCTGGAAACACGATGGTTGTGGAGTAGTATCTTTTTGTTTGCACCGTAATCTTCGCTGGTAGTATATCCTTATTAACCAATGGCATTTGTACTAGGCCTATCAATGGCTTTTGCATTAGGCCAAACCTGGCGTTACTCGAGGAACCAAACCGACATTACCGCTATGGTAAAAACGTATTACTAGCGTCCATCCAGGCCATTAGTGGTCCGTCGATCCATCCATGGAAAAACATCAGCACCTACCATTAACGAAGCGTATCTGCCAGCCCTGCCCGATACCTTCCAGAGGATCTCGTTCCCACCTTACATATACCCTCCATCTCCTTCACGCTTCCCACTCCTCGGCCGTCACAAGAACCTCCCCGGCGCGCCCGATCCTCGCCCGCATTGCCCGCCTCCTCCTCGGCCGGCAGGAGGAGCGATCGCCATGAAGCGCCTCACGGTGATCGCCGCGTCCATCGTGGCGCTGCTCCTGGCGGCGTGCACCGCGGCGGCGGCGGCGGCCGCGCTGACCATCTCCCGGAAGCAGCAGCACCGGCCGGCGTCGGTGTCCTCCGGCGCGTGCGACATGTTCGCCGGGGCCTGGGTGGCGGACGAGTCGTACCCGCTCTACGACTCGGCGAGCTGCCCCTTCGTCCGCGGCGAGTTCGACTGCGCCCGGTTCGGCCGCCCCGACAAGCAGTACCTCCGGTACCGGTGGCAGCCCAGCCCGCCCTGCTCCCCGCCCAGGTCTGCAACGGCGGCGCCGAAGCCGATAATGATCGCGAGAGTTGCGGCGTTGAGTTGATGGTGTTTGTGCCGTGCGCAGGTTCGACGGGGCGGCGCTGCTGAGGATGTGGGGCGGCAAGAAGGTGATGTTCGTGGGCGACTCGCTTGCGCTGAACCAGTACGAGTCGCTGCTGTGCATGATCCACGCGGCGGCGCCCGACGCCCGGGCCACCGTCTCGCCGCGCTCCGGGAGGGTCGACCCGGCGACCACCGTCACGTTCGATGTACGTGCCCACGCCTTCCTTCCTTCCTTCCTTCTCTGCGCTCCTTGGTTTCCTTTCTTCCAAGTAAGATAGATTGATCGTCCGGTAAAAAGGTTGGCGGGTGGGGTTGGGGCCTGGGCGATGCGATGCGGGCATGATGAGGTGATAAGTCGGGTGCGGTGCGGTCCGACGGCTGGACCGCGCGATTTCGTGCTGCGCTGCGCCTGCGCTGCATGGCCAGCGTGGCCGATGTCGACCATGCATTTCGTTGGTCTCGCGATGCACAAAAGTCAACAGGACTGGAAAACGCCAGCGCCGAACGAGATTCGGGTCGCCCTGAGGCCGTCTGGTTTGGACTTCGTTGGGTAACGTGCTTGCCTCGCGCGCCGAATGTCTGCACTTTCTGACGGTTGCTGGCCGCATGTGCTTTTCCTTTCTCTGTTTTTTTTTTTTTGCTCTCCCGGCCAGATTATATTCTCTGTTTTTCTTCCTTCTTTTTCCTCCGTTTAACGTGCGATTTCCTCATGTCTTTCCTGGCTGGCTCACTCTTGGAATAGAACATTATCCGAAAAAGAATCTAAACGAGCCGGGGCATGGCAAGTGCCCCAGGTGAGCTGGCCTCAAAGGGCTGTCTGCTCGCTGCCGTGTGCTTGCCGGCGCTGGTGCTGCTGGGGTGGTGCGATCTACTAGTATGACTTAACCCTGTTCAGTACAGATCTAGCGTGACATGTTCGTGGTGGGTACTGCTCCCCCCATTTCCACGATTCTATATTGCGCCACCACTGACCCTGCTCACTCCGGTCCATCACCCGTTCTCGTTCCTTGCCCTGTTGCTTGCTGCTGCTACGCGTTTTTGCGCGCTCGTGTCAGATCCGTCAGGGCCAGAAAATTTGATCTCCCGGTGTACCTTGTTGGCCTTTTGCCTGTGGCCAGCTTCGACGAGGACAACCGGTCCTCGGCCCTTTCGTTGGCGCCATTGAGCGCCGACGCACACGATCTTTTAAGGACACACACGTGCAGTTCGGTGGTGGTGATCGTGCTGCTGTTTTTATAGATTGTTAACTATAGGTGATTGATGCCGAGCTAGCTGTGTCCTGCAAGGCCAAATGGGGCCATGAAAAGCTCTGCGTAGCTGTGTCCTGTGCTGTCATGTTGCTGCACTTGCTAGCTATTGCTGCACGGCGTTTGGGTTTAATGGCTAGCTGAAGGCTGAAGCTGACGGCGTGTGTGCTGCACGCAGGACTACAATGTGACGCTGGTCTACTACCTCTCGCACTACCTGGTCGACATCGTGAGCGAGAAGGCCGGCCGCGTGCTCAAGCTCGACAAGATCGACGAGGGCCGCAACTGGCTCGGCGCCGACGTGCTCGTCTTCGACTCCTGGCACTGGTGGCCGCGCTCCGGCAAGGACCAACCGTAAGACCGGCATTGTCTTGTCTGTTTTTCTGGGCTCCGTTTTTCAGGCAGGCTATGACCGACTCAACTCTGAACTCTGAACTCGCACGGTGTGTGTGTGTGTGTGTCGTTGCTGCAGCTGGGACTATATGCAGGAGGGAAGCCAGGTGATGAAGGACATGGACCGGACGGTGGCCTTCACCAAGGCGCTCAACACCTGGGCCGCATGGGTGGACGCCAACCTCGTCCAGACCAGCGCTAAAGTCTTCTTCCAGGGCATCTCTCCCTCTCACTACAGGTAATCTGCCTTGTTACTCCACAATTTCGATGATTTTGCCAAGTGAATACTTCAAAGCCATACGCGCACTATGCAGCCGACATCTCATGGTTCCTCTTCTCTCCCCCCCTACACAAAAAAAAAAAGAGATGAATGAGCTGTTGGGAGCAGGGCCCGTGCCTTGGCCCTTGACAGCTACCACTGAACCACCAAACCACAGCCACACCAGCTTGCCCTGAATTTTTCACATGCTCGTGTGTCGCATCCATACCTATCTATCTATCAATCTTTGATGGCATCATGGCAGCATCGCGTATGGGCCGCAGGCATTTCAGGGTGCAATTCTGTAACGTTTGGATGTGACTGCAAATGTGCAGGGGGCAAGAATGGGGCGCCTCGCCGAAGAAATCGTGCGTGGGGGAGACGGAGCCGCTGAACAGCACGGGGCCGTACCCCGGCGGCCCGATCCCGCAGCAGGCGGTCATCAGAAACGCCCTCGCCGCCATGGCGAAGCCGGTGTACCTGCTGGACTTCACCAACCTGTCGCAGCTGAGGAAGGACGCGCACCCGGGCAAGTACGGCGGCGTCTTCGGCCAGGACTGCACCCACTGGTGCATCGCCGGCCTGCCGGATACCTGGAACATCCTCTTCTACGCCGCGCTCACCGGCCAAGATGGTTAAATTCATTTGGATATGTGTAGAATATAGGTCAATAATCAAACCATATTTGAAGATAGCACATTGGTTTATAGGGTTGGGAAGATTCTTTCTCCTTGTTGCAACAAAGACATAGAGGATTATCACAGTTAAAACAAAATAGATATAGCATGGTGTCAATAGTCAAGGATTGTTAAGTGATGTTTACTTTATAAAAATGTAGATTGTTTTGGCAAATCCCATATTTGGGATTCTTGCAGAATTTCCGGGGCAAGAGACTTTGTTCTTCTTTTCAGATTTACAGCAGTTATGATAAGTTACCTAATGTCCCTTATATAATTATAAACTGAAATTGGTGGTGTTGCTGCTGAATTAACTCTCCCTCCATTCCAATCTCCCTTATCCATCCCGACTAAAAAAATCGTGAATAAAATGGTAAAAAATAATGCACCAGACACCTTTTGAATTCAAATAAAAAATTATAAGCAAAACAATAAATAAGGCAATTAGGGAACCTCGAACCTCACACATGTCACTACATCCAACTTAATCCAATTAGCAAGCGGTCATCTCACTCCTGTTTTACATGGGAAAGTATTTTATAAGTAGACGGTAATACACACAAAAAAAGTACAGGGTAGTACGCCTTTTATAGTACGCCTTTTATCCTCGACAAACCAACACGTCAATTTCAAGACAGACTCTCGTCCCGTTTTATAGATAAAGCATAAATTAAAGTACACGCTTAAAGATACAAGGTAGTGAGAAAGCTCTCTTACACTGCAGATTGCGGGATAATAACTCAGGTCCCAATTCATCGAATAGCAATTTCATGTCAAGAAAACTGTTGGGATATCCTTCTCATATGGGTTGCAAGGAGATGGCATTTTGAAGCCTTCTAGGCTATCAATATTTGTGCAAGGGCACACCACCCATTAGGTTATGACCTAGGGGCATCTTAGACTTCACACATGAATGAAGGGAGTTGTCCAGCTTCACATCCAACACCCACCAACACAAGTGACAAATTTTAGGTTATCTTTCATTACAGAAGAAAAGAAACCGAGAGAGAAAGGAAGGGTGTGAAGATTGAAGGAAGAGGTTTGCATTCAGGCAAAGGAAGCTCCTCCCCAAGGCTACGAAGATCAAATCTGCCACCTTGTCTCCTTGAAGTTGTGGTTCCACCATCTTTTGATGAGATTGTTCCAGTCCCTAATTCTTGCAGCCCAAATCTTATTGTTGGTACTCTGCATAACCTCAACAAGATTGTGAGGGCCTTTCTCTGGTCGGGTTCGGACAAGACGACCGGTGCAATATGTAAGGTCAATTGGGATGTGATTTGCCGGCCTAAGGCTTTCGAAGGCCTTGGGGGTCCTCAACACCGACAAATTTGCTAGAGCTTTGCGCCTATGATGGCCATGGTATGAATGGAAGGATCCCAACAAGCTTTGGGTTGGGTTGGGAAACCCATGCACCGTCGAAGATCTTGACTTGACTTCTTCTATGCTTCTACCACCATCACCATTCGGAATAGGGCTAAAACGCCTTTTTGGCACTCCTCTTGGTTGTTTCGCCGCAAGCCCAAGGACGTTGCTCCTCTGATCCACGAAGTTTCCACAAGAAATAATTGGAAAGTATGGGAGGCCCTTCATGGGAATGCATGGATGGTAAAGATCGAACCCCAAACCGTTGTCTCCGGTGGCCACATTCGGGAACTTTTCTCCTTATGGATGCTGTGAATGACTTTCAACTTGACGACCGGGCCGAGGACGACATCATTTGGAAGCATGCAGTGGACGGAACATATACGGCGGCAATCGCATACAGGGCTCAATTTCTTGGCTTGACGCTCTCTCCCATGGACTTCATGGTTTGGAAAGCATGGGCTCCTCCAAAGATTAAATTCTTCGTGTGGCGTGCTTTGCAAGACTGGATATTGACAGCTGAAAGTGCAATTGTCACTCAATTATGATTTTGGTGATTGACCACAACATGATTTGCGAGGACTAATGTCGTTTGCTAAGTTTATCTGAGGACATTGTCTCCTACATTTGTGTCTACGGACGTCGGTAGCCCCATCGATACAAAAAGGGAAAAGGACAGAGTTCATTGGTAACTCGGGAAGTTTTTCGGATTTATTTTTTAGTCCTAGTAATATCCGTACTATTAAGAGGGGTTGCTATGATTTAGGAGTTGGGGAACTCAAAACTCTTCCATACACCGTTTCTCCCAATCCATGTTAGGTTTCATTGGAAGAAGATGTCTCTAGTTTTTCTCCGTTGCTTGTAGTCCAGGTGCCCGGGGTCATCGGAATGTTTGCAAGAAGACTCGGCCAAGCCCGAGTGCCCGGGGTCATCGAAATGTTTGCAAGAATACTTGGCCAAGCCCGGATGCTCGAGGTCATCGGAATGTTTGCAAGAAGACTCGGCCAAGCCCGGGTGCCCGGGGTCATCGGAATGTTTACGAGAGAACTCGGCCAAGCCCGGGTGCCCGGGGTCACCGGCAAGTTTGCAAGTGGCTCGGCCAAGCCCGGGTGCCCGGTCCTATCCGAAAGTTTGTTTTCTTCTTGATTTTTCCAGGTACCTAGACCCCTTTTGTCCGGGTGCCCGGGGTGACGGCTGAGCAACGACCATATTTCCCTTAGGGGTATTTATATCCCCATCTTCTTCCTCCTAACCCTTGCCCAAGCTTTGATTCTCCATTCCCTAACCTCCAAAAGCTTGGGACCCCCTTCCCCAACCACCCAAACTCCACAATAATTTGGGGATAGGAGGAGGTTCACCCGATCTACACTTCCACCAAACCGTTTTGCGTTTCCCGGCTTCTACATCATCACCAACTTGTTACTCTTGGTTGTCTGGGCACCCTTGTGGGACCGAGAAGTGGCGTCTAGAGGGGGGGTGAATAGTGTTGGGGAACGTTGCATGGGAAACAAAAAAATTCCTACGCACACGCAAGATCTATCCATGGTGATGAGCATCTACGAGAGGGAGAGTGGATCTACATACCCTTGTAGATCGCTAAGCAGGAAGCGTTAAGAAACACGGTTGATGTAGTCGAACGTCTTCGCGATCCAAATCGCCGAGCGTCCCGCGATCCAATCACGATCTAGTACCGAACGGATGGCACCTCCGCGTTCAGCACACGTACAGCTTGATGACGATCTCCACCTTCTTGATCCAGCAAGAGGGAGCGGAGAGGTAGATGAGTTCTCCGGCAGCGCGACGGCGCGGCGGCGGTGGTGGTGGAACTATTCCAGCAGGGCTTCGCCTAAGCACCGCTGAAAACTAGAGGACTTGATCTATTGGGAGAGAGGGTTGCACCGTGGCTTAGGGTTGAAGTCCTTTTGCCCTCTCTCCCTCTAGTATATATATGAGGAAGGGGAGGGAGGCCGGCGGCCCAAGGGCTGCCCCTTGGTGTGGCCGCAAGGAGGAGAGGTGGAGGAGTCCTACTCCAATCGTACTAGGAGTAGGATTCCTCTTCCTCCACTTGGAAACTCTTTCCACCTTTGTGTTTTCCCACCTCTAGCCGCATGGGCCTTAGTGGGGGGCTCAGCCAGCCCACTAAGGGCTGGCTTGACTCCTCCCACAGCCCATGAGGCCCTTTGGGTCGACACACCCCTCCCGATGGTCCCCGGTACCCCTCCCGGCACTCCCGATACACTACCGAAATACCCGAAACTTTTCCGGTGACCAAAACGGGACTTCCTATATATCAATCTTTACCTCCGGACCATTCCGGAGCTCCTCGTGACGTCCGGGATCTCATCCGGGACTCCGAACAACCTTCGGTCACCAACATACATAACTCAACTATACCGAAACGTCACTGAACCTTAAGTGTGCAGACCCTGCGGGTTCGAGAACTATGTAGACATGACCGAGACACCTCTACGGTCAATAACCAATAGCGGGACCTGGATGCCCATATTGGTTCCTACATATTCTACGAAGATCTTTATCGGTTGAACCTCTATGTCAAGGATTCAGTTAATCTCGTATGCTGTTCCCTTTGTTCTTCGGTATGTTACTTGCCCGAGATTCGATCGTCGGTATCTCTATACCTAGTTCAATCTCGTTACCGGCAAGTCTCTTTACTCGTTCCGTAATACAAGATCCCGTGGCTAACACTTTAGTCACATTGCTTGCAAGGCTTGTTGTGATGTTGTATTACCGAGTGGGCCCTAAGATACCTCTCCGTCACACGGAGTAACAAATCCCAGTCTTGATCCATGCCCACTCAACATACACCCTCGGAGATACCTATAGAGCATCTTTATAGTCACCCAGTTATGTTGTGACGTTTGATACACACAAGGTATTCCTCCGGTGTCAGTGAGTTGCATGATCTCATGGTCATAGGAACAGATGCTTGACATGCAGAAAACAATAGCAATAAACTGACACGATCATATGCTACGTTCATAGTTTGGATCTTGTCCATCACATCATTCTCCTAATGATGTGATCCTGTTATCAAATGACATCTCATGTCCATGGTTAGGAAACCTTGGCCATCTTTGATCAACAAGCTAGTCTACTAGAGGCATACTAGGGACACAGTGTTGTCTATGTATCCACACATGTATCGGTGTTTCCAATCAATACAATTATAGCATGGATAATAAATGATTATCATGAACAAGGAAATATAATAATAACTACTTTTATTATTGCCTCTAGGGCATATTTCCAACAGTCTCCCACTTGCACTAGAGTCAATAATCTAGCTCACATCACTATGTGATTTACATTGTAATGAATCTAACACCCATACAGTTCTGGTGTTGTTCATGTTTAGCCCTTGGAAGAGGTTTAGTCATCGGATCTGCAACATTCAGATCCGTGTGTACTTTGCAAATATTTATGTCATCCTCCTTGATGTAATCGCGGATGGAATTGAAACGTCGCTTTATGTGTCTGGTCCTCTTGTGAAACCTTGGTTCCTTGGCTAGAGCAATGGCACCAGTGTTGTCACAGAACAGAGTCATTGGGTTTAGTGCACTGGGCACTACTCCAAGATCTGTCATGAACTCCTTCATCCACACACCTTCCTTCGCCGCCTCCGAGGCAGCGATGTACTCCGCTTCACATATAGAATCAGCTACCACGCTCTGCTTGGAACTGCACCAGCTTACCGCACCCCCCATTGAGAATAAATACGTATCCGGTTTGAGACTTAGAGTCATCCGGATCAGTGTCAAAGCTTGCATCGACGTAACCCTTTACGATGAGCTCTTGATCACCTCCATAAACGAGAAACATGTCCTTAGTCCTTTTCAGGTACTTCAGGATATTCTTGACCGCCGTCCAGTGTTCCATTCCTGGATCACTTTGAAACCTTCCGGCCATACTAATGGCAAGGCTGACATCGGGTCTTGTGCACAGCATTGCATACATGATACAGCCTATGGCTGAAGCATAGGGGACGACACTCATCTTTTCTCTATCTTCTGCAGTCACTGGGCATTGAGTCTTACTCAACTTCACACCTTGCAATACAGGAAAGAACCCCTTCTTGGACTGATCTATTTTGAACATCTTCAAAACTTTGTCAAGGTATGTGTTCTGTGAAAGTCCTATTAAGCGTCTTGATCGATCTCTATAGATCTTGATGCCTAATATGAAAGCAGCTTCTCCTAGGTCCTTCATTGAAAAACTCTTGTTCAAATATTCCTTCACGCTTTCCAACATTTCTATATTATTTCCAATCAGCAATATGTCATCCACATATAATATTAGAAACGCTATAGAGCTCCCACTCACTTTCTTGTAAATACAAGCTTCTCCGTAAACTTGTATAAACCCGAACGCTTTGATCACCTCATCAAAGCAAAGATTCCAACTCCGAGATGCTTGCACCAGTCCATAAATGGATCGCTGGAGTTTGCAAACTTTGTCAGCATTCTCTGGATCGACAAAACCTTCTGGTTGCATCATATACAACTCTTCCTTAAGGAAACCATTAAGGAACACTGTTTTGACATCCATCTGCCAAATTTCATAATCGAAAAAGGCAGCTATTGCTAACATGATTCTGACGGACTTAAGCATCGCTACGGGTGAGAAGGTCTCATCGTAGTCAACTCCTTGAACTTGTGAAAAACCCTTTCCCACAAGTCGAGCTTTATAGACGGTGACATTACCGTCCGCGTCCGTCTTCGTCTTAAAGATCCATTTGTTCTGAATGGCCTTACGCCCTTCAGGTAATACTTCGAAAACCCATACTTTGTTTTCATACATGGATCCCATCTCGGATTTCATGGCCTCCAACCATTTCTCGGAATCCGGGCCCATCATCGCTTCTCCATAGCTCGTAGGTTCATCGTTGTCCAACAACATGACCTCTAAGACAGGGTTGCCGTACCACTCAGGAGCAGTACGCGTCCTTGTCGACCTACGAGGTTCGATGGCAACTTGATCCGAAGCTTCATGATCATCATCATTAACTTCCTCTTCAACCGATGTAGGCTCCACAGAAACATCTTTCTGCGCTGCGCTACTCTCAGGTTGAAGTAAAGGTTCAACAACCTCATCAAGTTCTATCTTCCTCCCACTCAATTCTTTCGAGAGAAACTCTTTCTCAAGAAATGTTCCGTTTTTAGCAACAAACACTTTGCCTTCGGATCTGAGATAGAAGGTATACCCAACTGTCTCTTTTGGGTATCCTATGAAGACGCATTTCTCCGCTTTGGGTTCCAGCTTTTCAGGCTGAAGCTTTTTGACATAAGCATCACATCCCCAAACTTTAAGAAACGACAACTTTGGCTTGTTACCAAACCACAGTTCATATGGCGCCGTCTCAACGGATTTCGATGGTGCCCTATTTAAAGTGAATGCAGCTGTCTCTAATGAATGACCCCAAAACGATAGTGGCAAATCGGCAAGAGACATCATAGATCGCACCATATCCAATAAGGTTCGATTACAACGTTCGGACACACCATTACGCTGTGGTGTTCCAGGCGGTGTCAATTGTGAAACAATTCCACACTGTCTTAAGTGACTGCCAAACTCATAACTCAGATATTCTCCTCCTCGATCAAATCGTAGGAATTTAATCTTCTTGTTACGATGATTCTAAACTTCACTCTGAAATTGCTTGAACTTTTCAAACGTTTCAGACTTGTGTTTCATTAAGTAAATATACCCATATCTACTTAAGTCATCAGTGAAGGTGAGAAAATAACGATAACCACCGCGCGCCTCAATGCTCATCGGATCGCACACATCGGTATGTATAATTTCCAACAAGTCACTTGCCCGTTCCATTGTTCCAAAGAACGGCGTCTTAGTCATCTTGCCCATGAGGCATGGCTCACATGTTTCAAGTGATTCAAAATCAAGTGACTCCAAAAGTCCATCAACATGGAGCTTCTTCATGCGTTTTACACCAATATGACCTAAACGGCAGTGTCACAAGAAAGTGGTATTATCATTATCAATTCTACATCTTTTGGCATCAATGTTATGAACATTTGTATCATCACTATCGAGATTCAATAAGAATAAATCCCTCACATTGGGTGCATGACCATAAAAGATATTACTCATATAAATAGAACAACCATTATTCTCTGATTTAAATGAGTAACCGTCTCGCAATAAACAAAATCCAGATATAATGTTCATGCTTAACGCAGGCACTAAATAACAATTATTCAGGTTCATCACTAATCCCGATGGTAATCGAAGAGCGAGCGTGCCGACGGCGATCACATCAACCTTGGAACCATTTCCCACGCGCATCGTCACTTCGTCCTTTGCCAGCCTCCGTCTATTCCGCAGTTCCTATTTTGAGTTGCAAATGTGAGCAACCGCACCAGTATCATATACCCAGGCACTACAACGAGAGTTGGTAAGGTACACATCAATAACATGTATATCATATATACCTTGTTTGTTGTTGGCCGCCTTCTTGTCAGCCAAATACTTGGGGCAGTTCCGCTTCCAGTGACCAGTTCCCTTGCAATGAAAGCACTCAGTTTCTGGCTTGGGTCCAGTCTTGGGTTTCTTCATGGGAGGGGCAACTGCTTTGCCACTCTTCTTGGAGTTACCCTTCTTACCCTTGCCATTCTTCTTGAAACTAGTGGTTTTATTGACCATCAACACTTGATGCTCCTTCTGAATCTCAGACTCAGCGACTTTCAACATCGCAAACAGCTCGGCGACTGACTTGTTCATCCCGTGCATGTTATAGTTCAACACGAAGCTCTTGTAGCTACGTGGCAATGATTGAAGAACTCTGTCAGTGATCGCCTCTGCTGGAAGGGGCATCCCCAATTCAGCTAGACGTGTGGAATACCCAGACATTTTGAGTATGTGTTCACTGACAGACCCGCTCTCCTCCATCTTGCAAGCATAGAACTTATCGGAGGTCTCATACCTCTCGATCCGGGCATTCTTCTGAAAGATAAACTTCAACTCCTGGAACATATCATATGCCCCATGACGTTCAAAACGTCTTTGAAGTCCCGGTTCTAAGCCATACAACATTGCACATTGAACCATTGAGTAATCATCAGAACGAGCCTGCCAGGCATTCGCAACGTCTGGAGACTCTAATGGAGCGGGTGGATCACCAAGCGGTGTATCAAGGACATAAACCTTTTGGGAAGCCGTAAGGATAATCCTTAGATTACGGGCCCAGTTCACAAAGTTACTTCCATCATCTTTCAACTTGGCTTTCTCTAGGAACGCATTAAAATTCAGGGGTGCTACTGCGCGAGCCATGATCTACAACATAAATTTTGCAAAAACAACTTAGACTATTGTTCAAGATAATGAGTTTAGTTAATCATATTACTTAAAAACTCCCACTCAAATTGACATCCCTCCGGTCATTCGAGTGTCACATGATCCAAATCCACCAACTCAAGTCCGATCATCATGTGAGTTGAGGTGGTTTCAATGGTGAACATCTTCATGTTAATCATATCTACTATATGACTCATGTTCGACCTTTCGGTCTCTTGTGTTCCGAGGCCATGTCTGTACATTCTAGGCTCGTCAAGTTTAACCTGAGTGTTCCGCACGTGCAACACTGGCTTGCACCCGTTGTATGCGAACGTAGAGTCTATCACACCCGATCATCACGTGGTGTCTCGAAATGACGAACTTTCGCAACGGTGCACACTCGGGGAGAATACAATTTATCTTGAAATTTAAGTGAGGGATCACCTTATAATGCTACCGTCGTCCTAAGCAAAATAAGATGCATAAAAGGATTAACATCACATGCAAATCATAAGTGACATGATATGGCCATGAACTTGTGCTTTTGATCTCCATCTCCAAAGCACCGGCATGATCTCCATCGTCACCGGCATTACACCATGATCTCCATCATCTTGATCTCCATCAACGTATCGCCATGAGGTTGTCGTGCCGACTGTTGCTTCCATGACTATTGCTAACTCATAGCGATAAAGTAAAGCAAAACGGCGAAAATAATTAAAGACAACCCTATGGCTCCTGCCGGTTGCCGTACTCATCGACATGCAAGTCGTGATATTCTATACAATACATGATCATCTCATACATCACATATATCTCATCATGTAATTGGCCATATCACATCACAACATACCCTGCAAAAACAAGTTAGACGTCCTCTAATTGTTGTTGCAAGTTTTACGTGGCTGCTACGGGTATCTAGCAAGAACAATTCTTACCTACGCAAAAACCACAACGGTGATACAAAAATTGCTTTTCAACCTTCTCAAGGACCGCCTTTGTCAAATCCGATCTGACTAAAGTGGGAGAAACAACACCCACCAGCCATCTTTATGCAACGAAGTTACATGCCAGTTGATGGAACCGGTCTCTCGTAAGCGTACGAGTAATGTTGGTCCGGGCCGCTTCATCCCACAATACCGCCGACACAAGAAAAGACCAATGGAGGAAGAAATCTGAATATCAATGCCCACAAACTCCTTTGTGTTCTACTCGAGATCTCATCTACACATAGACCTGGCTCATGATGCCACTGTCGGGGAACGTTGCATGGGAAACAAAAAATTTCCTACGCACACGCAAGATCTATCCATGGTGATGAGCATCTACGAGAGGGAGAGTGGACCTACATACCCTTGTAGATTGCTAAGCGGGAAGCGTTAAGAAACGCGGTTGATGTAGTCGAACGTCTTCGCGATCCAAATCGCCGAGCGTCCCACGATCCAATCACGATCTAGTACCGAACGGACGGCACCTCCGCGTTCAGCACACGTACAGCTTGATGACGATCTCCACCTTCTTGATCCAGCAAGAGGGAGTGGAGAGGTAGATGAGTTCTCTGGCAGCGCGACGGCACGGCGGCGGCGGTGGTGGAACTATTCCAGCAGGGCTTCGCCTAAGCACCGCTGAAAACTAGAGGACTTGATCTATTGGGAGAGAGGGTTGCACCGTGGCTTAGGGTTGAAGTCATTTTGCCCTCTCTCCCTCTAGTATATATAGGAGGAAGGGGAGGGAGGCCGGCGGCCCAAGGGCTGCCCCTTGGTGCGGCCGCAAGGAGGAGAGGTGGAGGAGTCCTACTCCAATCCTACTAGGAGTAGGATTCCTCTTCCTCCACTTGGAAACTCTTTCCACCTTTGTGTTTTCCCACCTCTAGCTGCATGGGCCTTAGTGGGGGGCTCGTCCAGCCCACTAAGGGCTGGCTTGACTCCTCCCACAGCCCATGAGGCCCTTTGGGTCGAGACACCCCTCCCGATGGTCCCCGGTACCCCTCCCGGCACTCCCGGTACACTACCGAAATACCCGAAACTTTTCCGGTGACCAAAACGGGACTTCTTATATATCAATCTTTACCTCCGGACCATTCCGGAGCTCCTCGTGATGTCCGGAACTCATCCAGGACTTCGAACAACCTTCGGTCACCAACATACATAACTCAACTATACCGAAACATCACCGAACCTTAAGTGTGCAGACCCTGCGGGTTCGAGAACTATGTAGACATGACCGAGACACCTCTACGGTCAATAACCAATAGCGGGACCTGGATGCCCATATTGGTTCCTACATATTCTACGAAGATCTTTATCGGTTGAACCTCTATGTCAATGATTCAGTTAATCTTGTATGCTGTTCCCTTTGTTCTTCGGTATGTTACTTGCCCGAGATTCGATCGTCGGTATCTCTATACCTAGTTCAATCTCGTTACCGGCAAGTCTCTTTACTCGTTCTGTAATACAAGATCCCATGGCTAACACTTTAGTCACATTGCTTGCAAGGCTTGTTGTGATGTTGTATTACCGAGTGGGCCCTGAGATACCTCTCCGTCACACGGAGTAACAAATCCCAGTCTTGATCCATGCCCACTCAACAGACACCCTCGGAGATACCTGTAGAGCATCTTTACAGTCACCCAGTTACGTTGTGACGTTTGATACACACAAGGTATTCCTCCGGTGTCAGTGAGTTGCATGATCACATGGTCATAGGAACAGATACTTGACATGCAGAAAACAATAGCAATAAACTGACACGATCATATGCTACGTTCACAGTTTGGGTCTTGTCCATCACATCATTCTCCTAATGATGTGATCCTGTTATCAAATGACATCTCATGTTCATGGTTAGGAAACCTTGACCATCTTTGATCAACAAGCTAGTCTACTAGAGGCATACTAGGGACACAGTGTTGTCTATGTATCCACACATGTATCGGTGTTTCCAATCAATACAATTATAGCATGGATAATAAACGATTATCATGAACAAGGAAATATAATAATAACTACTTTTATTATTGCCTCTAGGGCATATTTCCAACAAATAGACACTTAACAAGATAAATTAGTAGTTTTTAATTTATTTGAGATTTAGGAAGATTTTAGCACAAGTTAAGTTGCATCCGATGGGCCCTATACATGCATATCCAGAGATCGAGCATCGCAAAGTAAATATCATGCATTTGCAAGAAATATAAATGATGGTAGAGATGGAAGATCAAACACAATGAAGACACATCGATTTTTGGCGTGGTGTCAATAGGTGGTGCTATCGTACGTCCACGTTGATGGAGACTTCAACCCATGTAGGGTAATGCATGCGCGAGTCCACGAAGGGTCCACGAAGAAGCAACCTTGTCTATTCCACCATGGCCTATGTCCACGAAGGACTAGCCTCACTCGGGTTAGATCTTCACGAAGTAGGCAATTTCCTTGCCCTTACAAACTTCTTGGTTCAACTCCAGACGATTAGGAGGCTCCCATGCGGCACCTAACCAATCTAGGAGACACCACTCTCCAAGAGGTAATAGATGTTGTGTTGATGATCAACTCCTTGCTCTTGTGCTTCAAAAGATAGTCTCCTCAACACTCAATCACTCTCTCACATATTTGGCTTGGTATAAGAGGATGATTGGGTGGAAATCAACTTGGGGAGGTTAGAAATCAAGGATCTATTGGTTGGAGTGGAATCCCTTCATCTCAACACATGAGTAGGTGGTTCTCTCTCAAAAAATGAATGGTGGAAGTGTAGTTTCGTTCAGATGGCTCTCTCAATGAGTGAGAGGGGGTGGAGGGGTATTTATAGCCTTCTTCAAAAATCCAACTGTTATAACATTATTGGCCAACTCGGTGACACCAAAGTTAAAACTCGGTGCTACCGACTTGTAACAGCCTGAGACCGACGCTCCAGAAGATTCCTGATTTATTCCGTTCTCGTCGTGTGATTCGTTTGGTTGTTGGATTCATCATCGCATCATTCGCATCATCAGCATTGCATCGACACTCTGTTGTCGTCATTTTGAAAACTTGCATCCGTTCGTAGTTGCCGGTTCTCTCCGTTCGTGTCGTCAACCGTTTCGAGACCAACCACACACGCACGCGCCCGCGGCACTACAAAGATTTTGTTTTAAAAGTGGGTATAAAAATATTCTCAGATTGGGTCGAAACTTGGCGAGCGGTCTTATTATATTACAAGGTAGACCTCCTGTCAAATTCATTGCGTTCGGAGGTCGTTTGATAGCCCAACGGATAAACCTATAGCAGCAATATAGCCGGACAAATCGTCGGATGTTTTCGTTTTATAAAACTCTGTTGTCGGGCGTCCGTTTCCCTCTCATCCTTGCCTAGCCCCTCTGCACAGTGCACAGACCCCTCGCGTGCGTCCGATAACTTCCCGGACCCGAATCGTCGAGTCATCACCGTTAGGTCCGGATCAACCCCGTAATACCCCAAACCATCATCGGTTTTTCAATTGGACCTCCTAACCTATTTATCTCGTCCGTTCGATCTAAATCGGAGGGCATCAATTAGACCGCATTTAGACCCTAGGCTATAAATAGAGGTCCAACCCTAACTTCTAGGAGAGCTGTCCCATCCATCCCATTCTCGCGCCGCCACTCTCCTCCTCATCGATTTCCCCAACCCACCAACCAGCAGCCTCCTTCCCCAGATCCAATCCAGCCCGCAGCTCTTTCTCCACCCTTGGATGGAGATCCAAGGGAGCTCCTCGTGCCTTCACGGGAGGAACCCCGCGCCCCGAGCATCTCCCTCCTGGAGAACCCGACGCCGCCAGCCGATGCTCACCGGAGCAGCCCCGCCTCCCACCTCTGGTGTAACTCCGGCAGGCCACCGGACCTCCTCCTCGTCGCCCCTAGCTCTCTCTCTCTCTTTCAGTCTTCTCTCCCTCTCCTCAAGATTTCTCCCTCTCTCTTTGTATCTCTCAGCAACAGGAGACAGCCATGGCGCTTGCCGAGCTCCGCGTCGCCGCTGCCGTGGGCGACCTCGACGAGCGCTGCAGCATCAGCTCCACGGCCAGGTCGCACCTCTCTCTTTTCTCTCCTCCTGCGTGTGCTCTCTCCTTCTTCTCGTTTGTCTCTCCCCTCACCTCACATCTCTCTCTGTTGGATGTCCAGGGAGATGCAGGGTCACCCGATGGAGCTCCACGTCAAGTCCTGCTGGCCTCCACCTCGCGCTCCAGATCCGGCATCCCCGCGACCTCCGGCGTCCATTCCCGTCCCTCCCGTGCTCGCCTCCCGCTGCATGGCCTCGCCTCTGCTTCCTCTGGTCGAGCAGGAGCTCGCCATGGCCTTGGATCCACGCCGCCGGTCGCCAACTCGTGATGGATCCGGTCGGAATGGACCTCCAGGGCCACGCCGGACCTCCGCCTCACTTTGTTCATCGCGCTGCTCGCCGTCCTCTCCGATTGCCTCGTGGTGAGCTCGTCCAGCCATGGCCAAAAGCTTTGTCTTTTTCCCAAGATCCATCCTGCATATTTAGGTTATTTAGCGTTGGAGCTTATTTTAAACACGAGCACGATGCTAGGTGAGTTGGCTAGCGCAGCCAATCCCCGAAGACCAGGAGGTCCTTGAATCGAATCCCAGGGAGCCCCATTTCTTTTGCCTTTGCATTTTTAGTTCATTTTTTTCCATCATGCGCATATGGCCACTTGGGCCAATTCCACAGCTGGGCTGCTGCACTGTGCTGCTGCTGGCCCGTGGGTGTTTTTTTTCCTGCTCTGAGGATTTAGCTGTTTTTTTTGTGCATTGCATAATTACAAATGCCACCATTTGCATTACTCATATTTAATTAACCGTGCACCGGTTTAAAATAATTTAAACATGTAAAATGTGTAGAATTTTGTGTAGATTCATAATATCCAACTTTCATCCATGATAAAAATGTTTAACTTGCTGTTTGCACGTAATTTGCATAATTGCCGTGCCAAAATGATTTATTTCATAACTACAAAACCGTAGCTCCGATAAAAATGTTCCACATATGTAACTTGACTAGAAAAACGTGTAGAATCTCATGGCACACTTTATATTGCTGTTTAAAAACAATAAAATTATGCTTAGGGCAGATCTGGACCAAATTTATAATTCACATGTGGGGTCATTTTGGAAAATGCTATATGTTGTTTCCGGCCTCATTTAAAATGCCTAGACGATGTGGTTGTTCAAGCTTCACCTCTTGCCATGATAAACAACATTTAAAATGATTGGTTAGTTAAACAACATTAACCACATTTCTCGTAACATGGAGATTTATTATTTTGTTGTAGGTGTGTTCTCCTTCTCCATTTAAAATTGCGTAATTCCATCTTCATCTTATGCCATGACCACCCATGTTAACTGTTGGAAATATGCCCTAGAGGCAATAATAAATTGGTTATTATTATATTTCCTTGTTCATGATAATCGTTTATTATCCATGCTATAATTGTATTGATTGGAAACTCAAATACATGTGTGGGTACATAGACAACACTGTGTCCCTAGTAAGCCTCTAGTTGACTAGCTCGTTGATCAAAGATGGTTAAGGTTTCCTAGCCATTGACATGAGATGTCATTTGATAACGGGATCACATCATTAGGAGAATGATGTGATGGACAAGACCCAAACTGTAAACGTAGCATTTGATCGTGTCAGTTTATTGCTATTGTTTTCTGCATGTCAAGTATCTGTTCCTTTGACCATGAGATCATGCAACTCACTAACACCGGAGGAATACCTTGTGTGTATCAAACGTCGCAACGTAACTGGGTGACTATAAAGGTGCTCTACAGGTATCTCCGAGGGTGTCTGTTGGGTTGGCATGGATCAAGACTGGGATTTGTTACTCCGTATGACGGAGAGGTATCTCAGGGCCCACTCGGTAATACAACATCACAATGAGCCTTGCAAGCAATGTGACTAAAGTGTTAGCCACGAGATCTTGTATTACGGAACGAGTAAAGAGACTTGCCGGTAACGAGATTGAACTAGGTATAGTGATACCGACGATCGAATCTCGGGCAAGTAACATACCGAAGAACAAAGGGAACAGCATACGGGATTAACTGAATCCTTGACATAGAGGTTCGACCGATAAAGATCTTCGTAGAATATGTAGGAGCCAATATGGGCATCCAGGTCCCGCTATTGGTTATTGGCCGTAGAGGTGTCTCGGTCATGTCTACATAGTTCTCGAACCCGCAGGGTCTACACACTTAACGTTTGGTGACGATTAGTATAATTGAGTTATTATGTTGGTGACCGAAAGTTGTTCGGAGTCCCGGATAAGATCCCGGACATGACGAGGATCTCCGGAAGAGTCCGGAGGTAAAGATTGATATATGTGATAATAGTGTTTCGATCTCCGGAAGAGTTTCAGAGTTCACCGGAATGGGTTCCGGATGTTTGCCGAAGTGTTCGGGTGCAGCAACACTTTATATGGGCCAAAGGGATAAAGCCCACAAGGTATTGGAAAGTGCAAAAAGTAGTTTTGCTGCCGCGTAAGCGGTACTACCGCTTGGTGAAGCGGTACTACCGCCCGAGCGGTACTACCGCTTGTGTGAAGCGGTACTACCGCCCAAGCGGTACTACCGCTTGTGTGAAGCGGTACTACCGCTTGTGCGCGGCTGTGCACGGTTCGGCAGGGATCCGAGTTGGACTCTTTCCCTGCGGGCCAAACCGACCTTGTGCGGGCAAAACCGACCCGGAGGAGGCTTTTACTCCAAGTTTAGACCCCAAGGCTCAACATATAAATAGAGGGGCAGGGCTAGCACACGGGACACATCAAGATTTCCCCAAGCCGTGTGCGGCAACCCTAACCCTCTAGTTCCTCCGTCATAATCTCCGTAGTGCTTGGCGAAGCCCTGCAGAGATTGTTCCTCACCACCATCACCACGCCGTCGTGCTGCTGGAACTCAACCACTACTTCATCATCGCTCGCTGGATCGAGGAGGTGAAGGCGTCATCAAGCCGTACGTGTGTTGAACGCGGAGGTGCCGTCCGTTCGGCAATAGATCGGAAGGATCGTGATTGGATCGCGGGACGCTCGGCGATTTGGATCGCGAAGACGTTCGACTACATCAACCGCGTTTATTAACGCTTCCGCTTAGCGATCTACAAGGGTATGTAGATTCACTCTCCCTCTCGTAGATGCTCATCACCATGGATAGATCTTATGTGTGCGTAGGAAAATTTTTGTTTCCCATGCAACGTTCCCCAACAGTGGCATCATGAGCCAGGTCTATGCGTAGATGAGATCTCGAGTAGAACACAAACGAGTTGTGGGCGTGGGTGTATACATATTGCTTGCCGTTACTAGTTGATACTTGATTCAGCGGCATTGTGAGATGAAGCGGCCCGGACCGACATTACGCGTACGCTTACGCGAGACTGGTTTTACCGCTGCGTGCACTTGTTGCATAAAGGTGACTGGCGGGTGTCTGTCTCTCTCACTTTAGTTGAATCGGTTCAATGAAGAGGGTTCTTTTAGAAGATCAAAAAGCAATCACTACACCACGTTGTGGTTTTGCGTAGGTAAGAACGGTTCTTGCAAACCCGTAGCAGCCACGTAAAATTTGCAACAACAATTAGAGGACGTCTAACTTGTTTTTGCAGGGTATGTTGTGATGTGATATGGCCAATTACATGATGAGATATATGTGATGTATGAGATGATCATGTTTTGTATAGAATATCACGACTTGCATGTCGATGAGTACGGCAACTGGCAGGAGCCATAGAGTTGTCTTTAATTATTGTATGACCTGCGTGTCAATCATTAAGCGCTATGTAATGCTTTACTTTATCGCTAAACGTTAGCTATAGTCGTGGAAGCAACAGTCGGCGCGACAACCTTATGGCGACACGTTGATGGAGATCAAGATGATGGAGATCATGGTGTCATGCCGGTGACGATGGAGATCATGCCGGTGCTTTGGAGATGGAGATCAAAAGCACAAGTTCATGGCCATATCATGTCACTTATGATTTGCATGTGATGTTAATCCTTTTATGCATCTTATTTTGCTTAGGACGACGGTAGCATTATAAGGTGATCCCTCACTTAAATTTCAAGATAAATTGTGTTCTCCCCAAGTGTGCACCGTTGCGAAAGTTCGTCGTTTCGAGACACGCCGTGATGATCGGGTGTGATAGACTCTACGTTCGCATACAACGGGTGCAAGCCATGTTGCACGTGCGGAACACTCGGGTTAAACTTGACGAGCCTAGCATGTACAGACATGGCCTCGGAACACAAGAGACCGAAAGGTCGAACATGAGTCATATAGTAGATATGATCAACATGAAGATGTTCACCATTGAAACCACCTCAACTCACGTGATGATCGGACTTGAGTTGGTGGATTTGGATCATGTTACACTCGAATGACCGGAGGGATGTCAATTTGAGTGGGAGTTTTTAAGTAATATGATTAACTAAACTCATTATCTAGAACAATAGTCTAAGTTGTCTTTGCTATATTTATGTTGTAGATCATGGCTCGCGCAGTAGCACCCCTGAATTTTAATGCGTTCCTAGAGAAAGCTAAGTTGAAAGATGATGGAAGTAACTTTGTGGACTGGGCCCGTAATCTAAGGATTATCCTTACGGCTTCCCAGAAGGCTTATGTCCTTGATGCACCGCTTGGTGATCCACCCGCTCCAGTTGAGTCTCTAGACGTTGTGAACGCCTGGCAGGCTCGTTCTGATGATTACTCAATAGTTCAATGTGCAATGTTGTATGGCTTAGAACCGGGACTTCAAAGACGTTTTGAACGTCATGGAGCATATGAGATGTTCCAGGAGTTGAAGTTTATCTTTCAGAAGAATGCCCGGATCGAGAGATATGAGATCTCCGATAAGTTCTATGCTTGCAAGATGGAGGAGAACGGGTCTATCAGTGATCACGTGCTCAGAATGTCTGGGTACTCCACCCGTCTGGCTGAGTTAGGGATGCCCCTTCCGCCAGAGGCTATCACTGACAGAGTTCTTCAATCATTGCCGCCTAGCTACAAGAGCTTCGTGTTGAACTATAACATGCACGGGATGAACAAGTCAGTCGCCGAGCTGTTTGCGATGCTGAAAGTCGCTGAGTCTGAAATTCAGAAGGAGCATCAAGTGTTGATGGTCAATAAAACCACTAGTTTCAAGAAAAATGGCAAGGGTAAGAAGGGTAACTCTAAGAAGAGTGGCAAAGCAGTTGCTCCTCTCGTGAAGAAACCCAAGGCTGGACCCAAACCAGAAACTGAGTGTTTTCATTGCAAGGGAACTGGACACTGGAAGCGGAACTGCCCCAAGTATTTGGCTGACAAGAAGGCGGCCAACAACAAACAAGGTATATATGATATACATGTTATTGATGTGTACCTTACCAACTCTCGTTGTAGTGCCTGGGTATTTGATACCGGTGCGGTTGCTCATATTTGCAACTCAAAACAGGAACTGCGGAATAGACGGAGGCTGGCAAAGGACGAAGTGACGATGCGCGTGGGAAATGGTTCCAAGGTTGATGTGATCGCCGTCGGCACGCTCGCTCTTCGATTACCGTCGGGATTAGTGATGAACCTAAATAAGTGTTATTTGGTGCCTGCGTTAAGCATGAACATTATATCTGGATCTTGTTTATTGCGAGACGGTTACTCATTTAAATCAGAGAATAATGGTTGTTCTATTTATATGAGTAATATCTTTTATGGTCATGCACCCAATGTGAGGGGTTTATTCTTATTGAATCTCGATAGTAATAATACACATGTTCATAACATTGATGCCAAAAGATGTAGAATTGATAATGATAATACCACTTTCTTGTGGCACTGCCGTTTAGGTCATATTGGCGTAAAACGCATGAGGAAGCTCCATGCTGATGGACTTTTGGAGTCACTTGATTTTGAATCACTTGACACATGTGAGCCATGCCTCATGGGCAAGATGACTAAAACTCCGTTCTCTGGAACAATGGAACGGGCAAGTGACTTATTGGAAATCATACATACTGATGTGTGCGGTCCGATGAGCATTGAGGCGCGCGGTGGTTATCGTTACTTTCTCACCTTCACTGATGACTTAAGTAGATATGGGTATATTTACTTAATGAAACACAAGTCTGAAACATTTGAAAAGTTCAAACAATTTCAGAGTGAAGTTGAGAATCATCGTAACAAGAAGATTAAATTCCTACGATCTGATCGAGGAGGAGAATATCTGAGTTATGAGTTTGGCAGTCACTTAAGACAGTGTGGAATTGTTTCACAATTGACACCGCCTGGAACACCACAGCGTAATGGTGTGTCCGAACGTCGTAATCGAACTTTATTGGATATGGTGCGATCTATGATGTCTCTTGCCGATTTGCCACTATCGTTTTGGGGTTATGCATTAGAGACAGCTGCATTCACTTTAAATAGGGCACCATCGAAATCCGTTGAGACGACGCCATATGAACTTTGGTTTGGCAAGAAGCCAAAGCTGTCGTTTCTTAAAGTTTGGGGATGTGATGCTTATGTCAAAAAGCTTCAGCCTGAAAAGCTGGAACCCAAAGCGGAGAAATGCGTCTTCATAGGATACCCAAAAGAGACAGTTGGGTATACCTTCTACCTCAGATCCGAAGGCAAAGTGTTTGTCGCTAAAAACGGAACATTTCTTGAGAAAGAGTTTCTCTCGAAAGAATTGAGTGGGAGGAAGATAGAACTTGATGAGGTTATTGAACCTTTACTTCAACCTGAGAGTAGCGCAGCGCAGAAAGTTGTTTCTGTGGAGCCTACATTAGCTGAAGAGGAAGTTAATGATGATGATCATGAAGCTTTGGATCAAGTTGCTATCGAACCTCGTAGGTCGACAAGGACGCGTACTACTCCTGAGTGGTACGGCAACCCTGTCTTAGAGGTCATGTTGTTAAACAACGATGAACCTACGAGCTATGGAGAAGCGATGATGGGCCCGGATTCCGAGAAATGGTTAGAGGCCATGAAATCTGAGATGGGATCCATGTATGAAAACAAAGTATGGACTTTGGAAGTATTACCTGAAGGGCGTAAGGCCATTCAGAACAAATGGATCTTTAAGAGGAAGACGGACGCGGACGGTAATGTCACCGTCTATAAAGCTCGACTTGTGGCAAAGGGTTTTTCACAAGTTCAAGGAGTTGACTACGATGAGACCTTCTCACCCGTAGCGATGCTTAAGTCCGTCAGAATCATGTTAGCAATAGCTGCCTTTTTCGATTATGAAATTTGGCAGATGGATGTCAAAACAGCGTTCCTTAACGGTTACCTTAAGGAAGAGTTGTATATGATGCAGCCAGAAGGTTTTGTCGATCCAGAGAATGCTGACAAAGTTTGCAAACTCCAGCGATCCATTTATGGACTGGTGCAAGCATCTCGGAGTTGGAATCTTCGTTTTGATGAGGTGATCAAAGCGTTCGAGTTTATACAAGTTTACGGAGAAGCTTGTATTTACAAGAAAGTGAGTGGGAGCTCTATAGCGTTTCTAATATTATATGTGGATGACATATTGCTGATTGGAAACAATATAGAAATGCTGGAAAGCGTAAAGGAATATTTGAACAAGAGTTTTTCAATGAAGGACCTAGGAGAAGCTGCTTTCATATTAGGCATCAAGATCTATAGAGATAGATCGAGACGCTTAATAGGACTTTCACAAAGCACATACCTTGACAAAGTTTTGAAGAAGTTCAAAATGGATCAGTCCAAGAAGGGGTTCTTGCCTGTATTGCAAGGTGTGAAGTTGAGTAAGACTCAATGCCCAGTGACTGCAGAAGATAGAGAAAAGATGAGTGTCATCCCCTATGCTTCAGCCATAGGCTCTATCATGTATGCAATGCTGTGCACAAGACCCGATGTCAGCCTTGCCATAAGTATGGTCGGAAGGTTTCAAAGTGATCCAGGAATGGAACACTGGACGGCGGTCAAGAATATCCTGAAGTACCTGAAAAGGACTAAGGACATGTTTCTCGTTTATGGAGGTGATCAAGAGCTCGTCGTAAAGGGTTACGTCGATGCAAGCTTTGACACTGATCCGGATGACTCTAAGTCGCAAACCGGATACGTATTTATTCTTAATGGGGGTGCGGTTAGCTGGTGCAGTTCCAAGCAAAGCGTGGTAGCTGATTCTACATGCGAAGCGGAGTACATCCCTGCCTCGGAGGCGGCGAAGGAAGGTGTCTGGATGAAGGAGTTCATGACAGATCTTGGAGTAGTGCCTAGTGCACTTAACCCAATGACTCTGTTTTGTGATAATACTGGTGCCATTGCTCTAGCCAAGGAACCAAGATTTCACAAGAGGACCAGACACATAAAGCGACGTTTCAATTCCATCCGCGATTACATCAAGGAGGACGACATAAATATTTGCAAAGTACACACGGATCTAAATGTTGCAGATCCGATGACTAAACCTCTTCCAAGGGCTAAACATGAACAACACCAGAACTGCATGGGTGTTCGATTCATTACAATGTAAATCACATAGTGATGTGAACTAGATTATTGACTCTAGTGCAAGTGGGAGACTGTTGGAAATATGCCCTAGAGGCAATAATAAATTGGTTATTATTATATTTCCTTGTTCATGATAATCGTTTATTATCCATGCTATAATTGTATTGATTGGAAACTCAAATACATGTGTGGGTACATAGACAACACTGTGTCCCTAGTAAGCCTCTAGTTGACTAGCTCGTTGATCAAAGATGGTTAAGGTTTCCTAGCCATTGACATGAGATGTCATTTGATAACGGGATCACATCATTAGGAGAATGATGTGATGGACAAGACCCAAACTGTAAACGTAGCATTTGATCGTGTCAGTTTATTGCTATTGTTTTCTGCATGTCAAGTATCTGTTCCTTTGACCATGAGATCATGCAACTCACTAACACCGGAGGAATACCTTGTGTGTATCAAACGTCGCAACGTAACTGGGTGACTATAAAGGTGCTCTACAGGTATCTCCGAGGGTGTCTGTTGGGTTGGCATGGATCAAGACTGGGATTTGTTACTCCGTATGACGGAGAGGTATCTCAGGGCCCACTCGGTAATACAACATCACAATGAGCCTTGCAAGCAATGTGACTAAAGTGTTAGCCACGAGATCTTGTATTACGGAACGAGTAAAGAGACTTGCCGGTAACGAGATTGAACTAGGTATAGTGATACCGACGATCGAATCTCGGGCAAGTAACATACCGAAGAACAAAGGGAACAGCATACGGGATTAACTGAATCCTTGACATAGAGGTTCGACCGATAAAGATCTTCGTAGAATATGTAGGAGCCAATATGGGCATCCAGGTCCCGCTATTGGTTATTGGCCGTAGAGGTGTCTCGGTCATGTCTACATAGTTCTCGAACCCGCAGGGTCTACACACTTAACGTTTGGTGACGATTAGTATAATTGAGTTATTATGTTGGTGACCGAAAGTTGTTCGGAGTCCCGGATAAGATCCCGGACATGACGAGGATCTCCGGAAGAGTCCGGAGGTAAAGATTGATATATGTGATAATAGTGTTTCGATCTCCGGAAGAGTTTCAGAGTTCACCGGAATGGGTTCCGGATGTTTGCCGAAGTGTTCGGGTGCAGCAACACTTTATATGGGCCAAAGGGATAAAGCCCACAAGGTATTGGAAAGTGCAAAAAGTAGTTTTGCTGCCGCGTAAGCGGTACTACCGCTTGGTGAAGCGGTACTACCGCCCGAGCGGTACTACCGCTTGTGTGAAGCGGTACTACCGCCCAAGCGGTACTACCGCTTGTGTGAAGCGGTACTACCGCTTGTGCGCGGCTGTGCACGGTTCGGCAGGGATCCGAGTTGGACTCTTTCCCTGCGGGCCAAACCGACCTTGTGCGGGCAAAACCGACCCGGAGGAGGCTTTTACTCCAAGTTTAGACCCCAAGGCTCAACATATAAATAGAGGGGCAGGGCTAGCACACGGGACACATCAAGATTTCCCCAAGCCGTGTGCGGCAACCCTAACCCTCTAGTTCCTCCGTCATAATCTCCGTAGTGCTTGGCGAAGCCCTGCAGAGATTGTTCCTCACCACCATCACCACGCCGTCGTGCTGCTGGAACTCAACCACTACTTCATCATCGCTCGCTGGATCGAGGAGGTGAAGGCGTCATCAAGCCGTACGTGTGTTGAACGCGGAGGTGCCGTCCGTTCGGCACTAGATCGGAAGGATCGTGATTGGATCGCGGGACGCTCGGCGATTTGGATCGCGAAGACGTTCGACTACATCAACCGCGTTTATTAACGCTTCCGCTTAGCGATCTACAAGGGTATGTAGATTCACTCTCCCTCTCGTAGATGCTCATCACCATGGATAGATCTTATGTGTGCGTAGGAAAATTTTTGTTTCCCATGCAACGTTCCCCAACATTAACAACATTTAATATTGATGAGTACCTAACGAGGGTGAACTAAATATTTGAACGTGGAGTTTCGTCAATATGCAACTCGTTGCATATTGAACTTCACTTAATGTGTAGTAGTTGTTTGTTGTGCTTGCCATGTCATGCATAACATGCATCATATTTAAAGTGCATCATGTCATGCATATGTTGTGGTGTTATCATGTGTTGATTGTTTGTTTTCGGATTGCTTCTTCTCGATAGAGTTCCGAAAGCATTCGGAGTGTGAGGATTCGTTCGACTACGTTGGATCGTCTTGTTCATGGATTCGTTCTTCTTCCAAGCGGGATCTCGGGCAAGATGATCATTTCCCTGGATACCATTACTATCATTGCCATGCTAGATGTCTCGTTTCTATCGCTGTCTCGCTACCTACCACTTGTATGTCAAGCCTCCCAAATTGCCATGAAAACCTCTAACCCCTCCACATCCCAGCAAACATTGTTTTGGCTATGTTACCGCTTGCTCAGCCCTTCTTATAGCATTGCTAGTTGCAGGTGCAATTTTTTCCAGCTATCACAATATGATTGCTATTTAATTTAATGCAC
Organism: Elymus sibiricus; assembly: GCA_039707655.1. Classification (NCBI taxonomy): domain Eukaryota; kingdom Viridiplantae; phylum Streptophyta; class Magnoliopsida; order Poales; family Poaceae; genus Elymus; species Elymus sibiricus. Next base: position 128,193,592 of record CM077667.1, read on the forward strand.
ATATATACTTGGTAAAGGGTGGAAGGCTTGGCCTTTTGCTTAGTGTTTTGTTCCACTCTTGCCGCCCTAGTTACTTGTGAACCGGTGTTATGTTCCATAATTGAGCGCTCCTAACATGCTCGGGGTTGTTATGGGGACCCCCTTGATTTTCGTTTTAGGATAAAACTTGTCCGGCAAGGCCCAACATTGGTACTATATTTGCCCAACATAATAATACTGAACACCGTTACTAAAGCATAGGGCGTCATGAACCCGAGGAGCTAATTCAACATAATACAGGGGGGCCAGTGCTGCTGGTGCTGGTCCAAACTAGAGCACTGTGCGGGGCCACCCCGGGGCAACTCGGGTGATTTCTATCAGGCCACTGTACGCGTCGCTTATCTGCCGTGTCCTGAGAACGAGATACGCGGCTCCTATCGGGATCGTCGACACGTCGGGAGGCCTTGCTGGACTTGTTTTACCTTTCTCGAACGTCTTGCGCGAGGAATTCTGAAACTTTGGGCTATCTCGAGGTTGAGGTTTTCCAATGGAATTGCCTAGGAAGATCACGAGATTCGTGGTCGAGGTTATTTCCGCGGCGTGTGGTTAATTTGTGATGGATGAGTTGGAGCACCCCTGCAGGGTTAAATCTTTCGGAAAGCCATGCCCGCGGTTACGTGGCAACTTGGAAACTTTGTTTAACACCCGGTCATAGCAAACTTGAAGTAAACTCAAATAAAATACACCAACCGTGTGCGTAACCGTGACTGTCTCTTCTCGTTTGTCCTTATCCGAGAGAGAACATGGTGGGGTTATGTTTGTTCGTAAGTAGGTGTTCAGGATCTCCTAGAGATCATTACTAGTTCATGACCATTTATTCAACAATCATCCCCCTTTATTCTTGTACTCGTAAGTTAGCCACTCAAATAAATGCATAGTGCTTGCTGTAGCCTCACCACTTAACCATACCTCACCCATTAAGCTTTAATAGTCTTGATACCCTTGGAAATGAGATTGCTGAGTCCCTGTGGCTCACAGATTACTACAACAACAGTTGCAGGTACATGTAATGTGATGAATTGACGTGAGAGCGATGCTTGTTTGATTTGGAGTTCTTCTTCTTCTTCATCATCGATCTAGGATGGGTTCCAGGCGGCAGCCTGGGATAGCAAGGATGGATGTCTTTTTATCGTTTGATTTCGTTCGTAGTCGGACCCTGCTCTTCTGTATGATGTTTGGATATGTTGTTGTATTGATGTGATATTGATGTAGCTTGTGGCGAGTGTAAGCCAATTCCATATACTCATCTCTTCTTTACATGTACTTGTAATGCTATCCATTCTTGCGAAACGACGAGATGCGCTTCTATCCCTGTCGAGGCCCCCGTGCCAAAATAAGGATATGATCGCATCTTGGGCGTGACAAGTTGCTATCAGAGCCTGTACCGACCTAGGAGCCCCCTTGATTGATCGAACTTGGCCGAGTCGAGTCTAGTTAAAACTATTTTGAGTCTAGTTATATCGGAGAGTAGGTTTCTTTTACTCCTCTTCTATACTCTGGTGAGGAATTCGACTTAGGGATTTTAATTCTACTCCTCTTCTCGCTCAATTTTTTTTTTAGGATCACGCGGGTATTTTGGAAACTATATGATGCCGATGTGATGGAGTTCTGTCTTGGTGCCTCCTGTCTGACTTGATTTCTTCCGGGGAGTTGAGCTCCAGGGGATTCTTGACACATCGTTATCATTCAGTTTTCTTAGTATCTCAGGACGAAGGATGTTCGAAATTGCTTCAATACTTTTCGTGGCGAGATAAGGATGGAGTCACCCAGTACTGGGGAGGCGTCTGGGGTACTGCCATCTTTAGTATCGTTGTGATTACGAGGATCTGAGGTAGATGAGTTTCCGAGACCTTTGGTTGTGTGTTGAGGGATGTGATACACTGGAGAATAGTATTACTGCTAGGAGTTGAGTGATCATCTAAAACTCCGTGTATCCGTGTACCCGATCGCATAACCACGATTTTGGGAGTTCTTAGGTGGGAATTCAAGTAGTTACCTAGGATTATCTTCCACAGATGATGATGTGAGGTTGGGGTTCGACATTGAGTGGTTCGCTTGTTGACGGTCTTTCTTACAGCGGTTCTCGTTGTGTCTTAAAGAGTCCTTGTAGCTTGCTACGACTCGGGGACGCTTCATATGTCGTGTGCACTGCCTTGTACATGATGGCTACTGTAAGATCGAGCCCATGTGAGCCTTACCACGAAAATATCGAGCGAAATCTCTATCATATATTTGTTTCCGGCTTAATTCTCAAGCCCCGTCCTTTGTTTTGTTGGAATATGGTAATTCGAGTTGCTTCGATGTCAAGTGGTGAATTCATATCTTTTCTAAATGGTATTCTCATATTTTTATGGGAATGCTAATCCTTTGTTCAACCGAAGTTGTCATGTCAATTTCTTTCCAACCGGTGTGCTTCTCTTCAAGATGATTCAATCCCTTCCAATTTTTTGCAAGATCTATCCTCTTATTCTTCCGGAGTTCGTTTCATCCGTTCCAAGTTGTCTTTGTTTTTCCCGCCCTCCCGCCCTTTTCTTCAATGATTAAATTCTCATCCAAATGCCTTTTCTATTCATGTGATGCTTCCGCTATCTTCTCTTCCGTGATGTATCCGGTGATTCCTTGTGATGATGCTCAGGAGTTTCAATGTCATCATTCTTGTTCTTGTTTTTCTTCTCCGGTGGATTCAATTTAGCTTTCGGTGCTCATAATATCATTTTCATTCATCCAATGCTTTCCCGTGTTGATATTCTTTGCTAGGCCTCTCTTGTTATTAATTACTCTCTCTATTCTATCCGGAGTGCTGAAGATATCTCAGAAGATTCGTGTTTTTGTTCAAATCCTTTCAATTGTTTCGGGGTTCTCACCTCATCAGTTTTCATTTGTACCGGTGCAATTTCTCTTCCCAAGCAATTGTTTCAATGCTGGTTTCTTTTGAGTGGGCCCATAACCCACAGGTTCTTCCCCAGGATCTTACCTGGCTCTTCTAATCTTTCCCGGAGATCTCAAGCTCTTTCAATATGACGTAAGAATGTATTCCATCAGTCATATTCCTTCTCCAAGATCGCTCCAAAAAATTTTCTTCGTTGGCTCAACCTTTCCTTATTCATCATTCCGGAGTGTCTCATTATTCTTGGTGGTGTTCCTCGTTATCATTATTCTCAGCATGAAGACCGAAGGAGAGTTTATCTTAAATCTTGATCCATTCTCTTGAAGATTCGTGTTTCAAGCTTCATGCCATTCTTCCAAAAGTGTTTCGATCATGAGTATTCATTCCATATCTATCCGGAGCATTTCAGAGTTGTTTTCATTTCTCGATCCTCCGAAGGCCATCATTTCAGAAGATTTCTTCGTTCTTAGCTTTCAGCTTTCGTTCTCAAATTCTTCTCAATTGTTGTCTCTTCGTTCTCTTGTATCTCCATCCATTTGAAGTGTCCCTCATCTGCTTTCCAATTCTTCCGGTGTTTCGTTCAAGACTTCTTCAAGCTTGTGTATCTCTCTTCAATCTTTTCAAGAAGAATAAGTCGTATGCCAGATCCGTTGCTTGTCATCAATTTAACTTGATGAAGGATAAGCATAACATAATTCTTATTCTTGTTTCTTCAAGTGAGTTCAAACCTTCTTTCGGAGTTGTGCATGATATCAAATTCTGGAAGTCAAGTGTTCTCATCTTTTCTTTTCCGGAGTTCAAAGGGTTTCTCAAGTATCTCTAAGCGAAGTTCCATCTAAATCTTTGCAAGGCTTCTATCTTGTTCTTGTGTAACCTTCAATTCTTGCTATCACCCTTTCGTTTCGGAGTTCTTTCCGGAGGTTCTTCATGGTGGTTCATCAAGATTTCTTTCATTCTCAAGTGTTCTTCAAGATTTTGTTGGAGATCCTCAAGTATTCTTTATCGGCATTTCTAGTGCAATTCATTCTCCCTTATCTTTTGAGATGGGGTTATAGCATTCTTGATTCATGAGGAGTCTCGAAGAGAATTGGTCAAGAATGAGTTATTTAAACCCATCATGTTCTTCCTTGGAGTTATCTTGGATTATATTTCACCTAAAGCCTTTCCTAAGGTTTGTTGCTATTTAAGGTGCTTATCAATGATTCAAGCTCTCAATGTATCCTCTTGGTGAAAGAAGTTTTCCATCTCTTGTGGCTCCCAAGCAAGCTTTGTTTCCGTTAGTGGCCGGTTGCAACCTCATAATTCGAGATGAGTTCCATAAGCCCACATCAAGCTTTTCTTTCGTTGTTGATTTGCCAACAACTCTGTTCAATCCTTCTTTCTAAGGATGTTTTTCTAATTCAATTGTGGTAGAAGTTGTCATTTTCTTCTCCGTTCTTTCCTCCCAATGATCTAGCTTCTATTCTCTTGCTACGGAGCCGTAGTGATGTTGCTCTCTTCAATCTATCATCTTGTGCTGTCAAGATCTTGTTCATTCCTTGCTTATCTTTTAACCGGAGTGTTGTTTTCTCTTTTCAAGTTCTCTCCATCTTATCAAATTTTGTCCTCTATCCTACCGAAATGCTGCCGAAATTTCTTTCGAATTCTTGCTTGTTCCTCATGCCATTTCTTCATCTCTTTGCAACCTTCAAGTTTCATGGGTTTCACTCGTTTGTCAAAGGAGCAACTAAGTTTTACCTCTTCCTTCTTCTTCCTCTTCCCCTTCTCAGTCTTAGATCTCGGGGCGAGATCTCTTGTAAGTGGAGGAGAGTTGTAACAGCCCGAGACCGACGCTCCAGAAGATTCCTGATTTATTCCGTTCTCGTCGTGTGATTCGTTTGGTTGTTGCATTCATCATCGCATCATTCGCATCATCAGCATTGCATCGACACTCTGTTGTCGTCATTTTGAAAACTTGCATCCGTTCGTAGTTGCCGGTTCTCTCCGTTCGTGTCGTCAACCGTTTCGAGACCAACCACACACGCACGCGCCCGCGGCACTACAAAGATTTTGTTTTAAAAGTGGGTATAAAAATATTATCAGATTGGGTCGAAACTTGGCGAGCGGTCTTATTATATTACAGGGTAGACCTCCTGTCAAATTCGTTGCGTTCGGAGGTCGTTTGATAGCCCAACGGATAAACCTATAGCGGCAATATAGCCGGTCAAATCGTCGGATGTTTTCGTTTTATAAAACTCTGTTGTCGGGCGTCCGTTTCCCTCTCATCCTTGCCTAGCCCCTCTGCACAGTGCACATACCCATCGGGTGCGTCCGATAACTTCCCGGACCCGAATCGTAGAGTCATCACCGTTAGGTCCGGATCAACCCCGTAATATCCCAAACCATCATCGGTTTTTCAATTGGACCTCCTAACTATTTATCTCGTCCGTTCGATTTAAATCGGAGGGCATCAATTAGACCGCATTTAGACCCTAGGCTATAAATAGAGGTCCAACCCTAACTTCTAGGAGAGCTGTCCCATCCATCCCATTCTCGCGCCGCCACTCTCCTCCTCATCGATTTCCCCAACCCACCAACCAGCAGCCTCCTTCCCCAGATCCAATCCAGCCCGCAGCTCTTTCTCCACCCTTGGATGGAGATCCAAGGGAGCTCCTCGTGCCTTCACGGGAGGAACCCCGCGCCCCGAGCATCTCCCTCCTGGAGAACCCGACGCCGCCAGCCGATGCTCACCGGAGCAACCCCGCCTCCCACCTCTGGTGTAACTCCGGCAGGCCACCGGACCTCCTCCTCGTCGCCCCTAGCTCTCTCTCTCTTTCAGTCTTCTCTCCCTCTCCTCAAGATCTCTCCCTCTCTCTTTGTATCTCTCAGCAACAGGAGACAGCCATGGCGCTTGCCGAGCTCCGCGTCGCCGCTGCCGTGGGCGACCTCGACGAGCGCTGCAGCATCAGCTCCACGGCCAGGTCGCTCCTCTCTCTTTTCTCTCCTCCTGCCTGTGCTCTCTCCTTCTTCTCGTTTGTCTCTCCCCTCACCTCACATCTCTCTCTGTTGGATGTCCAGGGAGGAGATGCAGGGTCACCCGATGGAGCTCCACGTCAAGTCCTGCTGGCCTCCACCTCGCGCTCCAGATCCGGCATCCCCGCGACCTCCGGCGTCCATTCCCGTCCCTCCCGTGCTCGCCACCCGCTGCATGACCTCGCCTCTGCTTCCTCTGCTCGAGCAGGAGCTCGCCATGGCCTTGGATCCACGCCGCCGGTCGCCAACTCGTGATGGATCCGGTCGGAATGGACCTCCAGGGCCACGCCGGACCTCCGCCTCGCTTCGTTCATCGCGCTGCTCGCCGTCCTCTCCGATTGCCTCGTGGTGAGCTCGTCCAGCCATGGCCAAAAGCTTTGTCTTTTTCCCAAGATCCATCCTGCATATTTAGGTTATTTAGCCTTGGAGCTTATTTTAAACACGAGCACGATGCTAGGTGAGTTGGCTAGCGCAGCCAGTCCCCGAAGTCAGGATGTCCTGGAATCGAATCCCAGGGAGCCCCATTTCTTTTGTCTTTGCATTTTTAGTTCATTTTTTCCCATCATGCACATATGGCCACTTGGGCCAATTCCACAGCTGGGCTGCTGCTGGCCCGTGGGTGTTTTTTTTCCTGCTCTGAGGATTTAGCTGTTTTTGGTCCTGGAATCGAATCCCAGGGAGCCCCATTTCTTTTGTCTTTGCATTTTTAGTTCATTTTTTTTCCATCATGCACATATGGCCACTTGGGCCAATTCCACAGCTGGGCTGCTGCACTGTGCTGCTGCTGGCCCGTGGGTGTTTTTTTTCCTGCTCTGAGGATTTAGCTGTTTTTTTTGTGCATTGCACAATTACAAAATGCCACCATTTGCATTACTCATATTTAATTAACCGTGCACCGGTTTAAAATAATTTAAACATGTAAAATGTGTAGAATTTTGTGTAGATTCATAATATCCAACTTTCATCCATGATAAAAATGTTTAACTTGCTGTTTGCACGTAATTTGCATAATTGCCGTGCCAAAATGATTTATTTCATAACTACAAAACCGTAGCTCCGATAAAAATGTTTCACATATGTAACTTGACTAGAAAAACGTGTAGAATCTCATGGCACACTTTATATTGCTGTTTAAAAACAATAAAATTATGCTTAGGGCAGATCTGGACCAAATTTATAATTCACATGTGGGGTCATTTTGAAAAATGCTATATGTTGTTTCCGGCCTCATTTAAAATGCCTAGACGATGTGGTTGTTCAAGCTTCACCTCTTGCCATGATAAACAACATTTAAAATGATTGGTTAGTTAAACAACATTAACCGCATTTCTCGTAACATGGAGATTTATTATTTTGTTGTAGGTGTGTTCTCCTTCTCCATTTAAAATTGCGTAATTTCATCTTCATCTTATGCCATGACCACCCATGTTAACAACATTTAATATTGATGAGTACCTAACGAGGGTGAACTAAATATTTGAACGTGGAGTTTCGTCAATATGCAACTCGTTGCATATTGAACTTCACTTAATGTGTAGTAGTTGTTTGTTGTGCTTATGTCATGCATAACATGCATCATATTTAAAGTGCATCATGTCATGCATATGTTGTGGTGTTATCATGTGTTGATTGTTTGTTTTCGGATGGCTTCTTCTCGATAGAGTTCCGAAAGCGTTCGGAGTGTGAGGATTCGTTCGACTACGTTGGATCGTCTTCTTCATGGATTCGTTCTTCTTCCAAGCGGGATCTCGGGCAAGATGATCATTTCCCTGGATACCATTACTATCATTGCCATGCTAGATGTCTCGTTTCTATCGTTGTCTCGCTACCTACCACTTGTATGTCAAGCCTCCCAAATTGCCATGAAAACCTCTAACCCCTCCACATCCCAGCAAACATTGTTTTGGCTATGTTACCGCTTTCTCAGCCCTTCTTATATCATTGCTAGTTGCAGGTGCAATTGTTTCCAGCTATCACAATATGATTGCTATTTAATTTAATGCACATATATACTTGGTAAAGGGTGGAAGGCTTGGCCTTTTGCTCAGTGTTTTGTTCCACTCTTGCCGTCCTAGTTACTTGTGAACCGGTGTTATGTTCCATAATTGAGCGCTCCTAACATGCTCGGGGTTGTTATGGGGACCCCCTTGATTTTCGTTTTAGGATAAAACTTGTCCGGCAAGGCCCAACATTGGTACTATATTTGCCCAACATAATAATACTGAACACCGTTACTAAAGCATAGGGCATCATGAACCCGAGGAGCTAATTCAACATAATACAGGGGGGCCAGTGCTGCTGGTGCTGGTCCAAACTAGAGCACTGTGCGGGGCCACCCCGGGGCAACTCGGGTGATTTCTATCAGGCCACTGTACGCGTCGCTTATCCGCCGTGTCCTGAGAACGAGATACGCGGCTCCTATCGGGATCGTCGACACGTCGGGAGGCCTTGCTGGACTTGTTTTAGCTTTCTCGAACGTCTTGCGCGAGGAATTCCGAAACTTTGGGCTATCTCGAGGTTGAGGTTTTCCAATGGAATTGCCTAGGAAGATCACGAGATTCGTGGTCGAGGTTATTCCCGCGGCGTGTGGTTAATTTGTGATGGTGAGTTGGAGCACCCCTGCAGGGTTAAATCTTTCGGAAAGCCGTGCCCGCGGTTACGTGGCAACTTGGAAACTTTATTTAACACCCGGTCATAGCAAACTTGAAGTAAACTCAAATAAAATACACCAACCGTGTGCGTAACCGTGACTGTCTCTTCTCGTGAGTCCTTATTCGAGAGAGAACACGGTGGGGTTATGTTTGTTCGTAAGTAGGTGTTCAGGATCTCCTAGAGATCATTACTAGTTCATGACCGTTTATTCGACAATCATCCCCCTTTATTCTTGTACTCGTAAGTTAGCCACTCAAATAAATGCATAGTGCTTGTTGCAGCCTCACCACTTAACCATACCTCACCCATTAAGCTTTAATAGTCTTGATACCCTTGGAAATGAGATTGCTGAGTCCCTGTGGCTCACAGATTACTACAACAACAGTTGCAGGTACAGGTAATGTGATGAATTGACGTGAGAGCGATGCTTGTTTGATTTGGAGTTCTTCTTCTTCTTCTTCATCATCGATCTAGGATGGGTTCCAGGCGACAGCCTGGGATAGCAAGGATGGATGTCTTTTTATCGTTTGATTTCGTCCGTAGTCGGACCCTGCTCTTCTGTATGATGTTTGGATATGTTGTTGTATTGATGTGATATTGATGTAGCTTGTGGCGAGTGTAAGCCAATTCCATATACTCATCTCTTCTTTACATGTACTTGTAATGCTATCCATTCTTGCGAAACGACGAGATGCGCTTCTATCCCTGTCGAGGCCCCCGTGCAAAAATAAGGATAGGATCGCATCTTGGGCGTGACACGACTAGTGCAAAATGTCCTAACTTTTGGCTATTCGGTGAGACCGAATGGAACATCTCTATGAGACCGATTCGGCTTCAGTTAGGCAGATCCAGTACTTCGGTGACACCAAAACATAAAACTCTGAAGTTCTGAAATTAAATATTTCGACCACATAAGGTTAGTCATTGCTTTTCGGTTCAACTGAACGCAGTCTCGGTTCTACTGATGTGCTAGGGTTTGGCATAGGTTCTGTCTCGATGGGACCGAAGTGAAAAACTTGGTGCCACCGAATATGAAGTTTATGGGTTTAAGACAGATGGTTTTGTGAGAATTTTATTGAGGCTTCTGGTAGCATATCTCTAAGCATTTGAGCAACCAGATCATCATCAGTACCTCATCCCCTCTTAATAGCATTGGCTTTCCTATGGACTCAATTGTGATGAACTCACATAAAATAAAATTTAGAGTCTTGAAGTTTTTGCCAATAAGATTCCTTTGCATCCTAGGGGGGGGGGGTGTCTCACCATATCTCCTAGCCATTCAATCATTGGACTTTTCCTGAAATATACTAGATAAAACTATTAGTCCAGGAGACAATGTATGTTGAGCATGTGTGCTTTCAACCCCAGACGGGAGAGGTCACCACGGAGCCACAATCCATTGTGGTGAAGCTCGTGGGTGTGTTGGGAGCCTCCAATTAAGTTGTGGAGAGAGCCCCAACCTTGTTTGTAAAGGTCCGGTTGCCGCCTTCAAGTGCACCGCTAGTGGAATCACGGCATGTTACATTGTGCAAGGGCGTGAGGAGAATATGGTGGCCCTAGTGGCTTATTGGGGAGCATTGTGCCTCCACACCGCTCCAACGGAGACGTACCTCCCCCAAAAGGAGGGAACTGCGGTAACACATCCTCGTCTCCACTGACTCCCCTTGCGGTTACATCTTACCTTTACTTTGTGCAAGCTTATTTTGTGTTTATATCTTGTGCTTGCAATTGTTGTTGTTGTTGTGCTCGTCATATAGATTCTTCACCTACTTGCATATTTAGACAACCTCTTTTCTTGTTAAGACAAATTTGATAAAGAAGTTAAAAGTGTTAGTCACCTATTCACCCCTCCCCCCTCTAGTCGACCATATCGAACCTTTCAACCGCCGACCAGCTGGAGCGGTGTGGATGGGACAATTGTGGTCTCTGCCCTCTATGCAAGAGAGTGCAAGAAATAGGCATCCACCTTTTCGTCAAGTGTCGTTTCTCTATTAGACTATGGCGTTTGATCATTGAGGAGTTTGGGCTGGCACACATGGACACCTCCGTCTGGCACCTTGAAAACTCCCTCGCGAGATGGTGGGACAAGAGAACTGACATGCGAAACCCCAATAGGCGAGCTATGGCCTCTCTCACCATGCTTATCTCTTGGTCTATTTGGAACGAGAGAAACACCCTAGTTTTCCGTCACAAGAGTGCTCCGCCTTCAATCATTCTTAATAACATCGTTGTAGAGGCCAACCTTTGGGTTACCGCAGGTACTAAGAAACCGGGGCTTGTTGTTGTACGCGAGTAATCGACAGGCCGCGAACGTGGGTCACTTGTAAAACTCTATTCTCCTCTTATTTGATGGATGAGGCAAATCTTTTGCCTTTGTTTCAAAAAAAATATTGTTGTAGCTATAGAGAAATCCCAATGTATGAGAGGCTATACTGCTACATAGAGAAGGAGTTGCATCCCACATTTGATAATGGTCGAAAAAAATTGGTTGGCTTCTAATCATAGTTTTTCCAACACCCCCCCCCCCCAACTTGTGAGGTTTTCACGTAAAAAATCTGGTGTCACTGTGTTGGTGTTCCCTTGATCCAAAACGCAGCTTGAGGTGTTTGTCTGAAGTGCTTCATGGGCTATTTCCTCCATATATGTTGATGCATGTGTTTCCTTCCACATTGAAGAATGATCATTGAATTAGCACAAGAAGTGGTGATGAAATTATATTTGAATGTACTCCATCTTTTAGATTACCTTAAGTGTTTGCTAATTCCCAACAGAGTAGTATCAGTTGCTTAATTGTTATGGAGAAAGAACCACGACAAATGACATGATAAAACTTGACTCTTCCAATTACCTTTTATGGAATCTCATGATGGAGGAAATTCTTTTTCCAAATACATAACTTTTGTATTTCTCCTTTTGGATTTTCATCTCTTTCCCAAATGCAAGCATATTTGAACATACGAACATTTTAAACACACCTTCATTTAAACATATGAACATTTGTAAATGAGTGAGCATTTTTTTAACTATATATGTTCATTTCCTAAATGTACAAACATTACTAATGAACCAACATTTTCTAAAAACAAGCATGTTTTCCAAATTTACGAACATTTTTACAAAATGAAGAACAAGCCTGGTGCTGTTGTGAAGTACTTTCCACTTGTGCCTTGAGGTACTGGTTCGGCGTGGCCTCTCCGCATTGCATTGCGTGTAGGGGTAAGGCTTGCATCGTATAGTCCTTTCCTAGACCCTATCTGGTGTGGGAGCTTTTAGCATTGGATCTGTCCTTTATGAGCATTTTGTAAGACATAAAAATATTTTTGAATATATAATTTTTTAAATGCACATAAATTTTTTAAACGTATAAGTTTTTTGAAATCATGAACATTTTCTTAATTTATGGACATTTTTAACATTTACGAACATTTGGAACACGTGAATATTTTTTAATCATGTGAACACTAAATACAAGCATATTTGCAAAACCCCTGAGTTGCCTTGCAATTCTTGAAAAGCCTCGAGTTGTCTTGCAATTATTTAGAACTTATTTAGGGCAAATCCTATTCGGCGCCCGATACGCCGATTGCACGCAAACCGGCACACACCATGTTCCCTTCGATAGTTTTTCTTGGGCCAGATAATATATGGACGAACGTTTCTGAGAAGCTCCCAACTGATTTTGTGAAGCTTCCACAATGGTCCGGTTTGGTTATTTCATATCAGTTTCTAGTTTTTCGACCTAGTTTATGTCCGTTTTTTTTCTTCTATTTTTCATTTGTTTTTTATTTTTATTTTTTGAAATGCATGAAGTTTTTTTTGAATTCGTGGTCTGTTTTTAAATTTCATGGAATTTTTCAATTCCAAAACTATTTTTAAATTCATGAAGATTTCTCAAATTCATGAGCCTTTTCTTAAAAACATGAATTTTATTTCAAATCTGAGAATATTTTTTCAAATGCATGAATATATTCAAATAGACAAACTTTTCCCAATCCATGAACTTTTTCTAAAAATTACGAAAAATTTCCAAATCCGTGTTTTTTTTACAAAATCCACGAACTCTTTTCAAATCTGTGATTTTTTTCAAAATAGATGAAGTTTTTTCTAATACAGGAAATTATCTCAAATTCAAATCTGCGAACTTTTTTGAATTCATGTGGATTTTTTTATTTTCTTTTTTTTTTGGATTTTAGTTTGTTTTTTCAAATAAATGGGTGACCTGTTTTTTGAAAAGTCAACAATCAAATTGACCCACAACACGTCCTAATTTTCCGAGTATTTATTTCCTTCCAGTATTTGTTTCCTACTAGTTAGCCAACCGATCAAGCAAAATTCTATTTTTTAGGGATGCCACAACTTTATTATTCGAAGATTACAAAGTTTGAATATATAAAAAAGTGGTGTTGGCCTAGCCAAAGATGGCGCTCCCGATCAAGTGAATGCGAATACTTCGCTAGCAAATTTGCTTCATAGTTAGACACTCGTTCATCAAAGAAAAATCTGCAATTAAAGTTTTCCGCTCTGAGCTTGATTTCATGTGTGATATGGCCATAGTTTCCATGGGATCCCTTCTCGACTAGGAGCAAAAATGTGTAGGAACGAAGAAACAACAACCACCGAGTGGGTTGTTTAGATGCAGCCCATTAAGTCACGTAGTGGACGCTAGTCAGGGAAATTGGCGCTGAAGGCGCCGAATAGATGCTCTCCTTATTTTAGCTGTAAAGTAATTTTGCTACAGTGCCACGGTGGTATAATGTCCTTTTTGCATCGTTCACCTAAAAATGATAAAGAGAAAACTATTCGGAAGCCAGTGTAGGTCGAATTCGGTCCATGAAGCTCATACTGTGATGGGTTATAACGACATTTTTTTTAGGGAAGTTATAACGACATTTTAAGATGGACCTGTTCATTATTTACTTGCTGCTATCGCGGGTTCCCTAAAAAAAAGTTGCCATTGCAGATTTCTCCAATAAATAACATAAATGATAAAGCCCGAACGTTTGGATTTTAAGCATGGCAACCCGAACATTTTCAATGGTAATTTTGGTTCACGAGAGGTTGACAAACATGACAATTTTCTAACAGAAAGATAAACTGGGACAAAGTTGTCATAGTTTAACAACTAAAGTTGCCATGAAAAAATGTTCGGGATGACATGCTTAATATCCGAACGTTTGGGCTTTATCGGGGTCCATAAAGTGAGCCGTCTTTATTTACACTAGCAGTTTAGCATAAACTGCATCATGATAAGATTATTCATATTCTCAGACAAAAAAGATTAAAAAAAAGGACTGTTCATCACATAAAGATGAACAGAGCTGAACAATGAATTGTGAAAAAAAAAGAGCTGAACAGTGGATTTATTTTAAAGAAAAACAGAACTGAACGACGCAGGAGTCCAGATTCCCATACAATACACCGATAGACGACACGTTTGCTTACTGACGCATGGCCTTGAGAATAGGCGGGTGCGCGTATGGGCCCCAGAGCCAACTGGCGGCGATGCGCTCGTACGCCGGCTCCGTCAGGTGGACACCGTCCCAGTTGATGTGCGCAGCGGGGTTAGCACAGGCGCTCGCGCCGGGAAACCCGCACGCCGCCGTCATGTTGTAGTTGTACGGCCCGCCGGCGCCACAGCACACCCGGAGCTTGGACGAAGCACTGAACCCTGCGACGTCAGTTTTGCCCGGCATTAGCAACTGCTGTAAGAAATGGAAAACGAAGTTGACAATTCTAAGTTAAAAAGGTACTCCCTCCGTAAACTAATATAAAAACGTTTAGATCACTACTTTAATGATCTAAACGCTTTTATATTAGTTTACAGAGGGAGTACTATATATACTATTAGAGTATAGGTCAGTTACGGATAGTATATCCGGCAAGGTTTGGAATTGTAATCTATCTCTATTAGTCTTGGAGTCCAAGTTTTATAATCTATATAAACATCCCTTCGAGGTCCCAATCAATACAACACACAACAGTCATTATTCTTCAATTATCATGGTATCAGACGCCTAGGTTTTCCGCACCTGGCATGGCACCGCCAACCGCGCCGCCGCCCCGGCCGACTCGGCCCCTCTTCTCCATGGCCGAGTTCCGCGCCGCCGGTGCCCCCCCTTCTTCTTCCTCCTCTACAACTACCCAAACAAACCCTCCTCAACTCCCAATGCTCTCCCTAGCGGACACCATTGCTGACGTCCCCCCCTTCATCCCGATCTCGTTAGATCTTGGCGCCCACAACTACTACCATTGGCGCCACCTCTTCAACATCCACCTCGGACGCTGTGGCCTCCGCCACCACATCGACCCGTCCTATCCTCCGCAGCCCGCCGATCCCCGCTGGGTGAAAGACGATCTCGCCATCATCCAGTGGATTTACACCCGCATCTCCACGGAGCTCTTCAATCTGGTCTCCTCCGACGATGCATCCGCCGCCGAGCTTTGGGCCTCCCTTCAGCAGCTGTTCCAGGACAACTCCGACGCGCGCATCAACGCCCTCAACACCGAGCTCCGTACGACCGTCCAAGGCGATGCCCCGGTCACCGTTTTCTGCCAGCGGATCAAGGCTATCGGCGACGAACTTCGTGAACTCGGCGATCACGTCGACGATCGCGCCCTCATCAACGCTCTTCTCGTCGGCCTCGGCGATCAGTTCGAGAAGCAGCAGTCCTTCATCCCCATGCTCAAGCCCTACCCCACCTTCAAGCAGGTTCGCTCCCTCCTCCAGCAAGAAGAGAAGAATCAAGCTCGCAAGGCGCTACGGCCACCGCAGGTGTTTCACGCTCCTGCCGCGGCTGGGCTTGCTGGGCTTGCCGGGGCCGGGCTTGCCGGGGCCCCGCCTGGGCTGCCGCGCCAATCTGCCGCACCCTCCCCTCCTACCGCGGCGGCAACAGCTCCTCTACCGCCCCTAGGCTGGCGCCCGAGCCCGGCCTACCGGGGCAAGAATCCGATCTACCGGCCCCCTGCATCTCGCTCCGCCAGCACTGCACCAGCCCCGCCACCGGCCGCTCCGTCGTCCCCGGCTCCCACAACATGGCAGCCTCCGCACGATCCCTGGACTGGCCTTGTTCAAGCTTGGCCGATGCCCTGGTCGGCCCCTTCGCCGTACGGCGCCCCGCCTGCTTACACGGGCACGTGGAGCCCTGGCCTCCGCCCGGCCACTGGCTCTCCTGGACTCCTTGGGCCCAAGCCGCCGGCGCATGTCTACACCGCCACTCCTACGCCACCTCCCAGCGCGCCAGGACTTATGCCACCCTACTACACCTTGCCGGCTTCTTACGGCACCTTGTCGGGCTTGCCGGCTTCTTACGACACCTTGCCGGCCTTGCCGGGCTTGCCGCCTTCTTACGGCCCCTTGCCGGCCCCGACAGCATACTTCCAGTCGCCGACCCTGCCCTACGCTCCCATGCACGCTCCTGGCCCCTCTGCTCCTCCACAGCAGCCGGCCTGGGATCAAGCCGCCTTCATCAACGCCATGAACAACTTTACTCTCAATAACGAAGGTACGGATTGGATTTTCGATTCTGGTGCATCCTCGCATATGTCTTCAAATATGAATTTGCTGTCAGCTTGTTTTCCTCCTGTTTTTTCTACGATCACCATTGGTGATGGTTCCACCATACCTGTTTCCTGCACCGGTCATTCTTACATCTCTTCCTCTTACGCCAATTCTCTTCTCCGCAATATTCTTGTTGCTCCTTCCCTCATCAAAAATCTTATTTCTGTTCGCCAATTTTGTATTGACAATCGAGTAATTTTGGCTTTTGACCCTTTTGGTTTGTCTGTGAAGGATCTGGCAACGGGGGAGGAACTCGCTCGGTACAATAGCACGGGCGATCTTTATCCGCTTCATGGCACACCTACATCCACTCCCCGAGCCATGCTTGCATCAGTTGATTTGTGGCATCGTCGTCTAGGACACCCCAATAAAACCACCTTGTCATCTTTGCTTCAAGAATTTTGTATTCCTAGTTCTAGTGTTCCTCATAATCCCTCTCTTTGTACTGCCTGTCAATGCGGCAAACATGTTAGATTACCTTTTGGAACCTCTACTACCCTTAGCACTTTTCCTTTTGAATTAATTCACTGTGATTTATGGACCTCTCCCATCCCTAGTGTCTCTGGTTATAAATATTATCTTGTGATTTTGGATGACTATTCTCATTACATTTGGACTTTTCCTCTCCGTGCTAAATCTGAAGTACATGCCCTCTTTCTCAATTTTCGACAATATGTTCTTACACACTTTGGCTTGCCAATTCGATTTATTCAATGTGATAATGGTCGAGAATTTGACAACACTCAAAACCGCAACTTCTTTCTCTCTCAAGGTATTCTTCTTCGTTTTTCCTGTCCTTATACCTCCCCTCAAAACGGTAAAGCTGAACGTTCTCTTCGCTCCATTAATGATATTCTTCGCACCTTGCTACTACAAGCTTCTCTGCCCTCTCGTTTTTGGGCCGAAGCCCTTCGCACTGCCACACTACTTCTAAATATTCGACCAACTAAGACATGTCCTCTTTATTCGCCTTTTCAATCTCTTTTTCTCTCCCATCCCGATTATTCTTTTTTCCGTGTTTTTGGCTGTCTTTGTTTCCCGAACACCGCCTCTACCGCCTCCAACAAACTCGAACCACGTTCACTACCTTGCATTCATCTTGGTCTTTCTGACGATCACAAAGGATATCGCTGTTTCGATCCATCTTCTGGTCGTGTGCTTGTCTCTCGCCACGTCACATTCGATGAACACACTTTTCCTTATTCTGTCACTAACCCCGCATCAATCCCTACCACCACCAACCCTGCCGCGGCCTCTCTCTCTCCCGCGGCAAGGCCGGCAAGCCTGGCAAGCCCGGCCGTCCCGGCAGGTCTGGACCCGGCAAGTCCGGCAAGACCGGCAAGTCCGGCAAGACCGGCAAGCCCGACCCCGACAAGTCCGGCAAGTCCGGTAAGCCCGGCAAGTCAGGCAAGCCCGGCAAGCCCGGCAAGTCCGGCAAGCCCGGCCCCGGCAAGTCCGGCAAGCCCGGCAAGTCCGGCAAGCCCGGCCCCGGCAAGCCCGGCAAGTCCGGCCCCGGCAAGTCCGGCAAGCCCGGCCCCGGCAAGTCCGGCAAGCCTGGCAAGTCCGGCAAGCCCAGCAAGTCCGGCAAGCCCGACCTCGGCAAGTCCGGCAAGCCCGTCCCCGGCAAGCCTAGTCCCGCCAGGCTCCCAACCACCCCTCCCACCCAACGCTGTACCCATTCCACCACCTACTAATGATCACATCATGTGCACCCGCGGCAAACGAGGATTCCTTCTACCCACCAAACGCCTCAACCTCACAGCCACCCCAACCCCGGCAACCCTTTCTCCTATTCCCTCTTCTTACAAACGAGCTCTTCTTGATCCTCTTTGGCTCTCAGCTATGCGCGATGAATTTAACGCTCTTCAGCAAAATAACACATGGACTCTTGTTCCTAAACCTCCTGGTGTTAATGTTGTTTCTGGAAAATGGGTTTTTAGGCATAAATTTCATTCTGATGGCACCCTTGCTCGTTACAAAGCCAGACGGGTGTGTCGTGGTTTCTCTCAGCAACATGGCATTGATTTTGATGAAACCTTTTCTCCTGTTGTTAAACCAAGCACTATTCGCGTTGTTCTTAGTCTTGCCGTTTCCTCCTCTTGGCCCATTCATCAGCTAGACGTTAAAAATGCTTTTCTTCACGGCACTCTTAATGAAACAGTTTATTGTCAGCAACCATCTGGTTTTGAGAATCCCTCTTCTCCCAACTCTGTTTGCCTTCTTAACAAATCTCTTTATGGTCTTAAACAAGCTCCTCGTGCATGGTTTCAACGTTTTGCTGCCTTCATTCAAACAGTAGGTTTCATACCCTCCAAATCTGATTCTTCCTTATTTATTTTTCGCTCCTCTTCCCACACTGCCTATCTCTTGCTTTATGTTGATGATATAGTTCTTACGGCTAGCTCTGACTCTTTTCTTCAACATATAATCTCTTCTCTTAGTAATGAATTTTCCATGACTGATCTTGGTCCTCTTCATCATTTTCTTGGCATTACTGTTTCTCGCACCAAGTCTACCCTTTTTCTCTCTCAACGCTCCTATCTTTTAGACTTGCTTTCTCGTTCCGGTATGTCTGATTGTCAACCCACTCGTACCCCGGCCGACATTGGTGCCAAATTGTCGGCTGATGGTGATCCTGTTTCTGACCCCACTTTGTATCGTAGCATCACCGGTGCCCTCCAATATGCCACGCTCACTAGGCCCGACATTTCATACTCCGTTCAGCAAGCCTGTCTTTTTATGCATGATCCTCGTGCTCCTCATCTTGCTCACGTCCACTGCATTCTTCGCTATTTAAAAGGAACTCTTGATCATGGTCTTCTCATCAATTCTTCTTCTCCAACAAGCTTGACAGTTTATTCTGATGCAGACTGGGCAGGTTGTCCAGATACTCGACGGTCCACATCCGGATTTTGTGTTTATTTGGGTGATAATCTTGTTTCTTGGTGTTCTAAAAGGCAGGCAACAGTTTCCAGGTCTTCTGCTGAGGCTGAGTATAGGTCGGT
This sequence comes from Elymus sibiricus, assembly GCA_039707655.1. Taxonomy (NCBI): domain Eukaryota; kingdom Viridiplantae; phylum Streptophyta; class Magnoliopsida; order Poales; family Poaceae; genus Elymus; species Elymus sibiricus. The sequence continues at coordinate 128,212,745 of CM077667.1, forward strand.
TGCTCATGTTGTGGCTGAAGCGGTGTGGCTGCGTCAGCTTCTCGTGGAACTTCATCGCCCACTGGATCGTGCCACCATCGTTTATTGTGATAACATCTCTGCAGTATACATGGCTTCCAATCCAGTTCAGCATCGTCGCACCAAGCATATTGAGATTGACATACACTTTGTTCGAGAGAAGGTGGCTCTTGGCGAGGTCCGCGTTCTTCATGTACCTACCAGTGCTCAATTTGCTGACATTTTCACCAAAGGACTTCCGACTGCATCTTTCACCGACATACGCTCCAGTCTCAACATCGTTACTCCTGATGCTGAGACTGCGGGGGGATATTAGAGTATAGGTCGGTTACGGATAGTATATCCGGCAAGGTTTGGAATTGTAATCTATCTCTATTAGTTTTGGAGTCCAAGTTTTGTAATCTATATAAACAGCCCTTCGAGGCCCCAATCAATACAACACACAACAGTTATTATTCTCCAATTATCATATACAACCACTAGGCTGACGCCATATATTTAAGAATTGGAAAATCGATTGACCGGCTCGGTCTTCGACTCGATTTTTGGGATCTGCATCTGGTAGAAGGGGAGGGGGAGAGTAAAATACAGGAGGCGTTTACTTTCATGATAGCTACATTCGACTGGCTGCTTTCGTATAGCTAGATCCAAGCATGCAATTCTGGACTTCTGGTCATGGCCATGGAGCTTTGGTCACTCAAGAGGCCAGTCTAACCATTCATTACAATGTAGTGGTGGTGTGGAACGGGCCAAATCCTCTCCCCTCTCCCTCCTCTCCCCCGAGGCGGCGGCGCCGCGCCGCCCCTGGGGAGTCCCCGTCCACACCGCCCTCAGCCCTCCCCTTCCATCGCCTCCCTACTCCGCCGCCGTCGCTGAGGACGCCGCGGGGCAAAGCCCCTGTGGTGAGGCGGCGGTGGCGGCGCTGTCCTCGGCCGGCGATAACGCGTGGGGGCAGCGGCGTCCATCTCCCTCCTCCTCCAACGGTAGTGCGCAGCGGGGTGGCGGTGGCCAGGAGATCTCCGGCGGCCGTTTGGCGGATGAGATTTTGGCTGCGATGAGATCTGATCTGGGCCCGAGGGGTTTGGATCGAGATCCACTGCGGCTGCGCCTCGTCTCGACAACGGCAAGAGGAGATCCCCCCTGGGTAATCTTCGCGGCACGAGGACGTCTGGGTCTCTTGGCCCGGGCATGGTGGCGGTGGCTGCCTTCTCCACCGAAGGCGGTTGGCCAGGCTAGTAGTGACGGATCTTGGACCCCACTATTAGCACCGGCGGCGAGTTGGGGAGACATAGTCGCCGGTGAAATCCGAGCCGACTCCGGTCATGGCGGGCGATGGCGGCGTCTACGTCGTTACCTTGATGAAGGCATCGTCAAGCAACTATCGTCAACCTGCTCGTGTCGCTCCGGGAGAAATCCTAAGATCACCGGATCGGACGATGGCGGCGCTGCGGTGTCGTGTTCCCTATTGGGGGCATCATTTGTGGAGCGGCGCCGGATGGAAGAGGTGTGAGGTGGTGTGGCGTGCCTTCTCTCGCGTCGACGACGGCGGGTCTCGGCGGCATGGAGCAGCGGGGTCTCGCCGGTGGGCGTGTGATGATGGACGAGCACAGGATGGTGGCGTTGTCTGGCGTCGTGGTGGCGTCGACGGCTGCTAGACCGGGCAAGGTAGATGCAGCAGTACATCACTGAAGATGGAATGGTGGCAGGTGGCTGCGGCGGCCTCATACCCGGCAGGCGTCCTGGTTGAGGAGTGCGCCGGACTGGTGGGTGCCCCATACCCGGCAGGCGTCCTGATTGGGACCTCAGGTCTTAGATGTTAGGCTTGGCTGCGAGGTCTGTGGTAGTAGTCCCGGACTATCAGCATCCCTACATCAGCTGGATAGGAGTAGCGACAGATGTTGCTTAGACGGTGGCTTCAGACTTACTGTTGTATCTCTTTGTAAGGTCTTTTGAGAATAATTAATAAAGTGGCTGCATGCATCGTCCAGATGCAGAGGCCGGGGGTCTTCCTTCTTTTCTAAAAAAAAAAAAAAAAAAAAAAAAAACCCGAAACGCTTACCGAACTTTTTTGGTTTGTTGAGGAAGTCCATGACCGGCGCGTAGTAGTCGGCGTAGACGATGTTGGCCGCGGGGTACTTGATCCGGAGCCGATACACGGCCTCGAACAGCGCTCCGTTGTGGTAGCGCGCGAGCGCGTTGTATTTTCTCAGGCAGCCGGTCCGGCGGTCGTAGTGCCTCTTGTTCGGGCTCGCGTACAGCGTCAGGATGATGGGGATGCACCCCATCGGCGGCTGCCCCGGCACCACCACGTACCTCGCTCCCTCCTTGAGCACCGCCTGCAAACCAACGCGGACCGAACGATCAAGCAGCGAGTAATATTTGACTTGTGCTGCTAGGGTACTATACTATACGTCTATACCTCGACGCCTGGTGAGATGGCTCGTACTACTTTTGGAACGTACGACGCGACCTCCCCGAAGGTTTTCCCGGCGGCCATGAGGAAGATGTAGTCGTTCCCTCCGAACTCTCCCATGAAGAAGAGGGATCTCTTCAAGTAGTTCCTGCACCCTGAAGATAAAAGCACAATTTGTCAGCCAAATCAATCGGTCGGGAACTTTAGCTTCTGGAACGTCGTGGAACTTTGGCTCGCGTACACCCTGAAGAGTGAAGAGGGATCATGACTAGTACGTCGTACCTCGTGGTGTTGAACACAAGGTGGGCTTGAGCTTCTGGAACCAGTCGAGCTGCACGCTCAAGGAGCTGTTGAAAGGGGGCACGCTCGTGATGTTGTTCTCGAGGTAGTAGGCCAGATCGAGCGCCGTTGCGCCGACGACGGCGAAGTTTGCTCCGCGGGTGAAGTTACGCTCTTCGCCGCGAATCGGGGGGACGAAAGGGAGCCCAAACTCACTGGCTGCGAGGTTGATTCATCAATTATCATTCCCAGCATGGTACGACGCCACCTTTCTATAACATTCTCTGTAACATAAACTGAAAGCTAGCTAACTCAAGAAAAAGAACGGAAGCGTATATATAGATAGATACCGATGAAGTCCAAGGTGATGCGGCCATTGGAGGCTCGGCCGGTCGGGCGGCCAAAGAAGGTCTCGCCGTAGGGGAGGTTGTTGAAAGGGATGAGCGGGAACACCGGCGCGGCGAGCTTCACGAAGTTGCCGGTGTCGGCGTACGAGTTGCCGAAGCTGAAGATGGAGTGGATGGAGGGACGACCAGGGTGTGCCTGAGCGTAATGCACGCAGGCGAGGAGCGGGAGGAGGAAGAAGGCTATGCACTTTGGGGCTGAGTGCCGGTCCATAGCTTTGGGGCAGTGCGTGAACCGGTCGGCAAGCTATGCTATTGCGATGTGGCGGAAATGCCCAAGTGCATATATAGCGTCCTTTGCTTGTATCGGTTAGGCTGTCGTTTACCGCGGCTGTCGAGAGTGGACAGGTTTACTTGCATTTCTTGAACAAGCGAGCCTTTTCGCGTTGACCCAATGGCGCACAGGCCTCTTGCCAGTGGCGGAGGCAGTACCCGGCGACCCGGGGCAGCTGCCCGGGCTCACCGGCAAGCTGACGTCTATTAGTCAGGTACTTAATTAGGTTTTTTTTTTAGCAACAGGTACTACTAATTAGCTGGGTTTACCGTGATCTGCCCGGGCAAATAGTCCGTTGGCCTTGCTTAGTGGCTAATTAGCTGGGTCTACTTCTAAGCCCATCTAGTAAACTTCCAAATCCTAGGCCCAAAGACTGCACGCATACATCTACTACCCCTACAAAAGGAAGGGGACGTCCTAGTCGGCGCCTTAAGCGCCTCGAAGCCAACCGGTCCATAAACAGTACTGTATGGAAAACACTGTAGCCCGAAATTCAAACAAAAAAAGACTCTGCGTCGTGGGAATCGAACTCAGGCCGCCAATATCCTGCAAGAGAGTAGCTACCGCTACACCATTCGGCTGCTGGTGATTTTTTGCAGCGAGAAATGTTTAAGAACAATGGTAGTCGCGCTATTTGAATTAAAAAAAGTTCACTGATTTGAAAAAAACCGGTCCGACCAGTTGACCGTTGACTGTTCAAAAAATATGTGTATGTCTCTGAAAAATCAGGTATTAGAAAAATCATTCACAAAAAAAAAATTCACTGGTTAAAAAAAGTTTAACAAATTTAAAAGAAAAAATTCATAAAAATGGAAAAAGTTCATCGATCTTCAAAAAAAGTTCAGCGATTTTGGAAAAAGTTCATTCGATTTGAAAAAAGTTCATTGATTTGGAAAAAAAGTTCATCGATTTAGGAAAAAGTTCATCCAACTTAAAAAAAGTTCAACGATTTTGGAAAAAGTTTATCAATTTTGGAAAAAGTTCATCCAATTTAAAAAAAGTTCATCGATTTTGGAAAAAGTTCATCCAACTTAAAAAGAGTTCATCGATTTTGGAAAAAGTTCATCCAATTTAAAAAAAGTTCATCGATTTTGGAAAAAAGTTCATCCAATTTAAAAAAGTTCATCGATTTTGGAAAAAAGTTCATCGATTTTCCAAAAAAGTTCATCTCATTTTTAAAAAGTTCATGATTTTGGGAAAAGTTAATCGAATTTAGAAAAAGTTCAATGATTTTGAAAAAAAGTTTTTCGAATTTGAATACAAATCATCGAATTAGAAAAAAAAATCGTTAAGTAAGAGAAAAGGTTCACGGAGTTTATAAAAAACACGCATTAGAATGAAACAAAAAAGGATGAGAAAAGGAAAAAAACCGAACTGGATAACGAATAATAGAGGTAAAACGAGGTATATGCGCATCACTTCGGTGGTGGCCTGGTGGTGCGAGCCGAACGCTCGCGACCAAGCTGTTGCAGGTTCGAATCCCTGTGCACGGAACTTTTTTGGAGTTTCTAAAACAACCAAAAAAGAGGATGGGAAACAAATGGGCCGGCCCAGGACGCAGGAGGTGATGTGCGTTGCAGGCGTCGGTTAGGAAAATTGCACTATAACCGGCGCCTGCAGCGCCAAATAGGGTTTGCCAAAGGGAAGAGAGGGCTAATCCAACATAAAATCTGGACCATCTAATTGAATAATCAAGGGTCTTAAATCGTCGTTAACGAAACCCTTCGTTAACGCATCTTTCGTTAACACACGAGCGGCTACGCACCGCTAAACCGCTCCAGCCCCGCCTCCTCTCCACTCCCCTCCCCGTCAACGAAAAAACTGCTCCCCCACTCTCATCCCCCACCGCCGCCTCCCTCCCGCTCGCCCCGCCCTGCCCGTCGCCTCCCCCCCGCTCGCCCCGTTCTGCCCGTCGCCTCCGCCCGCCGCCTCTCCGCCTGCTCGCCCCGCCCGTTGCCTCCCCCCGGTCGCCCCGCCCTCCGCCGTTCCACGTCGCCCCGCCGTTCCACGCCGCCGCCCTCTCCCAGACGCGCCGCCGCACACTGCCCCGCCGGGCCCGGCCCTGCCCGGCGCCGTCCCCTCTCCCAGACCCGCCGCAGGGCCCTGCCCGCCGCCGGCCCCTGCCCCCGCACACTGCCCCGCCGGTCCCGGCCCTGCCCGCCGCCGTCCCCTCTCCCAGCCCCGCCGCAGGGCCCTGCCTGCCGCCAGCCCCTGCCCCCGCACACTGCCCCGCCGGTCCCGGCCCTGCCCGCCACCGTCCCCTCTCCCAGGCGCGTCGTCGTCCCCTCTCCCAGCCCCGCCGCAGGGCCCTCTTGACGCGGATCTGCCGTCTCCCGGCCCTCTTGACGCGGTGGCCCTTGGGGCGAGCGACGAAGGGGCCTCGCCATGGCCTTCGTTTTCCTCTTGTTCCTCCGTTAATCCATGGCAGCTAGATATTCTTGGCCTCAAGCACAACCACCTACAGGATCCAGGCGAGCGAGGAGCAGCCGCGGCTGATCCTGCACCATCCCGTCATGCGTGTAGCCGCCGTCCACAACACCGGCACCACCATCTGATGTGCAGGTATGAAGAACAACCCCATCTCCCTCCTAATCCTTTTTTTCTGCCCTCACATGGATGCGCAGAGGTAGAATTAGAGAGTGTGCACTTGCAAGCTTTTTGTCTAGAAAAATGTCTCAGAATCAACTGATTCATGGTGTTACTGTCTGTTTAGACATCTCCATATTACTGTTTCACTGAAACTCACACTCCCTGATTCAATGTAGCACATAGCAGCCGCCCCCGCCGGGGATATGGACACACGCAAGGCGACTGCTGGCGAACGATGCCGTACATGCCGTCGCGCCTCTGCGCTGCCGCACAAGGGAATGGCCATATCAGTTGTACGGTCGCGTCAAACTATGAGTTGTACTGAATTTTTCTATATCCAAACTGAATTGGCCATTAAACGCCTTCATATCACTCGCTGTTGCCGGTGAGAGCAGAGCGGATGCAGCCCTGGGTCAAGTCAATTGATCTTTGGCGGCGCCGGCACGCCATGCATACCCGGTTGTGGGCTAGGACACGGACTCGGCTGCCGCGCCGAGTCAATGGAGTTGTGTGCGGCCATGACAACAACACGCATGGAGTTGTTCCGAGTATGGTGGTGCATCCATTTTGCATGTTACTTTTGTGTTCCTTGGATAGGTGTGTTGTGCAGACCTGGCATAGGTTGTGTTGGACAATAGCAAGTGTTGCCAGTCGCACCCGAAACAATCAACTTTGATGCAGCAAGATTTGCTCTTTCAAAATCAATGCAATTGTGAGTACCAAGCTTAATAAGGTTTTTTAGGCAAGTTTAAGAGGGGTACCTTGAAGGTACTATAACGATCTGAACATCAAACTCTGTTTTTTTTTGCTTGCTTGATAGTACAGTACGCACTACTTAACAAATTTTCTATTTTCTTCAGTTATAGTCACATCTTTTGAGAAATGTTGTCAGAGGAAGAGACCATGGTTTTAGAGAATTTGAATCACAGATAGTGATAAATAGAGGGATAATTAATGTTGAGGTACTAAGGGCTGGTTTATAAAAGTTTGGTACCAACTTTACCCAATTAGAAATAACAGTTGATGGAGCTGGTATGTTAATCTGATAGCCCCGACGTTAAACAATATGTTCTTTTGTTCTGTATATGCATACTTACCTTCTTCTTCTTGCAATTGTATTTATTAACTAGCTTATTGCCTTCACATATACACTCCTGGATGATTTTTATTTAAGAGCATAACTTCATGAACGGAAGAGGTTATAAAGTTTACTCACATATTCTGGTTTCAAAGCAAAACAGTTGCACCTTGAGAATGTTGACTGAATTGAATTGAGATTACACATGCACATGATCCGAGACATGCCTAACTAATGTTTATGACTTGTCTGGTATATCTGTTTTAATAGGGCACAAAGATGGCTGCAACAATACTTGATGAGCAGGTGGACCGCTTGGAACCACAAATTAGTGAAGGTAAGGCATATTTTATCTCAAGGATGTCCGTGGAGCCACTCACAGGTTGGCAGCAACTAATGTTTGCTGGTAATCATCATCATGAGTGTCGATTTACAGTGGCGATGCCATATTTGTCAGAAGGTTGGCTTTAGTTGCTTGTTCACAATTAGTAATCATGACATGTGGTAGGATGTCTTTATGGGCTCATACGTACTTTATATATGAAAGTGTTACATGAAAAGCACTGCTAGAAATTTTAAATTGGGATGTGTACTGCTTATTATTTGCAGTTTTGCACTATACACTCACAATCCTAATATTAATCTTTTTGGTTGACTAGCACATTTGCGCCAATCCACCACACTCGAATCAGGGGATTGCAGACAATGCGGTGGCAAAAATTGAGGTGATGATCCGTCAGGTTCGCCTCATATTTGTTTTTGGGAATGACTTAATTGGTCTCAGACATTTTTTGTGGCCTAGAAAATATCGCAAATGTCCACCAGTCAGCCGCCTCCCCTGCGATTGACTCCCTGCAGTTATCGCCCAAACACATTGACTGCTCTACCGAATAAGTTGATAATACCCACTTCATTCTTGCCCTGATATATTAACCTACTGTCTTGTAGATTCGTTTATCTATTTTCAGCATATGTGGCATGTTCTACAGGGCATTCAGATTAGATTTTCTTAGCATGAATTCAGTTTTTGATTGTAGTTTGTGGGTTATTTTAGTTACTGGCTTACAAGGATTCAGTTTATCCACTGCTGCTCCTAGAGGGTGCATTTAAATGATGAGAAGGTGGAAGTTAATAACTTCATATGGTGATCTGATTTCTCTACAAGTGATTTCTTTTTGTTTTGTTCAGGCAAGCTTGATTTACATTCGCGCACATGGTTAATGCTCTGTTGCGGTATATGCATGCAAGGCACTGTTTGGATTGGCTTGCATTTAACGGTATGTCATAATATGAAAGAAACTTATGCCATGTACATCATGTACTACTTGAAGTTTTTGCAGTCGTTCAATGTAGAACCCTTGAAAAAATTTCTTATGTACTACCTCCGTCCCAAAATAATTGTCGCAGATTTAGTACTAAATTAGTACAGATTTTGTACTAGATCAACGACACTTATTTGGGACGGAGGGAGTACTTCTTATTTTCTCCGAGCTAAGACGTTGTATCTACTTAAGGACAAACATACATATATTTCCACAAATTATTTACGATCCATGTCGTAAGAGTCTTTCTATTACCAAACTATCTACTTGTCATGACCTGGAGTTTTTTGGTTTTCCTTTTATGTACATATTGTGTATGAAATTGTTCTTGTAGAGAAAGGAAAGTTTAGTATGCTAAAGAAGAGGACAGACTTACAAAATGTTACATTAATTTGTTTACATTATAGCTTTTGTTCAGTTGTTTGAGTTTCACGGTGCAGGTGGGCGTGTACGTGGTATGGCAATAGTTGAAGGAAGATTCAGGGGTTGAGCATTAGGTACGCCGCAATCACGTTGATGCTCCTCCTCAAGACCATGCGGCCATTATTGGTATGCTTCAGCGGAAACTTTGGCCTACTAATCAGCAATGAATTTTATTAGTAATAAACCAACATCCTACTATTTTGCAATCAATTTTAGGTGATTGTTGTCTTACTATATATTGTAGGTTAATTCAGTTTTGATATTTTTATGGGCCTTAAGAAATTATCCTTATTCTATTGCATAATCCCAAAGCATGTTAAATATTACTTCCCCCGTTCCATAATTCTTATCGTGGTTTTAGTTCATTTAAAAGAGTCATTGTGGATTCATGGTATCATTTTAAAACAGATTTATGGCTATGTCATACTATACATACATAGGTAGGCGTGTATGATTCTTTTTCAGTAAAAAGTATTTTTGCCGAGCTAGAAGAAAACCTTGAGATGGTCCAACTTTTCGTAAGTGTGGTATTGTTAAATAGTGATTTAAATGGTATCTCATATTTTCCTTTCAGGGAAGCAGCTAATGTTACCACAACCTCACCCGTATCAAGGTGATGCACTTGATGTATCGTTATCTATCAATGGGAACTCGACCAAGATGAAGGCATTGCCTTTAGGAGCACTATGTCCAATGATTTCATGTGTAAAATTGAATGACATTGTGATCACTTAGATTGGTGAGTGTATAATTGATGATTCATGTATTATTCAAAGCCTTCACGTGACATTGTTATACTTGTGATTGAAGTTCATTTGTGAATCTGGCGTTATTTTCATACATCTATGACATGATCATCTTCTTAAATCAGATAATATATGATCCATTTTTTCCTTATATTTTTTGGGGAAAATATGGTTCATCATGTAAGAACTATGAACAATCATACTATGATTTTACCGTTTTTACACCGCTTTAAAAGCCAGTGCTTATCCCTGTGACGGTGTATGGCTCTTGATGACTTATACCTATGAGAAACTTTACAACTTTGATCCAAGTTTGCTTCTCTGCCATGTTCATTTGAACAATTCTTGCGTGTATCATAACTACTATGAAGTTTGCATTACAAAATATAGACATTCTAGGATATTTTAATACCGTTTTACTATACACTAGACTTCTTTGATTGCCCTTGATGTGTTACATATGCATACGATAGCGAGACTTCTTATTTTCTTTAAATAGTCGTCTGCTAATTATGAGGAAGGAGGAAATTATTTCCTACGATTATACGTGTGTTACACGTGCACGCTTACTAGTTTTTAAAGAGGGAATCTTTCTCACCTCGTGGTCCGCGCGAGTCTCCATGAGTAGAAACTGTCAATTCGGGGGTTCACCCTAAAGTGTTTTAAACATCGTGCAACATGGGGAATTGATGCGAGCCAATCAAACACCGTACAAAGTAAAAGATTCCCTTTAGGCCCTTCCCAGTGCTCCATGGTGGACAGGTGGTAAGCATGCCACATAAGCAAAAAAATGACATGGCACAACAATTAAGGAGGAAAGAGAGTACTTTGATGACCCGAGAAAGAACCAATGCCATGCACGTGAACCTAGGCAAACCACTTAAATGAAAGAAGATGACCAATGCATGAAAGAGTTTAGGTGCTAAATCATTAAATGGAGTGGGATTAGCAACAACAAGTTAAGCACCTATGCATTGAGAAGTTGAGTTGCTAAGCAATTTAATTCTCTTAGCACCTCATCTAAGCACCTTTGCATTGGAAGTAGCCTATATGCAGTCTACCAACCATCACGTAGGCAACCAAACACGTCCTTAGTGTTCATCAAAATGTTGCGCCTTGTGAAATGCATGTCATTTAGAGGTATGCCATGCCACTTGGGTATGATAGACTTGTCGTGTATGAGGCGCATGAGAATCTTTCATGCAACAAGAGAACTTGGTTGTTTCGACAAGCAGACAAGAGCTTCTTGAGTTTGGAACATGCCCATCAAAGATGAACAAGAGTCACATATAGATGTGATCGGCAAGTTGGCCTACAAGTCTAGTTTTTTTGTCATCATTGATGTCACATCAATGGAAAATTAATTGAGACATGCGTCTTGAATCCCTAATAATCAATTATGAGTAGGGACGGCAGGTTTGCCCATGGGTATGGGTACCCGCGGGTACCTTACCAGAAATCAACGGGCATAGGCAAGATTTGGTGGGATTATATACCCATGGCTAATGGGTTTCCGTACTCACAAAATATATGGGTAGGTTGTGAGTACGAAATTACGTCCATGGGTAATCCAATGGATACCCAGAAACATTTAATAAATGAATATAACTCCTATGACATGTGGGGTTAACATCCAACTCATATGGCACAATCTGTCTCGCTCCTTAAATCAGCCATAGCTCATAGGCACGTAATCACCTGCTCGCCACTCCTCTTACGTCCTATGTGACTCCTTGAAAAGATGAAATCTCGACTCTTTGCTATTGGACTCTTGTCCAACTCTCGATCCAACAATCCCCCATTCCCACCACCACCTCCTATTGCGCTGAGCATCCACCAACCGCTGCTCATACTCCCTTGATGCCTCCAAGAGGCCACCACCGTAGAAGGCTATGTCAGTGCTATACGGCTTGCCCATCATCACTTGAATTTAAAAGCCATTTCTCTACCTTTAAAAAAATTAAATGCTATATATGGGGCCGGTCCATGGATTTCCCTTCCTTTTGCTACATTCGCTCAAAGGGTTGAAGGGAGATAGTGCATCAAGTTATTCACAACGGCCAACTTGATCCTCTTCATAGGGATCCCAAATAAGGGAAGCCTAGGAGAGCCACCGACTCCAACTATCGTCCATGTACGATGCATACTAAATCTGACCAACTGCCCATCCTACCTCCTATGCTTCCATCTTTAATATTATTCCCGCTAAGAGCATACAAGTACTATAATGTGCTTCCCATGGGTATTTAGTAACCATCGGATACCCATTGGGTATAGGATGCCTGATGGGTACGAGTGCCAATTTATGACCATGGGTATTGAAATGGGCGGGTATAGAAAGTTTTTGTGGGTATGGGTTTGGGCAGAAAAAGGTTGTACCCGCCTGTCGGTGTCAAAACCGGCAGACCTCGGGTAGGGGGGCCGAGATGTGAGATCGGACCAATGGTTTATAGGAGACGAAGGACATAAAGTTTTTTCCCAGGTTCGGGCCCTCTTGAAGGAGGTAAACCCCTACGTCCTGCTCTTGTTGTATTATGGGTGTATCAAAGTATAGAGTTGATCTAATTCGAGATCGTAAGTTGTGGTCTAAACCCTAGGGGTGATGATGATGAATGTCTCTCTGTCCTCTACGGGCTAAACCCTCCGGCTTATATAGGCACCGGGGGTATCTAAGGTTACATAAAGGTCGGTTGAAATCTAGGGATTACATGCCAAATCAAACGTCCATTCTTGGAGTACACGCCAGGTCTTCGGCGAAGTTCGATCTGCTCACGCCACGGTCGAAGGCCTCCGGAGTGTTTCCTTCTTAACGGGCCACCAGCCCGGCTCATGGACTAGACCAGCTCGGTCGGGACCCCCTAGTCAGGGACACCATGAGTAGCCCCTGAACTTGTCTTCGAAGTTGAGGATGATAACTGACTTCAGATGATGTCTTCGTCCTGATTGTCTTCAGCTTATCAGGCAAGTTCAACAGTCCAGCCCCAAGCAACAGCATCGGATCTGCAAAACTAGCTTATATTATCCCTTTAACAAGGGGAAAAAACTAGTTCGGCTACACGATATCAAAACACGCCCTTGTTTATCCGAGGTGTACAACTCTCCTAGTCTTCGAGGAGTAGATGCATAGGTGTGTTCGGTGGTCAAGTACTGACCGATTTTCATAATTATTAGAGAGTATGAGTGAAACATTCACCGTGCTTGATTGGGATCCGGAAGAACGTCAGTCATTGTCATGATGGTGAATAAAACGACTGAACCTCGGGAGAACGGTAAGGGCCCCGATAAGACCAACGCTAATCCTTTGGCTAGCGCCACTCCTCAGGTTGAGTGCTTCTTCAATAAAGAAGAAGGATACTGAGAGGAACTGTGAGAAGTATAAAGATAGAAAGAAAAGATTGGAAAGTCCAGCTCAAGTAACAATTTCATAAAAGTTATAAATGTATAGATGGTTGGTCCAAAACATAATTCTTGTGAGTTATGATGAAATAATTAATCACTAATTCTTGGGTGCTGTGATTACAAGAGTTGATCACGAGGATACCGATTCGATTGCATATGTAAGTGCATCTAGTGCCCTATGAGGATTTTGGATAATTCTATGGACAAAACGGTTAAGGGATTAATGCTTTGTTAGTGTACACCAAAAGTTTTCCCTAAGAATTTATTTTATAAAGAATTGTGACCCCTAAAAATGTTGTGATAGCATTGAAAAATATGAGATGCCTATTTCAAGCAAATGATGATGCTCCATGACAACCGTACTATCGAGGGTCGTCAAAGTGAAAGTTAGATTGAAGTCTTCTAGTATGTGCTTAAGCCAAACGTAAGATCTTTGAGTGAAGACTTTTAGAGTGTCACGTCAAGTGCTTTGGGCTTCTAAGTACGAGACATTATTCTTCGAGACTCTTTAGCGTATTTACCTCGCACTATGGTTGGTTGTGTTGTGCAGCAAGGCAGGCCACGTGAGATAGGTACAAACACATCTTAAATATACTTGATACAAATCATAGATGTGCGAGGGGGGGGGGGGGGGGGGGGCGTCGAGTGAATCCCTATTTGATGTGTCCAACTGTCAAAGAAAAGCATAGAACTCGCGTGCCATGGGCAAGTTCCATTGCCTATTTTTTGTTTCTTTTGGGCTTCTTGCGGCTTATTTCTTTTCTTCTTTTTAGTTTTCTTTTGGTTATTTTTCTTTCTGGATTTCTTTTCAACTTCTTTTAGAATTTTCCTTTTATTCCATCAATATTTTTTTATATGCATATACATTTGATAACACACATGTTGAAAATTTTAATACACGATGAATATCACTCAATACATGATCAATATTTTTCAAATACACTCTAATCTATTTTTCAAATTTTTGTAATATATAATCCAAAATTTTAACTTATTTCAACAATAATTTAAGGACGTATTTTCAATATTTATATTTTTAACAAAAGGTAAGGGGGGAATCTAAGACTATTGGGTCACGCTATGGTTGACCTATGATGTACGATCATGTGCATTTTCTCCACTATTCATCACGAGGACTTCTTGGCTGGTGGATTCTATTTGTCGCTCAATGCGACCAACTGTCGGGTACTCACACGGGAAGGAAGCCAATGACAGAAATTGGATCAGCCCGCAGGGCATGATCCCCGCATGGGGAACCTTTTAGAAGGTTTCCGTTTCTTTTTTCTTTTCTTTTTTACTAGTAAACATGCACGTGTAACACGTGTGATTTTAGGAAATTTTTCAATTTTATGATTACGTAAATTGATTTTTCGATCACAATAGCATGTCATGCTTTTATAACAACTGGTCGAAACTGAAATTATATAACATAAACTGATATTTTGGAAAACGTCCATCTCGATAGGTAGACATGTCCACGTCTCTCAATTCGTCATCTTGTTGCCTCGGAAGTACCTCCCACGATGTATAATTTCACCCGTGGCGCTTCTGTTTATGCCCCTTGATCGCCTTAGATTTTCGAATATGTTTCTCTTTCTTTGGTGCCACACGGAGCTCCACCTCCCGTGTCACACCAACACCAAATTGGGTGACACCAAGAGATTTTCTCCACCTCAATATAAGCACATGCCAGGGAGGCAAGCTTGAATCGCTAGTCTAAATACACCTTGCCAACCGAGCTAGGTTTGGTCCTGTGCAAGAAGGGCATATTAAATCTTCTTTTTCTTTATCAACAATGGTTAAATGTTCGAACAACGTCATCATAATTAAGGTGACAAAACATTGCAGAAAATAAGGACATACTACCTGCAATTGAAAAGTTCTGCACGAGGCAATACTCAGCTTCACCGGTTAGTTTCCTATCATCTGTCCTAAAGATTTAAAACATCATCGTTCTAACATATCCTTTACTATTTTATAAAATATTCAGGAAATCACAAGTAGAATGACATATGTAAAAAAGCACTGGGCAGTGTTGGCACTGCCACCCTCGACTCATTCGTCATCACTTCGGCTACATGAAAAAAGCGTATAACATCAAGAAGGTGGTAGTTCTATGCCTCCACATCATGAAAAATTGCTATTTTTCGATAGTACTCGATGCTATCTAAGGGCATCTCCTCCAGATTCCTCAGTTTTGCGGACAAAATCAGTGTGACAGGAGCAATATGACCCGCACCAGCCTTGCCGGAAAAAGCGGAAAGAGTTTTGCTTTCCAAATATCAGGCCATCCTACCACACAAAGTCAAACTAATCGACTAACAACAATATACTCATATATTGTGATTCACCTTGCTATTGTTGCTATCTAAATCAGAGAGTTTTTTCACATGATAGTAATCATGCTCCTTAGGTTTCTTCTACGTGGTAAACATTTGTCCCTCTTTGCTGCTCTAATGTTGAAGCTCCTCCTATACTCTGCAAGCCCTATGAATCTCCATATGTTGACATACACTACAGGCTAAATGTGTAAGCCCTCAAGTCACATAATGATGCAATTCATTCTCCCAGATCGTTTAGTGATCTGCTCCTAGCAGTCTATTTTACATGCATTTATAAGCAACCCTAAGGGATCAATAAGTCCACAACCTAAATATAGCATACACAACAAAGGTGGTTAACAAAATAAGCAGGTATAGTTACTTACTCAATCTCTGAATAAAATTCTCCTCAAGAAAATATGTAAGAAATACATATTCGAAATTCCCATTATGGAGCGCATCATATCTGTATGTTTACAACATTAGTAGTTAGTAGCGGCCTCTAATTCATCAATACCAGCCTGCAATTCAACAATTGTTTACTCATGGCATCTATCTATTTGAAAAGGTACAATGATGTCAGAACAAAAATGACTTGACAAATATGGATAATCTTGCATTGCAAGATGACATGACCTGATAGTTCCAAGAAAGAAAAGAGGACACGACCTGAAATCTTTCTGCACTTGCATATAAAGATTGAAATGTCACCTGAAAAAACTCCAACATATTGATCAATAAAAAAACTCCAACATAAATCTGTTGTCACGAACTCAAAATCACTATAAAAAATCAACAGTTCCGGCATATATAACCAGCGAAGGGAAACCGTGGTGCAAAATCATAATAATAGGTAAGTCGTACGTTTAGCATAGTCAAATAATAGGTAAGTTGTACGTTTAGCATAGTCAAAAGAAATTTAGAATATAAAAAGGAAGTATCAAAGGCTTCATCAAAATTTAAAGGTTGCACCATTATTTTTTCCAAATGTGCAAGAGAATTGCACGTCGTTCCATTAAGATCGAAAAGGAGAATCCACCGTAGATCAAGAATTACATGAGAGCGTGCCGGGCTAGCCGCGACACAACCAAATCCGCAAACGGTTTCCTTTGCTCTGTGTTATCAGAGACCACTATGTCTGAGTCCAACATTATTCCAAATGATGTATGTGACAAGTTTTCACTTTCACCCATCCATTCGAAAGAACCGATGAAGATATGCTACAATTCATCCATCGTAGGCCAGGAGTAAAAGTAGCATAGTATATATAAATGATAAAAAAATTCCTTATGCTATGGAAGAATGCACCATCATGCAACAAGAACCAGAATGTGAATACACAACTAATCGTACATAAAGAATTGATTTAGGATCGCAATTCAACATTTTCTTGTGAGGAAATTCTCAATGTAATATGTTTCTGTTAGCATGCTCACAAGGCTTGAGTTGAAGGAGAGAGAATTGCAGGGGTCAAATTTATGCAACAATCACATTCAGAAGATGAAATTAGCCTCCGCCGAGCCGACTTTCACCAAGTTGGACACCATCCCCAGTGGACCAAACAGGAGAAACGCCCTCCACTACCTGCAAATTTTCTCCATTGATGAACCACCAAATTATCAAGACATACAAATTCTTTTCAGTTAACACAAAATCAAAGCTTCTAGGGGTACCTCGTCAGCAAAGAACTGTTGCTGCATAATGGGGGTATGACAGCCTCGTGCGTCACTTGCTTGGCGACGTCGGAAGAGAAAGGTACCAGACAACTCCTGCAGCTTGCCTCGAACTGGTGCAACAACAACATCAGATGTTGGGTAGGACTGTAGGTGATTGAGAAGATCCAATATAATGTTCTTGCAGCTATTGCATGCAAATATAATGTATTGTCAATCCCTCTCACCTGGTCATATGCTGGAACAATAAAATAATGTCTCCACAAATGCATTAATCTTGGTGTCTCTGCAAGTTATTGGCATGTACACTATGTTGATTTAGATCCTTGCGTCCTCAAAACACAAATTGCGAAGATTTTTTTATGTGCATAAAGAGAGTACCATGACCTCTGTCAGAGCACCTAGGATAGCAAATGGCATACTTAGGATGATCACGACTCGGAAGGGAGCGACGTGGCGGCTTCCCTAGGGATGGTGAGCGGCTGCTGCTGCGATGCGGGTGAGACGTCGGCGAGCACAGGGGCACGTGGATTTCGACCGACACCGCACCGCCGCTAAATCCACCTTGCAGTGTTAGCTCAAACAGCCCAGCAGTATGGACAGGCAAATCAGCTAGCAACATGAAAATATGAAGGAAGATTCTATATTTTTTTGCAGGTGAAGAAGAAATTTCAGTTAGTAGTTTCTGCAAGTATATATGTATCGAAACATTCTACATACAATATGATATATCAATCGAATAAAAGTGGTGACAAGTCTATACATGCTGCGACATTGTACAAACAGTAAGATATTTGATCAAGATAACACATCAATTCAGAAAATCAAGACCCCAAAAGTGAGATCATCCTTCCGCATATTTGCATGGCAACACAGTATAGTCAGACATATGGAAAAATATTTTCATGCCAAAATATTATTAGGATCCATTAATCTGAAGAAATATATAAATACTTGTTTTATGAAATTCAATCATAAAATGTATATTGTTTTAGGAATAGGAGTTAATCTGAAGCATGTGTATTGTTCTTAACAGTGGTAGTTTAGCATTGGGTAATTGCAAAGAAAATGAATCATTCATGAAGTAAATTGCACAAAGAAGGAAGTGCAATAGATTCAACATAGTAGTTCGAATTCAACATACAGATCCATTCATAGTTCTATTACAAACCATAAGTCCGTTACGAAATAGAATATAGGTCCGGCATGAAATTAACTTAGACAACTAGGCGGCACGCAGGCACGCAGTAGAGAGATACAACAACGGGACATAGCGATAAGCTACATCAACGTCGGGGACAACGACTGAAGCCAGGGAACTGCACGTGGCCCTGAATGCCAAACCTGGGGCCAGGATTCTGCATCCCATGAACACTTTGATGTAGAACCTGGTGCCCAGCGGGGAGCGCAGGTCCACGTGCAGGAGTACGACCTCCAACAGCAGGCCACTCAAGACCTGGTGGTAGCTCTGTCCGGCGCGGGTAAAGGATGTACTCCGGATGTATACCCGCACGGACTGCTCTAGGATTGAAAGTATGTCTAGAGGGGGGGGGGAGGGGTGATTAGACTACTTGACTAAATAAAATTTCTACCTTTTCCCAATTTTAAGTGTTGGCAGATTTTAGCGATGATAGGAAGTCAAGCACACCCTACACATGCATGTCTAAGAGTATAGCAGCGGAAAGTAAAGACAAGCATATGTAATAGAGGATAGGGAGGAAGATCAAACGCAATTTGAAGACACGAAGATTTTTCCCGTGGTTCCGATAGGTGGTGCTATCGTACGTCCACGTTTATGGAGTCTTCAACCCACGGAGGGTAACGGTCGCGAGAGTCCACGGAGGGCTGCACCCATAAGGGTCCACGAAGTAGCAACCTTGACTATTCCATAACGGCTTCCGTCCACGAAGGACTAGCCTCACTATGGGTAGATCTTCACGAAGTAGGCGATCTCCTTGCCCGTAAAAACTTCTTGGTTCAACTCCACAACACGAAGTAGGAGGCTCCCAAGCGATACCTAACCAATCTAGGTGGCACCACCCTCCAAAAGGTAATAGGCTCGATAGTAACGATGAACTCCTTGCTCTTGTGCTTCAAGATGACAGACTCCTCAACACACAATCACTCTCTCACGGATTTGGCTTTGGTGGAAGAGATTGATTGGATGGAAAGCAACTTGGGGAGGCTAGAAATCAAGATTCATATGGTTGGAATGGAATGGATTGATCTCAACACATGAGTAGGTGGCTCTCTCTCAGAAAATTGGATGGGGAAAGTATGGAATAGTTCTGAGTGCTTCTTTTGTGAGTGGGTGGTGGTGAAGGGGTATATATAGGCATCTCCAAAAATCCAACCGTTACACCTATAATGACCAACTCGGTGACACCGAAGTGTAAAACTCGGTGGTACCGAGTTTCTCAAAAGGTAGCAACTTTCGAATCTCGGTGAGACCGATATATAAATCTCGGCAGCACCGATCAGGTGACCAATGGTCAGATTGCAAGACTCGGTGGCACCGATCCAAAAACTCGGAAATTCCGAATCTTAGAAAAGGGGCAACAGAATGTTGGCAACCTAAACTCGGTGGCACCAGTGCAGAATCGGCTGTACCGAAAAACTAGGGTTTGGTTGGGATCTGTCTGAGGTGAAAATTGGTAGGGCCGAGTGGGGAATTGGTGGCACCGATTTTGCATGATAGGCTTTTGACAGACTTTTGTGGAAGACCTTATGAGTGTTTTTGGTGACTATCACTTGTGGAGGTGGAGCATTTTGTTCACCATCAATACCTTACCCCCTTTTAATAGTATTGGATTTCCTATAGACTTAAAGTGATTTCTCACAAAGTAAAATGTAGAGTCTTCTTGCTTGAAGCTTTGCCAATTCTTTTCCTTGCATCTAGGGGTCTCTCCACAATCCTTTTGCCATCCCATCATTGAAGTTTTCCTGAAATATACTTAGTGGAAACATTAGTTCAATGAGATATATGTTGTTATTAATTACCAAAACCACCAAGGGAGCAAATGTGCTTTCAATCTCCCCCTTTTTGGTAATTGATGACAACATATAGATCAAAGCTTCGACATATGATATAATCAATGAATATAATCATCGCTTTGAGAAGTATGTGATAAGAAAGAGCTCCCCCTAAATTTGTGCATTATTTTGAATTTGCGTTTGAATGCAAATGCACAATCGATTAGGTATATGAGGTACTCTTCCATGTCACATACAACTTGGTGGTGTGCGAGAGTAATAGGAATGAACATCATAGCACAACACATCAAGCAAAAGTGAATGATCATCTCATAAGCATCATCAAGGGTAGGAAATAGTAGCAGCACACATCAAGTGTATGATCAAACACAAACAAGGTTTAACACAAACAAACCAAAAGATATCAATGTTTTTGAAGAGCGATAAAAAGCAACACTCTCCCTCTCTCGAAGCCCTAATGATCTATACAACTTCTCCCCCTTTGGCAACAAGTTACCAAAAAGCTCAAAGGTATATAGAACTAAGCGTCTCTCTGGGGCTGATCTCCTCCGGTAGCTGATGAAAGAGTCGAGAGAATGACATCAGCGAAGACTTCAGCAGACGTCATGGATGGAGTTGGAGTAGCAACTGAAGGTGCTGGAGTAGCTGATGGAGCTGAAGGGGCTGTAGCAGGTGCTGATGAAGAAGGCCTCAACTCGGGAGCTGTCACGGTAGGAGTCCTGGCTTTAGTCCTGATCTGGGTGTCGGCTCGAAGAGGTGGACTATCCTCATCATCATCTGTAGTGTGGGGACTGGGCACGCCATCAACTTCTGTCTTGAGCTCATTCACTGTCACTGTGAGCTCATCCACCTTGTTGTTGAGAATGTGAAACTTGCTCTCAACAATCCTTCCCAGACTCCCCTGGTTCTTCAAGATGTTCCCAATATCCTTCTGCATGCCGAGCACGGAACTGAGAAGAAGATCCATCTGCTCACTCCGGGTCTTTGGCACCTGAGCACTAGAGTCTCTGGCTGCCTCAGTCTCTGCCTGTGCTGTAGCTGAGGTGGGATGATCTGGATCCATCACCACAACATTGTCTTCTAGCTCTGGCAGGAGTGGCAAATGTGGTCGATCAAGTGCATACACGTGCTTCTCCAGCTGGGAGTTGATAAGCATCTGAATGTATGGAGCGTATCCACATGATCTCTTCTGGTCTGCGGCAGTCCTCTTTACCGTCTCAACTATCAAGTCCATCACTCGGAATCTGGTGTGCTGGTCAATATGGAGTAGCATGTTGATAGAATAGCCTCTGATCATCTTCTCATCTCTAGACTTAGGCATCAAAGTATACCTCAAGATGGTGTTGGTTGTGCGTAGGCCAGCCTGAAGAAAGTAGATGGATCCAAGCTTGTGTGAATGCACATTTGCAGCAGGGATCTCATTGTACATATTGGCCATGGAGTTGTGGCTTGCCTTGGACTCAGAGTACACATCCAAGTCTCATTCTTGCACCTGTGGGGCTCCTAAGATGGTAGCCCACTCATCAACAGTGGATTCATATCTGGTGCCTTCAGTCATCCATACAATTCTACCATCTCCATAGAAATGTGCAGTGGAGTAGAATTGCATGATCATCTCGTCATTCCAGGCAGTGAACTCCTTTCCAACAAACTCATCAATGCCAATACAGTGGAAATTGTCTTGCACACTTGGAAAGTAATCTTGGTTCTCCTTGATGTATTCCCAATCAACATATATACCTCATATCACTAACTGCAGGGCTCTTGTCAAGCAATATGGTCTCATAGAAGTCTTGTTGTTCCTTGGTGTAGAACCTGTAGTCTACAGCTGTCCTTCTCCTCTGAGAATAGGGGTCTATGGATCTCCACTCTCTCAGTCCAGAATCCTTCCTCTTCTTCATGTCCTCAGCAACTGGATGGCTGGCATTGTGCTCAGGAAGGTGTGGTCTCAGCTTCATCAAAACAGACCTTGCTTCATCCTCAGCTTCTCTGAAAGTAGAAGTCTTGTTCTTGGCAGTAGCTGGGATGTCTCTGGTAGTCCTCTTGGGCTTTGGAGCAGCAGCAACCTTCTTGGGGACAGTCTTGGTGCCTTTGGATGTTGTATCCTTGGGTATAGCATCAACCAACAGCTTCTTCTTCTTCTTAGGAGGAGCCTTGGTAGCTGGCTCTTCCTCCTCTTCTTCAGCAGCAGCTTCTGGATCCTCATACATGGAGGTAGGTCTGCCCACAACATGTATAATCCTCTTCCTGGACTTCTTCTTCTCTCCTGCCTTCTTAGGCATAGACTTCCTTGGGGGCTCATCAGCCATTGCTGCCTTAGCACTCCCTGGTGATTTCAATGCCTATGAACTGGCATACTCCTTCCTTACTACCTTTCTAGATGAGGTAGCAACATTAGCATGTTTCTTGGTAGCCTTGTCTGCCTTGTCCTGCTTCTGCTTGGCAGGGACCTCTTCTGGTACAAGATCCTCATCCTCCTCATCAGAGTTCAGCTTCCTTCTGGCTCTAGTTGCAGCTTTGGGCAAATCTGGTGAGCTGGGCACATCATCATAGCTGCCCTCAGGACTAGTGCCTGAGCTCATATCAAATTCTCCTCTCTAAAATTGTTCTCACTGTCATCTGAGCCTGACATGCTGACCCTGTGAATAGAGCATAGAAGAGTAGAAGGGTTGAGCCATCACAAAATGCAGAAGATTTGTCAAATTTGAACTTCGAATTCTTAAGGTTTGCATTCTGCAAAAGGAATTTCGGTACCACCGAGTCACAATTTTCGGTTGGACCGAGACTCACAGTCTGCTTCACAGAAACTTGGCAACCACTTCGGTTTCACCGAAAGTGGGTGCTCGGTTTCACCGAGACAGTCCTCAGTAGACCTAAAAACCAAATCGGTAAGACCAATTTTTGTGCTTCGGTGTCACCGAGATTCGGATTGCGGACGGCAAAACCTAAAAACTTGTTGTTCTCTATTCTAATGGAAGATTATCGAGGATAGATTGATCTCAAACTGTGGCTTATCGATGGAACAATCCTAATGTGCAAGAATTGGAAAGAGGAGTGCACAAGGGGTCGGATTCGTACCCTAACTCGGTGACGAGTCCGCTATGGCGACGACGGCGGTGAGAATTCCGTCGACGGCGGCGAGTTCCAACGGCAGAGGCGCTCGGGAAGACAACGGCGACGACCAGGGGTCCACGAACAACAGCTAGGGTTTGTAGGAACGGGACATTTGAAGAAGTAATTTCAAAAGTCGGGTCCGCCAAATTAAGTACCCATCGCCGTCAGTGACACCGGTTCAAAATTATCGGTGCCACCGAGTTCCTCAACTGTCAGCTGATAGTGAAACTCGGTGAAGCCGAGAAGATGGAATCGGTGTTACCGGGATTGGAAAACCAGATCAACCCTAGGCATCGGTGAGACCGTGATTTTTGTGTTGGTTCCACTGAGATGCACTTGGGAGGTTTTGGTGGTTAGTCCTTGTCGATACGGAACTCCGAGTGCTCCTCACACAGAGAGATCGAGAAGTACTTGTTCAAGTTTTGTGATGCAGCATGAATAGAATATGAGACAAGAAAGCACATATAGCTAGAGAGGGGTCCTAGGCATCCTTGTCCATCCAATTGGCAAAAGAGAAAATAAATCCAAATAGCATCAATTGGATGTCCTCGAATGATTAAAGAAATGCAGACCAACATGCTCACACAATAAGATATCAAATGAAATCATGGCAAACATGCACATACATACTAGCATCTAACAAGCACTTTGGCGATGACGGAGTCATCTATATATGAGTATATTGACATAGGAGCCAAGTAAGAATACTTGATCATAGGTCATACTCATCGTTTAAGCACAAGTGGGGTTACCACTTTTACATAAAGCATTTAATGTTGTCACATTCTAAGAGATGCTTTAACTCAAGTCTTAGAGTAAATCTCCCCCTTGATGTGACATCCCCCCATAAGAGGGATAAACTAACCTTGGGTTTGTCGTGGAAGATTTCATGTGGGTGATGTAGTGGTGGATGCTCAAAGTTGATGAAGATCATCTTGAGTTGGGAGCATCCTTGTTGTTTCCTTACTCTTCTCACCTACATGGGTTAGTCCCAAGCACAAGAGACAAATACAAGGATATCTATGGACATGGAGTGCAAAGCATATAAGATGATGTCCATGGATTCATTAATTACCTTGTCCCTTGCTTACCTTTGAGGGAATGTGTGACTCCTTGAACTATTGCATAGTGTTGATGTTGATTGCAACTAGTCCTTGCCAATAATGAATATGAGTGAATTTTATTGGCGGAGTCACCCCTCAAGAACTTCTCTAGTTCTTCTTCTTGGGGACCCACATCAACTTGATGGGAATCCTTGGTGTTGAAGTGGCACTTGTAGAAGTTGAGCTTGTAGGAGCTTTGGGAACCCATTTGACCAAAGCTTGGGATTCTTCTTCATATGAGTCAATCTCCTCTTGAAGCATGTCCTTGCCCTTGAGCTTGTGGTCTTGTGGTGGAAGGTCATCTTGAGCTTTTGTTCCCTTGGGGAGAGTATGTTCATACTTCTCCTTTTGAGGAACAAACTTTGGCTTTGGGTATTGACCTTCTTCCCATTCAACTCCATTTGCGTTGAAGTATCCAATGCCATGGTTCTTCCGGTATCCTCCGTGCTTGCGTACAATCTCTTCAAATTGCTTACATCCGGCAAGACTTTTGTAGATACCTTTCTCTATAATTCCTTTCAATAAATCGTTTTCTTGCTCAAGTGTAACTTGGCTAAGAGAATCATCATTAGTGGAATCAATAGAACTACTAGAAGCAACATCATTAGATTTAGCATTTTTATTGTTGCTACTAGATGAAGAACCTTTCTTGCCTTTGTTACTAGTTTGTCTAGGTTTAACTTGTGGCCTAAATGTAGACAAGAATAATCGTTTGGCTAGATAAGATGAAGTCTTCTTTCGGAGATTGTCATTGATAGCTTTAAGAAACTCATGTTCTTGCTCCAAGGTGAGCTTCTCGAAGCGTAGCTTCTCATGAGTCTTTACAAGCTCTCTATGATCTTCTAGAGTAGATTCATGGGCTAACTTAAGAGTGTTTAATTCTTTAGTTAGTCGCTCTATTTCCATCTTATCATCATCAATCGACTTATCTTGACTAACATGAAGATTATCAAGTTCATTTTGACTAACATCACTAGCTTTATCAAAGAGCAAGTCATCATCTCCAAGCAAATCATCCTCATCGCTGTTGAAATCAAGATACTCGGGGTGTGATACCTTGGGGCCTTTATCCATGAAGGAACTTCCACTTCCTTCATTTGGTGAATCAAATATGTCGTAGGAGTTGGTAGTCACTAGTGCAAGTCCGGCAACACCTTCATCTTGACTATAGTCGGAGTTGGAATGGTAGCTTCTCTCGGAGTGGTTGTCGGATTCGGAGCCGGAAACCCATTCACCAACATGAGCTTGATGTATTCTTCTTGAGTAGCTCTTGGTGTACTTGTCCTTCTTCTCCGAGTCCCTACTCCTTGAGGGTCTTCGTTCATAACGATCATCTCTACTCCTTCTCTCTCTTCGAGGTGATTCATCTCTTGAGCTTCGTCTTCTTGGTGACTCTTCTCTTTGTTTGTAGGGAGCCATGCACTCATTGGAGTAGTGTCCGGGCTTCCCACAATTGTAGCAGTTTCAGTCACGACTTGACGAACGCTTCTCTTCATATCTTGAGTTGGAGCTTCGTTCTTTGCCTCTATTCTTGTAGAACTTGTTGAATTTCTTGACCATGAGGCTTATCTCTTCATTGGTGACAAGGTTGTCGCTTGAAGTTGCGGGAGCATCACTTGTGGCTTTGTAAGCACCGCTAGACTTGTTGTGAAGCTCTTATTTGTCTTTGAGTGTCATCTCATGAGAAACAATCCTTCCAATGACTTCCGTAGGCTTGAGATCTTTGTAGTTGGGCATCATTTGGATCAATGTGCACACGGTGTCATATCTCTCATCCAAAGCTCTAAGTATCTTCTTGATGATGAATTTGTCAGTCATCTCTTCGCTTCCCAAGCCGACAATCTCATTGGTGATTAGAGCTAGCCTAGAGTACATTGCTGTGACTCCTTCACCATCCTTCATCTTGAACTTGTCAAGCTGACTTTGAAGAACATCTAACTTGGATTCTCTCACGGATTCGGTACCTTCATGCATATCAACCAAAGTATCCCAAATTTCCTTGGCATTCTCAAGATGACTGATTTTGTTGAATTCTTCGGGGCATAGGCAGTTGAAGAGAATGTCACATGCTTGATCGTTGTATTGCAATATCTTCAATTCTTCCACGGTCACTTCACGATCCGGTTCCTTTCCATCACCAAAGAATTCACCTTGCAAGCCAACACGAACAACAGCCCAAACGGCGGGGTTATGACCAAGAATATGCATTTTCATTTTGTGCTTCCAACTTGCAAAATTTGTACCATCAAAGTATGGACCTCGACGGTGATAATTTCCCTCGCTAGACGCCATACTCTCCTAGGTTGTGAAACCAATGCAATGGAGACCAAAGCTCTGATACCACTTGTAGGATCGAAAGTATGTCTAGAGGGGGGGTGATTAGACTACTTGACTAAATAAAATTTCTACCTTTTCCCAATTTTAAGTGTTGGCAGATTTTAGCAATGATAGCAAGTCAAGCACACCCTACACATGCATGTCTAAGAGTATAGCAGCGGAAAGTAAATACAAGCATATGTAATAGAGGATAGGGAGG
Organism: Elymus sibiricus; assembly: GCA_039707655.1. Classification (NCBI taxonomy): domain Eukaryota; kingdom Viridiplantae; phylum Streptophyta; class Magnoliopsida; order Poales; family Poaceae; genus Elymus; species Elymus sibiricus. Next base: position 128,239,431 of record CM077667.1, read on the forward strand.
AAGATCAAACACAATTTGAAGACACGAAGATTTTTCCCGTGGTTCAGATAGGTGGTGCTATCGTACGTCCACGTTTATGGAGTCTTCAACCCACGGAGGGTAACGGTCGCGAGAGTCCACGGAGGGCTCCACCCCTAAGGGTCCACGAAGTAGCAACCTTGACTATTCCATAACGGCTTCCGTCCACGAAGGACTAGCCTCACTATGGGTAGATCTTCACGAAGTAGGCGATCTCCTTGCTCATACAAACTTCTTGGTTCAACTCCACAACACGAAGTAGGAGGCTCCCAAGCAACACCTAACCAATCTAGGAGGCACCACCCTCCAAAAGGTAATAGGCTCGATAGTAACGATGAACTCCTTGCTCTTGTGCTTCAAGATGATAGACTCCTCAACACACAATCACTTTCTCACAGATTTGGCTTTTGTGGAAGAGAATGATTGGATGGAAAGCAACTTGGGGAGGCTAGAAATCAAGATTCATATGGTTGGAATGGAATGGCTTGATCTCAACACATGAGTAGGTGGCTCTCTCTCAGAAAATTGGATGGGGCAAGTATGGAATAGTTCTGAGTGCTTCTTTTGCGAGTGGGTGGTGGTGAAGGGGTATATATAGGCATCTCCAAAAATCCAACCGTTACACCTATAATGACCAACTCGGTGACACCGAAGTGTAAAACTCGGTGGTACCGAGTTAATCAAAAGGTAGCAACTTTCGAATCTCGGTGAGACCGATATATAAATCTCGACAGTACCGATCAGGTGACCAACGGTCAGATTGCAAGACTCGGTGGCACCGATCCAAAAACTCGGAAATTCCGAATCTTAGAAAAGGGGCAACAGAATGTTGGCAACCTAAACTCGGTGGCACCGATGCAGAATCGGCTGTACCGAAAAACTAGGGTTTGGCTGGGATCTGTCTGAGGTGAAAATCGGTAGGGCCGAGTGGGGAATTGGTGGCACCGATTTTGCATGATAGGCTTTTGACAGACTTTTGTGGAAGAGCTTATGGGTGTTTTTGGTGACTATCACTTGTGCACGTGGACCATTCTGTTCACCATCAATACCTTACCCCCTTTTAATAGTATTGGCTTTCCTATAGACTCAAAGTGATTTCTCATAAAGTAAAATGTAGAGTCTTCTTGCTTGAAGCTTTGCCAATTCTTTTCCTTGCATCTAGGGGTCTCTCCACAATCCTTTTGCCATCCCATCATTGAACTTTTCCTGAAATATACTTAGTGGAAACATTAGTTCAATGAGATATATGTTGTTATTAATTACCAAAACCACCAAGGGAGCAAATGTGCTTTCAACTGCTGGCAACAACTGCTCCATAGCCTTATAAAGACGAGTACGGGTGGCGTATAGCTCGACATTAAGAGCTCGGACAGTGCCATCCAGTGCCTCTGTGTACTGAACCAGAACCTGTGGGTCGTAACGACGACTCACGTAGGGGGTGCAGACAGCAGTGTAGGATCGGTCGTTACGTTGCTGCACGAAAGGGGTGTAGACCTCAGCGTCGGCTGCAGTATCAACTCCAGCAGGAACATACAAGATGTATCTGAATGCCGTCTCCTCCAAGCAGGGATTCGCTGCACGGATACGAACAATAGCAGCATAGGCAGCATCCTGTACTGCCATCTCAACGGTCACTCCAATGCCACGAAAGGTGTGTTGCTCAGTAATGGAGCGGTCCCGCCGATCCCAGATAACCATCTCAGCTTCATACTGTTCCTGGTTGAACTCGCGGTAGTCCTCGTAAACAGTGTACTCGGGGTACCAGCGATATCCCAGCCTGATCAAGAGGTTGACCAGAATGGCCGGGAACCCAGTCATATCATAAGCCAAAGTCAGACGAACGATCTGCCTAGCGGGACGCATCTGTAACAAGAAGATTCAAAGATGTCAAATGATAGTGTGTGCATCATAACTTCAAAGGAAACAATTGTCGATAAAGCAACTCTCCGGTGGATGTGATCATGAGAACCTAATGTTAGAGTTAGCAAAATCTTTAACCCGAAAGAGAAGAGAGATCAGAACCCAGAGAATAGACGAGGAATAAAAGATCCTAATACCACCCGATTGAGATGTGGGCCCATAAGCCACACAACCATGTTAGTAAAAGTTTTTCAATGACTAGACTCAACTTCGGCCAAGGAGTTGGAAAGGGGGCTACCTACAGGCAGTCGGCTCTGATACCAACTTATGACGCCCCCAATTTCGACCGTACGCTAATCATACACGCAATGCGTACGACCAAGATTAGGGACTCACTGATCGATATCACAACACAACACTAGACGCAAATTAAAGTCATACAGCTTCATATTACAAGCCAGGGGCCTAGAGGGCTCGAATACAAAGCTCGACAAGCACGAGTCAGCGGAAGCAAATAATATTTGAGTACAGACATAAGTTAAACAGATTTTGCCTTAAGAAGGCTAGCACAAACAGAACAACGGATCGAAAGAGGCGCGGCCTCCTGCCTGGGAACCTCCTATCCTACTGCAGGTCGGGGGCAGCCTCCACGTAGTAGTAAGCTCCAACGGTGGTGTAGCAGTCGTCTCCGGCGTACTCCATCTCCTGGGCTCCTTCATCTGAACGCAGTAATCGTATCGAGGGGGAAAGAGAATGCAAAGCAGCGGTGAGTACTCATCCAAAGTACTCGCAAGACTGACATCAGAACTATGCTAAGTATGCATCATTATCAAAGGGAATGGGGGTTATATCTGGACTGACTGCAGAAAGCAAGAATGAGGGGGAAGGCCTAGTCCTATCGAAGACTAGCATCTTCAACATCTTGCAGCAATAGAAGAGAGTAGACTGGTATCTCATATATAGTCATATTATTGTAGCAATTTTTTTAATAAGTAACCACGCCCAGAGATTCTTCCTCGACTCCCTGCGAGAAAGCAACCTCGGAGCCAACATTCATTTCAATTTTAAGTCACCATTATAGTTGTAGTAGATCAAGGTACAACTCCAAGTCGTCCTGTTACCGTGGACACGACTATTCGAATAGTTGAATTCATCCCTGCAGGGGTGCACCACATTTCCAATACGCTTGATCACCTCCGGCCGGACACACTTTCCTGGGTCATGCCCTGCCTTGGGATATCAACACGTCGTCGCCCTACCTAGGCTCAACAGAGAGGCCAGCCCGCGGTCTAAATCCTAAGCACGCAGAGGTCATGGGCCCACTCGCCCTTTGCACTCCTGCACGATGCGTGGGCGGCCAAGGTCAGTCCTAGCACACTCTAATACAAGATCAGTGCCGTCACGTACCACTCGGGCGCGCGCCGTTTCATTGCTGACGTCTGAAGAGCTTCGGCTGATACGACGACGCTGAGTACCCATAACTTGTCCCACGTGAAGGTTTAGTGCGTAAAAGGTCAATCGACCAACTCAGATCAAATACCCAACCCATTAAGACTTTATTAGTGCGGGACGAGCGCGACCCATGATGTGCGGTCCCGTCGCCCCGTCTCGAGGATGTGTGGCAAGGGCCTCACCTGCCCGGCCACACCTCGTCGTCATCAAACTGTGGGTACCCTTCAGGGCCGACCCATCACCAACATGTTCTGTAACCAAGTCATAGTAACTGTGTGTATAAAACATCAAGGCGGAAACTGAGGAATCACCCTCATTGGTTCCCGCTCGATGTATCTGTCAAGGTGGACTTAGAGGAATCACCCTCGGGGGTCCCACACTTGAGGGGGTTGCACGAAAGAGTCGATATCGGGAGTGGCAGAGATATATCACTCTCTGATTACCACGACCGACTGGCTACACTATAGAGCTAACATCATGAGTACTTCACGAGGTGTCACCCCCGGTACTCGATAGTAGTTCTGCAGGGTCGTACAACTAAGGGGGTGTGCGGTGATGTGACGGGTCTGGCTAAGGGGTCACAGGGGATTCACTGATCAACCTATGCTAAGCAGTTGATATGATAGTAGGTACAGTAGCAGTTCATCAAAAACAGGCTATGCATCAGAATAGGAGCTAACTAATATAGTAGCAAAATCTAATGCAAGAATGAGAGGGAAAGAAATGGGCGATATCGGAATGCTCAAGGGGGGGGGGGGTTGCTTGCCTTGCTGCTCTGTGGCAAAAGGCTGATCGTCAGCGGCGTAGTCGTACCCGACAGCAGCGTCAGTCTCGGGGTCTACCGGTAAGAAGAGGGGGGAGAAACAATAGATATAAAGCAGACAGATGCATCACGATGCATGACATGGCAATATGCAGAGCTAGGCATGAGCTAACGCAGTACTACATGTCGCAGACGAAGCGGGAAAATATCTGACAACATTTCTCGGGTCTCAGGCTACTACCGGACAGACGAATCCGATGCAAAATTTCCATGTTCGTTATGATAGGGGCACGTGACAGACGAACGGGCAGTGTATTCGGATTCGTGGGATTTTTCTGATCAACTTTCATGTATAAAATATTTTCATCTCAGTTACAGATTATTTTATATTAATTTTTAAAGTTTTATTAATATTCTGAAATTAACAGATTTAAATTAATTCAATAAATGCAATTATGAGGTCAGCATGACATCATGCTGACATCAGCAGTCAACTGTGGGGTTGACTGGTCAAACTGGTCAGTGGGCCCCACATGTCATTGACACAGTTTTAATTAAATCTTAATCTAATTAATCAGATTAATTAGGTGGGGTGGGACCCACCTGTCATTCTCTGTTTAGTTTAAATTAATTAACAGAATTATTAATTAACCTAATTAGTTTAATTAAGTTAATTAAAAGATTAATCAGCTAATTAATTAATTAACTAATTAATTAATTATCTAATTATTTAATTTTAATTTTTGTTTTTAACACATTCTTTTTTATAAATGTTTTAGGGGGGGCGTGGGGTCCCCATGTCATCCACAGGGAGAGGGCTTAGTGGGGGGGGTCTAATCCCCTCACTAACAGGGCCGGTTTAGGGGAGGGGGCAGGGGGGTCACCGGCGGCCTGTGGTGGTTGCCAACCACAGCGGGGCGACCGCGGGGTGGACGCCGGCGGGGAGCGGCGGCGGCCAGCGGCAATGGCTGGGGGCTGTGCGGCGGCAGCAGCAGCACGCGGGGCCGCGACGGCAGTCAGCAGCGGGCGTCGGGACCGTGTTGCTCCTGGTCGGCCGGCGTCGGGGGTGCTCACCGCGGCGTCGCGGGTGCCCTGCGCCTGGCCCCTGTCCTTGGCGGCTAGAGGCCCTCGCGTTGTGTGCTGCTCCTGGTCGAGCGGCGTCGGGTATCCTACGCCTCGCCCCTGTCCTTGGCGGCCGGTGCGGGCAGAGGCGAGGCTGAGCGGGGGCGGTGTGAGAGGGGGGGGGGGCGCGAGCGGGCGGAGGCGGGGCTGAGCGGGGCGGCGTGAAGGGAAGGCGGCGGGCGGGGCGAGCTGGCGGAGTCGGGGGAAACTGTGGGTGCAGGCGGATAGGCAGTTGGCGAAGAGGACGTGCGGATTAGCGTTAACGAAGATTCATTTTTTCGTTAACGAAGTTTTTAGACCGCTTATTGTGTGATTAGACGGATGAGATTGCGAGTTGGATCTGCCTTTTCGTGCTTTTATAGGGGTAGTAGATAGTTTTCTTACTGATTCTTTTGAATATTCAAAGTTAAAATATATCCGTGTGTCAAAATTATTCATTTTTGAGAAAATGCTTGCAATTATTATAAAAATAAATTTTCTAAACAATGTTGAAAATTTGAACAAAATGTTCATGTTTTAAAGATATAAAAAATCTGTTTGTTTAAAAACTGTTCACATCTGTAAAAAATCTCTAAAATTTAATGAAGTTATCAAAATTTAAAATAATTACTTGTTAAAATAAATAAACTGTTTTTTTCTTCTTCTGTAAAACCAAAAAACCCAGAATAAACCATTTTTGTGGACACAAGAGGAAAACTAAAAAAAACTTCAGGAGTGTTGGCTACAGAAGCGGCATGGCCCGACCCAGCTGGGGCCGCTCTGTGAGATTGAGCGACATTTCGTCGCACAGAACAGACATACATTTACCCCTAAAAAGACATATATACTGTAGGTCAGCGGCGGAGCTATGTTGACTCCTGCAGGGGCCATGGCCCCCCCAGTCTTCGTACAAATACATGGAGAATTTTTTTGAGGGAGGTTAGATTAGGTAAAATATAGTCTTTTGGCCCCCCCAATCATCCAAATCTTGTGTTTGGCCCCCCCAAAACATCTGGCCTAGCTCCGCCAGTGCTGTAGGTTATTCAAAGAAAAGCAGATTGCACGAATTGAGCATAGCTTACTGTTATGTTTCTTTTGGTGGAACCAGCCCATCCAAGTTCAAGTTTTATTCTATCCTCTTTGTTCTAAAAAAAACTTCGTCCTAAACTTCACATTAGTGCTCGTATTTTTTAATTATCTTAGACTTTCCGCGATGTTCGTTGATAGATTCTCTCTTGAAAAAACTGGACCTCACATTAGTGCTCGTAATTGTTAATTATTTTAGACTTTCCGCGATGTTCGTCGATAGATTCTCTCTCGAAAAAACAGTGACATACAGGATTTCCCTCGTCGGCCGGCTATTGACCGTATGTATACGCGTGCACACCCGAGCTTATACAAAATGGGCCGTACAGAAAGCTAACCCGGATGCGCTGCATCAGACTCATTTCGCCGAATCGCGCGCATGCCACTCCACTGGCTCCAGCCCGTGCGAGGAGTTTCTCCTCGCCGGCATTGTGTCATCGTGATCACAGGTTTCCGGAGCAGATGAGCCACAGAAATGCGCAGTCATATCATACAGTAACAGGCGGTACAACACTTCCACCCCGATCTAGCTTCTTCTGTCCAGTCATTACACAGATCAGTCACGACTACTTACTACTACACCTTAACAAGCAAGACTGCAAGAAGACTAGAAGCCGGGTGAGGGTCAGAGCAGCCTGGGGCTGGTGTAGGGGCCGTGGAGGATGCTGTCGGCGATGGCGTGGTAGGCGGCCTCCGTGAGGTGGACGCCGTCCCAGTTGGCGTACGCCGACGGGTCGGCGCACACGCTGGACCCCCGCACGCCGCAGCTCGCCTTGGGGTTGAAGTTGTACGGCCCCCCGCCGCCGCAGCACGTCTTCAGCGGCCCCTGCTTGAACCCTGCAACCGCCACAACACCTCACAAGTTAGCATCCACCACCACCACTGCTAATCAGCAAGGTGACACTTCACCTGCCAATCCATAAGCCACCTCATAGATTTGCTCTTCATGGAACTGATACTAGTAGCAAGTGATCTAAAACAGATGCATAGTGCGTGCCAATGAAACATGTTAACCGGTAGTGGAGATGACCAAGGCACTTAGCTGGACCTAGCAAGAAGTCCATTTATGCTCAAACACGGCTCACTTTTCCCTAAAGAAGAAGGCTAGCTAGCCAATAGGAACATTCAGATCCCCAAAATCTTTTCTAAACAACCCAGCAATCTTTTGCAGCATCTCCCCGGCCCCTGCTACAGCATCGATGCTGTGCCCCCATACTGATAATGATGGCACGCCGTGGCGGGCCATCGCTCCGACATGGTTACCGTTCAGTGTAGCTGTCGTTCTTGAATGATTCGCAGCATATCATGGTGGTTCATCACGTAGAAAGGTCCGGGTGAGTATCAGGTGATACCAACTCATAGATGCTCCCATGCTACAAACTTGAAAAATTCTAATTTAAACATTCCAAAAAATTCTGAAAACAATCATGGATGTTCGCAACACATATGTCGACAACTCATAAAAAATTCAGATCAAAATTCAAAATACACATCGAGCAACAAAAAAGAAAAATCCATCATGAATAGTGTTAAAAGAAGACGAAAGCAGAAATGGCACTATTCACATCTGACTTTGTCTTTTTTGTTTCTGCATGTGTATTTCGAATTTTGATCTGAATTTTTTAGAAGTTGTCGACATATGTGTTGCGAGCATCCATGATTTTTTTTCAGAATTGTTTGAAATGTTTAAATTTGAATTTTTCAAGTTGGCAGCATGGGAGCATGTGAGTGTTGGTATCACAGGATATTTTCCCAGAAAGGTCCAACGCATCCCTGTCCATTCAGTTCGGATACTATCCTAGACTAGATTTCGCCGCTGGTCGATCGATCGGCGTGAGCTACTATGAACGGGAAAAATGGCAGCGGTTGGAATGCCCGGTTTGTATACTCACCGAACTGCTTGGGGTTCTTGGCGAAGGACATGGCCGCGCCGTAGTAGTCGGCGTACATGATCCGGGCCTTGGGATACTTGAGGCGCAGCACCTGCAGCTTCTGCTGGACCATGGCGTTGTGGCGCTGCGCGAACTCGTTGTAGGTCTTGAGGCAGCCGACGGAGTCGTAGTCGCTCCTGTTCCTGCCGGGGTGCAGGGTCAGGTACGCCGACGAGCAGCCCATCGGCAGGTTCCCCGGCACCACCAGGTGCATCGCGCCGCCCTTGATCAGCCTCTGCGCTTCCAATGCACAACCAGGAGAGTAAGAACTGCGCTAGTGAAACAATGGAGGACAAGAGATTGCATCTTTAGAATGCGGCTCTGCTCACCTCGGTTGCGTCGATGATGGCGGAGGAGACCGTCGGGACGTAAGATTTGGCGTCGTCCAGGGTCTTGCCCTTGAAGAGGGCGTAGTTGTAGTCGTTTCCCCCAATCTCCCCCACGAGGAAGAGCGACCTGCTGAAATACTTCTTGCAACCTGCTCCGATTTTAAAAAGACAGGCGGGCAATGAGCAACTAGTTGCAGAGAATGATTGACCTCCCAAATCCGACTAGAGTAATTAGTAAAGAAAGGGAATGGCGGCGACGAACTTTTGGGTGAGCTGCAGAGTGAAGGCTTGAGCTTGTCGAACCAGTCGAGCTGGACGCTGAGCGACAGGTTGGTCCAGAGCTTGTCCGACGCCCCGATCCCCTCGAAGAAGGGCGGATCCATGGCCGTGGCGCCGCCCACGGCGAAGTTGACGCCCTGCCGGACGTCCTTCCCGCGCGACAGGTACGGCTGCAGCAGCGGCAGCCCGAACGCTTGCGCTGCGGCCGCAAGAAACAGGATAAGATTGGCAGAAATGTGAAAATGTCGGCAATGGGCGACGGGCAGGGCACGCACCGAGGAAGTCGACGACGAGGCGGCCGTCGGAGCAGCGGCCCGTGGGGCGGTGGAAGTAGGTCATGCCGTAGGGGAAGCGGCCGACGATGTTGAATGAGAGCGGGCTGGACACGAGCAGGTTGCCGGTGTCGGTCAGGGAGTCGCCGAAGCTGAACATGGAGGTGTAGTTCTGCCCGCCGCCGCATTGGGCGAGCCGCACGAGGCAGCAGCAGGCCAGCGCAGTGACGAGCACGGAGAGCCGGGAGATCGCCATGGAACCGCGCGAGAGCCGCAGCGTCGCAAAGCAGTGGCGCGCACACTCACTCAGTAGCTGGCTAGCTCGACCCACTGACGTCCACTCACTCCTCAAGACTCGAGTCAAGACTAGCTAGGCGAGGGGCGAGGGACACCGGCACGAGGCGCTGCCGTCCGTTTCCGCAACGGGACAGGTCCAGTAATGGTGGCTCCTTAAAGGCTCATTCACCTCTGCCATGCTTGAGATTGTGGTTGGGGGAGTTAATGCGCGCCGAGGGCAGAGCAGACACGGAATCCATGGTGAAGGTGAAGGTGAAGGTGAAGGTGAAGTGCACGGCTGCCGCGGTAACTGTGCTAACTGTCGCCGGAGTCGCGCAGCCCGGCTCGTCCCCTGCTGAAGGAATGGATAGATAATTGACGGATCACGTGTGAGCTCGGGCCCTGACTGACACTCCCAAAGCTCAATTATTCGGACAAGGACGACGAGGCGGTGGCGCTCACGATGTGCTTGGGAGTACGGGGATCTTCGCTCGAGGCGCTCTGTCCCTTTTTTTTTTTTAACACAGTACAGTACAGACACAAGCGCTCATATACACGCGCATACACTCATCCATATGAACGCACACATGCACACCCTATCTCTATGAGCACCTCCGAGAGACTGAGCCGGCATATCATCTTGAAATTTACGAAGTCACCATAGTCACCTCGTCGTCGACGGGAACGTCTCCTCCCACTAAATGCGCATCGCCGGAAATCCTGAAATAATCCAGGAATAAATGCGAGCATCAGGATTTAAACCCTGATGAGCTGGGATACCACAGTCTCTCTAACCATCCTACCACAGATTGGTTCGAGGCGCTTTGTCCCTGTTCCACCGGTGACCACGCCTCGAGATTGGCGTGCATGCACGCGGCAGGGTCACTTGTTGTCCATGTAGGCATGTAGTCGTGTCGTAACCTGCAGGATGAACTCAACCGTACGTGTAGCCCATTGGCACTCTTTTCCCTGTCAAAATATCAACAGCTTCACTAGTGGCATTCGAGAGTTGAAAGATACTGCGGAAATTGCTTTTGGAGGCCGAGCTCCATGAAAGCCTTCAAAAGCAAAATTCAAAATTCATGAAAATTCATATTTTTACATTTTAAAAATTTCTGAAAAAAATACAGAGATAAGTGAGGGCATAACACACATGTGTGTAAATTTTCAGAAAAAAATACGTTGAAATGAGACCTGTACAAAAAAGACAAATCTGAGGCTTTTTAACACATGACACCATTCACCGTCCGAGGCCATGAATTTTTCTTTTTTTGTGCAGATCTTATTTCAAGGTATTTCATCCTAAAAATTTACACACATACAAATAATATCCTTCTTTACTTGCATCATTTTTTCAGATTTTTTTGAAACCGAAAAGTTTGAAATTTGAATTAAAAATTTCGAGCTTCATAGAGCTCGGCCTCCAAACGTCCGTTCTCAAGATACTGGTGCTATTTGTGAATAGGCAAGTTAGTCGGCGGAAATGCAATTCGGCGCTTGGGAGCATATGCTTTTGTCCATCAAAAATATTTTTTGCAAATGTCAATAAAAAATAGATGGGTTCATTGTCACATCAAAACGCTACCTGCAATTTTCTAGGAGAAAAGCTTAAGTATTTTGTTCTATGAAAAAAAAACAAGTCCAACGATAAATGGTACACTTATTTTTGTTTTTTCACTGACGAAGCATCGTCATTCCGATTTGCATGAAAATTATCAAATACACTTGTTACACTAAAAAGAACATGTACAAAAAAAATCAAATTTTAATATTTATTTACTATTTATTCTGAATGTACTGTTCATTAGGGAGCATATGCACCCCAGAGCCAAAACTGCCCTCTCAGTTAGTCAAGCCCATCCCTAGACCTTTTTTCCCTGAATCTGGAGTCGTCATTAGAGCATATCTACAACTGCGATATCTGGGCCCCAAACGTCCGTGGACGCGTCCGGACGTGTCCGCGAACACTGACCAAACACGTCTCATTTGTTGGCTTCTACACCTGCATCCCTCGTATCCGACATCTTAAAACTATACAATCCATGCTACGCCACGTCAAAGACGATCAACATTTCATTGCCGGACAAAAGGAGCATAGTTCGTCAGAGTTCAACGGCGGACAGTGCAAATCCATACTATAAACTACTTAAAACATAGATAAAATATGAACACAACGGCAAAGGGCGGATGAAATCACCATTTCCTCGCCGGCCCCTTCCCCTTCCAGTCGTAGATGCGGCTATGCCCTCGTCCGCGTAGGCGTCGACGTGCGGTGGTGCGTCGTCGTCGGAGCTGGAGGTGGAGCCGCTCGTCAACTCAGAGTCCGAGTCGCACCTTCGGCCCGTCAGCCTGCGGAGCAGGTGGTCCTGCTCCTTGGCATGGCAGGCCGCCTTCGCCGCTGCCTCCTTGCTTGCCTCGCGCTCCGACAACTCGACAACAAGTCGGAGTGCTTTGGCATTCTTGTGGCGGAGGCGCCACGCATCCGTCTTCGCCGTCGTGTGAGAGCAGCGGAGGACCGACGAGACGAGAGAGGCATCGGGATCGACCTAAGCGGTCGCGCGTGACAGGCGTGCGGTCGGCGCCTCCCCCGCCGCAGCCCTGAAAGCACATATGCTCCCTTAGAGGTTTTGATAATTCATGAGAACATACATTGTCTCTTGGACTAATAGTTTTACCTAGTTTATTTCATATGAAGTCCACACAGAAGATTGGCCATGGAATGTGTGGAGAATCCCCAAGGAGAGAAGAAGAAGTGAAGGAATAGGATTGACAAAATCAACAATCTTAAAGATTCTACATTTTAAATTTTGTAAGAAATCACTTTGAGTCCATAGGAAAGCCAATACTATTAAAAGGGAATGATGTGTCTATGATGATCAGGTTGGTCGGGTGCTTAGAGATTAGCCACCAAAAATACACATGAAATTCTCCCACAAATATTCTGACCAAAACCAAATATCCAAAATCGGTGCCACCAACTATTTCCATTCGGCCCTACCGAGTTTTGCCTCAAACAGATCCTAAGCCAAACCCTAGCTTCTCGGTGACACCAACTTTCATTTTCGGTGCAACCGAAAACAGTGACCAACTTACTGGTATCTCCTTTTCAAGAATCGGAATTTCCGAGATTTGGAAATCGGTACCACCGAGTTTGTGTAACTGCCTAGGTCACCCATATAGGTACCACCGAGAATTATATATCGGTCTCACCCAAACGCCAAAAGTTGCCACATTTTGCACTAGTCGGTGCAACCGAGTTTTTACTCCGGTTTCACCGAGTTGGGCAATAATGTTGTAACGGTTGGATTTTTAGAGATTCCTATATGTATCCCTCCACCTCCTTTCATTCGTAGAGGAAGCACTCAGAACACACTTACACTTGCCCCATCCATTTTTCTGAGAGAGAACCACCTGCTCATGTGTTGAGATCAAGACCTTTCGCTCCAACCATATGAATCTTGATTTCTAACCTCCCCAAGTTGCTTTCCACCCAATCAACCTCTTCTACCAAGCCAAATCTGTGAGAGAGTGATTGTGTGTTGAGGAGGCTATCTTTTGAAGCACAAGAGCAAGGAGTTCATCATTGTTACCACATCTGTTACCTTTTGAAGGGTGGTGCCTCCTAGATTGGTTATGTGTCGCTTGGTGTCGGGGATATTCCCCACGGTTTGACCCGGCTAGGAGTATGACCCGGCCCATCATTTGGCGGCTTATAAAGTCACCGTGTTTACCGGGTCAACCTGGATGTTAAGGCCCAATGCCCAATATGAACCCCGTGGAAGGCGGCTCATGGAGAGGCCTGGAGGGCCGCATCACAGAGAAGGCCCAAGGAGAGGAAGAATTTCCTCACAAGAGAAACAAGACCCGGATTAGGATTCAAGAGAGACTAGTCTTAGTCCTACTCCCAGTAGGACTCTACATGTAAACCTACCCCTTCAGCTTATATAAGGAGGGGTAAGGCACCCCCAAGAGGGACAAGTTCAAGTCATTAGAGATAGACAGATTAGAAACCCTCAAGACTAGAGTTAGCGATTCTGCACCCTTGTAATCGAGAGCATCATCATCATCAATACACATAAAGCAGGACGTAGGCTTTTACCTCCATCGGAGGGGCCGAAGCTGGGTAAACTCGCGTCTCTCGATTTCGACCAACCCCTCTCAAGCTGCCACCTAGTTGTGATGGCCTCACACCTAAGTTCTCTCATAAGGACATCTTGCCGTGACAAAACCACGACAGTTGGCGCCCACCGTAGGGCCTGCGCACGGTGGTGTTATTTTCTTGGAGGGAGTTCCTCAGGGACCGAGAAGCTCACAAATTAGCCGGACGAAGAAAAACCGGCTCGAAAGGATCTACACGCGTGTGGATTTAGATTTCGATGGGGTCATGACTTATTTTGGAAGAAGGAACAACAGTCGTCGACCCCGCCCTTGCGTTCGTCACCGAGTTGCTGGTATGGTAATCCATTGGCCGCATGCTCTCTACGTCGCCCAAGCTCTGGTTGCCGGCTCACCGCACGCGTCGCCTTGCCACACCCGTGCTCTGCAACCGTCATCGCCCTCGTGTGCCGTACGCAGCAATATGCCACCAAACTGGATCAAAAGCAGATCAAATCAGCTATGACGTGGGATAAGGCAAGTGGGCTTGGCGTGGTCAAAATTTTGCATAACACAAAGGAGAGTTGGCTATCGAATCGGACTGTGGTTCCTCAAATCATCAGGAAAGGCCGAGCCACGTACAGACCGTGTACAATTCAAAGCTCCAAAGAAAAAAAATGAAGGGCTGTCCTTTCGTGTACATGGCTCTAGAATCCAGAAGATTAATTAGCAGCCAAGCAAAAAAGAAACTCAATGGCACAAGTTCCTAGACCAATCATTACTACCTCAAGGTTGATCACACGTGAAATCTTTTCAGGTTATATGATCAATACTCCTAGCAGGGGATGTTGGAATTTGTTTAAGCGTTTGCGTCTCATCTGAAGTGGTCAAAGCCTGGTACATCCACTCCGCGTTAAAAAACTACAGGATTTGCCTGATGATCCGAATCAAAATCAACAATCAACAAAGGAACAACTGCGCCTCCTACTCCGGCTCTATGTCTGCAAACGTCCGCGTTCATCCAAAAACAAACCAGGTACTATCCACCTTATTTTATTATTAGTACACTTTAAATTCTTTCAAGAACGATTACTCTGTCATGTAATATATTTTATGCAGCACAATTATTACAAAAGTGGCGTGGCGTTAGACCGCAAATACGGAGCTCACGCCAATATCATTATGCGCCAGCCTCCGTCCATGCCGCACTGCTCGACGAACACGTGTGTGGGCCGCCGTCCGTGCGGTCCAGTTTACATCAATGTCGCGGCCGACTCGCGCGTCCGCGTAGGATTCCAACACAGTGGCCGATTCTCGCGTCCGCACCGGCTAACAACGCCGCGGCCGACTCCCGCATCCGCACCAAGCTAACGGCCAACTCCCGCATCTACATCAACACGTCGGGTCGTCCGATGGACGCTCATGTAAAATTCGCCGCCCTACGATTCACATTGATTGATCATCAACAAAAAATACTACGGCGTGTCTCGTCAATTGGACATCCCTATGGAATTTGCATATGGATCATCTGTCGACCAAATAAATCAGGACAAGTGCTCACTACAAAGGTGACATAATACCGTGGATACGGAGCTCACGCAAATATCATTCTGGACCGGTGTTCGCCCGTGCCGTGCTGCATGGCCGACTCATGCGTCCGCGCCGTCTTCAAACGCCACGACCGACTCTCCCGTCGACACCGGCTTATAAACGCCATGGCCGACTCCCCCGCCTACATCAACACACCGGTGCCGCGCCTGCTCGCTCGAGCCACCCAATGGACGCGCGCAAGCCACCGTTGCCGCGGTCCGGTCTACATCAAGACGCCGGTGCCGCGCCCTTTGTACGAGCCGCCCAACGGATGCGTGCGAGCCGCCGCCCCGTGGTCCAGTCTATACCGACACGCTGGTGCCGCGCCTGCTCACTCAAGCAGCCAAATAGACACTCGTGAGCCGCCGTCCCCGCAGTCCGGTCTGCATCAACACGCTGAGGCCACGTCCGCCCGCATGAGCCGCCAAAACGGACGCGCGCAAGCCGCCATCCCCGCGGTCCGGTGTACTCCAACAACGCTAGAGCAAGAAAGAAATATATATCTATTATTAGCCTTCACCTGCGCCGGGTTGACCAATGGATAGGCGCACTGGCTTGCCATCCCCCGATCAGGTCTACTTCAAACATATCATCCATGAAGGAAACGTCCCTGGAAGAGCAAAAAGGGTCGGCCACAGCTGAGGCGGCAAATTCAAAGCCATCGGCGAAAAATAAAAAATGACCCTGGAGGAGCCAGGAGAGCCGGACCAAGTAAGAGTAGCAAAGAAGGGGTCAAGAGGCATATGCACTTAATTTGGCCATGATATTTGCCAAAGACATACGGTGAGCATCATGAAGATCATCAGCTCACTACATCGTCTCCAATTTGGATAAATTCCATCGTTCGGTCGTCAACCTTGTGCCGACTTATGCCACAACAAAGTATGAAGACTCTCAAGTCGCCTCCTCGAGTCGACTTAAGACTCGGGGGCTACATAGACATGACTCGGCAGATTCAACCTGGCTCAAATATTTTAGAACCCCGGGTCATTGCAGGGAAGATATCCCGGTCTCGGGGGCTACTGCTTGATTGGCAAAAAATTAAAAGTCGCCCAAGAGGACTAGCTGCCACGATGCGCAGTTCAAACATGGGTGCCCTGCCTTATGGGCGTAAAATTAAAGGTTGACAAAGAGGACTAGCTGCCATGATGCGTTGTTCAAACATAGGTATCCTGCTTTATTGGATCATCATATTATCATATTATGATCAATGGAATAAAGCCGACTTATCTGGACCCCAGATGTTTTGTAGTAGTAGCATTGTCACCTGTATATCCTATGCTGAGCTTTTCCATGATCATAGGTCACTTGGGGGCTTCCAACTCATTGAGTTTAGCTTTCTCACCCTCTTGATCCGGCAAAGACGCCACAAAATGGTTAAACTTGCCTGTATGCTTGATGCGACTCCGATCAGGTGACCCCATGTACTCTTGACAAGTCAATCCATCTGGACCCTGACTTATCAAGGTTAAAACATCGGCTTGAGTCACGTGAGAGCCGGCTTACAGAGAGCTAGGATAAACCATGGGTTATCACACCCGCTTCATTGAAGCAAGACTCAAGCCTCGAAAGCCGGTCTTTATGTCATTCCTTGAAAACTGGCATTTTTATACTCTGTTATCATACACATACATCATCCTACATTGCATCATTGCACAATGCATCATACATACATATCTATATTAGTTTATGTTGCGGAAAGCCGGTCATCAAACCGGGTTACATCGTAACTTCTGCAGGAACAAATAGATATTTGATAGCCAAAATGGCTGGATCTTCATCATGGTTCATCATAGCCAGTATTAAATGATTGGGGTTTTTCAAGCCAGCTCGTAAGAAATGACTATTCTCGAAGAGCCGCCCTATCACATATAATGCCGGGTCATCTAATTGACCGGCTCTTGGATTCTTTCAACTTGTGCTCTGTAGTAAACTACAACACTTATGGATTTCTCAAACATATATTTGTCGGGTTGCACTGCAACCACGAGCATGGATTTCATTTCAAGGACAAAGGCATTGTTCCAAGAAGTTTGTATGGGCAAGGAGATCGCCTACTTCGTGAAGATCTACCCATAGTGAGGCTAGTCCTTCGTGGACGGAAGTCGTGATGCAATAGACGAGGTTGCTACTTTGTGGACCCTAATGGGTGGAGCCCTTCGTGGACTCTCGCGACTGCTACCCTCCGTGGGTTGAAGTCTCCATCAGTGTGGACGTACGATAGCACCACTTATCAGAACCACGGGAAAAATCTTCATGTCATCTATTGCGTTTGATCTTCCTATCTCTACTCCCTCTTACATATGCTTGTCTTTACTTTCCGCTGCTATACTTGTTGACTAGCATGTGTAAGGTGCGCTAGACTTGTTAGAATTGCTAAAATCAGCCAACCATTAAAATTGGGAAAAGTTTAGGTTTTTATTTTGTCAAGTAGTCTATTCACCCCCCTCTAGACGTCCCTTCTCGAACCCACAATTGGTATCAGAGTTTTGTCTCAATAGCTTTGATTTTATCACCACTGGAGGAAGATGAATGTGTCTAGTTTGGAGAGTCTTAGTTGTAGAGTGCCCATTCTCGATGGGGAGTACTATAGTCAATGGAAATATGAGATGCTTAAGCTATTCAATGAATTCATTTGAGCAAGTATGTTAAGAGCCCTTATGTGCCTCCCATTGATCCTTTACATCCTTCACATGAAGAAGAAATTGACATGCTTCATAATCTTAGAACTGTTAATCTTATCATTAGAGGGTTGCCAAGACTTGTGTTTGATCAAATGAGAAACTTTGAGTGTGCTTATACTTTGTGGAGTGATTTAGAGAATAGATATCCAAATGACTCCTTGAAAAATCTTGATGTCATTCTCCATAAAACTATTGCTTTTCACAAAATGAAACCTAGTGATCCAAATTTTGACGATTATCTATTTGAGCTTAGAGACCTCATGCGTGCTAAAGGAGATGTCATAACTATCAACAACATCATTGTTGAAGCCATTCACATTCATAATCTTGAACATTGTCATGATCACAACCCTAACGAATCTCCTGTCTCTTATGACGAGGATATCCCACTTGATGATGATGATGTGGAACATGGCTACTATGATGAAGATGAGTTGTTCGACATCGAGTATGAGAAGACTATGAAGAATCTAAGTCTCATGGAGAACTTCAAGGATTACATGTCTGGAGGAAAAGAGTGTATTCTCGACAGTGGATGCACCGATCACATGACCGGAGATAGAGACATGTTTTAAGAGATCACACCAAACCATGGACCACAGAGGTATGCGACTTTTGGAGACAACTCCAAGGGTAAGGTACTCGGTCTTGGTAAGGTGGCCATATCTCATTATAGCTCCATTCAAAATGTCATGCTTGTTGAATCTCTTGGTTACAATCTTCTTTCCGTATCTAGACTTGCCGACTTTGGTTTCAATGTGCTATTTACTAACACTAGTGCAGGCGCCTGCTATACAAACGGTTTTTAACCCCTTTCCGTGACGTAGTCTCAAACCGTCGCCTTGCATGTGTGTGCGATAGGGGGGCTATCCCACACGACACGGAAAACCCGTCGGCGATGGCTGCGCTCGGTCACACACAATGAGCAAAAATATGTCGTGTGCGATTGGAGGGGCCATCACAAACAGATATTTTTGGGAAGTCATGTAAGATGTGCTTAGCATCTCACACAATGAATCCCAAACGTACGTTTCCGTTCGCATTCTACATCACACACAATTTTCTGCATAACATCGTCTGTGTTACGGGTGGCCATCACGTAGGGTTCCTAGAAGAAACTGTTTGGCATAGGGCTGTCCATCACACACACGTTTGATACGTCTCCAACGTATCTATCATTTATGAAGTATTCATGCCATGTTTACAATAATTTTATATGATTTTAGTATGATTTTATTAGAACTAACCCGGACTGACGCTGTTTTCAGCAGAACTACCATGGTGTCGTTTTTTGTGCAGAAATAAAAATTCTCGGAATGTGCTGAAAATTTACGGAGAATATTTTTGGAAAATATAAAAAATACTGGAGCAAAAAGATACCGGAGAGGAGTCCCGAGGCAGCCACAAGCCTAGAGGGCGCCCCCCCTAGGGCGCGCCCTCTTGACTTGTGGGCCCCTCGGGAGTCCCCCTGACTTGATTCCAACGCCAAGTACTCCTATAAATCCCGTAACCCCCAAAAAGAAACCTAGATCGGGAGTTCCGCCGCCGCAAGCCTCTGTAGCCACGAAAAACCAATCGGGAGCCCATTCCGGCACCCTGCACAAACTAGTGCACCTACACTTGTATCACCATCTCTTCGCCAAACTAGTGCACCTATACAATTTACCATTGTATTGGGTGTGTTGGGGACACAAGAGACTCTTTGTTATTTGGTTGCAGGGTTGTTTGAGAGAGACCATCTTCATCCTACGCCTCCCACGGATTGATAAACCTTAGGCCATCCACTTGAGAGAAATTTGCTACTGTCCTACAAAACTCTGCGCTTGGAGGCCCAACACGAGTCTACGAGAAGAAGGTTGCGTAGTAGACATCAAGCTCTTTTCTGGCGCCGTTGCCGGGGAGGTGAGTGCTTGAAGGTATATCTTTAGATCTTGCAATTGAATCTTTTAGTTTCTTGTTTTATCACTAGTTTGGTTTATAAAAGAAAACTACAAAAAAATGGAATTGAGGTTGCCTCATATACTTCATCTTTTTAATGTCTTTCGTGAAAATGATGGAAAAGAAAATTGTGCTCAAGTGTTAGAAGAAGAAGTTATTAAAATGTTTGGCACTAAATCTTTGAGTGATGAGCATGATAGTGATATTGTCAGTATGAATTCTCTGAATATTCATGATGCTAATGATATGCAATGCCACAAGCTTGGGGATGCTATGTTTGATGAATATGATATTTTTAGTTCCCCAAGTTTTGATGAGCAAAACTATTATGATGATGGCATGCCTCCTATCTATGATGATTATTGTGATGACATGCATGCTATAAAGAGTGATAGTAACCATGAAACTTGTCATCGTGATTTTAATATTCAAAGTGGTTATGTCAATCAAGTATCTCATGATAATTATTTTGTTGAGTTTGCTCCCACTATTATGAATGAGAAGAAAATTGCTTATGTGGAGAGTGACAAATTTTCTATGCTTGTGGATCATGAAGATAATGCTTTATGTGATAGTTATGTTGTGAGATTCCTTCATGATGCTACTGAAAATTATTATGAGGGAGGAACATATGCTTGTCGGAATTTCAATAATATCAAGTTTCCTCTCTATGTGTTCAAAGTTTTGAAGTTATGCTTGTTTTGCCTTCCTATGCTAGTTGATTCTTGCTCCCATAAATTATTTGCTCACAAAATCCCTATGCATAGGAAGTGGGTTAGACTTAAATGTGCTTTTCATGAGATTCATGATGCTCTCTTACATGTTTCAAATAATATTCCTATGTGAGCATCATTGAAATCATCATGCCTAGCTAAAAGGCATTAAAGAAAAGCGCTTCTTGGGAGGCAACCCAACACTTTTACTTTCTGTTTTTGTGTGTTCACATGATTAAACTACTGTAGTAATCATGTTTTGTGCCTTTTATTTCAATAAAGTGCCAAGTAAAGCCTTTGGGATGACTCGCAAGATGAGTAGAATTGATGCTGAACCAAAATAGAAACTTTTGACTCCAGTACAGGAATTTGCATTTTTTACTGGAGCGTGATAATGATCTGAAATTTTTACACAGTCTTGATATAGAAATTCTTCAGGATTTCCTAATTTTTCAGAATTTTTAGAGACAGTAAAGTATGGTTACACTACAGATCTTCACAGACTATTCTGTTTTTGACAGATTCTGTTTTGCATGCATAGTTTGCTTGTTTTAGTGTTTCCATAGCTTATATTTAGTGGTATAAATTATGGGAATGATAGAATACAGTAGGTATCATATGGAAACATTTATGAATCTTGTCTTGACAGTACCTAAGTGAATGATCTATCTTTATTATACTAACCCATCTCATGAAGTTCCGTTAAGTTTTGTGTGATTGAAGTTTTCAAGTTTTGGGTGAGACACCGATATGAGAAGAATAAGGAGTGACAAGAATCTAAGCTTGGGGATTCCCAAGGCACCCCCAAGGTAATATCCAAGGAATACTCAAGCGCCTAAGCTTGGGGATGCCCCGGAAGGCATCCCCTCTTTCGTCTTCAACACTATCGGTATATCTTACTTGGAGCTATATTTTTATTTGTTACATAATATGAGTTTTGCTTGGAGCGTCATTTTATTTTGTTTTTCTCTCTTAGGTGTTATTTATAATCTTGTTTTTCAATAAAAAGTTCCAAGAATTGCCTTAGGATGCTTGTATTGCATGTTTGATGTGTGCTGTGTAAAAAACAGAAACTTTTTCTGTAGTGTTTGAATTTTCATATTTTACTGGAACGTGGAACGTTTCTGAAATTTTTACACAGTGTTATAATATAAATTATTCAGCATGTCCTAAATTTTCATAATTTTTTGAGTTACATAAGTACACTGTTTTCATAAATTGCTACAGACTGTTCTGTTTGGACAGATTGCTGTCATAGTTTTGTTATCTACTTATCCTATAGTTTCCATAGCCTATATTGGTAGATATAAATTGTGGAAATGATAGTATACAGTACCTAATGTTTGAAAATTATTACGCAACTTGTCTTGGCAGTACATAAAGAGTTGATTTATTATTATGTGTACTAACCTATCTCACGAGTTCTTTTCAAGTTTTGTGTGGAAAATGTTTTTGAGAATAGGTGAAACCATGATATGAGAGGATTGAACGAGATAAAAAAGCTCAAGCTTGGGGATGCCCAAGGCACCCCAAGTAAATATTTCAAGAAGTGTCAAGCATCTAAGCTTGGGGATGCTACGCATCCCACCTCTCTTCATCAACAATTATCGGTTAGCCTATGTTGAGCCTAAATTTTTATTCGTTCACATGATGCGTGCTATTCTTGGAGTGCTATTTTTATTTTGCTTGCTGTTTAATAAAATACTTAAGATCTGAAATTATTAGATGAGAGAGTCTTCACATAGTTATTTAATTGTTCACTACGCATTGATCTTCACTTATATCTTTTTGGAGTAGTTTGTCATTCACTCTCATGCTTCACTTTTATCCTATGAGTAAATGGTTGAATGAATTGAATATCATAAATCTGAAATTAAATATGCTTCATATACCTATCCCATGGGGAGTAATGACTTCACACCTAATAATTATAGGTGGTAAAATTTGTTGAAAGTTAGCAAACACCGCATTGGTCACTTGAACAATTCATGAAAGAATATTGAAGGAAGAGAGATTCCACATATAAATATACTATCTTGGACATCTTCTATGATTGTGAGCTCATTAATTATTTTCAAAACTTGAGCAAATTAGTTGAAATTGGACAAGGAAGACAACTTAATGAGTTATGTTTGGGTATATTTGTATAGAAGTTATATTGTTATGGATCCTCCAACATGTGGTGCTTGCTTCCACCTCATACTAGCCAAAACTTCCGCACCAAGTAGAAATACTACTTGTGCATCCAAACACCCTTAAACCCAAAGTTGTTCCATATGAGTCCACCATACCTACATATATGCGGTATTTACCTGCTGTTCCAAGTAAATTTGCATGTGCCAAACTCTAAACCTTCAAATAATATTATGTTTTGTTTGCCCGAATCGCTCATATAGTGACTAGGGGCTATGAGTATCTTTCATGCTAGGTGGGTTATTCTCACGATATGTGTTGATTCACTATCATTCACAAGAAAGTGGCTGGTATTCGGGATGCCCAGTTCCAAGCTCAAAAATCAAATCAAAATATAATGAAACAAAACTCCCCCAAGATTGTTGTTTGTATGGACGGTACCTGTGGATTCGGCTCGCCGTGGAGTGTGATTGATTGGTGGAGGGGGAGTAAAAACTTTACCATTCTGTTTGGGAACCGCCTATAATGTATCTAGCATGGAAGATACCGAGATCTCTCGGTTGTTATGTTGACAATGAAAGCATACCACTCAAAATTATTATTCATCCCTGTTTTAAAAGCTTGAGCTCTGGCACCTCTGCAAATCAATGCTTCCCTCTGCGAAGGGCCTATCTTTTACTTTCTAGTACTTACCTTTATGCAAGAGTCATGGTGATCTTCACCACTTCCTATATTTCGCCTTTTTCTCTTGGCAAGCATCATGTGTTGGGGAATGATCTAGACATATATATCCACACAAATATATTTGATCATGAATTATTATTGTTGACAATTATTTATATGATAAATAAGTTGGGAGGCGAAACATTAAGCCCCTATCTTTCTCTGTGTTCGATGGATGCTATTTGTTCTAAAAATATGCTTTCAGTGTCAATAATCATGGAAGACTATATGATAGTTGAGTATGTGGAATTTGCTAAATCAAAGCTCTTACATAGACCCTTCCTGAAAATAAGATGAATTGCAATTGTTCGATGACTAGGAATATGGTTTGCTAGTTTTCAAGAAACTTTCTGGTCTATACTTTAACATGTGAATAGCTTGTTACTTGATCTTGAGAAGTTTTATGAGATGATCTACTGTTTATTGTTTATATTGATGCTAGAAAAAGTGATTGGAATTATCATTGATCAAACTTGTGCACTTGCTAGCATTCACACTTCATAAATTATTTCTTTTATCATTTACCTACTCGAGGACGAGCAGGAATTAAGCTTGGGGATGCTGATACGTCTCCAACGTATCTATAATTTATGAAGTATTCATGCCATGTTTACAATAATTTTATATGATTTTGGTATGATTTTATTAGAACTAACCCGGACTGGCGCTGTTTTCAGCAGAACTACCATGGTGTCGTTTTTTGTGCAGAAATAAAAGTTCTCGGAATGGGCTGAAAATTTACGGAGAATATTTTAGGAAAATATAAAAAATACTGGAGCAAAAAGATACCAGAGAGGAGTCCCGAGGCAGCCACAAGCCTAGAGGGCGCGCCCTCCTGGCTTGTGGGCCCCTCGGGAGTCCCCATGACTCGATTCCAACGCCAAGTACTCCTATAAATCCCGTAACCCCCAGAAAGAAACCTAGATCGGGAGTTCCGCCGCCGCAAGCCTCTGTAGCCACGAAAAACCAACCGGGAGCCCGTTCCGGCACCTTGTCGGAGGGGGAAACCATCACCGGAGGCCATCTTCATCATCCCGGCGGTCTCCATGACGAGGAGGGAGTAGTTCACCCTCGGGGCTGAGGGTATGTACCAGTAGCTATGTGTTTGATCTCTCTCTCATGTTCTTGAGATGACACGATCTTGATGTACCGCGAGCTCTATTAATATAGATGAATCATATGGAGTTTTCCCCTCTCTATCTTCTTGTGATGAATTGAGTTTTCCCTTTGAAGTTTTCTTATCGGATTGAGTCTTTAAAGAATTTGAGAACACTTGATGTATGTCTTGCGATGGGATATCCGTGGTGACAATGGGATGTTCTATTGATCCACTTGATGTATGTTTTGGTGGTCAACTTGCGGGTTCCATGACCTTGGGAATCTATGCATAGGGGTTGGCACACGTTTTCGTCTTGACTCTCCGGTAGAAACTTTAGGGCACTCTTTGAAGTTCTTTGTGTTGGATTGAACATGATGAATCTGAAATTGTGTGATGCATATCGTATAATCAAGCCCATGGGTACTTGTGGTGACATTGGAGTATCTAGGTGACATTAGGGTTTTGGTTGATGTGTATCTTAAGGTGTTATTTTAGTACGAACTCTAGGGCTGTTCGTGACACTTATAGGGATAGCTCATAAGATTGATCGGAAAAGATAACTTTGAGGTGGTTTCGTACCCTACAATAATTTCTTCGTTTGTTCTCCGCTATTTGTGACTTTGGAGTGAACTCTTTGTCGCACGTGAGGGATTTACATATGATTTAACTATGTCAGTATTGTTGAGAGAACTTGCACTAGTGAAAGTATGAACCCTAGGCCTTGTTTTCAAGCATTGCAACACCGTTTTTGCTCACTTTTGTTACTTGCTACCTTGCTGTTTTTATATTTTCAGATTACAAAAACCTATATCTACCATCCATATTACACTTGTATCACCATCTCTTCGCCGAACTAGTGCACCTATACAATTTACCATTGTATTGGGTGTGTTGGGGACACAAGAGACTCTTTGTTATTTGGTTGCAGGGTTGTTTGAGAGAGACCATCTTCATCCTACGCCTCCCACGGATTGATAAACCTTAGGTCATCCACTTGATGGAAATTTGCTACTGTCCTACAAAACTCTGCGCTTGGAGGCCCAACACGAGTCTACAAGAAGAAGGTTGCGTAGTAGACATCAACGTTTTACGTGAAAACGTTTGCGAATGTGTCTTCTAACGCACACAGTTTACGGCCGGAAGTCGTGTGTGATTTTTCACTGATCCAACACGCCAAATTTCCAGGAACCGTGTGGGTTTGGTGAGGTAATCGCCCATGGTGTTCTATGACAAACCGTCTGCAATATGAAACCACAATAATCAGGTTAATTGCTCTATTATTTATAATCCAGCTAGTAAACAAATTGACACTTCATATCAAGCACACAATATATTTCATTTCGTATTACGGCAACCAGTATTTCATAATTGGAATACATCAGAGTACAACATCATATAGGCATATACTACCTAGCTACCCAATTACACGACAGGAACGAGTTCACATGCAACATCTAAAACCTTTGCAAAATAACATCATATACGGTAAATAGACAGATGAATCTCGTCTAGAAAACTATTGAAGTGGAAGGCAAATATTGAGCCTTCGCTGATGTCGAAGGTCCTTGCAACTTTATGCCAGTGCTTGTGGATGGTTGCCCGCCCATCCTTCATCCTCTTGAGGAAGACTTCAAGATTATACTGTGGGTGCTATATGAATACCTTCCTCGCCTCTTAACCATACAGGTGGTTTGAGACGTGCTCATCGATGAACTGCTTTGGAAAGGACTGCAAACAAAGATATGCATAAATTTCGTTTCGAAAAATTGTAATGTCACAAAGGGGAAAAAGACAAGGTAAAAGCGATAGTACCATCCTATAGTTCACTAATGTCTTCTTCATTGTGCAGACAAACAACTTGTTGTTTTTCATCGCAAGTTTCTTTATCTTAACAATCTTTCTGAGTTTCTTGATTTGACTGATATTCATGAACACATCATTTCCCCACATGCAAAATGGGTCGAACAGTGGGTCTAAACCTCTTACAACAGGACCTACATGTGCAAGACCAAATTATTATTAGAAACCTAAATATTAGAATGGTTCCTGCAATTGCACATTAATGTGCTATTAGCCAAAGGATCATGAAAGTGCAAACCTCGATGGTAAACTTCAGTGTCTCCCATTGTTCCCTCTGTAACGCATTTAAGATAGCTATTGATTAGCTTTTAAGTGAGATTTGGCGTGCTATCAGTAAAATATGTTAATGAAAAATAAACGCACTGCAGATCTAACATATTAATTCAAGCCACATGGAAAAGCCAAGCGTGCTAAGAACTATGAAATATAGCAATTGTATGTTTCACATGCATAACAATACAAAATTGTACCAACAATAATCGAACATCACATTGCAGATGATCACCAAAACAAATGAACCAAACAGTTAACTGAGCATCACATTGAACAATAGGACATACTAGAAGGTCAGCTTGCATAGTAGCATTACTTGCATATTTCACTAGAATTTCTTAAGGAAAGGCAGGAGCAGCACATGCAACCGGTAAAGCAAACATGCTTAACAGGCGTAGCTACCTGAACACAGGTCATTAGTAATTAAGCTAAAAACAAGATATTCCTCATTGTCGGAGATATCGATAACGATGGGCTTGGAAGAGGGCGAGGCCTCCACATCGTGAGTGCCCTCCTCGTAGTGGTGAGTGGCCTCAGCCTGTCCGGGCACCAACCTGCCGACTCTGGAGTTGAGGAAAGCACGGGCACGCTGAGAAAACAACTCGTAGTCGTCGTCGAAGGCAAAAGCGGATCTCTCGAGAAAACACAACGAGTTGTTGTTCAAAGCAGACAACCGCGTGGCGGCGTCCGCGCGCGAGGCGTCGACGGTGGCCTCGACGGCGATGTGCTGCTCCAATATCTGGGGGTCGGCACGCATGGCAGCCATCGCGGCCTCATCCACGGTTGCGGTCGCGATTTGCTTCTCCACTGCCAGGTGCTCCTTGAGATCCTGGCTATACTGCGTGCACCATTTCTTTCGGCGGCGATTATGTGGGGGGTGGGCTGGTGATTTTGGTGGAATATGTCGCACCGGCGGTCGGGGCATGTGGAATGGAGGAGGAGGGGGTGGAGGGGGAGGGGTGTGGATTACCTGACTAGATGGAGGGGGGCGAGCAGCAGGAAGGAGTGTCGCCGGCAAGGAGGCGGCGCTGCAAGCAAGCTGTACAGGTTTGAACTTAGGAAAGGAAGGGGAAGCAGGGGGTGTGGCTTTTGGTTGGTACGATGGGCGGGGGAGGTAGATATTTGCGCGGCAGCCCAAAATTTCGCTCGATGCGGCGAAAAAGTAGCGCGCACAGTCACATCGGACACAGTCCCTTTACCATAACTGTGTGAGATATTCAACAACACGAATGAATCCTATAGTTGATCCCGTGTGTGATGAGACTGAACGTGGAAATTTTGGTCTCCAAGCTTCTGGCGTAAGATATCGGATACTACATTGCACACGGTACTTGCATTTCATTTTCATTTGGAAGAGAAAATAGGGATACGGCGGCAAAGTTTGGTCTGAATTTTCCTCGTTACATTGGTCATCGACATCATTGCTTAATTTAACAACACTTGCAAATTTCAGTACTATACAAAAGAGCCTGCAGCACTGCCCGCACTTAATCGAGCAACTAATAAACATTAGTTAGTTAACCTAAACATTACTCTAACAAAAGACCATAGCGCTAGACAGAGACTAATATTCCGCCTGGCATTCATCGATCTCCGCTGCCTCCTCGATGACCGGCTCCCGCTCGACGACCTCCGTGGTAAGGAGATCCATGGGATCCGTCGCCACATACTCCAGCACCTCGCAGTCTTCCTCCACCATCTCTTTGGATAAGGCCGCCATGAGCCGAGCGTGGGCGGCCTTGCTCCGGGCATGGACGGCCACAATCTTGGCTAGGGAAGCCGCCTACGAACGGACGCCTGCTCCAGCACACTCAGCGATTACCAACTCATCGGACGTGGGTTGTCGACCGGTGTCGAAGAAGGCAGATGTGATTTGTGCAGTGACCGACACGAGATGGGACTGGGCGTCCACCATCAGGGTTACAGCGACCACCGAGAAACTGATAGCTGATGTGCCGTTCTCGCCATTTGCTATCCCCGTCGCGGTTGTTGCTGCCGCCCTCTCAGCTGCAGCAGCTGCCCTTTCGGTTGCTGCAGCCGCCCTGTCAAAGGTAGCGGCCGCGTTCAAGCATCTTGAGAGCGTGCTCATGGTTGATGCGGCCGTGCTCGGGCTAGTGTGGGTTGCCGAAGTTGTCCTCACAACGGGGATCCACGTCCCCATCTTTCACCGGCGACGGTTGAAAAGTAAAATGCTCTGGGGAGTCCGTGCGGTAAACTGACCGGCGGTCTATTGTAGCTGATGAAGCTTCCGTCCTAAGCCATGCATTATGACTTTATGAGGATTGGCCCAAGATGTTTTGTACTGCATCACACACGATTCATGAACTTGAACTGTTTGTGAAAGACTTGATTTTCAAAATGTTTTTAAAACAAAAAATGAGGTTAATTCGACAAAGGACGGTGTTTGGATTGCAATAAGATTTATCTGCAGTGAACACTTACCAATAGTTAGGTCGTGCTAAAATATGGAATTGTTCAGGGTCCGTTTGGCATTTTTATGCATTAATTGAGTTTTCTAGTTATTTAATGTGTATAATTCAAATTTGAACTATCGTCCCAATGTCCGGTGCGTCAAAATGGGATGAAAATCATATTAGTGTCCATGGCTTCATATTTAGGTCACGGGCAAGAAATGGGAATGAATTTCAAACATCTCGGGGTCTTGGCTCGGCCTCAAATGTTGATAAACTTGGTTTTTAAATTACTGTAAATCCAAAACGCGTCAGAAATTCTAGAAACTTGGCATGTTGTCATGACATGGCACATATGTGCCATTGAAAAAATTTGACCAACTTGGGACAATTATAGGTACAATTCCCTTACAAATCGGAGCTTCTCACTGCAAGCTTTGTGGTTCCGATAAGGAACACGTCACCTTAATTATGTGGGCAAAACGACATCCGTTCATCTTCTCGCCTTGAACTTTTGTTAGAGGCAACATAAACAAGGTCTGGTGCATCAAAATGGGTTGAAAAAAGAGTGTCTTGCTAAAATATGGAATTATTTAGGGTTCTTTTTCATTTTCATACGTTAATTGAGTTCTCTAGGCATTTAATGTGGATAATTAAAATTTGAAATAAAATCACAAGGTCTGGTGCATCAAAATGGGTTGAAAAAACATATAAGTGTCCATGGCTACTTTGGGCCCCATGCAAGATATGTGAATGGATTTCAAACATCTCGGGGTCTTGGCTCGGCCACATACGTTGAGAAGCTTGGTTTTACATTCATGTATAAATCAAAAACTCGTCATAATTTCATGAAACTTGGCATGGTGTCATGACATGGCCCATACGCGCCCTGGTGAAAAAATGTCCGATTTGGGACAAGTTTTGCAACAAGCCCCTTACAAACCTGAGCTTCTCACGGGAAGCTTTTGTGGTTTTGATATGGAACACATCACATTATGTGGGCGAATCGACATCCGTTGCATCTTCTCGTCTTGAACTATATATTTCTAGAGGCAACATATACCAAAATGAGTGTCGTTCCAAAAATATGAAAAATATACATGGTTCGTTTGGCCTTTTTATACATCAATTGACTTTTATATGCATTATTTAACATGCATAATTCAAATTTGAACTACAATCATAAGGTTTGGTGCATCAAAATGGGTTGAAAATAATATAAGTGTACATGCATATTTAGGATCCCATGCAAGATATGGGAATGAATTTCAAACATCTCACGGTCTTGGCTCGGGCACACATACATTGAGAAACTCGGGTTTTAAATCATGTATAAATCAAAAACTCGTGAGAAAAGTCATGAAACTTGGCATGGTGTCATGACATGCCTGGCTCATATGTGCCCTAGTAAAATAATATCCAATTTGGGACAAGTTTTGGCACAAGCCTCTAACAAACCTAAGCTTCTCACGGGAAGCTTTTGTGGTTTCGATATGGAACACGTCGCCTTATGTGGGCGAATCGACATCCGCTGCACCTTCTCATCTTGAAGTATATATTTCCAGAGGCAACATATACCAAAATGAGTGTCGTGCCAAAATATGAAATTATACATGGTTCGTTTGGACTTTTTATACATTAATTGACTTTTATATGCATTATTTAATATGTATAATTCAAATTTGAACTACTAACACAAGGTTCGGTGCATCAAAATGGTTAGAAAACCATATTAGTGTGCATGCATCTTTAGGTCCGATGCAAGATATGAGAATGAATTTTAATCATCTCGGGGTCTTGGCTAGGCGAGAAAAACATTGAGAAACTTGGGTTTTAAACCATGTAAATCAAAAAACTCGTCAGAAGATTCATGAAACTTGGCTTGCTGTCATGAACATGGCACATAAAGGCGTCATATCATTTTGTTTTCCTATTTGAGACTCATTTTTAATATATTTTTTCTTTTAGAGCCAACATTGAGAATATTACGTTAAATCATAGTAAATCTAGAACTCACACAAAATTCAAGAAATTGGGCATGGCGTCATGATATAGCACAAATATACTGTGGTATTTTTCGTGTCCATTTTGGAAAAAGACGGACACATTAATAGCTAACAAAATATTTTTGGAACAAAGAACTGTCACGTTTCCACGGAAACGGTTGCATTATTTTCAAACCGTGGGCGTTCTACTACCCTTACGTGCTGCCAAGCGTCGCACTCTTCTATTGGCTAGGGCTTAGGAGCTGCCGTGCGAGTAGCTGCTAGAGTTGACAGGAGGCGTGCGAGCTGGCCTCCGCTGTATAGGCTCACCGGGAGGCGTGCGGGCTGTACGCCGTAGGCTCACCGGGAAGCGAGCCCTTTGACCTCCGTATCCGCCCTCCTTGCTTCCAACCTGTCCATCAATGGCGCCCGAGCCGTTGTTTAATAGGCGGCTTTACTGCCCACTCACTCACAATCCTCTCTACATCTTCGCCTCCCATTCCCCTCCATCATTCAGACCTCCACGGCGACCTATGCCATGGTGCACAAGGATCATATGCCACTAGTCTTCCGGTTTGGTGAAGTTGACACCGAGACGGAAGAGATAGAACATAAAGACGAATGGGACGCCATGGACATGGACCTGGAAGAGATGCATGCCGCAGCGGATGCTGCCTCGACACACTTGCCAGCAACCATCCCCGTGCCCATGCTAGCAACCATCCCCGTGGCATTGACGGGCTCGTCGTCGAGCATCATCGCAGCGCTGGAAACCGCGGGCGTCAGGGAGGTCCCCGCGGACCCGCGCGAGCTCGTGTACATGCAACCGCCAGGGCCTCCTCCCTCGCCCGTTCTCGTGCGCGCCCCTGCACACGCCACACCGGTACCTGTGCGCGTGCCCGCACCCACGGCGCCCGACCCCGTGCGCGCGCCTGCACCCGTCACGGGTCCTCAACGGATTGGGACGCTGTCGTCAACAACTTCCTCGCAGCACCGCTAGTCACCGCCCCCCGGCCCCGCGCCCGTCGATCGCGCGATGGCCGGCTCTTTGATTGTGAAGTCCATAACATTCTGTTCTCGTTTGAAGAATTGTACAACTTCGCCCCGGAGCACGAGAATACCGCCACGGGACGCCGCAGCCACTGCCGCCGCCGCAACTAGTTTTCTTTATATTGTATCTCGATTGTATGAATGTAAAGTCAAAGCTTGACTGAATGAAATCTATGGTTTGATGAACTAAGTATTTATCTCTGAATTCACATAGCAAACAAAAAACCATCATCGTTTTCTCTGAATAAACACTCATCACAAACGGTTCAGGTTGAATACCCGTATACAGATCGACAGCTATCTTTCCTTCGCGCGTAAGCCAAGTGAAAATGTTGGCGCGCATGATTGATGCAATGCGTCATCGCAAACGTTTCTCTAATATGACCCGTGTGCCTAGTACAGACAATCCAGGAAGATTTTCATCTATCATATTGGGCAAATTGCCATGTGTCAAATCGGAAGCATTGGCATCTGTCGATCTAGTAACATTGGCATTTGTCAACATTGTAGCACTGGCATTTGTCGAATTTCGCAGGAACAAATCACTATTACGGTGCACTTTTGCAACTGAAATTCAGCAAACATGGATTTCATTCATAGATAAACCATTGGTCTTTGTACAAAATAGTTCAACTCGATAGCTGAATCGAACAAACTTTTCCCCAATTGTTGCGAACCACGTACTGAAATAGCTAGTTCAACTATATATACTAGCTAATTGAAAGTACGTGGTACAATTCAACCATATCTATATTTAGATGAACTGAACAAAATAGCACCTAAATACTAGTACTACGGAGAGGCTTTGTACCACTTCCAGTAGAAATGAGCGCGCTCAGTAAGAGCAAGTGGAGGAGGAGCCTGCCGACGAGTTGCTGGAGTCATGTCCATTGCCTGCCAGTGCTGCCCTCCGGTGCTCAAGACGCCCCTCCTCGAAGCGACGAGACTCGGCGTAGATCTCCGCATTCCGCGCCGCCACTGCGACTTCTCCTGCGGCCACGGCGTCGATGAGCTTCTTCGTGTGTGCGACCTGGCGCTCCACCTCCTTCTCTAGGAAGTATATGTAGCGTACAAGGGTTGCGATGCAGAAGCCCAGCGGTGGGCCTTTGGCGGCCACCACCTCCCGCATTTGGGCCTTGGTGGCGGAGCGGGTGATGACCCAGCCGCCTGACTGCGGGGTCGTGGCAAAGACGGACAACGGTGGGGTGGCGGCCCCGGCGGCTATCGGCGTGTTGGCGGCCACGGCGGCCACCGGCAGCAGCTGCCTTCGGGCAGCGGTGGTGGAGTGTGTAGTTGGTGGCGTGCGCACACCCACCAGGGACGGCACGTGCACCACACGCTTCAGAGGACTGCCGCGCCGATGCGGTGAAGCCTCCCAGCTGGAGCTGTCCTCTGGCGGAGTGGCTGGGCGACGACGAACGGCCGGTGCCATTGGCGATTGGGGGAGAATCAAACTCGACAAGCTACGGGGAGGGAGGGGATGAAGGCAATGTGGAGTCGCCGGCCATGGGGGTTTATATAGCAGGCCGGCAAGCATTGGGGATTTCACCGAGCCGGGCGGGAAGCTAGAGCCGTAGGACGGTTTTGTGCGCGGGAACCTGCGCGGTTGTGCACGGGAACGGGCTCATCGAGCGGACGCGTGGCCAAAAGCGGTGCCGAAGCGTGCACTAGAATCCTCGGGCGGCAACACGGTGACAAGACACGAGAGGGGGGGGGGACGGGGTGATGTGCAGGCACACGGGTCATAATAATAAAACGTCTGCGATATTAATACAGGCAAACGGCACTTCCCAACGAAGCGTCGGTAATGATTTCATCCATCGCTGACAATTGTTTGGCAGCAACCGTCTGCCAACAACCCACACAGCTTGTCAGTATGAATCGTTTGGGTTATTATTGGTATTCCCACACAATTCTGATGAATGAATTGTTTGCCTGGTATCACACACACCTTGTTATGGTAACTCGTTTGTGTTCTAGCTCAATCAACGCAAACAATTTGTCTGAATGAACTGTATGCCGTACTTCACACACATATGTATTTTGAGAACCATTTGTGTTATCTTGTCTAATCGCAAACAGTTCATAAGCACCAACTGTATGCCCAACATCACACATGCAACTATTTTCTGAATCGTATTTGATGGATCCGCCATCGCACACAGTTCGTGTCATTAGCGACGGAGCTTGAACTATACCGTTTGCGATTGATGGATCGCACACAGTTTCCACGAAGGGTCTCTGATTGATGTGTCATCTTTGGACCATTCTGTAGTAGTGTAAAGTTGATTGCCAAGTGTTTCGTCAAGAAAATCATAGCATGGTCTTTACCGGTTTTCGTAGAGGTGATCTATACATTGTCAATTTCACTAACAGATCCAAACCTCGTACTTGTCTTGTTGCAAAATTTTTAAAAGGTTGGCTTCGGCATAGAAGGCTAGGACATGTTGGTATGCGTAATATAGACAAGCTCATCAAAGGTGATCATATACTTGGTGTTAAAGATGTTATCTTCGACAAAGATAGACTTTGTAGTGCTTGCCAAGTTGGAAAGCAAGTAGGTGGATGTCATCCCGTAAAGAATATCATGAGTACTAGGAGACCACTCGAGTTGCTTCATATGGATCTCTTTGGTCCCAATACTCACAAGAGCCTCGATGGAAATTCCTTTGGTCTAGTTATAGTAGATGGTTTTTCCAGATTTACATGGGTAATCTTTCTTGATGATAAGTCGCAGGTGCAAAATATCTTCAAGAACTTTGCTCGCAAGGCTCAAAATCAATTTGAAGTGAAGATCAAGAAAGTTCGGAGCGACAACAGATCGGAGTTCAAGAACACCAATGTGGACACCTTTCTTGACGAAGAAGGGATTTCACATGAGTTCTCGGCTACATAGACACCTCAACAAAATGGAGTCGTTAAGAGGAAGAACCGGACTCTTATAGAGATGTCTAGAACGATGCTCGACGAATACAAGATGCCAAGACACTTTTGGGCAGAAGCCGTGGAAACAACTTTTCATGCTATGAACCGACTCTACCTTCACAAGCTTCTCGGTAAAACGGCATACGAGCTACTCACCAGTAACAAGCCCCAAGTTGGATACTTTCAGGTATTTGACTCCAAGTGTTACATTTTTTATAAGCATCGTCGTTCTAAATTTGTTCCTAAATCTTATGAAGGTTTCCTACTCGGTTATGGATCAAACTCTCACACTCACCTTGTCTACAACAACTTCACACGAAAAGTTGAAGGGACGGTAGATGTGAAGTTTGATGAATCTAATGGTTTGCAAGCCGAACAATTGCGTAATGATGTAGGAGATAAGGAACCTTCGGAAGATATTCAATATTTGTCCATCGGCAAGATTCGTCCCATGGAGGTGAAGGAAATCACTTCATCTACACAAGTGGAAGCTCCAATCTCGCGTCAAGGTTAACCTCGAAATGACATGGAAGCATCCACAAGCGGTACACGACAAGATGAAGTGGAGGAGGAAGTTCATCATGATGATCCACCCCAACCACCTCAAGGAAACGACACCTTCAACAACATTGAAGAAGAAGATGATGATGATGAGGAAGCTCCATTGTCCAACAAGCAAAAGCTACCACGAGTTCGAGCAAGAGTGAACAAAAATCGTCCCTTAGAGCAAATCTTCGGTGACATACAAACCGGGAGGATAACTCGCTCTAAAACTCGTTTGGCT
Source organism: Elymus sibiricus (assembly GCA_039707655.1). NCBI lineage: Eukaryota > Viridiplantae > Streptophyta > Magnoliopsida > Poales > Poaceae > Elymus > Elymus sibiricus. The sequence goes on from CM077667.1 coordinate 128,275,061, forward strand.
AACTTTCGTGAGCATTACTCGTTCATCTCTAGTATTGAGCCTATGAAGGTGGAAGAAGCGCTTGAGGACCCCGATTGGGTGAATGCCATGCACGAGGAGCTACACAACTTTGAGAGGAATTAAGTGTGGACACTAGTGGAGAAGCCCAAGAACGAGCAAAACATCATCGGAACCAAGTGGGTGTTTCGGTACAAGCAAGACGAAGATGGCCAAGTGGTACGCAACAAGGCGCGTCTCGTGGCTCAAGGCTACACTCAAGTCAATGGTATGGACTACGGTGAGACCTATGCCCCCGTTGCTAGACTTGAGGCTATTCGCATACTTCTTGCTTATGCAAATCACCATGACATTGCTCTTTACCAAATGGATATCAAAAGTGCATTTTTGAATGGTGAAATTGAAGAAGAGGTCTATGTTAAACAACCCCTGGTTTTGTGAACCCTAAGAAACCTAATCATGTTTACAAGCTTCGTAAAGCTCTATATGGTATTAAGCAAGCCCCACGAGCTTGGTACAAATGCTTAATGAAGTTTCTTATTGAAAAGGGTTTTGAAATTGGTAAAATTGACGCAACCTTATTCACTAAGAGAGTTAACGGTGAACTATTTGTGTGCCAAATTTATGTGGATGATATTATCTTTGGATACTAACCCACATTTTAGTGAGAAATTTTGAAGGTTGATGTCGGAGAAGTATGAGATGTCTATGATGTGTGAGCTGAAATTTTTCCTTGGTTTGCAAATCAAGCAAACGAGAGAAGGAACATTCATCTCTCAAACCAAGTACACCAAGGACTTGATCAAGAAGTTCAACATGCAAGAGTGTAAAGGTATGAAAACTCCTATGCCTACTAATGGACATGTTGATCTCACCAAGGAGGACAAACCGGTTGATCAAAAGGTATACCGATCAATGATTGGTTCATTGCTATATCTATGTGCCTCCCGTCCCGATATCATGCTGAGTGTGTGCATGTGCGCTCGATATCAAGCCGCTCCTAAAGAGTGTCATCTTAAGGCCGTGAAAAGAATTGTGAGATACTTTATATATACACCAAACTTTGGCATTTGGTATCCCAAGGGATCTTCTTTTAACCTTGTTGGCTATTCCGACTCGGACTATGCCGGAGTTAAGGTTGATAGAAAATCCACCTTGGGTACATGCCAATTTATTGGTCGATCTCTTGTGTCTTGTTCATCCTAGAAACAAAACTCGGTATCTCTATCTACTGCCGAAGCGGAATACATTGCCGCCGGATGATGTTGTGCGCAATTACTATGGATGACTCAAACTCTTAAGGATTATGGAATCCATGTGAGACATGTTCCATTGTTGTGTGACAATGGAAGTGCTATTAAGATTGCTCATAATCCCGTGCAACATTCTCGAACTGAACATATTCAAGTTAGTCATCATTTCATTCGTGATCATGTTGCCAAAGGGGACATTAATCTCAAACATGTTCGCACCAACAGGCAATTGGCCGATATCTTTACTAAGCCACTTGATGAGAAAGTGTTTTGTCACTTGAGGAGTGAGTTGAACATCATTGATGCTTCAAACTTTAGCTAGACTCACTTAGATGCATGCAAGGGCATGAGTTTACATGACTATTCCTTGATACCTTTGACATAATATCTTATATCTTGGAAATATATGTTCCCTTGTATTGCATCTAACCTTTGATAGGTACTTGGATGAACTACATTCCACAAGATTGCCAACAACTCCAATCATAAGCAATCTTGTCAAAAGCCAAGTATCAACATCCCTACCTTGTGATGGAGGAAGAAGACAACACAAAACATATCCTTGACTTACATATGATGAAAATCTTACTCTTGTCATTTGGATATACTATGTTATCCCTTGCATGACTAACCCTTGTAGGAGGACCTAGCTTCAAAGAAAAGAAGGATTGCTCCCAACTCAAGATGATATTTATCAACTTCGAGCATCCACTAGAAGCCCTCCTACACTCCATGTCATCTACATCACGCCAATGTATGTGATCATATCCTTGAAGAATCTTTACTCCAAGTCATGAGCTAAAGCAATTCAAGTGATATGAATACATTAAAATGCTTAAACGAAAAACGGTAACCCCATTTTGAGCTTAACGTAGAGTATGACCTATAATCAAGTATTCTTGCTTGGCTCCTAAGTCAATATACTCTAATATAGGTGACCTAGTCACCGACCATCATCTTGATGTAGTATCTTGATTGGTTCATCTTATAGTTGCATGCTTTCTTGGAACCACTCAATCTCCATCTTGATGAAAATTCCTTGCAAATCTTTTTGAAAATTCCTTGTAAATCTTTTTGGAAAATTCATTGAAAATTCTTCTATTCTATTGAGACTTTCTTAAAACTGTTTTTGAAAAAATGGCAAAGACCAACTCTGCCAAGTTTCAGTTATGCCACTCGGACCCTCTGATCAAAGCAACTCGGTCTCACCGATATTGCAGATAAGCTGAACATACACACATCGGCGCCATCGATTCACTTTGCCTCGGAGCCACCGATTTTGCCATATTTTGTGTTGTTTGTCAAACAAAATCTCAAACGTTCAAGGATCCCTTCGTTAAAGGGGGAGAAATCTTAAGGTGTTTACATATCTGTAGGGGGAGAAGTTATCTTCAAGGATACCTATGTCTCAATGCTCTCTATGACCCTTACTTTCAATGACCCTTTTTGTCAAGGATCCCTTCCCTCTCAATGATCCCTTTCCTCTGACCCTTTGTGTCACCCTTTTTCGAAATTAATGCCAAAGGGGGGAGAAATATCAAATCTTATACTTGCTGACAAAGGGGGAGAAATATCAAAAGCTTATGCTTACCTATAGGGGGAGAAATAATTCAAGGGGAGAAATGTGAATGCTTATGCCCCAAAGGGGAATATCTATGAAGGGGGAGAACATTTACTAAGGAAAGAGAGAAGACCACATTCTTATTATCATTTTAAGGAGAAAGTGCATACGATCTTGTGTTAGACTTGTCTCACCCTACGTACTCCCAATATCTACATGCTAAGATTCAGGGGGAGAGGAAAACCAACATATCCATATTTAGGGGAGAAAGTTCTAAATGCTTTTGGAGACATATCAGGTTTTATGAACTTTATCTTCAATATGTCTTCCATATCTTGGTACTTTTGAACTCTTTTGCATTTGGATGAGTAGAATACTCTTGTGTTCCCTAACATTGTTTTCTCAAGTGTGTTTCTACTAGCAGAATGCTCAAGAACTTCAAGGTAAGTACATGCATCATATCCTTGGTCAAGATGATCTCTTGCTTCTTGCACATATTGTTTGTAAGAGTGAAGTCTTGAACATGGAAACATCTCATTCATATCTGTTTGATGCATATAGCCAAGGTTCACGTGACTCATCATATCCCTTCTACTATGTGTGTGCTCATGCATTCCAAAGGAACTATCCTCTAAGAGGGATTGCACACATTTAGGGGGAGCATGTCTTAATCATGTGTCTCTTAAAGCTTTCATATATTCTTGCATATCTAAATTTGAAGCTTTAATTGTATGTTGTCATCAATTACCAAAAAGGGGGAGATTGAAAGCACATATCCTCCCTTGGAGGTTTTGATAATTCATGACAACATGCATTGTCTCTTGGACTAATAGTTCTACCTAGTTTATTTCAGATGAAGACCACAGAGAAGATTGGCCATGGAATGTGTGGAGAATCCCCAAGGAGAGAAGAAGAAGAAAAGGAATAGGATTGGCAAAATCAACAATCTTGAAGAATCTACATTTTACATTTTGTGAGAAATCACTTTGAGTCCATAGGAAAGCCAATGCTACTAAAAGGGGATGAGGTGTCTATGATGATCTGGTTGCTCAAGTGCTTAGAGATTAGCCACAAAAAATACACATGAAATTCTCCCACAAATATTCTGTCCAAAACCAAATATCCAAAATCGGTGCCACGAACTATTTCCATTCGGCCCTACCAAGTACTGCCTCAGACATATCCTAAGCCAAACCCTAGCTTATCGGTGACACCAACTTTCATTTTCGGTGCAACCGAAAACAATGACCAACTTACTGGTATCTCCTTTTCAAGAATCAGAATTTCCGAGATTTGGAAATGTAGCATCCCGACTCAAAACGAGTCAAGCCTCGGTGTGACCGTGCCATCCCTGGATCAGTATGCTGGCACACACAGTACATCAATGTATATATCAAAGTGCAATCACATGTAATTAACGTAAACTGATATATACCTCATAAATCTCAGCGGAAACAGTTAACGGGAGTGGAGTCCCAATAAACACCAACGGCAAGTTGAGTGCAGACCGTAACCCTGAATCGTACTCTTACTCGTCGTAGAAAAGTATCTGCAACATGAGACGCTGCAGCCGTGTAGGTTAGCATATTGAATATGCCGGCAAGTCACAAAAGAAAGGGGTGAAAATATCATCTATACTATATGCATATATGGCAGATGGGGTTGTAAGTTTAAGTTTTGCGTCAAGCAAGTTTTTCCTACAACAAGAGAGGGGGCAAAAGCAAATTAATTACTACATTGTTGGTTGATTAATGAGAAGGTTCCACCAACCAATTCTCGTACCCAAGTTAACAATAACACCCATTTCATTATTATTATTTGTGTCGAGAGTTCCTGATAGTTTCAGTTCCTTTGGCTCAAGTCGTCCGTAACCGTGGACACGGCTAATCGATTAGGTTTGGTACTCTGCAGAGTTTTGCACACGTTCCCCACAAGATTTGATTGCCTCCGTTGAAGTCGTCGCACTTCAGGGTGTTTGAGAACCGGATGATCAAAACATGGTCTTCAAAGGGTTCCTCTAAGCCACTGTCGGTGCCCATCCATTCCTACCATTCCCTCTACATCTCGTAGCACCGCCCGTCCAGAGTCACCACGATGTCCAACCAAGCCAGAGCCCATAATGGCTTGTGGCTGTGCAGGTAAGCCTCGGGTCTTGAAGTATTCATCCATCTCTTTGTGCCTGGGTGGACCTTTCCGCGTGAATACTGGCACTTCTCCAGCAACACCTAGGCTAACCACTGGTTTCTCCAGGGCGCCGTTCAACCAACATTCACCCAGAGGTATATTGCATCATGAGGTCTTGAATATAATTCTTGAAGTCTTGACGTCTTGATCATCAATTAATTCTCACAACTCTCATGATAAACACTCAACGAAACCCCGTCTACTAAAAGCATAGCCAATTAAAAATAACATCCCTGGCCAATGTAACAAGGGTTTACGGGTGCCTACCACATGATACTACTCAAGAACCAAGTTTCCAAGTACCTACTTTACATGCAATGGTGGAAGGGTTGAACTAATGCAATAAAAACTATAGGTAAAATATGATCAATGTGAACTTGCCTGGTGAGGTTGATGAAGATAATATCGCTCTCAGAAAATAACTTGATAGAACTATTCGTCACTCTCCGATGAAATCTATATAAACAAACATTGCACTCACAAGCAAACACTTCTAGCAATCAATACTACCAAACAAAAAGCAACGCAAAAACTAAACACAATAGGGTTGTGATGAAGGAAATACTTAAGACAAAAATTAAAACAACAAAACTTCATCAAATCAACCAAGAATAGTTTTTCCTACAAACAACCTATTCTCAATAGTAACCAATTCAACAACAAAAATAAAATCTAACAAAAGTATTAAATATTTTACTAGCAAAAAGAATTACTTTTGAAGAACAACTAAGAACTATGAAAACAACACACTAACAGCATAAGTGTTTGTCTAATAAACTTAACAACAATAAAAACAACAAAAATACTAAAATAACAGAAAACAAAAATATAAAACAAAAAAAATAACAGAAAGTATTTTCTCATAAACCTTTATTTAAGAAAAGAACTATTTGACAAGTTTTCATTAAACACTCCTTATGGCCTAACCAAAATTAACCTAGAGTTAAACCACAAACAATTTCAATTATAATACAAATTGCTTCTGGTCTAAACTATGGTTAACAAAATAATAAAACTACAAAACAACTTATAAAAAATATATTTTCAAAAGGAAATTAAACTAGCATTGAAATCAATTTGCAAGTTATGATTTAACTAGAATTGATTTCATGCTATCAAAATATTAAATAACAGAAAAATAAACTTGGTTGAAATACTACTGCTAACTAACAGAAAACAAAGTAAAACTTGTCAACTAATATAAAAGAAAATAAATTAAAAACAATTAAAACAAAAGAAATAGAAATCTTTCCCTAATAATAAAGCACGGATTGACTCCGTGGGTTCACCGTCGTTTTTTAGGTCTGGCCCTTTGTGTGCGTGTGTTTGAATTAGAAAAAACAGAGAAAAAAAGTGGTGGACGCTGGGATTCGATCCCTGGTCTACCGGATGTAAGCCAATGCAGCAAAACACTCGGGCTAGGCTCATGTGTGTTCTAACATAGGCGTCTGCCTGTTTAAGAATAGAGAACGAGGCGTACTCGGGCCGAGGCAATGAGCACGGGCATGCTGGGCTGGGCCGACTGGTGCGGCCCACGGGACGGACAAGGGGAGCAGGCTGGAGGCTGTTTTTCTTATTTGTTTACTTATTAAATAGTCCCACCTTGCTATTTTACATAAATTTTTACCAGTTTATATACGTTCTTAGGTTGTCAAGCATCAAGGAGCTGCTTCGGAAATTAAGCAAAGAATATGGCATGAATAAGATTTGTCCTTAACGGAACAAATGAGGGAAATAAACATTAATTGCATGAGAAATAAAGAAGGAATGAGAAAGGAAAGAGAGAGGAACGAAATAGATGGTATGTGGTGCCCTGCCGGCAATAAAGGAGGAAGGAGAAAGGAAATAGACGGTAATTATGTGGGGCCGGACATTGCATGAGAAATAAAGAAGGAAGGAGAAAGGAAAGAGAGAGGAAGGGGAAATATACGGTAATTATTGTGTTGTGGGCGCCATATTAATTGCAGGAGTAATGAGAAATAAAGAAGGAAGGAAAAATAAAAGAGGTAATTACAGATTTTTGTGAAGGAGGTGCGGGAATCAATGGCAGGCGGCCCTCATTCATATCTTATGAATAAAAATGATGTGTATTTTTTATATAAATGCAGGTATAATATTATTTGTCCTCCCATTTCGTATGTCCATGGCGTTTCTTCATATGCTATTCTACCGATCGTCTGTCCTGGGCCACTTGGCCTCTGCCCCGTTCATCCGCGTAACATTCCATCAATGAAAAAAACAGTGCCCTCCCAAAAAATCAAACCCACCATCCCGTTTAGGAGATGAGGCAAAAATAGTTGGCCGTGACTAGAATCAAACTCGCAACCTCCACTGTTTTTGGTGTTGATCGTGTTACCCCGAAAAAAAGGTGTTGATCGTTTTAAACTAAAGTTGAATTTGGTGGTTGTTTGTGTCCTTCACGGACTGGTACTAAACTACTACGATGTAAAATCCGGATAACACAAGCACAAGGCACAAGCATTAGATTGTGCAGATGTGGTTGGGATCTCGACCGTTCGCTGGTCTATCCATGCAGGGATGCAATTCTTTATTGGTCCAAGCTTAGGTGGAACGATCGCCGTGTAGTGGACATCGTGACCGACAATGATGACAAAGAAAAGAAGTGGCGCTAAGGGTGATAATTTGTTTCTTCCGTTGCAACGCACGGGCACTTTTGCTAGTAAACCTAAAAGAACTAAAACAGATTCTGTTTTGCTTGAAACCCTAATTTAAATTATTCTAAAAATTCTCAAATTCTACCTACTGATAAATAAGGTCACTAGTGACTAGTAGCAAAAAGAATCAACTCAAAACCTATTTTTAAACACAAGATATTCACAAAACAAGATTTAAATCAAATCTGGTTGAATTCAAATTTAAAATATTCAATCATGGTCAAACTTTATATCTACAGAAACTAGATAAATTTTTTGACCTAATGCAAAAAGAATCAATTAAAAACTCTAAATAACCTAGGAGATATCCTATTTGCAAAAACAGCAACAAAACTGTTTCAGAAAATAAAACAGAAAAAGAACAAACCTAACTAACGAACAGGAGGGCCACGTGGCATGCTGTGAGTGGGTGCAGGGTGTGCGAACGTTAGCTAATCAGTGAACGTTCACAAAATAAAAAAAACGGTTCGGGGGGGGGGGCATAAGTGATCTAATCCTACACGTCGATCTCAGATCCAACGGTGGGGAGAGAGAGAGGGGGTGCTCACGGCGGGGTGGTGTGCTCCGGCGATGTCCCGACGGCGGCGAGGCTTCGGGTTCCTTACTGGCGGCGGCTTCCGGGGGTCTCTGTCAAGGGAGAGGGCACCAGGCGAACGGGGAGGCGCTCCGGCATCGATTTGTGGTGGCAGAGGGGCTCGGGGACGTCGGACAGCGGCGGGGCGAGCTTAGCGAGCTTCGGTGCTCCTCAGCTCCGGTGAGGGAGCTCCCTGGCTCGATGTAGGAGGCTCTCCGGTGGTCCTCTTCGACGTCCGTGGGGTGCAGAGGGATGCGGTCGAACTCAGGCGAGGCTTGGTGGCATCGGAGAGGTGTTTCGGCGTCGGGTTTGAGCAGGGCGTCAAGGTAATGGTGCGGTGGCGCTGGCTAACTCCGGCAAGCGATTCCGGTGAGGCGAGGGACTAGGGGTTGGGAGTTTTGGGCGGAACGGGGGTGCGGAGCCTTGGGCTTTATAGGGGCGGCACGGGGTCGTCCAAACGGCAAGAGATCGACCCCGAGATTGGGCTGCGATGCGGGTCCGGCAAGGTATGGAAAGGGGAGGGAGGAAGAAGGAAGGTGACCGCGCGGCGGCACGATCGGGTAGTGGGTCCCACTGTTAGTGGGAGGTCAAGTTCGGAAAGGGGGCGATCGGCCGAATCTTAGAAAATCAGGAAAGGGGCCGGCGGTGGCTAGTGGGCTTCGGTGTGCTGTGGCCTTCAGCCGAAAGGAAAGAAGGAGCCTTTTTCTTAAAAAAAACAAAACAGAGAAACAACAGGGAAAACCTAGAAATAAAAAGAAAACTTTATATGGCATATAGTATACCAAAATGACCAGAAAAATAAATCCTACAACTTGAACATATTTTCAAGGTCACACAAAAATCTCACAAAATCAGATAATTCAAACAGTGTTGCTGTTGAATTTAAAATGCAATAAAAATATTTTAAAAAATACCAAAATGATTTCAAATCCAGCTTTCTCCATTTTTATATTTAAGGGAATCATTTTACCCTATTTTCCATATATTATATTTTTGGAGAAAAATAAATTTTGAAACCACTTAAAAAATTGCTTTTGAAACCTAATATGAAATATTTTCAAAATAGTCTTCTGAGTTTTATAAGTTCAAATATAATTCAAATGGCCCCTGGTTTGGAGTGTCATATGGCTCCTCTCAAGATTTTGAATTTGGGCAAGGGAATTTGAATTCATTTAAACTTTAAAATAGGGCCCAGTATTAAATAGAAAATTTTCAATAGTTTTCAATTCCACTTTTCAAATCCTTTATTTTGAAGAAGTCATGTCATCTTCTCTCAATGGTTTGGATTGGATGAAATTGAATTCAAAAAGAAAAGGGGAAAATCATGTTATTCCCTCTCATTCAAAATTTTCAAAAAGTTTCAAATTTCACTCAATTTCAAACAATCAATCATTCAATTAATTAATATAACATTCCAAAATTTGGGATGTTACAAACCTACCACACTTAAAATGAATCTCGTCCTCGAGATTCGAAAGGGCTAGAAAGAAAAGGTTAGGGTTTGGGGGTCTCCTAACAAATCCATTGTCCTGCAAAGTGTGGGTGCTACCACACTTAAAATGAGAGTTACTGGTCCCTCAATATCATGACAATCCTCTGGGGTCCTTGGCAATATGTGTCTCTTCACATTCTCCACAGTAACTCCTTTTTATATTCATAACGTTTCCTTCAAAATCCAGTGTTTCCTTGATCAATACAAAGTTCTTCTGTTACTAGGTCTCCTTAACTGACAAGTCTCGTGATCATTCTAATTAACTTACCGATGATCTCATGGTGGTCTACTGATGTCTACTACGCAACCTTCTTCTTGTAGACTCGTGTTGGGCCTCCAAGCGCAGAGTTTTGTAGGACAGTAGCAAATTTCCCTCAAGTGGGTGACCTAAGGTTTATAAATCCGTGGGAGGCGTAGGATGAAGATGGTCTCTCTCAAACAACCCTGCAACCAAATAACAAAGAGTCTCTTGTGTCCCCAACACACCCAATACAATGGTAAATTGTATAGGTGCACTAGTTTGGCGAAGAGATGGTGATACAAGTGTAATATGGATGGTAGATATAGGTTTTTGTAATCTGAAAATATAAAAACAGCAAGGTAGCAAGTAACAAAAGTGAGCAAAAACGGTATTCCAATGCTTGAAAACAAGGCCTAGGGTTCATACTTTCACTAGTGCAAGTTCTCTCAACAATACGAACATAGTTGAATCATATGTAAATCCCTCACGTGCGACAAAGAGTTCACTCCAAAGTCACAAATAGCGGAGAACAAACGAAGAAATTATTGTAGGGTACGTAACCACCTCAAAGTTATCTTTTCCGATCAATATTATGAGCTATCCCTATAAGTGTCACGAACAGCCCTAGAGTTCGTACTAAAATAACACCTTAAGATACACATCAACCAAAACCCTAATGTCACCTAGATACTCCAATGTCACCACGAGTACCCATGGGCTTGATTATACGATATGCATCACACAATTTCAGATTCATCATGTTCAATCCAACACAAAGAACTTCAAAGAGTGCCCCAAAGTTTCTACCGGAGAGTCAAGACGAAAACGTGTGCCAACCCCTATGCATAGATTCCCAAGGTCACGGAACCCGCAAGTTGACCACCAAAACATACATCAAGTGGATTAATAGAACATCCCATTGTCACCACGGATATCCCATCGCAAGACATACATCAAGTGTTCTCAAATTCTTTAAAGACTCAATCCGATAAGAAAACTTCAAAGGGAAAACTCAATTCATCACAAGAAGATAGAGAGGGGAAAACTCCATATGATTCATCTATATTAATAGAGCTCGCGGTACATCAAGATCGTGTCATCTCAAGAACATGAGAGAGAGATCAAACACAAAGCTACTGGTACATACCCTCAGCCCCGAGGGTGAACTACTCCCTCCTCGTCATGGAGACCGCCGGGATGATGAAGATGGCCTCCGGTGATGGTTTCCCCCTCCGGCAGGGTGCCGGAACAGGCTCCCGATTGGTTTTTCGTGGCTACAAAGGCTTGCGGCGGCGGAACTCCCGATCTAGGTTTCTTTTCGGGGGTTTCTGTATTTATAAGAATATTTGGCGTTGGAATCACGTTAGGGGGATCCACGAGGCGGCGACAAGCCAAGAGGGCGCACCCTAGGGGGGGCGCGCCCTCTAGGCTTGTGGTGGCCTCGTGGCTCTTCTGGCCCAACTCCAATGCCCTCTGGGCTTCTTCTGGTCCATAAAATATCATCGTAAGTTTTTATTCCGTTTGGACTCCGTTTGATATTCCTTTTTTGTAAAACTCAAAAACAAGGAAAAAACAGAAACTGGCACTGGGCTCTAGGTAAATAGGTTAGTCCCAAAAATAATATAAAATAGCATATAAATGCATATAAAACATCCAAAACCGATAATATAATAGCATGGAACAATCAAAAATTATAGATACGTTGGAGACGTATCAAGCATCCCCAAGCTTAATTCCTGCTCGTCCTCGAGTAGGTAAATGATAAAAACAGAATTTTTGATGTGGAATGCTACCTAACATATTCATCCATGTAATTTTCTTTATTGTGGCATGAATATTCAGATCCATAAGATTCAAAACAAAAGTTTAATGTTGACATAAAAACAATAATACTTCAAGCATACTAACAAAGCAATCGTGTCTTTTCAAAATAACATGGCCAAAGAAAGTTATCCCTACAAAATCATATAGTCTGGCTATGCTCCATCTTCATCACACAAAGTATTAAATCATGCACAACCCTAGTTTTAGCCAAGCAATTGTTTCATACTTTAGTGTTCTCAAACTTTTTCAACTTTCATGCAATACATGAGCGTGAGCCATGGACATAACACTATAGGTGGAATAGAATATGGTGGTTGTGGGGAAGACAAAAAGAAGGAGATAGTCTCACATCAACTAGGCGTTTCAACGGGCTATGGAGATGCCCATCACTAGATATCAATGTGAGTGAGTAGGGATTGCCATGCAACGGATGCACTAGAGCTATAAGTGTATGAAAGCTCAAAAGGAAACTAAGTGGGTGTGCATCCAACTTGCTTGCTCACGAAGACCTAGGGCAATTTTGAGGAAGCCCATCATTGGAATATACAAGCCAAGTTCTATAATGAAAAATTCCCACTAGTATATGAAAGTGACAATATAGGAGACTCTCTATCATGAAGATCATGGTGCTACTTTGAAGCACAAGTGTGGAAAAAGGATAGTAGCATTGCCCCTTCTCTCTTTTCTCTCATTTTTTTTATTTCTTTTTTTTCATTTTTTTGGTGGGCATCTTTGGCCTCTTTTTTTTATTTGGGCTTCTCTGGCCTCTTTTATTTTTTGTAAAGTCCGGAGATTCATCCCGACTTGTGAGGGAATCATAGCTTCCATCATCCTTTCCTCACATGGGACAATGCTCTATAATAATGATCATCGCACTTTTATTTACTTACAACTCAAGAATTACAACTCGATACTAGAACAAAATATGACTCTATATGAATGCCTCCGGCGGTGTACCGGGATGTGCAATGACTCAAGAGTGACATGTATAAAAAATATGAACGGTGGCTTTGCCACAAATACGATGTCAACTACATGATCATGCAAAGCAATATGACAATGATGATACGTGTCATAAACGGAACGGTGGAAGTTGCATGGCAATATATCTCGGAATGGCTATGGAAATGCCATAATAGGTAGGTATGGTGGCTGTTTTGAGGAAGGTATATGGTGGGTTTAATGCACCGGCGAAAGTTGCGTGGTACTAGAGAGGCTAGCAAAGGTGGAAGGGTGAGAGTGCGTGTAATCCATGGACTCAACATTAGTCATAAAGAACTCACATACTTATTGCAAAAGTTTTTTAGTTATCGAAGCGAAGTATTAGACGCAAGCTCCTAGGGGAAGGGTTGGTAGGAGTTAACCATCGCGCGATCCCGACCTCCACACAAAGGAAGACATTCAATAAATAAATCATGCTCCGACTTCGTCACATAACGGTTCACCATACGTGTATGCTACGGGAATCACAAACTTTAACACAAGTATTTCTACCAATCCACAATTACCCACTAGCATGTCTCTAATATCACAGTCTTTATATCTCAAAACAATCATAAGGAATCAAACTTCTCATAGTATTCAATGCACTTTATATGAAATTTTTATTATATCTCTCTTGGATGCCCATCATATTAGGACTAGATTCATAACCTAAGCAAATTACCATGCTGTTTAGAGACTCTCAAAATAATATAAGTGAAGCATGAGAGTTCAACAATTTCTATAAAATTAAACCACCGCCGTGCTCTAAAAAGATATAAGTGAAGTACTAGAGCAAATTGACAAACTACTCCAAAAAGATATAAGTGAAGATCAATGAGTAGTCACAAATTTAAATAACTATGTGAAGACTCTCTCATCTAAGAATTTCAGATCTTAAGTATTTTATTAAACAGCAAGCAAAAGAAAAAAATAGCACTCCAAGAATAGCACGCATCATGTGAACGAATAAAAATTTAGGCTCAACATAGGCTAACCGATAATTGTTGATGAAGAGAGGTGGGATGCGTAGCATCCCCAAACTTAGATGCTTGAGACTTCTTGAAATATTTACTTGGGGTGTCTTGGGCATCCCCAAGCTTGAGCTTTTGTATCTCGTTCAATCCTCTCATATCATGGTTTCACCTATTCTCAAAAACTTCATCCACACAAAACTCGAAAAGAACTCGTGAGATAGGTTAGTATACATAATAATAAATCAACTCTTTATGTACTGCCAAGAAAAGTTGCATAATAATTTTCAAACATTAGGTACTGTATACTATCATTTCCACAATTTATATCCACCAATATAGGCTATGGAAACTATAGGATAAGTAGATAACGAAACTATGACAGCAATCTGTCTAAACAGAACAGTCTGTAGAAATTTATGAAAACAATGTACTTCTGTAACTCGAAAAATTATGAAAATTTAGGACATGCTAAATAATTTATATGACAATACTGTTTGAAAATTTCAGAAACTTGACACGTTCCATTAAAATATGAAAATTCAAACACTACAGCAAAAGTTTCTGTTTTTTACACAGCACACATCAAACATGCAATGCAAGCATCCTAAGGCAATTCTTGGAACTTTTTATTGAAAAAAAAGATTATAAATAACACCTAACATAAAATAACAAAATATAATGACGCTCCAAGAAAAACACATATTATGTGACGAATAAAAATATAGCTCCAAGTAAGATATACCGATAGTGTTGAAGACGAAAGAGGGGATGCCTTCCGGGGCATCCCCAAGTTTAGGCGCTTGAGTCTTGCTTGGATATTACCTTGGGGTGCCTTGGGCATTCCCAAGCTTAGGTTCTTGTCACTCCTTATTCTCCTCATATCGGTGTCTCACCCAAAACTTGAAAACTTCAATCACATAAGACTTGACGGAACTTCGTGAGATGGGTTAGTATAATAAATAAAGATAATTCACTTAGGTATTGTCAAGACAAGATTCATAATTGTTCCCACATGATACCTACTGTATTATATCATTCCCATAATTTATACCACTAAATATAAGCTATGGAAACACTAAAACAAGCAAACTATGCATGCAAAACAGAATCTGTCAATTACAGAATAGTCTGTGAAGGTCTGTAGTGTAGCCACACTTCCCTATCTCTAAAAATTCTGAAAATTTAGGAAAACTATAAGAATTTGTATATCAAGACTTTCTAAAAATTTCAGATCATTATCACTCTCCAGTAAAAAATGAAAATTCCTATACTGGAGTCAAAAGTTTCTGTTTTGGTTCAGCATCAATTCTACTCATCTTGTGAGTCATCCCAAAGGCTTTACTTGGCACTTTATTGAAATAAAAGGCACAAAACATGATTAATACAGTAGCTTAATCATGTGAACACACAAAAACAGAAATGGTAAATATTGAGTTGTCTCCCAACAAGCGCTTTTCTTGAATGCCTTTTAGCTAGGCATGATGATTTCAATGATGCTCACATAAAAGATAAGAATTGAAACATAACAGGAGCATCATGAAGCATATGACTAGCACATTTAAGTCTAACCCACTTCCTATGCATAGGGATTTTGTGAGCAAACAATTTATGGGAACAAGAGTCAACTAGCATAGGAAGGCAAAACAAGCATGACTTCAAAACTTTCAACACATAGAGAGGAAACTTGATATTATTGCCATATGTAGAAGCATAAGATCCTCTCTCATAATAATCTTCATTAGCATCATGAATGAATTTCACAATATAACCAGAACATAAAGCATTCTTTTCATGATCTACAAGCATAGAAATTTTACTACTCTCCACACAAGAAAATTTCTTCTCATGACTAATAGTGGGAGTATCATAAAAGAATTGAATACTACAAAATGGTTCCACATTAAAAGAGTAATATTCAGTAAAAGGATATTCATAATTATGACAAGTATCATAAATGTAATCATCACTCTTTTTCATCGCATAAGTATCATCACAATAATCATCATAATTAGGAGGCATGCAATCATTATAATAAATTTGATCATTCAAAGTAGGGGGAATAAAAAGATCATCTTCATTAAGCATAGCATCCCCAAGCTTGGGACAAACATTAATTGTAGCAAATAAATTCTCAAACATGTCATTTTCATGAAACATAGCATCTCCAAGCTTGTGGCTTTGTATATCATAAACATAATCACTCTCGTAATTAATAGTATGAATAGCACCAATAGTATAGCAATTATTATCATCCTCCAAGTTGGTGCCATAAATATTTTCAAGATTATAAGAAGTATCATTATCTTCCCAATCATAATTATCACAA
The DNA here is from genome assembly GCA_039707655.1 of Elymus sibiricus. Taxonomy (NCBI): domain Eukaryota; kingdom Viridiplantae; phylum Streptophyta; class Magnoliopsida; order Poales; family Poaceae; genus Elymus; species Elymus sibiricus. The sequence continues at coordinate 128,291,146 of CM077667.1, forward strand.
CAAGCAATAGGCATAACAGAATCATCCTCAAGTGTATCATCTTTCACAACTATTTTTGATTCATTCTCATGAGGCCTATCAATAATGGGAGAAACATTATTTGGGAGAGATACCTCTTTACCTTTACTTTTCCTTATTTTATTCTTCTTCACCACATTATGTGTGGGTTTATTTAATTCCTCCAAGCTTCTTTTTGAAGAGGTTGGTTGAATAAAAAGCTCCTCCTCGTTACCTGATTCATCATAAGAAAAAATAGGAGGATATTGGGAAACCTCTTCCCCTTCATTAGTATTCTCTTCATATTCTATTTGTTTTCTTATCTTTAAGTAATTGGCAATATAAGGATTCTCAATGCAATTTACCGCGCAATACATATAGATTTCATTTAGATCAAAATCAATCATTTTCATGAGAACCCAAGCTGGAACATCCTTAGTTTTATGTTTGATTTCTTCATACCCCAAAAATAGACTAAGTTCATTATGATGCTCAAGGGTAATGAGGCTATCACAATTTGTGGACACAATTCGATCATGAAATAATTCACATTGGAAATTAAAATGACCACTTTCATTGCAAAGTTCACAAGGACGGCGAGAAATATTAAGTCTTTCAGCACAAACATATAGCCTCTCTTGCAACCATTTAGTTTCTAAATACTTATGCCTCTTACAAAATCTATCTTCCCTTTTAGGCATGTCTTCACAAACTCTATGCACTCCACAAAAATTGACATGCTTATAAGAAATCTTTTTATCATGACTAGTGCAATCATCATTAGTACTATGGATATTCAAAGAATTCATACTAACAACATTGCAATCATGCTCATCACTCAAAGATTTAGTGCCAAACATTTTAATAACTTCTTCTTCTAACACTTGAGCACAATTTTCCTTTCCATCATTTTCACGAAAGACATTAAAAAGATGAAGCATATGAGGCAACCTCAATTCCATTTTTTTGTAGTTTTATTTTATAAAACCAAACTAGCGAAAAACAAGAAACTAAAAGATTTAATTGCAAGATCTAAAGATATACCTTCAAGCACTCACATCCCCGGCAACGGCGCGAGAAAAGAGCTTGATGTCTACTACGCAACCTTCTTCTTGTAGACTCGTGTTGGGCCTCCAAGCGCAGAGTTTTGTAGGACAGTAGAAAATTTCCCTCAAGTGGATGACCTAAGGTTTATCAATCCGTCGGAGGCATAGGATGAATATGGTCTCTCTCAAACAACCCTGCAACCAAATAACAAAGAGTCTCTTGTGTTCCCAACACACCCAATACAATGGTAAATTGTATAGGTGCACTAGTTCGGCGAAGAGATGGTGATACAAGTGTAATATGGATGGTAGATATAGGTTCTTGTAATCTGAAAATATAAAAACAGCAAGGTAGCAAGTAACAAAAGTGAGCAAAAACGGTATTACAATGCTTGAAAACAAGGCCTGGGGTTCATACTTTCACTAGTGCAAGTTCTCTCAACAATACTAACATAGTTCAATCATATGTAAATCCCTCACGTGCGACAAAGAGTTCACTCCAAAGTCACAAATAGCAGAGAACAAACGAAGAAATTATTGTAGGGTACGTAACCACCTCAAAGTTATCTTTTCCGATCAATCTTATGAGCTATCCCTATAAGTGTCACGAACAGCCCTAGAGTTCGTACTAAAATAACACCTTAAGATACACTTCAACCAAAACCCTAATGTCACCTAGATACTCCAATGTCACCACGAGTACCCATGGGCTTGATTATACGATATGCATCACACAATTTCAGATTCATCATGTTCAATCCAACACAAAGAACTTCAAAGAGTGCCCCAAAGTTTCTACCGGAGAGTCAAGACGAAAACGTGTGCCAACCCCTATGCATAGATTCCCAAGGTCACGGAACCCGCAAGTTGATCACCAAAACATACATCAAGTGGATCAATAGAACATCCCATTGTCACCACGGATATCCCATCGCAAAACACACATCAAGTGTTCTCAAATTCTTTAAAGACTCAATCCGATAAGAAAACTTCAAAGGGAAAACTCAATTCATCACAAGAAGATAGAGAGGGGAAAACTCCATATGATTCATCTATATTAATAGAGCTCGCGGTACATCAAGATCGTGTCATCTCAAGAACATGAGAGAGAGATCAAACACATGGCTACTGGTACATACCCTCAGCCCTGAGGGTGAACTACTCCCTCCTCGTCATGGAGACCGCCGGGATGATGAAGATGGCCTCCGGTGATGGTTTCCCCCTCCGGCAGGGTGCCGGGACGGGCTCCCGATTGGTTTTTGGTGGCTACAGAGGCTTACGGCGGCGGAACTCCCAATCTAGGTTTCTTTTCGGGGGTTTCTGTATTTATAAGAATATTTGGCGTTGGAATCACGTCAGGGGGATCCACGAGGCGGCAACAAGCCAGGAGGGCGCGCGCCCTCTAGGCTTGTGGTGGCCTCGTGGCTCTTCTGGCCCAACTCCAATGCCCTGTGGGCTTCTTCTGGTCCATAAAAAATCATCGTAAGTTTTTATTCCGTTGGACTCCGTTTGATATTCCTTTTCTGTAAAACTCAAAAACAAGGAAAAAACAGAAACTGGCACTGGGCTCTAGGTTAATAGGTTAGTCCCAAAAATAATATAAAATAGCATATAAATGCATATAAAACATCCAAAACTGATAATATAATAGCATGGAACAATCAAAAATTATAGATACGTTGGAGACGTATCATCTACCATTAGTGGTCATCCTACAGTGAAAATGGGTCTTGGCTCGTCCTCATCGTAAAATTCTTACGTTTGGCAGCAGCTGCCATGTATAAGGGGTCATCTTCATACCATTCTAAGGCTTAAACAAAAGCTTCAAAGATCGTCGTCTCTTTACTATGGGTAAGTCTCTCAGATTTACCATTCCGAATAGCAAAATAAATGATAAGAGTAAGTCGTCATGGTGATCAATCCATTCCGCACCCAAATCATTACTTTGTATAAGGTTTAGCAAATCCCGTAAGCTAACACTTGGGCTTCCTCACAAGCGTTGCAGAATTTCTCTTGTCCACGAACGAAGTTCAGATAAATCCATTGATTCTGCAAGCTGAACAAAACATCTATCGTTTCATCACAACACTCAGGTTTACGTATTCTCCTAAGAAAACATCTGCTGATCTGTCATAGCTTCTTCCAAGCTTCTTCCTTCATAAAGGTAGCGCTTGATCCTTATCATTCTTGCGGTCGGTGGTTTGTGGGCTCACTTGATTACTTGTACATCTTTAACTCACCCTTGGGGTTACTAGCGTTTCATAATCCACATTACTTCATTCCATCATACCCTTGGGTAATCAAATAATTCACAAACTTATTCTTGTCCAGGATCCACTCTGTGGAATTCATTTTCCTTTCCATTGGTCTGCTTACCAATAAGGTATTGTTTCATCATAATCATCCCTTCATTTCATCCTTATTCTATTCTCAAATATTCTAACTTCAAAAGTACTTTATTACAAATGTTGTCATCCACATAGGTTGATATGGTCCAGCATTACCTTCACCTGTATTCATCGTGTCCAGACTTCTTGGCATGAACAATACATTCTTTTTCCTTGGATCCTATGGTTTTACCGGTTACTACCACACTTAAAATGAATGATAATCATGCCTGCATAGACCATATTTTCTCATATCCTCGAAAATGGTCGGATATCTTTGTTTGTAGAGTCACAACTCATACAGTTCAACATAGAAAATCATGACAATAAATTCTATTGATTCATGAAGTTATTGCAATCTCTGAGACTTCCGTTACATTATCCAACTTCACAACCTCAAGAAAAATAAAAGGGTTTCCTATTACATTTATTACTTCCAAAATTCCAAAACTCAAAACTACTCATGTTTAGCCTTCTTCTCCGGGCAGGTATAGGAGTAGTGTCCGGTCTTGTTGCACCGATGACAAGTGACGTGGCTCAGATCCTTCCGTGTAGAAAACCATGGAGTCCTTTTCTTCTTCTTGGGTTGGGTTCCTTTCCTGATGCTTGGCTCATACCTCTTGCAAAAACAGTGTGGCCTCTCCAAGCTACAATGCAAACATCTAATGCCTCCGCTTACTTGGCCTTTCTTCTTGTCCAGGTTGATCATTCCTTCTCTCTCCTGAGGATCATATTGCACTTCTTCTGCCGGGAAGTCTCCCAGAGACTCGTTCGGACAATCCTGGGAGATATGTCCTTCTTCTCCACATGAATAACATGACTTGGTATCTATGATTGGGTCTGGTATATCTCCCATCATCATGGGTTCTTCTAACTTTTTCCCGAGGGCTTCTTTCATTGCTTCCTTCTGCTGCTTCATGACTTCTTGTACCTTGGGGTAGAGTTGACATTGTGCCGGAAAATGAGTGGTTCCTTCACACAAGAAACATGTCACCTGCCCAGTTGGGCATTCCTCAGCTGGGTGATTTTCTTCACAATGAGGGCATCCATCCTTGTGTTCTTCCTGGGTGTGTCCTATCTCTCCACAGATCTTGCATGCACAAGGCTTCTTCATCTAGTTATCACAGTGCTTTTGAATGAGACGTGATCTTAACAGAGCCTTCTTGAATTCTTCCCAAGTTTTTGCTCCATTAAACCCTTGTATGGCGTGATGCATTTTCCACCAGATAGCAGCACTTTGGGTAAAGTACTGAAGAGCGTGTGGAACCTCATACTTCCTTGTAATCAAGTTGCTCCCGAAGTGGTTCTCCATGTTCTGAATCCATATTTTAGCCTCCAGCTGGGTCATTGGTCTAGAGAATACAAGTCCAGCTTCATACGCCATCTATTGGGTCCAAGGTTTTGGGGAGGAGATGGGTAAGAGAGAGAGGGAAAGGATACAAACAACTCAAAGACACAAAACATCAAAATCTCAAGTCCACACATTCATAAAGTTCAATCAACACTATAGTATCGCCATCCACATAAGGTTTGTATGGTCGATCACACAAATCGCAAAAACATTTATCTTTTATTCTCTCATGTTGGGGCTACTACTAAGCTAGCTTATATCATGTCTTCATCGCCAGTGGTCTTCTTCTGGTCATTCTTGATCTTCTCAAGTTCTTCTGCCAGATTATCCCTGTTGACGCGGAGTTTCTGATGTCGTCCCTGTAGTTTCAGGAGTTGGTTCTTGAGCTTTTGGATTTCAACATCACCAGCATGTGCCATGGCTTGACTGTTCTTCAAGTCTTGACGAAGCTTCTGAATCTCGGGATCGTGTTTCTTCAGATTGGCTACCTTCAGCTTCTCGGCCTTGAGGTTCTCACGAAGTGCTTCATTCTCAAATAATTCCGAGAGAAGGTCCATTTGAAGTTTCTTGATGTAGTGCTCCAATTCTTGATTATACACCAGTACAGGTGAACACTTCCTCTTCTGTTCGTCTGTCAGGATGATGTGTCCTCCATCAGGCTTCTGCCATCCGAGCCTTCCAAAGTAGTGGGTGCCTAACTCAGCACGATGACGATAGCTGAAGCGTGCGATAGCGTCATGGACAGCAGTGTTCATGCCCATCTCACATTCATGGATCAATGTGCCATAGTTGATGTCTTCGGTCTTGGGATCTTCTTTACGTCCAAAACTTTAGTTCTGACGCCCCAAAATCCAGACTTCCTCTTATTCACCTTGATCTCAGGTATCGGCAGTTTCATCATCTGTACCAGCTCCATGAGGAAAGGGCCTCCAAGAACATCCACATAGTCTTCTCTTTTGTTCAGGATGTAGCTCTCCATCTATAGTTTGAAATAAGGAGGGTTTAGTAAAGAATCAGGGAGTTACGAGAGTAGTGAAAGAAAAGTTGTTCCTATCAAGGTATTCCTATTTCTAAGCCATTTCCTAGGGTCACGTCCTACTGTCAACATGTGCTCTGATACCATTTCTGTAGCGTCCCGACTCAAAACGAGTCAAGCCTCTGTGTGACCGTGCCATCCATGGATCAGTATGCTGGCACACACAGTACATCAATGTATATATCAAAGTGCAATCACATGTAATTAACGTAAACTGATATATACCTCATAAATCTTAGCGGAAACAGTCAACGGGAGTGGAGTCCCAATAAACACCAACGGCAAGTTGAGTGCAGACCGTAACCCTGAATCATACTCTTACTCGTCGTAGAAAAGTATCTGCAACATGAGACGTTGCAGCCGTGTAGGTCAGCATATTGAATATGCCAGCAAGTCACAAAATAAAGGGGTGAAAATATCATCAATAGTATATGCATATATGGCAGATGGGGTTGTAAGTTTAAGTTTTGCGTAAAGCAAGTTTTTCCTACAACAAGAGAGGGGCAAAAGCAAATTAATTACTACATTGTTGGTTGATTAATGAGAAGGTTCCACCAACCAATTCTCATACCCAAGTTAACAATAACACCCATTTCATTATTATTATTTGTGTCGAGAGTTCCTGATAGTTTCAGTTCCTTTGGCTCAAGTCGTCCGTAACTGTGGACACTGCTAATCGATTAGGTTTGGTACTCTGCAGAGTTTTGCACACGTTCCCCACAAGATTTGATCACCTCCGTTGAAGTCCTCGCACTTCAGGGTGTTTGAGAACCGGATGATCAAAACATGGTTTTCCAAAGGGTTCCTCTGAGCCACTGTCGGTGCCCATCCATTCCTACCGTTCTTCTACATCTCGTAGCACCGCCCGTCCAGAGTCACCACGATGTCCAACCAAGCCAGAGCCCATAATGGCTTGTGGCTGTGCAGGTAAGCCTCGGGTCTTGAAGTATCCATCCATCTCTTTGTGCCTGGGTGGACCTTTCCACGTGAATACTGGCACTTCTCCAACAACACCTATGCTAACCAATGGTTTCTCCAGGGTGCCGTTCAACCAACATCCACCCAGAGGTATATTGCATCATGAGGTCTTGAATATAATTCTTGAAGTCTTGAGGTCTTGATCATCAATTAATTCTTACAACTCTCATGATAAACACTCAACCAAACCCCGTCTACTAAAAGCATAGCCAATTAAAAATAACATCCCTGGCCAAAGTAACGAGGGTTTATGGGTGCCTACCACATGATACTACTCAAGAACCAAGTTTCCAAGTACCTACTTTGCATGCAATGGTGGAAGGGTTGAACTAATGCAATAAAAACCATAGGTAAAATATGATCAATGTGAACTTGCCTGGTGAGGTTGATGAAGATAATATCGCTCACTGAAAATAACTTGATAGACTATTTGTCACTCTCCGATGAAATCTAGATAATCAAACATTGCACTCATAAGCAAACACTTCTATCAATCAATACTACCAAACAAAAAGCAACACAAAAACTAAACACAATAGGGTTGTGATGAAGGAAATACTTAAGACAAAAATTAAAACAACAAAACTTCATCAAATCAACCAAGAATAGTTTTTCCTACAAACAACCTATTCTCAATAGTAACCAATTCAACAACAAAAATAAAATCTAACAAAAGTATTAAATATTTTACTAGCAAAAAGAATTACTTTTGAAGAACAACTAAGAACTATGAAAACAACACATTAACAACATAAGTGTTTGTCTAATAAACTTAACAACAATAAAAACAACAAAAAAACTAATATAACAGAAAACAAAAATATAAAACAAAAAAAATAACAGAAAGTATTTTCTCATAAACCTTTATTTAACAAAAGAACTATTTGACAAGTTTTCATTAAACACTCCTTATGGCCTAACCAAAATTAACCTAGAGTTAAACCACAAACAATTTCAATTATAATACAAATTGCTTCTGGTCTAAACTATGGTTAACAAAATAATAAAACTACAAAACAACTTATTAAAAATATATTTTCAAAAGGAAATTAAACTAGCATTGAAATCAATTTGCAAGTTATGATTTAACTAGAATTGATTTCATGCTATAAAAATATTAAATAACATAAAAATAAACTTGGTTGAAATACTGCTGCTAACTAACAGAAAACAAAGTAAAACTTGTCAACTAATATAAAAGAAAATAAAATAAAAACAATTAAAACAAAAGAAATAGAAATAAACCTAAAAGAACTAAAACAGATTCTGTTTTGCTTGAAACCCTAATTTAAATTATTCTAAAAATTCTCAAATTCTACCTACTGATAAATAAGGTCACTAGTGACTAGTAGCAAAAAGAATCAACTCAAAACCTATTTTTAAACTCAAGATATTCACAAAACAAGATTTAAATCAAATCTGGTTGAATTCAAATTTAAAATATTCAAACATGGTCAAACTTTATATCTACAGAAACTAGATAAAATTTGTGACCTAATGCAAAAGAATCAATTAAAAACTCTAAATAAACTAGGAGATATCCTATTTGCAAAAACGGAAATAAAACTGTTTCAGAAAATAAAAACAGAAAAAGAACAAACCTAACTAACGAACAGGAGGGCCACGTGGCATGCTGTGAGTGGGTGTAGGGTGTGTGCACGTTAGCTAATCGGTGAACGTTCACAAAATAAATAAAAAACGGTTCGGGGGGGCATAAGTGATATAATCCTACACGTCGATCTCAGATCCAACGGTGGGGAGAGAGAGAGGGGGTGCTCACGGCGGGGTGGTGTGCTCCGGCGATGTCCCGACGGCGGCGAGGCTTCGGGTTCCTTACTGGCGGTGGCTTCTGGGGGTCTCTGGCAAGGGAGAGGGCACCAGGCGAACGGGGAGTCGCTCCGGCGTCGATCTGTGGTGGCAGAGGGGCTCGGGGACGTCGGACGGCGGCGGTGCGAGCTTGGCGAGCTTCGGTGCTCCTCAGCTCCGGCGAGGGAGCTCCCTGGCTCGATGTAGGAGGCTCTCCGGCGGTCCTCTTCGACGTCCGTGGGGTGCAGAGGGATGCGGCCGAACTCAGGCGAGGCTTGGTGCCATCGGAAAGGTGTTTCGGCGTCGGGTTTGAGCAGGGCGTCGAGGTAATGGTGCGGTGGCGCTGGCTAACTCCGGCAAGCGATTCCGGTGAGGCGAGGGACTAGGGGTTGGGGGTTTTGGGCGGAATGGGGGTGCGGAGCCTTGGGCTTTATAGGGGCGGCACGGGGTCGTCCAAACGGCAAGAGATCGACTCTGGGATCGGGCTGCGATGCGGCTCCGGCGAGGTAAGGAAAGGGGAGGGAGGAAGAAGGAAGGTGACCGCGCGGCGGCACGATCGGGTAGTGGGTCCCACTGTTAGTGGGAGGTCAAGTTCGGAAAGGGGGCGATCGGCCGAATCTTAGAAAATCAGGAAAGGGGCCGGCGGTGGCTAGTGGGCTTCGGTGTGCTGTGGCCTTCAGCCCAAAGGAAAGAAGGAGCCTTTTTCTTTTTAAAAAACAAAACAGAGAAACAACAGGGAAAACCTAGAAATAAAAAGAAAACTTTATATGGCATATAGTATACCAAAATGACCAGAAAAATAAATCCTACAACTTGAACATATTTTCAAGGTCACACAAAAATCTCACAAAATCAGATAATTCAAACAGTGTTGTTGTTGAATTTAAAATGCAATAAAAATATTTTAAAAAATACCAAAATGATTTCAAATCCAACTTTCTCCATTTTTATATTTAAGGGAATCATTTTACCCTATTTTCCATATATTATATTTTTGGAGAAAAATAAATTTTGAAACCACTTCAAAAATTGCTTTTGAAACCTAATATGAAATATTTTCAAAATAGTCTTCTGAGTTTTATAAGTTCAAATATAATTCAAATGGCCCCTGGTTTGGAGTGTCATATGGCTCCTCTCAAGATTTTGAATTTGGGCAAGGGAATTTGAATTCATTTAAACGTTAAAATAGGGCCCAGTATTAAATAGAAAAATTTCAATGGTTTTCAATTCCACTTTTCAAATCCTTTATTTTGAAGAAGTCATGTCAGCTTCTCTCAATGGTTTGGATTGGATGAAATTGAATTCAAAAAGAAAAGGGGAAAATCACGTTATTCCCTCTCATTCAAAAGTTTCAAAAAGTTTCAAATTTCACTCAATTTCAAACAATCAATCATTCAATTAATTAATATAACATTCCAAAATTTGGGATGTTACAGGAATTCGGTACCATCGAGTTTGTGTAACTGCCTAGGTCACCATATCTGTACCACCGAGAATTATATATCGGTCTCACCGAAACGCCAAAAGTTGCGACATTTTGCACTAGTCGGTGCTACCGAGTTTTTACTCCGGTTTCACCGAGTTGGGCAATAATGTTGTAACGGTTGGATTTTTGGAGATGCCTATATATACCCCTTCACCTTATCTCACTCGTAGAGGAAGCACTCAGAACACACTTACACTTGCCCCATCCATTTTTCTGAGAGAGAACCACCTGCTCATGTGTTGAGATCAAGACCTTCCACTCCAACCATATGAATCTTGATTTCTAGCCTCCCCAAGTTGCATTCCACCCAATCAACCTCTTCTACCAAGCCAAATTTGTGAGAGAGTGATTATGTGCTGAGGAGACTATCTTTTTAAGCACAAGAGCAAGGAGTTCATCATTGTTACCACATCTATTACCTTTTGGAGGGTGGTGCCTCCTAGATTGGTTAGGTGTCGCTTGGAAGCCTCCTTCTTCGCGTCGTGGAGTTGATCCAAGAAGTTTGTACGAGCAAGGAGATCGCCTACTTCGTGAAGATCTACCCATAGTGAGGCTAGTCCTTCATGGACGAAAGCCGTGATGGAATAGACGAGGTTGTCACTTTGTGGACCCTAACGGGTGGAGCCCTCCGTGGACTCTCACAACCGCTACCCTCCGTGGGTTGAAGTCTCCATCAGCGTGGACATACGATTCTATGTCCTACAGCACATGCTGGAGTACAGACGAGATTGCCAAGACCTTCACATGTCACCTAAATTCGGCGATGCCGATATTCTGGAATGGGCAAAGAGACTAGGAAATGTACCGGAGCATCAACTCCGAGCTGAGTTCTATCACATCCAGCGTGAACTTGCCCAAGTCATCATGAAGGAGGTCCTCGAAAAAACAGGGATGTTCTACGAAGAAGGGCAAATGTCGCGGGAAGACGTCCGAACACGCGTAGCCACTCAACGTCTCGACCTGAAGCCTTTCACTTTGCTCGGGTCCTCCCTCCCTGATTTGGAAGGATGGCATGACATGTTGGAGTGATTGACGATATATGACAATGTGTCTGTTTAGTCACTACTTTCTCTATGACAAAACTTTGAGTTATGCACGACGAAACTTTGTGATGTAATTAAACCGTCCTCCTCAACTAGCGAAGATCACTCTAGTTAGGGTAGTTTTGGTACGATGAACTTTGTTATTTATGCTTATGATATGTTGCTTCTATTTTTGCTAACTCTGTCTCTTTCTGTTTCTCAACTATATATTATGTTGCATATTATCGACTCATGTGACGATGCAGGTACATAGATCATCGATGGCGAAGAAGTGCTACGCCGTGTATGTAGGGAAGGTTCCAGGAGTGTACGACGAGTGGCCTGAGTGTCAGGCCCAAGTGCACCAGTTTCCGGGCGGTAGCCAGAGAGGGTTCGATAGCAGAGCCGAAGCGGAAGATAGTTACTTGAGGTGGTGCATGCTAGCGCGAGAGAGGGATGGGAACCGGCGCCTCAAAAACTACATTATCGCGCTCTTGCTCATAGTGATCGCTCTTCTCTTCTATATCTTTGTTTAGATATAGACGATGAGACATGTGTATGTGATGACCATGCAGTTGCTTGTATTCAAGACATGTCGACACTTAACTTGTATCGCTATATCGTGATTATGATGAGATGATATGATTTGTGTTGGATGATGTGATGATATGATGAGACTATTATGTGTATGATATGATGAGCATATCGCATGTCTCTGATATGATTATAATACTGTATAAAACCTATACAAATACAGTGCAAATACGTAGCAGGAAAAAAAATTGTGTAAAGATAGCAGTAGCGCTCTTTAGCAGTAAGCAGTAGCGCAAGGTGCCAGCGCTACCGCTATGTAGCAGTAGATATTTAACAGTAGCACATGTGGGCCTACGCTACAGCTAAGTAGCAGTAGCGCTGGCCAGCACTACGCTACTGCTAAGTAGGTATAGCAGTAGCGCGGGCGCACCGACGCTACTGCTACAGGTTAGCTGTAGCGTCGTACTAGTAGCGCTGGCACCCGCGCTACTGCTAGACCTATTTCCAGCACTACTACTAGCCTTTCTCCTAGTAGTGTCGTGTCATCTATTGCGTTTGATCTTTCTATCTCTACTCCTTCTTACATATGCTTGTCTTTACTTTCCGCTGCTATACTTGTTGACTAGCATGTGTAGGGTGCACTAGACTTGTTAGAATTGCTAAAATCTGCCAACCATTAAAATTGGGAAAAGGTTAGGTTTTTATTTTGTCAAGTAGTATATTCACCCGCCTCTAAACGTCCCTTCTCGATCCCACAAGCCCTCTCCCTTGCCCGTTGTCGCTCGCGGCGGGCTGCTCGTGCCTCAGACTCTGGCGTCCTCGTGTGCGCCGGCGCCTGCGAGGGCATGAGGACCCAGCGGTGTCCGGGTACCACTTCCAGAAAAGAGGGTGGTTGCTGGTGTACCTGAACGACGGGAGCAGAGCGGCCAGAGCTGCGCGCCGGGCGGGACTGGCCGACAACGTCGTCGACGCTGCGTCAGAAGATCTGCCGCTGGTGGTGCCGTCTTGGTCGAGCAACGACCGCCTCAAGGCGATGCGGAGGGCGACCTCCTTCACATCGATGGTCGAGGTGTCAGATTCTTCGCCGGAGCCAGCGTTGCTTCCGTCGTCGGGCATCAGATCGGAAAGGAGGGGATAAGAAGTGGAGTGCAGAGAGACAAAGAGTGATGTGGAGTTTGGATTGATCGATGTCTAGGGTTTTTTGGATGGGGATATTTGTGGGGTTCGAGTGGGGCAGGCTGGGCCAAACCGACGCGGCGAACGCATCCGAACACGCCCGGGCCACCCCCGTATCCATCTCATATTTGGGTCGTATATGAGAGGCGTTGATTAACTCGGGCATTTGAGGCCTGTTTAAGACGTAGGGTCATTTTTTCATGACCGGACGGCTTGTCCGGCGTTTGAGACGGATTTTAGAGGTCCGGCTGTTGTAGATATTCCTCTTCTTACATTCACTTGTGTGCATTCATAGCTCATAATTGCAATTTGATAGAGATGGGGAAACCCTGATAGAGACTGGAGCATCACATGTGTTCCAGCGCTGAATCATGCACATACTTTGGTCATTACTGACTGGAATGGTTACACATGAAGCCCCCGAATAAGGAGGCTATTGCCACCTCACACTCCATTAAGTTGCTTGAGCAACTTATCCAACGCCCAGAGAGTGGCTCACTTTTCGGTTTTGGCTTCTGTCGCTGCGGTTACCGATGGCCTAAACGAGCCAGGAAATGTTTGGCCGAACATGCAGGATCTAAGCATCAGAGGATGCGTGTTAAGATAATCAGGCAGGCGTACCAGCCTGACGTGTAAGGCTACGAAGAGAGATACTATAAACAAATGGGCTCTCTTGTCCTTTATATGTGCCACCCAAGCGAGCGATATGGCATCCAACATCAGCCTCAGAATGTGCAGCTTTTACAATACAATGAAATTCGCCGTCCCTTTTTCCCACGCTAGTAGGCCCGGGCCATTTTTGAGCTTCTTGAGATGATGCACACCGTGGTAGTACAATGGCAGTTCGGCTGAAAAAGCCCGGCCGGGCGCCATGCACTGGTCTCGTCTTTCCGGTTTGTATTGCACCACTGTGCTACTCTACGCTGTTTTTTCTTATCAATACTCTGCTGTTTCTAACCCCACGGGCATATCTTGCATGCAGTGAAATTAGAAACTTCTAGAAGAACTCCAGCAAAGCCGTGCGGGAAAGGTAATGGCACGATTCGTTCGTTGATCCATGGTTATGAGGAAAAGTGGTTGCCAAAGTGCGCCGCGTTCAGTAAACTAGATGACACCTCGCCGCTGCGGCGGGAACATGTGAAAATTGGTTGTGATATACTCCCCCCGTCCCAAAATATGACTCAGCTTTGTACTACCTTCAGTGCAAAGTTAGTACAAAGTCGAGTCACTTAATTTGAAACGGAGGGAGTTTTATTTTGATGAGATTTGTTTGTCTTAAATTCAAATATGAGACAAGATTAAAATACATATATTTTTTGTATTTTACATATAATTATAAGATAAATATTTCGCAGTATCTTTAAATATTTTGTAGTATCCCTCATGCATGTTGAGAGAAATAAAATTAGTGGAGGTGATAACGTGAAATGTGTGCATGTTGAGGGAATTAGTAAAGGTAGCATTTTCATGCATGCATGTTAAAATAAATAAATATAGTGGAGTTGATGAGATGGCATATGCGATGATGTGACATGTGTGCATGTTGAGATAAATAAAATAGTGAGAATGAACTTCTTAGTTATATAGGATTCAATACTCCCTCCAATTCATATTAGTTTTTTTATAACTCCAATCCATATTAGTTGCTACTCAAACCGGTGTATCTAGAATCCAAATACATCCGTTTGAGCGACAACTAATATGATTCGGAGGTAGTAGTAAAATCTTGGTATCTCAGAGTAAGATAAAGACGCGATGCTCATGACGTCAAAGAAGTTACAACACACATCGAACACCGGCCCATCTTGGAAATTAAAAGCATGTGTCACCAAGCTTTGTCTTGCGGCGCCATGTCTGGCTCCACAACATCTTTTTTGTTGTTTCGATATTTTTTGTTTTCCTTTTTGCTTACATTTTTCTTAGTTTTGTTCGTACTTCTGAATAATCTAAATAAATATATTACCAAAATACTTCACATTAAACATTTGAAACAAATGTTAACCAGCATTAAAAATATTAAATATGTATAGAGAAAATGTTTTTCACGTATACTAATAATATACAATGTGTATGAAAAAAGTTGATCACGTATTTAAAACACTGATAATCCTGCATTTGAAAAATGTTAATTTTTTTTAGAAAAAAGTAAACATAAAAAATATAAGTTTTCAGAGAAAGTAATCATTTATTTCAAAATTATAAACATGTAAAATGTTTCTAATGTATACAAAAAATGTTGAATGTGTATTGAAAAAAATTAACATGTGTTGAACAAAACATAAACGATGGAAATCGACAAAAAAAACAAAGAAAATGAAACCAAAAAACCCATATAGAACATATTCATTTTGTATTTCAAAAATAGTTCATCGTGTATTTTGGAAAGTGTTCATGGTGTAATACTAAAATGTTTATCATGGACTCGCTCATTTTGCATCGAAACAAATATATTAAATCTATTCTTCTTGTATTTAAAAAACGTGTGACTAAAAAGTGTTCATCTTATATCTAAATCAGAATTTAACTATCGTTGAGTGAAAGCATGTGGAAGAGAGACCTGAGAAATGTCTATACACTTGTAAGGCCAAACTCTTATCTAATGCGGGGAAATTGGTTTTGATCAATTCAGTCCTCAACAATATGACTTTATACATGTTGTCATTCTTCCATTTACCTAAAGGGGTTATGTAGAGATTGGACTACTATATAACCTAATATTTTTGGCAGTGCGATAATGAATAGAAGATATATTGGTTAGCTAGGTAGAATGTGTTATGTCTGCCTAAAAGTTAGGGGTTTGCAAACTCGCTAAGAATGGTGTATGGCAGGAAATCCTTCATAGCAAGTACATGGGTTCTAAAGCCATTTCTAAAATTTACTGGAAATCCGGTGATTCACATTTTTGGTATGACGTTAAAAGTGCATCCAGCCCCTTGGTGGTTTTGGTTATTAATAACAACATATATCTCATTGAACTAATAATTCTCTCAAGTATACTTTAGAAAATTTCAATGATGGCATGGCTAGGATATGTGATTGTGGACTGTCAAGATGCAAAGGAAACACATTGGCAAAAGCTTCAAGACTCTACATTTTACATTGAGTGATCATTGACCACATTGAGTTTGTTGGAAAGCCAATACTATTAAGAGGGAATGATGTTTTGTTGATGACTGAATTGGTCAAGTGCTTAGAGATTTGCCACCAAATACCCTCAACCACATTCTCAAATCCATCTGTCCAAAAAACCCAAAAGTCAACTCGGTCCCACCGATCCAATCTATCCGGACCGACCGAGTTACTCAAGACAGAGCCACATGCCAAACCCTTGAAACCTCGGTGCCATCAAGATGGCCTTCGGTCCCACCGAAGAGCAGTGGCCAAGTTTCTGTAATCTGCTAACTACCCTCCAGAACCTCCCAGAAGAACTAATCGGAATTACCGAAACGTGTATACTGCTTGAGCCATCACTACCCGGTAGCTCCGGGGGGTTTCGTTCGGTCCAACCAAAAAACCAAAAGTTGTAACCTTTTGCACTAATTGGTCCCACCGAGATTTTATTTCGGTGTCACCGAGGTTTGCATAAAAGTTGTAACAGTTGGATTTTTGGTGAAAAATACCCCTCCACCACCACCTACTGATACGTCTCCAACATATCTACTTTTCCAAACACTTTTGCTCTGGTTTTGACCTCTAATTTGCATGATTTGAATGGAACTAACCCGGACGGGCGCTGTTTTCAGCAGAACTACCTTGGTGTTATTTTTGTGCAGAAATAAAAGTTCCCGGAATTGGACGAAACTTTTTGTGGATTTTTTCTGGAATATATAATGAATTATGGAGCGAAGAGCTGCCGGAGGGAGGCCACCTGTGGGCCACAAGCGAACAGGGCGCGGTCGCGCCCAGATGTCTTGTGGGGCCCATGAGGCTCCTCTGACCCTAATTCCAGTCCTATAAAATCACATCTTCGGAGAAAAAAATCAGAGATAATTTTTCATCGCGTTTCACGATACGGAGCCGCCGCCACCTCCTGTTCTTCCTCGGGAGGGCTGATCTGGAGTCCGTTTGGGGCTCCGGAGAGGGAAAATCGTCGCCGTCGTCATCATCACCAACCCTTCTACATCAACACCGCCATGATGCTCACCACCGGGAGTGAGTAATTCCTTTGTAGGCTTGCTGGACGGTGGCGGGATTAGATGAGATTGATCATGTAATCGAGTTAAGTTTGATAGGGCTTGATCCCTAGTATCCACTATGTTCTGAGATTGATGTTGCTATGACTTTGCTATGCTTAATGCTTGTCACTAGGGCCCGAGTGCCATGATTTCAGATCTGAACCTATTATGTTTTCATGAATATAAGAGTGATTCGGATCCTATCTTGCAAGTTGTATGCACCTATTACGTGTCTTGATCCACATACCCCAAGGTGACAATAATTGTGATTCTTTCTAGTGATTTCCGTAGTTTGAGGAGTTCATGTATTCACCATGTGTTAATGCTTTCTTCCGGTTCTCTATTAAAAGGAGGCCTTAATATCCCTTAGTTTCCAATAGGACCCCGCTGCCACAGGAGGGTAGGACAAAATATGTTATGCAAGTTCTTATCGCAAGCATGCATGACTATATACGGAATACATGCCTACATTATATTGATATATTGGAGCTAGTTCTGTGTCGCACTAGTGTTTGCAAGTCCGCGGGCGTTTGAGGGACCGGATTTGCAAGGTCCGGTTGTAGATGCTCTAACCCTGCAGGGGCCAATTTTGTGTTTTAACCCTTTTTTAGAAGTTAAGCCAGATCTCACCCTGTTTCGGATTTTTTTTGGGTTCGGACCCTTTTCTTATCGTCGTGGTATATGGAGGTAGGGTAAACCAGTCTACCATCAAGATCCTTGGCGATAGGGATGCACACCCTACCGTACAAAAAATTCTAAATATCAAAAACAATGCTTGCACGCACCTATCGCCGGACACCTTGACGGTGGAGCTACATAGGCTACCGTCAGCATGTTTGGTGTTAGGGCTGCTTTGCGGTGACGTGGATAAGTTGCCTACCGCCAAGTGCTTCAACGATAGGCTGGTTTACCCTATCGTCATCGATTTTAAGGGTAGGAAAAGCATCAGATCCTGAAATTTTTACAAAGCAGGATCTGATCCTGCTTAACTTAAAAAAAAGGGCTAAAACATGAAAATCAGCCCCATGCAGAATGAACTCAACCGTACGTGTAGCCCATTGGCACTCTGTTCCCTGTCAAAATATCAACAGCTTCACTAGTGGCATTCGCGAGTTGAAAGATACTGGTGCTATTTGTGAATATGCAAGTTAGTCAAGCCCATCATGGACCTTTTTCCTGAATCTGGAGTCGTCATTACATTCACTGATGACTTACTGGTGTGCATTCAGAGCACATAATTGCAATCTGATAGAGATGGGGAAACCATGATAGAGACTGGAGCATCACATGTGATCCCAGCGCTGAATCATGCATATACTTTGGTCATTATTGACTGGAATGGTTAAACATGAAGCCCCCGAATAAGGAGGCCTCAGCACGGTGGAGATGGACGCTATTGCCACCTCACACTCCTTTGAGTTGCTTGAGCAACTTATCCAACGCCCAGAGAGTGCCTCACTTCTCGGTTTTGGTTTCTGTCGCTGCGGTTACCGATGGCCTAAACTAGCCAGGAAATGTTTGGCCGAACATGCAGGATCTAAGCATCAGAGGATGCGTGTTAATATAATCAGGCAGGCGTACCCGCCTGAGTGTAAGGCTACGAAGAGAGATACTATAAACAAATGGGCTCTCTTGTCCTTTATGTGTGCCACCCAAGCTATATGGCATCGAACATCAGCATCAGAATATGCAGCTTTGTTACCAATACAATGAAAATTCGCCGTCCCTTTTCCCCACGCTGGTAGGCCCTGGCCATCTTTTGTGCTTCTTGAGACGATGCACTGCATGGTGCATGGAGGCATGGAGCGGAGGCGAGCGCTCCTTTTCCAATCGCAGGTGGGCAGAAAAGGCCCGGCCAGTCGCCATGCACTAGTCTCGTCTTCCCGGTTTGTATTGTAGCACTACTGTGATACTCTACGGCCCACACTTATTCAAGTGTCGGTATACCCTCGGGCTGTGGCGACTGGTATTTGATAATTTTGGCCTTGCTCATGTTGATATGTCGGCTTGACCTTTGGGTTACAGCGGGTGCGGGGCAGCTAGGAAATATTATTAGACGTGAGTAATTGGCATGTCGTGCTCGTGTTTTTTTGTAAAACTCTCAAGCTCTATTCATTTCTTAATTAATAGATGAGGCAAATTTTATGCCTCTATTTCGCAAAAACTATGCTACCTTAAGATGTTTTCCTATCAATAATAATCTATGTTTTTTTCTAAGTGCATCTCTAACATTGACCCTCAAAACCGCACGTAATCGTTTGAACCCTACGGTCTAGACGTGTGTTATCATCCAACGCAGTCCTGCATTGGTCCGCGGGTCGATCCTAACCCGTTTTCTCCGCAAATAAGAGAAAAACTAGGAGGGGAGGCTTTGCGGGTGTCGGGACCGCTGCCACGCCCGCTCCTAACTACCCCGACCCACCCCAAAAAACACCCGCGGCCGCTCGAGTTCCCGCCCGAAAAGGCCAGCGTCGCTTTGGAGCACCAGTTCCGAATTGATGCCGGCTCAGAGCTAGACGACATCTCACAACGCTCAACCATTGAACCGGCGTGCCGGCCGATAGCGCCGCCCTCGCTGCTTCCCAGTGCATGCGGCTGCCCCGCGTTCAAACGACAACTCGTCCGTCCGGTTGCCTACATTAAACTTGTGTGCGGTTGTCGAGGAACGGCAAGCCGGAGCCACCCGTCCTTCCGTATGCCGCCCAACATTAATCACGTCGCCGGTTTCCCTACCATATCACCGCTATATAAACCGCAGACTCAGCCATAGCCGCATCCATCATCCTCCGCCTTCTTCCTCCTCTCTACACCATGCCCGTCATGGCCTCCTCAACCTCCAAGGTCGTTTAGGACAGCCTCCGATCGGAAAAAAGAGATCGCCGCCATTGCACCCGATTGACAGGCCGACAGATAGACGGAGTCCCGCGCTTTGGACATCCCATGGAGGACGCAGCCGATGACGAGCCAACGCCACCTTCCTCGTCGATGCATGCCGACATCACCATGGCGAGGCACGTGCCCACTACACTAAAATGGTGCTAGAGGAGCGAGAGGCCGCATTCTGGCAGGCGCAGGTCGACCAGGCCTACAACCTCCGCCTCCTCATGAGCACTGTCGCCCGGAGCAGCAACTCGCCGCCGACACGGGCATAGTGTCAGACGTGGAGGAGCAGCAGGCGCTCCTACCGCACCGCCCGCGAAATCCGTCGCGACCGCTGGCGGTACATCCAGTATCAGGCGGATTTACAGGCCGCCTACAAGGAGATGGATGAGGCGGCGGATGAGATGTTTGGCAAGGGCGACGAGGAGGACATCGTCAGCTTCGCCACGGTCGCGCCCCGCCACCACGACCACGAAGTCGGCACGTCCTCGGGCGTAGTCGACAACGAGGAAGAGTAGAGCATGGGAGGTCATCGGTGCATGGATCCCTGGAAGGCTGTCGCTACTTCCCTCCCGTTGAAGCCAAGCTTAGTGGTCAACATCATCAGCCGATCAGCCATTTGACGACAACATGGAGGCGGATAGCTTTAGTTGTCGGGGGTCATGGCCGCGGAAGGCCGCGGAGAAGGCGAAGCTCCATTTTACGTGGATCATAATTTTAGTGTAGGTTTTAGAGTCCGGTCTAGCTAAAATATGTCCGAAATGTAAATGTTTCCGTCCAGTTTTAACGAAAATCATGCAGTTTGCATGTAATTTGTCCGGTTATTTTAAACTTTGTTTGAATTGTATGCGGACCACCCCCTGTCGGTGTCAAAACCGGCGGATCTCGGGTAGGGGGTCCCGAGCTGTGAGACTAGAATCGAGGGTAACAGGAGACGAGGGGACAGTGTTTTACCCAGGTTCGGGCCCTCCTATGGAGGTAACACCCTACGTCCTGCTTGATTATATTGATGGTATATGGGTTACAGAGTTGATCTACCACGAGATCGTATGACTAAAACCCTAGATGAGTTCTGTTGGCCTACAACCTAAAACCCTTCGGCTTATATAGACGTCGAGGGTACCTAGGGTTTACACATAGTCGGTTGCACATTAAAGGGAAAAACATGCCTATCTACTGTCGACACCTTGGAGGACACGCCATGGCTCCTTGAAACTTCCGCCTTGGCAACGGGGCCCCTGATCACCCAATGTTCATCCAATGGCCCACATAGTCCGGCCCATGAGAAATAGGTCGGCTATCCGAGGACCCCTTAAACCAGGACTCCCTCAGTAGCCCCCGGACTAGCCTCCAACGCCGAGGTATATCCGGATAATCTTGTACACCGAAGTCTTTGGCTTGCGAGGCGAGTCCCTCCATCCCCTCTTGTTCGGCAACCATCCTGTCATCGGCGAAATCCCAAACATCACGGGACTGCCAGGTCCATTGTAACAGCGTTTCTCGATCCTCGCGCGTCGTGGGGAGACGAGCGGTTCAGTAGCTTTTTACAAAACTACCCCTCCCACAAAAGAGGCACCACCCATTTAAACAAACTGAATCGTGGTCCAAGCCATATCTTCTTCTTCCCATCGGAAAAAACTTCCAGCGAAAGGTCTCCACCAAAAATGGCGAGCGCCCCCAGTTCCTCCTCGCATCCTTACGGATCCCGTCCCGGGGACTGGACAAGCTGCTCCGTGTCCCTTCTTTGACTACGGCACCTCGAGACCCAAGGGTACCTTCCCTCCTCGGATCTGACAGCTGTCCGCGCTGGTTTGTCTTCATTCAATGGCGAGTCCCTCGCGGAGAATTTCCCCCATCCACGGAAGGGGGAGCGCGTATGTTTTGTGCCCTTCCTCCCGCGGGGTCTCGGGTTTCCCATTCATCCGTTCCTGAGAGGGTTACTGGTGTTTTATGGAATCCAGCTCCACCACCTCACCCCAGGGTCTATTCTGCACATCTCGGGCTTCGTTGCCCTTTGCGAGATGTTCCTGGTGTTGGGGAACGGAGCACAAACTTCGGCCACCAATCACATAACTCATATAATACTAAATCGTCATCGAACCTTAAGTGTGCGGACCCTACGGGTTCGGGAATGATGTAGACATGACCGAGACGACTCTCCGGTCAATAACCAACAGCGGAACCTGGATGCTCATATTGGTTCCTACATATTCCACGAAGATCTTTATCGGTGAACCTCATATGTCAACATACGTTGTTCCCTTTGTCTGGCGGTATGTTACTTGCCCGAGATTCGATCGTCGGTATCCAATACCTAGTTCAATCTCGTTACCGGCAAGTCTCTTTACTCGTTCCGTAATACGTCATCTTGTAACTAACTCTTTAGTCACGGTGCTTGCAAGGCTTCTGTGATGCTGTATTACCGAGAGGGCCCAGAGATACCTCTCCGATAGTCGGAGTGACAAATTCCAATCTCGATCCATGCCAACTCAACAAAC
This sequence comes from Elymus sibiricus, assembly GCA_039707655.1. Taxonomy (NCBI): domain Eukaryota; kingdom Viridiplantae; phylum Streptophyta; class Magnoliopsida; order Poales; family Poaceae; genus Elymus; species Elymus sibiricus. Next base: position 128,313,518 of record CM077667.1, read on the forward strand.
ACTTTCGGAGATACCTGTAGTGCACCTTTATAATCACCCAGTTACGTTGTGACGTTTGATACACCCAAAGTATTCCTACGGTATCCGGGAGTTGCATGATCTCATGGTCAGAGGAACGTGTATTTGACATAGTGAAAGCAATAGCAATAAACTGAACGATCATTTGCTATGCTAACGGTTGGGTCAAGTCCATCACATCATTCTCCTAATGATGTGATCCCATTATCAAATGACAACTCATGTCCATGGTCAGGAAATCTTGACCATCTTTTGATCAACAAGCTAGTCTAGTAGAGGCTTACTAGGGACACAGTATTTGTTTATCTATTCACACATGTATTTAGTTTCCGGTCAATAAAATTCTAGCATGAATAATAAACTATTATCATGAATGGGAAAATATGATAATAACTAATTTATTATTGCCTCTAGGGCATATTTCCAACAGTCTCCCACTTGCACTAGAGTCAATAATCTAGATTACATCTCCATGTAATTAACACTTAATCAGTTCTAAAGCTGATCATGTTTTGCTTGTGAGAGAGGTTTTAGTCAACGGGTCTGCAATATTCAGATCCGTGTGTTCTTGGCAAATCTCTATGTAGATGCTGCTACCACACTCTGTTTGGAGCTACTCCAAAAAAATTCCCCACTATACTTATCCGGTCTGAGACTCATAGTCTTTCGGATCAGTGTTTAAAGCTTGCATCGACGTAACCCCTTACGACGAACTCTTTATCATCTCTATTCCCGAGAAATTCTTCCTTAGTCATCTTAAGGATAATTTGACCGCTGTCCAGTGATCTACTCCTGGATCACTTTGGTACCTCTTTTGCCAGACACATGGCAAGGCACACAGCTTGGCATACTTTATAGAACCTATGGCCGAGGCATAGGGGATAACCTTCATCCATTCTATTTATTTTGCCATGGTCGAGATTTGAGTCTTACTCAACTTCACACCTTTCACCACAGTCAAGAACTCCTTCTTTGACTGATCCATTTTGAACTTCTTCAAAATCTTGTCAAGGTATATGTTTTGTGAAAGTCATATGAGGCGTCTCAATCTATCTCTATAGATTTTGATGCCTAACATGTAAACAACCTTTACCTAGATCTTCAAGTCTTACTCCACTTCACACCAACCAAGAACTTATTTCTTTTGACTTGATCCATTTTGAACTTCTTCAAAATCTAATCAAGGTGTGTGAAAATCTTTTATCAGGTGTCTTGATCTATCTCTATAGATCTCGATGCCCAAACCGTGGATAACTCAACAAACAGGTTTTTATTGAAAAACTCCTTTCAGTTAATTCTTTATGCTTTCCAGAAATTCTACATCTTTTCCAATCACATATACTTATTAGAAATGTTATAGAGCTCCCACTCACTTTGTTGTAAATACAAGTTTCTCCATAAACTTGCATAAACCCAAACGCTTTGATCACTTCATCAAAGCGAGTATTCCAGCTCCGAGATGCTTGCACCAGTCCATAGATGGATCGCTGGAGCTTGCATACTTTGTTAGCACCTTTAGGATCGACAAAGCCTTCCGGTTGTATCATATACAATTCTTCCTTAAGGAATCCATTAAGGAATGCCGTTTTGACGTCCATTTGCCAGATTTCATAATCATAAAACGCGGCAATTGCTAACATAATTCTGACAGACTTTAGCATCGCTACGGGTGAGAAAGTCTCATCGTAGTCAACTCCTTGAACTTGTCGATAACCTTTAGCAACAAGTCGAGCTTTATAGATGGTGACATTACCATCAGCGTCCGTCTTCTTCTTAAAGATCCATTTATTTTTAATAGCTCGCCGTTTCATCGGGCAAGTCTACCAAAGTCCACACTTTGTTCTCATACATGGATCTAATCTCGGATTTCATGGCCTCAAGCCATTTGTCGGAATCCGGGCTCGCCATCGCTTCTTCATAGTTCGTAGGTTCACCGTTGTCTAACAACATGACCTCCAAGACAGGATTGCCATACCAATCTGGTGTGGAGCGTGTCCTGGTTGACCTACGAGGTTCTGTAGCAACTTGATCCGAAGCCTCATGATCATCATCATCAACTTCTTCTCTGGTCTGTGTTGGTGTCACAGAAATTTCTTTCTGTGGCGTACTACTATCCAGAGGAGGTACAATTATCTCATCAAGTTCTACTTTCCTCCCACTCACTTCTTTCGAGAGAAACTCCTTCTCTAGAAAGGATCCATTCTTAGAAACGAATACTTTGCCTTCGGATCTGTGGTAGAAGGTGTACCCAACGGTCTCCTTTGGGTATCCTATGAAGACGCACTTATCCGCTTTGGGTTCGAGCTTATCTGGCTGAAGCCTTTTGACATAAGCATTGCATCCCCAAACTTTCAGAAACGACATCTTAGGTTTCTTGCAAACCACAGTTCATACGGTGTCATCTCAACGGATTTAGATGGTGCCCTTGTTTAAAGTGAATGCAGCTGTCTCTAGTGCATAACCCCAAAATGATAGTGGCAAATCGGTAAGAGACATCATAGAACGCACCATATCCAATAGAGTACGATGACGACGTTCGGACACACCATTACGCTGTGGTGTTCCATGTGGCGTGAGCTGTGAAACAATTCCACATTGTCTTAAGTGATTGCCAAACTCGTAACTCAAATATTCTCCTCCACGATCAGATCGTAAGAACTTTATTTTCTTGTTACGATGGTTCTCTACTTCACTCTGAAATTCTTTGAACTTTTCAAATGTTTCAGATTTATGCTTCATCAAGTAGACAAAACCATATCTACTCAAATCATCAGTGAACGTGAGAATATAACGATATCCACTGCGCGCCTCAACACTCATCGGACCGCATACATCGGTATGTATTATTTCCAATAAGTTGGTTGCTCGCTCCATTGTTCCGGAGAACGGAGTTTTAGTCATCTTGCCAATAAGGCACGGTTCACATGTCTCAAATGATTCATAATCAAGAGATTCCAAAAACCCATCTGCATGGAGTTTCTTCATGTGTTTAACACTGATATGACCTAAGCGGCAGTGCCACAAATATGTGGTACTATCATTATCTTTTGGCATTCGTGTTATGAACATATGTATTACTACGATCAAGATTCTATAAACCTTTCATTTTAAGTGCATGATCATCAATGATATTATCCAAATAGAATAACAATTATTCTCTGAAATTGAATAACCGTCTTGCAATAAACACTATCAGATATAATGTTCATGCTTAACGCAAGCACCAAATAACAATTATTTAGGTTCATCACTAATCCTAATGGTAGAGAGAGCGTGGCGATGGTGATCACATCAACCTTGGAGACACTTCCAATGCACATCGTCACCTCGTTCTTAGCTAGCCCTCGTTTATTCCGAAGCTCCATGTTTCAAGTTGTAAGCAACTGAACAAGTATCAAATACCCAGGTGCTCCTACGAGTACTAGTAAGGTACATATCAATAACATGTATATCAAATATCTTTGTTGACATTGCCAGTCTTATTATCTGCCAGTTACTTTGGGGAAGTTCCGCTCCCTGTGACATTTCCCTTTGCAATGGGAGCACTAAGTCTCGGGTTTGGTTCAGCCTTGGGTTTCTTCGCGTGAGCGGCAACTGTTTTACCGTTCTTCTTGAAGTTCTCTTTTCTTTCCCTTGCCCTTCTTGAAACTAGTGGTCTTATTAACCATCAACACTTGATGCTCCCTTTTTTTTTATTTCTACATCCGCAGATTGTAGCATCGCGAATAGCTTAAGGATCTTCTATCCCTTGCATGTTTATAGTTCATCACGAAGATCCAGTAGCTTAGTGATAGTGACTAGAGAACTCTATCAATCACCACTTTATTCGGAAGTCTAACTCCCACTTGATTCAAGTGTTTGAAGTACTCAGACATTCTGAGAACATGCTCACTAACGGAGTTGTTCTCCTCCATCTTGTAGCTATAGAACTTGTCGAAGGTGTCATCCCTCTCGACCCGGGTGTGAGTCTTGAAAAACAAATTTTCAGCTCTTGGAACATCTCATATGCTCCGTGTTGCTCAAAACATATTTGGAGCTCCGGTTCTAAGCCGTAAAGTATGGCGCACTGAACTATCGAGTAGTCATCTTTTCTTGTCTGCCAGACGTTCATAACGTTCTCAGACGAAGCCGTAGGGGTATTTCACTGAGCGGTGCATTAAGGACATAAGCCTTCTGTGCAGCAGTGAGGATAATCCTCAGATCATGGACCTAGTCCGCATAGTTGCTTCCATCAACTTTCAACTTCGTTTTCTCTAGGAACATAATAAAAATAGGGGAACTACAGCGCGGTCTATGGATCTACAACATAAATTTGCTAAGACAAGTAAGACTATGTTCATGACAATTGAAGTTCAATTAATCAAATTACTTAAGAACTCCCACTTAGATTAACATCCCTCAAGTTGTCTAAGTGTAACATGATCCACATCAACTAAACCACGTACGATCATCACGTGAGGTGGATTAGTTATCAATGGTGAACATATTTCATGTTGATCATATCTACTATATGACTCATGTTCGACCTTTCGGTCTCTTGTGTTCCGAGGCCATGTCTGTACATGCTAGGCTCGTCAAGTTTAACCCAAGTATTCTGCGTGTGTAAAACTGGCTTACACCCGTTGTATGCGAACGAAAGAATCCATCACACCCGATCATCACGTGGTGCTTAGAAGCGTCGAACCTTCGCAACGGTGCATACTAGGGGAGAACACTTATCTTGAAATTTAGTGAAGGGATCATCTTATAATGCTACCATCGTCCTAAGCAAAATAAGATGCATAAAAGGATTAACATCACATGCAATTCAATATATGTGACATGATATGGCCATCATCGTCTTGTGCTTTTGATCTCCATCAGCAAAGCACCGTCATGATCTCCATCGTCACCGAGTTGACACCTTGATCTCCATCATAGCGTCGTGACACCTTGATCTCCATCGTAGCGTTGTGGTCGTCTCGCCGGCTATTGCTACTACTACAACTGCTAACTAATAGCGGTAAAGTAAAGCAATTACATAGCGTTGGCATTGCATACAATAAAGAGACAACCATAAGGCTCCTGCCGGTTGCCTGATAACTTACAAAACATGATCATCTCATACAACAACTTATATCACATCATGTCTTGGCCATATCACATCACCAGCATACCCTGCAAAAACAAGTTAGACGTCCTCTACTTTGTTGTTGCAAGTTTTACGTGGCCGCTACGGGTTTGCAAGAACCGTTCTTACCTACGCAAAACCACAACGTGGTGTAGTGATTGCTTTTTGATCTTCTAAAAGAACCCTCTTCATTGAAACCGATTCAACTAAAGTGAGAGATACAGACACCCGCCAGTCACCTTTATGCAACGAGTGCACGTAGCGGTGAAACCTGTCTCGCGTAAGCGTACGCGTAATGTCGGTCCGGGCCGCTTCATCTAACAATACCGCCGAATCAAGTAACAACTAGTAACGGCAAGCAATATGTATACACCCACGCCCACAACTCACTTGTGTTCTACTCGTGCAAATCACATCTACGCATAGACCTGGGTCGGATGCCACTGTCGGGGAACGGAGCATGAATTTCAAAAAAATTCCTACGCTCACGCAAGATCTATCCATGGAGATGTATCGCTACGAGAGGGGAAAGTGTGTCTACGTACCCTCGTAGACCGTTAGCGGAACCGTCTCACAACGTGGTTGATGTAGTCGAACAATCCTTCGAGGCCCACCGATCAAGTACCGAACGTACGGCACCTCCGAGTTCTACACACGTGCAGCTCGGTGACGTTCCTCGCCTTCTTGATCCAGCAAGACGTCGAGGTAGTAGATGAGTTCCGTCAGCACGACGGCGTGGCGACGGTGACGGTGAAGTGATTCCGGCAGGGCTTCGCCTAAGCTCTCCGAAAATATGACCGAGGTGGAAAACAGAGATCGGGGCACCGCACACGGCTATGGGACAATTGTGTACTTTGGGGTGCCCCCTTGCCCCCGTATATAAAGGATGAGAGGGAGGAGGCCGGCCCCCTAGGGGTGCGCCAAGTGTGGGGAGTCCTACTAGGACTCCTTAGTCCTAGTAGGATTCCACCTCCCATACGGAGTAGGAAAGAGGGAAGGGAGAGGGAAAGGAAAGAGGGGGCTGCGCCCCCTCCCCTAGTCCAATTCGGTTTGGGCAAGGGGGGGCGTGAGCCTCCTCACGTGGCATGCCTCTCCTTTTCCCGTATGGCCTAATAAGGCCCATTACTTCTCCCGGTGAATTCCCGTAACTCCCCGGTACTCCGAAAAATACCCGAATCACTCGGAACCTTTCCGACGTCCGAATATAGCCTTACAATATATGAATATTTACCTCTCGACCATTTAGAGACTCCTCGTCATGTCCGTGATCTCATCCGGAACTCCGAACAAACTTCGGCCACCAATCACATAACTCATATAATACTAAATCATCATCGAACCTTAAGTGTGCGGACCCTACGGGTTCGGGAATGATGTAGACATGACCGAGACGACTCTCCGGTCAATAACCAACAGCGGAACCTGTATGCTCATATTGGTTCCTACATATTCCACGAAGATCTTTATTGGTGAACCTCATATGTCAACATACATTGTTCCCTTTGTCTGGCGGTATGTTACTTGCCCGAGATTCGATCGTCGGTATCCAATACCTAGTTCAATCTCGTTACCGGCAAGTCTCTTTACTCGTTTCGTAATACGTCATCTTGTAACTGACTCTTTAGTCACGGTGCTTGCAAGGCTTCTGTGATGCTGTATTACCGAGAGGGCCCAGAGATACCTCTCCGATAGTCGGAGTGACAAATTCCAATCTCGATCCATGCCAACTCAACAAACACTTTCGGAGATACCTGTAGTGCACCTTTATAATCACCCAGTTACGTTGTGACGTTTGATACACCCAAAGTATTCCTACGGTATCCGGGAGTTGCATGATCTCATGGTCAGAGGAACGTGTATTTGACATAGTGAAAGCAATAGCAATAAACTGAACGATCATTTGCTATGCTAACGGTTGGGTCAAGTCCATCACATCATTCTCCTAATGATGTGATCCCATTATCAAATGACAACTCATGTCCATGTTCAGGAAATCTTGACCATCTTTTGATCAACGAGCTAGTCTAGTAGAGGCTTACTAGGGACACCGTATTTGTTTATCTATTCACACATGTATTTAGTTTCCGGTCAATACAATTCTAGCATGAATAATAAACTATTATCATGAACGGGGAAATATGATAATAACTAATTTATTATTGCCTCTAGGGCATATTTCCAACACCTGGGCTACGAGGCGCACTTCGAATTGTGGAGGAAGTACTTCTGCCTCGTTCGTCGCACTCGAGACAAGTCAATTTTTGAGGTCGGTGGAGCCGAAGTATGCCGCATAGCGGGGACGGGATATCCCGTGGGGACGCCGAAGGAGTCCGAAGTATGGACTTCAGAATGGTTTTATATCGAGGACATCCCTCTATTCGATCCAGCTTGAAGGGGTCTGCCCGAATACTCCGACGCCCCTTTGAAGAAAAGGTACAACTGGCGCCCGAAGAGCCTGTCCCAAGAGGACAATGTCGAGGTGCAGCGCTTAGCAGCCCGTGTGAGGGTACTAGCCCATCATAAGCTGACCATGATAGACGTCATGGCCACCACCATCACTCGGTGCGTCCAACCTCTTCAACAGAGGATTCACCCCTTGTGGTGTTACAATGGGACAAGCGACACTACTCGCCCCCGAAGACTGGGCCCTGCCGATCAAACAGCATTAGCCGCCACACTTGCCGACCTATACAAAGGGGAGCAAGAAGATTTTGTTCGGCGGTCAACAAAGGAGGGATACTCAAGCCACAATCCCATCGAATGGGTAAGCCTTTCTACCCTGTGACCACAGTTCGGTTTCTCAATTTATCCCTTTTTGACCGAAGCCTTTAACTTTACGTGAACAGGAATGTAGGAGCTTTATCGAGACAGTTAACTGTCCGGCCCCTCAGCCCGAGGACTATTCCCATGACGATGATCCGGGCTTTCACGAGGATCCGGACCTGTCGATCGAGCTCGAAGATGGGGTTTTCTACCAGGAAGGCCTTGACGGCTCCAAAGTGGCTATCATAGCCGATTACCCTGGATCCTTCCCTTCCCCCGCGGCAAGCAAGAAGAAGAAAAACTCGTCCCGCAAAAGGCAAGTATCTTCCACAGACCCAAACGCGCCGGCACCTACTCCCAAGCGCCGTAGATCCGTGCGACATACATCGGCAGCGGCGGCAGTGCCAGGGTCGGAAAGCAACAGGGCTCCGATAAATGAGCCGGTCGCGGGGGCGAGCCCGCCTACGAGTTCATCCCAAAGGTATTTCGCTCGACCGTTTGATCTAGTATTATGATTGATAAAGCCTCACAAGAGGCCCCTTTGCCAAAATATTCAGGCAAAGAGTTCGGCCATCTCCCGCCGAGGACGTCGCCAGGATGTCCGGCGGTGCGCAAGATTCCAGGCCTTCCACTCATGCTGAACCTGCTGTGGGGGTCCACACCGTCAATCCAACCCCAGCTGATTCTGGTGACGCCATATCCGTCACCAAATCCGAGGGTGGGAGCGCTATGCATCATCGGCGGCGACGGGAAGCCCTGTGTCATCCAGCCTTCTCCGAACAAGAGTTCGGTGCTCTGCGTACAGCGGACGCGCACCTCGGAGCTGCCCGATCAGGGTTCGGGGAGGCCTTGAAGTTAATATCATCCAGCCTGCAGGTGAGTAATCGGTTATTAGAGTCTGAACACTCGTGTAAACCCAGTAGCCCCCGAGCCTTAAATTGGTCGGCACGAACGATTTAAGGATCCCTGTATTTTGACTGCTAATGCAGGCCTCTAAGCAACACAACGAGCAACTGGCCAAGGAACTGGAAGCTAGCTGAACACATGTCGAATCTGTAAAGGCCGAATTGGAGCACGTGAAGAGCTTTACTCGGGAGGCACATGGTGAGTATATCTGTTCTGCTAATCTTAGTATATTCCCAAGCTAACGCGAGGGTACTATGTAGCAGCTGAATCAATAGGGCAATTACAAAGAGATTTGGATGTAGCCCAAGAATCTCAACGATATGTTGAGTCCCAGCAGGAGGCTGGCTGTCGTGTTTTGCAACGACACCTTGAAGAGAAGAACCGCCTTAAGGAGGAGAACAAACAGCAGGCCGAAGAAATTGAGAGCTTAAAGACTCAATTGGCCGAGGCTCAAGGAGAAAAACCAGAAATTACAGAGGGGCATATTCGGTAAGTTTGATTCTAGCATCAGAAGGTATTTCCCGTGACTGAAGCATAACACGCATGCCGTGACTCATGTACAGGTCTCCTGACTGGGCGACCCGAAGAAGAGATCGGGTCCTACCAAGGAAGCCTTTTAAAAGAGTTGTCCGCCCTTCATGAGCGGGCTCGGAAGGCCATGAAGAGCATGGTGAAAGCATTGTGGCCCGCCGAGCAACCTCCGGAGGGGATGACCGAACTAGTCGATCGCTTCAAGGGAGCCTGAAGTAGGTTCGATCTGTGGAAGACATCGGCTTGTTGGGAGGGAGCACGTGAGGCGTGGGCAATGATCAAGACCCGATATACCGGACTTAACCCAGAGCGTATGGCTCAGGTGGGGCCAGTAGGGTCAGATGGACAAGAAGTGCCGCTCCACCTGGTATATGATCAGGCGATGCCTGCCGCCCGTCTCTCACAAGAAGATTGCTCCCTGGACACCATAATCAACAATCTCGATCGGCAGCCAGATGTATGATTATATGTAACTATGTACTAATAATCAAGGAATTGCTCCGTCTGTGTTGTAAACTTTGTCTTAACCGGCCATCGGCTTCTGCCTCCCGCGCTAATAGCTTGGGAGTGTTCCTTATAAATTATCACCCTAGGGGAGTGAATTATGTTAGGGGGAACCAGGCAATCCAGCCATGTGGTGCGAACAGACAGAAAGCACACAGGGAGATATGTTATATTACTGCTTAGCGTAAGAAACATCTTCCGAAGAAAATAGTACCTCTATCGATACCTTTCTTCAGGGTGCTACGTAAATCATAGGTAGAAGGCCGTATACTGTTAGTATGCGACTAAGGGCTTTTCGTACGAGAAGAAGCCCGAGTAATGGTTATGATGACCATAGTACTATTAGTTGATTCCATTGTAGCCGATCAATTGTCTGCTGAAGATAGCTAGCTTTTGTCTTCACCCGTCTGAGGTACGTATCCGGATGACCCGATCGTAACAATCGCAGAGGTGCTCCCTTTACCCTCTAGCCGAACAATCGGGAACGTAGAGGGTAACCACAGGAGCGAGGCAACCCAGCTTGGCAAAGTCTTAGTTCGAATTGATGCATATGATGGCTTAAAAACGACAAGGGAAACATGCAAACACAAGTAAGTGTGCATAAGTGCTTATAATATAAAAACATTGGCTTCGGAAAAGAAGCCCCCAGGTACTGTGTTCGGATTTAACACTTAAGGGTGTAGGCCGAAATTTTTTAGTACAAGATCGGTTGAGCCGAACATAGATTTGGGAAGAAAAAAAGAATTCAAACCTGCCAAAAATCAAGGTGGGAGGCGGAAGAAATAAAAAAAGAAAAGAAAGAAAATAGGAGGGTAAAGAGTATGACGACACCAGTCTAGCCGTAGAAACGACGGAGACGAGCTGCGTTCCATGGGTTTGGTTCAAGGCGGTTGTCCGGCGGGTTCCGAAGACGGTAAGCCCCTCCTGTGAGTACTTCGTCAATTATGAAGGGGCCTTCCCATTTGGGCTTGAGTTTATGCTTCTGCTTCTCCGGGAGCCGTAGGACGAGTTCGCCTACGTTGTATGCTTGTGCCTTGACCTCCCTGCTCTGGTAACGTCGGGCCTGCTGTTGATAAAAGGTAGAACGGGCCCGAGCTATGTCGCGCTCCTCCTCCAAGGCGTCCAAGTCATCTTGCCGATCTAACTCGGCCTCCCTTTCCTCGTACATGTGCACCCGTGGCACGTCATGAATAATGTCACAGGGGAGGACTGCCTCTGCCCCATAGACCATGAAGAACGGTGTGTATCCCGTTGACCTATTCGGGGTGGTGCGCAGGCCCCATAGAACGGAGTCGAGCTCCTCAACCCAATGACAGTTGGACTCTTGGAGAGACCGGACCAAACGTGGCTTAATGCCGCTCATAATGAGGCCGTTTGCTCGTTCGACTTGTCCATTGGTTTGCGGGTGATAAACCGATGCGTAATCGAGCTTGATGCCCATCTTTGCGCACCAGTCTTTGACCTCTTGAGCCATGAAATTGGATCCGTTGTCAGTTATTATACTGTGTGGAACACCGTAACGGTGTACCACGCCGGATATAAAGTCGATTACTGGTCCGGACTTGGCTGATTTGACAGGTTTTGCCTCTATCCATTTGGTGAACTTGTCCACCATGACCAGTAAGTATTTATTCTTCTTGGTCCCCCCTTTAAGTGGTCCAACCATATCCAGCCCCCAGACCACGAAGGGCCAGGTGATCGGAATAGTCCAAAGAGCTGTTGGGGGCATGTGACTTTGATTTGTAAAAAGTTGACACCCCATGCAATATTTGACAAGTGACTGGGCGTCCGCCCGAGCTGTGGGCCAGAAAAAACCAGCCCGGAAGGCCTTGCTTACTAAGGCTCTTGCTGCGGCGTGATGACCGCCCATCCCTGCGTGGTCTTCGGCTAGGAGCTGCCGCCCTTCTTCCTCAGATATGCACCGCTGTAGTATTCCGGTGGTGCTCTTCTTGTATAACTCTCCTTCATGCACCTTGTAGGCTTTGGAGCGCCGAACTATGCGCCACGCCTCCGTCTGATCGTCGAGGAGTTCTTTGCGAAGGAGGTAGGCGAGGAAGGGCTCGGTCCATGGCGCGATTACTGCCATGACCTCGTGAGCCGAGGGCGTTTCGTCCATTACGGAGCCGCCGATGATTTGATCGTCTGGTTCGTTTACAGGGGGAACAACCTCGTCTGCACTGGTTAGATCGGCGCCCTTGTGATCGTCCTGCCAAGCCACGGATGGCTTAAAGAGCCATTCCAGGAAAGTGTTTGGTGGGACAGGGTCGCGTTTGGCCCCCGTGCGAGCCAGTATGTCGGCAGCTTGGTTGTCGTCTCTAGCGACTTGGTGAAATTCCAGCCCCTCGAACCGTGCGGATATCTTGAGGACAGCGTTTCTGTATGTCGCCATCTTTGGATTCTTGGCATCGAACTCGCCGTTGATTTGAGAGATGGCCAGGTTGGAGTCTCCCCGTACCTCCAGCCGCTGTATGCCCATTGAGGCTGCCATCCGAAGACCGTGCAAGAGGGCTTCGTATTCGGCTGCATTGTTGGAGTCGGCATACATGATCTGCAACACGTATCGAACGTTGTCGCCTGTGGGGGATGTGAGAACATCTCCAGCCCCCAGTCCGGCCAAAGTTTTGGATCCATCGAAGTACATCGTCCAATGGGAGTATGTACTATATTCCCTGGGGAGCTCGGCTTCTGTCCATTCGGCGAGGAAATCTGCCAACACCTGAAATTTAATATCTCGTCGTGGTTTGTAGGTAATTTCAAAAGGAAGGAGCTCAATGGCCCATTTGGCTATGCGGCCGGTTGCGTCCCTGTTATTGATTATATCATTCAGGGGTACTTCGGAAGCCACCGTAACCGAACACTCTTGGAAGTAGTGTCTTAGTTTTCGTGATGCCATAAATACTGTATAGGCTATCTTCTGGTAGTGCGGGTATCTGGACTTGCATTGCGTTAGTACTTCTGACACGTAATAGACCGGCTTCTGTATCCGGAATTTGTGTCCCTCCTCCTCTCATTCGACGACGAGCACTGCGCTAACGACTTGGTTGGTCGTCGATATGTATAATAACATGGGCTCACCCGCGCCTGGTGCTGTGAGTATGGGATTGCTTGCCAGGAGTGTCTTGATTTCTTTTAACGCAGCCTTTGCTTCATCGGTCCATTCGAAATTCTTGGTCCGTTTCAGCAATTTATAGAGCGGTAAAGCCTTTTCACCGAGGCGGGAGATAAAGCGACTTAACGCCGCCATGCAACCAGCCAACCTTTGGACGTGCTTTAGCTCTGTGGGAACTGCAAGTTCTGATAAGGCACGGATCTTAGCCGGATTCGCTTCTATTCCTCTATGGGAAACGATGAATCCGAGCAGTTTACCAGCGGGAACTCCGAATACACACTTCTCCGGATTGAGTCGTATATCGTATTCGTGTAGGCTGGCAAAGGTTTGCCTTAGATCGTCGATCAAATGGCTGACGTGTTTGGTTTTAATGACCACATCGTCAACGTATGCCTCGACTGTTTTGCCAACCTGTTTTTCGAGACAGGTCTGGATCATGCGCTGGTATGTAGCCCCAGCGTTCTTTAGCCCGAAAGGCATTGTGTTGAAGCAGAATGGCCCGTATGGGGTGATGAATGCGGTTGCAGCTTGGTCGGATTCCTTCATTTTGATCTGATGGTATCCGGAGTAAGCGTCGAGGAAACACAGTGAATCGTGTCCGGCTGTGGCGTCGATGATCTGGTCTATCCGTGGTAGGGGGAAAGGGTCCTTGGGGCAGGCCTTGTTAAGGTCTTTGAAGTTGACGCACAGCCGCCAGGATTTGTCTTTCTTTGGTACCATCACCAGATTTGTCAACCATTCGGGATGCTTAATGTCCCGACTGAATCCATCCTCTAGCAGTTTGGCTAATTCTTCACCCATAGCTTGTCGTTTGGGTTTGGAAAAGTGGCGCAGAGTCTGCTTGACGGGCTTAAAGCCTTCGATGATATTCAGACTGTGTTCTGCTAGCCGCCGCGGGATTCCGGGCATATCAGAAGGGTGTCAGGCGAAGATATCCCAATTTTCTCGTAAGAATGTCCGCAGCGCTTCGTCCATTACGGGGTCGAGCTGAGCTCCGATGGACGCTGTCTTGTTGGGGTCCGTCGGGTGCACCTGAAATTTAATGATTTCCTTTGCTGATCAAAAGGACGCGGGTTTGGGCCTCTTGCTGAGGATCACATCGTCCTTGTCTACCGTTGACCGAAGTGCGGTCAGTTCTTCTGCAGCAAAGGTCTCAGCTAGAGCCTCGAGGGCAAGTGTTGCTGTTTTGTTTTCGGCCCGAAGGGCTATATTCGGATCACTGGAGGTTGTGATTACCCCGTTTGGTCCTGGCATCTTAAGTTTCATATACCCGTAATGTGGTATAGCCTGGAATTTTATGAAGGCGTCACGTCCCAACAGGGCGTGGTAGCCGCTGGGGAAGGGCTCGATATGGAAGAGGAGTTCTTCGGATCGGTAGTTTTCGGGCGTGCCGAACACTACGTCCAGGACTATACGTCCTGAACAGCGCGCCTCTTTCCCCGGGATGATTCCCCGGAAAGTTGTGTTGCTATGCTCGATGCGAGATCGGTCGAACTGCATTTTTTCTAGGGTATCTTCGTAGATCAAGTTTAAGCCACTGCCGCCGTCCATTAGCACCTTGTGTAACCTGAAGCCATCGATGATGGGGTTCAGGACTAAGGTGGCCGGTGAATGACCGGGAAGCATGGCTGGTCCGTCAGTATCTGCGAAGGTAATGGGCATGTCTGCCCATGCACTTGTTGCTGCCACATGATATATCTGTTCGAGTTCTTTAAGAGCTCTTTTCCTCCTGTTCCTTGAGGGGAACGTTTCGTAGATTGTCAGGACTTCGGCGGCATATTCGGGTGGCGATGTGGAGCGCCTGTTCGGCGGTGCTGCCTCAAGAATGGCTTGACCGCTTTTTGCGACCTGCCTGACGACCCAGCAAGCTCTAAGGCTGTGAGTCGGAGCTGTGTTCAGCAATACGGAGTGTATGGGGCAAGGTTTATCCAGTAGTCCATCAAGGATGGTACTTACCCCTGGAAGGGGCCTGTTTCTCTTTTCGGCAGGTTCGAGTCTGGGTGGCCGCTTTGGAGGTATCCTCTTTTTCCGATCTCCTCTAGGGTATTCGGTAAAGGTTGGTTCCGTAAATAGCCGTTCGGCTTGCCAAGCGCTTTCCATGGCACAATACTTCTGTACCAAAACTGACAGCTTGGTGAAGTCACGAATGTGCCGCCGCGCCAGGGCATTGAGAATCCCTTTGTCATGGCAGTTACGAATGAAGGTTGCCATTATCTCTTGATCACTGAGGCCCCGTGCTTTGTTTCGAGCGAGGAGGAGTCTGGCCCAGAAATGATGAACCGACTCTCCTGATAAATGTATAATGTCCGGTAGGTCCGAAGACTTGGGCTCTGCTGCGATGCTTGAGTGATCGGCTTGGGAGGTGGGTGGGAAAAGATTTGACTCCACGCCACGGTGGGAGTTCGGAATCACAGACTCCGAACTGTGTAATGGATCAGGGACCAATGTCGGACTGTTTCCGAAGCGAACACCAGGGTCCGGGTTGCAGGCGAGGTCTTGATGATCAGAGACTGGGATATAAACCGTTTTAATTCCGGTCGCTGGGGGGGACGAGCCCCCGGCCGGACACTCGACGGTGGCGACAAGGTGGGTGACCGTGGGGATGTGAATTTCCCTATTGTTGGGTTTAAGCCCGAGCCAGTCATACACCGGGATCTGGTCATCGGCCATACGCATGGTCTCCATCCGATCAAGTAACTCGTTGAGAAACGAGGCGGTGGTAGGATGCGTGTCGCTGAAGCGAGTGGGGTCGGTATGTGGCGTCGCAATTCCGGAGTCGCGCGAGAGCGATCCCGGATTCTGTCCAGCCATGGTAGATCCGGTCACAACGACCGAATTGGGTTCCGCCAAGACGAGTTCTCCCCGTGAATCAGTGACAAACTCTAGGGTTCCAAACCTGATTCCTTGATCGGGAGAAGAGTTTCCGATCTGGCATGGGTGGCCGATCGGGTAAGCGTGCGACGAGATGTCGCCGCTCGCGAGGATCTGATCCGGGGCGAGAGCCCCCTGGGTGCAGATCTCGCTGCTTGTGACAAGGCGAGCCATCGATTCCTTCTGGTGATCACAGCGGAACTCTCAATGAAAGCACCAATGTCGGTGTCAAAACCGGCGGATCTCGGGTAGGGGGTCCCGAGCTGTGAGACTAGAATCGAGGGTAACATGAGACGAAGGGGACAGTGTTTTACCCAGGTTCGGGCCCTCCTATGGAGGTAATACCCTACGTCCTGCTTGATTATATTGATGGTATAAGGGTTACAGAGTTGATCTACCACGAGATCGTATGACTAAAACCCTAGATGAGTTCTGTTGGCCTACAACCTAAAACCCTTCGGCTTATATAGACGCCGAGGGTACCTAGGGTTTACACATAGTCGGTTGCACATTAAAGGGAAAAAACATGCCTATCTACTGTCGACACCTTGGAGGACACACCATGGCTCCTTGAAACTTCCGCCTTGGCAACGGGGCCCCTGATCACCCAATGTTCATCCAGTGGCCCACATAGTCCGGCCCATGAGAAATAGGTCGGCTATCCGAGGACCCCTTAAACCAGGACTCCCTCACCCCCCCTGTCTGAGGACGGACGCGTGAGGAAATTTGCGAGTCAACTTTGGAGATGCCCAAACCCCACGGGTATATCTTGCATGCGGTGAAATTAGAAGCTTCTAGAAGAACTCCAGCAAAGCCGTACAGGAAAGGTAATGGCACAATTCATTCGTTGATCAATGGTTATGGGGAAAACTGGTGGCCAATGTGTGTGATACGTCTCCAACGTATTTATACTTTGTAATTGTTAAATGCTATTATGTTATCACTTCTATGTACTTTAGATGTCATTTTATATTATTTTTATGGACTAATGTATTAATTTAGTGTCCAATGTCAGTTTCTGTTTTTGCATGTTTTTTGTTTCACAGAAGAACCATACCTACATAAGTCCAAACACGATGAAATTTTTTGATGTTTTTTTTCTGAAACATAAGAGACCTTAAAAGTTTCGAGAGAAGGCGAGAAGTCCACATGGGATCCACAAGCCAGTGGGGCGCGCTTTGGGGGGGTAGGCACGCTGGGTTGGCTTGTGGGCCCCGTAATACTCTGTTTGCCATAATTGTCAGCCTATAAATTCTCACATATTACGAAACCCTCGAAGCGAGAACCGAAACAATTATCGCCGCTGCAAGCCTCTGTTCCACCGCGATCCCATCTGGAGCCCTTTTCTGGTACTCTGTCGACGGGGGAAATCATTGGGGATGCTATTTTCGTCAACCGTGTTGCCTCTATGATGATGTGCGAGTACTTCCTTCAGAACTTATGGTTCCACAGTAGTAGCCAGATGCCTTTCTCTCTCTCTCTCTCTCTCTCTCTCTTGATCTTCAATACAATGATCTTCTTTTAGATCAATCTGATGTGATCTTTTGTGATGTGTTTGTTGGAATCCAATGGATTGTGGATTTATGATAGGATTATTCAATGTATTTATATGAGTTTCTTGAGCCTTCTTTGCTGCATAATTTTATAGGTTTGTATTTCTATTCGATATATCAGTCTACTCTGGCCAAGTTTGATTGATTTATCTTCAGCGGATGAGGTGCTTTGTAGTAGGTTTAATCTTGCGGTGATCTTGTCAAGTGACAAAAATATAAGGGCACACATTTGTATTGTTGCTACTAAGGATAAAACGATGGAGTTTGGTCACATTGATTGATCTTAATATGTCTACGTTATGTCATCTTGTTTATTGTGTTACACTGTTTGTGATAGGACGTGGATGTTGCCTAAGGGGGGTGACTAGGCTCTTTAAAATAATTACGGTTTAGGCTTGAACAAATGCGGAATAAAACTAGCGCTTAATTTGTCAAGCACAAACCTAAAACAACTAGACTCACCTATGTGCACCAACAACTTATGTTAAGCAAGAAGAATAACTAAGTGATAGCAAGATATATAATGAGAAACAATATGGCTATCACAAAGTAAAATGCATAAGTAAAGGGCCCGGGTAAGAGATAACCAAGGCACGCGGAGATAAAGATGTATCCCGAAGTTCAGACCCTTGCGAATGCTAATCTCCCTTTGGAGCGGTGTGGAGTCACAATGCCCCCCAAGAAGCCACTAGGGCCACCGTAATCTCCTCACGTCCTCGCACAATGCTGTCGTGATTCCACTAAGGGACCCCTGAGGACGGTCACCGAACCCGTACAATTGGCAACCCTTGGGGCGGTCACCGAACCCGTACACTTTGGTAACCCTTGGGGGGCGGTCACCGGAACCCATACAAATTGCTCGGGCCAATCTCCATAACATAATTGGAGACCCCGATGCTTGCCCGAAGCTTTACACCACAATGATTGAGCTCCGAGGCATCACCAACCGTCTAGGGCGCCAAAGCACCCAAGAGGCACAAGCCCTAGGGTGCCCAAACACCCAAGAGTAATTAGCTTCTCAAACTTCACTTCCACATATCACCGTGGAGAACTCAAACCGATGCAACTAATGCAATGGCAAGAACACACGAAATGGTCAAGTCCCTCACTCCCAAATCTCACCACAACAACAAAATCTATGGAGGAATATGAGAGGAAGAACAAGTGAAAGGACCGAGATGACGACTAGAGGGGGGGTGAATAGGCGTTTTGAAACTTTTACGGATTTGGCTTTATCCTAATGCGGAATTAAACTAAACAGATACTTTTCAAGCACAAATCCTAAATATGCTAGGCTCAACTAAGTGCACCAACAACCTATGCTAAACAAGATAGGCAATTAAAGAAACTAGCAAGCACAAACTATATCACAAGATATGGAAATGTAGGAGCAACTAAGCAATTCTAACTAACACAAGATATATCTATATGAGCAAGTATGAATTGCGGAAAGTAAAAGGTGTGGGAATGAGATAACCACAAGTGAGTCGGGGACGCGGATTTATCCCGAAGTTCACACTCGTGAGAGTGCTAATCTCCGTTGGATCGGTGCCGAAGCCAAAGCTCCGGAGCGCCACCAAGTGGCTCACCGTATTCTCACTTTCGAGTCACCCCCAACGGATGAGCCTCGATTCACTCGGGGTTGGTCTTGAAGGCGACCACCACACCTTTACAACTTCTCCGGAGCACACCACAAACACGGAAGCTTCCGGAGGAACTTGACCACCTAGGCCACTTCACACCCTTCCTCGGAGCACACCGCAAAAGGAAGCTTCCGGGGGAACCTTGGCCACATAGACCTCTTGACAAGCTCCTCAATATATCACCAAACCGTCTAGGAGGTGGAAGCCGCTAAGAGTAATAAACTCACGGGCTCACACTCGAACAAATCGATGCGGGGAGCTCAAACCAATGCAAAAAATGCAATGCAAGGTCAAGCAACAAATGCTGAACTCACTCTCTCAATCTCACAAGATGCACTCTCTAAAGTAGGAGATTGAAGAGAGGGGATGCAATGGAGGAAATGAACAAATGACTCCAAGATCCATCCACAAATCCCCCTTCACATAGAGGGGAGATAGGGTATTAGGAGAGGTGGTATGATGCTCAAAATGATGTTTAGAAAGTGTATGAACAACCACCAAACCGGTGGGGAGGAAGGGCTCTTTTATAGCCAACCCCCAAAACAAGCCGTTGGGGCTCCAACGGACAGTTCCAGGACACCCCCTTCCCACGTGGGTTGAGACCCCGTGCCCACGATACAAGCCCGTGTGCACGGGGACCCCGTGCCCACGGCCTCAAAACCCCGTGCGCACGAGGTACCCACAGACAGCCAGGAGCAGGAAACTGAAACATGCATAACTTGGGCATACGGACTCCGAATTCGATGATCTTGGGCTCGTTTTAAAGCTATGGAAAAGCCCAAGGTCCTCACATAGAAAACCACCCAAGATCAACAATAAAGAATGATGAAAATCATGAAAAGGTTTGAGCTCTCTACATGCAACGTGATCAAGCTACTCGCCTGAAAGTCCCTCTTGATAGTACGGTTATCAAACCTATAATCCGGTCTCGCACCAAACACCATGATACCGGAAAAACTAGGAAAACCTAGCTAAGGTATACCTTTTCCTCACACATTCAACTTGAGCTTGATGATGAATTTTAATGCTTGCGTTAAGTTGTAATCCTGTTCTTGTCCACGATCACTTGGTGAAGATACTCGAGATGCTTCCTCATATTGCAATGAGGGAAGCCTTCACTTAATCCCATCTTCACACGCACATATTATCGTGATGTGGACCTCAAGCTTTAAAGCATATAACCTCCGGCTTCTCATCTTGCACTTGGACTCCTCGAACCCGATGATCATCACCACTTGATGTCATCCTCACATAGGCCACTCAAAATCTTTCTTTTGATGCAAGCCCATGAGAAACACCTAACCCATATAGACATAGCAAACACATAACATGGGTTAGTGCACAAAACGCAATTCACAATTACTTATCATACCACTAGATCACTTGATCCCACGCGGTACATTATTTGCGCTTGTGTGTTGACCATCTAGATACACTCTTTGAGCTTCATCTAGGTCAACCAATATCTTTACTTCAAGCTCTATATTGGTTTCTTGAAAGCCATAATGAACTCTTCATTTTACTTCATTGCTTCAAGACTATATCACCAAAGCTCTTTCATGACCATATCAAGATTCACCATGAACATCATATTGGTCATCACTTGCTCTTTTAAATGCCGCATCACAAACTCTTGAGAGACACAATGAATTCTTCACTCTAGTTTCTTGCTTCAAGATATGATCAACCAAAACCCAACACATGAGCTCATCGTGATCTTCACTTGATCATACCACATATTGAATTCTTCCCTTTAATTATACTCTCAAGACCTTGATTATTACAATTCCAAATGTGTCAACCTTTGAGATCCTCCAATGAACTCCACCATGAGGACTTACTGGAGAGGCTTTTGATGGAAGTCTTCCCACATAAATTCAACATGCTTCATGCATCAATATGGAACACTTCTTCGTATAAGATACAATCCCCTTGATGCTCCATAGAGATTGTCATTCAATACCAAAGCTAAGAGCAAATCTTCATCTCTATGGCAATCATCCTTAAGCCTCCACCTATGTAATATCCCTTCAAATATATCTCAGTGAAAGCATTAGTCCATAGAGATTGTCATTAATTACCAAAACCACACTTAGGGGCTAGATGCCCTTTCAATCTCCCCCATTTTGGTAATTAATCTCAACAAGAGGGTTTATATAATGAATTTCAAAAACAAGCATGCGATTTATCCGAGAATAAATTGTATACTTGAGGTGGTTTTGTTAGCCTCAAATATCACAAAGATAGTTGATGTTATCAAAACCGGCTATACTAGCATCACAATACTACAGAAGAATTTGATGCTAGTAGAACCACTCTATATAGAGCAAACTCCCCCACAACATATGCATGTGTGAATGAACTTGAATTTCATTGCATATATTGTATGACATAAACTTGGTGGAGTTTTCTCTATATACAAGCAACAAGCATAAACAAATGTAGATATGCATGAATGACAAGAACCAACCCACTTCTCCTAAACCCTCTAAACTTCACCCTCATTCGCATAAAATGCCAAAATAAGAACATGATATCCATGAATGAATCCATTCTTATACAAACTTGATCTTAGCATATGAGCTTTGTCGCATGACACATGGCACAAGGCACATGGCGTAAATTGATCTTATTTGAGTAAAAATGAATTACTAAGCGAGGGAGCAAAAACCACAACCAAAAAGAGTGTTTTTGCAATTTTATCAATATTGCACATAAGAGCACATTGAGCATTTGACATGCAACAAATTGCTTAATCGAGATATTTGGGATAAGTGAACCATGAGCATGATTTTATAGGTCCCCATGATATGCTTTTTCTCAAATGTCTCATAGATGCTATAAAAGAGGTTCAAGCTTTTGCAAGAAACACAAACTCAACAAGTACTAAGCATGCCGTGATGCAACATATATAATGTCGACTCTAATTCAAATAAATGCATGGTGAAGTACTTGTTACCGAGGGAGCATTGGTGTAAGGGGCCCTTGATCTAGCTCGGGAATATGAGGGACTTGGTCTTGTTCTTGGATATGTACATGATCTCCCATAGCATCTCGCTCTTGCATTGGGCGTGATGACTTCCCTTGTGGTGGATCCACAAGGAGGGCTCTTACTCCTTCTTCTTCTACACGGACACGGGATTTTTCTTGGGGAAAAAATATGACCATTCCCCATTGTACTTGTAGCTTGGGAAGGAGCCTCATCACCTACAACACTTAAAACAAATTGCTCTACAAGGAAGCCTTTATCCTCATCACACTCCACATTCATTGTTACCTCAATGCATCCCGTAGATTTATTAAGAATATAGTAAGTGGGAGTTTGATGCATATCCAAAAAAATTGTCCCAAATTTTGGTTAACCCGGTTTTCATGAAGACATTAAACACTTACAACCGAACCGGGTTTTCATTTATCTTTTCCCTCAAATCAAGGAATCAGCCAAACTTGGCTCTAATAGTTTCCCACGGTGTCTCCACATTCCTCATGAATAAGCCAATCATCCAATGCATCTCCAAAGTACCTAAAACACATTAAGGTACAATTTGGTCCCCAAACTTATTGGGTCCGAAGTAGTTAGCATAACTACAATACATATGGCAAACTCCACATTTAAATAAGTGCATATGGATATGAACTCGCAATTCATGCACATCTTTAACCATTATGAATATTATGGAGTTTACCCAATATAGAGGATCAAGTAGAGCAAGGCATGAAGAAGTATATAAATAAATATGCATACACAAGCCTACCAAGGTCCAAAGAGATACAATTTGGACAAAAGAACGCATACACGATGAATGCACCAATAATAACAAAGAATTCAAGTTGTCCAAATTATATCAAAGTGGTGAATCCACACAATACTGCACACAAAGAACAACACATGATTTAAGCAAAAAACCAATGAGCATAGGATATACACTACACACATGCTCAAAGGCTTATCTCACTCAAGTAGATAATAGATAGTGCAAGTAGTGAGATAAGGCAAGTTGAAGCACGAGCCGAGAAGAATATGATCATAAAATTTCTACCACATGAAGAAATACCAATTGTAAGAGAATAAAAAAGGTATTTGGAATTAACACTTGGTGGTAGATTCCGAAGATGCACAAGATCGAAAACATAATCCAAAGCATAAGAAGAGAGTTTCATAGTGTTCTTGGCCGGGTGGGCATTTCTACCCGTTGGACCCCATGCGCATGGGGGTCTAGGACCGCGTGCGCACGGCGTGTCCAGAGAGTTTCGCGGCTCCAGTAAGTTTCTGTGAAACTCTAAGGACACCTCGGCGCAGCACGCTACAAAGCAAATAAAAACTAACAAGAGATAATTAATGGATGCTTTGATAATTTGAATTTCAAATGAGCTTGACATACCACATATTGACTAGATAATATTGAATATCAATACTAGGTGGTATTTCTCATTTTTCACATTTTGGGTTTGTGATGTGCACAAAATATATCACTCCCCCGTAATGTGATGATCCACTAATATCTCACAAGAGCCAAAAAAGATTCCAATACGATACACTAAAGGCTCAAGACTACAAACACCACTATATGATGTGCAATGCAACCTACTGATGCGTCTCCAACGTATCTATAATTTTTGCTTGTTCCATGCTGTTATATTATCATTCTTGGATGTTTTACAATCATTTTGTAGCAACTTTATATCATTTTTTGGGACTAACCTATTGACATAGTGCCAAAGTGTCAGTTGATGTTTTCCTTGTTTTTTTTACTTCATAGAATATCAAAACCAAACGGAGTCCAATCGTGACGAAACTTTTTGGAAATTTTTTATGGACGAGAAGACACCCAGTGGGCCAAAGAAGAGCCAGGAAGGTGGGCTATGGGGAGCACAACCCACCAGGGCGCGCCTTGATGGGTTGTGCCCTCCACGGGACCCCTCTCCACTGCCTCTGATGCCTATAAATTCCCAAATATTCCGAAAACCCTAGGGGAGTCGACGAAACACAATTCCAGCCGCCGCAAGTTCCAGAACCTCGAGATCCAATCTAAACACCATCACGGAGGGGTTCATCTTCTTCATAGGTGCCTCTCCGATGATGCGTGAGTAGTCCACCATAGACCTACGGGTTCGTAGGCAGTAGCTAGATGGATTCCTCTCTCTCTCTCTCTCTTATGATTCTCAATACAATGGTCTCTTGGAGATCTATTTGATGTAAACTTTTGCGGTGTGTTTGTTGGGATCCGATGAATTTTGAGTTCATGATCAGTTTCTGTCCATGAATATTATTTGAGTCTTCTTTGATCTCTTATATGCATGATTACTTATAGCTTCATATATCTTCTTCGAATCTTTGGTTTAGTTAGGCCAACTAGATCGATTTTTCTTGCCATGGGAAGAGGTGCTTTGTGATGGGTTTGATCTTGCGGTGTCCTTTCCCAGTGACAGAAGGGGCAGCAAGGCATGCATGTATCGTTGCCATTAATGATAACAAGATGGGGTCTATTCCTACATGAATAGATCTTGTCTACATCATGTCATCGTTCTTATTGCATTACTCCGTTTTCCATGAACTTAATACACTAGATGCATGCTGGATAGCGGTCGATGTGTGGAGTAATAGTGGTAGATGCAGGAAGGAGTCGGTCTACTTATCTTGGACGTGATGCCTATATAATGATCATCGCCTTGGATATCGTCATGATTATTTGATCTTCTATCAATTGCCCAACAGTAATTTGTTCACCCACCGTGCGCTATACTCATGAGAGAAGCCACTAGTGAATCCTACGGCCCCCGGGTCTACTTTTCCAACATATTGCTTTCCGATCTATCTTTTTGCCTCTTTGTTTTCAGATCTACAAAACCAAAAAACCAAAAATATTTTTCTGCATATTTTATTTTCCCTTTCTATTTTGTGTTCTTGAGAGATCTATCTCTCCTATCTATCACTACCTAATCTATCTTTTTACCGTAGAGAGATTGACAACCTCTCTTTCACGTCGGGTTGCAAGTATTTGTTGTTTGTGTGCAGGTGCTGCTTATTGGGTGGTGGTGATCCTCCTACTGGTTCGATAACCTTGGTTTCATAACTGAGGGAAATACTTACCGTCGCTATGCTGCATCATCCCTTCCTCTTTGGGGAAATACCGACGCAGTCTCAAGCCACGTCAGAAGAAATTTCTGGCGCCGTTGCCGGGGAGGAAGCGGTCTCTTCTATGTGCCTATCTCAGGCGCCGAGGGGACTCCATCATCATCTATCAGGTTCCTAATCACAAATCTCATCTCCTTGCAATTACATTATTTGCCGTTTGCCTCTCGTTTTCCTCTCCCCCACTTCACCAATTTGCCGTTTTATTCGCCCTCTTTTTCGTTTGCCCTTTTCTCGTCAGATCTCTTGCCTAGTCATTATGGCTAGTTCTTCCTTTATTTTGTGTACTCCCGATAATGAGGTTCTTAATTTTAAGCAAAGGGGAGGGGAGAACCTAAAAGATGCTTGGTATAGGATTTGCAATGCTCATAATAGATCTATCCATAAGCAATCTACCGTTGTTCTTCTTCGCAGTTTTTATGTGGGCATCACCACTTGGTATAGATTCGTCCTTGATACGATTACTGGTGGGAATTTCTTGATGTGTCCATCTTTGGATGCTTTTAATGCTATGTAAAGTTTAGTGGGATCACCACCTCTTATGATCAATGAAACAACTTTAACTCTCGAACATGTTATGGAGAGATTAGATGCTATTGAAAAGAAAATGATTACCCAAGAAAATCTTGAAAGTTTGGATAAGAAAATGCATAATCTTGCTAATAAAATTGGGTCTAAGGCGGGAGATGCTTTTAAATTGCTAATGGAAAAAGAAACCATAGTTAATGAGAGGGTAGAAGAGAGTCCTTACCGGATTGATAAGTTGGAAGAGATCTTTAGTAATTTGGGTTCGGCTTTTTATTCTATCAAAACTATTGAAAAAACTCCCGTAAAAATTGGTAAGACCACGCATGTCACTAAGAACAAAGTTGCTACACCTAGTAGTCACAAGGGGGATCTTAAAATGATTAGTGTTCATCCCGACTTTGTTGAAATCATAAGAGACCCTATTTACAAGAATGAATTTTTTGGTTTTCTTCCTAGGAGTGTTGTCATCAAGAATGTGCATGCTAAACCCTTGAAGAAATCTAGTTGTGTGATTGAAGAGTTGAAAACCAAAGACGACAATACTTGAATCTATGCGTTATGCCTAGCTAGGGACGTAAAACGATAGCGCTTGTTGGGAGGCAACCCAATGAATAAATAATTTTTTCTTTTTCCTTTCTGTTTTGAGTGTTGATACAATTATTCCTCGGTTATGATTGTGTTTTTATGGTTTATTTAGTGTTTGTGCCAAGTAGAGCCTTTAGGATGATTCATAAGATGAGTAGAAGCGATACTGAATCTGAAACAGAAACTTTGCCTCAAGTATATGAATTTTAATTTTTTTACTGGGACGTGATCTTGAGCTGAAATTTTAACACAGTGTTGCTATACAAATTCCTTACGCTGTCCTAATTTTTCAGAATTTTTAGAGTTACAGAAGTATGATTAGAGTACATATTAATACAGAATGTTCTGTTTAAGACAGATTCTATTTTCGTTGCATTGTGTGCTTGTTTTGATGAATCTATGGGTTATATTGAAGGGTATGAGCCATGGTAAAGTTAAAATACAGTAGGTATAATGCAATAATAAAATATGAATGGGTTTTCAACAGCACCTAAAGTAGCGATTTGCTTTATTATACTAACGGATCTCACGAAGATTTTGTTGAGTTTTGTGTGATTGAAGTTTTCAAGTTTTGGGTGAGATCATGATGGATGAAGGAATAAGGAGTGAAAAGAGCCTAAGCTTGGGGATGCTACAGCACCCCCAAGATATATCCAAAGATAAACAAGCAATTAAGCTTGGGGATGCCCCCGAGTGGCATCCCCTCTTTCTTCTAACGACCATCGGCATTTTACTTGGAGCTATATTTTTATTCATCACATATCATGAGTTTTGCTTGGAGCATCTTGTATCTTTGCTTGCTTTGCTTGATTGTTTGTCATTTGTATCCTTTCTGGACACACCTATTTGAGAGAGCCAAAATTATTCTATGATTTGTTAGAATTGCTCTATGTGCTTCACTTAAACTTTTTGAGCTATAGAATTGCTCTAGTGCTTCACTTATATCTTTTTGAGCATGGTGTGCTTGGAAATTTTTGTAGAAATACTCTCATGCTTCACTTAGATTAATTTTAGAGTTAGTAAATTTTGAAGAAATCCTCTCATGCTTCACTTATACTATTTTCAGAGATGAAATCTTTATGCTCATGTGCTTCACTAAAATTTGTTTGAGCTTGTCAAAAAAAGCAATGGCAATATATGAAACTAGTCCCAAAGTGATAGATATCCAAGGAGGATATAATAAAAACTTTCATGAAGATCATTGGACAAATTAAATTGATTCCTTGTAAAAGTTTTGAAACATGATGATAGTAATATGTGAGTCATGTTAGTGAGTAATTATGCTTAATAGGAATATTGGTGTTAAGGTTTGTGATTCCCTATGCATGCACGAAAGTCAATAGTTATGCAATGAAGTTACATCCTACTTATGGTGCATTATTCGGTGTTAGTTATGCTCAATGCTCGCTTATGTGAATTTTCGTTTCTTGTTTTGGTTGCTTCTCAATCTATTTGCTAGCCTCCATTTGTACTAAGTAGAAATACTACTTGTGCATCCAAAATCCTTAAACCAAGTTTTGCCTTATGAGTCCACCATACCTACCTATATGAGGTATTTCCATGCCATTCCAAGCAAATTTGTATGTGTCATCTCTAAATTTTCAAAATAAATTTTTTCATTTGTGTGCTCGTACCACTCATGAAACGGTGGGGAGTGTCCAATATTTTTCCATGCTAGATGTGTTATTCTCAAGATTAGTGTTTATTCACTTGTCATTGCACGAGAGTGCGGCGGTAATAGGGATGCCCATTCCCGAAATGAAAAAAAAAGAAAAAAAAATATTTACTTTATGTTATCAAACAATAAATTCCTTTGAAAGTGTTGGTATGGAAGGCAACCGTGGATACGGCCCGCCATGGAAAGTGAAAGTTTGGTGGAAAAAGGAATAAACTTTATTTTCTGTTTGGGAACCGCCTATGATATATCTAGCATGGAAAGTATTGTGAGCTACTTTGTCGTTTTCGTTGACAGGAAAAGCATGCCACCCAAAATATTTTCTCTGTCAATTTAAACTTTGAGCTCTGGCACCTCTACAAATCCCTACTTCCCTCTACGAAGGGCCTATCTATTTACTTTATGCAATTTTACTTTTACTTTCAGTCTCCATCTTCTCTTATAAAGCACCAACTAGGGGGCACTATGATCGTACTTGAGCATTGGGCATAGCTAATATTTGAGTGTGTTTCATGAATGGATCAATGATTGAGCATGATGGGCTAGGGATAACTTTCTTTAGTGTTGATATTTTGAAAGACATGGTTGCTTGTTGACATGCTTGAGTATTGAAGTCATTATGTTAAAACTAGACTATTGCTTTGAATCATTTACATGTCCAAATGTCCATGCTATACAAACGAAAAGAATATGAGATGAACATGTTAGGCAGCATTCCACATCAAAAATTCTGTTTTTATCATTTACCTACTCGAGGACGAGTAGGAATTAAGCTTGGGGATGCTGATACGTCTCCAACGTATCTATAATTTTTCTTGTTCCATGCTGTTATATTATCTTTCTTGGATGTTTTACAATCATTTTATAGCAACTTTATATCATTTTTTGGGACTAACCTATTGACATAGTGCCAAAGTGCCAGTAGCTGTTTTTGCTTGTTTTTAACTTCGCAGAATATCAATACCAAACAGAGTCCAATCGCGACGAAACTTTTTGGAGATTTTGTCTGGACCAGAAGACACCCAGTAGGCCAAAGAAGAGCCAGGAAGGTCGGCTGTGGGGAGCACAACCCACCAGGGCGTGTCCTGATGGGTTATGCCCTCCACGGGGCCCCTCTCCACCGCCTCTGATGCCTATAAATTCTCAAATATTCCGAAAACCCTAGGGGAGTTGACGAAACACAATTCCTGCCGCCGCAAGTTCCAGAACCTCGAGATCCAATCTAAACACCGTCACGGAGGCGTTCATCTTCTTCATAGGTGCCTCTCTGATGATGCGTGAGTAGTCCACCATAGACCTACGGGTCCGTAGGCAGTAGCTAGATGGCTTCTTCTCTCTCTTATGATTCTCAATACAATGGTCTCTTGAAGATCTATTTGATGTAAACTTTTGCGGTGTGTTTGTTGGGATCCGATGAATTTTGAGTTCATGATCAGTTTCTATCCATGAATATTATTTGAGTCTTCTTTGATCTCTTATATGCATGATTACTTATAGCCTCGTATTTCTTCTTCGAATCTTTGGTTTAGTTAGGCCGACTAGATCGATTTTTCTTGCCATGGGAAGAGGTGCTTTGTGATGGTTCGATCTTGCAGTGTCCTTTCCCAGTGACAGAAGGGGCAGCAAGGCATGCATGTATCGTTGCCATTAAGGATAACAAGATGAGGTCTATTCCTACATGAATAGATCTTGTCTACATCATGTCATCGTTCTTATTGCATTACTCCATTTTTCCATGAACTTAATACACTAGATGCATGCTAGATAGCGCTCGATGTGTGGAGTAATAGTGGTAGATGCAGGCAGGAGTCGGTCTACTTATCTTGGACGTGATGCCTATATAATGATCATTGCCTTGGATATCGTCATGATTATTTGATCTTTTATCAATTGCCCAACAGTAATTTGTTCACCCACCGTGCGCTATACTCATGAGAGAAGCCACTAGTGAATCCTTCGGCCCTCGGGTTTACTTTTCCAACATATTGCTTTCCGATCTATCTTTTTGCCTCTTTGTTTTCAGATCTACAAAACCAAAAAAACAAAAATATGTTGCTGCATATTTTATTTGCCCTTTCTATTTTGTGTTCTTGAGAGATCTATCTCTCCTATCTATCACTACCTAATCTATCTTTTTACCGTAGAGAGATTGACAACCTCTCTTTCACGTCGGGTTGCAAGTATTTGTTATTTGTGTGCAGGTGCTGCTTATTGGGTGGTGGTGATCCTCCTACTGGTTCAATAACCTTGGTTTCATAACTGAGGGAAATACTTACCGTCGCTGTGCTGCATCATCCCTTCCTCTTTGGGGAAATACCGACGCAGTCTCAAGCCACGTCACCTACACATGCTAGATAACATAAATCAAGCATATTAGGAAGCACAACATATACATACACATGCTAGATACAAAACCTAAACATGCAAGGGGCGAATAACTTTCAATGTGAGCAATGGAACTACAAGTTACCGCAAAGAGGAACATTGGATAGATAATATGAAGATAATCCACATGACTTGGCTGGAACAACTAAATGGTGGATATTCTCTTTCTTCATGAACTAGTAAAATCTCCAATGTCCTCCACACACCTATTGATCAAGTTTGAGATTGATGGTCCCCAACCAAGTTGGGTCCTAAGAAGTTAGTCACAATAGGCTTGGCAACCCAAATGGTCTTTTCCATTTCAAAACCACTTTGGGTACCAACATACTTGGCAAACAAATTGCCAACAACATCCTTCCTAAGCAAATAATGATCATTGACTAGAGGAGGCTTAGGGATGTTACCATTTGGACAAGATGAGGATATGTGTCCCTTCTCACGACAATTGTAGCAACATGTTATCCCCCTTCTATTTTTCTTAATTTTCTCAACTTGGGGAGCGTTACCTTGGTTCATCATTGGTAGTGGCCTTTCTTCAACTTGAGTTTGACATTGAGGTTTCACTTGATGTTGACCTTGAGATTGAACTTGAGGCCGCTTACCTTGTTGCTTCACATTTGAAGCCTTCTTCTTTAATGGACAAGCTCTCACATGGTGTCCAACATTTTTGCACTTGAAGCATGTAATGTTGGCCTCATTCTTGACTTGGTCTTGTCCCTTCTTCTTGTTCTTGGACTTATTGTTGTTGGAAATGAAACCGAGTCCACCTTTGTCATGAGGGGATTTTTGAACAATCAATATATTTTTGAGAGTGGAGTTCCCTTCATGACACTTTTCCAAGTCTTTCTTCAAAATAGTGCCTTGGGCCTTGAGCTCTTTGTTTTCCTATACAAGGTTAGTATCAACAAAAGTACTAGAGGAAGTAGAAGCTTCATCGTTAGAGCAACAAGGCAAGGAGTGCAATTCATCACAAGAATTGTCAATAATATGTCTAGATGAATCACTAGGACTAGCACATGTTAATAAAGCATTTTGAGTAGAAATAGTGCTAATGTCCACATGAGGCTCACAAGATGTTAACTTAGTCACAATGGCCTCATGAGCTAACTTTAGCCTTTCATGGGAGATTAGAAGGTCATCATGAGAGCCCGAGAGCTTTTCATGACTTTCTTCTAATTTTCCATAATTGCTAGTTAGCAAAGCAAATTGAGCCCTTAGCTCAACATTCTCCTTCATGATAGATGCCTCACAAGAAATAGAGTTAGTAGCACAAGCATCATTGACAATATGAGAGGAGCTAGTAGAAACTAGAGACTTCACATGAGTAGCTTGAAGTTCCTCATAAGACTTAGAGAGTTTAGTGAGCTCTCCTTTGAAATTCTTGTACACAAGGTCAAGGTGCTCAAAATCCTCTTTAAGTTGATCATGAGCAACTTTAATCTCTTCTTTGGAAGATTCTAAGTCTCTAAGTGTTTCTAGAGCATCAAGAAGGTTACTATCAAGTTTTTCATTTTGTTCTTGCTCTTGGTGAAGTAAATCATTACACTTTCCAAAATGAGTAATAAGATCTTTAAACATCACATAAGTGTTCTTTACACCACGAAGAGAATTTCCAATTTCATATATTACTTGACTCATATCCATATCACATTCATTATCACTATCATTACTAAGAGTAGATGAAACCTCGACAATACCTCTTGCCATGAGGCACATATGAACATTGGAGGTTGATGACGATTATTTTGGAGAGGAAGATCCTTCATCAATAAGATTAGGAGATTCATGTCCATCCTCTTGACACTCATAGTATTTCCTCTCAAACATGGTGATTTCCTTCTTTACTCTTCTAGCAAATTCTCCATTAGTGATGAGTGCACTAATTTCTCTTATTTCCTCTACATAGTTAGTCAAACAACAACAAGAGGAAATAGAAGCATAGATATCATGGCAACAAGGAGTATCAAGCATATCATCACAAAAGGTATTCAAGGAATCTCTAAATGATATGCATGGACTATCAACACAAGATTGTATGCCATTTTTGCTACATATGTTCAAGTCCAAAGAAGCTACAACATTAGAATTTTTGCATGAAAGATCATCAATGTTGGGCATAACATCATCATCGCAAATGACATTTCCACTCACCATGTCATTACCTTGGGACATGCCATATGATGATGAGGTGGAAGAAGTTGTGTAACGACCAAACCTCGAAGGATTTGAGTCTCTGTGCTAGTCTCTGGATCGATTCGCTAGCACACACAGTATAGATGAATACCAGGTTAACAAGTGCATCATTTATTACAACATATGATCCAGAATTTATAAAGTATAACAATCTGCATAGCACATAGCTAGCTTTATTCAATCAAACAGCGAAAAAGTAGCAGAAAATAACGATGAGTCCCATCATAGCCCACTGGCGATGCTGAGTGCAGACTCGCGACGCTAACAGTACCTTACTATTCGTCTGAATATCCTGCAACATGAGACGTTGCAGCCGTATAGGTCAATACATTGAATGTATTGGCAAGATACACAGGAGAAATAATAAAGCAGACCTACATGTACATGCATAGTATAACAAGGAAGGCTTGATGGTTATTTTGCAGAAAAGCTAATTTTGTCCTCATAACTACATAATAGTCAAGTTTTAATTTATTTGCTACAATTAAATACATATGGTTGAATTGGCATCTCCAACTCCAACCTAATACCCTTATTAAGTTTCCCACCAAGTTTTATTAAGGGTAACATCTGTCAAGATCATCCAACAACTGTAATGGCCTAGCTGCTCAAATTCGTCCATAACCGGGGACACGGCTAATCGTTATTAATTTTAATACTCTGCAGAGTTTAGTACGCTTTACCCACTGGACCCAACCCGAAGATTGAGACGAAGTCTTTCAGCAGTAGTCACCTAGTCCCACAGGAGGCCCATCCCAACTATCATAACTACATCTGCTGGCACATCCGGGTAAGGTTTCCACTACTGATCAACTAAGGCAGAGCCCATATAGCTAGTGGCCGCACACGGAAGCTACAGTCTGTCTGATCTTTTTGAACCTAGGCGGCATTCCACTTACATTCAGAGGGTCGAAACCATGATGTTCTTGAAACCACCCAGCAATAACAATTCCGCCCAGAGATGAATTATATCCTCAGTTACTACTCAATTTGTTTTATAATAATCCTCACATAATCTCAATGAATACAAGAACCAACCCCGTCAACATAGCATAGCAAAACTACAACTACCACGATCTTCATTGACGAGGAGATAACTCAATAGCATTGCATAATATAACAATATTCCTATACATGCATAAATTCATAGTGTGATATAAACTACATGCATAGGAAAATAATAGGTGAAGGATGATCAACATGTAACTTGCCTTGATTCTGGTTAAAAAAGTTACACTCCTGACAATAGTTTGCGTCGCACTCCGGGTAATCTACACGCTTCAAACAATCACAACAAATAAATCACCACACTCAAATAACACCAAATAAAACAGACAGCAAGAAATCATTTTTCAAATCACAAAAACAGTAGCAAAACAATAGGAACACAACACAAAAAGAATCAATAAATTTTAATAAACGGTTTGCAAATTATGGCCTCTGGAGGTTTTATTTTAAATTTGGTCAAGTTCAAATCTGAACATTGCAAACATGAAAACTTTGGTTCTGTTATATTCTACTGGTCATTGTGAGTGCACATGAAAAAGAATCAACTAAATTGAGCATATAGATTAAAAGTTAGAGCAAAAAGAATTTGGGTGAAAAATCTGCCCAAAACTCTGTTTTCAGCAGATGCGGTTACTGTAGCTGGCCACCACGTGTCACACTGGGATTGGCCGGGGCGGGGGGGGGGGGATTGTTCGCGCGTGTGCTCACCAGAAGCAGAGGAAAAACGGCGGCGGCTCGGGCGTCAGCGACGGCTCTTCTCTGGCGGCTCTCCGGCAAAGCTGCGGTGGCGGGTGGATGCGGCGTTTGACGGGGTGGCGATGGTGGTTCTACGAGCGGCGGGTGTGTCTTCTATGGCCGGCCACGACGACAGAATCTCTGGCATACTCCGGAGCTTCGGCTCGGCGTCGGATGCCTCTCCGGTGCTCTGTGGTCCATGGGGCGGGGTCAAAACGACGCGGAGTGATGAGGGGGATCGAGGGAATCAAACGGCGCGGCTCGTGGTGTCCTTACAGCGACGAAATCGTTCGACGACGGCGGCGGACTTGGAAGCACCCGGCGAGAACGGTTTCGTCGCGGTGGCGGCATGCAGCGATGGGAAAAGATCGAGAAAGGGCGCGGGGGTTTCCTCGAGCGATTTGTCTCGCCGCGGTGTCCAGGGCACGCGCTAGATAGACCGGGGCGCCAGATCGATTCGGGCTCGAGCTCGCTTGCGGTGCATGCGGCTGAGTCCGGCTCGGGGTGGAAGAAGGTGAGGCGGGGTCCACCCGTCAGTGCCTGAAGGGAGAAGGAAGAGGAAAAAAATAAAGCGGAGGGCTGGCTGGTGCGCTCTTGGGCCGGCCTGCGTGGGCCTGCGGCTGATGCCGCTACGCTGCGTGCGGCGAAGCCCCGGTTGGGCCACTATGCAGCCCGACTGCACAGTGCGGTGTTTTTTTAAGAGAACTTCTACAGAGGAAAACAAATATAAAAAATATATATTATGTCTAAAAAAATACCAGAATAATTCCTAAAAACTAAATAACACACATAAATATTATATCTAATAATATACTAGAGGAACACTTGTTCCAAACCTAATGAGGTTGTTTTGGAAATAAATTTATGCAAAAAGGCCACACAATGAGTATTGAAAAACTCAACTAGAAATAATTTGGAGTTCATAAAATTTGCAAAAATGTAACAGGTGAACTCAAAACAATATTCTGGACATTATGAACTTTTTATTTGACAGGGGAGAAGTCATGTTATCTCCACTCCAATAAATTGCCTTGAGTTGCATAATGAATAGAAGTTTATCTGAAAAACAAATAATGCATAGAAAATATGAGATGCATATGAATGATCTATTGACATCCTAATTTAGGAAAATTGGGATGTTACAAACCTACCCCCCTTAAGATGAATCTCGCCCTCGAGATTCGGGTTGGCTAGCAAATAGGTGTGGGTGATCCTGCCTGAGGTCTTTCTCTCGTTCCCAAGTAGCCTCCTCTTCTGTATGATGATCCCACTAAACTTTGCATAACTTGATGTCTTGGTGTGAGTAACTCTCTCTACTATTTCCAGAATCTTAACGGGCTTCTCCTCATATGTCAAATCAGTCTCCAACTGAATTGCCTCAAGTGACACTGTATCTCTCAAAGGAACATCCGCCATCTCTGCATGGCACTTCTTCAACTGGGATACATGAAACACGTTATGAACTCCTGACAAGGATTCTGGTAACTCCAGCTGATAAGCTACCTCTCCTCTATGCTCCAAGATCTTGTAAGGCCCCACAAAGCGTGGTGCTAACTTACCTTTGATCCCAAACCTTTTAATTCCACGAAGTGGTGAAACTTTAAGATATGCACGGTCTCCTACCTCATATGTCACTTCCTTACGCTTTGCATCTGCATAACTCTTCTGCCTGGACTGTGCTATCTTTAGTCTGTCACGAACCAACTTGACTTTCTCCTCAGCATCTCTCATCAAGTCTGGTCCAAAGAATTGATGCTCTCCAACCTCATCCCACATCAATGGTGTTCAACACTTCCTGCCATACAGAACTTCAAACAGTGCCATCTTCAGACTAGCCTGATAACTGTTATTATATGAGAACTCTGCATATGGTAAATTATCATCCCAACTGGACCCGTAGTCCAAAGCACAAGCTCTCAACATGTCCTCCAAAATCTGATTCACCCTCTCTGTCTGCCCATCTGTCTGTGGATGGAATGTCATACTGAACTCCAGCCTAGTGCCCAATGATTCATGCAACTGACCCCAAAACTTAGATGTGAACTGCATACCTCTATCAGACACTACCTTCCTTGGAACTCCATGCAGACAGACAATTCTGGACATATAAATCTTTGCTAGCTTTGCACTTGTATAGGTATACGTCTTTACCGGGATGAAGTGAGCAACTTCAGTCAAATGATCAACAACTACCCAGATAGAATCATAACCTGATTGAGTCCTGGGTAACCCTGTAATGAAATCCATACCAATCTCATCCCACTTCCAATCAGGTATAGGCAATGGTTGTAACAAACTTGCTGGTTTCTGATGCTCCGCTTTAACTCTCTCACACACATCACATACTGCAATATACTTAGCAATTTCCCTCTTCAGGCTAGGCCACAAAAATCTCTCCCTCAAATCCAAATACATCTTAGTATTACCTGGGTGGATAGAATAAGGTGAATCATGCGCCTCCTGAAGAATGAACTACCTGATCTCTTCATCTTGAGGTACACATATACGCTTCTCGAACCATATGGCTCCATGTTCATCCTCGTGGAAACCTTGTGCCTTCCCTTTTAGCATATTCTCTTTTATCTCAGCAATATACTTATCATCCTTTTGAGCTTCTCTAATTCTGTCAAGCAAAGTAGGCTTTACCTCAAGCGTTGCCAAATAGCCCTTAGGAACCATCTCCAATCTGAGATTTCTGAACTGCTCACATAACTCCGGTGGCATATCATCAATATTAACTGTATTAACATAGCTCCTACGACTCAATGCATTAGCAACAACATTAGCCTTACCAGGATGATACTGCACATTCAAATCATAATCCTTAATAAGCTCCAACCATCTCCTGTGTCTGAGGTTCAACTCCCTCTGAGTAAAAATATACTTCAAGCTCTTATGATCAGTAACTATATCACAATGATTACCAACAAGATAATGCCTCCAAGTTTTCAATGCATGCACAACTGAGGCTAACTCCAACTCATGTGTAGGATAAGTATGCTCATGATTCCTAAGCTGGCGTGAAGCATAAGAAACAACTTATTCCTGCATCAAAACACTCCCAAGTCCTTGACGAGAAGCATCACAATACACCTGGAAGTCTTTATGTATGTCTGGCAGAATTAAGACTGGTGCGGTAACTAAACGCTGCTTCAACTCCTGAAAGCTAGCTTCACATTCCTCGGTCCAAACAAATTTCTTCTCTTTCTTCAACAATTCAGTCATAGGCTTTGCAATCTTGGAAAAGTTTTCAATAAACCTCCTGTAATAACCAGCAAGGCCCGAAAAGCTACGAATCTCCCCAACTGACGTGGGTGACTCCCACTCTGTAACTGCGGCAACCTTGGATGGATCAACTGCAACTCCATTACCTGATATAACATGTCCAAGGAATGCTACCTCATCCAGCCAAAACTCACATTTGCTGAACTTGGCATACAATTGGTGCTCCCTCAATTTCTCCAATACCAAACGCAGATGCACTTCATGCCCTTGCTTATTCTTGGAAAACACCAATATATCATCAATGAAAACAACCACAAACTTATCCAAGAACTCCATAAACACCTTGTTCATCATATTCATGAAGTATGCAGGGGCATTAGTCAATCCAAATGACATAACAGTATACTCATACAACCCATACCTCGTAGTGAAAGCAGTCTTTGGACTATCTTGCTCACGAATCTTTAGTTGATGATAACCAGAACGAAGATCAATCTTGGAAAACACAGTAGCTCCCTCCAACTGGTCAAACAAATCATTTATCATAGGCAAAGGATACTTATTCTTAATGGTTACCTCATTCAGAGAACGATAATCAACACAAATTCTCAGAGTTCCATCCTTCTTCTCAAAAAACAAAATAGGAGCCCCCCAAGGTGATGAACTTGGGCGAATAAATCCTTGTGCCTACAATTCTCTTAACTGCTTCTTCAATTCCTCCAACTCTTGGGGAGGCATTCTATACGGTCTCTTTGCAATAGGTCCAGTGCCTGGTATTAAATCGATAAGAAACTCAATATCTCTATCTGGCGGCATACCTGGCAACTCCTCTGGAAACACATCTAGATAATCCATCACAACTGGCACCTCTTCCAGGCTACTCCCCTTAAGAGAGTTCACCTGCATCCACTTATGCTGATACTTACATACATATTTGATTCTCTTCCCTCCTGGTGCACTGAGAGAAATAGATCGACCGGCACAATCAATAACACCTTCATATAAATGTAACCAGTCCATACCCAAAATAATATCCAGACCTTGTGACTTCAACACAATCAAATCTGTAGGAAACTCATACTTCCCAATAGACAAGGTCAACTGATGACAACCAACACCTGCTATCATCTCAGCTCCTAGGGAACTCACCCTAATAGGCATACTAAGGGTTTTGGTTGGCAATCCATGTTTATCAACAAATACCCTCAAAATAAATGAATGCGATGCACCAGTATCAAAAAGAACAAGCGCGGGTATTGAGTTGATCAAAAACTTACCAATCACTGCATCAGGCTCATCATAGACCTCCTCCACATTAACATGGTTGACATGACCCTTTTGAAAGGGGTTTGGCTTGTTGACTCCCGAATTCCCATTACCATTATTGCTCTCTGGACATGCATTGGAGTAGTGGCCCATCTTCCTGCACTTGTAGCACTGAACCTGACTAAGGTCCCTCTGCACGGGCACACTCCGGCGATTCTGGTTATTATTACCTCCATTACCATTACCATTACCATTGTTACTCTTGTGCCCATTGTGATGATGGTGGCCATTATGGTTGTGGCCATTCCCTCCATTATGATTATGCCCATTACCTCCATGATGATTATGTCCATTACCTCCTTGATGATTATGTCCATTACCTCCATTACCATGATATGAAGTGCATGGCTTCTGCTGTGGTCCTGAATTATACCTGTTACTGTTGTTGTGCTTCCTCTTGCGGTTCTCTATGGCCTGATGCTTTCCCTCAAGCACAATAGCCTTATTAATAAGCTCCTGGCAATTACCAAAAGTGGCCACTGTCAACTGAATGCCCAAATCATCATTCAGGCCCTCCAAGAACTTCTCCTGCCTAGCTGCATCAATATTAACATCATTAGGAGCATACCGTGCAAGGTTATTAAATTCCTCCACATACTCATTAACCGTGCGACCTCCCTGATGCAAGCTGCGGAACTCCTTCTTTTTCAGACTCATGGCACCAGCAGACACATGTGCGGTGCGGAAAGTTGCTTGAAACTGCGCCCAGGTGATGGTATCAATGGGATAAGTGACTAAGTAGTTGTCCCACCAAGCTGCGGCAGGACCCTCCAACAAATGTGAGGCAAACCTCACCCTCTCTGCATCTGTGCATCCAACGGTCTGCAGGTTCCTACCGATTGAACAGAGCCAATCATCAGCCACAATAGGTTCAGGGCTGCTGGAGAACCTCGGAGGATTCAACCTCAAGAACCTGGTAAGCATATCCATAGGTGGCGGAGGCGGCGTGTTGGCCTTGTCCCTGAAGCAACTGTTGCACATATGGTGGTACGTCATTGTCATTGTTGCCTCCTCCTGAACCCCTGTCTCTAGGCTCACGTCTCGATGGCATCTAGTGGGCAAGAATTAGATGAGTAATAGATATAATAGGTCTAAAGGAATATATATATATATATATATATATATATATATATATATATATATATATATATATATATATATATATATATATATATTCTACCCATATGCATATAATATGATCAAGGCAATATATATGAGGCAACAAAAACACAATAACGAATAACACCAACAGAAAACAAACAAGAATCAATAACATAATATTATATATAGTCGAATAATTTCGACAAATTCCTAGTTTAACAAACTAACTAACTATCAATCAAGCAAGCAACCTAGTATCGTCATACCACAAAAGTGGGCATAATCAGATACGCTAACACGATAACATCGCAATATAAAACAAAGGTAAATGGTGGTCTCAACACTAGTTCCTACTTAAACTGGACAAGATACTTAAGGGGATGACTAATAAAAGACTAAGAAGTATGCAAAGTTTATAAAATAATTTTCACTCCTATGGCTTTTTCTAATCCATTTTCTAGGGTCACGACCTACAGTCAACACACTGCTCTGAATACCATATGTAATGACCAAACCTCGAAGGATTTGAGCCTTTGTGCTTACTGTGCTAGTCCCTGGATCGATTCGCTAGCACACACGATATAGATGAATACAAGAATAACAAGTGCATCATTTATTACAACGTATGATCCAAAATTTATAAAGTATAACAATCTGCATAGCACATAGCTAGCTTTATTCAATCAAACAACGGAAAAGTAGCAGAAAATAACGATGAGTCCCATCATAGCCCACTGGCAATGCTGAGTGCAGACTCGCGACCCTAACGGTACCTTACTCTTCGTCTAAATATCCTGCAACATGAGACGTTGCAGCCGTATAGGTCAATACATTGAATGTATTGGCAAGTTACACACGAGAAATAATAAAGCAGACCTACATGTACATGCATAGTATAACAAGGAAAGCTTGATGGTTATTTTACAGAAAAGCTAATTTTGTCCTCATAACTACCTAATAGTCAAGTTTTAATTTATTTGCTACAATTAAATACATATGGTTGAATTGGCATCTCCAAATCCAACCTAATACCCTTATTAAGTTTCCCACCAAGTTTTATTAAGGGTAACATCTGTCAAGATCATCCAACAACTGTAATGGCCTAGCTGCTCAAATTCGTCCATAACCGGGGACACGGCTAATCATGATTAGTTTTAATACTCTGAGAGTTTAGTACGCTTTACCCACTGGACCCAACCCGAAGATTGAGACGAAGTCTTTCAGCAGCAGTCACCTAGTCCCACAAGAGGCCCATCCCAACTATCATAACTACATCTGCTGGCACATCCGGGTAAGGTTTCCACTACTGATCAACTAAGCCAGAGCCCATATAGCCAGTGGCCGCACACGGATGCTACTAGTCACTAAGCATGTCTGATCTTTTTGAACCTGGGCGGCATTCCACTTACATTCAGAGGGTCGAAACCATGATGTTCTTGAAACCACCCAACAATGACAATTCCGCCCAGAGATGAATTATATCCTTAGTTACTACTCAATTTGTTTTATAATAATCCTCACATAATCTCAATGAATACAAGAACCAACCCCATCTACATAGCATAGCAAAACTACAACTACCACGATCTTCATTGACGAGGAGATAACTCAATAGCATAGCATAATATAACAATATTCCTATACATGCATAAATTCATAGTGTGATGTATACTACATGCATATAAAAATAATAGGTGAAGGATGATCAACATGTAACTTGCCTTGATTCTGGTTCAAAAAGTCACACTCCTCACAATAGTTTGCGTCGCACTCCGGGCAATCTACACGTTTCAAACAATCACAACAAATAAATCACCACACTCAAATAACACCAAATAAACCCAACAGCGAGAAATCATTTTTAAAATCACAAAAACAGTAGCAAAACAGTAGGTATAAAACATCTACAATTCAATAGGAACACAACACAAAAAGAATCAATAAATTTTAATAAACGGTTTGCAAATTATGGCCTCTGGGGGTTTTATTTTAAATTTGGTCAAGTTCAAATCTGAACATTGTAAACATGCAAAACTTTGGTTCTGTTATATTCTACTGGTCATTGTGAGTGCACAGGAAAAAGAATCAACTAAATTGAGCATATAGATTAAAAGTTAGAGAAAAAATAATTTGGGTGAAAAATCTGTCCAAAACTCCGTTTTAAGCTGATGCGGTTACTGTAGCTGGTCGCCACGTGTCGCACTGGGATTGGCCGGGGGGGGGGGGGGGGGAGGGGGGATTTGTTCGCGCGTGTGCTCACCAGAAGTAGAGAAAAAACGGCGACGGCTCGGGCGTCAGCGGCGGCTCTTCTCCGGCGGCTCTCCGGCGAAGCTGTGGTGGCGGGTGGATGCGGCGTTCGACGGGGTGGCGACGGTGGTTGAACGAGCGGCGGGGGTGTCTTCTATGGCCGGCGGGGACGATGGAATCTTCGGCGTACTTCGGAGTTTCGGCTTGGCGTCGGATGACTCTCCGGTGCTCTGCGGTCCACGGGGCGGGGTCAAAACGACGCGGAGTGACGAGGGGGATCGAGGGAATCAAACAGCGAGGCTCGTGGTGTCCTTACAGCAATAAAATCGTCCGACGACGGCGGCGGGCATGGAAGCTCCCGGCGAGATCGGTTTCGTCGCGGTGGCGGCGTGCAGCGATGGGAAAAGATCGGGAAAGGCGCGGGGGTTTCCTTGAGCGATTTGGCTCGCGCGCGGTGTCCAGGGCACGCGCTAGATCGACCGGGGCGCCAGATCGATTCAGGCTCGAGCTCGCGT
This sequence comes from Elymus sibiricus, assembly GCA_039707655.1. Lineage (NCBI taxonomy): Eukaryota > Viridiplantae > Streptophyta > Magnoliopsida > Poales > Poaceae > Elymus > Elymus sibiricus. The sequence continues at coordinate 128,356,182 of CM077667.1, forward strand.
GCGGTGCGTGCGGCTGAGTCCGGCTCGGGGTGGAAGAAGGTGAGGCGGGGTCCACCCGTCAGCGTGTGAAGGGAGAAGGAAAAGGAAAAAAACAAAGCGGAGGGGTGGCTGGTGCGCTCTTGGGTCGGCCTGCGTGGGGCCTGCAGCTGATGCCGCTACGCTGCGCGCGGCGAAGCCCCGGTTGGGCCACTGTGCAGCCCGACTGCACAGTGCGGTGTTTTTTAAAGAGCACTGCTACAGAGGAAAACAAATATAAAATATATATATTCTAGCTAAAAAAATACCAGAATAATTCCTAAAAACTAAATAACACACATAAATATTATATCTAGTAATATACTAGAGGAACACTAGTTCCAAACCTAATGAGGTTGTTTTGGAAATAAATTTTATGCAAAAAGGCCACACAATGAGTATTGAAAAACTCATCTGAAAATAATTTGGAGTTCATAAAATTTGCAAAAATGTAACGGGTGAACTCAAAATAATATTCTGGACATTATGAACTTTTTATTTGACAGGAGAGAAGTCATGTTATCTCCACTCCAATAAATTGCCTTGAGTTGCATAATGAATAGAAGTTTTTCAGAAAAACAAATAATGCATAGAAAATATGAGATGCATATGAATGATCTATTAACATCCTAATTTAGGAAAATTGGGATGTTACAAGTTGAAATGTCCAAGCATACGGAGGAAGAAGTAATATGGAATTCTTCATGATTTGAAGATGTGGAGAACTCCTCAATTGACTCCCCCACAAGATGATGAACCTCATCAAGATTGGACCCACCATATATTTTTTCAAGTTCTGTCCACATCTCATGAGCCGTCACACAAGTCATGATTGACTCAAACACTTCGAGGGAAATATACCAGATTATGGCATTCTTAGCACCATACCCACAAAGCATATCATCACATTCCTCACTAGTTGGAAAAAGTTCATCCTTCCACGAAGAAGCCCCTACAAGAACAATTCGCACAAAATTTGGACCCATGGTCCGGAAACGACAAAGCATGCGAATTTTCCACAAGTGATAGTTTGTGCCACTAAAACAAAAAGTGTCATCGTGCACTATACCACTAGTCGACATCTTTACTCTCTAGGCGGTGAAGCCTAGCAAGGAGAGACCAAAGCTCTGATACCAATTGAAAGGACCGAGATGACGACTAGAGGGGGGGTGAATAGGCGTTTTGAAACTTTTACGGATTTGGCTTTATCCTAATGCGGAATTAAACTAAACGGATACTTTTCAAGCACAAATCCTAAATATGCTAGGATCAACTAAGTGCACCAACAACCTATGCTAAACAAGATATGCAATTAGAGAAACTAACAAGCACAAACTATATCACAAGATATGGAAATGTAGGAGCAACTCAGCAATTCTAACTAACACAAGATATCTCTATATGAGCAGGTATGAATTTCGGAAAGTAAAAGGTGTGGGAATGAGATAACCACAAGTGACTCGGGGATGCGGATTTATCCCGAAGTTCACACTCGTGAGAGCTAATCTCCGTTGGAGCGGTGCCGAAGCCAAAGCTTCGGAGCGCCACCAAGTGGCTCACCGTATTCTCACTTTCGAGTCACCCCCAACGGATGAGCCTCGATTCACTCGGGGTTGATCTTGAAGGCGGCCACCACACCTTTACAACTTCTTCGGAGCACACCACAAACACGGAAGCTTCCGGAGGAACTTGACCACCTAGGCCACTTCACACCCTTCCTCGGAGCACAACACAAAAGGAAGCTTCCGGGGGAACCTTGGCCACAAAGACCTCTTGACAAACTCCTCAATATATCACCAAACCGTCTAGGAGGCGGAAGCCTCCAAGAGTAATAAACTCACGGGCTCACACTCGAATAAATCGATGCGGGGAGCTCAAACCAATGCAATAAATGCAATGCAAGGTCAAGCAACAAATGGTCAACTCACTCTCTCAATCTCACAAGATGCACTCTCTAAAGTAGGAGATTGAAGAGAGGGGATGCAATGGAGGAAATGAACAAATGACTCCAAGATCCATCCACAAATCCCCCTTCACATAGAGGGGAGATAGGGGCTTAGGATAGGTGGTATGATGCTCAAAATGATGTTTAGAAAGTGTATGAACAACCACCAAACCGGTGGGGAGGAAGGGCTCTTTTATTGCCAACCCCCAAAACTAGCCGTTGGGGCTCCAACGGACAGTTCCTGGACACCCCGTGCCCACGGGGGTTGAGACCCTGTGCCCACGGTACAAGCCCGTGTGCACGGGGATCCCGTTCCCACGGCCTCAAAACCCCGTGCGCACGAGGTACCCAGAGACAACCCGGAGTAGGAAACTGAAACATGCATAACTTGGGCATACGGACTCCGAATTCGATGATCTTGGGCTCGTTTTAAAGCTATGGAAAAGCCCAAGGTCCTCACATAGAGAACCACCCAAGATCAACAAAGAATGATGAAAATCATGAAAAGGTTTGAGATCTCTACATGCGACGTGATCAAGCTACTCGCCCGAAAGTCCCTCTTGATAGTACGGCTATCAAACCTATAATCCGGTCTCGCACCAAGCACCTTGAGACCGGCAAAACTAGGAAAACCTAGCTAAGGTATACCTTTGCCTCGCACATTCAACTTAAGCTTGATGATGACTTTTAATGCTTGCCTCAAGTTGTAATCCTTTTCTTGTCCACGATCACTTGGTGAAGATACTCGAGATGCTTCCTCATATTGCAATGAGGGAAGCCTTCACTTAATCCCATCTTCACACGCACATTATCATGATGTGGACCTCAAGATTCAAAGCATATAACCTCTGGCTTCTCATCTTGCACTTGGACTCCCCGAACCCGATGATCATCACCACTTGATGTCATCCTCACATAGGCCACTCGAAATCTTTCTTTTGATACAAGCCCATGAGAAACACCTAACCCATATAGACATAGCAAACACATAGCATGGGTTAGTGCATAAAACGCAATTCACAATTACTTACCATACCACTAGATCACTTTATCGCACGTGGTACATTATTTGCGCTTGTGTGTTGACCATCTAGATACACTCTTTGAGCTTCATCTAGGTCAACCAACATCTTTACTTCAAGCTTTATATTGGTTTCTTGAAAGCCATAATGAACTCTTCATTTTACTTCATTGCTTCAAGACTATATCACCAAAGCTCTTTCATGACCATATCAAGATTCACAATGAACATCATATTGGTCATCACTTGCTCTTTTAAATGCCCCATCACAAACTCTTGAGAGACAGAATGAATTCTTCACTCTAGTTTCTTGCTTCAAGATATGATCAACCAAAACCCAACACATGAGCTCATCATGATCTTCACTTGATCATACCACAGATTGAATTCTTCCCTTTAATTATACTCTCAAGACCTTGATTATTATAAGTCCAAATGTGTCAACCTTTGAGATCCTCCAATGAACTCCACCATGAGGACTTATTGGAGAGGCTTTTGATGGAAGTCTTCCCACATAAATTCAACGTGCTTCATGCATCACTATGGAACACTTCTTCGTATAAGATACAATCCCCTTGATGCTCCATAGAGATTTTCATTCAAGTCCAAAGCTAAGAGCAAATCTTCATCTCTATGGCAATCATCCTTAAGCCTCCACCTATGTAATATCCCTTCAAATATATCTCAGTGAAAGCATTAGTCCATAGAGATTGTCATTAATTACCAAAACCACACTTAGGGGCTAGATGCCCTTTCAACAAGGAGCTCACAAAGAACTCCAAGCTCTAGATCCAAGGGGTTCCCCTCACATAGAGGAAAAGTGATTGGTGGAAATGTGGATCTACATCTCCTCTCTCTTTTCCCTCAAAAAGAAGCAAGAATCATTGGAGGGATTGAGAGTTAGCAAGCTCGAAGAAGGTTAACAATAGAGGAAGAACACGAGCTAAAAAGTTGGGGACCATTGGGGAAGAAGGCCCCCTCCAAATCCCATAGTTGTGCCCACAAGCCGTGCACAAGCTGTACTACAGCTTGGGGGAGCCGTACCACTACTTAGCACGGTCAAAATAGCCCAACGAGACAGAAAAACACGAACAATAGTTCTGACAGAGCAGTACCACCGCTCGGGGGTCAGTACCACCGCTTGAGTAGTACTACCGCTTGGGGGAGCAGTACTACCGCTTGAGCAGTACTGCCGCTCGGGGGAGTTGTGCTAACGCTTAGAGCAGTACTACCGCTCTCTACTACTGCTCGAGCAGATTGGGCAACAAAAGCATAAAATAAGAGAAAGTGGTTGCGGTAGAAGTAAGCAAAAGTACCGCACAAGAGGTACTACCGCTCGGGGGAGCAGTACTACCGCTTAGAGCAGTACTACCGCTTAAAACAGAAAACCTGTCCTGAAAACGAAACTGCCAGAACTTTTGCGTACGAGCTCCGAATTGAGCAAACTCAAGCTTGTTGGATAGAGGACGACAAGAGTTATCCAACATCGGCAATGGGGAATAAACTCCACTAGTATAAGGAAGATGACCTTCCTAAAATATTATCCGAAAAAATCTCCAACACCGAAAACACAAAGATGATGCGTACTAAATCCGTTTTCGATGAGCTTGATCTTATCACGATGAAGACCATAAGCTCCACAACTCACATGGTGAAAAGAAAAACAAGAACCAAGAAAGATGATGATGCCAAGAATGCAATGGTTTGAGCTCTCAACGAACGATGCGATCAAGCTACTCACTCGAGAGCCCCCCCTTGATAGTACGGCTATCGATCCTATAAACCGGTCTCCAAACTACCACCATGAGACCGGTAAAATAGAAAATCTATCAAGGACAAACCTTTGCCTTGCGCATAGTCCACTTGAGCTAGATGATGACGATCTTGTCCTCCTCAAGATGGACCACCTTTCTTGATTGGGCCGACTCTATGAAGACTAGTAGATTGCTCCCCATACTCCACTATGGGTGAGACTCTCTTCGGCATATCTTCACATGTCCATTATCACCATAATGGACGACAAGCTTCAAGCATGTGATCTCTTCGTGATGCTCCACTTAAACTTGCACAACACAACCTTGATGACGATCACCACTTGATGTCATCCTCCATGGGTTATATGAGATCTTCCTCTTGATGCAAGCCCATGAAAAAATACATAACCCCTCATAGAACTACCACACAAAAATATCATGGGTTAGTACACAAAGCGCAATGGACAATGCTTATTATACCATGAGATCACTTGATACCACACGGTACATTTTCCACGCTTTGTATGTTGATCAACTTGAATCAACTCTTTGTACTTATTTCTTGATCAACCTTGTCTCTTATATTCTTGTCGGTGTCAAAACCGGCGGATCTCGGGTAGGGGGTCCCGAACTATGAATCGAGGATCTATGGTAACAGGGAACGAAGGAGACGGTGTTTACCTAGGTTCGGGCCCTCGTGAGGAGGTAAAACCCTACGTCCTGCTTGATTGTATTGATGAATGGGATGGTTACAGAGTTGATCTACCTCGAGATCAAAAGAGCTAAACCCTAGATTAGTTGACCTGTCCCTCCACGAACTAAGCCCCCTGGTTTATATAGACACCAAGGGTACCTAGGGTTACACATGGTCGGTTCCCATTCGGACATAGATACGCCCATTCTTACTTGGAGGACACACCAAGTCTTCGGAATATTCCCCCCTAAGCCTAGGGTCATTTGGCAGTCCGGCCTTCCCGAAGATGCCACAAGGCGGCCCACCGGGCTGTACTATAAGAGATAGGCCAACAGCCTGAGGACCCCTTAATCCCGGACTCCCTTAGTAGCCCCCGAACTAGCCTCCAACGTCGGTCTTTAGGGCATCAGCTGCTCCGCACGTCTAGAGTGTTCGGCTTGCAGGGCGAGTTCCTTTCTTCCTTTCATGCTTCGGCCATCCTTAGCTTGGCCACCGATGACACCCTGCCTTCCGAACATACCTTGCTTAACCTTGAAGGCCAAATGCCCGAGTGTGAATAGTACCCTTCCTGACAGCTTTTCTGACGAAAGGCTCAGATGGGTTGTGGCCACTTAACCAGTTGCAAAAACTCGATTCGCGGTTCGAGGCCGCCTTTTTGTTGGTACGTTCAATCTACATGAAGATCGTGCTCCATTTTTTACGGGATATGATCAATGATTTGGGCTATCCCACGTGCGCATAACGGGACGGTCGCTTCGGGAACTGGCGAATCCCGCGGCGCAGTAAGGGGACGCTTGGTGTCACGGCCTTCCATAAAAGGGAGAGAAACATCTTCACAGCCCTTCCACGCTCCCCAGATTCGCTTTCTCAAACATTCCTCGCTCCGAGCGCGTAGATCTAGTCTTTCTCTAGCCCTTCCCCCGACACCCATCCTTCTTCCCCGACCACGGCCATGGCCAGTTCAGGCTCGCAGGGAAAGTGGGAGGCGTCGTGCGTCACCGAGGATGACATCCAGGAACTGAAGCGCACCAGTTACCTCCCGGTCGATGTCACCCACCGCGCCCCCGAAGAGGGTCAAGTAGTCCCTACGCCACAGCCCGGGGAGCAGGTGGTGTTCATTCCCCATTGTTGGGGAACGTTGCATGGGAAACAAAAATTTTCCTACTCACACACAAGATCTATCCATGGTGATGAGCATCTACGAGAGGGAGAGTGAATCTACATACCCTTGTAGATCGCTAAGCGGAAGCGTTAAGAAACGCGGTTGATGTAGTCGAACGTCTTCGCGATCCAAATCGCCGAGTGTCCCGCGATCTCATCACGATCCATCTCGCGATCCAATCTCGATCCGTCCCACGATCCCATCACGATCCGTCCCGCGATCAAATCATGAATCGTCTCGCGATCCTGATCACGGTCCTTCCGATCTAGCACCGAACGGACGGCACCTCCGCGTTCAGCACACGTACAGCTCGATGACGATCTCCGCCTCCTTGATCCAGCAAGAGAGAGAGCGGAGAGGTAGAAGAGTTCTCCGGCGGCGCGACGGTGCGGCGGCTATGGTGGTGGAACAATTCCGGCAGGGCTTCGCCTAAGCACCGCTGAAACTAGACTAGAGGAGAAACCGATCTAGATGAAGTACAGGGAGCACGTGGCAATTAGGGTTATTTTTCTCCTCTAAATCCTCTAGTATATATAGGAGGGAGGGAGGGGAGGAGGCAGCCTCAAACCCTCAAGGGCTGGCCGAAATTGGAGGTGGAGGAGGTGGACTCCTCCACTTCAATCCTAGTCCAAATAGGACACCTTCCATATTTGGTCTCCCTTCCCTTTCCTTTGGGGTTTTTCCTTTCCCACTTATTCCTAGCCGCATGGGCCTTGTAGGGCTGGTTTTCCCAGCCCACTAAGGGCTGGTGCAACCCCCCTCAGGCCCATGTGGCCTCCCGACGTGGGTGGCCCCTCCCGATGGCCCTCCGGTACTCCCGGTACACTACCGGAAATACCCGAAACTTTTCCGGTGGCCAAAACGGGACTTCCTATATATCAATCTTTACCTCCGGACCATTCCGGAGCTCCTCGTGATGTCCGGGATCTCATCCGGGACTCCGAACAACCTTCGGTGACCAATCATACATAACTCAATTCTACCGAAACGTCACCGAACCTTAAGTGTGCAGACCCTGCGGGTTCGAGAACTATGTAGAGATGACCGAGACACCTCTACGGCCAATAACCAATAGCGGGACCTGGATGCCCATATTGGTTCCTACATATTCTACGAAGATCTATATCGGTCGAACCTCTATGTCAAGGATTCAATTAATCTCGTATGCTGTTCCCTTTGTTCTTCGGTATGTTACTTGCCCGAGATTCGATCGTCGGTATCTCTATACCTAGTTCAATCTCGTTACCGGGAAGTCTCTTTACTCGTTCCGTAATACAAGATCTCGTGGCTAACACTTTAGTCACATTGCTTGCAAGGCTCATTGTGATGTTGTATTACCGAGTGGGCCCTGAGATACCTCTCCGTCACACGGAGTAACAAATCCCAGTCTTGATCCATGCCAACCCAACAGACACCCTCGGAGATACCTGTAGAGCACCTTTATAGTCACCCAGTTACGTTGCGACGTTTGATACACACAAGGTATTCCTCCGGTGTCAGTGAGTTGCATGATCTCATGGTCATAGGAACAGATACTTGACATGCAGAAAACAATAGCAATAAACTGACACGATCATATGCTACGTTTATAGTTTGGGTCTTGTCCATCACATCATTCTCCTAATGATGTGATCCCGTTATCAAATGACATCTCATGTCCATGGCTAGGAAACCTTCACCATCTTTTGATCAACGAGCTAGTTAACTAGAGGCTTACTAGGGACACAGTGTTGTCTATGTACCCACACATGTATTTGAGTTTCCAATCAATACAATTATAGCATGGATAATAAACGATTATCATGAACAAGGAAATATGATAATAACCAATTTATTATTGCCTCTAGGGCATATTTACAACAGTCTCCCACTTGCACTAGAGTCAATAATCTAGTTCACATCACCATGTGATTTACATTGTTATGAATCTAACACCCAATGAGTTCTGGGGTTCGATCAGATCATGCTTTGCATGTGAGAGAGGTCTTTAGTCAACGGGTCTGCGACATTCAGATCCGTGTGTACTTTGCAAATCTCTATGTCATACTGTAGACACTTCTACCACACTTCACTTGGAGCTATTCCAAATGGCTGCTCCACTATATGTATCCTGACTACTATTTAGAGTCGTCCGGATTGGTGTCAAAGCTTGCATCGACGTAACCCTTTACGACGAACTCTTTATCACCTCCATAATCGAGAAATATTTCCTTAGTCCTCTAGTTACTAAGGATAATCTTGACCGCTGTCCAATGATCCACTCCTGGATCACTCTTGTACCCCTTGACAGAATCATGGCAAGGCACACATCAGGTGCGGTACACAACATGGCATACTATACAGAGCCTATGGATAAGGCATAGGGGACGACCTTCGTCCTTTCTCTTTCTTCTGCCGTGGTTGAGCTTTGAGTCTCACTCAACTCCACACCTTACAAATCAGGCAAGAACTCTTTCTTCGACTGATCCATTTTGAACTCTTTCAAAATCTTGTCAAGGTATGTACTCATTGAAAGTCTTATCAGACGTCTTGATCTATCTCTATAGATCTTGATGCCCAATATTTAAGTAGCTTCATTCTAGGTCTTCCTTTGAAAAACTCTTTTCAAACGACCCTTTATGCTTTCCAGAAATTCTACATCATTTCCGATCAACAATATGTCAACCACATATACTTATTAGAAATTCTATAGTGCTCCCACTCACTTTATTGTAAATACAAGTTTCTCATAAACTTTGTATAGACTCAAAAACTTTGATCACCTCATCAAAGCGTATATTCCAACTCCGAGAGGCTTGCTCCAGTCCATAGAAGGATCGCTGGAGTTTGCATATATTTTAGCATCCTTAGGACTGACAAAACCTTCCGGTTGTATCACATACAACCTTTCCTTACGGATACCGTTAAGGAAACGATGTTTTGACATCCATCTGCCAGATTTCATAATTGAAAAATGCAGCAACTGCTAACATGATTCCAACAGACTTTGAGCATCGCTACGGGTGAGAAAGTCTCATCGTAGTCAACTCCTTGAACTTGTGATAAACCCTTTTCCACAAGTCGAGCTTTATAGACGGTGACATTACCGTCCGCGTCCGTCTTCCTTTTAAAGATCCATTTGTTCTGAATGGCCTTTCGCCCTTCAGGTAATACTTCCAAAGCCCATACTTTGTTTTCTTACATGGATCCCATCTCGGATTTCATGGTCTTAACCATTTCTCGGAATCCGGGCCCATCATCGCTTCTCCATAGCTCGTAGGTTCGGTGTTGTCCAACAACATGACCTCTAAGACAGGGTTGCCGTACCACTCAGGAGCAGTACGCGTCCTTGTCGACCCACGATGTTCGATAGTAACTTGATCCGAAGTTTCATGATCATCATCATTAACTTCCTTTTCAACTAACGTAGGCTCCACAGAAACAACTTTCTGCGCTGCGCTACTCTCAGGTTGAAGTAAAGGTTCAACAACCTCATCAAGTACTATCTTCCTCCCACTCAATCTTTCGAAAGAAACTCTTTCTCGAGAAAAGACCCATTTTAGCAACAAACACTTTGTGCTTGGATCTAAGATAGAAGGTTTACCCAACTGTTACGTTAGGGTATTCTATGAAGATGCATTTGTTCGCTTTGGGTTCGAGCTCATTAGGTGAAAACCCTTTTTCACATAAGCGTCGCAGCCCCAAACATTAAGAAATGACAGCTTAGGTTTCCGCCAAACCAAAATTCATACGGTGTCATCTCAACGGATTTAGATGGTGCCCCTTTTAAAGTGAATGTGGTTGTCTCTAATGCATAACCCTAAAACGATAGTGGTAAATCGATAAGAGACATCATAGTTCGTACCATATCCAATAGAGCATGACTACGACGTTCGGACACACCATCACACTATGGTGTTCCAGGTGGCGTGAGTTGTGAAACAACTTCCACATTGTCTTAAGTTGTATACCAAACTCGTAACTCAGATATTCACCTCCACGATCGTATCGCAGACATTTTATCTTCTTGTCACGATGATCTCAAACTTCACTCTGATTTTGTTTGAACTTTTCAAACGTTTCAGACTTGTGTTTCATTAAGTAAATATACCCATATTTACTCAAATCATCAGTGAAGATAAGAAAATAACGATATTCACCGCACACTATAATACTCACTGGACCGCATACATCAATATGTATCATTTCCAATAAGTCAATTGCCCGCTCCATCATACCGGAAAACAGGGTTTTAGTCATCTTGCCCATGAGGCATGGTCCGCATGTCTCAACCGATTCGAAATCGAATGAGTCCAAAGATCCATCAGCATGGAGTTTCTTCATGCGTTTTACACCAATATGACATTTAGCGGCAGTGCCACAAGTATGTGGTACTATCATTATTAACTTTGTATCTTTTGGCATCAATATTATGAACATGTGTATCACTACGATCAAGATTCAATAAACCACTCTTATTGGGTGTATGACCATTGAAGGTATTATTCATGTAAACAGAATAACCATTATTTCTTTTTAAATGAATAACCGTATTGCAATAAACATGATCTAATCACGTTCATGCTTAACGCAAACACCAAATAACATTTATTTAGGTTCATCACTAATCCTGAAGGTAGAGAGAGCGTGCGATGGTGATCACATCAACCTTGGAAACACTTCCAACACCCATCGTCACCTCACCCTTAGCTAGCTTCCATTTATTCCGTAGCTTTAATTTCGAGTTACTAACATTTAGCAACCGAACCGGTATCTAATACCCAGGTGCTACTAGGAGTACTAGTAAGGTACACATCAATAACACGTATATCAAATATACTTCTGTCGACGTTGCTAACCTATCTACCAAGGATCTAGGGTTGTTCCACTTCAGCGACCGTTCTCCTCATAACAGAAGCACTTAGTCTCGGGTTTGGGTTCAACCTTGGGTTTCTTCACTGGAGCAGCAACTGGCTTGCCATCCATGAAGTATCCCTGCTTGCCCTTGCCCTTCTCGAGACTAGTGGTTTCACTAACCATCAACACTTGATGCTTCCTTCTTGATTTCTACCTTCGCGGTGTCAAACATTGCGAACAGCTCAGGGATCATTATTTCCATCTCTGGCCTTTTATAGTTCATCACGAAGCTCTAGTAGCTTAGTGACAGTGACTTGGAGAGCTATATCAATCACTATCTTATCTGGAAGATCAACTCCCACTCGATTCAAGTGATTGTAGCACTCAAACAATTTGAGCACATGCTCAACGATTGAGCTATTCTCCATCATCTTGCAGGCAAAGAATCTTGTTGGAGGTTTCATACCTCTCAACATGGGCACGAGTCTGAGATCTCAATTTCAGCTCTTAAAACATCTCATATGTTCCGTGACGTTCAAAACGTTTTGGAGCCTCAATTCTAAGCCGTAATGCATGACGCACTGAACTATTAAGTAGTCATCGGAACGTGCCTGTCAGATGTTCACAACATCTACAGACGACGCTAGAGGGGGAGGTGCACCGAGCGGTGCATTAAGGACATAAGCCTTCTGTGCAGCAATTTGAGGACAATCCTCAGATCACGGACCCAGTCCGCATTATTGCTACCATCATCTTTCAAATCTATTTCTCTAGGAACATATAAAAATTCAAGGGAGATACAGCGCGATCTAGTAATCTACAACATAATTTGCAAAGACACTTTGACTATGTTCATGATAATGAGTTTAGTTAATCATATTACTTAAAAAATCCCACTCAAATTGACATCCCTCCGGTCATTCGAGTGTCACATGATCCAAATCCACCAACTCAAGTCCGATCATCACGTGAGTTGAGGTGGTTTCAATGGTGAACATCTTCATGTTGATCATATCTACTATATGACTCATGTTCGACCTTTCGGTCTCTTGTGTTCCGAGGCCATGTCTGTACATGCTAGGCTCGTCAAGTTTAACCCGAGTGTTCCGCACGTGCAACATGGCTTACACCCGTTGTATGTGAACGCAGAGTCTATCACACCCGATCATCACGGCGTGTCTCGAAACGACGAACTTTCGCAACGGTGCACACTCGGGTAGAACACAATTTATCTTGAAATTTAAGTGAGGGATCACCTTATAATGCTACCGTCGTCCTAAGCAAAATAAGATGCATAAAAGGATTAACATCACATGCAAATCATAAGTGACATGATATGGCCATGAACTCGTGCTTTTGATCTCCATCTCCAAAGCACCGGCATGATCTCCATCGTCACCGGCATGACACCATGATCTCCATCATCTTGATCTCCATCAACGTGTCGCCATGAGGTTGTCGCGCCGACTGTTGCTTCCACGACTATTGCTAACGTTTAGCGATAAAGTAAAGCATTACATAGCGCTTAATGATTGACACGCAGGTCATACAATAATTAAAGACAACTCTATGGCTCCTGCCAGTTGCCGTACTCATCGACATGCAAGTCGTGATATTCTATACAACACATGATCATCTCATACATCACATATATCTCATCATGTAATTGGCCATATCACATCACAACATACCCTGCAAAAACAAGTTAGACGTCCTCTAATTGTTGTTGCATGTTTTACGTGGCTGCTACGGGTATCTAGCAAGAACGATTCTTAACTACGCAAAAACCACAACGGTGATATAAAAGTTGCTATTTCACCTTCTACAAAGACCGCCTCTGTCGAATCCGATTCAACTAAAGTGGGAGAGACAGACACCCGCCAGCCATCTTATGCAACAAAGTTACATGTCAGTCGATGGAACCGGTCTCTCGTATGTGGACGAGTAAGGTTGGTCCGAGCCGCTTCATCCCACAATACCGCTGAATCAAGAAAAGACTAAGGAGGGAAGCAATCTGAATATCAACGCCCACAAACTCCTTTGTGTTCTACTCGAGATCTCATCTACGCATAGACCTAACTCAGATGCCACTGTTGGGGAACGTTGCATGGGAAACAAAAAATTTCCTACTCACACACAAGATCTATCCATGGTGATGAGCATCTACGAGAGGGAGAGTGAATCTACATACCCTTGTAGATCGCTAAGCGGAAGCGTTAAGAAACGCGGTTGATGTAGTCGAACGTCTTCGCGATCCAAATCGCCGAGTGTCCCGCGATCTCATCACGATCCATCTCGCGATCCAATCTCGATCCGTCCCACGATCCCATCACGATCCGTCCCGCGATCAAATCATGAATCGTCTCGCGATCCTGATCACGGTCCTTCCGATCTAGCACCGAACGGACGACACCTCCGCGTTCAGCACACGTACAGCTCGATGACGATCTCCGCCTCCTTGATCCAGCAAGAGAGAGAGCGGAGAGGTAGAAGAGTTCTCCGGCGGCGCGATGGCGCGGCGGCTATGGTGGTGGAACAATTCCGGCAGGGCTTCGCCTAAGCACCGCTGATACTAGACTAGAGGAGAAACCGATCTAGATGAAGTAGAGGGAGCACGTGGCAATTAGGGTTATTTTTCTCCTCTAAATCCTCTAGTATATATAGGAGGGAGGGAGGGGAGGAGGCAGCCTCAAACCCTCAAGGGCTGGCCGAAATTGGAGGGGGAGGAGGTGGACTCCTCCACTTCAATCCTAGTCCAAATAGGACACCTTCCATATTTGGTCTCCCTTCCCTTTCCTTTGGGGTTTTTCCTTTCCCACTTATTCCTAGCCGCATGGGCCTTGTAGGGCTGGTTTTCCCAGCCCACTAAGGGCTGGTGCAACCCCCCTCAGGCCCATGTGGCCTCCCGGCGTGGGTGGCCCCTCCCGATGGCCCTCCGGTACTCCCGGTACACTACCGGAAATACCCGAAACTTTTCCGGTGGCCAAAACGGGACTTCCTATATATCAATATTTACCTCCGGACCATTCCGGAGCTCCTCGTGATGTCCGGGATCTCATCCGGGACTCCGAACAACCTTCGGTGACCAATCATACATAACTCAATTCTACCGAAACGTCACCGAACCTTAAGTGTGCAGACCCTGCGGGTTCGAGAACTATGTAGAGATGACCGAGACACCTCTACGGCCAATAACCAATAGCGGGACCTGGATGCCCATATTGGTTCCTACATATTCTACGAAGATCTATATCGGTCGAACCTCTATGTCAAGGATTCAATTAATCCCGTATGATGTTCCCTTTGCTCTTCGGTATGTTACTTGCCCGAGATTCGATCGTCGGTATCTCTATACCTAGTTCAATCTCGTTACCGGCAAGTCTCTTTACTCGTTCCGTAATACAAGATCTCGTGGCTAACACTTTAGTCACATTGCTTGCAAGGCTCATTGTGATGTTGTATTACCGAGTGGGCCCTGAGATACCTCTCCGTCACACGGAGTAACAAATCCCAGTCTTGATCCATGCCAACCCAACAGACACCCTCGGAGATACCTGTAGAGCACCTTTATAGTCACCCAGTTACGTTGCGACGTTTGATACACACAAGGTATTCCTCCGGTGTCAGTGAGTTGCATGATCTCATGGTCATAGGAACAGATACTTGACATGCAGAAAACAATAGCAATAAACTGACACGATCATATGCTACGTTTATAGTTTGGGTCTTGTCCATCACATCATTCTCCTAATGATGTGATCCCGTTATCAAATGACATCTCATGTCCATGGCTAGGAAACCTTCACCATCTTTTGATCAACGAGCTAGTTAACTAGAGGCTTACTAGGGACACAGTGTTGTCTATGTACCCACACATGTATTTGAGTTTCCAATCAATACAATTATAGCATGGATAATAAACGATTATCATGAACAAGGAAATATGATAATAACCAATTTATTATTGCCTCTAGGGCATATTTCCAACACCCATTTCATCCGGGGACTGAGCTTCCCGTTGCACCCCTTTGTAAGGGGCCTGATGTTCTTCGATGGGTTGGACTTCCACGACCTTCCCCCAAACTCCATCATGAACATATCGGCCTTCATCATCGTCTGCGAGGCCTTTCTGCGGGTCCAGCCGCACTTCGGGTTATGGCAGAAGGTCTTCAACGTCAAGCCGAAGACCGTAAGCAGCTAGCACGCAGACTGTGGAGGGGCGGTGATGAACAAGCTCCCTCGGGTCCAGTGGCCGGAGGGCACCTTCATCGACACCATCAAGACCTGGCAAAAGGAGTGGTTCTACATTACTGAACCACGCGCCGCAGATTGGGCGGCCCCTCTCGAATTTAGATCTGGACCTCCCACGAGGCTGACCTCTTGGATCAAGAAAGGGCTGGACTGGGGATCGGCAACAGAGGTAAAAGCGCTGCAGGATCGCATCAGAAAGATGCTGGAGGCAAACATGAGCCTGATCAATGTGGTTCAGGTCATGCTTCGTCGCCGCCTCCTCCCTTGCCAGCTCCGGGCCACACCGATGTGGGCCTATAAGTCCGACGATCCTCCTACCATGCGCAAGCTCTATCGTAGTACTCGGTTGAAGCTATGGAAGGCACTGTTCAAGCCTCAGGAGGAGTGGTCGACCAAAGAGGAAGACACCGGCCTGGACGCCGAGCACCCTCCGCTTAAGGTAAAGCTTCAATCTTTATTTTTAGGTTCAATCTTTTAGCAAGGATTCCAACCTCTCCTTTCCTGGTTTCCATAGGGCTGGTTAGCTAAGGCCATGCGGATCTACGGCCCTTCCCCGCTGCCCGAAGCCCCCAGGTCGACCCTGTTGGTGGCGATGCTGGTCAAGGCGCCGTATTCGGCGCCAGAGAAGAAGGATAAGAAGAATAAATGCAAGAAGAAGGAGACCCGAGATGGTCGTCGCCCAAGAGGTCCTCCGGATGCTAGGTCCGGGGAGACCCAAGCCTCCTCCGCTCACGAGGAGGAGCAGACGGAGGAAAGGGGGAAATCGACTCCCCCCCGCCAAGGAAAAGGGCGGCATCTGCGGATGTCGAGAGAACCCAGCTCCCCCTTCTCCGAAGAGACCCTGCAAGGCCAAGGTGACCCTGCCCGACGTCAGTCCGGATTCCGATGAGGAATCCGAGGCGTTTGAGAGGGTCCCTTGGAGGACCCCCAGGGCTAAGCCCACGGCCCAAAGGTACCGATTCCGAATATATTGTTTATACAAGGTATTTGTTACTGACCGGACAAATGTCTTCCATTTTGCAGCCCGGCCCGCGATCTCCCGACCGAACAGGTCTCAGAGGGAGATCCCCCGCCAGCTGAGCTGGCGGAAAGCGGAACTGCGTCCCGCACTTCCCCTCCCCAGGCCGCCGATGAGGCCATGGAGGCGATATCCCAGTGGACCCCTCCTCAGCCGAATACTAAGGGCGAGGAAGTCATGACCGAGGCTCAGACCTCGATGGCCGAGGACCAGGAGGCCGACCCCCTCCTGGTAAACAAAGAGGGAGACTATGAGTCATCAGAGCTCCCTCCAAAAACAGCTCCGGAGACCACCAAGTCTCTGATATCGGCGACTCTACCTTCTCAAGAAGTAGGAGCCACGGTGCCGCCACCAGTGCCGCCCGTGACGTGGCATGCCACAATTGGGTGGCCATCCGCGATGGAGGAGGACTTGCGTAGCTCCGCCATCGCCGAAGACCACCGCATCTTTATGGGTGCGGTTCTGCAGGACATTCAGTCCGTTGACAACGGACTGAAGGAGGCCTTCGGCAGTCTTTTGACGGGCTTCAAGGTGATCCACATAATGCTCCTTTCTTTATGCGGAATTTGTGTGTGATGTATATATATTCCGTATAGGTATAGTAGCCCCGAGCCCTGGGTGAGTTTAAGGAACTTACCGGGGGATCAAAGAAAACTAAGGTTCCGAACAAAGACGATCTGAGCTCTTGGGGAGTTGATTGGTATCGAAGATGATCTGGCGAAAAAGGGTCTGGGGCCAACGGCTCGGAGGTGTGTCTCATGTAAGTTTGTTTTGCAGGCCTCATCATCGGTGGCGGCTGTCCATGACATGGAGCTGGCCGAGCTCAACCGGAAGCTCAAGAGCTCCGACGAGGAGCTTGACCGTCTAAACAAGCGGTTTGATGAAATGCAAAGTAAGTTAAAATTTTATCTCAGAGATCCTTGTCTGATCCTCAGTGATTGAGGTTCTCGAGTTTTCAATTCCTGAAATGTGGCTTTCCATTGTTTTTGCAGCTGTTACTTTTGAGGTCGAGATCCTCAAGGCTGAGCTTGAGAAGGCCAAGCAAGAGGCCACCGATCATAGGATGGCAGCCGAACGAGCGGCTGTCGAACTGAGCTCCTTGAAGGCTGTCAGCGACAAGCACGAATCCCGGGTGGCCGAGGTGCGGCAAGAGCTCCAAGATGCAAGCACTAAATGCGAGGCTCTTGAGCAGAATACCAAGGACCAGGTGGCCGAGCTATCCACATTGTCTTCCGATCTTAAATCGGAGCGTGTGGATAGGCGGTCTTATGAGGAAGAGCTCCGCCAAGTCAGGATGATCGCGGATGGTAAGCCGTACTTACTGCAATGTGCCTTTGGTGGTAACAGGTTTGCTCATCTTACACGGCTATGGCGTTCCTCGGGCGCCTTTACGGACCTTCCGAGGAGTGCGGCGGACGCGGCCAAGCACTTTGCGGCTCGGGACGGGGAAGCAGAACAGAGGTTGTTCTAGGTGCAATTTCAGAACCCCGAGCCCCGTCCCATTCTCAGCTATTAGATGAAGCAGCTGATGGAGCTGCATCGAATGGCGGAGCCGGCCTTAAAGGACCTCTATATTTGGTTATGGCCTTCCGAGCCCCTACCGAGCAGTTACTTCGGCCTGGTGCAAAAGCTTTGCGACGCCTCCTCCCGCATTGAGGTCGTGAAGCGCTCTGTGTGTATTGAGAGAGCGCGGATGGCTTTTGCGAGGACTATGATGAACTGGCCAGGGATGAAGCCACTCGAGATGGCTACAGCGCCCCCGCCGCCTGGGAAAGAGCATAGGCGCCCCGAGTTGTACTTCGCCTCTGCGATGGAGGGTGCTCGGTCGGTAGAGACCCAGTGCCCTAAGGATGTGATTTCCGAATGAACACATTTATTGTATGTCCAATGAATGCTTTAATTTATATAATATGTAGGCATGGTTTATCATACTTTGGTGTTTGGATTATTTTAACTCTTGTGTGGCCATTTTGGAACTGAAAGTTGCCAGTCATCGGCTTTAGCCTCCGTGTGATTATTACAAGGGGTGTTCCATCATCCGCAGTATTATCCTTAGCCGAATTATCAGAACCCGAAGGCGGTGGTGCGAGGGATGGGAACGAGGCAATCGGACTATGTGGCTTTAGTACTTTCACTTAGCCGGAGGAGCTTGACTGCGGGGGCTAGTTACTAGCCCTGAGTGTTATGTGGTATTCGGGTATACCGAGGTAAAAAACCATTACCACGTGGCTTGCGATAATGCAAACCCCTCGTATGACACGGAGTAACCTCTATCAATATTTAGTTTGACACTTGTGTTCGGATTGCAAACCGGTTCTCGCTTATTATGACGGTCGATTTTCAGCTTTCTCCATTGAGGTACTTGACCAGGCGAGCTGGAAATACAATCGCAGTGGTTCTCCCTTTACCCAGTTAGCCGACCGGGCAGAACATAAGAGGGTAAGCACAGGAGCTAGGCAACCCAACCTTTGACCTAAGATATAATTAGAAACCGATGCATATAACGCAGAAATCCGTCACGTCGGACATGTAAAGGACAATGTCGGGACGATGCTTGGGACGAGCTTTATAGCTAAACCCTCCGGACCACTAGCCGGTTGCATCAAATATGTACTGAACAGTTTTGTTTCCGGAGGCGGGGAGGTCAAAAACACTTTATAAAATGCCATAATCAGACCATAAAAGATGATCTTTATATATTATGAATTTTTACAATTCATACTGCGGGCATAACTATTACAGGTATTTTTAGAAACGAATTTATACAAAGGGGAGGTTCGCTCGGGGCTCTTGATAGGCGGCTTGATGTCCTTGGTGTATCCCTGTGCGCCTCCGTTCCTTTGCTCTTGTAGAGTAGCGTGCTCCTTTAAAGGCGGTTGTAATCGGCGAACGGACCTTTGAAAGAGGTGTAAGTTGAATCACCGAGACGTGCATGAGCTTGACGCCTTGCTGTGTTGAGAGTAGTTCGGTCGAACCGACCACTCCATTTTGATAGGGTGTCCCCCCCGTAGCTGCCCATGGTATTTTAAGCGCGAAATCGTGCCTTCTCGGTACGTACCTGACGGGTAGCGAGGCCGTGCTGTGGGGGGCGAGTCCCTATTTGTGATGAACAGGAGATTGCTCCGGGAGATCGGGTCGTCCTCGAACCCGCTTGCTCGCCTGTCGCAGCTTGTCGCCTGGCTAGGGTCTTGGTGTCTCGATGCCGGACTGGAATTCGGCCGCTAGAGCCGCTGTGTGTTCTTCCGTCCGCAGTGAGCGTTCTGTATTGCCGTTGATGGTGATGACACCCTTTGGCCCAGGGATCTTCAGCTTCAGGTATGCGTAGTGGGGAACAACGTTAAAGCAAGCGAACGCTATACGGCCGAGCGGTGCATGATAGCCACTGCGGAAAGGCACGCTGTCGAAGATTAGGTCTTCGTTACGAAAGTTGTCGGGCGAGCCGAACACTACTTCTAGCGTCACGGTACCTGAGCAGCGTGCTTCGACACCGGGGATGACTCCCTTGAAGGTAGTGTTGCTGGGTTTAATTCTCAAAGGGTCGATACCCATCTTTTTTACTATGTCTGAATAAATCAAGTTAAGGCTGCTTCCTCCATCCATAAGGACTCTAGTGAGGTGGTACCCATCGATGATGGGGTCCAGAACGAGGGCGGCCGATCGTCCATGACGGATACTGGTCGGGTGATCCCTACAATCGAAGGTGATCGGGCAAGCCGACCATGGATTGAACTTCGGGGCTATGGGCTCTATGGCATAGACCTCCCGAAGGGCGCGTTTCCTCTCCTTTTCGATATATGCGTGGCATATATCATGTTCACAATTTTTACCTCGGGAGGGAATTGCTTCTGCCCACCATTGCTTGGCCCACGAGGTTCTTCGTCGTCCTCGCTGCGCGGGCTCTTGCTCTGTTCCTCGGCTGCGAGCTTGCCGGCTTGTTTGAACACCCAACAGTTTATGCTGGTGTGAGTGGCCGACTTGTCCCGTGTGTCGTGGATCTGGCAGGGCCTATCCATGATTTTGTCCAAAGCGGTAGGTCCATCTGTAGGACCGAAAGTATATCCAGAGGGGGGGGTGATTAGACTACTTGACCAAATAAAATTTCTACCTTTTCCCAAATTTTAGTGTTGGCAGATTTTAGCATTCATGGCAAGTCAAGTACAACCTACACATGCATGTCTAAGAGTATAGCAGCGGAAAGTAACAACAAGCATGAGTAGAAAGGAAGGGTAGGAGGATCAAACACAATTGTAGACACGATGATTTTTCCCGTGGTTCCGATAGGTGGTGCTATCGTACGTCCACGTTTATGGAGTCATCAACCCACGGATGGTAACGGTCGCGAGAGTCCACGGAGGGCTCCACCCATAAGGGTCCACGAAGTAGCAACCTTGACTATTCCATAACGCTTCCGTCCACGAAGGACTAGCCTCACTATGGGTAGATCTTCAAAAAGTAGGCGATCTCCTTGCCCTTACAAACTTCTTGGTTCAAATCCACAAAACGAAGTAGGAGGCTCCCAAGCGACACCTAACCAATCTAGGAGGCACCACCCTCCAAAAGGTAATAGGCTCGGCAATGACGATGAACTCCTTGCTCTTGTGCTTCAAGATGATAGACTCCTCAACACACAATCACTCTCTCACAGATTTGGCTTGGTGGAAGAGATGGGATTGATGGAAAGCAACTTGGGGAGGCTAGAGATCAAGATTCATATGGTTGGAATGGAATGGCATGATCTCAACACATGAGTAGGTGGCTCTCTCTCAGAAAATATGATGGGGCAAGTATGGAATAGTTCTGAGTGCTTCTCTTTTGAGTGGGTGGTAGTGAAGGGGTATATATAGGCATCCCCAAAAATCCAACCGTTACACACAAAATGAACAACTCGGTGACACCGATGTGTTAATCTCGGTGGTACCGAAGTGATCAAAAGGCAGTAACTTTTGAATCTCGGTGAGACCGATATATGAAACTCGGTTGCACCGATAAGGTGACCAACGGTCAGATTGCCCATTCTCGGTGACGCCGATCCGACAATCTCGGTGGTACCGATATTGTGAAACTGCATAACAGAAAGTTGGCAACCTAAACTCGGTGGCATCGAAGCAGAATCGGTTGCACCGAAAGGCTAGGGTTTGGCTAATGTCTGTCTGAGTATGGGAATCGGTGGCACCGAGTGGAAGGTGTTGGTTGCACCAATTTTGGATGTTTGACTTTGGACAGACTTTTGTGGAAGAGCTTGTGGGTGTTTTTGGTGACTATCACTTGTGCACGTATGAGCATTTTGTTCACCAACAGTACCTTACCCCCTTCTAATAGTATTGGCTTTCCTATGGACTCAAAGTGATTTCTCACAAAGTAAAATGTAGAGTCCTCTTGCTTGAAGCTTTGCCAATCCATTTCCTTGCATCTTGGGGTATTTCCACAATCTCCACAATCCTTTTGCCAATCATATCATTGAACTTTTCCTGAAATATACTTAGTGGAAACATTAGTTCAATGACTTATATGTTGTTATTAATTACCAAAACCACCAAGGGAGCAAATGTGCCTTGGTGTTGAAGTAGCCTTTGTAGAAGTTGAGCTTGAAGTAGCCTTGGGAACCCACTCCACCAAACCTAGGGATTCATCTTCATATGAGTCAATGTCCTCTTGAAGCTTGTTCTTGCCCTTGAGCTTGTGGTCTTGTGGTGGAAGGTCATCTTGAGTGTTTGTTCCCTTGGGAAGAGTGTTTTCATACTTCTCCTTTTGAGGAACAAACTTGGGCTTGGGGTATTGACCTTCTTCCCATTCAACTCCATTAGCGTTGAAGTAGCCAACACCATGGTTCTTCCGGTATCCTCCGTGCTTGCGTACAATTTCCTCAAATTGCTTACACCCGGCAAGACTCTTGTAGATACCTTTCTCTATAATTCCTTTCAATAAAGCATTTTCTTGCTCAAGTGTAACTTGGATAAGAGAATCATCATTAGTGGAATCAATAGAACTAATAGAAGCAACATCATTAGGTTTAGCATTTTTATTGTTGCTACTAGATGAAGAACCTTTCTTGCCTTTGTTACTAGTTTGTTTAGTTTTAACTTGTGGCATGAATGTAGACAAGAGTAGTCGTTTGGCTAGATAAGATGAAGTCTTCTTTCGGAGATCGTCATTGATAGCTTTAAGAAACTCATGCTCTTGCTCCAAGTTGAGCTTCTCGAAGCGTAGCTTCTCATGAGTTCTTACAAGCTCTCTATGATCTTCAAGAGTAGATTCATGAGCTAACTTAAGAGTGTTTAGTTCTTTAGTTAGTTGTTCTATTTTCATCTTATCATCATCAATTGACTTATCTTGACTAGCATGAGAATTATCAAGTTCATTTTGACTAACATTACTAGTTTCATCAAAGAGCAAGTCATCGTCACAAAGCAAATCATCTTCATCACTATTGAAATCAAGATACTCGGGGTGTGATACCTTGGGGCCTTTAGCCATGAAGCAACTTCCACTCCCTTCATTTGGTGAATCAAATAGATCATAGGAGTTGGTAGTCACTAGAGCAATTCTGGCAACACCATCATCTTGACTATAGTCGGAGTCAGAGTGATAGCTTCTCTCGGAGTTGTTGTCAGAGTCGGAGTGATAGCTTCTCTTGGAGTTGTTGTCGGAGTCGGAGCCGGAAACCCATTCACCAACATGAGCTTGATGTTTTCTTCTTGTGTAGCTCTTGGTGTACTTGTCCTTCTTCTCCGAATCTCTACTTCTCCTTGAGGGTCTTCGTTCATAACGATCATCTCTACTCCTTCTCTCTCTTGGAGGTGATTCATTCCTTGAGCTTCGTCTTCGAGGTGACTCTTCTCTTTGTTTGTTGGGAGCCGTACACTCATTGGAGTAGTGTTCGGGCTTCCCACAATTGTAGCAATTGCGGTCACGACTTAACGAACGCTTCTCATCATATCTTGAGTTGGAGCTTCGTTCTTTGCCTCTATTCTTGTAGAACTTGTTGAATTTCTTGACCATGAGGCTTATCTCTTCATTGGTGACAAGGTTGTCGCTTGAAGTTGCGGGAGCATCACTTGTGGCTTTGTAAGCACCGCTAGACTTGTTGTGAAGCTCTTCTTTGTCTTTGAGTGTCATCTCATGAGCAACAATCCTTCCAATGACTTCCGTAGGCTTGAGATCTTTGTAGTTGGGCATCATTTGGATCAATGTGCACACGGTGTCGTATCTCTCATCCAAAGCTCTAAGTATCTTCTTGATGATGAATTTGTCGATCATTTCTTTGCTTCCTAAGCCGGCAATCTCATTGGTGATGAGAGCTAGCCTAGAGTACATCTCTGCGACTCCTTCACCATCCTTCATCTTGAACTTGTCAAGCTGACTTTGAAGAACATCTAACTTGGATTCTCTCACGGACTCGGTTCCTTCGTGCATATCAACCAAAGTATCCCAAATCTCTTTTGCATTCTCAAGACGACTGATTTTGTTGAATTCCTCGGGACATAGGGAGTTGAAGAGAATGTCGCATGCTTGAGCGTTGTATTGCAACATCTTCAATTCATCCGCGGTCGCTTCACGATCCGGTTCCTTTCCATCACCAAAGAATTCACCTTGCAA
This sequence comes from Elymus sibiricus, assembly GCA_039707655.1. Lineage (NCBI taxonomy): Eukaryota > Viridiplantae > Streptophyta > Magnoliopsida > Poales > Poaceae > Elymus > Elymus sibiricus. The sequence goes on from CM077667.1 coordinate 128,380,474, forward strand.
GCCAACACGAACAACAGCCCAAACGGCGGGGTTATGACCATGAATATGCATTTTCATTTTGTGCTTCCAACTAGTTAGTGCCATCAAAGTACGGACCTCTACGGTGATAATTTCCCTCACTAGACGCCATACTCTCCTAGGTTGTGAGACCAATGCAATGGAGACCAAAGCTCTGATACCACTTGTAGGACCGAAAGTATGTCTAGAGGGGGGGGGGGTGATTAGACTACTTGACCAAATAAAATTTCTAACATTTCCCAAATTTTAGTGTTGGCAGATTTTAGCATTCATGGCAAGTCAAGTACACCCTACACATGCATGTCTAAGAGTATAGCAGCGGAAAGTAACAACAAGCATGAGTAGAAAGGAAGGGTAGGAGGATCAAACGCAATTGTAGACACGATGATTTTTCCCGTGGTTCCGATAGGTGGTGCTATCGTACGTCCACGTTTATGGAGTCTTCAACCCACGGAGGGTAACGGTCGCGAGAGTCCACGGAGGGCTCCACCCATAAGGGTCCACGAAGTAGCAACCTTGACTATTCCATAACGGCTTCCGTCCACGAAGGACTAGCCTCACTATGGGTAGATCTTCACGAAGTAGGCGATCTCCTTGCCCTTACAAACTTCTTGGTTCAACTCCACAACACGAAGTAGGAGGCTCCCAAGCGACACCTAACCAATCTAGGAGGCACCACCCTCCAAAAGGTAATAGGCTCGGCAATGACGATGAACTCCTTGCTCTTGTGCTTCAAGATGATAGACTCCTCAACACACAATCACTCTCTCACAGATTTGGCTTGGTAGAAGAGATGGGATTGGTGGAAAGTAACTTGGGGAGGCTAGAGATCAAGATTCATATGGTTGGAATGGAATGGCATGATCTCAACACATGAGTAGGTGGCTCTCTCACCGAAAATATGATGGGGCAAGTATGGAATAGTTCTGAGTGCTTCTCTTTCGAGTGGGTGGTGGTGAAGGGGTATATATAGGCATCCCCAAAAATCCAACCGTTACACACAAAATGACCAACTCGGTGACACCGATGTGTTAATCTCGGTAGAACCGAAGTGATCAAAAGGCAGTAACTTTTGAATCTCGGTGAGACCGATATATGAAACTCGGTTGCACCGATAAGGTGACCAACGGTCAGATTGCCCATTCTCGATGACGCCGATCCAACAATCTCGGTGGTACCGATATTGTGAAACTGCGTAACAGAAAGTTGGCAACCTAAACTCGGTGGCACCGAAGCAGAATCGGTTGCACCGAAAGGCTAAGGTTTGGCTAATGTCTGTCTGAGTATGGGAATCGGTGGCACCGAGTGGAAGGTGTTGGTTGCACCGATTTTGGATGTTTGACTTTGGACAGACTTTTGTGGAAGAGCTTGTGGGTGTTTTTGGTGACTATCACTTGTGCATGTATGAGCATTTTGTTCACCAACAGTACCTTACCCCCTTTTAATAGTATTGGCATTCCTATGGACTCAAATTGATTTCTCACAAAGTAAAATGTAGAGTCCTCTTGCTTGAAGCTTTGCCAATCCATTTCCTTGCATCTTGGGGTATTTCCACAATCTCCACAATCCTTTTGGCAATCCTATTATTGAACTTTTCCTGAAATATACTTAGTGGAAACATTAGTTCAATGACTTATATGTTGTTATTAATTACCAAAACCACCAAGGGAGCAAATGTGCTTTCACCATCCCTGTTCCCTTTAGAGGGCTTCTTATGTTGACCGGGTTTGGAGTTGCGGAAACCGGCATTTACGGCCGTGTCTTCCGTGTCGCCATTGCTATGGCGGCGTTTATTTTTGTCGCGCCTTGGCTTTCCGTTACTGTCCCGCACTTCAGAGGTGCCGGGGTCTTCGGGATTGTGGCTTCGGTGAGCTATCCAGTTGTCTTTGCCCGCACAAAAGCTGGTCATAAGTGAGGTGAGGGCCGACATTGTTCTTGGCTTATCCTGGTCGAGCTGGCGAGCTAGCCATTCGTCCCGGATGTTGTGTCTGAACGAGGCTATCGCCTCGGTGTTCGGACAGTCAACGATCTGGTTCTTCTTGGTCAGGAAGCGATTCTAGAACTGCCTTGCTAATTCGCCAACCTTCTGGACGACGTTGCTTAGGTCGGAAGAGTCCGGGGGCCGGACGTACGTGCCTCGGAAGTTAGACCGGAAGGCGTCTTCAAGCTCCTCCCAACTCCCAATGGAGTTCTCAGGGAGATTGTTTAACCAGTGCCAAGCTGGTCCCTTCAGTTTGAGTGGTAGGTATTTGATGGCGTGGAGATCATCTCCTCTGGCCATATGGATATGAAGGAGGAAGTCCTCGATCCATATGGTTGGGTCCGTCGTTCCGTCGTATGATTCTATGTTTACGGGTTTAAACCCTTCGGGGAACTGGTGATGCATAACCTCGTCTGTGAAACACAGTGGGTGTGCGGCGCCTCTGATCTGGGCTACGTCGCGCCGGAGGTCGGCTGTTGGCTGGGCCCGGTATTGTTCCCGGCTTCTGTGGTTGCAGTCGAGCCACGATTGGTAGCCATCCTGTCTAGCGGGGGAGCGTCCCCTAGATCCGTAGATGGATCTGGTGTGACCTGCCCTATAGTCCAGGTCCTGTCGTAGATCGTATCGATCTTCAGGCTGTGCTGGCCCCTTTCCCCTCCTACGAGGTGACGCGGGCCAGTACTCGGCGTCTCTAGCCACCCTGTCCCGTCCTCGAGGGGGCAGTCCGGCTGGTCGTACTGGGAGCGCCTGGGAGATTCGGGCTCAAAGGCCTCGTCGTCGAATTGAGGCAGCAGGCGCCGGCGCGGGTAGCGCTTGTTTTGGTATGGCCGCTCAATGTCGAACCCTTCTTCGGCTGCCAGGACCTTGGTCCATCTGTTGTTGATTGTGTCCTGCTCGGCTTTGAGCTGCTGCTGCTTGGCCTTTAAGCTCCGAGCGGTGGCTATGAGCTATTGCTTGAATCGTTCTTGGTCCTCGGGGTTTCGGGGATGGTGAAGTCTTTGGATTCGAGGCTCTCATCCTCCTCAGCGGGTGGGAGGAAGTTATCATCGTCGGAACCATTGAGGTTCTCGGCGTCCTGTTGATCCGTTAGCCTTTCCGGGTCCTCTAACGGCTCCTCGGGGGCTTCAGGGTCGCCGAGGTCCTCCGGGGTGTCGATTTCCCCGATGCCTACGATGGCTTCCCTTCCCTTATTGGTCTTGGATCGCTTGCGTTGTTTTCGGCACTTTGACGCTTCGCCGGATTTTTTTGCCGTTCCTCCTGGGGGTGTGGTTGTCCCTGCCGTTAAGGGTATCCACCATATAGACATCTTAGGTCGAGGTGGGTGTCCACTGCCCGGTGGTCACGGGGGCGGGGTTGCCGATCTCTTCGGCCATGTGTTCTGCCTCCTCGGAGGCGTAGTCCAACATGTCGGTTAAGTCTTCGACAGTGGCTACTAAGTGGGCGGCTGGTGGGCAGTGAAATTTCCCGTAACCGGCCTCTAGGTCGACCAGAACGTGGGTCGAGGTACGACCATCCTCGATTGCCATTGATTGGATCTGGTCTAGGGCCTCGTTCAACCACGAGAGGACGACCAGATCAGTTTCCTGAGAGCCCTTGGAGTTAAGCTCCAAGGTGTCTTCGAGATGGGCGTGTTCGGCACAGGCCGAATCCTGATATTCGGGTACTATTGATGAGCCCGGGATCAAGTCCGGGCCTCCGGCGGACATAGATCTGAGGGTCGAGCCGGATAGGGGACCAGGAGTTAGAGCTCCGGGATTTTTGGGTCCGTCGGACAAAACCGAGGGCTCCGAAAGGAACAGAACGCCACGGGAGTCGGCGGTGAACTCTAGGTTCCCGATCCTGATCTCCTGGCCGTGGGCGAAATTTTCGATCCGGCCTAGTTGGCCGGTCGAGCCAGCATGCAGTACAACACTGCCGAATGCGAAGACCTGTCCGAGGAAGAAGATGTCCTCGTTACGGGCTTGTTCGCTGATGATTAAGCGAGCCATCAATCCACGGGTGATCTCACAGCGGAACTCTCAATGAAAGCACCAATGTCGGTGTCAAAACCGGCGGATCTCGGGTAGGGGGTCCCAAACTATGAATCTATGATCGATGGTAACAGGGGACGAAGGAGACGGTGTTTAAACAGGTTCGGGCCCTCATGAGGAGGAAAAACCCAACGTCCTGCTTGATTGTATTGATGAATGGGATGGTTACAGAGTTGATCTACCTCGAGATCAAAAGAGCTAAACCCTAGATTAGTTGACCTATCCCTCCACAAACTAAGCCCCCTGGTTTATATAGACACCAGGGGTACCTAGGGTTACACATGGTCGGTTCCCATTCTGTCATAGATACGCCCATTCTTACTTGGAGGACACACCAAGTCTTCGGAATATTCCCCCCTAAGCCTAGGGTCATTTGGCAGTCCGGCCTCCCCGAAGATGCCACAAGGTGGCCCATCGGGCTGGACTATAAGAGATAGGCCAACAGCCCGGGGACCCCTTAATCCCGGACTCCCTCAATTCTCTTCATAAAGATGATATCTCGAAGGTAAACATGAATGTTCACACAATGTTCTTCTTCAAGACATGCTTGCAATAAGCTCAAATCTCACATGACCAACCTTTGGATAAATCCTTGAATACCACCTAGATCATCACATAAACTCCTTGAAACCAACAAATGGACTTCAAGAAATGCCTATGGACAAATCCTTGAAGTAAAACTCAAAGCAACCATTAGTCCATAGGGACTGCCATCAATTACCAAAACCACACATGGAGAAATATGCTCTAACAATTTGTCATGAACTTAATACTTTGAAATGCATGCTGGATAGCGGTCTTGGGGTGGAGTAATAATAGTAGATACAGTTGCATTAACTGTCTACTTATCACAAACGTAATGCCTATGTTTGATTATGCCATTAATGATCATAATTATAATTATGCGCAATTCTGCCGATTCCCAACAACAATTTGTTTACCCTTCGCTACCTTGCTTTCGAGAAAGATGCCAGTAGTGAACCTATGGCCCCGGGTTCATTCTCAATTAATTTGCAAGTTCCTACAATTCCTACAATTGCTATCATTATCAGTATATGTTTTTAATCTTGTAACTGTCAAGAACAAGGGGAGCGACGAGACCCTTGCCTTTGTTGGGTGTAAGCATTTTTTGTGTTTGTGTGCATTTGCTTCTAACGTTGTAGTGTGGTGCCTCCTATTGGTTTGATAAACCTTGTTTCTTAACTGACGGAAATACTTTCTCTTTTTATGTTACATCACTCTTCCTCTTCGGGAAAATCCAACACCTTCTGCGGTAATAGAAGTGTGCATCGTTAAGCAAATCCAGTACTCCCTCCGCTCCATATTTATTATTGCTCAAGAAGTCATATAACTAATAAATCCATCTAGATACGTCCGTTTAACCGACAACTAATATAGTTTAAAAGTACTACTAGAATCTTGATATCTAACGGCGTTCAAAAAGTCATAGCACACATGGAACAACATGATCTCCTATTACACACCTTTAGCGCAGCGGAGGCCAAGTGGTGCTCATTGCGGCACCCAATTAGGACAACCCGCACAAAAAGTTCCTCTCTCCAGGATTCGAACTCATGCCGTTGCATTCTCATACAGGCTCGACTAACCACTGCAGCTGCTCGATTGTAGTGAGTGAGAATAGCTCCAATTACATAAGAACAATAGTGGCCGCAATATTAATTATACAATACCGTCTACTTTAACACATATATTTTTGAATTATTTGGAAAATATCATGAACTTGAAAAGGTTCATCGATTTTGAAAAATATCATTAATTTTGAAGAAAGTTCACAAACTTGGAAAAAAGGTCACCAATTTTGATGAAAAGTTCAATGGATTTGAAAAAAGGTTCATCAAATTCGAAAAAAGGTTAATTGATTTTGACAAAAAATTCGTCGAATTTGAAAAAAGTTCATCAAGTTTGAAAAAAAGTTCTGTGATTTTAAGAAAACTTCACAAATAAAAAAAATATCATCGCATTTGAAGAAAAGTTCATCGAATTTGAAAAAAAAACATTGAACTTGATAAAAAGTTCATCAATTTTGATGGAACTTGGAAGAAAAAAATAATTAATAAAAAAGGAGAAAAACAATAAAAGAAGAAAAAAAGAAAAGGTTGGAAGTAACCACATGAGTTTTGATGGCGGGGTGGTTAGTGCATCCTACTTCAAAATAGGAGGTCGCCAGTTTGATTCCCAGCACAGTCACACTTCTTTTTCGTTTTGAAAAACAGAAAGAATAGATGATCCGGCCCGGCGCGGAGAGGGGTATGCGCCCGTTTGCGAAAACTGCTAGGGCCCTGAAGGCGTTGGATAGGTTTGCATGGAACAGCGGCCCATCTTGGAAATTGACAACATGTGTCACCAGGATTTGTCTTTAGGCGCCCCTATTTCTCGCTTGTAGCGAAACGTAGGGAAGCATCGACCGAAGATGAGTGCGAGATGGGCTGACATAGGCGCGCGGGAGGCCGAAGGCCTCCTCGTTTTTATTCACGATTTGCATTTTCGTTTTTTGATTTATTTTCCAACTTTTGTTTATGCTTTCAAATATTCTAAATAAATAAAACCGTTTACATAAAAAATTAAAAATATGTTAACCAAGCATTTGAAAATTGTTACATACATATAGAGAATATGTTTCTCATGTATATGAAAAATGTATAGTGCAATATGAAATGTGTATGAGAAAAGTTTATTGTCTATTTAAAAAATGTATCAAGCATTTAAAAAATTGTAAAAGTTGTATAAAATAAATGTTGATCATGTATTAAAAAATATTAATGAAGCATTTTGAAAAATGTTAAATGTGTATAAAAATATGATCTGGTAATATAATTTTTTTAATCTTGTATTTGAAAATTGTTAAATGTGTATTAAATAATGTATTAGATATGGGATGTGCTACGCGTCGGCCAGCGGGTCTTTTAAAAAATTCGCCGCCACGCGAGTAGTCTGATTCGTCGATGCAGCATGTATGTATTGTTGTCTTGCAACAAGACAATTTGTTGCAAAATTCTCACTTCTGTAGTTTCCTTGTAACAAGATTCCTATTGCAAAACGTTCTTTTCTCTAATTTCCTGCAATAAGACACATGTTGCACAAACCTTTTCTTTTTTTAATTTTCTGCAACAAGACTCTTAATGCAAAAGTTCCAAACGCATATCCGTCGCATCTAATTTTCTGCAATAAGATCCATGTTGTAAAAATTCCAATAACATCTTCAGCTGCGTCGCGCACTTGCATAGTAGTCTTTTGGTGTCATCGTTCCGCAACACTACCGATGTTGCAGAGATAAGATGGGGATGAGAGACGTGGTCCAGTAGGCCTCGTGTTGAGCAAGTGAGGCAGCGGACGCCACACGCTAGATCGGTCGTCTGATTAGAATCATTTCCCATTAGATATATCCCAAAATTATATAATATTTATGGAAAAAGGTAAACATTACAAATATAAGTATTCAGAAAATGATAATCGTGCATTTCAAAATGTTTAATGTGTACTAAAAAAGGTAACATGTGTTGAACAAAAAAGAAACTGATGAAAATCGACCAAAAAAGAAAATGAAGAAACCCAATAAAAAACAAAGAAAATGGAAAAACGAAAAAAATCATATTAGAAAAATATTCATTTTGTATTTCAATTTTTTTGATTGCATACTAAAAAGTATATTTCCTTAAGAAATACAGTTCATCGCGTATTTTGAGAAGTGTTGAAAGTGTAATACTAAAATGTTTGCCATATACTCGCTCATTTTGTATCAAAACAAATTTATTAAATCTGTTGATCTTGTATTTAAGAAACATGTGATTAAAAAAGTGTTCATCTTGTTTAAATCGACATTTAACTATCGTTGAGTAGAAACATGTGGAAGAGAGACTTGAGAAATGTCTAGCCATTTATAAGGCCAAACTCTTGTCTTGGGGGGGGGGGGGGGGGGGGTTAATCAATTCATTCCTCAATATGATTTTATATAAGTTGTCATTCTTCCATTTACCGAAAAAAGGTTCTGCAGAGATTTGTTGGAAATATGCCCTAGAGGCAATAATAAATTAGTTATTATCATATTTCCCCGTTCATGATAATAGTTTATTATTCATGCTAGAATTGTATTGACCGGAAACTAAATACATGTGTGAATAGATAAACAAATACTGTGTCCCTAGTAAGCCTCTACTAGACTAGCTCGTTGATCAAAAGATGGTCAAGATTTCCTGACCATGGACATGAGTTGTCATTTGATAATGGGATCACATCATTAGGAGAATGATGTGATGGACTTGACCCAACCGTTAGCATAGCAAATGATCGTTCAGTTTATTGCTATTGCTTTCACTATGTCAAATACACGTTCCTCTGACCATGAGATAATGCAACTCTCGGATACCGTAGGAATACTTTGGGTGTATCAAACGTCACAACGTAACTGGGTGATTATAAAGGTGCACTACAGGTATCTCCGAAAGTGTTTGTTGAGTTGGCATGGATCGAGATTGGAATTTGTCACTCCGACTATCGGAGAGGTATCTCTGGGCCCTCTCGGTAATACAGCATCACAGAAGCCTTGCAAGCACCGTGACTAAAGAGTTAGTTACATGTTGACGTATTACGGAACGACTAAAGAGACTTGCCGGTAACGAGATTGAACTAGGTATTGGATACCGACGATCGAATCTCGGGCAAGTAACATACCGACAGACAAAGGGAACAACGTATGTTGACATATGAGGTTCACCGATAAAGATCTTCGTGGAATATGTAGGAACCAATATGAGCATCCAGGTTCCGCTGTTGGTTATTGACCGGAGAGTCGTCTCGGTCATGTCTACATCATTCCCGAACCCGTAGGGTCCGCACACTTAAGGTTCGATGACGATTTAGTATTATATGAGTTATGTGATTGGTGGCCGAAGTTTGTTCGGAGTCCCGGATGAGATCACGGACATGACGAGGAGTCTCGAAATGGTCGAGAGGTAAAGATTCATATATTGGAAGGCTATATTCGGACGTCGGAAAGGTTCCGAGTGATTCGGGTATTTTTCGGAGTACCGGGGAGTTACGGGAATTCACCGGGAGAAGTAATGGGCCTTTTTGGGCCATACGGGAAAAGGAGAGGCAGGCCACGTGAGGAGGCTCGCGCCCCCCCTTTCCCAAACCGAATTGGACTAGGGGAGAGGGCGCAGCCCCCTCTTTCCTTTCCCTCTCCCTTCACTCTTTCCTACTCCGTATGGGAGGTGGAATCCTACTAGGACTAAGGAGTCCTAGTAGGACTCCCCACTTTGGTGCGCCCCTAGGGCCAGCCTCCTCCTCCCTCCCTCCTTTATATACGGAGGGGGGGGGCGCCACTTGGAGACACAACAATTGTTCCAAGCCGTGTGCGGCGCCCCCCTCCACCGTTTTCCACCTCGGTCATATTTTCGGAGAGCTTAGGCGAAGCCCTGCCGGAATCACTTCACCGTCACCGTCGCCACGCCGTCGTGCTGACGGAACTCATCTACTACCTCGACATCTTGCTGGATCAAGAAGGCAAGGAACGTCACCGAGCTGCACGTGTGTAGAACTCGGAGGTGCCGTACGTTCGGTACTCGATCGGTGGAGCTCGAAGGATTGTTCGACTACATCAACCGCGTTGTGAGACGCTTCCGCTAACGGTCTACGAGGGTACGTAGACACACTCTCCCCTCTCGTAGCGATGCATCTCCATGGATAGATCTTGCGTGAGCGTAGGAATTTTTTTGAAATTCATGCTCCGTTCCCCAACAGTGGCATCCGAGCCAGGTCTATGCGTAGATGTGATTTGCACGAGTAGAACACAAGTGAGTTGTGGGCGTGGGTGTATACATATTGCTTGCCGTTACTAGTTGTTACTTGATTTGGCGGTATTGTGAGATGAAGCGGCCCGGACCGACATTACGCGTACGCTTACGCGAGACAGGTTTCACCGCTACGTGCACTCGTTGCATAAAGGTGACTGGCGGGTGTCTGTCTCTCTCACTTTAGTTGAATCAGTTTCAATGAAGAGGGTTCTTTTAGAAGATCAAAAAGCAATCACTACACCACGTTGTGGTTTTGCGTAGGTAAGAACGGTTCTTGCAAACCCGTAGCAGCCACCTAAAACTTGCAACAACAAAGTAGAGGACGTCTAACTTGTTTTTGCAGGGTATGCTGGTGATGTGATATGGCCAAGACATGATGTGATATAAGTTGTTGTATGAGATGATCATGTTTTGTAAGTTATCAGGCAACCGGCAGGAGCCTTATGGTTGTCTCTTTATTGTATGCAATGCCAACGCTATGTAATTGCTTTACTTTACCGCTATTAGTTAGCAGTAGTAGTAGTAGCAATAGCCGGCGAGACGACCACGACGCTACGATGGAAATCAAGGTGTCACGACGCTACGATGGAGATGACGGTGCTTTGCTGATGGAGATCAAAAGCACAAGACGATGATGGCCATATCATGTCACATATATTGAATTGCATGTGATGTTAATCCTTTTATGCATCTTATTTTGCTTAGGACGACGGTAGCATTATAAGATGATCCCTTCACTAAATTTCAAGATAAGTGTTCTCCCCTAGTATGCACCGTTGCGAAGGTTCGACGCTTCTAAGCACCACGTGATGATCGGGTGTGATGGATTCTTTCGTTCGCATACAACGGGTGTAAGCCAGTTTTACACACGCAGAATACTTGGGTTAAACTTGACGAGCCTAGCATGTACAGACATGGCCTCGGAACACAAGAGACCGAAAGGTCGAACATGAGTCATATAGTAGATATGATCAACATGAAAGATGTTCACCATTGATAACTAATCCACCTCACGTGATGATCGGACGTGGTTTAGTTGATGTGGATCATGTTACACTTAGACAACTTGAGGGATGTTAATCTAAGTGGGAGTTCTTAAGTAATTTGATTAATTGAACTTCGATTGTCATGAACATAGTCTTACTTTAGCAAATTTATGTTGTAGATCCATAGATCGCGCTGTAGTTCCCCTGTTTTTATTATGTTCCTAGAGAAAACGAAGTTGAAAGTTGATGGAAGCAACTATGCGGACTAGGTCCGTGATCTGAGGATTGTCCTCACTTCTGCACAGAAGGCTTATGTCCTTAATGCACCGCTCAGTGAAATACCCCTACAGCTTCGTCTGAGGACGTTATGAACGTCTGGCAGACAAGAAAAGATGACTACTCGATAGTTCAGTGCGCCATACTTTACGGCTTAGAACCGGAGCTCCAAATATGTTTTGAGCAACACGGAGCATATGAGATGTTCCAAGAGCTGAAAATTTGTTTTTCAAGACTCACACCCGGGTCGAGAGGGATGACACCTTCGACAAGTTCTATAGCTACAAGATGGAGGAGAACAGCTCCGTTAGTGAGCATGTACTCAGAATGTCTGAGTACTTCAAACACTTGAATCAAGTGGGAGTTAGACTTCCGAATAAAGTGGTGATTGATAAAGTTCTCTAGTCACTATCACGAAGCTACTGGATCTTCGTGATGAACTATAAACATGCAAGGGATAGAAGATCCTTAAGCTATTCGCGATGCTACAATCTGCGGATGTAGAAATAAAAAAAAAGGGAGCATCAAGTGTTGATGGTTAATAAGACCACTAGTTTCAAGAAGGGCAAGGGAAAGAAAAGAGAACTTCAAGAAGAACGGTAAAACAGTTGCCGCTCACGCGAAGAAACCCAAGGCTGAACCAAACCCGAGACTTAGTGCTCCCATTGCAAAGGGAAATGTCACAGGGAGCGGAACTTCCCCAAAGTAACTGGCAGATAATAAGACTGGCAATGTCAACAAAGATATTTGATATACATGTTATTGATATGTACCTTACTAGTACTCGTAGGAGCACCTGGGTATTTGATACTTGTTCAGTTGCTTACAACTTGAAACATGGAGCTTCGGAATAAACGAGGGCTAGCTAAGAACGAGGTGACGATGTGCATTGGAAGTGTCTCCAAGGTTGATGTGATCACCATCGCCACGCTCTCTCTACCTTTAGGATTAGTGATGAACCTAAATAATTGTTATTTGGTGCTTGCGTTAAGCATGAACATTATATCTGATAGTGTTTATTGCAAGACAGTTATTCAATTTCAGAGAATAATTGTTATTCTATTTGGATAATATCATTGATGATCATGCACTTAAAATGAAAGGTTTATAGAATCTTGATCGTAGTAATACATATGTTCATAACACGAATGCCAAAAGATAATGATAGTACCACATATTTGTGGCACTGCCGCTTAGGTCATATCAGTGTTAAACACATGAAGAAACTCCATGCAGATGGGTTTTTGGAATCTCTTGATTATGAATCATTTGAGACATGTGAACCGTGCCTTATTGGCAAGATGACTAAAACTCCGTTCTCCGGAACAATGGAGCGAGCAACCAACTTATTGGAAATAATACATACCGATGTATGCGGTCCGATGAGTGTTGAGGCGCGCAGTGGATATCGTTATATTCTCACGTTCACTGATGATTTGAGTAGATATGGTTATGTCTACTTGATGAAGCATAAATCTGAAACATTTGAAAAGTTCAAAGAATTTCAGAGTGAAGTAGAGAACCATCGTAACAAGAAAATAAAGTTCTTACGATCTGATCGTGGAGGAGAATATTTGAGTTACGAGTTTGGCAATCACTTAATACAATGTGGAATTGTTTCACAGCTCACGCCACATGGAACACCACAGCGTAATGGTGTGTCCGAACGTCGTAATCGTACTCTATTGGATATGGTGCGTTCTATGATGTCTCTTACCGATTTGCCACTATCATTTTGGGGTTATGCATTAGAGACAGCTGCATTCACTTTAAACAAGGGCACCGTCTAAATCCGTTGAGATGACACCGTATGAACTGTGGTTTGCAAGAAACCTAAGATGTCATTTCTGAAAGTTTGGGGATGCAATGCTTATGTCAAAAGGCTTCAGCCAGATAAGCTCGAACCCAAAGCGGATAAGTGCGTCTTCATAGGATACCCAAAGGAGACCGTTGGGTACACCTTCTACCACAGATCCGAAGGCAAAGTATTCGTTGCTAAGAATGGATCCTTTCTAGAGAAGGGGTTTCTCTCGAAAGAAGTGAGTGGGAGGAAAGTAGAACTTGATGAGATAATTGTACCTCCTCTGGATAGTAGTACGCCACAGAAAGAAATTTCTGTGACACCAACACAGACCAGAGAAGAAGTTGATGATGATGATCATGAGGCTTCGGATCAAGTTGCTACAGAACCTCGTAGGTCAACCAGGACACGCTCCGCACCAGATTGGTACGGCAATCCTGTCTTGGAGGTCATGTTGTTAGACAACGGTGAACCTACGAACTATGAAGAAGCGATGGCGAGCCCGGATTCCGACAAATGGCTTGAGGCCATGAAATCCGAGATTAGATCCATGTATGAGAACAAAGTGTGGACTTTGGTAGACTTGCCCGATGAAACGGCGAGCTATTAAAAATAAATGGATCTTTAAGAAGAAGACGGACGCTGATGGTAATGTCACCGTCTATAAAGCTCGACTTGTTGCTAAAGGTTATCGACAAGTTCAAGGAGTTGACTACGATGAGACTTTCTCACCCGTAGCGATGCTAAAGTCTGTCAGAATTATGTTAAGCAATTGCCGCGTTTTATGATTATGAAATCTGGCAAATGGACGTCAAAACGGCATTCCTTAATGGATTCCTTAAGGAAGAATTGTATATGATACAACCGGAAGGTTTTGTCGATCCTAAAGGTGCTAACAAAGTATGCAAGCTCCAACGATCCATTTATGGACTGGTGCAAGCATCTCGGAGCTGGAATACTCGCTTTGATGAAGTGATCAAAGCGTTTGGGTTTATGCAAGTTTATGGAGAAACTTGTATTTACAACAAAGTGAGTGGGAGCTCTATAATATTTCTAATAAGTATATGTGATTGGAAATGATGTAGAATTTCTGGAAAGCATAAAGAATTAATTGAAAGGAGTTTTTCAATAAAAACCTGTTTTTTGAGTTATCCACGGTTTGGGCATCGAGATCTATAGAGATAGATCAAGACACCTGATAAAAGATTTTCACACACCTTGATTAGATTTTGAAGAAGTTCAAAATGGATCAAGTCAAAAGAAATAAGTTCTTGGCTGGTGTGAAGTGGAGTAAGACTTGAAGATCTAGGTAAAGGTTGTTTACATGTTAGGCATCAAAATCTATAGAGATAGATTGAGACGCCTCATATGACTTTCACAAAACATATACCTTGACAAGATTTTGAAGAAGTTCAAAATGGATCAGTCAAAGAAGGAGTTCTTGACTGTGGTGAAAGGTGTGAAGTTGAGTAAGACTCAAATCTCGACCACGGCAAAATAAATAGAATGGATGAAGGTTATCCCCTATGCCTCGGCCATAGGTTCTATAAAGTATGCCAAGCTGTGTGCCTTGCCATGTGTATGGCAAAAGAGGTACCAAAGTGATCCAGGAGTAGATCACTGGACAGCGGTCAAATTATCCTTAAGATGACTAAGGAAGAATTTCTCGGGAATAGAGATGATAAAGAGTTCGTCGTAAGGGGTTACGTCGATGCAAGCTTTAAACACTGATCCGAAAGACTATGAGTCTCAGACCGGATAAGTATAGTGGGGAAATTTTTTGGAGTAGCTCCAAACAGAGTGTGGTAGCAGCATCTACATAGAGATTTGCCAAGAACACACGGATCTGAATATTGCAGACCCGTTGACTAAAACCTCTCTCACAAGCAAAACATGATCAGCTTTAGAACTGATTAAGTGTTAATTACATGGAGATGTAATCTAGATTATTGACTCTAGTGCAAGTGAGAGACTGTTGGAAATATGCCCTAGAGGCAATAATAAATTAGTTATTATCATATTTCCCCGTTCATGATAATAGTTTATTATTCATGCTAGAATTGTATTGACAGGAAACTAAATACATGTGTGAATAGATAAACAAATACTGTGTCCCTAGTAAGCCTCTACTAGACTAGCTCGTTGATCCAAAGATGGTCAAGATTTCCTGACCATGGACATGAGTTGTCATTTGATAATGGGATCACATCATTAGGAGAATGATGTGATGGACTTGACCCAACCGTTAGCATAGCAAATGATCGTTCAGTTTATTGCTATTGCTTTCACTATGTCAAATACAAGTTCCTCTGACCATGAGATCATGCAACTCCCGGATACCGTAGGAATACTTTGGGTGTATCAAACGTCACAACGTAACTGGGTGATTATAAATGTGCACTACAGGTATCTCCGAAAGTGTTTGTTGAGTTGGCATGGATCGAGATTGGAATTTGTCACTCCGACTATCGGAGAGGTATCTCTGGGCCCTCTCGGTAATACAGCATCACAGAAGCCTTGCAAGCACCGTGACTAAAGAGTTAGTTACAAGTTGACGTATTACGGAACGAGTAAAGAGACTTGCCGGTAACGAGATTGAACTAGGTATTAGATACCGACAATCGAATCTCGGGCAAGTAACATACCGCCAGACAAAGGGAACAACATATGTTGACATATGAGGTTCACCGATAAAGATCTTCGTGGAATATGTAGGAACCAATATGAGCATCCAGGTTCCGCTGTTGGTTATTGACCGGAGAGTCATCTCGGTCATGTCTACATCATTCCCGAACCCGTAGGGTCCGCACACTTAAGGTTCGATGACGATTTAGTATTATATGAGTTATGTGATTGGTGGCCGAAGTTTGTTCGGAGTCCCGGATGAGATCACGGACATGACGAGGAGTCTCGAAATGGTCGAGAGGTAAATATTCATATATTGGAAGGCTATATTCGGACGTCGGAAAGGTTCCGAGTGATTCGGGTATTTTTCGGAGTACCGGGGAGTTACGGGAATTCACCGGGAGAAGTAATGGGCCTTTTTGGGCCATACGGGAAAAGGAGAGGCAGGCCACATGAGGAGGCTCGCGCCCCCCCTTGCCCAAACCGAATTGGACTAGGGGAGAGGGCGCAGCCCCCTCTTTCCTTTCCCTCTCCCTTCCCTCTTTCCTACTCCGTATGGGAGGTGGAATCCTACTAGGACTAAGGAGTCCTAGTAGGACTCCCCACTTTGGTGCGCCCCTAGGGCCAGCCTCCTCCTCCCTCCCTCCTTTATATACGGAGGGGGGGCGCCCCTTGGAGACACAACAATTGTTCCAAGCCGTGTGCGGCGCCCCCTTCCACCGTTTTCCACCTCGGTCATATTTTCGGAGAGCTTAGGCGAAGCCCTGCCGGAATCACTTCACCGTCACCGTCGCCACGCCGTCGTGCTGACGGAACTCATCTACTACCTCGACGTCTTGCTGGATCAAGAAGGCAAGGAACGTCACCGAGCTGCACGTGTGTAGATCTCGGAGGTGCCGTACGTTCGGTACTCGATCGGTGGAGCTCGAAGGATTGTTCGACTACATCAACCGCGTTGTGAGACGCTTCCGCTAACGGTCTACGAGGGTACGTAGACACACTCTCCCCTCTCGTAGCGATGCATCTCCATGGATAGATCTTGCGTTAGCGTAGGAATTTTTTTGAAATTCATGCTCCGTTCCCCAACAAGATTGGACTATTTTTAGATCCAAAAACAATTGCAGTGCGATAAGGAATCGAATAAATATTGCCTAGCAAGGTGGAATGTGTTATGCCGGCCTAAAAGTCAGGGATTGGGGGCTGGTCTTGGAATCGAGATCTTGAGATTAAAAACATCATCCTTCTGAGTAAATGGATTTACAAACTCCTCACTAAAAATGGTGTATGGTAGGAAATCCTTCGTAACAAGTATGTGGGTTTCAAAGCCATTTCAAATTCATTGGAAACGCGGTAATTTGCATATTTGGTATGCCGTGATGAAGGCCAAGGAATTCTTTTTCTAATTTGACATTTTCTCGCTTAGGCCAAGGAATTCGTTTTCCAATTTGTCATTTTCTCGGTTAAGGATAGTTCTCAGATTAGATTCTGGACGGATACCAAGCTGGGTGCTACCCCACTTATGATGCCATACCCTAGTCTGCATCGGATTGCTAGAGAAAAGTTCGTCACAATTGCTTAGGTGTTGGGACAAGAAAATCCTGATTTTTTTCGTAGGGACCTATGAGGGCCTCGCCTTGCAGCATGAATTGCTCACGTGTCTGGGGCCCATTCAGTTGTCAAACGTACCGGATGAGTTTTGATTAAACTTGCATCGGAACGACATGTTTTTATTAAGTCCTTGTATGCCGCGATTCCCTATACTGATGTTCCGGTTGACAACAAGAACCGTGGAAGCTCAAAATTCCTTGAGTTAAGATATTACTCTGGTTTTTAAACAGAGGTATGATCTTAACTAGAGATAATGTGACACGTCCTAATTGCTAGGGCACATGTGTCTTTTGACAACATGACTGGTCTATTTAACACCTATTTTTTAAGTGTATGTTTGCTCATGTAGTGTGGGCCATAGTTCCAGTAGCTTCAAATGTTTAGCCCCCACGTAGTGCACGTAGTGCACGTAATATGTTTAACAATTTGTTGCCTGGTATCGACAAATAATATTCTGCACATATTCTTGTGGGGGCGACTGTCTTATGTTGGGAATTGTGCCTTATCAGGAATGATGTGATTTTTAATACTAAATGTGTTTCATCTTCTGTGGAGGTTATTCATGCATGTACGCAATGGTTTCGTACTTGTTCTAGCTGTAGAGGACATAGACGTTTTTATGATGGCATCTATCTGGCTGAAGCATACAACCATGAAGGATGGCAGTGTAATCTCCAGATAGGATCTACCCACCTTACGCTAGACTTTTTATTATTGTTGTAAAACGATATTTTATTTTTCGTTTTGTTGGATGTGTTGGTTGTGTTCATCGTGCTATGTAGAGTCTGGACATTTTTTAATATAGTTGCACACCTCGATATATAAACTGAATGAAATATCCTTTATAAAAAGGATCTCGATATTCACCACACGTGTGGCACAATGGACATCTGACCACACGATCCTGTGTGACATACCCAGGAGGCAGCCCACACGACCCTGTGTGGGCAAACATTAGAACTGACCACACGTCAGGGCGCAGCTACTTCGTGCCACATGCCGAACCAACAACGACTACTCACCCCCACCGCCCACGTGTGGCACGAAGCAATTCCTCCCTGATATTTTTATGGCAACTTTAGTTATCCGGGGATGACAACTTTAGTTGTAAAGCATGACAACTTCTCTGTTTTGGATGACAAGTTTTGGTTTTTTTGGGTTTCGTTTTTTTCTTGGATGGCAATTTTAGTTATAAAAACGTCAGGACAATGTTACTTCGTGCCACACGTGTGACACTTATCATTTGGGTTAACTATAGTTGCCATGTCTAATTAACGGTAGCTGTCACGTGTGATCAAACCATAGTTGCCATGTGTGATTAACTAGTTGCCACGTGTGGTCAAACCATAGTTACCATGTGTGATTAACTAGTTGCCACGTGATGTCAAACCATCGTTACCATGTATGATCAACTATAGTTGCCATGTGTGATTAACTACTTGCCACATATGCACAACTGTAGTTGCCATCTATCACCGTGCGAGCGTCGTGTGGGCGGAGAGCATTTCACCCACACGGCGATGCGAGCAGCCGTGTGCTAATGGACTGGATGGCGTCCGTGTGGGCGGGAAGCAGTTCACCCACACAGCGACGCGAGCAGCCGTGCGCTGATGGACTGGATGGTGTTCGTGTGGGCGAGGAGTAGTTCACCCACATGACGCTGGGTGCTTACGTGGACCTAGATGACAACTGTTGCAAGATTCGTGCAAATAAAACAAACAGCGATGACTGCGTTTGGACGAAGTTGATAAGTACCACATGTGGGCATTATCATTTAGATATAAAAAACACAAATACCCATTGTTTTCCGGTTTGGCCCATCAGTTTTTCATTGTTGTTTACCAGTTTTGGGATGTCTCTTGTACACACATAGAGCAGCCCAAAAAAGTCCATCCATTCAGTTGCTTTGTAGGTTGGTTTTGCTTCCCTCTTCGTACGATTTGTGCTTTGGTTGGGATTGTTTTCTTGCTAGCAGCGTCGTCTCCACAGCACCTTCCGGCTTAAGTTTGTCTCTGTACGATTTTCTAACGTGCAGTTCTCTACCTATGTTTTTTTTTTCATTTATTTTCCTATTCAAGTATTTATATTTGTCATGTTCCTTATATTAGAAATAAAACATAAAAAATATATTTAATATTTGTTGTGATGTTTCACAAAAAGTGTCCACGCGTATCTACAAAAAATCAGATTATCTATTAAAAAGTATCATGCATTTAAAACATGTTTATTATTATTGAATACATTCATTATGCATTTAAATGTGAAATTTTTCTGAAAAACGTTCAATGTGTATTTGCAAAAAAAAAATCAACTAATATTTGGAAAATGCATTTAAATGTAAAAAAAAGTTTAACATGTGTTAATTTTTTTATTATGTGTTCCAAAAAATTCTTCGGTGTGTGAATTGTGTGCAGTTATGTAGTCGCATCTGGCTCGTGGTGATTGGAGGGAAACAAGTCTCGAAACAGGCTTTCGCCCCGCTTTATAAATAAAGCAACAACCGAAAAAGGAAATGGCCGAACGATACAAGATGGTGGGGTAGCCCCCTTACAAAGCCGGTCCTCGGAAATCCAGCACACGCAGAACGCACGCGACTATGCTACCGGCAACGAGCACCTAAAAAACTAAACACCCCAAACTAATACCTAGCACACCTAAGCTCCACGACAACGCCCTCAAGAGGGAAAACGACGCAAAGCGTCGCCGTTGCCGAGTCCACACCAGACAAAGGTCTTCACCCGGAGCCCTGGCACGGAGAGAAGGACCACAACAATGTCTCCAAGGAGAGCGCGACACCCTCAGGTGTCGTCATCGTCGGCGCCAAGGCACGGAGCTTTCGCTCGGCAACTCAACCGTCTCAACACTAGGCCGTCAGGCAGAGCATGACGATGTCAGATCCCCAGATCCAGACCAGGACGCCACCCCACAAGTGGGCACGTCTGAGCTACCCGTCGTCACACCTCCCGTTGCCCACACAACCCGAGAGGGAAGCCACCACCACCGCAATGGTGCCCGTTGACGAGCAACCATGCGGACCGCCATCCGGGGCCGCCGCCCTGGCATCCTTGTCGCAAGATACCGTGCGCCGCCCACATCACAATGCACAGAACCACAGTAGGAAGAGCGACGGTACACCATTCACTCTTAGCCCGACATCAGTCCTCGAGTCTGGGTAAGCGCCCCCACAATAGGAGCCACCCACACCTGCATCCCCATCCAATACCCGGTGGACTGGGAGGGACACGACTCCGAGACTGCCGACGGCCACCGGCGAGCCAGCCGCCCTTGGTCAAGCGAGCTCACACGGTGCCACGTCCATGGTCACTGGCGCCGATCCACGGGTCGATGCAACGCTAATGCGACCATCACCACAGAGCACCACCCGGACCGCGCCTACCCCACCTACCCGGAGCAAAATCTTCGACCTGTCTCGGACCCAAAGCTGGCCCGTCCGAGCACGAGCCCCCGGTCGTCTCCAACCCTGACGCGCAAGCAATCCACGCGCGGCCGGTTCTGACCCAGGAGAAGGCGAGGCACAACCACCACCGCACGCCGCCACCGAACACCTACTGCCGTCGTGAGGGCAACCACGATCTGACTTGTGATCCGAGCCACCACCTACGGCCACAGCCAGACCACCACGCCACCACCAGAGCAAGGGGCCACACCCAACCATCCACCAACCTTTCCTCGAGAGGGGCAGAGGGGACGAGACAGAACCGGCCTCCCGCCACGACCGGCGCCGCCGGAGGAGCAATCGCCGCCACCTGCCAGATCTGGCAACTCTAGATCCGGGCAGGGCCTACCCAGGGCAACCAGACGCCTAGGCACGACATGGCAATGGCCACAACAACGATCACCCTCCAACCCGGCACGCACCGTCGCCCGCCCCTCAGATCGATGAAGAGGACCACCCACGACCCAGACCCGACCCCATACCTGCTGCCGACGAGGAAGCCCACACGACACAGGAGCTCAAACGAGCTCCCTCCACCTCCCCGCGTCGTCAGCAGGCCCTCAAGCTCCAGATTCGGGCGGATCTCGCCGAAAAGCCCCCTGCGCCTCCACCATTGACCAGCCCTACCTGCAGTCGCTGCACCACAACAGGGCCAGACCACGGCAGCACCGCCACTAGACGACCGCCGCCGCCGCCCCGCACCGCCGCCGTCGTGCCGTTGGGCCCCGCCCAAGCCTAGCGCCGCTACCCGAGAACATGCCCCGCGACGGACCCCTGCGGGAAGAGGAGGAGAAGGCCCCGCTGCCTCCGCGCCGACCGGGGCTTTGCCCGTCAGCGCCTGCCGGCGGCGGCGGGGGAGGGAGGGAAGGAGGCGGGGACTGGAGGAGCGGCGGCTAGGGTTCACTCCCCGTAGCTCGTGGGAGCGACGCGGGAGGGTCGGGGGAAGGTTCAGCCACCAACCTGTCTAATGACACCACGATCCGAGATCATTGGAGGGAAACAAGACAATCCTCATACAAGGATTGTCTTAGAATCTTGTTTCTCATGTCACAAAAGAACACGACAAAAAGCTGGAATGTCGTCCTAATTGCACTCACTTTGTCCCCTTCAAGTGTATGATAATGTGTCGAGTGTGATTACTTTGTGACAGTGTAGTTGAAGTTGAATTGACATGCAACTAGCCCGACGCCCCCTTCCTGATCCCCAGTTGTCGCTTTTGTGCCATGCAGTCAGTGGCGGAGCTAGGCAAAAGTTTTAGGGGGGGGGGAAGGTCAATCATGAAAATCTGAGGGGGCCAACAACTATTTTTCTCTCAATCTATGCCTCCTCAAAAAAAAATTCTTCACAAATATTTTAAAGTTGGGGGGGGGGGGGGGGGGGCACTGGCCCCCCAAAGTCAACATAGCTCCGCCGTTGCATGCAGTTATAGTCAGGTTACAACACTTTATGTTGTATATCTAGTGATAAACATGCAATTATCCCGACAACCCCCTCCTAACCCCAGTTGAAATTGTTAGTCTACTGGTGAACATGCAAATAGCCCAACAACACCATCCTGTCCCCGGTTGGAGTCGCAGTGTGGGTCATGTAGTTGCATTCGGGTTACAACACTTGCAATTGCATGTCTATTGATGGACATGCAACTGGCCCTGACAACCCCTCTTTCCAGCCGAGTCTTTGTTTATTTTGTGCCCTTGCGTTCAGGTTTAACCATTTACAGTTGTACATCTAGTGATAAACATACAAGTAGCCCTGACAACTCCCTCATGATTCTACTTGCAGTCATTTTGTGCCGATGCAGTCAAGGTAGTCAGAGTCTCGATTCAACTCCTAAAATCATATGATTTCACGTTCCTACGTAAGTGTGGCGATCCATGTCCCACCATGAATCCGGATTAGGCAGAATCCATATAAGTTCGCGATCTAAACTATAGAATCCTGTGCAACGGTGCATAATCCCGACTCTACCATGGACTATGTCCGATTCTACAATCATGTGCCATTAGTTTTGTTATGGTAAAATAAGAAAATGTATGTGATCCAGATCTTGTCTATTTATTTTGCAACAAGACTTGTCCCGTATCATCGTCTTATTGCGTTAACAAATATTTGCCTTCCGTGACAACGCACGTGCACATACCTAGTCGAATAATATTTGAGCACACACTGTGCCTAAAACGCATAAATGAAAAATCCGGCGTAGGCTGTTCCTCCCACACCTGGCAAATACACTAGCTTTTTGGGCACGAATCTTGACACTAATCCAACCGTGATCAGGTCGGCTAAGATTTAAGAAATTTTCAGTCGCCTGAGAATTAGCAAATCCATACAAGAAAATCCCGTGACAAATTGACAATGCTTGAAAACAAAAGAAATTCCAATCATGACGTGTGTAAATTGGTGATTCATAAAGGTTTTTTTTTTTTTGAGGGGTGGTGATTCATAAAAGTTGTAAGCACACAAACCCGCGTATCCAGTTACTACCAAGGTTTGCAACTGTTTATGCTCTTTAGCCAGCCTTTGGCAATACGGCTGTAGGCTGCCTCAGTGAAATGGCCGTCCCAGTACAGATATTCAGACGGGTCCTCGCACACCGTGGCGCCTGGCATGCCGCAGCCAGCGCTGATGTTGAAGTTGTACTTGCCACCTCCACCGCAGCAACAGCTCAGAACGTCCGTGGTAAGCCCTACAGATTGTAAATAAGTCAAAGTAAATTTCTGTCAGAACAGGCGATGCCATCTTGATCAGCCCCACAGCTTGCTTGAATGAATGAGCAAAATGGCAAGAGATTGACCAAATCTGTCAGTATGGATTGACAAAGAGGTATCCTCTGATACGGTTACTCACCAAAATTTTGAGGAGCCGCCACCATTTCGATGACCGGGGTGAAGAAATCGGCGTAGATGACCCGGGCATTTGGGTGGTTTCCCCGGACCGTCTCCAGGGCCTTCTGCAGCTCCGAGTTGTGGTGCATGGCTATCTCGTTGAGGCCTTTCAGGCATCCGGTGCCAGGCTCGTAGCCTGCCGACTCGTTACTGGGGAAGAAGACCAGATTCGGCGGCATGCATCCCAGCGGCGGGATCCCGGGCACCACCACGGTCCTCGCCCCCTGCCTGAGCAGCACCTGTTCGGCATTTACGGAGTCGCATACCATGATCAGCACCGGCAAACTTCAGAGTACTAGTTCAGACTTCAGACTGATAGATTCGGCATATGGTTGCTGCAGTTACCACTTACCTCAGTGGCCACGGCGATGGTTTTGACGACGTCTGGGACGATGGATCTGAGTTGTGGCAGGGTCATTCCGAAGACAGCGAAGCTGTAGTCGTTGAAGCCAATTTCGCCCATGAAAAACAGCGTCTTGTGGAAGAAGTCCGGGCACTCTGCAACCACACAGCGTACGTGAGTTCACTGTCCCAAAGACATCATATCAATCGATATACGTACTATATATATGATACGGAGTTTGAGTTTGGAATTGGATGTGTTAATTGATTACCTTGGGCAGGGCTGCAGAGGGACGGCTTCAGCGACTCGAACCACCCCAGCTGCACGCTGGAGCTGGTGTTGAGAACAAACGAGCCTACAAGTGGGATGTCTCTGAAGTAGCTGGCGTTGAGAGCGGTGGCGCCCGCCACGGCGAAGTTGACGCCCTCGCGGAAGCTTCCGTTGTGCGAGAGGAACGGCGGGACGAACGGCAGATCGAGCTTCTCCGCTGCCAAGCAAGCACACCACACATCACCACGAGAACAAGAAAGTAGTAAAAGTGTAAGCAAGAGCGGCCAAAGGGTGTCCGTACCGATGAAGTCGATGATGAGGCGGCCGTTGGAGTAGCGGCCGGTGGGGCGGCCGAAGAACGTCATGCCGTAGGGAGGCTGCACCGTCGGGTCAAACCGCGATTTCTCCGCCAAGACGACGATGGCATTTCCGGTGTCGGTGAAGGAGTCGCCGAAGGTGATGAACTGATGATGGATTCGTAGCGACGGAGGGACGAGGCGGCGGGCTCCACGGACGCGAGGGCGAGGACCGTGAGGAAGCAGAGCAGCTTCATCGTCGTTCGACTCGTTCCTCGCCCTGGGAAGATCGGTCAGTCGACGGGAGCAGAGATGAGTACGAGTGTAGACTCTGCTTAATTTAAACGACTATTGGTCTACATGTAGTACATGGTCGCCGGCAGCTAATGGCAAGTTGGCCACGTCAAGATTGGCGCGTCAACGGGGTTTTAAATAAGAAAATGACTCTTCGTGCCCGAGAGGTAATATAGGACCTAGAAAAAAATAGCAACTTGCCATGATTTTTTTTTTTGAAAAGGTGAATGACCCCGGCCTTTGCATCTGGGAGATGCATGCAACCACTTTATTAATTATTCAAAAAGACCTTACATAGTAATGCATCAGTATGTCTGAAGCCGTCATCTTGACAACATCTATCGCTACTCCTATCCATGGACGAAGAGTGCAAAAAGTATGAGCCGAATACCCAGACCAGTCACCTAACTTAACATCTAAAGCCGAAGGCCCCGACCAAGCCACATACCGGGTCTGGGGCACAAACCGGTCCGACGCACTTTCATAGGTCGTCACCGCCGTCTTCCATCAATCCATCTTCAGAACAGGTACTGACGCATCGACCTTGCCAGGCCTCCCGTCGACGATCCCACGGCGCCAGACAACGCCTCCTCCCTACGCGCGTTCATCATCACGCATTCATCGCCGAGACTTTGCTGCGCCTCGCTGCTGAAACTCCACGACATCGATACGTCACAGGGAACACCGCAGATGTCGTCCACCGGTCCCTCAATCCTATGCATACCTCCAAGAATGACGCCCTCAAGAGGGCTACGACACATGAGGGCCGCCATCATCCGATTGACTGATATAGGATTTCCCCCGGAGGTAGCGGATAGGGGTCTAGAGCTTCTCCACGGCGTGCCTTCAAGAAGGGGACGCCGCAGAAAAACGACGCCATTGCCGACCTTGGCAACATGCCAAGAGTAGGGTTTTCACCCGGATCCGCTCGAGGACCCTTCATCCATCATCGTGTGCACGGGACCGCCATTGATCACCGTCGCCGCACATGGAACATGCTACACCGACCGGATCAGATCTGACCGGAGACAAGGCCCACCATGCCACCGCAGCTGTTCCGAGGTCAGATCTGATCTAACCCGCTGCTGCCGCAGGCACGCAACCAACATACAACGGGAAGCCTCCGCCGATGCGTCGCCGCCTGGCGAGACCACCCCGCAACGGCCCTCCCGAGGCACGAAAAACAGGGCCTCGCCGCCGGCCACCGCGAGGAGCTTTGCCCCGGCGACCCCGTCCGACAGCAAGTGTGGGGGAAGGTGGTGAGGAGGTGAGGGGAAGGAGATGGGCGCCGCCGTCCGAGTCGCCCGCGGGAGGGGGGGGAGGGGAAGGGGGACAACGCGGGGGCCTCTCTGACTCCACTAGCTCTTGCTACCGATGCTAATCAGGCTGCGAAGGATGCAGCTAAGCTTGCTAGTGAGCCTATCGTTCGTGCTTATGATGAGCAGGTTGTGACGTATGAGGAGGCTCTTCACACGTGGCTCTATTTGCTTATACTCAGTGGCTTGATGATGACGCTCGTGTCGCGACTGTTCTCACTGCTAGTGTTCTGCCTCAGTTTGCCTCTGAGTTCTTGGGCCTCCCCACTACATTTGAGATGTGGACTCGTCCTTGTCAGTGCCATCATCCCTCTGGTGATGCCTTATACTTGTCTGTGGTCCGTCAGGAGCATGCTCTCCAGCAGAGCGACTCCACTGTTGATAATTTTTGTGCATATATTTCTGCTATCTAGCGTGAGCTTGATTCTCTCTGCACTGCTCGTTGTCGTACTTCACAGTGTTGCCAGACTGTGCGGGTTGATTTGAAATTTCATTGTGTCTACGAGTTCTTATCTCCGCTCTGTAAGGAGTTTGAGCCCCGGCCCGCTCAGTTGTTTGCTCGTGGTCGTATTTCTCTCATGGTCATGGAGACGCTTTCTGAGGTTTAACTTGCCAAAAATACAAGTACAGGAGACATGGTTGCATGGTTGCAGGACGCAACGTTGCAGAAATAGCCACTTGATTGGACCACAAGAAAATTGTATCCATTCTACACGAACGAGTGAAGTAACATGCTGGAGTGGATATTAACATTTTTATGAAACTCAGGACATGAACATGCAGTAGGGATTTGTGCTTTGCTATTGATGAAAGGTTTTTTTTTCTTCGAAAAATGAAGATAATCCCTGACCTCCGCATCGAACGATGCATACATCCATCTTTATTATTATCCAACAAAATCTGATAAATAAATATATGGATCAATCCACAACCACCTCTCCGGCGATTTATGTCGCTGCACCTATAAGCTTGATAATGTGCCCGGACCGCACCAACACACCTACAAATTGGATGAAAGGTTTTGTAAAAATATTTCAAAATTGGCATCAATTTTCTTTCGAGAAAATGAGTACGAAATAAGACCATTGATTCATAGTTGTCAACGTGTTGGCACGTCTATGAACATATTATAGTTTAAAATAACCTAATCAGTTATTGATGTATGTCAACTTGCTATAAATTGGAGGTCAACGTTTTGGCAACCGAGATCAGATGCTCTCGCACATGAACAATGTATTCAAAATAAATAGAAAAAACAATCTGATTTTAAACTAAAGTTCAACGAAAATTCCTTAAGAGCTTGTAACTTTTTGTGTCGATATGAATCAAAGGAGTTCTAAAAACAAAAAGAATCTGAGTTTAAGAAAGGCTTTTTTTATTTTGGAGCATTGCTTTTGTTTTTTTGTACACTGAGCCTACCCCCCCCCCCCCCCCCCCAATGTTATATTGTCATGAAAGTTTGCACGCACATAGAAAACTATTACATCTTTGATGTGCGGATATTTCAGACTTTTTAAAACGGTGGTACTTTTTTCACATTTATTATTCACCATGGATCATCTTAGCTCATGTCCAGCTATGGATTTCCGGTATTATGACTCTTACGATGTTGATAAGTTAGCCTTATGTTCAGGTATGAATAAATTGTCTGTCTTCTCATCATTTTTTATGATTAATGAATTGATGCACGCAACTCAACTCGATGACTGTATCATTTGAAGAAATTTTGTTAGTTTGATGCCGGTTATGAAAGAAGGTAGAATCCGAGTTATAGGGTTTTGTTTCATACAAAATTGCAATGTTCTGCTGAATCTGTCTACCTCTCTGTCGCCGGCTCGGCCATCAACTCCAACATCTCTCAACTCAAGCACCAGTTCCCCTTGTTAGCTGCCTTGGCTAGCCTACACTCTTCACTATCACTAACACTAGACCATGAAGGTGTGTGTTGCCTCGACCGTTCATCACATGAAAGATATAGAGAACAATATGAGAAAACTGTGATAGTCAAAAAAATTAAACAATTTGAATTATAATGAAACGGTACACATTGTGGGACATATTTATAAGTCAGAACTTGTACACTCGCATAATTGGTTCCATTTTTACATTTCTCTGTACCACGTTCATGAGAAAATGCAAAAAATGTTCAGAGTTAAACATTACAACATTCTATCCCTAGAGGCTAGCTTCTTCTACTCTTGCATAGAATTCAACTCTAAATGGATGCTAGCCACTGAGGTGTTATTAAGCTTGGTAGCCACCATAGAAGTTACAAAAATCTAACATGTCTAATGCAATTTTTCACTGTCCATGTGTGATTGGGGACGAAATCAGTTTGTAGACCGTGAACACTTCCAATGCCCAATGATAATTTCGGGATCACAGTCTGTTGCAACCCTCCTACAAATAACTAACTGTACCACATCACCAAGCAGAATTAACGATTAGCAAAGTAAAAAAGTGGAGCGGCCTAAGCATTCATGTTCATCCCAAAGCGGGTGAGTTAGGTGGAAGGGTATGGGTGGCGACAAGAGAACTATGGCATTAGAATGTGTTGCTAAGACCGGGATTCAAGCCAGTGGGAGTGGGATTGTTGCCTCCTCCACGTCATGTCTTGCACCGTAGGTTTTGAGAAGCTATGGTCGAGTTTCCAGTTATGAAAGTCCATTAGGACTACACATGCCTATGGGCAACGTCACTGATGGAGCTTGCGGCCGTCGTAGCGGATATGGAAGCACACAACATTTAGTCAACTTGAGAGACTCAAGGATTGAATAGGTACACTGTAGGCATATGAATACACCTTGGCCATCAAGTATGTAGGAGGTGTGCAGAAGGCAAGGTGTGCAATATGGATACAACGGAGGGAAACTAAATTGGAAGGCATGTGACGCCGAGACGAACCGGCGCATCATCCCACATCGTGGAATAGGTGACTGGGAGAGATGGAAGACATATGAAATAGATTGGGCTAACGCAGAAAAACGGAAGGGATGGGAGAATCCCTTAAGTGGCATGCGTAGGACTTTGCCTGCTGATAAACCCATCGAAGGAGATAGTTTCTAACTCCGGCTTCGAGAAGCGTCCCGATTATGGCAGGTGAAGTAGATCACGGGATTGGAGGATGTCCTGCAATATACTGAATTGATTTGGTACGTTGGTGTCACGACCCGGTCCCAAGAGGGGCCCTGAATCTCTGCGCTTTCTGTGTCAGTCCCTGGATCAATAGCTCACATGCACATTCGATGATGAAATATCAATAATACATCACATGTCATAGTATTACATCGAAGGTCCAGTGCTTTACAATACACACCTTCTTAGCTCATGGGCCAGCTTATGATACAATCATGCATCGGAGATAATATTCTAGTCTTGTGGCTGAAAGTGCATTATTGCCCTTAATATTTTTGACATCTATGACAACTTAATTTGTGTTCTAACCACATGCTCTAGTGTAAACAACATTGTCTAATTTGAAGAGAAGCATGGATGGTTATTTCCCCTCTACTCGGAAATAGGAAAAGCGAAGTGCCATATTCTTTATTCTATTGAGTTCGTAGGATAGCCGCACTATTAAGAGGGGGTGCATCATGAAAATGCTTGGGAATCAACTTCACGTACACATAGGATCTAGCACAATAACCTTCTCAAGCGGGCAGAATCTTTTATCCCTGTGAAATGTTTCTGCCTAGGCCTGAACTTCCGTGGACCGGAAGGTACGGGGCGATTCCGGGAAGTTTCTGGGGCACCCAAAAAAGTTGCACTTGTGTGCAATCTCTCCGTGTAGCCCGGAACCTTCCCGGAACCATGCCCGGAACTTCTGTCCCCCCGAACTTTTGGGACGCGGAACTTCCGCCCCTAGGTCTGGCAGCTTCCGGAGTACCCAGAGAGGGTGCAATTATGCAAACTCTCTGTGTAGCCCCAAACCTGCCCAGAACCTTGGCGGGCCTTCCAGGGTCCGAAACTTCCGTCCTTCTTCGGAACTTCCGGGCTTCGCAGAAATTTGGCTCCACCGGCTAGATTTTGTCCCCACCTATAAATAGTATTCTTCTTCCCCACGACGAACTTGACGACTCCATTTCTCTCTCCACCATTTCAGACCTCGATTTCTTGGAGTTCTCCCTCCTTAGTCAACCAAAGCTCTTGATCTTTTCAGGAGTGAAGGAGGAGTGCCTGATCTACACATTCACCAAAGCAAAAGTTGATTCCCCCTTGTTTTCGCAGTGCATCTTGTTACTCTTGGAGGTTGGAGACTCCTAGGCGGTAGGGGTGCTCCGACGAGGAACCGTTCATTGTGATTACCCCCGGAAAGTCTGTAAGGGTTTGGAGACCACCCCAAGGTCTACCACTAGAGGTTGAGAAATGCCTTCGTGGTGTTGTCTCAAGGAGAGAATAGGGTGAGCCTTAGTGGTGTTTGTCGTGGTTTTCTCACGGCAGATGTTCTCTTAGGAGAGCTTAAGTGTGAGGCCATCGCCGCTAGGTGGTGACTCAAAGGGGTTAAACGGGAACGGGAGACGAGTTTACCTAGGTTCGGCCCCTCCAATGGAGGTAATAGTCTACGTCCTGCTTTGTGTCTATATTGATGATGATCTCGATTACAAGGGTGCGAAATCGCTAACCTAGCTTTCGAGGGTGTGTAACTTAAGTCTTTCGGTCCTAGGGGCTCGCCTTTATATACTGGTCGAGACCCTAGGTTTTACAAGAGGCCGAGTCATGTTATGACTCGTGACCTATCACGTTTCTAACTCGCCTTGCCTTTCAAGCAAGGAAACTCCTGGCGTCTTCTGCCTCTCGGGCCTTGAGTCGCCGTCTTCATGCACCGGGCCGCCAGGCGGCTTATTTGGCAAGCCCCCTTGCTTGCCTTGTTTTCAACGGTACGACCCATCTTGAGTATAATCCATAAGCCGCCAATTATGCTGACCCGGCCCAATAGGGCGGGTTAAGCTGCGGGGTTATATCCCCGACATTAGGCCCTAGATTGATTTGAACGTGTTCATGTCAATCTTCACTATTTATCTTGGCGACTTATCTTCATCCTCGTCCGTTGTCTTCTCCGGGTCATAAAATGCCGGTTTTAAAGTGTTTCTAGGTTTTGTAATTTCCTTATCTTCCTGTGGATAACATCACTCGCCCAGAAAATCTGTAATTTATTGATGACGTCACTCGCCGGAAATCCAGGGATTTAATGATGACATCACAACGGATCTTTGTGCATATCTGTTGGACCCAAGAATCGAGGCGCCATTTATCCCGAAAATCGAGGCGTCTCTTGCTCCGAAATTTTTACCGTGTCTTCTCATTTCTCGCGCCGGCCTTTATTTCTCTGCCTTATAAATTACCACAGAAGATCCTCAGATTCACTTTTCACCTCGCCTCTTCACTTCTTCTTCCTCCTCGAGCTCGAGCTTCACTGCGCCGCCGCTGGCCTTTACTCATCGCCGGTCGTCCTCTGCTAGGACTGCAGCACCTCTCCAGCTCCGTCAGGACTCGACAGACCACCTTCGCCATCTTCTGCAGCTGTCAGGTAAGTCATTCGCTTCCTCCTAGATTTGTTCGAGCTCGCCGTAGTTCATCAGAGTTGGTCGGACTTCATAGTTACTTCATTATTACTGCTAGTTTAGGCATAGTTGTAATGAGCTTCCTCCATAGAAACAGAGCGGCTTGATCCATGGCACCATCTAATACTTGACATATTTAGATCTCTGTCTAGAAATCATGATCTAGGTCACCACTGTTCCGACACTCCATGGCTAGGTTTAGCAATTATTTCTCTTTTTTTAACCTTTTGTAGATCCATAACCGCAATTGCTCTGGTAGAAACTTGTTTTTTGTGGACTTAGCAAAAATCAAAGATCCCTGATCACCATAAGTCGCCCTTATGTCTGCCGACTCATTTGTGTAGCTGTAATTCGCCATGTGATAAACTGCTGTATTAAGACGCTGGCTCTTCATAAGGCGGCTTATCCATTGTAAATAATTAGTCCGTCTTATTTTTAACCATATGCTTAAGCCGCCCTTTTACTTTATTCAGGCAACTTATTATGTTGAAATCCACCACCTATAACTGGGTGCCTTCCCAAGTTTCCGAACTTATGCTTAAAGATTACCAAGATCAAGGCTTTCTACCATCTAAGGAAGTAATCAGCTGGCGGGTTGCTCTTGGAGAAGAAATTCCAAACCCTGGTGATGGAGAAGTAGTAGTGTTCCTGGACATCTTCTTAGAGGCTTCTCTCCCCCCGGGTCAAACTTCTTTCGAGACGTTTTACACTTTTTCCATATTCATCCTCAAGATCTTGGTCCCAACTCTATATCCAATCTTTGTCAGTTCCAAGTGCTCTGTGAGGTGTATCTACAGATAGAGCCGTCTGTCTCCCTCTTTAGGGAATTCTTCTACTTGAATCGCCAAACTGATTGCGCTGATGGCCCCAGCCTAGAAGTTGGCGGAGTATCAATCCAGAGGCGAAGAGACGTTGCCTTTCCTGCTGCCATTCTGCCAAGCCACCCTAAAGGACGTTCTAAAACTTGGTTCTATTGCCGGAACACGGCCCCAGCCGACGAGAACCCTTGGCCGGGTTACAGACCAAGTCGTCTTCCCATGGATCTCGAACTTCCTGGCTGGGCTCCTCAAGAAGAACGTTCTCAACATGCTCCTATATATCAAAGGTTGAGGGCCTTAATAGCCAACGGATTAACTGGAGTAGATTTGACCCGGTGCTGGGTATCTTGAACTATTTTGCCGCTAAGCCGTCGTGACAGTCTAATGTGCACTTACGCCGGCGACTTAGACGATGCCCAAAGATGTAACAATATAATTTTGGACGCTGATGAAATAAACCGGATCGTGAAGAAGTTATTGGGTGAAAGTCAAGCTGCTTGTAGCAAAGATGGATTGAAGCCCTTTTATGCTCTTAACCCGCCTCCTCCAGTAAGAATCTTCGACATCTCTTTATCTAACTTGTATAAATGTCTTTTTATTTTTTAAATTCCAAATCCTTACCTGTTAATTCTAATTGTCAACTTTGCAGGCTAAGTCTTCATCAGTTTGGGGCAAGAAGAGAGGAAAAACTCCAGCTACCAAGCCTAAGGCCATTCCACATGCAAAGAAAGATAAGGCGGTTGTAAAAGAGCCATCACTTATGGACGATTCGCTAGCAACTGATGTTCAATCAGAGGTAGAAATAGATTTCTCTTAACCATACGCTACTAGGGAAAACCCTAGTAGTAGCGCCAGTTTTTGAGCTATCAGTAGCGCGGGTGCCCGCGCTACTGCTACGACGCTACAACTAATTTTTAGCAGTAGCGCTGCTTACCCAGCGCTACAGCTAAAGTTTAGCAGTAGCGCCTCTTAACCAGCGCTATTGCTAACCGAGTTATCAGTAGCGCGCTTCTCTAACCCACGCCACTGTTAAACGCACATATTCCTTTTTTATATTTATGTTGTATTTACACACGATTACACATATTAATATACAACATCAATAATTATTGTGCCAACAACTACATTTAGATTAAAGTGGATGGATGCAAGTGATCATGTTGAATTAGAAGAAAATATGATGTTGCCAATCGCAACATCATATTTTCCTCTAATTCAACTTGGTCACTTGCATCCATCCACTTTAATCAAATATATGACATATAATTCATCATCATCTTACTCATTTAACAACTCATCATCATCTTAATCATACTAAGTTAAAATCTCATAAAACAGAAAAACATCATAATAATAATCATCCTAATCGATCATGCAAGTTAATATAAACCAGATTTTTTTTCTCTCATAGGACCTAGTCCTCCCTCCTAGGTAAAATGACATAAAACAGAATAACACCTATGTCTCCATGATGAAGCAAAGAGATCCAACGGTCTCCAACTTGTGGCTTGCGATCCTTCTTTATTTCTCCCCATGCTTCAATTTGGAGCCGTCTTGGTGGTTTGCGCTCAGTCGAGTATGCAAAAGAGAACTGGGGCCTCATAGGGCTTTTAATTGTCATATAACCTTCGCCATGCATCAACGGAGGCACAACATCATTTGGCAGTTTCTGTTGAAGAACATAATAGTAGCCTAGTTAGCAATGTAATCAACACCATTTACGCAATAGTAGTGTACTTAATTAGCAACTCTTACCAAGATATTTCGGCGAATGTCATCCGCCCTCAACCTATGCACTAGTGGCATGTAAAATGTATAATTTGGGCCAGTTACCAAATTATACGGGAAGTTGTCCCTACCAACTAGGACACCAATAACAAAGTTGATAAGAACATCCTTTTCCTCCCAAGTTAGATGTGATCCATAAGTGTAGTGTGTCGTGTCAATTAATTTCCGTGTTTGACTCGAAGAAACGAAATAAGCTGTAAATTATAAATTAACAAATTTATTATGGATGAACACCAACTATTTTTAAATATAGAATGCAAATTACTTGACAAATATGCATGGTTGATAAACTCACATGGAGGTAAAACAGGAAGCATATCGACATCCACCCAAATGTCGATGTTACCTTCAATATGATCTTCAGGACGAAGATCGAAGATTATTTCCATATCCTCCTGAAATCCATATGCCTTGCAAAGAGCTTCCCAATTTGAGCACCCTAATTCTGTGTTATTAACTGCATTCATTACTTTGACCAGAAATGTGTGACCATGTTTAGCCCTCAGGTTAGCTCTCCACGTCTCCATACTCTCGTGGTCCTCGAAACCGAGCCTCTCCAAGACATACCTTCTTGCATGGCAGGGGATGAACTAGTCGAATTGTATAAAATAGAAATTACATGTTGAAGCAAAGAAGCAGAAGTCATGCTTAATTGCGAAAAAACACTTGTCATCGTTGCGTACCGTAGAAACAATGAAGGTCTCGCCAAGCTTGATGGTGAAGAACCTGCCGTCTCGCAGGTGAGGCCTGTCGCACAAACGCCGATCATCACCGCAGTAATCACACTCAGGGATCCTATCGTCGTCAGACATTTCGTGTGTTCATGATTCGAAAATTCGGCATGACCATTATTAAAATAAGACATATTGAGCGCCTGAAATTTGCCGAAACGGAAATGAATCAACATTCTGGCAAAACATAGGCACTAGGAGGGGTTCCCTGCAATAACATACACGCATGTCCAAATAGACCTAATTCAATATCGGTTGACTTTTGGTCTGTCGAGGCTTTCCTTAAATAACTCTCATATCTCATGGTGTGTTGGTGCGCACTCTCTCGCACTGATATGGTGGTGTATATATGTTGGTGGACACTCTCTCACACTAATAGTTCGACCGTCGGTGATGGGCGCACCTCCTCTCCTCTCCTTGTGCATTATACCGAGGTATATATCACAAGAAGAGAAGAGGAGGAAGCGCCCCCCACGACAACAGTCGGGATTCCTCCATCAAGAACACACATGAAAGTCACACAAGGAGCAACGACAGACCGAAAGTACCTGATTTTTTTACTAAAAAATTCTCCAATATTATCATATAATATCACTAATACATCATCTCGAGTAATCCAGTTAATGCATCATTGAATATTATCACTAATACATCTCGAATATTATCATATAATATCAGTAATACAGATCCAGTTGACGTCTCACGGCGCAGGCGGTGGACACCCAAAGAGAAGGAACCATCACCGGATCATAGCTCGGGTGAGATCCCTGAAGAACCTGCCAGGTATTGGAGAACCTGGCGTCCAACGCAGCCATGTAGCGACGGACGTGCTCTTCCTCCTCCCTGACACGGCGACGTACCACCTCCGCGGGGGCCGGCTCCCTCCGCACCGATAGTAGCCCATGCGACCGCCACCAAAGAAGCTCCGGGTCAACGACGAGACCTGGGTTCCTCACCAAGGTGCGCACCCCGGAAGGTAGCACCTCCCAGTGCCAGCCCGGCGAAGCCCAGTCCCGGACATGGCGCCTCTCAAGGAAGTCACCGCCGACTCGACGACGAGGATGCGGGTCGGGCATCATCGACGTCGAGACAAATTTCTATGAGAACATTTTCTTATCGTTTAATGTTTTGCTATTTCAGAAATGCTTAATTTCTTAAACTCATTTTAGACTCATTTTTGACTCGGTTTTCTTATTAACTATCTAAGTTCACAAACAATTTCAGAAACAATGTCCTAGCAAGAACCCTAGTAAGAACCCTAGCAATGTCCTAGCAAGAACCCTAGCAATCCACCCAAACACTAAAAAGCAAACGGGCGCAGGAGGCATGGGGATGTCTCACCAGAGAAGGAGACGGCCGGCGCGGAGGAGACGGCCGGAGAAGAAGCAGAGGCCGGGGTCGGGGTCGGGGCCGGGGTCGAGGTCGCCGGGGCCGGCGCAAGGGAGTGGAGAGGGAGGGAGTGAGGGGCGTGCACGGAGCGGCAACGGCGGCGCAGAGTGAAGAGGGAGGGAGTGAGGAGGGGGAGAGGGAGAGAGTGAGGGGCGTGCGCGGAGCGGCGGCGGCAGCGTAGAGTGGAGAGGGAGAGAGTGAGGGGCATGCGCGGGACGAAGAAGATAAGTCCACGCCCTAATTAGCAGTAGCGCGGGTCCGAAAAGGGCGCTACAGCTATGGCTTTAGCAGTAGCGTTTCTTCCTGACGAACGCTACTACTATAGGTCGCCCCTGCGTGTCGCGACCGAATCGATTAGCAGTAGCGCCTGTTTGACAACAGGCGCTACTGCTAACATGATACCTGTAGCGCTGGTCACCACCCGCGCTACTACTAAGTAGTAGTAGCGTTGTGCTCTCAACGGGCGCTACTGCTAAAATCCTACCTATAAGCTTTTCCCTAGTAGTGATATTTAATTGAACTTGCTGACACTCTTTTTTCTTAGGGCGATGTCGAGACGAGCCGGCTGACGATGTTGGGGTAATTTCTATCTCTTCCGGCTCAGAATCTTTATCCCCAAGGAAAACAAGGCGGGTTGTCAGGAAATTAATATTTTCTCATTCGGATGCTCATTTGGATCCCAATTTTGTTTTGAAGAAGGCTCAGCTTAAATCAAGGCGCCATACTCGAAGCAGCTCTAGTGGTCTTGTGTCCGACTTACCGCGCAAGTCAGCCACCCGCAAGCGACAAAACGAGGTGCCTCATAGTCCAACCTTGTCTTACCCAAAAGCTGGCCTTATCTGACAACGTCTTAACCCTTCCGACTCAAATTATCAGGAATCACCACCTTCGTTAGGCGACTCAACCGCCTCCAAGCTGCCACCCCGGGTTATCAACCAGGGGTAAGTTTCTTATCTTTAGCCATATATTTGCTTTTCTAAACTTTAAACTTGCATATGCTTTATTCTACTTGCTTATTTTGCAGGATCCAAGCCAAGGCTAAGAAGAGGAAAATTGGCGAACCACTAGTAAATCCGGAGGTTGCTGATCAGGAAGATCCAGCTCTGGAGATTCCTGAAGCTCATGTCGAAAATCCTGAATATCATCAGGATGACCAGGGTGAACCGGCTCATCATGTTGAAACGACTAACACCGAGGCTGCTGATGTTGAAGCTGACCCGAGAGACAAGCTTAAACCGCCCAGTCCTGCAGTAGCAGCTGAAGATGCCCCTCATGAGCAGGATGATGAGGACATTATTGTTACTAGGACGGGTTATACAGCTCCGGGGGTCTCCAAAGTATTGACCAAGCATACTGCCAAGGAGGAAATGCCATTAAGTGACAAAGGAAAAGCTAAACTTGAGCTTCCAAGTTATGAAGACCTCAGTGCCGAAGAGTTACACGCCGGCTATCTTAACCGCCTCACTACCAGCCGGCAAATGGAAATCAACCTGGTTGGCATGATGAAGAGAAAATATGAGGTATGGCTGATACTGTTTTGCACTCTTATATATTCTTATGTAGCCCTGAAGGGCTGGCTCATCTTCGTAAGATGAGTCGGGTCTTTGACAATATATAGCACTCGAAGATTCATCCTGTAGCCCCCAAGGGCCGGCTCATCTTCTTGAGATGAGTCAGGTCTTCGTAGTAATTTGAAGAAATCGACCTGTAGCCCCCAAGGGCCAACTCATCTTCTTGACATGAGTCGGGTCTTCTTAGTAATTTGAAGAAATCGACTTGTAGCCCCCAAGGGCCGGCTCATCTTCTTGAGATGAGTCGGGTCTTCTTAGTAATTTGAAGAAATTAACCAGTAGCCCCCAAGGGCCGGCTCATCTTCTTGAGATGAGTTGGGTCTTCTTAGTAATCTGAAGAAATCGACCTGTAGCCCCCAAGGGCCGGCTCATCTTCTTGAGACGAGTCGGGTCTTCTTCATAACTTTGCTTGGAAGAACTGACATGCATTAGCCCCCAAGTGTCAAGTATATTGCTTGCAATCTGCTTGAGACTTGTTATAATTTTTTCTTGTCATATCATGTTGCATCTTGCTACCGGCTTATGACCGTTGAATATGATGACTCCTATTGTGTAGGAAGCTCTAAAATCAACCGAGTCTAATGTGACTGGCTTGAAGAAAGATCTTGAAGTAGGGCAAAACGCCCGAACGGCGGCTGAGGAGAAGCTTCGACTTGCCTCGGAGGAATTGGAGAAAGCCAAGGCACACTTTGAAAAACAAAATAAATCCTTTGAAGCTGAAAAAGCCGCCTTGTTGAAGCGCGCAAAAAATGCTGAGGGCCAACTGAAGCCCATCACAGAAGAGCTATCCGGGTTAAAGCGGCACATTGCCCACATGACCCAAGCTATCTTTGGTAAGTACCTTTAGGAGTTCTTGCTAACCCGCGAAAATACTCATATATGCAGATAAACCGCGTGGCGACTTATGTGCTTAAACTGCTTTGCAGGCCCTCGAACTTGCAACCTCCAAGATAACAACTTGCTTAAGCTTGAGGCTGTGTATACACTATTAATTTTTTAATTATATGTTTCAAAAAATTCTTCGGTGTGTGAATTGTCTGCAGTTATGTGTCGCAACTGGCTCATGGTGATTGGAGGGAAACAAGACAATCCTCATACAAGGATTGTCTTAGAATCTTGTTTCTCGTGTCACAAAAGAACCTATGAAGCACCGATACGGCGACACTGATACAACGATACGGGTACGACGATATGGGATACGGTAATTTCTAGAAACAGTAATACGGCGATACAGCAAGCATATATAATTAATAATAAAATGACATGTAATAAAAACTAACATAATAAAATGTGTGAGATGAGATCAAAATACTGCCCCACTGGTTTCCTAATTGTTTTCATGCCTCCTGTTTCTCATTTAAAAAATCTCACTATCATTAAGGGGGTAACACGACCACGGACTGCCCCAACCCAATTCTTTTCTTGATAACAATTTAGAGATTAAAATACCGCCTCACTACTCTTCTCCCAGCGTTTTAGAAGTTTTTTCTTGATAACAATATAGAGAGCACAATCTTCATTGAGCTCCGTTTTCTCATAATTATAAATAGGAACTCTCACCTATGAACATGACGATAATTAAAATCAGAAAGCAATACACATCAATAATGCTCAAATAATGATGAAGAAAGCTAAAAGATGCCATGGTGTATACTTGTATCTTTTTCCCTAGCAATAGGAGACAACAACAACATCAGCAAGTAATTTTACGCCACAAACATCAAAAAGCAGCAAGCCAACAACATCAACAAGCAATTCTATCCAACAAGAAGCATTCTTAGCAAGCATTTTTATCCAACTATTACATCAGTACATTACACGTCCACTACCTACATGAATGGATCAACGATACAACAAGGCAGGAGTAGTAGTGAATGGCGATACTTCGGGGATACCCGTATCGACATTTTTTTCTTTTATTTTTAAATTGAAAAAGACGATACTTGGGGGATACCCGTATCGGAGCCGTATCTGGCGTATCGGAATATCGGCAAAGTACTGAACGGCGATACACAGATTTCTGAAGTATCGGTGCTTCGTAGAAAAGAACACGACAAAAAGCTGGAATGTCGTCCTAATTGCACTCACTTTGTCCCCTTCAATTGTATGATAATGTGTCGAGCGTGATTACTTTGTGACAGTGTAGTTGAAGTTGAATTGACATGCAACTAGCCCAACGCCCCCTTCCTGATCCCCATTTGTCGCTTTTGTGTCATGCAGTTATAGTCAGGTTACAACACATTATGTTGTATATCTTGTGATAAACATGCAATTATCCCGACAACCCCCCTCCTAACCCCAGTTGAAATTGTTAGTCTGTGCAGTTGCAGTTGGTTACAACACTTGTAGTTGTGTGTCTACCGATGGACATGCAAATAGCCCAACAACCCCATCTTGTCCCCAGTTGCACTCGCATTGTGGGTCATGTAGTTGCATTCGGGTTACAACACTTGCAATTGCATGTCTATTGATGAACATGCAACTGGCCTTGACATCCCCTCTTTCCAGCCCAGTTTTTGTTTATCTTGTGCCCTTGCATTCAGGTTTAACCGTTTACAGTTGCACGTCTAGTGATAAACATACAAGTGGCCCTGACAACTCCCTCTTGATTCTACTTCCCTCTTGATTCTACTTGCAGTCATCTTATGCCGATGCAGTCAAGGTAGTCAAGAGTCTCGATTCAACTCCTAAAATCATATGATTTCACGTTCCTACGTAAGTGTGGCCATCCAAGTCCCACCATATATCCGGATTAGGCAGAATCCATATAAGTTCGCGATCTAAACTATAGAATCCTGTACAACAGTGCATAATCCCGACTCTACCATGGACTATGTCCGATTCTACAATCATGTGCCATTAGTTTAGTTATGGTAGAATAAGAAAATGTATGTGATCCAGATCTGTCTATTTATTTTGCATCAAGACTTGTCCCGTATCATCGTCTTATTGCATTAACAAATATTTGCCTTCCGTGACAACACACGTGCACATACCTAGTTGAATAATATTTGAGCACAAACTGTGCCTAAAATGCAAAAATTAAAAATCCGGCGTAGGCTGTTCCTCCCACACCTGGCAAATGCACAATCTTTTTGGCACGAATCTTGACACTAATCCAACCGTGATCAGGTCAGCTAAGATTTAAGAAAATTTCGCCTGAGAATTAGCAAATCCATACAAGAAAACCCCGTGACAAATTTGACAATCATTAAAAACAAATGAAATTCCAATCATGACGTGTGCAAATCGGTGATTCATAAAAGTTGTAAGCACACAAATCCGCGTATCCAGTTACTACCAAGGTTTGCAACTGTTTATGCTCTTTAGCCAGCCTTTGGCAATACGGCTGTAGGCTGCCTCAGTGAAATGGCCGTCCCAGTACAGATATTCAGACGGGTCCTCGCACACCGTGGCGCCTGGCATGCCGCAGCCAGCGCTGATGTTGAAGTTGTACTTGCCACCTCCACCGCAGCAACAGCTCAGAACGTCCGTGGTAAGCCCTACAGATTGTAAATAAGTCAAAGTAAATTTCTGTCAGAACAGGCGATGCCATCTTGATCAGCCCCACAGCTTGCTTGAATGAATGAGCAAAATGGCAAGAGATTGACCAAATCTGTCAGTATGGATTGACAAAGAGGTATCCTCTGATACGGTTACTCACCAAAATTTTGAGGAGCCGCCACCATTTCGATGACCGGGGTGAAGAAATCGGCGTAGATGACCCGGGCATTTGGGTGGTTTCCCCGGACCGTCTCCAGGGCCTTCTGCAGCTCCGAGTTGTGGTGCATGGCTATCTCGTTGAGGCCTTTCAGGCATCCGGTGCCAGGCTCGTAGCCTGCCGACTCGTTACTGGGGAAGAAGACCAGATTCGGCGGCATGCATCCCAGCGGCGGGATCCCGGGCACCACCACGGTCCTCGCCCCCTGCCTGAGCAGCACCTGTTCGGCATTTACGGAGTCGCATACCATGATCAGCACCGGCAAACTTCAGAGTACTAGTTCAGACTTCAGACTGATAGATTCGGCATATGGTTGCTGCAGTTACCACTTACCTCAGTGGCCACGGCGATGGTTTTGACGACGTCTGGGACGATGGATCTGAGTTGTGGCAGGGTCATTCCGAAGACAGCGAAGCTGTAGTCGTTGAAGCCAATTTCGCCCATGAAAAACAGCGTCTTGTGGAAGAAGTCCGGGCACTCTGCAACCACACAGCGTACGTGAGTTCACTGTCCCAAAGACATCATATCAATCGATATACGTACTATATATATGATACGGAGTTTGAGTTTGGAATTGGATGTGTTAATTGATTACCTTGGGCAGGGCTGCAGAGGGACGGCTTCAGCGACTCGAACCACCCCAGCTGCACGCTGGAGCTGGTGTTGAGAACAAACGAGCCTACAAGTGGGATGTCTCTGAAGTAGCTGGCGTTGAGAGCGGTGGCGCCCGCCACGGCGAAGTTGACGCCCTCGCGGAAGCTGCCGTTGTGCGAGAGGAACGGCGGGACGAACGGCAGATCGAGCTCCTCCGCTGCCAAGCAAGCACACCACGCATCACCACGAGAACAAGAAAGTGTTGGGAATAAGTCGTGACGGAGCACGGTGCGACCGGCGTCGGTGTGTCAGGTGAGGTCCGCGGGCTAGATCACGGTTGTGTGTGTACGTATGTGCGTACGTGTGTAGCATGTATGAGTCTAGGATGATTCCGCCGTATGGCGACGGAGGCAAGACGCAGCGGGTACAGCGGGAGCGCGATGGTGTTCAGGTATTGCGGAGGAGCAGGTGCTCACGTTGGAAGAAGACCGGATCACCAGGATGGACGTGCGTGATGCTGTGGCTACAAAGCCGGCCGTACGTGGAGTTTGTTGGTTGCGTAGCTGAGTCATGGAGAGATTTCAGGGGGTAGTTGATGGGCGTGCGTTTGTGGCATGAGTGGCCAGA
Organism: Elymus sibiricus; assembly: GCA_039707655.1. Lineage (NCBI taxonomy): Eukaryota > Viridiplantae > Streptophyta > Magnoliopsida > Poales > Poaceae > Elymus > Elymus sibiricus. Next base: position 128,423,273 of record CM077667.1, read on the forward strand.
CCAGGTGGCTGGTTAGTGCGTGCCTGTGCATACTACTTACAGCATGTTTGGTAACGACAGGGAGAGGGAATGGGAGTTTAGGCAGTGGCGAATCTTGGATGAAATCAAAGGGCAGGCTCAACCTCTCAATATAGGGGTTGGAATGGATAAACAACAGGCTAGACATTCAACAGGGGGCTAAAATGGGCTAGGAACTAGTAGTAAATTTTTATTTTTCAATTTCAGAGGGCAGGCTTGGGCCTGTTCAAGCATGCCCATTAGAATCGCCACTGAGTTTAGGGATAGAAGTTTGTCAAGGGATTAGACATGGGAAATTGATTTTAACTCCCATTCCTTTGTTTGGCATGTGAAGGTAATTTAATGTGGGAATTTAAGAGAGAATTAACTGTCCCTATTTAATTGGTGGATTGGGTAGAGGAATAAACAACTTTCAACGTGAAATGCCTCCCCTAATGGACGTGCCAACTAACAAAACATTTTTTTCTCTATCAATTCCCAATCCCCAGTTAAATTACCAGGGGTCCCCAGGGAAGAGATTCGAAGGAATTGGACGTGTTAATTCCTCTTCCCCTTCCCTCCTTAATTCCCATGTCTCTGAATCAATCAAGTGATTTTAAGCGTCACTTGCCTTAAACTCCCATTCCTTGTCTCCAACTCCCCCCCCACCCCCCCCAACCAAACACGCTGTTAAGACTTGTATCCATGAGTTGAGGCGGGGTGTGCATCCAGATATAACAGAAAAGGATCGGGGCATTCGTGCGCCGGGACGTTTGTCGCCAGAAAACTTCCTGCTCTCTGTTACTGCTTCTTCCACCTCCGTCCGCCTGGGAGAGAGTGAGGGTTCGGCCCCAACATTTGGTATCAGAGCTTCGTTGTGATTCTATCCGCAGCGATGTCGCTCATCCCGTACAGACAATCAAGGAGGAGGCCAACCTCGACGCGGCCAGGCTTTGGGAGGCGGTGGTTCCGGCGGAGGACGCGTCGGCGGCGGTGATCGCCAAGAAGGACAAGCCTGCGAGGGCGTACTTGATCGGGGCGCTCTCCGAGGAGATTCTGCTGCTGGTCTCGTTGAAGAAGACGGCGGCGGAGCTATGGGCGAGCTTGAAGACGAGGGTCGTTGGTGCGGACCGGGTTCGGGCAGCGCGGCTGGCCACTCTTCGCCGTGACTTCGAGCGGCTGCGCATGGCGGAGGCGAAGACGCTGGATGCGTTCGCCGGCAAGATCGGCGGGATGGCGGCGCGCTATGCGGGGCTCGGGTCGACGCTGGACGACGCCGAGATGGTGAAGAAGCTGCTGGACTCGGTGCCGGACCGGCTGTACGCGGCGGTCGCCGGGATCGAGCAGTTCTGCGACGTTAGCACCATGACGTTCGAGGAGGTGCTTGGGAGACTCAAGACCTTCGAGGAGAGGACGAGGCGGCGCGCGCATGCCGGCGGCGAGCGGGCGGACGAGCAGCTGATGCTCACCGCAGCTCAGTGGGCGGCACGGCGACGTCAACACGGTGGCGGCTTCGACCACGATGATGATGGTGCGGGCAGCACGATGTCAGGCAGCGGCGGGAAGCGGCGAGGCCGCGGGCGCTGCTATAACTGCGGGCAGAGCGGCCACTTCCGGCGGGTGTGCCTGAAGCCGCGTCAGGCGGAGGCGGCGGAGCAGGCGCTTGTCGCGGCGGTCGATGTAATACTATGGCTGGGTCAGTGCGCCAAGTCGGGTCCGTGGAAGTGCGACTGGGCGTGGGTGCGCCAGGTCGGGTCCGCGGGCTGGGTCGCCGTGTGTACGTAAGTGCGTACGTGTGTAGCGTGTATGAGTCTAGGATGATTCCACCGGTCTGTGGCTGGGCCTGCGATCGGAGGCAAGACGCAGCGGGTGCAGCGGGAGCGCGATGGTGTTCAGGTATTGCGGAGGAGCAGGTGCTCACGTTGGAAGAAGACCGGATCACCAGGATGGACGTGCGTGGTGCTGTGGGTACAAAGCCGGCTGTACGTGGAGTCTGTTAGTTGCGTAGCTGAGTCATGGAGAGATTTCAGGGAGTAGTTGATGAGCGTGCGTTGTGGCGTGAGTGGCCAGACCAGGTGGCTGGTTAGTGCGTGCCTGGGCATACTATTTAAGACTTGTATTCATGAGTTGAGGCGGGGTGTGCATCCAGAAATAACAGAAAAGGATGTTTCGTGCGCCCGGGCGTTTCGTGCGCCCGGGCGTTTGTCGCCAGAAAACTTCCTGCTCTTTGTTACTGCTTCTTCCACCCCCGTCCGTCTGAGAGAGAACGAGGGTTCGGCCCCAACAGAAAGTAGTAAAAGCGTAAGCAAGAGCGGCCAAAGGGTGTCCGTACCGATGAAGTCGATGATGAGGCGGCCGTTGGAGTAGCGGCCGGTGGGGCGGCCGAAGAAGGTCATGCCGTAGGGAGGCTGCACCGTAGGGTCAAACCGCGATTTCTCCGCCAAGACGACGATGGCATTTCCGGTGTCGGTGAAGGAGTCACCGAAGGTGATGATGGATTCGTAGAGCCGGAGGGACGAGGCGGTGGGCTCCACGGACGCGAGGGCGAGGACCGTGAGGAAGCAGAGCAGCTTCATCGTCGTTCGACTCGTTCCTCGCCCTGGGAAGATCGGTCAGTCGACGGGAGCGGAGATGAGATCAATGGAGTACGACTACGAGCGTAGAGTCTGCTTAATTTATACTACTACTATTGGTCTACATGTAGTACATGGTCGCCGGCAGCTAATGGCAAGTTGGCCACGCCAAAACTTGCGCGTCAACGGGGTTTTAAATAAGACAATGACTCTTCATGCCCGAGAGGTAATATAGGACCTCATAAAAAATAGCAACTTGCCATATTTTTTTTTTAAAAGGCCGATGACCCCGGCCTCTGCATTTGGGATACGTATGGAGTGCGGCGTTTCGGCTCTCGGGTGCATCTGCACCCGCGCCGACGAAAAAAATCAAAACAAATACTAAAAAAATTCAAAAAATACCATTTTTTTTTGTGTGGTAGGTAATTTAATGCGTGAGGAGCGCTCCAAAATGACTCTTCGTGCCCCAAAGGTAATATAGGACCTAGAAAAAAATAGCATCTTGTCATATATTTTTTTAAAAGACTGATGACCCCTCCTCTGTATCTGAAAGATGCATGCAACCACTTTATTAATTATTCATAAAGACCTTACAAAATAATGCATCAGTATGTCTAAAACCGTCATCTTGACAACATCTGTCACTACTATATCCATTGATGGGTGCAGAAAGTATGAGCTGAATACCCAGACCTGTCACCTAACTTAACATCTAAAGCCGAAGGCCCCAACCAAGCCACATACGGGTCTGGGGCACAAACCGGTCCGACGCACTCTCATAGGTCGTTACCGCCGTCTTCCATCAATCCATCTTCAAAACAGGTACTGACGCATCGACCTTGCCAGGCCTCCCGTCGACGACCCCACGACGCCAGACAACGCCTCCTCCCTACGCGCGTTCATCATCACGCATTCATCGTTGAGACTTTGTTGCGCCTCGCCGCCGAGACTCCACGACATTGATACGTCACAGGAAACACCGCTCCACCGCAGATGTTGTCCACTGGTCCCTCGATCCTATGCAAACCTCCAAGAATGACGCCCTCAAGAGGGGTACGACACATGTGGGCCGCCGTCATCCGATCGACTGATATAGGATTTCCCCCAGAGGTATAAGATAGGAGTCTAGAGCTTGTCCACGACGTGCCTTCAAGAAGGGGACGCCGCAGAAAAACGACGCCATCACTGACCTTGGCAACGTGCCAAGAGTAGGGTGTTCACCCGGATCCGCTCGAGGACCCTCCATCCATCATCGTGTGCATGAGACCGCCATCGATCACCGTCGCCGCGATGGAACATGCCGCACCGACCGAATCAGATCTAACCGGAGACAAGGCCCACGATGCCATCGCAGCTGTTCCGAGGTCAGATCTGATCTAACCCGCTGCCGCCGCGGGCACGCAACCAGCATACAACGGGAAGCCCCCGCCGCGTCACAGTCCCGATGAGTATGCCACCGCCTTGAGCCGCCGCCGCTGCGCCGCCGATCCCCGCGCCCGCCTGCCGCCGCCGCCTGGCAAGACCGCCCCGCGCCGGTCCTCCCGAGGCACGAAAAACAGGGCCCCATCGCCGGCCACCGCGAGGGGCTTTGCCCCGGCGGCCCCGTCCGGTAGCAAGTGTGGGGGGAGGTGGTGAGGAGGCGAGGGGAAGGAGACGGGCGCCGCCGCCCGAGTCACCCGCGGGAGGGGGGGAGGGGGGGGGGGGCAACGCGGGGGCCTCTCTGACGCCACCGGCTCTTGCTGCGGATGCTAATGAGGCTGCGAAGGATGCAGCTAAGCTTGCTAACGAGGCTGTCGTTCGTGCTTATGATGAGCAGGTTGTGACATATGAGGAGGCTCTTCACACGTATCATCAGGCCCTATCTACTTATACTCAGTGGCTTGATGATGACGCTCGTGCCGCGGCTGTTCTCACTGCTAGTGTTCTGCCTCAGTTTGCCTCTGAGTTCTTGGGCCTCCCCACTACATTTGAGATGTGGACTCATCATCGTCAGCGCTATCAGCCCTCTGGTGATGCCTTGTACTTGTCTGTGGTCCGTCGGGAGCATGCTCTCCAGCAGAGCGACTCCACTGTTGATGATTTTTATGCATAGAGTTCTGCTATCTGGCGTGAACTTGATTCTCTCCGCACTGCTGGTAGTCGTACTTGACAATGTTGCCAGATTGTGCGGGTTGATTTGGAGATTCATCATGTCTACGAGTTCTTATCTCGACTCCGCAAGGAGTTTGAGCCCCGACGCGCTCAGTTGTTTACTCGTGGCCGTATTTCTTTCATAGAGACGTATTTCTGAGATTTAACTTGCCATAAATACAAGCACAGGAGACATGGTTGCAGGACGCAACGTTGCAGAAATAGCCACTTGATTGGACCACAAAAAAATTGTATCCATTCTACACGAACGAGTGAAGTAAGATGCTGGAGTGGATATTACCATTTTTATGAAACTCAGGACACGAACATGCAGTAGCGATTTGTGCTTTGCTATTGATGAAAGGATTTTTTTCTTCGAAAAATGAGGATAATTCCTGACCTCTGCATCGAGCGATGTACACATCGATCTTTATTATTATTCAACATAATCTGATAAATAAATACATGGATCAATCCACAACCACCTCTTCGGCGATTTATGTCGCTGCACCTACAAGCTTGATAATGTGCCTGAACCGCATCAACGCACCTACAAATTGGATGAAAGGTTTTGTAAAAATATTTCAAAATTGGCATCAATTTTCTTTTGAGAAAACGAGTACAAAATAATACCATAGATTCATAGTTGTCAACGTGTTGGCACGTCCCTAAAAAAAAAACGTGTTGGCGCGAACCAACCTGTGGTTGGATGGTTAGAGGGACTGTGGTATCCCCAGCCCACCAGGGTTCAAATCCTGGTGCTCGCATTTATTCCTGGATTTATTTCAGGATTTCCGACGATGCGCATTCAGTGGGAGGAGACGTTCCCGTCGACGACGAGGTGCCTACGGTGACTTCGTAAATTTCAAGATGATATGCCGGCTCAGTCTCTCGGAGGTGCTCATAGGGGTAGGGTGTGCGTGTGTGCGTTCATAGGGGTGAGTGTATACGCGTGTATATGAGCGCTTGCGTCTGTACTGTGTTCAAAAAAAAAAAAACGTGTTGGCACGTCTGTGAACATATTATAGTTCAAAATGACTAGTTGAACGGTCTTCAATATGACAAGTAGGCTAAGAAAAAGGAGAACCTTACCTGTAGATCTAATGCTACAAATGAACAATCCTTCTTCTATTACCTAATCAGTTATTGATGTATGTCAACTTGCTACAAATTGGAGGTCAACGTTTCGGCAACCGAGATCAGATGCTCCCGCACATGAACAGTGTATTCAAAATAAATAACAAAAAAAATTCTGATTTTTAAACTAAAGTTCAATGAAAATTCCTTAAGAGCTTGCAAATTTTTGTGTCGATATGACATCAAAGGAGTTCTAAAAAGAAAAAGAATCAGAGTTTTAAGAAAGGCTTTTATTTTTTATTTTGGAGCATTGCTTTTGTTTTTTTTGTACACCGAGCCTACCCCCCTCCCCCATGTTATATTGTCATGAAAGTTTGCACGCACATAGAAAACTATTACATCTTTGATGTGCGGATATTTCAGACTTTTTAAAACGGTGATACTTTTTTCACATTTACTATTCACCATGGATCATCTTAGCTCATGTCCAGCTATGGATTTCCGGTATTATGACTCTTACGATGTTGATAAGTTAGTCTTATGTTCAGGTATGAATAAATTGTCTGTCTTCTCATCGTTTTTGATGTTTAATGAATTGATGCACGCAACTCAACTCAGTGACTGTATCATCTAAAGGGATTTTGTAAGTTTGATGCCGGTTATGAAAGAAGGTAGAATCCGAGTTATAGGGTTTTGTTTCATGCAAAATTGCAATGTTCTACTGAATCTGTCTACCTCTCTGTCGCTGGCTCGGCCAAAGGACTTCTTTGCGCATTTAAATACAATATCATCTCCAACATCTCTCACGTCAAGCACCAGTTCCCCTTGTTAGCTGCTTTGGCTAGCCTACACCCTTCACTATCACTAACACTAGATCATAAAGGCGCGTGTTGCCTCGACCGTTCATCACATGAAAGATATAGAGAACAATATGAGAAAACTATGATAGTGGAAAAAATTAAACAATTTGAAATATAATGCAACGATGCACGTTGTGGGACATTTTATAAGTCAGAACTTGTACATTCGCATAATTGGTTCCATTTTTACATTTCTCTGTACCACGTTCATGAGAAAATGCAAAAAATGTTCATAGTTAAACATTACAATATTCTATCTCTGGAGGCTAGCGTCTTCTACTCTTGCATAGAATTCAACTCTAAATGGATGCTAGCCACTGAGGTGTTATTAAGCTTGGTAGCCACCATAGAAGTTACAAAAATCTAACATGTCTAGTGCAATTTTTCACTGTCCATGTGTGATTGGGGAAAAAATCAGTTTGTAGACTGTGAACACTTCCAATGCCCAATGATAATTTTGGGATCGCAGTCTGTTGCAACCCTCCTACAAATAACTAACTGTACCACATCACCAAGCAGAATTAACGATTAGCAAAGTAAAAAAGCGGATCAACCTAAGCATTCATGTTCTTCCCAAAGCGGGTGAGTTAGGTGGAAGGGTATGGGTGGCGACAAGAAAATTATGGCATTGGAATGCGTTGCTAAGACATGGATTCAAGCCAGGGGGAGTGGGATTGTTGCCTCCTCCACGTCATGTCTTGCAACATATGTTTTGAGAAGCTATGGTCGAGTTTCCGGTTATGAAAGGCCATTAGGACTACGCATGTCTATGGGGAACGTCACTGATGAAGCTTGCGGCCGCCATAGCGGATACGGAAGCACACAACATCCAGTCAACTTGAGAGACTCAAGGATTGAATAGGTACACTGTAGGCATATGAATACACCTTGGCCATCAAGCATGCAGCAGGCCTGCAGAAGGCAAGGTGTGCAACATGGATACAACGGAGGGAAACTAAAGTGGAAGGCATGTGACGCCGAGACGAACCGGCGCATCATCCCACATTGTGGAATAGGAGACTGGGAGAGATGGAAGACATATGAAATAGATTGGGCTAACGCAGAAAAAACAGAAGGGATGGGAGAATCCCTTAAGTGGGCATGCGTAGGACTTTGATTGCTGATCAACCCATCGAAGGAGATAGTTTCTAACTCCGGCTTCGAGAAGCATCCCGATTATGGTAGGTGAAACAGATCACGGAATTGATCTGGTACGTTGGTGTCACGACCCAGTCCCAAGAGGGCGAGCCTTCGTGACATTGGCGTTCCTTCGTGATAATATTCACCTCTCTAAATGGTGATGTAGCCTTCAAGGAAGTGAACATCAGCATACATCCAAGTCTCAGGTAACTCATTCTAGATTCTGAGTAATGCATTTAGGTGGGGATCCTCCTCTCCTGGTTTTAAAGGTTTTGTGTAGGTGTGGGTGGGTGGGTGGGTGGGGGGGGGGTCAATTTGAAGGTGAGAATCTTGTGTCTTGCATATACCTTTCTTTCCCGTTTAGATATTTTCTGTGAGCATCCAAATTTTATATCTACAGAGTGTTATGTTTGTTACGCGGACATATAATTACACAGTCATGGCAAAAACAAGTGCTCATGGCTTGGAAAACCTATTATTTTTACTAATAAGAAATTGATGATGGAAAAAGAGAAAAAGTATGTTTGTGCTCCTCTTTCATTTTAATATATTTTTTCTTCTACACTATTAATTAGGCAAACCATCACTACAGGAATCAGCTGCTTTGTCGTCTGCCATAGCAGACGGCAAAGGCATACTTTGCGGACGGCAAAGCCTTTGCCGTCTGCCAGCAGACGGCCAACACTCCGGCTGAACGGCTGCCGGCAAAGGCCTCTTTGCCGTCTGCTGGCAGACGGCAAAGCACCTGGATGGCAGACAAAAGGTGCCAGCCCCGTTAGGGGGCTAACGGCTCTCTTTGCCGTCTGCCAGCAGACGGCAAAGAGCTGCAGCTGACGTCAGCTGACGTCATGCGTCAGCTGGGCCAACGCAGGCTCTTTGCCGTCTGCCAGCAGACGGCAAAGAAGCAAAGGTCTTTGCCGTCTGCGAGCAGACGGCAAAGAGGCCAAATAGGCCAGCCCAGGTTGCACAGGCTGCTGCCACGTGCCCACTTTGCCGTCTGCTAACATACGGCAAACCTCTTTGCCGTCTGCTAGCAGACGGCAAAGTGGCTATATAGCAACTGTTTTTTCTGTTTTTTCTTATATCAATTCATTTTCACAGAAATTCAAACACACACATATATATATATTCAGAATCACATAATAAGGCAAAACATTATGTCTTATCCACCACATAATATGTCTCATCCACCACATCATAAACAACACATATGCAAATAATATGCAAGCCATATGGATATGATCATCCAACACATACCAAATCAAAACATATGCAAGTCTCATCCATACATATGCAAGTTTCATTCATCTATACATACATATGCAAGTGTCACATTGTTGATCCTACAAAATCAAAACAAAATGGAAGGACAAGGACTCCATGAACACAAGCTTCCGTGAAGTGAATCAAATCTGCAAAATGAGAAAGAAGAAAGTTAGAAGAAGAAGACTAGAAGAAGAAGAAGAAGAAGAAGAAGACTAGAATTTTTCTCCTCTTCTTGTTCTTCTTCTTATTGCTTACTTGTGTCATTTTAGAGCTAACCTAGGTAAATAGGCCATTTTTGACCTAAATATGCTAAGTATATCATAAATGAACTAAAAAAGCTAAGTATAGGTCATTTTTGTGCTAACATAAGTAATTATGCCATTTTTGAGCTAATTAAGCATATTAAGTCATTTTGGAGCTAAATAGGTCATTTCTTAAGCATATTATGTCATTTTTGAGCTAGCTAAGCATATTACGTCATTTTGGAGGAATAAATGCTAAGTATAGGTCATTTTAGAGCTATCCTAGGTTAAATAGGCCATTTTAGAGCTATCCAAGGTTAAATAGGTCCATTTTTTAGCTAGCTAAGCATATAAATTCATTTTGGAGGAATAAATGCTAAGTATAGGTCATTTTAGAGCTATCATATGTTAAATAGGTCATTTTTGAGCTAATTAAGGTTATTATGTCATTTTTGAGCTAGCTAAGCATATAAATTCATTTTGGAGGAATAAATGCTAAGTATAGGTCATTTTAGAGCTATCATAGGTTAAATAGGTCATTTTGGAGCTAATTAAGGTTATTATGTCATTTTTGAGCTACCTAAGCATATTAAGTCATTTTGGAGGAATAAATGCTAAGTATAGGTCATTTTAGAGCTATCCTAGGTTAAATAGGTCATTTTGGAGCTAATTAAGGTTGTTATGTAATTTTTGAGCTAGCTAAGCATATAAATTCATTTTGGAGGAATAAATGCTAAGTATAGGTCATTTTAGAGCTATCCTAGGTTAAAGAATGAATACCTGACATGAATAATATGTATATAATTTAAGTGTATCATCATCATGAAAATAATAAAAAATTGAATACCTAACATGAACTAATTAATAATATATATTTACATAATAATAATTGAATACCTGGCATGAACTATAATATTAATCTTCATCGTCATCATTAATAAATGCATCATCATCGTCTATATATGCTTCGGGGTCAATAAATGCATCATCATCATCATCACTATCAGTAATGACGTGCTCATCATCATCATCAATAAATGCATCAACATGTGGAAGGCCTCCTGTACGTAATCGGTCAAGCATTGACAGGTCATCCGCAGCAGTAACCTCTTCTTGTTCCGGCTCTTCTTGTTCCGGCTCTTCTTGTTCCGGCTCAGGCTCGGATTCACTGCCGCTGTCTACTTCAATGTTCTGGTGTGAAGTAGAGCGGTTCTTGAAACGTTTTTTGGAAAGACGTGTTTCTTGGAAGAATTCTCCTTCATATGTGTCTGGGTTAATGTGAGGTTCATAATCCTCTTCATTGGGGCGAGGTGGTCTAACACGTGGCGGCACTTCATAAACGACATCCCAACCATTCAGATTTGGATCAGTTTGGCAGGCCCACGGTAGATAGAAAACTTGGGTCGCCTGTTGAGCCGTAATATAGACATCAGGAACATCCAAATGGGTGCTTTGTTTGATTTCGAATAGCCCTAGATGTTCATGAGTCCTTCTAGTCTCCTTCGGCTGGAACCAATAACATTTGAAGACTACGACGTTCGGTGGGTTTGCACCATAGAATAGAAGTTCATAAATTGCTTCAACTCTTCCATAATACTCGGTACCTCCTTCGCCGATAGTAGAGACACAATAATTTGTAGACTTTCGGTCGGCCATAGATAGCTCTTTGCCATAGGTACGAAAGCGATACCCGTTGATGTCGTATTTGTCAAATGAACGGACCTTATAGTCAAAACCATTTGCGACTTGTCTCAATTCGGCGTCCATAGACTCTGAACTAGCCTACAAGTTTAATACGAAAGGATTGTTGCATTAGCCGAAAATTAGACGAAGAAATGAAATGGTCTAATGGAAATTACCGTTTGTTTGAACCAAGAGATGAAACCGGGATAGCCGCCTCCATGCATTGCCAGAATCTCATACTCTTCGACGGAATCCTTTTGGATCACCGCTCCATACGAGAATTCGGCGACGTATCGACTATATCAAATATCCGGGAATAAGAGCAGTTCAAAGGAATTAGAGGTTGCGAAACAATGTACCGAGAACTTACTCGATGTACGGCCGCACTTCTGTTAGGTTGTTCAAGATATACAACGTAATGGTCCGCCATTCGTCGACATCCAACGGTAAGGAAGTATAAGCACCGGCTGGTGCGAGCTTCCCTTTGAATAGGCTGAGGTTGGATCCACCCTTTTTAGGGTCGCCAGCATTGTACCGAGGCTTCGGATTATGCAAATGACGATTTTTGGCTTCGTAGTGTGCTGTCACGAAGTTTGCCGCCTCCTCAGTAATGAATGCCTCGGCCATCGATGCTTCAATTCGACGTTTATTTTTACATTTTTCTCGAAGCGTCTTCTGCATCCTCTTAGTTGCGTAGCACCAACGATTCTGCTCGGGCCCCCCCAATCGTGCCTCGGTCGGGAGATGCAAAATCAAATGCTGCATTGGATTAAAGAAGCCCGGTGGAAAGATCTTCTCTAACTTGCAGATCAACTCCGGCGCCAACTCTTCCAGTTCTTCTAGCAAGCCAGGCGATAGTTCTTTCGCACAAAGAACACGGAAGAAATAGCTCAGCTCTGCCAGTACTAGCCATTCATCCTCAGGGATAAAGCCACGCAACATCACCGGCATTACCCGCTCAAGCCATATGTGCCAATCATGACTCTTGAGACCAAATATTTTTAATTTTTCAAGGCTCGCTCCCCTCTTTAGATTCCCTGCATACCCATCGGGGAACATCAACTCATTTTTCACCCACAAGAGTATTTCCCTCATAACTGGCCTTCCAAGATTGAACCATGCCTTTGGCTTCGTCCAGTTCTTCTTTCCTTTCGGTTGTCGCATGTTTTGTAGTGGTCTATCACATAGAGCCTGCTGATCGACTCTAGCCTTAGGATTATCCTTTGTTTTCCCCTCTATGCCGAACAATGTACCAAAGAGGGCCTCGCCGACATTCTTTTCAGTGTGCATCACGTCGATGTTGTGTGGGCAAAGGAGGTCTTTGAAGTAAGGCAGATCCCACAAGCATGTCTTGTGAGTCCAGGCATGTTCCGAATTATACCCCTTGAAATACCCTGGACGCTCTGGATCCGGCTCGAGAGAGTTTAACTGATCCAGGGTCTGTTGGCCTGTCAACGCAGGTGGTGCAGAGTTTTTGACAACTCTACCTTTGATGAAGTTCTTCTTGTCTTTTCTGAACTTATGGCGAGGATCCAGGAACTGTCTATGCATGTCGAAGCAAGAAAACTTGCCACCCGCCTGTAGCCGACGAAACTCAAGAGCTGCCTTGCATGTGGGGCACGGGAATCTTCCATGCACACACCAGCCAACGAATAGCGCATACGCCGGCAAGTCATGCATCGAGTACATGTACCACACACGCATTAGCGGCGTCGTATGTCTTGATCCCATTATCCCAAGCTTCTTGCAGTTCATCCTTAAGCGGCTGCATGTACACATTCATACTCTTCCCCGGATAGTTGGGCCCCGGAATTATCAACGTCAGGAAAATGTTCTTTCTTTGCATAATCTGTCCGGGGGGGAGATTGAGTGGAATGACAAATACAGGCCAACAACTGTATTGGGCTGCCATCATACCAAACACATTGAACCCATCCGTGCTTATGGCGATTCGAGGATGCCTTGGATCTGCCGCTTTAGCATGATGTATTGCATCGAAGCGCTTCCACGCAAAAGCGTCCGATGTGTGTACCAACATCCGCTCCCCATCTGCATTTAGTTCGGTTCTTTTGCCCAATTTGTGCCATGTCATCTGCTTGGCCGTCTCTTCGACCATGAAAAGACGTTGAAGTCTTGGTATGATTGGCATATACCGAAGAACATTAACTGGGATTTTTGTCTGACTCTTTTCACCCATACCGTTGTCTACCTCAACATACCTGGAAGACTGGCAAACGGGACAATACTTCAAGTCCGCATACTCAAGCCTAAATAAGGCACATCCTTTCTCACAGGCATCTATCTTCTCATAGGGCATCTTAAGTACACGGAGGATTTTGTCCGACTGGTACAGGTTTGCAGGCATTACATGGCCTTTGGGTAGAAAACGTCCAAATAGTGTCATCATCGCGTCGTAGCATTCTCTGCCCAAGTTGAATTGAGCCTTCAGAGCCATTACTTGTGCGATGGCATCCAGCTGACAAAGCTCAGTGTGCTCGTGGAGAGGACGTTTTGAAGACTCCAACATATCATTGAAGGCTTTTGCAGATTCCTCCATCTCATCATCCGAATCCCGAGCATCATCAAAGTCTTCCACCATGTCTTCCATCCCGGTACCATGCTCGTCGGTGCGACGACGGCCCTCCTCAGCTCTGGCACGTTGGGCAGACTCACCATGAAATGTCCAGACCGTATAATTAGGCGTAAAACCCAACTTCTGCAAGTGTTTGATCATTTCAAACTCTGACTTCTTATGAAAGTTGTCGCACTCGACACAGGGGCACCAGGTTGTTTCCTGTCCATTTGCAAATGCGGCTCTCACAAACCCCTTGGTTTTTCTTATCCATTCGTGGGTCATGTCTTTCTGACTAGTGTGACCGGTGTACATCCACGCACGATCACTCATCTTGCCTAGCTACTGGACACACAAGAAATATATACATAATTCAGCAAACCATATTCATCAGTTAATAGAGTTTGTCAGTTTTATTACGTCCATGCAACCTAGACGCTAGTAGGTAAAGATAGGTCCTAATCCCACCCGAGTATGTGTAGATTGGGTTCGTTTTCCCATGCTCGGCTCCGGATCCGACGCAAAATTTCGGCAGCACCTCCCCGCTGTTCTCCTGATACACGTCTCGGCAATAAGCAGAGAGGATGTGTACCCGGAGAACAACAGGGAGGCACTGACGAAATTCTGCATCGGATCCGGAGTAGAGCATATGGGAAAATGAACCCAATCTACACATACTCGGGCTGTCCATGGATAACGTTGGACAATTCGAAAGAATCACGGTTATAAATATGCAAATGCATGCATATTTATAGATGTAACCCTTTCGAACGGGAGACGCATAGTGGTCACGCATACTGATGATTGACACCTATAGCTAGCAAGTTTCATCGGCACGAAGACCGGAACAGAGCAAATGAAGGGGGGAGGAGGAGATGTCATTTGTGCTCACCCACGAACGCAGGGGCGGAGCTCGTCGTACGCACGGGGAGGTCGTCGAACACCAGACCCTCGCAGCAACGAAAGAACTGCACATTTAAATCCACCCGATCAACACAAATATATATGATGTTTTTCATAACAAAATAGGGAAATATATGACCCCGTCGGCCTCTGGAAGGCCGAAGAGCACCTTTTCGGTCAACAGGAGGCCGAAGAGGTGTCGGCGTCGGGGGTGTCGTGGTGTCGGGCTGTCGTGGTGTCGGGGTGTCGGGTCGGGGTGTCGGAGTGTCGTGTCGGGGTGTCGGGGTGTGTCGGATGTCGTGTCGGGGTGTCATGTCGGGGTCGGGGTGTCATGTCAGGGTCGGGGTGTCGGGTCGGGGTCGGGGTGTCGTGTCGGGGTCGGGGTCCGGGTGTCGGGGTCTTTTTTTCCTCTTTTTCCTTTTCTTCTTCTTCCTCTTCTTCCTTTTCTTCCTTTTCTTCCTTTTTTCCTTCTTCTTCTTCTTCTTCTTCTTCTTCTTCCTTTTTCCTTTTTCCTCTTCTTCTTCTCCTCCTCTCCTCTTTCTTCTTCTTCTTCTTCTTCTTCTTCTTCTTCTTCTTCTTCTTCTTCTTCTTCTTCTTCTTCTTCTTCTTCTTTTTTTTTCTTCTCCTCCTCCTCTTCTTTTCTTCTTCCTTTCCTTTTTCCTCTTCTTCTTCTCCTCCTCTCCTCCTCCTCTTCTTCTTCTTCTTCTTCTTCTTCTTATTTTTTTTTGTTCTCCTCCTCCTCTTCTTCTTTTTCTTTTTCTTCTTCTTCTTCTTCTTCTTCTTCTTCTTATTTTTTCTTCTTTTCCTTTTTCTTTTTCCTTTTTTTCCTTTTTCTTTTCTTCTTTTTCTTTCTTCTAGGTTTCTTTCTACCTAAATGTCTAAATATCTAAAAACCTAAACATCTAAGTATCTAAACTCCTAAATGTCTAAATATCTAAAACCTAAACAGAAAAAATAATTAAAAAAACAGAAAAAGGGGTAGGAGGGGGAGCTCACCAGAGGGAGCAGAGGGGTTGGCCGGCGAGGGGGCAGCGACGGGGCTGACCGGCGTCTGGGCCGCGACGGGGCGGCGAGGGGGCGGCCGGGCCGCGACGGGGCGGCGAGGGGCAGGCCTGGGCGCGGCCGCGCGGGCACGGGGCGGGGTAGTGGGGCGGGGCAGTGGGCGGCGTCGGCGAGCGGCGGGCGGCGGGCCGGGGCGGGTCGGGGGCGGCGGCGGGTGCGGCGGCGGCGTGGGGTCGGGGTCGGGAGGGGAGAGACAGAGAGAGTGGAGAGAGTGGAGGGGGGGGGGGTGGGCCGTTAGTAGGTATTTTCTTTGCCGTCCGCTAGCAGACGGCAAAGAGCTGGCTGATGGCAAACAGTGTCTTTGCCATCAGCCAGATCTTTGCCGTCTGCTTTCCCAAAGCAGACGGCAAACAACCTCTTTGCCGTCTGCCAGCAGACGGCAAAGAGCTGGCAGATGGCAAAGTCCCTGATTCCAGTAGTGCATATATACTGGACATCTATTCTTGATTAGCTCTTCCGGGGTGTATATTCTGCACACTGAACCTTGTGGTGTAGTTGATTCATCAAACCTCGCTATCTAACAGGGTGATGCTAGGCATCGGCCGGCGATTATTTTTAAAAGTTCCGCCGTCTCCGCAACCATTTGATCTGGGGCCATCCAACGGCCCAGGATTTTCTTCATCATTGCAACATAGACAATGTTCCAAACCCTTTTGCAACAGACCTCTTGTTGCACAAACATTTGTAACAGAGGTTCCGTTGAAGAATAAATGTTTGGTCCTAGCTTTTTTGAAACATGAGTTTCGTTGCAGAAGGATTTCAGCAACACAGATGATGTTGCAGAATTATTTTTTGTCTTAACTTTTTTGCAACTTGGATGTTGTTGCGGAAGGACTTCTGCAACAAAGTTGATGTTGCAGAAAAAATTTCAAGGTGGTAGAGGCACGCGTCAAGTGGTGGGGGTCCTGACCGACTGATTAGAGGTTGTGTATCATCCGATCAAACTCACATCTAACGGCTGTGCGCGCGGCGGAACTCTACGTGTGATCAGCTGGCTGATTTTAACCGTCTCTCGATTTAAAAATGTTGAAAAATTAAAAAGTTTGTTATCATTACAACATGTGTATATATATGACCTACTGTGAAGGTAAATATCAACATATTTGAAGAAACTTGTGAAAACAAATCTAGTGTAAAATTGGTGCCTTCTTGCTTTTTGAAGAAAAAGTAAAGTAACATAGGTACTTCCTCCGTATCTTTTGTCTACATACTAAATATGTCTGGACTCAAACTTTATAAAGTTTGACCAACTTCACAGAAAAAGTATCAACATTCACTCAAAAGTAATATCATTAGATCATGAAATTAATTTTCATAACTTTAGTATTGTAAATGTTGATATTTTCTATAAATTTGGTCAAAGTTTGTATTGCTTGACTGCAAAGAAATTTACATATCCGGAGTAAAAGCAACGGATGGAGTAAATATGTGAAGTGCCTACATCTTGTTTTATGATTTATTTTCTAAAACTTCTAATCAGGACTACCAAGATGCATATGTCCCGATGCATGAGATATGTTGTGACTGCTTCTAAGTTCTAACGTTGCCTGGCCTCGAGGATGGGCGGGTCGGCGAAGGGCCCGTAGAGCCATCCCTTGGCGATGTGGCCGTAGGCTGCCTCCGTGAGGTGGACGCCGTCCCAGTTCCAGTGGTTTGACGGGTCGTCGCAGGCGTACGCACCGGGCTCGCCGCACTTGGACGTCAGGTTGAAGTTGTACTGACCCACCCCCGGCGCGCCGCAGCATGTCCTCGGCGTCTGCTTCAGGAACCCTGGGAAAAACAACAGCTGTAAGGGGGTTGTCGAGCTCAAAGACGAACTGGGCTGTAGGCCTGAACTCTTAATTGACCATGGTGGTGAACAAAGCCCATCAAGGGGGTCTATGCTTCCATGGGCCGTCAGTGCTTCCTGGTCAACTATTGATCGTTGTGCTTTTCAGGGAAAAATTAAGTGGTCTGTCATCATGTAGAAAATGTAGCGACGATGGAGATAAGTTTACAAATATTGCATGCGGTCACTGAATTGTTCTTTGCTTCCAACCTTGATAGCGAGTTGGCATAATTTCTACTACTATGTTTCTTGCATTTAGATGTAGGAACATTTCAACAAAAGTTAGCGACATCATCAGGGACGACTTGGCTAAATCATCCATTGACCATTCCTAATGCTGAACAGTAACAAGAAACAGCAAAACATAGGACCCCACGCCAGCGAGAAAAGAGACAGAGACTCACCCCACTTCTCGGCGTGCAGGATGAACTGCGTGACCGCGGTGTAGTAGTTGGCGTACATGATGCGCACGCCGGGGTGCTTCTTCCGGAGTTGGGCGATCTTCCGCTGCAGCAGGGCGTTGTGCACCCAGGACAGCGTGTTAAGGTCCTTGATGCAGCCGCTGCGCGGGCCGTACATCTCCGGCTTCTGCTTGAGGAAGATGGACAGGTACACAGGGAAGCAGCCGATCGGCAGCACGCCCGGCACCACCAGCTCCACCGCCCCCTCCGAGATCAGCTTCTGCACCCAAGCAAACACGCCGGACAGTGCGTAGGGTGATTGAGATTACTGTGCGCATGGAAACGAGACAAGTAAAGTGAAAGTAGGTCTGAGAGAGGCGAGCACCTCGATTCCCTTGCCGATGGAGTCGACGATGTGCGCCACGAACGTGTGCACCTTGTGCAGCGGGAGGAACGCGCCGAGCGCCGCCGCGTAATCGTTCCCACCGAACTCGCCGACGATGAACAGCGACCGCCGGAACAGGTCCCTGCACTCTGAGTTCCGATCGAGGTGCAAATCAGTACGATGTAGCGAGCCGCACACGGTTTATCAGCATAGCATAAAGACTTCCGCGTAAGTGAACCTTTCGGGGAGTTGCAGATGGATGGCTTCAAGTCTTCAAACCACCTGAGCTGGGTGTGCAGGGAGCCCGAGTTCCAGACCGTGCGCCCCATCCCATGCGCCTCAAAGAAGCTCGTGTCCAGCGACGTGCCGCCGGTGATCGCGAAGTTGGCACCCCGGTGGAACGACGCGTTGCGCGCCTTGGACGGCGGCAGCAGCGGCAGCCCCAGCTCCTGCGCTGCACATTGCCACGGCCAGGAGGGAAGATCATCGCTGGTCATGTAGAATACGTAGGTTTAATCGGATCAAAGTTCGAAGGACGCGCGTACCGATGAAGTCGACGACGAGGCGGCCGTCGGAGACGCGCCCCGTCGGGTACCCGAAGTACGTCATGCCATACGGCAGGCGCGCCGTGGCGAGGTACTCCGGGATGCCATCCACGACGAGGTTGCCGGCGTCGGCGAGGGAGTCGCCAAAGTTGAAGATAGCGGCGTACTTCTGCGCAGCCGCGTGCTGCGGCCAGAGCCCGGCGACTATGAGCGCGAAGCCAATTAGGGACTCGCGCCTCATGATGATGAATTGATGACACGCTCGCGAGGTCGTCGTCTCTCGCTGTTTGTAGTATTGTGTTTGCAACGGCCGGGGTGGTTTCGTCTACGTTGAGATCCCTGATACTAAAAAGTAAACGCTTGCACCCGGAGACCGGCCGAGTGTTGCGCCGGTCGCACGCGCGACAGCCTGTACTTCGTGGGACCCAGCGAAACCTTATCCTTTCTCACACACGACAACCGATATTCGTCTCCCACCTTTCGTTCCTTTCTCTTCCTCTCTTAAAACACATCCGCCATCGACACTGCCGGATTCGATGAGAAGGAGGTCCGCCGACGGCGAGTGCCGGAACCGACGACGCCCACTGCCGCCATCACGCCAACGTGAAGCTGGAACCGTTTTAGCACCGTGCTACAACCTGCGTCTTATTTTGCTGGAACCGGCATATCAGTCTGCTACAAACCGCGTCTCATTTTGCTACAAAACACGTTGCTGACGTGGAAAGGTTTCATCCGGCTAGAGGAAAAGCTTTAAAGTGGCATGAGGAAAAAAATCTTACACGGCGGGAAAGAAGCTTCAGTGGTGGATAAAGCTTCAAGCGCCGGTGGAAAAGCTTCAACTGGTGGGAGGAAAAGCTTCAACTGGCGGGAGGAAAAGCTTCAACCGGGGGAACGCCGATGGTACGAGCAGCACGACACGAACTGTTTATTGCTCCGGCCGCGGAGCGCAAAAGCTACAACCGGCGGCGTGTTTTGCTGCGATCGGCAGCAGAGAATGCTACATCCGTCATATGAAAAAAAGCTTCAACCAGGCGACGGCGAACCAACAATGGCGAGTGGTGGCGACGGGAGTTACGAGCAGGCCGTAGATGGGGATGACGACAACGAGCGAAACCTGGAACCATGGTCCATTAGAGCTGGAACCATGGGGCAGCGGAGCTGCATACTGTGGCGTCTCCGGGGGCAGTTTTTGCTTCGACCTGGACGGGGGAGCTGCATCCAACCTATGTCCCAGTGCGGCGAGCGGCGGTGATCGCCGGCGAACGGCAGCGAGTGGAGGTGTTGTAGTGCTTCTAGGCGACCGGCTGAACCTAGCGCCGGTCCGCCGGGGCCTAGCATCGCTCTTATAATATGTTGCACCAGGTCCGTGGTGGGGAGTGCTAACCTGTTCTACGCACTTTGCTTGATTCACTACCGCGGCATGCTTTCAAAATGATTTTTGGAAGTGGTATTAGGATGAACTTCCTTCTTTAAGTAGTAGTATATGATTAGGTCTTACTGTTTAACTTAGAGCATCTCCAACAGGTGCACTTTGGCTCGGCGCGTTAAAAAAAATTGCAGCGCCGAAATAGCGATTTAGCGCGCATAGTAGGGTGGTCGCTTTTCCGGGCGCTGCAAAATTTAACGCGCCCCTGTAGCGCTTCACCAGGTGCGGTAAAATCCAGCGCGCGCTCAGCCGCCGCTTGAAAAAAAATATAAACAACGCAACGGAAACATTTGAATTCAAATTCATAAACGGAACCACAAACAAGTTCATACGATGCTAAATAAAAATAGATAAAACGATGCTCCTATGTTTAGTCCTCGTCCTCCTCGTCCTCCTCGGTGGTGAAATCCGATGACATAAATGCGTCGACCCACGGAGGATCTTCATCGTCCCATGTCGACGCCGTCGGGTTGTAAATCTAGGCTTCCGCCAATTCCTTCCGCGCACGCTTGTCCTCCCGACGCGGTTCGCTCCGCCCTCCTCTGCGCCCAGAACTCGTTCTCGGCGGCGACATCCTGCGGGAAGCGCTCGTGCCATCCGCCATGGCGTTGAGGAGGCGGCGCTCCCACTTCCGTTGGAGGCTGCGATCCCCGTCGATGATTAGACGTGGGAGAGGCGCGAGATCCTGCGTCTGCTGGCACGTCCACACGTCGGAGAAGTTCATCTGCGACTGAGGCCGCCCGAGGTGCCACACCGCCACGTCGCATGCGCGGGCGGCCTCGTGGGCGGTTTCGAAGGTTCCGAGCCCGAGGCATGTATCGCCGGAGCAGATCTCCGCGTAATACACGCCGGAGGGACGAAGGCGGACGCCGCGGTAGCCCGAGCTGCTCCGGGGGTGCGGCGGCATGGCGGCAGCGGGGCACTGGAAGAGGCAGGGGAGAAGACGCGGCGACGGCGGGGCGCTGGAAGAGGCGGGGGAGAAAGCGCGGGAGGGGGTTCAGGCGGTTGGCGAGTGTAGAGGCGCGCGGCTTTTATAACGCGCCTTGGGCGTCATGTGCCAAAAACTACCGCGCGTTGCCACTTTTCCCCGCGCGCGAGATAAGTTTTTTCGCGTGCCCGCTGGAGCACGTTGCGCGGCCTCTCGCGTGCCAAAACGGCCGTTTTCCCCGTGCGTGGCTTTTTTCGCGCGCCTGTTGTAGATGCTTTTATGGCATTTTGCTTTGTTGTTTGTGAGCAGGAATGCAAAAAAGAGAAGGAAAATTATTTTACCCTGCCTATGTTTCAGCCTTTTGAATCAACAATTTTGCTATATCTCAAGTGCCTGAAAATTTTCTTTACGCCATTCACTTTTTCTAGTTTATCCCGAGCTCGACGGAGAAGAGGCAACCCCACTATCTATCTTAGGGGGAATCCATTGCCCCATTATCAATCTTTAGGGGTGGGGGTTACAAGGGATCGTCGGAGTTATTCACTCATGCGTCGGGGGCTTAGAGGGATGGCTGGGGCACCGGCCAGCAACGGCGGTGCGGGGAGGTCGAGGGGAGGGCGGGGCGGTGAGACAGTGGTAGCCGCCGACAATGGGAGACAAAGGCAGGCGGTTATGGCTGGGTCATAGGGGGGCCGCACGATTGGTAAAGAAGATGAACAATGACAGTTGGAAGAGGAAGAATGAGATTTGTACGTTCATCCCCGATCTGACGGTTGGAGTAAAAGTGAGTGATGCAAATTTATTTTCAGGCACCGGAGGGATAGACGGTCCTGAACCCATAGTTATATGGTATCATCAAAGGAAAAATGAATTCCTATTTCCATATTTTCCTCCACCTTTCATATGAATCATATATGCCTTTAGTTTGGGTGACCAGTATCCGCCCCTTTGAGTAGAGAGCAATAAACTCGGGCTCTTTGCTTTCTCTACCACATTGTCTAACATTAGATTAGCACTTCGGAACTTAGGATCTTGGTGCGACCGTAAGAGAAACAAGGAAAATATAACACGTGACTCATACATTTTTTTAAACAATGCAAAAGTTTTGCCGTTTTCATGAAAACCCTATTTCCTCGATTAATTTAGAAAAGCCGGATGAAAACTGTTAGAAATACCTAGAAATGTCGTCATGGGCATGACCGCAGGGCACCATTAGCCCACTTGGCTGCCAACACAAAACACGCCGCTGCCATCAAGAAGAATTGTCAAGGTTTGCTACACGTGTCATCATCATCACCCCTTCTTGAGCCACAATGACTCCAACTTTGCCACAACAAACACATGAATCCTATGGCGATATCTGGCAAACAATCGGCCAACCCACATCAACGACAAGTTAGCTCTGACATTGATGACAAACGTTGCTGAAGACCATGTTGTGCAGATGCTGATTGGGATGGGGGATCACTAGTTATGATAAAGGGTTGACCATTGCTATGTATAAGCTCGGGTGTGTCGAGTGGGCTTTTGGCCCGGCTCACGCCTTGCTATGGACCGGACTGAGCGGTCCTGGCTGGTAAAAATTAGGCCCGAGAAACGTTGCATTAACAGTGATTTAGTAGTGTCGATGTTTTTTTGAAGGTCAACGCGGGGGGGGGGGGGGCACCTGAATTTTTTTATTTTCTAAGAATCAACAGTCACAAGGGAACGAGAGTTACACGGGGAGGGGGTAGAGGTGGGGGGCCTAATCCGGAGGGGAGAGCACAAGAAGCCACACATCGGCGTCCGAACGAGCATTCCCTTTTAGGCGCCCCCGCCATAGGACCGAGTCCTCTCTACAACAGCTTAGCACCCGAGCGAGCACTACTAGGAGAAAACTTATAGATAGAACCTTAGCAGTAGCGCGGGGTAGATGGGAATCGCTACTGCTATTTAGTAGTAGCGCGTGTCACGAACCCGCGCTACAAGTAGGAATATAGTAGTAGCGCGTGCCGCTGACCCGGCGCTACTGCTAAGTGGTCCCATCATCAACCACCGGGGCTGCCCATAGTAGTAGCGTTGGGTGGACACCCGTGCTACTACTAGGCACGTAGCAGTAGCGCGTGTGTGTGGCCCACCGCTACCATTATGTTCGCACGGTGCCAGCAGGTGGACCCCACTTAGCAACAGCGCCGGCCACCAACACGCGCTATTGCTATAAAGCTTAGTAGTAGCGTTGCTAGCCGCCCCGCGCTACTGCTAAGTTTATCCACTTATCTTCTTCCCCGCGCCCCTCACTCTCTCCCTCCTTACTCCTTCCCTCTCCACTCTCTCCCTTGCACCGGCGCTCCCTCATCCCAGCCGTTCTCCCAACGCGGCGGCCCTCCCCGTCCCGGCCCTCCCTCGTCTCGTCCTGGCCCTCCCCGTCTCAGCCCCCATGCGGACGCCCTCCCCCGTCCCGGCCGTCCACCGCCGCCGCGAGGCCCCGCTACCTCTCGCCATCGTCGACCCCCTCCGCCGTCCCAAGTCCCCTTCGCTGCAGGTAGCCTCCATCCTCTACCTCTCTTCTTCTTTGTTTTAATTTCTAGGGTTCATATGGTAGATAGTTTATAGGTAGGATTTAGTTTTGTAGGGATTTAGTTTATAGGTAGATAGTTCATATTGCAGGTATTTAGTTTTTGTAGTACATATATTGAATTTCAGAAGTTCATTATAAATTGATTAGCAATTGAATAAAAAATATATGAACATTTTAGGGAAATTATTGGGAGAAGTAAAATCCAACAATGTTGAATTGAAAATGTGAGGCATGTATTTTTTTATGAAATGAAAATGTGAGGCATGTATTTTTTTGAAATGAAAATGTGAAGATAGGATTTTTTTTTGAAATGAAAATGTAAGGAACTTGACTCTGTTTGAACATGTGAAGAAATGAAAATGAAAATGTGAAAAAATGAAGCTAGTATTTTTGCAATGAAAATGTGAAGAAATGAAACCTCCGAGTGGCCTATGTTTTTCCGGAATGTTGATTCATTTCCGTTCCGGCAAATTTCAGGCGCTCGATATGTTCCTTTTTTAGAAAAGGTTATGCCGAAATTTTGTCAGAAGAGGAATTAGATGACATTCCGGCAAAACATAGGCCATGCATTTTTATGTCGTTACTCCATAATGTAATGTTAATTGACTAATGCTTATAGGGTTGACTTTCAGCCTGTCAGAGTTCCTTGTGTGACTTTCAGTATGTTCTTGATGGAGGAATACCGACTGTTGTCGTGGGGGTCGCTTCCTCGTCTTCTCTTCTCGCGATATATACCTTAGTATAATGCGCGAGAAGAGAAGAAGAGGTGCGACCATCACCGACGGTCGAAATATTATTGTGAGGGAGTGTCCACCAACATATAAACCACCATATCAGTGTGAGAGAGTGCGCACCATATACATCATGAGATATGAGAGTTTTTCAAGGAAGCCTCGATAGACCGAAACTCAACCCATGCTGAATAGTTCCTTGTATAATTGCCGTTGATTTTTAATCTTTGAATCATGAACACATGAAATGTCTGACGACGAGGGGATCCCTGAGTGTGATTACTGCGGCGAGGATCGGGGTTTGTGCGACAGGCCTCACCTGCGAAACGGTTGGTTCTTCACCATCAAGCTGGACAAGACCTTTGATGTTTTTACGGTACGCAACGATGACAACTATTTTTTCGTAATTAATCATGACTTTTTGTTTCTTTGCTTCAACGTGGAATTTTCGTTTTTTACAATTCGACTAGTGCATCCCCTGCCATGCATGACGGTATGTCTTGGCGAAGCTCGGTTCCCAAGAAATGGAGAATATGGAGACGAGGAGAGCTCACGCGAAGACTCAACATGGTTTCACACTTCTAGTTATATAAAATCCAGTTAATCACTCACATTTTGGTTGCTCAACTTGGAAAGCTCTAGGCAAGGCATATGGATTTTAGAAGGATATGGAAATAACCTTCGATATTCATCCTGAAGATGATATTGAAGGCAATATCGACATTTGGGTGGATGTCGATATGCTTCCAGTTTTACCTCCATGTGAGTTTCTCAACCATATTGTTAAGTAATTTGCATTGTATATTTAAAAATAGTTGGTGTTAATCCCTAATTAACTTGTTTATTTTTAATTGACAGCTTATTTCTCTTCTTTAAAAAAATCTCAAAAAATAGTAGACAGGACCTACTACAGTCCTGGCTCCGATCTAATTTGGTTGGAGAAAAATCATCTGATCTCATTTATTGATGATGTTGAGAATTATAAGATCAATTATTAAGATATTGGCGAAAGTTATTCTGAATACGTGCCACTATTGCACGAGTTGAACACTAATAACTTCCATGTAGATACCATGGTAAGATTATTTTTTACTATTGTTCATTAATTAGTCCATCTTTTGCATACATAAATTTTTCTTAAGCAAAACTAGATTGCTAACTGTGTTATTATTATGTTCTTCAACAAAAATTCCTGCCAGAGGTTGTGCCTGATCTGATGTTTACAGAAGGTCATTCTTTGACTGTTATCAGCTTACGACCACGGTGGCCTGTATGTTTCCATAATGCATACTCGCTTTCTAGAAGGGATAGAAGCCTAAAACTCAAAGGAATTAGCAAAGTGATGAAAACCCGCAGACAACTACTTGGCGGAGATGCGAAGGATTTGCGCATGCCACATGTCGGAGATAGGTGGATCTCTATTCTTCACAATGGAGAGACCGGAGCTTACCTGTTTTATGATATTTTACTTAGTAGAGAGTAGTAGGTTCTACCTAGGAGAGAATAATATGTTCTAGCTAAGAGAGAAGACCTTTTTTAGTTTATGACATTATGTACTAATGGTTAGATCATCAAGATGATGATAAGTTGTTAGATGATCAAGATGATGATAAGTTGTTATGTGACTAAGGATGATGAATTATTAGATTATATAGATTAGATTAAAGTGGATGGGTGCAAGTGATTAAGTTCGGTTAGTAGGAAAATCCCTTTATTCGACACTTGTGTGCCGTCGTAACATTATATTTTCCCTCTAACCCAACTTGATCACTTGCACCCATTCACTTTAATCTAGATGTTGTTTTTTGCACAATTATTATTGATGTTGTATATTAATATTGTTTTTTCATGATATGATCAGACTACAGTATAAAACCTGTACAAAGACAACACAAATACGTAGCATAAAAAAAGTATGTGAAACCCTAGCAGTAGCGCTGGTTGGCAAGTAGCAGTAGCGTTGGTATATTAGCAGCGTGGGATATAGGCCGGTGCTACAAATATATAGCAGTAGCGCTGCACATACCAGCGCTACTGCTAAGTAGGGATATCAGTAGCGCTGGTGTAACCAACGCTACTGCTACATGTTAGATGTAGCGCCGTAGTAGTAGCACGGCCATCCGCACCACTGGTAGGCAAAAACCCAGCGCTACTGCTAAGGTTTCTCCTAGTAGTGGATGGAGGGTGACGCCACGCAGAAGACCACGAAATTTTGGTGCTTCTAGAGCTCCCAACAGCACATGAGCGTGAAGGTGGCAGCCGAAGCATTGCCAACCGCAGAACTAACATCGAGGGCGTGGAGCGCCCCCACGTGACAACTAGCATTTAGGACGTCGACTCCCACAGACCGCCAGAAAGAGTGAGTGAAGGGACACCCGAATACAAGGTGGTCGGTGGTCTCCAGCTCACATGCGCAGATGGGGCATCCAACATCGTCCGCCGCCACAACAGTCTCCCGCTACAAGACGTCACGTGTCTGAATCCGCCGCTGAACAAGGAGCCACCCGAAGAAGTGCACCCGGGAGGGGGCATTCAACCCCTAGACGAAGTCGGCGAATGGCACACGCACGCCACCAAACCGTTCAAGAGCATAGACAGCCCCAATGACGAGGTGACCATGGGTCCTCGAGCACAGGACAAGGCGCCGCTTGTCGTCTCCAGAGTCGGGGAACACCGTGGATGAGGGCCATGAGGGCAGCGCGTTCTAAGGCGCCGACAGAGGTGATCCGGGGGACAAGCATCCGATCCAGGCCATGCGCACGCACACCCCACACCGTCGCCTCCACGTCCGTCACATTCGAGAGGAGGGCAGGGAAGGCCGTCGCGGCATCCCGACAGGGGAGCCATCAGTTGAACCAGAAGGAAGTCCTCCTCCCGTCACGCACCACCACCCTGGAGAGGTCTGATACGTCTTCAACGTGTCTATAATTTTTGATTGTTCCGTGCTATAATATTATAATTCTAGGATGCTTTTTAGGCATTTATTTGCCAATTCACATTATTTTTAGCACTAACCTATTAACCTAGTGCACAGTGCCAGTTGCTGTTTTCTACATGTTTTTTGCTTTTCAGGTTTACAGTACCACACAGAGTCCAAATACCACGATACTTTTTAACGATTTTTTCTGGACCAAAAGAAGACCCGGAAGCTTCGGGAGAAGGCCGGGTGAGGGAGTCCTGGAATAAGGGGTCCTCGGGCCGCCGGCCTATCTCTCACAGGCCGGCTTGGTGGGCCGCTCTCTGATTGTCATAGGAATGGCCGGCTTGGCGACCCCGTATTCTAGAAGGAAACCTCCGAAGACGCGGCGTGCACTCCAAGTCAAGATGAGAGGATCGGCGTCCTTACTTCCGGCTGGAGACTTATCATGTGTAAACCCTAGGTACCCCCGGTGTCTATATAAACCGGAGGGTTTAGATTGTAGAGGGCAGACAAGCTCATCTAGGGTTTTGGCTACTTGATCTTGAGGTAGATCGACTCTGTAATCTTCATACACATCAATACAACCAAGCAGGACATAGGGTTTTACCTCCATAGGAGGGCCCGAACCTGGGTAAAACCTCGTCTCCTTCGTCCCCTGTTACCCATCGATCCTAGTCTCATAGCTCGGGACCCCCTACCCGAGATCCGCCGGTTTTGACACCGACATTGGTGCTTTCATTGAGAGTTCCGCTGTGGGATCGCAACAGGAATTGATGGCTTGCTTAATCATTAGCGATGAAGTCCGTGCCGGGGGCTCCTTCGCCCCCGGACGGATTTTTGCTGTCGGCAGCATCATGCTGCACGCCGACCCGACCGGCAACCCTGGCCGGATTGGGAGTCTCGCCCCCGATCAGGAGATCAGATTCGGGAACCTAGAGTTCTCCGTAGACTCCTGGGGCGATCTTTCATTCGCTGGGCTCGCAATCTCGTCTGACGAGCCCGAAGTCTCCGAAGCCTTAACTTCGAATCTCCTTCTCGACTCCGCCCTCGGGTCTATCCCTGCCGATGATCTGGCTCTTAGTCCGGATCCGGTTACAATACCTGAGGATCGGGGGTCGACCCCTGCCGAACACACTCTTCGTACGGACACGTTGGAGGTCAACTCCGAAAGTCCTAGGCAGATCGATCCGATCGAACTCTCGTCGATCAAGGAGGCGCTCGATCGGATCCTATCAATAAAAATCATAGACGACTCGACCTCGACCCAGGCTCAGATCGGTCTGGAGGCGGGTTATTGGGAATTTTTCAACCCACCCACCACCCACTTGGTAGCCACTATCGAAGACTTAACCGATATGTTGGACTACGCCTCCGAGGAGGCAGAAGACATGGATGAAGAGGACGGCGCCCCCGCCCCTGTCAACACTGGGCGATGGACTGCCACCTCCACCTACGACATCTACATGGTAGACACCCCCGACGATAAGGGCGATCGCACCCCTAAGAAGAACGTCGACAAATCCGGTGAGGCATCGTCAAGGCGCCGGAAATAGCGCTAACGATCTAAGGCAAACAAGGGAACTGCAGCCATTCTAGGCACTGGGGAAAACGACACCCCGGGAGACCTTGGCGACCTTGAAGCCCCCGAACAGCCACTGGAGGACTAGGAAAGGCCCGAAGATCGGCGCGACACCGACGATCCTAAGGATTCCGAGGATGACAACTACCTTCCCCCTGCCGAGGAGGAAGACATCCTGGAAGCCGAAGACTTCACCGTCCCCGAAAACCCTGCGGATCAGGAACGGTTTAGGCGGCAACTTCTAGCCACCGCCCGAAGTCTGAAGGCAAAACAACAGTAGCTCAAAGCCGAACAAGATACCATCAACGATAGATGGACGAGGGTCTTGGCTGCCGAAGAAGGGTATGATACCGAACTACCGGACCAACCCAAGAGCTACCCTCGCCGGTGGCTGCTGCCGCAGTTTGATGATGAGGCCCTTGAAATATCGCCTCCCAGGCGTACTCCGTATGACCAGCCGGACCGCCTTCCCCGAGGACGGGATAGGACGGCTGGCGATGCCGAGCACAGACCGGCGATACCCCACAGGAGAGGAAAGGAGCCAGCAGGGCCTGAAGACAGGTATGACTTACGGCAGGACCTGGATTATAGAGCAGGCCGCACAAGATCCATCTACGGATCTAGAGGGTACTCCCCCCCGCTAGACGGGACGGGCACCGGTCTTGGCTCGACCACAACGTTAGAGGTCGGGAACAATACCGGGCCTAACCTACCGCCGATCATAGGCATGACATAGCTCGGGTCAGAGGCGCTGCCCACCCACTGTGTTTCACAGATGAGGTGATGCAGCATCAGTTCCCTGAAGGGTTTAAACTCGTTAACATAGAACAATACAACGGGACAACAGACCCAGCCGTGTGGATTGAGGACTTCCTCCTCCACATTCATATGGCACGAGGAGATGATCTCCACGCCATCAAGTATCTGCCCCTAAAACTTAAGGGGCCAGCCAGGCACTGGTTAAACAGTCTCCCCGAGAATTCTATCGGGAGCTGGGAAGAGCTAGAGGATGCCTTCCGATCTAATTTCCAGGGCACTTATGTCCGGCCATCGGACTCCTCCGACTTGAGCAATGTTGTCCAGAAAGCAGGAGAGTCAGCTTGGCAATTCTGGAATCGGTTTTGACCAAGAAAAACCAGATCGTTGACTGCCCGGACGCCGAGGCAATAGCCTCCTTCAGACATAACATCCGGGACGAGTGGCTAGCCCGTCAGCTCGGCCAGGACAAGCCGAGGACAATGTCCGCCCTCACCTCACTTATGACCCGCTTTTGCGCGGGTGAGGATAACTGGCTAGCTCGGCGAAGCCATAACCCCGAAGACCCCGGCACCTCCGAAGCCCGGGATGCAAACGGGAAACCACGGCGCAACAAAAACAAACACCGGCACAACAATGGCGATGCGACGGACACGGCCGTCAATGCCAGTTTCCGCAACCCAAAATTCGGACAGCGGAAGAAACCTTCTAAAGGCAATAGGGACGGACCTACCATGCTAGACAAAATCATGGATAGGCCATGCCAGATCCACGACACCCACGACAAGCCCGCTAACCACACCAACCGTAATTGTTGGGCATTCAAACAGGCTGGCAAGCTCGCGACCGAGGAGCAAGGCAAGAGCCCACGCAGCGAGGACGATGACGAGCCCCGCGGTCCTAGCAATGGAGGACAAAAGCAGTTCCCTCCAGAGGTAAAAACTGTGAACATGATATATGCCACTCACATACCAAAAAAGGAGAGGAAGCGCGCCCTTCAGGAGGTCTACGCCATAGAGCCCGTAGCCCCAAAGTATAACCCATGGCCGGCTTGCCCGATCACCTTTAATTGGCAGGATCATCCGACCAGTATCCGTCACGGAGGTTCGGCAGCGCTCGTCCTAGACCCCATTATCGATGGGTATCACCTTACTAAAGTCCTCATGGACGGAGGAAGTAGCCTTAATCTGATTTACTCAGACATGGTGAAAAAGATGGGTATAGATCCATCAAGGATCAAACCCAGCAACACTACCTTTAAAGGAGTGATCCCAGGTGTCAAAGCCCGCTGCTCGGGTACCGTGAATATAGAAGTAGTGTTCGGCTCGCCCGATAACTTCCGCAGCGAAGACTTGATCTTCGACATTGTCCCGTTTCGCAGCGGTTATCACGCCCTACTCGGCCGCACGGCATTCGCTCGCTTTAACGCCGTCCCCCACTACGCGTACCTGAAGCTCAAGATGCCCGGGCCCAGGGGGATCATTACTGTCAACGGCAACACAGAGCGCTCTCTCCGAACTGAGGAGCACACAGCAGCCCTGGCAGCTGAATTCCAGTACGGCGATGGTAGGCCGGTGCCCAAAACAGCCATAAAGGCACGACATGATAGCAAGCGAGTTCGGTCTCAAACCGAACTCCCGGAATCATCTTCCGCCCAACCAAAATAGGGATACGCACCCCACAGCACAGACCTAGTTCCCGTAAAAAATGTGCCAAGAAGGCACAACTTCGCGCTCAAAATACCATGGCTGCTGTGGGGACCCACTATGAAAGGCAAAGTGTTCGGCTGGACCGAACTGCTGCCAGCGCATGTCTTCGGACAAACCACAGGTACCATCTAGGACCTTTCACATGTCAAGCTCATCCACACTTCGGCGACTTCTCAAGATCTTCTTCCCAAGGTCCGTTCGCCGATATAAATCACCTTTAAGGGAACGCAACCCCCCCCAGGAGCAAAGGAGCAGATATGCGACAGGGCAAATTGAGGACGTCAAGCCACCTATCGAAGACCCCGGGTAAAAACTCTCCTTTGTAAGCTTTATTTTCCTCACTTCAACATACCTGTAATAGTTGCTTCGGTAGTTTGAGTTGTAAGAATTTATCAGAAATAAAGACCATCCTTTACGGCCTCCTCGCTGTATTTTATGTCACATACTTTGCTCTCTACTCACCGACGCCGATAGCAAAGCTGTTCGGTACATATTATGATGCGACCGGCTAATAGACCGGGGGCTTGACTATAAAAATCGCCCTAAGCATCACCCCGACACTATTGTTTATGTGTTCGGCGCCTTGGATGTCGCGTTATATGAATTGGTTCCGAATTATGTCTTGGGTCAATGGTTGGGTTGCCCGGCTCCTGTGTTTGCCCTCTTACGTTCCGCCCGTTCGGCTAAAAGGGTAAAGGGAGAACCACTGCGATTGTGCTTCCAACTCGCTTGGTCAAGTACCTCAGTGGAGAAAGCCGAAAACTGACTGTCATAATAAGCGAGAACTGGTCTGCAATCCGAGCATAAGTGTCAAACTAAAAATCGATAGAGATTATTCCGTGTTATACAAAGGGTTTGTACTATTACAAACCATGTGATGCTGGTTTCAACCTCAGTGTATCCGAATATCATGCAACACTGGGGGCTGGTCATCAGCCCCCGCAGTCAAGCTCCTACGGCTAAGTGAAAGCACTAAAGCAACATAGTCCGATTGCCTTGTTCCCCCCGCACTACCGCCTTCGGGCACCGATACGTTGGCTAAGGGTCACAGTGCGGAGGTAGAAACACCTCGTGTAGTATCTACATGGGGGCTGAAGCCGACGACTCTCAACTTTCAGATAAAACGGCCACACATGAGTCAAAATAATACAAAGCTTAAAGACATGATAAACCATGC
The DNA here is from genome assembly GCA_039707655.1 of Elymus sibiricus. Classification (NCBI taxonomy): domain Eukaryota; kingdom Viridiplantae; phylum Streptophyta; class Magnoliopsida; order Poales; family Poaceae; genus Elymus; species Elymus sibiricus. The sequence goes on from CM077667.1 coordinate 128,455,720, forward strand.
AATCGCATTATAAAGCGGATTAGTCATCGGATACATGATAAAACGTTCATTCATACATTACGTCCTTAGGGCATTGAGCTTCTATCGCCCGAGCACCATCCATCACTGTGGCAAAGTATTTCTCGGGGCGCCTATGCTCCTTTCCAGGGGGCGGAGGCGCGGTGGCCATCTCGGTCGGCTTGATCTTCGGCCAGTGTACCATTGTCCTTGCAAAGGCCATCCGAGCTCCCTCGATGCATGTCGAACGCTTTATAGCATCAATCCAAGGCGCAGGGTCGCACAGTTTCTGCACCAAGCCGAAGTAACTGCTCGGCAACGGCTCTACAGGCCATAGCCGGATGCAGAGGTCCCTCATGGCCGGCTCCGCCATCCTGTGCAGCTCCATCAATTGTTTCATCTGCTTGCTTAGGAGGGGAGGATGCTCGGGGGCTTGAAATTGCGCCCAGAACAGCCGACGCTCGACATCCCCATCCCGAGAGGCGAAGTATCTGTTCGCATCCGCTGCACTCCTCGGGAGGTCCGTAAAAGAGCCTGAGGAACGCCACACCCGGGTGAGCAATGCAAACCTGTTACCACCAAAGACACACTGCAGTAAGTACGGCTTACCATTTGCGATCGCCTTGACTTGGCGGAGTTCTTCTTCAAAGAACCGCCTATCAACTCACTCCGATTTAAGTTCGGACTTCAGTGAGGATAGTTCGGTGGCCTGGTCCCTGTTCTTTTGCTCAAGGGCCTCGCACTTCGTGCTGGCATCCTTGAGCTCCTGCTGCACCTCTACTACCCGGGCCTCGTGCTTGTCGCTCGCGGCCTTCAACGCGGACAGGTCGGCCACCGCTCGTTCGACCGCCGCCTTCTCATCCGTGGCCTCCTTCCTCGCCTTCGCCAACTCGGCCTTGAGGTTCTCGACCTCCGTGGCCACGACTGTGGTAACAATGAGCAAAATAACACTTAGGAATAACAATCTGAATACCTCAATCAATGAGGATAGACCGTAAACCGAATGGTACAATTCGAACTCACCTTGAGTCTCGTCAAACCTCTTGTTCAGGCGATCGAGCTCCTCATCGGAGCTCTTGAGCTTCCGGTTTAGCTCGGGAAGCTCCACTGCGTTGGAGGCCGCTGCCGATGACGAGGCCTACAAAAACAACTTATGTGCATTAAAACTCCCGAGCTGTCGGATTAAGACCCTCTGCTAAGTACTCATCGGAGCTCTCAGAGTAGTAAAGGTCAAAGGGTGCCTTGAGCATCGTTTCTAATATTCTGGCATTTGACCCCCGGGTGGGTTTTTCAAACACACCCAGGGCTCGGGGGCTACTACACTTATAAGGACTGCATAAACTAGGAAAATTAAACTTTTTCTGGAAATAAGAGTATTACGTGGCTCACCTTGAAGCCCGTCAAAAGACCGTTGAAGGCCTCTTTCAGTCCGCTATCAACGGACTGAATGCCTTGCAAAACCGCACCCATAAGGGCGTGGTGATCTTCGGCAATGGAGGAGCTGGCTAAAGCTTCCTCCATCATGGCCAGCCACCCATTCATGGGCGGCGCCGGTGTTGACCCGCCAACCCTCCCTCCGGTCGGGGATTGGGCTGGCACCTCCGGAGGCGTAGAGCGCTCCGGAAATGTCTTCGGAGGGGGCTGGGCCAAACGCCATTCCCCCTCTTCAGTTGCCAGGGGAGTTTCCTTCTCCTGGTCTTCGGCGGCCGAGGTATTAGCCTCAGCCATAACGCGTCACCCCCGCCGCCGGTGTTCGGCTCAGAAGGAGCCCGGCCCGACAACACCTCCGTGGCCTCTTTCGAGACCTCAGGAGGCGTAGGGTGTGACGCGGTCCCACTTTCCGCCAGTTCGGCGGGCGGAGACTCCCCGTCTGAAACTTGATCGATGGGGAGATCGCGTGGGGGGCTGCAAATTGAAAGACGCTCATCCGTTAGGCATCAAAAGCTCTATATAAGTAATCCAGAGGGTCTTCGGATTCATACCTCTGGGTTGGGGGCTTAGCCCTTGGGTTTTTATTCGGGGAACCCTCTCAAAAGACTCAGACTCCTTATCGGAGTCTGAGTTATCATCGACCAGGACTGCCTTTGTCCGGCATGTCCTCTTCGGGGCCGGAGGAGGTAGATCCTCCGCGGCGTCCGCTGACGCCACCCTTTTCCTTGTGAGGGGGGAGACGCACTCCCCCTCGTCCTCGTGCTCTTCCTCATGAGTAGAAGAAGCATGGGTCTCCTCGGACTTATAGTCCGAAAGACCCCTTTGACAAAGACCCTCTCGGGCCTCCTTCTCCTCTCCTTTCTTCTTCTCCTTCTTCTCTGGTGCCGAATACGGCGCCACGACGAGCATCTCCACCAACAAATCCGATCGAGGGTCTTCGGGCTGCGGGGCCGGACAGTCGATTTGCACGGCCTTGTTCAGCCATTTCTGTGAAGATGAGGGAGAAGGGGTTTAGGTTTTTGTCAAAAAACAGAACCAGAAAATTAGAAGTTTCGTCATACCTTGGTGGCAGGAGTTTCGGCGTCAAGACCGGTGTCCTCCTCCTTGGCCAGCCAGCTCTTCTGGGGCTTGAACAACGCCTTCCACAATTTCTCGTGGGTAGTGCGAAAGTAGTGACGCACGGAGGCCGGGTCCCCGAGCTGGTGAGCCCACATTGGGGAGGACCGATGCTGGCAGGGGAGGATACGGCGGCAGAGCATGACCTGGACCACGTTGACCAGCTCGATCTTGGCCTCGATCATCGAGGAGATGCGCTTCTGCAGCAATCTTACCTCTACGGCCGACCCCCAGTCAAGGCCTTTCTTGAGCCATGAGGTTAGCCTTGCGGGGGGACCGGATCTGAACTCAGCAGGTGCCGCCCAGTCCGTGCTCCTTGGTTTGGTGATGTAGAACCATTCCTTCTGCCAGATCTTGACCGTGTCGATGAAGGTGCCATCCGGCCACTCGACACGGGGGAGCTTACTGATCACCGCCCCTCCACAATCCGCATGCGCGCCCGCAACTGTCTTCGGCTTGACGTTGAAAACTTTGAGCCACAGGCCGAAGTGCGGTTGTACCCGCAGGAAAGCTTCATAAACGGTGATGAACGCCGAGATGTGCATGAAGGAGTTCGGGGGGAAATCCAGCCCGTAAAAGAACATGAGGCCCCTGACGAAGGGGTGGAGCGGAAAGCCCAGTCCCCGGATGAAATGGGGGACGAAAACCACCCTCTCGCCCGGCTTCGGTGTGGGCACCACCTGGTTCGTCTCTGGGGCGCGGTGGGTGATATCGGCGGAGAGGTAGCCGGCACGCTTGAGCTCTTGGATGTCGATGTCAGTGACGGAGTAAACCTCCCACTTGCCCATGGAACCGGAACCAGCCATGGCCGAGCTCGGAGAGGAGATTGAGGAAGAGCTGGATCTAGACTCTCGGAGCTTGGAAAGGTTGAAGAGGCGGAGGGCGTGGATTTGGAACGTGAATAGGTCTTGGGGGTTTTCTCCCTTTTATGGGGTGCCGTAATACCAAGAGCCTCCCTCTTACTGCGCTGCTGGCCTCGCCGCTTCCCGAAATAATCATGTCGTTATGCGCGCAGGGGATTGATAACCCACAAGTATAGGGGATCGCAACAGTTTTCGAGGGTAGAGTATTCAACCCAAATTTATTGATTCGACACAAGGGGAGCCAAAGAATATTCTCGAGTATTAGCAGCTGAGCTGTCATTTCAACCACACCTGAAAGACTTAATATCTGTAGCAAAGTATTTAGTAGCAAAGTAGTATGGAAGTAACGGTAACGGTGGCAAAAGTAACAGTAGCGGTTTTGTAGCAATCGTAACAATGGCAACAGAAGAGTAACTTATCAAAGATCAATATATATGAAGCTCGTAGGCAATGGATCAGTGATGGATAATTATGTCGGATGGCATTCATCATGCAACGGTTATAACATAGGGTGACACAGAACTAGCTCCAATTCATCAATATAATGTAGGCATGTATTCCATATATAGTCATACGTGCTTATGGAAAAGAACTTGCATGACATCTTTTGTCCTACCCTTCCGTGGCAGCGGGGTCCTAATGGAAACTAAGGGATATTAAGGCCTCATTTTAATAGAGAACCGGACCAAAGCATTAGCACTTAGTGAATACATGAACTCCTCAAACTACGGTAATCACCGGAAAGAATCCCAGTTATTGTCACCCTGGGGGATTTGGATCATAACTCGTAATAGGTGTCTACAACTTGCAAGATAGAATCAAGAACACATATATATTCATGAAAACATAATAGGTTCAGATCTGAAATCATGGCACTCGGGCCCTAGTGACAAGCATTAAGCATAGCAAAGTCATAGCAACTTCAATCTCAGAACATAGTGGATACTAGGGATCAAACCCTAACAAAACTAACTCGATTACATGGTAAATCTCATCCAACCCATCACCGTCCAGCAAGCCTACGATGGAATTACTCATGAACGGCGGAGAGCATCATGAAATTGGTGATGAAGGATGGTTGGTGATGACGACGGCATCGATTTCCCCTCTCCGGAGCCCAAAACAGACTCCAGATCTGCCCTCCCGAGGAAGAACATGAGGTGGCGGTGACTCCGTATCATGAAACACGATGAACTCTTGTCCTTGATTTTTTTCTCCCCGAATAGGGTTATATGGAGTTGGAGTTGAGGTCGGAGGAGTTGCAGGGGGCCCACAAGCCGCCAGGGCGCGCCCTAGGGGGGTGGCGCCCCCCTGGCTTGTGGCCAATGGGTGGACCCCCTCTGGTTGATTCTTTCACCAGTATTTTTTATTAATTCTAAAAATATTCTCCATAAATTTTCAGGTCAATCCGAGAACTTTTATTTCTGCACAAAAATAACACCAAGTCAATTCGGCTGAAAACAGCGTCAGTCCGGGTTAGTTCCATCCGAATTATGCAAATTAGAGTCCAAAACAAGGGCAAAAGAGTTTGGAAAAGTAGATACGATGGAGACGTATCAACTCCCCCAAGCTTAACCCATTGCTTGTCCTCAAGCAATTCAGTTGACAAACTGAAAGTGACAAAGAAAAACTTTTACAAACTCTGTTTGATCTTGTTGTTGTAAATATGTCTAACTGATGTTCAGGTTTTCAGCAAATATTATGGGCTAACCACATTCACAATAACATTTAGGTCTCACATTTACTCATATCAATGGCATAATCAACTAGCGAGCAATAATAATAAATCTCGGATGACAACAATTTTATCAAAACAATCATGATACAATATGATATAGTGGTATCTCGCTAGCCCTTTCTGAGACCGCAAAACATAAATGCAGAGCTCCTCTGAAGAACAAGGGCTGACTGGAAATTGTAATTCATGGTAAAAGAGATCCAGTCACAGTCATACTCAATATTAATTAATAACCAAACATAAAAATGACGGTGGTGCTCTCTAACTGGTGCTTTTTATAAGAGGAGGATGACTCAACAGTAAAGTAAAATAGATAAGCCCTTCTTAGAGGGAAGCATTGATTTGCAGAGGTGCCAGAGCTCGAGCATTTTAAAACAGAGATGAATAAAATTTGAGCGGTATGCTTTCATTGTCAACATAACAACCAAGAGATCTCGGTATCTTCCACGCTAGATACATTATAGGCGGTTCCCAAACAGAATGATAAAGTTTTTACCCCCCCTCCACCAATCGAACACACTCCACGGCTGGCCGAATCCTCGGGTACCATCCATACAAACAACAATCCTGGGGGAGTTTTGTTTCATTATATTTTGATTTGATTTTTGAGCATGGAACTGGGCATCCCGATTACCAACCACTTTCTCGTGAATGATAAGTGAATAAACACTCATCGTGAGAATAACACACCTAGCATGGAGGATACCGACAGCCCCTAATCACTACATGAGCGATTCGGGCATACAAAACATAATATTTATTTGAAGGTTTAGAGGTTGGCACATGCAAATTTACTTGGAACTGCAGGTAAATACCGCATATAGGAAGGTATGGTGGACTCATATGGAACAACTTTGGGTTTATGGAAGTGGATGCACAAGCAGTATTCCTGCTTAGTACAAGTGAAGGCTAGCAAGAGACTGGGAAGCGACCAACTAGAGAGCGACAACAGTCATAAACATGCATTGAGATTAACCAACATTGAATGCAAACATGAGTAGGATGTAAATCACCATGAACATAAATATCGTGGAGGCTGTGTTGATTTTGTTTCAACTACATGCGTGAACATGTGCCAAGTCAAGCCGCTTGAATCATTCAAAGGAGGATACCATCCTATCATACTACATCATAACCATTTTAAAATTCATGTTGGCACTCAAGACAACTATTATACACTCCTAGCTAATTAGGCATGGCATGAGCAACTACAATATCTAATTGTCATTGCAAACATGTTTCATCCATAACGAGCTGAATTCATAACGATGAGCTAATCATATTTACAAAAAAAAATAGGTCGAGTTCATACCAGCTTTTTTCCATCTCAATCATTTCATCATATATCGTCATTATTGCCTTTCACTTGCACGACCAAACGGTGTGAAGAATAATAAGAGTGCACGTGCATTGGACTAAGCTGGAATCTGCAAACAATTATTTAAAGAAGAAGACAAGGTAATATGGGCTCTGTGTAAGATAAACAACAATGCATATGAGAGCCACTCAACATTTTCATCGTGGTCTTCTCCTCTCGACCCAAAGAAAAGAATTTCAAAACAAGAACGAGAAAAACTATTTACACGGGAAAGCTCCCAACAAGCAAAAGAAGAACGAGAAATCTTTTTGGGTTTTCTTTTAATACTACACCTAAACATACTTGAAAGTAAAACTAGAGCTAATTTTTTTTTCTTAAGGTTTTTCTGACACACAAGAAGAAAGCGAGAAAAAGAAATAAACTAACATGGATAATACAATGAAAAAGTATGAACATCGACAACTGAAATGAGTGTGTGAACATGAATGTAATGTCGGTGAGAAATACGTACTCCCCCAAGCTTAGGCTTTTGGCCTAAGTTGGTCTATGCCCATGGATCAAAGTAGCCCTCTCCTGGGTACTGAGGAGGATCCAGAGGGTTCCACTGGTTAGCGAGCTCTTGTGGCTCCCACTGATAAACAGACTCCTCGTACGGGTCAAGTGATGGTTCTGGTTCAGGAACTGGGGATCGAGTCCGCTCCCAGTATGCATAAATATTGTCGGGCATAATAATGTACCTGCCTAAATGAATATCGAACAAAGAAGGTGCAGCCAAAGTAATAATCTGATAGGTACCCTGGCTGAATACTAGGTTATAGATGAGCCACTTGTCATTGTCTTTGGAAATGAAATCATGTGCTACCATACTATCATAGTCTAAATACTTAGTGAGTAACAACCTTTCTTCCTTTTCATTTAGTCTAAAGGGTATCTCAAAGTGTCTAGCAAGGCGAGAAGAATAAATACCTCCAAAGATAGGACCCTTCGAACGATTTAAACTCAATCGTCGAGCAACAATAGCGCCCAAACTAAAAGTTCTATCACGATGTAAAGCATGGCGCAAAACGGCTAGGTCAGGAGCGCTTAGGCCTCCACTCTCCCCACGACCAATCAAACATCTCCCCGCAAATAATGAGTAATAGCGCAAAACAGGAAAAATGTAAACTAGCCACTCTGGCTTCCGACACCCCTCTCTCTTCCCCTACAGTGGTTTCAGCAATAAAATCTTCCACATCTCTAGGACGGAGTTCACTGACCCTGCCCTCATAAGGTAATTTGAAAACTTTGCAAAAACCGTAAAGAGTCATCTTCTTAGGCACATCATATAAGTGAAATTCTACCATAGGAGGATCTTCCCTATAATTAAAGTGAAAGTTTTGCACGAAGGTATTAGTGAGTAAGAGGTATTGGTCACACTTATCGTGGAGGAAGTCGGTGATGCCTGCATTCTCCGCCAAATAGTAAAAATCATTATAAATTCTGGCCACCTTCAAGAATGCATCACTTGGCCATTCACATGGCCGAACCTCTGCGGTGCGGGGAAGATTGTATTTGGGCTTCTCTTTCTTCTCATTTTCATTTTCTTTAGAACCCCAGCTTGAAGAGCCTCTTAACAATCTCCTCATCATTTTCTTCATCTGAAAAATTTCTGAAATTTTAGTGTCTCAAAATAAGAATGATCAAAGCTTAACAAAATTCAAAGCAACCACTCCCATAAGTGCCTAGAGGCTAAATCATGCATCAAAACTACTTGGGACCATATAAATTTGACATGCAAGCTCAAGAACATGGTCACCACAGCAGCAAAAATTTGCAATGTATAAAGCACTAGAACAAAAACTAATTGGACCATTGGAGGAGTCACATACCGAAGAACAATCCCCCAAAACAGTTTTGCAAATGGAGCTTTGCACAAGGAGATCGAAAATGGCAGTAAAATGAGCTAGGACACGGGTTTGAGCAATGGTGGGATTTTTTATGGAGGAAGACGAAGTGGATGGGTGCTGGAATAAGTGAGGGGGGGCTACGTGGGACCCACAAGCCAGCAGGGCGCGCCCTGTGGGCTTGTGGCCCACTGGTGCAGCCCCCTGATGTATTCTTAGTGCCAGAAATTCTTAAATATTCCAGAAAAAATCATACTACATTTTCAGGGCATTTGGAGAACTTTTATTTTCAGGTCATTTTTTTATTGCACGGATAATTCAGAACACAGAAAAATAATAGCATTTTTACTTTATTTATTCTAAACAACAGAAAGTAAAACTTGGGTACAGAAGGTTGTGCTTTCTAAATTCATCCATCTCATGCCCGTCAAAAGGAATTCATTAACAAGGTAGATCACGTCTTATTAACAAACTTCTTTCGAGTAACATGAAACCGGGGAATTTTCGAATAACACTAAGTTACCTCAATGAGGACATGCATGTCCCCTACCATGATTATTTCATATTTCTTCTTGACAGTAGGGAGATGGAATTTAAAACCTCCAATAGCAATTGTTGGAATTTCTCCAAGAGAGTTGATACTATGAACTTGAGGTTGTTTCTTCGGAAAGTGCACCATATGCTCATTACCATTAACATGAAAAGTGACATTGCCTTTGTTGCAATCAATAACAGCCCCTGCAGTGTTCAAAAAGGGTCTACCAAGGATGATCGACATGCTGTCATCCTCGGGAATATCAAGAATAACAAAGTGTGTTAAGATAGTAACGTTTGCAACCACAACAGGCACATCCTCTCAAATACCAATGGGTAAAGCGGTTGATTTATCAGCCATTTGCAAAGAGATTTCAGTAGGTGTCAACTTATTCAAATCAAGTCTACGATATAAAGAGAGAGGCGTAACACTAACACCGGCTCCCAAATCACATAAAGCAGTTTTAACATAATTTGTTTTAATGGAGCATGGTATAGTTGGTATTCCTGGATCTCCTAATTTCTTTGGTACTCCACCCTTAAAAGTATAATTAGCAAGCATGGTGGAAATTTCAGCTTCTGGTATCTTTCTTTTATTAGACACAATATCTTTCATATACTTAGCATAAGGAGACATTTTCAGAATATCAGTCAAACGCATACGCAAGAAGACAGGTCTAAGCATTTCAACAAAGCGCTTAAAATCCTCATCATCCTTTTTCTTGGATGGCTTAGGAGGAAAGGGCATGGGTTTCTGAACCCAAGGTTCACTTTCTTTACCATGCTTCCTAGCAACGAAGTCTCTTTTATCATATCTTTTATTCTTAGATTGTGGGCTATCAAGATCAATAGCAGGTTCAATCTCCACATCATTATCATTACTAGGTTGAGCATCTACATGAACATCATCATTAATATTATCACTAGGCTCATGTTCATTACCAGATTGTGTCTCAGCATCAGAAATAGAAATATCATTTGGATTCTCAGGTGTGGCAATCACAGGTTCACTAGAGGCATGCAAAGTCCAATCATCATTCTTTTTCTTTCTTTTGCTAGAATGACTAGGTGCAACAGTATTAATTCTCTGAGAATCTTGCTCAATTCTCTTGGGGTGGCCCTCAGGATATAAAGGTTCCTGAGTAATTTTACCACCTCTAGTCACTACTCTAACAACATTATCATTCATCTCATTAAGAAAATCATTTTGTGCCTTAAGTACTTGTTCTACTAGAGTAGTTACCATGGAAGCATGTTTACTGATAAGCTTGAGATCATTAACAGTTCTACTCATATATTCACCTAAACGATCAAGCATGTAAGCATTGTGTTTCAATTATCTACTAACATAAGCATTGAAATTTTCTTGCTTAACAATAAAGTTATCAAACTCATCCAAGCATTGGCTAGCAGACTTATTATAAGGAATATCACCTTCATCAAATCTATGGAGAGAATTTACCTCTACTACCTGTGTCGAGTTATCAAGACCATGTATTTCTTCAATAGGTGGTAGATTCTTAACATCTTCAGCTTTAATACCTTTTTATTTCATAGATTTCTTTGCCTCTTGCATATCTCCAGGACTGGGAAATAGAATACCTCTTTTCTTCGGAGTGGACTTTGGAGGTTGTTCGGGAATAGTCCAATCATTATCATTGCTCAATATATTATTCAATAGTAGTTCAGCTTGTTCAACAGTTCGTTCCCTGAAAACACAACCAGCACAACTATCTAGGTGGTCCCTAGAAGCATCGGTTAGTCCATTATAAAAGATATCAAGTATTTCATTTTTCTTGAGAGGATGATCAGGCAAAGCATTAAGTAATTGGAGAAGCCTCCCCCAAGCTTGTGGGAGACTCTCTTCTTCAATTTGCACAAAGTTAAATATTTCCTGCAAGGCAACTTGTTTCTTATGGGCAGGAAAATATTTTTCAGAGAAGTAATATATCATATCCTGGGGACTACGCACACAACTAGGAGCAAGAGAATTAAACCATATCTTAGCATCACTCTTTAATGAGAAAGGAAACAACTTAAGAATATAGTAATGACGATTTTTTTCCTCATGAGTAAACAGGGTGGCTATATCATTCAATTTAGTAAGATGTGCCACAACAGTTTCAGACTCATAACCATGGAAAGGATCAGATTCAACCAAAGTAATTAACTCAGGATCGACAAAGAATTCATAATCCTTATCAGTAACAATGATAGGTGAAGTAGCAAACTTAGGATCATATTGCATTCTAGCATTCAAAGATTTTTCTTTCCACTTGCATAGTAATTTCTTAAGATCATGCATCTCTATCTTTACAAGCAAGAAAGTCATAACATAACCCTCAGGTATAACAGGCAATTCATATCTAGGAGAGCTAGGTCTAACAGGTGTCTGAAAGTGTTCAGTTTCAATAATTTCATCAGTTTCAGAAATATCATCAGTTTCAGTGATCTCATTCTCTCTAACCCTAGCAAGTTGTTCATCAAGAAATTCACCCAAAGGCATAGTATTATCAAGCATAGCAGAAGTGACATCATCAATTACTTGCGACATATCAGAATTACTGGCAGGTGGTGGTGTCACAAATTTACTCATAACAGAAGGTTAATCAAGTGAAGAGCTAGATGGCAGTTCCTTACCTGTCCTCGTAGTTGAGGGATAGATCTTAGTTTTTGGGTCTTTCAGATTCTCCATAGTGATCAACAGATATAAATCCCAAGTGACTCAGAGAATAGAGCTATGCTCCCCGGCAACGACGCCAGAAAAAGGTCTTGATAACCCACAAGTATAGGGGATCGCAACAGTTTTCGAGGGTAGAGTATTCAACCCAAATTTATTGATTCGACACAAGGGGAGCCAAAGAATATTCTCGAGTATTAGCAGCTGAGTTGTCAATACAACCACACCTGAAAGACTTAATATCTGCAGCAAAGTATTTAGTAGCAAAGTAGTATGGAAGTAACGGTAACGGTGGCAAAAGTAACAGTAGCGGTTTTGTAGCAATCGTAACAGTGGCAACGGAAAAGTAACTTCGCAAAGATCAATATATGAGAAGCTCGTAGGCAATGGATCAGTGATGGATAATTATGTCGGATGGCATTCATCATGCAACGGTTATAACATAGGGTGACACAGAACTAGCTCCAATTCATCAATATAATGTAGGCATGTATTCCATATATAGTCATACGTGCTTATGGAAAAGAACTTCATGACATCTTTTGTCCTACCCTCCCATGGCAGCGGGGTCCTAATGGAAACTAAGGGATATTAAGGCCTCCTTTTAATAGAGAACCAGACCAAAGCATTAGCACTTAGTGAATACATGAACTCCTCAAACTACAGTAATCACCGGAAAGAATCCCAGTTATTGTCACCCTGGGGGATGCGGATCATAACTTGTAATAGGTGTCTACAACTTGCAAGATAGAATCAAGAACACATATATATATTCATGAAAAAATAATAGGTTCAGATCTGAAATCATGGCACTCGGGCCCTAGTGACAAGCATTAAGCATAGCAAAGTCATAGCAACATCTATCTCAGAACATAGTGGATACTAGGGATCAAACCCTAACAAAACTAACTCGATTACATGGTAAATCTCATCCAACCCATCACCGTCCAGCAAGCCTACGATGGAATTATTCACGAACGGCGGAGAGCATCATGAAATTGTTGATGAAGGATGGTTGGTGATGACGACGGCGTCGATTTCCCCTCTCCGGAGCCAAAAACAGACTCCAGATCTGCCCTCCCGAGGAAGAACAGGAGGTGGCGGCGGCTCCGTATCGTGAAACGTGATGAACTATTCTCCTTGATTTTTTTCTCCCCGAATAGGGTTATATGGAGTTGGAGTTGAGGTCGGAGGAGTTGCAGGGGGCCCACAAGCCGCCAGGGCGCGCCCTGGGGGGGGTGCCCCCCTGGCTTGTGGCCAATGGGTGGACCCCCTCTGGTTGATTCTTTCGCCAGTATTTTTTATTAATTCGAAAAATATTCTCCGTAAATTTTCAGGTCAATCCGAGAACTTTTATTTCTGCACAAAAAATAACACCAAGGCAATTCTGCTGAAAACAGCGTCAGTCCGGGTTAGTTCCATTCGAATTATGCAAATTAGAGTCCAAAACAAGGGCAAAAGAGTTTGGAAAAGTAGATACGATGGAGACGTATCAGGGATAACCCAGGACATTGTACATATCCCGTAATAAACGGGACACGATCTACACGTTGATAAGACGTGCCAATGGAGAAACGGCCTCGAACCGCGAATCGAGCTTTGGTAACTGGCTCAGCGGCCGTGACGGGCCACGACCCTTCGTCAGAAAGGTTGTCAGGAAATACTGTTCACACTTTGACGTTTGGCCTTTGAGGTTAAACAACTTATGGCGTCTGGATACCTACATGTTTGGATAACTACGTATCATCGGCGGCCGGGCTGGAGCCAGCCAATCATAAAGGGGGAAAAAGGAACTCGCCCCGCAAGCCGAAGACTCTGATCACGCGAATCTACCGGTGTCATGACCCCTGGCGTGGGAGGCTAGTTCGGGGGCTACTGAGGGAGTCCTGGACTAAGGGGTCCTCAGGCCACCGGCCTATCTCTCACAGGCTGGCTTGGTGGGCCGCTCTCTGATTGTCACAGGAATGGCTGGATATGCGGCGACCCCGTATTCTAGAAGGAAACCTCCGAAGACGCGGCGTGCACTCCAAGTCAAGATGAGAGGATCGGCGTCCTTACTTCCGGCTGGAGACTTATCATGTGTAAACCCTAGGTACCCTCAGTGTCTATATAAACCGGAGGGTTTAGATTGTAGAGGGCAGACAAGCTCATCTAGGGTTTTGGCTACTTGATCTCGATGTAGATCGACTCTGTAATCTTCATACACATCAATACAACCAAGCAGTTTTACCTCCATAGGAGGGCCCGAACCTGGGTAAAACCTCGTCTCCTTCGTCCCCTGTTACCCATCGATCCTAGTCTCATAGCTCGGTACCCCCTACCCGAGATCCGCCGGTTTTGACACCAACACCGGGGGCCACACAGGGGCCCCACGAGACAACAGGGAGAGCCCATGGGGTGGCCGCACCCTGTTGGGTCATGGGCCCGTCGTGGCTCTCCTGACCTCGTTCTCTGGCTTATAAATTCTCATATTCCCGGAAAACCCTAGGGGAGCTCCCAAAACAATTTTTCCACCGCCGCAAGTCTCTGTTCCTTCCTGTGCCCATCTGGAGACCTATTCCGGTGCCTTGCCGATGGGGGGATCGATCACGGAGGGTCTCTTCATCAACCTTGCTGCTCCCATGGTCATGTGTGAGTAGTCTACCACAGACCTACGAGTCCATAACTGGTATCTAGATCTCTCTCTCTCTCTCTCTCTCTGCTCTTCAATCAAAAGTTCATCGCATCTTCCCGATGATCTATTCGATGTAATCACTTTGTGCTGTGCGTTTGTTGGTATCCGATGAATCCTGGGTTTATGTTTAGATTATTCATGAAAAAGATTTGAGTCTTCTCTGAATTCTTTTATGATTCTTATTTGCATGATTATTATAGCTTCGTAAATATCTCCGATCTATTGATTTGGTTTGGCCAAATAGATTGATCTAATTTCAGTGAGAGGGGTGCATTGTAGTGGGTTAAATCTTGCGGTGCTCTATATCCCAGTGACAGAAAGGGACAAGACATGCATTTACATTGTTGCCACTAAGGATAAAACAATGGGTTTAATTCATATTGATTCGATTCTCTTTGAATACATCAGGTCATCGTTCTCCAAGCATTACTCTGTTTGTCATGAACTTAAAACTTAGAGAGGCAAGCATAGAAGCGCTCTCGATGTGGAGTAATAGTAGTAGGTGCAGGCTGGAGTCGGCCTATTTGCATATGGACGTGATGCCTATATACAGATGATCATTGCCGTGAATAAATATTGCATAACTATGCGCTTTTCTATCAATTGCCCAACAGTAATTTGTTTACCCACCGTATGCCTACTTGAAGAGAGATGCAACTAGAGAACAGTATGGCCCCCAGGTCTATTCACTTATAAATTTACAAACGCTATTATTTTCTTGCTGCCATTATTTACTTTTTATTTATTTTGCAATTTCTGTTTATCCAACTATCAACTACACTACTTATCTACTTGCAAGTAACGAGTTGAAGGGGCTTGACAACCCTCTTGCCCGCATTGGGTGCAAGTGTTTGCTCTTTTGTGTGTAGGTGCTGGAGATGGGGGTTGCGTGGTCCTCCTATTGGTTTGATAACCTTGATTCTCACTGAGCGAAATACTTACCTATACTGTGCTGCATCACCTGTTCCTCTTCACGGAAAAACCCAACACAGATCACAAGTATCAGGAAGGATTTCTGGCGTCGTCGTCGGGGAGTATCACCAACTTACCATCAAGCACCTTCGCACAAATTATCATTCACTTGTTTTAATTTTGATTTTCTGTTATATTTTTCTTGCTATAAAAATCAAAAATACAATTTTTTTTACCTTTGCTAGTTTGCTAGTTTACTTGTTTGCTGGCTTTACTTGCTTCGCTTGTTACTTTGATTGCTTGGTCACCATGTCTCAAGACAATACCAAGTTGTGTGACTTCTCAAATACTAATAACAATGATTTTATTAGTACTCCTATACCACCTGCCACTAGTGCGGAGGCTTTTGATATTAATGCTGCATTGCTAAATCTTGTGATTGAAGAACAATTTTCCGGAAGTCCTAATGAGGATCCGACTACACATCTCAACACCTTTGTTGAATTACGCGACATGCAAAATAAAAAGGATATGGATAATGATGTGGTCAAATTTAAATTATTCCCTTTTTCACTAAGAGATAAAGCTAAGACTTGGTTTTCATCTTTACCACACAATAGTATTGGAACATGGGATAAATATAAAGATGCTTTCATAACTAAGTATTTTCCTCCTGCTAAGATCATCTCCCTTAGAAATCAAATTATGATTTTTAAGCAACGTGACGAAGAACATGTTGCACAAGCTTGAGAGAGGATGAAAATGATGATTAAAAATTTCCCAACACATGGCTTGAACTTATGTATGATTATACAAAATTTCTATGCTGGACTAAACTTTGTGTCCAGAAATCTTTTAGATTCTACCGCAGGTGGTACCTTTATGGAAGTGACATTAGGAGAGGCCAGCAAACTTCTAGACAACATCATGACAAACTATTCTCAATGGCATACCGAAAGAGCTCCAACTGGTAAGAAGGTAAATTATGTTGAGGAAATCGTTACTTTGAGTGAAAAAGTGGATGCTCTTATGAATATGGTTGCTAGTAAAAATTCTCGTGTTGATCCCAATGATATTCCTTTATCTACCTTGATTGAGCAAAATGATGATTCTATTGATGTGAACTTTATCTCACGAAACAGTTTCAACAACATTGCTTATAGAGGAAATTTCAATGCTAGACCGTATCCCGGTAACTCCTCTAATAATTATCGATAATCTTATGAAAAACCTTATGGAAATTCTTCTACTAATAATAATAGGATACCCTCTGATCTTGAGAACACCATTAAAGAATTTATTAGTTCTCAAAAGATTTTTAATACTATGGTAGAAGAAAAGTTGCATAAAGTTGATGATTTGGCTAGGAGTATGGATATAATTGCTCTTGATGTCGAAAATCTTAAAAATAAAACTTTTCCACCCAAGCATGATATTGAAACTACTAAATCTATCCAAATATCTATTAATGAGAGTAAGGAGAGGACCTCGAGGTTTTGAGCCAAGCGAGAATTCTTAGAAAAGGCTCTCCACCCGGTTTTTACCGTAATCATGATGAAGATCTTAAAATGATTGGTACTTCTACTAATCTGAAAATAGATGATAAAGGGACTGTAGATGAGTCAACTTTAGCTAGAAGACATCCCATTTGTTCAGAGGGTGAGGATACTAATGATAAAATTGAAAAAAGTGGGTTTGGAGAGGTTAAAACTTTAACTAGCGATGTGCCCACTATCTTGGATTACAAGGACTTTAATTATGGAAGTTGTTCTTTATTAGAATTTATTTACATTTTGCAATCCATTATTAGCTCACCCAATGCTTATGAACAAAACAAGGCTTTTACTAAACATATAGTAGAAGCGATGATAAAAGCTTAGATGAGAAACTTGAGCTAGAAGTTTTTATACCTAGAAAATTGCATGATGAATGGGAACCTACTACCAAAATAAAACTGAAAGAATATGAATGCAATGCTTTGTGTGACCTTGGTGCTAGTGTTTCAACTATACCTAAATCTCTTTGCGATGTGCTAGGTCTCACCGATATTCAAGATTGTTCCCTAAATTTGCATCTTGCGGATTCTACCATTAAAAATCATTTGGGTAGAATAAATGATGTTCTTATCCTTTCAACTAGAAATTATGTGCCTGTAGATTTCATTGTGCTTGATATTGAATGCAATCCTACTTGTCCAATTATACTTGGAAGACTTTTCTTACAAACTATAGGTACAATTATTTATATGAAAGTGGGAAACATAAGATTCCAATTCCCATTAAAGAAAGGGATTGAACACTTCCCTAGGAAGAGAATTAAACCACATTATAAATCTATCATCAGGGCCACTTGTGGATTGAGTACCAAGGATGACAACACTTAATCATATGCATTATGCCTAGCTAGGGGCGTAAAACAATAGCGCTAGTTGGGAGGCAACCTAATAGTTATCTTATTTTTCTTGTTTTAATTTTTGTTTTGGTTTGATAACATGACTGTTGCTATTGTAATGATTGTGTTTCTATGTTTTAATTAGTGTTTGTGCCAAGTAAATCCTTTGGGATGACTTGCATGATGAGTAGAGTTGATACGGTGCAAAAACAAAAACTTTAGCGTCTAGTGCAGAATTTCTCCCATTTTACTGGAACGTATTTTTGATCTGAATTTTTTACACAGTATTGCTATACAAATTATCCAGGTTGTCATAATTTGTCAGAAGTTTTGGAGTTATATAAGTATAGTTTCTCTACAGATCATTACAGACTGTTCTGTTTTAGACATATTCTGTTTTTGCTTGCATAGTTTGCTTGTTTTGATGATGCTATGGATTATATCGGGGGTTATAAGTGATACGTCCATTTTGCATCATGATTTCTTATTGATATTCATGTTACTTTTTTCCATGATTCCTCATTATCATACAATTCTTATGCCTTTTCTCTCTGAATATGCAAGTGTAGCGACCTGACCCGAAACGGTCGAATCTCCGGTGTTTCTGTACCATCCCAAGATCATGCTGGTACACACACGGTACATCAATGTATATATCAAGAGTTCAATCACAACTGCTTTATTAATCGAAATCTCATATCGAGTCCTTTATTACAATAAGGATTACAATAAAGTGGCTGAAGGCCAACTCATGAGATAAACTAATCAAAATCTTGCGGAAGCTTCAAAGGTAGTTGAGTCCATCTGACTCCAAGGGCATCTCACCGAGCGTAGAGCGTATCCTCACTCCTGGTCGGAAAAGTACTCTGCAACATGATACGTTGCAGCCGTGTAGGTCAGCATATTGAATATGCCGGCAAGTCACAAAAGAGAGGGGGAAAATAATCATCTATTCTATATGCATATATGGCAGGTGGGGCTGAAAGTTAAGTTTAGCGTAAAGCAAATTTTCCTACAACAAGAGAGGGGCAAAGCGAAAATTATTACTACCATGTTGGTTGATTAATGAGAAGGTTCCACCAACCATTTCTCATACCCAATAATACCCACATCATTATAATTATTTGTGTTGAGAATTCCTGATAGTTTCAGTTCCTTTGGCTCAAGTTGTCCATGACCGTGGACACGGCTAATCGATTAGGTTTGGTACTCTGCAGAGTTTTGCACACGTTCCCCACAAGATTTGATCGCCTCCGTTGAAGTCCTCGCACTGCAGTGTGTTTGAGAACCGGATGATCAAAACATGGTCTTCTAAAGGGTTCCTCTGAGACACTGTCGGTGCCCATCCTTTCCTACCGTTCGTCTACTTCTCGTAGCACCGCCCGTCCAGAGTCGCCACGATGTCCAACCAAGCCAGAGCCCATAATGGCTTGTGGCTGTGCAGGTAAGCCTCGGGTCTTGAAGTATCCATCCATCTCTTTGTGCCTGGGTGGACCTTTCCGCATGAATACTGGCGCTTCTCCAGCATCATCTAGGCAAATCCACTGGTTTCTCCAGGGTGCCGTTCATACCGTCATCCACCCAGAGGTGTATTGCATCTTGAGGTCTTGAAAATTCTTGGAGTCTTGAGTCTTTATCATTAAGTTCTCACAACACTCATGAAACACTCAACCACACCCCGTCTACTAAAAGCATAGCAAAATAAAATAACGCCCCGGGTCAAAGTAACAAGGGTGTTGGGGTACCTACCACATGATACTACTCAAGTAACCAAATTTCCAAGTACCTACTTTGCATGCAATGGGTGGAAGGGTAGAACTAATGCAATTTGAAAACATAGGTAATAACATGATCAATGTGAACTTGCCTTGCTGACGATCTTCGTACTCGAGTGAGTCTAGATAACAAGCCTCGCACTCCGGATGATCTAACGAATCAAACAATTACACAATCAGCATAACCATAACACAACTTACACTAACAGCAAGGTAAACTAATAATACTAAAACAATCAATAGCACAATCAAAAGAAAAGAAAACCAAAACAAATAGAAAGCCTCTCAAATTTTGTGGCAAAGCTTCTACTAAAACAAAACATGACAAGAATTGTTTTCAGCAACTAATATATAAATAACAGAAAGTAAAATTAAAAGTTTTATTAGAAAACAGAAAGTATTTCACCATAAATCTTTTATGCAAAAAAGGAACTACTATAAACCTATTATAAAACACCACATAAAGTGGAAACAATGTTTTCCTACTAAAACAAAGAACAAAACAATAAAAATATTTTTATTAACATAAAATAAATCACCTAATGCTAAACAACATAAAACTAAAAGAAATATGACAGAAATTTAAAATAAAACAGAATCAAAACAAACTAGAACAAAATAAAACAAATTAACCCTAAAAGAAACTAAACAGAATCTGTTTTGCTAAAAACACTATTTTAAATTATACTAAAAATTCCCCTATTGAACAGGGTGATAAAACTAACTAATACAAAACAGTAGCAAAAAGAATCACTCAAAAATATATTTTTAAACTCAAGATATTCAGATTCTAGTGATTTGAACAAATTCAAAATAATTCAAACTTAAATGTCCAGAATTTGAAATCTAAAGTTACTGTCATAAACTACATAAAATTTGTGAACTACTGCAAAAAGAATCACTCAAAAAAAGTAAACCTATTAAAAGATATTAAGATTTTAAAAACAGAACTATTCTGTTTTCTAAAACAGAAACAGAAAAAAAAAAACTTAACTAACGAACGGCTACGTGTCATGCTGTGATTGGCCGAAGCGTGCGCGTGCGGGAGCTAACGAGTGAACGTTCGCAAATTAAAACAAAACGGTTCGGGCACTTAACGTACGCCTCGGCTTCTAATCTCACGCGTCGATCTTAGATCCGAGGGCTCAGAGAGGGGGTGGGGTGCTCACAGTGGGGTGGCGGTGCTCCGGCGATGATCGACGGCGGTGGAGCTTCGGGCGTGGTCGGGGACGGCGTCCGAGGCTACCAAACGGCGGCGGGGATCCTCCGGCGTCGATTGGCGGTGGAGTTGGAGCTTGGGGGCGTCGGCGTTGAGCTCCACGAGCTCGGGGAGCTTCGGGTGGTGGAGCCGAACTCCGGCGATGGTGGGGCGGCGTTCTGGCGAGGGAAGCTCGGGATGTTGGGCAAAAACCGAACGAGGAGGAGCTCCTATATTTATAGGGGGCCTCGGGAGCGAAGATTAGGCAAGGGAGAGGGAGATCCGGTCGGATCCGATCGGATACCGGCGAGGCAAGGAAAGAGAAGGAGAAGGAAGGAGAAGACCGCGACGGGGAAGAGATCGGGCGGTGGGTCCCGCAGTCAGAGAGAGAGAAGAGGCGGGCGATAGATCGGTGCCCGATCCGAAGGATCTTCGGATCTGATCCGGAGTGGATCGGGCCGCCACTATTCCTATTGGGCCTCGGATACGATTCCGTTTTTAAAACATTTTCCTAATATTCAAAAATAGGAAAGAAAACAAATAAAAGGAAAAAGTATACAGGGTAAAATATATAGGTATTACATACCAAAATTCTCATAAAAATAAATGCCACACGATGAACATTTTTCCACGGACAAATAAAATACTTTTTAAAACAGTATTTTCAGAAATGCTTAAATTGGTTTTATCCCTTTTGCAAATATTTTTCAAATAACCCCCCTGGTTATTATAGTTCAAAAGTTTCACAGAAATACCCCTGGTGTGGAGGGTCATGTTCCTCCTCTCCTATTTGAAATATTTTAGGGGTTTGCAAATCTTTGAAAAGCAAAAGCAAAAGAATAGAAATGAATTTCCATCTTTTCAAATAAGAACTCCAGATTTTTATTCACTCACAAATATTATGCAAACAATATGATGTGATGCTTAACTATATTTCATAACATTCCAAAAATGAAATTTTGGGATGTTACAGCAAGGTACATCACAAAGAGGGAAATCTCTGGAAACTGGAATTCTGGACAGGGAAACCAAGAAAAAGGCAAAAAAATCACCAGACTCCAAATGACGTGAGACTTCACGGAGAATTTTTATGGAATATTTAAGAATTATTGGGCCAAAAATATACCCGAGGGGGCCACCTGCTGGCCACAAGCCAACAGAGCGCGCCCACCCCCCTAGGCGTGCCCTGATGGCTTGTGGGGCCCCAGCAGGTCTCCTGACCCCCCTCTTCTCCTATATGATGTGTTTTACCCTAGAAAAAATCATAAGTAATCTTTCGGGATAGAGGCCCTTTTGCACTCCGGCAGACTGATTCTACCGGGGAAACTTCTCTCCGGGAGAGGGAGATCGAAGCCATCGTCATCACCAACACTTCCTCCTTCATGGGAGGACCAATCTTCATCAACATCTTCACCAACACCATCTCATCTCAAACCCTAGTTCATCTCTTTTATTCAATCTTTGTCTCAAAACCTCAGATTGGTACCTGTGGGTTGCTAGTAGTGTTGATTACATCTTGTAGTTGATGCCTGTTGGTTTACTTGGTGGAGGATATGATGTTCAGATCCTTGATCATCATTATTATAACTTTGATCTTGAACATGTTGACGGGGTGGGAGTAGTTACTATTGTTCCCGAGGACATGGGAGAAGTCTTGTTATAAGTAATCATATGAAGCTGGTATTCATTCGATATTTTGATGTTATGTATGTTGTTACTTCTCTTAGTGGTGTCATGTGAATGTTGACTACATGACACTTCACCATGTTATGGGCCTAAGGGAATTCATTGTGGAGTAACAAGAAGATGATGGGTTGCGAGAGTGACAGAAGCTTCAACCCCAGTTTATGTGTTGCTTCATAAGGGGCTGATTTGGATCCACACGTTTCATGCTAGGGTTAGATTTATCTTAATTCTTCTTTCGTAGTTGCGGATGCTTGCAAGAGGGGGTACACTACTGGAATCAGCTTCTTTGCCGTCTGCCATACCAGACGGCAAAGGCATGCCTGGGGGACGGCAAAGCCTTTGCCGTCTGCCAGCAGACGGCCAACAGTCCGGCCGAACAGCTAACGGCAAAGGCCCCTTTGCCGTCTGCTGGCAGACGGCAAAGACCCTGGACGGCAGACAAAAGGTGCCAGCCCCGTTAGGGGGCTAACGACGCTCTTTGCCATCTGCCAGCAGACGGCAAAGAGCTGCAGCTGACGTCAGCTGAGGTCAGGCGTCAGCTGGGCCAGCGCAGGCTCTTTGCCGTCTGCCAGCAGACGGCAAAGAAGCAAAGGTCTTCGCCGTCTGCCAGCAGACGGCAAAGATGCCAAATAGGCCAGCCCAGGTTGCACAGGCTGCTGCCACGTGGCCTCTTTGCCGTCTGCTAGCTGACGGCAAACCTCTTTGCCGTCTGCTAGCAGACGGCAAAGTGGCTATATTGCCACTGTTTTTCTTTTTCTTAAATTCAATCAATTTCACAGATATATATATATATATATATATTCATTTCAAAATATTTCAACAAGTACATATAGCCAACATATCCCTGCCATATGGATATGATCATCCAACACATATATACACCAAATGAAAAGTCCAACATATCCAACAATTAAGCAAAAGGTCCATATAGTTTCATCCATACATACATATATAGGTAGCAAGTTTCACATTGTTCATCCTACAAAATCAAAACAAAAAGGAAGCACAAGAAGAAGAGTAGACTCCATCAACGCAAGCTTCCTCATCGAAAGCAAATCTGCAAATTGGGAAAGAAGAAACTTAGAAGAAGAAGAAGAAGACTAGAAGAAGAAGACTAGCTAGAAGAAGAAGAAGAAGAAGAAGAAGAAGAAGACTAGAAGAAGAAGAAGAAGAAGAAGAAGACTAGAAGAAGAAGAAGAAGAAGAAGAAGAAGAAGAAGAAGACTAGAAGAAGAAGAAGAACAAGAAGAAGAAGCAGAAGAAGAATTTTTCTTCTCTTTCTTTTTCTACTCTCCTCTTCTTTATCTTCTTCTTCTAACTAAGGTAGGTAAAAATTCCATTTTTTAGCTAAGCTAGGAAAAAATGCTAAGTGTAGGTCATTTTAGAGCTAAGCTAGGTAAATAGGTCATTTTGGAGCTTAGTAAGGTTATTATGTCATTTTCGAGGATGATGCCATTTTTGAGCGAACTTACGTAAGTATAGCTCATTTTTTATCTAACTTAGGTAATTATGCCATTTAGGAGGAAAATAATCTAAGTATAGAGAAAACGTACCCTCATCACAACAAATGCGATGAAGATCGCAACTAAGGTAACAATTGATCCAACAGCATAATGATACCAAGCCTCATTATCAATGGCATATTTTCTAATCTTCTTAATCTTCAAGCGCATTGCATCCATCTTCAAGCGCATTGCATTCATCTTCATCTTGTGATCATCGACGACATCGGCAACATACAACTCCAATGTCATCTTCTCTTTTTCAATTCTTTTAATTTTTTCTTTCAAATACTCATTTTCTTTTTCAACTAAATTTAACTTCTCGACAAGAGGGTCGGTTGCAAATTCCGGTTCACATAGCTCCTAGATTAAAATATCTCTATGTCAACTTGATGGCCATAATTGTCATAAATGCGAAATGCAACAAATAGTTATGAAAGAGAATTTACCACATCCGAATCATAAAGCGGGCGAGGGCCGACGGGGACGGATTTCAAGATCATGGCACTATGTATAAGAAACAATCATACAAAGTAAGAAAATTATACAAGTAACTATATAAATCATACAATCATACAAGAAAATGGCAAGTGTAGGTCATTTTAGAGCTATCCTAGTTAAAATCGGTCATTTTGGAGGTAGGTAAGGTTATTTTGTCATTTTGGAGGAAAATAAGCTAAGTCAATGTCATTTTGGAGCTAAACCAAGATTATCATGCCATTTTTTACCTAAGTATGCTAAGTATGTCATAAATGAACTAAAGAAGCTAGGTATAGGTCATTTTGGAGCTATCCTAGGTAGTTATGCCATTTTTTAGCTAACTAAGCATATTAAGTCATTTAGGAGGAAAAATGCTAAGTATAGGTCATTTTATAGCTATCCTAGGTAAAGTATGTCAGTTTGGAGCTAAGTAAGGTTATTATGTCACTTTCGAGGAAAATAAGCTAAGTCAATGTCATTTTGTTGAATACCTAATAACATGAACTAATTAATAATATATATGTACATAATAATAATTGAATACCTGACATTACTAATATTAATCTTCATCGTCTATATATGCTCTGGGATGAATAAATACGGAATCATCATCACTATCAGTAATGACGTGCTCATCAGCATCATCAATAAATGCATCAACATGTGGAAGGCCTCCTTTATGTAATCGGTCAAGCATTGACAGGTCATCCTCAGCAGTAACCTCTTCTACTTCCGTCTCATCTTGTTCCGGCTCAGGGGTGAAGTCGGATTCACTGTCACTGTCTACCTCAATGTTCTGGGGTGAAGTAGAGCGGTTCTTGAAACATTTTTTGGAAACACGTGTTTCTTGGAAGAATTCTCCTTCATATGTGTCTGGGTTAATGTGAGGGTCATAATCATCTTCATTGAGGAGAGGTGGTCTAAAATGTGGCGGCACATCATAAACGACATCCCAACCATTCAAATTTGGATTAGTTTGGCAGGCCCACGGTAGATAGAAAACTTGGGTCGCCTGTTGAGCCGTAATATAGACATCGGGAACATCTAAATGGGTGCTTTGTTTGATTTCCACTAGCCCTATATGTTCATGAGTCCTTCTAGTCTCCTTTGGCTGGAACCAATAACATTTGAAGACTACGACGTTTGGTGGGTTTTCACCAAAGAATGTAAGTTCATAAATTGCTTCAACTCTTCCATAATACTCGACCCCTCCTTCGCCGACAGCGGAGACACAACAATTTGTAGACTTTCGGTCGGCCATAGATAGCTCTTTGCCAAAAGTACGAAAGCGATACCCGTTGATGTCGTATTTGTCAAATGAACGGACCTTATAGTCAAAACCATTTGCGACTTGTCTCAATTCGGAGTCCATAGACTCTGCATTAGCCTACAAGTTTAATACGAAAGGATTGTTGCATTAGCCGCAAACTAGACGAAGAAATGAAATGGTCTAATGGAAATTACCGTTTGTTTGAACCAATAGATGAAACCGGGATAGCCTCCTCCATGCTTTGCCAGAAGCTCATACTCTTCGATGGAATCCTTTTGGATCACCGCTCCATCCGAGAATTTGGCGACGTATCGACTGTATCTCATACCCTTTCGAACGGGAGACGCATAGTCGTCACGCATACTGATGATTCAATCTACCTACAGCTAGCAAGTTTCATCGGCACGAAGACCGGAACAGAGCAAATGAAGGGGGAGGAGGAGATGTCATTTGTGCTCACCCACGAACGCAGGGGCGGAGCTCGTCGAACGCACGGGGAGGTCGTCGAAAACCAAACCCTCGCAGCGACGAAACAACTGCACATTTAAATCCACCCGATCAACACAAATATATATGATGTTTTTCATAACAAAATCGGAAATTATATGACCTAACTCATAATTCACACATATATGACCCCGTCGGCCTCTGGAAGGCCGAAGAGCACCCTTTCGGTCAACAGGAGGCCGAAGAGGTGTCGGGGGTCGGGGGTGTCGTGTCAGGGAGTCGGGGTGTCGTGGTGTCGGGGTGTCGTGTCGGGGTCGGGGTGTCGTGTCGGGGTCGGGGTGTCGGGGTGTCGGGGGTGTCGTGTCTGGGTGTCGTGGTGTCAGGGGTGTCGGGGTCGGGGTGCCGTGTCGGGGTCGGGGTGTCGCGGTCGGGGTGCCGTGTCGGGGTCGGGGTGTCGGGTCGGGGTCGGGGTGTCGGGTCGGGGTGTCGTGGTGTCGTGGTGTCGTGTCGGGGTCGGGGTGTCGGGGTGTCGTGTCGGGGTCGGGGTGTCGGGGTGTCGGGGGTGTCGTGTCTGGGTGTCGGGGTGTCAGGGGTGTCGGGGTGTCGGGGTCGGGGTGCCGTGTCGGGGTCGGGGTCGGGGTCGGGGTGCCGTGTCGGGGTCGGGGTCGGGGTCGGGGTCGGGTCGGGGTCGGGGTCGGGGTGCCGTGTCGGGGTCGGGGTGTCGGGGTCGGGGTCGGGGTTTTTCCTCTTTTTTTCTTTTCTTCTTCTTCCTCTTCTTCCTCTTCTTCCTTTTCTTCCTTTTTGTTCCTTCTTCTTCTTCTTCTCCCTCCTTTCCTTTTTCCTCTTCTTCTTCTCCCCCTCTCCTCTTTTTTCTTCTTCTTCTTCCTCTTCTTCTTTTTTCTTCTCCTCCTCCTCCTCTTCTTCTTCTTCCTTTCCTTTTTTCCTCTTCTTCTTCTCCTCCTCTCCTCTTTTTTTCTTCTTCTTCATCTTCTTTTTTCCCTCTAAGTTTTTTCTACCTAATATATACTAACTAATATGAACTAATAACTAACTAATATAAACTAACTAATATGAACTAATAAAACAGAAAAAAAACATAAAAAGGGGGGAGGGTGGAGCTCACCGGAGGGGGGTCGAGGCGGCGGCGCGGGGCGGCGGAGGGGGAGGGGCGGAGCTGGGTCGTCGGGGGTGCCTGCTCGCCGGCGACCCGACGCGGCGGAGCGGCGGGGCAGGGGGCGGCGGGGGCGACGGGGCCGAGGTGGTGGAGGAGGGCCGCGGGGAGGGGGCGGGCGGCGCCGCGGCCTGGCTCCGGCGATGGTGGAGAAGGGCCGCGGGGAGGGGGCGGTGGTGGAGGAGGGCTGCGGGGAGGGTGCGGCGGCGGGAGGGCGGGGCGGCGGCGCTGAGAGAGAGAGGGAGAGAGAGATGTGAGAGAGAGATGTGAGAGAGAGAGAGAGAGGCGCGGGGCGCGGGGCCGAAAGTTAATTCTTTGCCGTCTGCCAGCAGACGGCAAAGACGGCGACCGTTAGCCCGCCCCCGCCGTGACATTGTGGGCCCCACCCTCACCTCTTTGCCGTCTGCTGGCAGACGGCAAAGAGTTCTTTACCGTCTGCCAGCAGACGGCAAAGAAGTGGCAGATGGCAAAGAGCTTGACCTAGCCAGTGCCGTGCCCCGTGGGGCCCACTTTGGTCTTTGCGGTCTGCTGGCAGACGGCAAAGAGTTCTTTGCCGTCTGCCAGCAGACGGCAAAGAAGTGCAGATGGCAAAGACCCTCTTTGCCATCAGCCAGATCTTTGCCGTCTGCTTTGCCAAAGCAGACGGCAAACAACCTGTTTGCCATCTGCCAGCAGACGGCAAAGAGCTGGCAGATGGCAAAGAAGCTGATTACAGTAGTGGTAATCATAAGTGGGTTGTTTGTTCAAGTAAGGACATCACCTTAGCACTGGTCCACCCACATATCAAATTATCAAAGTAGCGAACGCGAATCAACTCAACATGATGAACATGACTAGAAAAATTTTCCCATGTGTCCTCGGGAGCACTTGCTTAATATAAGATTACTTTCCGGCTTGTCCTTTTCTACAAAAAGGATTGGGCTATTTTGCTGCACCTTTGTTACTATTGTTACTTGTCACTTGTTATGAATTACCTTGCTACAAAGCTATCTACCATTGTCACTTACAACACTTGCAGAGAATACATTACTGAAAACTGCTTATCATTTCCATCTGCTCGTTGCGTTCGACACTCTTACTTATCGAAAGGACTACGATTGATTCCCTATACTTGTGGGCTGTCAATAAGTCATGGAGAAGTTAGAATACAGTACCTTATGCAATAATAAAATATGAATCAATTTATAACAGTACCTAAAATATTTGATATGTTTATTATACTAACGGATCTCACGAAGGTTTCTGTTGAGTTCTGTGTGCTGAAGTTTTCAAGTTTTGGGTGTTATCGAGACGGATGAAGGAATAAGGAGTGGCAAAGAGCCTAAGCTTGGGGATGCCCAAGCCACCCCAAGTCACAATCTAGGAAGACATCCCCTCTTTCGTCTCAATCTATCGGTATGTCACTTGGAGCTATATTTTTATACATCACATGATATGAGTTTTGCTTGGAGCGTCGTTTGCTTTAGTTTGCTTTTGTTTTAGTTTGCCACAATCATTGTTTGCTGGACACACCTACTTGAAAGAGACACACTTTCACCATGATTTGTTAGAATACTCTGTGCTTCACTTATATCTTTGGAGCCTAGCAGTTGCTCTAGTACTTCACTTATATCTTTTTGAGCACACTGGCGTGTAGATTTTATAAAAATAATTGCACTCTCGTTCTTCACTTATATTTGTTTGAGAGTTAATAAATAGTGACGGTAATTTGCATGGGTTATAAGACTAGTCCAAAAATAATAGGTATTCAATGAATGCATAATCAAAACCACATGTAGAAAATAAAAGAGAAACTGTGGGTTAATGATATTGATGTGGTAATATGAAAGGGCGTGAGTGCATGGTTGTTGGTTAGTAGAAATATCGATAGTTAAAGGGTGTTTATTTGCTGTTCATCTAAATATTGGTTATGGCATGGTGATGATGAGTGAGCATTCTTAATCCTCGTTGAAGTCCTAGTGCTGTTTAGGTCGGAGGCCGCGGTGGTTAACTCATCCCAACCTCCTCCCTAGAGGCATGCGAGTAGTACTTTGCTTCGAGAGAGCTAATAAAACCTTGCAATAAGTATGCGTGTTCTTTAAGACTAATGTGAATCCATGGATGTACGCACTCTCACCTTTTCATATTTGCTAGCCTCTTCGGTATCGTGGATTGCCCATCCTCACCTCGTGGATCGGTGCAAAATTCATCAGTGCATCCAAACCCCGCGACATGATACGCTCTGTTACACATAAGCCTCATTATATCTTCCTGAAAACAGCCACCATACCTACTATTATGGCATTTTCATAGACATTCTGAGATATATTGCCATGCAACTTCCAACGTCACATCATATGACTTGTACACCCATTCTCCTATTGCTTTGCATGATCATGTAGCTGACATAGTTTTGTCACAAAGCCACCGTTCATGATTATCATACATGCTACGCTAGATCTTTGCACATCGTGGCACACCGCCAGAGGCATTCATATAGAGTCATATTGTTTAGTAGTTTTTCATATCGAGTTGTAAGTAAATAAAAGTGTGATGTTCATCATTATTAGGGCACTGTCTCAGTGAGTAAACGATGATGGAGACAATGATTCCCCCAAAAGTAGGGATGAGAATCCAGACGAAAAAAAGAGAAAAGGGAAAAAAGGAAAAAAAGAAAAAGAAAAAAAAGAGGAAAGAAAAAAAAAGGAAAAATAATAAATGAGAGAAAAGAGATAAGGGACAATGTTACTACCTCTTTTTCCACACTTGTGCCTCAAAGTGACTCATATAAAGAGTCTCATGTTTTGTCACTTCCATATGCTAGTGGGAATTTTTCATTATAGAACTTGGCTTGTATATTCCGATGACGGGCCACCTCAAATGTTCGAGGTCTTCATGAGCAAGCAAGTCGGATGCACACCCACTTAGCTTCATTCGAGCTTTCATACACTTATAACTCTAGTGCATCCGTTGTATGGCAATCCCTATTCCTCGCATTGATATCCATTGATGGGCATCTCCATAGCCCATTGATATGCCGAGTTGATGCGAGACTTTCTTCTTCACTTTTTACCCCTTTGATACCTACCACCATATTCTATTCCATCCATATGCTATATCCATGGTTCACGCTCATGTATTGCGTGAGTAATAAAAAGCTGAAGCGCGTTAAAAAGTACGATCAATTGCCTGACTTGACACCGTGGTGCTTGACATGTGTATTTATGCGGTGAAGACGGAGCCATGACATGGTAATATGATAAAATGAATGGGGGTAAACATTCTTTAAGGATCGTATATTTTGAATATTGATGATTATGTAACTTATGTTTGTGGATATTACTATGTTAATGTTTGTTAATTCATCGTTTCTCAATGATCACACCTGCAATAGATTACATGTTGGGTCGCATGTCACATCAAAAATTCTGTTTTTATCATTTACCTACTCGAGGAAGAGCAGGAATTAAGCTTGGGGATGCTGATACGTCTTCAACGTATCTATAATTTTTGATTGTTCCATGCTATAATATTATCATTCTAGGATGCTTTTTAGGCATTTATTTGCCAATTCATATTATTTTGAGCACTAACCTATTGACCTAGTGCCCAGTGCCAGTTGTTGTTTTCTGCATGTTTTTGGCTTTTCAAGTTTATAGTACCAAAGAGAGTGCAAATACCACGAAACTTTTTGACGATTTTTTCTGAACCAAAACAAGACCTAGAAGCTTCGGGAGAAGGCCGGGGGCCACACGAGGGTCCCACGAGCCAATAGCGTGTGCCGAGGGGGGTGGTCGCGCCCTGTTGGTTCGTGTGCCCCTCGTGGATCTCCGGACCTCGTTCTCTCGCTTATAAATTCTCATATTCCCCGAAAACCCTAGGGGAGCTCCCGAAACAACTTTTCCGCCGCCGCAAGTCTCTGTTCCGCCATGTGCCCATCTGGAGCCCTGTTCTGGTGCCCAGCCGGAGGGAGGATCGATCACGGAGGGCCTCTTCATCAACCTTGATGCTCCCATGGTGGTGTGAGTAGTCTACAAGAAACCTACGGGTCCATATCTAGTATCTAGATGGCTCTCCCTCTCTTTGCTCTTCAATACAAAGTTCATCGCATCTTTGCGATGATCTATTCGATGTAATCACTTTGTGCAGTGCGTTTGTTGGGATCCGATGAATTCTGTGTTTATGTTCAGATTATTCATGAAAACGATTTGAGTCTTCTCTGAATTCTTTTATGATTCTAATTTGCATGATTATCATAGCTTCGTAAATCTCTTTGATCTATTGATTTGGTTTGGCCAACTGGATTGATATATCTTCTGTGAGAGGGGTGTGTTGTAGTGGGTTCAATCTTGCGGTGCTCTATATCCCAGTGACAGAAAGGGACAAGACACATATTTATATTGTTGCCACTAAGGATAAAACGATGGGGTTAATTCATATTGATTGGATTCTAATTGTCTACATCATGTCATAATTCTCCAAGAATTACTCTGTTTGTCATGAACTTAATACTTAGAGAGGCAAGCATAGAAGCGCTCTCGACGTGGAGTAATAGTAGTAGGTGCAGGCAGGAGTCGGTCTATTTGCTTATGGACCTAATGCCTATATACACGTGATCATTATCGTGAACAAATATTGCATAACTATGCGCTTTTCTATCAATTGCCCAAAAGTAATTTGTTTACCCACCGTATGCCTACTTCGATAGAGATGCCACTAGAAAAACCTATGGACCCCGGGTCTATTCACTTATAAATTTACAAACGCTATTATTTTCTTGCTGTCATTATTTACTTTTTATTTATTTTGCAATTTATATTTATCGAACTATCAGCTACACTACTTATCTACTTGCAAGTAACGAGTTCAAGGGGCTTGACAACCCTCTTGCCTGCGTTGGGTGCAAGTGTTTGTTCTTTTGTGTGTAGGCGCTAAAGATGGGGGTTGCGTGGTCCTCCTATTGGTTCGATAACCTTGGTTCTCACAGAGGGAAATAGTTATCTATACTATGTTGCATCACCCATTCCTCTTCAAAGAAAAACCCAACGCGGATCACAAGTATCAAGGCCCCGGTACACGGGGAGCATGGCACCCAGCGCCTTGCAGTGCCCCCCTTGTACTCCGGCAGACAGTCATAGCAAGGAGCGAACGACCTTCGAGCTCCAGCCAGACCCACACAGCCTAGCGTGAGGAAGAGGAGGCCACATGTAGCCGATGCAGCATCTTGAGTAGCAAGCATCGGTTCTGCGTTTGGAGGTCACGCACCCCCAGCCCCCCTCCTCCTTGGACCAACAGACCCGCTCCCAGGCGTCCAGCACTATGCACCGGTGGCACGCTCGACCACATTCTAGAGGAAGGCCCAGCGAAAAGTGTCAACAACTTTGATCACTGTGGGCGGGAGCAGCAACGCACCCATAGCATATGTTAGCAGAGCATCCAGGACCGCGTTTATTAGCACCAAACGCCCGGCGGGGGAGATCGGGCATGCCCGCCAACCGGACAAATACTTGTCCACCTTGCCGATCATGGGAAGGAAGTCGGCGATGCTGAGCTTCTCCCACGACTGCAGCAACCCAAGGTAGGCCTGAGGGAAGCTTTGAACGGAGCAGCCCAGAGCGCCTACCGTCTCTGTGAGCACCTCATCTTGAACGTGCATCGTGATGAGCATACTCTTGTCGAAGTTGATGTCCAGCCTCGTCACCACAATGAACTCGTCAAGGATGCGGCGAAGATGGGTAGCCTTGCCAGGGCATGCCCTGAGAATGACCAAGGTGTCATCGGCACACTGAAACACCGGAGGGGCCTCCCCATCCACAATGGGGTGGAGGAGAACCACGCCCTGCCTGATAATCTGTTGGAGCGCATCGGCGATGATGAGGAAGAGGTAGGGTGAGACCGGGTCCCCCTACCGCAGTCCCCGTCAGACAGCAAACCAACTGCCTGGCACGCCGTTCAGGAGTACGGCAGACCGAGAGGATCGGAAGATCATGTCCATCCAAGAGCATCACAAGTTTGGGAAGCTACGCACCTCGAGCACCTTGCGCAGCCCCGCCCAGTCAAGCGAGTTGAACACCTTGGCGAAGTCCAGTTTATAGACCAGGGTGGGAGCCTTTGTTTTGTGGCAGCACCGAATCATCTCCACGACATAGACAAAGATTTCCGAGATGCTCCGCCTCGCAAGGAAGACGGTTTGATCGATGTCGATGATGCTCCCGATCTGCCTCTGCAACTATCGGGGATATAACCCCACGGTATGACCTGCCCTACTGGGCCGGGTCAGTATAATGGCGGCTTTGGAAATATGTCCATGATGGGCCTTGTTGTGAAGATAAGACAAATAAGGCAACTACTAAGTGAACCGCCGGGTGGCCCAAGCGCGTGAAGACGGCGACTGAAGGCCCACAGGGCGGAAGGCGCCGAAAGATTCCTTGTTTGAGAAGCAAGGCGTGTTAGAGACATGATAGGTTACGAGTCATAATATGACTCGAACTCTGTTGTAAACCCTAGGGTCTTGACCTGTATATAAAGGCAAGCCCCTAGGACCAAAAGACTTAAGTTACTCCACCCTCGAAAGCTAGGTTAGAGATTCCGCACCCTTGTAATCGAGATCACCATCAATATAGACACAAAGCAGGACATAGGCTATTACCTCCATCAGAGGGGCCGAACCTGGGTAAACTCGCCTCCCATTCCCGTTTAACCCCGTTGAGTCGCCACCTAGCGGCGATGGCCTCACACCTAAGTCCTTGCACGAGGACAACTGTCATGTTAAAACCACAACAGTTGGCGCCCACCGTGGGTCCCTCGCCCGGTGGAGTTGAATTTTCGAAGGGAACCTGTCCAGGGTTCGGGAAATTCATGGTTGACCAGATAATCAAGAGTCGCCGCGACAAGATCTACATCGACGATCCAGTCTGGGGCATCGAGGCCGGCTCAACTGAGCCCCAATACCAGGTCCCCTCGGCAGGATCAGCGCTGTGGTTTCCGACCCGGATATCTACACCAACATCGACGAACCGGCTCGGCACGCGCGACCCGTCCAGGATCAAGCCGTCCGCCAACTTGTGTTCGTCGGCTGTACTTAGGGAGTTTGTCTCTCGGATGAGCCGGCGGGCAGCGGCGACATCCTCGTCAACCCAGATGGCGATTCTTCCACATGAGAAACTGAATCGATCTGCCCTCTCTATGATGGCAGACTCGGGGAATCATTGGAGGTCGAAGCCCCTGAGGAACTCCATGAGTCGCCTCCGCAGGTCGCTGTCTACATGGCAGGGACTGCGGCGGCTCAGAACCCATCCACGTCCGGAGCGGCGGGTGGATCTGGCGGGTCTGGCAAAACGCCGGCTCAAGCCATGACGAATTTGATGGTTGAGATGTCAAAGCTCGTGGAGAGTCCCGTCACGGTGGAAAATCAGGAAGAGCGTAACGCGGAGTTGATCAAGGTGCGAGATCAGATGGCCGAGGTATAGAGGGAAATCGATGCTGAGAACGCCAGGCTGGTGGAACTACAGGCTCGCATACATAATGAGTCGGAGCACCTTAAGGCCGAAGCTTGGCAGTTAGGACTCCAGAGAGAGGCATTTGAGGCGTTTTATCAAAGGAGACATCGGAGCCCACTGCCGCTGAACCTCGAGCCACAACAGCTTTTCAACACCCCTCAGCAGACGCCGGGGGCCGGGCAGCCGCTAGGAAATCAACAAAACAAGTCGCCTGATACGTCTCCAACGTATCTATAATTTTTGCTTGTTCCATGCTGTTATATTATCATTCTTGGATTTTTTACAATCATTTTATAACAACTTTATATCATTTTTTGGGACTAACCTATTGACATAGTGCCAAAGTGCCAGTTGCTGTTTTGGGACTAACTTTTTGGAGATTTTTTCTGGACCAGAAGACACCCGGTGGGCCAAAGAACTGCCGGAGAGGTGGGCCGTGGAGACCACAACCCACCAGGGCGCGCCAGGGGGGCCTCGACGCGCCCAGATGGGTTGTGCCCTCCTCGGCCCCCTTCCGCACTGCCTCTGATGCCTATAAATTATCAAATATTCCAAAAACCCTAGGGGAGTCGACGAAACACAATTCCAACCGCCGTAAGTTCCAGAACCTTGAGATCCAATCTAAACACCATCATGGAGGGGTTCATCTTTCTCATAGGTGCCTCTCCGATGATGCGTGAGTAGTCCACTATAGACCTACGGGTCTTTAGGCAATAGCTAGATGGCTTCCTCTCTCTCTCTCTCTCTTATGATTCTCAATACAATGGTCTCTTGGAGATCTATTTGATGTAAACTTTTGCCGTGTGTTTGTTGGGATCTGATGAATTTTGAGTTCATGATCAGTTTCTATCCGTGAATATTATTTGACTCTTCTTTGATCTCTTATATGCATGATTACTTAAAGCCTCGTATTTCTTCTTAGAATCTTTGGTTTAGTTAGGCTGACTAGATCGATTTTTCTTGCCATGGGAAGAGGTGCTTTGTGATGGGTTCGATCTTGCGGTGTTCTTTCCCAGTGACAGAAGGGGCAGCAAGACATGCATGTATCGTTGCTATTAAGGATAACAAGATGGGGTCTATTCCTACAAGAATAGATCTTGTCTACATCATGTCATCGTTCTTATTGCATTACTCCGTTTTTCCATGAACTTAATACACTAGGTGCATGCTGGATAGCGGTCGATGTGTGGAGTAATAGA
Source organism: Elymus sibiricus (assembly GCA_039707655.1). Taxonomy (NCBI): domain Eukaryota; kingdom Viridiplantae; phylum Streptophyta; class Magnoliopsida; order Poales; family Poaceae; genus Elymus; species Elymus sibiricus. Next base: position 128,491,462 of record CM077667.1, read on the forward strand.
GGTAGATGCAGGCAGGAGTCGCTCTATCTATCTTGGACGTGATGCCTATATAATGATCATCGCCTTGGATATCGTCATGACTATTCGATTTTCTATCAATTGCCCAACAGTAATTTGTTCACCCACTGTGCGCTATACTCATGAGAGAAGCCACTAGTGAACCCTACGGCCCCCGGGTCTACTTTTCCATCATATTGCTTTCCGATCTACGTTTTTGCACTGTTTGTTTTCAGATCTACCAAACCAAAAACCCAAAAATATATTGCTGCATATTTACTCTTTTTATTTGTGTTCTTGAGAGATCCATCTCTCATATCTATCACTACCTAATCTATCTTATTACCATAGAGAGATTAACAACCTCTCTTTCGCGTCGGGTTGCAAGTATTTGTTGTTTGTCTGCAGGTGCTGCTTATTGGGTGGTGGTGATCCTCCTACTGGTTCGATAACCTTGGTTTCATAACTGAGGGAAATACTGACCGTCGCTGTACTGCATCATCCCTTCCTCTTTGGGGAAATACCGACGCAGTCTCAAGCCACGTCAAAGGAATTTCTGGCGCCGTTGCCGGGGAGGAAGCCATCTCTTCTACGTGCCTATCGTAGGTGCCGAGGGGACTCCATCATCATCTACCAGGTTCCTAATCACAAATCTCATCTCCTTGCAATTACATTATTTGCCATTTGCCTCTCATTTTCCTCTCCCCCACTTCACCAAATTTGCCGTTTTATTCGCCCTGTTTCTCGTTCGCCTTTTTCTCGCCGGATCTCTTTTTGTTTGCTTGTTTGCTATCTTTGCTTGTGTTGCCATGTGCCTTCTATTTACTTGCACCTTCGCTTGCTAAAAATCTATTGATATGGATCCTCATCCACTTGCTAATCTTTTCAAAAGACCAAATTATGATGAACCAATTGCTAGTGAGTTGAGTGCACTTGATTATCTCCTTGAAGTTTTGCTAGAAAATCATGAATCTGATTTTTTTATGAAGTGTTGAAAGAAGAGATTTATAAGGTGATTCATGATAGCTCCTTGATTGAAAAGCATGATTGCAATGATGTTACTATAAATTCTATTAATGTCAATTATGCTAATGATATGCAAAGCCACAAGCTTGGGGATGCTATGTTTGATGAAGATGATATTTTTAGTCCCCCAAGTTTTGATGAGCAAATTTATTATGATGATTGCATGCCTCCAATTCATGATGATGGTGATGACACGTATGCTATAATGAGTAATGATAACCATGAAACTTATCATCATGGTTTTAATTTGCAATGTGGTTATGTCAATCAAGTGTCTCATGATAGTTATTTTGTTGAGTTTGCTCCCACTACCATGGATGAAAAGGAATTTGCTTATGTGGAGAGTAATGAAAATTCTATGCTTGTGCATCATGAAAAGAATGATTTATGTGATATTTATATTGTTGAATTCCTTCATGATGATACTGAAATTTATTATGAGGGAGGAACATATGCTTGTAGGAATTGCAATAATATCAAGTTTCCTCTCTATGTGTTCAAAGTTATGAAGTTATGCTTGTTTTTCCTTCCTATGCTAGTTGATTCTTGTTCCCATAAATTGTTTACTCACAAAATCCCTATGCATAGGAAGTGGGTTAGACTTAAATGTGCTTGTCGTGAGATTCATGATGCTCTCTTGCATATTTCAATAATACTTTTTATGTGAGCATCATTGAAATCATTATGCCTAGCTAGGGGAGTAAAACGATAGCGCTCGTTGGGAGGCAACCCAATGAATAAATTTATTTTGCTTTTTCCTTTCTGTTTTTGAGTGTTGACACAATTATGCCTCTGTTATGATTGTGTTTTTCTGGTTTATTTAGTGTTTTTGCCAAGTAAAGCCTTTAGGATGATTCATAGGATGAGTAGAAGTGATGCTGAATCTGAAACAGAAACTTTGCGTCCAGTATATGAATTTTCATTTTTTTCTGGAACGTGATCTTGAGCTGAAATTTTAACACAGTGTTGATATACGAATTACATACATTTTCCTAATTTTTCAGAATTTTTAGAGTTACATAAGTATGTGTAGGGTACAGATTACTACAGACTATTCTGTTTAAGAAAGATTCTGTTTTCGTTGCATTGTGTGCTTGTTTTGATGAATCTATGGGTTATATTGAAGGGTATGAGCCATGGTAAAGTTGAAATACAGTAGGTATAATGCAATAATAAAGTATGAATCGGTTTGTAACAGTTTCTAAAGTAGTGATTTGCTTTATTGTACTAACGGATCTCACGAAGATTTTGTTGAGTTTTGTGTGATTGAAGTTTTCAAGTTTTGGGTGAGATCACGATGGATGAAGGAATAAGGAGTGATAAAAGCCTAAGCTTGGGGATGCTACTGCGCCCCCAAGATATATCCAAAGAGAAACAAGCAATTAAGCTTGGGGATGCCCTTGCGTGGCATCCCCTCTTTCTTCTAACGACCATCGGTATTTTACTTGGAGCTGTATTTTTATTCGTCACATATCATGAGTTTTGCTTGGAGCGTCTTGTATCTTTGCTTGCTTTGTTTGTTAGTTTTTCCCTTGTATCCTTGGTGGACACACCTATTTGAGAAAGCCAAAATCATGCTATGATTTGTTAGAATTGCTCTATATGCTTCACTTAAACTTTTTTTGAGCTATAGAATTGCTCTAGTGCTTCACTTATACCTTTTTGAGCACGGTGTGCTTGGAAATTTTTGTAGAAATACTCTCATGCTTCACTTAGATTAATTTGAGAGTTAGTAAATTTTGAAGAAAATCCTCTCATGCTTCACTTATACCTTTTTGAGAGATGAAATCTTTATGCTCATGTGCTTCACTTAAATTTGTTTGAGCTTGCCAAAAAGTAATGGCAATATATGAAACTAGTCCCAAAGTGATAGATATCCAAGGAGGATATAATAAAAACTTTCATGAAGATCATTGGACAAATTAAACTTGATTCCTTGTAATAGTTTTGAAACATGATGATAGTAATATATGAGTCATGTTAGTGAGTAATTATGCTTAGTAGGAAATTGGTGTTAAGGTTTGTGATTCCCTATGCATGCATGAAAGTCAATAGTTATGCAATGAAATTACATCCTACTTGTGGTGCATTATTCGGTGTTAGTTATGTTCAATGCTCACTTATGTGAATTTTCGTTTCTTGGTTTGGTTGCTTCCCAATCTATTTGCTAGCCTCCATTTGTACTAAGTAGAAATACTACTTGTGCATCCAAAATCCTTAAAACCAAGTTTTGCCTTATGAGTCCACCATACCTACCTATATGCAGTATTTCTATGCCGTTCCAAGCAAATTTGTATGTGCCATCTCTAAATTTTCAAAATAAACTTTCTCTTTTGTGTGCCCGTACCGCTCATGAAACGGTGGGGAGTGTCCAATATTTTTCCATGCTAGATGTGTTATTCTCAAGATGAGTGTTTATTCACTTATCATTGCACGAGAGTGAGGCGGTAATAGGGATGCCCATTCCCGAAATGAAAAAGAAAAAAAATTACTTTATGTTGTCAAATAATAAATTCCTTGGAAAGTGTTGGTATGGAAGGCAACCGTGGATACGGCCCGCCATGGAAAGTGAAAGTTTGGTGGAAAAAGGAATAAACTTTTTTTTCTGTTTGGGAACCGCCTATGATATATCTAGCATGGGAAGTATTGTGAGCTACTTTGTCGTTTTTGTTGACAGGAAAAGCATGCCACCCAAAATATTTTTTCTCTCTCAATTTAAAACTTGAGCTCTGGCACCTCTACAAATCCCTACTTCCCTCTGCGAAGGGCCTATCTTTTTTACTTTATGCAATTTTTATTTTTACTTTGAGTCTCCATCTTCTCTTATAAGCACCAACTAGGGGGCACTATGATCGTACTTGAGCATTGGGCATTGCTAATATTTGAATGTGTTTCATGAATGGATCAATGATTGAGCATGATGGGCTAGGGATAACATTCTTTAGTGTTGATATTTTGAAAGACATGGTTGCTTATTGACATGCTTGAGTATGGAAGTCATTATGTTAAAACTAGACTATTTCTTTGAATCATTATAAGTCCAAATGTCCATGCTATACAAAAGAAAAGAATGTGATGAACATGTTAGGCAGCATTCCACATCAAAAATTCTGTTTTTATCATTTACGTACTCGAGGACAAGTAGGAATTAAACTTGGGGATGCTGATACGTCTCCAACGTATCAATAATTTTTGCTTGTTCCATGCTGTTATATTATCATTCTTGGATGTTTTACAATCATTTTATAACAACTTTATATCATTTTTTGGGACTAACCTATTGACATAGTGCCAAAGTGCCAGTTGCTGTTTTTGCTTGTTTTTTACTTCGCAGAAAATCAATACCAAACGGTGTCCAATCGCGACGAAACTTTTTGGATATTTTTTCTAGACCAGAAGACACCCGGTGGGCCAAAGAACTGCCGGAGAGGTGGGCCGTGGAGACCACAACCCACCCTGATGGGTTGTGCCCTCCTCGGCCCCCTTCCACACCGCCTCTGATGCCTATAAATTCCCAAATATTCCAAAAACCCTAGGGGAGTCGACGAAACACAATTCCAGCCGCCGCAAGTTCCAGAACCTCGAGATCCAATCTAAATACCATCACGGAGGGGTTCATCTTCCTCATATGTGCCTCTCCGATGATGCGTGAGTAGTCCACCATAGACCTACGGGTCCGTAGGCAGTAGCTAGATGATGTCTACTACACAACCTTCTTCTTGTAGACTCGTGTTGGGCCTCCAAGCGCAGAGTTTTTAGGACAGTAGCAAATTTCCCTCAAGTGGATGACCTAAGGTTTATCAATCCGTGGGAGGCGTAGGATGAAGATGGTTTCTCTCAAACAACCCTGCAATCAAATACAAGAAATCTCTTGTGTCCCCAACACACCCAATACAACGGCAAATTGTATAGGTGCACTAGTTCGGTGAAGAGATGGTGATACAAGTGCAATATGGATGGTAGATATAGGTTTTTGTAATCTGAAAATATAAAAACAGCAAGGTAACTAATGATAAAAGTGAGCACAAACGGTATTGCAATGCTTAGAAACAAGGCCTAGGGTTCATAGTTTCACTAGTGCAAGTTCTTTCAACAATACTGACATAGTTGAATCATATGTAAATCCCTCACGTGCGACAAAGAGTTCACTCCAAAGTCACAAATAGCGGAGAACAAACGAAGAAATTATTGTAGGGTACGAAACCACCTCAAAGTTATCTTTTCCGATCAATCTTATGAGCTATCCCTATAAGTGTCACGAACAGCCCTAGAGTTCGTACTAAAATAACACCTTAAGATACACATCAACCAAAACCCTAATGTCACCAAGATACTCCAATGTCACCACGAGTACCCATCGGATTGATTATACGATATGCATCACACAATTTCAGATTCATCATGTTCAATCCAACACAAAGAACTTCAAAGAGTGCCCCAAAGTTTCTACCGGAGAGTCAAGACAAAAACGTGTGCCAACCCCTATGCATAGATTCCCAAGGTCACGGAACCCGCAAGTTGATCACCAAAACATACATCAAGTGGATCAATAGAACATCCCATTGTCACCACGGATATCCCATCGCAAGACATACATCAAGTGCTCTCAAATCCTTAAACACTCAGTCCAATAAGTAAACTTCAAAGGGAAAACTCAATTCATCACAAGAAGATAGAGAGGGGAAAACTCCATATGATTCATCTATATTAATAAAGCTCGTGGTACATCAAGATCGTGTCATCTCAAGAACACAAGAGAGAGAGAGATCAAACACATAGGTACTGGTACATACCCTCAGCCCCGAGGGTGAACTACTCCCTCCTCGTCATGGAGACCGCCGGGATGATGAAGATGGCCTCCGGTGATGGTTTCCCCCTCCGGCAGGGTGCCGGAACGGGCTCCCGATTGGTTTTTCATGGCTACAGAGGCTTGCGGTGGTGGAACTCCCGATCTAGGTTTCTTTCTGGGGGTTTTGGTATTTATAGGAATTTTTGGAGTCGGTCTCACGTCAAGGGGGTTCCCGAGGGGCCCACAAGCCAGGGGGCGCGCCCTAGGGGGGGGGCCTAGGCTTGTGGCTGCCTCGGGACTCCTCTCCGGTATCTTTTTGCTCCAGTATTTTTTATATTTTCCAAAAACATTCTCCGTAATTTTTCAGCCCATTTCGAGAACTTTTATTTCTGCACAAAAAACAACACCATGGTAGTTCTGCTGAAAATAGCGTCAGTCCGGGTTAGTTCTAATAAAATCATACCAAAATCATATAAAATTATTGTAAACATGGCATGAATACTTCATAAATTATAGATACGTTGGAGACGTATCAGCATCCCCAAGCTTAATTCCTGCTCGTCCTCGAGTAGGTAAATGATAAAAGAAATAATTTATGAAGTGTGAATGCTAGCAAGTGCACAAGTTTCATCAATGATAATTCCAATCACTTTTTCTAGCATCAATATAAACCATAAACAGTAGCTCATCTCATAAAACTTCTGATGATCAAGTAACAAGCTATTCACATGTTAAAGTATAGACCAGAAAGTTTCTTGAAAACTAACAAACCATATTCCTAGTCATCGAACAATTGCAATTCATCTTATTTTCAGGAAGGGTCTATGTAAGAGCTTTTATTTAGCAAATTCCACATACTCAACTATCATATAGTCTTCCATGATTATTGACACTCAAAGCATATTTTTAGAACAAATAGCATCCATCGAACACAGAGAAAGATAGGGGCTTAATGTTTCGCCTCCCAACTTATTTATCATATAGATAATTGTCAACAATAATAATTCATGATCAAATATATTTGTGGGGATATATATGTCTAGATCATTCCCCAACACATGACGCTTGCCAAGAGAAGAAGGCAAAATATAGGAAGTGGTGAAGATCACCATGACTCTTGCATAAAGGTAAGTACTAGAAAGTAAAAGATAGGCCCTTCGCAGAGGGAAGCATTGATTTGCAAAGGTGCCAGAGCTCGAGCTTTTAAAACAGAGATGAATAATAATTTTGAGCGGTATGCTTTCATTGTCAACATAACAACCGAGAGATCTCGGTATCTTCCATGCTAGATACATTATAGGCGGTTCCCAGACAGAATGGTAAAGTTTTTACTCCCCCTCCACCAATCAATCACACTCCACGGCGAGCCGAATCCACGGGTACCGTCCTTACAAACAACAATCTTGGGGGAGTTTTGTTTCATTATGTTTTGTTTTGATTTTTGAGCATGGAACTGGGGATCCCGAATACCAGCCACTTTCTCGTGAATGATAGTGAATCAACACATATCGTGAGAATAACCCACCTAGCATGGAAGATACTGATAGCCCCTAGTCACTATATGAGCGATTCGGGCATACAAAACAGAATATTATTTGAAGGTTTAGAGTTTGGCACATGCAAATTTACTTGGAACGGCAGGTAAATACCGCATATAGGTAGGTATGGTGGACTCTTATGGAAAAACTTTGGGTTTAAGGGTGTTTGGATGCACAAGTAGTATTTCTACTTGGTGCGGAAGTTTTGGCTAGTATGAGGTGGAAGCAAGCACCACATGTTGGAGGATCCATAACAATATAACTTCTATACAAATATACCCAAACATAACTCATTAAGTTGTCTTCCTTGTCCAATTTTAACTAATTTGCTCAATTTTTAAAATAATTAATGAGCTCACAATCATAGAAGATGTCCAAGATAGTATATTTATATGTGGAATCTCTCTTCCTTCAATATTCTTTCATGAATTGTTCAAGTGACCAATGCGGTGTTTGTTAACTTTCAATAAATTTTACCACATATACTTATTATGTGTGAAATCATTACTCCCCATGGGATAAGTATATGAAGCATATTTAATTTCAGATTTATGATATTCAATTCATTCAACTATTTACTCATAGGATATAAGTGAAGCACGAGAGTGAATGACAAACTACTCCAAAAAGATATAAGTGAAGATCAATGAGTAGCCAACAATTAAATAATTATGTGAAGACTCTCTCATCTAAGAATTTCAGATCTTAAGTATTTTATTAAACAGCAAGAAAAATAAAAAAAATAGCACTCCAAGAATAGCACGCATCATGTGAACGAATAAAAATTTAGGCTCAACATAGGCTAACCGATAATTGTTGATGAAGAGAGGTGGGATGCATAGCATCCCCAAGCTTAGATGCTTTAGACTTCTTGAAATATTTACTTGGGGTGCCTTGGGCATCCCCAAGCTTGAGCTTTTGTATCTCGTTCAATCCTCTCATATCATGGTTTCACCTATTCTCAAAAACTTCATCCACACAAAACTCGAAAAGAACTCGTGAGATAGGTTAGTACACATAATAATAAATCAACTCTTTATGTACTGCAAAGACAAGTTGCACAATAATTTTCAAACATTAGGTACTGTATACTATCATTTCCACAATTTATATCTACCAATATAGGCTATGGAAACTAGAGGATAAGTAGATAACGAAACTATGACAGCAATCTGTCCAAACAGAACAATCTGTAGAAATTTATGAAAACAGTGTACTTCTGTAACTCAAAAAATTATGAAAATTTAGGACATGCTAAATAATTTATATTACATCACTGTGTAAAAATTTCAGAAACTTTCCACGTTCCAGTAAAATATGAAAATTCAAACACTACAACAAAAGTTTCTGTTTTTACACAGCACATATCAAACATGCAATTCAAGCATCCTAAAGGGCAATTCTTGGAACCTTTTATTGAAAAACAAGATTATAAAAAACACCTAACAGAGAACAACAAAATAAAATGACGCTCCAAGCAAAACTCATATTATGTAACGAATAAAAATATAGCTCCAAGTAAGATATACCGATAGTGTTGAAGACGAAAGAGGGGATGCCTTCCAGGGCATCCCCAAGCTTAAGCGCTTGAGTCTTCCTTGGATATTACCTTGGGGGTGCCTTGGGCATCCCCAAGCTTAGGTTCTTGTCATTCCTTATTCTCCTCATATCGGTGTCTCACCCAAAACTTGAAAACTTCAATCACACAAAACTTAACGGAATTTCGTGAGAAGGGTTAGTGTAATAAAGATAAATAATTCACTTAGGTACTGTCAAGACAAGATTCATAATTGTTCCCTCATGATACCTACTGTATTCTACCATTCCCATAATTTATACCACGAAATATAAGCTATGGAAACACTAAAACAAGCAAACTATGCATGCAAAACAGAATCTGTCAAAAACAGAACAGTCTGTGAGGATCTGTAGCGTAACCATACTTCCCTGTCTCTAAAAATTCTGAAAAATTAGGACAACCTAAAGAATTTGTATATTAAGACTGTGTAAAAATTTCAGATTCATCATGTTCAATCCAACACAAAGAACTTCAAAGAGTGCCCCAAAGTTTCTACCGGAGAGTCAAGACAAAAACGTGTGCCAACCCCTATGCATAGATTCCCAAGGTCACGGAACCCGCAAGTTGATCACCAAAACATACATCAAGTGGATCAATAGAACATCCCATTGTCACCACGGATATCCCATCGCAAGACATACATCAAGTGTTCTCAAATCCTTAAAGACTCAATCCGATAAGTAAACTTCAAAGGGAAAACTCAATTCATCACAAGAAGATAGAGAGGGGAAAACTCCATATGATTCATCTATATTAATAAAGCTCGCGGTACATCAAGATCATGTCATCTCAAGAACACGAGAGAGAGAGAGAGATCAAACACATAGCTACCGGTACATACCCTCAGCCCCGAGGGTGAACTACTCCCTCCTCGTCATGGAGACCGCCGGGATGATGAAGATGGCCTCCGGTGATGGTTTCCCCCTCCGGCTGGGTGTCGTAACGGGCTCCCGATTGGTTTTTCATGGCTACAGAGGCTTGCGGCGGCGGAACTCCCGATCTAGGTTTCTTTCTAGGGGTTTTGGTATTTATAGGAATTTTTGGCGTCGGTCTCACGTCAAGGGGGTTCCCGAGGGGCCCACAAGCCAAGGGGCGCGCCCTAGGGGGGGCACCCCCTAGGCTTGTGGCTGCCTCGGGACTCCTCTCCGGTAACTTTTTGCTCCAGTATTTTTTCTATTTTCCAAAAATATTCTCCGTAAATTTTCAGCCCATTCCGAGAACTTTTATTTCTGCACAAAAAACGACACCATGGTAGTTCTGCTGAAAACAGCGTCAGTCCTGGTTAGTTCTAATAAAATCATACCAAAATCATATAAAATTATTGTAAACATGGCAAGAATACTTCATAAATTATAGATACGTTGGAGATGTATCACTAGATGGCTTCCTCTCTCTCTTATGATTCTCATTACAATGGTCTCTTGGAGATCTATTTGATGTAAACTTTTGCGGTGTGTTTGTTGGGATCCGATGAATTTTGAGTTCATGATCAGTTTCTATCCATGAATATTATTTGAGTCTTCTTTGATCTCTTATATGCATGATTACTTATAGCCTCGTATTTCTTCTTCGAATCTTTGGTTTAGTTAGGCCGACTAGATCAATTTTTCTTGCCATGGGAAGAGGTGCTTTGTGATGGGTTCGATCTTGCGGTGTTCTTTCCCAGTGACAGAAGGGGCACCAAGACTCGCATGTATCGTTGCAATTAAGGATAACAAGATGGGGTCTATTCCTACATGAATAGATCTTGTCTACATCATGTCATCGTCTGGCCAGATGACATGAACTTAATACTCTAGATGCATGCTGGATAGCGGTCGATGTGTGGAGTAATAGAGGTAGATGTAGGCAGGAGTCAGTCTATCTATCTTGGACGTGATGCCTATATATTGATCATCGCCTTGGATATCGTCATGACTATTCGATTTTATATCAATTGCCCAATAGTAATTTGTTCACCCACCGTGCGCTATACTCATGAGAGAAGCCACTAGTGAACCCTACGCCCCCCCCGGGTCCACTTTTCCATCATATTGCTTTCCGATCTACGTTTTTGCACTCTTTGTTTTCAGATCTACAAAACCAAAAACCCAAAAATATATTGCTGCATATTTACTCTTTTTATTTGTGTTCTTGAGAGATCTATCTCTCATATCTATCACTACCTAATCTATCTTATTACCCTAGAGAGATTGACAACCTCTCTTTCGCGTCGGGTTACAAGTATTTGTTGTTTGTGTGCAGGTGCTGCTTATTGGGTGGTGGTGATCCTCCTACTGGTTTGATAACCTTGGTTTCATAACCGAGGGATACTTACTGTCGCTGTGCTGCATCATCCCTTCCTCTTTGGGGAAATACCGACACAGTCTCAAGCCACGTCACCGCCTCATCCACCACCAATTCCTTCACCACCGTAGCGTTTCCAGACACCACGGGGCCATTTTTCTAACCCTGTTGACAATGTCCTGGCTACAACCCGACATTTGGAGTCGCTACCTATTCTGGGAAATACCCCTGTTGATGTGGAAGCCAGGAACGCCATAGAGATGTTGAAAACAGCGGTGGTGCAGCAAGTGTAGTATTCTTACAGTCGCGGTCGGATGCACTCCACTCCATATGCTAGTCGCAGCAAGAGTCGCCATCCGGACTCTCCGGTTGTTTCAAGTAGTGGGCGCATGCAGCAGCCTCAAGTTTCCCCAACCCAGCCTATTCCATTAGGAGCCCAGGCGATCGTTGACGCGGCTAGGGGAGTGCAGCAGGCAGAGGCGGAAGCAACATCACGGGCGATTCAACAGCTTCATCCTCAGCCCTAGGCTGGGACTAATAGAAGGATGATTGGGATACCTTTCCTATCCCCGGCTCTCCGCGCTGAGTGCATGCCCAAGGATTTCAAGGAGCCACGTAATTTGCCAAACTACACGGCAGATCTTGAGCCAGCGGCCTAGATCGAAAGCTACGAGTTAGCAATGGATATGTTGGATGTTAGTGATGCTGTGTGCGCCAAGTACTTGACCATGATGCTGGAGGGACCGGCTCGAACATGGTTAAAGAACTTGCCACCCAATTCCATCAACACTTGGGTTGAGCTTAAAGAACGTTTCATCAAGAATTTTCAGGGAACGTGCAAGAAGCCAATGATGATTGTGGACCTTCAACATTGCGTCCAGCGAGTAGATGAGTTGGCTCATCATTGGACCGGGTCACGGAATTCATACACTCGTCAGACAGTATTACGGCGGCTCAAGCCATCCTGATCCTAGAAAAGAATTGCCATTTCCAGCCGCTGGTCTAGAAGCTTGGGTGGGTCAAGCGTAAGGTACAAGACATGGGCGACTTGATGTATGTCCTCACCAGATATGCCGAGTTAGACAGCACGAAGGATCTCGGCTCGGATGAAGACAAGACCGGCAAGGGAAAGAAAGGTGAAGGAGGAAAGGGCCAGCATAATCATGGTGGTAACCAAGGAACCCAGAATAATGCTGGCAAGCGGAAGAAGCCAGACGACGGGTCAGATTTTGTGGCCAACACTAATGTTGGCTTCAAAAACCAACGCCGTAATGGTCGCCCTAGAGGGACCTATAATGGAAATGAGCCTTGTAATTACGAGGAAGCGCTCAAGGGACCGTGTCCCAAACACAGTACCCAGGACAAGCCAGCTACCCACTCATGGGAGAATTGTTACATCATGCAGGAGTTCCGTAATTAGGCTTTCCAGAATAATCCACGAGGCAATGGTGGAGGACACCCGGGTCAGCACGGTCCTGGAGGGATGCAAGGTGGCTCGGGGGCTGGATTTCAGCATCAGGGAAATCATGGCAATGGACAGCATCCTGGCCAAGGCAGTCAGCATAATAACCAAGGTGGGTTCCAAAGTAATCCCAAGCAGCTGAATAGCGGACTGTACCACTAGTACCTGAATCCCTAAAATAAATTCATTCTGGAGGGTTTTACAAGAAGAATTCTATATCTCCAAGAAGAAAAACAAGCCGGCCTTGGAACATCTGAGGCCTTACTATACTTAAAGCCACCGGCTCTTTGTGTAATTTACCCCCGATGCAGTTTCTGTATATACTTATTTATGTTTCTAGTATAATAAAGCCAGGGCTCTTTTTTGTTTCAAAACTGCAAATTGAGCATGAGTCTTTATTTTTCGAAACATTGGGCGTTTGGGGGCTTCCAACTCATCGAGTTCAGCTTTCTCACCTTTGCGACCTGGCGAAAAAACGCCATAATTCTTTGGGCATTTGGGGGCTTCCAACTCATCGAGTTCAGCTTTAACACCCTCTTGACCCGGCAAAAAAGACACCACATATGGTTAGACCTGCCTGTACGCTTGATGCGACTCCAATCAGATGACCTCGTGTACTCTTGACAAGTCAATCCTCGTTGGACCCTGAACTTGCCAAGATTAAAACATCGGTTTGAGTCATGTGAGAGCCGGCATACATAAAGCTAGGATAAACCATGGGTTATCATGCCCGCTTCACTGAAGCAAGACTCGAGCCTCGAAAGCCGGTCTTTACGTCGAGACTTGAAAGCCGACAAGTTTTATATGTTCTGATATCATATGCATACATCATTTGAACTGCGTCATCGCATCATTACATCATACTTGCATGTTCATGCTTGTGCGGAAAGCTGGTCTTCAGACCGGGATGCATCATAAAACATCTGCAGGAACAAATAAAAGTTCTTTGACTGATCCACAACATGGTTTATTACGACCAGGATCAAATGATCGGAGCCTTCAAAGCCAGCTCTAAAGCGCTGGTCTATATTTCTGAGCCTCGAAAGCCAGTTTGTTTTTGCCAAGTCCCACTGGGCCGGCTTATTAAACATGTACTTCATATTGCTATAAAATTATGCTATCACCACATGATGTTTTCAGGTACGCCCCATTCTCATCACCGGCTCATACAGAAATGACCGGATTGTTAGCTGCAGTCAAAACAATGACCAATGCAAAAATTCTTGCCTTCCTCAATGTTATTGAAAAAAAAACTCAAGACTTGAGCTTTGAAAGCCAGTCTCTCTTTTCCGAGTCTCACCGAGCCGGCTTATCAAAATTATATTATTTACTTCGGCTATTACAGTAATTTTCAGGTACAATATTGCCGGCTTATACCTGAGCGACCGGGTTAGGCCATTGGATTCACATTGTGACCAGTTGTCAAGTCATACGTCTTCAACATTGTTGGAGGGAAAGTTGACAAAAGTTGAATCTCAAAGGCCAGGACCTTCTACCGGCCTATTTGGTTCAAAACTTTCCTGTCAAAGCATTCATTAAATAATAGAGATGTGCAACGACAGGCTGAAGGAGTAGCAAAATGATATCAAGCCCAAAAGATTAATATCTTACGCCAACAAAGGCGCAAACATGCACGTTGGCATGACAAGGTATTTCAGAAGTTTTTAAAGCTACCCCTATTACAAGCACAAGAAGCCACAAAATATTTGGCCCAATACTTGGGGGCTCGAGCCGTCAGGCTAGCGATTTAGAGAGCTCAGATCATCATTTTGGCAACTCGCCTTCTGTGCCGTCCGGGTTAGCTGCGGTCTTATCCTTCGCTTGAGAGATCTTCGGGTTATCCGCCGCTGGGTCTTCTGGTTCTTGTATCTGAAGATTTCCCGCATCCCAGTTACAATGGGTTAAAGCGTGGAATATAGCTTCGTCATCGAGGATGGAAGAGGGGTCCACTTCAGGGGCGAAGATGTGCTTACGCCGTTGAGGAGCAAGATTCACCGTCATAAGCCGCCTGATAATTTTTCAGCTTCATTTTAGAAACCAGCTGGGTAGACAATACTCGAGCGGCTGAAGCTTTCAGTAAATTCTGACCCGTCAATCTTAAACTCGGGGAAGCCCTTTGCCATTTCTGTTGGATCAAGCTCTGCTGAGTATGCTAGAGCCCGGCTCAAAGAATACGTTGCGCCAGAGCGGGCGGCTGACCTTTTCAACTCCTCATATTTTGCTGCAGGATGGTAGAGAGACATTCTAGTACATTTTTTATAAACCCCAATGGCTACTTATCCCCCATCACTGCCTTGATTGCAAGGTGACTGTCAACATAGAGTTGCTCTATCAGTGAATAATTAACCTTGAGCATCAACATGCTATTATCCTGGGGCCTGCAAAATAGCATCAATACATGATTCGCCAGGTGATTTATATTCGTATCTCAAAAAGACGAGAAGTCATAGATACTTACCAAAAACAGCCTGGGTCATATGGCAATGTGCCGTTTTAACCCGGAGAGCTCCTCGGTAAAGGGCTTCAGCTGGCCCTCACCATCCTCTGCACACTTCAGCAGAGTCGCCTTTTCAGCTTCAAAGGACTTTTTCTCTTTTAAGGAATTTGCCTTGGTGTTTTCCAGTTCTACTAAGGAGAGGCAAAGTTTTTCTTCAATCTCTTCTCGGGCGGCTCGCCCCGCTTCTAGGTCCTTTTTTAAGCTGGCCATTTGTGACACGGTCGTCTTCAGAGTTTCCTGCATAGTAAGAGGTGTTATAACAATTCCCAAGAAGATTGCAAGCAATATATTTGGCACTTGGGGGATAATGTGTGCAAACTTTCCTCAAATGCATTATATGGAAAGACCCGACTCATCTCAAGAAGATGAGCCAGCCCTTGGGGGCTACAGGTCGAAATTCTTCAACTTATAAAGACCCGACTCATGTCAAGAAGATGAGCCGGCCCTTGGAGGCTACAGGTCGAATCAATCACGATATTAATAAGACCCAGCTTATCTTAGAAAGATATATGGTATACAAAAGTGAAGAAGAGTATACCTCGTATTTGTTCTTCATCATGCTAACAAGGCCGACTTCCATCTTTCGGCTTGTAGCAAGCAGTCCAAATAGCGAGCATGTAGCTCTTCTGCGCTGAGTTTTTCATAATTGGGGACCTCCAGCTTAGTCTTCCCCTTCTCAAGTAGCACTGTTTGATCTTTAACAACGATCTTCGCCAATACTCTGGAGGCCTAAGGAGCGGTATAATTCGCCCTAGTGATAATGACTTCCTCAGGAGCATCTTCAGTTGGCTTCGGAGGACTGGGCGGATTAAGATTGGTCGCTTGTGGGGACCCCGACTAATAAGTGGTGATCACCGAATGTACGTGCACAGTGATCCCAGAGATCAATGCTCACTGAACACACGAAAACTGAATAACAAGAGTCTTACATCAATTACGTACCGTTTCACTCAAATATGGCCTTTATGGCCAAGTCTTCATAATCTTGCAGCGGAAATCTTCAATGATAGCGTGAACCCATGCCATCTGCTTTAACCCAACAGGCATTCTAACTGGGAAGCATCCTAGCTCGCATGTTCGTCACCAAGGTAATTTTCATCATAACCTGATCTGTCATGCCTGGCCAATAAAATAACCAGTGGCAAGCCAATGAGTACTTTGAATGTAGTTTCATTGATCAAGATCATCGGACTAAATCCAAATTACTTTGAACCATGTAGTTTCATTGATCTTGAGCACCTATTAGAATCACCTATTTAAATCCAAGGTTTACATCTAGTAAGAATTCCGTACTAGTTACTCCAGCCACTATCGTATCACCATCAATCCACTATAATTATTACTTGCCAAAGTCAAGTCATTAATCCACCAAGAATTTCAGCTTGTGATCATATTGTCCTACTAAATCTAAGTTACTCAAGGGAGAAGTAAGTCATGCTGCTCTATTAACTTAGATCCACCAAGTTCATCTACCAACATAAGGGTCTTACGGTCCACCAAGGGGGGCCTAGCTACATCCTCAAGACACATATTATAGTCACCTCAAACCATTGTCACAAGTCGTATTTCCTTAGAGCGATCCTCCGTATGGCATCCAGGTTCTAGTGCTAGCTTAAGAATGCAAGATGCTCGTTCACTATGATCACTAGCTCCATAATGAACCCAGTGCTAAGCAGGGGTTATTGGAGCTCAACAGGTGCTCTGGCAAATCCATGTATTAAACACGTGATCAGAGGTTTGAGCTGGGGGGGGAGCTTGTGAGGTCTAGGTTGGTCTAGGGAGGGGTTACCAATCTTGAGGGAAAAGCATAACTCTACGGGGTTGCGTCTGGTTGAGCACGTTGTAGTCGTGGTCTTCAATGCTAGTCGTCTGTCGAGGTGGAACCCTGGTGCATCTTGTCTTGCTGGTCTTTAGTTGACGAGAAAGGTGAGAGTGGAAAGTAGCATAGAGGGGAGTGCCTAAGGGGGTGGTATAGTGCAATCAAACAAGTGCCGAGCGGGCCAAACACAACCAGTAGGATAAGATAGTTGATATAGTCGCATATTTGTTGCCTAGGGCAAAGTGCGACTCATACCAAAACACAAACAGATAAAACAAGCAACACACATCATGGTTACATTCGAACCATCGCACGGACTCGACTTTTCATGGGGAATACACGACTGATCCTACCCTAGGGGTTCTCGAACTCAGTAGTCGTGCTTGCTTCGTGTCTTGGAGAGGAGTCCGCCCAGTCTTCTGGGTCTTCTTCAGGTGTCGCTATGTCTCTGGTTGTTGTTCGTCAAAACGATCTGGGTTGTGCCTGAAAAGTCCTTGACAACTTCGCGTCTGGTGAGTTGATGACGAAGGTGGTTCCTCATGGCTGTCGTTGACGGGTCTTCTGTTATCTTCGTAATCTTTCCAGTTCCTTCTTGTCCTTCAAGATGTCGAGAGTTCCAAGTGGGCAATCCTTTATGCAATGACATCAACAAGGCATGATAGAGTTCCAACTTGTCGGTTATGTTGATAATATCGACACCGAGAGCGGGGGATGAAGAGAACCGTTTTCCTGCTCACTATGGTGAGGCGGACCAAATGGCAAGGTTCTCATCCACCGGTTGTTGCCGACACAACAATGAAAAGGACAGGGTTGCTCTATTAGCGATGCATATCATGACATTGCATGTCTTGTGCCCTGGTCATCGAAGGCTAAGGTGGCATCATCCTCGGGCAGTGTCGAGGGTGTCACCATCTTCCGAGTCTTGATATCCTCATCCTTCGAGAAGGTATCCTCTGTTGGTATCTTGTGTCTGGTGTCGCCAACTTGTGTCCAAGATATGTGGGCAAGTGTGTGGCAAGGTGGCTTCCTTCGAGGTTACCCATGAGGATTTCAAGGAATCCAGTGGTCAGGGACATAAGGATACTAACGACCGTTGCAAAGTTTTGAAAAAACAGACGAGAAGAGTCAAGAGAATAGGGGTGGAAGTGCTAAGGCAAAAACCTTTGCTTCTTTTGAAAATTTAGGAGAGGTGAGAAATATAGAGGTTTTGTAAGTGATTTTGAAGGTTCTGGAGAAATAGTTTTGTTCTAACTAACGTCCATGCTAACTAAGGGCTTCCTACAGTCAGGATAGCTCTGATACCAGCTCTGTGGGGACCCCGACTCATAAGTCGTGATCACCGAATGTACGTGCACAGTGATCCCAGAGATCAATGCTCACTGAACACACAGAAACTGAATAACAAGAGTCTTACATCCATTACGTACCGTTTCACTCAAATATGGCCTTTATGGCCAAGTCTTCATAATCTTGCAGCGGAAATCTTCAACGACAGCGTGAACCCATGCCATCTGCCTTAACCCTACATGCATTCTGACTGGGAAGCGTCCTAGCTCGGATGTTCGTCACCAAGGTAATCTTCATCATAACCTGATCTGTCATGCCTGGCCAATAAAATAACCAGTGGCATGCCAATGAGTACTTTGAATGTACTCGCAAGCAACCCATGTTTTGGAACAAGGTATAACAATGCATGATATAGCACTAAGTGGGTAAGATTTTGCGGAAAGCTAATTTTGAGTGCATTGTCATGTTCAAAATAATGTGTGATAACATGCATCAACAAGTAGCAGGTATCCGTATGAACAGGTTAGAAATATCAATATGAATCAAGGTTTGAACATCTCATGTTCGATCATCATGTCAAGTCATCTGACGTAACTCATGTATCTCCTTCTCACCAACACACACACCCGGTTTGTGAAAACACTGGACGTAGCACAAGAGCGGTCATCCAACTATCCTTGACCGTGGACACGGCTATTCGAATAGTTTTACACTCTGCAGAGGTTGCACACTTTACCCACAAGACTCGGGAAACTTCCGTGTCAAGCCACGACTCGTGATATTGTTCATACCCGAGGTAAGTACCCGAACATTGCCTTTCTCCTAGCGATACTAAATAAAGAGTCCACTCGTTGGTGCCATCCCTCATGATATACATCACACGTATCATGCATGAGGGCACGCAACGGTGTGCCCGGTGCCTGTGAAGACAGCGCATGGTCGCCCTACCTGGCACGACCCCGTATCGAGAGTGACCACGTCACTCCCGCCACTAGTAATGAGGCCTCTATGCTAGTACCCACCATGGTAGTCAACAAAGCCCCGTCCCATAAGGGGTATCGTGGTTGTACATGTATGGTTGGAATAACGGTCGCAACTTACACCAATCCGTTTTTCGAAAACCACACACACTCTCTTGCTCCGGTACACACACTCACTTGCTCCGATACACCACTTCTTTATCAAGTGGTTACCTAGCTCAACATCATCTCCCTCGGGCATTAGTGGCACCCGACGGGGTTTTCGAAAAGTCTTTGAAAACACTCTTGTTTCCAACACCATGCATATTTGTAGGGGAATGCAGCAGAAAACAAAAATTTCCTACCTACGCACCAGCCCAGGACCACTATGGAGACTGCATACAAGGTTTGATCTTTTTCGTTACCGACTCGTAGCGCATCGGAAGTAGAGTCGATGACGATCGGCGGTGTAGATCCCCACAGCTAGGATTTACAACCTCCCAACCGCGAGGATGTATACCCTCATCTGCCCCTTGGACAGCCCTCCGGGAGGCAATCGGACAGTCCCCCAGACGGTGTCGCGGACAGCCCTTCGGGAGGACCTTCGAAACTTGGACGGTCACTCGGACAGCCCTTCGGGAGGACCTTCGAAACCCGGACGGTCACACGGACAGCCCTTCGGGAGGACCTTCGAAACCCGGACGGTCACACGGACAGCCCTTCAGGAGGCACTCTCAAACTAAGACCGAAACTACGATCTCTCTACAGAGTTGCACACATACGGTGTCATCTATCTGGCAGGGCTTTGCCGTCCAGAACTAGTTCCTGCCGGAACCCAGACAGCCTTTCGGCTCTACGAAACTATTTCGCGGGGAGGGAGAGAGAAGCCAGACAAGTCTATGGCATGTGAATGAGAGCAACCATCAAGTTTGGGCAGCCCCCTCACCTCCTATTTATAGGAAAACCAAGGGGTAGGGTGGCACTTGAAATACCCAAAAAAACCATCAAATGGAGTTTCCAAAGGGGGAAAATGGGAAGGCAAGAGGATCTTCATGGAGGAGATCCTCCTTGGCCGGCCACCACAAGTGGGGCCCCCATGAGGGGCTCTCATCCATCCATGTCATTCCCAAAAGATCTTTTGTGGAAAGCCAACTTCCAACCATAACCATAAATGCTATTTCACTATTCACGAAACCAATTTTTCGTGACTGATAAATCCAAAAATATTTCTATGGGTCTTAGAATAATTCCAGTACCCACTAAAACAAGTGTGGACACGTTCCGAAACATTTTCAGATCAGTGATTTTCATCTGCGAAAAGCAAACAAAGCGGTTCCGGCAGCTCCGGAACATTTTCGATTTTTCTTCCGGAAAATTCCCAAAAGTTTCCAGAATGATTCTGGCACCCTCCAAGAATTATCAGGCGTGTGCCAAACCAATTTGACTTAATGGTATCCCCTGAAACAACTTTTTAGTTTTACCGGAACTCATCCGGTGACCTCTCTCTTCGGAACTTTTCCGCTGTCTCCGAAACTTTTTCCGGAGACTTTCTCTCAGACTTCCTGCCTAGTATTCAGCAGATAGATGACCCTTAAGCGTGTGACCCTATAGGTTCGGTGAAGTATAGACATGACCCAGAACCCCTTCCGATCAATGATCAACATCGGAGCCGTAGACACCCATATTGACCCCTATACCCACATGAATGAATATTCGAGTGAACCTCCAGTTGCCGTGTGCTATTCCTGTTGCTTCCCGATATGTTACAAACACCCGAGGTGAGATTTTCTGCATCCCCATGGATCAACAACTTGTCCACTATGCAAGTTACCTCGTTACCGGTTTTGTTCTCTTTTCTCGTTTTCGTGTTCCGGCATCCCTGTGATCAAATCACACTGTGTCTGGCCAGACGATGATGGATACCGTAACACCGAGAGTGCTCGAGAATATCTCTCCATCGTCGGAGGAGCAAATCCCAATCTTGAGCTATCTTGTTACTTGCCATACCTTTCCGTGAACCCGTAAGCCGCCGTAATAGCCACCCAGTAACGGATGACGTTTATCAAACCCCAAAGTTCACGAAGCAAGCACGAAGGAACTCGATACTCTCATGGTCTAAGGAATTATGCAAACACTAACTATCTCTGTGTTATTAACCATTAACTTGTGACGAATGTATCTCATAGCATAACATCAATTCGGGTCGATTCAACACAAGTGTTCTACCAACATTGCGCCCTCAAAATTGCCGGCATAGCCATGCCCATGATCAGGAAAACAGGATCATCATGCAATACTTGAGCCAGTCTTAGAGGCAAGACTAGGAATACATTTTACCGTTTATTATACCACACGTGCAAATGCGTTTCCCTCCGGGCCTCGTGGATATTGTAGACTCGAGAATCATTGCAGTTATAGCATGGTATATAAACTTAATTAGGAACATGGGGATAAATAATAACATTTATTATTGCCTCTTGGGCATTTCTCCAACAATATTCCCGTCCCACTTTGTGTAGCATCTACTAAGCATCCTACCTACTCCCACCCGCACAACCCTCATAAAGAGGTAGGGTCATGCACGATGCAAGTATCAATGGTAAAAGTATCGGAGGCATCCCACCGAAGTGGTCACCACATCACATGATCAACATCACGAAATAAATTGATATATGCCATGCAATAAAAGGGTTTCATAATCATGGTCAAAGGGCTGCTTGCCTGGCTCAGCAACGTCTTCGAGGTCTTCACATGCTTCTCGTCCACTCCGAGCACTTCGTCTACTTCGTCAACTATCGCCGGAAACAACCGCAATAAGCACACAACAAGCGGAGAAATAAAAGTGCTCTATAAATAGGAGTTTTATTTTTTTCTTGGACACCTCTGGGCATGAGAAAAATAACCAAGGAGGTTTTATTGGATGTGGGTCAAGGGGGGAGTCTTGAATGGTGGAAATGAAGCAAATGATGATCCTATAAGATGTCCACAGAAAATATTTTTTGTAAAAAAATGAGTGGATGGACCCAACAATTAGGTAATGATTTTAGAATAATTTAGGAAGTTGTTTCACTGGATTTGGAGTTAGGGTGAATATACTAGGGATTTGCGATCATATGTGAAGAAATGGTCCAATATTTCACATAGCAGAATAAGTGTAAGGAAAAATGTTCACATCCTAAGACATGATTTTAGGTGCTCCTAGGAACTTTAATCACTCCATTTGGAGCTATAATTAATGCCCTATAGATTTTACAAAGAGGGGTTTTTATAGTTCAAATTTGAATTTGAACTTGAAAAATACAAAAACTTGTGGTGCAAAAATATGGAAGTTGCACCAAATAATAGGTGGTATTTTTAGGAGAATATAGAAATTTGAATCATCAAGTTTGGAGTTAAAATGAATTTCCTATGAATATTTGTATCCCTCAGGAAAAAAGAGAAAGGTTATACCTAAACGGGCCAGGCACAGCCCACCAGCGTGGAACAGTGACTGGGCCAGCCCAGCTGCTCAGTCGCGCGCCTATGCAGGGCCACGTCGAAAGCGCACCGGCAGAAGCAGTCTTCAGCACAGGGACGCACACAAACGGAAAACCGTGTCCACTTAAAATGGCGGGCCTGGCGTTGTGCCGCTTACAGGCGGGCCCCGCTTGTCAGGGCCTCCTTCCTCCTCCCGCTCGAGCTGAGAAGGAGCAGGGGAGGCAGAGCCGACCGGCGTAGGTGCTCGCTCTGGCGGCACTCACCGTCTCCGGAGGCGCTCCGACCACCGGCGTGATCAGGGCGAAGAGTCGCATCCATTTGGTGGCTCCATTTTTGCCAGGGAGCACCGGAGTGAGCACGACTTCGACCGCGGCGGACTCCAATGACGGCGGTAATAGACTTGGCACTCTGGCCAACTCCAGCGTGCTGCGGACGCCAAGGGACATCGGCAGGCGTGCGGGGGAGGGCCGAGGCTGTCGGGGGCCTTGGGCAGAGCACAACTACAGTGCCGGAGCGCACTGTAGCGCGCTCCAGAGCGCCCATATGGCCGGCATGGCCACCCTCGCGTGCTCTACCTTGTCCACAAGTGCCTGGGTGCTTCTGGAGATGCTCTAAGGTGTTTAGGTGCTAGGGGAAGAGACAGAAAGTAAAAATTGGGGAGGAGAGAGGGGTTGCCATGGCTGTCCAGAGAGGAAAATAGGGGTTTTACCCCATCAATAATTGAGACATGGACTTGAGATTGATACTGGGGATGCAAGGTATCTACAAGAGACTGTGGTAAAAATTGGGGTTCATGGAGAACTAGGGAAGTGGCCAAAACAGTAACTTTTGTAATTCAACAGAAGGTGTTTGATAGAGTTTTGACCTAGCTAAAAGGTTCACCTTGCCATGAAATTCAACAGGAGTGTATAATAGATATAAATGAGGTTCATCACCAAATTTTAACTCATTTGAAGAAGGTTGCCAATGTAAACTTGGTAAACCCTAGAAATGGACAGAATGAGATTTGTTTAGATCTAGCTATGCAAATCCATTCTCCTTGATGCACCACTTTGTGTGCTGGTATCAATTAGGTATTAGAACCTGCCCAAAAAGTTTGGGACCAAATGAAGAAACTTGTCAATGCAAAAATTCCCAACTCTAGAAATCAGCAGAGAGGGGTTTGGAGGGGTTTGGACAAGTGGATCTGTTCTCCTTGATGCACCACTTGGTGTGGATGCATTATTAGAGGATTATAACATGTCCACAAAGTTTGAGAACAACAGGAGAAACTTGGCAATGTACAGTTGCTCAAGTTTGGATCTAGCCAGAGAGAGTTTTGGATATTTTTGGTGTATCAATTCAATTGGTATTGAGATAAAACTTGGCAAGATGATTACATATGTCATATGTGATATGCTAGAATTTTCTTGGGATTATTTGAGAATATTTCTTATAGAAATATTTCAAATGCTTGATTTAAGCAAAAAGGGTTTTGCAGGGTTTTGTCCAATGTTTTTAACATGACCATGTGTTTAAACTCTTAGATATTGACAATATATGTCCGCTGAGTTTCCCTAAATTTTCTCAAATATTTTCAAAGCATTTAAATAATTTTTCCCTATGAAAAGCCATTTATGGCCTTAAGAAGAATCCTTTAAATAAAATAGGAAAATAATCTTTAAAAAATAATATTTGGTGGTTTTGGGAAGTCTTATATATATATATATATATATATATATTAGGTTCCAAATAAAGTCTTTGGAGAAAAACATCCACCCTAATTTGAGGACTTGTAGTACAAAGCTCAATTCAGGGGGTTTTGAAAACCTAAATTCAATAAATGCTTTTTGGCCAAAGTAATATTTGATAAAAATAGTTTTAGGTCCTATACACATGGTATGATTATTGGACAAGAGTTTGGATCCAGGAAAAGAGTTCTTGAGGGTAGGAGGAATCCTATGTACTAAAACACAAGCAAGCAAACAAGCAATCAACAATCAAGTCAAGCATCATAAGCACACAAAAAGTTTTAATTGGCCCTAATTTTTAAGTCATATAACTTAGTCATGAGGAAAAACACAGGGTGTGACTTCGCTGGATTGTTTTCAACATCTGTGGCATTGGTGCTTGCCGGCTCAGGAGGAGGGGATAAGTCAGCTTGGATTTCCTGGTGATCTTCAGATCGATCGATATGAATTTCAGGAGCCGCTGAATTAGGGATCTCCGGCTCAAGGACCTCAGGGTTGGTGGATGACCCGTCCGTTTTCCTTTTCTTGGCCTTTTCCCTACAAAACAAAGGAATCGGTATAAGGCATAGGCAAAGACAAGCTTGAATTTACCCGGGATTGATAACAAAGGGTGCAAGTTTGGAGGCAGTCAAGTCGCCCGATGAAGGTGGCGACTCCTGATAAACCGAAATATAAGGATCAATAGTTAACATATCGGGTCAGTTCTCTTTGAAGAACTAGAACATCAAATACTTCAGTTGTTCGTTTTCGGGCGGTTGGCTTATCGGGCAAACCGTCAACAAGATCACCATTCCCACTTCGGGTCTGACGTTTTGATTTGTGCTGAGTTTTCTTCAAAACAAAATTTGGGTCCAGATGAGCATCCGGGTGAGAGAAGCTTACTTTTCGAACAACCCGCCTTGTTTTCAATGGAGGCAAGGGTTCTGAGTCGGAAGAAATAGAAATTACCTCAACATCGCCTGCACGGCTTGTCTCAACATCGGCCTAAGAAAAGAAGACATCAGTTAGATTCGATAAAGTGCGGACAAAGTTAAAATTTACCTCTGATCGAATATCAGTTGCAGTTGTTTCGTCCATCTGAGATGGTCCTTCAGTGGCCGCCTTATTCTTTTTCCTACTTGGGGCAGCTTTGGGTTTGTTAGCTTGAGTTTTGCCTCGTCTCCTGCCCCAAAAAGGAGACTTGGCCTGGAGAAAATTGGCAATCAGAGCAAACAGATGAAGGTTTAAAAGCTAAAAAGGCAATATTCATAAAGCCGGATAAAAGCATCAAAGAATTTTTACCGAAGGAGCCGGGTTAAGAGCATAGAAAGGCTTCAACCCGTCTTTGCTGCAGGTTTCTTGATTTTCACCCAACAGCTTCTTCACGATCCGGTTTATTTCCTCGGCGTCTAAAGAAAAGTTGTTGTACCTTTGGGCATCATTTAAATCCCCGGAATAAGTGTGCATTAAACTGCTGCGGTGGCTCAGTGGCAAGATTCGCCAGGACACCCAGCACCGGGTTAAGTCGACTCCAGTTAGCCCGTTGGCTAGTAGAGCCCTCAACTTTGGGTAGATGGGGGCGTGTAGAGAACGCTCCTCTTGAGGAGCCCAGCCAGGAGGATCGAAATCCATGGCAAGGAGGTTGGGTCTGTAACCCGACAAGGGGTTCTCGTCAGGAGGGGCGGTGTTCCGACAATAAAACCAAGTTTTATTCCACCCCTTAGGATGGCTTGGTAAAGTGGCAGCAGGAAAGAGGACGTCTCTCCGCCTCTGGATCGAGACCCTGCCAAGTTCTAGGCTAGGGCCGTCTGCGCATTCAATCTGCTGGTTTAAATAGAAGAATTCCCTGAAGAGAGAAACAGAGGGCTCCATTTGTAGATACACCTCACAATACACTTGGCATTGGCAAAGATTGGATATGGAGTTGGGACCCAGGTCCTGAGGATGAAGGTGGAAGAAATGCAGAACATCTCGAAAGAATTTTTACCCGGGAGGTGAGAAGCCTCTAAGGAGATGGTCCAAGAATATTACTACTTCTCCTTCCTTCGGGTGCGGGATTTCTTCTCCGAAGATAACCCGCCGGCCAATTACTTCTTGAGGCGGCAGAAACCCTTGATCTTGATAATATCTTAAAATGGCATCTGAAACTTGAGTGGCCACCAAGTTGCAGACTTTCGATTCCGACATAATGAGTCGCCTGAATAAAGCAAAAGGGGACGGCTTAAGAAAATGGTTCAAATAAGATAATTATCTACAATGGAAAAGCTGCCTTGTAAGGAGCCGGAACCTTAATACAGCAGTTTAACTCATGGTGGGTTACAATTATTGAGCAGACAGGAGTAAGGGAGACTCACGCTAAAAACCAAAGACCTCTAAAATTTTGCTATAGTGTGGGACAAACAAGTTTCTACCGGAGCAGCTACGTTTGTGGATCTAAGAATATTTCTAAAAAGTAAGGTAATTTCTATACCTAATGGTGGAGCAGGGAAGCACTGGCAATACAATTCACCAAATGCTCAGACAGATTAGAGTATGACATGCGTAAAACGGGGTCGTCACTCCTACCGCCCCATTTTCATGATTAAGCTTACGGGACCTACGCATGACACCGGCGATAGAGATTAACCAAAGAAGAACTACTAAAGAACTCGAAAACTCCAACGAACTACGATAGATCTAGGTCAGGGGAGAAGATTTACCTAAGTGATCACTGATGGCGGTAAGGACGTGCGGGTGGTTCCCGATGAAGAAGAAATACCACTACGGTCTCAGGAGCGATCGCCGGCGACGAGCAGGTTGCGGCGGTGGCGTAAGGAAGCTTCGGGCTCTAGGAAGAAGAAGCAAGGAGATGGAGTGAAAAATGGGAACGGGACCCCCCGGTAAATATTTAAAGAGAAGGAGCCCGAAGAGGCAACTAACAAGCGCGACAATCAAGGGGACGCAATAAATTTCGGGAAAACAAGACGCCTCGGTTGTCGGTATAAACAGATACACTCAGATTCGCCATGATGTCATTATTGGCCTCCTAAATTAAAGGCAGGTGACATCATTAGTAGACTGGCTCTGGAGAGAGGACAAGTTTGGAAGGATTGCAAGCCGGCGTCTAGAGGGTCATGAAGAACAGGCGCAAGCGGATGGAAAGCCGCCAAGGGAGGACAAGAAAAATTGACATGAATGAATTCAAATAAATCCAGGGCCTAATGTCAGGGATATAACCCCACGGTATGACCTGCCCTACTGGGCCGGGTTAGTATAATGGCGGCTTTGGAAATATGTCCATGATGGGCCGTGCTTTCAAGATAAGACAAATAAGGCGACTACTAAGTGAACCGCCGGGTGGCCCAAGCTCGTGAAGACGATGATCAAGGCCCACAGGGCGGAAGGCGCCGGAAGATTCCTTGTTTAAGAAGCAAGGCGTGTTAGAGACATGATAGGTTACGCGTCATAATATGACTCGAACTCTATTGTAAACCCTAGGGTCTTGACCTGTATATAAAGGCAATCCCCTAGGGCCGAAAGACTTAACTTACTCCACCCTCGAAAGCTAGGTTAGCGACTCCGCACCCTTGTAATCGAGATCACCATCAATATAGACACAAAGCAGGACGTAGGCTATCACCTCCATCGGAGGGGCCGAACCTGGGTAAACTCGCCTCCCGTTCCCGTTTAACCCCTTTGAGTCGCCACCTAGCGGCGATAGCCTCACACCTAAGTCCTTGCACGAGGACAACTGTTGTGATAAAACCACGACAGCAACCGCGAGGTGAGGCCGCAGCATAAGATCTTGACATCCCCGTTCTGTAGCGAGACCGGCCGGAAAGCACCAGACATGGGCATCCCCATGCCCTTAGGCAGGAGGGCGATGTATTCCCTGTTGATAGCGTTGAGGTTCGCTGTCCCAGCGTGGACCTCCTCAAGAGCCTTTGAAGATCGCCGAAGACCATGTCCCAAGCCGCCTGGTAGAAGGCCGACTCGAGACCGTCGGGTCCCGGCGCGCTCGTGCGGTCAAGGAGGCCCGCCGCCTCCTTGATCTCCTGGAGGCAGAACGGCGCGATCAGTGCCTCGACGTTTACGCGGGGGGAGTCGCGGTAGAGATCCACGAGGTCGAAGCACCAGACGGACGTCCTGGCTCGACCCAGCAGCTTGGAGTAGAAGCCGAGCAGGGCCACCGTTTTCCTGGGGTGATCGGGCACCATCGCTCTGCCAACGTCGAGTGCGCGAATGGTGTTGGATCGCCGGCATTGCGACGCACTTGCATGAAAGAAGCCCGTGTTCTCGTCTCCTTCGCAGACAGCCCTGCACTTGCCATGCTGCTTCCAGTGGGCCCTTTGCCGTTTGGTCGAGGTCGTCAGGGCCGAGCGCGAGTCCTGCCGCAACAGCACTTCCATAGAAGAAAGAGAGCGACACTCCTCCCAGAAATTAACCAGATCAATTATAAATTTACAATCATCATCAAAAGTTGGAATGATTTTGTGTTGCTTTTTCCAAACCCTTGCCGCTGCCCTGTACCTTTTCTTGCGCACATCCAGGGAGCCAGCCGTGCAACACTCGCTTCTCGCGTTAGTCCAAGGTGGAAGGGTGGAGGGGAGGAATCGGGGGTCGAGGAGCCAAGCGTTCTCGAAAAAGAAACGCGAGGAGGAAGGGACCCTGGTCGATGCACACACCACCAGGGGCACATGATCCAAGGTGGGGCGAGGCCTCGAGGAGAGCGACGATTCTGGGAATGTGTTGTCCAATTCAAAGACGAAAAACGCGTGGTCTAGACGAGCGAGGGTGGGAGGATTGCGTTTGTTGGTCCAGGTAAAGAGGCGGTGAGACAGCACAAGCTCATGCAAAGCGAGGGAGTTGATAAGGGAGTTAAACACAGCCGCACGGGGAGCATCGAAACGACGGTTGTTTTTCTCCTGGGGGTAACGAATAAGATTGAAATCACCGAGCACGATCCACGGGCCAACAATTTGTCTCGAGACCTGAAGGAGATCGAACACAATGTCCTCCGTGAAGGCGTGATCAGAGGGGGTGTAGACGTTGGTGACCGTGAGACACAGCGGGCTATTCGTCGAGGAGAGAGAGGTAGTGAGAGAGTAGTAGGAGGTAGAGGACGAGGACAGGGACATAACCCTGGGTCCCAGTTGTGACGATCCCCCCTACTCCCATCCTCATCCTTGGTCGAGAACGAAGCGAGGCGTCACGGCAGGAAAGAAAGAGCTTTGCGAGGGGGAAACTCCGACAGTTTAGTCTCCTATAAACATACCATGATGGGGTTGACCGTGCAGATAGTCTTCCTAAGAGCATCTACAGCCGGACCATGCAAATCCGGCCCCTCAAACGCCCGCGGACGTGCCCGGGCGCGTCCGCGGACACTGGCCGGTCACGCCTCAAATCTTCTCCTCCACATCGAACTCTCTCATATTTCATGCCTTATATCCATACAAAACCATGCAAAATATATCGTGCGTACTACTAGTGTACTACGCTTCTTCGTCGTCGGAGATGGCCTGATCCGCCTGCGCCGGAGCCTGAGCCGCCTGCTCCGCCTCCTGCGCCGCAGCCTGCACCGCTCGCCCTGCCTTCATCTGCTGCCCACGAAGACGCCCGGCCTCCGCAGCCGACTCCGCCCACAGATCCACGATCGTTGGCGCCTCCTCCTCCAGCTCCTCCGGCTCCGGCGCCTTCTCCTCCGGCTTCGACGCCTCCTCCTCCGACGCCTCCTCCTCGGGATCCTCCGCATATCCTTCCCCACCTCCTCCCCCTCCTCGAAATCCTCCTCCGGTTCCAAAGGTAGCCCCGCTTCCCTCCGGATTCGGACCTGCTGAAGGAGGAAGAGACGGTGCTGGATCGTGTAATGCCGGCGGCGTGGTGGCATGGCTGACGGGCTCGGAGTGGGAAGTGCGAGAGGAGGCGGATGGGCTTGGGTGGCGGCGGAGAGAGGGAGGAGGCGGATGTGCTAGGGCTGGGGGCGCCGGCCGGCTTAAATAGCCGCCCCCGACCTCTGATGGGGAGCCTGAGCGGCGTCACGTGGCGTTCACACCGTGGCGACGGTCGAGTCGCCATCGGACCGTCGGGTTTTCCGACGAGTCTGCGTGGGGCCACGCCGTCAGTCCGATGTGGCGGGCGCGCCCGGGCTCCCCCTTATCCGCCCCATATTTGGGCTGGAAAAGGGGGGGTGGTCAGCCCGGGCGTTTGAGGACGGTTTGAGAGGCCCGTCTAGATCGCATTTTCGTGACTAGGCAGTGACCGGACGGCCTACCCAGGCGTTTGAGACGGGTATGAGGCGTCCGGCCATAGATGCTCTAACCACGTCACATTTGTCGCGTCCCCAAGCCTTGCATATTCCAAAACAACAGGGACATTTTCTTGTAAGCAACATTATCCATCAGACGGAGGGACACCATCAGCAAATCGGAGATACAGGCAGACCACAGCTACAGCTATGGGGAACGGACTCGGATACAGACTCGGATAGAGACTCGGACACAGACCCAGACCACAACAACAAACAGCACCAACGCTACAAAGGAGGATGAGGAAGGGGTAAAACTAAAACCCAGGCCTACCGCCGATACGCGAGAGGGAGGGATAGACGCCTACAACGCTAGCAAACGCAACGCCAACGGGTTCACTAATCGTCAGAACAACCGCCCACCGTGGCAGATTGGATCGCCGCAGCCGCGCCCAACGGCTGGACGACCCCATCGAGCATCCGATCTTTCGCAACCCTAGACTTGAGGCGCGGCGAGCAGTGTCGATGTTAATGCTTTCTACCGATTAGTTCAAGTTTAAATGGATTGAACTGAGACAACACCGCATGATCCTGTGTTGATGAAAGAAGCGAGTGTGTTGCATCATTCTCCTGGTTTGCACACGGGATCAACATTTTAACCTTTGAGCAAAACAAGAGATACACATGCAGTTACACGCAGGTACACATCAACCGCGGCAACGGTTGATCTTGCTGCAGCCGCGCGTGTGAGGGTTGGCGACCGCAGAAGGCCGGACGTTGGCGTCGGTGGTGTTGGCGCTGTTCCCGCGCAAGAGAGCACTGTAGCTGATCACGCCGTCGGGCCGTGCCCCGTCGGCCTCCTGGGCCGACAGCATGAGGCTCGCCAGCACCAGGGCTACCAGCGCGAGCCGCATGCTCACCTTCCCCATGTCTGCTCCTCCCTCCTGTGTTCTTCCAAGGAAAGAACAGAGAGCAAAGAAGCTTGATACGAGGAGGTGACCTACAAATTTTCCTCCTTATTGGTGTGCCAAGGTGGTGGGAATGCAGAGCAAAGGGTCTCTTTTAACTGGGCACACCGCACACGATGCCTAAAATACGAGTGGACCAGAGGAACTCAGAGTTCTGTGCCACATGCAGGTCTTCTTTTTCTAAATCGTGTCATATTTAGGTCTTGTTCGCTTATGCCGAGATCGACGGACATGCATATTGCGAATGTTTTTTTTAACTTGCACACGGTGTTCGTTAGTAAAAGGCATATTGTTAATGTTGACGCATCTTTTAGGGAGGACGATCATTCTGGTTCTTGTGGCGCTGTGATTAGGTCAACTCCAACGCACGATTCCAAACGGACGTCTGTTTTGTCTGGATTTTGTCCGTTTGGGGTGGAAATGGGGCCGTGTCCGTCCGGTTTTACGGTTGGGTCGGCCGGGCGCCCAACACGTGACCGGGCGCCCAACGCGCAACTGCATCTTCGACCCCATCTAGCCCATGCATGCATGCAAATGTAGAACCAAGCATGTTGGCTGCGGCCGCGGTTCGCACTAGTTCACGCCTGCCGGCAACACAGCCGGTGGCCTACAGTCTGAAGCCGGCAACAAAGCCAGCGGCCGGCACAGGAGCCGGCCCTCAAAACGAATATGTATTGACACCGGCAACAAAGCCAGCGGCCGGCACACCAACTAGCCCAAAAAAAGAATAAGTTTTAACTCCGGCAACAAAGCCAGCGGCCGGCACACCAGCCAGCCCTCAAAAAAGAACGGTCGTCGGCCACGGTTAGTTCAGGTCATCGCGGGCGAACATCTCCTTCTGCCGGTTCGCGAACCAAGCCTTCCTCTCCGACGACATGTTGTTCTTGTCCATGCTCATGAACGCGAGTGCCACCTCTTTAGCTTTGATGTCCGCCATGGTGGCCTCGATCTCGAGCTTCTTCAGTTGAGCGGCCTCCTCGATGTCAAGCTTCCTCTTCTTCGTTGCCTCCTCCATGTCAAGCTTCCTCCTCTCGACGGCGTCCTTCATGGCAAGCTTTTGGGTTTGGAGCTCTAGATACATCTTCAATTGCTCCTCCTTTTCTTTGCTCCTTCTCTCGTCCCTCATTTCCTTTTGGCTCATCATGTTCTCCAAAGTGCCTTGCAAGGCAATGGCCGACGCGTCACACCTCTCGTCGGCCTTGGAGTTTGTCTTGCCCCTCGGCCTCTTGAGCAGGTCTCCCTCCTCAGCCACGGCCTTCCTTCCTCCTTTCTTCTTCCGAGAGGCATATTGGTCTTTGAACTTGGCACAATCTTTGATGAGCGCCCAACAATGCATGAGAGTAAACGGCTTGTTCTTGTGCCTGGCCTTGAAGGCTTCCAAAGATTGAAATGCCTATAAAGGCATTCATGATGATTGTAATGTCATAACAAAGGGAACAACATGTATGAAAATGGACACAAAATGAAAAGGCAAGACATTCATACCATGTCATCAATGCCAAGGCCACTCACGGGATGGGCTTGGACGCTCTCAAGTGCGGCACAATACTTGTTGCACTCTTGTTGAATGAACCCCCATCTCTTTTGGATTGAGTTGATGCTGCGAGTACTCTCAAATTCATAAGGGGCAAACTTCCTTCGCTCATGGAAGGTTTTGTGAACCCTTGTCCAAAAGACGAGACCTTTTTGCTCGGCTCCTCTTATCGGATCTTCTCCTATTTCAATCCAACTCTCACAAACCAATTTTTCCTCTTTTTGGGTGTATGATCCCGTGCGAATGCTTTGCTTCCTCCTTTGTGCCTCGGCCCTTTGGGTGAGCTCATCGATAAACATCAATGGGTCTTGAGAAATGTCGACCTCCTCCTCCTCATCTTCACAATACAAGTCATCATCATCATGCCATGAGTTGCCATGGTCTTCCTCCTCTTCATCATCATGGCCGGCGAAATCAGTGCCCTCATAGTGGCCGCGGCCCTCCTGGCTCTGGGTCTCGTCGGGATCGAACATATGACCTTGGCCGTCGACCTGGAAGGCCTCACCATGGCCCTCGAAGATGACGCTCCCCATGACCTCCGAGAAATCAGGGTCGTCGGTGGTGCCCGTCGGCTGTGCCATTCCATCGAACAGCTTGCGGATGCCGGCGAAGCCTGCCGTCGGACCCGACAGGGGCTGCTTCCTTTGTGTCCCGTTAGACATGTGGCAAACGCCACTATACCCCGGCGTGACGTTGAGGTCGATGACACCCGTGGGTGTGGCCGGAGCGAGCACGCTGCCCTCCGGCGACGTGGAGAACCGTGCCTGCCCACGATCGTAAGGCGGCGGACCGGGTGTGGTGGACGAACTTGGCGACCGGTGTTGAGGAGGGCAACCGGCCGACGATCCCATCCTCGCCGCGGGCATGGCTGCGACCGAGAGGGCGGACGGATGTGGTCGTGCCAACCCGAGCATGAGGAGGGCGTGCGTCTTGGCGACGATGGATTATCTCTCGTCGGCGTCGGCCTAATTCTGCGCATGACGTCGCGCGGCAACGACGGAGGCGCGTTCGGCAGCAGCCTTCGCCTCCGCCGCCTTTACCCGCCGGCCCTTCCTCTTCGCCGCTTCGGCGTCGAGTCGGGCGATTTGCTCCGGAGTGCACTCCGACCGAGGCTTCCTGGGACCCTTCGGACCCTTCTTCTTCGCCGCGGCCGCATCACCGAGGTTCGTCGGGTCACCGTCCATGGAGGCGGGACGGGGGAGGGGCCGCGCGGGAGGGTTTGGGCGAAATGGAGGGAAAGTGAAAGGTTGTGTCACCGACGGGCGGGCCAGGGGGAAGGACAAGGGCGCGCGTCCCGCCCGTCCGCGTGTGTCCGTTTGGCCGCAAACGCGGCCCAAACTTGGGCCGGGGATGGGTCGAAAGCGGACAGAATACGGACACTTGTCCGTTTGCGGCTGCGCGTTGGGCCACGGTTTGTGTCCATTTAGCCCCAAACGGACGCGGGCGGACGATTTCGGGTCGTGCGTTGGAGTTGGCCTTAGGGACCAAGGGGACTTCATTGGAGCTGCTATGGCAAGAGTTTCACACGTGGTGGATGTGTTTTCGGCAGAAGTTGCAGCTCTTCTTCTAGGTTTGAAGCTAGCCCAAGAAATTGGTTGCAACATCATTCTTGTATAGATGAATGTTGAAGGATTTTAGTAAGGTTCTACTTGTACTGCAGTGGAGAGTATAATGTGTGTAACATAACACTTCCCAAATCCTGACCTAGGGAGTCGGAAGAAGGTTGGGGGCCGCACTAGGGCCCCACAAGCCAACAGGGAGCGCCCCCTCGTGGGACCCTGGCGGCTCCCCCGACCTCATTCTCTGGCCTATAAATTCACATATATCGTAAAAACCCTGAAGGCAGTCCCAAAACCCTTTTTATGCCGCCGCAAGTCTCTGTTCCGTCGCGAGGACATTTGGAGCTCCGTTCCAGCACCCTGCCGGAGGGGGGATCGATCACGGAGGACCTCTACATCAACCTTGTTTCCCTCATGATGATGTGTGAGTAGTTCACCACAGACCTACGGGTCCATATCTAGTACCTAGATGGCAATCTCTCTATCTGTTGATCTTCAATACAATGGTCATCGCATCTTCGCTTTGATCTATCCGATGTAATCCTATTGTGCGGTGTGTTTGTTGGGATCCGATGAATTATGGGTTTATATTCAGATTATCCATGAAAAGTATTTGAGTCCCCTCTGAATATTAAGATTCTTATTTGCATGATCATTATAGCTTCGTAATGCTCTCCTATTTATTGATGTGCTTTGGCCAAGTAGATTGATCTATCTTCAGTGGCAGTGGTGCGTTGTGGTAGGTTCAACCCGACGAATTTCTATATCCTAGTGACAAAGTAGGGGACAAGATGCGTCTTTGTGTTGTTGCTACTAAGGATAAGACGATGGGGTTTATTCATATTGCTTGAGTTTACTTTTTCTACATCATGTCATCGTTCTCCATGCATTACTCTGTTTGTCATGAACTTAATATGTAGAGAGGCAAGCATAGAAGCGCTCTTGAAGTGGAGTAATAGTAATAGGTGTAGGAAGGAGTTGGCCTATTTGTTTATGGACGTGATGCCTATATACACATAATCATTGCCACGGAAATCGCATAACTATCCGCTTTTCTATCAATTTCCCAACAGTAATTTGTTACCCACCGTATGCTGCCTACTTGAGAGGTGCCGCTAGGGAAAACTATGCCCCCCGGGTCTATTCACTTATAAATTTACAAACATTACTATTACCTTGCTTCCTTTATTTACTTTTTATTTTATTTTGCAATTTACAATTATCTACAATTACCTACACAACTCATTTGCTTGCAAACAACGAGATAAAGGGGATTGACAACCCTCTTGCCCACGTTGGGCGCAAATTGTTTGTTCTTTTGTGTGCAGCCGCTGAAGACGATTGAGGATTGATATTCCTATTGGTTCAATAAACCTTGGTTTCATAACTGAGAGAAATACTTACTCACTTTGTTCTGCAATAACCCGTTCCTCTTCACGGAAAACCCAACGCAGATCACAAGTATCAATAACTCGCTCTAAAACTCAATTAGCTAACTTTTGTGAGCATTATTCATTCATCTCTAGTATTGAGCCTTTGAAGGTGGAAGAAGCACTTCAGGACCTGGATTGGGTGAATGTTGGAAATATGCCCTAGAGGCAATAATAAAAGTAGTTATTATTATGTTTCCTTGTTCATGATAATCGTTTATTATCCATGCTATAATTGTATTGATTGGAAACTCAATTGCATGTGTGGATACATAGACAACACTGTGTCCCTAGTATGCCACTAGTAGACTAGCTCGTTGATCAAGGATGGTCAAGGTTTGCTAGCCATGTGTGGATACATAGACAACACGGTACACTATTGAAGTCTTCCTCAAGAGGACGAAGGTCGGGTGGGCAATCTGTTGGAAATATGCCCTAGAGGCAATAATAAATTAGTTATTATTATATTTCCTTGTTCATGATAATCGTTTATTATCCATGCTATAATTGTATTGATTGGAAACTCAAATACATGTGTGGGTACATAGACAACACTGTGTCCCTAGTAAGCCTCTAGTTGACTAGCTCGTTGATCAAAAGATGGTGAAGGTTTCCTAGCCATGGACATGAGATGTCATTTGATAACGGGATCACATCATTAGGAGAATGATGTGATGGACAAGACCCAAACTATGAACGTAGCATATGATCGTGTCAGTTTATTGCTATTGTTTTCTGCATGTCAAGTATCTGTTCCTATGACCATGAGATCATGCAACTCACTGACACCGGAGGAATACCTTGTGTGTATCAAACGTCACAACGTAACTGGGTGACTATAAAGATGCTCTACAGGTATCTCCGAGGGTGTCTGTTGAGTTGGCATGGATCAAGACTGGGATTTGTTACTCCGTGTGACGGAGAGGTATCTCAGGGCCCACTCGGTAATACAACATCACAACAAGCCTTGCAAGCAATGTGACTAAAGTGTTAGCCACGGGATCATGTATTACGGAACGAGTAAAGAGACTTGCCGGTAACGAGATTGAACTAGGTATAGATATACTGACGATCGAATCTCGGGCAAGTAACATACCGAAGAACAAAGGGAACATCATACGGGATTAACTGAATCCTTGACATAGAGGTTCAACTGATAAAGATCTTCGTAGAATATGTAGGAACCAATATGGGCATCCAGGTCCCGCTATTGGTTATTGACCGTAGAGGTGTCTCGGTCATGTCTACATAGTTCTCGAACCCGCAGGGTCTGCACACTTAAGGTTCGGTAACGTTTTGGTAGTATAGAGTTATGTATGGTGGTGACCGAAGGTTGTTCGGAGTCCCGGATGAGATCCTGGATGTCACGAGGAGCTCCGGAATGGTTCGGAGGTAAAGATTGATATATAGGAAAGTGGTGTTTGAACTCCGGAAAAGTTTCGGGCATTTCCGGCAGTGTACCGGGAGTGACGAATGGGTTCCGGGGGTCCACCAAGTGGGCCCACCACACCCCAAGTAGGTCACATGGGCCTGAGGGTGGCGCACCAGCCCCTGGTGGGCTGGGCGGGTGGCCCAAGAAGGCCTATGCGGCTGGAATTGTGGGAAAGGAAAGTCCAAGTGGGGGAAGGGAAGGAATCCTACTAGGAGTAGGATTGGAGGTGGACTCCTCCACCTCCTGCTCCTTACGGCCGACTCCTAGGAGGAGCCCTAGGCCGGCCAGCGCCTCCCCTCCCTCCTATATATACTAGAGGGAGAGAGGGCAAACGCACTTCAACCCAAAAAGGCCACAATGCAGCCCTCTCTCCCGATAGATCAAGTCCTCTAGTTTTCAGCAGTGCTTAGGCGAAGCCCTGCTGGAATAGTTCCACCACCACCGCCGCCGCGCCATCACGCTGCTGGAGAACTCATCTACCTCTCCGCTCCCTCATGCTGGACCAAGAAAGCGTAGATCGTCATCGAGTTGTACGTGTGCTGAACGCGGAGGTGCCGTCCGTTCGGCGCTAGATCGGGACGGATTGTGATTGAATCACGGGATGCTCGGCGATTTGGATCGCGAAGACGTTCGACTACATCAACCTCGTTTCTTAATGCTTCCCGCTTAGCGATCTACAAGGGTATGTAGATCCACTCTCCCTCTCGTAGATGCTCATCACCATGGATAGATCTTGCGTGTGCGTAAGAATTTTTTGTTTCCCATGCAACGTTCCCCTTCAGTGAATGCTATGCACGAGGAGCTACACAACTTCAAGAGTAACGAAGTGTGCACACTAGTGGAGAAGCCCAAGGACGAGCAAAACATCATCGGAACCAAGTGGGTGTTTCAGAACAAACAAGACGAAGACAGTCAAGTCGTACGCAACAAGGAATGTCTCGTGGCTATAGGCTACACCCAAGTCGAAGGTATGGACTACGGTGAGACCTATGCCCCCGTTGCTAGACTTGAAGCTATCTTATGCTAATCACCATGATATCACTCTTTATCAAATGGATATTAAAAGTGCATTTTTAAATGGTGAGATTGAGGAAGAGGTCTATGTCAAACAACCCCTGGTTTTGTATACCCTAAGAAACCTAACCATGTTTTCAAGCTTTGTAAAGCTCTCTATGGTCTTAAGCAAGCTCCACGAGCTTGGTACAAATACTTAACAAAGTTTCTTATCGAAAAAGGTTTTGAAATAGGTAAAATTGACGCAACCTTATTCACTAAGAGAGTTAATGGTGAATTATTTGTGTGGCAAATTTATGTGGATGATATTATCTTTGGATCTACTAACCCACAATTTATTAAGAAATTAGGAAGGTTGATGTCCGAGAAGTATGAGATGTCCATGATGTGTGAGCTAAAAAAATTCCTTGGTTTGCAAATAAAGCAAACGAGAGAAGGCACTTTCATCTCTCAAACCAAGAATACCAAGGACTTGATTAAGAAGTTCAACATGCAAGAGTGTAAAGGTATGAAAACTCCTATGCCTACTAGTGGACATGTTGACCTCACTAAGGAGGAAAAACCGGTTGATCAAAAGGTTTATCGATCAATGATCGGTTCATTGCTATATCTATGTGCCTCCCATCCCGATATTATGCTTAGTGTGTGCATGTGTGCTAGATATCAAGCCGCTCCTAAAGAGTGTCATCTTAAGGCCGTGAAAAGAATTGTGAGATACTTGATACATACACCAAACTTTGGCATATGGTATCCCAAGGGATCTTCTTTTAACCTTGTTGGCTATTCCGATTCGGACTATGCCGAAGATAAGGTTGATAGAAAATCCACCTCTGGTACATGTAAATTTCTTGGTAGATCTCTTGTGTCTTGGTCATCCAAGAAACAAAACTCGGTATCTCTATCTACCGCTAAAGCGGGATACATTGCCGCCGGATCATGTTGTGCGCAATTGCTATGGATGACTCAAACTCTTAAGGATTATGGAATCCATGTGAGACATGTTCCATTGTTGTGTGATAATGAGAGTGATATTAAGATTGCTCATAATCCCGTGCAACATTCTCGAACTAAACATATTCAACTTCGTCATCATTTCATTCGTGATCATGTAGCCAAAGGGGACATTAATCTCAAACATGTTTGTACCAACAAGCAATTGGTCGATATCTTTACTAAGCCACTTGATGAAAAGTGTTTCATCACTTGAGGAGTGAGTTGAACATCATTGATGCTTCGAACTTGAGCTAGACTCACTCAGATGCATGCAATGGCATGAGCTTACATGACTATTCCATGTTACACTTGATATGACACTATCTTATACCTTGAAAATATATGCTCCCTTGTATTGCATCTAACCTTGTTGTAGGTACTTGGAAGAACTACACTCCACAAGATTGCCATCAACTCACATCACAAGCAATCTTGTCATGGCCAAGTATCCACAACCCTTCTTTGATGATGGAAGAAAGAAGACAATCCAAACCATATCCTTGACAACCACTTGATAAACAAATTCCATTCTTGTCATTTGGATATATCTTGTTCTTCCTTACATGACTAACCCATCTAGGTGAAATGAGAACCAAAACGATCAAGGATAGCACTCAACTCAAGATGATCTTCATCAACAATGAGCACCCACAACAAGTTCTCCTACATGCTACGTCATCAACATCACTCAAAGGTATGTGATCATATCCTTGAAGAAGCTTTACTCCAAGACATGAGATAAAGCAACTCAAGTGATATGAAAATATTAAAATGCTTAATCGAAAAATGGTAACCCCATTTTGAGCTTAACATAGAGTATGACCTATGATCAAGTATTCTTGCTTGGCTCCTTAAGTCAATATACTCTAATATAGGTGAGCTAGTCATCGCCCATCATCTAGATGAAGTATCTTGATTGGTTCATCCTATAGTTGCATGCTTTCTTGGAACCACTCAATTTCTATCTAGTTGAATATTCCTTGCAAAACTTTCTGGAAAATTCCTTGCAAATCACTTTGAAAAATCACTGCAAATCATTTTATTCTATTGAGACTTTCTATTTTTTTTTGCTTTTTACAAACTTTGCCAAGTTTCTGGTTTGCATTTCGGACCCTCCGATCCAAATAACTCGGTGTCACCGATCATGCAGATAGGCTGCACAACCACATATCGGTTCCACCGACTCATCTTGCCTCGGAGCCACCGATTTTGCTATCTTCTGGGTTCTTTGTCAAAATAAGCAAAATCTCAAATTCTTCAAGGATCTCTATGTCAAAGGGGGGAGAAATCTTAAAAAGCTCTTCAGATAATAAAAGGGGGAGAAAAAGTACCCAAGGATCCCTTAGTATCAATTTCTCTCAATGTCCCTTATTCTCAAGGATCCCTACTTTCTATGACCCTTACTCTCAAGGATCCCTTACCCTCTAACCCTTTTTGGAAATTAATGCCAAAGGGGTAGAATATCAAAGCTTATGCTTGTATATAGGGGGAGAATATCAAGGGGGAGAATATATATAGGGGGAGAATATCTAAGCTTATGCTTATCCAAAGGGGGAGAGAACATACCAAATTTATGTTAGACTTGTCTCACCCTACCTACTCCCAATATCTACTAAGATTTAGGGGGAGAGGAAGTACCACAAATCCATACTTAGGGGAGAAAGTTCTACATATTCTATTGGGGGATACATAATCATCAAATGCTACTTTTCATATGTCTTCCACATCTTGGTATTGTTGAGTTCTATTGCATTTGGATTTGTGGAATACTCTTGTGTTTCCTAACATTGTTTTCTCAAGTGTGTTTCTACTACTAGAATGCTCAAGAACTTCAAGGTAGGTATATGCATCATATCCTTGGTTAAGATGATCTCTTGCTTCTTGCACATATTGTTTGCAAGAGTGAAGTCTTGAACATGGAGACACCTCATTAACATATATTTGATGCATATGGCCAAGATACACATGACTCTTCATATCCCTTCTACTATGTGTGTGTTCATGCATTCCAAAGCAACTATCCCTTAAAAGGATTGCACACATTTAGGGGGAGCTTATCATAGTCATGTGTCTCTCAAAGTCTTCATTATATCCTTGCATATCTTAATTTGAAGCTTTGATTGTAAGTTTTCATCAATTACCAAAAAGGGGAAGATTGAAAGCACAAATACTCCCTTGGTGGTTTTGATAATTCATGACAACATACATTGTCTCTTGGACTAATAGTTTTACCCAGCTTATTTCAGATGAAGTCCACAGAGAGGATTGGCTAAGGATTTTGAGAAGAATTCTGAAGAAGAAGAAGGGAAGGAATATGATTGGCCATGATTCAAGCTTGAAGACTCTACATTTTACATTTTGTGAGAAATCACTTTGAGTCCATAGGAAAGCCAATACTATTAAAAGGGGATGAGGAATTATGATGATCTGATTCCTCAAGTGCTTAGAGATTAGCCACCAAAAATACTCATCCATTCTCCCACAATATTCTCTGTCCAAAACATAAAGTTCAAAATCGGTGCCACCAAGTTTTCCCACTCGGCCATACCGATTTTCCCTTGAGACAGAACCTAGCCAACACCCTAGCAACTCGGTACAACCAATACTGGTTTCGGTACGACCGAGAATCAGTGACCAACTCTCTGGTTAGCTAATTCCTAAACTCGGAATTTCCAAGTTTGGTGAATCGGTGTCACCGAGATGAGGAACTGCCCTGGTCAAACCAAAATTGGTAGGACCGAGTTGTGTATATCGGTACCACCGAAAAGCCTAAAGTTGCCACATTTTGCACTAGTCGGCGTAACCGAGTTTTTACTTCGATTTCACCGAGTTGGGCAATAATGTTGTAACGGTTGAATTTTTGGAGATGCCTATATATACCCCTCCACCGCCTCTCACTCGTACAGGAAGCACTCAGAACATACAAACACTTGCCCCATCCAATTTTCTAAGAGAGAGCCACCTACTCATGTGTTGAGATCAAGACATTCCATTCCATCCATATGAATCTTGATTTCTAGCCTCCCCAAGTTGCTTTCCATCCAATCAATCTCTTCTATCCATGCCCAACCTGTGAGAGAGTGATTGAGTGTTGAGGAGACTATCTTTTGAAGCACAATAGCAAGGAGCTCATCATACTACCACGTCTATTACCTTTTGGAGGGTGGTGCCTCCTAGATTGGTTAGGTGTCGCTTGGGAGCCTCCTTCTTCGTGATTGTGGAGTTGAACCAAGTTTGTACGGGCAAGGAGATCGCCTACTTCGTGCAGATCTACCCATAGTGAGGCTAGTCCTTCGTGGACAGAAGCCATGATGGAATAGACGAGGTTGCTACTTTGTGGACCCTAACGGGTGGAGCCCTCCATGGACTCTCGCGACCGCTACCCTCCATGGGTTGAAGTCTCCATCAGCGTGGACGTACGATAGCAGCACCTATCAGAACCACGGGAAAAATCTCCGTGTCATCTATTGCGTTTGATCTTCCTATCTCTACTCTCTTACATATGCTTGTCTTTACTTTTCGCTGCCATACTAGTTGACTAGCATGTGTAGGGTGCATTAGACTTGTTAGAATTGCTAAAATCTGCCAACAAATTACTTTGGGAAAAGGATAGGTTTTAATTTTGTCAAGTAGTCTATTGACCCCCCCTCTGGACGCCTCTTCTAGTGATCCCAGAACACGCAATATAGCTAGGAGCTCAAGGAGCATCTGGCAGCGGAGAAGCAAATCGCAGCCGGATGCACAGATGAGGTCGCGAGGGCTGCCATGCGTGCCGACCGCCAGATCTTGGAGGAGCTCCTCGCCATAGACCCCCACAGTCGACGCCTCGCGCGCGGACGCCACAACATGGTTGGCTGCTTTAAACAACAGTCCGTGTTGTTATCTCTAGGCAACCAGTGATGCCTTCTTGTGATGTTAATATGCAATCTGATATTCTAGTATAAATGTTATATATGATGTGCAATGTGGTGCTCCGTTAACTGTTTGATTCATTTGTTGTGATGTTCAGTTAACTGTTTGGTTCAATTTTGTAATGTGATGTTTACTTATTGTGGGTTCAATTTTGTATTGTTATGTAGTGAGAAATAAATCGAATTTGGCTATACTAAATACATGAGAAACATATTCAATCGCTACATTTCAAAGTTCTTAAGCATGCTTGGTTTGGATAACTGGCTTTTCCATGTGGCTTGACTTACTCTTCTGGAACTTGCTTTGTGTTCATTTTTCATCAACATATTTTACTTATAGTATGCCAACTCTCACTTAAACTGATCAATAACTACCTTATATGTGTTATAGCGAAACAATGGGAGGCACTGAGGTTTACCATTGAGGTTTGCACATTCATGGTCCTTTGGCTAATAACATATTATTGTGCAATTGCATGAACCATTCTAATATCCAGGTTTTTAAATTTTTAGTTTTGCACATGTAGGTC
Source organism: Elymus sibiricus (assembly GCA_039707655.1). Classification (NCBI taxonomy): domain Eukaryota; kingdom Viridiplantae; phylum Streptophyta; class Magnoliopsida; order Poales; family Poaceae; genus Elymus; species Elymus sibiricus. The sequence continues at coordinate 128,535,481 of CM077667.1, forward strand.
TTGCTATCAGAGGTTTAGACCCAAAATTCGATCCATTTTGCATATGGGGAAATGAGATGTCCATGAATATCACTCAAGTCAAGAAACTCGGAAAGATTGTTAGGATAAGGAAACTAGCGAATAATAACAACAAGATCTTTGTTTGTACAATGAAGAAGACACCAGTTAACTATAGGATGGTAATAACTCTTTTACCTAGTTTTTTCCTTTGCGCCATTTCAGAATTTAGAATAGATATTTATGCATATCTTTGTTTTCAGCCTTCACAAAGCAATTCACTGATGATTACCTCTCAGACCACCTACTTGGTCAAGAGACGAAGAAGGTATTCATTCAACACCCACGGTACACTATTGAAGTCTTCCTCAAGAGGACGAAGGTTGGGTGGGCAATCTGTTGGAAATATGCCCTAGAGGCAATAATAAATTAGTTATTATTATATTTCCTTGTTCATGATAATCGTTTATTATCCATGCTATAATTGTATTGATTGGAAACTCAAATACATGTGTGGGTACATAGACAACACTGTGTCCCTAGTAAGCCTCTAGTTGACTAGCTCGTTGATCAAAAGATGGTGAAGGTTTCCTAGCCATGGACATGAGATGTCATTTGATAACGGGATCACATCATTAGGAGAATGATGTGATGGACAAGACCCAAACTATAAACGTAGCATATGATCGTGTCAGTTTATTGCTATTGTTTTCTGCATGTCAAGTATCTGTTCCTATGACCATGAGATCATGCAACTCGCTGACACCGTAGGAGTGCCTTGTGTGTATCAAACGTCACAACGTAACTGGGTGACTATAAAGGTGCTCTACAGGTATCTCCGAGGGTGTCTGTTGGGTTGGCATGGATCAAGACTGGGATTTGTTACTCCGTATGACGGAGAGGTATCTCAGGGCCCACTCGGTAATACAACATCACAATGAGCCATGCAAGCAATGTGACTAAAATGTTAGCCACGGGATCTTGTATTACGGAACGAGTAAAGAGACTTGCCGGTAACGAGATTGAACTAGGTATAGAGATACCGACGATCGAATCTCGGGCAAGTAACATACCGAAGAACAAAGGGAACAGCATACGGGATTAACTGAATCCTTGACATAGAGGTTCAACCGATAAAGATCTTCGTAGAATATGTAGGAGCCAATATGGGCATCCAGGTCCCGCTATTGGTTATTGATCGTAGAGGTGTCTCGGTCATGTCTACATAGTTCTCGAACCCGCAGGGTCTACACACTTAACGTTTGGTGACGATTATTATAGTTGAGTTATTTTGTTGGTGACCGAAGGTTGTTCGGAGTCCCGGATAAGATCCCGGACATGACGAGGATCTCCGGAAGAGTCCGGAGGTAAAGATTGATATATGTGATAATAGTGTTTTGATCTCCGGAAGGGTTCCGGAATTCACCGGAAGGGGTTCCGGATGTTTACCGAAGTGTTCGGGTGCAGCAACACTTTATATGAGCCAAAGGGGTAAAGCCCACGAGGTATTGGAAAGTGCAAAAGGAAGTTTTGCTGCTGCCTTAGGCGGTACTACCGCTGGTAAGGCAGTACTACCGCGTAAGCGGTACTACCGCTTGTGTGAAGTGGTACTACCGCATAAGCGGTACTACCGCTTTTGTGAAGTGGTACTACCGCTCGTGAGCGGTACTACCGCTTGTGCGCGGTACTGCAGGGATCCGAGTTGGACTCTTTCCCTGCGGGCCAAACCGACCTTGTGCGAGCAAAACCGACCTGGAGGAGGCTTTTACTCCAAGTTTAGACCCCAAGGCTCAACATATAAATAGAGGGGCAGGGCTAGCACACGGGACACATTAAGATTTCCCAAGCCGTGTGTCGGCAACCCTAACCCTCTAGTTCTCCCGTCATAATCTCTGTAGTGCTTGGCGAAGCCCTGCAGAGATTGTTCCTCACCACCATCACCACGTCGTCGTGCTGCCGGAACTCATCTACTAATTCACCATTTTGCATATGGGGAAATGAGATGTCCATGAATATCACTCAAGTCAAGAAACTCGAAAAGATTGTTAGGATAAGGAAACTAGCGAATAATAACAACAAGATCTTTGTTTGTACAATGAAGAAGACACCAGTTAACTATAGGATGGTAATAACTCTTTTACCTAGTTTTTTTCCTTTGCGCCATTTCAGAATTTAGAATAGATATTTATGCATATCTTTGTTTTCAGCCTTCACAAAGCAATTCACTGATGATTACCTCTCAGACCACCTGCTTGGTCAAGAGACGAAGAAGGTATTCATTCAACACCCACGGTACACTATTGAAGTCTTCCTCAAGAGGACGAAGGTTGGGTGGGCAATCATCGATAGCCACTGGCCTAAAGTTGCAAGGACATTCAACATCACTGAAGGCTCAATATTCGCCTTCAGATTCAGCAGTTTTCCGGGTGAGATTCATCTGTCTATTTACCGAATATGATGCTACTTTCCAGAGGTTTTAGATGTTGCATGTGAAACTTGGTGTTGTTGAGTAATGTCGTAGCTAGCTATATGCTTATATGATGTAACTGATTGCGGAAGCTATCTTATGTAATTCAGTTGTGGAATCGTGGTGTCGACAAGGTCTCTCGGGGTTATCTCGTGGGCACGCGAGCCCCAGCGCTGCACTGGCCAAAACCCGTACCACCGCCGCAGCCAGCCTCCATCCATGCGCCGCCGCAGCAGCCAGCCACCCGCCGTGCGCTGCCCAGGGCCACCGCGTCGCGCACATGAGCTCCTGCGCCGTCCATGGCAGCCGCCTCGCCAAGCTCGCAGACGAGGGAAAAGGAAGGGCCCCGCCGCCACCTTCACCGGAGCCGGCGCGGGCTTAGCCGGCCGCTACTCCGGTGGCGGCGAGCCAAGGGAGGGTGGAGGGGGAGGGGTGGCTTCGCCGATCTAGGGTTTCCCCCGTGTCGCCAGGGAGGGCGACGCGGGGGACGGGGTGCGACCTAACAAACGGGCGACACTAAATGTCCATATGTGGCGGGCTTTGCTGGGATAAGCGCCTGTTCCTGATCTCCCGCCAATACCAATAGGTCAGCTGTGACGGGAAAGGCGATCACCACTACTGATGTATGTGTCAGTGGCAGGCCTTCTGCAGTGCCCGCCACTGAAAAGCTTGCGCACGGAAATTAAAAATTTCACAGACGCAACAAAAAATTTCATGTCATGGCTGCGTTTTGCACCTACAACATTACATTGATTCTAATAAAAAAATCCGATACATTGCATTGATACACATCACTTCATGCATACATTAATCACTAGCTAGTTTTATCGATCATGACTAAACATCACTAACTAAACCATAGAAAATACTCATTAGTCATCGTAGCTACCTACCTACCTTCTCCAGCGGTTCCTAAATATAAGTCTGTTTAGACATTTCAATAGGGGACTACATACGAAGCACAATGAGTGAACCTACACTCTAAAATATGTCTATATACATCCGTATGTAGTTCCCTATTGCAATGTATAAAAATACTTATATTAGGAACGGAGGGAGTAGTACATAGTAGACCAAAACACGATCGACAATATATAAAGTGGTTAGTATCGATCCTGACAACTACTAGTATGCCACTCCTCTCCTTTAGGAATAGATGTGAAGAATAGGAAAAAAACTTGCATCTCTATGGTGAAGCCCACAGATCCACCAATCTCCAGTTTTGAGATTGCACTCATCACTACTCGCCTCCATCCATTGACGTGGACACGTCCATCTGGTAGGGTTGCATTCAAGTATCCATCTGTAAAATTGATCATGCCATGGAAGATAAGGGTCATCTCACCATTGCCTTCCATCACCTCAGGGCTCGGGCACAACACATCTTGCGAGCTTCTGTTCAAGAATATAATAGTAACATAGTAAGCAGTGTAATTAATTTAAGTTTAATGTATGAAAAATACATGGACTGGTGGCACAATACTAACAATTCTTACGAGGTATTTGTTATGAATGTCAGTCTTGTTCAAGGTGTGGACTAGTAGCGTGTACGGTGCATCATTTCGACCAACTCTGTAAATGCCCTTAAGTGACTCAATATCATTAACAAAGTAGACTAGGTACCTCTTATCATGCCAAGTAAGCGTTGTGCCAGTAGTATAATAGGTGTCATCTACTATATCCTCCGTATATTTATTGGAGCTCAAAAATAAGGTATCCAATTTTAAATGCGCAAGATAAGTTAGGGGTGAATAACAACTAATTATGAGTGATATAAAGGTTACTTAACAAGTTTGTTTAAGATAGGTACATGGACGAATAACTGGCATCATGTCCAAATCCACCCATATATCTCGATGATTGTCATGCCAATATCAAAGGTTATTTCCATACCATGCTCAAATTCGTATGCTCTGGCATATCCTCTCCAATTTGAACAACCAAAATTTGTGTGGTCTAAGTGAATCTAGATCGTAGCTTTGAAATGGAAACCATCTTTTGTCTTGACGCAAGCAAGTATCTTAGTCTCCACATCCATGCCGCAGCCAAAATACTTATCTAGGACATAAATACTTATCTAGGACATAAATCTTTCCAAAGCAGGGGACGCACTAGTAGAAATTAAAGAATAAAAACTACACTTGAAAGCAAAAAACCTTAAGACATGCTTAACAAGGAAATATGTGCAAAAAATATTATACTAATTGTGTATAATATTTGTAATCATATTTAAGCTTGAGCGAGAAGCGATTGTTGTCCAGTCCAGGATCTTCGCAAAAATCTCGTGTGTTAGAATAGTAGGGGCACTCATCCATTTGTTGTGTAAATATTGAGAAATGTACATAGAAGATTAAAAAAATGATAAGAAATCCTCATGACCTTTGCTTAATATTGGACATATTAAATGCCAGAAATTTAGTGAAACGAAAATTAATCAACATTCACAGAAACATTGACACTTAGTACGAATCCTTGTAAAATTTGAAAATATGTAGTACAATACAATATGAATAGCATCATACATAGCATCCATATTAACTACCCCCAATAACACTACATAACATCCAAACTAATTACCCTAGCATCCAATAGCATCATAAAAAGCATCTGTAGCAACAACTAGTAGGTCATAGCATCAAACTAATTACCATAGGGTCCATATAACATCCAAGCTAAATACCCTAGCATCTAAAAAAATTACCCAAGTATCCATGGCAGGGTCGGGCCGACAAAATTTGGGCCCTATGCAAAACTAATAAATGGGGCCCTATCTCACAAGAAAAATAAACTAACGAGAAATTATAATGTATATGATATAATGTCTTACATAACAAATGGATATATAAAAAAATCATACATAGTCAACTCCCGAATGCATAATATTTATTTGAATAAGTTGTTGCCAAAGTTAATCAGAAAGAAGGACAAGACAACGACAAACTACCTGTTTTGACGAGAGGAACATGGTTGATGAGACGAAGTAAATCAGAAGCGGTAGGCTCGTTGTCGGTTGCCCTGCTTGTCGCCGTGTCACCAGTAGGCTGCTCTGGAAGTCTGGATGCGATCGATTCCGTGTTGCATATTTGCAATGAATCCCTATGTCCCCCTTTTTTAGCAAAGATTGATCCCAATTCCCCAATTCAATCGATCCATGGGCATCGAGCAGGCGGCCTGGGACGCTCGACTCACTCGGAGTCATGGATGCGCCAGCGGCCATGAAGAAATATAGGTAGGCTTAAATAAAAAATTTGGGGACCCCAGAATTTATGGGCCCTGTGCGAGTCACACAGTCTGCACACCTATGGGCCCGGCCCTAATCCATAGCATCCAAACTAATTACCCTAGCATCCAAAATAATATCCATACCATCTAAACCAAATACCCTAGCATCCAAAAGAACACCCATAGCAAAAGCAACTCCAAGTGGTGAGGAGGCAATGCACCGGCCGGTCTGGTTGCGCGCGCCGTGTGGCATCGGGACGATGGTTGGGACGAACATATAGAGGGAGGTTGGACGTTACCGTGGGCACGAGGGAAATGTGTCTCCGATGTCGACGAGCGGAAGATTCGACCGACGAGAAGGACAGAGCGATCGATGGATGATAGCTCCAGCGAAAGACGAACACGACGATGGTTGATCGGATAAAGGGGGAGATGAGAGGGTTGGTCAAGAGTGTAGCAGAGATGTGGATAAGGCTGAAGCGGCCGAAGAGTTATGTGTAGTAAATTAATTTGTGGAAGGAGTGGCGGGAGTTGTATTCTGCCCGCCTCCGCAAAACTTAGCTATGGTGGGCGACGTTGTGTGCCCGCCACATTTCTTTCTGCATTTTCGGTATAACATAACATCCAAACAAGGACGAAAAAGGTTGAAACTTTTTATATGATTAATCAATGTTGAGGATATCGCTTATCGTTAGCGTCTCGGTCAGCTAGGGATTAGAGATTAATCAGAAATTGGGCGATTAATCGATTTTATCGGTTGACTATTAATCGATAATTTTTTGCAAATCACACGTTCTCAACACTAAAATATGCTATATTCAAAACCAAAAAAATATTGGATAGAAGTGTTACATTGATTCCTAGCCTTTGAATCCCCATATAATGACAAAAATAGCACAATAGTACATATTGCACAACAAATCCACAAAACAAAAATAAACATATGTGTTTGCAAAGATAGTGCTAGAAATAGGCCCGATTTATCAGTAGATTCCCGCTAAATCGTTTGTCAGAGTGATAAATCGGACCAAAGGATAAACAGTGAAGATAAGGCATATTCTTATCGGTCACCCCGGGTAACGATAAATCGGACGATAAATCATTGAATCGGACGATTGTTTGAACAGTGTGACTAATAAACAACATAAGTTACTGTTAGGGAACATTGCATGGGAAACAAAAAAATTCCTACGCTTCACCAAGATCAATCTAGGAGATGAGCATCTACGAGAGGAGAGATCGGATCCACATACCCTTGTAGATCGCTAAGCAGGAAGCGTTAAGAAACGCGGTTGATGTAGTCGAACGTCTTCGCAATCCAAATCGCAAGCCGTCCCGCGATCCAATCACGATCCGTTCCGATCTAGCGCCGAACGGACGACACCTCCGCGTTCAGCACACGTACATCTTGATGACGTCTCCGCCTCCTTGATCTAGCAAGCGAGGGAGGAGAGGTAGATGAGTTCTCCGACAGCACAACGGCGTGGTAGCGGTGGTGGTGGAGCACTCTCAGCAGGGCTTCGCCAAGCACTGTCGCAGATGCGTTTTCGGTGGAGAAACAGATCTAGGGAGAGAAGGAGGGCTGCACCTATGCCTTGGGGTATGGCTGCCCTCCCTCTCCCTCTCCATATATAGGAGGAGGGGGTAGGTGGGGCGCAGCCCTAGCCCCTCCTCCAAGGAGGGGTCGGCCGGCCAGGTGGGGAGGAGTCCACCTCCCACAAGTGAGGTGGAAGCCCTAGGGAGGAGTCCCTCCTCTCCAAGGCACCCCCACCTACCACCTTGGGCACATGGGGCCCTTTAGGAGTCGGCTGCCCAGCCCACCAGGGGGCTGGTGTGCCATCTCTTAGGCCCATGTGCCCAACCCTTTTGGCACTCCCGGTACACTACCGGAAACACCTGAAACCTTTCCGGAACCAGAATACCACTTTCCTATATATAAATATTTACCTCCAGACCATTCCAGAGCTCCTCGTGACGTCCGGGGTCTCATTCGGGACTCCGAACAACTTTTGGTCACCAACATATATAACTCAATGATATCAAATCGTCACCGAACGTTAAGTGTGCAGACCGTGCGGGTTCGAGAACTATGTAGACATGAACGGGACACCTCTACGATCAATAACCAATAGAGGGACCTGGATGCCCATATTGGTTCCTACATATTCTACGAAGATCTTTATCGGTCGAACCACGATGTCAAGGATTCAGTCAATCCCGTATGGAGTTCCCTTTGTCCATTGGTATGTTACTTGCCCGAGCTTCGATCGTCGGTATCTCCATACCTAGTTCAATCTCGTTACCGGCAAGTCTATTTACTCGTTCCGTAATAAAAGATCTCGTGGCTAACTCCTTAGTCACATTGCTTGCAAGCTTCTTGTGATGCTGTATTACCGAGTGGGCCTAGAGATACCTCTCCGTCACACGGAGTGACAAATCCCAGTCTCGATCCACGCCAACCCAACAGACACCCTCGGAGATACCTGTAGAGCACCTTTATAGTCACCCAGTAACGTTGTGACATTTGATACACACAAGGTACTCCTCCGGTGTCAGTGAGTTGCATGATCTCATGGTCATAGGAACAGATACTTGACACGCAGAAAACAATAGCAATAAACTTGACACGATCATATGCTACGTTCATAGTTTGGGTCTTGTCCATCACATCATTCTCCTAATGATGTGATCCCGTTATCAAATGACAAATCATGTCTATGGCCAGGAAACCTTGACCATGTTTGATCAACGAGCTAGACTAGTAGAGGCTCACTAGGGACACAGTGTTGTCTATGTATCCACACAGGTATCTGAGTTTCCGATCAATACAATTCTAGCATGGATAATAAACGATTATCATGAACAAGGAAATACGATAATAATTAATTTATTATTGCCTCTAGGGCATATTTCCAACAGTCTCCCACTTGCACTAGAGTCAATAATCTAGTTCACATCACCATGTGATTAACACCCAATGTGTTATGGGGTTTTCTCATGTTTTGCTTGTGAGAGAGGCTTTTAGTCAACGGGTCTGCAACATTCAGATCCGTCTGCACTTTGCAAATATTATGTCATGCTGTAGATGCTGCTACCATGCTCCAATTGGAACTATTCCAAATGGTGCTCCACTATACGTATCCGGATTGCTACTCAGAGTCATCCAGATTGGTGTCAAAACTTGCATCGACGTAACTCTTTTCGACGAACTCTTTATCACCTTCATAATCGAGAAATATTTCCTCAGTCCTCAAGTTACTAAGGATAATTTGACCGCTGTCCAGTGATCCACTCCTAGATCACTCATGTACCCCTTGACAGGCTCATGGGAAGGCACACACCAGGCGCGGTACACAGCATGGCATACTATATAGATCCTACGGCTAAGGCATAGGGGACGACCTTCGTCCTTTTTCTCTCTTCTGCCATGGTCGAGCTTTTGAGTCTCACTCAACTTCACACCTTACAAATCAGGCATGAACTCCTTCTTTGACTGATCCATTTTGAACTCCTTCAAAATCTTGTCAAGGTATGCACTCATTGAAAGTCTTATCAGGCATTTGATCTATCTCTATAGATCTTGATGCCCAATATTTAAGTAGCCTTTTATCCAAGTCTTCCTTTGAAAAACACCTTTCAAACAACCTTTTATGCCTTCCAGAAATTTCTACATCATTCCCGATCAACAATATGTCATCCACATATACTTATCAGAAATTATATAGTGCTCCCACTCACTTTCTTGTAAATACAAGTTTCTTATAAACTTTGTATAAACCGAAAAGCTTTGATCACCTCATCAAAGCATATATTCCAACTCCGAGATGCTTGCTCCAGTCCCTAGAAGGATCGCTGGAGCTTGCATACCTTTTAGCATCCTTAGGACCGACAAAACCTTCTGGTTGTATCACATACAACCTTTCCTCACGGAAACCGTTAAGGAAACTCTGTTTTGACATCCGTCTGCCAGATTTCATAATCGAAAAATGCAGCAACTGCTAAGATAATTCCAACAGACTTGAGCATCGCTACGGGTGAGAAAGTCTCATCGTAGTCAACTCCTTCAACTTGTCTGAAACTACTTTGCGACGAGTCGATCTTTATAAATGGTGACATTTACCATCAGCATTTGTCTTCTTCTTAAAGATCCATTTCTAATTAACGGCCTGCCATTCATCGGGCAAGTCTACCAAAGTCCATACTTGGCTTTCATACATGGATCTTATCTCGGATTTCATGGCTCTTAGCCATTTGTTGGAATCCGGGCCCACCATCGCTTCTCCATAGCTCGTAGGTTCATCGTTGTCCAACAACATGACCTCCAAGACAGGGTTATCCTACCACTCAGGAGCAGTACGTGCCCTTGTCGACCTACGAGGTTCGATAGTAACTTGATCTGAAGCATCATGATCACTATCATTAGCTTCCTCTTCAACTGATGTAGGTTCCATAGAAACATCTTTCTACGCTGCACTACTCTCTGGTTGAAGTGAAGGTTCAACAACCTCATCAATTTCTATCTTCCTCCCACTCAATTCTTTCGAGAGAAACTCTTTCTCGAGAAATGACCCGTTCTTAGCGACAAACACTTTATCTTCGGTTCTGAGATAGAAGGTGTACCCAACCGTCTCTTTTGGGTATCCTATGAAGACGCATTTCTCCGCTTTGGGTTCCAGCTTTTCAGGCTGAAGCTTTTTGACATAAGCATCGCATCCCCAAACTTTAAGAAATGACAGCTTAGGTTTCTGCCAAACCATAATTCATACGGTGTCATCTCAACAGACTTTAGATGGTGCCCTATTTTAAAGTGAATGTAGTTGTCTCTAATGCATAACCCCCCAAAATGATAGTGGCAAATCGGTAAGAGACATCATGGTACGTACTATATCCAATAGAGCATGGCTACGACGTACAAACACACCATCACACTATGGTGTTCCACGCGGCGTTAGTTGTGAAACAATTTCCACATTGTCTCAAGTTGCACACCAAACTCGTAACTCAGATATTCACCTCCATGATCATATCATAGATATTTTATCTACTTGTCACGATGATCTTCAACTTCACTATGAAATTGCTTGAACTTTTCAAATGTTTCAGACATGTGTTTCATTAAGTAAATATACCCATATCTACTCAAATCATCAGTGAAGGTAAGAAAATAATGATATCCACTGCACGCTACAACACTCATTGGACCGCATACATCAACATGTATCATTTCCAATAAGTCACTTGCCCGCTCCATCAAACCGGAAAACGGGGTCTTAGTCATCTTGCCCATGAGGCATGGTCCGCATGTCTCAAGCGATTCGAAATCGAGTGAGTCCAAAGATCCATCAGCATGGATTTTCTTCATGCGCTTTGCACCAATATGACCTTAGCGACAGTGCCACAAGTATGTGGTACTATCATTATTAACTTTGCATATTTTGGCATCAATATTATGAACATGTGTATCACTACGATCGAGATTCAATAAACCATTCACATTGGGTGCATGACCACTGAAGGTATTATTCATGTAAACAGAATAACCATTATTCTCTGAGTTAAATGAATAACTGTATTGCAATAAACACGATCCAATCTTGTTCATGCTCAACACAAACACCAAATAACATTTATTTAGGTTCAATCACTAATCCCGAAGGTAGAGGGAGCATGCGATGGTGATCACATCAACCTTGGAAACATTTCCAACACACATCGTCACCTCGCCCTTCAGCTAATCTCCGTTCATTCCGTAGCTTTTATTTTGAGTTACTAACACTAGCAACTGAAACGGATCTAACACCCAGGTGCTACTAGGAGTACTAGTAAGGTACACATCAATAACACGTATATCAAATATACTTCTGTTGACGTTGCCAGCCTTCTTATCTGCCAAGTATCTGGGGCAGTTCCGCTACTAGTGACCGTTCCCCTTATTATAGAAGCACTTAATCTCAGGTTTGGGTTCAACCTCGGGTTTCTTCACTGGAGCGGCAACTGGCTTGCCATTCATGAAGTTTCCCTTCTTGCCCTTGCCCTTCTCGAAACTAGTGGTTTTACTAACCATCAACACTTGATGCTCCTTCTTGATTTCTACCTTCGCGGTGTCAAACATGCGAATAGCTCAGGGATCATCTCCATCCCTGGCAAGTTATAGTTCATCACGAAGCTTCTAGTAGCTTGGTGGCAGTGACTTGGAGAACTCTGTCAATCACTATCTTATCTGGAAGATGAACTCCCACTTGATTCAAGTGATTGTAGTACCCAGACAATCTGGGCATATGCTCACCTGATTGAGCTATTCTCCTTCATCTTGCAGGCAAAGAATCTTGTTGGAGGTCTCATATCTCTCAACAAGGGCACGAGCCTGAAATCCCAATTTCAGCTCTTGGAACATCTCATATGCTCGGTGACGTTTCAAAATGTCTTTGGAGCCTCAATTCTAAGATGTAATGCATGACGCACTGAACTATCAGGTAGTCATCAAAACGTGTATGTCGGATGTTCACAACATCCACAGACGACGCTTGAGGGGGTGGCCCACCGAGCGGTGCATCAAGGACATAAGCCTTCTGTGCAGCAATGAGGTCAATCCTCAGATCATGGACCCAGTCCGCATAACTGCTACCATCATCTTTCAACTTACTTTTTCTCTAGGAACGTATCAAAATTTAAGGGAGCTACAGCACGACCTATCGATCTACAATATAATTTTGCAAATACAACTTTAGACTATGTTCATGATAATGAGTTCAATTAATCATATTACTAAAGAGCTCCCACTCAAATTGACATCCCTCCGGTCATCCGAGTGCTACATGATCCCAATTAACCAACCCAAGTCCGATCATCATGTGAGATGAGGTGGTTTCAATGGTGAACATCTCCATGTTGATCATATCTACTATATGACTCATGTTCGACCTTTCAGTCTCTTCTGTTCCGAGGCCATGTCCGTACATGCTAGGCTCGTCAAGTTTAACCCGAGTGTTCCGCATGTGCAACACTGGCTTGCACCCGTTGTATGCGAACGTAGAGTCTATCACACCCGATCATCACATGGTGTGTCGAAACGACGAACTTTTGCAATGGTGCACACTCGAGGAGAACACAATTTTATCTTGAAATTTTAGAGAGGGGTCACCTTATAATGCTACCGTCGTCCTAAGCAAAAGAAGATGCATAAAAGGATTAACGTCACATGCAAATCATAAGTGACATGATATGGCCATGAACTTGTGCTTTTGATCTCCATCTCCAAAGCACCGGCATGATCTCCATCGTCACTGGCATGACACCATGATCTCCATCATATTGATCTCCTTCTACGTGTCGCCATGAGGTTGTCGCGCCAACTATTGCATCTACAACTATTGCTAACTCATAGCGATAAAGTAAAGCAAATGACACAAATTAATTAAAGACAACCCTATGGCTCCTGCCGGTTGCCGTACTAATGGACATGCAAGTCGATATAACCTATTACAAAACATGATCATCTCATACATCACATATATCACATCATGTATTTGGCCATATCATATCACAACATACCCTGCAAAAACAAGTTAGACGTCCTCTAATTTGTTGTTGCATGTTTTACGTGGCTGCTATGGGTATCTAGCAAGAACGATTCTTACCTACGCAAAACCACAACAGTGATATACAAGTTGCTATTTCACCTTCTACAAGGACCGCCTTTGTCGAATCCGATTCAACTAAGGTGGGAGAGACAGACACCCGCCAGCCCTCTTATGTAACAAAGTTACATGTCAGTCGATGGAACCGGTCTCATGTACGAGGACATGTAAAGTTGGTCCGGTTCGCTTCATCCCATAATACGACTGAATCAAAATAAGACTAAGGAACGAAGCAATCTGAATATCAACGCCCACAAACTCCTTTGTGTTCTACTCATGATCTCATCTACGCATAGACCTAGCTCATGATGCCACTGTTGGGGAACGTTGCATGGGAAACAAAAATTTTCCGACGCTTCACCAAGATCAATCTAGGAGATGAGCATCTACGAGAGGAGAGATCGGATCCACATACCCTTGTAGATCAATAAGCGGGAAGCGTTAAGAAACGCGATTGATGTAGTCGAACGTCTTCGCGATCCAAATCGCAAGCCATCCCGCGATCCAATCATGATCCGTTCCGATCTAGCGCCGAACGGATGACACTGTTGGAAATATGCCCTAGAGGCAATAATAAAGTGGTTATTATTATATTTCTTTGTTCATGATAATCGTTTATTATCCATGCTATAATTGTATTAATTGGAAACACTAATGCATGTGTGGATACATAGACAACACTGTGTCCCTAGTATGCCTCTAGTAGACTAGCTCATTGATCAAAGATGGTCAAGGTTTCCTAGCCATAGACATGAGATGTCATTTGATAAGGGGATCACATCATTAGGAGAATGATGTGATGGACAAGACCCAAACTATGAACGTAGCATATGATCGTGTCAGGTTATTGCTATTGTTTTCTGCATGTCAAGTATCTGTTCCTATGACCATGAGATCATGCAACTCACTGACACCGGAGGAATACCTTGTGTGTATCAAACGTCGCAACGTAACTGGGTGACTATAAAGATGCTCTACAGGTATCTCCGAGGGTGTCTGTTGAGTTGGCATGGATCAAGACTGGGATTTGTTACTCTGTGTGACGGAGAGGTATCTCAGGGCCCACTCGGTAATACAACATCACAATAAGCCTTGCAAGCAATGTGACTACAGAGTTAGCCACGGGATCTTGTATTATGCAACGAGTAAAGAGACTTGCCGGTAATGATATTGAACTAGGTATAGAGATACCGACGATCGGGCAAGTAACATACCGAATAACAAAAGGAACAATATACGGGATTAACTGAATCCTTGACATAGAGGTTCAACCGATAAAGATCTTCGTAGAATATGTAGGAGCCAATATGGACATCCAGGTCCCGCTATTGGTTATTGACCGTAGAGGTGTCTCGGTCATGTCTGCATAGTTCTCGAACCCGCAGGGTCTGCACACTTAAGGTTCGGTGACGTTTCGGTGTAGTTGAGTTATGTATGTTGGTGACCGAAGGTTGTTCGGAATCCCGGATGAGATCTCGGACGTCACGAGGAGCTCCGGAATGTCCGGAGGTAAAGATTGATATATAGGAAGTCCCGTTTTGGTCACCGGAAAAGTTTCGGGTAATTCCGGTAATGTACCGGGGGTACCGGGAGGGATCCGGAGGGCCATCGGGAGGGGCCACTCACGCCGAGAGGCCACATGGGCCTTAGTGGGCTGGGCAAGCCAGCCCCTAAGGGCCCATGTGGCTAGGGTGAGGGGAAAGGAAAAAACCCTAAGTGGGGAAGGAAAACTCCAAGTAGGAAAGGAATCCTACTTGGAGTAGGATTGGAGGTGGATTCCTCCACCTCCTCCTGGTTTGGCCGACTCCTAGGGGGAACCCTAGGGGCGCCGGCCCTCCTGCCTCCCTCCTATATATACTAGAGGGGAGAGAGGACCAACACACCTAAGCCACGGTGCAGCCCTCTCTCCCCAATAGATCGTCTCCCCTTGTTTTCGGCGGTGCTTAGGCGAAGCCCTGCCAGAATAGTTCCACCACCATCGCCGCCACGCTGTCGCGCTGCCGGAGAACTCATTTACCTCTTCACCCCTCTTGCTGGATCAAGAAGGCGGAGATCGTCATCAAGCGGTACGTGTGCTGAACGCGGAGGTGCCGTCCGTTCGGCGCTAGATCGGGACGGATCGCGGGACGGTTGCGATTTGGATCGCGAAGACGTTCGATTACACCAACTGCGTTTCTTAACGCTTCCCGCTTAGCGATCTACAAGGGTATGTAGATCCACTCTCCCTCTCGTAGATGCTCATCACCATGGATAGATCTTGCGTGTGCGTAGGAAAAATTTTGCTTCCCATGCAACGTTCCCCAACAGTGGCATCATGAGCTTGGTTTATGCATAGATGAGATCACGAGTAGAACACAAAGGAGTTTGTGGGCGTTGATGCTCAGATTGCTTCCTCCCTTCGTCTTTTCTTGATTCAGTAGTATTGTGGGATGAAGCGGCCCGGACCAACATTACTCGTACGCTTACGAGAGACCGGTTCCATCAACTGACATGTGACTTTGTTGCATAAAGATGGCTGGCGGGAGTCTGTCTCTCCCACTTTAGTTGGATCGGATTCGACAAAGGCGGTCCTTGAGAAGGTTGAATAGCAATTTGTGTATCACCATTGTGGTTTTTGCGTAGGTAAGAATCGTTCTTGCTAGATACCCGTAGCAGCCACGTAAAACATGCAACAACAATTAGAGGACGTCTAACTTGTTTTTGCAGGGTATGTTGTGATATGATATGGCCAATTATATGATGAGATATATGTGATGTATGAGATGATCATGTTTTGTATAGAATATCACGACTTGCATGTCGATGAGTACGGCAACCGGCAGGAGCCATAGGGTTGTCTTTAATTTATTTTCACCGTTTTGCTTTAGTTTATCGCTATGAGTTAGCAATAGTCGTAGAAGCAATAGTTGGCGCAACAACCTCACGGCGACACGTTGATGGAGATCATGGTGTCATGCCAGTGACGATGGAGATCATGCCGGTGCTTTGAAGATGGAGATCAAAAGCACAAGTTCATGGCCATATCATGTCACTTATGATTTGCATGTGATGTTAATCATTTTATGCATCTTATTTTGCTTAGGACGACGGTAGCATTATAAGGTGATCCATCACTAAAATTTCAAGATAAAATTGTGTTCTCCCCGAGTGTGCACCGTTGCGAAAGTTCGTCATTTCGAGACACCACGTGATGATCGGGTGTGATAGACTCTACGTTCGCATACAACGGGTGCAAGCCAGTGTTGCACGTACGGAACACTCGGGTTAAACTTGACGAGCCTAGCATGTACAGACATGGCCTCGAAACACAAAAGACCGAAAGGTCGAACATGAGTCATATAGAAGATATGATCAACATGAAGATGTTCACCATTGAAACCACCTCATCTCACGTGATGATCGGACTTGAGTTGCTAAATTTGGATCATGTGACACTCGAATGACCAGAGGGATGTCAATTTGAGTGGGAGTTTTTTAAGTAATTTGATTAACTAAACTCATTATCTTGAACAATAGTCTAAGTTGTGTTTCCAAAATTTATGTTGTAGATCAATGGCTCGCGCAGTAGCACACCTGAATTTTAATGCGTTCCTAGAGAAAGCCAAGTTGAAAGATGATGGAAGTAACTTTGTAGACCAGGCCCGTAATCTGAGGATTATCCTTACGGCTTCCCAAAAGGCTTATGTCCTTGATGCACCGCTTGGTGAACCACCCGCTCTAGTAGAGTCTGCAGACGTTGCGAACGCCTGGCAGACACGTTCTGATGATTACTCAATAGTTCAATGTGCAATGTTGTATGGCTTAGAACCGGGACTTCAAAGACATTTTGAACGTCATGGAGCATATGATATGTTCCAAGAGTTGAAGTTTATCTTTCAGAAGAATGCCCGGATCGAGAGGTATGAGACCTCCGATAAGTTATGTGCTTGCAAGATGGAGGAGAACGGGTCTGTCAATGAACACATACTCAAAATGTCTGGGTATTCCCCCCGTCTGGCTGAATTGGGGATGCCCCTTCCGCCAGAGGCTATCACTGACAGAGTTCTTCAATCACTGCCACCTAGCTACAAGAGCTTCGTGTTGAACTATAACATGCACGGGATGAACAAATCAGTCACCGAGCTGTTTGCGATGTTGAAAGTCGCTGAGTCTGAGATTCAGAAGGAGCATCAAGTGTTGATGGTCAATAAAACCACTAGTTTCAAGAAGAATGGCAAGGGTAAGAAGGGTAACTCCAAGAAGAGTGGCAAAGCAGTTGCCCCTCCCGTGAAGAAACCCAAAGCTGGACCCAAGCCAGAAACTGAGTGCTTTCATTGCAAGGGAACTGGTCACTGGAAGCGGAACTGCCCCAAGTATCTGGCTGAAAAGAAGGCGGCCAACAACAAACAAGGTATATATGATATACATGTTATTGATGTGTACCTTACCAACTCTCGTAGTAGTGCCTGGGTATTTGATACCGGTTCGGTTGCTCACATTTGCAACTCAAAACAGGAACTACGGAATAGACGGACGCTGGCAAAGGACGAAGTGACAATGCGCGTGGGAAATGGTTCCAAGGTTGATGTGATCGCCGTCGGCACGCTCGCTCTTCGATTACCATCGGGATTAGTGATGAACCTGAATAATTGTTATTTAGTGCCTGCGTTAAGCATGAACATTATATCTGGATCTTGTTTATTGCGAGACGGTTACTCATTTAAATCAGAGAATAATGGTTGTTCTATTTATATGAGTAATATCTTTTATGGTCATGCACCCAACGTGAGGGGTTTATTCTTAATGAATCTCGATAGTGATGATACACATGTTCATAACATTGATGTCAAAAGATGTAGAGTTGATAATGATAGTACCACTTTCTTGTGGCACTGCCACTTAGGTCATATTGGTGTAAAACGCATGAAGAAGCTCCATGCTGATGGACTTTTGGAGTCACTTGATTTTGAATCACTTGACACATGTGAACCATGCCTCATGGGCAAGATGACTAAGACCCCGTTCTCTGGAACAATGGAACGGGCAAGTGACTTGTTGGAAATCATACATACTGATGTGTGCGGTCCGATGAGTATTGAGGCGCGCGGTGGATATCGTTATTTTCTCACCTTCACTGATGACTTAAGTAGATATGGGTATATTTACTTAATAAAACACAAGTCTGAAACGTCTGAAAAGTTCAAGCAATTTCAGAGTGAAGTTGAGAATCAACGTAACAAGAAGATTAAATTCCTACGATCTGATCGAGGAGGAGAATATCTGAGTTATGAGTTTGGCAGTCACTTAAGACAATGTGGAATTGTTTCACAATTGACATCGCCTGGAACACCACAGCGTAATGGTGTGTCCGAACGTCGTAATCGAACCTTATTGGATATGGTGCGTTCTATGATGTCTTTTGCCGATTTGCCACTATCGTTTTGGGGTTATGCGTTAGAGACAGCTGCATTCACTTTAAATAGGGCACCATCAAAATCCGTTGAGACGACGCCATATGAACTGTGGTTTGGCAAGAAGCCAAAGTTGTCGTTTCTTAAAGTTTGGGGATGTGATTCTTATGTCAAAAAGCTTCAGCCTGAAAAGCTGGAACCCAAAGCGGACAAATGCGTCTTCATAGGATACCCAAAAGAGACAGTTGGGTATACCTTCTATCTCAGATCCGAAGGCAAAGTGTTTGTCTCTTAAAACGGAACATTTCTTGAGAAAGAGTTTCTCTCGAAAGAATTGAGTGGGAGGAAGATAGAACTTGATGAGGTTGTTGAACCTTTGTTTCAACCAGAGAGTAGCGCAGCACAGAAAGTTGTTTCTGTGGAGTCTACGTCAGTTGAAGAGGAAGTTAATGATGATGATCATGAAGCTTCGGATCAAGTTACTATCGAACCTCGTAGGTCGACAAGGACGCGTACTGCTCTTGAGTGGTATGGCAACCCTGTCTTAGAGGTCATGTTGATGGACAATGATGAACCTACGAGCTATGGAGAAGCGATGATGGGCCTGGATTCCGAGAAATGGTTAGAGGCCATGAAGTCCGAGATGGGATCCATGTATGAAAACAAAGTATGGGCTTTGGAAGTATTACCTGAAGGGCGAAAGGCCATTCAGAACAAATGGATCTTTAAGAAGAAGACGGACGCGGACGGTAATATCACCGTCTATAAAGCTCGGCTTGTGGCAAAGGGTTTTTCACAAGTTCAAGGAGTTGACTACAATGAGACCTTCTCACCCGTAGTGATGCTTAAGTCTGTCAGAATCATGTTAGCAATAGCTGCATTCTTCGATTATGAAATTTGGCAGATGGATGTCAAAACAACGTTCCTTAACGGTTTCCTTAAGGAAGAGTTGTATATGATGCAACCAGAAGGTTTTGTCGATCCAGAGAATGCTAACAAAGTTTGCAAACTCCAGCGATCCATTTATGGACTGGTGCAAGCATCTCGGAGTTGGAATCTTCACTTTGATGAGGTGATCAAAGCGTTCGGGTTTATACAAGTTTACGGAGAAGCTTGTATCTACAAGAAAGTGAGTGGGAGCTCTATAGCGTTTCTAATATTATGTGTGGATGACATATTGCTGATTGCAAACAATATAGAAATGTTGGAAAGCGTGAAGGAGTATTTGAACAAGAGTTTTTCAATGAAGGACCAAGGAGAAGTTGCTTTCATATTAGGCATCAAGATCTATAGAGATAGATCGAGACGCTTAATAGGACTTTTACAAAGCACATACCTTGACAAAGTTTTGAAGAAGTTCAAAATGGATCAGTCCAAGAAGGGGTTCTTGCCTGTATTGCAAGGTGTGAAGTTGAGTAAGACTCAATGCCCAGTGACTGCAGAAGATAGAGAAAAGATGAGTGTCGTCCCCTATGCTTCAGCCATAGGCTCTATCATGTATGCAATGCTATGCACAAGACCCGATGTCAGCCTTGCCATAAGTATGGCTGGAAGGTTTCAAAGTGATCCAGGAATGGAACACTGGACGGCGGTCAAGAATATCCTTATGTACCTGAAAAGGACTAAGGACATGTTTCTCGTTTATGGAGGTGATCAAGAGCTCGTCGTAAAGGGTTATGTCGATGCAAGCTTTGATACTGATCCGGATGACTCTAAGTCTCAAACCGGATACGTATTTATTCTCAATGGGGGTACGGTAAGCTGGTGCAGTTCCAAGCAGAGCGTTGTAGCTGATTCTACAAGCGAAGCGGAGTACATCGCTGCCTCGGAGGCGGCGAATGAAGGTGTTTAGATGAAGGAGTTCATGACAGATCTTGGAGTAGTGCCTAGTGCACTAAACCCAATGACTCTATTCTATGACAACACTGGTGCCATTGCTCTAGCCAAGGAACCAAGGTTTCACAAGAGGACTAGACACATAAAGCGACGTTTGAATTCCATCCGCGATTACGTCAAGGAGGAGGACACAAATATTTGCAAAGTGCACATGGATCTGAATGTCGCAGACCCGATGACTAAACCTCTTCCAAGGGCTAAACATGATCAACACCAGAACTGTATGGGTGTTAGATTCATTACAATGTAAATCACATAGTGATGTGAGCTAGATTATTGACTCTAGTGCAAGTGGGAGACTGTTGGAAATATGCCCTAGAGGCAATAATAAACTGATTATTATTATATTTCCTTGTTCATGATAATCGTTTATTATCCATGCTATAATTGTATTAATTGGAAACACTAATGCATGTGTGGATACATAGACAACACTATGTCCCTAGTATGCCTCTAGTAGACTAGCTCGTTGATCAAAGATGATTAAGGTTTCCTAGCCATAGACATGAGATGCCATTTGATAACGGGATCACATCATTAGGAGAATGATGTGATGGACAAGACCTAA
The DNA here is from genome assembly GCA_039707655.1 of Elymus sibiricus. NCBI lineage: Eukaryota > Viridiplantae > Streptophyta > Magnoliopsida > Poales > Poaceae > Elymus > Elymus sibiricus. The sequence goes on from CM077667.1 coordinate 128,556,658, forward strand.
ACTATGAACGTAGCATATGATCGTGTCAGTTTATTGCTATTGTTTTCTGCATGTCAAGTATCTGTTCCTATGACCATGAGATCATGCAACTCATTGACACCGGAGGAATACCTTGTGTATATCAAATGTCGCAACGTAACTGGGTGACTATAAAGATGCTCTACAGGTATCTCCGAGGGTGTCTGTTGAGTTAGCATGGATCAAGACTGGGATTTGGTACTCCGTGTGACGGAGAGGTATCTCAGGGCCCACTCGATAATACAACATCACAATAAGCCTTGCAAGCAATGTGACTAAAGAGTTAGCCACGGGATCTTGTATTATGCAACGAGTAAAGAGACTTGCCGGTAACGAGATTGAACTAGGTATAGAGATACCGACGATCGAATCTCGGGCAAGTAACATACCGAAGAACAAAAGGAACAGTATACGGGATTAACTGAATCCTTGACATAGAGGTTCAACCGATAAAGATCTTCGTATAATATGTAGGAGCCAATATGGACATCCAGGTCCCGCTATTGGTTATTGACCGTAGAGGTGTCTCGGTCATGTCTGCATAGTTCTCGAACCCGCAGGGTCTGCACACTTAAGGTTCGGTGACGTTTCGGTATAGTTGAGTTATGTATGTTTGTGACCGAAGGTTGTTCGGAGTCCCGGATGAGATCCCGGATGTCACGAGGAGCTCCGGAATGGTCCGTAGGTAAAGATTGATATATAGGAAGTCCCGTTTTGGTCACCGGAAAAGTTTCGGGTAATTTCGGTAATGTACAGGGGGTACCGGGAGGGTTCTGGAGGGCCATCAGGAGCGGCCACTCACGCCGGGAGGCCACGTGGTCCTTAGGGGTGGCGCACCAGCCCTTAGTGGGCTGGGCAAGCCAGCCCCTAAGGGCCCATGCGGCTAGGGTGAGGGGAAAGGAAAAAAACCCCAAGTGGGGAAGGGAAACTCCAAGTAGGAAAGGAATCCTACTTGGAGTAGGATTGGAGGTGGACTCCTCCACCTCCTCCTGGTTCGGCCGACTCCTAGGGGGAACCCTAGGGGCGCCGGCCCTCCTCCATCCCTCCTATATATACTAGAGGGGAGAGAGGGCCAACACACCTAAGCCACGGTGCAGCCCTCTCTCCCCAATAGATCGCCTCCCCTAGTTTTCGGCGGTGCTTAGGCGAAGCCCTGCCGGAATAGTTCCACCACCATCGCTGCCACGCCGTCGCGCTGTCGGAGAACTCGTTTACCTCTTCGCCCCTCTTGCTGGATCAAGAAGGCGGAGATCGTCATCAAGCTGTACGTGTGCTGAACGCGGAGGTGCCGTCCGTTCGGCCCTAGATCGGGACGGATCGCGGGATGGTTGCAATTTGCATCGCGAAGACATTCGACTACACCAACCGCGTTTCTTAACGCTTCCCGCTTAGCGATCTGCAAGGGTATGTAGATCCACTCTCCCTCTCGTAGATGCTCATCACCATGGATAGATTTTGTGTGTGCGTAGGAAAATTTTTGTTTCCCATGCAACGTTCCCCAACAGACACCTCCGCGTTCAGCACACGTATAGCTCGATGACGTCTCCGCCTCCTTGATCCAGCAAGCGAGGGCAGAGAGGTAGATGATTTCTCCGACAGCACAACGGCGTGGTGGTGGAGCAATTTGAGTAGGGCTTCGCCAAGCACTGTCGCAGATGCGTTTTCGGTGGAGAAACAGATCTAGGGAGAGAGGGAGGGCTGCACTTATGCCTTGGGGTACGTCTGCCCTCCCTCTATATATATAGGAGGAGGGGGTAGGTGGGGCACAGCCCTAGCCCCTCCTCCAAGGAGGGGTCGGCCAGCCAGGTGGGGAGGAGTCCACATCCCACAAGGGAGGTGGAAGCCCTAGGGAGGAGTCCCTCCTCTCCAAGGCACCCCCACCTACCACCTTGGGCACATGGGCCCCTTTAGGGGTCGGCTGCCCAGCCCACCAGGGGCTGGTGTGCCATCTCTTAGGCCCATGTGGCCCCCGGGGTGGGTGGGCCCCTCCCGGTGGACCCTCAGAACCCTTTCGGCACTCCCAGTACACTACCGGAAACACCCGAAACCTTTCCGAAACCCGAATACCACTTTCCTATATATAAATCTTTACCTCCGGACCATTCTGGAGCTCCTCGTGACATCCGGGATCTCATTCGGGACTCCGAACAACTTTCGGTCACCAACATATATAACTCAATAATATCAAATCGTCACCGAACGTTAAGTGTGCAGACCCTGCGGGTTCGAGAACTATGTAGACATGACCGAGACACCTCTATGGTCAATAACCAATAGTGGGACCTGGATGCCCATATTGGTTTCTACATATTCTACGAAGATCTTTATCGGTCGAACCACGATGTCAAGGATTCAGTCAATCCCGTATGCAGTTCCCTTTGTCCATTGGTATGTTACTTGCTCGAGATTCGATCGTCGGTATCTCCATACCTAGTTCAATATCGTTACCGGCAAGTCTATTTAGTCATTCCGTAATACAAGATCTCGTGGCTAACTCCTTAGTCACATTGCTTGCAAGCTTCTTGTGATGCTGTATTACCGAGTGGGCCAAGAGATACCTCTCCATCACACGGAGTGACAAATCCCAGTCTCGATCCACGCCAACCCAACAGACACCCTCGGATATACCTATAGAGCACCTTTATAGTCACCCAGTTGCGTTGTGACGTTTGATACACACAAGGTATTCCTCCGGTGTCAGTGAGTTGCATGATCTCATGGTCATAGGAACAGATACTTGACACGCAGAAAACAATAGCAATAAGCTTGACACGATCATATGCTACGTTCATAGTTTGGGTCTTGTCCATCACATCATTCTCCTAATGATGTGATCCCGTTATCAAATGAAAACTCATGTCTATGGCCAGGAAACCTTGACCATCTTTGATCAACGAGCTAGACTAGTAGAGGCTCACTAGGGACACAGTGTTGTCTATGTATCCACACATGTATCTGAGTTTCCGATCAATACAATTCTAGCATGGATAATAAACAATTATCATGAACAAGTAAATATGATAATAACTAATTTATTATTGCCTCTAGGGCATATTTCCAACAGTTACATCCTTCAATTGTTAAGCATTAGCCGATTTTTGGGCCATCAAATAGGGTAAAGGGCTCTTCGGTTCAAAATAACGTTCAAACAAGTTGTGAAGTTGATCAAACTTTGCATGGTGTGTTCACACGACCCTGTTGTGGTAAAAAAAATACATGTTATGAAAAAAACTAGATGCATTTCGTGTACAAACCGAACACTATCCAGCGAAGTGTCGGGGTTTTGAACGAAAACCGCCGCCTTCCATACACAACTCCATTTTTTACGTCATTTCAACTTAAAACTTTTTTCTGATTAATACACACCATTCTAAGTCTCATGCTAAAATATGGGCACGTTTTGAGTTGTTTTGCTATTTTTGAAGCATTAACTCATTTTATGACCAATAAAAAGAATAAAACGCTCTTCAGTTCTAAATAATGTGCAAACAAGCATAAAAAGGGATGAAAATTTGCATTGTGTCTTCATAGGACATCTATAGAGTGTTGTAAAAATTTGAAACCCTACGACAAAAACTTGATGCACTTTGTGTACAAACCAAACACTCTCCGACGTAGTGTTGGGGTTTCAAATGGAAACCGCCAGTTCCACACAAAACTCAATTTTTTACATCGTTTCGTTTTTAATTTTTTCTATGATTAGTACACACCATTGCAAGTCCCATCATCAAATTTGTCCACTTTTTGAGTTGGTTCGCTATTTTCGAAGCGTTAACATATTTTCTGGTCATTAAAAGGGCAAAATGCTCTTTGGTTCGAAATAGCTTGTAAACGAGCTCTGAAATGGATCAAACTTTGCATGGTGTGTTCATAGGACCCCTGTAGGGTGTCATAAAATTTTGAGATCAAAAAATTGATGCACTTCATGTACAAACCGAACACTCTTCGGCGAGTGTCACGATTTCGAACGGAAGTCGCCCCCTTTCACACACACTACATTTTCTTACATCATTTCTACTTCAAAAAATTCATATGATTAATACGCACCATTGAAATTCCCAAATTTGGCCACTTTTGCGTTGGTTTGCTATTTTCATACATTAACTGATTTCCGGACAACTAAAACGCTCTTTGATTCTGAATAACGTGCAAATGCGCTCAACAAGGCATGAAAATTGGTATGTGTGTTCATAGGATCGCTCTAGGGTGTTTTTAAAAATTTGAGAGCGTTGCAGCAAAAAACTTGATCCACTTCGTGTACAAACCGAACACTTTAGGGTGAAGTGTCATGGTTTCGAACGGAAACCGACCACTTCCACACACTCCTCCGATGTTTTACAACATTTCAACTTCAATTTTTTATGACTAATACAAATCATTGAAAGTCGCCCTCTCAAATTTGGTCACTTTTGAGTTGGTTTAATATTTTCGAATCATTAACTGATTTTCAACTATTAAAAGGGCAAAACGCTCTTTAGTTCCAAATAACATTCAAATGAGCTCTAAAGTGGATCAAACTTTCATGGTCTGTTCATAGGTTCCATGTAGGGTGTGATAAAAAATTGAGAGCGTTGCGGCAAAAATTCCATTTATTATTTCAACTTCAATCTTTTTCTTTGACAAATACACACCGTTGGAAGTCGCATGCTCAAATTTGAGAATGTTCTGCGTTTAGTAAACATGATTTTTTTTCAACGATTTTTCTAACTTAAGATATATTTTTTTGGCCATCCAAAGTGCCCGTCACACCTAACTTTTGGAAAATTTCCGCGCAGGTTGTCGAAATATTGCTATGGCAGGCTAGTTTTTTGCGCACCACTTGTGCATGGAAAACCAGTGGGAGCGTGAAGTTGTCGCTTGCCATTGCTTCTTTTATTTCATAGGTAAATTTATAAAAGTTTACGAGTGACGTGTGGTGCTTCCTACCGGCCACTGCTATCCCAGCAATGTTTTACCTACCACTACTATTTTTCCAAAAAAGCTCTCGCAGGTACTTGACCGCACCCATCACTAAAATGTACCCACCTATAAGTCTTTTTCTAGTAGTGATGGCAAATAATAAGAAAAACTATACATGTTGTTTCCAACCGATAAAAATGGCAATTTTGGATGACAAAAATTAAAGACAAATCATTCAAGGAAACCATCGCAATTTTGTCCAAGTTTGCTAGAAGGTAATGTAGACAGAGGGGAACTAGACAACTGCTCATCAGTGGCAACGACGCTCTCAACATCTCCCGCCTGCAGCGCCTTATCTACCTCCTGCAACACCATCTTCGTCATCACCCTCACGGCCCGCATCCACCCACTCTGCTCCTGCGTGTTGTTCAGCTCCTCCGACGGCGACGCCTCCTTCCGCCAAAACAGCTGACCTTGCACCTGCGATGTTGATCCAGTGGAATGTCTTCAAGACCTACGAGGAGAGCCCGTCACCGTGCCTACATAATCGTCAACTGCGACAGGGGTGTTGATGTCGTAGTGCAGCAGGATATGGTGCCTGATAACCCACAAGTATAGGGGATCGCAACAGTTTTCGAGGGTAGAGTATTCAACCCAAATTTATAGATTCGACGCAAGGGGAGCCAAAGAATATTTGAGAGTATTAGCAGCTGAGTTGTCAATTCAACCACACCTGGAGATTAAATATCTGCAGCAAAGTGATCAGTAGCACAGTAGTATGATAGTTTTGATAGCACTAGTAGCAGTAACAGTAGCGGTAACAGTGATAGCAATAGTTTTGTAGCAGTTGGAACAGTAGCAGCAGCAGTAGTAGCTTAGCAAGAACAATAAGTGGAAAACTCGTAGGCACTAGATCGGTGAACTCGTTGGATGATATTTGATGACCCACAAGTATAGGGAATCAATCGTAGTCCTTTCGATAAGTAAGAGTGTCGAACCCAACGAGGAGCAGAAGGAAATGACAAGCGGTTTTCAGCAAGGTAATTTCTGCAAGCACTGAAATTGTAGGTAACAGATAATTTGATAGAAAGATAATTGGTTACAAGCAAGTAACTGTAACGGTAAACAAGGTGCAGCAAGGTAGCCCAATCCTTTTGAGGCAAAGGATAGGCCAGAACAATCACTAGTAATAGGCAAAGTGTTCTTGAGGGTACACGGGAATTTCGTCTAGTCACTTTTATAATGTTGGTTTGATTCGTGTTCACTACTTTGATAATTTGATAGGTGGGTGGACCGGTGCTAAGGTGTTTTTCTGACTTGAACTAACAACCCACTTATGATTAACCCCCTCGCAAGCATCCGCAACTACGGGAAAAGTATTAAGACAAAGTCTAACCATAGCATTAAACATGTGGATCCAAATCAGCCCCTTACAAAGTAGCGCCTAAACTAGGGTTTAAGCTTCTTTCACTCTAGCAACCCATCATCTAATAACTACTCCACAATGCATTCCCTTAGGCCCATGAATGGTGAAGTGTCATGTAGTCGACGTTCACATGACACCACTAAGGGAATCACAACATACATATCATCAAAATATCGAACACATGTCAAATTCACATGATTACTCGCAACATGACTTCTCTCGTGACCTCAAGAATAAAAGTAACTACTCACAAATAATAATCATGCTCAAGATCAGAGGAGTATTGAATGGCATAATGGATCTGAACATATAATCTTCCACCAAATAAACCATATAGTAATCAACTACGCAAGGTAATCAACACTACTAGTCACCCACAGGTACCAATCTGAGGATCCGGTACAAAGATTGAACACAAGAGATGAACTAGGGTTTGAGAGGAGATGGTGCTGTTGAAGATGTTGATGAAGGTTGGCCTCCCAAAGATGAGAGGGGTGTTGGTGATGACGATAGCTTCGATTTCCCCTTCCGGGAGGGAAGTTCCCCCGGCGGAATCGCTCCGCCGGAGGGCAAAAGTGCTCCTGCCCAAGTTCCGACTTGAGGCGGCGGCGCTTCGTCTCGAAAGTCCTCCTCTGATTTTTTCTAGGTCAAGAGTGACCTTATACCAGAAGATGGGCACCGGAGGTGGGCCGAGGTGGCCACAACCCATCAGGGCGCCCCCAGGGGGCCTGGCGCGCCCTGGTGGGTTGTGCCCACCTGGGAGGCCCCCTCCGGTAGTTTTCTGCTCCAGTATTTTTTATTAAATGCAAAAATATTCTCCGTAAAATTTCAGCTTAATTGGAGTTGTGCGGAATAGGTATCTCTGACGTGCTTTTCTTAGGTCTAGAATTCCAGCTGCCGGTATTCTCCCTCTTTGAGTAAACCTTGAATATTAAGAGAGAAAAGGCATTAGAATCACTCCCCAGGGCATTATTATTCAACAAAACAAAGTAAATAACAGTAGGAAATCATGATGCAAAATGGACGTATCAACTCCCCCAAGCTTAGACCTCGCTTGTCCTCAAGCGAAAGCCGATATTGAAAAGCATGTCCACATGGTTGAGAGGTGTCGATAAAAACAAAATACGAACATAGAAGCATCATGCATATTAACATAGCAGCAGCAAGCTCTAACATTAAGAAAAATTCAATGCATTTTTATCATGTAGCTTCTCATGAACAAGTAACAATTCATCACTACAAAGAAGTATGAAGCATAAACCTTATTGGGAACCAACAAACTATGTTCTTAGTCAACTTTGCAACTACAATTCATCATATTTTCAGGAAGGGTCTCATGTCGGAGCCTTTCGTCAAGTCCACATACTCAACCATCATTTAGCCTTCTATGATTGCTAACGCTCACGGCATACCCATGAACAAAAACTTTCAACCGGACACGTAGGAAGATAGGGGCTTATAGTTTCGCCTCCCAACTTACTCACCTCAAGGGTGATGTCAACAATAATAACTCATGCCCACCCATATCCAATTGGATATATGTGCCTAGATCTTTCCTCACCACATGATGCTTGCAAAATAAAAAGTAAAAAGGAATAGGGAAGAATACTTTGACTCTTGCATAAAAGTAAGTGCATAAAAGTAAAAGATAGCCCCTTCACAGAGGGAAGCAGAGGTTGTCATGCGCTTATTGATTTATATGCCCAATCTCTTAATGTAAAAGAATGTCACGCTATATTGCCCCCTATGATAGCAACCTTTATTATGCAGTCCGTCGCTTTTATTACTTTGCCATCAGAAGTTCGTATAGCGCTCAATTTTCTCTTACACTAATTGATCAAAACACTTTTAGAAGCAATTTTTGTTGCTTTGTTGCACCGATGACAACTTACTTGAAGGATCTTTCTCGATCCATAGGTAGGTATGGTGGACACTCAAAGAAAGAATGTGGGTTTGGGTTTTTGGATGCACAAGTAGTATCTCTACTTGGTGCGGAATTTTTTGGCTAGCAAAGATATTGAGCAAGCACCACATGTTAAAGGATCTATGACAATATACCTTCTATGTGGATGTGAACAAACATAAATCATTACGTTGTCTTCCTTGTCCAACGTCAACAATTTTGGCATATAATATTTGATGGGGGCTCACAATCATAAAAGATGTCCAAGATAGTGTATTTGCATGTGAATCTTCTCTTCCTTTATTAATTCTTTCATGAATTGCATCATTGACCAATGCTATGTTTGTCAATCTCTAATAAATTTTACTACTTATACTTTTCATTATGTGATGTCATTACTCACCATAGGATTAGACTATGATTCTTTTCATTTGTTTTTCTTTTCTTTATTTTGATTGCAACAAGAAAGTAGAGAGGCAAAAGCTCAAACTAAACTTTATTATATAATATAACTCTCACTTGATTACATAGATAGATAGATCACGGAACTAACACACGAAAATAGATCATGCTAAACTTTTATTCAACTAAAGCAAATGGAAACTAAAGATCGAACTAAAATAGGTAAAGGTGAATAAAAGTGGTGGTGATACGATACCGGGGCACCTCCCCCAAGCTTGGCTCAAGCCAAGGGGAGTGCCCATACCCGTGTGCTCAAGTTTCCTTTGGTGGTGGTGATGAAGAAGGTGCTTGTCCTCCAGCTTCCAGGGTAAGGGCTCCCCATCAAAGGTTGACGCGAGAGTCCCCTGAGTCGTGCAACTGGCAGCTAAGCTCATACCTTTAAATCTTGCTTCATATTCGAAGACTTGGTTTTGAAGATCATAAACTTGGCTCTGCAGAAAGTTAATTTGCTCGTTGAGGGTGGAGATGATGTCCTTCATGGACCAGCCATCCACCGTCTGATCACGGGTGAATTCCGTGATCATGGGGTGATTGGCACTAAGTCCACGCTCCACCATCTTCTGGCACTTGAGGATTTCCTGTTCTACCGCCTCAAGCCTAGCCTCCACGCTGCCGGTCTTCTTGGGTCCCTGAACATCGCAGATGTGGAGCACCCCCTCGTGCATCTCAATGGCTTGAGGGTGCTTCATCACCTCCGGCAAGTACGGGTTGATGACCTTCTCGAAGAACTTGTCCTTGGAGGAGCTTGGTGGAGCCATGCAGATTTAGATCTGATGAGAAAACAGCAAGAAACAAGAACAGAGGATTTTTCTGCGATGCGGTCGTCAAAACAGTCGGGGGTATATATAGAGAATTTTTATTCTTGGGAAACAAGTATATGGAAGGAAAACGGAGTCGGGAAGGCATCCGAGGTGGGCACAACCCACCAGGGCGCGCCCAGGGGTGCATGGCGCGCCCTGGTGTATCGTGCTCACCTCGATCACCTTCCGGTTTATTTCTTTATTTCCAAAATTCTAAAATATTTCAAAAACTGACAAAAAATATGTTTGCAGATTTTTCAGAGTCCGTTTACTTACCGTATCACGTACCTCCTATTTTTAAGAATTCTGGAGCATTCCGGAACGTTTCTTTTATGTGTTCCTCCGGTGTCATGGTTTGGATAACATTGCTTTCAACATTAACAGGTGTACCTGAGATGTAATGCTTAATTCTTTGTCCATTGACCACCTTCGGGTTAGTACCTTCGGCGATCTTGATAGCTCCAGAACGATAAACCTCTTCGATAATATATGGTCCTTCCCATTTTGAGAGAAGTTTTCCTGCAAAAAATCTTAAACGAGAGTTGAACAAAAGAACATAATCTCCTATTTTGAATTCCCGCTTTTGGATTCTTTTGTGATGCCATCTTTTTACTTTTTCTTTGAATAGCTTGGCATTTTCATACGCTTGGGTTCTCCATTCATCTAGTGAGCTAATATCAAATAACCTCTTCTCACCGGCAAGTTTGAAATCATAGTTAAGTTCTTTAATTTCCCAAAATGCTTTGTGTTCTAATTCTAGAGGTAAATGACAAGCTTTCCCATATACCATTTTATATGGAGACATACCCATAGGATTTTTATAAGCTGTTCTATAGGCCCAAAGTGCATCATCTAATTTCTTAGACCAATTCTTACGAGACCTATTGATAGTTTTTTGTAATATTAATTTTATTTTTCTATTGCTAAGTTCAACTTGACCACTAGATTGAGGATGATAGGGTGATGCAATTCTATTGTTAACATCATATTTAGCAAGCATCTTACGAAAAGCACCATGGATAAAGTGTGAACCACCATTGGTCATTAAGTATCTAGGGACTCCAAACCTCGGGAAGATAACCTCTTTAAGCATTTTAATGGAGGTGTGGTGATCAGCACTACTAGTTGGAATAGCTTCTACCCACTTAGTGACATAATCAACCGCAACCAAAATATGAGTGTACCCGTTGGAGGAAGGAAAAGGCCCCATATAATCAAAACCCCAAACGTCAAATGGTTCAACAACAAGTGAATAATTCATAGGCATTTCCTGACGCTTACCGATATTACCAGTTCTTTGACATTCATCACAAGATAAGACAAACTTACGGGCATCCTTGAAGAGAGTAGGGCAATAAAAACCAGATTGTAATACCTTATGAGTAGTTCTATTTCCCGCATGATGTCCTCCATAAGCTTCGGAATGACATTTCCGTAGGATTTGTTCCTGTTCATGCTCAGGTACACAACGTCTAATAATACCATCTACTCCTTCTTTATAAAGGTATGGGTCATCCCAAAAGTAATGTCTTAAGTCATAGAATTTTTTTCTCTTTTGTTGGTAAGTAAAGCTAGGTGGTATATACTTAGCGACAATGTAATTAGCATAATCAACATACCAAGGTGTGTTTTGTGAAACACTTATTGCAGCTAACTGTTCATCAGGGAAACTATCATCAATAGGTAGTGGGTCATCAAGAATATTTTCTAACCTAGACAAGTTATCAGCTACGGGGTTCTTAGCTCCCTTCCTATCAATGATGTGTAAATCAAATTCTTGAAGCAAGAGAACCCACCTAATGAGTCTAGGTTTAGCATCTTTCTTTTCCATAAGGTATTTTATAGCAGCATGATCGGTGTGAACAATAACTTTGGAGTCAACAATATAGGACCTAAATTTATCACAAGCAAACACAACTGCTAAAAATTCTTTTTCAGTAGTAGCATAGTTTCATTGGGCACTGTCTAGAGTTTTACTAGCATAATGGATAACATTCAATTTCTTACCAACTCTTTGTCCTAGGACAGCACCAACAGCATAGTCACTAGCATCACACATAATTTCAAAAGGCAAGTTCCAATCAGGTGGTTGAACGATATGTGCAGAGGTTAAGGCTTTCTTGAGTGTTTCAAAGGCTTCCACACAATCATCATCAAAAACAAAAGGAATATCCTTTTGCAAAAGATTAGTAAGAGGCCTAGAAATTTTAGAGAAGTCTTTAATGAACCTTCTATAAAACCCAGCATGACCAAGGAAACTTCCAATACCTTTAATATCTTTGGGACATGGCATTTTCTCAATTGCATCAACTTTAGCTTTATCTACCTCAATACCTCGTTCAGATATTTTATGCCCCAAGACAATGCCTTCATTAACCATAAAGTGGCACTTCTCCCAATTCAAGACGAGATTAGTTTCTTCACATCTCTGCAAAACTCGATCAAGGTTGCTCAAGCAATCATCAAAAGAAGTTCCGTAAACGGAAAAAATCATCCATGAAAACCTCCACAATCTTTTCACAAAAATCAGAGAATATAGCAGTCATACATCTTTGAAAGGTAGCAGGTGCATTGCATAAACCAAAAGGCATACGTCTATAAGCATAGGTTCCAAAAGGGCAAGTAAAGGTAGTTTTCTCTTGATCAGATTGTGACACAGGTATTTGAGAGAACCCAGAATATCCATCTAAGAAACAAAAGTGCGCGTTCTTAGATAGTCTCTATAGCATTTGATCAATGAATGGTAGGGGGTAGTGATCTTTTCTAGTAGCTTTATTTAATTTTCTAAAATCAATTACCATTCAATAGCCAGTGACAATTCTTTGTGGAATGAGTTCATTCTTATCATTAGGAACAACGGTAATACCTCCTTTCTTAGGGACACAATGAACGTGACTTACCCATCTACTATCAGCTATGGGATAGATTATACCTGCCTCCAGAAGCTTTAATATTTCAGTTCTTACCACTTCTTTCATCTTCGGATTCAATCGCCGTTGGTGATCAACGACGGGTTTAGCATCAGGTTCCATATTGATCTTGTGCTGACATAGAGTGGGACTAATGCCCATAAGATCATCAAGAGTATATCCAATAGCAGCCCGGTGCTTCCTTAGAACTTTCAATAATCTTTCTTCTTCATGTTCTGAAAGGTTAGCACTAATAATAACAGGATATATCTTTTTCTCATCAAGATAAGCATACTTCAAAGTGTCAGGCAATTGTTTCAATTCAAACACATGATCACCTTTAGGTGGAGGAGGACCTCCAAGAGTTTCAATAGGCAAATTGTGTTTCAAGAGAGGTTGTTGTTCGAAGAAAATTTGATCTATTTCATTTCTTTCACGCAGGTGCATATCATTTTCATGGTCAAGCAAATATTGTTCTAATGGATCAGTAGGAAGCACAACAATAGAAGCAAGACCAATTATTTCATCCTTACTAGATAACGCTTTATCACGAGGTTGTCTACTAAACTTGGAAAAATTAAACTCATGAGACATATTACCGAAACTGACACCGACAGTTTGTTTTTCACAATCTATCTTAGCATTGACGGTGCTCAAGAAGGGTCTACCAAATATAATGGGACAAAAGTCATCTTGTGGGGAACCAAGGACTAGAAAATCAGTAGGGTATTTACTTTCCCGCACAAGACTTCAACATCTCTAACAATCCCAAGTGGTGTGATAGTGTCTCTATTAGCAAGTTTAATAGTAACATCAATGTCTTCCATTTCAGCAGGTGCTATTTCATCCATAATTTCTTGGTATAGATTAAAAGGGATAGCACTCACACTAGCACCCAAATCACATAAACCATGATAGCAATGATCTCCTATTTTAACTGAGACAACAGGCAAGCCTAGTATGGGTCTATGTTTACTTTTTCATCAGGTTTAGCAATTCTAGCAGCTTCATCACAAAAGTAGATAAGATGCCCATCAATATTTTCTACCAAGAGATCTTTAACCATAGCAACACTAGGTTCTACTTTAATTTGCTCAAAGGGTTTAGGTGCTCTTATATTACTCTTACGAACCACAGTTGATACCTTAGCATGTTCCTTTATCCTAAGAGGGAAAGGTGGTTTTTCAATATAAGCCGTAGGCACAACTGGATCAACATTGTAAAAGATGGTTTCTTATTTAGCTATGACCGGTTCTTTAATTTCTTATTTAATAGGGGGGATGATATTTAAACCATTTCTCCTTAGGGAGGTCAACGTGAGTAGCAAATGCTTCGCAGAAAGAGGCTACTATCTCAGAGTCAAGTCCATATTTAGTGCTAAACTTGTGAAAAGTATCGGTATTCATAAAAGATTTAACACAATCAAATTCAAGCTTTATACCTGACTCGTTACCTTCGTCGAGTTCCCAATCTTCAGAGTTGCGTTTAATTCTTTCTAAGAGATCCCACTTGAATTCAATAGTCTTCGTCATATAAGAACCAGCACAAGAAGTATCGAGCATGGATTGATCATTATGAGAAAGCCGAGCATAAAAATTCTGGATGATAACTTCCCTCAGAATGTCATGATTGGGGAATGAATATAACATTGACTTAAGCCTCCCCCAAGCTAGAGCGATACTTTCTCCTTCACGAGGCCAAAAATTATATATATAATTCCGATCACGATGAACTAGATGCATGGGATAAAACTTTTGGTGAAATTTCAATTGCAAACGATTCCAGTTCCACGATCCAAGATCATCACATAGCCAATACCATGTCAATGATTTCCCTCCAAAGATAAAGGGAAAACCTTCTTCTTAACTTCATCTCCGGGTAAACCTGCAAGCTTAAATAATCCACAAATTTCGTTCACATATAAAACGTGCATATCAGGATGTTCAGTTCCATCTCCTGCATAAGGTTTAGCAAGCAGTTGTTCTAACATACCTGAAGGAATTTCATAAGTAACATTTTCAGTAGGTGCTGTAGGTTGAGGGGCAACTAATTGTGGTTCCGGTCGAGGTGAAGATACCCCGAATAAACCCCTCAAAGGATTGTTTTCCATAGTAGCAAGTAGCGATAAATTTCAGCACGTAGTATAAGTTTTTCCTTACCGATTTCCACTTACCAAGAGTGCTTCACTCCCCGGCAACAGCGCCATAAAAGAGTCTTGATGACCCACAAGTATAGGGGATCAATCGTAGTCCTTTCGATAAGTAAGAGTGTCGAACCCAACGAGGAGCAGAAGGAAATGACAAGCGGTTTTTAGCAAGGTAATTTCTGCAAGCACTGAAATTGTAGGTAACAGATAATTTGATAGCAAGATAATTGGTAACAAGCAAGTAACGGTAACGGTAAACAAGGTGCAGCAAGGTAGCCCAATCCTTTTGAGGCAAAGGACAGGCCAGAACAATTACTAGTAATAGGCAAAGTGTTCTTGAGGGTACACGGGAATTTCGTCTAGTCACATTTATCATGTTGGTTTGATTCGTGTTCGCTACTTTGATAATTTGATATGTGGGTGGACCGGTGCTAAGGTGCTGTTCTTACTTGAACTAACAACCCACTTATGATTAACCCCCTCGCAAGCATCCGCAACTACGAGAAAAGTATTAAGACAAAGTCTAAACATAGCATTAAACATGTTGATCCAAATCAGCCCCTTACGAAGTAGCGCATAAACTAGGGTTTAAGCTTCTGTCACTCTAGCAACCCATCATCTAATAACTACTCCACAATGCATTCCCTTAGGCCCATGAATGGTGAAGTGTCATGTAGTCGACGTTCACATGACACCACTAAGGGAATCACAACATACATATCATCAAAATATCGAACACATATCAAATTCACATGATTACTCGCAACATGACTTCTCCCGTGACCTCAAGAACAAAAGTAACTACTCACAAATAATAATCATGCTCAAGATCAGAGGAGTATTGAATGGCATAATGGATATGAACATATAATCTTCCACCAAATAAACCATATAGTAATCAACTATGCAAGGTAATCAACACTACTAGTCACCCACAGGTACCAATCTGAGGTTTCAGTACAAAGATTGAACACAAGAGATGAACTAGGGTTTGAGAGGAGATGGTGTTGTTGAAGATTTTGATGAAGGTCGGCCTCCCAAATATGAGAGGGGTGTTGGTGATGACGATAGCTTCGATTTCCCCCTCCGAGAGGGAAGTTCCCCCGGCGGAATCGCTCCGCCGGAGGGCAAAAGTGCTCCTGCCCAAGTTCCGCCTTGAGGCGGCGGCGCTTCGTCCCGAAAGTCCTCCTGTGATTTTTTCTAGGTCAAGAGTGACCTTATACCAGAAGATGGGCACCGGAGGTGGACCGAGGTGGCCACAATCCATCAGGGCGCGCCCAGGGGAGCCTGGCGCGCCCTGGTGGGTTGTGCCCACCTGGGAGGCCCCCTCCGGTAGTTTCTGCTCTAGTATTTTTTATTAAATGCAAAAATATTCTCCGTAAAATTTCAGCTTCATTGGAGTTGTGCAGAATAGGTATCTCTGACGTGATTTTCTTAGGTCCAGAATTCCAGCTGCCGGTATTCTCCCTCTTTGTGTAAACCTTGCATATTATGAGAGAAAAGGCATTAGAATCACTCCCCAAGGCATTATTATTCAACGAAACAAAGTAAATAACATTAGGAAATCATGATGCAAAATGGACGTATCAATATTCGTCATGTAACAATCATAACCTAGGGCGATACAAAACTAGCTCCAGTTCATAAATGCAATGTAGGCATGTATTCCGTAAGTAGTCATACGTGCTTATGGAAAAGAACTTGCATGACATCTTTTGTCCTACCCTCCCGTGGCAGCGGGATCCATAAAGAAACTAAGGGATATTAAGGCCTCCTTTTAATAGAGAACCAGAACAAAGCATTAACACACGGTGAATACATGAACTCCTCAAACTACGGTCATCACCGGAAAGTATCCCAAATATTGTCACTATGGGGTTTACGGATCATAACACATAATAGGTGCATATGACTAGGCAAGATCGGATCAAGAACATAGATATAATGGTGATAACATAAATGGTTCAGATCTGAAATCATGGCACTCGGGCGCTGGTGACAAGCATTAGGCATAGCAAAGTCATAGCAACATCAATCTCAGAACATAATGGATACTAGGGATCAAGCCCTAACAAAACTAACTCGATTACATGATGAATCTCATCCAACTCCTCACCGACCAGCAAGCCTACGAAGGAATTACTCACTCCCGGTGGGGAGCATCATGGAATTGGCGATGGAGAAGGGTTGATGATGACGAAGACCGAAGATTCCCCTCTCCGGAGCCCCAAACAGGCTCCAGATCTGGCCTCCCGATGAAGAACAAGAGGTGGCGGTGGCTCCGTGTCGTAAAACGCGATGAAACCTTCTCTCTGATTTTTTCCTCCAAAAATAGGAATTTATAGCGGCGGAATTAGGGTCAGTGGGGCCACGAGGTGGGCACAACCCACCAGGGCGCGCCCTGGTGGGTGCTGCCCACCCTGGCCCCCTTCTCCGGTAGTTTTTGGCTCCAATAATTCTTATATATTCTGAAATAATTCTCCAAAAAGTTTTGTTCCGGTCTGAGAACTTTTATTTCTACACAAAAACAACACCATGGTAGTTCTGCTGAAAACAGCGTCAGTCCGAGTTAGTTTCATTCAAAACATGCAAATTAGAGTCCAAAACAAGGGCAAAAGTGTGAGGAAAAGTAGATACGTTAGAGACGTATCAGTGCCCAGGCGAGGGGAAAAGCACGCGACGGCACGGGGGTGCGTTGCGTGGAAAAGGTGGGCCTGTAGCGGAGCCATGTGGATGCGCAGCCGGAGACCTGGACGAAGCAGCGGACGGAGACCCGAATGAAGTGACGACCATCTCGGAAGAGATTGGGGTTGTTGCATAGCGGACGATGTGGTTGTTTTCCTGCCGGACGAAGCGGGATGAGGCCGTCGTGGCGACGATCATGAGGAGCAGGATGGCGGCGATGTGTGTGCGACCCGTCAAGGGTGCCATGGCGGCGGGGTGTATTCACGTGTGGATTTAGTAACGGGGAAAGTCAGAAGAGTGTGAATGTAGGGTGGGAAGAGACTGGAGGGGAAAAGAGTGGATGGGAATAGGATAGGGCGTTCATGTTGGAGTCTATTTTTTGGCGAATGGGTTCATGATCCTACCGCAATTAAAGTGTTCGCTCCGAAACACTAAAATATGACGTCAGATTTATAGAATTTGGGCAAAGAAAAAGCATACGTATACATGTCCCCGATTAAGATCACAAACAACATGATATGATGCCCTGGTGAGGGAAAAAGCTTGTGACGGCATGGAGACACATTGCGTGGGGAGGGTGGGGCTGTAGCGGATCTGTGTAGATGCACATGCAAAGACCTAGACAAAGCGGCGGTCGGAGACCTGAACAAAGTGACGACCATCTGGGAGGAGATTGGGGTTGTTGCATTTTTTTAGAAAAGGAGGATGACCCTCGACCTTGGCATCAGGACAATGCATGCAGTCATTTTATTAATTATTCACAAAGACCTTACAAAGCAATACATTAGTAAAACTGAAGCCACCATCTTGGTAACATCTGACGCTACTCCTATCCACTTGATAAAGGGGTACCGAGTGTTCAAGCTGAATACCAAACATGCATCATACAAAAGCCTAACATCTAAAGCCGAAGGCCCCAACCAAGCCACTTGCCGGGTCTGGGGCATGCACCGGTCCGACACTCTCTCGGAGGCCGCACGCCCGTCTTCCACCGGTCCATCTTCAGTGCATATACTGACGCATCGACCTTACCAGGCCCGTCGTCGACGCCACCACGGTGCCAAACAATGCCACCTCCCTACGTGTGTCCTGTTGGGGAACGTTGCATGGAAAACAAAAAGTTTTCTACGCACACGCAAGATCTATCCATGGAGATGCATAGCTACGAGAGGGAGAGAGCTTCTACATACCCTTGTAGATCGCAAAGTGGAAGCGTTTATCAACACAGTTGATGTAGTCGTACACCTTCACGATCCGTTCCGATCAAGCATCGAACGCACGGCACCTCCGCGTTCAGCTCGATGACGTCCTCGCCTTCTTGATCCAACAAGACGGGCGAAGTAGTAGATGAGTTCCGGCAGCACGATGGCGTGGTGTCGATGGTGGTAAGACTATTTCCGCAGGGCTTCGCCAAGCACAACGGATTTAGAGCGGAGGATGAACTAGAGGAAGGAGATTAGAACCACACTGGGCTTCTAATTATGAGGTTTAGAGGTAGCTAGGGCTAGCTCTAATTAGGCAACTAGGACCAACTAGAACTAGAACTAGAACTAGATCAACTAGAGGAGGCTCTAAAACTTGTGTTCTAGGGGCTAGCCCTGCTCCTCTATTTATATGTTGAGCCCTGGGGTCGTAACTTGGGGAGAGGGCCTCCCCAAAGTCGGCTTGGAACGCAAGGAAGAGTCCTTCCCGGATTCCCGCACCAGACGCCATGGTCCTCGGCGCCCAGGGCCAGACGCCAGGTTCCCTGGCGTCTGGTCCCCGACCTCCGCAAAACTTCCTTTTGCACCGACCTAAAGCCTCGTGGGCCTTACCCCTTGGCCCAACCAGAGTGTCCTCGCACCAGAACATTCTGGAAACATCCGAAACTCTTCTGGTGAATTCCGGAACCCTTCTGGAGACCAAATATTATCATCCAATATATCAATCTTTACCTCCGAACCATTCTGGAGCTCCTCGTTATGTCCATGATCTCATCTGGGACTCCGAACAACATTCGGTCACCAACATACATAACTCATATAATATTATATCGTCAACGAACATTAAGCGTGCGGACCCTACGGGTTCGAGAATGATGTAGACATGACCGAGACGCCTCTCCGGTCAATAACCAATAGCGGGACCTGGATGTCCATATTGGTTCCAACATATTCTACGACGATCTTTATCGGTCGAACCTTTATGACAACATACGTAGTTCCCTTTGTCTGTCGGTATGTTACTTACCCGAGGTTCGATCGTCGGTATCTCAATACCTAGTCCAATCTCGTTACCGGCAAGTCTCTTTACTCGTTTCGTAATACATCATCCCGTAACTAACTCCTTAGTCACTTTGCTTGCAAGCTTCTTGTGATGTTGTATTACCGAGAGGGCCCAGAGATACCTCTCCGTCAAACTGAGTGACAAATCCCAATCTCAATCCATGTCAACTCAACAGACACCTTCGGAGATACCTGTAGAGTACCTTTATGATCACCCAGTTATGTTGTGACGTTTGATATACACAAGGCATTCCTCCGGAGTCCGGGAGTTGCACGATCTCATGGTCGAAGAAACATGTATTTGACAAATAAGAAAGCAGTAGCAATAAACTGAACGATCATATGCTATGCTAACGGATGGGTCTTGTCCATCACATCATTCTCCTAATGATGTGATCCCGTTATCAAATGACAACTCATGTCTATGGTTAGGAAACCTTGACCATCTTTGATCAACGAGCTAGCCTGGTAGAGGCTTACTAGGGACATGGTATTTGTTTATGTATCCACACATGTATTTAAGTTTCCGGTTAATGCAATTCTAGCATGAATAATAAACCTTTATCATGATTAAGGAAATATAATAATAACCACTTTATTATTGCCTCTAGGGCATATTTCCAACACATCCATCATCATACATCCATCGCCGAGCCCCTGTTGCGCCACGCCGCCGAGACTCCACATCGTCGATGCGTGACCTGAAACATCACTTCGCCGCTAAACCGTCCACTGGTCCCTCGAGCCAGTGCACACCTTCATGAATAATGCCCCCCACGGAGGGAACGACACAAGAGCGCTGCCATCATCTGATCGACTGATAAGGTGTTTCCCTCGGAGGTAGCAGGAGGAGTTACGAACTTCACCTTGATGATACCTTCATGAAGGAAACGACGCCAAGGGCATCACCATCACCGGCTCCGACCACTGGCCGAAGACCAGTTTTCACCCGGATCCATCCCAAGAACATCCAACTGACAAGATGTGCATTTGCAAGGCCACCTTCAAAGCCCCGGAGCTGGCCGCCCAGATCCGGCGATCATCCACAGCCGCACTGCCACCATGGTGTAACCTGACACTCGGGCCACTGCCGATGGGCGCCACTAGTAGAGCATGGAAGGAGGGTTGCCACCCCATCGCGCCATGTCGGAAGAGCCGTTAGAATGAGTCCCAAGCACGCTCTTCACCATCTCTCTACCGTACGGGATCCGGGGTCGATCCGCCGGAGTAGCACCGCCTTGGACATGGGTATATCCACGCTATGCAGTCGAGGACGACATGGGCCTCACCAACCTCCACCGCTCGGTGCCACCGCCTCGAATCCATACCGCCACGCAGGTGCCCCGCGGGACCCTGCCCCCCTTAGGGCCAGGGCCACCTATCGCCGCCAGTGCCTACATCCGCTCCAGATCCGCCACAGCATGGAGATGAAGCTGCGGTGCCTGAATCCGCCGTTGCCCGAGCAGAACAGCCCCGCGCCGCCGGGACGCCTCCAGGCGAGTGAAGAAGGCCGGCGACTCCCAGGCAGGAGATGCGCCGCCATGAGACGAGCCCGCGCGGCCGAGAACCTCACCACCCTTAGGGGGGCAAGCCCGTCGCCGCCGCGGCGCGTGCCGGCGGCGAGGGGAGGCGCTGGTGGCGGTGGCTAGGTCCCTCCCGGGTCGCTCGCTCGGGAGCTACATGGGAGTCGGGAGTCCCATCGGGGTTGTTTCATTGCACACTATGTGGCTCTCGATGATGCTCATCGTGACCGCAGCTCTCTTTTATGTGATGGTAGTTTAGATGATATCGACTTTGTAATGTGACGACAAACTCGCTACTCGCGGTCTCGAGACTTGTAATGTTCTAACTTTGTTCGGTATTTTGAATTTGGAGACTAATATGATGAATTGTATTCGGAGACTAATCTTCTATTGTATTCGATAAATCTGCTGTTTATATGTTGTGCTGTTTATATTCTGTGCTGTAATGTATTTTGTAACCTGTGCAAATATCAGAAAAGCAAAAAAAAAAAAATTCCTAATATTCATAACAGTGGCGCACCATATAGCACTTTAGTGGCGCACATGGATTAACACAGTAGTGGCGCACCATATAGCATTTTAGTGGCGCACATGGATTAACACATTAGTGGCGCACCATATAGCATTTTAGTGGCGCACATGGATTAACACATTAGTGGCGCATCATATGACAGTGCGCCATTAGTAACCCAGTACACATGGCCCCTTCGAGGTATATCAGTGGCGCATTTCTGGGCATAGTAATGGCGCATCAGATGGTGCGCCACTGTTATATAGATTAACAGTGGCGCACCAGGGGTGCGCCATTATTATTTATTATTAGTGGCGTGATAATAGTGGCGCACCCATAGTGCGCCACTAATAAGGAAAACAGGTACGCCACTAATAGCCTTTTTTCTAGTAGTGTCTTGTCCCACCGGACGAAGTGGGATGCAGCCAGCGTGGTGACGAGCGTGAGGAGCCGGATGACGGCGATGTGTGCGTGTCACGTCAAGGGTGCCATGGCGGCGGAGCGGATTCACGTGCGGATTTAGGAATGGAGAAAGTTGGGTGAGTGTGAGTGTAGGGTGGGGAGATATGGGGGGGAGGGGGAGAGTGGATGGGAATAGGATATGGCGTTCGTGTTGGAGTCTATTTTTCAGCAAACGCGTTCATGATCCGACGGCAATTAAATTGTTCGCTCCGAAACACTGAAAAATATGACGTCGGATTTATAGAACTTGGGCAAAATCTGAAAACATGCATATACATGTCCCCGATGAAAGATCACAAACAGAACCAATTAATAACAATTAATTAATCTGCACAAGACATGTGTGTTCTTTGACTCGTTTTCCTTTCTCTACATACAGTAGTAAACCCATGTGCAGGCGGCATGTACGCAAAAACAACCCTGTACTACGAC
Organism: Elymus sibiricus; assembly: GCA_039707655.1. Lineage (NCBI taxonomy): Eukaryota > Viridiplantae > Streptophyta > Magnoliopsida > Poales > Poaceae > Elymus > Elymus sibiricus. The sequence goes on from CM077667.1 coordinate 128,579,098, forward strand.
TGCTGCTACTCGAGGTTCCGGTTCTCGAGGATGGGCGGGTCGGCGAAGGGCCCGTAGAGCCAGCCCCTGGCGATGTGGCCGTAGGCCGCCTCCGTGAGGTGGATGCCGTCCCAGCTCCAGTGGTTGGACGGGTCGTCGCACGCGTACGCCCCGGGCTCCCCGCACTTGGACGTCAGGTTGAAGTTGTACACCCCCACGCCCGGCGCCCCGCAGCACGCCCTCGGCTTCTGCCTCAGCATCCCTGCAACCAAGCAACACGTCCATCAGAACTACAGTACGTATTATTATTGTCGCTTGCAGATAAGATAGAAAAATGTGTAGAATGAGTTGTCTGATTCCAACCCGGATTGCCCGGATCACAACGGGCGTCATACTTCTCGGATACTCTCCCTTTTGCCTGCTCTTTCGTGGGAGACGCAACTAAATGGACCGGACAGAGAGCATTGCGGAATACGCCTCCGACTAAGCAGCACTATTCCAAATTGACCGGGCATGGAGAATAAACTGATCTATAGCAACATTTTCAGGGTCATCACAATTTCAGCATTGAAAATGATGAGTGTCGTGAGGAATCAGTGCACAGCGGCACACCAGCTGCCCGGCCAATTTCTTCCATCCAAAAAGAAAATAATCGGCTTGTTGGACTGAATCTAATAATTAATTACTCATATCGAGCGGTCGTTTTCTCCTTGTTAGAAATTAAGCTGATGTGTACACATATCTGTGATACCACCGTGTAGTAGTAGAACCAAGGCCAAGTTGAGCGAATAATGCATGCATGACTGTGCCTGATTGCTGTATGATTACTTGATTAGGGGGGCGACGGTGATAGGGGAGCCTTCCAAATGTACAGTACAGACAAGCAGGATATGCCAAGTGGATGGCCCCAAATACAGGTGTAAGCACACAGCTATATGTGTTGTTTTGCTTTTGTACTTCTGATGATAGTTTGTACAGTACTCAGTATTTCCTAGTTTCACTTAAACTTCTAAGTGTACATCACTTTAAAATATCATTAGGGCCGGCCGATTCCATGCATTTTCTTTTGTTTTTCTAGTGATGACACTTGAGTCCAACATAAAAACCCAACATTCCAATTGCCTAAGTTAAATCCCAAATTGCTAGCTGCCCATGTTATACAACTGCTAGCAGTTGATCATCAACAGGTCAATGCTCTACGGCTCACATGGATCAGCAATCAAGGCTCCACTCAGACTTCGGAATATAACAATAAACTTAAACTAGGTGATTTTTTTTATATACTAGTACGCAGCTTCGACTTAGCCGTCTCTACCATGTGTAACGAAATAAACTAGAAAGAGATACTCATGCCAAGACGGTTCTCCTAGCAGCAGTACCAATTTATTTGACATGGCCACAGATTAACTAATGCGATCGATCAGACTAACCCAACAGATTTTTTTCTTACAACTTTGCCGAGACAAATTGAGCACATAAATGGCACTTAAAACTCTCAGGACAAGATAATGTAGTAGCATGGGGGGTTCCATCGATCGATTGGCTCGATATGTCATCGGTCGTTTAGTTAGGTGTCACATCAACCTCGTCATGCATCACGTACGTGCCTACGAAATTAGTATCGGTAGGATCGAGTACCCCTCCACGTTTCTTAATCGGTTGCAATGTTGACGACGCGAGCCATGCCATGCCAGCCAAGTAGCTAGACAGCGAAGCTTCTTTTCCTGGGAAATTTATCTTCACATCCCATTCACGAGAAGTGTCCGTGGTCTTTGTGCATTTGGTCACGGAACCTCTAGAAAATAGTAGGAACGTTCGGACCAACCACCGATTTGGATTGTTCGCCCGGAAATGCATGCGCGCTCCCGTCACCCCCGTTGATTCTTTTGCTCTTCCGCCCCTTCCCCAGCTCCCTCCCATGCTTATGGTCATCACGGTTCACGCCACCTCGTAAATAATTGTTCGCGTAGCGTCGTCGGTTCAAATTCCTTTACAAAATTCAGGCTCTGGCTTTTTAACTCTCTTTTTCATTCAAAAAAAGGTGACGGGGACAGGTGGTGGGCCCGGTATGTCAGTTGCCGTAACGAACCGAACTAACTACCAAGACGCAAACTGCCGTGGCCAGGCCGGGGAGGAACTGGGACAGATGAAACGACGGACAGGCAGCCAAGACAAAACCATGGCGGGAGAGAGAGAGAGAGACGGTTGCTCACCCCATTTCTCGGCGTGGAGGACGAACTGGATGGCGGGCGTGTAGTAGTCGGCGTACATGATGCGCACGTCGGCGTGCTTCTTCCGGAGCTCCACGATCTTGCGCTGCAGCGCCACGTTGTGCACCCACGACAACGTGTTGAGGTCCTTGATGCACCCGCTCTTGCCGCCGTACATCTCCGGCTGCTTCCGGAAGATGGACAGGTACACCGGGAAGCAGCCGATCGGGAGCACCCCCGGCACCACCAGCTCCACCGCGCCCTCCGCGATCAGCTTCTGCACCATCGGTCGTCGAGCGCGCCGGCCGGCAATGAGATTTTTATAATTGAAGGGCAGGCGGCCGGGAGACTCACGTGGATACGCTTAATTACCTCGATTCCCTCGCCGATGGAGTTGACGACGTCCCCCACGAACTCATGCACCTCCTCCAGCGGGCGGAACGCGAAGAGCGGCGAGTTGTAGTCGTTGCCGCCGAACTCGCCCACGATGAACAGCGACCGCTTGAACAAGCCCCTGCACTCTGATCAAACCAAGCCGGCAGGCGCGCGCAATGCATGCACGTCAGCTTACACGTTGAAGTAACTTGAGATGCATGTATCGATCGATGGCCAACCAACCTTCGGGGGAGCTGCAGATTTTGGGCTTCATCTCCTGCAGCCACTTGATCTGGGTGTGCAGGGAGCCGGAGTTCCACACCGTCTTGCCCAGCCCCTTGGCCACGAAGTAGCTGGTGTCCAGCGCCGTGGCGCCGGTGATGGCGAAGTTGGCGCCGTGGTGGAACGTGGCGTTGCGCGCCTTGGACGGCGGCAGCAGCGGCAGCCCCAGCTCCTGCGCTGCTCACGCGCACAAAAAACAACCGAAGCACGGTTCAGAAAATGACGGTTGCTGGCCGAGCTGAGAGTAACCAACCATGCGAGGAACTGATGATGATGACCATCCAGCTTGGTTAGTCAATCAATTACCGATGAAGTCGGGGACGAGGCGGCCGTCGGAGCAGCGGCCGGTGGGGTACCCGAAGTAGGTCATGCCGTACGGCAGCTTCGCCGTGGCGAGGTACTCCGGGATGCCGTCCACGACGAGGTTGCCGACGTCCACCAGGGAGTCCCCGAAGTTGAAGATGGCGGCGTACTTCTTGGCCGCCGCCTCCTGCCCCGCGAGCAGGAGCAGGAGGAGGACGCAGAGCGATAGCTGGCGCCTCGTCGCCATGATCGCACGCGCGCGCGCTGACGCCGGCCTGTGCAGCTTGCGCGCCACGCGAGGTTTGGTGTCACGTACGGGGCCGGCGGAGACCTGTCCGAGTTTTAATGGCCTTGCTCGATCGGCTCGCCCGTTTAAATCCTTGCGCGGAGCTGGTCGCCGGGTGTGTGTACGGTGGTGGTGGTGGTTAAAGTAATGGAAGGATCTCTTGATCAAAGTGCGACAGTATTGGCTCGTTTAATAGTTTGATCATTGATCAAGTCTTGGGGTCTGGGGAGAGAGTGGGGCCGAATGATTTAGTCGTGAGCGCGATGGAATACACTAGCCAGCCAGCCAGCCAGCCAGCAAGGTCAATAGTCTCCATGACGTTTTCAGTTTTGTTGAGAAAGAATAGTCTCCAAGGCGTTCTTAACGGGTTCGGTAGCTTTTGTACTTTGCGGGCGATTAAGCGGGCGTTTTTGCTAACAGGCTTGTGAAATCTCGGTCGAGTGAGACTTGATTAAGCCTCGGTCGATACAATATCCGTAAGACCTTAGTTAAGATTCATGCAAAAAAACAGTTTTTTCGTTTTCTTTTCTATATATGTTATGCCGTTTTACTGAGACTTAATTCAATCTCGATCGACTGAGACCTAACCACGTCCTTTTGGTAAAGCACAGGTGACTGGTTTAAAGTGTCATCATATTTCTAGTATGTTGGATCGTTCCGAGATTTGTGCTGATGTTTCGACTCTTTTTTTATGAACCCTAGGAGTTTGTACACGTCTCATAGTTTGGCCTTAGGGACAGTTCTTTTTCTCGCTTCTTTGGGCTTGTAGAATAAGTCAACCAAAAATATTTTAGAAACTCGATCAAAAATATATTTTTAGAAGTCTACTAGTCAAGTATTAATTACTAGTTTTCTAGAATAACATTTTTTGGTTGGGCGTCCATAATAAGATGGATAGGGACATCTCATTCCAGCTCATTCTAGAAGCCAGCAAAGAACTGCCCATAATATACAATCAACAAATTGTTAGAAAATAGAGCAGATATTTTAGTTCAAGGAATACTAAGAATGAAGGAGTACTTGGCATGAGACTAGTGATGCAAATCAGTGGTGGACCTAGGAACTAAGTACTCAGGGTGTCAAACATCAGTACATCGTTACAAAAAATGGAGAATTACGCTACTATATCAAAACATTAGTACATTGTTAAAGTAGTATTATTTGGCTTTTCTAAAACCGAAGCAAAAAAATTGCCACATATATTAATTAAGAGAAGATAGTGTTTGAGTTACAAGGTCCCACAATGCAATCAACGAGCTTACTATCCCAACAACAATGACCCTAATTTCTTTGCACCCGTCGTGACCCAAAGCATCGTTTCGTCGATGACCATGTTAAGCAAGATTGTGTGTGGGGTGGGGGGGGGGGTGGGGGTGCTCTTATGGCAGAACACTCGGGCGTTTCTCTAATTCCAAATTCACAAAGAGACAAGCATGGTTAGGGAGGTTGTGCCCTTCCTATTAGGGATGTCAATACCAGAACGGTCCGGCCACCGATCCGTGATATTGTCCTAAAGGTGCCACAATGATGTGTCCAATCTCACAAGTTGTAGTTTATCTATAACCAATTTCCAGAGTGAGAGAGTGAACCGACACGTGAAGAAGAGGTATGGTTACCCGATTCGTGCATCTGATACGTGTCAAACGTATCTATAATTTTTTATTGCTCAATGCTGAATAAATTGCTCAAAACCACCACATTTGTGGCCAGGGTACTCCAAAACTGCCGTTTTTGCCAAAAATCACAAATCACCATCACTACTGCGACAAAGTGAGTAACAAATTCCACTAATTTAGATATGAGCCATGTCTAACCACAAAACCAACTTCCCGGACCCACACATCACGATGTCATGGCATGTGTATATGGATAAGATGCTGAGGTGGACTCGGTCCCACATGTCAGCTCCATCTTTTTTCCCCTTCTTCTTTCTCCTATTAGAGCAGCCCGCCACCCACCGTCGCCGCCCCTCCTGCTCACAGCCGCCATGGGCAACACCCGTCGTCGCGCGCCATGTCCATGGGGAGCCCCCACCGTTGTGCGCCATGTCCATCGGGAGCACCAGTCGCCCCCTCCCGCTCCCAGTCGCCATTGGCAGCAGTCACCGCGCGGCGCCATGGCCATGGGGAGCCCCTATTGCGGCCAGTGTTGGAGATATGCCCTATAAGCAATCATGTATGATGATATTTCCTATGTGTTTATGAATAAAAATAGTCCTTGGACATTATCAGTGATGTGTATTAACAAGTACGTGACTTGTTTGTGAGACTATGCATTGTATGATAACTGTCCTAAATGGTCCCTAGTCGAAAGGGCTGTGTGGACGCACAACCAGTTAGACTAGCATATGACACGGTGGATGGTCCGGTCTCACTGACCATATGGCATTGGATGCTAGCCGGATAATATGGACTCAGAAAGATCTGGTTGGATTCGACGTACTCGGATCCGAGTCGAGATAAGGTCTGAGTTGGACAGACCCAACTATGAGACGCAAAGATAGGTCATCTGTGAGTCTCTAGTACATCATACGTTCTGTGTCCTAAGACCCGAGCTGGCGCGTGTACTCGGGATGGTGACAGACTTGCTTTGGGCTGACCAAACGCTACTCCGTGACAGGGTAGTTATAAAGGTAGTTTTCGGGCTTGTCCAGACCCATGCTGCGAGACGTGGTCGAGCAAGATGGGATTTGCCCCTCCGATGAGGAGAGATATACTCTAGGCCCCTCGGGTGATCCGACCTAGATAAGCATGGACATGCGATGAGGATTATGAGATAATCCGAAGTGTTGGTCGGATTCACCGAAAGGAGAAAGAGGTCGTGCTGCAACAAGGATGACCATGTCGCCTTGAGCATGACAAACATATATCGTGTGGCAAAGGGAACAGAAGTGTGAAGTACAGGTTTGCCTAACCAGCTTCATCGGACACTTGGAGTCGGCATCCTTTGCTAGAGGCCGCTACTGACTAGTCGAGCCGGATGTGATCTGACTCGTGACCAAGTGAACGAGAACCTAAGGGGTCGCGCGCTTAAGGGAAGGAACACGTGAACTTTAGGATCCGTGCGAGGCCCAAGAGTTGAGCCCGCGCCGGATGCCTATATATAGTGGAGGTGCGGCACACCCATCTGGTTGATCGCTTCGGCGCCGTCATTAGGGCTTTGCATGTGTTGCAACTAGCCACCTCCACTCGCCTCCGAACTTGTGATCGGACCTAGCAGTCTGCCGCACGGTGTTCCTCCTGCACGCGCGGATACCATTAGAGTCGGTGCACTTGCGCCGCTCCGATGAACCTGTACGTGGGATCCGGTGACTGGATGTTAGAGGGAGATCGGACCGGCTATTCGAGGGAGATCGGACGAGGAGGAGACGGACCACGCGAACGCGCTACCCCAACTCTACTTTCGCTGCACGGCACTGCGCGACAAAGTGAGTAACAAATTCCACTAATTTAGATATGAGCCATGTCTAACCACAAAACCAACTTCCCGGACCCACACATCACGATGTCATGGCATGTGTATATGGATAAGATGCTGAGGTGGACTCGGTCCCACATGTCAGCTCCATCTTTTTTCCCCTTCTTCTTTCTCCTATTAGAGCAGCCCGCCACCCACCGTCGCCGCCCCTCCTGCTCACAGCCGCCATGGGAAACACCCGTCGTCGCGCGCCATGTCCATGGGGAGCCCCCACCGTTGTGCGCCATGTCCATCGGGAGCACCAGTCGCCCCCTCCCGCTCCCAGTCGCCATTGGCAGCAGTCACCGCGCGGCGCCATGGCCATGGGGAGCCCCTATTGCGGCCAGTGTTGGAGATATGCCCTATAAGCAATCATGTATGATGATATTTCCTATGTGTTTATGAATAAAAATAGTCCTTGGACATTATCAGTGATGTGTATTAACAAGTACGTGACTTGTTTGTGAGACTATGCATTGTATGATAACTGTCCTAAATGGTCCCTAGTCGAAAGGGCTGTGTGGACGCACAACCAATGACACGGTGGATGGTCCGGTCTCACTGACCATATGGCATTGGATGCTAGCCGGATAATATGGACTCAGAAAGATCTGGTTGGATTCGACGTACTCGGATCCGAGTCGAGATAAGGTCTGAGTTGGACAGACCCAACTATGAGACGCAAAGATAGGTCATCTGTGAGTCTCTAGTACATCATACGTTCTGTGTCCTAAGACCCGAGCTGGCGCGTGTACTCGGGATGGTGACAGACTTGCTTTGGGCCGACCAAACGCTACTCCGTGACAGGGTAGTTATAAAGGTAGTTTTCGGGCTTGTCCAGACCCATGCTGCGAGACGTGGTCGAGCAAGATGGGATTTGCCCCTCCGATGAGGAGAGATATACTCTAGGCCCCTCGGGTGATCCGACCTAGATAAGCATGGACATGCGATGAGGATTATGAGATAATCCGAAGTGTTGGTCGGATTCACCGAAAGGAGAAAGAGGTCGTGCTGCAACAAGGATGACCATGTCGCCTTGAGCATGACAAACATATATCGTGTGGCAAAGGGAACAAAAGTGTGAAGTACAGGTTTGCCTAACCAGCTTCATCGGACACTTGGAGTCGGCATCCTTTGCTAGAGGCCGCTACCGACTAGTCGAGCCGGATGTGATCTGACTCGTGACCAAGTGAACGAGAACCTAAGGGGTCGCGCGCTTAAGGGAAGGAACACGTGAACTTTAGGATCCGTGCGAGGCCCAAGAGTTGAGCCCGCGCCGGATGCCTATATATAGTGGAGGTGCGGCACACCCATCTGGTTGATCGCTTCGGCGCCGTCATTAGGGCTTTGCATGTGTTGCAACTAGCCACCTCCACTCGCCTCCGAACTTGTGATCGGACCTAGCAGTCTGCCGCACGGTGTTCCTCCTGCACGCGCGGATACCATTAGAGTCGGTGCACTTGCGCCGCTCCGGCGAACCTGTACATGGAATCCGGTGACTGGATGTTAGAGGGAGATCGGACCGGCTATTCGAGGGAGATCGGATGAGGAGGAGACGGACCACGCGAACGCGCTACCCCAACTCTACTTTCGCTGCACGGCACTGCGCGTCTAGTGGTAACGATCTGTGATCCATCTCTGTAGCATGTTCTTGGATGTTCTGTGCGTAGGAAAATTTTAATTTGCATGCGATGCACCTACGGTAGAACCCAACAGCCAGCAGAAGCAGCCATCAGTAGCGACCAGCAGTTGAGCAGCAGCGGCGGAGCGACCAGTAGCGGTGGTGGCAAACAACGGCGGCCAACAGCAGGAGTGGCGAACAACGGCGGACATCAGCAGCAGCGGCTATAGCGAAGCAGCTAGCAGCAGCAACGGTGGTCAGCAGCAACATCAGCCAACAGAAAGCGGTGACCAACAGTAGTAGCGGTAGCCAGCAGCAACGGCGGCCAAGAACACAGGGACCTGATTGCTTTTTAAAAACATAACATGGACCCCATTGCTCTCTTTTTAAAAGTTACATGGACTTGATTGCGTATTGTTCATACAGATATGCCATGTTGTCCCGACATGTGGGTCCAACCGGTCAGTTTTATGATTAGTCGTGGTTAAGTTTGGAATGAGTGGAATTCGTTACTCACTTGTCGCAGAAGTGGTGACGATTTGTAATTTTTGGCAAAAGCGGTGGTTTTGGAGTACCCTAGCCACAAATGTGGTGGGTTTGAGCAATTTAGTCTTCAATGCTATTATATTATCTTTTTTATATGCTTTTTATATCCTTTTATATTATTTTTCGGGACTAACTTATTAATTTAGTGCACAGTGTCAGTTCCTATTTTTTGATTGTTTTTGGTTTTGCAGAAAAATCATATGTAGGAATATCCAAATACGATGCTAATTTTTGACGATTTTTTCTAGAGTATGAACGACCCTAGAAGTTTCGGGATGCCACGATAGGACCAACCAGCCATCCACAAGGGCATGTGGTGCGACCAGTGGGCTGGTCGCGCCACCTGGGCTTGTGGGCCCTAGCTGTTCCGATTAACCTATTTCCTCTGCGTATAAATTCCATAATTCCCAAAACTCACAGAGAGATAGACGAGAGAATTGTATCGCCGCTGCAAGCCTTTGTTCCGAAGTGATCCCATTTGAAGCCTTGTTCCGGTGCTATGCCAAAGGGGGAAGCCACCACGGGAGGCCTCTTCATCAACCTTGTTGCCTCCATGATGATATTGGTAGTTCTTTCTAGGCATGTGGGTCCAGTGTAGTAGCTAGATGGCTTGTTCTCTCTCTTTTGGATTTTCAATACAATGATCTCCTGTGAGATCAATCCGATGCAATTTTTATGGTGTGTTTGTTGGGATCTGACGAATTGTGGATTTAGCTCAGATTGTTGATTGAATATGATTGAATCTTTTGAAGTTCCTTTGTTGTATAATTTAGTAGCTATGTATGCTTTCCAAGTTATTTGTAACAGTTCTTCTGAGTGGTGCATAGTAGTGGGTTCAACCTCACAGTGATCTATATCCTAGTGACATAATGGGGAGAGGGCACGTGATGTTTTGTTGCTACTAAGGATAAAACGATGGGGATTGATCTTATTGCTAGGTTTCTTTCTGTCTACATCATGTCATATTGCTTATTGCATTACTCTATTTTTCATTAAACTTAATACTGTGATGCATGATAGATAGCGGTTTTTGGGTGGAGTAATAGTAGTAGATGCAGTTGGGTTACAGTCTACTTATCACAGACGTGATGCCTATACAAGATTATATCATGAATGTTACTTTTCTGTCAATTGCCCGATATTAATTTGTTTACCATGCCATTACCAGCTTTGGAAAGAGATACCACTACGGAGCCTATGGCCCCTGGGTCCATTCTCTATCAATAATTGGTACTCAGTTGCTCTTTTATTTACTCTTACTATTTTGCCACTTTTTCATATCACTATTTACCATTATTTGCTTTTAAGCTTGCAGCTAGCAAGATGAGAGGATTGACAACCTCTTTGCCAAGTTAGGTGCAAGCATTTATTTTTTTTTGTGTGCGGGTGTTGCTTATCTTGCTAGCTTGGAGACTCCTACTGGTTCAATTAAACCTGAGTTCTTAACCGAAAAAACAATTTTTTCTGTTGTGCTATATCACCCTCTCTCTTTGGGGAAATCCAACAACTCCTACGGGAGTAGCAGCACCCCCTTGCAAAGCGGCAAAGGTCACAATTTGGCCACACTAGTTATCACAAAATTAATGTTAAGTATACCATATGCTCTATTTTTAATTTTTGTAGGGTATGACATAGGTGCCCCACTAGACTACCCTTATGTAAATACTAGATCTAACAACAAACAAACCAATTTATGAAACACACTTTGTAGAGACCGTGCAAGTTCTCTCATAGAAGTTATAAAACAACTGATTAATGTCGTTGAACAATCATATTGGTGCCTCTGTGTATACCTGACGCAGGCTCAATGCAGCAAAGATCGGTGGCTGTGTAGCAAGCCAGGGCAAAGTTTCACTTGATTTGTAAAATTGTATATTTATACATAAAAGGAAGGCTATTAAAAAGAACCTCATGTCTCATCATTTTCAAATTATTGCAAACACCAATTAACAGAGTGTTTGAATTCTCGGAGTTATTTTATCAATAACCTAGGATTTGCATTTTTTAAAGGTATTCTTTGTGGATCAGCATGGACTAATGAGGAGTGGGGCGATAGTTTATGCTGATCTGGCTTATCTTGATGGAGTCGCAAGACGAGGTCTCCTACGTACAGGCCTTTGTTCGGACCTCGCGATTCTGGTAGCGTCGTGCCTATTGTTGGTAAAAAGATGAATGCGCTCGGGCGACGTCTTGTTCCTCGTCGACGGCATCAAGGTCATCTTTCCGACTACGCTTTGCTTCCTGCTCCTCGTACATGCGTACTTGAGGTGCGTCATGGATGAGATTGCTAGAAAGATGGCATCGGCTCTGTAAACCATGAAGAATGGGGTATATCTTGTGGACCTGTTCGGTGTGGTACGGAGACCCCATAGTACAGAGTTGAGCTCCTCGACCCACTTGTTGTCGGCATTTTACAAGGAGCAAACAAGGCGAGGCTTAATGCCACTGAAAATTAAGCCATTTGCTCATTCAAATTGCATGTTGGTTTGCGGATGATAAACCGAGGCAAAATCAAGCTTAATGCCTTTTTGGTTCCCATGCTTTTACCTCTTTGGCAGTAAAGTTGGATCCATTGTCCGTGATGATGCTATGTGGTACTCTGTAACAGTGCAGTACATAAGAAATGAAGTCAATAACTAGGCCAGCTTTTGCTGATGTTACATGCTTTGCCTCTATCCATTTTGTGAACTTGTCGACCATGAAGAGAAGGTATGTCATCTTGTATGTTCCTCCAAGTAGTGGTGCGACCATGTCTAGCCCCCACACCATGAAAGGTTAGGTGATCAAAATGGTTCTTAGGGTTGTGGCTGACATGTGACTTTGTCCTAATAATAACCGACAGCCTAAGCATGCATCTACAAGTTCCCGTGTGTCCACCGCGGTGGGCCAATAGAACATGGCTTCAAAAACTTTTCTTACCAAAGTCTGAGGTGCATGATGTCCACACATACCGGAGTGAATTTAATAGAGGAGTTATTTTCCCTACTGCTCGGAGATGCAGCGTTGGAGCACACCAGTAACAATGCATTTATATAATTCTCCCTCGTGGACCTTGTTTGCCTTGGATTGTCGAACGATTCAACGTGCTTGTTTGGTCCTCGGGGAACTCTTTGCATAGTAAATACATGAGCAATGGCTCCGTCCAGGGAACTATTATGGCAATTATTTCATGGGCCGTGGAGGTTTCCTCGAACGCCGAGCCCCTGATTAGCTCCGTTTTAGTGACATGCTCGGCGTCACCTTGCCACTTGACCGACGGTTTAAACAATCGTTCAAGGAAGGTGTTCTCATGTACTTGCTCCCGTTTGGCACCCATCCTGGCAAGAATGTCGGCAACTTGATTGATGTCTCTCTGGATGTGATTAAATTCCAGACCCTCGACCTGAGCCGATAACATTATGATGGTGTTCCAATATGCCGTCATGTTTTGGTCCTTGGCATCAATTTCACCATTTACTTGGGATATAGCAAGGTTAGAGTCACCTCGGACCTCAAGACGTTGATAGCCCATGGAGACTACCATCCGTAGTCCATGAAGCAATGCCTCGTATTCGGGCGTGTTATTGGAGTCGGTTGACATGATTTGAAGTACGTATTTAATGATGTCACATGTTGGTGACGTAAGGACCACTCTAGCCCCCAGCCCGACAAGCATTTTGGATCCATTAAAATACATTACCCAATTGGAGTAGGTGTTGTGCTCTCTAGGGAACTCGGCCTCCGTCCATTCAGCTACAATATCAGCCAGTACTTGGGATTTGATTGCCTGTCGTGGTCGATACATTATTTCAAAAGGTAAGAGCTCAATGGCTCCCTTGGCAATTCTGCCAGTGGCGTCTTGGTTGTTGATGATGTCATTAAGTGGTACCTCCGAGGCTATGGTTATCGAACACTCCTTAAAGTAGTGTTGGAGCTTCTGAGAAGCCATGAAGTCTGAATAAGCAATCTCCTGTTAGTGCATTACCTAGTTTTACACGGGCTAAGCACTTTAGAAACATAATACACTGGCCTTTGTACCTTTAACTTGTGACCTTCCATGTCGCGCTCCACGACCAAAACCATGCTGACAACCTGATTGGTTGCCAAGATGTATAGTAGCATCGGCTCAATGGGTAAGGGGCGGTTAGAATAGGATTGGTGGCTAGGGGCATCCTGATCTCTTCTAGGGCTTTGCTAACGTCCATAGTCCATTTGAATTTCTTGGTCTTCCCAACCACCCTGTATAGTGGGAGAGCCTTTTCCCCGAGACATGAAATGAATTGACTGAGGGAGGCTACGCATCCCGCTAGTTTTTGTAAATGTTTGAGCTCGGTTGGCACTTCTAATCATGCCAGTGCCTTGATCTTATCGGGGTTTGCCTTGATTCCTCTATGTGACACGATGAAGCCGAGCAGCTTGACGGACGGGACGCCAAGGACGCACTTTTCCTGGTTGATCTAGCTGGAATTTGATCTAAACATGGGCCAGCCCAATAGCATTTTTCAGAATTCCTAATAAATCCTAGAGGCCTACTAAGCCCATTCATGCAAGGCAAGAGGTGGGACAAAAGTTTAGTCCCACATTGCTAGTTTAGTAGGAGTTGGACCTCCTTATAAGGGAGGATGTTTTCCCACATGTATGAGCATGAGAACAAGAGAGACATACACACGCGCTCCTCCTCCGCCACCCGCCTCGCCATGCCACGCCTCATCACGACGCGCCGCGGGTTGCGGGAATGAGCCGATGTCTAAATTTTTTCCACGCACGACTGGTATACGAAAGGTCACTCGGGAGCTGAAAAGTTATGCTGTAGTGGAGATTAATTATGAACGCTGCACCCTTCGGCTGCTGCCTGTTCGTTTCGTCTCCCTCTTTTGCTTTGCCTCCCGTCGCTGCTTGTTCTCCTCCTTCTCATGTGCCTATAAAAAGGAGGTCGATCCTCTCCAGATAGAAACACCAGAACCTCCTGCTCCTCATGCCATCGAGTTCCAATCCCTGAGTTGCTGCAAGGTTCTTCCCCATCCCGGCTTGCGACGTGCACCGCAGGTCGGGACAGTAGGCCTTCGAAACCCCACCACTTTGTGTCCTGTACGGGAGAAGGGTGATAAGGTTTTTGGGGAGCGCTCTGCACGACTACTGACTACTTTACCACGGACACCGATGACTACTTCCCGGATGACGACTTCTTCCCCGACGTCAATAACCTCTTTGACGACATGGCCGGTGACGACGTCAATGCCAACGCTAATGCTGTTGCCACCGCTCAGTACGTGTTTGTGTCTTTCCTATTCGAGGTTCTGCTAGAGATTCTTGGTCTAGTTTCTGTTCTACATCTGTTTTGGTATAGTTCACATGTTCACATAATACTCACCTACTATCCTATAGTTTGCCTTATAAGTTTTGTTCCTCTTATTGTGGCATACTCTCCTCTACGTTGCATGACTAGTGTTGCCTCTGTTACCATGGTCTTGTTTTATCTATTTATTTCGTTTAAATCATTCGGTAAATTGCTCATATATCCAACAATCCAAAAACCTTATCATAGGCAATTTACTCCGAGTGATTTTGCTGCTTCCATGAGGCCTCCTATGTTTGAGGGTGTGCACTATAAGAGGTGGCGTGTGAGGGCCGTTCTATGGTTTCAAACCATGAGTTGCTATGACGCCACTCTTGGCAAACCTGAAGGAGATCTTAATCCTCAAGAGGAACAAGTTTTTCAAAAAACGGATACCTTGCTTATGCGTCAATTGATAATGGCAAACATATGTGGGATGCACTCGAGGCCAAATTTGGGGTCTCGGATGCCGGCACTGAGCTGTATATCATGGAACAATTCTATGACTATAGGATGACTGATGAGCGCTCCGTGGTTGAGCAAGCTCACGAGATACAGTCATTTGCTAGAGAACTTGAGCACTTCAACTGTATGTTACCAGATAAGTTTGTTGCTGGAGGCATTATCACTAAGCTTCCTCCCTCGTGGAGGAACTTTGCTACCTCTCTGAAGCATAAGAGACATGAGTTTTCCATTCCGGATCTCATTGGTACTCTTGATGTGGAAGAAAAGGCGAGAGCAAAAGACATACGTGCTCGAGGTATTGAGGGAGGTTCTAGTGCCAATCTGGTATAGAAGGAAAACTTCCAGCCCCACAAGTTCAAGAATAAGGGCAGGTTTGATGGCAAGGGAAAGTTTGATGGGAAGAACAAGGCTTCGCAGCACACCAACTTCAAGAAGAAGACTGACAAGAAGAAAGGTGTTTGTCATGTCTGCGGAGATCCTGATCATTGGGCCCCTAGCTGCCCTAACCGTTATGACAAGCGTCAACATGGGAAAGGCGACAAGATCACCAATGTTGTCATTAGTGATGCTGAGATGAAGGATATTGGGTATGGTATACTTCCCACTATTCTCTCAGTATGTCGTTCTCTTGATTGGTTGATTGATACGGGTGCTAATGTGCATGTATGCGGTGATATTTCCATGTTTTCTTCATATCAGGCCGCATGAACTACTTCTGTGCTAATGGGTAACAGTTCAAGTGCTTTTTATTCCTGGTGTTGGCACGGTCGATCTGAAGTTTACTTCGGGGAAGATCGTGCGGCTGAAGAACGTGCACTATGTCCCCTCCGTCAATAAAAATCTTGTTAGCGGATCTCTTCTATGTAGAGATGGCTACAAGCTTGTCTTTGAGTCCAATAAATTTGTGATATCCAAGTATGGAACTTTTGTTGGTAAAGGTTATGAGTCGGGAGGTTTGTTCAAATTATCATTGTCAGATGTTTGTAATAAAGTTGTTAATCATGTTTACAATAATAGTGAATCAAATGTCTGGCATTCACGTCTCTGCCGTGTTAATTTCGGTTGTATGACGCGGCTAGCCAAGTTGAACTTAATCCCTAATTTCACCATTGTTAAGGGATTGATGACCCACACGTATAGGGGATCAATGGTAGTCCTTTCGATAAGTAAGAGTGTCGAACCCAACGAGGAGCAGAAGGAAATGACAAGCGGTTTTCAGCAAGGTAATTTCTGCAAGCACTGAAATTGTAGGTAACAGATAGTTTGATAGCAAGGTAATTGGTAACGAGCAAGTAATGGTAACGGTAAACAAGGTGCATCAAGGTAGCCCAATCCTTTTGAGGCAAAGGACAGGCCAGAACAATCACTAGTAATAGGCAAAGTGTTCTTGAGGGTACACAGGAATTTCGTCTAGTCACTTTTATCATGTTGGTT
The DNA here is from genome assembly GCA_039707655.1 of Elymus sibiricus. Classification (NCBI taxonomy): domain Eukaryota; kingdom Viridiplantae; phylum Streptophyta; class Magnoliopsida; order Poales; family Poaceae; genus Elymus; species Elymus sibiricus. Next base: position 128,595,369 of record CM077667.1, read on the forward strand.
TGATTCGTGTTTGCTACTTTGATAATTTGATATGTGGGTGGACCGGTGCTAAGGTGCTATTCTTACTTGAACTAACAACCTACTTATGATTAACCCGCTCGCAAGCATCCGCAACTACGAGAAAAGTATTAAGACAAAGTCTAACCATAGCATTAAACATGTGGATCCAAATCAGCCCCTTACGAAGTAGCGCATAAAGTAGGGTTTAAGCTTCTGTCACTCTAGCAACCCATCATCTAATAACTTCTCCACAATGCATTCCCTTAGGCCCATGAATGGTGAAGTGTCATGTAGTCGACGTTCACATGACACCACTAAGGGAATCACAACATACATATCATCAAAATATCGAACACATATCAAGTTCACATGATTACTCGCAACATGACTTCTCCCGTGACCTCAAGAACAAAGGTAACTACTCACAAATAATAAGCATGCTCAAGATCAGAGGAGTATTGAATAACATATTGGATCTGAACATATAATCTTCCACCAAATAAACCATATAGTAATCAACTACGCAAGGTAATCAACACTACTAGTCACCCACAGGTACCAATCTGAGGTTCCGGTACAAAGATTGAACACAAGAGATGAACTAGGGTTTGAGAGGAGATGGTGTTGTTGAAGATGTTGATGAAGATTGGCCTCCCAAAGATGAGAGGGGTGTTGGTGATGACGATAGCTTCGATTTCCCCCTTCGGGAGGGAAGTTCCCCCGACGGAATCGGTCCGCCGGAGGGCAAAAGTGCTCCTGCCCAAGTTCCACCTCGAGGCGGCGGCGCTTCGTCCCGAAAGTCCTCCTCTGATTTTTTCTAGGTCAAGAGAGACCTTATACCAGAAGATGGGCACCGGAGGTGGCCCAGGCTGGGCACAACCCATCAGGGCGCGCCCAGGGGGGCCTGGCGCGCCCTGGTGGGTTGTGCCCGCCTGGGGGGCCTCCTCCGGTAGTTTCCAGCTCCGGTATTTTTTATTAAATGTAAAAATAATCTCCATGAAATTTTAGCTTCATTGGAGTTGTGCAGAATAGGTATCTCTAACGTGCTTTTCTTGGGTCCAGAATTCCAGTTGCCGGTATTCTCCCTCCATGTGTAAACCTTGCATATTATGAGCGAAAAGACATTACAATCACTCCCCAAAGCATTATTATTCAACAAAACAAAGTAAATAACAGTAGGAAATTATGATGCAAAATGAACGTATAGGGGATCTAAGTGTCAAGTTTGTGTGTAGGCTAAGCAACCTCGTAAGTCTCATACAAGTGCGGAAACAAGAAATCTTGCACCACTAGAATTCATACATTCAGATCTTTGTGAAATGAATGGTGTTTTGACAAAAGGTGGAAAGAAATATTTCATAATGTTAATTGATGAATCCACTAGATATTGCCATGTGTATCTTTTGAAATCAAAAGATGAGGCTTTGAACTTTTTCAAGAACTATAAAGCTGAAGTGGAAAACCAACTTGATCGGAAAATCAAGAGGCTTAGGTCCGATCGTGGTGGAGAGTATTTTTCTAATGAATTTGATTCTTTTTGTGCAGAACATGGTATAATCCATGAAAGGAAGCCTCCCTATTCACCTCAGTAAAATGGGGTAGCCGAAAGAAAGAACCGTACTCTAACTGATTTGGTTAACGCCATGTTAGACACATCGGGTCTCTCCAAGGCATGGTGGGGGGAGGCGATATTGACTGCATGTCATGTCCGAAATCAAGTTCCCACAAAGAACAAAGATATAAATCCATTCGAGGAATGGGAGAAGAAAAGGTTAAAACTCTCTTACCTACGAACTTGGGGCTGCTTGGCAAAAGTCAATATACCGATTCCAAAGAAGCGTAAGCTTGGACCAAAAACTATGGATTGTGTTTTCCTAGGCTATGCTTTTCATAGCATTGGTTATAGATTCTTCATTGTAAAATCTGAGGTATCTAACATGCACGTCGGTATAATCATGGAGTCGAATGATGTGACATTCTTCGAAGATATCTTTCCCATGAAGGATATGGGTAGCTCATCAAATCAGGAGTTGCCTAGTTCATCGAGTCAAGATGTAGTTACTATTTCTGAACCTACGATTCAGACGCAACATCTTGAAGATCCCATGGAGGAAAATAATGAGACTCCTAAAAGGAGCAAGAGACAAAGGACTGCAAAGTCCTTTGGTGATGATTTTCTTGTATATCTCATAGATGACACTCCTAGTTCTATTTCAGAGGCCTATGCATCTGAAGATGCTGACTAGTGGAAGGAAGCGGTCCATAGTGAGATGGATTCCATCTTGGCAAATGAAACTTGGGAGATAACTGATCGTCCTTATGGGTGCAAACCTATAGGGTGCAAATGGGTATTCAAGAAGAAGCTTAGGCCTGATGGCACTATTGAAAAGTACAAGGCACGGCTCGTGGCCAAGGGTTATACCCAAAAGGAAGGTGAAGACTTCTTTGATACTTACTCACCTATGGCTCGACTGACCACTATTCGAGTGCTACTTTCACTAGCTGCCTCACATGGTCTTCTCGTTCATCAAATGGATGTTAAGACTACTCTCCTAAATGGAGAGTTGGACGAGGAAATTTACATGGAACAACCAGATGGGTTTATAGTGGACGGTCAGGAAGGAAAGGTGTGCAAATTGTTGAAGCCTTTGTATGGACTTAAACAAGCACCTAAGCAGTGTGGCATGAGAAGTTTGAAAGAACTTTAACAACTGCAGGCTTTGTTGTAAACGAAGCTGATAAATGTATGTACTATCGCCATGGTGGGGGCGAGGGAGTCATCCTTTGCTTGTATGTTGATGACATATTGATTTTTGGAACAAATCTGAATGTTATTAAGGAGGTCAAGGAATTCATATCTCGTTGTTTCGAGATGAAGGATTTAGGAGTAGATGATGTTATTGTGAATATCAAGCTGCTGAGAGATGATGATGGTGGGATTACATTGCTTCAATCTCACTATGTGGAAAAGATCTTGAGTCGCTTTGGTTATGGTGACTGCAAGCCCTCTCCAACACCTTATGATGCTAGCGTGTTACTTCGAAAGAATCGAAGAATTGCTAGAGATCAATTGATATACTCTCAGATTATTGGCTCACTTATGTACTTAGCCAGTACCACGAGACCTGACATATCTTTTGCTGTTAGCAAACTGAGCCGGTTTGTCTCAAAACCAGGAGATGATCATTGGAAAGCTCTAGAAAGAGTTATGCGCTATTTGAAGGGCACTACGAGTTATGGAATTTACTACACTGGGTACCCAAAGGTGCTTGAAGGGTATAGTGACTCAAACTGGATCTCTGACGCTGATGAGATAAAGGCCATGAGCGGATATGTATTCACTCATGGTGTTGGCGCTGTTTCTTGGAAGTCTTGCAAGCAGACCATCTTAACGAGGTCAACAATGGAAGCAGAACTCACAGCACTAGATACATCTACGGTCGAAGCAGATTGGCTTCGTCGGCTCTTGAATGACTTACCGGTTGTGGAGAAACCTGTACCGGGTATTCTTATGAACTGCGACAATCAAACTGTGATCGCCAAAGTGAGTAGTTCAAAGGATAACATGAAGTCATCAAGACATGTTCAGAGAAGGTTAAAGTCTGTCAGGAAAATGAGAAACTCCGAAGTTATTGCATTGGATTATATCCAAACGTCTAAAAATCTGGCAGATCCTTTTACCAAGGGTCTATCACGTAATGTGATAGATAATGCATCGAAGGAGATGGGTATGAGACCCACAACATGAGTTGTTCACAGTGGTAACCTATTCTATGTGATCGGAGATCCCGTGAATTAGATGTGGAAGACAAGTTGTTGGTCAACTGAGAGGAGAGTATCCTTACTATTAATAATACCACTCCATGAAGATGCAATACTTTCCTAATCTGCATGGTAGGTTGATATATATCTTAATGTGTTCTAAGTGGCTTATTTACGCAGAGATGTTGTCCTGCAGAACATCTTTCGAAGAACAAACCTATATAAGTCTGATTGTTAACGTCGCAATCTATGAGAGTAGGGTGCTCTCTAGTAAACTCATGAAAGGCCTCGGAGTATGACGCATAAGCTCCACCCGCGGGGAAGTCCCACGGTAGCCTAGTATCGGTCAAGGCTTTGTGTGCAGCTAGATTCGCTATTCAAGTTGCTTACTAGTGTAGCATAGAGTTCTAGGTGGAAGTCCAACTTAACAGTCTCCACTGCAGTACCGGTATATAAACAGTGTTTTGGAACCAAAGGCAAATTGTGTGTGCCTCTGGGATCTGGTGCGGGATTGCAGGAATTTGATCTAAACATGGGCCAACCCAATAGGATTTTTCAGAATTCCTAATAAATCCTAGAGGCCCACTAAGCCCATTCGTGCAAGGCAAGAGGTGGGACAAAAGTTTAGTCCCACATTGCTAGTTTAGTAGGAGTTGGACCTCCTTATAAGGGAGGACGTTTCCCCACATGTATGAGCATGAGAACAAGAGAGACATACACGCGTGCTCCTCCTCCGCCGCCCACCACGCCATGCCTCGTCACGACGCGCCGCGGGTTGCGGGAATGAGCCGAGCCGATATCTAATTTTTTGCCACGCACGACTGGTATACGAAAGGTCACTCGAGAGCTGAAAAGTTTTGTGACGTGGCTTGAGACTGCGACGGTATTTCCCCAAAGAGGAAGGGATGATGCAGCACATCGATGGTAAGTATTTCCCTCGGTTATGAAACCAAGGTATCGAACCAGTAGGAGGATCACGCAACACTATGTAAACAACACCTGCACACAAAGAACAAATACTTGCAACCCGAAGCGAAAGAGAGGTTGTCAATCTCTCTACGGTAAAAAGATAGATTACGTAATGATAGATTGGATAGATAGATCTCGCAAGAACACAAAATAAAAGAGGCAAATAAAAAGTGCAGCAAGGTATGTTTGGTTTTTTTTGGAATAATAGATCTGAAAACAAAAGCGGAAAAAAGATACATCGGAAAGCAATATGTTGGAAAAGTAGACCCGGGGGCCGTAGGTTTCACTAGTGGCTTCTCTCATGAGTATAGCACACGGTGGGTGAACAAATTACTGTTGGGCAATTGATAGAAGATCAAATAATCATGACGATATCCAAGGCGATGATCATTATATAGGCATCACGTCCAAGATTAGTAGACCAAAACGATTCTGCATCTACTACTATTACTCCACACATCGACCGCTATCCAGCATGCATCTAGTGTATTAAGTTCATGGAAAAATGGAGTAATGCAATAAGAATAGTGACATGATGTAGACAAGATCTATTCATGTAGGAATAGACCCCATCTTGTTATCCTTAATAGCAACGATACATGCGTGCCTTGCTGCCCCTTCTGTCACTAGGAGAGGACACCGCAAGATCGAACCCATCACAACGCACCTCTTCCCATGGCAAGAGAAACCGATCTAGTTGGCCTAACTAAACCAAAGATTCGAAGAAGAAATATGAGGCTATAAGTAATCATGCATATAAGAGATCAAATAAGACTCAAATAATATTCATGGATAGAAACTGACCATGAACTCAAAATTCATCGGATCCCAGCAAACACACCGCAAAAAGTTTACATCAAATAGATCTCCAAGAGACCATTGTATTGAGAATCGAAAGAGAGAGAGGAAGCAATCTAGCTACTGCCTACGGACCCGTAGGTCTATGGTGGACTACTCACGCATCATCAGAGAGGCACCAATGAGGATGATGAACCCCTCCGTGATGGTGTTAGATTGGATCTCGCAGTTCTGGAACTTGCGGTGGCTAGATGTATTTTTCGTCGACTCCTCTAGGGTTTTTGGAATATTTGGGTATTTATAGAGCTCAGAGGCGGTGGAGGGGACTCCCGAGGCGGCCACAACCCATCAGGGCGCACCCGGGGCCCCTGGCGTGCCCTGGTGGGTTGTGGGCGGCCTGGGCTCCCTCCTGGTTACTTCTTTGGCCCATTGGCCTTCTTCTGGTCCAAAAAAAATTCTCCAAAAAGTTTCGTCGCGATTGGACTCCGTTTGGTACTGATATTCTGCGAAGTAAAAAACAAGCAAAAATAGCAACTGGCACTTTGGCACTATGTCAATAGGTGAGTCCCAAAAAATGATATAAAGTTGCTATAAAATGATTGTAAAACATCCAAGAATGATAATATAACAGCATGAAACAAGCAAAAATTATAGATACATTGGAGACGTATCAACATCCCCAAGCTTAATTCCTACTCGTCCTCGAGTAGGTAAATGATAAAAACAGAATTTTCGATGTGGAATGCTACCTAACATGTTCATCACATATTGTTTTCTTTTGTAGCATGGACATTTGGACTTCTAGATGGTTCAAAGCAATAGTCTAGTTTTGACATAAAGACTTTAATACTCAAGCATGCCAACAAGCAACCATGTCTTTCAAAATATCAACACTAATGAAAGTTATCCCTAGCCCATCATGCTCAATCATTGATCCATTCATGAAACACACTCAAATATTAGTTACATCCAATGCACAAGTATGATCATATGCCCCCTAGTTGGTGCTTTATAAGAGAAGATGGAGACTCAAATAAAAATAAAAATTGCATAAAGTAAATAAATAGGCCCTTCGTAGAGGGAAGTAGGGATTAGTAGAGGTGCCAGAGCTCAAAGTTTAAATTGAGAGAGAAAAATATTTTGAGTGGCATGCCTTTCCTGTCAACGAAAACGACAAAGTAGTTCGCAATACTTTCCATGCTAGATATATCATAGGCGGTTCCCAAACATAAAGTAAATTTGATTCCTTTTTCCACCATTCTTTCACAATCCATGGCTGGCCGTATCCACGGTTGCCTTCCATACCAACACTTTCCAAGGAATTTATTATTTGACAACATAAAGTAAATTTCTTTTTCATTTCGGGACTGGGCATCCCTATTACCGCCGTACTCTCGTGCAATGACAAGTGAATAAACACTCATCTTGAGAATAACACATCTAGCATGGAAAAATATTGGATACCCCCTACCGTTTCATGAGCGGTACGAGCACACAAATAGAAAATGTCAGGACCGGTTTTCAAGGATATTAATTTCCCAGCAAAAGGTCCTTGTGCTCACCAGCCCTAGGATTACTGTTAGCTAATGAGACACATTCTTGATACAGAAATTCCAAGCAAAATTACAAAATCTGAAGTACAAGACCATTATGGTCTATGAGTACAACAAAAGGTTTCTAGTGGTTGGTGGCGGAAGCGGTTCGGGGTCATCAGTGTCTATGGGACTCCATTTCCCACAGGAACAGCTGACCTGGATAACTCCTATCTTCGCGTGGCTGCGATCTTCGATGCCTAGGTTCCGGGGTTGTCGTCATAATGCTCCTCTCCAAAATACGCAATCTGGCCAATAAAAATAGCCAGGGACAAGCCAGTGAGTACTTTGAATGTACTCGCAAACATCATGAAAACAGGTATAACATAGCAGGTGGTATTCATGCACTGAAATAATCCACGATCACTTAACCAGTCTCAAAATAAAAAATCCATGATGCACGCAAGCAGGTCATTCATATTAAACATGAATAAACAATTAGAGGATAAAAATAAGATAAACCGATCGGGTGTCTGAAGCGACGCCTCGAAAGGATAATAATATAAAGCATGCCTCAGTCGGGCGTCTGAGCGACACCACGTAAAGGGCTTAGAAGAAAAATAAATAACATGTGTGCCGCAGTCGGGCGTCTGAGCGACGCCACATAAAGGGCTTATAAGAAAATTAAATAACATACATGCCGCAGTCGGGCGTCTGTGCGACGCCACATAAAGGGCTTATAAAGAAAAATAAATACAAGCATGCCACAGTCGAGCGTCTGAGCGACGCCACATAAAGGTCTTATAAGGTAATAATCACAATGAGTATCCAGGAGGTAGAACCATCCCAGGGATACTCAGTATTCCAGATGATATAAATGGTTAGTCCACAATAACAATAATCATAATCATCATTCACCACACGTCATGATCAATATTCAGGTTTTAGAAGAATTCCTCCGAAGACCGACACTTGACCCATCCCAGACTGTAGTCCTTAACCGCAGACACGGCTATTCGAATAGATATAAACTCTGCAGAGGGTGTACTCTTTACCCACAAGTAACGGATTCCTTTAGTCCACCGGGACTAATTCCGCTTACGGTCTTTGAATTGAAAACACACCTGACCCGCACACACCAGCTTAACTTACCGGTGCCTGGAATCACCCACGACACTCGTTAAGCAAAACTCTAAGTGGGGAGGCTACAACCTCGACTAGCATGGGATCACAAAATTTATATTGCGCGCAAAACAGGGGAGCTACCCCCTCGGACTCACCGGAACACCCATGTCCCCGAACCAAGTGACATGCCTACCAGGGGCCACTGGTATCTTTCACTATGGCCTCTCTGTACGGTGTGTGCTAAGAAAGGGGTTGACAACTTACTGAACCGTACCCTACCTGCGGCAGGGACAAGTGGTAGTACGAAGCAAGCATGGGGGTTACTGGCACAAGACTCGATCTACGGTTGACTCAGGAGGTTATGTGTTCTCTGCATGATTAGCACCACAAATATATTCCACACCATTGGACAGAATCACCACTCATCATACCTCACCATGCCTTACTGATCATACTCGTCCCAATGAAATGTCAGTATCAAGCTCGTGTCTACCCGAGACAGAAACTTCTTTGGATTCCTTTCGGTAGGCATGAAAGCCATAAGAGGATGAATACTGTCACAAGCATTTCAATTCCAACAGCAAGGAATTCTCATCATGCACTTGTAAACATGATCACAACATCACATGAAATAATGCATACTTCAAGTCAACTTGGTGTTGTAGTCACATCAAACAACACACAACAAATATTATACCAAGGTTCAGAATGCTTGCCTTGAGGTTGCAGAAAGGTGGGGGCGCACTCCAAAAATTTGGAAGCTTAATTTTTCTCCATTTCCTATTTTAGAAATTATTCTAATTAACACACAATTCAAAAACAGCACAAAAAGTTGTCTCAAATATTTTTCAAATAAATCTTAAAATAAACTAGGTGAAATTTGAGAGAGGTGGAAAAAAGAATCAAGTCAATTGGGTTTTTAGTTTAAAAGTTAGAGCCAGTCAAAGTCTGGTCAAATTCTGATTTTAATAAATAACAGAAAAGAAAATGTTTCAGACCAAAGTACGCTTTCGAGAAGGGGAAACGTACTTCACAGAAGGCGGTATCACTTAAGTCAGCGCGGGCCGTCGTTGGGTTGCTGACAGAGGGTCCATCGGGTCCACTGGTCAGATTTGACCAGTCGCCCGCGCCTCCTCCTTCCTCTGGCCGAGCGGAGGCGGGGCTCCGGCGACCAATGCCGGCGATTGACGACTCCTCATGGGGTTTCGACGGCGGAAATGGGTTCACCACACTAGGGCGATCCTCCTAGTGGTCGAAAGGGTCGCGGAGGCAAAGGGGGGCGCCGGCGGCGAGCTCCAAGGCGGGCGGCGGCTTCGGGTAAGCTGGGGTCTTGGCTTACGGTGGCTCTGGAGCAACAAAAAGCAAGTGGTTGGCTTCGCGGGGTCGAGAGGGGGCGGAAGGTGGTGCGGGAAGAACTAGAGGGGGCCTGGTTTGGTTGAATTTGACCGGGGTGTTGCGGCGGCCGAAGCTACCGGAGACGAAGAGGAAGACCCTCTTGGTCTCAGGTGGCTCCTTTGGTGGTTCCTTCGGGATAGAGGAAGGTTCATGTCCCAGCCGAGGACTAGGGGTGCTCCACTTATAGCGCGACTAGGTCGGTTCGGTGGCGGCCGCGGATAAGAACGCCGGCGAGCCGTCACTGTGGCTGCAGGCGACGTGGCGACGACGGGAGCAAACGGACGAACTATCTACTGCTCAAGGAGGCGAGCTGGCACGCTGGGGTGGCTCGGGCGGCGCCGGCCATGGCAGGGGGCCTACTACAGACGCCGGCGTGCCACCAAGGCAGCTTTGACGGCGGCACTGCGAGGTTCCAGAGGGCGGCCGGAGCGTCTCTGCAGCTCAGGAGGGGTCGGGGCGCGTCCCCATGGGCAGGGAAGGGCCAAGGGGTGGGGTAGGTGGACGTGGCGGCTCGGGCGCTACGGCTGCAACAAGTATCTATCATATTATATTCAATTGCCTAGGGACAATCTTTCTCTTGCGTTACACAAAAACTTTCTACTAAGTTATTTACTCTTATTGTTCTTTTATTAAAACAGCACCTAACTTTTATTTCTACGTTCTTTATTATCTTGCAAAGTACTTCTAGTTTTATTCCCGCAAAGTAGTTTCATACTTGTTCTATGTAAAGCAAGCATTAGCGTGCGTAGAGTTGTATCGGTGGTCGATAGAACTTGAGGGAATATTTGTTCTACCTTTAGCTCCTCGTTGGGTTCGACAGTCTTACTTATCGAAAAAGGCTACAAACGATCCCCTACACTTGTGGGTTATCAAGACCTTTTTCTGGCGCCGTTGCCGGGGAGCAATAGCGTGGGGTGAATATTCTCGTGTGTGCTTGTTTGCTTTATCACTAAGTAGTTTTTATTTTGTGCTCTTGTTTTCTATCTTTAGATATGGGTAGGAAACGCAAAATACCAAAAAAAATAGTTGTACTTGCTGCTCCAAAAGTTGAGGAACCACTAGTGTTCTGTACTACCGAAGAATATTATTTGGGTCATCTTCGATCCATTTGTGCTCGTGCTGAAAACCCAACTAGCTTAGTTGAGGGAAAATCATTAAATGAGCATGCTTATTATATGCGACACCGCATATCTCAAAAAGGGAAACTCTTGTGGCATCAAATTAATACTTTGTGTTGCTATGCTTGGAATTTATGTGAATTACATGATTTTACTTGTTGTTCTGAAGAAACTAAAAAACACCTTCCCTACCAATGTGTGTTTAATGATAATGAAATACTATCTTCTTATGCCAAGGAAGCCCATTGTTATTTTGATGTTGAACAAATTGAAGAATTTGTAGCTTTTAAGGGTGCCTATGAAATTGCCTCTTTGATTGAAAAGTATGATGCTCCTCTTTACGAATCTAAAATTTTTGCCATACTTAAATATTGCTATGAAAACTATGCTTCGAATGCTTATGTTAAAGAATTTATTGAAAGAATGACCGCTGCCTTGGAAGAGACTAATATTTTGCAGGAATCTATGGAAGAAGAAATTGCTGAAACTGTGAGCTCATTAGATGAAAAAGATGAGGAGGACAGCGAAGAACAAAAAGAGGAAGAGCGGATTAGCTACCCATGCCCACCTTCTAATGAGAGTAACTCTTCAACTCATACATTGTTTAATTTCCCTTCGCACATACCGAAGGATAAATGCTATGATGATTGCCATTTTCCCGTGGATTCTTTTGAAATATCCCTTTTTGATGAACTTGATGCTTGCTATGCCTGTGGCCAAGATGCCAATATGAATTATGCTTATGAAGATGAACTTGCTATAGTTCCTTATGTTAAGCATGAAATTGTTGCTATTGCACCCACACATGATAGTCCTATTATCTTTTTGAATTCTCCCAACTACACTATATTGGAGAAGTTTGCTCTAATTAAGGATTATATTGATGGGTTGCGTTTTACTACTACACATGATGATTTTGATGAATATAATATGCATGTGCTTGCTGCTCCTACTTGCAATTATTATGAGAGAGGAACTACATCTCCACCTCTTTATGTTTCCAATACAATAAAATTGCAAGAAATTGTTTATAATATTCATTGGCATTTACTTGATGTGCATGAATTGTTCTTTTATGACTTGTCGATGCATAGGAAGAGAGTTAGACTTCGTCATCACATGATATATATCACTTTGTGCTCACTACTAAATTACAAATCATTCTTAATTAAAATTGGCTTTGATATACCTTGGGATCCGGGTGGATCCATTACTTGAGCACTTTATGCCTAGCTTAATGGCTTTAAAGAAAGCGCTACCATGGAGACAACCCAGAAGTTTTAGAGAGTCATTTTATTCTGTTGTGTGCTTTTATAAAGTTTTAAAAAAATATAGAGGGGAACCTAAAACTTCACAAAAAGAAAGGTGAAAGTGAGAGAGATGATGAGCATCGTTGAAGTGGGGGCTAGCCTTGAACTTTGTTCATGCCCATGGAAACTTTGTGAATCTTGAATCACGGAAACTTTTAAACAAAAATAATTATCCCCTTGTAAAAATCCATTGTATTATAAAAATTATGTGCCAAGATTTGCATTTAGGATGATTAGATTGCTTGTTGGTATGTGCGGTGTAAAAACAGAAACTTTGGCTGTAGTGTGTGAATTTACATTTTTTACTGGAACATCAAAAGTTTCTAAAAATTTTACACAGTATTTCTATAAAAAATATATTTCGTCCTAATGTTTCAGAATTTTTGGAGTTACATAAGTATGGTCAAAGTTCAGATTACTACAAACTGTCCTGTTTAAGACAGATTCTGTTTTTGATGCACTGTTTTTCTTGTTTTGATGAAACTATCGATTTTATCAGTGGTATAAGCCATGGAAAAGTTATAATACAGAAGGGATAATGCAAATATAAAATATGAATGGGTTTGCAACAGTACTTAAAGTAGGAATTTGCTTTATTATACTAACGGATCTCACCAGTCTTCTGTTAAGTTTTGTGTGGATGAAGTGTTCGAACATCGAGGAGGTCTCGATATGAGGAGAAGGAGGAGAGGCAAGAGTTCAAGCATGGGGATGCCCAAGGAACCCCAAGTAAATATCCAAGGATACTCAAGCGTCTAAGCTTGGGGATGCCCCGGAAGGCATCCCATCTTTCTTCAACAAGTATCGGTATGTTTTTGTTTTCGTTTCGTTCATGTGATATGTGTAAATCTTGGAGCGTCTTTTGTGTTTAGTTTTCACTTTTCTTTTATGCACCATGCTGGTATGAGATAGTCCATGGTTGATTTATAGAATGCTCATTGCACTTCACTTATATCTTTTGAGTATGGCTTTATAGAATGCTTCATGTGCTTCACTTATATCATTTGAAGTTTGGATTGCCTGTTTCTCTTCACATAGAAAACCGTTATTCGTAGAATGCTCTTTTGCTTCACTTATATTTATTAGAGAATGGTCTTTTGTAGAAAGAATTAAACTCTCTTGCTTCACTTATATCTATTTAGAGAGTCATCAGGAATTGGTCATTCACATGGTTAGTCATAAAATCCTACATAAAACTTAGGGATCAATGAATATGATATGTTTGATTCCTTGCAATAGTTTTGCGATATAGAGATGATAATATGTGGGAGGTACTAGTGGATGATCGTGTTTAGTAAGATATTGGTGTTAAGGTATGTGATTCCCGAAGCATGCATGTATAGTCTCCCATTATGCTAGGAAGTTGGAGCACAATTTATTCTTGATTGTCTATCTTTGTGTGAAGGTCGGGGGCGCGCGATGGTTAACTCCTACCAACCTCCCCCCTAGGAGCATGCGTAGTAATACTTTGCTTCGAGGGCTAATAAAATTTTGCATTAAGTATGTGAGTTCTTTATGACGAATGTGAGCCCATGGATTATACGCACTCTTATCTTTCCGCAATTTGCTAGCCTCTACGGTACCGTGCATTGCCCTTTCCCACCCCGAGAGTCGGTGCAAACTTTGCCGGTGCATCCAAACCCCGTGATATGATATGCTCTATCGCACATAAGCCTTATTATATCTTCCTCAAAACAGCCACCATACCTACCTATTATGGCATTTCCATAGCCATTCCGAGATATATTGTCATGCAACTTCCACCACTTCCGTTTTGATGACTTGAGCATTCATTGTCATATTACTTTACATGATCGTAATAGCTAGCATGATGTTTCCATGGCTTTTCCATTTTTTGATATCTTTGCTACGCTAGATCATTGCATTCATATAGAGTCATACTTTGTTCTAGTATCGTTGTAATATTGAGTTGTAAGTAAATAGAAGTGTGATGATCATCATTATTCATTATTAGAGCATGTCCCAGTGAGGAAATGATGATGGAAACTATGATTCCCCCACAAGTCGGTATGAGGCTCCAGACAAATATAAAAAGAAAAAAAAGAGAATAAAAAAAGAAGAAAACAAGAAAAAGAAAAAAAGAAAAAAAGAAAAAAAAAGAAAAAAATGAGAGACAAAGAGAGAAGGGGCATGCTAATTCCACACTTGTGCTTCGAAGTAGCACCATGTTTTTCATATAGAGAGTCTCCTATGTTGTCACTTTCATATACTAGTGGGAATTTTTCACTATAGAGTTAGATGCACACCCACTTAGTTTTCATATTGAACTTTCATACACTTACAACTCTTAGTGCATCCGTTGCATGGCAATCCCTACTCCTCGCATTGATATCTATTGATGGGCATCTCCATAGCCCGTTGATACGCTGGGTTGATGCGAGACTTTCTTCTCCACTTTTACCCCTTTGAAACCTACCACCATATTCTATTCCACCCATAGTTCTATATCCATGGCTTGCGCTCATGTATTGCGTGAGAGTTGAAAATGCTGAAGCGCGTTAAAAAAGTATGAACCAATTGCTTGGCTGACACTGGGGTAGTACATGATTTATACTTTGTGTTAAGAAGACAGAGCATGACAAGGCTATATGATTTTGTAGGGATAGCGTTCTTTAGCCTTGATATTTTGAAAGCCATGATTGTTTGTTGGGATGCCTGAGTATTAATTTCTTTATGTCAAAACCAGACTATTGCTTTGAATCACTTGTGTCTTAATATTCATGCCATGATTAGATATATGATCAAGATTATGCTAGGTAGCATTCCACATCAAAAATTATCTTTTTTATCATTTACCTACTCGAGGACGAGCAGGAATTAAGCTTGGGGATGCTGATACGTCTCCGTCGTATCTATAATTTTTGATTGTTTCATGCCAATATTATACAACTTTCACATACTTTTGGCAACAATTTATATGATTTATTGGACTAACCTATTGATCTAGTGCCCAGTGCCAGTTCCTATTTTTTGTGTGTTTTTTGTTTCGCAGAAATTCCATATCAAACGAAGTCCAAACGCGATAAAAATTTACGGAGATTTTTTTTGGAATATTTGTGAATTTTGAGAAGTAGAATCAACGCAAAAGGAGGCCCACAGCCCCCCACAAGATACCGTGGTGGGTTGTGGTCACCTCGTAAGTCGGTTGGAGCTCTCCTTCGGGCGCAAGGAAGCTAATTTTTGGAAAAAAAATTGTGTTAACATCTCATCGCAATCGGAGTTACGGATCTTCGGGAATATAAGAAACGGTTTTCGGCCAGAAAACAGGAACACGAAATAGAAGAGAACAGAGAGGGAGATCCAATCTAGGAGGGGCTCCTTCCCCTCCGCCGCCATGGAGGCCATGGACCAGAGGGGGAACTCTCCTCCCATCTAGGGGGGAGGCCAAGGAAGAATAAGAAGGAGGGGGCTCTCTCCCCCTCTCTTCCGGTGGCGTCAGAACGCCGCTGGGGCAATCATCATGACGGCGATCTACTCCAACAACTTTGCCGCCGTCAACACAAACTCTCTCCCCCTCTATGCAGCGGTGTAACACCTCTCTTCCCTGCTGTAATCTCTACTTAAACATGGTGCTCAACTCCATATATTATTTCCCAATGATATTTGGCTATCCTATGTTGTTTGAGTAGATCTCTTTTGTCCTATGGGTTAATTGTGGTATGATGTTATGGATGTGAGTTGTATGTTGATATGGTGCTGTCCTATGGTGCCCTCCATGTCGCGCAAACATGAGGGATCCCCGCTGTAGGGTGTTGCAATATGTTCGTGATTTGCCTATGGTGGGTTGCGTGAGTGACAGAAGCACAAACCCGAGTAGGTGGGTTGTTGCGTATGGGAGTAAAGGGGACTTGATACTTAATGCTATGGTTGGGTTTTACATTAATGAACTTTGGTAGTTGCGGATGCTTGCTAGAGTTCCAATCATAAGTACATATGATCCAAGTATGGAAAGTGTGTTAGCGTATGCCTCTCCCTCATTGCATATAACAAGTATCTATCATATTATATTCAATTGCCTAGGGACAATCTTTCTCTTGCGTTACACAAAAAAAATTCTACTAAGTTATTTACTCTTATTGTTCTTTTATTAAAATAGCACCTAACTTTATTTCTACGTTCTTTATTATCTTGCAAAGTACTTCTAGTTTTATTCCCCAAAGTAGTTTCATACTTGTTCTAGGTAAAGCAAGCATTAGCGTGCGTAGAGTTGTATCGGTGGTCGATAGAACTTGAGGGAATATTTGTTCTACCTTTAGCTCCTCGTTGGGTTCGACACTCTTACTTATCGAAAAAAGCTACAGACGACCCCCTACACTTGTGGGTTATCATGGGCGGCCTGGGCTCCCTCCTGGTTACTTCTTTGGCCCACTGGCCTTCTTCTGGTCCAAAAAAATTCTCCAAAAAGTTTCATCGCGATTGGACTCCGTTTGGTACTGATATTCTGCGAAGTAAAAAAACAAGCAAAAACAGCAACTGGCACTTTGGCACTATGTCAATAGGTTAGTCCCAAAAAATGATATAAAGTTGCTATAAAATGATTGTAAAACATCCAAGAATGATAATATAACAGCATGGAACAAGCAAAAATTATAGATACGTTGGAGACATATCATTTTGCTGTAGTGGAGATTAATTACGAACGCTGCACCCTTCGGCTGCTGCCTGTTCGTTTCGTCTCCCTCTTTTGCTTCGCCTGTCGTCGCTGCCTGTTCGCCTCCTTCTCATGTGCCTATAAAAGGGAGGTCGCTCCTCTCCAGAGAGAAACATCAGAACCTCCTCCTCCTCCTCCTCACGCTATCGAGTTCCAATCCCTGAGCTGCTGCAAGGTTCTTCACCATCCCGGCTTGCGGCGTGCACCGCAGGTCGAGACAGTAGGCCTCCGAAACCCCACCACTTTGAGTCCTGTACAGGAGAAGGGTGATAAGGTTTTTGGGGAGCGCTCTGCGCGACTACTGACTACTTCACCACGGACACCGACGACTACTTCCCGGACGACGACTTCTTCCCCGACGTCAATAACCTCTTCGACAACATGGCCGGTGACGACATCAACGCCAACGCTGCTGCCACCGCTCAGTACGTGTTCGTGTCTTTCCTGTTTGAGGTTCTGCTAGAGATTCTTGGTCTAGTTTCTGTTCTACATATGTTTCGGTCTAGTTCACACGTTCACATAATATTCACCTACTATCCTTTAGTTTGCCTGATAAGTTTTGTTCCTCTTATTGTGGCATACTCTCCTCTACGTTGCATGACTAGTGTTGCCTCTGTTACCATGATCTTGTTTTATCTACTATTTATTTCGTTTAAATCATTCGGTAAATTGCTAATATATCCAACAAATCTTATTGTTATATGCTCGGAGGCTTTCAAATGTTTCTCAAAGATCATCGATAAGTGTGGCGGACTGTCTAGTTTTAACCACCATGTCGTCCATGTAAGCCTCAATTGTTTTGCCGATATGTGGCTGCAAAAATTGTCTGTATCATGAAATGGTATGTTGCACCAGCGTTTTTAGGCCAAATGGCATTGTGTTGAAGCAGAAAGACCCGTCGGGTGTGATTAATGATATGGCAGCCTGGTCGGGCGCCTTCATCTTTATCTGATGGTAGCGTGAGTAAGCGTCGAGAAAGCATAGTAGATCATGTCCTGCTGTAGTGTCGATGATTTGATCAATCTGAGGTAAAGGGAATGGATCCTTTGGGCAAGCCTTGTTTACGTCCTTGAAGTCAATGCACAGGCGCCAGGATTTGTCCTTTTTGGGTACTATTACCAGGTTTCCCAACCAGTCTGGATGTTTGATTTCGCCAATGATCCTAGCTTCTAGTAATTTCGCCAGTTCTTCTCTCATAGCTTGCCTCTTTGATTCCAAGAACCTCCGAAGAGCTTGTTTAACCGGCTTTGACCCCTCAATTATATTGAGGTTGTGCTTTGCCTTATCACGCAGAATACCTAGCATATCAGAGCGATGCCAAGCAAGAATATCCCAGTTTTCTTTATGGAAATCACACAATGGGCCATCCAGCGTTGCGTCCAGCCGAGCTCCAACAGAAGCCATTTTCCGCGGGTCATCGGGGTGAACTTGGATTTTAAAAATCTCGTCGGGTGGTTTAAATCATGTAGATTTGGACCGCTTGTCGTGGATTACATCGTCTTTGTTGACGGTCAAACGTAATGTTGTTATCTCCTCGGTCGTGAGGGCCTCGGATTCCACCTTAGGGCCAGCGCTACTGTTTTGTCCTCGGCTTTCATTGCTCGATCCATGTTGTTTTTTACTATGATCACGCCGTCGGGCCTTGGCATTTTAAGCTTCATGTACACGTAATGGGGCACCATGTGGAATTTGGCGAATGTCACTCGTTCGAGGAGTGCATGATAACCACTTCGAAAGGGCACGATGTGTAAGGTGAACTCCTCAACCCGATAGTTATCGGGTGTTTCGAAGACCACGTCAAGATTGACCTTGCCCATGCATCGTGCTTCTTTCCTTTGGACTATTCCTTTAAAAGGTTGTCCGACTAGGTTTGATGCGTGACTTATCGAATTGCATCTTTTTGTAAAGTATACTCATAGATGAGGTTTAGGCTGTTGTCGCCGTCCATCAAGACTTTGGTCAGTCTATAGCCGTCGAGAATGGGGTCAAGGACGAGGACCGAAACTCCTCGGAATTGGTTCCCGTCGGTTGGTCTTCTTGATCAAAAGGATCGGAGTGTCCGGCCATCTATTCTTCGAGGTTACCACATGGTTAATTTGGAAGATCTCTCGAAGATCTCTTTTGCATTTTTATCTAGGAGTGAGTTTCATATATCATTAGAGCCTCCTCGTCCTCGGATGATTGCTCGTTGTGATTTTTTGAGATTCCTCGGCTTATTAGCCACCTGCTTGACAACCCAACATGCCTGAAGCCTGTGAGTTGATGGTATAACTGAGGAGACAGAGTGAATTGCGCATGGCTTATCCAATATTGCGTCTAATGTTGATCTCAGTCCTCTGAGTCCTCTGCCTGGTTGTTTTCTTTTTCGTGTCGACCGATCGATATACGCATCGACACTGGACCTCCCTAAGCATCGAGCGTGACACGACTGCCTTCCTACTTTGATCGATTCAGGTTGTTTTAGGCCTAGATTATAGCATCGTTGATTGGCCAGCCAAGCGTCCTCCATAATACAATACCTTGTGATTAAATCAGATAGCTCGACAAACATTCTAAGGCATTTCCATGATATAGTTATGTTGATTCCTTCGTCATGAAAGTTATGCAGGAATGGTGCCAGTGCCTCCTCGTCCGGGCAGTCTGTGATTTTGTTTTTTACAAACAAAAACCTCATCCAGAACAGTCGGACGGTTTCCCTGGGGTTTTCCATGATGAAAGCCAGGTCCCTGATGTCAGTTGGTCCTTAGCTATCAGGACAGTAGGCGACATGGGGGGTGGGTGGGGAGAAGATTTTATTCCGAACCAATTTGACATCTCAGTCTTTGGGGTCATTTGTACGGCCTGGAAAGCGTGGCCGTTGTGGTAGGAACTCTGGTCCAAACTCAAATCTTGGTCCCATGGAGCATTGGTTCCACCCTGTGAATGGTGCGAAGCCGACGTCTAGGCGGTGTTCGCTAATGGTTCTTCGGTTAGATCTAGATTCATGGTCGAGGACCCGTTTGCGCATAGTTAATTGCCAAGATTGATGTCCTGACGGGGGTTTGGAGCTTCAAAATTCTCCAATGTTTCGGTTGAAACGAAATCCAAGTGCTCCGGCATAGCCTCTAAGTCGCTGCAAATTTTGTCGTCGAACGATGATGCCATCAAGCTACCTTGACCACACAACGAGACTTGTATGGGCCACCAATGTCAGAGCTAGATCCGAAAAATCTCGGGTAGGGGGTCCCGAGCAGGTGATCTTAGCTAGATGGTAACAGTATGAACAAGGGACACGATGTTTACCCAGAGGTAAAACCCTAGATTCTACTTCTGTTATATTGATTGTGTTGGAGTACAAAGTGTGTGATGATATACCTTGAGATCGCATGAATGTATATAAAAACCTTGCCTCTACGGACTAAACCCCTCGGCTTATATAGGGTTCAGGGGTACCTGGGGTTACGCATGGCTGGTTACATCTTGGGTTAAACATGCCGAATATTCAAACGTGTCTTGGAGTGTTTGCCAAGTCTTCGGTGGATTCCAGCTTAGTACGCTGGGGGTCACGATAAACAGGGCCCATTCCTCAATTGCTTGGGGGTCCTCGGCCCGGCCCACGACTGACCGTCCAACCTGGCCAGCACCCCCTAGTCCAGGACACCGTCACCATCCCAACCAGTCGGCTTTTATTAAGGGTCATGAGATCCTCAACGGAATTGTAGTATTGCATGAAGTGATTCACGAAATCAAACGTTTAATAGAGAAGGTGTTCATCCTAAAACTTGATTTCAAAAAGGCGTATGCTCGGGTCGGATGGGAACTTTTTGATGAAGTCCTACATAAAAAGGGTTTCATCACAAATGGGTTAGTTGATGATGCAGTTGGTTCGTGGGGAGCAAACAATGATCAACATTAATGGTGAGGTCGACCCTAATTTCCCAAATGGGGAGTTAGGAAGGGCGATCTGATATCACCACTACTCTTTAACATCATCACGAATGCGTTTGCGGAAATGTTTGATAGGGAAAAAGAGGCGGGCCATATCGAAGGGGTGGCGGCAAGGGTTGCCTGCCAAGTAATCTCATCTTCAATACCCAGATGACATGCTTATTCTCATCCGATGAGGCAGGGATAATCAACTTAAAATTCCTACTTATGTATTTTGAGGCAATGTCCTGGCTCGAATTAAGTTTCGATAAAACTGAGGCAATGGTTGTTGGAGATATGCCCTAGAGGCAATCATGTATGATGATATTTCCTATGTGTTTATGAATAAAGATAGTCCTTGGACATTATCAATGATGTGTATTAACAAGTACGTGACTTGTTTGTGAGACTATGCATTGTATGATGACTGTCCTGAATGGTCCCTAGTTGAAAGGGCTGTGTGGACGTGCAGCCAGTTAGAGTAGTATATGACACGGTGGATGGTCCGGTATCACTGACCATGTAGCATTGGATGCTAGCCGGATAATATGGACTCAGAAAGTCTGGTCGGATTCGACGTAGTCGGATCCGAGTTGAGATAAGGTCTGAGTTGGACAGACTCAACTATGAGACGCGGCAATATTCATCTGTGAGTCTCTGGTACAACATACGTTCTATGTCCTAAGACCTGAGCTGGCACATGTACTCGGGATGGTGATAGACCTGCTTTGGGCTGACCAAACGCTACTCCGTAACTGGGTAGTTATAAAGGTAGATTTCGGGCTTGTCCAGACCCATGCAGCGAGACATGGTCGAGCAAGATGGGATTTGCCCCTCCGATCGGGAGAGATATACTCTGGGCCCCTCGTGTGATCCGACCAAGATAAGCATGGCCATGCGACAAGGATTATGAGATAATCTGATCTGTGGTCGGCATCACTGGAACAAGAAAGAGGTCGGGCTAACACAAGGATGACAGACTCACCTTGAGCCCGACAACATATATCATGTGGCAAAGGGAACAGAAGTATGAAGTACAGGTTCGCCTAACCAGCTTCATCGGACATTTGGAGTCGGCACGCTTTGCTAGAGGCCGCTACCGACTAGTCGAGCCGGATGTGATCTGACTCGCGGCCAAGTGAATGAGAACCTAAGGGGTCGCGCGCTTAAGGGAAGGAACACGTGGGCTTTAGGATCCGTGCGAGGCCTAAGAGTTGAGCCCGCGACAGATGCCTATATATAGTGGAGGTGCAGCACACCCATCTGGTTGATCGCTCCGGCGCCGCCATTAGGGCTTTGCATGTGTTGCAACTAGCCACCTCCACTCGGCGCCGAACTGTGTGATCGATCCTAGCAGTCCGCCCCACGGTGTTCCTCCTGCACGTGCGGATACCATTAGAGGTGATGCACTACGCCGCTCCGGCGAACCTGTACGTGGGATCTGGCGACCGGCTGTTCGAGGGAGATCGGACGAGGAGGAGACGGACCTCGCGGACGCGCTGCCCCAACTCTACTTCCGCTGCACCGCACTGCGCGTCTAGTGGTAACGATCTGTGATCCATCTCTGTAGCATGTTCTTGGATGTTTTGCGCGTACGAAAATTTTAATTTGCATGCGATGCACCTACGGTAGAACCCAACAATTGTTGCGGGGTGTAAACCAGAGGATCGATTAAGTGTAGCCCACATGACAAACTGCAAATTGGGATAGCTACCTATCAGATATTTGGGAATGATAATCTCGAATAAAGCTCTCTAATTGAGGACTTTGATTCAGTGGTCGAAAGGGTAGGTAGCATCGTGAGTGGAACCATGGTAGGAGAGGCTAATGGCATCGGCTGGTTAGTTGGTCCTTGTTAATGACTGTTTAACGAACATCCCCATGTTTACCATGGGTTTTTACCTATTCTAGGGAGGGGTGCATGAAAAAATGGATAGGGTAGATTCTTTTGGGAGAAAGTTGATGGAAAGCAAAGATACCACATGATAAATTGGCCTACCATTTATTCACCCAAGGAAAAAAGGGGTTGGGGGTGATCAACACCAAGATTATGAACTGATGCTTAATGGCTAAGTGGGCGTGGAGAATCCTTACTCAACAAGGAGGCCTATGGCTACAGATTTACCGCAACAAATATATGAGTGACGTGATGCAAGGGGGTAGAGCCAAAACATAGAAATCACAATTCGCCAAACCTATTTCTTAATTCCAACACTTACTACACTTGGGGAGGGAATACAAAGTCCGGGATGGGAACCTAGCCCTCTTTTGGTTGGACATGTGGTGAGGAGACAAACCACTTCGTGAGGTTTTCCCAAGGCTCTGTGCAATTACCACCAATCATAATGCCAGGTGGCCAACATATGGACCCCCAATGATTGGATACCAAGCTTTCGGCGCATGTTCGGAAGTGCCGAGATAGTGGAATGGCATGCCATTCAACATCTCTTACAAGATATCAACCTCTCTATGGGCAGGGATGAGGTGACATGGAGATTGGAAGCATCCGGTTAGTTCTCTACTTGATCTTTGTACCACGAGATAGTTAGAAAAAACCCCTCGATTGATCTCTCGGGTATTTGGAAGGCCAAGATCCCGACAAAGATCAAGATTTTCCTATGGCAAGCGGCGTGAAACTGAATTTCTAGTGGCGACCAAGTGCGCAAAAGGCATGGCATGTGAGACGGCAAATGCCCCTGGTGCGGGATGGACGAGGATTGTGATCACATCCTCATTAGATGTATTGTTGCCAGATTCGTGTGAAGCGTGATTCGCGAAGCAACAGGATGTCTGCGGAACCCATCTAGTTTCTCAAGTATATTCCACCTAATCAAGACCACCTCGGTAAGGGATGCGAGAACGGCTTGTGTGGGAGTTGGGGGCTATGTCATGGTCTTTGTGGAACTCTCGCTATTGAAGGAATTGTCTTTAAACATCCAACCAAGCTGATCTACAAGATTGTGATCTTACTACAACTGTGGAGACCTTGGGGAGATGCCAAAATCGGGTGCGACATGACAACCTCATCACTAACCTTTGCAAAAAGTGTACTCAACTTCGTCAGGCGTCAAGAACGTAGAGGAATGTAGGAGTTTGATTGGCCTAGTGTCGGTTTTGGCTTTATATGTACGTGCTACATCACGAGATAGGTCATTGATGGCCTTGTATCTACTCCACCACTTCCCACTCCCTTCCCTCGCGCTTTTTTCATGCATAATGTTTGTAAGTTGAGTGACCTAAGGGTCTTATTCTAAGGCCGGGCAATCGTCTCGTATCGGGAAAAAAATAGAGACCAAGTCTAATTGCATATTCATTTAGGAAAAAAATGTTCTCCCTTTTAGTTGATGTAAGGGTCTTCTTTAGAATCAAGGATTACAACCTACATGTACACACTCACATCATCACACACGCATGCACTCACACATGGCATACTAAGACCGGATTTGAGTTGCGGAAGTTCAGAGTTGATGAAGTCACCACTAATGCCTCGCTATCGACGAAAACGACGGCTTAAACGAAAGAATAATTCACGTGAATAAGACATCAAAGCACCAAGCCTAGAGTGTGATCCCTAATGAGTTGAGGATGCCACCAACCTCGTAACCATCCAACCACTGGTTGATCCTCAGTTGATATAAGGATTTATTAGTTCTGATATATGCAATAATCAACTTAAACTATTCAAAAAAATATTTTAAGAAAAATAGTTATTTGTACTCCAAATATACATGTGACGTATGCACACATGCATGTAGGAATCTACCTATCTGGAGGACAGGCGAGGTGAACGGGGAGAAGAAGAACATGCAAAGACTTATTGGTGGCCTCCTGTGAAGTTGACATTCCGAAGAAAGATCGTATGCGTATAGATGTCTTCAGATTCCAGAAGATAAATCTTGAGATTCCAATACATGTTAGCAGAAGCCAACGTGCTGTACTGCATTGTTGAGCGATTCGGACCGCAGCCGCCACGCACGTGTTTCTGGTTCCATACAGCGTCGAGGAAAGTACCATGTGGCCGGGTAGTTGGGCACCGTGAGCCCTTCTATCCGTCCACTGGAACCGGAAGATTCTTCCTCTTCTTCTTCTTCACCGTGGTCCGTGGAGCAGCTAGCGAGCGCGCACCCGACCCGGGCTGCCTGTGAGGCTGACCCGACCCGGACGCAAGTTGCGGGCTCTCTGACAACGAAGGAGCCGGAGGAAAAATTCCGTGGCACATGCTCGGCGGCCAATGGTAGGAGGTAGCCAACGCGCGCCCGGAAGCCTGCGCGCACGTACGCCCTCGACGGATCGATCGGGGAGAGGAGAAGGTCACATCGGTGGTTGCGCCGTTCCTGTCACGGACAGGATGGACGGCGACATCCCCCGTTCGAGCTGGCTGGCCATATGCAGTCAGCGAGCATTTCTCAATTCTGAAACCCACTGCGTCATGGGAGGGAACGAACTCCGATAGGCGACATCCGTCGGTTTGGTCCTCGCCTACCTCTTCTCCCCCTGTATTTCTGGACGCCCAAGCGCAAAGATAGATGTACTAGATACCACCTCGACGCCTTATATTCAGTTACAGAGGTACGCAGTAGTAGCTCTGAACGTGGGAGTGCGAGGGAGTGCTAAATATTTGGGTGTGTCTAGGACACATCTAGATGTGACATAGTTATTGCACATCTAAATGACTAAATCAAGCATAAAAAGAAAAAAGAAAAAAGAACAGAAAATACTCACACGAATCTTCATGTAAGATCAATGATGTAGGACTTAGATGTGCAATACTTATCTCACATCTAGATGTGTTTTAGCAAAACTGTAAATATTTTTTGAATTTTTCATCACTGACGACTTCAGCTGGTTAAAATACGAAGCTTGGAAAATGACGTTCTTGCTTTGTTTTTTTGAAAACTAGATTAATATTCTTGCCTGGTAGGCTGGCGAAAGCTTGAGAAAAGGTACTTATATGCGAGTCGAGCAAGTTGCAACAGATTTGAAGGGGATTTCCATTCCAGCATGTATGCATGCATGTCACACCAAATACAGATTCCATCCAATTAGTGGGTGCGTACATGTGCAACGCGCCAAGGAACGTTCCTCCGGATCGACGTCATCATCTCATGGTTGCAGTCCGCGAGAGCGCGACGCGGCTCTAGCAGTAGCTATCATTGGGCCGGCAGTCCCGTGCCCGAACAAAAGACATACCTACCATGCATGTACCGCAGCTAAGTCTCGAAGAGTACGTACAAAGCTGGCCTAGCTTGCTCCATAAAAAGAAACGAACACGACGAGCCACCTAGCTAGGTGGTGCAAGGCGGCGAAGAACGGTTCTCCATTCTTGGATGCATGCTAGCCACAGCCTGCAGCTATATATATTAAAACATGCCACGTATGCCCCTAAGAAAAAACATGTCAAGTACTCTTTCTAAATATAAGTACTTTTAGAGATTTCATTACAGACCACACACGGAGCAAAATGAATGAATTTATACTCTAAAGTATGTTCATATACATTCGTATGTAGTTCATAGTGAAATTGCTCCAAAGACTCATATTTAGGAACGGAGGAAGTACTATGTAATTACGCTTTGATTGATACACGATGGATATACGCGAACGCTTGATAAATTAATTAACTAATCTTGCCTCCCCAATTAGTGTGGTGGTTGCCGGTGATCGATCAACCTGCCCCTTGTTAGGTGGCAGGGGTTTACGAGATCGAAAACGAGCGTTAACAATGATGTTGATATGATGTACACGGAACGTACAGGCAGGCAAGTGACCTCGCGACGCCATTGGCACGGCACATGACGAGCTCGCACCATGATTGCACTAGCTCGGCCGGTACTGGGGAGGGCTTCCAGTTCACCATGATAGCACTAGCTCAGTGCTCGCTAGTACTGTAGTTGCTTTGCTTGTGCCACTGGTACACCAATCCGACTTCCAGCGACGATCTTTCGGATCTCAATGGCTGCTGGCTGGGCTAATTTTTTTAAATAATACATTTTTTTTATAAATTACAGAAATAATATACAAATTTGAAAATTTTCAAAAATATAACCCAGTCGGCTGGAGCTAAGCCGACAGGTTTCAGTCGGCTGGAGCTTAGCCGACAGGCGACGTGGCAGCCTGTGATTCGCCCGAACACGTCGCCCCTCGCATTGGATTCGTCAGTCGGCCTGGGGAGCTGCAGTCGGCTGGGGCCCAGCCGACAGGGCTCCAGTCGGCCCCGGCGCAGCCGACAGGCCATCCAATCGGCCGGGGCGTGGCCGACAGGGCCTCTCCCACCCACCGCGCGCTTTTCTCCCTTCCCTGCTTTTCTCCTTCTCTCCTTCCCTGCCCGTGAGCTCTTCTTCTTCCTCTTCGTGCATGCTCTCTCTCTCGTTTCTCTCTCTGTCTCTCGCAACCCCGCGGCGATCTCCTCGCTGGTCCATCCATTTTTGCATCCAACCCACAGAAAGAGTAGATCATAGCCAACCCCGGCGGCCTACGGTATTTTTTTTCCAATAGGATAGTTTTTTTTCTCGTACAAGTGAGGTGAGGAGGAGCCATGGTGGAGGTGGTTCAGCCATGGTGGAGGTGGTGGTGAGGAGGAGGTGCTGCTGGGGAGGAAGAGGTGGTGAGGAGGAGGAGGAGGTGCGGCTGAGTTGAAGAGAGGAGCAAGAAACAGTGGCACTCGCGTCGAAGGTATAACTATGTCGTCAAAAAATTTCTCTTAGTTGTAGATATTTTGAAAAATTAATGTTTAGGTCTGTCAGTATTTTTAGTTGCTCCGGTAATATTCCGTATTATATGTGCATGTCAAATATTTAGGTCTGTCAGTATTTTTAGTTGCTCCGGTAATATTCCGTGTTATATGTGCATGTCAAATATTTAGGTCTGTCAGTATTTTTAGTTGCTCCGGTAATATTCCGTGTTATATGTGCATGTCAAATATTTAGGTCTGTCAGTATTTTTAGTTGCTCCGGTAATATTCCGTGTTATATGTGCATGTCAAATATTTAGGTCTGTCAGTATTTTTAGTTGCTCCGGTAATATTCCGTGTTATATGTGCATGTCAAATATTTAGGTCTGTCAGTATTTTTAGTTGCTCCGGTAATATCCATAATATATTAAGTTGTTTCAA
The DNA here is from genome assembly GCA_039707655.1 of Elymus sibiricus. Lineage (NCBI taxonomy): Eukaryota > Viridiplantae > Streptophyta > Magnoliopsida > Poales > Poaceae > Elymus > Elymus sibiricus. The sequence continues at coordinate 128,623,067 of CM077667.1, forward strand.
TATTTAGCTTCGTTAATATTCCGTAATATATGTACTTGTCAAATATTTAGGAGTGCGAATATTTGTTGTTTGTCATGTTGTTTAACAGTTGTCTGTCCATGTTAAATAATTTTATAGGTGAGCCGAGATGTCTGATTTAGTGAAGTTCATATTTTTCTACGGTCCTGGTAATGTCCAAACAAATGAGATTGGGGTTGATCTGAGTGAATTTGAGCACATAGAGGTGGCACTGACCGACCCTCAAACATGGTCTCTTAGTCAGTTGAAAGAATGGGTGACAGCATGTTTAGGGCTGAATACTGAAACGCACACCGTGGGTGTTCATGCATTGTGGACCCGGTCAAGTTCGAACGTTTTCTTCTATTTGAGGCCAGTAGAGCGGGATTCTCAGTGGGTGCGCTGGTTACAAGGTTGCGAAAGCAGGGGATGCAATCCTTGTGCCTTAGTGCTTCCCGTTGTGAAGGAGGTAATTGCGCCTGAAGGCCAGGGTGGTAACGATCCTGGGCAAAGCAGTGACGGGATGATGTTATCTATGTCAAATGCTGGAGATGATGGTTACGAACAAGGGCAGAGTAGTCAGGTAGAAGGAGGAAATGCCGATGGTTATTACAGTGGCGAGGCGGACGCTGACGAGGTAGATGGGCACATGCAGAACATCATGGAAGAAGAAGACACCGATATTGATAGTGGTCATGCAGATAATTCTGACGAGTCAGATGAAGAAGAAAATGCAGAGGAGGTCCCGATTCCTGCTTATTGGAATCATGACTTCTCATCTGCAATGACCGTGAACGATGGTCATGATTCTGTCTGGCAATATCACCAAAACAACATTGCGACGGGTGCTATGTATCCCAACAAAGAAGCTCTGAAGGACGCAATAATAAATTGGGCAATGTCCACGCAAAGGGTTTTCATAGCTGAGGTGTCCAGTCAGAAAAACTTGACAATGGTATGCAAGAATGCAGGTTGTCCTGCCAGGGTGCACGGCTATCTCCCTAAGTATGGCACAAGTTGGGTGATCAGTGACCTAGTTCATCACACATGTCTTATTCCCTGCATCCCTCAAGATCATCCCAACCTTTCATCCACGCTTATTGCGAGGTTGTTTTACAGTGAGATAGTGGAGAGCAAAGCGATGGAAGTTAAGGCTATCCAGACAAAAGTCTTCGTCAGGTTCAAGTACAGAATTTCTTACGGCAAGGCTTGGAGGGCTAAGCAAAGGGCGCTTGAGAGCAGATTTGGTTCTTATTTCGATGCATATGACTCAGTTGTCGGGCTCCTCCACACGCTGAAGGACCGGAATCCGGGCACCTATGTCGACATCGAAGACCTCTTCATGCCAGAGTTCCCAACTGTGAGGGTGCTGCATCGACTGTTCTTCTCTTTCGGTGTATGCATCGAAGCTTTCAGGCACTGTCGACCGGTGATATGTGTAGATGGCACTTTTCTCACTGGCAAGTACAAGGGTCAGATCCTGACAGCCATTGGTCAAGACGGCCAAAATCAAGTAGTCCCACTCGCATTTGCTTTTGTTGAGAGTGAGAACATTGGAAGTTGGACATGGTTCTTCAGGCAACTGAAAATATCAGTTGTGAAGGATAAGCCCAATGTGTGCATCCTTCATGACAGGCATGCAGGTATACTCAGTGCGATAAAGACACTGACAAACCCTGGCCCTGAGGAACAAACTCCATGGCAGGACTTGCAGAGCCGTTGGTGCATGCGCCATCTGGGGGCTAATTTCTTCTCGCAGTTCAGAAATAAGAGCCTGATGAATCTATTCAAAAAACTCTGCAAGCAGAACCAGCTATGGAAGTACAATTTGATACGTGACAGACTTAATGTGTGCACGCAGAGACACGTTAGGGACAGGAAAGCTGCAAGAGATGCAGCGGTGAGGGCACATGTTGAAGCAGTAGCAACACAGTTAGCAACAGGAACATCGGCCGTGGAGGAGGAGCCTGTTGGGCTTTGTGACTTGCCAGGATTTGACCCACCTGGTACTAGGAGAAGGCTCGGGAGGTCGATTAAAACCTTCGAGCGGTGGATAGAGCATGAGCCTCTGGAGAGGTGGTCTTTGCTGCATGACACACATGGAGCAAGGTACAGTGTCATGACTACCAACCTCGCAGAAACATACAACTTTGTCCTCAGAGGAAACCGGGCATTGCCACTTACAGCCATCGTTGAGGGTATTTTCTATGGCACCGTGAAGTACTTCAGAGATAGACGTCAAAAAGCAGAGCAACATATCTTGAACAACCCAAGCACACGTTACTGTGAAAGGATTATGAAGTACATGGAAGAAAAGATGGAAAAAGCCAGGTCACACACTGTAGTCCCCATTGGTAATCAAGAAAGAAGGTTTGAGGTCCGCTTAGCTAACAACAAATTCGGATGTGCAAATGAGCTGAGGACGCATGAGGTGAAAATTGGAAATGAAGTCTGACCAACGTGTGAGTGCACATGCAACAAACCGAAGTTGCTTCACCTACCATGCTCCCATGTACTTGCTGCTTGCGGGCAGCTTGGAATGGACGCAATCTCGTTTGTGTCTTCATATTTTCTAAAAGAGTCCGTCCTCAATACCTGGACAGGTGAGTTGCTGGGATTTCGCTCAATGGGTAACTTCAACACCGTTAATCCTGTTGAAAGGCGGTACATTCCAGACCCAGGGAATATGCGTACAAGTAGAGGTAGACGACAATGTCAGCGCATCCGGAATGATATGGATGAATCTGAAGCGGGAGGCCCCACTATGCAATGCATTTTATGCAATGAATTTGGCCATAGGGACACTAATTGTCCCACTTTCGTCACTGCCAGTGGTACTGGGCGTGGACGAGGCAACCGGGGACGAGGAGGCAGAGGAGGAAGAGGAGGAAGAGGAGGAAGAGGGAGAGGAAGAAGCTAGGCTGCACTAAGTTCTAAATTTGTATTCAGTGCGACACTAAGTTCTAAATTTGTATTCAGTGCCGCAGAGACGCTATGCTGGTGATCAGACTAGGCGAGCATACAGGGCATTAAACGAGCAGTTTGATTTGTACACTGGGGTGATCTGGCAGCCGTACACGCAAGAAGTCATGAATGCAAGATACCCCGGCGGTATGTCTGAGCTATGCTTCAGAGATAGTGATTACTGGATGACGAAATCGAAGATCATATTCGATGTCTTCGTCGAGGAGATGGCCCAGCAGAGGGTTATGAGGCAATTTGGTCTACAGCAGTTGGAGGTGCCTCCCCCTATAGAGGACCCGGTGCCAGGACACATCCACATGTATTGTCTTGTTATTCAATATTGAATTGTCTTTCACAATTGTCCATAGTGAAGCATTAGTTAATTGTTTAACAAACACCATAATTTTAGGATCACAAGGAAGGGGATTCACAGGACTGCTGCTGAGTGGCTACTTAGGGTTCAGCCGTACGTTACACAATGGGAGACCGTGAACACACATGTGTGGCAGGAGAATGTCGAGTTTGATCTCGATGAATTCGATCTCTATTTGCAGCGGTACATGAGCAGAACACGGTTATGCATCGTTCAACACACTCACCCAGATGATATACCTGCCCCTAGTACGTCCGATATGTACCCGAGCTATGATATTTCGGGCTCTAGGCAGTACGCGGTAAGATATATTCTCTTTATGTAATGCATCTAGTTGTTACATACTTTGCCGTGCATACTTAATAATCGTCATGACAATTTCAGGCTGAGTTGACTTACGGACTTGGCGAGGAGGTGTCCAACTATCGGCATTCACTTTCGGATGCACCACTATTCGTTCCTCGGCCTCAGATGCAGAACTGGATGGCGCGCATTGAGGGGAGGCTACGAGCTGTGTATCGGGCTATCACGTGCACACGCACTTCGGACGTTCTTCATCAGCAGCCCGTACAACGCCCCCAGCGTCACTCCACGCAGCAGCAGCAGCCGCGTCACTCGACTGGTCAGGTAGACCCCACACATCACCGACATGACCCGCGTCCACGTCTAGCAGAGCAGTGGATGCCCAGGCCACCACGTCCTGACCAGGCTGGTAGTTCGGCGTGGCATCACCAGCAGGATCCCACGTCAGGCTACGTGTTTCGGCCAGGACCACACCAGCAGGGTCCCATAACAGGCTACGTGATGCAACCCCCTCCTACAGGTATGTTTCTTCATATTAATTCTTTTCAATATCGATTGGGACTAAGAATTTCGTCATTACTTATGTTCCATCCCTCCCGCAGCAGGCTACGGATATATGGCGTCTATGTCCGGACATGACGTGTCTATGTCTGAATCCAGGTGGGATAGTGACCATGAAGATGGGCATAACACACAGGAATACTTGTCGCAGCACAACGAGTGGATGGACATGTTTTCGACTCCTGCACCACCTCCCACACAGGAAACACAGTATGACCTGGACGGGTCCGAGCTTCCTCCCCGTAACGTCCGGCCACCCCACAGGTATATGTGGCCGACGCCGGAGACACCACCTCCACGACGTGACGGACGACGTGGCTGATGCTTGTGTGTCACTTATATCTAGCTATGTATGCGATAGACATATATCTGCCTATGTATGCGAGAGACATATTCTACCTATGTATGCGAGAGACATATTTCTATTCATTCGCTTTGTTAATCGAGTTACATTTCCGGAGAGACTGCTGCAGATAATTAAGATACAAGTACATCTGAATTAAACGGTACGACTGACCTTAAATAATACTGCATACAAACTACATAAAGACATCATCGTGCTTCTCGCTAACACTACATAAAGTCATCATCACTATTCTCACTAACATGTTTCTTCGACTTTGATTTTGTCTTGGCTGACATAAACTCATCGCTGGAAGAGTAACCATCATCACCGGGCTTTGGTGATGCATCGCTACATTTCTTCTTCTTCGAGCTTGAGCCATCATGAGTTGATACATATTTCGGCGGCGGTCTTCCGTTAACAGTCGGAACAGACCCAAATAAAAGCTTGAACCATGCCAACATACTGACATCGTGGTTCATTTCTTTAACGTCCACATTGTATCTCTACAATTCACAAAATAACATGCATAAAATAAGATACATAAAATAAGATACATGTTCAAATTAAGATACAACTTGCTACGAATTTTAAGATACAACTTGCTGCAATGCGAATTTTAGGATACAATAACATAAATCTACTGAGTCCAACGTGGATATTTTCCTTTTCCATCACCAGCTTCTTCTGCTGCCTTGGCTGCACGAGCCCTTTCTTTCTTCATCTGCCTCTCAGCCTCACGGGCCTCCTCTCGCTGTCGGTAGACCTCCGCCAGTCGAACTCCCTCTTCTCGGTTTTTCTTCTTCATCTCATCAAGAAAAGCCCTCTGCTTCACACAATACTCTTGCCACTCTCTCTCCTGCTCTGCTTTCTCATCTGCTGCCGCCTTCGCGCGGCGCTCTTCCGCGTCCAAACTTTCCCATGCACGACGACCTCTTTCACGAATCTCGGTCACCGCCCAGTCCGGTTTTTTCGTGTCAATCCAACGATAGTACATGCACAGAGGCGGAGGAGACTATAACAAAAATAGAAATATAAATATTAAATCAACAATAATATCAACAACGTGTTTATTCTTGATGACTGAAACATACCGGAGGCCTGATGTATGGTGAAATAGAAACGGGTGGATCTTCCTCATAATTAGCGCACATAAAAAACTTCATGCCCAACCAATCTGAAAAATCCGTCACCTCCTTCACCTTGCAGAGATCGCCACACCAACAACGAAGTACTTCCACCCCCCGAGGCAAAGTCGCACTCTTCATTTTCTTAGGCCTAATGCTTTGATCCGAGCAAGGCAAACTCATCCTGACTAGCGCGTTGGTGTTTTGAAGTGTGGCTGGACGATGGACGAAGATAGGAGAGGGAGCAGTGTGTGCGCGCGAGAGAGTAGGCAATGTGTCTGTGCGAGAGAGCAGACAGGGTGTGTGTGCGAGAGAGCAGACAGGCTGTGTGTGCGAGAGAGCAGACAGGCTGTGTGTGCGAGAGAGAGCTGGCATCGTGTATAAAAAGAATACGGGCACTGTAGTGTCGGCACACCGCGTTAGAATTTGCTCTCGCGTCCGCCGCAGCAACAGCAACGCTGTCTCGAACCAGCATCCTTTAAAAAAGCAGCGTTGTCGCGCGTGCAGCCGTTTCCCGCGCAGCAGGCCTCGGAATGAGCATCGTGGGAATCAGCGCCGTAAGTCTCGGAAACAGCGCCGTCTAAATCAGCGTATGGGCAAGGAGAAAAGAGAAAGGGCTGGTCGGCAAGGAGAAAGGGCTGGTCGGCAGGGAGAAAGGAGAAAGGGTGGCAGCCTGTCGGCTTAGCCCCAGCCGACTGGCCTGTCGGCTTGCCATGCAGTCGGCTCTGCCTAGGCCGATTGCGCCCAGTCGGCCACGGCTAGGCCGATTAGGTCCTGTCGGCTTAGCCCCAGCCGACTGGGTTATATTTTTCAAATTTTTCAAATTTGTATATTATTTCTGTAATTTATCAAAAATAGTGTATTATTTAAAAAAAATTAGCGCTGGCTGGCTGGCTGTCCGTGACGGCAACAGCACACACAAGGGAACAGCGAGAAGCTTTTTTTCCTTTTTTTTGACGGGGAAACAGCGAGAAGCTAGAGGGAGGGGCTCCGCTCCACCGTTGGTCCCCAAGGGAGACTGTAGTTCTTGTGCGCTTCCTCCGTCGCTGTCAGGGGAAGAAGATTCAAAGGCTTTTGATTAGATGGCGGCAAAGGCAACCGCAAAAACTGATTTGTCGCTGTATGTTCACCACTTGAGTTTGCACTTGCAACCACTTGCTACTGCTATTACCCTTCGACTTCCACGTTCACCCATGAAAGAACACATCTTTTTCTGTACTTTTTGTGAAGGAAAAGGACCAATGATGGGAACCGGAGAAGCTTTGTCGTTCCTTTGATAAGGATATAACTGCAACTTTGCTTTTGAGCCTAGGCCCTCTTATTCACTCACGAGTTGATTACCTTACCTATAAGCAATATTTGGTTTTGGATGAAACATCAGTGGATGGCATCACAGTTAGTTTACATAAGTATTCACCAATTGCTGATACAATCGCAGATGCCGTACGATTACAAAAAAATGTCGTTTAAACAGACGAAATCATCAAAAATTCACATGAAGAAGTAGTTTTTTTTAACACACGTGAAGAAATAGTTGAGGACAAGACAACGCATGAACGCTCAACCCGGCCCAGTCAATATATTGATCAGAACGATTACATATGCCCGGCAATCCCTGTGAAATCTCGCTTCACGTGAGACTAGCTACAATCTCGTCTGACACTTTCCCCTACTTGCTACAGTAGTGGGTCGGCCTTTTTCGTGTGTTCCTTCGCTCACACGTTATCACTCGTGTTTGCTTCTTTTTTTTCTTTTCGGTTCTCTCTGTTTCAACACTATGTTTTTTTGTTTCTTCAAGGGTTTCTTTGTTTTTACATATTTTCTTTATCTTCTTCTAGTTTTTACTTGGTTTATTATTTTTCTTTGGTTTTTTCTTTTGTTTCTTTCTCTATTTTTATTTGCATTTTTTTCTTTTCAATTTTTTTCTTAGTTTTCTTCGGGTTTTTTTTTTCTTCACATGGGTTTTCACTGTTTTTTTTTTGCTTCTTTGTTTCTTTCTGCCGTTTCTTAGTTTTCACTGCATTTATTTGTTTCTCCTTCAACACATGACTACATTTTTTTATATATACATCAGGAAACATTTTATACACGTTTACATTTTCTAATACGTTCATTAGCATTTAGAACAAATTATGTTTGATGACTACTCCATACACATTTCATATTTTTGGTATATATCAGAAGCATTTTTAATATACGTTTAACATTTTTCTAATATATGGTTAACATTTTTATATACATGATACTTTTTAGAAAACATCCTGTTGTAATTTTTTAATACACGTACTACATTTTTTGTATACATTAGAAACAGTTTTTGTACACGTTTAATAGTTTTGAAATAGATGAATAACAATTATTTTTTATGTTTGATGACGAATTTTTCCATACACATTGTACATTTTCGGTATACATCAGAACCATTTTTTATAGAATGATTTTTAATATATGATTAACACTTTTTTCATTGAAAATCAACCTTTTTTTAATTTATTTTTTTATGTTTAATTGTTTTATACATCTTCAACTTTTTTGGTCTACATGAGGAACTTTTTTATACAAGTTTAACCTTTTTAAAATAGATTATTAATATTTTTTCAACTGCTTTATTAGCATTTTTAAATACATGATCAACTTTTGTGTACACATTATATTTTGTTTCGTATACATTTTTAGAATGCGTGACAAACATGTTATTCTAAACACATTTAACATTTTACAAATTCTATTAATATTTTTCAAATGCTTATGTAGAGTCATTTTGTAATATCTATTTATATATTGGATTTTTTTAATGAAAATGAGGCTGTAGCCTCCCGTGAGATGGACCGGCCCAGTATTGTGCTCCCTCAGACGAGGCTGCCCTACGTCAAGCATCAAGCGAGACATAAGCGCGCCAAACCTTCCATCATTTTTAACAAAACAAAATTCCTGCTTCCATCTGACGGCTAGGTTTTCGTGACTTCGTTGGGTTAACACATCTACATAGCTGGCCTAGTTAAGTAACACAATTCCTATTCGTAAAAAAAAGTAGCACATTTCCTGATCGGTGTTCTTTGTTATAGTTTACAGACTGGCAATTACCTTTTTTGAGGATATGGACTGGGGATTGCTGATTCATGGGCACCTTCTCATCTTCGCGCGCTCGGCTGCCGCCTGGAGGCCGTGATGGGCCGGCCCAATAGGGACCAGGTATGGTTACGCAGATGTCACGATGAGGTCACACTAATTATTTTTCAATTTTTAATTTCGTAATTAATGAATATATGTTAAAAACATAAGTTTACATTTATTTTTGTAGAAATATGTTAACACAGTATAACAATGTGTTACCACAATTTTTATAAAAGAGTGATGTCTAAAAATGTTCCCGCCTCCAAAAAAAAGAAATTCAATTGAAAAAATTGTATACAGTGTAAGAAAACTATTTGTATAATATAAAACGATATTTTGTACCATTACAAAGAATGTACCTACCAGTTAAAAGAAATATTCCCGTGTTTAAATTAAATGTTCACGACATTTAGAAAATAATTATAAAAATATCATAATAAGTCATGTATTTGATATAAAAAATATTCCAATTTTCAAAATATACGTGAAATTTTACAGAAAAAATCGTGCCTTTCAAAAAATAATGTTACTAACACTTAAAGAAATATACAATTTAGAAAAAATAGTTTTTGATGTTTTGGTCCCTCAAACAAACGTACCAACACATATTTAGAAAAAAATATTACGGTGTATTCAAAAAAGTGTTCAAAACATGTATTAAAAAATCATTAATCATATATTTTAGAAAAATTAACTGTCTATGAAAAATAATGTAATGTATATGAAAACACAATAAGCATCAAAACATCTATTTGAAACCAATTTAATCATGCATTTTAAAAATGTTAAATACGGATAAAACTAATGTATATCTATATACCTACCTATTTTTTACTAATAAAGGAAGGAGTGCTTCTGCGCGTACGTCATCGAAATTGCCATTGAAGTTAAAAAATATTACCCACCAATGCAACTAGAAGTGATAAAAAACGTTTCACACAAAAGAAATCTCGGACTGGCCAGTCCATTTAGTAACCTCCTATACTGCACCCTGGGCGGTAGAAAAAGACAAAACTCGTCAGTTTGGGCCGGCCGATGTATGGGCGACCAATTTTAAATTTAGGTTTTTCTTATCCGACGGTGTTTTTTTTCACTTTAAATAATTTGAGAATTCCAAGCAGTTTCGAAAATTAAAAAAATGAAATAATTTTTTAATAATTCATAAATGTTTGTGGCTTCAGAACATGTTTGCGATTTTTAGAAAATATACAAAAATATATAATAAATACACTGGAAATAAAAATACGTTTATGAGTTTTTCTAAAAAAAGTTTGTGTATTAAAAAATGCTTTGAAATTTCACAAAATTTCGCCAATTCAAATTTTTTTTCATGTATTGGAAAATATCATAAAAATTCAAAAATTGTTTGTAAATTAAAATATCTAGTTTATTGATTCATAAAATATTCGCTGATTCAAAAAAAATCATGCAGTTTACAAAATGATCATTAATTTCGAAAATTGCTCCATCAAATCACAAAAATATGTTGGTCGACTCTAAAAATGTCCATCGATTAAAGAAAAAAGTGTTAAAAATGTTTGGAAATAGTATAATATGTTCATGAATTCAAAAATTGTTTTTGATTTTATAAAATATTCGTGAATTTAAAAAATATTCACAATTTCAAATATGTTCACGAGTTAAAAAATTCATGATTTTTAAAAATTGTTCAGGATTTCACGACAATGAGAGTGATAGTGTATCTTGATGATGTAGTAAATGTGGTCATTGCCATTTGAAATTATGATTTTTTTGTGCCGTTGCAACGCACGGGCCGTTTTGCTAGTGTTACCTATGTATGCAAAAATGTTACCAATGTGTATTGAAAATAATAGACATCAAATCCATATTTGAAACAATAATGTTAATTTTGTATCTAAAAAATATTAAATGTTCATAAAAATAATGTTTCATATGTATACAAAAATGTACAATGTGTATGAATAACAATAGGCATCAACACATATATATTTGAAAAAATATCATGTATTTGGAAAATGCTAAAAAATGTTGTAAAATAATGTTTCCGGGGTACAAAAAAAATGTATAGTGTGTATGAAAAAGAAGAAACATCCAAAGATCTATTTCAAGAATTGTTAATCATGTATTCGAAAAGCATTAAACATTTATAAAACAATGTTTCTGATATATACAAAAAATGTACTATATGCATGAAAAAGTAGATATCAAAACATGTATTTAAAAATGTTAAACGCATATAAAAACATGTTGCTGGTGTATATTAAAATGTAGATTTGGTGTGAACAAATGATGTGTGTTAAAAAAACCAATGTGATAAAAAACATAGAAATAAAGAAAAAAGGAAAAGAAAAAAGAAAAAGAAAAACCAAACAAACCCGAATCAAAACAGCTGCAAAACAAAGGAAACAGTGAAAACTAAGAAAAATCGTAGCAAACGAGAGCAAAATAGTGGAACCAATTGAAAATCAAAGAAAACCAAAAAATTCCGTCGAAAATCATACAAAACAGCAAAATAGTGAAAATGAGGGTAGAGTTCTGGGTCGGCCGAGTACTATAGTGAGAGGAGAATTGCTTCAGGCGGGGAAGAAAAACCTATAAAAATCGAGGGGAAACAAAAAAACCCAAAGAAAAATGTAGAAAAGAAAAAACTACTGAAAGCTGAGAAAGTAACGAAGAAAATGGATGAAACAAGAGAAAATAGAGAAAACCAATGAAGAAAGAAAAGGAAACCGGAAATAAAACAGAAAGGATAAACTGGAAAAAAACTAAGAAAACCAGGCCAAAAATAGTTCAATGACAAGTAATTCGGCGGCCTCACCAAGCCGTCCGTCGGCTAGTCGGGAGCACCAATCGGCCTAGCAGACCCACAATGCCCACGGCATGTGCATGCTCCATACTCTGTCGCCGCCATCTTTCGTCGTCCCATCTTCAGGAGTAATCAATGCATTTATCTTGCCAGACCTTTCTGTCATCGATGCCACCACACCGCCAGATATTGCCACCCTCCTGCGCATGCCCAAACACACGTCCAACACCGAGACCCTACTGCGCCACGTCGATGAGACCCGCTGCAAGAAAAGTTCGAGACTCATGAGTATGGGCACTTTATGTAGCTCAATGGAGAAATGAGTCGACCGTGAGCCAGCATTGGCTCACTCGATTTGAGCTCGATAGCTCGATATCATATACGTATATTAAATAATCTTTATGTCTATTACAAAGAATTGGATCATTCATAGCCATATATGTTTTGTACAAATTTTTTTCTTCATTTTACCTACTAGTAAACATGGAAATTAAGCGTGGAGAAAATTTAACCTCAATATGACATGTGACCAACCGTTTGTTCAATATCTTGTTATTTTGGTCAAAATTTGAGAGCAGGCGGACCTTCAATGTTTTCTATCCACAATCTCTTGTTATTAAATAGTAGTCTTAAGTGGAGAAAGAATAAGCCTATTTTGTAGTGGTTTTTTTTCATCTGTTGTGGCCTATCTTACTTTAAAATTTGCCTTAAATTAATTTAAGATATCATCTTATTTAGCTCGAAACTAGCTTGAGATCGATTCGAGATCATTACAAGTTGACCACGAGCCACTTTCTATAGCTCGACCTTGATCCTCACACATTTTGAGCTCGCTCGAATTTCAGTATAAATTGAGCTGAGCCTGAACCAACTCGTCGAACTCGATTCGTTTGCGGTCCTAGGCGAGGGGTTACAGTTTGCATTTGAAGTGCAGACATGTCAAACCTTCATCTCCATGAGAAACACCACCCCCACTATATTATCTAGTCGGCAGCATCCCGGCATCCCCTAGAATTATTAGTTTGTTATATACAATACGCGTAGCCGTCAGGAGCTCAATGCAGAATAGCGGGCACACAGTAGGGCCCTGTGAGCCACCCATACGCGATCGAACGGTAGGCATCCTCGGTCAAGTGGATGCCGTCCCAGTTCAAATAGTTCTCAGGGTCCTTGCAGGCGCTTGAGCTGGACATGCCACACCTCGCCTTGTTATTGTAGTTGTAGGACCCTTGGCCGCTCGCGCCACAACAAACATTCAGGCCGTATGCCAGTCCTGAAGAACATTATGCAATTAATGTGAATCATAAATATGTACCACCGATTATGAAGAATGCATTTTCCGCAAAAAATAATACTCTCTTTGTTTCAAAATAAGTGTCTCGACAAAGGATAGTCAGAGATGCATGAAGTTAGAAGCTCCTCTTGCCGAGTTATCGGCTAGTTGTGAAGAAGGAAAACGTTACTGCAAAAGCAGTTGCCGACGCAAACAAGAATTTGGCTTTAGATAACCTTGGACCGACAAATCTGGATAACACTTATTTTCTCCTTGCAAGACTTTTTTTTTTTCTGGATAAAACCTGAAACCGTCACTGAAGCCGGCCGGTTGCAGCAATGCTGAGCGCACAGAGGGAAAAAAATGTCGAGCAGGTGTGCAAGCAGACAAGCTGCAGATACACACGTACGTACAGTTGGCCATATCCGTCCCGTGAGCAGCGCCCGGCTGGCAAAGCCGGACACCTGCACGTACGTACTGCGTGTGTGCGTCGGTGCGTGTCGATCCACTCGCAGGAGGCGGTGCTCAACTTCTTGAAGTACTAACTAGTGATGCTTGCTAATTAACACGAGAAACACATATGCTGATGATCAATCGGAAGAGGCATGCACACGGAGAAGCGCGCGACGGCGTGATCGAGCATGCATGCATGCACGTACGTAGTACGTACCGAAGCTCTGGGGAGAACGGACCATCTCGGCGACCTGGGTGTAGAAGTCGCCGTACATGAGCCTGACGCCGGCGTACGCGTACTTGCTCCAGAGTCCGCGGATCCCCTGCCTGAGCAGCCGGTTGTGGTAGCGGGACAGGTCGTTGAAGCGCTCGAGGCAGCCGTCCCCGTCGTAGTCGCTCTGGTTGGAGCTCCCGTACAGGGTCAGGTACAGCGGGAAGCACCCCACCGGCAGCACGCCCGGCACCACCACGTCCACCGCGCCCAGCCCGATCAGCGTCTGCATGCGTGGATACGATCATATCATCATATGGACGGTAGCTAGATGCGAGCAGGACGCTCTATTTTTCTTTTTTCAGGAGGTATGTCTGGAAGATGTGTACCTCTACGCCGCTTGTGATCTTGTTGATGATGTGTGGCACGTAGGTGTAGACCTCGTCGAGGCTCTTGCCGCCGAAGATCGGCGCGTTGTAGTCGTTGCCTCCGAACTCGCCCATGATGAAGAGGGAGTTGCTCAGGTGGCTCTTGCAATCTACAGCCACACGGGCACCGTGTAACTAATGCATTTAGGCACATTCTTCACAGAATTCAGTCGCGTCGGTGAAGGCGTGATGCATATATACTCACCGCCGGCGCCGCCGCAGATGGAAGGCATGAGCTGCTGGAACCACTGGATTTGCGTGTCCAGAGGCCCGTTGTTCCAGATGCTGCTGCCCAGGCCGTGAGACTCGAAGAAGTCCAAGTTCATGGCGGTGGCGCCGATGATGGCCATGTTTGCGCCTTTCCTGAAGTCGGTGCCGTTCGTCTTGGACGGCGGAAGCAGTGGCAGACGGAAGAACTGAGCTGCACGCGTAGCACCAAAGGTCAGAGGCCGTAAGCATGATCTACCTGGCATGCCGATGCTTCTACTTCGAGTGAGATGGTGGCACGCAACAGAAAGATCGAATGGATGTACCGAGGAAGTCGACGGCGACGCGGCCGTCCGAGCAGCGTCCGGTCGGGCGGCCGAAGTAGCTGGTTCCGTACGGCGGCTGGCCCATGGTGAGCCACGACGGGCAGCCGCCCGTGCAGAGGTTGCCGGTGTCGGAGATGGAGTCGCCGAAGTTGTATATCGCATCGTAGCTCTGCCACGACGTCCCGCAGCGGGAGACGCTGAAGAGGAAGAGGATGAACACCACCGCCTTGGTCAACATTGCTATTTGCTAAGTTACAAGATACGGCAAGAACGTTTGCAACTTTATGCCTGTTCGATCCGCGGGCCGCGCTAGAGTTGAAGATGACCCGGTGGCAACAAGCCTTTCCAAGCGTTTCTAGGCTCCTGAGTGCGTCACTGCGGACTTGCAGGTGTACGTACGTGTCGCCGACTCGCCATTAGTCGGTTCACGTGCAGTACAACCTGAAGCCTCCGTCTACCGTCGTAGATCTGCTTCCACGCCGTCGACAGCCATCGCTCCCGTAGCACCGTTAACGTATCAGTAGAGGCCTATACGGCGCCGTAAGACAGGTGGTACTTTTTCATATCTGGTTAACTTTTTGATCTCAACTAGAAAATAGATCGTCACTTGTTTACTGTATTTATTTTCAGCTCTTAGAATCTTAGTAGTTTGTTGAAAACAAACATCGATTGCTAAGTAGCACAAAGGTTTGCAGCTTCAGATCTGTCATGGCACGGTCAACACTATACTCATCGTGCTTAGAGTTTCCCTCATTTATGATCACTATACGATCAACCTGCGTGCTGATGGGGATATGTACCTACGGTAGGGTCTTAGGCCTGACCTACATACCCTACCTAAGGACACTACATTGGAAAACTTAAAGATTACAAGGAAGACTCCGACTGAAATCACAATGGCGCATGAGTCACTGGACAGAAGATCCACTTGGAGATTTCTCCCTCCATTCGACAACCACCTTTCACTCGGAAGAATCAGAAGTCAGTCGACCGCAGAAGACCAGAAGTCACTCCAGGGAGGCCAACGGACAGGAGTTCGACTAGTCACAATAAGTAGCATTTATTACATACGTTATCAGTAACATTCACCTTTATTATCACGATCGAACCCTTGGTTGCCGGGTATTCATGAGGGGCAGCGCACTCTATATAAGCGACCCCTCCCCTCTGGCACAAGGGTTCGCACCCCCTGTAACTCACACATTCCACACGACAGAAGCTCCCGAGCACTGAGACGTAGGGCTGTTACCTCCACGAGAGGGGCCTGAACTCATACATCCGTGTGTACAATCTCGCCGTAGCTAGGACTCTGCCCTCTCCTTACGTACCCCTAACCTCTACTGTCAGGCTCGTTCCCACGACAGTTGGCGCCCACCGTGGGGCAGGCGTCTAAGCGACTTTCGGCGAGTTTGCAATTTTCTTCTTCGTCATGTCTTCCGGCGGCGGTTTGTTCCTGGGCCACGAGATCCGTCTCGGTGCGCTCACCTTCGTCACCGACAACTCGGCATGGCTTCAGGAAGCGCCTCTGGACGTTGAGGCACTCCCGATCCACGGGGCGACGCACTTCCGTGCAAGCTCCTGCGGCGTTCTTCTTCGGTAGCCGTCGACTCCAGCATCGTTCACTCTTCTCGCTGTTCGTCGCCGCAAGCGATCTGATCGCTCGCGGCTCCAGCGTTGGGTGAGGCATGCGGCGGCTCGCCAAGCGTCATCTCCGCAGATTGCGGCTATCGAGCCCGCCGAGTCACTTCACGGCGTGTTTGATTCGGCGCCGGATCAGTCTGAAGTTCCTTCCGAGTGCGAGAGCTGCGATCCAGCGGCTGAGGTTCTTATGGCGGGTTCACAGCAAAGCCCTCCTGGCTACGGCCGCAGCGGGCACGAGGTTGGAGGACCGTCGAATGAGCAGCAGCGCCGAGATGAGAATATTCTCCATACGTCCATCGTCGGTGCGACTGCCGAGGCCCAGGCCTTGGAAGCCACGCGCCTCCGGCTCGAAGAGATGCAGAGGGCACTCGACGAGCGTACCCGCCAGCATCCACAAGCTTCCAATCGACGTCAGCGACAGTTGTTTCCGAGTGGATATCAGAACAACGTCCAGGTATTCCGTACTCCAGTTCAGAATGTTGCAGCCGCTGCTAGGATTGCAGATTCCATTCAACCATCACGTTCAGAGGCTGGCAGAGGTTTGTAGCAGATCCGAGCGTTGCTTGGAGCAGGGCAACAGCAGAATTCGGCTGTTTCTCAGTCGCGCAATAGGTTACACAGTAATTCGCCCAAGGCAGACACAGTTCAGTCGGCTCACAGCCCGGGGTCACCTCTGCGTCGCAGGGGCGGAGGTTACCGTGAAGATCAGTACCGAGATCAAGGGCGGGATCAGTTTGCTCCTCGTTATCACCGTGATGACCGCCGTCGAGTGCCTACCCCTCCGCGGGGTGGTTCATATGTGCCCCGGCACTATGATGATCGGCGCCCGTACGGCGATGAGCGGATTCCTGGGTTCGACGCGAGGTCTATCCTCGTACAGAATCGGATTGACAGGGGCAGAGTTCACAGGGATGGTTATGATAGAGATCATCCGAGTGGAAGTGGTGTCGTTGTCTCTGGGCCCGAGTGTTTCAGCAGAGCCATTCGATCCGATGAGATTCCCCCCAACTTCAGGTTGGCGGCTGGAGTAAGCAAGTTCACTGGTGAGTCGAAGCCGGAAACATGGCTAGACGATTACCGAGTGGCGGTGCAGATCGGTGGAGGAAATGACAATATAGCCATGAAGCATTTGTCTTTGATGTTGGATGGTTCGGCCCGAGCGTGGCTAAATCAGTTGGCTCCTTCTAGCATCTACTGCTGGGAGGATCTTGCCCGAGTGTTCATCAGAACTTTCGAAGGCACATGCAAGCGTCCCGCTGGTTTGTCTGAGCTGCAACACTGTGTGCAGAAACTGAATGAAACTTTGAGGGATTACATTCAGCGTTGGACCACCCTCCATCACACGGTGGAAAATGTTTCGGAGCACCAAGCCATTTGCGCCTTCAAGGCCGGTGTTAGGTACAGAGAGCTTTATCTGAAGTTTGGTCGGACAGGAGATATGTCCCTGAGCAAGATGATGAAGATTGCCACTCGATATGCCAATGGCGAAGAGGAGGACCGCCTCCGCAGCGGCAAAGGAAAGGCAGTCAACAATGATGCTGGCAACGGCAATTCCAGTCGGAAGCAAAAGCGCAAAGCCGATGGTTCTGCTCAGGCAGAGGCAGCCGCTCTGGCGGCGCAAGGAAAGAATAAGGGTAAACCCAAAGGGCAATTTACCCCCAAGAAATCAAAGAATCAGTCAGGAACGGACATCCTAGATATGCCGTGTGCAATCCACACGAAGAGGGATGAGGAAGGCAATTTGATATTGCCAAAGCACACCACTCGACAATGCAGATTACTGGTCCAACAGTTCAAGGAAGGACAGTCGAGTGGGAAAACTCTTGAAAAGGAAGATGATGAAGATAAAGAGGATTTTCCTGAGGTCAATGCCACTTTGATGATTTTTGCCGATGTAGAAAGCAAAAGTCGACTGAAAGTTATTAACAGGGAAGTCAACATGGCTGTTCCTGCCACCCCCACGTACCTCAAGTGGTCTCAGACTCCTATCACCTTTGACCAGTCGGACCACCCTGCTCATGTCGCTACCCCCAGTCGGCAAGCTCTGGTGGTGGATCCTGTTGTAGGAGGCACTCGACTCCGCATGGTTCTCATGGACGGAGGGAGTGGATTGAACATCTTGTATGCAGAAACCCTCAAGGGGATGGGCATTCCGATGTCCCGACTCAGTGAGAGCAACATGCAGTTCCACGGAGTCATCCCTGGGAAGAAGGCCAAGTCACTCGGTCAGATTGCGTTGGATGTGGTGTTCGGCACCGACAAGAATTTTCGCAAGGAAAAGTTGATGTTTGAAGTTGTAGACTTCCAGAGCGCATATCACGCCATCCTTGGTCGACCGGCTTATGTCCGTTTCATGGCCCGTCCATGTTACGTGTACCTCAAGCTGAAGATGCCCGGGCCCAAGGGCGTGATCACAGTCACAGGGAATCAACAGAGGGCTGAGGAGTGCCTTCAGCAAGGCTCCAAGATTGCCGACCAGCAAATGGCTGTGGTCGAGTTGGAAGAATACAAGAGGAATACTGATCCTGCCGATCTGCTGCGTGCCAAGAGGCCCGCCTCTGAATCTGCTTTTCAGTCGGCAGGTGACGTGAAGCAAGTGAACGTTCACCCAACAGATCCTAATGCTGCCCCGACCAACATCTCGACGACACTCGACAGCAAATAGGAAGCCGCGCTCATCCAGTTCCTCCGTGAGAACTGGGACATCTTCGCATGGAAGCCTTCTGACATGCCGGGTGTACCCAGGGAACTGGCTGAGCACCGACTGAGAGTTGACCCGAAGGCCAAGCCTGTTAAAGAGCACTTGCGTCGGTCGGCGGCAGAGAAGCGGAAGGCAATCGGCGAGGAGGTGGCTCGACTCTTGGCGGCTAAGTTCATACGCGAGGTTTACCACTCCGAGTGGCTCGCGAACGTCGTCATGGTCCCCAAGAAAGATAAGTCACTCCGCATGTGTATTGACTTTAAACATATCAATCGGGCCTGCCCAAAAGATCATTTTCC
The DNA here is from genome assembly GCA_039707655.1 of Elymus sibiricus. Classification (NCBI taxonomy): domain Eukaryota; kingdom Viridiplantae; phylum Streptophyta; class Magnoliopsida; order Poales; family Poaceae; genus Elymus; species Elymus sibiricus. Next base: position 128,642,176 of record CM077667.1, read on the forward strand.
GCTCCCCCGCATCGATCAGATTGTCGACTCGATTGCGGGATGCGAGCGTTTATCGTTTCTCGATGCATACTCTGGTTACCATCAGATCCGTCTGTTTGGTCCAGATGAAATAAAGACGACCTTCATCACCCCTTTCAGGTGTTTCTGTTATATCACCATGCCTTTTGGTCTGAAAAATGCTGGCGCTACTTTCATGCGTATGATTCAGAAATGCCTGCTCGAGCAAATCTGTCGAAATGTCGAGGCTTATATGGATGATATTGTAGTCAAGTGTCGCAAAGGTTCCGACCTGCTGACTGACTTGGCAGAAACATTCGCCAACCTAAGGAAATATAATATAAAGTTAAACCCGTCCAAGTGCACTTTTGGAGTCCCTGGTGGCAAGTTGCTCGGTTTCCTCGTTTCCGAACGGGGGATCGACGTCAATCCCTAGAAGATCGGCGCCATCGTCTGAATGAAACGCTCTGAGCGTGTGCACGATGTCCAGAAGCTCACGGGCTGCCTGGCGGCATTGAGTAGGTTTATTTCTCATCTCGGAGAGAAGACATTGCCTTTATACCGACTGGTGAAGAAATCTGATACGTTCGAGTGGATTCCTGAGGCAGAAGCAGCGTTTGTCGAGCTCAAAGCCCTGCTTTCCACCCAGCCGGTGCTTGCTGCTCCGCACAGCAAAGAACCCCTGCTTCTGTACATTGCAGCCACGAACCAAGTCGTCAGTACGGTTCTCATTGTCGAGCGAGAAGAAGAGGGCAAGGCTTATAAAGTCCAACGTCCAGTTTACTATATCTCTGAAGTGTTGACTCCTTCAAAGTAAAGGTACCCTCATTACCAGAAGCTCGTCTATGGTATATATCTATCAGCGAAGAAGGTGGCACACTACTTCCTAGATCACTCAGTCTCAGTCGTCAGCGATGCTCCATTGTCTGAGATCCTCAACAATCGAGACGCGACTGGTCGAGTGGCCAAATGGGCTATTGAGCTCCTCTACTTTGATATCAAGTTTGAAGCAAAGAAGGCAATCAAATCTCAAGCGCTTGCTGACTTCATGGCCGAGTGGATAGAACAGCAGCAGCCGACTCAAATCCAATCGGCGCACTGGACCATGTTCTTTGATGGCTCTAAGATGATGAATGGGTCTGGTGCTGGTGTGGTGTTGGTATCTCCAAAGGGTGACAAGCTCAGTTATGTCCTCCAGATTCACTTTGATTCCTCCAATAATGAAGTTGAATACGAGGCACTCCTCTACGGGTTACGTATGGCCATCTCACTCGGCGTTCGGCGCCTGATGGTATACGGTGATTCGGATTTGGTGGTTAATCAAGTGATGAAGGAGTGGGATGTCAGGATGACTGGATATTGCCATGCAGTGAGAAAGCTTGAGAAGAAATTTGAAGGTTTGGAACTCCACCATATTCCCTGAGTGAAGAATCAGGCAGCTGATGATTTAGCAAAGATCGGATCCACTCGGAGGCCTGTACCTAGCAATGTGTTTCTGGAACACCTACATTCTCCTTCGGTGCAAGAAGATCCCTTCACTGAAGAGCCCCCGCAAGCAATAAGCGTCTCCAATCCGACTGAGGTTGATGTCCCGGCAGTCATAGATCTGGTCATGGAGATTCTGGTGATTACGCCCGATTGGACGGTGCCATATATTGCATACATACTGAGGCAAGAACTCCCAGAAGACGAGGTTGAAGCTCGACAGATCGTCCGCAGGTCCAAGGCCTTTACTGTGATGGATGGACAGCTTTACAGAGAAAGCATAACTGGCGTAGCTCAGCGGTGTATTTCTCCTGAGGAAGGTCGACTGATTCTGGAGGAAATTCACTCGGGGACCTGTGGTCATCATGCGTCCTCTCGGACGATTGTTGCCAAAGCATACCGAGCTGATTTCTTCTGGCCGCGTGCCAACAAAATGGCTAAGGAGATTGTTCAGCACTGCGAAGGATGCCAGTTTTACAAAAACTTGTCACATAAGCCCGCGTCCGCCTTGAAGACTATTCCACTCGTCTGGCCGTTCGCTGTATGGTTCTTGGATATGGTCGGTCCTCTCCGAACGGGCCAGAGTGGATTCACGCATCTGCTTGTAGCAGTCGACAAGTTCACCAAGTGGATTGAGGCTAAGCCCATAAAGAAGCTGAATTCGCGCACTGCTATCAAATTCATGAAAGAGATAATGTTCTGGTATGGAGTTCCCCACAGTATCATCACATACAATGGTTCAAACTTTGACTCGAAAGAGTTCAGATATTTTTGCTCCACCCAAGGCACTCGGGTGGATTACGCATTCGTTGCGCACCCCCGGACTAATGGTCAAGCTGAGCGAGCAAATGGCCTTATCCTTCAAGGGCTGAAGCCTCGACTCGTGCGAGATCTTGAACATGCAGCTGGAGCTTGGGTTACTGAATTGCCGTCTGTTCTATGGGGCTTGAGGACGACTCCTAACCGGTCGACTGAGCGCACTCCTTTCTTCATGGTGTATGGAGCCGAGGCCGTTTTGCCGAGTGATCTCCTTCACAATTCTCCCCGTGTAGATCTTTACTCAGAGGCTGAGGCTAAACAAGCACGACAGGGCGGTGTAGATCTCCTGGAAGAAGAACATGAAATGGCTCTGATTCGGTCGACTGTGTACCAGCAAGATCTGCGTCGCTTCCATGCAAGGCACGTCAGGAGTCGGTCGTTCCATGAAGGTGATCTTGTGCTCCGAGTGGATTAGCAGCGGCCTCACAAGCTCGCCCCCACGTGAGAAGGTCCTTTCGTTGTCACCAAAGTACTGAACAATGGAGCCTACCACCTTTTCAACCTCAAGAAGAATATCGACGAACCGCGTGCCTGGAACGCAGATTTACTTCAACGTTTTTATACCTGACGACTGAGTTGTTTGATGTAATAAGAGTACTATAGACAATGTTGTTTATCAAAGTTATGACTCCCGCAATCCTTTATTGATTCCGATCGCACAATCTCATATTCAAAAACACTCCGAGTGGTGAGCGACCCTCTCACTCGGGGGCTTAGCCGCGAAAAAGTTTTTGCCTAAGTTAAAAATCCTGCCGAGTGAATAGCATCCTATTCACTCAGAAACTTAGCTACGAACCAGCCTTCGCCTTAGTTGAAAACTCCTCCGAGTGGTGAGCGACCCTCTCACTCGGGGGCTTAGCCGCGAACAAGTTTTCACCTATGCCGAGTGAATAGCATCCTATTCACTCGGAAACTTAGCTACGAACCAGTCTTCGCCTAAGTTGAAAACTCCTCCGAGTGGTGAGCGACCCTCTCACTCGGGGGCTTAGCCGCGAACAAGTTTTCGCCTAAGTTAAAAATCCTGCCGAGTGAATAACATCCTATTCACTCGGAAACTTAGCTGCGGAACAGTCTTCGCCTAAGTTGAAAACTCCTCCGAGTGGTGAGCGACCCTCTCACTCGGGGGCTTACCCGTGAACAAGTTTTCGCCTAAGTTAAAAATCCTGCTGAGTGAATAGCATCCTATTCACTAGGAAACTTAGTTGCGAACCAGTCTTCGCCTAAGTTGAAAACTCCTCCGAGTGGTGAGCGACCCTCTCACTCGGGGGCTTAGCCGCGAACAAGTTTTCGCTTAAGGTAAAAATCCTGCCGAGTGAATAGCATCCTATTCACTCAGAAACTTAGCTGCGAACCAGTCTTCGCCTAAGTTGAATACTCCTCCGAGTGGTGAGCGACCCTCTCACTCGGGGGCTTAGCTGCGAACAAGTTTTTGCCTAAGTTAAAAATCCTACCGAGTGAATAGCATCCTATTCACTCGGAAACTTAGCTGCGAACCAGTCTTTGCCTAAGTTGAAAACTCCTCCGAGTGGTGAGCGACCCTCTCACTCGGGGGCTTAACCGCGAACAAGTTTTCGCCTAAGTTAGAAATCCTGCCGAGTGAATAGCATCCTATTCACTCAGAAACTTAGCTGCGAACCAGTCTTCGCCTAAGTTGAAAACTCCTCCGAGTGGTGAGTGACCCTCTCACTCGGGGGCTTAGCCGCGAACAAGTTTTCGCCTAAGTTAAAAATCCTGCCGAGTGAATAGCATCCTATTCACTCGGAAACTTAGCTGCGGACCAGTCTTCGCCTAAGTTGAAAACTCCTCCGAGTGGTGAGCGACCCTCTCACTCGGGGGCTTAGCCGCGAACAAGTTTTCGCCTAAGTTAAAAATCCTGCCGAGTGAATAGCATCCTATTCACTCGGAAACTAATTGCGAACCAGTCTTCGCCCAAGTTGAAAACTCCTCCGAGTGGTGAGCGACCCTCTCACTCGGGGGCTTAGCCGCGAACAAGTTTTCGCCTAAGTTAAAAATCCTGCCGAGTGAATAGCATCCTATTCACTCGGAAACTAATTGCGAACCAGTCTTCGCCCAAGTTGAAAACTCCTCCGAGTGGTGAGCGACCCTCTCACTCGGGGGCTTAGCCGCGAACAAGTTTTCGCCTAAGTTAAAAATCCTACCGAGTGAATAGCATCCTATTCACTCGGAAACTTAGCTGCGAACCAGTCTTCGCCTAAGTTGAAAAGTCCTCCAAGTGGTGAGTGACCCTCTCACTCGGGGGCTTAGCCGCGAACAAGTTTTCGCCTAAGTTAAAAATCCTGCCGAGTGCATAGCATCCTATTCACTCGGAAACTTAGTTGCGAACCAGTCTTCGCCTAAGTTCAAAACTCTTCCAAGTGACGAGCGCTTCTCTCACTCGGGGGCTTAGCCGCGAACAAGTTTTCGCCTAAGTTAAAAATCCTGCCGAGTGAATAGCATCCTATTCACTCCGAAACTAATTGCGAACCAGTCTTCGCCCAAGTTGAAAACTCCTCCGAGTGGTGAGCGACCCTCTCACTCGGGGGCTTAGCCGCGAACAAGTTTTCGCCTAAGTTAAAAATCCTACCGAGTGAATAGCATCCTATTCACTCGGAAACTTAGCTGCGAACCAGTCTTCGCCCAAGTTGAAAACTCCTCCGAGTGGTGAGTGACCCTCTCACTCGGGGGCTTAGCCGCGAACAAGTTTTCGCCTAAGTTAAAAATCCTGCCGAGTGCATAGCATCCTATTCACTCGGAAACTTAGTTGCGAACCAGTCTTCGCCTAAGTTCAAAACTCTTCCAAGTGACGAGCGCTTCTCTCATTCGGGGGCTTAGCTGCGAACAAGTTTTCGCCTAAGTTAAAAACCCTGCCGAGTGAATAGCATCCCATTCACTCGGAAACTTAACTGCGAACCAGTCTTCATCTAAGTTAAAAACTCTCCCGAGTGACGAGCATTCCTCTCACTCGGGGACTTAGCCGCGAGTCAGACCTCACTTAAGTTAAAGGCTGTCCCGAGTGATAGGCAACACTTTCACTTGGAAACTTAGTTGCGAACTAGTTTTCACCTAAGCTCAAAATTCTTCCGAGTAATGAGCATCCATCTCACTCGAAAACCAAACAAACTTAGCCAAGCAAAGGATTGGAAAGCAAAATGTAGATAAATCCAGAATCTGTAGCGCGGATAAAAGTTGCCCATGCGAACAGAAGTACTCAGGCTTAAGGCCTGAACGAAGTTTTAAACGGTTACACCATCACTCGGTATACCGATGCAAATAAAGTTTCAACTGCAAGCAAAGTTTTCCTCAAGCACCGGTGAGGCTCGCGGGCTCGACGAAGGTGTCCAGATCAATCCCATCAGCGATCCGAGTGGCTGCTTCGATGAAGGTCTCCATGAAGTCTTCGAATTGAAGTTTCTTCGTGTTGACCACCTGGAGAGCCTTCAGCTTGTCCTCCTTGGCCTCCTTGTAATGGACCCGGACGAGTGAAAGCGCCACATCAGCTCCGCAACGAGCAGCAGCTTTTTTCCATGCCTGTACTCGACCGGGAATATCGTTGAGGCGGGTCATCATCGACTCGAGGTCAGTCTGGAGGGTGTCTTCTGGCCACAATTCTTTGTCGATCTTCTCCAGCGCAGCCCTCAGTCGAGTGATATAACCTTCAACACTTCTAAGACGAGCGTCAAGCCGAAACATGTTCATGGCCACAACGTCCCCGACGGGTGACTTGGTGGGGTCCAGACTTGGCTCGATCTCCTTAGTCTCCTTGTCAAAGTCTTGGCAGAATTCTACACGAAGGGGAAATGAAAGGTTGGTCATGCTACTGTTCTGTAGAAATTAAGGAAATTCACTCGACGGAAGAAAGTTACCTTCAAGCATGCCGAACATCTTCTTCGCGAAGTCTCCCAAGTAGTTCTCCAGAACGCTCCTTCTCTTGGTCAGCTGTTCAACCTTTTTGATCCAATCGGCCTGTTCTTGCTTGAGTTTGGTGTTCTCTTCTTCCAACTTACTGGTAGCGGCAAGCTTCTTCTCAGCGGCCTCGGTTTTCTCCCTCGCCACCTTCTGAGCATCAGCGAGTGCCTTGTCTTTATCTTCAAGCGCCTTCTTCATGGTATCTAAAGAAATAACATTGTTGAGTTGCGCTTGAAGTCGGCGGTTCTCACCACGCACGTCTGTTCGAGTGAGGACACTCGGTTCAAAGGATAGAAAAGAAAAGTGATAGTGCAATTGGTCGACAAGGATTACCTCCCAGGGTCTTCAGCTCGGTCTGTGCATGGTCTAGGTCCCTCTTGGCCACCTCCAGATCCAGCTGAAGCTGGTTTTTCTCCTTCTCCAGGTCGACGTACTGAGTGCCAAGCTCACAGGTTTTCTGAAATCAGCAAAGAAGTAGTTCAGTCGACACTAATATTTCTCCACTCCCAAGTGGAAAAGAGCAAGTTCAGTCGACTGAATGGCAGCCCGCCGCCCCACCCAACACCCCTGGAAAGCGTCATATCATGGTTGATGGAAAGGTCCGAACTGACAAGACCTATCCTGCTGGTTTCATGGACATCATTTCCATCCCTAAGACAAGCATTCAAAGGTGGACCCCGAGTCCAAGTTCTTAAGACTACTGCCCATTATAAACGATCGACAGTAGTCTCGAGGACTACACCCAGTGGGTGCACTCAGCGTGCCCCCACTGGATACGACACCACTCGACCAGGTCCGACCTGTCCGAGTAAAAAAAAGAGCAAAAAAGCAAACATGCAAACATTGCCTCAATTAGACCCCCGCCGATGCAAGCACTCGACGGCGGTCTCGGGGACTACACCCAGTGGGTGCACTTAGCGTGCCCCCACTGGACCTACTATTACTCGACCAGGTCCGGCCTGTCGAGTGACAAGCGACTATCAAAACAAATCTAAGACCCCTGCCGATGTCACCGCCATTCGACAGCGGTCTCGGGGACTACACCCAGTGGGTGCACTCAGCGTGCCCCCACTGGACCAGAAACCACTCGACTAAAACCTGATCTACTCGAGGGGAAAACAAGCAAGTATGCACCAAAAGAAAACACCCAGTGGGTGTAGAGTCAAGATGGACAGGAATTCAATCAGAAATGAACTTACAATCGCACTTACTCGGACATTGGCACGAAGCGCTGAGCTGGCATCATAAGCCAACTTGCTGGCCTCGTATGCCTCCTTCGTACGCAGCATCATTTGCTCAGCCTGGATCATGGCCTCTTTGCCAGCTCCAGTCTGGTCCTCTGGGACGCGGTACAGAGGGTATGCGGGCGTCAGATGAGTCGGTGCTGCAGCTGAGGTCACAACAGTTGCCTGAGGTTGCCCAATTGGCGCTGAGACCACAAGAGTTGAAGTTGCTAGCGGGGCACTCGACAGCGGAACCACAAGATCAGCTCTGGCTCGGGAAGAGTCGCCAAGTTGTTGGGACGATGCAGCAGTCGACCTACGAGGCGCCTGCCCCGACGATGTCCTCCGAGTGCGTACGCGTGGGGTGCCCAAGGTCACACCTTCACCCTCCACACCCTGCTGTGGCTCCTCATCGTCTTCCACGTGGATGACGTCTGCAGCTACCAATCGACAACGTTAACTTGTTCAATCAACGAATCGTCTTCAAAAAATAGAGCAGAGTGAAGATTTATTATACCTCGTTGAGAGGTGGCCGCGTCAGCAGTGTCCACTTCCATGTGCTCCTCTTCATCTCACGGAGGCGACGTCACCGAGGTAGCAGCTCTGGCAAACAAATTCCACTCGATCAGCAAAGACATAAAGTTCCACAACAGCAAAAAAAAGGAAAATGAACACTCACGTCGAAGCGACGGGCACGGCGATCTTCATGCGGGGCAAAGCCTTCCGAGGTTTTGGTGCGTCAGACCTGGGCTGCTTCGCGACCTTTTTAGTCGACTCAGGTGTCGCAACCCGGTTGCGCTTCGGATTCCTGTAGCTCGATGCCAAGGTTCTGCTTGGGATAGCCTCTGGGTCTTGGCGCTGCTTGGAACGAAGCTCGGTGCACGGAGGAGCCTAAACCTCTTCCTCGCTCTCCTCCAGGTCGTCGTCACTGCCTTCACTATTATCGGCGTAATCAACGTCTGCGCTGCCGCCTGCGCTCTCTTCTCCGTCATCAGGCTGCCCTCCATTCGGCACGAGCGAATACATGTTCGTAAACTCCCGCAAGATACAAATAGTAATGTCAGTCGGCTGAAGACCCAATCACTCGACGAAACATGAAAGCATTCGACAAAGATATAACTCACCAGGTTCGGTGGCGGGTTCTCGGCAGAGAAGGGCAAGATTCGCTTCGCTCCCAGAGGGTTGTCACAGGCTCCGGTGATGCTTCGAAGCCACTATGCAACAGTCTTCTCAGAGACTTCCTCTGGATGTGTCCGAGTGGTGTCTCCAGCGCCCGAATAGTGCCACATAGTGTGGTCCCTCGCTTGAAGGGGCTGGATTCGCCGACCGATCACTCCGCCACGGACCAAGTCTACTACTGCATCCACTAAAACTCCTACCTCGGCTTTCTCTTCCTTTGTCATGGACAATGATCTGGGAGCAGTGGGTCGCTCCAATGTGAAGGGGGGAAGGCCAGTCAACATGTTGGGAGATGCAACATCGTTGCAGTAAAACCAAGTCGACTGCCAGCCCCGAACGGATTCAGGAAAGGTCATCGACGGAAACGCACTCTTGTTCCTCTTTTGAAGTCACAGGCCACTGCATAGCTGGATGACGTGGGTCTTACTATCATTGGTGTTGGCCTTTTTGACTGACTGAGACCGGATGGTGAAGATGTGTTTGAACAAGCCCCAGTGAGGGGGACAGCCCAAGAAGCACTCACACATTGTTATGAACGCAGCAAGATACGCAATGGCATTCAGAGGGAAATGGTGAAGTTGTACTCCGAAGAAATTCAAGAACCCACGGATGAATGGATGGGGAGGCAGAGAAAAACCTCGCTCGACGTGGGTGAGGAGGAGGACTCGCTCGCCTTCGCGCGGCTCCGGCTCGGTCTCTTCCCCTGGCAGCCTCCACGACCCGTCGGCTATCAGCCCGTCGGCGACGAGGTTCTGGACGTCCTCCGTCGTGACGGTCGACCGAAGGAAATCCCCTTGGATCCACCCCGGTGGCGCTGCAGACCGGGCGCCCGACGGCTTCTTCGCCTTGGCTCCCTTCTTGGCGCGCTCGAGCTTCTCCGTCTTCCCCTTCGTCATCGCGGCGGCGGTCGTCGAGGTGGGGGCGAGCGGCGCGCGTGGAGCAGAGGAGGCGGAGGAAAAGAGGGGAATGGGGGAGGAGCACTGTACTGACCCTTGCGCGGTCCCGTCTTATAACTGCCCGAGTGGGTCGCTGACCTGCGGGCCCGCCGGATCTCTGTGTATCCCGATAGCAGAGGAACCGCAGTACGTGGCGTTAAGGGCGGCGCGAAAATCGAGGTGTCGTGCCCCCACTTGCCCCAGTCGTTGCGTCATCATCGCGTGGCGCGTGCTTTCCAAATTTTCAAATCCCGTAAAATCCGGGCCTGACTAAGCGACACGTCGCACCAAGAGATCCTGCTGACCACTCGGACCTGAGTCCATGCTCAAGTTCACTCGGACGCATAACAAGACAAAATCGATCAGGGTGAATGACAAAGACTCCAATCGACGCAGACTTCTGTGAAGCCCTAAAATGCATTCGGAATTTTTGTGTCTTATCAGAACCTGCATCGATCCCTTTTTCACTCGAACCCCGATCCATTCGGGGGCTAATGATGGGGATATGTACCTAGGGTAGGGTCTTAGGCCTGACCTACATACCCTACCTAAGGACACTACATTGGAAAACTTAAAGATTACAAGATTACAAGGAAGACTCCGACTGAAATCACCATGGCGCATGAGTCACTCGACAGAAGATCCACTCGGAGATTTCTCCCTCCATTCGACAGCCACCTTTCACTCGGAAGAACCAGAAGTCAGTCGACCGCAGAAGACCAGAAGCCACTCCTGGGAGGCCAACGGATAGGCGTTCGACTAGTCACAATAAGTAGCATTTATTACATACGTTATCAATAACGTTCACCTTTATTACCACGATCGAACCCTTGGTTGCCGGGTATTCATGAGGGGCAGCGCACTCTATATAAGCCACCCCTCCCCTCTGGCACAAGGGTTCGCACCCCCTGTAACTCACACATTCCACACGACAGAAGCTCCCGAGCACTGAGACGTAGGGCTGTTACCTCCACGAGAGGGGCCTGAACACATACATCCGTGTGTACAATCTCGCCGTAGCTAGGACGCTGCCCTCTCCTTACGTACCCCTAACCTCTACTGTCAGGCTCGTTCCCACGACACGTGCTTCGTGTCTTATTAGCACTGCTCCACCCATCAAGCTAAACAAGCATAGTTGTTTATTGTATTTTATGATGCTGATATTAGTAAAACAGAGACATGTTTAATTTTTTTTAAAAGAAGGAACAGAGCCCCGGCCTCTGCATCAATTGACGCATGCAACCATATTATTACTCAAAGTATATGAACAAAGTTTTAGATCCGCAATATGCTCACAAGTTGAACATAAAAACAAGTGCACAAGTAAAATAAAACTGCCAGAACCGGCGAAACCAAATGTAGACTACGGTGCCTATACACCTAGCCTATTATTAGCTCGCCATCCAAATCGGCTCAAGATAGCCCGTGCGACCGTCTCCCACCGGTTGCACCCAATAACCATAAGCTCTCTGTAGTCCGCAGGAGTGAGTAACAACCACGTACGGATTCAAGCCGTGGCTCTGTAGATAACCTGCAAAAAGTTATTGAAGTTCTTGCCATTAAAAATCATATCATTTCTAGTGTTCCAAATAGCCCAAAATAATGCACTTATTCCGATCCGGATATGATTTGCTATAGTTACGTCTACTCCATTGAGCCACGTCCCAAATAGCGTATTTATGCTCATTGGTGGATCAATATTGAAAGCTATTTAAACAGTGCGCCATAATAATTTTGCTAGTGGGCAATCAAGAAAGAGGTGTTTAATTGTTTCAGTTTGATCACATTAGCAACATGTAGAACTACCAACCCATCTCCTTCTTATCAAATTATCTTTGGTTAGGACTACACCCTTGTGTAGAAACCATATGAAAATTTTAATTCTAAGTGGCATTTTAATCTTCCAAATGTGTAATGATCTCGAAATTGACCCAGAGTTAATTAGATCCATATACATCGACTTCACCGAAAAAGTATCATTTGTAACTAATTTCTAGTGAATAATATTAGCCTGGTCAGAGAGGTGAATCTGCATCAATCTTCTGACCAAGTGTAGCCAGGCGTTCCATCTTTCTCCCACAAGAGATCGCCTGAATTGAATATTAAGAGGTACCGACTGTAATACTGTAGCAACATAATCTTCCTTAAGTTGTACAATATTATATAGGGTAGGATATTGTAAAGCTAGAGGCGTATCCCCCAGCCATGTGTCCTCCCAAAATCTGGTAGTGGTACCATTGCCAACCAAAAACCTCAGCCGCTGAAAGAAGGTTAATTTCGTCTTCATCAACCCTTTCCAAAAAGGTGAGTCATTAGATCTAGCAGTAACCTGGGCCAATGTCTTAGATTGTAGTTATTTATTCCTCAATATCTGTACACACATCCCTTCGATCTCAGTAGATAACCTGTATAGCCATTTGCTAAGCAGGCATTTATTCTTCACTTCTAAATTCTCAATGCCTAGACCCCATTGGTCTTTGGGTTTGGAGATGAAATCCCATCTTGCCAATCTGTATTTCTTCTTAGCCTCATCACACTGCCAGAAGAAACATGTTTAATTGGTCGGCTAAATGTTCCTAATTTAGTTTTAAAATGCATGTTCGATCTACAGGCTGACCAGGGTGGGCAGCGGCCCACCCTGGGATTTTGGGTAGTCCTGTATACCATAAGAGATTTGAACATGGTCAGCCAACTAATGCCTTTGTTGTTGCTCACTAGGGTTTGTTGTGTACTAAGTGCTACCTAAATTTAATGTTTCAGATGTTTTAGTAATCTTTAGTGCCTGTAAACTTGATAGGGTTTTAAAATTTCTGGCCTTGGAACAACACTAGTCGTGTTGGATTGTTTGTCATAGTGACAGATTACTACTGCAGGCCAGGTTTGTTGACAATCTTACTAGTATTTGTTACTCATTCGATATGATATCCAATTATTCACTTCGATTAGTTGCAAACAATAAGTGCTAGCTCAACTTCTTGATTCACATTTTGGATGGTCTCCTACTGCAGCTACTATTCTGCATACTTGTACTAGTAAGCTCGCAAGTAATGATTGATTCACTAGCTCTATACTTGCCTTGTCATATTTGTTGTCAATATTTTTTTAGCGTAGACTACCCTGATTCCAAATCCTGGATCCCCAGACATGAGTTAATAATATTTCTCTGTGTGATCTCTTACAACATGTCTGGGCAACGAACATTGCATTATATAGAAAGAAATGGTTATAGGTAACAGCCCGAGACCGACGCTCCAGATGATTCCCATTTTATTTCGTTATTGCCGTGTGATTTATTATTTGTCGCATTGATCATCGCATCATTCGCATTGCATCGGCACCCCGTTGCCGTTATTTTTCAAAACTTGGATCCGTTCGTAGTTGCCGGTTCTTCCCGTTCTTGTCGTTGACCGTTTCGAGACCAAACAAACTTGCTCGTGCCCGCGACATCATTAAAATATTGTTTTATAAGTGGGAATAAAATGTTCTCGGAATGGGTTGAAAGTTGGCGTGCGACCTTAATATATTGTAGGTAGACCGCCTGCCAAATTTCGTCGCATTTGGAGTCCGTTTGATACCCCAACCGTTAAACATATAGCGGCACTGTAGCCAGTAAAACATCGGACGTTTTCGGTATTTCAAACTTGCTGTCGGGCTGCCGTATTCCCTCTCTTATCATCCCCACCTAGTCCACCTACACAACCCGCTAGACCCACCTACCTAAAACCCTCGACCGGACCGTCCGATTGCGATCGGTGGGTCCGAAAAGCCCCAAAAGCCCCTAACCCTAGACCCGTGCCTATAAAAGGAAGCCCTCCTAGTCCATTTTTGGACGAAACGCTAGCCCCACCTCGTTTTCCATGCCAGCCACTCCTCAGCCGCCAGCTCTCCACCCCCTCTATCCTCCCACCGCGCCAGGCCCGCCGTGGCCTAGATCGGGCCCGCCCAGGCCCGAACGGGCGCGGCCGCCCATACGTCGACGCGCTCGCCCCCGAGCTCTCATGCCCCCCACGTCTGCGAGCCGCCCACACCTAGTCATGACCCCCGTCGCCTTTGTTTGCCACCGGCGATCGCCGGAGCACCGCCGGACCGAGGGCCGCTGCCGGGGGCGAGGACCCCACCTCCCCCGCCTTCCTTCCTCTTCTCTTCTTCTCTGTCCCCCTAACACTAACCCTCTCTATCGCAGATCGCCTTGGACCTCGCCGGCCACCGCCCATGGATCCGCTGTCGCCTCGCCGCGCCTCCGCCCGAAGCCGTGCCCAAACGTTGTTGTCGTAGCGCCGCCCCGTCGCCGTCAGCCCGCCGCCGCACTGAAAGCACATATGCTCCCTTGGTGGTTTTGATAATTCATGACAACATACATTGTCTCTTGGACTAATAGTTCTATCTAGTTTATTCAGGTTTAGTCCACAGAGAGGATTGGCTAAAGGATTGTGTGGAGAACCTCACCAAGGAAAGGAAGGAATAGGATTGGCCATGCTTCAAGATAAAGGACTCTACATTTTACATTTTGTGAGAAAGCACTTTGAGTCCATAGGAAAGCCAATACTACTAAAAGGGGATGAGGTAAATATGATGATCTGGTTTCTCAAGTGCTTAGAGGTAGCCACCAAAAATACTCACCACTTTCCTACACACATCCTCTGTCCAAAGCCTTAAGCCTAAATTCGGTGACACCAACATTCCCATTCGGATCCACCGAGTTTATCCAAGACAGAAGCCAAACCAAACCCTAGCATCTCGGTACTACCAGCGTTCCATTCGGTGCCACCGAAAACAGTGACCAACTTCCTGGTTAGCCATTTTCTAGATTCGGTCCCACCGAGTTATGAGAATCAGTCTCACCAAGAAGTTGGACTAACTTTCTGTTAGCCTATTTCTCTAAATCGGTCCCACCGACTTTGAGGAATCGGTCTCACCGAGATTTGGTAACTGCCTAGGTCACCCATATCGGTACCACCGAGATTCATATACCGGTCTCACCGAAAACGCCAAAGTTGCCACATTTTGAACTAGTCGGTGGCACCGAGTTTCTACTTCGGTTTCACCGAGTTGGGCAATAATGTTGTAACGGTTGGATTTTTGGAGAATCCTATATATACCCCTCCACCACCATTCACTCGCAAAGGAAGCACTCAGAACATAAACCCACTTGCCATATCCAATTTTCTGAGAGAGAGACACGTACCCTTGTGTTGAGGTCAAGATCATCCACTCCAACCATATGGATCTTGATTTCTAGCCTCCCCAAGTTGCTTTCCATCCAATCAATCTCTTCTACCCATGCCAAACCTGTGAGAGAGTGATTGAGTGTTGAGGAGACAATCTTTTGAAGCACAAGAGCAAGGAGTTCATCATACTACCACATCTATTACCTTTTGGAGGGTGGTGCCTCCTAGATTGGTTAGGTGTCGCTTGGGAGCCTCCTTCTTTGTGATTGTGGAGTTAAACCAAGAGTTTGTAAGGGCAAGGAGATCGCCTACTTCATGAAGATCTACCCCGAGTAAGGCTAGTCCTCTGTGGACGTAGGCCATCATGGAATAGACGAGGTTGCTACTTCGTGGACCCTTCATGGGTGGAGCCCTCCATGGACTCTCGCGACCGTTACCCTCCGTGGGTTGAAGTCTCCATAAACGTGGACGTACGATAGCACCACCTATCAGAACCATGGAAAAAATCTTCGTGTCTCCAAATTGCGTTTGATCTTCCTATCTCTATTCTCTTACATATGTTTGTCTTTACTTTCCACTGCCATACTTGTTGACTAGCATGTGTAGGGTGCATTAGACTTGTTAGAATTGCTAAAATCTGCCAACCAATTAACTTGGGAAAAGGTTAGGTTTTTAATTTGACAAGTAGTCTATTCACCCCTTCTATCGATCCCACACGCACCGACCCCGCCGTCGCCCGTGCTGCGACCCCGCGTCGCCTCGCCGCCACCGCCAAGATCCGGCGCCACCCTCAATCGTTGTCCCCTCGCCTGGATCCGTCGCCCGCAAGGTCTCCTTCCCGGATCCGCCCGCCTCCACCCTCGCCTGCGTCACCGACTCTGCCCTCGCCGGAGCTCGCCATGGCCTTCGTCCTCAAGCTCTGTGCAGGACCGCGCCATCCCTGGACGTCGTCGTCTCGCAAACCAAATGTTGGCCCCGACCTGCTGGATCTCCCTGTCCCGCACTGGTCCGTCCCACTTTGCCTCGAGGTTGTTAATACAACCAAGTCTTTTGTCTAAAAACCATCATATAAGCATTTTATGATGACCGAAACTTTGTGTGTGTGCATCGGATGAAAATGCATCTTATAAAAAAATTGATCTACGTTTCGTGCTCTACATGATGGTGGCATTTGCATACATATTAGGATCCATATATGTACTGTTATGTAGGTTACAAAAGTGTATCATGATATAATTGTAGAAAAATATTAAGGATTATTCATATAATCTATAGCTCATATGCATATGTATCCTTCATGTGAATTGGTCTCTGTGATGTGCTCTACATATGTATCATGTCAATTATTGCACTTAAGTGGCCTCCATGATAAAACTGTTTTGTTGTTAATAGAAAGTTCCACTTTGCAAAAATCATAGTAGATGATCCATGCATCCTATGAATTTGTGACAATGGAGTAATTTGAACAATGACATGTCTACTGCATAGGAGCCAGGAAACCCAGCTTGATGAAAAATCTCAAGTAAAAATTGATGCATATTATGGCTTTAAAAAGCAGGAAGGGTAGGTGCTACTTGTGAGTTGCATTGGGATTTGCCCCGAAGAGGAGAGGAGATGCATCACAGTAGAGATAAGTATTTCCCTCAGTGAGAACCAAGATTATCGAACCAATAGGAGAACCAAACGAATTCCTTTCAACAGCACCTACACACAAAACCAAACACTTGCACCCAACGCGGGAAAGAGGGTTGTCAAGCCCCTTGAACTCATTACTTGCAAGGATTAAATCTTGATAGAAATAGATATTGTAAAAGCAATATAAAATAAAAGTAAATAAAATGCAGCAAGGTATTTTTGGAATTTTTGTATTTATGTTTAAGTAGACCCGGGGGCCATAGTGTTCGCTAGAGGCTTCTCTCTTGAAAATATCATACGATGGGTAGACAAATTATTGTTGGGCAATTGACATAATTACGCTTAGTTATGACATGTTATTCAGGACAATGATCATGTATATAGGCAGCACGTCCATAAACAAGTAGACCGAAACAATTTTGCATCTAGTACTATTACACCACTTCGAGAGCGCTTCTATGCTTGCCTCTCTAGGTATTAAGTTCATACCAAACAGTGTAATGCTTGGAGCAAGGTGACATGATGTAGACAAAATAACACAAGCAATATGTTCAGATTCCGTCATTTAATCCTTAATGGCAACAATGCAAATATGTGTCTTGTCCCCTTCTTTCACGAGGATATAGAGCACCGTGATACGTCCATTTTGCATCATGATTTCTTATTGATATTTATATTGTTCTTGGTCAATGATACAATTCAAATGAATTTTCTGTCTTAATTTGCATGATCCAACCCAAAGAGAGAAATTGCCGAAAACTGGAATTCTGGACCCGAAAGCCATGGAAAATGCTGAAAATCTTCTAGACTCCAAATGACCTGAAACTTCATGAGGATTTTTTGTGGAATATATCTGAATTTCTGGAGCAAAGAACCACCATAGGGGGGCCACCTGTTACTCCCAAGCCAACAGGGCGTGGCCACCCTCCTGGGCGCGCCCTGATGGCTTGAGAGGCCCACAAGCAGGCTCCGCCCCCGCTCTTCTGCTATATAAAGGGTTTTGACCTAGAAACAATCAAGAGGATAATTTTGGGATGAAGCACCGCCATCTCAAGGCGGAAACCTAGGCAGAGGCCTTTTTGCTCTCCGGCAGAGAGATTCTGTCAGGGAAACTTCCCTCCGGGAGGGAGAAATCAAAGTCATCGTCATCACCAACACTTCCGACCAATCTTCATCAACATCTTCACCAACACCATATCATCTCAAACCCTAGTTCATCTCTTGAATTCAATCTTTGTATCAAAACCTCAGATTAGTACCTGGGGGTTGCTAGTAGTGTTGATTACATCTTGTAGTTGATACTTGTTGGTTTACTTGGTGGAAGATAATATGTTTAGATCCTTTATCATATTCATTACACCTCTGATGTTGAACATGATGATGATTTGTGAGTAGCTACTTTTGTTCTCGAGGACATGGGAGAAGTCTTGTTATAAGTAATCATGTGAAGTTGATATTCGTTCGATATTGTGATGATATGTATGTTCTTGCTTCCTTTAGTGGTGTCATGTGAACCTCGACTACATGACACTTCACCATACTTTGGTCCTAAGGGAAGGCATTGTGGAGTAATAAGTAGATGATGGGTGACGTGGCTTGAGACTGCGTCGGTATTTCCCCAAAGAGGAAGGGATGATGCATCATAGCGACGGTAAGTATTTCCCTCAGTTATGAAACCAAGGTATCGAACCAGTAGGAGGATCACCACCACCTAATAAGCAGCACCTTCACACAAAGAACAAATACTTGCAACCTGACGCGAAAGAGATGTTGTCAATCTCTCTACGGTAAAAAGATAGATTAGGTAGCGATAGATTAGAGAGATAGATCTCTCAAGAACACAAAATAAAAAGGGCAAATAAAAAGTGCAGCAAGATATTTTTGGGTTTTTGGAATAATAGATCTAAAAAAAAGCGGCAAAAAGATAGATCGGAAAGCAATATGTTAGAAAAGTAGACCCGGGGGCCGTAGGTTACACTAGTGGCTTCTCTAATGAGTATAGCACACGGTGGGTGAACAAATTACTGTTGGGCAATTGATAGAAGATCAAATAATCATTACGATATCCAAGGTGATGATCATTATATAGGCATCACATCCAAGATAAGTAGACCGACTCCTGTCTGCATCTACCACTATTGCTCCACACATCGACCGCTATCCAGCATGCATCTAGTGTATTAAGTTCATGGAAAAATGGAGTAATGCAATAAGAACGATGACATGTTGTAGACAAGATCTATTCATGTAGGAATAGACCCCATCTTGTTATCCTTAATAGCAACGATACATCCGTGCCTCGCTGCCCCTTCTGTCACTGGGAGAGGACACCGCAAGATCGAACCCATCACAAAGCACCTCTTCCCATGGCAAGAAAAATTGATCTAGTTGGCCTAACTAAACCAAAGATTCGAAGAAGAAATACGAGGCTATAAGTAATCATGCATATAAGAAATCAAAGAAGACTCAAATAATATTCATGGATAGAAACTGATCATGAACTCAAAATTCATCGGATCCCAACAAACACACCGCAAAAGTTTACATCAAATAGATCTCTGAGAGACCGTTGTATTGAGAATCAAAAGAGAGAGAGAGGAAGCCATCTAGCTACTGCCTACGGACCCGTAGGTCTATGGTGGACTAGTCACGCATCATCGGAGAGGCACCAATGAGGATGATGAACCCCTCCGTGATGGTGTTAGATTGGATCTCGAGGCTTTGGAACTTGCGGCGGCTGGATGTGTTTTTCGTCGACTCCCATAGGGTTTCTGGAATATTTGGGAATATATAGGCATCAGAGGCAGTGGAGAGGGGCCCCGAGGAGGGCACAACCCATCAGGTGGGTTGTGGTATCCACGGCCCACCTCTCTGGCACTTCTTTGGTCCAGTGGGTGTCTTCTGGTCCAAAAAAATATCCAAAAAGTTTCGTCGCGATTGGACTCCGTTTGGTACTGATATTCTGCAAAGTAAAAAACAAACAAAAACAGCAACTGGCACTTTGGCACTATGCCAATAGGTTAGTCCTAAAAAATGATATAAAGTTGCTATAAAGTGATTGTAAAACATCCAAGAATGATAATATAACAGCATGGAACAAGCAAAAATTATAGATACATTGGAGACGTATCAATGGGTTTGACAATGACAGAAGCTTAAACCCTAGTTTATATGTTATTCCATAAGGGGTTGATTTGGATCCATACGTTTCATTTTATGGTTAGATTTATTGTAATTCTTCTTTCGTAGTTGCGGATGTTTGCGAGAGGGGGTAATCATAAGTAGGTTGTTAGTTCAAGTAAGAACAACACCTAAGCACCGGTCCACCCACATATCAAATTAACAAAGTAATGAATGCAAATCTACTCAACATGATGAACGTGACTAGACAGAAATTCCCATGTGTCCTCGAGAGCACTTTGCTTCATATAAGAGAACTTTCAGGCCTGTCCTTTGCTATAAAAAGGATTGGGCTACCTTGCTGCACACTTGCTACTTTTGTTACTTGTCACTTGTTACGAGTTATCTTGCTACAAAACTATATATCACTGTTCCTTATAGCACTTGGAGAGAATACCTTGCTGAAAATTGTTTGTCATTTCCTTCTACTCCTCGTTGGGTTTGACACTCTTACTTATTGAAAGGACTACGATTGATCCCCTATACTTGTGGGTCATCAAGACTCTTTTCTGGCACTGTTGCCAGGGAGTGAAGCACCTTTGGTGAGTGGAATTTGGTAAAGAAACATTGTCGGTACGTGCTGAAATTTATTATTGCTTGTTACTATGGATGGTAATCCTTTGAGAGGTATGTTCGAGGTATCTTCACCTCGAATGGAAGTGGCAAGGGCCGCTCCCCAACCTACTGAACTTTCTAAAAATATTTATTATGATATTCCTTCGGGTATGTTAGAGAAACTGCTAGCTAATCCTTATGCAGGAGACGAAACAACTCATCCTTATTTGAACTTGATATATATATATATATATATATATATATATATATATATATATATATATATATATATATATATATATATATATATATATATAGATGAGATTTATGGATTATTTAAGCTTGCAGGTTTATCCGAGGATAAAGTCAAGAAGAAGGTTTTCCCTTTATCTTTGGCGGGAAAAGCATTGATTTGGTACAGGCTATTGGATGATGTCGGAACATGGGACTGGAACCAGCTGAAGCTGGAATTTCACCAGAAGTTTTATCATATGCATCTAGTTCGTCGTGATTAGAATTATATATATATTTTTTGACCTCGTGAAGGAGAAAGCATCGCTCAAGCTTGGGGAGGCTTAAATCTATGATGCACACTTGCCCCAATCATGAGTTGTCTAGAGAAATAATACTATAAAACTTTTATGCTCGGCTTTCTTATAATGATCAATTAATGCTCGATTGTTCTTCTACCGGTTTCCTCATGAAGAGAACTATTGAATACAAATGGGATCTTCTGGAAAGAATTAAATGCAACTCTGAAGATTGGGAGCTCGACGAAGGTGAAGAGTCAGGTATAAAACTTGAGTTTGATTGTGTTAAATCTTTTATGGAAAGTAATATATTTCATAAGTTTAGCAATAAATATGGGCTTGACTCTGAGATAGTAGCTTCTTTCTGTGAATCATTTACTACTCATGTTGATCTCCCTAAGGAGAAGTGGTTCAAATATCATCCACCCATTAAAGAATTGTTAGAGGAACCTATTTCTGCTAAAGAAGAAACTATTATCTATAATGTTGATCCAGTTGTGCTCACTACTTACATTGAGAAACCACCTTTCCCTGTTAGGATAAAGGAACATGCTAAGGCTACAAATGTGGTTAATAAAAAGCAATGTTAGAACACCTAAACCTTATGAACAAATAAATGCAGAACCTAATGTTGCTATGGTTTGTTGGAAATATGCCCTAGAGGCAATAATAAAATAGTTATTATTATATTCCCTTGTTCATGATAAATGTTTGTTATCCATGCTATAATATTATTGATTGGAAACTCAAATACATGTGTGGATACATAGACAAAAATTTGTCCCTAGTAAGCCTCTAATGGACTAGCTCGTTAATCAAAGATGGTTGTGGTTTCCTAGCCATGGACAAGAGTTGTCATTTGATGATGGGATCACATCATCAGGAGAATGATGTGATGGACAAAACCCAAACTATGAACGTAGCATATGATCGTGTGTTTGTCTCTCACAGTTTATTGCTATTGTTTTCTGCATGTCAAAGTATGTGTTCCTATGACGATGAGATCATGTAACTCACTGACACCGAAGGAGTACCTTGTGTGTATCAAACATTAAAACGTAACTGGGTGACTATAAAGATGCTCTACGGGTATCTCCGAGGGCGTCTGTTGAGTTGGCATGGACCAAGACTGGGATTTGTTACTCCGTGTGACGGAGAGGTATCTCAAGGCCCACTCGGTAATACAACATCACAATGAGCCTTGCAAGCAAAGTGACTAAAGTGTTAGCCACGGGATCTTGTAGTACGGAATGAGTAAAGAGACTTGCCAGTAACGAGATTGAACTAGGTATGGAGATACCGACGATCGAATCTCGGGCAAGTAACATACCGATAAACAAAGGGAACTTCATACGGGATTAACTGAATACTTGACATAGAGGTTCAACCGATAAAGATCTTCGTAGAATATGTAGGATACAATATGGACATCCAGGTCCTGCTATTGGTTATTGATCGTAGAGGTGTCTCGGTCATGTCTGCATAGTTCTCGAACCAGTAGGGTCTACACACTTAACGTTTGGTGACGATATAAACATAGTCGAGCTACTATGTTGGTGACCGAAGGTTGTTCGGAGTCCCGGATGAGATCCCGGACATGACGAGGAACTCCGGAATAGTCCGGAGGTGAAGATTGATATATAGGATGGAGAACATCGGAGTCCGGAAGTGTTTCGGGGCATACCGGGGAACCGACGGAGTGCCGAAAGGGGTCTCGGGGGGTCCCGACAAGTGTTGGAGGGGGCATGGGCCAAGGAGAGGGGCACACAATCCCACAAGGGGCTGGGCGCCGCGCCCCACCTCAGCCCACTTGGCTGGGAGGTGGACCCCACCACCTGGCGCCGCCGGCCATCCCTGCCTTGGGAGGCAAGGCGCCTAGGGGGGCACCCAAACCTTGGCCGCACCACCCCTTGGCTGCCGGCCCCTAGGGGGAAACCCTAGGGCTCCCCTCCTCCTACCTTCCCCCTATATATAGAGAGGTAGAGAGAGGGGCAGCTACACCAGATCGTGCTACGGCGCTGCCCTGCTAAACTGTCACCACCACCACCTCACCATGCCGTCGTGCTGCCGGAGGGCTCGGCCTTCTACTTCACCATTGCTTGGTGCATTGAGGAGGTGAAGGCGTCATCAAGCCGTACGTGTGTTGAACGCGGAGGTGCCGTCCATTCGGCACTTGATCGTGAGTTCGTGGGACGCCTTGCGATTTGGATCGCGGAGACGTTCGACTACATCAACCGCATTTCTTAACGGTTCCGCTTAGCGATCTACAAGGGTATGTGGATCCGATCTCCCCTCTCGTAGATGCTCATCTCCATGGATAGATCTTGTGTGTGCGTAGGAAAAAAATTTGTTTCCCATGCAACGTTCACCACTAGATCTGTTCTCCACTAGATCGTCTCGGCCGTGCTTGGCGAAGCCCTGCCGGGACAGCTCCACCACCACCGCCACCATGTCGTTGTGCTGGCGGAGAACTCATCTACCTCTCCGCCCTCGCTTGCTGGATCAAGGAGGTGGAGATCGTCATCGAGTTGCACATGTGCTGAACGCGGAGTTGCCGTCCGTTCGGCGCTAGATCGTGATTGGATCGCGGGACGGCTTGCGATTTGGATCGCAAAGACGTTTGACTACATCAACTGGGTTTCTTAACGCTTCCCGCTTAGCAATCTACAAGGGTATGTGAATCCGATCTCTCCTCTCATAGATGCTCATCACCATGGATAGATCTTGTATGTGCGTAGGAAATTTTTTGTTTCCCATGCAACATTCACCAACAGTGGCATCATGAGCTAGGTCTATGCGTAGATGAGATCACGAGTAGAACACAAAGGAGTCTGTGGGCGTTGATATTCAGATTGCTTCCCTCCTTAGTCTTTTCTTGATTCAGCGGTATTGTGGGATGAAGCGGCTCGGACCAACCTTACTCGTCCACGTACGAGAGACCGGTTCCATCGACTGACATGTAACTTTGTTGCATAAGATGGCTGGCGTGTGTCTGTCTCTCACACTTTAGTTGAATCGGATTCGACAAAGGCGTTCCTTGTAGAAGGTGAAATAGCAACTTGTATATCACCGTTGTGTTGGGGAACGTTGCATGGGAAACAAGAAATTTCCTACGCTTCACCAAGATCAATCTAGGAGATGAGCATCTACGAGAGGAGAGATCGGATCCACATACCCTTGTATATCGCTAAGTGGAAGTGTTAAGAAACGCGGTTGATGTAGTTGAACGTCTTCGCGATCCAAATCGCAAGTCGTCCCGCGATCCAATTACGATCTAGCGCCGAACGGACGGCACCTCCACGTTCAACACATGTACAACTTGATGACGCATTCACCTCCTCGATCCAGCGAGCGATGGTGAAGTAGTAGATGAGTTCCGGCAGCACGACGGCGTGGTGACGGTGGTGGTGAAGAACAATCTCCGCAGGGCTTCGCCAAGCACAACGGAAACTATGACGGAGGATAAACTAGAGGGGACGGGGTTGCCGGCACACGGCTTGGGGAGTTCTTGATGTGTTCCGGGTGCTAGCCCTGCCCCTCTATTTATATGTTGAGCCCTGGGGTCGAAACTTGGAGAAAGAGCCTCCTCAAAGTCGGTTTGGCCCGCAAGGCAAGAGTCCTCCTCGGACTCCAAGACCAGACGCCAGGGTCCTCGGCGTCTGGCCCCAGCCCTGGCGTCTGGCCCCTGGCCTCCGCAAAACTCCTTTTGCATCTTCCTAAAGCCTCGTGGGCGTTACCCCTTGGCCCAAATAAAGTGTTCTCGTACCCGAACATTTCGGGAAACATCCGAAACCCCTTCTGGTGAATTCCGGAACCGTTCCGGAGACCAAACACTATTATCCCATATATCAATCTTTACCTCTGGACAATTCCGGAGCTCCTCGTCATGTCCGGGATCTCATCCGGGACTCCGAACAACCTTCGGTCACCAACATAACAACTCAACTATACTTATATCGTCACCAAACGTTAAGTGTGAAGACCCTGCGGGTTCGAGAACTATGTAGACATGACCGAGACACCTCTACAGTCAATAACCAATAGCGGGACCTGGATGCCCATATTGGCTCCTACATATTCTACGAAGTTCTTTATCGGTTGAACCTCTATGTCAAGGATTCAGTTAATCCCGTACGTTGTTCCCTTTGTTTATCGGTATGTTACTTGCCCGAGATTCGATCGTCGGTATCTCTATACCTAGTTTAATCTTGTTACCGGCAAGTCTCTTTACTCGTTCCGT
This sequence comes from Elymus sibiricus, assembly GCA_039707655.1. Lineage (NCBI taxonomy): Eukaryota > Viridiplantae > Streptophyta > Magnoliopsida > Poales > Poaceae > Elymus > Elymus sibiricus. The sequence goes on from CM077667.1 coordinate 128,667,028, forward strand.
AATACAAGATCCCGTGGCTAACTCTTTAGTCACTTTGCTTGCAAGGCTCATTGTGATGTTGTATTACCGAGTGGGCCCTGAGATACCTCTCTGTCACACGGAGTAACAAATCCCAGTCTTGATCCATGCCAACTCTATAGACACCCTCGGAGATACCTGTAGAGCATCTTTATAGTCACCCAGTTATGTTGCGATGTTTGATACACACAAGGTATTCCTCCGGTGTCAGTGAGTTGCATGATCTCATGGTCATAGGAACAGATACTTGACATGCAGAAAACAATAGCAATAAACTGACACGATCATATGCTATGTTCATAGTTTGGGTCTTGTCCATCACATCATTCTCCTAATGATGTGATCCCGTTATCAAATGACATCTCGTGTCTATGGCTAGGAAACCTTCACCATCTTTGATCAACGAGCTAGTTAACTAGAGGCTTACTAGGGACACATTGTTTGTCTATGTACCCACACATGTATTTGAATTTCCAATCAATACAATTATAGCATGGATAATAAACGATTATCATGAACAAGGAAATATAATAATAACCATTTTATTATTGCCTCTAGGGCATATTTCCAACATGTTGTGGTTTTGCGTAGGTAAGAATCGTTCTTTCTAGATACCCATAGCAGCCACGTACATGCAACAACAAATTAGAGGACGTCTAACTTGTTTTTGCAGGGTATGATGTGATATGATATGGCCAAAAACATGATGAGATATATGTGATGTATGGGATGATCATGTTTTGTATAGATTATCACGACTTGCATGTCGTTCTGTACGTCAACCGGCAGGAGCCATATGGTTGTCTTTAATTATTATGTGGCCTGCGTGTCACTCATTAAGCGCTATGTAATGCTTTACTTTATCGTTAAGCGGTAGCAATAGTAGTAGGAGCATGGTTGGCGCGACAACCCCGATGGAGACACTTTGATGGAGATCAAGATGATGGAGATCATGGTGTCATGCCGGTGACGATGGAGATCATGCCGAAGCTTTCAAGATGGAGATCAAAAGCACAAGATCATGGCCATATCATGTCACTTATGATTTGCATGTGATGTTAATCCTTTTTATGCACTTTGTTTTGCTTAGGACGACGGTAGCATTATAAGGTGATCCCTCACTAAAATTTCAAGATAAAATTGTGTTCTCCCCGAGTGTGCACCGTTGCGAAAGTTCGTCGTTTCGAGACACCACGTGATGATTGGGTGTGATAGACTCTACGTTCGCATACAATGGGTGCAAGCCAGTGTTGCACATGCAGAACACTCGGGTTAAACTTGACGAGCCTAGCATGTACATACATGGCCTCGGAATACAAGAGATCGAAAGGGCGAACATGAGTCATATAGTAGATATGATCAACATGAAGATGTTCACCATTGAAACCACCTCATCTCACGTGATGATCGGACTTGGGTTGGTGAATTTGGATCATGTAGCACTCGGATGACCGGAGGGATGTCAATTTGAGTGGGAGTTTTTAAGTAATACGATTAACTAAACTCATTATCTTGAACAATAGTCTAAGTTGTCTTTGCAAATTTTATGTTGTGGATCAATGGCTCACGCAGTAGTTCCCCTGAATTTCAATGCGTTCCTAGAGAAAGCTAAGCTGAAAGATGATGGAAGTAACTTTGTAGACTGGGCCCGTAATCTGAGGATTATCCTCACGGCTTCCCAAAAGGCTTATGTCCTTGATGCACTGCTCGGTGAGCCACCCGCTCCAGTGTCGTCTCCAGATGTTGCGAACACATGGCAGTCGCGTTCGGATGATTACTCAATAGTTCAGTGTGCTATGTTGTATGGCTTAGAGCCGGGACTTCAAAGGCGTTTTGAACGTCATGGAGCATATGAGATGTTCCAGGAGTTGAAGTTTATCTTTAAGAAGAATGTCCGGATCGAGAGGTATGAGACCTCCGATAAGTTCTATGCTTGCAAAATGGAGGAGAACGGGCCTGTCGGTGAACACATACTCAGAATGTCTGGGTATTCCAACCGTCTGGCTGAGTTGGGAATTGCCCTTCCGCCGGAGGCGATCACTGACAGAGTTCTTCAATCACTGCGACCTAGCTACAAGAGCTTTGTGTTGAACTATAACATGCAAGGGATGAACAACTCAGTCGCCGAGTTGTTTGCGATGCTGAAAGTCGATGAGTCTAAAATCTAGAAGGAGCATCAAGTGTTGATGGTCAATAAAACCACTAGTTTCAAGAAGAATGGCAAGGGCAAGAAGGGTAACTCCAAAAAGAGTGGCAAAGCAGTTGCCCCTCCTGTGAAGAAACCCAAGGCTAGACCCAAGCCAAAAACGGAGTGCTTTCATTGCAAGGGTACTGGTCACTGGAAGCGGAACTGCCCCAAGTATTTGGCCGACAAGAAGGCGGCCAACACCAAACAAGGTATATATGATATACATGTTATTGATGTGTACCTTACCAACTCTCGTTGTAGTGCCTGGGTATTTCATACCAGTTCGGTTGCTCACATTTGCAACTCAAAACAGGAACCGCGGAATAGACGGAGGCTCGCAAAGGACGAAGTGACGATGCGTGTGGGAAATGGTTCCAAGGTTGATGTGATCGTCGTCAGCACGCTCGCTCATCGATTACCATCGGGATTAGTGATGAACCTGAATAATTGTTATTTAATGCCTGCGTTAAGCATGAACATTATATCTGGATCTTGTTTATTGCGAGACGGTTACTCATTTAAATCAGAGAATAATGGTTATTCTATTTATATGAGTAATATCTTTATGGTCATGCACCCATTGTGAGGGGTTTGTTCTTATTGAATCTCGATAGTGATGATACACATGTTCATAACATTGATGCCAAAAGATGTAGAGTTGATAATGATAGTACCACTTTCTTGTGGCACTGCCGCTTAGGTCCTATTGGTGTAAAACGCATGAAGAAACTCCATGCTGATGGACTTTTGGAGTCACTTGATTTTGAATCACTTGACACATGTGAACCATGCCTCATGGGCAAGATGACTAAGACCTCGTTCTCTGGAACAATGGAACGGGCAAGTGACTTGTTGCAAATCATACATACTGATGTGGGCGGTCTGATGAGCATTGAGGCATACGGTGGATATCGTTATTTTCTCACCTTCACCGATGACTTAAGTAGATATGGGTATATTTACTTAATGAAACATAAGTCTGTGACGTTTGAAAAGTTCAAGCAATTTCAGAGTGAAGTTGAGAATCATCGTAACAAGAAGATTAAATTCCTACGATCTGATCGAGGAGGAGAATATCTGAGTTATGAGTTTGGCAATCACTTAAGACAATGTGGAATTGTTTCACAGTTGACGCCACCTGGAACACCACAGCGTAATGGTGTGTCCGAACATCGTAATCGAACCTTATTGGATATGGTGCGGTCTATGATGTCTCTTACCGATTTGCCACTATCGTTTTGGGGTTATGCGTTAGTGACAGCTGCATTCACTTTAAATAGGGCACCATCTAAATCCGTTGAGACGACGCTGTATGAACTATGGTTTGGCAAGAAACCAAAGTTGTCGTTTCTTAAAGTTTGGGGATGCGATGCTTATGTCAAAAAGCTTCAGCCTGAAAAGCTAGAACCCAAAGCGGAGAAATGCGCCATCATAGGATAGCCAAAAGAGACGGTTGGGTACACCTTCTATCTCAGATCCGAAGGCAAAGTGTTCGCCACTAAGAACGGGTCATTTCTCGAGAAAGAGTTTCTCTCGAAAGAATTGAGTGGGAGGAAGATAGAACTTGATAAGGTTGTTGAACCTTCACTTCAACCAGAGAGTAGCGCAGCGCAGAAAGATGTTTCTGTGGAGCCTACATCAGTTGAAGAGGAAGCTAATGATAGTGATCATGAAGCTTCGGATCAAGTTACTGTCGAACCTCGTAGGTCGAAAAGGGCACGTACTGCTCCTGAATGGTATGGTAACCCTGTCTTAGAGGTCATGTTGTTGGACAACGATGAACCTACGAGCTATGGAGAAGCGATGGTGGGCCTGGATTCCGACAAATGGTTAGAGGCCATGAAATCCGAGATAGGATCCATGTATGAAAACAAAGTGTGGACTTTGGAAGTATTACCTGAAGGGCGAAAGGCCATTCAGAATAAATGGATCTTTAAGAGGAAGATGGACGCAGACGGTAATGTCACCGTCTATAAAACTCGACTTGTGGTAAAGGGTTTTTCACTAGTTCAAGGAATTGACTACGATGAGACTTTGTCTCCCTTAGTGATGCTTAAGTCCGTCAGAATCATATTGGCAATAGCTGCATTTTTTTATTATGAAATTTGGCAAATGGATGTCAAAACAGCGTTCCTCAACGGTTATCTTGAGGAAGAGTTGTATATGATGCAACCAGAAGGTTTTGTCGATCCAGAGAATGCTGACAAAGTGTGCAAGCTCCAGCGATCCATTTATGTTGGTGCAGGCATCTCGGAGTTAGAATAAGCCTTTTGATGAGGTGATCAAAGCGTTTGGGTTTATACAAGTTTACGGAGAGCTTGTATTTATAAGAAAGTGAGTGGGAGCTCTATAGTGTTTCTGATATTATATGTGGATGACATATTGCTGATTGGAAACAATATAGAATTTTTGGAAAGCGTGAAGGAATATTTGAACAAGAGTTTTTCAATGAAGGACCTAGGAGAAGTTGCTTTCATATTAGGCATCAAGATCTATAGAGATAGAACAAGACGCTTAATAGGACTTTCACAGAGCACGTACCTTGATAAAGTTTTGAAGAAGTTCAAAATGGATCATTCCAAGAAAGGGTTCTTGCCTGTGTTACAAGGTGTGAAGTTGAGTAAGAATCAATGCCCGGTGACTGCAGAGGATAGAGAAAAGATGAGTGTCGTCCCCTATGCTTTTGCGATAGGCTCTATCATGTATGCAATGTTGTGCACAAGACCACACGTCAGCCTTGCCATAAGTATGGCCGGAAGGTTTCAAAGTAATCCAGGAGTGGATCACTAGACGACGGTCAAGAATATCCTAAAGTACCTGAAAAGGAGTAAGGAAATGTTTCTCGTTTATGGAGGTGATCAAGAGCTCGTCGTAAAGGGTTACGTCGATGCAAGCTTTGACACTGATCCGAATGACACTAAGTCTCAAACCGGATACGTATTTATTCTCAATGGAGGAGCGGTAAGCTGATGCAGTACCAAGCAAAGCGTGGTAGCTGATTCTACATGCGAAGCAGAGTACATAGCTGCCTCAGAGGCGGCTAAGGAAGGCGTCTGGATGAAGCAGTTCTTGACGGATCTTGGAGTTGTGCCCAGTGCACTGGACCCAATGACTCTGTTCTATGACAACACTGGTGCCGTATGTGTTCCTATGACCATGAGATCATGTAAGTCACTGACACCGAAGGAGTACCTTGTGTGTATCAAACGTTACAACGTAACTGGGTGACTATAAAGATGCTCTACGGGTATCTTCGAGGGCGTCTCTTGAGTTGGCATGGATCAAGACTGGGATTTGTTACTCCGTGTGACGGAGAGGTATCTCAGGGCCCACTCGGTAATACAACATCACGGTGAGCCTTGCAAGCAAAGTGACTAAAGTGTTAGCCACGAGATCTTGTATTATGGAACGAGTAAAGAGACTTGCCGGTAACGAGATTGAACTAGGTATGGAGATACCGACGATCGAATCTCGGGCAAGTAACATACCGATAAACAAAGGGAACTTCATACGGGATTAACTGAATCCTTGACATAGAGGTTCAACCGATAAAGATCTTCGTAGAATATGTAGGAGCCAATATGGGCATCCAGGTCCCGCTATTGGTTATTAACCGTAGAGGTGTCTCGGTCACGTCTGCATAGTTCTCGAACCCGCAGGGTCTACACACTTAACGTTTGGTGATGATATAAACATACTCGAGCTATTATGTTGGTGACTGAAGGTTGTTCGTGTCCCGGATGAGATCTTGGACGTGACGAGGAACTCTAGAATAGTCCGGAGGTGAAGATTGATATATAGGATGGAGAACATCGGAGTCCGGAAGTGTTCCGGGCATACCGGGGAACCGATGGAGTGTCGAAAGGGGTTTCGGGGGGTCCCGGCAAGTGTTGGGGAGGGGGGGCGCATGGGACCAGGAGAGGGGCACACCAGCCCACAAGGAGCTGGGCGCCGCACCCCACCTCATCCCACTCTGCTGGGAGGTGGACCCCACCCCCTAGCGCCGCCGGCCACCCCTACCTTGGGAGGCAAGGCGCCTAGGGGGCACCCAAACCCTGGCCGCACCACCCCTTGGCCGTCGGCCCCTAGGGGGAAACCCTAGGGCTCCCCTCCTCCTCCGTTCCCCCTATATATAGAGAGGTAGAGAGAGGGGTAGCTACACCAGATCGTGCTACGGCGCTACCCCTTCTCTCCCTCGTAGTTCTTCTCCTCCTCATATCACGCGGCGAAGCCTGTAACACCCCTGGATCAGTGCTACAGTGATCATTGTAATTAAGCATAGTGATGACCATGATCAGTGCCTAATCTTTTGCTAAACAAAATATGATCAAGTTAAAAAAAATCATATCTCATTTCTTTTCCTCTAATAAATGCCCTAGGATTTTATTGTGATAAATTAAATCCTCAAACAGCATAAGAAAAATGTTGCACACTTGCTAAAATTCACAAAACCAATGTTGTTTAGGAAAACAACATCACCTTATTGTTGGTGTGGACCCCACCATCCTAAACAGCACCAAATTGCATTTTAAAGTGATATTAAATTCAAATGGAAAATGCCAACAGATTCCAAAAATCACTAAAGTGTATATGGCCATGCAGAATATTGCCAAGCATTATTTGGACCAAGTCCCACATTTTGCTGTGAAGAAATATGGCCAGAATTAAATGGAGTAGAAGCTATGAAATAAACCAGAAAAAGAAAAGGGCAGAAAATGGAAAAGGCCACTGTGCACTCAAGCCTGCGATCAACAGTGCGGCCCAGCCCGCTACCCCCCTCGCTCGTCTCCTTCCTCCTGCTCCACCGACCGCGTCGCTACAGGGGGAGGTCGCCCCCGACCACCTTGCCGGCGCCGTTGGGGAGAGGATAAGACCGCGCCCACGCCTCTCTCTCTCACCCCGCAAACCCTAGATCTCCCCGTTTCCTCCTCCCTCGCTTCCCATCGCCACAACTTTCCTCTCCCTCTCTGACCGAGCGCGCCGCCGCCGCAGCTCCGATGCCACCGCGGCCACCGACGACCCCTCGCCTCGCTATGATGCCGTAGGAGACCGCCATCCTCCTCCACGTCGATCGGTGCAAACCGTTGCAGCTGGGGAGCACCACGACGACCGCCTCGAGCTCGTCTTCCTCCTCGGTTCCGGCGAGATCTCCCGTCGATTCGCCACCGCTGCAGCTCCTAAGAGTCCACCGAACCGCCATGCGTTCCCGCGGTGAGCCCCTCATCCTCTTCCCTCGCTCCCCTGTCCTCATGCGCTTCTGTAGCCACCGCGCCCGCCATGGCCGAGCTCGGCTCCACCGCGAAGCTCACCGCCGTAGCTGTAGTCATCGCCGTGGCCGTCCGAGCACACGAACGTGCTCATGGCACTTCTGTGTTGCGGCCGGCACCTCCTGTTTGCCCCCGTTCGAGCCGCTGTGCCGTTCTGTCGAAGCTCCCGTATGCGCCGCCGTCCGCTGTCGCTGTTCCGGCCACTTCCGGCCTCCCCTGCTGCTTCCACCGCCGCAGATCGAAGCGCAGCTCTGCCCGCGTTCGATCCCGCCCTTCCGCGCACCGAATGGTCGCCGGACGGCGGATCCCGAAGCCCTCCGCCGTCTCTGTGGTCGCCGCCGACGCGCCACCGCATTTAAACACCGGTGTGACGTGGCCTGGTGGGTCCCCCGTGTCAGGGGATTAATTAGCCCCTAATGACCCGATGACATGTGGGGCACGTACTGTAGCAGCTAGATTATTTAAGTAACCTAATACTAAATGAGCCACTGACAGTGGGACCCATCACCTAATTAATTTCTGATAAATTTAAACACTAATTAACACTGCTGAGGCACTGTCATGTGGGGCCCTTCCACTGTTTCAGTGGATAAGATTGACCCAGTCAGCTGTTGAGTCAGCAGGCTGGCCCACATGCCAGCCTCTGTACTGGTCAGTTGGGTACAAAACTGGGTGCACATAGCATTTTCATTTACTGTTTAATTCAAATTTAAATAAATAATTAAATTTCAGAAATTAATAAAACTTTAAAAATTAATAGAAAATAAACCGTAAGTCAGATGAAAATAATTTATATATGAAAGATGATCAGAAAAATCCATAGAATCCAATTATGCCATCCATTCATCTGTCACATGCTCCTAGCATAGCAAACATGGAACTTTTCCCCTCCGGATCGTCTGTCCGATAAATCCAAAGACCCGGGAAATATCGTCAGATATTCTCTCGTTCCGTCTGATACGTGTAGTACTGCGTTATACTACCCCTAGCACTACGTATTGCCATGTCATGCATCGTGTTGCATCTGTTTGCTTGTATTTATTGTTTCTTCCCCCTCTTCTCTCCGGTAGCCTCCGAGACTGACGCTGCTGCCGAGTACGACTACGCCCCTGACGACCAGTCTTTTGCAGCAGAGCAACATGGCAAGCAAAACCCCCTTGATCATTCCGATATCACCTATTCCCTCTCTCTTTCATGCTTGCATTAGATTTTGCTACTGTATTTAAACAAGTACCTATTCTGATGCATAGCCTGATTTTGAATACTGCTTTCATATAATGTTGTAGTATAGTTATGGATAGTGTCCCACTGTGACTCCCAGTTTACTATTGTCGTTGCCTCTGCTTTCACCACCGTCGTCATCGAGGACTTGAAGACAGAAGACTCAGTCAACATGACTGACAAGCCGTTACCGACACATCACCACACATACCCCGAGTATGATACTTCGAGAGTGATTCCTCGGATATCTACATGGAGTACCGACGCACAGCCACCTTGACTTGACAATATATTTCATGTGGCGGGACTGAAGGGACAGGCGGTACCACTCTGTTGAGGTGGACCTGAGTTCCCGACAGTCTTGAGGCGGGTCGGCCCCAAGGGTACCCGTGTGAGTAAGATGTGGTGGGATGCGCCGGTAAGGCATCCAAAGGGTTATTACGAGGCGTGGCCAGACAGTGATGTCCTTGCCACAAGCATCGAGACGGGGCGACGGGATGGCAGGACCGATCGTCACCGCAAACTATAAATTCACTAACGGGTTTGGATATGTGATCTGAGAAGGCCTCTGGCCTCTTTCGCACTGACCACCACGCGGGAACAAAAGTGGGCATTCCGCGACCGTACATTCAACCGAAAGCTCTTCAGATGTCACATTGAGCGACTCGCGCCCGGGTGGCCCGAGCTAACGCATGGCGCTTGTAAGTTAAGGCATGCTAGGACTGACACCGGCCGAGGGCGTAACGTGCAGGATGGCGAGGGCGATGGCCCAAGACCCCGAGCCATTAGGATGTAGACCGGCGTGCTGGCCTCTCTGTTGAGCCTAGGTAGGACTACGGCGTGTCGATGGATGAGGCCGGGTATGACCCGAAAATTGTATCTGGCCAGAGTTTATCGAGCGTGTTGGGTAAGTTTATGCACCCCTGCAGGGAAGTTAAACTAATCGATTAGCCGTGTCCACGGTAACAGACGCTCAGAGAGTATCCTGGTCTATGATAACTAGAACTGGATACTTATGTTGTTACTTGAATTATCGGCTCCGGGATTGCTTTCTCGCAGGGAGTCGAGGAAGAATCTCTGGGCATTACTGCTTTATACACTGTTAATGAAAATATGCTGCTCTGAACTCTCGTCTTATGCTGCAAGACGCTGAAGATGCTAGTCTTCGATAGGACTAGGCCTTCTTCCCTCTTCTGGCATTTCTGCAGTTTAGTCCAAAGATATAGCCCCATTCCTTTGATACTGGTGCATATCTAGTTTAGTTCTGATGTAAGTCTTGCGAGTACTTTGGATGAGTACTCACCGTTGCTTTGCTCCCCCTTTTCCCCTTGATACGATGCCGCGATCAGATGTTGGAGCCCAGGAGACCCAGGATCCAGCTTACCCGGTGGACGACTACAGTTACCCTGACGGAGGCCACTACTACCAGGATGGAGCCTACTACGACATAGACTTCTCTGACGTCCAGGAGTAGTTAGGAGGTTCCCAGGCAGGAGGCCTCACCTCTTTCGATCCGATGCTTATGTTTGTGCTAGCCTTCTTAAGGCAAAACTTGTTTAACTTATGTCTGTACTCAGATACTTTTTGCTTCCGCTGACTCGTGCTTGTCGAGCTTTGTATTCGAGCCCTCGAGGCCCCTGGCTTGTAATATGAAGCTGTATGACTTTAATTTGTGTCTAGTGTTGTGTTGTGATATCGATCAGTGAGTCCCTAATCTTGGTCGTACGCATTGCGTGTATGTTTAGCGTACGGACGAAATTGGGGGCGTCACAAAGCCCTGCTGAGCTGTCACCACCACCACCTCACCACGCGGTCGTGCTGCCGGAGGGCTCGGGCTTCTACTTCACCATTGCTCGCTAGATCGAGGAGGTGAAGGCGTCATCAAGCCGTACGTGTGTTGAACGCGGAGGTGCCGTCCGTTCGGCACTTGATCGTGCATTCGTGGGACGCCTTGCGATTTAGATCGCGGAGACGTTCGACTACATCAACCGCGTTTCTTAACGCTTCCGCTTAGCGATCTACAAGGGTATGTGAATCTGATCTCCCCTCTCGTAGATGCTCATCTCCATGGATAGATCTTGTGTGTGCGTAGGAAAAAAAATTGTTTCCCATGCAACGTTCACCAACATGGTTAAAGATCACTTAGTTGATAATATTGATGGGCGGGTTATTTACTTCTGCAATGAGGCTATTACAATCGCAAAACCTGCTAGAAACGAACATGATGTGCTAGATAAGAATAAACCCGTTGTTGGCATGCCTGTTGTTTCTTTTAAAATTGGAGATCATTGATATCATGGTTTGTGTGACAAAGGTGCTAGCGTGAGTGCTATTCATTTTACCTTATATCAAAAATTATGATTGATATAGCACCCTCTAAGATGGAAGACATCAATGTTACTATTAAACTTGCAAATAGAGATACTACTTCACCACTTGGGATTGTTAGAGATGTTGAAGTCTTGTGTGGAAAAATTAAGTACCCCACTAATTTCTTAGTACTTGGTTCACTACAATATATTTTTTGTCTCATTATATTTGGTAGACCTTTCTTGAATACCGTTAATGCTGAAATTGATTGTGTTAAATAAAAGGTTAAAGTAAGTTTTGGTGATGTGTCTGATGAATTCAATTTCTCTAAGTTTGGTAGATAACCTGAGAAAGAATTATCTAATAAAGATGAAATTATTGGTCTTGCTTCTATTGTCATGCCTCCTACTGAGCCGCTAGAACAATATTTGCTAGACCATGAAAATGATATGCATATGAATGAAAGGAATGAAATGTGATTTAAGCAAATACCTATTCTCAAACACAATTTGCCTATTTATATTCTTGGAGATCCTCCCCCACCTAAGGGAGATCCCGTGTTTGAGTTAAAGAAATTACCTGATACATTGAAATATGCTTATCTTGATGAAAAGAAGATATATCCTGTTATTATTACTGCCAACCTTTCAGAGCATGAGGAAAAGAGATTACTTAAAACTCTGAGGAAGCACCAAGCTGATATTGGATATACTCTTGATGATTTTAAGGGCATTAGTCCCACTCTATGTCAGCATAAGATTAATATGGAACCGGATGCTAAACCTGTCGTTGATCATCAACGCCGTCTGAATCCTAAAATGAAGGAAGTGGTAAGAACTGAAATACTAAAGCTTCGGGAGGCAGGTACAATCTATCTCATAGCTGATAGTAGATAGGTAAGTCTTGTTCATTGTGTTCCTAAGAAGGGAGGTATAATTGTTGTTCCTAATGATAAAAATGAACTTATCCCACAAAGGATTGTAACTGGTTATAGGATGGTAATTGGTTTCAGGAAATTAAACAAAGCTACTAGAAAAGATCATTACCCCCTGCCTTTTATTGATCAAATGTTAGAAAGATTATCTAAGCACACACACTTTTGTTTCCTTGATGGATATTTTGGTTTTTCTCAAATACCTATGTCAAAAGAAGATCAAGAGAAAACTACTTTTACTTGTCCGTTTCAAACTTCTGCTTATAGACTTATGCCTTTTGGTTTATGTAATGCACCTGCTACCTTTCAAATATGTATGACTGCTATATTCTATGATTTTTGTGAAAATATTGTTGAGTTATTCATGGATAACTTTTCCATTTACGGGACTTATTTTGATGATTGCTTAAGCAAGCTTGATCGAGTTTTGCAGAGATGTGAAGAAACTAATCTTGTCTTGAATTGGGAGAAGTGCCACTTTATGGTGGATGAAGGTATAGTACTTGGGCATAAAATTTCTGAATGAGGTATTGAAGTAGACAAAGCTAAAGTTGATGTAATAGAGAAAATGCCATGTCCTAGAGATTTTAAAGGTATAAGGAGCTTCCTTGGTCATGCTGGTTTCTATAGGCATTTCATTAAAGATTTCTCAAAGATTTCTAGGCCATTACTAATCTTCTTCAAAAAGATATTCCGTTTGTTTTTTTATGATGATTGTGTAGAAGCCTTTGAAATACTTAAGAAAGCATTGATTTCTGCACCTATTGTTCAACCGCCTGATTGGAATTTACCTTTTGAAATTATGTGTGATGCTAGTGATTATGCTGTAGGTGATGTTCTAGGGCAAAGAGTAGACAAGAAATTGAATGTTATTCATTATACTAGTAAGACTCTAGACAGTGCTCAAAGAAATTATATGCTACTACTGAGAAGGAAGTTTTAGCAGTTGTGTTTGCATGTGATAAGTTTAGACCTTATATTGTTGAGTCCAAAGTTACTATTCACACTGATCATGCTGCTATTAAATATCCGATGGAAAAGAAAGGTGCTAAGCCTAGACTAATTAGATGGGTGTTTTTACTCCAAGAGTTTGATTTTCATATTGTCGATAGAAAAGGAGCCGAGAATCCTGTAGCAGATAACTTGTCTAGGACGGAAAATGTACTTGATGACCCACTACCTATTGATGATAATTTTCATGATGAGCAATTATTTGTTATAAATGCTTCTAATAATACTCCTTGGTATGCAGATTACGCTAATTACATTGTTGCTAAATATATACCACCTAACTTCACCTTCCAACAAAAGAAAAAGTTCTTCTTTGATTTAAGACATTACTTTTGGGATGACCCACATCTATATAAAGAGGGAGTAGATGGTGTTATTAGACGTTGTGTACCCTGAGCATGAACAGGAAAAGATCCTTCGGAAGTGTCATTCCGAGGCCTATGGAGGGCACCACGCTGGTGACAGAACTGCACACAAGGTACTACAGTCTGATTTTTATTGGCCTACTCTTTTCAAAGATGCACATAAGTTGTCCTCTTTTGTGATGAATGTCAAAGGATTGGTAACATTGGTAGACATCAGGAAATGCCTATGAATTATTCACTTGCCATGGAACCATTTGATGTTTGGGGTTTTGATTATATGGGACCTTTTCCTTCCTCTAATGGATACACTTATATTTTAGTTGTTGTTGATTATGTTACTAAGTGGGTAGAAGCTATTCCAACTAGTAGTGCTGATAACAACCCCTCTATTAAAATGCTTAAGGAAGTTATATTCCCGAGGTTTGGAGTCCCTAGATATTTAATGAATGACGGTGGTTCACACTTTATTCATGGAGCTTTCCGTAAAATTTTAGCTAAATATGATGTTAACCATAGGACTGCTTCACCTTATCATCCTCAGTCTAGCGGTCAAGTTGAACTAAGTAACCGAGAAATAAAACTGATCTTGCAAAAGACTATTAATAAATCTAGGAAGAATTGGTCTAAGAAACTTGACGATGCATTATGGGCTTATAGAACTGCTTATAAAAATCCCATGGGAATGTCCCTGTATAAAATGGTCTATGGAAAAGCATGCCCTTTACCTCTTGAGTTAGAACATAAAGCCTATTGGGCAATTAAAGAACTTAACTATGATTTCAAACTTGCCGGTGAGAAAGGTTATTTGATATTAGCTCTCTTGATGAATGGAGGACACAAGAGTATGAAAATGCCAAGTTGTTCAAGGAAAAGGTTAAAAGATGGCATGACAAAAGAATCCAAAAACGAGAATTTAAAAGCGGTGATCTAGTTCTTTTGTACAACTCTTGTTTCAGATTTTTGCAGGAAATCTTCTCTCCAAACGGGAAGGACCATATATCATCGAAGAAGTTTATCGCTCCAGAGCCATTAAGATCAATAATGCCGAGGGCACAAATCCGAGAGTGGTTAATGGGCAAAGAATTAGACTTTATATCTCAGTTACACCCATTAATGTTGAAACTATATTATTCAAGTGATGACACCGGAATAACACATAAGAGAGACCCTCTGGAACACTCCAGTATCCTGAAAAGGGGTAGCTATGTGATACGGTAAGCAAACCGACTCCAAAAATTCCATAAAAAATATTTCTGTCAGTTTTGGAATATTAGAAAAATTAAAAAAATAAAAAACAATCGATGGGACCCACGAGGGAGTCCCAAGCCAATAGGGCGCGACCACCCCCTTGGGCACGCCCTGATGGCTTGGGAGCCCCTCGTGTGCCTCCCTGACTCTGTTTTCTTCCTGGACACGTATTCTGACCTAGAAAAATTTATTATATATACTCCCGTATGTATTGACCACCACATCGCAAGTTTCTCCTCTCTTCTTGTTTCGGGATGTTTTTCTGACAGATTTAGAAGCAATATACCATCGTAATATTCAGATGGGGAGAGCTATGTCTCAGATCTCATCACCAATCCCCGACCCACATCTGGGATACGATGGGTAGGGTTAAGTAGTGAGTGTTTCCTCCTGTGCGAGGTGTGGAGAAAGCAGTACTATGGCGGCGGCTCTCACCCTCTCAATTCCCCTTCTCCTTCCTATGAACCCTGGAAATTGGCAGGGCTTGTGTCGAAATCGTGTTGATGTGCTACCTAGATCAAGTGAGAGAATAACAACTGGTATTCAGAGCTATCAGATCCACCCTCATATTTTTCTTCACCATCCCAAACACTGGCCGGTCGTTTTCCATCAATCATCCAGACGCGTCGAGGCAAGGTGACCGCCATGGCAGAGCACACCAAGGCACTGGCGGACCTGACCGCGGCAATCATGGCCCTCACCACCAAGATCGACAACATCCACCCGGTCGTCCTCGAGATGCAAAGATGGCAGCCATTGATCGAGCAGTTCATGGAGGAGCTCCTCCGCCCCTGCCTCTGCGTCTCGCCGATCTTCCTCCGCTTCTTCCACACGCGACTAACCTGCCTCGCCCTCGCGTTGGTGCCACATTCACTCGCTGTGACGAGAGTCACGGGCCCGATGGCCATGGCACCGCAACCGATCCTCTGGGGAAATTGACCAGGGAGATCCGCACCCCTCGATTGCCTTCGGCCACTGGTATGTCTGACTTCTATCACCACGGCGAGCATTCGTTTTTGGGGGATCGCGGGTATCCTAGATTGCCTCCATCGCCACTGTTCGATTTTCCTCTGTTTGATGGAACCAACCCCAAGGCTTGGTGTCTCAAATGCAAGGCTTATTTCTGCGTTTGCACGCTTAGTCCAGATACTTGGGTTAGTTGTGAAGCCATGTAATTTACAGAGGGCGCTCTCACCTGGTTACAATTTTCCTAGGCACACTTGCATTATCAGGATTGGGGAGATTTTGCAACTGCCATATGGACCTAGTTTGGTAGAGAGGAGTTTCAAAATCTACTTAGGCAGTTTAACAGGCGGAAGAAAACCGGCATAGTTACTGAATAAATTGAACAGTTTACTCAAATTATGCATAGCCTGTTAGCCCATCACACTTCCTGGGATACTGCATTTTTTGTTACTCAATTTATGGAAGGGTTGCAACGTGACATTCGTGTTGTTGTAGTTCTGCACCGCTGATACGTCTCCAACGTATCTATAATTTTTGATTGTTCCATGCTATTATATTATCATTCTTGGATGTTTTATAATCATTTTATAGCAACTTTATATCATTTTTTGGGACTAACCTATTGACATAGTGCCCAGTGCCAGTTGCTGTTTTTTGCTTGTTTTTTTACTTTGCAGAATATCAGTACCAAACCGAGTCCAATTGCCACGAAACTTTTTGGAGATTTTTTTTGGACCAGAAGACAACTTGAAGCCAAGGAAGCACTTGGGGGGAGGCCCGTGGGGCCCACGATACACCAGGGCGTGCCAGAGGGCCCCGGCGCGCCCTGATGTATCGTGGGGCCCATGGACGTCTTTTCCACCGCCTCTCAGCTCTATAAATCCTCAGATATTCCAGAAACCCTAGAAGAGTCAACGAAACACAATTCCAGCTGTCGCAAGTTCCAGAACCACGAGATACAATCTAACACCATCACAGATGGGTTCATCATCCTCATTGGTGCCTCTCCGATGATGCGTGACTAGTCCACCATAGACCTACGGGTCCGTAGGCAGTAGCTAGATGACTTCCTCTCTCTATTTTGATTCTCAATACAATGGTCTCTTGGAGATCTATTTGATGTAATGACTTTTTGCGGTGTGTTTGTTGGGATCCGATAAAGTTTGAGTTCATGATCAGTTTCTATCCATGAATATTATTTGAGTCTTCTTTGATCTCTTATATGCATGATTATTTATAGCCTCATATTTCTTATTTGAATCTTTGGTTTAGTTAGGCCAACTAGATCGATTTTTCTTGCCATGGGAAGAGGTGCTTTGTGATGGGTTCGATCTTGCGGTGTCCTCTCCCAGTGGCAGAAGGGGTAGCGAGGAACGCATGTATCGTTGCTATTAAGGATAACAAGATGGGTTCTATTCCTACATGAATAGATCTTGTCTAGATCATGCCATCGTTCTTATTGCATTACTCCGTTTCTCCATGAACTTAATACACTAGATGCATGCTGGATAGCGGTCGATGTGTGGAGTAATAGTAGTAGATGCAGAATTGTTTCGGTCTACTAATCTTGGACGTGATGCCTATATATTGATCATTGCCTTGGATATCGTCCTGATTATTTGATCTTCTATCAATTGCCCAGCAGTAATTTGTTTACCCATCATGTGTTATTTCCTTGAGAGAAGCCACTAGTGAAATCTACGGCCCCCGGGTCTACCCTTTTAATATTTTGCTTTCCGATCTATCTTTTTCCGCATTTGTTTTCAGATCTATTATTCCAAAAACCCAAAAATACCTTGCTGCACTTTTTATTTGCATCTTTTATTTTGTGTTCTTGTGCGATCTATTTATCCAATCTCATACAAACTAATCTATCTTTTTACCGTGGAGAGATTGACAACCTCTCTTACGCGTCGGGTTGCAAGTATTTGTTCTTTGTGTGCAGGTACCGTTTACATAGTGTTGCTTGGTTCTCCTACTGGTTCGATAACCTTGGTTTCATAACTAAGGGAAATACTTACCGTAGCTGTGCTGCATCATCCCTTCCTCTTTGGGGAAATACCGACGCAGTCTCGAGCCACATCAAAGGAATTTATGGCGCCGTTGCCGGGGAGACATCATCAACATCTATAAGGTTCCTAATCACAAATCTCATCTCCTTGCAATTTACATTATTTGCCATTTGCCTCTCGTTTTCATCTCCCCCACTTCACAAAAATTTGCCATTTTATTCGCCCTATTTTCCGTTTGCCTTTTTGCTTGTTTTCTCTCTTTGCTTGTGTTGCCATATATATGCCTTCTATTTGCTTGCATCTTCGCTTGCTAAAAATCTATTGATATGGATCCTCATCCACTTGCTAATCTTTTCAAAAGGCCAAATTATGATGAACCAATTTTCTAGTGAGTTGAGTGCACTTGATTATCTCTATGAAGTTTTATTTGAAAATCATGAATCTGAAATTTTTGATGAAGTGTTGAAAGAAGAAATTTATAAGGTGATTCATGATTGCTCCTTGATTGAAAAGCATGATTGCAATGATGTTACTATAAATTCTATTAATATCAATTATGTTAATTATATGCAAAACTACAAGCTTGGGGATGATAATTTTGTCATGTCCACTTCTTATTGCAATGATCGTGATTGGGGTGATAATGCTTCTTATGATCTTGAAAATTTATTTAAGCCTCATGTTGAATATGTTATTGATAATAATGTTTGCAATAGTATCGAAAGTGGGTTTGGAAGAGCGTCTACTTTAGGTAAAAAGAATCCCACATATTTGGAGAGTGTTCAATCTTATGAATTTTTTGATAAAAGTGGGTTTGGAGAGGTCATAACTTTAGTTGATGATAATCCCACTATTTTGGAAGATGATAAAAACTTTATGCATGTTGATCATAAAGAGAGTATTGTTTATGATATATATATTTTTGAATTTGATTATGATCCTACATGTAATTATTATGAGAGAGGAAATTATGGTTGTAGAAATTTTCATGATACTAAATTACCTCTCTTCATGTTGAGATTGCTATTGTCTCTTTCTTCTTCCTTCCATATGCTAGTTTTTGCTTGCCTTGATAATTTGTTTGCTTATGAATTGCATATGCATAGGAAGTATGTTAGACTTAAGTGTGTTTTCCATATGCTTCATGATGCTCTCTTTGTGTTGCTATTATTATCTGTCATGAGGGCATCATTGGAATCTCAAGCCCATCTTAATGACAATAAAGAAAGAGCTTGTTGGAAGGCAACCCAATGAATAAAATTTATTTTTACCTTTTTCTTTCTGTTCTTGAGTGTTTGCACAATTATGCTACTGTTATGATTGTGTTTTATGTTTTAATTAGTGTTTGTGCCAAGTAAAGCCTTTGGGATCATGTTGGGTGATAGTTGATTTGATCTTGTTGAAAAACAGAAACTTTTACGTCCAGTAGCAGAATTTTCAAAAATCACAGATGCGACGAAAACTTATGAATTTTTTACACAAGATTTATATACAAACTTCTGACGTTGTCCTAATTTTTCAGAATTTTTAGAGTTACAGAAGTATGGTTAGAGTACAGATTACTACAGACTGTTCTGTTTTTGACAGATTCTGCTTTCGGAGCATTGTGTGCTTATTTTGATGAATCTATGGTTTGTATTGGAGGGTATAAGCCATGGTAAAGTTATAATACAGTATATATCATGCAATAATAAAATATGAATGGGTTTTCAACAATTCTTAGAGTGGTGATTTGCTTTATTATACTAACGGATCTCACGAAGGTTTTGTTAAGTTTTGTGTGATTGAAGTTTTCAAGATTTGGGAGAGACCACGATGGATGAAGGAATAAGGAGTGAAAAGAGCCTAAGCTTGGGGATGCTATGGCACCCCAAGATAATATCCAAGGAGAAACAAGCAACTAAGCTTGGGGATGCCCCGAGTGGCATCCCCTCTTTCTTCTAACGACCATCGGTATTTTACTTGGAGCTATATTTTTATTCGTTACATATCATGAGTTTTGCTTGGAGCGTCTTTTATTATATGAGTCTTTGCTTGATTTGATATTTAGTTTGTTACAAGTATGCTTGCTGGACACACCTATTTGAGAGAGCCAAAATTATGCTATGATTTTTTAGAATTGCTCTATATGCTTCACTTAAATTTTTTGAGCTATGGAATTGCTCTAGTGCTTCACTTATATCTTTTTGAGCATGGTGTGCTTTAAATTTTTGAATAAATACTCTCATGCTTCACTTATATTAATTTGATAGTTAGTAAATTTTGAAGAAATAGTCTCATGCTTCACTTAGATTAATTTGAGAGTTAGTAAAATTTGAAGAAATTCTCTCATGCTTCGCTTATATTATTTTGAGAGATTAAATTTTTATGCTCATGTTCCTCTCTTAAATTTATTTGAGCTTGTCAAAAGCAATGGCAATATATGAAACTAGTCCCAAAGTGATAGATATTCAAGAGGGATATAATAAAAACTTTCATGAATGTCATTGGACAAATTAAACTTGATTCCTTGTAATAGTTTCGAGACATGATGATAGTAATATGTGAGTCATGTTGGTGAGTAATTATGATTTAGTAAGAATATTGGTATTAAGTCTTGTCATGCCCTATGCAAGCACGAAAGTCAATAGCTATGCAATGAAATTACATCCTACTTGTGGTGCATTATTCGGTGTTAGTTATGCTTAATGCCCGTTTATGTGAATTTTCGTTTCTTGGTTGGTTGCTTCTCAATCTATTTTCTAGCCTCCACTTGTACTCAGTAGAAATACTACTTGTGCATCCAAAATCCTTAAACCCAGTTTTGCCATATGAGTCCACCGTACCTACCTATATGCGGTATTTCCATGCCGTTCCAAGCAAATTTGTGTGTGTCATCTCTAATTTTCATAATGAATTTCCTTTTTGTGTGCCCGTACCGCTCATGAAGCGGCAGCGGGTGACCAATATATTTCCATGCTAGATGTGTTATTCTCAAGATGAGTGTTTATTCACTTGTCATTGCACGAGAGTACGGCGGTAATAGGGATGCTCAGTCCCGAAATGAAAAAGAAATTTACTTTATGTTGTGAAATAATAAATTCCTTGGAAAGTGTTGGTATGGAAGGCAACCGTGGATACGGCTAGCCATGGATTTTGAAAGAATGGTGGAAAAAGGAATAAACTTTATTTTATGTTTGGGAACCGCCTATGATGTATCTAGCATGGAAAGTATTGAGAACTACTCGGTCATTTTCGTTGACAGGAAAGGCATGCCACCCAAAATATTTTTTTCTCTCAATTTAAGCTTTGAGCTCTGGCACCTCTACAAATCCCTACTTCCCTCTGCGAAGGGCCTATCTATTTACTTTATGCAATTTTTATTTTTTATTTGAGTCTCCATCTTCTCTTATAAAGCACCAACTAGGGTGCACTATGATCATAGTTGTGCATTGGGTGTAGCTAATATTCGAGTGTGTTTCATGAATGGATCAATGATTGAGCATGATGGGCTAGGGATAACTTTCTTTAGTGTTGATATTTTGAAAGACATGGTTGCTTGTTGGTATGCTTGAGTATTAAAGTCTTCATGTCAAAACTAGACTATTGCTTTGAACCATCTAAAATTCCAAATGTCCATGCTACAAAAGTAAAGAATATGTGATGAACATGTTAGGCAGCATTCCATGTCACAAATTCTGTTTTTATCATTTACCTACTCGAGGACGAGCAGGAATTAAGCTTGGGGATGTTGATACGTCTCCAACGTATCTATAACTTTTTATTGTTCCATGTTGTTATATTATCATTCTTGGATGTTTTATAATCATTTTATAGCAACTTTATATCCTTTTTTGGGACTAACCTATTGACATAGTGCCCAGTGCGAGTTGTTGTTTTTTGCTTGTTTTTTACTACGTAGAATATCAGTACCAAACGGAGTCCAATTGCCACGAAACTTTTTGGAGATGTTTTTGGTCCAGAAGACAACTTGGGAGCCAAGGAAGTACCTGGGGGAGGCCTGTGGGGCCCACGATACACCAGGGCGCGCCGGAGGGCCCCTGGCGTGCCCTGATATATCATGGGGCCCATGAAGGCCTTTTCCACCGCCTCTCAACTCTATAAATCCTCAGAAATTCCAGAGACCCTAGAGGAGTCGACGAAACACTATTCCAGTCGCCGCAAGTTCCAGAACTAGGAGATCCAATCTAACACCATCATGGAGGGGTTCATCATCCTCATTGGTGCCTCTCCGATGATGCGTGAGTAGTCCATCATAGACCTACGGGTCCGTAGGCAGTAGCTAGATGGCTTCCTCTCTCTCTCTTTTCATTCTCAATACAATGGTCTCTTGGAGATCTATTTGATGTAATGACTTTTTGCGGTGTGTTTGTTGGGATCCGATGAAGTTTGAGTTCATTATCAGTTTCTATCCATGAATATTATTTGAGTCTTCTTTGATCTCTTATATGCATGATTATTTATAGCCTCATATTTCTTATTTTATTTTATTTTTTGAACAGAGCAAGGCACCAAAAGGTGCCCAATATCTTTAACAGCTCATAATAAGAGTATAGGAGAGAGAGTACAAATGGCTATAAAAGAGATCGAGAGATGAAAAACAGCCAAAGAAAAGGAGCTGTTAACAACTAGCAAAGATAGGTTGACAACATGTCAACCAGATGAACTACATCTAGAAACAGTTTGAAACACAAGAGCAGAAGTCTGAAAACAAGGCTGTTGCTTCTTGTTCTATGATACTTGTCAGCAAGCTATGAAACCTGAATGGCCGATGCATCGCCAAACTCATGTGTCACATGTGCAAATGCCCCAGACTTTGGAAGTTTCACATATGGCGAATGAATTCTGCAACAAGCATATGATCTTCCAAGTTCTTTCAAGAATTTAGCTGATGAGATGCAGAGCCGGAGGTAGAGGCAGAGAGGAGAGAAGAAAAGCCTGAACCATAATCCACCCTGTTATTAGAAACAGTACACTTTGTGCACCTGGAAACCTGAAAAATTAAAATCATCCAGAATGGCAGATATTGGACAGTCATTAGATACATGAGAGTGAGAAGAGCAATCCAGAAATGTGCCACCAACAGACTGATAAACCTGCTGCGCAAGGTTATGAGCAACACCATTTAGGTTCCTGGAAATATGAAACACTTGAGGCTTAAGATGAGCAGTAGATTTAAGAAAGGAAGCCAGCTCTTTTCTGATGTTCCAGGGGGCAGCCGAATGGGTTACATTCCTAGATGCCACAGCTGCAGCTAAAGAGAGACAATCAGTTAAAAATGTAGGTTGTTGCACACAAAGACTGGCTGCCAAATGACCTGCATAAGCAAGAGCAACTGCTTCTGCTTGAATAGGAGTAGAAGTGGGAGGAGCTGAGGCTTGAATCTGAATGTTAATTTCACCCTGAGGAGAAGGAATGCAAAAAATAAACTCCTACTCCTGTTTTTACCTCTCCTTGGCCAAGACCTGGAATTTTAGAAGATCTAAAGGCAGCATCAGAGAAATTTTTTGTACCATTAATCAACATATTAGATTGAAGAGTCTGCCCTTGTTTAGGAACAACCTGCATCTCAATATGATTGTTAGCACAAATCTGATTGGAAGAAGGGAGGAGAGATTCCTCTTGCAAAGCAAATTCCATATTAGCAGCAGCAATATGCACTTGGTAAGGAAGAAATCTTTTTCTTTCAAACAAGAAATCATTTCTAGCTTTCCAAAGACACCATAAAAAATTCAAAACATTTTGCAAAGAAGCATGAGGGTGTCCCATAGAAACCAGATGAGTGTTAATAGAGTGCATGGAGTTATGACCCTGAGCAAGGGTATCAGATCTGAGAAACCAAGGGCCAGAAAACCAGGCTGCTCTAGCAAAATCACAGAGAAAGAAAAGGTGAAATTCATCCTCTTGCTGGGCACATCTACAACAAGTTTGAGAAATATGAATGGAAAAATGACCTGCTCTCACACCTGTTGGCAAAGCTTTGCTAAGAAGCTTCCAAGCAAAAGTTTGAACTTTAGGCAACAATTTTTTGTGCTTCCAAATGATTTTGAGAATTTTTTTTAATTGAAGAGGAACCTCAAGAGGAGCAGTTGTAGGATGAGAGTGAATGGCTTGTAAGCATAGCTTATAGGCAGCTTTGGAGGAACAAATCCCATTAGGAGCCAAGGGCCAACAGAGCAAATCTTCAATGTCATCCTCAATAATATCAGTGTTCATAATTTGAGAAGCAAGGGGCTGTTGAAATAAAGAGAAAATAAGTTGATGATTCCAGCTTTTTTGACCAGGCACCCAAAGATCTCTAACTAATGAAGGATAAATAAAACCAACTTGTTGAGGAATAAGAAAATCATGAATGGAATTCCAAAGAGGACACCAAGGCATACTCCATAAAGAAATGTTTCCTTTTGTGAGTTGATAGAAAGCATGATGTTTCAACTTAGGAAGCATTTTTAAAACAGAAGCCCAAAAAGTTGACTTAGGAGGGGCAGTAGTGGCCTTCCAAATAGTAGTAGCAGGAAAGTATTTAGCCTGAAGAACACGATATAAATGAGAAGAAGGGTCTTTAGCTAACCTCCAAGCTGCAGCAAGAATTAGGCTTTCATTGATTGCTTTTAAATTTCTGATGCCTAAACCACCTTCTGCTTTAGAATTAGTGATATCCTTCCAGGCTCTGAGGCAAAGACTTCTCCTTGAATCTGTTTCATGCACACCTGTCCACCAGAAATTCCTAATGATAGCAGTTAGTTTGGCAATGAACTTCTTGGAAAACAAGATGTTAGCCATGTAGTAGACCGGGATAGCCGAGAAGACAGAGCGAATAATTTCAAGACGAGCAGCATGAGAAAGCATGTTAGCTTTGTAAGAGGGAAACTTATTTAAAAATTTATCTATCACAAAGTTGTAAGCTGCACCTCTATTTTTAGCAGGCAAAATAAGAGGATGACCCAAATGAGTAAAATTAGCATCAAGATTAGCCATAGGAAAAATAAGTTTAATGTCATTGATAATAGCCTGTGTCACATGAGATCTAAAAAAGATGGCAGATTTATTCCAGTTAGGAGTTTGACCAGACAAATCACAAAAGTGTTGAATCAGACTAGCCATAGTCTGAGCTTCCTGACAAGTAGCCTGCCCACAGACCAGAAGATCGTCTGCAAAAAGGAGAGAATGCACAGAAGGGCAATTTGGTCCAAGAGAAATACCTCGTAAATGATTGGCCTGCAAAGCTTCATTGAGCATGATTGAGAGTTCATTAATAGCAAGGACAAATAAGTACGGAGACATAGGGCAGCCTTGTCGGATACCTCGGAAACTTTTAAATTTTTGAGAAGGCTGCCCATTGATGAGCACAGAGAATGTGGGAGAAGAAATGCATGCATACACCAAATTAATAAAATGACCATGCAGCCCTTTACGAGTCAAAGCAGATACAATGAATTTCCATTCAAGACGATCAAAAGCTTTAGCAAGATCAATTTTAAGCATGAAAGCATCATGTTTCCAAGATTTGAGTGAAAAGGAATGAGCAATCTCTTGAGCTATAATGATATTATCACTAATCCTTCTTCCCTCAATAAAAGCTTGCTGAGCAGGATCAATAAAATCTGGGAGGTGGGGTTTGAGCCGATTGGCCAAAGATTTAGCAATGATTTTATAGAGCACATTACAAAGACTAATAGGCCTATAGTCCATGGGCACAAGAGGAACTAATTTCTTAGGGATGACAGCTATATTGGTGTCATTAATATGAGGAGGAAGAGTGGCAGTAGAATAAAAGTTAGACACAAGTTGAGTTACCTCATCTCCAATCCAATCCCAAGTAGCTATATAGAATTCCGCATTGAAACCATCTGGCCCTGGAGAAGCATTAAGTTTCATGTCTTTAAGAATCTGAAAAATCTCAGCTTTATCAGGGACAGAATAAGTAGGATTGTCATTATCATTGGACCAAGAGGTAAGAGGGAAAGGCTTGTCCATATTGTCATTAGGGGAAGAAAAGATGTGCCAAAAATAGTTAACAAAAGTTTGCATAATGGCAGCAGGTTTAAAATGGATCATATCATGCTCATCTTTGATAGAACAAATAGTATTTCTCTTTCTTCGTTTAAGAACAGCTTGGTGAAAAAATTTGGTATTACGATCACCTTTAGCTGCCCAAGTCTTCTTGCTGCGCTTCTTATAGAATTGATTAAGTTGAGTGAGAGTTTGCTCATACCTAGCAGTGAGAGAGTTTTCTAAAACCTGATTTTGCTGATGGAGAGGAAGCTGCTGCAGCTCATTAATCCTTGACTCCAAATTTGCAAGGTTCTGCTGAAGGGGCTTTTTCTTCTTGCACCAAATTTTTAAGGAGCCTACCAAAGAAGAAGATTTTGCTGCAAAAGAAGAGAGAGAACTAGCATTCCAAGAATTTTTAGCAAAAGCATGAAAGTCTTTCTCCATTAGCCACCAATTCTCAAATTTGAAAGTTTGTTTAGGTTTCACAAATTTACTATCAGTAGAAATGAAAATAGGAGCATGATCACTTAGAATGATGGGAAGGTTCAACACTTTGGTATTAGGATAATAAGAGCACCAATCCGAATTAACCAAGCAGCGATCGAGGCGTCTATGAATAGGATTAGAAGTATGCTGCCTACCACGCCAAGTATAAGCAGGGCCACTATAACCAATGTCAAACAAGCCACAATTTTTAACCAAAGAACAGAAAGCATGCATACGATAATAGTTGATATTGCCATTACAACCATCAACATCATACAGGATATCATTCAAGTCTCCCATACATATCATGGGATTACCTAGATTATCATATACAAAAGCAGCTACTTGATCCCAGATGGCATTAGTCTGCCTATGATACGGGTTACCGTATATACAAATCAGGCAAAAGTTGACCCCTGAAGCTACATGGACTACATTAGCTAGAATATAGTGGAAAGAAGTAGTATGAATAGTAACTTTGAGCTCATCAGTCCACATAAGCCAAAGACCCCCCGAGGCACCTCTAGAAGGAACAACAAAGGCATTAGATACATCAAATCTATTAACAAGATCAACTGAATGGACTTTGGAGGATTTAATTTCAGAAACAAAGGTTACCTGAACATTAGTGGACCGCATCAGATTTGCAAGGTAAAGCATGCGTTCACTCCCGAGGCCCCTACCCATACCTCGGCAGTTCCAAGCAATAGCTTTCATGGCGCACGAGGCGCGTTAGGGCCATGCGCCGTTGCCCAAGAAACTGAGTGAGCCATGCCTTCCCCCTCGTGATCGCTGAGCTCCATGTCGCCTGTTGCCTGACCGCTGCGAACATCAACCGTATCACCTTGGCCAGTGGAGCTAATGTTATCTTGAGCTTCCATTGTGGCTTGACCTCGGGTGCCATGTGTGCGACCACCAACATCCAAACCCAAGTAGTGGAGGCGATCGTCTCTAGGAGGAGAGATAGGGCCTTGATAGGAGCTGTCTGCACCTTCACTAACAGAGTTTGAAGGCGTCCTAATCGTCCATGGATCATAACTTGCTCCTGCCTCATTGCCTTCTGCCAAAGAAAGTCTGCTCTGATCCGCAACGGTCCCGAGACCCATAGTTGCCACAGGTTTGCTGGTGCTTCTGCACAACACACTGCTACTACCCACGTGACCGGTGCCACTATCACGGTGCAAAGTGGTAGCACCATAGCTACGGCGAGGAAGCTTGTTGAGAATGGGACGCAAACCTCCAGGTCTCCTGGCTGGGGGAACATCCCATTTGCTAGCTCCAAGTCGACGGTGGCTCCCCGCGCCAGATGCATCTCCTCTAGCAAAGGAAACCGGCTTGCTTCTTGAATGGGCGGCGCCGGCACGAGCAGCAGCTGCAGATCCACCGGAGAGCTGGGGAGAGGCACCCAGGGGACCACCTCCAGACGCGAGGGCGAGGGTGGCGACACCGAGCGGTGGCGCTCCGAGCAAGCCCGAACCAGAGCCGGGGGCTGGAACCGCCTCAGATGTGGCTCGGATTGGGCCCGCAGCAGCTCGGCCGACCGGCGGGCATCCCTGAGGGCCAGCTGCGCCATCTTCTTCCCCGGTGAACTCAAGTCGCTTCGGTGGAGGCAGAGGGGGATTTGGAAGAAGTGCAAGGGGGCGCTTGGGGCTGAGCCTTGGAGGAGAAGGAGGCAGGCGGCGGGCAGAGCAAGGAGGAGAGCTGGGAGGGAAGGATGGACTAATGATTCCTTTCGCACTGAGCCTATTTTCCTCCATATTGCCAGGAATAGCAGGAGAAGCGCAGTTCTGCCGATTGAGAGGAGCAGACTGAGCAGGCATACTGAGCAAATTTGGGGGAGAAATAAGATTTGCAGGTTCATGCTGATGAGAGGTATGCAGGGTTGAAGACGGAGGAATAACTGGAGTCGGCTAAATGAAAGTACCAAACTGGCCCTGCTGTAGTTGAGTGTGTTGAAAAGCCTGCTGGCCCAAGACTGGCCCATAACTCTGTCTAAGAATATTCACCTCTTCTCCAGGAGTGTACGGGAGGTCCATAAGAAGCTGAGACAATGGGCCAGACTAGTTTGCATCCCCCGGCTGAGTCGGGTCAGGCAAAGAGACAGGTAGGTGAATTTGGTTGTCAGTCAATTGAATTGCACTGTCTCCCGCGTTATTGCACCGCCTTATCTCTGCCTCGGAAATAACTGCAGTAGGTCGAACTGTTGATGCTGGAAAAATGTGCTCACCGCTTTGACTGTGAACAGTGCTCTGAAGGAGCTGAGACTGAGGAACTTCTTTCTGAATCTGCTGCTGACCTGCATCTTTAGATGAATTTCCTTGCTGTAACCTTTGAATTTGCTTGTTAATTTTCCTTAATGACAACTCTTTAGGAACAACATCTGTGCATTCTTCCTCCAAGCTGACCTTAGATTTCCCCTTGGAATCATCTATAGATAGTTTCTGCAGCCTGATCAACTGAGGATTCAGAAAAGTTGAAAAAGCAACTTGATGTTCTTGTGTGACGCCCCCGACTTGATCGTGCACTAATCATACACGCAAATGCACACGATCAAGCCTAGGGACTCACGGGAAGATATCACAACACAACTCTAGACACAAAAAAATAATAATACAAGCTTTATATTACAAGCCAGGGGCCTTGAGGGCTCGAATACATAAGCTCGATGTCATACAAGCATCAGCGAAAGCAAAAGTATCTGAGTACAGACACAAGTTAAACAAGATGCCTTAAGAAGGCAAAAACAAACAACAGCTCTGATCGAAAGAGGCAAGGCCTCCTACCTGGGAGCCTACTAACTACTCCTGGTCGACTGGCTTAACGTAGCAGTGGCCTCTGGGACTCTCCTGGTAGTAGTCTCCTGTGGTGGCGTCTGGCTCCTGGGCTCCGTCGTCTAATTTCATCAAATGGGTATGGGGAAAAGAACAGCAAAGCAACCGTGAGTACTCATCCAAAGTACTCGCAAGACTGACATCAGAACTATGCTAAATGCATTGTATCAAAGGAATGGGGCTATATCTGTGGACTGTACTGTAGAATGCTGGAATGAAGGGGGAGAAACCTAGCCTATCGAAGACTAGCATCTTCAAGCAATCTTACAGCATCAGAAGAGAGTAGAGTACAGTAACATACCATATTGGTTGTACAGCAGCAACTCCCCGAGATCCTTTCTCGACTATCCCGCGAGAAAGCGATCCAGAGAGCAATAGTAACAGTTTAATATGTACCATCATCAGTTTGTAGTTGTCATAGATCCGGGCACAACTCCGAGCGTCCTGTTACCGTGGACACGGCTATTCGAATAGATAACTTCCCTGCAGGGGTGCACTACTGTTACCCAACACACTCGATTAACTCTGGCCGGACACACTTTTCTGGGTCATGCCCGGCCTCGGCTGATCGACACACCGCAGCGCTACCTAGAGCTCAGCAGAGAGGTCCCCGCCGGTCTACATCCTAAGTGCTCAGGGTTCTTGGGCCCATCCCTCTTTGCACTCCGGGTCGTTGCGCACACGCGGGTCCAGGCACCACCTCTGTCCTGGATGGCGCCGGGCCAGCCGTGCCGCAAGGCTGAACTGGACGTCTGACAAAGCTTTCGGCTGATACATACAGTGTAGAGGGCCCCATTAAACCATTATCCCACGTGGTGGTAGTGCGTAAAGGGCACGACGACCCACTCAGATCAAATACCCAGTTCCGTTAAGCGTATTTAGTAACTCGCAGAGACGATCAGAGTTTCTGTCGCTCCGACTTGGTAAAACATGACGCGCGGGTGCTCTTGGAGCCAACCCGACTTTAATGATATTCACTCGCGGGCACCCTTGGGGCCAGCCCGACTTTAACAGTTTAAGTATTTGCAGAATGTAAATGTTTCCGCGATCCTCACCCAGAGTGATCTCGGCCCGATATCAAGCATGGCATACGGACAAGGGTGATGGGCCACCGATGAAGAAGTAGCACAGCTAAGTATTGTGGGACAACATGTGGGGTATCAATAACAGACTACAAAATCAGGCTATGCATCGGATTAGGTGCTATCGGAGCAGTAGCAGGGGCAATTCTAATGCAAGCATAAGAGAGAAGGGAATGGGTGATATCTGATGATCAAGGGGCTTTTGCTTGCCTGGAGGCTCTGCTGAAGGGAGGAAGAAGGGTTGTCGACGACGTAGTCGATCACAGTGGCAGCCTCGGTCTCGGGGTCTACCGGAGAGGAGGGGGAAGAAACAATAAATACACGGCAATAATGCAACAGGGATGCATGACATGTCTAAATGATATGCAGAGGTGTTTTACTGCCTATCTAAAAGATTTAGTTAATTTAGGAATTTATTTGGATTTATTTTATTAAGGTAAAGCACTATTCATTTATCAAAATCAGTCAAAATGTTCCATGTTCAGCTAGCTAGGAGTGTTGGACAGACGTTTTGATTACATATTCGGAATCTTCATGTTTTCGGATCATTTTACATATATAAATTATTTTAATCCGAGTTACGGTTTAAAAGATATGAATTTTCAAAGTTTTATTAATTTTCTGGAATTATTTTAATTATTTAATTCAACATTATCCAGAATAGTGGTCTGCTGACGTCAGCATGACGTCATCATGATGTCAGCAGTCTGACAGGTGGGTTCCACCTGTCATACACTGTTTAGATTAATTATTAATTAATTAAGTTAATTAGTTTTAATTAATAATTAGGCTAATTAATCAGAGTTAATTAATTAATTAACTAATTAACTAATTAAGTACTTATTTTAAATCTTTTAATTACTTATAATTTATTTAATCTATTTATTTATTTTATCTATATTTATTCTTTACGTTTTAAACAGTAAACAGGGGGGGTCCACTGGTCAGTGGCGGACCGGACATGTCCGGCTGTAACCATTCGGGCACCGGACATGTCCGGTGCCCACAGCGACGCGGTCACGGGGGAAACCGGACGCGTCCGGCGACGCGGCGCGACGACGGCGGCAGCGAGGCGGCCAGCGGCGGCACGGACGAGCGCGTGAGAGGGAGACGAGGCCAGCGCGCGCGGGTGCAGCGCGGAGGCGCGGGCAGGCGCATGGTGAGCGGAGCCGGGGACGGCAGCGGCAGCAGGACGCGTGCAGGCGCGCGAGCTCGGCCGCGGGCGAGCGGGCGCGCTGCAGCGAGCAGCAGCGGGAGGCGGCGGCAGGCGGGCGACGGTGACGCGAGCGCGAGCGCGAGGCCGAGCGCAGCGAGGCGGGGCGGCAGCTGCGGGCGTGGGCGGGCGGCGGCGGACGCGGTGGACAGCGGCGACCGAGAGGGGGAAAAGGGAGGCGGCGGCGGAGCTCACGAGCGATGCAGGGGAGAGGGGCGGCGTGGCTCGGGGAAGCCGTGCGGGGAGGCGGTCGAGGAGGCGACGTGCGGCGGCGAGGACGAGGCGGCAGCGACGGGCGCAGGCGTCGGGGGCGGGCGGCGCCCAGAGGGAGAGAGGGAATCGGGGGGGAGTGGGTGAGGGTTAGGGTTACGGGGAGGGGAGGGGCAGGCCTAAATAGGCCAGAGGAGAGCGGGTGGGCCGGCCGGGCTTCGGCCCAGTAGGCCGGGGGGGTTTCCCCTTTTTTTTCTATCTATTTTTCTGTTTTCTATTTTCTGTTTAGTAAATCGTTTAGCCACAATTTTAGTTTTGAAAAATAAATGCTTAGCCCAAAATTAACAGTGCAATATTGTTTAATGCCAGAAATTGGTTTGGAGGTGATATGATTTCATTTGAATTTTTAATAATTAAAAAGGTATTAAATATTGCCGTATTGGATCTGTTTTGAGGTTGTTAGAGTCATTTAACGAATTCAATAAATGTTGATCATATTTTTATAAATGCCTCTGGATTATTTACAAAATTATGAACTATTTTGTTTTAATTTTGGAACAACTTTTAATTTCACTTTTAAATTGATTTGCAATTTGAATCTGAATTTGAAATGTGATATGATGCTAATGATGATCATGCACTATTAATCATGATGACATGGCACTGTTAACAGGGGATTACTGTAGCTATTACATGGGGGTGTTACAATTCTCCTCCTCTAACAAGAATTCTCGTCCCGAGAATTAAGAGGTAGGCTGAAAGAGAGAGGGGTATTCTTCACGAAGACGATCTTCGCGTCCCCAAGTGGCTTCATCTTCAGAATGATTCGACCACTGAACTTTAAGGAACTTGATTGCCTTCTGACGGGTTCGACGTTCAGCTTGATCAAGAATGCGGATCGGATAGTCTTGATAAGAAAGATCCTCTTGCAATTCAAGCACTTCATGATCCACTGCTCGGATAGGATCCTTGAAGCAGCGTCGGAGTTGCGACACGTGAAAGACATCATGTACTTGGGAAAGGTTCGGCGGCAATTCCAGTTGGTATGCCACTTCTCCACGTCTGGCGAGAATGCAGAACGGGCCAATATAGCGAGGAGCTAACTTGCCCTTGATTCCAAATCGGTGGGTGCCTTTCATCGGAGTGACACGAAGGTAAGCTTGCTCGCCAGGTTGATAGACCATTACCTGGTGTTTTCGATCATAGTTGCTCTTCTGACGAGACTGAGCGGTTTTCAAATGCTCACGGACAATGCGGACTTGTTCTTCAGCTTGCTGAATAATGTCCGGTCCAACGAGTGACCGTTCCCCAGTTTCTGACCAATTCAGAGGGGTTCGACACTTACGTCCATAAAGAACTTCAAACGGTGCCATCTTCAAACTAGCCTGATAGCTATTGTTATATGAGAACTCGGCATACGGGAGAGATTCTTCCCATTTCTTACCGAAGGAGATGACACATGCTCGAAGCATATCTTCAAGCACTTGATTGACTCTCTCAACTTGTCCCTGGGACTGGGGGTGAAATGCAGTGCTGAAGGACAGATGAGTTCCCATAGCTTCTTGAAAACTGTTCCAAAATCTGGAGGTGAAAAGGCTGCCACGATCAGAACTGATCTCCAGTGGAATACCGTGAAGCGACACGATTCTGGAAACATATAAGTCTGCTAACTGACAAGCAGTGATTGTCTCCTTGACTGGCAGAAAGTGGGCAACCTTTGAGAATCGGTCAATAACGACGAAGATAGCATCATGACCTTTCTGCGATCTGGGAAAACCAGTAATGAAGTCCATTTCGACCTTGTCCCATTTCCATTCAGGAATTTCAAGTGGTTGAAGTAGTCCAGTAGGCCTTTGATGTTCAGCTTTGATGCGATGGCAGACGTCACACTCAACAACATATTTAGCAATATCATGTTTCATATTAGGCCACCAGTCCCGTTGACGAATGTCTTGGTACATCTTGGTGCTACCGGGGTGAATTGACAAAGGGGTATCATGCGCTTCTTTCATAACATCCGAACAAGAGTCCAGATTATGTTTCCTGGGGACCACTAGGCGACCTTTGAAGAACAAGGCACCATCATCATCAACATGGTAGAATGAGGAATTTCCCTTAGAGAGGTATTTCTTAATCTTCTCGACTTCAGAGTCATATTTCTGCCTTGTCTTGATGTTGTGCTCGAGATCTGGTTCAACAACCAAGGTATTTAGATATCCTTGAGGAACTATCTCGATGTTCAGCTTTCGTAGCTCTTCATACAGGAGTGGTTGCTGCAATTGAACCTCAAGTTCACAACAGTAGGATTTACGGCTCAAAGCATCAGCCATTACATTAGCCTTGCCAGGGGTATAAGAAATACCCAAGTCATAGTCCGTAACGGCCTCCAGCCATCTTTGTTGATGGAGGTTCAGAGATGGCTGAGTGAACAAGTACTTCAGACTCTTATGATCCGTGTAGATCTCGCAACGATTACCAAGAAGGTAATGTCGCCATAACTTCAATGCATAAATAACCGCTGCAAGTTCGAGATCATGCGTTGGGTAGTTCTCTTCATGAGGACGCAACTAACGAGAGCCATAAGCAATCACTTTGCGCTCTTGCATTAGGACACAGCCCAATCCTTGACGAGATGCATCACAGTAAATCACGAAGTCCTTTTTGGAATCCGGGGGTGCTAGCACTGGGGCAGAGGTCAACTTATCTCTGAGTGTCTGAAAACTTTCTTGGCACTTTTCTGTCCACTCAAACTTGACGCCCTTGTGTAGCAGATCAGTCAGTGGCTTAGCAATCTTGGAGTAGTTCTCGACGAAACGGCGGCAATAGCTGGCAAGACCGAGAAAACTTCTGACTTGTTTTACATTCTTCGGGGGAGTCCAGTCAAGAATAGCCTGAACTCGTTCTGGGTTAACAGCAATGCCATCTTTGGAGATCACGTGACCAAGATAAGTCCCTTCAGATAACCAGAATTCACACTTTGAATACTTGGCATACAGTTGATGTTCACGCAGCTTCTCCAGTACAAGCCGAAGATGTTCGGCATGTTCTTCTTCCTTCTTGGAATATATAAGGATATCATCCAAATAAACCACGACGAATTTGTCGAGGTAATCCATGAAGATGTAGTTCATCAGCCGAGAGAATGTGGCTGGAGCATTGGTTAAGCCAAAGGACATGACAGTGTACTCGTATGATCCATATCGAGTAACGAAGGCTGTCTTCGGAATATCCTCCTTACGAACTCGGATCTGGTGGTATCCCAACCTCAAATCAAGTTTAGAGAACACTGAGGAACCAGCAAGTTGATCATACAGATCGTTGATTCTGGGAAGCGGATATTTGTTCTGAATTGTTGCCTGGTTGATAGGTCGATAATCTTGAACCAACCGATTTGTACCATCCTTCTTCTTAACAAAGAGCGAAGGTGCTCCCCAAGCAGAAGAACTGGGGCGGATGAAACCCTTTTTAAGCGACTTGTCGATTTCTTCTTTAAGCTCGAGAAGTTCATGCGGAGGCATCTTGTATGGGTGCTTGGCAATAGGAGTAGTGCCTGGCTTCAAGTCGATGACGAACTCGACAGCTCTAACAGGGGGCATTCCTGGAAGTTCTTCTGGGAAGACGTCTGGAAAGTCGCGAACGACCGGAACATTCTCAATTCCCTCAAGAGGTGAAGCATTCAATGCATTCAGAGCATATATCTGGCTTTCGGCATTCTGAACTGTCCGAGCTGAGTATCTGACTGTCTGGCCGGAAGGGTGTGCGAGCCGGACTGTTTCAGTGGCACAGTCAATCAAAGCTTTATGAGGCTTCAACCAGTCCATACCCAGAATGATGTCTATGTTGGAGGTCTTGAGAGCAATGAGAGAAACGGGGAACACCAATCCTCCAATCTCAATGTGGTTACCGTGGCTTACCATGTTAGTTTTCCAATTTGCTCCGGGTGACTGGATTACTAAAGGGGTGGACATCTCCTCGAAAGGCATATCATGGCTTCGCGCGAAACTTTCGGACATGAAGGAGTGCGATGCTCCAGAATCAAAGAGAACAGAAGCTGGGGTTGAATTTACTAGAAGGGCACCCATCACAATTTTGGTGTCCTGTCGAGCTTCTTCCATCTTGACATGGTTGACATGAATAAGTTGATGAGCAGGTGGTCTGGCATCAGCGTTCCTGGGATGATGATTTCGACGACCCCTCTTACGACCAGCAGGAGGCCGTGATGCATTCTGGGGCTGATCCTAGCGACAGTTAAGAGCACGGTGCCCTGGCTTTCCACACTTGAAGCAATTCTCATCATTGGGGCGAGGAGCCATAGTATTGGGCTGTCCACTTGGAATATTCAGTTGTCTTAGTGGTGGAGGCAGACGAGGTGCAACATAAGACGGCCTTGGTGTTGGAGCAGGGCGGTGAAAAACATTGTGCGGGATCCAGACTCGACGTTTCTGAGCAGGCTGACCCGAAGACGAGCCAACATCACGAGTGCGCTTAAGCGACTCCTGGTACTCATTCAAAGCAGTTTCAATTTGGAAAGACTTGCTGACAAGCGTTGCAAAGTCTGCAGCTTCATGAATAGCAAGTGCGAGCTTTATATCAGGATGCAGTCCTTCACGGAATTTCTCCTGCTTGCGAGCGTCAGTGCAGACGTCATCTTCAGCATAGCGAGACAATTCGAGAAACTTCCTCTGATATTCATCCACAGTCATCTTGCCCTGAGTGAGTTTGCGGAACTCCTGCTTCTTCTGGTCGATCAGACCTTGAGGAATGTGCCGTGCACGAAAGGCAGACTGAAATTCTATCCAGGTGGTGACTGTTTCAGCAGACGTCATACGCCTGTGACTTTCCCACCATTGAGCAGCTGGACCCTTCAGGTGAAATGCCGCAAAGGTGACGTAACTGTCAGGGGCAACTTTTGCGGACTCCATTTCAAACAGGATGTCTCGAAGCCAATCATCAGCCTCCATAGGATTTGTGGAGTTGCGGTAAACAGACGGGTTGAGGCGCACGAATTCTTGCAGTGTTATTGGGGCAGACTGTTGCTGAGCATTCTGAGTGGGAAATTGGGCCATTACCCCAGTCATAAACTGACGATTCAGCTCAAACTGTTGCATCATTGCGGCAATATAGGGCGGAGGGGGAGGATCGTCAGCCATCCTGCCAAATCAACAGGGGCAGTTTAACAAGAACAACTGCATGTGTGAGAGGTCACTTATGACGTAACATGAGAAATGAACAAGAAATGCATTAGATACATATTAGTAGTCATTAAAGACATACAGATCCATGCACAGAATTGGATATCAGCGGACAGCGCGAGTTTGGAAACACACGCAGCTAGACAAACTAGGCGGCACACAGGCACGCGGTGAGGAATTACACAACGGGACATAGCAAAGGCTATATCAATGTCGGAGAAAACTTTTGGAGCGAGGAATCTGCAAGGAACAACATAGGGTGTCCTTGATAAAAGGATCCTGCGGTCCGTGGGCATTGTGCAGCAGAACCTGGCCCTCATCTTGAAGAAAGGGGGGAATAATTCAGAACTCCGGGTGGATGTGATCACGAGAACCTAATGTTAGAGTTAGTAAAATCTTTAACCCGAAAGGAAGAGAAGTTCGGAACCCAGAGTATAGAAAAGGAATAAAAGATCCTAATACACTACTGGAATTCAGTTATTTGCCATCTGCCACCTCTTTCCCATCTGCCAGCTGATGGCAAAGAGGTTGTTTGCCGTCTGTCTTGCCAAAGCAGACGGCAAAGAACCAGCTGATGGCAAAGAGGGTCTTTGCCATCTGCACTTCTTTGCCGTCTGCTGGCAGACGGCAAAGACCAAAGTGGGCCCCACGGGGCACGGCACTGGCTAGGTCAAGCTCTTTTCCATCTGCCACTTCTTTGCCGTCTGCTGGCAGATGGCAAAAATTTCTTTGCCGTCTGCCAGCAGACGGCAACGAGGTGAGGGTGGGGCCCACAATGTCACGGCGGGGGCGGGCTAACCGTCACCGTCTTTGCCGTCTGCTGGCAGACGGCAAAGAATTCTTTGCCGTCTGCCAGCAGACGGCAAAGAGGGGGGCTTAATTTTCGCCCCCATGCCCAAAGCCTCTCTCTCTCACACACACATCTCTCTCTCCCTCTCTGTCTCAGCGCCGCCGCCCCGCCCTGCCCTGCCCTGCCCCCGCCGCCCCCGCCGCCGCCCCGCCCTGCCCTGCCCTGCCCCCGCCGCCGCCCCGCCCTGCCCCGCACCGCCGCCCCGCGCCGCCGCCCTGCCGCCCCGTACCTCCGCTGCCCCGCGCCGCCGCCCCGTCGAGCCCCCCCGGCGAGCCCTCCCCGGCGGCACCCCCCGGCGAGCCCCCCCGACGGCACCCCCCCGACGAGCCCCCCGGCGGCACCCCCTCCGGTGAGCTCCCCCACCTCTGCCCTTTTTTTCTGTTTTTCTGTTTTTTTCCTTTTTTTAATATCATGATTATAGATATATATAGATGCTACTGTTAGTAGATAGTAGATGCATCAATTAGGTTAATTAGTTAGATGTTGTTAATTAGGTTTTTTGAGTAGGTTAATTAGTTAGATGCTACTGGTTTCGACATCAATTAGGTTAATTAGGTTAGGAGGAGGAGAAGAAGAAAAAAGAGGAGAGGTGGAGAAGAAGAAGAGGAAAAAGGAAAGGAGGAAGAAGAAGAAGAAGAAGAAGGGGAAAAAAGGAAGAAAATGAAGAAAAGGAAGAAGAGGAAGAAGAAGAAAAGGAAAAAAAGAGGAAAAACCCCGACCCCGACCCGACACCCCGACCCCAACCCCGACCCGACACCCCGACCCCGACACCCCGACCCCGACCCGACACCCCGACCCCGACACGGCACCCCGACCCCGACCCCGACCCGACACCCCGACACCGACACGGCACCCCGACCCCGACACCCCTGACACCCCGACACCACGACACCCAGACACGACACCCCCGACACCCCGACACCCCGACCCCGACACGACACCCCGACCCCGACACGACACCCCGACCCCGACACGACACCCCGACACCCCGACCCCGACACGACACCCTGACACTTAAATTAGGTATATATTCAATTTTTTAGGTATTCAATTTTTTATTATGTTCATGATGATGATACACTTAAATTATATACATATTATTCATGTCAGGTATTCATTCTTTTTATGTTGTACTAATTTCGTTTACTCTTTGTCATTGCAGGTGTTGACAGATGGTGGGCGCGGGTCGAGAGCGCTCCGAGGCTCCTACCTCGGCGCGTGGTGGGAGGGGTAGTTCCATTCCACCCCATAGCCTCTGGAGAGCGCTGGATCTCAGTATGCAGACACCACCGGCGGTCGCTTCTTCTTCGGCCGGGAGAGGTCGGGGGGGGGGGGAAGAAGGCTGGTAGAGGTGGACGTGGCGGCGGGAGAGGTAGGAAGGCTGCTACTACGCCTTCCTCGCCGCCACCCCCAGCTGATTCACCCGACCACAGGAGTGCTCCGTCTGAGATGGAGCCGCCTGAGGTGGACCCGTCTCGGACTCCGGTCCACGAGCCTCGGGCCGACGAGCCTATGGCAGACGCGCCTACGGCCGACGAGCCTCGGGCCGACGAGCGTCGGGCCGACGAGCCTTCGTCCCACGAGACTCCGTCCCACGAGACTCCGGAGCTCAGCAGGGATCACGCTGAGTCGCAGCGGAACTCGACGGAGTCGAGTGGCCGTGCTGAGGGTGGCTATAGTTCTGATAGCTATAGCGAGGGTGAGTGGGTTGAGGGGCGCAAAGTCTACCAGCGTGGTGGTACAAAGCTCCCGCCCACCCCGGCGACCCCCAACCAGAGGTGGTTGATTGCGCCTAACGGGCCCAAGTAAGTGCATTTACTCTTTTTTAACCTTTTGCCTTCACGTTTCTTCGAATATCTAATGTGTTGGCCTTGTCATACTGCAGGTCTTGGACACACGAGCCTCATGTCCGCAGGCCCAACAGTGTCCTTGGTGTGATTTGTCGCCAGAGCTTCCCGGGGTGGGTCACGTTGCCCGGTGAGGGCCGGGTTCCCGAGTTAGGAATAACCTGGGAGCACTACTTGGCTGCCCCGGCCCCGCCGGGGCATAGGATCGGCGATGTCGAGTGCCACAAGGTGGCCGACATTGTGATCCAGACGTTTTGGGTAGTTTCTCCTTTGCCGTCTACGTTGTGTTTCCTTCTTTGATTGGCAACCCTAGTGATTGTACTAATTCGTGTTTTCTTGTTTTATTGCAGACCTTCTACAGGTGTGCTGAGGGACAGGAGGACGCCGCGGCTCTGGTTATCGACAACGAGTGCAGGCGCCTACTTCAAAACTTTCGGCACGAGGCTCGGATGCAGGCTATTCGAGACTACTTCGCCTCGGCTGGTATTAGGAGGAAAAGAGAGAAGTGCCGCGAGAAGTTTCTGAGTAAGGAGAAGTACATGAAGGTAATTACCTATTCTTAAGGCCTTGTACTTAGTTTCCTTGATTTGATTCGTAGGCGTAGCGCTCAAATTTCTCTTGCTTAACTTAGGTGCCCCCGAGATGGTGTGCGGATAGGATGGACTGTTGGGAGGTGTTGGTGGATGAGTGGTGCTCTCCCCAATGGCGCTCCACCCACGACACTGCAAAGGACAAGCGTGGCAAAATGAAAGGTGTCCCACACCATCTAGGCAGCGTCAACCTACATCAGTACGGGGAAAACTGGGTATGTGGTTTGCTTCATGATTCATGCAAATTTATTCTTCATGCTAGCTTGAGCCCTCAACTAATACTCTGTTCCTCTCTTTTTGGCGCGAGAGAACAAGGCTCCAGTGCCACAGCTGTTCGACCTCTATGCCATGTCCAATACTGCCTCGTACAAGAAGGCCAAGGCATTCTCTGAGTCTGACCTCGACGATCCAAAGAAATTCCCCAACCGCGCCTCCCACCACAAGCTTGTGAGGTACAGAGACGAGGGGAAGGCGAGGAAAGGGCCGGACTTTAACCCGAGCCAGCAACCTCTTGATCCAGAGCTGGTGATGATATCTGGTGGCGGGAGGCCCCATGGCTCGTTGGCCATTGGGGATGGACTGATACGTTGTAGTAGCACTCTCCCGCAGATCAAGAAGCACCAGACCGGCTCCGATCCTGAGATATTGCCTCGTGCACGGCCAGTGGAGCTCGAATTCAAGGTTAGTTATACGGACTCAGATACCTTTCCTTCATTACATTGTGTGTGCGGCCGTCGATGATTACAATGCTAACGAGTGGTGTTGCAGGCTTCTATTGAGGCAGAGTGAGCGAAGACCCAGGCTGCTATTGAGGAAGAGAGAGCGAAGACCCAGGCGATTCTAGAGGAGAGGGACCGGCAGGCGGCGGAGAGGGAGAGGGAGCTTGAGGACAGGACGGCTAATGCGTTGGAGGAGGAGAGGAACCGGAACATGATGGCTAACCGGGCCCTATACGAGATGTTCGCGGTAAGTTTCTTCTGCATATTAGCCAAATCATGCACGTAATGTTCCTTATAGTAGTATCTAATATGACTGACTCGTCAAAACCAAATGTGCAGACCCTGTGCGAGAAGAGCGGCACGACCCCTCCGCCGATGCCAGTCATTGCTCCGGCGGGCACGGTGAGTTTCATTTGAATGGTCATTAGTTACTAGTCTTCACATTTGAGTTGCATCATGCTAACGATACATTGGAAATGATCTTTGGTGCAGCATAACTCCCGACAAGCATTGACCGATCCTCCTCCGTCAGCCACTGGCGCGACCGGTCCTACAACTACACCTACAACTACACCTCCGTGATGACGGTAAGTTTTCGCAAGTGTTTAGCATAACAAATGCGTACTTAGCTTAAGAAATGACCTATTTATCTCCAAAATGCCGTATACTTAGCTTAGTTTCCTCGAAAATGACATTATAACCTTACTTAGGTCCAAAATGACCAATTTTACCATGGATAGCTCTCAAATGACCTATACTTAGCTTAGCTTAAGAAATGACATATTTAGCTCTAAAATGACCTGTACTTAGCATTATTTCCTCCAAAATGACATAATAACCTTAATTAGCTCCAAAATGACCAATTTTACCACGGATAGCTCTCAAATGACCTATACTTAGCTTAGCTTAAGAAATCACCTATTTAGCTCCAAAATGACCTATTTAACCTAGGAAAGCTCTAAAATGACATATACTTAGCATTTATTCCTCCAAAAATGAATTTATATGGTTAGCTAGCTCAAAAATGACATAATAACCTTAATTAGCTCAAAAATGGCCTATTTAACCTAGGATAGCTCTAAAGTTACCTATACTTAGCATTTATTCCTCCAAAATGACTCAATATGCTTAGCTAGCTCAAAAATGACATAATATGCTTAAGAAATGACCTATTTAGCTCCAAAATGACTTAATATGCTAAATTAGCTCAAAAATGGCATAATTACTTAGGTTAGCTCTGAAATGACCTATACTTAGCTTATTTAGTTCATTTATGACATACTTAGCATATTTAGGTCAAAAATGGCCTATTTAACTAGGTTAGCTCTAAAATGACACAAGTAAGCAATAAGAAGAAGAAAAAGAAAGAGAAGAAAAATTCTTCTTCTTCTTCTTCTTCTTCTTCTTCTTCTAGTCTTCTTCTTCTTCTTTTTCTTCTTCTTCTTCTAGTCTTCTTCTTCTTCTAACTTCCTTCTTTCCCATTTTGCAGATTTGATTCACTTCACGGAAGCTTGCGTTCATGGAGTCCTTGTCCTTCCATTTTGTTTTGATTCTGTAGGATCAACAATTGACACTGGCATATGTATGTATAGATGAATGAAACTTGCATATGTATGGATGAGACTTGCATATGTTTTGATTTGGTATGTGTTGGATGATCATATCCATATGGCTTGCATATTATTTGCATATGTGTTGTTTATTATGTGGTGGATGAGACATTTTATGTGATGGACTAGACATAATGTTTGCCTTATTATGTGATTCTGAATATATATATATATGTGTGTGAATTTATTTGCAAATGAATTGATATAAGAGAAAACAGTAAAAACGGGGGCTATATAGCCACTTTGCCGTCTGCTAGCAGACGGCAAATAGGCCACGTGGCAGTAGCCTGTGCAAGCTGGGCTGGCCTATTTGGCCTGTTTGCCGTCTGCGAGCAGACGGCAAAGAGCTTTCTTCTTTGTCGTCTGCTGGCAGACGGCAAAGAGCGCCGTTAGCCCCCTAACGGGGCTGGCACCTTTTGTCTGCCGTCCAGGGGCTTTGCCGTCTGCCAGCAGACGGCAAAGAGCTTGGCTTCTTTGCCGTCTGCCAGCAGACGGCAAAGTGGCCTTTACCGGCACCCGTTCGGCCGGACTGTTCGCCGTCTGCTGGCGGACGGCAATGGCTTTGCCGTCCGCCAGGCAGGCCTTTGCCGTCTGCTATGGCAGATGGCAAAGAAGCTGATTCCAGTAGTGATACCACCCATTGGCGACGTGGGCCCATAAGCCACACGGCCAGGTTAGTAAAATAGTTTTCAAAATCTAGACTCAACTTCGGCCAAGGAGTTGGAAAGGGGGCTTCCTACAGGCAGTCGGCTCTGATACCAACTTGTGACGCCCCCGACTTGATCGTGCACTAATCATACACGCAAATGCACACGATCAAGCCTAGGGACTCACGGGAAGATATCACAACACAACTCTAGACACAAAAAAATAATAATACAAGCTTTATATTACAAGCCAGGGGCCTCGAGGGCTCGAATACATAAGCTCGATGTCATACAAGCATCAGCGAAAGCAAAAGTATCTGAGTACAGACACAAGTTAAACAAGATGCCTTAAGAAGGCAAAAACAAACAACAACTCTGATCGAAAGAGGCAAGGCCTCCTGCCTGGGAGCCTACTAACTACTCCTGGTTGACTGGCTTAACGTAGCAGTGGCCTCCGGGACTCTCCTGGTAGTAGTCTCCTGTGGTGGCGTCTGGCTCCTGAGCTCCGTCGTCTGATTTCGTCAAATGGGTATGGGGAAAAGAACAGCAAAGCAACTGT
Organism: Elymus sibiricus; assembly: GCA_039707655.1. Classification (NCBI taxonomy): domain Eukaryota; kingdom Viridiplantae; phylum Streptophyta; class Magnoliopsida; order Poales; family Poaceae; genus Elymus; species Elymus sibiricus. Next base: position 128,710,399 of record CM077667.1, read on the forward strand.
GAGTACTCATCCAAAGTACTCGCAAGACTGACATCAGAACTATGCTAAATGCATTGTATCAAAGGAATGGGGCTATATCTGTGGACTGTACTGCAGAATGCTGGAATAAAGGGGGAGAAACCTAGCCTATCGAAGACTAGCATCTTCAAGCAATCTTACAGCATCAGAAGAGAGTAGAGTACAGTAACATACCATATTGGTTGTACAGCAGCAACTCCCCGAGATCCTTTCTCGACTATCCCGCGAGAAAGCGATCCAGAGAGCAATAGTAACAGTTTAATATGTACCATTATCAGTTTGTAGTTGTCATAGATCCGGGCACAACTCCGAGCGTCCTGTTACCGTGGACACGGCTATTCGAATAGATAACTTCCCTGCAGGGGTGCACTACTGTTACCCAACACGCTCGATTAACTCTGGCCGGACACACTTTTCTGGGTCATGCCCGGCCTCGGCTGATCGACACACCGCAGCCCTACCTAGAGCTCAGCAGAGAGGTCCCCGCCGGTCTACATCCTAAGTGCTCAGGGTTCTTGGGCCCATCCCCCTTTGCACTCCGGGTCGTTGCGCACACGCGGGTCCAGGCACCACCTCTGTCCTGAATGGCGCCGGCCCAGCCATGCCGAAAGGCTGAACTGGACGTCTGACAAAGCTTTTGGCTGATACATACGGTGTAGAGGGCCCCATTAAACCATTATCCCACGTGGTGGTGGTGCGTAAAGGGCACGACGACCCACTCAGATCAAATACCCAGTTCCGTTAAGCGTATTTAGTAACTCGCAGAGACGATCAGAGTTTCTGTCGCTCCGACTTGGTAAAACATGACGCGCGGGTGCTCTTGGAGCCAACCCGACTTTAATGATATTCACTCGCGGGCACCCTTGGGGCCAGCCCGACTTTAACAGTTTAAGTATTTGCAGAATGTAAATGTTTCCGCGATCCTCACCCAGAGTGATCTCGGCCCGATATCAAGCATGGCATACGGACAAGGGTGATGGGCCACCGATGAAGAAGTAGCACAGCTAAGTATTGTGGGACAACATGTGGGGTATCAATAACAGACTACAAAATCAGGCTATGCATCGGATTAGGTGCTATCGGAGCAGTAGCAGGGGTAATTCTAATGCAAGCATAAGAGAAAAGGGAATGGGTGATATCTGATGATCAAGGGGATTTTGCCTTCCTGGAGGCTCTGCTGAAGGGAGGAAGAAGGGTCGTCGACGACGTAGTCGATCACAGCGGCAGCCTCGGTCTTGGGGTCTACCGGAGAGGAGGGGGAAGAAACAATAAATACAAGGCAATAATGCAACAGGGATGCATGACATGTCTAAATGATATGCAGAGGTGTTTTACTGCCTATCTAAAAGATTTAGTTAATTTAGGAATTTATTTGGATTTATTTTATTAAGGTAAAGCACTATTCATTTATCGAAATCAGTCAAAATGTCCATGTTCAGCTAGCTAGGAGTGTTGGATAGACGTTTTGATTACATATTCGGAATCTTCATGTTTTTCTGATCATTTTACATATATAAATTATTTTAATCCGAGTTACGGTTTAAAAGATATGAATTTTCAAAGTTTTATTAATTTTCTGGAATTATTTTAATTATTTAATTCAACATTATCCAGAATAGTGTTCTGCTGACGTCAGCATGATGTCAGCATGATGTCAGCAGTCTGACAGGTGGGTCCCACCTGTCATACACTGTTTAGATTAATTATTAATTAATTAAGTTAATTAGGTTTAATTAGTTTTAATTAATAATTAGGCTAATTAATCAGAGTTAATTAATTAATTAACTAATTAACTAATTAAGTACTTATTTTAAATCTTTTAATTACTTATAATTTATTTAATCTATTTATTTATTTATTTTATCTATATTTATTCTTTACGTTTTAAACAGTAAACAGGGGGGTCCACTGGTCAGTGGCGGACCGGACATGTCCGGCTGTAACCATTCGGGCACCGGACATGTCCGGTGCCCACAGTGATGCAGTCACGGGAGAAACCGGACGCGTCCGGCGACGCGGCGCGACGACGGCGGCGGCGAGGCGGCCAGCGGCGTCACGGACGAGCGCGCGAGAGGGAGGCGAGGCCAGCGCGCGCGAGTGCTTAGCGGAGGCGCGGGCAGGCGCACGGCGAGCGGAGCCGGGGACGGCAGCGGCAGCGGGACGCGCGCAGGCGCGCGGCAGCGAGCAGCAGCGGGAGGAGGCGGCAGGCGGGCGACGGTGACGCGAGCGCGAGGCCGAGCGCAGCGAGGCGGGGCGGCAGCTGCGGGCGTGGACGGGCGGCGGCGAACGCGGTGGACGGCGGCGACCGAGAGGGGGAAAAGGGAGGCGGCGGCGGAGCTCACAAGCGATGCAGGGGAGAGGGGCGGCGTGGCTCGGGGAAGCCGTGCGGGGAGGCGGTCAAGGAGGCGACGGGCGGCGGCGAGGACGAGGCGGTGGCGACGGGCGCAGGCGTCGGGGGCGGGCGGCGCCCAGAGGGAGAGAGGGAATCGGGGGGAGTGGGTGAGGGTTAGGGTTACGGGGAGGGGAGGGGCAGGCCTAAATAGGCCAGAGGAGAGCGGGTGGGCCGGCCGGGCTTCGGCCCAGTAGGCCAGGGGGGGTTCCCCCTTTTTTTTGTTTTTCTATCTATTTTTCTGTTTTCTATTTTCTGTTTAGTAAATCGTTTAGCCACAATTTTAGTTTTGAAAAATAAGTGACTTAGCCCAAAATTAACAGTGCAATATTGTTTAATGCCAGAAATTGGTTTGGAGGTGATATGATTTCATTTGAATTTTTAATAATTAAAAAGGTATTAAATATTGTCGTATTGGATCTGTTTTGAGGTTGTTAGAGTCATTTAACTAATTCAATAAATGTTGATCATATTTTTATAAATGCCTCTGGATTATTTACAAAATTACGAACTATTTTGTTTTAATTTTGGAACAACTTTTAATTTCACTTTTAAATTGATTTGCAATTTGAATCTGAATTTGAAATGTGATATGATGCTAATGATGATCATGCACTATTAATCATGATGACATGGCACTGTTAACAGGGGATGAGCTCTGCCTTGTTCATTCATTGTCCCAATCTTTTTCGATAAAGGATGCTTTTATTATCTCAAAATGTAGCATCAAGCTGATACAAAGCATTAAGAGTAACACCCGGCCTCTGCATAACCAGAATGCACACAGCCAACTACCAGTAGTCCGACAAAGAGAAAGGTAAAGGACCGACAATTCGGCAACAGTAGAGTCCTATAGACCGACACTATGCCTATGTCGAAAGGGATGGTGGACCGATCCGGAGATTATGCTGCCACCCATGTTGGGTAAAAACCTCCGTAGCCACCTGCTCCAACTGCGTACACACCACCTTGAACAGCGATTGATACTCCGCACGTTGTAGCGTAGACCACGTACGAAGCAAGTGCGTACAACGGAAAACCACCTGCAAAGGAGAAGCATTTTTGTCATTAAAAACAACATCATTTCTACATAGCCAAAGCGACCATAGTAAGGCATACGCTCCCACCCTTATTAGCGTTTTGTACCTATTTGAAATACTGTCCAGCCAATGACCAAGAATATTGGCAACACTTGTGGGCGGAAACAAATTTGACGCTATTTGGATGACTGACCACGTAGAACGCGCAAACTTACATTGGAAGAAAAGGTGTTTGATTGTCTCGTCATGAGTACAAAAACAACACTTCTTACTTCCTCGCCAGTTGCGTCGTGCGAGGTTGTCTTTGGTTAGCACAACTCCCCTACGGAGATACCACATGAAGATTTTAACTTTAAGTGGTATCTTTGCTTTCCAAAATTTTTTATTATTGCTCACCGGTACCTCAGAATGCGTGAGTGCACGATACATAGAGTCTACTGTGAAAGACCCCGATGTAGTAAGGTTCCAGCGAAACACATCCCGGCCTTGTGTCAGGTTAATCAAATCCAGACGGGACAAGAGATTATGCCATGACGTAAGTCGAGTGCCAATCAAGTCCCGCCTAAAATAAATATTTGGCGGGAATGAACTGAGCACCTGCGCAATAGTACTATTCTTATCGCGTGCTATGTTGTACAAGGCCGGATATTGTTCTCGGAGACTAGCATTGCCTAGCCATATGTCTTCCCAAAAACGAATCTCCGACCCTTCCTTTATCGCGAAAGACCCAAAGCGAAAGAGATGTTTCTTTGCCGTCATTAGGCCAGACCAAAAATGCGAATCTCCAGGTTTCCAATATACCTGAGACACCGCTTTTTGGCCTATATACTTGTTGCGCAACATGGTTTGCCAAACGCCATCCTCAGTAAGAAGTTTGAACAACCATTTACTAAGTAGGGCCTCATTCTTGACCTGCAGGTCATGAATACCAAGACCACCTTGGTCTTTCGGCCTATAAACCACACTCCATTTGGCCAGCCTATATTTTTTCTTTTCACCGTCTCCTTGCCAAAAGAATCTGGACCTAAAATAGTCCAGTCTTTGCAAGACCCCTTTTGGGAGCTGGAAGAACGAAATCATATAGAGAACCATATTTGTGAGGACAGAGTTTATCAAAACCAGTCGTCCTCCGACCGAGAGCAACTTGCCTTTCCAACTGCTCAAGCATTTCTCAAGTCGCTCCTCTACATTCTTCCACTCTGCAATGGTGAGACGCCGATAATGAATCGGTATTCCCAGATATTTAATTGGGAATTGGCCATGTGCGCAACCAAATATGTCAGCATAATCGGCCGCCGCCTCAACGGCTTCTCCAAAGCAGAACAATTCGCTTTTATGGAAGTTAATCTTAAGACCTGACATTTGCTCAAACGCTGACAATAGGAGTTTCAGGTTTCTAGCCTTGTCCAGGTCATGATCCATAAAGAGAATTGTGTCATCGGCATATTGCAGAATCGAGAGGCCACCATCCACTAGATGTGGCACTACTCCTGCAATCTGGCCGTCCTGCTTAGCGCGCTCAATCAGAATAGCCAACATGTCAGCCACAATGTTGAATAACATTGGGGACATGGAGTCACCCTGCCGTAGTCCTTTTTTGGTCTGAAAGTAATGGCCGACATCATCATTGACTTTGATGGCCACACTACCTCCAGTTACAAAATTTTGGATCCACTGGCGCCATTGATCGGAGAAACCTTTCATCCTTAGGGCCTGTTGGAGGAAAGACCATTTCACCTTGTCATAGGCTTTTTCAAAGTCAATTTTGAATATTACTCCACTCATGTTTTTCCGGTGCATCTCGTGGACGGTATCATGCAGGATTACTACGCCATCGAGTATATTCCTTCCTTGCATGAAAGCCGTTTGAGATGGCCGAACAACATGGTCAGCTACCGAGTTTAACCTATTCGTTGCCACTTTGGTGAAAATCTTGAAGCTGACTTTAAGGAGGCATATGGGTCTAAACTGCTGGATCCGGTTGGCCTCCTTAATCTTCGGCAACAAGACAATCTCACCAAAATTAAGTCTGAATAGGTCAAGTCGGTCGGCATGAAGACAATTGAACAACTCCAAAAGGTCAGACTTGATGATATCCCAGAAATTCTGATAGAATTCTGCGGGGAAACCATCAGGGCCTGGAGCTTTGTTGTGTTACATTTGAAACACCGCAGCCCTCACCTCATCTTCTGAGAATGGTGCCGTGAGGAGATCGTTTTCTTCTGCCGTTACTTGTGGAATATCATCTGTTCGGGTCTCGTCAAGCGTGAATTTTCCTTCAGACGGCGCTCCGAACAGAGATTTGTAGTACTTGGTGATATACTTTTTGAGCTCCTCCTGACCTTCGATCTGCCCCTCATCTTGTTGGAGACTGTAAATACATTTCTTCCTATGCCGCCCATTGGCGACCAGTTGGAAGTATCTTGTATTACTATCACCCATCAAAATGAAATCAGCTTTGGATCTCTGGTAGTATTTGATCTCCTCTTCTCGCAGAAGGCGGGCAACCATCTCATTAGATTGATTTTTCAATTCAATCTCTTGCTGAGATAATGTGCGCGTCTCTGCAATTTTATCGAGGTCATCAATGATGGTACAGAGCCTTTGTTTTTCTTTTTTATAAATTCCGTTGGTGTGTTTTGCCCATCCAGAGAGGTGTCGCCTAATGGCTCTTATTTTAAAGTTCCATCTCTGAATAGGTGTACGACCAACGGCGGGCCTCTCCCAAACATTCTTGATTATGTCTATGAATCCGTCCCTATGCAGCCATCCCAATTCAAATTTGAAAGGGCGTCGGGTCATCGGGTTCGTAGAGTTAGAATCCAGAATGATGGGTGCGTGATCCGATAAGGCCTCGATACGCTCTAGGGCTCGAACGGTTACCAGAGGAAATTTTAGTTCCCATTCGGTATCCATAAGTACCCTATCGAGCTTTTCGTATGTCGGCACAGATCGGTTGTTGGCCCAAGTGAATTGACGCCCCGACATATTGGCCTCTCGTAGATCCAAACTGTCTATCACAACATTGAATAGGAAAGGCCAATGAGTGTCAAAACGATGATTATTTTTCTCTTCTTGGTACCTAAGAATATTAAAGTCCCCTCCAATAAGCATTGGATACGGATTATTCTTAGCCAAGTTCACCAATTCCCGAAGGAAAGCAGATTTATGCTCATCTTGGGCAGCTCCATAGACAGCGACGAGAGTCCATGTGAAATTATCAGCTCTGTTTCTAAGGTGAAATTTTATATGAAATTCACCGATCGAAAAAGCCAACAAGTCCATGACTGTCGTCATTATCCCAAGAAGTATTCCGCCGGATCTTCCACGAGCTAGTAGACTATGCCATGTGTAGTCGAAACCACCTGATAGGTGATCGAGGACATGCGGGCGAAAGTCACACTTGCCAGCCTCGGAAATTGCCACAAAATCCAAACCGTGTTCCCGCACACAATCACCGACGTGTTTATGTTTAGCCAAGTCCGAGATACCTCTGCTATTCCAAAACATGCCTCTCATGTGGAAACTCGGGTTTGTGTTGAATTCTTCGCCTTCTTGGGCGGTTTTTGTTTCTTTTTAGACGAGTGCGATTTAGATTTCCACGAAGACGCCGTGAAGTCACAAAACATGGACCCAGGTCTTGCGTCATCCAATTCAACCTCGGTAACCTCCCCAACCAAGTGGGATAAAAGCGGACCATCATATTTGGCATCTGCTTCATCCTCCTCCTCGGTTTCTGGGTCATGTATGGTGGTTTTACACTTCGGAGAAACCTTTACACGGTCAATCTCCATATGTTTAAGCACCCGTACCGACAAATTAATTTCATTATCGGTCTTTCCCATAGATACTCCGACCTTATTTAAACTAGTAGAAATGTGATTGTCGGAAAAGGAAAGAAATGACTGAGCGGACGAGGTACCTGTTGTGAGGTCCAAATTCCTCGCAGCTTGGCGACGCATAGCCTTCGCAAGAGAGTGCTCATCGGTCGAGGAAGAACCATCAGCATCGAGGGAGTGACGGTTACTACGTCGAAGGGGCGAAGCCAACCCTTCGGACATAGTCCCCATCGATTGCTTCAGCGGAGTAGATGAAGTCCTCTGCAAAGCAGGTGGCGTCCGAAGCGTCCCAAAGGTTGGTGAAGAGGGACGCGTCGCAGGTCCCATCGGAACGACCGCAACGGGTGCTGAAGAAGATCCTCTAGCACGATCCGTCGCGTGGCCAGGTGGAACCATAGGGACGGCCGCACACAATGGAGATTCCACCGCTGGCGACGTCGAAGCAGGAAGAGCAGCACTCGCGGCTGGACCGAAGGCCGGCTGCAACAGCATCGAAACCAGAGTAGCAGCATGCACAGTATTGCATGCGGCGGGCGTAGCGGCCGGACGCACGACTGACTGGAGCAGCGCCGAAGCCGAGGCAGGATCAAGCTTTGCGCTGCATGCAGAAACGGACGCGGCACTCTGCAACGGCGTCGCTGACCCCTGCACCGTAGCTGCTGCATGTACGTGGGCAAGCGAACCGTGTGCAGCATCCGTTGTTTGCAGTGCGGTGCGAACTGTGGACCGGCCCTTCTCCAACTCGTCTTGCATGGACATGCCTGCATCCGTGGACTCCTGCACCACCTGTACGTGGGTGTGTGTACACGTAACCTCTGGACGCCTCGCAGCAGATGACACTTGAGCAGCAGTATGCAGTGTTTGCTGCGTAGCCTGCATGGGGACTGCAGCACTTACTTGAGACCCCGACGCCGAATTTGGATCAGCTGGTTGGACGTTCTTTGACCTCTTGCTAGCATCCCTATCAGGCATATCCTCATCTCGGTTAGCACCGTCGTCATGTCCATCATCATGGTTTTCCCAAATCCGTGGAATAAACTCAACGTCGGGGATGAAGGCTTCCTCCTCAAGTACAAACCGAAATGCATATCCATTAAGCTTTATGTAGACATCCGAGGAGACGGAAACTTCATCAGAACCATCTTTTTTGGAGAAAATATCCAAAGAGTGGACCGCCACCTGGATGCGCACAATACCATGACGGCGCAAGCAAACCAAGTCTACATCCTGCGTGGCGCCAATGACTGATCCTACCGCCCACAAACCAAGAAAATGGCGGAGGGGTGGTGGTACACCTGTGACATGAACCCAAACAGACTGCAAAGGGAGAATCGATGAAACCTCCTCAACTTTCCATTCACTAAAAGCAATCTTCACATTTTGTGATTTGACATTATACTCAAAAGATGTCACGCGCTTCAAGACCTCCATAGACGGGAAACAAACTAAGAAAGCATTATCTCCATGGGGTACGGCTTCCCACTTCCAGGATGTCTGAACCGATGCGATCTTGGCGACCTCTACCTCGACCACAGTAGCGGACAATGACCCACTGGAGATCGTAACCAAAGCAGTTGGCAGAGTTGGAGGTGCAAGGTGCTCCTTGAATAGCAAGTCCGGTAATTGCACGAACATAGCATTAACTAAACCACATCCACCAAGCAACGTAGTAGGCCTCGGTTGCTTGAGGACAGGGCACCGATGCAAAGGGTGCTTGTAATTGTCGCAAATGTGACAGAAATGAATCGCCGTGCAGTCCTTGGAAAGATGATCATCTGACCGGCATTTGAAACACCAAAGACCAGTTCGCTTTCCTTTCGGCCCACGTCCAGTGGCTTCAGCGGAGTGCACATCCACCGGTGCAGTATTTCGGGCCTCGGGAACACGTGTGGCGGGGCCTGGTACTACAGCAGACGGTGGGAATATCGGCGGAGGTCGCGCAACCGGGGTGACATCACTGACAGCAGCAGCATCACGGCGCCCCCCCATGCGCTTGTTCTTATTGCGGTGAGTAGGAGCCTCCGGCGCTGTTGTGTTGCAAGTCCCGAAGACCACCGGTGCCGGCACAGCCGGAGCAGCCCGCTGGCCAGATGGATGGGCAGTCGACGAAGAGGACGCACCGAATCGGAAGGGTCCGGCAGCAGCACCGAAGCCGGTGGATGGCCCGGGATTCGTCGCAATTCCCGCTGGAGGAGGGCCCTTAGGCGCGTTGCCGTTCCGGCCAGCCATCAGCTGCGGCGATGGCCGTTGCAAGGCAGCAGCGTACGACGATGGCGGCACCGCCCGAGAGTACGCGCAGACGGAGGCAGTATTTGGGCGTAGATGCGTTTGCGTCTGGCGAAGATGTACGTCAGCCCTTCTGATAGTGCGACCCAAACGAGCAGTCAGGCCCTTGTTGGGCCCTTCAGCACGCAAAAGGCCCAAGGGATCAAGCGTCGTTTGACTGGATGCATGATCATTGCATGCATGCGTTGCCGCGAGCGTTACTGCCCCTTGACTTTGATCCGCCGAAGATGACGGATCGGCCAGCACATCCGGCATGAATGCAGCCAGCGCCACTGGCGGCGTGATCCGCGGACGGGGGAGTGGCCCTCTCCAAGGCTTGATGCAAATCCCACGACGCCGTGTCGATGTCACCGGCGATGGCCGTGGCGATTTCGGCGCCCCATCTGACCGAGCGGACGGCTCCTGAGACGAAACCCGGCCCTCCATGCCGGCCGATGCCTCCGGAGACACGGAACCTCGACGTTCCCATACTCGCGACGCCGTCGTCGGAAAACCGACATCGTTCCAAAACTCCTGCACAAGCTCCTCTTTCGATTTCTTCCGGCGAGACACGGAAGTCCAAGGACCTCCCTCTGCGTCATGATCTGCTTGCGGAAGGACCATATTTGCCGCCTTGACCGCCACCCCCTCCGCTTCGGGCAGATCAACGACTTCTTCGATGGCCAGGGGTTGAAAACGTGATCCTTCAGCCGGCAACAATGCCGACGAACCAGGAGCAAAGCCCCCCGGCGCCAAGGTCAGCCTGCGCCGCGCCGGGAACACCCGATGGCCAACGCGAATGAGGCAATCCAATAGCACCATCTCAGTACCAGGCGAGATCCATTCCTTCTCTCGCAGCAGTCTTCCCTCTACGATCTTGCCGCCATCATCCCGTAGGAAGAAAAAGTTGTGTGGCTGGTCGAGGAAGAGAGATCCGGGGCGCCAGTCCGTCCTGCCGTCGAGAGGAGCTGACGAGAACGTCGCCGACCACCACAGGGGCGGTGGCGACTCCGGCGGTCTAGTCATCTCTCCGGCGGCATTTTACTCAGATTATAGCCATCATCCGGGAATGACATCGCGCCGCCGTTGCTCTGGCTTGCCGGCCAGGGTCGTGAGACCGCGGGATGGCCGGAGGCTAGCGAACCACGGGATGGGGCACACGAGGAGCGCCAAAGGATGTGTTGCGTACTCCGCGCGCCATCCATTGTCCCAATCTAACTGAAGGAATTTGATCTAGATCAATGTGCAAACGCTGTCTAGAAATCAGAAGATTATTTCTAGCCGGACAGTGTTGCACACTATGAAACATCACTCCACAAAAAGTGCAAATGCGACCAATTCTTTCATAAAACAGATAGACCCAGCTTGCCAAATCTCTAGTAAATGAGACCCATATTTTGTCGCGAACAGGATTAGCTACTGCCATCTTAATGGTGCCCCACATGTATTCAGTTTTAGCATAAAGCATGGCTTGACTGAAAGGATGAAATTCTGAAACTTGGCCCAAACTACCCAAAATCTTCTGCAAGAGTTCTTGAGAACGAAAATGAGATGGAACACCATAAATCCGAACCGTAACAAAGATAGTATCAAACTTATAATCCTGAAAATCTTTGTTGTGGTCCTCCGGATCCATGAACTCAATCAATAAGTTAGCAGAACCCATGCTCCAAGGCTGACGAGTAAATACAAACATGGCTGCTTCCAAAGACTGAAAATGAGCAACAAATATGTACCTTGAAAGCTGAGATATGCCTTGATAGTTGTCTCTCCAGGCCCTAGCCATGGATTGTTGCACTGTATTAAGAGATAAAATCCTTGGGGTACCTCCAGTAACTGCCAGCTTCATGAGAATGTTATATCTAGCATCCTTTCCTTGATCTCTGTTTTCTTGATGAACTTGAATATGGAGAACTTCTGGATCCTGAATAGACAAGCTTTGCATGTTGATCTCAATCCCCGGATCTGGATTGAAAGCTTCCGGAGAACCCATGGCGGTTTCCCTCCCTGGCTGCCCCCCCCCCAAATCTTGCCTTTCCATCTCAAAACCGAGCAAAGCAAGCTGAGAAACTGAGGAAAAAGGAACAGAGGAGGAGAGTACACTAGGAACTCGGAGAGAAATCAGGGGAGAAAGGATTATGCGTGTAGAAGGAAGGAACCAAGAGAGCGGAGAGAGGGAGGAGAGCTAGAGAGCGGCATGTCGCCAGTCCAGAGAGTCCGCACCATTGAATGTAGGCTAGATCATTCGTATTTCTTATTTGAATCTTTGGTTTAGTTAGGACAACTAGATCAATTTTTCTTGCCATGGGAAGAGGTGCTTTGTGATGGGTTCGATCTTGCGGTGTCCTCCCCCAGTGATAGAAGGGGCAGCGAGGCACGCATGTATCGTTGCTATTAAGGATAACAAGATGGGGTCTATTCCTACATGAATAGATCTTGTCTACATCATGTCATCATTATTATTGCATTACTCCGTTTCTCCATGAACTTAATACACTAGATGCATGCTGGATAGCAGTCGATGTGTGGAGTAACAGTAGTAGATGCAGAATCATTTCGGACTACTAATCTTGGACGTGATGCCTATATATTGATCATTGCCTTGGATATAGTCATGATTATTTGATCTTCTATCAATTGCCCAATCGTAATTTGTGTACCCATCGTGTGCTATTTCCTTGAGAGAAGCCACTTGTGAAATCTACGGCCCTGGGGTCTATCCTTTTAATATTTTGCTTTCCGATCTATCTTTTTCCGCATTTGTTTTCAGATCTATTATTACAAAAACCCAAAAATACCTTACTGCACTTTTTATTTGCATCATTTATTTTGTGTTCTTGTGCGATCTATTTATCCGATCTCATACAAACCAATCTGTCTTTTTACTGTGGAGTGATTGATAACATTTCTTACGCGTCAGGTTGCAAGTATTTGTTCTTTGTGTGCATGTACCGTTTACATAATGTTGCTTGGTTCCGCTAGTGGTTCGATAACCTTGGTTTCATAACTAAGGGAAATACTTACCGTAGATGTGCTGCATCATCCCTTCCACTTTGGGGAAATACCGACACAGTCTCAAGCCATGTCAACCGCCCCCAAACCTTGGATACTGTTGTTGATCTTGCTAGTTTACACGAAGAGGTGGTCGATGCATTCCGCAAGGATGAGCGGTGTACTCCTTGATATGTCCATTTTGTATCATGATTTCCTACTGTTATTTATAATGTTTTTATGCATAATGATGCTTTATGGAGTAATTCAAATGCCTTTTCTCTCATAATATGCAAGGTTTACACAAACAGGGAGAATGCCGGCAGCTGGAATTCTGGACCTGAAAAAGCATATCAGAGACACCTATTCTGCACATCTCCAAATAAGCTGAAACTTCACGGAGAATTATTTTGGAATATATAAAAAATACTGGAGCAAATAACTACCGGAGGGGGGCACCTGGTGACCACAAGACACGAGGGCGCGCCAGGCCCCCCAGGCATGCCCTGGTGGGTTGTGGCCAGCCCGGCCCACCTCCGGTGCCCATCTTCTGGGACTTTCGGGATGGAACGCCGCCGTCTCGAGGCGGAACTTGGGCAGGAGGACTTTTGCCCTCCGGCGGAGCGATTCCGCCGGGGGAACTTCCCTCCCGGAGGGGGAAATCGAAGCCATCGTCATCACCAACATCCCTCTCATCTTTGGGAGACCAATCTTCATCAACATCTTCAACAGCACCATCTCCTCTCAAACCCTAGTTCATCTCTTGTGTTCAATCTTTGTACCGTAACCTCAGATTGGTACCTGTGGGTGACTAGTAGTGTTGATTACATCTCGTAATTGATTACTATATGGTTTATTTGGTGGAAGATTATATGTTCAGATCCATTATGCTATTTAATACCCCTCTGATCTTGAGCATGAATATCATGTGTGAGTAGTTACCTTTGTTCTTGAGGTCACGGGAGAAGTCATGTTGCAAGTAATCATGTGAAGTTGATATGTGATCAATATTTTGATGATATGAATGTTGTATTCCCTTAGTGGTGTCATGTGGACATCGACTAGATGGCACTTCACCATCTTTGGGCCTAAGGGAATGCATTGTGGAGTAGTTATTAGATGATGGGTTGCTAGAGTGACAGAAGCTTAAACCCTAGTTTATGCGCTATTTCGTAAGGGGCTGATTTGGATCCAAATGTTTAATGCTATGGTTAGATTTTATCTTAATACTTTTCTCGTAGTTGCGGATGCTTGCGAGGGGGGTAATTATAAGTGGGAGGTTTGTTCAAGTAAGAACAGCACCCAAACACCAGTCCACCCACATATCAAATTATCAAAGTTGCGAACGCAAATCAAACCAACATGATGAAAGTGACTAGATGAAATTCCCGTGTACCCTCAAAAACAATTGCTTATTATAAGAGACCGTTTTGGCCTGTCCTTTGCCACAAAAGGATTGGGCTATCTTGCTGCACTTTATTTACCGTTACCGTTACTTGCTCATTACCAATTATCTTGCTATCAAACTACTTGTTACCTACAATTTCAGTGCTTGCAGAAATTACCTTGCTGAAAACCGCTTGTCATTTCCTTCTGCTCCTCGTTGGGTTCGACACTCTTACTTATCGAAAGGACTACGATTGACCCCCTATACTTGTGGGTCATCAAGGCTCTTTTCTGGCGCCGTTGCCGGGGAGTGAAGCGCTCTTGGTAAGTGGAAATCGGCAAGGAAAAATGTATACTACATGCTGAAATTTATAGTCACTTGCTACTATGGAAAACAATCCTTTGAGGGGTTTGTTCGGGGTATCTTCACCTCGACCGAAACCACAATTAGTTGCCCCTCAACCTACTGCACCTACTGAAAATATTGGTTATGAAATTCCTATGGGTATGATAGAACAACTTCTAGCTAATCCTTATGCAGGAGACAGAACTGAACATCCTGATATGCACCTAATACATGTGGATGAAATTTGTGTATTATTTAAGCTTGCAGGTTTACCCGGAGATGAAGTTAAGAAGAAAGTTTTCCCTTTATCTTTGAAGTAAAAAAGCATTGACATGGTATAGGATATGTGATGATATTGGATCATGGAACTGGAATCGATTGAAATTAGAATTCCACCAAAAGTTTTATCCTATGCATCTAGTTCATCGTGATCAGAATTATATATATAATTTTTGGCCTCATGAAGGAGAAAGCATCGCTCTAGCTTGGGGGAGACTTAATTCAATGTTATATTCATGCCCCAATCATGAGCTCTCAAGAGAAATTATTATTCAGAATTTTTATGCTCGGCTTTCTCATAATGATTGATCCATGCTCGATACTTCTTGTATTGGTTCTTTTATGAAGAAGACTATTGAATTCAAGTGGGATCTCTTAGAAAGAATTAAACGCAACTCTGAATATTGGGAGCTCGACAAAAGTAATGAGTCAGGTATTAAGCTTAAGTTTAATTGTGTTAAATCTTTTATGAATACCGATGTTTTTCACAAGTTTAGCACTAAATATGGACTTGACTCTGAGATAGTAGCCTCTTTCTGTGAATCATTTGCTACTCATGTTGACCTCCCTAAGGAGAAGTGGTTTAAATATCATCCCCCTATTAAAGAAGAAATTAAAGAGCCAATAAAAGCTAAAGATGAAACCATCATTTACAATGTTGATCCAGTTGTGCCTAATACTTATATTGAAAAACCACCTTTCCCTGTTAGGATAAAGGAACATGCTAAGGTATCAACCGTGGTTTGCAAAATTAATATTAAAGCACCTAAGCCCTCTGAACAAATTAAAGTAGAACCTAGTGTTGCTATGGTTAAAGATCTCTTGGTAGAAAATATTGATGGGCATGTTATTTACTTCTGTGATGAAGCTGCAAGAATTGCCAAACCCGATGAAAAAGATAAACATAGACCCGTAGTTGGCATGCTTGTTGTCTCAGTTAAAATAGGAGATCATTGCTATCATGGTTTATGTGATGTGGGTGCTAGTGTGAGTGCTATTCCTTTTACCTTATACCAAGAAGTTATGAATGATATAGCACCCGCCGAAATAGAAGACATTGATGTTACTATTAAACTTGCTAATAGAGTCACCATCACACCACTTGGGATTGTTAGAGATGTTGAAGTCTTGCATGGGAGAATAAAATATCCTACTGACTTTCTAGTTCTTGGTTCCCCACAAGATGAATTTTGTCCCATTAGCTTTGGTAGATCTTTCTTGAACAATGTTAATGCTAAGATAGATTGTGAAAAAACAAACCGTCGGTGTTAGTTTTGTTGATGTGTCTCATGAGTTTAACTTTTCCAAGTTTAGTAGACAACCCCGTAATAAAGAATTATCTAGTAAGGATGAAATAATTGGTCTTGCTTCTTGAAAGAACATGTGCTGCCCCCATGTTTGGTTTTGGTAATTGATGACAATCTCTATGGACTAATGGTTGCCTTGAGTTATATTTGAAGGGTTTGTCCATAGGCATTGCTTGAAGACCATTTGTTGGTTTCAAGGTTATTAGAAGAAGAATGTGTGTTGACCAAGGTGCTATTCTAGGATTTATCCAAAGATTGGTCATGTGAGTGTTGAGCCTATTGCAAGCATGTCTTGAAGAAGAAGTTTGTGTGAACATTCATGTTTACCTTCAAGACATCATCCTAATGAAGAGAGTTGGAAAGATTCAAGGTTGATCAAGACTAAATATGAAGAGTGATTCAAGTTGATCAACACACAAAGCGTAGAAGATGTACCGAGTGGGATCAAGTGATCTCACGGTATGGTAAGCATTGTCCATTACGCTTTGTGTACTAACCCATGTTCTATGCGAGAGTTCTATGTGGGGTTAGGTATGTTTCCATGGGCTTGCGTCAAGAGGAAGATCTCATTCAACCCATGGAGGATGACATCAAGTGGTGATCGTCATCAAGATTGTGGTGTGCAAGTTCAAGTGGAGCATCACGAAGAGATCACATGCTTGAAGCTTGCCGTCCATTGTGGTGAAAATGGACTTGTGAAGATGTGCCGAAGAGTGGCTCACCCATAGTGGAGTATGGGGGAGCAATCTACTAGTCTTCATCGAGCCGACGCAATCAAGAAAGGTGGTCCAACTTGAGGAGGTCAAGATCCTCATCATCTAGCTCAAGTGGACTATGCGCAAGGCAAAGGTTTGCCCTTGATAGGTTTTCTATTTTACCAGTCTCATGGTAGTAGTTGGGAGACCGGGTTATAGGATCGATAGCCGTACTATCAAGGGGGGCTCTCAAGTGAGTAGCTTTATCATATCTTCGTAGAGAGCTCAAACCATTGCATCCTTGCATCATCTTTCTTGGTTCGTGTTTGGTGTTTCTCTTTGTGAGTTTTTGAGCTTATGGTCATCTTCATGACAAGCTCGAGTTCATCGAAAACGGAGTTCATATATGCATCTTCTATGATGTTTTCGATGTTGGAGTTTATGCCGGTTCTTCATTCATAGAGGTTTCTTATCTCTATATGTCAGGCATATCTCCCCTTCCACTTCTTATTATAACTCGCTGTTGGATAGTGCTTGTCGTTATCTATCCAACAAGCTTGAGTTTGCTCAATTCGGAGCTCATTTGCAGAAGTTATGGCAGTTTCAGTCTCTGGGCAGTTTTCTTGTCACCCAAGCGGTAGTACCGCTCGGTACCACGGTAGTACCGCTGTGGTCTACCGCAGCGAGTATCGCTTGTGGGATTTTCTTCTGGTATCCTGTTTTTGGTAAGCGGTAGTAGCACGGTAGTAGCACGGTAGTACCGCTATGTGGTACTTCCGCTTTCTACTACCGCTTCCAGTACCGCTTGTTGAAATTCTACTGGTATCCTGTTTTTCCTTAGCGGTAGTTGAGCGGCTGTTGGGCGGTAGTACCGCTTGCGGCGGTAGTACCGCTCCACTACCTCGTTTCTGAGCTGTTCTGCGAACCTTTGCGGTAGTACCGCTTGTGGGTGCGGTAGTACCGCTTCGTGCGGCACTACCGCGCTCCTGTGCTTACTGTACTCACTGGCTTCGGCTGGTAGTACCGCTCTAAGTGGTAGTACCGCTCCTTGGAGCGGTAGTACCGCTTGAGTGCGTCCAGCACAGGTAACGGTTCGATTTGGTGGGGGCTATAAAAGGGGTCTTCTTCCCCAACGGTTATCTTATCCTTTGAGCTCGTTTTTGCCCCCCATTGTTGATCTTCTTGAGCTTGCTAACTCTCAATCCCTCCAATGATTCTTGCTCCTTCTTGAGGGAATAGAGATAGGAGATCTAGATCCATCTTTCCACCAATCACTTTCTCCTCTATGTGAGGGAAACCTTGTGGATCTAGATCTTGGAGTTCTTGGTGTTCTCCTTGTTCTTCCTCTCACTTTCCTCCATAGCTTTTGTTGCTTTGGTGGGATTTGAGAGAGAGGGACTTGAGCACTTCGTGTGTTCTTGCCATTGCATTAGTTGCATCGGTTTGAGTTCTCCACGGTGATACGTGGAAGTTAGTAGTTGAGAAGCTTATTTACTCTTGGGTGTTTGAGCACCCTAGAGCTTGTTCCTCTTGGGTGCTTTGGCGCCCTAGACGGTTGGTGGTGCCTCGGAGCTCAATCATTGTGGTGTAAAGCTCCGGGCAAGCGTCGGGGTCTCCAATTAGGTTGTGGAGATCGCCCTGAGCAATTTGACGGGTACCGGTGACCGCCCCCAAGGGTTGCCAAAGTGTACGGGTTCGGTGACCGCCCTCAAGGGTTGCCATTTGTATGGGTTCGGTGACCGCCCTCAAGGGTCCCTTAGTGGAATCATGGCACCTTGCATTGTGCGAGGGCGTGAGGAGAATACGGTGGCCCTAGTGGCATTGTTGGGGAGCATTGTGCCTCCACACCGCTCTAACGGAGATTAGCATCCGCAAGGGTGTGAACTTCGGGATACATCGTCGTCTCCGCGTGCCTCGGTTATCTCTTACCCGAGCCCTTTACTTATGCACTTTACCTTGTGATAGCCATATTGTTTCTAGTTATATATCTTGCTATCACTTAGTTGTTTACCTTGCTTAGCATAAGTTGTTGGTGCACATAGGTGAGCCTAGTCGATTTAGGTTTTGTGCTTGACAAATTAAACGCTAGTTTTATTCCGCATTTGTTCAAGCCTAAACCGTAATTATTTTAAAGCGCCTATTCACCCCCCCCCCTCTAGGCGACATCCACGATCTTTCACTTCTATTGTCGTTCCTCCTACTAATCCACTAGAACAATATTTGCTTGACCATGAAAATGATATGCACTTGCATGAAAGAAATGAAATAGATAAACTTTTCTTTGAACAACAAGCTCTCCTAAAAAACAATTTGCCTATTGAAACTCTAGGAGGCCCTCCTCCACCTAAAGGTGATCCTGTGTTTGAATTAAAACAATTGCCTGACACTTTGAAGTATGCTTATCTTGAGGAGAAAAAGATATATCCTGTTATTATTAGTGCTAACCATTCAGAACATGAAGAAGAAAGATTATTAAAAATTATGAGCAAGCACCGGGCTGCTATTGGATATACTCTTGATGATCTTAAGGGCATTAGTCCCACTCTATGTCAGCACAAGATCAATATGGAACCTGATGCTAAACCCGTTGTTGATCACCAACGACGATTGAATCCTAAAATGAAAGAAGTGGTAAGAACTAAAATATTAAAGCTTCTAGAAGAAGGTATAATTTATCCCATAGCTGATAGTAGATGGGTAAGTCCCGTTCATTGTGTCCCTAAGAAGGGAGGTATTACTGTTGTTCCTAATGATAAAAATGAACTTATCCCATAGAGAATTGTCACTGGCAATAGAATGGTAATTGATTTTAGAAAATTAAATAAAGCTACTAGAAAAGATCATTACCCTCTGCCTTTCATTGATCAAATGCTAGAAAGATTATCTAAGCACACACACTTTTGTTTTCTGGATGGATATTCTAGTTTCTCTCAAATACCTGTATCACAACCTGATCAAGAGAAAACCACCTTTACTTGTCATTTTGGAACCTATGCTTATAGATGTATGCCTTTTGGTTTATGCAATGCACCTGCCACCTTTCAAAGATGTATGACTGCTATATTCTCTGATTTTTGTGAAAAGATTGTGGAGGTTTTCATGGATGATTTTTCCGTTTACGGAACTTCTTTTGATGATTGCTTAAGCAACCTTGGTCGAGTTTTGCAGAGATGTGAACAAACTAATCTCGTCTTGAATGGGGAGAAGTGACACTTTATGGTTAATGAAGGTATTGTCTTGGGGCATACAATATCTGAACGAGGTATTGAGGTGGATAAAGCTAAAGTTGGTGCAATTGAGAAAATGCCATGTCCTAAAGATATTAAAGGTATTCGGAGTTTCCTTGGTCATGCTGGTTTCTATAGGAGGTTTATTAAAGACTTCTCTAAAATTTCTAGGCCGCTTACTAATCTTTTACAAAAGGATATTCCATTTGTTTTTTATGATGATTGTGTAGAAGCCTTTGAAACACTCAAGAAAGCCTTAACTTCTGCACCTACTGTTCAACCACCTGATTGGAACTTGCCTTTTGAAATTATGTGTGATGCTAGTGATTATGATGTTGGTGCTATTCTAGGACAAAGAGTTTATAAAAAATTAAATGTTATCCATTATGCTAGCAAAACTCTAAACAATGCCCAAAGAAATTATGCTACTACTGAAAAGGAATTTTTAGCAGTTGTGTTGGCTTGTGATAAATTTAGATCTTACATTGTTGATTCCAAAGTTATTGTTCACACTGATCATGCTGCTATTAAATATCTTATGGAAAAGAAAGATGCTAAACCTAGACTCATTAGGTGGGTTCTCTTGCTTCAAGAATTTGATTTACATATCACTGATAGGAAATGAGCTGAGAATCCCGTAGCTGATAACTTGTCTAGGTTAGAAAATATTCTTGATGACCCACTACCTATTGATGATAGTTTTCCTGATGAACAGTTAGCTGCAATAAATGTTTCTCAATACACTCCTTGGTATGTTGATTATGCTAACTACATTGTTGTTAAATATATACCACCTAGTTTCACATACCAACAAAAGAAAAAAATCTTCTATGATTTAAGACATTACTTTTGGGATGACCCACATCTTTATAAAGAAGGGGTAGATGGTATTATTAGATTGTGTACTTGAGCATGAACAGGAACAAATCCTACGAAAATTTCATTCTAAAGCCTATGGAGGACATCATGCGGGAGATAGAACTGCTCACAAGGTATTGCAATCTGGTTTTTATTGGCCTACTCTCTTCAAGGATGCTCGTAAGTTTTTCTTGTCTTGTGACGAATGTCAAAGAATTGGTAATATCGGTAAGCGTCAGGAAATGCCTTTGAATTATTCACTTGTTGTTGAACCATTTGATGTTTGGTGTTTTGACTATATGGGACCTTTTCCTTCCTCTAATGGGTATACTCATATTTTGGTTGTTGTTGATTATGTTACTAAGTGGGTAGAAGCTATTCCAACTAGTAGTGCTGATCATAACACCTCCATTAAAATGCTTAAAGAAGTTATTTTCCCGGGGTTTGGAGTCCCTAGATATTTAATGACTAATGGTGGTTCACACTTTACTCATGGTGCTTTCCATAAAATGCTTGCTAAATATGATGTTAACCATAGAATTGCATCACCCTATCATCCTAAATCTAGTGGTCAAGTTGAACTTAGCAATAGAGAAATAAAATTAATATTACAAAAAACTGTCAATAGGTCCCGAAAGAATTGGTCTAAGAAACTAGATGATGCACTTTGGGCCTATAGAACAGCTTATAAAAATCCTATGGGTATGTCTCCACACAAAATGGTATATGGAAAAGCTTGTCATTTGCCTCTAGAGTTAGAACATAAAGCATTTTGGGCAATTAAAGAACTCAATTATGATTTCAAACTTGCCAGTGAAAACAGGTTATTTGATATTAGCTCACTAGATGAATGGAGAACCCAAGCTTATGAAAATGCCAAACTGTTCAAAGAAAAAGTTAAAAGATGACATGACAAAAGAATCCAAAAGCGGGAATTCAAAGTTGGAGAATATGTTCTTTTGTAGAACTCTCGTTTTAGATTTTTTGCGGGAAAGCTTCTTTCCAAATGGGAAGGACCATATATTATCGAAGAGGTTTATCGTTCTGGAGCTATCAAGATTAATAATGCCGAAGGTACTAACCCGAAGGTGGTCAATGGACAAACAATTAAACACTATATCTCAGGTATGCCTATTAATGTTGAAAGCAATATTATCCAAACCATGACATCGGAGGAACACATAAAAGAAACCTTCCGGAACACTCCAGAATCCTGAAAAAGAGGAGGTACGTGATACGGTAAGTAAACGGACTCCGAAAAATCCACAAAAATATTTTCTGTTAGTTTTGGAATATTACAAAAATTAGGAAAATAAGAAATAAACAGGAAAGCAACCGAGGTGAGCACGATACACCAGGGCACGCCTACCCTCCCTGGCGCGCCCTAGTGGGTTGTGCCCCCCTCGGGCACCTTCCCGACTCCGTTTTCCTTCCATATTCTTGCTTCCCAAGATAAAAAAATCTTTATATATACCCCCGATTGTTTTGACCACCACATCGCAGAAAAATTCTCTGTTCTTGTTTCGTGTTGTTTTCTTATCAGCTCTATCAAGCCAGGCATCATGTCTTCTTCCTCCCCCAATAACGTAGAAGAAGATGCTTGGTTGATGAAGATGGAGCTAAAGAGAGAGGAGCCAAAAGAAGCCAACAATGAAGAAAAGGGCAAGGAAGCTATGAGGGATCAAGCTCAAGAAGGAGGGTTATCCATGCCAACAGAAGAGGAGGAAGAAGAAGATATCCTTCAACCTTATTACAATCATCTCACCCCCACTGAAATTGAAGCTTTTAGGGCTTTTGAAGTGGTTCGTGTTCAGAATAAATTTCTCAGTCATGAAAATATTTTCTAGAGGAGCACATCATCACCCTTCGGAGCGTCATCCGTAAATTGGAGTACCTATTGAGGCTAAAGTATGACACTTCATCACCACCACCTTCATCATCTTCACCACCAAAGGAGACTTGAGTACACGGGTATGGGCACTCCCATTGGCTTGTGCCAAGCTTGGGGGAGATGCCCCGGTATCGTATCACCATCACTTTTATTTACCTTTACCTATTTTAGTTCGATCCTTAGCTCTTTCGTGATCTAGTTGAATAAAAGTTTAGTATGATCTATTTTCGAGTGCTAGTTTCGTGATCTATCTAACTATGTAATTGAGTGAGAGTTATATAATAAAGTTTAGTTTGAGCTTTTGCTTCTTTATTTTCTTGTTGCAATCAAAATAAAAAGGAAATAAATGAAAAGGATCATATGCTAATCTTATGGTAAGTAATGACATCACATAAGAACAGTATAAGTGGTAAAATTTATTGGAGATTGACAAACATAGCATTGGTCAATGATGCAATTCATGAAAGAATTAATAAGGGAAGAGAAGATTCATATGCAAATACACTATCTTGGACATCTTTTATGATTGTGAGCCCCCATTAAATATTATATGCCAAAATTATTGACGTTCGACAAGGAAGACAACGTAATGATTTATGTTTGTTCATATTCACATAGAAGTTATATTGTCATAGATCCTTCAACATGTGGTGCTTGCTCAATATCTTTGCTAGCCAAAAATTCCGCACTAAGTAGAGATACTACTTGTGCATCCAAAAACCCTAAACCCAAACTCATGTTTTGAGAGTCCACCATACCTACCTATGGATTGAGTAAGATCCTTCAAGTAAGTTGTCATCGGTGCACTAACGCAATAAAAATTGCTTCTAAATGTGTTTGATCAATTAGTGTAAGAGAAAATTGAGCATTGTACGAACATGTGATGGCAAAGTAATAAAAAGCGACGGACTTCCAATATAATGTGACGTTCTTTTGCATTAAGGGATTTGGCATACAAACCGAAAAGCGCATGACAACCTCTGCTTCCCTCTGCGAAGGGCCTATCTTTTACTTTTATGTATTTACTTTTATGCAAGAGTCAAAGTATTCTTCCCTATTTTTTTTTACTTTTTCTTTTTGCAAGCATGATGTGGTGAGGAAAGGTCTAGGCACATATATCCAGTTGGATATGAGTGAGCATGAGTTATTATTGTTGACATCACCCTTGACGTGAATACGTTGGGAGGCGAAACTATAAGCCCCTATCTTTCTATGTGCCCGGTTAAAACTTTTTGCTCATGGGTATGCTGTGAGTGTTAGCAATCATAGAAGATTAAATGGTGGTTGAGTATGTGGACTTGCCAAAAGGCTCCGACACGAGACCCTTCCTGAAAATATGATGAATTGTAGTTGCAAAGTTGACTGAGAACATAGTTTGTTGGTTTTCAATAAGGTTTATGCTTTATTCTTCTATGTTGTGATGAATTGTTACTTGTTCATGAGAAGTTATATGATGAAGTTATATAATAAAAGTTATATGAAAAAGTCCTATGACAAAAATTGTTGCTGCTATGATAATAAGCATGATGCTACTATGTCCGTATTTTGTTTTTATCAACACCTCTCTCTCTCAAACCATGTGGACATATTTTTCGATATCAGCTTTCGCTTGAGGACAAGCGAGGTCTAAGCTTGGGGAGTTGATACGTCCATTTTGCATCATGATTTCCTACTATTATTTATAATGTTTTGATGGATAATAATGCTTTATGGAGTAATTCTAATGCCTTTTCTCTCAAGATATGCAAGGTTTACACAAAGAGGGAGAATGTCGACAGTTGGAATTCTGGACCTGAAAAAGCATATCACAAACACCTATTCTGCACATCTCCAAATAAGTTGAAACTTCACGGAGAATTATTTTGGAATATATAAAAAATACTGGAGCAAATAACTACCGGAGGGGGGCCACCTGGTGACCACAAGACACGAGGGCGCGCCAGGCCCCACAGGCATGCCCTGGTGGGTTGTGGCCAGCCCGGCCCACCTCCGGTGCCCATCTTCTGGTACTTAAGGTTTTTTGACCTAGAAAAAATTAGGAGGGGACTTTCGGGATGGAACGCCACTGTCTCGAGGCGGAACTTGGGCAGGAGTACTTTTGCCCTCCGGCGGAGCGATTCCGCCAGCGGAACTTCCCTCCCGGAGGGGGAAATCGAAGCCATCGTCATCACCAACAACCCTCTTATCTTTGGGAGGCTAGTCTTCATCAACATCTTCAACAACACCATCTCCTCTCAAACCCTAGTTCATCTCTTGTGTTCAATCTTTGTACCGGAACCTCAGAATGGTACTTGTGGGTGACTAGTAGTGTTGATTACATCTCATAGTTGATTACCTATATGGTTTATTTGGTGGAAGATTATATGTTCAGATCCATTATGCTATTTAATACCCCTCTGGTCTTGAGCATGAATATCATTTGTGACTAGTTACCTTTGTTCTTGAGGTCACGGGAGAAGTCATGTTGCAAGTAATCATGTGAAGTTGATATGTGTTCGATATTTTGATGATATGAATGTTGTGATTCCCTTAGTGGTGTCATGTGAACGTCGACTACATGGCACTTCACCATATTTGGGCCTAAGGGAATGCATTGTGGAGTAGTTATTAGATGATGGGTTGCTAGAGTGACAGAAGCTTAAACCCTAGTTTATGCGCTATTTCGTAAGGGGCTGATTTGGAGCCAAATGTTTAATGCTATGGTTAGATTTTATCTTAATACTTTTCTCCTAGTTGCATATGCTTGCGAGGGGGTTAATCATAAGTGGGAGGTTTGTTCAAGTAAGAACAGCACCGGTCCACCCACATATCAAATTATCAAAGTAGCGAACGCAAATCAAACCAACATGATGAAAGTGACTAGATGAAATTCCCGTGTACCCTCAAGAACGCTTGCTTATTATAAGAGACCGTTTTGGCCTGTCCATGGCCACAAAAGGATTGGGTTATCTTGCTTCACTTTATTTACCGTTACAGTTACTTGCTCATTACCAATTATCTTGCTATCAAACTACATGTTACCTACAATTTCAGTGCTTGCAGAAATAACCTTGCTGAAAACCGCTTGTCATTTCCTTCTACTCCTCGTTGGGTTCGACACTCTTACTTATCGAAAGGACTACGATTGACCCCCTATACTTGTGGGTCATCACTCCTGCGTCCTTCTCCGCTTCATCAGGGGGTGGGTGATACGTCTCCAACGTATCGATAATTTATGAAGTATTCATGCCATATTTGCCTATGTCTACAATACTTTTATATGGTTTTGATGCACTTTATATGATGTATTTAGAACTAACCCGGACTGACGTTGCTTTCAGCAGAATTACCATGGTGTTGTTTTTGTGCAGAAAATGAAAGTTCTCGGAATCGCCTGAAACTTTTTGATGATTTTTTTTGGAGGAAATAAGCAATATTGGAGCGAAGAACCACCGGAGGGGAGCCACCTGTGGGCCACAAGCCATCAGGGCACCCCCCAGGCCGCGCCGTGTTGGCTTGTGGGGCCCACGTGGCTTCGTTGCGCGTGATTCCAACGCTGAAAATCCTATAATTCCTAGAAACCCTAGAAATAAAGTGAGAACTTCCGCCTCGCCACCGCAACTATCTGTATCGATGAAAAACCAATCTGGAGCCATTCTAGTACCCTGTCGGAGAGGGGAAATCATCTCCGGTGGCCATCTTCGTCATCCTGGCGGAGGCCATGACGAGGAGGGAGTAGTTCACCCTCGGGGCTGAGGGTATGTACCGGTAGCTATGTGTTCAATCTCTCTCTCCTGTTCTTGAGATGTCACAATCTTGATGTATCACGGGCTTTGTTAATATAGTCGGATGATATGGTGTTCTTCCCTCTCTATCTTGTTGTGATGAATTTAATCTTTCCCTTTGATCTTGTTATGTTGTATTGAATATTTTGGTTTGAGAACACTTGATGTACGTATTGCATGTGGATACCTGTAGTGACAATGGTGTATTCTATTGATTCACTTGATATATGTTAAGGCATCAAATTGCGGATTCCGGTGACCTTGGGGATCTATGCGTAGGGGTTGATTACACGTTTTCGTACTACGTTCTCCGATAGAAATCTTGGGGTGCTACTTGAAGTTCTTTGTGTTGGATTGAATATGATAGATCTGAGATTGTTTGATGCATGTTGTATAATTTACCCACGGATACTTGAGGTGACATTGGAGTATCTAGGTGACATTAGGGTGGATTGATATGTATCATTGGTGTTATTTTAGTACGAACTCTAGGGCTGTTTGTGACACTTATGGGAATAGCTCAAAAGATTGATCGGAAAGAATAACTTTGCGGTGGTTCTACTACCTACACCAATTTCATCTTATTGTTCTCCTCTAGATAGGAACTTTGGAGTGATTCTTTGTTGCACTTTGAGGGATGATCATATGATTCAACTATGTTAGCATTGTTGCGATATTGCACTATTGAAAGTATGAACCCTAGGCATTAGTATCAAGCATTAATATAACGTCTTGCTTGCTGTTTTACACTTGTTACCTTGCTGTTTTTATATTTTCAGATTACAAAAACCTTTATCTACCATCCATATTGCACTTGTATCACCGTCTCTTCACCGAACTAGTGCACCTATACAAATTACCATTGTATTGGGTGTGTTGGGGACATAAGAGATTTCTTGTATTTGATTGTAGGGTTGTTTGAGAGAGACCATCTTCATCCTACACCACCCACGGATTGATAAACCTTAGGTCATCCACTTGAGGGAAAATTGCTACTGTCCTACAAAACTCTGCGCTTGGAGGCCCAACAGAGTCTACAAGAATAAAGTTGCGTAGTAGACATCAAGCCATTTTCTGGCGCCGTTGCCGGGGAGGTGAGTGCTTGAAGGTATACCTTTAGATCTTGCAATTAAATCTTTTAGTTTCTTGTTTTTCACTAGTTTGGTTTTATAAAATAAAACTACAAAAAATGGAATTTAGATTGCCTCAATTGTTTCGTCTTTTTAATGTCTTTCGTGAAAATGATGATACGGAAAATTGTGCTCAATTGGTAGAGAAAGAGTTTATGAAAATACTTAATGAGAATTCCTTGAATGATGAGCATGATTGCAATGTTGCTAGTATGAATTCTCTGAATATCCATGATACTAATGATATGCAAAGCCACAAGCTTGGGGATGCTATATTTGATGAAGATGATATTTTTAGTCCCCCAAGTTTTGATGAGCAAATTTATTATGATGATGGCATGCCTCCTATCTATAATGATTATTATGATGGCATGTATGATATAAAGAATAGTTATAACTATGAAACTTTTCATCATGATTTTAATTTTCAATTTGGTTATGTCAATCATGTATCTCATGATAGTTATTTTGTTGAGTTTGCTCCCACTACGATGAATGAGAAGAAAATTGCTTATGTGGAGAGTAATAAATTTTGTATGCTTGTAGATCATGAAAAGGATGCTTTATGTGATAGTTATATTGTTTAATTCCTTCATGATGCTACTGAAAATTATTATGAGGGAGGAACTTATCCTTGTAGGAATTGCAATAATATCAAGATTCCTATCTATGTATTCAAAGTTTTGAAGTTATGGTTGTTTTGCCTTCCTATGATAGTTGATTCTTGCTCCCATAAATTGTTTGCTCACAAAATCCCTATGCATAGGAAGTGGGTTAGACTTAAATATGCTCGCCATGTGATTCATGATCCTCTCTTGCATGTTTCAATTATTATTCTTACGTGAGCATCATTGAAATCATCATGCCTAGCTAAAAGGCATTAAAGAAAAGCGCTTGTTGGGAGACAACCCAACACTTTTCCTTTATATTTTTGTGTGTTCACATGATTAAGCTACTGTATTAATCATGTTTTTTGCCTTTTATTTCAATAAAGTGCCAAGTAAAGCCTTTGGGATAGTGTGGATACTTTTTGATTTTATTCTGTGCAAAAACAGAAACTTTTGCCTCCAGTAAAGAATTTCTCTGATTTTACTGGACCATCAAACAATTCTGAAATTTTTACAAAGTATTTATATTACAATTCTATGCATTTTCCTAATTTTCAGAATTTTTAGAGACAGGGAAGTATGGTTATACTACAGATCTTCATAGATTATTCTGTTTTTGACAGATTCTGTTTTGCATGCATAGTTTGCTTGTTTTAGTGTTCCCATAGCTTATATTCAGTGATATAAATTATGTGAATGGTAGCATACAGTAGGTATTATGTGATAACAATTATGAATCTTGTCTTGACAGTACCTAAGTGAATGATCTTTATTTATTATACTAACCCATCTCACGAAGTTCCGTTAAGTTTTGTGTGATTGAAATTTTCAAGTTTTGGGTGAGACACCGATATGAGGAGAATAAGGAGTGAAAAGAACCTAAGCTTTGGGATGCCCAAGTCACCCCCAAGGTAATATCCAAGGAAGACTCAAGCGCCTAAGCTTGGGGATGCCCCGGAAGGCATCCCCTCTTTCGTCTTCAACACTATCGGTATATCTTACTTGGAGCTATATTTTTATTCCTTACATAATATGTGTTTTGCTTGGAGCATCATTTTATTTTGTTAGTGTTTTCTTGCTGTTATTTATAATCTTGTTTTTCAATAAAAAGTTCCAAGAACTGCCTTTTAAGATGCTTGAATTGCATGTTTGATGTGTGCTGTGTAAAAACAGAAACTTTTGCTGTAGTGTTTGAATTTTCATATTTTACTGGAACGTGGAAAGTTTCTGAATTTTTACACAGTATTTTCATGTAAATGTTTTATCATGTCCTAAATTTTCAAAAAAAATGGAGTTACAGAAATACATTGTTTTGGTAGATTGCTACAGACTGTTCTGTTTGGACAGATTGCTGTCATAGTTTTGTTATCTACTTATCCTAGAGTTTTCATGGCTTATATTGGTAGATATAAAATGTGCAAATGATAGTATACAGTAGCTAATGTTTTAAAATTATTATGCAACTTGCCTTGGCAATACATGAAGTGTTGATTTATTCTTATGTGTGCTAACCTATCTCACGAGTTCTTTCCAAGTTTTGTGTGGATGAAGTTTTTGAGACCTAGGTGAAACAGGGATATGAGAGGATTGAACGACATATAAAAGCTCAAGCTTGGGGATTCCCAAGCCACACCATGTAAATATTTCAAGAAGTCTCAAGCATCTAAGCTTGGGGATTCTACGCATCCCGCCTCTCTTCGTCAACTATTGGTTAGCCTATGTTGAGCCTTAATTTTTATTCTTTCACATGATATGTGCTATTCTTGGAGTGTATTTTTGTTTTGTCTGTTGATTGAATAAAATACTCAGATCTGAAAATCTTTATTGAGAGAGAGAGAGTCCTCACATAGCTACTTTATTGTTTAACTACTCATTGATCTTCACTTATATTTTTTTAGAGTAGTTCAAAATTTACTCTTGTGCTTCACTTATATCCGGAAAGTAAACGTTGAATGAACTGAATGCCGTAAATGTGAAATTATATATGATTCATATTCTTGTCCCATGGGGAGTAGTGACTTCACATACTAGGAGTATAAGCGGTAAAATTTATTGGAAGTTATCAAACATAGCATTGGTCATTTAAACAATTCATGAGAGAATATTGAAGGAAGAGAGGTTTCACATATAAATACTGAAAGTGCGTTATATCGACTAGAGGGCGTGAATAGGAGATTTTTACAAATTCGTCACTGAGGAATTGCTAGTTGAGGAATTTGCTAAGTGACGAACTACAAGCAGCGGAATAAGTACTCAAGTGCATGCGAAACATAGCAGTAGCACAATCATCATGATGAAATGAAACATACACACATCATAAGTAGCGTGAACAGGATAAGCAAGCAATAGACGAAGTGACTGAAGAATTTGAGATGAGGAAATTGAGAAAGTCTTCAGTCAAATTCTTCAAACGGTGACGATCAGTTTCATCAACAAGTACTTCGAGGAAATAGAAGGGGTGAGGAAATAGAACCAGGAGCTCAATGAAGACAATGATTTGATGACCCAGTTCCAACTGTTGTGACAGTCGTATGTCTGGTTCGGAGCAGCTTGGTATTTAAACCAAAAGACACACGGTCTCAGGACACACAGTCCTTACCGTATTCTCCTTGAGCTAAGGTCACACAGACCTCGCCCAACACTCGTGGTAAGTCTTCGGGTAGACTTCCAAACCCTCACAAACTCGGTCACCCGGCAATCCACAATTCCTCTTGGATGCTCTAGACCATGACGCCTAACCGTCTGGAAGATGCACAGTCTTCAAAGGTAACAAGCGTCGGTTCCACATAGGAACAATCTCTTCAGTGATGCTCAATCACTTTGGGTTTTGGTGGTTTGGGTTTTGGATTTTTCCTCACTGATGATTTTCTGTCAAAGTCCTCAGAGGATGGGTTGCTCTCAAATGACACTTGTGAATCTCTCTCTAAGCAGCCAACCAGCTAGTGGTTGTGGGGGGGGGGGGGGGCTATTTATAGCCAGGGTGCAACCCGACATGATATGACATAAATGCCCCTAATGATATGACCGTTATGTGGATAAGATATCTGGACAGCTGGCGCGAGGCACAGCAACGGTCGGATATTTGAACTCTCAAATTCCTTAGGGCTATCATATTCGTCATGGTAGGCAATTCGCACTGGCGAAATCCTAACTCCTCGGTCAGAACAAATTCCTCAGAGACCAGAAGAATTTCATCTCTGTCACTGAAGAAATTGACTGAACTGCAAGAGATTTCCAAAGGCTTCACTCGAAGGTTTTGGGTATGTGTAGGCTTTGAGATGAGCACCACTTGGAAAAAATTTCCTTAGTTTTACCTCGACCCCCTTTAACAGTATGGTGTTTCCTATGACTCAAAGAAAGGAAATGAAACTATGAACACAAAAGTCTTCACGTTCATACTCCTCGTATCAATGTCTTCAAGGTCACACCGAATTCTTCATTTTCAAAGTCTTCAAGAAAGCATCAAAGTCTTCAGTTGAAGACATTTATTTTTAGGGGTCGACTTTCACCGAATAGATCAAACTTCTCAGCGACTTATAGAGCATGTGTACACTCACACACATATTAGTCCCTTACCTATAAGTCTTCAATACACCAAAATCACTAAGGGGCACTAGATGCACTTACAACTCCCCCTTTTTAGTGATTGATGACAAATAGGTTATGTTTTAAATGGGGATAAACATATGAAGTGTAAGTACTGAGTTTGAGGAATTTGATTGCAAGATATAGAGGAAATCCCCCTGAAGATGTGCATATTTGAGGAATTTGCTTTGGACTGCATATGCAGCTGGCATGATATGATCTTGGAGATCTCCCCCTATATCTTGTAATCCATACACGCATTTAACATATATAATATGAAGAATTTGAAATGCATGATGAAAAATGGTGTCTGACGAAATTCAGCATGCGTGCATTAAGATACGTGAGGAAATAAGCAGGCGGAAAGCAGTTCATAAGAGTCAGACCACCATTGGACTTAAGTTTACAACCCAATCAACAAACACTTCAGAAGAGCGAGAGTTGTAACTTAAACAAAAACAGCCCATATAGAGACCCGCTTGAAGACTAACTCAAATTTCTCCCCCTTTGTCATCAAGTGACCAAAAGGGACGAAATTGAGGACTAACGCCCCTGAAGAATTTCATCTTGAAGGTGGTGGAGGAGCGCCAGCGTTGTTGTTGGGGTCGTTTGTCGTTGCAGGGCCCGCAGCAGTATCATCAAGATCCTCAGCTTCATCCGTCTTGCGCGATGAAGAAAATGAACTGGTAACCAGCTGAGGAATTTGGACCTTCTTGAATTTCTTCTTGGGCGGATATGACCAGTCAAAGTCCTGTTGAAATTCCATCTCTACAAGTTCTTCAGGAGTCTTGAGATGAGACAGAATGTCCCATGTGCGGTCGAATACTTCATGCAGATAGTAGTGATTTTTCCTCACAGAGTTATGCGTGACAGTCATGTCACGAAGAATTGAAGAAAACTGACGTTTGACCCATTTGTGGTTCCGGTCAACCTTCTGATGAAGACTGAGAAGAAGTTCCCGATCGGTCATCACTCTGGGGGGCAGTTTCTTGAGGATTTTGTGTTGTGGCTCTTGCTGCAGAGTCAGAGTATGAAGCAGCTTGACGAAATTGACCATTCAGAGGGCGAGATCCTTCATCAATAACAGTTTTGCCCTTCCCTTCAACAGAGGAAAATGTATTCTTCAGGACTTCAATCGGGGGCAAGAAACTGAAATGATTTTGAAAATCAGCTTGATAGGGAATTGATGATCTTGCCCTGATGAATTTCATTATCCAGGGAGCATATGGCTTCAGTTCAGACGGAGATAGGGCAATGTTGGCCAAAGTCCTCATGAAGAAATCATGAAGATTGATTGGAATCCCATGAATGATATTGAATAGCAGATTCTTCATGATGCCAACCACATCTTCTTCTTCGGAATTATGACCTTTGATAGGGCTGAGGGTTTTGGTCAAGATGCGATACACCGTTCGGGGCACATAGAGCAAATCCTTCACCAGAAAAGTGGTTCTGGGAGCTTGGCCAGGCGCCAAAGGCTTCATCAGTACTTGCATGAGATGATTTGGAAGCTCAGGTTCTTCATAGAGGCGTCTTGCTCCTTCTAAGGGAATACTGACTGGGACCACACGAAGTAATTAAGTTGCTGGAGCAGTATAATGTGTGTCATCAGTCATCCAGTCAAGTAACCATGTGCTGATATCTTGTGCATCACCTGAGATGTGTAGTGTAGCATAGAATTGAAGAATGAGTTCTTCATTGCAGTCACAAATATCAACACAGAATGGTAGCAGTCCGGCTTCATGAAGAACATTTAGGAATGGGGAGAAGCATGGAATGTTCTCCATATCCGCATGAGGAATTTTACGGTACTGGAAGATTTTGTCCTTATCAAATAGCACATCACCATAGAAGTTAGCCTCGATGGCTGTCCAAAAACGCTTGCGTCTAATCCTTGAAGAGTCATACGGATTTGTACCCGTGAAGAAATGATGTTCATCATACAAATTCTCCTTGAGGAATTTGGGTCGCTTTGAGCTTTCGGAGGGCAATGAGGGCTTGGGCTGAAGATTTGGCATGTAGCGTCCCCCAATCTCCCTCGGCATAACAACAACTTCTCCAGACTGAGGAAATTGTGTAGCAATTTCTTCAGCAACAGTCTGGGTATGAACTTCTTCAGCTGATGCATCACGAATTTCTTCAGGAATAGAACTGAGAGGAGTGGGACGGCCTTCTGACCTAGTTGCAATTTCTTCAGTCTGAGCAGGTGACTGAGGAACTTGAGTAAGAGGGGTGGTAATTGGTGAATTGGGGTGTGTAGTTTCCCAATATTCATCATTGATAATCGGAGTTGTACTACCAATGTCCACATCCTCATCAATTTCTTCAACACCCGCCTCTTCAGCTGTGACCTGAGGCGGGGGTGATGATACCAGTGGAGTTGAAGTGAAGTCTTCAACAACAATTTCTTTGTCAATCTGCTCTGTGGAAGCAGCAGAGTGATCTTCTTCAGCTTCATCATTTGGAATTTCATAATCTTCACCAAATGGCACTATTTCATAGGCTGGGACAGCTGAGATAGGAGTTGCACCAATAGGTTCAGTTGACGAACTTGGCAAAACTTCAATCTTTTTGCAGCTGAGGATTCTGCAGATGTTGATGCTTTTCTTTTCAGTGCAGCTTCCTTCTCCGCGGCCTTTGTTTTCTTTACTTCTGATGCAGAAGGAAGAGTCACTTTCTTCACCTTTGAGGAATTTGTTGGGGGAGCCTGAGGTGAAGGTGGAGTAGTTTCTTCAGGCACGACTGATGCAGTCGCCCTGGCAGATTCATCAGGCACAGCAGCTTCTTCAGCTGGCCTGGCAATTTCTTCACGCGCAACATTGAGAGTTGCCCTAGGAATTTCTTCAGCAGCCTGAATTTCTTCAGCTGCGCTTGCGGTTTCTTCAGCAAGCTGAGCGGAAGAGCAGGCCTGAGGATTTTGTGGTTGCGAATGAGCAGCAACCCTGGTGTTATGGTCTTTGATGACTTTATCAGCCATATTGACAAATCGGACCTTTGCTCCTTTCCAGTCTGCATAGTAGCGGTCAAATTCATCACTGATGCCTTTGATGTCCTTTTGGACAGAGACAAGCTGGTCAGGCGTCAGATTTAGAACATTGTTCTTCATGAAGCGTTATTTCTTATACTGAGCCTTCTTTGCCTTTCTGGCCTTTTCATACTTCCATTTTTGTTCACCAATGAAAGCAGTGAGTACATGACTAGGACCAGGAGGCAGCTTCAAGTCATCAGTTGGAGTGTTAGGATCGTTGTGCCAGATATCAATGAAATCTAGCACAGTTCTTGGATCGAGGAGAAGAGGAATTTGAGTGCCCTTTGCCTGAGCCACTCTTTCTTGTTTGTTTCTGACGATTTCAGCAAGTTCGTCGTCATTAGCTTCATCATCCTCGGATTCTGAGGGAACTTGGAATATCACTTTCTTCTGATGAGGACTTGGTCTCCTGCCTCGTCCAGCAGTAGCTTTCACTTTCAGCAAAGTGGGACTACTTGAAGAATGTGCTTGGGCTGAGGAAGTTGCAGATGCCCCTGAAGCAATAGAAAAACCAGCAGTCCTCTGACATGTTGCAAGGTGCACTGGTGTTGAGGACTTGACAGCTGCAGTAGAATATTGTGCAACCACTGAGGGCATTGCAGGAGCCCTTGATGAAGTTGCCTGAGGAATTTGCTGTGAAGAACTTGGCCGTGAGGGTATTTGGCTTGAAGACTTTGGCTTCATAGCTGATTTCTTCTTCAAGGTTTTCTTTGAGGAAGATTCACTGGCAGAGGCCCCTGCAGATGCAGCAGCAGTAGATTCCTCGTTGAATTTCCTCACAGCCTCTTTGGCAGTTTTCGCCAATTTGGCTTGACGCTTGGCCCATTCCTGGGGAAAGTCTTCACCACTCATGAGGCTAGTGGGATCAGCTTCCTAGCCTTCAGCCAATGGTTGTCTTAAGCAGGGAGGGTTAAGAGCAAATTTCTTCCTGTATTTAGGTGTAACATAGCGATATTCTCTCCACTCCCTTGCCCATCTCCGCTCAATCTTCTGAATACGACTTTTTTCGCTTCTCTTTGGTTTCCTTGCCATACGTTGCTTCATCAGGTGTAGAGTACTTGAGGTATATTTCCTCAGTAATCTCAAAAGCTGTATTGGATTCTGGCTTCTTTCCTCCTTTCTGAGGTTTTTTCCCATCTGCCATTTTCTTCGGCTGAGGAATATGAACTTTTGATGATTCTGAGGATGTATGCAATTTTTCTTCGAGGAACACTGCAAATGAGTTAAGTTGATGAGAACCTAGAGATTCATCAGCAGACATTTTTGTACCTGTGAACAAAGTATAGGTGCGAAGAATTTGAAGAGGTCATATGCGTTCTCAGAAATTTTGCAAATATCATCAAGTTTGAGGAATTTGACCATAGATGTCATTGAAGAATTTCACTAAGTGTTCTTGACTTAGGTTCCAGAGTTGTGCAGATTTGAGGATCCACACAATTGAGGAATCTTGAAGAAAATCATAACTTAGAGAAATAAATTAAGAGAGGGAGTTCGTTTGGTGCTTAAGAGATGGATTGCTTAAGAATAAACACTTTTTGAGGATTTTGTAAAAATCATAAGGATCAAAATAGGGCAGTAAAATAAGATTTTAATTACCCTGGTGAAGAACACGACAAACTGGGAGTAGGAACTGAGAAGTTCGTCAGTCCAGATCTCCCACGCCCTAACTTGGCGATGGAAGACAACTACAGCGGCGGCGGAGTGAAGATTTCCGCGGTCGATGCGAGTACGACGGCGAGGAGGTTGAGGCAGTGAAGCTCTTCCTCTCCGGCAATGATGAGATTTAGCGGCGGCGCTAGGTCTGAGCTCGAGAGCGACGGGGGTGAGAGCAAGAGGAGTAACTTTGAGCCGAGAAAGGGGGGTATTTATAGTGGAGGTGAAAAACTAAACGTCCGAAGATTTTGGACATTCTTACCCCTGACCCTTGCTATCCTAGCGACATGTGTCACCCACGTACTGAGAAGTGGAGATAGTGGAGGATCGTGGGTTATCCAGTAATGGGAATCGGAATCGGTTTGAGCGGCAACCGCCAAAAATTGAAATTGAATATTTTAAAGTTTTGTTCGCAAATTCTTCACCTGACAAGAACACAGAGAAGAATTTGAACGGGTTTCAAATAGAACGCATATGAATACTTTGTGAACAGACTGGGTTGAGTTTAGCATAGAGGGGGAGCGGGTCCGATCACATTCACTTAGAAGAAAATCAACTTGAAGAATTAGCTATAAGTGAATGTTGTTGAGGACATTGAAAACTCAAATATATATATTGTCGGCGTCCTGGGAACGGGGGTACCCAGACTTGCCTGCCTGCGGCCCAAGGCGTGGCCCACCTCAACGACCAAGTACGGCCCAACGCGGCCTCGCTCAACACAAGGCCCTCAGGAGACCCCGAGCTCGCGAGGGAGACAGCGCCAAGACCCGCGGGGAGGTAGGCCTCCCCAGGCCTCCTCCCGAGCGGCAGAGACTTCTATGCAGCACACGACCTCAGGAGGCCAAGGGTGACGCCAGCCAGGCCAGGCGGGCGCCAGGGCGCCAGAGGGGACAGTTTCCCCTTTGGTGCAAAGGAGGCAGGGGAGCACGCGAGTTCCCAAAGCACCCCCAAAGGTTTCCACTTCGGTGCAACAAGACCAAGACCCCAAGCCCCGCAGGACGGACGTCATCACCGAGCCCACCTCTGCATCACCGTCGACTAATTTGCAGGCGAAGACCACCTTTCGTCAGGATAGGGTGTACCTCCTGTCCCCCTTTGAATTTGGCCGTTGTAGGATTCCTTCCCGCCTTTGTGATAAGGGAAGAGGACCCGGGCCTCTATAAATAGGGGCTAAGCAGCTCGGTAGAGTGACAGGAGAGAACCACTGATGTCTACTACGCAACTTTATTCTTGTAGACTTTGTTGGGCCTCCAAGCGCAGAGTTTTGTAGGACAGTAGCAATTTTCCCTCAAGTGGATGACCTAAGGTTTATCAATCCGTGGGAGGTGTAGGATGAAGATGGTCTCTCTCAAACAACCCTGCAATCAAATACAAGAAATCTCTTGTGTCCCCAACACACCCAATACAATGGCAAATTGTATAGGTCCACTAGTTCGGCGAAGAGATGGTGATACAAGTGCAATATGGATGGTAGATATAAGTTTTTGTAATCTGAAAATATAAAAACAGCAAGGTAACTAATGATAAAAGTGAGCACAAACGGTATTGCAATGCTTAGAAACAAGGCCTAGGGTTCATACTTTCACTAGTGCATGTTCTCTCAACAATACTGACATAGTTGAATCATATGTAAATCCCTCACGTGCGACAAAGAGTTCACTCCAAAGTCACAAATAGCGGAGAACAAACGAAGAAATTATTGTAGGGTACGAAACCACCTCAAAGTTATCTTTTCCGATCAATCGTATGAGCTATCCCTATAAGTGTCACGAACAGCCCTAGAGTTCGTATTAAAATAACACCTTAAGATACACATCAACCAAAACCCTAATGTCACCTAGATACTCCAATGTCACCACGAGTACCCATGGGTTTGATTATACGATATGCATCACACAATTTCAGATTCATCATGTTCAATCCAACACAAAGAACTTCAAAGAGTGCCCCAAAGTTTCTACCGGAGAGTCAAGACGAAAACATGTGCCAACCCCTATGCATAGATTCCCAAGGTCACGGAACCCGCAAGTTGATCACCAAACATACATCAAGTGGATCAATAGAACATCCCATTGTCACCACGGATATCCCATCGCAAGACATACATCAAGTGTTCTCAAATCCTTAAAGACTCAATCCGATAAGAAAACTTCAAAGGGAAAACTCAATTCATCACAAGAAGATAGAGAGGGGAAAACTCCATATGATTCATCTATATCAATAAAGCTCGCGGTACATCAAGATCGTGTCATCTCAAGAACACGAGAGAGAGAGATCAAACACATAGCTACTGGTACATACCCTCAGCCCCGAGGGTGAACTACTCCCTCCTCATCATGGAGACCGCCGGGATGATGAAGATGGCCTCCGGTGATGGTTTCCCCATCCGGCAGGGTGCCGGAACGGGCTCCTGATTGGTTTTTCGTGGCTACAGAGGCTTGCGGTGGCGGAACTCCCGATCTAGGTTTCTTTCTGGGGGTTTTGGTATTTATAGGAATTTTTGGCGTCGGTCTCACGTCAAGGGGGTTCCCGAGGGGCCCACAAGCCAGGGGGCGCGCCCTAGGGGGGGCGCGCCCCCTAGGCTTGTGGCTTCCTCGGGACTCCTCTCCAGTATCTTTTTGCTCCAGTATTTTTTATATTTTCCAAAAATATTCTCCGTAAATTTTTATTCCGTTTGGACTCCGTTTGATATTCCTTTTCTGCGAAGCTCAAAAACAAGGAAAAAACAGAAAGTGGCACTGGGCTCTGGTTAATAGGTTAGTCCCAAAAACTAGTATAAAATAGCATATTAATGCATATAAAACATCCAAAACAGATAATATAATAGCATGGAACAATCAAAAATTATAGATACGTTGGAGACGTATCAAGCATCCCCAAGCTTAATTCCTGCTCGTCCTCGAGTAGGTAAATGATAAAAACAGAATTTTTGATGTGGAATGCTACCTAACAATTTTTATCAATGTAACCTTTTTTTTATTGTGGCAAGAATATTCAGATCCATAAGATTCAAAACAAAAGTTTAATGTTGACATAAAAACAATAATACTTCAAGCATACTAATAAAGCAATCATGTCTTCTCAAAATAACATGGCCAAAGAAAGTTATCCCTACAAAATCATATAGTCTGGCTATGCTCCATCTTCATCACACAAAGTAGTAAATCATGCACAACCCCGGTTTTATCCAAGCAATTGTTTCATACTTTAGTGTTCTCAAACTTTTTCAACTCTCACGCAATACATGAGCATGAGCCATGGACATAGCACTATAGGTGGAATAGAATATGGTGGTTGTGGAGAAGACAAAAAAGAAGGAGATAATCTCACACCAACTAGGTGTATCAACGGGCTATGGAGATGCCCATCAATAGATATCATTGTGAGTGAGTAGGGATTGCCATGCAACGGATGCACTAGAGCTATAAGTGTATGAAAGCCCAAAAAGAAACTAAGTGGTTGTGCATCCAACTTGCTTGCTCACGAAGACCTAAGGCAATTTTGAGGAAGCCCATCATTGGAATATACAAGCCAAGTTCTATAATGAAAAATTCCCACTAGTATATGAAAGTGACAAAATAGGAGACTCTCTATCATGAAGATCATGGTGCTACTTTGAAGCACAAGTGTGGAAAAAGGATAGTAGCATTGCCCCTTCTCTCTTTTTTCTCATATTTTTTTTCTCCTTTTTTTTGGTGGGCTTCTTTGGCCTCTTTTTTTATTTGGGCTTCTTTGGCCTCTTTTATTTTTTTGTAAAGTCCGGAGGCTCATCCCAACTTGTGAAGGAATCATAGCTTCCATCATCCTTTCCTCACATGGGACAATGCTCTAATAATGATGATCATCACACTTTTATTTACTTACAACTCAAGAATTACAACTCGATACTTAGAACAAAATATGACTCTATATGAATGCCTCCGGCGGTGTACCGGGATGTGCAATGACTCAAGAGTGACATGTATAAAAAATATGAACGGTGGCTTTGCCACAAATACGATGTCAACTACATGATCATGCAAAGCAATATGACAATGATGATGCGTGTCATAAATGGAACGGTGGAAGTTGCATGGTAATATATCTCGGAATGGCTATGGAAATGCCATAATAGGTAGGTATGGTGGCTGTTTTGAGGAAGGTATTTGGTGGGTTTAATGCACCGGCGAAAGTTGCGCGGTACTAGAGAGGCTAGCAAGGGTGGAAGGGTGAGAGTGCATATAATCCATGGACTCAACATTAGTCATAAAGAACTCACATACTTATTGCAAAAGTCTATTAGTTATCAAAACAAAGTACTACACGCATGCTCCTAGGGGAAGGGTTGGTAGGAGTTAACCATCGCGCGATCCCGACCTCCACACAAAGGAAGGCAATCAATAAATAAATCATGCTCCGACTTCGTCACATAACGGTTCACCATATGTGCATGCTACGGGAATCACAAACTTTAACACAAGTATTTCTACCAATCCACAATTACTCACTAGCATGTCTCTAAGATCACAATCTTTATATCTCAAAACAATCATAAGGAATCAAACTTCTCATAGTATTCAATGCACTTTATATGAAAGTTTTTATTATATCTCTCTTGGATGCCCATCATATTAGGACTAAATTCATAACCTAAGCAAATTACCATGCTATTTAGAGACTCTCAAAATAATATAAGTGAAGCATGAGAGTTCAACAATTTCTATAAAATAAAACCACCGCCGTGCTCTAAAAAGATATAAGTGAATTACTAGAGCAAATTGACAAACTACTCCAAAAAGATATAAGTGAAGATCAATGCGTAGTCAATAACTATGTGAAGACTCTCTCATCTAAGAATTTCAGACCTTAAGTATTTTATTAAACAGCAATCAAAAGAAAAATAGCACTCCAAGAATAGCACGCATCATGTGAACGAATAAAAATTTAGGCTCAACATAGGCTAACCGATAATTGTTGATGAAGAGAGGTGGGATGCGTAGCATCCCCAAGCTTAGATGCTTGAGACTTCTTGAAATGTTTACTTGGGGTGCCTTGGGCATCCCCAAGCTTGAGATTTTGTATCTCGTTCAATCCTCTCATATCGTGGTTTCACCTATTCTCAAAAACTTCATCCACACAAAACTCGAAAAGAACTCGTGAGATAGGTTAGTACACATAATAATAAATCAACTCTTTATGTACTGCAAAGACAAGTTGCCCAATAATTTTCAAACATCATCTACTGTTTACTATCATCTCCACAATTTATATCTACCAATATAGGCTATGGAAACTATAGGATAAGTAGATAACGAAACTGTGACAGCAATCTGTCCAAACAGAACAGTCTGTAGAAATTTATGAAAACAGTGTACTTCTATAACTCAAAAAATTATGAAAATTTAGGACATGCTAAATAATTTATATGACAACACTGTGTAAAAATTTCAGAAACGTTCCACGTTCCAGTAAAATATGAAAATTCAAACACTACAGCAAAAGTTTCTGTTTTTACACAGCACACATCAAAACATGCAATGCAAGCATCCTAAGACAATTCTTGGAACTTTTTATTGAAAAACAAGATTATAAATAACACCTAACAGAGAACAACAAAATAATATGACGCTCCAAGCAAAACTCATATTATGTGACGAATAAAAATATAGCTCCAAGTAAGATATACCGATAGTGTTGAAGACAAAAAAGGGGATGCCTTCCGGGGCATCCCCAAGCTTAGGCGCTTGAGTATTCCATGGATATTAACTTGGGGGTGCCTTGGGCATCCCCAAGCTTAGGTTCTTGTCACTCCTTATTCTCCTCATATCGGTGTCTCACCCAAAACTTGAAAACTTCAATCACACAAAACTTAACGGAACTTCGTGAGAAGGGTTAGTATAATAAATAAAGATTCATAATTGTTCCCACATGATACCTACTGTATTCTATCATTCCCATAATTTATACCGCTAAATATAAGCTATGGAAACACTAAAACAAGCAAACTATGCATGCAAAACAGAATCTGTCAAAAACAGAACAGTCTGTGAAGATCTGTAGTGTAACCATACTTCCCTGTCTCTAAAAATTCTGAAACATTAGGACAACCTGAAGAATTTGTATATCAAGACTGTGTAAAAATTTCAGATCATTATCACGCTCCAGTAAAAAATGAATATTCCTGTACTGGAGTCAAAAGTTTCTGTTTTGGTTCAGCATGAATTCTACTCATCTTGTGAGTCATCCCAAAGGCTTTACTTGGCACTTTATTGAAATAAAAGGCACAAAACATGATTAATACAGTAGCTTAATCATGTGAACACATAAAAACAGAAAGTAAAAGTGTTGGGTTGTCTCCCAACAAGCGCTTTTCTTGAATGCCTTTTTAGCTAGGCATGATGATTTCAATGATGCTCACATAGGAATAATAATTGAAACATGCAAAAGAGCATCATGAATCTCATGACAAGCACATTTAAGTCTAACCCACTTCCTATGCATAGGGATTTTGTGAGCAAACAATTTATGGGAGCAAGAATCAACTAGCATAGGAAGGCAAAACAAGCATAACTTCAAAACTTTGAACACATAGAGAGGAAACTTGATATTATTGCAATTCCTACAAGCATATGTTCCTCCCTCATAATAATTTTCAGTAGCATCATGAAGGAATTTCACAATATAACTATCACATAAAACATTCTTTTCATGATCTACAAGCATAGAAAATTTATTACTCTCTACATAAGCAAATTTATTCTCATCAATAGTAGTGGGAGCAAACTCAACAAAATAACTATCATGAGATACTTGATTGACATAACCACTTTGAATATTAAAATCATGATGAAAAGTTTCATGGTTACTATCACTCTTTATAGCATACATGTCATCATCATAGATAGTAGGCATGTCATTATCATAACAAATTTGCTCATCAAAACTTGGGGGGCTAAAAATAGCATCTTCATCAAAAATAGCATCCCCAAGCTTGTGGGTTTGCATATCATTAGCATCATGGATATTCAGAGAATTCATACTAGCAATATTGCAATCATGCTCATCATTCAAGGAATTCTCATTAAGTATTTTCAAAAATTCTTCCTCTACCAATTGAGCACAATTTTCCAAACCATCATTTTCACGAAAGACATTAAAAAGACGAACCAATTGATGCAACCTAAACTCCATTTTTTTCTAGTTTTCTTTTATAAAACCAACCTAGTGAAAAACAAGAAACTAAAAGATTTAATTGCAAGATCTAAAGATATACCTTCAAGCACTCACCTCCCCGGCAACGGCGCCAGAAAAGAGCTTGATGTCTACTACGCAACTTTATTCTTGTAGACTTTGTTGGGCCTCCAAGCGCAGAGTTTTGTAGGACAGTAGCAATTTTCCCTCAAGTGGATGACCTAAGGTTTATCAATCCGTGGGAGGTGTAGGATGAAGATGGTCTCTCTCAAACAACCCTGCAATCAAATACAAGAAATCTCTTGTGTCCCCAACACACCCAATACAATGGCAAATTGTATAGGTGCACTAGTTCGCGAAGAGATGGTGATACAAGTGCAATATGGATGGTAGATATAAGTTTGTGTAATCTGAAAATATAAATACAGCAAGGTA
Organism: Elymus sibiricus; assembly: GCA_039707655.1. Classification (NCBI taxonomy): domain Eukaryota; kingdom Viridiplantae; phylum Streptophyta; class Magnoliopsida; order Poales; family Poaceae; genus Elymus; species Elymus sibiricus. The sequence goes on from CM077667.1 coordinate 128,754,303, forward strand.
ACTAATGATAAAAGTGAGCACAAACGGTATTGCAATGCTTAGAAACAAGGCCTAGGGTTCATACTTTCACTAGTGCAAGTTCTCTCAACAATACTGACATAGTTGAATCATATGTAAATCCCTCACGTGCGACAAAGAGTTCACTCCAAAGTCACAAATAGCGGAGAACAAACGAAGAAATTATTGTAGTGTACGAAACCACCTCAAAGTTATCTTTTCTGATCAATCGTATGAGCTATCCCTATAATTGTCACGAACAGCCCTAGAGTTCGTACTAAAATAACACCTTAAGATACACATCAACCAAAACCCTAATGTCACCTAGATACTCCAATGTCACCACGAGTACCCATGGGTTTGATTATATGATATGCATCACACAATTTCAGATTCATCATGTTCAATCCAACACAAAGAACTTCAAAGAGTGTCCCAAAGTTTCTACCGGAGAGTCAAGACGAAAACATGTGCCAACCCCTATGCATAGATTCCCAAGGTCACGGAACCCGCAAGTTGATCACCAAACATACATCAAGTGGATCAATAGAACATCCCATTGTCACCACGGATATCCCATCGCAAGACATACATCAAGTGTTCTCAAATCCTTAAAGACCCAATCCGATAAGAAAACTTCAAAGGGAAAACTCAATTCATCACAAGAAGATAGAGAGGGGAAAACTCCATATGATTCATCTATATCAATAAAGCTCGCGGTACATCAAGATCGTGTCATCTCAAGAACACGAGAGAGAAAGAGATCAAACCCATAGCTACTGGTACATACCCTAAGCCCCGAGGGTGAACTACTCCCTCCTCATCATGGAGACCGCCGGGATGATGAAGATGGCCTCCGGTGATGGTTTCCCCCTCCGGCGGGGTGCCGGAACGGGCTCCCGATTGGTTTTTCGTGGCTACAGAGGCTTGTGGCGGCGGAACTCTCGATCTAGGTTTCTTTCTGGGGGTTTTGGTATTTATAGGAATTTTTGGCGTCGGTCTCATGTCAAGGGGGTTCCTGAGGGGCCCACAAGCCAGGGGGGCGCGCCCTAGGGGGGGGCGCGCCCCCTAGGCTTGTGGCTGCCTCGGGACTCCTCTCCGGTATCTTTTTGCTCCAGTATTTTTTATATTTTCCAAAAATATTCTTCGTAAAATTTTATTCCGTTTGGACTCCGTTTGATATTCCTTTTCTGCGAAGCTCAAAAACAAGGAAAAAACAGAAACTGGCACTGGGCTCTGGTTAATAGGTTAGTCCCAAAAACTAGTATAAAATAGCATATTATTGCATATAAAACATCCAAAACAGATAATATAATAGCATGGAACAATAAAAAATTATAGATACGTTGGAGACGTATCAACCACCCGCAAACACACCACGAGGCAACTCCCCACTGTACTCGTTCATCCACAAACCTCCTCGTGAGGCAATCCACCAAAGGCAGGAGTAGGGTTTTACGCTTCGCAGTGGCCCGAACCTGGGTAAACTCTCGTGTGCTATCTTCTTCCTTGCCATCGAGCGGGGTTATCATGTTGTGGGCTTGGTGGGGGTGAAGCTGTTGGGGATCTTCGCACACGCCCTTGGGTTCGAACTTCCTAGGGTTTTGCGGAGCCTGAAATCCGACATTTGGCGCGCCAGGTAGGGGGCGTGTCGGGATCCTTGCTCAAGCTTCGCCTCGCCACCGCTCGGCGCTTCCATGGCCAAGGGACGTCGAGCCCGCGCGGAACGACGGGCTGCACGCGTTGCTCGGGCGACGCCAGCAGACCTCGGCACCCCGCGCTGCCTTGCTCTTTCGTCGAAAGGCGCCGTTTCCAGCCCGACCTTGGACAGGCACCGGGGGCTATGGCCCTCGCCAACCGCGCAACACGCCCTCGCCGCCCTGGCCCTCCCCAACGTCCACGTCGCGGCATCATCTTCCCGGGCTCGCCGCGACCCGGCGCGCGGGCGAATTGCGCCCCTCGTGGCCCGTGAGCTGCGGCCTTTCTGCATTGCTCGCGGACGCTACGACAGCTAGGTATGTCGCGCAACCATGCACGCCACCCCGACAGGTGAGGCCCAGGCGCTTCCCTATGGGACGGCCTAGGAGGCTCGCGTCCATGAAGTCACTCATCCAACCGCCGAGGCGCTCAGGACGTGCGGACGCACGGGGGACGTGCGTCGCGACCCGCGCCCGCCGGGAGTACGGACCGGCTCGTCGGGCACGCAGGAGTTAGCCCCTGGCGCAGACTGGGGCCGACGGGAGCTGCCAGCCGCGTGGGGTAGGCGCCATAACGCGCCTCCCAGCACACCCGATGCATCAGGGTAGTGCGCCCGGCGGCTCGTCTACACCAACGCTTGGGGGCTCGCGCGACTCTACCATGACCATGTCGGCGATCGCCCGGGCCATGATGGGAGCGGCGCCGACTACCACGACAACAAGAGGAGCATATGCGACCCCGCGAGGGGCTTTCGTCGGGGCTGGTGCGAACAGCCTCGCGAGGGCGGCTGGCGGGGCCGACCTCTGAGGATGCCAGGCACTAGCAGCCTCGTGAGGCGCGCCCGCTGGTAGGGGGCTACCCTTGGCAAGCGCGTGGGTCCACGGACCGGGGGTCGCCTGCCTGGAGACGGAGGGTGGAACACATGCCCATGTCCCCAGGCAGGGTGACTCCAGCCTGGAGACGGAGGGTGGAACACACGCCCATGTCCTCAGGCCAGGTGCTTCCAACCTGGTGACGGAGGGTGGAACACACGCCCATGTCCCCAGGCCAGGTGCCCCCAGCCAGGAGACGGAGGGTGGAACACACGCCCATGTCCCCTGGTAGGGCGACTCCTACCCAGAGACGGAGGGTGGAACATACTCCCATGTCTCCGGGCCGGGTTTCGCCCAACCAATGGCAAGAGCTCACGTACTCACCCATGTCTCCGGGCCCGGCTCGGCCCGCCCGGGGACGGGCGGTGGGGTACCTGTGCGGGGCTCCCGGGCACCCTAGCGAGGCGCGCTGGGATACCGCCTTGGGCGTCCGCCTCGTGCGCGATGGAAGGCCCCTGCTCCGAGCCGCGCCCGCGGCACAGGGGGCTGCGGCGCCGCAACAACGATGACACACATCCCCGGGCTTTGGAGAGCCCGGGGCCCTGCTCTGGGATGGGCCCTCCCTGCGAAGGGCGTGGCGGGCCCGCCCCATGCTCGAGGGCCCGTTCGGGACTCACCCCACGTCGCCACATCATGCTTGGGGGCTGGGAGCAGGCTCCATGTCAAGGAGGCGTGGAGCTCTTAGCGCACCCCCAGGCCCAACCCGTGACACTCTCACATAATAATGAGTGGGTTGTATACGCTCGGAGCCCCTCGAGGACGCGGAGGGGTTCCATCCCACGCCCAAGTGGAAGCCCCATGCTCCGCGCTGGCGGACAACACTACCCTCCAATGGCTATGCCCACGCAACGTGGATGCCCTACGCTCCGCGCTGGGGGAAGACGAAGGTGAAGACTAGCCTAGGTGCCGGACGCGGCTGTTGCTTGCTTCTTTTTGTGTTCGTATTGCCACTTTTTGAAATGAAGTTGAAGATTTCGTAACTCTATTTGAAAAGGGGTTGGGAACTTTTCTCTCCGCGATTCCTCTTTATGGCCTTGAAGCCTCTTTTCTTTTGGATTGGCACATTGCCAAGGCCCTTGCACCTTGGCCTCCCCTCGTGGCCCTTCAGAGCGGGCCGGCAAGGACCTGTTGCCTCGAAAGCACGCATCTTTTAGCGGTCGATTCCCGCTCAGGGGCTCCGGCCGCTGCCCAACGCGACATCACAAAACATCGGGAGGCTCAGGCACCCCCCGGAGTAGCAACCGGCGGAAAGGTATGGGAACCGCTTGAGCGTCAAGGGGGACTCCTGAGCAACGCACCTCAGGAGCCACACTGGTCACGTAGCACCTCGCCCCTTGGTCTCGTCCTGGTGATCCGAACGCCCCAACGGCGGTCGAGGTATGCGCGGGATTGGGCTCCGCAGACGCAGAGCGCCACTTGAGCGTCAAGGAGGGGTTCCCAGGTAATACACCTCGGGAACCTCACCGATCGTGTAGCTCCGCGCCCCTTGGTCTCGTCCTGGTGATCCGGACACCCCAATTGTGGCCGAGGCCTCGCCCCTTTGGTCTCGTCCTGGTGATCCGGATACCCCAACGGTGGTCGAGGTCTGCTCGGGATCGGGCCCCGTCGACGCAGAGTGCCGAAAGGGCTCCCGGACCATCCCGCAAGCAAGTAAGAAGTCCTCCCTGACGGGATCCTCGACCTCCCTGGACGCTCCGCCTACGCCTCACGACGGTCGAGCTCGCCACGACCCGATGAGCTAAGTACACCCGCCGAATAAAGGCAGAACCTTCTAAACAGATGATAGCCCAAATGTCGGGCAAGAAGCATGAGCGCTAACGTAAAAATACAGGCGCTACGGTCCGCTACGTAACCCCATCAGGATTCTTGTGGTTCCAGGAGCAAGGAAGGGCAACGCGAGGGAAGGAGTCCGGACACTCTAGGCGACGTTCCCCCTCAGGAGGGCCCACCCCACGAGGGCCCCACCGGATGCCGTTGCCGGTCTTAGCACGATACCCTCGCGGACCTCTCGAGGGGCGCTGGGGCGCATCGGCAATAACACAAGGCCCAGCGGGAGACGCGGGGTCGCGCCACGCAAAACAAACAATCGACGGCTTAAAGAAGGAGGAGGAAATCGAAGGTAAAAACACAAAGGTTAACGCCCCCAGGGGCCAGGTGTTGCTTGACATGACAGGAACTGGGAATAGAAAACAGGAGAGGCCTAGGCGGAGGAGCCACTGTCGCCGTCCGGGCCGTCGCCCGCCGCGACGCCGGAGTCGTCACCCTCGTCGGAGAGAGGCTCCTAGACGAACCGCTCCACCAAGGACTCCACATGCGGGCGCACCTCGTCCCTGAGTGGCCTCTGGAGCCCCTCGGGCACCAGCTCCATGACGCGGAGGAGATCGAGCTCCGGGACGAGGCAGCGAAGGTTGGAGAAGACGCGTGTCAGCGCGAGGTCCAGGAGGTCGCGCGCACTGGACGCATTGTCCTCGTCCACCCGGGAGACGCCGGTCTCCAGCGCCTCCACCACCTTGTCGAAGAAGTTGAGGTAGCCCCCATCGCCGTGCGCGCACGACAGCGCAGGGGCCTCCCCGACGAACAGGCTCACTGCGCCGACCGCGCGGTGGGCGATGTCCCGATACTGCTTGGCGCGCTGCGCCTCCAGCATCTTCGCGTGGGCCGCCTTGTCCTGGGCGGTCTGCACGGCGTCGACGGCCCCCTTGACCTGGGTCTGGAGCGACGCCAGCTCTGCCTGAGCCTCTGCATCACCCCTGAGCGCGGCCTGGAGGGCGGCCTCGGCGTCCGCCAGCTAGACCCTCAACGCATCCGTCTCCTCCTGGAGCTCATCGAGCCTGCACCTCTTGGGCGCGGGCGCCCTGGGAGGAGGGAACGATCAAGATCGGCGTGGCAGATGCGATTGAAAGAGAAGAAAGCGGGTGGCGAGGCACTTACTCATCAATAATGGCCCAGCGCCGGCGGGCTTGGGCCAGCCTTGAGGGTCCCCCGCCGCTGCCTCCAGGGGCCGCCGGTGGGGCCGGGGGCTCCGAGCGCTTCCCTGCACCTGTCGCGCTTCCACCGGACGCCATGGAGGAGCAAAGGGAAGGAGCAGGGCAAGGAAGATAACTTGGAAGGAAGAGAAGCGAGAGGGCACGTCAAGATGGCAAGACCCCCCGAGCGGGGCGGGTTTATAGGCGCAACCGCTGCCCATGGGGCGTCGTGGGGAGTGGAGTCGCCATGCACTCCTCGGGCGACACGTGCCAGGCTCGATCAGCGTGCTACACTGCCTCACATCGTTTCCTCTGCGCCCGTCGGGTCACATTCGCGTGGCCCGAGAAGGGGGAGGACGCAAGGGGTCAGCCGCATTCAAGGAAGGCAATGATGGCCGGGGAGGCACGTAGGCCTCACGTCAGCTTAGCTCAGGGCGGTTCCCAACGTCTTCGGGGAGTTGAGACGCCCACGTCTCATCGTGCGCCACGCGTCAAGATGGGCCCGCAGGCGTTGGGGCCCACGACGCTTCGGGCCATCCTCCGTGGCTTCACCCAGAAGCTAACCCAAGCGCGCCTCAGGCCCGGGGGCTACTGTCGGCGTCCTGGGAACGGGGTTACCCAGACTTGCCTGCCTGCGGCCCAAGGCGTGGCCCACCTCGACGACCAAGTATGGCCCAGCGCGGCCTCGCTCAATACAAGGCCCTCACGAGACCCCGAGCTCGCGAGGGAGACAGCGCCAAGACCCGCGGGGAGGTAGGCCTCCCCAGGCCTCCTCCCGAGCGGCGGAGACTTCTATGCAGCACACGACCTCAGGAGGCCAAGGGTGACGCCAGCCAGGCCAGGCGGGCACCAGTGCGCCAGAGGGGACAGTTTCCCCTTTGGTGCAAAGGAGGCAGGGGCGCACACGAGTTCCCAAAGCGCCCCCAAAGGTTTCCACTTCGGTGCAACAAGACCAAGACCCCAAGCCCCGCAGGACGGACGTCATCACCGAGCCCACCTCTGCATCACCGTCGACTACTTTGCAGGCGAAGACCACCTTTCGTCAGGATAGGGTGTACCTCATGTCCCCCTTTGAATTTGGTCGTTATAGGATTCCTTCCCACCTTTGTGATAAGGGAAGAGGACTTGGGCCGCTATAAATAGGGGCTAGGCAGCTCGGTAGAGTGACAGGAGAGAACCACCCGCAAACACACCGCGAGGCAACTCCCCACTGTACTAGTTCATCCACAAACCTCCTCGTGAGGCAATCCACCAAAGGCAGGAGTAGGGTTTTACGCTTCGCAGCGGCCCGAACCTGGGTAAACTCTCGTGTGCTATCTTCTTCCTTGCCATCGAGCGGGGTTATCGTGTTGTGGGCTTGGTGGGGGTGAAGCTATTGGGGATCTTCGCACACGCCCTTGGGTTCGAACTTCCTAGGGTTTTGCGGAGCCCGAAATCCGACATATATATATATATATATATATATATATATATATATATATATATATATATATATATATATTTATAGTCAATGAAGAAACTCAGATGAAGAACACTAGTTGAAAAGTTTGAAGAATTTGAAATTTTGAGGAATTTGCAAATGTGAAGAATTTTAAAATTTGAAGAATTTGCAAACTGATGAAAAACTCAATTTCAACTTGGGTGGTGGCGTGACTCACCATATAAGAATGATGATTTCAGACACCGCATACAATTGTCGTAGGGTTCTGAGAATAAAATTCTTCATTAATTTCTTCACACTTAGAGAGTTTGTCTTCATTGATTGAAGAAAAACGTTACTTCGTGTGATGCGCATCAAAGACATCAATTTTGCATAAGTGTTAGGATGTGTGTCCTTTCAAAGAACATTCGAAGATTCTAAGATATTTAGCTCACACCGCAACTTGCAAAATCTCTTCTCATCCAAGGGCTTTGTGAATATATCAGCCAGTTGTTTTTCAGTCTTCACGTGGTCGATGAAGATATCGCCCTTCAACACATGGTCACGAAGAAAATGATGACGAATCTGGATGTGCTTGGTCTTTGAGTGTTGAACTGGGTTGTGAGCAATCTTGATGTCACTCTCGTTGTCGCGGTAGAGAGGGACATTCTTCACGTTCATGCCGTAGTCCTTGAGGGTTTGCTTCATCCATAGTAGTTGAGCACAACAGGAACCAACAGCAATGTACTCAGCTTCAGCAGTAGATAATGACATGCAGTTCTGCTTCTTCGAGGACCAACAGACTAAGGATCATCCGAGGAAATGACATGTGCCTGATGTTGACTTGCGGTCCACACGATCACCAGCATAATCAGAATCAGAATATCCAATGAGGTCAAGATCTGAGCCCTTGGGGTACCATAATCCTAGTGTTGGTGTGTGAGCTAGATATCGAAGAATATGCTTCACACCCTTATGGTGTGATTCCTTCGGTGTTGCTTGAAAATGGGCACACATGCAAACACTAAGCATAATATCTGGCCTAGATGCACATAGATACAATAAAGAGCCAATAATGGAGCGATATACCTTCTGATCGAAATCTTTACCATTTTCGTCAGTGCAAAGTTGACCGGTTGTGGGCATAGGAATCTTGACGCCTTTGCAATCTTGCATGCTGAATTTCTTCAGGACATCCTTGAGGTATTTCTCTTGAGAGATGAAGATGCCATTGCGTTGTTGGCAAATTTGAAGGCCTAAAAAGAATTTGAGCTCTCCCATCATAGACATTTGATATTCTTCACTCATCATATAGGCAAATTCGTCACTGCAATGTTTGTTAGTACAGCTAAAGATAATATCGTCCACATATATTTGGCACACAAATAATTCATCATCATATGATTTTGTGAAAAGAGTTGGGTCAAGTGAACCTGGTTTGAAGCCTTTCTTCATGAGGAATTCCTTCAGAGTGTCATACCACGCCCGAGGGGCTTGCTTGAGGCCATAGAGAGCCTTGTTGAGTCTGAAGACTTTGTCAGGATGCTTAAGATCTTCAAAACCTGGGGGTTGAGCAACATATACTTCTTCCTCAAGCTTACCATTGAGGAATGCACTTTTCACATCTATTTGATATAAGATAATATTGTGATGGTTAGCATAAGCAAGCAATATGCGAATAGCTTCAAGTCTAGCAACAGGTGCAAAAGTTTCATCAAAGTCAATTCCCTCAACCTGTGTGTAGCCCTGTGCTACAAGACGGGCCTTATTCCTCACTACCTGACCAAGTTCATCTTGTTTGTTGCGGTAGATCCACTTGGTACCTATGACATTGTGCTTGCGAGGATCTGGGCGCTTGACAAGTTCCCACACGTTGTTGAGCTTGAATTGATGCAATTCCTCTTGCATGGCTTGAATCCACTCAGGCTCCAAGAATGCTTCATCAACTTTGGTGGGCTCTGTGATAGAGACAAAAGCAAAGTGCCCACAAAAGTTAGACAAATGGGAAGCTCTTGAGCGAGTGAGAGGACCTGGTGCATTGATGTCGTCGAGGATTTTCTCAGTATGCACTTCATTTGCAACTCTTGGATGAGCAGGTTGAAGACTTTGTTGGGGCTGAGCATTTTCTTCAGGTGTCTCAGCATGAATATCTTCAGTGTTTGGTACAACTTCTTCAGAGGGTAGAGGTTCTTCAGTAGGGATCACATCTTCAGTGGCCTTGAACCTAATGGATTCCTTGGGAGACATTTCATCTAGCACAGACGTAGGTGCTCTCTTTGTGAGCCATTAGTTTCATCGAACCGCACATCTACAGTTTCAACAACCTTGTTGTGAGAGGTGTTGAAGACTCTGTAAGTGTGCGAGTCCTTTTCGTAACCAAGCATAAAACCTTCATGTGCTTTCGGTCCAAATTTAGAACTATGGTGAGGATCTCTAATCCAGCATTTAGCACCGAAGACTTTGCAATAACTCACATTGGGTTTCTTGTCAGTGAGGAGTTCATATCAAGTCTTCTTGAGAAATTTGTGAAGATATACCCTGTTGATGATGTGGCAAGCAGTGTTGATTGCCTCGGGCCAGAAGCGGCGAGGGGTCTTGTATTCTTCAAGCATGGTGCGAGCCATCTCAACAAGAGTCCTATTCTTGCGCTCCATGACGCCATTCTGCTGAGGAGTATAAAGGGTAGATAGCTCATGAGTAATACCAAGTTCATCAAGATAATCATCAAGACCAGTGTTCTTGAACTCAGTCCCATTATCACTCCTGATATGCTTGATCTTTACACCAAAATTCGTTGAGGCCCTTGAAGAAAATCATCTGAAGACATTCTGCACTTCAGATTTGTACAAGATAATGTGCACCCAAGTATAACGAGAGAAGTCATCAACAATGACAAAGCCATATAAGCATGGAGTATTTGTTAGTGTGGCATAGTGAGTGGGACCAAAGAGATCCATATGAAGCAATTCAAAAGGACGAGTGGTAGTCATGATAGTCTTGGAGGGATGCTTGGATTTGGTCATCTTTCCAGACTCACAAGCCCCACACAAATGATCCTTGAGGAATTTGACACCCTCAATGCCAATGACGTGTTTTTTCTTCACGAGCGTGTGCAAGTTCCTCATGCCTGCGTGTCCAAGTCGTCGATGCCATAGCTAGCCTTCTGAAGCTTTTGCTAGTAGGCATGTGGCCGGCTGAGGACCTGTAGAGAAATCAACGATATACAAGTCTCCTCTCCTAAAGCCTTCGAAGACTTTGGATTTGTCAGATTCCATGACGACAACACAATGATATTTGCCAAAGAGGACAACCATATCAAGATCACAAAGCATTGAGACAGACATGAGGTTGAATCCGAGGGATTCGACAAGCATCACCTTATCCATGTGTCGATCCTTCGAGATTGCAACCTTACCTAAACCCAATACCTTGCTTTTTCCTTTGTCAGCGTAGGTGATATGCTTCAGATGTGATGGAGCAAGTGGAATGTCCATCAATAGATTCTTGTCACCAGTCATGTGGTTGGTGCAACCATTGTCGAGGACCCACTCAGTTGCTTTAGGTGGCTCATCCTGCAGATGAATTAGTACCACTTACGAACACATATACTTCAGAGTGAAGAATATGACATCAAATTCATCAGATTGAATTTCATCACGTAGCATAGTAAGCAAAGTAATGCGAGGACGTGGGAAATGAGTGATTCATTTCTTCGTGATTAGCTTGCGTCCTTTCAAGCATTTCCTCAGGTCTCCAGCAAATTCATCAGACGTTTAAGTTCGTCTGGAGACCTGTCCCTGCATAAGAGATTAGTTCAATTTCTTCACCACCCACATCTAGAGGGGTGGTAAAGAGTTCATCATTCTGCGAGCTCCATATGAGAAGGGAGGCAATGAAGCAAGTGCACTTCGTTTCACACGAGGGGGGTTAGAGTACTCATATGAATAAGCAAAGAAATTCTTCGATGACTTATGAACATAATGATTTGAAGAATAATGCACATATTCATGACCCTTAGATTTTCCCTGCGAAACAGAAGCATTAGCACGAGAATGGTATGAGTTTTGACCATATGAGGAATTTGGTCCATGTGAGAACTTTGATCCTTGTGAAGACTTTGGTCCGAATGAAGAATTTGATCTGGGGTTCCTGTTCTTCACTGGTGGTGTCATGATGACATTCACATGAAGATTTGCAAGGTACCTTTTGGGGACCTAGACTTTCTTCATCAGAGGACCGTTCCTGCAGTTAGTACCAACATATCTAGCAAATACTTCACCATTTTGAGTTTTGAACATTTATAGTTTGAGTCAAATGACTCATCAGAGGAATATGAAGATTCACAAGTAAATCCAGATAAAGTGGATGGATCTACAGGAGGTCCTTTTGCAACAAGCCATGAAGTTTTGGGGTACTGCTCAGGTTTCCAGTAGGATCCATCAACATTGAGTTTCCTCTCAAAGGCAATACCCTCTTTCCTCGGGTTCCTGTTCAGAATTTGCTTTTTAAGCACATCACAAAGGGTTTGATGACCTTTGAGGCTTTTATATATGCCTGTCACATACAATTCCTTCAACCCTACATTTTCATTAGTGACGCTTGTTGTATCCTCAGATGAGGAATTTGTGACCACAGATATAGTTGAAGAATTTGCAGCAATAGAAGCATTTGAACTTTCAGGTGAAGAATTAGCAATTTCATGTTCGATGCATTTCAAACAAGGTGGAACAAAATCTTCCTGGGCAGTACTGATCTCTTGAGCGAGTAAAGAATCATTATCCTTTTGAAGATCTTCATGAGACACCCTTAGTTTCTCAAGATCTTGCTTTCTTTGAAGAAATTCATAAGAAAGTTTCTCATGGTCGACTAAGAGAGCATCATGACGACTTTGAAGGTTATCAAACATAGACTTAAGACTTTGAAGGTCCTTAGTCAGAGTTTGAGTACGATCCATTTCCTCATTCAATAGGTCATCGCTTTTGTCTAGCAATTTCTGAACCCTTTCCAAAGCAGTTTGTTGTTTGGTGGCAATTTTAGCAAGTTTGGAATAGCTAGGTTTGAGGTTTTCATTAGATTCACATTCACTAGATTCAAATGAGGAATGGTGTTTGAGTACCTTTGATCCTTTTTCCATGAGGCACATTGATGAGGAAGATGAAACTGGATCTGTTTCCTGAGATTTGAGGAAATTCTTGTATTCGATGAACATGGAATCTTGACGAGTGCGATAACCTTCATGGACATCCCAGATGAGCTTTGCATTTTGAACATGAAATATGCTCTTGAACATGTCCTTTGATAAGCTAGAGCAGTTGATATTCCTCGCCTGAGCATCCAGCTGTGTGTACTTATGAATGTCATCAGCATTGGCCATCTTGCAGAGATCCGTCAGTCCTAATTCCGTAACAGTCCATAACTCGCTGTTCTTCCATAGGAGGTGCTTCCGCATGAGGACTTTCCATTTGGGATAGTCAGTGACATCAAAGACGGGGCATGCAGTGGATACCTTGGCACTTTTTGCCATGAAGCAATAGGTGGGAGCATAGTCATCGTTGCCTCGGTTAGAGTCATCATCACTTTCCTCAGTGTTGAAGATTGACTTGCTCACGAAAGCAGTAGCGAGGGCTAGGCTAGCCACACCAGAGTCAGATTCCTCCTCTTCCTCATATTCTTCAGACTCTTCTTCAGAATCCATTTCCTTGCCAATAAGTGCCCGAGCCTTTCTGGAGTTGTTCTTCTTGTGCGATGAGGACTTTGAAGATTTCTTCTTTTTCTTCGAGTCATCAGAACTATCATCTTTGTATTTCTTCTTCTTTGATTCTTTTTCCCAGAGAGGACAGTCGGCGATGTAGTGGCCAGACTTTGCATTTGTGACAAGTTCTTTTCTTGTAGTCGCTTGATGACGATTCTGATTTCTTCATGCCACTTCTTGAAGATTTTCCAAATCGGCCTCTCCTTGAGAACTTCTGGAATTTCCTCATGAGCATTGCTAGCTCCTGACTCAGTTCTTTAGGATCACCAAGGCTACTATCAGATTCTTCGCCTTCAGATGAGGAAATTGCTTTTGCCTTCAATGCACGAGTTCTTCCATAGCTTGGTCCATAGAGGTATCTCTTTTCAGCTTGTTGGAGTTCATGAGTATTGCGTCTCTCAAGAATATCAGAAGGATCTAGTGACTTGTACTCTCCACGTTCTTGAATCATCAAAGCAAGTGTATCGAATGAGGAATCAAAAGATCTCAGCAGTTTCTTCACCACCTCATGGTCGGTGATGTCAGTGGCACCAAGAGCTTGGAGATCATTGGAGATATCAGTGAGACGATCAAAAGTTTGCTGAACATTTTCATTGTCGAGTCTTTTGAAGCGGTTGAAGAGATTACAAAGAACATCAACTCGAGAGTCACATTGAGTTGAAACACCTTCGTTGACTTTGGACAGCCTATCCCAGATAAGCTTAGAAGTCTCCAAAGCACTCACTCTGCCATACTGACCTTTGCTCAGATGGCCACAAATGATATTCTTTTCTTGAGAGTCGAGTTGCTTGAATCTCTTCACATCAGCAACAGTGACAGTGGGAGTGACGGAGGGAACACCTTTGTCCACAACATACCAGAGATCATAGTCAATTGTCTCAAGATGCATGCGCATCTTGTTCTTCCAGTAGGGGTAGTCTGTCCCATCGAAGGTAGGACGCCCAGCTGAGACCTTGATCATGCCTGCAGTCGACATAACTAAAACTCTAGGTGGTTAAACCAAAATCACACAGAACAAGGGAGTACCTTGCTCTGATACCAATTGAAAGTGCGTTATATCGACTAGAGGGGAGGTGAATAGGCGATTTTTACAAATTCGTCACTCAGGAATTGCTAGTTGAGGAATTTGCTAAGTGACGAACTATGAGCAGCGGAATAAGTACTCAAGTGCATGCGAAACAGAGCAGTAGCATAGTCATCATGATGAAATGAAACATACACAGAGCATAAGTAGCGTGAACAGGATAAGCAGGCAATAGACGAAGTGACTGAAGAATTTGAGATGAGGAAATTGAGGAAGTCTTTAGTCAAATTCTTCAAACGGCGACGATCAGTTTCATCAACAAGTACTTCGAGGAAATAGAAGGGATGAGGAAATAGAACCAGGAGCTCGATAAAGACAATGATTTGATGACCCAGTTCCAACAGTTGTGATAGTCGTACGTCTGGTTCGGAGCGGCTTGGTATTTAAACTAAAAGACACACAGTCCTTACCGTATTCTCCTTGAGCTAAGGTCACACAGACCTCGCCCAACACTCGTGGTAAGTCTTCAGGGTAGACTTCCAAACCCTCATAAACTCGGTCACCCGGCGATCCACAATTCCTCTTGGATGCTCTAGACCATGACGCCTAACCGTCTGGAATATGCACAGTCTTCAAAGGTAACAAGCGTCGGTGCCACACAGGAATAATCTCTTCGGTGATGCTCAATCACTTTGGGTTTTGGTGGTTTGGGTTTTGGGTTTTTCCTCACTGATGATTTTCTCTCAAAGTCCTCAGAGGATGGGTTGCTCCCAAATGACACGTGTCAATCTCTCTCTGAGCAGCCAACCAGCTAGTGGTTGTGGGGGGCGGCTATTTATAGCCAGGGTGCAACTCGACATGATATGACATAAATGCCCCTAACGATATGACCGTTATGTGGATAAGATATCTGGACAGCTGGCGCGAGGCACAACAACGGTCGGATATTTGAACTCTCAAATTCCTCAGGACTATCATATTCCTCACGGTAGGCAATTCGCACTGGCGAAATCCTAACTTCTCAGTCAGAACAAATTCCTCATAGACCAGAAGAATTTCATCTCTGTCACTGAAGAAATTGGCTGAACTGCAAGAGATTTCCAAAGGCTTCACTCGAAGGTTTTGGGTATGTGTAGGCTTTGAGATGAGCACCACTTGGAAATTTTTCCTTAGTTTTACCTCGACCCCCTTTAACAATACGGTGTTTCCTATGACTCAAAGAAAGGAAATGAAACTATGAAAACAAAAGTCTTCACGATTCATAGTCCACGTATCAATGTCTTCAAGGTCACACCGAATTCTTCATTTTCAAAGTCTTTAAGAAAGCATCAAAGTCTTCAGTTGAAGACATTTATTTTTAGGGGTTGACTTTCACCGAATAGATCAAACTCCTTAGCGACTTATAGAGCATGTGTACACTCACACACATATTAGTCCCTTAACCTATAAGTCTTCAATACACCAAAATCACTAAGGGGCACTAGATGCACTTACAAATACACTATCTTGGACATCTTCTATGATTGTGAACCCCCATTAATTATTTTCAAACTTGATCAAGTAGTTGACGTTGGACAAGGAAGACAACGTAATGGTTATGTTTGTTTATATTCACGTAGCAGTTATATTGTCATGGATCCTCTAACATGTGATGCTTGTTTAGAACCTTTTGCTAGCCAAAACTTCATACCAAGTAGAAATACTACTTGTGCATCCAAATCCTTGAGCCAAGTTTTTTCCATGAGAGTCCACCATACCTACTTATATATATGGTATTTCACTACCATTCCAAGTACATTTGCATGTGCCACCTCTAAACATTCAAATAAACATCCGTTTTGTGTGCACGTACCTCTCATGGAGCGACGGGGCGATCATTATCTTCCATGCTAAGCGGGTTATTCTCACGATAAGTGTTATTGACTTGTCAATGCACGAGAGAGGCTGGTAAAAAGGATGCCCAGTCCTGCATAATACAAAAATAAATGAACAAGAACTCCCCCTAGAAAGTTGATTGTTTGGATGGTACCCGTGGATACGGGTAGCCATCGAATGTGTTTGAATGGTGAGGGGGAGTAAATTTTCAATTCTGTTTGGGAACCACCAATAATGTGATTAGCATGGAAGATGTTGAAATCTCTTGTCGTGGCATTGACAGGAAAGGCACACCATCCAAAATATATTCATCTCTGTTTTAAGCAATGAGCCCTGGCACCTCTGCAAATCCCTGCATCCCTCTACAAAGGGCTTATCTTTTACTTTTCATGTTGAGTCAACTTCTTATTCCAACCTCAATTCTTTAGTTTGCAAGCATCATGTGGTGGGAAAGATCCAGACACATATATCCAGTTGAATATAGGTGATCATGATTCATTATTTGTTGACATTATCCCCGAGATAAATAAGTTGGGAGGCGAAACATTAAGCCCCTATCTTCCTATGTGTTTGAATGAAACTATTTGTTCTAAAAATATTCTTTGAGTGTCAGCAATCATGGAAGACTAAATGATAGTTGAGTATGTGGAATTTGCTAAACCAAAGCTCTTACATAGAACCTTCCTGAAAATAAGATGAATTGTAATTGTTTGATGACTGAAAACATAGTTTGCTAGTTTTCAAGAAAGTTTATGGTCTATACTTTAACATGTGAATAACTTGCTACTTGATTATGAGAAGTTTTATGAGAAATACTTGCTGCTTATGATGCTAGAAAAGTGGTTGAAATTATCCTGGCTCAACATTATACATTATGCTAGCATTCACACTTCATAAATTATTTCTTTTATCATTTACCTACTCGAGGACGAGTAGGAATTAAGCTTGGGGATGCTGATACATCTCCAACGTATCGATAATTTATGAAGTATTCATGCCATATTTGCCTATGTCTACAATACTTTTATATGGTTTTGATGCACTTTATATGATTTATTTAGAACTAACCCGGACTGACGCTATTTTCAGCAGAATTGCCGTGGTGTTGTTTTCGTGCAGAAAATGAAAGTTCTCGGAATCGCCCGAATTTTTTTGATGATTTTTTCTGGAGGAAATAAGCAATATTGGAGCGAAGAACCACCAGAGGGGAGCCACCTGTGGGCCACAAGCCATCAGGGCGCCCTCCCAGGCCGCGCCGTGTTGGCTTGTGGGGCCCACGTGGCTCCGTTGTGTGTGATTCCAACGCTAAAAAATCCTATAAATCCCAGAAACCCTGGAAATAAAGTGAGAACTTCCGCCTCGCCGCCGCAACTGTCTGTATCGATGAAAAACCAATCTAGAGCCTTTCCAGTACCCTGCCGGAGAGGGGAAATCATCTCCGGTGGCCATCTTCATCATCCCGGCAGAGGCCATGACGAGGAGGGAGTAGTTCACCCTCGGGGCTGAGGGTATGTACTAGTAGCTATGTGTTCAATCTCTCTCTCTCTCTCTCTCTCTCTCTCTCTCGTGTTCTTGAGATGGCATAATCTTGATGTATCACGGGCTTTGTTAATATAGTCAGATCATATGGTGTTCTTCCCTCTCTATCTTGTTGTGATGAATTGAATCTTTCCCTTTGACCTCGTTATGTTGGATTGAATATTTTGGTTTGAGAACACTTGATGTACGTCTTGCATGTGGATACCCGTAGTGACAATGGGGTATTCTATTGATTCACTTGATATATGTTAAGGCATCAACTTGCGGATTCCGGTGACCTTGGGGATCTATGCATAGGGGTTGATTGCACGTTTCCGTACTACGTTCTCCGATAGAAATCTTGGGGTGCTCCTTGAAGTTCTTTGTGTTGGATTGAATATGATAGATCTGAGATTGTTTGATGCATGTCGTATAATTTACTCACGGATACTTGAGGTGACATTGGAGTATCTAGGTGACATTAGGGTGGATTGATATGTATCATTGGTGTTATTTTAGTACGAACTCTAGGGCTGTTTGTGACACTTATGGGAATAACTCAAAAGATTGATCAGAAAGAATAACTTTGAGGTGGTTCTACTACCTACACCAATTTCATCTTATTGTTCTCTGCTAGATAGGAACTTTGGAGTGATTCTTTGTTGCACGTTGAGGGATGATCATATGATTCAACTATGTTAGCATTGTTGGGAGATTGCACTAGTGAAAGTATGAACCCTAGGCCTTATTACCAAGAATTAATATAACGTTTTGCTTGCTGTTTTACACTTGTGACCTTGCTGTTTTTATATTTTCAGATTACAAAACATTTATCTACCATCCATATTGCACTTGTATCACCGTCTCTTCGCCGAACTAGTGCACCTATACAAATTACCATTGTATTGGGTGTGTTGGGGACACAACAGATTTCTTGTATTTGATTGCAGGGTTGTTTGAGAGAGACCATCTTCATCCTACACCTCTCACGGATTGATAAACCTTAGGTCATCCACTTGAGGGAAAATT
The DNA here is from genome assembly GCA_039707655.1 of Elymus sibiricus. Taxonomy (NCBI): domain Eukaryota; kingdom Viridiplantae; phylum Streptophyta; class Magnoliopsida; order Poales; family Poaceae; genus Elymus; species Elymus sibiricus. Next base: position 128,772,454 of record CM077667.1, read on the forward strand.
GCTACTGTCCTACAAAACTCTGCGCTTGGAGGCCCAACAGAGTCTACAAGAATAAAGTTGCGTAGTAGACATCAGCGGGCGATTCCTTGCACGGCGATGCCACTGCCACCTCCACCAACTAAGGCCAGCAGCGCCCTAGGAGAGGTGCGCCAAGACGATCGCCGCATCTCCAATGTTGCTCGCCCTCTTGCGACTGATGACAAGTTGGCGACGCTTCGCGCATACCGCCGTGCCAAGGGCCTCTATTTCACCTGCGGCGAGCGATGGGGGCACGACCACCATTGTGCTCCTACGGTGCAGCTCCGCGTGGTGGAGGAGCTCATCGAGATGCTCCACCAACCCTCGTCGGAGTACGCACAAGCAAAGACAACAACAAGTGATGCGGACTGCTGTGTTCTGTCGAGAGTAGCTCTGGAAGGGGTTGAATCGCCAACAACAATGCGACTGCACGGTTGTGTTCAGAATCGGGAAGTGCTGATGCTCATGGATTTCGGATCTTCCCGCAGTTTTGCCAGTTCGTCTCTGGCTCAACACCTTCAGGGAGTGCAGCAAGCGCAGCGTGCCCTCTCGGTACGCGTCGCCAATGGCGGGGTTCTCCATTGTGACCAAGAAATTCCAGCGTGCTCTAAGCGTTCTCAAGGGGTCGACTTCACCACCAACCTCAAGGTTCTACCCCTGGGCTGCTACGATGTAATTTTGGGCATTGATTGGTTGGCGTGCCATAGTCCGATGAAGGTGCACTGGCTGCAGAAGACTATGGATTTCGAGTACAAAGGCAAACATGTGCATCTCAGTGGCGCCAAAGCTGATGTCACTCGTTGTGACTTAATTTCGGGGTCTGAACTGCACACTCTGCTTGACCATGATGTTGTTGCTCATGTTGTGGAGCTATGTACTGCTGCAGAAGATACGAAACACATGTCCATTCCATTAGCGATTGGTGAGCTGATAGAACAGTACGGGGTTTTGTTCGAGGAACCGCGAGGACTGCCACCTCGATGGCCCTTTGACCACGACATTCCTTTAGTGTTGGGGGCACGACCAATCAACTGCGTCCATACAGACATAGCCCAGCACAAAAAGATGAGGTGGAGCGACAGGTGGCTGACATGTTAGCTCAGTGCATCATCTAGCCCAATGCAAGCCCATTTGCTTCCCCGGTCTTGTTGGTACAGAAAAAGGATCTCACTTGGCGCTTTTGTGTGGATTGTGGACTATCGACACCTCAACGCCGTCACAATCAAAAATCACTACCCTCTCCCGGTCATCGATGAGCTGTTCGACGAGCTTGCTGGAGCATGCATGTTCACTAGCCTCGACCTGCGGGCGGGTTACCATCAGATCCGCATGCGGCCCGAGGATGAGCACAAGACATCATTCAAAACACACCACGGCCACTTCGAGTTCAAAGTCATGCCGTATGGTGTTACTGGTGGACCGGCGACCTTTCAAGGAGGAATGAACATTGTTTTGGCGTCGTTGCTTCGTCATGGGGTGTTAGTTTTCATTGACGATATCCTGGTCTACAGCGGCGATCTTGCCTCGCATGTCCAGCTCCTATGACAAGTGTTCCAGCTTCTCCAAGATCACAATTTGAAGATCAAACACAGCAAGTGTACATTTGCTCGGCCACAACTGCTCTACCTTGGGCATCAAATCAGCGGAGATGGTGTGCGAACAGACGAGAAGAATGTTGTCGCGGTGCAAAAATGGTCGGTGCCTGTCAATGTTAAGGAGGTACGAGGTTTCCTTGGCCTGTCAATGCAAAGCTTGTTGGCCTGACTAGCGACCACTCAAGACACCCAGGATGGGTACCAACTCCGCGATGACATTATCAGGCAGCACAGGCGTGTGTGGTTGGGCGACAACGTGGCTCTCCCGAAACAAGTGCTGGAAGCACTGCATACCGGAGCGATCGAAGGTCACTTGGGGTTCAATGCAACTTACTGGCGGGTCCGACGCTTGTTCACATGGCCGGGACTGAAACACCACGTGAAGCTGTTTGTGGAGGCATGCCAAATTTGCAAGCAGGCCAAACCGGAGTGTGTGCGTTACCCAGGTCTTCTCGAGCCCCTTCCCGTGCCTACTCAAGCGTGGCAAATGATTACAATGGACTTCGTGGAAGGGCTTCCTCGCTCCTCCGGTTTCAACTCGATCCTAGTGGTCGTCGACAAGTTCTCCCGGACCCTTTTCATTGATTTGTCTCACCCTTCCACAGCTTTCCTAGTGGCCGAGGTGTTCGTGGCAAACATGTACAAGCTCCATGGCCTACCGGAGTCCATCGTCTCGGATCGTGATCCGGTCTTCACCGGCACACTATGGAAAGAGTTGTTCCGCCTCACGCACACCAAGTTACGCATGAGCACGACGCGTCACCCCCAGACGGATGGACAAACGGAGCGAGTGAATCAGTGCCTCGAAACCTTCCTCCGTTGCTTCGTCAACGCCTGCCCCACCAAATGGCAAGCATGGCTGCCCCTCACCGAGTACTGGTACAACACCTCGCCACACTCTACGTTGGGGACCACTCCGTTCGAGGTACTCTACGGGCATGCCCCTCGCCACTTCGGCATCGTTGATCCGGTGGCCTGTGCGTCCCCGGACCTGGCGGACTGGCTGCAAGATCGCGCCCAAATGGTGGGGCTCATTCGCCAGCATCTCCTCCGAGCTCGACAACAAATGAAAGAATCCGCCAACAAGCGTCGCTCCGACCGCGTCTTCGCCGTCAATGACTAGGTGTTCTTGAAACTGCAACCGTACGTGCAACGCTCGGTGACTACCCACACCAACCAGAAGCTCGCTTTCAGGTATTTTGGGCCATACAAGGTGCTCCAACGCGTTGGGGCTGTGGCCTACAAGCTCCAGCTGCCTGACTCCAGCACCGTCCACCCAGTGTTCCATGCGTCTCAACTACGTCAAGCTCTCTGCCTCCGACCGAACAAGTCCAAGAGCAGTTACCTGCAGCAGCAATGTCAAGTCCTGTCCCGGAGGAAATCCTAGGACGCCGTGTGGTGCCATGCGGCGGTGCCAGCGCGTCCCAAGTCTTGGTTCGTTGGACGGACCAACCATCAGAGTTTGCCACCTGGGAAGACGTCGCCGAGCTCCAGCACCATTTACCCAGTGCACCAGCTTGGGGGCAAGCTGTGTCTCGAGGGGGAGGGGATGTTACGGCCCCTGCCATCCTGGCCCCACCTGCAACGACTACCAAGGGACAAGCGACCACATCGGTTGGTGGGCTAAAACGACCACAACGTCAAGTGAAGTCCAACAGCAAGTTCCCGACCCACATCTGGGATACGACGGGTAGGGTTAAGTAGTGAGTGTTTCCTCCTGTGCGAGGTGTGGAGAAAGTAGTAGTGTGGCGGCGGCTCTCACCCTCTCAATTCCCCTTCTTCTTCCTCTGAACCCTGGAAATTGGCAGGGCTTGTGTCGAATTCATGTTGATGTGCTACCTAGATCAAGTGAGAGCATAACACTCTCACTCCATGAGAAAAAGAGCATACCTCGCCTCGGGATAGTGTTGTGGCGCGACGACGACCTCGCGGCGGCGTCTTCCTCGTCTCCGGAGCAAGCGACTTGGCGGGAGAGAGGGCGATGCAGTTGGCAGGAGGGAGAAATCGTGGCTGCAGTTGAATTTGGACGACGACGTCACATCGTTCAGGCGTGGACATCGTCGAGGTCGATTCGGAGGATGTGCATGTTTGGACGCCCATATAGACAAGGTGCTGGACACCCGTTTTGGGCTCACGTCGTGAAAAACGAGTATAGACGTCCATATAGACAAGCTATAGCATATTAGAGGATCGACTAGAGTTGTTCTAAAAGAGTAGGATTGCGGGCCGAAATTGCCATGTCCGGTTGTAGATGCTCTTAAGGCAGAAGCCCGGTGATCAACATCAAACAAGAGCAGACGGTAGTTGTCCATAGCAATCGCCGATAAAGAACAGCCGAAGAAACTGACGGAAACAGAACTACAGGCAGTCGCTGACAGTCACAAAAGGTAAAGTCACAATCCTCAAACATCCCGGAAGTGATCACGGAGACGACCGAACCAAAGGGCAAAAGAGCAGAAATCACCATCCACGGTACGAATATACACCAATCAATCTGCGAACATATGTTTCGAGGAGGAAAAAAAAACAAGAATCTGCGGACATGTGCAACGCCGGCTATAAGCCATGAGCGAGGGGGCGAGCGAGCGATCGCTCCCCGGTCACCGAGGAATCAGCAGGGTATCTTGGAGGTGAACCACGTCATGACGTGGAGCGGCGCCTTGACGAGCTCCACCGCCACCTCCAGCAGCAGCGTCACGCAGAGGCAGCACGGGCAGATGCACGAGATGGGCAGCCTGTGTCACAGCACACGCACCAGCGGATCACGTCAGAATAAACAGCCAGGTTGGTATGGTGGCGGCGAATCGCAGAACGAGGAGGAGGAAACGTACCCGATGATCCAGATGATGGCGCCGACGATGGAGACGAGGACGGCGAGGAGCGCGAAGGGCAGGCCGAGCAGGAACCCGAGCGGCCGGCAGCCGTGGTCGTGGTCGCGGTCGCCGCCGCCGCAACAGCAGCACATCTTCCTCCGATGCTCCTCCCTTTCACTCTCCCTTTCCCTTTCCCTTTCCCGGGGTGCGTGCGACTGGTGCGAGGCAGGCGGAGGGAGGCTGGTCAGATCGGCGCCGGCGGCTGTCACGCGTCGGTGTGGTTAGGCGTGGGAAACACAGTGGTTGCTATATATCGAGGAGAGGAGAGGAGACGGGCCGGCTCTGCGGTCGCTTTCCGGCGCGGCGAGTTTGATTTATCCATCCGCGTGCGGCAAGGCTGGCAATAATGCGCCGCGGTGGGCGGGCGGGCAGGCGGCCGCGAGGAAATCCGGCGAGGGCGATCCCGGGCCGTCCGTGGGGCGAACGGACGGCCGAGATGACGAGGGAAGCTGCCCGGAAGGACCCGTGGGCAGCTGCAACGGCCCGGTGGCGAGATGTGTTGGTGCGACGTCAGTGTTTGACCGCTGAGGCGGCTCTATTTTGGGGGGATGCGTGACGACGCCGGTGACCGGAGACGCGTGCCGGCGCGACACCGGGTGGGTTCAGTCTGGGCGCATTGGACTAATCATGGTATGCCACGGCGGGCGGAGCTGGAGGTGGGTGGCGGACGATAGCCTGTGGCGGTTGCGCCACCGGCTCCCACGTGCCGGTTTGGTCTTCGACAGCCGTCAGCCGTCAGCCGGTACACACCGCTGGCCAGATCATCCCAACAATAACACTACAAAATGGCAGAGGAAAGCTCGGTGAGACAGAATTTCAGAACTGTAAAGCTTGAACTTTCAGGATGACAAGGGATTAGATCAACCATATCCTATATACTGATTTAAATAGCATCGTGGTCAACTGTAACACATAGTCGCTGATACATCACAGAACGTGAAACGTTTGGCCTTCCACTGAACTGTAACTGACATGAACTGGTTACATGCTGTCCATTGTTCTTCTTCGGCTCTTGCAGTTCAGGCCAACAACAAACACCTCGCCTCCCAGCAGCAAATTATGACTCCAGCTGGTAAGAGTCTTGATGACTGATGTACAGGGCACGGACTGTGCAAATTTGAGGCGTTTCTGCGTCTGTTGCCTTGGGGCAGCAACTTGGCAAACACCACTCCAGCTAGCCTGAGCATTCACCAAAGTAAATACACAACTCAATCATCATTTTTTTTAGCTGAAGACGGAAATTGGTGTTTAGCGAGAGAAGTCTACATAATTTGTTACATTGCGTGTCGTGTCATCAACCCATTGAATGGAGAAACAAATGTGTACGTGACAAGGAAACAACAAAACTGGATTTACGTTCATCCTGATGCCAGAAGCTTACTTTTAAGGGCAATATTGCTCGGTATCGTTACAAAGATCACAAAAGAGAATAGCATCCAGGGTTGTCACCAACATGTGGCCTCAGGCCCCACATGCCATCCTTACATTGGATGGTATTCACCAATTTATACCTCTGCAATGGTATTGAGCTAATGCTTTCTATTTTTACCCCGAAAATAATAGGAGAGTTTCCTACTGCAAATGCTTTCTTACTTTAGTTAACCGATCAGAGGGCACCAGATGCACGTCCCATTTGAGAACAAAGCCAACAAATGAAACTTTAGTGAAGACTCAAAACTATATTGAGTTAAAAATTAAGAAAAAAATACTACTCCTCTGTACCCAACTACAAGTATTTAAGTACAGAGGGAGTACATGAGGTTTGCATGTTGTTTGTTGTGGAATGCACATACATAAAAAAAAAAGAATGTACAAGTCCTTTTTACCCTTGACATTTGAGCAGTTATATATTAGACTGTAAATTTTGCAGGATCACTATTCTGGCAAAGGGGTACAAGTGGGTCAATCAATATATCCATCCATTTCATTCAATTGGTGGTTCTCTTCCTGCTAATTGCTGTCCATAGTCCTTGTATTAGTTGTGAACCAAAATAACTAGGATGGGTCAGGGAATACCCCCTTGCATTCCTAATTATGGGTTGTGGCCACAAAAACTTTGAGGCTAAGGAAACTTTGTGCGTCCCTAATCCTTGGCTTGTGAAGCCAACTGGCAGGCAGGACCCCACTGTCAACAACTTGAACACTTAGTGGTTCTTTTTTCCTACAATCAGTCGACGTACAAATATAGCTGAATCAGCTGATGCATACTAGCATAAAAAAAAAGTTTCTTATCTTTTCCATAATGATAATACGACATAATAGATGTGATCATGTATGTCAACTTGAAAAGGTCCAATAAGCAAAATATAGACAAAGGACAAAGGTGACCAACCCAACCAAGGTTAGTAAGGGATGTAAGCAGTTTGGTGGTGCTTGGCATCAAAATAAACCAAGGAAAAAGTATCAGTGTGCTAGAATATCTGTGTAGTACGTACCAAGTCTCTCATGTATTCATCAGGCGAGACTTAGCCATTCAAACTAGCATTCTCTTTCTCCATCTCAACAACAGATGCTAGCCTATCATGCACCTGTGAGGTACATACCACAAGTTAGATACATCAAAACACACTGGATAAACAATAAATAATCCCTCACCTCTGAAAGGTTGCTTGCAACTTCAGGTTTAAGCGTCTCGTCATACCTGAATAACATCAACGATATAACATAGTCATATATACATGCAATACTTCTAGATTCATAGTCACAGTTTAGTCAAAGCTTACCATTCTCGAGGTATACCAGCTTCATCACGAGACTGATAGTTAAATGGACCCCTCATTACAACATCATGCTCCTTTATCAAGTCTGGGATGTTAAAGAGAACAATCCACGAATCAACATATTTCATGAAATTGTATTTAATGGATCATAAAGAACAAAACCTAACCTCTAAAAGCAGCACCAGGGACACGGCCCATCATTTCGCATACTTTCAGAAACCAATATAGACCTACAGAAACATGTGCAAGCTCTTCCTCTGCTACTTTTGCCACAATGTCTGCAGATCTATGGTCCGCAAAGCCAATTAACTTTTGGACTAGTCTTGGTCCAGCATCAAGGCCTCTAGCTTCCTATTAAGGTTCTAATCATCAACATATAGGTCAAGTGTACTAAATCAAAATTCTTCACCAAATACTGTCATCTAAAAAGATTCGGAGACTCATGGTTCAAATTGAGCAGGTTATGACAATGTATTTTTGACAGTATAACAGAGAAGGAAGATGATCTGGCACCTGTACTAGAGGTATAACTGCCATCCGTGCAGAAACATCACTTGAGGATTTTGCACACTCCCTCCACAAAAGATTGTGGACAGGCATATCACCATATCTGTCCACAAAAACTGTTACAGATTTGCAACAATCTGACATAGCTCATAAAGAAAACTATCACCGCCAATGTATGATAAGTTGACAACAGGCAGAGAACTATCGGTGGACAGAGAGTTCACATCAATTCAGTATTCACACTGCCGCATTCTTTGCGCTGCTCACCTGAACCCAAGCTCGGCAAGCCGCTGTGAATACCACCGAAAATGCCGGTTCTCGTCGTCAGCCACACGCGCAAAATCCGCAAAGAAACCATCTCCCAGCGTGTCCCGGAGCGGCGAGAACCGCACCACAGTATCCCAAGCAAGGTCGATGGCATTGAGCTCTACGTGCGCCAGGTTGTGGAGCATGTACGCGTTCAGCGGCACCCCCATGGCCTTGTGCGTGGGGACCTCCTTCTGAGTCACCTGCAGCAGCAAGAGCACCGCACACCCAACCTGCTCGATGAAATGCATCGAGGAAGAGAGCAAGCAACAAGGTGGATGGAGCATTTACCGCGAGGGGCTTTTCCGGCCTGGCGGGGTGGTCGGGGGCCCGGGCGAGGCCCACGGGGAGCCCGCCTGCCGCCCACCGGGAGAAGGCGGCGTGGGTGAGGTGCGCCTTGGCGAGGGGGTCGGCGGTGGACAGCACGAGGGCGCCCATCTCGGCCAACGACGAGCCGTGGCCGACCCCGGCGCCGGCTTCTGACGGGCCCGCCTTGTCCGGGTTCGGGGCGCAGGGGCCGCTGGGGCCCCACGAGCGGAGGTCGCTGGGAGGGGCCACGCGCCAGGCGTGAAGGCCCGGCCATGGGAGCGGCGAGGCGGCGGAGGCCCCGGTGGCGAGGATGCGGCGGCGCGTGGGGCCATGCGCTAGCGGCAGCGCCGGAAGGCGCCGAAGCGGGACCATTTGGCCGGCGGAGGAGGTGGGGGGTGGGAGGTTTACGGCTAGGATAATGATGAGACGGATGAACGAGAAAGGCCAGGTCAAAGCAATAATCCTACACCTACGAAAGGTCCTACGTAGGCTTACTTAACCTTCCATAAAATTCTCTCCTCCCCCCTGATTTTAGCCGGGGTGGGCCCCAGCTGCTAATCCTGGCCCAATTAACAACCCCCACATCAGCTTTTACGTAGAATCTGAACGTAAGATTACGTATGTGTAGCATTGCTCAGGTCAAAGGCTAGGTCCACTGCGACTGTGAGTTGGACTATTTTGCAGGGAAACAAACTAAGATTGGTTTGCATAGCACAACTTATTCACTGCACGAAGTATAAAACAACTTAAACTTTTTATAGCGTGGGCATAAGAGGAGAGACTCCATTTATCCAAAAAATTCTGATATTGAGGACTGGGTAAAATTTTGATATCCCTAGAAATTTATCCAGACGGCCTAATACTTTCCTTAATCTCCCTTGATATATAGGGAAATTTGGCTTCCACCTTTACCACTCCCAAAAATTGCCACGTCCACACGCTACCGCCAACGCCCATCACGCCGCCCGCATTGACAGGTGGGGTGTGGGTTGAGTATTGTGGAAAGGGGAAAATAATTAACCTAGAAAAAAGCATCACACCTGCAAATTCAATAACATTATAAGGAGAGCAAAATTAACCAATTATTGGTTTTTTTTTTTTTTGGTAACCTCTTGGAGATGCTCTAGCCACCAGAGCCAGAGATACTCTAAGCACCAAATGCGCATGCCGTGACAGCCATGTTGTCCCTGTGCAGGGCCAATAAACTCAGAAACATGAGATCAAGCTCTGGACGGTTAATGTTGAGAGACAACAGTAAAGAACCATGTACTCAGATCACATGAATGACCACTAAAACATGCGTGTAGGCTTCAGAGAACACAGAGAAGTGAAACGACTGCTAACTTTTTACTGCCTCCGTCATTGAGGTAAAATGTTTCAGCTCAAACACGGTACGTGGAGATCTTAGAACAATCAGAGCAATGGGAAAGATGAATTATCCGTGCTATTCTGACACAACATAAATTACAGACTAGCTAGTTCCAAAATAAAACAAAAGAAATTAACCAACTATAACAATTTTACAATCTTACAACAGGGCGAGGTCTCCAGGTTCCTGGTCTTCACCGGCTGTCTTTACTTGCCCAATTTGCAGGTGTCTTCTATCCAATTGTCAGATAACTTCCAGCGAATGACTAAGTAAACGCAGCGCTCTACAATAAGTACATAACTGCAAATAATGGTACAGACGCATGAAATGCATGCGTGATCTCCGGCATCGACTATATGAGGCTAAAAAGACCAAACAGCAACACGGACAGCAGCAGTGGTTGCTAGGCTTGCCTACATGACCAAAATTTACAGACGGCAACATTGAATCGTGTCGGCAATATCATGCCAGAATCTTTGGTGAACTTACAGGTTATCATCTTCTGTCTGACGTTAAGATCTGCAAACATAAGGAAACCTGAGATGTTAGGTTCATCATTTTGGACCATAAGATTTCTATCATTCTATAGACTGCACTTAGGGCTAGATACATCTTAGATAATAAACGGGGTGCACTTTGTTGTGCTTGCATCACAACATATATTCAAAAAAATTAAATGCTCTGCTCTGATGTATTTTTGGACATTAATCTTGACAAAAGGGTTGAAATATGAAATAGATATGAAGAAGTAACACCAATTGACAAGAATATTTGTTGTGAGAGACAACCAGGTCATGATAGTTTCACAAAAAAAACTCAAAAAATATGCAAATCATCTATATTATATATTTACATATTCCATGGCACATGCTTTTTATCAAATGAAGTAGGCACACACCAAAATTGCTGTACTTAGTTTTGATGCCAGGTTTAATGATTTCAACAAATTATATGCAGGCATTGGATGCATACTTATTCTAATGCATCTAGGCTCTCGATCTAGTTCAATATAGAAACAAGCCAAACGAAACAAAATGTAGCAGCCCTAGCTCAAGAAGATTCAGATAGTATGAAAATCATCCCTGTCTACTTTCAACAATTTGAGCAACTTCTCAAAAGTTCACCCGCAAATTAGGAATTTTTTTATTGCAGTAGTTAAATACCAGTATTCAATGATCAAATTTACATTGCACTGATGTGCTTGTGACAATAATTAGTGAATCTGCAATGTGAATATCACAGCATGTTTCCTTCGGTTGCTACTCGAGACAAACATCCCCACAAACACTACAGCTGGATTCATAACAGTTTAGTCAAAGTTTACGAGTAAGTAAATTTATATTCTTGGTCCACAGTAGAACTGCAGAACGTACCCACCAAAACTGCAAAATTAACTGCCACTTGGACGATACTAGTGACAGCCACTATAACTATACTATTACCTCCGTCCCAAATTACTTGTCTTAGATTTCATTTGTCTAGATACGGATGTATCTAACAGTAAAACGTGTCTAGATACATCCGTATCTAGTATCTAGACAAATCTAAGACAAGTAATACATCCGTATCTAGTATCTAGACAAATCTAAGACAAGTAATTTGGGACGGAGGGAGTAGTAACAATAGGCTGGATCAACATGGCCATTTATAGAAAGCTCGTGAGAATAGGGAAGAAAAACATGTAGCTATGTTATTTGGAAAGCCGTTATCCATAATCAGCAAAGCTGGTAATGTTAAATGAGCTCAATATTAATCTCTCCAAGTATTTAAACTGTATCCTGCAATTTCCAATGAGGACATTTTATAGTAGTTTAGAGTTTAACAAACAAATGAACTGGAGCGCCAGAAGATAACTGCTAACTAAGTTAGCAGAACAGCTAAAGACTGATACATATTTGAGTATAAACATTGTAATATGTGACTACTGTAATGTATAACTTCGGCAAACTCATCCGAAATAAGCACTGCAGAAGTACTAAAATCCAACTTGTAGAAAAAGAGTGCCATATTTTTTGTTGTAATAATTAAATCATTTTCAAACATTTCTAGTTGGAAAAGCAAAGAGTCCATATCAGTAGATTACAACAAAAACGCATGGGAAATGAATTATAACTCTATAAATACAATTTATACTTAAAATCATGTGACGGACTTGACACATGACACCACTATTCAAGGCAAGTGATTCACACCAAATATCCACCTTTTCAATGGGTGTTTGGGGATTGTGTCCTAGGCCACACTAGCCTTGCCGGAACGTTGCCAGGAGCAAGCCTGGAGCATGTTTGGTTACCACCCTAGTTTGCTCCCCACCAGGCGCAGGCCACCAAAAATGGACACCTGGGGGCATGCACCATCCTTCCTCTTTTCTGACAGCATTTCCTCCTGCTAATCACACGGGTGAACTTTTCTCCTCCTTCGAAACTAGTCGCAGATGCCAACACCAAAGTCCCACCAAAATGAGTCGATGCAAACGCAATTGAGGGGGTGTCAGAGTTAAGAAGTTCCTATCAGAATCACTGGCCCACCGCCGGTGCAGATGCAATGGAGCCACTGCAGATCGAAATCAGGCATCTGTGTTCGCAACTGAGGAGCCATGAGTCTCAACTCTGCAAGAAAATGACTGTGATCCTTGGTGAAGCAGATATCAGTGGGCGTTCTTGCTGTACTCGCCCCCTCGTGCTGGCTTTGTCCAGAGGCGGGCAGGGGGGAGGGATCCATGCTACAACGCAACGCCGAATGCGCCGAGAAGCTACCTGATGAGGAGCGCGTCCACAGGAGATATCAATTTAAACTACAGCTTTGTGGTTTCGCTATCTAATGTACGTGCACTTCACATAGTTACGCTTCCTCACCAACAACACATAGTTATGCTATTTACGTGTTTTTCTCAGGCCAGAACTCTAATCGAACACCACAGGTTCAACAGCGCAGGACAAGGCAAAAATGATTTGATTCTGGGGCTACCTTTTGGCACCTATTTTTACCAGCCATGGAGTTGCATGGAGTTCAGCCCACAAATCAAACAAGCCATAAGACCATATGTCTTCGACTTCTTAAAAGTTATCAAGATGCCTCTTTTATTGAAAAGGAACGATTATTTCTTTCACTAATATACCGTAAATTATTACATGTCATAGATGATTTAAGATATATGAACCTTCTCAGCCAAATAATCTGCATCATTGCATGGCAATCCAATAATATACTTGTGATCCTACCTACTCCACGAGCATGTAAGGTAAGTTACCGCATCATGTCTTACCTATGACCAAGAGCAAGGTCATCCTCTAGGCTCTAGCATATCCATTTTATTTCTAACCTACAAGCTAACAACAATAACGCAAGACTGGTATGCATGATGCCTGCTGTTTGTGGCATAGGTGGTCTCAAATAGTACATCCAACTATCTGCAGCCATCAAACCAACACATTCTGCTTCATCTTACTTCTTTCAAAGATGCACATGGCCCGAACGTCATGAACGTGATGAACTCTTGCGGCACGCGCTGCAACCACTTTGACACGTCTACCTTCGCCGTCGAGGAAGGGCACCTGTGCTGGGGAGGAAGTGGGGACAGAATCGTCCAGACTTTCACGTCGGGGTGCAAGGAGGACTGAGGCATGAGCCTGCTTACTACTTACTGCTTGCTGCCACCGCCACCCTCCCGCGTGCACTTCCGGGAAGGCAGCCGCCGCCGCGTGGGGAGGGGGTCCGGGGCCATCGCATGGGAGAGCGAGACAGGTGGCGACGCAGATGTGGGATGGCAGCGACTGGACCGTGCGAGAGAATCAGGGGAATGGGACGGATGGTTTGGTCAGATTGATGGCTAGTGGCCTCCTCGTAGGTTTTGTGCAAAGAGGAAGGCCGCTAAATTAGAAGAGAGGGCCTTTTGGGGTGGTTTGTGCGAAGTGTCGCCACCTGGCACTTGGCAGCAGTCAACCTGCCACCCATGCAAGTCAAAGCTGATGTAGCATGGATAGGACTGCGAGTGACAGTTAGCAAACTTTTAGGACCCAGATGTGCATTTTCATAGTATTGGGACAAACTTCACACACCTCAAATAGTTTTAGGACTTGTGGTGTAGTTTACTCAATATTGCATTATTGGTAGTTAAGCCTAATACTCCCTCCGTAAATAAATATAAGACGTTTTAGATCACTAAAGTAGTGACCTAAAACGTCTTATATTTGTTTACAGAGGAAGTACAACACAACAGGTTATACTGGCTTGATCTAGTTAGCTGCTTATTTATCAGTAAGTTAGCATCCTCTGCATGTCAGGTAACAAATCTAAGTCAATATAGTGTTTCCTACAAACTAAAGGTTCAAAAGCTAAGCAACTTACCAAAACATGGATTTTCTCATTATGTTTATTAATGCTGTGTGGCTTGTATGTGTTTTGCATGCATTTCAAGACAAAATACAAAAACAAAATTATTAGAAAACAAACATGAGGAAATACAAAATATACCTGGCATATAGATGTTACGATTTGGGTGACTGTGCAGCATCAGATCCATCTGCTGATGAACTATCAGAATCCGTATCTGCACATGCTTCTCAAGGTAAATACCGTGTGTTTTGCATATACTTCTAAAGAATACCTTGTATAGAATCTTGCACAGTTTATTATTCTTGTTATAAATTTCTGCCAAACGAGAGTGTTTACCACTGGAGGAAGACCCTGATTCACTGCTAGAGCTTCCAGAACTACTTGATCTACCGACATTGTCTCCTTTCTGATCTTCCAAATGAGCAGGTGATGATGAACCCATATATCTCCCATTGTCATCTGATAGGTGAGAAAACTTATGTGTTACACTTACACTGCACAAAAATATGCTACAAACAACTAACCATAACATTTATAGTAATAGCCGATACATTTGTTCTGATCTGGAAGGCAACAATAATAGTTACAAAAATGCTTTAAGGGTGTGTGTTTAGCCTTGCCTGCTGCAATTTCCTTATGTGGTTCAGCTTCAACCATGGGTGGTTCAACATCAACCACATCAAGTACATCAACTGCTTCTGGTTCTAGAATCTGTAATTGCAGGACACTAGTAAGTACCCATATTGTTTAGCAATTCACAATCACCTATTATACTATCTATAAAAAAGCATACCGTATTGTGTAATGTGCGCATCTGATCCTGCTTCCCCTCATCATGCCTGGCATGCTCAATCTTCTCCAAATCCGGCTCATGGTCGGACTCATCCTGCCTTACTACGGAAAGCTCGGCCTTCCGCTTATTCTTGGTTATACTTTTCTTGTAGTTTGTCACAAACCTATCAAGCTCCCATAAAGTCTCAACATCAAAGCTATCTATATCAACCTCAATCTCATCGTCATGCTGGTTGAGTGATGAGTTCCTCTTCTTTATGATCTGTACAACATTATCGAGCTTCTCGGCTGGCAAGTCCTGGAGGTCGTTACTAAGCCGCTGCTTCTCCCAGAACGTCATCTCCCTCTTATTAGGATCCCTTGCCTTTGGCTTCTTTAAAACTGGGGGTCTGGCGGTACCAGCGTGCGGCTTTGGGGGCGCCTCCAATGCTGCAGCATGCGCTGTGGAGTCAGACCTCTCTAGTACTCTAGCATTATCCATCTCCCTATCCCTCTCCCTCTCCCTCTCCCTCTGCTTCTGCTTCTTGGGTGGGGCAGATGATGGCGTAGGCGGCTGCGGTGACAGCTGTGCTATCTCAGCTTCAATCTCTGGCCACTTCTCCTCGAACATATTTAGAAGCTGCTCGGCCATGAAATACACATCCTGCCCCTTGGGGTTGTACCTCATGGCGTTCTGAAAAGTCAGACGGACTTCGGTTGCGAACTCCCGCGGCGACTTGTAGTGCCCGGCGGCCAGCCGTGACTTGACGGTGCCGAGGTCCATGGGCTTGGTGATGATGGTGTGGTAGTCGTGCAGGCCGAGCGCGCTGGCGTCGACCGGCACGTTGAACACCCAGCCGTGCTTGTGCTTCATGAGCCTCGCAAGCACCACGGCGCAGCTCCTGAAGACGGGGGCGTAGAGCTTGCGCCGCGCCTCCGCCGAGCCGGACGGGTTCGGGGGGCCCTTCTTGGACTTGTGCTTGGAGACGGACGGGTGCGGCGGGAGCGGGGTGGAGGGGTCAGTGGCGGAGAGCGCGGAGGAGGGGGCGGGAGCGGGGAGGGAGCTTATGCGCTTGTAGGCGGCGCGCACCTGTGCGAGCTCCGCGGAGAGGCGGCGGCGCAGCTCTCGTCGCGTGGCCGGCGTCGAGGGGAGCGAGAAGGTGACGGTGGGGATCAGCGGGCCATTGTGAGCGTCGAAGGAGCGGGCCTTGGAGGATTTGGGGCCGGGGCCGTGAGATTTGCGGGAGTAGGCCTTGCCGGAAGGCGACGGCGGGCCGGAGGTCATTTGCGCGGGTCAACGGCGGCGGCGAATCGGGGACGGCGGCGGATCGGGGGGGCTGCGATTTGGGGATTTGGCGGAGGACCGGGGCGAGATGGGAACACAAAGCCGAGGGGTTCGGTGAGGGCTTGGTGGTGTCGTTGGCCGTATAGGTGGTGGGGGCAGCTCCTGCCACACTGTGGGAGGGAGGGGTCGGGTTTTTTTCCCAGTGCCAAAACGTTTTTTTTTTTTTTGATTTTGAAAGTCCATTTATAGCTTCTATTTCTCGTCTCCTTTCCATTGCTGGAAGGAATGCTGTTAAAAAATCGGTTACTTTACCTCGTTTTTGGCGTGTGCGGCAGTGGATGAAACGAGATAAGTGCGGAGTTTGTATGCCACCCGAATTTCAGAAGGAGGAAAATATGACCATTTGTGCATCGTATTAAAATGATCACCCGTATTATCTTATGTAATTATTTTACTAGTAAATATTGGTTAATGTTGTGTTTCGTTTGCGCGCAATTATTTTTGACAGAATCACACCAGTTTTATTAAGTTATTTTACTCTAGAACAAACTCGATTAAAAACAAAAACATGGAACCTAGCAAAATGCAACTATCGTCCCCTCTAAGAAAAGAACCCTAGCGTTCCGGCCTCCATCGGTCCACTTTCGTCTCTGGTGGACCTAGGGCCATGGAGGCGGTGGACCGCGGCCCTTGACGGGAGGGATCTTGCAATATTTTTAGATGTTTTATTAGTCCGTTTAGGGTTTGTGTTCAACCCAGAAATATGAGGCTGTGGCGGTTTCTTGAAGTGAATACATTTTTCAATGTATAGTCCTTGTTCTAGTGAGCATCTAGCTTCGTTGGAGGGCGTGTGGAGGTGCGTTTCCGATGGACTTACATGAGTCGGTCGGTGCTGATCTTCGGTGGATCGGTTTGGATCTAGTCTTTGTTCATCTTCATTCGTGTGTTCTACGGGTTTGATTCTTTCGATCTATACTTTTCTTCGTCGACGACAGGTGTTGTTCTGGTGCGATGGTTCTATGGGATCTTACCACGATGGCTTCTCGACTATCAACTACAACGAGTTTGGCCCGGCTTCGCTGAGAGAGAGAAGACGAGGCGGTGCGCCTTCCTTCCAGTGGCGGAGCTAGACAAGATCTTCAGGGGGGGCTAATCACAAAATACAGATGATTGGGGTGGCCAAATACTGTATTTTTTTCTAATCTTAGGACCCAAAAAAAATTCCTTCACAGTTTTGACCGAGGTTGGGGGGGCCATGGCCCTGCAGGACTAGCTGTAGCTCCGCCAGTGCTTCCTTCGGCTTGCTCCAGGGCTTATAGTCGTCGTTAGGTGGTCTACAAATAGGTATGCAATTTTTTTATTTATTTTCCTTTGTATCACCTTTCAGAATAGTAAATCAAAAGTCTTCTAAAAAAAAGAAGAAGTTATTTTACTCTGTTTCCATATGAAGCAGATGGAATCACACCCGCTAGAGTTGCTGTGACCTTCACCAAAGCTTGCTTGGATACCAAACGCTCCCGATGCCCCTGGCCCTGGGCCTCTCTTCTTCTCCGACGTTCTCGAATCCAAGCTAGTACCGCCCAAAAGGGGCAAAACCATAAACCCTACTGCTCGCAGAGATGCTCCGCCGCCGCCGTGCCCCTCTCCTCCTCGCGGCCGCGGCGGGCGCGGCCCTGGCGGCCACGTCCGCCACCTCCCCTTCCGCCGACGGCCCCGGCGTCGCCTCCACGCTCCACGGCGTCGCCCGCTCCTCCCGCGCCATTTACACGGGTTGCGAAATGCTACGGTTGCTCTGGAACTGCCAGGGGCTGCTCATGCTCAAGTTCTGCCGGTTGATTGGTTGCTTCAGATCGGCTTCGTGGTCGTGGACTACAAATACTCGCTGCGGGGGCTGGTTCCTGGGTCGGCAGATTACCGGGGTAAGCTCTCCGAGGTATGTATTCTGCACGGGATGGTGGTGTGCCGCTCGCGCGCAAGCTTGTTCCAGGCGAAGGGCATGTGCAATTTCGTTTGTTGGTTCTCATGCTATGATTTTTCTTAGGAAAATAAAGTGATTCAGGACTGGTAAGTTTCCGTTAGATGGTAGGCTACAGTGTCCCGGCCAGAGCTTTCTGGTTGTATTGTTCAGAATAGGCCTCCGTTTCATTTTTATGCGGCATAAGACTTTGGACATGCAATTCATTTCAGCATATGAATGTTTACTCTTGCTGCTCTTCAGCGGGCCCATGAGCCCTCTTGGTTGGTAAAGGAAGGTGATTAAGATGGTTTTGTGGGCAAAGTATGTGTTGCCGCTTAACTGCGCTAGATACCCACATCAAATGAGCTGTTTGTGCGCTCCTTACCTATTTGGCCACGAATTCAAATTTACGACTAGTGCTAGACGACATCCTTGGGTAGCTATGGGTCATTTCAAACGTCATCGCTTATTTTTCCTTGGTTTTGGATGAGCTATCATGACACAATTTTAGTTTTTTCTTATGTAAATGTGTAATTGCATCTAGTATTTTGCTATATGTGTAGACCTCTTCCTATCTCACTCAATTCTGGAAACCAAGTTACATAATATGATGCACTGACGCCCATATGAGTAGACCATGTATTATAGCACTCGAATTTTGTCATATTAGAGTTACATGATGCACTGTATTTTCCTTGCCTCTTGTAGGTTCACTTGAGGTCGGCAAAAAAGCTGCTTAGACTATGTGAAGCGAATAGAGGCTTTTATGTAAAAGCTGGTCAGTTTGTTTCATCACTAAGACAAGTACCAAAGGAGTACATATCAACTCTCTCCTGTCTGCAGGATCAGGTTTACTATAACTTCTACCCACCTTACTATTGGTGCACGGTCATATATATTCACTTTTATATTTACATTATTTTTAATAACTCAGGCAACTCCATGCAAATATCAAGATATCAAAATAGTGATTGAACAAAATTTGGGCAAGGATTTACATGGCATGTAAGTACAGTAATTTCATGTTTTTTTAGTCGTCAGTGCTGTGATCATTGGAAATTGCGCTGTGATCTGTTTTACTTCAGAAGAAAAAATGTTGTATTTGCTCATATTGTAATTCAGTCGTCTATTTAGAAGGATTACACAGGCTCAAGAATTGTTGTGTGCATTATGCATAGCTGAAAACACACTTGAGCAGAAAGGGTTTCACATCTTTTCAATGTAACCTGTGATGACTAGCTGGCTACTCTGTTGTGGGTCTCTGTAATCAGGATAGAATGTGCATGTACTTGCCACTGTGTGATTTGCCTGTTCAAATCTAGCCATGCTGGAAGTTGTACTGTTCACCTACTGCCTTTTGGCCAGCCTGTTGTTGTTGATTGATTGTTTCTAGCTTGTGTACAATCATAATTCGGATGCTCAGAAAGCGATAAATGTGCCTAGTGTTTACATTAGTTTAGTGTCAGTATCATCTTCGTGCCATTTGCATCATTTGATGACTGCAAAATGCACTGAATTTATATAGCGCACTCGGCCAATTTGGCCATGTTTAAACTAGTGATGTTGAGTTCAGTGAACCGTCTATACGGACTAGATTAATCTTTTAGGATAAGCTTGTGTAATTGTACAATCTAGATTTCCCCTGGGGTTACAATGACAGCTGAGAGCTCACGTCAATTTTACCAGCTCTAGCTCATGTTTGACTGACATATTATGTTTATTTGGCACTTAATTTTTTACAAAAAATGCTTAAAAGTTAATATGTGAGTACCAGATTCCTGGAATTTGATGAACATCCGATCGCTGCTGCATCAATTGCTCAGGTTCATCGAGGTCGGTTGAATAATAATCAGGAAGTAGCTGTAAAGGTTAGATTACTGTTGACACTGCACTTCTTTCCTGTTCTGTTTTTATTTTGCTTGAACTGTGTAGTTTATTTTAGGTCTTGCAATTGGTGTATTTTCCTTCCAAATGAAGTTCGGTGTAATGCCCTCTCGTCCGCATGAAATACCAGTTATGTTAACAGGTGAGCTATGTCCAGAAAGACATCATCACACTGTAATTCTCATGGTTCCAACAGTAACTAAGTAGAGACATAACATTTGTGCAACATGTCCACCATCCAGAGTTCTAGCTTGTGCATGAACCTGACATGTTTATGTCTGCCAGCAAGATTTCTTTCTTGCTGAGGCATCTACCATATTTAGGTGTGTTGATGTGTACGAAATTCTGAACATGAAATCGCTGCAACGACAGCCAACTAATTAACAGTTTCTCACTTTCATCAGGAAGTGGCAGCTTACATATTGTATTTTTTGAATTTGCAGTATTCATATTGTAGTCATTTATCCAACGTTTATCTAAGCTTAAATTCATGTTTTCAAATTTCTCACATTTAAAAGTATAATAATGATGATCAGATGTGTCAAGTCAAAGCTATAATTGTTACATTAGGTCACAATTTCTAACCTTTACCTCTATGAAACTTTTATGAGCTGGTCTCAGGACATCCAATGGCATAAACATGAATATTTGTTAGTTGTCACAGTTCTTTTTGAGTCAAAAGATAAGTGTGGTATGCTGATTTCTTGCAAAACAAAAAGAGTTTTTTGTTTTTGTTTTTGTTTTAATAAGGCAGTAAGTATAAAAACCTAACATAGTTTTGTATTTGTCCTCTTTTTGTTAGACATATCCTGCTATTACTATATGCCATTTTTAGTTGATTTCGAACTTGCCCTGTAGAAGCTGTAAAGCCTGCATCGACCTGAAAAGTTATCTTGGTTGATTACATGTGTATTAGTATGTTTGAGGAATTTCATCCTAATTTTGACATCTAGGTTCAGTATCCTGGGTTGGAGCGGCGAATGAAGCTAGACATAATGACTATGTCCCTCTTGTCAAAATATGTCTCTTTGGTATGTTACGAATATCAACTTTGGGCTTTCAGTTTATTATGGAAAAGAGAATATTTCCTACTTGGGGTCCAACGTATTTGACTGGCTTAGTTTATTCACTTCTGTTTGTACCTAGTGTTAAAGAAGGCCTTGGGCTCTGCCGCTGGATACATTTCATCCAGAATTGTACTTCAACAGCTGGGTTTGTCAACGATCAAGATTGTTGTTAAAAAGCAAACTTACTTAAAGTACTGCTCCTTGTAGCAAAGTTCTTGTAATGGAAGAGAGACTTAACATAGCTTGCACTCCAGTGAAGCCCTTGATTTTCGCGGACTAGCTTTATGAGTATTTTCATTAACTGTTTCAGAGGGTAGTTGCCACAATTGGATAACTTAAAAGCTCATTGATGAAAAAAGACATGTGCTGCTGGCTGCTGCATGTTTTAGGCCTAACATGTTCTGCTGCATGTTTTAAGGAGGGATGTACGCATCAGTTTCTATTGTGGCATCATTGATGAAATAAAAGACAAATATATTCTTCAATTCAAATCAAGTCATTGCTCCTTGTTAGCATGCCATTAGTATGCATTTGGCATCTTTGAACCGTTGGTGGTCTGCCATAACTGAACAACTTTTTTTTTTTTTGAGGGAAACCGTAACTGGACAACTTAATAAGGAAACGGTTGAATGATTTTTGTTGGCACCATCATTGTGCTCTCCATTATGATCGGATTTTCACGTATTTTAAATTTAATCTTAATCTTGAGTTGGAACAATATGTTTGAACTTCCTTGAAATACTTATTAGAGTCTCGTTGGTGAAGTCTAAATTTGAGCATTTTTTTGGCAGATCTTTCCTGATTATAGGTTTGAGAAAATATTACTTGAATTTGAGAGAACCATGTCAATGGAACTGGGTAAGTGCTTTAACATTTCCTCTCTCACAGTTCTGTGGAGGCATTGTTGTAGAACCATCAAATATTGCATTCATTAATGATAGCTATGTTGTCTATCCGTTAGTTCTTGATTCCTGTCATTGAATCAAAGAACAATAGTCTAGGGTCTCCATAAGTCGGCCTACACACATCCTCTATTCTTAAATAGTTGCAACCCACTATCTATTTTTCCTCTTCATGCAACTATGCCACGTCATCAAGTCATGCATGTGGTCATAAGTTACAATGCACTAATCTATTCATGCAATGCATGTAGTCATAAGTTACAATTTGTGCACTACTTTCATGCAACCATGCCACCTCAGTAATCATGCATGGATTAGTTTCACTAATTTTTTTATGCAGCATAACTGTCATGTTACACATTTTGGTAGCATGACCAACATATATTTGTAAGTTGGATGCTGGCTTCGAGCAAATATATGTAGGTCATGTTACACACTTTTGTTAAAAATAGCACCCCGTTTGATTTCAATCTAATAGATTTCTCTTTTTATACAACATTTGTATTCACTTCATTGTTTTCAAACTATATCTCGAGGGCATTCTTAAATTTGTTTTGCAATAGTTTTAGTTTTTAGCATCTATTTCACCAAGGTTCTCGTGGCAACGCGCGGGGCATCATCTAGTAAAAAGGAAAAATTCATGGTATATAACATGAGTTACCCATTGCATTACAAGTTTCTCCTTTCAATTCTTTAACTGCGGCATGATAGATTAAAAGTTGGAATGTTAAGATGCATCCTCATCCCCCACCTACTTCCCTGTATGTTCACATGCATCCAGCTTTGGCTCATCTGGGACTTTGGAGCTTACAGACATTATAGCACATGCATTGATGCTTTGCAGATTTTACCCAAGAGGCTAAGAATTCCGAGAGAACTGCAAGCTGCTTCAGGAAAAATGATGTTGTCAAAGTACCTCATGTTTTTTGGGTATCAAGCATCCAACTGTGATCCTTACTATTTTATTCAATCAACTATAAGTCAAGGAACAAAAAAATAAACCTTATGCAAGTATACTGTAGTCTGTTGTTGACACAAAGCCCAGCCAGTGTTAAATTAAGCTGGTAGAGCCTCTCTAGGAAGTGTTGCACATCATTAATTTGTTCAATTCTCCACGTTGCACGGTCAAAACATATACTGACTGAAGTAAGGTTGTATTTGACAGTTGGCAGTCATTCAACCTCATGCTGATAGTTTAGGGGCCTCACTTGCGACTTCTTTTATTTGAGTTTGCTGGTGCATAAGATGTTAACTGTTTAGGTTTGTGTATAGCAGTTCGTGACTAGTTGAAGCTGTTGCAGGAACTGACAACCAAGGAGGTCTTGACAATGGAATTTTGTACTGGCCACAAGGTAGATGGTTACTCCTTCGCTAAATCTTACGGGCTGGCTGTTTTGGGGCTTAATTTACAAATCGTTTGATACCGTCGGGGGGGGGGCATCCAAACTTATGAGAGAGAAGGAGAGCATTACCTCTAGTTAATGGAATAGCTGAAGTGACTAATAATGGAGTACACTCACATAACCTCTTGTGTTACTGCTGTGACAGGTTGATGACTTGGACTTCCTAAGGAAAGCAGATATCAGCCCTACAAAGGTTTTCTTAAGACCCATAGCTAAAATGAATGTATTTATTGTCCAAGTAATGTTCTTGCACATGCTTTGACAATAACTAGAAGCAAACTTCAGACAACAAACACACCACCAACAAACAAGTGTGCCCAGATTTCGTTAGTTCTCATGTATCATCATTTTCGTTCACTATGCTTTGTATGTCTGTTCCTTGTTCCATGCCTTGCAACAGAAAATGGGTGCTCATTTATATTCTTGTACCTTTGTATAGTCGACACTTATTATCAGTTACAAAATTAGCTAAAAAGGAATTATAAAAACAAGGTTAAATTTCCTAAAGGATTCAAAATTATGCTTCTTCTACTAACATCATCTATTCTGCTTACCCTTCATGTTCATTTATTTGATGTTGCACATGATATTTTTTTTTCTCACTGACCTGCTATTTTGTATGAGGGTGTTCTCTTACCTCTATATGTACCTTCTTCCAGGTAGCTAAAGCATTAATCGAACTGTTTGGTGAAATGATATTTATACATGGTCTTGTTCATGGTGATCCTCATCCTGGAAACATATTGGTTTCTCCTCGAGGCCAAGGGAGATTTTCATTAGGTGCTCCTTTTGTTTCGTACCATGATATTTTCTGCTTGTTTATATTCATTAGTATATCATATTGGCCGGGTTTAGTAATTGTATACCTTGGAAACATTCTGTTAAGATGCTTTAATATTTCAATTATTATCAGATCCCTATTCAGCGCTTCCTATTTGACAGAATGAGCTTGAATTGTTTTTAATTGGTAAAATGGTGCATACTTTTGCAGTTTTGTTGGATCATGGAATTTATAAAGAATTGGACCCGAAGTTTAGACTGGACTACTGTAAGCTGTGGAAAGCATTAATATCGCTGGATGTGCAAAAAATTCTGGAGTTAGGTGAACAGTTTGGTGTTGGGAAATATGCGAAGTACTTTCCCTTAATATTCACTGGAAGGACTATAGACAGGTAAACCTTTTTTCACTTCCACTACAATGCTTAAATATTGTAATGTTCTGCGGACTTCTCTCATTATGGGGTAAAAACCATGAGAGAACTCATGTTCAACGTTAATAGGGATAATAGTTTTCTTAAGCAACCGGATGCATACAAGTCCACACTTGAAAAGTTTGTAAAATATTTCTGATCAGGTGGTTCATACAAAGATATTAAGTTTTTTTTTGTTATGGTAATCCAGAATAGACAACTTAAAAATGAACACTGGGCAAAACTGTTGGCTTTGTATTTATTTACGTCAGCCATGCATTGGTTTCGTATTTGCTTAGTACTACTTCTGCAATGCATTAGCTCGTATTGCTAGACTTCAGC
The DNA here is from genome assembly GCA_039707655.1 of Elymus sibiricus. NCBI lineage: Eukaryota > Viridiplantae > Streptophyta > Magnoliopsida > Poales > Poaceae > Elymus > Elymus sibiricus. The sequence continues at coordinate 128,797,287 of CM077667.1, forward strand.
CATGCATTTGTTACATACACTTAGACGGTACATCAGCCGTGCATTGAGTAAAGCCAGCTTGGTGTTTCTCGTTTCTCGAGAAACTGCAAAAACCATGGCGCCTCATTGTATTGTATAGAGCTAGAAGAAAGTAATGTACAATTCCAAGAGGGCGAGAGAAAACCAGAAAAACAGTAGCAACTGCTTTCCACCTTTCATAATCCAGTGCGTTGGCTTGGATTTGATCCTGAGGAATAAACCCAGCTTGGTGTTTGTTCTATACCGTAAATTTTATTAAATATCCATGTTCTGGTTTACAGCAGTTCTAAAGTTCAGTGATTACCAATGAAATAACTAGTGGGCTAAATAGTAAAGTCTAACTTTTCCCAGAGAGTCGATTTAAGTTCTAGAATCCCATCGCTTAAACATATTGTATTGAGCTCAGTTGTTACAGTTTTTACTTTATGGGCTAGGCACTGATAAGTTACTCCTTCTGCCTTTCATGTATAACTGTTGTAATGCTCACCAGCAAATCAGCTCTTGGAACACAAATATCTGGTGAAGAGAAGACACGTATAAAGCAGGACTTGAACTCTCTTGGAATGGATGATATATCTTCATTTATGGAATCCTTGCCACCTGACTTTCTGGTCATACTTCGAACAGAGTAAGGCAAATCCTTGTAGAGTGCATAACCTTGTTACTATTTTCTCACTCATTATTATTGTTCATAATGTTATTTGTGATCTCAATTCAGTGGACTATTGAGGTCCATTTTAGGGAATCTAGGGGCGCCACGTCATGTTCGACTTCTTGCTTATGCAAAGTGTGCCATATACGGCCATGAGGAACAGTCCAGATTGGAGTCTGGTATGTCTCAATCAACTTTGTATGATTATCAAAATTGGTTGAGCCCTTGGCTCTTGCCAACATCCTAGTTAGTCTTCTTTTTTGTGGGGACATCCTAGTTAGTCCGATATTCTGATTTCTTTAATACAGGTGCAATCAACCGTATATCGTGGCGAATCAAAACAGCCATTAGCTATCTCCATCTGAGGATACTTATTGGTAATTTACAACACCACCGTCCCACCCTACATCCACCCGATGTTACCAGTTTGCCTAGTACTCCCTCCGTCCGGAAATATTTGTAGAAGAAATGGATGTATCTAGACGTATTTTAGTTCCAGATACATCCATTTCTATCCATTTTCGTGACAAGTATTTTCGGACGGAGGGAGTACATGCTAATCTGCTCTGACCTAGAAAATCCTTTTTTCCAGAATTGGCGAGCTTGTTGATGCAATTTAATGACTACAAGCATAAGGCCAAGGACAAATTGAGTTGGATGCTCCAGAAGATAAGTGGAGAGGGTTTTGGATGGTACAAAGCTCTGATGTGATGTCCTGCAGCTGGAGAAGTTTGGCAAATGGGGGCTAGGTCATGCACGTCTCAAGGGAACTTGCAGCTGGATTCAGCAAATTGTACAATTAGATGGTTGGACGCTGATGCTACCAAGTTTGTGTTGACATCTACTTTTATGTACATGTGATCGGTGATCCACATATACAAGTACTCCCTCCGTAAACTAATATTAGAGCGTTTAGATCACTAAACTAGTGATCTAAACGCTCTTATATTAGTTTACAGAGGGAGTAGTTCATAGTAATCTGCTAGGAGTTTAGATGCTTACCAGGAGTACTACTCTGTGTCACACTGTTAAGAGAAAATTCACATGCGCATACAGTCTAGCTATTGTGTATGACTGGGAGTGGGAAGTATCGTATCAGTGATTATTGCTACCTCATTTTTTTTATTTGCTAGTTTGTCATACGCAAGGCGCATTTCTCTCATGCCAAAATTGCAGATTACCTTCTCTTATTACTAGAAAACTGTAGGGGGAGCTTTTGTTGAAACAAGTGTAATTTCAACATGGGGTGTCTCTCAGTCTTGACAGGGGGTGTCTCGGTCTGTTTGGGTGTCTCTCGGTTGGATCTCGCAGGATTCGGTCAGTGCTCATCTGTGGTGACTGATCAGTGTTGTACATACTTTGCCTATATATTTGCCTCCATTTTAGAAAGAAAGAAAATACATACTCGGTTGATCACAAGAGTCACATCCATTGCTCTCTGGACAGCTGACACACTTTGTGCAGCACTTAGACATCTCTAACGCTGATCCATAAATTTTCTCCCGCATCTATCCGCAGATAGGAGGACCAGTCCGTTGACACGAATGTGGGAGCCGGCCATTCAACGCTATTCACATACATTTCAAGCCGGATTTTAACGAACCGGACAAAATTCATCAAACCAACACAAATCATGCATACATAGCATGCAAATAGGTCTAGTACAAGTTTTTATGAACGGAGCATGTCGTTCCATGCATACAGCTTCTTCAACTTCATCCAACAGTGTATGTACGTAAATGGTCGTCCTTCTGTCGTGTGGTAAATCACCACATTGCGTAGATCAACATTGAGTGAATAAATGATTCAACTAACAAGTTGAGTGTTGATCAAGAAGAAGCAAAACTTATGATCTCCTTCGCTGTCGCGCGCAATGGGCACCTTGCCTCCAGCCGAGCAACTGCGTCACAAAACTTGGTGACGGTGGTTTGGATGGCGTACCATCGATACGATAACGACTTCACATTGCATTGTTGGATGATGTGCATGTCATAGGGTGCAATGTGCTTTCACACGTGAAACGAATCATGCACGCACCGCTAGAAGACCCCCCCCTTCTGCTCCAGCCTACGAACTTCGCGGATACGGCCAACCATCCATCGCACAACTCATCCTCCATGGTTGAGTACCCTGCCATTCTTTGCAGTCTAAAATAATGACATGTCGTTCGAAAATAAGCTCAATGGAATTTGACCGAACACCTGTCGGGCGTGGTGTCGACCATGGACATCGTCGATAGGGGGCGGAGTGTACCTGGCTACAGAAGGGTCCTAGGTGGACGGCGTCGTCGTAAAAGGCGAGCGGGCACATCGGTGCTGATTGCGGATGTCCTTCAATGCCTGTGTGGTGGACAGAAAAGTACAACGGCAACGTCGGAGGAGCAGGAAGCAAAGGGGAGAAGGGGCGAATTGGAAGAAAATGGAACCGGAGGGGGATTTTAGTGGGCAAGGGGTTTGGAATCCTACGTGATTGTTGTCCTATATTTCTCGGGCTGAGATAGGGAAATCAGTGGCGATGCCGGCACCAGGTAGAGGAACCCTAAAAGTTCACCCAAGCTCATATGAGTTCGGGTTGAGTGAGTCTGCATCCTATATTTGGATAATTTAACCTTAAAAACCATCCCCTTAAACTAATAGAAGACCGTTTAAATAGGGACCACTCTCTTTCTCTTCGTACATGTTTTTCTCCCTAGAAACACATATTTTTTGTCCAATTTTTTTTACTTTAAAACCTGGAAAACCATGAAAAAAACAAAAAAAAACTTATCGAAAAGCTGAAATATGCGTACAGACAGTGGCGGAGCTTAGTGCATGGCCGGGGGGGCCCCCCCCAAGATTAGCACATGTAGGCAATAAAAATATTAGGGAAATAATTTAGATTGTAAAATTTTGCATGTTTGACCCCCTCACCAGCCTATATATTCCATTTGCCCCCCCCAACACACACACACACAAAGATCTTGCTCAAGCTCCGCCACTGCGTACAGAGAAAACAAAAATAAATCAAAATTCGTAGAAAACGCCCAACATGTCACGATGGCTGAATGCATTACTTGACGTGCTCTCATGCCACAAAAAATAAAACTGAATGTCCCTGAGTTGTTTTTCTTTTGAGGGAATGAAGGTTAACCGCTCGTTCTCGGCGGCGGCGATATTTGTTCAAAATCCACTATGTTTTTTTTAGGGGAATCCACCATGTATTCATTTTTTTTAGGGGGGCGTCAAATTCTGGCCTTTTCTTCCGGTCAGCCCAACCATCGGTCCAACCACATGCCGGGAGAGATCAACAGACGGCCGGCCGGAACCTGCTCGCTCGTCGGGACACAGGGGTACCGACGATTCCTCGCCGCTTGCAGATCAGAAGTCGCGACGAGCTCACCTAATATCCGGGGCAGCCAGCCAGCCAGCCAGCCCAGCCCAGCCCAGTGGCCGATCCGTGATCCGTGTTGGAGAGAGAGAAGATGCGGCCGCGGCTGGTGCTCTTCGGCGACTCAATCACCGAGCAGTCCTTTGCCTCCGGCGGCTGGGGCGCCGCCCTCGCGGAGCACTTCGCGAGGCAGGTACGTCCGCAGCACCTCCCCAGCCCCCCCCCCCCCCCCCCCCCCCCCCCCCCCCCCCTCCTCGCCGGTTGCGCCGCCGCCGCCACGCGTGACATCGGATTTTTGCTGGTTAGGCGGATGTGGTGCTGCGCGGGCTCAGCGGGTACAACACGCGCTGGGCGCTGAAGGTGCTGGACAGAGCAATGGAGGGGGTGGCCGACGGAGGCGCGGACCCGGCCGCGGTGACGGTGTTCTTCGGCGCCAACGACGCCACCCTGCCCGACCAGGTGCAGGCGCACCAGCACGTGCCCCTCGGGGAGTACCAGAACAACCTGCGCGCGATCTGCGCCTACTTCAAGGTTGCCGCCATACAGTCCTGGAGCAGGAAGGCTGATTGCCTCTTCAATTACTCATCTATATATGGTTTGGTTTTGCAGAATAAGTGGCCCTCCGCTGCCGTCATACTCATCACCCCTCCACCAATCCACGAGCCGGCGAGGATTCGGTAACCAAAATAACCCCCTCACCTAGGATCCACTGGATATCCTTATGGGTTTCATTATGTACTTATGTTGATTCCCTCATGGGTTTCCTTTTGCTATATTCCATTGTTGTTGCTTGCGTTTTGCATTGATTTATGTCAACTTAAACTGTTTATCTCAACCACAATGTTAAGAAATCGGGCCGAACTTACTAAGTGTATCCAGTGCGTGTGTAGTGTTTGACCTATGTGCAGTGCATCTATGTAACGAGTTCATTAGGTAGAGTTCGTTGTATATTCCCTGTATTTTCAATCGAAATTATGACAATTTGAACAGTCTGGAGTGTACTATTGGGTTTTCTATATATCCAGTTATCCACTTGCCACTTGGTGGCCTGTGATCTGGCCTGAAGATTTCTTCCAAGCAAATATCATAAATTGTACCTTTTGGCAAAGCAGATTCGCATGCAAACCACACTTACTCCATATCTTTCCATGCAGAGACATATATGGAGATAATGACCCTTCAAGACAGCCTGAAAGAACCAATGAAGCTGCTGGCACTTACGCACAGGCGTGCATAGCTGTTGCTAAAGAATTGGGTCATCCAGTTATAGACATCTGGACGCAGATGCAGCAATTTCCTGATTGGCAAACATCTGCATTAAGGTACGATTCTCTTTCCATATTGTAGACAAAGGTAGACCATGCAAATCTGTTTGAAGAACCCTTATACCAAATGTTGACGCTGTAAAGGCTGAATAATTGTGAGATTATTCACTCTACGAGCTGCTTGCTTTGCTGGTTATGAAAATGGCCAGATCAGATAAAAATGGTTTTGTACTTTTGTTGAATGTAAAAAAAAGGGTCTAAATCCTCGGGCAGACTGTTACTCAGATTTTGCCTAGCATTTTCTATCAAAAAAACAATGCAATTAAGTGAGGAACTTGTTTATCATGTGCAGTGCACCCGAGACCAGAATTCAACATTTTGGCTCTTGGCTATAATTTAAGGTCACACACAAAAAACAGTTTGTTATGCTTGGAATTCCAAGAAATTCAAGAATCACGGCTATGTGAATCCGGTCGAGCCAACGTATACTGCTATTGAACTTTACTATGTGATGTTGTTCTTAGTTATGCTTGGCATTCTTTTGTGGGCAACGTAACAAAACTGAGAAAACAAGCTAAGAATCAGTTGATAATCTGCATCATATGATCTCACTGTAAAAACAATTATTGTAGCGACACATAAATTTAACTTAATATTCTACACCATGTCTAGTTTTCTAACTTCTGCAGTGCAAAACAAAAAACTGTAAATAGAGCAAACTATATGGAATGCTATTGCTTTTGTTTCTCTAATGGAAATTATTGAAGACTTTCTTCATCTTTTAGCGCACAATTTTTTTTCAGCTGCCCCCCAAAAAAGAATGTCTTGTAACATGTCTATGATCCACAGGCTTGTATGTTTGAATGCTCTCTTGCTATTTGCTAATAGACATTAGTCTATGTGCTTGGAATAGCTTGAAACTTCAGAAAAGCTAATTTACACTTTTTCCAAGTCCTGTTCTTCATCCAGGAACATAATAATTAGTCATTGATTGGCCAGAACGCTAGTAGTATATTTTATTCATCTCTGCTCTCAATGCCCTGGTGTTCGGTATACAGTGGTTTTGGTTATATAGTATTTTGTCGAAGCACATTCTGAACTACGGTGTAACTTCCTGACCAAAAGCAGCAGATAACTTTGTTACATCATGCAGTGACGGGCTACATTTCACCCCGTCTGGGAACAAAATTTTGTTCGACGAGGTGCTGAAGACACTGGAAAGTGTTGGTTTCAGCCAGCACAGTCTCCGGTCCGATCTCCCTCTCTTCCATGAAATTGACCCCAAGGACCCGCTGAAAGCCTTTTGAATTTGAAGAAGGTATCTGCCGCATGGTTGGATTCCCAGAAGGAAGGCACTATGACTCAACTTCATGTTCTGAAAACAAGCTATGCTTGGTTTGGTGACTGATGCGTTCTGTAACGTGGATATATTGTGCTGATGATCTATGTCAGCAATGCTCGTTACTTGTTTTGAAGATGTTGCATGTACTGAAGGCAAGTGAAAATGAGTGAAAAATAAATGGACATCTTCTGCTGTTCATTTCCTACGGTGCAGATTGTTCTGCAAACTGGATTGTGATACTAGCACTGCAGGACTGTTTTTTTCTTCCGGAGCGAACTGCTGCTGTTGCAAATGTTTTGACTTGATTTGAAGGAAACTGAACTAAAAAATACACAAATTTGGGGGAGCTTGGTGGCTGGGCCCACCAAAAAAGCCTCGTTTTATGCATTCTTTTTATGCCCCCCCCCCCCCCCCCCCCCCTGATTTTGACAGACCGGGCTTCAATAATCCAGAAAGAGGCGTCAAATTGTCATTGTTTCGCAGTTTACAGAAATCCGAATTTTGTAGACTTCTAGAAGGTTTTATTTTTTTTCCTTTTTCCCATTCTTTTTTATCACTTTTACTCCATCCGTTCTTAAATATAAGTCTTTTTAGAGATTTCACTAGAAGACTACATACGGAGCAAAATGAGTGAATCTACATTCTAAAGTATGTCTATATACATCCGTATGTAGTCCACCTAGTGGAACCTATAAAAAGACTTATATTTAGGAACGGAGGAAGTACCATTTTTGTGGAGATTTTTTATTTTCCATTTCGAAAAATGTTCAATCTTTCAAAAAAAGTATCAAAATCTAGAAGACAAATCACATTTAAACTTTTTTCTAAATTGTTAGAAAATGTTCATAAAATTTCCACGAACGTAAACACTGTTTAAAATAAGGAAAATGATTTGAATCAGTCGGCAGATGTAGCACGAGGCGTCCGTCACCTCCCTTGCTTGACACGTGTCCTGCTTGACCACGTGCTTGACCACGCATGTCTCTCTCTCATCTTTTCTTGCAACAATATCGTTGTTGCAGAATGGTGGCAGCGAACGTCGACTTCATGAGTGCGCGACGCGGTTGGAGATGTGTTGCAATTTTTGCAACATGCGCCTTGTTGCAGAAAATTAGGTGTGGTGGAGATGTTGTTGCATTTTTTTGCAACAAGGATCTTATTGCAAAAAAATAGGAAAGAAGAGGTTGTGCAACATGGATCTTGCTGCAGGAGATTAGAGAAGAAAAGTTTTTGCAACAAAGGTTTTGTTGCAGAAAATTAGAGAATAAAACGTTTTGCAACAAATGCCTTGTTGCAAGAGGAACATCGATTAGAATCACCCGACTGATCACGATTATATAGTTGCGTCGCACGCGCAGCCGTCAGATACAAGTTTAATCGGACGACACATAGCCTCTATCAGCCGCCCAAGACCTACATCACTGGATGCGTGCCTCTGCCATTTTTCTGCAATATCATCTGGGTTGCAGAAGTCATCCCGCAACAACGTCCGTGTTACAAAATCATTAAGATGAGAAAGAAAAGCTACAACATCATTTGTGTTGCAGAAGTCCGTCCGCAACGACACTCATGTTTCAAAAAAGTTAAGGCAAAAAAAAAATACAATAAAATCTCTGTTGCAAAAGTTTACGCAAGAAGAGATATGTGCAAATGGTTCCGCAACACTGTCTTTGTTTCTATTGTGAGGAAAGAGCCGAGCCGATGGATGCGCCAGATCAAACGGCTGTGAAGGTGGTGGATCATTGAAAATAATCCACCGGCGGACGCGTAGCGTCGCCCTTAAAATAAATTGCGTGTCTTACAAATGTTCCACTTTTAAAACAATGTTCAAAATTTTCAAAAATTCAATTATACAAATATTTTCAAATTTTCAAACAATAATCTCATTTTAAAAATAAATAAAAAATCGTTTTTTTATGATAAATAAAAACCAAATCGACTGAAAACTAGTTTTTCTTAAAAGAACAAATAAAAAACATCTATTTTGACAAAGAAAACTCCTACGGCAAATCAAAAAACAAATGCGTCAAAAGGAAATACGTAATACAATGCTCGGTACAACAACTAGGAAGTCCCCATAATTGGCGCTTAAGGCGCAAAAAAATAAAACTCTTATGTTGTGCCTTAAGCGCCACTTGGTGGAACCAGCGCTCACGCGTCTCTGCTCGTGGGCCGGTCCATGCAGAAGGCGAGCGCTCGATCGCTAAACCTGTTTGCCCCTGATCGCTCGATCGTATTTTGACCGGTTACAGCTGCCCAGTTGACTTTTACAAAATACAAAATACAAAACTTCGCAAAACCTCAAAATAAGCCTGAATTAAATCTGTTCACGGATTTTGAAATTTTTTCAAAAATTTGAAGAAGAATTTCATCAATTTGAAAAAAGTTCAATGGATTTGAAAAAATGTTCAAAATAAAATAAAAATATCATTGAAGTTTTAAAAAAGTTCAATAAATCTTAAAAGGTTAATTGGATTTTAAAATAAAAATTCGTTGAATTTAAAGAAATTTCACCAAATTTGAGAAATGTTCATCAATTTTAAAAAAAGTTCACGAATTTGAACAAAGTTCGTCAAATTTGGAAAAAATCGCGCATTTGGAAGAAGAAACAGGAAATATTGAAAGAAAACTAAAACAGAAAATAAAATACCGACCGCACAAGAAAAAAGAGTTAGTATGCATGGAAATTGTGGTGTTCTTGTTGGTTATCGCTGTTGCTTCTGAACGCGAGGTTCGCTGATAAAATCTCACGGAACCTCATTTTTTGAACGTGGAAAAAGAAAATGGGCCGAGCCCAGGGACGGAGGGGGTGTGTGCACCGGTTTGGGCTAGCATTTGTAACCGGCGCAACGGGCGTCGAAAAGGGTTTGCCACCAATAAAGTCACTATGGCATTCACAACTCGTTTCATAGGCCAAGCACTAGTAGGGCCTCACATGCCCGCTTGCTTGTTCGATTGCACATTCGTTTTCCTTTCGGGGCTTTTTGATGTTATTGTTTGAGATCTTAGGAAAAAACATGAATCATTTTTTGTTCTTTTCCATTTTTAAAAATTGATGCATTAAAAATATTTATGGATTTAAAAAAATCATTGATTTTAAAATGTTATTGAGTTTTCAAATGATCATGAATTTGAATATTTTCATAAAATTTGAAAATAGATTATAAATTCTAAAAAATATTTGCAAATTATTTAAAACTTTACCAATTTAATATTTGTTCATGAAATTTAAAAATTTCACAAATTTTAAAAAATGTTTACACATTTCATTCAAATCGATTTCAATCCGAATAATTGGGCAAAAAATTAGTCGGACTACGACTTACATTGGTAAAACAACTAATAATTGGTTAAACTATGAGTAGCTAACTAGGCCTTTTTGTTGAAAAGTGTCATGTTTATATTAACATCAGCTGATTACAACACACATGGCAAATCCGAGGAGAAATCGAAAGACACAACACGGAAAGCAAAACTACAAGAAGCAAAGAAAATTTACAGAAAAATTCTACTTGGTCCTTGCAACCACCAACAAAATGACCACAATCTCAAGCCACCGCCGTTGCAGGAAGTCCGTCGAAAAGGAGAAGAAACATTCTTCATCAAGCCAAGAACCAAGAGAAAGCCATAGCAGCAAAACTGCATTGTGATCCTCTGAACAGGTGCTGGCATGAATGACGTTGCATTGTCGCTGTGGGTTGTCGGCCGAAGTAAATCTCACCTCCTCTTGGATTGCGATTATGAAGTCCTCATGCAGTAACACCGCCTCTGAGGGGCTCCAGGACCGGCAACCATCACCTTCAAAGAAACTCTTGATGCACCATACCTTGGTCGGGACCGTCGCTGCAACGTCGGCCACCTCCAACACCAATACTTCTGGCTTCGCGACAACGCCGAAGCAACCGCCGACGCGACATTAACGAAGCCGAAAATGCACCATGCGGCCCTCGGTGGCCCGAAAATGTGCCCGTGGCCTCGTCCGTAGGTAGGGGCCGAGACGCGGTTCCAAATTTGTCTTGCCCTTTTTGTGTCCTACTTTCGAGCCTCGTTGATGGCCACATTGTACTCGTTCGAAAAGGGCTCAAGGAACCCAGCTTCTTCTCCTTCTCATCATCTCCAAAGCTGAAATTGAGGAGGAGCTCCTTCCGTTGCTCCATTGGTGAAAAAGTGGGAGGGGCTTGGGAGGTGGGCGAGATGGGATTGTGAGATGTTGGAGAATGAAAAATAAGGGAGAGAGGGGAGGGTGCCTTTCTTTTGTAAGCCCCTGCAAACGCCATTGAGAGGAATGTTGGGGATGCGGGAGCCGGCGGGTGACCACCAAGGGACGCATTCACACGCCTCCTTCGGGCCTACTCACACATCGTATGACGGCCATCCAACGGCCCCACGGCAATCCAGAGGAGTATCCGTGGCATTAATGGTCGGGTAGTTGATGGTCCTATCTCCCCTGTTGTCGATGGTGCGTGGGAGAACACGACATAGTAAGGCCAACTCTAACCAATCCCTTAAAAATAGAGGAGCGGATCGTCCTAGTGCAGTATTTTTACTCCACTAAACTTTGGTCAGACCTAGTCGAACTCCTAAACTTAGCGGAGTAAAAAAAAAATTCATAAGTTCAACATAGATTCAATTTAAACGACCAAGTTTCGACACATAATATACATAATCATCCGCCGAAACATAGTTTAGTTAAACCTAAACATGAACTTGTTCTGAACTAAACATGAAATTAGACTTAAACTAACTAATCACTCTTGTAGAGGGCGAACCAATCCGCCCACACATCCCACCGGTCATGGGGTTCGTCCATGTGCCTTCGTCGCCGCAGTCGGGGAAGAGTTGGTGCCATTCTTTGACGTTGAAGTACTCCTCGTCGTCTTTGTCGAAGCCGCCGTGCTCCTCGATCGATCGCTTCACCCCCACCAGCTCAGGGTACTGGCGGCGAAGGTCCGCCATGTACTCCTCATCGGCGGCCTCCGCCTCGATGCGCTCCATATCCATCGCCGCACTCACCAGCCCCGACGGTAGCGGACCAAGGTCGATGGACGTCGTCCCCCACGGGAAGCTGAGGCCCGCCGCTGCGCCATGGAACCGGACCTGCCACCGGTCGTACTCGACGGCGGCAAGCTCCATTGTGTGGAAAGAGCTGAGCCACTTCTTTGTATGGTGTCGTAGTCGGTTATCTCCGCCACACACGTCCCCCATGGCCGTTGGCAGATACCAATGTACTTTCTCTGGGGCTGCCGCGACGGAGGGAGGTCGGGGAAGTTCACCGGTGGGAGGGGGTCACATCAGCGAGGCGGCAGCGGCGGCTTGAGGACAAGGAGCCGCGCTCATGGTGGCAGGGAGCGGCAGCCATTCGATCCAGCCATTGTGACGGCGGGGGGTGGTGGGGGCATTGAGGGCGGCGAGGAAGGCGGGATTGTGGGCGGCGGGGAAGGAGGAGAGGCAGAGGAGTGTGAGATTTTCTTACTCCGCCGCCGAGCGCTGGAGTAAATGTAGGTGTGGGATAAGCGGCGTAGGATAAAATTTTCTCCGCTAATGGTTTTAGGGATTCGGCTAGGTCTGAGTTAAAAGAGTAAAACCGTATTTTTTACTTCTAGAATCGGTTATAGGGGATCGGTTAGAAATGCCCTAAGAAGCTGAAACTTTTCTCTTCCTCTTGCACTTGAGATGAAGCAAAGTTGTAGCTCAAAATAAGGCCTTCGGACCCACAAATATCTACTCCTAAAGTCTCACTTGGTAGGATCGCATCCACGGTTTATTTTTGCGTCACGTCCCACCATCATCTCCTCACATTGGTTTTTACACCATCCCATTAAAACCTTTCCAAACATTTTTAAACTTTCCAAAAGACACATGACAAAGGGCAGGCAGCGATATCACGTTACCAAATAATAAAATTCAATCTCATGCACATTTTTAAAAATGAATGCTTTCCAAACATACGAAAGATATCCCATTAATGCAATTTGTTTTAGAAAGCAAATAACATATTTTAAGCAAAAAAATCATCTCCACTCTTTCCTTGTAAACCAACACTTTCCTAACATACAAATGATCTCCCGTCAATGCAATTTGTTTTAGAAAACAAATAACATAGTTTAAGAAAAAAATTGATTGACTAATCGACATATATGTATCTGAACCTTCCTTCTCCAAATATAATTCAATCAACACTTATGAGCAGAATCATAACTTTTTTTTCTTCTCCAATCCCTCCCGTCCCCTCTCTGAACTCTATTGTCTTTCATTCGTTCATTTGTCCCTCTGAAAGCACATATGCTCCCTTGGTGGTTTTGATAATTCATGACAACATACATTGTCTCTTGGACTAATAGTTTTATCTGGTTTATTTCAGGTTTAGTCCACAGAGAGGATTGGCTAAAGATTGTGTGGAGAATTCCCAAGGAAAGGAAGGAATAGGATTGGCCATGCTTCAAGAATGAGGACTCTACATTTTACATTTTGTGAGAAATCACTTTGAGTCCATAGGAAAGCCAATACTATTAAAAGGGGATGAGGTAAATATGATGATCTGGTTGCTCAAGTGCTTAGAGGTAGCCACCAAAATACTCACCCACTTTCCCACACATATCCTGTGTCCAAAGCCAAAAGTTTAAATTCGGTGACACCAACTTCCCATTCGGATCCACCGAGTTTATCCAAGACAGAAGCCAAACCAAACCCTAGCATCTCGGTACTACCAGCTTTTCATTCGGTGCCACCGAAAATAGTGACCAACTTCCTGGTTAGCCATTTTCTAGATTCGGTCCTACTGAGTTTTGGGAATCGGTACCACCAAGAAGTTGGACCAACTTTCTGTTAGCCCATTTCTCTAAATCGGTCCCACCAAGTTTGAGGAATCGGTCTCACCGAGATTTGGTAACTGCCTAGGTCACCCATATCGGTACCACCGAGATTCATATATTGGTCTCACCGAAAACGTTAAAGTTGCCACATTTTGAACTAGTCGGTGTCACCGAGTTTCTACTTTGGTTTCACCGAGTTGGGCAATAATGTTGTAACGGTTGGATTTTTGGAGAAGCCTATATATACCCCCTCCACCACCATTCACTCGCAAGAGAAGCACTCAGAACAGATCTACACTTGCCATATCCAATTTTCTGAGAGAGAACCACCTACCCTTGTGTTGAGGTCAAGATCGTCCACTCCAACCATATGGATCTTGATCTCTAGCCTCCCCAAGTTGCGTTCCATCCAATCAATCTCTTCTATCTATGCCAAAACTGTGAGAGAGTGATTGAGTGTTGAGGAGACTATCTTTTGAAGCACAAGAGCAAAGAGTTCATCATACTACCACACATATTACCTTTTGGAGGGTGGTGCCTCCTAGATTGGTTAGGTGTCACTTGGGAGCCTCCTTCTTCGTGATGGTGGAGTTGAACCAAGAGTTTGTAAGGGCAAGGAGATCGCCTACTTCGTGAAGATCTACCCATAGTGAGGCTAATCCTTCATGGACGGAAGCCATGATGGAATAGTCGAGGTTGCTACTTCGTGGACCCTTATGGGTGGAGCCCTCCGTGGACTCTCGCGACCACTACCTCCGTGGGTTGAAGTCTCCATCAGCGTGGACGTACGATAGCACCACCTATCGGAACCACGGGAAAAATCTTCATGTCATCTATTGTGTTTGATCTTCCTATCACTACTCTCTTACGTATGCTTGTCTTTACTTTCCGCTGCCACATTTGTTGACTAGCATGTGTAGGGTGCACTAGACTTGTTAGAATTGCTAAAATCTGCCAATCAATTAACTTGGGAAAAGGTTAGGTTTTTAATTTGTCAAGTAGTCTATTCACCCCCCTCTAGACGTCTCTTCTAGTGATCCCACACCCTCCCCGTCAGTGTGCCTGGTTCACACAAAAGGATCCAATGCGACAAGGAGAGGGGCACAACTGCCCACCCATATTCACACATCCCCTCCACCCATTCTTCCTTTGGATGCGTCACCGTCCCTAGGGCGCCGCTCTCGTGACAATTCCGTTGGACATCATCAGATGCGGACGACCACAAGGTGGTGTCGCGACGAACACAACCCAATCACGACGGCCGCTCTTGCTCCTGTTAAGCTTCATGCACTAGCCAACGCAACCAAAAGTCCGAACTGATGGAAAGGGCTAGGCTGTTGGGGAATGGAGCATGAATTTTAAAAAATTTCCTACGCTCACGCAAGATCTATCCATGGAGATGCATCGCTACGAGAGGGGAGAGTGTGTCTATGTACCCTCGTAGACCGTTTAGCGGAAGCGTCTCACAACGCGGTTGATGTAGTCGAACAATCCTTCGAGCTCCACCGATCGAGTACCGAACGTACGGCACCTCCGAGTTCTACACACGTGCAGCTCGGTGACGTTCCTCGCCTTCTTGATCCAGCAAGACGTCGAGGTAGTAGATGAGTTCTGTCAGCACGACGGCGTGGCGACGGTGACGGTGAAGTGATTACGGCAGGGCTTCGCCTAAGCTCTCCGAAAATATGACCGACGTGGAAAACGGAGATCGGGGCACCGCACACGGCTATGGGACAATTGTGTGTCTCCAAGGGGTGCCCCTCCTCCGTATATAAAGGAGGGAGGGAGGAGGCCGCCCCCCTAGGGGTGCGCCAAGTGTGGGGAGTCCTACTAGGACTCCTTAGTCCTAGTAGGATTCCACCTCCCATACGGAGTAGGAAAGGGGGGAGGGAGAGGGAAAGGAAAGAGGGGGCTGCGCCCCCTCCCCTAGTCCAATTCGGTTTGGGCAAGGGGGGGCGCGCGCCTCCTCAAGTGGCCTGCCTCTCCTTTTCCCGTATGGCCCAATAAGGCCCATTACTTCTCCCGGTGAATTCCCGTAACTCCCCAGTACTCCGAAAAATACCCGAATCACTCGGAACCTTTCCGACGTCCGAATATAGCCTTCCAATATATGAATCTTTACCTCTCGACCATTTCGAGACTCCTCGTCATGTCCGTGATCTCATCCGGGACTCCGAACAAACTTCGGTCACCAATCACATAACTCATATAATACTATATCGTCATCGAACCTTAAGTGTGCGGACCCTACGGGTTCGGGAATGATGTAGACATGACCGAGACGACTCTCCGGTCAATAACCAACAGCGGAACCTGGATGCTCATATTGGTTACTACATATTCCACGAAGATCTTTATTGATGAACCTCATATGTCAACATACGTTGTTCCCTTTGTCCGGCGGTATGTTACTTGCCCGAGATTCGATCGTCGGTATCCAATACCTAGTTCAATCTCGTTACCGGCAAGTCTCTTTACTCGTTCCGTAATACATCATCTTGCAACTAACTCTTTAGTCACGGTGCTTGCAAGGCTTCTGTGATGCTGTATTACCGAGAGGGCCCAGAGATACCTGTCCGATAGTCGGAGTGACAAATCCCAATCTCGATCCATGCCAACTCAACAAACACTTTCGGAGATACCTGTAGTGCACCTTTATAATCACCCAGTAACGTTGTGACGTTTGATACACCCAAAGTATTCCTACGGTATCCGGGAGTTGCATGATCTCATGGTCAGAGGAACGTGTATTTGACATAGTGAAAGCAATAGCAATAAACTGAACGATCATTTGCTATGCTAACGGTTGGGTCATGTCCATCACATCATTCTCCTAATGATGTGATCCCGTTATCAAATGACAACTCATGTCCATGGTCAGGAAACCTTGACCATCTTTTGATCAACGAGCTAGTCTAGTAGAGGCATACTAGGGACATAGTATTTGTATATTATCCACACATGTATTTAGTTTCCGGTCAATACAATTCTAGCATGAATAATAAACTATTATCATGAACGGGGAAATATGATAATAACTAATTTATTATTGCCTCTAGGGCATATTTCCAACAGTCTCCCACTTGCACTAGAGTCAATAATCTAGATTACATCTCCATGTAATTAACACTTAATCAGTTCTAAAGCTGATCATGTTTTGCTTGTGAGAGAGGTTTTAGTCAACGGGTCGGCAATATTCAAATCCGTGTGTTCTTGGCAAATCTCTATGTTATATGTAGATGCTGCTACCACACTCTGTTTGGAGCTACTCCAAAAGATTTCCCCACTATACTTATCCGGTCTGAGACTCATAGGCTTTCGGATCAGTGTTTAAAGCTTGCATCGACGTAACCCCTTACGACGAATTCTTTATCATCTCTATTCCTAAGAAATTCTTCCTTAGTCATCTTAAGGATAATTTGACCGCTGTCTAGTGATCTACTCCTGGATCACTTTGGTACCTCTTTTGCCAGACACATGGCAAGGCACACAACTTGGCATACTTTATAGAACCTACGGCCGAGGCATAGGGGATAACCTTCATCCATTCTATTTATTTTGCCGTGGTCGAGATTTGAGTCTTACTCAACTTCACACCTTTCAGCACAGTCAAGAACTCCTTCTTTGACTGATCCATTTTGAACTTCTTCAAAATCTTGTCAAGGTATATGTTTTGTGAAAGTCATATGAGGCGTCTCAATCTATCTCTATAGATTTTGATGCCTAACATGTAAACAACCTTTACCTAGATCTTCAAGTCTTACTCCACTTCACACCAGCCAAGAACTTATTTCTTTTGACTTGATCCATTTTGAACTTCTTCAAAATCTCATCAAGGTGTGTGAAAATCTTTTATCAGGTGTCTTGATCTATCTCTATAGATCTCGATGCCCAAACCGTGGATAACTCAAAAACAGGTTTTTATTGAAAAACTCCTTTCAATTAATTCTTTATGCTTTCCAGAAATTCTACATCATTTCCAATCACATATACTTATTAGAAATGTTATAGAGCTCCCACTCACTTTGTTGTAAATACAAGTTTCTCCATAAACTTGCATAAACCCAAACGCTTTGATCACTTCATCAAAGCGAGTATTCCAGCTCCGAGATGCTTGCACCAGTCCTTAGATGGATCGCTGGAGCTTGCATACTTTGTTAGCACCTTTAGGATCGACAAAACCTTCCGGTTGCATTATATACAATTCTTCCTTAAGGAATCCATTAAGGAATGCCGTTTTGACGTCCATTTGCCAGATTTCATAATCATAAAATGCGGCAATTGCTAACATAATTCTGACAGACTTTAGCATCACTATGGGTGAGAAAGTCTCATCGTAGTCAACTCCTTGAACTTGTCGATAACCTTTAGCAACAAGTCGTGCTTTATAGACGGTGACATTACCATCAGCGTCCATCTTCTTCTTAAAGATCCATTTATTTTTAATAGCTCGCCGTTCATCGGGCAAGTCTACCAAAGTCCACACTTTGTTCTCATACATGGATCTAATATCGGATTTCATGGCCTCAAGCCATTTGTCGGAATCCGGGCTCGCCATCGTTTCTTCATAGTTCGTAGGTTCACCGTTGTCTAACAACATGACCTCCAAGACAGGATTGCCGTACCAATCTGGTGCAGAGCGTGTCCTGGTTGACCTACGAGGTTCTGTAGCAACTTGATCCGAAGCTTCATGATCATCATCATCTACTTCCTCTCTGGTCTGTGTCGGTGTCACAGAAATTTCTTTCTGTGGCGTACTACTATCCAGAGGAGGTACAATTACCTCATCAAGTTCTACTTTCCTCCCACTCACTTCTTTCGAGAGAAACTCCTTCTCTAGAAAGGATCCATTCTTAGCAACGAATACTTTGCCTTCGGATCTGTGGTAGAAGGTGTACCCAACGGTCTCCTTTGGGTATCCTATGAAGACGCACTTATCTGTTTTGGGTTCGAGCTTATCTGGCTGAAGCCTTTTGACATAAGCATTGCATCCCCAAACTTTCAGAAACGACAGCTTAGGTTTCTTGCCAAACCACAGTTCATACGGTGTCGTCTCAACGGATTTAGACGGTGCCCTATTTAAAGTGAATGCAGCTGTCATTAATGCATAACCCCAAAATGACAGTGGCAAATCGGTAAGAGACATCATAGAACGCACCATATCTAATAGAGTACGATTACGACGTTCGGACACACCATTACGCTGTGGTGTTCCAGGTGGCGTGAGCTGTGAAACAATTCCACATTGTCTTAAGTGATTGCCAAACTCGTAACTCAAATATTCTCCTCCACGATCAGATCGTAAGAACTTTATTTTCTTGTTACGATGGTTCTCTACTTCACTCTGAAATTCTTTGAACTTTTCAAATGTTTCAGATTTATGCTTCATTAAGTAGACATAGCCATATCTACTCAAATCATCTGTGAACGTGAGAACATAATGATATCCACCGCGCGCCTCAACACTCATCGGACCGCATACATCGGTATGTATTATTTCCAATAAGTTGGTTGCTCGCTCCATTGTTCCGAAGAACGGAGTTTTAGTCATCTTGCCAATAAGGCACGGTTCACATGTCTCAAATGATTCATAATCAAGAGATTCCAAAAACCCATCTGCATGGAATTTCTTCATGTGTTTAACACTGATATGACCTAAGCAGCAGTGCCACAAATATGTGGTACTATCATTATCTTTTGGCATTCGTGTTATGAACATATGTATTACTACGATCAAGATTCAATAAACCTTTCATTTTAAGTGCATGATCATCAATGATATTATCCAAATAGAATAACAATTATTCTCTGAAAATGAATAACTGTCTTGCAATAAACACTATCAGATATAATGTTCATGCTTAACGCAAGCACCAAATAACAATTATTTAGGTTCATCACTAATCCTGAAGGTAGAGAGAGCGTGGCGATGGTGATCACATCAACCTTGGAGACACTTCCAATGCACATCGTCACCTCGTTCTTTAGCTAGCCCTCGTTTATTCCAAAGCTCCATGTTTCAAGTTGCAAGCAACTGAACAAGTATCAAATACCCAGGTGCTCCTACGAGTACTAGTAAGGTACACATCAATAACATGTATATCAAATATCTTTGTTGACATTGCCAGTCTTATTATCTGCCAGTTACTTTGGGGAAGTTCCGCTCCTTGTGACATTTCCCTTTGCAATGGGAGCACTAAGTCTCGGGTTTGGTTCAGCCTTGGGTTTCTTCGCGTGAGCGGCAACTGTTTTACCGTTCTTCTTGAAGTTCCCTTTTCTTTCCCTTGCCCTTCTTGAAACTAGTGGTCTTATTAACCATCAACACTTGATGCTCCCTTTTTTTGATTTCTATATCCGCAGATTGTAGCATCGCGAATAGCTTAAGGATCTTCTATCCCTTGCATGTTTATAGTTCATCACGAAGATCCAGTAGCTTAGTGATAGTGATCGGAGAACTCTATCAATCACCACTTTATTCGGAAGTCTAACTCCCACTTGATTCAAGTGTTTGAAGTACTCAGACATTCTGAGTACATGCTCACTAACGGAGCTGTTCTCCTCCATCTTGTAGCTATAGAACTTGTCGAAGGTGTCATACCTCTCGACCCGGGTGTGAGCTTGAAAAACAAATTTTCAGCTCTTGGAACATCTCATATGCTCCGTGTTGCTCAAAACATATTTGGAGCTCCGGTTCTAAGCCGTAAAGTATGGCGCACTGAACTATCGAGTAGTCATCTTTTATTGCCTGCCAGACGTTCATAACGTCCTCAGACGAAGCCGTAGGGGTATTTCACTGAGCGGTGCATTAAGGGCATAAGCCTTCTGTGCAGCAGTGAGGACAATCCTCAGATCACGGACCTAGTCCGCATAGTTGCTTCCATCAACTTTCAACTTCGTTTTCTCTAGGAACATAATAAAAACAGGGGAACTACAACGCGGTCTATTGATCTACAACATAAAATTGCAAAGATTATTTAGACTATGTTCATGATAATTGAAGTTCAATTAATCAAATTACTTAAGAACTCCCACTTAGATTAACATCCCTCAAGTTGTCTAAGTGTAACATGATCCATATCAACTAAACCACGTCCGATCATCACGTGAGGTGGATTAGTTATCAATGGTGAACATCTTTCATGTTGATCATATCTACTATATGACTCATGTTCGACCTTTCGGTCTCTTGTGTTCCGAGGCCATGTCTGTACATGCTAGGCTCGTCAAGTTTAACCCAAGTACTCTGCGTGTGTAAAACTGGCTTACACCCGTTGTATGCGAACGAAAGAATCCATCACACCCGATCATCACATGGTGCTTAGAAGCGTCGAACCTTCGCAACAGTGCATACTAGGGGAGAACACTTATCTTGAAATTTAGTGAAGGGATCATCTTATAATGCTACCGTCGTCCTAAGCAAAATAAGATGCATAAAAGGATTAACATCACATGCAATTCAATATATGTGACATGATATGGCCATCATCGTCTTGTGCTTTTGATCTCCATCAGCAAAGCACCGTCATGATCTCCATCGTCACCGGGTTGACACCTTGATCTCCATCGTAGCGTCGTGACACCTTGATCTCCATCGTAGCGTCGTGGTCGTCTCGCCAATTATTGCTATTACTACTACTACTGCTAACTCATAGCGGTAAAGTAAAGCAATTACATAGCGTTGGCATTGCATACAATAAAGAGACAACCATAAGGCTCCTGCCGGTTGCCTGATAATTTACAAAACATGATCATCTCATACAACAACTTATATCACATCATGTCTTGGCCATATCACATCACCAGCATACCCTGCAAAAACAAGTTAGACGTCCTCTACTTTGTAGTTGCAAGTTTTACGTGGCTGCTACGGGTTTGCAAGAACCGTTCTTACCTACGCAAAACCACAACGTGGTGTAGTGATTGCTTTTTGATCTTCTAAAAGAACCCTCTTCATTGAAACCAATTCAACTAAAGTGAGAGAGACAGACACCCGCCAGTCACCTTTATGCAACGAGTGCACGTAGCGGTGAAACCTGTCTCGCGTAAGCGTACGCTTAATGTCGGTCCGGGCCGCTTCATCTCACAATACCGCCGAATCAAGTATCAACTAGTAATGGCAAGCAATATGTATACACCCACGCCCACAACTCGTTTGTGTTCTACTCGTGCAAATCACATCTACGCATAGACCTGGCTCTGATACCACTGTTGGGGAACGGAGCATGAATTTTAAAAAATTTCCTACGCTCACGCAAGATCTATCCATGGAGATGCATCCCTACGAGAGGGGAGAGTGTGTCTACGTACCCTCGTAGACCGTTTAGCGGAAGCGTCTCGCAACACGGTTGATGTAGTCGAACAATCCTTCGAGCTCCACCGATCGAGTACCGAACGTACGGCACCTCCGAGTTCTACACACGTGCAGCTCGGCGACGTTCCTCGCCTTCTTGATCCAGCAAGATGTCGAGGTAGTAGATGAGTTCCGTCAGCACGACGGCATGGCGACGGTGACGGTGAAGTGATTCCGGCAGGGCTTCGCCTAAGCTCTCCGAAAATATGACCGAGGTGGAAAACGGAGATCGGGGCACCGCACACGGCTATGGGACAATTGTGTGTCTCCAAAGGGTGCCCCTCCTCCGTATATAAAGGAGGGAGGGAGGAGGGCGCCCCCCTAGGGGTGCGCCAAGTGTGGGGAGTCCTACTAGGACTCCTTAGTCCTAGTAGGATTCCACCTCCCATACGGAGTAGGAAAGGGGGAAGGGAGAGGGAAAGGAAAGAGGGGGCTGCGCCCCCTCCCCTAGTCCAATTCGCTTTGGGCAAGGGGGGTGCGCGCCTCCTCACGTGGCCTGCCTCTCCTTTTCCCGTATGGCCCAATAAGGCCCATTACTTCTCCCGGTGAATTCCCGTAACTCCCCGGTACTCCGAAAAATACCCGAATCACTCGGAACCTTTCCGACGTCCGAATATAGCCTTCCAATATATGAATCTTTACCTCTCGACCATTTCGAGACTCCTCGTCATGTCCGTGATCTCATCCGGGACTCCGAACAAACTTCGGTCACCAATCACATAACTCATATAATACTATATCGTCATCGAACCTTAAGTGTGCGGACCCTACGGGTTCGGGAATGATGTAGACATGACCGAGACGACTCTCCGGTCAATAACCAACAGCGGAACCTGGATGCTCATATTGGTTACTACATATTCCACGAAGATCTTTATTGATGAACCTCATATGTCAACATACGTTGTTCCCTTTGTCCGGCGGTATGTTACTTGCCCGAGATTCGATCGTCGGTATCCAATACCTAGTTCAATCTCGTTACCGGCAAGTCTCTTTACTCGTTCCGTAATACATCATCTTGCAACTAACTCTTTAGTCACGGTGCTTGCAAGGCTTCTGTGATGCTGTATTACCGAGAGGGCCCAGACATACCTATCTGATAGTCGGAGTGACAAATCCCAATCTCGATCCATGCCAACTCAACAAACACTTTCGGAGATACCTGTAGTGCACCTTTATAATCACCCAGTAACGTTGTGACGTTTGATACACCCAAAGTATTCCTACGGTATCCGGGAGTTGCATGATCTCATGGTCAGAGGAACGTGTATTTGACATAGTGAAAGCAATAGCAATAAACTGAACGATCATTTGCTATGCTAACGGTTGGGTCATGTCCATCACATCATTCTCCTAATGATGTGATCCCGTTATCAAATGACAACTCATGTCCATGGTCAGGAAACCTTGACCATCTTTTGATCAACGAGCTAGTCTAGTAGAGGCATACTAGGGACATAGTATTTGTATATTATCCACACATGTATTTAGTTTCCGGTCAATACAATTCTAGCATGAATAATAAACTATTATCACGAACGGGGAAATATGATAATAACTAATTTATTATTGCCTCTAGGGCATATTTCCAACATAGGCAATCCACATATACACTTCAAAACCCCCTCTCACGTGTGACGCGGAAAGTCAACACGTGGACAGACTCAGAGGTATGGCTCAAGAGGCCTATACGTGGACAAAGGGGGGCAGCAGCCATTCTTTAGATAAACTGCGAAAGCCAGGACTTGAACTCAAGACCTTAGCTCTAATACCATGTTAAGCTTCATGCACTAGCCAATGCAACCAAAAGTTTGAACTGATGGAAAGGGCTAGGCAATCCACATATACACTTCAACAGCTCCTTCCCAGATGCGGTGATGACGGGCGGTGACTCCCACCACACTCCTCTTCGATGACCAAGAACATCAAAATATGTTAGTTCATCGCGGAGCGCTCCAGGCTAATCGTGCCGCTCCTTTGCACTATATTTTTTCAAAGATTTAATTAATGATTTTGCAACATAGTATATGAGTTTCCCATTTGTCTTGAAAATATATTCCATCCCTGCAATTCCGACTGAAAATTGGTAACACGGACCGACAAAAACTACCATGTCAGCAGTTGCTGTCACTAGACGCACTCCCAGTCGAAAATATGTATTTGCAAGGTCACAGTTGCAGTTTATCTTGTATGTAATGTTTTGTACTTTTTTAAATCCTTTCTTCTATTATTTTCTTTCTGCATTTATCAAGCATAATTACAAACTATTGTTTTCTTTTCTTCTATGAGGCTGATATTGGTAGTTGATGCTCGAGATTCCTTATTCAACCGATGCCCTGATCTTGAGGTACTTCTTATCATGTTTTTTAATATGCAGATTAGGATGATGGATGAACATGACTTGTGCAGAAAATTTAAATATGTTAATCTGAATATATTTTTGTGCATTCATGGTAGGTTTATGTTTTGACATCAAAATCAGGTGTTGCACCTGTTAAGTCTATTGCGGGTTCTACAACCTTTTGATGATCTGATGACATGACTGTGACACCCTGGATTAAGTGCTACCGTAATCCTTCTAATCAAGCTACAATAACGTGAGGATTAACCTAATCCATTTTTGCTAATCCAATTATGATCACTCTTGGAATCAAACCCTAATTCAAATTCCTTTGCAATTCAAATTCATTTCAAAGGTGGATTTAAAAGTCTTGCAAACCAGTAATTAAAAATCATGCATGAGTTGAGAATATTCCCTAAGTTTTTATAAAAATGGAACCAACATTTTATCATGTGTTTAAGTGCCTCAAAAATAAATAAACAGAGGTAAATTCTTTTATTAATGGCTTTTTTTAAATCTTGCCATTTCAAAACTTTTCAAATGCCCCCCCAAATAAATTGTGAAATTGTATAAAAATGCTGTTGGATTATTGGACCCAATACCATATTTTTACAATAGCTAGATTGTTACTAAGTTAAATAAAAATAGAAAAGTAAAAAGGGTAAAACAAACAGAAATCTTAAAAAACAAAAAAGGCTAAAAGCCTCCCCCCCACTGGGCCGGCCCAACTAGGCCAATCGGCCCAACCGGCTGCTACTAGGGCACCGGAGCCCCCCACTGCCCCTCGCATCCCCCACTCCCCCACTCACTCCACCCCTCCCCTCCTGATCCAGATCGGATCGGGACCGGTCCACCCCCGCACCGCCGATGCCGACCCTCCCCACCGGCGCTGCACGCCGCCGGCTGCCACACCGGCGCCACCACGTCGCCTCCCACCACCGGACCTTGCCGCCCCTCCCCACTGCCCCCTCCCAGCGCGCCGATGTGAGCCCCCGGGCTCCCCCCTCCCCTCTTTCCCCCACGGCCGGAGCCGCCCCCCTCACCCCCACATCGCTGTGCGCCGCCGCGCTCGCCGCGCGCCGCCCCGCGCGTCCTGGCCTCGGCCCGCCCGCACCGCGTGCACCCCCGCGACCCCGCACGCCCCACCCGTGTCGTGCGCGTCCGCCGCTGCGGCTGGCCGCGCTAGCCGCCGCCGCTAGTCGCCCCACCGCTGCTCGCCCTCCCCCCCTACGCCGGCACCGCCCTGCGCGGCCATGGCCACGACCGCCGGCGGCCCCCCGCGCATGCCCGAGCCCCCTTCGGACCTGTTGGATTAGTAGGGGATTAACCACCCCACTAACCCCCCCCCCTGAGAATGACAACAGGGGCCCATGCCCTTGTGTATAACAAAATTAAAAATTGTTTAAATAAATAATTAGTTTAATTAATTAATTAATTAATTAATTAATTAATTAGTTCATTAATTTAATTGAGCCTAATTAGGTTAATTTAGCATCCTGTTAAAAGAACAGAGTATGACATGTGGGCCCAGCTCAATTAGGGCTAATTAAAATTGTTTAATTAAATCTGTTAATTAACTTAGTCTACTTAGAGTATGACATGTGGGACCCACCCCTCTAATTAATCTGTTTCAATTAGATTAAACTTTGATTAACCTGCGTCTATGACAGAGGGGCCCCACTGGTCAGTTTGACCAGTTCAAGGCCATGTTGACTGCTGATGTTAGCATGACATCATGCCGATGTCATAATTGAATTATTGAATTAAATTAAATCTGTTTAATTTCTGAATATTAATAAAACTTTAAAATTAATATAAAATAATCTATAACTCAGATAAAAATAATTTATACATGAAAGTTGATCAGAAAAATCCCACGAATCCGAATACGCAGTCCGTTCGTCTGTCACGTGCTCCTATCATAGAGAACATGTAACTTTTCCATCGAATTCACCTGTCCGGTAAAAGCCAGAGACCCGGGAAATATCGTCAGATATTCCCCACTCCGTCTGCAACGTGTAGTACTGTGTTAGTGCATGCCTAGCTCTACATATTGCCATGTCATGCATCGTGTTCCATCTGTCTGCTTTATATTTATTGTTTCTCCCCCCTCTTCTCACCGTTAGACCCCGAGACTGACGCTGCTGCCGGGTACGACTACGCCACTGACGATCAGGCCTTTGCAGCAGAGCAGCAAGGGAAGCAAACCTCCCCTTGAGCATTCCGATATCGCCCATTCTTTCTCTCTCATGCTTGCATTAGATTTTGTTACTGTTGTATATAGCTCCTATTCTGATGCATAGCCTGCTTTTGATAAACTGTTACTGTACCTACTGTTACATCAACTGCTTAGTATAGGTTGATCAGCGAATCCCCTGTGACCCCTTAGTCCAAGTTGCCCCGCTTTAAATATCAGTTACTCGATCATCACGATCGACGAGCCAGGCCCGTCACATCACCGCACACCCCTTAGTTGTACGACTTTGCAGAACTACTATCGAGTACCGAGGGTGACACCTCGTGAAGTACTCATCATGTTAGTTCTGTAGTTTATCTAGTCTGTCGTGGTTATCGAGGGTGATTCCTCCTTCACCTCTTCCGATAATGACTTGTCGTGCAACCCCTCAAGTGTGGGACCATCGAGGGTGATTCCTCTAAGTCCACCTTGACGGTTACATCGAGCGGGAACCATTGAGGGTGATTCCTCAGTTCCCACCTTGATGTTTTATACACACAGTTACTATGACTTGGTTCCAGAAAGATGTTGGTGATGGGTCGGCCCTGAAGGGTACCCATGGATTAATGACGATGAGGTGTGGCCGGGCAGGTGAGACCCTTGCCACAAGACCTCGAGACAAGGAGACGGGACCGCACATCATGGGTCGCGCTCGTCACCGCATTAATAAAATGCTAAAGGGTTGGATATTTGATCTGAGTTGGTCGATTGACCTTTTTACGCACTAAGCTTCATGTGGGACAAGTTATGGGTACTCGGCGTCATTGTATCAGCTGAAGCTCTTCGGACGTCAGCAATGGATCGGCGCGCGCCCGAGTGGTCCGCGATGGCATTGATCTTGTATTAGAGGTGCTAGGACTGACCTCGGCCGCCCTCGCATCGTGAAGGAGTGCAAAGGGTGAGTGGGCCCATGACCCCTGTGCGCTTAGGATTTAGATCGGCGGGCTGGCCTCTCTGTTGAGCCTAGGTAGGGCGACGACGTGTTGATTTCTCGAGGCCGGCCATGACCCAGGAAAGTGTGTCCGGCCAAAGGTTATCAAGCGTGTTGGGGAATGTGGTGCACCCCTGCAGGGATGAATTCAACTATTCGAATAGACGTGTCCACGGTAACAGGACGACTTGGAGATGTACCTCGATCTACTACAACTATAATTGTGACTTAAATTAAAATGAATGTTGGCTCCGAGATTGCTTTCTCGCAGGGAGTTGAGGAAGAATCTCTGGGCGTGGTTACATAATAAAATTTGCTACAATATTTTGGCTATATATGAGATACCAATCTACACTCTTCTAATGCTGCAAGACGTTGAAGATGCTAGTCGTCGATAGGACTAGGTTTCCCCCTCATTCTTGCTTTTCTGCAGTCAGTCCAGATATAACCCCATTCCTAGATACTGATGCATAATTTAGTATAGTTCTGATGTAAGTCTTGCGAGTACTTTGGATGAGTACTCACCGCTGCTTTACTTCCCTCTTTCCCCTCGATACGATTACTGCGTTCAGATGACGGAACCCAGGAGATGGAGTACCTCGCCGGCGACTACTACACCATCGCTGGAGCCTACTACTACATGGAGAGTGCCGATGCTCGGGAGTAGTTAGGTTGGCTCCCAGGCAGGAGGCCTTGCCTCTTCCGATCCGCTGCTATATTTGTGCTAACCTTCTTAAGGCAAAACTTGTTTAACTTATGTCTGTACTCAGATATTTTTTGCTTCCGCCGACTCGTGTTTGTCAAGATTTGTATTCGAGCCCTCTGGCTTGTAATATGAAGCTGTATGAATTTAATTTGTGTCTAGAGTTGTGTTCTAATATTGATCAGGTAGTCCCCAATCTTGGTCGTACGCATTTGCGTGTATGATTAGCGTACGGTCAAATTGGGGGCATCACAAGTTGGTATCAGAGCCGACTGCCTGTAGGTAGCCCCCTTTCCAACTCCTTGGCCAAAGTTGAGTCTAGTACTTGAAAAACTTTTACTAACATTGTTGTGTGGCTTACGGGCCCACATCTCAATCGGGTGGTATTAGGATCTTTTATTCCTCATCTATACTCTGGGTTCTGATCTCTCTTCTCTTTCGGGTTAAAGATTTTACTAACTCTAACATTAGGTTCTCGTGATCACATCCACCAGAGAGTTGTTTTGTCGACAATTGTTTCCTTTGAAGTTATGATGCACACACTGTCCTTGACATCTTGAATCTCCTTGTTACAGATGCGTCCTTCCAGGCAGATCATTTGTCTGACTATGGCTATCGATGCCCCTGGATTCCCGGCCATTCTGATCAACCTCTTGACCAGGCTGAGATATCGCTGGTGCCCCGAGTACACTGTTTACAAGGACTTCCGCGAGTTCAACCAGGAGCAGTACCAAGCTGTGGTTGTTATCTGGGATCGGCGTGACCACTCCATCACGGAGCTGCACACCTATTGCGGTGTTGGGGTGACTGTTGACATGGCAGTCCATGATGCTGCCTACACTGCTATCACCCGCCTCCGTAGAGAGCACCCCTGCTTGGAGGAGACTGGATTCAGATACATTCCGTATATCCCCGTTGGGGATGAGACTGGATCCGACACCGCTGCCTTCACCCATCTCATGCGGCAGCACAACAACCAGTCCTACACTGCGGTCTGTACCCCTTATGTGAGCCATCGTTATGACCCACAGATTCTGGTTCAGTACATTGAGGCGCTGGATCGTGCTGTCCGAGCTCTGACTGTTGAGTTGTACGCCACTCGTACTCGTCTTTACGACGCTTTGGATCTGTTGTACCGGTAGTCCATGCGGGGACATATCCACATTACATCCTTTACCCGTGCCGGACAGAGCTACCACCAGGCCTTGAGTGGCCTGCTGTTGGAGGTCGTACACCTACACGTGGACCTCGGGTCCCCAGTATGGACCAGTATCCGCATCATAGTGTTCATGGATTGCAGAATCCTATCCCCGGGTTTGCCATACGTGATCACCGGCAGTTACCTGGCTTCAGTGGTTGTCCCCGACGTTGATGTAGCTTATCGCTATGTCCCATTGTTGTATCCCTCTACTGCGTGCCTGCGTGCCACCTAGTTTGTCTAAGTTATTTCATGCCGAACCTATCGCCTATTTGTAACAGACTTAAGTATGGGTCATTATGTCGTGTTTGACTATTATGATGTATATATTGCACTTCTTTATTTGTGCATTCTACCTCATGAATGAATCATTGTCGTTATTTTTACTCAAAGCTGAACCTCCCCTGTTGCAATTGAACAGGATGGTTAGGCCAGCTGGTCGTGGTGCGCCTGACCCACCACCGCCACCTGAATACATGGCTGGAATGATGCAGCAGTTTGAGCTAAACCGCCAGTTTATGCAAGGGATTATTGACCAGTTTCCGAGACCGAATATGAATCAGCAGCCAACCCCAATGACTCTGCAGGACTTTATGTGCCTCAACCCTGCTATCTACCGCAGCTCAGCTCAGCCGCTTGACGCTAATGACTGGCTCCGTGACATCACTTATGAGCTGGAGTCTGCATGCGCCCCAATGGCTAGCTATGTCACTTTTGCCTCGTACTTTCTGAAGGGTCCCGCTGCTCAATGGTGGGACGGTCACAGGCGCTCACAGCCTGCTGGAATAGTCATCACCTGGCCAGAGTTCCAAGCTGCATTATGTGCTCGCCATATTCCTCAGGGAATTATGGACAGGAAGAAGCGTGAGTTCCGCAATCTCGTCCAGGGCAACAAGACTGTGGATGCTTATCAGCGGGAATTTATGGACTTGTCTCGCTATGCTGAAGAAGATGTTGCAACTGATGCTCGTAGGCAGGAGAAATTCCGCGAAGGCCTTCACCCTGATATCAAGCTGGCGCTCCTTGTTCAGGACTTTGATAACTTTGCCATCTTGGTGAACATGTCCATTCAAGTGGAAACAGGTCTGCAAGACTACAAGGACAGCAGCAAGTGCAACCGTGACATGGGCTCATCTTCGGGCTCAGCAAGTCAGAAGTGCAAGATCTGGATTCCCCACAATATGTACCATGCACCTGTTCCTGCTCCAAGGTCGTCCTATGCCGCACCTCGTCTGCCTCCACCCCCACCTAGGCAGCCGAGGCTCCCAGCTCCACCACCCTGAGCTCCTGTTCCCCCTTCCCGTCCTGAGGATGGGTTGTGCTTCAAGTGTGGTCGTCTAGGGCACCGTGCTAGAGAATGCAGGCAGAATCAGAATCAACTTGCACTGCCTTCCAACCAGCCCCGCAACAACAATGCCATGCCTATTCAAGGACGTGCTCAGGCTAACAACACTGAGCTGAATGAAGCTCAAGACCAGCCTGCTACTGTGATGGGTACTCTTCTTGTCAACTCAACTCCAGCTTCTGTATTGTTTGATACAGGAGCATCGCGTTCTTTTATGTCTGAAGATTTTGCATACATGCATGGCATTAAGTACGAGGAGATGAACATTCCAATAGTGGTAAACACCCCTGCGGGCCAATGTCGAACCTCCATGGTTAGCCACGATGTTCCCATTGAAATAGAAGGACTGGAATTCCATGCTTCCCCCATTATATTGAAGTCTTCCAAAATCGACCTCATTCTGGGAATGGATTGGTTGAAAGCAAATACCGCTTCGATCATTTGTGCCACCAAAACCGTCCACCTCCTACATCCTTCGAATGAGATCGTAAGCTACCATGCTCATCTTGTTCAAGATGCTGAAGCCCGGTTATATGCCCTGAACGCATTAAATGCGTCACCTCTTGAGGGGATTGAAAACATCCCAGTGGTCCGTGATTTTCAAGACGTCTTCCCTGAAGAACTTCCAGGGATTCCCCCTGTAAGAGCTGTCGAGTTTGTCATCGACTTAGTGCCAGGAACCACCCCTATTGCTAAGCGGCCTTATAAGATGCCCCCTCATGAACTCCTTGAACTGAAACAAGAAATCGATAATTCACTTCGTTAAGGGTTCATCCGTCCAAGTTCCTCTGCTTGGGGAGCACCTTCTCTCTTTGTCAAGAAGAAAGATGGTACGAATCGGTTGGTACAAGATTACCGTCCCATCAACCAAGCAACGATTCAGAACAAATATCCGCTTCCTCGGATCAACGATCTGTATGATTAACTTGCTGGTTCATCAGTGTTTTAAAAACTCAACTTGAGGTTGGGTTACCATCAGATCCGGGTTCATGAAGAGGATATTCCCAAGACGACATTCGTTACTCGCTATGGTTCATACGAGTACACCGTCATGTCCTTCGGCTTAACCAATGCTCTAGCAACCTTCTCTCGCCTGATGAATTATATATTCATGGATTACCTCGACAAATTCGTCGTGGTTTATCTGGATGATATCCTGGTTTATTCCAAGAATAAAGAAGAGCATGCCGAACATCTTCGTCTTATACTGGAGAAGCTTCGGGAACATCAACTTTATGCAAAGTATTCCAAGTGTGAGTTCTGGATGGGCGAAGTAACCTACCTTGGTCATGTGATCTCCAAGGATGGTATTGCGGTCAACCCTGAACGAGTTTAGGCTATTCTTGACTGGACTCCCCCGAAGAATGTCAAGCAAGTCAGAAGTTTTCTCAGATTCGCCAGCTATTGCCGTCAATTTGTCGAGAACTTATCCAAGATTGCAAAGCCCTTAACCAATCTGCTTCACAAAGGTGTTAAATATGAGTGGACAGAAAAAATGTCAGGAGAGCTTTCAGGCACTTGAAGACAAACTGACGTCTGCTCCAGTGCTTGCTCCTCCGGATACTCGAAAGGACTTTGTCATTTATTGTGACGCTTCGCGTCAAGGAATAGGATGTGTCCTAATGCAAGAGCACAGAGTGGTTGCTTATGCATCTCGTCAATTGCGTCCTCATGAAGGGAACTACCTAGTTCATGACCTCGAACTTGCCGCCGTAATTCATGCACTAAAAGAGTGGCGGCAGTACCTTATTGGTAATCGTTGTGAGATCTACACCGATCACCAAAGTCTGAAGTACCTGTTTACTCAGCCGGATCTGAACCTCCGTCAACAAAGATGGATGGAGCGCATAACAGATTACAACGTGGGTATTTCTTTCACACCTGGCAAGGCTAATGTAATGGCTGATGCCCTGAGCCGCAAGTCATACTGCAACCACTTCCAGGTTCATAAGGTTCACCCCCTTCTTCAAGAAGAATTCCGCAAGCTGAACCTCCATATTGTTCCTTAGGGTTATCTCGTTCCCCCTCCACCAGAGGCCCGCAAAATGAACCTCCGTGTTGTTAACCAGGGTTCTCTGAGTAACCTGGTTGCTGTACCAGATCTCGTGGACAACATCAAAACTATGCAACTCTATGACAGTGAAGTCGAAAAGATTACACGCTATCTTGCGGAAGGTAAACCCTCATGCTTCACCGTTGCTGATGATGGCGCCGTGTACTTCAATGGTCGCTTATTCGTCCCAACTAAGAAGGAAAACCTGAATATGACTAGGAAAGTGATGAAAGAAGCTCATGATACACCTCTGTCTATTCATCCGGGTAGTACCAAGATGTACCAAGACATCCGTCAAAGGTTCTGGTGGTCAAACATGAAACAAGACATTTCACGCTATGTTTCAGAATGCGACATTTGCCGTTGGATCAAAGCAGAACATCAAAAGCCCGCTGGAACTCTGCAACCTATTTCTATTCCTGAATGGAAATGGGACCATGTTGAAATGGACTTCGTCACTGGTTCTCCCAGATCGCAGAAAGGTAATGATGTTGTTCTTGTCATCATTGACCGACTGTCCAAAGTTGCACATTTTCTGGCCGTCAAGGAAACTATTACTGCTAGTCAGCTGGCAGATCTATATATGTCCAGAGTTGTTTCACTCCACGGTATTCCATTGGTGATTAGTTCAGACCGTGGCAGCTTATTCACTTCAAGATTCTGGGCAAGTTTCTAAGAGGCTATGGGAACTCATTTGTCCTTTAGCACCACTTTTCATCCTCAATCCCAGGGACAAGTTGAAAGATTCAACCAGATTCTCGAAGACATGCTTCGAGCTTGTGTCATTTCGTTTGGCAAGAAATGGGAGGAATCTCTCCCATATGCTGAGTTCTCCTACAACAATAGCTATCAAGCTAGTCTGAAGATGGCCCCCTTTGAAGTGTTGTATGGACGTAAGTGTCGGACTCCTCTGAATTGGTCAGAAACTGGGGAACGTACACTTACCGGTCCAGATATTATCCAACATGCTGAAGATCGAGTCCACATTATATATGAGAAACTGAAGGCTGCTCAGTCTCGTCAGAGGAGTCAGTATGACCGTCATCACAAAGATATGGTCTATCAACCTGGCAAAAAGGCTTATCTTCGAGTCACACCAATGAGAGGTGCACACCGCTTTGGGATCAAGTGCAAGCTGGCTCCTCGATATATTGGTCCATTCACTATTCCCGAAAGGCGTGGTAAAGTGGCATATCAATTGGAACTACCGTCAAACCTTTCTCAGGTTCACAAGGTTTTCCATGTGTCACAGCTCCGTCGCTGCTTCAAGGATCTTATCCGAGCAGTGGATCATGATATGCTTGAGCTGCAACAAGACCTTTCTTACAAAGAGCAACCGGTCCGCATTCTCGATCAAACTGAACGTCGGACTCGCCAGAAGGTGACCAAGTTCTTCAAAGTGCAGTGGTCAAATCATTCTGATGATGAGGCCACTTGGGAATGCGAAGATCATCTTCGTGATGAATACCCCGAGCTCTTTCCTTCTACCCCTTAATTCTTGGGACGAGAATTTCTTTTAGTAGGGGAGAGTTGTGACACCCTGGATTAAGTGCTACAGTAATCCATGTAATCAAGCTACACTAACATGAGGATTAAGCTAATCCATTTTTGCTAATTCAATTATGATCACTGTTGTAACAAACCCTAATTCAAATTCCTTTGCAATTCAAATTCATTTCAAAGGTGGATTTAAAAGTCTTGCAAACCAGTAGTTAAAAATCATGCATGAGTTGAGAATATTCCCTAAGCTTTTATAAAAATGGAACCAACATTTTATCATGTGTTTAAGTGCCTCAAAAATAAATAAACAGAGGTCAATTCTTTTATTAATTACTTTTTTTAATCTTGCTATTTCAAAACTTTTCAAGCGGCCCCTAAATAAATTGTGAAATTGTATAAAAATGTTGTTGGATTATTGGACCCAATACCATATTTTTACAATAGCTAGATTGTTACTAAATTAAATAAAAATAGAAAAGTAAAAAGGGTAAAACAAACAGAAATCTTAAAAAACAAAAAAGGCTAAAAGCCTCCCCCCACTGGGCCGGCCCAACTAGGCCAATCGGCCCAGCCGGATGCTACTAGGGCACCGGAGCCCCCCACTCGTCCTCGCATCCCCCACTCACTCCACCCCTCCCCTCCCGATCCAGATCGGATCGGGGCCGGTCCGCCCCCTCACCGCCGACGCTGGCCCTCCCCACTGGCGCTGCACGCCGCCGGCCGCCGCACCGGCGCCACCACGTCGCCTCCCGCCGCCCCTCCCCACGCCCACTGCCCCCTCCCTGCGCGCCGATGTGAGCCCCCGGGCTCCCCCTCCCCTCTTCCTCCCCCCGGACGGAGCCACCCCCTCACCCCCTGCATCGTCGTGCGCCGCCCCGCGCGTCCTGTCCACGGCCCGCCCGCACCCCCGCGACCCCGCACGCCCCACCAACGCCGTGCACGTCTGCCGCTGCGGCTGGCCGTGCTAGCCACCGCCGCTAGTCGCCCCACCGCTAGCCACCACCACCGCCCACCGCTGCTCGCCCTCCCCCCCTCGCGTCAGCGCCGCCCTGCGCGGCCACGGCCGCGGACACCGGCGGGCCCCCGCGCATGCCCGAGCCCCCTTCGGCCCTGTTGGATTAGTGAGGGATTAACCACCCCACTAATCTCCCCTGAGTATGACAACAGGGGCCCACGCCCCTGTGTATAACGAATTTTAAAAAATGTTTAAATAAATAAATAAATAGTTAAATTAATTAATTAATTAATTAGTTCATTAATTTAATTGAGCTTAATTAAGTTAATTAAGCACCCTATTAAAAAAACAGAGTATGACATGTGGGCCCGGCTCAATTAGGGCTAATTAAAATTGTTTAATTAAATCTGTTAATTAACTTAGTCTAATTAGAGTATGACATGTGGGACCTACCCCTCTAATTAATCTGTTTCAATTAGATTAAACTTTGATTAACCTGAGTGTATGACAGAGGGGCCCCACTGGTCAGTTTGACCAGTCAAAGGCCCTATTGACTGCTCATGTCAGCATGACATCATGCTGATGTCATAATTGAACTATTGAATTAAATTAAATCTGTTTAATTTCTGAATATTAATAAAACTTAAAAAATTAATATAAAATAATCTATAACTCAGGTGAAAATAATTTATACATGAAAGTGGATCAGAAAAATCCCACGAATCCGAATACGTAGTCCTTTCATCTGTCACGTACTCCTATCATAGCGAACATGGAACTTTTCCATCGAATTCATCTGTCCGGTAAAAGCCAGAGACCCGGGAAATATCATCAGATATTCCCCCGCTCCGTCTGCGACGTGTAGTACTGCGTTAGTGCAGGCCTAGCTCTGCATATTGCCATGTCATGCATCGTGTTGCATCTTTCTGCTTCATATTTATTGTTTCTCCCCCCTCTTCTTACCGGTAGACCCCGAGACTGACGCTGCTGCCGGGCACGACTACGCCACTGACGATCAGGTCTTTGCAGCAGAGCAGCAAGGCAAGCAAACCCCCCTTGAGCATTCCGATATCGCCCATTCTTTCTCTCTCATGCTTGCATTAGATTTTGCTACTGTTGTATATAGCTCCTATTCTGATGCATAGCCTGCTTTTGATAAACTGCTACTGTACCTACTGTTACATCAACTGCTTAGTATAGGTTGATTAGTGAATCCCCTGTGACCCCTTAGTCCAAGTTGCCCTGCTTTAAATATCAGTTACTCAATCATCATGATCGATGAGCCAGGCCCGTCACATCACCGCACACCCCTTAGTTGTACGACTCTGCAGAACTACTATCGAGTACCGAGGGTGACACCTCGTGAAGTACTCATGATGTTAGTTCTGTAGTGTATCTAGTCGGTCGTGGTTATCGAGGGTGATTCCTCCTTCACCTTTTCCGATAACGACTTGTCGTGCAACCCCTCAAGTGCGGGACCATCAAGGGTGATTCCTATAAGTCCACCTTGACGGTTACATCGAGCAGGAACCATTGAGGGTGATTCCTCAGTTCCCACCTTGATGTTTTATACACACGGTTACTATGACTTGGTTCCAGAAAGATGTTGGTGATGGGTCGGCCCTGAAGGGTACCCACGGATTAATGACGACGAGGCGTGGCCGGGAAGGTGAGACCCTTGCCACAAGACCTCGAGACGGGGCGGCGGGACCGCACATCATGGGTCGCGCTCGTCACCGCATTAATAAAATGCTAATGGGTTGGGTATTTGATCTGAGTTGGTCGATTGACCTTTTTATGCACTAACCTTCACGTGGGACAAGTTATGGGTACTCGGCGTCGTTGTATCAGCCGAAGCTCTTCGGACGTCAGGAATGGAGCGACGCACGCCTGAATGGTCCGCGACGGCATTGATCTTGTATTAGAGGTGCTAGGACTGACCTCGGCCGCCCTTGCATCATGCAAGAGTGCAAAGGGTGAGTGGCACTACTAGGAGAAAGCCTATAGATAGGATTTGTAGCGCTGGAAAGAGGAAAAGCGCTATTGATAAGTAGTAGTAGCGCGGGAAACCTACCAACGCTACAAGTAGACTAGTAGCAGTAGCGCTGGCTATCTAACAAGCGCTACTGATAAGTGGTCCCGTTGTCAGTGCCGATGGCTACCTGTAGTAGTAGCGGCTGTCCAAAACAGGCGCTACTACTGCGGTAGCAGTAGCGTGTGTCTGTGGACCACCGCTACCGCTATGGCTGTACGTTGCCAGCAGGTGGGCCCCGAGTATCAGCAGCGCTGGGTTTCCGACCAGTGCTACTGCTATGATGCTTAGCAGTAGCGGCTTTCTGTTCCAGCGCTACTGCTTCTCGTCGCACCCACCTACCAACCTCCCCCACCGTCTCCCTCTCTCCCCATTCGATCCCCTCTTCCTCTCCCCCGACCGTCGCCGTCGCCATCGCCTCTCGACGCCGCCACCATCGCGCCCCCTCCCTCGCCGTCTCCCCCCACCGCCGCTGTCGCCATCGCCTCTCGACGCCGCCACCGTCGCGCCCCCTCCCTCGCCGTCTCCCCCGACCGCCGCCGTCGCCATCGCCTCTCGACGCCGCCACCGTCGCGCCCCCTCCCTTGCCGTCTCCCCCGACCGCCGCCGTCGCCATCGCCTCTCGACGCCGCCACCGTCGCGCCCCCTCCCTCGCCGTCTCCTACCCCCGAGCCCCGACCCGACCGCAGGTAGCCCCTACTCCCTCCTTCCTCCCTCTTCCCTCTCCCCTTACTCCCTTCATCCCCCTCTTGATTCTAGGGTTAATTAGGTTGATTCTAGGGTTAGGTTGATTCTAGGGTAAATTAGGTTGATTCTAGGGTTAGGTTGATTCTAGGGTTAGGTTTGTTAGCTAAATCAGTTTAGAGCAAAATATGAATGTGCCCAAGTGCCCAAGTACTTTGAATTGTTCGATAATTGTGCCCAAGTGCCCTATATAATTGTGCCCAAGTGCCCTATTAGACAGAAATTTAGCTAGGTTTCAAATTAGGACAGAAATTTAGGTAGGCTGAATTTAGTTTCAAATATTGTGAAGAAAAACCTTATTGCATTTTCTTCAAGTTCTATATTTTTGTTACTGTTATATGCAAATGATCCGAGTGGCCTATGTTTCGCCGGAATGTTGATTCATTTCCGTTCCGGTGAATTTCAGGCGCTCGATATGTCCACTTTTTAGGAAAGGTCATGTCAAAATTTTGGCATGACTTGTGCTAGAAAGTAGGCATATCGAGTGTCGGGATTTGCTGGGAAACGACATTCCGGAAAACCGAGTCAAAAATGAGTCTAAAATGAGTTTAAGAAATTAAGCATTTCTCAAATAGCAAAACATTAAACGATAAGAAAATGTTCTCATAGGAATTTGTCTCGACGTCGACGATGCCTGGCCCGCACCCTCGTCGTCGTCGAGTCGGCGGCGACATCATGCTTGATAGGCGCAATGTCCGGGACTGGGCTCCGCCGGGATGGCACTGGGAGGTGCTACCTTCCCGGGCTCGGAGCTTGGTGAGGAATCCTGGTCTCGTCGTTGACCCGGAGCTTCTTTGGTGGCGGTCGTGTGGGCCACTTTCGGTGCAGAGGGAGCGGGCCCCTCCGGAGGTGGTACGTCGCCGTGTCAGGGAGGAGGACGAGCACGTCCGTCGCTACATGGCGGCGTTGGACGCCAGGTTCTCCAATATAAATGTATTAGTGATATTATATTGGTATAATGCGTGTGTGACTTTCGGTCTGTCATTGCTCCTTGTGTGACTTTCATGTGTGTTAATCCCGACTGTTGTCGTGGGGGGCGCTTCTTCCTCTTCTCTTCTTGCGATATATACCTCGGTGTAATGCGCAAGGAGAGAAGAGGAAGTGCGTCCATCACCGACGGTCGAACTATTAGTGTGAGAGAGTGTCCACCAACATATATACACCACCATATCAGTGTGAGAGAGTGCGCACCAACACACCATAAGATATGAGAGTTATTTAAGGAAAGCCTCGACGGACCGAAAGTCAACCGATATTGAATTAGGTCTATTTGGACATGTGTGTATGTTATTGCTCAATATGTCTTACATTAGCAATGGTCATGCCCTAATTTTTTAATCATGAACACAGGAAATGTCGTCGTCTGATGACGACGATAGGATCCAAGCGTGTGAACTCTGCGGCGAAGATAAGGGTCTGTGCGACCAGCCTGGGCTGCGAGACGGCAGGTTTTTCACCATGAAGCTTTACGAGGACTTCGATATTTCTACGGTACGCAACGATGACAACTGTTTTTTCGTAATTAAGCATGACTTCTGTTTCTTTGCTTCAACGTGTAATTTCTGTTTTATACAATTCGACTAGTTCATCCCCTGTCATGCAAGCTGGTATTTCTTGGAGAGGCTCGGTTTTGAAGAGCACGAGAGTTTCGAGACGAGGAGAGCCAACCTGAGGACTAAACATGGTCACACATTTCTGGTCAAAGTAATGAATGCAGTTAATAACACAGAATTAGGGTGCTCAAATTGGGAAGCTCTTTGCAAGGCATATGGATTTCAGGAGGATATGGAAATAACCTTCGATCTTCGTCCTGAAGATCATATTTAAGGTAACATCGACATTTGGGTGGATGTCGATATGCTTCCTGTTTTACCTCCATGTGAGTTTATCAACCATGCATATTTGTCAAGTAATTTGCATTCTATATTTAAAAATAGTTGGTGTTCATCCATACTAAATTTGTTAATTTATAATTTACAGCTTATTTCGTTTCTTCGAGTGAAACACAAAAAACAATTGACACGACACACTACACTTATGGCTCACATCTAACTTGGGAGGAGAAGGCTGATCTTATCAACTTTGTTATTGGTGTCCTAGTTGGTAGGGAGATCTTCCCGTATAATTTGGGAACTGGCCTAAATTATACATTGTACAGGACACTAGTGCATAGGTTGAGGGCGGATGACATTCGCCGAAATATCTTGGTAAGAGTTGCTAATTAAGTACACTACTATTGCGTAAATGGTATTGATTACATTGCTAACTAGGCTACTATTATGTTCTTCAACAGAAACTGCCAAATGAAGTTGTGCCTCCGTTGATGCAACCCGAAGGTAATATGACAATTAAAAGCCCCTTCCAGCCCGAGTTCTCTTTTGCATACTCGACTGAGCCCAAACCATCAAGACGGCTCCAAATTGAAGCATGGGGACAAATAAAGAAGGATCGCAAGCCACAAGTTGGAGACCGTTGGATCTCTTTGCTTCATCATGGAGACATAGGTGTTATTTTGTTTTATGTCATTTTACCTAGGAGGGAGGACTAGGTCCTATGAGAGAGAAGTTTAGTTAACTTGTATGATCGATTAGGATGATTACTATTATGATGTTTTTCTGTTTTGTGAGATTTTAACTTGATATGATTAAGATGATGATGAGTTGTTAGATGAGTAAGATTATGTTGAGTTATATGACATATATTTGATTAAGGTGGATGGATGCAAGTGATCATGTTGAGTTAGAGGAAAATATGATGTTGCGATTGACAACATCATATTTTCTTCTAATTCAACATGATCACTTGCATCCATGCACTTTAATCTAAATGTAGTTGTTGGCACAATAATTATTGATGTTGTCATATGATGAAACTACTGTATAGAGCATGCACAAATACGTAGAGGGGAATGTAATTTGTGAAAGCAGGAATACTAGCAGCAGCGCTGGAAGGCATCTAGCGGCAGCGCTGGATTAGCAGCAGCGCTTTCCTTTCTGCAGCGCTACAAATAGTTAGCAGTAGCGCTGGTCAGTGCAGCGCTACTGCTAACCAGACTTAGCAGTAGCGATGCACCAACCAGCGCTACTGCTACAACTTAGCTGTAGCGCCTTAGCAGTAGCGCTGGACCCAGCGCTACTGCTATAGGTTTTTCAAGCGCTACTAGTAAGCTTTCTCCTAGTAGTGTGGGCCCAGGACCCGTGCGCTTAGGATTTAGACCGGCGGGCTGGCCTCTCTGTTGAGCCTAGGTAGGGTGACGACGTGTTGTTCCCGAGGCCGGGCATGACCCAGGAAAGTGTGTCCGGCCAAAGGTTATCAAGCGTGTTGGGGAATGTGGTGCACCCCTGCAGGGATGAATTCAACTATTCGAATGGCCGTGTCCACGGTAACAGGACGACTTGAAGTTGTATCTCGATCTACTACAACTATAATTGTGACTTAAATTGAAATGAATGTTGGCTCCGAGATTGCTTTCTCGCAGGGAGTCGAGGAAGAATCTCTGGGCATGGTTACTTAATAAAATTTGCTACAATATTTTGGCTATATATGAGATACCAATCTACACTCTTCTAATGTTGCAAGACGTTGAAGATGCTAGTCGTCGATAGGACTAGGCTTTCCCCCTCATTCTTGCTTTTCTGCAGTCAGTCCAGATATAACCAGATTCCTTGATACTGATGCATAATTTAGTATAGTTCTGATGTAAGTCTTGCGAGTACTTTGGATGAGTACTCACCGCTGCTTTACTTCCCTCGTTCCCCTCGATACGATTACTACGTTCAGATGACGGAACCCAGGAGATGGAGTACCCCGCCGGCGACTACTACACCACCGCTGGAGCCTACTACTACGTGGAGAGTGCCGACGCTCAGGAGTAGTTAGGTTGGCTCCCAGGCAGGAGGCCTTGCCTCTTCCGATCCGCTGCTATAGTTGTGCTAGCCTTCTTAAGGCAAAACTTGTTTAACTTATGTCTGTACTCAGATATTTTTTTGCTTCCGCTGACTCGTGTTTGTCGAGCTTTGTATACGAGCCCTCGAGGCCCCTGGCTTGTAATATGAAGCTGTATGACTTTAATTTGTGTCTAGAGTTGTGTTGTGATATCAATCAGTGAGTCCCTAATCTTGGTCATACACATTTGCGTGTATGATTAGTGTACGGTCAAATTGGGGGCGTCACAATGACCTTATCTATACTAGGTATATGCAATGGAACTTGGTGAACAGAAGAGAGCATCTTGAGGTCATGTCAGCCATGGTGGGCTACCTGACGAGAGAAGGGCTCCAGATAATTAAGAATCCCATTAAAGGGGTGATCTTGTTTTATGCTTGCTTTGGCAGATGCTGATTCAATTCATTCATGTAAATAATAGGTAATTTAGAATTCAGAAATCGCACCATATATGCGAGATCACCTTCCTAAAAGAGAGACATAAGATTTTTCTCGATAACCTTCCAAAACAAAATTAAATATTCCTCATAACAAATCATTAATTCCGTGAGCTATGCCATTTATCATTATCATTATCTCTACTATTAATCGACAATCACAAGTTTCCTAACGCAACAAAAATAACATATGGTTTTTCTTATGGGCATACCCATCCGTGCGCCCCCGCGGAGGGACTCCGGGCGTGACACCATGGAGGATGCCATGGCCAGGCCTGGCGCCAGCGTGCTCGAGAATGCTAGGGCATGGATTACGGTGTCAAGGACGACTGTGGCGGAAGGCGGGTCGTCAGACTGTCACATACATGTGTTCATGGAGGCGATCATATTATATTTCATGTCAGTCATACAGAGAGCGAGACAGTCTACATTCTCAAATCAAGTGTTTTCATTCAAATGTTAATAAATTTGTTAAGGAAATATGTCCTACAATACCCAATAGTCATCATGGTCGTTCCTAGCAACCATTTCATGCGAAAATATTTTGGAAATTGAGCGCTCAATCAATTTAGAAATCAAACCATTAATATAATTAATAAACTAGATAATTAGTTACATATGTAATTAATTACACCCATTTAAATAGGATTTTTTCGCACCGAATCAATTTGAAAATCGAGTCATTAATGCAATTAAGCAATTTGGTACACAATTAATTATGCCTACAGATAATTAGAAGTAGGATTTTTTCTCAATTAGGCAGATAATTAATTGATTTGGTTAGGCATGTGGAGAATTGGGTTGGTAGTTAATTAGTTGTGTACTTATTAATCGTGCAAGCAGTTAATCGCGTTGAGTCATTTTGAAAGCGCTCGTGGGCAAGGATGATCAACAGGCTCTCAGCGACATGGCCGAGCACCGCTTGTCAACATGGACAACAATCACCATGCGCTCACGACATGGGCGACTTAGCGTTCACCAAAATGGATGATGATCA
The DNA here is from genome assembly GCA_039707655.1 of Elymus sibiricus. Taxonomy (NCBI): domain Eukaryota; kingdom Viridiplantae; phylum Streptophyta; class Magnoliopsida; order Poales; family Poaceae; genus Elymus; species Elymus sibiricus. The sequence continues at coordinate 128,840,509 of CM077667.1, forward strand.
TGCTCTGCAAGATGTCTATATGCTGACGGTTGCCGAAACGTCCGCGGAGGAGGGCAACATGACACAACATTAGCCAGGTGATTCGTGCTATAGTAGAAAGAAAGAGTGTTTCAAGAATAAGAAGTAAGAAAGAACTAAAGCCACCAAGTGGTCCACGGTGTTGGAAAAGGAAATAGTGATCCAAAAAATAAAATTTGAAAAGAAAAAAAGAGTATTCTAGAAAATAAGTAAAAAGGAGAACTAAAGCTGACGAGGAAGGAGGAAGAAGAAGATGAGACGTCACTAACGAACGCACTGATGTTGATGTGGTGCTGATTGGCACCCACGAAATGGGTTGGTGAAGAGGCTAGTAGTAGAAGATGTAGAAAATGACAAGGAAGATAAGAATGACAATTATCCCTTCTAGCAATGAATGATATGTGGGCTGGATGTGGAGCTTATTGATAACTAGGAATACGCTGAGGTTGCCACTCGCCTCCAACATGTGTGTGCATTTGCAAAGTTGAATGGACCTTTGAGAATGATCTCTTTAGTTAGTTGTTGTGTTGTGTCAATACTATGTGTTAGTTTAACCCACTCTATTATATTCTAAATATAAAAATATTCACCCCAATTGCAATGCACAACGAAGGTGAGGTGGGCGCTATCTGGTTTTAAAGGAGGTGACTCCAACAAGAAATGTCCCGCTACATCGGAAAACCAAGCGGGAAGGGAAGGATCCGGCAGAAAAAGAGAAAGACGCGTCGTGTGGTGGGGTTTCTGTGTTGGAGTCGAGTGGCAGAGATAACATGACAGATAGCCCGTAGCAACGCACGGACGTTTTCTTAATATAGATGGTGAGAGACCTACGAAAGGAGCTTAAAAAAATACGAGGATTAAGGGGATGGCTCTATCATGACAGATAGCCCGTAGCAACGCACGGACGTTTTCTTAATATAGATGGTAAGAGACCTACGAAAGGAGCTTAAAAAAATACGAGGATTAAGGGGACGGCTCTATCAGGGCTCTTTTCTGTTTCTGCTAGAGTTAGAGTTGCTCTTAGACAAAAAAATTTCAATCAAATCACAATCAGCATGTTTGGCGGCTCTGTGACAGTGCCTTCTCCTCGTAGCTTCACCGATAAACTGAGCGGACCCCAGGAAGGGAGAATCTAGCTGGTGGCTTACAGACGGTGACGAGACGCAGATCGCTCGTGGTACGCAGCAACTGTCAGCCGCCTCGCTGGCTGCACCGCCCGCAAAGCCAAACAGACACGCACACACACCCAAAGGCGGACGGATCCATGCGCGAGCCTGCCTAGGGGCCGGGACCCCTACCCGTATGGGCTACTAATCCCTACGGCCTAGGTTCATTAGATTAACCCAACCCAGATGATGGATGAATCAACCAGGTACTGGTACTACGGATTATCTTAACATAGAAAAATGCTTAAACAGGCAGGGGATCAGGCTAGACGCAGCAAAATAATCGGCCTACCTGTACGGCAAAGATCTCACATCCATGATCACATCGTATTTGATGGGACGGATGAAGTTTCGCTAGGTTTGGTTTGGATCATGCTTGATCTTCCCGTGTTTATTTTACGGTTACTGCTGCCTTTCTGTGGCCGCGCATGCAGTATTGCAGTTGCAGTTGCAGTTGCAGGCACATGCGGGGCAGAGAGGGAGAGTGCTCCCATCAACTTTGGACGCACCGGCGTCGTTAACGTTGCCGATCTGCTTCCTTCTTACTATAATAATCCTGCTCGTTGCACTGCCGATTGACTGATGCCCACACGTACTGTGCTGTGCCGTGCGTGCCGTGTGAAGAGGGGACTTAACTTATCCCCAGCATCTGATTTGCTGCGCTTCTGGGAAGAAGCAAAGCAGGCGTGCTGGTGCTGGTGCCTGCATGCACGGCTACGTGCGTAAGTACATTTGTTTACTCATCTTCACGCGCTATTTCCTTGAGGCCTCTTTTATTCACAAGATTTTGAAAACGCGGGAATAAAAAAGTATAAGAGCTCCTTTGATACAATGAAATTTCATTGGATTTCTGAAGGATTTGAATCCTTAGGATTTTTTCCTACGATGGTCGTTTGATTCGTAGGATTGAAATCCTTTGATTTTTTTATAGGATTCATATGTACTACATTTTGAAAAAAAAATCCATCCATTTTATAGAATTCCTTTGTTCTTCCTGTGCTATCAAACATACTTTTAAATCATGTAGAATAGAAAAGGACATGACACTCTATTCCTATGTTTTTCCTATTCCTGCATTTTACGAATCCTGCTAATCAAAGAGGCCCTAAGGTTAGAGTGGCATGTCCATTTATACCCTAGAGGATTAGCAAGGAGTGTTTGATGCCACAAAAAATACAAAGGAATTGTAAAATGAGGTTGGAAATGGATGTTAGATTTCCTATGAGATGTAGTACAAAAGATTCCATAAAAAATTCCTATATGATCCAATCCTATAAATTAAAGGACCAATATAGAAAAAATTCTTAAGGATTTCAATCATTCAAAAATCCTATAGAATCCCTTTAAATCAAGAGAGTCCTTAATTTGCTGTACTCTGCTACTAACTGGTGTTCTGCACTAGTGATCGAAACAGACGTCTAGTCATTATATTGATATTTCTTTGTGGGATTCGGGAACAGCTGCATGTGTACCGCGCAAGGGCACAAATGCAGAGCCCTTTTGCGCTGCAGATCAGCAGCAGTCCTGAAGCTTTATAGAGCCAGATGGGCTACATTCCTAGCCTGAACTAAGATAAGATAGGGCAGGACAGTTTGCAATACTCATTTACTGGTAGGACCGTACGCATACTTGTCTAACAACAGTTTTGATGTTTCCAAAACGATCAATAATACCAAATGGCACAATCTAAGGGCCTCTTTAATTTGCAGGATTCTCAAAATATAGGAATAGGAAAAACGTAGGAATAGAGTGTTGTGTCCTTTTCTACCCTATAGGATTTGGAAGTGTGTTTGATAGCACATGAAAAACAAAGAAATTCTACAAAGAGGTTTGAGTGGATGGAAATTTTCCTCCAAAATGTAGTACAAATGAATCCTATGGAAAAAATCCAAAGGATTTCAATCCTACGAATCAAACGACCATCGTAGGAAAAAATCCTAAGGATCCAAATCCTCCAAAAATCCAATGAAATTCCTTTGTATCAAATGAGCCCTAATATTTTTTTTGAAACGCGGTCCCTTAGGGCCCGATTCATTAAAAAAGGTCGAAGAGAATTGTCCGGTTAATTAACGGAAAACCGGACAAAAACCGTCACAACAGGCCTGCAAAAACAAGGCACACGGGACGACCTGGCAACCCACACAAGAACGCACACACGCCGTCGAGAAGATAAGCGTCGAGGCCTGCGCCGGCTGATACCAAACAGTCGGCCACACGCGCCGGCGACCAGGCAGCTCCGACTCTGTTGATGGGCATTGGAGGAGAAAAGCATTGGGCTTGCGCCGAGCAAGCACCAGAGCCGACCACCCATCATGAAGACGAAGTGAGGCACGGCGACTCCTCGCACACGTCGGAAGAGACCGACTACCAAGAACCATCAGCAAACCTGACTCCGCCCGAAGCCGCCATCGTTGCCACACAAGAAGCCGCGCAAACATCCACATCACCGGACGGACACCTGCCGACCGCGATGCCGTGCACGTCCAGCCTGCCGGAAGCACAATTGAGACCAAGATCTCCAAGACAGCGCCCCAAAGAGGGAAAACGACGCTGAAGACGACGCCGCCGCCTGAACCTGCAATAGGTTCTAAGACTTTCGCCCGAGATCTTGGCCCGGGAGTTGAGGAAGCGCATAACTCCTCGACGGCGCCTCCAAGAAGGATAGCAACGCCCACGGGCGCCACCGCCGCCGGCCGGCAAGCATCGGCAAGGCTTTCGCCTAGAGCAGCCACGACCCCTATCCCACGCATAGCACTCCACTGGCCCGCACACCTCTGAAGCAGTAGACACACCACCACCGCGCAGAGCCGCCACATCCCGCGCCACCACCGTCGCACCACCATACACCGCAACCGCGCTGAAGACCGAAGACCTCAGCCAGGGCAGCCCCCCCCCCCCCCCCCCCCCGGAGCCGGAACCGGCCAGCTGGCCAGATCCGGCGACATCCGACGACGAACTCCACGAGCACGCACAGGAGGAAAAGGGGGCCGCCACCCCGCCAAAACCTGCCGGAGGGGAGCCACCACGCGACGCAGAGAGGGCCCGACGGCCTCGACGACGCCGCACCGCGCAGAGGCCGCAGGGGGGCCGAGCCACCCCGTCGCGAGGGGATCTGGAGCCCCAGAACCCACCCGCGCCGCTACTCGCTCCATGGAGGGATGGGCCTCTGGCACCAACAGAGGCCACCGGACCCGCCGCAGGAGAGAAGCAGCAGAGCCGCCGCCGGTGGCGACCCCGAGCACCACCTTGGATCTGACGGGAGCACCGCGGCACAGGAGAGCAAGCCCCGCCACCGCCGTCCGCGGCACGGGCTTAGCCCGGCCGCATCTTCCGGCGGCGGCGAGGGAGGATGGAGCGGAGGTGGGGGGTGCCGAGGCGCGGCGGCGTGGTTTCCCCCGTGTCGCCGCTGGGAGCGACGCGGGGGTCCGTTGGACTGCTTTCTTCAGTAGTACAATCTAAAATTTAGAACAGCAACAAAAAATCGTCTGCAAGCATACCCTATTCCAGTGGCGAATCTAGAAAAAAATTGAGGGGGCTTGGTTGTTTGTGTAGTGCGAACATGTGTTGTGCTGAGCTGACAAGTGGTTGGGTTGGGCCTTGACACTTATAGTAAAGCCCCCTAGTAGCTTCACCACTGCCCTATACGAATCAAGCTTTTCTGCAGTTTAGTTAACTTGAGCCGACACTTATTCTGTTATTCAGACCAATCTATCGGAACCTTCTTATATTTCGACATATAGCTGGAAAGCAAATGTATACTCCTCTAGAAAGATGTACAAGCACATAATGGGTCAATCAAGAGTCTGCTTCCTCATTAATTGGCTCTGAAAGTGTGGAAGCAGGATCAGATATAAAATTTTCTTCTGGCTGACATTGTATGATAGGAAATCCTTTTCACATGGATTCTTTGGACCGTGTGCTTTGCAATGAAAAAGTTAACATGAAAACATTCATCATTTTCTTCGGGACTATACTTTTCCTCAGTCTTGGTTGTATTCAATCTCTCCAAATAAACACAACGGACTCCTTCTTTGATGGAGTGATGTTACTATACCAGATATTACACAAGCAGATTGTCGTACATTTCATCATCATGGGTTGCTGGAATATTTGGATGCAAAGGAATGGAAAGATCCATAAAAATACAGTGCCAAGAATTCTGCTTTGGTAACATAGATGCAAACAAGATTTTCTGTTGGTCAAGCCAGGACGAAGGCAAAGAATGTAGATTGTCTCAGCCAGTGGATTGCGTCCCTAATTTGATTAGACTTTTCTAATTTTGACTCTCGTGTTAGAGAAATGGGAGTTGCATAGCTGCAGATTAATTTTTGCATGCATACTTGTACATAATTTTTATTCTTTTAGTGGGAATATATAGTAGAACTATCGTTCTATGGTAAAAGCCAAAAACAAAAATCATGTGAGAGTCCACTAGAGGTAAAGTCGCCAGATGCACATTATACACTTAAAATTGCATGTGGCTTTAGAAGTGGGTAAGTATCGAGACTACATCAATAAAGAATCAATGGTCTAGATCATTGATTTAGAAGAAAATATTTCCTAGTAAATTATAGATATACATTCCTATGGAAGAACAATTGGATGCAAATTGCGTCAGTAATATATATATTTCAATACACAAAAGAATATATGCAAGTTCTAGTATAGAAACCGTCTAGATCAAACGAACGACAAGGACTGCCAAAAGTGTTGATAGGTTGATTTCATATGCGTCAATACTTAAGGCATGAGAACCAACTTGTGGTTGGATGGTTAGGAGGACAGTGGTATCTCCATCCCACCAGGGTTCAAGTCCTAAACTTGACACCGGTGCTTGGATTTTCCTGGATTTATTTTGGGTCTTCCGGCGATGTGCATTCCGTGAGTGGGAGGAGACGTTCCCTTATACTACGAAAGCGTCTGTGGCAACTTTGTCAAGATCAACATGATGTACTTGCGCAGTCTCTCGGAGATGCTCATAGGAGTAGAGTGTGCGTGCATTCATAGGGATGGGTGTATGTGCGTATGTATGAGCGTCTGTGTCTGTACCGTGTTAGAAAAATACGTATGGCGTGCATTAAGACATTTTAGGAAACCCTAAGTTTCTAGTTTGTATAATGGAAACCAGCAATTCCTAATACTTTTCTGGATAAAGGGAATTTCATTGAAAATTATTGTCACATCCAGGAAATACAAACGCACAAGAATCTCAACAGTTTTTTCATCATGACAAACAAACACTTAAAATTTCCATGCCAATAGGGTTAAAGAAGTTGTCTTTGGTCAAGGCTACTCTGTACGCAAATAACATTGTGACTTTTCTTAAAGACTTCAAACTTTCCAAAGTTGCATGTTCATGATTGGGATCAGGATGCACAAGAGTCGTGTACACCGAATTTTTATGTGTGTGAAAGGAACCTGGTCTATTTTAGTTCACCAAAAGTACAAAACGTCCCAAACATAATAAGAATCACGCTGAGGTTTATTCAACAATGCCCTTATTGGCTTATAACCCATCTAACTTGTCGATAGGCGTGGAATCAACTTGTTCCACGCGACTAACTTTTGACCAATAAGTTAATCACGTCTAAACAAAACAATTGGCAAAAAAGAAAGCATACCTCTAATATGGTGTCACATTTATTAATGACAACGTGGAAGATGTTTGAATTGAACTCCAAGGGGAGTGTTTCCCGTATGTTTGTCTTACCAAAACCTTAGTTAGGTGGCATCTTCAGGGGCAGATCTAGTTGGCATGTCATGGGTGCCATGCCTTCGTAAATTTCGAAAAAAAAGTATGCTCTTAACACCAAATACCTAACAAGTTAATACAATATTAAGACTATTTGTCGATATTATGACGATATTTGTACCAAATTATGCGATCTATGGTGTAAAGTTTCAAAAAAATTGAGCTGTGGGACTCCCAAGTCTGCAATTCTAGTTCACCATCGAGCATCTTTGATTTTAGAAGTACAGAAGAAACACCCCTTTAAAACTTCACAAGACCTTCCAGAAATTGGGAGTCAGCTAGTTCCCATGCAACCGAATATGGACATATGTTCCCATGTAATAGTTTCACAACAACTCTTGGCAAATCCCACTCACCCTGACAAAAGTTCCTTATACTTAGGGCTTATTCGACTGAACTGAAAGAGATTTCACACGATTTTTGGAGTATAACATCCTTATTTTTTTTCCTGCACGGGCCATTTGATTCACATGATATATAGGAATCCGTAGCATTTTTTCATATAGATTCCTTTGTACTCTCCTTTGAAGGAACATTGGTACATTCTGCTACAGTCCTTCGTTTTGTCCCATGTATCAAAAACCCAGTTGTGTTAATCATGTAGCTTTCAAAACCTATATAATCAAGAGGACAAGATAATACAATTGATATTATTCTTTCTGATGTTTCGTTGCAAAATCTGGCGGGTCGAAAAAAAAAAACCTAGTTACTATGGTTACCACCGGTGCAAAATCCAATATGAAGTGGACCTCAAATGGTTGCGTTTGCCCCCATCTCCTTTCGCGAGTCTAGGTTCCATATAGACCACAATTTGCTCAGAGTAGTCAGCAGATCAAAGTAACTCTTGTTACTCTTGTTACCACTGGTGCAAAATCCAATATAGAGTGACCTAAAACTATTGCATCTTCCCTCCTCTCCTTTTGCGATTCTAGGTTTTCATAATTTGCTTGGAGGACTATTAAGCACTTTCTCTGTAAAAAATAATATATTCAGATCAGTACCGTTTTTAGGAGAGAGTACTTTGCTTATGCATAAAATAACAGGACGCAAAGTTTCGTTGTCAATAAATAATATTCATGCGGTACTGCACTGTACACTATTGAAATAAGCGACTTGCATGAGGAAAACTAGTTGCATGCGGTACAGTGTGCGTTAAGTAACCAGTGGCGAGCTACTGTTCTCTGTGGCAGCCGGTACGGCGCTACACTATTGAAATCAATGATCTTGTTCACAAATCATTGGTCGGCAGAGATGCCACCTCAAGCGCATCTCGATCGAACTTTTATTCCTTGACGTTCACACCGGCCGTCCGCCGTGTGAAGCGACGTGTCAGTCGTAGAGGTTTCAGGCCGTTGAGACAGTCGCGTTGAGACTGTGCCCATCTGTTGGTTGATCCAGCTACCTTTCCAGAAGTTTCCATCGTCACCGCACGTCGACCGATCACCGGATCGGATATCTATTGTCGCATTAATCCTCTATACTTAAAAAATCCATCCCACTATTTTATTTATCTTAACATGCAACATATCCACATCATCAACTAGATCCACCATGTAAAAGATTTGCCAAGGTCGGATTTACCAAGTCCGGCGACAACATCTACAACCAGATTTGGCAAATCCGACCCCTCAAATGCCCGCGGACGCGTCCGATCACTTCCGTGAACAGTGACTGGTCAAGACTCAAATAATGCATTCTATAATCGGATATCTCAAATTAGAAATCTCAAATCCATACTATTACATGCAACGTAAAACGATATTCAAGCGGAGCTTCTCCGTCGTGCCCGTGTCCGACGGCCGGCTGCACTCCCCAGAGTGTTGGTACGGTCACCGGCAAGGTAGAGTAGGACATGGGACCCTAGCCGGCTCACGGGAGTAAGACTCCTGCCGTCTCCCATGCCCTACTCTTCCTCGTCGGAGGCCGCAACTCGGACGGTACCGGTGAACGTGAGATCGATGATGTATCCCTCTTGGGAGGAGCCAACATCCACCCCAACGTGGTTGCGCGCCCGCACTGGTTCACCATACGGGGGGCCGGAGAGTGTGACTCCGCCTCGTGAACGTCCACTGCCGTGAGGGCTTCCGCCACCTCTCGCGCCCGCTGCCTCGCACAGCGGGAACGCCATGCCATGTTTGCGTCTGAGGACGCCCATGGTGCGTTCTCCAGCTCGACGCGTCAACAGAGGGGTTGCGCGTTCGCCACTGCGTTCGGACATCATACGGACCGCACCGCCTCCGGTGAGGCAACAACGACGGATCTATGCACTGGTTGTGCGAACGCAACAGATTCCCGACGGAACAAGTCCGAGCATTGCCGTCGGGCAGCCACCTCCTCAGAGCAGCGTAGTGCAAGTCGGACAGCCATCTCCTCCTCGGGACCGCATGGGATGAGCTCGGGGTCCGCTCACCTCCATGCCGGAGAAGGCCAAGGATCGTCGGAGGTGTGCTCGGGTGGCGTACGGGAGTGGAGTTAAGTGGCTAGGGTTTGGTCTGACGAGCGAATGGGGAGAAATATATGTGAGGTAGGGTGGGCCAGCGTGGGCCGGGTCCGACGTGGCGGACGCACCCGGGTGCCCCTATATTCGCCCCATATTTGGGTTGGATATAAGGGGTGCCAGTCAGCCCGGGTGTTTGAGGCCCGTTTAAGGCGCACATCTGGGTCGAATTTTCGTGACCGATCAGTGACCGGGTCGTCCATTCGGACGTTTGTGGCGGGTTTGGGGCGCCCGGTTGTAGATGCTCTAACTCTCCAGGCACATGCTCCCACTAACTCTTCATGCACATGCAACCTATGACAAATAATCATTAACTTTCTTTTGTGCGCTCTCAAAGCAAGTATATCATTCTAGGTTTCTTTTGCTATCTATATATGTCTTGACGACATACGATTCACTCCGAATGCCAACACGAGTCCTCGTTCAACCATTGGGGTAGACTTCACATGTTAATGTGATCGTCTCATTTTGAAATTCCAAACACCCATATTTTCCCATCGATCCCATTCTCTTGCGCTTCATGTCCAGTTTTTTTCTCCTACAAGCCATAATATTGCGCTAGATGTCTTCGTTCCCTCGAAACCCGGTATTCCAAGCAACCTTTTTAATGACGGTACTAAGCTTCACCTAATAATGAAGCATCCATGGTTGCCCACACCAGACAAGATAAATAAAAGGAATTAGAGCTACTTGGGTATATTATAGTGAATGGGTGCAATACACTACATATGGTTGATTCGATGAGAAGCATGATTTACTCAACAGTGGGCCTCATGAATTACAAGCGACTTTTTTGTATAGAAAGTCAAATTATGAGTTAACTCACATTTTATTTTTCTATGCGACCATTTTTTTCCATGAATGCACATCTGTAGTTGCTATCATTGCTTTAGGTTTAGCCAAGGATCGAGATGTCTCCACTGTCTCTACTCAATGTTGTTTTCGTCACATATCGCCTTGCTGATATATTATCAAGGTAATAAATTAATATAACAAAAATCAGTCCTTTTGGATTTTCAACAGAAAAATTAATGTTTACCCTAAACAATATTTCTTTCAAAAAAATTATAATCAAATTATACTATGTTTCACAATTTTTTTATGTTTTAAAACATCAAATTATTTGTTAACTGTCTCGTAACAACGCGCGGGATATCATCTAATATTTTCAGATTCAGTGTCTTGTTGTGCCGGCGCCTATCACTGGATAGAACTAGCAGAAATCGACCAATTAAAGAGTCAAAGACTACAGTTGTTGTCAGGGACCGTTGGGCCTGTCATCGGCATGCATAGCATTAAACTCTTCAAGAGCGAACCTCAGGCCGAGCGTTGGGCGTGTCCACCTGTCCCGTTTTTACTGTGCCGAGGGAAAAGAAAAAGGTTCGTTGGATCAGATGAGTCGAAATGGAGAGAAAAATGCCGTTGCCTTCCCACGAAGGCTTGAAAGCACCAGGACCCTCGTCCACCTCCGCCGATCCGCCGCCGCATATTTCTCCGCCAGATCAACCCACACAGGCACCGGCGAACAAATCCGACCTGGCTCTTTTGGCCGCAGATGTCGCGGATCATTACCCAATCCCAGATCTCTCTCCTCTTCTCCAGCCTCGCCACCGCCTGCTGCTCTGCGCATAATCTCCCTCGCCCCGCAACCATCGCCTGCTTCCTGTTCTGCCGCGGCGAGAAGATGATGGTGGGGACGGTGAAGTTGGTGGGGAGGTGGGTGCACCGCCGCCGCAGGCGCTGCTGTAGGGTCGAGCGCCGCTGCCGGCGTCAGGCGGCCGCCGCGGGCGGAGGGGGTCGTCAAGAGGCCCGAGATCACCATACGCCGAGCCAACGCCGGGTCTCCGCTCCTCAAGGCCCCAGATTCGGTCCTATCAAGAGGTATTGCCAGATGATTCAAGTGCTCCGTGAATTACTTTGCGTGCGATGTCTTTCATTGAATCAACAAGAAGCACACCCGGCTTAATCAGGTAGATAATACTGCTCTGAAGGACATATGTAGCTGTCGATCGATTCTGCCGTTTTCAGTCAGTTAACTTTGTTGTTTCGATATACTACCACATCGTCTGAAATTGCCTTGCGGAGAGTGGGACGATTCATTGGACTACATATTTTGGAATTTGATTTCGGTACAATGCAGAGCTACAATTTGGAATATACGTATTGTAGAATTTGATAATATATATATATATATATATATATATATATATATATATATATATATATATATATATATATATATATATATATATATATATTGTAGAATTTGATGGTACAATGCATAACTCTAATTAATCATGGCGAACCAACCTGTGGTTGGATGGTTAGAGGGACTGTGGTATCTCCAGCCCACCAGGGTTCAAATCCTGGTGCTCACATTTATTCCTGGAATTATTTCAGGATTTCCGGCGATGCGCATTCAGTGGGAGGAGACGTTCCCGTCGACGACGAGGTGCCTACGGTGACTTCGTAAATTTCAAGATGATATGCCGGCTCAGTCTCTCGGAGGTGCTCATAGGGGTAGGGTGTGCGTGTGTGCGTTCATAGGGGTGAGTGTATGCGCGTGTATATGAGCGCTTGCGTCTGTACTGTGTTCCAAAAAAAAAAACTCTAATTAATCATGTAATCTAAACGATAAAGGTTAGCGAGCTTTTATAATCTTGGTACGTCTGTTATCTATACCATTATGATTGCTAGATGTTTTGTAGCTTGACTGTCATGCGCCTGGTTTCACTAAACCAATCACACAGTTTTGGGTGATGCCATCTATATATCTGACAAAAGCCCGATGACCGGGACCTCCTCGTCCGGGACATCGAGGTGAGACCCCAATGCTCTGCTTGTTCGGTTCTATCCGCGTAAGATTCCGCAGTGGTCTCTTTCTAGGGGGAATATTTGCCTCTTTTGAGCTGGGATTTCAGTTTGTGTTAGAGTTGAGGCTCAGTTTTTGCTTCTGCATAAAGGTCACTTTACATGCCAGGGATTATGAGAATTTTTTTTTGGTTTGCATTACAATTATGCTTGCTGATTTGGTTGCGGACTGGATTTCTACAGGCAGCATTGGCGTTCAGTGGGTGGCCCAACAAGAAGAGGAAAGAACTGAACAGCGAAAAGGAAGACGAAGCCAAGGACCATGAAGGTCAATACAACGACGAGGCCTCGGCGTCGAAGAAGCCGAGGGTGGTGTGGTCAGTTGAGCTCGGGATTGACAGTAAAAAAACACCTCCCCACGTTGCCTTTTGCTTTCTGTTAAATGTTCTTGCAGGCTGCAGCAAACCCATTCATGCTGCGTCCTTTCTACTGTTGGTTGCAGAGGCTGTACCTAAAAGAATACTTCAGCTTATGAACGTGGAGAAGCTCACAAGGGAAAATATTGCGAGTCATCTACAGGTATTGCGGCATGGCATTTATTTCCATAATCACCTTTAACTATTCGAATGTTATCTCTTCGATTCATGATTCATGAGCATGTGATGCACAAAGAGAAACTTTTACATAATTGGCACCAATGTTATGTGCAGAGTGGCCTTGTTGTCCTGTATCAAATTAAGAGGGCAAGCTTTTGACCAAAGATTTTTTTTATCTGGACGGCAATGACTAGGTAGCCATCTGTGTTGCTGGTGCTTGATATTAGTTTTTTTCTTGGATTCAAATTTCCTTTGTGCGTAGTTTCTCGGTGCAGGAATCAGTTTCAATATGGCAAGATAACATTTTGTTTCAGTTCAGTTCAGTTCTTAGGCCTTACTTTCTGCAGATTCTTAACATAATTCAGTTCAGTGGAATTTGATTTTTCAGCCCAAATGTTAATGAGGTCCGACTCGACATCCTTTATATGCAGCTCGGCAAGGATGGTTCGTTCCTGCAGTGTTGGGCGTTTTGGCTGGCAGGCGGCGGCGTAATGAAAGTTGATGTTTCTTCCTGTCCTCCCTTTTCCTTTCCAACTTCCTTCACGAAGAGAATAGCAGAGGTCAGTTATTATTTATCGTCGTTCCATCAATTCGTATGTGTGCAGCAGTGGCGCCCCTTGAGCTCCCCCGATCTGTGCTATAAATGTTTTTCGCGAGTGATAGTTTTCAGATTTTGTTTAGAGGGAAGAACATAGTGTTGAGAAGTACATCATATCCTTTTATTCTGCACATTTGTGTCTGATGGAGCAGTTGTTGGACGTTGGTTTTTCTCTTCGATGTTCTTTTCCAGGTGAAATCCATGGCTGCTTCCTAAAACTTTTAATCGCAAAAGAGGATTTGATGTTCGTTAGTTGATTGTTTTACAAAAAGGAAACTTACGGTGGATCTATTTATTATTTGTGATTTGCGGGTCCTATAGAATCAGCAGAAATGGATACACACTTCAATTATCTGGAATTAAACGAAGCTCTTAGTCTAGACCATACACGTCAAGCTGCAATGAATTGATTACAAGTGAAAAACATATGTTGCAGATCTGATTATTGGGCCTAAAGCGAGTGACTATGCATTAATTTATGAATAATAGGGTTTTTGTGCGAGTCTAACTGTCTAAGTGCCCTCTGGCGCTCCCTTTGCATTTGTGATATATGCGTGTTTTATACTGTGCAGGCTGATGATCTCTGCCGAATTATGTAAGCATTTTATATAGATGCTTCTCTTAATTTCCAGATCATGACAACAATTTGTGGAGGATTAGAATCTAATATATGCCTTCTCTTTAATTTTCACACAAAGCTAAGGTGTTCCCCCGTTTATAATTTGGATAAGTCAATACTGAAGCACTTCCTGTTTATTGCTTTGATACATTGTTTTCAGATTATTTCTTTAATCATGTTTGATCTAGCCTCTCAGTAGAACAGACTCACACCTATTTGTTATTCCTTGGTTGGATTGGTTCAGCCCATGCTATCTTAGATTTTGAGATTGACCAAAATACTGAATTAAAACGTAACTAGAGGAAAACAATTGCTCCTGATACTTAATATCTGCATGATATTGTTGCTTAAATTTTGTTGGACTTGAAAGAATTTGAGTTTCCATTTAGCTTCTTTTCCAGACTACTTAACCGGACTGAATTCCAAATAGAGAATCACGACAATCTGTACACTAAACCTGGGATGGATGATTGTTTCTTATAGGGTAGTGGTTTAAAAAGTGCAAAGGGAGAATATGTTCGGGCATGTCTTAACCGATTGATGTTTTTCTGTTGTTTTTTACGGTGCAATATAAATCTGGACATCACTTAATTAAATTCAGTTTAAGGTTTTTTTTTCCATGTCCATCGCCACTGCCTTTTGGATCTTAGGTATCATATATATCACGTGACATGCTCCATTCAGTGGCTAATACAAATCTTCTTATACTACAGAACTTTTAGAGAACAAAACCAAAAGATCATTACACCACTAATTATGGATATGGATCTATCCTCCTTTGCTAGATGAACGGGTATAATTATGAGTAAGTATAGAGAAGAGCACATGATGTTGTTTTCTTCGTAGTTTATTCTACTTTGTTTGGGTGATAAGCAATGTGTGATTTTATACCTTATTACTCAGCTAACTAAAGTTTCAAAGTTTGAATTCTTAGTTTGCAAATTATTCTCTCTTACATTCTCTAATGTATGTCTTCTTTATTTCCTTCAATCTTTGCAGAAAGGAAACTTATTCAACTGGAAAATAGTGTGCACTTGTGAATTGTCAGTACATCAAGATTTAGATGGTTGCCCAAGCTTCTCCTCTCGGACCCTTACTCCTGGATATTTGAGTTCTGACCTTTGGACCTCTTGTCCACACATCAGAAAACTATCAGACGAAATCTGCTTTTGGAGATCGCCCACCTTTTGGAGACTGTTAAACCTTGATCTCAACCACTGGTCGTGTCTCGGTGATGGGACATTCACCTTGTAAGACCGACCCTCTCTGTTAATATGAACCTTTAGCATATACTCCCTCTGTTCCTAAATGTAAGTCATTTTAGAGATTTCTATATGGACTACATACGGAGCAAAATGGGTGAATCTACACTCTAAATATGTCTATATACATCCGTCGAGTATTTAGGAACGGAGGGAGTAAGTCGTTGGCTGCCTTTTTGTAGTGCGCAAGTCAGAGTGTTCTGTTCAAGATTTCTCTCAAGCCTAAACCTTCAAAGCTAACTAGTAGGCTTTGGATCCATGGCTCTGACCTGGTGGAAGGTACTCTCCAGTAGCAAAAGTTAGTTCTATGAAAAACAGTGATTCTGCTTTCCTCCGCAATTTGGCCCATAGTAAGAAAAGGTAAGGTTGCGGAAGATATGGGTGTAGGAAGCCTGGACTCTGCTGCTGCTCTGAAATTACTACGCTTGCTCTGCTTCCTATGAAACTACTAAGCTTCCCTGCTTTATGAATGAACATTCCTTTGCTGTAGGTCACTATGTGTTCTTGTTTTAATCACTAAAATGCCACTGTTGCTCATCTGCTGCATAAGCCAACCAACCTGTCATTCAAAAACGTTAATAGATACTACAACAAGCCCAACATGTCATTCAAAAACGTTAATAGATACTACAACAAGTCTAGTACGCACAATCACGCCAAAGAGGTGCGCTCGGGGCGCACCCCTGCCACTAGTACATACATAGAGGCGCGATTGCGCTTCACTGCCCAGGCGTCGGAGCCGGAGCCACGCAAACAAATTCTAATGGCAATGTATTTCGTGCAACAACGCACGCAACAAAGCCTATGGAGTTGAGAGGCAAGTGCCGTGGTGCGTGACCAGCAGGTGCAGTCCGAATTGTGTTGAAATATATTCTCTGCCTCTCTGAATCGGTTCCAACTTTTGAACGAAGCACAAATTCAATAGAATACATAAAAAGATGGCGTGTACAAGGGAGGGGAAAAAGCAAACTATTCGTGGGCAAAATGGATAAATCTGACCTAAAGTCGCAACAAATTCACAAAGTGAACTGTTTTCGAAAAAAATTCACTCGCGCAACCCTTTTGCGTGGCGCCTGACAGCAAGACGTCACACTACACTGTGTGGCGCCTTTGCCTTAGGCGCCACACTACACTGTGTGGCGTCTTTGCCTCGGGCGCCACATGATAGTATAGTGTCGGGCGCCACATAGTATAGTGTGACGTCTAAGGCAAAGGCGTCACACAAAAAGTTTACGCGAGTGAAATTTTTCCGAAAACAGTTCACTTTGTGAATTTGTTGCGACTTTAGGTCAGATTTGTCCGTTTTGCCCTATTCGAGCGGCCCATGTGTAGATCGTCAACCTACCTATGGCTGGATAGACAGAGTGGCTAGTGGCTAGCGGCTACCAAGAGATGGAGCCGCAGCACGCACAGATCGGTGATCGCTCGTCATCGATGCCGGCCGGGCCAGAGCACCTGACAACCGATGATCACTGCGCACTCTAGCTATAGCTAGCTGGGTAGCTACCTCTTTCTGTGTTACAGCGCAGTCGCAGTGCTAGCTGCGGCATGCAGGAAAGGCATTCTCGGCATGCTTGCAGAGCTATGCTGCGCCTGCCTGGCCGGTTGAGGTGCATGCATGCGACCCTAGCTTCTCTGATGCCTCTGCTTGTCATCATTCCCTCCCAGGCTACACATATGGCTAGGCCTAGGACGTAAGCTCAAATCCAGCTACGGAACGGGGTATGATGATTGGGAGTGATCATCCACCATCTCCTAGGAGAAAGGTTGGACGCGCTTTGATGTTGTTGGATTTTTTTTTTAACATCCTCTGTTTGAAAATATAAGATGTATTAGTTTTTTGAAATATATTAAGGTTGACTAAATTTATCGATAAATATATCAAAATACATAATATCAAATCGATATCATGAGATTCATCATGAAATGGATTTTCATATTTATTTATTTAGTATTGTGGATGTCGATACTTTTGGCTTTGAACTTGGTCAACGTTAAAGAAATTTGACTTTTCAAAAAAATATACCTTATATTTTGGAACTGAGGGAGTATTTCGTTTGGCGAGTGGGGGAGACGGTGGAGTGTGTTTCATTTTTCTTTATAATGTGGTGTTATGGTGGGCCTTCGGTAATGTAATTTCGTGTTATCTGCTAATCAATTCATACTTGTGTGTGGAAATTTTCTGCGTCAGTAGTTGCATGCACTATATTGGTGCTATAATATTATTGCATGTTGGCACTTTTCTTACTTGGTTTGGCGGTGAGAGGGTGCATAAGATTGATACGTTTTCATAGGTCGGTTGTTGATGATTGATTTGAAAAATCATTGACCCGGTCAAAGTCATGAATCAAATCCAAAATTAAATACATCAATTGAATGGAAGAGCTTCAAATTTAGAGAGCATACTGAATTAAAATAATTTAATAAGGGAGCTCCTTGAAAAATTGTTGACCCGGTCAAAATCGGGTGACCCAATTACAAATTAAAGACCTCAATTGACAGCCTGGACTTACTATTAGGGAGCACAGTGAATTAAGAGATTTTAATAGAGATATCCTAGTGAAATTGTTGACCGATTCAAAATCGGATGGCCTAATTCCAAATTGAAGACCTCACTGATTGTGTGGCCTTAAAATTTAAGTAGCATAGCATAATTAGGAAGCACTGTGAACTAAAATAATTTAATAAGGGAGCTCCTTGAGAAATTGTTGACCCAGTCAAAATCGGATGACCCAATTTTAGTTGGAGACTTCAATTGATTGTGAGGCCTTTAAAATTAGAAAGATTTTAATAGATCACTCCTTGTAAAATTATTGACCAAGTGAAAATTGGATGACCTAATTCCAAATTTGAAGACCTCACTCATTGTGTGGCCTTAAAAATTAAGTGGCATAGTGCAATTAGGAAGCATAGTGAATTAAAATAATTTAATAAGGGAGCTTCTTGAGAAATTGTTGACCCGGTCAAAATCGGGTGACACAATTCCAATTCGAGACCACAATTGATTGTGAGGCCTTTAAAACTAGGAAGCTTAGTGTTATAGATGATACGTCTTCATAGACGAATCATGAGCAAGTTTCCAGAGGAAAATGACAGGAGAATTCACTAGTAGAAAACAAGCCTTTGGATAGAAGCACTAGTCCTGGTTGGCTTCTGGACTGGGTCTAATGCTACCACTAGTCCCGGTTCATTAGGCTAGGCATTAGTCCCGGTTCATGAGGAACCTCTAGTCCCGCTTGGTAACACCAACCGGGACTAAAGGGGTGGTGGCAGGGTTGCGTCAGGCTGGGGCCCCTACGACTACGAGCCACTTTAGTCCCGGTTGGTAACACCAACCGGGACTAGAGATGGAACCTAGTTGGTGTTACCAACCGGGACTAAAGGTGTGGTGGCAGGCTGGGGCCCTGCGAGCACCTTTAGTCCCAGTTGGTAACACCAACCGGGACTAGAGATGGACCTCTAGTCCCGGTTTGTAGGACCAACCGGGACTAAATGTATCCCTATATATAGATGTGCTTCTTCCAGCCCGAGCTCATCCTCTCCATTTCTCTTTTTTCTCTTCCTCTTCTCGAGCTCATCCCTCCATTTTTGCCAAAATTTGTCAAGATTTGAGGCACCCCATCTATTCAAGTGTTCACAAAGGTTAGCAACTTTGTCCTTTCATCTCTCATTGCTAGATTAGCCCGTCCAATGCTCTATAAGTATAGTGATTTGTGGGTTCTAGTTTGGGAGTAATTATGTGGGATTTTATTTGATTTATATGCAATTTGAGCTCAAATTAACTTCTTAGTTTGCATGTGTAGGTGTGATTTACTTAGTGCCTTCCCGTCCCCGTCCTATCCACCGTCGATCGCCCGCACCGTCCCGTCGCCGGCACCACCTTGATGAGCCTCTTCTTGTTCTTATCCTTTTTATAAAAAAAATCTTATTTGTATGATTTAGATAGTGACTTGCATAATTTTCTTACTTGTATGATTGTTTGTTATACACATATAGTCCCATGGTTTTGATATCCGTGCCCGCCGGCCCTCGTTCGGTTTATGATTCGGATGTGGTATATTCTCTTTTATAACTATTTGTTGCATTTTGTGTTTATGACAATTATGCCCATCAAGTTGACAAGATGTTTTTATCTAGGAGGTATGTGAACCGGAAATTCCAACCGACCCTCTTGTCGAGCAGTTAAATTTAGTTGAAAAAGAAAACGAGTATTTGAAAGAAAAATTGAAAAGAATTGAAGAAGAGAAGATGAAATTGGAGTTGTATGTTGCCAATGTCGTCGATGATCACAAGATCAAGATGGATGCAATGCGCTTGAAGATGAGAAAGATTAGAAAATATGCCGTTGATAAAGAGGCTTGGTATCATTATGCTGTTGGATCAATTGTTACCTTAGTTGCGATTTTCATCGCATTTTTTGTTGCATTTAAATGCTTTAGCTAGATAGTTTTATGTTGTTTTTATGAGAATAAGTGTGTATGAACTTTATGTATGAACTTGTATTAATTTGGTCTTTTCGGTGTTGTGTAATGAAGATGAGTCGGCAATGGATGTACGATGACCGACGCTCTCCCGAGTTCATTGATGGCGTGCATAGTTTTCTGCGTGCGGCTGAGGCAAACAAGCGGGATGGTTTTATGTGTTGTCCATGCTCCAACTGTAAGAATGATAGGAATTACTCTAGCTCAAAAGACATTCACGTCCACCTGTTTACGTCCGGTTTCATGTCCGGCTATAACTGTTGGACCAAGAACGGGGAAAGAGGGGTTCTAATGGAAGAGAATGAAGAAGAAGAGGATGATGACAACTATCCTGGGTTCCCTGAATACGATGATCATACTACAACGAGGGAAGAGAATGAAGAAGCTGAAGAAGAGGCATCAGATGAGCCCGCTGATGATCTTGGTCGGGCCATTGCTGATGCAAAGAGAAACTACGAAAGTGAAAAGGAGAAGTTGAAGTTGCAGCGCATGTTAGAGGATCAGAAAAAAGGGTTGTACCACTAGTAGAGAAATGGCTAGCCACAACTCTTTGATGGCGCGCCATTTTCCACTAACGCCAGCACTAATATTTCCAAATAGCGATGGCATTGGACGAAATGGTACGACAACGTTGTGCAGTTAGTGCTGGCGTCGACATAATGTAGAACGCCACCAGAAAGTGGGCCCTGCTGAGCTGACCAGTCGGGATGCGTTGCTGGCGTAGATCGTTCTGACACGCCATAGATACATTATGTAGTTTTGGCGTTCCCTGCTCGTGAACGCCAGCATTATGTTTTGCCTATATAACCTGGTGTTGGAAGCCAGCTTGCTTCTCAAAATACATTCACTTCCAATTCTTGTCCCTAATAACTAGTTAGCTCCTCTTAGTTATGGACCCACGTCGACGAAGCATGTCGAAAGTTTGGGACTCCGCCGCCCTGGCCGAGCTCCTGTCTGGTCCTGTTGGCTACACCATGAGCTCGCCACGACCAATGCAGTCCGGCGAATCATCCCACCTCAGCAGCGCTACTTCTGTTCAATCTGGCAGCTACGCCACCAGCGTCGAAGATACCGGCCCTGTGCTGCTTTGCGGCAGTCGTCGCCCTCTTGATAAGCATATGTCGCACACGGAATGGAATCCAGAGCAAGAGTTCTACATGTGCGCCAACCGTGGAAAGGTACGTATGTACATATTGATTGGCTTTCAGCTAATTTGCACAATTCAACTCCTCTAGCGTCGCTCACATCAATATGCATGTGTGTGTATATTGTGATCCACAGAAAACAGGGGGAAATATTGCTTCACATGGATATGGGTTGATCTCGTCCAGAAGTACGTAAGCGAGGTTCTCGACTACTCCATTGGACCTTTGAGACTACAGATAGACGAGATGCAACTCCAGAACGATGTGATGCGAGGCCAAATAAAAAAATTCAAGATGCTTCGATATGCTCTTTTAGCCGGTTGCCCGCTTGGCCTATTTCTCCCAGCTGGATCGATGACATCATTTCTTCTGGTGGTCGTCATCACACTGATGATATTCTTAGTCTAGATCTAGTAGTAGTAAACTATAATTGTTACTGTTTATTATCCTTCTGTAATGTATGTAAGCATGCCAGATTAATTAATGAAATCTATGTTGTTTATCTATGTGAATTATAATTTGTACTAATTTTTAATTCTGTGTATATATCTATTCACCAAAGATGAAAATAAAATAATAATGAACTGAAATGGCGTTGGACACGTGGGCCAACTCTATCAAACACATCACACAGCCCGTCAAACCCAACCACTCGTATATACGCACCCGGATCTAATCCCCACACAAACTCCCCCAAATCAATCTCAACCCGACGCCACCGCCAACGACCAATCCCCCTGGCCGTCGGCGCCATCTCCTACTCCACATCGCCGCCGTCTCCCTCTCCATCTCCACCACCGCCGTCTTTGTCGCCGCGCCACCATCGCCGTCACCGTCGCCGTCTTCGTGCCTCCACCGCCGTCGCCGTCTCCGCGCCTCCACCGTCGTCGCCGTCTCCGCACCTCTACCGCCATCGCCGTCTCCGCGCCTCCTCCGCCGTCGCCGTCTCCTCGCCACCACCGCCGCCGCCGTCTTCGCGCCTCCACCGCCGTCTCGTCGCCTCCATCGCGGGTGAGTAATTGTAGTTTCAGGTTTTTAGTGTACTTGTGTAGTTTCAGGTTTTTAGTGTACTTGTGTAGTTTCAGGTTTTTAGTGTAGTTTGTGTAGTTTCAGGTTTTTAGTGTACTTGTTTAGTTTCAGATTTTTAGTGTAGTTTGTGTAGTTTCAGATTTTTAGTATAGTATGTGTAGTTTCAGATTTTTAGTGTACTTGTGTAGTTTCAGGTTTTTAGTGTACTTGTGTAGTTTCAGGTTTTTAGTGTAGTTCATGTAGTTTCAGATTTTTAGTGTAGTTTTGTAGTTTTAGATTTTAGTCTAGTTTTGTAGCTTAATTACATTGTCTATAGATTGTATATATATAGGTGTTGCAGGTTTTTTCATATGGCTCTGAAGTTTCGTGGTGTGCAACAGAAGGGTACTAAGTACTATGCAACTATCGTGAAGGACAATGTCATCCACCAGCTTGGCCACTGGGACACCCCAGAGTTAGCGGTGCGCGCCTACGATGCAAAGGCGGTTGAGTATCACAAGGAAAAAGCGATTCTAAACTTCCCTGATTGCCGTGAGTATGCGCAGTTCCTCGCGCCAGAGAACATAAGGATATGCACTAGGGCTGAGGAGAAGGAGAACCTCCAGGCCGAGCAACAATTGTTCGACCCATTAGTGACGGAGCTTGCGAGAGATGACAAACTTTTAGAGACCAACAAGATGATGCCCCTTCAGTATGCAGCGAAGAAGAGCGCAGAGGAGGATCCCATAGACTGGGATAAGCTCGAGGAGGAGGAGGAGCATGAGGAGGAGTAGGAGGTTCAGTCGCTACTGCGTCGTCCTAGGTCCACCAGGGACGACCACGAGGCCGGCCCCTCTGGCCGTTAGCTTGGTAGAGATGGACGTAGCATTAGCTATTTCGTATATGAATGATTGTTTAACTTTATGCATGTTATTATATGTTTGAACCGTGCTTAATTATGCTAGAGATGGACGTAGCATTAGCTATTTCGTATATGCTTAATTACTAGTGCATATATGTTCTATTTTGATGTGTTAGTTATTTAGTTTAATTATCTATGCTTACTTTGATCAACGATATTGACAGCAAAAAATGGATGCCCCGTGTAAGACTTGTGATGCTTTGAGATGCCAGAAGGATAGGAAGTTCTTCATCGATCTTCCGAAGGACTTCATTGCTAAGACGGTATATATATATATATATATATATATATATATATATATATATATATATATATATATATATATATATATATATATATATAGGTAAATTATCTGGGGCACCTAGGTGCCTGGGCACCTTGTTCGGATCCAACCCGCTAATGCATTTTCTGCTAACAAATAATTGCTAGTACTTTCCAAATAATATTCTTTTCATTTTATGCTTGCATGCATTAGTTGTCCACGACATCAATTGTAGATTGGTTTCCTCAAAAAGCTTGCTACTGTTTCCCTCTATTTCTTTCCTTAAACAAATCTACTACAGCCTCGTACTAAAACACTGTCTGACCACTCAAACACATGAACACTCGTACTTGGGAACCTATGTATACCCTTTGATTTATTCTAGGTTTCAAATACCTACAAACGGCGTTCGATATATTTATAAGTGCATACTCTCCGCAAAAAAAAAGGCATACTCAAGGTATTTGTTTCATGTACATACCTCAATGTTAGTATATATCCGTAAATGTTCCTAATTTAGAAAACAATCATGCTACTCTCGTAGGAAAATATTGTACATACCCGGTCAACGTATATACCCGGCCACGTGGAAAAAAGTGGGTAAATATTGTACATACCCCAGCCGATGTATATAACAGGGTATGTGAAAATGGTAGGTAAATATGATACATACCCGATCGACGTATGTACTCGGATGTGTGAAAAAATATAGGAAATTATTGTACATACAATAATATATCACAAGTGAAAAATATACCCAATGTGTATGCACACTTATAAACCCGGCTGTGTGAAAAAAGCTTGAAAAATATTGTACATACCTAGTCGACGTATGTACCCGGCTACATAAAATATGTATAAATATGCATAAGTACATACCTAGCCGACGTATGTAACCGGGTATATACCTAAAGTAAAATATGGCTAAGTATATATCTGTCTATGTATATACCCGGCTACATAAAATATGTTGTACGCATGCAGTCAACTGGGCTACATACCTTAAATATTAGAGGTATATCATCAAAATATATAATTAAAGTAAGCTATTGCTATGTATATAGCCGACTACGTATATATCCGCCTATGTAAAATATGTTGTACGCATCTCAAATCATACACGTACGGAATAAATGTCCATATACCCAATAATATGGACGTATAGGACATAATACGGAGGTATTTAATTTCTAGTTTTCAGTCTCCAGTTTATGTACACGCGACTCATGAATGATATTTTCTTGATTGCTAAAAAATTGTTACCATGCATGGCGTGCTAGGCTATGGTTAATGACAGCCATTTATGATTAGCATTATAACTGTTTCCATATTATGTAATTGTTTCCAAATCAACATTTATGATGGATTGACCCGTTAACCAGTATACCATTACTACAACACGCATCTTAATGCAATCAAATGGTGGAAAGACAAGGAGCCTGGACACCTAGGTGTTCCAAATGGCCGTCCTATATATATATATATATATATATATATATATATATATATATATGATTTAGTTTAACATGTTCTGATTGAGTTTCATATGGTATGTTTGTGGCCAAAATCTAACTAGTTATTTTTTCAAATTCCGCTTGATGCAACCATCACGTTCCAATGCACCCTAATGAAGATGCTGACGGCCGAACACTTCAATTGCCTTGTCACCAACGAGTCAGACCGCACCTATTTCGGTTGCCCTGGTTGGACAACTCTTGCAACTGCTTACCAGATGGAAGCTGGGGAGAGATCCACGTTCTACCTTGACTACGATCGTGACGAGATCATGGTCTACTACAGGCCTGCTGGCAGCGATGATGATGGTCCACTTACTCCAGACTATGATCCTGACTTCGCCCGGCGTATTGTCTGAGTTAGCTGCTAGTAGGGCCTGCAAGCCATATCACCTCCTTTTAATTTATCCGAACTTGTGTGTACTTGTGTTATATGCCTCCTTTTGATACTTTTCTGAATAATGTCAATAAATAATGACTCTTGAACTTAGATTTTGGTATTTGCAATGTACTGTTTAATTATTGTCAAAACCTTTGATTATGCTGTCATTTTTGCTGTATCGCGCTGCTGTACAGATTTGGTTTAAATCTGAAAATTACATTGCTGGCGTAGCACTAACGTCCAATGCCACTACTGACATACATTACTGCTGGCGTTGGACAAGAGGCACGCCATAAACGCATGAAATAGTGTTGGCGTCGAATCCAACGCCACCACTAATTTTTAACTCTGGCGCCATATTGCTGGCGTAGGGTGCCTACGCCAGCAAGGCCCTTTTTGCCACGCCATAGCTAGGCTTTTCTGCACTAGTGTACCCAAATTGCGAAGATGACAACACAAAGCTCGGTACCACACTGGAATTGCTGCAATGGAAGGCAGAGAATGGTGTATCTGACAAGGGATTTGAAAAGTTGCTGAAAATAATGAAGAAGCTTCCAAAGGCTAACGAATTGCCCGACAGTATGTACGAAGCAAAGAAGGCTGTCTGCCCTCTAGGATTAGAGGTGCAGAAGATACATGCATGTCGTAATGACTGCATCCTCTACCGCGGTGAGGAGTACGAGAATTTGAATGCATGCCCGGTATGCGGTGCATTGCGCTATAAGATCAGTCGGGATGACCCTGGTGATGATGTTGAGGGCGAGCGCCCCAGGAAGAGGATTCCTGCTAAGGTGATGTGGTATGCTCCTATAATACCATGGTTGAAACGTTTGTTCCAAAACAAAGAGCATGCCAAGTTGTTGCGATGGCACAAAGAAGACCGTAAGAAAGACGGGAAGTTGAGAGTACTCGCTGATGGGTCGTAGTGGAGAAAAATCAAGAGAAAGTGGACGGACTTTGCAGATGACCCAAGGAACTTATGGTTTGGTTTAAGTGCATAAGGCATTAATCCTTTTGGGGAGCAGAGCAGCAAGCATAGCACATGACCTGTGACTCTATGTATCTATAACCTTCCTCCTTGGTTGTGCATGAAGCGGAAGTTCATTATGATGCCAGTGCTCATCCAAGGCCCTAAGCAACCCGGCAATGACATTGATGTGTACCCAAGGCCATTAGTTGATGAACTTTTACAGCTGTGGAATAAAAAAGGTGTACGTGTGTGGGATGAGCACAAACAGCAGGAATTTGACCTACGAGCATTGCTGTTTGTAACCATCAATGATTGGCCTGCTCTTAGTAACCTTTCAAGACAGACAAACAAGGGATGCCATGCATGCACGCACTGTTTAGATGAGACTCAAAGTATATATTTGGACAAATGCAAGAAGAATGTGTACCTGGGACATCGTTGATTTCTTCCGACCAAGCATGCCTTAAGAAAGAAAGGCAAGCATTTCAAAGGTGAGGCAGATCACCGAAAGAAGCCTATCCTCCGTACTGGTGATGATATACTTGATATGGTCAAGGATTTACAAGTAATCTTTGGAAAGGGTCTTGGCGGACAATCTGTTCCGATTAACGCTGACGGACACGTCCCCATGTGGAAGAAGAAATCTATATTTTTGGAGCTTGAATATTGGAAAGTCCTAGAGGTCCGCTCTGCAATCGATGTGATGCACGTCACGAAGAATCTTTGCATGAACCTGCTAGGCTTCCTGGGCGTGTATGGGAAGACAAAAGATACACCAGAGGCACGGCAGGACCAGTAACGTTTGAACGAAAAAGACGGCATGCATCCAAAGCAGTATGAAGGTCCTGCCAGCTATGCTCTTACCAAAGCAGAGAAGGAAATCTTTTTTGAATGCCTGCTCAGTATGAAGGTCCCGTCTGGCATCTCGTCGAATATAAAGGGAATAATAAATATGGCAGAGAAAAAAATTCCAGAACCTAAAGTCTCATGACTGCCACGTGACCATGACGCAATTGCTTCCGGTTGCATTGAGGGGGCTTCTACCAGAAAATGTTCGATTAGCCATTGTGAAGCTATGTGCATTCCTCAATGCAATTTCTCAAAGGTAGTCCATCCGGAAATCCTACCAAGGTTACAGAATGATTTGGTCCAATGTCTTGTCAGTTTCGAGTTGGTGTTCCCACCATCCTTGTTCAATATTATGACGCACGTCCTAGTTCACCTAGTCGAAGAGATTGCCATTCTGGGTCCTGTATTTCTACAGAATATGTTCCCCTTTGAGAGGTTCATGGGAGTCTTAAAGAAATAAGTTCGTAACCGTGCTAGGCCAGAAGGAAGCATCTCCAAGGGCCATGAAACAGAGGAGGTTATTGAGTTTTGTGTTGACTTTATTCCTGACCTTAAGTCGATTGGTGTTCCTCAATCGCGGCATGAGGGGAGACTGCATGGAAAAGGCACGCTTGGACCAAAATCAATAATATGTAGGGACGGGCATTCTTGGGCGCAAGCACACTACACAGTTCTACAAAATTCTACCTTGGTGACCCCGTATATCGAGAAACACATGGATATTATACGCTCCAAGAACCCGGAGCAGTCTGGCCCCTGGATTAAACGTACACACATTGCGGCTTTCGGCGGTTGGTTGCAAACACATCTCATGAATGACGACATTGTTGAAGATGAGTTGTACTTGTTGGCCAAGAGACCATCTTCGACTGTATTGACTTTCCAAGGATACGAGATAAATGGGAATACATTTTACACGATCTCCCAAGATAAAAATAGCACCAACCAAAACAGTGGTGTCCGCTTTGACGATGCAGCAAACACCAATAGGGAAAAGGACACATATTATGGTTACATAGAGGAGATATGGGAACTTGACTATGGAAGTGATTTGAAGGTCCCTTTGTTCCGGTGCAAATGGGTCAATCTGACTGGAGGAGGGGTAATGGTAGACCCACAGTACGGAATGACAACAGTGGATCTCAACAATCTTGGGTACACACACTAGTGCAGGCGCCTGCTATACAAACGGTTTTTAACCCCTTTCCGTGACGTAGTTTCAAACCGTCGCCTTGCATGTGTGGGCGATAGGGGGGGGGGGTGGTCTATCGCACACGGCACGAAAAACCCGTTAGCGATGCCTGCTCCCGGTCACACACGATAGGCAAAATTATGTCATGTGCAATTGGAAGGACTATCACAAACAGGTATTTAGGAGAAATCGTGTGAGATGTGCATACCATCCCACACAGTGAATCCCAAACATACGTTTCCATTCGTATTGTACATCACACACAATTTTCTGCTTAACATCGTCTGTGTTAGGGGTGGCCATCACGCACGGTGCCTAGAAGAAACTGTTTGGCATAGGGATATCCATCACACACACGTTTTATGTGAAAACATTTGCGAATGGGTTTTCTAACACACACAGTTTGTGCCCGGAAATCGTGTGTGATTGTTCACTGATCCAACACGCTAATTTTACAGCAAGCGTGTGGGTTTGTTGAGGTCATCGCTGACGGTGTTCTATGACAAACCGTCTACAATATGAAACCCCAATAATCAGGCTAATTGCTCTATTATTTATAATCCAGCTAGTAAACAAATTGATACTTCAGATCAAGCACACAATATATTTTATTTCGTATTACGGCAACCAGGATTTCATAATTGAAATACATCAAAGTACAACATCATATAGGCATATACTACCTACCTACCCAATTACACGACAGGACCGAGTTTCACATGCAACATCTAAAACCTTTGGAAAATAGCATCATATACGGTAAATAGACAGATGAATCTCGTCTAGAAAATTGTTGAAGCAGAATGCAAATATTGAGCCTTCATTGATGTCGAAGGTTCTTGCAACTTTATGCTAGTGCCTGTAGATGGTTGCCCGCCCATCCTTCATCCTCTTGAGGAAGACTTCAAGATTATACCGTGGGTGCTGTATGAATACCTTCCTCGCCTCTTGACCATACAGGTGGTTTGAGACGTACTCATCGATGAACTGCTTTGGAAAGGACTGGAAACAAAGATATGCGTAAATTTTGTTTCTAAAAATTGAAATGTCACAAAGGGAAAAAAGACAAGGTAAAAGAGACAGTACCATCCTATAGTTCACTGATGTCTTCTTCATTGTGCAGACAAACATCTTCTTGTTTTTCGTCGCAAGTTTCTTTATCTTAACAATCTTTCTGAGTTTCTTGATTTGACTGATATTCATGAACACATCATTTCCCCACATGCAAAATGGGCTGAACAGTGGGTCTAAACCTCTTACGACAGGACCTACATGTGCAAGACCAAATTATTGTTAGAAACCTAAATATTAGAATGGTTCCTGCAATTGCACAATAATAGCCAAAGGATCATGAAAGTGCAAACCTCGATGGTAAACCTTAGTGTCTCCCATTGTTCCCCCTGTAACGTGTTTAAGAATAGATATTGATCAGTAAAATCTGTTAATGAAAGATAAACGCATTGCATATCCAACATATGAATTCAAGCCACATGGAAAAGACAAGCGTTCTAAGAACTATGAAATATAGCAATTGTAGGTTTCACGTGCATAACAAAACAAAATTGTACCAACAATAATTGAACATGACATTGCGGATGATCACCAAAACAACTGAACCAAACAGTTAACTGAGCATCACATTGCACAATATAACATAGTAGTAGAAGGTCAGATTGCATAGTAGCATTACATTGCATATTTCACTATAGTTTCTTAAGGAAAGGCAGGAGCAGCACATGCAGCATGTAAAACAAACATGCGTAACAGGCGTAGCTAGCTGAACACAGGTCATTAGTAATTAAGCTTAAAAAACAAGATATTCCTTGTCGTTGGAGATATCGATAACTATGGGCTTGGACGAGGGCGAGGCCTCCACATCGTGGGTGCCCTCCTCATAGTGGTGAGTTGCCTCAGCCTGTCCGGGCACCAACCTGCCTGCTATGGAGTTGAGGAAAGCACGTGCACGCTGAGAAAACAACACGGAGTCGTCGTCGAAAGCAATAGCGGAGCCCTGGAGAAAACACAACGAGCTGTTGTTCAAAGCAGTCAACCGCGTGGCGGCGTCCGCTCGCGAGGCGTCGACGGTGGCCTCGACGTCTAGATGCTGCTCCAAGTTCTGGGGGTCAAGACGCATGGCAGCCATCGGGGACTCATCCGCGCGTGCGGTCGCGATTTGCTTCTCCGCTGCCAGGTGCTCCTTGAGATCCTGGCTATACTACGTGCACCATGTCTTGCGGCGGCGATTATGTGGGGGATGAGCCAGTGATTTTGGTGGAATGTGTCGCGCCGGCGGTCGGGCCATGTGGAATGGAGGAGGAGGGGGTGGAGGGGGGGAGGGGTACGGGGAAGGTTTGGATTACCTGACTATGACTAGATGGATGAGGCCGAGCAGCAGGAACGAGCGTCGCCGGCGAGGAGGCGGCGCTGCAAGCAAGCAGTGAAGGTTTGAACTTAGAAAATGAAGGGGGAGCAGGGGGAATGGGAAATGTGGCTTTTGGTTGGTACGAGGGGCGGGGGAGGTAGATATTTGCGCGGCAGCCCAAAATTTCGTTCGGTGCGGCGTTGGTACGAGGGGCGGGGAAGGTAGATATTTGCGCGGCATCCCAAAATTTTGTTCGGTGCGGCGAAAAAGTAGCGCGCGCAATCACATCGGACACAGTACCTTTACCATAACTATGTGCGATATTCAACAACACAAACGTATGCTATAGTTTATCCCGTGTGTGATGAGACTGAATGTGGAAATTTTGGCCTCCAAGCTTCCGGTGTAAGATATCGGATAGTACATTGCACACGGTACTTGCATTTCATGTTCATTTGGAAGAGAAAATGGGGATACGGCGGCAAATTTTGGTTCGAATTTCCCTTGTTACATTGGTCATTGCTTAGTTTAACAACACTTGCAAATTTGAGTAGTACTACACAAAAGAGCCTACAGCACTGCCCGCACTTACTTAATCGAGCAACTAATAAACATTAGTTAATTGACTTAAACATTACTCTAACAAAACACCATCGCTCTAGACAGAGACTAATATTCCGCCTGGCATTCGTCGATCTCCGCCGCCTCCTCGATGACCAGCTCCCGCTCGACTAACTCCAGGGAAAGGAGATCCATCGCCACATACTCCAGGATCTCGCAGTCTTCGTCCACCATCTCTTTGGATAAGGCCGCCATGAGCCGGGCGTGGGAGGCCTTGCTCCGGGCATGGACGGCCACAATCTTGGCTAGGGAGGCCGCCGACGAACGGATGCCTGCTCGAGCACACTCAGCGATTACCAACTCAACGGAGGTGCGTTGTCGACCGGTGTCGAAGAAGGCAGATGTGATTTGTGCAGCGACCGACACGAGATGGGCGTGGGCGGCCTCGAGATGGGATTGGGCGTCCGCCATCAGGGCTACGGCGACCGCCGAGGAACTGATAGCTGATGTGCCATTCTCGCCATTTGCTATCCCCGTCGCGGTTGTTGCTGCCGCCCTCTCAGCTGCAGCAGCTGCCCTTTCGGTTGCTATAGCTGCTCTGTCGGAGGTAGCGGTCGCGTTCAAGATGTTGAGAGCGCGCTCTTGGCTGATGCGGCCGCGCTCGGGCCGGAGTTGGTTGCCGAAGTTGCCCTCACGACGGGGATCCACATCCCCATCTTTCACCAGCAACGATTGAAAAGTAAAATGGTGTGAGGAGTCATTGCGATAAACTGGCCGGCGGTGTACTGCAGCGATGAAGCTTCCGGCCTAAGCCATGCATTACGAGGATTGGCCCAAGATATTTTGTACTGCAGCACACACGATTCATGAACATCAAATATTTGTGAAAGACCTAATTTTCAAAATGTTTTTAAAACAAAAAATGAGGTTAATTCGACAAAGGACGGTGTTTGGATTGCAATAAGATTTATGTGCAGTGAACACTGACCAATAGCTGTGTCGTGCTAAAATATGGAATTATTCAGGGTCTGTTTGTCATTTTTATAAATTAATTGAGTTTCTAGACATTTAATGTGTATAATTCAAATTTGAACTATCGTCCCAATGTCAGTGCATCAAAATGGGATGAAAAATCATATTAGTGTCCATGGCTTCATCTTTAGGTCATGGGCAATAAATGGGAATGAATTTCAAACATCTCGGCGTCTTGGCTCGGCCACAAACGTTGAGAAACTTGGTTTTTAAATTACTCTAAATCCAAAACGCGTCAGAAATTCTAAAAAACTTGGCATGTTGTCATGACATGGCACATATGTGCCATGGTAAAAAAATTGTACAACAAGGGACAATTTTAGCCACAAGTCCCTTACAAAGCAGAGCTTCTCACTTCAATCTTTGAGGTCCCGATAAGGAAAACGTCACCTTACGTAGGCAAAACGACATCCGCTCATCTTCTCGCCATGAACTTTTGTTAGAGGCAACTCGCACCAGTAAGAGTGTCTTGCTAAAATATGGAATTATTCAGGGTTCTTTTCTCATTTTCATACGTTAATTGAGTTCTCTAGGCATACAATATGGATAATTAAAATTTGAACTAAAATCACAAGGTCCGGTGCATCAAAATGGGTTGAAAAATCATATAAGTGTCCATGGCTACTTTGGGCCCCATGCAAGATATGGGAATGGATTTCAAACATCTTGGGGTCTTGGCTCGGCCACATACATTGAGAAACTTGGTTTTACATTCAAGTATAAATCAAAAACTCGTCAGAAATTCAGGGAACATGGCATGGTGTCATGGCATGGCTCATATGTGTCCTGATGATAAATTGTCTGATTTGGGACAAGTTTTGGCACAATCCCTTACAAACCTCAGCTACTCACGGAAATCTAGCTTTTGTGGTTTCGATAAGGAACGCGTCACCTTATGTGGTCGAATCGACATCCGCTGCCTCTTCTCGTCTTGAACTATATATTTCTAGAGGCAACATATACCAAAATGAGTGTCGTTCCAAAATATGAAAGTATACATGGTTCGTTTGGGCTTTTTATACATTAATTGACTTTTATATGCATTATTTAACGTGCATAATTCAAATTTGAACTACATTCACAAGGTACGGTGCATCAAAATGGGTTGAAAACCATATAAGTGTACATGCATCTTTAGGATCCCATGCAATATATGGGAATGAATTTCAAACATCACGCGGTCTTGGCTCGGCCAAACAAACATTGAGAAACACGGGTTTTAAATCATGTGTAAATCAAAAACTAGTCAGAAAATTCATGAAACTTGGCATGGTATCATAACATGCATGGCTCATATGTGCCCTGGTAAAATAATGTCCAATTTGGGACAAGTTTTGGCACAAGCCCCGCACAAACCAAAGATTAATTATCACGTGAAGCTTTGTTGTTTCGATATGGAATGTGTCACCTTATGTGGGCGTATCGACATCCGCTGCCTCTTCTCGTCTTGAACTATTTCTATAGGCAACATATACCAAAATGAGAATGTTGTGCCAAAATATGAAATTATACATGGTTCGTTTGGCCTTTTTATACATTATTTGACTTTTATATGCATTATTTAACATGCATAATTCAAATCCGAACTACAATCAGAAGGTCCGGTGCATCAAAATGGGTTGAAAACCATATTAGTGTGCATGCATCTTTAGGTCCCATGCAAGACATGTGAATGAATTTCAAACATCTCGGGGTCTTGGCTCGGCCACAGAAACATTGAGAAACTATAGGGTTTTAAATCATGTAAATCAAAAACTCGTCAGGAGATTCATGAAACTTGGCATGGTTTCATGAACATGGCACATAAAGGCGTCACAGCATTTTGTTTTCCTATCCGAGACTCGTTTTTAATATATATTTTCTTTTAGAGCCAACATTGAGAATATTAGTTAAATTATAGTAAATCTAGAACTCACACGGAATTCAAGAAATTTGGCATGGCGTCATTATATAGCACAAATATGCTGTGGTATTTTTCGTGTCATTAATAGCAAACAAAAGCTTTTTGGAACAAAGAACTATCACGTTTCCACGCAAACGGTTGCATTATTTTCAAACCGTTGGCGTTCTACTGCCCTTTACGTGCTGCCATGCGTCGCACTCTTTTATTGGCCAAGGCTTAGGATGTGCCGTGCGAGCAGCTGCTCGAGTTGACAGGAGGCGTGCGAGCCGGCATCCGCCGCGCAGGCTCACCGGGAGGCGTGCGGGCAGTACGCCGAAGACTCACCGGGAATCGAGCCCTTTGACCTCCGTATCTGCCCTCCTCGCTTCCAACCTGTCCATCAATGGCGCCCGAGCCGTTGTTTAATAGGCGGGTTTACTGCCCACTCACTCACAATCCTCCATATATCTTTGCCTCACATTCCCCTCCATCTTCAGACCTCCACGGCGACCTACGCCATGCTGCAGAAGGATCATATGCCACTAGTCTTCCGGTTTGGTGAAGTTGACACCGAGCCGGAAGAGATAGAACATGAAGACGAATGGGACGCCATGGCATGGCCCTAGAAGAGCTGCATGCCGCAGCGGATGCTTCCCCGACGCCCTCGCCATCAACCATCACCGCGCCCATGCCGGCAACCATCCCCGTGGCATTGACGGGCTGGTCGCCCAACATCATCGCAGCGCTGGAAACCGCGGGCGTCAGGGAGGTCCCCGCCGACCCACGTGAGCTCGTGTACATGCAACCACCACCGCCTCCTCCTACCCCGTGCTCGTGCGCGCCCTTGCACACGCCACGCCAATCCCAGTGCGCGTGCCCGCACCGATGGCGCCTGACCCCTTGCGCGCGCCTGCACCCGTCACGGCCCCCTCAGCGGATTGGGCCGCCGCCGTCGACAGCTTTCTCGCAGCTCCGCTAGTCGCCGCCCCCCGGCCCCGCGCCCGTCGATCGCGCGATGACCGGCTCTTTGATTATGAAATCCATAACATTCTGGTCTCGGTTGAAGAACTATACAACTGCGCTCCGAAGCACGAGACCGCCGCCGCAGGAGACCGCCGCCGCCGCCACCGCAACTAGTTTTCTTTATAATGAATCTCGATTGTATAAATGTAAAGTGAAAGCTTGACTGAATGAAATCTATGGTTTGATAAACTAAGTATTTATCTCTGAATTCACGTAGCAAATAAAAAACCATCATAGTTTTATCTGAATGAACACACATCACAAACGGTTCAGGTTGAATACCCGTTTGTAGATCGACAACTATCTTTCCTTCGCCCGTAAGCCAAGTCAAAATATTGGCGCGAAGAATTGGTCCAATGCGTCATCGCAAACGTTTCTCGAATATGATCCGTGTGCCTAGTACAGACAATCCGGGAAGATTTGCATCTATCATACTGGGTAAATTGCCATGTGTCAAATCGGAAACATTGGCATCTGTCGATCTAGTTACACTGGCATTTGTCAACATTTTAGCATGGGCATTTGGCAAGTATTGCAATAACAAAATCACAATTAGGGTGTAATTTTGCAACTGGAATTCACTTTAAACATGGATTTCATTCATACATTAAGCACTGGTCTTTGTACAATACAGTTCAACTCGACAGCTGAACCGAAAAAACTTTTCCCCAGTTGTTGCCAACCACGTACTGAATTAGCTAGTTCAACTATATACTAGCTAATTAAAGTACGTGGTACAGTTCAACCATATCTATAGTTAGATGAACTGAACAAAATAGCCCCTAAATACTAGTACTACGGAGGGGCTTTGTACTACTTCCAGCAGAATCGAGCGCGCTCAGTAAGAGCAAGTGGAGGAGGAGACTGCCGACGAGTTGGCGGAGACGTGTTCGTTGCCTACCAGTGCTGCCCTCTGACGCTCAAGACGCCCCTCCTCGAAGCGACGGGACTCTGTGTAGATCTCCGCATTTCGTGCCGCCGCTGCGGCTTCTCCTCCGTCCACGGCATCGGTGAGCTTCTTCGCGTGCGCGACCTGGCGCTCCACCTCCTTCTCTAGGAAGTAGATGTAGCGCACATGAGTTGCGACGCAGAAGCCCGGCGGCGGGCCTTTGGCGGACTCCACCTCCCGCATTCCGGCCTTGGTGGCGGTGTGGGTTATGACCCCATAGCCTGATGGCGGGGTCGTGGCAAAGACGGACGATGGTGTGGTGGCGGCCCCGGCGGCGGAAGGTGTGGTGGCGGCCACGGCGGCCACCGACAGCAGCTGCCTTCGGGCAGCGGTGGTGGAGCGTGTAGTTGGTGGCGTGCACACACCCACCAGGGACGCCACGTGCACTACACGCTTCAGAGGACTGCCGCGCCAACGCGGTGAAGCCTCCCAGCTGGAGCTGTCCTCTGGCGGTGTGGCTGGGTGACGACGAACGGCCGGTGCCATTGGCGATTGAGGGAGAAGCAAACTAGACAAGCTACGGGGAGGGGGGATGAAGGCAATGTGGTGTCGCCGGCCGTAAGGGTTTATATAGCAGGTCGGCAAGCATTGGGGATTTCACCGAGCATGGCGAGAAGCTAGAGCCGTAGGACAGTTTTGCGCGCGGGAACTTGCGCGGTTCTGAGCGGGAACGGGATCATCGAGTGGGCGCGTGGCCAAAACCCAAAAGCGTTGCCGAAGCGTGCACTGGAATACTCGGGCAGCAACGTGGTGACAAGACGTGAGAGAGGAGGATGGACTGATGCAGGGGCACACGCGTCAAAATAATAAAACGTCTGCGATATTAATACAGGCAAACGACACTTCCCAACACAGCGTCTGTAATGATCTCTTCCATCACTGACAATTACTTGGCATCAACCGTCTACCCAGAACACACACAGCTTGTTAGTATGAATCATCTGTGTTATTTTTGGTGTTCGCACACGATTCTCATTACTCACCTGTTTGCTGTATATCGCACACATCGTGTTATGCCGAGTCGTTTGTGTTCTGCTGTATCAGCACACACAGTTTATCTGAGTGAACTGTATGCCGTACTTCGCACACGTATGTTGTTTTGGTAACCGTTTCTGTTATCTTATCTAATAACAAATGGTTCATAAGAACAAACTGTCCGCCGTAGATCGCACACGCAACTACTTTCTGAATCGTATTTGATGGATCCACCTTCGCACACAGTTCGTACCATTAGCGATGGAGCTTGCACTATACCGTTTGCGATTCATGCATCGCACACAGTTTCGTTGAAGGGTCTCTGATTGATGTGTCGTGTTTGGATCATTCTGTAGTAGTGACAGAGGAACCATTCGTCCTAAGCAATGATGTGGCGCATGTTTTCTATGTGAAGGACATGTCTACCAAACCGAGAAAAAGAAAATATAAGAAAGCGAATACATCATACGATGAGCCAAAGCGCCGCATAGTTCTTTCACGGAAAAGAAACATCGGGGGAGTGGACGACAAGACAGACATGTCGACAGATTATGAAAAGTTTGATGAAATTCCTCCCTTCACAGTGAAGACTGACCCAAGCATCCTGTTAAATGATGAAGATTGTCCATGTTTACGGCGCAATAAGCAAGGGACACACGAGAAGAAAAAGTTTTATACCCCAAGATCCCACTCTGGGATGTGATTGGCTTCACCGTCATCACTTTTCTTCTCTAGTGAGTAGTCGAGATGGTCTAGTTTGTAAACGAAGTGCATCCAGTTTTTGTTGTATCCCTCTCAACTTTTTAGCACATGCTATGTGGGTGAAATAATGATACCATGCCAAGTTTAAACCTTTTCAGAGTTCATTTGTAGTGTTTTTTAATTTCAGCGTCGTTTAGCTCAAAAAAAATCATTAAATGCATAAAAATAGCAAATGAAGTTAGAAAGGGTTGAAATTTGAAGATGTGGTTTAGAATGGTGCATATTGAATGCACAAAAAGTCTGGAGTTGAAATAAGTTTAAAAAAAATGAAATGCCTTTGTAACAGATGAGTTTTCATCCGGAACCCTACTTCGAAGGAGATGGTCCAGTTTGTACACGAAGTGCATCCAGTTTTTGCCGTAACCCTCTCAACTTTTTAGCACATGCTATGTGGGTGAAATTATGATACCATGCCAAGTTTCAACCTTTTAAGAGTTCATTTGTAGTGTTTTTTTTAATTTCAGGGTCGTTTAGCTCAAAAAAAAATCATTAAATGCATGAAAAATAGCAAATGAAGTTAGAAAGGGTTGAAATTTGAATATGTGGCTTAGAATGGTGCATATTGAATGCACAAAAAGTCTGGAGTTGAAATAAGTTTAAAAAAATGAAATGCCTTTGTAACAGATGAGTTTTCGTCCGAAACCCTCATACTTCGAAGGAGATGGTCCAGTTTGTACACGAAGT
Source organism: Elymus sibiricus (assembly GCA_039707655.1). NCBI lineage: Eukaryota > Viridiplantae > Streptophyta > Magnoliopsida > Poales > Poaceae > Elymus > Elymus sibiricus. The sequence goes on from CM077667.1 coordinate 128,878,783, forward strand.
GCATCCAGTTTTTGCCGTAACCCTCTCAACTTTTTAGCACATGCTATGTGGGTGAAATGATGATACCATGCCAAGTTTCAACCTTTTCAGAGTTCATTTGTAGTGCTTTTTAATTTCAGGGTCATTTAGCTCAAAAAAATCATTAAATGCATGAAAAATAGCAAATGAAGTTAGAAAGGGTTGAAATTTGAAGATGTGGCTTAGAATGGTGCATATTGAATGCACAAAAAGTCTGGAGTTGAAAGAAGTTTTAAAAAATGAAATGCCTTTGTTACAGACGAGTTTTCGTTCGAAACCCTCATACTTCGGAGGACATGGTCCAGTTTGTACACGAAGTGCATCCAGTTTTTGCCGTAACCTCTCAACTTTTTAGCACATGCTATGTGAGTGAAATGATGATACCATGCCAAGTTTCAACATTTTCAGAGTTCATTTGTAGTGATTTTGATTAAAACAAATGAAGGTATAAAACTAAAAGAGTTAAACAAAATCTGGTTTTGATTAAAACACCTATTTAAAATATCCTAAAAATTCCCAAATTTAACATAATGACAAAACATACTAATATTAAACAACAGCAAAAATAATCACTCAAAAATCTATTTTTAAACTAAAGTTATTCACAAACTAGTGATTCACACAAATTTCAAAAGAATTCAAATATAACTATTTAATTTGAAATCTACTCGCACTAACATAAAGTTTGTAATTGTGTTGACCTAAAGCAAAAAGATTCATTCAAAAACTATAAATATTCTAACAGTTATTCCAAATCTAAAAACAGAAATTAGAAAAAAAGAGAAAATACACCTTTAGTCCCGGCTGGAGCCACCAATCGGGACTAAAGGTCCCTTCCCACGCGGAATTTGGGCCGCCGAAAAGGAGACCTTTAGTCCCGGTTGGTGCTACCAACCGGGACTAAAGGTGGGACTAAAGGTGGGCCTTTCGTCCCGGTTGGTAGCACCAACCGGGACTAAAGGTCCTGGGGTATTTAACTCCGCCTTCTCCTTCCTCTCCTCAGTTTCTCCCCCGACGCCGAACCGCACGACGCCGCCAGGCTGCCGGAGATCGCCGTCATCGTTCCGTCGCCTCCTCGCCTTCCCCGAGCCCGCTGACCGTCGCCGGACAGCCTCGCCCTCCTCCCCGAGCCTCTCGCCGCCCCTGCAGCTTCGCAGGTGAGCTCCTGCCCTGCTCCCCCTCCTCCTCGCCTCCTCATCCTCCTCCTCCGTGGCCGCCGCGGCCGCGTGTGCCGGCATCACTGCCCTGGCCGCCCCCTCGCCCGCCGCCACCACCTTCGTCGCCGATCCCCGACCCAGCATCCTCGACCTCCTCCACCCGGGGGAATTTTTGTTGTTGTTTTAGTTGTTAATTTTAGTTAAGTGTTCATATTGTTTACTTGTTTTAGTTGTTTTAGTTGTTTTAGTTGTTTGAGTTGTAAATAAGTTGTAGTTGTTTTAGGTTGTTTTAGTTGTATATATGTTGGAAATAATGTAGTCAAGTATCGTCGATCATCGGTGAGGAGTACGCGATATCATGAGGAGTCCCCGACGATCGCCGGTGAGGAGTCCCCGACGATCGCTTAAATAGAAAATGTGTCATTGTTGTTAAATATGTTATTATTGTCATTGTTGTTAAATGCAATCATCTTTATTAAAGTTTATTAAATAGTAGGAATTTAAATAGTTGTAGAATTTTTTCTCAGCGTCAACGATGCCCGGCCCGCATCCTCGTCATCGACTCGGCGCCGGCGACAACCTGCTTGAGAGGCACCATGTCCGGGACTGGGCTCCGCCGAGCTGGCACTGGGAGGTGCTACCTTCCGGGGCGCGCAGCTTGGTGAGGAATCAGGCTCCCGTCGTCGACCCAGAGGTTCTTTGGTGGCGGTCGCGTGGACCACTATCGGTGCGGAGGGAGCCGGCCCCCGCGGAGGTGGTACGTCGCCGTGTCAGGGAGGAGGACGAGCACATCCGTCGCTACATGGCTGCGTTGGACGCCAGGTTCTCCAATACCTAGCAGGTTCTTCAGGGATCTCACCCGAGCTATGATCTTGTGATTGTTCCTTCTCTTTGGGTGTCCACCGCCTGCGTCGCGAGATGTCAACTGGATCTGTATTAGTGATATTATATAATTAATAATATTCGAGATGTATTAGTGATAATATTCGATGATGTATTAGTGATATTATATGATAATAATATGTATGATCATATTGTTGCATTGCCTTGCATTGATTGCATATCTCCGTTTTTTCTTATTGAATGCATTCTAATTGTTTTATATTTGTTCTGGGTTAGTTAAGCTATGGACGGTATAGACAGAGACCATGATCAAGAGAATGTCATGTACGACATGATACGCTCCGGAAACGAAGAGAATGAAGAAGTAGATGATGGCTCACAATATCTTAACCCATCCGATGAGGGAATTGAGGAAGAATAACCAAGAGATGAAGGGGAACCAGCTGACAATGATGGCGAAGAAATATTTCTCCAATTAAGATAGTCCGACGAGGTATTAATTTGGCCTCTGGTGATCATCAGATGTATTAATTGATTAGTATATATATATATATATATATATATATATATATATATATATATATATATTAACGAAAATCTTTCTTCTTTTAGCCCTCCGGATCGAGCAAATCTTCTACAAGGGTAAAACGATGCCCGATCAAAAAGTTGCAAGTTGGCATAAAGTACAACATCAATCAAATTAGAGCAGATGGCGAACCGATTGCTACTAAAAAGAATGCGGACAAATTTATACGTCAATGCGGAGTTATTGTTTGGGACCAAATCCCAATCACCGTTCAAGAATGGAATCAGCCAAAAGATTGCGCAGTTCCTTTTGTCAACGAAAGAGCAAAAAATACAGTTTGGGAGACACTCATGTCACATTTCACCCTACCAGAGGGTCTCACAGATCTCCAATGGGAGAAAGTCAAGAAGTGTGCTCTTAAGAAGATGGCCACACAATTCTAGAGTTGGAAGAAAAGATTATGGAACAACTACGTGAAAGGAGGAAAGAAGACTCCAGAATTCAAAGGAGAACTAGTGAAGTTAAAAGATGACTGGGACAAATTTGTGGAGTTCAAGGAATCAGAAGCAGCTAAGGAACGGTCGAGAGTAAACAAGATAAATGTTGAGAAGAAAACGTTGCACCATCATCTGGGGCCAGGTGGCTACAAGTCTGGGTTGGCTAAGTGGGATGAATCCGAGGCTAAGATGATTGCTGATGGGGTCAATCCAAAAACAACGTGTTGGCCCGAGAGGTGCAGGACTTGGTTTTATGCGTGTGGGGGAAAGTTGGACCCAAAGATAGGGGAGATTATTGAATAAGCAAGTCTTAAAGAAGCCTGTGAAGCTTTACTTGAGGCAATAGAAGCTACTCGATCGGGTGCGTTCCAGCCCGAGAGAGAGAACGATGAGCTTACATGCGCCCTCAAGAATCCTGAACACCCGGGACGAACACGAGGCAAAGGACTTGTTCCGTGGCTTGAGGGGTTTGCAGATTGGAATGACAGTTACAGAAGCCGTGCGAGAAAGAAGAATCATGAACTAGACCGGATTCAAATGGTAGAATCAAAGAACGTGGACTAGGAACGCAAATACATGCTGCAGCAGGAGAAAATCAACAAACTTAGCCAGCAAAGCGCGTCTCAGCGGCAGGAGCAACCAGATCTAGCATTGGATGGTACCATTCCATCATCTATGCCGAAAAGCAGCGTGGGTTCCACGGGGGTCCCGGCCGATGATGCACTGCTGGCTCACTACCCCGTGGATGATATCCAAGAGTCGACAGTTTGTGAGCTACACATGAAACTGAAGAACATATCCATGAAGGTGGCAGACGGCATTGCTTTACCGAATGCACCTGAAGCACTCCTCCACGGCAATCCGATTCCACCTGGCTATGCTCGTGTTGGGATGGATGAAGTTCTGTCGGGATATGAATCACTAGATCTTGACTACCTTGGAGGTCAAGGGGAGCAGACACTGGGAGAAGCCATACGTGGTATCATTGTATGGAAAAAGGAATGCATCGTGTTTCCAAACTCAGTGCCAAGGCCATCGACTCCTCCTCCAAGTCCGCCACGTCAGCAGACTCCAACCCACCTCGAGACGGAGCGCAGGGTGAGTCCGCCATATCGATCTCCGCCGCGTCAGCATAATCCATCCCACCCCGAGACGGAGCTTAGCGTGAGTCCGCGAGATCGATCTCCGCCGTCTCCAAAGCGGAAGAGAGCACAAAATAAGAAACCCGAGCCTCCTGTCAAAAAGAAGTTAGCTTACGAGAAGACTGACGAGGAAACCGATGAACAAGTGGCTATCGAATTGCAGGCCCATTTTGGACCGAAACCGCCCCCGCCGCCAAAGGAGAAAATACCTGAGGAAGTCGTACAACACTTTTTGGATGCAGCAAAACCGGCGGAGAAAAGGCCGCTATCAGACTATGAATGCTCTTTTAGCAAGTCCTATCATAAACAAAAAAAATAGAAGTCGAGCGGTAGTAGTAAATGTGGGAAAACTATTCCCCAGATCGGAGAACAGGCAGTGCAATCGATCATCCCGCTCAAGGTGAGTACCCATAAGGTGGTAATAATCGACGCTGATAGAGAGAAGGCTAGAGAGATCGGTATCACTATTGAACAACTCCTAGAGATTAAGGAATTCCCACCGACAGATCCGAAGGAACTAGCATGGACATATGTCCCCGGGAACCCTCTGGTGAGTCCTGAAGAGGAGAAGCTTCTATCAACGCAAATGCACAACTTGCATGACTGGTAAATGAGAGAAGTAAAGAGCGGGCGACAGAGCCTCATGGTGAAAGTCAAGCGAGAGCATTACATCCATGAAAAAGATTTGTGGATTGAAAATGAATAATTTTTTCAGTTATTCAATCAAGGCACACTCGAAAAATCTCTCGTCAGTTGCTATTGTCTGCCAGTGATTTCTTTCTGTAATTGAAGTCTCTAGCTCAGCTCGTTCATTACCTGTAATATAATTATCCTCACTATATTCTTTTGTGTGGTATTATGCAGAATGAAGATTTTTGAATTGAAAAGAGATGGAGTCTATGGCATTGGGTTCATTGACCCAAATACCATTAATGAAACTGTGTTAACTAGTTACTCTAAAGACACAAAGAAAGCCTTGCTAAGGTTTTTGAAGGCCCTAAATACCAAACCCGAAATACTTTTACCTTACAAATTCAAGTGAGTGTTACTGTCTTGTACTACAAATTCTCCTTTTGCTTATATATATACTCGATGTTAAGTGTAGTTGATGAGTTATGCATGCCCGCTTATACAAATCGTGTCCGCAGCGTCCACTGGATCCTGCTAATCATTAGAATTGATGATGGAACTGTTGAAGTACCGGACTCACTACGTAAAGACCCTGAAGAATACAAAAGCCTATATTCGATGCTCGACAGGTAATTTCAATCATTAACGCACTATGTCGGCCTCTTTAGTTCGTTTCCTGATATCAAGTAATTAATAAATCCTTTATTCATTTTCTTTGTCGGGCGGGGTTTGGAAAAAGTTCATCAAAGAGGTTAGAGGTGAATGGAAACCAGAGCTGAAATGGCGAAAGTCCAATGTATTTAAGTAGTACTAGCTACGTCCGCGCATCTCTTTAATTATAGTTTCAATACCATTATCATGCTTGGTTATTATCTGATTGAATTCTATTCTCGTAAAGTGCATGAGGCAGGAACAGGGGACTAATTTATGCGTATTCTACGTTTGCGAGAACATTCGCTTTCTGATCGAAAGGACCAAAACTGCAAGAGATCTTTGGGTACGTAAACACCATTCACATTTTTTATCATGATCTAATATATGTACACACAAGTAACATTTTCATATTGATCTCTTTCTTTAAAGATGAACGAGATGCGGGATAAGCTCCTACCAAAGGACCGCATACGAGCAATTTAAGAGGAAATGGCGGGATTTTTGCTTGAGCAGGTTATATCTCTCGACGGAGAATACCATTTCACCTAATGCTTGCATGTAATGATCTGCACATTGTAGGATAAATTGTATATAACAAATTGTACATATGTGTATGCATGGTCATACGAGAAATTTTATGATATATGATTGGTTCTACAAGAAATTCTATTATATATGCATAACGTGTACAGTATGTAGTAGCGTAAAATATGTTTGAAATGAAAAATAATTAAATGGAAAACACAAAATGAAAAGGAAAAATAAACAATAAAACCTAAACCCATAAACCCCCAATCCCCTAAATCTTTAGTCCCGGTTGGTGTTACCAACCGGGAGTAAAGGTCCCCATCCCCTGCGCGCGCTGCAATCCCACGTGGTAGGGATTTAGTCTCGGGTCGTAGCCAACCGGGACTAAAGACTTGGACCCTTTAGTCTCTATACATTAGTCCCGGTTGGCAACCGGGACTAAAGAGGCTTCCCAACCGGGACTAATGCTCTGTTTTCTACTAGTGATTGAACGTGTGTGTGTCATCTTGGCCGCTTGGGTAAATGGTAATTTGATGGAAGGAAGAACCCCACGTGCTAACCAGATTCACGCCCACACGCGCACGGACCCGGATCGATCACATTTCATGTTGCTGCCTCCCGGTAGGCCTAGGCATGAAAACCAACCAACCGAAAACTAAACCAAAACCGAAACCGAAATGTCCAATTTTTTTGTTTTTTACTCTGTTCACAGAAAATTATGTTAGCTAGGCTACTAACCGAACCAAATTTGGCCAGTTCGATATATTTATCGGTTAACCGAAATTAACGAATGCCTGCAGCCCCCACACCCGCTCGACTGCACCCCACCCCCACGCCCCGCGAGACCTAGATCAAGCTCCTCTCCCTGCCCTACTTAGCGACCACTGCTACTCATCTGAGCGGCTGAGACGCCACTGGCGCTGCCATTGCATCTTCCCCCTCTCCCCCACTCGGCCACTCCTGACGCCAACGCATCTTCTCCCCCACCCGGTTACCCCTGACGCCGTGGACTCACTACTGTAGGAAGGTCCTAAGGTGACACATCGATCAGAGACCCTTCGACCAAACTGTGTCCGATGCATGAATCGCAAACTATATAGTTCAAGGTCCGTCGCCAATAACGTGAACTATGTGCGATGGCGTATCCATCAAATACGATTCAGAAAACAATTGCATGTGTGATACGTGGCATACGGTTGTTCCAGACGAACTGCTTGCGATGAGCCAGAATTACTCAAACACTTAACCAGATAAAAGTGTGTGTGATGTACGGCATACAGTTCATCCAGATGAACTGTTTGCTATGAGGAAAAATAACACAACCGATTCGACGTCTGAAGTTGTGGGTGATACTCGGCAAACATGTCGCTCGAACGAACTGTTTGCGATGATCAAAAGTAACACAAACGATTTGGCGTAACAAGATGTGTGTGATACCCGACAAACATGTCAGTAATCGGAATTGTGTGGGAAGACTGATAAAAAGACAAACGATTCTGGATAATAAGCTGTGTGTGCTATGGGCAAACACTTGCTCGCACCCAATTGTCTGTGATTGTTAAAATCATCATCGACGTGTTCCTTTCTTTAATCGTAAGCGATGTGATTTGCTCTGTCTGCATACCATCTATGCTCTGTCTACAGAACAACAACATGATTGCATAACCTAAATAAACATCCAATTACATTACAAACTACAGATAACATTTGCACACCTCAATATCCAAGTACATGCATACTAAACTAGTAGTAACGATCATCAAATCATCTATACTTCTTGTGATGAGGGGTGCCGGTCGGCGCAGGACGGAGGCACTTCCTCATGTCAACGATCCGCCTACACATCTCGTAGCTTACGTACGCGTCCTTGGCGCGTACTTGACGTGATCTTCATCCAATTTTTGGACCCAGGCATGGTGCCAGACAACCTTCTTCTTGTTGCAGACATTGTCGTCGTTTTCTTAGGGCAGATGCCATGGGGTGGCTTATCGAGATTGGTTGGGGCCGAAGGACGCCGGTGGACTCCGGGAGCGAGATCGGGAACAAGCGGGGCGGGACACACGATGTACCCAGGTTCGGGTCCCCCCGTGGGAGGTAACACCCCTAGTCCTGCTAGTCTGGTTGATGAACCGAAAGGGGCTACAATGGTGCTCCTTGAGCTGTCTGGGTAGAGGAGGAAGAAGGAGCTAGCTTGCTCTCCTCGCCTCTCTATGTGAGTGAGTGTGTGTGTGTGTGTCTCCATCTATCGCCCCCCTCTGCATGGGGGAGCTCCGGGGGTTTTTATAGGCCAACCCCCTGGATAGCAATATGCGTAGAAGGCGCCAGAGGGCCCCGGATGGCGGTCTCTCTAGCCGGCCATGGGGCCCCCGGCTGAGGAGTCTTGTCATTGGTAGGGCCCGCCGGCTGTAGGGTCCGTCACTGGTAGGGCCTGTCGGCGTTCTGGGAACGGGGGTACCCAGGCCCGCCTGCCTACAGCCCAGGGCGTGGCCCACTTCGTCAGCAAAACATAGCTAGGCACGGCCCCACTCAAGACAAGGCCTTTGCGAGGGCCCTAGGCTCGCGAGGAGGAGCGGCGTCAAGACCGGCAAGGGATGGGTCTCCCCAGGCCCCCTCCGGAGCGGCGGAGATCTCTATGCAGAGCCCGGCCTCAGGAATCAACGATGACGCGAGGAAGGACAGGCGGGCGCCAGCATGCCAGGCGGCGCAGTTTCCCCTTTGGTGCAAAGGGATCAAGGACGTACGCGGGTTCCCAAAGCATCCCCCAAAGGTTTCCGTTCCGGTGCAACAAGACCACGACCACGAGCCCCGCAGGACGGATGTCATCGCCGAGCCCACCTCTGCATCATCGACAGCAACTTTGCAGGCGAAGACCGCCTTTGGGCAGGGCGGGCATGTACTCCTGTCCCCCTTCAAAATTGGCCGTTGTGGGATCCCTTCCCGCCACTGCGATAAGGGAAGAGGACCCGAGCCACCGCTATATATAGAGGGTAGGCCGCACCTTAGAGGGGGATCCGAAATCGGTCAATCCACTCATCCATCATCAAACCGACGGAGGGCCAAGAACACCTCAGGAGCGCCCTCGCGAGGCTCCGAAACACTGTTATTGTTCATCCACCACACCTCCTCGAGAGGCAATCCACCAAAGCAGGAGTAGGGTATTACGCTTCGCAGCGGCCCGAACCTGGGTAAACCACCGTGTTCATCTTCTTCCTCGTCATCGTGCGAGTTTATCGTCGTTTGGTCCATCGAGTAGCGAGCTAGGTTGGGCGAGGCTGCTGGGGATCTTCGCACACGCCCCTGTGTTCGAATCTTAAGGATTTTGCGGAGCCCGAAATCCGACATTTGGCGCGCCAGGTAGGGGGCGTGTCGAAATCTTCCTCAGGTCTCGCCTCGCCTCCACTCGCCGCACTCATGGCAAAAGGACATCGAGCCCATGCTGAGCGGCGAGCTGCCCGCGTGGAGTGGCCGGCGCCGGCGGGCCATGGCGCCCCGTGTCGCTCTGCCACGCCGTCAGCGGGCGCCGTCACCGGCCGGACTGTCAACGGGCGCTGGGGGCTGCCGCCTTCACCAACCACACGGCACGCCCCCGTCACCCCGGCCCTTCCCTGCGTTTGGGCCGCGCCGCCACTCTTCCGAGTTTGCCAAGAGCCGACGCATAGACATGTCGCGCTCCACGTGGCGCACGAGCTACAGCGCCAACACGCTGCCCGCGACCGCCGCATCGACGAGGCCAGGCGCGCCCCTGGGCGCGACACCGCCGCCGATGAGACCCAGGTGTATCTCGGCGAAGCTCGCGCTCGTGAACTTGCACGGTCGGCGGGCACGGCGCCTGGGCCACGCGGGCGTGCTCGGGACGCCCGCGGCGTCCCGCGCTCACCGGGGACCTGGTTCGAGCCGCCGGGGGCGCAGGAGCCGGCCGCAGGCATCGGCAGAGACCGGTGGGGGCGCTGGCCACACGAGAGGGGCGTCGCCTCACGCCTATCGGCACGCTCACCGGTATCAGGGAGGAGGACCGGAGGCTCAACTACGCCGGCGTCTGGGGGCTCGTGCAACTCTACAACGACCGTGTTGACGCGCGCCCGGGCCACGAAGGGAGCAGCATCGGCTGCCACGGCGACAGGAGGCGCACACGCGACTTCGCGGGCAGCCCCCGCGCGGACTGGTATGTGCAACCTCGCGGGGGCGGCTTGCAGGGCTGGCCTCGCGAGGGTGCCCGGCGCGGGGACCCTCGCGAGGCACGCCCGCTGGTAGGGAGCTGCCTTGAGCAGACGCCTGGGTCTGGGGACCGGGGGTCACTTGCCTGGGAACGGAGGGTAGAACATGCGCCCTCGTCCCCGGGCCGGGTGGCCCCAGCTTGGGGACAGAGGGTGGAACACACGCCCATGTCCCCAGGCCAGACGATCCCAACCTGGAGACGAAGGGTGGAACATGTGCCCGCGTCTCCAGGGCGCACGACGCTCGCTTGGAGATGGAGGGTGGAACATACGCCCATGTCTCCGGGACGGGTTTCGTTCGATCGCCAGCGGGCGATCATGTACTCGCCCATGTCCCCACGCACGGCTCGCCCGACCTGGGGGCAGGGCCCCGAGTACTAGCATGGGAACCCCGGGGACCTTAGCGAGGCGCGCTGGGGCGCCGCCCGGGGAGCCCAGGGCCTTCTTCTGGGGCGGGCCTTCCAGTCGGAGAGCGCAAGGGGCTCCCCCTACGCTCAAGGGCCCGCCCAGAGTAGACCCAACTTCGCCGCGACGAACCCGGGGGCTGGGAGTGGGCTTCATGCCTGCGAGGCATGGAGCTCCCTATACACCCCCGGGACCAACACCAACCCGTGACACTCTCACGTAATAATGAGTGGGCTGTATACGCCCGGAGCCCCCCGAGGACGTGGAGGGGTTCCTCCCACGCAATGTGGCAGCCACAGCTCCGCGCTGGCGGAGAAGTCAACACTGCCCACCAATGGCTATGCCCATGCAACATGGATGCCCAACGCTCAGCGCTGGGGGAAGACGAAGACGAGGACTACACTAAAAAGCCGGACGCGGCCGCTTTCTCGTTCTTTTTTGTGTTCCAAGTTGCAACCTTCGATAATCCTTTTTGTGCTCGAACCTTTTGGAAGTTCGAGGATTTCGTAACTCTATGTTTAAAAAGAAAAAGGGGCAGGGACTTTTTCTCTCTTTGTTCTCTCGTTTTACCGATCTTGAGTTCTCTCTTTCCGGATTGGCGTTGTGCAAGAAGCCGTGCGCTTCGGCCCTCCCCGAGGCGCCTCGGAGCTGGATAGCCAGGCCCTGTCGCCTCAGGGATTGACATCTTTGGGCAGTCGACCCCCACTCGGGGGCTCCGACCGCAGCACGGCACTACAGCATGGAGTCTCGGGAGGCCCCAGGGCCTCCTGAGGCAGCACCCGAAAGGACGGAATGGGGGATCGCTCGAGCGTCTAAGGGGGCCCCTGAGCATCACGCCTCAGGAGCCTTACTGGTCATATAGCCACTCGCCCCCCTTGATGTCGTCCTTGGTGATCCGGTCGGCATCAAGGGTGTTGAGGCCTGCCCCAGTAGTTGCCTCCTGGTGATCCGGTCGGCATCAAGGGTGTTGAGGCCTGCCCCAGTAGTTGCCTCCTGGTGATCCGGTCGCACACTACGGTGGTCGGGAAATGTGCGGGACTGGGACCTGCCGACGTAGAGCGGTTTGAGCGTCAAAGGGGGCTCCTGAGCAGCACGCCTCAGGAGCCTTACCGGTCATATAGCCACTCGACCCCCTTGATGTCGTCCTCGGTGATCCGGTCGGCATCAAGGGTGTCGGGGCCTGACCCCATGGCTGCGTCCGTGGTGATCCGGTCGTACGCAACGGTGGTCGGGACATGTGCGGGACTGGGGCCTGCAGACACAGAGTGTCGAAAGGGCCCCAAATAGTCCAACAAACGAGGAGGAGGCGTCCCGGGCGTCCGGACCCCTCCCTAGGCGCTACGGCTAACCCCCATGACGCCGAAGGCTACCGCAAGCGCGACAACCGGATTGGCAGCAACCCCGGACAAGATGAAGCGCGGCCCTACACACCTCGTCATTCGGGGACGCATCCAAAGGTATTTTCCAAAATACATAAGAGTTGCCACTAGGCTGCACGCATAATCCTGTCAGGAGAACAAGAAGGCTACCCAAGGGGGCGCGCCGTCGCCACTACTCTCGTCTCCACTGCCCGGCGAAGGCCTCGCGTTTTCCGGCTCAGGCACTGCCCTCGGCTTCGCTGGAAGAAAGCTCCGTTATCAGGTCATCCACATGGTCCTTGACCCACTCGGCGAGGGCGGCATGGATCACTTCAGGCACAGGACCAAGCACCGCTCCAAAATCGAAGTGCGGGTCGAGACGAAGGAGGTGGCTGAAGACGTTCGGGGCCGCCCGCTCGAGGAGGTCGCGGCCCTTCTCCTCCGCAAGCACGTGGATCTTCTTTGCGCCCTCCTCGAGGCACTCCACGACCCTGGAAAAGAAGCCCAGGTACCCGGCATCGTCTGGAACCAAGGGGCTCGAGACGCTCGCGCCACAGATGTCGCTCAAGGCCCGGGTATCCCTCCTCTCGAGGGACCGGAACATCTAGGAGCGAGCGTGCTGGAGGCCGCGAGCACGGCCCGCCTCTTCCGAAGCCTTTTCTACCAGGGAAGCAGCGCCCTTCACTTGTTTATAGAGAAAGGGTAGCTCAGCCTCGGCAGCAGCCTGGGCGTCCATCGCGGCTCGCCGGCGCCCCTCTTCCTGGTTTAACCTTTTCTTGAGGGCATCAACCTCGCCTTTCAGGTGGTCGCGACGCTTGCAGAAATGGGACTCCTGGAGCTTCAGCTTCGCGTGGTAGTCCTGGAGAAGGGAACGCCAAGCCTCTGCCACCTTGTTGTCGACCTCCTCTTGGAACTTTGCCTCGCGGGAGGCAAGGGACTCCTCGGCAAGCGACGCCTGGCGCTCCCTCACTTCCAGCCTCTCCTGCTCCAGGCTCTGCTCCAGCGCCTCCAACGCCAATGAGTCGACAGGCGCTCGGGGGCTCGCGCTGGCGGAGAGGAACTCGGTTGACGGGCCCTCAAGTGTGGCCCTCCGCATCAGGATCTGCCCTACAAGGTCGGCGTTGAAGGCCTGAAGCTCCCTGAGGCGTTCCTCGGAGGCCCTGCGCCGGCAGTCGGTTGCCTGAGCCTCGGCAGGAGCGCGTTCGCGGGCCTCCACCGCCGCGGCAAGGGACTCCTCGGCCTTTTACGGGCACGCTCGCGCTCCAGGCGGCCGAAGTTCACGGCGACCTCAAGCTGATGCCATCCCTGCGCAAGGCGCTGGCGCTCCACCTCCAAGCGGGCATCATTGTTGACGAGCTCCACCCCCAGGCACCTTAGCGCATCCGCCGCGGTGTGGAGCAAACCCCACTGCGCGGCGCTCCGGTCGCTAGCGGGCTCAAGGGGCCAACCAGGACTCCCACCTTCCCCAGGGTGAACGGGGGAGGTGCGCGAGGAGCCACCTAGCCCAAACGAGTGCCCAGGGGCTGGGGGCTTCCACGTAGACACTCCGGAAGAAAGACGCGCCTCCTGGGGCCCCACGTCACCAAGCAAAGGGGGCTCGAGGACGCAGTGCGGCATGACCCTAGAGAAGGCCACTGGCAGGGGAAGCGGCCCCATTCTGGGGAGCTGAAGGCCGTGGGCGAAGAAGACCGCAGAGGGCTCGCGCTCGGGGCCGCCAGGCAGCCGGGCAGGCTCAGGTGTGGGCACCCCGGTGGGCCGAACCCCGCGTCCAACGAGAGAGGAGACCGCAAGAGGCTCGGCGGCTGCAGGGGCGGGCGACGCCGACCCGTCTCTTCCTTCCCCGGCGGGGAGCCTGCGAAACAGAAGCTCAGAAGGAAGGCGCCGAAGAAAAAGTCGAGGGGAGCGCAGGCACTTACTCATCTACGGCAATCCACTTCCTCTTCACCGGCGCCCACGGCGCCGAGGAGCGGCCGCCCTTGGGCGCCTTCCTCTTCCGGCCGGCGCGGGGGCCGGGGGACGACGAACCGACGACCGGCGATTGATACTCAGCGGCGGCGACGGCGACCTTCATCATCGGCTGGGCGTCACCCCCGACCTCGGTCTGACCCGAGGCAGGAGCCGGAGGAGCGGGCAACGAAGGGCGACCCACCTCGGCCACGGGAGGGGGGGCGTCCCCCGAGTTCTCGGAGGCCGGGGCCCCCAAGAAAGAAGCACCCTGAGGGCGCGCCTCCTCCGGAGGGAGGAACTCCCACTCATCGAAACGCGGCATATTCGCGACGAGAGCTCCCCGGTCCCTGTAGTTGTACAAGGGGAGGCCGTCCCGGGGAAGCTCGTCAGGTTCACCACCACTCAGGCGACGGAAAAGCTCGCGCAGCACGTCGGGAGAAAGAGGCGGGACCTGGATCCTCATTGGATCACGGGGGCCTGTGAAGGCCCACATCGGACAGGAATGGCGCTGAAGAGGAGCGATTCGCCGGCGTGTGAACTCCCGCACCACCATCGCCATTGTCAGGCCCGCATGCTTCAGCCTCGCCAGCCTAGCTAGGACCCATGCGAGCCCCGGGTTGGGAAGCTCCTCGTGCCTCCACCCGCGATTCGGCACTGCGGGGGTCAGCGGGAGTTGGAACAGAGTTTCGGCCCCGGCGGCGCCGACGTACACCCATTGCCGCCGGAACCCTTCCGCTTCCGGAGAGAGTCCAGCGTCGAGGGCTCCCCGGGCCGATGCGTCTGCCGTTCTCAAGGACACACACCCAGAGCACTGTTCTCCCGAAGCCAACTCAAGGGAGAAGAAGTGGCGCAACAAGGCCACGGAGGGGAAGACACCAACGAAGGCCTCACACAGGAACACGAAGGCCGAGAGGAGGACAAGGGAACCAGGGTCAAGATGGAGCACATGGATCCGGTAATGCGATAGCACGGCGGAGAGGAAGCTTGAGAATGGCGGCAGTACGCCCGAGAGAAGGGCATGGATATGAAGGGGGACAGTGGGGGCATCCAGCTCGCTCCGAGGCCGCGAGCCTGTCCAGATCTTGGTGGGCCCCCACTCATTGGAGCCGGCCGCGACCACCAGCTGAACCTTCTCCAACCCCTCCAAGTTCACCACCGATGACCGGCCCAGCGCGGGCTTAGGCACTGGTGCGGTCATTAGCACCCAAAAGCCTTCGCCTTCTCCCTTCTTTGGAGTTGCAACAAGGGGGGCAAGGCGGCGCGCGCGCAGGGATCCGGCGAAAAGGGCTAGAGCCGCGGGAGAGGGGAGAACAGACGGCGAAACCGACGGGAGACGAAGACGGCTTGGTGGCGTGTGCCGGACGACTCGACAAACCTGGCAATGGCTGGTCCGGTGCGGAGGAGAAGGGGCGACGGTCCCTCGGACTGCCGCATATGAAGCCTGGCCCGCAGGCGATTGGGGCCCGTGGCGCTTCGGGCCGCCCACAAGGATTCGCCCAGAAGCCAGCTCGAGCATGCCTTGGACCCGGGGGCTACTGTCGGCGTTCTGGGAACGGGGGTACCCAGGCCCGCCTGCCTGCGGCCCAGGGCGTGGCCCACTTCGTCTGCCAAACATAGCTAGGCACGGCCCCACTCAAGACAAGGCCTTCGCGAGGGCCCTAGGCTCGCGAGGAGGAGCGGCGTCAAGACCGGCAAGGGATGGGCCTCCCCAGGCCCCCTCCGGAGCGGCGGAGATCTCTATGCAGAGCCCGGCCTCAGGAGTCAACGATGACACGAGGAAGGACAGGCTGGCGCCAGCGTGCCAGGCGGCGCAGTTTCCCCTTTGGTGCAAAGGGAGCAAGAACGTACGCGGGTTCCCAAAGCATCCCCCAAAGGTTTCCATTCCGGTGCAACAAGACCACGACCACGAGCCCCGCAGGACGGATGTCATCGCCGAGCCCACCTCTGCATCATCGACAGCAACTTTGCAGGCGAAGACCGCATTTGAGCAGGGCGGGCATGTACTCCTATCCCCCTTCAAAATTGGCCGTTGTGGGATCCCTTCCCGCCACTGCGATAAGGGAATAGGACCCGAGCCAACGCTATATATAGAGGGTAGGCCGCACCTTAGAGGGGGATCCGAAATCGGTCAATCCACTCATCCATCATCAAACCGACGGAGGGCCAAGAACACCTCAGGAGCGCCCTCGCGAGGCTCCGAAACATTGTACTTGTTCATCCACCACACCTCCTCGAGAGGCAATCCACCAAAGCAGGAGTAGGGTATTACGCTTCGTAGCGGCCCGAACCTGGGTAAACCACCATGTTCATCTTCTTCCTCGTCATCGTGTGAGTTTATCGTCGTTTGGTCCATCGAGTAGCGAGCTAGGTTGGGCGAGGCTGCTGGGGATCTTCGCACACGCCCCTGTGTTCGAATCTTAAAGGTTTTGCGGAGCCCAAAATCCGACAGCGCCCGCCGGCGGCAGGGTCCCGTCGAAAGTTGGAAGGGGCCCGCTTGGCAGACTCACGTGCTTGTCACGTCGCGGCACGGGTCGTCCTGCGGGGCGTCATCTCGCGGTAGCCAGCCGCGGTCAGCGGTACGGCCGGCCGCACTGTGGCCATGCCGGGGCAGGTAATGGAGTGGTTGAGGGCGTGCCGGCACTGTGCCACCTGCTCGGTCACAGTCGGCCGGAGTCAGAGGCACTGTTGCCTCCACTGTGGCCATGCGGGCGCTGACCACCGACGCGACGGGGGCCACTGTAACCATGCGCACTCTAACCATGGTACCGGAGGCACTGCTGACACGCCGGGCTTCAGGTCGTCGTCCTGCAGGCGTGGCGACGGGACGGGAGCCGTCCCGCCGGCTAGAAGGCCAGGAGTCTCCACCCCCGGGCAGCCGGCTGGTCGCAGCCGGCCGCACGGAGCTGGACTATAGGGGGAGGCGGATCGCCCTGTAGTCATTTTTTCGAAAAGCGGGAGTAAAGACCCAGCCGAGGCTACCCCAGGGTTACCCCCCCGATAGTAGTCCCCAAAGCAGGGGGGCCCGCTGGCGAGCCGCGGCAGACCCCACCGGCTTGAGTCGCGCGTTTTGGGACCGCGGGGCGGTCCTGGAGCCGGAAGATGTGGGATCGCGGTGATCGGCCCCGCAGCCGACCGACGCTTCGCTAGGCGCCTCGAACACCACAAGGGGCAGAGGAAGCGCACCACGCGGGGAGCACGTCTGGCCGTGGCCTGACAGGCCACGCGGAGGACAAGACTGGACCGTGGGGCGGGGCCTACTTCGGCCGCAGCCTCGGCCCGCGCGCGTGGATCTTCTGCGGCCGGGCAGCCGGTTGGCGTTCCCGAAACGCTTTAACGCCCTACCCACGCGTGGCGGAAGTAGTGGCGTTTGTGCGCGATGGATCCGCTCCCCACTACTCCGCGTGGGGTTTAAATGGGAGGGGAGAGGAGCGGAACGAGGCATTCGCTCCCCTGCCCCCGCACGTCGTCTTCGTCACCCGTCCCCCTCCCCGCATCGAGAGAGAGAGAGAGCAGAGGCCGCTGGTCCGCCGCACCGCCGTCCGCCGCCGTCGGGAGTTGCGACGCGACCGAGCCCATGCGCCCCGCCTCTGCGACCAAGACTTCCTCAAGGCGCATGGTGGGCAAGGGGGCCTGGGACGGCAGCGATGTCGACGAGGCCTATATCGAGCACCTCCGCCACCGCCGCAAGCTGCCGCCGGTGGAGAACTTGGAGGCGTGCATCGCCGAGGCGGAGAATGCGCCGGCCCCGTGAGAAGGCGAGGTGGTGGTCTTCGCCGAGCACTTCGCCCGCGGGCTCGGCCTGCCGGCGAGCGTGTTCTTCCGGCGCTTCCTCACGCGCTTCGGACTGCAACCGCACCACCTGAGCGCCAACGCCATCCTGCAACTGGCGGCGTTCGTCACCCTCTGTGAGGGCTTCCTAGGAGTGGAGCCACGCCTCGACCTCTGGTGCCGGCTCTTCTACCTGAAGCTCCAGACGGTGAAGATCCAGGCAACCGGCCAGAAGGTTATGACCGCCTGCGGAGCCGCTCTGGTCCATTATCGCTCCGGACCCGGGTTCCCACAGCTTACCCTGCAGGACTCGGTGAAGAGTTGGAAGAAGGGGTTCTTCTACGTGAAGAACGTGAAGCCGGAGGAGGACTACATCAACCTCCCCGACTTCGTCGACCAGCCGCCGGTCGCGATGCTAAACTGGAGGACGCCTCCGCCCCAAGCGCCCGAGACGGCGGACCGGCTCTACGAGCGGCTGGTGGTGATGACCAAGACGGAGGGGCTTACGGCCATGGATCTCCTGGCCACGATGGTGGCATGCCGGGTGCAGCCTCTGCAGCGCCGGCCGCACCTCATTTGCCAGATGGGAGGGCGGCACGACCCCTACCGGCTCTCCACCAAAGAGCTGAAGGCGGTGCAGGTGGCGAGGAGGGTGAACTCCATCTCGGCCGCCAAGATGGACGGGGGCGAATGGCGATGGGGGAAGGCCCCGTACAGCCGGGACCGTCCGGCTCTGCGAGAACGTGCCGAGCCATCCCCCACCCTTTTTCCTTCTGAAGCTGGCGTTATTCCCTAGCCTGACGGCGGAGGGGCTTCTCTTGCGTCCAAGTTTTTCCTCAGCTGCAGAGTTACGGGTAGCCGGCTGCCGACATGGCGGAATCGGACCCCAAGGAGGTCGAAGATGCCGACGATGTGGAGCTGGTCGAGTCAGAGCGAGCCGATGCGTCCGGAACCGGCGGTACGGAGGCGGAGGCAACCGAGTCGGCGGGTGAGTTCCTCCCCCAGTCTCTTTTGCGGGACTGGCCTGACGATAACGCTGAATCAGAGGAGGTGCGCGATACAGCAGCCCCGGAGGACCCCGAAGCTACGGGAGACGACGCCACCGCACCGAGGAAGCGCGTTCGCCGGGTCGACCGCGAGCCCAGCCGAGGCGACGCGGCCGCGGGCGGAAAGGGGAAGCAGCCGGCCAGCTCCAGGCCAGCTCCCAAACGGGCAGTCTGCGGCCAGCTCCCAAACGGGCAGTCTGCGGCCAGCCGGCGGCAGCCGTGGAGGCGGCGGGAAGAAACCGCGAGTCGCCTGGACGGGCCCCGCCAGGCGGGCGGTCCCCGTTAGCGTCGGGTAAGTTTTCTCTGAGTTCCTGCTTGGTTTCCGGTCGGCCTTCTTTCCTTATTTTGTTTATCCAGGGAGCCGCATGCCCTAGGGAGGGCCACGGCCGTCGAGACGTCAGGGACGGCACCGCCGACCGCCGCCGATGAAAGGGAGCGCGAGGCGTGGCGGGACCTCAAGGCGGCCGAGCGAGAACGGCTCGAGGAGGAGGACCGCCCATGGGTGGAGGCGGCGCGGAAGCATCTGCCAGGGGAGGCCCGCTTGGAGGTTGCGGGCCAGTCGTGGGAGCCATTTCCCCTTGGCCGGGAGAGGAGGTCCAAGGACAGGCATGACCCCGCACAGCGGGCGGAGGCGGATGCGCGGGCCGAGGAGGAGGCAAGCGCGGCCGCGAGCGCGGCGGACGCCGCCAAGAGGACGGAGTCGGACCGCAACGCGGCACCGCCGGGGGCGGACGACGTGCCGCTGGGCGCTGATGAGCCCCCTGAGGTCGTCGTTCCGGAGGCGGAGGTCCCGGCTCCGGAGGTGAGCCGAGGAGGCGCCGCCGGAGGCGGCGTACCGGAGATCGAGGCCACAGCGCCCGGAGGGGCAGCCGCCACCGGCTCATCAGCCGGGGCACCCGGAAGCGCGGTGCCGGGAAGAGCGGGTCCCATAGTTGTCACAACGCGGGGTCTGCCCGAGCCCGCCGACAGGGGTCGGCCGCAGGAGACCTGGGCCGCTGCCGGCGGCACGCCCATAAACGACGCGCCGAGCGCCCTTGGGGCTGCGGTGGCTGCGGTCATCACTGAGTTTGCTGCCTGCCGCGCCCAGGCGGTGCAGGAGGCCCAGGCCGCCTGCAACCGGCTGGTGCACCTCGAACAGTCCATCGCGGTAAGGGCTCGAGGTCTTGTCTTTTTTGCTTTTCCAGTGGGGGCGCGCTAGCGCACCCACTGGGTGTAGCCCCCGAGACTCGGGCCGGCTGGGACGCAGGCGGGTCGAGTCTAATTGCGTAGCGTCTTTGTTTCTGTGTCCCTGGCAGGCTGTCCACGACCGTCAGGTGGCTGCGTACAACACGCTGCTGGGCTTGTATCGGGGAGCTGAAAACCGGCTGGCCGTCGTGTCCGCGGATCTGCAAGGTACACATCTTGTGAGTTTCCAGTGGGGGCGCGCGAGCGCACCCACTGAGTGTAGCCCCCAGGATTTAGGCCGGCTACTCCGAAGGCGGGCTGAATCCCCATCTTTGCTTGCTTTCTGACCTAAGCGTCCTCGTGCCGGGCAACCACCCATGCCG
Organism: Elymus sibiricus; assembly: GCA_039707655.1. NCBI lineage: Eukaryota > Viridiplantae > Streptophyta > Magnoliopsida > Poales > Poaceae > Elymus > Elymus sibiricus. The sequence goes on from CM077667.1 coordinate 128,899,063, forward strand.
AGACGGTCTGCCTCCGTCGCCAGGTGGTGCAGCTTGGCGAGCGGCGGGACCTCCTGTCCGCGGTGTGCGACCGGCTCTGCCAAGAGGCGGATCAGGCGCATGCGGAGAAGGACGGGCGCAAGGCGGCCCACCGCCGGGAACTGGAGGAGCGGGAGGCGACCCACCGCCGAGAGCTGGAGGAGCGGGAAACAGCCCATCGCCAGGAGCTGGAGGCCAAGGACGAGGACGCGCAGGCGTCGCATGCTAAGCACGAGCGCCGGATCCAGGAGTGGTCGGCTAGGGATGCCGCGCTGCAGGAGGAGGCGCATTCGATGGACCGGCTTCTGGCTGGTAAGTTTTGCTGTTTCTCTTGTCTTCATGTGTCAGATCCGGGCCAGCGTTTCCTTTGTCGCTCACCCTGCACCCTTTCTCCCTTAGGGCTCTTTCCGGGTATGCAAGAGGTCGCAGAATTGGCCGTGGAGGCCCATCGCGATGAACAGCGGGCGTAGGGGATCCTCGTTGGGCCGCTTGCCGCCTGGACCATGGACGAGGTGGGGATTGCCGCCAAGGTGCGTCTGACCGAGGTGGTCCGGGCCATGAAGCGACTTCAGGCTGCCGGCTTGGCACTAGTTCACACCCTTTGGCCGGGTGCGGTGGAGCCGGTCTCCATGAGCCGGCTGTCGAGGTGGCTGGAAGCCGGGTCCGCATGGGTGAACGCCTGGAGGGCTTTCGCCGCGCGCGCCGGAGAGGCCATGGCGCTTCGCATTACATTTTACACCCCGAGCTGGACTTGGGGCTGTTTACGGCCCAGCGTGCCGGCACCGACGCGGAGCTGGAGGCGGTTGCCGACGCGCTGGCCGTGCGGGCCATTGATCTCGCGTCCTTTGCTCCGTGGGACGAGTACGTCCCGGAGCGCATGATGGACGGCGAGGTGATCCCGGAGGACCGGTACACGCTTGCCCTTGACGACCCGGAGGGAAGCGCCGGCAAGACGGGCGGTGAAGATGCCGGGTCCAGCACCGATGACTACGTCGACTTTGAGCCGGCTCAAGACTTGGACGCGGGGGCCAATACAAAGCATGCCGTGCCCAAGGACAAGGCTTCTACCTCAGCCGCCGCGGAGGGCGCCGGGGAAGGAGACGATGCCGCCACTAGCTAGGATCCTTTTGTTTTCCTGCTGCTTTTGTTAGACCGCAGTTCCACCCACTGGGGGTGTAAAATGTAATGCACATGTGGCTGTGGGCCGTTATGCTTTTGTATATGAGTCGATGCTTTTGTTTTGCCAAAGTTTTTTGTGCGTGCCGACTCGGCCTTAGCTTTTTGTCCTTTTGACTCCTTCTGCCCAAAACCTTGTCCCCTTCGGCTTTGGCCCCGCCAGCCGGACAGCCGGGAGCCGGTCTGTAGCTGGGATGGGGCATCCGCCTCGGGGGAGTCAGTCGTAGTTTGGGAGCCGCGGGGACGCATTGGCCAAGGTGAGTTTGACAGAGGCCAAGAAAAGTGATTCGGCTAGCCCTAGCCGGCGACCCCCCTATGACCGTTTTTCCTGTGCACTAAGTTTTCCGTCCCGAGAACCCGTCAGCCGGACAGCCGGGAGCCGGTCTGTAGCTGGGAGGGGTGGGAGGGTTTTTCCTTAGTTCACATTACTCGTTCGGATTTGGGGAGCGATGCCAAGGCTAGCCGGCGAGCCCCGGGACCGTGGGACCGGGTCCGGGAGCCGGTGTGTGGGGTGAACTGCTTTGGAAGGAAACGAAAGAGGTGTGCCCCAAGAGCTGGCTCGGGGCACCCGTTGCATTCATAAACCCAAAAGGGAGGATACATACATACACTGGTCCTTCTTAGCAGTAAAACGGTCGGAGGAGCGCCGCGTTCCACGGGCGCTCCGTCTCCTTGCCGGAGGCGTCTCTCTTGCGCTTCTGCAACTTCTGGGCATCTATTAGATAGTACGCATTGTTGTGCAGCTCCTTGCTGACGATGAACGGGCCCTCCCATGGGGAGGACAGCTTGTGCTGGCCAGCGGTTCGCTGGATCCGCCTGAGCACCAGGTCCCCTTTGCGGAAGGAGAGGGGCCGAATCCGCTTGCTGTGGTAGTGCCGGAGCTTCTGCTGGTAGACAGCTGTTCGGCTCAGCGCTAGCTCGCGGGCCTCTTCGAGGAGGTTGACGCCGTCTTCCCTTGCCTCCTTTGCGTCAGTCTCCGTGTACAGGGTGACGCGAGGCGAGTCGAATTCGATGTCCATGGGGATGACTGCCTCGGACCCGTACACTAGGAAGAAGGGCGTGAAGCCGGTTGAGCGGTTGGGCGTGGTTCTGAGGCTCCACAGGACGGCCGGTAGCTCTTCGATCCAGCAGCCGGCTGACCGAATGAGCGCTGCCACGAGCCGGGGCTTGATGCCGGCCAAGATCAAGCCGTTTGCTCTCTCTGCTTGGCCGTTCGATTGCGGGTGGGCGACTGATGCAAGGTCGAGCCGGATGCCTTGTTTGGCACAAAAGCGCGCCTGCGCGCTCTTGGCGAAATTGGTGCCGTTGTCGGTGATGATGCTATCCGGGACGACGTAGCGGACTCTGATGTCTTCGATGAACCGGACGGCAGTGGGGCCGTCCAGCTTCTTGATGGGTCTAGCCTCGATCCACTTGGTGAACTTGTCGACGGCTACCAAGAGGTGCGTCATGCCGCCTTGAGCGGTCATGAATGGTCCCACCATGTCGAGCCCCCACACGCCGAAAGGCCACGACAGGGGGATGGTCTTGAGTGCCGCAGCCGGCAGGTGGCTTTGTGCGCGGAAATGTGGCACCCCTCGCACTTGTCGACGAGCTGCGTTGCCTCTTCCAGGGTAGTTGGCCTATAGAAGCCGTGACGGAATGCCTTGGCCACCAAGGTCCAGGAGGCGGCGTGATGCCCGCACTCGCCCTGGTGGATATCTCGGAGGATCTCCTGGCCCCTCTCGGACTCGACGCAGCGCTGGTACACGCCGGTTGTGCTGCGGTGGACCAGCTCGTGATTGATGATGCTATAGGCGGGAGCCCGGCGCTGGATCTGCCGAGCCTTGTCTTCATCGGAGGGGAGCTCGCTGCGCAAGAGGAAAGCCAAGATTGGCTGGGCCCACGAGGGTGCCGAGACGAGGGCCGGCTCCGGCTCGAGCTGGAGGCTCGGGGCAGCCGGAGGCGCTGGGTCCGTTCCTGGAGCCCCCAGGCCTGGCCCGCTAGTCCCCGGGTCCGGCTCGCCAGCCCCCGGGACCTGGGAGGAAGGGGGCGCGTCGACCGTCATCACGACGGCTGCGGGCTCGGAGCCGGCAGCAATTGGAATGACCGCGGTCGGAGCCGGAGCGGCGGGCGGAGCCGGCGGAATTCCCGGGCCCGTCGAGGAGCCGACGGGATCCGCATGCATGAAGATGGATTCCGACTCGACGGAGGGTTTGATCGACGGCTTGAGTAGCCGCTCGAGGGAGACGCCGGCAGGGATTGCCTGCCGGGTGGAGCCGATTTTAGCCAGTGTGTCCGCCGCCTCGTTGTCCGCCCGGGGTATGTGGTGGAACTCACACCCGTCGAAGGAGCCGGTTAGCTGTTGGACGAGGAAGCGGTAGCTGGCCATGTTGGCATCCCTGGCGTCCCATTCGCCAGAGACCTACTGCACCACCAGATCCGAGTCGCCAAAACAGAGGATGCGCCGGATGCCGATTTCCTTGGCGAGCCGGAGGCCATGGACGAGTGCCTCTTACTCGACTACGTTGTTGGAGGCGGTGAAGAGGATCTGGAGCGCGTACTTGAGCTGGTCCCCTTTTGGGGACGACAGGACGATGCCGGCTCCCAAGCCGGTCCGCATCTTCGAGCCGTCGAAGTGCATGCGCCAGTGCGTGGAGTCCGGAGGCGGCGGCACGAACTGGGTCTCCGCCCAGTTGACGAGGAAATCGGCCATCGTCTGCGATTTGATGGCGGTGCGTGGCTCGTACCGGATTTTGTAGTCAGCGAGGGCGATAGCCCATTTGGCGATCCGGCCGGTGGCGTCCTGGCCGCTCATGATTTCTCCGAGCGGCGCCGTGCTCACCACGATGATGGTGTGCTCCTGGAAGTACTGCTTGACCTTCTTGGCGGCGAAGTATATGCCGTAGCACATCTTCTTGTAGTGGGGTAGTTCTGCTTCGAGGCGGAGAGGACCTCGCTGAGGTAGTAGACGGGGCGCTGGACTGGCAGCGCCTTGCCTTCCTCCGGCCGCTCCACCACGAGGACAACGCTGATCACGCATGTGGTTGCCGCGATGTACGCGAGCAAAGGCTCCTTCTCAGCCGGAGTCGCCAGGACGGGTGCGCTGGAGAGGGCACGCTTGAGGTCGCGGAATGCTTCGTCCACCTGGTGGGTCCACTCGAACTTGGCCGGCTTCTTCGTCGGGTCGTGTCCCGGCTCGATTTTGGCGGTCTTCTTCATGAGCTGATAGAGGGGCAGGGCCTTCTCGCCCAGCCGACTGATGAACCGGCTGAGCGAGGCAAGGCAGCCGGCGAACTTCTGGACGTCGCGGAGCTTGGTTGGTTTGTGCATGCGCTCGATGGCTCTGATTTTCTCCGGGTTGGCTTCGATGCCGCGTGCGGACACGAAGAAACCCAGGATGGCCGGCTGGCACGCCGAAAACGCACTTCTCCGGATTGAGCTTGACCTTGTACTCGCGCAGGTTGGCGAAGGTCTCTCGAAGATCGTCGAGGAGGCTGAAATGCTTCTTGGTTTTGACGACGATGTCGTCCACGTAGACATGGACGTTCCTGCCGATCTGGGGCAGGAGGCACTTCTGCATGCGACGCTAGAAGGTGGCGCCTGCATTCTTCAGGCCGAAGGACATGGTGATGTAGCAGTAGGCCCCGAAAGGGGTGATGAAGGAGGTCTTCAGCCGGTCGGCTGGGTCCAGCTTGATCTGGTGGTAGCCGGAATAGGCGTCCCGGAAGGATAGCAAATCGCAGCCGGCCGTGGAGTCGATCACTTGATCGATCCGAGGCAGGGCGAAAGGGTCCTTGGGACAGGCCTTGTTCATGCTGGTGTAGTCGATACACATGCGCCAAGTCTTGTTCTTCTTCAGCACCAGAACCGGGTTGGCCAGCCAGTCCGGGTGGAACACTTCCATGATGAAGCCGGCTGCAAGCAGCCGGGCGATCTCCTCTCCTATAGTACGCTGCTTCTCCTCGGAGAAACGGCACAGGGGTTGCTTGACCAGCTTGGCATCAGGCCACACATGAAGCTTGTGCTCGGCGTACTTCCTCGGAACACACGGCATGTCTTTTGGAGACCACGCGAAGATGTCCCGATTCTCACGGAGGAAGTCGACGAGCTCGCCTTCCTATTTGTTGTTGAGGTGGGCGCCGATGGTGACGCACTGCTTGGGGTTGGCCGGGTCGAGTGGCACCTGCTTGGTGTCCTTGGATGGCTGGAACGACGCCTCGCTGGCCGACTGGGATGGAGGAGCCAGCACGGCCGGCTGGTTAGAGGCGTGAGCCACGAGCCGGTCGAGCTGCCGCCTCTCCTCTGCTATTTCCAGGGCCTCGGCCAGCCGGCTGCTGTCGCGCGCGCACTCGATCGACATTTTGTAGTCGCCATCGATGGTGATGATGCCCTTGGGACCCGGCATCTTGAGCTTGAGGTAGGCATAATGGGGGATCGCCATGAACTTGACGAGGGCTGGCCTGCCCAACAGCGCGTGGTAGGGACTTTTGAGGTCCACTACCTCGAACCATATCGGCTCGCGGCGGAAGTGGCTCTTGTTGCCGAAGAGGACGTCGAGCCGGATTTTGCCGATGGGGGTGCAGGATTTTCCCGGCACAATGCCATGGAAAACTGTCCGGCTCGGCTACAGGTCTTTCTCCTTGAGCCCCAGCTTGAGCAGTGTGTGGCGGTAGAGGATGTTGATGCTGCTGCCCCCGTCAACCAGCACCCGCGAGAAGCGACATGTGATCCTCTCGGAGGCGATGGTGGGATCGAGGATGAGGGCGTAGCTGCCGGGGTTTGGCATCATGGCCGGGTGGTCAGCCCGGCTCCAGGTAACCGGCTTCTCGGACCAGTGCATGAACTGGGGGACCGAGGGGACAGTGGCGTTCACCTCATGCCGGCGCTGGCGCAGGCTATGCTTGTTGGTTCCCTCGCTGGTGAAGACGACGTAGGACCCGTCCTGGTTGGGGAATTGGTCGTGAAGGCGGCCGTCGTTGGCAGCCGCAGCCGGAGCCGGTGGTGGTGCCGGAGCCGGAACCGGGGCGCGGAGAGCCGAAGGCCGAGGGACCGGGAGGCCCTCGCCCCGGGCTAGCCGCTGGGAGAAGCTGCACTACCGGAGCGTGTGAGTGGCCGGCTTGGCCCCAGAGTGCATCTTGCAGGGTGCGTCGAGCATCTGCTCGAAGGTGAGCTTGGGCTGCCAAGCGGCCTTGCCGGTCTGCTGATGCTGGCTGGAGGTCTGGGCGGCCGGCTGCTCTTCTTCGACAGTGGCGACCTGCCGGCTCCCATAGCGGGGATCCGGCTGGTCGGTTTTGCGCTTGTTGTTCTGCTGCTACCGGTTGTCGGCAGCCGCCCACGGCGCGGCAGGCGGCGGGGTCGGTTTGCCAGGCGTGGTGATCTTGACCCGCATCGCGGAGTCGGCCGTGGCGTACTTGTCTACCTTGACCATTAGATCCGCCAGGGTTACCGGCTCGGAGCACAAGAGCTTGTGCTTGAGGTGGGTGCCATCGCGGCAGCCCTCGATGAAGTACTGGATGGCCTGCACCTCGTGCACCCCCTTGCAGGAGTTGCGGAGCTCGGTCCCGCGCGTGAGGTAGTCACGGAGGGACTCGTCCGGCCCCTGGACGCACATGGCCAGCTCGCGGGGCAGTCCGGGCCGCTTGTAGGTGCCAGTGAAGTTGCGGACGAACGCCTCCTCAAAGTTTGTCCAGGTGTTGATACTGCTGGCGGACAGGCTGTTGAGCCAGGTCCGAGCTGAGCCGATCAACATGAGGGGGACGTAGTGCACGGCTATGCGCTTGTTCCCCCTGGCTATGCCGACTGCAGTGGTGTAGTCGACTAGCCAGTCTTTCGGCTTGGCGGTGCCTTTGTACTTCGGGGTGTCGCGAGGGAGCGTGAAGCCGGTTGGGAACGGCTCGTTGCGGATCCGTGGGCCGAAACACGCCGGGCCAATCGGACCCTCGTCCTCCAGGAGGGCGGATTGCGCCAGCCGGTCGATGCGGGTCCGGGCGTCGTTCTCACTCCGCAGGACGCGCGGGCCGAGCCGAGCGGCGAGCTCGGGACGGACAGCCGGGGCAGGCGAGCACGCGGGCTCCCGCCGCGGGGGCGGGGTCTGGTCCCGGCTGCGCCGGCTGCCGCCAACCGAAGCGTCGATGTGCCGGCTGTTGACGGCCGGCGGCTCGTCTCCCTGTCGGGAGCGTCCGTTATGGGACCCAGTGCCCCGCCGGCCGAAGCCGCGGGGGGAAGAGGCTTGCTGGACCGGCCTGTGCTGGCCATCAGTTGGCGGGGCGTCCCCCTCGGGGACGGGAATTTTGGAGCCGGCGTTGGCGTCATCGAGCCGGGCCTGCTGAGCGTTGGCGGCGGAGATGAGGTCTTGGATGTGCCGCTCCTGCTGCTCTTGCTCCTCGCCCACCAGGTCGGCGAGGTCGGCATAGCCCACCTGGGCGGCCCACATGTTGGCAACCGGCGTGTCATAGGTGGGGAGCCTGCCACTGAGGATTTCCGCGACTACACGGCCGCGGTTGCAGACGTCACCGCGCCGGCTGGGCTCGTTGCCGGCGGGGGTGAGGCCATAGGCGGAGTTGTACTCGCGCTGCGCGGACTCCATCCGGCGCTTGGTGGTGGCGAGCGTGGTCGCCTCTGCGAACAGCAGCTGGCGAGCAGCCTCCAGCTCAGCTGTAGCCGCGGTCGGGTTCGTCATGGGCGCGACGGGGGTGTTGAGGCCCCGAAGCACGGAGCCGAGGGGGTCGGAGGTGCCGGTGCGGGCGGCTGCGGCAGCCGCCTGCGCCTCCGCCCTGACGCGACCGGAGGTCGTGCAGGAACCGGTGGCCATCACCCCCGCACGGACGCAGGAGTCGTCAGCACTGCCCAGGGCGAGCGCGCCCAAAAACGAGGGAGCGTCGAGGCAGTCAAGCACCTTGCTAGGGTACTCATCGGCAGCTGGCTCGCCGGTGAGGCCCAGCTTGCCGAAGCGCTCGATGAGGGTGGCGACGTCGGACAGAGGATCGCCGCCGCGCCACTCGTCGGAGAGGTCGGCTGCGGCGCCCGCAGAGCTAGCGGGAACGAGGTCCCGCCCCGCGGGAGCAAGCCCCGCGAGCATGCAGTTCCGCCCGGACGCGGGGCGGCCGGGGGAGGTGGTGAAGGTTCCCTCCCAGAGCGTGACTCCGGCCGGCGCCGCGGACGGCCCCACGGTGGGCGCCAACTGTCGTCGTTTTCTTACGGCAGAGGCCATGGGGTGGCTTATCGAGAGTGGTTGGGGACGAAGGACGCCGGTGGACTCCGGGAGCAGGATCGGGAACAAGCGGTGCGGGACACACGATGTACCCAGGTTTGGGGCCCCTAGCGGGAGGTAACACCCCTAGTCCTGCTAGTCTAGTTGATGAACCGAAAGGGGCTACAATGGTGCTCCTTGAGCTGTCTGGGTAGAGGAGGAAGAAGGAGCTAGCTTGCTCTCCTCGCCTCTCTACGTGAGTGAGTGTGTGTGTGTGTGTGTCTCCATCTATCGCCCCCTCTGCATGGGGGAGCTCCGGGGGGTTTTTATAGGCCAACCCCCTGGATTACAATATGCGTAGAAGGCGCCGAAGGGCCCCGGATGGCGGTCTCTCTAGCCGGCCATGGGGCCCCCGGCCGAAGAGTCTTCTCATTGGTAGGGCCCGCCGGCTGCAGGGTCCCGTCGCTGGTAGGGCCCGCCGGCTGCAGGGTCCCGTCGGAAGCCGGAAGGGGCCCGCTTGGCAGACTCACGCGCTTGTCACGTCGCGCACGGGTCGTCCTGCGGGGCATCGTCTCGCGGTAGCCGGCCGCGGTCAGCGGTACGGCCGGCCGCACTGTGGCCATGCCGGGGCAGGTAATGGAATGGTTGAGGGCGTGCCGGCACTGTGCCGCCCGCCTGGTCGCAGTCGGCCGGAGTCAGTGGCACTGTTGCCTCCACTGTGGCCATGCGGGTGCTGACCACCGACGCGACGGGGGCCACTGTAACCATGCGTACTCTGACCACGGTACCGGAGGCACTGCTGACACACCGGGCGTCAGGTCGTCGTCATGCGAGGCGTGGCGACGGGACGGGAGCCGACCCGCCGGCTAGAAGGCCAGGAGCCTCCACCCCCGGCCGGCTGGCTGGTCGGAGCTGGCCGGGCAGAGCCGGACTACAGGGGGAGGCGGATCGCCCTGTAGTCGTTTTTCGAAAAGCGGGAGTAAAGACCCAGCCGAGGTTACCCCGGGGTTATCCCCCCGACAGACATCCTTCATGCCTCTGTGGTAGGGGTCGGTGATGGCCATGGCAAGGTCAACCAGGGAGTCCTTATGCTTCTCCTTGCCGCCCAAGATCCTTTACTGGCATTGGATGTCCACAAGATTCCGACAGGCCAAACCCGTGGTCTTGAGCACCTTTTCATCATTGGTGATGTCCACCGTACCGAATATGTAGTCGGGGCTGTTGACAAACCTGGCGAAATGCTCGCAAGGACTTGTGGCCAGGCAATAGTGGTATATGAGGATGTAATGGCCCATGCACAGCTGGGTGATGACAACCTTCTTATCATGCCCGGCACGACCGCCGGTGTACTCGAGGTTGAAGCCGACAACTTTGTACTTGTCATGGGCAAGTAACTGCTCCATGGTGTGGATGGAGTCCTCCATAGACTGGGTCGTTGGTGTATACCACTGAGAGCTCCTTGAACCTTACGTGGGTGTCCACGTAGGCACGAATGGGGAACTGCCGCTCGTCGTCAGCAACCGCTGGGAGCGCCACCATTGGAGTCGAGCAGGATATCCTCTCTGTATTTGGAGTCATGGGTGTGCTTCTTGCGTTGTGGGGAAAGGTTGAAGAGAGACAAGAGGTTAAATGAGCGGCGGAGTAAATGGGTGCTGGACGAGCTGTAATTGGCACGTCTTGTCACCGTATTCCCGGTGGAGGATTGCTGTGAAAGCTTAACCAGTGCGCGAACACGCCGTTCGTATGGCCACGGGCCGGTTCCAAGTGCCGCCAACGTATCGTTGGTGAGCCCGTTCCTGCGCAACCGCGCAGGTTCCCGCATGCAACCGTGCAAAGCTTCCCCGCCCGGCTCGGTTGGCCACGCGTCGGCTGGAAGAAGCTCCCATTATTGTGGGCGTTAAATGGCAATCGGTTGGCAAAAACGAAGTGTGTGCAATGACTTAAAGCAGCGCACACGTTCAACACTAAGCAGCGGGTGTGACGGTGTGAATGATCATTGTCGGTTCCGTAATATAGTTCATTTGCGATGAGATCAGGAGGGGAAACACAAGCTAGAATGGTAATTAAATCAAGTCGATTACATGCTAAGGTGCATATATCAATCATTCATTGCATATTTAAGTCAAAATGGTACTGCCAAAATATGACTCACCTACGATGCCCGTTCACTAATTGTATCACAAATGGAAGAAATATGACAAGCCTTAGATTCGATGATTACAAGGTTCAAACTGATATTGGAAATGAAATTCGGCTTATGCGGAACCTTTGTCACACAGCTGTAGACGCCCGCGCTGATTAACTGAAAATGAACATATGAAAGGTCCAAACTGATATTTACAACTAGTCCTACCAGTTCACTATTTCTGCAAAGGGATCATCCACTGACAAGTCATGTAGGGGCTTGACACATAGACATCCTAGTACTATGCCACCTGAACTTTTAAAATGCACCTCAGCTTCTGCGAAGCCTATTCCATTCTGCTGAAGACGTCAATGTTGATCAGTAAACCATTCATTTGTGCGCACTATATGTACGCCCAACCTCATTACATTTAGCACACTTGCTTTCGCAAGAAAGAACCTGGCGAATTTAATCTCCCGTAAGGTCCCTCGGTAGGAGTTCAAAGTAATTTCAGAGAGATGGAGATCAAGGCATTCAATTGGAATTCCATGATATTGCGTCACATTATCCGCTGCTTGGCCTAATCGGATCTTCAAAAGAGAAGAGAACGTGTTAGTGTCTAGATGCAGTTTTGAACACCACGAGGCTCTTTGTTTTGCAGAATTTCTAAAATAAACGAATAGAGTGGCATGCCACCTTTGACCCAACATGATTAACATGGTGTTTTATTACGTTGTAGGAAAACGTAGGATTCTTCAGGATGGGTTGTAGTGGATGGAAACTTTGCAATGAAAACTAGTAGAAATGAATCCAAAGGAGAAATACCTACGGAATGTAATCATATGAATCAAGCAACCACTATAGAAGAAAAAACATATATGTACTGAAATCCTCCAAAAATTCCTTTAGAAATTGTAGTACATTTGTCATTGTAAACTGGGAAAATGTTACCAAAAAATTGAAATCTGTTGTGGTTAACATTTAATAGGATAGTAGCATCACCTCTATATATAGCTTCTCCGCACACGGAAAGCATTTCAGGAATCTAGGAACTTGATCCAGGTCGTGGCCGGTAGATTCTAGTGCCAAGACCTTCGCTGTGCGCAGATACGGGGTCAATCTTGACGGAATTATTTTCTGGGTGATAGAGGAACATACATGTTAAAAATTAGGAAAAAATAATTTGAAGAAGGAGAAGAACAAGAAGAATGGTGTACCTGAACGGTTATGTATCCAATAACAAGTTCAGAGAATTTGACAGATGACAGAAAGAAAGCGATTTTATGCCCACCCGAAGGAAAACGTTTGGGCCGGCTGGAGCTCGACACGGAGCAAAATGTAGATGATCTCCGCAAATGGGCGAGGTAGGAGGACGTGGTTGGAAGTTTTTTGACACGAGGCCTTGCGCAAAAGACGAGTACTTCAGAGCCCACCAGGAAAAGGATATTGGTTCGCATCTCTATATTGATCCGCGGCGCAGCCCAACACTGTCAATTTCGACGCATAAATGACATTGATTCTTGTTGGACCTTGTTAATCAACTACAACCAATCTCTCAAGTAAAGCTACATCCTCAATGACCATATCATGATACACCTGAACTGATCTCCTATTGCAGCACCGGCAACACACATAAATTGTTCGAAGATTCATGGAGGCGATGTTGAGGCTAGTCAACCCCCAGAAAGCATCAAGACAAAGGTACTCGAGCGCGGTTTAACCACGGAGCCGGTGCTGCATGCAGACATCGAAGAACATGAGCCGATTTAGTCGAGGGAGAACAAGAGCGGGCGTGTCGTTAATATGGGGGAAAACACAGTTCATGAAACAAGCGCGACAAAGCGTGGGCGCGACGCAAACGTGGACCTTGGCAGCGAGGTCATATGCCCATAATTAAACCTGAGCTCCTCGAGCTGATCTAGGGTGGAGGATAGGAACCATTCGTCAAGCTTGGCTTGGATCTTGCCATCGGAACGGAACTTGCCGATTTTAAGGCCTTTGATTGGGCCACGGTGCGTGCCGAGGATCTTGGACAATATGCCAATGTGTTTGCAATAGTTACATCTGAGCTTCTAGTCATCGATGAAATTGAGGGGGAGGTGCGCCATAGGGGGCACCACCGCCGGGATAGGAAGGTTGTCTTCATGCCATTTTTTATTGAGAGGAGGGAAATGATGACTATCAACATATCATCGGGGAGGGTGCTGATGATGACTACACCCACCGGAGCCTCTTGCGGTTCTGGCTTGATGATAATCCCCAAGTGCAAGGAATCATTGTAGCACTTTCCAAAGATGTAAGTGATAAGTATGGAGTGTCGAACCCACAAGGAGCTAGAGGTAAGATCAATATTCCCTCAAGTCATATCTTCTGCTGATACGACTCTACGTACACCAAGCGTTTGCTTCTATCTAGAAACGAGAAATAAAACGGCCTTGTGGGTATATAGAGGATAGCTTTGCATTATACTGGAGAACGAAATATGAAAAATAGTTGCTGCCTAAATAAAGTTAGAATATATTACAATATATTACAAATAGCGAGTGTGGAATAATGATGGTATGGTGTGCGGAATTGTCCTAGGCAATTGATAACAAGATCGGTAATCATTATTGCAATTTGATATGAGGGAGAGGCATGAGCTAACATACTTTCCATAATTGGATCCTATGAACTTATGATTGGACCTCTAGCAAGCATCCGCAACTACTAGAAATCATTAAGGTAAACCGAACCATAGCATTAAGTATTAAGTCCCCTTTACTCCCATACGTAAACAACCCCCTTACTCTCCCTCTATCACTTTAGCCATCCACTATAAGTGAATCATAAACATATTGCAACACCCTTCAGTGGGAATCCCCCACGTGTGCGCGGCATGGGAGGCACCTTAGGACAGCAGCAAAATAAAACATACAACTCAAACCAATCAAGATCATCAATCAACCCAAAGGACAAAAGAAATCTACTCAAACATCATGGGATGGCAACACATCATTGAATAATAATATGTGGCATAAAGCACCATGTTCAAGTAGGGGATTACAGCGGGGTGCGGGAGAGTGGACCGTCGAAAAGAGATGAGGAAGGTGATGAACACGGTGACGTTGATGAAGACGATCAGCGCGACGATGGTTCCCCCGGCGGCACTCCGACGCAACTAGGAGAGAGGGGGAGAGAGTCTCCCCCTTGGGCTTCGTCCTCCATGTCCTCTCGCTAGTTGGGGAGAGGTTCTCCCCACTGGTCCTTAGCCTCCATGGCTCCCGGAGGGGCGAGAGCCCCTCCGAGATTGGATCTCTCTCTGTCTCTCTTTGTTTTCTTCTCTATTTTCTCTCCAAATGAGTTTTTCTTCGATAGAAAGAGTTGCGGCGGAGCGGAAGTTCTAGGTTAATTTCTGATGGTTTCTCTATTTATAGGATTTTTCAGCGTTGGAATCACGCAAAACGGAGCCACGGCGTGGTCCCAAGCCATCAGGGTGCCATACCCCCCAAGCGCTCCGTGATGGCTTGGGAGCACCTGGTGGCCCCCCTACGGTTGTTCTTCGCTCCAGTATTGCTCATATGTTCCCAAAAAATCGTCAAAAAGTTTCGGGCGATTCCGAGAACTTACATTTTCTGCACAAAAAACAACACCACAATAATTCTGCTGAAAACAGCGTCACTCCGGGTTAGTTCTAATTTAATCATATAAATTGCATCAAAACCATATAAAAATATTCTAAACATAGGTGAATATGGCATGAATACTTCACAAATTATCGATACGTTGCAGACGTATCAGCATCCCCAAGCTTAATTCCTACTCGTCCTCGAGTAGGTAAACGATAAAGGAAATAATTTATGAAGTGTGAATGCTAGCATAGTATATAAGTTTTATCAACGTTAATTCCAATCACTTTTTCTAGCATCATAAACATCAACTCTTTTCTCATAGAACTTCTCATGATCAAGTAGCATGCTATTCACATGTTAAAGTAGACCATTAACTTTCTTGAAAACTAGCAAACTATATTTTCAGTCATCAAACAATTACAATTCATCTTATTTTCAGGAAGGGTCTATGTAAGAGTTTTTATTTAGCAAACTCCACATACTCAACCATCATTTAGTCTTCCATGATTGCTAACACTCAAAGCATATTTTTAGAACAAGCAGTTTCAGTCAAACACATAGAAAGATAGGGGCTTAATGTTCCGCCTCCAAACTTATTTATCTCAGGGATAATGTCAACAATACTGGATCATGATCACCAATATTCAGCTGGATATATGTGCCTGGATCTTTCCCTACCACATGATGCTTGCCAACTAAAGAATTAATAGATTAGAATAGGGATGAACAATATTGACTCTTGCATAAAAGTAAATATAGAAAAGTAAATACATAAAAGTAAAATATAGGCCCTTCGCAGAGGGAAGCAGAGGTTGTCATGCACTTCTTATTTTTGGATGTGCAATCTCTTAATGAAAATGAACGTCACTTTATATTGCCCCTTGTGATAGAAACCTTTATTATGTAGTCTATCGCTTTTATTTCTTCACCATCACTAGTTCGTACAAAGCTTATTTTACCTTCCAATAAAAGATCATACATATTTAGGAGCAATTTTTTTATTGTTTTTTGCACTTATGACAACTTACTTGAAGGATCTTATTCAATCCATAGGTAGGTACGGTGGACTCTCATGGCAAGAAAATATGTTTAAGGGTTTTTGGATGCACAAGTAGTATCTCTACTTAGTACGGATTTTTGGCTAGCAAAATATCCTAAGCAAGCACCACATGTTAGAGGATCCATGACAATATAACTTCTATGTGAATATAAACAAACATAACCATTACGTTCTCTTTCTTGTCCAACATCAACTACTTGATCAAGTTTGAAAATAATTAATGAGAGCTCACAATCATAGAAGATGTCCAACATAGTACATCTATATGTGAAATCTCTCTTCCTTCAATATTATTTCATGAATTGTTGAAGTGACCAATGCTATGTTTGCTAACTTCCAATAAATTTTACCGCTTATACTTCTTGTATGTGAAGTCATTACTCCCCATGGGACAAGCATATGAAGCCTACATAATTTCACATTAATGACATTCAATTAATTCAACATTTTTTAGGATATAAGTGAGGGACAAGAGTGATCATCAAACTACTCTAAAAAACATATAAGTGAAGATCATAGAGAATTCTACAATGAATATAGAGGGGCCAATATCCAAGCTCAAAATATATAAGTGAAGCACACGAAGCATTCTATAAAGCCATACTCAACAAATTTAAGTGAAGCGCATGAAGCATTCTATAAATAAGCCAAGGATTATCTTATACTAGTGTGGTACATAAAATAAAAGGGAAGAATAAACATCAAAGATGCCCAAAGAATAGCACATGTGAACGAATAAAAACTTATGACATCATAGGCTAACCGATAATTGTTGACGAAGAGAGGTGGGATGTGTAGCATCCCCAAGCTTAGATGTATGAAACTTCTGATCATATTGGGGAGCCTTGGTAATACCCAAGCTTGAGCTTTTGTGTCGTGTTACTACCTCTCATATCCTGGTTTCACCTAAGTCTCAAAAACTTCATCTACACAAAACTTGGAAAGAACTCGTGAGATAGATTAGTACACATAAGAATAAGTCAACACTTTATGTACTACCAAGACAAGTTGCATAATAATTTTCAAACATTATCTACTGTATACTATCATTTCCACAATTTATATATACCAATATAAGTAATGAAAACTATAGAAGAGTAGATAACAAAACTATGACAACAATCTATCTAAACAGGACAGTTTGTAAAAATTAAATCAAAAAGTGTACTTATGTATCTCCAAAAATTATGAAAATTTAGGACATGCTAAAAAAATTATATGACAGTATGTTGTAAAAATTTCATAAGCTTTCAACGTTCTAGTAAAATACGAAAATTCCAACACTACAGAAAAAGTTTCTGTTTTTACACATCATACATCAAACATGCAATTGAGACATCTTAAGACAATTCTTGGAACCTTTTATTGAAAAGCATGATTATAAATCTGGTGGAGGCTGCCCCCGACCAGTAGTAGGATAGGAGGCTCCCAGGCAGGAGGCCTTGCCTTTTCGATCCGATGTTGATGTTTGTGCTAGCCTTCTTAAGACAAACTTCTTTACCTATTAATAAAGGACGGAGTGCTTCTGCCCGTACGTCATCAAAATTGCCCCTAAAGTTGCAAAATATTACCCACCAATGCCATCGATAAATGATAAAAAACGTTTCATACAGAAAAATCTTGGATTGGGCCGGCCCATGCAGTAGGAACCTCCTATACTCCGCTCTGCGCGTTAGGAGAAGAAACAACGTACCGGTTTGGGGCGGCCCATGTATGACCGATCTGTTTTTTAAATTTTGTTTTTATTTTTCGTTTTTCTTTTCTGTCCTTGTTTTTCTAGTTTAAATAATTTTGGGAATTCAAAACAAAAATCGAAAATTCAAAAGAATGAGAATTGTGAAACAAAATGTTTAATAATTAATAAACGTTTGCGTATTCAGAAAATGTTATCGATTTTAAAAAAATGTTCGCATATTTAAGAATTGTCACAAATTTTAAACAAATGTTTGGGAAATCAAAAAACGTTCATGATTTTTTAAAAAGTTCTAGTATTATAAAATGTTAATGGAATTGAACAAAAAATAGTCAATCCAAAAAATGTTCATGAATTGAAAAAAATCCTAAATATTCAGTAACTGTTCAGAAATTAAAAAAATAGTTTATCGATTCATAAAACGTTCGCTGATCCACTAAATCACATATTTTAAAAAAAATCATCAATTTCGAAAATTGTTCCCCAAAGTCGAAAAAAAGTTCTTCGGCTCTAGACATTTTCATCGATTCGATAAACATGTTTTAAAAATGTTCACATTTTTTTAAATAATATCTGAAAATAGTTTAAAATGTTCCTCATTTTAGAAAATGTTTGCATATTTGAAAAATGCTCACGATTTCAAATAAGTTCACGAGTTTAAAAAAATGTTCATCATTTTCAAAAATTGTTCAGGATTTCACGAAAATGAGAGTGATAGTGTATCACAATGATGTAACAATATTTGGTCTTGGCCATTGAAGATTATGATTTTTTTTCCGTTGCAATGCACGGGCCATTTTGCTACTGTTTACTTATGTCTGTACTCAGATATTATTGCTTTCGCTGACTCGTTTGTATTTGAACTTATGTATTCGAGCCCTCGAGGCCCCTGGCTTGTAATATGAAGCTTGTATGGCTTTAATTTGTGTCTAGAGTTGTGTTGTGATATCTTCACGTGAGTCCCTAATCTTGATCGTGCGCATTTGCGTGTATGCTTAGCGTACGATCAAAATGGGGGTGTCACAAATCTCCCTCAAGCTTGGAGGAGGCTTCTCCAGCTACTTAAAGTTTTGCCTGATCATGCTCTTAAGAAAAATAAAATACTTGATATCTTTTATAATGGACTAATTGATGCTTCTAGGGGCAACCTAGATAGTTGTGCTGGTTGTGTTTTCAGGGAACGAATTTTTGGGCAAGCTGAAGAACTATTGAATAATATTTTGAAAAATGTTAATGATTGGACACTTCCTGAACCACGTCCTGAACCAATTACAAAGAAGAGAGGTATTCTATTCCTCAGTACAGAAGATATGTAAGAAGCCAAGAAATCTATGAAAGTAAAATGTATTAATAGTGAAGATGTTAAGAACCTACCTGCTATTGAAGAAATACATGAACTTGACACCCCTACACAGGTGGTAGATGTAAATTATCTTCGTAGATTCGATGAAAGTGATATACCTTACAATAAAATTGCTAGTCAATGCATGGATGAATTTGATAATTACATTTTTAAGTAAGAACAATTCAATATGTATGTTAAGGATCAATTAAATTATGATTGATCGCTTGAGTGACTTGATGTTTAGAATTGCTAGTGATGATAGAGGTCTAGGTAAAAACTCATCCATGGTTCATACTCAGTTAGAACAAGTTGCTAAGTCACAAAATGATTTGCTTACTGAAATGAATAATAAATTGAATGATCATGCTATTAGAGTTGTGACTAGAGGGGGTAGAATGACACAAGAACCCCTTTATCCTGAAGGACATCCTAAGAGAATTGAGCAGGATTCCCAGAACATTAATAATGATATACTTAGTCCATCTAAGAAGAAAAAGAAAAAGAAAAATGATAGGACTTTGCATGATTCTAGTAAACCTGTGATAGAAAAACCTTCTCGAAATCAAAATGATGTTTCTATTTCTGATGCTGAGACACAATCTGGTACTGAACATGCACCAACTGATAATGAAAATGATGATATTCATGTTGATGTTCAACCAAATAATGATAAAAAACCTGATAATGATGCAGAAATAGAACCTGCAGCTGACTTGATAACCCACCACCTAAGAATAAACGTTATGATAAGAGAGATTTCATTGCTAGAAAACATGGTAAAGAAAGAGAGCCATGTGTTCAAAAACCCATGCAATTCCCTCGTAAGCCTTCTAAAAATAAGGACGAGGAAGAGTTTGAACTCTGTGTTGAAATGCTTAGGCCTATCTTTGTGAACATGTTTGACTGATATTTTAAAGATGTCTCCTTATGCAAAATATATGAAAGATATTGTCAGTAATAAAAGAAAGATACCTGAAGCTGAGATTTCCACCATGCTTGCTAATTACTCTTTTGAGGGGGGAGTACCTAAGAAATTGGGAGACCTCGGGATACCTATTATACCTTGCTCCATTAAACGAAGTTTTGTCAAAACTGCATTATGTGATTTAGGAGTTGGTGTTAGTGTTATGCCTTTCTCCCTATATAAAAGATTTGATTTGAATAAGTTCACACCTACTGAAATATCTTTGCAAATGGATGATAAATCCACTTCTATACCTATTGGGATTTGTGAGGATGTCCCAGTTGTTGTTGCAAATGTTACTATTTTAATGGACTTTGTTATTCTAGAGATGTCCGAGGATGACAACATGTCGATTATCCTTGGTAGACCCTTTTTGAATACTACAGGGGTTGGTATTGATTGCAACAAAACCAAGGTTACTTTTCATGTTAATGGAAATCAGCACACCGTATACTTTCCGAAGAAATGAGTTGTGGTGAATAATATCAATTCTATTGAGCAAATAACAACAATCACTTTCGAAGATTTCAAATTTCCTCTCCCTACAGTCAAGAAGAGATATGATATTCTTATTGTTGGTGAAATGCATATCCCCATTGAGGTAACCTAGTGTCATACGAAAAAAAATCAGTTTCATTTCAATCGAGAACGATTCGTTAATAAGACTTGATCAACCTTATTAATGGATTCTTTTTGAGAAGCATGTGGTCGATAAATTTAGTGAGCACAACTTTTTGCAATTTTAGTTTGCTCTTTGTTATTTATAGTTTAATAAAGTAAAATGCCATCATTCCCTATTTTCTGAATAAACCCTACAATAAAAAATGACCAAAAAATAAAAGTGCTCAGAATGTCATAAAAATTTTAACGTGAATTTTTATAGAATATTTAACAATTTCTGGAGCTGAAAACATCCAAGGCGGTGCACTTGTTGCTCACAAGGCAACAGGGCGCGGCCACCCCCCATGGGCACGACAAGATGCCTTGTGGGTCCTACACGGACCTACTCACTTAGTACTTCAGCCCACATCATCTCTTACCTCTAGAAAAAAATTCCCGGTTGCTCTCTCTCTCTTGTGTTCTTGCTTCCAAACCTGAGACTTTCGATCTCTTTGCTCGGAGCTCCGTTTCCGAAACTGTTTTGAGGGATTGCTCCTTGGTATGTGACTCCTCCATTGCTCCAATTAGTTTTTGCTTTAGTGGATTATATTTTGCATATTTTTCAGCACTTGGTGCCACTAGAAATGAGCTTGCATGTTGAATTATTTGAGTTCCAAGTAGTTAGAATGCTTGATAGGGCCTCTAGGCATCCATATGGGTAGTTGCTATCAATCTTACAAAGTTTTGTTGACATGATTTTGTGGTCCAAAAATTTCAGAAATTTGTTCTTAGGAAAATGAACATATTTAGGAGGAGTTCTTTAAGTAGGAGGTCCTCTGGGGAATCATCGAGCGAGAACTCGTTGCGACAAGCGTACATTGAACCAAGGGCAAGCTAAGCGCGAATGGCCGGAACCAAATCATGTCGGTAGCCGTGTAACGAGTTTATGATTGGGGCCGGTATTAAGGAAGAATTTGATCAATATATTCAGAACACTGAGCTCATGATACATCTCCAACGTATCTATAATTTTTTATTGTTTAATGCTATTATATTATCATTCTAGGATAGTTTTTGGGCATTTATTGGCTGATTCATACTATTTTTAGCACTAACCTATTAACCAAGTGCCAAGTGTCGGTTGCTGGTTTCTTCATGTTTTTGGCTTTTCAGGAATACCATACCAAACGAAATCCAAATACCCCGAAACTTTTTGACAATTTTTTCTGGACAAAATAAGGACCTGGAAGCTTCGGAGGGAAACCGGGGGCCACACGAGGTGCCCCCAAGCCAACAAGGCGCGCCCAGGGGGGTGGTCGTGCCTTGATGGCTTGGGGCCACTTCCCAGGCCCTCTGGCATTGTTCTCTGGCCTATAAATTCTGATTAATCCCAAAACCCTAGGGAGCCTCCCGAAACACTTTTTCCGCCTCCGCAAGTCTCTGTTCCACCGTGTGCCAATCTGGAGCCCTGTTCCGATGCCTTGCTGGAGGGGGGATCGATGACGGAGGGCCTCTACATTAACGTTGCTGCTCCCATGGTAATGTGTGAGTAGTTCCCCACAGACCTACGGGTCCGTAGTTAGTATCTAGATGGCTCTCTCTATGTTCTTTGTTGCCATGATCACCGCGATTCCCGCGGTGAAGAGTTTGGCCAACTAGATTGGTTTATCTTCAGTGGGAGAGGTGCGTTGTAGTGGGTTCAATCTTGCGGTGCTCTATATCCCAGTGACAAAGTAGGGGACAAGACACGTATTTTTATTGCTTCCACTGAGGGTAAAATGATGGCGTTTAATCATATTAATTGGATTTACTTTGTCTACATCATGTCATCATTCTCCAAGCATTACTCTGTTTCACTTAATAATCTAGATGCATGCTGGATAGCGGTCGATGAGTGGAATAGTATATAGTAGTAGATGCAGGCACGAGTCGGTCTACTTGTTTATGGACGTGGTGCCTATATGCATGATCATTTCCGTTAATAAATATTGCATAACTATGCGCTTTTCTATCAATTGCCCAACAACCATTTGTGTACCCACCATATGCCTTGTTCGAGAGAGAAGCCTCAAGCGAACACTATGGCCCCCGGGTCTATTCACAAATATATTTATAAACGCTCTTATTTCCTTGCTGCCATTTTTTACTTTTTACTTTTTATTTATTTTCTATTTTATATTTATCCAACTATCATCTACACTACTTATCGCTTGCACGTAACGAGTTCAAGGGGATTGACAACCCTCTTGCCCGCGTTAGGTGCAAGTGTGTGCTCCTTTCTGTGTAGGCGCTGAAGATGGGAAGTTGTGTGATCCTCCTATTGGTTCGATAACCTTGGTTCTCACTGAGGGAAATACTTATCTATACTGTGTTGCATCATCCCCTCCTCTTCGGGGAAAAACCCAACGCAGATCACAAGTATCAAGAAGGATTTCTTGCGCCGTTGCCGGGGAGTATCATCAACTTACTATCAAGTACCTTCTCAAAAATTATAATTCACTTGTTCTACTTTTTATTTGCTGTTATATTTTTCTTTCTATAAAAAACAAAAAAAATCAAAATATTTATCTTTGCGAGTTTACTTGCTTCACTTGCTTTACTTGTTGGTTTACTCGCTTCGCTTGTTACTTTGCTTTCTTGGTCACCATGTCTCAAGATAATACCAAGTTGTGTGACTTATCGAATACTAATAACAATGATTTTATTATAACTCCTATACCATCTTCCACTAGTGCGGAGTTGAAAGATCAATTTTCCGGAAGTCCTAATGAGGATCCGGTTGTGCATCTCAATATTTTTGTTGAATTATGTGATATGCAAAATAAAAAGGATATGGATAATGATGTGGTCAAATTAAAATTATTTCCTTTTTCACTAAGAGATAAAGCTAAAGCTTGATTTTCATCTTTACCGCGTAATAGTATTGGAACATGGGATAAATGTAAAGATCATTACCAAGTATTTTCCTCCTGCTAAGATCATCTCCCTTAGAAATAAAATTATGAATTTTAAGCAATATGACCAAGAAGATGTTGGACAAGCTTGGGAGAGGATGAAATTTATGATTAAAATTTTCCCAACTCATGGCTTGAACTTATGGACGCTTATACAAAATTTCTATGCGGGACTAAACTTTGTGTCTAGAAATCTTGTAGGTTCTGCTGCAGGTGGTACCTTCATGGAAGTGACATTAGGAGAGGCCACTAAACTTCTGGACAACATTATGACAAATTACTCTCAATGGCATATCGAGAGAGCTCCAACTGGTAAGAAGGTAAATTCTGTTGAGGAAATTGCTACTTTGAGTGAGAAAGTGGATGCTCTTATGAATATGGTTGCTAGTAAACATGTGCATGTTGATACCAACAATATGCCTTTTTCTACCTTTATTGAGAAAAATGATGATGTTATTGATGTGGACTTTATCTCGCGAAACAATTTCAACAATGATGCATATAGAGGAAATTTCAACTCTAGACCGTACCCCAGTAATTCCTATAATAATTATGGCAATTCTTATGGAAATTCTTGTACAAATAATAATAGAATATCCTCTGATCTTTAGAACACCATTAAAGAATTTATTAGTTCTCAAAAGATTTTTAATACTATGGTAGAAGAAAAATTGCATAAAGTTGATGATATGGCTACGAACGTGGATAGGATTGCTCTTGATGTGGAAACTCTTAAAAATAAAAATTTGCCACCTAAGAATTTATCAATGAGTTCATTAAATCCATCCAAATATCTATTAATGAGAGTAAGGAGAGGACCGCGAGGTTGTGAGACAAGCGAGAATTCTTAGGAAATGCTCTTCCACCCGGTTTTTACCGTAATCATGATGAAGATCTTAAAATGATTGGTACTTCTCCCATTAATTCTTTGTTTACTTCTATGAAAATAGATGATAAAGGCACTGGAGATGAGTCAACTTTAGCTAGAAGGCATCCCGTTTGTTTGGAGGGTGATGATTCTAATGGAAAAATTGAAAAAAGTGGGTTTGGAGAGGCCAAAGCTTTAACTTGTGATGTACCCACTATCTTGGATTACAAGGACTTTAATCATTAAAGTTTCTCTTTAGTAGAATGTATTTCTTTGTTGCAATCCATAATTAGCTCACCCAATGTCTATGAACAAAACAAGGCTTTTACTAAACATATAGTAGAAGCAATGATAAAAGCTTATGATGAGAAAGTTGAACTAGAAGTTTCTGTACCTAGAAAATTGCATGATGAATGGGAACCTACATCAAAATAAAGCTTAAATAATATGAATGCAATGCTTTGTGTGAACTTGGTGCTAGTGTTTCAACTATACCTATATCTCTTTGTGATGTGCTTGGTCTCACCGATATTCAAGATTGTTCCCTTAACTTGCATCTTGCGGATTCTACCATCAAGAAACCTTTGGGTAGAATTAATGATGTTCTTATCCTTGCTAATAGGAATTATGTGCCTGTAGATTTCATTGTTCTTGATATTTAATGCAATTCGTCTTGTCCAATTATACTTGGAAGACATTTCTTACGAACTATCGGTGCCATTATTGATATGAAAGTGGGAAACATAAGATTCCAATTCCCATTAAAGAAAGGGATGAAACACTTCCCTATGAAGATAATTAAACCACCTTATGAATCTATCATGAGGGATACTTATGGATTGAGTGTCAAGGATGACAACACATGATCATATGCATTATGGCTAGCTAGGGGCATAAAACAATAGCGCTAGTTGGGAGTCAACCCAATAATTATCTTATTTTTCTTCTTTTACTTCCTGTTTGTTTTAGATAACATGATTTTTCTACTGTAATTATTGTGTTTTTATGTTTAAATTAGTGTTTGTGCCAAGTAAAGCCTTTAGGATGACTTGCATGATAAGTAGAATTGATACGGTGCAAAAACAGAAACTTTTGCGTCCAGTGTAGAATTTCTCTGATTTTACTGGGACGTCTTTTTGATCTGAAATTTTTACACAATATTTCTATACAAATTCCCCAGGTTTTCCTAAGTTTACAGAATTTTCTGATATACATATGTATAGTTTCTCAACAGATCATTACAGACTGTTCTGTTATCGACAAATTTTGTTTTTTGCTTGCACAGTTTGCTTGTTTTGGATGGTACAAGCCATGGAGAAGTTACAATACATTACCTTATGCAATAGTAACATATGAATCAATTTATAAAAGTACCTAAAGTATTTGATATGTTTGTTATACTAACGGTTCTCACGAAGGTTTCTGTTGAGTTTTGTGTGTTGAAGTTTTCAAGCATTGGGTGTTATCACGATGGATGAAGGAATAAGGAGTGGCAAAGAGCCTAAGCTTGGGGATGCCCAAGGCACCCCAAGTAAAATTCTATGAATACTCAAGCGTCTAAGCTTGGGGATGCCCCGGAAGGCATCCCCTCTTTCGTCTCAATCCATCGGTATGTCACTTGTAGCTACATTTTTATACATCACATGCTATTTTCGCTTGGAGCATTGTGTGCTTTAGTTTGCTTTTGTTTTAGTTGTCCACAATCATTGTTTTCTGGACACAACTACTTGAGAGAGACACATATTCACCATGATTTGTTAGAATACTCTTTGTGCTTCACTTATATCTTTTGAGCTAAGCAGTCGCTCTAGTAATTCACTTATGTCTTTTAGAGCACGGTGGCGTATAGATTTTATAGAAATAATTGCACTCTCGTTCTTCACTTAATTTTTTTTAAGATTTAATAAATATTGACGGTAATTTTCATGGGTTATAAGACTAGTCCAAAAATAATAGGTATTGAAGGAGTGTATAATCAAAACCTTCATGTAGCAGATAAAAGAGAAATTGTGGGTTAATGATATTGATGTTGTAATATGAAAGGGCGTGAGTGCATGGTTGTCATTTAGTAGGAATATCGATAGTTAAAGGGTGTTAATTTGTTGTTCATCTTAATATTGGTTATGACATGGTGATAATGTGTGAGCATTCTTATTCCTCGTTGAAATCCTAGTGTTGTTTAGGTCGGAGGCGCGTGATGGTTAACTCCTCCCATCCTCCTCCCTATGGGCATGCAAGTAGTACTTTGCTTTGAGAGAGCTAATAAAGCTTTGCAGTAAGTATGTGAGTTCTTCATGACTAATGTGAATCCATGGATGCACCTTTTCATATTTCCTAGCCTCTTCGGTACCTTGCATTGCCCATTCTCACCTCGAGGAGCGGTGCAAACTTCACCGGTGCATCCAAAACCTACGGTATGGTACGCTCTGTTGCACATAAGCATCATTATATCTTCCTCAAAATAGCCACCATACCTATCTATCATGGCATTTCCATAGCCATTCTGAGATATATTGCCATGCAACTTCCACCGTTACATCATATGACTAGTACACTCATTGTCATATTGCTTTGCATCATCATGTAGCTGACATAGTATTTGTGGCACAACCACCGTTCATCATTATTTACATGCTACACTAGATCATTGCACATCTTGGTACACTGCCACAGGCATTCATATAGAGTCATATTGCTTAGTAGTTTTTCATATCGAGTTGTAAGTAAATAAAAGTGTGATGCTTTTCATTATCATAGCACTGTCTCAGTGAGGAAAGGATGATGGAGACGATGATTCCCCCACAAGTAGGGATGAGACACCGGACAAAAAATAAAAAAAGAAAAAGAAAGAAAAAAAGAAAAAAAGAGAGAAAGAAAAAAGAAAAGAAAAAAGAGAAAAAAAATAAAAAATAAGAAAAAAAATAAATGAGACAAAAGAGAGAAGGGACAATGCTACTACTTCTTTCTCCACACTTGTGCTTCAAAGTAGCACCATATTTTTCATATAGAGAGTCTCATGTTTTGTCACTTTCATATGCTAGTGGAAGATTTTCATTATAGAACTTGGCTTGTATATTCCGATGACGGGCTTCCTCAAATGCATGAGATCTTCACGAGCAAGCAAGTTGGATGCACACCCACTTAGCTTCATTTGATCTTTCATACGCTTATTGCTCTAGTGCATCTGTTGCATGTCAATCCCTACTCCTTGCATTGATATCTATTGATGGGCATCTCCATAACCCGTTGATACGCTTAGTTGATGCGATACTTTCTTCTCCACTTTTTACTCCTTTGATATCTAGCACCATATTCTATTCCACATATATGCTATGTACATGGTTCGTGCTCATGTATTGAGTGCGGTATAACAAGATGAAGCGCGTTAAAAAGTACAATCCAATTACTTGACTTAACACCGTGGTGCTTGACATTTGTATTTATGTGGTGAAGATGGAGCCATGCCATGTTAATATGATTAAATGAAACGGGGGTAGAGATTCTTTAAGGATCGTATATTTGGAAAATTGATGATTGTGTTATTTATGTATGGATATTACTATGTTAATGTTTGTTGATTCATCGTTTCTCAGTAATCACACCTAAAAAAGATTCATCTGTTTTTATCATTTACCTGCTCGAGGACAAGCAGGAATTAAGCTTGGGGATGCTGATACTTCTCCAACGTATCTATAATTTTTGATTGTTTCCTGTTATTAAATTATCATTATAGGATATTTTTTGGGCATTTATTTGCTGATTCATATTATTTTTGAGCACTAACCTATTAACCCAGTGTCAAGTGCCAGTTGTTGTTTTATGCATGTTTTTGGCTTTTGAGGAATACCATACCAAACGAAGTCCAAATACCCCAAAACTTTTTGACGATTTTCATACGTCTCCAAAGTATCGATAATTTATGAAGTATTCATGCCATATTTGCCTATATTTACAGTACTTTTATATGGTTTTGATGCACTTTATATGATTTATTTTGAACTAACCCGGACCGACGCTGTTTTCAGCAGAATTACCGTGGTGTTGTTTTTTGTGCAGAAAATAAAAGTTCACGGAGTCGCCCGAAACTTTTTTATGATTTTTTTGGAGAAAATGAGAAATACTAGAGCGAAGAACCACCGGAGGAGAGCTACCTGTGGGCCACTAGGTAATAGTGCGCGCCCACCACCCTAGGAGCACCCTAACAGTTTTTGGGGCCAACGTGGCTCCGGCTGGCGTGATTCCAACGCTAAAAAATCCTATATATACCGAAACCTTCAGAAATTAACCTAGAACTTCCGCTCCGCTACTGCAACTCTCTCTATCGAATAAAACCCCATCTGGAGCCTTTCCAGTACCCTGCGGGAGGGGGAAAACTATCACCGGTGGCCATATTCATCATCCCGGCGGAGGCCATGACGAGGAGGGAGTAGTTCACCCTCGGGGCTGAGGGTATGTACCAGTAGCTATGTGTTTGATCTCTCTCTCTCTCTCTCGTGTTCTTGAGATGGCACGATCTTGATGTATCACGGGCTTTGTTAATATAGTTGTATCATATGGTGTTCTTCCCATGTTATCTTGTTGTGATGAATTGAATCTTTCCCTTTGAGATTTTGTTATGTCGGATTGAATATTGGATTTGAGATTACTTGATGTATGTCTTGCACGTGGATACCCATGGTGACAATGGGGTATTCTATTGATTCACTTGATATATGTTATGGAATCAACTTGCGGATTCCGGTGACCTTGGGGATCTATGCATAGTAGACATCAAGCTATTTTCTGGCGCCGTTGCGTGGGAGGTGAGTGCTTGAAGGTGTAACTTTAGATCTTGCAATTAAATATTTTAGTTTCTTGTTTAGCGCTAGTTTGGTTTATAAAATAAAACTACAAAAAATGGAATTGATGTTGCATCAAGTTCTTTACCTTTATGATGTTTTTCTTGAAAATGATGGATCAAAAAATTGTGCCAAAGTGTTAGAAGAAGAGTTCAATAAAATGTTTGGCATTAAATCCCTGAATGATGAGCATTATAGCAATATTGTTAGTATGAATTCTATGAATATCAATGATGCTAATGATATACTACGCCACAAGCTTGCAGATGCTATGTTTGAAGATGATATTTTTAGTTCCCCAAGTTTTGATGAGCAAATTTATTATGATGATGGCATGCCTTCTATCTATGATGACTATGGTGATGACATGTAAGCTATAAAGAGTGATAGTAACCATGAAACTTGTCATCATGATTTTAATTTTTAGAATGGTTATGTCAATCAAGAGTCTCATGATAGTTATTTTGTTGAGTTTGCTCCCACTACTATGAATGAGAGAAAATTGCTTATGTGGAGAGTAATGAAAATTCTATGCTTGTGGATCATGAAAAGAATGCTTTATGTGATAGTTATATTGTTGAATTCTTTCATGATGCCACTGAAAATTATTATGAGGGAGGAACATATGCTTGTAGGAATTGCAATAATATCAAGTTTCCTCTCTATGCAGTCAAAGTTTTGAAGTCATGCTTGTTTTGTCTACCTACGCAAGTTGATTCTTGCTCCCATAAATTGTTTGCTCACAAAATCCTTATGCATAGGAAGAGGGTTAGACTTAAATGTGCTTGTCATATGCTTCATGATGCTCCCATTGTGTTTCAATTCTTTACTTTTGTGTGAGCATCATAGGAATCATCAAGCCTAGCTAAAAAGGCTTTAAAGAAAAGCCCTTGTTGGGAGACAACCCAATATTTATACTTTATGTTTTTGTATGTTCACATGATTAAGATACTGTAGTAATAATGTTTTGTGTCTTTTATTTCAATAATGTGCCAAGTAAAGCCTTTGGGATAGTGTGGATACTTGTTAGTTTGACTCTGTGCAAAAACAGAAACTTTTACGTCCAGTGCAGAATTTCTCTGATTTTACTGGAGTCAAAAAACTCTGAAATTTTTACAACGTTTTGATATGCAAATTCTCTGCGTCTCCCTAAATTTTCTGAATTTTTAGAGATAGGGAAATATGGATTTCATTCAGATCTTCACAGACCGTTCTGTTTTTGATAGATTCTGTTTTGCATGCATAGTTTGCTTGTTTTAGTGTTTCCATAGCATATATTCAGTCGTATAAATTATGGGAATGATAGAATACAGTAATTATTAGGTTATAAAATTATGAATCTTGTCTTGACAGTACCTAAGTGAATGATCTATCTTTATTACACTAACCCATCTCACGGAGTTCCGTTAAGTTTTGTGTGATTGAAGTTTTCAAGTTTTTGGGTGAGATACCGATATGAGGAGAATAAGGAGTGGCAAGACCCTAAGATTGGGGATGCCCAAGGCACCCCCAAGGTAATATCCAAAGAAGACTCAAGCATCTAAGCTTGGGGATGCCCCGGAAGGCATCCCCTCTTTCGTCTTCAACACTATTGCTATATCTAACTTAGAGCTATATATTTATTCGTCACATAGTATGATTTTTGGTAGGAGCATCATTTTATTTTGTTAAACTTTGCTTTATGTTATTTATAATATATTTTCCAATAAAAAGTTTCAAGAATTAGCTTTTAGGATGCCTGAATTGCATGTTTGATGTGTGCTATATAATTCTGTAGTGTTTGAATTTTTATATTTTACTGGAACATGGCAAGTTTCTGAAATTTTTACACAGTAGTTCACATAATTTTTTTATCATGTCCTAAATTTTCAGAATTTTTGGAGTTACATAAGTGCAGTTTGTAAATTAATTTCTACACACTGTCCTGTTTAGACAGATTGCTGTCATAGTTTTGTTATCTACTTCTCCTATAGTTTTCATCACTTATATTGGTAGGTATAAATTGTGGAAATGATAGTATATATTAGATATTGTTTGAAAATTATTATGCAACTTGTCTTAGCAGTATATTAAGAGTTGATTTATTCTTATGTGCACTAAACTATCTCACGAGTTCTTTTCAAGTTTTGTGTGGACCAAAATTTTGAGACCTAGGTGAAACTGGGATATGAGAGGAATTAACAAGACATAAAATCCCAATCTTGGGGATTCCCAAGGCATCCCAATACAATATTACAAGGATTCTCAAGCATCTAAGCATGGGGATGCTACGCATCCCACCTCTCTTCATCAAACAACTATCGGTTAACCTATGGTGAGCCTAAATTCTTATTCGTTCACATGATATGTGCTATTCTTGGAGTACCAATTTTGTTCAGTTTGCTGTTTTAAATAAATCGTAGATCTGAAAATATTTATTTAGAGAGAGAGTCCTAACATATCTACTTGATTGTTTAACTACTCATTGTTCTTCACTTATATCTTTTGAGAGTAGTTTGATGTGCTTCGCTTTTATCCTAAGAATAAATTGCGAATGAATGAAATTTCATAAATCTGAAATTATCAATGTGCTTTATTCTTAATAGTAGTTTCACATTTGGTTTAGAAAGTAAAATCTATTGAAGTTTGATAATCACAATATTGGTCATACAAGCAATTCATGAATGATTAGTATAAGAAAGAGAACTTTCACATTTAAATATATTATCTTGGACATCTTTTATGATTGTGAATACCCGTTAATTATTTTCAACCTTGATCTAATAGTTGAAGTTGGACAAGGAAGACAACGTAATGTTCATGATTGGGAATGTTTGCTATATTGCTATGGATCCTCGAACATGTGGTGCTTGTTTAGAACCTTTTGCTAGCTAAAACTTTGTACTAAGTAGAGATACTACTTGTGCATCCAAATCCTTGAGCCAAGTTTCTTCCATGAGAGTCCACCATACCTACCTATATATGGTATTTCACTGCCATTCCAAGTAAATTTGCATGTGCCACCTCTAATCATTCAAATAAACATTTGTTTTGTGTACTCGTACCACTCATGGAGTGACGGGCGGTCATTATCTTCCATGCTAAGCGGGTTATTCTCAAGATGAGTGTTTATCCACTTGTCATTCACAAGATAGCCTGGTAAAAAGAGTGCCCTGTCCTGCATAATACAGAAATAAATGAACAAAAACTCCCCCTAGAAAGTTGATTGTTTGGAAGGCAACTGTGGATTTGGCCAACCATGGAATGTGTTTGAATGGTGGAGGGGGAGTAATATTTCAATTTTGTTTGGGAACTGCCAATAATGTTTTTAGCATGGAAGATATTGAAAACTCTGTTGTAACATTGACAGGAAAAGTATACCACTCAAAATTACATATTCATCTCTGTTTTCAAACAATGAGCTCTGGCACCTCTGCAAATCCCTGCTTCCCTCTGCGATGGGACAATCTATTTACTTTTATGTTGAGTCAACATCTTATTTCAACCTCAATCTATTAGTTGGCAAGCATCATGTGGCGGGGGAAAGATCCAAACACATATATCCAGTCAAATATATTTGATCGTGATTCATTATTGTTGAGAATTATCTTCATGATAAGTATGTTGGGAGGCGAAAGATTAAGCCCCTATCTTTCTATGTGTTCGATGGATGTTGTTTGTTCTAAAAATATGCTTTGAGTATTAGCAATCATAGAAGACTATATGATAATTGAGTATGCGGAGCTCTTACTGACACTTGATGATGGATTGAAACTGTTTGATGACTAAGAACATATGTTGTTAAGTTTCAAGAGAATGCATTTTTTGAACCATGACATGTGAATTATGAGAAAAGTTGTTGGTTATGATGCTAGAAAAGTGAATAAAATTATCATTGATCAAACTTATATACTATGCTAGCATTCACACTTCATAAATTACTTCTTTTATCATTTACCTACTTGAGGACGAGTAGGAATTAAGCTTGGGAATGTTGATATGTCTCCAACGTATCGATAATCTATGAAGTATTCATGCCATATTTGCCTATGTTTAAAATACTTTTATATGGTTTTGATGCACTTTATATGATTTATTTAGAACTAACCCGGACTGACGATGTTTTCAGCAGAATTACCGTGCTGTTACTTTTTGTGCAAAAAGTAAAAGTTCTCGGAATCGCCCGAAACTTTTTTATGATTTTTTCAGGAGAAAATGAGTAATACTGGAGCGAAGAACCACCGGAGGGGAGCCACCTTTGCGCCACAAGGCAATAGGGCGCGCCCACCCCCTGGGAGTGCCCTGATAGCTTGTGGGGCCCACGTGGCTACGATTAGCGTGATTCCAACGCCAAAAAGTCCTATATATACAGAAACCCTTAGAAATAAACAGAGAACTTCTACTCCGCCGCGACAACTCTATGTATCGAAGAAAAACCCATCTTGAGCCTTTTCAGTACCCTGTCGGAGGGGGAAAACCATCACTGGTGGCCATCTTCATCATCCCGGCGAAGGCCATGACGAGGAGGGAGTAGTTCACCCTCGGGGCTGAGGGTATGTACCAATAGCTATGTGTTTGATCTCTCTCTCTCTCTCGTGTTCTTGAGATGGCACGATCTTGATGTATCACATGCTTTGTTAATATAGTTGGATCATATGGTGTTCTTCCCTTGCTATCTTGTTTGATGAATTGAATCTTTCCCTTTGAGATTTTGTTATGTCGGATTGAATATTGGATTTGAGATCAATTGATGTATGTCTTGCATGTGGATACCCGTGGTGAGAATGGGGTATTCTATTGATTCACTTGATATATGTTATGGCATCAACTTGCGGATTCCGGTGACCTTGGCACTAGTGCAGAAAAGCCTAGCTATGGCGTGGCAAAAAGGGACCTGCTGGTGTGGACACATGACGCCACCAATATGGCGCCACTGTTAGAATTTAGTGGTGGCGTTGGAGACGACGCCAACAGTATTTTGAATACCGGCTGGCATTGGATAGAGTTGCATGCCGGCACTATCATATTTAGCTAATAAAAAAATAATACCAGCTTCACAAAAGATACTAAACATTTCATTAATTCGCAAAACATACTAAACATTTTAGTAATTAACAAAACATACTAAACATTTCTGTTATTCAAAAAAGATAATAAATTCACAAAAGGAAAGTACCAATTACTTCTCACAATGTATATTGATCTTCCCCTCTCTCGATCGACACTACCTAGTTTTTCCTAAGGACTATTTTGAGATAACGAAGCTTATTCCTGTTCGTCTCCCCCTCCTTGATGTAATACACTTTCTCCATCCTCAGTTGAGTCCTCTGGGCCTTCAAGACTTGTATCTCGTTATTGATCTCAGTTATCTCGAGGTTCAGCGCCGTGATCTGACCTTCGAGACTAAAAATCTTATCGTGGAAAATAGCATTGCCATCGATAATTTTGTCCTTCTCCTTCATCAGGCAGTCATTCAACTCCTACAAGGCCTTGATGGTATTCTTACATGATGCGATCAGCTCATGACTGAGCACGTCCACGTCGCCTGAAGACTACACAACGACAGCTAGTGAAGACGGACCTCCTACATATGCATGGCAAGGGTTTGAAATCATGAACAATTAATTAATGGTTAGATACATACATATATATATAATGCATGTTTTTGTAACCTTAATTACCTGGTTGGTGCTCACGTCGCACTTATCTTCGGCATACCCCGACCAGTGATCAGAGGAGCCTACCCAGATGCTAGAGTTGGCCATGCTATTTGGCTAAGGAATGAAAAGAGTGTTTAATGCATAAAGAATGAAATGAAAGTAATAAATGGAAAAATAGAAATAGCTTGCATACATATTTGACATGAAAAAATTGAAACTATACAACAAGGTTACAAGTGAAGGCTCCAACTTGGTAACCATGAGAACAGAGATACAACAAAATGAGAGGAGCCTATATTCCAATGTAATGAATGTGTAGAAAACAGTTATGAACACCTTAAAGATAGAAAGCTGTAGGGGTGAGGAACATGAGTACAGAGTCTGATGCATAATGTACACAACATCAAATTAAGAATCATATCAAATAGTTTCTATTTTTATGAATCATTTTGTCAGATGCTTCAAATGATTGACCTAGTAGCAAAACAAGCTACTTAATTAGAACTACCTAGTAGGAAAACAAGCTACTTAATTAGAACTACCTCAGATCGGGCTATAATGGGGAAGAAAATTGGCAATATGATGTGATATGTAAAATCATGTTAAGGTTTGAAAGAAGTGGTGATGTTTTTGCATACCAGTCAAGGAGACGAGGTGCTCAGCGGCGAGGAGGGTCTGCGGGCGGCGACGGGCGGCGTCGGGCGTCAAGCGGAGACGGCGGCGGGACGGGCGGCGGCGGGCGGAGCGACGTCGGGCGCGGCGTCGGGCGCGGCGGCATTTCGGGCGGGGCGGCGGCGGGATCGAGAGGAGGAAGATGAAGTTGGGGCTCGAGAGAGTGGGGTGTAGGGCGCGGGGAAGGGATTAGAGAGATTAGTGCTGGCGTGGGCCTAATTGGCCTAATGTGTAACGCCGGGGCTAATGTGCAATGCCAGCACTAATCGAATAGCTATGGCGTTCAAATTTAGCCAACATTAGCACTATTTGAAAATTTTAGTGCTGGCGTTGGTGAGAAATGGTGCGCCATGAACAAGAGTTGTGGCTAGCCATTTGTCCACTAGTGTGGGGATCTGTGCATAGGGGTTGATTGCAGATTCTTGTCCTACCTTCTCCAATAGAAATCTTGAGGTACTCTTTGAAGTTCTCTGTGTTGGATTGAATATGATGAATCTGAAATTGTTTGATGCATGTCGAATAATTAAGCCACGGATACTTGAGGTGACATTGGAGTATCTAGGTGACATTAGGGTTGATTGATATGGGTGTTATTTTAGTACGAACTCTAGGGCGATTTGTGACATCTATAGGAATAGCCCAATAGATTGATCGGAAAGGGTAACTTTGAGGTGGTTCTTACTTCCTACAACAATTCCATCTTATGTTCTCTGCTAGATATGAACTTTGGAGTGATTCTTTATTGCACGTTGAGGGATGATCATATGGTTCTATTATGTTAGCATTGTTGAGAGATTGCACTAGTGAAAGTATGAACCCTAGGCCTTGTTTCCAAGCATTTATATACCATTTTGCTCGCTGTTTGCCACTTGCTACCTTGCTGTTTTTATATTTTCAGATTACAAAAACCTATATTTATCGTCCATATTGCACTTGTATCACCTTCTCTTCGCCGAACTAGTGCACCTATAAAATTTACCATTGTATTGGGTGTGTTGGGGACACAAGAGATTGCTTGTATTTGATTGCAGGGTTGTTTGAGAGAGACCATCTTCATCCTACACCTCCCACGGATTGATAAACCTTAGGTCATCCACTTGAGGGAAAATTGCTACTGTCCTACAAAACTCTGCGCTTGGAGGCCCAAAAAAGTCTACAAGAATAAATTTGCGTAGTAGCCATAAGATTTTTTCTAGAAAAAATAAGACCTGGAAGCTTCGGAAGGTGACCGGGGGCCACACGAGGTGCCCCCAAGCCAACAGGTTGCGCCCAGGGGGGTGATCGTGCCCTGATGGCTTGGGGCCACCTCCCCGGCCCTCTAGCTTTGTTCTCTGGCCAATAAATTCTTATTAATCCCAAAAACCCTAGGGAGCCTTCCGAAACACTTTTTTCGCCGCCACAAGTCTCTGTTCCGCCGTGTGCCCATCTGGAGCCCTGTTTCGGTGCCTTGCCAGAGGGGGGGTCGATCACGGAGGGCCTCTACATCAACCTTACTACCCCCATGGTGATGTGTGAGTAGTTCACCACAGATCTACGGGTCCGTAGTTAGTACCTAGATGGCTCTCTCTATGTTCTTTGTTGCCATGATCACCGTGATTCCCATGGTTATCTATCTTATGTAATCACTCTTTGCGGTGTGTTTGTTGGGATCCGATGAATTGTGGGTTTATGTTTAGATTATTCATGAAAAATATTTGTGTCTCCTCTAAATTCTTATTTGCATTCTTATTATAGCTTCATAATTCTATCCGATCTATCGGTTTAGTTTGGCCAACTAGATTGGTTTATCTTCAGTGGGAGAGGTGCGTTGTAGTGGGTTCAATCTTGCGGTGCTCTATATCCCAGTGACAAAGTAGGGGACAAGACACGTATTTTTATTGCTTCCACTGAGGGTAAAATGATGGCGTTTAATCATATTAATTGGATTTACTTTGTCTACATCATGTCATCATTCTCCAAGCATTACTCTGTTTCACTTAATACTCTAGATGCATGTCGGATAGCGGTCGATGAGTGGAGTAATAGTAGTAGATGCAGGAAGGAGTCGGTCTACTTGTTTATGGACATGATATCTATATGCATGATCATTGCCGTGAATAAATATTGCACAACTATGCGCTTTTCTATCACTTGCCCAACAATAATTTGTGTACCTATTGTATGCCTTCTTCGAGAGAGAAGCCTCTAGTGAACAGTATGGTCCCCGGGTCTATTCGCAAATATATTTACAAACGATCTTATTTCCTTGATACAATTATTTACTTTTTATTTATTTTCTATTTTATATTTATCCAACTATCATATACACTACTTATCGCTTGCAAGTAATGAGTTCAAGGGAATTGACAACCCTCTTACCCACGTTGGTTGCAAGTGTGTGCTCTTTTGTGTGTAGGCGCTAAAGACGGGAAGTTGTGTGATCCTCCTATTGGTTCGATAACCTTGGTTCTCACTGAGGGAAATACTTATCTGTACTATGCTGCATTATCCCCTCCTCTTCGGGAAAACCCCAACGCAGATCCCAAGTATCAGCTCACCGCCTTCCTCGCAGATAAGTGTACTCAACATTATAATCTCGCCCATTCATTCACGCAAAAGTTTGAGTACCATTCCCGTACTTCTAGATTTTTGTTCCACCTCTATGATAGATCATTTGGTATGTCTCTAGAAGAATTCTGTGATGTATGCGAAATTCCATATTAGGGTTCACTTAACGAATCGCAAAAATCTGATTATGAAATATTCCTTAGAAGTATTTTCAATGGTGAGTATAGAGTAGTAGATCAAACTAGAATAAAAAGTATTCAATTCCCCTCTATTCGTTACTTTGCACTGTTCAACGGGAAATGCATTATTGGTAAACAAGATTGCAGTGCGTTGTGCGCTCCTGACTTGAGCATTATTGTCACACCCAGTGTCATACCACTTTGCTATGCAATGGTTTTATAAAAATTTGGATCCATTTAAAACTTTTGCTTTCTTATAATGATTGACTTGAGTGCTATTTGCTTGGATGTCTGTTTGTGTTTTATCTCTCAAAGATTCTTCTCCTCTCCAAAACTCTTCTATTTGATCCAAAACCTCTGCCAATGATCATGCCATGTGTATAGGACCTAAAACTGTTTTTATCAAGTATTATTTTGGCCCAAAAGGTTTTATTCAAATAAGGTTTCCCAAAAACCCCTGAGTTGATGATTGAACTGCAAGTCCTCAAATTGGGTGGATTGTTTTACCCCAAAGTCTTTATTTGGAATCTATCATATATATGACTTCCCAAAACCACCAAATATTATTTTTAAGGTTATTTTCATATTTTATTTAAAGTCTTTTTCTTAAGGCCACAAATGGTCTTTCATAATGAAAAATTATTTATATGCTTTCAAAATATTTGCGAAAATTTAGGGAAACTCAGTGCACATATATTTTCCATATATATGAGTTTCAACACACGGTCATGTTCAAAATATTGGACAAAACCCTCCAAAACCGTCTCTGTTCATTTCAAGCATCTGAAATATTTCTATAAGAAATATTCTCAAATAAATCCAGGAAAATTCTAGCAAGTCACATATGACTAATGTGATGATCTTACCAAGTTTCATACCAATCCAAATTGTTTTGGTTCACCAAAGTGCCCCAAAACCATTTCTGTCCAAAGCCAAATTTGAGCAAGTCTACATTGTCAACTGTCTCCTATTGATCTCAAACTTTGTGGACATGTTCTAATCCCCAAAAAATGCTACCACACCAGGTGGTGCATTAAGGAGATTAGCTTAGCATGACTAGATCAACAGAAACATGATTCTATTAATTTCTAAGGTTTACAAAGTTTACATTGCCAACTCTTCTCAAATAATCTCAAACTTGGTGCCCATCCTCATTTTTACCATCCATTTGAAACTGGTAAAACTCATGGAAAGTAGAGCATTTTTACTTGGCCAAACCAGCATCAAACACCTTCTGGTAGTTTGGTAAAAGCCATGTTTTGACCCCTTCCACTGTTCTCCGTGACCCAAGATTTTTACCATAACTCCACATTGTTGCTTTCTACCTCCAGTAAGAAGCCCCAGCTCTAGTTCAATGATTGGTGGGGTGAAAACCCATTTTTACTTCTCTGGACAGCCAAACCAGCACCTATCTTACCTCTCCCTCACCCCATTTCCTCACCCCCTGCTTCTACCTTAGCTCCTAAGCACTCTTGGTGTCGGGGTACACAAACAGGGGTGTTTATTTCCCCCTGACTTGTGCACGGACAATAAACCTCCAACCTGATGGACTAAGCCCGTCGGGGAAAGCTACCGCCCCGTCAAGACCAAACCAAACCAAAGAAGCCGCTCCACTAGAGATCAAGGAGCGCATCAAGAAGACGAAGCCAACACTCAGGACCAAGACTCCGGTAGAAGCAACGCTGGCAAGGTCGACACAACGGCCCAAGACATACCCAAGCCTCGCCAGTCGTGTCCCCGGTGTCTGCCGGGGATTGAGGCACACACATCTTCAGGAAGACCCGGCAAGCCCTCCCCCGGTAGGCGCGGGCCGATCGGCCACCGCTCCACCTCATCGCAACACCAGTCACTTGTCGATGCGGTGTCGAGCCCTTAGGTGGCTAAGTGGCTCTCGCTAAGCACGTGGCGGCGTGCTGGGAGGCAGATTATGCCCGTTTGACACCCGTTCAGAGGCGTATCAAGGTACTAAGCAAAGGTTAGCCGAAGCGGTGGTAGAAGCTTGCCGGGGATGCATCCCCGCACGTCACCTAGTCTAGCATTTATGGCATTTTTCCCTAAATGCCAGAGTTAGGTATGATAGCACTGTTAGCTATCTAATCACTAGATAATGTCTGTTTTGCCACAGTGGTTTCCCCTTGAGCTATAAAAGGAGGCCCAAGGCAGCCTAGCTAAAGATTCGGACTTTTGGACACTTGTACTCGCGTAGTAGCTCTCCCGAAGGCAACCATGCCGGGTTTGAGCTCTGCGTGTGCTTCGTGTTCCCCTGATCAATCCACCAAAGCAGGAGTAGGGTTTTACGCTTCCCAGCGGCCCGAACCTGGGTAAAACACCCGTGTCTCATCGTCGTGCTGCCTCACCACCTCTGCTCTTTGTGCAACTAGACCTCGCCCCCGCCGAACCACAAAGGGGACGATGGCCCCATAGGTGATCGTGTGCATCGTGACCCGACATCTTTGGCGTGCCAGGTAGGGGATCTGCGTCATTTGCGCGAACCAGAGCTCGTGGGCAGCGCATCGTTCTTCGTCATCATCTCCTCCGCCGGTAACATCGAAGGAGAGGAGCAATGCTGCTCCCTAAAGACCTTCCTCCCCGGACCCCATCACATGTCGCCGCTGCAACGATGAGGGGCGTCGGTGCTACGGCTAATGCGTCCGACGTGGACCGCACCACCGCGGCATAGACCACGGTTGAGGAGAAGGCGAACTGAGCGGCGGCGCTGTCCCTATCACAATCACTGAGCAAGCCCACCTAGCCCCAGGGAGGTGTGGCTCGGTCCGATAGGCAAAAATAAGGTATGCGACTATACCCCTCTCTCCTCTGCTTCCCCTCATGTGATCAGCTTTACGCGGCAGTGGTGCCATCGATGTCGATAAGCTCGCGTGAGGCTCGGTCCAGCATTCATCCCGTCAAGGATAAATCCCGAGCGGAATGCTAGAGGGAATCCATGGATTGGCACCCTCGGCAAGCGAACCACGGCAAGGTCCTGTTCGCCAAACGCCTCCGTTGCATTGGTTGCTACGGGGCCATTGGACGTGAAGGAAAGGAGAGAAGGCTCAGCCATTCATGATTACTCCTCCGTTTTTCGCTAGTTATGAATATTTACATTAACCCTACAAGCTGGCGCCAAGGATTGTACTCATAACTAATAGCCTCCCAAGCTCTCCATATGCCCCTCTTCGTTTTCCCTTAATCTCAGGGTGAAGGTGGGTACACGCGCATGTATTCGTCGGGAAACGCAAAGAGGAAGATTGTCCATGAATGGAGGGAGGGACAATGTGCGTGAATAAACACGCGGCAGGACGGAAGAAGGGCCGTGACAAAAGCTAAGTTGACATGATTATCAACTTTCATTAGAGCTCGCATTTGTATATCTCCCTCCTCTGGCAACCAAGGTTTCGTATGGCGAGTCTCGTGCACGATGGAATCTTACTGTATTTGTTTGCGCCTTTGCTTTGTTTCGAGTCCGCTCAACAAAGCATGCGGAAGCATCAAGCACCGTCAAGGAAAAACTCACCGATAGCGTGTCCTTGCCAGCAGAATGCTAAGGACCCGTTCCTCAAAGCAATCGCGGCAGCACGTTGTTGGCGGGTAACCTGAGCACACAGAGAAAACAGCTATACGAATACCAGTGTTAAAGCGAGGGGGATAACATGCGTTTACATAAGGGCATCAGTTCAGCACACATAAAAGGAAAGATAGTGCATAACCTAATATGGGATACATATTGTGTCTTAAATACAGGACAGCACGGAAGCAAGGGTGACTCAAGGCTAACCCCGGCGGCTTCCCTAGGTCCTGGGGACTGAGAGGACCCTGT
Source organism: Elymus sibiricus (assembly GCA_039707655.1). Classification (NCBI taxonomy): domain Eukaryota; kingdom Viridiplantae; phylum Streptophyta; class Magnoliopsida; order Poales; family Poaceae; genus Elymus; species Elymus sibiricus. Next base: position 128,940,340 of record CM077667.1, read on the forward strand.
CAGCAAGGGGACCGGCGTTCTTCACGGCAGGAGAGGTGTCGGCGCCCGGCGGCAGCTTCTTGAAACCATCGGAGAGGTCGAGGTCTGGGTGGAAGAAAGCGAGGTTGCTCAGGACTAGGAAAAGGGCGTCGTGAGCCAGCTTCCGGGATTCATTCACAAAGCAAGTGGCCCTGTCGTCCTCGTACATCTTCAACCCCTCGATCAAGCCTTGGAAGAAGGGTGTCACCTTGACGCTCGGAACTTCGTGCTTGCCAACGGAGAAGGACCAGCTCTTCATATCCATCTTCGAAATCTGAGCAGTGAGGCGCTCGGCAATGTCAATCATGCTTTTGATCCAGAGGTCGCGCTGCTGAACCTGGTTCTCTAGCTTGTCTTCTGCGTCTTTTTGGAGAGTTTTTGCATTGGTCAAGTCCGTCAGCAGCAGCTTCTCGCGAACACCGGTAGATTCAATGTCTCTCTCCAAGGACGCAAGCCTGGATTTCATGCTGGAGGTGGCATCATTGGCGGCGACGAGATCTTGACTCTTGGAGGAAAGCTGTGATTGCGCCTCTTCCAGAGTGGCTCTTGCTTTCCGCACTTCCTCCTTGAGGGCCTCGATCTCCCTGCTGCACCCAGCAAGGTCTTCCGTCAGCTTGCTCAGTTGGGCCTCAAGATTGGTCTTGGCGGCAGATGCGGCAGCGAGATCGTCGGCCACTTTCTTCAGTTGAGCTGAGGACTCCAGGGAGAGCGCGTCGTGAGTGGCCTTATGGCTGTCCTCCAGCTCTTTGGTGCGTTGCTGAACACGGGCCTCCAACTCCTCGTCCTCGCCATGGAGAGTAGCTTCAAGGGCCCCTTCCCGGGAGGAAATGTTTGTCTCTCTGGTGTTCAGAAGCGCTTCGCGCTCCACCAGTCGAGCCTCCCGGGTTGAAACATCCTCCTTGGCCATGGCCAGCATCTCATACTGCCTCTTAAGAGAAAGGACCTGCTGGTTGTACCACCCTCACAGCTCGTTCCCCTTGTCCCTCAGCTGCTGGTCCACGAGCTCGGCCGAGTCGCGATGCTCCTTGACCGCCTACCATTTGAGGCTGTACCTGGTCTGCACATCCTTGAGCCCTGCCGCCATGGATTCCAAGAAAGCCAAATCTTTGGCACCATCAGCAGAACTGTCAGCTTCTTCGACCCTCTGAGATAGCGGCGCCAGTACCCGTCTGATTTCTTCATCAAAATCCATGTCTGCTGAGAAGAATGAGCTAGGAGTTGTAGGACCAAGTTGAGCTGGGACCAGCACTAGTTTGCTCAGGGGAGATTGCAAGGACGAGGCGAGAGGATAGCTTGAAGTGGAGGGCCCCATGGACTGGAGAGGAGTCTTCTCCTCAATAACAGTATCCGGGCCAGATGCGCCGCCGGGGGCTGGTTCCCTCCTTTCTGAGGATTCCTGAACATCCCCAGCAACCTGCCCATGGCCCTCCACGGCAGCAATCTTCATCGCCTCCTCAGCGGCATCTTTCCCGATGCCGGCCACTTCTTCCAGCAACTCAGGCTGTTCAAGTGACGGAGCTGCGGACAAAAGCAGTGAGCACAAAAATGGAATTCAGGAACCAGCAAGACACACAAGAAAGGAAAAAAGGGGAAAGCGAAAACACTGGCAAGTGGGTTACCCGATAAAGGTTGCTGAGGAGGAGCATCCACTTCCCCGGTAACATCAGTTGCCGGCGTGCGGTCTGTCACCACCCCTTCGGTGGCGACCTCAGCACGGGCAAACCCCTCGGTGAAGGCCCTTGCCGGCGACTCCTCCCCATCGGCGATGGTCGACAAGGGATCTTGGAGGAAGGACTCCCCCTGGCGGGTCCCTCATTGATAACTCTCTCCCATCCCCCTGTCAGGTGTGGGGACATCCCCTTCCTCATCCCCGCCAGCGGACGAGGTCTGCCCTAGGATTTCGCGAAGGGGGCTGGACCGGGGGCTGAGCGCAGGATCTTCCTCCGCGCCTCCTGTCGGGTTCATGCCTGCCGCGGGACCCGACCCTGCCGCAGATTTAACCTGCTTGGCTCGATGCGCAAGGGTCTCCCTATCCCTGTCAGAATCAGCTATACAAGATCTGTCAAGAAGTCAAGGACAGAAAACATTGACAAGGATCGTAATTGAGTAACTCACTCTAAGGCGATGAGCATGGAGCCCAGCTCTTATGACACAGGCAGCGGAGTCGATCTGCCCCTTTTCAAAGTTGGGGGAGCACGACATGATGGAGGGACTGGGACCACCGGCAGGGTCAAATTTGGCAGAGAAGTTGGGCTTGCCGGGGGGCTGGGGTCCACCCCCATGACCGCCCGTCGCTTGGCGGGAGGAGGCTTAGCCTGAGAGAGGCGGAGAGACTGGCGGCGTGCTGCATCGTGTTTGCCTCCCCTGGTGGTCGCCTTCTTCACCTTCTGGGTGCTCCTCGAAGACGCAGGGGCCGTTGACTCTCGGTTGACCCGCTCGCGGAGGCGGTGCCCTGGCTCTGGAGCTTGAGGGCCCATTTCTAGACCTTCCTCCTCCACCTCTGGCTCCTTCGCCTCCTTCGACTCAGCCTCCTCTTGGATTCCTGTCGCCGCGGCTTGGGAAGCCCTGGCCCTGGCAGGTTTAAACCCGACAGCCTCCTCTATGGTGCGCTTTTTGCTCTCCTCTTCAGAAGAATCGTCTCCCTCGAGCTCCTCCTCTTCCTATTCCCCGGAGCCCATTCTCTTGGAGGCCCTGACCTTCTTGTCCTCGTCAATCCGAGCGGCGATGAACGCCTCTTCCGCCCTGGTAGTTGGCTTGATCAGATTGTCCTCCGCTTTGAAAGCTCTTTCTTCCAAGCAAGAGACCCAATCTATCTCGTCATTCAGGGCTGGCAGCTCCCAATCGGATTTGACTCCGGAGGCATTCCAGTCGGGCATCCATTGCAGGATCTGGCTTCGGGCGGAATTGAGATGCATGGGAACGATGCTTGCCAGCAAATGGAACGGCCCAAGATGGCCGAACAGCTGCTCGCACAGCCAACCATGGCTGTAAACCGTCAGGTTGTTGGCGGGGCCTGGGTACAGCCACATCCTGTCGGCAGCACCGTTGTACTCCCAGGCAAACCTGTCCCGCCTCTGCAGCGGCGCAATGCGGCGCCAGAGGAAGTCGGCCCCCACGTGTTCAATGGTCAGCCCGGTGGCTTTCAGACGGGAAATCATGTTCAACGTCGGGTGGAGCTTGTCGTCGCTGAAGCCTAACTTACTCCAGTCGCTGCCGCGCGTGACGCCTCTAGCCCACGTCAAGCAGAACTCAGGGGCTTCTTCATCCTTAATCCAACACCAGTTGCCCCTGCACTCTTCCCACTTCCCACGCTGCTGGCCGGGGAGGTAATCCCAGTCTTCCTTCCGGTGCCGGGGAATCCAACTTATGTTCCCCGAGCGGTGGGATTTGTCTTCTATCAGAGGAATAAAGAAGTGCCTGAACAAGTCCACATTGGGGGCAACTCCAACAAAGTTCTCGCACAGATGGGCGAAGATCGCCATGCACACCATTGCATTGGGCGTAAAATCCAGGAGGTGGAATCCATACACCGTCATCATGGCGCTAAAGAAATCAGAGAAGGGGGGGAGAGGCCACAGAGAAAGTACGCGCAGAAGAAGCGGTACGAATCTGATGGTGTATTCTCCTTGGGGCTGTCAGGCAGAACCATGGGTGCTCCATGCCCGTTCGTTGCCCTCCCCCACATATAGGCGTACCTTGCGATCAAGGCATTGCCGTCCAGGTTTGACGGGGAGAAAACCACATCCCTCTGTCGCAGCCTCTCCAGCTCCTCTGCTTTCCTCTTCCTCTCTTCAGCCGTTGGGTCCGTCGACGCGGCCGACTGCTTCCCCTTCACAGCGCTTGTCTTATTCCCCATCTTTTGGGCTCTCAAGGGCGCCGGAGGATCTAGCAGCACTTGGAGGGCAGGTGGCGGCAGCGGAAGTGGTTTTCTTGGCTTGAGGAGGAAGATGAAGGAAGGAGAAACAGACACGAATGAGCAGCGCCCCTGCGCGTTACCTTTTTATTAGGAACCCACGCGGGGGCTGGCTCTTCGCTATATTTTTTAAAAAATGCCATTTCTTTTACCGGCATTTTCTCTCCAACGGCTACTGTTCCACGACCCCACGACCTGCGGTAATTACGCGGAGTGGACGTGGGTTTGACAGGTCATCACAACCAAGTACGTGAGGGCAGCGTTTCCTCGACGCGTGTCCATGCACTGTTTGGGGCCTAACCCAACGATGCCAAGTGACACGTATGGCTCAGGCCCGGGGGCTTCTGTCGGGGTACACAAACAGGGGTGTTTATTTCCCCCTAACTTGTGCACTGACAATAAACCTCCAATCCTATGGCCTAAGCCCGTCGGAGAAAGCTACCGCCCCGTCAAGACCAAACCAAACCAAAGAAGCCGCTCAACTAGGGATCAAGGAGCGCATCAAGAAGACGAAGGCAACACTTAGGACCAAGACTCCAGCAGAAGCAACGCCGGCAAGGTCGACGCAACGGCCCAAGACATGCCCAAGCCACGCGAGTCGCGTCCCCGGTGCCTGTAGGGGACCAAGGCGCACACATCTTCAGGAAGACCCGGCAAGCCCTCCCCTGACAGGCGCGGGCCGATCGGCCACCGCTCCACCGCATCGCAACACCAGTTACTTGTTGATGCGGTGTCGAGCCCTCAAGTGGCTAAGTGGCTCTCGCTAAGCACGTGGCGGCGCGCTGGGAGGCAGATTATGCCTGTTTGACTCCCGTCCAGAGGCGTGTCAAGATACTAAGCAATGTTTAGCCGAAGCGGTGGTAGAAGCTTGCCGGGGATGCATCCCCGCACGCCACCTAGTCTAGCATTTATGGCATTTTGTCCTAAATGCCAGAGTTAGGTATGATAGCACTGTTAGCTATCTAATCACTAGATAATGTCTGTTTTGCCACGGTGGTTGCCCCTTAAGCTATAAAAGGAGGCCCAAGGCAGCCTAGCTAAAGATTCGGACTTTTGGACACTTGTACTCCCGTAGTAGCTCTCCCGAAGGCAACCTTGCCGGGTTTGAGCTCTGCGTGTGCTTCGTGTTCCCCCAATCAATCCACCAAAGCAGGAGTAGGGTTTTACGCTTCCCAGCGGCCCGAACCTTGGTAAAACACCCGTGTCTCATCGTCGTGCTGCATCACCACCTCTGCTCTTTGTGCAACTTGACCTCGCCCCTGCCGAACCACAAAGGGGCCGATGGTCCCATAGGTGATCGTGTGCATCGTGACCCAACACTTGGGCATCTCCAGAACTTCCAAGACCCTAGTGGACAAAGTGGTCACGTCCAGAACGTGTGGGGGAATGACCATACCAGCCATATGGGTGCTCTGGAGCGCGCTACAGTGCCCAGCCGCACTGTAGCTGCCCCCATTCGAAGGCCCCCGACAGCCTCGAGCTCCCCCCTCTCGCCTGCTGGTCGGCCTCGACGTCCAGGACACTCCAAGCCCCTGCCCCCCTCCTCCTTCTCTCTCCTGCGGCCCCTGTCGTGCGTGCCCGAGCACCGCCCGCGTTTGCCAGTCCCTGCCCGCGTCCCCTGGCCCGCTTCGCGCTAGCTCTCCTCCCCCTCTCTCTTCCCATGGTCCTAGACGACGCCCAGGAACGCCCCTGACCCATTCCCGCGAGCTCCCATGCCCCCCAGCCACGGCCACGACCTCGCATGAGCACATGTTTTCGGTGGACCGCGGGTCGGCTATATAAAGCCTTCCCGAGCTCTCTCGGTCTCTCTTCCTCTCGCTCCCCTAATAGACCCCCTGCTCCACCCCTTCCCATCCAGACGCCCCCGAGCTCGAGATCGAGCTCGGGCTCCGCCGCGTCGGGTCACCGGAGCTCACGCGGTAGGGAGCTCCTCCGCCCCCATTTGCTTCTGATCTGGAACCCCCGCTCCCTCCTGGCCCTTTTCCTCCTCTCCCCCTTGCCTATTGCAGCTCGGAGCGAGCGCATCAACCTCAAGTCGAAGCTCTGCCGCTCTCGTCGTCTCCGGCGACCACCACCACCTCCACCCAATAGGCGAAGACACCCTGACTCCATCCCCGCCGCTAACTCGCCTCCCCGTCACCGGAATCGTCGCCGGTGAGCGCCCCCTGCCCTCTGTCATGAGGAAGGAGATGACAAGCGGGCCCCACTTGTCATCCTCTCCCTCGTCTCCCGCCCCCTCTCTTTCACTGGCCGACCGACCCCACCGGTCAGGTTCAAACGCACGCGAGCGTGTGCGCGGTGGTTCGCCTGGGCCCTCTCGGCTCTTTCCGTTTTGGCCCATAGCAAATCGTGAGGTTTTCTCTTTTTCTTTTTCCAGTACACTTCCAAAAATTCCACACAAATAAATAAAAATCCAAATCCAGTGATTCCAACTCCACAAATCTTGTAATATTATGTGCTATTTAATGATGCCACTTGTGCCAATTTTTTAAAACTTTTTATGTACTGTTTTATTTTTTAAAACCCCTTTTTTAAGCACTTTTAGATTCTGTTAAAATTCATTTCACTACTTTTTACACGTCAAAACCAGAAGCAAGTATTTTTACATTCCTAGTTTTCACCCTAGTGTTTTACAAAAGTGGTTTGACATTTTTAGGAGTGTTTTATTTTCCCTGTTTTTGTTGTGCTGTTATTTTTGCCCGTTAATATTGTGACGATAGATTGCGTTGTTGACAAGGGAGTTGGACCAGAAGACTTTGAAGACCCCAAGGACTTTTTTGAGCCAGGCAAGCAGCCCCTTGACCATGTTTAAAGAAACCATTTTATTGCATGGCATATAGCACTTTATTGTTGTTTTGTTGATCATGATGAATATGGTGACCACCTCTATGGGTTGCCTCCGTTACTTTCCCCGTTGATAATTGCATGACACAACTCTACTTACACTTAGAGTTGTGCGGGTGGGAAATAGTTAGGATGCTAAGTAGTTGCTACGCAAGCGGGACGGGGTTATGCATGTTGTGGGAAGCTAAGTGTTTCAAAGACTTTTCGAAAACCCCGTCGGGTGCCACTAATGCCTGAGGGAGATGGTGTTGAGCTAGGTAACCACTTGATAAAGAAGTGGTGTACCGAGGCAAGTGAGTGTGTGTGTGTTTTTGAAAACGGATTAGATTTGAGACTTGTTGACCGTCCCAACCTTACATGTACAACCATGATACCCCTTATGAGATGGGGATTTGTTGATTACTTTGGTAGGTACTAGCATTGAGCCCGCATTACTAGTGGCGGGAGTGGCGTGATCACTCTCGATACGGGGTCGTGCCTGAAAGGACGACCATGGGCTGTTTTCACAGACACCGGGCACACCGTTGCGTACCCCCATGGATGATACTTGAGATGTACATCACGGAGGATGGCACCAATGAGTGGACTCTCTGTTAGTATCATCAGGGGAAAGGAATTGTTCGGGTACTTACCTCGGGTATGTAATATACCGCGAGTCGTGGATGACACGGAAGTTCCCCGAGTCTTGTGGGTAAAGTGTACAACCTCTGCAGAGTGTAAAACTATTCGAATAGCCATCTCCACGGTCAAGGACAGTTGGGTGGTGCTGCTTAAACTACGTCCAAGTTTTCACAAACTTGGCATGAGTGTGTGGAGAAGGAATACTTGAGTTAAGTCGGATGACTTGACATGATGATTGAACATGAGATGTTCAGACCTTGTTTATATTGATATATGTAATCTTTTCATATGGATACTTGTAACCTCATGATGCATGCTCTTACAAGTTGATTGATCATGTCACTGCACTCAAAAATTAGCTTTCAACAACTTACCTACTTATTGCTATATCATGCATTGTTATACCTTGTTCCAAAACATGGGTTGCTTGCGAGTACATTCAAAGTACTCATTGGCTTGCCACTGGTTATTTAATTGGCCATGATGGGAAGAGCAGGAATTTGGTGAAGAATTCATTGGTGACGAACATGCGAATTAGGACGCTTCCCAGTCAGAAAGCCTGTAGGGTTAAGGCAGATGGCATGGGTCTACGCTATCTTTCAAGATTTCCGCTGCGAGTTTATGTTTGTTATTTGGCCTTCATGGCCCTATCTATGTAAGACTTGACCTCGATGGTCTTTATTGGTGTAAGACGGTATGTATGGATGTAAGATTCTTGTTATTCAGCTTCTGTGTGTTTAGTGAGCATCGATCTCTGGGATCACTGTACACGTGCATTCGGTGATCATGACTTATGAGTCGGGGTCCCCACAATTATTCACACCGCTCTAACTGGCACTAGATGGGATAACCCTGGGCAATTATTGCCTGTCATCTGCACCGCAATGCGGGTGATGGAGATTTATATGGAGGAATTTATGCCGCTCGCTTACCCACCAAGTTAGGGGTCTCACCTCGTCCCAACGAGCCTATATTACTTGAAAAATTCCTAGACTTTGAGGCAATGCGACGCCATGATTTTATCAAAGACGAAGCTCATAGATGTGATTATAATTTGTCATTCGATAAATACAATGTTGTCTCTATTATTTCGCCTGATCCTATTTTTTTTGACTTTCAGAGAAAACAGAGATATTTCATCAATGAGAATGAAGCACATGAGTACAATGCAATGGTAGAGGCCGCTCGTTTGGTTCAGGAGGCAGCACGGAACGCCTCCACGAGCTATCATTTCGATTATTATCCAGACTAAGGATGGTGATTAGAGTGCTAGACCAAGGCCTAAGCTTGGGGAGTACGTATTTCTCACCGGCACTACATTCATGTTCACACATTTCATTCCAATTGTTGGTGTTCATCCTTTTTCATTGTATATCCGTGTTAGTTTTATTTCCGGTATCTTCTTGTGTGTTTGAAAAACTTCCAAAACTCAAAAATAGTTCTCGCTTCTTTTTTGGTTTTTATTTATTTTTTAATTAGTTTGTAGTATTAAAAGAAAACCCAAAAATATTTCTTGTTTCTTCTTTTGCTTGTTGGGAGCTTTCCCGTGTAAATAGTGTTTCTTGCTTTTCGTTTTTCCTTCGTTAATTTTCTTCCTTCATAAAAACTAAAAACTCCAAAAATATTTCAGTGTGTTTCTCTGAAATTCTTTTCTTTTCTTTGAGTTGTCGAAAGGAGAAAACCACGATGAAAATGTTCAGTGGCTCTCATATGCTATATTGTGGACCTAACAAGGAGCCAATATTACCTTGTCTTCTCCTTTGAATAAATGTTTTGTAGATTCCAACTTAGTCCAGAACACACTTGCACTATTATTATTCTCACATCATTCGTTTGTTCAAGTGAAAGGCAATAATGACTATATTTGATGAAGTGATTGCGGTAAAGGATGCTAGTATGAACTCTTCTTGTTTTCTATTTTTGTAAATATGTTATGCTCAGTCGCTCTTGATTCAACATATTACGAGTAAACGTGTTTGTGATGACAATTAGGGATTATACTTGCTCATGCCATGCTTAAATAGCTAGGAGTGGATAATGATTTATCTTGTGTGTCAACATGCATTAAAATTGTTGTGATGTAGTACGTTAGCATGATATCCTCCTCTGAGTAATTCGAGTAAGTTGAATTGGCACATGTGCAAACATGTAGTTGAATCAAATCCAATGCAGCCTTCATGATATTTATGTTCAGAGTGTTTATATCCTACTCATGCTAATATTCAATATTAAATAGTCGCAATGCATGATTATGGCAGTTGTCGCTCTCTAGCTGGTCGCTTCCCCATCTATTTGCTAGCCTTCATCTGTACTAAGCGAGAATGCTTCTAGTGCATCCAAAATCCTTAAACCAAAGTTGTTCGACATGAGTCCACTATATCTACCTATATAGGGTGTTACCCCGCCGTTCCAAGAAAATTTGCATGTGCCACCTCAAATCATTCAAATATATCTCTTTTGTGTGCTTGTGCCGCTCATGGAGCGACAGGGCGGTCATTATCTTTCATGCTAAGCGGGTTATTCTCACGACGGTGTTTATTCACTTGTCATTGCACGATAGAGGCTGGTAAAAAAGGATGCCCAGTCCTGCATAATAAAAAAATAAATAAAACAAACTCCCCTGGAAAGATGAATGTTGGAGGGCACCCTTGGATTCGGTCCGCCATTGCTTGTGTATGAATGGTGGAGGGGAGTAAACTTTACAATTCTGTTTGGGAACCACTTATAATGTGTTTAGCATGTAAGATACCGAAATCCTTTGTCGTGACGTTGACAGGAAAGGCACACCACCCAAAATTATACTTTCATCCCTACTTTAAACTATGAGCTCTGGCACCTATGCAAATCAATGCTTCCCTCTGCGAAGGGCCTTTCTATTTACTTTCATGTTATTTACTTTTATTGTTGAGTCCTCATCCTCTCATCAAAAGCACCAGTCCTGAGAGCACTATTATCATTTTTATTCATTGAGTCTAGTTAATGTTGGATGTTAGCATGCTTGGATCTCTTCTACGCTGAATTACAATCTTTAGTCGCTGCTTGAACCTCGGAGGTGCTCTGCATTTATGTTTTGCGGTCTCAGAAAGGGCTAGTGAGATACCATGTTATCATATTATATCATAATTGTTTTGACAAATTGTTGGCCTCCTAGATATCTTATTATTGCTTGCTAGTTGGTTATGTTATTGTCATGAGTAAACATGGGACCTAATTGTTATCATTGACATGGTTAGTTCATGAATTTGCTGAAAACCTGAACATTGAGTTATATATATAATAACGAGAACAAAAGAGTTTGTAGAAGTTTTCTTTATCACTTTCAGTTTGTCAACTGAATTGCTTGAGGACAAGCAATGAGTTAAGCTTGGGGGAGTTGATACGTCTCCAACGTATCTACTTTTCCAAACACTTTTGCTTTTATTTTTTACTCTAATTTGCATGATTTGAATGAAACTAACCCGGACTGGCGTTGTTTTCAGCAGAACTACCATGGTGTTGTTTTTACGCAGAAATCAAAGTTCTCAGAATTGGACGAAACTTTCTACATATTTTTTATGGAATATATAAAAATATTGGAGCGAAGATCCACCAGAGGGGGCCACCATTTGCCCACAAGGCAACAGGGCGCGCCCTATTACCTTGTGGGGCTCACGTGGCTCCGATTACCCTAATTCCAAGCTTATATATTCCTATTCTCCGAGAAAAAATAGGAGACCAGTTTTCATCGCGTTCTACGAGACGGAGACGCCACCACCTTCTGTTCTTCCTCGGAAGGGCTGATCTGGAGTCCATTTGGGGCTCCAGAGAGGGGAATTCATCGCCATCGTCATCATGAACCCTTCTCCATCAACAATTCCATGATGCTCATCACCGGGAGTGAGTAATTCCTTTGTAGGCCCGCTAGACGGTGATGGGATTTGGTGAGATTATCATGTAATCGAGTTATTTTGATAGGGCTTGATCCCGAGTATCCACTATGTTCTGGGATTGATGTTACTATGACTTTGCTATGCTTAATGCTTGTCACTAGGGCCCGAGTTCCATGATTTCAAATCTGAACCTATTATGTTTTCATGAATATGAGAGTGTTTTGGATTCTATCTTGCAAGTTGTATCACTACTGCAGGATGGTCCAAAGACGACACATCAATCAGAGACCCTTCGACGAAACTGTGTGCGATGACCAAATCGCAAACAATATTGTTACAGCTCCGTCGCTAATGACGTGAACTGTGTGGATGGTGGATCCATCAAATACGATCTAAAAAATAGTTGCGTGTGCGATGTGTGGCAAACAGTTGGCCCAGATAAATTGTTTGGGATTGGACACTATAACGCAAACGGTTAGAAAAATACAAGTGTGCGCGATGTACGTCATACAGTTAACCCTGATAAACTGATTGCTCTGATCCAGCAGAACGCAAACGATTGTCCAGATGATTACGTGTGCGATAGATCGCGTACAGGTCAATCGGATGAACTATTTGTGATGAGATAAAATAACATAAACGGTTAAATAGATCAAGATGTGTGTGATAGACAACATATAGGCCACTGGGATGAACTGTGTGCGATAAGCAAAAAATAGCACAAACGGTTGCTCAGATCAAGATGTGTGTGATCTACAGCATACACATGCCACTTAGATGTGTTGTGGGCAAACGGTTCCGGATAAAGAACTGTCAGGGACTGATGAAATCATCACCGACGGATTTGGTTGTTTATTCCGTATGCGATTTGATTTGCTCAATCTGCCCACAAACATCTATGCTCTGTTTAGAAGACCATGATTGCATAACCAAATTAAACATCCAAATACACACATAACATTGGCGCACACCTCAATAAACTATTACATGTATAATAAACTTATCCCTCTGAAACTACAAATATTTCGGCATAGAGGGAGTATGAGAAACGATCATCAAATCATCTACTTCCTGTGAACCTTGCCGCCACCGCACTGCTTGTGGCTCAATCCCTCGTCGTCTTCAGGTAGGAGGCACTTACTCATGTCAACGATCCGCCTGAACATCTCGTAGCATGTGTACGCTTCCTTGGCCACGGCCTGGAGGTGATATTCATCCAGTTTCTTCATCCATGCCCTGTGCCAGACAAGCTTGTTCTTGTCGCACCCAGCCTTCATATCTCTGTAGTAGGGGTTGATGTTGGCCTTGTTGGGGAACGTTGCATGGGAAACAAAAAATTTCCTACGCACACGCAAGATCTATCCATGGTGATGAGCATCTACGAGAGGGAGAGTGAATCTACATACCCTTGTAGATCGCTAAGCGGAAGCGTTAATAAACGCGGTTGATGTAGTCGAACGTCTTCGCGATCCAAATCGCCGAGCGTCCCGCGATCCAATCACGATCCTTCCGATCTAGTGCCGAACGGACGGCACCTCCGCGTTCAACACACGTACGGCTTGATGACGCCTTCACCTCCTCGATCCAGCGAGCGATGGTGAAGTAGTGGTTGAGTTCCAGCAGCACGACGGCGTGGTGATGGTGGTGAGGAACAATCTCTGCAGGGCTTCGCCAAGCACTACGGAGATTATGACGGAGGAACTAGAGGGCTAGGGTTGCCGGCACACGGCTTGGGAAATCCTGATGTGTCCCGTGTGCTAGCCCTGCCCCTCTATTTATATGTTGAGCCTTGGGGTCTAAACTTGGAGTAAAAGTCTCCTCCGGGTCGGTTTTGCCCGCACAAGGTCGGTTTGGCCCGCAGGAAAAGAGTCCAACTCGGATCCCTGCCGAACCGTGCACAGCCGCGCACAAGCGGTAGTACCGCTTCACACAAGCGGTAGTACCGCTTGGGCGGTAGTACCGCTTCACACAAGCGGTAGTACCGCTCGGGCGGTAGTACCGCTTCACCAAGCGGTAGTACCGCTTACGCGGCAGCAAAACTACTTTTGCACTTTCCAATACCTTGTGGGCTTTATCCCTTTGGCTCATATAAAGTGTTTGCTGCACCCGAACACTTCGGTAAACATCCGGAACCCCTTCCGGTGAACTTCGGAACTCTTCCGGAGATCAAAACACTATTATCACATATATCAATCTTTACCTCCGGACTATTCCGGAGATCCTCGTCATGTCCGGGATCTTATCCGGGACTCCGAACAACTTTCGGTCACCAACATAATAACTCAATTATACTAATCGTCACCAAACGTTAAGTGTGTAGACCCTGCGGGTTCGAGAACTATGTAGACATGACCGAGACACCTCTACGGCCAATAACCAATAGCGGGACCTGGATGCCCATATTGGCTCCTACATATTCTACGAAGATCTTTATCGGTCGAACCTCTATGTCAAGGATTCAGTTAATCCCGTATGCTGTTCCCTTTGTTCTTCGGTATGTTACTTGCCCGAGATTCGATCGTCGGTATCACTATACCTAGTTCAATCTCGTTACCGGCAAGTCTCTTTACTCGTTCCGTAATACAAGATCTCGTGGCTAACACTTTAGTCACATTGCTTGCAAGGCTCATTGTGATGTTGTATTACCGAGTGGGCCCTGAGATACCTCTCCGTCATACGGAGTAACAAATCCCAGTCTTGATCCATGCCAACCCAACAGACACCCTCGGAGATACCTGTAGAGCACCTTTATAGTCACCCAGTTACGTTGCGACGTTTGATACACACAAGGTATTCCTCCGGTGTTAGTGAGTTGCATGATCTCATGGTCAAAGGAACAGATACTTGACATGCAGAAAACAATAGCAATAAACTGACACGATCAAATGCTACGTTTACAGTTTGGGTCTTGTCCATCACATCATTCTCCTAATGATGTGATCCCGTTATCAAATGACATCTCATGTCAATGGCTAGGAAACCTTAACCATCTTTGATCAACGAGCTAGTCAACTAGAGGCTTACTAGGGACACAGTGTTGTCTATGTACCCACACATGTATTTGAGTTTCCAATCAATACAATTATAGCATGGATAATAAACGATTATCATGAACAAGGAAATATAATAATAACCAATTTATTATTGCCTCTAGGGCATATTTCCAACAGTCTCCCACTTGCACTAGAGTCAATAATCTAGTTCACATCACTATGTGATTTACATTGTAATGAATCGAACACCCATGCAGTTCTGGTGTTGTTCATGTTTAGCCCTTGGAAGAGGTTTAGTCAACGGATCTGCAACATTTAGATCCGTGTGTACTTTGCAAATATTTATGTCGTCCTCCTTGATGTAATCGCGGATGGAATTGAAACGTCGCTTTATGTGTCTGGTCCTCTTGTGAAATCTTGGTTCCTTGGCTAGAGCAATGGCACCAGTATTATCACAAAACAGAGTCATTGGGTTAAGTGCACTAGGCACTACTCCAAGATCTGTCATGAACTCCTTCATCCAGACACCTTCCTTCGCCGCCTCCGAGGCTGCGATGTACTCCGCTTCGCATGTAGAATCAGCTACCACGCTTTGCTTGGAACTGCACCAGCTAACCGCACCCCCATTAAGAATAAATACGTATCCGGTTTGCGACTTAGAGTCATCCGGATTAGTGTCAAAGCTTGCATCGACGTAACCCTTTACGACGAGCTCTTGATCACCTCCATAAACGAGAAACATGTCCTTAGTCCTTTTCAGGTACTTCAGGATATTCTTGACCGCCGTCCAGTGTTCCATTCCTGGATCACTTTGAAACCTTCCGGCCATACTTATGGCAAGGCTGACATCGGGTCTTGTGCACAGCATTGCATACATGATAGAGCCTATGGCTGAAGCATAGGGGATGACACTCATCTTTTCTCTATCTTCTGCAGTCACTGGGCATTGAGTCTTACTCAACTTCACACCTTGCAAAACAGGCAAGAACCCCTTCTTGGACTGATCCATTTTGAACTTCTTCAAAATCTTATCAAGGTATGTGCTTTGTGAAAGTCCTATTAAGCGTCTCGATCTATCTCTATAGATCTTGATGCCTAATATGAAAGCAGCTTCTCCTAGGTCCTTCATTGAAAAACTCTTGTTCAAATATTCCTTTACGCTTTCCAGCATTTCTATATTGTTTCCAATCAGCAATATGTCATCCACATATAATATTAGAAACGCTATAGAGCTCCCACTCACTTTCTTGTAAATACAAGCTTCTCCGTAAACTTGTATAAACTCGAACGCTTTGATCACCTCATCAAAACGAAGATTCCAACTCCGAGATGCTTGCACCAGTCCATAAATGGATCGCTGGAGTTTGCAAACTTTGTCAGCATTCTCTGGATCGACAAAACCTTCTGGTTGCATCATATACAACTCTTCCTTAAGGTAACCGTTAAGGAACGCTGTTTTGACATCCATCTGCCAAATTTCATAATCGAAAAAGGCAGCTATTGCTAACATGATTCTGACGGACTTAAGCATCGCTACGGGTGAGAAGGTCTCATCGTAGTCAACTCCTTGAACTTGTGAAAAACCCTTTGCCACAAGTCGAGCTTTATAGACGGTGACATTACCGTCCGCGTCCGTCTTCCTCTTAAAGATCCATTTGTTCTGAATGGCCTTACGCCCTTCAGGTAATACTTCCAAAGTCCATACTTTGTTTTCATACATGGATCCCATCTCGGATTTCATGGCCTCTAACCACTTCTCGGAATCCGGGCTCATCATCGCTTCTCCATAGCTCGTAGGTTCATTGTTGTCTAACAACATGACCTCTAAGACAGGGTTGCCGTACCACTCGGGAGCAGTACGCGTCCTTGTCGACCTACGAGGTTCGATAGCAACTTGATCCAAAGCTTCATGATCATCATCATTAACTTCCTCTTCAGCTAATGTAGGCTCCACAGAAACAACTTTCTGCGCTGCGCTACTCTCAGGTTGAAGTAAAGGTTCAACAACCTCATCAAGTTCTATCTTCCTCCCACTCAATTCTTTCGAGAGAAACTCTTTCTCAAGAAATGTTCCGTTTTTAGTGACAAACACTTTGCCTTCGGATCTGAGGTAGAAGGTATACCCAACTGTCTCTTTTGGGTATCCTATGAAGACGCATTTCTCCGCTTTGGGTTCCAGCTTTTCAGGCTGAAGCTTTTTGACATAAGCATCACATCCCCAAACTTTAAGAAACGACAGCTTTGGCTTCTTGTCAAACCAAAGTTCATATGGCGTTGTCTCAAGGGATTTCGATGGTGCCCTATTTAAAGTGAATGCAGCTGTCTCTAATGCATAACCCCAAAACGATAGTGGCAAATCGGCAAGAGACATCATAGATCGCACCATATCCAATAAAGTTCGATTACGACGTTCGGACACACCATTACGCTGTGGTGTTCCAGGCGGTGTTAATTGTGAAACAATTCCACACTATCTTAAGTGACTGCCAAACTCATAACTCAGATATTCTCCTCCTCGATCAGATCGTAGGAATTTAATCTTCTTGTTACGATGATTCTCAACTTCACTCTGAAATTGTTTGAACTTTTCAAATGTTTCAGACTTGTGTTTCATTAAGTAAATATACCCATATCTACTTAAGTCATCAGTGAAGGTGAGAAAGTAACGATAACCACCGCGCGCCTCAATACTCATCGGACCGCACACATCAGTATGTATGATTTCCAATAAGTCACTTGCCCGTTCCATTGTTCCAGAGAACGGCGTTTTAGTCATCTTGCCCATGAGGCATGGCTCACATGTGTCAAGTGATTCAAAATCAAGTGACTCCAAAAGTCCATCAGCATGGAGCTTCCTCATGCGTTTTACGCCAATATGACCTAAACGGCAGTGCCACAAGAAAGTGGTATTATCATTATCAATTCTACATCTTTTGGCATCAATGTTATGAACATGTGTATCATTACTATCGAGATTCAATAAGAATAAACCCCTCACATCGGGTGCATGACCATAAAAGATATTACTCATATAAATAGAACAACCATTATTCTCTGATTTAAATGAGTAACCGTCTCGCAATAAACAAGATCCAGATATAATGTTCATGCTTAACGCAGGCACCAAATAACACTTATTTAGGTTCATCACTAATCCCGACGGTAATCGAAGAGCGAGCGTGCCGACGGCGATCACATCAACCTTGGAACCATTTCCCACGCGCATCGTCACTTCGTCCTTTGCCAGCCTCCGTCTATTCCGCAGTTCCTGTTTTGAGTTGCAAATATGAGCAACCGCACCGGTATCAAATACCCAGGCACTACAACGAGGGTTGGTAAGGTACACATCAATAACATGTATATCATATATACCTTGTTTGTTGTTGGCCGCCTTCTTGTCAGCCAAATACTTGGGGCAATTCCGCTTCCAGTGTCCAGTTCCCTTGCAATGAAAACACACAGTTTCTGGTTTGGGTCCAGCCTTGGGTTTCTTCACGAGAGGAGCAACTGCTTTGCCACTCTTCTTGGAGTTACCCTTCTTACCCTTGCCATTTTTCTTGAAACTAGTGGTTTTATTGACCATCAACACTTGATGCTCCTTCTGAATTTCAGACTCAGCGGCTTTCAGCATCGCAAACAGCTCGGCGACTGACTTGTTCATCCCGTGCATGTTATAGTTCAACACGAAGCTCTTGTAGCTAGGTGGCAATGATTGAAGAACTCTGTCAGTGATAGCCTCTGGCGGAAGGGGCATCCCTAACTCAGCCAGACGGGTGGAGTACCCAGACATTCTGAGCACGTGATCACTGATAGACCCGTTCTCCTCCATCTTGCAAGCATAGAACTTATCGGAGATCTCATATCTCTCGATCCGGGCATTCTTCTGAAAGATAAACTTCAACTCCTGGAACATCTCATATGCTCCATGACGTTCAAAACGTCTTTGAAGTCCCGGTTCTAAGCCATACAACATTGCACATTGAACTATTGAGTAATCATCAGAACGAGCCTGCCAGGCGTTCACAACGTCTAGAGACTCAACTGGAGCGGGTGGATCACCAAGCGGTGCATCAAGGACATAAGCCTTCTGGGAAGCCGTAAGGATAATCCTTAGATTACGGGCCCAGTCCACAAAGTTACTTCCATCATCTTTCAACTTAGCTTTCTCTAGGAACGCATTAAAATTCAGGGGTGCTACTGCGCGAGCCATGATCTACAACATAAATATAGCAAAGACAACTTAGACTATTGTTCTTAGATAATGAGTTTAGTTAATCATATTTTAAAAAACTCCCACTCAAATTGACATCCCTCCGATCATTCGAGTGTAACATGATCCAAATCCACCAACTCAAGTCCGATCATCACGTGATTTGAGGTGGTTTCAATGGTGAACATCTTCATGTTGATCATATCTACTATATGACTCATGTTCGACCTTTCGGTCTCTTGTGTTCCGAGGCCATGTCTGTACATGCTAGGCTCGTCAAGTTTAACCCGAGTGTTCCGCACGTGTAACATGGCTTACACCCGTTGTATGCGAACGTAGAGTCTATCACACCCGATCATCACGGCGTGTCTCGAAACGACGAACTTTCACAACGGTGCACACTTGGGGAGAACACAATTTATCTTGAAATTTAAGTGAGGGATCACCTTATAATGCTACCGTCGTCCTAAGCAAAATAAGATGCATAAAAGGATTAACATCACATGCAAATCATAAGTGACATGATATGGCCATGAACTTGTGCTTTTGATCTCCATCTCCAAAGCACCGGCATGATCTCCATCGTCACCGGCATGACACCATGATCTCCATCATCTTGATCTCCATCAACGTGTCGCCATAAGGTTGTCGCGCCGACTGTTGCTTCCACGACTATAGCTAACGTTTAGCGATAAAGTAAAGCATTACATAGCGCTTAATGATTGACACGCAGGTCATACAATAATTAAAGACAACTCTATGGCTCCTGCCAGTTGCCGTACTCATCGACATGCAAGTCGTGATATTCTATACAACACATGATCATCTCATACATCACATATATCTCATCATGTAATTGGCCATATCACATCACAACATACCCTGCAAAAACAAGTTAGACGTCCTCTAATTGTTGTTGCAAATTTTACGTGGCTGCTACGGGTTTGCAAGAACCGTTCTTACCTACACAAAACCACAACGTGGTGTAGTGATTGCTTTTTGATCTTCTAAAAGAACCCTCTTCATTGAAATCGATTCAACTAAAGTGAGAGAGACAGACACCCGCTAGCCATCTTTATGCAACGAAGTTACATGTCAGTTGAAGGAACCTGTCTCGCGTAAGTGTACGCGTAATGTCGGTCCGGGCCGCTTCATCTCACAGTACCGCCGAATCAAATATCAACTAGTAACGGCAAGCAATATGTATACACCCACGCCCACAACTCGTTTGTGTTCTACTCGAGATCTCATCTACGCATAGACCTGGCTCATGATGCCACTGTTGGGGAACGTTGCATGGGAAACAAAAATTTTCCTACGCACACGCAAGATCTATCCATGGTGATGAGCATCTACGAGAGGGAGAGTGAATCTACATACCCTTGTAGATCGCTAAGCGGAAGCGTTAATAAACACGGTTGATGTAGTCGAACGTCTTCGCGATCCAAATCGCCGAGCGTCCCGCGATCCAATCACGATCCTTCCGATCTAGTGCCGAACGGACGGCACCTCCGCGTTCAACACACGTACGGCTTGATGACGCCTTCACCTCCTCGATCCAGCGAGCGATGGTGAAGTAGTGGTTGAGTTCCAGCAGCACGACGGCGTGGTGATGGTGGTGAGGAACAATCTCTGCAGGGCTTCGCCAAGCACTACGGAGATTATGACGGAGGAACTAGAGGGCTAGGGTTGCCGGCACACGGCTTGGGAAATCCTGATGTGTCCCGTGTGCTAGCCCTGCCCCTCTATTTATATGTTGAGCCTTGGGGTCTAAACTTGGAGTAAAAGTCTCCTCCGGGTCGGTTTTGCCCGCACAAGGTCGGTTTGGCCCGCAGGAAAAGAGTCCAACTCGGATCCCTGCCGAACCGTGCACAGCCGCGCACAAGCGGTAGTACCGCTTCACACAAGCGGTAGTACCGCTTGGGCGGTAGTACCGCTTCACACAAGCGGTAGTACCGCTCGGGCGGTAGTACCGCTTCACCAAGCGGTAGTACCGCTTACGCGGCAGCAAAACTACTTTTGCACTTTCCAATACCTTGTGGGCTTTATCCCTTTGGCTCATATAAAGTGTTTGCTGCACCCGAACACTTCGGTAAACATCCGGAACCCCTTCCGGTGAACTTCGGAACTCTTCCGGAGATCAAAACACTATTATCACATATATCAATCTTTACCTCCGGACTATTCCGGAGATCCTCGTCATGTCCGGGATCTTATCCGGGACTCCGAACAACTTTCGGTCACCAACATAATAACTCAATTATACTAATCGTCACCAAACGTTAAGTGTGTAGACCCTGCGGGTTCGAGAACTATGTAGACATGACCGAGACACCTCTACGGCCAATAACCAATAGCGGGACCTGGATGCCCATATTGGCTCCTACATATTCTACGAAGATCTTTATCGGTCGAACCTCTATGTCAAGGATTCAGTTAATCCCGTATGCTGTTCCCTTTGTTCTTCGGTATGTTACTTGCCCGAGATTCGATCGTCGGTATCACTATACCTAGTTCAATCTCGTTACCGGCAAGTCTCTTTACTCGTTCCGTAATACAAGATCTCGTGGCTAACACTTTAGTCACATTGCTTGCAAGGCTCATTGTGATGTTGTATTACCGAGTGGGCCCTGAGATACCTCTCCGTCATACGGAGTAACAAATCCCAGTCTTGATCCATGCCAACCCAACAGACACCCTCGGAGATACCTGTAGAGCACCTTTATAGTCACCCAGTTACGTTGCGACGTTTGATACACACAAGGTATTCCTCCGGTGTTAGTGAGTTGCATGATCTCATGGTCAAAGGAACAGATACTTGACATGCAGAAAACAATAGCAATAAACTGACACGATCAAATGCTACGTTTACAGTTTGGGTCTTGTCCATCACATCATTCTCCTAATGATGTGATCCCGTTATCAAATGACATCTCATGTCAATGGCTAGGAAACCTTAACCATCTTTGATCAACGAGCTAGTCAACTAGAGGCTTACTAGGGACACAGTGTTGTCTATGTACCCACACATGTATTTGAGTTTCCAATCAATACAATTATAGCATGGATAATAAACGATTATCATGAACAAGGAAATATAATAATAACCAATTTATTATTGCCTCTAGGGCATATTTCCATCAGGCCTCGACCAGGTCAACATGGGAGTCCATGTTCTTCTTGCTGCCCCAGACCTTGTAGTGGCCGCGGATGTCGGCAAGCTTCTGGCAGGCCAAGCCCAAAGTCTTGAGCATCTTTGGATCGTTGGTGGTGTCCACCGTAGCGAACATGTAGTCGGGGCTGTTGACAAACCTGGTTAAATGCTCGCAAGGCACTGTGGCCAGGCATAGTGGTAGAGGAGGACGTGATGGCCCATGCACAACTGGGTGACGACAACCTTCTGATCATGCCCGGCACGACCGACGGCGTAAGCGAGGTCGAAGCCAACTACTTTGTACTTTTCATCCGCGTCAAGCAACCGCTCCATAGTGTCGATGGAGTCCTCCACCATGCCCGGGTCGTTGGTGTACACCACCGTGAGGTCTGTCTTCCTCATGAGGGTCTCCATATGATGCACGCTGAATTCCATTGGAGCGCCGCTGGACATCCTCTCTGTATGCGTTGTCGAGGGTGTGCTTATTGTGTTGTGGGGAGCGATCGAAAGCGTGAAGAGACTATGGTTAATGGCCGTGGGTATAAATGGGGGTCGGACGTCCTGGAAAACCGGCACGTCCGGACGACAGTTTTTGTAGCGCGTGATTCAGTCGTGGAGCATGTAACTGCATGAGGCAACGCACGTGGCGCAACCGCATGCATATGGAGCCCCGAACGTAATAGTGGGCCGGCCCCAACCGCTGGCAGAGCGCGCGCAGAGGGGTGTGAGAGCAGAGCACGTGAAGGGAGACGAGAGCAGAGCATGCGGTGGGACGCGATGTCGAACCAGACCACTTTGTACTTGTCCTCGTCATATAACATATCCATAACGTTGGAGTTCTCCACCCAGATCGGATGTTTGGTGGACACCACCGAGACCCCTGCAAACCTTCTGTGCGTGTCCACTATGGCATGCATGGTGAACTGGCGCTCATCGTCGACAGCCGCTGGAGCACCATTGGAGGTGCGCAGGATACCATCGGTCGTGGTTCTGCTTCTTAAGGTCCGGATATTAATCGTCAATTGCATATTAATGTCTAGATATTAATCGTCCATTACATACTAAGGAAAATATAGTACTACAAAAATACGAGTCTCCCTCATAAGATGCCATTTGCTTGATTGTATGTAATACAAGGCAAACAGGTCGCTCAGACGAACTGTTTGCGTTGATGAAAAGTAACACAAACGATTCGGCGTTACAAGATGTGTGTGATACCCGGCAAACAGGTCATTAATCGGAATTGTGTGGGAAGACCGATAAAAAGACAGACGATTCCTAATAATAAGTTGTGTGTGATGTGGCCTATGGGCAAACACTTGCTCGCACCCAATTGTCTGTGATTGTTGAAATCATCATCGACGTGTTCATTTCTATAATCGTAAGCGATGTGATCTGCTATGTCTGCATATAGCATCTATGCTCTGTCTATAGAACAACATCATGATTGCATAACCTAAATAAACATCCAATTACATTACTGACTATAGATTTTTTTTGGACCAGAAGAAAGCCAGTGAGCCAAAGAAGCACCCAGGAGGAGGCCCAGGGGGCCCAGAAGACACCAGGGCACGCAAGAGGCCCCCGACGCGCCCTGGAGGGTTGTGGTGGCCTCGGGACCCCCCTCCACCGCCTCTGAGCTCTATAAATACCCAAATATGTCAGAAATGCTAGGGGAGTCGATGAAAAATACTTCCAGCCGCCGCAAGTTCCAGAACTGCGAGATCCAATCTAACAGCATCACGGAGGGGTTCATCATTCTCATTCGTGCCTCTCCGATGATGTGTGAGTAGCCCACCATAGACCTACGGGTCCGTAGGCAGTAGCTAGATGGCTTTCTCTCTCTCTTTAGATTCTCAATACAATGGTCTCTTGGAGATCTATTTGATGTAATGACTTTTTTTGCGGTGTGTTTGTTGGGATCCGATGAATTTTGAGTTCATGATCAGTTTCTATCCATGAATATTATTTGAGTCTTCTTTGATCTCTTATATGCACGATTACTTATAGCCTCGTATTTCTTCTTTGAATCTTTGGTTTAGTTACGCCAAATAGATCGATTTTTGATGCTTTGTGATGGGTTCGATCTTGCGGTGTCCTCTCCTAGTGACAGAAGGGGCAGCGAGGCACGCATGTATCGTTGCTATTAAGGATAACAAGATGGGGTCTATTCCTACATGAATAGATCTTGTCTACATCATGTCACTGTTCTTATTGCATTACTCTGTTTTTCCATGAACTTAATACACTAGATGCATGATGGATAGCGATCGATGTGTGGAGTAATAGTAGTAGATGCAGAATCGTTTCGGTCTACAAATCTTGGACGTGATGCCTATATAATTATCATCGCCTTGGATATCGTCATGATTATTTGATCTTCTATCAATTGCCCAACAGTAATTTGTTCACCCACCGTGTGCTATACTCATGAGAGAAGCCACTAGTGAAACCTATGGCCCCCGGGTCTACTTTTCCAACATATTGCTTTCCGATCACTCTTTTGCCGCTTTTCTTTTCAGATCTATTATTCCAAAAACTCAAAAATACCTTGCTGCACTTTTTATTTGCCTCTTTTATTTTGTGTTCTTGTGCGATCTATCCATCCAATCTATTACAATCTAATCTATGTTTTTACCGTGGAGAGATTGACAACCTCTCTTACGCGTCGGGTTGCAAGTATGTGTTATTTGGGTGCAGGTACCTTTTACATAGTGTTGCGTGGTTCTCCTAATGGTTCGATAACCTTGGTTTCATAACTAAGGGAAATACTTACCGTAGATGTGATGCATCATCCCTTCCTCTTTGGGGAAATACCAACGCAGTCTCAAGCCACGTCAAAGCAATTTCTGGCGCTGTTTCCCGGGAGACATCATCAACATCTATCAGGTTCCTAATCACAAATCTCATCTCCTAGCAATTTACATTATTTTCCATTTGCCTCTCATTTTCATCTCCCCCACTTCACAAAAATTTGCTGTTTTATTCGCCCTCTTTTCCGTTTGCCTTTTTGCTTGTTTGATATCTTTGCTTGTGTTGGCATGTGCCTTCTATTTGCTTGCATCTTCGCTTGCTAAAAATCTATTGATATGGATCCTCGTCCACTTGCTAATCTTTTCAAAAGATCAAATTATGATGAACCAATTGCTAGTGAGTTGAGTGCACTTGATTATCTCTATGAAGTTTTGTTTGAAAATCATGAATCTAAATTTTTTGATGAAGTGTTGAAAGAAGAAATTTATAAGGTGATTCATGATAGCTCCTTGATTGAAAAGCATGATTGCAATGATGTTACTATAAATTCTATTAATGTCAATTATGTTAATGATATGCAAAACTACAAGCTTGGGGATGATAATTTTGTCATGTCCACGTCTTATTGCAATGATCATGATTGGGGTGATAATGCTTCTTATGATCTTAAAAATTTATTTAAGCCTCATGTTGAATATGTTATTGATAATAATGTTTGCAATAGTACCGAAAGTGGGTTTGGAAGAGCGTCAAATTTAGCTAAAAAGAATCCCACATATTTGGATTGTGTTCAATCTTATGAATTTTTTGATAAAAGTGGGTTTGGAGAGGTCATAACTTTAGTTGATTATAATCCCACTATTTTGGAAGATGATAAAAACTTTATGCATGTTGATCATAAAGAGAGTATTGTTTATGATAGATATATTATGGAATTTGATTACGATCCAACATGTAATTATTATGAGAGAGGAAATTATGGTTGTAGAAATTTTCATGATACTAAATTACTTCTCTTCATGTTGAGATTGCTATTGTCTCTTTCTTCTTCCTTCCATATGCTAGTTTTTGGCCTTGATAATTTGCTTGCTTACAAAATGCCTATGCATAGGAAGTATGTTAGACTTAAGTGTGTTTTCCATATGCTTCATGATGCTCTCTTTGTGTTGCTATTATTATCTTTCATGAAGGCATCATTGAAATCTCAAGCCTATCTTAATGGCTATAAAGAAAGAGCTTGTTGGGAGGCAACCCAATGAATAAAATTTATTTTTATCTTTTTCTATCTGTTCTTGAGTGTTGACACAATTATGCTACTGTTATGATTGTGTTTTTTATGTTTTTATTAGTGTTTGTGCCAAGTAAAGCCTTTAGGATGGCTCACAAGATGAGTAGAAACAATCCTGAATCTGAAACAGAAACTTTGACTCCAGTGCAGGAATTTTAATTTTTTACCGGAGCGTGATAATGAGTTGAAATTTTAACACAATATTTCTATACAAATTCTTTACGTTTTCCTAATTTTTCATAATTTTTAGAGTTACAGAAGTATGGTTAGAGTACAGATTACTAAAGACTGTTCTGTTTTTGACAGATTCTGTTTTCGTTGCATTGTGTGCTTGTTTTGATGAATCTATGGTTTGTATAAAAAGGGTATAAGCCATGGCAAATTTAGAATAAAGTAGATATAATGCAATAATAAAATATGAATGGGTTTGCAACAGTACTTAGAGTGGTGATTTGCTTTATTATACTAACGGATCTCATGAAGGTTTTGTTGAGTTTTGTGTGATTGAAGTTTTCAAGTTTTGGGTGAGATCACGATGGATGAAGGAATAAGGAGTGAAAAGATCCTAAGCTTGGGGATGCTACAGAACCCCCAAGATAATATCCAAGGAGAAACAAGCAACTAAGCTTGGGGATGCCCCGAGTGGCATCCCCTCTTTCTTCTAACGACCATCGGTATTTTACTTGGAGCTATATTTTTATTCGTCACATATCGTGAGTTTTGCTTGGAGCGTCTTGTATTATTTGAGTCTTTGCTTGATTTGCTTTTTAGTTTGTCACAAGTATCCTTGCTAGACACACCTATTTGAGAGAGTCAAAATAATGCTATGATTTGTTAGAATTGCTCTATATGCTTCACTTAAATTTTTTGAGCTATGGAATTGCTCTAGTGCTTCACTTATATCTTTTTGAGAACGGTGTGCTTTAATTTTTTGAAGAAATACTCTCATGATTCACTTAGATAAATTTGAGAGTTAGTAAACTTTGAAGAAATTCTCTCATGCTTCACTTATACTATTTTGAGAGATGAAATTTTTATGCTCATGTTCTTCACTTAAATTTATTTGAGCTTGTCAAAAGCAATGGCAATATATGAAACTAGTCCCAAAGTGATAGATATTCAAGAGGAATATAATAAAAACTTTCATGAAGATCATTGGACAAATTAAACTTGATCCCTTGTAATAGTTTTGAGACATGATGATAGTACTATGTGAGTCATGTTGGTGAGTAATTATGCTTTAGTAAGAATATTTGTGTTAAGGTTTGTGATTCCCTATGCAAGCATGAAAGTCAATAGTTATGCAATGAAATTACATCCTACTTATGGTGCATTATTCGGTGTTAGTTATGCTTAATGCCTGTTTATGTGAATTTTCGTTTCTTGGTTGGTTGCTTCTCAATCTATTTGCTAGCATCCATTTGTACCAAGTAGAAATACTACTTGTGCATCCAAAATACTTAAACATAGTTTTGCCATATGAGTCCACCATACCTACCTATATGCGGTATTTCCATGCCGTTCTAAGCAAATTTGTATGTGTCATCTCTAATTTTCAAAATGAATTTCCTTTTTGTGTGCTCGTACTGCTCATGAAACGGCAGAGGGTGTCCAATATTTTTCCATGCTAGATGTGTTATTCTCAAGATGAGTGTTTATTCACTTGTTCATCATCCTCATTGGTGGCTCTCCGATGATGCGTGAGTAGTCCACCATAGACCTACGGGTTCGTAGCAGTAGATAGATGGCTTTCTCTCTCTCTTTTGATTCTCAATACAATGGTCTCTTGGAGATCTATTTGATGTATTGACTTTTTGCGGTGTGTTTGTTGGGATCCTATGAATTTTGAGTTCATGATCAGTTTCTATCCATGAATATTATTTGAGTCTTCTTTGATCTCTTATATGCATGATTACTTATAGCCTCGTATTTCTTCTTCGAATCTTTGGTTTAGTTAGGCCAACTAGATCGATTTTTCTTGTCATGGGAAGAGGTGCTTTGTGATGGGTTCGATCTTGTGGTGTCCTCTCACAGTGACAGAAGGGGCAGCGAGGCACACATGTATCGTTGCTATTAAGGATAACAAGATGGGGTATATTCCTACATGAATAGATCTTGTCTACATCATGTCACCGTTCTTATTGCATTACTCCATTTTTCCATGAACTTAATACAATACATGCATGCTGGATAGCGGTCGATGTGTGGAGTAATAGTAGTAGATGCAAAATCGTTTTGGTCTACTAATCTTGGATGTGATGCCTATATAATGATCATCGCCTTGGATATCGTCATGATTATTTGATCTTCTAGCAATTGCCCAATGGTAATTTGTTCACCCACCGTGTGATATACTCATGAGAGAAGCCACTAGTGAAACCTACGGCCCCCGGGTCTACTTTTCCAACATATTGCTTTCCGATCTATCTTTTGCCGCTTTTGTTTTTAGATCTATTTTTCCAAAAACCCAAAAATACCTTGCTGCACTTTTTATTTGCCTCTTTTATTTTGTGTTCTTGTGCGATCTATCCATCCAATCTATTGCAATCTAATCTATCTTTTTACCATGGAGAGATTGACAACCTCTCTTACACGTCAAGTTGCAAGTATCTGTTCTTTGTGTGCAGGTACCATTTACATAGTGTTGGATGGTTCTCCTACTGGTTTGATAACCTTGGTTTCATAACTGAGGGAAATACTTACCGTAGCTGTGCTGCATCATCCCTTCCTCTTTGGGGAAATATCGACGCAGTCTCAAGCCACGTCACTCGCCGCCCAAGATCTTGTACATGCATTGGATGTCCACAAGATTCCGGCAGGCCAAGCCCGTGCCCTTGAGCACCTTTTCATCGTTGGTGGTGTCCACTGTATCGAATATGTAGTCGGGGCTGTTGACAAACCTGGCGAATCGATCGCAAGGCCTTGTGGCCGGGCAGTAGTGGTAGACGAGGACGTAATGGCCCATGCACAGCTGGGCGACAGCAACCTTCTGATCATGCCCGGCACGACCGCCGGTGTACTCCAGGTCCAAGCCGACCACTTTGTACTTGTCATGGGCAATTAACTGCTCCATGGTGTGGATGGAGTTCTCCACCCAAACCGGGTCGTTGGTGTACACCACCGTGAGGTTCTTGAACCATACGTGGGTATCCACGTAGGCACGAATGGTGAACTGCTGCACGTCATCGGCAGCCGCTGGGAGCTCTGCCATTGTAGTCGAGCAGGATATTCTCTCTGTATTTGGAGTGTGGGTGTGCTTCTTGCGTTGTGGGGAAAGGTTGAAGAGAAACAATAGGTTAAATGAGCGGTGGAGTAAATGGGGGCTGGACGGGCTGTAATTGGCACGTCTTGTCACCGCGTTCCCGACGGAGGATTGTTGTGCAAGCTTGACCAGCGCGCGAACAGGCGTTCCCGGCTGTTCGTTTTGCCACGCGGCGGCTCGAAGTGCTGCCAGCATATCGTTGGTGAGCCCGTTCCCGCGCGCAACCACGCACAGCTTCCCGCCCGGCTCGGTTGGCCACGCGTCGGCTGGAAGAAGCTCCTATTATTGTGGGCGTTAAATGGGAAACGGTTAGCAAAAACAAAGCATGTGCAATGACTTAAAGCAGCGTACACATTCAACACTAAGCAGCGGTGTGACATATGCAGTGCGGGTGCGACTGGGAAGGATAGTGAGGGTTTTGTTAAGCGGGGACGATGGTGAGGGTTTTCTCGGCCAGAATAATAACGCGCTTCGGAGGCGACGGTCAGTAGACACAACCGTTTGCGATAAGTGTCACTACGGTGTAAGGGGACTGCCGTGGTCCGTGTAAATCTTACAGCCATAGACGTGCAATCCGCAGGAATGCGTTCTGGACAATCAGGACACACGCGTGTCGCGGCACAATTGTCCTCGCCCCGGTTTCAATCTGGGAAAATAACCAAGTTTGTGGGTTCCAAATTTCCTCTTTCGTGTGACACCTGAATTTTTTTACCGCATTCAACAAGTTTCCAGGTAAATCTAGCATTTTTATACCGTAATATGCATAGTGTAAAAAACTGCCAACACTCACACGTAACTGTGCGTGCTGTGGGCAAACAGTTGCTAGTAGTAAATTGTGTGGGGACTCTAAGATAAGCATAAATATTCCATCAACCAAACTGATTGCAGCTCAAGACTGTAATTACATTGCTCTACCTATTAGTTCATAAACCAAAGTCTCACCAACATCTAGGTCAACACATAATAAACATACTCAAGCAAAGATATAAGACGCACAAACTATAGATAGCTAGGGTAGTGCTGGCATCAGGACATGTATATATAACTCAATCCTAATCGTACCCACCAACAACGTAAACTTTCTCCAGGTACTCCGTGTACGCGACGTGCGCCACCCTTCGAGAATACTTCTGCTTGAAGGAGCCAACGGTTCATCCTCTAGCATGCACCAGAACACTTGCAAATGCGGGGTTAAGCCTTTGGGCACAGAACGGGCATCCGAAGCCCCCATTCCGGGTCCTGATACGACGATTATACGTTCCCGCATAGAGCTCCCTAAGCTTTTGTTCCTTGTACCTCCTCTGGTCATATTTATCTCTGCCAACGTCGTCATATAGCACCTATACATATAATAAAAAAGCATGACGATGAATGAAATGCATAAAATGATATCACAAACAACTTAGTGCAACAAAATTATTGACTAATGACTATAAATGCATGAACTGATTATTGTCAAACAAACAAGGAACTTTCAAGTAAGTACTACTCCCCATTATCACTAAAGTAGTGATCTAAATGCTCTTATATAGTGTTTATTTACAAATGGGTACATGTATAATCATCTATGTAGACGGATTATTAGCAAAATGATCACTCATACAGGTCAACCATTAAATCACTATCAAACCTAAGACAGAATATTAGCATAATCGTTTGTACGGATGTCACTTATCATTTACCTAACAAGCAATCAATACGTACACACTAACATGGATCTGTCGAGTCTTACTCCGATTACATGGATTGAAATAACATGAACCCCGGGCTCTCCATTCCAAAAAAGGCGGAAACAAAACTAATCAGAGATACCCTACGATATAGTTACCAAAATAGGGGGTCTAACC
Organism: Elymus sibiricus; assembly: GCA_039707655.1. NCBI lineage: Eukaryota > Viridiplantae > Streptophyta > Magnoliopsida > Poales > Poaceae > Elymus > Elymus sibiricus. Next base: position 128,971,113 of record CM077667.1, read on the forward strand.
AGTTCTCCGTCATCGTCGGGGTTGTCGCTGTCGGAGTCAACGGAGTCGTCGTCGCTGGAGTGGTCATCAAAGATGCCGTAGTAGTCTCTGTGCAGCACCGCCTCCTGCTAGGGAGGCATGGCGGGGCCTACGACGTCATGGCCATGCTTATGTCCACGCGAGACCTCATCGGCGGGGAGGGCAACCTCGTCGCCCAACATTAAGAGATGCTTAGTTTCTTCATCGGCCCCGGCTTCGAACGCCACGTCTGCACTTCCTCCGATGGTGCGCTTGGTAGCCATCTGATACACTTCCGAGAGCGTTTACGACTGGGAAAGTCGGCGAGGATGCAGGCGCGGTGTGTGGAGAGAGGGGAGTGCAGCCGCCTGCTATAATCAGCGGCACAGGCGCAATTAATATAGAGTGGTTGGGAGCTAGGTGGGAGACTGTTAAATGGCTCGCCTCCTGGTGAGCCTACGCAGCGGTCTTCTCGCATGCCTCACCCGTGTTCGCACATATCCCGGTGAGCGTGCGCAGAGGACTTCTCGCACGCATCCCGTCATTTCACACACCAGCTTGCACATCTCCCGGTGAGCCAAAGCGGCCTGCTCGCACGCGTCCCGTCAATTTACACACCTGCTCGCACGCCTCACAGTCAGCCTGAGCAGCGGACTGCTCGCATGCGTCCTGTCAACTCATGTCCGCTCGAACGGCACACGGGACTCGTGGTGGTACGTAATATTTTGTTGGGACCAATGCACACGGTTGAATACTTTAATCGTTCGTGATGGTAACTGTTGGAAATATGCCCTAGAGGCAATAATAAATTGGTTATTATTATATTTCCTTGTTCATGATAATCGTTTATTATCCATGCTATAATTGTATTGATTGGAAACTCAAATACATGTGTGGGTACATAGACAACACTGTGTCCCTAGTAAGCCTCTAGTTGACTAGCTCGTTGATCAAAGATGGTTAAGGTTTCCTAGCCATTGACATGAGATGTCATTTGATAACGGGATCACATCATTAGGAGAATGATGTGATGGACAAGACCCAAACTGTAAACGTAGCATATGATCGTGTCAGTTTATTGCTATTGTTTTCTGCATGTCAAGTATCTGTTCCTTTGACCATGAGATCATGCAACTCACTGACACCGGAGGAATACCTTGTGTGTATCAAACGTCGCAACGTAACTGGGTGACTATAAAGGTGCTCTATAGGTATCTCCGAGGGTGTCTGTTGGGTTGGCATGGATCAAGACTGGGATTTGTTACTCCGTATGACGGAGAGGTATCTCAGGGCCCACTCGGTAATACAACATCACATTGAGCCTTGCAAGCAAAGTGACTAAAGAGTTAGCCACAGGATCTTGTATTACGGAACGAGTAAAGAGACTTGCCGGTAACGAGATTGAACTAGGTATAGTGATACCGACGATCGAATCTCGGGCAAGTAACATACCGAAGAACAAAGGGAACAGCATACGGGATTAACTGAATCCTTGACATAGAGGTTCGACCGATAAAGATCTTCGTAGAATATGTAGGAGCCAATATGGGCATCCAGGTCCCGCTATTGGTTATTGGCCGTAGAGGTGTCTCGGTCATGTCTACATAGTTCTCGAACCCGCAGGGTCTACACACTTAACGTTTGGTGACGATTAGTATAATTGAGTTATTATGTTGGTGACCGAAAGTTGTTCGGAGTCCCGGATAAGATCCCGGACATGACGAGGATCTCCGGAATAGTCCGGAGGTAAAGATTGATATATGTGATAATAGTGTTTTGATCTCTGGAAGGGTTCCGGAGTTCACCGGAATGGGTTCCGGATGTTTACCGAAGTGTTCGGGTGCAGCAACACTTTATATGAGCCAAAGGGATAAAGCCCACAAGGTATTGGAAAGTGCAAAAGTAGTTTTGCTGCCGCGTAAGCGGTACTACCGCTTGGTGAAGCGGTACTACCGCCCGAGCGGTACTACCGCTTGTGTGAAGCGGTACTACCGCCCAAGCGGTACTACCGCTTGTGTGAAGCGGTACTACCGCTTGTGCGCGGCTGTGCACGGTTCGGCAGGGATCCGAGTTGGACTCTTTTCCTGCGGGCCAAACCGACCTTGTGCGGGCAAAACCGACCTAGAGGAGGCTTTTACTCCAAGTTTAGACCCCAAGGCTCAACATATAAATAGAGGGGCAGGGCTAGCACACGGGACACATCAGGATTTCCCAAGCCGTGTGCCGGCAACCCTAGCCCTCTAGTTCCTCCGTCATAATCTCCGTAGTGCTTGGCGAAGCCCTGCAGAGATTGTTCCTCACCACCATCACCACGCCGTCGTGCTGCTGGAACTCAACCACTACTTCACCATCGCTCGCTGGATCGAGGAGGTGAAGGCGTCATCAAGCCGTACGTGTGTTGAACGCGGAGGTGCCGTCCGTTCGGCACTAGATCGGAAGGATCGTGATTGGATCGCGGGACGCTCGGCGATTTGGATCGCGAAGACGTTCGACTACATCAACCGCGTTTATTAACGCTTCCGCTTAGCGATCTACAAGGGTATGTAGATTCACTCTCCCTCTCGTAGATGCTCATCACCATGGATAGATCTTGCGTGTGCGTAGGAAAATTTTTGTTTCCCATGCAACGTTCCCCAACAGTGGCATCATGAGCCAGGTCTATGCGTAGATGAGATCTCGAGTAGAACACAAACGAGTTGTGGGCGTGGGTGTATACATATTGCTTGCCGTTACTAGTTGATACTTGATTCAGCGGCATTGTGAGATGAAGCGGCCCGGACCGACATTACGCGTACGCTTACGCGAGACTGGTTTTACCGCTGCGTGCACTTGTTGCATAAAGGTGACTGGCGGGTGTCTGTCTCTCTCACTTTAGTTGAATCGGTTCAATGAAGAGGGTTCTTTTAGAAGATCAAAAAGCAATCACTACACCACGTTGTGGTTTTGCGTAGGTAAGAACGGTTCTTGCAAACCCGTAGCAGCCACGTAAAATTTGCAACAACAATTAGAGGACGTCTAACTTGTTTTTGCAGGGTATGTTGTGATGTGATATGGCCAATTACATGATGAGATATATGTGATGTATGAGATGATCATGTTTTGTATAGAATATCACGACTTGCATGTCGATGAGTACGGCAACTGGCAGGAGCCATAGAGTTGTCTTTAATTATTGTATGACCTGCGTGTCAATCATTAAGCGCTATGTAATGCTTTACTTTATCGCTAAACGTTAGCTATAGTCGTGGAAGCAACAGTCGGCGCGACAACCTTATGGCGACACGTTGATGGAGATCAAGATGATGGAGATCATGGTGTCATGCCGGTGACGATGGAGATCATGCCGGTGCTTTGGAGATGGAGATCAAAAGCACAAGTTCATGGCCATATCATGTCACTTATGATTTGCATGTGATGTTAATCCTTTTATGCATCTTATTTTGCTTAGGACGACGGTAGCATTATAAGGTGATCCCTCACTTAAATTTCAAGATAAATTGTGTTCTCCCCAAGTGTGCACCGTTGCGAAAGTTCGTCGTTTCGAGACACGCCGTGATGATCGGGTGTGATAGACTCTACGTTCGCATACAACGGGTGCAAGCCATGTTGCACGTGCGGAACACTCGGGTTAAACTTGACGAGCCTAGCATGTACAGACATGGCCTCGGAACACAAGAGACCGAAAGGTCGAACATGAGTCATATAGTAGATATGATCAACATGAAGATGTTCACCATTGAAACCACCTCAACTCACGTGATGATCGGACTTGAGTTGGTGGATTTGGATCATGTTACACTCGAATGATCGGAGGAATGTCAATTTGAGTGGGAGTTTTTTAAAATATGATTAACTAAACTCATTATCTAAGAACAATAGTCTAAGTTGTCTTTGCTATATTTATGTTGTAGATCATGGCTCGCGCAGTAGCACCCCTGAATTTTAATGCGTTCCTAGAGAAAGCTAAGTTGAAAGATGATGGAAGTAACTTTGTGGACTGGGCCCGTAATCTAAGGATTATCCTTACGGCTTCCCAGAAGGCTTATGTCCTTGATGCACCGCTTGGTGATCCACCCGCTCCAGTTGAGTCTCTAGACGTTGTGAACGCCTGGCAGGCTCGTTCTGATGATTACTCAATAGTTCAATGTGCAATGTTGTATGGCTTAGAACCGGGACTTCAAAGACGTTTTGAACGTCATGGAGCATATGAGATGTTCCAGGAGTTGAAGTTTATCTTTCAGAAGAATGCCCGGATCGAGAGATATGAGATCTCCGATAAGTTCTATGCTTGCAAGATGGAGGAGAACGGGTCTATCAGTGATCACGTGCTCAGAATGTCTGGGTACTCCACCCGTCTGGCTGAGTTAGGGATGCCCCTTCCGCCAGAGGCTATCACTGACAGAGTTCTTCAATCATTGCCGCCTAGCTACAAGAGCTTCGTGTTGAACTATAACATGCACGGGATGAACAAGTCAGTCGCCGAGCTGTTTGCGATGCTGAAAGTCGCTGAGTCTGAAATTCAGAAGGAGCATCAAGTGTTGATGGTCAATAAAACCACTAGTTTCAAGAAAAATGGCAAGGGTAAGAAGGGTAACTCCAAGCAGAGTGGCAAAGCAGTTGCTCCTCTCGTGAAGAAACCCAAGGCTGGACCCAAACCAGAAACTGTGTGTTTTCATTGCAAGGGAACTGGACACTGGAAGCGGAATTGCCCCAAGTATTTGGCTGACAAGAAGGCGGCCAACAACAAACAAGGTATATATGATATACATGTTATTGATGTGTACCTTACCAACTCTCGTTGTAGTGCCTGGGTATTTGATACCGGTGCGGTTGCTCATATTTGCAACTCAAAACAGGAACTGCGGAATAGACGGAGGCTGGCAAAGGACGAAGTGACGATGCGCGTGGGAAATGGTTCCAAGGTTGATGTGATCGCCGTCGGCACGCTCGCTCTTCGATTACCATCGGGATTAGTGATGAACCTAAATAAGTGTTATTTGGTGCCTGCGTTAAGCATGAACATTATATCTGGATCTTGTTTATTGCGAGACGGTTACTCATTTAAATCAGAGAATAATGGTTGTTCTATTTATATGAGTAATATCTTTTATGGTCATGCACCCGATGTGAGGGGTTTATTCTTATTGAATCTCGATAGTAACGATACATATGTTCATAACATTGATGCCAAAAGATGTAGAATTGATAATGATAATACCACTTTCTTATGGCACTGCCGTTTAGGTCATATTGGCGTAAAACGCATGAGGAAGCTCCATGCTGATGGACTTTTGGAGTCACTTGATTTTGAATCACTTGACACATGTGAGCCATGCCTCATGGGCAAGATGACTAAAACGCCGTTCTCTGGAATAATGGAACGGGCAAGTGACTTATTGGAAATCATACATACTGATGTGTGCGGTCCGATGAGTATTGAAGCGCGCAGTGGTTATCGTTACTTTCTCACCTTCACTGATGACTTAAGTAGATATGGGTATATTTACTTAATGAAACACAAGTCTGAAACATTTGAAAAGTTCAAACAATTTCAGAGTGAAGTTGAGAATCATCGTAACAAGAAGATTAAATTCCTACGATCTGATCGAGGAGGAGAATATCTGAGTTATGAGTTTGGCAGTCACTTAAGACAGTGTGGAATTGTTTCACAATTGACACCGCCTGGAACACCACAGCGTAATGGTGTGTCCGAACGTCGTAATCGAACCTTATTAGATATGGTGCGATCTATGATGTCTCTTGCCGATTTGCCACTATCGTTTTGGGGTTATGCATTAGAGACAGCTGCATTCACTTTAAATAGGGCACCATCGAAATCCGTTGAGACGACGCCATATGAACTTTGGTTTGGCAAGAAGCCAAAGCTGTCGTTTCTTAAAGTTTGGGGATGTGATGCTTATGTCAAAAAGCTTCAGCCTGAAAAGCTGGAACCCAAAGCGGAGAAATGCGTCTTCATAGGATACCCAAAAGAGACAGTTGGGTATACCTTCTATCTCAGATCCGAAGGCAAAATGTTTGTCGCTAAAAACGGAACATTTCTTGAGAAAGAGTTTCTCTCGAAAGAATTGAGTGGGAGGAAGATAGAACTTGACGAGGTTATTGAACCTTTACTTCAACCTGAGAGTAGCGCAGCGCAGAAAGTTGTTTCTGTGGAGCCTACATTAGCTGAAGAGGAAGTTAATGATGATGATCATGAAGCTTTGGATCAAGTTGCTATCGAACCTCGTAGGTCGACAAGGACGCGTACTACTCCTGAGTGGTACGGCAACCCTGTCTTAGAGGTCATGTTGTTAAACAACGATGAACCTACGAGCTATGGAGAAGCGATGATGGGCCCGGATTCCGAGAAGTGGTTAGAGGCCATGAAATCCGAGATGGGATCCATGTATGAAAACAAAGTATGGACTTTGGAAGTATTACCTGAAGGGCGTAAGGCCATTCAGAACAAATGGATCTTTAAGAGGAAGACGGACGCGGACGGTAATGTCACCGTCTATAAAGCTCGACTTGTGGCAAAGGGTTTTTCACAAGTTCAAGGAGTTGACTACGATGAGACCTTCTCACCCGTAGCGATGCTTAAGTCCGTCAGAATCATGTTAGCAATAGCTGCCTTTTTCGATTATGAAATTTGGCAGATGGATGTCAAAACAGCGTTCCTTAACGGTTACCTTAAGGAAGAGTTGTATATGATGCAGCCAGAAGGTTTTGTCGATCCAGAGAATGCTGACAAAGTTTGCAAACTCCAGCGATCCATTTATGGACTGGTGCAAGCATCTCGGAGTTGGAATCTTCGTTTTGATGAGGTGATCAAAGCGTTCGAGTTTATACAAGTTTACGGAGAAGCTTGTATTTACAAGAAAGTGAGTGGGAGCTCTATAGCGTTTCTAATATTATATGTGGATGACATATTGCTGATTGGAAACAATATAGAAATGCTGGAAAGCGTAAAGGAATATTTGAACAAGAGTTTTTCAATGAAGGACCTAGGAGAAGCTGCTTTCATATTAGGCATCAAGATCTGTAGAGATAGATCGAGACGCTTAATAGGACTTTCACAAAGCACATACCTTGACAAAGTTTTGAAGAAGTTCAAAATGGATCAGTCCAAGAAGGGGTTCTTGCCTGTATTGCAAGGTGTGAAGTTGAGTAAGACTCAATGCCCAGTGACTGCAGAAGATAGAGAAAAGATGAGTGTCATCCCCTATGCTTCAGCCATAGGCTATATCATGTATGCAATGCTGTGCACAAGACCCGATGTCAGCCTTGCCATAAGTATGGTCGGAAGGTTTCAAAGTGATCCAGGAATGGAACACTGGACGGCGGTCAAGAATATCCTGAAGTACCTGAAAAGGACTAAGGACATGTTTCTCGTTTATGGAGGTGATCAAGAGCTCGTCGTAAAGGGTTACGTCGATGCAAGCTTTGACACTGATCCGGATGACTCTAAGTCGCAAACCGGATACGTATTTATTCTTAATGGGGGTGCGGTTAGCTGGTGCAGTTCCAAGCAAAGCGTGGTAGCTGATTCTACATGCGAAGCGGAGTACATCGCTGCCTCGGAGGCGGCGAAGGAAGGTGTCTGGATGAAGGAGTTCATGACAGATCTTGGAGTAGTGCCTAGTGCACTTAACCCAATGACTCTGTTTTGTGATAATACTGGTGCCATTGCTCTAGCCAAGGAACCAAGATTTCACAAGAGGACCAGACACATAAAGCGACGTTTCAATTCCATCCGCGATTACATCAAGGAGGACGACATAAATATTTGCAAAGTACACACGGATCTAAATGTTGCAGATCCGATGACTAAACCTCTTCCAAGGGCTAAACATGAACAACACCAGAACTGCATGGGTGTTCGATTCATTACAATGTAAATCACATAGTGATGTGAACTAGATTATTGACTCTAGTGCAAGTGGGAGACTGTTGGAAATATGCCCTAGAGGCAATAATAAATTGGTTATTATTATATTTCCTTGTTCATGATAATCGTTTATTATCCATGCTATAATTGTATTGATTGGAAACTCAAATACATGTGTGGGTACATAGACAACACTGTGTCCCTAGTAAGCCTCTAGTTGACTAGCTCGTTGATCAAAGATGGTTAAGGTTTCCTAGCCATTGACATGAGATGCCATTTGATGACGGGATCACATCATTAGGAGAATGATGTGATGGACAAGACCCAAACTGTAAACGTAGCATATGATCGTGTCAGTTTATTGCTATTGTTTTCTGCATGTCAAGTATCTGTTCCTTTGACCATGAGATCATGCAACTCACTGACACCGGAGGAATACCTTGTGTGTATCAAACGTCGCAACGTAACTGGGTGACTATAAAGGTGCTCTACAGGTATCTCCGAGGGTGTCTGTTGGGTTGGCATGGATCAAGACTGGGATTTGTTACTCCGTATGACGGAGAGGTATCTCAGGGCCCACTCGGTAATACAACATCACATTGAGCCTTGCAAGCAAAGTGACTAAAGAGTTAGCCACAGGATCTTGTATTACGGAACGAGTAAAGAGACTTGCCGGTAACGAGATTGAACTAGGTATAGTGATACCGACGATCGAATCTCGGGCAAGTAACATACCGAAGAACAAAGGGAACAGCATACGGGATTAACTGAATCCTTGACATAGAGGTTCGACCGATAAAGATCTTCGTAGAATATGTAGGAGCCAATATGGGCATCCAGGTCCCGCTATTGGTTATTGGCCGTAGAGGTGTCTCGGTCATGTCTACATAGTTCTCGAACCCGCAGGGTCTACACACTTAACGTTTGGTGACGATTAGTATAATTGAGTTATTATGTTGGTGACCGAAAGTTGTTCGGAGTCCCGGATAAGATCCCGGACATGACGAGGATCTCCGGAATAGTCCGGAGGTAAAGATTGATATATGTGATAATAGTGTTTTGATCTCTGGAAGGGTTCCGGAGTTCACCGGAATGGGTTCCGGATGTTTACCGAAGTGTTCGGGTGCAGCAACACTTTATATGAGCCAAAGGGATAAAGCCCACAAGGTATTGGAAAGTGCAAAAGTAGTTTTGCTGCCGCGTAAGCGGTACTACCGCTTGGTGAAGCGGTACTACCGCCCGAGCGGTACTACCGCTTGTGTGAAGCGGTACTACCGCCCAAGCGGTACTACCGCTTGTGTGAAGCGGTACTACCGCTTGTGCGCGGCTGTGCACGGTTCGGCAGGGATCCGAGTTGGACTCTTTTCCTGCGGGCCAAACCGACCTTGTGCGGGCAAAACCGACCTAGAGGAGGCTTTTACTCCAAGTTTAGACCCCAAGGCTCAACATATAAATAGAGGGGCAGGGCTAGCACACGGGACACATCAGGATTTCCCAAGCCGTGTGCCGGCAACCCTAGCCCTCTAGTTCCTCCGTCATAATCTCCGTAGTGCTTGGCGAAGCCCTGCAGAGATTGTTCCTCACCACCATCACCACGCCGTCGTGCTGCTGGAACTCAACCACTACTTCACCATCGCTCGCTGGATCGAGGAGGTGAAGGCGTCATCAAGCCGTACGTGTGTTGAACGCGGAGGTGCCGTCCGTTCGGCACTAGATCGGAAGGATCGTGATTGGATCGCGGGACGCTCGGCGATTTGGATCGCGAAGACGTTCGACTACATCAACCGCGTTTATTAACGCTTCCGCTTAGCGATCTACAAGGGTATGTAGATTCACTCTCCCTCTCGTAGATGCTCATCACCATGGATAGATCTTGCGTGTGCGTAGGAAAAATTTTGTTTCCCATGCAACGTTCCCCAACAGTAACGTGACAAGTGTGTGTACCAACCTATAATAAGCTCCCGTTCGTAAGAAAAGTATATCAAAAACTTGTCTCCAATTAGGCCAAAAACTAGCACAAAAAATATATATGTATTATGAAACGGAATCCCAAGTTTCATGATTTTCAGCTGATTTTTGGATTTACTTCAATTTAAAATGATTTTTTCGATGTTTGAGTCCGAGCTGTCTAAAAACCAAGATTTTCAACGTTTTCCATGACGCCAAGATGTTTGAAGTTTCTTACCACTTATTGCATGGCGGCTAAACATGAACCCAAAGGGACATATGATTTCCCCAATGAATTCCAAAAAACTCAATTATTGCATATTTTTCGAATGATATATGAACATTTTATAATTATAACACGGACTGAAGTGTCACGTGTTTTCTGCATAAAAATAGTTTGATGTGCCTCGAAGTGGTGTTTTCGGTGGTGGTCGCACGAGGGGGGGGGGCTCTTTCCGGTTCACTTGTTGCACGAGCCTCTGTGTGTGGGGTTGTCCGTTTTGTGAGGCAGTTGCCACCCCAAATTATCCAAGTTGTGCATTGAAATATTTAAAACAAGGCACACCTCTAACGTCATGCATGTGTTTAGGACACATGACCACGGTGGTGGTGGTCCCTCGGACAATAATCCTTCGTGCGTTATTAGTGACACGCACATTCGTGGGTCCACGTGGTCTATCACTTTTGAGCCGCACCAGTAGGGGTTTGACCAAGGTGGGTTCAGTTAATCTGCTCTGTGTTGCGGTAGATCATGGTGAGCTTCCTCACCAAAGATTGATGTGTCGCACTCATGAGTAGCTCCTACCGCTCAAAGTTGAGGGGGTGGGTGGGAGGGGACATACATATTGCGCGCAGTTTTCTTTAGCGTGGGGACTTTCCATTTTGTGAAGCACGCACCCGATCAAAGTCGTGCAGATGGCATTTTGACATCAAAAAAGAAACCCATGCATATGCTTGGGTCACATATAATTGTTGGTGGTCCTGAGTGGCTCCCTCACATGGTAATCGGTGTCGCGTCAATCTATGGGGCCCATTTGTGGTCACCTATATTATATATTGTTTTGACCAAGGTGGATCCTTTTCGTTATGCATTATGATATGCAATGGTTAGACATCGAGACAAATGTTTTTTTAAGCGCATGCATATATACCCATGAACCCATCCCACCACCATATCGAAATGGGGGTGGGGGTGGGGAGGCATACATATACTATACACGTTGTGATCGATCCTCTTCGTAAGTCGACTTACAGTTTCTGAGGCAAGTGACATTAAAGTTCCATTGGGTACTAACTAAACAAACACTTAATTACATATATATGTATATGTGTGGGCCTCATGCAGTGGTCGTTTATTTTGTCAAACACTCTCTCATGTGGTCATCGGCATCACACCGGCCCATCCATCTCCGTGGGTTGTCACTTTGACAGGTGGCTATAGAGATGTTAATTTGACCAAGGTGGATTCTTCTTTTTGGTTCATGTGTTATATATATTGTACGTAGTTGACATATGCATTGATATTTCTAACCAAAATTTGAACACATCGTACACACTGAATCCCTCCTATCGGCTCGAACTATGGGCGCGCGTGGGGCTATATATGCATGGGTTGTTAACCATAGTACGGGGCCATTCTGGTCCGGGAGACACACATGAGACGGCGAAAGTTGTGCGTTTGGTATGAAAACATCGCACAACGCTTTCATACACATGTGCCTGGGGCCATGCATGTGCGTTGTGGTTGTCTACAGACAATCCCTCGTGTGGTTATGGATGGCATGCCAAATTTGTGGACCCGTGTGGTCTGTAACTTAAACCGGCCAATACTACAAGTTAATTTGACCAAGGTAGATATAGTCTTCTCATTATTTGTTACGATATAGTTCATGGTGAGATACCAGACAGAAGTTTGAGCGCATACATATATATAGGTTGTGCCGTTGGTTCGAAGTATGTGTGTGCGTGGGGTGGGGTGGGGGCGGGGGAGGGGCAACACAATAGTACGTATAAACGAAACTATTTATGAGGTCAGGTACTATGTACCGTTCGACTTTTGAGAGGCATATGTGCCACATGAAAAAGTTATGCACGCACGAAATATCACCCCACCTTAATTAATTAGTTGAGCCACACACATGTGGTTGCGGTCTCACCCATCTTGTGAAGTTTCCGAGACGCGCCCATCAGTGGGCCCGCACAGTCTACCCTTAGAACTAAAACACGGGGGGAGGGGGTGATAATGATGGATTTCTATTGGTTTTGTGTTACGGTTGGGTGAAATTGCAGTCCTAGTATAAGTGCGTACGTTCATTTATATATTGTAGCTACCATCCCCTCGCCGACTCGAAGGTGTGTGTGTGGGGGGGAGGGGGGCATAAGCCAACATTACCGTATGCTGTGCGAGACATTGTGTGTCACATGAAAGTTGTGCATTCCATATTTGAACACCACAACAACCTTTCCATACATACATTTGGTCCACAAGCAGGTCTGTTTGTGCTATGACCCTAGATTTATCGTGTTTATTTTCCAATGTTGTTATATAAATGGCAGAGGAGTCTTTTTTTGAAACTTAAAAATAGCAGATGAGTCGAACGAGACAACTCTGTGCGATTGTGTACGCAGTAGACACGGTTCCCACATGCTAACTATGTGCCACGCCTGGCCCGTGGTTGTCTCGTAACTACAAACCACCTTTGCACCAACCCGCATAAAGAAATCTTAAAAATAGCTACTTGCCTTGATCAATTTAAAAATTGATGGTTCCGCGAGTTTACTCTTTGAATTGCACACATGTATTTTGTTCGGGCCGTGTGCGATGTTTGTTCCTCCGGCGCCACTTCAAACCATTCATATAAATTTCAGTTGTCCTGGCTTTTCATTCCCTCCAAGTAAATTTAAAGTAGTCGTAGCATTTCCTCAAAGACCACCTAGGCCCCTCCTACCCCCACCCAAACAGAACTCTCTCCCTCGAACCCTAGCTACCTCGCCGTCGCCGCCACCGACCCCAACTCCGCTCCGCGTTCCACAGTCTACCTCTCCTGCTCTCCTAGTGCAGGTTACCAACCCATCTTCGTACCCTCGCCGCCCTGAATTTCTTAGATGGCGCCTACTAAACACCCCCTTTCTCACAGATTCGCATCCCCCACCATAGACCATCATAGCTTAATCCCAGCTACACTTCCAAGGGATATCGAGCAGCGAATGCCCAAAAGGAGGTATATCGCGGCCTTTCCGCTGGACGATGCCGAGGTGGCTGCCGAGGCTGCCGGGGAAGCTGACTACGATGACGAGGTGCCCGCCGGGATTACCGGGGAAGCTGACTACGATGACGAGGTGGCCACCGAGGCCGCTGGGGAAGCTGTCTACGATGACGAGGTGGCCGTCGTGGCCACCGGGGAAGCTGACTACGATGACGAGGTGGCCTCCGAGGCCGCCGGGGAAGCTGACGACTATGAGGCTGTAAGACAGAGGGTTCCCATATGAATGCATATCGATGCAGCCGGCTACTACATTGAGCTCGTCGACAGTGACGGCTTGTCGTGGGCTATGTCAAAGGTTAAGTGGCCCAACCCCGACCCCTCAGGTTCAACCCCCGTCGACCTCATGCAAGGCCTAGCCGCTGATCTACTCTGCTTCACTCTCAAGAATTTACCTTCCTTCGTCTCCATGGAGCCTCGTTTGTTTCTGAAGGACACGTTCTATGGCAGTGACTCGGCATCGTCAGCTGCCAAGTCAGATCTCATCGACAACGCCGACACCGACAACGACACCCTATCCGTCTCTTCCAAGGGGAAAGAGCCCATCTGCGACATGATGTCTACTACACAACTTTATTCTTGTAGACTCTGGGCCTCCAAGCGTAGAGTTTTGTAGGACAGTAGCAATTTTCCCTCAAGTGATGACCTAAGGTTTATCAATCCGTGGGAGGTGTAGGATGAAGATGGTCTCTCTTAAACAACCCTACAATCAAATAAAAGAAATCTCTTGTGTCCCCAACACACCCAACACAATGGTAAATTGTTTAGGTGCACTAGTTCGGCGAAGAGATGGTGATACAAGTGCAATATGGATGGTAGATATAGGTTTTTGTAATCTGAAAATATAAAAACAGCAAGGTAGCAAGTGGAAAATAGTGAGCAAAACGGTATATAAATGCTTGGAAACAAGGCCTAGGGTTCATACTTTGACTAGTGCAATCTCCCAACAATGCTAACATAGTTGAATCATATAATCATCCCTCAACGTGCAACAAAGAATCACTCCAAAGTACCTATCTAGCGGAGAACAATAAGATGAAATTGGCGTAGGTAGTACAACCACCTCAAAGTTATTCTTTCCGATCAATCTTTTGAGCTATTCCTATAAGTGTCACAAACAGCCCTAGAGTTCGTACTAAAATAACACCAATGACACATATCAATCCACCCTAATGTCAACTAGATACTCCAATGTCACCTCAAGTATCCGTGGGTAAATTATGCGACATGCATCAAACAATTTCAGATCTATCATATTCAATCCAACACAAAGAACTTCAAGGAGCACCCGAAGATTTCTATCGGAGAACATAGGACAAGAACGTGTATCGACCCATATGCATAGATTACCCCAATGTCACCTCGGGAATCCGCAAGTTGAGTACCAAAACATACATCAAGTGAATCAATAGAACACCCCATTGTCACCATGGGTATCCACATGCAAGACGTATATCAAGTGTTCTCAAATCCAATATTCAATCCAATATAACGAGATCTCAAAGGGAAAGATTCAATTCATCACAACAAGATAACAAGGGAAACACACCATATGATCCAACTATATTAACAAAGCCTGTGATACATCAAGATCGTGCCATCTCAAGAACACGAGAGAGAGAGAGAGATTGAACACATAGCTACTGGTACATATCCTCAGCCCCGAGGATGAACTACTCCATCCTCGTCATGGCCTCTGCCGGGATGATGAAGATGGCCACCGTATGATGATTTCCCTCTCCGGCAGGGTACTGGAAAGGCTCCAAATTGGTTTTTCGTTGATACATAGAGTTGCGGCGGCGGAACGGAGAGTCTCTCTTTATTTCTGGGGTTTCTGGGATTTATAGGATTTTTCAGGCTTGGAATCACGTGCAACGGAGCCACGTGGGCTCCAGCACACATCAGGGCGCGCCCTGGGGGGCCGCGCCCTGATGGCTTGTGGCCCACAGGTGGCTCCCCTCCGGTGGTTCTTCGCTCCAATATTGCTTATTTCCTCTAGAAAAATCATCAAAAAGTTTCGGGCAATTCCGAGAACTTACTTTTTTTGCACAAAAACAACACCACGGTAATTCACTTGAAAACAGCGTCAGTCCGGGTTAGTTCTAAATAAATCATATAAAGTGCATCAAAACCATATAAAAGTATTGTAAACATAGGCAAATATGGCATGCATACTTCATACATTATCGATACGTTGGAGACGTATTAGCACCCCCAAGCTTAATTCCTACTCGTCCTCGAGTAGGAAAATGATAAAAGAAATAATTTATGAAGTGTTAATGCTAGCATAATGTATAATGTTGAACAAGGATAATTTCGGCCACTTTTCTAGCATCTTAACCAGCAAGTATTTCTCATAAAACTTCTCATAATCAATTAGCAAGTTATTCACATGTTAAAGTATAGACCATAAACTTTCTTGAAAAATAGAAAACTATGTTTTCCGTCATCAAACAATTACAATTCATCTTATTTTCAGGAAGGTTCTATGTGAGAGTTTTGGTTTAGCAAATTCCAGATACTCAGCTATCATTTAGTCTTCCATGATTGCTGACACTCAAAGCATATTTTTAGAACAAACAGTTTTAGTCAAACACATAGGAAGATAGGGGCTTTAAGTTTCGCCTCCCAACTTATTTATCTCGGGGATAATGTCAACAAATAATGAATCATGATCACCTATATTCAACATGATATATATGTATGGATCTTTCCCCACCAAATGGTGCTTGCCAACCAAGGAATTAATAGATTGGAATAGGGATGAACATTATTGACTCTTGCACAAAAGTAAAAGATAAGCCCTTCGTAGAGGGAAGCATGGATTTGTAGAGGTGCCAGAGCTCATTATTTTAAAGCAGAGATGAATATGTAATTTTGACTGGTATACTTTTCCTGTCAACGTCACAACAGAGTTTTCAATATCTTACATGCTAATCACATTATTGGTGGTTCCCAAATAGAATTGAAATTTTACTCCCCCTCCACCATTCAAACACATTCCATGGCTAGCCGTATCCACGGGTACCATTGAAACAATCAACTTTCTAGGGGGAGTTCTTGTTTATTTATTTTTTGTATTATGTAGGACTGGGCATCCTTTTTACCAGCCTTTCTCGTGCAATGACAAGTGAATAAACACTTATCTTAAGTAGCATAGATGATAATAACTGCCCCGTTGCTCCATGAGCGGTACGAGAACACAAAACAAATGTTTATTTGAATGTTTAGAGGTGGCACATGCAAATTTACTTCGAATGGTAGTGAAATACCATATATAGGTGGGTATGGTGGACTCTCATGGAAGAAAATTGGCTCAAGGATTTGGATGCACAAGTAGTATTTCTACTTAGTACGAAGTTTTGGCTAGCAAAAGGTTCTAAACAAGCATCACATGTTAGAGGATCCATGACAATATAACTGCTACGTGAATATAAACAAACATAACCATTACGTTGTATTCCTTGTCCAACGTCAACTACTTGATCAAGTTTGAAAATAATTAATGGGGGTTCACAATCATAGAAGATGTCCAAGATAGTGTATTTATATGTGAAACCTCTCTTCCTTCAATATTCTTTCATGAATTGTTTAAATGACCAATGCTATGTTTGCTAATTTCCAATAAATTTTACCGCTTATACTCCTATTATGTGAAGTCACTACTCCCCACGGAACAAGAATATGAAGCATATATAATTCCACATTTATGACATTCAATTCATTCAACGTTTACTCTCAGGATATAAGTGAAGCACAAGAGTAAATTTCAAACTACTCTCAAAAGATATAAGTGGAGATCAATGAGTAGTCAAACAATAAAGTAGCTATGTGAGGGCTCTCTCTCTCTCTCAATAAAGATTTTCACATCTGAGTATTTTATTCAAACAACAAACTAAACAAAAATAGCACTCCAAGAATAGCACATATCATGTGAACGAATAAAAATTTAGGCTCAACATAGGCTAACCGATAGTTGACGAAGAGAGGTGGGATGCGTAGCATCCCCAAGCTTAGATGCTTGAGAATTCTTGAAATATTTACTTGGGGAGCCTTGGTCATCCCCAAGCTTGAGCTTTTGTATCTCGTTCAATCCTCTCATATCCCGGTTTCACCTAGGTATCAAAAACTTCATCCACAAAAAACTTGAAAAGAACTCGTGAGATAGGTTAGTGCACATAATAATAAATCAACTCTTTATGTACTGCCAAGACAAGTTGCATAATAATTTTGAACATTATCTATTGTATACTATCGGTTCCACAATTTATGTGTACCAATATAAGTCATGAAAACTATAGGAGAAGTAGATAACAAAACTATGACAACAATCTGTCTAAACAGGACAATCAATAGCAATTAATTTACAAAGTGCACTTATGTAACTCCAAAAATTCTGAACATTTAGGACATGATAAAGAATTTATATGACAATACTGTTTAAACATTTCAGAAAGTTTCCACGTTCCAGTAAAATATAAAAATTCAAACACTACAACAAAAGTTTCTGTTTTTACACAGCACACATCAAACATGCAATTCAAGCATCCTAAAGGCAATTCTTGGAACTTTTTATTGAAAAACAAGATTATAAATAACAACAAGCAAATACTAACAAAATAAAATGACACTCCAAGCAAAACACATATTATGTGACGAATAAAAATATAGCTCTAAGTAAGATATACCGATAGTGTTGAAGACGAAAGAGGTGATGCCTTCCGGGGCATCCCCAAGCTTAGGCATTTGATTCTTCCTTGGATATTACCTTAGGGGTGCCTGGAGAATCCCCAAGCTTAGGTTATTTTCACTCCTTATTCTCCAAATATCGGTGTCTAACCCAAAACTTGGAAACTTCAATCACACAAAACTTAACGGAACTTCATGAGATGGGTTAGTACAATAAATGAAGATCATTCACTTAGATATTGTCAAGACAAGATTCATAATTGTTCTCAAATAATACCTACTGTATTCTACCATTCACGTAATTTGTATCACTGAATATAAGCTATGGGAACACTAAAATAAGCAAACTATGAATACAAAACATAATCTGTCAAAAACAGAACAGTCTGTGAAGATCTGTAGTATAACCATACTTCCCTGTCTCTAAAAATTCTGAAAAATTAGGAAAAAATAGAGAATTTGAATGTATATACTGTGTAAAAATTTCAGAATTGTTTGACTTCCAAGAAAATCAGAGAAATTATTTACTGGAGGCAAAAGTTTCTGTTTTTGCACAGAATCAAATCAACAAGTATCCACACTATCCCAAAGGCTTTACTTGGCACATTATTGAAGTAAAAGACACAAAACATGATTAATATAGTATCTTAATCATGTGAACACACAAATATAGAAAGTAAAAGTGTTGGGTTGTCTCCCAACAAGCGCTTTTCTTTAAAGCCTTTTAGCTAGGCATGATGATTTCAATGATGCTCACATAAAAGTAAAGAATTGAAACACATTATGAGCATCATGAAGCATATGACAAGCACACATAAGTCTAACCCACTTCCTATGTATAGTTATTTTGTGAGCAAACAATTTATGGGAGCAAGAGCAACTATCATAGGAAGGCAAAACAAGCATAACTTCAAAACTTTGAATATATAGAGAGGAAACTTGATATTATTGCAATTCCTACACGCATAAGTTCCTCCCTCATAATAATTTTCAGTAGCATCATGAAGGAATTCAACAATATAACTATCACATAAAGCATCCTTTTCATGATCTATAAGCATAGAAAATTTATTACTCTCCACATAAGCAATTTTCTTCTCATTCATTGTAGTGGGAGCAAACTCAACAAAATAACTATCATGAGATACATGATTGACATAACCAAATTGAAAATTAAAATCATGATGACAAGTTTCATAGTTATAATTATTCTTTATAGCATACATGTCATCATCATAATCATCATAGATAGGAGGCATGCCATCATCATAATAAATTTGCTCATCAAAACTTGGGGGACTAAAAATATCATCTTCATCAAACATAGCATCTCCAAGATTGTGGCTTTGCATATCATTAGCATCATGGATATTCAGAGAATTCATACTAGCAACGTAGCAATAATGCTCATCATTCAAGGAATTCTCATTAAGTATTTTCATAAACTCGTCCTCTACCAATCGAGCACAATTTTCCGAACCATCATTTTCATGAAACACATTAAAAAGACGAAACAATTGAAGATCCCTAAATTCCATTTTTTTGTAGTTTTCTTTTATAAAACCAAACTAGTGATAAACAAGAAACTAAAAGATTTAAATGCAAGATCTAAAGATATACCTTCAAGCACTCACCTCCCCGGCAACAGCGCCAGAAAATGGCTTGATGTCTACTACACAACTTTATTCTTGTAGACTCTGTTGGGCCTCCAAGCGTAGAGTTTTGTTGGACAGTAGTTTCCCTCAAGTGGATGACCTAAGGTTTATCAATCCGTGGGAGGTGTAGGATGAAGATGGTCTCTCTCAAACAACCCTGCAATCAAATACAAGAAATCTCTTGTCTCCCCAACACACCCAATACAATGGTAAATTGTATAGGTGCACTAGTTCGGCCAAGAGATGGTGATACAAGTGCAATATGGATGGTAGATATAGTTTTTTGTAATCTGAAAATATAAAACAGCAAGGTAGCAAGTGGAAAACAGCGAGCAAAACGGTATATAAATGCTTGGAAACAAGGCCTAGGGTTCATACTTTCACTAGTGCAATCTCCCAACAATGCTAACATAGTTGAATCATATGATCATCCCTCAACGTGCAACAAAGAATCACTCCAAAGTTCCTATCTAGCGGAGAACAATAAGATGAAATTGGCGTAAGTAGTACAACCACCTCAAAGTTATTCTTTCCGATCAATCTTTTGAGCTATTCCTATAAGTGTCACAAACAACCCTAGAGTTCGTACTAAAATAACACCAATGACACATATCAATCCACCCTAATGTCACCTAGATACTCCAATGTCACCTCAAGTATCCGTGGGTAAATTATGCGACATGCATCAAACAATTTCAGATCTATCATATTCAATCCAACACAAAGAACTTCAAGGAGTACTCCAAGATTTCTATCGGAGAACGTAGGACAAGAACGTGTATCAACCCCTATGCATAGATTACCCCAATGTCACCTCGGGAATCTGCAAGTTGAGTACAAAAACATACATCAAGTGAATCAATAGAACACCCCATTGTCACCATGGGTATCCACATGCAAGACATATATCAAGTGTTCTCAAATCCAATATTCAATCCAACATAACGAGATCTCAAAGGGAAAGATTCAATTCATCACAAGAAGATAACAAGGGAAACACACCGTATGATCCAACTATATTAACAAAGCCTGTGATACATCAAGATCATGCCATCTCAAGAACACGAGAGAGAGAGAGAGAGATTGAACACATAGCTACTGGTACATACCCTCAGCCCCGAGGGTGAACTACTCCCTCCTCGTCATGGCCTCCACCGGGATGATGAAGATGGCCACCGGATCATGATTTCCCTCTCCGGCAGGGTACTGGAAAGGCTCCAAATTGGTTTTTCGTCGATACATAGAGTTGTGGCGGCGGAACGGAGAGTCTCTTTATTTCTGGGGTTTCTGGGATTTATAGGATTTTTCAGCTCTTGGAATCACGTGCAACGGAGCCACGTGGGTCCCAGCACACATCAGGACGCAGCCTGGGGGGCCAAGACCTGATGGCTTGTGGCCCACAGGTGGCTCCCCGCCGGTGGTTCTTCGCTCTAATATTTCTTATTTCCTCTAGAAAAATTCATCAAAAAGTTTCGGGCGATTCCGAGAACTTTTTTTTCTGCACAAAAACAACACTAATACTTGTGATCTGCATTGGGTTTTCCATGAAGAGGAACGGGTTATTGCAGCACAAAGTGGGTAAGTATTTCCCTCAGTTATGAAACCAAGGTTTATCGAACCAATAGGAATATCAATCCTCAACCGTCTTCAGTGCGTGCACACAAATGAACAAACAACTTGCACCCAACGCAGGCAAGAGGGTTGTCAATCCCCTTGATCTCGTTATTTGCAAGCAAATGAGTTGTGTAGATAATTGTTGATAATTGTAAATTGCAAAATAAAATAAAAGGTAAATAAAGGAAGCAAGGTAATAGTAGCGTTTGTAAATATATAAGTGAATAGACCCGGGGGCCATAGTTTTCCCTAGCGGCATCTCTCATGTAGGCAGCATACGGTGGGTAACAAATTACTGTTGGGCAATTGATAGAAAAGCGGATAGTTATGCGATTTTCACGGAAATGATCATGTGTGTATAGGAATCACGTCCATAAACAAATAGGCCGACTCCTGCCTGCACCTATTACTATTTCTTCACTCATCGACCGCTATCCAGCATGCATCTAGAGTATTAAGTAAAACAGAGTAATGCATGGAGAACGATGACATGATGTAGACAAAGTAAATTCAAGCAATATGAATGAACCCCATCGTGTTGTCCTTAGTAGCAACAACACAAAGACACATCTTGTCCCCTACTTTGTCACTGGGATATAGAAACTCGTCAGGTTGAACCTACCACAACGCACCACTCCCACCGATGAAATATCAATCTACTTGGCCAAAGCACATCAATAAATCGGAGAGCATTACGAAGCTATAATGATCATGCAATTAAGAGACAATATATATCAGAGGTATCTCAAATACTTTTCATGAATAATCTGAACATAAACCCACAATTCATCAGATCCCAACAAACACACCGCACAATATGATTACATCGGATAGATCAAAGCGAAGATGCGATGACCCTTGTATTGAAGATCAAGAGATAGAGAGATTGCCATCTAGGTACTACCTATGGCCCCGTAGGTCTGTGGTGAACTGCTTACACATCATCATGAGGGCAGCAAGGTTGATGTAGAGGCTCTCTGTGATCGATCCCCCCTCCGGAAGGGTGCCAGAACGGAGCTCCAGATGGCCTCGCGACGGAACAGAGACTTGCGGCGGCGAAAAAAGGGTTTCGGGACTGCCTCTGTTATTTTTAGGGTGAAATGGAATTTATAGGCCAGAGAGGGGCGTCGGGAGGTAGACGAGGGAGGCACGAGACCTGTTGGCTTGTGCGGCCCTCGTGCGGTCCCCGGCCTCCTTCTGAAGCTTCCAGGTCTTCTTTTGGTCTAGAAAAAATCATCAAAAAGTTTTGTGGCAATAGGACTTCGTTTGGTAATGTAAACCTGAAAAGCAAAAAAAACACGCAAAAAACAGCAACTGGCACTGGGCACTGGGTCAATAGGTTAGTGCTAAAAAATATTACAAATTTGTAAATAAAGACCCAAAAAGTATCCTAGAATGATAATATATCAGCATGGAACAATCAAAAATTATAGATACGTTGGCGACGTATCAAGCATCCCCAAACTTAATTCCTGCTCGTCCTCGAGTAGGTAAATGATAAAAACAGAATTTTTGATGTGGCATGCTATCCATTATGTAATCTTATATACATGTATGCTCTTTGAGAAACGATGAATAAACAAATATTAGCATAGAAATATTTAAAGTATAAGAAATGAAATCATTAAACTTTCAAAGTGTACGATCCTTAAGGAATGTTTACCCCCCCCCCATTCATCTTATTGTATTAGCAAGGTATGGCTCCATCTTCACCACATTAATACAAATGTCAAGCACCACGGTGTCCGAGTCAGGCAATTGAATCGTAATTTTTCAATATGCATCAACTTTTTATTCTTCACGCAATACATGGGCGTGAGACATTAGGCATAGCATTTAGGTGGAATAGAATATGGTGGTAGATATCAAAAGGGGTAAAAAGTGGAGAAGATAGTCTCACATCAACTAGGCGTACCAACGGGCTATGGAGATGCCCATCGATAGATATCAATGCAAGGAGTAGGGATTGCCATGCAAATGATGCACTAGATCTATTAGTGTATGAAAGCTCAAATGAAGCTAAGTGGGGTGTGCATCCAACTTGCTTGCTCATGAAGACCTTGGGCATTTGAGGAAGCCCGTCATAGGAATATACAAGTCAACTTTGAAATAATGAATAGGTAATTCCCACTAGCATATGAAAATGATATATCATGAGACTCTCTACATGAGGAGCATAGTGCCACTTTGAGGCACAAGTGTGGTAAAAGATAGTAGCAAAGTCCCTTCTCGCATTTTCTCTCATTTTTTTGGATGGTGGGCTCATTCGGCCTCCCCCATCTTTATTTTTTCGTCCGGAGTATCATCTCGACTTGTGGGAGAATCATAGTCTCCATCATTCTTTCCTCACTGGGACAATGCTCTAATAATGATTATCATCACACTTTTATTTACTTACAACTCAATATGGAGAACTGATATGAAGATATGACTCTGTATGAATGCCTCTGGCAGTGTACCAGGATACACAATGATCTAGCATGACATGTATCAAAAAATATGATGAAAGGTGGCTGCCACAAATAATATGTCAGCACTATATGATCATGCAAAGCAATATGATGATGAACGAACTAGTCATGTGAAGTGACGATGGAATTTGCATGGCAATATATCTCGGAATGGCTATGGAAATGCCATGATAGGTAGGTATGGTGGCTGTTTTGAGGAAGATATAATGAGGCTTATGTGCAACAGAGCGTATCATGTCACGGGGTTTGGATGTACCGGCGAAAGTTGCACCAATCCTTGAGGTGAGAATGGGCTATGCACGGTGCCGAAGAGGCTAGCAAATATGAGAAGGTGAGATTGCGTATGTCCATGGTTTCACATTAGTCATAAATAACTCATATACTTATTGCAAAGTTTTATTAGTTATATCATAAATCAAGTACTGCTCGCATGCCCCGAGGGAAGAGGTTGGTAGGAGTTAACCATCGCGCGCTTCCGACCCGAAACAACACTAGGATTTCAATGAGGAATAGAAATGCTCACACATCATCACCATGCCTCTTTAATTTTTAGATGAAAAAAGGTTAACCTTTCTTAATATCGACACTTCTACGGGTCAACAATTATGAACTCGCACCTATTTCATATTACTACATCGATATCATTGACCCACAATTTCTCTATATATGCTACATGATGATTTTGATTATCACTCATTGAATACCTAATACTTTTGGACTAGTATTATGACCCATGCAAATTACCGTCACTATTTATTAACTCTCAAACAAATATAAGTGAAGAACGAGAGTGGAATTATTTCTATAAAATCTACACGCCACCGTGCTCAAAAAGATATAAGTGAAGTACTTGAGCAACTGCTAAGGTCAAAAGATAGAAGTGAAGCACATAGAGTATTCTAACAAATTATGATGAAGGTGTGTCTCTCTTAAGTAGGTGTGTCCAGCAAACAATAATTGTGGAAAACTTAAAGTAAAAGCAAACAAAAGCAAACGACGCTCCAAGCAAAACTCATATCATGTGACGAATAAAAATATAGCTTCAAGTGACATACCGATGGATTGAGACGAAAGAGGGGATGCCTTCCGGGGCATCCCCAAGCTTAGACGCTTGAGTCTTCCTTAGAATATTACCATGGGGTGCCTTGGGCATCCCCAATCTTAGGCTTTTGCTACTCCTTATTCCTTTGTCCATCATGATAACACCCAAAACTTGAAAACTTCAATCACACAAAACTCAACAAAACTTCGTGAGATCCGTTAGTATAAGAAACATATTGCATACTTTAGGTACCATTATAAATTGATTATTATTTCATAAATTCATAATAGGTACTGTATTATAACTTGTCCATGGTTTATACCTCCCTGATACAATCCATAGCATAATCAAAACAAGCAACCATGCAAGCAAAAACAGAATCTGTCTAAAACAGAACAGTCTGTAGAAATCTGTAGAGAACCTGCACTTATATAATTCTAAAAATTCTTAAAAATTAGGAAAACCTATAAAATTTGTATATAAACACTGTGTACAAATTTCAGATCATTATAACACTCAAGTAAAAAATGAAAATTCCTTTACTTGAGTCAAAAGTTTATGTTTTGTTTCAGCATCGATTCTACTCATCTTGTGAGTCATCCCAAAGGCTTTACTTGGCACAAACACTAATTAAAACATAATAACAGAATCATTACATAGGAAATAATCATGTTATCGCACACAAACAGAAAGTAAAAAGCAAAAATAAAGATAACTATTGGGTTGCCTCCCAACAAGCGCTATTGTTTTATGCCCCTAGCTAGGCATAATGCATAGTTTCAAGTATTGTCATCTTTGACACTCCACCCATAAGTATCTCTCATGATTGATTCATAAGGTGGTTTAATTATCTTTCTAGGGAAGTGTCCCATCCCTTTCTTTAATGGGAATTGGAACCTTATGTTTCCCTCTTTCATGTCAACAATTGCACCTATAGTTCGAAGGAACGGTCTTCCAAGTATTATGGGACAAGAAGGATTGCAATCAATATCAAGCACAATGAAATCTACAGGCACATAATTTTTATTTGCAATGATAAGCACATCATTAATTCTACCTAGAGATTTCTTAATGGTAGAATCCGCAAGATGCAAGTTAAGGGAACAATCTTCAATATTAGTGAGACCAAGCACATCACAAAGAGATTTAGGAATAGTTGAAACACTAGTACCAAGGTCACACAAGGCATTGCATTCATATTTATTTATCTTTATTTTTATAGTAGGTTCCCGCTCATCATGCAATTTTCTAGGAATAGAAACTTCAAGCTCAAGTTTCTCATCATAAGCTTTTATCATAGCTTCTACTATATGTTCGGTAAAAGCTTTGTTTTTGTCATAAGCATTGGGTGAGCTAATAATGGATTGTAACAAGGAAAAACATTCTACTAAAGAGCAATTATTATAACTAAAGTCCTTGTAACCCAAAATAGTGGGCACATCACTAGTTAAAGTTTCAACCTCTCCAAACCCACGTTTTTCAGTTTTAGCATCAAAATCATCACCCTCCAAGCAAACGAGACGCTTCTCAACTAGAGTTGACTCATCTCCAGTCCCTTTATCATTTATATTCAGAGAGGTAAATAAAGATTCAATAGGAGAAGTACCAATCATTTTAAGATCTTCATCGTTATTACTAATGGGTAAAGATTCCGGTTTAGCGACCATCCTATTCACTAGGGTGGTTTCCTTATCGGAGATATTTCCTAACAACTCGTCAGTTTGAGAAAATTGTGATGGGAGATTAGACACTTCCTTATTAACCTCATCAAGTTGCTTACTAATAGAGTCAAGCAAAGTTGAATGTTCCTTAACTTCAGAAGCGAAGGATTTATTATGCTCATACTGCGAAGTCATGAAAGATTTCATAGAATTATCTATTTCCGACATTCTTTGGTAGTAGGAGATATTGTGGAATCTATCTTGAGACATGGTGACCGAACAAGCAAAGTAAAAAGCAAGGCAAGTAAACTAGCAAGCGAAGAAGTAAACTAGTAACAAGCAAAGATAAATATTTCTGTATTTTTGATTTTTACGAGACAAGCTAAATATAACAGCAAATAAAAAGAAGAACAAGTGAATGAAAATTTGTGTGAAGTTACTTGATAGTTGATGATGATACTCCCCGGCAACGTCGCCAAAAATCCTTCCTGATACTTGGGATCTGCGTTAGGTTTTCCGTGAAGAGGAACGGGTTATTGCAGCACAAAGTGGGTAAGTATTTCCCTCAGTTATGAAACCAAGGTTTATCGAACCAATAGGAATATTAATCCTCAACCGTCTTCAGCGGTTGAACACAAATGAACAAACAACTTGCACCCAACGCGGGCAAGAGGGTTGTCAATCACCTTGATCTCGTTATTTGCAAGCAAATGAGTTGTGTAGATAATTGTTGATAATTGTAAATTGCAAAATAAAATAAAAGGTAAATAAAGGCAACAAGGTAATAGTATCGTTTGTAAATATATAAGTGAGTAGACCCGGGGGCCATAGTTTTCCCTAGCGGCATCTCTCATGTAGGCAGCATACAGTGGGTAACAAATTACTGTTGGGCAATTGATAGAAAAGAGGATAGCTATGCGATTTTCACGGCAATGATCATGTGTATATAGGCATCACATCCATAAACAAATAGGCTGACTCCTTCCTGCACCTATTACTATTACTCCACTCATCGACCGCTATCCAACATGCATCTAGAGTATTAAGTAAAACAGAGTAATGCATGGAGAACGATGACATGATGTTGACAAAGTAAATTCAAGAAATATGAATGAACCCCATCGTGTTATCCTTAGTAGCAACAACACAAAGACGCATCTTGTCCCCTACTTTGTCACTGGGATATAGAAACTCGTCAGGTAATATGAATGAACCAACCACAACGCACCACTCCCACCGATGAAATATCAATCTACTTGGCCAAAGCACATCAATAAATCGGAGAGCATTACAAAGCTATAATGATCATGCAATTAAGAGACAATATATATAAGAGGTATCTCAAATACTTTTCATGAATAATCTGAACATAAACCCACAATTCATCGGATCCCAATAAACACACCGCACAATAGGATTACATCGGATAGATCAAAGCGAAGATGCAATGACCATTGTATTGAAGATCAAGAGATAGAGAGATTACCATCTAGGTACTAGCTATGGACCCCTAGGTCTGTGGTGAACTACTCACACATCAACATGAGGGCAGCAAGGTTGATGTAGAGGCACTCCGTGATCGATCCCCCCCTCCGGCAGGGTGCCGGAACGGAGCTCCAGATGGCCTCGCGACGAAACAGAGACTTGCGGCGGTGGAAAAAGGTTTTCGGGACTGCCTCTGTTATTTTTAGGGTGAAATAGAATTTATAGGCCAGAGAGGGGAGTTGGGAGGCAACCGAGGGAGGCACAAGCCATCAGAGCGCCCCCCCCCGGGGGCGCGCCCTGTTGGCTTGTGTGGCCCTCGTGCGGTGCTCGGCCTCCTTTCGGAGCTTCTAGGTCTTCTTTTGGTCTAGCAAAAATCATTAAAAATTTCGTGGCAATTCGACTTCGTTTGGTAATGTAAAAAAGCAAAAAAACACGTAGAAAACAGCAACTGGCACTAGGCACTGGGTCAATAGGTTAGTGCTCAAAAATATTACAAATTGGTAAATAAAGACCCAAAATGTATCCTAGAATGATAATGTATCAGCATGGAACAATCAAAAATTATAGATACGTTGGAGACGTATCAAACACCACGGTAATTCTGCTGAAAACAACGTCAGTCCGGGTTAGTTCAAAATAAATCTCCAACGTGTCTATAATTTTTGCTTGTTCCATGCTATTATATTATCATTCTTGGATGTTTTACAATCATTTTACTACAACTTTATATTATTTTTGGGACTAACCTATTAACCTAGAGCCCAGTGCCAGTTTCTGTTTTTTCCGTGTTTTTAAGTTTTACAGAAAAGGAATATCAAACGGAGTCCAAACGGAATAAAAATCTACGGTGATTTTTTATGGACCAAAAGAAGCCCAGGGAGCATTGGAGTTGGGCCAGAAGAGCCACGAGGCCATCACAAGCCTGGGAGGCGCCCCCCCTAGGGCGCGCCCCCCTGGCTTGTTGTCACCTCGTGGCCCCGCTGGACTTGTTTCTGCCGCCAAAAATTCCTATAAATATAGAAACCCCCAGAAACAAACCTAGATCGGGAGTTCCGCCGCCGCAAGCCTCCAGAGCCACGAAAAACCAATCGGGAGCCCGTTCCGGCAGCCTGCCGGAGGGGGAAACCATCACCGGAGGCCATCTTCATCATCCCGGCGGTCTTCATGACGAGGAGGGAGTAGTTCACCCTCGGGGCTAAGGGTATGTACCAGTAGCTATGTGTTTGATCTCTCTCTCGTGTTCTTGAGATGACACGATCTTGATGTACCGCGAGCTTTATTGATATAGATGAATCATATGGAGTTTTCCCCTCTCTATCTTCTTGTGATGAATTGAGTTTTCCCTTTGAAGTTTTCTTATCGGATTGAGTCTTTAAGGATTTGAGAACACTTGATGTATGTCTTGCGATGGGATATCCGTGGTGACAATGGGATGTTCTATTGATCCACTTGATGTATGTTTTGGTGATCAACTTGTGGGTTCCGTGACCTTGGGAATCTATGCATAGGGGTTGGCATACGTTTTCGTCTTGACTCTCCGGTAGAAACTTTGGGGCACTTTTTGAAGTTTTTTGTGTTGGATTGAACATGATGAATCTGAAATTGTGTGATGCATATCGTATAATCAAGCCCATGGGTACTCATGGTGACATTGGAGTATCTAGGTGACATTAGGGTTTTGGTTGATGTGTATCTTAAGGTGTTATTTTAGTACGAACTCTAGGGCTGTTCGTGACACTTATAGGGATAGCTCATAAGATTGATCGGAAAAGATAACTTTGAGGTGGTTTCGTACCCTACAATAATTTCTTCGTTTGTTTTCCGCTATTTGTGACTTTGGAGTGAACTCTTTGTCGCACGTGAGGGATTTACATATGATTCAACTATGTTAGTATTGTTGAGAGAACTTGCACTAGTGAAAGTATGAACCCTAGGCCTTGTTTCCAAGCATTGCAATACCGTTTGTGCTCACTTTTATCATTAGTTACCTTGCTGTTTTTATATTTTCAGATTACAAAAACCTATATCTACCTTCCATATTGCACTTGTATCACCATCTCTTCGCCGAACTAGTGCACCTATACAATTTACCATTGTATTGGGTGTTTTGGGGACACAAGAGACTCTTTGTTATTTGGTTGCCGGGTTGTTTGAGAGAGACCATCTTCATCCTACGCCTCCCACGGATTGATAAACCTTAGGTCATCCACTTGAGGGAAATTTGCTACTGTCCTACAAAACTCTGCGCTTGGAGGCCCAACACGAGTCTACAAGAAGAAGGTTGCGTAGTAGACATCAAGCTCTTTTCTGGCGCCGTTGCTGGGGAGGCTAGGTAAGCGGCACTCACATCCCATCAACGAAGCTCTTTTCTGGCGCCGTTGCCGGGGAGGTGAGTGCTTGAAGGTATATCTTTAGATCTTGCAATTAAATCTTTTAGTTTCTTGTTTTATCACTAGTTTAGTCTATAAAAGAAAACTACAAAAAAATATGGAATTGAGGTTGCCTCATATGCTTCATCTTTATAATGTCTTCCGTGAAAATGATGGAAAGGAAAATTGTGCTCAAGTGTTGGAAGAAGAAGTTATTAAAATGTTTGGCACTAAATCTTTGAATGATGAGCATGATAGAAATATTGTTAGTATGAATTCTTTGAATATCCATGATGCTAATGATATGCAAAGCCACAAGCTTGGGGATGCTATGTTTGATGAAGATGATATTTTTAGTCCCCCAAGTTTTGATGAGCAAATTTATTATAATTATGGCATGCCTCCTATATATGATGATTATGATGATGACATGTATGCTATAAAGAGTGATAGTAACCATGAAACTTATCATCATGATTTTAATATTGAATGTGGTTATGTCAATCAAGTGTCTCATGATAGTTATTTTGTTGAGTTTGCTCCCACTATTATGAATGAGAAGAAAATTGCTTATGTGGAGAGTGACAAAATTTCTATGCTTGTAGATCATGAAAAGAATGCTTTATGTTCTGGTTATATTGTGAAATTCCTTCATGATGCTACTAAAAATTATTATGAGAGAGGATCTTATGCTTCTACATATTGCAATAATATCAAGTTTCCTCTCTATGTGTTGAAAGTTTTGAAGTCATGCTTGTTTTGCCTTCCTATGCTAGTTGATTCTTGTTCCCATAAATTGTTTGTTCAGAAAATCCTTATGCATAGGAAGTGGGTTAGGATTAAATGTGCTAGTCATATGCTTCATGATGCTCTCTTTGTGTTTCAATTCTTATCTTTTTTGTGAGCATCATTGAAATCATCATGCCTAGCTAAAAAGGCATTAAACAAAAGCGCTTGTTGGGAGAAAACCCAATATTTATACCTACTGTTTTTGTGTGTCCACATGATTAAGCTACTGTATAATCATGTTTTATAGCTTTTGTTTCAATAAAGTGCCAAGTAAAGCCTTTGGGATAGTGTGGATGATAGTTGACTTGATTCGGTGCAAAAACAGAAACTTTTGCTCTCAGTCCAGGAATTTTGTAAATTCACTGGAACGTGCCTTTGATCTGAACTTTTTACACATGATTGATATACAAATTTCATAGATTGTCCTAATTTTTCAGAATTTTTAGAGACAGGGAAGTATGGTTACACTACAGATCTTCACAGACTCTTCTGTTTTTGACAGATTCTGTTTTGCATGCACAGTTTGCTTGTTTTAGTGTTCCCATAGCTTATATTCAGTGATATAAATTATGATAATAGTAGAATACAGTAGGTATCATGTGGGAACAATTCTGAATCTTGTCTTGACAGTACCTAAGTGAATGATCTATCTTTATTATACTAACCCATCTCACGAAGTTCCGTTAAGTTTTGTGTGATTGAAGTTTTCAAGTTTTGGGTGAGACACCGATATGAGGAGAATAAGGAGTGAAAAGAACCTAAGCTTGGGGATGCCCAATGCACCCCCAAGGTAATATGCAAGGAAGACTCAAGCGCCTAAGCTTGGGGATGCCCCGGAAGGCATCCCCTCTTTCGTCTCCAACATTATCGGTATATCTTACTTGGAGCTATATTTTTATTCGTCACATAATATGAGTTTTGCTTGGAGCGTCATTTTATTTTGTTGTTCTCTGTTAGGAGTTATTTATAATCTTGTTTTTCAATAAAAAGTTCCAAGAATTGCCTTAGGATGCTTGCATTGCATGTTTGATGTGTGCTGTGAAAAAAAAAACAGAAACTTTTGCTGTAGTGTTTGAATTTTCATATTTTACTGGAACGTGGAAAGTTTCTGAAATTTTTACACAGTATTTTCATATAAATTTTATAGCATGTCCTAAATTTTCATAATTTTTGAGTTACAGAAGTACACTGGTTTAATAGATTTCTACAGACTGTTCTGTTTGGACAGATTGCTGTCATAGTTTCGTTATCTACTTATCCTATAGTTTCCATAGCCTATATTGGTAGATATAAATTGTGGAATGATAGTATACAGTGCCTAATGATTGAAAATTATTGTGCAACTTGTCTTGGCAGTACATAAAGAGTTGATTTATTATTATGTGTACTAACCTATCTCACGAGTTCTTTTCAAGTTTTGTGTGGATGAAGTTTTTGAGAATAGGTGAAACCATGATATGAGAAGATTGAACGAGATACAAAAGCTCAAGCTTGGGGATGCCCAAGGCACCCCAAGTAAATATTTCAAGAAGTCTCAAGCATCTAAGCTTGGGGATGCTACGCATCCCACCTCTCTTCGTCAACAATTATCGGTTAGCCTATGTTGAGCCTAAATTTTTATTCGTTCACATGTTGCGTCCTATTCTTGGAGTGCTATTTTTCTTTTGTTTGCTGTTTGAATAAAATACTCAGATCTGAAAATATTTATTGAGAGAGAGAGAGTCCTCACATAGCTACTTAATTGTTTGACTACTCATTGATCTTCACTTATATCTTTTTAGAGTAGCTTGTCGTTTCCTCTCATGATTCACTTATATCTTTTTGAGAGATGAAATCTTTATGCTCCTGTACTTCACTTAAATTTGTTTGAGCTTGCCAAAAAGCAATAGCAACATATGAAACTAGTCCCAAAGTGATAGATATCCAAGGAGGATATAATAAAAACTTTCATGAAGATCATGGGACAAATTAAACTTGATTCTTTGTAATAGTTTTGAAACATGATGATAGTAATATGTGAGTCATGTTAGTGAGTAATTATGCTTAGTAGGAATATTGATGTTAAGGTTTGTGATTCCCTATGCATGCACGAAAGTCAATAGTTATGCAATGAAGTTATATCCTACTTGTGGTGCATTATTCGGTGTTAGTTATGACTCAATGCTCACTTATGTGATTTTTCGTTCCTTGGTTTGGTTGCTTCCCAATCTATTTGCTAGCCTTCATTTGTACTAAGTAGAAATACTACTTGTGCATCCAAAATCCTTAAACCAAGTTTTGCCTTATGAGTCCACCATACCTACCTATATGCGGTATTTCCATGCCGTTCCAAGCAAATTTGTATGTGTCATCTCTAAATTTTCAAAATAAATTTTCTCTTTTGTGTGCCCGTACCGCTCATGAAACGGTGGGGAGTATCCAATATTTTACCAAGCTAGGTGTGGTATTCTCACGATATGTGTTGATTCACTATCATTCACGAGAAAGTGGCTGGTATTCGGGATGCCCAGTTCCATGCTCAAAAATCAAATCAAAATATAATTAAACAAAACTCCCCCAGGAATGTTGTTGGTATGGACTGTACCCATGGATTCGGCTCGCCGTGGAGTGTGATTGATTGATGGAGGGGGAGTAAAAACTTTACCATTCTGTTTGGGAACCGCCTATAATGTATCTAGCATGGAAGGTATTGTGAGCTGCTTTGTCGTTTTGGTTGACAGGAAAAGCATGCCACTCAAAATATTTTTCTCTCTCTATTTAAAACTTTGAGCTCTGGCACCTCTACAAATCCCTACTTCCCTCTGCGAAGGGCCTATCTATTTACTTTATGCAATTTTTATTTTTGCTTTGAGTCTCCATCTTCTCTTATAAGCACCAACCAGGGGGCACTATGATCGTACTTGAGCATTGGGCATAGCTAATATTTGAGTGTGTTTCATGAATGGATCAATGATTGAGCATGATGGGCTAGAGATAACTTTCTTTAGTGTTGATATTTTGAAAGACATGGTTGCTTGTTGACATGCTTGAGTATTGAAGTCATGATGTTAAAACTAGACTATTACTTTGAATCATTTACAAGCCCAAATGTCCATGCTATACAAAGAAGAAAAGAATATGATGAACATGTTAGGCAGCATTCCACATCAAAAATTATGTTTTTATCATTTACCTACTCGAGGACGAGTAGGAATTAAGCTTGGGGATGCTGATACGTCTCCAACGTATCTATAATTTTTGCTTGTTCCATGCTGTTATATTATCATTCTTGGATGTTTTACAATCATTTTACTACAACTTTATATTATTTTTGGGACTAACCTATTAACCTAGAACCCAGTGACAGTTTCTGTTTTTTCCGTGTTTTTGAGTTTTACAGAAAAGGAATATCAAACGGAGTCCAAACGGAATAAAAATCTACGGTGATTGTTTATGGACCAGAAGAAGCCCAGGGAGCATTGGAGTTGGGCCAGAAGAGCCACGAGGCCATCACAAGCCTGGGGGCGCCCCCCCTAGGGCGCGCCCCCCTAGCTTGTTGTCACCTCGTGGCCCCGCTGGACTTGTTTCCGCCGCCAAAAATTCCTATAAATATAGAAACCCCCAGAAACAAACCTAGATCGGGAGTTCCGCCGCCGCAAGCCTCTAGAGCCACGAAAAACCAATCGGGAGCCCGTTCCGGCACCCTGCCGGAGGGGGAAACCATCACCGGAGGCCATCTTCATCATCCCGGCGGTCTTCATGACGAGGAGGGGGTAGTTCACCCTCGGGGCTAAGGGTATGTACCAGTAGCTATGTGTTTGATCTCTCTCTCGTGTTCTTGAGATGACACGATCTTGATGTACCGCGAGCTTTATTGATATAGATGAATCATATGGAGTTTTCCCCTCTCTATCTTCTTGTGATGAATTGAGTTTTCCCTTTGAAGTTTTCTTATCGGATTGAGTCTTTAAGGATTTGAGAACACTTGATGTATGTCTTGCGATGGGATATCCGTGGTGACAGTGGGATGTTCTATTGATCCACTTGATGTATGTTTTGGTGATCAACTTGTGGGTTCCGTGACCTTGGGAATCTATGCATAGGGGTTGGCACACGTTTTTGTCTTGACTCTCCGGTAGAAACTTTGGGGCACTTTTTGAAGTTTTTTGTGTTGGATTGAACATGATGAATCTGAAATTGTGTGATGCATATCGTATAATCAAGCCCATGGGTACTCATGGTGACATTGGAGTATCTAGGTGACATTAGGGTTTTGGTTGATGTGTATCTTAAGGTGTTATTTTAGTACGAACTCTAGGGCTGTTCGTGACACTTATAGGGATAGCTCATAAGATTGATCGGAAAAGATAACTTTGAGGTGGTTTCGTACCCTACAATAATTTCTTCATTTGTTTTCCGCTATTTGTGACTTTGGAGTGAACTCTTTGTCGCACGTGAGGGATTTACATATGATTCAACTATGTTAGTATTGTTGAGAGAACTTGCACTAGTGAAAGTATGAACCCTAGGCCTTGTTTCCAAGCATTGCAATACCGTTTGTGCTCACTTTTATCATTAGTTACCTTGCTGTTTTTATATTTTCAGATTACAAAAACCTATATCTACCTTCCATATTGCACTTGTATCACCATCTCTTCGCCGAACTAGTGCACCTATACAATTTACCATTGTATTGGGTGTTTTGGGGACACAAGAGACTCTTTGTTATTTGGTTGCCGGGTTGTTTGAGAGAGACCATCTTCATCCTACGCCTCCCACGGATTGATAAACCTTAGGTCATCCACTTGAGGGAAATTTGCTACTGTCCTACAAAACTCTGCGCTTGGAGGCCCAACACGAGTCTACAAGAAGAAGGTTGCGTAGTTGACATCAGGTGGCCCTTGATTTCTCTAAACATGAGGATCGGGCTAGCAAGAGGCATTCAACCATTAGACACGTGGCTAGGACTAACCGATTCGATAACAAGTATGCAAGTATTCTGCTAGATTAGGCAAGGTTGACGTGTGTGTGCGCGCGCGCGCACGCACGCGTGCGTGCGTGCGTTTGCGTGTGCGTGCGGGTGCGTGTGGTGTCCTTGTTGAAGGTGTTAGCTGAAAGCACAATTTTGGGGGTGAAAATTGCTCGCTCAACTTTTCGTTGGAACCATCAACATCGGTGTATGTGGATTGACCCCTTATAAAAGGTTTTGTGTCAGACTAACGTACTTTTCATTGTCCGGTCACATTTCGTAGGACTATATTTATGGTTTTGGGCATAGAGATTGTAGTAGGATTGTGTAGATGCTGCCATGAGGTAGGTCATTTTGGAAGGTCCAGGGTTATTTCAAGTCGATTTAATTTGTTGGACACCAACGTTTCGATAACTTGGAATAGTTGAACACTAACGAAGCCTCATGATGGACGAACGGGGTCGCGACCACCTCTTCCAAAAGTGCAAGTTTTACTAGGTTAGTAGCGGTGACCAGAGTTGGCTCATCACGAAGCCATCCAGCTCCGGGCACAACACATCATTACGAGGTGTTTTCACCATCAGTTGTTGCAGGTTACATGGAGAGTGGCCGGTGGCGACCACTAGTAAGACTAAGACACCCAGTGGCCCCATCGAAATAGGTCGGCTCAACCATGTAGCCAAGAAGATACAACCTTCCATTTTTTGACCTCATAGCCATCATGAATGGACCTTGCTGTTTTGACCTCTCCCCAAAATTCGTTCTCCACCAAGTATTATCCTTAAAATCCTCTATTGTTCGCCCTCCTATCATCCGCATGAATCAATTTTGCCCTTCATGAGCTCCATGAGCACCCATGGCTGCTAGATCCGAGAGAGAAAATGTCTTTGATTTCCATGTAAATTTAGCTATCTTTTGCTCATTTGGTTGTATTTTCTTGCAGAGCTAAATATTAGTTGCACATATTTTCATGCATATTTTGCTTTCAGTTTGTAATTTTTTTTGGCCCCCTCTTAGTTGTTTGTCACGCCCTGTCACTGTCGTCAAAATGACATATAGTTTTATGGATCAATATACATGTGGTCATCCTACTTTTAGAGAACTTTTTGATTCAAACTGATTAAAGTATCACAACAAAATTCGATGAAAGAAAAAAAAATCCAAAGTCCCACGGGCGAACCACAACAAAGAAAATACTAACATTATAGCTAGGAAAAAAATCCTAGCGTTATCAATAAAGAAACAACAAACCAGCAATTTAGGCCTCCTTTGGTTCATAGGATAGGATTATCATAGGAATGGGAAACTTGTAGGAAATGAGATGACATACATCTTAAATCCTATGAGTAGGATTAGGAAAAGAGATGTCATTTGGTTCACATCATAGGAAGTTTTCCATTAAGTCTAGGCTCTTTTTATTTTCCTTTAAAATATGAAGGATAGAAACCAATCCTATATAGGAATAAAAATGCATTCCTATGAACAAGGGGTTCTAAAAGAAAAATTCCTATAAAAATTATATCCTATATAATTCCTGTAAAATTCCTCCGAACCAAAACAGGCCTTACGCTTTGGGAATAAATCCATTCTACGCGCAAGGAAGCAAATGGATCCACGCATAAACTACAAGTTTCCAGTCAACCTCAAATCTCACGCTCTGTATAAAAATCCGACCATGCCCTATATCTAGGCCAGCATGGCACTGTTCATGTGGCCAGGTTTTGCATGGGGTCCAAAGCTGCCTTTGTTTATGCAACAGAATAGAAAAATGCTGTGGCTTTTCGAATGTCGGCCTCCTCTCATTTTATATGGCCCGTAGTACCTGCTTTGCACGAGCACACAGTACACGTATGCCATCTTGGACGAGCGCACATATACTACCGACGAACATTGATGCGAAATGAAACATGAATTCAAAATCATGTATGTGAAAAGCAAATGCAATATTTATTTATAAATACTTTTGTAAAATAAATTACTGCTACAGATGGGTGTTTACGCTGAAAATACATGTACTACTCAATCATTCGAGATTTGTAAATCCAATACATGAAGTTTGTACTCTGATTCGCAAAAGCAAAAAGTTCGTACTCTGAACTTTGGTAAATATATATTCGAATTTTCATTTGTGCGAATCTACTATATATTTGAATTTGCACGGATGCCCCCTCCATTGAATATTACCCAACTTAGAGTGATTCCACATCCATTGGAAGATACTTCGTTGTGACAATTTTCGCAGATTATTCCCTCAAGATAGTGCAGCCAATTTTTTTTATAACTAGCAGTGCAGTTAATTTGTGTTCATGCCTGTGATTTGATGCCAGTGTGGCTGTGTAAATGTGTAATAATAAGGAAGTGCATTTTTGGTTGCGAAAAAAAAGGAAGTGCATTTTTTTACCAATTTATCACGGCCGAATAATCATGGGCTGGGAGGCGTACAGCGTACGACGCAGGTGCTGCCCAAACTTTTTCATCACGATGGAAACTGAGAAACATAAAAGGTGGCGGCGGAAGGAGAAGGGACATACGCTGGCCAGCGCGCGCCCTCGTACCAGGTGGATCCCGTTGTGCGCGCCACCAACCGCTGCAAGTATGTACGGACACTAACTGCAGGAATCCGGACGTCAATCTAAACGTCCCATTAATCAAATCAGGCGACTTTGTGACACGACACATCCTTAATTAAGCAACGACGGACTCCCTCATTTTCTTTTTCTTTTTGATTTGAAGCTTGACTCCCTCATTTTCTTTTCGTTTTTTGATCAGAAGCTTTTTTTTTTTATTTGAAGCTTGACTCCCTCTTTTTTTTGCGAAGAATCATAGGGTTTATTATTCCAAGTGATAGATTTACAATCTTCAACGACTAAATCACTGATACACGGAGGTGAGTGCCACATCCAACATGTTGTGCTATCCCCGTTCTACCAAAGTTCGCTAGAAAATCGGCAACTCTATTCTGTTCACGAAGAATTTTAACAGGAACAACAACCCTATCATTCAAATAAAACTTAATATCACTAACCAAATGGTCGTACAACGACCTATCGTGAGAATCATCCGAGATCGATTTTATTGCCACCGTGCAGTCCGACTGAAGAATAATTGTGGAGTCTGAATGCTCAACGGGATGCTTGGACCACAAACAAATGCGATCCAATCAGACGGAAGCAAACAGGGTGCACGGTATTTCACGCCGCCCGCATGTCTTTGAAAAAAGGCAGCTTGGTTGAAGTTCTTCGTTGTATTAACCCTAGCTAGGGCAGCAAATGGATCTCCTCTAACAGCTTTGGGGTTTCCTCTTCGACTACCAAATCCTCAAATTCCTCTTCATGAAGATCAAGCTTCTCAAAAAAAATCACCGAGATCACCATCCCTCCTACATTGTGATCAAAGGTTGGTCGACGAAAATGCATCAGGTGACGACGCCATGAGAGCGGCGGCAGAGGACTCTGTTCACAACAAGTCACCCCCCCCCCCCCCCCCCCCCCCCCGGATTGAGAGTAAGTAGGAAAAACTCGGGCGAACGAACGAGAGGCAGGATAACGGGGGGACGACGACGAGCAGCGCACGTGGTGGACTTAAGGCGAGGAAATCGCGGTAAGGAAAAAAAACCTAGACGGCGCTAGGGGAAGAAACCATCATAGTAAATTGACTCCCTCATTTTCTAATCATGCAGGAACGCTCATTTATATTGTTTGGTCGAATAATTAATGTTGTTTTGATAGATCAGCTCCCGGGGATGATCTCATGTGGGAAGTCAAGGTGTTGCGATTTATTTTCTATTGTGAGATTTTGTTCAGTGCTGGAATGTCCCTGTCTGGCCGGAGAGGAGAAGTACTGTTCAGTTGGCCGATCAAATTGTTTAAGAAGCCATTTGTTTAGTGTGACGAGGGGGCAGGGGCGCAGGGCCTGGTCCATGGTAGTGTGCCCGATCCTCTCGCGCAAGTGCATTTCACCATGAGGTAAACAGACTGACCCGTGGGAGGGACGAGGGAGTACTGTCCTGTCGCCCTCGCCGCGCAAGTGCATTTCAGTCGCTCACCCATGCATGCGGTAAGTAAACTGCGGGCGTGTCGGCGTGCGCTCTCCTCTCCTCTGGCGTGTGCAACTACGCAGCTGCTGCATGCACGGTGAAAAGCCGCGTCTCTTTTCGCAAAGCGATTAAAGGGAGCCCCCGGATGAGGCCAAAAGTTGCGTGAGTCACCCTGTCCACAGGCACAGCACCTCACAGCACACCCGTAGAGAGAGAGAGAGAGAGAGAGAGAGAGAGAGAGAGAGAGATTCAGAAATTCAGATCTTGACTCAAGGAAAAGGGGACGGGGAAGGCTTTAATACTGCGGGCGGCCCTCCCCCGCCGTTGTTGCACCCTCGCGCGACCGTGCTCGCTGGTTGGAAAACAAACCAGCGGGAAAAAGAAAACAACCAATGTCCTTCTCGAGTCGGTTGCCCGCGATCGACCGTGCGTTTCTTTTCTCGTTGCTGCTCTGGTCTGAAGAAGGCATTTTGAAAGGGACAAGCCTGTATCCTGTGTTTGGAAAGAAGTGATAAGAGGCGCAATAAGGAACATGGGAATGAGAAAATAAGGCTCAATGTTGGCACTTACGCGCCGACAGCAGAAGGCCCACGGCCCACAAGCCAAAAGACACACGTGCGTCATAAAAACAACGTAAACATTTGCGATAAGGTATTACGTTCACTTTGTCTAAAAAAAGGTATTATGTTCACCTGCTTTTATTTTTCCAAATGATATGTATCACACGTGTGGCACGAAGTAACACCGTCCTGATTTTTTTTACAAATAAAATTGTCATCCAAAAAAAATCCCAAAAAAACTGGAGCTTGCCATCCAAATAGAAAATTCCCATGCTTAACAACTAAACTTAATTACCATCCACGGATAACTTAAGTTGTCATAAAAAAAACGTCAAGGCAAAATTGCTTCGTGCCACACGTGTAGCATTTATCAGATTCCTTTATTTTTGGTTGAGCGGCACATGTGTAGATAAATAGAGTACTTATTCCTTTGCTCATTTGATTATATGTATAAAATCGGTTGACATTATTAGAGAATTCGACAATGCTAGGTCTAAGAGCATATATAGCCGGGATCCCGAAACAGATTGGAAGGACGGCCCGGTTAGTGCCCATTCAGAAAAACGTAACCCAAACGGACTAAGCAAACTGACCCCGAACGTTCTGGCTGACCGGCCCCCCTCAAACCCAGCCCAAATCAGTGGCTGGTTTGGGGAGACCTAGGCGCGTCTGCCATGTCGGACCGACTCACCCTGACCCACCCGGACTCCACATATGTCCCACATCCGGAAGATCCATAGACCAAAGTCAACACACCCACTCCAATCTCTCTCTCTCTCTCTCTCTCTCCCTCTCTCTCCGTCTCAGCCTCTCCCCATCCCATCCCCCTCCGATCTATGGCGAGCGATGGCAGCAGCCCCATGCTCGGTGGTTGTTGGGGATATACCCCACGAGATGACCCGCCAAGGAGTTAACCCGGCTACCAGGCGGTGGATCATAACAAGGCCGTCACATGAACTTTGAGGCGCTAAAAGGCCCAAGACCAAGGGGGGCGGCTTGTCCAAGGAGGCCGGTTTGTGGGCCGACTTGGTAGGCCGGCTTGACAGTGTCATCATAAAGAACGGTGTGTGCTTGGAAGATAAGGCAAGTAAAGTAGATTGGGTCACGGGTCGTAGTACGACCAAGACTCTATTGTAACCTCGAGTCTCAACCTATATATATAAAGGTGTGCCCTTGAGATAGAGAGATCACGTAATAAAGAAACCGTCGAGAGCTAGGTTAGTGATTCCGCACCCTTGTAATCGAGATCATCGTCAATATACGCAAAGTAGGACGTAGGCTTTTACCTCCATCGGAGGGGCCGGACCTGGGTAAACCTTTGTCTCTCGTTCCCGATCAACCCCGTCCAAGTCGCCACCTATTTGCGATGGCCTCACACCTAAGTTCTCTCACGAGGACATCTGCCGTGACAAAACCACGACAGTTGGTGCCCACCGTGGGGCTACCGCACGGTGGAGTTGAGTTCTTGGAGGGAGCTCTCCCGGGGTTCGGGGGATACGCGGTTGGTCAGATTACCAAGAGTCGTCGTGGCAAGCTCTACATCGACGACTCAGGCTGGGGTCCGGAGGCCGGCTCAATCGAGTACGGGTACCGGGTCCCCTTTGGCAAGATCCACGTCTTCATTGGCAAGATCGGCGCATCAGGACCCGAGCCGGACACCTACACCGACATCGTCGAGCCGGCTCGGCGCACTCAACCCGGCCGGCGTCAAGCTGGCCGGCACCACGTCTTCGGCGGCTTTACTGAAGGAGTCGATCTTGCGGATGACGTGGCAGATAGCAGAGACACCCTCTTCAACTCCGATGGTGAGTCTTCGATGGGAGACACCGAGTCGATCTGTCCACTTTTCGATGGCAGCCTCAGAGGTTATTCAGGAGATGAGACCACCAAGGAGTATAGGCCCACGTCACCCCGCAGGAGAGGAAAGGAGCCATCACAACCAGAGGATTGGTATGACCTACGATAGGACCTGGACTATAGAGCAGGTCATACTAGATCCATTTACGGATCTAGAGGGTACTCCCCCGCTAGACGGGATGGGTACCAATCTTGGCTCGACCGCAACCACAGAGGCCGGGAACAATACCGGGCCCAGACAACAACCAATTTCCGGCATGACATAGCTCGGATCAGAGGCGCCGCCCACCCACTATGCTTCACAGACGAGGTTATGCAGCACCAGTTCCCCGAAGGGTTTAAACCCGTAAACATAGAGCCATATGACGGGACAACGGACCCAGCTGTGTGGATCGAAGACTTCCTTCTCCACATTCACATGGCCAGGGGCGATGATCTTCATGCTATCAAATACCTGGCACTCAAACTGAAAGGACCAGCTCGGCACTGGTTAAACAGTCTCCCCGAAAACTCCATTGGGAGTTGGGAAGAGCTCGAGGACGCCTTCCGATCTAACTTCCAGGGCACTTATGTCCGTCCCCCAGACTCCTCCGATTTGAGCAATGTCGTCCAGAAAGCCAGTGAATCAGCTAGGCAGTTCTGGAATCGGTTCCTGACTAAGAAGAACCAGATCGTTGATTGTCCGGACGCCGAGGCAATAGCCTCGTTCAAACACAATATCCGGGACGAATGGCTAGCTCATTAGCTTGGCCAAGATAAGCCAAGAACAATGTCGGCCCTCACCTCACTTATGACCCGCTTTTGCGCGGGCGAGGACAATTGGCTAGCTCGTCGAAGCCAGAACCCCGAAGACCCCGGCACCTCCGAAGTTCGGGATGGTAACGGGAAGCCCGGCGCAATAAGAACAAACGCCGCCATAGTAACGGCGATGCAGAGGACACGGCCATAAATGCCGGTTTCCGCAACTCAAAATCCGTACAACGGAAGAAGCCCTCTAGAGGAAATAGAGACGGACCAACCGCGTTGGAAAAAATCATGGACAGGCCCTGCTTGATCCACGGCACCCAGGACAAACCCGCCACTCACCCCAACTGCAACTGTTGGGTATTCAAACAAGTCGACAAGCTTGCAGCCGAGGAGCAAAGCAAGGGCCCGTGCAGCGAGGATGATGAAGAGCCTCGCGATCCAAGCAATGGCGGATAGAAGCAATTCCCTCCTGAGGTAAAAACTGTGAACATGATATATGTCACACATATACCAAAAAAGGAGAGGAAGCGCGCTCTTCGAGAGGTCTACGCCGTAG
This sequence comes from Elymus sibiricus, assembly GCA_039707655.1. Lineage (NCBI taxonomy): Eukaryota > Viridiplantae > Streptophyta > Magnoliopsida > Poales > Poaceae > Elymus > Elymus sibiricus. The sequence goes on from CM077667.1 coordinate 129,014,687, forward strand.
AGCCCATAGCCCCGAAGTTCAACCCGTGATCGGCTTGCCCGATCACCTTCGACCGTAGGGATCACCCGACCAGTATCCGTCATAGATCCCATCATCGATGGGTACCACATCACTAGAGTCCTCATGGACGGAGAAAGTAGCCTCAACCTGATTTACTCAGACACGGTGAAAAAGATGGGTATCGATCCATCAAGGATCAAGCCCAGCAACACTACCTTTAAAGGATTCATTCCGGGCGTCGAGGCCCGCTGTTCGGGTACCGTGACATTGGAAGTAGTGTTCGGCTCGCCCGACAACTTCCGCAGCGAAGAATTGATCTTTGACATTCTCCCTTTCCGCAACGGCTATCACGCACTGCTCATCTGTATAGCGTTCGCTCGGTTTAATGTCGTTCCCCATTACACATATCTGAAGCTCAAGATGCCCGGACCCAACGGGTTCATCACTGTCAATGGCAACACAGAGCGCTCCCTCCGGACCGAGGAACACACAGCGGCCTTAGCAGCCGAATTCCAGTTCGACACCGAGACGCCGAGGCCTCCATCAGCCATTAAGGCGCGCAAGGCGAACAAGCGAGCCCGAGCTCAACCCGACCTCCCGGAACCATCCCCTGATCAACACAAATAGGGATGCGCCCCCCACAGCACGACCCAGCTACCCGTAAGGTACATACCTAGAAGACACAACTTTGCTCTCAAAATACCATGGGCAACTGTGGGGACCCACTACCAAAAACCAAGTGGTCAGCTCGACCGAACTACCGTCAAAACAGTGTCTTCAGATAAACAGCAGGCACCATTAAGGACCTCGCAAGTGTCAAGCTCACACGCGTTACGGCGATTTCTCGAGAACCTCTCTCAAAGGTCCATTCGCCGACAGCAGCCACCTTTAAAGGAGCACACCCGTCAAGAGCAAAGGAACGGAGGCGTATCAGGAACATTGAGGACATCAAGCCACCCATCGAAGACCCTGAGTAAACCTTTCCTTTGTAAAATTTGTTTTTAAAGAAAAATACCTGTAAACAGCTGCTTCGGCAGTTTGAATTGTAAAAATTCATCATATATAAAGATTATCCTTTACGTCCTTCTCACAGTATTTTATAAACTGTTTCCCAGTCCCTGCATCCGAAAGCAAACCTGTTCGGTACATGCTAGATGCAACCGGCTAATAGACCGGGGGCTTGACTTTAAAACTCGCCCCAAGCATCAATCCCGAGATTATCTCTAGCGTCTCGGATTTTGCGTTATATGAATCGGTTCCGAATTATGTCTTGGGTCAAAGGTTGGGTTGCCCGGCTCCTGTGCTTACCCTCTTACGTTCCGCTCGTTTGGCTAAAAGGGTAAAGGGAGAACCACTGCGATTGTATTTCCAGCTCGTCTGGTTAAGTACCTCAATGGAGAAAGCCAAAAACCGACTGTCATAATAAGCTAGAACTTGTCTGCAAATCAGAGCACAAGTGTCAAACTTAATATTGATGGAGGTTATTCCGTGTCATACGAGGGGTTTGTACCTTCACAAACCATGTGGTAATGGCCTCAACCTCGGTATATCTGAATACCACAAAATACTGGGGGCTAGTAACCAGGCCCCGCAGTCAAAGCTCCTACGGTTAAGTGAAAGAACTAAAGCCCCATAGTCCGATTACCTTGTTCACCTCTCGCTCCACCGCCTCCGGGCGTCGTTATTTCGGCTAAAGGAAAATTTGCGGAGGTCGAAACACCTCTTGTAATATTTACATGGGGATTGAAGCCGACGACTGGCAACTTTCAGTTTAAAACGGCCAGACAGGAGTCAAAATAATTCAAATCTTAAAAGCATGATAAAATCGTGCACATACATTATAAAGCGAAATATTCATCGGGCACATAACAACGTGCTCACTCATAAATTACATCCTTAGAGCATTGGGCCTCTATCGCCCGAGCCCCATCCATAACGAAGGGGAAGTACAGCTCAGGACGCCTATGCCCCTTCCCAGGAGGAGGTGGTGCGGTGGCCATCTCGGCCGGCTTCATCTTGGGCCAGTGCACCATGGTCTTTGCAAAGGCCATCCGAACTACCTCGATGCAGGCAGAATGCTTCAGGACTTCAATCCGGTCCGCGGCATCACACAGCTTCTGCACCAAGCCGAAGTAGCTGCTCGGCAATGGCTCTGTCGGCCACAACCGGATGCACAGGTCTTTCATGGCGAGCTCCGCCATCCTATGCAGTTCCATCAACTGCTTCATCTGCTTGCTGAGGAGAGGAGGGTGCTCGGGGGTTTGAAATTGTGCCCAGAACAATCTAGACTCAACATCCCCATCCCTCGTCCGAGCCGCGTCCGTCGCACTCTTCGGGAGATCCGTAAAGGTGCCTGAGGAACGGAACACTCGTGTGAGCGACGCAAACCTGTTACCACCAAAGGCACATTGCAGTAAGTACAACTTACCATCTGCGATCAGCCGGACTTGGCGAAGTTCTTACTCATAAAACCGCCTATCCACCCTCTCCGCCTTAATCTTTTCGAACAGCGAGGATAGCTCGGCGGCTTGGTCCTTGTTCTTTTGCTCAAGGGCCTCACACTTAGTGCCGGCATCCTTGAGCTCCTGCTGCACCTCGGATACCCGAGCTGCGTGCTTGTCGCTATCGGCCTTGACCGACGACAGCTCGGCAGATGCCTGCTCGGCCAGCGCCTTATGATCCACGGCCTCCTGTTTCGCTTTCTTCAACTCCGCCTTGAGGCTCTCAACCTCCTCGGCAGTGGCTGCAGTCATAATGGATAACCAAGACTCAGTGATAAAGACCCCGAAACAACTTCAATTAATAAGAATAACAGCGGCCAAGGCGGCACAGTTCGGACTTACCTTGCGCTTCGTCAAACCGCTTGTTGAGGCGGTCTAGTTCCTCATCGGAGCTCTTGAGCTTCCGATTCAGCTCGGCCAGCTCCATGGCGTTGGCGGCCGCTGCCGAAGACGATGCCTACAAAAAAACATTACTCATGTTAGACTCCCGAGCTATCGGCTGTAGACCCTCGTCAATAATTTGGGATTTTCTTTGACCGCCGTGTGAGTTTTTCAAACTCACCCATGGCTCGGGGGCTACTATGCTAAGGGTTGTATAAACCTTATAAATTAACTTTTCAGAAAAAGAGTATTACATGGCTTACCTTTAAGACCGTCAAGAGGCCGTTAAAAGCCTCCTTCAGTCCATTGTCAACGCTTCGGCAAGGGAGGAGCTGGTCAAAGCTTCCTCCATCGCGGCCGACCACCCTGTCGCGGCCCGCTCTGTCACGGGCGACACTGGTGGTGGCACCTCCGCCCTCCTTTCCTGCGAAGGCAGGGCCGACGACCCCGGAGGCATAGATTGCTCCGGAACCGTGTGCAGAGGGAGCTCGGATGAACCAGCCCCCCTTTGCTTACCAGGAGGGGGTCCTCCTCCTGGTCTTGGGCAGCCGAGGTATTACCTCCGCCATTTTGTTGTCGCCCCCTAACGTGGCTTGAGACTGCGTTGGTATTTCCCCAAAGAGGAAGGGATGATGTAGCACAGCGACGGTAAGTATTTCCCTCAGTTATGAAACCAAGGTATCGAACCAGTAGGAGGATCACCACCACTACGTAAGCAACAACTACACACAAAGAACAAATACTTGCAACCCAACCTGAAAGAGAGGTTGTCAATCTCTCTACGGTAAAAAGATAGATTAGGTAGTGATAGATTGGAGAGATAGATCTCTCAAGAACACAAAATAAAAAGTGCAGCAAGGTATTTTTGGGGTTTTGGAATAATAGATCTGAAAACAAAAGTGGCAAAAAGATAGATCAAAAAGCAATATGTTGGAAAAGTAGACCCGGGGGCCGTAGGATTCACTAGTGGCTTCTCTCATGAGTATAACACATGGTGGGTGAACAAATTACTGTTGGGCAATTGATAGAAGATCTAATAATCATGACGATATCCAAGGCGATGATCATTATATAGGCCTCACGTCCAAAATCAGTAAACCAAAACGATTCTGCATCTACTACTATTACTCCACACATCGACCGCTATCCAGCATGCATCTAGTGTATTAAGTTCATGGAAAAACGGAGTAATGCAATAAGAACGGTGACATGATGTAGACAAGATCTATTCATGTAGGAATAGACCCCATATTGTTATCCTTAATAGCAACGATACATGCATTCCTCGCTGCCCCTTCTGTCACTGGGAGAGGACACCGCAAGATCGAACCCATCACAAAGCACCTCTTCCCATGGCAGGAAAAATTGATCTAGTTGGCCTAACTAAACCAAAGATTCGAAGAAGAAATACGAGGCTATAAGTAATCATGCATATAAGAGATCAAAGAAGACTCAAATAATATTCATGGGTAGAAACTGATCATGAACTGAAAATTCATCGGATCCCAACAAACACACCGCAAAAGTTTACATCAAATAGATCTCCAAGAGACCATTGTATTGAGAATCAAAAGAGAGAGAGGAAGCCATCTGCTACTGCCTACGGACCCGTAGGTCTATGGTGGACTACTCATGCATCATCGGAGAGGCGCCAATGAGGATGATGAACCCCTCCGTGATGGTGTTAGATTGGATCTCGAGGTTCTGGAACTTGCGGCGGTTGGATGTGTTTTTCGTCGACTCTTCTAGGGTTTCTTGAATATTTGGGAATTTAGAGGCGTCAGAGGCAGTGGAGAGGGGTCCCGAGGAGGGCACAAGCCATTAGGGCTCGCCCGGGGCCTCTGGCGCGCCCTGGTGGGTTGTGGTCTCCTCGACCCTCCCCTCTGGCACTTCTTTGGCCCACTAGATATCTTCTGGCCCAAAAAAATCTCCAAAAAGTTTCGCGATGTTTGGGCTTCGGCTGGTACTGATATTATGCGAAGTAAAAAACAAGCAAAAACAGCAACTGACACTTTGGCACTATGTCAATAGGTTAGTCCCAAAAAATGATATAAAGTTGCTATAAAATGATTGTAAAACATCAAAGATTAATAATATAACAGCATGGAACAAGCAAAAATTATAGGACGTATCACCCCCGCCCCCGGCGTTCGGCCAAGGCGGGGTCTAGCGAGAGAGCACCTCCACGGTCTCCTCGGCGGCCTGAGGAGGAGAGGGACGCGACGTTGTCCCGCTCTCTAACAACTCGGTGGGCAGGGATTCCCCCTCCGATACTTGATCAGTGGGGAGGTCGCGGGGTGGGCTGCAACATGAAAGGCACTCCTTCGGTTAGTGGCAAAACTCTGTACGAGCGTACTATGAAATGTTCGGATTAAATACCTCTGGGCTGGGGGCTTGACCCTGGGGTTCCTTTGGGGGACCCTTTCGAAATCCTCGGATTCCTCATCGGAATCTGAGCTGTCATCGGGCAGGACCAGTTTGGCCCTGCAGGACCTCTTCGGGGCGGGGGGAGCCGGATCCTCCTCGGCGTCATCAGATGCCGCCCTCTTCCTTGCCTGGGGGGAGTCCACCTCCCCCCTTCCTCTATTTGTTCCTCATCGTGAGCAGAGGAGGTCTGGGTCTCCCCGGACCTAGTGTCCGGAGGACCTCTTGGGCGGAGGCCCTCTCGGACCTCCTTCTTCTCGCCTTTCTTCTTCTTCTCTTTCTTCTCTGGCGCCGAATACGGTGCCACGACCAGCATCACCGTCAACAGGGCCGATCTGGGGTCTTCGGGCAACGGGGCTGGGCCATTAATCCTCAAGGCCTTGTCCAGCCAATTCTATGAGGGCGAAGAAGAAGATGTTAAATTCCTTGCTAAAAGGTAGAGCCCGAGGATAAAAATAGAAAGTTTGTTATACCTGGAGCGGAGGGTTTTCGGCGTCTAGGCCGGTGTCTTCCTCCTCGGCTGGCCATTCCTTCTGGGGCTTGAACAACGCCTTCCACAACTTCTCGGGGGTAGTGCGGTAAAGCTGGCGCACGGTGGGAGGGTCGTCAAGCTTGTAGGCCCACATTGGGGTGGCCTTGTTTTGGCAAGGGAGGAGACGGCGGCGGAGGATAACCTGTACACGTTGGTCAGCTCGACGTTTGCTTCTAGCATCTGCGTGATGCGTTTCTGCAACGCCTCCACCTCCGTGGCCGATCCTAGTCCAGGCCTTTCTTGATCCATGAGGTCAGCCTCATGGGGGGTCCGGATCTGAACTCGGAGGGCGCCGCCCAGTCCTCGCCCTGTGGTTCGGTGATGTAGAACCACTCTTTCTGCCAGATCTTGACGGTGTCGATGAAGGTGTCGTCCGGCCACTCGACCCGTGGAAGCTTGCTAATCACCGCCCCTCCGCAATCCACGTGCTCACTATTAACGGTCTTCGGCTTGACGTTGAAGACCTTTAGCCATAGGCCGAAAAGCGTCTGGACCCGCAAAAAGGCCTCGCAGACGACGATGAAGGCTGAGATATGCATGATGGAGTTTGGGGGGAGATCGTGGAAATCTAACCCATAGAAGAACATTAATCCCCTTACAAAGGGGTGCAGCGGGAAGCTTAGTCCCCGGATGAAATGGGGAATGAACACCACCCGCTCTCACGGCTTCGGTGTGGGCACCACTTGACCACCCTCTGGGGCGCGGTGGACGATGTTGACCGGGAGGTAGCCGGCGCGCTTCAGTTCCCGGATGTCATTGTCGGTGACGCACGAGGCCTCCCACTTGCCCTAAAAGACCGAGCCGGCCATTGCCGAGCTTGGGGGGAGGGGGAGGATGGCTTGGAGAGAACTGAACGAAGATTGGATCTGCGCGCTTGGAGCAAGGGAGGTCGACAGGGCGAGCTTGAGATTGAGGAGCGTATGGAGGCTTTGGGGATTTTCTTCCTTTTATGGAAGGTTGAAATACCAAGAGCCCTTTTACTGCGCCGCTAACTGCGTCGTTTCCTGAAGCAACCGTGCCATTATGCGCGCATGGGATAACCCAGATCATTAATCGTATCCCATGAAAAATGGAGCACGATCTTCGTGTTGATAAGACGTGCCAATGAAGGGGCGGCGTCGAACCGCGAATCGAGTTTTTATAACTGGCTAAGTGGCCACAGCCTGACCTGGCTTTTTGCCAGAAAAGTTGTCAGGTGAGGCACTATTCATATTCAGGCGTTTGGCCTTCAAGGCTAAGCAAGGTATGTTCGGAAATCAGGGTGTCATTGGCACCCGAACTAGGATCGGCCGAACGTAAAGGGAAGAAAGGAACTCACTCCGCAAGCCGGATACTTTGGGCGTGCCAAGTAGCTAGGTGTCGTGATGCCCGGCGTTGGAGGTTAGTTCGGGGGCTACTGAGGGAGTCCGGGACTAAGGGGTCCTCAGGCCGTTGAGTTATCACCTGTGGGCCAGCTTGGTGGGCCGCTCGGTGGCGATAGCAGGAAGGCCGGACTAATAGGATGACTCCGTGCTCAGGGAGGAAGGTGCCGAAGACTTGGTGTGTCCTCCAAGAAAGAATGGGTGTATCTATGCTCGGATGGAAACCTATCACATGTAACCCTAGGTACCCCTAGTGTCTATATAAACCAGGGGGCTTAGTTCGTAGAGGGCAAGTCAACTCATCTAGGGTTTTAGCTCATTTGATCTCGAGGTAGATTGACTCTGTAACCATCATACTCATCAACACAATCAAGCAGGACGTAAGGTGTTACCTCCTCAAGAGGGCCCGAACCTGGGTAAACATCGTCTCCTTCGTCCCGTGTTAACCATCGATCCCAGATCCATAGCTCGGGACCCCCTACCCGAGATCTGCCGGTTTTGACACCGACACCGACCCCCTCTTGTGCACCATTAGATGCGTCACTCTGCGCTGGTCCGACTCCCGCCGTCCCCCGCTCCATTTGGTCACCGGAGGGCTACTCCGGTGGGCCTTCGTCGTGTCGGGTGCGTCGTCGGCGTGTCCCCAGCCCGCGCGGGTGGTTTAAACCATCGGGCGACCCACTTACCAATGGGGCTCGTCCCTGACTATTGCCTAATTAGTAACTAACTAAAACCACTAACAGACACTCACAAAGGGGCCCACCCACTAATTAAACACCCTGTTAAAATAACAGAGTATGACATGTGGGCCCAGGCTGTTTAAACCTAATTAAAACTGTTTAGTTAATTTTAATATTTAGTTTAAACTAAATAGTCAATGACATGTGGGCCTGGGTAATTAGATTAGTTAAATAGATTAATTTTAACTCAGGGATTAGCCATCTGTCTATGGCAGAGGGCCCCCACAGGTCAGGTTTGACTAGTCAACAGAGACTGTTGACTGCTGATGTCATGATGACGTCATAATTGTATTTTTGAATTTAATTAAATCTGTTTATTTCAGAAAATGATTAAAACTTTGAAAATTAATATAAAATAATCTGTAAGTCTGATAAAAATAATTTATACATGAAAGTTGATCAGAAAAATCTAACGAATCTGAATACACTGTCCGTTCATCTGTCACATGCTCCTAGCATGATGAACATGGACATTTTGCGTTAGGATCATCTGTCCGGTAGTAGCCCGAGACCCGGGAAATATCGTCAGGTATTCTCCTGTTCCGTCTGTGACGTGTAGTACTACGTTAGCTCATGCCTAGCACTACATATTGCATGTCATGCATCGTGATGCGGTTGTCTGCCTTATATTTATTGTTTCTCCCCCCTCTTCTCTCCGGTAGACCCCGAGACTGAGGCTACTGCCGGGTACGACTACGTCACTGATGACCAGCCTTTTGTAGCAGAGCAGCAAGGCAAGTAATCCCCCTTGATCATACCAATATCACCCATTCTTTCTCTCTCATGCTTGCATTAGATTTTGCTACTGTTGTAGATAGCTCCTATTCTGATGCATAGCCTATTTTTGTTCAACTCCTACTGTACCTACTATTATATCACCTACTTAGTATAGGTTGATTAGTGATCCCCTGTGACCCCTTAGTCCCAGTTGCCCCTGTTTGATCATTGACGACTCGAAGACTCGATCAACTGATCGACAAGCCATGCCCGTCACATTCACCGCACCCCCTTAGTTGTACGACTCTGCAGAGCTAATATCGAGTATCGAGGGTGACACCTCGTAAAGTACTCATGATGCTAACTCTGTAGTGTATCTAGTCGGTCGTGGTTATCGAGGGTGATTCCTCCTTCACTGCTCCCGACGAAGACTCTGTCGTGCAACACCTCAAGCGTGTACCATCGAGGGTGATTCCACTCTGGTCACCTTGACGATTACATTGAGTGGGATCCATCGAGGGTGATTCCTCGGTTTCCCCCCTTGGTGTTATAGCCACACGGTTACATTTACTTTACTGTTGAAACATGTTGAGGTCAGGATGACCTGGAGGATGTTGGTGTAATAATGATGAGGCGTGGCCGAGCATTCTTGGCCCTTGCCGCAAGTCCACGAGATGGGTCAATGGACCACATATCGTGCATCCCGCTCGTCATCGCAGTTAACAAAATGCAAATGGGTTGGGTATATGATCTGAGTTGGTCGATTGACCTTTTTCACACTAACCATTAGGTGGGGCAAGTTATGGGTACTCGGTGTTGTTGTATCAGTCAAAGTTCTTCGGACGTCAGCAATGGAGCGGCGCTCGCCCGAGTGGTCCGCGACAGCATTGATCTTGTAAAAGAGGTGCTAGGACTGACCTCGGCCGCCCAGGCATCGTGCATGAGTGCAAAAGGGTGATGGGCCCATGAACCCTGTGCGCTTAGGATTTAGACCGACGGGTTGGCCTCTCTGTTGAGCCTAGGTAGGACGACGATGTGTTGATGTCCCGAGGCCGGGCATGACCCAGGAAAGTGTGTCCGGCTAGAGGTCGTCAAGAGTGTTGGAAAATGTGGTGTGCAATGATGAATTTAACTATTTGAATAGTCGTGTCCACGGTAACAGGACGACTTGGAGTTGTATCCCGATCTAATACAACTATAATTCTGACTTAAAATTGAAATGTTTTGCTCCGAGATTGCTTTCTCGCAAGGAGTCGAGGAAGAATCTTTGGGCGTGGTTACTTAATAAAATTGCTACAATAATATTGCTATATATGAGTTACCAATCTACATTCTTCTAATGCTGCAAGACGTTGAAGATGCTAGTCTTCGATAGGACTAGGCCTTCCCCCTATTCTTGCTTTTCTGCAGTCAGTCCAAAGATATAACCCCATTCCTTTGATACTGATGCATATTTTTGTCTAGTACTTGAAAAACATTTACTAACATTGTTGTCTGGCTTACGAGCATACATCTCAATCGGGTGGTATTAGGATCTTTTATTCCTCGTCTATACTCTGGGTTCTGATCTCTCTTCTCTTTCGGGTTAAAGATTTTGCTAATTCTAACATTAGGTTCTCGTGATCACATCCACCGGAGAGTTGTTTTATCGACAATTGTTTTCCCTTTAAGTTATGATGCACACACTGTCATTTGACATATTTGAATCTCCTTGTTACAGATGCATCCCTCTAGGCAACTCGTTTGTCTGACTATGGTTGTCGATGTGACTGGATTCCCGACCATTCTTATCAATCTCTTGACCAAGCTAGGATATCGCTGGTACCTCGAGTACACTGTTTACGAGGACTACCGTGAGTTCAACCAGGAGTAGTACCAAGTTGAGGTTGTTATCTGGGATCGGCGTGACTGCTCCTTCACTGAGCTGCACACCTATTGCGGTGCTGGAGTGACTGTTGATATGGCAGTCTATGATGCTGCCTTTACTGCTATCACCCGCCTCCGTAGAGAGCACCCCTGCTTGGAGGAGACTGGATTCAGATACATTCTGTATGTCCCCGCTAGGGATGAGACTGGATCGGACGCCGCTGCCTTCAATCCTTACGTGTGGCAGCGCAACGACCGGTCCTACACTGCAGTCTATACCCCTTATGTGAGTCGTCGTTACGACCCATAGATTTTGGTTCAGCACACTGAGGTGCTGTATCGTACTGTTCAAGCTCTGATTGTTGAGTTGTACGCCACTCGTACTCGTCTTTACGACGCTATGGAGCAGTTGATACCGGCAGTCAGAGCGAGGATGCATCCAGAGTACATCCTTTACCCGCGCAGGACAGAGCTGCCATCAGGTCTTGAGTGGCATGCTGTTTGAGGTCGTACACCTGCACGTGGACCTCTGCTCCCCTGTCCGGACCAGTATCGGCATCAGAGTGTTCATGGATTGCAGAATCCTGCCCCCCAGTTTGCCATATGTGATCACCGGCAGTTACCTGGCTTCAGTGGTTGTCTGCGACGTTGATGTAGTATATTGCTATGTCCCGTTGTTGTATCTCTCTATCACGTGCATGCATGCTGCCTAGTGGTCTAGGTTGTTTACCTTTCGAACTTGTACCGCTGGTTTGTAATAGACCTATGTATGGATCAGTTTCCGAGGCCGAACATGAATCAGCAACCAGCCCCAATGACTCTGCAGGACTTTATGCGCCTCAACCCTGCTGTCTACCGCAGTTCAACTCAGCCGCTTGACGCTGATGACTGGCTCTGTGACATCACCTATGAGCTGGAGTCTGCAGGCGCCCCAATGGCTAGCTATGTCACCTTTGCGTCGTACTTCCTGAAGGGTCCCGCTGCTCAATGGTGGGACAGTCACAGGCGTTCACAGCCCGTTGAAACCATCATCACCTGGCCGGAGTTCCAAGCTGCTTTCCGTGCCCGCCACATTCCCCAGGGAATAATGGACAGGAAGAAGCATGAGTTTCGCAACCTCACCCAGGGCAACAAGACGGTGGATGCTTATCAGTGGGAGTTTCTGGACTTGTCTCGCTATGCTGAAGAAGACATTGCAACTAATGCTCGTAGGCAGGAGAAATTCCACGAAGGACTTCACCCTGATATCAAGCTCGCACTTCTTGTTCGGGACTTTGATAACTTCACCATCTTGGTGAACAAGTCCATTCAAGTTGAAACTGGTCTGCGGGACTACAAGGACAGCAGCAAGTGCAACCATGACATGAGCTCATCTTTGGGCTAATCAACTCAGAAGCGCAAGATCTGGATCCCGCACAACATGTACCATGCACCTGCTCCTGCTCCAAGGCCGTCCTATGTTGCACCTCGTCTGCCCCCTCCACCACTAAGGCAGCCGAGGCTTCCAGCTCCACCACCCCGAGCTCCTGTTCCCCCTTCCCGTCCTGAGGATGGGTTGTGCTTCAAGTGTGGTCATCCAGGACACCGTGCCAGAGATTGCAGGTAGAATCAGAATCAACTTGCACTGCCTTCCAACCAGCCCCGCAACAACAATGCCAGACCTGCTCATGGTCGTGTTCAGGCTAACCACATTGAACTGAATGAAGCTCAAGACCAACCTGTTACTATGATGGGTACACTTCTTGTTAACTCAGTACCAGCTTCTGTATTGTTTGATATAGGAGCACGCATTCTTTCATGTCGGAAAATTTTGCATACATGCGTGACATTAAAAGTGAAGAGATGAACGTCCCAATAGTGGTAAACACCCCCGCGGGCCAATGTCGAACCTCCATGGTCAGCCCCAATGTCTCTATTGAAATTGAAGGGTTAGAATTCCTTGCCTCCCCCATAATGCTGAAGTCTTCCAATATTGACCTCATCCTGGGAATGGACTGGTTGAAAACTCACACGACTTCAATCGTTTGTGCCACCAAAACCGTCCATCTCCTGCACCCTTCAAATGAGATAGTAAGCTACCATGCTCATCTTGTTCGAGATGCTGAAGCCCGACTATATGCCTTGAATGCATTAAATGCATCACCTCTTGAGGGGATTGAAAACATCCCAGTGGTCCGTGACTTCTCAGATGTCTTTCCAAAAGAACTCCCAGGGATTCCCCTTGCGAGAACTGTCGAGTTTGTCATTGATTTAGTGTCAGGTACCACTCCTATAGCCAAGCGACCCTATAAGATGCCTCCTCATGAGCTACTTGAACTGAAGCAAGAAATCGACAATTCGCTTCGCCTGGGTTTCATTCATCCAAGTTCCTCCGCTTGGGGAGCACCTTCTCTCTTTGTTAGGAAGAAGGATGGAACAAATCGGTTGGTCCAATATTACCGCCCATCAACCAGGCAACTATGTAGAACAAATATCCGCTTCCTCGGATCAATGATCTGTATGATCAACTTGTTGGTTCATCAGTGTTTTCAAAACTCGACTTGAGGTTGGGTTACCATCAGATCCAGGTTCGTGAGGAGGATATTCCCAAGACCGCATTTGTTACTCGCTATGGTTCATACGAGTATACCGTCATGTCCTTTGGCTTAACCAATGCTCCAGCAACCTTCTCTCGTCTGATGAACTATATCTTCATGGATTACCTCGACAGGTTCGTTGTGGTTTATATGGATGATATCCTGGTATACTCCAAGAATAAAGAAGAGCATGCTGAACATCTTCGTCTTGTACTGGAAAAGCTTCGGGAGCATCAGCTATATGCCAAGTATTCCAAGTGTGAGCTCTGGTTTCCCAAAGTGACCTACCTTGGTCATGTGATCTCCAAGGATTGTATTGCGGTCAACCCTGAACGAGTTCAGGCTATTCTTGACTGGACTCCCCCGAAGAATGTCAAGCAAGTCAGAAGTTTTCTCGGACTCGCCAGCTATTGCCATTGATTTGTTGAGAACTTCTCCAAGATTGCAAAGCCCTTAACCAATCTGCTTCACAAAGGTGTTAAATACGAGTGGGCAGAAAAATGTCAGGAGAGCTTTCAGGCACTTAAAGACAAACTGACATCTGCTCCAGTGCTTTCTCCTCTAGATACTCGTAAGGACTTTGTCATTTATTGTGACGCTTCACGTCAAGGAATAGGCTGTGTCCTAATGCAAGAGCGCAGAGTGATTGCTTATGCCTCTCGTCAATTGCGTCCTCATGAAGAGAACTACCCAGTTCATGACCTCGAACTTGCTGCAGTGATTCATGAAGTGAAAGAGTGGCGACATTACCTTCTTGGTAATCGTTGCGAGATCTACACCGATCACCAAAGTCTGAAGTACCTGTTTACTCGGTCGGATCTGAATCTCCATCAACAGAGATGGATGGAGTGCATAGCAGATTACAACTTGGGTATTTCTTATACACCTGGCAAGGCTAATGTAATGGTTGATGCCTTGAGCCGCAAGTCATACTGCAACCACCTCCAGGTTCATAAGGTTCACCCCTTCTTCAAAAGGAATTCCGCAAGGTAAACCTCCATATTGTTCCTCAGGGTTATCTCGCTCCCCCTCCTAAAGAGTTCCGCAAGATGAACCTCCGTGTTGTTAACCAGGGTTCCCTGAGTAACCTGGTTGCTATACCAGATCCCATGTCCAGCATCAAAACTATTCAACACTATGACGGTGAAGTCGAAAAGATTAAGCGCTATCTTGCGGAAGGTAAACCCTCTTGCTTCACTGTTGCTGATGATGGCGCCATGTACTTCAAGGGTCGCTTATTCATTCCAAGTAAGAGGGAAAACCTGGATATGACTGGGAAAGTGATGAAAGAAGCTCATGATACACCTCTGTCTATTCATCCGGGTAGTACCAAGATGTACCAAGACATCCGTCAAAGGTTCTGGTGGTCGAACATGAAACAAGAAATTGCACGCTATGTTGCAGAATGCGACATTTGCCATCGAATCAAAGCAGAACATCAAAGGCCTACTGGAACTCTACAACCTATTACTATTCCTGAATGGAAGTGGGACCATGTTGAAATGGACTTCGTCACTGGTTTTCCCAGATCGAAGAAAGGTAATGATGCTATTCTTGTCGTCATTGACCGATTGTCCAAAGTTGCACATTTTCTAGCCGTCAAGGAAACTATGACTGCTAGTCAGCTGGCAGATCCATATATGTCCAGAGTTGTCTCACTCCACGGTATTCCATTGGTGATTATCTCAAACCATGGCAGCTTACTCACTTCAAGATTCTGGGCAAGTTTCTAGGAGGCTATGGGAACTCATCTGTCCTTTAGCACCGCTTTTCATCCCCAATCCCAGGGACAAGTTGAACGAGTCAACCAGATTCTCGAAGACATGCTTCGAGCTTGTGTCATTTCTTTTGTTAAGAAATGGGAGGAATCTCTCCCGTATGCCGAGTTCTCCTACAACAATAGCTATCAAGCTAGTCTGAAGATGGCCCCCTTTGAAGTGTTGTATGGACGAAGTGTCGGACTCCTCTGAATTGGTCAGAAACTGGGGAACGTTCACTTTGTGGTCCGGATATTATACAACATGCCAAAGATCAAGTCCGCGTTATTCATGAGAATCTGAAGGCTACTCAGTCTCGTCAGAAGAGTCAGTATGACCGTCATCACAACGATATGGTCTATCAACCTGGCGAAAAGGCTTATCTTCGAGTCACACCAATGAGAGGTGCACACCGCTTTGGGATCAAGGGCAAGCTAGCTCCTCGCTATATTGGTCCATTCACTATTCTCGAAAGGCGTGGAAAAGTGGCATATCAATTTGAACTACCGTCGAACCTTTCTCAGGTTCACGATGTTTTCCATGTGTCACAGCTTCGCCGCTACTTCAAGGATCTTATCCGAGTAGTGGATCATGATATGCTTGAGGTTCAACAAGACCTTTCTTATAAAGAGCACCTGGTTCGCATTCTCGATGAAACTGAATGTCGGTCCCGTCAGAAGGTTACCATGTTCTTCAAAGTTCAGTGGTCAAATCATTCTAAAGATGAAGCCACTTAGGAACGCGAGGATCATATTCATGATAAATACCCCGAGCTCTTTCCTTTTACCTCTTAATTCTCAGGGCGAGAATTTCTTTTAGTAGGGGAGAGTTGTGACACCCTTGGAATCATGGTACAGTGATCAATGTAATTAAGCTATAGTGATGGCCAGGATTAAGCTAATCCATTTTGCTAATCCAAGTTTGATCACTTTTGGAATCAAACCCTAATTCATTTTTCTTTGCAATTCAAATTCATTTGAAAAGTGGATTTAAAGTTTTGCAAACCAGGAAATAAAAATCATGAATGGATTGCAAAAATTCACTAATCATTTGTAAAATGCAACCCACATTTTTGCAAAGTGTTTTGGTGCCTCAAAATAAATAAAACAAAGGCCAATTCATTTTTTAAATGCCCTTTTGAAAACTGCGAAAAATGCAAGTTCCAAACAAATCATGGCAGTGCTGAATATTGCCCCTTATTTAATGGAGCAAGCCACACATTTTGCTAAAAGTAATTGGTGCTAAAAATAAATGAAACAAAAAAGAATAAAAGAAAACAGAAACAAAAAATGAAACAAAAAGAAGAAAAGTTACTGGGCACTTAAGCCCAGCTACTAGAGGCTGGCCCGGCCCAACAGTGCCGGCCTTTCCCTAACCCCTCGACAAAGGCATGGGAGGCCATGGCGCCACTGCCGTCCGTGCACGGATGCGCTCACTGTCGAGCATCCCACGCCCCCCTCGAGGATAAGATCGTCCCCACGGATCTCTCTCTCCCCGCGAACCCTAGGACCCCCAGTACCCCCCTCTGTGCCTCTATCCCTCGCATTTGAGCTCGGCCGAGCGCTGCCATGGCCGCACCGTGGTGAGCTCGCGGCCACCGCCATTCTCTTGCCTTCGTAGCCTGTCCAGAAGGTATGCCGCGGTCTGCTTCCTCTCCCTCGCCGCTGGATCGGAGCCTAGGTGCTCCCTCGCCGTCGCACGCATATTCTCCTTCCCCGTCGGGCTCCGGCGACCGTCGCGTCGATCTACACCGCCCCGAGCTCCCCTGCTCTCCTCGACCTCTCCCCGTCACCGCTGTGAGCTTCGCCTCAAGAACCCCCCTCTCTCTACCGCTAGCCGTGGCCGTAGACGCCGTGGCCGAGCTTGCCTGCTCCGGCCGCCGTCGGGAAGGGTTAACGCCGTCGATTTGGTTGGTCCCCGACCCCCTCTTATGCACCATTAGATGCGGCGCTCTGCGCTGGTCCGATTCCCGCCGTCCCCCGCTCCATTTGGTCACCGGTGGGCTACTCCGGTGGGCCTCCGCGGTGTCAGGCTCGTCGCCGGCGTGTCCCCAGCGCGCGCGGGTGGTTTAAACCACCGGGCGACCTACTGACCAGTGGGGCCCGTCCCTGACTAATTCCTAATTAGGAACTAACTAAAACCACTAACAGACACTGACAAATGGGCCCACCCACTAATTAAACAACTTGTTAAAATAACAGAGTATGACATGTGGGCCCAGGCTGTTTAAACCTAATTAAAACTGTTTAGTAAATTTTGATAATTAGTTGAAACTAAATAGTCAATGACATGTGGGCAATGGTAATTAGATTAGTTAAATAGATTAATTTTAACTCACGGATTAGCCCTCTATCTATGACAGAGGGGCCCCACAGGTCAGGTTTGACCAGTCAACAAAGACTGTTGACTGTTGATGTCATGTTGACATCATGCTGACGTCATAATTGTATTTTCGAATTTAATTAAATCTGTTTATTTCAGAAAATGATTAAAGCTTTGAAAATTAATATAAAATAATCTGTAAGTGAGATGAAAATAATTTATACATGAAAGTTGATCAGAAAAATCCAACGAATCTGAATACGCTGTCCGTTCATCTGTCACATGCTCCTAGCATGATGAACATGGAAATTTTGCATTAGGATCATCTATCCGATAGTAACCCGAGACCCGGGAACTATCGTGAGCTATTCTCCCACTCCGTCTGTGACGTGTAGTAGTGCGTTAGCTCATGCCTAGCACAACATATTGCCATGTCATGCATCGTGATGCATCTGTCTGCCTTATATTTATTGTTTCTCCCCCCTTCTCTCCGGTATACCCCGATACTGACGCTACTGCCGGGTACGAATACGTCACTGACAACCAGACTTTTGCAGCAGAGCAGCAAGGCAAGCAACCCCCCTTGATCATACCGATATCACCCATTCTTTCTCTTTCATCCTTCATTAGATTTTGCTACTGTTGTAGATAGCTCCTATTCTGATGCATAGCCTGTTTTTGTTAAACTGCTACTGTACCTACTATTATATCACCCGCTTAGTATAGGTTGATTAGTGATCCCGTGTGACCCCTTAGTCCCAGTTGCCCCTGTTTCACCATCGACGACTCGAAGACTCAATCAACTGATCGACAAGCCATGCCCGTCACATTCACTGCACACCCCCCCTTAGTTGTACGACTCTACAGAGCTACTATCGTGTACCGAGGGTGACACCTCGTAAAGTACTCATGATGCCAACTCTGTAGTGTATCTAGTCGGTCGTGGTTATCGAGGGTGATTCCTCCTTCACCACTCCCGACGAAGACTCTGTCGTGCAACACGTCAAGCGTGTACCATCGAGGGTGATTCCTCTCTGGTCACCTTGACGATTATATTGAGTGGGATCCATCGAGGGTGATTCCTCGGTTTCCCCCCTTGGTGTTATAGCCACACGGTTACATTTACTTTACTATTGAAACATGTTGAGGTCAGGATGACCTGGAGGATTTTGGTGTAATAATGACGAGGCATGGTCGGGCATTCTTGGCCCTTGCCGCAAGTCCTTGAGGCGGGTCGACGGGACCACATATCGTGCATCGCGCTCGTCATCGTAGTTAACAAAATGCTAATGGGTTGGGTATTTGATCTGAGTTGGTCCATTGACCTTTTTCGCACTAACCTTCACGTGTGGCAAGTTATTGGTACTCGGCGTCGTTGTATCAGCCGACGCTCTTTGAACGTCAGCAATGGAGCGGCGCACGCCTGAGTGGTCTGTGACAGCATTGAACTTATATAAGAGGTGCTAGGACTGACCTCGGCCACCCACGCATCGTGCAGGAGTGTAAAAGGGTGATGGGCCCATGGACCCTGCGCGCTTAGGATTTAGACCGGCGGGTTGGCCTCTCTATTGAGCCTAGGTAGGGCGACGACGTGTTGATGTCCCGAGGCCGGGCATGACCCCGAAAAGTGTGTCTGGCCAGAGGTCATCAAGCGTGTTGGAAAATGTGGTGCACCCCTGCAGGGACGAATTTAACTATTCAAATAGACGTGTCCACGGTAAAAGGACGACTTGGAGTTGTATCCCGATCTAATACAACTAGAATTGTGACTTAAAATTGAAATGTTTGGCTCCAAGATTGCTTTCTCGCAGGGAGTCGAGGAAGAATCTCTGGGCGTGGTTACTTAATAAAATTGCTACAATAATATTGCTATATATGAGTTACCAATCTACACTCTTCTAATGCTGCAAGACGTTGAAGATGCTAGTCTTCGATTGGACTAGGCCTTCCCCCTATTCTTGCTTTTCTGCAGTCAGTCCAAAGATATAACCCCATTCCTTTGATACTGATGCATATTTTAGTATATTTCCGATGTAAGTCTTGCGAGTACTTTGGATGAGTACTCACCGCTGCTTTACTTCCCTCTTCCCCTTTGATACGATTACTGTGGTCAGATGACAGAGCCCAGGAGATGGAGTACGTCTCAGATGACTACTACACCACCGCTGGAGCTTACTACTACGTGGAGAACGCCGACGCTCAGGAGTAGTTAGGTTGGCTCCCAGGCAGGAGTCCTTGCCTCTTCCGATTCGTTGCTTATGTTTGTGCTAGCCTTCTTAAGGCAAACTTGTTTAACTTATGTCTGTACTCAGATATTATTTGCTTCCGCTGACTCGTTTGTATTTGAGCTTATGTATTCTGTCCCTCGAGGCCCCTGACTTGTAATATGAAGCTTGTATGGCTTTAATTTGTGTCTAGAGTTGTGTTGTGATGTCTTCCCGCGAGTCCCTAATCTTTGTCGTACGTATTTGCATGTATGATTAGCGTACGATTAAAATGGGGGCATCACAATTGACCAGATTATTGATTCTACAGCTGGTTGTGAACGTTTGTGTTTCTTGGACGCCTACTCCGGCTATCATAAGATTAAGATGGCTATTGAGGATCAAGAGAAGACGGCTTTCATCACTCCCTTTGGAGCTTTTTGCTACGTTTCTATGCCTTTTGGGCTTAAGAGCACGGGGGCTAATTATCAACGTTGCGTTCAGAATTGCTTACACCAGCAAATTGGGCGCAACATTCATGCCTATGTTGATGATATTGTGGTCAAATCCCAGAAAAAGGAGATTCTATTGGATGATCTCCAGGAGACGTTTGATAATCTTCGGGTGTCAAGATGAAGCTTAACCCGACCAAATGTGTTTCTGGTGTCCCTGCAGGCAAATTGCTGAGATTCCTGGTATCCGAGCGTGGTATTGAGGCCAACCGGATAAAATTAAGGCAGTGACCTTGCTTGCTAAGTCGCCAACATCAATGAAGTTCAGCGCATGGCAGGTCGCATCTTGGCCTTAAGCCGGTTTATAAGTCGCCTGGGTGAGAAGGCGATTCCTCTATACCAGTTGTTGAATAATAGACAATTTTGTCTGCACTAACGCGACAAATGAAGCTTTTGAAGCCCTTAAGAAGCAGTTGGTCGAGCCTCCTGTTCTTGCCGCCACGATCGACAAAGAGCCTATGCTCCTATACATTGCTGCAAATAACAAGGCAGTAAGTGTCGCAGTTGTTGTCGAGCGAAAGGAGGCAGGAAAGGAGTACCTAGTACAGCGGCCTGTTTATTATGTCAGCGAAGTTTTGACTTTACCAAAACAGTGGTACCCACATTGGCAGAAGTTAGTTTTCGGCGTCTTCATGGACAGCCATAAGCTAAAGCACTATTTCCAGGAGCATCCAATTACTGTGGTTAGTTCATCCCCTCTTGTAGATATTATACAAAATCAGGAGGCTACTGGCCGGATCGCTAAGTGGGCGATTGAGCTTGGTCCCCACCAGGTGAAATATGCACTGATACGTCTCCAACGTATCTATAATGTTTGCTTGTTCCATGCTGTTATATTATCATTCTTGGATGTTTTACAATCATTTTATAACAACTTTACATCATTTGTTGGGACTAACCTATTGACATAGTGCCAAAGTGCCAGTTGCTGTTTTTGCTTGTTTTTTACTTCGTAGAAAATCAATACCAAACGGAGTCCAATCGCAACGAAACTTTTTGGAGATTTTTTGTGGACCAGAAGACACCCAGTGTGCCAAACAACTTCCGGAGAGTTGGGCTGTGGAGAGCACAACCCACTAGGGCGCGCTAGGGGGGCCCCGGCATGCCCTGATGGGTTGTGCCCTCCTCGGCCCCCTTCCGCACCGCTTCTGATGCCTATAAATTCTCAAATATTCGGAAAACCCTAGGGGAGTCGATGAAACACAATTCCAGCCGCCGCAAGTTTCAGAACCGCGAGATCCAATCTAAACACCATCACGGAGGGGTTTATCTTCCTCATAGGTGCCTCTCCGATGATGCGTGAGTAGTCCACCATAGACCTACGGGTCCGTAGGCAGTAGCTAGATGGCTTGTTCTCTCTCTCTTATGATTCTCAATACAATGGTCTCTTGGAGATCTATTTGATGTAAACTTTTGCGGTGTATTAGTTGGGATACGATGAATTTTGAGTTCATGATCAGTTTTTATCCATGAATATTATTTGAGTCTTCTTTGATCTCTTATATGCATGATTGCTTATAGCATCGTATTTCTTCTTCGAATCTTTGGTTTAGTTAGGCCGACTAGATCGATTTTTCTTGCCATGGGAAGAGGTGCTTTGTGATGGGTTCGATCTTGAGGTGTTCTTTCCCAGTGACAGAAGGGGCAGCAAGACACGCATGTATCGTTGCTATTAAGGATAACAAGATGGGGTCTATTCCTACATGAATAGATCTTGTCTACATCATGTCATCGTTCTTATTGCATTACTCCGTTTTTCCATGAACTTAATACACTAGATGCATGCTGGATAGCGGTCGATGTGTGGAGTAATAGAGGTAGATGCAGGCAGGAGTCGATCTATCTATCTTGGACGTGATGCCTATATAATGATCATCGCCTTGGATATCATCATGACTATTCGATTTTCTATCAATTGCCCAACAGTAATTTGTTCACCCACCGTGCGCTATACTCATGAGAGAAGCCACTAGTGAACCCTACGGCCCCCGGGTCTACTTTTCCATCATATTGCTTTCCGATCTACGTTTTTTGCAATCTTTGTTTTCAGATCTACAAAACCAAAAACCCAAAAATATGTTGCTGCATAATAACTCTTTTTATTTGTGTTCTTGAGAGATCTATCTCTCCTATCTATCACTACCTAATCTATCTTATTACCGTAGAGAGATTGACAACCTCTCTTTCGCGTCGGGTTGCAAGTATTTGTTGTTTGTGTGCAGGTGCTGCTTATTGGGTGTTGGTGATCCTCCTACTGGTTCGATAACCTTGGTTTCATAACTGAGGGAAATACTTACCATCGTTGTGCTGCATCATCCCTTCCTCTTTGGGGAAATACCGACGCAGTCTCAAGCCACGTGATGCACCCCGATTAACCATTAAATCTCAAGCATTGGTGGACTTCATTAATGATTGGACAGAATTACAAGTCCTCGAGGCCAGGCCAGATAACACGTACTGGACAATACACTTTGATGGATCCAGACAGTTGGAGGGCTCGGGGGCTGGAGTTATTTTATCTTCTCCGCGAGGTGACAAATTTTGTTATGTCTTACGGCTCATGTTCCCTTGTACTAACAATGCAGCTGAGTATGAGGCTCTCTACATGGGCTCTGAATGGCTAAGGAAATGAATCAAAGCCGGGACAGGTGTTTAGGCGACTCAGATTTGGTGGCTCGGCAAGTTTCAGGAACTTGGGACTCAAAAGACCCCCAGATGGCACCTTATAGACCAGCAGTCACGGACATTGCAGGCCATTTTCAAGGTTATTAGGTTGATCATATTGATCGCCGGCTCAATGAGGCGGCACATGCCTTGTCACATCTTGGCTCCCAGCGTAAGCCGGTTCCTCCCAATGTGTTCCTTGATGTGCTTCATCACCCTTCCGTCAAGTTACCATCAAAAGAGGACATAGCTATTCCTGACCTAGAGGCGCAGTTGGTTGCGGCTCTTCATGCTATTCCTGATTGGACAGTGCCATATTTGGCTTATCTGACTCGTGGCGAGCTCCCAGATGAGGAAATCATTACTATACAGATCATCAGGCGTTCCAAGTGTATGACTATTATTAATGGCGAGTTACACTGTCGAAGCAGCACTGGCATTTTTCAACGATGTATTTCCCCTGAGGAAGGTCCAGAGATTCTCGATGAGATCCACGTAGGGGACTGTGGTCATCATGCCGGCTCACGGCCTTTGGTGGCAAAGGCTTTTTGGCGGTGTTTTTATTGGCTTAGAGCTCACACAGATGTCGAAGATATTGTGCGAAAGTGTGACGGTTGCCAGAAATTTGCTTGACATGCTCATGTGTCGGCTCAAGTGTTACGGATGATTCCGATAACTTGGACATTTGCAGTCTGGGGGCTTGACATGGTAGGCCTGTTCAAACCATCTTCTGACAAGAAGACTCACCTCCTGGTGTGATATGTCTCCAACGTATCTATAATTTTTGATTGTTCCATGTTGATATATTATCATTCTAGGATACTTTTTGGGTCATTATTTACCAATTGATAATATTTTTTAGCACTAACCTATTGACCCAGCGCCCAGTGCCAGTTGGTGTTTTCTGCGTGTTTTTGCCTTTGCAGGTTTACCGTACCAATTGAAGTCCAATTGCCACGAAACTTTTTGATGAGTTTTCTGGACTATATGAAGACCTAGAAGCTTCAGAAGGAAGCCAGGAGGTGCATGAGGGCCGCACCACACATCAGGGCGCGTCCTAGGGGAGGGGGCGCCCTGATATGTGGTGGCCCCCTCGGGCACCTCCCAACGTCCCTCTTCGGCCTATAAATTCTCTAATATCCTAAAAACCCCAGAGGCAGTCCCAAAACCCTTTTTTCGCCGCCGCAAGTGTCTGTTCCGTCGCGAGGCCATCTGGAGCTCCCTTCCGGCACCCTACCGGAGGGGAGATCGATCACGGAGGGCCTCTTCATCAACCTTGCTGCCCTCATGATGATGTGTGAGTAGTTCACCACAGACCTACAGGTCCATAGCTAGTACCTAGATGGCAATCTCTCTCTCTTATGATCTTCAATACAATGATCATCGCATCTTTGCTTTGAACTATCCAATGTAATCCTATTGTGTGGTGTGTTTGTTGGGATTCGATGAATTGTGGGTTTAAGTTCAGATTATTCATGAAAAGTATTTGAGATGCCTCTGAATTATTTTAGCTCTTAAGTGCATGATCATTATAGCATTGTAATGCTCTCCGATCTATTGATATGCTTTGGCCAAGTAGATTGATATTTCATCGGTGGGAGTGGTGCGTTGTGTTACGTTCAACCTGGCGAGTTTCTATATCCCAGTGACAAAGTAGGGGACAAGATGCGTCTTTGTGTTTTGCTACTAAGGGTAAAACGATGGGGTTCATTCATATTGTTTGAGTTTACTTTGTCTACATCATGTCACCTGATACGTCTCCAACGTATCGATAATTTATGAAGTATTCATGCCATATTCACCTATGTTTACAAGACTTTTATATAGTTTTGATGCACTTTATATGATTTATTTAGAACTAACCCGGACTGACGCTGTTTTCAGCAGAACTATCGTGGTGTTGTTTTTGAGCAGAAAATGAAAGTTCTCGGAATCGCCCGAAACATTTGACGATTTCTTTTGGAATAAAAGAGGCACTAGACGCTTCGTGGGAGGGCCAGAAGAGCCACGAGGTGGGCACAACCCACCAGGGCGCGCCAGGCCCACCGACGCGCCCTGGTGTATCGTGCCCTCCTCGTGGCCCATCTTCGCGTGAAACCGACGCTCAAAAATCCTATAAATACACAAATCATTAGAAATAACCCTAGACTCTTTGCTCCGCCGCCGCAACTCTCTGTATCAACGAAAAACCAATCTGGAGACGTTCCAGTACTCTGCCGGAGAGGGGAATCCATCTTCGCTGGCCATCTTCATCATCCCGGTGGAGGCCATGACAAGGAGGGAGTAGTCCACCCCCGGGGCTGAGGGTATGTACCAGTAGCTATGTGTTCAATCTCTCTATCTCTCTCTCATGTTCTTGAGATGTCACGATCTTGAAGTATCACGGGCTTTGTTAATATAGTCGGATCATATGATGTTATTCCCTTGCTATCATGTTGTGATGAATTGAATCTTTCCCTTTCAGATCTCGTTATGTTGGATTGAATATTGGATTTGAGAACACTTTATATATGTCTTGCATGCGGATACCCGTAGTGACAATGGGGTATTCTATTGATCCACTTGATATATGTTTTGGTACTCAACTTGCAGATTCCCGAGGTGACATTGGGGTAATCTATGCAATGGGGTTGATGCACGTTCTTTTCCTACGTTCTCCGATAGAAATCTTGGGGCACTCTTTGAGGTTCTTTGTGTGGATTGAGTATTATGAATCTGAAATTGTTTGATGCCTATCGTATAATTAACTCATGGATACTTGTGGTGACATTGGAGTATCTAGGTGACATTAGAGTTGGTTGATGCGTATCATATGGTGTGATAGATTGATCGGAAAGGATAACTTGGTGTTATTTTAGTACAAAATCTTGGATCGATCGATCGGAAAGGATAACTTTAAGGTGGTTTCGTACCCTACAAACAATTTCTTCTTATGTTCTCTGCTAGATAAGAACTTTGGAGTGATTCTTCGTTGCACATTGAGGGATGGTTATGTCATCCAATTATATTAGCATTGTTGAGAGATTGCACTTGCGAAAGTACGAACCCTAGGCCTTGTTTTCAAGCCTTGCAATACCGTTTGTGCTCAATTTTGTTACTTGCTACCTTGCTGTTTTTATATTTTCAGATTACAAAAATCTATATCTACCATCCATATTGCACTTGTATCACCATCTCTTCGCCGAACTAGTGCACCTATACAATTTGCCATTGTATTGGGTGTGTTGGGGACACAAGAGATTTCTTGTATTTGATTGCAGGGTTGTTTGAGAGAGACCATCTTCATCCTACACCTCCAACGGATTGATAAACCTTAGGTCATCCACTTGAGGGAAAATTGCTACTGTCCTACAAAACTCTGCGCTTGGAGGCCCAACAAAGTCTACAAGAATAAAGTTGCATAGTAGACATCAAGCTCTTTTCTGGCGCCGTTGCCGGGGAGGTGAGTGCTTGAAGGTATATGGTTAGATCTTGCAATTAAATCTTTTAGTTTCTTGTTTTTCACTAGTTTGGTTTTATAAAAAAAACTACAAAAAATGGAGTTTAGGTTGCATCATTTGTATCGTCTTTATAATGTCTTTCGTGAAAATAAGGAGTCAGAAAATTGTGCTTAATTGGTAGAGGAAGAAATTATGAAAATACTTAATGAGAATTCCATGAATGATGAGCATGATTGTAATGTTGTTAGTATAAATTCCATGAATATCCAAAATACTAATGATGATTGCACTAGTCATGATAAAAATGTTTCTTATAAGCATGTCAATTTTTGTGGAGTGGATAAAGTTTGTGAAGACATGTCTTATAGGGATGATAGATTTTGTAAGAAGATAAACATGATAGAACCAATTTTTTGCTCAAAGTGATAGATGAATTTGCTACAAAATTATGTTCTCTTTGTCCTATTACTTGTGAACTTTGCAATAAAGTTGGTTATCTTAATTTCCAATGTAAACTTTTTCTTGATCAAATCATGGCCAAATATTGTAATGACGTGATCACCCTTGAACTTTATAATGAGCTTTCTCTATTTTTGGGGAGTGACGAATTGACACATAAAAATAGTTGGTTTGAAGTATTCATTCTCACGGACGACATTGACACTAATCTAAAAAATATCTTTATGTTTTGCATGGTAAATTGCAATGAGAATGCTTATATTGCCAACTATAGAAAGATGGGAAAACCAATAGAATATAAAAGGAATACTAATGAAAGGGTAAGGATTTCCACTTTCCCTCCTATTGTCTCTCATGATGAAATAGGTGACGAGGAGGAGCTCCCTATTCAACCAATCTCATCAATAAGAAGCTCAAAAAAATTAATTAAACCCCCCACACATGATGTGGTGAAGAAGAAGAAAAGAAGAAAGAGTAGAGGTAAAAAAGTATCTCTCCCAAAAGATGTTGCTCCTATTATTGTTGTGCCTCACGAGGATGAATAAAAAATAATTATGGAAGATGATACACTTGATGATGATTTTGTTATGCCTATTGCTTGTTGTGATGACTATGATTGGGAAGAAAATGATACTTCTTATAATCTTGAAAATCTTTTTGGCACCAACTTGGTAAATTATGATGATAATAATTGTTATACTATTGGTGCTATTCATACTATTAATGATGAGAGTGATTATGCTTATGATATGCCAAGCCACAAGCTTGGGGATGCTATGTTTGATGAGAATAACATGTTCGAGAATTTATTTGCTGCAATTAATGTTTGTCCCAAGCTTGGGGATGCTATGCTTAATGAAGATGATCTTTTTAGTTCCCCTACTTTGAATAATCAAATTTGTTATGATGATTGCATGCCTCCTATTTATGATGATTGTGATATTTATGAAAGTGGGTTTGGAAGAGTGTCAACTTTAGATAATTATTATCCCACTATTTTGGAGGGTGTTCAATTTTATTATAATGATAAATGTGGATTTGGAGAGGTCATGACTTTATTTAGTAATGATTCCACTATTTCAGAAGAGGTTTCACTTGACTATGATGAGAACAAAGTTGCTACTTATGATGATTATTGTGATGATACTTATATTATAAAAAGTAGTGATAATTATTGTCATAATTTTGAATATCCGTTTACTAAACATTACTCTTTTAATGTGGAAACAATTTATAGTATTCGAGTTTCATTTTATGCTCCCACTATTATGAATGAGAAGAAATTTGCTTATGTGGAGAGTAATGAAAATTCTATGCTTGTGCATCATGAAAAGAATGCTTTATGTGATAGTTATGTTGTGAAATTAATTCATGATGCTACTGAAAATTATTATGAGGGAGGAACATATGCTTGTAGGAATTGCAATAATATCAAGTTTCCTCTTTATGTGTTCAAAGTTTTGAAGTTATGCTTGTTTTGCCTTCCTATGCTAGTTGATTCTTGCTCCCATAAATTGTTTGCTCACAAAATCCCTATGCATAGGAAGTGGGTTAGACTTAAATGTTCTTGTCATGTGATTCATGATGCTCTCTTTCATGTTCCAATTACTACTTTTTACGTGAGTATCATTGAAATCATCATGCCTAGCTAAAAGGCTTCAAAGAAAAGCGCTTGTTGGGAGACAACCCAACACTTTTCCTTTGTGTTTTTTTGTGTTAAAATGATTAAGCTACTATATTAATCATGTTTTGTGTCTTTTATTTCAATAAAGTGCCAAGTAAAGCCTTTGGGATGACTCACAAGATGAGTAGAATTGATGTTGAACCAAAACAGAAACTTTTGACTCCAGTACAGGAATTTTAATTTTTTACTGGAGCATGATAATGATCTGAAATTCTAAAAAAGTCTTTATAAACAAATTCTTCAGGTTTTACTAATTTTTCAGAATTTTTAGAGACAGGGAAGTATGGCTATACTACAGATATTCACAGACTGTTCTGTTTTTGACAGATTCTGTTTTGCATGCATAGTTTGCTTGTTTTAGTGTTCCCATAGCTTATATTTAGTGATATAAATTATGGGAATGATAGAATACAGTAGGTATTATGTGAGAACAATTATGAATCTTGTCTTGAAAGTACCTAAGTGAATGATCTTTATTTACTATACTAACCCATCTCACGAAGTTCCGTTAAGTTTTGTGTGATTGAAGTTTTCAAGTTTTGGGTGAGACACCGATATGAGGAGAATAAGGAGTGACAAGAACCTAAGATTGGGGATGCCCAAGGTACCCCCAAGGTAATATCCATGGAAGACTCAAGCGCCTAAGCTTGGGGATGCCTCGGAAGGCATCCCCTCTTTCGTCTTCAACATTATCGTTATATCTTACTTAGAGCTATATTTTTATTCGTCACATAATATGTGTTTTTATTGTATCATCATTATATTTTGTTATTTTATGTTAGGTGTCATTTATAATCTTGTTTTTCAATAAAAAGTTCCAAGAATTGCCTTTAGAATGCTTGCATTGCATGTTTGATGTGTGCCGTGAAAAAACAGAAACTTTCTCTGTAGTGTTTGAATTTTCATATTTTACTGGAAGGTGGAAAGTTTCTGAAATGTTTACAAAGTGTTTTCATATAAATTCTTTAGCATGTACTAAAGTTTCATAATTTTTTGAGTTACAGAAGTACACTGGTTTAATATATTGCTACAGACTGTTCTGCTTGGACAGATTGCTGTCATAGTTTTGTTATCTACTTATCCTATAGTTTCCATAGCCTATATTGGTAGATATAAATTGTGTAAATGTTAGTATACAGTAGATGATGTTTGAAAATTATTGTGCAACTTGTCTTGGCAGTACATGAAGTGTTGATTTGTTCTTAGGTGTACTAACCTATCTCACGAGTTCCTTTTGAGTTTTGTGTGGATGAAGTTTTTGAGACCTAGGTGAAACCGGGATATGAGAGGATTGAACGAGATACAAAAGCTCAAGCTTGGGGATGCCCAAGGCACCCCAAGTAAATATTTCAAGAAGTCTCAATCATCTAAGCTTGGGGATGCTACGCATCCCACCTCTCTTCGTCAAATATCGGTTAGCCTATGTTGACCCTAAATTTTTATTTGTCCATGTGATATGTGCTATTCTTGGAATGAATTTTAATTTAGTTGTATGTTTCAATAAAATACTCAGATCTGAAAATCTTTATTGAGAGAGAGTCCTCACATAGCTACTTAATTGTTTGACTACTCATTGATCTTCACTTATATCTTTTGAGAGTAGTTTGATGTTTACTCTTGTGCTTCACTTATATCCGGAGAGTAAATTGTGAATGAATTGAATACCATAAATGTGGAATTATTAATGTGATTTATGCTTAGTAGTAGTTTCACATCTGGTTTATAAAGTAAAATCTATTGAAGTTTGACAATCATCAAATTGGTCATACAAGCAATTCATGAATGATTAGTATAAGAAAGAGAACTTTCACATACAAATATATTATCTTGGAAATCTTCTACGATTGTGAATACCCATTAATTATTTTCAAACTTGAGAAAATTAGTTGAAGTTGGACAAGGAAGACAACGTAATGAGTTATGGTTGTGTATATTTGCATATAAGTTATATTGTTATGGATACTCCAACATGTGGTGCTTGTTTAGAACCTTTTGCTAGCCAACACTTCGTACTAAGTAGAGATACAACTTGTGCATCCTAATCCTTGAGCCTAGTTTCTTCCATAAGAGTCCACCATACCAACCTATATATGGTATTTCACTGCTATTCCAAGTAAATTTGCATGTGCCACCTCTAAACATTCAAATAAACATCTGTTTTGTGTGCCTGGACCGCTCATGGAGCAACGGGGGCGGTCAGTATCTTCCATGTTAAGCGGGTTATTCTCATGATGAGTGTTTATTCACTCGTCCTTGCACGAGAGGGGCGGTAATAGGGATTCCCAGTCCAGAAATAAAAAAAAATGCAAACAATTAAACAAAACTCCCCCAGGAATGTTGTTGGTATGGACGGTACCCATGGATTCGGCTAGCCGTGGAGTGTGTTTGCTGGTGGAGGGGGAGTAAATTTACTTTTACCGCTTGGGAACCGCCGCTAATGTGTTTAACATGGAAGATATTGATAACTCTTAGTCGTAACGTTGACAGGAAGGGTGCACCTCCCAAAACTATATTCATCTCTGTTTTTAAACAATGAGCTCTGGCACATTTGCAAATCCCTGCTTCCCTCTCCAAAGGGACAATCTATTTACTTTCATGTTATTTACTATTCATGTTGAGTCAACTTCTTATTCCAACCTCAGTCTATTAGTTGGAAGCATCATGTGGTGGGGAAAGATCCAAACAAATATATCCAGTCAAATATATTTGATCATGATTTATTATTGTTGACAATTATCTCTATGATAAATGAGTTGGGAGGCGAAACGTTAAGCCCCTATCTTTCTCTGTGTTCGATGGATGCCATTTGTTCTAAAAATATGCTTTGAGTACTGATACGTCTAAAACGTATCTATAATTTATGAAGTATTCATGCCATGTTTACAATAATTTTAAATGATTTTGGTATGATTTGATTAGAACTAACCCGGACTGACGCTGTTTTCAGCAGAACTACCGTGGTGTTGTTTTTGTGCAGAAATAAAAGTTTTCGGAATGAGCTGAAAATTTACGGAGAATATTTTTGTAAAATATAAAAAATACTGGAGCGAAAAGTCACCAGAGAGGAAGGCCGAGGAAGTCACAAGGGTGGGGGCACCCCCCCAAGGGCGCGTCCCCTGGCTTGTCACCTCCTCGGGAACCTTCTGGACGTGGGACCAACGCCAAAAACTCTTATAAATATAGAAATCTCCGAAAAGAAACCTAGATCGGAAGTTCCGCCGCCGCAAGTCTCTGTAGCCACGAAAGATCAATCTTGGCCCTCTCCGGCACCCTGCCGGAGGGGGTCACCATCACCGGAGACCATGAAGGAGGAAGACGGAGGGGCCATCATCACCATGGAGGCCAAGGACCAGAAGGAGAACCTCTCCCCACCTAGGGGGGAGGCCATGGAGGAGGAAGCACAAGGGGGAGACCCTCTCCCCCTCTCTCCCGGTGGTGCCGGAGTGCCACCGGGGGAACCATCGCCGCGGTGATCGTCTTCATCAACATCACCTTCTTCATCACCGTCCTCATGTCTTTTCAGCGGTCCACTCTCCCGCATCCCGCTGTAACCCCCTACTTGAACATAGTGCTTTATGCCACATATTATGATCCAATGATGTGTTGCCATCCTAAGATGTTTTGAGTAGATTTCTTTTGTCTTATGGGTTGATTGATGATCTAGATTGGTTTGAGTTGTATGTTTATTTTGGTGCTGTCCTATTATGCCTTCCATGCCGCGCACACGTGAAGGATTCCCGCTGTAGGGTGTTGCAATACGTTCATCATTCGCTTATAGTGGGTTGCTTGAGTGACAGAAGCATAAACCCGAGTAAGGGGGTTGTTGCGTATGGGATAAAGGGGACTTGATGCTTTAATGCTATGGTTGGGTTTTACCTTAATGATCTTTAGTAGTTGCGGATGCTTGCTAGAGTTCCAATCATAAGTGCATATGATCCAAGTAGAGAAAGTATGTTAGCTTATGCCTCTCCCTCATATAAAATTGCAATAATGATTACCGATCTTGTTAACAATTGCCTAGGACAATTCCGCACACCGACCCATCATTATTCCACACTCATTGTTTGTAATATATTCTAACTTTATGATAACAGCACCTATTTTTATATTTTAGTTCTCCGTTATCATGCAAAGCTATTCTCTTCATTCCCACAACGTAGTTTTATTTCTCGTTCCTAGTTGGAAGCAAACGTTCGGCGTGCGTAGAGTCGTGTCAGTGGCAGATAGGACTTGAGAGAATATTGATCTAACCTTTAGCTCCTTGTGGGTTCGACACTCCATACTTATCACTTCCACCTTTGGAAATTGCTACGATGATTCCTTGCACTTGGAGATTATCAAGCTCTTTTCTGGCGCCGTTGCCGGGGAGCAATAGCGTGGGGTTGATATTCTCGTGTGTGCTTGTTTGCTTTCTTCACTAAGTAGATGTTGTTTTCCCTTTTTTGCTTTCTTTAGTTGTGGGTGAAAAAAAATTAAATAATGAAAAATACAAAAAGAATTACTTGCCTCTTGCCTAAGAAGTTTTTCAAAAAGGGAAGTGATTGGAAAGTTGTGCATTGGAGAAGTGAGGGTTGACCTTGAACACTTGTGTTCATGCTCATGGAAACAATGTAGAATTTTTCATGGAAGTTTCTCAAAAATAATTATCCCCTTGTATATATCCATTGTATTATAAAAATAATGTGCCAAGATTTGGTTTTAGGTTGATTAGATTGCTTGTTTGCTTTGTGCGGTGCAAAAACAGAAACTTTGACTGTAGTGCATGAATTTACATTTCTTACTGGAACGTCAAAAGTTTCTGAAATTTTTAAAAAGTACTGCTATACAAATTGTTTAATTTGTCCTAAATTTTCAGAATTCTTTGAGTTACAGAAGTATACTAAGTTTTCAGATTACTACAGACTGCCCTGTTTTTGACAGATTCTGTTTTCTATGCATTGTGCTCTTATTTTGATGAATTTATGAGTAGTACCGGGGGGTATGAACCATGGTGAAGTTGGACTACAGTAGATATAATGCTAATATGAATTTGGAATGAGTTCACAACAGTACTTAAAGTAGTATTTTGCTTTATTATACTAACGGATCTCACGAGGGTTTTGTTAAGTTTTGTGTGAATGAGGTGTTCGAAGATCGAGGTGGTATTGATATAAGAAGAATACGGAGAGACAAGAGTTCAAGCTTGGGGATACCCAAGGCACCCCAAGTAAATATTTCTAGGAGACTCAAGCATCTAAGCTTGGGGATGCCCCGGAAGGCATCCCATCTTTATTCTTCAACAATTATCAGTATACCTCGGTTTTTGTTTTGTTCACATGATATGCGTCTTTAGTGTTTTTCTTTTCCTTTTATGCACCCTTCTAGTATGAGTTAGTCCTTCATTGATTTATAGAATGCTTTATGCGCTTCACTTATATCTTTTGACTATGGCTTTGTAGAATGCTCTTTGTGCTTCACTTATATCTTTTGAGTATGGCTTGGTAGAATGCTCTTTGTGCTTCACTTAAATCTTTTTGAGTATGTCTTTATAGAATGCTTCGTGTGCTTCACTTATATATTTTGAGCTTGGGTACTGGTTAATCTTCATTAATTGTAGAATGCTCTATGAACTTCACTTATATCTTTTAGAGTATGAATAAAATTTCTATCGGAATTAGGCTTGGAAGTGTATCAATGTCATGCCTAGCTAGAAAGGCATTAAAGAAAAGCGCTTGTTGGGAGACAACCCAATATTTAACCCTACTGTTTTTGTGTGTCCACATGATTAAGCTACTGTATAATCATGTTTTATAGCTTTTGTTTCAATAAAGTGCCAAGTAAAGCCTTCGGGATAGTGTGGATGATAGTCGACTTGATTCTGTGCAAAAACAGAAACTTTTGCTCTCAGTCCAGGAATTTTGTAAATTCACTGGAACGTGCTTTTGATCTGAATGTTTTACACATGATTGATATACAAATTTCCTAGGTTGTCCTAATGTTTCAGAATTTTTCGAGACAGGGAAGTATGGTTACACTATAGATCTTCACAGACTGTTCTGTTTTTGACAGATTCTGTTTTGCATGCATAGTTTGCTTGTTTTAGTGTTTCCATAGCTTATATTTAGCGGTATAAACTATGGGAATGATAGAATATAGTAGGTATCATGTGGGAACAATTATGAATCTTGTCTTGACAGTACCTAAGTGAATTATTTATCTTTATTACACTACCCCTTCTCACGAAGTTCCGTTAAGTTTTGTGTGATTGAAGTTTTCAAGTTTTGGGTGAGACACCGATATGAGGAGAATAAGGAGTGACAAGAACCTAAGCTTGGGGATGCCCAAGGCACCCCCAAGGTAATATCCATGGAAGACTCAAGCGCCTAAGCTTGGGGATGCCCCGGAAGCATCCCCTCTTTCATCTTCAACGTTATCGGTAACCTCACTTGGGGCTATGTTTTTATTCACCACACAATATGTGCTTTGCTTGGATCGTCATTATATTTTGTTATTCCCTGTTAGGTGTTATTTATATTCTTGTTTTTCAATAAAAAGTTCCAAGAATTTCCTTAGGATGCTTGCATTGCATGTTTGACGTGTGTTGTGTAAAAAAAAACAGAAACTTTTTCTGTATTGTTTGAATTTTCATATTTTACTAGAACGTGGAAAGTTTCTGAAATTTTTACACAGTATTGTCATATAAATTACTTAGCATGTACTAAATGTTCATAATTTTTTGAGTTATGTAAGTACACTGTTTTCATAAATTGCTACAGACTGTTCTGTTTGGACAGATTGCTGTCATAGTTTCGTTATCTACTTATCCTATAGTTTCCATAACCTATATTGGTAGATATAAATTGTGGAGATGATAGTATACAGTACCTAATGTTTGAAAATTATTGTGAAACTTGTCTTGGTAGTACATCAAGAGTTGATTTATTATTATGTGTACTAACCTATCTCACAAGTCCTTTTCAAGTTTTCTGTGGAAGATGTTTTTGAGAATAGGTGAAACCATGATATGAGAGGATTGAAAGAGATACAAAAGCTCAAGCTTGGGGATACCCAAGGCACCCCAAGTAAATATTTCAAGAAGTCTCAAGCATTTAAGCTTGGGGATGCTACGCATCCCACCTCTCTTCATCAACGATTATCGGTTAGCCTATGTTGAGCCTAAACTTTTATTTGTTCACATGATGCATGCTATTCTTGGAGTGCTATTTTTCTTTTGCTTGATGTTTGAATAAAATCATTGGATCTGAAATTTTGAATAAGAGAGAGAGAGAGTCCTCACATGGCTATTTAACTACTTGACTACGCATTGATCTTCACTTATATGCTTTGGAGTAGTTTTGTCATTTACTCTCGTGCTTCACTTTTATCCTAGGAGTAAATGGTTGATTGAATTGAACATCATAAATCTTAAATTATATATGTTTTATATGCTTATCCCATGGGGAGTAATGACTTCACACATAATAAGTATAGGTGGTAAAATTTATTGAAAGTTAGCAAACACCGCATTGGTCACTTGAACAATTCATGAAAGAATATTGAAGGAAGAGAGATTCCACATATAAATATACTATCTTGGACGTCTTCTATGATTGTGAATACCCATTAATTATTTT
The DNA here is from genome assembly GCA_039707655.1 of Elymus sibiricus. Classification (NCBI taxonomy): domain Eukaryota; kingdom Viridiplantae; phylum Streptophyta; class Magnoliopsida; order Poales; family Poaceae; genus Elymus; species Elymus sibiricus. The sequence goes on from CM077667.1 coordinate 129,050,440, forward strand.
CAAACTCGAGCAAAATAGTTGATATTGGACAAGGAAGACAACTTAATGAGTTATGCTTGGGTATATTTGTATAGAAGTTATATTGTTTTGGATCCTCCAACATGTGGTGCTTGTTTCCACATCATACTAGCCAAAACTTCTGCACCAAGTAGAAATACTACTTGTGCATCCAAACACCCTTAAACCAGTTTCTCCATGAGAGTCCACTATACCTAACTATGGATTGAGTAAGATCCTTCAAGTAAGTTGTCATCGGTGTAAAAAGCAATAAAAATTGCTCCTAAATATGTGTGATCTTTTATTGTGAGGGAAAATAAGCGTTGTACGAACTTGTGATGGTAAAGAAATAAAAGCGACGGACTGCATAATAAAGGTTGCTATCACAAAGGGCAATACCACGCGACGTTCCTTTGCATTAAGGGTTTGCACATCCATAAACAAAAAGCGCATGATAACCTCTGCTTCCCTCTGCGAAGGGCCTATCTTTTACTTTCTAGTACTTACCTTTATGCAAGAGTCATGGTGATCTTCACCACTTCCTATATTTTGCCTTTTTCTCTTGGCAAGCGTCATGTGTTGGGGAATGATCTAGACATATATATCCACACAAATATATTTGATCATGAATTATTATTGTTGACAATTATCTATATGATAAATGAGTTGGGAGGCGAAACATTAAGCCCTTATCTCTCTCTGTGTTCGATGGATGCTATTTGTTCTAAAAATATGCTTTGAGTGTCAATAATCATGGAAGACTATATGATAGTTGAGTATGTGGAATTTGCTAAATCAAAGCTCTTACATAGACCCTTCCTGAAAATAAGATGAATTGCAATTGTTCGATGACTAGGATTATGGTTTGTTAGTTTTCAAGAAACTTTCTGGCCTATACTTTAACATGTGAATAGCTTGTTACTTGATCATGAGAAGTTTTATGAGATGAGCTACTGTTTATGGTCTTTATTGATGCTAGAAAAAGTGATTGGAATTATCATTGATCAAACTTGTGCACTTGCTGGCATTCACACTTCATAAATTATTTCTTTTATCATATTCCTACTCGAGGACGAGCAGGAATTAAGCTTGGGGATGCTGATACGTCTCCAACGTATCTCTAATTTATGAAGTATTCATGCCATGTTTACAATAATTTTATATGATTTTGGTATGATTTGATTAGAACTAACCCGGACTGACGATGTTTTCAGCAGAACTACCGTGGTGTTGTTTTTGTGCAGAAATAAAAGTTCTCGGAATGAGCTGAAAATTTACGGAGAATATTTTTGGAAAATATAAAAAATACTGGAGCGAAAAGTCACCGGAGAGGAAGGCCGAGGAAGTCACAAGGGTGGGGGAGCCCCCCCCCTAGGGCGCGCCCCCCTGGCTTGTCACCTCCTCGTGAACCTTCTGGACGTGGGACCAACGCCAAAAACTCTTATAAATATAGAAATCTCCGAAAAGAAACCTAGATCAGAAGTTCCGCCGCCTCAAGTCTCTGTAGCCACGAAAGATCAATCTTGGCCCTCTCCGGCACCCTGCCGGAGGGGGTCACCATCACAGGAGACCATGGAGGAGGAAGACGGAGGGGCCATCATCACCATGGAAGCCAAGGACCAGAAGGAGAACCTTTCCCAACCTAGGGGGGAGGCCATGGAGGAGGAAGCACAAGGGGGAGACCCTCTCCCCCTCTCTCCCGGTGGTGCCAGAGTGCCACCGGGGGAACCATCGCCGCGGTGATCGTCTTCATCAACATCACCTTCTTCATCACCGTCCTCATGTCTTTTTAGCAGTCCACTCTCCCGCATCCCGCTGTAATCCCCTACTTGAACATGGTGCTGTATGCCACATATTATGATCCAATGATGTGTTGCCATCCTATGATATTTTGAGTAGATTTCTTTTGTCTTATGGGTTGATTGATGATCTAGATTGGTTTGAGTTGTATGTTTATTTTGGTGCTGTCCTATTGTGCCTTCCGTGCCGCGCACACGTGAAGGATTCCTGTTGTAGGGTGTTGCAATACGTTCATGATTCGCTTATAGTGGGTTGCTTGAGTGACAGAAGCATAAACCCGAGTAAGGGGGTTGTTGCGTATGGGATAAAGGGGACTTGATGCTTTAATGCTATGGTTGGGTTTTACCTTAATGATCTTTAGTAGTTGCGGATGCTTGCTAGAGTTCCAATCATAAGTGCATATGATCCAAGTAGAGAAAGTATGTTAGCTTATGCCTCTCCCTCATATAAAATTGCAATAATGATTACCGATCTTGTTAACAATTGCCTAGGACAATTCCGCACACCGACCCATCATTATTCCACACTCGCTGTTTGTAATATATTGTAATATATTCTAACTTTATGATAACAACACCTATTTTTATATTTTAGTTCTCCATTATCATGCAAAGCTATTCTCTTCATACCCACAACGTAGTTTCATTTCTCGTTCCTAGTTGGAAGCAAACGTTCGGCCTACGTAGAGTCATGTCAGTGGCAGATAGGACTTGAGAAAATATTGATCTTACCTTTAGCTCCTTGTGGGTTCGACACTCCATACTTATCACTTCCACCTTTGGAAATTGCTACGATGATTCCTTGCACTTGGGGATTATCAAGTACTAGCAATCATAGAAGACTATATGATGATTGAGTATGTGGAGCTCTTACTTAGACTTTCTTGAGAATAAGTTAAATTGCAATTGTTTGGTGACTAAGAACATAGGTTGTTAAGTTTCAAGAGAATTCATTGTTTGAACCATATCATGTGTATTGGTTGCTAATCTATCATGATGATTTTTATGAGAAAAAGTTGCTGGTTATGATGCTAGAAAATTGACTGAAATTATCAATGAACTTAAATATTATGCTAGCATTCACACTTCATAAATTTGTTCTTTTATCATTTACCTACTCGAGGACGAGTAGGAATTAAGCTTGGGGATGCTGATACGTCTCCAACATATCGATAATTTATGAAGTATTCATGCCATATTCACCTATGTTTACAATACTTTTATATGGTTTTGATGCACTTTATATGATTTATTTAGAACTTACCCGGACTGACGCTATTTTCAGCAGAACTACCATGGTGTTGTTTTTGTGCAGAAAATGAAAGTTCTCGGAATCGCCCGAAACTTTTTGACGATTTTTTTGGAATAAAAGAGGCACTAGACGCTTCGTGGGAGGGCCAGAAGAGCCACGAGGTGGGCATGACCCACCTGGGCGTGCCAGCCCCCCCCCCCGGCGCGCCCTGTGTATCGTGCCCTCCTCGTGGCCCATCTTCACATGAAACCGACACTCAAAAATCCTATAAATACAGAAACCATCATAAATAACCCTAGACTCTCCGCTCCGCCGCCACAACTCTCTGTATCAACGAAAAACCAATCTGGAGACGTTCCAGTACCCTGCCGGAGAGGAGAATCCATCTCTGGTGGCCATCTTCATCACCCCGGTGGAGGCCATGACAAGGAGGGAGTAGTCCACCCTCGGGGCTTAGGGTATGTACCAGTAGCTATGTGTTCAATGTCTCTCTCGTGTTCTTGAGATGTCACGATCTTGATGTATCACGGGCTTTGTTAATATAGTCAGATCATATGATGTTATTCCCTTGCTATCATGTTGTGATGAATTGAATCTTTCCCTTTGAGATCTCGTTATGTTGGATTGAATATTGGATTTGAGAACACTTGATATATGTCTTGCACGCGGATACCCGTAGTGACAATGGGGTATTCTATTGATCCACTTGATATATGTTTTGGTACTCAACTTGCGGATTCTCGAGGTCACATTGGGGTAATCTATGCATAGGGGTTGATGCACGTTCTTGTCCTACGTTCTCCGATAGAAATCTTGGGGCACTCTTTGAGGTTCTTTGTGTGGATTGAGTATTATGAATCTGAAATTGTTTGATGTGTATCGTATAATTAACTCATGGATACTTGTGGTGACATTGGAGTATCTAGGTGACATTAGAGTTGGTTGATGCGTATCATATGGTGTTATTTTAGTACGAACTCTAGATAGATTGATCGAAAAGGATAACTTGGTGTTATTTTAGTACAAACTCTTGGATAGATCTATCGGAAAGGATAACTTTAAGGTGGTTTCGTACCCTATAAACAATTTCTTCTTATGTTCTCCGCTAGATAAGAACTTTGTAGTGATTCTTCGTTGCACGTTGAGGGATGGTTATGTGATCCAATTATATTAGCATTGTTGAGAGATTGCACTTGCGAAAGTACGGACCCTAGGCCTTTTTTTCAAGAATTGCAATACCGTTTGTGCTCACTTTTGTTACTTGCTACCTTGCTATTTTTATATTTTCAGATTACAAAAACCTATATCTACCAACCATATTGCACTTGTATCACCATCTCTTCGCCGAACTAGTGCACCTATACAATTTGCCATTGTATTGGGTGTGTTGGGGACACAAGAGATTTCTTGTATTTGATTGCAGGGTTGTTTGAGAGAGACCATCTTCATCCTACACCTCCCACGGATTGATAAACCTTAGGTCATCCACTTGAGGGAAAATTGCTACTGTCCTACAAAACTCTGCGCTTGGAGGCCCAACAAAGTCTACAAGAATAAACTCGCGTAGTAGACATCATCATCGTTCTCCAAGCATTACTCTGTTTTACTTAATACTCTAGATGCATGCTGGATAGCGGTCGATGAGTGGAGTAATACTAATAGGTGCAGTCAGGAGTCGGCCTATTTGCTTATGGACGTGATGCCTATATATACATGATCATTGCCGTGAACAACGCATAGCTATCCGCTTTTCTATCAATTGCCCAACAGTAATTTGTTTACCCACCGTATGCTGCCTACATGAGAGATGCCACTAGAGAACACTATGGCCCCCGGGTCTATTCACTTATATATTTGCAAACGCTATTATTACCTCGCTGCCTTTGTTTACTTTCTATTTATTTTTCATTTTATATTTCTCAACAATTATCTACACAACTCATTTGCTTGCAAATAACGAGATCAAGGGAATTGACAACCCTCTTGCCCGCGTTGGGTGCAAGTTTTTGTTCATTTGTGTGCACCCGCTGAAGACAGTTGAGGATTGTTATTCCTAGTGGTTTGATAAACCTTGGTTTCATAACTGAGGGAAATACTTATCCGCTTTGTGCTGCAATTACCCGTTCCTCTTCACGGAAAACCCAACACAGATCACAAGTATCAGGAAGGATTTCTGGTGCCGTTGCCGGGAAATATCATCATCAACTACCAAGTAACTTCACACAAATTTTCATTCACTTGTTCTTCTTTTTATTTTCTGTTATATTTAGCTTGTCTCATAAAAATCAAAAATACAAAAATATTTATCTTTGCTTGTTACTAGTTTACTTCTTCACTTGCTAGTTTACTTGTTTTGCTTGTTATTTTGCTTGCTCGGTCACCATGTCTCAAGATACTACTAAGTTGTGTGACTTCTAAAATACTAATAATAATGATTTTATTAGTACTCCTATACCACTCGCCACTAGTGCGGAGGCTTTTGATATTAATGCTGCATTGCTAAATCTTGTCATGAAAGATCAATTTTCGGGAAGTCCTAATGAGGATCCCGCGTCACATCTTAATTCATTTGTTGAATTATGTGACATGCAAAAGAAAAAGGATATGGATAATGATATTGTAAAGTTAAAATTATTTCCTTTTTCACTAAGAGATAAAGCTAAAGCTTGGTTTTCATCTTTACCGCGTAATAGTATTGGAACGTGGGATAAGTGTAAAGATGCTTTTATTGCCAAGTATTTTCCTCCCGCTAAGATCATCTCCCTTAGAAATCAAATAATGAATTTTGAACATCAAGATCAAGAGCATGTTGCACAAGCTTCGGAGAGAATGAAATTAATGATATGAAATTTTCCAACTCATGGTTTAAATATGTGGATGATTATCCAAAACATCTATGCTGGACTAAACTTTGTGTCTAGAAATAATTCTAGATTCTCCTGCAGGTGGTACCTTTATGGATGTGACCTTAGGAGAGGCCACAAAACTTTTGGACAACATCATGACAAATTATTCTCAATGGCATACCAAAAGGGCTCCAACCGGTAAGAAGGTAAATTCTGTTGAAGAAATCGCTACTTTAAGTGAAAAAGTGGATGCTCTTATGAATATGGTTGCTAGTAAAAATGCTCATGTTGATCCCACTGATGTTCCCTTATCTACTTTGAGTGAGAAAAATAATGATGCTATTGATGTGAACTTTGTCTCACGAAATAATTTCAATAACAATGCTTATAGAGGAAATTTCAATTCTAGACCGTATCCCGATAATTCCTCTAACAACTATGGAAATTCCTATGGTAATTCTTATGGAAATTCTTATACAAATTCTAATAGGATGCCCTCTGATCTTGAGAACACAATTAAAGAATTTATTAATTCTCAAAAGGTTTTCAACACTATGGTAGAAGAAAAATTGCATGTAGTTGACACTTTGGCTAAAAACATGGATAGAATTGCTCTTGATATGGAAACTCTTAAAAATAAAGCTTTGCCACCCAAAAATGATTTCAATGATGCTATTAAATGTATCCAAATATCTATTAATGAGATTAAGGAGATGACATCTAAGCGGGTGTTCTTAGAAAAAGCTCTTCCACCCGGTTTTTACCAGAATCATGATGAAGATCTTAAAATGATTGGTGTTTCTCCTATTGAATCTTTATTTACCTCTCTGAATATGAATGATAAAGGGACTGGAGATGAGTCAACTTTAATTGAGAAGTGTCCCGTTTGCTTGGAGGGTGATGATTTTGATGCTAAAACTGAAAAATGTGGGTTTGGAGAGGTCAAAACTTTAACTAGTAATGCACTCACTATCTTGGATTACAAGGACTTTAATTATGATAATTTATCTTTAGTAGAATGTATTTCCTTTTTCCAATCCATTATTAGCTCACCCAATGCTTATGAACAAAACAAAGCTTTTACTGAACATATAGTAGAAGCTATGATAAAAGCTTATGATGAAAAACTTGAGCTTGAAGTTTCTATTCCTAGAAAATTGCATGATGAGTGTGAACTTACTATAAAAATAAAGATCAATAAATATGATTGCAATGCTTTGTGTGACCTTGGTGCTAGTGTTTCAACTATTCCTAAAACTCTTTGTGATATGCTCGGTCTCACCAATATTGAAGATTGTTCCCTAAACTTGCATCTTGCGGATTCTACCATCAAGAAACCTTTAGGTAGAATTAATGATTTGATTATTATTGCAAATAAAAATTATGTGCCTGTAGATTTCATTGTGCTTGATATTGATTGCAATCCTTCTTGTCCCATAATACATGGAAGGCCTTTCTTACGAACTATACCTAGGGCGGCGCCCTGATATGTCGTGGCCCCCTCGAGCGCCTCCTCACGTCCCTCTTCGGCCTATAAATTCTCTAATATCCTAAAAACCACATAGCCATTCCCAAAACCCTTTTTCCGCCGCCGCAAGTCTCTGTTCTGTCGCGAGGCCATCTGGAGCTCCGTTCCGGCACCCTGCCATATGCACCCGGCAAGTGCATATGGCATTAATCCTTTTGGGGAGCAGAGCAACAATCATAGCACCTGGCCTGTGACTCTATGTATCTACAACCTTCCTCCTTGGTTGTGCATGAAGCGGAAGTTCATTATGATGCCAGTGCTCATCCAAGGCCCTAAGCAACCCGACAACGACATTGATGTGTACCTAAGGCCATTAGTTGAAGAACTTTTATAGTTGTGGGATTTAAAAGGTGTACCTGTGTGGGATGAGCACAAACAGGAGGAATTTGACCTACGAGCGCTGCTGTTTGTAACCATCAATGATTGGCCTGCTCATAGTAACCTTTCAGGACAGACAAACAAGGGATACAATGCATGCACGCACTGTTTTGATGAGAGTGCAGGTATATATTTGGGTAAATGTAAGGAGGTTGTGTACCTGGGACATCGTCGATTTCTTCCGATCAGGCATCTCTTAAGAAAGAAAGGCAAGCATTTCAAAGGTGAGGTAGATCACCGGAAGAAGCCTGGCCACCATACTAGTGATGATATATTTTATATGTTCAAGGATTTAAAAGTAATCTTTGGAAAGGGTCCTGGCGGTCATTCTGTTCCAAATGACGCTAACGGACACGCCCCCATGTGGAAGAAGAAATCTATATTTTGGGAGCTACCCTATTAGAAAGTCCTACAGGTCCGCTCTGCAATCGACGTGATGCACGTGACGAAGAATCTTTGCGTGAACCTGCTAGGCTTCCTGGGCGTGTATGGTAAGACAAAAGATACACCGGAGGCACGACAAGACCATCAATGTATGAACGAAAAAGACGGCATGCATCCAAAGCAGTATCAAGGTCCTGCCAGCTACGCTCTGACCAAAGAAGAGAAGTAAATATTTTTTGAATGCCTGCTCAGTATGAAGGTCCTGTCTGGCTTCTCGTCGAATATAAAGGGAATAATAAATATGGCAGAGAAAAAATTCCAGAACCTAAAGTCTCATGACTGCCACGTGATTATGACGCTATTACTTCCCGTTGCATTGAGGGGGCTTGTACCGGAAAATGTTCGATTAGCCATTGTGAAGCTCTGTGCATTCCTCAATGCAAATTCTTAGAAGGTAATCGATCCAGAAATCCTACCAAGGTTACAGACCGATTTGGTCCAATGTCTTGTCAGTTTCGAGTTGGTGTTCCCACCATCCTTCTTCAATATTATGACACACGTCCTAGTTCACCTAGTCGAAGAGATTACCATTATGTGTCCTGTATTTCTACACAATATGTTCCCCTTTGAGAGGTTTATGGGAGTCTTAAAGAAATATGTTCATAACCGTGCTAGGCCAGACGGAAGCATCTCCAAGGGCCATGAAACAGAGGAGGTTATTGAGTTTTGTGTGGACTTTATTCCTAACCTTAAGCCGATTGGAGTTCCTGAATCGCGGCATGAGGGAAGGCTGAGTGGAAAAGGCACGCTAGGAAAGAAAGCAGTAATATGTATGGATGGGCATTCTTTCACTCAAGCACACTACACAGTTCTAAAAAATTCCACCTTGGTGGCTCCGTATATCGAGGAACACATGGATATTGTACGCTCCAAGAACCCGGAGCAGTCTAACCTCTGGATTAAACGTACACACATGGCGACTTTCGGCGGTTGGTTACAAACACATCTCATGAATAACAACATTGTTGGAGATGAGTTGTACTTGTTGGCCAGGATACCATCTTCGACTGTATTGACTTTCCAAGGGTACGAGATAAATGGGAATACATTTTACATGATCTCCCAAGATAAAAAGTGCACCAACCAAAACAGTGGTGTCCGCTTTGATGCAACAAACAACAATAGGGAAAAGGACACATATTATGGTTACATAGAGGAGATATGGGAACTTGACTATGGACATGATTTTAAGGTCCCTTTGTTTCGGTGCAAATGGGTCAATCTGAAAAGAGGCGGGGTAAAGGTAGACCCGCAGTACGGAATGACAATAGTGGATCTCAGCAATCTTGGGTACAGAGAGGAACCATTCGTCCTAGCCAATGATGTGGCGCAGGTTTTCTATGTGAAGGACATGTCTAGCACCGAGAAAAAGAAAATATAAAGAAGTGAATACATCATACGATGAGCCAAAGCGCCACATAGTTCTTTCAAGGAAAAGAAACTTCGTGGGAGTGAAGGACAAGACAGACATGTTAGAAGATTGTGAAAAGTTTGATGAAATTCCTCCCTTCAGAGTGAAGACTGACCCAAGCATCCTGTTAAATGATAAAGATTCTCCATGGTGACGGTGCAATCATAAGCAAGGGACACACACTAAGAAAAAAAATACCCCAGGATCACACTCTGGGATGTGACCGGCTTCACCGCCAGCACTTTCTCTCTAGTGAGTTTCCAGACTTATAGCTGGAAAGTCCCACTTGGGACAAACCAAAGGGAATCCTTGTAAGAGCTAGGGCATTTTGGCATTTGAAATATGACTTTTCAATAATTATTTATTAAGTTATGAAATTTCAATTATTCCTATCCTATTCACTCTAGCAAGCATTCTAGCAAAAATATAACACTATTAGGTTAACAAAAATTATTTTATAATATTCTTCTATAGCAAAAAGAATCTACTAAAAAGCTTTTATAAAACTCTAGTGATGATCAAAATAATATTAACTTAGAATTAAATAAAATTTATCCCTGTAAGTAGAAACAAAAGTAAAAAATAAAGCAAAAAACAAAAACATAAGACATGGAAAACACCTTTAGTCCCGGTTGCCACGACGCACCGGGACTAAAGGTCCTCCTCTCGCGCGTATTTTGGGCCGCCGAAAATGACCTTTAGTCCTGGTGCGTGGTGGCAACCGGGAATAAAGGTCCATCCTTTAGTCCCGGTTCCATCCCCGCACCGGGACTAAAGGTACCTTTAGTCCCGGTGCGTGGCTGGAACCGGGACTAAAGGTCCCGTGTATATAAGTGGTATCCCGGGGCCAGCCACCGCACGGAGGAACAGATCGACCACCACGCCGCCAGGCCGCTCGTCTCCAACCTCCAACCGCTGGAGATCGCCGACGCCGTCCCGCTCGCTCCGGCCCCTCCCCGAGCCCGCTGAGCATCGCCTCGACCTCACCGAACCCGCTGTGAGCCCCACCTTCTTTTCCCCCTCCTCCCGTCGCTGATTCTGAGTGCCCCGCCATGGACGAAGCTTCCCCGCCGCCATGCTCGACGCCGACGCCGCTCCCCACCCAAACCAACACCGCAGGGCGACGCGCGACGCAACGCTCGTTCGAAAACGACATTTCTAATGGAATCTTGAAAACCACGTTTAATCTTGTCTTGTGTTCTTCGTGATGGACTTGCATGAGCTAGCTTGATGGATTTGTATATATAATATAAACTGCGGTTTATTTGTTTGCACTGACAGGCAAAATCTCTCTGATGTGTACAAGGTCACTATTTTATTTTTTATTTTTGAATGGATAATGTTCACCGGGGATGATGGAAACTCTCATATATATCACAAGCAAAATATTAAAACGCTTGTTTTAAACGCATAGTTAGCTCCGGCGACATTTCTGATGGAATCCTATATATCATCCACAGACAAAGCTTTTTGTTTTTGAAGGAATAATGTTCATCGGGGATGACACTTTGCAGTTTTCAAAGTTACTATGAAATGTCATGCATTTAGCGCTCGGAATTTTTCACATGAATTTTGAAGTCTAGATTTTTCAACTTGTTATAGATACACATTGAACATGTAATCATAAAACATATGTACAGCTTACTAGCATGCCGTTGTGTCCATTATCTCGTGTGTGATGTAGAGAGTTTTTCAAATTTGCCCATCTATAACATGTGACACAATGGAGCCGCGTTTCCGGTCAACTCCGGTGACAGCCAATCCCCCTTCGTCGGTATCGTGTAGTACTGCGATAGGTCACCGATTACTATATAGTTGTAAACGTTTATTAAATATGAGTAGCATAATAAAATGAATTTTTTTGCATAGGAATTTGTTTTCATAGGAATTTGTTCTCGACGTCGACGATGCCCGGCCCACATCCTCGTCATTGACTCGGCGGCGACAACCAGTTTGAGAGGCCCCATGTCCGGGACTGGGCTCCGCCGGGCTAGCACTGGGAGGTGCTACCTTCCAGGGCGCGCAGCTTGGTGAGGAATCGGGGTCTCGTCGTCGACCCGGAGCTTCTTTGGTGGTGGTCGCATGGACCCGGAGTCGGCCCCCGAGGAGGTGGTACGTTGCCGTGTCAGGGAGGAGGACGAGCACGTCCGTCGCTACATGGTTGCGTTGGACGTCATGTTCGCCAATACCTGGCAGTTTCTTCAGGGATCTCACCCGAGCTATGATCCTGTGATGGTTCCTTCTCTTTGGGTGTCCACTGCCCGCGGCTCAGGAACCGCGAGTCAATTGGATTATTCGATAATATTCGAGCTGTATTAGTGATATTATAAGATAATATTTGAGATGTATTAGTGATAATATTCGATAATATTTGATGATGCATTAATTGGATTATTCGAGATGTATTAGTGATATTATATGACAATATTATATGATCATATCGTTGCATTGTTGTGTATTGATTGCATCTCCGGTATTGTTCTTCTCGATACTATGATTTAGTTTTTGCTTATTGAATGCATTCTAATTGTCTTATCTTTCTTCTGGATTAGTTAAGCTATGGACGATAGCGGCAAAGACCATGGTCAAGAGGATATCATCTTCCACATGATACGCAATGGCGAAAACCCAGATGATGGCTCACAATATCTTAACGAATCCGGTGAGGGACTTGAGGAAGAACCAAGAGACGAAGGGCAAACAAACAATGATGGCGAAGAAATTTTTCTCCAATTAACAAAGTCCGGCAAGGTATATATATTAGGCCTCTGGTGATAATTAGATGTATTAGTTGATTCGTGTGTGTGTGTGTGTGTATTAACGAATCTTTCTTCTTTTAGCCCTTTGGTTCGAGCAAATCTTCTACAAGGGTAGTACGAGGCGAGGCCAAAAAGTTGCCCGATGGCATAAAGTACAACATCGATGAATTCAAAGTACATGGCGAACCGATTGCTCCTGTAAACAATGTCTGTAAATTTATAAATCAATGCAGAGTTATTGTTAGGGACACCATCTCGATCACCGTTCGAGAATGGAATAAGTCAAAGGAAGCTCGAGGAGTTTCTTATGTCGACGAAAGATCAAAAGATTTTCTTTGGGAGACGCTAATGTCACATTTCAACCTACCAGAGGGTTTCACAAATGGCCAACGGTTGAAAGTAAAGAAGTGGGCTCTTAAGAAGATGGCCACACAATTCCAGACTTGGAAGAAAAGATTATACTACGAGTATATCAAGGCAGAAAGGAAGACTCCAGAATTCACTGGAGCACTAGAGAAGGTAAAAGATCACTGGGACGAATTTGTGAAGTACAAGGAATCGGATGAAGCTAAGGAAAGATCGAGAAAAAATAAGATAAATGCTGCGAAAAAAAAGTATCACCATGTTCTGGGGACAGGTGGCTATAAGAAAGGCATGCCTAAGTGGGAAGAATCTGAGGCCAAGATGCTTGCTGAAGGGGTCATTCCAAAAACAAAGAATTGGCCCGAGAGGTCCAGGAATTGGTTTTATGCGCATGGGGGAAAGTTGGACCCAAAAACAGGGGATATTATTGAAAAGGCATCTCTTAAAGCAGCCTCGAACGCTTTACTTGAAGCAATAGAAGATGCTCAAAATGGGGTGTACATCCCCGAGAGAGAGAACGATGAGCTTACACGCGCCCTCGGGAATCCTAAACATGGAGGACGAACACGAGGCAAAGGCGTTGTTCCGTGGGTTCATGGGTTTTCGGAGTGGAACGACACTTACAGAAGCCGTCAGAGAAAAAAGAAGCAGGATGCAGACCGACTTCAAAAATTAGAAAGAAAGAATGAGGAGTTGGAGCGCATGTATAAGTGGCATGACGAGCAACTGGCGGGAATTAGCCAGCAAAGGGCGTCTACGCGGCAGGAGCAAGCAGATCCAGCATTGGATAGTACCGTCCCATCTTTGCAGAAAAGCAGTGTGGGTTCCACGGGCGTCCGGGCCGATGATGCACTGCTGGCTCGCTACCCCATAGATGATATCAAAGAGAGACAAGTTGTGAGCCACACATGAAAATGAAGAACATATCCATGAAGGTGGCAGTCGACTTTGCTTTACCGAATGCACCTGAAGCAACCATCCATGGCAATCCGATTCCAGCTGGCTATGCTCGTGTCGGGGTGGATGAAGTTATGTCGGGATATGACTCACTAGAGCTTGACTTCCCTGGAGGTGAAGGGGAGCAGACACTGGGAGAAGTCATACATTGGGTCATTGTATGGAGAAAGGAATGCAACGTCTTTCCAAACTCGGCGCCAAGGCCACCGACACCTCCGAGCAATACACCTCTAAGTCCGCCGCGTCAGCCGACTCCACCCCACCTCGAGACGGAGCCCAGCGCGAGTCTGCCATATCGATCTTTGCCGCGTCAGCCGACTCCACCCCTTATGTCCCAGCAGCAGAGCCAAAAGTGGAAGAGAGCACCAAAGAAGAAACCCGAGCCTCCTGCCAAAAAGAAGTTAGCTTACGAGATGACTGAGGAGGAAACCAGAGAGACCGTTGCTTCCGAAGTGAAGTCCTTTTTTGCACCGAAACTGCCCCCGTCGCCAAAGGAGAAAATACCTACAAAAATCATAGAGCACTTTGTGGAACTTCTTGAGCCACCCCCGGCACATGTACAAAATAGGCCATCAGACTATGAACGCTATATTAGCAAGTCATATCAACAAATGCGGCACTCGTCAAGAAATACAATCAGTGCAATCGATCCCCCCGCTCGGGAAAACAGTTCCCCAGCTCGGAGAACAGGCAGTGCAATCGACCCCCCCGCTCAAGGTGATTAGTACCGATAAGGTAACCGACGTTGCTAAAGAATTTGGTATCAGTGTTGATCAACTCCTAGGCACCGAGGAATTCCCCATGGCTGAATTAGCATGGAAATATGTCCCCGGGAACGCTCTGGTCAGACCTGAGCAGGTCCCGCTTCTATCAACACAAATGCGAAGATTGCATGACTGGTACATGACAGAAGTAAAGAACGGGCGACAGGTGCTCACGGTGAAAGTCAAGGAAGAGCATTTTTTATGATTCATAAATAATCATTGAGCTTTCAGAAAATTTTCACTTATACAATCAAGACGCACTCGACAAATCTATCGTCAGTTGCTATTGTCTGTAAGTGATTTCTTTCTGTAATTTAAGTCTCTAGCTCAACTCGTTCATTGCGTGTAATTATCCTAACTATATTCTTTTGTACGCTATTATGCAGAATGAAGATTCTCGAATGCCAAAAAAGGGAATCTTTGACATTGGGTTCATTAACCAATATATAATTAATGAAAGAATGATAAAAGACTTCCCCGATGACACAGAGGCTAACTTGCTAATGTTTTTGAAGGCACAAAATACCAAAACAGATATACTATTTCCTTACAACTTCAAGTGAGTGTTATTGTCTTGTACTACAAATTCTATTTTGCTTACTCGATGTTAAGTGTAGTTGAGTTATGCATGTCTGATTATATAAACGTGTGCGCAGGTTCCACTGGATCCTGCTGGACATTAAAGTTGATGCTGGAACTGTTGAAAGCATTGACTCACTAGGTAAAGACCCTCAAGAGTACAAGAGCGTGCATTTGATGCTCAACAGGTAATTTCAATCAGTATCGGCCTCTTTCGTTCATCTCCTGATATCAAGTAATTAATAACTCCTTTATTCATTTTCTTTGCCGGGCAGGGTTTGGAAACGGTTCATCAAAGAGGTTGTCGGTGAATGGAAACCGAAGCTGACATGGCGACGGACCAAGGTAATTAAGTAGTACTAGCTAGGTATGCGCACCACTTTACTAGTATCAATACCATGATCATGCTTGATTATTATCTGATTGAATTCTATTCTCGCAAAGTGCATGAGGCAAAAACAGGGGACGAATTTATGTGCATACTAAGTTTGCGAGAACATTCGCATGACGACCGAATGGCGCAAAGATCAAAGACAACTTCGGGTACGTAAACACTATTCACAATTGTTTTATCATGATATAATATATATATACACACAAGTAATATATTCATATTGATCTCCTTCTTTAAAGATGCAAGAGATGCGGGATAGGCTCCTACCATAGGACCGCATACGAGCAATTCAAGAGGAATTTGCGTTTTTTTGCTTCGGAGGTCATATCTGAAAGCGGAGAATACCATTGCACGTAATGCCTGCATGTAATGATCTGCAAATTATAGGAGAAATTGTATATACCAAATTGTATATATGTATGCATGGTCGTACGATAAATTATATGATATATGTATGGTCATATGAGATATTATATTATATATGCATAACGTGTACAATATGTAGTAGCGTAAAATATGTTTAAAATGAAAAAGAATTGAATGAAAAACACAAAATGAAAAGGAAAAATAAACCATAAACTATAAACCCCCAAACCCCTAAAACCCTAAACCCCAACCAAAAAAAAAAATCACCAACCTTTAGTCCCGGTTGGTGTCACCAACCGGGACTAAAGGTCCTCCAGCCCCCGGCGTGCGCAGGCGGCCACGTGGAGGGCTTTAGTCTCGGGTCGTGGCCAACCGGGACTAAAGGCCTCCGCCAACTGGAACTAAAGCCCGTTTCTCCACTAGTGTTTCCCTCGGTGTCATTGATGGAAATGAGGGGGCCTTGGAATCTACAGGTCATGCCAAGTCTTGTTGGAAGTGTCATTGCCTACCCTCTATATAATTCCACGCTCCAATTTCGGCCATGTTCTATTTTGTGCCAATGGAGAGAGAGAGCTGTCGGAGGGCAATATTGGCAACCTTCAATACATAAATTATTAAGGAAAGGGGAGCCGATGAATATTCTCCGGCATGAAATTAAACTAGGAGAACTATCAGATTTTGCCACATACCATGCCCAACAAGAGTGACATTATTTATATATATCCTCAAAAAGGAAAATGCCATTATTTTTGCTGGGAATGAAGGGATCAAAATCTTGCCAACAACACTTTTAGCAAGGTGGGGCTAGAAACAAGGCGAACCATCTATTTCTAAGAACACAAGCATTTCAAAACAGCCGCAGCACTCAATCAACGTTTAAAAAAGAGCCAAATGCACAATCGCAGAACCGCATATATGCGATTTCACCATTGGAGCTTCGTATCGTCTACCTCGCCCTGGAAATTGGAGCATTGGTTGCGGGAATATTATACTAACCAACAGTTTCAACTGGCATCAAACACACAAAGAACAGTCTGTAAATATTTCAGCACACGAAGAGAACACATCATCATGTCTCTACCATTTTCCAAAACTAGAAAAGTAACCAGCTACACATGCAAAACCTGTACACTCAACTGGAGCAGCAGCCCCCAAATTGGCTTTCAATCACTCCTTGGGCCCCAGCCCCCTGCCACTCGGCTCAGCTCTGATGTTCCCAGACCGCTGAGCAAGCAAGCAGTCTCTCTCTCTCCTCTCTGAAAAAAAGCTCTCTATTTTCTCCCCTGCGCCTACACGCATTGACAGGGAGGGAGCGGCGGCAGCAAGGAGCGAAACAAACTCTCTCTCCTCACAAAATCCCAACCCTGCTCTTATCATCCTGTTTTCCTGCCTCCCTTCTGCCTCCTGCTCTCCAAAGCTCCCACACACACAAGCCCAAGAGGAGAGAGAGAGAGAGAGAGAGAAAAGGCAGCAGCGAAAGCTTTTGCCTCCCTCCCCCCCGCCGCCGTCCCCCCTGCTAAAATGTGATGTCCAATCCATCAGATTGCTTCTAGTTCAGTCCCCCACTCCTCTCCTGGGTCAGTCCCTTGCCCACCACTGTTCCCCCTCCCTCCCTCATGCACCCTCCGCCTTCCTCTTCTTCTTCTTCTTGATTCTTCTCCTGGTTTTTTCCGCGTCTTTTTCCTCCTAGTTATGGGATCCGGCGAGCTGGATGGACGCGCATTGGAGCAGCAGCAGTAGCGGGGGCGAAGCTGCAGCCGGGGGATCTGGATCCGAGGCACCACCACCGGGGTCCTCACGGAGGCGACGCCGCAGGAGGAGGAGGAGGAGGTGGCGGCGGCGGGCAGCAGGAGGCTGCGGATGAGGAGCAGCAGCAGCAGCAGCAGCAACAGCACCACCACTACCGGCTGCTGCAGCTCCACCAAGAAGTGCAGCAGGACCAAGAACCTCCGCCCGCCCCCGTGTTCCAGCTCTCGCACCTGCAGGCCGCGTCCGTGAGGCAGCCCGGCTCGTCCGCCGAGTATGCCCTTCTCGCGCCCATGGGCGATGCCGGCCAGTCCCACTCCCATCATCACCACGGGCTCCAGACGCAGCTCCTGTCCTTCGGAGGCGCCGGGAACCACCACCATCACATGCATCAGTTCACGGCGCAGGCGCAGCCGCCCGCAGCGTCCCAGACGCGGGCGCGAGGAGGACGAGGCGGCGAGATGGTGGCGGCGACGCCTGCGCGCGTGAGGGGCGGCGGAGGCGGGGAGATCGTGGCAGTGCAGGGAGGGCACATTGTGCGCTCCACGGGGCGGAAAGACCGGCACAGCAAGGTCTGCACGGCGCGCGGGCCTCGCGACCGGCGCGTGCGGCTGTCGGCGCACACGGCCATCCAGTTCTACGACGTGCAAGACCGGCTGGGCTACGACCGCCCCAGCAAGGCCGTCGATTGGCTCATCAAGAACGCCAAGGACGCCATCGACAACCTTGACACCCTTCCTGCTTGGCAGCCCACGGCCGTCGCCCCTGCCGCCAGCAATGCCGCCGCGCCGCCGTCCTCCTCGACCCAGCCTGACTCCGCCGACAACTCGGACGACCAGGCGCAGGCCATCACCATCGCACACTCGTCGTTCGACTTCCCCGGCTCTGGTGGCGCTGGAGGAGCCACAGGCGGCATCAGCTTCCTCCCGCCGTCGCTCGACTCGGACTCCATCGCGGACACGATCAAGTCGTTCTTCCCCATGGGCGGGACCGCATGCGGGGAGCCGTCGTCGTCCACTGTGGCTGCGCACTCGTCGGCCATGGGTTTCCAAGGCTACACGCCGGACCTCCTGTCGCGAACCGGCAGCCAGAGCCAAGAACTCCGGCTGTCGCTGCAGCCTTTACCAGACCCTATGTTCCACCACCATCATCACCAGCAGGAGCAGCACCGGTCGGATGGCCACGACGGCAACGGCACTGCCCAGCAGGCACTATTCCCCGGTGCGGCCAGTTACACATTTGGCGGCGGCGGCGCCATGTGGGCCGAGCAGGCGCCGAGCCAGCGCATGATGCCGTGGAACGTGTCCGACCCAGGCGGCGGGAGCAGTGGCGGCTACCTGTTCAACGTGTCGCAGCAGGCGGCGCATATGCAGGCGGCGCTGAGTGGCCAAAGCCAGTTCTTCTTCCAGAGGGGACCCCTTCAGTCCAGTAACCAGCCCTCCGACCGAGGATGGCCGGAGGCCGTCGAAGCTGACGACAACAACCCGATGCAGCAGCAGCAGCAGCACCAGCACCAAGGGGGCTTGAACCCTTCGGTGTCGGCCATCGGGTTCGGCCCCGGCGTCAGCTTCTCCGGATTCCGCGTCCCCGCGAGGATGCAGGGCAACGAGGAGCACAACGGCGGCAATGGCGACAAGCCGCCGTCCGTCTCCTCGTCTTCCCACCACTGACAGCAGCAGCAGTGGATGCCAGATGACTTCACCACCAACCTCCACAGTGTACCAGTAACGATATCCGCCATCAGCTCCTCCACTTGCATCACTGTGAGCATTCTTATGTTCTAACTGACTTGTACTGTTGTACTATAATTCTGCCTGTTCTCCATTACTGCATTGCCATCGGCCCTTAACGCGATTCCTGATTGGTTCTTCATCCTCATGCAGGGTGCTAGTTTGATTCCGCTTCTTCATGGGAGCTGGCGATTGCAACTAGGAGGAGCAAAATCAGGAACTGGTTCTACGTCTGGCTGGTTGGTTGGTTGGTTTTCCATCTCTTCTGCTGCGTGTGTCATTGGCTTTTGCTTCAAGATCACTCGGAGCTTCTTAGAATTAGGCTTTGTGAGAAGTGCAGCGACATAGCTAGCTGGTCAGCCAGCCAGCCTCTTTGTTGCGTTGCATTAGGTGTAGTTGATGTTGTAGTTTGCCGTAGGTCAAGCTCGATTGCTTTCTTTCTTTCGCTTGTTGCTGTATGCTATTACTAGATGTTGTTCTCGATCAAACTTATAAATGGGTGATGGATGGGGAGAGGAGTCTATCACTCCATCTTTCTTTATCTTTCCATCCTTTTTGGTCACATCATCATCTTTCCATCTTTCGTTCGCTCTTTCTTTCTTTCTTTACTGTCACTACTATAAGCAGATGTTGATTGGTGCCTGTCGTGGAGTATCTTCCCTTAATATCATTTTTTTTAATTTATATTATTATGCCTTGCAACCAAATCCAGCCTTGTTATTTCTATCCGGTCTCTCCTCTTTTAAAAGACTTGTTTGGAGCTGAGGAAGAACTTGCTGAAAACAACCAAAATGGATTGATTCAATGCCAACTTTTAAGCTTCAAAAATACAACCGCAAGCTCCCATGGCTGCCATGGATGGCTTCACGCTACTTCTTCGCTACAGTACATCCATTCTCTCCTAGCCTATCCATGTGATCTGTTGGGTCTCTTTCGTCCCTGCCGCTGCAGCAGCAAGCCAGGGCAGGAGGAGGCAGCATGCATGGCAGCGGCAGCAGATGCAGCTTTCCTAGCCCTCTGTATCTACTCCAACATACTATCAGTGTGCAAGGCAAGATTGTCACAAGGAAAAGGCTGTGTGTGCGCGTCATTAGTACCATCTGCATGTCTTACATGCGCCATCAGCGAGTCAGTGGCACGGTACAAGCTCTTTTAACCATTTTACCTTGCCCCATGCCTTGTCTTTGCACTCACTGATGCGGCACTTTGTGACAGATGCCAGAAAGAGGGAGGACCATGATTGCTCATCCCGCTTCGCCTCTCTGATTGGCTTCCACATGGAATCTCTTGTCTGTACTCACTGTAACTTTAAGCTGCTGTGGTAATTACTTCTGGCCTGTGGGAGATGAGTGCATGTTCTGGATCTCATCATGCAGCTACCTTCGCTTCCCTTCTCACCCCCGCTATGCAGTCCCCATAGACGAGTGCTTTGCTGGGGAGATGGAATAAGCAATGGCAGTGCACTATTGTGCATACATCCCTACAGCACTACTCCTACTGCAAGTGGTTAACAATAGCTTTACAGGCTTTAGGGCATCTCCAACGGTGTACTGCAAACCGAACACATTAAACGGCCGCGGACATAGATATGGGAGCCGACCACCCAATTTACTAGAAAAAAGAAAAAGTATCTAATCGAAATCGAAAGATTTTTTAGAATTAAACAAAAGGGTTCGCAAATAAAAGCGCTAGTGCCACAACTAGTAGATAAACTGTTAATCAAACGTCGCTGGTTCTACTTTGGAAGTTGGATAGTATTACCTATGTGCTCAAATTCCAGACCTTGGTCAACTCATTCACTCTCATCCTTCACAATCATATTGTGCATGATCGCACAATAAGTTATCACCACCCACAATGTCTCTGGATCCCATTGTTTAGCAGGTCCACGATTGCAAAATGGGCTTGGAGCACTCCAAATACCCTCTTCACATCCTTTTTAACTCCTTGTCTATCGACAAAGTGAGATTTTTTTTTCTGAGTATATGGATAAGAGATGGTCTTGACAAAGCTTGTCCTCAGAGGATAGATACCATCAACCAAATAGTAACCCATGTTGTAGTCCTGATCTTTGATGCTATAGTTTCACGGAGGAGCTTGTCCCGTGGTGAACCTAGCAAACAATGGAGACCACATCAACACGTCATTGTAAGACCCAGACATTATAAAAAAATGCCAAATCGAGATATCTTGTGATGCAACTACTTCTAGAATGATGATGGGCTTCTTAACATGACCTTGATATTGCACTTGCTTCACATATGGGCAGTTCTTCCATTTTCATTGCATGCAATCAAGGGATTCGAGCATACCTAGCCACCCTCTTGCTTCCAAGAGTTTCATGAGCCTTTCCGCGTCTGTGACAATTGCTTCTCTCAAGTACTATTGTCCAAACACCTTGACCACTGTAGTAGCAAACTTGACCATGGCATCTCCAGATGTCCTTTCAGACATATAGCGATACTAGTCTCATGAATCTGCGGCCATGCCATAGGCAAGCATCCTCAATGTAGTCGTGGTTTCAACAACGTCTTTCTTCAAGATGAAGTAGTCATCATAGGCTCGGACACCATTATAGAGGCGATCGAAAACATTTTTCGCATCCAAAAGCGCCGGCGAAATTGGTTCGTAAATAAGACATTGGGACAAAGTAGTCGTCCATCAACATCAAATGCCCCCGTGCCCTGTTCCGATTCAATACTCCATGTCCTCTGATTGATCCCTTGAAATTGAAAACATGCTACTCTACATGCTCTGCATATGCAAAGACCATGCTATTTGTGATTGCTTTGGGATTTCCCTGAAGGGGAAGGGTGAAGTAGTACAGTAGCGAAAAGTATTTCCCGAGTTAAGAACCAAGGTTTATCGAACCAATAGGAGATCACCTCAACGAACGGTCGAAGGTACCTGCACACACACAAATAAATACTTGCACCCAGCGCATGCAAGAGGGTTGTCAATCCCCCTGTACTCGTTAATTGCAAGGATTAATTATGATAGTGAAGGATAGATAATCTAAGTTGCAAAAGTAAATAAATTGTAGCAAGGATATTTTTAGGGTTTTAGTAAATAGATAAAGTGAATGGAGCTGCGGGCCATAGCTTTCACTAGAGGCATCTCTCTCATGAACGTAGCAACGGTGGGTGAACAAATTACTGTTGGGCAATTGATAGAAATGCGAATAACTATGATGGTATTCATGGCATGATCATATATATATAGGCATTATGTCCGAGACAAGTAGACCGAAACGATTATGCATGAACTACTATTACTCCACCAGTTGACCGTCATCCAGCATGCAACTATGGTATTAAGTTCATAACAAACAGAGTAATGCTTGGGGCATCATGACATAATGTAGACAAAGTAAGACCACATAATATGTTCTAACCCCGTCGTTTTATCCTTAGAAGAAACAATACAAATATGTGTCTCGCTACTCCTCCTATCACAGAGTGAGGACACCACAAGATTAAATCTACTACTATGCACCACTTCCTGTGAAGATCTAATTGCCAACTTGGCCAAAGAAAACTCATAGATTGGAAAGCATACATAGCTATAATAATCACACATAATAAATCTCAGAGAGGATTCAATTACTTTAAATGAATAATCTGATCATAAACCCACAATTCATCAGATCTCAAGAAACGCACCGCAAAGGTTACATCGAATAGGTCTCCGAAGATATCATTGTATTGAAGATCATTAGAAGAGAGAGAGAGGGAGAGGGAGAGGGAGGAAGGGAGGGAGGGAGGGAGAGAGAGAGATCTAGCTACTGCTATGGACCCGTAGGTCCTGTCGGAACTACTCACATATCATTGGGGAGGTAGCAAGGTTGATGAATACGGCCTCCGTGATGGATTCCCTCTCCGACAGAGTACACGAAAAGGCCTCCAGATGGGACCGTGAAATAACAAAGGCTTGCGATGGCGGAAAAATTGTTTCGGGTGCTCCCTAGTGGGTTTCTGAATATATGTGGATTGATAGACCAGGAATTAGGGCAAACAGAGCAGTAGGGGGCACAAGGGGGCAGGGCGCGCCTAGCCATCCCCCCAAGGCACCCACGTGCCTTGTCGTCACCTCGTGCGATGTCTGGGATCCTCCCGAAGCTTACAGGGTCTGTTTTGGTCCAAAAAAATTGTCAAAAAGTTTCATCGTGCTTGGACTTCGGTTGGTATGGATTTTCTGTAAAACCAAAAACAAGCAGAAAACAACAACTGTCACTTGGCACTGGGTTAATAGGCTAGTTCCCAAAAATGATATAAAATGGTATATAAAGCATACAAGATTGATAATATAATATCATGGAACAATAAAAAATTACAGATACGTTGGAGACGCATCAACATCCCCAAGCTTAATTCCTGCTCATCCTTGAGTAGGTAAATGATAAAACATGATTTCTGATGTTGAATGCTACGTGACATGTCTTAATCATGTATTCTTTTAGGTATGAATGTTAAGAACTGATGACTTAGTAAATATTGAAACGATAATATAGATGAATACTAGCAAATAAACATCACCTTTGAAAATAACAATGCTAAAGAGCGTTATCCCTACTCATTTAATCATGTAAGCAATGACATAACAAGGCGTTCCTTTCGAAAAGCATAAATCAAGAATGCCCCGGTGTCATACAAGGCAATTGACTCGTACTTTTTCATGCGCTTCAACATTTTCAACTTCGCCCAATACCTAAGCGTGAGCCATGGACTTAGTTCTTTAGGTGGAATAGAATGATGGTAGGGGTTCATAAGGGAAGACAAAATAGAGAAAGTCTCACATCAACTCGGCAGATCGTTAGGCCATGGAGACGTCTTTCAATGATATCGATGCGAGGAGTAGGGATTGCCATGCAACGGATGCACTAGAGCTATAAGTGTATGCAATCTCTCTACTGAAACTAAAGGGGTGTGCATCCAACTTGCTCATGAAGACCTTGGGCATTTGAGGAAGCCCATCATCGGAATATGCAAGTCAAGTTCTAATAATGTAAAAATTCCCACTAGTATATGAAATTGACAAATCATGAGGACTCTCTATATGAAGAACATGGTGATACTTTGAAGCAAAAGTGTGGTAACGGATAGTAATGCTCCCCCTCTCTCTTTTTCTCTCATTTTTTTGTTGCGCTCTTTTTGGCCTTTTTAAATCCTCAAAGGTAGGGGCAACACTCTAATAATGATGATCATCAAACTTCTATTTACTTACAACTCGATAAAACTAAAAATGATATGACTACATATGAATGCTTCTGGAAGTGTACCAGGATGTGCAATGATACTAGAGTAACATGTATAATAATGATGAATAGTGGATTTGCCACATATATCATGTCAGCTCTACGATCATGCAAAGCAAAATGACAATGAATGCTCAAGTCATGTGAATAGTAACAGTGGAAGTTGCATGGCAATATATCTTGGGATGTCTATGGAAATGTCATGATAGGTAAGTATGGTGGTTGTTTTGGGGTTTAGTCCCTTTAGTGATGCGGTAAGGGAGCACAAAGGATTCTCGCCTTTTGCCCCAAAGGCGACCCAACATTATCAAACCCAAGAGAGGAAGGCACCCTAAAGTCTAGGGTTTCTTCCAAGCTTTTGCAATAGTATTAATTCCACTTTTGACCGGATCGAAATCAAGTTTAAACTGAAGAAAATTATAATAAAAATAGGCATGGATACGAGGACTTGTTCTTAAAATCATATATTTGCGGACAGGGTCATCATGATATTAATTTGTGCCCTCGAAGTCATACATCGAGATGTGCTTGAAATGTACCGAAGTGTGGGATGTCTCAAAATTACGTCTTTGCCGGAGCACATCCTGCATCAAGAGCTAGTTGTCCAACAGAAAGTCTCTATCCATCGTGCAGGTTTGCCTAGGTAATTAAGATAGAATCGGACAAAAGCATTGGGTGTTTAATTACTACACCTCTTGTACCCTCAAGGATAGGATCCATGTTACTGTACTAAAACCTTTCTGTCACTTGTGTTCAGAATAACACTTCACAGTCTCCCTGCACTTAACTTCTTCGTGGCTCCCTCTCCCTGATCCGGGGTACGTGCAGGGACGAAGAACACGGATGAGACAAGAGACAACTAAGAAGAAATTTTATGTTACACATATGGGATGTTAATTCAAAGTACTTCCATCAATCCCTCCAAAAAATACATAGGATTGTAGGGCTTTGCCTTAACCCATGACCTTACCAAACTACTCACACATGGAGATCAGATCAGAAAGAGAAATTATTGAAGAACACACCATGAAGATTCCATTGATTGATAATATGTCTTACAATATTTGCCAGATGTGAGGAACGATTACAAAGTATGGCTAGTTGTAAGAGTGCTACAGTGGTGGAGATGGTGGTGGCTATGGAGATGAGATGGGAAATCACTGCGGCTAAGGTTGCTATGGATGAAGAAGATGGAGATCTCGGTGATTGCATGTAGCGCTTTTGGGGTGGGGCCTTTTGTAAAGTCTATTTTGTTGCATCAGAGGATGTCATTGAAAATCCATACAACCACTCATATGAGTCCGCATGGTCATACGGAACGCTGTCCTGCAGTCTGTTGCTTCCTAGTGCGCCTCCCACTTGATCTCGTTTATCTCCTTTTTACCCCTTTCCATGTATTGACTTCATTTAGTCCATATTTAGCCCATTTTCAGTGGGAACAAAATAAATATATGATATTGGGAATCCTTATTCATTAGTCATTAGTAGTAATATCGGAGCAGATATCTCGGTTTTTATAAAATAAATCGGTTTGAACTCAGGTTTGGTGAGTGTAAAAGTAACACTCATCAAAGTGTATCCGTGACTGTGAAGATCATGTTGATGCTCTATGGTCGGGAGGACTGGTAGGTTGATGAAGACCCAACAATTTCAAGGTCAGCATTCCTCGTGTGCTATGGGTGATAGCGGAGCTCGGAAGCACATGACTTCATTGTGACGGTCGAAGTAGAACTCGAGGATTCCAAAGTACATGATGCTAACTGTGGAAGGCGGTGTTTTGTCATAGAGTAGACCCCGTCCATCTTCAATGAACTTGAAGGAGCTGAAGATGGACCTTTGGACCGACATAAAGTTGTCGGGCTTGGCTAGATATACGATATGGGTTCTGCCTCCGTCTGACGCAACTTGTGTCTGGCGCGCCAATAGACAGTGCAGAAAACCATCAGATCACTAGGTAAGATAGCGAGCGTAGCCGGAAGTATCAGAGGGGATTTCACACAGAGGTATTACTAATACATCTCCAACGTATCTATAATTTTTGATTGTTTCATGCTATTATTTTATCAATCGTGTATGCTTTATATGCCATTCTATATCATATTTTGGGAATTAACCTATTAACTCAGTGCCGAGTGCCAGATGCGAGTGTCTCGTTTTCTGATATGTGAGTAGTTCCTATAGGACCTACGGGTCCATAGCTGTAGCTAGATGGCTCTCTTTCTCGTTTGATCTTCAATCAAGGATCTCTTCGGAAACCTATTCAATGTTACTTTTGCGGTGTGTTTATTGGGATCCGATGAATTGCAAGTCTATGTTCTGGTTATTCATTGAAAGCAATTGATCCAATCTGAGATTTATTATGTGTGATTTCATATAGCTATGTATGATTTCCGATCTATAAGTTTGCTTTGGCTAAGTTGATGAGTAGATCATCAGAGGGAGTGGTGCATAGTAGTAGGTTCAATCTTGCAGTGTCCTCACTCTATGATGGGAGGAGTAGCGAGACACTTATTTGTATTATTGGTACGGAGAAAACGATTGGGTCTAAGCATATTATTTGGTCTTACTTTGACTACATTATCTCATCTTGCTTAAAGCATTACTCTGTTTGTCATAAACTTAATACCATACATGCATGTTGGATAGCGGTCGATTGGTGGAGTAATAGTAGTAGATGCGGGCATGATTCGATCTACTTGTCACAGCCGTAATGCCTAGATATATAGATCATGCTATGAATAATGACATAATTATTTGTTTTTCTATCAATTGCCCAATAGTAGTTTGTGCACCCACTGCTACTATGCTCATCAAAAGAGATGCCTCTAGTGAATGCTATGGCCCCGAGGTCCATCTTCATATTTTATATATAAAAACATATAAAAATACTTGATGTTATTTATTTATTTTTTATTTGTATTTATTTATCCTAATCTATCAAGATTTAATCCTCGCAATTAATGAGTACAAGGGGCTTGACAACCCTCTTGCCCTTGTTGGGTGAAATTATTTGTTCTGGTGTGTGCAGGAACTGCTGGTCGTGTGTTTGGATAACATCCTATTGATTCGACAACCATGGTTCTTAACTAAGGGAAATACATGTCGCTACTGTACTACATCATCCCTTCCTCTTCAAGGAAAAACTCAACGCTTCTATAAGTACCAGAAGGAATTTCTGGCGTCGTTGCCGGGGAAGCTATCAAACATACTGAAGGTTTCTTCACACACATTATCGTTTACTTTTTCTACTTTTTACTTGCTTTACTTCCAGTTTACAAAAAATTCAAAAATACCAAAAATATCTTGTGTGCCATCTTGCTTGAATCGCCATCATGTCTACTTAACAGAATACTAAATTGTCTGATTTCTCGAATACTAATAATACTGATTTTATTAGTACTCCAATACCACTCACCACTAGTGCAGAGTCATATGATATAAATGCTGCAATATTAAATCTTGTTATGGAAGAACAATTTTCTAGAAGTCCTAATGAAAATGTTGCATACCATCTTAATACCATCGTTGAATTATGTGATATGCAAAAGAAAAAATGTGCATAATGATATTGTGAAGTTGTAATTATTTCCTTTCTCACTAAGAGATAAAGCTAAAACTTGGTTTTCATCCTTACCCCACAATAGTATTGATTCATGGAGAAAGTTTAAAGATGCTTTCGTTGCTAAATATTTTCCTCCTACCAAGATAATATCTCTTAGAAATAAAATTATGAGCTTTAAAAAACACGAGCAAGAACATGTTGCATAATCTTGAGAAAGAATGAAAATGTTGATTAAGAATTGTCCTACACATGTATTGAATTTATGGATGATTATACAAAAATTCTATGCTAGATTAAACTTTGCTTTGAGAAACCTTCTAGGCTCAACTACAGGTGGACCATTTATGGAGGTCTCGTTAGGAGAAGCCACGAAGCTTCTCGACAATATAACCATAGACTACTCCCAATGGCACACCGAGCAAGCTCCAACTGGTAAGAAGGTAAATGCAGTTGACGAAGTCTCTACTTTGAATGAAAAAATGGAGGCTATCATAAATATGCTTGTTAGTAAAAATGCTCACATCCAAATTATGTTCCATTGTCCGCTTTGATTGAGTAAAATAATGATGCTATTGTGTGAATTTTGTTACCTTAAATAATTTCAACAACAATGCTTATAGAGGCAATTTCAACAACCCTAGGCCGTATCCTGGCAATCCTTCTAATAATTATGGTAATTACTATGAAAACTCATATAATAATAATAGGATACCTACTGAACTTGAGAACAATTTTAAAAAATTTGTTAGATCTCAAAAGACCTTCAATGCTATGGTAGAAGAAAAATTAAGCAAAGTTGACGATTTGTCTAGAAACATGGATAGACTTGTTCATGATGTGGATACTCTTAAAATTTAAATGTTGCCACCTAAGAGGGACATACCCGAATCTCTAAAATATATCCAAATATCCATAAGATAAGGGAAAGAGAGAACCGAGAGGATGAGAGCTAAGTGTGAGTTTCTAGAAAAGACGTTCGTATCCAGTTTTCATGATAATAATGATGAAGATATTAAAATGATTGGTGTGACACCTACTGAATCTCTATTTAGTTATATAAAATTTTATGATAAAGGGACATGATATGAGTTAGAAGGCGTCCATATTGTTCGGAGGGTGACGATCTTTATGCAAAAAATGACAAAAGTGGGTTTGTAGAGGTCAAGACTTTAGATAGTTATGTGCCCACTATTTTGGATTGTAAGAATATAAATTTTGATAAATGTTCTTTAATTGAATGCTTTTCTTTACTACAATCCATGATCAATTCACCTAATGCCTACAAACAAAATAAAGCTTTTACTAGATATATCGTAGAAGCTCTTATCAAAGCTCATGAAGAAAACTTGAACTAGAAGTGTCCATACCAAGAAAGTTACATGATGAATGGGAACCTAAAATTAAAATCAAGTTAGAGATTATGAATGTAATGCTTTGTGTGATCTAGGAGCTAGTGTCTCTACTATACCAAAATCTTTATGTGATGTTCTAGGCCTGGCCGATATGGAAGAATATTCCCTCAACTTGCATTTAGCGGATTCAAAAATTGAGAAACTATTAGTTAGAATTAATGATGTCCTTATACTTACTAATAGAAATTACGTGTCCATGGATTTCGTTGTCCTTGATAATGAACGTAATCCGTCTTGTCCTATAATACTTGGTAGGCCCTTTCGAGGAACCATAGGTGCGGTTATTGACATGAAAGAAGGTAATATAAGATTCCAATTCTCACTAAAGAAAGGAATGGAACACTTCCCAAGAAAGGAAAGTAAACCTCCGTATGATTTTTTTATGAGAGCCACCTATGGTATTACTTTGAAAGATGATAAAACGGGAAACTATGCATTATGTCTAGCTAGGGTCACAAAACAGTGGTGCTTGTTGGGAGGCAACCCGATATTTATCTTATTTACAATTTTTATTCCTATTTTGGTGTGATGACATGATTATTACTTCTGTAATGATTGTGTTTTTATCTTCTAGTTAGTGTTTGTGCTAGGTAAACCCTTTGGTATGGTGAAAGTATGTGGATGACGCCTAGAGGGGGGGCGGGGCGAATATGCGCTTTAAAATAATTACGGTTTAGGGTTGAACAAATACGGAATAAAACTACTGTTTAATTTGACAAGCACAAAACCTAAATCAACTAGGCTCACCTATGTGCACCAACAACTTATGCTAAGCAAGATAACACTAAGTGATAGCGAGATATATAACATGAAAAAAATATGGCTATCACAAAGTAAAGTGCATAAGTGAAGGCTCGGGTAAGAGATAACCTAGGCACGCGGAGACGATGATGTTTCCCGAAGTTCACACCCTTGCGGATGCGAATCTCGCTTTCGAGCGGTGCGGAGGCACAATGCTCCCCAAGATGCCACTAGGGCCACCGTAATCTCCTCACGCCCTCGCACATTGCAAGATGCCATGATTCCACTATGGGACCCTTAAGGGCGGTCACCGAACCCGTACAAATGGTGACCCTTGGGGGCGGTCACTGAACCCGTACAATTGGCAACCCTTGATGGCGGTCACCGGAACCCATACAAATTGCCTGGGGGCAATCTCCAAAATCTAATTGGAGACCCCGATGCTTGTCCGGAGCTCTGAGACACCACCAACCGTCTAGGGCTCCCAACCACCCAAGAGGCACAAGCTCTAGCTAGCCTTCCCAAACACCCAAGATTAACAAGCTTCTCAACTTTTCACTTCCACGTATCACCGTGGAGAACTCAAACCGGTGCAACTAATGCAATGGCAAGAACACCTGAAGTGGCCAAGTCCCTCACTCCCAAGTCCCACCAGAACAACAAAAGCTATGGAGGAATATGAGAGTAAGAACAAGGAGAACACAAAGAACTCCAAGCTCTAGACCCAAGGGGTCCCCTTCACATTGAGGAGAAAGTGATTGGTGGAAACGTAGATTTGGATCTACTCTCTCTTTTCCCTCAAGAACTAGCAAGAATCATTGAACGGATTGAGAGATAGCAAGCTCTAAGATGGTAAACAATGGGGGGGACACGAGCTAAAATGATAAGGTCCATTGGGAAAGAAGACCCCCTTTTATAGGTGGGAAAATATCCAACCGTTATGTCTTAGCCTGAAGTAAAGCGGTACTACTGCTCGGGGGAGCAGTACTGTCGGATTTCGGGCTCCGCAAAAGCCCAAGGAATTCGAACCCAGGGGCGTGTGCGGAAATTCCCCAACCGCTTCGCCCTCCCAAGCTCACAACGCGATACCCCGCACGATGGCGAGGAAGACGATGGCACACAAGAGTTTACCCAGGTTCGGGCCGCTGCGAAGCGTAAAAGCCTACTCCTGCTTTTGGTGGATTGCCTCGCGAGGAGGTTTGTGGACGAACTAGTACAGGGGTGTGTTTGCAGGGTGATACTCTGTCGGGTCGTCCCCCTCTACCGAGCTACCTAGCCTCTATTTATAGCGGCCCAGGTCCTCTTCCCTTATCGCAATGGCGGGAAGGAATCCCACAACGGCCAAATTTGAAAGGGGACAAGAGGTACATCTTATCCTGACGATTGTGGTGGTGACGCGGTTGTGGGCTCGCCGGTGACATCCATCCTGCTGCGCTCGCTGACCCGGTCTTGTTGCACCGGAATGGAAACCTTTGGCGGGGCTCCTTGGGAACCCGCGTTCGTCCTTGTTGCCTTTGCACAAAAGAGGAAACTGCTCCCTCTGGCGCGCTGGCGCCCGCCTGGCCTGGCTGCCGTTACCCCTGACCTCCTGAGGCCCGGCGTTGCATAGGGATCTCCGCCGCTCGGGAGGAGGCCTAAGGAGGCCTTCCCCTTCTGCCTTGACGCTACCCTTCCCGCGAGGATGGGCTCCTCGCGAGGGTCTTGTCGTGAGCGAGGCCGCACAGGGCCGTACGGACCGCCAGGTGGGCCATGCCTTGGGCCGCAAGCAGGCAAGTCTGGGTACCCTGGTATCCAGAACGCCGACAGTAGCCCCCGGGCCCAAGGCGCGCTCGAGCTAGCTTCGAGGGGAAAGTCGAAGGGGGTGGCCCGGAGCGCCGCGGGCCCCTATTGCTTGCGGTCCTGGTTTGGCGTGCGCTGCTTGGTGGAGCGTGGGCATCCCACCCCGTGTCTCCTTGGCAACTGTCCGAACCGACAAAAGCCTGATGTCCAACGCTGAGCCATTATTGCTTTCCTCTTCCGCGCCCTTGCTCTTCTTTCCAGATCTCCATCCCTTGCGCGAACCTCCCTAGATCTCAGCACCGCTCCATCCTCTTTCTTGCTCCCTTGGCCT
The DNA here is from genome assembly GCA_039707655.1 of Elymus sibiricus. NCBI lineage: Eukaryota > Viridiplantae > Streptophyta > Magnoliopsida > Poales > Poaceae > Elymus > Elymus sibiricus. The sequence goes on from CM077667.1 coordinate 129,082,832, forward strand.
CTGAAGCTTCTCGATGGCTCCCGTCGGCAAGTCAAAACCTGAGGTCCAGGGCTCGGCTTCTGCTCCAATCTCGCCGGTGCTCTCAGAGTCCACCATAGGCAAGGACGGGGACCTTGCCCCGGTGCTTCCGTCGACGGCCGATGACTCCAATGAGTGGAAGCGGACCTTGATATGGTGCGGCTCCGCGGAGGGACGTCGCCTGGCCAAGTCGGCCTATCGTTTCTTCCTCCACAGCGTCTTCTCCGGGCTTGTCCCACCTTTCTCCACGTTCTTCACTGCCGTCCTCGCGCACTACCGGATCCAGGCCCTCCACCTTCAGCCCAACTCCATCTTGCTCCTGTCCGTGTTTGCCTTCTACTGCGAGGCTTTCGTGGGCGTGAGGCCATCGGTGGCCCTGTTCCATCATTTCTTCAGCTTGCGTCTTCATGACGGGGCTCAGCGGTCAGCATGCGTCTCCTTCATCGCGGTCCAGAGCGGGAACATGCTCTTCAAGGCCGGGAAGAAGGTGGAGAACTTCAGGAACCGTTGGGTCTTCTTGGATCTCCATGGCATCGATCCCCGCCTGGAGCTCCCCAAGGGGCTGCCCGAGAATATCCTGGCTTGGAGCTCCGTGAAGCTCTCCGACCCCCGAGCCAAGCCCGTTTCGGAGCGGGTCCTTTGAGACATCAGCGCCCAGAAGTTGACTGGGGGAATGATAGTGAAGGAGTTCCTGGTGCAGCGCCTGGCGCCCCTCCAGGCTCATTCGCGGCCCATGTGGGACTATCAGGGTGGCGGTGACGACATGAGGCTCTGTTCTGCGCCGCTGACCCCCGCGGAGTTGAACAGGATTGTGGCGACCCTGCTCAACGGTGATCCCGGGGATCTTCCTGAGGCCTACCCCCCATTGTACTACCGCGATGACAAGGCTGACTTGGTCGCTACGATGCCCAGCTTCGATGAGTTGGGGCTCTATCCGGCCGAGAGCCCCGGCGCCCCTATGGCGGTGTCTTCCGACGACACCGTCGATGAAGGGGACTTCGAGGAGACGGCGGATGACGACCTGGAGGAGGTGTCTCCTCCGTCGCGAAGTGCCCATTATCCGCGGCTTCGATGACGACGACGTCGGTGAGCACCCTGCTGCAAGTCCTCCGCGACTCGCCGGGGTCCTCACTGGTCCAGGACCTACACCTCGGGCCGCCCGATCTGCCTGCCGGGTGACCCCGAGGAAGCGCGAGGCTGGGCCTCCTCCGGAGCCCCCAGCTCGCATTGGTACGGTGGCCGAGGCGCTCGCCTCGCCCCTGCCCGAGCTGCAACTCGCGGGCGAGGCGGTCGCGTCTGGGGCTGGCACGACCTTGCCGGTCATGGCTGCTTCGAGCGGTTCCACCGCTCCTCCACGCAGCAGTCGCTCCTTGGAGAAGGACGGAGGCCTCCCCGCCTTTGCTGACGTGGAGAGGAAGAGGAAGTGGGTTGACGTCGAGGAGTAAGTAATCCCGCTTGGCTTCACGCTGCCTTCTAGTGGTTTATGTACTGATGGGCCTCTCTTTGTCTGACAATTAGGGGCGCCGCTGGGCCGAAGTCGAGGAAGAAGAAGGCCGGCGTCAAGCCAAGGACGCCCTCCGACGCGACGCCTGCTCCTGGTGCCTTGCCGCCGCCTAACAAGGCGTCGGGTGTCGGGGGCGAGGAGGCCCGCGGGGCGACTCTCCTTGTCGCGGCCGTGGAGCCCCCGATGCCTGCTGAAGAGGCCATCTCTGCCTCCGGGGGTAAGCCCGTACTATAGCCCGAGGGGCCAGCCTCCGAGGGCCAGCTAGGTGTTGAGTCGCCCGCCCCTTCCTTGTCCATGACGGCGGTCCAGCCACCGGTGCCTTCTGCCCGTCATACCTCCGCTCCTCCGGAGGCGGCCCCTGATGCCACACGGACGCCGCCCCCAGGCCATGTCCTGGTGCCACCGACTCGTGGCCCTCTAGTTGAGTCAGGCGCCCTGGACGGGGCCTACTCCATCTTGGATCAGGTCTGAGGCGCTCTGGGTGGCGTTGACGATCACCTCGCAAGGGGGCGCCTGGGTCTTCTTTCTGGGTGGCTCCAATCTGACGCCTCGGCCGTGGCATTTTGGGGCCAAGTCGATTCCGCCGCGGCTGCGAGCAGGGAGGAGGCCGCGTCGGCCAGGGCTGCCCGAGATGCTGCACTGGCTGACACCGAGTCCGCCATGAAGCGCTGCGACGAGGCGGAGGCCCGCCTGAAGGCCCTTCAAGAGGACAGGTCCACGCTCGCGGAGAGGCTCCGCCAACGGGATGAGGACCTCAAGGCCTGCGAGGTCAAGATCGCCGATCGTGACTCCGCACTGTCCAAGGCGGCGGTCGACCTAGCCGCCGAGCGTGGGCGGCAGGACGAGTTGAAGGAGGAAGTGGCTGCGGAGAGGGCCCGGCTTGCCTCCAGGGAGGAGTCCCACGCCGCGGCTGAGGAGAAGAAGGCTGCGGAGCTCGAGGCCTTCCCCTCCATCGAGCTCAGGCTCCGCCGAGCGCCGCAGTCCATCTGCCGAGGGGGATTCTCAGAGCCCCTGGCGGCTCTTGAGGATGGCTTCGTTGGGATCTCTTCGAAGCTCGCCGAGGTGCTTGAGGGTGCCGTCGCTAGGGTGGAGAACATTTTGGAGAGTGAGTGCCGCGACCTCTTTTCCGAGGCTGCGACACGCGTCTTCAGCCACCTCTACCTTCATGAGCCGAGCTTCGACTTCGGCTCCATGATTCGCCCAGTCGATCCTGGGGTTCGCGCCGCTACGGCGACGGCCGTGGAGGGCGCCGTAGATGCGCTGATGAAGAAGTTCGCCTGCATCGCCGTTCCCTCGGCTCCGCCTGCCACTACGAGGGCTGCCGATGACAATGACAGTTGCAGCGACGTCGATGATGGGCTCCCCACGACCGGGGCGAGCGGTGGTGCCAGCTCCTCTTAGCTTCTTTTCCTGGGTCGTCCCCTGTAACGTTTATCGTGCCTCGTGGAGGCGTCAGACTCGTTTGCATTTTCAAAGATATTTTAATGCTTGTAATGACTGCTAAGTTGTGTGATTTTGTTTCTTCACTCCGTTTCCTTCCTGCTTGCTGTAGCGCTCTGCGTCGGCAGGGCCCGGTCCCGCGCATACCTCAGGCACCGTTGGGGCGTCCGGATCGCCAGGACGATGCCAAGGGGTGAGGGGCTACGAAACTAGTGAGGCCCCTGAGTCGCGATGCTCAGGGGTCCCCCTTGACGTGCGAGCAGCCCTCATGAAGGGAACGCGACAAAGACGGGGTTGATTTGGGGATCTGGAGCGCTTTGAGCTCTGCGTCGGCAGGGCCCGGCCTCGCGGGTACCTCGACCGTCGTTGGGGTGTCCGGATCACCAGGACGGTCCCAAGAGGCGAGGGGCTACGAGGCAAGTGAGGCTCCTGAGTCACGATGCTCAGGAGTCCCCCTTAACGTACGAGCGGCTCCCATACCTTCGTTTTTGTCCGGTGGAGACGCGTGAAGACCAGGTGCCAGGGAGACCTGGTGAGGTGGCGTAGCCCCCTCGCAGCCCCCTCACGCTTGCATCCCGAGGGAATGCCACGAGATGGAGCCACAAGGAGCCATCCTGAGGTTGAATGCACCCGCTGAGGTGCCCTCAGTTGTTTATCCCCAACGTGGAGCATAGGGCTTCCACGTTGCGTGGGCATAGCCATTGGTGGGCCGTGTCGTCCGCCAGCGCGGAGCATGGGGCCTCCACTTGGGCGTGGGAATGGAACCCGTCTGCGTCCTCGGGGGGCTCCGGGCGTGTACAACCCATTAAGTTCGTACACGTGGCCTGCACGGTGGAACTGGGAGGTGTATATGGGCGACATGAGATAGCTCAGGTCTCACGTGGCCCTACCTCAAAGGCGGGTTGCGCCTGAATCTTCCGGTGTGAATCGCCACTTCAAGTCCTATACATTTTGGAGAAACCTACGCTGAATGGGTTTCCAAGGGCCATCGTTTGAGAAGGCCAAACACCAATGACCCCAGGAGGTGACGTGAACGGGGCCGGCCCGCCAGACAGAGCTCAGCCATTGGATTTATCGACGCTGCAGGGACGGACCCGAGCACAGACGCCGTGCCCAGTCTTCTCATGCGACAGCTCCGAGGAGAAAACACCCAGCGCGCGGCCCCTAGGGTGGCGAAAGGCCGACCGGAACCGTGCCGCGCGCCCTGACTCACCCACCCCCGATTAGCTCACGCGAGGGCGAAACACCAAGGGCCATGCGAGGTGATGTACACGGGGCTGGCCGCGAGACAGAGCTCGACCACTTGGGTTTTTCGATGCTGCAGGGACGGACCCGAGCACAGACGCCGTGCCAGCCCTTAATCATGAGGTGGTCGAGGGCAGGCTCATTAGGGTGCAGCGACATTCATGGCGGCGAAGCACCGAGCACGCAGGTCGAAATACTTAGGGAAATAGATTGAAAGCATGTAAAAGTCCTAATCATGCGGGAAAATGCGGCTGGGATGAGTTCTAGCCGTCCGAGGACAATGCAACCCGATGGGCGCCCTCTAAACTGAGCAAACCAAAAAAGTTGCCTGAGCAAACCGAAAGGTTACCTAGTACTGGGCAAATGGATCACCTGGCGGTGATGCCGCTGGGGCATGGAGGTAGTCGCATGAGCTCGGCCTTGTGCCTCCGCAAGCTCGGCCTTCATGGGCCCGTCGCCTCCGGAGGCTCGGGGCTCCCGCTCGGGCCCGGCACCTCCTCCAACTCCTCATGGTGCCTGGCCCGGTATGGCGCGAACATGGCCCGGGCAAGGCGCTGGAACGTGTCAGCCGCGTTCGCCAGCCCGAAGGGCTTGCCGACGTGGTTACGCGGGTAGGCCCTGCCGTGACTGACGCGCGTCGGCCAGAAGATGTCCGATGATGCAGCCCTGTTGATGCTGGGTACGTTGACGCAGATGCGCGGTGCGCCGCCCGGGTCGATGATGGCGACGACGTCGAGGGGCGCGGGGCCGCGCCCTCCTCGCACAGCCTGTGCGTCCTGAAGCTCCTCGATTGCTCTGGTGATGAACTCCCGCGGACTTGGCGCCTCGCGCCGTGCTCCTTGCTTGGACGGGCGCGTGCCGACACACGCCCCCGAGTTGTGCTCGAGCACCTCTCTTGTCTCACTGGTCAGGTTGGTAGTCCTCCGGGTGGAAGCCCCCAAGCCCGGCCCAAGAGAGGCGCCGGGCGCGCCTTCCTATGCGATGGAGGACGGGGCCTGTGCTCCAGGCGCGGATCCTGAGGCGCCGTCCTTAGGGTTTTCAGCCCCCTAGCGTCCCTTGGACAGGACCTGATTCTTCTTCTTGGGGGCGTCCTCGCGTGGCAGGGCACCTCCTTCGTCGTCCGAGCGCTCTGCCACCGCGGCACGGTAGGCGCGCTCGAGGGAGCAGACGGCGTCCTTCTCATCGCAGGCGATAGTGATGACGCCGCCACTTGAGCACGTTGTAGCCGTGGTGGGTCACCGCCATGAACTTGGCAAGGGCTGGGTATCCAAGGATCGCATTGTACGGGAAGTGGATGTGGGCGACGTCAAAGGTGATGATCTCGGTGTGGTAATTGTTGCGCCCGCCGAATGTGACTGGCAGGCGCACCTGCCCGATGGGGACCGTGGAGCCGCCAGTGACTCCTGGGAAGGGCTTGGTTGGCATGAGCTGGTCATAAGGCACTTGGAGAGTCTCGAACGTCTCGATGGAGAGGACATTGAGTCCGGCGCCCCCGTCGATGAGGGTCTTGGTGACGAGGACGTTGCTGATGGTGGGCGTGCACAGCATGGGGAGTGCACCCGCCATGGCTGAACATCTGAGTTGATCCTTGGAGTCGAAGGTGATGGCGCACTGGGACCACTTGAGGGGGCGCGCGGCCTCAAGCTTTGGAAGCGCCGCGTTCACCTCCCGTGAAAACTGCTTGAGGATGCGGTTCGAGGCTGGGGCTTGGGCGCCGCCCAGGATGCAAGCTATTGCCCTGACCTCCTGGAAGCCCCATGCCCCGTCGTTCGGCCTATCCTCTTCCTTCCTTCTAGGTGGAGGCGGCAGTGGGGGGAGACCGGCCTCGCGAGGGCGGACCTCACGAGGCTGGCCTCGACGTGAGCCCTTCGGAGGCTCATCGCGCCAGCGGTCCTCTCGAGCTTGATCGCGCTAGCGGTCCTCCCGAGGCTGGTCTCACCACTCCTGACGCGGGTCTCGATTGTCCCAGCGGCGTCCACCACGTCCGTAGCCTCGGTCAGTGCGCCCAGGGCATCGGCCGATGTGCTCGTCATGGACCACGCTGAGCTCCTGATAGTCAATGGTGTTGTGGCTGTTGGTGCCATGGAAGATGCAGAATGGTCGCCCGCCTGTGAGGGGTTCTTCGTCTCGGCCGCGTTTTGTCTCGGGCTCAGCCGCCAGCACCACGAGTGTCTTGCGTTTTGGCTCCTTGGTCTTGACCTTCTTGTCTTCGGGTTCCGCCTCCGGAAGCTCGCGGACGGAGAGGTGGCCTTCCTCGGCCTTCACGCACTTGTTCGCCAAGTTGAACATCTCCAAGGCCGAGCTCAGGTCGTCGTGGATAGCCAGCTCCTCCCTCATCCTCTGATCCCTGACGCCGTCGGTGAACGCCGAGATGATGGCCTCATCGGAAGCCCTCGGGATCTTGAGGCGGGTAGTCGTGAAGCGCTGTATGAACTTGTGCAGGGTCTCTTCAGGCTGTTGCTTCATGCGACGGAGATCTCCCACCCCCAGCGCGCGGTCGCGGGTGCCTTGGAAGTTGGGGACGAAGTGCTCACGCAGGCCTTCCCAGGAGGTGATTGACCCTTCCGGGAGGTTGAGGAGCCAGTAAAGCGCGCCTCCTTTGAGCGCCATGGGGAACCAGGTTGCCATGACCTTGTCGTTCCCACCGGCCTCCTGGATGCTCAGCGAGTAGAGCTGTAAGAACTCGGTGGGGTCCGCGGTGCCGTCGTAGCGAGGAGGCAGGTCAGGCTTGAACTTGCAGGGCCACATGGCCGGATGGAGTTCTGGGGAGATGGCGCGGCAGCCCACCGGGCCCACGGGCGGTGCGCGCTCGGGGGGAACCTGGTCTTGATGCTCTTGCATTGCTGCCTCCAGGGGTGCCCAGTCGCGCCACTGGCGCGCCGACGCTGGGAGCGCACGCGCGTCAAAGCGCGGCCGCGGCACCACCTGGCAGCTCACTTCTTCTCTCACCCTCGCCGGGGGCCCATGCGGCTGGTCGCGCGGTCATGCTTCACGCCTGGGATCGGGGTCGACGTCGCGCTGTGGAGGACAAGGCGGCGCATCATGAGCTTCATCACCTGCCAGGGAGGGTTGGGGCCGAAACGAGTAGGTGAACGTCGAAGCATCGCCGACCGCGCTGACGAGCTCCGCGACGCGCCCGAGCCAGTCGTCGAGGCGGTAGCGCAGCAGCTCACGCGCCATGTTCAGTGCGCCCGATCCATGCGCCGGCCTTGGGCGGGCGTGGGAGGACGACCCAGTAGCTGGAACGATTGACGGAGTGGCAGTGCGGCCGTCGCGCCGCGCGGTGACCGGCTGAGACGAATGCTGCTGCTCGTGGCCCTCCTGGCCCATGGCAGCGTTGGCCATAGGAGAGGGAGAGCGGCGCGCAGCGGTGCGGCCCATGGGCGCCGTCTGGGCGACACGGGCAGCACGGCGTTCAGCCCGGGCTCGGCGAGCGTCGGCCATTGGAGCGGTGAGTCGGAGGGAGAGTGAGGCTTGAGGAAGACTCCGACACGCCCCCTGCCTGGCGCGCCAAATGTCGGATTTCGGGCTCCGCAAAACTCTAAGGAATTCGAACCCAGGGGCGTGTGCGGAAATTCCCCAACAGCTTCGCCCTCCCAAGCTCACAACGCGATACCCCGCACGATGGCAAGGAAGACGATGGCACACAAGAGTTTACCCAGGTTTGGGCCGCTGCGAAGCGTAAAACCCTACTCCTGCTTTTGGTGGATTGCCTCGCGAGGAGGTTTGTGGACGAACTAGTACAGGGGTGTGTTTGCGGGGTGATGCTCTGTCGGGTCGTCCCCCTCTACCAAGCTACCTAGCCTCTATTTATAGCGGCCCGGGTCCTCTTCCCTTATCGCAATGGCGGCAAGGAATCCCACAACGGCCAAATTTGAAAGGGGACAGGAGGTACGTCTTATCCTGACGAAAGGCAGTCTGCGCCTGCAAAGTTGGTGGTGGTGACGTGGTGGTGGGCTCGCCGGTGACATCCGTCCTGCTGCGCTCGCTGACCCGGTCTTGTTGCACCGGAATGGAAACCTTTGGCGGGGCTCCTTGGGAACCCGCGTTCGTCCTTGTCGCCTTTGCACAAAAGAGGAAACTGCTCCCTCTGGCGCGCTGGCGCCCGCCTGGCCTGGCTGTCATTACCCCTGACCTCCTGAGGCCCGGCGTTGCATAGGGATCTCTGCCGCTCGAGAGGAGGCCTGAGGAGGCCTTCCCCTTCTGCCTTGACGCTACCCTTCCCACGAGGATGGGCTCCTCGCGAGGGTCTTGTCTTGAGCGAGGCCGCACAGGGCCGTACGGACCGCCAGGTGGGCCACGCCTTGGGCCGCAAGCAGGTAAGTCTGGGTACCCTGGTATCCAGAACACCGACAAGTACTACCGCTTGACAGGTACTATCGCTCTGGGGAGCAGTACTACCGCTCTATTATCGCTTAGATAAAACATAAAACAGAAACATGCAAATCCATTGATACTCAAGCGGTACTACGGCTCAGGGGACTAGTACTACTGCTTGAGCAGTACTACCACTCTACTACTGCTTAGAGAAAACAGCCAACCGAAATTTGCACAAAGGACATTTCCCAAGCGGTAGTGGCCGCGGTAGTCCACAACGGAAGTACCGCAAGCGTTACTGATGACCCACAAGTATAGGGGGTCACTCGTAGTCCTTTCGATAAGTTAGAGTGTCGAACCCAACGAGGAGCAGAAGGAAATAACAAGCGGTTTTCAGGAAGGTAATTTCTGCAAGCACTGAAATTGTAGGTCACAGATAGTTTGATAGCATGATAATTGGTAACGAGCAAGTAACGGTAACGGTAAATAAAGTGCAGCAAGGTAGCCCAATCCTTTTGTGGCAAAGGACAGGCCAGAACAGTCTCTTATAATAGGCAAAGTATTCTTGAGGGTAGACGGGAATTTCATCTAGTCACTTTTATCATGTTGGTTTGATTTGCGTTCGCTACTTTGATAATTTGATATGTGGGTGGACCGGTGCTTGGGTGCTGTTCTTACTTGAACAAACCTCCCACTTATGATTAACCCCCTCGCAAGCATCCGCAACTACGAGAAAAGTATTCAGATAAAATCTAACCATAGCATCAAACGTTTGGATCCAAATTAGCCACTTATGAAGTAGCGCATAAACTAGGGTTTAAGCTTCTGTCACTCTAGCAACCCATCATCTAATAACTGCTCCACAATGCATTCCCTTAGGCCCAAAGATGGTGAAGTGTCATGTAGTCGACGTTCACATGACACCACTAAGGGAATCACAACACACATATCATCAAAATATCGAACACATATCAAATTCACATGATTACTTTCGTCACAACATGATGCTTGCAAAAAGAAAAAGTAAAAAGGAATAGGGAAGAATACTTTGACTCTTGCATAAAAGTAAATGCATAAAAGTAAAAGATAGGCCCTTCGCAGAGGGAAGAAGAGGTTGTCATGCGCTTTTTAGTTTGTATGCCAAATCCCTTAATGTAAAAGAACGTCACGCTATATTTCCCCCTATGAAAGCAACCTTTATTATGTAGTCCGTCGCTTTTATTACTTTGCCATCATAAGTTCTTACAACGCTCAATTTTCTCTTGCACTAATTGATCCAACACATTTAGAAGCAATTTTTATTGCCTTAGTGCACCGATGACAACTTACTTGAAGGATCTTACTCGATCCGTAGGTAGGTATGGTGGACTCTCAAAACATGAGTTTGGGTTTTGGGTTTTTGGATGCACAAGTAGTATCTCAACTTAGTGTGGAATTTTTGGCTAGCAAAGATATTGAGCAACCACCACATGTTGAAGGATCTATGACAATATAACTTCTATGAGAATATGAACAAACATAAATCATTACGTTGTCTTCCTTGTCCAACGTCAACAATTTGGCATATAATATTTAATGGGGCTCACAATCATAAAAGATGTCCAAGATAGTGTATTTGCATGTGAATCTTCTCTTCCCTTATTAATTCGTTCATGAATTGCATCATTGACCAATGCTATGTTTGTCAATCTCCAATAAATTTTACCACTTATACTTTTGCTTATGTGATGTCATTACTTACCATAAGATTAGCATATGATCCTTTTCATTTATTTGCTTTTTATTTTGATTGCAACAAGAAAGTAAAGAAGCAAAAGCTCAAACTAAACATTATTATATAACTGTCACTCGATTACATAGATAGATAGATCACGAAACTAGCACTCGAAAATAGATCATACTAAACTTTTATTCAACTAAATCACGAAAGAGCTTAGGATCGAACTAAAATAGGTAAAGGTAAATAAAAGTGATGGTGATACGATACCGGGGCATCTCCCCCAAGCTTGGCTCAAGCCAAGGGGAGTGCCCATACCCGTGTACTCAAGTCTCCTTTGGTGGTGAAGATGATGAAGGTGGTGGTGATGAAGTAGCCTTCTTCTTCAACTTATATTTGAGCATAAAATTTTCCTCCCTTAGATCCTCATTCTCTAACTCGAGCTGTAATATCTTTTTGCATAATGCCACCTTGCTCTCCTGTAGAAAACGAGATGGAATAAATTGAACCTCAGGTTTGTATCTTTTAGGGAGGCTTGACTTCTTGAATTCCACATGCATGTCTCCGGGTTGAGGTAGTGGGTCATCCTCTTCCTCACAACTATCATCCTTTGTTTCCTTCATGGCGGCGTCTTCCTCCTCATCTGTGGTCCATCCATAATGATCCACCTCTCCATAGATCTTAGGGTTTGCAATATAGTCAGCAACATAGCTCTCCCCCTCTGAATCTTGAGAAGACATATTTTCAAACCTGCCAGGAAAACAACACGAAACAAGAATAGGGGATTTTTCTGTGATGCGGTGGTCAAAACAATCGAGGGTATATATAAAGAATTTTTTATTTTGGGAAGCAAGAAAGTGGAAGGAAAACGGAGTCGGGAAGGTGTCCGAGGTGGGTACAACCCACCAGGTCGTGCCTGGCAGGGCTGGCACGCCCTGGTGTATCGTGCTCACCTCGGTTGCTATCCTATTTATTTCTTATTTTCCTAATTTTTGTAATATTCCAAAACTGACAGAAAATATTTTTGCGGATTTTTCGGAGTCCGTTTACTTACCGTATCACGTACCTCCTCTTTTTCAGAATTCTGGAGTGTTCCGGAAGGTTTCTTTTATGTGTTCCTCCGGTGTCATGGTTTGGATAATATTGCTTTCAACATTAATAGACGTACCTGAAATATAGTGTTTAATTCTTTTGTTGGCGTTCTGGAACGGGGGTACCCAAACCTGCCTGCCTGCGGCCCAGGGTGTGGCCCACTTCGACAGCCGGTACGGCCCGGCGCGGCATCACTCAAGACAAGGCCCTCGCGAGAGCCCCACCCTCGCGAGGAGGATGACGCCAAGACCCCCGGCAAGAGGAGGCCTTCCCAGGTTGCCTCCCGAGGGACGGATATCTCTATGCATGCCCCCCAAAGGTTTCCATTCCGGCACAACAAGACCAAGACCGTGAGCCCCGTAGGACGGACATCATCGTCGAGCCCACCTCTGCATCACCACCAGCTACTTTGCATGCGAAGACCACCTTTCGTCAGGATAAGGTGTACTTCTTGTCCCCCTTTGAATTTGGCCGTTGTGGGATCCCTTCCCGCCAGTGCGATAAGGGAAGAGGACCCGGGCCATTATAAATAGGGACTAGGCTGCTCCGTAGAGAGGGGAGAGAAAAAACCACCGAAGCACCCTCGCGAAGTTACTCACCACTGTACCAGTTCATCCACAAACCTCCTCGTGAGGCAATCCACCCAAAGCAGGAGTAGGGTTTTACGCTTCGCAGTGGCCCGAACCTGGGTAAATCTGCGTGCTAGTGTTCTTCCCCGCGAGTGAGAGAGTCCAATTCGCCTAGGCTGTGGAGCTGTGAGCCTGAGGCCGAAGCTGGCTGGGATCTTCGCACACGCCCCTGAGTTCGAACCTCTCTGGGTTTTGCGGAGCCCGAAATCCGACATTTGGCACGCCAGGTAGGGGCGTGTCGGAATCCTTCCACAAGCTTCACTCCGCCTCCGCTCGCCGCTCCCATGGCTAAGGGACACCGAGCCCGCGCCGAGCGCCGGGCAACTCGCGTCGCTCGGGCGACACCTGCAGGCCACCGCGCCCCGCGCCGCCTTGCCCCCCTGTTGGCGGACGCCCTCGCCAGCCCGGCCTTCGACGGACGCCGGGGCCTACCGCCCTCACCCATCGCGTAGCGCGGCATCGTCGCCCCGACTCCCTCCCACATCCGTGCCGCGGCGTCGTCCTCCCGGGCTCGCCGCGACTTGACGAGTGGGCGAGTCACGCTCCTCGTGGCCCGCGAACTGCAGCGTTACCGCACCGCTCGCAGCCGCTACGACGACTGGCTGTGCCGCACGGCTAGGTGCATCAGAACGGCCGGCGTGGCCCTGGCGCTTCCCTACGGGGCGGGCCTGGGGGCTCGCGTCTGTGGAGCCCCCCAACCAACCGACACGGCGCTGGGGACACGAGGATGCCCCTTGGAAGCGCGTTACGACACGCACTCGCGCCAGCAAGGGGTGCGGCCCAGGGCATCCGGCACGCTGGAGTTCACCCCCGGCGCGGACGAAGACCCGTGGGAGGCGCTGGCTTTGCGGGGCGGGCGCCGCCTCGCACCTCCCAGCGCGCCCGCCGCCTCCGGAGTGGGCGGCCGGCGACTCGTCTACGCCCGCGCCCGGGGCTCGAGCCCCTCCATGACGACCATGCTGACGGGCACCCAAGCCGCAAAGGGTGTTGCGCCGGCCACTACGACGACGGGAGGAGCATACGCGACCTCGCGAGCGGCTTTCGTCGGGGCTGGCATGGGCGGCCTCGCTAGGGCGGCTGGCGGGGTCGGTCTGGCGAAGGTGCCTGGCATTGGCAGCTTCACGAGGCACGCCCGCTGGTGGGGAGCTACCCTGAGCAGGCGCTTGTGTCCCCGGACCGGGTGTCACCTGCTTGGAGACGGAGGGTGGAACACACGCCCATGTCCCCAAGCGAGGCGCTCCCTGCCTGGAACCGGAGGGTGGAACACACGCCCATGTCCCTAGGCCAGGCGCTCCCTGCCTGGAGACGGAGGGTGGAACACACGCCCATGTCCCCAGGCCAGGTGCTCCCCGCCTGGAGACGGAGGGTGGAACACACGCCCATGTCTCCGGGACAGGCGTCGCCTGCCCAGAGATGGAGGGTGGAACACACGCCCATGTCTCTAGGCCGGGCCTCACCCGTCCGGCGGCAGAAGATCAGGTACTCGCCCATGTCTTTAGGTCCGGCCCGGTCTGCCTGGGGGCAGGGGGTCGAGCGCCCGTGCGAGGCTCCCGGGCGCCCCAGTGAGGCGCACTGGGGCACCGCCCCGGGCGCCAGCCTCGCGCTTGATGGAAGGATCCCGCGCCGAGCCTCGTCCGCAGCGCGGGGGGCTGCGGCGCCACTACAGCGACGACATTCGCCTCCGGGCTTTTGGGAGCCCGAGGCCCCGTTCCGAGCCGGGTCCTCCCTGCGGAGAGCGTTGGGGGCTCCCCCCACGCTCGAGGGCCCGTTCGGAGCCGACCCCGCTTCGCCGCATCGTGCTTGGGGGCAGGAAGTGGCCCCCGTGTCCCGGAGGCATGGAGCCCCCTGCGCGCCCCCGGGCTCAACCCGTGACACTCTCACGTAATAATGAGTGGGCTGTATACGCTCGGAGCCCTCCGAGGACGCGGAGGGGTTCCCACCCACGCCCAAGTGGAAGCCCCATGCTTAGCGCTGGCAGACAACACGGTCCTCCAATGACTATGCCCACGTCTTGTGGAAGCCCTACGCTCCGCGCTGGCGGGAATACGAAGACTAGCTTAGGTGCTGGACGCGGCAGCTCTTTACCCCCTTTTTTGTATTAGAATTTGCCACCTTTTGGAATGAAATTTGGAGTTCTTGCGGTTTTCTTCAGGAAGGGGGGAGGGACATTCTCTTCTAGAAACGTTTTCCGTTTTGTGTCTGGCTTTCTTTAAGAAGTTCCACAGCTGCCGGCTCTTTTTCTCCCTCGCGCATCCCGCGAGTGGGGGCTGGACACGGTGGGCGCGTTCCTGTGCACACCTCGCCAAGGCCTTGGCGTTCAAACCCTCGCGCGACACGATCGACCGAATCAGCACGGACTTTTGGCACAAAGGGGTACAATGCTACCTATTACGTCATGCGGGAGTATCATGAAAAAGTCTCTCCAAAATACATTCACGTCGTCGCGGGGCCACGTTCATAACCAGGACAGGTAAACATGAAGACTGCCTACGAAGACATGCCGCCGTCGTCGCCCTCATCTTCACCACCGTCGCCGGACTCGCGCTCCTCGACCTCAAGATGGCCCTCCCAGTCAGCAGAAGAAAACCCCGCGATAAAGTCCTCCACATGGTCCTCCACCCACTTGGCAAGGGTGCCTTGGACCACTTCAGGCACGGGGGAGAGCACAGCCTCGAAGTCAAAGTGCGGGTCCAGCCAAAGGAGATGGCTGAAGACGTGTGAAGCCGCCCGCGCGAGGAGGTCGCGACGTTTCTCCTCCACAAGTTCGCAGATCTTCTCCTCACCCCCCTCAAGACGCTCCACGACCCTGGTGAAGAAGCCCAGGTACCCGACACCATCAGGGACGAGTGAGCTCGAGACGCTCTCATCGCAGATGCTGCTCAAGGCCCGGTGGGCCCTCTTTTCGAGGGACTGGAACATCTTCGAGCGCGTGTGCTGCAGCCCGCGAGCACGGTCCGCCTCATCCGAAGCTTTCTCCGCAAGGGAAGTAATGCCCTTTACCTGCTTATAGAGGAAAGACAGCACGGCCTCGGCAGCAGCCTGGGCATCCATCGCGGCCTTCTGGCGTCACTCCGCCAGGACTAACCTTTTCCTGAGGTCGCCGGCCTCGCTTTTTAGGTCGTCGCGTCGCCTGCAGAAACGGGACTCCTGGTGCTTCAACTTCGCGCGATAATCCTGGGTGAGGGCACGCCGAACCTCCGCCACCTTGTCGCTGATATCCCCCTGGACCTTCGCCTCACGGATGGCGAGGGATTCCTTGGTGATGGACACCTGGTGCTCCCTCACCTCCAGCCTCTCGCCCTCCAGACTCTGCTCCAGCGCTTCCATCGTCAGCGCGTCTTCACGTGTGTGGGGCCCCACACCGCCTGTGGGCGACTTGACCGCCAAGGCGTCACATGCGGCCCTACGCACCTCAATTTTCCTTTCAAGGGCGGCATTGGAGGCTCGAAGCTCCTCCAAGTGTTTCTCCGCGGCCTTGCGTCGGCTGTTAGCAGCTTGGGCCTCCGCGCGGGCGCGATCGTGGGCCTCCCTCGCCGCGGCAAGCGCACTCATGCTGCAGACGGCCGAGATTGACGGCGACCCCAAGCCGATGCCATTCTTGTGCGAGGCGCTGGCGCTCTGCTTTGAGGAGGTTGTTGGCGTCGACGAGCTCAACTCCCAGGTGCCCCAGTGCGTTCGTTGCGGTTTGGAGGAGACCATGCCGCGTGGCGCTGCGGCCACACGTGAGCTCGAGCGCCCGGCCAAGGCTTTCGCCTTCCCCTGGGCCAGCAGGGAAAGCATGCGAAGGGCCGCACGCCCCCGGCGCGGGCCCGGGGGCTGGGGGCTCCTCACCCTCCTCTCCGGATGGAAGCCGAGCCTCGTGGGAACCTGTGTCTCCGCTCGAGGAGGGGGAGCTAGAAGGAGTACGGGGCGCCTGGCTCTCGGAAAAGATCATCAGCGGAGGACACGGACCCGCCCCTACAAGCTGAAGGCCGCGCATGGAGAAGAATGCAGGAAACTCACGCTCAAGGCCTCCCAAGGGCCGCTCGAGCTCGGGCACAGATGCCACTCCGCGCGGGGTCCCGTGACCCACGGGATGCAAGGCCACCACGGGCCCGGTGACCTCGGGAGGCGGCGGTGGCGGTGCATCTCTGTCTTCGTCAGGAGGAGACCTGCGGAGCAGAGACTCAAAAGGTGCACATCAGGGGAAGACTGAGGGGGCTCGGACACTTACTCATCCACGGAGATCCACTTCCTCTTCATCGGCACCCACAGTGCTGAGCTGCTACTGCCCCCGGGTCCCCTCCTCTTCCGGCGAGCACGGGGCCCTGGGGACGGTTCGTCGGCGTCTGGCACGAGGCGCTCTGTAGCGGAGGCGGCAGCCATCTTCACCAACGGGGTGTCGCCCTCACCCCCAGGCAGGGCCGCGACAGGAGCCCGGTGGACCGGCGACGCAGGGCGCCCCTCCGTGGCTGGGCGGTGGGCCTCTGCCTCAGGACCCTCAGGGCCTGAGGTCCTCACAAGGGGATCGGTCCAGGGACCCGCTCCCTCCGGAGGAAGTAATCCTGACTCGTCGAAGCTTGGCATCTACTGGGCGAAGGCTTCCCCGTCCCGGTGGTTATACAGGGGGAGCCCATCCCGGGGAAGCTCGCCCGGTTCCCCGCCGGTCAGACGACGGAGCAGTTCGAGCAGCGTGCTGGAAGGAAGAGGGGGGACCTGAAGCCTCATGGCGTCACGAGGGCCCGTGAAGGTCCACATCGGGCGGGAATGGCGCTGGAGAGGAGCAATTTGTCGGCGGGTGAACTCCCGCACAACCATTGTCGGCGTTCTGGGAACGGGAGTACCCAGACTTGCCTGCCTGCGGTCCAGGGCATGGCCCACTTCATCGACCAAACACAGCTGGGCGAGGCCACACTCAAGACAAGGCCCTCGCGAGGGTCCTAGGCTCGCGAGGAGGAACAGCGTCAGGACCGGCAAGGGATGGGCTTCCCTAGGCCCCCTCCGGAGCGGCGGAGATCTCTATGCAAAGCCCGGCCTCAGGAGTCAAAGATGACGCAAGGAAGGGCAGGCGGGCGCCAGCGCGCCAGACGACGCAGTTTCCCCTTTGGTGCAAAGGGAGTGGAGACGTACGCAGGTTCCCAAAGCACCCCCACAAAGGTTTCCATTCCGGTGCAACAAGACCGCAACCACCAACCCCACAGGGCGGATGTCATCGCTGAGCCCATCCCTGCGCCGTCGACAGCTACTTTGCATTTGAAGACCGCCTTTGGGCAGGGCGAGCACGTACCCTTGTCCCCCTTCAAAATTGGCCGTTGTGGGATCCCTTCCCGCCAATGCGATAAGGGAAGAGGACCCGAGCAACCACTACATATAGAGGGTAGGCTGCACCGTAGAGAGGGGCCGGGGGATCCATTCCACCTCTCCTCCATCACCAAGCCACAGAGGGCCTCGAACACCTCAGGGGAGCCCTCACGAGGATCTAAAACGCTGTACTAGTTCATCCACCCCACCTCCTTGAGAGGCAATCCACCAAAGCAGGAGTAGGGTATTATGCTTCGCAGCAGCCCGAACCTGGGTAAACTGTCGTGTTCATCTTCTTCCTCGCCATCATGCGAGTTCATTGTTGTGTTCATCGAGTAGCGAGCTAGGTTCGGCGGAGGCGCTGGGGATCTTCGCACACGCCCCTGCGTTCGAATTTTAAGGGTTTTGCGGGGCCTGAAATCCGACATTTGGCGCGCCAGGTAGGGGGCGTGTCGGAGTCTTCCTCAAGCTAAGATCCTCTCCCACCTTGCCGTTTCGATGTCTGACGCTCGCCGAGCCCGCGCTGAACGCTGAGCCACCCGTGTCGCTCAGACGGCGCCTGTGGGCCGCGCCAGTGCACGCAGGTCACCCTTGCCTATGGCAAACGCCGCCACGAGCCCTGACGCCCACGAGCAACAAGACTCCTCCCAGCCGGTCACCGCACAGCGCGACGGCCACACCGCCACTCCGTCGATCGTCCCAGCTTCCGGGTCATCCTCCCATGTTCGGCCCGGGCCGGTGCGCGGCCAGGGCGCGCTCGCCATGGCTAATGAGCTGCTTTGCTACCGCCCCGCCCCCGACCACTACGACGACTGGCTTCGGCGCATCGCGGAGCTCGTCAGCGCTGCTGGTGACGCTTCGGCAGTCTCCTACACGCTTCCACCCCAACCGTCCCTGGCGAATGATGTGGCGCAAGACGCGCAGCCTCCACCTCCGCAACGCGACGTTGACCCCGAGCCCAGGCGGGAAGCGCGCCCCCGCGACCGGCCTCGCGAACCGCGGGCGAGGCCGGGAGATGAAGTAAGCTGCCAGGTGGTTCCCCGGCCGCACGTCGACGCGCACGCGTTCCCCGCGCTGCCGACCCAACGCCGCGACCGGGCACCACTCGAGGTGGCCCCGCAGGAGCGTCAAGACCAGGTCCCTCCCGCGCACGCAGCACCCGTCGAGCCGGTGGGGTGCCTCGCCATCGCCTCGGAGCTCTACCCAACCACGTGGCCCTGCAAGTTCAAGCCTGACCTGCCCCCGTGCTACAATGGCACCCCAGATCCAGCCGAGTTCCTACATCTCTACTCCCTGAGTATCCGGGTGGCTGGAGGAGACGACAAGGTCATGGCGTGCTGGTTCCCCATGGCGCTCAAGGGCCGCACGCTCTCCTGGCTCTTCAACCTCCCGGAGGCGTGTATCACCTCCTGGGATGGCCTGCGCAAATGCTTCATCGCCAACTTCCAAGGCACCCGCGACCGCGCGCCCACCGTGAATGACCTGCGGCGTATCAAGCAGCTGAATGGGGAGACCCTGCACAAGTTCATACAACGCTTCATGACCACGCGCCTCAACATCCCGAGGGCATCAGACGAGGCCATCATCTCAGCATTCACCGATGGAGTCACTGACCTCAAGATGAAGGAGGAGCTCGCCATGAATGACGAACTATGCTCTGCCCTGGAGATGTTCAATCAGGCGAACAAGTGCGCCAAGGCAGAGGAGGGCCGCCTGTCGCTCCGCGGGCCTCCGGCGGCGGAGCCAGAAGAAAAGAAGACCAAGGCCAAGGAGGCAAAGCGCAAGGCCCCAGCAGTGCTTGCGGCCGAACCTGAGGCGAAGCGCAGCCGGGGTGAGGAACACCCCCCAGGGGGAAGACCGACCTGCATCTTCCATGGCACCAACAACCACGACACCGCCGACTGCCAGGAACTCAGGCTGATCCGCGCCGAGCAGTTCGGCAGGCGCCCCGGACGAGCTGACCGAGGCTTCGGACGCGGCGGCGGCCGCGGTGGAGGCCGCTGGGACAACCGGGAACCGCATCAAGGGTGGCGCGATCAGCCCCAGGAGGACCGCTGGCGCGATCAGGCTCGAGACGACCGCTGGCGCGACGGGCCTCGTGAGGACCGCTGGCGTGACAACCCTCCGGAGGGGTCACAACGCGGTCAGCCTCGCGAGGCCCGCCCTCGTGAGGTTGGTGTACCTCCGCTGCCTCCACCACCCAGAAGGAAAGAGGAGGACAGGCAGGACGATGGGGCTGGGGGCTTCCAGGAAGTTAGGGCGGTGGCCTGTATCCTGGGCGGCGCCTAGACCCCGGCTTCAAACCGTGCTTCAAGCAATTCACACGGGAGGTGAATGCGGCTCTCCCGAAGCTCGAAGCAATGCGCCCCCACAATTGGTCCCAGACCGCCATCACCTTCGACTCGAGGGATCAGCTCAGGTGCTCGGCCATGGCCAGCAAGCTCCCCATGCTGTGCACTCCAACCATCAGCAACGTCCTCGTCACCAAGACCCTCATCGACAGTGGAGCGGGGCTCAATGTCCTCTCCATTGAGACCTTCGAGATGCTCCAGGTACCGTATGAACAGCTCATGCCGACCAAGCCCTTCTCGGGGGTCACAGACGGATCCACCGTACCCATCGGGCAGGTGCGTCTGCCTGTCACCTTCGGCGGGCGCAAGAACTACCACACCGAGATCATCGTCTTCAACGTCGCGCACATCCACCTTCCGTACAACGCGATCCTCGGGTACCCGGCCCTCACCAAGTTCATGGTGGTAACCCACCACGGCTACAACGTCCTCAAGATGCCAGGGAGTGGTGGCGTCATCAACATTGCTTGCGATGAGAAGGATGCTGTATGTACCCTCGAGCGTGCTTACCGCGCTGCGGCGGCCGAGCGCTCGGACGACGAGGAAGACGCACTGCCTCGTGAGGACCCATGCAAGAAGAAGAAGCAACTCCTTCCCGCAGGGCGTCCTGGAACCTCAGGCTCTTGGCTCAGGGATGGGGCCCCACCTCCTATCGCATAGGAAAGCGCGCTCCGCGCCCCTCTTGGGCCGGGCCCGGGGGCTCCCACCGGGGAGGTTTCCGGCTTGGCCAGTGAGACAAGAGAGGCGCTCGAGCACAACCTGAAGGCGCGCTCTGACGTGCGTCAGCGCGAGCTGGGAGCACGGCGCATGGTGCCCAGTTCGCAAGAGTCCGTCATCAGAGCGATCGAAGAGCTTCGAGAAGCGCAGGCCGTGCGAGGCAGGGACTGCCCTGCACCACCGATCGCAGTCGCCGTCATCGGCACGGCCGACCAGACGCGTGTCTGCGTCAACGCGCTCGCGATCAACAGGGTCGCGGCCCAGGGCCCCTTCTGGCCAGCGCGCGCCAATCATGGATGGGTCTACCCGAACGCCTACGTCCGCATGCCCTTCGGACTGGCAAACGCAGGCGCCACGTTCTAGCGCCTTTACCGAGCCATGCTCGTGCCTTGCCTGGCGAGGCGCAGCGAGGAGTGGGAGGAGATGCTCGGACCAAGCGAAGGTTCCGAGCCTCGGGAGATGACGGACCCATGAAGGTCGCGCTCGTGGAGGTGAGAGATCAGGCTATGACAACAGCTTCGGCTCTTCAGCGGCATGGCCGCCAGGTGACTTTTTGTTGGCTGTTGCCAGGTAATTTTTTGGTTTACTCTATTCGAGGGCGCCCACTGGGCCACATTATCCTCAGGTGATCAGGGCACACCCCTGCAGTCACCTCGTTTATGCATATCTCAATAGTTTCCCATGCATCTAGTCTGTTTCCTAACGTTCTACCTTGCCTGCATGGCTCCTTGCCGATGTGAATGCCGCCTCACCACCCTCTTTTAGTTGGTGTTTCGCAAGGGGCTGTGCGCCGCGCCCCTTCTCGGGGCACCACAGAACTGGGATGCAAGGCCCTGTCGCCTCAGGGACTTGCATCTTTGGGCGGTCGACCCCCCGCTCGAGGGCTCTGGCCGTAGCACGGCGCCTCAGCATGGAGTCTCAGGAGGCCCCACGGCCTCCTGAGGCAGCAGCCGACAGGGTGGAATGGGGGTCGCTCGAGCGTCAAAGGGGGCTCCTGAGCATCACGCCTCAGGAGCCTTACCGGTCATATGGCCACTCGCCCCTTGGTGTCATCCTTGGTGATCCGGTCGTATACTACGGCGGTAGGGAAATGTGCGGGACTGGGACCTGCCGACGTAGAGCCAATTGAGCGTCAAAGGGGCCTCCTCAGGAGCCTTACTGGTCATAAAGCCACCCGCCCCTTGGTGTCGTCCTTGGTGATCCGGTCGGCATCAAGGGTGCCGGGGCCTAACCTCGTAGTTGCGTCCTTGGTGATCCGGTCGTACACTATGACGGTCGGGAAATGTGCGGGACCGGTACCTGTAGACGTAGAGTGCCAAAAGGACTCCCAACCTGCCTCACTCATGAAGATGAAGAAGTCGGCAGGGCTTCAGACGGCCCCATCTACAAGAAGACTCAGACGCAAACCGCCTTTGAGGTAGGGACCTCGCGAGGCCAAAGTGCCCTCGCGAGCTCCCAGATACACCTCCCAGTTCTACCGTGCCAGCCACGCGTACGAACTCTATGGGCTGTACACGCCTGGGGCCCCCCGAGGACGCGGAGGGGTCCCTTCCCACGCAATGTGGCAGCCACAGCCCAGCGCTGGCGGAGAAGTCAACACGGTCCACCAATGACTATACCCACGCAATGTGGAAGCCACAGCCCCGTGCTGGAGGTCAACACGGTCCACCAATGACTATGCCCACGCAATGTGGAAGCCACAGCCCCGTGCTGGCGGTCAACACGGTCCACCAATGACTATGCCCACGCAATGTGGAAGCCACAGCCCCGTGCTGGCGGTCAACACGGTCCTCCAATGGCTATGCCCACGCAATGTGGAAGCCCCACGCCCCACGTGGGGGCATAAACAACTGAGGGCGCCCCCAGCGGTTGCACCCAACCTCAGGAAGGTCCCTAGTGGCCCCCTTCTCGCTGCGTTCCCCGAGGATGCATGCGTGAGGGGGCTGCACGGGGGCTGCTACCCGGCCAAGCCTGGTACATGCCACCTTCCCAGGTCTGCCGAACCTGGTCTTCACGCGCCCATCTCCGGAAAAGCTGGTGAGGAAAGGTATGGGAGCCGCTCGTACGTCAAGGGGGACTCCTAAGCATCGCGACTCAGGAGCCTAACTGGACCCGTAGCCCCTCACCCCTTGGACCGTCCTTGGTGATCCGGTCGGCCCAACGGCGGTTGAGGTATGCACGGGCCGGGCCCTGCCGACGCAGAGCTCGAAGCGCTCAAAAAACCGCTCAAAAACCCTTAAGGAGGATGCTGGGGCTCGTACGTCAATGGGGACACCTGAGCATCGCGACTCAGGAGCCTAACTGGACCCGTAGCCCCTCACCCCTTGGACCGTCCCTGGTGATCCGGTCGGCCCAACGGTGGTTGAGGTATGCGCGGGCCGGCCCCTGCCAACGCAGAGCGCTAAAGGTGTTTGAAAATTTCAAGTTAAACCAATCTCCACCGTGTTCCCTTCATGAGGGCTGCTCGCACGTCAAGGGGGACTCCTGAGCATCGCGACTCAGGAGCCTAACTGGACCCGTAGCCCCTCACCCCTTGGACCGTCCTTGGTGATCCGGTCGGCCCAATGGCGGTTGAGGTATGCGCGGGCCGGGCCCTGCCGACGCAGAGCATCACAGCAAGCAAGAAGGAAACAAGGCGAAGAGAGCAATCACACAGTCGAACAGTTATTACAAGCATTAAAAGTTTTCGCGAACACAAACAAGTTTGACGCCTCCGTGAGGCACGATGTGCATTGCAGAAAAGGAGCAGGAGAGAGGAGTCAGTAGGAACCGCCGCCGCCACTCGTCCCGCCCTCGGGGGGCTCGTCGTCGACATCATTGGCGTCGTCTTCCTCGGCACCAACCATAGCAGCATCCGGAGGGGGAGAAACCGTGACGCGGGTGAACCTCTTCACCAGCATCTCCACGGCGCCCTTCACCGCTGCCGCAGCGCTGACGCGGACCTCAGGGGCGACCAGGCGGATCACGAAGTCGAAGCCAAACCCCGGCTCGCGAAGATGAAGATGGATGAAGACGCGCGTCGCGGCCTCAGAAAAGAGGTCGCGACACTCACTCTCCAAGACCCTCTCCACCTTGACGACGGCGCCCTCCAGCGCCTCGACGAGCTTCGAAGCGAGCACCGCGAAGCCGCTCTCCGGAACCGCCAGGGGCTCCGCGAACCCGTCCCGGCAAAGGGCATGGAGCGCTTGGCAGAGCTTGAACTCGATGGCAGGGAAGGCGCTCAGCTCCGCGGCCTTTTTCTCCTCGGCTGCGGCAAAAGTTTCCTCCCTGGTGTCAAGAAGGGCCTTCTTCGAAGAAATTTCCTTCTCCTGCGTGTCCAGGCGCACCCGCTCTGCGTCGTGGTGGGTCGCCACCTGTGACAGCTCAGAGTCCCGAGCGGCAACCTTGGCCTCGCGGGCCTCGAGGTCTTCCTCCCGCCGACGAAGTTGCCCCGCAAGCTTGGCCTGCTCCTCATAGAAGGCCTTCAGACGGGCTTCCACCTCTTCGCAACGCTTGGCAACGGACGCCGCTTCAACCAGCGCCTCTTCGCGCGCTGCCCGGGCGGCCGCGGCTTCCTTCTCGCTCTTCGCCGCGGCAGCCTCGGCCTGACCCCAAATCGCCACGGCGGAGGCGTCGGCCTGGAGCCACCCTGAGAGGAGCTCTAGGCGCCCGCTCACGAGACGATCGTCGGCACCCCCGAGGGCGCCACGAACCTGACCCAGAGCAGTGAAGGCCCCGTCCAGGACGTCGTGGCCGCGCGCCGGAGGCATCAAGGGCCCCTCCGGAGGATTCCCCTGTGCGATCGCAGGGGACGTTCCCGGGGAGGCAATGACACGAGGAGCAGGAGGATCCGGAGGCCACTCGGCGACCACGGACCCGGACGAATCGGCGTCACCGTGCCCTCGAGGGCAGGAGCGACCACGCCTGCAGGCATTGGGGGCTCAGGGGGCTTCACGACGATGACCAGGAAGGCTGCCTCGCGAGCCCCCTCGCCTTCAGCAGCAGGCGACGGCGTGTCGGCAGGGGTAGGCGGCGCGTCGGAAGTTGCCTTCAGCTTAATGCCCGCCTTCTTCTTCCTCATCTTCAGCATAGCGGCACCCCTAGTCACCAAGCAAAGGAAGGTCATCAATGCACAAGCCATACGCATGCGAGCCAAGCCAAGTCGGGTCACGTACTCCTCAACGTCGACCCATTTCCTCTTACTCTCCATTCCGGCAACGATGGGGGCACCCAAGCTTCCCGCGGAGAGGGGACCACCACGCGGGGGAGCAGAGACGTTGTCCGTGAGGGCGGCCGCCGAGGGGATCACCATGGCCCCGGCCTTGCCCGCCTCGCCTGCGAGTTGCGGCCCGGGCGTGGGCGAGGCTGGCACTTCAACAGTCTTGCCTGCAGAGGCAGGGCGCAACGGAGAAGACTCCACTCCGCGCTTCCTGGGAGTCGACACGCAGGCAGACCGCGTGGCACGAGGGGCCGGCCCAAGCCCACTACAGGGCCTTGGCTACGCGTGAGGAGCCCGCAGCAGAAACTTCACCAACTCTTTCACTATCACCCCCCCAATCAGCTTCTTGGCACTGATATCGTGAGAGAAGCGCTCCAGGACGGGCCCGGCCCGGTGGTCGGAAAGCTTCGCGGAGCTCCACGCAGAGGTCTTCTCCGGCAGCCCTTTCGGCAGATCCAACCGAGGGTTGGTGTCCTTGAGATCCATGAGGACCCAACGGTGCCTGAAGTTCTCCACCTTCTTCCTGGCCTTCAAGAGCATGTTGCCGCTCTAGACCGCGATGAAGGAGACACATGCCGACCGTTGAGTGCCGTCGTGCAGACGCAAGCTGAAGAAATGGCGGAAGAGGGCCATCGAAGGCCGCACGCCCACGAAGGCCTCGCAGTAGAAGGCAAACACGGACAAGAGCAAGATGGAGTTGGGTTGGAGGTGAAGGGCCTGAATCCCGTAGTGGTCGAGGATGGCGGTGAAGAACGCGGAGAAAGGCGGGACGAGTCCAGCAAAGACGCTATGGAGGAAGAAAGGGTAGACCGCCTTGGACGAGGTCCGCTTCGCCGAGGAGCCGCCCCATATCAAGGTCCGCCCATACTCGTTGGTCTCATCCGCCGTCGACGGGAGCATCGGGACGAGGTCCTCGTCCTTGGCGATGGTGGACCCCGAGAGCGCCAGCGAGATAGGAGCAGAGGCAGAACCTTGGGCCGTCGACAGCTACATATAGAGGGTAGGCTGCACCGTAGAGACGGGCCGGGGGATCCATTCCACCACTCCATCACCAAGCCACAGAGGGCCTCGAACACCTCAGGGGAGCCCTCACGAGGCTCTAAAACACTGTACTAGTTCATCCACCCCACCTCCTTGAGAGGCAATCCACCAAAGCAGGAGTAGGGTATTACGCTTCGCAACGGCCCGAACCTGGGTAAACTGTCGTGTTCATCTTCTTCCTCGCCATCGTGCGAGTTCATTGTTGTGTTCATCGAGTAGCGAGCTAGGTTGGGCGGAGCCGCTTGGGATCTTCGCACACGCCCTGCGTTCGAATCTTAAGGGTTTTGCGGGGCCCGAAATCGGACAACCATCGCCATCGTCACCCCTGCCTTCTTCAAGTCGGCCAGCCTGGCCGAAACCCGCGTGAGACGCGGGTCGTCAAGCTCCTCGTGCCCCCACCCGGGGATCGGCTTGGCGGGGGCCACCGGGACTTGGAGCAGGGGGCTGGGCGCAGCAGCATAGACGTACACCCACTGCCTCCGGAAGCCCTCTGCGTTCGGAGAAAGCCGGGCATCAAGGGCCTCGCTAGCTGCCGCATCGACTGCCCGCAAGGACATGCATCCCGAACAGTATCTTCTGGGGTTCAACTGGAGGGAGAAGAAGTGGCGAAGCAGAGCCACCGAAGGGGGAATACCAACAAAGGCCTCACACAAGAACGCGAAGGTGGAAAGGAGGACGATAGAACCAGGGTCTTGATGCAGCGCATGGACCTGATAATGCGTGAGCATGGCGGAGAACAAGTCTGAGAACGACGGCAGCAAGCCTGAAAAGAGAGCATGGAGATGGAGAGGAATGTTGGTGGCCTCCAGGTCGGTCTGAGTCCCCGAGCCCGGCCAGATCTTGGTCGCCCCCACTCGTTGGAGCCGGCGGCGACTGCCAGGCGGACCTTCTCCAACCCTTCAAGATTGACCACCAAGGATCGGCCCAACGCGGGCTCCGGCTCCGACGAAGGCCCCGACGCCTTCGGGGCCTTGCCCCCTTCTTCTTGGGAGCCATGGCGGACGACCAGTTCGGAGCGGGCGCAAGATTTGGTAGAGAAGGTGCGAGCCATGGGAGAAGGGGGAACGGATTACAGGTTCAAAGGGGAACAATGACGGCTCGGTGCCGTGCGCCAGGCTGTTTGTCAGCAAGGGCAGTTGCCGAGGCAGCGCGGAGAAGTGGAGGCGTCCGCATCTCAGAGGGCGCCACGTGGCAAGCCTGGCCCGCAGGCGGATAGGGCCCGCGGCGCTCGGGCCTGCCTCCTTTGGCTTTGCCCCGAAGCCAACCCAAGCATGCCTTAGGCCCAGGGGCTGCTGTCGGCGTTCTGGGAACGGGGGTACCCAGACCTGCCTGCCTGCGGCCCAGGGTGTGGCCCACTTCGATAGCCGGTACGGCCCGGCGTGGCATCACTCAAGACAAGGCCCTCTCGAGAGCCCCACCCTCGCGAGGAGGACGACGCCAAGACCCCCGGTGGGAGGAGGCCTTCCCAGGTTGCCTCCCGAGGGGCGGAGATCTCTATGCAGCGTCCAGCCTCGCGAGGGCGGGGGTGATGCAAGCCAGGCCAGGCGTGCACCAGCGGGCGCAGAAGAAGCAGATTCCTCTTTGGTGCAAAGGAGGCAAGGACGTACACAGGCTCCCAAGACAGCCCCCCAAAGGTTTCCATTCCGGCGCAACAAGACCAAGACCGCGAGCCCCGCAGGACAGACGTCATCGTCGAGCCCACCTCTGCATCACCACCAGCTACTTTGCAGGCGAAGACCACCTTTCGTCAGGATAATGTGTACTGCTTGTCCCCCTTTGATTTTGGCCGTTGTGGGAGCCCTTCCCGCCAGTGCGATAAGGGAAGAGGACCCGGGCCATTATAAATAGGGACTAGGCTGCTTCGTAGAGAGGGGAGAGGAAAAACCACCGGAGCACCCTCGCGAGGTTACTCACCACTATACCAGTTCATCCACAAACCTCCTCGTGAGGCAATCCACCCAAAGCAGGAGTAGGGTTTTACGCTTCGCAGCGGCCCGAACCTGGGTAAATCTGCGTGCTAGTCTTCTTCCCCGCGAGTGAGAGAGTCCAATTCGCCTAGGCTGTGGAGCTGTGAGCCTGAGGCCGAAGCTGGTTGGGATCTTTGCACACGCCCCTGAGTTCGAACCTCTCTGTGTTTTGCGGAGCCCGAAATCCGACATCTTTGTGCATTTACCACCTTCGGGTTAGTACCTTCGGCATTATTAATCTTGATAGCTCCAGAACGATAAACCTCTTTGATAATATATATGGTCCTTCCCATTTGGAAAGGAGCTTTCCTTCAAAAAATCTAAAACAAGAGTTGTACAAAAGAACATATTCTCCAACTTTGAATTCCCGCTTTTGGATTGTTTTGTCATGCCATCTTTTAACCTTTTCTTTGAATAGTTTGGCATTCTCATAAGCTTGGGTTCTCCATTCGTCTCTAGTGAGCTAATATCAAATAACCTCTTCTCACTGACAAGTTTGAAATCATAATTGAGTTCTTTAATTGCCCAAAATGCTTTATGCTCTAACTCTAGAGGTAAATGGCAAGATTTTCCACATACCATTTTGTATGGAGACATACCCATAGGATTTTTATAAGCTGTTCTATAGGCCCAAAGTGCATCATCTAGTTTCTTAGACCAATTTTTTGAGATCTATTGACAGTTTTTTGTAATATTAATTTTATTTCTCTATTTCTAAGTACAACTTGACCACTAGATTGAGGATGATAGGGTGATGCAATTCTATGGTGAACCACCATCAGTCATTAAATATCTAGGGACTCCAAACCTCAGTAAGATAACTTCTTTAAGCATTTTAATGGAGGTGTTATGATCAACAATACTAGTTGGAATAGCTTCTACCCACTTAGTAACATAATCAACAGCAACCAAAATATGAGTATACCCATTAGAGGAAGGAAAAGGTCCCGTATAATCAAAACCCCAAAAATCAAATGGTTCAACAACAAGTGAATAATTCATAGGCATTTCCTGACGCTTACAGATATTACAAATTCTTTCACATTCATCACAAGACAAGACAAACTTACGGGCATCCTTGAAGAGAGTAGGCCAGTAAAAACCAGATTGCAATACCTTGTGAGCAGTTCTATCTCCCACATGATGTCCTCCATAAACTTCGGAATGACATTTCCGTAGGATTTGTTCCTGTTCATGCTCAGGTACACAACGTCTAATAATACCATCTACCCCTTCTTTATAAAGATGTGGGTCACCCCAAAAGTAATGTCTTAAATCATAGAAGAATTTTTTTCTTTTGTTGGTATGTGAAACTTGGTGGTATATATTTAGCAACAATGCAGTTAGCATAATCAGCATACCAATGAGTGTTTTGAGAAACATTTATTGCAGCTAACTGTTCACCAGGAAAACTATCATCAATGGGTAGTGGGTCATCAAGAAAATTTTCTAACCTAGACAAGTTATCCTCTATGGGGTTCTCAGCTCCTTTCGATCAGTGATATGTAAATTAAATTCTTGGAGCAAGAGAACCCACCTAATGAGCCTAGGTTTAGCATCTTTCTTTTCCGTAAGATATTTTATAGCAGCATGATCAATGTGAACAATAACTTTGGAATCAACAATGTAGTATCTAAATTTATCACAAGCAAACACAACCGCTATTTTTTTCTTCAGTAGTAGCCTAATTTCTTTGGGCACTGTCTAGAGTTTTACTAGCATAATGGATAACATTTAATTTTTTATTAACTCTTTGTCCTAGAACAACGCCAACAACATAATCACTAGCATCACACATAATTTCAAAAGGCAAGTTCCAATCAGGTGGTTGAACGATAGGTGCAAAAGTTAAGGCTTTCTTGAGTGTTTCAAAGACTTCTACACAATCATCATCAAAAACAGATGGAATATCCTTTTGTAAAAGATTAGTAAGAGGCCTAGAAATTTTAGAGAAGTCTTTAATGAAGCACCTATAGAAACCAGCATGACCAAGGAAGCTCTGAATACCTTTAATATATTAAGGACATGGCATTTTCTCAATTGCATCAACTTTAGCTTTATCCACCTCAATACCTCGTTCAGATATTTTATGCCCCAAGACAATACCTTCATTCACCATAAAGTGGAACTTCTCCCAATTCAAGACAAGATTAGTTTGTTCACATCTGTGCAAAACTCGATCAAGGTTGCTTAAGCAATCATAAAAAGAAGTTCCGTAAATAGAGAAATCATCCATGAAAACCTCCACAATCTTTTCACAAAAATCAGAGAATATAGCACTCATACATCTTTGAAAGGTAACAGGTGCATTGCATAAACCAAAAGGCATACGTCTATA
This sequence comes from Elymus sibiricus, assembly GCA_039707655.1. Taxonomy (NCBI): domain Eukaryota; kingdom Viridiplantae; phylum Streptophyta; class Magnoliopsida; order Poales; family Poaceae; genus Elymus; species Elymus sibiricus. The sequence goes on from CM077667.1 coordinate 129,112,686, forward strand.
AGCATAGGTTCCAAAAGGACAAGTAAAAGTGGTTTTCTCTTGATCAGATTGTGATACAGGTATTTAAGAGAAACCAGAATATCCATCGAGAAAACAAAAGTGTGTGTGCTTAGATAATCTTTCTAGCATTTGGTCAATGAAAGGCAGAGGGTAATGATCTTTTCTAGTAGCTTTATTTAATTTTCTAAAATCAATTACCATTCTATAGCCAGTGACAATTCTCTGTGGGATGAGTTCATTTTTATCATTAGGAACAACAGTAATACCTCCCTTCTTAGGGACACAATGAACGGGACTTACCCATCTACTATCAGCTATGGGATAGATTATACCTGCTTCAAGAAGCTTTAATATTTCAGTTCTTACCACCTCTTTCATCTTAGGATTCAATCGTTGTTGGTGATCAACAACGGGTTTGGCATCAGGTTCCATATTAATCTTGTGCTAACATAGAGTGGGACTAATGCCCTTAAGATTATCAAGAGTATATCCAATAGCAGGCTGATGCTTCCTTAAAAATTTTAATAATCTTTCTTCTTCATGTTCTGAAAGGTTAATTAGCACTAATAAAAATAGGATATATCTTTTTTCTCATCAAGATAAGCATACTTCAAAGTGTCAGGCAGTTGTTTTAATTCAAACACAGGATCACCTTTAGGTGGAGGGGGGCCTCCTAGAGTTTCAATAGGTAAATTTTGTTTTAGAAGAGGCTGTCGTTCAAAGAAAATTTTATCCATTTCATTTCTTTCATGTAAGTGCATATCATTGTCATGGTCTATCAAGTATTGTTCTAGTGGATCAGTAGGAGGTACGGCAATAGAAGCAAGACCAATTATTTCATCCTTACTAGATAATTATTTATCACGAGGTTGTCTACTAAACTTGGAAAAATGAAATTCATGAGACACATCACCAAAACAAACACCGATAGTTCGTTTTTCACAATCTATCTTAGCATTGACGATGTTCAAGAAAGGTCTACCAAAGATAATGGGACAAACGTCATCTTGTGGGGAACCAATAACTAGAAAATCAGTAGGATATTTTATTTTCCCACACAAGACTTCAACATATCTAACAATCCCAAGTGGTGTGATGGTGACTCTATTAGCAAGTTTAATAGTAACATCTATGTCTTCTATTTCGACGGGTGCTATATCATCCAAAATTTCTTGGTATAAGGTAAAAGGAATAGCACTCACGCTAGCACCCATATCACATAAACCATGATAGCAATGATCTCCTATTTTTACTGAGACAACAGGCATGCCCACTACGGGTATATGTTTATCTTTTTCATCAGGTTTGGCAATTCTAGCAGCTTCATCACATAAGTAAATAACACGCCCATCAATATTTTCTACCAAGAGATCTTTAACCATGTTCCACTTTACTTGTTCAGAAGGTTTAGGTGCTTTAATATTACTTTTGCAAACCATAGTTAATACCTTAGCATGTTCCTTTATCCTAACAGGGAAAGGTGGTTTTTCAATATAAGTAGTAGGCACAACTGGATCAACATTGTAAATGATGGTTTCATCCTTAGCTCTTACCGGTTCTTTAATTTCTTATTTAATAGGGGGATGATATTTAAACCACTTCTCCTTAGGGAGATCAACATGAGTAGCAAATGATTCATAGAAAGAGGTACTATCTCAGAGTCAAGTCCATATTTAGTGCTAAACTTGTGAAAGGCATCGGTATGCATAAAAGATTTAACACAATCAAACTTAAGCTTAATACCTGACTCATTACCTTTGTCGAGTTCCCAATCTTCAGATTTGCGTTTAATTCTTTCTAAAAGATCCCACTTGAATTCAATAGTCTTCTTCATAAAAGAACCAGCACAAGAAGTGTCGAGCATGGATCGATCATTATTAGAAAGCCGAGCATAAAAATTCTGAATAACAATTTTTCTTGGGAGCTCATGATTGGGGCATGAATATAACATTGACTTAAGCCTACCCCAAGCTAGAGCGATGTTTTCTCCTTCACGAGGCCAAAAATTATATATATAATTTCGACCACAATGCACTAGATGCATAGGATAAAACTTTTGGTGGAATTCTAATTGCAATCGATTCCAGTTCCATGATCCAATATCATCACATAGCCTATACCATGTCAATGATTTTCCCTTAAAATATAAAGGGAAAACCTTCTTCTTAACTTCATCTCCGGATAAACCTGCAAGCTTAAATAATCCACAAATTTCATCCACATGAATTAGGTGCATATCAGGATGTTTAGTTCCGTTTCCTGCATATGGATTAGCTAGCAGTTGTTCTACCATACCCGAAGGAATTTCATAACCAATATTTTAAGTAGGTGCAGTAGGTTGAGGGGCAACTAATTGTGGTTCTGGTCGAGGTGAAGATACCCCGAAAAAAATCCTCAAAGGATTGTTTTCCATAGTAGCAAGTAATAGTAAATTTCAGCACGTAGTATAAGTTTGTCCTTACCGATTTCCACTTACCAAGAGCGCTTCACTCCCCGGCAACGGAGCCAAAAAAGAGTCTTGATGACCCACAAGTATAGGGGGTCAATCGTAGTCCTTTCAATAAGTAAGAGTGTCGAACCCAACGAGGAGCAGAAGGAAATGACAAGCGGTTTTCAGCATGGTAATTTCTGCAAGCACTGAAATTGTAGGTCACAGATAGTTTGATAGCAAGATAATTGGTAACGAGCAAGTAATGGTAACGGTAAATAAAGTGCAGCAAGGTAGCCCAATCCTTTTGTGGCAAAGGACAGGCCAGAACAGTCTCTTATAATATGCAAAGTGTTCTTGAGGGTAGACAGGAATTTCATCTAGTCACTTTTATCATGTTGGTTTGATTCGTGTTCGCTACTTTGATAATTTGATATTTGGGTGGACCGGTGCTTGGGTGCTGTTCTTACTTGAACAAACCTCCCACTTATGATTAACCCCCTTGCAAGAATCCGCAACAACGAGAAAAGTATTACGATAAAATCTAACCATAGCATCAAACGTTTGGATCCAAATCAGCCCCTTACGAAGTAGCGCATAAACTAGGGTTTAAGATTCTGTCACTCTAGCAACCCATCATCTAATAACTACTCCACAATGCATTCCCTTAGGCCCAAAGATGGTGAAGTGTCATGTAGTCGACATTCACATGACACCACTAAGGGAATCACAACATACATATCATCAAAATATCAAATACATATCAAATTCACATGATTACTTGCAACATGACTTCTCCCATGACCTCAAGAACAAAGGTAACTACTCACAAATAATATTCATGCTCAAGATCAGAGGGGTATTAAATAGCATAATGGATCTGAACATATAATTTTCCACCAAATAAACATAGTAATCAACTACATGATGTAATCAACACTACTAGTCACCCACAGGTACCAATCTGAGGTTTCGGTACAAAGATTGAACACAAGAGATGAACTAGGTTTGAGAGGAGATGGTGTTGTTGAAGATGTTGATGAAGATTGGCCTCCCAAAGATGAGAAGGGTGTTCGTGATGACGATGGCTTTGATTTCCCCCTCCGGGAGGGAAGTTCCCCTGGCGGAATCGCTCCACTAGAAGGCAAAAGTGCTCCTGCCCAAGTTCCACCTCGAGACGGCGGCGTTCCATCCCAAAAGTCCTCTCATTATTTTTTTCTACGTAAAAAGACCTTAAGTACCAGAAGATGGGCACCGGAAGTGGGCTGGGCTGAGCACAACCCTCCAGGGCGCGCCTGGGGGGCCTGGCGCGCCCTGGTGTCTTGTGCTCACCAGGTGGCCTGATACGTCTCCAACGTATCTATAATTTTTGCTTGTTCCATGCTGTTATATTATCATTCTTGGATGTTTTACAATCATTTTATAGCAAATTTATATCATTTTTTGGGACTAACCTATTGACATAGTGCCAAGTGCCAGTTGCTGTTTTTTGCTTGTTTTTTACTTCGCAAAATATCAGTACCAAACGGAGTCCAATCGCGACGAAATTTTTTGGAGTATTTTTTCGGATGAGACGAAAGCCAGAGAGCCAAAGAAGTGCCCGAGAGGGGGCCCAGGCAGCCCCCAAGACACCAGGTGGCGCCAGAGGCCCTCGGCGTGCCCTGGTGGGTTGTGGCCGCCTCGGTAGTCCCCTCCACTGCCTCTGAGCTCTATAAATACCCAAATATTCCAGAAACCCTAGGGGAGTCGACGAAAAATACATCCAGCCGCCGCAAGTTCCAGAACCACGAGATCCAATCGAACACCATCACGGAGGGGTTCACCATCCTCATTGGTGCCTCTCCGATGATGCGTGAGTAGCCCACCATAGACCTACGGGTCCGTAGGCAGTAGATAGATGGCTTTGTCTCTCTATTTTGATTCTCAATACAATGGTCTCTTGGAGATCTATTTGATGTAATGACTTTTTGCGGTGTGTTTGTTGGGATCCGACGAATTTTGAGTTCATGATTAGTTTCTATCCATGAATATTATTTGAGTCTTCTTTGATCTCTTATATGCATGATTACTTATAGCCTCGTATTTCTTCTTCGAATCTTTGGTTTAGTAAGGCCAACTAGATCGATTTTTCTTGCCATGGGAAGAGGTAGGTGCTTTGTGATGGGTTCGATCTTGCGGTGTCCTCTCCCAGTGACAGAAGGGGCAGCGAGGCACGCATGTATCGTTGCTATTAAGGATAACAAGATGGGATCTATTCCTACATGAATAGATCTTGTCTACATCATGTCATCATTCTTATTGCATTACTCCGTTTTTCCATGAACTTAATACACTAGATGCATGCTAGATAACGATCGATGTGTGGAGTAATAGTAGTAGATGCAGAATCGTTTCAGTCTACTAATCTTGGACGTGATGCCTATATAATGATCATCGCCTTGGATATCATCATGATTATTCGATTTTCTACAATTTCCCAACAGTAATTTGTTCACCCACCGTGTGCTATACTCATGAGAGAAGCCACTAGTGAAACCTACGGCCCCCGGGTCTACTTTTCCAACATATTGCTTTCCGATCTATCTTTTTGCCGCTTTTGTTTTCAGATCTATTATTCCAAAAACCCAAAAATACCTTGCTGCACTTTTTATTTGCCTCTTTTATTTTGTGTTCTCGTCAGATCTATCTATCCAATCTATTACAACCTAATCTATCTTTTTACCGTGGAGAGATTGATAACCTATCTTTCGCGTTGGGTTGCAGGTATTTGTTCTTTGTGTGCAGGTGATGTTTACATAGTGTTGCATGATCCTCCTACTGGTTCGATACCTTGGTTTCATAACTGAGGGAAATACTTACCGTCGCTATGCTGCATCATCCCTTCCTCTTTGGGGAAATACCGACGCAGTCTCAAGCCACGTCATGCCCCCCCTCCGATAGTTATTTGCTCCTGTATTTTTCATATATTCCAAAATAATTCTCCGTGAAGTTTCAGCTTATTTGGAGATGTGCAGAATAGGTATCTCTGATATGCCTTTTTAGGTCCAGAATTCCAGCTGCCGGTATTCTTCCTCTTTATGTAAACCTTGCATATTATGAGAGAAAAGGCATTAGAATTACTCCCGAAAGCATTATTATGCATAAAAACATTATAAATAACAGTAAGAAATCATGATGCAAAATGGACGTATCAGTTACTACCGTCGTACCGAGCGGTACTACCTCTTGGGCACTGAAAACTTGCCCCAACAAAACAGATGGATCCCCCATGACTAAAACTGCCATAACTTTTGCAAACGAACTCCAAAATAGCAAACTCAAGCTTGTTCGATAGAAGGTGACAAGTGAGGGTGTCTTGGACTAGGGGGTACCGCCCCAAAGTGTTTGGTTCGTATGGGCCAAACTATTGGGGACTACGGTAGGGTGCGTTGACTGCAAATTAAAATTCCTACCCGCAGAATGTCCAAGAACATGCTAAGGGATATTGATCACGGATCGGCACCACTAGATGCGCAGTGTCGTGCGGCAGAAGTAGAGTTGGGGCAGCGCGTCTCCGGGGTCGTCTCCTCCTCGTCGATCTGCCACGTAGTTGATTGGATCCCACGAACAGGTTTACCTGAGCGGCGCAAGTGCACCACCTCTAATGGTATCCGTGCGTGCAGGAGGAACATCATGCAGCGGACTGCTAGGTCAGATCACACAACCGGTGGCGAGTGGAGGTGGCTAGTTGCAACACATGCAAATCCCTAGTGACAGCGCCAAAGCGATCAACCGAAAGAGTGTGCCGCACCTCCACTATATATAGGCATCTGTTACGGGCTCAACTCTTGGGCCTCGCACGGATCCTAAAGCCCAAAGTGTACTCAGTCATGATCCAAGTCTAGCTCGGACTACATCTGACCAGTGTCCTCGGATCCAACCTCGTAGGTTCCTTCCCTTAAGCACGCGACCTCTTAGATTCAAGTTGGCTTGGTCGCAGGTCGGATCACCTTCGACCTGCTCAGCTGGTAGCGACCTCTAGCAAGGCATGCTGACCACCAAGTAGACAATGAAGCTGGTTAGGCGAATCTGTACATCACACTTCTATTACCTTTGCCACACGATATATGTTGTCGGGCTCAAGTTGATTCTGTCATCCTTGTTCTAGCCCGACCTCTTTCTCGTTCTAGTGATGCCGACCACAAACCGGATTATCTCATAATCCTTGTTGCATGGCCATGCTTATCTTGGTTAGATAACACGAGGGGCCCAGAGTACATCTCTCCTGATCGGAGGGGCAAATCCCATCTTGCCCGACCATGTCTCGCAACATGGGTCTAGACAAGTGTGAAACCTACCTTTATAACTATCCAGTAACGGAGTAGCATTTGGTCGGGCCAAAGCAGGTCTGTCACCATCTCGAGTACATGTGCCAACTCAGGTCTTAGAACATATGTTGTACTCGAGACTCACAGATGGCATATCGCTGCGTCTCATAGTTGGGTCTGTCCGACTCTGATCTTATCTCGACTCGGATGCGACTATGTCGAATCCGACCAAATTGTTTTGAGTCCATATTATCCTGTTGGCATCCAATGCTCCATGGCCAGTGAGACCAAGCCATCCACTGTGTCATGTGCTAGTCTAGTCAACTGCGCGTCCACACAACTCTTTCGACTAGGGACCTTTTAAGACGACCATCGTACAATGCATAGTCCCACAAACAAGTCACATACTTGCTGATAAACATCATTGATAATGTCCAAGGACAATCTTTATTCATAAACACATAGGAGATATCATCACACATGATTTCCTCTAGGGCATATCTCCAACAGTCTCCCACTTTCACTAGAGTGAATCAAATAGACATCGTATGCCCATAGATCTAACATGCCCCTCATGCTTGGGTTGTGGAAGCGGCTGAGTCAACAGCTCTGCAACATTTGCATCCGTGTGAATTTCTCATAACTCTACATCACCACTCTTTACGATCTATCGTATCAGGTGATATTTCTGACCTATGTGTCTGGTCTTGTGGTGATTCCTCGGCTCCTTGGCCTATGCAATGGCACCAGAATTATCACAAGAAAGGTCCAACCCTTTTACCAAGGCTGGGAAAACCCCAAGATCATCCAGAAAATTTCGGATCCAAACACCTTCCTTTGGAGCTTCACAAGCCGCAATGTATCCGGCTTCTGTCGTAGAATCAGCCACCGTATTTTGCTTGGAACTCATCCATCTCACTGCTCCTCCATTCATGACGTACACGAATACAGACTGTGATCGACAATCATCTCTGTTCATTTGGAAACTAGCATCGGCGTAACTCTTTACGACGAGCTCTTCCTCACCTCCATAAACTAGGAAAATCTCTTTAGTCCTTTTCAGGTACTTCAGAATAGTCTTTACCGCCGCCAAGTGACTCTCACCTAGGTTGGCCTGGTATATCTTTGTCAAGCTTATTGCAAAAGCAACATTGGGCCGAGTACATGTCATGGTATACATGATCGATCTGATTGCTGAGGCATACAGAATCCGACTCATCCTGCTTCGCTCATCAGATGTCGAAGGACTCTGAATCTCGCTTAGCCTTATACCATGTGAGACAGTCTTCTTGGCCTCACTCATGTTGAACCGTTTCAACACTTTGTCTATGTTCGTGCTCTGGCTTAAGCTGAGCAGGCTCCTTGATCTATCTCTATAGATCTTAATACCCAATATGTAAAGTGCTTCACCAAGGTTCTTCATCGAAAACTTTCCATTCAATGATTCCTTGACTGAGTTTGGCATCAAAATATTGTTTCCGGTCAGCAATATGTCATCCACATGCAAGATGAAAAACACCACAGAGCTCCCACTCAACTTCTTGTATAAACGAGCGTCCTCTTCGCTTTTGATGAAACCGAGACCAGTGACGACCTCATCAAACGAATATTCCAGCTCCAAGATCCTTGCCTCAACCCATAAATGGATCTCTTTAGATTGCATACCTTACTATTGCTAGTTGGATCGACAAAACCCTCGAGTTATATCATATACAAATCCTCAGTTAAATTTCCGTGAAGGAAAGCCGTTTTGACATCCATCTGCCATATCTCGTAATCGAAATATGCAGCCATAGCTAGTACAATCCACACCGACTTCAGCATCGCTACTGACGAGTAGGTCTTGTCGTAGTCAATTCCTTGGATTTGTCCATAACCTTTAGCGACAAGCCGAGCTTTGTGGATCTGAACATTTCCATTCACATTGGTTTTCTTCTTAAAGACCCATTTGCAACCAATGGTTGTGATGCCAGGCGGCAGATCAACCAAGTCCGAGACTTGATTTTCATCCATGGAATTTAATTCAGATCTCATGGCCTCCAGCCATGCCTCAGAATCCGGACTTACCATTGCTTCCGCATATGTAGCCGTCTCGTCGCTTTCTAGCAACAACACATCACGCACTCTGCGCAATCTTTGCGACCTCCGTGGTTCCGGTTTCGCTTCCACCCCGGGTTCCCCGACAGACTCCGGTATGATCTCATCACTAGCCGAGTTGTCCCCAAGTGGTTCTTGAACTTCTTCGAGTTGCTCCCGCCTCCCACGGGCATCCCGCCCGAGAAACTCTTTCTCAAGGAAAACACCATTCCGAGCAACAAACACTTTGTTTTCTTCACGGTTGTAGAAGCTATACCCCAAGGTTTCCCTTGGATATCCCACAAATATACACTTATCTGACTTGGGTGTAAGCTTGTCCGACATAAGTCGCTTGACAAATGCTTCACAAGCCCAAATATTTAGAAAAGACAACTTGGGACTCTTCCCAGTCCACATCTCATGTGGTGTCTTGTCTACGGATTTTTATGGTAATTTGTTGAGTGTAAAAGCTGCAGTTTCTAGAGCGTATCCCCAGAATGACAAGGGTAAATCTGATTTGCTCATCATAGATCGAACCATGTCTAACAAGGTACGATTCCTCCCTTCCGACATGCCATTTCTCTGTGGTGTGTCCGGAGGTGTGAGATGAGGTACTATACCTTGACTTTTCAGATGATCATCAAACTCATGGCTCATGTACTGACCTCCATGATCAGATCATAGAAGATTTATAGTCTTGCCGAGCTGATTCTCAACCTCGTTCTGAAACTATTAGAACTCTTCAAAAGTTTCCGACTTGTGCCTCATCAAGTAGATATATCCATATCTACTCAAGTCATCGGTAAAAGTCACGAAGTACTAATATCCACCTTTGGCAATTGTTCTCATTGGACCACACACATCACTGTGTATAAGCTCCAACAACTCGGCTGTCCTCTCACAAATCTTTGCAAAAGGAGACCTAGTCATTTTGCCTAGCAAGCATGATTCGCATGTCTCGAACGACCCGAAGTCAGACAAAGTTAGGATTCCATCATCATGGAGCTTCTTCATGCATTTCAGACTAATGTGTCCAGGCCGACAATGCCAGAAGTATGTCAGATTTATATCATTAGGTTTATGCCTCTTGACATTCATATTATAGACAAATTGTATTTCCAGATTCAAAATAAATAGCCCATCAACAATAGATGCATAGCCGTGGAACATACCATTGAAAGATATCGAACAACCATTGTCCTTTAAATTGAATTCATAACCCTGACTCATCAAGCATGAGGCAGAAATAATGTTCCAACTAAGTGCAGGAATGTAATAACAATTATTCAATTCCATAATGAATCCGGAAGGAAGCTGGAGCTGCATCTGCCGACCTCCAACGCAACAACTCTTGCGTTGTTGCTGACCCTGATGTCAATCTCCTGTTGTGCCACACGCCTAGTTGTTACCAGCCCTTACATCGAGTTGCAAATATGAACAACCGATCGGGTATCAAATACCCAAGAGCCACTAGGTATGTGAGCAAGGTAAATGTCTATAGCATATGTAACAAGTGTAGCTTTGCGTGAAGTCGCACTCCCGGCCTTCTTGGCATGCTCGGCATGCCATTCACTATAGTTCCTCTTCAAGTGACTGGTTTCCTTGCAATGAGAGAAAATGGTCTTCGAGTCCGGTCCAGACTTCGACTCAGTGGCGGAGGTTACCGTCTTCGTGCCCTTTGCCTTAGCCTTCTTCTTGGACCCACTATTCTTGAACTTAGCTAATTTCTTCACCATCAACACTTGATGTGTGCCTTTCTTAATATCCTTCTTTGCCACCTTCAGCATCCAATGCAATTCAGTGAGCTTCTATCTAGACCGTGCATATGATAGTTCGAAATCAACGTCCCATGGCTAGGTGGAAGAGAACCCAGAACTGCATCTGTAGCCATCTCATCCAAGAGCGGGAAGCCCAATCGATCCAAAGCTTGCACGTATCCGATCAACTTGATCACATGCGGACTGAGTGGATCACCTTCCTTCAGCTTGTAATCCATCAAGGTTCGCCACACATTGAACCTTTTGGTCCAAGCCTGTGTTTGAAACATGCTCTTGAGACTCTCGATCATATCGTAAGCCTCAACATTTTTGAAATGTTGTTGCAAATCAGGCTCCATGCAAGCCAGCATCAGACAGCTGATCTCAGTTGATTCATCATCGAGTTTCTAGTAGGCATTCTTGGTTGTGGCATTAACATTATTAGCAGGTTCTTTTGAAAGTGGATCCTCTAGAACATGTTCCTTTTTATCGTTCTTGAGAACAATTCTCAAGTTTCGATACCAGGTGGTAAAGTTTGTTCCATTCAGTGTATCCTTTTCCAGAATTGATTTCAACGCAAAGTTGGGTCGAGCAGGTGGTGCCATTGATCTACAACATAAAAATATGCAATCACTAAGCATTATTTTTATGTAAAGTAATTCAAGCCTTAAACAAAACTACTCCCACTGAAGTCGGCATCCCTCCGCAAACTCTTAGTGATTCAGGATCCGACCAGCACAAGCGACTAGTGAGCTTTAGCATCACTGCTAGCCAACTTTCCTATTCGGTAAGCAACTCCTTGCTAATCGTATCTCTATATGACTCATGTCGGTCAGGAAGGTATCTTATACCCTGGCTCCCGACCTTCTTGGCCACAAGGCCCAAAACCGTTTTGATAGCCTTGTGAAGTTAACCTGATGCAGCACATGTCCGTGTCCGACACGAACCCTCCAGTTCAAGGACACGTAGTAGCACCTCAATTTTATGAGCCCACTACTAGACGTACTTGACGTGCAAAGGTGCAACATAGGCGATGGCAATTCGCTTGATTTTAATGAGGGATCTTTCTACCATTTTAACATGCATAGCAAAAAGAAGCGTAATAATCACAAATAAACATATATTTTGAAATAGTATGGCTCCTTCGTGGGCATCCTTCCAGGCCGGCTACAACTCCAATGACCAGTTCAGAACTCCATTTCGTCACACTGGGATGCCAAGCCACGAACTTGATTTCTGTCCTCCAAGTACTACAAATAGTAATTAAATTTAGAGAGAATCACAAGTTGACACACATAACGTTATACAATATAATGACAGCACTTTGGCTCCTGCCAGCTGACAAATCATGACACGCAGGTCACGTTAAATTACACACATGCATCACATACATATGAGCCACACTATTCACATCAAACCTGCAAAACAAAGTTATGCATAGAATCGCATTCTACCGGTTTCAGTGATCGTGTATGAAATATACGGCACAACACAGACATTTTCGAAAATCACGGATCGAATCTGTACTCTGATCATGCCGAATTTTCTGATCTGACCGCTCTCATGAATCATCACGAATCCGATTAGGATTTTTGTTTCACTGTTAACCCCAATGGCAGAAACCGATCGGTAGGGTAGGTTGTTGTTGGAAATATGCCCTAGAGGCAATAATAAAATGGCTATTGTTATATTTCCTTGTTCATGATAATTGTTTATTATCCATGCTATAATTGTATTGATTGGAAACTCAAATACATGTGTGGGTACATAGACAACACTGTGTCCCTAGTATGCCTCTAATAGACTAGCTCGTTGATCAAAGATTATCAAGGTTTCCTAGCCATAGACATGAGATGTCATTTGATAACGGGATCACATCATTAGGAGAATGATGTGATGGACAAGACCCACACTATGAACATAGCATATGATCGTGTCAGTTTATTGCTATTGTTTTCTGCATGTCAAGTATCTGTTCCTATGACCATGAGATCATGCAACTCGCTGACACCGGAGGAATACCTTGTGTGTATCAAATGTCGCAACATAACTGGGTGACTATAAAGATGCTCTATAGGTATCTCCGAGGGTGTCTGTTGAGTTGGCATGGATCAAGACTGGGATTTGCTACTCCGTGTGACGGAGAGGTATCTCAGGGCCCACTCGGTAATACAACATCACAATGAGCCTTGCAAGCAAAGTGACTAAAGAGTTAGCCACGGGATCTTGTATTACGGAACGAGTAAAGAGACTTGCCGGTAATGAGATAGGACTAGGTATAGAGATATCGACGATCGAATCTCGGGCAAGTAACATTCCGAAGAACAAAGGGAACAACATACGGGATTAACTGAATCCTTGACATAGAGGTTCAACCAATAAAGATCTTCGTAGAATATGTAGGAACCAATATGGGCATCCAGGTCCCTCTATTGGTTATTGACCGTAGAGGTGTCTCGATCATGTCTACATAGTTCTCGAACCCGCGGGGTCTGCACACTTAACGTTCGGTGACGTTTTGATATTATTGAGTTATGTATGTTGGTGACCGAAGGTTGTTCGAAGTCCTGGATGAGATCCCGGACGTCACGAGGAGTTCCGGAATTGTCCGGAGGTAAAGATTTATATATGGGAAGTCATATTTTGGCTACCGGAAAAGTTTCGGGTTTTTCCGGTATTGTACCGGGAAGCTTCTAGAAGGTTCCGGAAACTTCCGGAGGAGTCCGGAAGTCCACCAAGGGTTCCACCACATCCCAAGGGGAGGTGCCCTGGCCTTATTGGGCCAGGCGCACAAGTCCCTCAAGGCCCATGTGGCTTGGGAGAGGTGGAAAGTCCATCTGTTTATGGAAATGGAGGGAATTGGACTAGGACTCCAACTCCTCCCCCTTAGCTGCGCCCTAGGGCTTGGAGAGGCTGATCTCCATGCCCCTCCACCTATATATAGAGGGGAGGGGGCTCCCCAAGAGCACACACGAAGCCCTTGGCGCCCCTTTCTCTATCTAGATTGTTTTCTCCTCCGTTCGCGGTTTCGGTAGTGCTAGGCGTAGCCATGCCGGAATAGCACCACCACCACCACCACCACGCCGTCGTGTTGCCGGAGAACTCATCTACCTCTCCGTCCTCGCTTGCTGGATCAAGGAGGGGGAGATCGTCATCGAGCTGTACGTGTGCTGAACGCGGAGGTGACGTCCGTTCGGCACTAGATCGTGATTGGATCGTGGGACGGCTTGCGATTTGGATCGCGAAGACGTTCGACTACATCAACCGCATTTCTTGACGCTTCCCACTTAGCGATCTACAAGGGTATGTAGATCCACTCTCCCTCTCGTAGATGCTCATCACCATGCATAGATCTTGCGTGTGCGTAGGATTTTTTTTGTTTCCCATGCAACGTTCCCCAACAGTGGCATCATGAGCTAGGTCTATGTGTAGATGAGATCACGAGTAGAACACAAAGGAGTTTGTGGGCGCTGATATTCAGATTGCTTCCTCCCTTGGTCTTATCTTGATTCAGCGGTATTGTGTGATGAAGCGGCCCGGACCAACATTACTCGTACGCTTACGAGAGACCGGTTCCATCAACTGACATGTAACTTTGTTGCATAAAGATGGCTGGCGGGTGTCTGTTTGTCCCACTTTTGTTGGATCCGATTCGACAAAGGCGGTCCTTTAGAAGGTTGAATAGCAATTTGTGTATCACCGTTGTGGTTTTTCCGTAGGTAAGAATCGTTCTTGCTAGATACCCGTAACGGCCACGTAAAACATGCAACAACAATTAGAGGACGTCTAACTTGTTTTTGCAGGGTATGTTGTGATGTGATATGGCCAATTACATGATGAGATATATGTGATGTATGAGATGATCATGTTTTGTATAGAATATCACGACTTGCATGTCGGTGAGTACGGCAACCGACAGGAGCCATAGGATTGTCTTTAATTTACTTTCGCCGTTTTGCTTTACTTTATCGCTATGAGTTAGCAATAGTCGTAGAAGCAATAGTTGGCATGACAACCTCTTGGCAACACGTTGATGGAGATCAAGATGATAGAGATCATGGTGTCATGCCGGTGACGATGGAGATCATGCCGGTGCTTTGAAGATGGAGATCAAAAGCGCAAGTTCATGGCCATATCATGTCACTTATGATTTGCATGTGATGTTAATCCTTTTATGCATCTTATTTTGCTTAGGACGACGGTAGCATTATAAGTTGATCCCTCACTAAAATTGCAAGATAATATTGTGTTCTCCCCGAGTGTGCACCGTTGCGAAAGTTCGTCGTTTCGAGACACCACGTGATGATCAGGTGTGATAGACTCTACGTTCACATACAACGGGTGCAAGCCAGTGTTGCACGTGCGGAACACTCGAGTTAAACTTGACGAGCCTAGCATGTACAAACATGGCCTCGGAACACAAGAGACCGAAAGGTCGAACATGAGTCATATAGTAGATATGATCAACATGAAGATGTTCACCATTGAAACCACCTCATCTCACGTGATGATCGGACTTGGGTTGGTGAATTTGGATCATGTGACACTCGAATGACCAGAGGGATGTCAATTTGAGTGGGAGTTCCTTAGTAATATGATTAACTGAACTCATTATCATGAACATAGTCAAAATGTCTTTGCAAATTATGTTGTAGATCAATAGCTCGCACTGTAGCTCCCCTGTGTTTTTTATACGTTCCTAGAGAAAATAGAGTTGAAAGATGATGGTAGCAATAATGCGGACTGGGTCCGTGATCTGAGGATTGTCCTCATTGCGGCACAGAAGGCTTATGTCCTTAATGCACCACTCGGTGCGCCACCCCCTCAAGCGTCGTCTGTAGATGTTGTGAACATCTGACAGGCACGTTCTGATGACTACTTGATAGTTCAGTGCATTATGCATTACAGCTTAGAATTGAGGCTCCAAAACGTTTTGAACGTCACGGAACATATGAGATGTTCTAAGTGCTGAAATTGGGATTTCAGCCTCGTGCCCGTGTTGAGAGGTATGAGACCTCCAACAAGATTCTTTGCCTGCAAGATGAAGGAGAATAGCTCAGTCGGTGAGCATGTGCTCAGATTGTCTGGGTGCTACAATCACTTGAATCAAGTGGGAGTTGATCTTCCAGATAAGATAGTGATTGATATAGTTCTCCAAGTCAATGCCACTAAGCTACTAGAGCTTCGTGAAGAACTATAAAATGCCAGGGATGGAAATAATGATCCCTGAGCTATTCGCGATGTTTGACACCACGAAGGTAGAAATCAAGAAGGAGCATCAAGTGTTGATAGTTAGTAAAACCACTAGTTTCGAGAAGGGCAAGGGCAAGGAGGGAAACTTCATGGATGGCAAGTCAGTTGCTGCTCCAGTGAAGAAACTCAAGGTTGAACCCAAACCCAAGACTAAGTGCTTCTATTATGAGAAGAACGGTCGCTGAAGCGGAACAACCCTAGATACTTGGTAGATAAGAAGGCTGGCAACGTCGACAGAAGTATATTTGATATATGTGTTATTGATGTGTACCTTACTAGTACTCCTAGTAGCACATGGGTATTGGATACCGGTTCGGTTGCTAAATGTTAGTAACTCGAAATAAAAGCTACGGAATAAACGGAGGCTAGCTAAGGGTGAGGTGACGATGAGTGTTGAAAGTGTTTCCAAGGTTGATGTGATCACCATCGCACGCTCTCTGTACCTTCGGGATTAGTGATGAACCTAAATAAATGTTATTTGGTGTTTGCGTTGAGCATGAACGTGATTAGATCATGTTTATTGCAATACGGTTATTCATTTAAGTTAGAGAATAATGGTTATTCTGTCTACATGAATAATACCTTCAATGGTCATGCACCCAATGAGAATGGTTTATTGAATCTTGATCATAGTGATACACATGTACATAATATTGATGCCAAAAGATACAAAGTTAATAATGATAGTACCACATACTTGTGGCACTGCCGCTAAATGTCATATTGGTGTAAAACGCATGAAGAAACTCCATGCTGATGGATCTTTGGACTCATTCAATTTCGAATCGGTTGAGACATGCGGACCATGCCTCATGGGCAACATGACTAAGACCCCATTTTCCGGTATGGTGGAGCGGGCAAGTAACTTATTGGAAATGATACATGTTGATGTATTCGGTCCAATGAGTGTTGTAGCGTGCGGTGGATATCGTTATTTTCCTACCTTCACTGATGATTTGAGTAGATATGGGGATATTTACTTAATGAAACACAAGACTGAAACGTTTGAAAAGTTCAAACAAAATCAGAGTGAAGTTTGAGATCATCGTGACAAGATGATAAAATGTCTACGATATGACCGTGGAGGTAAATATCTGAGTTACGAGTTTGGTATACAACTTAAGACAATGTGGAAGTTGTTTCACAACTCACGCCACCTGGAACACCATAGTGTGATGGTGTGTCCGAACGTCGTAGTCGTGCTCTATTGGATATGGTGCGAACTATGATGTCTCTTATCGATTTGTCACTATAGTTTTGGGGTTATGCATTAGAGACAACTAGATTCACTTTAAAAGGGGCACCATCTAAGTCCGTTGAGATGACACCGTATGAATTTTGGTTTGGCGGAAACCTAAGCTGTCATTTCTTAATGTTTGGGGCTGCGACGCTTATGTGAAAAAGGGTTTTCACCTAATGAGCTCGAACCTAAAGCGGACAAATGCATCTTCATAGAATACCATAACGTAACAGTTGGGTAAACCTTCTATCTTAGATCGAAGCACAAAGTGTTTGTTGCTAAAACGGGTCTTTTCTCGAGAAAGAGTTTCTCTCGAAAGAATTGAGTGGGAGGAAGATAGAACTTGATGAGGTTGTTGAACCTTTGTTTCAACCAGAGAGTAGCGCAGCACAGAAAGTTGTTTCTGTGGAGCCTACGTTAGTTGAAGAGGAAGTTAATGATGATGATCATGAATCTTCGGATCAAGTTACTATCGAACCTCGTAGATCGACAAGGACGCGTACTGCTCTTGAGTGGTACGGCAACCCTGTCTTAGAGGTCATGTTGTTGGACAACGACGAACCTACGAGCTATGAAGAAGCGATGATGGGCCCGGATTCCGAGAAATGGTTAGAGGCCATGAAATCCAAGATGGGATCCATGTATGAAAACAAAGTATGGGCTTTGGAAGTATTACCTGAAGGGCGAAAGGCCATTTAGAACAAATGGATCTTTAAAAGGAAGACAGACGCGGACGATAATGTCACCGTCTATAAAGCTCGACTTGTGGCAAAGGGTTTTTCACAAGTTCAAGGAGTTGACTACAATGAGACTTTCCCACCCGTAGCGATGCTAAAAGTCTGTTGGAATTATGTTAGCAGTTGCTACATTTTTCGATTATGAAATCTGGCAAATGGATGTCAAAACATCGTTTCCTTAACGGTTTCTTTGAGGAAAGGTTGTATGTGATACAACTAGAAGGTTTTGTCAGTCCTAAGGATGCTAAAATATATGCAAGCTCCAACGATCCTTCTATGGACTGGAGGAAGCATCTCGGAGTTGGAATATACGCTTTGATGAGGTGATCAAAGTTTTTGGGTCTATACAAAGTTTACGAGAAACTTGTATTTACAATAAAGTGAGTGGGAGCACTATAGAATTTCTGATAAGTATATGTGGATGACATATTGTTGATCGAAAATGATGTAGAAATTTTTGGAAAGCATAAAAGGTTATTTGAAAGGTGTTTTTCAAAGGAAGACCTGGATAAAAAGCTACTTAAATATTGGGCATCAAGATCTATAGAGATAGATCAAGACGTCTGATAAGATTTTTAATGAGTACATACCTTGACAAGATTTTGAAGGAGTTCAAAATGGATCAGTCAAAGAAAGAGTTCTTGCCTGATTTGTAAGGTGTGGAGTTGAGTGAGACTCAAAGCTCGACCACGGCAGACAAAAGAGAAAGGACGAAGGTCGTCCCCTATGCCTTATCCATAGGCTCTGTATAGTATGCCATGCTGTGTACTGCACCTGGTGTGTGCTTTGCCATGAGTTTTTCAAGGGGTACAAGAGTGGTCCAGGAGTGGATCACTGGACAGCGGTCAAAGTTATCCTTAGTAACTAGAAGACTAAGGAAATATTTCCCGATTATGGAGGTGATAAAGAGTTCGTCGTAAAGGGTTACGCCGATGCAAGCTTTAACACCAATCTGGATGACTCTGAGTAGCAATCCGGATACGTATAGTGGAGCAGCCATTTGGAATAGCTCCAAGTGGAGCGTGGGAGCATCTATAGTACGACATATAGATTTGCAAAGAACACACGGATCTGAATGTTGCAAACCGTTGACTAAAGACCTCTCTCACATGCAAAGTGGGAGACTGTTGGAAATATGCCCAGAGTGAACTAGATTATTGACTCTAGTGCAAGTGGGAGACTGTTGGAAATATGACCTATAGGCAATAACAAAATGGTTATTATTATATTTCCTTGTTCATGATAATCGGTTATTATCCATGCTATAATTGTATTGATTGGAAACTCAAATACATGTGTGGGTACATAGACAACACTGTGTCCCAAGTATGCCTCTAATAGACTACCTCGTTGATCAAAGATGGTCAAGGTTTCCTAGCCATAGACATGAGATGTCATTTGATAACGGGATCACATCATTAGGAGAATGATGTGATGGACAAGACCCAAACTATGAACATAGCATATGATCGTGTAAGTTTATTGCTATTGTTTTCTGCATGTCAAGTATCTCCTCCTATGACCATGAGATCATGCAACTCACTGACACCGGAGGAATACCTTGTGTGTATCAAACGTCGCAACGTAACTGGGTAACTATAAAGATGCTCTACATGTATCTTCGAGGGTGTCTGTTGAGTTGGCATGGATCGAGACTGGGATTTGTTACTCCATGTGACGGAGAGGTATCTCAGGGCCCACTCGGAAATACAACATCACAATGAGCCTTGCAAGCAAAGTGACTAAAGAGTTAGCCACGGGATCTTGTATTACGGAATGAGTAAAGAGACTTGCCGGTAACGAGATTGAACTAGGTATAGAGATACCGACGATCGAATCTCGGGCAAGTAACATACCGAAGAACAAAGGGAACAGCATACGGGATTAACTGAATCCTTGACATAGAGGTTCAACCGATAAAGATCTTCGTAGAATATGTCGGAACCAATATGGGCATCCAGGTCCCGCTATTGGTTGTTGACCGTAGAGGTGTCTCGGTCATGTCTACAGAGTTCTCGAACCCGCAGGGTCTGCACACTTAACGTTAGTTGACGTTTTGGTATTATTGAGATCTGTATGTTGGTGACCGAAGGTTGTTCGGAGTCCCAGATGAGATTCCGGACGTCACGAGGAGTTCCAGAATGGTCTGGAGGTAAAGATTTATATATGGGAAGTCATATTTTGGCTACCGGAAAAGTTTCGTGTTTTTCCGGTATTATACCGGGAAGCTTCTAGAAGGTTCCGGAGACTTCCGGAGGAGTCCGGAAGTCCACCAAGGGTTCCACCAGGTCCCAAGGGTTTGCTTGGGCTGAGGGGAGGCGCACTGGCCTTATTGGGCCAGGCGCACAAGTCCCTCAAGGCCCATGTGGCTTGGGAGAGGTGGAAAGTCCATCTGTTTATGGAAAGGGAGGGAATTGGACTAGGAGTCCAACTCCTCCCCCTTGGCTGCACCCTAGGGCTTGGAGGGGCTGATCTCCACGAACCTCCACCTATATATAGAGGGGAGGGGGTGCCCCAAGAGCACACACGAAGCCCTTGGCGCCCCTCTCTCTCCCTGATGTCTACTACGCAACCTTCTTCTTGTAGACTCGTGTTGGGCCTCCAAGCGCAGAGTTTTGTAGGACAATAGCAAATTTTCCTCAAGTGGATGACCTAAGGTTTATCAATCCGTGGGAGGCGTAGGATGAAGATGGTCTCTCTCAAGCAACCCTGCAACCAAATAACAAAGAGTCTCTTGTGTCCCCAACACACCCAATACAATGGTAAATTGTATAGGTGCACTAGTTCGGCGAAGAGATGGTGATACAAGTGCAATATGGATGATAGATATAGGTTTTTGTAATCTGAAAATATAAAAACAGCAAGGTAACTAATGATAAAAGTGAGCACAAATGGTATTGCAATGCTTAGAAACAAGGCCTAGGGTTCATACTTTCACTAGTGCAAGTTCTCTCAACAATACTGACATAATTGAATCATATGTAAATCCCTCACGTGCGACAAAGAGTTCACTCCAAAGTCACAAATAGCGGAGAACAAACGAAGAAATTATTGTAGGGTACGAAACCACCTCAAAGTTATCTTTTCCGATCAATCGGATGAGCTATCCCTATAAGTGTCACGAACAGCCCTAGAGTTCGTACTAAAATAACACCTTAAGATACACATCAACCAAAACCCTAATGTCACCTAGATACTCCAATGTCACCACGAGTACCCATGGGCTTGATTATACGATATGCATCACACAATTTCAGATTCATCATGTTCAATCAAACAGAAAGAACTTCAAAGAGTGCCCCAAAGTTTCTACCGGAGAGTCAAGACGAAAACATGTGCCAACCCCTATGCATAGATTCCCAAGGTCACGGAACCCGCAAGTTGATCACCAAAACATACATCAAGTGGATCAATAGAACATCCCATTGTCACCATGGATATCCCATCGCAAGACATACATCAAGTGTTCTCAAATCCTTAAAGACTCAATCCGATAATTAACTTCAAAGGGAAGACTCAATTCATCACAAGAAGATAGAGAGGGGAAAACTCCATATGATTCATCTATATTAATAAAGCTCGCGATACTTCAAGATCGTGTCATCTCCAGAACACGAGAGAGAGAGATCAAACACATAGCTACTGGTACATACCCTCAGCCCCGAGGGTGAACTACTCCCTCCTCGTCATGGAGACCGCCGGGATGATGAAGATGGCCTCCGGTGATGGTTTCCCCCTCCGGCAGGGTGCCGGAACGGGTTCCCGATTTGTTTTTCGTGGCTACAGAGGCTTGCGGCGGTGGAACTCCCGATCTAGGTTTCTTTCTGGGTTTTTTCGATTTATAGGAGTACTTAGCGTTGGAATCACGTCAGGGGGGGGGGGTTGCTCGAGGGACCCACAAGCCAGGGGGGGCGCACCCTAGGGGGGTGCGCCCCCTAGGCTTGTGGTCTCCTCGGGAGTCCTCTCCGGTATCTTTTTGCTCCAGTATTTTTTATATTTTCCAAAAATATTCTCCGTAAATTTTCAGCCCATTCCGAGAACTTTTATTTCTGCACAAAAAACAACACCATGGTAGTTCTGCTGAAAACAGCGTCAGTCCGGGTTAGTTCTAATAAAATCATACCAAAATCATATAAAATTATTGTAAACATGGCATGAATACTTCATAAATTCTAGATACGTTGGAGACGTATCAGCATCCCCAAGCTTAATTCCTGCTCGTCCTCGAGTTGGTAAATGATAAAAGAAATAATTTATGAAGTGTGAATGCTAGCAAGTGCACAAGTTTGATCAATGATAATTCCAATCACGTTTTCTAGCATCAATATAAACAGTAGCTCATCTCATAAAACTTCTCATGATCAAGTAAACAAGCTATTCACATATTAAAGTATAGACCAGAAAGTTTCTTGAAAACTAACAAACCATATTCCTAGTCATCGAACAATTGCAATTCATCTTATTTTCAAGAAGGGTCTATGTAAGAGCTTTGATTTAGCAAATTCCACATACTCAACTATCATATAGTCTTCCATGATTATTGACACTCAAAGCATTTTTTTAGAACAAATAGCATCCATCGAACACAGAGAAAGATAGGGGCTTAATGTTTCGCCTCCCAACTTATTTATCATATAGATAATTGTCAACAATAATAATTCATGATCAAATATATTTGACTGGATATTTATGTTTGGATCTTTCCCCAACACATGATGCTTGCCAAGAGAAAAATGTAAAATAAAGGAAGTGGTCAAGATCACCATGACTCTTGCATAAAGGTAAGTAATAGAAAGTAAAAGATAGGCCCTTCGCAGAGGGAAGCATTGATTTGCAGAGGTGCCAGAGCTCGAGCTTTTAAAACAGGGATGAATAATAGTTTTGAGCGGCATGCTTTCATTGTCAACATAACAACCGAGAGATCTCGGTATCTTCCATGCTATATACATTATAGGTGGTTCCCAAACAGAATGGTAAAGTTTTTACTCCCCCTCCACCAATCAATCACACTCCACGGCGAGCCGAATCCACGGGTACCGTCCATACAAACAACAATCCTGGGGGAGTTTTGTTTCATTATATTTTGATTTGATTTTTGAGCATGGAACAGGGCATCCCGAATACCAGCCACTTTCTCATGAATGATAGTGAATCAACACATATCGTGAGAATAACCCACCTAGCATGGAAGATACTGACAGCCCCTAGTGACTATATGAGCGATTCGGGCATAAAAACAGAATATTATTTGAAGGTTTATTGTTTGGCACATGCGAATTTACTTGGAACGGCAGGTAAATACCGCATATATGTAGGTATGGTGGACTCGTATGGAACAACTTTGGGTTTAAGGGTGTTTGGATGCACAAGTAGTATTTCTACTTCGTGCGGAAGTTTTGGCTAGTATGAGGTGGAAGCAAGCACCACATGTTGGAGGATCCATAACAATATAACTTCAATACAAATATACCCAAACATAACTCATTAAGTTGTCTTCCGTGTCCAATTTTAACTAATTTTCTCGAGTTTGAAAATAATTAATGAGCTCACAATCATAGAAGATGTCCAAGATAGTATATTTATATGTGGAATCTCTCTTCCTTCAATATTCTTTCATGAATTGTTCAAGTGACCAATGCGGTGTTTGCTAACTTTCAATAAATTTTACCACCTGTACTTATTATGTGTGAAGTCATTACTCCCCATGGGATAAGTATATGAAGCATATTTAATTTCATATTTATGATATTCAATTCATTCAACCATTTACTCATAGGATATAAGTGAAGCACGAGAGTGAATGACAAACTACTACAAAAAGATATAAGTGAAGATCAATGCGTAGTCAACAATTAAATAACTATGTGAGGACTCTCTCATCTAAGAATTTCATATCTTAAGCATTTTATTAAACATCAAGCAAAATAAAAAATAGCACTCCAAGAATAGCACACATCATGTGAACGAATAAAAATTTAGGCTCAACATAGGCTAACCGATAATTGTTGATGAAGAGAGGTGGGCTGCGTAGCATCCCCAAGCTTAGATGCTTGAGACTTCTTGAAATATTTACTTGGGGTGCCTTGTGCATCCTCAAGCTTGAGCTTTTGTATCTCGTTCAATCCTCTCATATCATGGTTTCACCTATTCTCAAAAACATCATCCACACAAAACTTGAAAAGAACTCATGAGATAGGTTAGTACACATAATAATAAGTCAACTCTTTATGTACTGCCAATACAAGTTGCAAAATAATTTTCAAACATTAGGTACTGTATACTATCATTTCCACAATTTATATCTATCAATATAGGCTATGGAAACTATAGGATAAGTAGATAACGAAACTATGACAGCATTCTGTCCAAACAGAACAGTCTGTAGAAATTTATGAAAACAGTGTACTTATGTAGCTCAAAAATTATGAAAATTCAGGACATGCTAAATAATTTATATGACATCACTGTGTAAAAATTTCAGAAACTTTCCACGTTCCAGTAAAATATGAAAATTCAAACACTACAGCAAAAGTTTCTGTTTATACACAGCACACATCAAACATGCAATTCAAGCATCCTAAAAGGAAATTCTTGAAACTTTTTATTGAAAAACAAGATTATAAATAACACCTAACAGAGAACAACAAAATAATATGACGCTCCAAGCAAAACTCATATTATGTGACGAATAAAAATATAGCTCTAAGTAAGATATACCGATAGTGTTGAAGACGAAAGAGGGGATGCCTTCCGGGGCATCCCCAAGCTTAGACGCTTGAGTCTTCCTTGAATATTATCTCGGGGGTGCCTTTGGCATCCCCAAGCTTAGGTTCTTGTCACTCCTTATTCTCCTCATATCGGTGTCTCACCCAAAACTTGAAAACTTCAATCACACAAAACTTAACGGAACTTCGTGAGATGGGTTAGTATAATAAAGATAATTCACTTAGGTACTGTCAAGACAAGATTCATAATTCTTCCCACATGACACCTACTGTATTCTATCATTCCCATAATTTATACCGCTAAATATAAGCTATGGAAACACCAAAACAAGCAAACTATGCATGCAAAACAGAATCTGTCAAAAACAGAACAGTATGTGAAGATCTGTAGTGTAACCATACTTCCCTGTCTCTAAGAATTCTGAAGTATTAGGACAACCTGAAGAATTTGTATATGAAGACTTTGTAAAAATTTCAGATCATTATCACGCTCCAGTAAAAATGAAAATTCCTGTACTGGAGTCAAAAGTTTCTGTTTTGGTTCAGCATCAATTCTACTCATCTTGTGAGTCATCCCAAAGGCTTTACTTGGCACTTTATTGAAATAAAAGCTATAAAACATGATTATACAGTAGCTTAATCATGTGGACACACAAAAACAGAAAGGAAAAGTGTTGGGTTGTCTCCCAACAAGCGCTTTTCTTTAATGCCTTTTTAGCTAGGCATGATGATTTCAATGATGCTCACATAAAAGATAAGAATTGAAACACAAAGAGAGCATCATGAAGCATATGACTAGCACATTTAAGCCTAACCCACTTCCTATGCATATGGATTTTGTGAACAAACAATTTACGGGAGCAAGAATCAACTAGCATAGTAAGGCAAAAGAAGCCTAACTTCAAAACTTTGAGCACATAGGGAGGAAACTTGATATTATTGCAATTCCTACAAGCATATGTTCCTCCCTAGAATAATTTTCAGTAGCATCATGAACGAATTCAACAATATAACCAGCACATAAAGCATTCTTTTCATGATCTACAAGCATAGAAATTTTACTACTCCCCACACAAGAAAATTTCTTCTCATGACTAATAGTGGGAGTATCATAAAAGAATTGAATACTACAAATTGGTTCCACATTAAGAGAGTAATATTCAGTAAAAGGATATTCATAATTATGACAAGTATCATAATAGTAATCATCACTCTTTATAGCATACATGTCATCATCATCATCATCATAGATAGGAGGCATGTCATCAACATAATAAATTTGCTCATCAAAACTTGGGGGACTAAACATATCATCTTCATCAAACATAGCATCCCCAAGCTTGCAGCTTTGCATATCATTAGCATCACGAATATTCAAGGAATTCAAACTAACAACATTGAAATCATGCTCATCATACAAAGATTTAGTGCCAAACATTTTAATAACTTCTTCTTCTAACACTTGAGCACAATTTTCCTTTCCATCATTTTCACGAAAGACATTAAAAAGATGAAGCATATGAGGCAACCTCAATTCCATTTTTTTGTAGTTTTCTTTTACAAAACCAAACTAGTGAAAACAAGAAACTAAAAGATTTAATTGCAAGATCTAGAGATATACCTTCAAGCACTCACCTCCCCGGCAACGGCGCCAGAAAAGAGCTTGATGTCTACTATGGAACCTTCTTCTTGTAGACTCGTGTTGGGCCTCCAAGCGCAGAGTTTTGTAGGACAGTAGCAAATTTCCCTCAAGTGGATGACCTAAGGTTTATCAATCCGTGGGAGGCGTAGGATGAAGATGGTCTCTCTCAAGCAACCCTGCAACCAAATAACAAAGAGTCTCTTGTGTCCCCAACACACCCAATACAATGGTAAATTGTATAGGTGCACTAGTTCGGCGAAGAGATGGTGATACAAGTGCAATATGGATGGTAGATATAGGTTTTTGTAATCTGAAAATATAAAAACAGCAAGGTAACTAATGATAAAAGTGAGCACAAACGGTATTGCAATGCTTAGAAACAAGGCCTAGGGTTCATACTTTCACTAGTGCAAGTTCTCTCAACAATACTGACATAGTTGAATCATATGTAAATCCCTCACGTGCGACAAAGAGTTCACTCCAAAGTCACAAATAGCGGAGAACAAACGAAGAAATTATTGTAGGGTATGAAACCACCTCAAAGTTATCTTTTCCGAACAATCGTATGAGCTATCCCTATAAGTGTCACGAACATCCCTAGAGTTCGTACTAAAATAACACCTTAAGATACACATCAACCAAAACCCTAATGTCACCTAGATACTCCAATGTCACCACGAGTACCCATGGGCTTGATTATACGATATGCATCACACAATATCAGATTCATCATGTTCAATCCAACACAAAGAACTTCAAAGAGTGCCCCAAAGTTTCTACCGGAGAGTCAAGACGAAAACATGTGCCAACCCCTATGCATAGATTTCCAAGGTCACGGAGCCCGCAAGTTGATCACCAAAACATACATCAAGTGGATCAATAGAACATCCCATTGTCACCACGGATATCCCATCGCAAGACATACATCAAGTGTTCTCAAATCCTTAAAGACTCAATCCGATAAGTAAACTTCAAAGGGAAAACTCAATTCATCACAAGAAGATAGAGAGGGGAAAACTCCATATGATTCATCTATATTAATAAAGCTCGTGATACATCAAGATCCTGTCATCTCAATAACACGAGAGAGAGAGATCAAACACATAGTTACTGGTACATACCCTCAGCCCCGAGGGTGAACTACTCCCTCCTCGTCATGGAGACCGCCGGGATGACGAAGATGGCCTCCGGTGATGGTTTCCCCCTCCAGCAGGGTGCCGGAACGGTCTCCCGATTGGTTTTTCGTGGCTACAGAGGCTTGCGGCGGCGGAACTCCCGATATAGGTTTCTTTCTGGGGTTTTTTCGATTTATAGGAGTACTTGGCGTTGGAATCACGTCAGGGGGGTGCTCGAGAGACCCACAAGCCAGGGGGGCGCCCCCTAGGCTTGTGGCCTCCTCGGGACTCCTCTCCGGTATCTTTTTGCTCCAGTATTTTTTATATTTTCCAAAAATATTCTCCGTAAATTTTCAGCCCATTCCGAGAACTTTTATTTCTACACAAAAAACGAGACCATGGTAGTTCTGCTGAAAACAACGTCAGTCCGGGTTAGTTCTAATAAAATCATACCAAAATCATATAAAATTATTGTAAACATGGCATGAATACTTCATAAATTATAGATACGTTGGAGACGTATCACTCCCTAGATCGTTTTCTCCTCCGTTCGCGGTTTCGGTAGCGCTAGGCGTAGCCCTGCCGGGATAGCACCACCACCGCCGCCACCACGCCGTCGTGTTGCCGGAGAACTCATCTACCTCTCCGCCCTCGCTTGCTGGATCAAGGAGGCGAAGATCGTCCTCGAGCTGTACGTGTGCTGAACACGGAGGTGCCGTCCGTTCGGCACTAGATTGTGATTGGATCGCGGGACGGCTTGCGATTTGGATCACGAAGACGTTTGACTACATCAACCGCGTTTCTTAACGCTTCCCGCTTAGCAATCTACAAGGGTATGTAGATCCACTCTCCCTCTCGTAGATGCTCATCACCATGGATAGATCTTGCGTGTGCGTAGGAATTTTTTTTGTTTCCCATGCAACGTTCCCCAATAGTTGTGTCACGACCTCATCGATTCCGATTATGAGAAAACATAGCCTCAACGATCCCCATGTGCAGTTGATCTCATCAACCGTGCACATAGCCGATGTCACAAACGACAACAAATCTCATTTGTCGCCTCCACGTATCAAATATGCATCTGATCTAAAACCAAATCCTATAGTAGAGGCTGTGATACCACTGTTTGCGAATACGGTAGGGTGCGTTCACTGCAAATTAAAAATTTCCTACCCGCAGAACATCCAGGAACACGCTAAGGGATATGGATCACGAATCATTACCACTAGACGCGCAGTGCCATGCAACGGAAGTAGAGTTGGGGCGGCGCGTCTCCGGGGTCGTCTCCTCCACGTTAATCTCCCACGTGGCCGATCGGATCCCACGACAGGTTCGCTCGAGTGGTGCAAGCGCACAGCCTCTAACGATATCGGCGCGTGCAGGAGGAACGTTGTGTGGTGGACTACTAGGTCCGATCATACAACCGGCGGCGAGTGGAGGTGGCTAGTTGCAACACATGCAAAGCCCTAGTGACGACACCAAAGCGATCAACCGAAAGAGTGTGCCTCACCTCCACTATATATAGGCATCCATCTCGGGCGCAACTCTTGGGCCTCACATGGATCCTAAAGCCCAAAGTCTACTCGATCATGATCCAAGTCCATCTCGGACCACATCTGACAAGTGTCCTCGGATCCAACCTCATAGGTTCCTTACATTAAGCGCGCGACCACTTAGGGTCAATTCGGCTTGGCCGCAGGTCGGTTCACCTCTGACCTGCTCGGTTGGTAGCGGCCTCTAGCAAGGCATTGATGATCCACAAGTATAAGGGATCAATTGTAGTCCTTTTGATAAGTAAGCGTGTCGAACCCAACGAGGAGCAGAAGGAAATGATAAGCAATTTTCACCAAGGTATTCTCTGCAAGTGTTGTGAGTAACAACGATATATAGTTTTGTAGTAGGATAATTCGTAACAAGTGACAAGTAGCAATAGTAACAAAGGTGCAGCAAGGTAGCCCGGTCCTTTTTATAGCAAAGGACATGCCTGAAAGTACTCTTATATTAAGCAAGCGCCCCCGAGGACACATGGGAATTTATGTCTGTCATGTTCATCATGTTGAGTTGATTTGCGTTCGTTACTTTGATAATTTGATATGTGGGTGGACCGGTGCTAGGGTGTTGTTCTTACTTGAAGAAACAACCTACTTATGATTACCCACTCTCGCAAGCATCCTCAACTACGAAAGAGGAATTAAGATAAATCTATCCATAGCATGAAACGTGTGGATCCAAATCAGCCCCTTATGAAGTAACACAGAAACTGGGGTTTAAGCTTCTGTCACTCTCGCAACGCATCATCTACTTGTTACTCCACACCGCCTTCCCTTAGGCCCTTAACATGGTGAAGTGGTTGTGTAGTCGACGTTCACACGACACCACTAAGAGAAGCAACAACATACACATCATCAAAATATCGAACGAATACCAACTTCACATGATTACTTATTACAAGAATTCTCTCATGTCCTCAGGAACAAAAGTAACTACTCAGACATCATCAACATGTTAAAGATATGAGGTGTAATAATGGATATCAAGGATTGTAACATAATATCTTCCACCAAGTAAACCAACAAGCATCAACTACGAGATGTAATCAACACTACTAGTAACCCAAAGGTACCAATCTGAGGTTTTGACACAAAGATTGAATACAAGAGATGAACTAGGGTTTGAGATGAGATGGTGCTGGTGAATATGTTGCTGAAGATTGGTCCTGCCAGGAAGGAGAAAGCATTGGTGATTACGATGGCTTCGAGCCCCCCCTCTCGGAGGGAAGTTTCCCCGGCAGAATCTCCCTGCCGGAGATCAAAAGGGCCTCTGCCTAGGTTTCCGCCTCGAGACGGCGGAACTTCGTCCTGAAAGTATCCTTATGCTTTTTTCTAGGGTAAAATACACCATATAGGGGAAGAGGGGGGCTGGGAGACCTACTGGGGCCCCACAAGGCAACAGGGCGCGCCCAGGGGGGTGGGCGAGCCCTGTTCGTTTGTGTCCAGCAGGTGGCCCCCTCTGGTATATTTTTGGATCAATAATTCACATATATTCTATAGAAATTCTCCGTGAACTTTTAGGTCATTTGGAATCCAGTGATTTTTTAGCCATTTTCTTGGGTTTTAGGTCCAGAATTCCAGTTTCCAGTGATTTCCCTCTTTGTGATGTACCTTGCATATTCAGAGAGAAAAGGCATAAGAATTGTATCGTAATGAGGAATAATGGACAAGAATAATATACAATATCAATAAGAATTCATGATGCAAAATGGACGTATCAGGCGTGCTGACCACCAAGTGGACAATGAAGCTCGTTAGGCGAACAAGTACATCACACTTCTATTCCCTTTGGGAAATGATATATGTTGAAGTGCTCAAGGAGAGTCTATCATCCTTGTGCTAGCCTGACCTCTTTCTCATTCCAGTGATGCCGACCACAAACCGAATTATCTCATAATCCTTGTCGCATGGCCATGCTTATCTTGGTCGGATCATACGAGGGGCCTAGAGTATATCTCTCCTGTTCGGAGGGGCATATCCCATATTATTCAACCATATCTCGCAACCTGGTCTGGACAAGCCTGAAACCTACATTTATAACTACCCAGTTACGGAGTAGCGTTTGGTCGGGCCAAGCAGGTCTGTCACCATCCCGAGTACATGCGCCAGCTCAGGTCTTAGGACATAGAACGTATGTTGTACTAGAGACTCACATATGAGATATCGCTGTGTCTCATAGTTGGGTCTGTCCGACTCAGACCTTATCTCGACTCGGATCGGACTATATCTAATCCGACCAGATCTTTTCGAGTCCATATTATCCGGTGAGCATCCAATGATTCATGGCCAGTGAGACCAAGCCATCCATCATGTCATATGCTAGTCTAGTCAGTTGTGCGTCCACACAACTCTTTTGACTAGGGACCTTTTAAGATAGTCATCATGCAATGCATAGTCCCACAAACAAGTCACGTACTTGCTGATACATATCATTGATAATGTCGAAGGACTATCTTCATTCATAACCACATAGGAAATATCATCATACATGATTGCCTCTAGGGCATATCTCCAACACGAACTATGAGCCCGTTAAGCCACCACCTGAAGTACTTCGGAAGCGTCAACAATTGCCCGTGGTATGGAAGGAACCTCCGAAGACTTGGCATGCACCCCAAGGATAGCTCTGTGTTTGGCATTATCTCCATTGACCTAAAACAAGTAACCTAGCTCCCCCTGGGTACCTATATAAGCCCAGGGTTTTGTCCGTAGAAAGACAACTATTCACCTTAGGATTTAGAACTTACACAACGATCTTGAAGTAGATTATCAACCTGTACTCGATACCCCATCATTAATACAATCAAAGCAGGACACAAGATTTGACCTCTTCGAGAGGGCCTGAACTTGGGTAAACATCATGTCCCTACTCTTGTTGTTACCATTGTTCTTAGATCCACAACTCGGGACCCCTACCCAAGATCTTTCGGTTTTAGCACCAACATTGGTGGTCCATACGGGTCCCACTGTGTGGTCGATCCGGATCATTGGCTCGTCTTCAGACCAACAACGACATCAGCTGTGGTGACAACTTTGTTCCTCGCCATATTTTTGTGTTCGGAAGTGTGGTGCTTCACGCTAACTCCACTGGTCGCCTTGGCCAGATTGAGAGCTTCGCCCCTGACCAGGTGGTCCTATTCGACAACCTGGAGTACATCGCCGATGCCTGCGGTGATCTCGATCTTTTTGGTTGGGCCCCGAATAGGTTGGGGATTTCTTTGGGAGCCATAATCTCAGAGCCACCCTCTGACCTTGGTCCTCTGCCGAACACCACGTAGGGTCCGGTCTCTAGCTCGGAGTCATCACTTTTAGCCACGGATCACAGCCCTGAATCTGACAGCGCTCTGGAACATGTCCTAAGTAGGATCGAGCGTCTGCTCTGTCTTCGGGTTCAGATCCGATCACCTCCTTTGGTCCCGAACATGGACTTGATCCTACATCGGACCCAGCTTTGAACTCGGGTCCGATCGCCCCCGCAGGGGGCGAATCCGAGGCTACCCCAATGGCCCGGGACAACATACTCCAGATTAGCCTGGCTTACAGCCAGTCAATGGACCCAACCGAACTCTCACTTTCAAACGAATTGTTTGATAGGATCCAGAGCCTCGGGATCTCGGATGAAAAGACTTCGGTCTACGATCAGATCGTATGTAAAGCCGTTGCACGGGAAATTGACATCCCACCAACAAGCCACCTAGTCGCTATAGTCGAGGACCTCACTGACGTTCTCGACTACGCATCCGAGGATGCGGACATGGAGGAAGACGCCGAGGATAGGCCCGAGACGAAGCAATGCAAGACTGGGAAGTAGGCAAAAACTTCCACCTACGATGTTTACATGGTGGACACCCCCCGCGAAGACGCTGGAGGAGATGATGAATAACTCTCCAAGCACAGACGGAGCGGTCGATGCCATAGAAGGAACAACAAAGGCAATGACAACACCAGGGAAGCCGATAACGGCAACCATGAAGACAACAACAACACACCTCTAGCCGTTGAAGACCTAGGCGGCGCCAATGAGGCCACAACCGGTCACATTGACGGCGCTGGAGAAGACGCTCTCTGATGACCCCGAGGATGACAACTACATGCCAGAGATCGAGGAAACAAGCCTCTGGTCCGATGACTTCGTTGTCTTTTAGAACTTGAAAGCCCTCGAGGCCTACTGGAGGCGCTTAATGGCAACAGCCCGAAGTGTTAAACTCGGGCGAGCTTGGCTTAAGGCTGATCATGACACACTGAATGATAAGTAGGTCAAAATCATGTCAGCCGAACAACAACTCGAGGATACACGAACGAGTCAATACAAGCCATACCCGCAGAGACGCCTGCTGTCAGAGTTTGATGATGAAGTAGAAGACGATCCTCCACGAAACCATGATCATTTTGATCAGCAAGACCGCCCTCATAGGGGCGCAGGATAGACCACCAAGTCGGCCATGAGAACTCCCTGCCAACGATCGTTCGGATGACAGAAGACCCAAAAACCAACACGGACATTTGACCTCTGTGACATGCTCGACATGGTACCTCGGTCCATCTATACATCCAGGGGTCGAGAACCCACCGGTCACGCAGGCTACCACGAATGGCTGGATAGGAATACCCGGGCTCGGGAAGATAATCATGTTCGGCCAGCACCATACGACCAATGATGTCTACTACGCAACCTTCTTCTTGTAGACTCATGTTGGGCCTCCAAGCGCAGTGTTTTGTAGGACAGTAGAAAATTTCCCTCAAGTGGATGACCTAAGGTTTATCAATCCGTGGGAGTCGTAGGATGAAGATGGTCTCTCTCAAACAACCCTGCAACCAAATAACAAAAAGTCTCTTGTGTCCCCAACACACCCAATACAATGGTAAATTGTATAGGTGCACTAGTTCGGCGAAGAGATGGTGATGCAAGTGTAATATGGATGGTAGATATAGGTTTTTGTAATCTGAAAATATAAAAACAGCAAGGTAGCAAGTAACAAAAGTGAGCAAAAACGGTATTGCAATGCTTGGAAACAAGGCCTAGGGTTCATACTTTCACTAGTGCAAGTTCTCTCAACAATACTGACATAGTTGAATCATATATAAATCCCTCACGTGCGACAAAGAGTTCACTCCAAAGTAACTCATAGCGGAGAACAACCGAAGAAATTATTGTAGGGTACGAAACCACCTCAAAGTTATCCTTTCCGATCAATCTTATGAACTATCCCTATAAGTGTCACGAACAGCCCTAGAGTTCGTACTAAAATAACACCTTAAGATACACATCAACCAAAACCCTAATGTCACCTAGATACTCCAATGTCACCACGAGTACCCATGGGCTTGATTATACGATATGCATCACACAATTTCAGATTCATCATGTTCAATCCAACACAAAGAACTTCAAAGAGTGCCCCAAAGTTTCTACCGGAGAGTCAAGATGGAAACATGTGCCAACCCCTATGCATAGATTCCCAAGGTCACGGAAACCGCAAGTTGATCACCAAAACATACATCAAGTGGATCAATAGAACATCCCATTGTCACCACGGATATCCCATCGCAAGACATACATCAAGTGTTCTCAAATCCTTAAAGACTCAATTCGATAAGAAAACTTCAAAGGGAAACCTCAATTCATCACAAGAAGATAGAGAGGGGAAAACTCCATATGATTCATCTATATTAATAAAGCTCGCGGTACATCAAGATCGTGTCATCTCAAGAACACGAGAGAGAGAGAGAGATCAAACACATAGCTACTGGTACATACCCTCAGCCCCGAGGGTGACTACTCCCTCCTCGTCATGGAGACCGCCAGGATGATTAAGATGGCTTCCGGTGATGGTTTCCCCCTCCGGCAGGGTGCCGGAACGGGCTCCCGATTGGTTTTACGTGGCTACAGAGGCTTGCGGTGGAAGAACTCCCGATCTAGTTTTCTTTCTGGGGGTTTTGGTATTTATAGGAATACTTGGTGTTGGAATCAAGTCAGGGGGACTCCCAAGGGGCCCACAAGCCAGGGGGCGCGCCCTGGGGGGGGGGGGCGCCCCCTAGGCTTGTGGCTGCCTCGGGACTCCTCTCCGGTATCTTTTTGCTCCAGTATTTTTTATATTTTCCAAAAATATTCTCCGTAAATTTTCAGCCCATTCCGAGAACTTTTATTTCTGCACAAAAATCGACACCATGGTAGTTCTGCTGAAAACAGCGTCAGTCCGGGTTAGTTCTAATAAAATCATACCAAAATCATATAAAATTATTGTAAACATGGCATGAATACTTCATAAATTATAGATACGTTGGAGACGTATCAGCATCCCCAAGCTTAAAGCCTGCTCGTCCTCGAGTAGGTAAATGATAAAAGAAATAAATTATGAAGTGTGAATGCTAGCAAGTGCACAAGTTTGATCAATGATAATTCCAATCACTTTTTCTAGCATCAATACAAACCATAAACAGTAGATGATCTCATAAAACTTCTCATGATCAAGTAACAAGCTATTCACATGTTAAAGTATAGACCAGAAAGTTTCTTGAAAACTAACAAACCATATTCTTAGTCATCGAACAATTGCAATTCATCTTATTTTCAGGAAGGGTCTATGTAAGAGCTTTGATTTAGCAAATTCCACATACTCAACTATCATATAGTCTTCCATGATTATTGACACTCAAAGCATATTTTTAGAACAAATAGCATCCATCGAACACAGAGAAAGATAGGGGCTTAATGTTTCGCCTCCCAACTTATTTATCATATAGATAATTATCAACAATAATAATTCATGATCAAATATATTTGTGTGGATATATATGTCTAGATCATTCCCCAACACATGAAGCTTGCCATGAGAAAAAGGCGAAATATAGGAAGTGGTGAAGATCACCATGACTCTTGCATAAAGGTAAGTACTAGAAAGTAAAAGATAGGCCCTTCGCAGAGGGAAGCATTGATTTGCAAAGGTGCCAGAGCTCGAGCTTTTAAAACAGAGATGAATAATAATTTTGAGCGGTATGCTTTCATTGTCAACATAACAACCGAGAGATCTCAGTATCTTCCATGCTAGATACATTATAGGCGGTTCCCAAACAGAATGGTAAAGTTTTTACTCCCCCTCCACCAATCAATCACTCTCCACGGCGAGCCGAATCCACGGGTACCGTCTATACAAACAACAATCCTGGGGGAGTTTTGTTTCATTATATTTTGATTTGATTTGTGAGCATGGAACTGGGCATCCCGAATACCAGCCACTTTCTCGTGAATGATAGTGAATCAACACATATCGTGAGAATAACCCACCTAGCATGGAAGATACTAACAGTCCCTAGTCACTATATGAGCGATTCGGGCATAGAAAACAGAATATTATAGTTTACTTGGAACGGCAGGTAAATACCGCATATAGGTAGGTATGGTGGACTCATATGGAACAACTTTGGGTTTAAGGGTGTTTGGATGCACAAGTAGTATTTCTACTTGGTGCGGAAGTTTTGGATACTATGAGGTGGAAGCAAGCACCACATGTTGGAGGGTCCATAACAATATAACTTCCATACAAATATACCCAAACATAACTCATTAAGTTGTCTTCCTTGTCCAATTTTAACTAATTTGCTCGAGTTTGAAAGTAATTAATGAGGTCACAATCATACAAGATGTCCAAGATAGTATATTTATATGTGTAATCTCTCTTCCTTCAATATTCTTTCATGAATTGTTCAAGTGACCAATGCGGTGTTTGCTAACTTTCAATAAATTTTACCACCTATACTTATTATGTGTGAAGTCATTACTCCCCATGGGATAAGTATATGAAGCATATTTAATTTCATATTTATGATATTCAATTCATTCAACCACAGGATATAAGTGAAGCACGAGAGTGAATGACAAACTACTCCAAAAAGATATAAGTGAAGACCAATGCGTAGTCAACAATTGAATAACTATGTGAAGACTCTCTCATCTAAGAATTTCAGATCTTAAGTAATTTATTAAATAGCAAGCAAAAGAAAAATAGCACTCCAAGAATAGCACGCATCATGTGAACGAATATAAATTTAGGCTCAACATAGGCTAACCGATAATTGTTGATGAAGAGAGGTGGGCTGCGTAGCATCCCCAAGCTTAGATGCTTGAGACTTCTTGAAATATTTACTTGGGGTGCCTTGGGCATCCCCAAGCTTGAGCTTTTGTGTCTCGTTCAATCCTCTCATATCATGGTTTCACCTATTCTCAAAAACTTCATCCACACAAAACTCGAAAAGAACTCGTGAGATAGGTTAGTACATATAATAATAAATCAACTCTTTATGTACTGCCAAGAGAAGTTGCATAATAATTGCAAACATCATCTACTGTTTACTATCATTTCCACAATTTATATCTATCAATATAGGCTATGGAAACTATACGATAAGTAGATAACGAAACTATGACAGCAATCTGTCCAAACAGAACAGCCTGTAGAAATTTATGAAAACAGTGTACTTATGTAACTCAAAAAATTATGAAAATTTAGGATAAGCTAACTAATTTATATTAAAACACTATGTAAAAATTTCAGAAACTTTCCACGTTCCAGTAAAATATGAAAATTCAAACACTACAGCAAAAGTTTCTGTTTTTACACAGCACACATCAAACATGCAATGCAAGCTTCCTAAAGGCAATTCTTGGAACTTTTTATTGAAAAACAAGATTATAAATAACACCTAACAGAGAACAAGAAAATAAAATTACGCTCCAA
Source organism: Elymus sibiricus (assembly GCA_039707655.1). Classification (NCBI taxonomy): domain Eukaryota; kingdom Viridiplantae; phylum Streptophyta; class Magnoliopsida; order Poales; family Poaceae; genus Elymus; species Elymus sibiricus. The sequence goes on from CM077667.1 coordinate 129,150,251, forward strand.
GCAAAACTCATATTATGTGACGAATAAAAATATAGCTCCAAGTAAGATATACCGATAATGTTGAAGACGAAAGAGGGGATGCCTTCCGGGGCATCCCCAAGTTTATTCTCTTGAGTCTTCCTTGAATATTACCTTGGGGTGCCTTGGGAATCCCCAAGCTTAGGTTCTTTTCACTCCTTATTCTTCTCATATCGGTGTCTCACCCAAAACATGAAAACTTCAATCACACAAAACTTAACGGAACTTCGTGAGAAGGGTTAGTGTAGTAAAGATAAATCATTCACTTAGGTACTGTCAAGACAAGATTCATAATTGTTCCCACATGATACCTACTGTATTCTATCATTCCCATAATTTATACCGCTAAATATAAGCTATGGAAACACTAAAACAAGTAAACTATGCATGCAAAACAGAATCTGTCAAAAACAGAACAGTCTGTAGAAATTTATGAAAACAGTGTACTTATGTAGCTCAAAAATTATGAAAATTCAGGACATGCTAAATAATTTATATGACATCACTGTGTAAAAATTTCAGAAACTTTCCACGTTCCAGTAAAATATGAAAATTCAAACACTACAGCAAAAGTTTCTGTTTATACACAGCACACATCAAACATGCAATTCAAGCATCCTAAAAGGCAATTCTTGAAACTTTTTATTGAAAAACAAGATTATAAATAACACCTAACAGAGAACAACAAAATAATATGATGCTCCAAGCAAAACTCATATTATGTGACGAATAAAAATATAGCTCTAAGTAAGATATACCGATAGTGTTGAAGACGAAAGAGGGGATGCCTTCCGGGGCATCCCCAAGCTTAGACGCTTGAGTCTTCCTTGAATATTACCTCGGGGGTGCCTTTGGAATCCCCAAGCTTAGGTTCTTGTCACTCCTTATTCTCCTCATATCGGTGTCTCACCCAAAACTTGAAAACTTCAATCACACAAAACTTAACGGAACTTCGTGAGAAGGGTTAGTGTAGTAAAGATAAATCATTCACTTAGGTACTGTCAAGACAAGATTCGTAATTGTTCCCACATGATACCTACTGTATTCTATCATTCCCATAATTTATACCGCTAAATATAAGCTATGGAAACACTAAAACAAGTAAACTATGCATGCAAAACAGAATCTGTCAAAAACAGAACAGTCTGTGAAGATCTGTAGTGTAACCATACTTCCCTGTCTCGAAAAATTCTGAAAAATTAGGACAACCTGAAGAATTTGTATATTAAGACTGTGTAAAAATTTCAGATCATTATCACGGTCCAGTAAAAAAATGAAAAATAATGTACTGGAATGAAAAGTTTCTGTTTTGGTTCAGCATCAATTCTACTCATCTTGTGAGTCATCCCAAAGGCTTTACTTGGCACTTTATTGAAATAAAAGATACAAAACATGATTAATACAGTAGCTTAATCATGTGAACACTCAAAAACAGAAAGGAAAAGTGTTGGGTTGTCTCCCAACAAGCGCTTTTCTTTGAAGCCTTTTAGCTAGGCATGATGATTTCAATGATGCTCACATAGGAATAATAGATAAAACATGCAAAAGAGCATCATGAATCTCATGACAAGCACATTTAAGTCTAATCCACTTCCTATGCATAGGGATTTTGTGAGCAAACAATTTATGAGAGCAACAATCATCTAGCATAGGAAGGCAAAACAAGCATGACTTCAAAACTTTCAACACATTGAGAGGAGACTTGAGATTATTGCAATATGTAGAAGCATAAGATCCTCTCTCATAATAATTTTCAGTAGCATCATGAATGAATTCAACAATATAACCAGCACACAAAGAATTATTTTCGTGATCTACAAGCATAGAAATTTTACTACTCTCCACACAAGAAAATTTCTTCTCATGACTAATAGTGGGAGTATCATAAAAGAATTGAATACTACAAATTGGTTCCACATTAAAAGAGTAATATTCAGTAAAAGGATATTCATAATTATGACAAGTATCATAATAGTAATCATCACTCTTTTTCATCGCATAAGTATCATCACAATAATCATCATAAGTAGGAGGCATGCAGTCATTATAACAAATTTGATCATTCAAAGTAGGGGGAATAAAAAGATCATCTTCATTAACCATAGCATCCCCAAGCTTGGGACAAACATTAATTGCAGCAAATAAATTCTCAAACATGTTATTTTCATCAAACATAGCATCCCCAAGCTTGTGGCTTTGTATATCATAAACATAATCACTCTCATCATTAATAGTATGAATATCACCAATATTATAGCAAGTATTATCATCATCTTCCAAGTTGGTGCCATAAATATTTTCAAGATTATAAGAAGTATCATTATCTTCCCAATCATAATTATCACAACAAGCAATAGGCATAACAAAATCATCCTCAAGTGTATCATCTTCCACAACTATTTTTGATTCATTCTCATGAGGCCTATCAATAATGGGAGCAACATTATTTGGGAGAGATACCTCTTTACCTTTACTTTTCCTTCTTTTCTTCTTCTTCACCACATTATGTGTGGGTTTATTTAATTCCTCCAAGCTTCTTTTTGAAGAGGTTGGTTGAATAAAAAGCTCCTCCTCGTTACCTGATTCATCATAAGAAAAGATAGGAGGATATTGGGAAACCTCTTCCCCTTCCTTAGTATTCTCTTCATCTTCTATTTGTTTTCTTGTCTTTAAGTAATTGGCAATATAAGGATTCTCAATGCAATACATATAGATTTCATTTAGATCAAAATCAATCATTTTCATGAGAACCCAAGCTGGAACATCCTTAGTTTTATGTTTCATTTCTTCATACCCCAAAAATAGACTAAGTTCATTATGATGCTCAAGGGTAATGAGGTTATCACAATTTTTGGACACAATTCGATCATGAAATAATTCACATTGGAAATTAAAATGACCACTTTCATTGCAAAGTTCACAAGGACGGCGAGAAATATTAAGTCTTTCAGCACAAACATATAGCCTCTCTTGCAACCATTTAGTTTCTAAATACTTATGCCTCTTACAGAATCTATCTTCCCTTTTAGGCATGTCTTCACAAACTCTATGCGCTCCACAAAAATTGACATGCTTATAAGAAATCTTTTTATCATGACTAGTGCAATCATCATTAGTACTATGGATATTCAAAGAATTCATACTAACAACATTGCAATCATGATCATCACTCAAAGATTTAGTGCCAAATATTTTAATAACTTCTTCTTCTAACACTTGAGCACAATTTTCTTTTCCATCATTTTCACGAAAGACATTAAAAAGATGAAGCATATGCGGCAACCTCAATTCCATATTTTTTGTAGTTTTCTTTTATAGACTAAACTAGTGATAAAACAAGAAACTAAAAGATTTAATTGCAAGATCTAAAGATATACCTTCAAGCACTCACCTCCCTGCAACGGCGCCAGAAAAGAGCTTGATGTCTACTACGCAACCTTCTTCTTGTAGACTCGTGTTGGGCCTCCAAGCGCAGAGTTTTGTAGGACAGTATCAAATTTCCCTCAAGTGGATGACCTAAGGTTTATCAATCTGTGGGAGGCATAGGATGAAGATGGTCTCTCTCAAACAACCCTGCAACCAAATAACAAAGAGTCTCTTGTGTCCCCAACACACCCAATACAATGGTAAATTGTATAGGTGCACTAGTTCGGCGAAGAGATGATGATACAAGTGTAATATGGATGGTAGATATAGGTTTTTGTAATCTGAAAACATAAAAACAGCAAGGTAGCAAGTAACAAAAGTGAGCAAAAATGGTATTGCAATGCTTGGAAACAAGGCCTAGGGTTCATACTTTCACTAGTGCAAGTTCTCTCAACAATACTGACATAGTTGAATCATATGTAAATCCCTCACGTGCGACAAAGAGTTCACTCCAAAGTAACTCATAGCGGAGAACAACCGAAGAAATTATTGTAGGGTACGAAACCACCTCAAAGTTATCCTTTCCGATCAATCTTATGAGCTATCCCTATAAGTGTCACGAACAACCCTAGAGTTCGTACTAAAATAACACCTTAAGATACACATCAACCAAAACCCTAATGTCACCTAGATACTCCAATGTCACCACGAGTATCCATGGGCTTGATTATACGATATGCATCACACAATTTCAGATTCATCATGTTCAATCCAACACAAAGAACTTCAAAGATTGCCCCAAAGTTTCTACCGGAGAGTCAAGACGAAAACATGTGCAAACCCCTATGCATAGATTCCCAAGGTCACGGAACCCGCAAGTTGATCACCAAAACATACATCAAGTGGATCAATAGAACATCCCATTGTCACCACGGAGATCCCATCGCAAGACATATACATCAAGTGTTCTCAAATCCTTAAAGATTCAATCCGATAAGAAAACTTCAAAGGGAAAACTCAATTCATCACAAGAAGATAGAGAGGGGAAAACTCCATATGATTCATCTATATTAATAAAGCTCGCGGTACATCAAGATCGTGTCATCTCAAGAACACGAGAGAGAGAGAGAGAGAGATCAAACACATAGCTACTGGTATATACCCTCAGCCCCGAGGGTGAACTACTCCCTCCTCGTCATGGAGACTGCCGGGATGATGAAGATGGCCTCCGGTGATAGTTTCCCCCTCCGGCAGGGTGCCGGAACGGGCTCCCGATTGGTTTTTCGTGGCTACAGAGGCTTGCGGCGGCGGAACTCCCGATCTAGGTTTCTTTCTGGGTTTTTTGTATTTATAGGAATACTTGGTGTTGGAATGAAGTCAGGGGGACTCCCGCGGGGCCCACAAGCCAGGGGGCGCGCCCTAGGGGGGGCGCGCCCCCTAGGCTTGTGGCTGCCTCGGGACTCCTCTCCGGTATCTTTTTGCTCGAGTATTTTTTTTATTTTCCAAAAATATTCTCCGTAAATTTTCAGCCCATTCCGAGAACTTTTATTTCTGCACAAAAAACGACACCATGGTAGTTCTGCTGAAAACAACGTCAGTCCGGGTTAGTTCTAATAAAATCATACCAAAATCATATAAAATTATTGTAAACATGGCATGAATACTTCATAAATTATAGATACGTTGGAGACGTATCAACCAACACTCTGTCGCCCGAGTTATACGAGCTGCTCACCCAATGTGCTTCATTGATCAGGTCATGCAACACCAATTTCCTGAAGGGTTTAAACCCGTCAACATAGAACCTTACGATGGGACTATGGTCCCAGTGGTATGGATTGAAGATTTTCTTCTCCATATCCACATGGCAAGAGGAGATGACCTCCACGCCATCAAATACCTACCCCTGAAGCTTAAGGGACCGGCAAGGCACTAGCTCAACAGCCTTCCCGAGGACTCCATCTGAAGATGGGAGGAGATCAAAAATGCATTCAGAGCAAACTTCCAAAGCACTTATGTGCAACCTTCGGATGCCGATAACCTTAACCTTATCAAGCAACAGCCTCGCGAATCAGCTCTTAACTAAAAAACAAATAACCGACTGCCCCGAGGCAAAAACAATTGGGGCCTTACGTAATGGCACAGGGCAAGCCGAAAACAATCGACGCACTGATCTCTCTCGTGACTTGGTTTTTGTCGGAGAAGACAACTGGCTTGCTCGTAGCAGTACCAACGTGGGTGATCCCAGCACCTGTGAAGTCTGCGACGAAAACGGCAAGCCTCGACGCAAACTAAATAATAAGCGTCATCATAAAAACGGTCACAATAGTGACGCTAAAGATACAACAGTTAATGTTGGATTCAGCAATCAGCTCAGCAACCAGAAAAAGAAGCCCTTTAAAGGGAAGAAGGATGGCCTGTCTGAAGGAAGCCCTTTAAACGGGTGCCCTCCAACATGTCAACTGTCCCGGGAGTTTTGTTTAATTTATTTTTGATTATGTAGGACTGGGCATCCTTTTTACCAGCCGCTCTCGTGCAATGATAGGCAAATAAATGCCCATCTTGAGAATAACCTACTTAGCTTGGAAGATATTGACCGCTCGTCGCCCCATGAGCGGTACGAGCACACAAAACATATGTTTATTTGAATTTTTAGATGTGGCACATGCAAATTTACTTGGAACGGTAGGGTAATACCGCATATAGGTAGATATGGTGGACTCATTTGGAACAACTTGGGTTTAAGGATTTTGGATGCACAAGCAGCATTCCCGCTTAGTACAGGTGAAGGCTAACTATAGATTGAGAAGCGACCAGCTAGAGAGAGAAAACGATCATAGCTATGCATTGAGAATAATTAACATTGAATGCTAGCATGAGTAGGATATAAACACGTTGAACATAAATATCATGGAGGCTACATTGGATTTGAATCAACTACATGTTTGCACATGTGCCAAGTCAAGCCGCTCGAACTACTCAGAGGAAGATACCATAATAACATACCACATCACAACTATTTTAATGCATGTTGACACATAAGATAAATCATTATTGACTCCTAGCTATGTAAGCATGGCATGAGAAACTATAATATCTAATTGTCATCATAAACATGTTTACTCATATTATGTTGAATCATGATCAAACGAGCTAAACATATTTATAAAAACAGAAAACAAGAATAGTTCATACCAGCTTCCTCTATCACGATCACTTCATCAAATATCGTCATTATTGCCATTCACTTGTGTCGGGGTACACAAACAGGGGTGTTTATTTCCCCCTGACTTGTGCACGGACGCTAAGCCTCTGACCCGATGGCCTAAGCCTGCCGGGGAAAGCTACTGCCTCGTCAACACCAGTCCAAGCCAGAGAAGCCGCTCTACATGACATCAAGGAGCGCATCAAGAAGACGAAGCCAACATCCAAGATCAAGGCCCGGACAAACGCAGCCTATGCTGGCCAGCAGCGCCGGCAAGGACGATGAAACGGCCCAAGACAGGCCCGAGCTGCACCAGCCACGTCCCCAGTGCCTGCCGGGGACCGAGGCGCGCACACCTTCAAGAAGACCCGGGAAGTCATCCCCCGGCAGGCACGAGCCGATCGGCCACCGCTCCACCGCATCGTAATACCAGTCAGTTGTCGATGCGGTGTCGAGCCCTCAGGTGGCTAAGTAGCTCTCTCTAAGCATGTGGCGATGCACCGGAAGGCAGATTATATCCATTGGACACCCGTCCAGACGCGTATCAAGATACTAAGCAACAGTCAGCCAAGCGGTGGTAAGTGCTTGCCGGGGATGCACCCCCGCACGCCACCTAGGCTAGTATTTATGGCATTTTGTCCTAAGTGCCAGAGTTAGGTATGATAGCGCTGTTAGCTATCTAATCACTAGATAATGTCTGTTTTGCCACTGTGGTTTCCCCTTGACTTATAAAAGAAGGCCCAAGGCAGCCTAGCTCAAGATTCGGACCTTTGGACACTTGTACTCGCGTAGCAGCTCCCCCGAAGGCGACCTTGCCGGGTTTGAGCGCTGCGTGTGCTTCGTGTTCCTCTGATAAATCCACCAAAGCAAGAGTAAAACACCAGCGTCACATCGTCGTGTTGTCTCACTACCTCTGCTCTTTGTGCAACGTGACCTCACCCCTGCCGAACCACAAATGGGCTTGTAGCCCCATAGGCGATCGTGTGCATCCTGCCCCAACATCTTTGGCGCGCTAGGTAGGGGGCAGCGTCATTTTGCGCGAACCTGAGTTCGTGAGCGGTGCGTCGATCTTCATCACCGTCTTCTTCATCTATGGCTCCCAAGAAGAAGACTGGCACGACCACGCATCCCTCCACTTCGAAGGCCCCCTTGCACACAGCTACGGACGTCGTTGGCGCCGCGGCAGCGGCGAATGAGACGGGCGTCGTGGGCGACGCGACTGGCGCAGGCGGCGCCACCGTCGTGTCCCCCACGGCCGAAGCTGGAGCGAGGAACGCCGAAGAGGAGCAAGCCCGCCTAATCCCAGGGAGGTGTGGCTTGATCCGATAGGCAAAGAAAGGAATAGAGGTACTCGGCTATACCCCTCTCTCCTCTCTAGGCATGTGATCAGTTCTACATGGTGGCGGTGCCGCCAGTGTCGATAAGCTTGCGTGAGGCTCGGTCCTGCATTTATTCTGTCAAGGGTAAATTCCGAGCCGAATGCTAGAGCGAATCCACCAATTGACACCCCCGACAAGCGAACCATGGCAAGGTCCCGTTCGTCAACGCCGCCATCGCATTGGTCGCCACTGGACCGTTGGGCACGAAGGAAAGGAGGGAACGCTCGGCCATTCAAGTTTGCTCCCCCGTTTTTCGTTAGTTGTGGATATCTGCACTAACCCGGCAGGCTTGTGCTGAGGGTTGTACTCATAACTAACGGGCCTCCCAAGTTTCTCCATTTCCCCCTTCTTCGCTTTCCCTTTATCTCAGGGCAAAGGCAGGTACACGCGCGTGTATTCACCAGGAAACGCGAAGAGGAGGGGTGGCCATGAATGGAGGAAGGGACGGTGTGCGCGAATAAATACTCACCAGGACGGGAGGGGGGCCATAATGAAAGCTAAGTTGACATGATTATTAACTTACATTAGAACTCGCATTCGTATATTACCCCTCCTTAATAACCAAGGTTTCGTATGTTGAGTCTTGCGCGCAATGGAACCTTACCGCATTTGTTTGCGCCTTTGTTTTGTTTCGAGCCTGCTCAACAAAACATGCGACAGCATCAAACACCGTCAAGGAAAAACTCACCGGCAGTGTGTCCTTGCCAGCAGAATGCTAAGGACCCGTTCCTCAAAGCAATCACGGCATCATGTTGTTTGCGGGTAACCAGAGCGCGCAAAAGAAAACGACTACACAAATGCCGGAAAGAAAGCGAGGGGGATAGCATGCGTTTACATAAAGATATCAGCTCAGCAAACATTAAAGCAAAGATAGTGCATGGCCTAATACGGGATACATATTGTCTCTAAAGTACAGGATAGCACGGCAGCAAAAGTGGCTCAAGCCTAACCCCGGAGACTCCCCTGGGTTCTTGGGACTGAGAGGACCCTTTCAGCAAGGGGACCGGCCTTCTTTACGGCAGCAGAGGTGTCGGCGCCCGGTGGCAGCTTCTTGAAACCATCGGAGAGGTCGAGCTCCGGGTGGAAGAAGGTGAGGTTGCTCAGGACCGGGAAGAGAGCGTCACGGGCCAGCTTCCGGGACTTGTTGGCAAAGCAGGCGGCCCTGTCGTCCTCGTATATCTTCAACCCCTCGATCAAGCCTTCAAAGAAGAGTGTCAGTTTGATGCTTGGAACATCATGCTTGCCGACGGAGAAGGCCCAACTCTTCATGTCTGTATTTACAATTTGGGCAGTGAGGCGCTCGGCGATGTCAGTCATGCTCTTGATCTAGAGGTCTCGCTGCTGAATTTGGTTCTCCAGCTTGTCTTCTGCAACTTTCTGGAGGATCTTCGCATTGTTCAGGTCTGTCAGCACAGCTTCTCGCAGACACCGGAAGATTCAAGGTCTTTATCCAAGGAAGCAAGCCTGGATTTCATGTTGGAGATGGTGTCAATGGCGGCGTCGAGATCTTGGCTCTTGGAGGAAAGTTGCGATTGCGCCTCTTCGAGAGTGGCTTTCGCTTTTGGCGCTTCCTCCTTGAGGGCCCCAATCACCTTGCTACTCCCGGCAAGGTCCTTCGTTAGCTTGTTCAGTTGGGCCTCGAGATTGGTTTTGGCGGCGGATGCGGCAGCAAGCTCGTCTGCCACTTTCTTCAGTTGAGCTGAGGACTCCAGAGAGAGCGCGTCGAGAGTGGCCTTGTGGCCATCCTCCAGCTCTTTGGTGCGTTGCTGAACACGGGTCTCCTGCTCCTCATCCTTGCCGCGGAGAGTAGGTTCGAGTGCCCCTTCCCGGGAGGAGATGTTCGTCTCTCTGGTGTTCAGAAGCGCTTCGCGCTCCACCAGTCGAGCCTCTCGGGCTGCAACATCCTCCCTGGCCATGGATAGCGTCTCATACTGCCTCTTAAGCGAAGAGACCTGCCTGTTGTACCACCCTCGCAGTTTGTTCCCTTTGTCCCTCACATGTTGGTCCACGAGGTCAGCCAAGTCGTGCTGCTCCTTGACCGCCTGCAATTTCAGGCTGTACCTGCTCTGCACATCCTTGAGCCTTGCTGCCATGGATTCCAAGAAAGCCAAATCTTTGGCGCCATCGGCGGAACCGTCAGCTTCTTCAACCTTCTGAGACAGCGGTGCCAGTATCCTTCTAATTTCCTCATCAAGGTCTGCGCCTGCTGAGAAGGGTGAGCCAGGAGCTGTGGGGCCAAGTTGAGCAGTGACCAGCACCAGTTGGCTCAGGGGAGATCACAGGGCCGATGCCAGAGGATAGCTTGAAGAGGAGGGCCCCATGGACTAGAGAGGAGTCTTCTCCTCAATGATTGTATCTGGGCCAGGTGCGCTGCCGGGGGTTGGTTCCGTCCTTTCCGAGGAATCCAGCTTATGTTCCCCGAGCGGTGGGATTTGTCTTCTATCCGGGGGACGAAGAATTGCCTGAACAAATCCACGTTGGGGGCAACTCCAACAAAATTCTCGCACAGAAGGGCTAAGATCGCCATGCACGCCATTGCATTGGGCATGAAATCCAAGAGGTGGAATCCATACACCGTCATCATGGCGCGGAAGAAGTCAGAGAAGGGGGAGAGAGGCCACAGAGAAAGTACGCGCAGAAGAAGCGGTACGAATGTGATGGCATCTTCTCTTTGGGGCTGTCCGGGAGAACTACGGGCGCTCCATGCCCGTTTGTTTCCCTCCCCCACATTTAGGCATACCTTGCGATTAAGGCGTTGCCATCCAGGTTCGACGGGGAGAAAACGACATCTTTGTGTTGACGCTTCTCCAGCTCTTCTGCTTTCCTCTTCCTCTCTTCAACCGCCGGGTCTGCCGGTGCGGCCGCCTGCTTCCGCTTCACGGCGTTCGTCTTCTTCCCCATCTCTTGAGCTCTCAAGGGCAGCGGAGGACCTGGTAGCGCTTAATGGGTGGGTGGCGGTGGCGGAAGCGGTTTCTTGGCTTGAGGAGGAAGATGAAGGAAGGTAGAACAGACGCGAATGAGCAACGCCCCTGCGCGTTACCTTTTTATTTGGGAACCCGCGCGGGGGCTGGCTCTTCGCTATCTTTTCGGAAAAATGCCATTTCTTTAAATGGCAACGGCTACTGTTCCACGACCCCATGACCTGCGGTAATTACGCGGAGTGGACGTGGGTTTGACAAGTCATCACGGCCAAGGACGTGAGGGCAACATTCCTTCGACGCGTGTCCGTGCACAGTTTGGGGCCTAACCCAACGATGCCAAGCGACACGTATGGCTCAGGCCCGAGGGCTTCTGTTGGGGTACACAAACAGGGGTGTTTATTCCCCCCTGACTTTTGCACGGACGATAAGCCTCCGACCTGATGGCCTAAGCCTGTCGGGGAAAGCTACTGCCTCGTCAACACTAGTCCATGCCAGAGAAGCCGCTCTACGTGAGATCAAGGAGCGCATCAAGAAGACGAAGCCAACATCCAAGACCAAGGCCCCAGTAGAAGCAGCCTATGCTAGCCAGCAGCACCGACAAGGACGATGCAACGGCCCAAGACAGGCCCGAGCCACGCCAGCCACATCCCTGGTGCCTGCCGGGGACCGAGGCGCACACACCTTCAAGAAGACTAGGCAAGCCATCCTCCGGCAGGCGAGAGCCGATCGGCCACCGCTCCACCGCATCGCAACACCAGTTAGTTTTTGATGCGGTGTCGAGCCCTCAGGTGGCTAAGTGGCTCTCGCTAAGCACGTGGCGACGCACCGGAAGGTAGATTATATCCATTTGACACCCGTCCAGAGGCGTGTCAAGATACTAAGCAACAGGCAGCCAAGCGGTGGCAAGAGCTTACCGGGGATGCACCCCCGCACGCCACCTAGGCTAGCATTTATGGCATTTTGTCCTAAGTGTCAGAGTTAGGTATGATAGCGCTGTTAGCTATCTAATCACTAGATAATGTCTGTTTTGCCACTGTGGTTGCCACTTGACCTATAAAAAGAGGCCCAAGACAGCTTAGCTCAAGATTCGGACCTTTGGACACTTGTACTCGCGTAGCAACTCCCCCGAAGGCGACCTTGCCGGGTTTGAGCGCTGCGTGTGTTTCGTGTTCCTCTGATCAATCCACCAAAGCATGACTAGGGTTTTACGCTTCTCAGCGGCCTGAACCTGGGTAAAACACCAGCGTCTCATCATCATGCTGTCTCACTACCTCTGCTCTTTGTGCAACGTGACCTCACCCCTGCCGAACCACAAAGGGGCTCGTAGCCCCATAGGTGATCGTGTGCATCCTGTCTCGACAACTTGCACGACCGAATGATGTGAAAATAACAATAGTGCAAGTGTATCGTGGACTAAGATGGAGTCTGCGAAACAGTTTATACAAAGGAGAAGAAAGGGTAATATTGGCTCTTTGTTAGATCAACAATAGTGCATATGAGAGCCACTCAACATTCTCATCATGGTCCTCCCTTTTAATGAGTCATCAAAAAGAAGAGAAATTTAGAAAAACACACTGGAATATTTTCGAGTTTTTGGTTGTCTCGAAGAAAGCAAATAAACCAGGGAAAAACGAAAAGTGAGAAAAACTATTTACATGGGAAAGCTTCCAACAAGCACAAGAAATCATTTTGGGTTTTCTTTTAGTAATGCAAACTAATTAAACAAGAAAGAAGAACCGAAAAGAAGCGAGAAATATATTTTGGTTTTCAAAGTTTTTCGAACACACAAGAAAAAAGCAAAAAAATAAAACTAACACGGATATACAATGAAAGAGCATGAACACCGACGGTCGTATGAAATGTGTGTATATGAATGTAATGTCGGTGAGAAATTCGTACTCCCCAAGCTTAGGCTTTTGGCCTAGCTTGGTGATCACCATCCGAAGTAGCCATCGGGTCCAGGAGGGAAGTAGTTTGGCAGAGGCACTTGGGCATCCCAAGTCTGGTCCGCGGCCTCCGCCTCAGCCAACTCAATCCAGTAAGTGGTTATATCTGATGGCATGACGACATATATGTGCCTGGCATGATAGCTAAACAAAGAGGGTGCAGGAAAAAAAATCAGATCGCGACTTCTCGCGCTATATACCACGTTATATCACAAGTGGTGCGGGGACTCAGGTTCATCGATAAAGTGGTGTTCTATCATAGACTGGTGGTTAAGGTAAACCTTATGTAACAAGTAATCAGTAGTTTTGCTAAGCTTATATTGACATTAAAGTGTTTTGCTAAGCGAGTGGCATAAATACCACCATGGACCTTCTCCCTGATCTGGTTACCATGCAGTCGGCGTGAAGCAATAGCTCCTAAGTTGTACGTGTTGTCATTAAATAATGCACGAGCAAAATAGCAAGGGTGGGGACACTGAGACTATCAGAATCAGGGCTCCGGGGACCCAAAAAGGTTCGAACACTGGAGTGCACTCGCTCTCCTGCCCTACTCTGCCTCACAACCTGATGGCGACTCTCCGGTGGCTCGAGCTAAGGAAGACGAACAAGGGACACACAGTTTACCCAGGTTCGGGCCACCTCGCGGTGTAAAACCCTACTCTTGCTTGTCTGGTTTGCTTGAGGATGAGGATGAGTACAAGGTGTGTTCTTGCTAGCCCAGGGCTCGATCCCCTCTATGGTGGCCAGTTCCTACTCTTATATTGGCCATGGTCCTCTTCCCCCGAAAACACAAGGCGGGTAGGGTTGCCACAACAGTCAGTTTGAAGTGGGACAGGACTGTTGCCTATCCTGACAAAAGGTGGTCTTCGCCTGTCAAAGCTCCTCGTCGTGACGTGCTTGTGGGCTCGGGAGTGACCTCCGTCCTGCCGAAGCCCCAGTCTTGGTCTTCTTGCACAAGAAGGGAAACCTTTGGGGTATTGCTTTGGGAGCCCGCGAGCTGGCGCCGTTCCTCTATCACCGAAGAGGAAAGCCTCTCTGTCCAAGCCCCGGTCTTGGTCTTCTTGCACAAGAAGGGAAACCTTTGGGGTATTGCTTTGGGAGACCGCGAGCTGGCGCCGTTCCTCTATCACCGAAGAGGAAAGCCTCTCTGTCCGCGCCTGCTGGCGCCGCTCCTAGCACCGCTTGGCATGGCGCGCGTTACCCATGTTCGGGCGCAGGGTTGCGGGGCCCTTCCAGGCCAACCCCGGACGGACCTGCCTCCTGAGGGCGTCGGGCACAGCCTCGCGGAAAGGCCCCATGAAGTCCTTGATTGTAATGTTGCCTCGCACCTCGCGAGGCATAGGTCCTCGCGAGAACCAGCCCCGTGAAGCTCGTAGGTGGGCCACCCAGTGTTTAAGGCAATCTTCACATCCTGGGCCGCAGGCAGACGAGCCTGGGTACCCCCAGTCCCAGAGGCCCGACAGTTGCCCCCGGGCCCGTGGCGCGATCGACTCCGCCTGTTGGAAGGGTCGAAATGACGCTGGCCCCCACCGCCTATGGCCAGGCGTGACGCGTGGCGTTCGGTGAGGCGTGCATCGCCTCCACTTCCCCATGACGCTCCGGGAACTGCGCCTCCGCCTAGATAAACCAGGAATAAAAATCCTCGGCGCCCCGCTTCTTCAGTACGCCTTCCCCTCTTGCTGCTTCTCCTCCTTTGCTCTCTCGCTCGGTCGTCGCCTTCCTCCCTTCTTCTCTGTCATGGTGGCGAACAGGGGCATTGCCAACGCCGGGATGCAGGCTGGGTCTTCAGCACCGCCTTCATCCCCCAGAGGCGGCAGAGGCCAGGGCTTAGGGCTGACTCCGTCACTGCGGCGCTGGACCGCCAACGACAAGTAAGCACTGTCATCCCAGTCTTTCTTGCATGTCCAGCCCGGCCGGTGAGCTTGATCAACGAATCTCTCAGGGTACCCATGCTCAAGAGGCGGAGGGATGGCTCGCTTGGGGCGTCCTCCCGCGCGCTACTAGTTGGGGAGGCCTCTGCCCCCGCGCCCGTCTTGGCGGGGCCCGCGGGGCACGCGGCCCGCACTGCCGTGCGCAATGCGCGAGACGCTAAGCACGAAGCATAGCTGGCCCACAGGGAGGCGGCCGTCATTGAGTGGGAGCCCGCTCGGACCGCCTTCGACCAGGAGGCGAAACTCGAGCGCCTCGAGACCCTGGAGGGCCATGTCCTTGCCAGCGAGGCAGCCCTCGCGGCAGTGCGTGAGGAGGCCCGCGCCGTCGCCGAGGCGAGGGTGGCTCGGGAGCGGGAAGCTGCCCTGGAGGAGTAACACGGCGAGCTGGCTCGGCAGGTGGCTCGGATCCAGCTTCGTTGCGACGCGCTCCAAGAGGAGGTGGGCGCGCTTCGAGCCCAGCTGCAGGGTGTCGAGGTTGATCTCCAGGCAGCCCTCACGAGCAAGGGGGACGTCAAGGCGGAGTTGGCTTTGCTGCAGGCCCAGGTCGGTGAACCGTTGATGCAGTACAGATGGCCAAGGATGACGCGGCGCGGGTGCATCTGATGGAGCCGCAACGCGCCGGGCAGTTCCTGGACCTCGCGCGTCGCGCTCCGCCGCATTGTCAGGTACGTCCCGGAGTTGCTGCTTGCGCATGGATACGGGGGCTACCTTGACTTCTTCCTCAAGGTGGTGGAGTCTATGGAGTCGGGCGTCTCCAAGGTGGAGGAAGACATCGAGTCGAGCGCGCACGATCTTCTAGACTGCACGCTGACGTGCGTGTTCTCCAACCTCTGCCGCCACGATCCTGGCTTTGACCTCTCCAGCGTGATGGAGCCCATGCCCGCGGAGCTCTGGAGTCCCCTCACGGACGAGGTGCGCGGACAGGTGGAGTCGCTAGTCGGGCGGTTCGCTCAGGACGCGCCTTCTGAGGAGAGCAGGAGCCTTAGCGCCGCAACCCCCGATAGTCATGATGAAGGCGACGCCTCCTCCGCTTAAGCTTTATATTCCCCTTCTGTCGCACCTTGAATCATTTGTCCCCAATGCGGGCGTAAGACATTTGGAATGTACTTTTGTTTATATGGTAGCTGCTTGTCACACGTCGAGACACCCTTGCTCCCCCGTGGGGCCCTTTGCTTTTCTTCGGGCAACCCCCACGCTATGGATGGCTGGGGCTCGCAAGGCCGGTGAACGCCCGTGACGCACAGCGCCCGAGGCCCACGCTTTTGATGCGCGGCACGGCCTCGGGGCGGCAGCCCCCGAGAGTCTTTAGCACCTAGCCCTTACGTCGCTAGGTTGCCCTCGTCGGTCCTTCCTTTGGGAGCCGTTCCGCTGGGCGCTCCACCCGGGATTCCATGCGATCATCAGCTCGCTCTCGGGCTCCGCGTGAGGGAGCCCATCACCCTAAGACTTGGAGAGGTGACCAGAGGCTTTGGCAAGATCACGTGTGCAGGGGTGAACCACGGGCCTAGGCCCACCCCTCAGGGCCAACCACGCATGAGCTGGCAAGGCCAGCCGAGCATGAGTGTCGTGCCTCCCATGATTAATTTGCCCCGCCATGGTCTCTGAGACGGCTTCAGGGTGCGGCCCCACGGGTGGCGCCGCGATGGCCCTTGACGACAGCCGTCGGCGTGAGCCTCAGGGGGCGGGACCCTCGCAAGGATCCTGCTTGTGGAGCTTGTTTGTGGGCCAAGCCCAGCCCGCGGCCCACGCTGCGCCTTGGGCCGCAGGCGTCCAGGCCTGGATGCCCCCGGTCCTGCAGGCCTGGCGATGCAATCCATGGGCGCACGGCGGGTGCGGCTCCTGCAGCTGGGGAAGGTCGGAGCGGCGCGGGCCCTAACCGTCCATGAGTTAAGCGCGGCACCTGGCGCATGACGGGGCATGGGGCCCCTCCACTCCCCACGGAGCCTCGGCATGGGGCCCCTCCACTCCTCAGGGCTGACATAAAGCCAAGGCTGTATATAAAGGGGAGGGGAGGAGTCCTTTAGCCCATCATCCTCGTTCTCGACCGCCATCCCCGCTTGCCGCCGTAGCAGCAATGGCACTCGTGCGGAAGTTCTCCGCCGCCGAGAAGGAGAAAACGGCGATGGAGGAGACGGGCATGTCAAGGCTGGCGAAGGGAGGTGGCCGCTCTCGCGCGTCCGTCGCCGCGCTCGAGGTGCCTCTCCGGGGGCGCGGGCGGCGTCCGTCGGCGGCCCGCGTCGGCTCAAGCAGCCGTGGGAGGAGCTCTAACCGCGGGCGCGGGCGCAATGGGCGAGGCGGCCGCGGACGAGGACGGAGGTATGGCACATTGGCCCAGCCGCCCCAGCCGGGAGGCCATTCCATCGACGCGGTCCTCGAGTTCATCATGAGGATGGAGGGCAAACCCCGCACTTGGCTCCGGCTTCGGGGCTCCTCTCCGAGAGAGATGGGGGAGCGCGCACCCCTAGTCCTGTGGCTGCAGCCAGACGGCTGCTGCAACGGGTCTTCTTGGGTGGTGACAGAGTTCAACCCTCTCGGCTTCATGTTCTTGAGGCGCGGGTGGAAGTCGTTCGCCCTCGCCCGCTGTCGTTGTTTTGTCAACCCGGCAGATGTCCTCGTAAAAGGACTTAGGTGTGAGGCCATCGCCGCTAGGTGGCGACTCGAAAGGGTTGAATGAGAGAGAGAGAGTCGGGTTTACCCAGGTTCGGCCCCTGCGATGGAGGTAATAGCCTACGTCCTGCTTTTTGTGTATTCGATGGGTAGATCTCGATTACAAGGGTGCGAAATCGCTAACCTAGCTATCGAGAGATTGTAACTTACCACTTTTGGTCCTAGGGGCCTGCCTTTATATACAGGTCAAGCCCTAGGGTTTACAATAGAGTCCGGGTCATATCGTGTCCCGTAACCTACAAGGTCTCTAACTTGCCTTGTGTCTTAAGGAAATTCGTCCGGCGTCTTCAGCTTCGTGGGCCTTGAGCCGCCATCTTCAAGTGTTGGGCCGCCTGGCGACTCTAGTCAGCCACTGCCTTGCTTGCCTCGTCTTAATGACACGGCCCATCTTGAATTTGGTCATAAAGCTGCCAATATGTTAACCTGGCCCAGTAGGGCGGGTTACATTGTGGAGTTATATCCCCGACATTAGGCCCCAGATTGATTATTATCCATTCATGTCGATTTCTCTTTTCTTCCTTTTGCGGCTCATCCTTGTATTTTCCATGAATTTCATAACGCCGGCTTGTAATGTTTCCAGACTTGTCATTTCTTTCATATATGTCTTTTAATGGCATCATCCTTGCAGACCGTTGTTCTTCAAAGCCATCATAACGCATCCGTTCGAAAACTGTGCCAAATCTAGGTGGAAGCGAAAATCGAGGCGCGCTCGTAGCCACAAATTTACCATGGTCGCTTCGTTTTTCTTGGCGCGGTTTCACTTTCTTCTCCTTATAAATAAGCCCACTGAGCTCCATAGTAACTTTTTTTCATCGTCTTCCTTCTCCCGCTTCTTCGCTGGCCGAGCACTGTCAGAGCTCCCGATGTGACTCCGAGGTCTTTGACCCCATTGCCAATGTCATCAGGCCTTCTTGCGACTGCCAGAACAAACTCAATCATCTCCGTCTCTGCTTCGACGCCATCTGGTATGAATCCCCTCCATTTTAGGTTCGGCATTTCCGGGGTTCTTGCCGTTTTCATCGTGTTCATCCGAAACTTTGTTTGTAGATCTACCTATTATCCGCTCATTGCTGCGTATTCTTAGAACGATCTCCGCTCTATTTTCCTCATAAGTAGATCTAAAATGAGCCATCGGGGTTATCCTTTGAAACGCCATGGTTTCGGTTGTTCCGTCGGCTAGAACATATATCTCTTTTTTTTTCCTCGCTTAGTTAGATCCGCCCGTAGGGAAATTTTCATAGAAACTTGTTTGTGACCCAATGTTTCTGTTAAGTGTTGGGGATGTCCCTCCGGTCTTCTCAAATTTTGCTGGCTCATAATCAATACTTCAGTATAGGCGACTTATAATCTGCTCCGGCTTATTTTTCTTGTTTACTCCTGTAGCTGTTGCATAACCCACCATGGCTCCGAAAAATTCCAAAGTTTGCAACTGGGCCAAGACGAAAGAGTCCACGGTTACCTTGGACAACTTCATGGACCAAGGTCTCTTGCTAGCTCAGAAAATTATAAAATGGCGGGCTCCCGAGGAAGAGCCGTTCCCACAACCACGGCTAGGAGAGGTCGTGGTCTTTACTGATCATTTGCGCAGAGGCTTCCGTCCCCCTGGCTCAAAATTCTTTAGGGACCTCTTGCATTTTTTCAATTTCAGGCCTCAAGACATTGGTCCAAATTCCATGACCAATATATGTCAGTTTCAAGTACTATGTGAAGTGTACCTTCAAGTTGAGTCGTCCGTGATTCTTTTTAGGGAATTGTTCTACCTTAACCGCCAAACGGAGGAAAAGAATGGTGCTGCCTGTGAGTTTGGTGGCGTCTCTATCTAGAAGAGAAAGAAAAGCGCCTTCCCAGAATCAAAACTGGCGAGTCACCCGAAGGGGTGGAACAAAACCTGGTTCTACTATAGAAACAATGCATCTGAAGGAGAAAATCCATTGTCGGGTTTGAGGTTGGAAAGGCTTAGCGGTAAAGTGGAATTTCCGGGTTGGCCAACTGACGAAGAGAGGGCTCCTTTAGCGCCTCTTCATGCAAAGTTAAGAGCTCTGACTGCACATGGCCTGACCGGGATAGATATGATTCGCTGTTGGTTAAAGTGGCGAATCCAACCCGTCGGTTTGAGGGACGGCTTGATGTGTGAATATTCAGGTGCCTCAAATGATCCTCAGCGGTTTTCTCGAGAAAAATTTTCTGACGACGCTCTTACCAAAGAGACAAAGAGATTCTTCTCTGACTCAAAAGAGTTATGCAGCATCACCGGCTTGGGTCCATTCTACCTACTCAATCCGCCGCCTCAGGCATTGATCATTTTCATTGTCTTTTGTCGATGTTATCTTTAACTCGCCATTAATTTATCATATACTCCATGTATTTTCAGGCGGATTCTACCTTTTGGAAAGTTGCACCTCAAGTCTCTATTCCTTCTACGGGTAGAAAGAATGCCCCGGTTTTCGTGTCATCTCTAGGGGAAGAATCTGAGGTAGAACTTGACTCTCTTAGCCGCTTGTTTAATGAGCTTGCTGACGCACCTTCTTACCAGGGCGACTCGGAATTTAGCGAAGCCGGCGAAACTGAGGTAACTCCAATTTCCCCCAGTTCTTCGGAAACGTTTGTTCCCCGGAAACCAAGACAAACTGTTCGAAAGGTTAAATTATCCCACCTAAAAGCTCATTTGGCTCCTGATTTTCCATTGAAGAAAACACAGTTTGCCGACTCATCAAAGCGCAAAACCCGGGATGATGAAGACCCTAGTTTATCTCATGCGCCGCCGGCTCGTAAACCATGCCTTGAGGTTCCCCATGGCCCAACTGATTCTCGTCCTAGAGCCGGTTTGTTTAAACAACCTCTTAGTGCTTCAAATTCCCTTTATCACGAATCTCCGTCATCATCAGGCGACTCAAGTGCGTCACAGCTCCCCCCTTTCAACGTTAATCACGGGTAAACTTCTGTTTTTGCAATATTGCCTCATGTATTTCTTTGTTTTGATCACAACTTATAATAACTTTTGTTGTATCAACAATCCACAGAGCCAAAGCCGTTGTGTCAAAATGAGCAGGCGGGTCATCCCCTGGGACAGCAGGTCAAGCGGCCCCAATTCTTCTGAAGACAGCTTCAATGGCTGGCCCTTATGTTGAAAAGGAGCCTGATTCGAGGGTAGAGTCGGCAGCTGCCACTGAGATGTCCAGACCAGATGAGCTGGTTTTTATGGATGCTCCTCCCGAGATTAAATCATCGTTTGGCTGCAACATTTCGGATGTTGTTTTTGTTAAAGAAGGTTTCCAAGCCCCAACTGCTTCCACCTCATTGGCAAAAACCGCAAGTAAGGATGAACTAGTGATTTTGGACAAGGGAAATGCCAGGATGGAATTCCCGGAATTGTCCATACTTGATGTTGAAGATCTACATCAGCAGTATTTGACCCGGCTATCTGAGAGTCGGGAAATTGAAAAGAGTATAATAAACGCTCTGAAGGAGAAATATGAGGTAATTTTCTGATTTTACCATTATCCTGTATACTGTCATTAGCTTCCAAAGACCAGCTTGTTATGATAAGCTTGTTTTATAAAATAACTAAATCCTGTTAGTAACGGTGTAGCCCCCAAGGGCCGACTTGAAAATAGAAAAAGCTCGACCTGTAGCCCCCAAGGGCCAACTCATCTTCTTGAGATGAGTCGGGTCTTTAAGATTGTAGAAGTTCGATCTGTAGCCCCCAAGGGCCAACGCATCTTCTTGAGATGAGTCGAGTCTTTAAGATTGAAGAAGTTCGACCTGTAGCCCCCAAGGGCCGACTCATCTTCTTGAGATGAGTCGGGTCTTTAAGGTTGAAGAAATTCGACCTGTATCCCCCAAGGGCCAACTCATCTTCTTGAGATGAGTCGGTTCTTTAAGATTGAAGAAATTCGACCTGTAGCCCCCAAGGGCCGTCTCATCTTCTTGAGATGAGTCGAGTCTTCTCCATATCTTAATTGTGAAAGAACTTTTATGCATTAGCCCCCAAGTATCAAGGATATTGCTTGCAATCTTCTTGGGACTTGTACAAATAGTTACTGATCCTTCCTGCTCGTCTATCAGGGATATGTTGAAGACACTGAGTCTGTTGCTGTGAGACTGTAGAAACGGCTCAAGGAAGAAAAAAGATTGAAAACTGAAGCCGAGTCCATGGCGACTCATTTTGAGGATTCTGCACGTCAGGCAAATGAACGTCTTGAACAAGCCATAAAGCTGTTTGAGGCGGAAAAGGTTGTCTTGACAAAATGTGCAGAAAAAGCTGAGAAGAACTTCGGCCCTGTGAAGGAAAAGTATGCCACTCTCGTGAAACAGATCAACAAAATGTTGACAGCAATATTTGTAATGTGTTCCGTGCCTCTTTTGTTAATATGCCGGCTTATGATCCTTGCGGCGGCTTATTGTACTTTCGTTTGCTTGCAGGGCGAAAAAATCATAACCTTGTAGAGCTGCCAATTGTAAAACTGAAAACCATTTTCACATACATGGAGCAACTGTTTACAGGCTCTGTTTATTTCATCATGGCCGTAAAGAACCTGAAACACCCGCCAAGAAATATCAAGGACATGTTGAAGCAACTCTCAACCGTGCCTCAATGGGTGGCTGAAACCCGGAAGTCGGCGGCTCGAGGAGGGGCGAAAATAGCACTTGCTTGAGTCAAAGCGTATCTGCCAGAATTGGACGTGGAGCTCTTGAAAGGCGGCTTCCCGGAGTTTAAACTCGATGGCTCTGCATTCACTTGTGCAGATTACGCAAAGTGCCTCACTAAGACCCGGCCACTGCGTCCTTGATAGCTGAGGAGGTGGATCTTTCAAAGTATCATCCAGCATACACCGTCGACAATGAGCATGTTAACGCGCCCAAGGACGAGCCATCTAACCTGGTGCCGCCACGCTGTAAGACAACTTTTGCTCCTGACATTGATGCGTCAGCTCTTGTTGAAGGGGCAACAAATTTTGAGTCTCTGATCTCAATTCGATGGCAACAGAATAGCCAGCAGGTTGATGATGACGAGCCAGCGGGGTCATATCCAGAGACGACTGATGATAGAGCATGAAGACATCTCGGAAGCTGGATGAATCGCCCCTACAAAGCGAGCCCCCTAGTGTAAGAGACTTTGAAGAATTATATGGCCTCCATTGTGAGCCTAAAATAGGAGTAGTATTATCCATAACTTTGAATTTGCTCTGTCGTGCCATCACGCACGCTGGCGCCTTTTGTCAGTGTTGAACTCTAATTTGACAAGCTTTGTCAATATGCTTATGGCACTCTTTTATTGTTTGTTCCTGTACTTTCCTTGCTTGGTGCTTAATGAATTTTGTCCACAAAGCAAGTCAGGAATAAGCCGGCAAGATAGCTTGGTTTTTGAAACTCAAGTCAATCGAATTCTCCTTCAATGATATTGAAGATTGATGATCCGGAAACTGGTCATGATATGAACTCAGTTGTGTAACCCGGACATCCAAATATAAGCCGGTAATAAGGGTAATATTGTACCTGAAAAAGGCAAGTTTATGTATATATATATATATTTCTCTTTTAAATAAGCCGGCTCAGTGAGACTCGGATCAAGGAGACTGGCTTTCGAGGCTCAAGTCTTGCTTCAATGAAGCGGGTATAATAACCCATGCTTTATCCTAGCTTTCTGTATCCCGGCTCTCACATGACTCAAGACAATGTTTTAACCTTAAAAGTTCAGGGTCCAAAAGGATTAACTTTTTAAGAGTACATGGGGTCATCTGATCGAAGTCGCATCAAGCATATATGCAGGTTTAACCATATTTTGATGGCATTTTTTGCCGGGTCAAGAGGGTGAGAAAGCTAAACTCTATGAGTTGGAAGCCCCCAAGTGACCTATGTTGCAAACAATAAAGACTCATGCTCAATTTATAGGCTGAAACGACAAAGACCCCGATTTTCGGGGGTGACGACTTTATTATATTTGAACATAAAGAAGTATATACAGAATTTTGCAGAGGGGGAGAAAAATTACAAAGAGTGAGCCGGTGGCTCCTAAGTGTAATAGGGTCCAAGGTGTGCGATATTCTAGGGCTGGGTCGTTTCCTCCTTAGAAGTGTATGATCCTTCTCGTAAGTCGACCAGGTAATATGAACCATTATTGAAGTTTTGACCGATGACGAAAGGACCCTCCCAAGGCGGGGAGAGCTTGTGCATCCCCGTTTGGTCTTGAATCAGACAGAGGACTAAGTCGCCTTCTTGAAAAGTGCGGTTTCGGACTCTTCGGTTGTGATAACGACACAGGTCTTGCTGGTATATTGCAGATCTGGCTGCTGCTAAGTTACGCTCCTCTTCCAGGGCATCCAAGGAATCTTGGCGAGCTTGCTCATTATCCGCCTTGACATAAGCAGTCACCCGAGGTGAGTCGTGACGGATATCGCTCGGGAGAACCTCCTCAGCTCCATAAACCAAGAAGAAAGGAGTGTATCTTGTGGATCTATTCGGCGTTGTTCGAATACTCCAAAGTACTGATGGATGTTCTTTAACCCAGCAACCCGGCGTGCGCTCAGGAGGCACCATGAGCCGGGGTTTGATTCCTATCAAGATCTTCTGGTTGGCTCTTTCAGCTTGTCCATTGGACTGTGGATGCGCCACTGCTGCTAAATCGAGCCGGATGTGCTCTCGTTGGCAGAATTGTTCCATGGCTCCCTTGGACAGATTGGTACCATTATCAGAAATGATGTTGTGAGGGTAACCAAAGCGGAAAATCAGCTTCTTCAAAAATTTGACCGTCGTTTCTGCATCGCAATTGCTGACCGGCTCTGCTTCAACCCACTTAGTGAACTTATCAACCACCACTAATAAGTGGGTTTTCTTGTTGGAAGACGGTTTAAACGGGCCAACCATATCTAGCCCCCAGACCGCAAACAGCCAGGTAATTGGGATCATAGGCAATTCCTGAGCTGGTACATGAGCCTGACGACCAAACTTTTGGCACCCGTCACACTTGCGCAGCATCTCCTCGGCGTCGGATGAGCTGTTAGCCAATAAAATCCATGTCGGAAAGCTTTGGCTACCAGTGATCGTGAGCCGGCATGATGTCCGCAATCGCCAGAATAAATTTCATTAAGTATCTCCCGGCCTTCGTCAGGCGAAACACACCGTTGAAACACGCTAGTGCTGCTTCGACGACGTAACTCGCCATTGATGATTGTCACTGACTTTGAGCGCCAGATGATTTGACGAGCGTCGACTTCTTCTTCTAGGAGTTCCTCTCGGGTCAGGTAAGCCAAATACGGCACACTCCAATCAGGGGTGATATGTAGAGCCGCCACCAAGTGTGCCTCCGGGTCAGGGATTGCTATGTCCTCTTCAAATGGTAACTTGACTGGCGGATTGTGAAGGATGTCCAGAAAAATGTTAGGAGGCATCGGCTTTCTCTGTGAGCCAAGTCTAGACAAAGCATCAACCGCCTCATTGAGCCGGCGATCTATATGATCGACTTGGTAACCTTGAAAATGACCCGCCACATCAGAGACCGCTCGTCGGTAAGCCGCATGAGAGGGTATTTAGAATCCCAAGTCCCTGAAACTTGCTGAGCCACTAGATCTGAGTCGCCCAGGCATCTGACCCGGTTAAGATTCATCTCTTTGGCTATTCTGAGCTCATGTAGAAGGGCTTCGTACTCAGTTGCATTGTTAGTACATGGGAACATGAGCCGTAAGACATAACAAAATTTGTCACCTTTTGGGGAAGATAATACGACTCCAGCCCCTGAGCCATCCAGCCGCCAAGACCCGTCAAAGTGTATGGTCCAGTATGTGGTTTCTGGCCTATCTTCCGGAATTTGTATCTCTGTCCAATCGTTGATGAAATCCACCAATGCTTGGGATTTGATAGCGGTTCGGGGCATGTACTTCAAGTGGTGGTCACCAAGCTCAATAGCCCACTTGGCAATCCTACCTGTGGCCTCTCGGTTCTGTATGATATCACCGAGAGGCGCCGAACTGACCATGGTGATCGGGTGTTCCTGGAAATAATGCTTCAACTTCCGGCTCGCCATGAAGATCTTGAAGACCAGCTTCTCCCAATGTGGGTACCGCTGCTTGGACAGGGTTAAGACTTTGCTGACAAAGTAAACCGGATGCTGGACTGGATATTCCTTTCCTTCGTCTTTCCGCTCAACCACAACTACAACCCTTCCCACCTTGGAGTTGGCAGCAACGTACAGGAGCATAGGCTCTCTCTCTGTGGGAGCAGCCAAGACGGGCGGGTTAACAAGCTGTTGCTTGAGTGCTTCAAAGGCTTTGCCAGCTTCGTCCGTCCACTTAAAGTCGCCTGATTTCTTCAACAACTGGTAAAAAGGGATCACCTTCTCTCCTAGGCGGCTTATAAACCAGCTTAATGCCGCAATGCGTCCGGTGAGCCGCTGAACTTGATTCACGTTTGCTAGCTCGGACAACGACGTCACCACCTTGATCTTATCCGGGTTGGCCTCGATGCCCCGCTCAGAGACTAGGAACCCTAGCAACTTGCCCGCGGGAACGCCAAAGACACACTTCGCCGGGTTAAGTTTCATCTGGTATAGTCGAAGGTTGTCAAAGGTTTCCTTGATGTCATCTAAGAGTGTCTCGTTCTTCTGAGATTTCACCATGATGTCATCGATGTAGGCATGAACGTTGCATCCAATCTGTGGACTAAGGCAGTTCTGGACGCAGCGCTGATAAGTCGCCCCGGTGCTCTTGAGCCCAAATGGATCTGGCAGGGCCTATCCATGATTTTGTCCAGCGTGGTAGGTCCGTCTCGATTTCCTTTAGAAGGTTTCTTCCGCTGTCCAGATTTTGGGTTGCGGAAACCAGCATTAACGGCCGTGTCCTCAGCATCGCCGTTGTTGTGCCGGTGTTTGTTTTTGTTACGTCGTGTTTTCCCATTTCCATCCCGGACTTCGGAGGTGCCAGGGTCTTTGGGGTTATGGCCTCATCGAGCTAGCCAGTTATCCTCACCCACGCAAAAGCGGGTCATAAGTGAGGTAAGGGCGGACATTGTCCTCGGCTTGTCCTGGCCTAGCTGACGAGCTAGCCACTCGTCCCGGATATTATGTCTGAAGGAGCCTATTGCCTCGGCGTTCGGGCAGGCAACGATCTTATTTTTCTTGGTCAAGAACCGATTCCAAAATTGCCAAGCTGATTCACCTACTTTCTGGACAACATTGCTCAGGTCGGAGGAGTCCGGTGGCCGGACATAAGTGCCCTGGAAGTTAGATCGGAAGGCATCCTCGAGCTCTTCCCAGCTCCCGATGGAATTCTCGGGGAGACTGTTTAACCAGTGTTGAGCTGGCCCCTTAAGTTTCAGGGGCAGATACTTGATGGTGTGGAGATCATCTCCTCATGCCATATGAATGTGGAGGAGGAAGTCCTCAATCCACACGGCTGGGTCTGTTGTCCCGTCGTATTGTTCTATGTTAACGGGTTTAAACCCTTCAGGGAACTGATGCCGCATCACCTTGTTTGTGATGCACAGTGGGTGGGCAGCACCTCTGACCCGAGCTATGTCATGCCTACGATCAGCAGTCGATCAGGCCCGGTTTTGTTGCAGTCGAGCCAAGACCGGTACCCGTCCCGTCTAGCGGGGGAGTACCCTCTAGATCCGTAGATGGATCTTGTGTGGCCTGCTC
This sequence comes from Elymus sibiricus, assembly GCA_039707655.1. Classification (NCBI taxonomy): domain Eukaryota; kingdom Viridiplantae; phylum Streptophyta; class Magnoliopsida; order Poales; family Poaceae; genus Elymus; species Elymus sibiricus. Next base: position 129,177,315 of record CM077667.1, read on the forward strand.
TATAATCCAGGTCCTGTCTTAAGTCATACCTATCCTCAGGCTCTGCTGGCTCTTTTCCTCTCCTGCGGGATACCGCAGGTCTGTACTCGGCCTCCCCGGCCGTCCTATCCCGTCCTCGGGGAGAGCAGTCCGGCTGGTAGTACGGAGTATGCCTGGGAGGCGATGTTTCAAGGACCCCGTCATCAAACTGCGGCAGCAGCCGCCGGCGTGGGTAGCTCTTGGGTTGGTCCGGTAGATTGGTACCGTACCCTTCTTCGGCTTCCAAGACCCTCGTCCATCTATCATTGAGGGTGTCTTGTTCGGCTTTGAGCTATTATTGTTTTGCCTTCAGGCTTCGGGCGGTGGCTAAAAGCTGCCGCCTAAACCGTTCCTGATCCGCAGGGTTTTCGGGGACGGTGAAGTCTTCGGCTTCCAGGCTGCCCTCCTCCTTGACAGGGGGAAGGTAGTTTTCGTCCTCGGAATAATTAAGATCCTCGGTGTCGCGCTGATCTTCGGGCCTTTCCTAGTCCTCCAGTGGCTGTTCGGGGACTTCAGGGTCACCGAGGTCTTCCGGGGTGTGGTTTCCCCGGTGCCTGCAATGGCCTCCCTTCCCTTGTTTGCCTTAGATCGTTTGCGATGTTTCCGGTGCCTTGACGGCTCCTCACCGGATTTATCGCCATTCTTCTTAGGGGTGCAATCGCCCTTATCGTCGGGGGTGTCTACCATGTAGACATCGTAGGTGGAGGTGGCAGTCCATCGCCCAGTGTTGACAGGGGCGGAGGCGCCGTCCTGTTCATCCATGTCTTCTGCCTCCTCGGAGGAGTAGTCTAGCATATCGGTTAAGTCTTCCATAGTGGCTACCAAGTGGGTGGCGGGTGGGTCGAAAAATTCCCCATGACCAGCCTTCAGACCGATCTGAGCATGGGTCGAGGTCGGGTCGTCTGTGATTTTTATTGATAGGATCCGATCCAGTGCCTCATTGATCGTCGAGAGCTCGACCGGATCGATCTACCTAGGGGTTTTGGAGTTAACCTCCGACATGTTCGTACACAAAGTGTGTTCGGCAGGGGCCGACCCCTGGCCCTCAGGTACTGTAACCGGATCTGGACTAAGAGCCAGATCATCGGCAGGGATAGACCCGAGGGCGGAGTCGAGAAGGAGATCCGAAGTTAAGGCTTCGGAGATTTCGGGCTCGCCAGATGAGATCGCGAGCCCAGCGAATGAAAGATCGCCCTGGGAGTCTACGAAGAACTCTAGGTTCCTGAATCTGATCTCTTGATCGGGGGTGAGACTCCCGATCCGACCAGGGTGGCCGGTCAGGTCGGCGTGCAACACGATGCTGCCGAAAGCAAAAATCTGTCCGGGGGCGAAGGACTCCCCGTTACGGATTTCATCGCTAATGATTAGGCGAGCCATCAATTCCTCTTGTGATCCCACAGCGGAACTCTCAATGAAAACACCAATGTTGGTGTCAAAACCGGCGGATCTCGGGTAGGGGGTCTCGAGCTATGAGTTTAGGATGAATGGGTAACAAGGGACGAAGGAGACGATGTTTACCCAGGTTCGGGCCCTCCTATGTAGGTAAAGCCCTACGTCCCGCTTGGTTGTATTGATGTGTATGAAGATTACATAGTCGATCTACCTCGAGATCAAGTAGCCAAAACCCTAGATGAGTTTTTCTGGCCTCTACAATCTAAACCCCCCGGTTTATATAGACACCGGGGGTACCTAGGGTTTACACATGATAAGTCTCCAGCCGGAAGTAAAGACGCTGATCCCCTCATCTTCACTTGGAGTGCACGCCGCGTCTTCGGAGGTTTCCTTCTAGCATACGGGGTCGTCGCATATCCCGGCCCTTCCTGCGATAATCAGAGAGTGGCCCACCAAGCCAGCCTATGAGTGATAGGCCGACAGCCCGAGGACCCCTTAGTCTAGGACTCCCTCACCAGCGCCTCCCTCGTCATCGGAATGCTTGGCCGCAAAAGCTTTGTAGGCCGGGAACGGACCGCGTCTTTCTCGTCGCAGGCGATGGTGATGACACCATCGGGGCCCGGCATCTTGAGGACATTGTAACCATGGTGGGTCACTGCCATGAACTTGGCCAGGGCCGGGTATCCCAGGATCGCGTTGTACGGGAGACCGATGCACGTTACGTCAAAGTTGATGAGCTTTGTGTGGTAATTGTCGCGTGTGTCAAAGGTGATGGGGAGGCGGACCTGCCCCAAGGGGACAACGGGACCACCGACGGCACCGAAGAACGACCTAGTGGGCTCTAGCTTGCAGTAGAGCACCCGAAGAGTCTCGAAGGTCTCCGTAGAGAGCACGTTGAGGCTGGCGCCCCCGTCGACGAGGGTCTTGGTGACGGAGATGTTGCAGATGGTGGGGGTACATAGCAGGGGTAGTGTGCCAAAGGTGGCCATGGATTTGAGGCCGCCCCTAGAGTCGAAGGAGATGGCATACTGGGACCAACTGAGGGGCCGCGCAGCTTCCGGCCCCCGGAGAGTGCCGCTTGTCGCACGGTGGGGCTATCGGAGCTGATGGTTTGACAGGAGGGCTTGGGCTCCACCAAGGATGCAGGCTGCCGCACGAGGCTCCTGGTCATCCCCAAACCCTCCGTCAGACGAGCTGCTGCCTCTCCCTCTGGGCGACCGTGGTCGAGGCGGCAGGACCATGCTGTCCTGGGGGTGTGCCCCGTTGGGTCGCCCTTGTCGAGCGTCCTCCTGAGGCCTACCGCGCTCGCTGTCACCGCGAGGTTGCTCACGCCGGCCTTGGTTAGGGTTGTTACTACAGTTGTCCCCCCTGCTACCACCGCTGTTGTCTTCGCGTCCGGCACCGCGGACGCTGTGGCCCGGGCGCTGGCTGGCGCGCTCCCTGCGGGAAGGTCCGAATGCCCTGCAGTCTTCCGTGTCATGGGTTTGCACGTTGTGGTGGGCGCAGAACATCCCCACCCCCCCGGGTGCATCGCCGCCGGGGCTGGTCGGCTGGCCAAAGCCGGTCACCGGGACCCGGAAGAGGAGGAGGATGGCGCGAGGCGGGCCCTGCTCGGGCTCGTTAAGTCGAGGCCCGGTTGGGTTGTCACGTGGCAGCGGGGGAGGCCCGCCACTCGCGCTCCCTTCTCCCGGCGCCAGGGGCCGAAGCGCGAGGAAGGGCGCCAGAGTCCTCCTGGCGATGGCGACGAGCTCGGCGATGTGGTCCGCCCAGGAGTCGTAGCCCCCGTCCGTCTGGCGGTGGTGGAACAATTCACCCACCATGAGCAACGCGTCCTGCGCGTTCAGGTCTCCCACATGAACGCAGGCTGGGTAGGATGCGATGGGGCGGCCGTTCTGTCGCGCGGGGGGGGGGGGGTGCGAGCGATCTCGTCGCGCGTTGAGGGGGCCGCGAGCGATCTCGTCGCGCGCGGGCGGCTTGGCCATCGACAGCTTCGACAGTGGCATGGGCGAGGTCGTGGCGTCCGTTCGGCGCTGAGCGCGCTGCGCGTGCGCAGCGAGTGTGAACCATCTGGTCGGCGCGAACGAAGACGAGACGAAGGTGGAGAGCGACGGCACACGCCTACCTGGCGTGCTAAATGTTGGAATCGGGGCTCCGGGGACCCAAAAAGGTTCGAACACTGGGGAGCACTGCCCTAGTCTGCCTCACAACCTCACGGCAACTCTCCGACAGCTCGAGCTAAGGGAAACGAACAAGGGACACACAGTTTACCCAGGTTCGGGCCACCTCGCGGTGTAAAACCCTACTCCTGCTTGTCTGGTTTGCTTGAGGATGAGGATGAGTACAAGGTGTGCTCTTGCTTGCCCAGGGCTCGATCCCCTCTACGGTGGCCAGTTCCTACTCTTATATTGGCCTTTGTCCTGTTCCCCCAAAAACACAAGGCAGGAAGGGTTGCCACAACGGCCAGTTTGAAGGGGGACAGGATTGCAGTCTATCCTAACAAAAGGTGGTCTTCGCTTATCAAAGCTCCTCGTCGTGACGTGCTTGTGGGCTCGGGAGGGACCTCCGTCCAGCCGAGCCCCCAGTCTTGGTCTTCTTGCACAAGAAGGGAAACATTTGGGGGTTTCTTTGGGAGCCCACGAGTTGGCGCCGTTCCTTTATCACCAAAGAGGAAAGCCTCTCTGTCCGTGCCTGCTGGCGCCGCTCCTGGCACCGCTTGGCACGGCGCACGTCACCCATGTGCGGGCGCAGGGTTGCGGGGCTCTACCAGGCCAACCTTAGATGGACCCACCTCCTGAGGGCGTCAGGGACAGCCTGGCGGAGAGGCCCTGTGAATTCCTTGATGCTACTGTTGCCTCAAACCTCGTGAGGCGTAGGCCCTTGCGAGAACCAGCCTAGTGAAGCTCGCATGTGGGCCACCCAGTGTTTAAGGCAATCTTCATGTCCTGGGCCGCAGGCAGACGGGTCTAGGTACCCCCAGTTCCAGAGTCTCGACATAGACCGCCACATTGTTCCATAGCAGTTAAACATTTTCCTACAAATAACGCATAGTAGTGCACAGCAGGAAAATGCAAGATGGTAGCTCTGGCGTTCGACACGCCCCTACGTTCTCCCACAGTTAAAGTAAGAAGGAAGTCGTCGAACTCCTTTGGCTTAGGCTCGCTTAATCCCCCGTCTGAGGGAATCAAGCATATTTGGTAGAACTAGGTGAATGGTATTTCATAATTTTTAGCGTATAAATCAAAGCGCAACATGGGAACATCGAGCCTACTCAGGAAATAGAAATTTTGCACAAAGGAGTTTGTAAGGAGATAGTCTTGGTCACACTCATCTGCGAGGAAGTCGGTCAGCCCGACATTTGCAGTGAATTGCATGAACTCTTGGTAGAAGCCCGCTTTATTCATGAAGGCGTTATGTGGTCATTTGCATGGACGAACCTTCGTATTACGAAAGATGTGAATATCTCGATCTTGGCCACTCCCAAAAACTCCCTTGGGACTCCGGCTCGAAGAACTTCTCCTAAAGATTTTCATTTCCCTAAGACTAAATTTTTGAAATTTTTGGGCCACAAAATTATGTCAACATAACTTTTTAATATTGATAGCAACTACTCGTATAGATGCCTAGAGGCCATATCAAGCATTCAAACTACTTGGAGCTCAAAGAATTCAACATGCAAGCTCATTTTCAGTACAACCAAGTGCAGAAAAATATGTAAAATATAAATCACTAAAGCAAAAACTAATTGGAGCAATGGGAGAGCCACATACCAAGGAGAAATTCCTCAAAACAATTTCGTAAACGGAGTTCTGAGCGAAGAGATCAAAAATCTCAGGTTTGGGAGCAAGAACACGAGAGAGAGCAACCAAGAAATTTTTTTCTAGAGCAAAGAGAAGGAGTGGGCTGAAGGAATATGTGAGGGGGTCCCTATGGGGCCCCCAAGCCATCAGGGCGCACCCAGGGGGTGGCCGCGCCCAGTTGGCTTGGCACCAAAAGGTGCACCCACCTGGGGTGTCTTCAGCTCCAATTTTTTAAATATTCTAGAAAAATTCCTGCAGAAATTTTGTGGCAACCTGAGAACTTTTATATTTGGGGCACTTTTATTGCACGGGGAATTCAGAAAACATGATAATCATTGAAATTTTATTTTATTAAACTAAAAATAACAGAGAATAAACTATAAGTACAAAAGGTTGTGCTTACTAAATTCATTGACCACATGCCTCTCAGAAACGATCCATCAATAAGGTTGATCAAGTCTTATTAGCAAACCGTTTCTGATTGACATGAAACCGAAGAATCTTCGTATAAAACTACGTTAACTCAATGGGGATTTGCATCTCCCCAACAATAAGAATATCATATTTCTTCTTGACAGTAGGAAGAGGAAATTTAAACTCCCCAAAAGCGATTGTGGCAACTTGCTCAATGGCATTAATATTATTCACCAAAGCTTGCTTCTTCGGGAAGTGCACTATATGTTGTTTGCCATTGACATGAAAAGTAACCTTGTTTTTGTTGCAATCAATAACAGCGCCTTATGTATTTAGAAAAGGTCTACCAAGTATAATCGACATGTTGTCGTCCTAGGGCATCTCAACAATAGCAAAGTCCGTTAAGATAGTAACATTTGCAACCACAATAGGAACATCCTCACAAATTCCAATAGGTATAGCAGTGGATTTATCAGCCATTTGCAAAGATGTTTTGGTAGGTGTGAGTTTATTCAAATAAAGTCTTTTATATAAAGAGATAGGCATAAGACTAACACCGGCTCCTAGATCACATGAAGCAGTTTTAACATAACTTTGTTTAATGGAGCAAGGTATTGTGGGTATACCTCAAAAGAATAATTAGCAAGCATGGTGGCAATCTTAATTTCAGGTATCTTTCTTTTATTAGTGATAATATCTTTCATGTATTTAGCATACGGAGGCATTTTTAAGATATCAGTCAAGCGAGTGCACAAAATAACAGGTATAATCATTTCAGCAAAGCGCTCAAAATCCTCCTCATCCTTACTCTTAGAATGATTATGAGGGAAAGGCATTGTTGGTGTTCTGGGTTCGGGGGTACCCAGACCTGCCTGCCTGCGGCCCAGCGCGTGGCCCACCTCGACGGCCCAGGACAAGACCCTCGTGAGGGCCCCGGCCTCGTGAGGAGAACGACGCCAAGACCTCCAGAGGAGCGGTCTCCCCAGGCTGCCTCCCGAGGAGCGGAGATTCCTATGCAGTGCTCGGCCTCAGGAGGCTGCGATGATGTGAGCCATGACGACCATGGCAAGCGGGCACAGCAAAGGCAGATTTCTCTTTCATGCTAAGGAGGCAAGGACGAACACGGGTTCCCAAGGAATCCCCCAAAGGTTTCCATTCTGGTGCAACAAGACCAAGACCACAGGCTCGATAGGACAGATGTCATTGCCGAGCCCACCTCTGTGTCACACCAGGAGCTTTGCAGGAGAAGACCACCTTTAGTCAGGATAAGTTGTACCTCCTGTCCCCTTTCAAATTTGGCTGTTGTGGGATCCCTTCCCGCCTGTGCGATAAGGGAAGAGGACCAAGGCCCGCTATAAATAGGGACTAGCTACCACCGTAGAGAGAGAGATCCCCCCTCACTGAAGAGCCCTCGCGAGGCCGCTCAACCACTGTACTAGTTCATCCACAAACCGCCTCGTGAGGCCAATCCACCAAAGCAGGAGTAGGGTTTTACACCGCAAGGTGGCCCAAACCTGGGTAAATCTCTCATGTCCATCTTCTTGCGCTCTCACGCGTCTTCGGCAGGGTCTGGCTGTGGAGCGGTAGGCTTGAGACTTGAGCTGGTTGGGATCTCCACACACGCCCTAGAGTTCGAACCTTCTTGGGTCTGCGGAGCCCTGATTCCGACAGTCATGGGTTTCTGGACCCATGGTTCTCTTTCTTTACCATGTTTTCTAGCAACAAAGTCTCTCTTATCATAACATTTATTCTTAGTAGATGGGTTATCGATAATCAACAGCAGGTTCTATTTCTATATCATTATCATTTTCCTTATCATTATCTGGTGGAGCATCATCATGAACATTCTCATTATCGTTGTCACTAGGTCGATGTTCATCACCAGATTGTGTGTCAGCATCAGAAATCGAAACACCATTATGACTCTCGGTAGGTTTTTCTATAACATGTCCACTAGAAGCATGCACAGTCCTACATCTTTCTTTTTATTTTTATTTTTAGTTGGAATAGGTGCATCATCATTAATTCTATGAGAATCTTGTTCAATTCTTTTAGGATGACCTTCAGGATAAACAGGTTCCTGAGTCATTCTACTTCCTCTAGTCATTACTCTAACATCATGATCATTCATGTTATCATTATTTCATCAAGCAAATCACTTTGTGACTTAGCAAATTGGTCTTGTTGAGTATGAACCATGGAAGCATGTTTACCTAGACCTTTAACATCATTAGCAATTTTAAACATCAAGTCACTCAAGCGATCAATCATCTTAGCATTGTGTTGTAATTGATCCTTGACATAATTATTAAAATGTTCTTGCTTAACAATGTAACTATAAAATTCATCCATGCATTGACTAGGAGTCTTAGTATAAGGTATATCACTTTCATCAAATCTACGGAGAGAATTTACCTCTACTACCTATGTAGGGATATCGAGCCCATGTATTTCTTCAATAGGTGGTAAATTCTTGACATTTTCAGATTTAATACCTTTTTCTTTCATAGTTCTCTTGTCTTCTTGCATATCTTCTAGATTGAGGAATAGAATACATGTCTTCTGTTGAATTCGTTTCGGTGGTGGTTCAGGAAGTGTCCAATCATTAGCATTCTTCAAAATATTTTATTCAATAGTTCTTCAACCAGTCGAATAGTTTGTTCCCTAAAAACACAACTAGCACAACTATCTAGGTAGTCCCTAGAAGCATCGGTTAGTCCATTATAGAAGATATGAAGTATTTCATTTTTCTTAAGAGGATGACCAGTCAAAGCTTTGAGTAGCTAGAGAAGCCTCCCCCAAGCTTGAGGGAGATTCTCTTCTTCAATTTGTACAAAGTTAAATATTTCCTGTAAAGCAGCTTGTTTCTTATGAGCAGGAAAATATTTTTTAGTGAAGTAATAGATCATATCCTCGGGGCTACGCACACAACCAGGAGAAAGATAAAGGAACCAATTCTTATATCCTCGGGGCTACGCACACAACTGGGAGCAAGAAAAAGGAACAAATTCTTAGCATCACCTTTTAGTGAAAAAGGAAAAAAGCTTAAGAATGTAAAAACGGTGAATCTTTTCCTCATGAGCAAACAAGGTGGCAATATCATGCAACTTAGTAAGGTGTGCCACAATAATTTCAGTTTCATAACCATGGAAAGGATCAGATTCTACTATAGTGATTAACTCAGGATCAACAGAGAATTCATAATCCTTATGAGTAACACATATAAGAGAAGTAGCAAATTTGGGATCATGTTTCATTTCCTCCATCATAATTTTTTCTTTCACTTTGCATAGCAGTTTCTTCAAATCATCTCTATCATTACTGTCGGATTTCGGGCTCCGCAAAACCCTAAGAAGTTCGAACCCAGGGGCGTGTGCGAAGATCTCCAACAGCTTCACTCCCTCCAAGCTCACAACACAATGACCCCGCTCGATGGCAAGGAAGAAGGTAATACACGAGAGTTTACCCAGGTTCGGGCCGCTGCGAAGCGTAAAACCCTACTCCTGCCTTTGGTGGATTGCCTCACGAGGAGGTTTGTGGATGAACTAGTACAGTGGTGAGTTGCCTCGCGAGTGTGTTTTTTGGTGGTGTGTCGTCCCCCTCTACAGAGCAGCCTAGCCTCTATTTATAGCGGCCCGGGTCCTCTTCCCTGGTCACAATGGCGAGAAGGGATCCCACAACGGCCAAATTCGAAGGGGGACAGGAGGTACACCCTATCCTGACGAAAGGTGGTCTTCGCCTGCAAAGTAGCAGATGGTGATGCAGAGGTGCGGTTGGTGATGACGTTCGTCCTGCGGGGCTCGGGGTCTTGGTCTTGTTGCACCGGAAGGGAAACCTTTGGGGGGCGCTTCGGGAACCTGCGCTCGTCCTTGCCTCCTTTGCACCAAAGGGGAAACTGTCCCCTCTGGCGTGCTGGCGCCTGCCTGGCCTGGCTGGCGTCACCCTTGACCTCCCGAGGCCAAGCACTGCATAGAGATCTCCACTGCTTGGGAGGAGGCCTGTAGAGGCCTACTTCCCCGCGGGTCTTGGCGCTATTTCCCTCGCGATCTTGGGGTCTCGCGAGAGCCTTGTGCTGAGTGAGGCCACGCTGGGCCGTACTTGGTCGTCGAGGTGGGCCACGCAATGTGCCGCACGCAGGCAAGTCTGGGTACCCCCGTTCCCAGGACGCCGACAGTAGCCCACGGGCCCAAGGCGCGCTCGGGTTGGCTTCTGGGCGAAGCCATAGATGATGACCCAAAGCGCCGCGGGCCCCAACCGCTTGCGGGCCCAGCTTGACGCATGGCGCATAATGAGACGTGGGCGTCTTGGCTCCCCGAAGGCCTGCGCGCCTCCTCGGCCATCATTGCTCTTCCTTGAATGCGGCTGTTTCCTTGTGTCTTCCCCTCCTCGGGCCACGCGGATGCGACCTGACGGGAGCAGGTGAAGCAACGTGAGGCAGGGAAGCACGCCGATCGAGTCTGGCATGCGTTGCTTGAGGGGTGCACGGCGTCTCCACTTCCCACGACGCCCCAGGGGCAGCGGTTGCGGGGGGGACCCTCGAGGCCGGCTCAAGCTCGCCGGCGCTGGGCCATCGTCGATGAGTAAGTATTCCGTCACCTGCCCCCTTCTCTTGCAATTGCATCCGTCGCGCCGGTCCTGACCGTTGCCTCCTCCCAGGGCGCCTGCGCCCAAGAGGCGCAGGCTCGACGAGCTCCAGGAGGAGACGGATGCGCTGAGGGTCCTGCTGGCGGACGCCGAGGCCGCCCTCCAGGCCGCGCTCAGGGGTGAGGCGGAGGCCCAGGCGGAGCTGACATCCCTCCAGACCCAGATCAAGGGGGCCGCCGACGCCGTGCAGGCCGCGCAGGATGAGGCGGCCCACGCGAAGATGTTGGAGGCGCAGCGCGCCAAGCAGTATCTGGATATTGCCCGCCGCGTGGTTAGCGCGGTGAGCCGGTTCGTCGGGGAAGCCCCCGCGCTGCCGTGCGCGCACGGCGACGGGGGCTACCTCAACTTCTTCGGCAAGGTGGTGGAGGCGCTGGAGACCGGCGTCTCCCGGGTGGACGTGGACAACGCGTCTAGCGCGCGTGACCTCCTGGACCTTGCGCTGACGCGCATCTTCTCCAACCTTCACCGCCACGTCCCGGAGCTCGAACTTCCCCGTGTCATGGAGCCGGTGCCCGAGGAGCTCCAGAGGCCCCTCAGGGACGAGGTGCGACCGCACGTGGAGTCCTTGGTGGAGCGGTTCGTCCAAGAGCCTCTCTGCGGTGAGGGTGACGAATCCGGCGCCACAGCGGGCGACGGTCCGGACGGCGACAGCGGCTCCTCCGCCGAGGCTTCCCCTGTTTTCTCTTCCTGGTTCCTGTCATGTCAAGCAACGCCCGGCCCCAGAGTGGCCGGATTCCTTCCCTCTTGATGCCCTCCCTTGTTCCTGGGACCACAAGAATCCTGATGGGAACATGTAGCGGACAGTAGTGCCTGCATTTTTACGTTAGCGCTCGTGCCTCTTGCCCGGTATTCGGGCTATCATCTGATTAGAAGGTTTTGCTCTATTCGGCGGGTGTACTTAGCTCATCGGGTCGTGGCGAGCTCGAGCGTCGTGAGGCGTAGCCGGAGCGTCCAGAAAGGTCGAGGATCCCATCAGGGAGGGCTTCTTCCTTGCGTGCGGGGTGGTCCGGGAGCCCTTTCGGCACTCTGCATCGACGGGGGCCAATCCCGAGCAGACCTCGACCGCCGTTGCGGCATCCGGATCGCCAGGACGAGACCAAAGGGGCGAGGCCTCGGCCACCATTGGGGCGTCCGGATCACCAGGACGAGACCAAGGGGCGCGGAGCCACGTGATCGGTGAGGTTCCCGAGGCGCTGCTTGGGAACCCCTCCCCCCTTGACGCTCAAGCGGCGCTCTGCGTCGGCGGAGCCCAGTCCCGTGCATACCTCAACCGCCGTTGGGGCGTCCGGATCACCAGGACGAGACCAAGGGGAAGGGGCTACGTGATCAGTGTGGCTCCTGAGACGCGTTGCTCAGGAGTCCCCCTTGACGCTCAAGCGGCTCCCATACCTTTTCGCCGGTTGCCACTATGGGAGGCACCTGAGCCTCCAGCGGTTCCGTGCTGTCGTGCCGGTCCGCGGTCGGAGCCCCTGAGCGGGGGTCGACCATCAAAAGATGTGTGTTCCCGAGGCAACAGGTCCTAGCCGGCCTGCTCTGAGGGGCCACGAGGGGAGGCCAAAGTGCGTGGGCCCCAGCAAGGTGCCAATTCAAAGAAAAGAGACTGCAAGGCCAGAAAGAGGAATCGCGAAGAGAGTAAAATTCCCGTCCCTTTTTTAAATAGAGTTACGAAGTCTTCAAATTTCATTTCAAATAGCGGCAATACGAACACAAAAAGAAGCAAGCAACAGCCGCGTCCGGCACCTAGGCTAGTCTTCGTCTTCGTCTTCTCCCCAGCGCGGAGCATAGGGCTTCCACGTTGCGTGGGCATAGCCATTGGAGGGCAGTGTTGTCCGCCAGCGCGGAGCATGGGGCTTCCACTTGGGCGTGGGATGGAACCCCTCCGTGTCCTCGGGGGGCTCCGGGCGTATACAGCCCACTCATTATTACGTGAGAGTGTCACGGGTTGAGCCTGGGGGTGCACTGAGAGCTCCATGCCTCCTTGACATGGAGCCCATTTCCAGCCCCCAAGCGTGATGCTGCGACATGGGGTCGGCCCCGGACGGGCCCTCGGGCGTGAGGCGAGCCCCCCACGCTCTTCGCAGGGAGGGCCCGTCCCGGGACAGGGTCTCGTGCCCTCGAAAGCCCGGGGACGGACGTCGTCGTTGTAGTGGCGCCGCCGCCCCCTGCGCTGCGGGCGGGGCCCGGCGCAGGGGCCCTCCGTCGCGCACGAGGCCGGCACCCAAGGCGGTACCCCAGCGCGCCTTGCTGGGGTGCCCGGGAGCCCCGCGCTGGTACCCAACCGCCCGTCCCCAGGTGGAACGAGCCGGACCCGGAGACATGGGTGAGTACGTGACCTCCTGCCGCTGGTTGAGCGAGACCAGGCCCGAAGACATGGGCGTGTGTTCCACCCTCCGTCTCCGGGTAGGAGTCGCCCTGCCTGGGGACATGGGCGTATGTTCCACCCTGCGTCTCCAGGCTGGGGGCACCTTGCGTGAGGACATGGGCGTGTGTTCCTCCCTCCGTCTCTAGGTTGGAAGCACCTGGCCTGAGGACATGGGCGTGTGTTCCACTGTCGGGGGATTACCCCCGGGTAGGCTCAAGGAGACGACTCAACATTTTAAAACATCGAGGGGGCCACCCCCGGTATGCCAAGCCCCGCGAAACAATGAGACAAACGAAGAAGTGAAGACAGAAGACAAAACTGCGGCCCGGCCGGCTCCGCCCGGCTGGCTCCTCCCGGCTGGCTCCTCCCGGCCGGCTCCGCCCGGCTGGCTCCTCCCGGCTGGCTCCGCCCGGCCGGCTCCTCCCGGCTGGCTCCTCCCGGATGGCTCCGCCCGGCTGGCTCCTCCCGGCCGGCTCCTCCCGGCCGGCTACGGCCCGGCGAAGTCAGCTCCACGCGTCCCTTCAGACACGAGCTGACGACACTGTAGCTGACGGACTGCAGAGCCTGCCACCCCGCTACAGTCAGGCAATATTGGTGAATAGTGCCCCGCTGTGCACCCGACGCGCGTCACATCACTGCGCTCCAATAGTGGCGCACTGTAGCCTGCATCACTTGTCCTCTCCAATAGTAGATAGTTGGCTGGTGGGCCACCCCTTGTCCCCTGGGCCTCCCTATATAAGAGGCACCAGGGGAGCCTCCAAGAAGGGACACACACTCACGGGAGGCCTCCTCTCATCCTCTCCCTCTCACTTATGCTCACGCATGCACACAGGAGGCAAGAAGCCTCATGGAGTAGGGGTGTTATCTCTCCGGAGAGCCCCGAACCTGGGTAAACCACCGCGTGCTATCCGCATACCCGTCCCGGATCTCCACTGCAGCCTTGCTCTTACCTCTTAAGCCATCCCATGGCATCTGCCGTCTCGGGGCACCCCCTGTGAGAAAACGACGACACTTGGCGCCCACCGTGGGGCAAGCTGCTGCTGGAACTGTGGTCCGGGCGGGACCATCTTCGTCATCTTCGCCGCGGCGTCGCCGCCGTCTCCCCGGTAGCGCTCGGGGCCCGACATCGACACGCCCTCGGGACGACCGCGTGGGGCGGCGCGTCCTCGTCGTCGGCCTCGCCCTCTTCGTCAGCATCGCAGCTACGCCAGTCGTCCATCTACGCGCACCGCGGCGCCTCGCTTCGGTCGGCCGCATCCATCCGCACGCCGCTCGCGTCCGCGCGCCAGCCCTCTCCGATCGGCGCATCCACCGCTCCACCAACAACGACGGCCGGCGTCGTCGCGCCTCGCTCTTCCCCTCCCGTGAGCGCACCTCCACCACCTCCGACCACGGCCACTGCCATGCAGCTGGCCAGGCCGCTGTGCTGCTCGGGCACGGGTCCGCCCCGCGAGCATCGCCGGCCACGGGTGGTTGCGACCAGCACCACCGCGGCCGCGCCCCGGGCAGGTCCACGTCGCCCCCAAGCTCGAGGCCCGCCTCCTCTCCCGCGTCACCGCCACCACGAGGTTTTCTCCGTCTCGGCGCCGCGCGCGGCGACCCTGTCCGCCGCCTCCTCGCCCGTCGCGTGGCACCACGCCTCCCTGCGGCTTCCCGTCGCGGCGCACCCGCGGCTCCGGCCCGCTCCGCTTCGCCTCCACACCGCAGGGCTTCCTGCACGTCGCCATCGCCCGATGCGACACCTTCAGAGCGACCACGCGCCGCGGCGCTTCCTTGCCATCAGCCTCGGCACCACCTCCACCTCGCTTTCTTTCTCCGTCGAGCTCCCGCACGCTCGAGCTCTCTCCCTCGTTCTTCTCTCACGCACCGGTACAAGCAAAAAGTTCCTGGGAAGGATGGGGGCAAGCCGTGGGTACGGCAGGGCCTGGCCGTCAGCAGGTATCTCCGCTACCGCTCGTCCGCGCCCGGATGCCCCCGTCGCCGGCCCCGTCGTCGTCCCCTCGCGTCCCGCCTCCGCTCCCGGCGCCATCGCGCCGCCGGCCTCGCCGTCCGCTGCCTCACCGCGGGCTCTCCTGCACCAACCCGAACAGCGCTCGTTAAGCTCCCGCGCCCCTCTGCTTCGCGGGAGCTGCGCCACCCCGCCATCTCCTCTGCTTCCCGCGGACCTCGCACCGGCTGCGTCTCGCCCCGCTCCAGCCCCGCCAGCACTCGCTGGCTCCGCCGCGTGCCGGCTGCTCCGCGCGTCGCGCGCCCGGCCTCCTCGCGCCACCCGTCTGGAGCGGCGCCCTCCTGGATGCCCCGCATTTTCCTTCGCAAAGCCAGCCTCAGCCGCGTCCGTCCCCGACGCCGAGTCCACTTCTCGCGCGCTGGCTCCGCCCCACCTCGATCGCGCGTCCGCGGCTCCTCCGCCTGGCCGCGGCGCCCTCGACCGCACGCGCATCCCGCTCGAGTCCCCGCACCCGGCGCCGTCTGCCGTGCCACCGCGCATCCGGCTCCGCCCATCGGCTCGCGCTCGGCGGCCGCGCCCGACTCCCGCGCTTGTCGGCCCCCGGGCCCGGCCTCCTCCTCGCGTTCGCCGACCCCATGCCGTCACGCGGCCCCGCGTCCCCGCGGCCGGCCGCTCCCGCGCCGTGCTCGCCATGCTTCCTCCGCTCCGCCATCGCGCCTGCGCCACGCGCTGACTTGCCGCTATAGCCGGTCGCCTCTGGCCCGCGCGCCGGCTTCAACCCGCCGCTCCGGCCGCCCGCTCGCGCCCGCCTTGTCTGTCCGGCTCCGGCCCCTGCCGGCTCCGCCTCCCGCGGCTCCGGTCCCTGCCGGCTCCGCCTCCCACGGCCCCCGGCCCCTGCCGGCTCCCGCCGCGCTGGCCTGCGCCGCCTGCCGCGCGTGCGCCAGCTCGCCGCCCCGCGCCGTCTGCCCCGCGCCGCTCCAGCCGGTCCGCTCCGCCTCCCGCTCCTCGACCGGCTCCGCTCGCCCCGCCTGCCCTCGACCGGGCTGTGCGAGCGCCGGCTGCCCCAGCAAAGAGAAAAAAGAAAGAGTGCAGCCGGCTGCTCACGCGGTGAGAGAAGCTAGTGTGGGTGCGCCGGCCCAAAAAAAAAAACTGTGCGTCCGTCTGCCCACGGCAGCTGTTCCACCCGGAGGCTCGGACCCGCGTCCTCGGACGGCAGGCCCGCATCGCCGCTCGGCCAGTTGGCAACCGCCCGCGCCGCCGCTCGGTCGGCTGGCCCGCCTGCCCGCGTCGCCGTCGGTCCGGCTTCCCGGCTGGCCTGCCCGCCTACTTCGACACTGGGCCGACTGGAGAGTCGGCTCCGCTGCTCGTCTACTTCGACGCCGGCCGGTCAGGCCCGGCTGGCCGGCACCTCCACCAACCGCCCCGGAGGCTACACCCAGCGGGTGCGCCCGGCATGCCTGTTGGTAAAAAACCGCGCCGTCTGCAAGCCGCGCCGGCTATCTTCAACAACACCCGCCTCGCCTACACGAAAATCAATGAACCTCCTCGCTCGGAGGCTCAGAGGCCACTCCGGGCAGGGCCTCGTGCCCATCAGCCGGCGGACTCCGCGTCCCCGCACGGCAGGGCCTCGCGCCCATCAGCCGGCGGACTCCGCGTCCGCACACGGCAGCGCCTCGCGCCCTTCAGCTGGTGGACCCCGCGTCCCCGTCCGGCAGCGCCTCGCGCCCTTCAGCCGGCGGACCCCGCGTCCCCGTCCGGCAGCGCCTCGCGCTCTTCAGCCGGCGGACCCCGCGTCCGCCCCCGGCAGCGCCTCGCGCGCATCAGCCGGACCACGTCGGCTACAAGCCGCGCTGACCGACATCGACAAAACCGCCTCGCTGGCACCCAAAAGCAATGTGAGATCTCCACCCGCATATCCCTGAACCGTACACACAAAACGAATAACCCCGAGCGACCCTCGGGGGCCATCTCCGCATTTATTCTGTTGCCTTACTATTCACCTCGGCGCCAACTAGTCTCGGCCCTGGGCTGGTCGCTTGGCCCGATACGTTAGTTCCCACGGGACGGCTTAGTAGCGTGTACGGTACCGAAGGCCCACTCTTTGTCTCAGCTACAGATCGCACCGCGACTGTTCGGCTAGCGAGAGCACAAGCTGGAGGTCACCCCACGAGAAGGGCATCCCGGGAGAAAACGGCTTGGGCAACCCGGTCATTTCATTTGTGAGTATCTACTCGGTCGAGTCTGCTCCCAGAGTCCGAGTACTGTACGCTCCACTCCGCGGTCCACTCTTCACCTCAGCCATAGTCCGGCTCCCGGCTGTCCGGCTAGCAAGAGCAAAAGCCAAAGAGCGGAGAGCACATGAAAAAGACTGAAGGGGGCTCGGACAAAACCGAGTCGGCACCCTCTGTACAAAACTTGCACTACCAAAATCAAATGTTTGATACATATGCATCGGCTAAGCTCGTCTTTTGCACGATCATTTCCATGAGGAACCTCCTCGCTCGGAGGCTACTCCCGGCAGGGCCCCGTGCCAATCAGCCAGCGGATCCCGCGTCCGCGCCCGGAAGCGCCTCGCGCTCGACAGCCGGCGGACCCCGCATCCGCCCTCGACAGGGCTCCATGCCCATCAGCCGACGGACCCCGCGTCCGCGCCCGGCAGCGCCTCGCGCTCGACAGCCGGCGGACCCCGCGTCCGTCCTCGACAGGGCCCCATGCCCATCAGCCGGTGGACCCCGCGTCCGCCCCCGGCAACGCCTCGCGCCCTTCAGTCGGCGGACCCCGCATCCGCGCCCGACATCTTCGACGCCATCGTCTGCTTCAACAATAGCAAAGACCCTCCACCCGACTCTTCGAGTCGCCCGGAGGCCCGGAGGCTACACCCACCGGGTGCGCTGGCGCGCCCCCGCTGGAAACCGCTAGCCGGTGAATCCACGTCCGCCCTCGACAGCGCCTCGCGCCCTTCAGTCAGCGGACCCCTCATCCGCGCCCGACATCTTTGACGCCACCGTCTGCATCAGCAACAGCAAAGACCCTCCGCCCGACTCTTCGAGTCGCCCGGAGGCTCAGAGGCTACACCCAGCGGGTGCGCTGGCGTGCCCCCGCTGGAAACCGCCAGCCGGTGGACTCCGCGTTCGCCCCTGGCAGTGCCTCGCGCCCTTCAGCCGGCGGACTCCGCGTCCGCGCCTGACATCCTCGACGCCACCGTCTACTCCAGCAACGGCAAAGACCCTCCGCCCGACTCCTCGAGTCGCCCGGGGGCTCGGAGGCTACACCCAGCGGGTGCGCTAGCGCGCCCCTGCTGGAAGCAAGCCACGTCGTCCCCAACCCGCAATCAACCGTCGTCTCCTCCCAGCTAGCTCCGCCCGGCTGGCTCCTCCCGGCTGGCTCCGCCCGGCTGTCTCCGCCCGGCTGGCTCTTCCCGGCTGGCTCCTCCCGGCCGGCTCCTCCCGGCTGGCTCCTCCCGGCCGGCTCCCCCTGGCCGGCTCCTCCTGACCGGCTGCGGCCCGACGAAGTCAGCTCCAGGCGTCCCTTCGGACACGAGCTGACGACACTGTAGCTAACGGACTACAGAGCCTGCCACCCCGCTACAGTCGGGCACTATTGGCGAATAGTGCCCCGCTGTGCACCCGTCGCGCGTCACTTCACTGCGCTCCAATAGTGGCGCACTGTAGCCTGCCTCACTTGTCCTCTCCAATAGTAGATTGTTGGCTGGTGGGCCACCCCTTGTCCCCTGGGCCTCCCTATATAAGAGGCACCAGGGGAGCCTCCAAGAAGGGACACACACTCACGGGAGGCCTCCTCTCATCCTCTCCCTCTCACTTATGCTCACGCATGCACACAGGAGGCAAGAAGCCTCATGGCTCTCCTCCGCAATACAGCTCCAGGACCAACTCTGTACCAGATATACCACATATATACAGACATGCAGGAGTAGGGGTGTTATCTCTCCGGAGAGCCCCGAACCTGGGTAAACCACCGCGTGCTATCCGCATACCCGTCTCGGATCTCCACTGCAGCCTTGCTCTCACCTCTTAAGCCATCCCAAGGCATCTGCCGTCTCGGGGCACCCCCTGTGAGAAAACGCGACATCCACCCTTCGTCTCCAGGCTGTAGTCGCCCTGCCTGGTGACATGGGTGTGTGTTCCACCCTCCGTCTCCAGGCAGACGACCCCCGGTCCGCGGACCCAGGCGCTTGGCAAGGGTAGCCCCCCACCAGCGGGCGCGCCTCACGAGGCTGCCAGTGCCAGGCATCCTCATGAGGCCGGCCCCGCCAGCCGACCTCGCGAGGCTGTTCATACCAGCCCCGACAAAAGCCGCTCACGAGGTCGCACATGCTCCTCCTGTTGTCGTGATGGCCAGCGCTACTCCCATCATGGCCCGGGCGCTCGTCAACATGGTCATGGTAGATTGTGCGAGCTCCCGGGTGCTGGTGTAGATGAGTCGCCAGGCGTCCTCCCCTGACGCGCCGGTTGTGCTGGGGGCGCGTTGCGGCGTCTACCCCACAGGGCTGGCAGCTCCCATCGGCCCCAATCTGCGCCAGGGACTAACTCCTGCACGCCCGATGAGCCGGGACGCGCTCCCAGCGGCTGCGGGTCACGACACACTTCTTCCGTGTGTCCGCACGTCCTCAGCGTCTCGGCGGTGGGTTGAGTGACCTCCTGGACGCGAGCCCCCTGGGTCATCCCATAGGGAAGCTCCTGGGCCTCGCCGGCCGTGGTGGCAGGCCTGGACGCACGACATATCCAGCTGTCGTAGCATCCACGAGCAACGTGGAAACGTTGCAGCTCACGGGCCATGAGCAGCGCGATTCGCCCGTGTGCCGGGCCGCGGCGAGCCCGGGGAGATGATGCTGCGACGCGGGCGCCGTGGAGGGTCAGGGCGGCAAGGGCGCGCTGCGCGGTTAATGAGGGCGATAACCCCCGGTGCCTGTTCAAGGCCGGGCTGGAGACGGCGTCTTCCGACGGAGGAGCAAGTCAGGGCGGGATGCCGAGGTCTGCAGGTGTCACCCGAGCAACGCGGGCAGCCCGTAGTTCGGTGCGGGCTCGGCGTCCCTTGGCCATGGAAGCGACGAGCGGAGGCGGGGCGAAGCTTGAGTGAGGATCCCGACACGCCCCTACCTAGCGCGCCAAATGTCAGATTTCGGGCTCCGCAAAACCCTAAGAAGTTCGAACCCAGGGGCGTGTGCGAATATCTCCAACAGCTTCACCCCCTCCAAGCTCACAACACAATGACCCCGCTCGATGGCAAGGAAGAAGATAACACACGAGAGTTTACCCAGGTTCGGGCCGCTGCGAAGCGTAAAACCCTACTCTTGCCTTTGGTGGATTGCCTCACGAGGAGGTTTGTGGATGAACTAGTACAGTGGTGAGTTGCCTCGCGAGTGTGTTTTTTGGTGGTGTGTCGTCCCCCTCTACAGAGCAGCTTAGCCTCTATTTATAGCGGCCCGGGTCCTCTTCCCTGGTCGCAATGGCGGGAAGGGATCCCACAACAACCAAATTCGAAGGGGGACAG
This sequence comes from Elymus sibiricus, assembly GCA_039707655.1. Classification (NCBI taxonomy): domain Eukaryota; kingdom Viridiplantae; phylum Streptophyta; class Magnoliopsida; order Poales; family Poaceae; genus Elymus; species Elymus sibiricus. The sequence goes on from CM077667.1 coordinate 129,197,401, forward strand.
GAGGTACACCCTATCCTGACGAAAGGTGGTCTTCGCCTGCAAAGTAGCCGGTGGTGATGCAGAGGTGGGGTCGGCGATGACGTCCGTCTTGCGGGGCTCGGAGTCTTGGTCTTGTTGCACTGGAAGGGAAACCTTTGGGGGCGCTTCGGGAACCTGTGATCGTCCTTGCCTCCTTGGCACCAAAGGGGAAACTGTCCCCTCTGGCGCACTGGCGCCCGTCTGGCCTGGCTGGCAGCACCCTTGACCTCCCAAGGCCGAGCACTGCATAGAGATCTCCGCCGCTCTGGAGGAGGCCTGGGGAGGCCTACTTCCCCGCGGTTCTTGGCGTTGTTTCCCTCGCGAGCTTGGGGTCTCGCGAGGGACTTGTGCTGAGTGAGGCCGCGCTGGGCCGTACTTGGTCGTCGAGGTGGGCCACGCCCTGGGCCGCAGGCAGGCAAGTCTGGGTACCCCCATTCCCAGGACACCGAAAATTACAAGCAAGAAAGTTGTTGGCATTCTGGATACCAGGGTACCCAGACATGCCTACTTGCGGCCCAAGGCGTGGCCCACCTGACGGTCCGTACGGCCCTGTGCGGCCTCCCTCAAGACAAAACCCTCGCGAGGAGCCCATCCTCGCGGGAAGGGTAGCATCAAGGCAGAAGGGGAAGGCCTCCTCGGGCCTCCTCCCGAGCGGCGGAGATCCCTATGCAACCCTGGGCCTCAGGAGGTCAGGGGTAACGACAGCCAGGCCACGCGGGCGCCAGCGCGCCAGAGGGAGCAGTTTCCTCTTTTGTGCAAAGGTGACAAGGACGAACGCGGGTTCCCAAGGAGCCCCGCCAAAGGTTTCCATTCCGATGCAACAAGACCGGGTCAGCGAGTGCAGCAGGATGGATGTCACCGGCAAGCCCACCACCGCGTCACCGCCACCAACTTTGGAGGAGAAGACCGCCTTTCGTCAGGAAAAGACGTACCTCCTGTCCCCTTTCAAATTTGGCCATTGTGGGATTCCTTCCCGCCATTGCGATAAGGGAAGAGGACCCATGCCGCTATAAATAGAGGCTAGGTAGCTCGGTAGAGGGGGACGACACGAGACGACCACCTCGCAAACACACCACTGTACTAGTTCGTCCACAAACCTCCTCGCGAGGCTATACACCAAAAGCAGGAGTAGGGTTTTACGCTTCGCGGTGGCCCGAACCTGTGTAAACTCTTGTGTGTCATCGTCTTCCTCGCCATCGAGCGGGGTACTGTGTTGTGAGCTTGGAGGGGCGAAGCTGTTGGGGAATCCTCGCACATGCCCCTAGGTTTGAATCCCATAGGGTTTTGCGGAGCCCGAAATCCGACAAAAGTCTATAGCTATCTCCCCGTCCATAACATAACCATCATGTACCTCAGGTATATCATATCTACTAGGAGAGCTAGGCATAATAGGTGAATCAAAGTGTTCATCAATTTCAGCATTCTCAAGTTCTCTAGCTTTAGCAATATGAGCATCAAGTAATTCATTCAGTGGCACACTTTCTGTTTCATCAAGCATAGTAGTAGCATCATCATTAATATCATCCATAGTGGAAGCAGTAGGAGATTGAATAATATGTGGAGGTGTCATAAGCTGGTTCAAAACAGTAGGTGAATCAAATTCAGATCTAGATGGCAGTTCCTTACCTCCCCTCGTCTTAGAGGGTATGATCTTAGTTTTGGTATCTTTTAGATTCTTCATAGTGACAATTAAGTATCCCTGGTGAACACAATAAATAGAGCTATGCTCCTCGGCAACGGCGCCAGAAAATAGTCTTTATAACCCACAGGTGTAGGGGATCGCAACAGTGTTCGAGGGAAGTATTTTACCCAAATTTGGTGATTCGACACAATGGTAGACAAAGAATAATTATCGGTCTTAGCAGTTGAGTTGTCAATTCAACCACACCAAGTTAATCTCAGTCACAAAGATTTAGTAGCACAACAATATAGTAATAGGAACAGTAACAAAAACATCAGCAGTTTTGTAGTGATGGTAACAGCAATAGTAGCAATAGTAACTTAGCAAGATTCAGTATGTAAAACTGTAGGCCATGGATCGGTGATGGGTAATGATTTAGATGGCATTCATCATGTAATAGTTACACACTAGAGCAACAAAAACTAGCTCCAATTCATCAATGTAATGTAGACATGTATTTTGTATATAGTCATACGTGCTTATAATAAGAACTTGCATGACATCTGTTGTCCTACCCTTCCGTGGCGGTGGGTCCATAAGGAATTCTAAGGGATATTAAGGCCTCCTTTTAATAGAGAACCGGAACAAAGCATTAATACACGGTGAATACATGAACTCCTCAAACTACGACAATCACCTGAAAGAATCCCAATTATTGTCACCTTGGGGTATGCGGATCATGACAAGTAATAGGTGCATAAAACTTGCAATATGGGATCCAAAACACTCTCATATCTATGAAAACATAATAGGTTCAGATCTGAAATCATGGCACTCGGGCCCTAGTGACAAGCATTAAGCATAGCAACATCAATCTCAAAACATAGTGGATACTAGGGATCAAGACCTATCAAAATAACTCGATTACATGATCAATCTCATCAAATCCCATCACCGTCCAGCAAGCCTATATAGGAATTACTCACTCCAAGTTGTGAGCATCATGGGGGTGTTGATGAAGAAGGGTTGATGATGACGACGGCGACGAATCCCCCTCTTCGGAGCCCCGAACGGACTCCAGATCAGCCCTCCTGAGGAAGAACAGGAGGTGGCGATGGCTCCGTGAAAGGATCGATATGGTTGACTAGAGGGGGGATGAATAGGCAACTACCAATTTTTAACTTTTCTTTAGCAAATTAGGTATAGCAACAAATAGGTTGTCTAGATATGCAACTAGGTGAGCAACCTATATGATGCTAACAACAATAACAACACAAGCAAGCAAAGGATACACGACAGTTAAAGCTTGCACAAAGTAAAGGTGAAGTAACCACAAGTGGAACCGATGGAGATGAGGATGTGTTACCGAAGTTCCTTCCCTTCGAGGGGAAGTACGTCTCCGTTAGAGCGGTGTGGAGGCACACTGCTCCCCAAGATGCCACTAAGGCCACCGTATTCTCCTCACGCCCTCACACAATGCGAGATGCCGTGATTCCACTAGTGGTGCACTTGAAGGCAGCAACCGGACCTTTACAAACAAGGTTGGGGCAATCTCCACAACTTAATTGGAGGCTCCCAACACCACCGCGAAGCTTCACCACAATGGAATATGGCATCGAGGTGACCTGTTCCGTCTAGGATGATCAAACACCCAAGAGTAACAAGATCCACAAGGGATTAGTGGGGGGGAATCAAATTTCTCTTGGTGAAAGTGTAGATCGAGGCCTTCTCCTCCAAACCCTAGAGCATCAACAAGAATCGATAGCTAGGGAGAGAGATCGGGCAAGAATGAGCTTAGGAGCAACAATGGAGCTTTTGGTGGAAAAGAGGTGAGTCCAACCTGAGTAGAAGACCCACTTATAGAGTGGGAAAAATCTGACCGTTTTCTGCCCACAAGTCGTGCATAAGTGGTAGTACCGCTCAGGGGAGCGGTACTCCCGCTTGCACGGAAGTATTGGGCTTCACATGCAGTAGACGTGAGTCCGGGAGGCGGTAGTTCCGCCGGAGTGGTCCTGCCGCTCCCGCTAGCGGTACTTCCGCTTAGCACTGTGTGAAGCCCTGACTTGGCAGTAGAAGAGGAGGGCAGTACATCAGTACCGCTGAGAGCAGTAGTTCCGCTAGTTACTGCCGCTCAAAAAACTGCTCGAGGCCGACGACATCAGAGAGCATAACATAAGCGGAAGTAGGCCGGCAGAGGAGGGTGGCAGTACCGCCCGAGCGGTACTACCGCTCCGCTCCCAGTGGTAGTTCCGTTAAAAGAGGGCAAAGCCACCCAAGAACACCAGAAGAATTGCATAAGCGGAAGGAGCACCGGTACCGCAGTGCCGCAGTACCGCTGGAGAGTGGGTTGAAAGTGTGTATGTGATTGTTCCTCCCAACCTTTCCAAATGTGGATCCCCTCTTGATAGTACGGATTTTCCTATGACTCAAGTCCACCAACACTAAATCGATAGAAAAACGCCGTCTTCTCTTTTAACAACTGAGGGGATGAAAACCATCTCGTGCCACCTGATAATCTCTGAAAGCTTAATGCACACGATTAGTCTGCAGATGCATTGTCATCAACCACAAAAACTACTTGAGGAAAATTATGCTCTTACAATCTCCCCCTTTTTGGTGGGTTGATGGCAACACGGGATTTTCCAAACTAAGATAAGCAGTAAGACTTAGGTATACCCAACATCTACAAAATATAGACAGGCTCCCCCTAGATGTGTGCTCTATTTGAATGTGCTTTTGGAATGCAAAGTGCACACACTAGGATAAACACTCCCCCTATATTTTAGATACACGGCCATATACTTGCATATACAGAATATGAGTTATAAGCAACTAAGTAAGCATATGAAACATAATCTCACATAATAACTAATGTAGACATAACAGGGTAGGAGAGATAGCATATACCAAAGCAAGCAAATAGGCGAGTTCACGAGAGAGAAAGTGCACAGATAAAAAATAAAACACTCGTGACTCAAAACATCCAGCAAATCCCTAAAGACTCTCTCCCCCTTTGGCATCAAGACACCAAAAGGGGCACACAGGACTAAAACGAGTCAAGGTGATGGTAATCTCATGGAAGCGATCAATCCTCATGATCATCATCATCCTCCTCATCAATATCCTCCTCCTCTGACTCAGCCCATGGATAGTTCTTCATGACCCACACTTCTTCATTAGTGATCTTGTCTTCTGAGCTGCTGTCAGCAGGCAGACCAAGCTTCCTCATGATCTTCTTGTCACGGCCACGAGCCTTCTTGGCCTCCACATGAGCCTTGTACTATCCATTGATCTGGAAGCAGAGAAGATTATTCATCTTAGTTTTGAGCTTGGCAGCCCATGACGGAATAGTCTCAGAAGGTGCAGCATAAGTGTCATCTGTATAGTCAGGCTCTGGCTCATCATCCGAGTCGGTGTGTGCAATCTCGGGAACAGAAGGCGCAACGCCCCAATCCTCCTTCACACGGAGCTTAAGAATACCATGGCTCACCATGTTTTTAGTCACCAAAGGCTCACAAGGGAATGATGCAGACAAAGTATTCTCAATAAGCTTAAAGAGATAAGGGCCATAGATAGGCACCTTCCTGTCAAGAACCGCTGAACGAAGCTCCCTCCACATAATGTTGGAAACATCCAGAGTCGAGTCTCTGCCTCTCTCCTTCGTGCACATCAACAACAGATTCACAAGATAAAGTGCACCCGATCCTTGTTCCCAACACGAGGAAACAGAGTGTTGTGAAAAATGTGATGCATAATATCCAGAAATGGCATGAGCTCAGTGCGTGTGCCCTTGGCAGTCTTCACCACCCTGGAATAGCGAATAAGCTTGGACTTGTGAATGGCCGCAACTTTAGTGTGAGGCCTTAGACCAACAGGGTCATCCAGGCCTGAATTAGCATAACCCAATGAGTTCATGAAGGTCTTCAAGTCGGAGTACAATGTTCTGCCACCAGTCATCGATGTCAAGTGTCTTGCGTCATTATTGTGAAAGTGAACGGTGGCATAGCACTGAGCCACAATCTCTCAGTCAAAATCCTTACTGAAACCTATTTGTGGGAAGCAGACCCCACTGCTGGCAGAGAGCACGAGCTTCAGCGAAGTACTCAGAGTGAGGATTGTTGCTCATGTGGTCCGTGTCGATGGATTTGACATCAGGCACATAGAGGTTTGTCTTGTTCTTCAGGACCCCAACATATATGAGAGATTTCTCCTTGGTCCAGAAGGGACGACCAACTAGTGCTTCGTCCTGAGGACGGTGATAACGGTTGCGTTGACGGAACTCAACAAACTCATTGGCAGACATTTCCTAAGGAGGGGTGACAGCCTTCTTCTTGCTAACAATCCGCTTCACATGTTGCTATTGAGGTTGAGCACTAGAACCAGCTCTGGCATCTTCAGACGTGCGGAACCGCTTGGAACCACCAGACCGTCCAGGATTCATGTGATGAGCAGGAGCTACCATCACCTAGAACTCAGAAAGAAGGAACGGAAAGAGTCAAAAAAATGTAAACACCATGCATAAGACAGAGAAAAAGGAACGGGAAGGATAGGAAAAGAAACATAGAAAGTGGGGGTTCTGGTGCACCAGTGGTAGTACCGTGCTGCAGGAGCGGTACTTCTGCCGGAGCGGTAGTACCGGTCATGCATCAGCGGTAGTACCGCCCGGGCTGCGGAAAAACTTCCGCGGCACAGGGACGACAGTACTGATGACGTAGAACCCAACAATTCCGGTGACCATAGACTATATTCCTCTCAAGCCATCATTTCACGTCCTATTCATGACTAGATTTTGCGAAATAGCAAGGAGACCGCATGCATTGCCCTAGAAACAAGATTCAAACACTAAAACCAAAGAGAAGACGAACGAGGGCAATACCGGGGTCCATGGCATGAGGAAGATAAGGGTATAAATCTCACTGGACGGAAATGCGAAGGACGACACGGAATGGGAGATCCGGAGCCAGCCTCTGGGGGAGATTTAGTCGCCTGAGAGAGAGAACTCGAGGGGGGGAAGAGTGAATGGGTATGGGGGAGTTAGAACTCCCCCTGCCCATCACTTGAACCGTCCAGGAGTCCCCGAAGTGGTAGTACCGCAGACTAGAGCGGTAGTACCGGCCAGCCTGAGCGGTAGTACCTCTTACAACCAAAAACATCCACCAAGGAGGAGAAGAACCAAACAAAAACAGGACTTATTCGGGTTTATGGGTTTGACGAAGTGATTAAACTCGAGGGGAGGACACTCAAACATATCAAACTAGAGGGGACACTCCAAGATTTAAAGAGTCCAAACACAAGAAAAACAATCTTAGAGTGACACACCATACGAATAAGCTCTAAAAAAGCAAATACCTCACTAGCAGGGGGGCGGTGGCTGGAGCCACCTATGTTTGAGTCACTTGGTATGGCACCGCGAAGATTTTAACCTTGGGCCCATGACCAAAACTCGTCTTTGAACCACAAGTACCATCAAAAATGGCTAATGTGAAAGATATTGATCAATTTATGCATAATAAGGAGAGGGATAGTTCATTGAGAGAACTACACTCCCCCTATGAACATGCCTACACCTAAGCAAGACATAATGAAGAGTGTGGTGGGGTGTGCAATAAGTTAAGCCACATTGCTCGAATCAATGATATTTAGCTCATGCCTTAACTTGTGAAATATATCTTCATCCAATGGCTTCATGAATATATCTACAAGCTGCTCATTAGTATTGAGATGAATAAGATCAATTTCTCCAGTCTTGATATGATCCCGGATGAAGTGATGATGAATCTCAATGTGCTTCGTCTTGCAATGTTGGACCGGGTTGTTGGAGATCCTGATAGCACTCTCGTTGTCACAGTAGAGTGGCACTTTGTCACACGTGACACCGTAATCCTTCAAAGTTTGCCTCATCCAGAGCAACTGTGCACAACAACTTGCTGCAGCTACATATTCAGCGTCGGTGGACGAGAGAGAAACATAGTTTTGTTTCTTCGAGACCAACTTACCAAAGAGCGACCAAGGAATTGCCAACCTCCGGAAGTTGAATTCCTCTCCACATGGTCTCCCGTACAATCCGAGTCCGAATATCCTATGAGATCAAATGAAGCACCTTTGGGGTACCATAAGCCAAATTTGGGGTATGAGCCAAATATCGAAAGATTCACTTGACAGCCACATAGTGACTCTCCTTGAGTGCGGATTGAAATCGTGCACAAATTCGCACACTCAACATGATATCCGGCCTAGATGAAGATAAAGCAGGGATCCAATCATGCAGCGATATACCTTTTCATCCACAGCTTTACCATTGGGATCACTGTCAAGTTGGCATTTGAGCGGCATGGGTGTGTTGGCCTTAGCCGGCTTGAGATCATCCAACTTGAATCTTTTGAGCATGTCTTGAGTGTATTTATCTTGGTTGATGAAGGTTCCTTGACGTCGTTGCTTGACTTCGAATGCAAGGAAGAACTTCATCAACTCTACCATCATGGAAATCTCAAACTCTTTGGTCATTAGTGTGGCAAACTCATCATTGAAAACTTTGTTAGAAGAACGAAAGATAATATCATCAACATATAGTTGGCATATGAACAAGTTCCTGTTAACCCTCTTCGTGAAAAGAGTGGGATCAATTTTCCCAATTTCAAACCCACGGTCTTGCAACATCTCGATAAGGTGCTCATACCACGCATGTGGGGCTTGTTTAAGGCCATAGAGTGCCTTATCGAGAACGTATACATGATTGGGGAACTTAGGATCCTCGAACCCCAGGGGTTGCTTGACATATACCATCTCCTTAAGTGGACCATTAAGAAAAGCACTTTTCACATCCCTTTGATATAATTTGAAATTATGATGAGATGCAAATGCAAGCAACATGCGAATAGATTCAAGGCGAGCGACGGGATCAATGGTTTCACCGTAGTCGATACCCTTGACTTGGGAGTAGCCTTGAACCACCAATATTGCCTTGTTGTGAATGACTACACCGTTCGCATCTTGCTTGTTCTTAAAGATCCATTTGGTTCCAATGACATTGTGATTCTCCTCTAGTCTTGGCACCAATCGCCACACTTTGTTGCGCTCGAAGTTGTTGAGTTCATCGTGCATGGCTTCAAGACATTCCGTGTCCTCGAGCGCCTCTTGTACCTTGAGGGGTTCAATGCAAGAAACAAACGCGTGATGTGCACAAAAGTTTGTTAATTGACGACGAGTAGTTACCCCTATGTTCAAGCTTGAGTAGATGTTCTCTAGGATGTGTTGCTTATTTCTAAACTTGGAAGCAATCTTGGCAGCTTGTCTCTCTAAAATCTCTTCCATGGAAGGTTGCGGTGTATCATCTTGACGAGCTTGAGAGCCATTACTAGCTTGCCCTTGATACTGATCATGATCTTGAGCTTGCTCGGAGTTGTGAACTTGATCTTGATCATCTTGTGATTCATCATCATCACCATGAGGTTTATCTTGCTCTTGATCTTGGTCACGAGGTTGAGGCTCTTCACTTTGTTCTTCGGAAGCGTGTTGGTCTTGCGTCGGTGATGGTTCCACTTGTGTGGAACATTGTCCTTCTCCTTCATCCACAAGGGGTTCCTCAACAGGTAGGAAGTGTCCCACACTCATTCTTCTTATGGCTTGGGGAGCAATTTCATCACCTACATCACAAAGACCACTTTGCTCCACTTGGGAGCCATTATTTTCATCAAACTCCATGTTACTCGTCTCCTCAATGAGTCATGTTGACTTGTTGAGAACACGGTAAGCATGAAAGTTTGTAGCATAACCAACAAATATGCCCTCATGAGCTCTAGATTCAAATTTAGGCAAACGATCACCTTTCTTGAGAATGAAACACTTACAACCGAACACCCAAAAATACTTGAGGTTGGGCTTGTTACCGGTAAGTATCTCATATGGAGTCTTGTACAAGCCTTCGCAGAGGTAGAGCTGATTAGATCTTTGCATCATGTTGGCGTTGAGCTTCATTTGCAAAGTCGATGACGATTTCTTGGGTCTCACTCTTCCTCTTGAAGAAATATACCCAGGTGTATCTTGAGTAATCATCCATAATCAGCAAGCAATACCTTCTCCCCCCAAGACTATCAAATGATGGAGGACCGAAGAGATCTATGTGAAGGAGCTCTAGGGGCCTCTTGGAGTAAATAGTAGTCGTGGGGCGGTGAGACGTCCCATGTAGCTTTCCCTCGATACAAGCACTGCAAGCATGATCTTTGGCAATACTCACATTTGTTAGTCCACGAACATGATCCCCTTTGAAGAGACTTTGCAAAGATCTCATATTGACATGGGCTAGCCGGCGATGCCAAAGCCATCCCACATCAATTTTAGCGATTAGGCAAGTCGCGGTCTTAGTGGGTCGCTTCGAGAAGTTAATACATAGAGACCATTTTCGACATGCCCAACAAAGGCCACTTTAAGAGTCTTGCTCCACAAAAGGGTCACGGTATCAATGCCAAAGAAGGTACTAACACCCATGAGTTCAAGTTGACGAACGGAAAGTATATTGTATGCAAGGGTCTCAACAAGCATGCCTCTCTCAATAGTTAAGTCCGGAGAGATAATCACCTTGCCAAGACCCAATACCTTTGAAATTGTGTCATCACCAAATGAGACTTGAGTGGCCAAAGATGCATCGGGTCGAACGTCCACCACCAAGTCCTTGCTTCCGGTCATATGATTTATTGCTCCACTATGAAGCAACCATGACACCCCACTGGAAGCAAACTTCTACAATAGATTAATGCTTGGATTTAGGTACCCATTCTTTAATGGGTCCTCTCATGTTAGTAACAAGGGTCTTAGGAACCCAAATATACCATTCAATGTACTCATAAGAAGAACCAACATATTTGGTATAAACATGCGCATCACTAGCACGGCATAAAACATAAGAGGGGTTAAAATCGCCGGCCTTGTTGGTGGAGGTGGTCTTGCCCTTCTTGGCATTACCACCCACAACATTCTCCTTGTTCTTCTGATGAGTGGTCTTCCCCGCTTTGACAAAGGTTTCCTTAAGCGGGGGAGCTTGCTTGGTCTTTAACTTCTTCGTCTTCTTCTTCTTCTTAGACTTAGGTGCAAACCCAGTCCCTTCCTTTTCTACAACTTCCTTTTGATTACTCAAAAGGTCATTGAGATTCTTCTCACCTTGGATACATGTCACAAGGCTTTCTCAAGTTGCTCTTTCAACTTGGCATTTTCCTCCACAAGGTGCGCATGCTCACAACAAGGGTTAGTAGCAATGGCATTATCAATTAATACAAAAGGAGGACAAGTGGTTAATTCCTTAATAAGTTTTACTTGGAGGTAATCATGAGACTCCTTAAGAGAGGCATGAGCACCCTTCAAAGCCTTGTGAGGCTTGTCAAGTGCGTCAAACTCTTCCTTGAGTGTATCATGGCAAACCCCAAGTGCAACCTTATCAGATTTGAGCACACGATTAAGAACAATTGCATGACTCCTCAAAAGCCAAACGAAGACCTCAAAAGCCAAACGAAGACCTCGCTCTTCCTCAACAGCATGGAAAGATCAGCTATCTCATCGGCATAATCACGACTATGCCCCTTAAACTCCTCAAGGTATTCCTCTTGAGACTCAATGATATCATTGGCCTCACCAAGTTGTTCCAAGAGAGAAACAAAGTGCTTCTTGGATTCGCGTTTGAGTTTACCCAAGAACTTGTCAAACTCATTCTCACCCTCCTTCGCCTCCTCCTGTTCATCCACACAATCCAACAAAGAAGGAGTGGTAGAAATGGAAGTTCTAATGTTTGAGATTTTGACGTTGGGGGTTACCTTGGTGATACCTTTGGCCATAAGGCACCTAGCAATGTGGTTCTCGTTGGGGGCATCAAAGAGTGACAGCTTGGTTGGGGTAGAGGACGCAATAGCCACTATTGTCATTGTCATCCCTTCACCACTAGTATCTTCGTCATCAACTTCATCATCAGAGGCATACTCTTCTTGAGCCACCAACATCTTGTGAGGCGCCTTATTGGTGAATTTGTTCTTGTTGGGGAAGGACTTGGCCTTATCTTTGAGGATGAGCTTGCCATCATTATCTTCCCTCTTGTCATATGGGCAATCCACCATGAAGTGGCTCATATTACCACAGTTGTAGCAAGTCCTCACATGTTGCTTTCCTTTTGACCCACTTGAGTTGTTCTTGGAGAAGATGGGCCTTGAGTTTCTCTTGTTGCCCCAAAATTGCCTAGAAGCGAGAGCCATGTGTTCATGGTAAGCATATTTGGTGTATTCGGGGCAAACCTCCTCTTCCTCCTCTCCTTCTTCTTCTTGAGTGACTTTGGCCTTCAAAGCAAGGTTTGGAGATCAATTCTTTGCCCGTTGGACACGAGCTAGACATTGTCGGCGGTCTTGTTCAAGATGTTCATTGCAATAAACTCATCCAACACGTCGCTCGACGACAAGGATAACGGAGGACATGGCCTTGTTGAATGGCATGATAGCCTTGAGAAACTTACGCTTGATCCAATTATCATCCATATCCTTGCTTCCATGATCTTGAGCGACGACAGGAGTGGTCTCTCTTCGGTAAAGCTCACGAGGGTCCTCATCTTCATTCATCAGAAATTCATCAGCTTCATCAAACACTACCTCAAAGTTGGACCGTTGAATGCTTGAGCTGCCCTTGTATAATGAGACAATGTGTCCCAACAATCCTTACCACGAGTGAAGGGACGCAAGTGAGACAGATCTTCAGGAGGTACGGCAGCTTGAAGAATGAATGTCGGGGGGATAACCCCGGGGTAGCCTCAAGCGACCCACTACTCCAACTTTCTGAAGCGACTGGAGGGCGAGCCGACTCCCCCTACGCCCTGCCTGCTACGCCCAGCCGGCTACGCCCTGCCGCCCATTGGATGCCACGGTCTGGTACGCGCGGCTACAGTGGCCCCCATCCCATCTGGGGTCAGCGCCCGTGCGGCCACAGTGGAGGTGGTAGTGCCTCTGACTCTGGCCGACCGCGACAGGACTCCCAACAGTGCCGGCACGCCCTCAACCACTCCATTACCTGCCCCGGCATGGCTACAGTGTAGCCGGCCGTACCGCTGACCTCGGCCGGCTGCCACAAGACGACGCCCCGAAGGACGAACCCGTGCCACGGCACGTCCGGCACGGGGACCCACCGTGCGGGCCCCGCCGGCTCCTGACGGAACCCTGCAGCCGGCGGGCCCTACCAACGACGGGACCCCTCAGCCGGGGGCCCCACGGCCGGCTAGTGAGGCTGCCGGCTGGGCCCCCCCTGAGATCTCTTATTCATATTGTAATCCGGGGGGTTGACCTATAAAACCCCCCGGACCTCCCCCATGCAAGCGGACGACTCTCTCTCCACACACCACACTCACGTAGAGAGGCAGCAGAGGCAGTCTAGCCCCTTCTTCCTCCTCTAGCGATACAGCTCCAGGAGAACCATTGTAACTTCACCATTGTCTCAACCAGACCGAGCAGGACTAGGGGTGTTACCTCCCACGGAGGGCCCCGAACCTGGGTACATCGTGTGTCTGCCACCGCTTGTGCCTAACCCCGCTCCCGGAGCCCGTCGGCGTCCTTCGGCCCCAACCACTCTTGATAAGCCTACCCATGGCATCTGCCGTGACGAAACGACGACAGTTGGCGCCCACCGTGGGGCCGCACGCGGCGCCGGCCGGAATCACGCTCCGGGCGGGACCCTTCACCGCCTCCCTCGGCCGCCCCGCGTCCGGGCGGAAATGCATGCTCGTGGGGCTTGCTCTGGCAGGCTCTGCGGGCGACGCGGCCGGCCTCTCTGACGGGTGCCTCGGCCGCGGCCCGGCGCTCGACGTCGCCGCGCTCGCCGGGTGTTTCGGCAATCTAAGCATCGCCGACGAGCCGGCGGCCGACGAGTACCCTAGCCAGGTTCTCGACTGCACCGATCCCCCCGCGTCCGTGGGTGCACTCGCCACGGGCGATGCCAGCGGCTCCCGCGTCCGCGTGGGAGTGATGGTCACCACCTCCTCCACCACTTCGGGCCGTGCGCGGGCTAAGGCCGAGGCGGCCGCCGCCCGCGCCGGTACCTCCGACCCGCTCGCCGCTATCCTCCGGGGTCTGAGCACCCCCATTGCCCCGACGGCGAACCCGGCCACCGCCACAGACGAGCTGGAGGCGGCCCGCCGCATACTATTCGAAGACGCCAGTGCCCTCGCTACCGAGCGGTGCCGGATGGAAGCCGCACAACGGGAGTACGCCTCCGCATACGGCCTCACCCCGGCTGGCACCGAGCCCAGCCGGCATGGGGCTGTGCGTGACCGCGGCCGCGTGGTCGCTGAAATCCTCGGCAGCCGCCTTCCCGTCTACGACACCCCCGTGGCCAACCTGTGGGCCGCCAAGGAATCCTACGAGGATCTGGCTACCTTGGTGGGTGAGGACCGTGCCGCACGCGAGCGGCACATCAAGGACCTCATCGACACCGCCAACGCGCAACAAATCGGTTTCGCCCCCGGCGAAGCCGTCTCCGAGCTCCCCCTTCCCGAGGGTGCGGGCACTGGGGCCGCTGACCGTCAGCCGGCTCAGCACTCCAGTTCCCCCCGCCCCTCCAGCCGGCGGGCCGAGGGAGGCAACGCTCGGCATTCCCAGCTGCGCGGGAACGAGCAGCCGGCTGTGAATAGCCGGCGCAGCAACAACCCGGTTGACGGCAACCGCCGCGACGAGGCGCCGGCTGGCGGTAGCCGGCGTAGACGCGGACACACTCCGCCTCCACGACAGGACCCGGCACGGTCCGTCTCGCCGGTCGTCCGCCCCGAACTCGCGGCCCGGCTCGGGCCGCGGGTCCCCCACAGCGAGAACGACGCGCGGCTCCGCCTCGACCGGCTGGCGCGGTCGGCCCTCCTCGAGGAGGAGGGCTAGATTGGCCCGGCGTGCTTTGGCCCCCGGATCCGCAACGAGCCGTTTCCGCCCGGCTTCACGCTTCCCCGCGACACCCCGAAGTACAACGGGGCTGCCAAGCCGGAGGACTGGCTGATCGACTACACCACCGCAGTCGGCATCGCCTGGGGGAACAAGCGCGTAGCCGTCCGCTACGCCCCCCTTATGATGATCGGCTCGGCCCGCACCTGGCTGAACAGCCTGGCGGCTGGCAGCATCAACACATGGATGGACTTCGAAGAAGCGTTCGTCCGCAACTTCACCGGCACCTACAAGCGGCCCGGCCGGCCCCGCGAGCTGGCCATGTGCGTCCAGTGGCCGGAGGAGCCCCTCCGCGAATACCTCACGCGCTGGACCGAGCTCCGCAACTCCTGCGAAGGGGTGCACGAGGTGCAAGCCATCCAATACTTCATCGACGGTTGCCGAGACGGCACCCACCTCAAGCACAAGCTCCTGTGCTCCGAGCCGGCTACCCTGGCAGACCTGATGGCCAAGGCAGACAAGTACGCCACGGCTGACTCCGCTATGCGGATGAAGGTCGCCACGCCAGCCAAGCCGGCTACGCCGCCCGCCGCGCCGCGGTCGGCCGCCGACAACCGGCAGCAGCAGAACAACAAGCGCAAAGCCGACCAGACGGACCCCCGCTACGGGAGCCGGTAGGTTTCCTCAATCGAGGAAGAGCAGCCGGCTGCCCAGGCTTCCAGCCAGCGTCAGCGCACCGGCAAGGCTGCCTGGCAGCCCAAGCTCACCTTCGAGAAGATGCTCGACCTCCCCTGCAAACACCATTCCGACGCCAAGCCGGCCACGCACACGCTCTGGCAGTGCAGCTTCTTGCAGCGGCTGGCCCAGGGCGAGGGTCTTCCGACTCCTCCTCCGCCGCCTCCTCGCGCGCCGGTGCCGCCTCCGGCTCCCGCTCCGGCTCAGGCCCTGGCTCCGGCTCAGAACGACGGCCGGCTGCTCGACCAATTCCCCGTCCAAGACGGTTCCTACGTCGTCTTCACCAGTGAAGAGACGGACAAGCACGCTCAACGCCGGCTCCACCGCGAGGTGAATGCCACCATGCCCGCGACTCCCCAGTTCATGCACTGGTCCGAGAAGCCGGTCACCTGGAGCCGGGCGGACCACCCGGCCGTGATGCCAAGCCCGGGCAGCTACGCCCTCGTCCTCGACCCCACCATCGCCTCCGAGAGGCGCATGTGCCGCTTCTCGCGGGTGTTGATCCATGGGGGCAGCAGTATCAATATTCTCTACCTCGACACGATGCTCAAGCTGGGGCTCAAGGTGGAGGACCTGCAAGCGAGCCGGACCGTTTTCCACGGCATCGTGCCGGGAAAGTCCTGCACCCCCGTCGGCAAGATCAAGCTCGACGTTCTCTGCTGGTAGCCATCGACAAATTCACCAAGTGGATCGAGGCCAGGCCAATCAAGAAGTTGGACGGCCCCACGGCCGTCCGGTTCATCGAAGACATCACGGTCCGCTACGGCGTCCCCCACAGCATCATCACCGACAATGGCACGAACTTCGCCAAGGGCGCGTAGCGCGTTTCTGCTCCAAGCAGGGCATCCGGCTCGATCTGGCGTCCGTCGCCCACCCACAGTCAAACGGCCAGGTCGAGAGGGCAAACGGCCTGATCTTGGCCGGCATCAAGCCCCCGCTCGTAGCGCCACTGGTCCGGTCGTCCGGCTGCTGGGTCGAAGAGCTGCCGGCTGTCCTTTGGAGCCTCAGGACCACGCCCAGCCGGTCGACCGGCTACACCCCGTTCTTTCTCGTGTATTGGTCCGAGGCAATCATCCCCACCGACATCGAGTTTGATTCGCCTCGGGTTACCCTGTACACAGAGACGGACGCAAAGGAGGCAAGAGTAGACGGCGTCGACCTCCTCGAGGAGGCTCGCGAGCTGGCTCTGAGCCGGACGGCCATCTACCAGCAGAAGCTCCAGCACTACCACAGCAAGCGGATCCGGCCCCTTTCCTTCCGCAAAGGAGACTTGGTGCTCAGGCGGATCCAGCGAACTGCCGGCCAGCACAAGCTGTCCTCCCCATGGGAGGGCCCATTCATCGTCAGCCGGGCGCTGCATAACAACGCGTACTATCTAATAGACGCCCAGAAGCCGCAGAAGCGCAAGAGAGACGCCTCAGGTGAGGAAACGGTGCGCCCGTGGAACGCGGCGCTCCTCCGCCCGTTTTACTGCTAAGAACCAGTGTATGTATATATCCTTCCCTTTTGGGCTTATGAATGCAATGGGTGCCCCAAGCCTGCTCTTGGGACACGCCCCTTTTCATCTCTTTCTAAGACTTTAGCTCGCTGGCTCCTGGGTCCGGTTCCCGGTCCCGGGGGCTCGCCGGCTAGTCCTGCCCTCCTCCCCAGAAGCCAGTCAAGTAATGTGAACTAAAAAGAGCCCTCCCACCCCTCCCAGCTACAGACCGGCTCCCGGTTGTCCGGCAGACGGGTCCTCGAGACGGCAAAGCTTAGCACACATGAAAAATCGATTGCAAAGGGGATTGCCGGCTAAGTCTAGCCGGAACACTTTCTTTTCGCCTCTGTCACTCACCTTACCCAAAAAACTCCCGCGGTTTCCAAACTCACGACCGGCTCCCTCGAGGCGGACGCCCCGTCCCAGCTACAGACCGGCTCCCGGCTGTCCGGCTGGCGGGACCGAAGCCAAGAGGGAAAAGGTTTTGAGCAAACAGAACCAAAAGAGCAAAAAAGGGTAAGGTCGAGCCGGCACGCATAAGACAACATTTCAGCAACCAAAAATTTCATACAATTTAAAAAGGGCCCACGGCCACGAGTTCATTACATATACACCCCCAGTGGGTGGAATGGCAGTCTAACTATGCAGAAAGATAAAAGCTCTAGATGGCGCCAGCACCGTCATCTGCTCCGGCACCGCCCGCGGCGGCCGACGAAGAATCCCCGTCCTTGTCCGCGGTGCGCTCCGCGTCGGCCCCCGTCTCCAAGTCCGGAGCCAGCTCGGAGTCGGCATAGGCGTCGGAGCCGGATTCTTCCTCGTCCGTCTCGGCGGCGCTCCCCTCCAGGTTGTCCAGGGCGAGCGTGTACCGGTCCTCCGGGATCACCACGCCGTCCGCCCCGCGCTCCGGGACTTACTCGTCCCACGCGGCGAAGGACGCGAGGTCGCTCGCCCTCACGGACAGCGCGTCGGCCACCGCCTCCAACTCTGCGTCGGTGCCGGCATGCTGGGCCGTGAGCAGACCCAGGTCCAGCTCGGGGTACCATGACCTCGCAATGCGGAGCGCCATGCCCGCACCGGCACGTGCTGCGGAGGCCCTCCAGGCATTCACCCGCGTGGCCCCGAACTCCAGCCACCTCGACAGCCGGCTCATGGAGACCGGCTCCACCGCGCCAGGCCAAAGGATGCGAACCAGCGCCGTGCCAGCCGCTTGGAGCCGCTTCAGGGCTCGAACCACCTCCGACAGCCGCGCCCCGGCGGCGATCCCCACCTCGTCCAAGGTCCAGGGGGCAAGCTGCCCAACGGCTTCCCCCTGCGCCCGTTGGCCCTCACGGTGGGCCTCCACGGCCGCCTCCGCGGCCTCGTGTGTACCTGGGAAAAGCCCTAAGAAGATAAAAGAAGAATACGCGGGATGAGCAAAGAGGCAAACCAGAAAACCCAGAAGCAACGCGCGGAAAGAAGTGTTTAAAACTCACCGCGCAGCATCCGATCCACCTCGTGCCCTTGCTCCTGCAGCTCCATCTCCCTGGCCGACCACTCCTGGCGCCGGCGCTCGTGCTCATCCCGGGCCGCCTGCGCATCCTCGGCTGCCTTGGTCAGCACGGCGGCCTTGGTCTCCAGCTCCTGGCGGAGGATTTTCTCCCGCTCCTCCACCTCACGACGAAGGGCTGCCTCGCGGTCCGCCAGCTCTTTGCGGTGGGCCGCCTCACGCTCCTCCTTCTCCGCCTTCGCCTGTTTCGTCTCCCCGCGGAGCCGGTCGCACTCCGTGGTCAGGAGACTCCGCTGCTCCCCAAGCTGCACCACCTGGCGGCGAAGGCTGACCGTCTCGGCGTGGGTGGCTGCTCGGGACGAGGAGGCCGCTGTCAGAAACCAAACGAAGAAAGGGATTCAGCCCGCCTCCGGAGCAGCCGGCCTGATTCCCGGGGGCTACATCCAGTGGGTGCGCTTGTGCGCCCCCACTGGAAGATTGCGAGGTTCCATACCTTGCAGGTCCGCGGACAGAGTCGCCAGCCGGCCCTCGGCCTCCCGGTACAAGCCCAGCAGGGTGTTGTACGCGACCACCCGTCGGTCATGCGCTGCCTGCGAAGGACGAAGATACACAGCAGCGTTAGGCTCGACCCGCCTGCGCTCCAGCCGGCTCGAGCCTCGGGGGCTACACCCAGTGGGTGCGCTAGCGCACCCCCACTGGCAAAGAAAGAAAATGCCAAAGCAAGAAAAGAACGAAAGAAGAGAACTTGCCGCGACAGATTGCTCCAGATGCACCAGCCGGTCGTTGCCGGCTCGAGCGTCCTGCGACGTCTGGGCGCGCGCGGCAGCAAACGCCTCGACGACGGCGGCCACCGCCGCCCCAAGGGCGCACGGCGGATCACCAATGGCCAAGCGGCTGGCTGTGGCCCAGTTCTGCTGCGGCCGGCCCCCGTCCGCGGGCCCCCCTTTGCCGGAGGTCACCAGGGGACCTGCCCCTCCCGGCGCCGTCGTGCCGGGGGGGCCCGATGACGAGCTCGCGGCGGTCGTGAAGATCGTCCCCTCCGACGCACCGCCTCCGGCCGCTCCTGGCCGGCTCTCCTCCGGTGCGGGCACCTCCGGAGCCGGCGCCTCCGGGGCCGGCATGTCCGGAGCCGGCACATCCGGAGCCGGGATTTCGACTTCTGGGGGCCCCTCTGCCCCCGACGGCACATCGCCCGCCCCCGGCTGGGCGGCGTCATGGTCCATCTCCTCCCTCCCTCCAGCGCTGGCCGCTTCCGCGGCCGCCGCCGCGCGCGCGTCTTCCGCGGCCTTCGCGTCCGCCTCCGCCCGCCGCTCGAGGTCGTGGTGGTCCTTCGACCTCCTCTCCCGGCCGCGGGGGAACGGCTCCCATGCTCCGCCAGCGGCCTCTCCGCCGGCCCCTCCCGGCGGCTGCAGTTTCTCCGCCGCTTTCTCCCAGGGGCGGCGCTCCTCAACGCGCCGCTCCGGCTCGGCCGGCTCGAGGTCGAGCCACGCCTGGCGCTCCCTCTCCTCGGCGGTGTCCGGCGGCGCCGTCCTCGTGTCCTCGCCGTATGGGGTCCTCCCTAGGGCGCGCGCCTCCCTGATCAAGGCGGGATAAGGAACCGGGGAGAAAGGGAGAAAACTAAGGAGGAGGGGGAGATGGGTTTACCCGACGAAGACGGGGACTGCCCTCCTCATGGATCCCGCCTGGGATACCCGCTGTTTCTTCCCACCGCCTCAACGGCTGCCGCCCGGCTGCGCGGTGGCCGCCCGTTTGAGCGCCGGCTTGGGAACAACCAGCCGCTTCCCCTTGTCGCCCGCGTCCGGGCCGCCCCGGCTGGACTCGTGGCCGGCTTGGCGCGGGCGCCTCCTCGGCGCCGTGACCTCGTCCTCCGGGGCCTCGGGTTCCTCCGGAGCCTCTGCAGCAAGTGACTCCTCCGACTCAGCGTCGTCATAGGTCCAATCCCGTAGATGTTTTGTGGGAGGGGACTCACCCGTCGACTCGGCCTCCTCCGTCTCCGTTTCTGCCTCGCCGGCATCGGACGTGCCGGCTTGTTCCGGGTCGGCTGGCTCCACGTCGTCGACGTCCTCGATCTCCTTGGGGTCCGAGTCCGCCAAGTCGGCGGCCGGCTCCCCGTAGTTCTGCAATTGCGCGAAAACTTGCGAGCCGGCAAAGCCCGACGTCATCAGACCAAAGGGGGAATGCTGTCTCTAAAAAGGAAGGAGAGGGGGAGACGGCTAGTCACTTACCCGCGGCGTCGGATGGCTCTGGCTGTACGTGGTTTCCCCCCATTGCCACCCCTCTTCCTTCAGCTTCGCCTGCGAGATGGCGTTCACCCTCCTCGCCACGTGGATCGGTTTCAGCTCCTTGGTGGAGAGCCGGCAGGGGTCGTGCCGCCCTCCCATCTGGCAGATCAGGTGCGGCCGGCTCTGCAGCGGCTGCACCCGGCGCGCCACCATCGCGGCCAACAGGTCGGTGGCCTTCAGCCCCTCCGTCCCGGTCATCACCAGCAGGCGCTCGCAGAGCCGGTCTGCCATCTCGGGCGCTTGGGGCGGAGCCGCCCGCCAGTTCAGCATCGCTGCCGGCGGCTGGTTGACGAAGTCAGGGAGGTTGATGTAATCCTCCTCCGGCTTCACATTCTTCACGAAGAAGAACCCCCGCTGCCAATTCTTCACCGACTCCTGGAGCGGGAGCTTCGGGAAGCCGGCTCCCTTGCGGATATGGATCAGGGCTCCACCGCAGGCGGTCATGACCTTCGCCTGCGTCGCCGGGTCCACCACCGTCTGCCGCTTGAGGAAGAACAGCCAGAACCAGAGGTCGAGCCTCGGCTCCACCCCCAAGAACCCCTCGCAGAGGATGACGAAGGCCGACAGCTGCAAGACGGCATTGGGGGCGAGGTGGTGCAGCTGTAGGCCGAACCGCGTCAAGAACCGCCGGAAGAAGGTACTCGCCTGCAGTCCGAGCCCGCCGAGGAAATGCTCGGTGAAAACGACCACCTCGCCCTCCCGCGGGGTTGGGGAGTTCTCCGGCCCTACAATGCGCGCCTCCAGGTGCGCTTCCGACGGAAGCTTGCGGCGGTAGGGGAGGTGCTCGATGAACTGCTCCTCCACGATGCTGCCATCTCAGGCGCCCTTGGTCGCCATGGCTTCTACAAAGGGCTTGCAGTCGCGGCGGCGGGCGCAGTTGCTCGGCCGCGGTGCGGGTTTACGGCAGCGGCGAGCGGCGGCGCGACGCTCCCGTGGGCTTTACCCTTCTTCTCTCTCTCGGAGCGGGAGGAGGACGGCGACGAAGACGATGCGACTGGGGCGGGAGGGGCGAATGTGCCGCTCTGACCCTCTCCCTTCCCCATTTAAACCCCGCGCGACCGAACGTGGGGGGCGGATTCATTGCGCATGACCCCCGCGCTTCCCGCCACGTGCGGGGCGGAAGTTATGGCGCTCGGGAATGCCAACCGGCGGCCTGAGCCGCAAAGGATCCGTGCGCGCGGGCCGAGGCCGCGGCCGTGGCGGGCCCCGCCCATGGCCCGGTCTCGTCCGTCGCACGGCCTGTCAGGACACAGCCCGTTGCGTCTTCCACGTGGCGCGGCTTCTCCGCCAGACGAGGCGCTTGAGGCGGCGCGCGAAGCGTCGGCCGGCTGCGGCCTCGGCCCGGCTGCGCCCTGCCTCCGAGGCATGATGCGGCATAAAGACGATGTTCAAGCCGGGGAGGACCGCCACGGTTCGTCGGCGGGCCTCCCCTGCTTCGGGGACTACTGTCGGGGCGATAACCCCGGGGTAGCCTCAAGCGACCCACTACTCCAACTTTCTGAAGCGATTGGAGGGCGAGCCGACTCCCCCTACGGCCCGGCTGCGCCCTGCCTGCTACGCCCAGCCGGCTACGCCCTGCCGCCCATTGGATGCCACGGTCGGGTACGCGCGGCTACAGTGGCCCCAATCCCATCTGGGGTCAGTGCCCGTGCGGCCACAGTGCAGGTGGCAGTGCCTCTGACTCTGGCCGACCGCGACAGGACTCCCAACAGTGCCGGCACGCCCTCAACCACTCCATTACCTGCCCTGGCATGGCTACAGTGCAGCCGGCCGTACCGCTGACCTCGGCCGGCTGCCACAAGACGACGCCCCGAAGGACGAACCTGTGCCGCGACACGACCGGTGCGGGGACCCACCGTGCGGGCCCCGCCTGCTCCTGACGGGACCCTGCAGCCGGCGGGCCCTACCAACGACGGGACCCCTCAGCCGGGGGCCCCACGGCTGACTAGTGAGGCTGCCGGCTGGGCCCCCCTGAGATCTCTTATTCATATTGTAATCCGGGGGTTTGGCCTATAAAACCCCCCGGACCTCCCCCATGCAAGGGGACGACTCTCTCTCCACACACCACACTCACGTAGAGAGGCAGCAGAGGCAGTCTAGCCCCTTCCTCCTCCTCTAGCGATACAGCTCCAGGAGCACCATTGTAACTTCACCATTGTCTCAACCAGACCGAGCAGGACTAGGGGTGTTACCTCCCACGGAGGGCCCCGAACCTGGGTACATCATGTGTCCGCCACCGCTTGTGCCTAACCCCGCTCCCAGAGCCCGTCGGCGTCCTTCGGCCCCAACCACTCTCGATAAGCCTACCCATGGCATCTGCCGTGACGAAACGACGACAATGAACAAGGCGGAGTGATTGAGTTGATTGTCGGCCTCTTCTCTTGGGGTGAGGTTGTTTGGATCATGCGGGTAGTATCGTTGCTCAATGATTCTCCAAAGTTGAGTTGAGTTGTGATTCAAATGAGACTTGATACGAAAAATCCAATTAGCAAAATCATTCTTAACAAGTTTAGGAGGAGGAGCAAGATTAACTATATGAGGTGGGTGCACCGGTCCTCCATACACCACGGGAGAGGGTACCGAGGCAAAGGTACCCGATCCACTATTTCCTTGAGGTAACTTGTTCTTGCCAGTGCTAGTCCCCTCCTTACCGGAGTGGACATCCGATGTCGAGTTAGTGGGATTAACCACTTGAGTCGGATCGATAGAAAGTTTGAGACTATCAAGGAAATCTTTAAACATGGATTTGACCTCGGTCATCATGGATGATTTAAGCAAAGCCATGGCTTCATTTAAATCCTCACGAGAGACCATGTTCACACCCATGGCCTTGGGAAGTTCAACATCTCGATCCGCGTCGTCAACCATACTCTTTCGATGGTGAAACCCTTAATAAAGAGACGAGGCTCTGATACCAATTGAAAGGATCGATATGGTTGACTAGAGGGGGGGTGAATAAGCAACTACCATTTTCAACTTTTCTTTAGCAAATTAGGTATCGCAACAAATAGGTTGTCTAGATATGCAACTAGGTGAGCAACCTATATGACGCTAACAACAATAACAACACAAGCAAGCAAAGGATACACGAAAGGTAAAGCTTGCACAAATTAAAGGTGAGAAGTAACCACAAGTGGAACCGATGGAGACGAGGATGTGTTACCGAAGTTCCTTCCCTTTGAGGGGAAGTACGTCTCCGTTAGAGCGGTGTGGAGGCTCAATGCTCCCCAATATGCCACTAAGGCCATCGTATTCTCCTCACACCCTCACACAATGCGAGATGCCGTGATTCCACGAGTGCTGCACTTGAAGGCGGCAACCAGACCTTTACAAACAAGGTTGGGGCAATCTCCACAACTTAATTGGATACTCCCAACACCACCATGAAGCTTCACCACAATGGAATATGGCTTCGAGGTGACATCTTCCGTATAGGGTGCTCAAACACCCAAGAGTAACAAGATCCGCAAGGGATTAGTGGGGGAAATCAAATTTATCTTGGTGGAAGTGTAGATTGAGGGCTTCTCCTCCAAACCCTAGAGCATCAACAAGAATTGATGGCTAGGGAGAGAGATCGGGCAAGAATGAGCTTAGGAGAAACAATGGAGCTTTAGGGGAAAAGAGGTGAGTCTACTTGAGGAAGAAGACCCACTTATATAGTGGAAGAAAATCTGACATTTTCTGCCCACAAGTCATGCATAAGCGGTAGTACCGCTCAAGGGAGCGGTACTTCCGCTTGCACAGAAGTACTGGGGTTCACAGGAAGTAGACGTGAGTCAGGGAGGCGGTAATTCCACCGGACCAGTACTACCGCTCCCGCCAGCGGTACTTCTGCTTAGCACCGTGTGAAGCCCTAACTTAGCAGTAGAAGAGGAGGGCAGTATGTCTGTACCGCTCAGAGCGGTACTTCCGCTAGTTACTGCCGCTCAAAAAACTGTTCGAGGCCGACGACATCAGAAGCATAAAATAAGCGGAAGTAGGCCAGAAGAGGAGGGCGGCAGTACCGCCCGAGCAGTACTTCCGCTAAAAGAGGGAAAATTCACCCAAGAACACCAGAAGAATTACATAAGCAGGAGGAGCACCGGTACCGCAGTGCGGTGGTACCGCAGTGCGGTGGTACCGCTGGAGTGGTACTACCACTCTGTGGAGCGGTACTTCCGCTTTTATGATACTTTAGGGGGACCAGGGGAAGGAAGTACTTCATTGTGCCGGGAAAGAGAGTGGGGTGCAATTCTGTACGTGATTGTTCCTCCCACCTTTCCAAATGCGGATCCCCTCTTGATAGTACGGATTTTCCTACGACTCAAGTCCACCAACACTAATTCGATAGAAAAACGTCATCTTCTCTTTTAACAACTGAGGGGATGAAAATCTTCTCGTGCCACCTGATAATCTCTGAAAGCTTATTGCACATGATTAGTCCACAAATGCATTGTCATCAACCACCAAAACTACTTGAGGAAAATAATGCTCTTACACTCTGTCTCTTAAAACGTGATGATAACTCCTCTCTTATTTTTTTCTCTGGAAATAGGAATTTATAGGACTAGAATTAGGGTGTGTGGAGCCACCTAGTGCTCCCAAGCCATCAAGGTGCGCCCAGGGGGGTCGTCGCATCCTGTTGGCTTGGCACCAACAGGTGGCCTCCCTCCAGTGGGTCTTCGCTCCATTATTTTTTATATATTCCAGAAAAATTCTCCAAAAGGTTTCGCCCAGTTCTGAGAACTTTTATATCTGCACAAAACCAACACCATGGTAGTTCGGCTGAAAATAGTGTCAGTCCTAGTTAGTTTCATTAAAATCATACAAATTAGAGTCCAAAACAAGAGCAAAAGTGTTGGAAAAGTAGATAAGTTGGAGACGTATCACCCTCCCTCGTCCACCAGTGACCTTATAGTAAAATTTCAGTTGTCGAGGCATTTGAACTGTAGCCATCCCTCGTCCACCACCATCTCCACCCACCATTACTAAAAAAATCAGTAGCCGCGGCATATCCGCAAACACCACCCTGTCCCCCTCCACTGTCCACACAGACTGACCCCACCCCTTCTCTCCCGCTCTAAGCCTAGCTCGCCGCCGCCACCACCCTCTACCACCAATCTCAGTTGGTCTGCCCGTGCCTCCTAGCTACATAAGTTCAGGTTACCCACTAATCCTCATACACCCTCGCCACCTTGATTTTTGAGATGAGGCCTGCGGAGTCCCTTTCCCCTAGATCCCCATCTCGTACTCCAGAGAGTCGCAGCCTAAACCCGACCACATATCCCAGGGAGCCCGAGGAGCGTACGGCCAAAAAGCGGTATATCATGGCCTCTTTGTCGGACGATGGCGAGGTGGCCACCGTTCATGCTGAACCATCGATCCAGGAGAAACACCTCGCCACGGAAGCTTGTGAGGACGCTGACTACGTTGCCATGCCGAATTCGTCAAGTCTGCGGGCACGCGTACTCCTGTATCTCAGGAGAGCCGGCTACGACATCAAGCTCGTCAACAGCGATGACTTCACGTGGGCCATGTCACAGGTTATGTGATCCACCCGCAATGCCTCTGGTTCAACCATTGTCGCTCTCTTCAAAGGGTCCACCGCTGATCTCCTCCACCTCGCGGTCAAGGATTTGCGATCCTTGTACACCATCGAACACATTTTTGTCATTTGTCAAGGAAATGTTTTACAGCAGTGGCTTGGGATCCCTAGCTGGAAAGTCAGATCTCATCGACCAAGACCACGAGAAGGGCACCCACTACGGCTGTTCCAAGGGGACACAACCCATCTGCGACATCAGGGAGCGCACCCTCGGTACCATAAATTCCAAGTGGAAGGAGCCCATCCATGACAAGTGAGGCAACATCCTGTGAGCAAATCATACTTTTTCTAGCTAGCTCTCGTACCCATTATTGTAGTAGCTTTTGCCATGCAATAACTATGTCGTGTTTAATTATTTTAGTTATGCAAAAATGTATAGGTCCATAGGGTTATCTGATGTTTAAGTATGAATTGACTAGTTCAATTTCACGAGTGGCTATATTTGGTTTTTATAGTGAGCATATGCCTTGTTTCTATGTATTTTGTTGTTACTTTCGTTGCAGTGAGCATTCCTCCAGTTTTTAAGAAGATGCCTTGCTTTTCTATATTTGGTTGTTAGGTTGGTTGCAGTGAGCATTTGTCCAGTTTTCAATGGCTATATTTGGTCGTTATAGTGAGCATATATGCCTTGTTTATTTCAGTTATTCGCATGCGATGTTCATTATGTGCAAGTATGAGTTGTGCAATTCAATTTCATCAATACCACATGTTATGCCTGGTGTAGTTAACACTTGCCTTTTACTCCCATTTTAAGCATTTACCCAGCATGATGTTTAAGCATGGGCGATATTCTGTTCATTTTCAACAATACCTGTTTCAATTACAATATTTGGTCGCTCCTAAGCCTGTTGTAGCTAAAACCCCTGCATTTTTTATATGCCTTAATAGCATGCTGAAACCAACACATTCAAGCTATCATTTGGAGATGAAGTTGTTTACCTTGGCTATATTTGGTTCATGTTAAGCCTGTTATACTTATCATGACTTCCCATGTACTTACACAGGACAACAATGGTAGTGGCCGACGTTTTCCTTCGAGATTAGTTTCATCCCTCGGCGTATACTCACTCCGTTCCATAATGTAGTGCTTATAGATTTTTTGAAAAGTCAAACATTGCAAACTGTGAACAAATTAATAGAGAATACTATTTATATATACCACACCAAAATGTATACAATATTAAAGTACATTTTGTGATGTATCTGATGAAAAAAACTAGTAAATGATGAATGCTCAAAATATTTATATGCAACACATTGTGGAACTAAGGGAGTATTATATTACCATTCTGCAATTGTATTTTAGCTTGTAATATTGACTTGTTGCTTGTAGGTACATATGTCTTTGGTAAAGATCCATGCCTGGACCCTTTTTGCATGTGGGCAATCAAATATTCATGAACCAGCATCAAGTGAGGAAATTGATAAGGATTGTTAGGGAAAAGAGAAGAATGATTAATCTATTTATTTATGCTCTATCCAATATAATAGTGAGTTGTAGGATGGTAACTACGAACTTTGTAACCTTCTATTAGTACTACCCATAATGAGTTGTCACACAACAATGTATGAATCTTTTTCTGTTGCAGTGGCTCCCAAAGCTGTTTATTCAAAAATACCTCGCAAAATACATGAATGGTGGACATGCAATGAAGGTTAAAGTATTTCATCGAGACTACAATGAGTATCGATAAGTTGAAATGAAGGCAGTGAAGGATGGGCGGGCGGCCATCACTAGGGGTTGACCTAGAGACATGCATGCGTGAGGCATGGAGGAGGGCACAATATGGGCATTCTGCTTCACCTTCTCCAGCAACCAGAATGTCTTTCGGCTCTCTCTTTACCGTCTTTAATACACCTCTGGTTCCATCATTCTTTATTTGGTGCTTCTATAGTTTTCCTTTTTTGAGAATTGGTGCTTGTGTAGTTCTTGAGTATATGTACGTGTGAATCGAATTATAAATTCATTCTTGAACCTATATTTGTAAACAAGATTCGATATGAAATAATTTATTCCCTACTTTCAGATTTAAATTATGTGAATTTTAAACGCGGGTATTACATTAGGGATAAAGTATGATCTGTGGCATTACAATGCACACAGTTTGAGAAAGCAAAACGTCTGCGATCAACGTCAAGATCATACACGTTTCACCACTCATGACGTATGCGATGAATCTCTGTTGCACAGACGATCACCCAAGAAATAACATGTGAGATTAAGAACACCAGCACACACAGTTACTTCTTATAAAGTGTTTGTGATAGTCTCCATATCACACACGATTTGGTATTGTCAACTATTTATGATGTCGTGCCCATCATAAATGTTGGTTATAGAAGAACGCGTGCGATAGGTCTTCATCAGACACAGGTAGTACGGATGAAACATTTGGGACATTATATATACCACAAACATTTACCAACAGCACAACGTGTGGGATAGATTCAACTTTCGCATATGGTTTTATAAGGCTAACTGTATGCACTCTTAGATCCTATCACAGATGGTCCTGTTTAACGAAATGTGTGTGATAGTCCCTTATCATACACGCTTTACAATCATGAACCCTTTATGATGCGACGCACGTCATAAATGGTGCATCACAAAATAGTGCGTGCGATGGTAATGCCATCCAACACGAGTAGCAAGGATGGCCTGTATGGGAAATATGACATATGTCAAACGATTGACAGCAAACTCTCGTTTCTGATAGATGTGCACATCGCATACGCTTGCTTATGCCAAACATTTGTGTTCTTGTTCCATATCACCGACGATTTTTCTGTATCATGTGGGATGGACCCCCCCTATCACACACACATGCAAGGCGGCGGTTTAAAACTATGTCGCGGAAAGGGGGTAAAAACCGTTTGTATAGCCCGTCACTACACTAGTACTTGTTGCCTCCCAGATGATGTGTCAGTAGTTCCTACAGGACCTATGGGTCCATAGCTATAGCTAGACAACTCTCTCTCTATCTCTCTCTATCTCTATCTCTGTCGTTTGATCTTAAATACAATGATATCTTCAGAGACCTATTCGATGTAACTTTTGCGGTGTGTTTGTTGGGATCCGATGAATTGCCTGTTTATGTTAATATTATTCATTAAAAGTAATTAATCCAATCAAAGATTTATTATGTGTAATTTCATATAGCTATGTACGCTTTCCGATCTATAAGTTTGCTTTGTTCAAGTAGATGATTAGATAATCAGAGGGAGTGGTGCATAGTAGTAGGTTTAATCTTGCGGTGTCCTCACTCTGTGACATGAGGAGTAGCAAGGAATGTATTTGTAGTGTTACTACTAAGGAGAAAACAATGGGGTCTGTACATATTATTTGTTCTTACTTTGTTTACATTATGGCATCTTGCTTAAAGCATTGCTCTATTTGTCATGAACTCAATATCATAGATGCATGTGGATAGCAGTAGATTGGTGGTGTAATAGTAGTAGATGTAGGCAGGAGTCGGTCTACTTGCACGGACGTAAAGCCTATATAGCGATCATGCCATGAATAACGACATAATTATTTGCTTTTCTATTAATTTTCCAACAATAATTTGTACACCCATCGCTACTATGCTCATGAGAGAGGTGTGTCTAGTGAACTCTATGGCCCCTAGTTCCATCTTCATATTTTATATATCAAAAACATATAAAAAATACTTTCTATGTTTTATTTACTTCTTATTAGTATTTAATTATTCCACTCTGTCAAGATTTAATCCTTGCAATTAATGAGTACAAGGGGCTTGACAACCCTCTTGCACGCGTTGGGTGCAAGTATTTGTTCTTGTGTGTGCAGGAACTGTTGATCGTGTGTTTGGATAACTTCCTATTGGTTTGATAACCTTGGTTCTTAACTAAGGGAAATACCTACCACTACTGTACTACATCATCCCTTCCTCTACGGGGAAAAACCCAACGCGTCTACAAGTAGCAGTTACCGGCTCGAGACTTGATGGTGACGTAATACCCTACGGCTTGCTTTGTTTTCAATTGATGTGAGAGCACCTCATGAGAGAGGGTTACAAGAGGATGTTGGGTATGTCTACTGGATTTAGGTCTAGGGAGCAGATAGATGTGTGCTACCACTAGCCTTGCCTTATAAAGGAGACGAGAGCTAGGGTTTATTGGGCTCTTAACTGACATTATGTGTGAGGGCTCTTTGGCGTGCACGCCAAGATAAAGTTCTTGCTCCCAGCAGGGCCCCTCAACTGCCCTCTGGAACCTCGTCGTTGCCAGGCCCCTTGAGGGCTCTTTGGCGTGCACGCCAAGATAAAGTTCTTGCTCCCGGCAGGGCCCCTGAACTGCCCTCTAGAACCTCATTGTTGCCAGGCCCCTTGGGCCCTGAGGCCTACCCAATGCCAGAATTTTTGACCGATGGCCCATCCCTGATGTATTGTACCAGCATCCACCACACAACAAATTATCAAGGCAATGAATCTTCACTCAATGAAACTGGATGGAAGTAACTTAGTGAAATTCCCATGTATCCTCAAGAGCGATTTGATTCCTATAAGTGAAATAACTGATTTGTCCTTAGCACAATTAAGGATTGGTCCACTTGCTACACCAATGCACTTTTATTACAATTCATATGTAGTTGCAATTAAAATAAACAATCGAACAATCTTTGTAGCTTTTACATCGAATCCTTACTGAGATCTATTGACCAATTCCTTCTACTCCTCATTGGGTTAGACACTCTTATTTGTCGAAAAGGCCTAGAATAGATTCCATACATTTGCGGGTTATCACTCATGCAGAAGAAGATATCTATTAAACAAATAGGTTTGTGAAGGGCTCGCATCCCTCTTAAGATTTAGATTCTCTTCTAGCAAGCCATTACATGAGTGATAACCCCCAAAAAGGCAAAGATTCTCCTACCCCCAAAAAAGGCAAGCCATTACATGGTGTTAGGGATATAACCCCACGGTATAACCCGTCCTATGGTGCCGGGTCAATGTAATGGCGGCTCTGGCATTATATTCAAGATGGGCCATATCGTGAAGATAAGGCGAACAAGGTGGTTACTAAGTAAGCCATTGGGCGGCCCAAGAACGTAGAGACGTAGGCTATTACCTCCATTGGAGGGGCCGAACCTGGGTAAACTTGCCTCCCGTTCCCATTAAACCCCTTTGAGTCGCCACCTAGCGGCAATGGCCTCACACCTAAGTCCTTCCATGAGGACATCCGCCGTGACAAAACCACGACAGTTGGCGCCCACC
Organism: Elymus sibiricus; assembly: GCA_039707655.1. NCBI lineage: Eukaryota > Viridiplantae > Streptophyta > Magnoliopsida > Poales > Poaceae > Elymus > Elymus sibiricus. The sequence continues at coordinate 129,228,725 of CM077667.1, forward strand.
GTGGGGCCCTTGCTCGGTGGAGTTGAGTTCTCGAAGGGAACCTGTCCTGGGTTTGGGAATCGGCGGTTGATCGGATGATCAAGAGTCGCCGCGACAAGATCTGCATCGACGAACCAGCTCGACGTGCACGACCCGGCCAGGATCAAACCGGCCGGCGTCATGTTTTCGTCGGTTTTACTAAGGGAATTTGCCTCCCGGATGAGCCGGCGTGCAGCGACGACGTTCTCGCCGGCTCAGATCGTGACTCTTCCATAGGAGAAACTGAATCAATCTGTCCTCTCTATGATGGCAGACTCGGGGGTCGTTGGAGATTGAAGCCCCTGAGGAAGTCCATGAGTCTCCTAGACAGGTCGCTGTCTACATGGCAGGAACCGCGGCGGCTCAGAACCCGTCCGCATCCGGAGCGGGAGGTGGATCCGACGGGTCTGGCAGGACACCATCTCAAGCCATGACAGATTTGATGGCTGAGATGGCCAAGCTCGTGGAGAGTCCCGTCACGGCAGAAAACCAGGAAGAGCGTAACACGGAGTTGATCAAACTGCGAGACCAGATGACGGAGGTACACATGGAAATCGATGCTAAGAACGCCAGGATGGCGGAACTATAGGCTCGCATACATAATGAGTCGGAGCGCCTTAAGGCCGAGGCTTGGCAGTTAGAACTTCAGAGAGAGGCATCTGAGGCGGTTTATCAAAGGAGACATCGGAGCCGGCTGCCACTGAACCTTGAGCCACAGCAACTATTCAACACCCCTCAGCAGAGGCCAGGGGCTGCGCAGCCGCTTGGAAGTCAACAAAACGAGCCGCCTCAGCCTCCACCAATTCCTTCACCGCCATAGTGTTTCCAGACGCCACGGGGTCATTTTTCTAACCATGTTGACAATGTGCTGGCTGCAACCCGGCATTTGGAATCGTTATCCATACTAGGGAATACCCCTGTTGATGTTGAGGCCAGGAACGCCATAGAGATGTTGAAAACAGCAGTGGTGCAGCAAGCACAGTATTCCTATAACCGCGATCGGATGCACTCCACCCCATATGCCAGTTGTAGCAAGAGTCGCCACTTGGAGTCTCCGGCTGTTTCTAGCAGTGGGCGCAAGCAACAGCCTCAGGCTTCCCCAACCCGGCCTATTCCGTTAGGAGCACAGGCAATTGTTGATGCGGCTAGGGGAGCGCGACAAGCAGAGGCGGAAGCAGCAGTACGTGCGCGGGTTCCTCTTTGGTGCAAAGGGAGCAAGGACGTGCGCGGGTTCCCAAAGCATCCCCCAAAGGTTTCCATTTTGGTGCAACAAGACCACGACCACGAGCCCCGCAGGACGGATGTCATCGCCGAGCCCACCTCTGCATCACCGATGGCTACTTTGCAGGCGAAGACCACCTTTGGACAGGGCGGGGAGGTACTTCTGTCCCCCTTCAAATTTGGCCGTTGTGGGATCCCTTCCCGCCATTGTGATAAGGGAAGAGGACCCGGGCCACTGCTATATATAGAGACTAGGCCGCACTGTAAAAAAGGGGGAAAACAGGATGAACAGAAGACAAGGCATAGAGCCAAGAACACCACTCGAGTGCCCTCGCAAGGCTCGAAATCACTGTACCAGTTCATCCACCACACCTCCCCGAGAGGCAATCCACCAAAGCAGGAGTAGGGTATTACGCTTCGCAGCGGCCTGAACCTGGGTAAACCACCGTGTTCATCTTCTTCCTCGTCATCGTGCGAGTTCGCCGTAGTCACCATCGAGTAGCGAGCTAAGTAGGGCGAGGCCGCAGGGAAGCTTCGCACACGCCCCTGTGTTCGAACCTTGAGGTTTTTAGGGAGCCTGAAATCTGACATTTGGCGCGCCAGGTAGGGGGCGTGCCGAAGCCTCCCTCAAGTCTTGCCTCGCCTCTGCTCGCCGCACTCATGGCAAAAGGACGTCGAGCCCGTGCTGAGCGGCGGGCTGCCCGCGTGGCGCGGGCGGCGCCGGCGAGCCTTGGCGCCCCGCGTCATTCCGCCTCCCTGTCGGCGGGCGCCATCGCCGGCCGGGCCCTCAACGGGCGCCGGGGGCTGCCGCCTTCACCAACCGCACGGCACGCCCTCGCCGCCCCGGCCCTTCCCCGCACCCGGGCCGCACCGCCGCCTTTCCGGGACTGCCACGACCCGATGCATAGACACGTCGCGCTCCTCGTTGCGCACGAGCTACAGCGCCACCGCGCTGCGCGTGATCGCCGCAACGACTGGACCAGGCGTGCCCCCAGGCGCGTCATCACCACCGGCGGGACCCTGGTGTACCTCGGCGAGGCTCGTGCCCGTGAACTCACCCAACCAGCTGGCTCAGCGCTTGGGCCACACGGGCGCGTTCGGGACGTCCGCGATGACCCGCGCTCGCCCGGGGCCTGGCTCGGGTCGCCGGGGGCACGAGGACCGGCCGCAGGCGCCGGCAGAGGCCGGTGGGGGGCCCTGCCCGTGCGAGAGTGGCGTCCCCTCGCACCCCTCAGCACGCTTGCCGGAACCAGGGAGGAGGACTAGGGGCTCGACTGTGCCGGTGCCCGGGGGCTCGAGCAACTCTACAACGGCCGTGTTGACGAGTGCCCGGGCCGCGAAGGAAGCAACGCCGGCTACCATGACTGCAGGAGGCACGTACGCGACTTCGTGAGCGGCTCTCGCGCGGGCCGGTGTGCGCAGCCTCGCGAGGGCGGCTTGAGGGATTGGCCTCGTGAGGATGCCCGGTGCAGGTAGCTTCGCGAGGCGCACCCGCAGGTAGGGAGCTTCCTTGAGCAGGCATCTGGGTCTGGGGACCGGGGGTCGCTAGCCTGGGAACGGAGGGTGGAACGTGCGCCCACGTCCCCGGGTCGGGTGGCCCCAGCTTGGAGACGGAGGGTGGAACACACGGCCATGTCTTCGGGCAAGATGATCCCAACTTGGAGACGGGGGGTGGAACACACGCCCTTGTCTCCAGGGCGCGCGACGCTCGCCTGGAGACGGAGGGTGGAACACACGCCCATGTCTCCGGGTCGGGTTTCACTCGATCGCCAGCGGGCGATCCTGTACTCGCCCATGTCCCCAGGCCCAGCTCGCCCAGCCTTGGGGCAGGGCCTCGGGTACCTGCGTGGGGACCCGGGGTGCCGACCTCGCGCGCAACGGAGGGGCGCCACTGGACCTAACCCGCTGCGCAGGGGGCTGCGCCATCGCCACGGCGGCAGCACCCGGACATGGGCTCTGGGGTGCCCATGCTCCTTTTCCGAGGCGGGCCCTCCCTTCCGAGAGCGCGAGGGGATCCCCCTACGCTCGGGGGCCCGTCTGGAACCAACCCTACTGCACCACGCCAAGCCTGGGGGCTGGGAGTGGGCTTCATGGCCGCGAGGCATGGACCTCCCTGTACACCCCTGGGACCAACCCGTGACACTCTCACGTAATAATGAGTGGGTTGTATACGCCCGGAGCCCCCCGAGGACGCGGAGGGGTTCCTTCCCACGCAATTTGGAAGCCACAGCTCCACGCTGGCGGACAACACTGCCCACCAATGGCTATGCCCACGCAACGTGGATGCCCTACGCTCAGCGCTGGGGGAAGACGAAGACTAGCCTAGGTGCCGGACGCAGCGGTTGCTTGCTTCTTTTTGTGTTCAAATTGCAACTTTTTGGAATGGAGTTTGAGGACTTCGGAACTCTATATTTAAAAGAAAAAGGGGCGGGGACTTTTCTCTCATTGCTCTCTCGTTTTACCGGTCTTGATTTCCCTTTTTTCTGGATTTGTGTTTCACAAGGGGCCGTGCGCTCAGGCCCACCCCGAGGCACCTCGGAGCTGGATAGCAAGGCCCTGTCGCCTCAGGGACTTGCATCCTTGGGCAGTCGACCCCCTCTCGGGGGCTCCGACCGCAGCATGGCACCACAGCATGGGGTCTCAAGAGGCTCTAGCGCCTCCTGAGGCAGTACCCAGTAGGGCGGAATGGGGGTCGCTCGAGCGTCAAAGGGGGCTCCTGAGCAACGCGCCTCAGGGGCCTTACCGATCATATAGCCACTCGCCCCTCGATGTCGTCCTTGGTGATCCGGTCGGCATCGAGGGTGTCGAGGCCTCACCCCGTAGTTGCGTCCTTCGTGATCCGATCGTACAGTACGGTGGTAGGGAAATGTGCGGGGCTGGGACCTGCCGATGTAGAGCTGCTTGAGCGTCAAAGGGGGCTCCTGAGCAGCGCGCCTCAGGAGCCTTACCAGTCATATAGCCACTCGCCCCTCGATGTCGCCCTTGGTGATTCGGTCGGCATCGAGGGTGTCGAGGCCTCACCCCGTACTTGCGTCCTTGGTGATCCGGTCGTACACTACGGTGGTAGGGAAATGTGCGGGACTGGGACCTGCCGACGTAGAGCTACTTGAGCGTCAAAGGGGGCTCCTGAGCAGCGCGCCTGAGGAGCCTTACCGGTCATATAGCCACTCGCCCCTCGATGTTGTCCTTGGTGATCCGGTCGGCATCGAGGGTGTCGAGGCCTCACCCCGTAGTTGCATCCTCGGTGATCCGGTCGTACACTACGGTGGTAGGGAAATGTGCGGGGCTGGGGCCTGCAGACACAGAGTGCCGAAAGGGCTCCCTACTTGCCTCACTCATGAGAAAGAGAAACCCACGGGGCGTCCGGACCCCCCCCCAAGTGCCATTGCTAAACCTCCCTAACGCAAAAGGCTACCGCGAGCATGCCGACCGGGTTGGCGGCAACCCCGGGCAAAAGGAAGCGCGGCGCAACACACCTCGTCATTCAGAAGCACATGCAAGGGTATTTTCGAAAAATACATTAAAATTGTCACTAGGCCGCATGCATAACCCTGCCAGGAAAACAAGAAGGCTACTCAAAGGGACATGTAGCCGCCGCCACTCTCTTCATCACCACCGCCGGCGGCCTCGTGCTTCCCGGCCCCGGCATGGCCCTCCGCATCGTCGGAAGAAAGCTCCGCTATCAGATCTTCCACATGGTCCTCGAACCACTCGGCGAGGGCGGCTCGAGTCACTTCGGGTATCAGACCAAGCACCGCCCCGAAATCGAAGTGCGGGTCAAGACGAAGGAGGTGGCTGAAGACGTTCGAGGCCGCCCGCGCAAGGAGGTCGCGACGCTTCTCCTCCACAAGCAAGCGGATCTTCTCCGCACCCCCCTCAAGGCACTCCATGACCCTGGAAAAGAAGTCCAGGTACCCAGCGTCATCTGGAACCAAGGGGCTCGAGATGCTCGCACCGTAGATGTCGCTCAGGGCCCGGTTGGCCCTCCCCTCGAGGGACTGGAACATCTGGGAGCGCGTGTACTGGAGGCCGCGAGCACAGCCCGCCTCGTCAGAAGCCTTCTTCGCCAGGGAAGCAGCGCCCTCTACTTGTTTATAAAGAAAAGCTAGCTCGGCCTCGGCAGCAACCTGGGCGTCCATCACGGTGTTGGAAATATGCCCTAGAGGCAATAATAAATTGGTTATTATTATATTTCCTTGTTCATGATAATCGTTTATTATCCATGCTATAATTGTATTAATTGGAAACTTAAATACATGTGTGGGTACATAGACAACACTGTGTCCCTAGTAAGCCTCTAGTTAAACTAGCTCATTGATCAAAAGATGGTGAAGGTTTCCTAGCCATGGACATGAGATGTCATTTGATAACGGGATCACATCATTAGGAGAATGATGTGATGGACAAGACCCATAGTATAAACGTAGCATATGATCGTGTCAGTTTATTGCTATTGTTTTCTGCATGTCAAGTATCTGTTCCTATGACCATGAGATCATGCAACTCACTGACACCGGAGGAATACCTTGTGTGTATCAAACGTCGCAACGTAACTGGGTGACTATAAAGATGCTCTACAGGTATCTCCGAGGGTGTCTGTTGGGTTGGCATGGATCAAGACTGGGATTTGTTACTCCGTATGACGGAGAGGTATCTCAGGGCCCACTCGGTAATACAACATCACAATGAGCCTTGCAAGCAATGTGACTAAAGTGTTAGCCACGAGATCTTGTATTACGGAACGAGTAAAGAGACTTGCCGGTAACGGGAGTGAACTAGGTATAGAGATACCGACGATCGAATCTCGGGCAAGTAACATACCGAAGAACAAAGGGAACAGCATACGGGATTAACTGAATCCTTGACATAGTGGTTCGACCGATAAAGATCTTCGTAGAATATGTAGGAGCCAATATGGGCATCCAGGTCCCGCTATTGATTATTGATCGTAGAGGTGTCTCGGTCATGTCTACATAGTTCTCAAACCCGCAGGGTCTACACACTTAACGTTTGGTGACGGTTAGTATAGTTGAGTTATTGTGTTGGTGACCGAAGGTTGTTCGGAGTCCCGGATAAGATCCCGGACATGACGAGGGTCTCCGGAATAGTCCGGAGGTAAAGATTGATATATGTGATAATACTGTTTTGATCTCCGGAAGGGTTCCGGAATTCACCGGAAGGGGTTCCGGATGTTTACCGAAGTGTTCGGGTGCAGCAACAATTTACATACGCCAAAGGGGTAAAGCCCACGAGGTATTGGAAAGTGCAAAAGGAAGTTTTGCTGCTGCCTTAAGCGGTACTACCGCTGGTAAGGCAGTACTACCGCGTAAGCGGTACTACCGCTGTGAAGCGGTACTACCGCTCAAGCGGTACTACCGCTTGTACGCGGGACTGCTGGGATCCGAGTTGGACTCTTTCCCTGCGGGCCAAACCGACCTTGTGCGGGCAAAACCGACCTGGAGGAGGCTTTTACTCCAAGTTTAGACCCCAAGGCTCAACATATAAATAGAGGGGAAGGGCTAGCACACGGGACACATCAAGATTTCCCAAGCCGTGTGCCGGCAACCCTAACCCTCTAGTTCCTCCCGTCATAATCTCCGTAGTGCTTGGCGAAGCCCTGCAGAGATTGTTCCTCACCACCATCACCACGCCGTCGTGCTGCCGGAACTCATCTACTACTTCATCATCGCTCGCTGGATCGAGGAGGTGAAGGCGTCATCAAGCCGTACGTGTGTTGAACGTGGAGGTGCCGTCCGTTCGGCACTAGTTCGTGATCGGATCGAGGGACAACTTGCGATTTGGATTGCGGAAACGTTCGACTACATCAACCGCGTTTCTTAACGCTTCCGCTTAGCGATCTACAAGGGTATGTAGATTCACTCTCCCTCTTGTAGATGCTCATCACCATGGATAGATCTTGCGTGTCCGTAGGAAAATTTTTGTTTCCCATGCGACGTTCCCCAACAGTGGCATCTGAGCTAGGTCTATGCATAGATGAGATCTCGAGTAGAACACAAACGAGTTGTGGGCGTGGGTGTATACATATTGCTTGCCGTTACTAGTTGATACTTGATTCGGCGGTATTGTGAGATGAAGCGGCCCGGACCAACATTACTCGTACGCTTACGAGAGACCGGTTCCTTCAACTGACATGTAACTTCGTTGCATAAAGATGGCTAGCGGGTGTCTGTCTCTCTCACTTTAGTTGAATCGATTTCAATGAAGAGGGTTCTTTTAGAAGATCAAAAAGCAATCACTACACCACGTTGTGGTTTTGCGTAGGTAAGAACGGTTCTTGCAAACCCGTAGCAGCCACGTAAAACTTGCAACAACAATTAGAGGACGTCTAACTTGTTTTTGCAGGGTATGTTGTGATGTGATATGGCCAATTACATGATGAGATATATGTGATGTATGAGATGATCATGTGTTGTATAGAATATCACGACTTGCATGTCGATGAGTACGGCAACTGGCAGGAGCCATAAAGTTGTCTTTAATTATTTTCGCCGTTTTGCTTTACTTTATCGCTATGAGTTAGCAATAGTCGTGGAAGCAACAGTCGGCGCGACAACCTTATGGCGACACATTGATGGAGATCAAGATGATGAAGATCATGGTGTCATGCCGGTGACGATGGAGATCATGCCGGTGCTTTCGAGATGGAGATCAAAAGCACAAGTTCATGGCCATATCATGTCACTTATGATTTGCATGTGATGTTAATCCTTTTATGCATCTTATTTTGCTTAGGACGACGGTAGCATTATAAGGTGATCCCTCACTTAAATTTCAAGATAAATTATGTTCTCCCCGAGTGTGCACCGTTGCGAAAGTTCGTCATTTCGAGACACCACGTGATGATCGGGTGTGATAGACTCTACGTTCACATACAACGGGTGCAAGCCAGTGTTGCACATGCGGAACACTCGGGTTAAACTTGACGAGCCTAGCATGTACAGACATGGCCTCGGAACACAAGAGACCGAAAGGTCGAACATGAGTCATATAGTAGATATGATCAACATGAAGATGTTCACCATTGAAACCACCTCAACTCACGTGATGATCGGACTTGAGTTGGTGGATTTGGATCATGTTACACTCGAATGACCGGAGGGATGTCAATTTGAGTGGGAGTTTTTAAGTAATATGATTAACTAAACTCATTATCTAGAACAATAGTCTAAGTTGTCTTTGCTATATTTATGTTGTAGATCATGGCTCGCGCAGTAGCACCCCTGAATTTTAATGCGTTCCTAGAGAAAGTTAAGTTGAAAGATGATGGAAGTAACTTTGTGGACTGGGCTCGTAATCTAAGGATTATCCTTACGGCTTCCCAGAAGGCTTATGTCCTCGATGCACCGCTTGGTGATCCACCCGCTCCAGTTGAGTCTCTAGACGTTGTGAACGCCTGGCAGGCTCGTTCTGAAGGTTACTCAATAGTTCAATGTGCAATATTGTATGGCTTAGAACCGGGACTTCAAAGACGTTTTGAACGTCATGGAGCATATGAGATGTTCCAGGAGTTGAAGTTTATCTTTCAGAAGAATGCCCGGATCGAGAGGTATGAGATCTCCGATAAGTTCTATGCTTGCAAGATGGAGGAGAATGGGTCTATCAGTGATCACGTACTCAGAATGTCTGGGTACTCCACCCGTTTTGCTGAATTGGGGATGCCCCTTCCGCCAGAGGCTGTCACTGACAGAGTTCTTCAATCATTGCCACCTAGCTACAAGAGCTTCGTGTTGAACTATAACATGCACGGGATGAACAAGTCAGTCGTCGAGCTGTTTGCGATGCTGAAAGCCGCTGAGTCTGAAATTCAGAAGGAGCATCAAGTGTTGATGGTCCATAAAACCACTAGTTTCAAGAAAAATGGCAAGGGTAAGAAGGGTAACTCCAAGAAGAGTGGCAAAGCAGTTGCTCCTCCCGCGAAGAAACCCAAGGATGGACCCAAACCAGAAACTGTGTGCTTTCATTGCAAGGGAACTGGACACTGGAAGCGGAACTGCCCCAAGTATTTGGCTGACAAGAAGGCGGCCAACAACAAACAAGGTATATATGATATACATGTTATTGATGTGTACCTTACCAACTCTCGTTGTAGTGCCTGGGTATTTGATACCGGTGCGGTTGCTCACATTTGCAACTCTAAACAGGAACTGCGGAATAGACGGAGGCTGGCAAAGGACGAAGTGACGATGTGCGTGGGAAATGGTTCCAAGGTTGATGTGATCGCCGTCGGCACGCTCACTCTTCGATTACCATCGGGATTAGTGATGAACCTAAATAAATGTTATTTGGTGCCTGCGTTAAGCATGAACATTATATCTGGATCTTGTTTATTGCGAGACGGTTACTCATTTAAATCAGAGAATAATGGTTGTTCTATTTATATGAGTAATATCTTTTATGGTCATGCACCCGATGTGAGGGGTTTATTCTTATTGAATCTCGATAGTAATGATACACATGTTCATAACATTGATGCCAAAAGATGTAGAATTGATAATGATAATACCACTCTCTTGTGGCACTGCCGTTTAGGTCATATTGGCGTAAAACGCATGAGGAAGCTCCATGCTGATGGACTTTTGGAGTCACTTGATTTTGAATCACTTGACACATGTGAGCCATGCCTCATGGGCAAGATGACTAAAACGTCGTTCTCTGGAACAATGGAACGGGCAAGTGACTTGTTGGAAATCATACATACTGATGTGTGCGGTCCGATGAGCATTGAGGCACGCGGTGGTTATCGTTACTTTCTCACCTTCACTGATGACTTAAGTAGATATGGGTATATTTACTTAATAAAACACAAGTCTGAAACATTTGAAAAGTTCAAACAATTTCAGAGTGAAGTTGAGAATCATCGTAACAAGAAGATTAAATTCCTACGATCTGATCGAGGAGGAGAATATCTGAGTTATGAGTTTGGCAGTGACTTAAGACAATGTGGAATTGTTTCACAACTGACACCGCCTGGAACACCACAGCGTAATGGTGTGTCCGAACGTCGTAATCGAACCTTATTGGATATGGTGCGATCTATGATGTCTCTTGCCGATTTGCCACTATCATTTTGGGGTTATGCATTAGAGACAGCTGCATTCACTTTAAATAGGGCACCATCGAAATCTGTTGAGACAACGCCATATGAACTTTGGTTTGGCAAGAAGCCAAAACTGTTGTTTCTTAAAGTTTGGGGATGTGATGCTTATGTCAAAAAGCTTCAGCCTGAAAAGCTGGAACCCAAAGCGGAGAAATGCGTCTTCATAGGATACCCAAAAGAGACAGTTGGGTATACCTTCTACCTCAGATCCGAAGGCAAAGTGTTTGTCGCTAAAAACGGAACATTTCTTGAGAAAGAGTTTCTCTCGAAAGAATTGAGTGGGAGGAAGATAGAACTTGATGAGGTTGTTGAACCTTTACTTCAACCTGAAAGTAGCACAGCGCAGAAAGATGTTTCTGTAGAGCCTACATCAGCTGAAGAGGAAGTTAATGATGATGATCATGAAGCTTTGGATCAAGTTGCTATCGAACCTCGTAGGTCGACAAGGACGCGTACTGCTCCTGAGTGGTACGGCAACCCTGTCTTAGAGGTCATGTTGTTGGACAACGATGAACCTACGAGCTATGGGGAAGCGATGATGAGCCCGGATTCCGAGAAGTGGTTAGAGGCCATGAAATCCGAGATGGGATCCATGTATGAAAACAAAGTGTGGACTTTGGAAGTATTACCTGAAGGGCGTAAGGCCATTCAGAACAAATGGATCTTTAAGAGGAAGACGGACGCGGACGGTAATGTCACCGTCTATAAAGCTCGACTTGTGGCAAAGGGTTTTTCACAAGTTCAAGGAGTTGACTACGATGAGACCTTCTCACCCGTAGCGATGCTTAAGTCCGTCAGAATCATGTTAGCAATAGCTGCCTTTTTCGATTATGAAATTTGGCAGATGGATGTCAAAACAGCGTTCCTTAACGGTTTCCTTAAGGAAGAGTTGTATATGATGCAACCAGAAGGTTTTGTTGATCCAGAGAATGATGACAAAGTTTGCAAACTCCAGAGATCCATTTATGGAGTGGTGCAAGCATCTCGGAGTTGGAATCTTCGCTTTGATGAGGTGATCAAAGCGTTCGAGTTTGTACAAGTTTACGGAGAAGCTTGTATTTACAAGAAAGTGAGTGGGAGCTCTATAGCGTTTCTAATATTATATGTGGATGACATATTACTGATTGGAAACAATATAGAAATGTTGGAAAGCGTGAAGGAATATTTGAACAAGAGTTTTTCAATGAAGGACCTAGGAGAAGCTGCTTTCATATTAGGCATCAAGATCTATAGAGATAGATCAAGACGCTTAATAGGACTTTCACAAAGCACATACCTTGACAAAGTTTTGAAGAAGTTCAAAATGGATCAGTCCAAGAAGGGGTTCTTGCCTGTTTTGCAAGGTGTGAAGTTGAGTAAGACTCAATGCCCAGTGACTGCAGAAGATAGAGAAAAGATGAGTGTCATCCCCTATGCTTCAGCCATAGGCTCTATCATGTATGCAATGATGTGCACAAGACCCGATGTCAGCCTTGCCATAAGTATGGCCGGAAGGTTTCAAAGTGATCCAGGAGTGGAACACTGGGCGGCGGTCAAGAATATCCTGAAGTACCTGAAAAGGACTAAGGACATGTTTCTCGTTTATGGAGGTGATCAAGAGCTTGTCGTAAAGGGTTACGTCGATGCAAGCTTTGACACTGATCCGGATGACTCTAAGTCACAAACCGGATACGTTTTTATTCTTAACGGGGGTGCGGTTAGCTGGTGCAGTTCCAAGCAAAGCGTGGTAGCTGATTCTACATGCGAAGCGGAGTACATCGCTGCCTCGGAGGCGGCGAAGGAAGGTGTCTGGATGAAGGAGTTCATGACAGATCTTGGAGTAGTGCCTAGTGCGCTTAACCCAATCACTCTGTTTTGTGATAATACTGGTGCCATTGCTCTAGCCAAGGAACCAAGATTTCACAAGAGGACCAGGCACATAAAGCGACGTTTCAATTCCATCCGCGATTACATCAAGGAGGACGACATAAATATTTGCAAAGTACACACAGATCTGAATGTTGCAGATCCGATGACTAAACCTCTTCCAAGGGCTAAACATGAACAACACCAGAACTGCATGGGTGTTCGATTCATTACAATGTAAATCACACAGTGATGTGAACTAGATTATTGACTCTAGTGCAAGTGGGAGACTGTTGGAAATATGCCCTAGAGGCAATAATAAATTGGTTATTATTATATTTCCTCGTTCATGATAATCGTTTATTATCCATGCTATAATTGTATTAATTGGAAACTTAAATACATGTGTGGGTACATAGACAACACTGTGTCCCTAGTAAGCCTCTAGTTAAACTAGCTCGTTGATCAAAAGATGGTGAAGGTTTCCTAGCCATGGACATGAGATGTCATTTGATAACGGGATCACATCATTAGGAGAATGATGTGATGGACAAGACCCAAACTATAAACGTAGCATATGATCGTGTCAGTTTATTGCTATTGTTTTCTGCATGTCAAGTATCTGTTCCTATGACCATGAGATCATGCAACTCACTGACACCGGAGGAATACCTTGTGTGTATCAAACGTCGCAACGTAACTGGGTGACTATAAAGATGCTCTACAGGTATCTCCGAGGGTGTCTGTTGGGTTGGCATGGATCAAGACTGGGATTTGTTACTCCGTATGACGGAGAGGTATCTCAGGGCCCACTCGTAATACAACATCACAATGTGCCTTGCAAGCAATGTGACTAAAGTGTTAGCCACGAGATCTTGTATTACGGAACGAGTAAAGAGACTTTCCGGTAACGGGATTGAACTAGGTATAGAGATACCGACGATCGAATCTCGGGCAAGTAACATACCGAAGAACAAAGGGAACAGCATACGGGATTAACTGAATCCTTGACATAGAGGTTCGGCCGATAAAGATCTTCGTAGAATATGTAGGAGCCAATATGGGCATCCAGGTCCCGCTATTGGTTATTGATCGTAGAGGTGTCTCGATCATGTCTACATAGTTCTCGAACCCGCAGGGTCTACACACTTAACGTTTGGTGACGGTTAGTATAGTTGAGTTATTGTGTTGGTGACCGAAGGTTGTTCGGAGTCCCGGATAAGATCCCGGACATGACGAGGGTCTCCGGAAGAGTCCGAAGGTAAAGATTGATATATGTGATAATAGTGTTTTGATCTCCGGAAGGGTTCCGGAATTCACCGGAAGGGGTTCCGGATGTTTACCGAAGTGTTCGGGTGCAGCAACACTTTATATAGGCCAAAGGGGTAAAGCCCATGAGGTATTGGAAAGTGCAAAAGGAAGTTTTGCTGCTGCCTTAAGCGGTACTACCGCTGGTAAGGCAGTACTACCGCGTAAGCGGTACTACCGCTGTGAAGCGGTACTACCGCTCGTGAGCGGTACTACCGCTTGTTCGCGGGACTGCTGGGATCCGAGTTGGACTCTTTCCCTGTGGGCCAAACCGACCTTGTGCGGGCAAAACCGACCTGGAGGAGGCTTTTACTCCAAGTTTAGACCCCAAGGCTCAACATATAAATAGAGGGGAAGGGCTAGCACACGGGACACATCAAGATTTCCCAAGCCGTGTGCCGGCAACCCTAACCCTCTAGTTCCTCCCGTCATAATCTCCGTAGTGCTTGGCGATGCCCTGCAGAGATTGTTCCTCACCACCATCACCACGCCGTCGTGCTGCCGGAACTCATCTACTACTTCATCATCGCTCGCTGGATCGAGGAGGTGAAAGCGTCATCAAGCCATACGTGTGTTGAACGCGGAGGTGCCGTCCGTTCGGCACTAGTTCTTCATCGGATCGAGGCACGACTTGCGATTTGGATCGCGGAAACGTTCGACTACATCAACCGCGTTTCTTAACGCTTTCGCTTAGCGATCTACAAGGGTATGTAGATTCACTCTCCCTCAAGTAGATGCTCATCACCATGGATAGATCTTGCGTGTGCGTAGGAAATTTTTTGTTTCCCATGCGACGTTCCCCAACACGCGGCTCGCCGGCAGCCCTCCTCTTGGTCTATCCTTTTCTTGAGGGCATCGACCTCGCCTTTCAGGTGGTCACGTCGCTTGCAGTAGCGGGATTCCTGGAGCTTCAGCTTCGCGCGATATTCTTGAAGAAGGGAATGCCGAACCTCTGCCACCTTGTTGTCAACCTCCTCTTGGAACCTCGCCTCGCGGGAGGCAAGGGACTCCTTGGCAAGCGACGCCTGACGCTCCCTCACCTCCTACCTCTCCTGCTCCAAGCTCTGCTCCAGCGCTTCCATCGCCAACGCGTCAACGTGCGCGCGGGGGCCTTCACCAGCGGTGAAGGACGTGAGCGCCGGGCCGTCGAGTGCGGCCCTCCGCGCTTCGGCCTGCCTCTCAAGGGCGGCGTTCAGGGCTTGAAGCTCCTCAAGGCATTTCTTGGAAGCCCTGCGCCGGCAGTCGGCTTCCTGAGCCTTAGCGATGGCACGCTCGCGGGCCTCCACCGCCACGGCGAGGGACTCCTCGGCCTTCGCAGGGGCGCGTTCGCGCTGCAGGCGACCGAAATTCACAGCGACCTCGAGACAATGCCATTCCCGCGCGAGGCGCTGGCGTTCTGCCTCCAGGCGGGCATCGTTGTTGGCGAACTCCACCCCCAGGCGCCCCAGCGCTTCCGTCGCAGTCTGGAGCAAGCCCCACTGCACGGTGCTCCGGTCACCTATGAGCTCGAGGGCCCAGCCAGGGTCTCCGCCCTTCCCGGAATGGACGGAGGAAATACGGGGGGGGGGGCGCCCAGCCCAGACGAGTGCCCAGGGGCTGGGGGCTCCCGCCTGACCGCCCCAGAAGAAGGACGCGCCACCTCAGGCCCCACTTCACCAAGCAAAGGGGGCCCGAGGACAAAGCAGGGCGCGCCCCCAGGGAAGGCTGCCAGCGAGGGGCGCGGCCCCGCCCCGGGGAGCTGGAGGCTGCGGGCGAAGAAGATCGCAGGGGGCTCATGCTCGAAGTCCCCCTGACGGACGGGCAGGCTCGGGCACGGGCGCCTTGGCGACCAAAGCCCCGCGGTCGACGGAAGACAAGGCCGCGAGGAGCTCGGCGGCCGAGGAAGCAGGCAGTGTCGACTCGGCTCCTCCTTCACCAGAGGGGGACCTGCGAAACACAAGCTCAGAAGGAAGGCGCCGAAGGGGAGGCTGAGGGGACGCGGGCGCTTACTCATCCACGGCGATTGTCGGGGGGATGACCCCCGGGTAGGCAACGGAGCCCGAATCCCTTTCGGAAAATCATCAGAGCAAGACAAGTTTCTCTGGCCGGCTGGCCAGGCACGCCGGCTTCCCAGCGCGAGCCGGCTCGGCGTGGCAACCCGGCCTGGCCGGCTAGCCCATGCCGGCTGGCCGCGAGGCGGCGAAGCCTTAGCGACGAAGCAAGCGGTGCTACAGCGCTCCTCCCTTTACCCTGACAGAGCAGGTGATGCTGCAGCTTTCCTTGCGCCCCCGCCCAAGGCGGGCGGTGTCAGTGAGGCGCGGTTCTGTAGAAACGGCGGTGCCGACCTCCCTCTGACGATGGACAAGACGCGCCACAGTGCCTTGAACCCAGACTGACGAGACAAGACCCGTCACGATGCCCGCGCCAGGCAGGTGCGGCGCACCTGGCGACCCGGCATCCCGGCGTCTGGCAACCCGGCGACCCGGCCACCGGATCCTGGTCAATGACACCAGGGGCCCGCGCCTCTGGTACGTTACCGTTGTAACCCTGGGGGTTGGCCTATAAGACCCCCAGGGAGGCCTCCGTGCAGGGGGATCGGGTTTTAGTGGCTGAGAGTTCGAGTTAGTACGGTAAGATCAGTTCTCACCCTAGCTAGCTCTCTCCAGATCACGAACACTCGCACGGGAGTGGCAGAACGGTGGCTTCGCCCCTTCTCCCTCCTCCGTCTAGACAGCTCCAGGAGCGACTCTGTAACCTCTGTGCTTATCAGCTCACACGGCAGGAGTAGGGGTGTTACCTCTCCAGAGGGCCCCGAACCTGGGTACGTCTTGTGTCCCGCACTCGCTCGTGCCAACCTCGCCTCCGGAACCCACCGGCGTCCTATCGTAGCCCCACCTCATAAGCCATCTCATGGCATCTGTCGTGAATCACGCACCCCCTGCGAGAATACCACGACAGTTGGCGCCCACCGTGGGGCTGCTCGCGGCGTCGGCCGGAGTCAAGTTCCGGACGAGGCCCTTCACCAGCTCCGGCGAGCGCATCGTGCACGGTTTGGTCCGTGCGCCCTGCACGGCCAAACCGGCCGGCTGCAGCGCCGCGCTGGGCATGGACATCGCCGGCCCCGCAGACTGCTTCATCGTCCCTTTCAGCGCGCTGCGCATCTTCATCGCGCTCGTCCCCGACGTGTTTCCCAGCGAAGTGTGCAACTGCGCCGACTCACCTGTCCCCGTTAGCCGCGCCGTCCCCGACGACGTCGCTGCTCTCTGCGTTCACGCGGAGGTGCTCACCATCGGCACCAGTTCCGGCTCCCCGCGCGCCAAGGAGAAGGCTGCCGCGGCTGCCGCCTTGGCTGCGGCTCCGCCTCGCCGGACCGACCCGCTCCACAACACGATCCGGAGTCTGCAAGCCCCCATCACGCCTGACGCCGACGCGGCTGCTGCGGCGGCCCAGCTCAATGAGCGCCACCAGCATCTGCTGCTCGAGGCCACGGAGCTTGCGGCAACCCGGCGCCGGCTGGAGTCCGCCCAGCGAGAATTCGACAGCGCGCATGGCCTCACTCCGCCTGCCGTCGAGCCTAGCCGGGTCGCGGAGCTGCGGATCCACGGGGGCGCACTCGGCCGTGCGCTAGGCGCAGGCCGACCCGTCTACGACACCCCCGTCAAGAACATGCGCGCGGCGCAGGCCGCGATTGCCGATCTCGAGTTTCTGGAGGGCGAGGAGCTGCTGCAGCAGCAGCAGCGCATCCGTGACCTCATCACCGCGGCGAACGAGCAGCAGCAGCGCTTCGACCCGGCCCAGCCATCCGGCTCCACCTCAAGAGGAACCGGGGACCCGGAGAGGGCTCTCCGGGATGCGCGGCAGACGTCTTCGCACGCCACTAGTGCAAGCCGCTCTGGACGACACCGGTCCGGCCGGAACCGGCACAATCGCGCCACCACCGCTGGAGACGGCAACGCTGGCGAAACGGCCGGTGACGGCCGGGTTCAGCTGCCGAAGCCTCCCGTGCGGCCGGCTCGGCGGCCCGAGCCAGCCCAAGAAGCTCCTGCTCCCCGCGGTCCCGCGGCCGACCGAATCGGTCCCCGCGTTCCCGTGGCTGACCGGCTCAGCCCCCGCGAGCCCTACGACGAAAGCGACGCCCGTCACCGCATCGACCGGCTGGCACGCTCCACGGCCCTGGAGGAGGAAAGCTCTGTTGGCCCGGCGTGCTTCGGCCCCCGCATTCGCGAAGAACCCTTCCCCAAAGGCTTCTCGCTGCCCCACGACTCGCCAAAATACACCGGCGCCACCAAGCCGGAGGACTGGCTAACCGACTACACCACAGCTGTCGGCATAGCCGGCGGCAACCGGCGTGTGGCCGTCCGTTATGTCCCCCTCATGCTGGTTCGGCCCGGACGTGGCTTAACAGCCTCCGAGCCGGTAGTGTGAACTCCTGGCTGGATTTCGAAGACGCGTTCGTTCGCAACTTCACCAGCACCTACACGTGACCCGGCAAGCCTCGCCAGCTCTCCATGTGCGTCCAGAAGCCGGGCGAGCCACTGCGCGACTTCCTCACGCGGTGGACGGAGCTTCGCAACTCCTGTGAAGGGGTCCACGAGGTCCAGGCCATCCAATACTTCATCGACGGATGCCTAGACGGCACTCTGGTCAAACACCGGCTGGTGTGCGACGAGCCGGAGACCCTGGCGGAGCTCACGGCCGTGGCGGACAAGTACGCTACAACCGACTCCGCGATGGATGTGAAGATCACGATCGGCGCGGACGGCAAGCTTCTCCCGGCCCAGCCGGCTCCCCCCAAGCCGGCTGGCGACAACAGCCAGCGCCGGCAAGACGGCAGCAACAACGGCAAGCGCCGGAGCGACCAGTCGGCGCCTCGCTACGACCACCGGCAAGTCGCTGCCGTGGAGAGGGAGCAGCCGGCCGAGCAAGGCCCCAGCCAGCGCCCGCGCACCGGCAAGGCCGTCTGGCAGCCCAAGCTGACCTTCGAGCAGATGCTCGACGCCCCCTGCAAAAACCACAGCGGCGCGAAGCCATCGACGCACATGCTCCGGCAATGCAGCTTCACGCAGCGCCTCTTGAAGGGCAACCTTCCACCCCCGCCGCCTGGAGCCGGCTCGAAGCAGCCGCCGCCTCCACCGCCACCCGACGCCCTCGCCGACAACCCTTTCCCGCGCTCGGACGCATCCTACGTCGTCTTCACCAGCGAGGGGGGTGACAAGCACGCCAAGCGCAAGCACGTGGCCGAGGTGAGCGCCGTCGTCCCTCCGGTTCCCCAGTACATGCACTGGTCCGACCGACCAGTGAGCTGGACCCGGGAGGATCACCCGGCCGTCATGCCCACGCCGGGCGGCTACGCCCTCGTGCTCGACCCCACCTTCATCTCCGAGAAGCGCACCTGCCGCTTTTCGCGGGTGCTGATCGACGGCAGCAGCAGCATCAACATCCTCTACCGCGACACGATGACCAAGCTCGGCATCGAGGCGCGACAGCTGGAGCCGACCCGGACAGTGTTCCACGGCATCGTGCCGGGACACTCCTGCTCCCCGATCGGCCGGCTCCGGATCGACGTCCTTTTCGGCTCCAGTAGCCATTTCCGCCGCGAGCCGATCTGGTTCGAGGTGGTCGACCTGGCCAGCCCCTACCACGCGCTGCTGGGCCGGCCCGCAATGGCCAAGTTCATGGCGGTCCCCCACTACGCCTACCTGAAGTTGAAGATGCCGGGTCCCAAGGGCCTCATCACCATCATCGGCGACTACAAGAAGTCCCTCGAGTGCGCCAAAGCCGGCTCCCAGCTGGCCGAGTCGCTGGTCATCGCCGAGGATAGGCGCCAGCTCGACAGGATCGTGGCGCTGGTTAACGCGTAGTCAGCTGTGCCAGCTCCGCCCAAGCCGGCCGACGAAGCCTCCTTCAAGCCGGCCAAGGACACGAAGCGGGTCCCACTCGACCCGGCCGACCCCAGCTCCAGCAAGTACGTCGTCGTGGTTGCCGGCCTCGACAGCAAATAGGAAGGCGAGCTCGTCGATTTCCTCCGTGAGAATCTGGACATCTTCGCATGGTCTCCCAAAGACATGCCGGGTGTCCCGAGGGAATTCGCCGAGCACAAACTTCACGTCCGCAAGGACGCCAAGCCCGTCCGGCAGCCGCTGCGCTGTTTCTCTGAGGAGAAGCGAAGAACCATCGGCGAAGAGATCGCCCGGCTGCTCAAAGCCGGGTTCATCATGGAAGTATTCCACCCCGAATGGCTGGCCAACCCGGTCCTCGTCCTGAAGAAAAACAGTACTTGGCGCATGTGTATCGACTACACCAGCCTGAACAAGGCATGCCCCAAGGACCCGTTCGCTCTGCCGCGGATCGACCAAGTCATCGACTCCACAGCCGGCTGCGAGCTCCTGTCCTTCCTGGACGCCTACTCCGGCTACCACCAGATCAAGCTGGACCCGGCCGACGCCCTCAAGACGTCCTTCATCACGCCCTTCGGGGCGTACTGCTACGTCACCATGTCATTCGGGCTGAAGAACGCCGGCGCCACCTTCCAGCGCTGCATGCAGAAATGCCTGCAGCCCCAGCTCGACATAAATGTGCACGTCTACGTTGACGACATCGTGGTGAAGACCAAGCAGCACCTCATGCTCCTGGCCGACCTCAAGGAAACCTTCGCCAATCTACGCCGGTTCCGGATCAAGCTCAACCTAGAGAAATGCGTTTTCGGCGTGCCGGCTGGCCAGCTTCTCGGCTTCTTCGTCTCGGCGTGCGGCATCGAGGCCAACCCGGAGAAGATCAAGGCAATCGAGCGCATGCGCAAGCCGACCCGGCTACGCGACGTCCAGAAGTTCACCGGCTGCTTGGCCTCTCTCAGCCGGTTCGTCAGCCGGCTGGGAGAGAGGGCCCTGCCCCTGTATCAGCTGATGAAGAAGACGGCGGCGTTCGAGTGGAGGGACCAGGCGGACGAAGCTTTCCGCGACCTCAAGCGCATGCTGTCAACCGCGCCCGTCCTGGCCGCGCCGGCTGAGAAAGAGCCACTCCTGCTATACATCGCCGCCACCTCTCGCGCGGTCAGCACGGTGCTAGTCGTCGAACGCCCAGAGGAGGGCAAGGTGCAGCCGGTCCAGCGTCCGGTGTACTACCTCAGCGAGGTGCTCTCCGCCTCCAAGCAGAATTATCCCCACTACCAGAAGATGTGCTACGGCATGTACCTTGCCGCCAAGAAGCTGAGGCAGTACTTCCAAGAGCATGCCAATACCGTGGTGAGCACGGCCCCCATCGGCGAGATCGTGGGCTGCCGGCATGCCTCTGGCCGGGTGGCCAAGTGGGCCCTCGAGCTAGCCGACCACACAATCCTCTATGAGCCGCGCACCACCATCAAGTCCCAAGCGCTGGCCGACTTCCTCGTCGACTGGACTGAGACGCAATACCTGCCGCCGGCGCCGGAGTCAACTCACTGGCGCATGCACTTTGACGGCTCCAAGATGCGCAACGGCTTGGGAGCCGGCATCGTGCAGTCCTCCCCCAAGAACGACCAGCTGCGGTACGTGCTCCAGATCCATTTCGCCGACTCCAACAACGTTGCCGAGTACGAAGCTCTCGTGCACGGCCTCCGGCTGGCCAGGGAGATCGGCATCCGGTGCATCCTCTGCTATGGCGACTCGGACCTGGTGGTGCAGCAAGTTTCCGGCGATTGGGATGCCAAAGACGCCAACATGGCCAGCTACCGTTTCCTGGTCCAGCAACTCTCCGGCGGGTTCGATGGTTGCGAGTTCCTCCACGTCCCACGCGCCGACAACGAAGCAGCCGACGCCCTGGCCAAAGTAGGCTCCACCCGGCAGGCCATCCCGTCCGGCGTCTCCCTCGAGCACCTACGGAGGTCGTCCATCAAGCCGTCTCCCGAGTCGGAGTCCATCTTCGTCCCGGACGACCCCAGCGCGCCCCCACCCGGCCCTGGGACTGCCAGCACCAGCCCGGGGACTGCCGTCTCCAGCTCGGGGGCTGCCGTCTCCGGCTCGGGAACTACCAGCACCAGCCCGGGGACTGCCGTCTCCAGCTCGGGGGCTGCCGTCTCCGGCTCGGGGGCTGCCGGCTCCAGCCCGGAGACTGCCGGCTCCGGCTCGAGGCCTGCCGTCCCGGGTCCCATCCCGGCGACCGTCCTCACGGTGGACACGGCGCCCTCCTGGGCTCAGCCAATCCTTGCCTTCTTGGAAGACGGCGAACTTCCCATCGACGAAACTGAAGCCCGGCAAGTGCAGCGGCGGGCGTCCGCCTACGGCATCATCAACCACGAGCTCGTCAAGCGCAGCACGACGGGCGTGTTCCAGCGCTGCATCGAGCAGAGCAAAGGGATCGAGATCCTCCTCGACATCCACCAGGGCGAGTGCGGGCACCACGCCGCCTCGAGATCCCTGGTGGCCAAAGCATTCCGGCACGGTTTCTACTGGCCCACGGCCCTGCAAGACGCCGAGGAACTGGTCCTCAAGTGCGAGGGCTGCCAACGCTTCAGCAAGCGCAGCCGCCAGCCTGTTTCGGCCCTCCAAACCATCCCGATCACATGGCCCTTTGCCGTCTGGGGACTCGACATGGTGGGGCCCTTCAAGACCGCCCGAGGCGGCATGACGCATCTCCTCGTCGCCATCGACAAATTAATCAAATGGATCGAGGCCAGGCCGATCAAGAAGCTCGACGGGCCCACGGCCGTCCGATTCATCAAGGATATCGCGGTCCGCTACGGCATACCGCACAGCATCATCACCGACAACGGCACCTACTTCGCCAAGGGCGCACTGGCTCACTACTGCTCTGCATCCGGCATCCGGCTCGACCTGGCCTCCGTCGCCCATCCCCAGTCGAACGGCCAGGTCGAGCGGGCAAACGGCCTCATCCTGGCCGGCATTAAGCCGCGACTCGTTGAGCCGCTCGTGCGCTCACCCGGTAGCTGGCTTGACGAGCTGCCGGCCGTCCTCTGGAGCCTCCGGACGACGCCGAACCGCTCCACCGGGTTCACCCCGTTCTTCCTCGTCTACGGAGCTGAAGCCATCATTCCAACCGACGTCGAGTTCGACTCACCCCGGGTGACGATGTACACCGAAGCCGAAGCAAAAGAAGCACGCGAAGACGGCGTGGATCTGCTCGAGGAGGCGCGCCTCCTGACCCTCAGCCGGTCCGCCATCTACCAACAAGGCCTGCGCCACTACCACAGCAAAAAGATCAAGCCCCTCGCGTTCCGCGAAGGCGACCTCATACTCCGGTTCGTCCAGCGAACAGCCGGGCAGCACAAGCTGGCCTCCCCCTGGGAAGGCCCCTTCATCGTCAGCAAGGCTCTCTGCGACTGGAACGCATACTACCCCATCGACGCGCAGAAGCCAAACAAGCGCAAGCGAGATGCAGCCGGCGAGGAGTCCAGCCGGCCCTGGAATGCGGAGCTCCTCCGTCCTTTTTACAGTTAAACCCATGTATGTATGCATCACCATCTTTTGGACTTAATCAAAGCAGGCAGCTCCCCCGTTCTTTTGTTTCCTGCCGAGTCGGCGCAGCCGGCTCGGGGGCTCGGGGGCTCCCTTTTTCCCGCTTTATTCTGTGTCTACACACGATCATGTTTTTTCTAATTCCCCCACCGAGTCGGCATAGCCGGCTCGGGGGCTCGGGGACTAGCCGGCTAGACCACGCCCCGCCTTTTTTCCCTTAGTCCGTCTCGGAGTGTACGATCCGCCAAAGCCCTCTCTTCGCCAGCCACAGCCGGCTCCCGGCTGTCCGGCCGGCAAGAGCCAAAGGCCGAAAGCATCATTACGCAAGAACGACTAAGGAGATAGCCCGGCACGGCCAACCCGGCTTAACTCGTTTTATCACGCTTGTTCAAGGCACGACCGGCTGCGCGCCAGGCGGCCTCGCCGCCTGCCGCCAGCCGGCCCAGTGGGTGTTTGGCTCGTGCTCAACGTCCGAAAAAGCCTAAGTACTGTGCGTTCGCTCTCAAAGCCGAGTTCCCGTCCTAGCCACAGTCCGCAACCCGGCTATCCGGCTAGCGGGAAGGAAGCACAGAGTAACGACAAACAGGAAAAGGCCCAAGGCCGAACAGCAGAAAGTGAAATCACCACGACAGTTGGCGCCAAATCGCATGCCAAATTTATATATAGCATGGGCCTCCGGCCACGACTTCATTACATTGAACTACACCCCTAGTGGGTGGACCTGCTACCTAACAAAAGTTTGAGCACAGAAAACACAAAGGCCCTAAGCGGCACCCGCGTCATCTCCGGCCGGCCTCGGCGCAGCCAAGGTGGACGCAGCCGCCGGGTTGGGTCCAGCGCTCTCCGCCGTCCTCTCCGCCGTGGCGTCGTCGTCCGCGTCAGTCTCGTCGTCGGCATAGGCGCCCGTCTCGGCCGAGCTGCCGTCCGGGTCGTCGAGCAGAAGGCCGAGCGCGTTGGCAGGGAGCTCCTCGCCGTCTTCCGTCCGCTCGACGACGAACTCGTCGTGCGGGGCGAACGCTGCCAAGTAGCTGACCCGCCCGGCGATCCGCTGCGCCCGCGCCGCCAAGTCCTCCTCCGCGCCGGCCCGCTGCGCCGCCAGACGGTCGAGGTCCACGCCTGGATACCACGACACGACAAAGCGCAGCGCCGTCTCCGCGCCGGCCCGGGCCGCGGAGGCCCTCCACGCACCGAGTCGCTCCACGCCGGCCTCCAGCCACCGCGCCAGTCGGGTGAAGCTGTTCGGCGCCACCGCGCTTGGCCAGAGGCCGCTCGCCATGCCCAAGACGGCCTCGAACAGGCGACGCATCTGCTCCTCCACGGCCCGAAGACGGGCCTCGCCAGCAAGAACAACCTCCGAGAAGGACCAGGCGGCGTACGCATCGATCTCCGCCCCCAGCTCGCGCTGCTCGGCCCGGTGGGCGTACACGGCCGCTTCGGCCGCCTCCTCTGTCTCCGGGAAGACTCCTGGCAAAGGAAAGAAACAAGTCAGTCAAAGAGGGCAACTTGCCGGCTTCGCCAGCCGGCCCGAAGAAAGAGATGATACTTACGGGCGAAGGTCTCGTCAGGGTGCTTCGCCTCGCCCAGCATCCCGCTCTCCCGGATCTCCGACGCGCGAGCCTGGGCCTCGAGATCCTTCTCGAGCTGGGCGATCTTCCTGCCGGCGTCCGCCAGCTCCTCGGCCGCCTTGCCGCGCTCCTCCGCCAACCGGTCCAGCTCCGCCTGATGGGCCTCCTCTGCCCTGGCCTACTCGGCCACCATCCGGTCCACCTCGGCCTGGAGCCGGTCGCGGTCGCCGACGGCGAGGTCGCGCTGCTGGCCGGTTTCCGCAAGCCGGCCTCGAAGGCCTAGCACCTCGGCCGCATCGGCTGCGCGACAAGATTCCCGGTCAGGTGCCGGATGCAAGGATTAGAAGGAAAAGTCAAGGTTCTAAGATTCGACCCGGCTGCCCCGCAGTCCGGCCCAAATCTCGGGGGCTACACCTAGTGGGTGCGCTGGCGCGCACCCACTGAAGGCACGAAGGCATACCTTGGACCCGATGCAGCTCCTCCTCCGAGGCGGCGAGCTGGGTTCTGGCCTCGCGGTACCATTCCCGAAGCCGGTTGAACGCGCTGGCCCACAGGTCGTACAGACGCTGCGCGCAGACAGAAGATTAAGATGATGCAAAAGACGGCCATAAGATTCGACCCGGCTGCTCCGCAGCCCGGCCGAACCTCGGGGGCTACACCCAATGGGTGCGCTGGCGCGCCCCCACTGATTCAACAATCAAGATAGAAGAAAAAGCTCACCGCGATCGCCTACTCCAGCTGCCGTGCCCGGTCCAGCTCCTCCCGGAGGAAGGCCTGGAGGCGCTCGTCCCAGCCGCGAAGTTGCGAGCGCAAGGCATCCGCCGCATCGTCCTCTCGGGTTCGCGGCCCCACCACGGCCTCGCTGGAGCTCGCCCACGAAAGCTGAAGTGCGGTCCCGGCGCCGGATCCGCTTCCACCCGGCCGCTCGGGGCCCATGGCGGCTTGGGGCGGCACGACCGCCAGGGTGCCGGTGCCTCCTGCCGCGGCCCCCACGGCCGGCGTCGGCTGCGCTTGGCCGGATGGCGCGGAGTCCGCCTCGCGCCTCTCCCCGCCGTCCTCGCCTCCCTCCGCCGGGTTGGCCCGGGGCGGCGTGTCCACGATGATCTCCTCGTCAACGTCCGACCCACCGCCGGCCGGCTCCGCCCTCGTCTCCGTATCGCCCGCTCCCGCCGACTGCGTCTCAATGACCGTCACCGCCGGCGCCGAGCCTGTCTCCATCTCCGGCCAGGCCGGATCTACGGTAGGTCTGGCCCGCGTCGCGGAGGCCCTCTCCCACGCCTGGGCCGAGGCCTCCCGCATCGCCTTCTCGGCCTCAACCCGGTCCCGCCAGGCGGCACGCGTCGCCTCCTCAAGATCCTGGCCGGACTGGCAGGCCTCGAATTCTTCCTCCCCGGACTGACTCGGCGGAGGGTCGACGGCGCTGCTCCTGGTCTTCCTCCAGGTGACCTCACCCGCCGCGGCCTCCGTCGCCGCCACCGCCAACTCAAGAGCCGACCTGTACGCGGCGGATTCATCACGGCGAAGGCATAAGGAAGAAAAAAGATAATCCACAAGACGACAGTTGGCGCCCCACAAATAAGGCAAGGAGCACTTACCCGATGACCGTCGGGGGCTCCCGCCTCGGTCCTTCGGACGGGGCGAGCCGGCGCTTCTTCTTCACGACGGCCCTCGCGCACGCCGGCTCCGCCGCCGGGCGTTTCGCGGCCGGTCTCGCCTCGACCACCTCCTTCCCGTGCGGCCGGCTGGCGGTCGCTGCCGCGCGAGCCGGCCCGGCGCCAGCCGCCTTCCACAGCCGTCTTGGGGGGTCGACGTTGGCGTCCTCTCCAGCCGAGGGCGCTGCACCGTGGGCATCGGTTAGGCTCCCCTCGTCGTCATTCGGCCAGTCCCGCAGTAGATCTGGAGGCGGAAACTTACCTGCGACCCGCGACCCGCCGGCTGCGGCGTCGGCCAGGCGCGCCTCGACCGCCCCCTCCTCCGACTCGACACCGGCCTCCTCAGCATCCGAGTCAGCAAGATCTGGGCGTTCGGCCCGTCGTGGTTCCGCTGGCTGGCGAATAGCTGTGGCCATCCCGCGGCATCAGGATGCAAGAATAACGTCGAAGCGGCAAAATATAAAGACCAGGGACTCACCGCAGGCGCCGGGTTCTCCCGGTGATAGCGCGCCTTCCCGAAGCTCCACTCCCCCTCCTTCAGCGCGGCCTTGGAGATGTAGTTGACCCGCTGGACGATCCCTGCCGGCGTCAGCTCCTTGGTCGACGTCCGGGTCGGGTCGTGCCGGCCGCTCATGTCACCAATCCGGCGTGCCCGGCGCTGCAGCGGCAGAACCCGGCGGGCGATGAAGGCCGCAATGAGATCAGCCGGCTTCAGCCCTTCGTTCTTCGTCAGCTCCCTGACCCGGCCGCAGATCTTCTCCATCTCCTTCGACGGCTCCTTGGGGCGGTACCCCCAATTCGGCTTCTCGAGCGGCGGCGCATCAGAGAACGGCGGAAGATTGATGACGTCGATGGCCGGGTCGGCGTTCCGGACGTAGAAAAACGTCGACTGCCACTTCTTGGCCGAGTCCTCAAGCGGCAGCTTGGGAAACGGCCCGTTTGGTCGGCCGGTGACCACCGCTGCGCCGCAGTCGGACATGGCGCCGGCTGACGCTCCCTGCTGCTTGAGGAAGAACATCATCGCCCACAGCTCCACAGTGGGCAGCATCCTGAGATAGCCTTCGCAGAGCGTGGCAAAGCCGGCTACCTGCAACACGGCATTGGCGCCGAGATGATGCGGCTGCAGCCCGAAGAAATCGAGCCACGCGCGGAAGAAGAGACTCGCAGGGAGGCCGAGCCCGCGCTCGAAGTGCGAGAAGAAGACCACATGCTCGCCCTCCTGCGGCGCCGGCACCCTCTCCGGGCCCGGCGTGCGCGCGACCAGCACCTCCGCCGGCGGGAGCCGCTTCGTGCGGCGGAGGTACCGGATGTTTTGCTCCATCACGATGGAGCCCTCCCAAGAGCCTTTCGGCAGCGCCATTGGGGAGGGTTTTCCGCGGGCGGCGAGATTCGGCGATGGAGAGGAGGAAGAGAGGAGGAGGGTGGCGCGCTGCGGGCTTCGGGTCGCGGCGTGTAGCAGGCGTGGGCGAGGCGACGACGGCGGCAGCACTTCGCTCGGGCACGGCGGAGAAGGAGAGGAAGCAGAGGAGGAGCAAGGGGCAGGGGTGCGAGCGCGGGCGTCTCCGTTGCACTCCCCCCTTCTCATTTATAACCACGCGAAATCGTGGGGGAGTGGGATTGGCTGCGCCCACAATCCCCACTCCCCCGCACTGCGCGCGCGCGTTTCCCCCTGCGCGGTAATTACGCGGGGAAGCGCAATCGCCAACGGTCGCCGCAGTGAATCCCCCGCGCGCGGGTCGAGGGCGTGTAGTGGCGGGCCCGAGCCGCGGTCACGTCCCGTCGCGCGCGTGGGCTGGCAGGCCTCGCCCACCGCAAGCCCGCACGTGGCAGCCCGTCGATCTGCGGCGGGCGCAAATCGGTATACGAAGCAAGACCCATCTGGCGGGCGTTTCCGTTTACCGCTCAGGCCGGGGTGACGCGACCCGGCCCCCGGAGGCCGGCCCCCCAGCGGGTGTTCCCAGCGTCCGCTGCTGCAAAGCCGGCGAGCTGCCAGGCGAAGCTGCCCGGCCGGACTCCGGCGCTTCATCAACAAAACCGGCTCCTCGGGGTGGTAAGCTGCGAAGGCTCCCCTGCCTCAAGCCGGCGAACCTTCACAGCTTCGGGGACTACTGTTGGGGGGATGACCCCCGGGTAGGCAACGGAGCCCGAATCCCTTTCGGAAAATCATCAGAGCAAGACAAGTCCCACTGGCCGGCTGGCCAGGCACGCCGGCTTCCCAGCGCGAGCCGGCTCGGCGTGGCAACCCGGCCTGGCCGGCTGGCCCATGCTGGCTGGCCGCGAGGCGGCGAAGCCTTAGCGACGAAGCAAGCGGTGCTACAGCGCTCCTCTCTTTACCCTGACAGAGCAGGTGAGGCTGCAACTTTCCTTGCGCCCCCGCCCGAGGCGGGCGGTGTCAGTGAGGCGCGGTCCTGTAGAAACGGCGGCGCCGACCTCCCTCTGACGATGGACAAGACGCGCCACAATGCCTCGAACCCAGACTGACGAGACAAGACCCATCACGATGCCCGCGCCAGGCAGGTGCGGCGCACCTGGCGACCCGGCACCCGGCGACCCGGCATCCCGGCGTCTGTCAACCCGGCGACCCGGCCACCGGATCCTGGTCAATGACACCAGGGGCCCGCGCCTCTGGTACGTTACCGTTGTAACCCTGGGGGTCGGCCTATAAGACCCCCAGGGAGGCCTCCGTGCAGGGGGATCGGGTTTTAGTGGCTGAGAGTTCGAGTTAGTACGGTAAGATCAGTTCTCACCCTAGCTAGCTCTCTCCAGATCACAAACACTCGCACGGCAGAGGCAGAACGGTGGCTTCGCCCCTTCTCCCTCCTCCGTCTAGACAACTCTAGGAGCGACTCTGTAACCTCTGTGCTTATTAGCTCACACGGCAGGAGTAGGGGTGTTACCTCTCCAGAGGGCCCCCAACCTGGGTACGTCTTGTGTCCCGCACTCGCTCGTGCCAACCTCGCCTCCGGAACCCACCGGCATCCTATCGCAGCCCCACCTCATAAGCCATCTCATGGCATCTGCCGTGAATCACGCACCCCCTGCGAGAATACCACGACAGCGATCCACTTCCTCTTCACCGGCGCCCTAGGGGCCGAGGAGCGACCGCCCCCAGGCGCCTTCCTCCTCCGGCCGGCGCGGAGGCCGGGGGCGACGAGCCAACAACCGGCACCTTGCACTCTGGGGCGGAGATAGCGACCTTCATCATCGACGAGGCGCCATGCTCGATCCCGGGCTGACCCGAGGCGGGAACCGGGGAAGCAGGCGGCGAAGGGCGCCCCATCTCGACCATGGGAAGAGCAGTGTCTTCAGGGCTACTGGGGATCAAGGCCCTCGAGAAGGGGACACCCTGAGGACGCGGCCCCTCAGGAGGAAGGAACCCCCACTCATCGAAATGTGGCATCTTCAGGACGAGGGCTTCCCGGTCCTTGTAGTTATACAAGGGGAGGCCGCCCAGGGGGAGCTCGCTGGGCTCGCCACCGGTCAAACGGCGGAGCAGCTCGCGCAACACGTCGGAAGAAAGAGACGGGACCTGGATCCTCATCGGATTGCGAGGACCTGTGAAGGTCCACATCGGGCGGGAATGGCGCTGAAGGGGAGCGATTCGTCGGCATATGAACTCCCGCACCACCATCGCCATCGTCACGCCCGCCTCCTTCAGCCTCGCCAGACTGGCTAGAACCCGCGCGCGCCGTGGGTCGGCAAGCTCCTCGTGCATCCACCCGTGGTTCGGCACTGCGGTGGACAGCGGGGGTTGAAACAGGGGGGCGGCCTCAGCTGCACTGACATACACCCACTGCCGCCGGAACCCTTCGGCTGATACGTCAGCTACTCTCAGGGACACGCACCCAGAGCATTGTTCCCCCGAGACCAACTCGATGGAGAAGAAGTGGCGCAACAGGGCCACAGAGGGGAAGACACCCACGAAGGCCTCGCACAGGAACGCGAAGGCCAAGAGGAGGACAAGGGAGCCAGGGTCAAGGTGGAGCACGTGGATCCGATAGTGCGAAAGTACGGTGGAGAGGAAGCCCGAGAACGGCGGCAGCAAGCCCGAGAGAAGGGCATGGATATGGAGGGGAATGGCGGGGGCCGCGAGCTCGCTCCGGGGCCGCGAGCCTGGCCAGATCTTGGTTGCCCCCCATTCGTTGGAACCGGCGGCGACCACCAGCTAAACCTTCTCCAACCCCTCCAGGCGGGCGCCAGCGCGCCAGGCGGGGCAGTTTCCCCTTTGGTGCAAAGGGAGCAAGGACGTACGCGGGTTCCCAAAGAATCCCCCAAAGGTTTCCTTTCTGGTGCAACAAGACCACGACCACGAGCCCTGCAGGACGGATGTCATCGCCGAGCCCACCTCTGCATCACCGACGGCTACTTTGCAAGCGAAGACCACCTTTGGACAGGGCGGGGATGTACTCCTGTCCCCCTTCAAATTTGGGCGTTGTGGGATCCCTTCCCGCCATTGTGATAAGGGAAGAGGACCCGGGCCACTGCTATATATAGAGGCTAGGCCACACCGTAGAAAAGAGGGAAAAACAGGACGAACAGAAGACAAGGCATAGAGCCAAGAACACCACTCCAGCGCCCTCGCGAGGCTCGAAATCACTGTACTATTTCATCCACCACACCTCCCCGAGAGGCAATCCACCAAAGCAGGAGTAGGGTATTACGCTTCGCAGCGGCCCGAACCTGGGTAAACCACCGTGTTCATCTTCTTCCTCGTCATCGTGCGAGTTCGCCATAGTCACCATCGAGTAGCGAGCTAAGTAGGGCGAGGCCGCAGGGAAGCTTCGCACACACCCCTGTGTTCGAACCTTGAGGGTTTTGCGGAGCCCGAAATCCGACAGATACCCCTTGTGGGATGGGGCTTTGTTGATTACCTTGGTTGGTACTAGCATAGAGCCCGCATTACTAGTGGCGGGAGTGAAGTGGTCACTCTCGATACGGGGTCGTACCAGAATGGACGATCATGCGCTGTCTTCACAGGCACCAGGCACACCGTTGCGTGCCCTCATGGATGATACGTGTGATGTATATCATGAAGGATGGCACCAACGAGTGGACTCTTTGTTTAGTATCGCTAGGGGAAAGGCGATGTTCGGGTACTTACCTCGGGTATGAACAATATCGCGAGTCGTGGCTTGACACGGAAGTTTCCCGAGTCTTGTGGGTAAAGTGTGCAACCTCTGCAGAGTGTAAAACTATTCGAATAGCCATGTCCACCGTCAACGACAGTTGGATGACCGCTCTTGTGCTACGTCCAAATGATTACTAAACCGGTGTGTGTGTGTTGGTGATAAAGGTGATACTTGAGCTAAGTCCGATGACTTGGCATGATGGTGAACATGAGATGTTCAACCCCTGCTTATAATGATAACTGAGACTTGTTCACATGAGTACCTGTTAACAGTTGATGCATGCTTGCTCAAGTTACTTGATCATATCATTGCACTTAAAATCAGCTTTCTGCAAAACTTACCTACTTAGTGCTATATCATGCATTGTTATACCTTGTTCCATGACTTGGGTTGCTTGCGAGTACATTCAAAGTACTCATTGGCTTGCCACTGGTTATTTAATTGGCCAGGCATGGAAGAGCAGGAATATGGCGAAGAGTT
Source organism: Elymus sibiricus (assembly GCA_039707655.1). Taxonomy (NCBI): domain Eukaryota; kingdom Viridiplantae; phylum Streptophyta; class Magnoliopsida; order Poales; family Poaceae; genus Elymus; species Elymus sibiricus. The sequence continues at coordinate 129,260,489 of CM077667.1, forward strand.
CGTTGGTGACGAACATGCGAACAAGGATGTTTCCCAGTCAGAATGCCTGTAGGTTTAAGGCAGATGGCATGGGTTCACGCTTCCGATCAAGAATTCCGCTGCTTGTTATGTTTAAGTGTTTGGCCCTTGCGGCCCTATCTATGTAAGACTTGGCCTAGCTGGCCCCTATTTGTGTAAGACGGTATGTAAGGATGTAAGACTCTTGTATTCCAGTTTCTGTGTGTTCAGTGAGCATTGATCTCTAGGATCACTGTGCACGTGCATTCGGTGATCCCGACTTATGAGTCGGGGTCCCCACAATGTGCTCCACCCGGCAGGCAATCCCAGCCGGCATCTCCCTCGAGCGGCTACTCAAGCCGTCGATCAAACCCTCCGCTGAATCGGAGTCCATCTTCGTGCCGGCTGACCCCACCGGCTCCTGGTCATGCCTTGCAGCTCCGTCGACCCCGTCGGCTCCGACCGCCGCTTCAGCTCAGCCGGCTCCGACAACTGATGGCCCCGTGGTCATCCTAACGGCGATCGATCTGCCGGTCCCGGGGACTGATGGCTCGGTTCCGGAGACTGACGGCTCGGGCCCGGGGGCTCCGGCTCCAAGCCCGGGGCTACGACCGGCCCCGAAATCCACCCCGAGCCGGTGCCGGCTCCTGTCACGGCCCCCACCTGGGCCCAGCCCATCCTAGCCTTCCTCCTGCGCGGCGAGCTCCCTCCCGACGATGCTACAGCCCGGCAAATCCAGCGCCGGCCCCCGCCTACAGCATCATCAACCACAAGTTGGTCCATCGCAGTGCAACCGGCGTGTTCCAACGCTGCGTCGAGCCGGATAAGGGGCAGGAGATCCTCCGAGACATCCACCAGTGCGAGTGCGCGCATCACGCCGCCTCCAGAACCCTGGTGGCCAAGGCATTCCGCCATGGTTTCTATGGGCCGACGGCCTTGGAAGAAGCAAAGCAGCTGGTCGACAAGTGCGAAGGGTGCCAGCGCTTCAGCACGCAGAGCCACCTACCGGTTATGCCACTCCAGACCATCCCCCTCTCCTGGCCCTTCGCGGTCTGGGGCCTCGACATGGTCGGACCATTCAAGACCGCTCGAGGCGTCATGATGCATTTATTGGTGGCCGTCGACAATTTCACCAAGTGGATCGAGGCCAGGCCAATCAAGAAGCTGGACGGCCCCACGGCCGTCCGGTTCATCAAAGACATCACGGTCCGCTACGGCGTCCCCCACAGCATCATCACCGACAATAGCACAAACTTCGCTAAAGGCGCAATGGCGCGTTTCTACTCCCAGGAGGGCATCCGGCTCGTCCTCGCATGGGTGGCCCACCCGCAGTCGAACGGCCAGGCGGAGAGGGCAAACGGTTTGATCCTGGCCGGCCTCAAGCCCCGGCTCGTGGTGCCACTCGTGCGATCAGCCGGCTGCTGGATCGAAGAGCTGCCGACTGTCTTGTGGAGCCTCAGGACCACACCCAACCGGTCAACCGGCTTCACTCCTTTGTTTCTTGTGTACGGGTCTGAGGCGGTAATCCCTACGGACGTTGAGTTCGATTCGCCTCGGATCACCCTGTACACGAAGAAGGATGCAAAGGAAGCAAGGGAAGATGACGTCGACCTACTCGAAGAAGCACTTGAGCTGGCCCTGAGCCAAACAGTCATCTACCAACAGAAGCTCTGATACTACCACAGCAAGCGGATCCGGCCCCTCTCCTTCCGCGAGGGGGACCTGGTGCTCAGGCGAATCCAGCGCACAGCCGGCCAGCACAAGCTATCCTCCCCATGGGAGGGCCCGTTCATTGTCAGCAAGGCACTGCACAACAACGCGTACTATCTAATAGACGCCCAGAAGCCGCAGAAGCGCAAAAGAGATGGCTCCGGCGAGGAGACGGAGCGCCCATGGAACGCAGCGCTCCTTCGTCCGTTTTACTGCTAAACCAGTCTATGTATGTATCCTCCCTTTTGGACTTATGAATGCAACGGGTGCCCCAAACCAGCTCTTGGGGCATACCCTTCTCGTTTCCATCAAATTCAGTTTGCTGCAAAGAACCGGCTCCCAAAATCCGGCTCCCCGGACCCGGGGACTCGCCGGCTAACCATGGTACCACTCCCCGAAAACGGCCAAAGTAATGTGAGCTAAGCAACCCCCCCCCCTCGCCCGGCTACAGACCGGCTCCCGGTTGTCCGGCCGGCGGGTTACTAGGGCAGAAACTTAGCACACAAGAACACCGTTGGCAGGCGGGCTATCGTCTACGGCTAGCCGAGTCTTTACCTTTTTCTACCGTCCTCTGACGCACTCACCCTGGCCGAACATTTTTGCGACTCCAAAAACCCCCACGACCGACTCCCCAGAGGTTAACGCCCCGTCCCAGCTACAGACCGGCTCCCGGCTGTCCGGCTGGCGGGGCCGAAGCCGAAGGAAACAAAGTCTTGGGCAAAAAAGGAGTCAAAGGAACGGTAGGCCAGGGGCGAGTCGGCACGCATTAAATTTCATACACAAAAGCATGAAAAACACAAGTTCATACACAAAAGCATGAAAAACACAAGTTCATACATAAAAGCATAAAGGCCCAAGGCCACATGTTCGTTACATTACACCCTAGTGGGTGGAACTGCGGTCTAACAAAGAGCAGGAAAACAAACGAACACTAACTAGTGGCGGCACCATCTCCTCCCCCTGTGCTCTCCATGGCGGCTGAGGTAGAAGCCCCGTCCTTGGTCACGGCATGCTCCGTGTTGGCCCCCGCGTCCAAGTCCTGAGCCGGCTCGGAGTCGACGTAGTCGTCGGTGCTGGACTCGGCGTCTTCATCGTCCGTCTCACCGGCACTGCCCTCCGGGTCGTCAAGGGCAAGCGCGTACCGATCCTCCGGGATCACCTCGCTGTCTGCCGTACGCTCCGGGACGTACTCGTCCCACGGAGCAAAGGACGCGAGGTCACTGGCCCGCACGGCCAGCGCATCGGCAGCCGCCTCCAGCTCAGCATGGGTGCCGGCACACTGCGCCGTAAGCAGCCCCAAGTCTAGCCCGGGGTACCACGACTTCGCGACACGAAGCGCCATGGCTGCTCCGGTGCGTGCCGCGGAAGCCCTCCAGGCCTTCACCCGCGCGGACCCGCCTTCCAGCCACCTCGACAGCCGGCTCAAGGAGACCGGCTCCACCGCGCTCGGCCAAAGGGTGCGAACCAGCACCGAGCCGGCTCCCTGAAGCCGCTTCATGGCCCCGACCACCTCGGTCAGGCGCACCTTGGCGGCGATCCCCACCTCGTCCACGGTCCAGGCGGCAAGCTGCCCGACGTGGATTCCCTCCGAACGCTGATCCTCACGGTGGGCCTCCACGGCCGCTTCCGTGACCTCCTGCGTGCCCGGAAAGAGCCCTAGGGAAGAAAGGGGCGCACGATGTAATACAAAGGAAACGTTGGCCCTAATCCGACACACGAAGACAAGCAAGATAGCAAAACTTACCGGCCAGCAGCCGGTCCATTGCTACTTCTCGAGCATGCGTTGGTTTCCGTGAAGAGGAACGGATGATGCAGCAAAGTAGATAAGTATTTCCCTCAGTTGTTGCGAACCAAGGTATCAATCAAGTAGGAGATACAAGCAAGTCCCCAATAGGTGTACCTACACAAAGAATCAAACACTTGCACCCAACGCTATAAAGGGGTTGTCAATCCCTTCACGATTACTTGCAAGGATGAGATCTGATAGAGATAGATAGAATAGATTGCTTGAACGGAAAGTAAAACAAAATTAAAAAAGATTGCAGAAAGATATTTTTGGTATTTTTGGTTTTAGATCTGAAAGTATAAGATGGAAAATAGACCCGGGGGCCATAGGTTTCACTAGAGGCTTCTCTCATGATGGCAAGTATTACGGTGGGTGAACAAATTACTGTCGAGCAATTGATAGAAAAGCGAATAATTATGAAGATATCCAAGGCAATGATTATGCATATAGGCATCACGTCCGTGTCAAGTAGACCGAAACGATTCTGCACCTACTACTATTACTCCACACATCGACCGACGCCTGCCTGCATCTAGAGTATTAAGTTCATGAAGAACAGAGTAACGCATTAGGTAAGATGACATGATGTAGAGGGATAAACTCAAGCAATATGATGAAAACCCCATCTTTTTATCCTCGATGGCAACAATACAATACGTGCCTCGCTACCCCTACTATGTCACTGGGTGAGGACACCGCAAGATTGAACCCAAAACTAAGCACTTCTCCCATTGCAAGAATTACCAATCTAGTTGGCTAAACCAAACCAATAACTCGAAGAGACTTGCAAAGATATGAAATCATGCATATAAGAATTCAGAGAAGATTCAAATAATATTCATAGATAAGCTGATCATAAACCCACAATTCATCGGATCTCGACAAACACACCGCAAAAGAGTATTACATCGGATAGATCTCCATGAAGATCATGAAGAACATGGTATTGAAGAGCAAAGAGAGAGAAGAAGCCATCTAGCTACTAGCTATGGACCCGAAGGTCTGTGGTGAACTACTCACGCATCATCGGAGGGGCAATGGAGTTGATGTAGATGCCCTCCGTGATCGAATCCCCCTCCGGCAGATTACCGGAAAAGGCTCCAAGATTGGATCTCACGGGAACTGAGGCTCCTGGCGGCGGAAAAGTGTTTTCGTGGCTCTCTTTGGTATACAGGGAATATTTGGGAATTTATAGGCCGAAGATTAGGGTTGGGGGAGTTGCCGTGGGCCCACAAGCCAGGGGGGCGCCCCCCCCTAGGGCGCGCCCCCGTGGCTTGTGGGCACACGGCGGCTCCTCTGCCTTGGTCTCCAAGCTTGGTAGATGTCTTCTGGTCCAAGAAAAATTATTCCGAAGATTTTATTCCGTTTGGACTCCGTTTAATATTCCTTATCTGCAATACTCAAAAACAAGGAAAAAACAGAAACTGGCACTAGGCTCTAGATTAATAGGTTAGTCCCAAAAATAATATAAAATAGCATATTAATGCATATAAAACATCCAAAACAGATAATATAATAGCATGGAACAATCAAAAATTATAGATACGTTGGAGACGTATCAAGCATCCCCAAGCTTAATTCCTACTCGTCCTCGAGTAGGTAAATGATAAAAACAGAATTTTTGATGTGGAATGCTACCTAACATATTTATCCATGTAATATTCTTTATTGTGGCATGAATATTCAGATCCGTAAGATTCAAAACAATAGTCTAATATTGACATAAAAACAGTAATACTTCGAGCATACCAACAAGGCAATCGTGTCCTTTCGAAATAACATGGCCTTAGAAAGTTATCCCTACAAAATCATATGGTCTGGCTATGCTCCATCTTCCCCACACAAAGTATCTAAATCATGCACAACCCCGATGAACAAGTCAAGCAATTGTTTCACACTTTTAAAGTTCTCAAACCTTTTCAACTCTCACGCAATACATCAGCGTGAGCCATGGATATAGCACTATAGGTGGAATAGAATATGGTGGAGGTTGCAAGGGAGAAGATAGTCTCACATCAACTAGGTGTATCAACGCGCTATGGAGATGCCCATCGATAGATATCTATGTGAGTGAGTAGGGATTGCCATGCAACAAATGCACTTAGAGCTATAAGTGTATGAAAGCACAAAAAGAAAACTAAGTGGTCGTGCAAGATGAAACTCCACTAGTTATATGAAAGTGACAAAATAGGAGACTCTCTATCATGAAGATCATGGTGCTACTTTGAAGCACAAGTGTGGAAAAGTATAGTAGCAATTGTCCCTTCTCTCTTTCTCTCATTTTTTTCTTCTTTTTTTTTCTTCTTTTTTTTTATTTTGGTGGGCATCTTTGGCCTCTTTTTTTTTATTTGGGCTTCGCTGGCCTCTTTTATTTTTTTGTAAAGTCCGGATACTCATCCCAACTTGTGAGGGAGTCATGGCTTCCATCATCCTTTTCTCACACGGGACAATGCTCTAATAATGAAAATCATCACACTTTTACTTACTTACAACTCAAAAGAAAAATTACAACTCGATACCTATGACAAAATATGACTCTATATGCAATATGAAAGTGGTGGTGCATGTCATGAAAAGCGGAATGGTGGAAGTTGCATGGCAATATATCTCGGAATGGCTATGGAAATGCCATAATAGGTAGGTATGGTGGCTGTTTTGAGGAAAATATATGGTGGCTGTTTTGAGGAAGGTGGGTTTGATGTACCGGCGAAAGTTGCGCGGTACTAGAGAGGCTAGCAAAGGTGGAAGGGTGAGAGTGCGTATAATCCATGGACTCAACATTAGTCATAAAGAACTCACATACTTATTGCAAAAGTCTATTAGTTATCAAACAAAGCATTAGACGCATGCTCCTAGGGGAGAGGTTGGTAGGAGTTAACCATCGCGCGCTCCCGACCCTCTCACAAAGGTCGACAATCATTAAACAAATCATGCTCCGACTTTCTTACATAACGGTTCACCATACGTGCATGCTACGGGAATCACAAGCTTCAACACAAGTATCTCTTCCAATTCACAACTACTCACTAGCATGACTCTCATATTACCATCTCCATTATCTCAAAACTATATGCAAGGAATCAAACTTCTCATAGTATCCAATGCACTTAATATGAAAGTTTTTATTATATCCCTCTTGGATGCCCATTATATTAGGACTAAAATCATAACCTAAACAAATTACCATGCTGTTTTAAGAAACTCTCAAAATAATATAAGTGAGGTACGAGAGTTCAATAATTTCTATAAAATATAACACCACCGTGCTCTAAAAAGATATAAGTGAAGCACTAGAGCAATATTGCCTAGCTCAAAAGATATAAGTGAAGCACATAGAGTATTCTAATAAATTCACGATTCAGCGTGTCTCTCTAAAAAAGATGTGCAGCATGGATGATTGTGGCAAACTAAAAAGCAAAGACTCATATCATACAAGACGCTCCAAGCAAAACACATATCATGTGGTGAATAAAAATATAGCCTCAAGTAAATTTACCGATGGATTGAATACGAAAGAGGGGATGCCTTCCGGGGCATCCCCAAGCTTAGGCTTTTTGGTATCCTTGAATATGGCTTGGGGTGCCTTGGGCATCCCCAAGCGTAGGCTCTTGCCACTCCTTATTCCATAGTCCATCAAATCTTTACCCACAACTTGAAAACTTCACAACACAAAACTCAACAGAAAACTCATGAGATCCGTTAGTATAAGAAAAATAAATCACCACTTAGGTACTGTTGTGAACTCATTCTTTATTTATATTGGTGTAATATCTACTGTATTCTAACTTCTCCATGGTTCATACCCCCCGATACAACCCATAGATTCATCAAAATAAGCAAACAACACAAAGAAAACAGAATCTGTTAAAAACAGAACAGTCTGTAGAAATCTATAGACTTCGAATACTTCTGTAACTCCAAAAATTCTGAAAAATTAGGAAAATCAGAGAAATTTGTATATCAATCTTGTGTAAAAATTTCAGATCAAAACCACGTTCCAGTGAATTTACAAAATTCCTGGACTGAGAGCAAAAGTTTCTGTTTTTCAGCAAAATCAAATCAACAAACACCGTAGACCATCCCAAAGGTCTTACTAGGCTCAAACACTAATTTAAACAAGAAAACACAATTATTACCGAAGTAATAATGTGGAAAACACACCAAAACAGAAACAAAAAAACAGAAAGCAAAAATAAAATTGGGTTGCCTCCCAACAAGCGCTATTGTTTAACGCACCTAGCTAGGCAAAACACAATAGATCTAGGTATTGTCATCTTTGGTTTGCAATCCATAAGCAGCTCTCATAATAGATTCATATCGTAATTTTATTTTATTTTTAGGAAAGTGCTCCATGCCTTTCCTTAATGGAAATTGGAATCTAATATTTCCTTCCTTCATATCAATAATTGCACCAATCGTTCTAAGGAAAGGTCTACCAAGAATAATAGGACATGTAGGGTTGCAATCTATATCAAGAACAATGAAATCTACGGGCACATAATTCCTATTTGCAACAATAACAACATCATTAATTCTTCCCATAGGTTTCTTTATAGTGGAATCCGCAAGATGCAAATTTAAGGAACAATCATCAAATTCACGGAAACCTAGCACATCACATAAAGTTTTTGGAATCGTGGAAACGCTAGCACCCAAATCACACAAAGCATGGCACTTATAATATTTAATTTTAATCTTAATAGTAGGTTCCCACTCATCATAAAGATTTCTAGGTATAGAAACTTCCAACTCAAGTTTTTCTTCAAAAGATTTCATCATAGCATCAACAATATGTTTAGTAAAAGCTTTGTTTTGATTATAAGCATGAGGAGAATTCAACATGGATTGCAACAAGGAAACACAATCAATCAAAGAGAAACTATCATAATTAAAGTCCTTGAAATCCAAAAGAGTGGGTTCATTGCAATTTAAAGTTTTGACCTCTTCAATCCCACTTTTATCAATCTTAGCGTTAAGATCTATAAACTCCAAATCATTGGGACGCCTTTTAACTAAAGTTGACTCATATCCAGTCCCATCTTTATCAAGATTTACATTAGAAAACAAAGATTCAATAGGAGTCACATCAATCACTTTAAGATCTTCATCAATATTATCACGAGAACACACTTTTTCAAGCCATTCACGCTTAGCACGTATTCTCGCAGTTCTTTCCTTACACTCATCAATGGAAATTCTCATAGCCTTTAAAGACTCATTAATATCATGCTTGGGTGGAATAGATGTAATTTTCAAAGAATCAATCTCAAGAGAAATTCTATCAACGTTCCTAGCCAAATCATCAATCTTGAGCAATTTTTCTTCAATCATGGCATTGAAACCCTTTTGCGAACTAATAAATTCTTTAATATTATTCTCAAGATCAGAGGGAATCTGATTATAATTTCCATAAGAGTTGTTGTAGGAATTACCATAATTATTAGAGGAATTACTAGGAAACGGCCTAGCATTGAAATTACCTCTATAAGCATTATTACCAAAATTGTTCCTACCAACAAAATTCACATCCATAGATTCATTATTATTTCCAATCAAAGAAGACAAAGGCATATCATTAGGATCAATAGGAACACTCTTACTAGCAAACAATTTCATCAATTCATCCATCTTTTCACTAAAAGTATTAATCTCTTCAATAGCATGCACGTTTTTACTAGTAGGAGATCTTTCGGTATGCCATTGAGAGTAATTTGCCATAATATTATCTAGGAGTTTAGTAGCTTCTCCTAATGTGATTTCCATAAAAGTACCACCCGCGGCGGAATCTAAGAGATTCCTAGAAGCAAAATTCAATCCAGCATAGAAAATTTGTATAATCATCCATAAACTCAAACCATGCGCGGGGCAATTTCTAATCATTAGTTTCATCCTCTCCCAAGATTGTGCAACATGCTCATGATAAAGTTGCTTAAAATTCATTATATCGTTCCTAAGGGAGATGATCTTAGCGGGCGGAAAGTACTTGGAAATAAAAGCATCTTTACACTTATTCCAAGAATCAATACTATTTTTAGGCAAAGATGAAAACCAAGTTTTAGCACGATCTCGTAGTGAGAACGGAAATAGCTTCAATTTAACAATATCATTATCCACATCTTTCTTCTTTTGCATATCACACAACTCAACGAAAGTATTTAGATGGGATGCGGCATCTTCATTAGCAAGGCCGGAAAATTGTTCTTTCATAACAAGATTTAGCAAGGCAGCATTAATTTCATAAGATTCCGCACTAGTGGCGGGAGCAATCGGAGTACTAATAAAATCATTATTATTAGTATTGGAAAAATCACACAACTTGGTATTCTCTTGAGTCATCGTGACGAAGCAAGCAAGCAAGCACACAAGCAAACAAAAGGCAAACGAAAAGACGAACGGAAGAAGGGCAAATAAAAAAAGCGAATCTTTTTGGAAAATCGTTTTAGAAGTGGGGGAGAGGAAAACGAGAGGCAAATGGCAAATAATGTAAATGCAAGAGATGAGTTTGTGATGGGAACTTGGTAGGCTTGATGTAGATCTCTCCGGCAGCCACGTCAGAAATTGACAAGTTGACGGAAAAGTTCTGGTCTTGACTTGCTATGTATCTCCCCGGCAACGGCAAATTATGAAGATATCCAAGGCAATGATTATGCATATAGGCATCACGTCCGTGTCACGTAGACCGAAACGATTCTGCATCTACTACTATTACTCCACACATCGACCGACTCCTGCCTGCATCTAGAGTATTAAGTTCATGAAGAACAGAGTAACGCATTAGGTAAGATGACATGATGTAGAGGGATAAATGTTGGAAATATGCCCTAGAGGCAATAATAAATTGGTTATTATTATATTTCCTTGTTCATGATAATCGTTTATTATCCATGCTATAATTGTATTGATTGGAAACTCAAATACATGTGTGGGTACATAGACAACACTGTGTCCCTAGTAAGCCTCTAGTTGACTAGCTTGTTGATCTAAGATGGTTAAGGTTTCCTAGCCATGGACATGAGATGTCATTTGATAACGGGATCACATCATTAGGAGAATGATGTGATGGACAAGACCCAAACTGTAAACGTAGCATTTGATCGTGTCAGTTTATTGCTATTGTTTTCTGCATGTCAAGTATCTGTTCCTTTGACCATGAGATCATGCAACTCACTGACACCGGAGGAATACCTTGTGTGTATCAAACGTCGCAACGTAACTGGGTGACTATAAAGGTGCTCTACAGGTATCTCCGAGGGTGTCTGTTGGGTTGGCATGGATCAAGACTGGGATTTGTTACTCCGTGTGACGGAGAGGTATCTCAGGGCCCACTCGGTAATACAACATCACATTGAGCCTTGCAAGCAAAGTGACTAAAGAGTTAGCCACAGGATCTTGTATTACGGAACGAGTAAAGAGACTTGCCGGTAACGAGATTGAACTAGGTATAGTGATACCGACGATCGAATCTCGGACAAGTAACATACCGAAGAACAAAGGGAACAGCATACGGGATTAACTGAATCCTTGACATAGAGGTTCGACCGATAAAGATCTTCGTAGAATATGTAGGAGCCAATATGGGCATACAGGTCCCGCTATTGGTTATTGGCCGTAGAGGTGTCTCGGTCATGTCTACATAGTTCTCGAACCCGCAGGGTCTACACACTTAACGTTTGGTGACGATTAGTATAATTGAGTTATTATGTTGGTGACCGAAAGTTGTTCGGAGTCCCGGATAAGATCCCGGACATGACGAGGATCTCCGGAAGAGTCCGGAGGTAAAGATTGATATATGTGATAATAGTGTTTCGATCTCCGGAAGAGTTCCAGAGTTCACCGGAATGGGTTCCGGATGTTTACCGAAGTGTTCGGGTGCAGCAACACTTTATATGAGCCAAAGGGATAAAGCCCACAAGGTATTGGAAAGTGCAAAAGTAGTTTTGCTGCCGCGTAAGCGGTACTACCGCTTGGTGAAGCGGTACTACCGCCGGAGCGGTACTACCGCTTGTGTGAAGCGGTACTACCGCCCGAGCGGTACTACCGCTTGTGTGAAGCGGTACTACCGCTTGTGCGCGGCTGTGCACGGTTCGGCAGGGATCCGAGTTGGACTCTTTCCCTGCGGGCCAAACCGACCTTGTGCGGGCAAAACCGACCTAGAGGAGGCTTTTACTCCAAGTTTAGACCCCAAGGCTCAACATATAAATAGAGGGGCAGGGCTAGCACACGGGACACATCAGGATTTCCCAAGCCGTGTGCCGGCAACCCTAGCCCTCTAGTTCCTCCGTCATAATCTCCGTAGTGCTTGGCGAAGCCCTGCAGAGATTGTTCCTCACCACCATCACCACGCCGTCGTGCTGCTGGAACTCAACCACTACTTCATCATCGCTCGCTGGATCGAAGAGGTGAAGGCGTCATCAAGCCGTACGTGTGTTGAACGCGGAGGTGCCGTCCGTTCGGCACTAGATCGGAAGGATCGTGATTGGATCGCGGGACGCTCGGCGATTTGGATCGCGAAGACGTTCGACTACATCAACCGCGTTTATTAACGCTTCCGCTTAGCGATCTACAAGGGTATGTAGATTCACTCTCCCTCTCGTAGATGCTCATCACCATGGATAGATCTTGCGTGTGCGTAGGAAAATTTTTGTTTCCCATGCAACGTTCCCCAACAATAAACTCAAGCAATATGATGAAAACCCCATCTTTTTATCCTCGATGGCAACAATACAATACGTGCCTCGCTACCCCTACTATGTCACTGGGTGAGGACACCGCTAGATTGAACCCAAAACTAAGCACTTCTCCCATTGCAAGAATTACCAATCTAGTTGGCCAAACCAAACCAATAACTCGAAGAGACTTGCAAAGATATGAAATCATGCATATAAGAATTCAGAGAAGATTCAAATAATATTCATAGATAAGCTGATCATAAACCCACAATTCATCGGATCTCGACAAACACACCGCAAAAGAGTATTACATCGGATAGATCTCCATAAAGATCATGAAGAACATGGTATTGAAGAGCAAAGAGAGAGAAGAAGCCATCTAGGTACTAGCTATGGACGCAAAGGTCTGTGGTGAACTACTCACGCATCATCGGAGGGGCAATGGAGTTGATGTAGATGCCCTCCGTGATCGAATCCCCCTCCAGCAGATTACCGGAAAAGGCTCCAAGATTGGATCTCACGGGAACCGAGGCTCCTGGTGGCGGAAAAGTGTTTTCGTGGCTCTCTTTGGTATACATGGAATATTTGGGAATTTATAGGCCGAAGATTAGGGTTGGGGGAGTTGCTGTGGGCCCGCAAGCCAGGGGGCGCCCCCCCCCCCCCCCCCTAGGGCGCGCCCCTGTGGCTTGTGGCCACACGGTGGCTCCTCTGCCTTGGTCTCCAAGCTTGGTAGATGTCTTCTGGTCCAAGAAAAATTATTCCGAAGATTTTATTCCGTTTGGACTCCGTTTAATATTCCTTATCTGCAATACTCAAAAACAAGGAAAAAACAGAAACTGGCACTAGGCTCTAGATTAATAGGTTAGTCCCAAAAATAATATAAAATAGCATATTAATGCATATAAAACATCCAAAATAGATAATATAATAGCATGGAACAATCAAAAAGTATAGATACGTTGGAGACGTATCATCCATCAACTCCGCCTATGTTGTCTCAACATAGCCGGTCCCAAGCCCGGATAAAGGAGGAGGGTTGTGATAGGCTTGGCGAGCCAACGTCAAAACTCAGCCACTCTTCTGGAGATGAAACCCAAAAGATTTTCGTTGGGGCGTAACCCTCTCAGCGACGCGCCACATCGGAACCTGGGTGTGGTGGAAAATGGGCAAGGGTCGGGCCGTCACCCTCCAGGTGGCGCACCGTATCTTGATCTGGATACGGTGGCAAGTGAGCGAGGATCGGGTCATCGCATCCTTAGTGGCGCGCTACATCGGCGCCCGGGTGTAGTGGAAATTGAGCAAGGGTCTTCGCATTTGACTCGACGAGTGCGAAGGGTAAGGAAGCTAGCCGAGCCTAGGAGGATTCGCTTAGGTAGCTGGAACGTAGGGTCTCTAACAGGTAAGCTTCGGGAGGTAGTTGATACCGCGGTGAGGAGAGGCGTTGATATCCTTTGCGTCCAAGAGACCAAATGGAGGGGACAAAAGGCGAAGGAGGTGGAGGGTACCGGCTTCAAGCTGTGGTACACGGGGACGGTTGCAAACAGAAATGGAGTAGGCATCTTGATCAGCAAGAGCCTCAAGGATGGAGTGGTAGACGTCAAGAGACGTGGGGACCGGATTATCCTGGTCAAGCTAGTAGTTGGGGACTTAGTTCTCAACGTTATCAGCGCGTATGCCCCGCAAGTAGGCCACAATGAGAACACCAAGAAGGAGTTCTGGGAAGGCCTAGAGGACATGGTTAGGAGTGTACCGATTGGCGGGAGGCTCTTCATAGGAGGAGACCTCAGTGGCCACGTGGGCACATCTAACACAGGTTTTGAAGGGGTGCATGGGGGTTTTGGCTATGGCATCAGGAACCAAGAAGGAGAAGATGTCTTAAGCTTTGCGCTAGCCTACAACATGATCATAGCTAACACCCTCTTTAAGAAGAGAGAATCACATCTAGTGACTTACAGTAGTGGGCAACACTCTAGCCAAATTGATTTCATCCTCTCGAGAAGAGAAGACAGGCGTGCATGCCTAGACTGTAAGGTGATACCTGGAGAGAGTGTTGTCCCTCAGCATAAGATTGTGGTTGCTGACCTCCGCTTTCGGATTCGTGTCCAGCGGGACAAGCGTGCCAAAGTCGCTAGAACGAAGTGGTGGAAGCTCAAGGGGGAGGTAGCTCAGGCGTTCAAGGAGAGGGTCATTAAGGAGGGCCCTTGGGAGGAAGGAGGTGATGTAGACAACATGTGGATGAAGATGGCGACTTCCATTCGTAAGGTGGCCTCAGAGGAGTTTGGAGTGTCCAGGGGAAGTAGAAGAGAAGCTAAAGATACCTGGTGGTGGAACGATGATGTTAGAAAGCAATTAAGGAGAAGAAAGAGTGTTTCAGACGCCTATATCTGGATAGGAGTGCAAACAACATAGAGAAGTACAAGATGGCAAAGAAGGCCGCAAAGCGAGCTGTGAGTGAAGCAAGGGGCCGGGCGTATGAGGACCTCTACCAACGGTTAGACACGAAGGAAGGCGAAAGGGACATCTATAAGATGGCCAAGATCCGAGAGAGGAAGACGAGGGATGTTGACCAAATCAAGTGCATCAAGGACGGAGCAGATCAACTCCTCATGAAGAACGAGGAGATTAAGCATAGATGGCGTGAGTACTTTGACAAGTTGTTCAATGGGGAGAGTGGGAGCTCTACCATTGATCTGGACGACTCCTTTGCTGATACTAGCAGGCTTTTTGTGCGGCGAATCCAGGAGTCGGAGGTCAAGGAGGCTTTGAAGAGGATGAAAGGAGGCAAGGCGATGGGCCCTGATTGTATCCCCATTGAGGTGTGGAGAGGCCTCGGGGACATAGCGATAGTATGGCTAACCAAACTTTTCAACCTCATTTTTCTGGCAAACAAGATGCCAGAAGAATGGAGACGGAGTATATTAGTACCAATCTTCAAGAACAAGGGGGATGTTCAGAGTTGTACTAATTACCGTGGAATTAAACTGATGAGCCATACAATGAAGCTATGGGAGAGAGTCATTGAGCACCGCTTAAGAAGAATGACAAACGTGACCAAAAATCTGTTTGGTTTCATGCCTGGGAGGTCGACCATGGAAGCCATTTTCTTGGTACGACAACTTATGGAGAGATATAGGGAGCAAAAGAAGGACCTGCATATGGTGTTCATTGACTTGGAGAAGGCCTATGATAAGATACCGCGGAATGTTATGTGGTGGGCCTTGGAGAAACACAAAGTCCCAGCAAAGTACATTACCCTCATCAAGGACATGTACGATAATGTTGTGACAAGTGTTCGAACAAGTGATGGCGACACTGATGACTTCCCGATTAAGATAGGACTGCATCAAGGGTCAGCTTTGAGCCCTTATCTTTTTGCCTTAGTGATGGATGAGGTCACAAGGGTTATACAAGGAGATATCCCATGGTGTATGCTCTTTGCGGACGATGTGGTGCTAGTCGATGAGAGTCGGACGGGGGTCAACAGGAAGTTGGAGTTATGGAGGCAAACTTTGGAATCGAAAGGTTTTAGACTTAGTAGGACTAAAACCGAGTACATGAGGTGCGCTTTCGGTACTACTAGGCACGAGGAGGAGGATGTTAGCCTTGATGGGCAGGTGGTGCCGCAGAAGGACACCTTTCGATATTTGGGGTCAATGTTGCAGAAGGATGGGGATATCGATGAAGATGTGAACCATCGAATTAAAGCCGGATGGATGCAGTGGCGCCAAGCTTCTAGCATTCTCTGTGACAAGAGGGTGCCAGAAAAGCTAAAAGGCAAGTTCTATAGGATGGCGGTTCGACCCGCAATGTTGTATGGCGCTGAGTGTTGGCCGACTAAAAGGCGACATGTGCAACAGTTAGGTGTGGCGGAGATGCGCATGTTGAGATGGATGTGTGGCCACACAAGGAAGGACCGAATCCGGAATGATGATATACGAGATAGAGTTGGGGTAGCGCCAATTGAAGAGAAACTTGTCCAACATCGTCTGAGATGGTTTGGACATATTCAGCGCAGGCCTCCAGAAGCCCCAGTACATAGCGGACGGCTAAAGCGTGCTGATAATGTCAAAAGAGGCCGGGGTAGACCGAACTTGACATGGGAAGAGTCCGTAAAGAGAGACCTGAAGGATTGGAGCATCACCAAAGAACTAGCCATGGACAGGGGTGCGTGGAAGCTTGCTATCCATGTGCCAGAACCATGAGTTGGTCGTGAGATCTTATGGGTTTCACCTCTAGCCTACCCCAACTTGTTTGGGACTAAAGGCTTTGTTGTTGTTGGAGACGTATCATCCATCGCGTGCGCCTCCTCCTGCAGCGCAGCCTCCCTGGCCGGCCACTCCTGGATCTGGCGGTCGTGCTCGGTCCGCGCCGCCTCCGCCTCCATGGCCGCCTTCGCCAGCAAGGTGTCCTTGGCCCCCAGCGCCTCACGATGGGCCGCCTCCCGCTCCTCCAACTCGCGTCGATGGGACGCCTCGAGTTCGTCCTTCTCCGCCTGCACGCGGTCGGCCGCTTGGCATAGCCGGTCGCACTCCGCGGTCTGGAGGTCCCGCTGCTCACCAAGTTGTATCACCTGGTGCCGGAGGTAGACCGCCTCGGCAGCTGAGGCTTCACAACACGAAGACGGTCCCGTTAGAAAGAAAGCAAACATAAGGATCCGACCCGCTAGCAAAGCAGCCGGCCCGTATCCCGGGGACTACACCCAGTGGGTGCACTCGCGCACCCTCACTGGAAACTTACAAGATCCACGTACCTCGCAGGTCCGCGGACATGACGGCCAGCCGGTTCTCGGCCCCCCAATACAGGCCTAGCAGTGCGTTGTACGCGGCCACCCGGCGGTCGTGGACAGCCTGCAAAGAACAAAAGGCAAAGAGGCAACGAGGTTAGACTCGACCCGCGTGCGTCCCAGCCGGCCCGAGTCATGGGGACTACACCCAGTGGGTGCGCTGGCGCGCCCCAACTGGAGAAAAGCCAAAGCAAAAAAATAGGGCAAGGATGTCGAGCCCTTACCGCGATGGACTGCTCGAGGTGCGCCAGCCGTCTCCTGGCGGCTTGGGCCTCCTGCGCTGTCTGGGCGCGCCAGTCGGCAAACTCGGCGATGACCGCGGCCACCGCAGCTCCAAGGACGCTAGGCGCATCGTCCATAGGCATGCCATCGACCGCGGCCCAGGTATCTTGCGGCTGACCCCTGTCAGCGGGGCCGGGCGGACCCCGTGCCGCGGCGACTATGGGGCCTGCTCCCCCTGGCGCCGCGACTCCAGGTGCCCTGGCTGACGAGCCGGAGGCGGCCGCTCCTCCAGGCACCGCAGGCTCGACCTCCGGCACGCCGCCCCCCAGCGGCACCTCCCCGGCACGCCTCCGTAGTCGGGACCTCCAGCTCCATAACGACGACCTCCAGTGGCTCGTCGTCGGCGCCCGGTGGCACGTCGCCAGCCCCCGACGGAGCGCCGCTGCGGCCCGGCTCCGCCCCCTTGGCGGCATCTGCCGCGCGCGCAGCCGCGCGCGCCTCCTCCTCGGCCTGCGCATCCGCCTCCGCCCGCCGTGCAGGGTCGTGCGTGCTCTTGGACCTCCTCTCCCGGCCAGAGGGAAATGGCTCCCAAGACTGGCCCGCCGCCTCCGCGCGGGCCCTCCCTGGCGGCTGCTTCCGTGCCGCCTCCTCCCACGGGCGGCGCTCCTCCTCGAGCTGCTCCTGCTCGGCTGCCTCGCGCTCCCTTTCGTCGGCGGGGGCCTTCTGCGCCGTCCCCGCCGTCTCGTCGACCGTGGTCCTCCCCAGGGCGCGCGGCTCCCTGGACAACGGAATGAGGAAAAGGGTCCGACTAAAAACCAATCAGGAACCCAAAAGAGACTTACCCGATGCTAACGGGGACCGTCCGCCTAACAGGGCCTGCCGGGGCAACCCGCAGCTTCTTCCCACCGCCTCCACGACTGCTGCCTGGCTGCCCGCCGGCTGCCCGTTTGGGAGCCGGCCTGGAGCTGGCCGGCTGCTTCCCCCGTTTGTCCACGGCCGTGTCGCCTCGACCCGGCTCGCGGTTGACCCGGCGAACGCGCCTCCTCGGTGCAGTGGCGTCGTCTCCCGAAACTTCGGGATCCTCCGGGGACACTGCATTGCGCATCTCCCCCGGCTCAGCATCGTCATCGGACCAGTCCCGCAAAAGAGACTGGGGAAGGAACTCACCCGCCGACTCGGTTCTCTCCGCTTCCGTCCCGCCGATCCTCGACGCGCCGACTCGTTCTGACTCTGCCGGCTCCACGTCATCGACGTCCTCGACCTCCTCGGGGTCTGACTCCGCCACGTCGGCAACCAGCTCCCCGTACTCCTTCAGCAAAGGAAAGACCTGCACACAAAGGAAGCCCCTCTATTATCAGGTTGGCGGGAGCGCCGGCTTCAGAAGAGAAAAGGTAGGGGCGGCTCGTCGCGTATCCGCGGAGCCGGATGGTCCCGGCTGTACGGGGCCTTCCCCCATTGCCACCTGCCTACGTTCATCTTGGCGGCCGAGATGGAGTTCTCCCACCTCGCCACCTGCACCGCCTTCAGCTCCTTGATGGAGAACCGGCACGGGTCGTGCCGCCCTCCCATCTGGCAGATGAGGTGCGGTCGGCGCTGCAGCAGCTGCACCAGGCGCGCCACCATCGTGGCAAGGAGGTCCACGGCCGTAAGCCCCTCCGTCTTGGTCATTATGACCAGCCGCTCGCAGAGCCGGTCCGCCGTCTCGGGCGCTTGGGGCGGATGCGTCCTCCAGTTCTGCATCGCGACCGGCGGCTGGTCGACGAAGTCGGGAAGGTTGATGTAGTCCTCGGCCGGCTTCACATTCTTCACGTAGAAGAACCCCTTTTTCCAACTCTTCACCGAGTCCTGCAGGGGGAGCTGAGGGAAGCCGGCTCCGGGGCGATAGTGAACAAGGGCGGCTCCGCAGGCGGTCATGACCGTCTCACCGGTGGCCTTGTTCTTCAACGTCTGCCGCTTTAGATAGAAGAGCCGGCACCAGAGGTCGAGGCACGGCTCCAGCCCCAAAAATCCCTCGCAGAGGGCGACAAATGCTGCCAGTTGCAGGATGCCATTGGCGCTAAGGTGATGCAGTTGCAGCCCGAAGCGTGAAAGGAAACGCCGGAGGAACGTGCTCGCCGGCAGGCCGAGCCTGCGGGCGACGTGCTCGGCGAAGACCACCACCTCGCCTTCTTGCTGGGCCGGCGCATTCTCCGCTCCGGCGATGCGCGCCTCCACGCTCTCCGCTAGCGGCAGCTTACGGCGGTGGCGGAATTGCTCGATGTAGGCTTCATCCACATCGCTGCCGTCCCAGGCGCCCTTGCCCGCCATTCGCCTCGGAGGTGTCTTGGTCGCGGCGGCGGGGCGCGTGGGCACCGTCGCGTCGCGGCTTTCGACGGCAGCGGACGGTGGCGCGGCGGACGTGTGACCGCTGCTCTCTCTCTCTCTCTCTCTCTCTCTCTCTCTCTCGATGCGGGGAGGGGACGGGCGACGAAGACGATGTGCGGGGGCAGGGGAGCGAATGCCCTGCGCCGCTCCTCTCCCCTCCCATTTAAACCCCGCGCGGGGTAGTGGGGAGCGGATCCGTCGCGCACGAACCCCAGTACTTCCGCCACGCGCAGGAGGGACATTAAGGCGTTTCGGGAACGCCAACCGACGGCCCTGGCCGCAAAGGATCCACGCGCGTGGGCCGAGGCCGTGGCCGAAGCGGGCCCCGCCCCACGGCCCGGTCTTGTACTCCGCGTGGCCTGTCAGGCCGCGGCCCGCTGCACTCCACACGTGGCGCATCCTCTCTGCCCCTCGGGGTGGTTGAGGCGCCCCGCGGATCGTTGGCCGGTTGCGAGGCAGGCCATCGCGATCCCACGCTCCCCGGCTCCAGGCCTACCGACGGTCCTCGAGCGCAAGACTCAAGCCGGCGAGGTCCGCCGCGGCCAGCTGGCGGGCCTCCCCTGCTTCGGGGACTACTGACGGGGGAATGACCCCGGGGTAGCATCAGCTGGGTCTTTGCTCCAGCTTTTCGAAAAACGACTACAGGGCGAGCCGCCTGCCCCCTGTAGACCGGCTCCGCATGGCCGGCTGAGACTAGCCGGCCAGCCAGAGGCAGAGTCGCCAGGCCATCAGGCCGGTGGGTCAGATCCCATCATGTCACCACGCCTCACAGGACGGTGACCTGACGGGCAGCGTGTCAGCGGCGCCTCCGGTACCGCGGTCAGGGCACGCATGGCTATAGAGGCCTCCGTCGCATCGGATGTCAGCGCCCGCATGGCCACAGTGGAGGTAACAACGCCTCTGACTCCGGCCGACTGCGACCGAGCGGACGGCACAGTGCCCGCACGCCCTCAACCACTCCATTACCTACCCCGGCATGGCTACAGAGTGGCCGGCCGTATCATTGACTGCGGCCAGCTACCACAAGACGACGCCAAGCCGAGCGATCCGTACTGCGGCATGACAAGCACGCGCCAATGGCGATGGACCGTCGGTGGGCCCTCCCACCAACTCCCGACGGGACCCTGCAGCCGGCGGGCCCCACCAACGACAAGACCCTTCGACTGGGGGTCCCCTGGCCTGCTAGAGAGGCCGCCAACCGGGTCCCCCCGGTATCGCACATGTATATTGTAAGCCGGGGGGTTGGCCTATAAAACCCCCCGACAGCCCCCATGCACGGGGCAAGCACTCTCAACATCTCTCCCACTCACACACCTAGAGAGGCAAGAAGAGCCGGCTAGCTCCTCCTTCCTCCTCTAGACAATAGCTCAAGGAGAACCATTGTAGTTCTCTTGGTCTATCAACTAGCCAAGCAGGACTAGGGGTGTTACCTCTCACAGAGGGCCCCGAACCTGGGTACATCGCGTGTCTCTCACCGCTTGTCCCCAATCCCGTCACCGGAGCCCGTCGGCGTCCTTCGGCCCCAACCACTCTCGATAAGCCACCCCATGGCATCTGTCGTGAGAAAACGATGACATAATCTTTTAAAATAACATCAGAAACTTGAGTGGCCACCCAGTTGCAGGTGATGGATTTTGACATGATGAGTTGCCTGAATAAGATAAAGGGACGACTTAAAACATGTGGCTAAAGTAAAGACGACTTAGCTATTCGCTATGGATAAAGTTGCCTTATAAGGAGCCAACATCTTAACCGGCAGTTTATTACACGGCGGGTTAAGTCCATGCTGATGGGCCGGCCAGAACATACAGGCGGCTTAGACTAAATCAGAGGCTTCTAGTTTCTTTGCTAAGTATGGGACAAACAAGTTTCTACCGGAGCAGCTACGTTTGTGGATCTGAGAATATTTCTAAAAAGCAAGGTAATTGCCAGACCTAATGGCGGAGCAGGGAAGCAGTGACAGTACAGTTCATCAAATGCTCAGGAAGATTAAAGTATGCTATGTGTAAAACGGAGCCGTCACTCCTATCGCTCTATTCTCATGATTAAACCTACGGGGTCTACACATGAAACCAGCAATAGTGATGAACCAGAGAAGAACTACCGAAGAACTCGAAAACTCCGATGAACTACAATGGATCTAGGTCAGGGGAGAAGACTTACCTGAGTGATCACTGATGGCGGCAAAGACGCGCGGGTGGTTGCCGACAAAGAAGAAATGCCGCTACGATCTCAGGAGTGGTCGCCGGCGACGGGTAGGTAGTAACAGTGACGCAAGGAAGCTCCAAGCTCGAGAAAGAAGGAGTAAAGAGACGAAGTGAAAGATGAGAGGGAGACCCCTCGGTAAATATTTAAAGGGAGGGAGCCCGAAGAGGCAACTGACAAGCGCAACAATTGAGGAAATGCAGTAAATTTCGGGAAAAGAAGATGCCTCGATTTTCGGGATAAACAGATACACTCAAATTCGCCATGATGACATTATTGGCCTCCTAAATTAATGGCGGGCGATGTCGCTAGTGGACAACGTAAAAGAGCGACAAAGGCTGGAAGTATTACAAGCCAGCATCGTGAGATTCATGAAACACAAGTCCGAAGGTGAGCCGCCAAAGAAGGGAAGAGAAATTGACATGAATCAATTCAAATCAATCTGGGGCCTAATGTCGGGAATATAACCCCACGGTATAACCCATCCTATGGGGCCGGGTCAATGTAATGGCGGCTCTGGCATTATATTCAAGATGGGTCGTATTGTGAAGATAAGGCGAACAAGGCGGTTACTAAGTAAGCCGTCGGGCGGCCCAAGCATGTAGAGACGGCGACTCAAGGCCCACAGGGCAGAAGACACCAGAAGATTCCTTGCGCAGGAGGCAAGGCGTGTTAGAGACGTGAAAAGGTTACGAGTTGTAATGTGACTCGGACTCTGTTGTAAACCCTAGGCTCTTGACCTGTATATAAAGGAAAGTCCCTAAGACCGAAAGACTCAAGTTAGACACCCTCGAAAGCTAGGTTAGCGATTCTGCACCCTTGTAATCGAGATCACCATCAATATAGACACAAAGCAGGACGTAGGCTATTACCTCCATCGGAGGGGCCGAACCTGGGTAAACTCGCCTCCCGTTCCCATTCAACCCCTTTGAGTCGGCACCTAGCGGCGATGGCCTCACACCTACGTCCTTCCACGAGGACATCTGCCGTGACAAAACCATGGCACATGGTATCTTCCCACTAGTGACCTAATCCTTAAACAAAACCGCATGACTATTTTTTTTGAGATAACCTGCACCCTTTATTGATGTTCAATGTTCATGCGAGTACAGATAACATCGGGTACTGATAACAACGACACATGGTGCCCGGGAGAAAGAGAAGAACTAGCTTTGACAAGCTTGTGCGCCTCGCCATTGTGTTGACGCTTCTCATGGGTAAAGATCATATCTCTGAAGGGATCCCGTTGGGCCTGTATCTCCCTCAAAATTGCAACAGAGTGACATGGTGATTCTGTTTCAGTGTTGGCCAGTATTTCTCTGCAGTCTGAGGCCACGCCGACTGAGACAACATTCAGGTCCATAGCTAGCGGTAACGCTTCACCGCACTCCCGAGCTTCCAAGGATGTCGAATCGGTCAAACCATCAAAAACGACGGCTGATGCACCCAAATAATTACTATTTTTGTCTCGGGAAATGGCTGTTGCCGCTCCCTTTATCCCATTGCGTGATAGACCTCCATCAACATTAATTTTTACATCATGCACCGCCGGCCTCAGCCAGCTCTTCAAGGGGATGCTCGCCCGCCTGACCTGGTTTGCATCTGGATCTCTGGAAATTACATGCAGGTCCCGTGTCCTTGCATGCATACCCCCGGATTTTGCATGATTATGGAGAGAGACCATCTCAAGCTCGTCTAGGAATTTAGTGATGAAACAGTGGGTACTTAGAGGGCTCTGGTACTGATCATCGTGAATCGCCCATCGCCTAGCCCACCATATTGCCCACATTGTGACAAGCACCCAGGTAAGGTCCTCCAATGGCACCGTGTCCACAAGCCAATGCATCCAAAGTTTTGGCTCCTCCGAGCGGTTAGATATTGCAACTTCCGTCAACTCCTCGTCCTGTAAGGCCCAAACACACCTGGCCATCCGGCAGTCGAATAATGAATGGCGCCACTATTGTGTCTTGGTGTCCATGTGGGGGCAACCAATACATGAAGCATATTCTTTTGGGATGTGTTCTCTCAATATTGAGAAGAATGGGTACACTACTACAGAATGGTCCAAAGACGACACATCAATCAGAGACCCTTCGATAAAACTGTGTGCGATGACCAAATCACAAACGGTATAGTTATAGCTCCGTCGCTAATGACATAAACTGTGTGCGATGGCGTATCCATCAAATACGATCTAAAAATAGTTGCACGTGCAATGTTTGGCAAACAGTTGGCCTAGATAAACTGTTTGTGATTGGATAATATAACGCAAATGCTTATAAAAATGCAAGTGTGTGCGATGCACGGCATACAGTTCACCCCGATAAAATGTTTGCGCTGATCAAGCAGAACACAAACGATTGTCCAGATGATCACGTGTGCGATAGATGGCATACAGGTCACTCGGATGAACTGTTTGTGATGAGGTAAAATAACATAAACGGTTACATAGATCAAGATGTGTGTGATAGACAGCATACAGTTCACTGGGATGAACTGTGTGCGATAAGAAAAAATAACACAAACGGTTTCTCAGATCAAGATATGTGTGATGTACACAGGCCACTCGGATGTGTTGTGGGCAAACGGTTCTGGATAAAGAACTGTTAGGGACTGATGAAATCATCACCGATGTACACAGTCCTTATGCGATGTGATTTGCTCAATCTGCCCATAAACATCTATGCTCTGTTTAGAAGAACATGATTGCATAACCAAATTAAGCATCCAATACACACATAACATTGGCGCACACCTTAATAAACTATTACATGCATAATAAGCTTATCCCTCTAAAACTACGAACATTTCTGCATAGAGGGGGTATGAGAATTGAGAAACGATCATCAAATCATCTACTTCTTGTGACGCTTGCCGCCAGCGCTCTGCTTGTGGCTTGATCCCTCGTTATCTTCAGGTAGGAGGCACTTCCTCATGTCAACGATCCGCCTGAACATCTCGTAGCATGTGTACACTTCCTTGGCCGTGGTCTGGAGGTGATATTCATCCAGTTTCTTCATCACGGCCCTATGCCAGACAAGCTTGTTCTTGTTGCACTCAGCCTTCATGTCAGGGTAGTAGGGGTCGACGATGGCCTGGGCCAGGTCAACATGGGAGTCCATGTTCATATTGCTGCCCCAGACCCTGTAGTGGCCGCGGATGTCGACAAGCTTCTGGCAGGTCAAGCCCGAAGTCTTGAGCACCTTTGGATCGTTGGCGCTATCCACCGTAGCGAACCTGTAGTCGGGGCTGTTGACAAACCTGGTGAAACGATCGCAAGGCACTGTGGCCAGGCAGTAGTGGTAGAGGAGGACGTGATGGCCGACGCACAACTGGGCGACAGCAACCTTCTGATTATGCCCGGCACGACCGCCGGTGTAAGCAAGGTCGAAGTCGACCACTTTGTACTTGTCGTCCGCATTAAGCAGTCGCTCCATGGTGTCGATGGAGTCCTCCACCATGCCCGGGTCGTTGGTGTACACCACCGTGAGGTCCGTCTTCCTCATGTGGGTCTCCGCAGGATGCACGCCGAACTCCATTGGAGCGCCGCTGGACATCCTCTCTGTATGTGTCGTCCAGAGTGTGCTTATTGTGTTGTGGGGCGCGATCGAAAGCATGAAGAGACTATGGTTAATGGTCGTGGGTATAAATGGGGGTCGGACGTCCTGGAAAACCGGCACGTCCGGATGGCAGTTTTTGCAGCGCGTGATTCAGTCGTGAAGCACGTAACTGCATGGGGCGACGCGCGTGGCGCAACCGCATGCATATGGAGCCCCGAACGTGATCGTGGGCCAGCCCCAAACGCTGGCAGAGCACGCGCGGAGGGCCGCGAGAGCAGAGCACACGCAGGGACGCGAGAGCAGCACGCGGTGGGAACGCGAGGTCAAACCAGACCACTTTGTACTTGTCCTCGTCAAGTAACAGGTCCATGACGCTGGAGTTCTCCATCCAGATCGGATGTTTGGTGTGCACTACGAACCGACAGGGCGTGTCCACTACGGCATGCATGGTGAACTGGCGCTCATCTTCGGCAGCCACTGGGAGCACCATGGGAGCCGCGCAGCATACCCTCGGTCATGGTTCTGCTTCTTAAGGTCCGGATATTAATCGTCAATTGCATATTGATGTCGAGATATTAATCGGCCATTGCATACTAAGGAAAAGATAGTACTACCAAAATAAGAGTCTCCCTCATAAGATGGCATTTGCATGGTTGTATGTGATACCCGGCAAACAGGTCGTTTGGACGAACTGTTTGTGTTGATCAAAAGTAACACAAACGATTCTGCGTAACAAGATGTGTGTGATAGTGATACCCGGCAAACAGGTCAGTACTCGGAATTGTGTGGGAAGACCGATAAAAAGACAGACGATTCCTGATAATAAGTTGTGTGTGATGTGGCCTATGGGCAAACACTTGGTCGCACCCAATTGTCTCTGATTGTTGAAATCATCACCGACGTGTTCCTTTCTATAATCGTAAGCGATGTGATCTGCTATGTCTGCATATAGCATCTATGCTCTGTCTACAGAACAACATCATGATTGCATAACCTAAATAAACATCCAATTACATTACTAACTAGAGATAACATTTGCACACATCAATTAACAAGTACATGCATACTAAACTAGTAGTGACCATCATCAAATCAATCATCTATACTTCCTGTGGCGAGGGGTGCCGATCGGCGCAGGACGGAGGCACTTCCTCATGTCAACGATCCGCCTACACATCTCGTAGCTTACGTACGCATCCTTGGCCGCGTACTTGACGTGATCTTCATCCAGTCTTCGGACTCAGGCGCGGTGCCAAGCAACCTTCTTCTTCTTGCAGACATCCTTCATGCCTCCGTAGTAGGGGTCGATGATGGCCATGGCGAGGTTAACCAGGGAGTCCTTATGCTTCTCCTCACCGCCCAAGATCTTGTACATGCATTGGATGTCCACAAGATTCCGGCAGGCCAAGCCAGTCGTCTTGAGCAACTTTTCATCGTTGGTGGTGTCCACCGTACCAAATATATAGTCGGGGCTGTTGACAAACCTGGCAAATCGATCGCAAGGCCTTGTGGCCAGGCAGTAGTGGTAGACGAGGACGTAATGGCCCACGCAAAGCTGGGCGACAGCAACCTTCTGATCATGCCCGGCACGACCGCTGGTGTACTCGAGGTCGAAGCCGACCACTTTGTACTTGTCATAGACAAGTAACTGCTCCATGGTGTGGATGGAGTTCTCCACCCAGATCGGGTCGTTGGTGTACACCACCGTGAGGTTCTTGAACCTTACGTGGGTGTCCACGTAGGCACGAATGGTGAACTGCCGCTCGTCGTCGACAGCCGCTGGGAGCTCCGCCATTGGAGCCGAGAAAGATATCCTCTCTATATTTGGAGTGTGGGTGTGCTTCTTGCGTTTCGGGGAAAGGTTGAAGAGAGACAAGGTTAAATGAGCGGTGAGGTATATGGGGGCTGGACGGGCTGTAATTGGCACGTCTTGACACCGCGTTCCAGGCGGAGGATTGATGTGCAAGCTTGACCAGCGCACGAACAAGCGTTCCCGGTGGTTCGTTTGGTCACGTGGCGGCTCGATGTGCCGCCAACGTATCATTGGTGAGCCCGTTCCCGCGCGCAAATGCGCACAGCCTCCCGCCCAGCTCGGTTGGCCACGCATCGGCTGGAAGAAGCTCCCATTATTGGGGGCTCTAAATGGCAAACGGTTAGCAAAAATGATGCGTGTGCAATGACTTAAAGCAGCGTACAAGTTCAGCACTAAGCAGCGGTGTGGAATATGCAGTGCGGGTGCGACTGGGAAGGACGGTGCGGGTTTTGTTAAGCGGGGACGATGGTGAGAGTTTTCTCGGCCAGAATAATAATGTGCTTCGGAGGCGACGGTTCAATAGACACAGCCGTTTGCGATAAGTGTCACTACATTGTAAATGGACTGCCGTGGTCCGTGTAAATCCTATTGCCGCAGACGCTCGATGCGCGAGAATGCGTTCTGGACAATCAGGACACACGCGTGTCGCGGCACAATGTTAGTTAACCAAGTTTTGGGGTTCCAAATTTCATCTTTTCGTGTGACACCTGAATTTTTTACCGCATTCAACAAGTTTGCAGGTAAGTCAAGCATTTTTTACCGTAATATGCATAGTGTAAAAAAAACTGCCAACACTATAACGTAGCTGTGCGTGCTGTGGGCAAACAGTTGCTAGTAGTAAATTGTGTGGGGACTCAGATAAGCATAAATATTCCATCAACCAAACTGTTTGCAGCTCAAGACTGCAATTACATTGCTCTACGTATTAGTTCATAATAAAACAGAGTCTCACCGACATCTATATCAACACATAATAAACATACTCAAGCAGAGATATAAGAAGCACAAACTATAGATAGCTAGGGTAGTGTTGGCATCAGGACATGTATATATAACTCAATCCTAATCGTACCCACCAAAGCGAAGATTCCAACTCCGAGATGCTTGCACCAGTCCATAAATGGATCGTTGGAGTTTGCAAACTTTGTCAGCATTCTCTGGATCGACAAAACCTTCTGGATGCATCATATACAACTCTTCCTTAAGAAAACCGTTAAGGAACGCTGTTTTGACATCCATCTGCCAAATTTCATAATCGAAAAAGGAAGCTATTGCTAACATGATTCTGACGGACTTAAGCATTGCTACGGGTGAGAAGGTCTCATCGTAGTCAACTCCTTGAACTTGTGAAAAACCCTTTGCCACAAGTCGAGCTTTATAGACGGTGACATTACCGTCCGCGTCCGTCTTCCTCTTAAAGATTCATTTGTTCTGAATGGCCTTTTGCCCATCAGGTAATACTTCCAAAGCCCATACTTTGTTTTCATACATGGATCCCATCTCGGATTTCATGGCCTCTAACCATTTCTCGGAATCCGGGCCCATCATCGCTTCTCCAAAGCTCGTAGGTTCATCGTTGTCCAACAACATGACCTCTAAGACAGGGTTGCCGTACCACTCAGGAGCAGTACGCGTCCTTGTCGACCTACGAGGTTCGATAGCAACTTGATCCGATGCTTCATGATCATCATCATTAACTTCCTCTTCAACTGATGTAGGCTCTACAGAAACATCTTTCTGCGCTGTGCTACTCTTAGGTTGAAGTAAAGGTTCAACAACCTCATCAAGTTCTATCTTCCTCCCACTCAATTCTTTCGAGAGAAACTCTTTCTCAAGAAATGTTTCGTTTTTAGCGACAAACACTTTGCCTTAGGATCTGAGATAGAAGGTATACCCAACCGTCTCTTTTGGGTATCCTATGAAAACACATTTCTCCGCTTTGGGTTCCAGCTTTTCAGGCTGAAGCTTTTTGACATAAGCATCACATCCCCAAACTTTAAGAAACGACAACTTTGGCTTCTTGCCAAACCACGGTTCATATGGCGTCATCTCAACGGATTTTGATGGTGCCCTATTTAAAGTGAATGCAGCTGTCTCTAATGCATAACCCCAAAACGATAGTGGCAAATCGGCAAGAGACATCATAGATCACACCATATCCAATAAGGTTCGATTACGACGTTCAGACACACCATTACGCTGTGGTGTTCCAGGCAGTGTCAATTGTGAAATAATTCCACATTGTCTTTAGTGACTGCCAAACTCATAACTCAGATATTCTCCTCCTCGATCAGATCGTAGGAATTTAATCTTCTTGTTACGATGATTCTCAACTTCACTCTGAAATTGCTTGAACTTTTCAAACGTTTCAGACTTGTGTTTCATCAAGTAAATATACCCATATCTACTTAAGTCATCAGTGAAGGTGAGAAAATAACGATATCCAGCGCGTGCCTCAATGCTCATTGGACCGCACACATCAGTATGTATGATTTCCAACAAGTCACTTGCCCGTTCCATT
The DNA here is from genome assembly GCA_039707655.1 of Elymus sibiricus. Lineage (NCBI taxonomy): Eukaryota > Viridiplantae > Streptophyta > Magnoliopsida > Poales > Poaceae > Elymus > Elymus sibiricus. Next base: position 129,290,119 of record CM077667.1, read on the forward strand.
GTTCCAGAGAACGGGGTTTTAGTCATCTTGCCCATGAGGCATGGTTCACATGTGTCAAGTGATTCAAAATCAAGTGACTCCAAAAGTCCATCAGCATGGAGCTTCTTCATGTGTTTTACACCAATATGACCTAAACGGCAGTGCCACAAGAAAGTGGTACTATCATTATCAACTCTACATCTTTTGGCATCAATGTTATGCACATGTGTATCATCACTATCGAGATTCAATAAGAATAAACCCCTCACATTGGGTGCATGACCATAAAAGATATTACTCATATAAATAGAACAACCATTATTCTCTGATTTAAATGAGTAACCGTCTCGCAATAAAAAAGATCCAGATATAATGTTCACGCTTAACGCAGGCACTAAATAGCAATTATTCAGGTTCATCACTAATCCCGATGGTAATCGAAGAGCGAGCGTGCCGACGGCGATCACATCAACCTTGGAACCATTTCCCACGCGCATCGTCACTTCGTCCTTTGCCAGCCTCCGTCTATTCCGCAGTTCCTGTTTTGAGTTGCAAATGTGAGCAACCGCACCGGTATCAAATACCCAGGCACTGCAAATAGAGTTGGTAAGGTACACATCAATAACATGTATATCATATATACCTTGTTTGTTGTTGGACGCCTTCTTGTCAGCCAAATACTTGGGGCAGTTCCGCTTCCAGTGACCAGTTCCCTTGCAATGAAAGCACTCTGTTTCTGGCTTGGGTCTAGCCTTGGGTTTCTTCATGGGAGGGGCAACTGCTTTGCCACTCTTCTTGGAGTTACCCTTCTTACCCATGCCATTCTTCTTGAAACTAGTGGTTTTATTGACCATCAACACTTGATGCTCCTTCTGAATCTCAGACTCAACGATTTTCAACATCGCAAACAGCTCGGCGACTGACTTGTTCATCCCGTGCATGTTATAGTTTAACACAAAGCTCTTGTAGCTAGGTGGCAATGATTGAAGAACTCTGTCAGTGATCGCCTCTGGCGGAAGGGGCATGCCCAATTCAGCCAGATGGGTGGAGTACCCAGACATTCTGAGTATGTGTTCACTGACAGACCCGTTCTCCTCCATCTTGCAAGCATAGAACTTATCGGAGGTCTCATACCTCTCGATCCGGGCATTCTTCTGAAAGATAAACTTCAACTCTAGGAACATATCATATGCTCCATGACGTTCAAAACGTCTTTGAAGTCCCAGTTCTAAGCCATACAACATTGCACATTGAACCATTGAGTAATCATCAGAACGTGCCTGCCAGGCGTTCACAACGTCTGGAGACTCTACTGGAGCAGGTGGATCACCAAGCGGTGCATCAAGGACATAAGCCTTTTGGGAAGCCGTAAGGATAATCCTTAGATTACGGGCCCAGTCCACAAAGTACTTCCATCATCTTTCAACTTAGCTTTCTCTAGGAACGCATTAAAATTCAGGGGTGCTACTGCGCGAGCCATGATCTACAACATAAATTTTGCAAAAACAACTTAGACTATTGTTCAAGATAATGAGTTTAGTTAATCATATTACTTAAAAACTCCCACTCAAATTGACATCCCTCTGGTCATTCGAGTGTCACATGATCCAATTTCACCAACTCAAGTCTGATCATCACGTGAGTTGAGGTGGTTTCAATGGTGAACATCTTCATGTTGATCATATCTACTATATGACTCATGTTCGACCTTTCGGTCTCTTGTGTTCCGAGGCCATGTCTGTACAGGCTAGGCTCGTCAAGTTTAACCCGAGTGTTCCGCACGTGCAACACTGGCTTGCACCCGTTGTATGCGAACGTAGAGTCTATCACACCCGATCATCACATGGTGTCTCGAAACGACGAACTTTCGCAACGGTCCACACTCGGGGAGAACACAATTTTATCTTGAAATTTAAGTGATGGATCACCTTATAATGCTACCGTCGTCCTAAGCAAAATAAGATGCATAAAAGGATTAACACCACATGCAAATCATAAGTGACATGATATGGCCATGAACTTGTGCTTTTGATCTCCATCTCCAAAGCACCGGCATGATCTCCATCGTCACCGGCATGACACCATGATCTCCATCATCTTGATCTCCATCAACGTGTCGCCATGAGGTTGTCGCGCCGACTGTTGCTTCCATGACTATTGCTAACTCATAGCGATAAAGCAAAGCAAAACGGCGAAAATAATTAAAGACAACCCTATGGCTCCTGCCGGTTGCCGTACTCATCGACATGCAAGTCGTGATATTCCATACAATACATGATCATCTCATACATCACATATATCTCATCATGTAATTGGCCATATCACATCACAACATACCCTGCAAAAACAAGTTAGACGTTCTCTAATTGTTGTTGCAAGTTTTACGTGGCTGCTCCGGGTATCTAGCAAGAACAATTCTTACCTACGCAAAAACCACAACGGCGATACGCAAATTGCTATTCAACCTTCTCAAGGACCGCCTTTGTCGAATCCAATCCAACTAAAGTGGGAGAAATAGACACCCGCCAGCCATCTTTATGCAACGAAGTTACATGTCAGTTGATGGAACCGGTCTCTCGTAAGCGTACGAGTAATGTTGGTCCGGGCCGCTTCATCCCACAATACCGCCGAATCAAGAAAATACCAAGGGAGGAAGCAATCTGAATATGAACGCCCACAAACTCCTTTGTGTTCTACTCGTCATCTCATCTACACATAGACCTAGCTCATGAAGCCACTGTTGGGGAACGTTGCATGGGAAACAAAAATTTTCCTACGCACACGCAAGATCTATCCATGGTGATGAGCATCTACGAGAGGGAGAGTGGATCTACATACCCTTGTAGATCGCTAAGCAGGAAGCGTTAAGAAACGTGATTGATGTAGTCGAACGTCTTCGCGATCCAAATCGCCGAGCGTCCCGCGATCCAATCACGATCTAGTACCGAACGGACGGCACCTCCGCGTTCAGCACACGTACAGCTCGATGACGATCTCCGCCTTCTTGATTCAGCAAGAGGGAACGGAGAGGTAGATGAGTTCTCCGGCAGTGCGATGGCACGGCGGCGGTGGTGGTGGAACTATTCCAGCAGGGCTTCGCCTAAGCACTGCTGAAAAACTAGAGGACTTGATCTATTGGGGAGAGAGGGCTGCACCGTGGCTTAGGGTTTTCTGTTGCGGCTTCCCTCTCTCCCCTCCAGTATATATAGGTAAAAGGGTAGGGAGGCCGGCGCCCCTAGGGCTGCCCCTAGGTGTGGCCGAAGTGGGAGAGGTGGAGGAGTCCTACTCCAATCCTACTCCAAGTAGGATTCCACTTCCACTTGTTTTTCCTTATCTCCACTTGGACTTTCCCACCCCTAGCCACATGGGCCTTGTTGAGGGGGTTCGGCCAGCCCACTAGGGGCTGGTTCACCTCCTCCCACAGCCCATGAGGCCCTTTGGGGCGAGAGGCCCCTCCCGATGGTCCCCCGGTACCCTCCCGGCACTCCCGGTACACTACCGAAGTACCCGAAACTTTTTCGGTGACCAAAACGGGACTTCCTATATATCAATCTTTCCCTCCAAACCATTCCGGAGCTCCTTGTGAAGTCCGGGATCTCATCTGGGACTCCGAACAACCTTCGGTCACCACCATACATAACTCTATACTACCGAAACGTCACCGAACCTTAAGTGTGCAGACCCTGCGGGTTCGAGAACTATGTAGACATGACCGAGACACCTCTACGGTCAATAACCAATAGCGGGACCTGGATGCCCATATTGGTTCCTACATATTCTACGAAGATCTTTATCGGTTGAACCTCTATGTCAAGGATTCAGTTAATCCCGTATGTTGTTCCCTTTGTTCTTCGGTATGTTACTTGCCCGAGATTCGATCGTCGGTATCTCTATACCTAGTTCAATATCGTTACCGGCAAGTCTCTTTACTCATTCCGTAATACAAGATCTCGTGGCTAACACTTTAGTCACATTGCTTGCAAGGCTTGTTGTGATGTTGTATTACCGAGTGGGCCCTGGGATACCTCTCCGTCACACGGAGTAACAAATCCCAGTCTTGATCCATGCCCACTCAACAGACACCCTCGGAGATACCTGTAGAGCATCTTTATAGTCACCCAGTTACGTTGTGACGTTTGATACACACAAGGTATTCCTCCGGTGTCAGTGAGTTGCATGATCTCATGGTCATAGGAACAGATACTTGACATGCAGAAAACAATAGCAATAAACTGACACGATCATATGCTACGTTCATAGTTTGGGTCTTGTCCATCACATCATTCTCCTAATGATGTGATCCCGTTATCAAATGACATCTAATGTCTATGGCTAGGAAACCTTGACCATCTTTGATCAACGAGCTAGTCCACTAGAGGCATACTAGGGACACAGTGTTGTCTATGTATCCACACATGCAATTGAGTTTCCAATCAATACAATTATAGCATGGACAATAAACGATTATCATAAACAAGGAAATATAATAATAACCACTTTTATTATTGCCTCTAGGGCATATTTCCAACAAAACCGTATGCCACAATGCACACAATTGCCGTCTGTAAACCGTGTGTGATGTTAGACAATATCAGAAACGGTTAAGCAGACCTATATGTTTTGTGACAGTCTCCTTATCATACACGATTTATAATGTTTAATTGTTTGTTATGTCGTATGCATCTGACACGAGTATGACAGTTGGAGCGTTTGCGAATCTTCGTATATCGCAAACGACGTTGTAGGACAAAATGTGTGTGATTGTCTCCTTATCATACACGCTTTACTATTATGAACTGTTTGCGATTTGGCACACATCGTAAACGCTGCGCTACAGAATTCCGCGTGCGATGTTAGTGTGATCTCACACGAGTTGCAAGGATGGGCCGTATGGGAAGGGCGCCATATCTCAAACGGTTGACAGGTAAATCTCGTTTGTGATAGATACGGAAATCACATACGCTTCGTTTTGCTAAACGTTTGCGTTCGTTGGCCTCCATCGCCGACGATTTTGCCGTGTCGTGTGGGATGGACCCCCCCTATCGCCCACACAGGCAAGGCGACGGTTTACAATTACGTCGTGGAAAGGGGTTAAAAACCGTTTGTATAGCACGTCGTTGCACCAGTGGTAGCTTATGCCATGTTGGGGGCTACCGAGGATGAGACCAGGGACATGTGAGGGTGGTCTCAGTACCACGTTCTCCCAATAAGTGCATTGTCATGTTTTGGTTACCCCTTTTTTCTTTAATGTGTCTCAAAAGAAAAACTACAAGTAAAAAATATTTTTCTGAATTTCAAACCAAATAAAAACATGGTTCAAAGTATCACCATGACACAAAACACTTGGTTCAAACTCAAATAACCTCATAGATCTAACATGTGAGCAAATAAAAAAAAATTATGTAAGGGTGTAAGATTACCGAGCAATAGTTCAAAGAAATTTCACGAAATTCTAATTTCTATTGTGGTAATAAAATAATGAAACAATCTGTCCTTAGAAAATTCTTGGTTTTGCTATTTAAAAGCCGTCTGAATAAGTTTTGTTCACTAAAAAAAATACTTTTTGTGTGTGCTTGACTTTCTTTCCTTTTTTGAGTCGGCTTTTAATTTTCTCTATGTGTGTGTAAATGCCGAGCCTGTGTGTAAGTATACACGTAACTATTATATAAATGTGTGTAAGTTATACTACGATGCGAAAAAATTACTATTGTATATTTTATTCTTGCATTTTCAAAAGTGCAATATATGTACCAATTGTGTGCAAGTTTTTGTCATCATTTTTACTTTTATTATTTAATTTTTTTCCTTAAAAGTAATATGACCGCCACTAATTCTTTTGTCCTTAGAAACTTCATTTTTGTGAAAATTTCATCATTATATGATTATTCTTGCATTTTATAAAAGAAACACATTTTTTGTGCAATTCTGGGGAAGTTTTGTCATTATTATATATCTAAGTTCTTTATTTTGTTTGTTCTTTAGGGTAATACCAGTTTCACTATTTCTTTCTTTGTTAAAAAGCTTGAATTTTTTGTGTTCTTATTTTTTAGTTTTAGTAGAGGCTGAATAAAGAAGAAGACGAATGGGGTCTTGGTTCCCCATAGGATGGTGGATGAGTTAAAACATCTCCCAGGCATGTTGTTTAGTCGACCCCAAAAAAGCTCAGGAACCATCAACTGCTAACACTAACGTCAGTACTACCATGAAGTAGAGCGACGGAATCCCTTGCGGTGTACTACTAATATTATTCAGCTTAGCTATTTGTAAGTTATCTGTTTTTCAAATTTGAGTATCCTTATGTTGTTTCAAGGTTTCTTGAGCTGAATTTTTGACATGCCCCTGTTAGGGGTTAGTCGATTTTCTTATTGGGCTTGAAGCCCGTTACTCATAGCCCTTTTTTTAAATGTTTTTATGCATTTTTTTCATTTTCCTTGTTTTAGTCGGGTTTTCTTTTTATTTATGGTATTTTGGGATGTTGGGTCAGTGTAAATGTATATACGCAAGTGCTAGACAATATGTGTGCAAATTATACTAGAGTATGAAAATTGCACTATTATATGCTTATTCTTTGCATATTAGAAAAAGGTGCAATTTCAGTGTAAAGTTATGTGTAGTTTTTTTAAGTTCTTTTATTTATTTTTCCGTAAATGGTAATATCAATGACAATTAATTTATTTTTTCCTTAAAAACTTTGTTTTATATATTTTTCCTCTTTAAGGGTAATATCAATGTCGCAGAATTCATTCCTTCTTTGATTTTTTTTGCAAAAAAAACACTATTATATTCATATCCTTGCATATTATAAAAGAAACACAATTTATGTGTAAATTGTGTGCAAGTTTTATTTCTTTTAGTTTTTTATCCTTAAAGGGTAATACCAATACCACTAATTCATTTTTCTTTATGGAACATCATCTTTTATTTGTGTGTGCGTAAAGTACTATACAATATGTGTGTATATTATACTAGGGTGTGAAAATCACACAATTATATGCTTATTCTTTTGTATATTACAAAAAGTGCGGTGCAAGGTTGTGTGCAACTTTTAAATATTTTTTGATGTTATTCTGCTTAAAGCGTAATACCAATGGCATGAATTCATTCTTTCTTAGAACACTTGATTATATTGATCATTGTTAGTTTGTCTTTCATTTTGTTCTTATTTAAGGGTAATATCAATGCCATCAATTCATTTTTTTTTAGAAAGCTTTCTTTGTTGTAAAAAATCAACTATTATATGATTATTTTTGCATATTATAAAAATCATAATTTCTATGTAAGTTATGTTCAAATTTTGCCATTATTATTTTTATATTTTCTTTTCTTTCTTCTTAAAGGGTAATACCAATGCCACTAAATCGGACTGTCTTTGAAAGATTTTTTTTGTTTTTCCCTTAATTTTTAGTTATTTTATGTCATGTGTCTTATCACGCATTGGACGAAATTACTAATTAAGGAATAACCGTCGCACTGCATGTACGCCACTTGTCACAACAACATGGGAGTTTTCTCTTTTTCGTAGATTAATATATTCAAAATGTTTTTTCTTTCAAACCGTGCTTCCAAATCTTGAACCATTTTCACCGTTGGATTCCTTGTGACGAGATCTTTAAAAATAGATCCCATGTTGATAGGTTTCGACGAACTTTTTTTCACAAAAAAGCCAGACGAAAAACCCCCAAACGAGGAGCACGTTTTTTCCCTTTCCGAGAGGCACGATCGTCCCTCTCGCAGAAGTAAATTTGTACCTTCACGAGAAGTAAATTCGTGCCTCTCACGAAAACAAAATAAAACCCATCTTTTTCTTTGCCTCTCGCATAAGCAAATCCGTGCCTCCACGAGAAGTTAATCCGTGACTCTCGCGGAAGAAAAAAACATGTTTTCTCCTTTTTCAAGAGCCACCGCCGTGCCTCTTGCAGAAGCAAATCCATGCCTCCACGAAAAATAAATCCATGCCTCTCGTGAAAGGAAAAAACACGTCTTTTTTCCTTTTTGCGAGAGGCATGGCTCGCGGAAGCAAATTCATGCCTCAACACGAAGTAAACCCGTGCCTCTTACGAAAGGAGAAAACGTGTTTTCCCTTTTCCGAGAGGCATGACCGTGTCACTCGCGAAAGGAAATTCATGCCTCCACGAGAATTTCTCCTGAAATGAAAAAAATATTTTTTTCCTTTCGCGAGAGACACGGCTGTGCCTCTCATGCACCTCTCGCAGAAGGAAAAAATACGTTTTCACGTATAAAAAGACGATTTATTTGTCCAAAACATAAAAAAATCAGGGGAAAACAGGTAAACCGAAAAACCAAAAAAAAATCATCTAAAAGCCGAAACCGCTTACAGAAAAATAAAAATAAAATAAAATTCGAAGGGAGCGTCCAGAGCACGACACGTGGCAAGGGCTGAGAGTGCGTCAAGTGACACGCTCCCAGCCCACCTTAAGTGACTCTTGCGGGGCTTCCAAAGGAATACTCCTTAGTTAGTTGCTCTCGGCATTGGATCAATTTATGTTATCTTTCAATCCAAGCCGAAGTATCTCATGGACTTTGTTTTCTTCTTGGAAAGTGGCCGAGTGCACCGTCAAATTTTCTATTCTGCTGCACTGAGGAAAGAAACGACTAACACAAATTGTGTTTCAGGCGACTTGTCCCTAGAGGTGCACATCCAAGGTAGTATAATTCATCCGTGGACACCCAAACAAACCCGGTGAAGCATCTACACGCATGCATGGGTTGGCACGCGACTTTAGCCGGAAACGAACACCTCCTCAGATTCGGATAGAGAACGGGGTGTCACCTGTTGGCTTGGCTCGCTCGAAGCGAGCAAGCCCACCCACTTTTGAGTCCTGAAGGTGACGAGCGGTGCTTAGAGATTTTCTTCTATGAAAAGAAAATATACCGTCAGAGGCTACTTCTGGATTGTTTTCTTTTTCTTTTTCAGATTCGGACAGACCAACGGCAAAGCAAATTCGATGGGGAACCTCTCCTCGCACGCCCGGCAACCAAATTCGACAGACAATGAGGTAGCGCCGCTGGCAAACATTTTTTTTCAAATGAAGATAAATGATTTGCATCATCAATTAATTAAGAGGAGAATGCAGTTTGTTTGTTTACAACCCACGATAACACATCACATGGCAACTACTCATGTACTAAAATGTCCCGTAACTTCTTGGCTCCCGCCGTAACCCAAAGTCTAGCCTTGGTAAGAATGTTGTTGAGTAGGATCTGTAACAGCGTGCTCTTGTGACGGAAGATGCGTGTGTCCCTCTCATTCCAGACGGTCCATGAAATAAGCATCGTGAGAGAGGCCATGGCCTTCCCGTCGGGAATACCCAAGCCGATCTTGTTCGCCCACCATTCCATGACAAAGGCTTCTAGGTGCCATAGAATGGTCCATATGGTCAAGACTCAACTTATCGATGACCAGTCTCCAAAGCATGTTGGTGATGCGGCACTTAAAGAAAAGAAGAGCCCTTGTTTCTTGCCCCCTCCCAGAAAGAGGGGATACACCGCAATTTTGCCACCCGCGCTTGTCCAATCCATCCGTCGTCAAAATCCGGTCTTGTAAAGCAAGCCAAGCAAAGAATTCAACCTTCGGTGTTGCCCAAGCCTTCCACACCATTTGCTCCATGGGAGTGTTACTATTAACCATGCCCACGAATTGCGCCTTATAAGCGGAGGCGGCCGAGTATTGCCCATTAGACGTGTGCTTCCAGATGATGTTGTCCTCGGAGTGCTCGTCATGATTTACGTCATACAAAAGCATCCAAAAAGTAAATGATTCCCTTATGTGGTCGACGGATACCACATTGTTTGGCCTTATCTTTACAATCCAAGCAGTGTCCTTAATAGTTTCCCACACCTTCTAATTTTTTTCGAGGACGCCTCGTAAATGAGCGGTGCAATATCCTTGGGCTTGCGCCCTAGCAACCATGGGGAGTCCCAGAATGGCGTTCTAGCCCAGTGAAAACATAGAAGTCAAGGTCGGCTTCGTCGCATGAGTTTTTGATGCCCACCCGCATCTTGCTGGGTTCCTTCCACTCAAACCAAGACCAGCACCATCTCGAAGCCCGATCAAATTTGTTGGTGTTCAACACCCCAAGACCTTCATATTGAATCGGTCGGCAAACCACCTCCCAGTTGAGCTTACATTTAGCTTCGTGGTCTTGTCCGAACATAGCATCGCGGTCGATGGATCAGATGTTTCTTTGCCTCTCGCATAAGCAAATTCGTGCCTCCACGAGAAGTTAATCCGTGACTCTCGCGGAAGAAAGAAAAACATGTTTTCTCCTTTTCCAAGAGGCACCACCGAGCATCTCGCAGAAGCAAATCCGTGTCTCCACGAAAAGTAAATCCATGCCTCCCGTGAAAGGGAAAAAACGCGTAATTTTTCCTTTTTGCGAGAGGCGCGGCTCACGGAAGCAAATTCATGCCTCAATACGAAGTAAACCCGTGCCTCTTACGAAAGGAGAAAATCTGTTTTTTTTTCCTTTTCCGAGAGGCACGACCGTGCCACTCGCACAAAGAAATTCATGCCCCCACAAGATGTAAATACGCGCCTCTCCTGAAATGAAAAGAAATGTTTTTTTCTTTTGCGAGAGACACGGCCTTACCTGTCACGTAAGCAAATTCGTGCCTCCACGAGAAGTAAATATGCACCTCTTGCAGAAGGAAAAAACACGTTTTCACGTACAAAAAGACAATTTATTTTTCCAAAGCATAAGAAAATCGGGGGGGAAACCGGAAAGCCGAAAAAACCAAGAAAAATCATCTAAAAGCCGAAACGTGTACAGAAAAATAAATAAATAAAATTCGGAGGGAACGTCCAGAGCGCAACACGTGACGGGGGCTGAGAGTGCGTCAAGTGACGCGTTCTCAGCCTACCTTGAGTGACTCTCGCGGGGCTTCCAAAGGAATACTTATTAGTTAGTTGCTCTCGGCATTGGATCAATCTATGTTATCTTTCGATCCAAGCCGAAGTATCTCGTGGACTTTGTTTTCTTCTTGGAAACTGGCCGAGTGCACCTTAAAAAAATCGATCGAGTGACAAAAGTTGGTGCAAGTCAAATTTTCTATTTTGCTGCACCGAGGAAAGAAACGACTAACACAAATTGTGTTTCAGGCGACTTGTCCCTAGAGGTCTGCATCCAAGGTAGCATAATTCATCCGTGGACACCCAAACAAACCGGGTGAAGCATCTACACGCATGCATGGGTTGGCACGCGACTTTAGCCGGAAACGAACACCTCCTCAGATTCGGGTAGAGAACAGGGTGTCACCTGTTGGCTTGGCTCGCTCGAAGCGAGCAAGCCCACCCGCTTTCGAGTCCTGAAGGTGACGAGCGGTGCTTAGAGATTTTCTTCTATGAAAAGAAAATATACCGTCACAGGCTACTTCTGGATTGTCTTGTTTTTCTTTTTCAGATTCGGGCAGAGCAAGAACACGGCAAAGCAAATTCGATGGGGAACCTCTCCTCGCGCGCCGGGCAACCAAATTTGACAGACAACGAGGTAGCGCCGCTGGCAAAAAAATAAAATCAAATGGAGATAAAAGATTTGCATCATCAAATAATTAAGAGGAGAATACAGTTTGTTTGTTTACAACCCACGATAACACACCACATGGCAACTACTCACGTACTAAAATGTCCCCTAGCTTCTTGGCTCCCGCCCTAACCCAAAGTCTAGCCTCGGTAAGAATGTTGCTGAGTAGGATCCGTAACAGCGTGCTCTTGTGACAGAAGATGTGTGTCCCTCTCATTCCAAACGGTCCATGAAATAAGCATTGTGAGAGAGGCCATGGCCTTCCCGTCGGGAATACCCAAGCCGATCCGGTTCACCCACCATTCCACGACGGAGGCTTCTAGGTGCAAGTAGAAGGGTCCATATGGTCAAGACTCAACTTGTCAATGACCAGTCTCCAAAGCATGTTGGTGAATCGGCACTTGAAGAAAAATAAGATGAGCCCCTGTTTCTTGCCCCCTCCCACAGAGAGGGGATACACCGCAGTTTTGCCACCCGCGCTTGTCCAATCCATCCGTTGTCCAAATCCGGTCTTGTAAAGCAAGCCAACCAAAGAACTCGGCCTTCGATGGTGCCCAAGCCTTCCACACCATTTGCTCAATGGGAGTGTTAATGTTAACCATGCCCAAGAATTGCGCCTTATAAGCGGAGGCGGCCGAGTGTTGCACATTAGCCGTGTGCTTCCAGATGATGCCGTCCTTGAAGTGCTCGTCAAGATTTATGTCATGCAAAAGCATCCCAAGAGTAAATAATTCCCTAATGTGGTTGACGGATACCACAGTGTTTGGCCTTATCTTTACAATCCAAACATTGTCCTTAATAGCTTCCCACACCTTTTTTTTTTCGAGGACGCCTCGTAAATGAGCGGTGCAATCTTCTTGGGCTTGCGCCCTAACAATCATGGGAGTCCCAGAATGGCGTTCTAGCTCACTGGAGGCATAGAAGTCAAGGTCGGCTTCGTCGCATGAGTTTTTAATGCCTAAACACATCTTGTTGGGCTCCTTCCACTCAAACCAAGACCAGCGCAATCTCAAAGCCCGACTAGTGTTCAACACCCCAAGACCTTCATACTGAATCAGTCGACAAACCACCTCCCAGTTGAGCTTACATTTAGCTCTGTGGTCTTGTCCGAACCTAGCATCGCCGTCGATGAGCCCAGCTCTCTCTCTCCCCCCGACACAATGATGGCCGCAGGGGGGCGTCACCATGCCACGACCGGCGGCTGGCTTATTAGGCCACGTTTGATCCATGCATGCATCTACCGATCGATCCCCACTCCCCGGCATGCACGACACCAGCAGGCGCGCGCGGGCACACACTCTGGTCGAGTTGATGATGATCCCGATCGGCCGGCCTGTAGCCTTGCCCTCCTCAGATCGGAACATGCATGGCATGAGAAGCACATGAGGCCATAAATGCTCCCCTGCAGGCAGACGTCCCCGCCGGCCGCCCGATTGATTGGCGCCATTTAATAAATACATTATAACCGAGCACAATTCCTTCCCTCTCACACCATTAGTGCTTTTGACCGTCAGATTTGTACTTCTGGCAGTTTTTGGCCGTCTGATCAAACTCTTAGCGCTGGAACGGGCAGCTGCTCCCGCGGCAAAATTGGAGATCTTTAGTTAATTGGGCCTGGCTCTAGCACGAAGCCCGGCCATTTAGACATCCCGAGGAAAACCAACCATCCAACGAACGACCCTCTATCTCTCTCTTCGCTCGATGTCCCTTCTCTTCCTTTCGAGCGCGCCCCATGCCCTAACCACGCTCGGGCGGCGGCGGCGAAACACCAGATGAAGTCACTCTTTCTCCCTCCCTCCCTTCCTCTCTCTTAACCATTGCAGATTTGCAGCGGCGAACAACACTGTTTCTTCCTACTTCTTGGCGACATCACTAGTACAAAACAGGGCTTCGGTCCACCCCTGAGAAGCCCATTAGTCCCGGTTCACTCACGAACCAGGACCCATGGGGCCATCGGTCCCGGTTCGTGAGGCCAGGGCGCCGGCCGGGCCTCGTGGGCCATTGGTCCCGGTTCGTCTGACCCCTTTGGTCCCGGTTCCAGACACCAACCGGGACCAATGCGCCTCGCTCCTGGCCCACAACCATTGGTCCCGGTTTGTGGCTGGAACCGGGACCAAATGGGGTCCTTTAGTCCCGGTTCTAGCCACAAACCGGGACCAATGGTTGGCCTATATATAGCCCCTGCCCGCGAGCAGAGCAGTGCACTGCTCTGTTTTTTTGCCCGGCCGTGGGAGAGCTTTTAGCTCACTTCCTATGCACATGAGGTGTTCGATGAAATGCCCGAGCCACACTTAAGCTTTCTCCTCTCGAAGCTCCTTGTCCAAGCTCCATTTTCCTCAAGATTTGTCTAGGTTTGGCAGTCCGTCCTGTCCCGTCCCCGTCCTCACCGCCGTCGATCGCCCGCGCCCATCTCGGCGCCAGCACCACCGTGGTTAGCCTCTTCTTCTTATCTTCTTTCTAAAAGAAAAAAGTTCTTACTTGTATGTTTTAATTAGATGCTCTAGAGAGTTATATGTTGTTCAATAATGAGAACTATATAACGCACGCAGATGAACCGGCAATGGATGTACGGTGACCGACGCACCTCCGAGTATATTAAGGGCCTGCATAATTTTCTCGAAGCGGCTGAGGCAAACAAGCAGAATGGTTTTATGCATTGTCCATGTACTGTCTGTGAGAATACGAAGGCTTTCTCCAACTCTAAAACCCTTCACTTCCACCTGCTTGAGAAGGGTTTTATGCCACACTATAATGTTTGGACCAAGCACGGAGAAAGAGGGGTTATGATGGAAGACAACGAAGAAGAAGAGGATGATGACAACTACCCGCCCCCTGAATACGGTGATGCTGCAATGGGGGAAGCTGAAGATCAAGAGGAACCAGACGATGTGCCCGATGATGATCTTCGCCGGGTCATTGTTGATGCACAGAGAGAATGCGAAAGTGAAAGGGAGAAGTTGAAGTTCGATCGCATGTTAGAGGATCACAAAAAAGGGTTGTACCCAAATTGCGAAGATGACAACACAAAGCTCGGTACCACACTGGAATTGCTGTAATGGAAGGCAGACAATGGTGTATCTGACAAGGGATTTAGTTCGCTACTGAAAATAATGAAGAAGAAGCTTCCAAAGGATAACGAATTGCCCGGCAATACGTACGAAGCAAAGAAGGTTCTATGCCCTCTAGGATTGGAGGTGCAGAAGATACATGCATGCCCTAATGACTGCATCCTCTACCGCGGTGAGTGCGAGGATTTGAACGCATGCCCGGTATGCGGTGCATTGCGGTATAAGATCAGACGAGATGACCCTGGTGATGTTGAGGGCGAGCGCCCCAGGAAGAGGGTTCCTGCCAAGGTGATGTGGTATGCTCCTATAATACCACGGCTGAAACGTCTGTTCAGAAACAAAGAGCATGCCAAGTTGATGCGATGGCACAAAGAAGACCGTAAGAAAGACGGGAAGTTGAAAGCACCCGCTGACGGGTCGCAGTGGAGAAAGATCGAGAGAAGGTGGGGGGACTTTACAAGTGACGCAAGGAACGTATGGTTTGGTTTAAGTGCAGATGGCATTAATCCTTTTGGGGAGCAGAGCAGCAATCATAGCACCTGGCCCGTGACTCTATGTATGTATAACCTTCCTCCTTGGTTGTGCATGAAGCGGAAGTTCATTATGATGCCAGTGCTCATCCAAGGCCCTAAGCAACCCGGCAACGACATTGATGTGTACCTAAGGCCATTAGTTGAAGAACTTTTACAGCTGTGGAATGGAGAAGGTGTACGTGTGTGGGATGAGCACAAACAGGAGGAATTTGACCTACATGCGTTGCTGTTTGTAACCATCAATGATTGGCCTGCTCTCAGTAACCTTTCAGGACAGACAAACAAGGGATACCACGCATGCACACACTGTTTAGATGACACCGACAGTATATATTTGGACAAATGCAGGAAGAATGTGTACCTGGGGCATCGTCGATTTCTTCCGACCAACCATCAATGTCGAAAGAAAGGAAAGTATTTCAAAGGTGAGGCAGATCACCGGAAGAAGCCCGCCCTCCGTACTGGTGATCACATACTTGATATGGTCAATGATTTACAAGTAATCTTTGGAAAGGGTCCTGGCGGACTATCTGTTCCGACTGACGATGCGGGACGCGTACCCATGTGGAAGAAGAAATCTATATTTTGGGACCTACCCTATTGGAAAGACCTAGAGGTCCGCTCTGCAATCGACGTGATGCACGTGACGAAGAATCTTTGCGTGAACCTGCTAGGCTTCTTGGGAGTGTATGGGAAGACAAAAGATACACCGGAGGCACGGGAGGAACAGCAACGTGTGCATGAAAAAGACGGCATGCATCCAAAGCAGTATGAAGGTCCTGCCAGCTACGCTCTTACCAAAGAAGAGAAGGAAATCTTCTTTGAATGTCTGCTCAGTATGAAGGTCCCGTCTGGCTTCTCGTCGAATATAAAGGGAATAATAAATATGGCAGAGAAAAAGTTCCAGAACCTAAAGTCTCATGACTGCCACGTGATTATGACGCAACTGCTTCCGGTTGCATTGAGGGGGCTTCTACCGGAAAACGTTCGATTAGCCATTGTGAAGCTATATGCATTCCTCAATGCAATCTCTCAGAAGGTGATCGATCCAGAAATCCTGCCAAGGTTAAGGAGTGATTTGGTGCAATGTCTTGTTAGTTTCGAGCTGGTGTTCCCACCGTCCTTCTTCAATATCATGACGCACGTCCTAGTTCATCTAGTCGACGAGATTGTCGTTCTGGGCCCTGTATTTCTACACAATATGTTCCCCTTTGAGAGGTTCATGGGAGTCTTAAAGAAATATGTTCGTAACCGCGCTAGGCCAGAAGCAAGCATCTCCATGGGCCATCAAACAGAGGATGTCATTGGGTTTTGTGTTGACTTCATTCCTGACCTTAAGAAGATTGGTCTCCCTCAATCGCGGTATGAGGGGAGACTGACTGGAAAAGGCACGCTAGGAGCGGACTCAATAATATGTAGGGACGGGCATTCTTGGTCTCAAGCACACTACACAGTTCTACAGAATTCTACCTTGGTGACCCCGTATGTCGATGAACACAAGAATATTCTGCGCTCCAAACACCCGGAGCAGTGTGACGACTGGATTACATATGAACACATCAGGACTTTTGGCAGTTGGTTGCAAACACGTCTCATGGGTGACAACACTGTTTCTGATGAGCTGTACTCGTTGGCCAGGGGACCATCTTCGATTGTATTGACTTACAAAGGGTACGAGATAAATGGGAATACATTTTACACGATCGCCCAAGATCAAAAGAGCACCAACCAAAACAGCGGTGTCCGCTTTGATGCAGCAACCAAGAGGGGAAAGGACACATATTATGGTTACATAGTGGACATATGGGAACTTGACTATGGACATGAATTGAAGGTCCCTTTGTTTCAGTGCAAATGGGTCAATCTGTTAGGAGGCGGGGTACAGGAAGACCCGCAGTACGGAATGACAACAATGGATCTGAACAATCTTGGGTACACAGACGAACCATTCGTCCTAGCCAATGATGTGGCGCAGGTTTTCTATGTGAAGGACATGTCTACCAAACCGAGAAAAAGAAAAGATAAGGAAGCGAATACATCATACGATGAGCCAAAGCGCCACATAGTTCTTTCAGGAAAAAGAGACATCGTGGGATTGGAGGGCAAGACAGACATGTCTGAAGATTATGAAAAGTTTCATGAAATTCCTCCCTTCAAAGTCAAGGCTGACCCAAGCACCCTGTTAAACGATGAAGATTATCCATGGTTACGGCGCAATAAGCAAAGGACACAAGCGAAGAAAAAGTGAAGACTTTCTCTCCACAACTAGTATGATGATGCCTTTGATCTAGAATATCACTGCAGTTACATGTGAAGAAATGAATTGTCCGTTTTGTACACGAAGTGCATCCAGTTATTGTCGTAACCCTCTCAACTTTTTATGACATGCTATGTGGGTGAAATGATGATACCATGCCAACTTTCAACCTTTTCAAAGTTCATTTGTAGTGCTTTTCAATTTCAGGGTCATTTAGCTTAAAACAATTAGTAAATGCATGAAAAACACCAGATGAAGTCAGAAAGGGTTGAAAATTGATGATGTGGCTTTGAATGGTTCATTTTGAACACACAAAAAGTCAGGAGTTCAAATAAGTTCAAAAAAATGAAATCCCTTTGTAACAGATGAGTTTTCGTCCGAAACCCTGATACTTCGAAAGACATTGTCCATTTTGTACACGAAGTGCATCAGTTTTTGCCGTAACCCTCTCAACTTTTTAGCACATGCTATGTGGGTGAAATGATGATACCATGCCAACTTTCAACCTTTTCAGAGTTCATTTGTAGTGCTTTTCAATTTCAGGGTCATTTAGCTCAAAGAATGAACTAATAGCAAAAAGAATGAACTAGAAAACTTTTATGAAACTCTAATAGCAAAAAGAATGAACTAAAAATAATCAATTAAAATATTCTGTTATGATCAACTAAAACAAAACTATAATCTTCTTCAATAGAAAAAAGAATCAACTAAAAAGCTTTTATAAAACTCTAATAGCAAAAGGAATCAACTAAAAAGCTTTTATAAACCTATAGAATTTTCATAAAGAATTTTTTTGTTAGAAACTTTAATAGCAAACTAAAATAACAAAATCAGTTTTTGATTAAAACGGACATTTAAAATAACCTAAAAATTACCAAATTGAATATAATGATAAAACACAGTAATATTAAATAGCAGGAAAAAGAATCACTCGAAAATCTATTTTTATAGTAAAGTTATTCACAAACTCGTGATTCACACAAATTTAAAAGAATTCAAATTTAAACTATTCAAATATGAAAACTAATGGCACTAACAGAAAGTTTATAATTTTTGTGACCTAACAGCAAAAAGAATTAAAAAAAATAAAGCAAAAAAAGAAAAGAAATAAATAATGCAAAAAACAAAACAAAAAAACTGCAAAAAAATTAAAAAAAATGCCGCCTACTGGGCCAACACGGCCTGAATACGACTAGAAACCCAACTAGCCAGTTGGGCCAGGATTCAGGCCCGCAGAAGGCCTAGTAGGACCACAGGCAATACAGAGTGGTTAGGCCCGGAAGCCTGCTTTAGAGAGGAGCTCGAATGCTCTGGCGCACCGCGCCTTATAAACAGGTGCGACACTCTCTCAAGTAGCGAGGTGGGACTAAACTCCCACCACGCCGCTGTGCAAGGCCATTGGTCCCGGTTGGTGGCACCAACCGGGACCAAAGGTAGGCATTGGTCCCGGTTGGTGCCACCAACCGGGACCAATGCCTACGTTTGGTCCCGGTTCGTGCCACCAACCGGGACCAAAGGTCTCTGCTTCCCGCCCTTTGGGCTACTGAAAAGAGACCTTTGGTCCCGGTTGGTGGCTCTAACCGGGACCAAAGGGGGGCATTGGTCCCGGTTCCTGCCTCAAACCGGGACCAATGCTGTGTGTATATAAGCAGCACTTGTGAAAATTTTCATTTTCATCTCGCAGTTCCCCCCGACGACGCCTACCTCCTCGACGCCGCCAGGCTGCCCCGACGCCGTCGCCGTCGCCCGTGCCCCTGCCCCGCCCCCGAGCCCATGCCGACGCCCACGCCGTCGCCGTCCGCCGCCCCCGAGCGCGCCCGGCCGCGCCCATGCGCCCCGGCCCGCCCCCACCGTCACCGTCGTCGCCGGCTCCCTCGTGCGTCGCCCCCGCCGTCGCCCTCGCCAGCCGACGCCGTCGCCGGCTCCCTCGCGCGCCGCCCCCGCCATCGCCCTCGCCAGCCGACGCCGTCCGCCGCCCCCGAGCGCGCCCGGCCACGCCCCTGCCCCGGCCCGTCCCCACCGTCGCCGTCGCCGACGCCCTCGCCGCCCCCGCCGTTGCCCTCGCCGGCCGCCCCCGCTGTGAGCCGCCGCCGCCTCGGCTCTGTTCATATCATTTTTTTGTTCATTTTTTATATGATGAATTTTTTGTTCATATATATATAATGTATATATGTATGTGGCTATATGTATGTATGGATGTTCATATATGTATTAATTTTTTCCATGTATATATGTATGTGGCTATGTATGTATAGATGGATAGCATTTTTTCCATGTATGTATGTCGTTGTCGATATACCCCCTCCCCGATAACTTCGACATGAGGGGGGGGGGGTCGATATACCCCCTCCCCGATAACATTTTTTTTCTAAGTTAGTAAGGTAAAATGTTCACCCCCCTCTCGATATACCGGGCGACCAACTCTCGAGGCCACCCAAACCCTAGAAAAAGCGTTATTTCAATTATACAATCAAAAGGCCCTCGACAAACAACTCATGACTTGCTACTGTCTGTAAGTATTACTTCTATAATTAAGTCTCTAGCTCAGCTCGTTCATTGCATGTATATATAGTTATCCTCACTATATTATGCAGATTGAAGATGGTCGAATGCAAAAAAATAGGAATCTTCGACGTTGGGTTCATTAGCCCAAATACCGTAAATGAATGGTCGATACGAAATGCGGCTGAAGATACCGAGAACAACTTGCTAGAAACGTTCCTTACACATCAAAACAAAAGGGAAATACTCTTTCCTTACAACTTCAAGTGAGTGTTACTGTCTTCTGCATATTCGGTTCCGCTTACTCGTGGTTAAGTAATGTAATTGATGAGTTATGCGTGTGCAGCTTCCACTATATTCTGCTATCCATTAACCTTGACGACGCATTAGTAACTGTCTTAGACTCGCTCCGTAAAGATCCCAAGTATTATGCGAACATGACTGCAATGCTCCAGAAGTAAGTTCAATCAATACCGGGACCATATCGGCAACTTTCGTTTATTTCCTGATATCAAGTAATCATTTTCTTTGCCTGCCAGGGTTTGGAAAACGTTCACCGCTAAGGTTCCGGGTCTGAAGAAGGAGCTGCGATTTACACACCCCAAAGTAAGTAGTACTAGCTAGTTTCGCGCATCTCTCATTGATTCTAGTTTCATCAATACCATTATCATACTTGCTTATCAATTTGATTGAACTCTATTCTCGTAAAGTGCTTGTTGCAGGCACCCAACACTCATTTATGTGGATACTACGTATGCGAGTTCATTCGCTACTATACCTCTGAACGGGCCTCCTCTGAGAAACAATTTGAAGTACGTAAACAATATTCACAATTTTATTTTATATATTACCATCAATTGTGTTGAGTTTCATTCATATATATGTATTGACCCCCTTCTTTAAATTAGATCTGGCAGATGCGGGATGAACTCCTACCACATGATCGCATACGAGCAATTCAAGAGGAATTGGCGGGATTCTTTCTTGACCACTTCATACCTGAACACGAAGAATACCATGTGAAATTGAAATGGTTGTAAGGGATGTTATATATTGTACATATGTAGCAGTGTCGGATAGATATACGAAAACTTGTTGTTCGACCAAGCACGAAGAAAGAGATGTCACTTCTCTCTATATATGTTCATGACGATCTTGTGTAATTAATGGTTTCCTTTATTTTCTTACTAGCTAGCGTCGAGTTCTCTCTATATGTGTAGTAGCTAGCGTCGACCAAGCACGGAAAAAGACAGGTCACTTCTCTCTATTAGCTCGCAAACCCCTAAATTAACCCTCCAAAACCCCAAAACCCCCCCTTCCAAAAAAAAAACAAAACCCCCAGCGACTGTGAGCTGCTGACGCGTGGCCGCCTTTTGGTCCCGGTTGGTGTTACCAACCGGGATTAAAGGTCCTCCTGCCTGGGCTCCCGCAGCGGCCACGTGGAGCCCCTTTGGTCCCGGTTCGTAAGAGAACCGGGACTAAAGGTTTTGGGCTTTAGTCCCGACCCTTTAGTCCCGGTTCCAGAACCGGGACAAATGGGCCTCTGGAACCGGGACTAATGGGCCCTTTTCTACTAGTGCGTGGATCAGGGGGGCGCAACATTGCGCCCCTTCCTCGTAACAGTGGCATGTGTCCTCTCGTAGCCAAGGCAGAAAACCAATCCCCTATGTGAGCAAGTCCTCAGTTCGTCACACCACAGCATCCGAAAGTCCGCAGATATTGAGAACAAAAATAAGATAGCCTCCATGTTCGGCAATTAAATCTAGTGATGGTACACCTAAGGAACTCCACCTAGTATCCATCTCCCTCCAATCTGATTGCTATACACACGTACTACTGAAATTCTAGCTTGAGCAAAGTCGCACACTCCAGAAAGATTGAAACTTTGGTTTATTCAAGGTGCAGGATATCAATTTGTATTATAGTACTATCTATGCATATGTTTTATCAGAGGCAAGTCAGTATGTTTTCTTCCTATTCTATCTCAGATTAGTGTACCTACTTAAATAATTTACTTGGTAATATTTCCCTTTATAAGATCAGAACTGTGCAGTTACATTAGGAGAAAATATGTTTGTACCTTCACTTCAGATAAAGCAATATCACATGAAGTTTCCCCTTTTGTTTAATTATAAACTCCAATAACATTCCTCTAATATACGTGCAGCTACTCGACTGAAATTGGGACGAGGAAAAGAGATATCTGCCGAGAAGCCATATATTTTAGTTTGTCTGAGAAGTTGAGGTAATATATCTGCATACACTGGTCCTGCTTCCATGAGATAATTTCCCCTATCTTGTTGCTTAGTTTTTGGAACAACCTTTAAAAGAAACAGTAAAAATGATACATGAAAAATCTCCGTGTGAAAAATAAAGGCAGCATAAAACATGAAGAACTATCACAAAAAAGTGTACGCCAGGGACATTGAAAACATGCTATTCTCTCCATTTGTTTAATTATTACATACTCCAATGACATTCCTCTAATATAATGTGCAGCTACTGGACTGAAATTGGGACACGGAAAAGCGATATCCGCTGAGAAGCCATACATTTTAGTTGTCTGAGAAGTTGAGGTAATATATATGCATTCACTGGTTCTACTTGCTTTACATAATTTCCCCACTCTTGATGCTTAATTTTAGGCACAGTCTTTAAAATAAACAGTAAAAATAATGCATGAAAAGTTTCAATGTGAAAAAATGAAGGGAGTATAAAACATGACTAATTATCACACAAAAAAGTACGTTATGAGTTGTCTTCCAACATTACAATATTGTTTGTGATGTAGCTAAAATTCTTATCAGATTAGAACGCAATTACGATCTTGGGTTCGGTAACTAATATTTACAACCATATTCTTCGTATTACCATCCTACTCCATATTGTAAATCAAGGATGTTCTTCGTAACTTCCAAGTAACAAGCCACCTAAAAACAGGTACACCACTCTATATCATAAATCAAGAAGGTTGTTTGTAACTTCCAAGCATCAAGCCACCATATATTTAAAGAAATTCCGATCATTCTACAGAAACAAAAAACGGGCGCAGCAACTCGCGCCATCAATGATCTAGTACCTTTCAAAGCGGACCCCCGACCGAGCTCCGTCGTATATTCGTGCGTACGATGCCGAGCTAGAGATCGACGATAGATACATGAGCATGACGGAGGCGATGCCATGCCACGCAATGCCGCAGTAAGTGGACGGCCAGCGCATGCAGTCGCTGGGAAGAACCATGGGGCGTGTTTGGTTGCCTGCATGAGGCCCAACCAGGCCCGCGCGGGAAGAAAACGGGTTGTTTGGTTGCCTGCATACACTGTTGGGCCTGCATGGCACGATGTTTAAAGCACTCCTGGGCCTGGTGCCCTGGGAACGCTCGAATCGGCAGTTTCTCCAGAGCCAGGCCCGAGCGGTGCACGTGGGCAGCGGCGGCTGCACGCGCGCGGCCACGCTCGAGAAGCCGCGTTACTTCCCGAAGCGCCGGCAGTTATTAGCCTCATCGCTCCCTCTCCCCACTCTCCCCCACTCTCCCAACTCTTACCGGTGGCGGCAGATCGGAGGAGAGCAAGAAGACCACCGGACTCCATCACCGGTGAGCGGATCATCACCTGGCCCGCGGCAATGGCGGTAAGAACTTTTCTGTTCGTCATGCACTACTTTTTCGCGTTCGATCCGGCGGTAGATTCGATCCACGGCGGAGAGGGGAATGGGGAATAGAGGTAGATAAGCATGGCAGTTCATACTAGTTCATACGAGTTCATACTAATTCATGCAAGATCGGAATAGAGGTAGATGCGGATGGAGTAGAAGGGGGATTGGGGGATTGGGGGTACACAACAGACACTGGCTAACCGCGGCGGCCGTTGAGGCGTGCGGAGCAGCGGGTCGAGTGGTTGGCCTTCATCTTCTTGTCCATCGCCGTGAGGGGCGGCGGGTCGTCGTCGTCCTCGGCGGAGTCGAGGTCGATCTGCCAGCTACGACGGCCTGGCTCCGGCGCCCTCACTGGCATCTGCACCGGTTCTTCCTCCTCCTTAGGCTCCCCACCGATGACCGCCGGCGGCACGATTGCCGTCTCCCAGTACACTGCGGCACGACGGTCATTAGGAGCCCAGTAGTTCTTGTACTTGGACCATGAACTCTGTCTGTGCCTGACTCCATGAATTGTGTGCAGATCGAGGAGAGCAATGAGATGGACACGGAGGTGCTCCCGACAGTTGACAAGAAGGGCAAGGAGGCGGTTCATCCAATGCCCGAGGTGGTGCTGCCGCCCACCGCCGAGGAAGAACCGAAGACGCCAACGGTTGGCGACGACGAGCGCATGGAGGAGCCCCCCAGCAGCAAGCGCCGCAACTATGGCCACTACCATGAGGAGGGTGGCCCAACTCACTTCTGCAAGGTCATCCTTGCACCGAAGCTTGAGTGCATCCCCATGCCACTGGACTTCACCAAGCACTTCGCCGCGGTGCCGACGGAGTTCAAGCTGAGGAACAACACCGGCTGCTCCTGGAGGGTGGCGGTGAAGCTGATGAACGGCAGGGTGACCCTGGATCAGGGTTGGGCCACCTTCGCCGCCGTTCATCAGATCAAGATCGGCTACATGGTGACGTTCAAGCTCCTGACTCCCGACACCCTCAAGGTCATCATCTTCGACGACGATGGCATTGAGGTGGTCAACAAGTGCGGGAAGCACGACGAAGCCTTCGCCGCCAGGGACTAGGGCCGGGGCACCTCCTTCTTAAGTACTATCGAGTCTGCTTTATGGTTTATGCGTTGAACTGTTTGAACTATCGTTTTGAACTATGTTGTTAAGTAGTTGATACTCTGTTTATGCTCTGCTCTGCTTATGATGTGTGGTACATGGTTGTGCCGAAGTGTGCTGGTAACCTCACCAACTAGCCAAAGAGGTTACCACACACCAGGCGTTGCATACAACCAAACACCATGCCTTGGATTTGTCCACTAACATGCAGGCAACCAAACACCAGGCAGTGTGGTTCAGCCCATGCAGGCAAGAGGGCATGCAGGCAACCAAACAAGTTGCAGATGGTGCATTTGAGGCTGCATTTGCATAGCCAGGCTGAGTTGAGAAGGCTATGCAATGCAGCTACTGTAGACTACGGCAACCAAACACGCCCTTGATGATGGATGGGCTGGTTGATATCGGGAATAACTCGGCTCGGCTAAATATATGCATGCGCACCTTCCGACCGACCAACCGACCGGCCGACCGGCCGGCGGCATCAACGATGTGGCCTGGTGGTGTAGTCTTTTTCCGGCCGTGGGATTGCCGCCGCGCGCGGGCGTACGACGTCGTCCCTGGAAAACATCCGAAGGCCCCAGCTGTTTGCCTCTACTGATCGTGGTGTGGTGACCAGTGATGCGACGGACATGCCGAGATGGACAGCGCTGAAAGAGCGGGAGCGCGATGACGAGCTTGTGTGTACGTGATCAGGCCATGGATGACATCTTCTTTACCGGACTGAGGTACGATGGCGAGGGGGCAGTGTTGACGGAGCGAGCCCCCCTACCGTACCGCTGCTGCATGCAGCACAACACGTGGTCTCTCCATACGGACTGCTGTCCCATCAGCCAGTAGGCAGCTGCTGTCTTACTCGCAGTCGTATGCGGCCATACGGGCTACTGTGGGGTGGGGGAACCACACTGCCGCCTCACATGCGTGATACCGCAACCACAAATGTATGTCCACTTTCACTTTCACTCTGCCGTATTTAGGTTTTGACGTGCATCCATGGCTTTCCGTTTCTTTTTCAGTTTCACTGTCCTAATCATTTGGTCAGAAGATCATGACATGCCGTGGTGCAACTCGGCAGCACATACACTGTTCAAATGCAGGTGCCCTGGCGTCACAAGGTAGAACACGAAAGCGATAATAATAAAATGATACTATAGCATCTTCGGCATGTGCTAAATTATCTTGTTGCTGCTGCCACTCTAACCCGTGGGCCCTTAATTTGTGGAGAAAAGATAGATATGCTATTCGTTCGCTTTAGAGCGCTATCCACTCAAGTTGATAATTTGTACTCCCTTAGAGCATCTTCAGCCACGACTTGCAAATCCCGTCCCTCAAACGCCCGTGGACACGTCCGGTCAGTGACCGGGCGTGTCCGTTTTGAACCCCTACTTTTTCATCCGTGCAGCCGCATCTCTCATATTTTTCCTCATATGTCCGGTCACTTGCACGTGATTGATGGAGAAGAAGAGAGAGAAAGAAAAGAATGATTAAAGAAAGAGAAAAGGTGGTCCGGGTGGGGTCACGTCCTACATGGCGGACTGACCGGGTGGGCCCGGGCGCGTCCGCGACCCCTCATATCATCCTCATATTTGAGATGGATATGAGGGGTGCCGGTCAGTCCGGGCGTTTGAGATGGATATGAGGGGTCCGTCTGGATCGCTTTTTCGTGACCGGTCAGTGACCGGGCGGCCTGCCCGGGCGTTTGAGGAGCGTATGAGGGGTCCGACTATAGATGCTCTTAGTGATGTAAACACTTTTATATTTCTATATGAAGGGAGTACAAAACAAGATTTCTTCTTTTTAGCGCATATATATATATATATATATATATATATATATATATATATATATATATATATATATAGGGTCGCGCTATTCGTCACCCTGGGTGATGAATGGTTATTCTTCACCCCTCTCTATTTTAACATCAATGCACCGTAATTTTACGTTACGTAAATTTTGTCTTATTCCATACGTAAAAAGAGATCGTAAGAAAATATATAATCACCGTAAAAATAGTTTTATTACAAACGTAAAAACATAGTGTAAAATATACAGAAAATGCATTTTTTCTTGTCTTACAGCCTATATTTTTATCTTCTTATGTCAAATTTTACATAGTGGGTCAATATGAATGTAACTATTTGTATTTCAAATGTAATTTATTTATGAAAAATTCTTAAGATTACCTCGGGTGAAGAATAACCTATTCTACACCCTGGGTGATGAATATATATATATTCAGCTTCATTGAAGAATTTATATACCTTTAGTGTGCTCCTTGCCCCGAGAATAAACATATGAATCGAATCTCGATAGCGCATCAAAGCATGCCTCATATACATCGATGGCCATCACACCTTATGTTCACATGAATTTCATATGAATTCTATAGGATAGGATTCTTGTAGGATTTTTTCTTTGGTTTGGAGGAATTTCACATGAATTCTATAGGATAGGATTCTTGTAGGATTTTTTCATGTAGTGCCCTTTGGTTCATAGGAATGCATTCCTATTCCTACATAGAATTGGTTCCTATCCTCCACATTTCAAAGGAAAATAAAAAAGAGCCTAGACGCAATGGAAAAATTCCTATGGTGTGAACCAAATGACATCTCTTTTCCTAATCCTACTCATAGGATTTGAGATGCATGTCATCTCATTTCCTACAAGTTTCCTATTCCTATGATAATCCTATCCTATGAACCAAAGGAGGCCTAAGGCTCTTGGGGTAGAAGGGGATGCATATCAAGAGGTCTTGGAGAGTGACTTGGCCAGCTAGATGCCGACCATGGCTACGTAAATATTTTTTTGTTCGGTTTTGCCAAGTCTCTGTCGACTGAGATTTTGTTATGTATCAGTCGATGTTATATTGTTTTAATATTGTATGAAGATTCGTAAAAAAATAAATTATTTCAAGTTTTCCCCTTTTTCTTCTTATATACTATGTCACTTACTGAGATTTGGTTAAATCTTGGTCGATTGAGACCTAGCCATGATCATGTTTGTTGTGTTGAAATGCACCCTCAACGAGATCAATGACATTAAACATGGTTTCAGGGAGGGGAATGTTTTTTAACCCAGCCCATCCAATCTCTCTAGACGTGGAGATTTGAACCATTGCCAAATGTCATTTTTGTAAAAATAATAACATTGTAGTTATCCAATCAACCAGCAATCCACCCATACCTAAGTTTAATTAAAAAACGAACATTGTTGTCATATTTTCCAAAAGAACCTTGTATTCTCCAAACAGAACTCCTAGACAACACTTTCTAAGTTTCATGGATGGAACATAGATGTATATACAAAAACTTCGATAAGACGCTGAAAGGATGTGGATGTCACCTAGAGGGGGTGGTGAATAGGTGCTTTAAAATAATTACGGTTTAGGCTTGAACAAATGCGAAATAAAACTAGCGTTTAATTTGTCAAGCACAAAACCTAGAGCAACTAGGTTCACCTATGTGCAACAACAACTTATGTTAAGCAAGATAAACAACTAGGAGATAGCAAGATATATAATATGAAACACTATGGCTATGACAAAGTAAAGTGCATAAGTAAAGAGCTCAGGTAAGAGATAACCGAGGCACACGTGGAGATGACGATGTATCCCCAAGTTCACACCCTTGCGGATGCTAATCTCCGTTTGGAGCGGTGTGGATGCACAATGCTCCCCAAGATGCCACTAGGGCCCGTAATCTCCTCACGCCCTCGCACAATGCAAAATTCTGTGATTTCACTAAGGGACCCTTGAGGGTCGTCATCGAACCCGTACAAATTGTGACCCTTGGGGGCGGTCACCGAACCCGTACAATTAGCAACCCTTGGGGGCGGTCATGGATGTGTACCAAATTGTTCGGGGAAATCTCCACAACCTAATTGGAGATCCCGGCGCTTACCCGGAGCTTTACACCACAATGATTGAGCTCAGAGACACCACCAACCGTCTAGGGCGCCTAAGTACCCAAGAGACACAAGATCTAGGGTGCCCAAACACCCAAGAGTAACAAGCTTCTCAACTTTTTACTTTCACATATCAGCGTGGAGAACTCAAAACCGATGCAACTAATGTAATGGCAAGAACACACGAAGTGGTCAAGTCCCTCACTTCCAAATCCCATCACAACAACAAAATCTATGGTGGAATATGAGTGGAAGAATACGAAGAACACAAAAAACTCTAAGATCTAGATCTAAGGGGTTCCCCTCACATAGAGGAGAAAGTGATTGACGGAAATGTGGATCTAGATCTCCTCTCTCTTTTCCCTCAAGAAGAAGCAAGAATCATTGGATGGATTGAGAGATAGGAAATCTCAAAGAGGGTCAACAATGGGGGCACACATGAGCCCACGAGATAAGAACCATTTGGGAAGAAGACCAGTTTAATTAGCCCCCCCCCCCCCCCGAATCCATCTGTTATGCTCACTGGTCATGCTCAAGCGGTACTACCGCTCGGGGCAGCGGTACTATCGCTTGGAGCAGTAGTAGAAGGTGGGTATAGGATGGTAGTACCGCATGAAGCGGTACAACCGCGCCCTACTCTGCTCTACTACCGCTATTTCGTGACGAGTTACAGAAGCATATGAACTAGTGGAAGTGCATGTGGCAGTAGAATGCGGTACTACCGCAGTAAGCGGCACTACCACTCGACTACTGCGAGACCGGAGAGGAACAGAAGCATTTTTTTCAAGCGGAAGTACCTGCGGTAGACCACAACGGAAATAACACATGAAGCAGTACTACCGCTTGGGTTCTGCAAAATAGCCTAAGCAAAACAGAAGAAACCAAAACTGTCATAACTTTTGCATACGGGCTCCAAAATCAGCAAACTCAATCTTGTTGGATAGATCGCGACAAGCTTGTTGGATATATTAAGAACTAGCAATGAAGAATAAATGCCAATAGGGTAATGAAGAGGACCTTCCCAAAATATGAACCGACAAAAACTCCACCATCGAAAACACAACACAAGATGCATACGAAAGCCATTTTCGATGAACTTGAGCTTGTCACAAAGATGACTATAAAGCTCCATTGCTTCTCTATGCTATGCAGCTCCACTCACGAGCTGTTACCGAGTTCGTGTGCAGCACCATCGCATCGCCCTGGCCGGACAGCGTCGCCTGAGAAAGGACAACCAGATCGTCAACACGGGCAAGGGCTCCGCGACGGAGCCTAAGGTGGCTTCCTCACCAAGGGCAAGTGGAAGTCCTCAATGATGACGTGCAACTAGTTGTGTTATCTTTCCTTCGTCGGGTATCTGCCGGCACCGGCGATCGCTTTCACGCGACCTCCGCTCAACGTCATCCACGACACCACCATGGCCGGGACGCCCAGTTGGAAATATGCCCTAGAGGCAATAATAAATTGGTTATTATCATATTTCCTTGTTCATGATAATCGTTTATTATCCATGCTAGAATTGTATTGATCGGAAACTCACATACATGTGTGGATACATAGACAACACTATGTCCCTAGTGAGCCTCTACTAGACTAGCTCGTTGATCAAAGATGGTCAAGGTTTCTTGGCCATAGACATGACTTGTCATTTGATAACGGGATCACATCATTAGGAGAATGATGTGATGGACAAGACCCAACCGTAAGCATAGCATTTGATCGTGTTAGTTTATTGCTACTGTTTTATCCATGTCAAGTATCTGTTTTCACGACCATGAGATCATGCAACTCCCTGACACCGGAGGAATGCCTTGTGTGTATCAAACGTCACAACGTAACTGGGTGACTATAAAGGTGCTTTACAGGTATCTCCGAGGGTGTTTGTTGGGTTGGCGTGGATCGAGACTGGGATTTGTCACTCCGTATGACGGAGAGGTATCTCTGGGCCCACTCGGTAATACAACATCGCAAGAAGCTTGCAGGCAATGTGACTAAGGAGTTAGTCACGGGATCTTGTATTACGGAACGAGTAAAGAGACTTGCCGGTAACAAGATTGAACTAGGTATGGAGATACCGACGATCGAATCTCGGGCAAGTAACATACCGCTGGACAAAGGGAACTGCATACGGGATTGACTGAATCTTTGACATCGTGGTTCGACCGATGAAGATCTTTGTGGAATATGTAGGAACCACTATGGGCATCCAGGTCCCGCTATTGGTTATTGACAGAGAGGTGTCTCGGTCATGTCTACATGATTCTCGAACCCGCAGGGTCCGCACGCTTAACGTTCGTTGACGCTAGAGTAGTATTGGGATATGTACGTTGGTGACCGAATGTTGTTCGGAGTCCCGGATGAGATCCCGGACGTCACGAGAAGCTCCAGAATGGTCTGGAGGTAAAGATTTATATATGGGAAGTCATATTTGGCTACCGGAAAAGTTTTGAGTTTTGCCGGTATTGTACCGGGAAGCTTCCGGAGGGTTCCGGAGGAGTCCGGAAGGATCCCTCCAGCCCTAGGGCGTGCATGGGCTGTAGGGGGGCGCCCTAGCCTTATTGGGCCAGGGGCACCAGCCCCACAAGGCCCATGCGCAAGGGAAAGGGGAAACCCTAAGTGGGAGGGAGTCTACTTGCCTTGGGAGGCAAGTTTCCTCCCTAGCCGCCGGCCCTCCTTGGAGGAGGGGCCTAGGGCTGCGACCAAACCCTGCCCCTTGCCTCCTATATATAATAGAGGAGAGGGGGAGGGCTGGACACAACAATCCCATGCCCCGGTGGCAGCCCTACCTCTCTCCCTAGATCGTTTTCTCCTCAGATCGCATCTACAGTAGCGCTTGGCGAAGACCTGCCGGGATTGCTCCACCACCATCTCCACCACGCCGTCGTGCTGGTTGAGATCCCATCTACTTCTCCTTCCTTTCTTGCTGGATCAAGAAGGAGGAGACGTCATTGAGCCGCATGTGTGCTGAATGCGGAGGTGCCGTCCGTTCGGCGCTAGATCGGATCGGATTGCGATCGAATCGTGAAGAGTACGGCTACATCAACCGCATTATATACGCTTCCGCTTAGCGATCTACAAGGGTATGTAGATACACTCCCCCTCTCGTAGCTATGCATCTTCATGGATAGATCTTGGGTGTTCGTAGGAAAAAAATTGTTTCCCATGCAACGTTCCCCAACACGCCCCCCATCCCACCGACGAGCGGGTGTGTTTCGTACCCTTCCTCATCCGCGAGTTGGGATTCTTCATTCACCCCCTTTTCAGGGGTTTCCTCCATATCTACTACCTTCAACTCCACCACCTTTAACGGATTTCATCCTTCAGCTTGCATGCTTTGTCACACTTTGGGAGGCTTTCCTCGCGAGCTGGACGTTGTCTACGTGGCATATGCTGTATTGACTGATTGTACATACATTTTAAGTTGATTAATATTTGGAGGGTGTTTTCAAACAAATTAAGAAATTGTTTCCAATCAGCATTTCCACATCGGCCTGACCATAACAAAATATCTTTTTCTCAGAAGTACTACATGGAAATAGAGACTTCCTCATGACTACGAGCAAAAAACATTAGGGCACAAGCTTCACACAAAAGGTTGCATGGGGCAATGGGATCTCAAAATTTCTTTGGCATCCATGTCGCATCTGATTTGACGGCCAGGGCTAGGTCCATATGTATCCAGCATAGTGCCAAATTATTGCCAAGGAACATGGTTCCCTCCAATCAGGTACAGCTTAGCGTGGCATTCTGATGACAGCAAGATGCATTCTACCCAAGCACAGGGGACCTCGCTATCATGTCATGTCATGCGATGCCAAAGGGGAACAAAGCTAGGGGACGGTAGCTCCTTAATTCCTGCCGGGACAAGCAAAATATCACGGCGTATACCGACAAAGGCAACGAGAAAAGTAAAACTGAAACGAGGGTAGAAGATATTTTCAGAAATAAATTTTTGGACCGATCAACCCAAACATACCTCTTGATGGCTTGGTGCATGCAGTGCCATGCGACACACGTACAGTGTGATATACAGTGATACAACACCCCTGCTAATCGCAGTGCAGGTCTTTTTTAGGGGACATTTTGTTTTTCTATAAGGGGACATGATCTACGGGACCGGCTATGTCTCGCCGGTTGCGAGACCAAATGAGGTCTAACCTCAAGGCGCCCAAGTACCTCCTGCAGGTTCGTTTGTTTCTCTCTAAATATATATATATTCCATAAACATAAGATTACTTACGAAAAAAAGTAAAACCCGAAAATTTGAAGAAGCTTCACACAGTGTAAAACTTTGTTAGAGCAGTTTACAAAAAATAATATCCTTAAAAAAATTAGTAGCATTAAGAAAAGGTTCACATGTTTCAAAGAAATGTATGACATTTAGAAAAAAAATATACATGAAAAAAAAAATTAAATATCATACAGAATTTTTCATATTACATTTTAATTAATTTTCTCGCGTTTGAAGTGTGGTGACATTTAATATAAATGTTATATACAATATAATAAAATCCGCATAGTTTAAAAAATGTTTTATATCATTTAAAAAATGTTTTAATGTGTCTTTGAAAATGTCTACCATGCATTCGAAAACATGTTTAAAAACTAGTATTTGTAAAAATATTAATCTATGTTTAGTACTTAAAAATGGTAAACCTGTATAAAAATATTTTAGATGTATAATTTTTTCCATCTGTATGAAAAAATAGACATCAAAATATATTTAATAAAATATTAATCATGCATTTAAAAAAAAATTAAACATGTATTAAAAAAGTTGCTGATGTATACAAAAAAATGTATATTGTGTACGAAAACAAGTCATAATGTCTTCAAAAATAAAAGGTAAAAATGAAAGAAAGAATGAAACAAAGGAAACCAAAAAAAATAGAAGAACAAGAAAAGAAAGAAAAGCAAAGGAAACCCGATAATTAATAACATAGAGAAAAAAGAAGAATAAAAAAGCTAGAGTTAGAGGCGCCATAGTACCGGGCCAGCCCACTCCGTTCTGCCCAGAGTCTTGGTCTGGGCTAGAATAGGCCTGGCAATTACATAGACGCTTTAGTTTATTATTTGCGAGCCACAAGTTGGGTTATTTTAGTTTTCTCGAGGAAAGGACAACTCAATTTAAGTTTTGGCTCGACCGGGCATTTCCCGAGGTTTTTGTTCTTATTAAACATATTACATCGCTCCGGGTCCAGCCCATTATGAAACTCGTAGCAAATTATGCCTCTCGAGAGAGAGCTCCTATTTCTCGTTCATTGCGGCGAATAGTAACACACACGTATTGGCAGCTCCCAACTGGGCTAGCCCATGTAGTGATCTATCACGAGCGACTAGTGTCGTGACTTGGTACTGTAGTTGTTCGCATTTTAATGACTGTTTTGATCTCTTCCGGCGGCCACTGTCGAAATTATATCTCCTCGCCGCAGTTGACTGTCCTCGGCTACCCCTGGACTCTGGTTGACTAAGGGGGATCCTAGCGATCCTACCCGGCCTTGGACGAGGGGGAACCGGAGCGGTCTAGCTCGATATGGGGGGAGGTGCATGGCGGTGAGATCGTATCGTAGAAGATGGTTGAGGGTTCGGGATCACAAAGGAAGAATGGGAATTACTCGGCGGAAGATCTGCTGGCAGGACCGACCTTGCAGGAAGAGGAGGAGGACGATTTCATGTGGGAGGAGGAGTTGTCAGGTATGATGGAGCTGACGAAATGGCCGGCGATTGCTCATGTTCATACACCAAAGACCTTCAACCCTAACGCTTTGTATGGCGACATGAGGGCGGCCTGGAACCCTGCAAAACAAGTCGTATGGAGGAAGATTAAGGACAACCTTTTCACGGCACAGTTCGGTTGTCTGGGGGATTTGAACAAGGAGATATTCGAGGGGCCATGGTTGTTCAGCCATCATGCGTTGATCTTGCAGGAGTATGACGGGTTTAAGAACCCTGATACAATCAAACTCGATAAACTTGCGGTGTGGGCTCAAATCAACCGTCTACGAGACAAATTTCTCATTGAGCCAGCAGTGAAGGACTTAGCGTTACGGATTGTAGAGGTAGAAGAGGTGCAACTAAAGCTTACAACAGGCTTCTTTGGAGAATTGGTGAGTGTATGGATTAAGATAGACATCAATGCGAAGATCAAGCACTTCGTAACCGAAAAAAGGAGTGGAAAGGGTTAAGTAGCAAATCAAATATGAGAAACTGTCGACCTTTTGCTATAACCGCGGCCAGTTTGGCCATTGGCACGAGGAGTGAGGAGAAGGGGAGAATGACGAGTCCACTTTTGAATGGGGAATTGAGCACCAAACCGGGTCAGAGGAGGATCGTGGTTGGGGGGCGTGCGGTAGAGGACGTGAGCCATACAACCCGAATCAAATCTGGCATTTCAACGCTAGGCGGTAGCAGACCCAGCCACACAATAGAGCAACGTCAGAAGGAACAGAGGAGCAGGAAGGCAGGACCATCCAGAAATCTACCCAGGGAACGATGATGGTAGCCCTGGAAAGTAACCCTACATCCAATAGGCGAGTTTCTGTGGAGAACTCGGCGATCTCGCCGGTAGGGGGGAGGACAGGGACCTCGCGAGCACTGGTCATCAAAGAGAAAGAACCTCTAGTCCCTCCACTCTCGCATGTCTATGTATCACCGAGGAAAGACCGCAAGAGGCCGAAGAAGGGGTGCAAGGAGGATCCTCCATAGATGACCACAAAGTCAGAGGATGGCAGGAATGAGATTGAGACTTCAAACACCAATGATGCATTATCGGCGGGCTCCCTCGAGGAGTACCGTCGGGCGCAATGAGTATCATGAGTTGGAACTGCCATGACGCGGCAACGCCGCGACAGTTAGGGAACTTGCAGTCTCATGAAGGATTTTGCCTCTACCTTCTTACGTATTGTTGAAACTCAGATTGAGAGGATGAGGGTAGAAAATTTAGCTGGAAGTATTCGTTATGATATTGGTGGTTTAGGTTTGTTTTGGAACAATTCAATAAAAATCGAGGTTCTTGGTTATTCTGCATATCATATTGATTTCTCTGTGGAGGAGCCTGAGAGTGACCCGTGGAGAGTGACATTATTATATGGAGAAGCACAAACCCACCTAAGACATGAAGCTTGGGACGTTTTGAAAGGGGTAAGCACTTTGAGTGCCCTCCCTTGGTTATGCATAGGTGATTTCAATGAAGTTTTACGTCCGGATGGACACGAGGGAACTGGAGAAAGAAGCAATACCCAAATACAAGGGTTTCGAGATGTTGTGGATGTTTGCATGTTGATGGACATTGGCTATCAGGGTAATTTTTGGACGTTTGAGAAAAAGGTAACCAGTGGGAGTTATACTCGGGTTCGTTTAGACCGAGCCTTGGCCACATCTGAATGGAACGAGAAGTATTTGGAGGCACATGTAAGGCACTTTATAGCAGCAACTTTCGATCATTGCCCTATCTTTTTGAATCTTCTTTGGACGACGCCACCAAAGCACAGACAAGGGTTTAAGTACGAGGTGATGTGGGAAACCCATGATTCCTGGAATGACATGATCACGTCCAGTTGGATGATAGGAGGCCCACCTGAGTGTTTGCAAGACCTGATGGCAAAATTAATTAGCGTCTCCCAGAAGTTGGGGCGTGGAACAAGAACACGTTCGACATTGTGAGGAAGGAAATAAAAATTCTGAAATTGGAATTCGAGTCTGCGAAGAAGCCCAAGTAGAGCATCGCCGACTCATATTGAGCTTAAAATTAATGAGAAACTAGTTGAGTTATACCATAGGGAGGAGCTCATGTGGAGGCAGAGGTCTCAGCTTGAATGGCTATCGGCCGGAGACAGGAATACACGATTCTTTCACCTTCACGCGAGTCAACGAGAGAAGAGGAATATGATAAAAGCTCTTGCAAATTCACCGGGTGTGCTAACGGAAGATCCACGGGAACTAAAAGTTTTTGTAACTGATTTCTGTAAGAGCTTATATACATCGAAAAGGGTGGCCGGAATGGAGGATGTCTTGTCAAAAGTACCAGTCAAAGTCACGGAAGAGATGAATTCTAAGTTACTTGCGCCTTACACCAGCGAGGAGGTCAAAACGGCACTCTTCCAGATATTCCCTACCAAGGCGCATGGGCCGGACGATTTCCCCGCTCATTTCTATTAGAGACATTGGGACATTTGTGTAGGATCGAAAGTATGTCTAGAGGGGGGTGATTAGACTACTTGACCAAATAAAAATTCTACCTTTCCCAATTTTAAGTGTTATTGGATTTTAGCAATGATAGCAAGTCAAGCACCCTACACATGCATGTCTAAGAGTATAACAGCGGAAAGTAACAACAAGCATGTATAGTAGAGGATAGGAAGAAAGATCAAACGCAATTTGAAGACACGAAGATTTTTCCCGTGG
Source organism: Elymus sibiricus (assembly GCA_039707655.1). Taxonomy (NCBI): domain Eukaryota; kingdom Viridiplantae; phylum Streptophyta; class Magnoliopsida; order Poales; family Poaceae; genus Elymus; species Elymus sibiricus. The sequence continues at coordinate 129,327,066 of CM077667.1, forward strand.
TTCCGATAGGTGGTGCTATCGTACGTCCACGTTTATGGAGTCTTCAACCCACGGAGGGAACGGTCGCGAGAGTCCACGGAGGGCTCCACCCTTAAGGGTCCACGAAGTAGCAACCTTGACTATTCCATAACGGCTTCTGTCCACGAAGGACTAGCCTCACTATGGGTAGATCTTCACGAAGTAGGCGATCTCCTTGCCCGTACAAACTTCTTGGTTCAACTCCACAACACGAAGTAGGAGGCTCCCAAGCGACACCTAACCAATCTAGGAGGCACCACCCTCCAAAAGGTAATAGGCTCGGCAATGTCGATGAACTCCTTGCTCTTGTGCTCCAAGATGATAGACTCCTCAACACACAATTACTCTCTCACATATTTGGCTATGGTGGAAGAGATTGATTTGGTGGAAAGCAACTTGGGGAGGCTAGAGATCAAGATTCATATGGTAGGAATGGAATAGCTTGATCTCAACACATGAGTAGGTGGCTCTCTCTCAGAAAATTGGATGGGGCAAGTATGGAATAGTTCTGAGTGCTTCTCTTTCGAGTAGGTGGTGGTGAAGGGGTATATATAGGCATCCCCAAAAATCTAACCGTCACACCTAAAGTGACCAACTCGGTGACACCGAAGTGTAAAACTCGGTGGTACCGAAGTGACCAAAAGGCACTAACTTTTGAATCTCGGTGAGACCGATACATAACTCTCGATGGTACCGATTAGGTGACCAACGGTCAGATTGCACAACTCGGTGACGCCGATCCAAAAAACTCGGTAAGACCAATTTTATGAAACGAGGTAACAAAAAGTTGGCAAGCTGAACTCGGTGGCACCGATGCAGAATCGGTTGCACCGAATTGCTACGGTTTGGCATGGGTCTGTCTGAGTTTGGGAATCGGTGGGACCGAGTGGGAATTGTTGGTAGCACCGATTTTCAAGATAGGCTTGGACAGACTTTTGTGGAAGAGTTTGGGGTGTTTTTGGTGACTATCACTTGTGCACGTGGAGCATCTTGTTTACCAACAGTACCTTACCCCCTTTTAATAGTATTGTCTTTCCCATTGACTCAAAGTGATTTCTCACAAAGTAAAACGTAGAGTCCTCTTGCTTGAAGCTTTGCCAATCCATTTTCTTGCATCTAGGGGTATCTCCACAATCCTTTTGCCAACCCATCATTGAACTTTTCCTGAAATATACTTAGTGGAAACATTAGTTCAATGACATATATGTTGTTATTAATTACCAAAACCACCAAGGGAGCAAATGTGCTTTCAATCTCCTCCTTTTGGTAATTGATGACAACATATAGATCAAAGCTTCGACATATGATATAATCAATGAATATAATCGTCGCTTTGAGAAGTATGTGATAAGCAAGAGCTCCCCCTAAATTTGTGCATTATTTTGAATTTGCGTTTGAATGCAAATGCACAATCGATTAGGTACATGGGGCACTCTTTCATGTCACATACAACTTGGTGGTGTGCGAGAATAATAAGAATGAATATCATAGCACAACACAATCAAGTAAAGCTGAATGATCATCTCATAAGCATCACAATGATAGGAAATAGTAGCACTACACATCAAGTGTATGATCAAACACCAACAAAGTTTAACACAACCAAACCAAAAGATATCAAATGTTTTGAAAAGCGATAAAAACCAACGCTCTCTCTCTCGATGCCTAAAGATCTATATACATCTTCTCCCCCTTTGGCAACAAGTTACTAAAAAGTTAAAAGGTATATAGCTAATCGTTCTTCTGGGGCTGATCTCCTCCGGTGGCTGATGAAGGAGTCGAGAGAACGACATTGATACGTCTCCAACGTATCTATAATTTATGAAGTATTCATGCCATGTTTACAATAATTTTATATGATTTTGGTATGATTTTATTAGAACTAACCCGGACTGACGCTGTTTTCAGCAGAGCTACCGTGGTGTTGTTTTTGTGCAGAAATAAAAGTTCTCGAAATGGGCTGAAAATTTACGGAGAATATTTTTGGAAAATATAAAAAATACTGGAGCAAAAAGTTGGGCCAAGAAGTGACCGAGGAGGCCAAAAGCCTGGGGGGCGCCCCCCTAGGGCGCACCCCCTAGCTTGTGGGCTCCTTGGGCACCGCCTTGACGTGAAACCGATGCCAAAAACTCCTATAAATACAGAAACCTCCGAAAAGAAACCTAGATCGGGAGTTCCACCGCCGCAAGCCTCCAGAGCCATGAAAAACCAATCGGGAGCCCGTTCCGGCACCCTGCCGGAGGGGGAAACCATCACCGGAGGCCATCTTCATCATCCCGGCGGTCTCCATGACGAGGAGGGAGTAGTTCACCCTCGGGGCTGAGGGTATGTACCAGTAGCTATGTATTTGATCTCTCTCTCTCTCGTGTTCTTGAGATGGCACGATCTTGATGTACCGCGAGCTTTATTAATATAGATGAATCATATGGAGTCTTCCCCTCTCTATCTTCTTGTGATGAATTGAGTTTTCCCTTTGAAGTTTTCTTATCGGATTGAGTCTTTAAGGATTTGAGAACACTTGATGTATGTCTTGCGATGGGATATCTGTAGTGACAATGGGATGTTCTATTGATCCACTTGATGTATGTTTTGGTGATCAACTTGCGGGTTCCGTGACCTTGGGAATCTATGCATAGGGGTTGGCACACGTTTTCGTCTTGACTCTCCGGTAGAAACTTTGGGGCACTCTTTGAAGTTCTTTGTGTTGGATTGAACATAATGAATCTAAAATTGTGTGATGCATATCATATAATCAAGCCCATGGGTACTCGTGGTGACATTGGAGTATCTAGGTGACATTAGGGTTTTGGTTGATGTGTATCTTAAGGTGTTATTTTAGTACGAACTCTAGGGCTGTTCGTGACACTTATAGGGATAGCTCATAAGATTGATCGGAAAAGATAACTTTGAGGTGGTTTCGTACCCTACAATAATTTCTTCGTTTGTTATCCGCTATTTGTGACTTTGGAGTGAACTCTTTGTCGCACGTGAGGGATTTACATATGATTCAACTATGTTAGTATTGTTGAGAGAACTTGCACTAGTGAAAGTATGAACCCTAGGCCTTGTTTTCAAGCATTGCAATACCGTTTGTGCTCACTTTTATCATTAGTTACCTTGCTGTTTTTATATTTTCAGATTACAAAAACCTATATCTACCATCCATATTACACTTGTATCACCATCTCTTCGCCGAACTAGTGCACCTATACAACTTACCATTGTATTGGGTGTGTTGGGGACACAAGAGACTCTTTGTTATTTGGTTGCAGGGTTGTTTGAAAGAGACCATCTTCATCCTACGCCTCCCACGGATTGATAAACCTTAGGTCATCCACTTGAGGGAAATTTGCTACTGTCCTACAAAACTCTGCGCTTGGAGGCCCAACACGAGTCTACAAGAAGAAGGTTGCGTAGTAGACATCAGACATCAGCGAAGATGTCTGCAGATGTCACGGATGGAGTCGGTGTAGAAACTGGAGGAGCTGAAGAAGCTGTAGCAGGTGCTGATGAAGAAGGTCGCAACTCTGGAGCTGGCACTGTAGCTGATCTAGCCTGAGTAGTGAACTGAGTGCTTGGCCTGAGAGGTGCACGATCCTCCTCCTCCTCATCATCATCTGTAGAATGAGGGCTAGGCACTGCGTCAACTTCCTTCTTGAGCTCATTCACAGTCACTGTGAGCTCATCCACCTTGTTGTTGAGAATATGAAATTTGTTGTCAACAATCCTCGAGAGGCTCGCCTGGTTCTTCAATATCTCGTTGATGTCCTTCTGCATGTTGAGCACAGAGCTAAGTAGGAGATCCATCTGCTCACTCCTAGACCTTGGCACCTTAGAATTGGAATCTCTGGCTGCCTCTACATGTGCCTATGCCGTAGCTGAAGTGGGATGATCTGGGTCCATCACCACAACGTTGTCTTCAAGCTCTGGCAGTAGTGGCAAATGTGGTCTGTCAAGTGCAAAAATGTGCTTCTCCAGCTTGGAGTTAATAAGCATCTGGATATAGGGTGCATAGCAACATGAATGCTTCTGATCAGCAGCAACCCTCTTCACAGTCTCCACTATCAGATCCATCACTCTCAATCTTGTATGTTGATCTAGATGGAGCAGCATGTTGATGGAATATCCTCGAATCATCTTCTCATCTCCAGACTTAGGCATCAAGGTATGCCTCAAGATGGTGTTGATAGTGCGTAGACCAGCCTGGAGGAAGTAAATGGATCCTAGCTTGTGAGACTTCAGATGTGCAGCAGGGATCTCATTCTACATGTTCTTCATGGCATTGTGGCTTGCCTTGGGCTCATTGTAGACATTGATGCACCATGTTCCACCTCTGGGACTCCTAAGATGGTAGCCCACTCCTCAACAGTTGATTCATATCTTGCTCCTTCAGTCATCCATACAATTCTACCATCTCCATAGAAATGAGCAGTGGAGTAGAATTGCATGATCATTTCATCGTTCCACGCAGTGAACTCCTTTCCAACAAACTCATCAAGTCCAATGCAATGAAAGTTGTCTTGCACACTTGGGAAGTAATCTTCATTCTCCTTGATGTACTTCCAGTCCACGAACCTCATATCACTCACATCAGGGCTCTTATCAAGCAAGATTGTTTCATAGAAATCTTGTTGCTCCTTGGTATAGAACCTGTAGTCCACAGCAGTCTTCCTCCTTTGTGAATATGGATCAACAACTCTCCATTCTCTCAAACCAGAGTCCTTCCTTTTCATCATATCCTCAGCAAGCAAATGGATGGCATTTTGCTCTGGAAGGTGTGGTCTTAGCTTCATCAAAGCTGACATAGCATCATCCTCAGCTTCCCTAAAAGTGGAAGTCTTGTTCTTGGAAGAAGCTGGGATGTCTCTGGAGAACCTCTTGGGTTTGTCTGCAGCAGCCTTCTTGGGGGCAGTCTTGGTGCCCTTGGATGAGGTGGTCTTAGGCATAGCATCAGCCATGAGCTTCTTCTTCTTCTTAGGAGGGGCCTTGGCAACTGGCTCTTCCTCCTCCTCCTCCTCAGCAGCAGCCTCTGCTAGGTCCTCATACATAGAGGTAGGCCTGCCCATGACATGAATGATCCTCTTCCTGGACCTCTTCTTTTGTCCTGCCTTCTTAGGCATAGACTTCTTTGGGGGTGACTCAAGGTGAAGAGTCATTGTTTCCCTAGAGCTCTCTGGTGCTCTTGCTGTCCCTGAGCTAGCATACTCTTTCCTTATTGCCTTCTTCTTCTTGGATGAAGAGGCAGCAGCAGTGTTCTTGGCAGTATCATCTTTCTTGGACAGCTCCTCAGGAATGAAATCTTCATCCTCCTCATCTGAGTTGAGCTTCCTGCTTGCCCTGGTTGTAGCCTTGGGCAGATCAGGAGAGCTAGGAACATCATCATAGCTCCCTTCAGGACTAGTGCCTGAGCTCATGACAACATTCTCCTCTCTGAAGTTGTTCTCACTGTCATCTGAGCCTAACATCTCTGACCCTATGAAATAGAGTATAGAAGAGTGGAAGGGTTGAGTCATCACAAAATGCAGAGATTTTTCAAAGGTTTGAACAAAGAAATTCTTAGATATAGCTTTCAGCAAAAAGGGATTTCGGTGTCACCGAGTCAAAAGTTTCGGTAACACCGAGACGCACAGAACTCTTTACAGAAACTTGGCAGCAATTTCGGTTGTACCGAAAATTGCCACTCGGTTTCACCGAGACTATCCTCAGTAGTCCAAAACAAAATCGGTAGAGCCGACTTTTCTGACTCGGTATCACCGAGATTCGGTTTTGCGGACGGCTAGACCTACACATCTTTCATTCGCTAAGCTAATGAGATTTCTAGAGGATTGAGAGGATTGCAATCAGTGGATTATCGATAAAAGTTACTCTAATGCGCATGAATCGGAAGGGGAGCGCAAAGAGGGCCGGATACATACCCTAACTCGGTGAAGGATCCGCTAAGGCGATGACGACGGTGAAGATTCCGTCGGCGGCAGCGATTCCCAACGGCGGAGACGCACGGGGAGGCAAGGGCGACGACTAGGGGGTCCGGAGCAGCAGCTTAGGGTTGGAGGAAAACGAACTTTTGCGGTTGAATTTCAAAAGTCGGGTCCGCCAGGTAATATACCCTTTGCTGTCGGTGACACCGGTTCGAAATTATCGGTGCCACCGAGTTTCTCAACTGTTAGTAGAGAGGGAAACTCGGTGTAACCGAGAATAAGGAATCGGTGTGACTGAGATTGAAAACCAGATCAACCCTAGGCAGTCGGTGAGACCGAGATTTTGGTATTGGTTCCACCGAGATGCACTTGGGAGGTTTTAATGGTCAGTCCTTTGTCGATACGGAACTCCGAGTGCTCCTCACACAGAGAGATCGAAAAGTACTTGTTCAAATTTTGTGATGCAGCAAGAATAGAATATGAGACGAGAAAGCATAGATAGCTAGAGAGTGGTCCTAGGCATTCTTGTCCATCCAATTGGCAAAAGAAAAATCAAAAGCCAAATAGCAACAATTGGATGTCCTCGAATGAGTAAAGAAGTGCAGACCAACATGCTCACACAATAAGATGTCAAATGAAATCATGGCAAACATGCACATACATACTAGCATTTATCAAGCATTTTGGCGATGACGGAGTCATCTATATATGACTATATTGACTTAGGAGCCAAGTAAGAATACTTGATCATAGGACATACTCATCGTTTAAGCACAAGTGGGGTTACCACTTTTACATAAAGCGTTTAATGTTGTCACATACTATGAGATGCTTCGACTCAAGTCTTAGAGTAAAGCTCCCCCTTGATGTGACATCCCCCATAGGAGGGGTAAACTAACCTTGGGTTTGTCGTAGAAGACTTCATGTGGGTGATGTAGTGGTGGATGCTCAAGGTTGATGAAGATCACCATGAGTTGGGAGCATCCTTGTTGTTTCCTTACTCTTCTCACCTACATGGGTTAGTCCCAACACACAAGAGACAAATACAAGGATATCTATGGACATGGAGTGCAAAGCATACATGATGATGTCCATGAATTTGTTGATTACCTTGTCCCTTGCTTACCTTTGAGGGAATGTGTGACTCCTTGAACTATTGCATGTTGTTGACGTTGATTGCAACTAGTTCTTGCCAATAATGATTGTGAGTGAATTTCATTGGCAGAGTCACCCCTCAAGAACTTCTCTAGTTCTTCTTCTTGGGGACCCACATCAACTTGATGGGGATCCTTGGTGTTGAAGTGGCACTTGTAGAAGTTGACCTTGAAGTAGCCTTGGGAACCCACTCCACAAAAGCTTGGGATTCATCTTCATATGAGTCAATGTCCTCTTGAAGCTTGTTCTTGCCCTTGAGCTTGTGGTCTTGTGGTGGAAGGTCATTTTGAGTGTTTGTTCCCTTGGGAAGAGTATTTTCATACTTCTCCCTTTGAGGAACAAACTTGGGCTTGGGGTATTGACCTTCTTCCCATTCAACTCCATTAGCGTTGAAATAGCCAATGCCATGGTTCTTCCGGTATCCTCCGTGCTTGCGTACCATCTCCTCAAATTGCTTACACCCGGCAAGACTCTTGTAGATACCTTTCTCTATAATTCCTTTCAATAAATCGTTTTCTTGCTCAAGTGTAACTTGGCTTGGGGCCTTTAGCCATGAAGCAACTTCCACTCCCTTCATTTGGTGAATCAAATAGATCATAGGAGTCGGTAGTCACTAGTGCAATTCCGGCAACACCTTCATCTTGACTATAGTCGGAGTTGGAGTGATAGCTTCTCTCGGAGTTGTTGTCCGATTCGGAGCCGGAAACCCATTCACCAACATGAGCTTGATGTCTTCTTCTTGAGTAGCTCTTGGTGTACTTGTCCTTCTTCTCCGAGTCCCTACTTCTCCTTGAGGGTCTTCGTTCATAACGATCATCTCTACTCCTTCTCTCTCTTTGAGGTGATTCATTCCTTGAGCTTCGTCTTCTAGGTGACTCTTCTCTTCGTTTGTAGGGAGCCGTGCACTCATTGGGGTTGTGTCCGGGCTTCCCACAATTGTAGCAGTTTCGGTCATGACTTGACGACCGCTTCTCTTCATATCTTGAGTTGGAGCTTCGTTCTTTGCCTCTATTCTTGTAGAAATTGTTGAATTTCTTGACCATGAGGCTTATCTCTTCATTGGTAACAAGGTTGTCGCTTGAGGTTGCGGTAGCATCACTTGTGGCTTTGTAGGCATCGCTAGACTTGTTGTGAAGCTCTTCTTTGTCCTTGAGTGTCATCTCATGAGCAACAATCCTTCCAATGACTTCCGTAGGCTTGAGATCTTTGTAGTTGGGCATCATTTGGATCAATGTGCACACGGTGTCGTATCTCTCATCCAAAGCTCGAAGTATCTTCTTGATGATGAATTTGTCGGTCATTTCTTCGCTTCCTAAGCCGGCAATCTCATTTGTGATGAGAGCTAGCCTAGAGTTCATCTCTACGACTCCTTCACCATCCTTCATCTTGAACTTGTCAAGCTGACTTTGAAGAATGTCCAACTTGGATTCTCTCACGGATTTGTTACCTTCATGCATATCAACCAAAGTATCCCAAATCTCTTTTGCATTCTCAAGACGGCTGATTTTGCTGAATTCTTCGGGGCATAGGTAGTTGAAGAGAATGTCACATGCTTGAGCGTTGTATTGCAACATCTTCAATTCATTTGCGGTCGCTTCATGATCCGGTTCCTTTCCATCACCAAAGAATTCACCTAGCAAGCCAACATGAACAACAGCCCATACGGCGGGGTTATGACCAAGAATATGCATTTTCATTTTGTGCTTCCAACTAGCAAAATTTGTGCCATCAAAGTACGAACCTCTACGGTGATAATTTCCCTCACTAGACGCCATACTCTCCTAGGTTGTGAGACCAATGCAATGGAGACCAAAGCTCTGATACCACTTGTAGGATCGAAAGTATGTCTAGAGGGGGGTGATTAGACTACTTGACCAAATAATTTTTTTACCTTTTCCCAATTTTAAGTGTTGGCAGATTTTAGCAATGACAGCAAGTCAAGCACACCCTACACATGCATGTCTAAGAGTATAGCAGCGGAAAGTAACAACAAGCATGTATAGTAGAGGGTAGGAAGGAAGATCAAACGCAATTTGAAGACACGAAGATTTTTCCCGTGGTTTTGATAGGTGGTGCTATCGTACGTCCACGTTTATGGAGTCTTCAACCCACGGAGGGTAATGGTCGCGAGAGTCCACGGAGGGCTCCACGCATAAGGGTCCACGAAGTAGCAACCTTGACTATTCCATAACGGCTTCCGTCCACGAAGGACTAGCCTCACTATGGGTAGATCTTCACGAAGTAGGCGATCTCCTTGCCCGTACAAACTTCTTAGTTCAACTCCACAACACGAAGTAGGAGGCTCCCAAGCGACACCTAACCAATCTAGGAGGCACCACCCTCCAAAAGGTAATAGGCTCGGCAATGTCGATGAACTCCTTGCTCTTGTGCTTCAAGATGATAGACTCCTCAACACACAGTCACTCTCTCACAGATTTGGCTATGGTGGAAGAGATTGATTTGGTGGAAAGCAACTTGGGGAGGCTAGAGATCAAGATTCATATGGTAGGAATGGAATAGCTTGATCTCAACACATGAGTAGGTGGCTCTCTCTCAGAAAATTGGATGGGGCAAGTATGGAATAGTTCTGAGTGCTTCTCTTTTGAGTAGGTGGTGGTGAAGGGATATATATAGGCATCCCCAAAATCCAACCGTTACACCTAAAGTGACCAACTCGGTGACACCGAAGTGTAAAACTCGGTGGTACCGAAGTGACCAAAAGGCAGTAACTTTTGAATCTCGGTGAGACCGATACATAACTATCGGTGGTACCGATTAGGTGACCAACGGTCAGATTGCACAACTCGGTGACGCTGATCCAAAAAACTCGGTAAGACCGATTTTATGAAACGAGGTAACAGAAAGTTGGCAAGCTGAACTCGGTGGCACCAATGCAGAATCGGTTGCACCGAATGGATAGGGTTTGGCATGGGTCTGTCTGAGTTTGGGAATCGGTGGGACCGAGTGGGAATTGTTGGTAGCACCGATTTTCAAGATAGGCTTGGACAGACTTTTGTGAAAGAGTTTGTGGGTGTTTTTGGTGACTATCACTTGTGCACGTGGAGCATCTTGTTTACCAACAGTACCTTACCCCCTTTTAATAGTATTGGCTTTCCTATGAACTCAAAGTGATTTCTCACAAAGTAAAACGTAGAGTCCTCTTGCTTGAAGCTTTGCCAATCCATTTCCTTGCATCTAGGGGTATATCCACAATCCTTTTGCCAACCCATCATTGAACTTTTCCTGAAATATACTTTGTGGAAACATTAGTTCAATGACATATATGATGTGCTTTCAATTTGTGGGGACAAGGTGACCAAGGCGGTGCCGAAAATTGTGAGAGGTGAAGAGGGTGTCGAGTGTGTTAACGATATGGTATTGGTCCTCATCCCTAAGGTTCTGAATCCTACTCTACTTTCTCAGTTTTTTCCCATAGCTTATGCAACATAATCTATAAAATTGCGTCCAAAGTTGTGTCAAATAGGCTCAAAGTTATCCTACCTGACATTATATTTGAGGAACAGTCGGCATTTGTACCTGGCAGATTGATCCTAGATAACATCATTAGTGCCTATGAATGTTTGCACTTTATGAAAAGGAGCAAGGCCAAATCAAATAGTTTCTGTGCTTTGAAGTTGGACATGATGAAGGCTTATGATAGACTGGAGTGGTCATACCTACGAGCTAAGATGGAGAAGCTGGGATTTGCAAGATCATGGGTCTGTATAGTTATGGGCATGGTACAATCAGTCTCCTTCTCAGTTCTGTTTAATGGTGAGAAATTAGAGCAATTCATACCTACCAAAGTTATCCGACGGGACACCTGTCTCCCTTTATCTTTTCTTGATCGCAGCAGAGGGCCTTTCGTGCCTTTTGAAATCTTGTTCTCAGTCATCTGGTTTTGAAGGGATCAAGGTGGCTCCAACAACCCCAGTTGTTAACCATCTGCTTTTTGCTGACGATAGCCTGTTGCTGTTCAAGTCAAGTGTTGAGGGGGCTGTAGTGGTTTCAAACCTATTGGATACATATTGTAATGCTTCGGGCCAAAGAATCAACCATGCCAAAACTTTGATTTATTTCAGCAAGGGATGCCCCCAAAGTGTGGGAGATAATATAAAAAACACTATGAATGTGACCAATGAAACCTTAAGTGACAGATATTTGGGTACGCCAACGGATGTCGGTCAGTCAAAGATGGGAACTTTTAAATACTTAAGAGATAGAGTGTGGGAGAAAGTTAGATGATGGATGGAGAAGCTCCTCTCGGCAGTAGGGAAGGAAATCCTTATTAAATCAGTTGCTCGGGACATACCTATTTATTCTATGTCATGTTTCAGGTTGCCACGTGGACCATGTGAAAATATTAGCTCAATTAGACAACAATTCTGGTGGGGAAGCGAACAAGGAAAATGAAAGCCAACTTGGGACTCGTGGGACGTCATGACAAAGCCCAAATATCTTGGTGGCATGGGGTTTAGGGATATGGATATCTTTAATCTTGCCCTGCTAGCTCATCGGGCATGGAGGATGTTGGTGGAACCATGTTCTCTTAGTCCAAATATTCTTAAATCAATATACTTATCAAATACCTATTTTTTGGAGGTGGAGCTTGGCAACCATCCATCACAAATCTGGAGAGCAATCCTCGATGGCAGAGAGGTTATGAAATAGGGGGTGATCAAACGTACTGGAAACGGGCAAACCACCAACATATGGGATACCAATTGGCTGCTCAGAACGGGCCCTATGCACCCTATCACAGCTCTCACTACCGACTGACCGAGCCTGGTGTCGGAGCTCATTGACAGGACCACAGCGATGTGAAGAGAGGAGTTGGTTCAGTCTACATTATTACCTTTTGATGCAAACACAATCATGTTTATCCCATTATGTACTAGAACTGTCAACCACTTTTGGGCATGGTCCACCCAAGAGGAATCGGAAGTTCACTGTCAGATGAGCGTGCTGAATGGTGATGAACACAAGGGAGCACTGGCTGAACTGGTTGGAAGAAAATGGAGGGGCTTTGGTGTTGGGCCCGACTAACAAAGAATGGACTACACTATGGCACACCAAAGTCCCTCAAAACTCAAGGTTTTCCTATGGCGTTTAGCACGGCATTCGATGCCGACGATGGACCTGCTACATCATCATCATATGGCTAACACTCATCTATGCGCTTTGTGTGGGTGCGAGGACTCATGGAGGCATGCCCTTTTGGAGTGTACGATGTCGAGATGCATATGGGCTCTCTCGGAGAATGATTTGGTCGAGCAAATGAGTCTTACCAATGACCCTAATGCAAGGAACTAGTTATTTACAATGCACGACGAAACTATCTCAAGAGAACTTTGTTCTCATGGTGGTCACCCTTTGGGTCATGTGGAGAGCTAGACGAAAAGTTGTTTACGAGGATGTTTTCCAAAGCCATCAATCAACAAATAAGTTCATCCAATCTTATATTTCATATTTGCACATGATCGAGGGACATGGAGGCGAACCTCGAGGCACCTGGTGTCCCGACCAACACAATGGATCCCGCCATCGGAGATGCAATTCAAAATCAATGTTGATGCGGCGGTTGCACAAAATCGGGGACAGGGAGTAGCTGCTGCAATTTGTCGCAATCATAGCGGTAACTACCAAGGTGCTTCGACTATTGTTTTCAAGGGCATTAATGATCCTTCTACAGTTGAAGCATTAGCGGTTCGGGAGGCCCTAGCCCTAGCTGAAGACCTCAACCTACAAAGGATCTATGTGGCATTAGATTGTAAGGTTGTAGTGGATGACATCAAGAAACGGTATCCGACTAGTTATGGTGCTATCTTGCATGAAATCATAGAACATAGACACTCTTTTACATCTTGTAGGTTTGTTCATGAGTTTAGGAGCTTGAATTTCGAGGCTCACAATCTAGCGAAGCATGTTATAAGGTTAGGGGTGGGCCGTCATGTTTGGTTAGGCAACCCCGGTGATCTCTCTTTTGTACGTGTAAACTTTGGACCGATTTAAAATTTTAAATAAAGCTTCGCAAGATTGTCTCAAAAAACAGTTGTTCGTATTTCAATGACTTTTATTTTTCTTCTTTTTAGAAAAAACGTTTAGAAAAGTGAACATTTTTATAAAACCCGAATTGTTTTGAGAACTTGTATATTCTAAAAAAATCCAACAATATTGAAAATTTGAATATTTGACCAAATAAGAAAAAGGAATTACAATTTTTTTTTGGAAATTTTTGACCACTTTTAATTTTCAAACATTTTTGAATTTTTTGAAGATTTGTTCGAACTCAGTTTTTTATTAAAATTGTAAAATATTTTTGTAAAAAATAACAATTTTGAAAACAAAACAATGTTTTAAATTCCAAATATTTATTGTGAATCGGTTTTTTTAAAATTCTGTTTTTTCATATATACTGAACTTGCACTTTTTTTATTTTTGAAGGAAAAGAAAAATTATATATAAATCCGAGAAGAAAACCTAGAAAACGTGTAAGGAAAAAAAAGGTTCCACAATCTTTTTGAAGTTTCCGAAAACCAGTAAAACTCGGGTCAGGAACTTCCTATTCATTTCCCGAACCAGGAGCGGTGGAAAACCTTAACTGGCCAGCCCTGCTAGATTACTAGCTCGTCAACTCTGAAGCGTGGGTATTACAACACAATGAGCGGCGAATAGGATATTCCTTCGAGTTCCCTCCCTCTTGTGAGTTAAATAAGGTCATGCTAAGCCTAAACACGACCACATTGCTTTGCTTGTCGTGACAGTCGTTTTGCCGCACCGTTCTGGCCCAGTTTAATTGAAAACGAAAAAAAAAATCCATGCTCAACTCCGACGGTCTTCAAGAAATTTGTGTCTAAAATTTTCGGGGCAATAGCATGGTGAGCAATCTTCAAATAATTTCAAAAAACGCGAATCAACCTGTGTTCGGATGGTTAGAAAGACGGTGGTATCCCCAGCCCATTAGGGTTCAAGTCCTGGTGCTCGCATTATTTTCTTAATTTATTTCAGGATTTCTGACGATGCGCATTCAGTGGGAAAAGACGTTCATGTCGCCGACGAGACGTCTATGGTGACTTCGTAAATCTCAAGATGATATGTCAGTTCTTTCGAAGGTGTTCATAGGGGTTGGGTATGCGTGTGTGTTCACAAAGTAAGTGTATGCACGTATATATGAGCGCTTGTGTCTGTATTGTCTTAAAAAATAATTAAAAAAAACAAAAAACTCATGTCTGGTTTGCAAAGTCAACGTTTTCATCTTGGCTGCTCAGTTCCTCGAAGTTTCGTCTTGCTTTCGCATGTACACATCCTATTACAAATTTACACGATAGAAAAGTCTCGTGTGACCTCGCAAAAAAGGAAAAAGTCTTGTGTGGACTGAAAGCTCAGGTAATCCTACTCAAACCGCTCTGATCAAATCCACATCTCCCACACCTGACCGAACACCCCCGTTCTCCCCCAGTGAGCGATTTGCAATTGTTCTCGCCACCCCACATGTCAGCCTCGCAATCCTATTGTGCGTGACATTGACACCACTCGTTGACCCGAGCAGTGCCTTGCCCAAGCTAATTAAGCTGTGAGAGAACACACATGCAGTTGAGTGCTGCTAAACCTGACACTGCCTTCATCTCTTTCTTCCTACTAAGCTTGTCGATCAGTGCCATGACAGGGAACACCATGGCCGGCGCGCCGGCCACGCCGGAAAGAGCCGGGGATCCATACGAGCGGGAGCTGAACTACAGCTTCACTGGGCGCGTCGCGCTCACCGTGGTCTTCGTCCTCTTCGGGCTCACCGTCGTCATCGTCACCATGCGCGTCTTGCTCTACGTGTTGGTGTATCGGTCTCGCCGAGACGGAGGACGCGGCAGCGGGGGGCTCGCCGCTGGCATCCTCCGGTCCATCAACTCGTTCGGAAGGATCGGCAGCCGGCGGCACGGGCTGGACGCGTCCGCGCTCTCCGCGCTGCCGGTCACCGTGTACCGGAAGGAGGCCGGCTCCACGAGCGCCGCTGGGGCTGACTGCGCCGTGTGCCTGTCGGAGCTCGCGGACGGAGACACGGTGCGGCAGCTGCCCAACTGCGGGCACGTATTCCACGTGGAGTGTGTCGACGCGTGGCTTCGCACCAGGACGACGTGCCCTCTCTGCCGGGCAGAGGCGGAGCAGTCCCAGGGCCAGGGGAGCGGCAAGGCGGAGGCGGCTGCGCAGTCGTCGTCGGGCCCGGAGCCGCCGCAACCGACCGTACAAGGTGGCTTTGCGGATACCCAGAGAGACGTGCGCTCACAAACATCGGCGGCAGGTAGTCAATCAGCATCTCCCTTTACCTAGCTATATAATCCTCCAGCCTCGAGGGGAACTGGAGACAAGTGTACAGTGTGACATTACGTATATACAGTATAGGCTAGGCTCGGGATGTAGACCGTGATTAATCCCCCTCAAATGGTACGGCGTCAGGTTTAGCAATTAGCAGTACTCAACTGCCTGTGTTTAGGAATAGGATTTCTGTTACTGGATTGGATTCTTTGCTCTTGTCATCTGATTCCATCTTGCAAGGTGACGAACTGTAATATTTAAGGCTGACGGTACATTGGGCTACTCTTGCTATAGAACGAATATACAGACTGGAAAGAGTAAAAAAGGTTTACAACTTTTTAAGATTAAATTTGACTTTTTTTCATTGGTGTATATTGTTTAGGAATAAAAAGACAGCGTTGACATCAGGGCACTTTTTTTCGTTGCTATTACATGTCACTATTCACATATTTTGGTCGGGTTTTTATGTAAATGAAGTCAAAGGGAGTTTTCCTTTTTGTGGAATTTGTTTCACTAGTACAATGGAAGTTCAAGTTTATTTTAAAAATATTGTCAATTTTTTATTTAATTACTACCTTTTCTATATTGGGTGTTTATACTGTTGGAATATGCCCTAGAGGCAATAATAAAGAGGCTATTATCATATTTCCTTATTCATGATAAATATTTATTATCCATGCTAGAATTGTATTGACCGGAAACTAAATACAAGTGTGGATACATAAACAGACATCGTGTCCCTAGTGAGCCTCTGCTAGACTAGCTCGTTGATTAAAGATGGTTAAGGTTTCCTAACCATAAACATGAGTTGTCATTTAATAACGGGGTCACATCATTAAGAGAATGATGTGACGGACAGACCCAACCGTAAACTTAGCATGTTAGCATATGATCGTATCACTTAGTTTAATTACTATAACTTTCTTCATGTCAAGTATTTGTTTCTTAGACCACACCCCCTAATACCGGAAGAATACTTTGTGTGTATCAAACGTCACTTAGTAACTGGGTGACCATAAAGGTGATCTACAGGTATCTCGGAAAATGTTTGTTGGGTAGCATGGATCGAGATTGGGATTTGTCACTCCAATGACGGAGAGATATCTCTGGGCCCTCTCGGTAAAACGATATCCAAAGTAGCTTGCAAGCATGTGACTAATGAGTTTAGTGACGGGGATATTGTATTAAAGAATGATTAAAGAGACTTCTCGATAATGAGATTGAACTAGGTATGGCAATACCGATGATCGAATCTCGGGCAAGTAACATATCGCTGAATAAAGGGAATTGTATACGGGATTATCTGAATCCTCGACATCATGGTTCAAACCGATAAAGATCTTCGTTGAATATGTGGGAGTCAATATGGGCATCTAGCTCCCGCTATTGATTATTGCTCGGAGAGGAGTCTCGGTCATGTCTGCCTATTCTCGAACTGGTAGGGTCACACACTTAACGTTCAGTAACGCGAGGATAGTATTGGGATATACATACTGATGAGACCGGATGTTGTTCGAGCCTCGAGTGAGATCCAGGATATCATGAGGAGCTCTGGAATGGTCTGGAGGTAAAGATTTATATATGGGAAGTGGTTTTTCATGGTTCCAAAAAAGTTTGGAAATTTTTGGTAGAGTACCAGGAAGGTTCTAGAAGGTTCCGAGGTTCCACCATGGGACCCAATGACCCGGGAAGGGCCCACATGGACCAAGGGGTGACGCTACAGTCCACATGGGCTAGCCGCCCCAGCCCCCAAGGCCCACGTCGTTTAAATCTAGAGATAAGGTCTTATCTATAAATTTAAAAGGTTAATTCTAGAGATAAGATATTATCTCTAAATTTAAAGGGATTTCTCTCTTGTGGCCGGCCCTAGGAGAATTTTGGCCTCCCCCGGACACCTAGCCTATATATAGAGTGGAGGCGTATGGAGCAGTCATCCCTTCCACCCTTGGCAGTCCCCCTCTCCCATATCATCATCCTCCTCCTCCGTGTAGCGCTTGGTGAAACCCTGCCGGAATTCCGCTGCCACCACCACCACGTCGTTGTGCTGGCATAGACCCCATCTACCTCTCCACCTTCGCTTGCTGGATTAAGAAGGCGGAGATGCCACCGAGCCGTATGTGTGCACATCTCGGAGGTGCCACTCATGCCGTGCTTGGATCAGATTGAATCGCAAAGGAGTACGACTACGCCAACCATGATCTCTGGATCGTTAAAGCTTTCAGTCTACAAGGGTATGTAGACGCACTCCCCTCTCATTTCTAGCATCTCCATAGAATAGATCTTGGGTGTTTCGTAGGATTTTTTTTCCATGCAACGTTCTCGACAGTGCCATCATGAGCTTGGTCTATGCGTAGATGCTATTTGCACGAGTAGAACACAAACTTGTTGTGGGTGTTGATGTTCATATTGCTTACCTCTTTTGTTATTTCGGATTTCAAAGTATTGTGGGACGAAGCAGCCCGAACCAACCTTACTTGTTCTTGCACAAGAGACCGGTTCCATGACTAATATGCAACTTGTATTGCATAGGTGGCTGGCGTGTGTTTGTTCTCCTACTTTAGTTGAATTTGATTTCACAATGGTGGTCCTTGTAGAAGGTTAAAAGGCAACTTGTATATCACCATTGTGGATTTGCGTAGGTAAGAACGGTTCTTATTAGTTGCCCCTAGAATCCACGTAAAACATGCAACAACAAAGTAGATCACGTCTAACTTGTTTTTGCAGGGCATGTGATGTGATGTGGTATGGCCATGACATGATTTGATAGATGTGATGTATGAGATGATCATGTTTTGTAATACTTCATGACTTGCATGTCGATGAGTATGACAACTGGCAGGAGCCATAGGGTTCTCTTAATATTATTGTATGACCTGCGTGAAACAATCACTAAATGCCATGTAATTGCTTTACTTTATTGCTATGAGTTAGCAATAGTTGTAGTAACAATAGTTGGTGGATAGAACCACATAACGACACCTTGGAGATGATGGATATCATGGTGTCATGCCAGTGATGATGGAGATCGTGCCAGTGCTTTGGAGATGGAGATCAAAAGCATAAGAAGACAAAGGCCATATCATGTCACATATTACTTGCATGTGATGTTTGTCTTTTATTATGCATCTTATTGTGCTTAGAACGAGGGTAGCACTATAAGATGAACCCTCAAACTTAATATCAAGATAAAAGTTTTCTCCCTTAGTATGCACCGTTGTAAAAGTTCGTCGTTTCGAAGCACCTCGTGATGATCGGATGTAATAGACTCTATGTTCACATACAACAGGTGTAAGCCAATTTTACACATGCAGAAATACCTTGGTTAGCTTGACGAGCCTAGCATGCATAGACATGGCCTCGGAACAAAGAGAACCGAAAGGTTAAACATGAGTCACACGGATGATATGATCAACATGTAATTGTTCACCATTGATACGTCTCCAACGTATCTATAATTTTTAATTTATTCATGCTATTATTTTATAAGTCTTGTATGCTTTATACGCCATTTTATATTATTTTTGGGAACTAATCTATTAATCCGGTGCCCAACGACAATTGTTGTTTTCTGCATGTTTTTGGTTTTTCAGAAAATTTGTACCAAACGTGACGTAACTTTTTGATGACTTTTTCTGGACCAAAAGAAGACCAGGAAGCTTCGGAGGGAGACAAGACGCGGCACGATGTAGTGACAAGGGCAAGAGCACGTCCTGGGGGATAAGGCGCTCCCCCACCCATGTGGCGCCCCTTTGTGTCCTTGGCACCACCTCTCGGTCCTATAAATTCACATATATTCTGGAAAACCCTAGAGGAGCATCTGAGACAATTTTTCCGCCGCCGCCGGCGGATGTCTCTGTTCCTCCGCAATCCCGTCTGGAGGCCTTTTTTGGTACTCCACCAGAGGAGGAATCCATCCCAGAGGTCATCTTCATCAACCTTGTTGCCTCCCACATGATGTGTGAGTTGTTCCTACATGACCTACGGGTCCATAGCTGTAGCTAGATCTCTCTCTCTCTCTCTCTCTCTCTCTCTCTCTCTCTCTCTCTCTCTCGCACGCGCGCATTTGATCTTCAACATCATTATCTCATCAGAGACCTATTCGATGTAATCTTTGCGGTGTGTTTGTTGGGATATGTTGAATTGTGAGTTTATGTTCATATTATTCATTGAAACAAATTGATCCAATCTGAGATTTTTTATGTGTGATTTCATATAGCTATGTATCTTTCTGATCTATAAGTATGCTTTGTCCAAGTAGATGAGTAGATCATCAGAGGGAGTGGTGCATAGTAGTAGGTTCAATCTTGCCGTGTCCTCACTCTATGACAGGAGGAGTAGCGAGGCACATATTTGTATTATTGCTACTAAGGATAAAACAATGGGGTCTGGACATATTATTTGGTCTTACTTTGTCTACATTACGTCATCTTACTTAAAGCATTTCTCTATTTGTCATGAACTTAATACCATAGATGCATGCTGAATAACGGTCGATTGGTGGAGTAATAATACTAGATGCAGAATAGTTTCAGTCTACTTATCATGGACATAATGTGTATCTATTGATCATGCCATGAATAATGACATAATTATTGTCTTTTCTATCAATTGCCCAATAGTAATTTGTGCACCCACCGCTACTATGTGATAACCCACAAGTATAGGGTATCACAACAGTTTTCGAGGGTAGAGTATTCAACCCAAATTTATTGATTCGACACAAGGGGAGCCAAAGAATATTCTCGAGTATTAGCAGCTGAGTTGTCAATTCAACCACACCTGAAAGACTTAATATCTGCAGCAAAGTTTTTAGTAGCAAAGTAGTATGGAAGTAACGGTAACGGTGGCAAAAGTGACAGTAGCAGTTTTGTAGTGATTGTAACAGTAGCAACGGAAAAGTAACTTAGCAAAGATCAATATGTGAAAAGCTCATAGGCAATGGATCAGTGATGGATAATTATGTCGGATGGCATTCATCATGCAACGATTATAACATAGGGTGATACAGAACTAGCTCCAATTCATCAATGTAATGTAGGCATGTATTCCATATATAGTCATACGTGCTTATGGAAAAGAACTTGCATGACATCTTTTGTCCTACCCTCCCGTGGCAGCGGGGTCCTAATGGAAACTAAGGGATATTAAGGCCTCCTTTTAGTAGAGAACCGGACCAAAGTATTAGCACTTAGTGAATACATGAACTCCTCAAACTACGGTAATCACCGGAAAGAATCCCAGTTATTGTCACCCTGGGGGATGCGGATCATAACTCGTAATAGGTGTCTACAACTTGCAAGATAGGATCAAGAACACATATATATTCATGAAAACATAATAGGTTCAGATCTGAAATCATGGCACTCGGGCCCTAGTGACAAGCATTAAGCATAGCAAAGTCATAGCAACATCAATCTCAGAACATAGTGGATACTAGGGATCAAACCCTAACAAAACTAACTTGATTACATGGTAAATCTCATCCAACCCATCACCGTCCAGCAAGCCTACGATGGAATTACTCACAAACGGCGAAGAGCATCATGAAATTGGTGATGAAGGATGGTTGGTGATGACGACGGCGTCGATTTCCCCTCTCCGGAGCCCAAATCAGACTCCAGATCTGCCCTCCCGAGGAAGAACAGGAGGTGGCGGCAGCTCCATATCGTGAAACACGATGAACTCTTCTCTCTGATTTTTTTCTCCCCGAATAGGAATATATAGAGTTGGAGTTGAGGTCGGCGGAGCTCCAGGGGGCCCACAAGACAGGGGGCGCGCCCTAGGGGGAGGGGGGGCGCCCCCCTGGCTTGTGACCAGGTGGTGGACCCCCTCCGGTTGATTCTTTCGCCAGTATTTTTTATTAATTTCAAAAATATTCTCTGTAAATTTTCAGGTCAATCCGAGAACTTTTATTTCTGCACAAAAATAACACCAATGCAATTCTGCTGAAAACAGCGTCAGTCCGGGTTAGTTCCATCCAAATCATGCAAATTAGAGTCCAAAACAAGGGCAAAAGAGTTTGGAAAAGTAGATACGATGGAGACGTATCAACTCCCCCAAGCTTAACCCATTGCTTGTCCTCAAGCAATTCAGTTGACAAACTGAAAGTGACAAAGAAAAACTTTTACAAACTCTGTTTGATCTTGTTGTTGTAAATATGTCTAACTGATGTTCAGATTTTCAGCAAGGATTATAGACTAACCACATTCACAATAACATTTAGGTCTCGCATTTACTCATATCAATGGCATAACCAACTAGCGAGCAATAATAATAAATCTCGGATGACAACAATTTTATCAAAACAATCATGATACAATATGATATAATTATATCTCGCTAGCCCTTTCTGAGACCGCAAAACATAAATGCAGAGCACCTCCAAAGAACAAGGACTGACTAGACATTGTAATTCATGGTAAAAGAGATCCAGTCACAATCATACTCAATATCAATTAATAACAAAGCATACAAATGACGGTGGTGCTCTCTAACTGGTGCTTTTTATAAGAAGAGGATGACTCAACAGTAAAGTAAAGTAGATAGGCCCTTCGCAGAGGGAAGCATTGATTTGCAGAGGTGCCAGAGCTCGAGCTTTTAAAACAGGGATGAATAATAATTTTGAGCGGTATGCTTTCATTGTCAACATAACAACCGAGAGATCATGGTATCTTCCATGCTAGATACATTATAGGCGGTTCCCAAACAGAATAGTAAAGTTTTTTACTCCCCCTCCACCAATCAATCACACTCCACAGCGAGCCGAATCCACGGGTACCTTCCATACAAACAACAATCCTGGGGGAGTTTTGTTTCATTATATTTTGATTTGATTTTTGAGCATGGAACTGGGCATCCCGAATACCAGCCACTTTCTCGTGAATGATAGTGAATCAACACATATCGTGAGAATAACCCACCTAGCATGGAAGATACTGACAGCCCCTAGTTACTACATGAGCGATTCGGGCATGCAAAACAGAATATTATTTGAAGGTTTAGAGTTTGGCACATGCAAATTTACTTGGAACGGCAGGTAAATACCGCATATAGGTAGGTATGGTGGACTCATATGGAACAACTTTGGGTTTATGAAAGTGGATGCACAAGCAGTATTCCCGCTTAGTACAAGTGAAGGCTAGCAAGAGACTGGGAAGCGACCTACTAGAGAGCGACAACAGTCATAAACATGCTTTGAGATTAACCAACATTGAATGCAAGCATGAGTAGGATATAAATCACCATGAACATAAATATCGTGGAGGCTATGTTGACTTTGTTTCAACTACATGCGTGAACATGTGCCAAGTCAAGCCACTTGAATCATTCAGAGGAGGATACCATCCTATCATACCACATCACAACCATTTTAAAATGCATGTTGGCACTCAAGACAAACAATTATACACTCTTAGCTAATTAAGCATGGCATGAATAACTATAATCTCTAATTGTCATTGCAAACATGTTTCATCCATAATGAGCTAAATCCAGAATGATGAGCTAATCATATTTACAAAAAAAAAGGTCGAGTTCATACCAGCTTTTCTCCATCTCAATCACTTCATCATATGTCGTCATTATTGCCTTTCACTTGCACGATCAAACGGTGTGAATAATAATAAGAGTGCACGTGCATTGGACTATGCTGGAATCTGCAAACAATAACTCAAAGGAGAAGGCAAGGTAATATGGGCTCTCTGTAAGATAAACAATAATGCATATGAGAGCCACTCAACATTTTCATCGTGGTCTTCTCCTTACGACCCAAAGAAAAGAAATTTCGAAACAAGAATGGGAAAAACTATTTACACGGGAAAGCTCCCAACAAGCAAAAGAAGAACGATAAATCTTTTTGGGTTTTCTTTTATTGATACAACTAAACAAACTAAAAGGTAAAGCTAGAACTAATTTTTTTTAGATTTTTCTCTAGGTTAATTAAACACTCAAGAAGAAAGCGGAAAGAAGAAATAAAATACCATGGATGATACAATGAAAAAGTATAAGCACCGACTACTAAGATGAGTGTGTGAACATGAATGTAATGTCGGTGAGAAATACGTACTCCCCCAAGCTTAGGCTTTTGGCCTAAGTTGGTCTAGGGCCATGGCTGGCCCGGATAATATCCAAAGTCATAGTTGGGGTTGTACTGGGCTGCGGCGGCTACCGCTTGAACGGCTGCAGCGCGGAGGCGAGCGGCTTCCGCCTCTCTCTCGTACTCATTTGCCTCCTCTCTGGTTATAAAGCGTCTCCGTTTTTCCTGAAAGTTAAAGAAGGCAGGAGCAGGAAGGGAAATATGGACAGCATGCTGTCTGTCAAAAATTAGTCGGTACAGGAGGGACTGTTCGTTCCTCTCAAGAAACTGGTAGCGCACCATAGCCTCATTATCAAGAAAAGCTGGTGTTAACTCAATATCATTCCCCTTATGGGTACCCCAAGATAATTAGCTACACGGGTGGCGTAAATCCCGCCAAAGAAATCTCCATCCTTAGAATTTTTATGTAGCCTCCTAGCAATAAGAGCCCCCAAGTTATATCATCTATCTCCCATTACCGCACTCTTAAGAATACTAAGATCAGGTACACAAAGGTGGCTATGTTCATGTTTACCGTTAATACATCTACCTATGAAAAGAGCAAAATAGTGTATAGCATGAAAGTGAATGCTACCCAAGGTGGCCTGTGTAATGTTTCTAGTTTCTCCCACAGTGATGCTGGCAAGGAAATCATTATATTCAGTTTTGTGAGGATCACTATGGCTGCCCCATTGTGGGATTTTGCATGCATCATTAAAATCTTCCAGGTCCATGGTATATGATTCATCATAAAGATTAAATAAAACAGAATGATTATTATGCCTGGATGAAAATTCAAACCTCCGCACGAAGGAATCAGTGAGTTGATAATATTGCTTGCATGGGTCTGAAACGAAATCTTCAAGGCCAGTATTTTGTATGTACACGTAAAATTATTCCTTGAAACCGGCTTGAACCATGAATTGATTCGACGGCCATTCACAAGGCCGCACTTGAGCTTCCCTCGGTGGTTCAAAGTCGGGCTCACGTATCGCGAGTCTCGGGGTCTTCTTGCTCGAGGAACCACCTTGGTATATTCACCTCAACATCTTTCTTTCTCTGAAAAATTTCTGAATTTTTTAGTGACTCACAATAAAGGTGAACAAAACTTAACAAAAACTTATAGCAACTACTCCCACAAGTGCCTAGAGGCTATATCATGCATCAAAACTACTTGGGACCATACAAATTTGACATGCAAGCTCAAGAACAAGGTCACCACAGCAGAAAAAATTTGCAATTTATAAAGCACTAGAACAAAAACTAATTGGACCATTGGAGGAGTCACATACCAAAGAACAATCCCCCAAAACAGTTTTGCAAATGGAGCTTTGCACAAGGAGATCGAAAATGGCAGCAAAATAAGCTAGAACACGGGTTTGAGCAATGGTGGGATTTTTTCTGGAGGAAGACGAAGTGGATGGTGGCTGGAATAAGTGAGGGGGGCCTACGTGGGACCCACAAGCCAGGGGGCGCGCCCAGGGGGGGTGGGCGCGCCCTGCAGGCTTGTGGCCCACTGGTGCAGCCCCCTTATGTGTTCTCAGTGCCAAAAATTCTTAAATATTCCAGAAAAAATCATACTACATTTTCAGGGCATTTGGAGAACTTTTATTTTCAGGTCACTTTTTATTGCACGGATAAAAACAGAAAAATAATCACAATTTTACTTAATTTACTCTAAATAACAGAAGGTAAAAGTTGGGTACAGAAAGTTGTGCTTTCTAAATTCATCCATCTCATGCCCGTCAAAAAGAATCCATCAATAAGGTTGATCAAGTCTTATTGACAAACTTTTTTCGAATGACACGGAACCGGAGAATTTTCGAATAACACTAGGTTACCTCAATGGGGATATGCATATCCCCAACAATAAGTATATCATATTTCTTTTTGGCAGTAGGGAGAGGGAATTCAAAATCTCCAATAATAATCATTGAAATTTTTTCAATGGAGTTGATACTCTGAACTTGAGGTTGTTTCTTCGGAAAGTGTACCGTATGCTCATTACCATTAACATGAAAAGTGACATTGCCCTTGTTGCAATCAATAACAGCCCCTACAGTATTCAAAAAGGGTCTACCAAGGATGATCGACATACCGTCGTCCTTGGGAATATCAAGAATAACAAAGTCCATTAGGATAGTAACATTTGCAACTACGACAGGCACATCCTTGCAAATACCGATGGGTAAAGCAGTTGATTTATCAGCCATTTGCAAAGAGATTTTAGTAGGTGTCAACTTATTCAAATCAAGTCTACGATATAAAGAGAAAGGCATAACACTCACACCAGCTCCAAGATCACATAAAGCAGTTTTAACATAATTTCTTTTAATAGAGCATGGTATAGTAGGTACTCCGAGATCTCCTAGTTTCTTTGGTATTCCACCCTTAAAAGTATAATTAGCAAGCATGGTGGAAATTTCAGCTTCTGGTATCTTCCTTTTATTTGTCACAATATCTTTCATATACTTAGCATAGGGAGATATTTTCAGAATATCAGTCAAGCGCATACGCAAAAAGACAGGTCTAAGCATTTCAACAAAGCGCTCAAAGTCCTCATCATCCTTTTTCTTGGATGGCTTAGGAGGAAAGGGCATGGGTTTCTGAACCCAAGGCTCTCTTTCTTTACCATGCTTCCTAGCAACAAAGTCTCTTTTATCATTTCTTTTGTTCTTAGGTTGTGGGTTATCAAGATCAAGAGCAGGTTCAATCTCCACATCATTATCATTACTAGGTTGAGCATCAACATGAACATCATCATTAATATTATCACTAGGCTCATGTTCATTACCAGATTGTGTCTCAGCATCAGAAATAGAAATATCATTTGGGTTTTCATGAGTATCTATAACAGGTTCACTAGAGGCATGCAAAGTCCTATCATCATTCTTTTTCTTACTTTTGCTAGAATGGCTAGGTGCATCAGTATTAATTATCTGAGAATCTTGCTCAATTCTCTTAGGATGGCCCTCAGGATACAAAGGTTCCTGAGTCATTTTACCACCTCTAGTCACAACTCTAACAGAAAGATCATTGTTCTTACCATTCATCTCATTAAGCAAATCATTTTGTGCCTTAAGTACTTGTTCTACTTGAGTAGTTACCATGGAAGCATGTTTACTAATAAGCTTAAGATCATTGATAGTTCTACTCATATAATCACCTAAGCGATCAAGCATGTAAGCATTGTGTTTCAATTGTCTACTAACATAAGCATTGAAATTTTCTTGCTTAACAATAAAGTTATCAAACTCGTCCAAGCATTGGCTAGCAGACTTATTATAAGGAATATCGCCTTCATCAAATCTATGGAGATAATTTACCTCTACTACCTGTGTCGGGTTATCGAGACCATGTATTTCTTCAATAGGTGGTAGATTCCTAACATCTTTAGCTTTAATACCCTTTTCTTTCATAGATTTCTTTGCCTCTTGCATATCTTCAGGACTGAGGAATAGAATACCTCTTTTCTTCGGAGTTGTCTTGGGAGGTGGTTCGGGAATAGTCCAATCATTATCATTGCTCAATATATTATTCAATACTAGTTCAGCTTGTTCAACAGTTCGTTCCCTGAAAACACAACCAGCACAACTATCTAGGTGGTCCCTAGAAGCATCGGTTAGTCCATTATAAAAGATATCAAGTATTTCGTTTTTCTTGAGAGGATGATCAAGCAAAGCATTAAGTAATTGGAGAAGCCTCCCCCAAGCTTGCGGGAGACTTTCTTCTTCAGCTTGCACAAAGTTAAATATTTCCTGCAAGGCAGCTTGTTTCTTATGGGCAGGAAAATATTTTTCAGAGAAGTAATATATCATATCCTGGGGACTACGCACACAACCAGGAGCAAGAGAATTAAACCATATCTTAGCATCACCCTTTAATGAGAAAGGAAACAACTTAAGAATATAATAATAGCGAATTTTTTCCTCATGAGTGAATAAGGTGGCTATATCATTCAATTTAGTAAGATGTGCCACAACAGTTTCAGATTCATAACAATGGAAAGGATCAGATTCAACCAAAGTAATTAACTCAGGATCGACAGAGAATTCATAATCCTTATCAGTAACAAAGATAGGTGAAGTAGCAAATTTAGGATCATATTGCATTCTAGCATTCAAAGATTTTTCCTTCCACTTGCATAGCAATTTCTTAAGATCATCTCTATCCTTACAAGCAAGAAAGTCCCTAGCTACCTCTCCTTCCATAACATAACCCTTAGGTATATTAGGTAATTCATATCTAGGAGAGCTAGGTCTAGCAGGTGTATCATAGTGTTCAGTTTCAATAATTTCATCAGATTCAGAAATATCATCAGTTTTAGCATTGACTCTAGCAATTTGTTCATCAAGAAATTCACCCAGTGGCACAGTATTATCAAGCAAAGTATCATCATAAGCATCATGCATAGAAGAAGTGGCATCATCAATTACTTACGACATTTCAGAATTACTAGCAGGTGGTGGTGTCGCAAATTTACTCATAACAGAAGGTGAATCAAGTGCAGAGCTGGATGGCAGTTCCTTATCTCCCCTCGTAGTAGAGGGATAGATCTTGGTTTTGGGTCTTTCAGATTCTTCATAGTGATCAACAGATATAAGTCCCAAGTGACTCAGAGAATAGAGCTATGCTCCCCGGAAACGGCGCCAAAAAAGGGTCTTGATAACCCACAAGTATAGGGGATCACAACAGTTTTCGAGGGTAGAGTATTCAACCCAAATTTATTGATTCGACACAAGGGGAGCCAAAGAATATTCTCGAGTATTAGCAGCTGAGTTGTCAATACAACCACACCTGAAGGACTTAATATCTGCAACAAAGTTTTTAGTAGCAAAGTAGTATGGAAGTAACGGTAACGGTGGCAAAAGTGACCGTAGCAGTTTTGTAGTGATTGTAACGGTGGCAAAAGCTCGTAGGCAATGGATCAGTGATGGATAATTATGTTGGATGGCATTCATCATGCAACGGTTATAACATAGGGTGATACAGAACTAGCTCCAATTCATCAATGCAATGTAGGCATGTATTCCATATATAGTCATACGTGCTTATGGAAAAGAACTTGCATGACATCTTTTGTCCTACCCTCCCATGGCAGCGGGGTCCTAATGGAAACTAAGGGATATTAAGGACTGCTTTTAATAGAGAACCGGACCAAAGCATTAGCACTTAGTGAATACATGAACTCCTCAAACTACGGTAATCACTGGAAAGAATCCCAGTTATTGTCACCCTGGGGGATGCGGATCATAACTCGTAATAGGTGTCTACAACTTGCAAGATAGGATCAAGAACACATATATATTCATGAAAACATAATAGGTTCAGATCTGAAATCATGGCACTCGGGCCCTAGTGACAAGCATTAAGCATAGCAAAGTCATAGCAACATCAATCTCAGAACATAGTGGATACTAGGGATCAAACCCTAACAAAACTAACTCGATTACATGGTAAATCTCATCCAACCCATCACCGTCCAGCAAGCCTATGATGGAATTACTCATGAACGGCGGAGAGCATCATGAAATTGGTGATGAAGGATGGTTGGTGATGACGACGGCGTCGATTTCCCCTCTCCGGAGCCCAAATCAGACTCCAGATCTGCCCTCCCGAGGAAGAACAGGAGGTGGTGGCGGCTCCGTATCGTGAAACGCGATGAACTCTTCTCTCTGATTTTTTCCTCCCCAAATAGGAATATATAGAGTTGGAGTTGAGGTCGGCGGAGCTCCAGGGGGCCCACAAGACAGGTCTGCCTCCGGTTGGTGGACCCCCTCCGGTTGATTCTTTCGCCAGTATTTTTTATTAATTCCAAAAATATTCTTCGTAAATTTTCAGGTCAATCCGAGAACTTTTATTTCTGCACAAAAATAACACCAAGGCAATTCTGCTGAAAACAGCGTCAGTCCGGGTTAGTTCCATCCAAATCATGTAAATTAGAGTCCAAAACAAGGGCAAAAGAGTTTGGAAAAGTAGATATGATGGAGACGTATCACTATGCTCATGAGAGAGATGCCTCTAGTGAACGCTATGGCCTCCGGGTCCATCTTTATATTTTATATATCAATAACCAACAAAATATTTGTTGTCATTTATTTAATTTTCATTTATATTTATATATCCTACTCTATCACATTTAATCCATGCAATTAACGAGTACAAGGGGCTTAACAACCCTCTTGCCCGCGTTGGGTGCAAGTATTTGCTCTTGTGTGTGCAGGAACTGTTGATCGTTTGTTTGGATATCTTTCTATTGGTTCAATAAACCTTGGTTCTTAACCGAGGTAAATATTTTTCTCTACTTCACTACATCGCCCTTCCTCTTCGGGGAAAACCCCAACGCATATCACAAGTACCAAGAAGAATTTCTGACATGGCCTCGAAACACAGAGGATCGAAAGGTTAAACATGATTCATATGGATGATATGATCAACATGTCAATGTTCACCATTGAAACTACTCCATCTCACATGATGATCGGACTTGGGTTAGTGGCTTTGGATCATGTATCACTTAGCAACTTGAGGGATGTTGATTTAAGTGGGATTTCATTAGTAATTTGATTAATTGAATTGATTATCTTGAACATAGTCTAAATAACTTTGCAAATATATTGTAGATCAATGACTCGCGATGTAGCTCTGCTCAATTTTAATGCGTTCTTAGATAAACAAAAGCTGAAAGATGACGGAAACAACTTTGCGGTCTGCCTCCGTAATCTAAGGATTATCCTCACTATTGCATAGAATGCTTATGTCCTTGATGCACTGCTCGGTGCATCACCCCCTCCAGCTTTGTCTGTAGACGTTGTGAAGTGGCAGGCAAGACATGATGACTAGTCGATAGTTCATTGTTCCATGCCATACGACTTAGAACCAATGTTCCAAAAATGTTTTGAGCACCACGTGGCATTTGGGATGATTGAGGAACTAAAAATGGAATTTCAGACTCACGCCTGTGTGGAGAGGTATGAAGCCTCAGACAAGTTCTTGAGCTGTAAGATGAAGGAGAACAACTCCATTGTGAGCATGTACTCAAAATGTCTGGGTATGTTGATTGCCTCAGTCAGTTGGGATAAAACATTCTTGAAGTTGCGATTGACAGAGTTCTTCGGTCACTTCCACCAAGCTACAAGGGTTTTGTGATGAACTGTAACATGCAAGGAATGGACAAGACACTCCCTGGCTTTTCGTGATGCTTAAAACAACATAAGTAGAAATCAAGAAAGAGAATCAAATGTTGATGGTAAAAAAGACCGCCAGTTTCAAGAAGGCTAAGGGAACGAAAGGGAACTTCCAAAAGAATGGCAAGTGATACTTGTGATCTGCGTCGGGTTTTCCGTGAAGAGGAACGGGTAATTGCAACACAAAGTGGGTAAGTATTTCCCTCAGTTATGAAACCAAGGTTTATTGAACCAATAGGAATATCAATCCTCAACCGTCTTCAGTGGCTGCACACAAATGAACAAACAACTTGCACCCAACGGGGGCAAGAGGGTTGTCAATCCCCTTGATCTCGTTATTTGCAAGCAAATGAGTTGTGTAGATAATTGTTGATAAATGTAAATTGCAAAATAAATAAAAAGTAAATAAAGGCAGCGAGGTAATAGTAGCGTTTGTAAATACATAAGTGAATAGACCCGGGGCCATAGTTTTCCCTA
This sequence comes from Elymus sibiricus, assembly GCA_039707655.1. NCBI lineage: Eukaryota > Viridiplantae > Streptophyta > Magnoliopsida > Poales > Poaceae > Elymus > Elymus sibiricus. Next base: position 129,358,202 of record CM077667.1, read on the forward strand.
GCGGCATCTCTCATGTAGGCAACATACGGTGGGTAACAAATTACTGTTGGGAAATTGATAGAAAAGCAGATAGTATGCGATTTTCACGACAATGATCCTTTGTATATAGGCATCACGTCCATAAACAAGTAGGCCGACTCCTACCTGCACCTATTACTATTACTCCACTCATCGACCGCTATCCAGCATGCATCTAGAGTATTAAGTGAAATAGAGTAATGCATGGAGAACGATGACATGATGTAGACAAAGTCAACTCAAGCAATATGAATGAAACCCATCGTGTTATCCTTAGTAGTAACAACACAAAGACGCATCTTGTCCCCTAATTTGTCACCGGGATATAGAAACTCGCCAGGTTGAATCTACCACAACGCACCACTCCCACCGATGAAATATCAATCTACTTGGCCAAAGCACATCAATAAATTGGAGAGCATTATGAAGCTATAGTGATCATGCAATTAAGATACAATATATATCAGAGGTATCTCAAATACTTTTCATGAATAATCTGAACATAAACCCACAATTCATTGGATCCCAACAAACACACCGCACAATAGGATTACATCGGATAGATCAAAGCGAAGATGCGATGACCATTGTATTGAAGATCAAGAGATAGAGAGATTGCCATCTAGGTACTAGCTATGGACCCTTAGGTTTATGGTGAACTACTCACACATCATCATGAAAGCAACAAGGTTGATGTAGAGGCCCTCCGTGATCGATCTTCCCTCCGGCAGGGTGCCGGAACGGAGCTCCAGATGGCCTCGCGACGGAACAGAGACTTGCGGCGAAGAAAAGGGTTTCGGGATTGCTTCTGGGTTTTTTGAAATATTAGAGAATTTATAGGCCAGAGAGGGGCGCCGGGAGGCAGCCGAGGGGGCCAACACATATAAGGGCGCGACCCCCCTAGGGCGCGCCCTGATGTTTGGTGGGGGCCCTCATGCACCTCCCGGCCTCCTTCTGAAGCTTCTAAGTCTTCTTATGGTCCAAAAAAAATCATCAAAAAGTTTTGTGGCAATTGGACTTCGTTTGGTAATGTAAACCTGAAAAGTAAAAAACATGCAGAAAATAGCAACTCGCACTGGGAACTGGGTCAATAGGTTAGTGCTCAAAAATATTATAAATTGGTAAATAATGACCCAAAAAGTATCCTAGAATGATAATATATCAGCATGGAACAATAAAAAAAATTAGATACGCTGGAGACATATCAAGCATCCCCAAGCTTAATTCCTGCTCGTCCTCAAGTAGGTAAATGATAAAACAGAATTTTTGATGTGACATGCTATCCATTATGTAATTTTATGCATGTATGCTCATTGAGAAAAGATGAATCAACAAATATTAACACATCAATATTCAAAGTGTAAGAAACAAAGTCATTAATCCTTAAAAGTATACGATCCTTAAGAAATGTTTCCCCCCCATTCATCTTATTATATAAGCAAGGCATGGCTCCATCTTCACCACATTAATACAAATGTTAAGCACCACGGTGTCCAAGTCAGGCAATTAGACCGTACTTTTTCAATATGCATCAACTTTTTATTCTTCACGCAATACATGAGCGTGAGCCATTGGACATAGCATTTAGGTGGAATAGAGTATGGTGATAGATATAAAAGGGGTAAAAATTGGAGAAGATAGTCTCACATCAACTAGGCATACCAACGGTCTATGGAGATGCCCATCGATAGATATCAATGCGAGGAGTAGGGATTGCCATGCAAATGATGCACTAGAGCTATAAGCGTATGAAAGCTCAAATGAAGCTAAGTGGGGTGTGCATCCAACTTGCTTGCTCATGAAGACCTCGGGCATTTGAGGAAGCCCGTCATAGGAATATACAAGCCAAGTTTGTAATAATGAATAGGTAATTCTCACTAGCATATGGAAGTGACATATCATGAGACTCTCTACATGAAGAGCATGGTGCCACTTTGAGGCACAAGTGTGGTAAAAGATAGTACCAAAGTTCCTTCTTTCATTTTCTCTCGTTCATTTTTTAATGGTGGGCTCATTTGGCCTCCCCCATCTTTATTTTTCGTCCGGAGTCTCATCTCGACTTGTGGGAGAATCAGAGTCTCCATAATTCTTTCCTCACTGGGAGAATGCTCTAATAATGATGATCATCACACTTTTATTTACTTACAACTCGATATGGAGAACTGATATGAAGATATGACTCTGTATGAATGCCTCTGGCAGTGTACCAGGATGTGCAATGATCTAACGTGACATGTATCAAAAATATGATGAACGGTGGCTTTGCCACAAATACTATGTCAGTTCTATATGATTATGCAAAGCAATATGACGATGAACAAACTAGTCATGTGAAGTGATGATGGAATTTGCATGGCAATATATTTCGGAATGGCTATGGAAATGCCATGATAGGTAGGTATGGTGGCTGTTTGCAATAAGATATAATAAGGCTTATGTGCAACAGAGCGTATCATGTCACGGGGTTTGGATGCACCGGCGAAAGTTGCACCGATCCTCGAGGTGAGAATGGGCAATGCACGGTACCGAAGAGGCTAGCAAATATGAGAAGGTGAGATTGCGTATGTCCATGGTTATACATTAGTCATAAAGAACTCATATACTTATTGTAGAGTTTTATTAGTTTTATCATAGATCAAAGTACTACTCGCATGCCCCGAGGGAAGTGGATGGTAGGAGTGAACCATCGCACGCTTCCGACACGAAACAACACTAGGATTTCAACGGGGAATAGAAATGCTCACACATCATCACCATGCCTCTTTAATTTTTTAGATGAACAAAAAGGTCAACCTTTCTTAATATCGACACTTCTACGGGTCAACAATTATGAACTCACACATGTTTCATATTATCATATAAATATCATTGACCCACAATTTCTCTATATGTGCTACTTGATGGTTTTGATTATCACTCATTGAATACCTAATATTTATGTACTAGTATTATGACCCATGAAAATTACCGCCACTCTTTATTAACTCTCAAACAAATATAAGTGAATAACAAGAGTGAAATCATTTCTATAAAATCTACACGCCACCGTGCTCAAAAAGATATAAGTGAAGTACTAGAGCAAGTGCTAAGCTCAAAAGATATAAGTGAAGCACATAGAGTATTCTAACAAATTATGATGAAGGTATGTCTCTCTTAAATAGGTGATTCCAGCGAACAATGATTGTGGCAAACTGAAAGTAAAAGCAAACAAAAGCAAACGACGCTCCAAGCAAAAGTCATATCATGTGACGAATAAAAATATAGCTTCAAGTGACATACCGATGTTTTGAGACGAAAGAGGGGATGCCATCCGGGGCATCCCCAAGCTTAGACGCTTGAGTCTCCTTTAAAATATTACCTTAGGGTGCCTTGGGAATCCCCAAGCTTAGGCTCTTGCTACTCCTTATTCCATGGTCCATCATAATAACACCCAAAACTTGAAAACTCAATCACACAAACTTAACAAGACTTCATGAGATCCGTTAGTATAAGAAACATATTGCATACTTTAGGTACTTTTATAAATTGATTCTTATTTCATAATTTCATAATAGGTACTGTATTCTAACTTCTCCATGGCTTATACCCCCCGATACAATCCATAGCATTATCAAAACAAGCAACTACGCAAGCAAAAACAGAATCTGTCTAAAACAGAATAGTCTGTAGAAATCTGTAGAGAACCTATACTTCTGTAACTCTAAAAACTCTGAACAATTATGAAACCTTGAAAATTGGTATAGAAACACAGTGTAAAAATTTGAGATCATTATCACGCTCTAGTAAAAAACGAAAATTCCTGCACTGGAGTCAAAAGTTTCTGTTTTGTTTCAGCATCGATTCTATTCATCTCGTGAGTCACCCCAAAGGCTTTACTTGGCACAAACACTAATTTAAACGCAAAAACATAATCATTACAGAGGCAATAATCATGTTATAAAAAATAAATAGAAAGTTTAAAGCAAAAATTTAAAGATAACTATTGGGTTGCCTCCCAACAGGCGCTATTGTTTTATGCCCCTAGCTAGGCATAATGCATAGTATCAAGGATTGTCATCTTTGACATGAAACTTCTCAATAACACAACCATGGATAATAGGTGCAATAGGAGGATTGGCAATAGGATCCTTTATCAAGTTTATAAAGTTGGGATGAACACTAATCATATTTAGATCCTCGTTTCTTTTGGTAGGAGGTGTACTAATGCTCTTAGGAATATATATGAACTTGGGGGTTTTTGTTTTGAGAGGTACTAGCATTAGTTTTAGAAGGTGTGAAAGCGGAACCTACTTTGTCAATGACTTCTTCCATTTTATCAATTCTATTAAAGCCATTGTTGAGGAAATCGTTAACTGGTAGCTGCTCGGTTGGATGGCGAGTAGGGGATTAATAGGCTAATCGGCAAGTTAATCGGCCATTTAATCAATTAATCGGCTGAATTATCAGTTAATCGGCTAGTCGGGGACCCTATGAGTAGGGATTAATCGACAAGTTAACTGGTTAATCGGGTGAATTCTTGAACAGGGATTAAAGCCTTGTTCTATCCTCTCATCAATAGTAGTGTCTTTCTCATTTAAAGCTTTCAAAGTCATTCCTACCCGTGACCCAAGTTGAGTGATATGATTATGAAGTTTTTTATCCAACTCCTCAATTGGTTTATTTGTGATCATTTTCTTTTCAATAGCATCAAGCCTTTGCATAACATGTTCCAAGGTCAAACTAGTCTCATTGACAATAATGGGTGGTGTCCCAACAAGATTTTCAATTGCATTATAGGCATCCAAAGTGTGACACATTAAGAAATTCCCACCGGTGATGGTGTCAAGTACAAACCTATACCAAGTGGTCACACCAACATAAAAATTGTGAATCAAGGTAGTAGTGGATAACTTTTTAGTTTCTTTATTTTGAGAAAAGCAAATTCAATGCCATGCATCTTTCAAACTTTCTCCTCCCCTTTGTTTAAAATTTACCACATCATCATTGGGAGTAAAGCGAGCGGAAGAAGAACTAGCCATGACTTCGAATAAGAAAACTAGTAACAGGCAAAGATAAATATTTTTGTATTTTTGATTTTTATGAGACAAGCTAAATTTAACAGCAAATAAAAAGAATAACAAGTGAATGAAAATTTGTGTGAAGTTACTTGATAGTTGATGATGATATTCTTGCACCCAACGCGGGCAAGAGGGTTGTCAATCCCCTTGATCTCGTTATTTGCAAGCAAATGAGTTGTGTAGATAATTGTTGATAAATGTAAATTGCAAAATAAATAAAGGCAGCAAGGTAATAGTAGCGTTTGTAAATATATAAGTGAATAGACCCGGGGGCCATAGTTTTCCCTCGCGGCATCTCTCATGTAGGCAGCATACGGTGGGTAACAAATTACTGTTGGGCAATTGATAGAAAAGCGGATAGTTATGTGATTTTTACGGCAATGATCATGTGTATATAACATCACGTCCATAAACAAATAGGCCGACTCCTGCCTGCACCAATTACTATTACTCCACTCATCGACCACTATCCAGCATGGATCTAGAGTATTAAGTAAAACAGAGTAATGCATGAAGAATGATGACATGATGTGGACAAAGTAAACTCAAGAAATATGAATGAACCCCATCGTGTTATCCTTAGTAGCAGCAACACAAATACGCATCTTGTCCCCTACTTTGTCACTGGGATATAGAAACTCGCCAGGTTGAACCTACCACAACGCACCACTCCCACCGATGAAATATCAATCTACTTGGCCAAAGCACATCAATAAATCGGAGAGCATTACGAAGCTATAATGATCATGCAATTAAGAGACTATATATATCAGAGGTATCTCAAATACTTTTCATGAATAATCCGAACATAAACCCACAATTCATCGGATCCTAACAAACACACCGCACAATAGGATTACATCGGATAGATCAAAGCGAAGATGCGATGACCATTGTATTGAAGATCAAGAGATTTCCATCTAGGTACTAGCTATGGACCCGTAGGTCTGTGTTGAACTATTCACACATCATGATGAGGGCAGCAAGGTTGATATAGAGGCCCTCCGTGATTGATCCCCCCCTCCGGCAGGGTGCCGGAACGGAGCTCCAGATGGCCTCACGACGGAACAGGGACTTGCGGCGGCGGAAAAAGGGTTTCGGGACTACTTCTGTTTTTTTGCAATATTAGAGAATTTATAGGTCAGAGAGGGGCGTCGGGAGGCAACCGAGGGGGCCACCACATATCAGGGCGTGCCCCCCCTAGGGCGCGCCCTGATGTGTGGTGGGGCCCTCGTGCGCCTCCCGGCCTCCTTCCGAAGCTTCCAGGTCTTCTGATGGTCCAGAAAAAATCATCAAAAAGTTTCGTGGCAATTGGACTTCGTTTGGTAATGTAAACCTGAAAAGTAAAAAACATGCAAAAAACAACAACTGGCACTGGGCACTGGGTCAATAGGTTAGTGCTCAAAAATATTATAAATTGGTAAATATTGACCCAAAAAGTATCCTAGAATGATAATATATCATCATGGAACAATAAAAAATTATAGATAAATTGGAGACGTATTAGCAAGCAAGTTGCCGCTCCCTTGAAGAAGCTCAAGGTTGGACCTAAACCTAACACCGAGTGTTTCAACTCCAAGGGGAATGGACACTTTAAGCGGAACTGTCCGAAGTATTTGGCAGATAAGAAGGTTGGTGGCATGAATAAAGGTATATTTGATATACATGTTATTGATGTGTACCTTACTAGTGCTCATAGTAGTGCCTGGGTATTTGATACTGGTTCAGTTGCTAATATTTGTAACTCGAAATAGGAGTTGTGGAATAAACAAAGACTAGCTAAGGACGGGGTGACGATGCACGTTGGAAATGGTTACAAGGTTGATGGGATCGCCGTCGGCACGCTCCCTCTACATCTACCTTTGGGATTAGTTTTAAACCTCCATATTTGTTATTTGGTGCATGCATTAAGCATGAACATTATATCTGGATCTTGTTTATTAGGAGATGATTATTCATTTAAATTAGATAATAATGGTTGTTTTATTTTTATGAGTAATATCTTTTATGGTCATGCACCCAATTTGAATGGTTTATTCTTGTTGAATCTCAATAGTACTGATACACATGTTCATAATATTGATGCCAAAGGATGCAAAGTAGATAAAGATAGTAACACATACTTGTGGTAGTGCCGCTTAGATCATATTGGTGTAAAGCGCATGAGGAAAATCCATAGTGACAGACTTCTGGAATCACTTGATTTTGAATTACTTGAAACATATGAACCGTGCCTCATGGGCAAGATACTAAGAAGTACAATGGAGCGGGCAAGTGACTTATCAAAAATAATACATACCGATGTATGCGGTCTGGTGAGCGTTGAAGCATGCGGTGGATATCAATATTTTTCGACCTTCACAGATTACTTAAGTAGACATGGTTATATTTACTTAATGAAACACAAGTATGAAACATTTGAAAAGATCAAGAAATTTCAGAGTGAAGTAGAAAATCATCCTAATAAGAAGACAAAATTTCTACGATCGGATCGTCGAGGTGAATATCTGAGTTACGAGTTTGGCATGCATTTAAGACAATGTGGAATTGATTCACTACTCACGCCACCTGGAACACCACAGCGTAATGGTGTGTCCAAACGTTGTAATCATACTCCATTAGATATGGTGCGTTCTATCACGTCTCTGACCGATTTGCCACTATCATTTTGGGGTTATGCATTAGAGACAACCACATTCACTTTAAATAGGGCACCATCTAAACCGATTGAGACGACACCATATAAATTATGGTTTGTCAAGAAAACTAAGCCGCCGTTTCTTAAAATTTGGGGATGCGACACTTATGTCAAGATGCTCCAGCCTGATAAGCTCGAACCCAAAGTGGAGAAGTGTGTCTTCATAGGATACCCTAAAGACACAATTGGGTATACCTTCTATCACAAATCCGAAGGCAAGATCTTTGTTGCCAAAAATGGATCCTTTCTAGAGGAGTTCTCTCGAAAGAAGTGATTGGGAGGAAGGTAGAGCTTGATGAGGTTATCGAACCTTCTCTCAAATTTGGAGAGTAGCGCAACACAAAAATATGTTCCTGTGGTGCCAACACCAGCTAGAGAGGAAGCTAATGATGATGATCATGAAACTTCAAATCAAGCTACTACCGAACTTCGTAGGTTGGCAAGGACACGTAATGCCCCTGAGTTATGGTGATCCTATCTTGGAAGTCATGTTGTTAGACAACGGTGAACCTACGAGCTACGAGGAAGCAATGATGAGCCCGAATTCTGAGAAATGGCTAGAGGCCATGAAATCCGAGATAGGATGCATTTATGAAAATCAAGTATATTGACTGTGAAGGACTTACTCGATGACCGAAAGGCCATTGAGGACAACTGGATCTTTAAGAAGAAAACATACGTTGATGGTAATGTCACTGTCTATAAAGCTCGACTTGTCGCAAAGGATTTTGATACTTCTATTTTGCATCATGATTTCCTACTATTATTTATATTATTTTTGGTCATTATTCCACTTTATGATACAATTTTAATGCCCTTTCTCTCTGAATGTACAAGGATTACATGGAGAGGAACGTTACCGATAGCTGGAATTCTGGACCCGAAAAAGCCACATCAGAGATACCTATTATGCCGAACTCCAAATGACCAGAAATTTTACGGAGAATATCTTTGGAATATATAAAAAATACTGGAGCCAAGAAATACTAGAGTTGGGCCACCTGTCGCTCACAAGGCAACAGGGCGCGCCCTGATTCCTTGTGGGTCCCACATGCGGTCTCCGGTCCCCCTCTTCTACTATATGAAGGGTTTGGACCTAGAAAAAATAAAGAGGAGACTGTCAAGATGAAGGGTCGCTATCTCGAGGCGGAACCTGGACAGGAGCACTTTTGATCTCCGGTGGAACGATTTCGCTAGGGAAACTTCCCTCCTGGAGGGGGAAATCGAAGCCATCGTCATCAGCAACCCTTCCTCCATCGTCGGAGGACCAATCTTCATCAACATCTTCACCAGCACCATCTCATCTCAAACCCTAGTTCATCTCTTGTATCCAATCTTTGTCTCAAAACCTCAGATTGGTACCTATGGGTTACTAGTAGTAATGATTACATCTCGTAGTTCATACTTGTTGGTTTATTTGGTGGAATATTATATGTTTAGATCCTTAATGATATTGAACACCACTCTGTTCTTGAACATGAACATGATTTTTGAGTAGTTACTTTTGTTCTCGAGGACATGGGAGAAGTCTTGTTATAAGTAATCATGTGATGTTGGTATTCGTTCGATATTTTTATGATATGTATGTTTCTCTTCCTTTAGTGGTGTCATGTGAACGTCGACTACATGACACTTCACCGTGTTTGGTCCTAAAGGGAAGCATTGGGGAATGATAAGTAGATGATGGGTTGCGAGAGTGACAGAAGCTTAAACCCTAGTTTATAAGTTGTTCCGTAAGGGGATGATTTGGATCCACATGTTTAATGCTATGGTTAGATTTATATTAATTCTTCTTTTGTAGTTGCAGATGCTTGCGAGAGGGGGTAATCATAAGTGGGTTGTTTTTTCAAGTAAGAAAAACACCTTAGCACCGGTCCACCCACATATCAAATTATCAAAGTAGCGAACGCAAATCAACTAAATATGATGAACGTGAATAGACGGAAATTCCCATGTGTCCACGAGAGTGCTTTGCTTTATATAAGAGAACTTTCAGGCTTATCCTTTGCTACAAAAAGGATTGGGCCACCTTGCCGCACCTTTGTTACTACTACTACTACTACTACTACTACTACTACTACTACTACTACTACTACTACTACTACTACTACTACTACTACTACTACTACTACTACTACTACTACTACTACTACTACTACTACTACTACTACTACTACTTGTTACTTGTTACGAATTATCTTGCTACAATACTATCTATCACTGTTAGTTACAACACTTGCAGAGAATACCTTGCTGAAAACCGCTTGTCATTTCCTTCTTCTCCTCATTGGGTTCGACACTCTTACTTATTGAAGGGACTACGATTGATCCCCTATACTTGTGGGTCATCAAGACCCCTTTTTGGCGCCATTGCTGGGGAGTGAAGCGTGATAACCCACAAGTGTAGGGGATCGTTTGTATCCTTTTGCGATAAGTAAGAGTGTCGAACCCAACGAGGAGCTAAAGGTAGAATTAATATTCTCTCAAGTTCTATCGATCAACTTTACGCACGCTAACACTTACTTTACCTAGAATAAGTATGAAACTACTTTGCGGGAAGGAAACTAGAAGTACTTAGTAGGAGTAGTAGATAGGTTTGCAAGAAAATAAAAATAAAGTAAATAAAAGTTATGGACTTTTTTAGATAAATATTAATTAAGTTAGTTGTTTAGTAGAAAGCTTTTTTGTAACACAGGAGAAGGATTTGTCCTTAGGCAATTGATAACTAGATCGGTAATCATTATTGCAGTTTTATATAAGGGAGAGGCATGAGCTAACATACTTTCCGTACTTGGATCATATGAACTTATGATTGGAACTCTAGCAAGCATCCGCAATTACTAAAGATCATTAAGGTAAAACACAACCATAGAATTAAGTTACAAGTCTCCTTTACTCCCATACGCAACAACCCCCTTACTCGGGTGTTGATACTTGTGATCTGCGTCGGGTTTTCCGTGAAGAGGAACGGGTTATTGCAGCACAAAGTGGGTAAGTATTTCCCTCAGTTATGAAACCAAGGTTTATCGAACCAATAGGAATATCAATCCTCAACCATCTTCAGCGGTTGCACACAAAAGAACAAACAACTTGCACCCAACGCGGGCAAGAGGGTTGTCAATCCCCTCGATCTCGTTATTTGCAAGCAAATGAGTTGGGTAGATAATTGTAAATTGCAAAATAAAATAAAAAGTAAATAAAGGCAGCAAGGTAATAGTAGCGTTTGCAAATTTATAAGTGAATAGATCCGGGGGCCATAGTTTTCCCTAGCGGCATCTCTCATGTAGGCAGCATACGGTGGGTAACAAATTACTGTTGGGCAATTGATAGAAAAGCGGATAGTCATGCGATTTTCACGGCAATGATCATGTATATATAGGCATCATGTCCATAAACAAATAGGCCGACTCCTGCCTGCACCTATTACTATTACTCCACTTCAAGAGCGCTTCTATGGTTGCCTCTCTACGTATTAAGTTCATGACAAACAGAGTAATGCATGGAGAACGATGAGATGATGTAGACAAAGTAAACTCAAGCAATATGAATAAACCCCATCGTGTTATCCTTAGTAGCAACAACCCAAAGACGCATCTTGTCCCCTACTTTGTCACTGGGATATAGAAACTCGTCAGGTTGAACCTACCACACAATGCATCACTCCCACCGAAGATAGATCAATCTACTTGGCCAAAGCACATCAATAAATCGGAGAGCATTACGAAGCTATAATGATCATGCAAATAAGAATCTTAATATTCAGAGGTGACTCAAATACTTTTCATGAATAATCTGAACATAAACCCACAATTCATCGGATCCCAACAAACACACCGCACAATAGGATTACATCGGATAGATCAAAGCGAAGATGCGATGATCATTGTATTGAAGATCGAGAGATAGAGAGATTGCCATCTAGGTACTAGCTATGGACCCGTAGGCCTGTGGTGAACTACTCACACATCATCATGAGGGCAGCAAGGTTGATGTAGAGGCCCTCCGTGATCGACCCCCCTCCGGCAGGGTGCCGGAACGGGGCTCCAGATGGCTTCGCGGCGGAACAGAGACTTGCGTCGGCGTAAAAAGGGTTTCGTGACTGCCTCCAGGGTTTTTGCAATAGATGAGAATTTATAGGGCAGAGAAAGATGTCGGGAGGGCCTCCAGGGAGGCACAAGCCAACAGGGCGCGCCAGGGAGGCACAAGCCAAAAAATATTCTAGAATGATAATATATCAGCATGGAACAATAAAAAATTGTAGATACGCTAGAGACGTATCAAGCATCCCCAAGCTTAATTCATGCTCGTCCTCGAGTAGGTAAATGATAAAAACAGAATTTTTGATGTGACATGCTATCCATTATATAATCTTATGTATGTATGCTCATTGAGAAACGATGAATCAACAAATATTAACATAGCAATACTTAAAAGTATAAGAAACAAAATCATCAATCTTTCAAAGTATACGATTCTCAAATAATGTTCACCCCCCATTCATCTTATTATATTAGCAAGGCATGGCTCCATCTTCACCACATTAATACAAATGTCAAGCACCATGGTGTTCAAGTCAGGCATTTGTATTATACTTTTTCAATATGCATCAACTTTTTATTGTTCATGCAATACATGAGTGTGAGCCATTGGACATAGCATTAGGTGGAATAGAATATGGTGGTAGATATCAAAGGGGCAAAAAGTGGAGAAGATAGTCTCGCATCAACTACGCGTACCAACGGGCCATGAAGATGCCCATCAATAAATGTCAATGCAAGGAGTAGGGATTGCCATGCAAATGATGCACTAGAGCTATAAGTGTATGAAAGCTCAAATGAAGCTAAGTGTGGTTGATGACGGGAAAATGGGGCGACAAGAATACTCGCGTCCACGTCATAGAGACAGATAGGAATATGAATTTAAATTGCGCGAATGTAAATGACCAATATCAAAGATTGCGGTTCATACTTCCGGAACTCATACATTTATATATAAATTCCGTTAATTACATCTCCGAAGAGAAGACCCCTGATTAAGAATTCCAACATATCTATTACATAGGATTACATCACATATGACTATTACAAAAGATAAAATAAAACTAAGAAATCCTCCTCGCTGCCGTTGGCGAAACCCTGCTTGGCGAACTTGAAGTTTATCTTCGTATTTATGCTTGGCACTTTCAATATATATTTCCCTAGCATGCTTCATTTATTTCGCTACTGAAATATGCTGGACGTGGCATTTGATTTTACCCTACATTTGAAAGGTAGGATATATACGCATACATCATAATTTATTCTTGTACTCATATCAGCAGTACAAGAAGTGTGTATGCAATTTTAGCTATGGACATGCACAGAACTTTTCGACATGCATGAAGCGACAGCTACATATACTTGGCTTTGCATATTTATTCCAGTACTAGTCGATAGAGTACTGACTTGTTGTGGAGGCAGACTGAATTATCTGCCGACCTTCCGGGATGTGCATTTATTCTTTTTTTTTATATACGACATATGTTTACTTGCACTAGTATTACTAGTACAAGGATATGCGTCAGACACTAATTTATTTAATCAGCTGTCCAACATGGATTTTGATGACGAAGTACAATCTTTCTAATTGCTCATGGAGCTATGGTATGAAGTATGATTTTGTACATGATTTTTACCACCGATGCATATAAACATATAACTATCATACATGCAGAAAATGGAGACATGCACGATTTAATTTATGGGGATGCACTGTTCGCATGCATCAAATTATACGCAATGCAATATGTTTGGAAGTTGATTTATAGTAAATTCACAAATTTCAGAACCTAGGCCTAGTTTGACGTGCTAATGGGTGATGGCGCGTGCACGGTACATTTTTATCAGTGTAGGCAAAGTGCAAATACCTTAGTAATTTAGCAAGCCACATGTTGCTATGCCTGAAATTTCCTAGCCATGCAAAGGTTAATTTGATACTAACCGTAAGCAGATTATCTTATTCCATCGTCAGATATGCACGCTCCTCTACTAGTACATGGCTACTAGTTAATCCACAAGGACATGTAACGATTTTGGGTATGATGATTATTCGGCTACTAAATATGGGTAGCTCTTTAATGCAATTTTAGAGCTTTAGCCTGTGTCAATATGACCAAACCAAAGACATGACTTGTAGTATTATATACATGAATTTAGAGCACCTTGGTTTGTGTCAATGTAACCAAACCAAGTGCAGATTTTTTTTTATGATCACATGGATTTAAAGAAACCTGATTCATGTCATTTTAACCAAAACAGGAGCAGAATTTAGTAACACGTAATTTTAGAGCGACTTGGCTTGTGTCAATGTAACCAAGCCAAGAGCCAAATTTTAATAGTATGCATGATTTTTATAGCACCATGGTTTGTGTCAATGTGACCATACCGAGAGCCAGTTTATTATGATCATGAGGGCCAGGGGAAGGCAATTCAGCATTTATCAACATGATCAAGCCAAGAACAAAGACCTATATATCTACTAGGGAGAGAAAATCCCCTAGTTTGTGTCAATGTGACCAAACTAGCAGATGAGGAGGAGGAACTCCATGGTATGTGTCGATGTGACCACCCAAGGAGCAAGGAAGGGACTTTATTTCCTACCTTCTTGCAGATGTCCTCTGGGATTTCTCTTCTCGTCTGCAACGAGATCAGCAGCCGGCGGCAGCTTTGTGTGTGCTTTTGCTGTATATGGGCGTGTGGGAAGGAAGCGATGGATGGCTGGGGTGAATGAATGATCGATGAGCAGCGATGGACTGAAATGAACGTGAGCCAACCCCGTGGATACTGAACGAGCAGCTATTTATAGCGAGCAGGCGAGTAGCGGAGCGCTCTGGCATGCGCGCCCACGTCCTCGATCGTGCGATCGTGTGAGATCATGGAGCGGGGCTGCTTTTTCCTTTCTTTCTTTTATTTCTTTAATCCTTAATTGACCGGCAACGTCCCATCATCTGACATGGGCTTAATTAAGCTATATGTTCTGTGGGTCTTGAGCACTAACCCATTGCTTAATTGGGCTGGCTGATGGCTAGGGCTACATACCTTATATCCTTTGCGTGACAGTAAAATAAACAATCATGCAAATATATTCTTTCCATCAAAACTATACATGAATATTTCAGTAACGACCTGACACATTTTCTTTATACATCGCCATGCGTCATATTATTTTACATGAACATCATTGTGCCAATATTTCCTTTGGCAGTGACAAAATATTAGTCTGGTCTATGAAACTTTGAATTTGGGTCAACATCGGAATTTCGCCGTTGATAACAGTGTATGTGTATGAAAGTCATATGTCCTCTAATTTATGCGACGATATGGCTCCTTCCCTTTTATTTTCGGGTCTGTTATTTTATATTGAGCGGCACTGCGGAAATTCATTATGATATTTTTTTATCCACGTATTCGGCAATTCACTACTTTTGAAGCAATTGATTTTATAAAACATCATATTTTACTTTGGCCAAAATCGGTGTCAACAGATGCCCCTCGAGGTTTGGATGCGAAATATATTTTTTTCGGATCCAAAGCTCGAAAAATATGCGGATTATTGTTTTTTGTTTATTTGATTTATGTGGAATCTTGTATTTTAAATTTGTTTAGGCTCCAAACGGATAAGGAGTGGAGGTTTGAAAATTTGTTATCTACAGCTAGCTACTGGTGCCGATATTCCAGTAGAGTGCTGGTCATCCAACTTTACTGCCGGCCGTTTAGCAACGAGCCCTATATATCTCTTCAGTTCGGATATTCTCCGTACTCCAGTTTTCTGAGTGCGGCGCTTTGGCGATCGCAAACCAAATTGATTTTCGTCAGATTTTATCGTCCTTCGGTACGTACAGCCATCGTAATCAACTATGCAAGCTGATCTTTCGTTTCAGTTATCTTGCTAATACTTCTTGGATCTTTTCTCGCTAGGCGTATAAGCTAGCATCTTTCTCCGGAAGCGCAGATCTGTTTTTGCGTCAAATGTCGGCAAGTGCACAATTAATTAATTCTATTAAAATATACGAGTATCCTTTTCACGCATTCCTTCTAACTTTGATTCCTTTTTCTTCTCTAGCTAATCTGATTACAATCTGGTATATCAGATCGATTGCTTTCTTTTGGCTGTCGTACACCTGCTGCCTGCACAGGTATACATCCATCTCATCTCTTGTATTTTCTTTCGCGGGTAGAATCATTATATATGGATTGAATTATTTGCAGTGCATCATTCCTGATTGCATTTCCGTTGTAAAGATCTGTTCTTATGGTTGACGTGCCGGCGAGTTTGTTTAAACTTGGTCCGTCGTACATCCATAAGAACAAATATGTATGTACTGCGTATTCCTGTCAAATCCTTCTCTTGTATGGGGTCTTATGGTAGATCGGATTGTCGACCGGCCGTAAACGCATTAGTGTCATAATATACCATTTTCAGTATCATAACGATTCCCAATCTTCTTTGTTGTTGGCGTCCCGGCGAACTTCTATACGAGCTTGGTCTGTCGCACAATTACAGAAAACCCAAATAAAATCTGTTATGTAGATTTTATTTATTTATTTATCAAGACCTTAAGCATTTCTCCATGTGTATTTGACAGGAGGCTGACTCTCTTTTCTGAAAGTAGCTGCTCGCAAGTCCTAGGTAATACACCTCAAGCCCTCTCTTTTTTTTTGGGCTTGGTAATATGTTCCAATTTAATTTTTTTTATATGTATAGATGGCGCTTGGTGTACCCACTCGTTCTTCGTATCATTTAAAATTATCAGAACTTGCCAAGGAGCAATTATACGAACCTGAAACAAGTACCTTGGCTAATCCCATTCTTGTAAAGTCAACGAAAATGGAGGGACAATTAGTCCCTAATGAGCGTGGGTGGACGCATCGACATTCTTTCGAGGCTCTAAGCTATCATCCAGTCACACTACCACCACGAGTTGATTTACGCTGTGCTCTGGGGATGAGGATGGTATCAAAACAATTAGGTTGGGAATATTATGACGTCCAGTATTTCGAACGCCCCAATGGTTATACTGCATGGGCTATTGAGGTTCTCTCCCAATATTCTTTTAACTTGAAAGGATGTGAAGAGAAAACGGATTATATCTGTGGAGCCATATATTGCTCCCTCTGCGACTATACTGTTTCCCTTCCTTTGTTGCAATCTTTGTTAGAAAAGTGGAGTCCTCAGACCAATACTTTCCTACTCTCATATGGTGAGCATACGATCACATTACTTGACATGCTCCTGATGGCTGGGCTTCCTATTGCGGGAGACCCTTATGAAGAATATATTCCTCCGCTCAAAGAGCTAGACTCTTCTTCGCTTCTATTCCCAAACTTCTATTTCGATCTTTTGAAAGTGTGGGACGAGCTTTCCTATAATCGTGATGACGAGTTGGTACCTCTCCAGGATTGGTGTGATTATTTTTACAATCATCGTTCCAAACCTTTGACCGATTCTAGTCTTCGTGAGATTCACATGTATGTTGCTGCGTTTCTTGCGGTTTGGTTGTGCGGTTTCGCTATTGTTGGGGAAGGACCATATATTCGTCCTGGTGTTCTTGTCATGGCATCTTGGATTGCCGTGGGGAGAAAAATTTCACTTGCTCCACCGGCGCTTTCTTCCTTATATTATTCTCTCCGGCGCATTAGTATGCACCCTGTCGGGCCTACGTACTGTAAGGCGTCTTGGCCAGCCCATTATGTTATCGGTTGGATACATCTTTATCTGAGAAAGACTTTTGATCTTAAAGGTAAAGGAAGTCACCTTCCCACTCCTAGGACCTTGTCTATGCAACCGACAATGATAAATACAATGTTCAGGCCTCCGATTGAATTTTCTCCTGAAACAGCATATGATTTCCTTGAGAATACAAAGTATATCAGGTGGTGCCCTTATTCTGCACGTAACTTAGTCGGAGTGGATCAGCTTCAGAGGGCTTTCATGATTTCTGTCCTTCGAGGTATGCTCCCCTGGAGGTTTGTATATCAGAACAGTGACATGTGCATAGCCGAGCCATATCATCCAGATCGTGTGGCTCGCCAATTTAAGTTGGACCAACTGGTACCATTTAATCCATTGAAGTCATTGTTTACCCGAGCAGATGTTGGTATTGCATATACCTACTGGTCTCATCTGTTACGACCAATTCAAGAGAATATCCAACATCCACTTAGCAGCAATTATGAGGGAAAATCCGTTTTAGCATGGACCCGTTGGTGGAATTCATTTTTGAAACCTTTTTCCACGATTCGGGCTAGTCTCAGGCAGGGCAGTTTGTATGGGCAAATACCATATGATGAGAGGAAGAACACGTATGAGCAAAATGAGAAAACATTTATGCTCCCACGCAAGCTTTCAAGTTTAGATTATGATATAATAAAAGAAGTATCAGCAAGGCGCCAAGAGGAGTATATTGCCACTATTGAGGCAAAAGAGAAAGCAATTGTGGAATACTGGATTCCGATTTTGGGTGCTTTTCTCTCTGATAATGCACCTCCTAAAAATCCTCGACATGTGAGTTAATGACCTTTATTTAATATATTTCATCATCACCCAAAAGTCAATCTATTTCAATCTATTTCGTAATAATATACAGTATACATTTTTTTTACAGAAGAGGAAGTGTAAAGGCGTTATCATTGACTCTTCCTCTAGTCTTTTGCCCCCAGCGAACATAAAGGTTGATGAAAACCTTTTAGTTGATAAGCCAAATCAGTCCTATACGACTGAAGTTGTCTCTTCAGATGACGAGGCAAGGCCTACTGCTAAGCGCAAACTTGATTTTGCCAATGATGAGAGTACCTCCAGCCCCATAAGATTGGACGTTCCTTTATATGTACCTGATCATCTCAGCTGCACAGCTTTGGACACTGTACTTAGTGGAGATGTAGCTCATGGTTTGGAAGATTTGGATGATTATGGCGTATCAGGCCTAGATATGGATTCTCCAATTTCTTCCCCAAATGTAGCTCCAGATGTGTCCCAGACGACTGAATTTTCAAGCCATTTATCTTCTTCTCCACATGGTAGTTTCATAGATTTTTATTTATTTATTTATGACACTGCTCATTTAAATATATTCTTTTACAAGGGTATTTATCTTGGGAGCTTTGCTGTTGTAGGTGTTGAAGACGCTCCTGCTAGAATAGAGGAAACATCAACCCAGATTGCAATGGCATCCATGAGTGCTCCTTCTATTATTGAAGCTTTTATGAAGTTCATTGATTCGATGTTGGACACAGCCTTTGAAGGTTTGAACAGTTCTACAATAGCGGATCCTCAACGCCGCAAAGTTCTCGAGGAGGTTTGCTTACTACTTCCTGCTGGGGATAATATTGCTCAAGTTGCTTCTATCCGTACGGCCTTGAAAAAGCTCATTTGTATTTCAAGTGAGACGCAACAAGCTCGTAAAACGGTAGATTCTCAGTCCCAGAAACAAGATGAAGCTCTGGTTCTGGCCAATAAGCAGCATGCGTCGCTGGCTGAAGCTTTGAAGATTACAAATGAAAAGCTATCATTGATGGAAGAGCAACGTGTTGAGAAGGTGAAGCATTTGGAAGCCCTTAATGCACAAGTTGAAGAAACTAAAAGCACTTTGCATAAGATTGAGAAGGGCGTCAAGGAACTGAGGACAACCCAGACCGACTAGCAAGCAGAAGCCAAGAAGTTGCATGCTACTCTTTCTGAGCTTAACTCAAAAGTTACTCATGAGTTAGAAGCACTCCGGCAGAAGATATCTACCATGGGTAATGAAGTTGGAGCTATTCTTGAGAGCATGAAGAAACGTTCTCCCTCAAGTTGATTTTTTCTGGCATTTCAAATAATTCGGGCTAGCTTCCCTATTTACGTGTTTATGCACGTGTCAGACAATTTCCATCTGTTTTTTTTAAATAAGCACTATTTCATTGCTGTGTATTATTGAACTATTAGATTTGCAATTCTCGGTTCATTTGTATGCGACAGAAATCTGCCTTGCTATTTATTTATTCATGGCTACACTCCTATTGCTGGGAGCTCTTGTTATACTGTCTTTATTTACCGGTGAGCATTTAGGCCATTTCTTTTTCAGGTATGGCTTGGTTACTCTTAGCAGTACGTATGGTTTAAACGCCTTGAGTTTGCAAAAAATATAATGCGTATTCACTGCACCGATTTACATACAGTACTATGGTTTTGGCTCGGAACGTTTTGAGCTCTCATTTTTATTTAGTACTATTGTTCATACTCGTGAACATGTTAGAATTTTGTTTGTATGCCCTAGTTTATACTCATGTGGGCATGGAGTATAATTGTTTTTATGTTTGCCCCAGTTTATACTCTTGAGGGTGTGGAGTATATGTTTTTTTTATATCATAGTTTATACTCGTAAGTTGTTGGAGCATATTTTTTTTTGTGTGCCCCATTTTAAACTCATGAGGGTATGGAGTATATGTTTTTTTATACCACAGTTTATACTCGTAAGTCGTTGGAGTATTTTTTTTGTGTGCCCCATTTTAAACTCATGAGGGTATGGAGTATATGTTTTTTTTTATACCACAGTTTATACTCGTAAGTCGTTGGAGTATAATTGTTTTTATTTTTGCCCAAGTTTATACTCTTGTGGCTGTGGAGTAATTTTTTAATATGAAGCTAGCAGTTTATACTCTTGCAGCTTGGAGTAATTCTTTTGTTTATGCATAGTAACGCTTAAGGAATTTCCCATTCACCGGCGCCGGCGAGTATTCGCCATCTGGTGATATGATTCTATATGCGCCGCTAGAATAAACCTCTTTTACAACGAAGGGACCCTCCCATTTAGGTTCAAATTTCCCTTTCATCCGGCGCGTGATATTCATAGGACGGATGACCGCAAGCACTAGATCTCCTTGTTTGAACGACCTTCGTTTGACTCGTTTGTCAAATGCTCGCGACATCCTAGTTTGGTATGCTTCAAGATTTTGCAAAGCTTGAAGCCGTTTCCCTTCAAGTCTTTCTAATTCATCAAGGCGTAATTGTGCTGATTTTTCTTCTGATAATTTCTCATGAGTAGCGACCCTTAGAGAAGTAATTTGTACTTCCAAAGGTAAAACCGCTTCTCCTCCAAATACTAGGGAGTAAGGTGTCATTCCCGTTGGTGTTCGCGTTGTGGTTCTATAAGCCCACAAAGCTTCAAGGAGTTTTTCATGCCACTCCCGTTTATTTTTTGATACCACTTTCTTCAATAATTTGCAAAGAGTTTTATTAAAGGCCTCTGCTTGTCCATTTGCGGCTGGATTATATGCAGTGGAGTAGAAATGGTTTATCTTAAATTTTAAGCATAATTTGTCGACATGTTTATTTTTAAAGGGTGTTCCATTATCAGACATAATCCGAGAAGGAACGCCATAGCGATATATGAGATGTGTTCTTATAAAGTGCTCCACATTCTCCGCTTTATCCTCTTTTAGTGGTATAAGTTCAGCCCACTTAGAGAAATAATCTGTTGCGGCCAAAATGAATTTGTGACCTTTTGACGATGGTGGATGAATTGGCCCTACTATATCCATTCCCCACATTTCAAATGGCCAAGATATATTTGTGGCATGGAGTGGTTCGTGTGGTGTTCCATTATCAGCATGTACTTGACACTCATGGCATTTCTTTGAAAATTTAGTAGCGTCGCCAAACATTGTGGGCCAATAATAACCCAAACGCCTTAGTTGATAATGGGATTTAGGATCAGATTGGTGTGACCCACATATTCCAGCATGAACCTCATTTAGGGCCTCCATAATTTAATTTCCTGCGAGGCATCGCAATAAGACACCATCATGTGAGCGCCTATAGAGCGTGTCATTGATGCATGTATAATGAATCGATCTTTTGCGGATTTGAGATCTTTCACTAGCATCCAGCGGTAAATATCCATGAAGTAAATATTCTAGGAATGGTTCTCTCCAATCCCCTACTTCAATTTCACATATCTCGGCTGTCATCGCTGAAGCTACAATTGTTTCTTCTTCTTCTTCAGCAAGTATCGGCAAGATTCTTCTTTCCTCAACATGGACATCCATCGATTGATGAGAAGATAGTGACATGCTGGCAGCTAGACTCGCTAGAGCATCAGCCTTGTCATTTTGGCTTCTAACAATATGTTGAACGTTCAGATCAGCAAACATAGACATGAGCATTTTGGCTCTTTTAAAGTATGGCATTAGTTCTTCCTTCTTAACCATGTAGACTCCCAACAATTGGTTAATTACCAATTGAGAATCACCATATACGGTGAGTGAATCTAATCCCATATTTAAAGCTAACTCAAGCCCGACTATCAAAGCCTCGTACTCGGCGGAATTATTTGACACCGCTGAAGTCAAGGTAAATGAGTACGGAATTATATCTTCGCTTGGTGTAATGAAGACAACTCCGGCACCTGCCCCTGATTTTCGGGAAGCTCCGTCAAAATACATTTGCCATGTTGAGCTTAGGATCGATGTGGTGAACACTTCTTGATCCGGCAAGTCATCATCAATCGGGAAGTCATCCGGTATCGGATGCGCAGCTAAAAAATTAGCCAAGGCCTGGCCTTTTATGGCTTTTTGTGGCATATATTTAATATCGAATTGCAACAATAACATTGCCCATATCGCTAACCTTCCGGAAAGCACCATTTTATTCAGAATGTATCAAAGAGGGTCCGCTCTCGACACAAGGTGTACAGTATGTTCTAACATGTAGTGGCGTAATTTTTGTGCCGCAAATACTAATGCTAAACATATTTTTTCCATGTCCGGATAATTACACTCAGCCCCCACAAGGGTGCGACTAAGGTAATATAAGGACATTTCTTTCCCTGCATCATTATTTTGTGCCAATAGAGCGCCTAGCGATGTAGGCATGGCTGCTGTATATAGGATTAGTGGTCGATCTTTGACTGGTGCTCCTAAAACAGGAGGGTTTATCAAATATTTCTTAATTTCTAGGAATGCATTTTGGCATGCTTGATCCCATTCAAAAGGGACGCCTTTTTTCATAAGGCGTGAGAAAGGCTTGCATCTCCCAGATAAGTTAGAGATGAACCTTCTGATATATGCCAAGTGACCTTGGAAGATTTTTAATTTATTTAGGTTTATAGGCGGTGGCATTTTGACGATTGCTTGTATTTTAGTTGGATCGACTTGAATGCCATGCTTTGTAACCACGAAACCGAGAAATTTTCCGGAGGAAACTCCGAACGCACACTTCATTGGGTTCATTTTCAGATTATGTTGCCTAAGACGCTTGAAAACCACATCAAGATGCTTTAAGTGATCTTGCTCGCGCTTTGATTTCACAACTATGTCGTCTATATAACATTCGACGATGTCATACAGCAACCCATCTAAGATGATTGCCATGGCTCGTTGATATGTTGCCCCGGCATTTTTCAACCCGAAAGGCATAACTTTGTAACAGTATATACCTTTAGGTGTGCGGAATGCTGTTAGCTCTTGATCTTCCGGCGCCATTCTTATTTGGTTGTAACCGGAATAACCATCCATGAAAGAAAATATTTCATGCCCCATGGTGGCATCGACTAGTATTTCAGAAATAGGTATTGGGAAATCATCTTTGGGACATGCTTTATTCAAATCCCTGAAGTCTACACATACACGAGTTTGACCATTTTTCTTTTTGACGGGTACAATACTAGAGATCCACTTGGGATATTTGACCTCTCTAATGAACCCTGCAGCAATGAGTTTATCTACCTCAGCTTCTATTTTTGGTAATACTTCAGGACGATACTTTCTTTGTCCCTGTTTCACCGGCGCAACGCCATCTTGTACGGCGAGGCGGTGTACTGCTACTTCCGGGTCTAGTCCCGGCATTTCTTCATACGTCCAAGCAAACACGTCTCTGTTTGCAGAGAGGAATTCAGTATACTTTTCTTTATTTTCTTTAGACAAATGTTTACTGATAAAAATTGGACGAGGATCATCGGTCGTACCAATATTTATTTCTTCCAAGTCGTCGACTATGGGCTGGTTGCCATCTTCCATTTGCGGAGATGCTTCAGCCATATCAATATATTCAGTCGACGCCATACAAACTTCATATCCTAACCCATATCTCTTTTCTTTTAAAATTTGGTCTTCATGCAGAGCTTCAAGTTGTTCTGGAGACAACGCTTTTTCAAATGGCGCAAGTTGCCCCCGGCCGTTGCATAAAGATGGGCCAGTGAAGATATCATATCCCATTTTCTGCATCATATATAGAACTCTATTATCATATAAAGAAATAGGCAACGACTTATCATTTTTATTTGACAAGGTAATTTGTGCCACATGCTTGTTTTTATTTTTCTTATACTGATGCGACTCCTTAGCTAGTTCAATTTTGTGTTGAACTAAAGGAGGTAGAGGCGTAGGAAATTTTGTACCTCTCTTACCGGACGACTTATTCACGATGCGGAATATTGGGTCGCCCTTCTTTCTTTGATTACTTGGTATATATTGATAGACCTTTTTGCCTGATGAATTTTCTGCAACATCTTTTGCCGTAACATTTGGTTCAGGCACTACTATCGACTTTGGCTTGTCCACCTTTTCGACAGGCTCAAAGTAAAATTTTGCATCAGCATAGAAGGATTCAGCTACTGTGAATGGCCTTTTATCTGCAAATATTCTGACTGTTTCTCCAGACTGCTCTCTGTACTGAATGCACTGATGAAGTGTCGATGGTACAACTTGATTTTCATGCAACCATGGTCGACCCAACAAAGCATTGTACGAGGTAGCTGCGTCAATTACATGGAAGGTCACGTTTGTGCATAGTGTTTCCAATTTTAAAGTCAGAGATATGGTACCCATAGCCTCTTGACCTGACTGATTAAATCCATGGATCACTACATTAGACCGATTTAGGTCTCTTGTACTGTATCCTATTCTTTTCAGAGTACGTAGAGGTAGTAAGTTTATAGCAGATCCACCATCTATCATTATGCGGTTTGTTGGCGAGTCATCGATCTCACCAAACATGAGAAGAGGCCGGTTGTGTTTCTTAGAGCCTAGCAGCCTGTCCTCGTCACTGAATGTAATATTCAGTACATCATTTAGTTCAGTTTCAGTTTGGGAAACTTCAACTCGATAATCTTCAGGGAACGACAATGCCGTAACCAAAGCCTTGCGCAAATCAGAAGAAAGAGACAAAGCATCATACACTGAAAGCATAGCTGGTACTTTCTTCAAGTGCGAGATTACATCATACTTGACCGACACCTTAACAGTAGGGTCAGTCATTTCATCAGGAACTACCTCTTTGTTCCTAGGCTCCTTTCTAGGTGGAGGATGTGGGTCAGCTAGCTGACGACCTGATCTAAGATGGACTTGATCCACTTCAGGCGCCTCTTCTTCAGGGAAGTGAAGAGACTCGCTATCATCCTCGAAGACACCAATGGTCAGAACATTAAATTCTTGGGGAAGTCCTTTTAATCGCTTCGCCAAGCTTTCTGATATTCCCGGCCTGGAGCGCGGAACATTATTTTCTTTCTTCACTTGATGGTGGACGATGAGTCCAGGTCGCTGCCGCTGTCGATCTTGAGATCCTCGGGGCTCGATGGAGTATAATCCTCGGGGCTCGACGGCGTGTAGTCCTCCTCTGCGGAGAGCACCTCTTTCGAGCTGACATCTAGATCCTCGGGGCTCGATGGAGTATAATCCTCGGGGCTCGACGGTGTGTAGTCCTCCTCTGCGGAGAGCACCTCTTTCGAGCTGACATCTACAGCCCCTTCCATATCCAATGCGCGGTTCAATTCCTGATAATATGACAGGATCAAACTCACCATCTGATTTCAATATATTTTTATCATAAGCTGGTCTCATGTTTGAAGAGGCACAGCTAATCACCATGTCATCTTGAAGGGTTGCCACGTTTGCTGCAGCAACCTTCTTTCCTTTCTTTAAACTTTTAAGCAAGTCTGCATCAATAGTTCCTTCATCAATCAGCTTTTGAATGAGGTTCTTCACCACAAAACAGTCCTTGAGAGTATGACCCAAGATACGGTGGTAGTGGCAGAAGTTTGGATCATTGAACCTATTGGCTTCTTCTGGTCTCTTTGAATTTAGAAGCTCAATAAGTTTCAGCTGAAGCAAACCAGCGAACAAGTCACCAATTTCTTCAACAGGAAAAGAATATTCTCTGTTTTGACGCTCAGTGAGGGTTGGCCTCCGAGTTGGTGCACCTACACGCTCTGCATTTCTCGCGGTGGGTGCCCCGGACTGAAACTGTGGTTTCATTGTTGTTGTCTCCATGACATGCGCTGGCTTTGGCTTGGCAGGCAACTTATCACGCTGACCACTCTTGTCAACCGGCTTGTATACCGTCTTTGTACGGCGTGCTACAAGCTGATTATAATTCTCAATATCTGTGGCTTTTGAGGTCAACTCTTCAAAAGTAGTAGGCCGCACACCCTGTAGATACACAGCCATATCTGAATGCAGATTGTTCATACACATACGTACAGCTTCAGGTTCTGTGAGTGGCTGCGGACAGTGAAGGCTTAAGTTCCTCCATCTATTAATGAAATCTGCAGCTTTCTCATTTGTCGCTTGCTCTGTTTGAGTTAGCTCTGTAATGCCAACAGTTCTCTGAGTGCTGTAGAAGCGCTCGAGAAAAGCATCTTGCATTTGTTCCCATGTCTTGATCGAACTCGGTGGCAATTTGCTATACCAAGTAAAAGCAGGACCTGACAAAGTTTGCACAAATTGTCGCAGTAGCAATGTGCCATTTTGAGCTGTGTCTTGACAAGCTGCCAAGAAATGGGTGACATGTTCATGCGGAGATCCGCCTCCACTGAACATACTGAACTGTGGTTGCCGATAATTTGCTGGGAATGGAACAAGGTCTACATCCGGCGGGTACGGCTTAACATACCCTGGACGCATGGAGTAGTGAGTCTGCATATATTGGGCTTTGACTCCTTCAGCTATCATTTTCTGGATGGCTTCAAGATTTAGTCCCTGACCACCTTGATCATTGTTACAGCTACTGGAAGCATACCTCTCAGCTTCAGCACTTGTATTATTTGCTATACGATTGCGCAGAGCAACCAGTTCATCTTCCTTCTGCTGAAGTGCAGCAGTGAGCTGTGCTAGCTGCTCCTCAACTGAACGACCTGCATTCGCTGCGAGGACTTGCTCCACACGGACTGTATTGACATCAGGCTGTTGTTCTTCATGAGATTTTAGCTCATTTTCAGAACCATGTTCAGCACCATCATGTAGAGGATTATGAGACTCCACATAATCTGAATCATGTTCTTCATTACTCGAATTTATTTGACTGCGAGTTACAGGACGATGGCCTGGTACAATATCTTTCTTGGATTTCTTTCTCTTGAAGTGAACTGATGTTGATGATGTTTCACTATTGCTGCCCATTGCCTCCGTGACACCAACTGGCAACACGTTGAACACTTGAAATGAATTTCTCTGATCTCTTTTGCGAGCTGGCCATGGAGTGAGCACAGTGGCAGCCTTCTTTGCTGTATTTTTTAATTCCTTTCTCTCATGCATACCATTATCTTCACTTGACGCTGGATAACTTCTGCCTTCTATTCTGCTGTAACCTGAATCAGCACGTACAGTCATCTCTCTTCTCTTCAGAGCTGCCCGCTTTGCACTTGCACGACCAGCCTGAGTGGCATACTCTTTTCTCCTTGGCTCTTCTTTTACAAACTCTTCATACTCCGGCCATTTGGCAAGAGCATGAGCTCGGCGCATGATTTCACCACCAACATCATCTGCGGACATAGAGTGGCCTGGCAACATTTCTTTCAGTTCTTGACACACATTCCTTGTCATGATTTTGTGGAATTCAATATTACGCCTTCCACGGATTCTTGCATTAGCATTCCCATCTCTGTTTCTGATGGGGTATGCAATTTGTTTCCGCTGACGGCTTGCTTCAGTGGACTCGACAGGTGCTGGAAAGTCGACCCATGCTTGATGAGCCCTCTGCCGGCGACGACGGTGCCGAACAGGGTCAAATGAACCTTCAAATGATGGGCGCGGCATTTGCACCGATGATGACAAGGGGTCTGAAATTGTTGCTGTCGGATCGACATGACTTGTCCTCATATCATCCGGAGTGAGGTACACCCCCTGCCACATGAGCGAGCGCTTGGTACTTGGCTCAGCGTACGTGGGGAAGAACTCGGGCGCATCAACCCGAAGCTGCGGTAGAGGGGATTCAGCACCTTCCACCATTACCGCTTTTCCTTTCTCCGCCGTGGAAGCCTTATAAGCTGCCGCCGGCGTGTTTGAAGTAGGCTTGTATGAGCCTACCCCTGACGTGTCATGGAGAGCCTTGCTTGGTGCGCCCACCTTCAGTTTGGAAGGAGTGAGCGGCACCGCGACTTTGGTCGATGTAGTCGACGAAGCTGGCTCATGTCTTGTTGGAGTAACCGGGGCTGAAGCAGATCACGCCGGTGAAATTATCTTCAGTGGAGCTGTTCTTTTGGCAAGAACAGGCCACTCTTCAAGTGTGCTCTGAAATTTCATCGGAGCTCCCTGGCTTGCAGGCTTGACATATGACGTCTTTGCAAAACCAGGAGGAACCGAATCAGATGGAGCAGTCTTGTGCGCACTCACGTGCTGTTCATATGTAGCAGCTCTTGCAGCTCTTGCTGCAGCTCTCATTCTTCTCTTGGCTGACTTTGACATCACAGGAACAAACCCATCCCTTGGTGCTGATGAAACCTCTTTTTCTTTCTCTTTTTCAGCATGAGATGCAGCTGTAGTCTTCCAGCTTTCACTTGCTGCATTCACAAGTGTACCGTATGGCACATCCAGCCATAGGTCACCGAAATGGAGGGTCACGAACTGCTGAACTTGTCCCTCCATACCTTCATATGAACCAAGAAAACCATATATTAGTTTTCTTGCATATTTCTTTGAATATATTTATTTTGCAAAGTATGACATATGTGCTTCGCAAAATCATATGATGCAATCCTATGTTGGAATTCAGAGATGAGGGGAGAAATAGGTCCCACCAGGCGTGCCAGAATCTGATGACGGGAAAATGGGGCGACAAGAATACTCGCGTCCACGTCATAGAGACAGATAGGAATATGAATTTAAATTGCGCGAATGTAAATGACCAATATCAAAGATTGCGGTTCATACTTCCGGAACTCATACATTTATATATAAATTCCGTTAATTACATCTCCGAAGAGAAGACCCCTGATTAAGAATTCCAACATATCTATTACATAGGATTACATCACATATGACTATTACAAAAGATAAAATAAAACTAAGAAATCCTCCTCGCTGCCGTTGGCGAAACCCTGCTTGGCGAACTTGAAGTTTATCTTCGTATTTATGCTTGGCACTTTCAATATATATTTCCCTAGCATGCTTCATTTATTTCGCTACTGAAATATGCTGGACGTGGCATTTGATTTTACCCTACATTTGAAAGGTAGGATATATACGCATACATCATAATTTATTCTTGTACTCATATCAGCAGTACAAGAAGTGTGTATGCAATTTTAGCTATGGACATGCACAGAACTTTTCGACATGCATGAAGCGACAGCTACATATACTTGGCTTTGCATATTTATTCCAGTACTAGTCGATAGAGTACTGACTTGTTGTGGAGGCATACTGAATTATCTGCCGACCTTCCGGGATGTGCATTTATTCTTTTTTTTATATACGACATATGTTTACTTGCACTAGTATTACTAGTACAAGGATATGCGTCAGACACTAATTTATTTAATCAGCTGTCCAACATGGATTTTGATGACGAAGTACAATCTTTCTAATTGCTCATGGAGCTATGGTATGAAGTATGATTTTGTACATGATTTTTACCACCGATGCATATAAACATATAACTATCATACATGCAGAAAATGGAGACATGCACGATTTAATTTATGGGGATGCACTGTTCGCATGCATCAAATTATACGCAATGCAATATGTTTGGAAGTTGATTTATAGTAAATTCACAAATTTCAGAACCTAGGCCTAGTTTGACGTGCTAATGGGTGATGGCGCGTGCACGGTACATTTTTATCAGTGTAGGCAAAGTGCAAATACCTTAGTAATTTAGCAAGCCACATGTTGCTATGCCTGAAATTTCCTAGCCATGCAAAGGTTAATTTGATACTAACCGTAAACAGATTATCTTATTCCATCGTCAGATATGCACGCTCCTCTACTAGTACATGGCTACTAGTTAATCCACAAGGACATGTAACGATTTTGGGTATGATGATTATTCGGCTACTGAATATGGGTAGCTCTTTAATGAAATTTTAGAGCTTTAGCCTGTGTCAATATGACCAAACCAAAGACATGACTTGTAGTATTATATACATGAATTTAGAGCACCTTGGTTTGTGTCAATGTAACCAAACCAAGTGCAGATTTTTTTTATGATCACATGGATTTAAAGAAACCTGATTCATGTCATTTTAACCAAAACATGAGCAGAATTTAGTAACACGTAATTTTAGAGCGACTTGGCTTGTGTCAATGTAACCAAGCCAAGAGCCAAATTTTAATAGTATGCATGATTTTTATAGCACCTTGGTTTGTGTCAATGTGACCATACCGAGAGCCAGTTTATTATGATCATGAGGGCCAGGGGAAGGCAATTCAGCATTTATCAACATGATCAAGCCAAGAACAAAGACCTATATATCTACTAGGGAGAGAAAATCCCCTAGTTTGTGTCAATGTGACCAAACTAGCAGATGAGGAGGAGGAACTCCATGGTATGTGTCGATGTGACCACCCAAGGAGCAAGGAAGGGACTTTATTTCCTACCTTCTTGCAGATGTCCTCTGGGATTTCTCTTCTCGTCTGCAACGAGATCAGCAGCCGGCGGCAGCTTTGTGTGTGCTTTTGCTGTATATGGGCGTGTGGGAAGGAAGCGATGGATGGCTGGGGTGAATGAATGATCGATGAGCAGCGATGGACTGAAATGAACATGAGCCAACCCCGTGGATACTGAACGAGCAGCTATTTATAGCGAGCAGGCGAGTAGCGGAGCGCTCTGGCGTGTGCGCCCACGTCCTCGATCGTGCGATCGTGTGAGATCGTGGAGCGGGACTGCTTTTTCCTTTCTTTCTTTTATTTCTTTAATCCTTAATTGACCGGCAACGTCCCATCATCTGACATGGGCTTAATTAAGCTATATGTTCTGTGGGTCTTGAGCACTAACCCATTGCTTAATTGGGCTGGCTGATGGCTAGGGCTACATACCTTATATCCTTTGCGTGACAGTAAAATAAACAATCATGCAAATATATTCTTTCCATCAAAACTATACATGAATATTTCAGTAACGGCCTGACACATTTTCTTTATACATCGCCATGCGTCATATTATTTTACATGAACATCATTGTGCCAATATTTCCTTTGGCAGTGACAAAATATTAGTCTGGTCTATGAAACTTTGAATTTGGGTCAACATCGGAATTTCGCCATTGATAACAGTGTATGTGTATGAAAGTCATATGTCCTCTAATTTATGCGCCGATATGGCTCCTTCCCTTTTATTTTCGGGTCTGTTATTTTATATTGAGCGGCACTGCGGAAATTCATTATGGTATTTTTTTATCCACGTATTCGGCAATTCACTACTTTTGAAGCAATTGATTTTATAAAACATCATATTTTACTTTGGCCAAAATCGGTGTCAACAGTGGTGTGCATCCAACTTGCTTGCTCATGAAGACCTGGGGCATTTGAGGAAACCCGTCATAGGAATATAGAAGCCAAGTCTGTAATAATGAAAAAAACGATTCCCACTAGCATATGAAAATGACATAACATGAGACTCTCTCTACATGAAGAACAGGGTGCCACTTTGAGCCACAAATGTGGTAAAAGATAGTAGCAAAGTCCCTTCTCTCATTTTACCTCATTTATTTTTATTCGGAATGGTGGGCTCATTTGGCCTCCCCCATCATTATTTCCTCACTGGGACAATGCTCTAACAATGATGATCATCATGCTTTTATTTACTTACAACTCGATATAAAGAACTGATAAGAAGATATGACTCTATATGAATTCCTCTGGCAGTGTACCAAGATGTGCAATGATCTAGCGTGACATGTATCAAATATATGATGAACGGTGGCTTTGCCACAAATACTATGTCAGCTCTATATGATCATGCAAAGCAATATGATGATGAACGAACTAGTCATGTGAAGTGACGATGGAATTTGCATGGCAATATATCTCGGAATGGCTACGAAAATGCCATGATAGGTAGGTATGGTGGCAGTTTTGAGAAAGATATAATGAGGTTATGTGCAACAGAGAGTATCATGTCACGGGGTTTGGATGCACCGGCGAAAGTTGCATCGATCCTCAAGGTGAGAATGGGCTATGCACAGTACCGAAGAGGCTAGCAAATATGAGAAGGTGAGATTGCGTATGTCCATGGTTTCACATTAGTCATAAAGAAATCGTACTTATTGAAAAGTTTATTAGTTTTATCACAAATCAAAGTATTACTCGTATGCCCCGAGGGAAGAGGTTGGTAGGAGTTAACCATCACGCGCTTCCGACCAGAAACAACACTAGGATTTCAATGAGGACTAGAAATTATCACACATCATCACCATGCCTCTATAAATTTTAGACGGACAAGAATTTAACCTCTCTTAATATTGACACTTCTACAAATCAACAATTGTGAACTTACACCTTTTTAATATTACCACATCAATATCATTAACCCACAATTTCTCTATATGTGCTACATGAGGGTTTTGATTATCACTCATTGAATACCTAATATTTTTCGACTAGTCTTATGGCCCATGCAAATTACCGTCACTATTTAT
This sequence comes from Elymus sibiricus, assembly GCA_039707655.1. Taxonomy (NCBI): domain Eukaryota; kingdom Viridiplantae; phylum Streptophyta; class Magnoliopsida; order Poales; family Poaceae; genus Elymus; species Elymus sibiricus. The sequence continues at coordinate 129,390,837 of CM077667.1, forward strand.
TAACTCTCAAACAAATATAAGTGAAGAACAAGAGTTAAATCATTTCTATAAAATCTACACGCCACCGTGCTCAAAAAGATATAAGTGAAGTACTAGAGCAACTACTAAGCTCAAAAGATATAAGTGAAGCACATAGAGTATCCTAACAAATTATGATGAAGGTGTGTCTCTCTTAAATAAGTGTGTCTAGCAAACAATGATTGTGGAAAACTGAAAGTAAAAGTAAACAAAAACAAACGACGCTCCAAGAAAAACTCATATCATGTGACGAATAAAAATATAGCTTCAAGTGACATATCGATGGATTGAGACGAAAGAGGGGATGCCTTCCGGGGCATCCCCAAGCTTAGACGCTCGAGTCTTCCTGAAAATATTACCTTGGGGTGCCTTGGGCATCCCCAAGCTTAGGCTCTTGCCACTCCTTATTCCTTTGTCCATCACGATAGCACCCAAAACTTGAAAACTTCAATCACACAAAACTCAACAAAACTTTGTGAAATCCGTTAGTATAGGCAACATATTGAATACTTTAGCTACTGCTATAAATTCATTCTTATTTCATCAATGCATAATAGGTATTGTATTCTACTTCTCCATGGCTTATACCCCCGTTACAATCCATAGCATAATCAAAACAAGCAATTATGCAAGCAAAAACAGAATCTATCTAAAACAAGACAGTCTGTAGCAATCTGTAGAGAACCTATAGTTATGTAACTCTAAAAATCTGAAAATTTTAGAAAACCTCTAAAATTTGTATAGAAACACTGTGTTAAAAATTCAGATCATTATCATGCCCCTGTAAAAAAATGAAATTCCTGTTCCGGAGTCAAAACTTTTTGTTTTGTTTTAGCATCGATTCTACTCATCTTGTGAGTCATCCCAAGGGCTTTACTTGGCACAAACACTAATTTAAACATAACAACATAATCATTACAGAGGCAATAATCATATTATAAAAAAATAAAATAGAAAGTTAAAAGCAAAAATATAAAGATAACTATTGGGTTGCTTCCCAACAAGCGCTATTGTTTTATGCCCCTAGCTAGGCACAATGCATAGTTTCAGGTATTGTCATCCTTGACACTCAGCTCCTCAATAGCACAACCATGGATAATAGGGACAATATGAGACTTGAGAATGGGATCTTTTATCAAATTTATAAAGTTGGGATGAACACTAATCATTTTTAGATCCTCGTTTCTTTTGGTAGGAGGCGTACTAATGCTCTTAGGAAGAAATATGAATTTGGGGCTTTTGTTTTGAGAGGTACTAGCATTAGTTTTACAAGGTGTGAAAGCGAAACCTACTTTGTCAATGACCTCTTCAATTTTATGAATTCTACTCAAACCTTGTTCTATCCTCTCATCAATAATAGTATCTTTTTCCTTTAAAGATTTCAAGGTCATTCCTACTCATGACCCAAGTTGAGTGATATGATTATGAAGTTTTTTATCCAACTCCTCAATTAGTTTATTCGTGATCAATTTCCTTTCAATAGCATCAAGCCTTTGCATAACATGTTCAAAGTCAAACTAGTTTCATTAATAATAATGGGTGGTGCCCCTACAAGATTTTCAATTGTGTTATAGGCATACAAGGTGTGACACATTAAGATGTTCCCACCAGTGATGGTGTCAAGGACGAACCTATACCAAGTGGTCACACCAACATAAAAATTGTGAAGCAAGGTAGTGGTGGATAACTTTTTAGTTGCTTTATTTTGAGCGAAGCAAATCCTATACCATGCATCTTTCAAACTTTCGCCTCCCCTTTGTTTAAAATTGACTACATCATCATTGGGAGTAACGCGAGCGGAAGAAGAACTAGCTATGACTTCAAACAAGGAAACTAGTGACAAGCAAAGATAGATATTTTTGTATTTTTGATTTTTATGAGACAAACTAAATAAAACAGCAAATAAAAATATAAACAAGTGAATGAATATTTGTGTGAAGTTACTTGATAGTTTATGATGATACTCCCTGGCAACGGCGCCAGAAATCCTTCCTGATACTTGTGATCTGCGTTGGGTTTTCCGTGAAGAGGAACAGGTTATTGCAGCGCAAAGTGGGTAAGTATTTTCCTCAGTTATGAAACCAAGATTTATCGAACCAATAGGAATATCAATCCTCGACCATCTTCAGCGGCTGCACACAAAAGAACAAACAACTTGCACCCAACGCGTGCAAGAGGGTTGTCAATCCCCTTGATCTCGTTATTTGCAAGCAAATGAGTTGTGTAGATTATTGTAGATAATTGTAAATTGCAAAATAAAATCAAAAGTAAAAAAAGGCAACAAGGTAATAGTAGCATTTTCAAATTTATAAGTGAATAGACCCGGGAGCCACTGTTTTCCCTAGCGGCATCTCTCATGTAGGCAGCATACGGTGGGTAACAAATTACTGATGGGCAATTGATAGAAAAGCGGATAGTCATGCAATTTTCACGGCAATGATCATGTATATATAGGCATCACGTCCATAAACAAATAGGGCGACTCCTTCCTGCACCTATTACTATTACTCCACTTCAAGAGCGCTTCTATGCTTGCCTCTCTACGTATTAAGTTCATGACAAGCATAGTAATGCATGGAGAACGATGACATGATGTAGACAAAGTAAACTCAAGCAATATGAATAAACCTCATCGTGTTATCCTTAGTAGCAACAACACAAAGACACATATTGTCCCCTACTTTTTCACTGGGATATAGAAACTCGTCAGGTTGAACCTACCGCAACGCACCACTCCCACTGAAGATATATCAATCTACTTGGCCAAAGCACATCAATAAATTGGAGAGCATTACGAAGCTATAATGATCATGCAAATAAGAATCTTAATATGTAGAGGTGACTCAAATACTTTTTATGAATAATCTGAACATAAACCCACAATTCATCGGATCCCAACAAACACACCGCACAATAGGACTACATCGGGTAGATCAAAGTGAAGATGCGATGATCATTGTATTGAAGATCAATAGATAGAGAGATTGCCATCTAGGTACTAGCTATGGACCCGTAGGTCTGTGGTGAACTACTCACACATCATCATGAGGGTAGAAAGGTTGATGTAGAGGCCCTCCGTGATCGAGCCCCCCTCCGTCAGGGTGCTGAAACGGAGCTCCAGATGACTTCGTGGCAGAATAGAGACTTGCGGCGGCGTAAAAAGGGTTTCGAGACTACCTCCAGGGTTTTTGTAATATATGAGAATTTATAGGCCAGAGAACGAGGTTGGGAGGGCCGTCAGGGAGGCACAAGCCATCAGGGCGTGGCCCCCCAGGGCGCGCCTTGTTGGCTTGTGCGGCCCTGGTGCGGCTCCCGGCCTTCTTTTGAATCTCCCGGGTCTTCTTTTGGTCCAGAAAAAATCATCAAAAAGTTTCGTGGCAATTGGACTCCGTTTGGTACTGTAAACCTGAGAAGTGAAAAAACATGAAGAAAACGACAACTGGGATTGGGCATTGGGTCAATAGGTTAGTGCTCACAAATAATATAAATTGGTAAATAAAGACCCAAAAAGTATCCTAGAATGATAATATATCAGCAGGGAACAAAAAAATATTATAGATACGTTGGAGACGTATCAGGTGTAAGCTTCTGTCACTCTAGCCACCCACTATAAGCGAGTCATCACTAGTAGAGAAATGGCTAGCCACAACTCTTGTTGGTGGCGTGCCATTTTCCACTAACGCCAGCACTAATATTTCCAAATAGCGATGGGGTTGGACGAAATGGTATGACAACGTTGTGCATTTAGTGCTGGCGTCGACATAAAGTAGAACGCCACCAGAAAGTGGGCCCTGCTGAGCTGACCAGTCGGGATGCGTTGCTGGCGTAGATCGTTCTGACATGCCATAGATATATTATGTAGTTCTGGCGTTCCCTGCTCGTGAACGCCAGCATTATGTTTTGCCTATATAACCTGGTGTTGGAAGCCCCTCTTGCTTCTCAAAATACATTCACTTCCAATTCTTGTCCCTAATAACTAGTTAGCTCCTCTTAGTTATGGACCCACATCGACGGAGCGTGTCGAAAGTTTGGGACTCCGCCGCCCTGGCCGAGCTCCCGTCTGGTCCTGTTGGCTACACCATGGGCTCGCCACGACCAATGCAGTTCGGCGAATCATCCCGCCGCAGCAGCGCCACTTCTGTTCAATCCGGCAGCTACGCCACCATCGTCGAAGATACCGGCCCTGTGCTGCTTTGCGGCTGTCGTCGCCCTCTTGATAAGCATATGTCGGACACAGACTGGAATCCAGAGCGAGAGTTCTACATGTGCGCCAACCGTGGAAAGGTATGTATGTACATATTGATTGGCTTTCAGCTAATTTGCACAATTCAACTCCTCTAGCGTCACTCACATCTATGCATGTGCGTGTGTATATATTGTGATCCACAGAAAATAGGGGGAAAATATTGCTTCACATGGATATGGGTTGATCTCGTCCAGAAGTACGTAAGCGAGTTTCTCGACTACTCCATTGGACCTTTGAGACTACAGATAGACGAGATGCAACTCCAGAACGATGTGATGCGAGGCCAAATAAAAAAATTCAAGATGCTTCGATATGCTCTTTTAGCCAGTTGCCTGCTTGGCCTATTTCTCCCAGCTGGATCAATGACACCATTTCTTCTGGTGGTCGTCATCACACTAATGATGTTCTTAGTCTAGATCTAGTAGTAGTAAACTATAATTGTTACTTTTTATTATCCTTCTGTAATGTATGTAAGCAGGCCATATTAATTAATGAAATCTATGTTGTTCATTTATGTGAATTATATTTTGAACTAATTTTTAATTCTGTATATATATCTATTCACCAAAGATGAAAATAAAATAATAATGAACTGAAATGGCGTTGGACATGTGGGCCAACGCTATCAAACACATCACACAACCGGTCAAACCCAACCACTCGTATATACGCACCCGGATCTAATACCCACACAAACTCCCCCCAAATCAATCCCAACCCGCCGCCGCCGCAAACGACCAATCCCCCCGGCCGCCGTCGCCATCTCCTAATCCACATCGCCGCCGTCCCCCTCTCCATCTCCACCACTGCCGTCGCCGTCTCCGTGCCACCACCGCCGTCGCCATCGCCATCTCCGCGCCTCCACCATCGTCACCGTCTGCGCCCCTCCACCGCCGTCGCCGTCTCCGCGCCTCCACCGCCGTCGCCGTCTCCGCGCCTCCACCGCCGTCGCCGTCTCCGTGCCTCCACCGCTGTCGCCGTCTCCGCGCCTCCTCCTCCGTCGCAGTCTCCTCACCACCACCGCCGTCGCCGTCTCCGCGCCTCCACTGCCGTCCTGTCACCTCCATCGCGGGTGAGTAATTGTAGTTTCATATTTTTAATGTAGTTTGTGTAGTTTCAGATTTTTACTGTACGTGTGTAGTTTCAGGTTTTTAGTGTAGTTTTTTGTAGTTTCAGATTTTTAGTGTACTTGTGTAGTTTCAGATTTTTAGTGTAGTTTGTGTAGTTTCAGATTTTTAGTGTACTTGTTTGGTTTTAGATTTTAAGTGTAGTTTGTGTAGTTTCAGATTTTTAGTATAGTATGTGTAGTTTCAGATTTTTAGTGTACTTGTTTAGTTTCAGATTTTAGTGTACTTGTTTAGTTTCAGATTTTTACTGTACTTGTGTAGTTTCAGATTTTTAGTATAGTATGTGTAGTTTCAGATTTTTAGTGTACTTGTTTAGTTTCAGATTTTAGTGTAGTTTTGTAGTTTCAGATTTTAGTCTAGTTTTGTAGTTTAATTACATTGTCTATAGATTGTATATATATAGGTGTTGCAGGTTTTGTCATATGGCTCCGAAGTTTTGTGGTGTGCGATAGAAGGGTACTAAGTACTATGCAACCATCACGAAGGACAATGTCGTCCACCAGCTTGGCCACTTGGACACCCCAGAGTTAGCGGCGCACGCCTACGATGCAAAGGCGGTTGAGTATCACAAGGAAAAAGCGATTCTAAACTTCCCTGATTGCCGTGAGTATGCGCAGTTCCTCGCGCCGGAGAACATAAGGATATGCACTAGGGCTGAGGAGAAGGAGAACCTCCAGGCCGAGCAAGAATTGTTCGACCCATTAGTGACGGAGCTTGCGAGAGATGACAAACTCTTAGAGACCAACAAGATGATGCTCCTTCAGTATGCAGCGAAGAAGAGCGCAGAGGAGGATCCCATAGACTGGGATAAGCTCGAGGAGGAGGAGGAGCATGAGGAGGAGGAGGAGGTTCAGTCGCTACTGCATCGTCGTAGGTCCACCAGGGACGACCACGAGGCTGGCCCCTCTGGCCGTTAACTTGCTAGATATGGACGTAGAATTAGCTATTTCGTATATGAATGACTGTTTAACTTTATGCATGTTATTATATGTTTGAACCATGCTTAATTATGCTAGAGATGGACGTCGCATTAGCTATTTCATATATGCTTAATTACTAGTGCATATATGTTCTATTTTGATGTGTTAGTTATTTAGTTTAATTATCTATGCTTACTTTGATCAACGATATTGACAGGAAAAAATGGATGCCCCGTGTAAGACTTGTGGTGCTTTGACATGCCAGAAGGATAGGAAGTTCTTCATCGATCTTCCGAAGGACTTCATTGCTAAGACGGTATATATGATTTAGTTTAACATGTTCTGATTGAGTTTCATATGGTACGTTTGTGGCCAAAATTGTCTAACTAGTTATTTTTTCAAATTTCGCTCACGTCATCCCTTGCGGGGCAAGGCGTGACTTCTTAGAGAAGTTTCGAGTTCCGCATGATGCAACCATCACGTTCCAATGCACCCTAATTAAGATGCTGACGGCCGAACACTTCAATTGCCTTATCACCAACACGTCAAACCGCACCTATTTCGGTTGCCCTGGTTGGACAGCTCTTGCAACTGCTTACTAGATGGAAGCTGGGAAGAGAGCCACGTTCTACCTTGAATACGATCGTGACGAGATCATGGTCTACTACAGGCCTTCTGGCAGCGATGATGATGGTCCACTTACTCCAGACTATGATCCTGAGTCCGCCCGGCGTATTGTCTGAGAGCTAGCTAGTAGGGCATGCATGCCATATCACCTCCTGTTAATTCATCCGAACTTGTGTGTACTTGTGTTATATGCCTCTTTTTGATACTTTTCTGAATAATGTCAATAAATAATGACTCTTGAACTTAGATTTTGATATTTGCAATGTACTGTTTAATTACTGTCAAAACCTTTGATCATGCTGTCATTTTTGCTGTATCGCACTGCTGTATAGATTTGGTTTAAATCTGAAAATTACATTGCTGGCGTAGCACTAACATCCAATGCCACTACTGACATACATTACTGCTGGCATTGGACAAGAGGCATGCCATAAACGCATGGAATAGTGCTGGTGTCGAATCCAACGCCACCACTGATTTTTAACTGTGGCGCCATATTGCTGGCGTAGGTTGCCTACGCCAGCAAGGCCCTTTTTGCCACGCCATAGCTAGGTTTTTCTGCACTAGTGCATGAACGTATTGCAACACCCTACAGCGGGAATTCTCCACGTGTGCATGACACGGAAGGCACCATAGGACAACACCAAAACAAAACATACAACTCAAACCAATCACGTTCATCAATCAACCCATAGGACAAAAGAAATCTACTCAAACATCATAGGTTAGCCACACATCATTGGATAATACTATATAGCATTAAAAACCATGTTTAAGTAGAGATTATAGCGGGGAAGATAGGTTTTACACCGCTGCATAGAGGGGGAGAGAGTTGATGGTGACGGCGGTGAAGTTGTTGGTGTAGATCACCGTCACGATGGTTGCCCAGGCGGCGTTCTGGCGCCACCGGGAGAGAGGGGGGAGAGCCCCCCTCCTTCTTATTCTTCCTTGCCCCCCTAGATGGGAGGAGAGTTTCCCCTCTGGTCCATGGCCGCCATGGCTCCCGGAGGGCAGCAACCCCTCCGAGATTGTATCTCTCTCTTTGTTTCTCTCATGTTTTTGCAACTGTTTTTTGACCCCTTCGCCATTTCTTAAATATCCGGAGATCCGTAACTACGATTGGGCTGAAATTTTTAGGGAATTTTATCGTGAAATTATCTTTCTTGCGACGAAAGAAGGGCTCCAACCGATTTAAGGGGTGGCCACAAGCTATCAGGGCGCGACCACCGCCTGGCCACGCCCTGTTAGCTTGTGGGGCCCTTGGGCATCGTGTTGCATTAATTCTTCTTAACAAAATTCACATATATTCCTAAAAAATCTCCGTAAATTTTTATCGCGTTTGGACTTCGTTTGGTATGGATTTTCTGCGAAACAAAAATACAAAAAAACAGGAAGTGGAACTGGGCACTGGATAAGTAAGTGAGTCCCAAAAATAATATAAAATGTTGCCAAAAGTATATGAAAGTTGTAGAATTTTAGCATGAAACAATCAAAAAATATAGATACGATGGAGACATATCAAAGCACCTTTGGTAAGGAAACAATTTCGTTACATGCTGAAATTTACTGTTGCTTGTTATTATGGTCGATAATACTACGAGGGGCTTCTTCGGGGTATCTTCACCTCATCCGTAAGTGGCAAGAGCCGCTCCTCAACCTACTTAACCTACTGAAAATATTTACTATGAAATTCCCTCGGGTATGTTAGAGAGACTGCTTGCTAATCCTTATGCAGGAGATGGAAAAAAACATCCTGATATGCACTTGATATATATAGATGAAATTTGTGGATTATTTAAGCTTGCAGGTTTATCCGAGGATGATGTTAAGAAGAAGTTTTTCTTTTTATCTTTGGAGGGAAGGCATTCATTTGGTACACGCTATTGGATGATACTGGTAGCTGGGATTGGAACCGATTGAAGCTGGAATTCCATCAGAAATTTTATCCTATGCCTTTATTTCATCGTGATCGGAATTATATATATAATTTTTGGCTTCGTGAAGGAGAAAGTATCGCTCAAGCTTGGGGGGCGGGCTTAAATCTATGATGTACGCATGCCCTAATCATGAGCTCTCAAGGGAAGTAATCTTACAAAACTTTTATGCTTGGCTTTCTCATGAGAATCAATTGATGCTTGATACTTCTTCTATCGGTTCCTTTATGACGAGAATTATGGAATTCAAATTGGATCTTCTTGAAAGAATTAAATGCAACTACGAAGATTGGGAGTTCGACATAGGTAATGAGTCAGGTATAAATCTTGAGTTTGATTGTGTTAAATCTTTTATGGAAACTGAAGCTTTTCATAAGTTTAGTGGAAAATATGGCCTTGACTCTGAGATAGTAGGTACTTTCTGTGAATCATTTGCTACTCATGTTGATCTCCCTCAAGATAAATGATTTAAATTTCACCCCCCTATTGAAGAAACTTGTAAGGAACCTTGCATAGCTAGAGAAGAAAAAATTCTTTATAATGTTGGTCCAGTTGTGTCTACTCTTACATTGAAAAACCACCTTTTCCTGTTAGGATTAAGGAACATTCTAAAGCTACAACTTTGGTTAATAAAAGTAATATTAGAACACCAAAACCTTCTGAACAAAAAAATGTAGAGCCTAATATTGCTATGGTTAAAGATCTCTTGGTTGATAATATTGTTGGGCATGTTATTTACTTGTGCGATGAGGCTGCTAGAATCGCAAAACCTGCTACAAATGAAAAGGATGTGTTAGATAAGAATAAGCCAGTGGTTGGCATGCCTGTTATTTCTGTTAAAATTGGAGATCATCCCTATCATGGTTTTTCTTATATAGGTGCTAGTGTGAGTGCCATTCTATTTACTTTATATCAATAAATTGTGCATGATATAGCACCAGTTGTGTCGTGGTTTTGTCACGGCAGATGTCCTAGTGTCAGGACTTAGGTGTGAAGCCATCGCTACGGCGGTTAACTCGAAGGGGTTGGTCGGGACAAAAGACACAGGGTTACCCAGGTTCGGCCCCTCTCGAAGGAGGTAATAGCCTACGTCCTGCTTTGAGTTGTATTGATTGGATATCGATTACAAGGGAACGGATTCGCATGACCTAGTACTCGATCAAAGGTTTTGAGGCCTAAGCCGCCTAGGTAACCCGCCTTTATATACACAGGTCGAGGCCCTGGGCTTACAAGAGTCCGGGCCGGGTCATACTTGATAACCGACCTCACCTCTAACTATACTTGCCTTGTCTAACAAGCCGCCACCGGCGGCTGACGCCATCGGGTTACACATTGCCTTTTGGCTCTGGGCCTCAGGCCCATCAAGCTTATTCCAAACCTTATTGCTAAGCCGCCAACCTCATGACCCGGTCCCACCTGGGCGGGTCTCACCACGGGGTTATATCCCCAACATTAGGCCCCAGATTGATTTGAACCGGTTCATGTCAATCTTCAAGTCTTCTGGTTCGCGGATCTTGCATTCTCTTGGTAAATCTTCATGACCCGCCAGAAATGGGCGTCGTCGTCTCTGACAAATCTTCATGACCCGTCGTGATGTCATCTCAGGAAAATCAAAAAGATTCCCCTGACGTCACAATGGATCTTTCTCCATTAATATGACCAGCCCGAGAATCGAGGCACTTTTTGAGTCAATCATCATCGTGTCTCCTCGATTCCCATGCCGATTGTTGCTATTCCATCACATCCTCATAAATAGGCACGGGGGGCCCCATTATCTTCACTTTCCCCGCCACGGTCTCCTTCTTCTTCCTCCAGACGCCCGCGCTGCCGAAGCTCGCCGCGCCGTCTGGACCTCGCCGTCTTTTTCAACACTGGCCGCTGCATCACCCTGATTTCGTCCAGAGCATTCCCACGTTCACTCGCATCAGCAAGGTACCATCGTTGCCTCTTGTCTAGATCTGCACTAGCTCGTCCAGATTTCCCCCGAGTTCATCGGGTTTCCTTCGTGTTCATCACCACCCATCAGAGTATTCTTCGTAGATCAGAGAAAGAACACTTCTTTTGGCCGTATAACGTCACCCAAATCATGCGGTCATCCGCTCAATAGGCATGCCATGCTCATTGTAGACTGCTAGCTTGCTTTAATCCGTATAGAAACTGTCTATTCTTCCACTGGCCTTTTAGGTTTAAGAATATTTTTCTTTTTACCTCGCCCATAGATCTTCAAGCAATAGCTGTAACTGTTGAAATCTGTATCTTCACACTTAGTAATTTTTTCAATGCTCACGTGCAAACTTAACCCGCCGTAAGGCTGCCGGTTCATGTCGTCATACCGCGACCTACTTTGGCGGCTCATAACTTTATATTGTCCCGCCAAACGCCGTCACCATTTTTAGAGTCATAACTGTCTCGGTCATAATATATTTTTAACCCGCTAAATACTCATGCCTTTCCGCAGTTTCTTAAGCCGCCACCATGTCTAAGGTCCCATCTACCTGCAACTGGGTAAGGTCTAGGATAACAGAAGAATCTCTCAAAGAGTTTGTCACCATGGGAGTCTTGCCGGCTCAGGATATTATCCACTGGTGGGTTCCGGGCAATGAAACCACTCCTAAGCCCGAGGATGGGGAAGTTATCGTGTTCACAGACCATCTCCTCCGCGGTTTCTCTCCACCCGGGTCTAAATTTTTCCGAGATGTCTTACACTCATTCAACCTGCACCCCCAAGACAGACAGTGGCCCCAACTCTGTCACCAACCTGTGTCAGTCCAAACCCTCTGTGAAGCTTATCTGCAAGAAGAACTGTCTGTTGACCTCTTCAAAGAATACTTCTACATCAACCGCCAAACAGAAATGGCGGATGGATTGAGCCTCGAGCTTGGAGGTGTCACTCTTCAGTGACGGAGAGATGTACTCTTTCCAGCAGCAACTCTGCCGAGTCATCCTAAATAATGGAATAAGACTTGGTTTTACCGCAAAGACACTTCACTGGAAGGGGAGAACCCACTGCCGGGTTACCATCCTTACCGGCTCAACACTAATACAGAGCTCCCAGACCGGATGTCTGCCACAGAGCGTGCTCAATATGGCCCAACCTTCTCAAAAATAAGGGCCCTGCTAGCCAACGGATTAACCAGTGTTGATCTGACCCGCTATTGGGTCTATTGGAGGATTCTGCCGTTGAGCCGCTGCGGCGCCTTAATGTGCCAATACACTGGTGAAGTGAATGACCCTCAACGCTTCAACCAGACCCCCTTAACTGACCAGGACCTCAATACCATTGTCAAGTCTTTATTGGGAGAACCTCAAGCCGCCTGTAGCAAGACGGGATTAAGTCCTTTTTAATACACTTAACCCGGCTCCAGAGGTGAACCCTTTCACCCTATCTTCACTTATTCTTTAAATGTTGTACTTCGTATATTGTATTTTGACCTTTCTGTTATCGTACATATCATAATGTAGGCCGGCTCTTCCTTCTGGAACAAGAGGTTACCCCCTTCCCTCAAGAAGAAGAGCAAAGTCCCCAAGGCGACCAAAACTAAGGCGCCGGCTCGTAGGAAGAGGCAATCAACCGAAGAACTATTCGACCTGGATGACTCATAGGTAGAACTTGACTCCCTTGGTCTTTTCTTTATGCAACTCATTGACAATGATTACTCACAGGAGGAAGCACAGACAAGTCATGCTGATGTTGCAGAGGTAACCATTATCTCTTCTGACTCGGAACTTTTACCAGTAAAGAGAATACGGCGGGCTGTATGGAAAGTAAAATGTTCTCGCCCTTTTACTCACTTGGATCCCAACTTTCTTTTGAAGAAGCAGCAAGGTGACAACAGACGTCAGACCCGGAGCACCGGCTCTGAAGATCTTTTAGCCGGCTTACCAAATGAGCTGGCTCCTCGGAAACGGCCCACTGAAGTACTTCCTTGCCTTGAATTTATTTCTCCTATATGCTAATCTTGTGTTTCAACTTGTATTTGACAATGCTAACTTTTCAGGACTCGCCTCCTTCTTCCGGCGACTCAACCGCCTCAAAGTTGCCGCCTCTTATTATCAACCCGGGGTAAACATTTTTATATACCACTCCATGCGTTAATAGTTTATCCTTGCTTATTGACATGTAACTTCACCTTTGCTCATAGGGCTCAAGCCAAACGGAGGAAGGTAGGTGGGCCAACCGCTACTCCTGAAGTTCCAGAGTCGGCAAACCCAAAGCCTAACACCCCTGAAGTTCACATGGTGCCGTATGGGGCTGACAAGAACGCCCATGAAAAAGCTCCTGAGCATAACGAGCCGGCTGATATGGATATTGAGGCTCCTGAGGTCCATCTAGAAACTGATCCTAAGCCGCCCAGCCCTCAGCCGACAGCTGAAGACATGGCTTCTCACGAAGAAGTTACTATTACTGGGGCGGCTTATAAATCTCCAATTCCCTCTAATGTACTATCAAAGCATACCAGTGAAGGCGAGGCGGCTCCTCCTAAGGAAGGAAAAACTCAATCTGATCTTCCTAACTTAGAAAAACTTACTGCCGACGAGTTGCACTCTGGCTATCTGAGCCGTCTCTCTGCAAGCCGGGACATGGAGGCCAACTTGGTTGGCATGATGAAGAAAAAATACGAGGTACTCCACTTCCCTTGCTTTTCCATATATACATACTTATGTAGCCCCCAAGAGCCGGTTTACCTCTCAAAAGGTCAGCCGGGTCTTCAAACACTTGCAATCTTTTGATGAATCACCATATAGCCCCCAAGGGCCGGGTCATTATGTAAATAATGAGCCGGCACTTTAGTCATAGAATAAGAGCCAAATGTAGCCCCCAAGGGCCGGGTCATTATGTAAATAATGAGCTGGCACTTTAGTCATAGAATAAGAGCCAAATGTAGCCCCCAAGGGCCGGATCATTATGTAAATAATGAGCCGGCACTCAATCATAGAATAAGAGCCAATTATAGCCCCCAAGGGCCGGGTCATCATCCTGAAGATGATCCTGGTCTTATCTGAATTGTAACCCATTTTGAAGAACTGATGCACATTAGCCTCCAAGTGTCAAGTATATTGCTTGCAATCTGCTTGAGACTTGTAATGGCTCTGCCAAACTTCAAAAAAACCGGTATGAGCCGGACAGGCGTCTTAGAACTAACAATCTTGCCTTGTTATGACTTGTCTTGTGCATGAATCTTTAAATGCCGCTGAGTCGAACGTGTCAGACCTTAAGAAGAGTCTGGCACTGCAACAAGAAAACTGAGCAGAAGCCGACGCCAAGTATCAGATCGCTTTGACTGAGCTAGATGTGATCAAGGCCGAGCTCAAAACACTCAAGAAATCTGCTGAAACGAGCCAAGCCGCCTTGACCAAGCGCGCAGAAGATGCAGAAGGCCGTCTTAAGACGGTGACTGAAGAGCTGACCGGCTTGAAGCGGTACATAAGCCGGATGACCGAAGCCGTCTTTGGTAAGTATTTGTTGACTTGTAATTACGCTTGACATGATCCTACGGAGACTCGCCCAGCGACTTACAATCCCAATCTTTTTGACAGGTCAATGAACTCGTCAACTTCCGGATGACAGTCTGGTGAAGTTGAAGGCTTTATATTCTCTTACTGAACAGCTGTATGCCGGATCCCTTTTCACCATTAGGGATGTTATGACTGAGAAGGGCGTTCCAAAGTTTATGAAGGGTGTGCTAGAAGTCCTCACCACCATCCCAAAGCAGATAGAAGAGCTGAAGAGATCAGCCGCCCGTAAGGGCGCAATGGCTGCTTTGAGCCGGTCACTAGCTTATGCACCCGAGCTTAACCCGGCCGAGATGATTGATGGCTTTCCTCAGCTGAAGGACGACGGCTCGCAGTTCACTCAAGATGACTATGCCCGCTGCAAGAAGGCATCCCAAAATTTGGCAAGCCGGCTGGCCGAAGAAGCTGACCTGTCGTCATATCAGGCGACATATTCTGAGGAGAACAAGTGAGTTCGGGGGCCCACCTTTGAAGCAAAGAGCTTGATTCCTCAACGCCGTAAGCACCTCTTTGCCCCTGACGTTGACCCATCTCCAATCATGCATGATGAAGCCAAATTTGAGGCCTTAACACACTGCAACTGGGATGTGGACAACCTTCAGATCCTGGAGACCGAAGACCCGGCGCAGGATGACCCGGCGCAGAGTTAAACAAATAATGTGCTTGAGAGGAGGGTAACCCGGCCCTGTTTGATATGCCGGGTTATATTTTGCTGCAAAAAACTTTAAGTCCGCAGATTTTGGACTCCTTTCAGCCTTGTAATAGCAGTAGAAAACACTTCATCGCCTGCCCTTTTGCCTTCGTTCACTTTTAAACATCTTTCACCCCATACACCGGCGACTTAGCATAATTGTCTTGATATATAATCGTCTGACTGCCTTGACTCGCCCGGCGGGTTGTCTGCCATGAACAATGCTAAGCCGGGGTTACCAGAAAAACTTAAACTCTTATCATGAAAAATGCATGTAAAAAACAAGCAATAGAATATGCATTTGCATATCCCCTGTCTTATAAACCGGCTTTAGAGGCACAATAAGACAGGAGAACTTTTATTTTTTCAGGAAAAAAATTGATATTGCTTCCGAAGAAGCGAGACATAAAAGCCTAAAACCTCGTAAGCCAGCTCTCACGTGACATAAATCCGTCGTTTAAACCTTAGCGAGTTCAGGGTCTTTAAAAGATTGACATTGCTAAGAGTACGAACAGGCCACATAGCGGAGAGACTACAGTAGATAAGGCGAGTTTATCCTAGCTCACTGTAAGCCGGCTCTCTTGTGACAAAGCCGCCGTTTAAACCTTGACAAGTTCAGGGTCTTTGTACGAGATTGACTTATGAAAGTTCAGGGTCTCTGAGCAAGATTGACTGTCAAGAGTTCGGCGGGTCACATGGCGGAGTAGCAAGTTGCAAACAGACAGGTTTAACTCGAACATGGCATATAAAGCCTGGCCAAGAGGGTATGAAAGCTAAACCCAGTGGGTTGGAAGGCCCCAAGTGACCGGATGAAGGATCAACTCCTTTGCACGAGACTTAGTGCAGAAAAAACGGCAGAAAACCCTAATCATGGGGATGCCAACTTTATTATATCATAAAAGATGGTATATACAATGACAGGAATATGTACATTGATGAGAGCCGGACCGGCGGCTTAAGTATAGTATGGCCGAAGTTGAGCAATATTCCAAGGCCTTGCAGTCTCTTCACCAGAGGTTCGTGACTTGTCGCTATCCCGTATATCAATGAGATAATAGGAACCATTGTTGAGATTTCTACTAATCACAAACGGCCCTTCCCAAGGAGGTGACAACTTATGCATATTTGACTGGTCTTGAATCAACCGGAGTACTAAGTCGCCTTTTTGGAATGTCCGGGTCTTGACCCTGCGTCTATGATAGCGACGTAGGTCTTGCTGGTAAATCGCGGACCGAGCTGCTGCAAGATCCCGTTCTTCGTCTAAGGCATCCAAAGCATCCTGGCGTGCCGCCTCATTATCAGCTTCCACGTAAGCTGCCACTCTGGGCGAGTCATGACGAATATCACTGGGGAGAACAACTTCTACACCATAAACCATGAAGAAAGGCGTATAGCCTGTTGACCTGTTGGGGGTGGTTCTAATGCTCCAAAGAACTGAAGGTAACTCCTCCACCCAACAGCCCGGCGTGCGCTCCAAAGGAACCATAAGCCGGGGTTTTATCCCTCTCAAAATCTCCTGGTTAGCACGCTCTACTTGACCATTAGACTGTGGGTGAGCCACAGAAGATACATCATGGCGGATGTGCTCACTATCGCGAAACTCCTTCATAGCCCTCTTGGACAGGTTTGTGCCATTGTCGGTAATGATACTATGAGGATAACCAAACCGAAAGATCAGCTTTTTGATGAACTGAACTGCTGTTGCTGCATCACACTTACTGACCGGCTCAGCTTCAACCCACTTAGTAAACTTGTCAACCGCCACCAAAAGGTGGGTCTTCTTGTCCTTAGACCTCTTAAAAGGTCCCACCATATCAAGTCCCCCAGACTGCAAACGGCCAGGTGATTGGAATCATCCGTAACTCTTGAGCCGACACATGGGCACGTCGCCCAAACTTCTGACACCCGTCACACTTACTGACCAAGTACTCTGCATCTTTATGAGCTTTTAACCAGTAGAAACCGTGTCGAAAAGCCTTAGCCACCAAGGACTTTGACCCGGCATGATGACCACAATCGCCGGTTTGTATCTCGTGCAAGACTTCACGGCCCTCATCAGGAGAAACACATCGCTGAAAGACGCCAGTCATGCTGCACCTGTGTAACTCGCCATTGACAATAGTCATAGATTTAGACCGCCTTATAATCTGCCGTGCCAGAGTCTCATCTTGAGGTAACAAGCCGCGGGTCAGATACGCCAGGTAAGGCAACGTCCAATCAGGGATTGCGCGGAGAGCCGCACAATTGCCCTTTCGGGTCAGGTATAGCCAAATCCTCCTCCGACGGTAACTTGACCGACGGGTGATGCAATACGTCCAGGAACACATTAGGAGGCACCGGCTTACGCTGAGACCCCAGTCTTGACAACGCGTCAGCCGCCTCATTCTTCCGCCGATCAATATGGTCCACCTGATAGCCCTTGAAGTGGCCAGCGATAACATCAACCGCCTGGCGATAAGCTGCCATGCGAGGGTCCTTAGAATCCCACGTGCCAGATACTTGCTGAGCTACCAGGTCTGAGTCGCCGAGATATCTGACCCGGCTCAAATTCAGCTCCTTGGCCACACGGAGCCCATGAAGCAAAGCCTCATACTCAGCTGCATTGTTAGTACAAGGAAACATTAACCTCAAAACATAACAGAACTTGTCACCTCGCGGGGAAGTTAGAACAACTCCAGCCCCCGAACCTTCCAATTGCCTGGAACCATCAAAATGAATCGTCCAATATGTACTATCCGGCTTCTCCTCAGGTGCTTGACACTCCGTCCAGTCATTAATGAAGTCCACTAGGGCTTGAGATTTTATAGCCGTCCGCGGCACATACTTCAGATTAAGAGGTCCAAGCTCAATTGCCCACTTAGCAATCCTGCCAGTAGCTTCTCTGTTTTGAATAATATCTCCCAACGGAGCAGAGCTGACCACTGTGGTTGGATGCCCAAGGAAATAGTGCTTCAGCTTGCGATTGGCCATGAATAAGCCGAACACCAGCTTTTGCCAATGTGTATATCTTTGCTTGGACTCCGTCAGGACCTCACTGATATAGTAAACCGGCCGCTGGACTGGGTATTCTTTACCCGCCTCCATGCGCTCCACCACAACGGCAGCACTGACAGCTCTGTTGTTAGCCGCCACGTACAGAAGCAAAGGCTCTTTCTCCACCGGAGCAGCCAAGACGGGCGGCTCAGTCAACTGCTTCTTGAGTGCCTCAAACGCCTCATTAGCAGCATCGCTCCAGACGAAGTCATCTATCTTCTTCATCATCTGATATAAAGGAATAGCTTTCTCACCCAGGCGTCTTCTGAACCGGTTCAAAGCAGCAATACGACCCGCCAGGCGCTGAACATCATTAATACAAGCCGACTTAGACAAAGAAGTGATGGCCTTTATCTTGTCCGGGTTAGCCTCAATGCCGCACTCGGAGACCAAGAATCCCAAGAGCTTGCCTGCAGGTACACCAAATACATACTTTGCTGGGTTAAGCATCATCTTGTAAACTCGCAAATTATCAAAAGTTTCCTTCAAATCGGCCAACAGAGTCTACTTCTTCCTTGACTTGACCACAATATCATCTACATAAGCATGAACATTGCGCCCAATTTGACCATGAAGACAGTTCTGCACACAGCGCTGATAAGTCGCCTGAGCACTCTTGAGTCCAAAAGGCATAGACACATAGCAGAAGGCTCCAAAAGGCGTAATGAAAGACGTCTTCTCTTGGTCCTTGACTGCCATCTTGATCTGATGATAACCCGAATAAGCATCCAGGAAACATAAACTCTCACAACCCGCCGTTGCATCAATGATCTGGTCGATACGGGGGAGAGCAAATGGATCAACCGGACACGCCTTGTTGAGATCGGTGTAGTCCACACACATGTGCCACGTGCCGTTCTTCTTGAGTACCAGCACCTTGTTAGCTAACCACTCCGGGTGAAAAACTTCGACGATAAACCCTGCTGCTAAGAGCCGGGCTACCTCTTCTCCAATAGCCTTACGCCTCTCCTCATTCAAACGATGGAGGAACTGTTTGACTGGCTTAAACTTAGGATTCACATTAAGGTGGTGCTCAGCGAATTCTCTCGGTACACCCGGCATGTCAGAAGGTTTCCATGCAAAGATGTCCCGATTCTCACGGATGAATTCGATGAGCGCGCTTTCCTATTTGGGATCCATATTGGCCCCAATAGTGAACTGCTGCGATTAGTCGCCAGGATTAAAGTCCACCAGCTTGGTATCTTCTGCCACAAACTTCAGGGGTGGCTCAGATTTCGTACTGGGCTACTTCAACGGGGTCATATCTGCCGGGTCAACATTCTCCTGATAAAACTTGAGCTCCGCCTCAGCATAACTTGACTCTGCATACGCTGCATCTCCTTCCTCGCACTCAAGAGCAATCTTCCGATCACCATGCACTTTAATCATGCTGTTTAATCCGGGCATCTTGAGCTGCAGGTAAACATAACAAGGCCTAGCCATGAATTTGGCGTAAGCTGGCCGCCCAAATAAAGCGTGGTACGGGCTCTTGATCTTGACCACCTCAAACCATAAGGTCTCCACCCTGTAGTTGAACTCATCGCCAAAAGCTACTTCCAGAGAAATCTTCCCAACTGGATAGGCCGACTTTCCGGGCACCACACCGTGAAAAACCGTTGAAGATGGCTTAAGATCCTTGTCAAGCAAATTCATCCGACGGAACGTGTCATAGTACAGGATGTTGATGCTGCTGCCGCCATCCATAAGCACCTTGGTGAACACGTAGCCTCCTACTTGGGGGGCCACTACCAAGGCCAACTGCCCCGGGTTATCCACACGCGGCGGGTGATCCTCCCTGCTCCAAGTTATGTCATATTCAGACCACTTCAAGTACTGCGGGAGAGCCGGCATGGCCACATTAACCGCCCACTTGCGCACCTTCTGATCCCGCTTGTCAAGACTTATCGTAAAAACATGATATTGGCCTCCATTAAGCTGTTTTTGGGTTACTCTGATTCCCGGACTGGTTGTTTTGTTGCTGACCTCCATTGCCAGACTGTTGATTATGACCTCCATGGTTTCCCTGGCCTTGATAGCCAGAACCTGAGCCGCCTCCACCAAAGCCGGACCCAGGAGAACCGGATCCTGACCCGCCAGACGGACCACTGCCGCCGCCCTGATGCTGGTTAATGCTGTAATTCCGAAACTCCCGCATGACCCAACAATCCTTCCAGGCATGAGTGGATGGTTTATCGGGAACACTATGTTTTGGACAGGGGGCATTCAACATTGCCTCCATATTGAAAGGCTTGGGCTTGCCGAAAGGCGGCTTACCATTACCCTTGCCATGGTTGTTCCCAACACTAGTGTTGGCCACCAGATCTGACCCGCTATCCGTGTGTTTCCGCTTTCCGCCATTACCATTATTATTGTTTCCTGCCCCACTCTGCTGCTGACTCTTGCCATTGCTATTCTTCTTACCCTTAGCCGATTTCTCATCATTAGAACCAGGGTCCTTCGTGCTGTCAGAGTCCGCATACTTGGTGAGAGCCGCCATGAGCTCCCCCATATCCTGGCACGAACGCTTGAGCCGTCCAAGATTCTGCTTGAGGGGGACAAAGTGGCAATTCTTCTCCAGAATTAGAACTGGCTGAGCCACCGTGATATTATCAGAAGAGTGGATAATGGTTGAGACCCGCCGGACCCAATAATGGGCCGACTCATCCTCCCGCTGCACACAATGGTCCAAATCCACGATTGTCATGGACTGCTTGCACGTTCCTTGAATTTTTTTGATGAATTTTGCCTTTAACTTGGCCCAGGAATTAATGGTATTGGGTGGCAAACCCTTCAACCACGTGCGAGCCGGCCCCTCCAACATCATGATGAAATATTTGGCGTAGACTGCATCAGTGACGTCTAACATCTCCATGGCTAGTTCATAACTCTCGATCCAAGCTTCCGGAGGTAGATCGGCAGTATAATTTGGCACCTTGCGGGGACCCTTGAAGTCCTTCGGCAGGCATTCATTCCGTAAAGCCGACACTAAGCACGACACTCGCACAGCCCTGGTTGTTACTTCGGCTCCTACTGAAATAGAGGGTGCTACTGTGGGTTCTTGGTAAGCCGCCATAGCTGCCGCTGCTGCTGCCTATCGCTGTGCTCTCGCACGGTCTACCAGCGCCTGGGCATCAAGAGCAGGCGGGTCATCTCACGCCGGGTTCCGACGTCGCTCGCTGCTAGAAATCGCAGGCGACACTATGAGCCGGCTGTAACTGCGGCTCGGGATAGGGGTCGAGTGCACGCGGCTCCGGCTGTAGGTATACTTCTGCTGTTGTGTCACAGCCATCTGCAAATATCCAATGGCATTCCGGGCTTCCTCTGCAAAGGGCGTTCCATCAGGGATAGGGAGCGCGCCGAGCCAGACTGCCGCTGCTACCATGTTCTCCACCGGGTTAGAATAATGACTGGGTGGTGTTGGGAAGTGCTGCAGCGGGGTCTGATTCCTGCGGGGCGGGTCTGGCTGCTGACGCTGAACCGCCGCCCTACTCCCAGGTACTTCCGCCGTCCGGGTTATGGTTAAAGGCGCATTCTGTCCCGTCCCTGGCGTGTTGAAAAGATTCCTAGGCTCATACTGATCCAGCAAACGGGTCTGATGCCTCATCCGATGGACTACATTTGCGGTCTGTTGCTCCAAGTCAAGGCGAAAAGCTTCCGCCCTGAGGCGCTCTGACTCAGCATCCATCTGAGCTTTCAGTGCGTTGATTTCCTCTTGGGCACCGGCCATCTGGTCCTTCAACCTCGCGATTTCCGTGTTACGGGCTGCTTGGTTTCCGGCCGTGACCTCGGTTCCCATCAGAATTGTAAGTTCATTCATCAGATCTAGCAAAACCTGAGCCGGCGGCCTGCCCGATCCAGATCCGGTCACACCAGCAGCCGTCCTACCAGGAGCTGGTGCCGACCCTGCCATGAAAACTGCGGCGCGGCTCGGCGGCTCATAGTATTCCGGCTCATGATATTCCTCGAAGTAGCCCCCAAGCCCGCCGTTGTGAAGTTGGTAGATTGATTCCGCCTCTCCGCTCGAGGATCCATCCTCTGAGCAGATGAGGGTTTCCTCCTGCGACATAGAACCTTCAAGTTCCGCGCCTTGGGTGAAGCTGACGAAGACGTGCTTTCGGACCGGGTTAAGCCGGGCAGGTTGCGCATGCCGGGCCTGCTCTACGAGGTCGGTACAGATGTCTGGCCCGGGTTTAGATCCGCCGATCCTGCCGATGAAGACGTGAATTCCACCGAAGGGGACCCGGTACCCATACTCAATTGTGTCGGCCTCGGGGCCCCAGCCGGCGTCGTCGATGTAGAGCTTGCCGCGGCGACTCTTGGTCATCCTGCCGACGGCGTATCCCTCGATCCCTGGGAGAGAGCCCTTCGAGTACTCCAAACATCGAGCATCTGCCCCACGGTGGGCGCCAACTGTCGTGGTTTTGTCACGGCAGATGTCCTAGTGTCAGGACTTAGGTGTGAAGCCATCGCTATGGCGGTTAACTCGAAGGGGTTGGTCGGGATGAAAGACACAGGGTTACCCAGGTTCGGCCCCTCTCGAAGGAGGTAATAGCCTACGTCCTGCTTTGAGTTGTATTGATTGGATATCGATTATAAGGGAACATATTCGCTTGACCTAGTACTCGATCAAAGGTTTCGTGGCCTAAGCCGCCCAGGTAACCCGCCTTTATATACACAGGTCAAGGCCCTGAGCTTACAAGAGTCCTGGTCGGGTCATACTTGATAACCGACCTCACCTCTAACTATACCTGCCTTGTCTAACAAGCCGCCACCGGCGGCTGACGCCACCGGGTTACACATTGCCTTCTGGTTCTGGGCCTCCAGGCCCATCAAGCTTATTCCAAACCTTATTGCTAAGCCGCCAACCTCATGACCCGGCCCCACCTGGGCGGGTCTCACCACGGGGTTATATCCCCAACAAGCTGAGATAGAAGACATTAATGTTACTATTAAACTTGCAAATAGAGATACTATTTTACCACTTGGGATTGTTCGAGATGTTGAAGTCTTGTGTGGAAAAGTCAAGTACCCCATTGATTTCTTAGTACTTGGTTCATTACAAGATATTTTTTGTCCCATCATATTTGGTAGACCCTTCTTGAATATCATTAATGCTGAAATTGATTGTGCTAAAGAAAAGGTTAAAGTCAACTTTGGTGATATGTCTCATGAGTTTAATTTCTCTAAGTGTGGTAGACAACCACATGAGAAATATTTATCTAGTAAAGATGAAATAATTGGTCTTGCTTCTATTGTTGTGCCTCCTACTGATCCGTTAGAACAATATTTGCTAGACCATGAAAATGATATACATATGAGTGAAAGACATGAAATAGATAAAATATTCTTCGAACAACCACCTATCCTTAAACATAATCTTCATGTTAACACCTTAGGGGATTCTCTTCCACCTAAGAGTGATCCCATCTTTGAATTAAAACACTACGTGATACATTAAAGTATGCTTATCTTGATGAAAAGAAGATATATCTTGTTATTATTAATGCTAACCTTTCAGAGCATGAGGAAAAGAGATTAGTTAAAACTCTGAAGAAGCACCGAGCTGCTTTTGGATATACTCTTGATGATCTTAAGGGAATTAGCCCTACGTTATGCCAACACGAGATTAATATGGAGCCAGATGCTAAACCCGTTGTTGATCACGAATGTCACCTTAATCCTAAAATGAAAGAGGTGGTACGAATTGAAATATCAAAGCTTCTTGAGGCAGGTATTATTTATCCCATAGATGATAGTAGATGGGTAAGTCATGTTCATTGTGTGCCTAAGAAAGGAGGTAGAACCGTCGTTCCTAATGAGTAAAATGAACTTATTCCATAGAGAGTCATAACTGGTTATAGGATGGTAATTGATTTCAGGAAATTAAACAAAGCTACTAGAAAAGATCATTACCCTTTGCCTTTTATTGATCAAATGTTAGAAAGATTATCTAAGAACACACTCTTTTGTTTCCTTGATGGATATTTTGTTTTTCCTCAAATACCTGTGTCAAAAGAAGATCAAGAGAAAACCACTTTTACTTGTCCTTTTGGAACTTATGCTTATAGACGTATGCCTTTTGGTTTATGTAATGCACCTGATACCTTTCAAAGATGTATGATGGCTATATTCTCTAATTTTTGTGAAATGATTATTGAGGTATTTATGGATGATTCTTCCGTTTACGACGCTTCTTTTGATGATTGCTTAAGCAACCTTGATCGAGTTTTGGAGAGATGTGAATAAACTAATCTTGTCTTGAATTGGGAGAAGTACCACTTTATGATTAATGAATGTGTAGTACTTGGCATAAAATTTCTGAACGAGGTATTGAAGTGGATAAAGCTAAAGTTGATGCAATTGAGAAAATTCCATGTCCTAAAGATATTAAAGGTATAAGAAGTTTCCTTTGTCATGCTGGTTTCTATAGATGGTTTATTAAGGATTTTTCTAAGATTTCTAGTCCTCTTACCTATCTTTTGCAAAAAGATGTTCCATTTGTTTTTTATGATTATTGTGTAGAATCCTTTGAAATACTTAAGCAAGCTTTGATTTCTACACTTATTGTTCAACCACCTGGTTGGAACTTAGCGTTTGAAATAATGTGTGGTGCTAGTGACTATGATGTTGGTGCTGTTCCAGGACAAAGAGTTGATAAGAAATTGAATATTATCCATTATGCTAGTAAGACCTTAGACAATGCTCAAAGAAATTATGCTACTACTGAGAAAAAAAATTAGCTGTTGTGTTTGCATGTGATAAGTTTAGACCTTACATTGTTGATTGTAATGTTACTATTCACACCGATCATGCTGCTATTAAATATCTTATGGAAAAGAAAGGGTCTAAACCTAGGTTGATTAGGTGGGTTCTTCTACTTCAGGATTTCGATTTGCATATTATTGATAGAAAGCGAGCTGAAAATGTTCTTGATGACCCACTGCCTATTGATGATAGTTTTCCTGATGAGCAATTAGCTGTTATAAATGCTTCCTGTAATACTCCTTGGTATGCATACTATGCTTAATATATACCACCTAATTTCACATATCAACAAAAGAAAAAGTTCTTCTTTGATTTAAGACATTACTTTTGGGATGACCCACATCTATATAAAGAAGGAGTAGATGATATTATTAGACGTTGTGTACCTGAGCATGAACAGGAACAAATCCTACGGAAGTGTCATTCCGAGACATATGGAGGACACCATGCTAGAGACAGAACCGCACATAAGGTACGACTATATGGTTTTTATTGGCCTACTCTCTTCAAGGATGCATGTAAGTATGTCTTTTCTTGTAATGAATGTCAAAGAGTTGGTAATATTGGTAGACGTCAGGAAATGCCAATGAATTATTCACTTGTTATTGAACCATTTGATGTTTGGGGATTTGATTATATGGGACCTTTTCCTTCCTCTAATGGATACACTCATATTCTAGTAGTTGTTGTGTAACAACCCAAGTGCAACCTTCCAATCTTGTAACGATTGCCATGTGTGAACCTTTTATGCCATGCCATCTTTTGGTTGAGTTAATAAAATTTGCTTCATGACATTCATAATGTGCCTCATGTCATCATGTCATTCATCTTATCATTGCATCATGGCATCATCTACTCCTGTGTGGCGTGCTGTTTGGGTGAAGTTATTTGTTGTGATGATGTGCTTGCAACCTAAGTGGTATGTTCATGTGTGAAACCCCCCCTACAAATTCTTTGAACAATACCTCCATCTATCTTTAATTCAAATATTATGAAAAGTTGGGTTTTTTGCTTTATCGAGGTCCTTCATAAAAATATTGTGGAGTTGGCTAATATTTTGTATGTTATTTTAAAAATCATTCTTGGACATGCTCTACTCTCTGTACCTTATAAATTGCAAAAACAGTTTCAAATGGGTGAAAAGGGCATTTTATTTTTTTCTCTTAAATTCCCAAAACCAATTTCATAAAATTGTAGATAATTCCAGCATCCCAAAACTATTTTTCTTTCACCCAAAGTCTTTTTCAAACTTCCCTGGTCATTTTCTATTTTTCTGTTGTTTTTTTTAAAAGAGTAGAGGGAGAGAGAGTGCGGAGTGCCCAGCTGGACCTTCCCACCCGCGCAGCCCACCGCATCACGTAGCCCACCTAGCTCTCTAGCGACATGAGCTTCGTTCTCCTGTATGGCAGACCATCCAGAGAAGCCACATCGACGCCCCGGTCGATTTGAAGGCCGTCCGGCGTCCCTAGCCTCTATAAACATGTCCCTGCTTCCCTAGGGTTTGCCCTCGCTCCATTCCTTCCCTCTACCCCTTGGGGCGTCGCCAGGTAAGGCTAGTCCATGCCATGCCGTCGCCCTGTCCGCCATGTTCTGGCCGAGCGTGAGCTCGAGCTCGGGGTAGCACCTCCGCCTCGTCTCCGACCTCCCCAACAACGTGGATCGAAGCCCTGGAGTCCCTGCCGTCTTCTACATCTATGCACGCGATGCCAGCAACCCCGGAGCTCCCACAACATCACCATCTTCTCCCTGCGTTCAGATCCGAGGCGCACCGGACATCCGTCGGACCTCGCGTCGTCTCCGTCTCGTCCTCGACATCCTCTTCATGTCATAGGTAGACGAGGTAGCACCCTTTCCCTCTCAGATCATTCCCATAGCCTGTAGATCTGCGTGCATGCCACTACGTCCGTGCCACGATCGTGTTCTCCGTGCTCTGGCTAAAAGCTGCAGTTTTTCTTGTGCGTATGTTCGAATCAGCCCAGCTCCGACTTTCTAGCTGCCATTGATACGTCTCCAACGTATCTATAATTTTTGATTGTTCCATGCTGATATATTATCATTCTAGGATACTTTTTGGGTCTTTTACCAAGTTATAATATTTTTTAGCACTAACCTATTGACCCAGTGCCCACTGCCAGTTGCTGTTTTCTGCATGTTTTTTACTTTTCAGGTTTACAGTACCAAACGAAGTCCAATTGCCATGAAACTTTTTGATGATTTTTGATGGACCAAAAGAATACCTGGAAGCTTCAGGAGGAGTCAGGAGGACGCACGAGGGCCCCAACAAACAACTGAGCGCGCCCTGGGCGGGGGCGGCTTGATGTGTGCTGGCCCCCTTGGGTGCCTCCCGATGTCCCTCTCCGGCCTATAAATTCTCAAATATTACAAAAACCCTAGAGGCAGTCCTGAAACTCTTTTTACGCCGCCGCAAGTCTCTGTTCCATCGCGAGGCCATCTGGAGCTCCGTTCCGGCACCCTGCCGGAGGGGGATCGATCACAGAGGGCCTCCACATCAACCTTGCTGCCCTCATGATGATGTGTGAGTAGTTCACCACAGAACTATTGGTCCATAGCTGGTACCTAGATGGCAATCTCTCTATCTCTTGATCTTCAATACAATGATCAACGCATCTTTGCTTTGATCCATCTGATGTAATCCTATTGTGTGGTGTGTTTGTTGGGATCTGATAAATTGTGGGTTTATGTTTAGATTATTCATGAAAAGTATTTGATTCACCTATGAATATTAAGATTCTTCTTTGCATGATCATTAGAGCTTCGTAACGCTCTCCGATTTATTGATGTGCTTTGGCCAAGTAGATTGATCTATCTTTAGTGGGAGTGGTGCGTTGTGGTAGGTTCAACCTGACGAGTTTCTATATCCCAGTGACAAAGTAGGGGACAAGATGCGTATTTGTGTTGTTGCTACTAAGGATAACACGATGGGGTTTATTCATATTGCTTGAGTTTACTTTGTCTACATCATGTCATCGTTCTCCATGCATTACTTTGTTTGTCATGAACTTAATACGTAGAGAGGCAAGCATAGAAGTGCTCTTGAAGTGGAGTAATAGTAATATGTGTAGGTAGGAGTCGGCCTATTTGTTTATGGATGTGATGCATATATACACATGATCATTGCTTTGATAATCGCATAACTATCCACTTTTCTATCAATTGCCCAACAGTAATTTGTGACCCACCGTATGCTGCCTACATGAGAGATGCCGCTAGGGAAAACTGTGGCCCCCGGGTCTATTCACTTATAAATTTACAAACGCTACCATTACCTTGCTTCCTTTATTTACTTTTTATTTTATTTTTCAATTTACAATTATCTACAATTATCTGCACAACTCATTTGCTTGCAAATAACGAGATCAAGGGTATTGGCAACCCACTTGCCCGCGTTGGGTGCAAGTTGTTTGTTCTTTTGTGTGCAGCCACTGAAGACGGTTGAGGATTGATATTCCTATTGGTTCGATAAACCTTGGTTTCATAACTGAGGGAAATACTTACCCACTTTGTGCTGCAATAACCCGTTCCTCTTCATGGAAAACCGAACGCAGACCACAAGTATCTGGAAGGATTTCTGGTGCCGTTGCCGGGGAATATAATCATCAACTATCAAGTAACTTCACACAAATTTTCATTCACTTGTTTATCGTTTTACTTGCTCTTATATTTAGTTTGTCTCATAAAAATCAAAAATACAAAAATATTTTTCTTTGCTAGTTACTAGTTTACTTCTTTGCTTGCTAGTTTACTTGTCTTGCTTGTTACTTTGCTTGTTTGGTCACCATGTCTCAAGATACTACTAAGTTTTGTGACTTCTCAAATACTAATAACAATGATTTTATTAGTACTCCTATACCACCCACCACTAGTGCGGAGGCTTTTGATATTAATGTTGCATTGCTAAATCTTGTCATGAAAGACCAATTTTCGGGAAGTCCTAATGAGGATCCCGCGTCACATCTTAATACCTTTGTTGAATTATGTGACATGCAAAATAAAAAGGATAGGGATAATGATATTGTGAAATTAAAATTATTTCCTTTTTCACTAAGATATAAAGCTAAAGCTTGGTTTTCATCTTTACCTCGTAATAGTATTGGAACATGGGATAAGTGTAAAGATGCTTTTATTGCCAAGTAGTTTCCTCCTGCTAAGATCATCTCCCTTAGAAATTAAATAATGAATTTTAAACAGAAAGATCAAGATCATGTTGCACAATCTTGGGAGAGAATGAAATTGATGATAAGAAATTGTCCTACTCATGGCTTAAATTTGTGGATGATTATCCAAAACTTCTATGTTGGACTAACCTTTGTGTCTAGAAATCTTCTAGATTCTGCCGCAGGTGGTGCCTTTATGGATGTGACCTTAGGAGAGGCCACAAACCTTCTGGAAAACATTATGACAAATTATTCTCAATGGCATACCGAAAGAGCTCCAACCGGTAAGAAGGTAAATTCTGTTGAAGAAATCGCTACTTTGAGTGAAAAAGTGGATGCTCTTATGAATATGGTTGCTAGTAAAAATGCTCATGTTGATCCAAATGATAATCCCTTGTCTACTTTGATTGAGCAAAATAATTATGCTATTGATGTGAACTTTGTCTCGCAAAATAATTTCAATAAAAATGCTTATAGAGGAAACTTCAATGCTAGACCGTATCCCGGTAATTCCTCTAACAACTATGGAAATTCTTATGGTAATTTTTATGGAAATTATTGTACAAATTATAATAGGATACCCTCTTATCTTGAGAACACAATTAAAGAATTTATTAATTCTCAAAAGGTTTTCAACACTATGGTAGAAGAAAAATTGCATGTAGTTGATGCGTTGGATAAAAACATGGATAGAATTGCCCTTGATATAGAAACTCTTAAAAGTAAAGCTTTGCCACCCAAGCATGATTTTAATGAGGCTATTAAATATATCCAAATATCTATTAATGAAAGTAAGGAGAGGACCGCTAAGTTGAAAGCTAAGCGGGAATTCTTAGAAAAAGCCCTTCCACCCGGTTTTTACCGGAATCATGATGAAGATCTTAAAATGATTGGTACTTCTCCTATTGAATCTTTTTTTACTTATCTGAATATAAATGAGAAAGGGACTGGATATAAGTCAACTCTAGTTGATAAGCATCCCATTTAATTGGAGGCTGATAATTTTGATGCTAAAACTGAAAAACATGGGTTTGGAGAGGTCAAAACTTTAACTAGTGATGTGTCCACTATTTTTGATTACAAGGACTTTAATTATGATAATTTATCTTTAGTAGAATGTATTTCCTTGTTGCAAACCATTATTATCTCACCCAATGCTTATGAACAAAACAAAGCTTTTACCAAACATATAGTAGAAGCTTTGATAAAAGCTTATGATGAGAAACTTGAGCTTGAAGTTTCTATTCCTAGGAAATTGCATGTTGAGTGGGAACCTACTATCAAAATAAAGATAAATAAACATGAATGCAATTCTTTGTGTGACCTTGTTGCTAGTGTTTCAACTATTCCTAAATCTCTTTGCGATGTGCTTGGTCTCACTAATATTGAAGATTGTTCCCTTAACTTGCATCTTGCGGATACTACCATTAAGAAACCTCTAGGTAGAATTAATGATGTGCTTATCCTTGCAAATAAAAATTATGTGCCTGTATATTTTATTGTGCTTGATATTGATTGCAATCCTACTTGTCCCATAATACTTGAAAGACCTTTCCTACGAACTATAGGTGCAATTATTGACATGAAAGAGGGAAACATAAGGATCCAACTTCCATTAAAGAAAGGAATGGAACACTTACCTAGAAAGAGAATTAAACCACCTTATGAATCAATCATGAGAGATACTTATGGGTGGAGTGTCAAAGATGACAATACTTAAAACTATGCATTATGCCTAGCTAGGGGCATAAAACAATAGCGCTTGTTGGGAGGCAATCCAATAGTTATCTTTATCTTTATTTTTTGCTTTTTACTTTCTGTTTGGTTTTGATAACATGATTATTCCTATGTAATGATTATGTTTTTGTGTTTAAATTAGTGTCTCTGCCAAGTAAAGCCTTTGGGATGACTCACAAGATGAGTAGAATCGATGCTGAAACAAAACAGAAACTTTTGACACAAGTACATGAATTCATATTTTTTACTGGAGCGTGATAATTATCTTTATTTTTTACACAACATTTATGTAGGAAAATTCCAGGGTTTCCTAACTTTTCAGAATATTTAGAGTTACAGAAGTATAGGTTCTCTACAGATTACTACAGACTATTCTGTTTTAGACAGATTCTGTTTTTGCTTGCATAGTTGCTTGTTTTGATAATGCTATGAATTGTATCGGGGGGTATAAGCCATGGATAAGTTAGAATACAGTACCTATTATGCAATTATGAAATAAGAATCAATTTATAACAGTACCTAAAGTATTCAGTATGTTGCTTATACTAACGGATCTCACGAAGTTTTGTTGAGTTTTATGTGATTGAAGTTTTCAAGTTTTGGGTGTTATCGCGATGGACAAAGGAATAAGGAGTGGCAAGAGACTAAGCTTGGGGGTGCCTTTAGGAGTGGCAAGAGCCTAAGCTTGGGGATGCCAAAGGCACCCCAAGGTAATATTTTAGGGAAGACTCAAGCGTCTAAGCTTGGGGATGCCCCGGAAGGCATCCCCTCTTTCGTCTCAATCCATCGGTATGTCACTTGAAGCTATATTTTTATTCTTCGCATGATATGAGTTTTGCTTGGAGCGTCGTTTGTTTTCGTTTGATTTTACTTTAAGTTTACCCCAATCATTGTTTGCTGGACACACCTATTTAAGAGAGACACACCTTCATCATAATTTGTTAGAATACTCTATGTGCTTCACTTATATCTATTGAGCTTAGCAGTTGCTCTAGTACTTCACTTATATCTTATTGAGCACAGTGGCATGTCGATTTCATAGAAATAATTTCACTCTCGTTATTCACTTATATTTGTTTGAGAGTTAATAAATAGTGATGGTAATTTGCATGGGTCATAAGACTAGTCCAAAAATATTAGGTATTCAATGAGTGATAATCAAAACCATGATGTAGCACATATAGAGAAATAGTGGGTTAATGATATTGATGTGGTAATATGAAGAAGGTGTAAGTTCACAATTGTTGATTCGTAGAAGTGTCGATATTAAGAGAGGTTAACTTCTAGTTCGTCTAAAAATTAAAGAGGCATGGTGATGATGTGTGAGAATTTCTATTCCTCGTTGAAATCATAGTGTTGTTTCGGGTCGGACGCGCGCGATGGTTAACTCCTACCAACCTCTTCCCTCGGGGCATGCGAGTAGTACTTTGATTTGTGATAAAAGTAATAAAACTTTACAATAAGTATATGAGTTCTTTATAACTAATGTGAAACCATAGACATACGCAATCTCACCTTCTCATATTTGCTAGCCTCTTCGGTACCGTGCATAGCCCATTCTCACCTCGAGGATCGGTGCATGCAAACCCCATGCCATGATACGCTCTGTTGCACATAAGCCTTATTATATCTTCCTCAAAACAGCCACCATACCTACCTATCGTGGCATTTTAATAGACATTCCAAGATATATTGCCATGCAAATTCCATCGTCACTTCACATGACTAGTTCATTCACCATCATATTGCTTTGCATGATCATATAGAGCTAACATAGTATTTGTGGAAAAGCCACCGTTCATCATATTTTTGATACGTGTCACGCCAGATCATTGCACATCCTGGTACATATCTTCACATACGTTCTTCATATCGAGTTGTAAGTAAATAAAAGAATGATGATCATCACTGTTAGAGCATTGTCCCAGTGAGGAAATAAAAATGGGTGAGGCCAAATGAGGCCACCATTCTGAATAAAAAATGAGAGAAAATGAGAGAAGGGACTTTGCTACTATCCGTTACCACACGTGTGCCTCAAAGTGGCACCTTGTTCCTCATGTAGAGAGTCTCATGTTATGTCATTTTCATAAGCGAGTGGGTATTACTTTTTTCATTATTACAAACTTGGCTTGTATATTCCTATGACGGGCTTCCTCAAATTCCCGAGGTCTTCATGAACAAGCAAGTTGGATGCACACCCCAGTTAGCTTCATTTGAGCTTTCATACACTTATAGCTCTAGTGCATCATTTGCATGGCAATCCCTACTCCTTGCATTGACATCTATCGATGGGCATCTTCATGGCCCGTTGGTACGCCTAGTTGATGTGAGACTATCTTCTCCACCTTTTGGCCCTTTGATATCTACCACCATATTCTATTCCACCTAAATGCTATGTCCAATGGCTCACTCTCATGTATTGCGTGAAGAATAAAAAGTTGATGCATATTGAAAAGTACGATCCAATTACCTGACTTGGACACCATGGTGCTTGACATTTGTATTAATGTGGTGAAGATGGAGCCATGCCTTCCTAATATAATAAGATGAATGGGGGTAAACATTCTTTGAGGATCGTATACTTTGAAAGATTGATGATTTTGTTTCTTATACTTATAAGTATTGCTATGTTCATATTTGTTGATTCATCATTGCTCAATGAGCATACATGCGTAAGATTGCATAATGGATAGCATGTCGCATCAAAAATTCTGTTTTTATCATTTACCTACTCGAGGACGAGTAGGAATTAAGCTTGGGGAAGCTTGATATGTCTCCAACGTATCTATCACTTTTGATTGTTCCATGCTGATATATTATCATTCTAGGATACTTTTTGGGTCTTTATTTACCAATTTATAATATTTTTGAGCACTAACCTATTGACCCAGTGCCCAGTGTCAGTTGCTGTTTTCTACATGTTTTTTTACTTTTCAGGTTTACAGTACCAAACGAAGTCCAATTGCCATGAAACTTTTTGTTGATTTTTTATGGACCAAAGAATACCTGGAAGCTTCGGGAGGAGTCTGGAGGCCGCACGAGGGCCCCAACACACAACATGGCGCGCCCTGGGGGGGCGCGCCCTGATGCGTGCTGGGCCCCTCGGGCGCCTCCCGATGCCCCTCTCTGGCCTATAAATTCTCTAATATTCCAAAAACTCTAGAGGCAGTCCCGAAACTCTTTTTACGCCGCCGCAAGTCTTTGTTCCGTCGCGAGGCCATCTGGAGCTCCGTTCCGGCACCCTGCGAGAGGGCGGGATCGATCACGGAGGGCCTCTACATCAACCTTGCTGCCCTCATGATGATGTGTGAGTAGTTCACCACAGACCTACGGGTCCATAGCTAGTACCTAGATGGCAATCTCTCTATCTCTTGATCTTCAATATAATGATCATCGCATCTTCTCTTTGATCCATCCGATGTAATCCTATTGTGCGGTGTGTTTCTTGGGATCCGATGAATTGTGGGTTTATGTTCAGATTATTCATGAAAAGTATTTGAGTCACCTCTGAATGTAAAGATTATTATTTGCATGATGATTATAGCTTCATAATACTCTCCGATTTATTGATGTGCTTTGGCGAAGTAGATTTATCTATTTTCAGTGGGAGTGGTGTGTTGTGGTAGGTTCAACCTGACGAGTTTCTATATCCCATTGACAAAGTAGGGGACAAGATGCGTCTTTGTGTTGTTGCTACTAAGGATAACACGATGGGGTTTATTCATATTGCTTGAGTTTACTTTGTCTACATCATGTCATTGTTCTTCATGCATTACTCCGTTTGTCATGAACTTAATACGTAGAGAGGCAAGAATAGAAGTGCTCTTGAAGTGGAGTAATAGTAATAGGTGCAGGCAGGAGGCGGCCTATTTGTTTATGGACATGATGCCTATATACACATGATCATTGCTGTGAAAATCACATAACTATCTGCTTTTCTATCAATTGCCCAACTGTAAGTTGTTACCCACCGTATGCTGCCTACATGAGAGATGCCGCTAGGGAAAACTATGGCCCCCGGGTCTATTCACTTATAAATTTATAAATGCTACTATTACCTTGTTGCCTTTATTTACTTTTTATTTTATTTTGCATGTTACAATTATCTAGAATTATATGCACACCTCATTTGCTTGTAAATAACGAGATCAAGGGGATTGACAACCCTCTTGCCCGCGTTGGGTGCAAGTTGTTTGTTCTTTTGTGTGTAGCCGCTGAAGACGATTGAGGATTGATATATCTATTGATTCGATAAACCTTGGTTTCATAACTGAGGGAAATACTTACCCACTTTGTGCTACAATAACACGTTCCACTTCACGGAAAACCCAACGCAGATCACAAGAATCAACCATCCCCGTGACCCGCTCGCCCGCACAACTAGTCAGCCCTCGCTCACCGCATCCACTGCACGCACATGCCATGCTCGGTCGCGTGCCCGTTGCTTTGCTTCGCCTTGTCGCCGTTGTGAAAGAGGTGATCTCTAGCTCGTCCTCGAGTCGTACTACACATAGTTGCTTCCACGGCGTCCCACGCCGTGCTCGCAACCCCTTCCACATGCACGCGCTGCTAGCTGACCCTGCCGTTGCTCGACGGTGTCGTCATGTCTCTGCCCAGAGGAGGAAGACCACCATGACCGAGCCGGGCAAGCTCCTGCCTTGTGTGAGCATGCTTCACTGAGTGACCACCATACGTGCAGGGTCCTGCTGATGGCCACGATCGACGCCGGAGTTCTTCGTCACCGTGCGTCAATGGAGTTCCAGGGCAGAGTTGCCTTTGAAAAGGAGCAGCGCCCTGGTTTTGCACGAACACATGCAGTTGTTGGAGTGGCTAGTGCCGCTCAAGGCTATCCAGGAGGTCCTGGGATCGATCCCCAGTGCCTCGTCCTTCTTCTTTTTTTGTTCTTTTGTTCCGGTTGAGATCCGATCAACGTTCCTTGAAATATCTCTGAAGTTGTTTGTCATAGCTCCAACAAGCAGCTAGCAGAGTTGGTCAGCGCTCTTGTGCACGACCAGGAGGTCCTGGGTTCAGTCCCAGCCCCCTCCTATTTCCTTTTCTTTTGTTTTTCAGCCACTTTCGGTATGTGCCAAATCTGGCATATACTAGGTTTCCCTTTGTGGTAGTTTTGTGTTTAATTAATTGTGGCATTTTTCTTACAGCACCATATACATATTATATGTGAAAATGGGGTAGAAAAATCCAATGAATCCAGATGTGGCATTAGTTTTGTCATTTGAGCAAGTTTGTGTGAGAGTTATTTTTGCTAAGATGCCATTTTGTCTATTTTGTGTGAATTAATCCATGCACCTTTTGAAATAGTTGTAAATATGAAATATGCCCTTGGACATGTGTGCTAGCCCCTGGTATTTTTGGTTTCTATAGAAATCCATGCGTAGGTATTGTTTTCTTGCTGCCAATATGCTATAGAATATGGCTGTTTTGATATGGCCAAAATAATTCTAAGTCTGAAACTGCTTGTTTCATATTGCCATGTTGTGATGACGCTAGCCATGGTTCTTTGCATATTTAGACCTTGCTTATGTTGGATGGAATGTAGTGCATCATGTCTACTACCATGCTGTCAAGTTTCATGTTATTATATGTCCTTGCTGTCAATATGCCTTCAGGTTAAAAACTGGGTATGAAAACTGTTATATCCACCAAGTCCCTAAATACTAAGTTTTATAGACATGTTGTGAGCTTCCTACCATGTGTTCCATGATTCTTTTCAGTATGTTGCCTCTTGATGCAATGAAGTGCATGTTATATGCTACTGCCCCATGCCTTGTTTGTGCATTTTAGATACCTATAGCATATAGTTTTGTGGTGTGCAAAATGATAAGTTGCTGTTTGGGACAAATTGTGTTGCATAATTGTTTTGCACTTTGTGTGAGTTCTACCCACTTGTTTTCCAAGATCTTTAGGTCCATTTCAACTAGATATTAATTCCAATTCAGTGGCATACTTGGGATGCCAAGGAATTTCCCATGGCCTCTCTCAATCTCTGTTTTATCTCCGTTACCATTCGTATCTTGTCGTGAGTGTCCCGAGAGTTCCGTAACTCCGATTGCAACGTTCTTCATATGCTTTTGCATCATTTTCATGTGTAGCATTCATTTTTGCCATGTTCATGCATATCCAAATAATTAATCTTGAGGTTCTATCCAGAATGTTAAAGAACTAAATAATTGCATGAGAAGGATGACTAGTATAGGATTGCCATGTTTTATTCACCACATGATCATGCATCATAATTGGTTGTGCATTATGCATTGGGTGTGTTTTCATTGGATGTTGTTATTTTTGTTAGGTAGCATCGGTTGACGAGAATGAGTGTGAGGAACCCATCGAGAACGTTTCTGAAGAGCAAGAGTACTATCCCACTGTAGACCCTCCGGGCAAGATGATCATTTCCCGGATCCTGATACTATTTTCGCTATGCTAGTTGTCTCGCTTCTATCGTTATGTATCGTTACCTACCACTTGAATGTCAAGCCTCCCAACATTGCCATGAAAAGTCTCTAACTCCTCCACTTCCTAGCAAACCATTGTTTGGCTAAGTTACTGCTTGCTCAGCCCCTTCTTATAGCGTGCTAGTTGCAGGTGCAGGTTGTTTCCATGTGATAACATGGATATCTTGGGATATCACATTATTTATTGCTATTTAATTTAATGCACATATATACTTGGTAAAGGTGGAAGGCTTGGCCTTTTGCTCGGTGATTTGTTCCACTTTTGCCGCCCTAGTTTCCGTTTACCGGTGTTATGTACCATATTGAGCGCTCCTAACATGCTTGGGGTTGTTATGGGGACCCCCTTGACAATTCGTTTTGGTAT
Source organism: Elymus sibiricus (assembly GCA_039707655.1). NCBI lineage: Eukaryota > Viridiplantae > Streptophyta > Magnoliopsida > Poales > Poaceae > Elymus > Elymus sibiricus. The sequence continues at coordinate 129,428,461 of CM077667.1, forward strand.
AAAACTCGTCTGGCAAGACCCAACATTGGTACTATATTTGCCTAACAACTTAATAAAAATGCATAGGGCTTAGCTAACCCGTGGATTAATCAACCCCCCGGGGTCAGTGCTCCTCCTGAGTGTTGGTCCACCTACCTAGCAGTCGGCGGTGCCGTCTCGGGGCAACTCGAGTATCTGGCTATCGTCCACTATGCATAGACGGTTGTGTCCTGAGAACGAGATACACGACTCCTATTGGGTTCGTCGACACACCGGGTGGTCTTACTGGATGTGTTTTACCTTTCTCGGGTGTCTTGTGCACGTGATTCCGAGGATACCTTGGGCTATCTCAAGGTTGAGGTTTTCCATGCAGCTTGTGGCTAGTTTGTGATAGATGAGTTGGAGCACCCCTATAGGGTTAAATCTTTTTGAGAGCCGTGCCCGTGGTTATGTGGAAACTTGGAAATTGTTTAACATCCGGTTATAGTTAACTTGAAGTAAACTCAATTAAAATACACAAACCGTGTGCGTAACAGTGACCGTCTCTTTTCGAGGGAGTCGGAAAGAGGACATGGTGGGGTTATGTTTGACTCGTAAGTAGGTGTTCAAGATCACTTACTGATCATAACTAGTACTCATGCAACATGCGTAGTTTCTCATCTTACTCTTGTACTCGTAAGTTTGCCACTGAAATAAATGGTTAGTGCTGCTGCAAACCTCACCAATTAACCCTAACTTACCCACCAGCTTAGATAGTCTTGGTACCTGGGTTAATGAGATTGCTGAGTACCCGTGGCTCACAAATTACTACAACAATACATGTATAGGTACAGATGAGTTCGATCCAGTTGACGCTTCCCATCTCTAGTGGGAGTTCGATGAGGAGTGTGGGCGTATGTACGTGACTTACCCGGACGAGTAGGGATGCTACTTGGTCGTCTTCCTAGGCATAGCGAGATAGATATCATCGCTTTTATCGTTTGATTTCGTTCGTAGTCGGACCCTACACTTCTGGATGATTGTATGGATTATGTACTTTAGCATGTGGCGAGTGTAAGCCAACTCATGTACTCATCTCCTCTCTTACATGTATTACAATGATATCTATACTTGCGAAACAACAAGATGCGCTTCTATCCCTATCAAGGTCTTAGGCCCGAATAAGGATAGGACCGCATCTTGGGCGTTACATGTTGATTATGTTACTAAGTGGGTAGAAGCTATTCCAACTAGGAGTGCTGATCATACACCTCTATTAAAATGCTTAAAGAAGTTATCTTTCTGAAGTTTGGAGTCCCTAGATATTTAATGACAGATGGTGGTTCACATTTTATTCATGGCGCTTTCTGTAAACTTCTAGATAAATACGATGTTAACCATAGAACTGCATCACCTTATCACCCTCAATCTAGTGGTCAAGTTGAATTGAGCAATAGAGAAATAAAGTTAATTTTGCAAAAGACCGTTCATAGATCTGGAAAGAATTGGTCTAAGAAACTTGATGATGCACTGTGGGCATATAGAAATGCTTATAAAAATCCCATGGGTATATCTCCATATAAAATGGTCTATGGTAAGGCTTGTCATTTACCCCTTGAGTTAGAACATAATGCATGTTGGGCAATCAAAGAACTTAACTATGATTTCAAAGTTGCTAGTGAAAAGAGGTTATTTGATATTAGCTCTCTAGATGAATGGAGAACACAAGACTATGAAAATGATAAGTTGTTTAAAAAAAGTTAAAAGATGGTATGACAGGGGAATACAAAAACGAGAATTTAATGTTGGTGATCATGTTCTATTATACAATTCTCGTTTCAGATTCTTTGCAGGAAAACTCCTCTCCAAATGGGAGGGACCCTATATTATTGAGGAGGTTTATCACTCTGTAGCCATCAAGATAAATAATGCGGAAGGAACAAATCCTAAGGTGGTTAATGGGCAATGAATTAAACATCATATTTCAGGTACACCCATTGACAAAGAGAACAATGTTATTCAAACAATGACATCGGAGGAGCACATAAAAGAGACCTTCGAGGACACTCCGGAACCCTAAAAAAGGGTAGGTATGTGATACGGTAGGTAAACCGAGTCCAAAATTTCTATAAAAAATATTTCTGTCTGTTTTGGAATATTATAAAAATACAAAAATAAGAACCAGCCAAAGGGACACATGAGGAGGTCACAAGGTAACATGGTGCGCCTGGTTGCCTTGTGGGCCCCTTGCATGCCTTCCCGACTCCGTCTTCTTTCCGTTTACTTGTCCTATGTGTAGAAAAATTCATTATATATACTTAGTGATGTTTTGACCACCGCATCGCAAGTTTTCCCCTATTCTTGTTTCGGGCTATTTTCTAGCAGATCTAGATTGCGATGTCTTCGTCAAACTCGACCAAGGACAAGTTCTTCAAGAAGGTCATCAACCTCTACTTGTCGGAGGAACGATGGTAACAGTAGTAGCAACAATAGTAATTTTGCAAGATTCTGTATGTAAATGCTTAGGCCATGGATGGATGATGGATAATGATTTCGATGACATTCATCATGTAACAGTTACACACTAGAGCGACATGGAAGTACCTCCAATTCCTGAATATAACGTAGGCATGTATTCCGTATATAGTCATACATGCTTATAATAAGAACTTTCATGAAATCTTTTGTCCTACCCTCCCGTGGCAGCAGGGTCCATAAGAAAACTAAGGGATATTAGGGCCTCCTTTTAATAGAGAACCGGAACAAAGCATTAACACATGGTGAATACATGAACTGCTCAAACTACGGCAATCACCGAAAAGAATACCAATTATTGTCACCTTGGGGTATGTGGATCATGACACGTAATAGGTGCATACAACTTGCAAGATAGGATCTAAGAGCATCTCCAACAGGCGCGCAAAGCGCGGCGTGCAAAAGTTGCCTTTATAGCGCCGAAATACCCATTTTTTGCGCACAGGCGAGCGCTAGATCCAGTGGCCACTGTAAAATATAGCGTGTCCGAGCCGCTCCAGCAGGCGCTGCAAAAAAACATCGCACGAGCAGGCAACGCTATGCAAGAAACGATAGATAATACCATACATCAAACCAAACATCACATGAAGTTCATACGATGCAAATGAAAAACGCTAGTAAAATAAAAATACGCCTACACTACTATTCATCATCCTCCTCGGTGGTGTCATCGGACGTCGTAAGATACGCGTCCAGGTACCGGTCGTCGTTCGGCTCCCAAGGGTCGTTCTCCATCTCTGTGTGGGAAATTGCCAATGCCTTGCGCCTATACGCTTGTCTAGGCGTTCGGCAACACGTTCCGCCCTTCGGTTCACGTAGAACTCGTGCTCAGCGATGACGTCCTCTGGGTGCTGGCGGCGTCACTCCACCATGACGTCCTCGTCCCTCCAGGCGATCAACAGCCGGCGCTCCCAACTACGTGCGGCGCGGCGGTCCTTCTCGGTGGCCAGACGAGGGGGAGGCGCGAGCTGTCGCGCCTCTTCAGCCGACCGGACATCGTCGATGTCCATCTGCGAGCGAGGCCGCCAGAGATCCCACGCCGCCGCATTGTATGCACGGGCGGCCTCATGGGCGATCTTGTAGGAGCCGAGGCCGAGGTGCGTGTTGCCGGAGCGGATTTCGGCATAGAACATGCCAGACGGGCGTCGGCGGACACCGCGGAAGCCCGACATGCTCCGGGGGCGCGGCAGCATGGCACGGTGGCGAGGAGGCGTGGGGAGAAGGTCGGGAAAGAGCGACAGAGTGAGCGGAGAGGGCACGTGGCGAGTAGATAGGCGGTGGGAGGGCGCGTGGCGGGCGCTCGATTTATAGAGCGCGCCGGACGCTGCGCGCAAAAACTAGCGCGCGCCTGGCCGCTTTTTCGCGTGCGCGCATGATCTTTTCCCGCGCGCCTGATTATCCCGCGCCCGCTAGAGCGCATGAAATCACTCCGCGCGCGCGAAAAACAAAGTTTACCGCGCGCGTGTATTTCGCAGCTACTGTTGCAGATGCTATAAACACTCTCATATTCATGAAAACATAATAGGTTCAGATCTGAAATCATGGCACTCAGGCCCTAGTCACAAGCATTAAGCATAGCAAAGTCATAGCAACATCAATCTCAGAACATAGTGGATACTAGGGACCAAGTCCTATCAAAATAACTCGATTACATGATCAATCTCATCAAATCCCATCACCGTCCAACAAGCCTACAAAGGAATTACTCACTCCCTATGGTGAGCATCATGGGGTTGTTGAGGAAGAAGGTTTGGTGATGACGACGATGTCGAATCACCCTCTCCGGAGCCCCAAACGGACTCCAGATAAGCCCTCCCGAGGAAGAACAGGAGTTGGCGTCGTCTCTGTCTCATAAAACGCGATGAAAACTTCTCTCCTATTTTTTTCTACGGAAATAGAAATTTATAGGACTGGAATTACGGTCTGCGGAGCCACCAGGTGGCCCCATGCCATCAAGGCACGCCCAGGGGGGTGCTCGCCCCCTGTTGGTTTGGCTCCAATATTTTTTATATATTCCAGAAAAATTCTCCAAAAAGTTTTGTCCAATTCCAAGAACTTTTATTTCTGCACAAAAACAACACCATAGAAGTTTTGCTGAAAACACCGTCAGTCCAGGTTAGTTTCATTCAAGTCATGAAAATTAGAGTCCAAAACAAGAGCAAAAGTGTTTGGAAAAGTAGATACATTTGGGATGTATCAGTTGCCTCACTACAAGCGCTATTGTTTTATGCCCCGAGCTAGGTATTATGCATATTTTCACATTTTACCATCCTTCAATTTAATCCCATACGTGGCTCTCATAATGGATTCATATGGTGGTTTATTTATATTACTTGGGAATTGTTACATCCCCTACTTTAGTGGAAATTGGAATCTTATATTCCTTCTTTCATATCAACAACTGCACCTATGGTTCGTAGGAAAAGTCTACCAAGTATTATAGGACAAGACGGATTGCATTCAACATCAAGCACAATGAAATTCACGGGCACATAATTCCTCTTTGCAATTATGAGAACATCATTATTTCTACCCAATAGTTTCTTAATAGTTGAATCCGCTAAGCACAAGTTAAGGGAACATTCATCCATATCGTTGACACCTAGAATGTCACATAAAGATTTTCGTATAGTAGAGACGTAGCACCAATATCGCACAAAGCATTGCATTCATAATCCTTAATTTTTACTTGAATAGTAGGTTCCCATTCATCTTGCAATTTTCTTGGTACTAAAACTTCCATCTTTAGCTTTTCTTCATTAGCTTTTGTGATAGAATCGACATATGTCTAGTAAAACCTTCATTTTGTTCGTAAGCATTGGGTGAATTTATCATGGATTGCAATAAAGAGATACAATCAATTAAATAAAAATTAGAAAAATTGACTCCTTTACAATCCAAAGTAGTGGGTACATCACTATCTAAAGTCTTGACCTCTTCAAACCCACTTTTAATGCTTTTATCATTCGGATCATCACCCTCCGAACAATTGGGACACTGCTACTTGTGAGTTGCGTTGGGATTTTCCCCAAAGAGGAGGGGAGATGCAGTACAATAGAGATAACTATTTACCTTAGTGTGAAACCAAGGTTATCGAACCAATGGTAGGACCAATGCAAATTCCCTTCAACAACACCTACACACACAAAACCAAACACTTACACCCAACGCAGGCAAGAGGGTTGTCAAGCCCCTCGAACTCGTCACTTGCAAGAATTAAATCTTGATAGAATACATATTGTAAATGCAAAATAAAATAAAAGGAAACAAAGTGCAGCAAGGTAATTTAATGATTTTTAGTTTTATGTTTAAGTAGACCTGGGGGCCATAGTGTTCGCTAGAGGCTTCTCTTTCGAAAGTAGCATACGATGCGTAGACAAATTACTGTTGGGCAATTGATAGAAAAACGCATAGTTATGACATGTTATTCACGGCAATGGTAATCTATATAGGCATCACGTCCATAAACAAGTAGACCAAAACGATTCTGCATCTACTACTATTACTTCACCAATCGACCGCTATCCTGCATGCATCTATGGTATTAAGTTCATAACAAGCGAAGTAATGCTTGGAGCAAGATGACACGATGTAGAGAAAGTAAGGCAAGCAATATGTTCACACCCTGTCATTTTATCCTTAATGGCAACAATACAAATACGTGTCTTGACCCCTTCTGTCACGACAATAGAGCACCGCAAGATTGAACCCGCTGCAACGCACCACTCCCACTGAAGATAAACCAATCTAGTTGGCCAAACCAAATCGATAGATAGGAGAGTAATACAAAGCTATAAGATCATGCATATTGAAACTCAGAGGAGAATCAATAAGTTTTCATGAATAATATGATCATAAACCTACAATTCATCGGATCCCAACAAACACACCGCAAAAGAAGATTACATTGAACAGATCATCGCGAAGATGCGATGAACTTTGTATTGAAGATCAAAAGAGAGAGAAGAAGCCATCTAGGTACTAGCTATGGACCCATAGGTCTGTTGTGGACTACTCAAGCATCATCATGGATGTAGATGGCCTCCGTGATCAATCCCCCCTCCGACATATCACCGGAAAAGGTCTCCAGATGGCCTCCCGTCGGAACATAGGCTTGCGCCGGCAGAAAAAGTGTTTCGGGTGGCTCTCTGTTGGTTTCCAAATATTTAAGGATTTATAGAAGTGGAATTAGGTCAGGAGGAGCCACGAGGGGACCACAAGGCATGTCGGCGCCTACCCCCTGGGCACGCCGAGTTGCCTTATGGCCTCCTCATGAGGCTTCCTGACACCTCCCGAAGCTTCATGGGTCCCTTTTGTCTAGAAAAAAAGCGTCAAAAAGTTTCGTAGCGTTTGGACTTCGTTTGGTACATATTTCCTGGAAAACCAAAAACATGCAGAAAACAACAATTGGGACTTGGCACCGGGTTAATAGGTTAGTTCCCAAAAATGATAAAAAAAATAGCATATAAATTATCCTAGATTGATAATATAATAGCATGGAACAATCAAAAATTATAGATACGTTGGAGACGTATCAACATCCCCAATCTTAATTCTTGCTCGTCCTCGAGTAGGTAAATGAAAAAACAGAATTTTTTATGTGACATGGTACCCAACATGTAATCTCTTTTTTTAGTATGATCATTGAGAAACGATGAACTAATTGATATCAACATAATAATATCCATAAACATAAATAACATAATCATCACTTTTAAAAATATACGACCCTTAAAGAACATTATTCCCTACTCATTTTATCATAAAAAGCATGGCATGACTCTGTCTTCACCACATAAGTATAAATCATGAGCACCCCCGTGTCAATCCAGGCAATTGGATTGTACTTCTAACGCGCTTCAGCATTTTCAACTTCACGCAATACATGAGCGTGAACCATGGATATAGCATATGTGTGGAATATAATATGGTGGTAGATATCAAACGAGTCAAAGTGGAAAAGAAAGACTCGCATCAACTAGGCATATCAACAGGCTATGGAGATGCCCATGAATAGATATCAATGCAAGGAGTAGGGATTGCCGTGCAACGGATGCACTAGAGATATAAGTGTATGAAAGCTCAACGGAAGCTAAGTGGGTGTGCATCCAACTTGCTTGCTCATGAAGACCTCGGGCATTTGAGGAAGCCCGCCATCAGAATATACAAGCCAAGTTATATAATGAAAAAATATATTCTCACTAGCATATGAAAGTGACAAAACTGGAGACTCTCTATATGAAGAACATGGTGCCACTTTGAGGCACAAGTGTGGAAAAGAATAATGACTGCCCCTTCTCTCTTTTTCTCTCATTTTTTTTTCTTTTCTCTCCTTTTTCTCTTTTTTTCTTTCTTTTTCTTTTTTCTTTTTTGAGGTGGGCTCATTTGGCCTCTCCCATTTTTTATTTTCCGTCTGGAGTTCATCCCAACTTGTGGGGGAATCATTGTCTCCATCATCCTTTCCTCACTAGGACAGTGCTCTAATAATGATGATCATCACACTTTTATTTACTTACAACTCAATATTACAACTGAACATAAAACAATTATGACTCTATATGAATGCCTCTGGCACTGTACCAGGATGTGCAATGATCTAGCGTAAAATGTAAAGAATGATGAATGATGGCATTGCCACAAATACTATGTCAGCTATATGATCATGCAAAGCAATATGATGATGAACACACAAGTCATGTGACGGAACGGTGGAAGTTGCATGGCAATATAACTCGGAATGGCTATTGAAATGCCATGATAGGTAGGTATGGTGCCTGCTTTGAGGCATATATAAGGTGGCTTATGTGTGATAGAGCGTTTCCTATCAAGGGGTTTGTATGTACCGGCGAAGATTGCACCGACTCTTGAGGTGAGAAAGGGCAATGCACGGTACCGAAGAGGCTAGCAAATACAAAAAGGTGAGAGTGCGTATATCCATGGATTCACATTAGTCATAAAGAACTCACATACTTATTGCAAATCCTGCTAGTTCTCTTGAAGCAAATTACTACCGCATACCCCTAGGGAGGAGTTAACCATCGGGCGCCCCCGATTCAAATAACACGATAGGATTTCATTTCAGACATAAAAATTCTCACACATCATCACAATGCCATGTTAATACTTAGATGAATAACAAATGACAAGCTTTAATTACCGATATCTCTACTGACCAACAATCATATACTCATGTCCTTTCATATTACAACATCAATATAATCAATTCATGTTTCTTCTTTAGTGAGCTACATGAAAGTTTTTATTATATCCCCCTTGAATACCTATCCTTTTTGGATTAGTCGTATAACTTGGTGCCATGTACCATTCCTCTTTCTTATTATACTCTCAAAAATAGTTAAGTGAAGCATGATAGTTCAATCATTTCTTCAAAAATTAGATGCCGCCGTGCTCAAAAAGATATAAGTGAAGCATATAGAGAAATTGCCTAGCTCAAAACATATAAGTGAAGCATATAGAGTATTCTAATAAATTATGATGACTGCGTGTCTCTCACAAATATGTGTGTCCAGCAAACAATGATTGTGGCAAACTAAAGGAAAAAATATAACACATGACGCTCCATGCAAAACACATATCATGTGATGAATAAAAATATAGCTCCAAGTGACATAGCGATAGATTGGAGACGAAAGAGGGGATGCCTTCCCGGTGCATCCCCAAGCTTAGACGCTTGGGTCTTCATTCAATATTACCTTGGGGTGCCTTGGTCATCCCCAAGCTTAGGGTATTGCCGCTCCTTATTGCCTGATCCATCGTTCTCTCACCCAAAACATGAAAACTTCACCACACAAAACTCAACAAAACCTTGTGTGATCTGTTAGTATAATCAACATATCAAATACTTTATGCCGGGGGGATGACCCCGGGGTAGGCTCACCCAGGCCACAATACCTTTTTTCAAAACAAGACGTGGGACATACTTATCCATGGCTTATACCCCCCCCCCCCCCCGATACAATCCATAGCATCATCAAAACAAGCAAACTAGGCAAGCCAAAACATAATCGGTCTAAAACAGAATAGTCTATAAAGATCTGTAGAAAAATTATACTTGTGTAACTCCAAAATTTCTGAACAATTAGGAAAACCTGGGAAATTGGTATACCAATACTTTGTAAAAAAATAAGATCAAAAAGACGTTTCAGTAAAATCAAAGAAATTCTGCAGTGGACATAAAAGTTTCTGTTTTTGCACCGTATCAATTCTACTATCTTCCAAATCATCCCAAAGGCTTTACTTGGCACAATCACTAATTTAAATATAAAAACACAATCATTACAGTAGCAATAATCATGTCAACACACCAAAACAGAATGTAAAATATATATTTAAAGATAACTATTAGGTTGTCTCCCAACAAGCGATATTGTTTTATGCCCCTAGCTAGGCATAATGCATAGTATCAAGTGTTGTCATCCTTCAAATTAATTCCATAGGTGGCCCTCATAAGGTGGTTTAATTCCCTTTCTAGGAAAGTGTTCCATCCCTTTATTTAATGGAATTGGAATCTTATATTGCATTCTTCCATGCCAATAATAGCACCTATAGTTCGTAGAAAAGGCCTACCTAGTATAATTGGACAAGACGGATTGCATTGAATATCAAGCACAATGAAATCCACGGGCACATAGTTTCTATTAGCAAGAATAAGAACATCATTTATTTGACCCAATGGTTTCTTAATAGTAGAATCTGCTAAATGTAAGTTGAGGGAACATTCATTCATATCGGTGAGACCTAGCACATCACATAAAGATTTCGGTATTGTATAAACACTAGCGCCAAGGTCACACAATTTGGTATTTCCTTGAGACATATTGGCAAAGAAAGTAAACAAGCATGCAAATGAGTAAACTAGATGGTAAAATAGATAACTGAGCAAACAAGCAAATAGAAATATTTTTGTGTTTTTTATTTTTATATAAAGTAAAATATAACATCAAGTAAAAACTAAAACAAGTGAAAGATAATATTTTGTATAGGTACCTAACGAGAATTTGATGATACTCCCCAGCAACGGCGCTAGAAATTCTTCGTGCTACATGTGAGTTGCGTTGGGATTTTCCTCGAAGAGGAGGGGAGATGCAGTATAGTAGAGACAAGTATTTCCCTCAGTGAGAACCAAGGTTATCGAACCAATAGGAGGACCAATGCAAATTCCCTTCAACGGCGCCTACACACACAAAACCAGACACTTGCACCCAACGCGGGCAAGAGGGTTGTCAAGCCCCTTGAACTCGTCACTTGCAAGGATTAAATCCTTATAGAATAGATATTGTAAATGCAAAATAAAATAAAAGTAAGTAAAGTGCAGCAAGGCAATTTAGTATTTTTAGTTTTTATGTTTAAGTAGACCCGGGGGCCATAGTGTTCGCTAGAGGCTTTTCTTTCGAAAGTAGCATACGGTGGGTAGACAAATTAGCTTTGGGCAATTGATAGAAAAGCGCAAAAATAGTTACAACCGTACCAACTTCGCCAAGGGCGCGATGGCGATCTTCAGCTCCAAGGAAGGCATCCGGCTCGATCTCGCTTCAGTGGCCCACCCACAGTCGAACGACCAGGCGGAGAGTGCAAATGGCCTGATCCTGGCCGGCATCAAGCCCTGGCTCGTGGTGCCGCTCGTGCGTTCAGCTGGCTGCTGGATCGAAGAGCTACCGGCCATCCTGTGGAGCCTCAGAACCACGCCCAACCGCTCAACCGGCTTCACCCCTTTCTTCCTTGTGTACGGGTCCGAGGCGGTCATCCCCACGGACATTGAGTTCGACTCGCCTTGCGTCACCTTGTACACGGAGGCGAACGCAAAAGAAGCAAGAGAAGAGGGCGTCGACCTACTCGAAGAGGCACGCGAGCTGGCCTTGAGCCGGATGGCCATCTACCAGCAGAAGCTCCGGCACTACCACAGCAAGCTGGGACTTGGTGATCAGGCAGATCCAGTGAACCGCCGGCCAGCACAAGTTGTCCTCCCCATGGGAGGACCCGTTCATCGTCAGCAAGGTGCTACACAACAATGCGTACTATCTGATAGACGCCCAGAAGTGACACAAGCGCTAGAGAGACGCCTCTGGTGAGGAGACGGAGCGCCCGTGGAACGCGGCGCTCCTCCGTCCATTTTACTTCTAAAACAACCAGTATATGTATGTATCCCCCACCCTTTTGGGCCTAATGAATGTAGCGGGTGTCCCAAACCAGCACTTGGGGCATGCCTTTTCAATTCCGCCAAATCATATCGCTCCTCGAGCAGGCTCCCGAGTCCGGCTCCTCGGACCCGGGGGCTCGCCGGCTAGCCTAACCACCCCTCCCTGAAGCCGGTCAAGTAATGTGGGCTAAGTCAACCCCTCCCTTCCCGCCCAGCTACAGACCGGCTCCGCGCTATCTGGCTAGCGGGATCCTGGGACAGGAAACTTACCACACACGAACGCCGCCTACAAGGGGGTGGCCGGCTCGGTCTAGCCAGATCATTTACCGGTTTTAGCCGGCCTCTACCGTACTCACCCTAGCTAAGCGCCCCCACAACCCCAAACCCCACGACCGACTCCCCTAAGGCAGATGCTCCGTCCAAGCCACAGACCGGATCCCGGATGTCCGGCTGGCGGGGTCGAAACTGAAGGGGACAAAGTTTTGGCAATCCAAGGGTCAAAGGGACGAAGAGCCATGGACGAGTCGGCACGCACAATTTTTTTGTTTTAACAAGATGCAAAGCATGCGTTTATACACAAAAGCATAAAGGCCCACGGCCACTTGTTCATTACATTACACCCCCAGTGGGTGGAACTACGGACTAACAAAAAGAGAAGCAAGAAAGCAAAAGCAAGCCCTAGCTTGTGGAGGCCCCGTCCTTGGCCTCCACCTGGCCCGAAGCAGCCAAGGTGGAGGCTCCATCCTTAGCACCGGCTCGCCCCGCGCCGGCCTTCGCATCTGTGTCTTCCTCTGGCTAGAGGTCGGCGTAGGCGTCGGTGCTGGAGGCGGCATCCTCGTCATTCGTCTCACCGGTGCTACCGTCCGGGTCATCAAAGTCCAGCGCGTACTGGTCCTCCAGGACCAGCTCGCCGCCAGCAGTCCGCTTCGGAAAGTACTCGTCCCACAGAGCGAAGGATGCCAGGTCACTGGCGCGAACGTCCAGCGCATCGGTGACAGCCTCCAGCTCCGCGTACGTACCAGCACGCTAGGTCGCAAGCAACTCCAGGTCCAGCCCTGAGTACCAGGACTTCGCGCCATGGAGCGCCATGGCCGCGCCAGCCCCCGCCGCGGAGGCTCTCTAGGCATTCACCTGCGCGGTTCCGGCCTCCAGCCACCGTGACAGCCGGCTCATGGAGCTCGGCTCCACTGCACCCGGCCAGAGGGTGCGAACCAGCGCCAGGCCAGCCTTCTGAAGCCGCTCCATGGCCCGGACCACCTTGTTCAGGCGGACCTTGGCGGCGATCCACACCTCATCCACGGTCCAGGCGGCAAGCATCCCGACGTGGACGCCCAGTGCCCACTGCTCCTCACGGTGGGCCTCCGCGGACACCGCCGCGCCCTGTTGTGTATCGGCGAAAAGCCCTAAGAAAGAGGGGAAGAACACGCGACGTAAGACGAAGGAAGAGGCGGCCGCAAGACGACACAAGAAGAAAAGCAAGGCGAAGTAAAACTTACTCGCCAAAAGCTGATCCATAGCATGCGCCTCCTCCTGCAGCTCTGACTCCCTGGCCGACCAAGCCTGGACCCGACGGTCGTGCTCCGCCTGCGCCCTCCGTGCATTCTCCGCCGCCTTCTCCAGCTGGTCATTCTTGGCCTTCAACGCTTCACGATGGCTCGCCTCCTGGTGCTCCAGCTCCGTGCGATGGGCTGCCTCGCGCTCCTCCTGGCCTGCCCGCAGACGGTCCGCCTCCAGGCGCAGCCGAGCACACTCCGCCTGTAGAAGGTCCCGTTGGTGGTCGGCTCGGGCCAAACGGCGTCGGATGCCCGCCGACTCATTGACGGAGGCTGCGTGGCCTGAAAGCACTGTCATCAGCAGAATGGAAAGCAAGGAAGCAAATAAGCATAAGGATTCGACCCGCCTACAGTGCAGCCGGCTCGAATCCCGGGGGCTACACCCAGTTGGTGCGCTTGCGTGCCCCCACTAGAAAGAGCGCAACGACACCATACCCCTCAGATCCGCTCCAATGCTGGTCAGCCTGCCTTCGGCCTCCCGGAACCGGCCCAGCAGCATGTTGATCGCGACCGCCCGGCGATCATGATGGGCCTACAAAATGACAACGTCAAGGGCCGCCGCAATTAGACTCGAATTGGCTGTCTCCCAGCCGGCCTGACTCTCGGGGGCTACACCCAGCGGGTGCGCTCGTGCGCCCCCACTGGAGAAGTGCAGAAGAGAAAGGGCAGAGTTCGGAAGCCTACCGCAATGGACTGCTCGAGGTGCATTAGCCGATCTCGTGCCGCCTGCGCCGCCTGCAGCTCGTTATCGCGGCAGTCGACGAACTCCACGATGAGGGCATTCACTCCGGTCCCAGAGAGCTAGTGCCCCCCCCGCTGGGGGCTCCACCAGCCATGTCCCATCTCTCCTGTGGGCGGGTCCTAGAGCTGGAGCTGGTCCTAGTTGCGGCAGAGCCCCGTGCCGGCCCGACGACAGCATCGACTCTTCCCGACGGTGCGCCCCCGAACGACGTGACGGCAGTCTCGGCCGGCTCCTTCGACGAGTCGGCGCCCAGTGGGCCCTTCGGGGCTGGGACCTCGACCTAAAGCACTCCGCCACCTGTTGCCGTGCCCATGCCGGGTCCCCCGTCGGCCGGATCGCAGGCGTCTCCCTCCTTACTCTCCGGGGCCGTCGACTCCGGCGGTGGGCCGTGGGCCTCGGGCGGCGTGACGTCGGGCCCCATTGGCATGTCGTCAGCCCGCCGCGTTGACTCCTTCGCCGCCGCCGTCGCGCGCGTGGCTGCGTGCACCTCCTCCTTCGCGGCCTGGGCGTCCGCCTCCGCCCGCCGCGCGGGGTCGTGCACCCCCTTTGACCTCTTCTCCTTGATCGACTGGTCCGGAGTCGAGCCATCCCCTCTGGGCGTCCGGCTCACCGCCCCTGCGCGGGCTTCCTCGGACTCCCGCTTCTTGGTGGCCTTCTCCCACGGGCGCCGCTCCAGCTCCTCAAGTGCCCTCTATGCCGCCTCCAGTTCGCTCCACCTGGCGCGCTCCTTCTCAGCACTCCGCGTCGCCTCCGGGGCCGTCTTCCCTAGGGCGCGCAGGTCCCTGCCCGGTGCAGCCGCGAAGACGCGAGTAAGAGCGGGGAAAAGTGAAGAAAACAGGGGAAGGCGAAAAAAGCAGGGGAAGCAATCGCAAGACTTACCCGATGCTGGTGGGGACCGCACGCCTGACGAGGCCTACCGGGGCAACCCGTGGTTTCTTACCGCCGCCTCCGCGGCCGCCGCTCAGCTGCCCTCCAGCCGCGCACTTGGGAGCCGGCCGAGAGCTGGCCAGCTATTTCCCCCATTCCGCCGCGTCCGCCCGGACCGGCACCGGCCCGCGGCCGGCCTTGCGGAGGCATCTCCGGGGCACCGTCGCGTCGTCCCGCGAGGCCTCGAGGTCTTCCACGACCACTACATGATATGCTCCCTCCGGCTCAGCATCGTCATCGGTCCAGTCCTGCAGCAGGGATGCAGGAGGAAACTCACCGGCCGACTCGGACACCTCCGTCACTGCCCTGCCGGTTCCCGATATCCCGGCTCGAACCGCGTCGTCCGGCTCCACATCGTCGACATCCTTGATCTCCTCGGCGTCCGACTCCGCTATGTCGGCTGCCGGCTCGCCGTAAGCCTACAGCAGAGGAAACATCTACGGGCGGGAGGGCTCCTCGCATCATCAAGTACGGAGGAGGGCGTCGGTAACCGAGGCGGGATCGCGGCTCGTCACGTACCTTCGGGGTTGGGTGCGCCCGGTTATACGGGGCCTTGCACCATCACCACCCGTCCTCGCTCAGCTTGGCGGCGAAGATCAAGTTCACTCGCCTCGCCACATGCACGGCCTTCAACTCTTTGGTGGAGAGCCGACTCGCATCGTGTCGACCGCCCATCTGGCAGATGAGGTGCGGCCGGCGCTGCAGCGGTTGCACCCGGGGCGCCACCATGGTGGTGATCAGATCCACGGCCGTGAGGCCTTCTGAGTCGGTCAGCATGGCTAGCCAGGCGCAGAGCTGATCCGCCATCTCGGGAGACTCCTGTGGCGGAACCCACCAGTTTTGCATGGCGTTCGGCCGCTGGTTGTCGAAGGGAGGCAAGTTGATGCAGTCCAAGTTCGCCTCCACGTTCTTCACGTAGAAGAAACCTTTCTGCCAGCTCTTCACCGAATCCTGCGGCAGGAGTTGGGGGAAGCCGGCTCCCGGGTAGTGGTGGACGAGGGCGGCTCCGCAGGCGGTCATCTCTTTCTGCTTCGTGACCTTGTTCAACATCGTCTGCCACTTCAGGAAGAAGAGCCGGCACCAGAGATCCAAGCGCGGCTCCACCCCCAGGTAGCCCTCTCACAGGGAGGTGAAGGCAGCCAGCTGCAGGATGGCATTGGCATTGACGTGGTGCGGTTGCAGGCCAAAGTATGTAAGGAATCGCCGGAAGAAGGTGCTCGCTGGCAGCCCGAGTCCACGGGCAAAGCGCTCGGCGAAGACCACCCCTTCGCCTTCCCGCGGCGATGGGGCATTTTCCGCCCCCGCGATGCGTGCCTCCACGAGCCCCGCCGGCGGCAGCTTGCGGCTGTGGCGAAGGTACTCGATATAATCCTCATCCACATCAGTTCCGTCCCAGGCGCCCATCCTCACCATCAGGCCCGGGGAGGGGTGCGCACGACGGCGGGGCGAGCGAGCGCCGATGGGATGCGGCCAGCGTCGATTGCGAGCGGCGGCGCGGCGAACGCGCGAGTTGTGCTCTCTCTCTCTCTATCTGTGTGAAGGGAGGGGAGGGCGGAAAGGAGGGCGAAGGGCAGGGGCGGGGATGCGAATGGCCCCTTTTGCTCCCTTCCCTCTCCATTTAAACCCCGCGTGGGGTAGTCGGGAGAGGATCCGACGCGCACGATTCCCACTAACCCCGCTCCACGCGAGCGGCATCATTGCGCGCGGGGAACACCAACCGTCGGCCCCTACTGCAGAGGATCCGCGCGCGCGGGCTGAGGCAGAGGTTAGGTGGGCCCCGCCCCATGGCCGGGTCCTGTCCACCACGTGGCCTATCAGGCCACGGCCCACTGCGCGCCACACATGGCGTTCCCCCTTTGTGTCTCGTAGATACCAAAGCGCCCCGCGGAGCACCGACCGGCTGTGGCTTCGTCCGCCTTCAGCGGTCTGGCATTCTGGCACGGGGCCCGCGGACCCACGGGCGTAGTGTTCAAGCCGGCAAGGTCTGCCGCGTCCAGCCGACGGGTCTCCCCTGCTTCGGGGACTACTGACGGGGGGATGACCCCGGGGTAGGCTCACCCAGGCCAAAGTTCCTTATTTCAAAACAAGACGTGGGTCGAGGCGCCCTATTGGGGATATAACCCCAATGATGAGACCCGCCCTTGTAGGGCCGGGTCATGAAGGTTGCGGCTTAGCAGTGAGGCCTTAAACGGGCAAGAAGAATAAGACAAGGCATGAAAGTAAGTTACCAGACAGGCCTGGCGGAGGCCCAGAGCCGGCCGGCAGTATGTGACCCGGAGGCGTAAGCCGGCGGGAGATGGCTTGATAGACAAGGCAAAGGGATTTAGAGATGAGGTCGGTTACTAGATGTAACCCGGCCCGGACTCTTGTAAGCCCAGGGCCTCGACCTGTGTATATAAAGGCGGGTTCCCTGGGCGGCTTAGGATACGAAACCTTTGATCGAGTGCTAGGTCAAGCGAATGCGCTCCCTTGTAATCGATGCCCAATCAATACAGCTAAAAGCAGGACGTAGGCTATTACCTCCTTCGAGAGGGGCCAAACATGGGTAAACCTGTGTCTTTCATCCCGATCAACCCCTTCGAGTTAACCACCGTAGCAATGGATTCACCCCTAATTCCTTGCATTAGGACATCTGCCGTGATAAAACCACGACAGTTGGCGCCCACCTTGGGGCAGATGCACGGCGGTTTGGAGTACTCGAAGGGCTCTCTCTCAGGGATCGAGGGATATGCCGTTGGCAGGATGACTAAGAGTCACCGCGGCAAGCTCTACATTGACGACGCTAGTTGGGGCCCCGAGGCCAACTCAATCGAGTATGGGTACCGGGTCCCCTTTGGCGGAATTCACCTTTTCATTGGCAAGATCGGCGGATCTAAGCCCGGGCCGGACATCTGCACCAACCTCGTCGAGTCGGCCGGCGCGTGCAACCTGCCCAGATCAAGCCGGGCCGGAAGCACATCTTCGTCGGCTTGACCCAAGGCGCGGAGCTTGAGGAAGGCTCTATGTCACGAGAAGAAACCCTAATCTGCTCAGAGGATGGATCCTCGAGCAGCGAGGCGGAATCAATATACCAGCTTCATAATGGCGGGCTTGGGGGCTATTTCGAGGGCGACAGTGTTCCGAGCCAAGCCGCCATCTTCATGGCTGGATCGGCGCCGGCTTCTGGCAGCACGGCGGCCGGGACAACGGCGGCCGGCGCGGCAGGGTCTGGGTCAGCCAGGCCCCCGGCTCAAGTTTTGTTGGATCTGATGAACGAGTTGACAACTCTGATGGGAACTGAGGTCACAACGGAAAATCAAGCAAACCGTAAAGCAAAGATCGCGAGACTGAAGGACCAGATGACCAGGGCCCAGGAGGAGATCAACGCGCTGCAGGTTCAGATGGGTGCTGAGTTGGAGCGTCTCAGGGCTGAAGCTTTTCGCCTTAGTCTGGATCAACAAGCCTCAGAGGCAGTTTTTCGGAGGAGGCATCAGACCCGTCTGCCTGATCAGTATGAGCCCAGAAATCCATTTAACACACCGGGGGCAGGACCGAACGCGCCTTTGACCATGACCCGAGCGGCAAAAGTGCGTGGGAATAGGGCGGCGACTCAGCATCGGCAGCCAGACCTGCCCCGCAGTAACCAGACACCGTCGCAGCGTTTTTTTGACACCACCTGGTCATTACTCTAACCCGGTGGAGAACATGATAGCAGCGGCTACCAGGCTCAATACGCTCCCCCTCGCTGAAGGGACGCCTTTCGCGGAAGAAGCACGTAATGCTATTGGATATCTGCAGACGGCGGTGGCTCAACAGGAGAAGTACACGTATAGCCGGAGTCGTGTGCATTCAACCCCCATTCCAAGCCGCAGTTATAGCCGGCGTTTGGAGTCACCGGTGGTCTCCAGCAGCGAGCGACGTCGAAACCCACCCCGTGATGACCCACCCATTGTCGATGCTCAGGCGATTGTGGATAATGCAAGAGCTCAGCGGGAGGCGGCGGCCGCAGCGGCTTACCAAGAGCCGCCCCCGATGACCCCCTCAACTTCAGTGGGAGCTGGAGTCACCTCCAGGGCTATGGGAGTGCCATGTTTAGCACCGGCTCTGCGGAACGAGTGACTGCTGAAGGATTTTAAGGGTCCGCGCAAAGTGCCTAATTATACAGCTGATCTACCTCCAGAAGCCTGGATCGAGAGTTATGAGCTTGCCATGGAGATGTTAGATGTCAGTGACGCAGTCTATGCTAAGGACTTCATCATGATGTTGGAAGGACCGGCTTATACATGGTTAAAGGGTTTGCCACCCAATACCATTAATTCCTGGGCCGAGTTGAAAGCAAGGTTCATCAAGAATTTTCAAGGGATGTGCAAGCAGCCTATATCATTGATTTGGATCATTGCGTGCAGAGGGAGGATGAGTCGGCCCATCATTGGGTCCGGCAGGTCTCAACCATCATCCACTCGTCTGATAATATCACGGCGGCTGAGGCGGTTCTGATTCTGGAGAAAACCTGTCACTTCTTGCCCCTTAAGCAGAAGCTTGGACGGCTCAAGCGCTCTTGCCAGGACATGGGTGAGCTGATGGAGGCTCTCACTAAGTATACAGATTCGGACAGCATGAAGGATCCTGGGTCTGATCATGAGAAATCGGCTACGGGTAAGAAGAATGGCAATGGCAAGGGTCAATAGCAGAACGGGGCAGGAAATAACAATCCAGACAATGGCGGTAAACGGAAGCACCCACACGGCGGGTCAGATCTGGTGGCCAATACCAACACTGGGAACAATCGTGGCAAGGGCAATGGTTAACCACCTTTCGGCAAAGGCAAGCCTTTCAACATGGAAGCAATGCTTAACGACCCTTGCCCGAAGCACAGTCTTCCCAACAAACCATCCACTCATGCTTGGAAGGATTGTTACATCATGCGGGAGTTCCGGAATTATAGCCTTAACCAGCATCACGGTAACGGCAATGGACCACCTGGCGGGTCAGGGTCCGGCTCTCATGGGTCCGGTTTTGGTGCAGGCGGCTCAAACTCTGGTTATCAGGGTCAAGGTAACCACGGAGGTCATAATCAGTAGCCTGGCAATGGTGGTCAGTAGCAAAATAATCAATCAGGGTATCAGAGCAACCCAAAGTAGCTTAATGGAGGCCAGTATTACGTCTTTACAACAAGTCTTGATAAGCATGATCAGAAGGTGCACAAGAGGGCGGTTAACGCAGCCATGCGGGCTCTTCCGCGATATTTAAAGTGGTCTGAGCACACGATATCATGGAGCAGGGAGGATCACCCGCCACGAGTTGATAACCCGGGGCACTTGGCCCTTGTAGTAGCCCCTCAGGTAGGAGGCTACATGTTCACCAAGGTCCTGATGGATGGTGGTAGCAGCATCAACATCCTGTATTATGATACTTTCCGTCGGATGAACCTGGTTGACAAGGATCTCAAAGCATTATCCACAGTTTTTCACGGGGTGGTACCCGGCAAATCGGCTTACCCAGTTGGAAAAATTGCCCTTGAGGTAGCTTTTGGTGATGAGTTCAACTACACGGTGGAGACATTATGGTTTGAGGTGGTTAAAATCAAGAGCCCAAATCATGCTCTGTTTGGACGGCCGGCTTATGCCAAATTCATGGCCCGGCCTTGTTATGTGTACTTGCAGCTCAAGATGCCAGATCTAAAGGGGACGATTACGGTGCATGGTGATCGGAAAATTGCCCTTGAGTGCGAGGAGGGCAATGCTGCGTATGCAGAGTCCAGTTGTGCTGTGGCGGAGCTCAAATTCTATAAAGATAATGTTGACCCGGCAGATATGACCCTGTTGAAGAAACCTAGCACAGAGTCTGACCCGCCCCTGAAATATGTGGCAGAGGATACCAAGTTGGTGGACTTTGTTCCTGGCGACTCATCGCAGCAATTTACTATCGGGGCCAATATGGACCCCAAATAGGAAAGCACGCTCATCGAATTCATCCGTGAGAATCAAGACATCTTTGCATGGAAGCCTTCTGACATGCCGGGTGTACCGAGGGAATTCGCTGAGCACCACCTTATTGTGGATCCTAAGTTTAGGCCAGTCAAACAATTCCTCCGTTGTTTCAATAAAGAGCTGCGTAAAGCAATTGGGGAAGAGGTAGCCCGGCTCTTAGCAGCAGGGTTTATCGTGGAGGTTATTCACCCGGAGTGGTTGGCCAACCCCGTGCTCGTACTTAAGAAGAATGGCACGTGGCGCATGTGTGTAGATTACATAGATCTCAACAAGGCGTGTCCGGTTGATCCGTTTGCTCTCCCCCGTATCGACCAGATAATTGATTCAATGGCGGGTTGTGAGAGTTTATGCTTCCTGGATGCTTATTCGGGTTATCATCAGATCAAGATGGCAGTCAAAGACCAAGAGAAGACGTCTATCATCACACCTTTTGGAGCTTTCTACTACGTGTCAATGCCTTTTGGACTCAAAAGTGCGCAGGCGACTTATCAACGCTGTGTGCAGAACTGTCTTCATAGTCAAATTGGACGCAATGTTCATGCTTAAGTGGATGATATTGTGGTCAAGTCAAGGAAGAAGGAGAATCTGCTTGATGAATTCAAGGAAACTTTTGATAACCTGCGGGTTTACAAGATGATGCTTAATCCGGCTAAGTGTGTACCTGCAGTCATGCTCCTGGGATTTTTGGTTTCAGAACGGGGCAGTGAAGCTAACCCGGATAAAATAAAGGCCATCACCTCGTTATCTAAGCCGGCGTGCATTAATGACATCCAGTACTTGGCGGGTCGTATTGCCGCTTTAAGATGGTTCATAAGCCGGCTGGGCGAGAAGGCTATTCCTTTGTATCAGATGATGAAGAAGACAGATGATTTTGTTTGGAGTGATGCTGCCAATGATGCGTTTGAGGCGCTCAAAAAATAGTTGGTTGAGCCACCTGTCTTGGCTGCTCCCGTGGAAAAAGAGCCTTTGCTCCTGTACGTGGCGGCTAATAATAAAGTTGTCAGTGCTGCAGTCGTTGTGGAGCGCAAGGAGGCAGGCAAAGAGTATCCGGTCCAGCGGCCGGTTTATAATGTTAGTGAGGTTTTGACAGAGTCCAAGCAAAGATACCCGCATTGGCAAAAGCTGGTGTTTGGAGTGTTCATGGCGAATCGCAAGCTGAAGCATTATTTCCTTGGACACCCAATCACGGTGGTCAGCTCTGTTCCTTTGGGAGATATTATTCAGAATAGAGAAGCCACCGGCAGGATTGCCAAGTGGGCGATTGAGCTTGGGCCTCTTAATTTGAAGTATGTGCCTCGAACAGTTGTCAAGTATCAAGCCCTGGTGGATTTTATCAATGACTGGACGGAGTGTCAAGCGCCTGAAGAGAAGCCGGACAATACTTACTGGACAATTCACTTTGATGGATCCAGGCAGTTGGAAGGCTCGGGGGCTGGAGTTGTTTTGACTTCCCCTAGAGGTGACAAGTTCTCTTATGTATTAAGGCTAATGTTTCCTTGTACTAACAATGCAGCTGAGTATGAAGCCTTACTTCATGGGCTCCGTGTGGCCAAGGAGATGAATTTGAGCCGGGTCAGATGTATCAGCGACTCAGACCTTGTGGCCCAGCAAGTCTCGAGAAAGTGGGATTCTAAGGACCCTCGTATGGCGGCTTATCGCCAGGCGGTTGATGTCATCGTAGGTCACTTTAAGGCTATCAGGTGGACCATATTGATCGTCGGAAGAATGAGGCTGCTGATGCATTATCACGTTTGGGGTCTCAACGTAAGCCAGTGCCGCCTAATGTGTTTCTGGATGTCCTGCATCACCCGTCCATCAAATTGCCTTCTGAGGAGGATCTTCCTATACCTGACCCGGAAGGACACTTGGTGTCGGCTCTTCGTGCTATTCCTGATTGGACGTTACCTTATCTGGCATATCTGACTTGCGGCGAGTTACCCCAGGACAAGACTTTGGCACGGAAAATCATAAGGTGATCTAAGTCCATGACTATTGTCAATGGCGAGTTGCACAGATGCAGCGTGACTGGTGTTTTTCAACGATGCGTTTCTCCTGAGGAGGGCCGTGAAATCTTGCAAGAGATACATGCCAGCGATTGTGGTCATCACGCCGGGTCAAAATCCTTGGTGGCCAAAGCCTTTCGACACGGTTTTTTTTGGCTAACAGCTCATGCAGATGCAGAGGACTTGGTTAGCAAATGTGATGGGTGTCGTAAATTTGGACGATGTGCCCATGTGCCGGCTCAAGAGTTACGGATGATTCCAATCACCTGGCCGTTTGTAGTTTGGGGGCTTGATATGGTTGGACCATTTAAGAGATCTAAAGATAAGAAGACCCACCTCTTGGTGGCAGTTGATAAATTTACCAAGTGGGTTGAGGCAGAGCCGGTCAGCAAGTGCGATGCAGCAACAGCAGTTCAGTTTGTCAAGAAGCTGATCTTTCATTTTGGTTACCCTCACAGTATCATTACTGACAATGGTACAAATCTGTCCAAGGGGGCTATGAAAGAGTTCTGCGACAGTGAACACATCCACCTTGATGTCTCCTCCGTTGCTTATCCACAATCTAATGGTCAGGCAGAGCTTGCTAACCAGGAAATTTTGAGAGGGATAAAACCCCGGCTTATGGTTCCTTTGGAACGAACGCTGGGTTGTTGGGTGGAGGAGTTACCTTCAGTCCTTTGGAGCATTAGAACCACCCCCAATAGATCAACAGGCTACACGCCTTTCTTCACGATTTATGGCGCAGAAGCCGTTCTCCCCAGTGATATACGTCATGACTCGCCCAGAGTGGTGGCTTACGTTGAAACTGATAATGAGACGGCGCGTCAGGATGCACTGGACGCCTTGGATGAAGAACGGGATCTTGCAGCCGCACGTTCAGCGATTTATCAACAAGATCTGTGCCGCTATCATAGCCGCAGAGTCAAGACCCGGACGTTCCAAGAAGGCGACTTAGTGCTTCGTCTGATTCAAGACCAGACAGATATGCATAAGTTATCACCCCCCTGGGAAGGACATTTTGTAATCAGAAGAAATCTCAACAATGGTTCCTATTATCTCATTGATGTGTCGGAGACTGACAAGTCACGCACTTCTGGGGAGGAGACTGCCAGGCCGCGGAATATTGCTCATCTTCGGCCTTACTACACTTGAGCCATTGGCTCTCATCAATGTACACACTTCTGTCATTGTATATACCACTTTTATAATATAATAAAGCCGGCATCCCCATAATTCGGGGCCTCTGCCGTTTTCATGCAACAATTGGTGGTGCAAAGAGTTGATTATTCATAAGGTCACTTGGGGGCTTCCAACCCACTGGGTTTAGCTTTCATACCCTCTTGACCGGCTTAAAATCCATATTTGAGTTAAACCTGCCTGTTTGCAACTTGCTACTCCGCTAGGTGACCAGCCGAATGTTTGACAGTCAATCTTTCTTAAGACCCTGAACTAGTCAAAGTTAAAACGTCGGCTTATGTCACGAGAGAGCCGGCTTATAGAGAGCTAGTATAAACTCACCTATCTGCTGTAGTCTCTCCGCTATGTGGCCCGTTCGTACTCTTAACAGTCAATCTTTTATAAGACCCTGAACTGGTTAAGGTTAAAACGACGGATTTATGTCATGTGAGAGCCGGCTTATGGGATTTTGGGGACTCATGCCTAGCTTCTTTGAAGCAAAAAACTAGAGTTTTTCTCAAAAGTATAAATAAGAGTTGATCTCTTGGGGCTGTGCCTTCAAAGCCTCCTAAACTTTATTACAAGATATACATATGTTTTCTGTTTGTTATTTTGCAGGAGTTTTTCATGATAAGATTCTAAGTCTTTGGGTAATAGCTTATCCCGGCTTAGTATTGCTCATGGATTATAACCCACCAGTGGGAATTGATGAATTGATACTAAGGCATATGATCATATCAAAACATTCACGGTATGGAAAAAAATTTGAAGCGCAAAAGCTGCCACAATATGAGCTGATAAAGTTCAAAACGTGCGCAAAGGCACGGCACAGGCAATCAAGTTTTTACTATGGCTATTACAAGACTCCAGGGAGCCCAAAATTTGTGGACTCAATAGTTTTTCACACAAGTAATAACCCGGCGGCTCAGCATTGCCCGGGTTAACTTCGTCTGAGGCCAGCTCCTCGCCTAACTCGTTGACGGGTCATCCTGCGCCAGGTCTTCGATCTCCTGGAACTGAAGGTTGTCCACATCCCAGTTGCAATTGATTAAAGCTTCAAATTCGGCCTCGTCATGCAAGATTGGAGACGGGTCAACATCAGGGGCAAAGATGTGCTTACGGCGTTGGGGAGTCAGGTTTTTCGGCTCAAACGTGGGTGCCCGGACTCGCACATTGTTGTCATCGTAAGCCGCCTGATATACTGTCAGATCAGCTTCGGCGGCCAGCCGGCTCGCCAATGCTCACGATGCCTTGATACAATGGGCATAGTCTTCTTGAGTGAATTCTGACCCGTCATCCTTCAGCTGTGGAAAGCCTCCACTCATCTCTTCTGGGTTAAGCTCGGGTGCGTAAGCCAACGCCCGGCTCAAAGCAGCTACTGCGCCTTTCCGGGTGGCTGATTTCTTCAGTTCTTCGAATTGCTTGGGGATGGTCGAGAGGCACTTCAGCACATCTTTGCTAAGCTTTGGCATGCCCTTCTCGCCCATGAAGGCCCTGATGGTGAAAAGTCTTCTAGCGTACAGCTGCTCAGTAAAGGCATATAAAGCCTTCAGCTTTAGCAAGCTGTCATCTGGAAGCAGGCGAGTTCGTTGGCCTACAAGCAGATCAATTTTGTAAATCGCCAGGCGGCTCTTTATGAGACTAT
The DNA here is from genome assembly GCA_039707655.1 of Elymus sibiricus. Lineage (NCBI taxonomy): Eukaryota > Viridiplantae > Streptophyta > Magnoliopsida > Poales > Poaceae > Elymus > Elymus sibiricus. The sequence continues at coordinate 129,454,126 of CM077667.1, forward strand.
TTAAAAAGAATGCACATAACATAATCAACAACACTTACCAAAGACAGCCTCAGTCATCCGAGCTACATGGTGTTTCAAGCTGGACAGCTCTTCGGTAACGGGTTTAAGTCGGCCCTAGACGTCTTCTGCACGTTTGGTCAAGGCGGCTTGGTTAGCTTCAGCAGATTGTTTGTACGCCTCAAAATCCATTTTGATCTTTTCTAGTTCTGTTGACGAGAGCCACCATTTTGCATAAGCTTCAGTTCGGGTGTCTTGTTGCAACGCCAGGTTCTTCCTAAGGTCGGCCACACTAGACTTGGCCACGTGTAAAGCTTCCTGCACAGTATAATTGTCAAAGTATAAGTTTATCACATTTAAGCCGCCAACACGGTTGATAATGGAATTTGGGAACACTGAAGAAGGTCGTTACAAGTCTCAAGCAGATTGCAAGCAATATACTTGACACTTGGGGGCTAATGTGCATCAGTTCTTTCAAAGTCTACAATACAAACAAGACCCGGATCATCTTCACGAAGATGACCCGACTCTTGGGGGCTATACATTGCTCCTCAAGTTTATATGATCAGATCTACAAAAAGTTCTGGCTCATTATTTACATAATGACCTGGCCCTTGGGGGCTACACTTGGCATTTTGTCTATCATACAGTAAGCGCCGGATCATTATTCGCATAATGACCCGACCCTTGGGGGCTACACGCTGGTCTATTCAAATCTACATATTGCTGAAGACCCGGCTTATCTTCAAGAAAATAAGCCGGCTCTTGGGGGCTACGTAAGGATATACGGAGAGCAAGGAAGGTTGAGTACCTCATATTTTTTCTTCATCATGCCAACTAAGTTGGCCTCCATATCCCGGCTTGCGGCGAGGCGGCTTAGATAGCCAGAGTGCAGCTCATCAGCGGTAAGCTTCTCCAGATTGGGCAGATGAAGCTTGACCCTCTCCTTCTCAGGCAAAGGCGCCTCATCCTTACTAATGTACTTGGTCAGCACGTTGGAAGGGGCAGGAGCTGTGTAAGCTGTTCTGGTGACGGTAACCTCTTCTTCATGAGGAGTCACATCTTCAGTTGTTGGCAGAGGGCTGGGCGGCTAAGGATCAGCCTCAGGATTAGCTTCAGAAATCACAATGTCAACATCCGCCGGTCAGTAGGCTAGGGAGTCTCATCATGGGCGCCTTGATCAGCTTCAGAGGGCTCGACTTGATTTCATTATAAGTCATATGCAAGGGCAAAATATTAGTAAGCAATATGGGATGCAAAAGAAGCTTACCCTGGGTTGATAACAAGGGGAGGCAATTTTGAGGCGGTTGAGTCGCTCGAAGAAGGAGGTGTTTCCTGAAAAGTTAAAATTGAGCAATATGAGCAAGTTACAGCACGGGACTAATGTGCAGAAGAGATAAAAACATAAGTAGGAAATACCTCGTTACGACGTTTTCGAGGAGCTGGAGTGTCAGGTAAGCCGGCCACCAGGTCTTCAGAGCCGCCGCTCCGGGTCTGACGTCTAGCGTCATGTTGCTGCTTCTTCAAAAGAAAGTCGGGATCCAAGTGAGCAAGAGGATGTGAAAACTTTACTTTCCGGATGACTCGCCGGATTTTCTCTGTTGGCAAAGGTTCCGAGTTGGAGGAGATGATAGTTACCTCTGCATCACCGTCTTGGCTTGCCTCCATTTCACCCTGAGAGAGGTCAGCGTCAATAAGTAGCATAAAAAGAAGACCAAGGGAGTCATGTTCTACCTCCGAGTCATCCAGCTCCACCAACTCTTTGCTGGATTGTTTCTTTTTACGAGCCGGAGCCCGGGCCTTAGTTGCTTTACTTTTCTTCTTCTTGGAGGTGGAGGTTGTGGTTATTCTCTTTTTCCAGAAGGGAGAGTCGGCCTATATATGTTTACAGAAAGATTAAATGAGGCATATGAAATGCAGTATTTAAACAAAGAAGAGCGAAGGTTGAGATAAAAAGGTTCACCTCAGGAGCCGGGTTAAGAGCGTAAAAGGGATTTAACCCCGTCTTGTTGCAGCCTTCTTGAGGTTCTCCCAACAATGATTTGACGATCAGGTTGAGGTCCTTGTCTGTTAGGGGCGTCTGATTGAAGCGTTGAGGGTCATTCACCTCACCAGTATATTCATACATTAAGCCGCTGCGCCGGCTCAATGGTAGGATTCTCCAAGAGACCCAGCAGCGGGTTAGATCAACGCCAGTTAATCCATTGGCCAATAAAGCCCTGACCTTTGAGAATGTTGGAGCGTATTGGGCGTGCTCTATGGCAGACAGCCGGTATGGGAGCTCGATGGTGGTGCAGAGCCGGTAGGGACGATAACCCGGCAGTGGGTTCTCTCCGGCCGGAGAGGTGTCTTTGCAATAAAACTAGGTATGATTTCAGTCCTTGGGGTGGCTAGGCAGATTCGCCGAGGGAAAGGAAACATCTCTCCGACTCTGAATGGAAACACAACCAAGTTCAAGGCTTGGCCCCATCAGCAATCTCTGTCTGGCGGTTGATGTAGAAGAAATCTCTGAAGAGATCAACGGCCGGTTCTTCTTGCAGATATGCTTCACATAATATTTGGAACTGGCACATGTTGGTGACTGAGTTGGGGCCAATATCCTGAGGATGAAGCTTGTAAAAGTGCAGGGCATCCCGGAAGAACTTTGAGCCGGGTGGTGAGAAGCCCCGGAGAAGATGGTCTGTGAAGATGATAACTTCCCCATCCTTGGGTTCGGGAGTGATTTTAGCACCTAGAACCCGCCAAGGAATGACGTCTTGAGCCGGCAAAACTCCCATGACCACGAAATCATTGAGAATCTCCTCAGTAACCCCGAAGCCTACCCAGTCGCAAGAGGCGGGGGCTTTAGCCATGACGGCGAGTTGAACACTGTGGAAGGACATGGATACGCGGCGGGTTAAGAACGCTGTATGACCAAATCAGCTATGACTCTAAGACGACGACACTACATGGCGGGTCATTATTAAGCTATAAGCCGCTGCCAACTACTGGTATGAAGCAGATTATATCTTGCCAGGGAGAGCCGGCAGCACGACGGCGGGTCAAATTGACAGTAAAAATTGAAAATATTGCTAAGTGTGGACAAACAAGTTCCACCAACTACGGCTGGAGCTACAAGATCTACGGACGAAGATAAAGGGAAAATATTCCTTAAACCTAAAAACGTACCGAGGAGGGACAACAGTTCATATACAAATTCCAATGAAGGAACGATCTACACTGGATATGGAATACATGTTAAGAGAAGCGCCGCGCGATTTAACCATCGTTCCAGGGTCTAAAGGTGCTTTCTTTCCAATCAATGATGAACAATCCGACGAACAGCGGTGAACTCAGAAGGAAAACCCGACGAAATATGCGGATCTAAAGAGGGAAGAAGGTGGAACTTGGAGGATGCAGAAGGTGCGGGCGCGCGCCGGCGAGTTCTGATCACAGTCAGGTTGATGCAGCGGCCTAGCTGAAGAAGAAGGCGTAGTCCGGTCGGTGCGGCAGAGCTCCGGTCGCGCGGGCGTCTACAGGAAGAAGAAGAGAGGCGGCAGCGGGGGAAAGTGAAAAGGATGGGACCCCCCCCCCCGCGCGCCTATTTATAAGGGGGATGGAACACCAACAGTTTAGTGCGGGAATCGAGGAGAATAAATGATGATTGACCAAGAAAACGCCTCGATTCTCGGGTTGACTAGTTAATACAAAGATCCGTTGTGATGTCATTAAGATCATTTTGATTTACCCGAGGTGACGTCATCCATTTCTACATGGCGGGTCATGAAGGTTTCTTTCAGGACAGGTGATTATGAGTAACACAAGACTCACCAACCAGAAGACTTGAAGATTGACATGAACAGGTTCAAATCAATCTGGGGCCTAATGTTGGCGATATAACCCCACGATGAGACCCGCCCTTGTAGGGCCGGGTCATGAAGTTGGCGGCTTATCAGTGAGGCCTTAAACGGGCAAGAAGAATAAGACAAGGCCTGAAAGTAAGTTACCAGACGGGCCTGGCGGAGGCCCAGAGCCGGCGGGCAGTATGTGACCCGGAGGCGTCAGCCGCCGGGATATGGTTTGATAGACAAGGCAAAGGGATTTAGAGATGAGGTCGGTTACTAGATGTAACCCGACCCGGACTCTTGTAAACCCAGGGCCTCGACCTGTGTATATAAAGGCGGGTTCCCTAGGCGGCTTAGGATACGAAACCTTTGATCGAGTGCTAGGTCAGGCGAATCCGCTCCCTTGTAATCGATACCCAATCAATACAGCTAAAAGTAGGACGTAGGCTATTACCTCCTTCGAGAGGGGCTGAACCTGGGTAAACCTGTGTCTTTCGTCCCGATCAACCCCTTCGAGTTAACCACCGTAGCGATGGCTTCACCCCTAAGTCCTTGCATTAGGACATTTCTACTTCTTGAGCTTGCGTTGGTTTTCCCTTGAAGAGGAAAGGGTGATGCAGCAAAGTAGATAAGTATTTCCCTCAGTTGTTGAGAACCAAGGTATCAATCCAGTAGGAGATACAAGCAAGTCCCCAATCTTCGCACCTACACAAACAATCAAACACTTGCACCCAACGCTATAAAGGGGTTGTCAATCCCTTCACGGTTACTTGCAAGGATGAGATCTGATAGAGATAGATATAGAAGATTACTAAAACAAAAAGTAAAACAAAATTAAAAGATTACAGCAAAGTATTTTTGGTATTTTTGGTTTATAGATCTGAAAATATAATATGGAAAATAGACCCGGGGGCCATAAGTTTCACTAGAGGCTTCTCTCTTGAAGGAAAATAATACGGTGGGTGAACAAATTACTGTCGAGCAATTGATAGAAAAGTGCATAGTTATGAAGATATCCAAGGCAATGATTATGCATATAGGCATCACATCCGTGTCAAGTAGACCGAAACGATTCTGCATCTACTACTATTACTCCACACATCGACCGACTCCTGCCTGCATCTAGAGTATTAAGTTCATGAAGAACAGAGTAACGCATTAAGTAAGATGACATGATGTAGAGGGATAAACTCAAGCAATATGATGAAAACCCCATCTTTTTATCCTTGATGGCAACAATACAAATACGTGCCTCGCTACCCCTACTTTGTCACTGGGTGAGGACACCGCAAGATTGAACCCAAAACCAAGCACTTCTCCCATTGCAAGAATTACCAATCTAGTTGGCCAAACCAAATCAATAACTCGAAGAGACTTGCAAGGATATGAAATCATGCATATAAGAATTCAGAGAAGATTCAAATAATATTTATAGATAATCTGATCATAAAACCACAATTCATCGGATCTCGACAAACACACCGCAAAAGAGTATTACATCGGATAGATCTCCATGAAGATCATGAAGAACATGGTATTGAAGAACAAAGAGAGAGAAGAAGCCATCTAGCTACTAGCTATGGACCCGAAGGTCTGTGGTGGACTACTCACGCATCATCGGAAGGGCAATGGAGATGATGTAGATGCCCTCCGTGATCGAATCCCCCTCCGGCAGATTACCGGAAAAGGCTCCAAGATGGGATCTCACGGGAACACAGGGTTCCGGCGGCGGAAAAGTATTTTCGTGGCTCTCTCTGGTATTGGGGGAATATTTGGGAATTTATAGGCCGAAGAATAGGCCGAATTTATAGGCTCTCCCTGGTGGCTTGTGATCTTACGGCAGGTCCCCTGCCTTCGTCTCCAAGTCTGGTAGGTTTCTTCTGGTCCAAGAAAAATCATTCCGAAGATTTTATTCCGTTTGGACTCCGTTTAATATTCCTTATCTGCAATACTCAAAAACAAGGAAAAAACAGAAACTGGCACTAGGCACTAGGTTAATAGGTTAGTCCCAAAAAATAATATAAAATAGCATATTAATGCATATAAAACATCCAAAACAGGTAATATAATAGCATGGAACAATCAAAAATTATAGATACGTTGGAGACGTATCAAGCATCCCCAAGCTTAATTCCTGCTCGTCCTCGAGTAGGTAAATGATAAAAACAGAATTTTTGATGTGGAATGCTACCTAACATATTTATCCATGTAATATTCTTTATTGTGGCATGAATATTCAGATCCATAAGATTCAAAACAAAAGCTCAATATTGACATAAAAACAGTAATACTTCAAGCATACTAACAAACAATTGTATCCTTTCAAAATAGCATGGCCTTAGAAAGTTATCCCTACAAAATCATATAGTCTGGCTATGCTCCATCTTCCCCACACAAAGTATCTAAATCATGCACACCCCCGATGACAAGTCAAGCAATTGTTTCACCCCTTTTATGTTCTCAAACCTTTTCAACTTTCACGCAATACATGAGCATGAGCCATGGATATAGCACTATGGGTGGAATAGAATATGGTGGAGGTTGTGTGGAAAAAGGAGAAGATAGTCTCACATCAACTAGGCGTATCAACGGGCTATGGAGATGCCCATCAATAGATATCAATGTGAGTGAGTAGGGATTGCCATGCAACGGATGCACTAGAGCTATAAGTGTATGAATATAATATGCATGTGCTTTCTGAGAGTAACTCCCTATCCCATACATTGTTTAATTTCCCTTTGCACATACTGAAGGATGAATGCTATGATAATTGCTATGATCCCTTGGATTTGTTTGAAATATCCCTATTTGATGAACTTGATGCTTGCTATGCTTGTGGCCATGATGTCAATATATATTATGATTATGAAGATGAACTTTCTATAGTTCCTTATGTTAAACACGAATATTGCACCCACACATGATAGTCCTATTATCCTTTTGAATTCTCCCAACTACACATATCGGAGAAGTCTGCGCTTATTAAGGGTTATATTGATGGGTTACGTTTTACTATGACGTTTTACTACACATATCCTAATTGCAATTATTATGAGAGAGGAACCGAACCTTCGCCTCTCTATGTTTCCTATACGATAAAATTGCAAGAAACTATTTATACTATGCATTGGCCTTTACTTTGTGTGCATGAATTGTTCTTCTATGACATGCCAATGCATATGAAGAGAGTTAGACTTCGTTCTTACATGATATATGTTTATTTATGCTCACTACTAAATTAAAAATCATTGTTAATTAAAATTGGCTTTGATATACCTTGGGATCGGGTGGATCAATTACTTGAGCACTATATGCCTAGCTTAATTGGCTTTAAAGAAGGCGGTGCCAGGAAGACAACCCGAAAGTTTGAGATAGTCATTTTATAATGTTGTGTTCTTTTAAAATAATTAAAAACAAAAAAAATAAAGTGTGGAACTTAAAATGTTTTCAAAAAGAAAAGTGAAAGCGAGAAAGACGAGCACCGTTGAAGTGGGGGCTAGAAACTTTGTGAATCTTGATTACATAAACTTTTCAACAAAAATAATTATCCCTTGTACAAATCCATTTTATTATAAACATAATGTGCCAAGATTTACCTTTAGGATGTTTGAATTGCTTGTTCGATGTGTGTTGTGCAAAAACAGAAACTTTTTCTGTAGTGTTTGAATTTTCATATTTTACTGGAGCATGAATAAATTATGAAATAATTACACAGTACTGTCATGTAATTTTTTATTATATCCTAATTTTTCAGAATTTTTTGAGTTACGGAAGTATATGTTTCATCTATATCTTTACAGACTGTCTTGTTATTCACATATTGTTGTTATAGTTTCGTTGTCTGCTAATGCTTGAAATCTTGTTGAGCCCCATTGATTTGGGAGCCATAGAATTGTGATAGAATACAGTGGGTAATGTTGGATTATAATTATACAATAAGTTATAGCAAGACATGATGGGATTTGATGTTATATGTACTAACCTATCTAATAAAACTTCTGTTAAGTTTTGTGTGGATGAAGTGTTCGATGATCGAGGACGTATCGATATGAGAAGAATAAGTAGAGGCAAGAGTTCAAGCTTGGAAATGCCGTGGAAGGCATCCCATCTTTCTTCCTCGACAATTATCGATATGTCTCGGTTTTTATTTTGTTCACATGATATGCATAAATTCTTGGAGCGTCGTGTGCCTTATATTTTTATTTTAGTAATGCACCATGCTGGTATGGGATAGTACTTGGTTGATTTATAGAATTATCTTTGCACTTGACTTATATCTTTTGAGTATAGCTTTATAGAATGCTTCGTGTGCTTCACTTATATCTTTTGAAGTTTGGATGCTCGCTGACAACCCACAAGTATAGGGGATCGCAACAGTTTTCGAGGGTAGAGTATTCAACCCAAATTTATAGATTCGACACAAGGGGAGCCAAAGAATATTTGCAAGTATTACCAATTGAGTTGTCAATTCAACCACACCTGGAGACTAAATATCTGTAGCAGAGTGATCAGTAGTACAGTAGTATGATAGTTTTGATAGCAGAAGTAAGGGTAAGAGTAAGAGTAACAACGATAGCAATGGTTTTGTAGCAAGTGTAACAGTAGCAGTGGCAATAGTAACTTAGCAAGAACAATATGTGGAAAACTCGTAGGCACTGGATCGATGAACTTGTTGGATAATATTCATCATATAACAGTCCTAACCTAGGGCGACACAGAACTAGCTCCAGTTCATAAATGTAATGTAGGCATGTATTCCGTAAATAGTCATACGTGCTTATAGAAAAGAACTTGCATGACATCTTTTGTCCTACCCTCCCGTGACAGCGGGGTCCATAAGGAAACTAAGGGATATTAAGGCCTCCTTTTAATAGAGAACCGGAACAAAGCTTTAACACATAGTGAATACATGAACTCCTCAAACTACGGTTGCCGGTGTCCTAGACTAGGGGGTACCCACCACGTCGTCTCCCGACCAGTGGGTCGGGCCGAGGACCCCCATGATGATTCACTAATGGTCCACTTCGGGCAGCCAATGATGCATACAAGGAAGATTCTGCAAGACTTGGCTCACAAGACAAGGACTCTTCTAAACCCTAGGCCTCTGGTGCAATATATAAACCGAGGCCAGGCTAGTCAATAGACAATCTTATAATCACTCCATACATTCTCGAGGTAGATCAACTATGTACTCGATACCCCATCATCAATACAAAACAAAGCAGGACGTAGGGTTTTACCTCCATTAAGAGGGCCCGAACCTGGGTAAATATCGTCTCCCTTGTCTCCTATTACCCATCGATCCAAGATTCACAATTCGGGCCCCCTACTCGAGATCCGCCGGTTTTGACACCGACATTGGTGCTTTCATTGAGAGTTTCGCTGTAGGGTCGCCAGAAGGCTCAATGGCTCATCTGCAGATTGGCAGCAGTTTTTTTCTGGACAGCAAAGTTGTGTTCGTCATCCCCTTTTCCTCGAGCGTCGCTTTGACGATTGCTTTGATGGAATTGTGCGGAATTGTATCTACAACAACCCTGCAAAATTTCATCGCGTTCCGAAGGAGGAATCTCCGGCAACCTCTGATATACCGGAACCATGTCGAATCTGGACGGGAATCCGGAGAAGTTTGTGGCGAGGTGTCCAGTATCTAGCTCAGACATCCGTGGGAAACTCCCACCGTTCATTGGCTGTGGAATTCCTATACCGACCACCCCTCCAAATTTCAAATCAATCCAACCGTTCAAACTCCGGGAAATGTCCGATGAGTGTATCAATTTTTGGATATGTTTTCTGCGCGAGAACGAATCCGACCTGAATTTATTTTTCTTCATGAACGGGACATTAGACATACTTCTTGAAGGAATTTTTTTCTAGGATATTGTGTGTTGTTTTCAAACACGTGCCCATAAATTTTGAGTCTTTTCCGAGGCGATCTTCATCGTCGCGCCGATGTCAAACCGGTCCGACCACGTTGCTACACGGCTACCGATCTGCGTCAGTATCGACAGTGTCGCCGCTCCATCGAGCCGACGACAACCACCACCTCAGATCATCACCTCGGCGAGCCGACCAAGAGTTCGGCATCGTGAAGGACAAATAATCTTTAAGACAAGATCGTCACTGCACGGGTTGCATGGGTCGGGTGCGTCGTTGCTTAATCAAGCCAGCATTGACCGTGTCACAAATTCCGACCTGTGTCGGCATCGCCATGCCGTCGCTTCTTCAAGCCGACATCCACCATGCCGACCTGCTTCGACACCTCGGCTGACATGAGACTTCGGCATCACCAGCCGACCTGCTCCGTCACCTCAGCTAGACCGGAGGCTTCACCATCTCTTCATCAACCTATTCCAGGGACTTCGGCGTCACCAGCCGACCAGCTTCATAATGTTGGGTGCACCAGGGGCTTCCAAATAGTTCTCGGCAAATGGCTTTGTCAAGGCAATTCGGCAGAGTCTGTTCTCGCCCCGCGGCAGCAGACGCGAGACGCTCAAGTTACGAGAGATCAGCCAACTTCGACCACTACGAACAATTAGGTGATATTTCTTCTATTAAATTTGTTCGTGTTGTTTAGTACTATCAAACATCTTTGTACTTGTAATTTGTACAATTTTGTGCGCAGGTTATCTGTGCTGAGCCGGTGGAGTCTAATCCACATTGATGTCCATGTGCCGTCAATTCTACTTATACTGCACAGAGGCCATATATTTTTTATTATCCTTACTCTGCGTAAATTGATTATGCAAAAAATGTTATTATTATGTCTGGCTTGCACTATTTTACGTGTGCAGGTAAAGGATTTAGATCGGATGGCATTGTCACCCCGGCATGACGACGTCGTTGTCCCGCCTTCGTTGACCAAATTATGTTGTCACCCGAGCGCGAATTCGGGTGACCCTGCGAATTCAGATTTTGTCACCTCACTGCGTCGACGCCCTGTGTCGACATCTGCATCGCGCCAGCCTGCATCTTTTCTAAATAATTTATTTCCCATAAATAATTCTTTAAATAACTTTTATTTTATTATTATCTGGCTTGTGCTACTTCATGCGTGTAGCTAATCGACTTCGGTTGTGTCACGTCGTCACCTCGGCGTGCCGACATCGTCGTCCCGCCTCCATCAACCGAATCGCATCACTGACATGGTCGACTGACATGGGGGCTTCGCCGGCATGCTATTGAACTACTCTGTCTCCTCGGCTGGACCGGGGGTTTCACCTCGTCCCTTCGGAAGTGTTGTGTTGTCACTTCATCAAGCTGAGCTCTTTGTCGGCTACCTCTTGACCGGCTTGGGGGCTGGGACCTTGTCCCCTCGTAGCTCGAACCGCATTATCCACACCGACCATATTAACCAGCTAAGTCGCTTTCATGCTCAAATTTCTTAAGTTTTTTTAAAAAAAAACAGTTCAACCGAGCGTTATGTTTTTGTCTCAAAACAAAAACTTTATTTGTTAAAAATGTTGTTCGTTCAAAAAAACAACCTTCTTTTCCCATGTTGCGTGGGGCTCTTAAATTTATATGAGCCGTTTTTATAATAAATGTGTTTTCTACTGGGTCGTCGCAAAGTCTTTCTCTATTACTCCTTTTTTCGACACTAGTGTGTGGTCAAAAGCCGGATAGCCTAGTTTCTTTCTAAAGCCGCTTTAGTTTAGTTCGCTAAACAGGCCTCGGAGAAACACTCCGCCTTCGGGATATGGAGGTTTAAGCCAAAGGCTGACCCGCTTGAAGTCCGGAGATTGGATGTATCACGTTAAAGCACGACCGAAGCAAAAATGAAATTTTAGACCAATTTCGGATTGGCACAATTTTCTTTTATCTAAACATTAAGTTTTTCGCATAAGTTTTTTGGTTTTTCCTAGCATAACTCCCGCAGTACAATGCCAGATGCATTTCACGCATCGGAAATATTAAAGGGGGTCTGTGGTTAGCACTAGACCCACAAAAACCAGAGGTACTCCATGCAGTCCTCGACAAAATGTCCTCGGTATTTCACATTTGTATGCATTGATTTTGAGTTGTGTCGTTGGTCTATAGCTGGATTGCCTGTCTCCTGTGCTTAACCCTTATGTTTTTGCTTTGTTCAGCTAAAGGGTAAAGGGAGAACCATTGCGATGGTCACTTCTGGTTTAATTGGTTAAGTGCCTCAGTTGGACAAAGCCGAAAGCTGACTGTCACAACAAGCGTAAATATGTCAGCGAACCGCAGGAGGTGTTCAACCAAATATAGCCGATCAAGGTTATCTGAGTAAAATGGAGGGCCTCTCTTTCTTGAAAAGGCCAAGTTGTGGGTGGTTCGACCTCGAATGATCCGAGGAGTCGACGTATACCGGGGGCTATTAAGTTGCCCCAAAACATATGCTCCTATGACTAAGTGAAAGTTATAAAGCATGAATATCCGATTGCCTCGTTTCCACTAACACAACCACCTCCGGGCACCGATACGTCAGCTAAGGGTTGTCTTGTTTGTACGAAAACACCATGCGTAGCATCTACAAAGGGGCAGAAGCCGACGATAGGCCACTTTCAAATTATAAACAGTCGCGACGGAGTCAAAATAGACCATACCGAGGGTTCCTTGTGGCACCTCGGCATAGATACATCAGGATTCCTGGAGAGCCCAACATATCATCAGCATTTGTATTTAATATATGAAAGCTGCCTTCCGTAGTGATCGTTATAATGCCATAGATATGCATCAATTTGACTTAAGATTTTAGCCAAGCTGGGTTGCCTGGCTCCTGTTCTTACCCCCTATATTCCCGATTGTTCGGCTAGAGGGTAAAGGGAGCACCTCTGTGATTGTTACTTCCGGGTCATCCGGGTTAGTACCTCAGACTACGTGAAGCCAAAAGCTAGCCATCTTAAGAATATAGTTGGTCGGCAACGACGGAGGTGAAAATCTCGGTTCATTAAAGACCACTGAGTTCGGCAACATTCCCCGAACTAAATCCTCAATATTTTCCTCCCACATTGATCGGAATTGAGGTTTCAAGATCATGGTCAACATGATATCCTGGGAAAAGGAACTTATAAATGAGCTATTTTTTCCAGAACATGTTTCTTACATAGTAATATAACATATCTCTCCGCGTACCTTTGTTTATAAAACCGTGTGGCCGGATTGCCTTGTTTGCCGTAAATCTTTGTCCTTATAAAGGCTTTATAAAGTATGACAAACACTCCTCGGCTACTAGCCGAGGAGGTTGAAGCCGATGGTCGGTTAACAAAGTCTTGTACAATACGGATTCAAGCATTGATGATGTAAAGTACTTGGATACATAGAATCATTAGATATAAATTATGTCAAACGTAAGAAAGTTTGTGTCAAACAAATATCGATCCTTAATTCGACCACCCGTGCCCAAATTAAGGCTCGGGGGCTACTGCATTGACGATTCAATGCAGAAAATTTAAGTGCAAAACAGTTTATGATGAGATTATGATTCTCGGGTTGGTCGGCCGCACCCAACCTGAGTCTCGGGGGCTACTGCACAACTCATTTTAATTCCTAAAGTATGCTGCCGAGCAAGGAATTGATCCTCACACCGATTACGCGAATTGACCTGAGTCTCAGGGGCTACTAGGATTAGTGGTTTTATTTTATCCTTCCGGTGCATCCCGGGTTTTAGACCGACACGCACCTTGCGGGCTACTGGCTATATATCTCGGCAGAGAATAAATTGTACCAATCGAAAAATCAGCTCACGGTCGGGGTGGTGCACAACCTCGGAAGCAGTCCGGCATAAAGCTCGGGCGCAAGTGGCTGGCTCCATAGAGGGCATTTCCGACATTAAGCTTGGCTGAATTGCTACAATTTTTTAAAGACCAAGGTGATTTATGACACCTCGGACGTTGATCATCGTTGGAGCTCGGATGCAGTCCAGCGTTGGAGCTCGGAAGCAGTCCAACATAAAGCTCAAGATCGGAGACTCCTCGAAAGCAGTCCGGCATAAAGCTCGGATGTGAATGGCTGGCTCCATAAAAGATTATTTCCGAGATTAAGCTCGGATAAACTCCTTCAACTTTTTCAAGACCGAGGTCATCTATGAAACATCAGATGCAGTTCGGCGTTGGAGATCGGCTGCAAAAAGACACCTCGGATGCAGTTCGGCATTGTAGTTCGGACGCAAGAGGGCACCGCCGCATGGGAAACACTTCGAACCCGAGTTGTGGCGTAAAAAGTAACAAGTGATCAATAAAAGCCAAAAACTTAAAGGGCTCCTCGGATGCCCGACGTATGAATTCTTCGGATTCAGCTTGGCGATCCTCAAGATTGGACATGGGAAGATTTGTTGAACCAGTTTTCAAGACCAACGACCGAAGACAAAGAACTATGCGGAAGAACCGAGGAGCGTTCCCAACTTGAAGACCGGTTCAGGGGGCTACTGACGGTGTCCTAGACTAGGGGGTACCCGCCACGTCGTCTCCTGAGGAGTGGGTCGGGCCAAGGACCCCCATGATGATTCACTAATGGGCCACTTCGGGCAGCCCATGATGCATACAAGGAAGATTCCACAAGACTTGGCTCACAAGACAAGGACTCTTCTAAACCCTAGGCCTCTGGTGCAATATATAAACCGAGGCCAGGCTAGTTAATAGACAATCTTATATTCACTCCATACGATCTCGAGGTAGATCAACTCTGTACTCGATACCCCATCATCAATACAAAACATAGCAGAACGTAGGGTTTTACCTCCATTAAGAGGACCCGAACCTGGGTAAATATCGTCTCCCTTGTCTCCTGTTACCCATCGATCCAAGATCCACAGTTCGTGACCCCCTACCCGAGATTCGCCGGTATTGACACCGACAACGGTCATCACCAAAAAGTATCCCGACTATTGCCACTCCGGGGTTTACGGATCATAACACATAGCAGGTGCACATGACTAGCAAGATCGGGTCAAGAACATAGATATAATGGTGATAACATAAACGGTTCAGATTTGAAATCATGGCACTCGGGCCCTAGTGACAAGCATTAAGCATGGCAAAGTCAAAGCAACATCAATCTCAGAACATAGTGGATACTAGGGATCAAGCCCTAACAAAACTAACTCGATTAAATGATGAATCTCATCCAACTCCTCACCGACCAGCAAGCCTATGAAGGAATTACTCACTCCCGGTGTGGAGCATCATGGAATTGGCGATGGAGAAGGGTTGATGATGACGAAGACCGAAGATTCCCCTCTCCGGCGCCCCAAAAGGGCTCCAGATCTGGCCTCCTGATGAAGAACAGGAGGTGGCGGCGGCTAGTTATCGTAAAACGCGATGAAACATTCTCTCCTATTTTTGCTCCGAAAATAGGAATTTGAAGTGCTGGAATTAGGGTCAGTGGGGCCACGAGGTGGGCACAACCCACCAGGGTGCGCCTAGAGGGGGTGGCGTGCCCTGGTGTATCGTGCCCAACCAGGGCACCCCCCGGTGGTTCTTGGCTCCAGTATTTTTTATTTATTGCAAAACAATTCTCCAAAAAGTTTCGACTAGTTCCGAGAACTTTTATTTCTGCACAAAATCAACACCATGGTAGTTCTGTTGAAAACAGTGTCAGTCCGGGTTAGTTTCATTCAAATCATGCAAATTAGAGTCCAAAACAAGAGCAAAAGCGTTAGGAGAAGTAGATACGACGGAGACGTATCAACTCCCCCAAGCTTAACCCATTGCTTGTCCTCAAGCAATTCAGTTGACAAATAGAAAGTGAAAAAGAAAAACTTTTACGAACTCTTTTGTTCTTGTTTACATATATATGCTTAAGTAGCACCTAGGTTTTCAGCAAAGATCATGACAAACCATGTCAACAATAACTCTTAGAAATTATATTAGCTCATATCAAAGACCTAAGCCACTAGCGAGAAATAATAAAATATCTCAAGCGCCAACACTTTGTCAAAACGGTCATGATATAATATGATAACAGTGGTATCTTGCTAGCTCTTTCTGAGACCGCAAAACATAAATGCAGAGCACCTCCAAAGTTCAAGCAGTAACTAAACATTGTAATTCATGGTAGAAAAGATCCAGTCATGCTGCATCCAACATTAACTATGCACAATGCATGAGGATGAAAATAGTGCTCTTAGATCTGGCGCTTATTTGAGAAGGTGGTGACTCAAGCATAAAAGTAAATAGATAGTTGTCGGTGTCAAAACCGGCAGATCTCGAGTAGGGGGTCCCGAGCTGTGAGACTAGGATCGATGGTAACAAGAGACGAAGGGGACAAGGTTTTACCCAGGTTCGGGCCCTCCTATGGAGGTAATACCCTACGTCCTGCTTGATTATATTGATTGTATGGGGATTACAGAGTTGATCTACCACGAGATTGTATGACTAAAACCCTAGAGGAGTTCTGTTGTCTTACACCCTAAAACCCTCCGGCTTATATAGACGCCGAGGGTACCTAGGGTCTACACATAGTCGGTTGCACATCAAAGGGAAAAAACACGCCTATCTACTGTTGATATATTGGAGAACACGCCATGGTCCCTTCAATCTTCCACCTTGGCGACCGGGCCCCTGATCTTCTAATGCTCACCCAGTGGCCCGTATAGTCCGGCCCATGAGATACAGGTCGGCTATCCGAGGACCCCTTAAGCCAGGACTCCCTCAGTAGCCCCCGGACTAGCCTCCAACGCCGAGGCATATTCGGACAATCTTGCATGTCTTCGGCTTGCGAGGCGAGTCCCTCTATCCTTCTGGTTTGGCAACCGCCCTATCATCGGCGAAAGAAATCCCAAACACGGGATTGCCGGGTCCACAGTAATAGTGTTTCTTGGACTTCGCGCATCGTGGGGAGACGAGCGGTTCAATAGCTTTTTACAAAACTACCCCTAACACAAATGAGGCACCACCCATTTAAACAAACTGAGTCGTGGTCCAAGCCACAACCTCTTCTTCTCCACCGGAAAAAACCTCCAGCAAAAGGTCTCCACCAAAGATGGCGAGCACCCCCAGTTCCTCCTTGGATCCTTACGGATCCAGTCCCGGGGACTGGACCAGCTGCTCCGTGTCGCTTCTTCGACTCCGCGACCTCGAGACCCAAGGGTACCTTCCTTCCTCGGATCTGACAGCCGTCCGCGCCGGTTTGACGTCATTCAACGGCGAGGCCCTCTCGGAGAATTTCCCCCATCCACATAAGGGGGAGAATGTGTGTTTTGTGCCATTCCTCCTGCGAGGGCTCGGGTTTCCCATTCATCCGTTCCTGAGAGGGATACTAGTGTTTTATGGGATCCAGCTCCACCACCTCACCCCAGGGTCTATTCTGCACATCTCGGGTTTCGTCGCCCTTTGCGAGATGTTCCTGGGTTGCGAGGCGCACTTCGAGTTGTGGAGGAAATACTTTTGCCTCGTCCCTCGCACTCGAGATAAGACAATCTTTGAGGTCGGCGGAGCCGAAGTATGCCGCATAGCGGGGACGGGATACCCCGTGGAGACACCGAAGGAGTCCGAACTATGGACTTCGGAATGGTTTTATATCGAGGACGTCCCTTTATTCGATCCAGCTCGGAAGGGTCTGCCCGAATACTCCGATGCCCCCTTGAGGAAGAGGTACAACTGGCGCCCGAAGAGCCTGTCCCAAGAAGACAGCATTGAGGTGCAGCGCTTAGCAGCTCGTGTGAGGATACTAGCCCATCATAAGCTGACCATGATAGATGTCATGGCCGCCGCCATCTCCCGGTGCGTCCAACCCCTCCAGCAGAGGATACACCCCTTGTGGTGTTACAACGGGACAAGCGATACTACTCGCTCCCGAAGACTAGGTCCTGCCGATCAAACGGCCTTGGCCGCCGCACTTGCCGACCTATACAAAGGGGAGCAAGAAGATTTCATTCGGAGATCGACCAAAGAGGGATACTCAAGCCATAATCCCATCGAATGGGTGAGCCTTTCAATCCTGCGACCATAGTTCGGATTCTCAATTTGTCTCTTCTTGACCGAAGTCTTTATTTTCATGCAAACAGGAACGGAGGAGCTTTATCGAGACAGTCCATTCTCCGGCCCCTCAGCCCGAAGACTATTCCCGTGACGACGATCCGGGCTATCATGAAGACCCAGATCTGTCAATCGAACTCGAAGACGGGGTTTTCTACCAAGAGGGCCTTGACGGCTCCAAGGTGGCCATTATCGCCGATTACCCCGGGTCCTTCCCTTCTCCTGCAACAAGCAAGAAGAAGAAAACATCCCGCAAGAGGCAAGTGTCCTCCACTGGCCCTAACGCGCCGGCTTCTACACCCAAACGTCGTAGATCCGCGCGACATACACCGGCCGCGGCGACTGCGCCTGGACCGGAAGGCCACAAGGATCTGGCAAATGAGCCGGTCGCGAGGGCGAGTGCGCCTACGAGTTCATCCCAAAGGTATTTCGCTTAATCGCTTCATTCAGTATCATGATTTCATAAGGCCTAACGAGAGACCATTTTGCCAAAATATTCAGGCAAAGGGTTCGGTCATCACCCGCCGAGGGCGTCGTCAGGACGTCAGGCGGTGCCCAAGATTCCAGGCCTTCCACCCATGCCGATCCTGCTGCGGGAGCCCCCACCGTCAATCCTGCCCCAGCCGATTCTGGGGACGCCATATCTGTCACCAAATCAGAGGTTGGGAGCGCTATGCACCATCGGCGGGGACGAGAAGCCCTGCGTCATCCGGCCTTTTCCGAACAAGAGTTCGGTGCTCTACGCACGGTGGATGCACACCTCGGGGCCGCCCGAGCTGGGTTCGGGGAGGCTGTAAAGTTGATATCGTCCAGCCTGCAGGTAAGTAGTTGTTTATTAAAGTCCGAACACTTGTATAGACTCAGTAGCCCCCGAGCCTTAAATTGGTCGGTACGACCGAATTAAGGATCCCCGTACTAATTGACTGGTAATGTAGGCTTCGAAGTAGCGGTGCGAGCAACTGGCCAAGGAACTGGAAGCCAGCCGAACATAGGTCGAATCTGTGAAGGCCAAACTAGAGCAAGTGAAGAGCTTTACTCGGGAGGCACATGGTTAGTATATATATACTTCTGATCTTTAGTATATCCCCATGCTTACGCAAGGGTACTATGTAGCAGCTGAATCAATAGGGCAATTACAAAAAGATTTGGATGTAGCCCGAGAATCTCAGCAATATGCCGAGTCCCAGCTGGAAGCTGGCCATCGCATTTTACAACATCATCTTGAAGAGAAGAATCGCCTGAAGGAGGAGAATAGACAACAAGCCGAACAGATTGAGAGCTTAAAAGCTCAATTGGCCCAGGCCCAAGGAGGAAACCAGAATCTACAGAGAGGCATGTTCGGTAAGTGTGATTTTAACATCGGAAAGTATCTCTTATAAGTGAGGTGTGATGCCGTGACTCATATGCAGGTATATAGTCTGGGCGACCCAAAGAGGAAATCGGATCCTACCAGGGGAATCTGTTGAAGGAGCTGTCCGCCCTTCATGAGCGGGCTCGGAAGGCCATCAAAAGCATGGTGAAGGCACTATGGCCTGCCGAGCAACCTCCGGAGAGGATAACCGAACTAATCGATCGCTTCAAGGGAGCCCGAGCAAGGCTCGAGCTGTGGAAGACATCGGCTTGCCGGGAGGGAGCACGAGAGGCGTGGGCGATGATCAAGACCCGCTATACCGGACTTGACCCCGAGCGTATGGCTCAGGTTGGACCAGTGGGGGCAGATGGACAAGAAGTGCCGCTTCACCTGGTATACGACCAGGTGATGCCTGCCGCCCGTCTCTCACAACAAGACTGCTCCCTGGACACCATAATCGATAATCTCGATCAGCAGCCAGATGTATGATCATATGTAGCTATGTACTTTTATAATCGAAAAATTACTCCGTCTGTGTTGTGAACTTTGTCTTAACCGGCCATCGGCTTTAACCTCCCGTGCTAAGAGCTTGGGAGTGTTCCTTGTAAGTTATCACCCGACGGGGAGGGAACTATGTTCGGGGAACCAGGCAATCCGGCCATGTGGTGCGAACAGACAGAAAGCACACAGGGAGATATGTAATCTTACTGTTGAGCATAAGAAACATCTTCTGAAGAAAATAGTAACTCTATTGATACCTTCCTTCAGGGGTGCTACGTAAATCGTAGGAGAAAAGGCCGTATATTGATAGTGTGCGGCCAAGGGCTTGTGTGAAGGAAAAAGCCCGAATTGTGGTCATGAACGGCCATAATTGAATCCGTCGTAGCCGATCAATTGTCTACTGAAGATAGCTAGCTTTTGGCTTCACCCGTCTGAGGTGCGTATCCAGATGACCCGGTCGTAACAATCGCAGAGGTGCTCCCATTACCCTCTAGCCGAACAATCGGGAACGTAGAGGGTAAGCACAGGAGCAAGGCAACCCAGCTTGGCAAATTCTTAGTTCTAATTGATGCATAGGATGGCGTAAAAAACGACAAGGAAAGTATGCGTACACAAGAAATGTGCACAAGTGCTTATAACATAAAAGCATTGGCTTCGGAAAGGAAGCCCCCGGGTACTATGTTCGGATTTAACACTTAAAGGTGTAGGCCGAAAAATCATTAGTACAAGATCGGTTGAACCGAACATAGAGTTGGGAAGAAAAAGAAATCAACCCTGCCAGAAATCAAGGTGGGAGGGAGAAGAAATAACAATGAAAAGAAAGAAAGGAGAAAGGTAAAAAGTATGACAACACCGGTCTAACCGTAGAAGCGCCGAAGACGAGCTACGTTCCATGGGTTTGGTTCAAGGCGGTTATCCTGCGGGTTCCGAAGACGGTAAGCTCCTCCTGTGAGTACCTCGTCGATGATGAAGGGGCCTTCCCATTTGGGCTTGAGTTTATGCTTCTGCTTCTCCGGTAGTCGTAAGACTAGTTCGCCCACGTTGTATGCTTGTGCCCTGACCTCCCTGCTCTGGTAACACCGGGCCTGCTGCTGATAAAAAGTAGAACGGGCCCGAGCTATGTCACGCTCCTCTTCCAAGGCATCCAAGTCGTCCTGCCGATCTAACTCGGCCTCTCTTTCCTCGTACATGCGCACTCTTGGTGCATCGTGAATGATATCACAAGGAAGGACCGCTTCGGCCCCGTAGACCATGAAGAACGGTGTGTATCCCGTTGATCTATTCGGGGTGGTGCGCAAGCCCCATAGAACGGAGTCGAGCTCCTCTACCCACTGACAATCAGACTCTTGAAGAGACCGGACCAAACGTGGCTTGATGCCACTCATTATGAGGCTGTTTGCTCGTTCGACTTGTCCATTAGTCTGCGGGTGATAAACCGATGCGTAATCGAGCTTGATGCCCATCTTTGCGCACCAGTCTTTGACCTCCTGGGCCGTGAAATTGGATCCGTTATCAGTTCTTATATTGTGCGGGACACCGTAACGGTGTACCACGCCGGATATAAAGTCGATTACTGGTTCGGATTTGGCTGATTTAACAGGTTTGGCCTCTATCCATTTGGTGAACTTGTCGACCATGACCAGTAAGTATTTATTTTTCTTGGACCCCCCTTTAAGTGGTCCGACCATGTCCAGCCCCCAGACCGCGAAGGGCCAGGTGATCGGAATAGTCCGAAGAGCTGTTGGGGGCATGTGACTTTGGTTTGCGAAAAGTTGACACCCCACACAATATTTGACAAGTGACTGGGCGTCCGCCCGAGCTGTAGGCCAAAAGAACCCAGCCCGGAAGGCCTTGCTTACCAAGGCTCTTGCTGCGGTGTGATGACCGCCCATCCCTGCGTGGACTTCGGCTAATAGCTGCCGCCCTTCTTCCTCAGATATGCACCGCTGTAGTATTCCAGTGGTGCTCTTCTTGTATAACTCTCCTTCGTGTACCTTGAAGGCTTTGGAGCACCGAACTATGCGTCGCGCCTCCGTCTGATCGTCGGGGAGTTCTTTGCGAAGGAGGTAGGCGAGGAAGAGCTCGGTCCATGGCGCGATTACTGCCATGACCTCGTGAGCCGAGGGCGTTTCGTCCATGACGGAGCCACCGATGATTTGATCGTCTGGTTTGTTTATAGGGGGAACAACCTTGTCTGCACTGGATGGATCGGCGTCCTCTTGATCTGGCCAAACCACAGAAAGTGTTTGGTGGGACAGGATCACGTTTGGCTCCTATTCGAGCCAGTATATCGGCAGCTTGATTGTCGTCTCTAGCGACGTGGTGAAATTCCATCCCCTCGAACCGTGCGGATATCTTGAGGACAGCATTTCTATATGCCGCCATCTTCGGATTATTAGCATCAAACTCACCGTTGACTTGAGATTTGGCCAGATTGGAATCTCCCCGTACCTCCAGCCGATGTATGCCCATTGAAGCTGCCATCCGAAGACCGTGCAAGAGGGCTTCGTATTCGGCTGCATTGTTGGAGTCGGCATACATGATCTGTAACACGTATCGAACGTTGTCACCTATGGGGGATGTGAGAACAACTCCAGCCCCCAGTCCGGCCAAAGTTTTGGATCCATCAAAGTACATCGTCCAATGGGAGTATGTACTATATTCTCTGGGGAGTTTGGCTTCTGTCCATTCGGCGAGGAAATCTGCCAATACCTGAGATTTAATAGCTCGGCGTGGTTTGTAGGTAATCTTGAAAGGAAGGAGCTCGATCGCCCATTTGGCTATGCGGCCGGTGGCGTCCCTGTTATTGATTATATCATTCAAGGGGACTTTCGATGCCACCGTAACCGAACACTCTTGGAAGTAGTGTCTTAGCTTCCGTGATGCCATAAAAATTGTATAGGCTATCTTCTGATAGTGCGGGTATCTGGACTTGCATTGCGTTAGTACTTCTGACACGTAGTAGACCGGCTTCTGTATATGGAATTTGTGTCCCTCCTCCTCTCGTTCGACGATGAGCACCGCGCTAACGACTTGGTTGGTGGCCGATATGTATAATAACATGGGCTCACCAGTGCCTGGTGATGTGAGTATGGGGTTACTTGCCAGGAGTGTCTTGATTTCTTCTAACGCAGCCTTTGCTTTGTCGGTCCATTCAAAATTCTTGGTCTGTTTCAGCAACTTATACAGTGGTAAAGCTTTTTCACCGAGGCGGGAGATAAAGCGGCTTAATGCCGCCACGCAGCCCGCCAATCTTTGGGCATGCT
Organism: Elymus sibiricus; assembly: GCA_039707655.1. Classification (NCBI taxonomy): domain Eukaryota; kingdom Viridiplantae; phylum Streptophyta; class Magnoliopsida; order Poales; family Poaceae; genus Elymus; species Elymus sibiricus. The sequence continues at coordinate 129,476,999 of CM077667.1, forward strand.
TTTGCTCTATAGGAACAGTAAGTTCGGATAAGGCGCGGATCGTGGCCGGATTCGCTTCTATTCCTCTATGTGAAACGATGAATCCGAGCAATTTACCAGTGGGAACGCCGAATACACACTTCTCCGGATTGAGCCGAATATCGTATTCGCGTAGGCTGTCAAAGGTTTGCCTTAAGTCGTCGATCAGATTGCTAACGAGTTTGGTTTTAATGACCACATCGTCCATGTACGCCTCGACTGTTTTGCCAACCTGTTTTTCGAGACAGGTCTGGATCATGCGCTGGTATGTAGCCCCAGCATTCTTTATCCCGAAAGGCATTGTGTTGAAGAAAAACGGCCCATAAGGGGTGATGAATGCGGTTGCCGCTTGATCGGATTCCTTCATTTTAATCTGATGGTACCCGGAATAAGCGTCGAGGAAACACAGCGAGTCTTGTCCGGCTGTGGCGTCAATAATCTGGTCTATTCGTGGTAGGGGGAAAGGGTCCTTGGGGCAGGCCTTGTTGAGGTCTTTAAAGTCGGCACATAGCCGCCAGGATTTATCTTTCTTTGGTACCATAACCAGGTTTGCCAACCATTCGTGGTGCTTAATGTCCCTAATGAACCCGGCCTCTAGCAATTTAGCCAGTTCTTCACCCATAGCTTGTCGTTTGGGCTCGGAGAAGCGGCGCAGAGTCTGTTTTACGGGCTTAAAGCCTGCGATGATGTTCAGACTATGTTCTGCCAGCCGTCGTGGGATGCCGGGCATATCGGAAGGGTGCCAGGCGAAGATGTCCCAGTTTTCTTGTAAGAAAGCTCGCAGCGCTTCGTCCACTATGGGATCGAGCTGAGCTCTGATGGACGCTGTCTTGTTAGGGTCCGTCGGGTGTACCTGAAATTTAATGGTTTCCTTTGCCAGCTTAAGGGACGTTGATTTGGGCCTCTTGCTAAGGGTCACGTCGTCTTTGTCCACTGTTGACCAAAGTGCGGTCAGCTCCTCTGCAGCAAAGGTCTCAGCTAGAGCCTCGAGGGCAAGCGCCGCTGTTTTGTTTTTGGCCCGCAGGGCTATATTCGGGTCACTAGCAGCTGTGATTACACCGTTTGGTCCTGGCATCTTAAGTTTCATATACCCGTAATGCGGTATAGCCTGGAATTTTGCGAAGGCGTCACGTCCCAACAGGGCGTGGTAGCCACTGGGGAAGGGCACGATGTGGAAGAGAAGTTCTTCAGATCGGTAGTTATCGGGCGTGCCGAACACTACGTCCAGGGTAATACATCCTGAACAGCGCGCCTCCCTCCCCGGGATTATTCCTCGGAAAGTTGTGCTGCTATGCTCGACGCGAGATCGGTCAAACTACATTTTTTCTAGAGTATCCTCGTAGATTAGGTTTAACCCACTGCCGCCGCCCATTAGCACCTTATGTAATCTGAAGCCATCAATGATGGGGTTCAGGACTAGTGCGGCCGGTGAATGACCGGGAAGAATGGCTGGTCGGTCAGCATCTCCGAAGGTAATGGGTATATCTGCCCATGCACTTGTTGCTGCCACGTGATATACCTGTTCGAGTTCTTTAAGAGCTCTTTTCCTCCTGTTCCTTGACGGGAATGTTTCGTAGATCGTCAGGACTTCGGTGTTATATTCCGATGGGGTTGTAGAGCGCCAGTTAGACGGTGATTCCTCAAGAATGGCTTCACCACCTTTTGCGATCTGCCTGACGACCCAGCAAGTTCTAAGGCTATGAGTTGGAGCTGTGTTCAGCAAAACAGAGTGTATAGGGCAGGGTTTGTCCAGTAGTCCATCCAGGACAGTACTGGCCCCTGGAAGGGGCCTGTTCCTCTTTTTGGTGGGCTCGGGTTTGGCTGGCCGGTTTGGAGGTATCCTCTTGTACCGATCTCCTCTAGGGTATTCGGTAGAGGTTGGTTCCAAAAATAGCCGCTCAGCTTGCCAAGCACTTTCCATGGCACAATACTTCTGTACCAAGCTTGACAGCTCGGCAAAGTCAATGATGTGCCGCCGCACCAGGGCATTTCGGATCCCCTTGTCGTGGCAGTTACGTTTGAAGGTTGCAATTACATCTTGATCACTAAGGCCCCGTATTTTGTTTCGGGCGAGTAGTAGTCTGGCCCAGTAATGATGGACCGACTCCCCTGATAAATGCACAATGTCCGGTAAGTCCGAAGTCTTGGGCTCTGTTGCGATGCTCGAGTCATTGGCTTGGGAGGTGGGTGGGAGAAGGTTTGACTCCACGCCACGGTGAGAGTTCGGGATCAAGGATTCCAAACTGTGCGATAGAACAGGGATTGACACCGGACTGTCTCCAGAATGAAAGCCAGAGTCCGGGTTGCAAGCAGGGTCTCGGTGATCAGAGATTGGAGTATAAACCGTTTTTAATTCCGGTAGCTGGGAAGTCGAGCCCTCCGCCGGACACTCGACGGTGGCGACAAGGTGGGTGACCGTGGGGACGTGAATCTCCCTATGGTCGGGTTTAAGCCCGAGCCGGTCATAGACCGGGGTCTGGTCATCGACCTTTCGCATAATCTCCATCCGATCAAACAACTCGTTGAGAAACGAGGCGATGGTGGGATGCGTGTCGCTGAAGCGAGTGGGGTCGGCATGCAGCGTCGCAGTTCCAGAGTCGCGCGAAAGCGTGTTCGTATTCTGTTCAACCATGATAGATCCGGTAGCGACGACCGGACCGGGTGGCCCAGACGGTCCGGAGACAGCAATTTCATCTCTGGAGACAAGGCCCGATGTCTTCGGCGCCGAGGCGTCAGGATCTGCGGGCCTCTCCGTAGGGGTCAAGGATTCCATCAGTACGAGTTCTCCCCGGGAATCAGCTGAGAACTCTAGGGCTCCAAACCTGATCCCTTGGTCGGGGGGAAAGTTTCCTATCTGGCATGGATGGCCGATCGGGTAAGTGCGCGACAAGATGTCGCTGCTCACGCGGATCTGACCCGGGGCGAGAATTCCCTAGGCACAGATCTCGCTGTTGATAAGAAGGCGAGCCATCGATTCCTTTTGGCGATCACAGCGGAACTCTCAATGAAAGCACCAATGTCGGTGTCAAAACCGGCGGATCTCGGGTAGGGGGTCCCGAGCTATGAGACTAGGATCGATGGTAACAAGAGACGAAGGGGACAAGGTTTTACCCAGGTTCGGGCCCTCCTATGGAGGTAATACCCTACGTCCTGCTTGATTATATTGATTGTATGAGGATTACAGAGTTGATCTACCACGAGATCGTATGACTAAAACCCTAGAGGAGTTCTGTTGTCTTACACCCTAAAACCCTCGGGCTTATATAGACGCCGAGGGTACCTAGGGTCTACACATAGTCGGTTGCACATCAAAGGGAAAAAACACGCCTATCTACTGTTGATATCTTGGAGAACACGCCATGGTCCCTTCAATCTTCCACCTTGGCGACCGGGCCCCTGATCTTCTAATGCTCACCCAGTGGCCTGTATAGTCCGACCCATGAGATACAGGTCGGCTATCCGAGGACCCCTTAAGCCAGGACTCCCTCAATAGTCCCTTCGCAGAGGGAAACAGGGATTTGCAGAGCTGCCAGAGCTCAAAGCTTAAATCAGAGATAAATATAATTTTGGGATGTACACCCTTCATGTCAACGTTACGACCAAGAGTTATCAATATCTTCCATGCTAAACACATTAGCGGCGGTTCCCAAGCGGTAAAAGTAAAGGTTTACTCCCCCTCCACCAACAAACACACTCCACGGCTAGCCGAATCCACGGGAACCGTCCATACCAACAACATTCCTAGGGGAGTTTTGTTTAATTATTTGCAATTTTTGATTTCGGGACTGGGAATCCCTATTACCGCCCCTCTCGTGCAAAGACGAGTGAATAAACACTCATCATGAGAATAACCCGCTTAACATGGAAGATACTGACCGCCCCCTGTCGCTCCATGAGCGGTCCACGCACACAAAACATATGTTCATTTGAAATTTTAGAGGTAGCACATGCAAATTTACTTGGAACGGTAGGGTAATACCATGTATAGGTAGATATAGTGGACTCATCTGGAATAACTTTGGTTTAAGGATTTTGACGCACAAGCAGTGTTCCCTCTTAGTACAGGTGAAGGCTAGCAAATAGGTTGAGAAGCAGCCAGCTAGAGAGCGAAAACGGTCATGAACATGCATTATGAATAATAAACATTGAATACTAGCATGAGTAGGATATGGACACCATGAACATAAATATCGTGAAGGCTATGTTTGATTTGATTCAACTACATGCGTGAACATGTGCCAAGTCAAGCCACTTGAAACATTCAGAGGAGGATACCATATCATCATACTACATCACAACCATTTTAATGCATGTTGACATCCAAGATAAATCATTGTCCACTCCTAGCTACTTAAGCATGGTATGAGAAACTATAATCTCTAATTGTCATCGCAAACATGTTTGATCATAATATACTGAATCATGGATACTAGGTTAAACATATTTACAAAAACAAAAACAAGTTGATTTCATACCCGCTTCTCTCTGCCACAGACACTTCATCGAATATCGTCATTATTGCCTTTCACTTGCACGACCAAATGATATGAAAATAATAATAGTGCAAGAGTTCCATGGACTAAGCTGGAATCTGCAAACATTTTATTCAAGAGGAGAAGACAAAGTAACATGGGCTCTTCGTTAGATTAACAATAATGCATATGAGAGCCACTGAACATTTTCATTGTGGTCTTCTCCTTGGTACGACTCAAATAAAAGTAAAATAATTTCAGAGAAACACACTGAAATATATTTTTACAGTTTTTGGTTTTTCTAGAAGAAAGCAAATCAAAGAAGGAAAAACAAAGACGAGAAAAACTATTTACACGGGAAAGCTCCAACAAGTAAAAGAAGAACGAGAAATCTTTTTGGGTTTTCTTTTGCCACTACAATTAATTTAAACTAGGAAGAAAAGCCGAAAAGAAGCGAGAAATATTTTTGGATTTTCTCAAAAAAATTCAAACACACAAAAGGAAGTGAGAAAATAAATCTAGCATGGATAATACAATGAAAAAGTGTGGACACCGACAACTGGAATGAAATGTGTAAACATGAATATAATGTCGGTGAAATACTTACTCCCCCAAGCTTAGCCTTTCGGCCTAGCTTGGTAATCACCATCCATAATAGCCATCCGGTCCTAAGTTGAAATGTGGTGGCGACGGCACCTGTGCGTCCCACTCATGGGGCTCCTCCTCAGCCGATGCCAGGTTGTTCCGGTAGGATGTAATGTCCTCTGGCATGATCATGTATCCGTTCCTGGCAGTAGAATCAAACAAAGCAGGTGCAGGCAACGGGATAACATCACAGCTAACCACGTTGAATACTAAGTTGTAGCGAATGTTATGAAAAGAATCAGCTACATCAATAAATTGATGATCCTGCAATGCCTTGTGATCTAGATAAACTTGGGACAAGGGATAATCATGTGGGCGAATCTGAACATCAAAGTATCTGGCTAAGCGAGTAGCATAGATACCACCATGTATCTTGCCCTTAGTCCTATTAAGGTGTAGGCGACTTGCAATAATAGCCCCCATGCTAAAGGTGTGATCATTGTGCAGTGCACGTCGTAAAATGGCGAAGTCGGGGGGCACTGAGTGCACCAACCTTCTCCCTAGCGGTTAAACACTTCGCGATGAATAAAGCAAAGTAATGCACAAAAGGAAACTGCAAATTGGTGGCAGTGGCATTTGACACGCCTCTTTCATCACCCACTGTCAAAGTGAGGAGAAAGTCCTCAAACTCCGCTGGTCTAGGCTCTCTTAATTCCCCATCAGAAGGGATCAAACATATGTCACAAAAGTCAGTGAGCGGTATCTTACGGGTTTCAGCATATAAATTAAACTGCACCTCAGGAGGATTATTCCTACTCAGAAAATGAAAACTTTGCACAAAGGAATTTGTAAGGAGGTGGTGTTGGTCACACTCAGCTACGAGGAAGTTGGTCAGCCCAACATTTGCAACGAATTGAGCAAACTCTTGATGGAACCCGGCCTCCTCCATGAAGGAATTATGCGGCCATTCGCATGGCCGCACCTCCGCCGTTCTCGGAGTGTGGAGGTCATTGTTCGATGATTCCCCAATGACTCCTTTAGCATTCTTCTTGGAGGAAAACTTCCTAAAGAAATCCACCTTATTCCTATAAAAAATTTCTGAAAAAAATTAGTCTACAAAAATTTTGTCAACCAAACTTCGTAAGATTGATAGCAACTACTCCTAAGGATGCATAGAGGCCATATTAAGCATTCAAACTACTTAGAACTCTAAGAAGTCAACATGCAAGCCCATCTACAGCAGCACCAGGAGTTGCTAATTATTCTAAAAATAAACCACTAAATCAAAAACTAATTGGAGCAATGGAGGAGTCACATACCAAGTAGCAATCCCCCAAAACAGTTTCGGAAACGGAGCTGCGAGCAAAGAGATTGAAATCCGCGGGTTTGAGAGCAAGAACACGAGAGTCAGAGCTATGGTGATATTTTTCTGGAGGTAGGAGATGACATGGGCTAAAGGGATAAGTGAGGGGACCCACGTGGGGACCACAACCCACCAGGGCGCGCCTAGGGCTGCTGGCGCGCCCTGGTGTCTTGTGGACACCAGGTGCACCCCCCCTCTAATGTTATTTGCACCAGAAATTCTGAAATATTCAGAAAAAAATCATTTTAAATTTTCAGAACATTCCGAGGACTTTATTTTTGGGTCATTTTTTATCGCACGGAGAAAACAGAAAACAGGGTAAACATGGCATTTTATTTTATATGACTAAGAAGAATAGAAAACAAATGGTGGGAGTAGAAGGTTGTGCCTACTAGATTCATCAACTTCATACCTCTCCAAAATGATCCATTAATAAGGTTGATCAAGTCTTATTAACAACCACTTCCGATTAGCATGAAGCCGAAGAACTTTTGTAAAACACTAAGTTACCTCAATGGGGATATGCATATCCCCAACAATAAGTATGTCATATTTCTTTTTGGCAGTAGGTAGAGGTAGTTGAAAACTTCAAATAGTGAGTGTCAGAGATTCTTCAATAACATTTATACCATTCACTTGGAATTGTTTCTTCGGAAAGTGCACCGTATGCTCATTACCATTGATATGAAAAGTGACTTTGCTTTTATTGCAATCAATAACAGCCCCTGCAGTATTCAAAAAGGGTCTACCAAGGATAATCGACATGTTGTCGTCCTCGGGCATCTCAAGAATAATAAAGTCTGTTAAGATAGTAACATTTGCAACAACAACGGGCACATCCTCACAAATACCGATAGGTATGGTGGTTGATTTGTCAGCCATTTGCAATGATATTTCAGTAGGTGTGAGTTTATTCAAATCAAGTCTTTTATATAAAGAGAAAGGCATAACACTAACACCAGCTCCCAAATCACACAAAGCAGTTTTGACATAATTTCTTTTAATGGAGCAAGGTATAGTTGGTATTCCAGGATCTTCAAGTTTTTTAGGTACTCCATCCTTAAAATAATAATTAGCAAGCATGGTGGAGATTTCAGCTTCAGGTATTTTTCTTTTATTAGTGATGATTTCTTTCATGTATTTTGCATAAGGGGCCATCTTTAAAATATCAGTTAAGCGGGTCCGCAAAAAGACTGGCCTAATCATTTCAGCAAAGCATTCAAATTCTTCATCATCCTTTTTCTTAGATGGTTTAGGTGGAAAGGGCATGGGTTTCTGAACCCATGGCTTTCTTTCTTTACAATGTTTTCGAGCCACAATGTCTCTTTTATCATATCGTTTATTTTTAGGTTGTGGGTTATCAAGATCAACAGCAGGTTCTATTTCAACACCATTATCTGGTTCTTTATCATTGTTTGGTTGAGTATCTTCATGAACATCATCATTATCATTTTCATTATCACTAGGTGAATGTTCATTACTAGATTAAGTTTCGGCATCGAAAATAGAGACATCATTATCTTTAGGAGGTTATTCTATCTCAGGTTCACTAGAGGTATGCAAAGTCCTATCATTTATCTTTATCTTTTTATTTTTAGAAGGACTAGGTGCATCAGTATTAATTCTCTGAGAGTCTTGTTCAATTCTTTTAGGATGACCTTCTGGATAAAGAGGTTCTTGGGTCATTCTACCTCCTCTAGTCACTACTCTAATAGCATGATCATTCATATTATTATTCATTTCATTAAGCAATTCTCTTTGAGATTTAGCAACTTGTTCTAACTGGGTTTGAACCATAGAGGCATGTTTTCCTACACCTCTAACATCATTACTGATTCTAAATAACAAGTCACTCAAGCGAGCAATCATATCAGAATTATATTTCAATTGTTTCAGAACATTTGCATTGAAGTGATCTTGTTTCCTAATGTAGTTATCAAACTCATATAAGCATTGACTAGGATGTTTATTGTAAGGGATATCACTTTCATCGAACTTTAATAGAGAATTTACATCTACCACCTATTGAGGTGGTGGTGTGTCAAGGCCATGTATTTCTTCAATAGGTGGTAAATTCTTAACATCCTAATCTTTAGTACCTTTTTCCTTCATACATTTCTTTGCCTCTTGCATATCTTCGGAACTGAGAAATAAAATACCCCTCTTCTTCAGAGTGGGTTTAGGCGGTGGTTCAGGGAGAGTCCAATCATCATAATTCTTCAATATATTATTCAAGAGTTCGTTCCCTAAAAACACAACCATCACAACTATCTAGGAAGTCCCTAGAAGCATCAGTTAGTCCATTATAGAAGATATCAAGTATTTCATTTTTCTTAAGAGGGTCATCAGGCAAAGCATTAAGCAATTGGAGAAGCCTCCCCCCAAGCTTGTTGGAGACTCTCTTCTTCAGTTTGCACAAAGTTAAATATTTCCTGTAAGGCAGCTTGCTTCTTATGAGCAGGAAAATATTTTTCAGAGAAGTAGTAAATCATATCTTGGCGACTACACACACAACCAGGAACAAGACTAGTGTACCATATCTGAGCATCACCCTTTAATGAGAACAGAAATAATTTGAGAATATAGTAATAGCGAATCTTCTCATCATGAGCAAAAAGGGTGGCTATATCATTCAATTTAGTAAGATGTGCCACTACAGTTTCAGTTTCATAGCCATGGAAAGGATCAGATTCAACCAAAGTAATTAACTCTGGGTCGACAGAGAATTCATAATCCTTATCGGTAACAAAGATAGATGAAGTAGCAAACTTAGGATCACATTTCATTCTAGCATTCAAAGTCTTTTCCTTATACTTGCATAATAATTTCTTAAGATCATATCTATCCTTACAAGAAAGGATTTCTCTAGCTATCTCCTCATCCATAACATAACCTTCAGGTATCTTAGGCATTTCAAATCTAGGAGAGCTAGGTCTAATAGGCGTTTCATAGTTCTCAATTTCAAAGACTTCATCAGTTTCAGTAATCTCATCAGTTTCAATAATTTCATTCTCTTTAGCACTAGCAATTTGTTCATCAAGAAATTCACCTAGTGGCACATTATCATCAAGCATGGTACTAGCATCATCATAAGCATCATTCATAGCAGAAGTGCCATTATCAATAACTTGCGACATATCAGGATTAATAGCATGTGGTGGTGTTGCAAGTTTACTCATAACCGAATGTGAATCAAGTATAGAGATAGATGGCAATTCCTTACCTCCCCTCGTCTTAGAGGGAAAAATCTTGGTTCATGTATCCTTCATATTCTTCATAGTGATCAATTGATATAAATCCCAAGTGACTCAACAAATATAGCTATGCTCCCCGGCAACGGCGCCAGAAAAATGTCTTGATAACCCACAAGTATATGGGATCGCAACAGTTTTCGAGGGTAGAGTATTCAACCCAAATTTATAGATTCGACACAAGGGGAGCCAAAGAATATTTGCAAGTATTAGTAGTTGAGTTATCAATTCAACCACACCTGGAGATTAAATATCTACAGCAGAGTGATCAGTAGCACAGTAGTATGATAGTTTTGATAGCAGTAGTAACGGTAACAGTAACAGTAACAGCGATAGCAATGGTTTTGTAGCAAGTGTAACAGTAGCAGTGGCAATAGTAACTTAGCAAGAACAATATGTGGAAAACTCGTAGGCACTGGATCGGTGAACTCGTTGGATAATATTCATCATATAACAGTCATAACCTAGGGCGATATAGAACTTGCTCTAGTTCATAAATGTAATGTAGGCATGTATTCCGTAAATAGTCATACGTGCTTATGGAAAAGAACTTGCATGACACCTTTTGTCCTACCCTCCCGTGGCAGCGGCGTCCATAAGGAAACTAAGGGATATTAAGGCCTCCTTTTAATAGAGAACCGGAACAAAGCATTAACACATAGTGAATACATGAACTCCTCAAACTACGATCATCACCAGAAAGTATCCCGACTATTGTCACTCCGGGGTTTACGGATCATAACACATAGCAGGTGCATATGACTAGCAAGATCGGATCAAGAATATAGATATAATGGTGATAACATAAACGGTTCAGAACTGAAATCATGGCACTCGGGCCCTAGTGACAAGCATTAAGCATGGCAAAGTCATAGCAACATCAATCTCAGAACATAGTGGATACTAGGGATCAAGCCCGAACAAAACTAACTCGATTACATGATGAATCTCATCCAACTCCTCACCGACCAGCAAGCCTACGAAGGAATTACTCACTCCCGGTGGGCAGCATCATGGAATTGGCGATGGAGAAGGGTTGATGATGACGAAGACCGAAGATTCCCCTCTCTGGAGCCCCAAACGGGATCCAGATCTAGCCTCCCGATGAAGAATAGGAGGTGGCGGCGGCACCATATCGTAAAACGCGATGAAACTTTCTCTCCTATTTTTCTCACCGGAAATAGGAATTTATAGTGTTGGAATTAGGGTCAGTGGGGCCACGAGGTGGGCACAACCCACCAGGGCGTGCCTGGAGGGGGTGGTGCGCCCTGCTGTATCGTGCCCAACCAGGGCACCCCCTCCGGTGGTTCTTGGCTCTAGTATTTTTTATTTATTGCAAAATAATTCTCCGAAAAGTTTCGTCCAGTTCTGAGAACTTTTATTTCTGCACAAAAACAACACCATGGTAGTTCTACTGAAAGCAGCATCAGTCCAGGTTAGTTTCATTCAAATCATGCAAATTAGAGTCCAAAACAAGAGCAAAAGCGTTAGGTAAAGTAGATACGACGGAGACGTATCACTTGCTTCTCTACTTTGGGAACACCATTATTTGTAGAATGCTCTTTTGCTTCACTTATATTTATTAGTGTGATATTTTGTAGGAAGAATTAAACTCTCATGCTTCGCTTATGTATATTTAGAGAGTTAACAGGAATTGGTCATTCACATGGTTAGTCATAAAATCCTACATGAAACTTGTAGATCACTGAATATGATATGTTTGATTCCTTGCAATAGTTTTGCGACATTAAGATAGTGATATGTGGGTGCACTAGTGGATGATCATGGTTTAGTAGGAATATCGATGTTAATGTTTGTGATCTCTTGTTCATTAAAGTTTCAGGTATTGCATGGCCGGGATGTTGGAGCGCTTTTATTCGTCATTCAAATCCTTGTGTTGTTTGAGTCGGAGGTGTGCGATGGTTAACTCCTCCCAACCTCCTCCCTAGGGATGCCCTGGTAGTACTTTGCTTCAAGAGAGCTAATGAAACTTTCACAATAAGTACATGAGTTCTTTATGACTTGTGAGTTCATTGATTATATGCACTCCCACCTTTCTGCAATTTGCTAGCCTCTTCAGTACCGTGCATTGCCCTTTCTCACCTCGAGAGTTGGTGCAAACTTTTTTTTGAAAAATTAAAATAGCAGGAGAGGCTCCTACTGTTGCTATATTAATTGAGGGTTGTTACAAGGGATTACAAATCCATGCAACAACAGCAAGGATCAAGCAGTAACAGTGTAAAGGAAGTTACAAGTGTAAGGTTGGAAGAAATCTATCCATAAAAGTAGATTTGTCAGGTTTAAGTCTAAACTGAAGGATTTCCAAATCCGCTTTCAACATGCTAATCCAGTCCTTTTGTGTTGCCAGCACTCCATCAAACACAGTCCAGTTACGTTGCTTCCAAATATTCCATGTAGCCAACATGCAGATTTCCTTGAACAGTGGTTTAGTCCAGCTATTCCCCACCCTGTCAAATCTTGTTTGCATATCCAATGACATGTCCCATACGATGCCAAGTTTATCCCAACAACTAGTTGCGAATGCACATTGGAAGAAGAGGTGTTCGTTAGTTTCCAGCGAATCTTCATTGCACAGCACACATGAGTGGTCCTCGCCTATTGCAAAGTGTTTTCTTACTAATAAATCGCGTGTATTTAATCTGTCCATTCTTTGCAGCCAAGCGAAGACTTTATGTCTGAGGATGCATTTTGACTTCCATATGCTCGTTAGGTAATTCGGCGTCTGCACATTCCTGAAGAGGTATCGGTAGAAACTCTTTGGTTTGAATTGTACATCCCCCCAACAATAGATCCATTCATCAGCTGTCATGGGGTTCAGGGTTATCATGTTTATGGTGATCATCAGGTCATCCAGCTCTAGTCGTGCTTCTCTTGATAAAGGTAGATGGAAATTGGAAGCAGGATCTGTGTCAATCTTGAATTGGGCCAGAGATATATCTTCATTTGTTGCATAAGAGAATAAATGCTCATGCGATTCTGCTAGTACCTGTTCATTATGCTACTGGTCCTTCCAAAGGAGGATAGTATCACCCGAGTTTGGAATGCAGGTTGTAATCCCTCTGTAAATGTGTGATAGGGACAGTACATCTCTCCACCAAAACGATCCACAACTTGGGATAGCGTGTGGTGGTGTCATGTCATAATATGCATTCCAGATCATCATGACCCAAGGAGTATCCACCTTATGATAGAACTTGTGTAGGAATTTTAGCAACAGAGCCTTGTTTTGTATTTTTAGGTCAATGATACCAAGGCCCCCTTTATCCTTTGGTCTGCACACTAGATCCCACGCTGCCAGGGAATGCGTTTTTGCATCTCTGTCTGTTATTTTCCTCCATAGACAGTGTCTTCGGGCTCTATCAAATATATCAATGATTTTGATGGGCAGTTTAAGCACACACATAGAAAATGATAGAAGTGATCACAAAGCTGAATTGATTAACTGCACTCTCTCCCCATATGAGAGCCAAATTGCTGTGCTTGTTAATCTACGCTCAATCCTGTCGACGAGCGGCATCAAATCTCTGACTGTAGGTCTTGTTGTGCCCATTGGAAGACCTAAATATGGAAATGGCATGGAGCGCACCTGGCAACCAAGTAGTGAGGCCAGTTCATTCGTTGTTTCCTGGTTAACATTAATAGGCATGAGCTGTGATTTGAATAGTTGATCTTTAATCCTGTGATATTGGCATACGCATCCAACAACTGCTTAATGATTCTTATCTCTGTACTTTTTGCAGGGAGGATAATCAATGTATCATCTGCATATTGGATTACAGGATAGAGTTCTGAAGCTGGTTGATCAATTGGTAAGGAGAGGTGTCCTTCAGCCCACGCTCTATTAACCATAGATTGCAGCAAATCAGCTGCTAAGACAAATAGCAGGGGTGAGAACGGGTCACCCTGTCTAACTCCTCGTTTGCATTGAAATTCCTTCCCTGGTACTCCCTTCAATAAAACAGAGGATGATCCGGATTCCAATATCATTTTAACCCATGAACACCATTTGGCATCAAAACCTTTGCATCTCAGCATACTAAGGATGAAAGAGTGATCCATTGTATCAAATGCTTTAGCAAAATCTAACTTCAGAACAACAATTTCCTTACCAGACTGCTTGCATTGGTGGAGAAATTCATATGCCCACGCTAGGCAATTCTGAATAGTTCTAGATCTTATGAATCCATACTGGTTGCGGTGAACAATGTTCAGGATGCATTGTTGCAATCTTTCTGCTAACAGCTTTGTTAAAACTTTAAGAACATAATTTAGCAGAGAGATTGGTCTGAAGTCATTAACATTCTCAGGGGAGCTTGTCTTTGGTATGAAAGTAATAAATGAGGTATTCAGGCACTTGAGATTAATTTTACCTTCCCAGAAATCATGACAAAGCTGGTAAAAATCCTCTTTAATGATGTCCCAACAAACCTTGAGGAAAAGACCATTAAAACCATCTGGTCCAGGTGCCCTATCTGAAGGTATAATCTTGAACAAAAGTCGTTGCAAACTTTGCCGGTGCATCCAAACCCCGTGATATGGTACGCTCTATCACACATAAGCCACCTTATATCTTCCTCAAAACAGCCACCATACCTACCTATCATGGCAGTTCCATAGCCATTCCGAGATATATTGCCATGCAACTTCCATCATCATATACATGACTTGAGCATTCATCATCGTATTGCTTTGGATGATCATATAGAGATGACATAGTATTTGTGGCAAAGCCACCGTTCATCATTGATTACATGTTACACTAGATTGCACATCCTGGTACACTGTCATAGGCATTCATATAGATTCATATTCTTCTTTATCGAGTTGTAATTTCGAGTTGTAAGTAAATAAAGTGTGATGATCATCTTTATTAGAGCATTGTCCCAGTGAGGAAAGGATGATGGAGACTATGATCCCCCCACAAGTCTGGATGAGACTCCAGACGAAAAATAATCAAAAAAGAAAAAAGGAGGAGGCCAACCGAGCCCACCATAAAAAAGAGAAAGGGGGAGGCAAAAAGAGCCCACGTAAAAAATGAGAGAAAAAGAGAGAAGGGGAAATGTTATTATCCATTTACCACACTTATGCCTCAAAGTGGAACCATGTTCTTCATATAGAGAGTCTCTTGATTTGTCACTTTCATATACTAGTGGGAATTTTTCATTATAGAAATTGGCTTGTATATTCCCATGACGGGCTTCCTCAAATGCCCGAGGTCTTCATGAGCAAGAAAGTTGGATACACGCCCACTTAGTTTTATTTGAGCTTTCATACACTTATAGCTCTAGTGCATCCATTGCATGGCAATCCCTACACCTCGCATCGATATAGATTGATGGGCATCTCCATAGTCCGTTGATCCGCCTAGTTGATATAAGACTTTCCCACCTTTTGACTCCTTTGATCTCTACCACCATATTCTATTCCACCCGTAGTGTTATATCCATGGCTCATGCTCATGTATTGAGTGTAGTTGAAAATGCTGAAGCGCGTGAAAAAGTATGAACAAAATGCATGACTTGACACCGAGGTGATGATGATTTGTACTTGTGTTAGGAATACGGAGTCATGCCATACTTACATGATTAAATGTGTGGGGATAACATTCTTTAGCATCATTTATTTTGAAGGACATGATTGTTTGTTAGTAAACCTGAGTATGGATGTCTTTATGTCAAATGAAAGAATATTGCCTTGAATCACTTGTATCTTAATATTCATGGCATGATTAGATATTTGTTCAAGATTATGTGTAGCATTCTACATCAAAAATTATCTTTTTATCATTTACCTACTCAAGGACGAGAAGGAATTAAGCTTGGGGATGCTGATACGTCTCCATCATATCTATAATTTTTGAATGTTTCAAGCCATTATTTTACAACTTTTATATGCTATTGGCAACTATTCATATGATTTTCTTGGACAAACATATTGATCCAGTGCCCAGTGCTAGTTCCTTTTTGTTGCATGTTTTTTGTTTCGCAGAAAATCCATATCAAACGAAGTCCAAACGCGATAAAAAATTACGAAGATTTATTTTGGAATATATGCGATTTTTGGAAAAGGAATGAACGCCAGACGATGTCCGAGTGGCCCACAAGCCACCAGGGCGGGCCCCATCCCCAGGGTGCGCCCCCTGGCTTGTGGGCACAATGGAGGTTGGTTGGGGTTTCCTTCGGCCGCAAGGAAGCTAATATCCGGATAAAAATACCCTCAAAATTTCAGCCCAATTGGAGTTACGGATCTCCGGGATTTTAAGAAACGGTGAAACGCCAGAAAACAGGAACACATAATAGAAGAGAAACAGATAGAGAGAGAGACCCAATCTCGGAGGGGTTCCTCCCCTCCGGGAGCCATGGCGGCCATGGACCAGAGGGGAAACTCTCCTCCCATCTATGGGGAGGCCAAGGAAGAAGAAGAAGCAGGGGGCTTTCTCCCCCTCTCTCCCGGTGGCGCGGGAGTGCCACCGGGGGAACTAGCATGGCGGCGATCTACACCAACAACTCCATCGCCTTCCTCACCACCACCATCACCTCCCCTGATCTGTTTACAGCGGTCCACTCTCCTGCATCCCGCTGTACCCCCTACTTGAACATGGTTCTTTATGCTTCATATTATTATCCAATGATGTGTTGCCATTCTATGATGTTGGAGTAGATTTCTTTTGTCCTATGGGTTGGTTGATGATCTTGATTGGTTTGAGTTGCGTGTTTTATTTTGGTGTTGTCCTACTCGCGCAAGTGTGTGGATCCCCGTTGTAGGTTGTTGCAATACGTTCATGATTCGCTTATAGTGGGTGGCGAGGGTGACAAAGCTTATACCCGAGTAAGGGGGTTGTTGTGTATGGGAGTAAAGGGGACTGTTACTTAATGCTATAGTTGAGTTTTACCTTAATGATCTTTAGTAGTTGCGGATGCTTGCTAGAGTTCTAATCATAAGTTCATATGATCCTAGTATGGAAAGTATGTTAGCTCATGTCTCTCCCTCATATAAAACTGCAACAATGATTACTGCTCTAGTTATCGATTGCCTAGGACAATCTCACAAATCTTACCACCACTTTTCCACACTGGCTATATTTACTTAGTTCTTCTTTTATTAAAACATCACCTAACTTTTATTTTTGTTTTCTTTATTATCTTGCAAACCTATCTTATTACAGCTACAAAGTACTTCTAGTTTTATTTCCGCAAAGTAGTTTATTTCTCGTACTAGGTATAGTGAACATTGTTGCATGTAGAGTTGTATCGGTGGTCCATAGAACTTGAGAGAATATTAATTCTACCTTTAGTGTCTCATTGGGTTCGACACTATTACTTGTCGAAAAAGGATGCAAACGATCTCCTATACTTGTGGGTTATCACTTGCACACACGAATGACACTTAGAACCTTTGGCTAAGGCGAAACTTGGGATTAAATTAACTTAGCCAGCCATGTCATAACACTGAAACTAATGCAACAAATACGTGAATGCCAAACTTTAGATTCATTAACACTCGAATCAATATTGTTAACGACTTTATTACAAAATTCCGCGAGGGAAAAGCGGAACAAACCTCCACATTCATAACCTTTTCCAACAAATTGTCCATATTTCGTAACAACTACTATATTACTCGAAGACCAACTTAAACCCTTCTCTACATAGAAGGGAGCCACTAATGAAATTCTTCTTGATGGCGGGGACATGTTGCACATTCTTCAGCCGCGCGATCCTCCCTGAAGTAAACTTCAGATCGACCGTGCCAACACCAAGAACAGAAGCACTCGCGCCATTCCCCATCAATACGAACATGTGACCTGATAAGAAGAAAATAATGAAATGCCAGCACACACACACACATGAATATTTGCACCCGTGTCAACCCACAAATTGGCGGACTCACAAACTGAAAATACAGTAAACAAATTACCGAACCCAGATGCTGTTGGAAATATGCCCTAGAGGCAATAATAAATTGGTTATTATTATATTTCCTTGTTCATGATAATCGTTTATTATCCATGCTATAATTTTATTGATTGGAAACTCAAATACATGTGTGGGTACATAGACAACACTGTGTCCCTAGTATGCCTTTAGTTAACTAGTTCGTTGATCAAAGATTTTCAAGGTTTCCTGGCCATAGACATGAGATGTCATTTGATAACGGGATCACATCATTAGGAGAATGATGTGATGGACAAGACCCAAACTATAAACATAGCATATGATCGTGTCAGTTTATTGCTATAGTTTTCTGCATGTCAAGTATCTGTTCCTATGACCATGAGATCATGCAACTCACTGACACCGGAGGAATACCTTGTGTGTATCAAACGTCACAACGTAACTGGGTGACAATAAAGATGCTCTACAAGTATCTCCGAGGGTGTCTGTTGAGTGGGCATGGATCAAGACTGGGATTTGTTACTTCGTGTGACGGAGAGGTATCTCAGGGCCCACTCGGTAATACAACATCACAATAAGCCTTGCAAGCAATATGACTAAGTGTTAGCCACGGGATCTTGTATTACGGAACGAGTAAAGAGACTTGCCGGTAACGAGATTGAACTAGGTATAGAGATACCGATGATCGAATCTCGGGCAAGTAACATACCGAAGAACAAAGGGCACAGCGTACGGGATTAACTGAAGCCTTGACATAGAGGTTCAACCGATAAAGATCATCGTAGAATATGTAGGAACCAATATGGGCATCCAGGTCCCGCTATTGGTTATTGACCGTGGAGGTGTCTCGGTCATGTCTACATAGTTCTCGAACCCGCAGGGTCTGCACACTTAAGGTTCGGTGACGTTTCGGTATAGTAGAGTTATGTATGGTGGTGACCGAAGGTTGTTCGGAGTCCCGGATGAGATCCTGGACATCACGAGGAGCTCCGGAATGGTCCGGAGGTAAAGATTGATATATAGGAAGTCCTGTTTTGGTCACCGGAAAAGTTTCGGGTACTTCGGTAGTGTACCGGGAGTGCCGGGAGGGTACCGGGGGCCATCGGGACGGGTGTCTCGACCCAAATAACCTCATGGGCTGTGAGAGGAGTCAAACCAGCCCCTAGTGGGCTGGCCGAACCCTCCACTAAGGCCCATGCAGCTAGGGGTGGGAAAAACCCAAAGGTGGAAAGGTGGAAAGGGTTTTCAAGTGGAGAGGAGGAATCCTACTCCTGGTAGGATTGGAGTAGGACTCCTCCACCTCCAATTTCAGCCAACCCTTGAGGGTTTGAGGCTGCCTCCTCCCCTCCCTCCCTCCTATATATACTAGAGGATTTAGAGGGGAGAGCTAACCCTAATTGCCACGTGCTCCCTCTACTTCCTCTAGATTGTTTTCTCCTGTAGTCTAGTTTCGGCGGTGCTTAGGCGAAGCCCTTCCTTAATAGTTCCACCACCACCGCCGCCGCGCCGTCGCGCTACCGGAGAACTCATCTACCTATCTGCCCCCTCTTGCTGGATCAAGAAGGCGAAGATTGTCATCGAGTTGTACGTGTGCTGAACGCGGAGGTGCCGTCCGTTTGGCGCTAGATCGGAAGGACCATGATCAGGATCGCGAGACGATTCGTGATTTGATCACGGGACGGATCGTGATGGGATCATGGGACGGATCGTGATTGGATCGCGAGATGGATCGTGATGGGATCGCGGGACGCTCGGCGATTTGGATCGCGAAGACGTTCGACTACATCAACCGCGTTTCTTAATGCTTCCCGCTTAGCGATCTACAAGGGTATGTACATCCACTCTCCCTCTCGTAGATGCTCATCACCATGAATAGATCTTGCGTGTGCGTAGGAAAATTTTTGTTTCCCATGCAACGTTCCCCAACAGTGGCATCTGAGCTAGGTCTATGTGTAGATGAGATCTCGAGTAGAACACAAAGGAGTTTGTGGGCGTTGATATTCGGATTGCTTCCTCCCTTGGTCTTTTCTTGTTTCGGCGGTATTGTGGGATGAAGCGGCCAGGACCAACATTACTCGTACGCTTACGAGAGACCGGTTTCATCAACTGACATGTAACTTCGTTGCATAAAGATGGCTGGCGGGTGTCTGTTTATCCCACTTTAGTCGGATCGGATTTGACAAAGGTGGTCCTTGAGAAGGTTGAATAGCAATTTTTGTATCACCGTTGTGGTTTTTGCGTAGGTAAGAATTGTTCTTGCAAGATACCCATAGCAGCCACGTAAAACTTGCAACAACAATTAGAGGACGTCTAACTTGTTTTTTCAGGGTATGTTGTGATGTGATATGGCCAATTACATGATGAGATATAGATGATCATGTATTGTATAGAATATCACGACTTGCATGTCGATGAGTACGGCAACCGGCAGGAGCCATAGGGTTGTCTTTAATTATTTTCGCCGTTTTTGCTTTACTTTATCGCTATGAGTTAGCAATAGTCGTGGAAGCAACAGTCGGCGCGACAACCTCATGGCGACACATTGATGGAGATCAAGATGATGGAGATCATGGTGTTATGCCGGTGACGATGGAGATCATGCCTGTGCTTTGAAGATGGAGATCAAAAGCACAAGTTCATGGCCATATCATGTCACTTATGATTTGCATGTGATGTTAATCCTTTTATGCATCTTATTTTGCTTAGGACGACGGTAGCATTATAAGGTGATCCCCGAGTGTGCACCGTTGCGGAAGTTCGTCGTTTCGAGACACCACGTGATGGTCGGGTGTGATAGACTCTACGTTCGCATACAATGGGTGCAAGCCAGTGTTGCACGTGCGGAACACTCGGGTTAAACTTGACGAGCCTAGCATGTACAGACATGGCCTCGGAACACAAGAGACCGAAAGGTCGAACATGAGTCATATCGTAGATATGATCAACATGAAGATGTTCACCATTGAAACCACCTCAACTCACGTGATGATCGGACTTGAGTTGGTGGATTTGGATCATGTGACACTCGAATGACCGGAGGGATGTCAATTTGAGTGGGAGTTTTTAAGTAATATGATTAACTAAACTCATTATCATGAACATAGTCAAAATGTCTTTGCAAGTTATGTTGTAGATTACTAGCTCGCGCTGTAGCTCCCTTGAATTTTTATATGTTCCTAGAGAAATAGAGTTGAAAGATGATGGTAGCAATAATGCGGACTGGGTCCGTGATCTGAGGATTGTCCTCATTGCTGCATAGAAGGCTTATGTCCTTAATGCACCGCTCGGTACGCCACCCCCTCTAGCGTCGTCTATAGATGTTGTGAACATCTGACAGGCACGTTCCGATGACTACTTGATAGTTCAGTGCGTCATGCATTACGGCTTAGAATTGAGGCTCCAAAACGTTTTTGAACGTCACGGAACATATGAGATGTTCTAAGAGCTGAAATTGGGATCTCAGGCTCATGCCCGTGTTGAGAGGTATGAGACCTCCAACAAGATTATTTGCCTGCAATATGAAGGAGAATAGCTCAATCATTGAGCATGTGCTCAGATTGTCTAGGTGCTACAATCACTTGAATCGAGTGGGAGTTGATCTTCCAGATAAGATAGTGATTGATATAGTTCTCCAAGTCACTGTCACTAAGTTACTAGAGCTTTGTGATGAACTATAAAATGCCAGGGATGTAAATAATGATCCCTGAGCTATTCGCAATGTTTGACACCGCGAAGGTAGAAATCAAGAAGGAGCATCAAGTGTTGATGGTTAGTGAAACCACTAGTTTCGAAAAGGGCAAGGGCAAGGAGGGAAACTTCATGGATGGCAAGTCAGTTGCTACTCCAGTGAAGAAACCCAAGGTTGAACCCAAACCCAAGACTGAGTGCTTCTATTATGAGGAGAACAGTCGCTGAAGCGGAACTGCCCTAGATACTTGGTAGATAAGAAGGCTGGCAACGTCGACAGAAGTATATTTGATATACGTGTTATTGATGTGTACCTTACTAGTACTCCTAGTAGCACCTGGGTATTAGATACCGATTCGGTTGCTAAATGTTAGTAACTCGAAATAAAAGCTACGGAATAAACGGAGGCTAGCTAAGGGTGAGGTGACGATGAGTGTTGGAAGTGTTTCCAAGGTTGATGTGATCATCATCGCACGCTCTCTCTACCTTAGGGATTAATGATGAACCTAAATAAATGTTATTTGGTGTTTGCGTTGAGCATAAACGTGATTAGATCATGTTTATTGCAATACGGTTATTTATTTAAGTTAGAGAATAATGGTTATTCTGTTTACATGAATAAAACCTTCAATGGTCATGCACCCAATGAGAATGGTTTATTGAATCTTGATCGTAGTGATACACATGTTCATAATATTGATGCCAAAAGATACAAAGTTAATAATGATAGTACCACATACTTGTGGCACTGCCGCTAAATGTCATATTGGTGTAAACCGCATGAAGAAACTCCATGCTGATGGATCTTTGGACTCATTCAATTTCGAATCGGTTGAGACATGCGGACCATGCCTCATGGGCAAGATGACTAAGACCCCATTTTCCGATATGGGGATATTTACTTAATGAAACACAAGTCTGTAACGTTTGAAAAGTTCAAACAAATTCAGAGTGAAGTTTGAGATCATCGTGACAAGAAGATAAAATGTCTACGATATGATCGTGGAGGTGAATATCTGAGTTATGAGTTTGGTATACAACTTAAGACAATGTGGAATTATTTTCACAGCTCACGCCACCTGGAACACCATAGTATGATGGTGTGTCCGAACGTCGTAGTCGTGCTCTATTGGATATGGTGCGAACTGTTGTAAATATGCCCTAGAGGCAATAATAAATTGGTTATTATTATATTTCCTTGTTCATGATAATCGTTTATTATCCATGCTATAATTGTATTGATTGGAAACTCAAATACATGTGTGGGTACATAGACAACACTGTGTCCCTAGTATGCCTCTAGTTGACTAGCTCGTTGATCAAAGATGGTTAAGGTTTCCTAGCCATTGACATGAGATGTCATTTGATAATGGGATCACATCATTAGGAGAATGATGTGATGGACAAGACCCAAACTGTAAACGTAGCATTTGATCGTGTCAGTTTATTGCTATTGTTTTCTGCATGTCAAGTATCTGTTCCTTTGACCATGAGATCATGCAACTCACTGACACCGGAGGAATACCTTGTGTGTATCAAACGTCGCAACGTAACTGGGTGACTATAAAGGTGCTCTACAGGTATATCCGAGGGTGTCTGTTGGGTTGGCATGGATCAAGACTGGGATTTGTTACTCCGTGTGACGGAGAGGTATCTCAGGGCCCACTCGGTAATACAACATCACATTGAGCCTTGCAAGCAAAGTGACTAAAGAGTTAGCCACAGGATCTTGTATTACGGAACGAGTAAAGAGACTTGCCGGTAACGAGATTGAACTAGGTATAGTGATACTGACGATCGAATCTCAGGCAAGTAACATACCGAAGAACAAAGGGAACAGCATACGGGATTAACTGAATCCTTGACATAGAGGTTCGACCGATAAAGATCTTCGTAGAATATGTAGGAGCCAATATGGGCATCCAGGTCCCGCTATTGGTTATTGATCGTAGAAGTGTCTCGGTCATGTCTACATAGTTCTCGAACCCGCAGGGTCTACACACTTAACGTTTGGTGACGATTAGTATAATTGAGTTATTATGTTGGTGACCGAAAGTTGTTCGGAGTCTCGGATAAGATCCCGGACATGACGAGGATCTCCGGAATAGTCTGGAGGTAAAGATTGATATATGTGATAATAGTGTTTTGATCTCCGGAAGAGTTACGGAGTTCACCGGAAGGGGTTCCGGATGTTTGCCGAAGTGTTCCGGTGCAGCAACACTTTATATGGGCCAAGGGATAAAAGCCCACGAGGTATTGGAAAGTGCAAAAGTAGTTTTGCTGCCGCGTAAGCGGTACTACCGCTTGGTGAAGCGGTACTACCGCTTGTGTGAAGCGGTACTACCGCCCAAGCGGTACTACCGCTTGTGTGAAGCGGTACTACCGCTTGTGCGCGGCTGTGCACGGTTCGGCAGGGATCCGAGTTGGACTCTTTCCCTGCGGGCCAAACCGACCTTGTGCGGGCAAAACCGACCTGGAGGAGGCTTTTACTCCAAGTTTAGACCCCAAGGCTCAACATATAAATAGAGGGGCAGGGCTAGCACACGGGATACATCAAGATTTCCCCAAGCCGTGTGCGGCAACCCTAACCCTCTAGTTCCTCCGTCATAATCTCCGTAGCGCTTGGCGAAGCCCTGCAGAGATTGTTCCTCACCACCATCACCACGCCGTCGTGCTGCTGGAACTCAACTACTACTTCATCATCGCTCGCTGGATCGAGGAGGTGAAGGCGTCATCAAGCCGTACGTGTGTTGAACACGGAGGTGCCGTCCGTTCGGCGCTAGTTCGTGATCGGATCGAGGGACGACTTGCGATTTGGATCGCGGAGACGTTCGACTACATCAACCGCGTTTCTTAAACGCTTCCGCTTAGCGATCTACAAGGGTATGTAGATTCACTCTCCCTCTCGTAGATGCTCATCACCATGGATAGATCTTGCGTGTGCGTAGGAAAATTTTTGTTTCCCATGCAACGTTCCCCAACAGTGGCATCATGAGCCAGGTCTATGCGTAGATGAGATCTCGAGTAGAACACAAACGAGTTGTGGGCGTAGGTGTATACATATTGCTTGCCGTTACTAGTTGATATTTGATTCGGCGGTACTGTGAGATGAAGCGGCCCGGACCGACATTACGCGTACACTTACGCGAGACAGGTTCCTTCAACTGACATGTAACTTCGTTGCATAAAGAGGGCTAGCGGGTGTCTGTCTCTCTCACTTTAGTTGAATCGATTTCAATGAAGAGGGTTCTTTTAGAAGATCAAAACGCAATCACTACACCACGTTGTGGTTTTGCGTAGGTAAGAACGGTTCTTGCAAACCCGTAGCAGCCACGTAAAATTTGCAACAACAATTAGAGGACGTCTAACTTGTTTTTGCAGGGTATGATGTGATATGATATGGCCAATTACATGATGAGATATATGTGATGTATGAGATGATCATGTGTTGTATAGAATATAACGACTTGCATGTCGATGAGTACGGCAACTGGCAGGAGCCATAGAGTTGTCTTTAATTATTGTATGACCTGCGTGTCAATCATTAAGCGCTATGTAATGCTTTACTTTATCGCTAAACGTTAGCAATAGTCGTGGAAGCAACAGTCGGCGCGACAACCTTATGGCGACACGTTGATGGAGATCAAGATGATGGAGATCATGGTGTCATGCCGGTGACGATGGAGATCATGCCGGTGCTTTGGAGATGGAGATCAAAAGCACAAGTTCATGGCCATATCATGTCACTTATGATTTGCATGTGATGTTAATCCTTTTATGCATCTTATTTTGCTTAGGACGACGGCAGCATTATAAGGTGATCCCTCACTTAAATTTCAAGATAAATTGTGTTCTCCCCAAGTGTGCACCGTTGCGAAAGTTCGTCGTTTCGAGACACGCCGTGATGATCGGGTGTGATAGACTCTACGTTCGCATACAACGGGTGCAAGCCATGTTGCACGTGCGGAACACTCGGGTTAAACTTGACGAGCCTAGCATGTACAGACATGGCCTCGGAACACAAGAGACCGAAAGGTCGAACATGAGTCATATAGTAGATATGATCAACATGAAGATGTTCACCATTGAAACCACCTCGACTCACGTGATGATCGGACTTGAGTTGGTGGATTTGGATCATGTTACACTCGAATGACCGGAGGGATGTCAATTTGAGTGGGAGTTTTAAGTAATATGATTAACTAAACTCATTATCTAAGAACAATAGTCTAAGTTGTCTTTGCTATATTTATGTTGTAGATCATGGCTCGCGCAGTAGCACCCCTGAATTTTAATACGTTCCTAGAGAAAGCTAAGTTGAAAGATGATGGAAGTAACTTTGTGGACTGGGCCCGTAATCTAAGGATTATCCTTACGGCTTCCCAGAAGGCTTATGTCCTTGATGCACCGCTTGGTGATCCACCCGCTCCAGTTGAGTCTCTAGACGTTGTGAACGCCTGGCAGGCTCGTTCTGATGATTACTCAATAGTTCAATGTGCAATGTTGTATGGCTTAGAACCGGGACTTCAAAGACGTTTTGAACGTCATGGAGCATATGAGATGTTCCAGGAGTTGAAGTTTATCTTTCGGAAGAATGCCCGGATCGAGAGATATGAGATCTCCGATAAGTTCTATGCTTGCAAGATGGAGGAGAACGGGTCTATCAGTGATCACGTGCTCAGAATGTCTGGGTACTCCACCCGTCTGGCTGAATTGGGGATGCCCCTTCCGCCAGAGGCTATCACTGACAGAGTTCTTCAATCATTGCCACCTAGCTACAAGAGCTTCGTGTTGAACTATAACATGCACGGGATGAACAAGTCAGTCGCCGAGCTGTTTGCGATGCTAAAAGCCGCTGAGTCTGAAATTCAGAAGGAGCATCAAGTGTTGATGGTCAATAAAACCACTAGTTTCAAGAAAAATGGCAAGGGTAAGAAGGGTAACTCCAAGAAGAGTGGCAAAGCAGTTGCTCCTCTCGTGAAGAAACCCAAGGCTGGACCCAAACCAGAAACTGTGTGTTTTCATTACAAGGGAACTGGACACTGGAAGCGGAATTGCCCCAAGTATTTGGCTGACAAGAAGGCGGCCAACAACAAACAAGGTATATATGATATACATGTTATTGATGTGTACCTTACCAACTCTCGTTGTAGTGCATGGGTATTTGATACCGGTGCGGTTGCTCATATTTGCAACTCAAAACAGGAACTGCGGAATAGACGGAGGCTGGCAAAGGACGAAGTGACGATGCGCGTGGGAAATGGTTCCAAGGTTGATGTGATCGCCGTCGGCACGCTCGCTCTTCGATTACCGTCGGGATTAGTGATGAACCTAAATAAGTGTTATTTGGTGCCTGCGTTAAGCATGAACATTATATCTGGATCTTGTTTATTGCGAGACGGTTACTCATTTAAATCAGAGAATAATGGTTGTTCTATTTATATGAGTAATATCTTTTATGGTCATGCACTCAATGTGAGGGGTTTATTCTTATTGAATCTCGATAGTAATGATACACATGTTCATAACATTGATGCCAAAAGATGTAGAATTGATAATGATAATACCACTTTCTTGTGGCACTGCCGTTTAGGTCATATTGGCGTAAAACGCATGAGGAAGCTCCATGCTGATGGACTTTTGGAGTCACTTGATTTTGAATCACTTGACACATGTGAGCCATGCCTCATGGGCAAGATGACTAAAACGCCGTTCTCTGGAACAATGGAACGGGCAAGTGACTTATTGGAAATCATACATACTGATGTGTGTGGTACGATGAGTATTGAGGCGCGCGGTGGTTATCGTTATTTTCTCACCTTCACTAATGACTTAAGTAGATATGGGTATATTTACTTAATGAAACACAAGTCTGAAACATTTGAAAAGTTCAAACAATTTCAGAGTGAAGTTGAGAATCATCGTAACAAGAAGATTAAATTCCTACGATCTGATCGAGGAGGAGAATATCTGAGTTATGAGTTTGGCAGTCACTTAAGACAATGTGGAATTGTTTCACAATTGACACCGCCTGGAACACCACAGCTTAATGGTGTGTCCGAACGTCGTAATCGAACCTTATTGGATATGGTGCGATCTATGATGTCTCTTGCCGATTTGCCACTATCATTTTGGGGTTATGCATTAGAGACAGCTGCATTCACTTTAAATAGGGCACCATCGAAATCCGTTGAGACGACGCCATATGAACTTTGGTTTGGCAAGAAGCCAAAGCTGTCGTTTCTTAAAGTTTGGGGATGTGATGCTTATTTCAAAAAGCTTCAGCCTGAAAAGCTGGAACCCAAAGCGGAGAAATGCGTCTTCATAGGATACCCAAAAGAGACAGTTGGGTATACCTTCTACCTCAGATCCGAAGGCAAAGTGTTTGTCGCTAAAAACGGAACATTTCTTGAGAAAGAGTTTCTCTCGAAAGAATTGAGTGGGAGGAAGATAGAACTTGATGAGGTTGTTGAACCTTTACTTCAACCTGAGAGTAGCGCAACGCAGAAAGTTGTTTCTGTGGAGCCTACATTAGCTGAAGAGGAAGTTAATGATGATGATCATGAAGCTTTGGATCAAGTTGCTATCGAACCTCGTAGGTCGACAAGGACGCGTACTGCTCCTGAGTGGTACGGCAACCCTGTCTTAGAGGTCATGTTGTTAGACAACGATGAACCTACGAGCTATGGAGAAGCGATGATGGGCCCGGATTCCGAGAAGTGGTTAGAGGCCATGAAATCCGAGATGGGATCCATGTATGAAAACAAAGTATGGACTTTGGAAGTATTACCTGAAGGGCGTAAGGCCATTCAGAACAAATGGATCTTTAAGAGGAAGACGGACGCGGACGGTAATGTCACCGTCTATAAAGCTCGACTTGTGGCAAAGGGTTTTTCACAAGTTCAAGGAGTTGACTACGATGAGACCTTCTCACCCGTAGCGATGCTTAAGTCCGTCAGAATCATGTTAGCAATAGCTGCCTTTTTCGATTATGAAATTTGGCAGATGGATGTCAAAACAGCGTTCCTTAATGGTTACCTTAAGGAAGAGTTGTATATGATGCAACCAGAAGGTTTTGTCGATCCAGAGAATGCTGACAAAGTTTGCAAACTCCAGCGATCCATTTATGGACTGGTGCAAGCATCTCGGAGTTGGAATCTTCGTTTTGATGAGGTGATCAAAGCGTTCGAGTTTATACAAGTTTACGGAGAAGCTTGTATTTACAAGAAAGTGAGTGGGAGCTCTATAGCGTTTCTAATATTATATGTGGATGACATATTACTGATTGGAAACAATATAGAAATGCTGGAAAGCGTAAAGGAATATTTGAACAAGAGTTTTTCAATAAAGGACCTAGGAGAAGCTGCTTTCATATTAGGCATCAAGATCTATAGAGATAGATCGAGACGTTTGATAGGACTTTCACAAAGCACATACCTTGACAAAGTTTTGAAGAAGTTCAAAATGGATCAGTCCAAGAAGGGGTTCTTGCCTGTATTGCAAGGTGTGAAGTTGAGTAAGACTCAATGCCCAGTGACTGCAGAAGATAGAGAAAAGATGAGTGTCATCCTCTATGCTTCGGCCATAGGCTCTATCATGTATGCAATGCTGTGCACAAGACCCGATGTCAGCCTTGCCATAAGTATGGTCGGAAGGTTTCAAGGTGATCCAGGAATGGAACACTGGACGGCGGTCAAGAATATCCTGAAGTACCTGAAAAGGACTAAGGACATGTTTCTCGTTTATGGAGGTGATCAAGAGCTCGTCGTAAAGGGTTACGTCGATGCAAGCTTTGACACTGATCCGGATGACTCAAAGTCGCAAACCGGATACGTATTTATTCTAAATGGGGGTGCGGTTAGCTGGTGCAGTTCCAAGCAAAGCGTGGTAGCAGATTCTACATGCGAAGCGGAGTACATCGCTGCCTCAGAGGCGGCGAAGGAAGGTGTCTGGATGAAGGAGTTCATGACAGATCTTGGAGTAGTGCCTAGTGCACTTAAACCAATGACTCTGTTTTGTGATAATACTGGTGCCATTGCTCTAGTCAAGGAACGAAGATTTCACAAGAGGACCAGACACATAAAGCGACGTTTCAATTCCATCCGCGATTACATCAAGGAGGACGACATAAATATTTGCAAAGTACACACGGATCTAAATGTTGCAGATCCGATGACTAAACCTCTTCCAAGGGCTAAACATGAACAACACCAGAACAGCATGGGTGTTCGATTCATTACAATGTAAATCACATAGTGATGTGAACTAGATTATTGACTCTAGTGCAAGTGGGAGACTGTTGGAAATATGCCCTAGAGGCAATAATAAATTGGTTATTATTATATTTCCTTGTTCATGATAATCGTTTATTATCCATGCTATAATTGTATTGATTGGAAACTCAAATACATGTGTGGGTACATAGACAACACTGTGTCCCTAGTATGCCTCTAGTTGACTAGCTCGTTGATCAAAGATGGTTAAGGTTTCCTAGCCATTGACATGAGATGTCATTTGATAACGGGATCACATCATTAGGAGAATGATGTGATGGACAAGACCCAAACTGTAAACGTAGCATTTGATCGTGTCAGTTTATTGCTATTGTTTTCTGCATGTCAAGTATCTGTTCCTTTGACCATGAGATCATGCAACTCACTGACACCGGAGGAATACCTTGTGTGTATCAAACGTCGCAATGTAACTGGGTGACTATAAAGGTGCTCTACAGGTATCTCCGAGGGTGTCTGTTGGGTTGGCATGGATCAAGACTGGGATTTGTTACTCCGTGTGACGGAGAGGTATCTCAGGGCCCACTCGGTAATACAACATCACATTGAGCCTTGCAAGCAAAGTGACTAAAGAGTTATCCACAGGATCTTGTATTACGGAACGAGTAAAGAGACTTGCCGGTAACGAGATTGAACTAGGTATAGTGATACCGACGATCGAATCTCGGGCAAGTAACATACCGAAGAACAAAGGGAACAGCATACGGGATTAACTGAATCCTTGACATAGAGGTTCGACCGATAAAGATCTTCGTAGAATATGTAGGAGCCAATATGGGCATCCAGGTCCCGCTATTGGTTATTGATCGTAGAAGTGTCTCGGTCATGTCTACATAGTTCTCGAACCCGCAGGGTCTACACACTTAACGTTTGGTGACGATTAGTATAATTGAGTTATTATGTTGGTGACCGAAAGTTGTTCGGAGTCTCGGATAAGATCCCGGACATGACGAGGATCTCCGGAATAGTCTGGAGGTAAAGATTGATATATGTGATAATAGTGTTTTGATCTCCGGAAGAGTTACGGAGTTCACCGGAAGGGGTTCCGGATGTTTGCCGAAGTGTTCGGGTGCAGCAACACTTTATATGGGCCAAGGGATAAAAGCCCACGAGGTATTGGAAAGTGCAAAAGTAGTTTTGCTGCCGCGTAAGCGGTACTACCGCTTGGTGAAGCGGTACTACCGCCCGAGCGGTACTACCGCTTGTGTGAAGCGGTACTACCGCCCAAGCGGTACTACCGCTTGTGTGAAGCGGTACTACCGCTTGTGCGCGGCTGTGCACGGTTCGGCAGGGATCCGAGTTGGACTCTTTCCCTGCGGGCCAAACCGACCTTGTGCGGGCAAAACCGACCTGGAGGAGGCTTTTACTCCAAGTTTAGACCCCAAGGCTCAACATATAAATAGAGGGGCAGGGCTAGCACACGGGATACATCAAGATTTCCCCAAGCCGTGTGCGGCAACCCTAACCCTCTAGTTCCTCCGTCATAATCTCCGTAGCGCTTGGCGAAGCCCTGCAGAGATTGTTCCTCACCACCATCACCACGCCGTCGTGCTGCTGGAACTCAACTACTACTTCATCATCGCTCGCTGGATCGAGGAGGTGAAGGCGTCATCAAGCCGTACGTGTGTTGAACGCGGAGGTGCCGTCCGTTCGGCGCTAGTTCGTGATCGGATCGAGGGACGACTTGCGATTTGGATCGCGGAGACGTTCGACTACATCAACCGCGTTTCTTAAACGCTTCCGCTTAGCGATCTACAAGGGTATGTAGATTCACTCTCCCTCTCGTAGATGCTCATCACCATGGATAGATCTTGCGTGTGCGTAGGAAAATTTTTGTTTCCCATGCAACGTTCCCCAACACGAACTATGATGTCTCTTATCGATTTGCCACTATCGTTTTGGGGTTATGCATTAGAGACAACTACATTCACTTTAAAAGGGGCACCATCTAAGTCCGTTGAGATGACACCGTATGAATTTTGGTTTGGAGGAAACCTAAGCTATCATTTCTTAACGTTTGGGGCTGTGACGCTTATGTGAAAAAGGGTTTTCACCTAATGAGCTCGAACCCAAAGCGGACAAATGCTTCTTCATAGAATACCCTAACGTAACAGTTGGGTAAACCTTCTATCTTAGATCCAAGCACAAAGTGTTTGTTGCTAAAACAGGTCCTTTCTCGCGAAAGAGTTTCTCTCGAAAGAATTGAGTGGGAGGAAGATAGAACTTGATGAGGTTGTTGAACCTTTGTTTCAACCAGAGAGTAGCGCAGCGCAGAAAGTTGTTTCTGTGGAGCCTACGTTAGTTGAAGAGGAAGTTAATGATGATGATGATGAAGCTTCGGATCAAGTTACTATCTAACCTCATAGGTCGACAAGGACGCGTACTGCTCCTGAGTGGTACGGCAACCCTGTCTTAGAGGTCATGTTGTTGGACAACGATGAACCTACGAGCTATGGAGAAGTGATGATGGTCCCGGATTCCGAGAAATGGTTAGAGGCCATGAAATCCGAGATGGGATCCATGTATGAAAACAAAGTATGGGCTTTGGAAGTATTACCTGAAGGGCGAAAGGCCATTCAGAACAAATGGATCTTTAAAAGGAAGACGGACGCTGACGGTAATGTCACCGTCTATAAAGCTCGACTTGTGGCAAAGGGTTTTTCACAAGTTCAAGGAGTTGACTACGATGAGACTTTCTCACCCGTAGCGATGCTAAAGTCTGTTGGAATTATGTTAGCAGTTACTGCATTTTTCGATTATGAAATCTGGCAGATGGATGTCAAAACATCGTTTCCTTAACGGTATCCATGAGGAAAGGTTGTATGTGATACAACCGGAAGGTTTTGTCAGTTCTAAGCATGCTAAAATATATGCAAGCTCCAGCGATCCTTCTATGGACTGGAGCAAGCATCTCGGAGTTGGAATATACGCTTTGATGAGGTGATCAAAGTTTTTGAGTCTATACAAAGTTTATGAGAAACTTGTATTTACAATAAAATGAGTGGGAGCACTATAAAATTTCTGATAAGTATATGTGGATGACATATTGTTGATCGGAAATGATGTCGAATTTATGGAAAGCATAAAGGGTTGTTTGAAAAGGAGTTTTTCAAAGGAAAACCTGGAATGAAGCTACTTAAATATTGGGCATCTTGATCTATAGAGGTAGATCAAGACGTCTGATAAAACTTTCAATGAGTACATACCTTGACAAGATTTTGAAAGAGTTCAAAATGGATCAGTCAAAGAAAGAGTTCTTGCCTGATTTGTAAGGTGTGGAGTTGAGTGAGACACAAAGCTCGACCACGGCAGAAGAAAGAGAAAGGACGAAGGTCGTCCCCTATGCCTTATCCATAGGCTCTGTATAGTATGCCATGCTGTGTACCGCACCTGTGTGTGCCTTGCCATGAGTCTGTCAAGGGGTACAAGAGTGATCCAGGAGTGGATCACTGGACAGCGGTCAAGATTATCCTTAGTAACTAGAGGACTAAGGAAATATTTCTCGATTATGGAGGTGATAAAGAGTTCGTCGTAAAGGGTTACGTCCTTGCAAGCTTTAACACCAATCCGGATGACTCTGAGTAGCAATCCGGATACGTATAGTGGAGCAGCCATTTGGAATAGCTCCAAGTGGAGTGTGGTAGCAATGTCTATAGTATAACATAGAGATCTGCAAAGTACACACGGATCTGAATGTCGCAGACCCGTTGACTAAATACCTCTCTCACATGCAAAGCATGATCGAACCCCAGAACTCATTGGGTGTTAGATTCATAACAATGTAAATCACATGGTGATGTGAACTAGATTATTGACTCTAGTGCAAGTGGGAGACTGTTGGAAATATGCCCTAGAGGCAATAATAAATTGGTTATTATTATATTTCCTTGTTCGTGATAATCGTTTATTATCCATGCTATAATTGTATTGATTGGAAACTCGAATACATGTGTGGGTACATAGACAACACTGTGTCCCTAGTATGCCTCTAGTTAACTAGTTCGTTGATCAAAGATGGTCAAGATTTCCTGGCCATAGACATGAGATGTCATTTGATAACGGGATCACACCATTAGGAGAATGATGTAATGGACAAGACCCAAACTATAAACATAGCATATGATCGTGTCAGTTTATTGCTATAGTTTTCTGCATGTCAAGTATTTGTTCCTATGACCATGAGATCATGCAACTCACTGACACCGGAGGAATACCTTGTGTGTATCAAACATCACAACGTAACTGGGTAACTATAAAGATGCTCTACAGGTATCTCCGAGGGTGTCTGTTGAGTGGGCATGGATCAAGACTGGGATTTGTTACTCCGTGTGACGGAGAGGTATCTCAGGACCCACTCGGTAATATAACATCACAATAAGCCTTGCAAGAAATATGACTAAGTGTTAGCCATGGGATCTTGTATTACGGAACGAGTAAAGAGACTAGCCGGTAACGAGATTGAACTAGGTATAGAGATACCGACGATCGAATCTCGGGCAAGTAACATACCGAAGAACAAAGGGAACAACGTACGAGATTAACTGAATCCTTGACATAGAGGTTCAACCGATAAATATCTTCATAGAATATGTAGGAACCAATATGGGCATCCAGGTCCCGCTATTGGTTATTGACCGTGGAGGTGTCTCGGTCATGTCTACATAGTTCTCGAACCCGCAGGGTCTGCACACTTAAGGTTCGATGACGTTTCGGTATAGTAGAGTTATGTATGGTGGTGACCGAAGGTTGTTCGGAGTCCTGGATGAGATCCTGGACGTCACGAGGAGCTCCGGAATGTTCCGGAGGTAAAGATTAATATATAGGAAGTCCTGTTTTGGTCACCGGAAAAGTTTCGGGTACTTCGGTAGTGTACCGGGAGTGCCGGGAGGGTACCGGGGGCCATCGGGAGGGGTGTCTCGACCCAAAGGACCTCATGGGCTGTGAGAGGAGTCAAACCAGCCCCTAGTGGGCTGGCCGAACTCCCCACTAAGGCCCATGCGGCTAGGGTGGGAAAAACCCAAAGGTGGAAAGGTGGAAAGGGTTTCCAAGTGGAGAGGAGGAATCCTACTCCTAGTAGGATTCGAGTAGGACTCCTCCACCTCCAATTTCAGCCAATCCTTGAGGGCTTGAGGCTGCCTCCTCCCCTCCCTCCCTTCTATATATACTAGAGGATTTAGAGGGGAGAGCTAACCCTAATTGCCACGTGCTCCCTCTACTTCATCTAGATCGTTTTCTCCTTTAGTCTAGTTTCGGCGGTGCTTAGGCGAAGCCCTGCCGGAATAGTTCCACCACCGCCGCCGCCGCGCTGTCGTGCTGCCAGAGAACTCATCTACCTCTCCGCCCCCTCTTGCTGGATCAAGAAGGCGGAGATCGTCATCGAGCTGTATGTGTGCTGAACGCGGAGGTGTCGTCCGTTCGGTGCTAGATCGGAAGGACCGTGATCAGGATCGCGAGACGATTCGTGATTTGATCGCGGGACGGATCGTGATGGGATCGCGGGACGGATCATGATTGGATCGCGAGATGGATCGTGATGGGATCGCGGGACGCTCGGCGATTTGGATCGCGAAGACGTTCGACTACATCAACCGCGTTTCTTAACGCTTCCCGCTTAGCGATATACAAGGGTATGTAGATCCACTCTCCCTCTCGTAGATGCTCATCACCATGGATAGATCTTGCGTGTGCGTAGGAAAATTTTTGTTTCCCATGCAACGTTCCCCAACAGATGCACCACTCTCACTGTTGCTCACAATCATATTGGCGGACTTGGAGTCCTGCCCTGGCTTCTTGTATTTGTTTGGGAACTTGTTGGTCTAATGTTCCTCCGAACCACAAGTGAAGCATCCATCTTTCTTCTTGTCCTTCTTGAAGGTCTTCTTACTCTTCTTCCTAAATCGGTATTCTTTTGGACAATGTTCTTTCCCTTGAACTTGTGGGGTTAGACCCCCTCTGTACTATACGGCAACATAAGTTTCCTCGGTCCCTTTTCCGTGCGAGTCCTTTGCTCGCGAGTTCTTCTCAACACTCAGATGACCCAAAACAACCTCAACTAGGAATTCTCGTCTCTGAAGTTTTAGAGTAGTAGCAAGTTCCTCCGGGAATTAGGGAGCTTAGTGATTATGCATCCCGCGACAAATTTTCCTGGTAAAGAACACATAAGAAGCTCGAGCTCCTTAACGATGGACTGTATCTCATGAGTCTGTTCCAATACAGAATGGTTTTCGACCATTTTGTAATCATGGAACTTCTCGATGGCATACATCTCGCTACCAGCATCGGTTGCGCCGAATTTACATTCGAGCTCCTCCCACAAGTCCTTGGCAACATGCATATGTAAATATGCATCGACCAATTTATCTCCGATCACACTAAGAATTGCTCCGAGAAAGACAACGTAACCTCCCTGAATGCTTTCTCCTTATGAGGGGCAATCGTCCCCATATGAGTAACACCGGCGACCCAGAACACGTTCATAGCTGTGAGCCATAAGGCGGTTCTGGTATGCCAAAGCTTAAAGTACGCCCCCGTAAACGGGGCCGGTTTCAGTGCAGCGACAAAGCCTTGGATCAAAAATTGCGCACATAAATTAGGTTTTTGGATTGTTGAGTATATAAGCATTTTTTCGGTTAAACTAATCCGGGAAATAATCATGATCATGACATTGACAGTACTGAACATATACTAATATTTGATCACATAAGCACATACAATGGAAACAGTAGATACATCTACACATAACGCTAGTACGGCAAATGCAGAAATAAACAGAAGCGGAATAGACATGTTATACTCTCCACTTGGCCAGTTGGCCATTGTAGCGGCAGTGACGGTGGCAACCTCCTCGGCGTCGGTGGACATGATCATGACAAAGGCGATTCGGACGTAGATGATGTAGTGGAAGCAGACAAACGGAGGCTTGCTCTCCCGTCAACCGTGTACACGATGGGATTACCGGCGCCTCCAATATATAGGTGCGGACGCATGGAGAGACGTGGGCTGGCTCGGCCCATTGCCGCAACCCGTGGTGCGTCGTGACGAGGTGGACGGCGGAGGAGAAACGCGCGGGAACCACTTCTCTTCTCAAGCTTCAATAGCATGTCAAGGAGAATCCCTTATAAATATATTCGACTTCCACTAACGGAGTGGGATTAAATTTTCCACCACTCTCTTGTGATGACACCTACACGACGCTTAAAGATTTTTATGAAATTGTTGGATAGGCCTCCCACGCCATATTTCAACATCTAGCATGAAAAGAAGACCGTTTTATTGATCATTAATTATGGGTAGCGTATACATATCCTTGGTTGTTTTTTCCCCGTTCCATGCCAGCTTCCGGTCTCCATGTGGAACATGGAAATTTCTCAAGCACCTAACAGGTGTTGCTGTGCAATTCCAGCGGGGTTCGGGAAAGTTCAGCGGCTAAAATACCTTGAAAGTTCAGAAGAAATCCACATCGATCTCCCAACCAGATCGCACGCGCATTCTCACGCGGCAGGCATTGCAATTGGTAATGTTCCCGTTAATCCATTTGTCAGCGTCGCATCAATCGGCTGTGACTTTTTTTTGAGCGATGCTATGTGGACGACACTTTTTAGACGATTCGCTCACGACAGTTAAATTCAGCCGCTGGATTCCTCGTCGTCCATAGATCGTCTTCTAGGCTTTTTCGTCTGTGAAGCAGTTTCGTTTTTTCTTTTCTGGGCCAATCGGCTGTGCTTGACAATGACACCGTCAGTTGACCTGACCCGAGCACCGTGTTGCCGAGGTTAAGCTCTGAGATATTATCCCTTGCAGACTTGAGTTCTGCTAAACACGCTGGCCATTGCCTCTTCCCCTTCTTCCGTTTAAGTTTCTTGATTTGTGCTACACACTAGAAAGCTTTATCCTTCCATCAGGGACCCCTCTCCCCGGCCCGCCGGCGTCGGATGGCCCCCCGGATCCGTACGCGCGGCAGCAGAGCTACAGCTTCAACGGGCGCGTCCTGCTTATGGCCGCCTTCCTCCTCTTCGGGCTCACCATCTTCTTCACCCTCATCCGCTTCTTGCTGTACGTGCTCATGGCGCGGTCGGGCGGCCGCCGTCGCCGCGGCAGCTTCACCGCCGGCATCCTGCGGTCCATCAACTCGTTCGGCGGAACTAGCGGCCGCCGTGGGCTGGACGCCTCCGCGCTTTCCGCGCTGCCGGTCACCACGTACCGGAAGGAGGGCGCCGCCACCGCCGGGGCTGACTGCGCCGTGTGCCTGTCGGAGCTCGCCGATGGAGAAAAGCTGCGGGGGCTGCCCAACTGCGGGCACTCGTTCCACGTGGAGTGCGTCGATGCGTGGCTGCGCTCCAGGACGACGTGCCCTCTCTGCCGCGCCGAGGCTGAGCTGCCCAAGGGGAACGGCAAGGCGGAGGTGACGGCGCAGTCGTCGTCATCGTCGTCGTCGTCGTCGTCTGCGAGGGAGCCGCCGCAGTAGGCGTTGTCCGGTGCAGGTGGAACCTTGATCGTGACCGTGCAAGGTGGCTTCCCGGATACGCAAAGAGGCGGGCGTGGGTCAACATCGGTGGTAGGAGGTCAGTCGGGATCTTCCTAATTTGTAGATTGCAGGGAAATTTCAAACGATACTGCCACGCATGCATATACAGTATGATAGACCGTGTCAAGGCGTGCGCTGTATCATGCACAAGTTGGATAAAACCGTAGAAAACACCATTTTCTTTTTGTCAATTTGACCGAAAGTCACACATTTGTTTGTTTGTTTGTTGTATTTCGAGGAGAACATAAGAAATTCATACTTACGTTGTTAATTTACTTTCTGAAAAGTTTAGAGTAAAGTCTGCATAGGGTTAACTAATCCATGTACGGAATCATCTCATGGAGGGGTGGCGTGGGTAGGATGGGGGCACGCCTATACCTCGCTTCAAACGAGGCTCGTCTAGAGGAGGAACGAGATGGGCCGGTTAAGGCGCGCTGGAGGACCCAACCTCAATTTTTTGCATGTTTTAGCTTTCTTTTTTTATTTTTTATACATCCAAATATTCTAAATAAATATATTAGAAAATACTTTACTTAAAAACATTTGAATTTTTTTGTTAACAAAGCATTTGAAAAATGTTAAATGCTTATAGAAAAACTGTTTCTCGTGTATACAAATATATATATAAATATCAATATATAAGAGAAAGTTGATCATGTATCTAAAAAATATTAATCAAAAATTTGATAAAAATGTTAATCTGTTATATGAAAAATGTTAATCAAGCATTTGAAAAATGTTAAATGTGTATAGAAAAAATGTTGACCATGTATTGATTTTTTTTGACCATGTATTAAAAATAATGGTTGCCACATTTTCCAAAAAATGTAGACCATCTATTCCAAAAATGTTAATCTTTTAAAAATATTAATCAATCATTTGAAAATGTTAAATGTGTGTAGAAAAAATGTTGACCATGTATTAAAAAATGATAATCTTGTATGTGAAAAATGTTAATCAAGCATTTGAAAAAGTTAAATGTGTATAGATAAAATGATGATCATGTGTTTAAAAAATATTTATCTTGTACTTAAAAAATATTAATCAAAAATTTATAAAAATGTTAAAAGTCTGTATGGAAAAAAAATGTTGACCATATTCAAAAAAAATTAGTCTTGTATTCAATAGATGTTTAACGTGTATTAGAAAAATATATAACAAAAAATCCTTATCTTTTATTGAAAAAGTAGACATAAAAATACCATTTTTCAAAAAAAAAAATCAATATTGTATTCAGAAAAGTTTCAATGTGTATATATAAAATGTTTCTGATGTATAAAAAAATATTGAATGTGTACTGGTAAAAAGTAACATGTGTTGAACAAAAAAGAAAACCCATGACAATCAATAAAAAACAATGAAACAAAAATAAAAAACAAAGAAAATAAAGTAAAACAAAGAACACCAAAGTATAACAAAGAACGAAAAAACAGAAGAAAACAAGTGGAAAAACAAAAGTAAAAGAAATTATAATGAAGAAAAAACCCCGAAGAAACCCGTTGAACAAAAAACAAAAAAGAAACAGAAAAAAAAGTAAAAGATGAAGAAAAGAAAAAACAAGTGAATACCAATTAACAAACAAACAAAACCGATGAAAAACTATAAAACATGGGAAAAAAAGAAAATCATTGAAGAAATAGAGAAAACCGAAAGAAACGAAAAAATCCAAAACAAACTAGAGAGGGACCACTATGGAAGTGAAAGGGGAGGCGGAAACAAAACTCAGTTGAAAAATAATTACTGAAGACAAATTCGAACTGAGAAATAAATAGTATTGCTCGATGGCGACAAGTGATTTGGTAGACCAGTTCATTCTTCTGCAAAGAGCTACGTCTGGTTGGAGGGACTTGTGATTGAATACATGAGCAAACCTCTCTTCGTCCTATTCTCCTCAACGTGAAGTTAATCAAACTTTAGTTGATTTTACTCATGGTAGATTCTTTTCGGTGATCTCCAAACCTTCAACTAACTAGCTTTCAAAACCACAAGTGTCTCTTGGTTGCTGAAACTTTGACTTGGTGAGGACAATTGCTCTTTATCACTCAAGTTGACACCTAATTAACCTTCTATAGAGTTAGCAACTCTCAAGAGTAATAGAAACAAGAACTCTCAATTAGGACCTACGGTGTGACGCCCCCGATTTCGACCGTACGCTAATCATACACACAATGCGTACGACCAAGATTAGGGACTCACTGATTGATATCACAACACAACACTAGACACAAATTAAAGTCATACACCTTCATATTACAAGCCAGGGGCCTCGAGGGCTCGAATACAAAGCTCGACAAGCACGAGTCAGCGGAAGCAAAAATATCTGAGTACAGACATAAGTTAGACAAGTTTTGCCTTAAGAAGGCTAGCACAAACATAAGCAGCGGATCGAAAGAGGCGAGGCCTCCTGCCTGGGAACCTCCTAACTACTCCTGAGCATCGGCGTTCTCCACGTAGTAGCAGGCTCCAGCGGTGGTGTAGTAGTCGTCTCCGGCGTACTCCATCTCCTGGGCTCCAACGTCTGAACGCAGAATCGTATCGAGGGGGAAAGAGAAAGCAAAGCAGCGGTGAGTACTCATCCAAAGTACTCGCAAGACTGACATCAGAACTATGCTAAATATGCATCAGTATCAAGGAGTGGGGTTATATCTGGACTGACTGCAGAAAGCAAGAATGAGGGGAAAGGCCTAGTCCTATCGAAGACTAGCATCTTCAGCATCTTGCAGCATTAGAAGAGAGTAGACTGGTAACTCATATATAGTCATATTATTGTAGCAATTTTATTAAGTAACCACGCCCCGAAATTCTTCCTCGACTCCCTGCGAGGAAGCAATCTCGGAGCCACAATTCATTTCAAATTAAATCACAATTATAGTTGTATAAGGTCAAGGTACAACTCCAAGTCGTCCTGTTACCGTGGACACGGCTATTCGAATAGATTAATCATCCCTGCAGGGGTGCACCACATATTCCCCAACATGCCTGAGTCACCTCCGGCCGGACACACTTTCCTGGGTCATGCCCGGCCTCGGGATATCAGCATGTCGTCGCCCCACCTAGGCTCAACGAAGAGGCCAGCCCGCCGGTCTAAATCCTAAGCGCGCAGGTTCGTGGGCCCACTTGCCCTTGCACTCCTGCACGATGCGTACGCGGCCGAAAACAGACCTAGTACACTCCAGTCCAAGAGCTGCACCATCCAGTCCAATCCGGCGCGCGCCGCTCCATTGCTGACGTCCGAAGAGCTTCGGCTGATACAACGACGTTGAGTACCCATAACTTCCCCACGTGAAGGTTAGTGCGTATTAAGGCCAACGACCTAACTCAGATCAAGTACCCAACCCATTAGCATTTGATTAATGCGGGGAAAGCGCGACCCATGAAGTGCGGTCCGTCGCCCCGCCTCGAGGATGTGTGGCAAGGGCCTCTCTCGCCCGTCCACGCCTCAACATAAACCTTTGGATGCCTTACCGGTGCATCCCACCACATCTCACACACGGGTACCCTTGGGGCCGACCCGCCTCAAGACTGTCGGGAACTCAGGTCCACCTCAACCAGGGTGGTACCGCCTGTCCCTCCAGTCCCGTCTTTCACAAGTAAACAATTTCAAGTCGAAGTAACTGTTTGTTTATACACCAAGTGGATATCGGAGGAATCACCCTCGATGGATCCCACTCGAGGTATGTGTATGACAAGAGTCGCTATCGATAAATGGGGAGGAGGAATCACCCTCGATACCCACGACCGATTAGCTACGCTACAGAATTAACACCGGGAGTGCTAAGTGAGGTATCACCCTCGGCACTCGGTAGTAGCTCTGCAGTGCCATACTTAAGGGGTGTGCGGTGATGTGAGGGGCCTGGCTCGTCGGTCGGTTGACCGAGTCTTCGGGTCTTCGAGTCGTCGAGTCGTCGATGAAGAAGCAGGGGCAACTGGGACTAAGGGGTCACTGGGGATTCATTGATCAACCTATACTAAGCAGTTGATATGATTGCAGGTATAGTAACAGTTTATCAAAAACAGGCTATGCATCAGAATAGGAGCTAACTAATACAGTAGCAAAATCTAATGCAAGGATAAGAGGGAAGAATGGGCGATATCGGAATGCTCAAGGGGGAGGGGGTTGCTTGCCTTGCTGCTCTGCGGCAAAAGGCTGATCATCAACGGTGTAGTCGTACCCGGCAACACCGTCAGTCTCGGGGTCTACCGGTAAGAAGAGGGGGGAGAAACAATAAATATAAAGCAGACAAATGCATCACGATGCATGACATGGCAATATGAAGAGCTAGGCATGCACTAACGCAGTATTACACGTCACAGACGGATCGGAAGAATATCTGACGATATTTCCCGGGTCTCGGGCTACTACCGGACAGACGAAACCGATGGAAAAGTTCCATGTTTGCTATGTTAGGGGCACGTGACAGACTAACGGACCGCGTATTCGGATTCGTCTCGTCGTTCTGAGCAACTTTCATGTATAAAGTATTTTCATCCGAGTTACGGATGATTTTATATTAATTTCTGAAGTTTTAAACCAATTTTGGAATTAACAGAATTAATTTAAATCAAAAATGCATTTACTGCATCATCATGACATCAGCATGATGTCCGCAGTCAACAGACCAGTTGACTGGTCAACCTGACGTGTGGGTCCCACTGTCATTGACTGTTTAGTTTAACTAACAGATTAAGTAAGTTAATTAGGTCATTAAGTTAATTAAACTTAATTAGTTAATTTAAACAGACTTAATTAAGTTAATTAATTATTAAATTAATTAATTAGTTATTATTTATTTTTATTTATTTATTTTTCTTTTTAATTCTTTTTCTTTTTTACATGTTCTGGGGGTGGGGCCCCCATGTCATCCGGTGGGGGGGGGGTGGCCCCACTTGGCAGTGGCCACGTGCCACACCACACCCACACACGGCCAGGGGAGGGGAGGCAGGCCCTCGCCGGTGGTTCGCCGGCGGGCCGGGGTGCGGTGGCCAGGCGGCGCGGGTGCGGGCCGACGGCGAGGCGCAGCCGGAGGCCAGCGTGAGCGGCGGGAGGCAGGCGCGGCAAGCGGGCGTGGCGAAGCGCGCGCGGGCCGCGGTGGTGGCTAGCGGGCGGCCGCGGCGAGCGCGCGTACTTGCGCGCGCGGGGGAGGCCAGG
The DNA here is from genome assembly GCA_039707655.1 of Elymus sibiricus. Lineage (NCBI taxonomy): Eukaryota > Viridiplantae > Streptophyta > Magnoliopsida > Poales > Poaceae > Elymus > Elymus sibiricus. Next base: position 129,520,255 of record CM077667.1, read on the forward strand.
GGGGCGGCTGGTCGTGGCCGGCGCATGCGGGCGAGTGTGGCGAGGGGCGGCAGGGGGCGCGGTGGCGACGGGCTGCGCGGCCGGGCGCGGTGGCGACGGGCGGCGCGGCCGGGCGCGAGGCCGCGGCGAGCTAGGGGAGAAGGGAGGGGGGAGAGCCTCACAGTGGCCAGAAGAGGAGGGGCAACGGGCGTGAGGAGGGGCGGCGAGGTCCGGCGGCGGCACGAGGTCGGGGAGGCGACGGAGGCGCCGGTTGTGGTGGCGTCGGCGGCAGCGGAGCAACGTGGGGGCGACGCGGTGGCACCGGGAAAGGGCCGGCGACCGCCGGCGCGGGGGCGCCGGCGACGGGGCTCGGTCGGGGCGCCGGCGGCTTGCCCCGATCCAAATCGGGATCGGGGGGAGGAGAAGAGGGAGCGAGGTGAGGGGGAGAACGGGGGGGAGTGGGGGGGCACAGGGTGGAGCTAGTGTTTCGGGGGTGGGTTATACCCCGGGGATGGGCCGGCCTGGTTGGCCGTTTTGGGCCACGGCCCAGTTGGGCCGGGGGGTTCTTATTTTATTTTTATTTTTTTGTTTGTTTCAGTTTTTGTTTTTGTTTTTATTTATTTATTTAATTATTATTATTTTTGTTGGAAAATCCCAAACCAACAACATGCCACATGGCCCAATATTGCAAATGCAATATTAGACAGTAGCGAAAAAGGTTTGCAGGCCGTTTGAAATTATTTGAAATTTTATAATTCAATAGGGCATTTAATAATTTGTTTTGTCTGTTGTTTTAATTATTTTCGTGCATTTAAACACTTTATAAAAATGTGGTTTCAACATGACAAATATCCAGAGAATATTTGCCACACTCTGAACATTTTTGTTTTCATGTGTGACAAAATTGAATTTTGACTTTAACTTGAATTTGAATTTGAATAGGATTTGGATTAACGCGAGTTTAATAACAGTAACAGTGGTGACATGGCATTATTAGCATGGGATTACTGTAGCTTAATTATCCGGGCGTCACATACGGTGACGCGCAACCACTATCTAAGTTTTGTCTCTTGATTTTCTCTCAGTGAATTTTCAGCTCAAATCTTTCAGAGAAGGTCGCTCAATCAATCTTCTTAGAATCACAAACGGAGCAGCCAATGATTCACGTTGTTGCGGGAGGGGGGGGGGTATTTATAGCCGCAACCTTCATAGAAGGGAAATGACCATTTAGGACACGCGGTCCAGCTAATGGTCAACCGACACGTTTCCATTGGTCGGATTTTGAACGCACCGGTCAACCTTACTTGAGGAACAATTAAAGTTGACTGCTCGGTTCAAAACATTTCTCTCGCAGTCGAGAAGATCATTGTCTTTGACTAACAAGTAAACGTGTCGAAACACAAAGAGATTTCTGTTAAGCATCACAACGGACATAAGTCTCGAAATACTTATACCCCTCTTAATAGTATGGTGGTTCTATGAATCAAGGAAAAAAATTAAACGACAAAACAAATGTTACGTCTTCACTTCGTCTGAATCTTCAAGGCTGTAGTCATTTCTTCATGGGCGCTTTGCGTACTAATTGCTTCACGTCAACAATCTTTTTAGGGGCTATCTCCGACATGCAATCTTCTCGGAATCAAACTCCTCATAATCTGTTAATCTTCATAGCTTCGTAGAAGACTTTTACTGAAGTTTGTAGCAAACTTCTCGGAAGCTTATAGCAATCTTCTCGACTATTTGTCTCTTTGTGCACTAGCAAACACAACAGTACCTTCTTTTTCTGATAACCTTCATATACCACCTATACTAGCTACTTCTCCTCTCTGACACACGTAGAGAAGTACTGGACTCTCAATTTGGTCCATGACCACTTCCATCGCTTTGCCCGACAAAACCATTTCCACTTCTAGGCACGCGATAATGTGCATATGCGAGACATAGTAATATGTGGTAGGTAAGAAGTCGGGGCCGATAACCGCTTCCGTGCTGGCGTGGGCCTCGTCATCTTCGCATATTTCTTTTAAGCATGTGATCATGTCCATGCGCTGACGTGCTTCCTTATACACACACTTCTCCTTCTTCAACTTGTCCATAAAAGGTGACACACGACATCCACAACATATCCAATATATCGCCATCTTGGCCGTTGCGGCAGAGGGGGGGGGGGAATATCCGGCTCAAAGTCAAAGCGCAAGGGCTCCACAAACCAGGTCTACCTGACTCTGGGACCATGACGGGACATGAGAGGGAACATGCACCAGGACGATGTTTGGGTCAGGCGAAATCTCCATAATAGGGTCGTCCTCGAGCTCTGGCACAACAGCGGGTATATGCGCGGGCTCAACTGGAACTGCCATTGCTAGCATTGTTTTAGTGAAGAAAGAGGGGACAAATAGGCAACGCAGGCGCGAAAGGGGGAGAGGAAGTGAGTTAACGCCGATGCGAAGGGAGGTGAGGGGTGGTTTAAATGCCATTCCTCCATATATATATAAATATATATTCTAAGAATGTTGGGGGATATTGTGGGAAATGTGCGCCGGTAGCCGAACGGGCGCCATCATGGGAATCATCGCCGGTTCAATGCATGCTTATTGGGAACCCATGCACCGGTAGCTGAAAGAGCGCTCCGGTAATCAAGGACATGTGAATGTGTTAATACCTCGTTTCACATTATCGTTGATCATGCGGCAAGAGGGAGAGGTCGATTAACTTTTGTATAGACACCAATGACTGCCCATTTACTAGGAGGTCAGTGATGAATTACTATCATGGACCGGCCAAATATGGCAACTCATTTGTGATGAACTTTCGTCCATGTGAACTCCAACAAAGGTGGAAGACCACCTCATCACTGATTGGTCAATTCTGGACCGACCGATGTTAACTAACTCGGTCGGTCGTGAGAGGATCATCATCGACGCTTCGGAAGTGGCCGGTAAGTGATGACCTTCATCAATGACACCTGGCCAGGTGTCGGTCAGTGATGAGTGGTAAACACTAATTCAATATGAAGTAATGATCACATAGATCCCGATTGCTACGCACAGGGAGGACTATGCTCGTGAAGGGCTCACAAATAGCAACGAACCTATTATATCATGGCTTACAACCACAAAGGTCTAGCCTCACTCAGGCTAGATCTTCACGAAGGTAGGTGATATATTTGCCCTCACAAACTTCAAAGTTTCGTCACACCTTGAAGCCCCCCAAGCATCTCTAGCCATTCTAGGAGGCTTACACCCTCCCAAATATAAAATATGTTTGTTTGGTGATACATCTGTTGTTTGCTTCAAAACATAACCTCCTCCATACCCAATCTATCAAAGGATGAACTTTGATTACAAAGATTGGGTGTTTGAGTTATAGGCCTGAAATTAGAGTGGAGACAAGACATTAGAGGGTATGACATGAATATTGTAGTAGAATTCCCTCTGAACGCAACAGAAGACTAGGAAATCTCTCTCATAAGTGGATCTATGAAATGAAGCGCTTGACTAACTAGCTGGGTAGGTGGCAACATATATAGGTCGGACCTAAAAATGTGAATGCTACACACTTTTTTGTAAAATTTGGAGGTATTGAACAATCAGCTTGGAGGGTCAAACTGAACCTAAAATAGACAACTTTCAACTTGCTTACACAACTCAAACTCATGCGTAGGCTCCAACTAGTACAAGTTCACATGCACACTTTGCCTGATACCGCTTGGAATGTTCGACCAGGGTGCTTGAGAATATCCAAGTGGAGTATAGAGGCTTGTACAGGTACTCAGGTGGCACCAAATATAGTTGACCTGGAAACTCCGAATTGGTTAGGGTTTTCTATAGCTATCTCTCTGAATGGATCAGAGGATCCAAATGGATGTGGCTCGATGGTTGTGAACAATGTAAAGAGAGTGAGAAATTGCGAGAAATGGTTGAGAAGTCTTGGTTGGCTTTGGAGATTGACTTATATGCAAATAGCTAGAAAAATATCACAACTCACCCTTGATCCCATTTTGATAGTATTAGCATACATATAGATTCAAGTGATCTTAGCCTTGCCACACCGTCCGTTAAAGAATTTGGGAACACCAACCATCTTCCTAGTTGCATCTTTTTGGACATAATACGAAATACACTTCAACGAATATTAGTCCCTTAAGCTATGTTGTCATAGAGGTGCACTTTGACCATGCCATTTTTTTCATGTTATCTTTATTTAGGACCGCTCTCCCAGCCAAGTACCATAAGAAAAATTGATTTTTAGTTTGACTTTTATTCTAATAAGTTTTAGATGGGAAGGTTGATAATCATCGATGAGGTCCATCTGCATGGATTTAACAGAAAATAGATCAAAAGTATATAACTTCCAACAAAAGGTGTCTTGTTCATCTGTTAGGTTAGAAGTCATCAATCTAGTACCAAGGTGCAACCAGCTGGTCCTTTTGTCCCTGGTGAGCGTCCGCGAGAGTCCAATTTTCAGCTGTACCTTACCGAAACAACAGAAACTTCCTTCCGATGAGCAGTGTTCTAAAGTTGTGGGTATTGCATAGCGAGGGGTGCATCCCATAGACAGGTGTCTTCCCAAAATGTGGTGGTTAAGCTATTACCCACCACAAAAGCTCCTCGGCGGATTTTTTTACTCCCATCAAACCCTTTCGAAAGTCGGCATGGCTTGAGAGAGAGAGAGAGAGAGAGAGAGAGAGAGAGAGTTTTGGAGTGGTGGTATTTATTTCTGTGCAGCTCTTGGCAAATCTCATCTTCAAGTAAACTTGAAGAGCCATTTGCCCAATAGGTACCTATATTTTTTATCTCAAGATCCTCCACCCGAGGCCCCATTGGTCTTTTGATCTGCATATTGCATCCCACCTCGGCAGGCAACATTTGCATTTGATTTAGTCAGATATTATATTATGATAAAACAAATGATAATATATTGCATGTATTTCCTATGTAAATGTCAACTTAGTAGAAAAATGCATTGATGATATGATAATTTTTTATTGTCAACTTAGTAGAAATATTCATTGAGCATATGATCATTTTTTATTGTTTCCCGGTGTTACAGATCTATCAAATACATACTTTCAGAACATTTAAATATATATACACCTCATCAAAAACTCAACAACAACGACAACAAAAACAGTTTTGACCATTCGTGCATACAATTCCACATCATTATGGACAGAGATTAGCTATATATCTATATATCTCAGGTCAAGAGGCATCTCTACCTTCAATGGAAAACACGAGAATATAGCCCCTTCAACCTTCATTTTGAAAATGTAGTAAAACTAAGTTCGTGGCTCTTGCACTATGATGTGCTTTGTTTATAGCAATTGGAACATCTATTACTCCGTCTGCTAGGTCAACTATATTATCAATTGAGTTATTGCCATCTAATATGTTTTGGGATGAATAAACATATATATAGTCTATTTAGAACTCGAAAAAAAAGAAGGTACACAATATTTAAAACCAGTTCAGCTAAAGAACTTTACATACTCTACTGAAATATACCAGGCAAAACGTTGACATGTTGTCGACCACATCATCGCATATAATCTATTGATTAGCCAGCAGCATAAATAAGCCATATGTATAAATTTCAGTGCCTTTATTTAAAAGAGACATACGTGCATGATGCAATTTTCATCTCAAGTCAAATTACTGGAGTATATCTGAAATAGTCGGCATGTACATACCTAAATGATCTGTCCCTGCAAGAGAACCATTCTGAATTTTGAGATCAGCAACCTGTGCATATATAGCTAAGCTGTAGCTTCGGTTTCCTAAAGCCATTTCATCCACCATGTCCTCATACATCACGCCGTTTCAGCCCGGAGATGCCGTGGCCCCGTGCTGCAGCACAACGACGCTGCTCAGCGCGTTGGCGGCATCCTTCGCCTGCTGCTTCTTCCTCGTCCTCATCTTCCTCTGCCTGCGCTTCCTCCACCTTCGCCGCACACGGCGCCACAGCGCACAGCCCCTGCAAGGGCAGGTACAGGCCCCGCGGTCCAAGCACGGCCTCGACGCCGCCACCATCGCGCTCTTCCCGTCCTTTCCGTACCGGCGGGACAGCTCGGCATCGTCGCCGGACGAGTGCGCCGTGTGCCTCAGCGCCGTCGACGAGGGGGAGACGGTGAGGCAGCTCCCGAGCTGCAAGCACCTGTTCCACCAGGAGTGCGTCGACGTGTGGCTCCTGTCCAACGCGTCGTGCCCGGTCTGCCGCGGGAAGGTCGAGCGGGCCACGGGCGCCGATCTGCGCGAGAGAGCCGCTGCATCGGCGGCCGTCGTGCCAATCGAGATGATGGACGATGAAACACTGTCTCCATCGCCGGCGACGTCAGACCCGTCCGTGCCGGAGCGGCCGGGCTGGTTTGGCGGGCGAGCATCCGGCTCCCGTTCCGGCCAGGAAACCGACTTGGAGCGGCAATAGCAGTCATTGTCCAGGAGTCCGGGACTCCTGTCGCCTGGATATGATCGCACGATCTGTGGAAGTAGGTAGCAACAGGTTCGTCATTCGTGTATGCAGAGAGCTTGTTGGCAGCACGCATTTTATTCGGTCGGAGTAAACGATCTGGATTGCGACTCTAACTTGCATGGGCGCTTGTTCATTTTATTTTGCTCTGTGTTATTGGCTTAACAAATGACTAACTAGTAAGGAAAAATATTGCTCGCCACTACGGTCGCAAACTGTATTTTACATCAAAAATAGTGCTCACCACTACGATCACCAACGAGGTATGCCCGGTTCCGGTGAGGAGGAGCAATGATGTCTTTGGCTCGTTCCAGTGCTCATAGTCGTCGTTAGGTTGTCCATAGATCTGGTTATCATTTTTGTTACCTCTAGTATTCTTTGTACTGCCATGATTGATGAATAGATTAAAAAATTCTCTCCTACGTAATAAATAAATAAATCACCAACCCGGTAATAATGACGACCGACGATAGTTCTTCCCTCTTCATTCACATACCTACAAAAAGAAATGAACAAATAAATCATTGATGAATGGAGAATTGAAATATATATAAATGAAACCAAAAGACAAAAGACACTTACTAACCTCAACATTTATGCCATTTGTTATTTCACAAATATATCGCGTGACTCATCAATAAGAACAAAGAACTTTTTATCACCAAGCTTTCCCATAATCACTTCAGTAACTTCTCTGCACAACACCTTGCAAGGTCCTTTTATATGTCATTGGAAGTCATCTTGCAATTATACCCTCCACGAACCAAAGCTTCTCTCACTTCTTAGTTGCTATCCTTATAGAGAATAATTAAGTCAAGTGGATCTTATATAATTTAATTGATTCCTCACTTGCACAAGCCAACTTGGATGAAACACTTTGTCTTTCATTTTTAAAATCATCATAACGCCGAACACAATTGTTGTGACAACCGTTCAAACCACCAAAATGCTTAGGTAAGGATCTATATGGATGTTTCCAGTCTCTTAATCATGTTTTGATGAAGCCTTCAACGCGATGGTGTTATACCCCTCCAGTTTTCTTAAACAACAATAGAAATAAAAAGTTGCATCCTCAGACTTGGTATATTCTATCCAGTTATACTTTTGTGTACCATGATTGAGAAAATGCTCTTGAGTCCATGTGATGAAATTTTTATATTGGTTTGGCTGGATCTTTCAAATATGTATGCTTTCCTAACTTTGTCTTGAAGTTTTGATGCATATTCAACAATTTGTTTCCTCGGTGCGGGATCTGATTAAAATTTGGCTAGATTAAACTATCCATTGCTGGCAACATGAACATGGTGTCTTGTTCTGGTTCTGGATGCACAACACTTACATTCTAAATATTATCCCTAGGAACCAAAAACCTCATAATATTTGAAATTTAGTTAAAATTGGATGGTTTGGAATGATTGAACTAACTAACAATGGTGAGGTTAGATCAGTTGAAAAGAAAAACTAACAATATCTATGTGAAGTAGAGATCAATTTTACATCAATCAACCTGCTCGGGGTGATTGAACCTTAACTACCTATGTTGTCGACGGGTGATCATCGAGATCAGGGATTGTGGGGATCTCCTAATAGAGATTTAGGCATGGGTCAAATACCTCGGACCATTTCAGAGATGATACTAGGTTCAGGACACCAAGGGGGTGTAACACCCTACGCTCTACATGCTAGTTCTTGCTATCAAGACAAGTGTGTATTGTTATAAGATTGATTCCTCCTTTTCTTGGCTTCGGTTCCTCTCTTATGTATTAGGGGGGTAACCACAATAACTCCTTACCACATACGCCCCTCTCCAATGGGTACCATAGACGACGTAATGAAGGGATGCACCATTGCCTTGCCTCCCCCCAACTCCTTGTCATTTGATATCGATGAGGGTACTAGCGCGTCATCCAACGGATGAAACCAAACACTTTAAGAGCATGGTTAATATAGCCAGTTGATGGCTTAAACATGCTATGTCATCAAGAGTTAGCATTATTAACTACTCAAACAAAAAGGCTCTCTATAAGGTTATCTATAAGGTTAGATTTTTTTTACTTTCTCTCTATTTCTTTCTTCTCATTAAATGTTTTCCCTAGGAGCACAAGTAGAGGCTGGCTCCTTCATTTTTTTCCTGGTCTCTCTCCTCCACATAGACAAACATGTCAGGTAGGAAGACTTATAGCCCATTATTGTGCTTGCTCTAAGCCATATGTCACGCTCGATAAGTGACAACTCCCATACAGTACCTACCCCGGGTATGGGCTAGTAGGCTCCACCATCGTTGTGTCCCCTTTAGTGTGGGCCATAGCATAGGCATAAGCGTATTCATTAATCGAGGAGAGTGACATGGGTCCTATCAAGGAAACAACTTCACGACATCTTGTCATTTCTAACTTGTGTTGTGGAAGCTTTTGTTAACGGAGGTTAGGGCCTCTTCAAGGTAGACCCGCAAACCTTCCGCAATGGTCCGGACTGTGGAAGCCATCCGATGCGGTCTTTTATCGTTCCGCGGAGCGGTCAGGACGCGATTTCTCCCGCTTCACGGTGCACGCGACTGCTACGTGTTGCAATGACACGACGGCCACCCATCCTTCCGTCTGCCGCCCACATTGATGGCATGCGGTTACTGAGGCGTCTCCTCCGGCGCCACCCGTCCGTCCATAAACCGCCCGTCATTGCTATATAAACCGCTGCCCCGGCCATAGCCGTAGTCATCATCATCCAATCCCTGTCCCACCATGAATTCCTTCCCCGCCAAAGCTCTCTGTGACGGGCTCACGCCGGAGCAGAAGAAGGAGATGGCCGGCAGGCAGCCGAAGGACGTCGACGTCCCAATGGAGGACGCGACCGACGACGACCCGACGCTACCCTCATCTTCCTCCTTCGCCGCGCCACCTTCCTCCTCCGCCGTGCCTCTCTCGCTAGTGCACTGCACCATGACCATCGATGAGGCCCGTGCCATTACATTGACATGGTGCAGGAGGAGCGGTTCCGGGAGGCGCAGGCCGATGCCGCGTACAACCATGACCTCCTCCAGGAGCACCTGCAGGCGAGGAGAAGCTCGTCGCCGGAAGGGCGGTCGCGCCCGACGCGGACCTGGAGGAGCAGGAAGCGCTCATGGAGTCCTTCCGCTCCGCACGCGAGATTCACCTCGCGTGCTGGCAGTACAGGCAGCGGGTGGCAGAGGTGGCGGCCGCGGCCAAGGACGACGACGAGGAGAGCGTGCCGCTGTTCGGTGACACCAACGATGAGGAGGAGGACAACACCGAAGCCGGCACATCCACGGGAGCCGCCGACAGCGACGAGTGGTGCATGGGAGGTCGCCGGTGCTCCAGTCCTCCCCTCCCGTCGATGCCAAGCTTGGTGGACTGAACGTTGGCGGCCAATTAGTCGCTTGACGGCGACGTGGAGGCGGACATCTGCGCTTGTCGGGTCTCTGGAGGAGGAGGTTATGGAGGCGGAGCTGGAGAGCACCGAGGCGGAGCTTGAGAAGGTGAGGCTTCAGTTCTCGGGGTTCATGGCCGGACACGGGGAACAGGCACCGGCGACAATTTAGATTAGGTATTAATTATACCTCTCTAGAGCCGGACTGATGTAAATGTAATGAAATCCGTCATGTTTATATGAAATCCGTCATGTTTATATGAAATCCATCGTGTTTGCATGAAATCAGTCATGTTTGCATGAAATCCGTTTGTGTTTGCACGAATTTTGTCCGATTGGTCTGAGTTATTGTCAAAATGTATGTCGCTACGGTTGGATGGCGTTCTCCCGCACCCGTGTCCGTGGACTGGTCCCCCTATCCGCGGACGGATGCGGGAGAAAATTTACGAGCTGCCTTTGAAAATGCCCTTAGCAACTAGAACTAAATCATAAAGCTTGTTGTGCACGTCTTAACAAAGCAATAATACGGAGAGTTTACATTGGTGCTCATATTTTTCAAAATTTATTTCAGCCTTTTAGGCGATATTCGTTCAATGGGAAGAGATGTTCTCATCGACTAAGAGGCGCGTGTGTTGACTTAGTCAATCTCAAGATGCTATGCCGGCTTGGTCTTTCGGAAAGGTTACGATGTGCGCACATGCGTTCATAGGGTAAGGGTGAGGGTATGCTCATGTATATGAGCAACTTCGTTTGTACTGTGCTAATTTTTTTTTGGAAAGTTTCCAATTCAACAAATTAATAAAAATCACAAGCAGTAAACAAGTAGAGTAAATGACAATGGAGTCACCACGTGGCATGTTTGGTCGTCAATCAGAACTTGGTAAAATAAAGCATTGTGAGTCAGGAAACTTGTTTCGCGAAAGAAAAAAGGTCAGGAAACTTGTTATGTGGGTGCACTTTGGCCACACTACCTTAGATTCGAAAAAACAAACCCGGCTAAGCATGACCAGTTCAACTCTGTACCGTTGGTGTTTGGGCAACAAGAAAAGCGTACGTGCTGCATCTATGTATACACATGCTGAGTGTACAGCTAGTTAAACGCCCTCATATCCAAATTCTAAAATCAGTTTTGGGCATCTCCTTTATGACGGCGTCTCGAAGTTGATGACATCGTGTGTTTGCTGATACGTCAGATCGGCGGTGATAGGGTTCATGGATGGTGTCGGCGAGGCGGCGACGACGGCCCCTTCAGATGTCTCTCTTTCTGCTATGTCCCTGTTGCTGCGGCGTTCTCTCCGACGTTGGTGGAGCAAGGAGGTTTTATCATCCGGGAGTACGGGTAGATGGTTGTCTGCGCAGGTGACAGTTGGAATAAGGTGCATCCTGTGCTAGGTTGGTGGTTAGAGGCTGACAGTTCTGGTTTACTCCTCCGACGTCGTAGTCGTGCGGGGGTGTCAGGTTCTAGAGTTTGACAGCGTGTCGGGGAACACGTTCCCCCGGTCCGATTCGTTCAACGGCAATGATTTTTGTAGGCAAACTACTTTCGAGGTCTGTAAAGCTGTAGATCAATGATGAAGCCGCGCCGTGCTCGGGTGAAGAGGTGATATGTCTCCTTTCCCTTGGTGGAGAGGGACAGGCACTAATTTTTGCGTACCATTATTTTATCTTTTCAGTCATGTAATATCGGTGTTTACATGCGTTGTAAGTGAATCTTTATTTTATTAATGAGACGCGTATTACCATGCAAAAAAAAGTTTAGGGCATCTCCAGCGCCGACCTGCAAATTTTCGCATCCGTCCACGAACTGGGTGACCAGTCCGCGGACACAGATGCCGGAGCCGGCCATCCAACGCGGCCAACATACATCTGGCCTCCTTAATTCTTTTTCTTTTGAAAGTGCACATGTTGAAATTGCCGCATTCATAGAGTACATACATTCAACTAACCACATACATAGAGTACATACGTTCAAATAGCCGCATGCAACCGTAGTTTAAATTTTAAAAAGTTGAAATATTACATTCCAACATTGTTGTCTCCTTTAACCGTCCACAGATGCTTAATTATATCTTGCTTCGTGAGTTGGTCGATCCCTAATTTGTTGATGCATTTGAATAAACTCTTCAAATATGGTCTGATTTTGGTCTGGAAGTTCGATAAGATCACCCATGTTCTCAAATTCTAGAGCTGCGGCAGCATACTCACCCTCATCCTCGACGATCATGTTGTGCATGATCACATAACATATCATCACCTCCCACAAGGTCTTCGGATCCCATTGTTGAGCAGGTCCACGAACAACTTCAAAATGGGCCTACAGAACTCCAAATGCCCTCTCCACATCCTTCCTAATTGCTTCATGTCTTTGTGCAAAGTGAGACTTTTTCGAGCCAACTGGGTTAGAGATGGTGTTGACAAAGATAGTCCATGGAGGATATATACCGTCAACCAGATAGTAGTTCATGTTGTATTTATGTCCATTGACAATATATTGGCAAGGAGGAGCTTTTCCTTCAGTCGGCCTCACAAACGATTGTGATCGCTGCAGCACATTGATGTCATTGTGACACCCGGGCATGCCAAAGAAAGCGTGTCAAATCCAAAGATCATGTGATGCAACTGCTTCAAGAATGATGGTTGGCTTCTTAACATGACCCTGATATGGCCCCTGCTGTAAAGCATTCTGGCAGTTCTTCATTTATAATACATGCAATGAAGAGATCCAAGCAAACCTAGCAAACCTAGCAAACCTCTTACTTCTGAGATTGTCAAGAGCCTCTCGGTGTCTGCCACAGTTGGTTCTCTCAGGTACTAAGGTCGAAACACATCGAACACGACATGCAAACCTGACTATAGCATCTCCGCATGTGCTCTCAGACATCCGTATGTTCTCATCCCATGAATCAACGGACGTGCCATATGCAAGCATCCGGATTGCGGCTCTGCACTTCTGGCAACCAGAGAACCCAATCGTTCCCATGACGTATGAGGGAGTCCGGGATTAAGGGGTCCTCGGACTGCCGACCTATTTCTCATGGGTCGGGCTAATGGGCCGCTCGCTGAGGATGAGATTAATCGAAGGCCTTATCACCAAGGAGGAGACCTCAGGAGCCGTGGCGTGTTTATCAAGTTGAAGATGGTAGTTTAGGCATGTTTTTCCCCGGTGGGCAACCGACCATGTGTAACCCTAGTGACCCCTGGTGTCTATATAAGCCAGAGGGTTTTAGATCATAGGACATAGAAACTCATCTAGGGTTTTAGCTAGTCGATCTCGAGGTAGATCAACTCTGTAACCTCCATACCATCAATATAATCAAGCAGGACGTAGGGTTTTACCTCCACAGGAGGGCCCGAACCTGGGTAAACATCGTCTCCTTCGTCCCTTTGTTACCATCGATCCTAGTCTCACAGCTCGGGACCCCCTACCCGAGATCCACTGGTTTTGACACCGACATTGGTGCTTTCATTGAGAGTTCCGCTGTGATCGCCAGAGGAATCGATGGCTCGCCTTGTCATAAGCAACGAGATTTGTAGCCGGGATATTCTCATCCCAGATCAGATCTTCACATGCGGCGATGTCCCGTCACACGCCGTCCCGGCCGGCCATCTTGGCCAGATCGGAAGCTTTGCCCCCGATCAAAGAATCAGATTCGGAACCCTAGAGTTCGTCGCTGATTCACGGGGAGAACTTGTCTTGATAGGACCCTCAACTCTCATGGAGGAGCCTGCAGTGTTGGAAATATGCCCTAGAGGCAATAATAAATTGGTTATTATTATATTTCCTTGTTCATGATAATCGTTTATTATCCATGCTATAATTGTATTGATTGGAAACTCAAATACATGTGTGGGTACATAGACAACACTGTGTCCCTAGTAAGCCTCTAGTTGACTAGCTCGTTGATCAAAGATGGTTAAGGTTTCCTAGCCATTGACATGAGATGTCATTTGATAACGGGATCACATCATTAGGAGAATGATGTGATGGACAAGACCCAAACTGTAAACGTAGCATTTGATCGTGTCAGTTTATTGCTATTGTTTTCTGCATGTCAAGTATCTGTTCCTTTGACCATGAGATCATGCAACTCACTGACACCGGAGGAATACCTTGTGTGTATCAAACGTCGCAACGTAACTGGGTGACTATAAAGGTGCTCTACAGGTATCTCCGAGGGTGTCTGTTGGGTTGGCATGGATCAAGACTGGGATTTGTTACTCCGTATGACGGAGAGGTATCTCAGGGCCCACTCGGTAATACAACATCACATTGAGCCTTGCAAGCAAAGTGACTAAAGAGTTAGCCACAGGATCTTGTATTACGGAACGAGTAAAGAGACTTGCCGGTAACGAGATTGAACTAGGTATAGTGATACCGACGATCGAATCTCGGGCAAGTAACATACCGAAGAACAAAGGGAACAGCATACGGGATTAACTGAATCCTTGACATAGAGGTTCGACCGATAAAGATCTTCGTAGAATATGTAGGAGCCAATATGGGCATCCAGGTCCCGCTATTGGTTATTGGCCGTAGAGGTGTCTCGGTCATGTCTACATAGTTCTCGAACCCGCAGGGTCTACACACTTAACGTTTGGTGACGATTAGTATAATTGAGTTATTATGTTGGTGACCGAAAGTTGTTCGGAGTCCCGGATAAGATCCCGGACATGACGAGGATCTCCGGAAGAGTCCGGAGGTAAAGATTGATATATGTGATAATAGTGTTTCGATCTCCGGAAGAGTTTCAGAGTTCACCGGAATGGGTTCCGGATGTTTGCCGAAGTGTTCGGGTGCAGCAACACTTTATATGGGCCAAAGGGATAAAGCCCACAAGGTATTGGAAAGTGCAAAAAGTAGTTTTGCTGCCGCGTAAGCGGTACTACCGCTTGGTGAAGCGGTACTACCGCCCGAGCGGTACTACCGCTTGTGTGAAGCGGTACTACCGCCCAAACGGTACTACCGCTTGTGTGAAGCGGTACTACCGCTTGTGCGCGGCTGTGCACGGTTCGGCAGGGATCCGAGTTGGACTCTTTCCCTGCGGGCCAAACCGACCTTGTGCGGGCAAAACCGACCCGGAGGAGGCTTTTACTCCAAGTTTAGACCCCAAGGCTCAACATATAAATAGAGGGGCAGGGCTAGCACACGGGACACATCAAGATTTCCCCAAGCCGTGTGCGGCAACCCTAACCCTCTAGTTCCTCCGTCATAATCTCCGTAGTGCTTGGCGAAGCCCTGCAGAGATTGTTCCTCACCACCATCACCACGCCGTCGTGCTGCTGGAACTCAACCACTACTTCATCATCGCTCGCTGGATCGAGGAGGTGAAGGCGTCATCAAGCCGTACGTGTGTTGAACGCGGAGGTGCCGTCCGTTCGGCACTAGATCGGAAGGATCGTGATTGGATCGCGGGACGCTCGACGATTTGGATCGCGAAGACGTTCGACTACATCAACCGCGTTTATTAACGCTTCCGCTTAGCGATCTACAAGGGTATGTAGATTCACTCTCCCTCTCGTAGATGCTCATCACCATGGATAGATCTTATGTGTGCGTAGGAAAATTTTTGTTTCCCATGCAACGTTCCCCAACAGTGGCATCATGAGCCAGGTCTATGCGTAGATGAGATCTCGAGTAGAACACAAACGAGTTGTGGGCGTGGGTGTATACATATTGCTTGACGTTACTAGTTGATACTTGATTCAGCGGCATTGTGAGATGAAGCGGCCCGGACCGACATTACGCGTACGCTTACGCGAGACTGGTTTTACCGCTGCATAAAGGTGACTGGCGGGTGTCTGTCTCTCTCACTTTAGTTGAATCGGTTCAATGAAGAGGGTTCTTTTAGAAGATCAAAAAGCAATCACTACACCACGTTGTGGTTTTGCGTAGGTAAGAACGGTTCTTGCAAACCCGTAGCAGCCACGTAAAATTTGCAACAACAATTAGAGGACGTCTAACTTGTTTTTGCAGGGTATGTTGTGATGTGATATGGCCAATTACATGATGAGATATATGTGATGTATGAGATGATCATGTTTTGTATAGAATATCACGACTTGCATGTCGATGAGTACGGCAACTGGCAGGAGCCATAGGGTTGTCTTTAATTATTGTATGACCTGCGTGTCAATCATTAAGCGCTATGTAATGCTTTACTTTATCGCTAAACGTTAGCTATAGTCGTGGAAGCAACAGTCGGCGCGACAACCTTATGGCGACACGTTGATGGAGATCAAGATGATGGAGATCATGGTGTCATGCCGGTGACGATGGAGATCATGCCGGTGCTTTGGAGATGGAGATCAAAAGCACAAGTTCATGGCCATATCATGTCACTTATGATTTGCATGTGATGTTAATCCTTTTATGCATCTTATTTTGCTTAGGACGACGGTAGCATTATAAGGTGATCCCTCACTTAAATTTCAAGATAAATTGTGTTCTCCCCAAGTGTGCACCGTTGCGAAAGTTCGTCGTTTCGAGACACGCCGTGATGATCGGGTGTGATAGACTCTACGTTCGCATACAACGGGTGCAAGCCATGTTGCACGTGCGGAACACTCGGGTTAAACTTGACGAGCCTAGCATGTACAGACATGGCCTCGGAACACAAGAGACCGAAAGGTCGAACATGAGTCATATAGTAGATATGATCAACATGAAGATGTTCACCATTGAAACCACCTCAACTCACGTGATGATCGGACTTGAGTTGGTGGATTTGGATCATGTTACACTCGAATGACCGGAGGGATGTCAATTTGAGTGGGAGTTTTTAAGTAATATGATTAACTAAACTCATTATCTAGAACAATAGTCTAAGTTGTCTTTGCTATATTTATGTTGTAGATCATGGCTCGCGCAGTAGCACCCCTGAATTTTAATGCGTTCCTAGAGAAAGCTAAGTTGAAAGATGATGGAAGTAACTTTGTGGACTGGGCCCGTAATCTAAGGATTATCCTTACGGCTTCCCAGAAGGCTTATGTCCTTGATGCACCGCTTGGTGATCCACCCGCTCCAGTTGAGTCTCTAGACGTTGTGAACGCCTGGCAGGCTCGTTCTGATGATTACTCAATAGTTCAATGTGCAATGTTGTATGGCTTAGAACCGGGACTTCAAAGACGTTTTGAACGTCATGGAGCATATGAGATGTTCCAGGAGTTGAAGTTTATCTTTCAGAAGAATGCCCGGATCGAGAGATATGAGATCTCCGATAAGTTCTATGCTTGCAAGATGGAGGAGAACGGGTCTATCAGTGATCACGTGCTCAGAATGTCTGGGTACTCCACCCGTCTGGCTGAGTTAGGGATGCCCCTTCCGCCAGAGGCTATCACTGACAGAGTTCTTCAATCATTGCCGCCTAGCTACAAGAGCTTCGTGTTGAACTATAACATGCACGGGATGAACAAGTCAGTCGCCGAGCTGTTTGCGATGCTGAAAGTCGCTGAGTCTGAAATTCAGAAGGAGCATCAAGTGTTGATGGTCAATAAAACCACTAGTTTCAAGAAAAATGGCAAGGGTAAGAAGGGTAACTCTAAGAAGAGTGGCAAAGCAGTTGCTCCTCTCGTGAAGAAACCCAAGGCTGGACCCAAACCAGAAACTGAGTGTTTTCATTGCAAGGGAACTGGACACTGGAAGCGGAACTGCCCCAAGTATTTGGCTGACAAGAAGGCGGCCAACAACAAACAAGGTATATATGATATACATGTTATTGATGTGTACCTTACCAACTCTCGTTGTAGTGCCTGGGTATTTGATACCGGTGCGGTTGCTCATATTTGCAACTCAAAACAGGAACTGCGGAATAGACGGAGGCTGGCAAAGGACGAAGTGACGATGCGCGTGGGAAATGGTTCCAAGGTTGATGTGATCGCCGTCGGCACGCTCGCTCTTCGATTACCATCGGGATTAGTGATGAACCTAAATAAGTGTTATTTGGTGCCTGCGTTAAGCATGAACATTATATCTGGATCTTGTTTATTGCGAGACGGTTACTCATTTAAATAAGAGAATAATGGTTGTTCTATTTATATGAGTAATATCTTTTATGGTCATGCACCCGATGTGAGGGGTTTATTCTTATTGAATCTCGATAGTAATGATACACATGTTCATAACATTGATGCCAAAAGATGTAGAATTGATAATGATAATACCACTTTCTTGTGGCACTGCCGTTTAGGTCATATTGGCGTAAAACGCATGAGGAAGCTCCATGCTGATGGACTTTTGGAGTCACTTGATTTTGAATCACTTGACACATGTGAGCCATGCCTCATGGGCAAGATGACTAAAACGCCGTTCTCTGGAATAATGGAACGGGCAAGTGACTTATTGGAAATCATACATACTGATGTGTGCGGTCCGATGAGTATTGAAGCGCGCAGTGGTTATCGTTACTTTCTCACCTTCACTGATGACTTAAGTAGATATGGGTATATTTACTTAATGAAACACAAGTCTGAAACATTTGAAAAGTTCAAACAATTTCAGAGTGAAGTTGAGAATCATCGTAACAAGAAGATTAAATTCCTACGATCTGATCGAGGAGGAGAATATCTGAGTTATGAGTTTGGCAGTCACTTAAGACAGTGTGGAATTGTTTCACAATTGACACCGCCTGGAACACCACAGCGTAATGGTGTGTCCGAACGTCGTAATCGAACTTTATTGGATATGGTGCGATCTATGATGTCTCTTGCCGATTTGCCACTATCGTTTTGGGGTTATGCATTAGAGACAGCTGCATTCACTTTAAATAGGGCACCATCGAAATCCGTTGAGACGACGCCATATGAACTTTGGTTTGGCAAGAAGCCAAAGCTGTCGTTTCTTAAAGTTTGGGGATGTGATGCTTATGTCAAAAAGCTTCAGCCTGAAAAGCTGGAACCCAAAGCGGAGAAATGCGTCTTCATAGGATACCCAAAAGAGACAGTTGGGTATACCTTCTACCTCAGATCCGAAGGCAAAGTGTTTGTCGCTAAAAACGGAACATTTCTTGAGAAAGAGTTTCTCTCGAAAGAATTGAGTGGGAGGAAGATAGAACTTGATGAGGTTATTGAACCTTTACTTCAACCTGAGAGTAGCGCAGCGCAGAAAGTTGTTTCTGTGGAGCCTACATTAGCTGAAGAGGAAGTTAATGATGATGATCATGAAGCTTTGGATCAAGTTGCTATCGAACCTCGTAGGTCGACAAGGACGCGTACTACTCCTGAGTGGTACGGCAACCCTGTCTTAGAGGTCATGTTGTTAAACAACGATGAACCTACGAGCTATGGAGAAGCGATGATAGGCCCGGATTCCGAGAAATGGTTAGAGGCCATGAAATCTGAGATGGGATCCATGTATGAAAACAAAGTATGGACTTTGGAAGTATTACCTGAAGGGCGTAAGGCCATTCAGAACAAATGGATCTTTAAGAGGAAGACGGACGCGGACGGTAATGTCACCGTCTATAAAGCTCGACTTGTGGCAAAGGGTTTTTCACAAGTTCAAGGAGTTGACTACGATGAGACCTTCTCACCCGTAGCGATGCTTAAGTCCGTCAGAATCATGTTAGCAATAGCTGCCTTTTTCGATTATGAAATTTGGCAGATGGATGTCAAAACAGCGTTCCTTAACGGTTACCTTAAGGAAGAGTTGTATATGATGCAGCCAGAAGGTTTTGTCGATCCAGAGAATGCTGACAAAGTTTGCAAACTCCAACGATCCATTTATGGACTGGTGCAAGCATCTCGGAGTTGGAATCTTCGTTTTGATGAGGTGATCAAAGCGTTCGAGTTTATACAAGTTTACGGAGAAGCTTGTATTTACAAGAAAGTGAGTGGGAGCTCTATAGCGTTTCTAATATTATATGTGGATGACATATTGCTGATTGGAAACAATATAGAAATGCTGGAAAGCGTAAAGGAATATTTGAACAAGAGTTTTTCAATGAAGGACCTAGGAGAAGCTGCTTTCATATTAGGCATCAAGATCTATAGAGATAGATCGAGACGCTTAATAGGACTTTCACAAAGCACATACCTTGACAAAGTTTTGAAGAAGTTCAAAATGGATCAGTCCAAGAAGGGGTTCTTGCCTGTATTGCAAGGTGTGAAGTTGAGTAAGACTCAATGCCCAGTGACTGCAGAAGATAGAGAAAAGATGAGTGTCATCCCCTATGCTTCAGCCATAGGCTCTATCATGTATGCAATGCTGTGCACAAGACCCGATGTCAGCCTTGCCATAAGTATGGTCGGAAGGTTTCAAAGTGATCCAGGAATGGAACACTGGACGGCGGTCAAGAATATCCTGAAGTACCTGAAAAGGACTAAGGACATGTTTCTCGTTTATGGAGGTGATCAAGAGCTCGTCGTAAAGGGTTACGTCGATGCAAGCTTTGACACTGATCCGGATGACTCTAAGTCGCAAACCGGATACGTATTTATTCTTAATGGGGGTGCGGTTAGCTGGTGCAGTTCCAAGCAAAGCGTGGTAGCTGATTCTACATGCGAAGCGGAGTACATCGCTGCCTCGGAGGCGGCGAAGGAAGGTGTCTGGATGAAGGAGTTCATGACAGATCTTGGAGTAGTGCCTAGTGCACTTAACCCAATGACTCTGTTTTGTGATAATACTGGTGCCATTGCTCTAGCCAAGGAACCAAGATTTCACAAGAGGACCAGACACATAAAGCGACGTTTCAATTCCATCCGCGATTACATCAAGGAGGACGACATAAATATTTGCAAAGTACACACGGATCTAAATGTTGCAGATCCGATGACTAAACCTCTTCCAAGGGCTAAACATGAACAACACCAGAACTGCATGGGTGTTCGATTCATTACAATGTAAATCACATAGTGATGTGAACTAGATTATTGACTCTAGTGCAAGTGGGAGACTGTTGGAAATATGCCCTAGAGGCAATAATAAATTGGTTATTATTATATTTCCTTGTTCATGATAATCGTTTATTATCCATGCTATAATTGTATTGATTGGAAACTCAAATACATGTGTGGGTACATAGACAACACTGTGTCCCTAGTAAGCCTCTAGTTGACTAGCTCGTTGATCAAAGATGGTTAAGGTTTCCTAGCCATTGACATGAGATGTCATTTGATAACGGGATCACATCATTAGGAGAATGATGTGATGGACAAGACCCAAACTGTAAACGTAGCATTTGATCGTGTCAGTTTATTGCTATTGTTTTCTGCATGTCAAGTATCTGTTCCTTTGACCATGAGATCATGCAACTCACTGACACCGGAGGAATACCTTGTGTGTATCAAACGTCGCAACGTAACTGGGTGACTATAAAGGTGCTCTACAGGTATCTCCGAGGGTGTCTGTTGGGTTGGCATGGATCAAGACTGGGATTTGTTACTCCGTATGACGGAGAGGTATCTCAGGGCCCACTCGGTAATACAACATCACATTGAGCCTTGCAAGCAAAGTGACTAAAGAGTTAGCCACAGGATCTTGTATTACGGAACGAGTAAAGAGACTTGCCGGTAACGAGATTGAACTAGGTATAGTGATACCGACGATCGAATCTCGGGCAAGTAACATACCGAAGAACAAAGGGAACAGCATACGGGATTAACTGAATCCTTGACATAGAGGTTCGACCGATAAAGATCTTCGTAGAATATGTAGGAGCCAATATGGGCATCCAGGTCCCGCTATTGGTTATTGGCCGTAGAGGTGTCTCGGTCATGTCTACATAGTTCTCGAACCCGCAGGGTCTACACACTTAACGTTTGGTGACGATTAGTATAATTGAGTTATTATGTTGGTGACCGAAAGTTGTTCGGAGTCCCGGATAAGATCCCGGACATGACGAGGATCTCCGGAAGAGTCCGGAGGTAAAGATTGATATATGTGATAATAGTGTTTCGATCTCCGGAAGAGTTTCAGAGTTCACCGGAATGGGTTCCGGATGTTTGCCGAAGTGTTCGGGTGCAGCAACACTTTATATGGGCCAAAGGGATAAAGCCCACAAGGTATTGGAAAGTGCAAAAAGTAGTTTTGCTGCCGCGTAAGCGGTACTACCGCTTGGTGAAGCGGTACTACCGCCCGAGCGGTACTACCGCTTGTGTGAAGCGGTACTACCGCCCAAACGGTACTACCGCTTGTGTGAAGCGGTACTACCGCTTGTGCGCGGCTGTGCACGGTTCGGCAGGGATCCGAGTTGGACTCTTTCCCTGCGGGCCAAACCGACCTTGTGCGGGCAAAACCGACCCGGAGGAGGCTTTTACTCCAAGTTTAGACCCCAAGGCTCAACATATAAATAGAGGGGCAGGGCTAGCACACGGGACACATCAAGATTTCCCCAAGCCGTGTGCGGCAACCCTAACCCTCTAGTTCCTCCGTCATAATCTCCGTAGTGCTTGGCGAAGCCCTGCAGAGATTGTTCCTCACCACCATCACCACGCCGTCGTGCTGCTGGAACTCAACCACTACTTCATCATCGCTCGCTGGATCGAGGAGGTGAAGGCGTCATCAAGCCGTACGTGTGTTGAACGCGGAGGTGCCGTCCGTTCGGCACTAGATCGGAAGGATCGTGATTGGATCGCGGGACGCTCGACGATTTGGATCGCGAAGACGTTCGACTACATCAACCGCGTTTATTAACGCTTCCGCTTAGCGATCTACAAGGGTATGTAGATTCACTCTCCCTCTCGTAGATGCTCATCACCATGGATAGATCTTATGTGTGCGTAGGAAAATTTTTGTTTCCCATGCAACGTTCCCCAACATGCAGATCCCGACGCCTTGACGTCGGAGACATCGGGACCCACCTCTAAGGCGGCCTTCACCCTCGGGCTGTCTAGAACGCCCAACCCAGTCGTCGTGACCGGATCCGCTATGGCCGAACAGGATCCGGATCAGCTTTCAAGCAACTCCGGAACTGCCACGCCGCAGATCGACCCCACGCGCTTCAGCGACACACATCCTACTGTCGCCTCGTTCCTAAACGAGCTGTTTGATCGGATTCATACCATGCGTATGACTGATGACCAGACCCCGGTCTATGACCGGATCGGGCTTAAACCCGATGATAGGGAGATTCTCATCCCTACGGTCACCCACCTAGTCGCCACCGTCGAGTGTCCGGCTGGGGGCTCGTCCCCCCAACGACCAAAATTAAGAACGGTTTATACCCCAATCTGTGATCATCGAGGCCTCGCTTGCAACCCAGACCCTGGAGTTCACTCTGGGGATAGATCGGTATCGGTCTCTGATCTAGCATGCAACTCGGAACCCGTAATTTCGGACTCACATCGCGGCGTGGAATCAAAGTTTTTCACACCCACCACCCAAGTCGAGCACTCGAGCATCGCATCAGAGTCCAAGTCTTCGGACTTACGGAATGTTAAACATTTACCAGGAGAATCGGTTCATCACTTTTGGGCTAGACTCCTCCTCGCTAGAAACAAAGTACGAGGTCTTAGTGACCAGGAGATAATGGCGGCCTTCAATCACAATTGCCACGACGAAGGGATTCTCAACGCCCTGGCTCGTCAGCACATTCGCAACTTCACCGAGCTGTCTGACTTGGTGGAAAAATATTGTGCCATGGAAAGCACCTGGCAAGCCGAGCGGCTACTTTCGGAACCAACCTTTACCGAATACCCTAGAGGAGACGGGAAAAATAGGATACCTCCAAAGCGGCTGGCCGAACTCGAGCCCGCCGAAAAGAGAAATCGGCCCCTTACGGGGGTCAGAACTGTCCTTGACGGGCTATTGGATAAACCATGCCCTATACATTCCGTATTGCTGAACACAAGCCCTACTCACAGCCTTAGAGCCTGTTGGGTCGTCAGGCAGGTCGCAAAAAGTGGTGAAGCAATCCTTGAGGCACTACCGCCGAACAACCGCTCCACATCGCCACCAGAATACAATGCCGAAGTCCTGACGATCTACGAAACGTTCCCCTCAAGGAACAGGAGGAAAAGAGCTCTTAGAGAGCTCGAATAGGTCTATCATGTGGCAGCAACAAGTTCATGGGCAGACATACCCATCACCTTCGGAGATACTGACAGACCAACCATCCGTCCCGATCATACACCGGCCGCACTGGTCTTAAACCCCATCGTCGATGGCTTCAAGTTGCATAAAGTGCTAATGGATGGCGGCAGTGGTTTAAACCTTATCTACGAAGATACCCTGGAAAAAATGCAATTCGACCGATCTCGCATCGAGCATAGCAACACAACATTCCGGGGGATCATTCCTGGGAGAGAGGCGCGTTGTTCAGGATGTATCACCCTGGACGTAGTGTTCGGCACGCCCGAAAACTACCGATCTGAAGAACTTCTTTTCCATATCGTGCCCTTCCCCAGCGGCTACCATGCCCTGCTGGGGCGTGACGCCTTCAAAAAATTCCAGGCTATACCACATTACGGGTATATGAAGCTCAAGATGCCAGGCCCAAACGGAGTAATCACAATCGCCAGTGATCCGAGCATAGCCCTTCGAGCTGAAAACAAAACAGCAGTGCTCGCCCTCGAGGCACTAGCTGAGACCTTCACTACAGAAGAACTGACCACACTCCGGTCAACAATACATAGAAAATTGGGACATCTTCGCCTGGCATCCTTCCGATATGCCTGGAATCCCACGGCGGCTAGCAGAACATAGTCTGAACATCATCGCAGGCTTCAAGCTCGTCAAGCAGACTCTGCGCCGCTTTTCCGAGCCCAAACGACAAGCTATGGGTGAAGAATTAGCTAAACTGCTAGAGGCCGGATTCATACGGGAGATTAAGCACCCCGAATGGTTGGCAAACCTGGTGATGGTACCAAAGAAAGACAAATCCTGGCGGCTGTGCGTCGACTTTAAAGACCTCAACAAGGCCTGCCCTAAGGACCCTTTCCCCTTACCATGTATAGACCAGATTATTGACGCCACAGCCGGACACGACTCATTGTGTTTCCTCGATGCTTATTTCGGATACCATCAAATCAAGATGAAGGAATCCGATCAAGCCGCAACCGCATTCATCACCCCCTACGGGCCATTCTGCTTCAACATGATGCCTTTCGGGCTAAAAAACGCTGGGGCTACGTACCAGCGCATGATCCAGACTTGTCTCGCCAAACAAGTCGGTAAAACAGTCGAGGCATACGTGGACGACGTGGTAGTCAAAACCAAACACGCCAGCCAACTGATTGACGACCTAAGGCAAACCTTTGCCAGCCTACGTGAGTACGATATACGACTCAATCCGGAGAAGTGTGTATTCGGAGTTTCCGCTGGTAAACTGCTCGGATTCATCGTTTCCCATAGAGGAATAGAAGCGAATCCGGCCAAGATCCGTGCCCTATCAGAACTTGCAGTTCCCACAGAGCTAAAGCATGTCCAAAGATTGGCGGGTTGCGTGGCGGCGCTAAGTCGCTTTATGTCCCGCCTCGGTGAAAAGGCTTTACCGCTCTACAGATTGCTGAAATGGACCAACAATTTCGAATGGACCAATGAAGCAGCGGCTGCGTTAGAAGAAATTAAAACACTGCTCGCAAGTAATCCCATACTCACAGCACCAGGCGCTGGTGAACCTATGTTGTTGTACATATCGACCACCAACCAAGTCGTTAGCGCAATGCTCGTCGTCGAACGAGAGGAGGAGGGACACAAATTCCGGATACAGAAGTCGGTCTATTACGTGTCAGAAGTACTAACGCAGTGCAAGTCCAGATACCTGCACTACCAGAAGATAGCCTATACAGTATTTATGGCATCGCGGAAACTAAGACACTACTTCCAAGAGTGTTCGGTTACGGTGGCATCCGAAGTACCCCTAAACGATATAATCAACAACAGGGACGCCACCGGCCGCATAGCCAAATGGGCCATTGAGCTCCTTCCTTTTGAAATTGCCTACAGACCACGACGAGCTATTAAATCTCAAGTGCTGGCAGATTTCCTCGCTGAATGGACAGAGGCCGAGCTCCCCAGGGAATATAGTACATACTCCCATTGGACGATGTACTTCGATGGATCAAAAACTTTGGCCGGACTGGGGGCTGGAGTTATTCTCACATCCCCCACAGGCGACAACGTTCGATACGTGTGGCAGATTATGTATGCCGACTCCAACAATGCAGCCGAATACGAAGCACTCTTGCACGGTCTTCGGATGACAGCCTCAATGGGCATATAACGGCTGGAGGTACGGGGAGACTCCAACCTGGCCATCTCTCAAATCAACGGCAAATTCGATGCCAAGAACCCGAAGATGGCGGCATATAGAAATGCCGTGCTCAAAATATCCGCACGGTTCGAAGGGCTAGAATTCCATCATGTCGCTAGAGACAACAACCAAGCCGCGGACATGCTGGCCCACATGGGGGCCAAACGCGACCCCGTCCCAAAAAACACTTTCCTGGAATGGCTCTTTAAGCCATCAGTGGTTTGGCAGGACAACTATAAGGGCACCGGACCCATCAGTGCGGAAGAGGTTGTTCCCCCTATAAACGAACCAGACGACCAAGTCATCGGCGGCTCCGTAATGGACGAAACGCTTTCGGCTCATGAGGTCATGGCAGTAATCGCACCATGGACCGAGCCCTTCCTTGCCTACCTCCTCCGCAAAGAACTCCCCGACGATCAGACAGAGGTGCGACGCATAATCCGGCGATCCAAGGCCTACAAAGTCCACGAGGGTGAGTTATACAAGAAAAGCACCACCGGAGTACTCCAGCGGTGCATATCTACGGAAGAAGGGCGGCTGCTCTTGGCCGAAGTCCATGCAGGAATGGGCGGCCATCACGCCGCAGTAAGGGCCCTAGTAAGCAAAGCCTTTCGGGCTGGTTTCTTCTGGCCCACCGCTCGAGTGGACGCCCAGTCGCTTGTCCAGCATTACGTGGGATGCCAACTTTTTGCAAATCAAAGTCACATGCCCCCAACGGCTCTTCGGACTATCCCGATCACGTGGCCTTTTGCGGTCTGGGGGCTGGACATGGTCGGACCACTTAAAGGGGGGACCAAGAAAAATAAATACCTACTGGTCATGGTGGAGAAGTTCACCAAATGGATTGAAGAAAAACCTGTCAAATCAGCCAAATCCGGACCAGTAATCGACTTTATATCTGGCGTGGTGCACCGTTACGGCGTCCCGCACAGTATAATAACGGACAATGGATCCAACTTCACCGCCCAGGAAGTTAAGGACTGGTGCACGAAAATGGGCATTAAGCTCGATTATGCATCGGTGTATCACCCGCAGACCAATGGACAGGTCGAACGAGCCAACGGCCTCATTATGAGTGGTATTAAGCCACGTTTGGTCCGATCTCTTCATGAGTCCGACTGCCATTGGGTGGAGGAACTGGATTCCGTTCTGTGGGGCCTGCGTACTACCCCGAATCGATCAACGGGATACACACCGTTCTTCATGGTCTATGGGGCAGAAGCGGTCCTTCCTTGTGATATTATTCACGATGCACCAAGTGTGCGCATGTACGAAGAAAAGGAGGCCGAGCTAGATCGGCAGGACGACTTGGACGCCTTGGAAGGAGAGCGCGACATAGCTCGGGCTCGCTCTACTTTTTATCAACACCAGGCCCGGCGTTACCAGAGCAGAGAGGTCAGGGCAAAAGCATATAATGCGGGCGAACTCGTCCTACGGCTCCCGGAGAAGCAGAAGCATAAACTCAATCCCAAATGGGAAGGTCCCTTCATAATTGACGAAGTACTCGCAGGAGGGGCTTACCGTCTTCGGAACCCGCCGGACAACCACCTCGAACCAAACCCATGGAACGCAGCTCGTCTTCGGCGCTTCTACGGCTAGACTGGTATCGTCATACTCTTTACCCCCTTTTTTTCTTTCTTTTCTTTGTTATTTCCTTCCCCTCCCACCTTCATTTTTGACAGGTTTGGATTGTTTATCCCCAAGTCTATGTTCGGCTAAACCGATCTTGTACTAAGATTTTCGGCATGCATCCTCAAATGCTAAATCCGAACACAACACCTGGGGGCTTCTTCCCGAAGCCGATGACTATATATTTCAAGCATCTATTCACATTTATCATGTATGCACGTTTCCCTTGTCGATTTTTTACGCCATTATATGAATCAATTCGATCTAAGATTCTTGCCAAGCTGGGTTGCCTCGCTCCTGTGCTTACCCTCTACGTTCCCGATTGTTTGTTACGACCGGGTCATCCGGATGCGTACCTCAGACGGGTGAAGCCGAAAGCTAGCTATCTTCAGCAGAAAATTGGTCGGCTACGACGGGATCAACAAATAAAATTACGGTGGTTATCACCCTTACTCGGGCTTCTTTTATCACGAAAGCAATTAGTCGCATACTAGCAGTATACGACCTTATTATCTACGATTTACGTAGCACCCTGAAGAAAGGTATCGATAGAGGTACTATTTTCTTCGGAAGATGTTTCTTACGCTAAGCAGTAATATAACATATCTCCCTGTGTGCTTTTTTCCGTTCGTACCAAATGGCCGGATTGCCTGGTTCCCCGAACACATCTCACTCTTCTCGAAGTGATATTTTCTAAGGAACACTCCCAAGCTCTTAGCACAGGAGGTCGAAGCCGATGGCCAGTTAAGACAAAGTTTACAACACAGACGGAGCAATATCTTGATTATCAGTACATGGTTACATATAATCACACATCCGGCTGCTGGTCGGGATTGTCTATTAAGGCGTCCAGGGAGCAATCTTCCTGCGAGAGACGGGCGGCGGGCATCACTTGGTCGTACACCAAATGAAGCAGCACTTCTTGCCCATCCGACCCTACCGGCCCAACCCGAGCCATATGCTCGGGGTTAAGGCCGGTATAACGGGTCTTGATCATCGCCCACGCCTCTCGTGCTCCCTCTTGGCAGGCCGAGGTCTTCCATAGCTCGAATCGACTTCGGGCCCCTTTGAATTGATCAACAAGTTTGGTCATCTCCACCGGGGGTTGCTCGGCAGGCCATAGCGCTTTTATCATGCTCTTCATGGCCTTCCGAGCCCGCTCATGAAGGGCGGACAGTTCCTTCAGAAGGCTTTCTTGGTAGGATCCGATCTCTTCTTCGGGCCGCCAGGATAGGAGACCTATACATGAGCCAAGGCATGTCCATTATACTTCACATATTAGAAGAACCGTTCGATGTTATAATCACACTTACCGAACATGCCCCTCTGTAATTTCTGGTTCTCTTCTTGGGCCTGGGCCAATTGAGTCTTTAAGCTCTCAATTTCTTTGGCTTGCTGTTTGTTTTCCACCTGGAGGCGTTTTTTCTCCTCCAATTTTCGCTGAAGCGAAAGGCAGCCAACCTCATACTGGGATTCGGCGTACCTCTGGGATTCTCGGGCTGCATCCAAATCTTTTTGCAATTGCCCTATTGATTCAGCTGCTAAAAGTACCATCGCGTCAGCATGGGATTATATGCTAAGATCAGCAGAATAGTTATACTCACCATGCGCCTCCCGGGTAAACTTCTTCACTTGTTCAAGCTCGGCCTTCATGGTTTCCACCTGTGTTCGGCTCGCTGCCAACTCGTTGGCCAATTGCTCATTCTGCTGCCTTGAGGCCTACGTCATCCATGCAAGCAATATGCGGATCCTTAATTCGGTCGTCCCGACCAAATCACGGCTCGGGGGCTACTGGGTTTGCATTTATGTCCGGATTTTTAAATCACTTACCTTCAGTCCAGACGATATTAGTTTCACAGCTTCGCCGAACCCGGATCGGGCAGCCCCAAGGTGCGCGTCCGCTAAGCATAGAGCATTGAACTCCTGTTCGGAAAACACCGGGTCGCACAGGATTCCTCACCGTCGCCGATGTCTCATCGCGCTCCCCGCCTCGGATTTAGTGACTGATACCTCATCCCCAGAGTGTCCGGGGCTCGAATTGACCATGGGGGCTTCCGCGGCGGGTTCGGCATGGGCAGAAGATCTTGATTCATGCGCATTGCCGGACGTCCCGGTAATGTCCTCGGCAGAGGAGGGTTGTACTCGCTTCCTGGGTAAGTCGAGTAATTTGACATAAGATCTTCTGTAAGATCCTACCGATCATAACAATAATAGATTAAGCGACCGAACAAAGTACCTTTTGGTTGATCGAGTGTTCGGCGCCGTCTCCACGACCGGCTCACATGAGGGACTCCTGTTGGCGCCCGGCTCGGGCATTGCTGCTGTAGCCGACGTTCATCGCGAGGACCAACGATGCTTGGGAGTGGGAGCCGGTTTGTTTGGGTCGACGGAGGACGTCTGCCTTTTGCGGGTAGAATTTTTCTTCTTGCCCGCAGTAGAGGAGGGGAGTGATCCGGGGTGATCAGGTATGATGGCTACCTTGGATCGATCAAGGCTCTCCTGGTAAAAGACCCCGTCTTCATACGCCAGTGACAGCTCCGGATCGTCATGGAATCCTGGATCGTCGTCGCGGGAATAGTTCTCTGGTTGGGGGGGCGGACAGTTGATTGTCTCGGCAAAGCTCCGCCATTCCTGTTTGTGCAGATTATAAGCATTAGTCAAAAAGGGCGAATGAATGCCCGAACTCAAGACGCAGAGTCGAAGGGCTTACCCATTCAATAGGGTTGTAACTCGAGTAGCCCTCCTTGACCTGCAACTAAACAAAATCGTCTTTTTCTCCTTTGTACAAGTCGGCAAATGCGGCTGCCAAGGCCACCGGATTGGCAGGGCCCAACCGTCGGGAGCGAGTAGTGTCACTCGTTCCGTTGTATTGCCACAAAGGATGTATCCTTTGTTGAAGAGGTTGGACGCATCGGGAGATAGCGGCGGCCATCACGTCAATCATTGTCAGCTTGTGGTGAGCCAGTATCCTTACATGGGCGGCCAAGCGTTGAACTTCGGCACTGTCCTCTTGGGACAAACTCCTCGGTCGCCAATTATACTTCTTCTTCGGAGGAGTGTAGGAGTATTCGGGCAAGCCCCTCTGAGCTGGGTCGAATAGGGGAACGTCTTCGATGTAAAACCACTCCGAGGACCACTCTTCGGATTCCTTCTCCGGTGTCCCCGCTGGGTATCCTGTTCCCGCTATGCGACACACTTCGGCTCCTCCGATTTCCCGAATTGTCTCACCCCGAGTTCGGGGGACGAGGCAGAAGTACTTCCTCCATAATTCGAAGTGCGCCTCGCAGCCCAAGAACATTTCGCAGAGAGCGACAAAACCCGAAATGTGTAGAATGGATCCGGGGGTAAGATGATGGAGCTGGATCCCATAGAACTCCAGTAACCCCCGGAGGAAAGGGTGAATGGGGAACCCTAGGCCTCGTAAGAGGAAGGGCACAAAGCATACCCGCTCGCCCGGGTTAGGATTGGGGAAGTTCTCTGCGAAGGCTTCGCCGTCAAAGGAAGTCAAGCCGGCGCGAGTTGTCGCCAGATCTGAGGAAGGAAGATACCCTTGGGTCTCGAGGTCACGCAACCGGAGGAGGGATACGGAGCAACTCGTCCAATCCCCAGGACGGGAGCCGTAAGGGTACGAGGAAGAGCTGGGGGCGCTCGCCATGATTTTGTGATGGTCTCTCGCTTGAAGTTTTTCTCTAAACGGGGAAGAAGAAGAAGCTGTGACCCGGACCACAATTTAACTTGTTTAAATAAGTGGTGCCTCCCTTGCGGGAGGGGTAGTCTTGTAAAAAGCTATCGGGCCGCTCGTCTCCCCTCGGCGCACAAGGATCGAGAAGCGTTGAAGGATATTATGTTGGGTCCCGCAAGTTCTTAGCAATCGAGGACTCTCCGATGACGGGATGGTTGCCAAGCCAGAAGAGGTTGAGGGACTCGCCCCGCAAGTCGAAGACTTCGACACGTAATATTTTCCGGATATACCTCGGCGTTGGAGGCTAGTCCGGGGGCTACTGAGGGAGTCCGGGATTAAGGGGTCCTCGGACTGCCGACCTATTTCTCATGGGTCGGGCTAATGGGCCGCTCGCTGTGAATGAGATTAATCGAAGGCCTTATCACCAAGGAGGAGACCTCAGGAGCCGTGGCGTGTTTATCAAGTTGAAGATGGTAGTTTAGGCGTGTTTTTCCCCCGGTGGGCAACCGACCATGTGTAACCCTAGTGACCCCTGGTGTCTATATAAGCCAGAGGGTTTTAGATCATAGGACACAGAAACTCATCTAGGGTTTTAGCTAGTCGATCTCGAGGTAGATCAACTCTGTAACCTCCATACCATCAATATAATCAAGCAGGACGTAGGGTTTTACCTCCATAGGAGGGCCCGAACCTGGGTAAACATCGTCTTCTTCGTCCCTTTGTTACCATCGATCCTAATCTCACAGCTCGGGACCCCCTACCCGAGATCCGCCGGTTTTGACACCGACAACGTCCTTCTTCAAGATGTAGTAGTCATCATAGGAGCGGACACCATGGTACAAACATCAAAGATAGTCTTGCGCATCAGAAAATGCTGACGAAAATGGTCAGCGAAGAGTGCATCCGGGAAAAGTAGCCGTCCATCAATGTCAAATGGCTGCGCGCCCTGTTGCGGTTGAGAATTCGATGACCCTTGATCGATCCCTTGAAATCTAGAACAAACTCCTCCGCACGCTTCACGTCTTCATGGTCTGCCTGCATCATTGCCGTCTCATCTGTGTATTCCTCCTCATCAAACGAGCCATCGGAGAACCCAACATAGTGCTCGTATATGTTCTCCAAATCAGAATCCATTAGGTGAAGCCCAGCTGGAATGCTGGAGGTGACGGAGACTTAGAGTTCCGGCAGGGGTGTGTTGTGGCGGTCGGTTTGGGGAAGCGGTGGCAAAGGCAAGAGAGAAACAATGAAGTAGAGAAAATGGGGAGGATTTAAGCGCGGGGTCCGGGAAGAGGTTTGGGTGGGCCAGGGGTTTCGGAACCCAATGTGGTTGTTGTCCGGAGTTCCGCAAAGACCCTCATGTTTGTCTCGGGTTTGCCGGAAAAAGTATGTCCAAACCGCTCGAGGGACCGATACAACTTTGGCGTGAGGGGTCAAAGTAGGAGATGCCCTTAACCATATGAACTTTACATACTCTACCGAAATAATAAAGGGAAGGTTAAAAACATCTTGTGCAGAACATTCTGCACACTTGTATTTAAAATCCGGGAATTGCTGAAACTTGATAGCATTATTTAGAGAAAATATGACGTTATACATGATGCACTTTACAAAACAGTCAGCACACTGGGTTCTAGATCCATCGCATACCCAGATTAATCAGCATATGTAGCCCACGGGAATCTTACGGTGTCACTCACAAAGCCATTAAAGCATCTACAGCTGGGCGCCTCAAAAACCCTGAACACCCGGGCAAGCCGTCTGATCACTGACCGATCATGAAAATTTGATCCAGTCGGGCGCCTCAAACGTCCAGGTTGACCGGCATCCCTCATATCTAGCACAAATATGGGGCGGATATGGGGGCCCCCGAGCACGCTCGTCATGTAGGACTGACAATGGGGCCCCACACGGACTCACCCGGAAACCCGGCGGTCCGAAGGGCGCCTCCTCCGTCCCTGCGGTGTGAACGCCGCGTGACGCCGCTTCGACTCGCTGCCTGAGGCTAAATCCAGTTATTTAAGTCGTCCGGCGTCCCCCAGTCCTAGCACATCCACCTCCTCCCTCCCAATGCTGCCACCCAAGCCCGTCTGCCTCATGTCCCTTGCTCTCCGATGCTCTCCGGCGTCGCCATGGTATGGCGGAAGATCGCCACCTAGGCGATGCTCACTCCGGAGTGCCGGATGCAGATCGAGGCAGAAATGCAGGCTAGGCACGCCACCCGCATCGCTGCCGGGCTGCCTCCGGAGTCGTCCGAGTCAAAAGAGGAGGAGGAGGAGCAGTAGCCGAAGGAGGAGGAGGGAGAGTAGCTTCCGGAGCCCATGGACGTGGTGGATCCGAAGGAGGACGAGGCGGAACATCCTGCTCCGGCGTTGAACATGGCGGAGGCGGAGGCAGAGTTCGCGGTCGCCCAAGCCGAGGAGATGGCGGAGCTGTCGGCCATCCTGGAGTCCATCCAGGATGAGGCCTATGTGGAGGCCAAGTGCCAGTTTCTCCGGCAGAAGCAGGCGGAGGCGGATGCGCTCTTTGACAAACTTGATGCGAAGATAGAGGAGGAGGTCGGAGCGGAGCAGCCGAAGGGGCCGGAGACGTCGGAGGGGGCAAAGCTGTAGTTGCCGTCCATGTACCCGCCGGAGGGCACGGAGATAGTCGATATCTCCAACGAGGAGTAGCTACGTAGTACGCAAGCTTTTTATTTTGCGCTCTTTCGTATGGATTTAAGAATCTAGTATGAGATGTCCGGATGCAGTTGTGCGAATTTGAGACATGCCTGGTCACTCCTCACGGACGCGTCCGGGCGCCCGCGAGTGTTTGAGGGTCATATTTGTCATACGGGACCATAGATGCTCCTATATTTGCTCCGCGCACCACCATGCCCTCCTATGACAACACAGGCTCGCAACAGGGAGCGGGCGTGACCCCTTGTTACCCAACCCCGACGCTGGTAGCCACTTTGGTAGCATCCTTCACCTGATGCTTCCTCTTCGTCCTTGTCTTTCTCTGCCTACGCTTCATCCACCTTCACCGCACCTGGACGTCGTGCCAAAGTGCGCAACCCCTCCAAGATGAGGGGCAAGCCCAGCAGTAGCCCAGGCTCGGCCTGGACGCCGCCACCATCGCGCTCATCCCGTCCTTCGCTTACCTGCAGGAGAGCTTGACCTTGCCGCTGGCCGAGTGCGTCATCTGCCTCGGTGCCCTCGACAAGGGGTGATGGTGAGGCAGCTCACGGCCTGCAAACATTTGTTCCATCAAGGGTGTGTTGATGTTTGGCTAATGTCCAATGCGTCGTGCCCGGTCTGCCGCCCGAAGGCTGAACTGTTCGCACCTACACGCGCGTCAGCTTCCGTCGTGCCTGTCGAGATGTGGAACGACGAAACCGCGTCTTTGTAGCCGGAAGCATCGGAAACCACATCGGAGCGGCTTGGGTGGCTCGATGGGTGGGAGTTCGTCTCCCGCTCCGGCCAGGAAGCGGACGTGGAGCGACAACAACATCCTTTAATTCACTAAGCTTCCTAGAATTGAAGCTCTCACAATAAATTGAGGTATCCAATTTGTAATTTTTCCTACGATTTTGACTAGGTCAATGACTCGGTGGGTCCCCTTGATTAGCGTATGGGATGTTGAGTGTAAATCATAATCAATTGAGGTATCCAATTTAGAATTTTGCCTGCAATTTTGACTAGGTCAATGGCTCGGTGGTCCCTTAGTCCCTTTTGTCAACGTATGGGATATTGATAATGTTGCATCGCTCTCCACCTAGATGCGTGGGTTTACTGCCGTTGTGCCACGGTGATACGTCTCCAACGTATCTATAATTTTTGATTGTTCCATGGTGATATATTATCATTCTAGGATACTTTTTGGGTCTTTATTTACCAATTTATAATTGACCCAGTGCCAGTAGTTGTTTTCTGTATGTTTTTTTACTTTTCAGGTTTACAGTACCAAACGAAGTTCAATTGCCATGATTTTTTTTGATGATTTTTTATGGACCAAAAGAATACCTGGGAACCTCGGGAGGAGTCAGGAGGATGCACGAGGGCTCCAGCACACAATAGGGCCCGCCCGGGGGGGCACGCTCTGATGTGTGCTGGCCCCCTCGGGTGCCTCCCGACGCCCATCTCTGGCCTATAAATTCTCTAATATTCCAAAAAACCTAGAAGCAGTCCCGAAACTCTTTTTACGCCGCCGCAAGTCTCTGTTCCGTCGGGAGGCCATCTGGAGCTCTATTCCGGCACCTTGCCAGAGGGGGGATCGATCACGGAGGGCCTCTTCATAAACCTTGCTGCCCTCATGATGATGTGTGAGTAGTTCACCAAACACCTACGGGTCCATAGCTAGTACCTAGATGGCAATCTCTCTATCTCTTGATCTTTAATACAATGATCATCGCATCTTCGCTTTGATCTATCCGATGTAATCCTATTGTGCGGTGTGTTTGTTGGGATCTGATGAATTGTACGTTTATGTTCAGATTATTCATGAAAAGTATTTGAGTCACCCCTGAATATTAAGATTCTTATTTGCATGATAATTATAGCTTCGTAATGCTCTCCGATTTATTGATGTGCTTTGGCCAAGTAGATTGATCTATCTTCAGTGGGAGTGGTGCGTTGTGGTAGGTTCAACCTGACGAGTTTCTATATCCCAGTGACAAAGTATGGGACAAGACGCGCCTTTGTGTTGTTGCTACTAAGGATAACACGATGGGGTTTATTCATATTGCTTGAGTTTACTTTGTCTACATCATGTCATCATTCTTCATGCATTACTCTGTTTGTCATGAACTTAATACGTAGAGAGGCAAGCATAGAAGCGCTCTTGATGTGGAGTAATAGTAATTGGTGCAGGCAGGATTCGGCCTATTTGTTTATGGACGTGATGCCTATATACACATGATCATTGTCGTGAAAATCGCATAACTATCCGCTTTTCTATCAATTACCCAACAGTAATTTGTTACCCACCGTATGCTGCCTACATGAGAGATGCCGCTAGGAAAAACTTTGGCCCCCGAGTCTATTCACTTATAAATTTACAAATGCTACTATTACCTTGCTGCCTTTATTTACTTTTTATTTTATTTTGCAATTTATAATTGTCTACACAACTCATTTGCTTGCAAATAACAAGATCAAGGGGATTGATAACCCTCTTACCCGCGTTGGGTGCAAGTTGTTTGTTCTTTTGTGTGCAGTCGCTGAAGACGGTTGAGGATTGATATTCCTATTGGTTTGATAAACCTTGGTTTCATAACTGAGGGAAATACTTACCCACTTTGTGCTGCAATAACCCGTTCCTCCTCACGGAAAACCCAACGCAGATCACAAGTATCAGGAAGGATTTCTGGCGCCATTGCCAGGGAATATCATCACCAACTATCAAGTAACTTCACACAAATTATCATTCACTTGTTCATATTTTTATTTTATATTATATTTAGTTTGTTTCATAAGAATTGAAAATTCAAAAATATTTATCTTTGCTTGTTACTAGTTTGCTAGTTTGCTTGCTTGCCTAGCTATGTTATCTTTATCTTTATCACACACAAACAGAAAGTAAAAGGCAAAAATAAAGATAAATGGATCCTCGTCCACTTGCTAATCTTTTTAAAAGACCCAATTATGTTGAACCAATTGCTAGTGAGTTGAGTGCACTAGATTTTCCTTATGAGGTCTTGCTTGAAAATCATGAATCTAAAAATTGTGATGAAGTGTTAAAAGAAATTTATAAAGTTATTCATGATAGTTCCATGAATGAAAAACATGATTGCCATGTCGCTAGTATAAATTCTATGAATATCAATTTTGCTAATGATCATGATTGGGGTTATAATCATTATGTTCCTTGTGATCTTGATAATTCTAGCCTTCACAATGAATCTATTATTGAGTATGATAATCATGATGTTCCTTGTGAACTTTAGATAATAATGATCCCACGACTTTGGAGAATGATCAATATTATGATCCTACATATAATGAGAGAGGCAAATATTGTTATAGGAATTTGCATGTTACTCAATTATCTCTCTTTGTGTTGAAATTATTAATGCTTCACTCTTCCTATTTGCATGTGCTGGATATTTCATGTCTTGATAATTTGTTTTCCTATAAAATTCCTATGCATAGGAAGTATGTTAGACTTAAATGAGTTTGTCACATGCTATATGATGCTCTCTTTGTGCTTCAATTCTTATCTTTTATGTGAGCATCATTAAAATTTCAAGCCTAACTTAATGGCTATAAAGAAAGAGCTTGTTGGGAGATAAACCAATACTTTCTGTTTGTTTTTGATAAAATGATTATTTCCTATGTAATGATTATTTTTTTGTGTTTAAATTAGTGTTTGTGTCAAGTAAAGCCTTTGGGATGACTCACAAGATGAGTAGAATCGATGCTGAAACAACATAGAAACTTTTGACTCCAGTACATGAATGTTCATTATTTACTGGAGCGTGATAATGATCTGAATTTTTAACACAGTATTTCTATACAAAGTTTCGAGGTTTCCTAAATTTTCATAATTTTTAAAATTACAGAAGTATAGTTTCTCTACAGATTGCTACAGACTGTTCTGTTTTAGACAGATTCTGTTTTTGCTTGCATAGTTGCTTGTTTTGATTATGCTATGGATTGTATCGGGGGTATAAGCCATGGAGAAGTTGTAATACAGTACCTATTATTCATTTATGAAATAAGAATCAATTTATAACAGTACCTAAAGTATTCAATATGTTGCTTATATTAACGGATCTCACAAAGTTTTGTTGAGTTTTGTGTGATTGAAGTTTTCAAGTTTTGGGTGTTATCACGATGGACAAAGGAATTAGGAGAGGCAAGAGCTTAAGCTTGGGGATGCCCAAGGCACCTCAAGGTAATATTTTAAGGAAGACTCAAGCTTCTAAGCTTGCGGATGCCCCGGAAGGCATCCCCTCTTTCGTCTCAATCCATCAGTATGTTACTTGAAGCTATATTTTTATTCGTCACATGATATGAGTTTTGCTTGGAGCGTCGTTTGTTTTTGTTTGCTTTTACTTTCAGTTTGCCACAATCATCGTTTGCTGTACACACCTATTTAAGAGAGACCCACCTTCATCATAATCTGTTAGAATACTCTATATGCTTCACTTATATCTTTTGAGCTTAGTAGTTGCTCTAGTACTTCACTTATATCTTTTTGAGCACGGTGGCGTGTAGATTTTATAGAAATAATTTCACTCTCGGTCTTCACTTATATTTGTTTGAGAGTTAATAAATAGTGGCGGTAATTTGCATGGGTCATAAGACTAGTCCAAAAATATTAGGTATTCATTGAGTGATAATCAAAACCATCATGTAGCACATATAGAGAAATTGTGGGTTAATGATATTGATGTGGTAATATGAAAATGGTGTGAGTTCATAATTTTTGATTCGTAGAAGTGTCGATATTAAGAGAGGTTAACTTTTTGTTCATTTAAAAATTAAAGAGGCATGGTGATGATGTGTGAGCATTTCTATTCCTCGTGGAAATCCTAGTGTTGTTTCGGGTCGGAAGCGCGCGATGGTTAACTCCTACCAACCTCTTCCCTCGGGGCATGCGAGTAGTACTTTGATTTATGATGAAACTAATAAAACTTTGCAATAAGTATATGAGTTATTTATGACTAATGTGAAACCAAGGACATACACAATCTCACCTTCTCATATTTTCTAGCCTCTTCCGTACCGTGCATAGCCCATTCTCACCTCGAGGATCGGTGCAACTTTTGCCGGTGCATCCAAACTCCATGACATGATACGCTCTATCGCACATAAGCCTCATTATATCTTCCTCAAAACAGCCACCATACCTACCTATCATGGCATTTCCATAGCCATTCCGAGATATCTTGCCATGCAAATTCCATCACCACTTCACATGACTAGTTCGTTCATTGTCATATTGCTTTGCATGATCATATAGAGCGGACATAGTATTTGTGGCAAAGCCACCATTCATCATATTTTTGATACATGTCACGCTAGATCATTGCACATCCTGGTACACTGCCAGAGGCATTCATATAGAGTCATATCTTCATATCAGTTCTTCATATCGAGTTGTAAGTAAATAAAAGTGTGATGATCATCATTGTTAGAGCATTGTCCCGGTGAAAAAATAAAGATGGGGGAGGCCAGATGAGTCCACCATTCTGAATAAAAAATGAGAGAAAATGAGAGAAGGGACTTTGCTACTATCCTTTACCACACTTGTGCCTCAAAGTGGCACATTGTTCCTCATGTAGAGAGTCTCATGATATGTCATTTTCATATGCTTGTGGGAATTACTTTTCATTATTACAAACTTGGCTTGTATATTCCTATGACGGGCTTCCTCAAATGCCCGAGGTCTTCATGAGCAAGAAAGTTGGATGCACACCCCACTTAGCTTCATTTGAGCTTTCATACACTTATAGCTCTAGTGCATCATTTGCATGGCAATCCTTACTCCTTGCATTGACATCTATCGATGAGCATCTCCATAGCTCGTTGGTACGCCTAGTTGACGTGAGACTATCTTCTCCACTTTTTGCCCCTTTGATATCTACCACCATATTCTATTCGACCTAAATGCTACGTCCAATGGTTCACGCTCATGTATCGTGTGAAGAATAAAATGTTGATGCATATTGAAAAAGTACGATCCAATTGCCTGACTTGGACACCGTGGTGCTTGACATTTGTATCAATGTGGTGAAGATGGAGCCATGCCTTGCTAATATAAGAAGATGAATGGGGGGGGGGGGTAAACATTCTTTATGAATCGTATACTTTGAAAGATTGATGATTTGTTTCTTATACTTATAAGTATTGCTATGTTAATATTTGTTGATTCATTGTTTCTCAATGAGCATACATGCATAAGATTACATAATGGATAGCATGTCACATCAAAAATTCTGTTTTTACCATTTACCTACTCGAGGACGAGCAGGAATTAAGCTTGGCGGTGATTGATACGTCTCCAATGTATCTATAATTTTTTATTGTTCCATGCTGATATATTATCATTCTAGGATACTTTTTGGGTCTTTATTTACCAATTTATAATATTTTTGAGCACTAACCTATTGACCTAGTGCCCAGTGCTAGTTGTTGTTTTCTGCATGTTTTTTTACTTTCCAAGTTTACAGTACCAAACGAAGTACAATTGCCACGAAACTTTTTGATGATTTTTTATGGACCAAAACCCTCGGGAGGAGTCAGGAGGCCGCACGAGGGCTCCACCACACAACAGGGCGCACCCTGGGGGGCACGCTCTGATGTGTGCTGTCCACCTCGGGTACCTCCCGATGCCCCTCTCTGGCCTATAAATTCTCTAATATTCCAAAACCCCTAGAGGCAGTCTCGAAACTCTTTTTACGCCGCCGTAAGTCTCTGTTCCGTCGCGAGGCCATCTGGAGCTCCGTTCCGGCACCCTGCCGGAGGCGGGATCAATCACGGAGGGCCTCTTCATCAACCTTACTGCCCTCATGATGATGTGTGACTAGGTCACCGCAGACCTACGGGTCCATAGTGTTGGGGAACGTTGCATGGGAAACAATTTTTTTCCTACGCACACACAAGATCTATCCATGGAGATGAGCATCTACGAGAGGGGATATAGGATCCACATACCCGTGTAGATCGCGAAGCGGGAAGCGTTAAGAAACGCGGTTGATGTAGTCAAACGTCTTCGCGATCCAAATCGCAAGCCATCCCGCGATCCAATCACGATCTAGTGCCAAACAGACGACACCATCGCGTTCAGCACACGTACAGCTCGATGACGATCTCCGCCTCCTTGATCCAGCAAGCGAGGGTGGAGAGGTAGATGAGTTCTCCGGCAGCACAACGGCGTCGTGGCGGTGGTGGTGGAGCAATCTCAGCAGGGCTACGCCTAGCACTACCGAAACCGCGAACGGAGGAGAAAACGATCTAGGGAGAGAGAGGGGCGCCAAGGGCTTCGTGTGTACTCTTGGGGTGCCCCCTCCCCTCTATATATAGGTGGAGGGGCATGGAGATCAGCCCCTCCAAGCCCTAGGGCGCAGCCAAGGGGGACGAGTTGGACTCCTAGTCCAATTCCCTCCCTTTCCATAAACAGGTGGACTTTCCACCTCTCCCAAGCCACATGGGCCTTGAGGGACTTGTGCGCCTGGCCCAATAAGGCCAGGGCGCCTCCCCTCAGCCCATGCAAACCCTTGGGACGTGCTGGAACGCTTGGTGGACTTCCGGACTCCTCCGGAAGTTTCCGGAACCTTCTAGAAGCTTCCCGATACATACATAACTCATTAATACTGAAACGTCCTCGAACGTTAAGTGTGCAGACCCTGCGGGTTCGAGAACTATGTAGACATGACCGAGACACCTCTACGGTCAATAACCAATAGCAGGACCTGGATGCCCATATTGGTTCTTACATATTCTACGAAGATCTTTATCGGTTGAACCTCTATGTCAAGGATTTAGTTAATCCCATACGCTGTTCCTTTTGTTTATCGGTATGTTACTTGCCCGAGATTCGATCGTCGGTATCTCCATACCTAGTTCAATCTCGTTACCGGCAAGTCTCTTTACTCGTTCCGTAATACAAGATCCCATGGCTAACTCTTTAGTCACTTTGCTTGCAAGGCTCATTGTGTTGTTGTATTACTGAGTGGGCCCTGCGATACCTCTCCGTCACACGGAGCAACAAATCCCAGTCTTGATCCATGTCAACTCAACAGACACGCTCGGAGATACCTGTAGAGCATCTTTATAGTCACCCAATTACGTTGTGATGTTTGATACACACAAGGTACTCCTCCGGTGTCAGTGAGTTACATGATCTCATGGTCATAGGAACACATACTTGACATGTAGAAAACAATAGCAATAAACCGACACGATCATATGTTTCGTTCATAGTTTGGGTCTTGTCCATCACATCATTCTCCTAATGATGTGATCTCATCATCAAATGACAACTCTTGTCCATGGATAGGAAACCACAACCATCTTTGATTGACGAGCTAGTCCATTAGAGGCTTACTAGGGACACATTGTTGTCTATGTACCCACACAAGTATTTGAATTTCCAATCAATACAATTATAGCATGGATAATAAACATTTATCATGAACAAGGAAATATAATAATAACTATTTTATTATTGCCTCTAGGGCATATTTCCAACAGTCTCCCACTTGCACTAGAGTCAATAATCTAGCTCACATCACTATGTGATTTACATTGTAATGAATCTAACACACATACAGTTCTGGTGTTGATCATGTTTCCCTCGTGGAAGAGGATTAGTCAACGGATCTGCAACATTCTGATCCATGTGTACTTTGCATATATTTATGTCTCCTCCCTCGATGTAATCGCGGATGGAGTTGAAGCGTCGCTTTATGTGTCTTGTCCTCTTGTGAAACCTTGGTTCCTTGGCTAGAGCAATGGCACCAGTGTTGTCACAGAACAGAGTCGTTGGGTTTAGTGCACTGGGCACTACTCCAAGATTCGTCCTTAACTGCTTCATCCAGACACCTTCCTTTGTCGCCTCCGAGGCGGCTATGTACTCCGCTTCGCATGTAGAATCAGCTACCACGCTTTGCTTGGTACTGCACCAGCTTACCGCTCCTCCATTGAGAACAAATACGTATCCGGTTTGAGACTTAGAGCCATCCGGATCAGTGTCAAAGCTTGCATCGACGTAACCCTTTACGACGAGCTCTTGATCACCTCCATAAACGGGAAACACTTCCTTAGTCCTTTTCAGGTACTTTAGGATATTCTTGACCGCCATCCAGTGATCCACTCCTGGATTACTTTGAAACCTTCTGGCCATACTTATGGCAAGGCTGACATCTGGTCTTGTGCACAGCATTGCATACATGATAGAGCCTATCGCAGAAGCATAGGGGATGACACTCATCTTTTCTCTATCCTTTGCAGTTACTGGGCATTGAGTCTTACTCAACTTCACACCTTGTAACATAGGCAAGAACCCTTTCTTGGACTAATCCATTTTGAACTTCTTCAAAACTTTATCAAGGTATGTGCTTTGTGAAAGTCCTATCAAGCGTCTTGATCTATCTCTATAGATCTTGATGCCTAATATGAAAGCAGCTTCTCCAAGGTCCTTCATTGAAAAACTCTTGTTCAAATATTCCTTCACGCTTTCCAAAAATTCTATATTGTTTCCAATCAGTAATATGTCATCCACATATAAAACCAGAAACACTATAGAGCTCCCACTCACTTTCTTGTAAATACAAGCTTCTCCATAAACTTGTATAAACCCAAACGCTTTGATCACCTCATCAAAGCACTTATTCCAACTCTGAGATGCCTGCTCCAGTCCATAAATGTATCGCTGGAGCTTGCAAACTTTGTCAGCATTCTCTGGATTGACAAAACCTTCTGGTTGCATCATATACAACTCTTCCTCAAGGAAACCATTGAGGAACGCTGTTTTGACATCCATCTGCCAAATTTCATAATCAAAAAATGCAGCTATTGCTAACATGATTCTGACGGACTTTAGCATCACTACGGGAGAGAAAGTCTCGGCGTAGTCAATTCCTTGAACTTGTGAAAAAACCTTTGCCACAAGTCGAGCTTTATAGACGGTGACATTACCGTCCGCGTCCGTCTTCCTCTTAAAGATCCTTTTATTCTGAATGGCCTTCCGCCCTTTAGGTAATACTTCCAAAGTCCACACTTTGTTTTCATACATGGATCCTATCTCGGATTTCATGGCCTCTAACCATTTGTTGGAATCCGGGCCCACCATCGCTTCTCCATAGCTCGTAGGTTCATCGTTGTCCAACAACATGACCTCCAAGACAGGGTTACCGTACCACTCAGGAGCAGTACGTGCCCTTGTCGACCTACGAGGTTTGATAGTAACTTGATTCGATGCTTCATGATCACTATCATTAGCTTCCTCTTCAACTGATGTAGGCTTCACAGAAACATTTTTCTACGCTGCGCTACTCTCTGGTTGAAGTGAAGGTTCAACAACCTCAGCAAGTTCTATCTTCCTCCCACTCAATTCTTTCGAGAGAAACTCTTTCTCGAGAAATGACCCGTTCTTAGCGACAAACACTTTGCCTTAGGATCTGAGATAGAAGGTGTACCCAACTGTCTCTTTTGGGTATCCTATGAAGACGCATTTCTCCGCTTTGGGTTCCAGCTTTTCAGGCTGAAGCTTTTTAACATAAGCATCGCATCCGCAAACTTTAAGAAACGACAACTTTGGTTTCTTGCCAAAGCATAGTTCATACGGCGTCATCTCAACGGATTTAGATGCTACACTATTTAAAGTGAATGCAGTTGTCTCTAACGCATAACCCCAAAACGATAGTAGCAAATCGGCAAGAGACATCATAGACCGCACCATATCCAATAAGGTTCGATTACGACGTTCGGACACACCATTACGCTGTGGTGTTCCAGGTGGCGTCAACTGGGAAACAATTCCACATTGTCTTAAGTGATTGCGAAACTCATAACT
Organism: Elymus sibiricus; assembly: GCA_039707655.1. Lineage (NCBI taxonomy): Eukaryota > Viridiplantae > Streptophyta > Magnoliopsida > Poales > Poaceae > Elymus > Elymus sibiricus. Next base: position 129,565,084 of record CM077667.1, read on the forward strand.
CAGATATTCTCCTCCTCGATCAGATCGTAGGAATTTAATCTTCTTGTTACTTTGATTCTCAACTTCACTCTGAAATTGCTTGAACTTTTCAAACGTTTCAAACTTATGTTTCATTAAGTAAATATACCCATATCTACTTAAGTCATCGGTGAAGGTGAGAAAATAACGATATCCACCGCGCGCCTCAATACTCATCGGACCGCACACATCAGTATGTATGATTTCCAACAAGTCACTTGCCCGTTCCATTGTTCCAGAGAACGGGGTCTTAGTCATCTTGTCCATGAGGCATGGTTCACATGTGTCAAGTGATTCAAAATCAAGTGACTCCAAAAGTCCATCAGTATGGAGTTTCTTCATGCGTTTTACACCAATATGACCTAAGCGGCAGTGCCACAAGAAAGTGGTACTATCATTATCAACTCTACATCTTTTGGCATCAATGTTATGAACATGTGTATCATCACTATCGAGATTCAATAAGAATAAACCCCTCACAATGGGTGCATGACTGATGTCTACTACGCAACTTTATTCTTGTAGACTTTGTTGGGCCTCCAAGCGCAGAGTTTTGTAGGACAGTAGCAATTTGCCCTCAAGTGGATGACCTAAGGTATATCAATCCGTGGGAGGTGTAGGATGAAGATGGTCTCTCGCAAACAACCCTGCAATCAAATACAAGAAATCTCTTGTGTCCCCAACACACCCAATACAATGGCAAATTGTATAGGTGCACTAGTTGGGCGAAGAGATGGTGATACAAGTGCAATATGGATGGTAGATATAGGTTTTTGTAATTTGAAAATATAAAAACAGCAAGGTAACAAATAGTAAACAACGAGCAAAACGTTGTATAAATGCTTGGAAACAAGGCCTAGGGTCCATACTTTCGCTAGTGCAATCTCTCAACAATGCTAATATAATTGGATCACATAACCATCCCTCAACGTGCAACGAAGAATCACTCCAAAGTTCTTATCTAGTGGAGAACATAAGAAGAAATTGTTTGTAGGGTACGAAACCACCTTAAAGTTATCCTTTCCGATCGATCTATTCAAGAGTTCGTACTAAGATAACATCAAATTATCCTTTCCGTTCGATCTATCTAAGAGTTCGTACTAGAATAACACCATATGATACTCATCAACCAACTCTAATGTCACCTAGATGCTCCAATGTCACCACAAGTATCCATGAGTTAATTATATGATACGCATCAAACAATTTCAGAATCATAATACTCAATCCACACAAGGAACCTCAAAGAGTGCCCCAAGATTTCTATCAGAGAAAGTAGGACAAGAACGTGTATCAACCCCTATACATAGATTACCCCAATGTCACCGCGGGAATACGCAAGTTGAGTACCAAAACATATATCAAGTGAATCAATTGAACACCCCATTGTCACCACGGGTATCCGCACGCAAGACATATATCCAGTGTTCTCAAATCCATAAAAGTATTCAATCCGGTAACGAAATCTCAAAGGGAAAACTCAATTCATCACAACTAGATAGAGAGGGAAACACATCATATGATCCGACTATATTAACAAAGCCCGTGATACATCAAGATCGTGACATCTCAAGAACACGAGAGAGAGAGAGAGAGAGATTGAACACATAGCTACTGGTACATACCCTCAGCCCCGGGGGTGGACTACTCCCTCCTCATCATGGCCTCCGCCGGGATGATGAAGATGGCCACCGGAGATTGATTCCCCTCTCCGGCAGGGTACTGGAACATCTCCAGATTGGTTTTTCGTCGATACAGAGAGTTGCAGCTGCGAAGCTGTGTTTCGTTGACTCCTCTAGGGTTTTTGGATTTTCTGGGAATTTATAGGCATGATAGTCGGTTGAGGGGGTGCCCGAGGTGCCCAGCCCCCACCAGGCTGCGCCAGGGGCCCTCTAGCGCGCCCTGGTGGGTGCTGGCCACCCTGGGCCCCCTCTTCTGGTGTTCTTTGGCCCATCTTATTTCTTCTGGTCCGTAAAAAATCCACAAAAATCCCCACAGCGTTTTGTCTCCGTTTGGTACTGATTTTCTGCGAAGTAAAAAACAGCAACTGGCACTTTGGCACTATGTCAATAGGTTAGTCCCAAAAAATGATATAAAGTTGTAATGAAATGATTGTAAAACATCCAAGAATGATAATATAACAGCATGGAACAAGCAAAAATTATAGATACGTTGGAGACGTATCAATGACCATAAAAGATATTACTCATATAAATAGAACAACCATTATTCTCTGACTTAAATGAGTAACCGTCTCGCGATAAACAAGATCCATATAATGTTCATGCTTAACGCAGGCACTAAATAACAATTATTCAGGTTCATCACTAATCCGGATGGTAATCGAAGAGCGAGCGTGCCGACGGCAATCACATCAACCTTGGAACCATTTCCCACGCGCATCGTCACTTCGTCCTTTGCCAGCCTCCGTCTATTCCGCAGTTCCTGTTTTGAGTTGCAAATGTGAGCAACCGAACCGGTATCAAATACCCAGGCACTACAACGAGAGTTGGTAAGGTACACATAAATAACATGTATATCATATATACCTTGTTTGGTGTTGGCCGCCTTCTTGTCGGCCAGATACTTGGGGCAGTTCCGCTTCCAGTGGCCAGTACCCTTGCAATGAAAGCACTCAGTTTCTGGCTTGGGTCCAGCCTTGGGTTTCTACACGGGAGGGGCAACTTCTTTGCCACTCTTCTTGGAGTTACCCTTCTTGCCCTTGCCATTCTTCTTGAAACTAGTGGTTTTATTGACCATCAACACTTGATGCTCCTTCTGGATTTCAGACTCAGCGACTTTCAGCATCGCAAACAGCTCGGCAACTGACTTGTTCATCCCTTGCATGTTATAGTTCAACACAAAGCTCTTGTAGCTAGGTGGCAGTGATTGAAGAACTCTGTCAATGATCGCCTCCGGCGGGAGGGCAATTCCCAACTCAGCCAGAAGGTTGGAATACACAGACATTCTGAGTACGTGCTCACTAGCACACCCGTTCTCCTCCATTTTACAAGCATATAATTTATCGGAGGTCTCATACCTCTCGATCCGGGCATTCTTCTCAAAGATAAACTTCAACTCCTGGAACATCTCATATGCTTCATGACGTTCAAAACGCCTTTGAAGTCCCGGCTCTAAGCCATACAGCATAGCACACTGAACTATTAAGTAATCATCCGAACGCGACTGCCAGGTGTTCACAACATCTGGAGACGACACTGGAGCGAGTGGCTCACCGAGCGATGCATCAAGGACATAAGACTTTTGGGAAGCCGTGAGGATAATCCTCAGATTACGGGCCCAGTCTACAAAGTTACTTCCATCATCTTTCAGCTTAGCTTTCTCTAGGAACGCATTGAAATTCAGGGGAACTACTGCGTGAGCCATTGATCTACGACATAAAATTTGCAAAGACAACTTAGACTATTGTTCAAGATAATGAGTCAATCATATTACTTATAAAACTCCCACTCAAATTGACATCCCTCCGGTCATCCGAGTGCTCCATGATCCAAATTCACCAACCCAAGTCAGATCATCACGTGAGATGAGGTGGTTTCAATGGTGAACATCTCCATGTTGATTATATCTACTATATGACTCATGTTCGACCTTTCGGTCTCTTGTGTTCCGAAGCCATGTCTGTACATGCTAGGCTCGTCAAGTTTAACCCGAGTGTTCCGCATGTGCAACACTGGCTTGCACCCGTTGTATGTGAACGTAGAGTCTATCACACCCGATCCTCCCGTGGTGTCTCGAAACGACAAACTTTCGCAATGGTGCACACTCGGGGAGAACACAATTTTATCTTGAAATTTTAGTGAGGGATCACCTTATAATGCTACCGTCGTCCTAAGCAAAACAAGGTGCATAAAAGGATTAACATCACATGCAAATCATAAGTGACATGATATGGCCATGATTTTTCTGCTTTTGATCTCCATCTTGAAAGCACCGACTTGATCTCCATCGTCACCGGTATAACACCATGATCTCCATCAACGTGTCACCATGAGGTTGTCATGCCAACTATTGCTTCTACAACTATTGCTAACTCATATTAAAGACAACCATATGGCTCCTGCCAGTTGCCGTACTCATCGACATGCAAGTCATGATAATCTATACAAAACATGATCATCTCATACATCACATATATCTCATCATGTTTCTGGCCATATCATATCACATCATAGCCTGCAAAAACAAGTTAGACATCCTCTAATTTGTTGTTGCATGTTTTACGTGGCTGCTATGGGTATCTAGCAAGAACGATTCTTACCTACGCAAAACCACAACGGTGATGTACAAGTTGCTATTTCACCTTCTACAAGGACCGCCTCCGTCGAATCCCGATTCAACTAAAGTGGGAGAGACAGACACCCGCCAGCCATCATATGCAACAAAGTTACATGTCAGTCGATGGAACCGGTCTCTCGTACGTGGACGAGTAAGGTTGGTCTGAGCCGCTTCATCCCATAATACCGCTGAATCAAGAAAAGACTAAGGAGGGAAGCAATCTGCATATCAACGCCCACGAACTCCTTTGTGTTCTATTCGTGATCTCATCAACGCATAGACCTAGCTCATGATGCCACTGTTGGGGAACGTTGCATGACAAAAAAATTCCTACGCACACACAAGATCTAGTGCCGAACGGACGGCACCTCCGCGTTCAGCACACGTACAGCTCGATGACGATCTCCACCTCCTTGATCAAGCAAGCAAGGGCAGAGAGGTAGATGAGTTCTCCGGCAGCACAACGGCGTGGTGGCGGTGGTGGTGGAGCAATCTCAGCAGGGCTACGCCTAGCGCTACCGAAACCGCAAACGGAGGAGAAAACGATCTAGGGAGAGAGAGGGGCGCCAAGGGCTTCGTGTGTACTCTTGGGGCGCCCCCTCCCCTCTATATATATAGGTGGAGGGGCATGGAGATCAGCCCCTCCAAGCCCTAGGGCGCAGCCAAGGGGGAGGAGTTGGACTCCTAGTCCAATTCCCTCCCTTTCCATAAACAAGTGGACTTTCCACCTCTCCCAAGCCACATGGGCCTTGAGGGACTTGTGCGCCTAGCCCAATAAGGCCAGGGCGCCTCCCCTCAGCCCATGCAAACCCTTGGGACGTGGTGTAACCCTTGGTGGACTTCCGGACTCCTCCGGAAGTTTCCGGAACCTTCTAGAAGCTTCCCGGTACAATACCGAAAAAACCCGAAACTTTTCCGGTAGCCAAAATATGACTTCCCATATATAAATCTTTACCTCCGGACCATTCCGGAACTCCTCGTGATGTCCATAATCTCATCCAGGACTCCGAACAACCTTCAGTAACCAACATACATAACTCAATAATACCGAAACGTCAGCGAACGTTAAGTGTGCACACCCTGTAGACATGACCGAGACACCTCTACGGTCAATAACCAATAGCGGGACCTAGATGCCCATATTGGTTCCTACATATTCTACGAAGATCTTTGTCGATTGAACCTCTATGTCAAGGATTCAGTTAATCCCGTACGTTGTTCCCTTTGTTTATCGGTATGTTACTTGCCCGAGATTCGATCGTCGGTAACTCCATACCTAGTTCAATCTCGTTACCGGCAAGTCTCTTTACTCGTTCCATAATACAAGATCCCGTGGCTAACTCTTTAGTCACTTTGCTTGCAAGGCTCATTGTGATGTTGTATTACCGAGTGGGCCCTGAGATACATTTCCGTCACACGGAGCAACAAATCCCAGTCTTGACCCATGTCCTCAATAGACACCCTCAGAGATACCTGTAGAGCATCTTTATAGTCACCCAATTACGTTGTGACATTTGATACACACAAGGTACTCCTCCGGTGTCAGTGAGTTACATGATCTCACGGTCATAGGAACACATACTTGACATGCAGAAAACAATAGCAATAAACCGACACGATCATATGCTACGTTCATAGTTTGGGTCTTGTCCATCAGATCATTCTCCTAATGACGTGATCTCATCATCAAATGACAACTCTTGTCCATGGCTAGGAAACCACAACCATCTTTGATTGACGAGCTAGTCCATTAGAGGCTTACTAGGGACACATTGTTGTCTATGTACCCACACGTGTATTTGAGTTTCCAATCAATACAATTATAGCATGGATAATAAACATTTATCATGAACAAGGAAATATAATAATAACTATTTTATTATTGCCTCTAGGGCATATTTCCAACACATATCTAGTACCTAGATGGCAATCTCTCTATCTGTTGATCTTCAATACAATGATCATCGCATCTTCACTTTGATCTATCCGATGCAATCCTATTGTGCGGTGTGTTTATTGGGATCGGATGAATTGTGGGTTTATGTTCAGATTATTCATGAAAAGTATTTGAGTCACCTCTGAATATTAAGATTCTTATTTTCATGATCATTATAGCTTCTTAATGCTCTTCGATTTATTGATGTGCTTTGGCCAAGTAGATTGATCTATCTTCAGTGGGAGTGGTGCGTTGTGGTAGGTTCAACCTGACGAGTTTCTATATCCCAGTGACAAAGTAGGGGACAAGATGCGTCTTTGTGTTGTCGATACTAAGGATAACACGATGGGGTTTATTCATATTGCTTGAGTTTACTTTGTCTACATCATGTCATCGTTCTCCATGCATTACTCTGTTTGTCATGAACTTAATACGTAGAGAGGCAAGCATAGAAGCGCTCTTGAAGTGGAGTAATAGTAATAGGTGCAGGCAGGAGTCGGCCTATTTGTTTACGGACGTGATGCCTACATACACATGATCATTGCCATGAAAATCGCATAACTATCCGCTTTTCTATCAATTGCCGAACAGTAATTTGTTACCCACCGTATGCTGCCAACATGAGAGATGCCGCTAGGGAAAACTATGGCCCCCCCGGTCTATTTACTTATAAATTTGCAAACGCTACTATTACCTTGCTTCCTTTATTTACTTTTTATTTTATTTTGCAATTTAAAATTATCTACAATTATCTACACAACTCATTTGGTTGCAAATAACGAGATCAAGGGGATTGACAACCCTCTTGCCCGCGTTGGGTGCAAGTTGTTTGTTCTTTTGTCTGTAGCCGCCGAAGACGGTTAAGGATTGTTATTCCTATTGGTTCGATAAACCTTGGTTTCAGAACTTAGGGAAATACTTACCCATTTTGTGCTGCAATAACCCGTTCCTCTTCATGGAAAACACAACGCAGATCACAAGTATCACACGGCCATGATGTCCCCGAGGTGGGAAACGCTCGTGTCGCCGCCTAAGATGTAAGAGCTGGGAGTCCCGCATCCTTCCTAGTTGCATCTTGCATTGTTGCAAATCGGCTTTGTTTGCTACCTTGGGGATCATATATGGTCTTCACAAACGCCACACACTTAGGATAGACACCATCGACAAGGTAGTACCACATGGTGTAGTTGTGTTTGTTGACGATGGAGTTGCACGGTGGGGCTTCCCCATCACAAAGTCTCTTGAACAAAGGAGATCACTGGAGCACATTGATGTCATTGCACGAACTTGGCATGCCAAATCCACAAATCCTTCGATGCCACTACTTCAAGTACGATGATAGCTTATTTGACGTGATCTTGGTATTGCCCATGCAAACCTATTGGGAAGTTCTTCCATTGTCAGTGCATGCAATCAACTGAACCTAACATACCTGGGAATCCTCTTGCTGCTCCAATTGCCAATATTTTTTATGGGTCCTCTACACTTGGTTCTCTTAGGTACTCTGGTCCAAACACCTTCACTACAGTGCGCGCAAATTGCACTGTGGTCGCCAGGACCGTGCTCTCTCCCATCCTTATTTCGATATCAATTGTATCTGTGGCCTTCCCATAAGCAAGCATCTCAAGAGTAGTCATGCATTTCCACATAGGAAGGAAAGAAAGTTGTCCGCACCAATCCTTCCTCAACTTGAAGTTGCCATCAGTGTTCTCCACGACAGTCACTATATGCAAGAACGAATTTCTGCTCATTCGATAGTGACGTCGAAAGAAACTTTCATGGAATGTTGGCTCCGCCATGAATTAGGCCATGTACATAAGACTTGCACCGAAAATCCTATCGCGAGGAATAACTTTACGACCCTTTATGGAACCCTTGAAGTTTAGGATGTGTTCCTCTTCCTTCTCCAACTCAACTTGGATGCTCATCATTTTTGTATCCTCATTGTCTGAATCCAACGAGGTGATGAACTTGTTTTATATGAATTCGTCAAGTTTGGTCTTCCCATAGCCATCATTCAACGAGGAATCCATCCGTGACCTAGAAATAATGATTGAAAGAATAAAAATCTGGCTCCATCATTTCATCGAACGCGTAGAGTGTGAGGTGCATATATGGGGAGATGCACGTACCGACGTGGCGGCGACCTTGACCGATTGTGGCGTCATCATCGATGGTGTGGGAAGTGGCCTTCGGTGACGAAGCTCTGGGTTTGGGATGACGGCAGAGCAACGATGTCAGCGGAACTCCTATGGCAGTTGTGCGACCGAGGACCAACAAAGAAGAGGAGAGAGGTGGTCGGGCAAGGAGGGTGACAGATATATGTGAATTGGTACATGCCCTAGTGGACAGTGCGACATGACAGGCGTGTCGGTGTCCCCATATCCTCCCCCGATATGGGTCGGGTATGGGGACTGTCGATCAGTTCGGCCATTTGGGCCGGATATGGGTGTCCGGTTGGGTGGTATTTCTTTCGTCCAAAAGACAAAGTGGCCCGCCGCGCGTTTGAGGCGGATATGAGGGTCTGGTTATGGATGATATTATATTTTGGATTGAAGGTTGTAGTTGGCTAATACAGGGAGACAAATACAAAATTATGATGCGTGACATCCACCGTTTCTCCCTTTGATACTTTTTTGATAATAAACCAATCAACACAATTAGACTTGTATGCGTTGCTAATTTATATTTTTGCGCACAAACCATGCATTACTACAGTAGTATATTCAAAAATGAAAACTGAATTAAATCAATCAGTGTTGCATTTCATTCATGAGGAGATGTTACAAAGCTTAAGATGAGCACACAGATACAACAACTCATCCGAAGAGCAGATGAGATAGCGACGAGCCACACTAGTGGAGAAATGGCTAGACACAACTCTTGTTGGTGGCGCACCATTTTCACACAATGCCATCCAAAGTTGTCAGAATCGCCACTCAAGTCTTAGAATCTTACGACCTTACGATCCAAATTAGCCCCTCCGATTCTACGATTTTGCTCATAGAATCTAAGTTTCTACGATCCTGATAGTTACGATTCTACGATTCACGATCCTAGCAATGGAGTTAAGATCCGATTCAGAATCGCGATTCTGACAACTTTGACGCCAGCACTATTTTCTGGCGTCGGCTAAATTGGTACGACAGCTGTAAACAGTTAGTGCTGGCGTGGCTATTTTTGGGCACGTCACAAGTCTGTTGGCCCACCTGTACTCACCGTTTGGAATATAGTGGTGGCGTTGAATTTCTGTGCACACCATAGCGAATTAATTTAGTGCTTGCGTGCCAAGTTATTTTACGCCAGAAACAATATTTCCACTTAAACTAGTATTTTAAGTATTTAAAGATTATACTAGTCAAAAAATAATAAACATTTTATATTACATTATTGACATCGTTATTGCTACCAGTTCTAATTTTAAGCATTTAATTATGTTAAGTCTTTCAGTAAGCTTAATTAGTATTTTTTAATTGGGCTGTTATTAGCTATGGCGTTGCATTTTAGGTCCACGCCAGCAACGGCCCACTTGAGTAAACTCTCACGCCTAAGTAAAAGACATAAGTCGCCACCCTTTCATTTCAACTCCTCCTCGACCAGTCGCCGCCCGTCGCCTCCTGATACGTCTCCAACGTATCTATAATTTATGAAGTATTCATGCCATATTTACAACAATTTTATATGGTTTTGGTATGATTTGCATGGAACTAACCCGGACTGACGCTGTTTTTAGCAAAACTATCGTGGTGTTGTTTTTTTGTGTAGAAATAAAAGTTCTCCAAATGCAACGAAACTTTTTGACGATTTTTTGGAACAAAAGAGGCACTAGAAGCTTTGTGGGAGGGCCAGAAGAGCCACAAGGTGGCCACAACCCACCAGGGTGCGCTAGCCCCCTTTGGCGTGCCCTGGTGTCTTGTGGGCCCCTCGTGGCCCATCTTCGGGTGAAACCGATGGCCAGAAATCCTATATATTCAGAAACCCCCAGAAACAACCCTAGATGAGAAGTTCTGCCGCGCAACTCTTTGTATCGATGAAAAACCAATCTGGAGGCATTCCAATACCCTTCCGGAGAGGGTAGATCATCTCCGGTGGCCATCTTCATCATTCCGGTGGAGGCCATGACGAGGAGGGAGTATTCCACCCTCGGGGCTGAGGGTATGTACCAGTAGCTATGTGTTAAATCTCTATATTCTCATGTTCTTCAGATGTCACGATCTTGATGTATCATGGGCTTTGTTAATATAGTCGGATCATATGATGTTATTCCCTTGCTATCATGTTGTGATATATTGAATCTTTCCCTTTGAGATGTCGTTATGTTGGATTGAATATTTTGGTTGAGAACACTTGATGTACGTCTTGCGTGGGATACCCGTAGTGACATTGGGGTATTCTATTGATTCACTTGATATATGTTGAGGCATCAACTTGCGGATTCCGGTGACCTAGGGGATCTTTGCACAGGGGTTGATTGCACGTTTTCATACCATGTTATCCGATAGAAATCTTGGGGCACTCTTTGAGGTTCTTTGTGCTGGCTTGAGTATTACGAATCTGAAATTGTTTGATGTGTATCGTATAATTAAATCATGGATACTTGTGGTGACATTGGAGTATCTAGGTGACATTAGAGTTGGTTGACGCATATCATATGGTGTTATTTTAGTACGAAATCTTAGATAGATCGATCGGAACAGATAACTTGGTGTTATTTTATTATGAACTCTTGATAGATCGATCGGAAAGGATAACTTTAAGGTGGTTTCGTACCCTACAAACAATTTCTTCTTATGTTCTCCGCTAGATAAGAACTTTGGAGTGATTCTTCGTTGCACGTTGAGGGATGGTTATGTGATCCAATTATATTAGCATTGTTGAGAGATTGCACTAGCGAAAGTACGGACCCTAGGCCTTGTTTCCAAGCATTGCAATACCGTTTATGCTCACTTTTATTACTTGCTACATTGCTGTTTTTATATTTTCAGATTACAAAAACCTATATCTACCATCCATATTGCACTTGTATAACTATCTCTTTGCCGAACTAGTGCACCTATACAATTTACCATTGTATTTGGTGTGTTGGGGACACAAGAGACTTTTTATTATTTGGTTGCGGGGTTGTTTGAGAGAGACCATCTTCATCCTACACCTCCCACAGATTGATAAACCTTAGGTCATCCACTTGAGGGAAAATTGCTACTGTCCTACAAAACTCTGCACTTGGAGGCCCAACAAAGTCTACAAGAATAAAGTTGCATAGTAGACATCAAGCTCTTTTCTTGCGCCGTTGCCGGGGAGGTGAGTGCTTCAAGGTATATCTTTAGATATTGCAATTGAATCTTTTAGTTTCTTTTTTATCACTAGTTTGGTTTATAAAACAAACTAAAAAATGGAATTGAGGTGGCCTCATATTATTCATCTTTATCATGTCTTTCTTGAAAATGATGGAAAGGAAAATTGTGCTCAATTGATAGAAGAACAATTCAATAAAATGTTTGGCATAAATGATGAGCATGATTGCAATGTTGTTAGTATGAATTCTATGAATATCCAAAATACTAATGATGATTGCACTAGTCATGATAAAAATGTTTCTTATAAGCATGTCAATTTTTGTGGAGTGCATAAAGTTTGTGAAGACGTGCCTTATAGGGATGATAGATTTTGTAAGAAGCATAAACATGATAGAACAAATTTTTTGCTCAAAGTTATAGATGAATTTGCTACAAAATTATGTTCTCTTTGTCCTATTATTTGTGAACTTTGCAATAAAGTTGGTCATCATAATTTCCAATGCAAAGTTTTTCATGATAAAATCATGGCCAAATATTGTAATGACTTGATCACCCTTGAACTTTATAATGAGCTTTCTCTATTTTTGGGGAGTGAAGAATTGACACATAAAAATAGTTGCTTTGAAGTATTCATTCTCACGGACGACATTGAAACTAATCTAAAAAATATCTATATGTTTTGCATGGTAAATTGCAATGAGAATGCTTATATTGCCAACTATAGAAAGATGGGAAAACCAATAGAATATAAAAGGAATACTAATGAAAGGGTAAAGATTTCCACTTTCCCTCCTATTGTATCTCATGATGAAATAGGTGATGAGGAGGAGCTCCCTATTCAACCAATCTCATCAATTATAAGCTCGAAAAAATTAATTAAACCCACACATGATGTGGTGAAGAAGAAGAAAAGAAGAAAGAGTAAAGGTAAAAAAAGTATCTCTCTCAAATGATGTTGCTCCTATTATTGTTGTGCCTCACAACGATGAATCAAAAATAATTGTGGAAGATGATACACTTGATGATGATTTTGTTATGCCTATTGCTTGTTTTGATGACTATGATTGGGAAGATAATGATACTTCTTATAATCTTAAAAATCTTTTTGGCACCGACTTTGTAAATTATTATGATAATAATTGTTATACTATTGGTGTTGTTCATACTATTAATGATGAGAGTGATTATGCTTATGATATGCCAAGCCACAAGCTTGGGGATGCTATGTTTGATGAGAATAACATGATTGAGAATTTATTTTCTGCAGTTATTGTTTGTCCCAAGCTTGGGGATGCTATGCTTAATGAATATGATCTTTTTAGTTCACCTACTTTGAATGATCAAATTTGTTATGATGATTGCATGCCTCCTATTTATGATGATTGCGATATTTATGAAAGTGGGTTTGGAAGAGTGTCAACTTTAGATAATTATTATCCCACTATTTTGGTGGGTGTTGAATTTTATAATAATGATAAAAGTGTATTTGGAGAGGTCATGACTTTATTTAGTAATGATTCCACAATTTCGGAAGAGGTTTCACTTGACTATGATGAGAACAAAGTTGCTACTTATGATGATTATTGTGATGATACTTATGTTATAAAAAGTAGTGATAATTATTGTCATAATTTTGAATATCCTTTTACTGAACATTACTCTTTTAATGTGGAAACAATTTATAGTATTCGAGTTTCATTTGATGCTCCCACTATTATGAATGAAAAGAAAATTGCTTGTGTGGAGAGTAATAAATTTTCTATGCTTGTAGATCATGAAAATAATGCTTTATATGATAGTTACATTGTGAAATTCCTTCATGATGCTACTGAAAATTATTATGAGGGAGGAACATATGCTTGTAGGAATTGCAATAATATCAAGTTTCCTCTCTATGTGTTCAAAGCCTTGAAGATATGCTTGTTTTGCCTTCCTATGCTAGTTGCTTCTTGCTCCCATGAATTGTTTGCTCACAAAATCCCTATGCATAGGAAGTGGGTTAGACTTAAATGTGATTTTCATGAGATTCATGATGCTCTCTTGCATGTTTCAATTATTATTCCTACGTGAGCATCATTGAAATCATCATGCCTAGCTAAAAGGCAGTAAAGAAAAGCGCTTGTTGGGAGACAACCCAACACTTTTCCTTTATGTTTTTGAGTGTTCACATGATTAATCTACTGTAGTTATCATGTTTTGTGTCTTTTATTTCAATAATGTGCCAAGTAAAGCCTGTGGGATGACTTACAAGATGAGTAGAATTGATGTTGAACCAAAACAGAAACTTTTGACTCCAGTACAGGAATTTTCATTTTTTACTGGAGAGTGCTAATGATCTGAAATTTTCACGCAGTCTTGATATACAAATTCTTCAGGTTTACTAATTTTTCAGAATTTTTAGATACAGGGAAGTATGGTTATACTACAGATCTTCACGGACTGTTCTGTTTTTGACAGATTCTGTTTGCATGCATAGTTTGCTTGTTTTAGTGTTCCCATAGCTTATATTAAGTGATATAAATTATGTGAATGTTAGAATACAGTAGGTATTATGTGAGAACAATTATGAATCGTGTCTTGACAGTACCTAAGTGAATGATCTTTATTTATTATACTAACCCATCTCACGAAGTTCCGCTAAGTTTTGTGTGATTGAAGTTTTCAAGTTTTGGGTGAGACACCGATATGAGGAGAATAAGGACTGACAAGACCCTAATCTTGGGGATGCCCAAGGCACCCCCAAGGTAATATACAAGGATGACTCAAGCGCCTAAGCTTGGGGATGCCCCGGAAGGCATCCCCTCTTTCGTCTTCAACATTATCGGTATATCTTACTTAGAGCTATATTTTTATTCGTCACATAATATATGCTTTTCTTGGATCATCATTATATTTTATTATTTTCTGTTAGGTGTTATTTATAATTTTGTTTTTAAATAAAAAGTTACAAGAATTGCCTTAGGATGCTTGCATTGCATGTTTGACGTGTGCTGTGTAAAAACAGAAACTTTCTCTTTAGTGTTTGAATTTTCATATTTTACTGGTACGTGGAAAGTTTTTGAAATTTTTACACAGTGTTGTCATATAAATTCTTTATCACTTCATAAATTTTCATAATTGTTTGAGTTATAAGTACACTATTTTCATAAATTGCTACAGACTGTTCTGTTTGGACAGATTGCTGTCATAGTTTTGTTATCTACTTATCCTATAGCTTCCATAGCCTATATTGGTAGATATAAATTGTGGAAACGATAGTAAACAGTAGATGATGTTTGGAAATTATTGTGCAACTTGCCATGTAAGTACAAGAAGTGTGGACTTATTCTTATGTGTACTAACCTATCTCATGAGTTCTTTTCGAGTTTTTGTGGATGAAGTTTTTAAGATTTAGGGAAACCGTGATATAAAAGGAATTAAGGAGACACAAAAGCTCAAGCTTGGGGATACCAAGGTATCTCAAGATAATATTTCAAGAAGACTCAAGAATCTAAGCTTGGGGATGCCCCGGTAGGCATCCCACCTTTCTTCATCAACAATTATCGGTTAGTAGCGGTTGAGGCTAAGTTTTTGCTTCTTCACATGATGTGTGCTATTCTTGGAATGTCATTTTATTTTGTTTTGATTGTTTTTTTAATAAAATACTTGGATTAGAAAGTTTTTAGATGAGAGAGAGTTCTCAAATGGCTACACATTTACTTAACTACTCGCTTGATCTTCACTTATATCTTTTTGGCGTAGCTTGTCATTTACTCTTGTGCTTCACTTATATCCAATGAGTAAATTGTTGAATGAATTGAATACCATGAAGTTGAAATTATATGTTCATATCATGCTTAGTAGTAGTTCACATTGGCTTTAGAAAGTGAAATCTTTTGAAGCTTGACAATCACAATATTGGTCATACAAGCAATTCGTGAATGATTAGTATAAGGAAGAGAACTTTCACATACAAATATATTTTCTTGGACATCTTCTATGATTGTGAATACCCATTAATTATTTTCAAACTTGAGCAAATTAGTTGAAGTTGGACAAGGAAGACAACGTAATGAGTTATGGTTGTGTATATTTGCATAGAAGTTATATTGTTATGGATCCTCCAACATGTGGTGTTTGCTTAGGATCTTTTGCTAGCCAAAAATTCGTACTA
The DNA here is from genome assembly GCA_039707655.1 of Elymus sibiricus. NCBI lineage: Eukaryota > Viridiplantae > Streptophyta > Magnoliopsida > Poales > Poaceae > Elymus > Elymus sibiricus. The sequence goes on from CM077667.1 coordinate 129,580,787, forward strand.
AGTAGAGATACTACTTGTGCATCTAAAAACCCTTAAACCCAGTTTCTTGCCATGAGTGTCGGGACCCCGATCCTAAGCCGTATGAATCCAGCCTGTAACATGTCACACCACTTTGCGGCCTCACGCACAGTAACCACGGCTGCCACCTTACCTTGGCCGGGACCGTTTGCGCCTTTTGGTTCACGGATATGAACATGTCGCTAGCATTCACACGTCAAAGAACTCGGGTCGACATGACTAGTTATAGACCCAAGTGGCACAACCGTACAGGGACAGGCATACGTATCCCAACAATGCAGGTGTCGGTCATCAGCGTGTGTAGACGTGTCATAGCAAGCTATAGGGACTCCATTACGCCGTGGGACAAAAATGTCATCAACTGCGTGTAGACGAGTCATAGCAGGCTACATGGACTCCATTACACTGCGAGACATTTCCCCGAAGGGACAGACATAGCAGCAAGAAGGATACACGCCGGTCAATCAATGTGTCCGGAGCAGTAGCAAGCTACCAAGGCTCGGTGGAAGCACAAAGAGGCATTTCCCCGTAAAGCAGGCTACTAAAGGTATACAACTAGGTGTCAAATCCCACACATACCAATGCATTTCAAACATACACGCAATATGCACGATATGTGTAGATACAACATGGCGTCACAACAAAACTCTACAACATAACATTTATTTAGAAGGCTCCGAAGAGCCAACATAGTATAATGTTACAAGCAGGGTGGGTCACATGAACCAACATTCAGAGCATACAAACAACAAGTGGAAGTTACATGTCTGAGTACAGACATCTACTAAAAAAGGCTGGAAGAGCCTGAAAAGCTACAACGACCCTACCAAAGGAGCCAGACTCCTGTCTGGGTTACTAAGCTAATCCGTCGATGTCAATGTCAGGAAGAACATAGAATGAACAACGTCTATCTCTACAAAAACGTAAATAAGCAACAGTGAGTACGAAGGTACTCAGTCAGTCTTACATCAGAACTAACTACATATGCATCATGTTTCAATGAACGGGATTGTGGGGTTTACTGCAGAATGCCAGCTTTAACCTTTGGCTAGACTAAAATATGATAAGGTATCCAACGTATCACTACTCTCTCGTCTCCCTACGAGAGAGCATACATGAGTCCACATATTCACCATATCAATACACCACTATGGATCCTCTCTCGTCTTTCTACGAGAAGCCGTCCATAGCACTCACACTTATCTGGAGTATTTTAGAGTATCCATTTAAATTTTCTATAAACAATGTAAGAATCCAAGTAGTCCATATCCGCGAATGCGGCTATTCGAATAGATAGATTACCCTGCACGGGTGTACTTCGTCACACATGCTCCCGCCACTTATCGCCATGTGCACGTTAAAAGGCACCTTGGCAACCTTCAAGCGGAAGCCAGGCGAGGGAGTCGGCCACGGACGTTAACTTACAATGACTCACGTCCAAGGCAGTCGCCTATCTGAGTTGGAACCCATAATGGAAGTCCGGCCGAGGTTTCCAACATGGCCTCAAACGTTGTGAGCAGGGCCCCAAGCCGGTCCGGATTGGGCCGTTCATCCACTTCACAGGCCGTGCCACACCTATCAACGTGTCGAACTACTGCGATTCCTGGACTGATAACCGGGTAGGTTAATAGGCCGAGAGATCTCGAGTTACCGGAGCCCAATGTGCGGTAGTAGCTAGTCTTGGAACACAAACACGGAACTCAGTTCCTATGAGCGGCTTCAATGAGACAACCCACCATGTACTCCTACATAGCCTCTCATAGCTACCTTTACGAAAACATGTTCAAGACTTAACCCTCATCATCAGGACACAATCATTTCACTCCGGTTCATCACCCAGATGAATCAGACCTGACACAACTCTAAGCATAGCAAGCATAACAGGGTGATAGCACAACATGTCTCAAGCATCTACCAGGTATGCTAGGTTGCTTGGTTCAGCTATTTACTGTGACAATGATAGGTCATGCAAAGGAGTGGGTTCATCTACCGCAACACAAGTAGCAGTTGAATTGCATTGTCCTACTGCATTGAAATGAGAGCAAGAGCGAGAGAGTGGGATTGTATCGAATATGCTCAAGGGGGGTTGCTTGCCTGTTTATCGGAAGAACTCAGCTGTTCTTCGATGTCGTCGATAACTACGTCTCGCAAGTCTATCGACAAGGACAAACAAGGTATAAATTAAGCACGGCAAATGCTTGAAAATGATGCATGATAATGTCTTGGCAATATGTTGCTGGTTTGAGCTAATGCATCTATCAACATGTTAATGGTTTGAACCCAAGGTTCAAATTCAACTCCATGTGTGAGGTTACATAATGTGTTTTGAACTAAATGTCCAAGTTTGGCTATTTATCTTGCTCTAACATGCATGAAAATGCCACCATCAGATTCATTGGATTTTTCTGATAATTTTTCATATATAAATTATTTCAATCTGAGTTACAGATTATTTTCTATGAGTTTTAGAAGTTTTAGCTATTTTTTGGAATTTCCAGAATTATCTTTATTCTAGAAAATCATTAATTACGTCAGCCTGACGTCATCATGATGTCAGCTAGTCAGCGGAGCCGGTCCAGGTCAAACTTGACACGCGGGACCCACATGTCATAGGCACACGATTAATCCTCGTGCTGACCAGGGGTTTGACCCACCCCAGGGCCGACTGTCAGCGGCTGGGGGGCCTAATGACGTTGGTTAGCGCCTAATTATATGACAACCACGTAACCCCGCCGGCGGCTCAACGCCGGCGATGTAAAACCGCGGCGGAGGCATGTCGGAAATCGTCGTCTGGCGACCAAAAGACGTGTGGAGGGGCACGTCCGAACGCCCTTGCTCCCGCGCATCTCGGGGAGCAAACGGACGGAGGTGGGGCGGCTTAAAATGGCGACGGCGATGACTCATGCGGTGGCGGGCTTCACTGGAGATGCTCGGAAATGCGTCTCCGGTGACTAAATCGAGGGGCGAGAGCATCTACGGGATGCCCACGCTCGTCCGCATCCAACTAGACAAGCGGCAGCGCCCGAGGTGGTCCAGAACGGCGACGGCGACGAGCACGCCGGCGACGAGCTCTCGGCCACGATGGCCATCGCGGCTAGATGGCGAAATCAACGGCGCTTCTTGGGGGAAAGGAACCGGTGGCTCACCTCAAGCTCGATGAACAGGTCAGGGGGCTCTGGGAGGTTCGGTAGGCGGCGAATCGATGGCGGCGCTCCTCGGTGGCCGACGGGGAAGATGAAGTCGATGGCATCGCTGTGGTGCTCCACGGTCGCTTGGCTCGCTTGAGAAGACTACAGGGGCTCAATGGAGCTCGTGGACAGCTCGGGGCAGCGAGGGGAGGCCGGAGGCCGCGGCGGCAGCAAGCTGCAGCGACGATGGCCATCGGTTGCATGTGGGAAGAGGAGCAGAGGAGAGGGAGAGAGCAGCAGGGAGGAGAGTAGACGTGCACGGGAGGTGCGGGGCGTCCTAATCCAGCTCAGGGAAACCGGTGGCAAGCAGGAGGTGGCCGGCGCGTGGCTGCGGGCGTCGGGCATGCGCTCTCGTTCGACTGGCGAGGGGTTGAGGACGACTGGCACGGTGGGTGGGCTCTCTTGTTGGGCTGGCTACAGGTAAGCCAGGTAGTGGCCCTTTCCTTTTATTTGTTTTATTTTCTATTTCTGTTATTTGTTTTGGCTCCAACAAAAATAGGAAACCATTTTAGTAAATGCTGAAAATATACATGTGGACTATATGGAATTATCCAATGCCACATAATAATTCTCAGTATTATTGGACATATATTTTCCATATAGAAAATATATATCTATTGCAAATAGGGTTTGAATTAATTCAAATGCCCAAGATAAAATGTTTTTGTTCCTCTAAAATATTGGATGGCATTTTTAACCCAGTCCAATATTTTATTGGAATACCAGGGACATTTTCTTGGAACTATTTGAAGCAATTTTTATATTGCCTGTTTGACAAAATTTTGCATAGTGAGGCTTGATCAAATCCTCATTTCAATTTCAGTTGAAAATTTAAATGCATGCATGAATGCATTGGGAAGCATTAAGAAACTAGGGTTGTGACAACTCACTCCCACTAAACAAGAATCTCGTCCCGAGATTCAGGCGTAGTCGGGAAGAATGCAGGGTACTTAAGCCGAAGACGATCTTCACGCTCCCAGGTTGCTTCATCCTCGGAATGGTGCGACCACTGGACCTTGAGAAACTTGATGCTACGACGTCGAGTGCTGCGCTCAGCTTCATCGAGAATACGAACATGATATTCTCGATATGAAAGATCATCTTGAAGATCAAGCGTTTCGTGGTCTACTTCGCAGACAGGATCCTTGAAGCAACGCCTGAGTTGAGAAACGTGGAACACATCATGAACTTTGGAAAGTTGTGGGGGTAGTTCCAACTGGTAGGCAACTTCTCCTCGTTTGGCGAGAATGTGAAAAGGACCAATGTAACGAGGAGCCAATTTGCCTTTGATACCGAAGCGATGGGTACCCTTAAGAGGTGTAACCCGAAGGATGCGAACTTGCTCTTCTGCGTCCTGGATCATATCCGGTCCAAAGAATTATCTTTCACTGGTTTCTGACCAGTTTAATGGCGTTCGACATCTTTGTCCATACAGAACTTCAAAAGGAGCTTTGCCCAGACTAGACTGAAAGCTGTTATTATAAGCAAACTCGGCGAATGGAAGACATTTCTCCCAGTTCATTCCGAATGAGATAACACAGGCTCTGAGCATATCTTCGAGAATTTGATTGACTCTTTCGACTTGACCACTTGACTGAGGGTGATAAGCGGTGCTAAAGGAGAGATGGGTTCCCATAGCATTCTGGAAACTTTCCCAAAATCGAGAAGTGAAAAACTTCCACGATCTGAATTGATATATAGAGGTACACCATGAAGATAAACTATTCGAGAGATATATATGAGGGAGTCCCGGACTAAGGGGTCCTCGGGCCGCCGGCTCATCTCTCAATAGGCCAGCTTGATGGGCCATTCCCTGAAGAAGGGCCGGACACATTAAGACTCCACATTCCAGAAGGGAGCCCCGAAGGCGCGTTGTGCACTCCAAGTCAAGATGAGGAAATCAACATTTCCATCCCCGGTAGGAGGCCCATCATGTCTAAACCCTAGGCACACCCCCCCGGTGTCTATATAAAACGGGAGGGTTTTAGAATGAACGAAACAGAAACTCATCTAGGGTTTTAGCTAGTCGATCTTGAGGTAGATTGATGACCCACAAGTATAGGGGATCTATCGTAGTCCTTTCGATAAGTAAGAGTGTCGAACCCAACGAGGAGCAGAAGGAAATGACAAGCGGTTTTCAGTAAGGTATTCTCTGCAAGCACTGAAATTATCGGTAACAGATAGTTTTGTGATAGGATAATTCGTAACAGATAGCAAGTAACAAATGTAACCAAGGTGCAGCAAGGTGGCCCAATCCTTTTTGTAGCAAAGGACAAGCCTGGACAAACTCTTATATAAAGCAAAGCGCTCCCGAGGACACATGGGAATTTCTGTCAAGCTAGTTTTCATCATGCTCATATGATTCGCGTTCGTTACTTTGATAATTTGATATGTGGGTGGACCGGTGCTTGGGTGCTGTCCTTACTTCGACAAGACTCCCACTTATGATTACCCCCTCCCGCAAGCATCCGCAACTATGAAAGAAGAATTAAGATAAATCTAACCATAGCATGAAACATGTGGATCCAAATCAGCCCCTTACGAAGCAACGCATAAACTAGGGTTTAAGTTTCTGTCACTCTAGCAACCCATCATCTACTAATTACTTCCCAATGCCTTCCTCTAGGCCCAAACAATGGTGAAGTGTCATGTAGTCGACGTTCACATAACACCACTAGAGGAGAGACAACATACATCTCATCAAAATATCGAACGAATACCAAATTCACATGATTACTTATAACAAGACTTATCTCATGTCCTCAGGAACAAACGTAACTACTCACAAAGCATATTAATGTTCATAATCAGAGGAGTATTAATTGTCATTAAGGATCTGAACATATGATCTTCCACCAAGTAAACCAACTAGCATCAACTACAAGGAGTAATCAACACTACTGGCAACCCACAGGTACCAATCTGAGGTTTTGAGACAAAGATCGGATACAAGAGATGAACTAGGGTTTGAGAGGAGATGGTGCTGGTGAAGATGTTGATGGAGATTGACCCCCTCTCGATGAGAGGATCGTTGGTGATGACGATGGCTTCGATTTCCCCCTCTGGGAGGGAAGTTTCCCCAGCAGAACAGCTCCGCCGGAGCCCTAGATTGGTTCTGTCCAAGTTTCGCCTCGAGACGGCGCCGCTTCGTCCCGAAAGCTCCTTTATGATTTTTTCCAGGTCAAAACCCTCCATATAGCAGAAGATGGGCACCGGAGACCTGCCAGGGGGCCCACAAGCCTGCAGGGCGCACCCCCCTGGCTTGTGGCCTCCTGGTGGGTCCCCTGATGTATTTCTTTCGCCCAATATTTTTTATATATTCCAAAATAATTCTCCGTAACTTTTCAGGACTTTTGGAGTTGTGCAGAATAGGTATATCAGATTTGCTCCTTTTCCAGTCCAGAATTCCAGCTGCCGGCATTCTCCCTCTTCATGTAAACCTTGTAAAATAAGAGAGAAAAGGCATAAGTATTGTACCATAATGTGTAATAACAGCCCATAATGCAATAAATATCAATATAAAAGCATGATGCAAAATGGACGTATCATAGATCAACTCTGTAACCTTCATATCATCAATATAATCAAGCAGGACGTAGGGTTTTACCTCCATAGGAGGGCCCGAACCTGGGTAAACAACGTAACCTTCGTCCCTTTGTTACCATCGATCCTAGTCTCACAGCTCGGGACCCCCTACCCGAGATCCGCCGGTTTTGACACCGAGATTGGTGCTCTCATTGAGAGCTCCGCTGTGATCGCCCAAGGAATTGATGGCTCGCATCTTCATCAACGAAGAGGTCCGTAGCATGGACTCCGTTGTCCCTAGTCAGATCTTTGCTTTCGGCAGCATCGTGCTGCACGCTGACCCGGCCGGTTGCCTTGGCCAGGTCGGAAGTTTCGCCCCTCATCAAGAAGTCAGATTCGGGAACTTGGAGTTCTTCGTAGACCCTCGGGGCGACCTCTTGCTCACCGGGCTCGCAGTCTCATCTGACGCGCCCGAGGATTCCGAGGCCTTAACCTTGGATGTCGTTTTCAATCCCGCTTACGGGGCCAATCCCGATGATGATCTGGACTTCATTCCGGATACGGCTATAGCGCCAGAATGCTGGGCTTCAACCCCTGCCGAATACACTTCTCGTGTGGACACGTCAGAGGTTAACTCCAGACGCGCCGGGCAGATTGACCCGATCGAGCTCTCGACACTCGGCGAAGCTCTAGGTCGGATCTCCTTGATGAAAACTACTGATGACCCAATCCCGATCCACAATCAGATCGGTCTTGAGGCTGGTCAAGAGGAATTTTTTGTCCCACCCACCACCCACTTAGTAGCCACTATCGAAGACTTAACCGATATGGTTGAGTACTCCTCCGAGGAGGTAGAAGACATGGAGGAAGAGGATCGCGCTCCCACCCCCGTTAACACCGGGCGATGGACCGCCACCTCCACCTATGACATCTACATGGTGGATACGCCAGCCGGTAACGGTGAGCGCACACCAGCTAACAATGGTGATGACATAGGTGAGGCGCCGTCAAGGCGCCGGAAACCGCGTAAGCGGTCAAAGACAAAAAAGGGGAGGGAAGCTATTGCTGGCACCAGGGAAAACGATACCCCGGAAGACCTCGGCGATCCCGATATACCCGAGTATTCGTTAGAGGACCAGGAAAGGCCGGAGGCCCAGCGCGACCCCGAAGATCCGAATGACTCCGAGGATGACAACTACCTCCCCCCTGTAGAGGAGGAGGACAGCCCAGAAGACGAGGACCTCATCGTCCCCGAAACCATCAAGGATCAGGAACGGTTCAGGCAACAGCTTTTAGCCACTGCCCGGAGCCTAAAGGCAAAAGTGCGGCAACTCAAGGCCGAACAAGACACCTTCAACGATAGATGGACAAGGGTTCTATCAGCCGAGGAAGAACACGGCGCCGGTCTATGGGACCAACCCAAGAGCTACCCCCGCTGGCGGTTGCTGCCACAATTCGAAGACGAGCTCCCCATTACGCCGTCCCCCAAGCACACTCCATACGACCAGCCGGACCGCCCTCCCCGAGGACGAGATAGGACGGCTAGCGAGGTCGGTCATAGGCCGGCGATACCCCGCAAAAGGGGAAAAGAGCCAATGGAGCCTGACGATAGGTATGACCTGCGACGAGACCTGGATGAGAGAACAGGCCGCACGAGATCCATCTACGGATCCAAAGGGTGCTCCCCTGGTAGAAGGGACGAGTACCGGCCCTGGCTCGACTGAACCAACATAGTTCGAGACCAAAACCGGGCCAGAACAGACGCCGACTACCGGTGTGATATAGCCCGGGCCAGATGCGCTGCCCACCCGCTCTGCTTCACTGACGAGGTGATGCAGCATCAGTTCCCTGAAGGGTTTAAACCCGTGAACATCGAGCAATACGACGGAACAACTGACCCAGCAGTGTGGATCGAGGATTTCCTCCTCCACATTCACATGGCACGAGGAGACGACCTCCACACCATCAAGTACCTACCCCTTAAACTTAAGGGGCCAGCTCGGCACTGGTTAAACAGTCTCCCCGAAAACTCTATCGGGAGCTGGGAGGACGTCGAGGATGCATTCCGATCTAACTTCCAGGGCACCTATGTACGGCCCCCGGACTCCTCCGACCTAAGCAATGTCGTGCAAAAGGCAGGAGAGTCCGCTCGACAATTCTGGAACCAATTCTTGACCAAGAAAAACTAGATCGTCGATTGCCCAGATGCCGAAGCTATAGCCTCTTTCAGGCACAATATTCGGGACGAGTGGCTGGCTTGCCAGCTCGGTCAGGATAAACCCATGACCATGTCCGCCCTCACATCACTCATGACCCGCTTTTGCGTGGGCGAGGATAACTAGCTAGCAAGGCGAAGCCACAACCCCGAAGACCCCGGCATTTCCAAAGTCCGAGATTTGAACGGGAAACCACGACGCAATAAAAACAAACGCCGGCACAGCACTAGCGACGCCGATGACACGGCCGTTAATGCCGGTTTCCGCAACCCAAGATCCGGGCAGCGGAAGAAGCCTCCTAAAGGCAACCGTTACGGACCCACCCCGCTGGACAAGATCATGGAGAGGCCTTGCCAGATCCATGGCACTCCGGACTAGCCCGCCAACCACATCAACCGTAACTGTTGGGTGTTCAAACAGGTCAGCAAACTCGCCGCCGAGGAGCAGGGCAAAGGCCCACGCAGCGAGGACGACGAGGAACCCCGCGGTCCGAGCAATGGAGGTCAGAAGCAATTCCCTCCAGAAGTAAAAACTGTGAACATGATATACGCCACTCATATACCAAAAAAGGAGAGAAAGCGCACCCTTCGAGAGGTCTACGCCGTAGATCCTGTAGCCCCGAAGTTTAACCCATGGTCGGCCTACCCGATCACTTTTGATCGACGGGATCACCCGACCAGTATCCGTCATGGGGGGTCGGCGGCCCTCGTCCTAGACCCCGTTATCGATGGGTATCACCTCACTAAAGTCCTAATGGATGGAGGAAGCAGCCTAAATCTGATTTACTCAGATACGGTGCAAAAGATGGGTATAGAACCATCGAGGATCAAACCCAGCAACACTACCTTTAAAAGGAGTGATCCCAGGTGTTGAGGCCCGCTGCACGGGCTCTGTGACCATGGAAGTGGTGTTCGGCTCGCCCGATAACTTCCGTAGCGAGGACTTGATCTTCGACATTGTACCTTTCTGCAGTGGCTATCACGCCCTGCTCGGCCGTACAGCGTTCGCTCGCTTTAATGCCATCCCACACTATGCATACCTCAAGCTCAAGATGTCTGGTCCCAAGGGGGTCATCACCGTTAACGGAAACACAGAGTGTTCCCTCCGAACTGAGGAGCATGCATTGGCCCTGGCGGCCGGATTCCATTATGAGGACGGTCGGCAAACACCCAAATCGGCCATAAAGGCCCGTAAGGTCGACAAACGAGTTCGGTTTCAATCCGAACTCCCAGACTCTTCTGCTCCCCAGAAATAGGGATACGCCCCCCATTGCACAGCCCTAACGACCGCCAAACACGTGCCAAGAAGGCACAACTTCGCGCTCAAGATTCCATGGGTAGAAATGGGGAACAACCATCAAATGGTAAGTGTTCGGCTGGACCGACAAATACCAATAAACGTCCTCGGACAAAACACAGGTACCATCAAGGACCTGCTAAAAAGCGTAAAGCTCATTGATACTTCGGCGACTTCTCAAGACCTTCTTCCAAAGGTCCGCTCGGCGACAGCATCACTCTTAATGGGATGCAACCCCCACAGAGGAACATGAACGGACAGGCGACAAGGCAAATCGAGGACGTCATGTCATCAATCGAAGACCCCGGGTACAGCCTCCCCTCCGTAAATTTTATATTTCATTCTCAAAACCTGTAAATAGTGGCTTCGGCAATCCAAGTTATAAGAAATATTGAGCAAATACAAGACCATCGTATATGGCCACTTCGTTGTCTTTTATACATCCTCTGTTCTTCCCTTGGTAACGCTTCTTGCGAAAACTGTTCGGTATATATTATGACGCAACCGGTTAATAGACCGGTGGCTCGAATTTAAAAATCACCTTGAACATCACCCCAGTACAACTGGTTGTGTGTTCGGCGTCTTGGGTTTTGCTTTATATGCATCAGATCTTAGCTATGTCTTGGGTCAATAGTTGGGTTGCCCGGCTCCTGTGCTTGCCCTCTTACGTTCCGCTTGTTCGGCTAAAAGGGCAAAGGGAGAACCACTGCGATTGTGCTTCCAGCTCGTCTGGTCAAGCACCTCAGGGGAGAAAGCCGAAAACTGACCGTCATAGTAAGCGAGAACCGGTCTACGAATCCGAGCATAAGTGTCATACTAAAAAACCGATAGCGGTTATTCTATGTTATACGATGGGTTTTGTACTAGTACAAACCATGTGATGCTGGCTTCGGTCCCGATACATCGGAACATCACAAAACACTGGGGGCTTGTCATCGGCCCCCGCATTTTTCTACACTGCCACGGCTAAGTGAAAGCGATAAAGCACCATAGTCCGATTGTCTTGTCCCGCTCGCACTACCGCCTTCGGGCGCCGATACCTTGGCTAAGGGTAAAAGTGCGGATACAGAGACACCCCGCATAGTATCTACGTGGGGGCTGAAGCCGACGACTCGCTGCTTTCAGATGAACCGGCCACATAGGAGTCTAAATAAACATAAACTACTTATAAGACAAGATAAACCATGCAACACTAATTATAAAGCGTTAAAGTCTTTGGACATATTACATCGCGCTCATTCATACAAAACATCTTTGGAGCATTGGGCCTCTATTGCCCGAGCACCCTCCATTACATGGGGGAAGTACAGCTCGGGGCACCTATGACTCTTGTCAGGAGGCGGAGGTGCGGTGGCCATCTTGGTCGGCTGAAGCTTCGGCCAGTGCACCATGGTCCTTGCAAAGGCCAACCGCGCGCCCTCGATGCATGTAGAGCGTTTTAGCACATCGACCCGAGGCGCAGCATCACATAGCTTCTGCACCAGGCCGAAGTAGCTGCTCGGCAACGACTCACTGGGCCACAGACGGACGCAGAGGTCCTTCATGGCCGGCTCCGCCACTCTGTGCATCTCCATCAGTTGCTTCATTTGCTCGATGAGGAGAGGAGCGCGCTCGGGGGACTCAAACTGCGCCCAGAATAGCCGGGCCTCATCATCCTCCGCCCGCGAAGCATAAAGCTTGTTCGGGTCCGCTGCACGCTTCTGGAGATCCGCACAGACGCCTAAGGAACGCCACATGTGGGTGAGCAAAGCAAATTTGCTACCACCAAAGGCGCATTGTAGTGAATACGGCTTACCATCGATGACAGCCTTGATTTGGCGAAGTTCCTCTTCAAAGGACCGCCTATCCTCCCGCTCCTTTTGGAGCTCGGATTTTAGCGCGGCCAACTCAGCGGCTTGCTCTTTGCCTTTCTGCTCAAGGGCCTCGCACTTCGTGCCGGCATCCTTGAGCTCTTGCTGCACCTCCTCCACCCGGGCCTCGTGCTTGGCGCTTGCAGCCTTCAAAGTGGAAAGCGCGGCTGCCGCTTGTTTGGCGGCCATCTTCTTCTCCTCGGCCCCTTGCTTCATTTTCTGGAGCTCGGCCTTGAGTTTCTCAACCTCCGCAGCTGAAGCTGTGGAAGCAATCATAAACAAGTCACACTGGGTCACCAGTGCGGATCATCACCAATATATAGCTCGGATATTAGAATTCGGCTTACCTTGCACCTTGTCAAACCGCTTGTTCAGGCTATCAAGCTCCTCTTCGGAGATTTTGAGCTTCCAATTTAGCTCGGTCAGCTCAGCGGCATTACCGGCCGCCGCCGATGACGAGGCCTACAAGAAACTGCATTCAGTTATGTGCATTCCAACCCCCGAACTGTCAAGGATATGACTCTATGTTCGGTCTTCTTAAGGGCTTTTAAAACATTGCAGGACTAAATGGCGCCTTGTGCATCATTATTCATTCCTTATTATCTGACCCCCGGATGCGTTTTTGCAAACCCACCCGAGGCTCGGGGGCTACTACATATATAAAGATAGCACAAACTTAAAATTATAGTTGTTCGGGAAAAAGGTATTACATGACTCACCTGGAAGCCCGCCAAGAGACCATTGAAGGCCTCTTTCAGTCCGTTATCGACGGACTAAATTCCTTGTAAAACCGCACCCATAAGAGTGCGGTGATCCTCGGAGATGGGGGCGCTTGCTAGCGCCTCCTGCATAACCGGCCACCCATCCGTTGGTGGCATCGGTGGTGACCGGGCAGTCCGATCTCTGATCGGGGACTGAGCCGGTAACTCCGGAGGCACAAAGTGCTCCGAAGACGTCCTCGGAGGGGACTAGGCATTTCTTCGCCCTTCCTCTTCGGCGACCAGGGGAGCATTCTCCCCCTGGTCCTCAGCAGCCTGGGGAGTTTTCTCTCCCTGGCCTTCTGCGGCCACGGCATCAGCCTCGGCCATGGCATGGTCACCCCCTCCGCCCGTGTTCGGCTCCAAGGGAGCCTGGCTAGATGACACCTCCGCGGTATCCTTCGCGGCCCCTGGAGGTGTAGGGTGCGATGCGGTCCCGCTCTCCGCCAGCTCGGCGGGTGGAGATTCCCCATCCGATATTTGGTCGGTAGGGAGGACGCGCGGTGGGTTGCGAGACATTCTTTTACTTAAAACATTGAAGGCTTTGCGTAAATAACCCGGGAGTCTTCGGATTCATACCTTTGAGCGGGGGGCTTGACCCTTGGGTTCCTTCGGGGAACCCTCTCGAAGTCCTCAGACTCTTTATCAGAGTCCGAACTGTCGTCGGGTAGGATCAATCTCGCCCGGCGCGCCCTCTTCAGGGCAGGAGGGGCAGTGATGTCTACTACGCAACCTTCTTCTTGTAGACTCGTGTTGGGCCTCCAAGCGCAGAGTTTTGTAGGACAGTAGCAAATTTCCCTCAAGTGGATGACCTAAGGTTTATCAATCCGTGGGAGACGTAGGATGAAGATGGTCTCTCTCAAACAACCCTGCAACCAAATAGCAAAGAGTCTCTTGTGTCCCCAACACACCCAATACAATGGCAAATTGTATAGGTGCACTAGTTCGGCGAAGAGATGGTGATACAAGTGCAATATGGATGGTAGATATAGGTTTTTGTAATCTGAAAATATAAAAACAGCAAGGTAACGAGTAACAAAAGTGAACAAAAATGGTATTGCAATGCTTGAAAACAAGGCCTAGGGTTCATACTTTCACTAGTGCAAGTTCTCTCAACAATACTAACATAGTTGAATCATATGTAAATCCCTCACGTGCGACAAAGAGTTCACTCCAAAGTCACAAATAGCGGAGAACAAACGAAGAAATTATTGTAGGGTACGAAACCACCTCAAAGTTATCTTTTCCGATCAATCTTATGAGCTATCCCAATAAGTGTCACGAACAGCCCTAGAGTTCGTACTAAAATAACACCTTAAGATACACATCAACCAAAACCCTAATGTCACCTAGATACTCCAATGTCACCACAAGTACCATGGGCTTGATTATACGATATGCATCACACAATTTCAGATTCATCATATTCAATCCAACACAAATAACTTCAAAGAGTGCCCCAAAGTTTCTATCGGAGAGTCAAGACGAAAACGTGTGCCAACCCCTATGCATAGATTCCCAAGGTCACGGAAGCCGCAAGTTGATCACCAAAACATACATCAAGTGGATCAATAGAACATCCCATTGTCACCACGGATATCCCATCGCAAGACATACATCAAGTGTTCTCAAATCCTTCAAGACTCAATCCGATAAGTAAACTTCAAAGGGAAAACTCAATTCATCCCAACTAGATAGAGAGGGGAAACACTCCATATGATTCATCTATATTAATAAAGCTCGCGGTACATCAAGATCGTGTCATCTCAAGAACACGAGAGAGAGAGATCAAACACATAGCTACTGGTACATACCCTCAGCCCCGAGGGTGAACTACTCCCTCCTCGTCATGGAGATCACCGGGATGATGAAGATGGCCTCCGGTGATGGTTTCCCCCTCCGACAGGGTGCCGGAACGGGCTCCCGATTGGTTTTTCATGGCTCTGGAGGCTTGCGGCGGCGGAACTCCTGATCTAGGTTTATTTTCGGAGGTTTCTATATTTATAGGAATTTATGGCGATGGAAACAAGTCAGGATGGGCCACGAGGTGACGACAAGCTAGGGGGCGCGCCCTAGGGGGGCGCCCCCCAGGCTTGTGGTGGCCTCGTGGCTCCCCTGGCCCAACTCCAACTCTCCCTGGGCTTCTTCTGGTCCAAAAAAATTCACCTTAGATTTTTATTCTATTTGGGCTCTGTTTGATATTCCTTTTCTGTAAAACTCAAAAACACGAAAAAAACAGGAACTGGCACTGGGCTCTAGGTTAATACGTTAGTCCCAAAAATAATATAAAGTTGTAGTAAAAAGATTGTAAAACATCCAAGAATGATAATATAACAACATGGAACAAGCAAAAATTATAGATACGTTGGAGACGTATCAGGCAGCAGCCTCCGCGGCGTCCGGCGACGCCGCCCTCTTTCTTGTGAAGGGGGAAACGCCTCCCCCCCCCCGTCTTCATGCTCCTCCTCGTGACTAGAGGAGGCATGGGTCTCCTCGGATGCAGCGTCTGGCTGGTCCTTTATGCGAAGGCCCTCTCTGGCTTTCTTTTTCTTCTCCTTCTTCTCGGGCGCCGAGTACGGCACCACAACAAGCATCGCCACCAACAACTCCGACCTGGGGTCTTCGGGTTGTGGAGCCGGGCAGTTGACCCTCGCGGCTTTGCGTAGCCACTTCTGCGAAAGTATGGGAGAAGGAGTTCAGACCTTTTTGCCGAAGAAACAGAATCAATGAATTAAAATGATACCATACCTTGGTCGGTGGGTTGTCGGCGCTTAGGCCCGTATCCTCTTCCTTGGCCGGCCAGCTTTTCCGAGGCTTGAATAATGCCTTCCACAACTTCTCATTAGTGGTACGGAAAATTTGGCGCACGGTATGATAATTGTCAGTCCGATAATCCCACATTGGGGAAGCCCGGCGCTGGCAGGGAAGGATACGGCGGTGGAGCATGACCTGGACCACATTGACCAGCTCCACCTTGGCCTCGATCACCAAGGTAGTGCGCTTCTGCAGCAGCTTCACCTCAGCATCCGACCCCCAGTCAAGTCCCTTCCTTAGCCACGAGGTCAATCTCATTGGGGGTCCGGATCTGAATTCGGCGGGCGCCGCCCAGCCCCCATCCCTTGGCTCGATGATGTAAAACCACTCCGTCTGCCATATCTTGATCGTGTCGATGAAGGTGCCGGTAGGCCACTCGACGCGGGGGAGCTTGCTGATTACCGCTCCCCCGCAGTCTGCGTGCTCGCTGGCCACAGTCTTCGGCTTGACATTGAAGACCTTGCGCCACAAGCCGAAGTGAGGTTCGACCCGCAGGAAGGCTTCACAGACGATGATGAATGCCGATATGTGCATGAAGGAGTTTGGCGGAAGGTCGTGGAAGTCCAGCCCATAGAAAAACATAAGACCCCTGACGAAGGGGTGGAGCGGAAAGCTTAGTCCCCGGATGAAGTGGGGGACGAACACCACCCTCTCGCCTGCCTTGGGGGTGGGAATAACCTGGTTCTTCTCCGGGGCGCGGTGGAAGACATTGGCGGGGAGGTAGCCGGCCTGCTTTAGGTCCCGGATATCCTGGTCAGTGACCGTGGAGGCCTCCCACTTGCCATTGGAGCCCGAACCCGCCATGGTTAAGCTCGGAGGAGGGGGCGAGGAGGAACTGGATCTGGGCTCTCGAAGCTTGGGGAGATTGAGGAGGCGGAGGATGCGAATGAGAAGCGTGAATAGGCCTTGGGTTTTTTCCCTTTTTATGAGACGTGCCACCGATTAGCCTCCCTTACCGTGCCGCGAATCCCTCCGCTTCCCAACACTTGCGTGCCGTTATACACGCATGGAGATTAATCATATCCCATGTGAAATGGAGCGCGATTTGTGCAGTGATGAGTCGTGTCACTATAAAGATGGCCTCGAACCACGAATCGATTTTTCGTAACTGGTTCAGTGGTCGTGGTAGGCCACGACCCTTCGTCAGAGGGGGTTGTCAGAAAACACTGTTTACATGTTGGCGATTGGCCTTCGGGGCTAAGCAATTCATGGTGTTCGGTCAATCATATGATCGGAAGAAATACGTGTCATCGGAAACCGAACTAGTCTCAGCCGATCATGGAAAGGGAAGAAGAACTCACCCCGCAAGCCGAAGACTTTGATCGTGTGAAGCAGCTGGAGCTGAGACCCATGGCGTTGGGAGATTCGGGGGCTACTGAGGGAGTCCCGGACTAAGGGGTCCTCGGGCCGCCGGCTCATCTCTCAATAGGCCGGCTTGATGGGCCGTTCCCTGAAGAAGGGCCGTACACATTAAGACTCCACATTCCAGAAGGGAGCCCCGAAGGCGCGTCGTGCACTCCAAGTCAAGATGAGGAAACCAACATTTCCATCCCTGGCAGGAGGCCCATCATGTGTAAACCCTAGGCACCCCCCCCCCCCCGGTGTCTATATAAACCGGGAGGGTTTTAGAATGAACGACACAGAAACTCATCTAGGGTTTTAGCTAGTCGATCTCGAGGTAGATCAACTCTGTAACCTTCATATCATCAATATAATCAAGCAGGACGTAGGGTTTTACCTCCATAGGAGGGCCCGAACCTGGGTAAACATCGTCTCCTTCGTCCCTTTGTTACCATCGATCCTAGTCTCACAGCTCAGGACCCCCTACCCGAGATCCGCCGGTTTTGACACCGACAATATAGGTCTGCTAACTGACAAGCAGTTATACTCTCTCGAACTAGAAGGAAATGAGCAACTTTCGAAAGGCGATCGATGACCACAAAGATGGCATCATTCCCTTTCTTAGTCTTTGGAAAGCCGGTGATGAAATCCATACCGACCTTGTCCCATTTCCACTCGGGAATAGCCAAGGGCTGAAGAGTGCCAGCAGGCCTTTGATGCTCTGCCTTAATGTGACGACAAACATTGCAGTTAGCAATGAACTAAGTGATTTCTTTCTTCATCCGGGTCCACCAGAACCTCTGGCGTAGGTCCTGATACATCTTAGTACTACCGGGATGAATCGTGAGAGGTGATTCATGAGCTTCCTTAAGGATCAGCTCTCAAAGTTGTTGCTTCTTGGGAACCACCAAGCGGTTCTCCAAGAATACAACACCTTGATCATCTACCGAGAAGGAACGAGCTATTCCCTTGGCAATGTTGCTCTTGATCTAGGAAATTCCCGTATCCTGCTTCTGGGCAGCAATGATTTGATCCTTAAGAGTCGGTTTCGCCACCAAGGTAGAAAGGAATCCTCGAGGAACAATGTGAAGATTTAACTTCCGGAATTCCTCGTGGAGAAGTGGTTGACTTTGTAGCAACATCAGGTTGTTACAATAGGATTTATGACTTAGTGCATCAGCCATGACATTGGCTTTGCCTGGGGTGTAAGATATTCCTAAGTCATAGTCCGTAATCAACTCAATCCACTGTCTTTACCTGAGATTCAAATCCGGTTGGGTGAATATATACTTGAGACTCTGGTGATCAGTGTATATTTCGCAACGATTACCCAGAAGGTAATGTCGCCAAGTGACAAGTGCATGGACTACTGCGGCAAGTTCCAGATCGTGTGTTGGATAATTCTCCTCATGTGGACGCAACTATCGAGATGCATAGGCAATCACATGACGATCTTGCATAAGAATCCAACCTAGACCTTGTCGCGAGGCATCACAGAAGATAACAAAGTCCTTTGTGAAATCTGGGGGTACAAGTACCGGGGCAGTAGTCAGTCGTCTTTTCAACTCCTGAAAACTTTCCTCACACTTTGGAGTCCACTCGAACTTCTTATATTTCTTGAGGAGTTTAGTTAGAGGTTTGGCAACTTTGGAGAAGTTCTCAATGAAGCGGCGATAGTAGCTCGCTAAGCCAAGGAAACTCCTAACTTGCTTCACCGATTCAGGTTGAGTCCAATCAAGGACAGCTTGAACTCTCTCGGGATTAACAGCAATACCTTTCGCAGAGATTACGTGGCCTAGATAGGTCACTTCTGGCAACCAGAATTCGCACTTGGAGAATTTGGCGTAAAGGCGGTGCTCTCGAAGTTTCATCAATACCAGCCTAAGATGCTCAGCATGTTCTTCTTCGTTCTACGAGTATATGAGGATATCATCGAGGTAGACCATGACGAATTTGTCCAAATACTCCATGAAGATCGAATTCATTAAGCGGGAGAAGGTGGCTGGGGCATTGGTTAGACCGAAGGACATGACGGTGTACTCGTACTAGCCATAACGAGCGAGTGACGAAAGCCGTCTTAGGAATGTCCCCGTTCCTGATTTTGATTTGATGATAACCTAATCTCAAATCCATCTTGGAAAATACTACAGATCCAGTGAGCTGATCATACAGATCGTTGATCCTGGGGAGCGGATATTTGTTCTTTATCATGACCAGATTAACCGGTCGATAATCGACAACCATCCGATCCGTACCATCCTTCTTCTTGACGAAGAGGACAAGACAAGCCCATGGAGAAGAACTAGGATGGATGAAACCTTTCTTCAAAGATTCATCGAGTTGGATTTTAAGCTCAGCTAATTCTTGGGGTGACATCTTATATGGTCTCCTAGCAATTGGAGCGGTCCCTGGAATAAGATCTATGACAAACTCTACTTCTCTGTCAGGTGGAACACCTGGCAGTTCCTCTGGAAAGACATCCGGGAAGTCACGTACTACCGGGATGTTTTCAAGGTCTGGAAGAGGATTGGCATTGAGAGAATATATCTGGCCTTCTGGAATATGGGTTTGGATATTGGCTATCTGGCCAGAAGGATGGGTAAGCTGAACAGACCTAGTGAAACAATCAATTTTGGCATGATGAGCTGTCATCCAGTCCATCCCCAAAATGATATTGATGTCTGAAGTTTTGAGGGCTATCAGAGAGGCAAGGAATACTAAACCATCGACAAGGATTTGGTTCCCATGGCTTACTGCATTAGTTTGCCATTTGGAACCTGGAGTTTGAATTACTAATGGAGAGGGCATAACTTCGAAGGCAATGTTATGCAAGGAGGCATAACGTTCAGAGATGAAGGAGTGGGATGCTCCTGAGTCAAACAGAACTGAAGCTGGATGAGAATTGACAAGAAGCGTATTAAGCACGACGTCAGCATCATCTTGAGCTTCTTCTGCAGTTACATGGTGCACATATCCATGAGTATAAACAATTGACCTGACATCAGGCTTCTTGGTTGGCGGCTTGCAACGAACAACACCACTTGAAGAAGAGGGTGGCACATAACCACGCAGGGGACAATCTATTGAATAATGCCCTGGCTGGCTACATTTGAAGCATGACCCATAAGTGGGACGTGGGCTTGGGTTGAGCAGTTGGTTAACGAGGTTCTTCTGGGGAGCACATGGCATCAGCAGACGAGGCGCCACATAGGATGGCCTCGGTGCATATCCAGCAGGAAGAGCAGCGTTTGGGATCCATATCCTATGCTTCTGGGATATAGCAACTGAAGATGACCCAATATCACGGGTGTGCTTGCGGGACTCCTCATAGGTCATCCTGCTTGTCTCCGCTTGGATTGCTTTGTTCACAAGAACATGGAAGCTAACGAACTCATGCAGACTAAGATCATGACGAAGCTTCGGGCTAAGGCCTTTCCTGAACCTTGCTTGCTTCTTAGCATCTGTGGATACTTTTTCTGGGGCATAACGCGCAAGGCGTTCAAACTCACGACTATAGGCGTCCACATCCATCTTGCCTTGGGTCAGATTGCAGAACTCATCTTGCTTATGATCTATCAGGGCCTGGGGAATATGATGCTCACGGAAATCCTCACAGAATTCCTTCCATGAAGTAGCTTGGCCTGAAGGTCGCATGGCCTCGAAGTTCTCCCACCATAGACTGGCGAAACATTCAAGGTGATATGCGGCATAGGTGACCTTGTCTCCTTCAGCCACACTTGCATAATGCAGCTTGTTGTTGATGCTTCGGAGCCAATCATCTGCATCCAGTGGCTCAATGGAATGATGGAAGGTGGGCGGTTGCAACTTGATGAAGTCTCTGATGGATACTAGCTCATTGCGACGATGAGCTGTATTCTGCTCGATGTGCTCCAACAGACGGTTGGTGGCACGCTTGTTCCTCTCCACTTCTAGCATAACCTCTGCCAATAGAGGCGGGTTGGGAGGATCTTCTTCATCCCTACCATCTCCATGATTCAGACCACGACTAGCAAATACCCGGGTTAATGGCGACATCCTGAAGGAAACAACCAGGGTTCAGCACAAGGAGGAACACCGGGACATATCTAAACCTAGAAGAACTCGGACAGCATAACGGCTCTACGGGCATGAAATATGAGGCAACCTGCACAAAACTTGGGCAGCATAACAGCTCAACATCATGGTCCAAGGCATAGGGAGAACATAGGCATCACTTCTCACAAGACTGATGGAACAATTCCTGACACAACAACCATTCTATAAGTCTGTGATCCAGTAACTCGTCATCCTAGCAGATAGGTAAGAAGCCTAGTCCTTAATCCCCGTAGCAAGGAAGAGGGTGACCCAGAATAGAGTAACTTGAGGAAAGGAGTAAAAAGAGCCTTACGTTCCCTTGCACAATCAATTCCCTTATATAACTAAAGCATTACTAGACTCAACATCGACCAGTTTGGCTTTGTAAACCTACAGACAGTTCAACTCTGATACCAACGCTGTCAGGACCCCGATCCTAAGCCATATGAATCCAGCCTGTAACATGTCACACCACTTTGCGTCCTCACGCACGGTAACCACGGCTGCCACCTTACCTTGGCCGGGACCGTTTGCGCCTTTTGGCTCACGGATATGAACATGTCGCTAGCATTCACACGTCAAAGAACCCGGGTCGACATGACTAGTTATAGACCCAAGTGGCACAACCGTACAGGGACAGGCATACGTAACCCAACAATGCAGGTGTCGGTCATCAGCATGTGTAGACAAGTAATAGCAAGCTACAGGGACTCCATTACGTCATGGGACATAAATGTCATCAACTGCGCGTAGACGAGTCATAGCAGGCTACATGGACTCCATTACACTGCGAGACATTTCCCCGAAGGGACAAACACAGCAGCAAGAAGGATACACGCCGGTCAATCAATGTGTCTGGAGCAGTAGCAAGCTACCAAGGCTCGGTGGAAGCACAAAGAGGCATTTCCCCATAAAGCGGGCTACTAAAGGTATACAGCTAGGTGTCGAATCCCACACATACCAATGCATTTAAAACATACACGCAATATGCACGATATGGGTAGATACAACATGGCATCACAACAAAACTCTACAACATAACATTTATTTAGAAGGCTCCGAAGAGCCAACATAGTATAATGTTACAAGCAGGGTGGGTCACATGAACCAACATTCAGAGCATACAAACAACAAGCGGAACTTACATGTCTGAGTACAGACATCTACTAAAAGCGGCTGGAAGAACCTGAAAAGCTACAACGACCCTACCAAAGGAGCCAGACTCTTGTCTGGGTTACTAAGCTAATCCGTCGATGTCAACGTCAAGAAGAACATAGAATGAACAACGTCTATCTCTGCAAAAACGTAAATAAGCAACAGTGAGTACGAAGGTACTCAGCAAGTCTTACATCAGAACTAACTACATATGCATCATGTTTCAATGAACGGGATTGTGGGGTTTACTGCAGAATGCCTGCTTTGACCTTTGGCTAGACTGAAATATGATAAGGTATCGAACGTATCACTACTCTCTCATTTCTTACGAGAGAGCATACACGAGTCCACATATTCACCATATCAATACACCACTATGGATCCTCTCTCGTCTTTCTACGAGAAGCCATCGATAGCACTCACACTTATCTGGAGTATTTTAGAGTATCCATTTAAATTGTCTATGAACAAGTAGTCCATATCCGCGGACGTGGCTATTCGAATAGATAGATTACCCTGCACGGGTGTACTTCGTCACACATGCTCCCGCCACTTATCGCCATGTGCACGTTAAAAGGCACCTCGGCAACCTTCAAGCGGAAGCCAGGCGAGGGAGTCGGCCATGGACATTAACTTACAATGACTCACGTCCAAGGCAGTCGCCTATCTGAGTTGGAACCCATAATGGAAGTCCGGTCGAGGTTTCCAACATGGCCTCAAACATTGTGAGCAGGGCCCCATGCCGGTCCCGATTGGTCCGTTCATCCACTTCGCAGGCCGTGCCACACCTATCAACGTTTCGAACTACTGCGACTCCTGGACTGAGAACAGCGTAGGTTAATAGGCCGAGAGAGCTCGAGTTACCAGAGCCCAATGTGCGGTAGTAGCTAGTCTTGGAACACAAACACGGAACTCAGTTCCTATGAGCGGCTTCAATGAGACAACCCACCATGTACTCCTACATAGCCTCTCATCGCTACCTTTACCAAAACAGGTTCAAGACTTCACCCTCATCATCAGGACACAATCATTTCACTCCGGTTCATCACCCAGATTAATCAGACCTGACACAACTCTAAGCATAGCAAGCATAACAGGGTGATAGCACAACATGGCTCAAGCATCTACCAGGTATGCTAGGTTGCTTGGTTTAGCTATTTACTGTGACAATGACAGGTCATGCAAATGAGTGGGTTCATCTACCATAACACAAGTAGCAGCTCAATCGCAATGTCCTAATGCATTGAAATGAGAGCAAGAGCGAGAGAGTGGGATTGTATCGAATATGCTCAAGGGGGGTTGCTTGCCTGTTTATCGGAAGAACTCAGCTGTTCTTCGATGTCGTCGATAACTACGTCTCGCAAGTCTATCGACAAGGACAAACAAGGTATAAATTAAGCACGGCAAATGCTTCCCAATGATGCATGATAATGTCATGGCAATATGTTGCTGATTTGAGCTAGTGCATCTATCAACATGTTAAATGAAGATGGTTTGAACCCAAGGTTCAAATTCAACTCCATGTGTGAGGTTATATAATGTGTTTTGAACAAAATGTCCAATTTTGCCTATTTAGCTTGCTCTAACATTCATGAAAATGCCACCATCAGATTCATTGGATTTTTCTGATAATTTTTCATATATAAATTATTTCAATCTGAGTTACAGATTATTTTCTATGATTTTTAGAAGTTTTAGCTATTTTTTGGAATTTCCTGAATTATCTTTATTTCAGAAAATCATTAATTACGTCAGCCTGACGTCATCATGATGTCAGCTAGTCAGCGGAGCCGGTCCAGGTCAAACCTGACACGCGGGACCCACATGTCATAGGCACACGGTTAATCCCCGTGCTGACCAGGGGTTTGACCCACCCCAGGGCCCACTGTCACTAGCTGGGGGGCCTAATGACGTTGGTTAGCGCCTAATTATATAACAGCCACGTCACCCCGCCGGTGGCTCAAGGCTGGCGACGTGAAACCGCGGCGGAGGCATGTCGAAAATCGCCGTCTGGCGACCAAAAGACGCGCGGAGGGGCACATCCGAACGCCCTCGCTCCCGCGCATCTCGGGGAGCAAACGGACGGAGCTGGGGCGGCTTAAAATGGCGATGGCGACGACTCATGCGGCGGCGGGCTTCGCCGGAGATGCTCGGAAATGCGTCTCCGGTGACTAAATCGAGGAGCGAGAGCATCTACGGGACGCCCACGCTCATCCGCATCCAACTGGACAAGCGGCAGCGCCCGAAGTGGTCCAGAACGGCGACGGCGACGAGCTCTCGGCCACGATGGCCATCTCGGCTAGAGGGCGAAATCAACGGCGCTTCTTGGGGGAAAGGAACCGGTGGCTCACCTCAAGCTCGATGAACAGGTCAGGGGGCTCCGGGACGTCCGGTAGGCGGCGAATCGATGGCGGCGCTCCTCAGTGGCCGACGGGGAAGATGAAGTCGATGGCGTCGCTGTGGTGCTCCACGGTCTCTTGGCTCGCTGGAGAGGACTACGGGGGCTCAACGGAGCTCATGGGCAGCTCGGGGCGGAGAGGGGAGGCCGGAGGCCGCGGCGACAGCAAGCTGCAGCGACGATGGCCGTCAGTTGCGTGCGGGGAGAGGAGCAGAGGAGAGGGATAGAGCAGCAGGGAGGAGAGGAGACGTACGCGGGAGGTGCGGGGCGTCCTAATCCAGCTCGGGGTAACGGCGGCAAGCAGGCGGTGGCTAGCGCGTGGCTGCGGGCGTCGGGCACGCGCTCTGCTTCCGACTGGCGAGGGGTTGAGGACGACTGGCACGGTGGGCTGGGCTCTCTTGTTGGGCCGGCTACAGGTAAGCCAGGTAGTGGCCCTTTCCTTTTATTTGTTTTCTTTTCTATTTCTGTTATTTGTTTTGGCTCCAACAAAAATAGGAAACCATTTTCGTAAATGCTGAAAATATACATGTGGACTATATGGAATTATCCAATGCCACATAATAATTCTCAGGATTATTGGACATATATTTTCCATATATAAAATATATATCTATTGAAAATAGGGTTTGAATTAATTCAAATGCCCAAGATAAAATGTTTCTGTTCCTCTAAAATATTGGATGGCATTTTTAACCCAGTCCAATATTTTCTTGGAATACCAGGGACATTTTCTTGGAACTATTTGAAGCAATTTTTATATTGCCTATTTGACAAAAATTTGCATAGTGAGGCTAGATCAAATCCTCATTTCAATTTCAGTTGAAAATTTAAATGCATGCATGAATGCATTGGCAAGCATTAAGAAACTAGGGATGTGACAATGAGTGTCCACCATACCTACCTATGGATTGAATGAGATCCTTCAAGTAAGTTGTGATCGGTGCAAAAAGGCAATAAAATATGCTTCTAAATGTGTTTGATCATTTAGTGTAAGTGAAAATTGAGCGTTGTACGAACTTGTTATGGCAAAGTAATAAAAGCGATGGACTGCATAATAAAGGTTGCTATCATAAGGGGCAATATAACGTGACGTTCTTTTGCATTAAGGGATTGTGCGTACAAAACCAAAAAGCGCATGTCAACCTATGCTTCCCTCTGCGAAGGGCCTATCTTCTACCTTTCAGTATTTACTTTTATGCAAGAGTCAATAGTATGCATTCTCATTTCAACCTCAGTTATTCTCTAGTTGGCAAGCATCATGTTGTGGGGAAAGATCTAGGCACATATGGCCAGTCAAATATATTTGATCATGACTTATTATTGTTGACAATTATCTCTATGATAAATGAGTTGGGAGGAGAAACATTAAGCCCCTATCTTTCTCTGTGTTCGATGGATGCCATTTGTTCTGAAAATATGCTTTGAGTACTAGCAATCATAGAAGACTATATGATGATTGAGTATGTGGAGCTCTTACTTAGACTTTGTTGAGAATAAGTTGAATTGCAATTCTTTGGTGACTAAGAACATAGGTTGTTAAGTTTCAAGAGAATTCATTGTTTGAACCATAACATGTGAATTGGTTGCTACTTTATCATGACGAGTTTTATGAGAAATAGTTGCTGTTATGATGCTAGGAAAAGTGGTTGAAATTATCATTGATCAAACTTATGCACTATGCTAGCACTCACACTTCATAAATTATTTCTTTTCTCATTTACCTACTCAAGGACGAATAGGAATTAAGCTTGGGGATGCTAAAACGTCTCCAACGTATCTATAATTTAGGAAGTATTCATGCCATATTTACAACAATTTTATATGGTTTTGGTATGATTTGCATGGAACTAACCCGGACTGACGCTGTTTCAGCAGAACTACTGTGGTGTTGTTTTTTGTGCAGAAATAAAAGTTCTCCAAATGCAACGAAACTTTTTGACGATTTTTTTTGGAACAAAAGAGGCACTAGAAGCTTCGTGGGAGGGCCAGAAGAGCCACGAAGTGGCCAAAACCCACCAGGGTGCGCCAGCTCCCTCTAGCGTGCCCTAGTGTCTTGTGGGCCCCTCGTGGCCCATCTTCGCGTGAAACCGACGCCCGAAAATCCTCTATATTCAGAAACCCATAAAAATAACCCTAGATGAGAAGTTCCACCGTCGCAACTCTCTGTATCGACAAAAAACCAATCTGGAGGCGTTCCAGTACCCTGCCGGAGAGGGTAGATCATCTCCGGTGGCCATCATCATCATCCCGGCGGAGGCCATGACAAGGAGGGAGTAGCCCACGCCCGGGCTTAGGGTATATACCAGTAGCTATGTGTTCAATCTCTCTCTCTCTCTTGTTCTTGAGTTGTCACGATCTTGATGTATCACGGGCTTTGTTAATATAGTCGGATCATATGATGTTATTCCCTTGCTATCATGTTGTGATGAATTGAATCTTTCCCTTTGAGATGTCGTTATGTTGGATTGAATATTTTTGTTCAGAACACTTGATGTATGTCTTGCGCGGGATACCCGTAGGGACATTGGGGTATTCTATTGATTCACTTGATATATGTTGAGGCATCAACTTGCGGATTCTGGTGACGTAGGGGATCTATGCATAGGGGTGGCTTGCACGTTTTCACACCATGTTCTTAGATAGAAATCTTGGGGCACTCTTTGAGGTTCTTTGTGTTGGATTGAGTATGATGAATCTAAAATTGTTTGATGTGTATCATATAATTAACTCATGGATACTTGTGGTGACATTGGAGTATCTAGGTGACATTAGAGTTGGTTGATGCGTATCATATGGTGTTATTTTAGTACGAACTCTTAGATAGATCGATCGGAAAGGATAACTTGGTGTTATTTTAGTACGAACTCTTGATAGATCGATCGAAAAGGATAACTTTAAAGAGGCTTCGTACCCTACAAACAATTTCTTCTTATGTTCTCCGCTAGATAAGAACTTTGGAGTGATTCTTCGTTGCATGTTGAGGGATGGTTATGTGATCCAATTATATTAGCATTGTTAAGAGATTGCACTAGCGAAAGTACGGACCCTAGGCCTTGTTTTCAAGCATTGCAATACCGTTTATGCTCACTTTTGTTACTTGCTACCTTGCTGCTTTTTTTATTTTTAGATTACAAAAACCTATATCTACCATCCATATTGCACTTGTAACACCATCTCTTCGCCGAACTAGTGCACCTATACAATTTATCATTGTATTTGGTGTGTTGGGGACACAAGAGACTTTTTATTATTTGGTTGCAGGGTTGTTTGAGAGAGACCATCTTCATCCTACACCTCCCACGGATTGATAAACCTTAGGTCATCCACTTGAGGGAAAATTGCTACTGTCCTACAAAACTCTGCGCTTGGAGGCCCAACAAAGTTTACAAGAATAAAGTTGCATAGTAGACATCACCTCCTGTCGCCGCCCCATCGCCGCCCATCAAGGTTCAATCCTCTCCTTCCCCTCCGATTGCATCTCTTTCCTCTCCACTCGCACCTCCTCCGTCTACGCATAATCCATATGTGGGATTCATCTATATGTTGATTTAGGATTGCTTTGTGTATAAATTTTAGTACATATATATAATGGATTGCTTTGTGTGATGTAGAATCAAAATTTGATTCCATGAATTACTTTGTGCAGAAATTTTAGTGATAATCTGATGATCCGATTTTAATAGTGCATTTTGAGTAGAAATTTTTTGAGTGTCTAGAATATTAATTATTCAAGTTCAACTTTATTTGGTAGTGTAGTCTCGAATGCCAGAGGAATTAATAAAATGAACTCCTAGTGTAGCATTTTGAGTAGAATTTGTTTATTTGTGTCTCCCTCCGTTGATTTTGTTTATTTGTGTATACAGTTACGAGTGTAGAATTATAATTAGCACCGTAGTATTCGATTATACTTAGTGTCGGTTCACTAGTCTTGAATCCGATTATGTACATATTTTTCAATATGTTTTGTGTAGAATGGCACAACCACCACCATGTGGAGTGTGCATGTCAAGGTACGTAACCAGCCTTGCAAGTAGCACGTTGCTCGACATTTACTTCCAGTCGTGTTTTGTTCCTGCAGCGGTAACAAATTATATGAACCTTCTCATAGTTTGGTCTTTTGTTTTTGTTGCTATTTCCACTAATGCATTGTGTGTGTGTTTTTGGTTTTTCTTACACAGATTGTCCCTTGCAATGTGAGATTGGATTTCGATGAGCTCATTACTGGAGACACTGTCATCTTCGACGCTCCTGGGGGGCCTACACTATGGAGGTCAATAAGGGACGGAAAATAACCCAGATTGGAGGAGATGAATGGGATCGTTTCATCGCCCGCATGCATCTCACTAGGGGTGAATTGATCAGCTTCTCCTTCGGAAGACAAACTCCAAGGCTGGCTGTTATCTATCTCAGCTTTGAGGAACAAGATGAGGACCCACTTGATGAAGCACTCTATGCCCAAAGAATGATCAGGCTGAGCGAGGATGAAACAGACAAGCTCTGGGAAAAACTTCCGCCACGTGATGCCTATGTCGGGATGCCATTCGTGACCCGCCTGACACGGACGATGGTAAACCGCCATGTCATGGTATGTTACTTATTAGTGTAGTAATTTTATGATATGCTTAGGGTGTAGAATCTGATGATATGCTTAGTGTGCTAATATGCATATAGCATAGTAATGTGATCTGCTTAGTATATTAATGTGATGATATGCTTATAGTATAGTAATGTGATATGCTTTAGTAATGTGATATATTGATTTATAGTGTAGTAATGTGATGATATGCTTGGTGTAGTAATTTGATCATATGCTTCGTGTAGTAATTTGATGATATGCTTAGTGTGTAGAATTTGATGATATGCTTAGGGTGCTAATATGCTTATATTATAGTAATGTGATATGGTTAGTATATTAATGTGATGATATGCTTATAGTATAGTAATGGGATATGCTTTAGTAATGTGATTGATTATAGTGTAGTAATGTGATGATATGCTTAGTGTAGAATTTGATGATATGCTTAGTGTGTAGAATTTGATGATATGTTTAGTATAGTAATGTGATATGCTTAGTATATTAATGTGATGATTTGCTTATAGTGTAGTAATGTGACATGATCATCATATTTGTTTTTTCAGAAATTACCTAAGAGGACAGGTGTGACCTGTGGCATCGAGCCTGATGAAGCAGGCATTGTTGGACTACACCTTACCACAAGGGGATCCATCACCACCTATGATTAAGCAGTGGAAACGGACGGTCGCACTATCTTTAGTGCGGCTGGGTGGAGCAACTTCCTTGCTGGCAAGAATCTCCGGGTTGGACAGGCCGTCGTAGTCACTATCAAGAACACTGTTGGGGATATAACCCCGTGGTAAGACCCGCCCAGGAGGGGCCGGGTCGTACCTGGCAGCTCATAGCCAAGACCTGTAAGGTGGGCCGGAAGATGAAGGCCAGGCCGCGTGGCGGCTTACCTGACGGGCCACGACTAAGGCCTAGAGGCAAAAGATGGTGTGAAGACCCAGGCGGTTAAGCCGCCTGAAGACGGCTTGCCCAAGATAGCAAGGCGTCTTAGAGAAAGGATCAACTACAATGTATGAGTCGGTTTAGGACTCGTGTAACCCAGAGCCTCGACCTCCTATATAAAGGTGAGGCCCTGGGGCGGCTTAGACAGAAACCAATCAATCGAGAACTAGGTCAAGCGAATCCGCTCCCTTGTAATCGATACTCCAAGCAATCCAACACAAGCAGGATGTAGGCTTTTACCTCTTCTTGAGGGGCCGAACCTGGGTAAACTCGTGTCCCTCGTCTCGACAAACCCCTTTGAGTCCACCGCCTTAGCAATGGCCTCGAACCTAAGTCTTCGGACATCTGCTGTGACAAAACCACGACAGTTGGTGCCCACCGTGGGGTACGCTGTTGGCAGGATGACCAAGAGTCGCCGCGGCCGGCTCTACATCAACGACGCCGGCTGGGGCCCCGAGGCCGATTCAATTGAGTACAGTTTCCGGGTCCCCTTCGGCGGAATCCACGTCTTCATCGGCAAGATCGGCGGATCCGAACTCGGGCCGGACATCTGCACCGACATCGTCGAGCCGGCCCGGCGCGAGCAACCCGCCCGACGCGTGCAACCCGCCCGTGCCGACCCGGCCAGGAAGCATGTCTTCGTCGGCTTCACCCAGGGCATGGAGCTTGAAGGTTCTATGTCACGGGAAGAAACTCTCGTCTGTTCAGAGGATGGATCCTCGAGCGGAGAGACGGAATCAATCTATCAGCTTCACAACAGTGGGCTCGGGGGCTACGTCGAGCCTTACCCCGAGTCGGAGTATCATCAGCCGCCCAACCACGCTGCCGTCTTCATGGCGGGTTCAGCGGCGGCTCCTGGCAGCTCAGCCGCCGGTGCGACTAGGTCTGGAGCTGGCAGGCCGCCGGCTCAGGTTCTTCTGGATCTGATGAATGAGCATACAACTCTGATGGCGACTGAGGTCACTGCTGAAAACCAAGCGGCCCGTAATGCGGAGATCGCGAGGTCGAAGAACCAGATGACCGGAGTCCAACAGGAAATCAATGCGTTGAAGGCTCACATGGATGCTGAGGCGGAGCGCCTTAGGGCAGACGCTTTCCGTTTTGAGTTAGAGCAGCTGTCTGCGGCGGCGGTTCAGCGGATGAGGCATCAATCCCTCTTGCCAGATCAGTATGAAGCCAGAAATCTTCTCAACACGCCAGGGATGGAACGAAACGTACCTTTGACCGTGACCCGGACGGCGGAAGTACCTGGAAGCCGGGCGGCAGATCAGCATCAGCGGCCAGACCCGCCCCGCCGGAACCCGACCCCACCACAGCCTTTTCCGACGCCGCCGGGTCATTATTCTAACCCGGCTGAAAACATGGTGGCGGCGGCAACCTGGCTTGGTACAATCCCCATCCCCGATGAGGCGCCTTTTGCGGAAGAGGTGTGGAACGCTATTGGATACCTGCAGACGGCGGTGGCCCAGCAGGAGAAGTATACTTACAGCCAGAGCCGCGTGCATTCAACTCCCATCCCCAGCGGCAGCTACAGCTGGCGTTATGAGTCGCCGGCGGTTTCTAGCAGTGAACGACATCGGAACCCGCCGCGAGTCGATCGGGCGGCTCTGGATACTCAGGCGCTGGTAGATTGGGCGAGAGCACAGCGAGAGGCGGTGGCTCTGGCGGCGGCGGCGGCTCATCAGGAACCCACAGTTGCACCTTCCGTCTCAGTAGGGGCAGGAGTAACCTCCAGGGCTGTGGGAGTGCCGTGCTTAGCGCCGGCTCTACGTAATAAGCGTCTGCCAAAGGATTTCAATGGTCCTCGCAAGGTGCCCAATTATACTGCAGACCTACCTCCAGAGGCTTGGATCGAAAGCTATGAGCTGGCCATGGAGATGTTGGACGTCAGTGATGCAGTATGTGCCAAATACTTCATCATGATGCTGGAAGGGCCGGCTCGCACGTCTTTAAAGGGCTTGCCACCCAATACCATTAATTCCTGGGTCGAGTTGAAGGCGAAATTCATCAAAAATTTCCAAGGAACGTGCAAGCAGCCCATGACGATTGTGGATCTGGACCATTGCGTGCAGCATAATGACGAGTCGGCTCATCACTGGGTCCGGCGGGTCTCAATCATCATCCACTCTTCGGAACATATTACGGCGGCTCAAGCAGTTTTGATTCTGGAGAAGAATTGCCATTTTACACCGCTGAAGCAGAAGCTTGGCCGGCTTAAACGCTCATGCCAAGACATGGGGGAGCTCTTGGCGGCTCTCACCAAGTATGCAGACTCTGATAACACGAAAGACCCAGGCTCTGATGATGAGAAATCAGGTCACGGGAAGAAAGGTAACAATGGCAAGGGTCAACAGCAAAACGCGGCTGGAAACAGCAACCCGGGCAAACGGAAGAACCCGGACGGCGGGTCAGAATTGGTGGCGAACACCAGCACTGGGAACAAACGTGCTAAGGGCAATGGGAACTTCAGGGCACCCTTTAACAAGGGTAAAGCTCCTTTCAACTTGGAGGAGATGCTCAATAAACCTTGTCCGGAGCACAGCCGGCCTGATAAGCCGGCAGGTCACACTTGGACGGATTGCAGTATTATGCGGCAGTTCAGGGATTACAGCCTTCAACAGCACCGTAATAACGGTAATGGTCCGTCTGGCGGCTCAGGGCCGGGCGGGTCAGGAGCCGGCTTTGGTGCTGGCGGCTCAGGATCCGGTTACCAGGGTCAAGGCAATCAAGGAGGTCATCATCAACAGCCTGGCGGTGGAGGCCAGTAGCAGAATAACCAATCGGGGTACCATACTAACCCGAAACAGCTCAGTGGGGGTCAGTATCATGTTTTTACAACCAGCCTCGACAAGCGAGACCGGAAGGTACGCAAGCGGGCGCTTAACGCGGTCATGCCGGCTCTCCCACAGTATTTGAAGTGGTCCGAGTATGACATAACTTGGAGTAGGGAGGATCACCCGCCGCGTGTTGATAACCCGGGGCAACTGGCTTTGGTAGTTGCCCCCCAAGTAGGAGGATATGTGTTCACTAAAGTGCTTATGGATGGTGGCAGCAACATCAACATCCTGTATTATGACACTTTCAGCCGGATGGGTTTGCTTGATAAGGATCTTAAGCCCTCTTCAACAGTTTTTCACGGTGTGGTGCCCGGAAAATCGGCTTATCCAGTGGGGAAGATTTCTTTGGAGGTAGCTTTTGGTGATGAATTTAACTACAGGGTGGAGTCTTTGTGGTTTGAAGTGGTCAAAATCAAAAGCCCATATCACGCTCTGTTTGGACGGCCGGCTTACGCCAAGTTCATGGCTAGGCCTTGCTATGTTTACTTACAGCTCAAGATGCCCGGGTTGAACGGGACAATTACCGTGCATGGTGATCGGAAGACAGCCCTTGAGTGTGAGGAAGGTGACGCAGCTTACGCAGAGTCAAGTTGTGCGGAGGCAGAGCTCAAGTTTTATAAGGAAAATGTTGACCCGGAAGACATGACTCCACTCAAGAAGCCTAACACGGAATCTGAGCCGCCCCTCAAGTTTGCGGCGGATGATACCAAGCAGGTAGATTTCACTCCGGGCGACTCATCACAACAGTTCACTGTCGGGGCTAACATGGACCCCGCATAGGAAAGCGCGCTCATCGAATTCATCCGTGAGAATCGGGACATCTTTGCATGGAAGCCGTCTGACATGCCAGGTGTACCGAGAGAATTCGCTGAGCACCACCTTAATGTGGATCCTAAGTTCAAGCCGATCAAGCAGTTCCTTCGCCATTTCAATGAAGAGCGGCGTAAAGCAATTGGGAAAGAGGTGGCCCGGCTCTTAGCAGCAGGGTTCATCGTGGAGGTTTTTCACCCGGAGTGGTTAGCTAACCCGGTGTTGGTGCTTAAGAAGAACGGCACGTGGCATATGTGTGTGGATTACACGGATCTTAACAAGGCCTGTCCAGTTGACCCGTTTGCTCTCCCCCGTATCGACCAGATTATTGATGCAACGGCGGGTTGTGACAGTTTATGCTTCCTGGACGCTTATTCAGGTTATCACTAGATCAAGATGGCAGTTAAAGACCAAGAGAAGACGGCTTTCATTATGCCTTTTGGTGCTTTCTGCTATGTGTCTATGCCTTTCGGGCTCAAGAGTGCACAGGCGACTTACCAACGTTGTGTGCAGAACTGTCTTCATAGTCAAATTGGGCGCAATGTTCATGCTTATGTGGATGATATCGTGGTCAAGTCAGGAAAGAAGGAGACTCTACTTAACGACCTGAGAGAAACATTTGATAATTTACGGGTCTACAAGATGATGCTTAACCCGGCTAAGTGCGTCTTTGGAGTTCCCGCAGGCAAGCTCTTGGGATTTCTAGTCTCTGAGCGTGGCATTGAAGCTAATCCGGACAAGATAAAGGCTATCACCTCCTTGTCTGAGCCGGCATGCATCAACGACGTTCAGCGCCTGGCGGGTCGAATCGCTGCGTTAAGCCGGTTCATAAGCCGCCTGGGTGAGAAGGTTATTCCTCTGTATCAAATGATGAAGAAAACAGACAACTTTGTCTGGAGTAAGGCGGCGGGTGAAGCGTTTGAGGCGCTCAAGAAACAGCTGTCTAAGCCGCCGGTCTTGGCTGCTCCGGCTGAGAAGGAACCTTTACTAATCTATGTGGCGGCTAACAATAGGGCAGTCAGCGCCGCGATTGTTGTGGAGCATAAGGAGGCAGGGAAAGAATACCTGGTTCAGAGGCCGGTTTACTACGTCAGTGAAGTTCTGATAGAGTCCAAGCAAAGGTACCCACATTGGCAGAAACTGATATATGGGGTGTTCATGGCGAATCGTAAGTTGAAGCACTACTTCTTGGGACACCAGATCACTGTGGTTAGCTCTGCTCCGTTGGGAGACATAATTCAAAACAGAGAAGCCACTGGCAGGATTGCTAAGTGGGCATTGGAGCTTGGGCCTCTAAATCTAAAATATGTGCCCCGCACGGCTGTCAAGTCTCAAGCCTTGGTGGACTTTATTAACGACTGGACAGAGTGTTAGTCGCCCGAGGAGAAGCCGGATAACACATACTGGACAATTCACTTTGATGGATCCAGACAATTGGAAGGATCAGGGGCTGGAGTTGTCTTAACTTCCCCTAGAGGTGACAAGTTTTGTTATGTGTTAAGGTTGATGTTTCCCTGTACTAACAATGCATCTGAGTATGAGGCTTTACTCCACGGCCTCCGTGTAGCTAAGGAGATGAACCTGAGCCGGGTTAGATGTCTTGGCGACTCAGACCTCGTGGCTCAGCAAGTTTCAGGCACGTGGGATTCCAAGGACCCACGGATGGCGGCTTATCGTCAGGCGGTGGATATCATTGCTGGTCACTTCAAGGGTTATCAGGTGGATCATATTGACCGTCGCAAGAATGAGGCGGCTGATGCATTATCAAGACTTGGCTCTCAGCGTAAGCCGGTGCCGCCTAACGTTTTCTTGGATGTGCTATATCACCCGTCAGTTAAGCTACCTTCAGAGGAGGACCTGGCTATACCTGACCCGGAGGGGCAGCTGGTGGCGGCTCTGCATGCTATCCCTGACTGGACGTTGCCTTACCTAGCGTACTTGACTTGCGGCGAGTTACCCGAGGACGAGACCTTGGCAAGGCAAATCATAAGGCGATCTAAGTCCATGACGATCGTCAATGGCGAGTTACATAAGCGTAGCGTCACCGACGTTTTTCAACGTTGTGTTTCACCTGAAGAAGGTAAGGAAATCTTAAATGAGATTCACGCTGGCGATTGTGGTCATCATGCCGGCTCAAAATCTCTGGTGGCCAAGGCTTTTCGGCATGGTTTCTTCTGGCTGACGGCTCATAAGGACGCAGAAGACTTGGTTCTCAAGTGCTATGGATGTCAGAAGTTCGGGCGACGTGCTCACGTGCCGGCTCAGGAGTTGCGTATGATTCCAATTACTTGGCCGTTTGCGGTCTGGGGGCTTGATATGGTCGGGCCCTTCAAGAGATCTGAAGACAAGACCCACCTTTTGGTGGCGGTGGATAAGTTTACCAAGTGGGTGGAGGCTGAGCCGGTCAGCAAGTTTGACGCGGCTACGGCGGTTCAGTTTGTCAAAAAAATTGATCTACTGCTTTGGTTACCCTCATAGTATCATCACAGATAATGGCACAAACCTATCCAAGGGGGCTATGCAGGCGTTCTGTGAAAGTGAGCACATCCGGCTTGACGTCTCTGCTGTTGCTCATCCACAATCCAATGGTCAGGCGGAGTGAGCTAACCAGGAGATCTTGAGAGGTATCAAGCCCCGGCTTATGGTTCCTCTGCAGCGAACGCCGGGTTGTTGGGTAGAAGAGTTGCCATCAGTTTTATGGAGCATCAGAACCACTCCCAACAGGTCAACAGGCTATACGCCTTTCTTCATGGTTTATGGCGCAGAAGCCGTGTTACCAAGTGATATACGTCATGACTCGCCGTGGGTGGCGGCTTACGTTGAGACAGACAATGAGACAGCGCGTCAGGACGCGATAGATGCTTTGGATGAAGAGCGTGATCTGGCGGCGGCTCGATCGGCGATTTATCAACAAGACCTGCGTCGCTATCATAGCCACAGGGTTAAGACCCGGACGTTTCAAGAAGGCGACTTGGTGTTACGTCTAATTCAAGATCAGACGGATGTGCACAAGCTATCTCCTCCATGGGAAGGACCTTTTGTGGTTAGCAGAAACCTCAACAATGGGTCATACTATCTCATTGACGTACGAGACGAGTCACGCACTTCTGGGCAGGAAACCCACCGGCCGTCGAATATCGCTCATCTGCGACCGTACTATACTTGAGTCATCGACTCCCCCCATTGTACATCATCATTGTATATATCACTTATATACATATAATAAAGTTGGCATCCCTACAAGCCGGGGCCTCTGCCATTTTACGTATCTCAGATTGTGCAAAGATGGATACAACCACAAGGTCATTTGGGGGCTTCCAACCCGCCAGGGTTTAGCTTACACACCCTCTTGATCGGCTCTTCAGCCACCGTAAGGCCGGGTTATATACCCAAAAAGTTGACTCTGTCAACAAGGTCATTTGGGGGCTTCCAACCCGCCGGGTTTAGCTTACACACCCTCTTGATCGGCTCTTCAGCCACCGCAAGTTTGAGTTAAACCTGCCTGTATGCTGCTGATCCGCCAGGTGACCCGCCGAACTCTTACCAGTTAATCTCGATTAGAGACCCTGACCTGTTCAAAATATTTGATAGTCACTCTCGCTAGAGACCCTGTACTGGTCAAGGTTAAACCGGCGGCTCTTGTCACGTGAGGGCCGGCTTACGGAAAGCGAGGATAAACTCACCCATCTGCTGCCGACTCTCCGCTATGTGGCCCGTTCGTACTCTTAAACAGTTACTCTTTTAAAGACCCTGCACTGTTTAAGGTTCAAACGACGGATTTATGTCACGTGAGAGGTAGCTTATGGGCCCTGGGGTACTCATGCCCTGCTGCGTCTCTCTTTGGTTCATTGCGCTCTTATCAGTTAATCTCGCCTAGAGACCCTGAGTTGTTCAAAGGAATTGACGCTCACTCTCGTTAGAGACCCTGTGTTGTTAAGAGTTCAAGTAGCGAATCCACCCAGAAGAACCGGCATATGAGTTTTCGACAAAGCAAGGTCATGAAAGACTTAACATCTCCAGGCTGTGCTTTTTCAAGCCGCCCTCACAGCAATACAGAACATATTCTGTCTTGTTTGTTTTTGCAGGGTTTATCTCCTAAGATGAGCCGCCGTGAAATTTGATATTATGAGCGGAACACAAGACAGATAAGCATGCATCAAGTTGTGCAAAGATTCATACATGCGCGATGGCACGGCTCAGGCAAACAAAGTTTTTCTATGCCTATTACAAACTCTCCAGGGAGCCCAAAATACCACGGACTTAAAAAATTTGTACACTGCTAGCCTTGGCGGGTCAATAAGCCGGGTTGTAAGTTTCAGAAGCAAGTGATCAGCTCGATGGCGAGTCATCCTGCGCCGGGTCTTCGACCTCTTCGATCTGAAGATTGTCCACATCCCAGTTGCAGTTTGTTAAAGCTTCAAGTTGAGCCTCATCAAAGAGGGGGGACGGGTCAATTTCTGGAGCAAAGAGTTGCTTACGGCGTGCAGGAGTCAAGTCCCTGGCCTCGAAGGTTGGGCAGCGTACTCGTTTGCTGTCCGCGCTGTAAGCCGCCTGGTAGGTAGTCAGATCAACTTCATCCGCCAGTGTTGATGCGAGTACTCTGGAGGCCTTCATACACTTGGCATAGTCAGCTTCTGTGAAATCTGAGCCGTCATCTTTCTTGGACGGAAAGCCATCCATCATCTCTTCTGCAGTCAGTTCAGGGGCAAAGGCCAAAGACCGGCTTAGCGTGGCCATTGCTCCCATCCTGGCGGCTGATCGTTTGAGCTCTTCGATTTGCTTCGGCAGAGTTGACAGGAGCTCTATCACTCCCTTCATGAATTTGGGGATGCTTCTTTCATCCAGCATTGCTTTGATGGTGCAAAGGGTCCCGCAGTATAGCTGTTCTGTCAAGGTGTATACTGCTTTCAGCTTCAACAAGCTGTCAGAAGATAGCTGGCGGCTTCTTTGGCCTGCAAGGAAAGATTTGGTGTTATAAGCCGCCCGCACAGTTTTTAAACAAGGCAAGGAAATTTGCTAAGTATTCAGTGCTTACCAAAGATAGCAGAAGTCATCCTAGAGATATGATGCTTGAGGGTTTGCAGCTCATCTGACACAAGCTTAAGTTGCTGGTCAGCATCGTCTGCGCGCTTGGTCAGGGCGGCTTGGGTAGTCTCCGCACTCTTTTTGAAGGCATCAAAGTCAGCCTGAACCTTCTTGAGCTCCTTAACGGCAACCCGCCATTTTTCCTCCGCCTCAGACCGGGCGGTTTGTTGTGCAGCAAGGTTTTCTTTTACGCCGGTCAGATCTGACTCGGCCGCGTCTAAAGCTTCCTTTATCATACAAAAACAAAACATTTCAGCAGGTCTAAGTCGCCAGGATGTGATGTTAGTACATGATCGATGGAGCTGTTCTGACAAGTCTCAAGCAGATTGCAAGCAATATACTTGACACTTGGGGGCTAATGTCTGTGTTTTCTCTACAAGTCTACAATGAAGTTCTGGCTCATCTTCGTAAAGATAAGCCGGCACTTGGGGGCTACACACGGTGCTCTACAAGTCTACAATGAAGTTCGGGCTCATCTTCGTAAAGATAAGCCGGCACTTGGGGGCTACACACGGCGCTTTCCACGTCTACAGTGAAGTTCCGGCTCATCATTTTTATACTGACCCGGACTTGGGGGCTACCATTGATCAACTCTTCAAATTGAGTATCGGCTTACTATCTATACTAACCCGATACTTGGGGGCTACAGGCTAAGCTGTTTGGAGTTTGACATAGATTGGAAGACCCGGTCTACCATTTACGATGTTAAACCAGCTCTTGGGGGCTACATAACGGTATAAGGAAAAAGCAGGAGTACCTCATATTTTTTCTTCATCAAACCAATAAGTTTGAGCTCCATGTTCCGGCTTGTTGACAGGCGGTTCAGATAACCAGCGTGTAATTCATCGGCAGTCAGCTTCTCTAACACAGGGAATTCAAAATCAAACTTCTCAGGCGAGGAAGCTTCAGCCTTGCCGGTATGTCTTGTCAGTACATGAGGCTCGGGAGATTGATGACCCGTCCCAGTGATGATAACGTCTGGAAGAACTGTGTCTTCGACGGCTATTGAAGGGCTGGGCGGCTTAGGATCATCCCTTGGAGGACTTTCAGTTGCCGTGTCATGATCAGCCGGCTCAGAGGGCTGATGAGTATCTTCAGGTGCATCTTTCATAATTTCAGTAGGTTCCACATGAGTTGCAGGGGAGTTCGGCTTAGCAATTTCTGGCTCTTGGGCGGTAGGAGCAGCGGTAGACCCGCCGGTTTTCCTTCGTTTTGCTTGAGCTCTGAAAAACAGAAGAATTATTGCATAAATAACAAGGACGATAGAAAGGGATGATGCAGATACAAAGGTACGCACTCCGGGTTGATCTTCAGAGGAGGCAGCTTAGTCGCAGTGGAATCACCGGACGAAGGGGCCGTTTCCTGAAAGCAGTTAAGACAATACAAAGCAGAGTAAGGTTACAACGCAAGATTGTTAAAACTGGCCTTAGTTAAAAGAGTACCTCAGCCGGCCGTTTCCGCGGAGCCGGAGAATTCGATAACCCGGCCACAAGATCTTCAGAGCCGGCGCTCCGGGTCTGACGTCGGGAGTTGTGCTGTTGCTTTTTCAAAAGAAAATTGGGGTCTAAATGAGCAAGAGGATGAGAAAAGGGGACTTTTCGGATGACCCGCCATATTTTCTC
Organism: Elymus sibiricus; assembly: GCA_039707655.1. Taxonomy (NCBI): domain Eukaryota; kingdom Viridiplantae; phylum Streptophyta; class Magnoliopsida; order Poales; family Poaceae; genus Elymus; species Elymus sibiricus. Next base: position 129,621,301 of record CM077667.1, read on the forward strand.
TGGTGGAAGATTTTCTGAGTCAGAGGAAATGTAGGTTACCTCAGGGGCGTCTGCATGGCTTGTTTCCGTTTCCTCCTGTGGATAATTGTTGTCAATAAGTTGCATAAAGAGACGGCCAAGGGAGTCAAGTTCTACCTCTGAGTCGTCAAGCTCAAGCGGCTCCTGAGCGGCAGTTTTCTTCTTACGGCCGCGGGCTTTCACTTTAGGTTTCCTCACAGGAGGGTTATATTTCTTCTTCCAGAAAGGAGAGCCGGCCTATGCATAAGCCGCCAAAGAAGATTAAAAGGTGCAAGGTAAAAGGTTAGGACAAGAATGACCAATTCTGTAGAAAAGAATTTCTTACAGCTGGAGCCGGGTTCTTGGCGCAAAAGGGCTTCAACCCGGTCTTGTTGCAAATCTCTTGTTTCTCGCCAAGAAGTGACTTGATGGAAGTATTGATGTCTTGTTCTGTCAGAGGGGTGGCATTGAAGCAGAGAGAGTCATTGGGTTCACCCGTAAATTCATGCATGAGTCGGTCACGCCGGCTCAGTGGCAAGATTTTCCAAGAAACCCAGCAGCGGGTTAAGTCGACGCCAGTTAAGCCGTTCGCTAGTAAGGCCCTGATCTTCGCGAAGGCCGGAGCATACTTCGCTCGTTCTGCGGCGGACATCCGGTCCGGGAGTTCGGTGTAGCAAAGCCGGGTGGGACGATAACCCGACAGTGGATTCTCTTCTTCAGGAGAAGTGTCCTTGCAATAGAACCAGGTCTTGTTCCAGTCCTTGCGGTGGCTTGGTAAGAGAGCTGCTAGATAGGACAAATCTCTCCGTCGTTGGATAGACACGCCACCAAGCTCCAAACTTGGCCCAGTCGCCACTTCAGTTTGGCGCTTGACGTAGTAGTAGTCACGGAAGAGATCAACAGACGGCTCTTCTTGCAAGTAAACTTCACATAACACTTGGAACTGACACATATTGGTGACAGAGTTTGGACCTATATCTTGAGGATGAAGCTTGAAGAAATGAAGAACGTCTCGGAAATTTTTTGACCCGGGTGGGCTAAATCCACGAAGGAGATGATTAGTGAACACAATAACTTCTCCTTCCTGAGGAGTCGGTCTGATTTCTGGCCCTGGAACCCGCCAGTGTATAACGTCCTGAGCCGGCAAAATACCCACTCTACAAAATCAAGTAGAAGTTGTTCGGTGACTCCAGAGCCGACCCAATCACAAGACGAAGGTGCTCTTGACATAATGGCGGGTTAAGCTGCGAAGGCACGGAGTACAGCGGGTTAGAAAAATGTTCAATAGTCAAGGCAACTATGGTCAGTATAATGGTGAGGTGTTAAGCCGCCGAAATATTTTTTCGGAGAGCCGCCAATGCCATGGAGGGTTAGGTGGACAAGGTGATCCTGGAAAATACGGCTAAGTGCGGATAAACAGGTTTCACATATTGTCTCTATAGCTACAAGATCTACGGATGAAGGTAAAATGAAACATATTCAAAAACCTAAAAGGACAGAAGAAGAACAGGCGGACAGCACGCGGTGGAGATTGCTATGCAGATCCAAAGCAAGTGGGCATTGGCATTAAAAGGATAACCGCAATGGATAGACAGTATTATGGGATGCAAAGTGATGCTTGGTGGTCTATACTATGAAGAACACTGATGAACAGTGATGAACATTAGAGAAACCCGATGAACTCGGGAGATCTTAATGGGGACAACTGCAGATTCAACAAGGGCTGAAAATGATACCTTGCGGATGCGGATGGGCCGGCGAAACTCTGGTCCGATTCAGGTTGATGCAGCGGCCGGCGTTGAGGGCGACAGTGAGGTCCGGTCGGGGGCGGCGGAGCTCTGGAGGCGAAGCTGACTGAGGGAGAAAGAAGACAGAGGAGGCGGAGAAAGGAAAGAAGGCACCACGTGTCCCTATTTATGAGATGGGAGGGCAACAGTGCGCGCGAAAATCGAGGAGGCACAGTGTTGATTGACCGAAGAAGGCGCCTCAATTTTCGGACCGACCCTTCAATGAGAGGATCCGTTGCCAACGTCACAGAATCTTTTCAGAATATTCGATATGACATCACGGCGCGTTATCAGTTTGCTTTTCTGGTGACAGAAATGTGAGACTCGCCGCCAAGTGAGTTTGAAGATTGACATGAGCAGGCTCAAATCAACCTGGGGCCTAATGTTGGGGATATAACCCCGTGGTAAGACCCGCCCAGGAGGGGCCGGGTCGTACCTGGCGGCTCATAGCCAAGACCTGTAAGGTGGGCCGGAAGATGAAGGCCAGGCCGCGTGGCGGCTTACCTGACGGGCCACGACGAAGGCCCAGAGGCAAAAGATGGTGTGAAGACCCGGGCGGTTAAGCCGCCCGAAGACGGCTTGCCCAAGATAGCAAGGCGGCTTAGAGACAGGATCAACTACAATGTATGAGTCGGTTTAGGACTCGTGTAACCCAGAGCCTCGACCTCCTATATAAAGGTGAGGCCCTAGGGCGGCTTAGACAGAAACCAATCAATCGAGAACTAGGTCAAGCGAATCCGCTCCCTTGTAATCGATACTCCAAGCAATCCAACACAAGCAGGACGTAGGCTTTTACCTCTTCTTGAGGGGCCGAACCTGGGTAAACTCGTGTCCCTCGTCTCGACCAACCCCTTTGAGTCCACCGCCTTAGCAATGGCCTCAAACCTAAGTCTTCGGACATCTGCTGTGACAAAACCACGACAAACACCCCACCCCATGATTTGAGGATGATGATCGTCATCGACCTCCTTTTAAAGTATGTTTGTGGCCGGGCCATCGATGTGAAATGAACCCCTTATTTACTATGTTAGTTTGCTCGTGTTTTTGAGGATTGTCGTTTATTAAATTGCTACCTAGCTCTAATACTGCTTGTGAGATTGTCACTTATTATTAGCTGGAATGAACAGTTCTATTAGTCTAGTTCTAGTGCCTAAAGTCAAATGCTAAATGTTATGTGGTGGGATTTGTTTTGGCTGCACGACACGTTCTTGGCGTGAAATGTACATTGCACGTCGCTAGGTGAGCAATTATAGTGGTGGCGTTGCCCACGTGGCACGCCATCAGCACGTAGAATACCGCTGACGTCGGACCCAACGCCATCTTTATTTTTTAACAATGGCGCCATATTGGTGGCATCGGGCTACCACGCCAGCAAATCCCTTTTTGCCATGCCATAGCTAGGCTTTTCTGCACCGGTGCCAGAACACACACACAGACACACAAGAGAACACATCGGCAATAACTTTGCTCTAGAGATTAAGGAAGCTCAATCAACCGGAGTAGGTCTTCAACATCATCATCATCTAACCAATCAAGGCCTCACCTTGGGGATTGGTCATCTGGTCGCCACCTGACAACACCCCTCAAAGAAAGGGAGGCTTGTCACATGGGAACGAGGTGACCCAAGGAAGATTGGAACTCGCTAACATGACTAAAGATGAGTACCGCAATTGAACTTCCATTGCATCCAACCCTAATCTCCTTGTCCAAGCAGCACCAACGACGACCACCGCTTATCACTGGTCCCTCCGGTCAGTATGAAGCTCCTCAGACGATGCCCGAGAGAATCAATGGTTTCCCCAGGAGTTTCCCCTTACAGTGGAGCGAGAATAACGCCTAAATAACACCTTCAACAAGGAGAAGGTGCACGTGGGTAACGTTGTTGTCTTCCCCTGCCCACGATCGGCAATAGGGTCTTCCCCCGATGCCAAAAAACCAACCACACACCTAGGCCTCAAGAACGATGCAATAAGAACGATGACATGATGTAGACAAGATCTATTCATGTAGGAATAGACCCCATCTTGTTATCCTTAATAGCAACGATACATGCGTGTCTTGCTGCCTCTTCTGTCACTGGGAAAGAACACCGCAAGATCGAACCCATCACAAAGCACCTCTTCCCATGGCAAGAAAAATCGATCTAGCCGGCCTAACTAAACCAAAGATTCGAAGAAGAAATACGAGGCTATATGTAATCATGCATATAAGAGATCAAAGAAGACTCAAATAATATTCATGGATAGAAACTGATCATGAACTCAAAATTCATCGGATCCCAACAAACACACCGCAAAAGTTTACATCAAATAGATCTCCAAGAGACCATTATATTGAGATTCATAAGAGAGAGAGAAGAAGCCATCTAGCTACTGCCTACGGACCCGTAGGTCTATGGTGGACTACTCACGCATCATCGGAGAGGCACCTATGAGGAAGATGAACCCCTCCGTGATGGTGTTTAGATTGGATCTCGCGGTTCTGGAACTTGCGGCGACTGGAATTGTGTTTCGTAGACTCTCCTAGGGTTTTTGGAATATTTGGGAATTTATAGGCATCAGAGGCGGTGCGGAAGAGGGTCGAGGAGGGCACAACCCATCAGGGCGCGCTAGGGCCCCCCTGGCGCGCCCTGGTGGGTTGTGCTCTCCACAGCCCACCTCTCCGACAGTTGTTTGGCCCACTGGGTGTCTTCTGGTCCAGAAAAAATCTCCAAAAAGTTTCGTCGCGATTGGTCTCCGTTTGGTATTGATTTTCTGCGAAGTAAAAAACAAGCAAAAACAGCAACTAGCACTTTGGCACTATGTCAATAGGTTAGTCCCAAAAAATTATATAACGTCGTTATAAAATGATTGTAAAACATCCAAGAATGATAATATAATAGCATGGAACAGGCAAAAATTATAGATACGTTGGAGACGTATCAGCATCCCCAAGCTTAATTCCTACTCGTCCTCGAGTAGGTAAATGATAAAAACAGAATTTTTGATGTCGAATGCTGCCTAACATGTTCATCACATTCTTTTCTTTTGTATAGCATGGACATTTGGACTTATAATGATTCAAAGCAATAGTCTAGTTTTAACATAATGAATTCAATACTCAAGCATGTCAACAAGCAACCATGTCTTTCAAAATATCAACACTAAAGAAAGTTATCTCGAGCCCATCATGCTCAATCATTGATCCATTCATGAAACACACTCAAATATTAGCTATGCCCAATGCTCAAGTACGATCATAGTGCCCCCTAGTTGGTGCTTATAAGAGAAGATGGAGACTCAAAGAAAAAATAAAAATTGCATAAAGTAAAAAAAGATAGGCCCTTCGCAGAGGGAAGTAGGGATTTGTAAAGGTGCCAGAGCTCAAGGTTTAAATTGAGAGAGAGAAAATATTTTGGGTGGCATGCTTTTCCTGTCAACGAAAACGACAAAGTAGCTCACAATACTTTCCATGCTAGATATATCATAGGCGGTTCCCAAACAGAAAATAAAGTTTATTCCTTTTTCCACCAAACTTTCACTTTCCATGGTGGGCCGTATCCATGGTTGCCTTCCATACCAACACTTTCCAAGGAATTTATTATTTGACAACATAAAGTAAATATTTTTTCTTTTTTTCATTTCGGGAATGGGCATCCCTATTACTGCCGCACTCTCGTGCAATGACAAGTGAATAAACACTCATCTTAAGAATAACACATCTAGCATGGAAAAATATTGGATACTCCCCACCGTTTCATGAGTTGTACGTGCACACAAAAGAGAAAATTTATTTTGAAAATTTAGAGATGGCACATACAAATTTGCTTGGAACGGCATGGAAATACCGCATATAGGTAGGTATCGTGGACTCATAAGGCAAAACTTGGTTTAAGGATTTTGGATGCACAAGTAGTATGTCTACTTAGTACAAATGGAGGCTAGCAAATAGATTGGGAAGCAACCAAACCAAGAAACGAAAATGCACATCAGTGAGCATTGAACATAACTAACACTAAATAATGCACCACAAGTAGGATGTAACTTCATTGCATAACTATTGACTTTCGTGCATGCATAGGGAATCACAAACCTTAACACCAATATTCCTACTAAGCATAATTACTCACTAACATGACTCACATATTTGTCCCTATTACAAGGAATCACAAACCTTAACATCATGTTTCAAAACTATTACAAGGAATCAAGTTTAATTTGTCCAATGATCTTCATGAAAGTTTTTATTATATCATCCTTGGATATCTATCACTTTGGGACTAGTTTCATATATTGTCATTGCTTTTTGGCAAGCTCAAACAAATTTAAGTGAAGCACATGAGCATAAAGATTTCATCTCTCAAAAAGGTATAAGTGAAGCATGAGAGGATTTCTTCCAAATTTTACTAACTCTCAAATTAATCTAAGTGAATCATGAGAGTATTTCTACAAAAATTTCCAAGCACACCGTGCTCAAAAAGATATAAGTGAAGCACTAGAGCAATTCCATAGCTCAAAAAGTTTAAGTGAAGCACATAGAGCAATTCTAACAAATCATAGCATGATTTTGGCTTTCTCAAATAGGTGTGTACAGCAAGGATACAAAGGAAAAACTAACAAACAAAGCAAGCAAAGATACAAGACGCCCCAAGAAAAACTCATGATATGTGACGAATAAAAATATAGCTCCAAGTATAATACCGATGGTCGTTAGAAGAAAGAGGGGATGCCACTCGGGGGCATCCCCAAGCTTAGTTGCTTGTTTCTCTTTGGATATATCTTGGAGTTGCGGTAGCATCCCCAAGCTTAGGCTTTTATCACTCCTTATTCCTTCATCCATCGTGATCTCACCCAAAACTTGAAAACTTCAATCACACAAAACTCAACAAAATCTTCGTGAGATCCGTTAGTATAAGAAAGCAAATCACTACTTTAGGTACTGTTGCAAACCCATTCATATTTTATTATTGCATTATAAATACTGTATTTTAACTTTACCATGGCTTATACCCCCCAATACAAACCATAGATTCATCAAAACAAGCACATAATGCAACGAAAACAGAATCTGTCTTAAACAGAACAGTCTGTAGTAATCTGTACTCTACCCATACTTCTGTAACTCTAAAACTTCTGAAAACTTAGGACAACGTAAGGAATTTGTATAGAAACACTGTGTTAAAATTTCAGATCAATATCACATTCCAGAAAAAAATGAAAATTCATATACTGGGCACAAAGTTTCTGTTTCAGATTCAGCATCGCTTCTACTCATCCTATGAATCATCCTAAAGGCTTTACTTGGAAAAAAAACTAAATAAACCATAAAAACACAATCATAACAGAGGCATAATTGTGTCAACACTCAAAAATAGAAAGGAAAAAGCAAAAAAATATTTATTCATTGGGTTGCCTCCCAACAAGCGCATCGTTTTACGCCCCTAGCTAGGCATAATGGATAGATTCAAGTATTGTCATCTTTGGTTTTGGATCCATAGGATGCCCTCATGATTGATTCATATGGTGGCTTAATTCTTGTTCTAGGGAAGTATTTCATACCCTTTCTGAAGGGAAATTGAAAACGAATATTGCCTTCCTTCATATCAATCACGGCACCTATAGTGCGTAAAAACGGTCTACCAAGTATAATGGGACAAGACGGATTGCAATCAATATCAAGCACAATAAACTCAATGGGCACATAATTCCTATTTGCAAGAATAAGAACATCATTAATTCTTCCCAATGGTTTTTTAATAGTAGAATCCGCCAAGTGCAAATTAAGAGAACATTCTTCAATATTGGTAAGACCAAGCACATCACATAGAGATTTCGGAATCGTGGAAACACTAGCACCCAAATCACACAAAGCAAAGCATTCATAATTTTTAATCTTGACCTTAATGGTAGGTTCCCACTCATCATGTAATTTTCTAGGAATAGAAATCTCCAACTCCAACTTTTCTTCAAAAGATTTCATCATGGCATCAACGATATGTTTAGTAAAAGCTTTATTTTGCTCATAAGCATGGGGTGAATTCAACATGGATTGCAGCAAAGAAATGCATTCAATCAAAGAGCAACTATCATAATTAAAGTCTTTGCAATCCAAGATAGTGGGCACATCACTAGTTAAAGTTTTGACCTCTTCAAACCCACTTTTAGCAAAATTGTCATCAATATTTTCACCCTCCAAATTATTGGGATGCCTTCTAGCTAAAGTTGACTCTACTTCAGTCCCTTCATTATCAATTTTAACATTACTAAACAAGGAATCAATATAAGAAACACCAATCACTTTAAGATCTTCATCTCTTTTACGAAGGCAATCACTAGAAAACGATCTTATTTATCTTTTAGCTCTAAGCATAGCGGTTCTTTTCTTACTTTCATCCATAGAGACATATAAAGCTTTAATAGATTAATCAATCTTAGGCACAAAAGCTTTCAACTTGAGATTTTCAACATCATGAAAATTCTATCAATGCTTCTAGACATATCATCAATCTTATTCAACTTTTCTTCTATCGTAGTATTGAAAGCCTTTTGCGCATTGATAAATGTTGGAAATATGCCCTAGAGGCAATAATAAATTAGTTATTATCATATTTCCTTGTTCATGATAATCGTTTATTATCCATGCTATAATTGTATTGATTGCAAACTCAATTACATGTATGGGTACATAGACAAACAATGTGTCCCTAGTAAGCCTCTAGTTAAACTGGTTCGTTGATCAAAGATGGTGAAGGTTTCCTAGCCATAGACATGAGATGTCATTTGATAATGGGATCACATCATTAGGAGAATTATGTGATGGACAAGACCCAAACTATGAACATAGCATATGATCGTGCCAGATTATTGCTATTGTTTTCTGCATGTCAAGTATCTGTTCCTATGACCATGAGATCATGCAACTCACTGACACCGGAGGAATACCTTGTGTGTATCAAATGTCACAACGTAACTGGGTGAGTATAAAGATGCTCTACAGGTGTCTCCGAGGGTGTCTGTTGAGTTGGCATGGATCAAGACTGGAATTTGTTACTCCGTGTGACGGAGAGGTATCTCAGGGCCCACTCGGTAATACAACATCACAATAAGCCTTGCAAGCAAAGTGACTAAAGATTTAGCCACGGGATCTTGTATTACGGAACGAGTAAAGAGACTTGCCGGTAACGAGATTGAACTAGGTATAGAGATACCGACGATCGAATCTCGGGCAAGTAACATACCGAAGAACAAAGGGAACATCATACGGGATTAACTGAATCCTTGACATAGAGGTTCAACTGATAAAGATCTTCGTAGAATATGTAGAAACCAATATGGGCATCCAGGTCCCGCTATTGGTTATTGGCCGTAGAGGTGTCTCGGTCATGTCTACATAGTTCTCGAACCCGCAGGGTCTGCACACTTAACGTTCGGTGATGTTTCGGTAGTATTGAGTTATGTATGGTGGTGACTGAAGGTTGTTCGGAGTCCCGGATGAGATCCCGGATGTCACGAGGAGCTCCGGAATGGTCCGGAGGTAAAGATTGATATATAGGAAGTCCTGTTTTGGTCACCGGAAAGGTTTCGAGTACTTCGGTAGTGTACCGGGACTGCCAGGAGGGTACCGGGGGACCATCGGGAGGGGCCTCTCGCCCCAAAGGGCCTCATGGGCTGTGGGAGGAGGTGAACCAGCCCCTAGTGGGCTGGCCGAACCCCCCCCCCCCCCCCAACAAGGCCCATGCGGCTAAGGGTGGGAAAGTCCAAGTGGAGGAAAGGAAAACCAAGTAGGGGAGGAATCCTACTCCTAGTAGGATTGGAGTTGGACTCCTCCACCTCCCCACTTCGGCCAACCCTAGGGGAGGATCCCTAGGGCGCCGGCCCCTCCCCTCCCTCCTATATATACTAGAGGGAGAGAGGGCCATAGAACTTCAACCCAAGAGGCCACGGTGCAGCCCTCTCTCCCGATAGATTAGTTCCTCTAGTTTTTCAGCAGTGTTTAGGCGAAGCCCTGCTGGAATAGTTCCACCACCACCGCCGCCGCGCCGTCGCGCTGCTGGAGAACTCATCTACCTCTCCGCTCCCTCTTGCTGGATCAAGAAGGCGGAGAACGTCATCGAGCTATACGTGTGCTCAACGCGAAGGTGCCGTCTGTTCGGCGCTAGGTCGGAAGGACCGTGATTGGATCGCGGAACGATTCGTGATTGGATCGCGGGACGTATCGTGATCGGATCGCGGGACGGCTAGCGATTTGGATCGTGAAGACGTTCGGCTACATCAACCGCGTTTCTTAACGCTTCCTGCTTAGCGATCTACAAGGGTATGTAGATTCACTCTCCCTCTCGTAGATGCTCATCACCATGGATAGATCTTGCATGTACGTTGGAAATTTTTTGTTTCCCATGCAACGTTCCCCAACAGTGGCATCATGAGATAGGTCTATGCGTAGATGAGATCACGAGTAGAACACAAAGGAGTTTGTGGGCATTGATGTTCAGATTGCTTCCTCCCTTGGTCTTTTCTTGATTCAGCGGTATTGTGGGATGAAGCGGCCCGGACCAACAATACTCGTACACTTACGAGAGACCGGTTCCATCAACTGACATGTAACTTTGTTGCATAAAGATGGCTGGCGGGTGTCTGTCTCTCCCACTTTAGTTGGATCGGATTCGACAAAGGTGGTCCTTGAGAAGGTTGAATAGCAATTTGTGTATCACCGTTGTGGTTTTTGCGTAGGTAAGAATTGTTCTTGCTAGATACCCGTAGCAGCCACGTAAAACTTGCAACAACAATTAGAGGACGTCTAACTTGTTTTTACAGGGTATGTTGTGATGTGATATGGCCAATTACATGATGAGATATATGTGATGTATGAGATGATCATGTATTGTATAGAATATCACGACTTGCATGTTGATGAGTACGGCAACCGGCAGGAGCCATAGGGTTGTCTTTAATTTATTTCGCCGTTTTGCTTTACTTTATCGCTATGAGTTAGCAATAGTCGTAGAAGCAATAGTTGGCGCGACAACCTCATGGAGACACGTTGATGGAGATCAAGATGATGGAGATTATGGTGTCATGCCAGTGACGATGGAGATCATGCCGGTGCTTTGGAGATGGAGATCAAAAGCACAAGTTCATGGCCATATCATGTCACTTATGATTTGCATGTGATGTTAATCCTTTTATGCATCTTATTTTGCTTAGGACGACGGTAGCATTATAAGGTGACCCTCACTTAAATTTCAAGATAAAATTGTGTTCTCCCCGAGTGTGCACCGTTGCGAAAGTTCGTCGTTTCGAGACACCACGTGATGATCGGGTGTGATAGACTCTTCGTTCACATACAACGGGTGCAAGCCAGTGTTGCACAAGCCGAACACTCGGGTTAAACTTGACGAGCCTAGCATGTACAGACATGGCCTCGGAACACAAGAGACCGAAAGGTCGAACATGAGTCATATAGTAGATATGATCAACATGAAGATGTTCACCATTGAAACCACCTCATCTCACGTGATGATCGTACTTGGGTTGGTGAATTTGGATCATGTGACACTCGAATGACCAGAGGGATGTCAATTTGATTGGGAGTTTTTTAAATATGATTAACTAAACTCATTATCATGAACATAGTCAAAATGTCTTTGCAAATTATGTTGTAGATTACTAGCTTGCGTTGTAGCTCCCTTGAATTTTTATATGTTCCAAGAGAAATAGAGTTGAAAGATGATGGTAGCAATAATGCGGACTGGGTCCGTGATTTGAGGATTGTCCTCATTGCTGCACAGAAGGCTTATGTCCTTAATGCACCGCTCGGTGCGCCACCCCCTCAAGCGTCGTCTGTAGATGTTGTCAACATCTGACAGGCACGTTCTGATAACTACTTGATAGTTCAGTGCGTCATGCATTACGGCTTAGAATTGAGGCTCCAAAATGTTTTGAACGTGACGGAACATATGAGATGTTCTAAGAGCTGAAATTGGGATCTCAGGCTCGTGCCCGTGTTGAGAGGTATGAGACCTCCAACAAGATTCTTTGCCTGCAAGATGAAGGAGAATAGCTCAGTCGGTAAGCATGTGTTCAGATTGTCTGGGTGCTACAATCACTTGAATCAAGTGGGAGTTGATCTTCCAGATAAGATAGTGATTGATATAGTTCTCCAAGTCACTGTCACTTAGCTACTAGAGCTTCGTGAATAAAATGCCAGGGATGGAAATAATGATCCCTGAGCTATTTCGCGATGTTTGACACCGCGAAGGTAGAAGTCAAGAAGGAGCATCAAGTGTTGATGGTTAGTGAAACCACTAGTTTCGAGAAGGGCAAGGGCAAGGAGGGAAACTTCATGGATGGCAAGTCAGTTGTTGCTCCAGTGAAGAAACCCAAGGTTGAACCCAAACCCGAGACTAAGTGCTTCTATTATGAGGAGAACGGTCACTGAAGCGGAACAACCCTAGATACTTGGTAGATAAGAAGGCTAGCAACGTCGACAGAAGTATATTTGATATATGTGTTATTGATGTGTACCTTACTAGTACTCCTAGTAGCACCTGGGTATTGGATACCGGTTCGGTTGCTAAGTGTTAGTAACTCGAAATAAAAGCTACGGAATAAATGGAGGCTAGCTAAGGGTGAGGTGACGATGAGTGTTGGAAGTGTTTCCAAGGTTGATGTGATCACCATCGCATGCTCTCTCTACCTTCGGGGTTAGTGATGAACCTAAATAAATGTTATTTGGTGTTTGCGTTGAGCATGAACATGATTAGATCATGTTTATTGTAATACAGTTATTCATTTAAGTTAGAGAATAATGGTTATTCTGTTTACATGAATAATACCTTCAATGGTCATGCACCCAATGAGAATGGTTTATTGAATCTGGATTGTAGTGATACACATGTTCATAATATTGATGCCAAAAGATACAAAGTTAATAATGATAGTACCACATACTTGTGGCACTGCCGCTAAATGTCATATTGGTATAAAGCGCATGAAGAAACTCCATGCTGGTGGATCTTTGGACTCATTCGATTTCAAATCGGTTGAGACATGCGGACCATGCCTCATGGGCAAGATGACTAAGACCCCGTTTTCCGGTACGATGGAGCGGGCAAGTGACTTATTGGAAATGATACATGTTCATGTATTCGGTCCAATGAGTGTTGTAGCGTGCGGTGGATATCGTTATTTTCCTACCTTCACTGATGATTTGAGTAGATATGGGTATATTTACTTAATGAAACACAAGTCTGAAACGTTTGAAAAGTTCAAACAAATTCAGAGTGAAGTTTGAGATCATCGTGACAAGAAGATAAAATGTCCACGATATGATCGTGGAAGTGAATATCTGAGTTACGAGTTTGGTATGCAACTTAAGACAATGTGGAAGTTGTTTCACAACTCACGCCGTGTGGAACACCATAGTGTGATGGTGTGTCCGAACGTCGTAGTCGTGCTCTATTGGATATGGTACGTGCTATGATGTCTCTTATCGATTTGCCACTATCGTTTTGGGGTTATGCATTAGAGACAACTACATTCACTTTAAATAGGGCACCATCTAAGTCCGTTGAGATGTCACCGTATGAATTTTGGTTTGGCAGAAACCTAAGCTGTCATTTCTCAGATTTTGGGAATACGAGGCTTATGTCTGATAAGCTCGAACCCAAAGCGGAAAGGTGCATCTTCATAGGATACCCTAAGGAAACAGTTGGGTATACCTTCTATCTCAGATCCAAGGGCAAAGTGTTTGTTGCTAAAAATGGGTCCTTTCTCGAGAAAGAGTTTCTCTCGAAACAATTGAGTGGGAGGAAGGTAGAACTTGATGAGGTTATTGAACCGTCACTTCAATTGGATAGTAGCACGACGCAGAAAGATGTTTCTGTGGCGCCTACAGCGAATGAAGAGGAAGTTAATGATGATGATCATGACACTTCGAGTCAAGTTACTACCGAACCTCGTGGGCCGACAAGAAATCGTACAGCCTCTGAGTGGTACTTCAATCCTGTCTTGGAGGTCATGTTGTTAGACAACAGTGAACCTACGAGCTATGAAGAAGCGATGGTGGGCCCGGATTCCAACAAATGGCTAGGAGCCATGAAATTCGAGAAATGATCCATGTATGAAAACCAAGTATGGACTTTGGTAGACTTGCCCGTTGAACGGAGGCCGTTGAGTACAAATGGACCTTTAAGAAGAAGACAGACACTGATGGTAAATGTCACCATTTATAAAGCTCGACTTGTCGCAAAGAAGTTTCCGACAAGTTCAAGGAGTTGACTACGATGAGACTTTCTCACCCGTAGCGATGCTAAAGTCTGTTGGAATTATGTTAGCAGTTGCTGCATTTTTTGATTATGAAATCTGGCATATGGATGTCAAAACATCGTTTCCTTAACGGTATCCATGAGGAAAGGTTGTATGTGATACAACCGAAAGGTTTTGTCAGTCCTAAGGATGCTAAAATGTATGCAAGATCCAGCGATCCTTCTATGGACAGGAGCAAGCATCTCGGAGTTGGAATATACACTTTGATGAGGTGATCAAAGTTTTTGGGTCTATACAAAGTTTATGAGAAACTTGTATTTACAATAAAGTGAGTGGGAGCACTATAGAATTTCTGATAAGTATATGTGGATGACATATTGTTGATCAGAAATGATGTAGAATTTCTGGAAAGCATAAAAGGTTGTTTGAAAGGTGTTTTTCAAAGGAAGACTGAAAGCACACTTGCTCCCTTGGTGGTTTTGGTAATTAATAACAACATATAAGTCATTGAACTAATGTTTCCACTAAGTATATTTCAGGAAATGTTCAATGATAGGATTGGCAAAAGGATTGTGGAGATTGTGGAATACCCCAAGATGCAAGGAAATAGGTTGGCAAAGCTTCAAGGAAGAGGACTCTACATTTTACATTTGTGAGAAATCACTTTGAATCCATAGGAAAGCCAATACTATTAAAAGGGGGTAAGGTTTTGTTGGTGAACAAAATGCTCATACGTGCACAAGTGATAGTCACCAAAAACACCCACAAGCTCTCCCACCAAAGTCTGTCCAAAGCCAAATACTCAAAATCGGTGCAACCAACATTTCCATCCCGGTGCCACCGATTCTCAACCTCAGACAGACTCAGCCAAACCCTAGCCACTTCGGTGCAACCGATTCTATCCCGGTGCCACCGTGTTTAGGTTGCCAACTCTCTGTTATGCAAATTCACAATATCAGTACCACCGAGATTGTTGGATCGGCGTCACCGAGATTGTCAATCTGACCGTTGGTCACCTTATCGGTGCAACCGAGTTTCCTATATCGGTCTCACCGAGATTCAAAAGTTGCCACTTTTGGTCACTTCGGTACCACCGAGATTTACACATCGGTGTCACCGAGTTGGTCATTTTGCGTGTAACGGTTGGATTTTTGGGGATGCCTATATATACCCCTCCACCACCACCTACTCGAAAGAGAAGCACTCAGAACTATTCCATACTTGCCCCATCCAGTTTTTTGAGAGAGAACCACCTATTCTTGTGTTGAGGTCAAGATCTTCCACTCCAACCATATGGATCTTGATTTCTAGCCTCCCCAAGTTGCTTTCCACCAATCCGATCTCTTCCACCAAGCCAAATCTGTGAGAGAGCGATTGTGTGTTGAGGAGTCTATCATCTTGAAGCACAAGAGCAAGGAGTTCATCGACATTACCGAGCCTATTACCTTTTGGAGGGTGGTGCCTCCTAGATTGGTTAGGTGTCGCTTGGGACCCTCCTACTTCGTGTTGTGGAGTTTAACCAAGAAGTTTGTAAGGGCAAGGAGATCGCCTACTTCGTGAAGATCTACCCATAGTGAGGCTAGTCCTTCGTGGACGGAAGCCGTTATTGAATAGTCAAGGTTGCTACTTCGTGGACCCTTATGGGTGGATCCCTCCGTGGACTCTCGCGACCGTTACCCTCCGTGGGTTGAAGACTCCATAAACGTGGACGTACGATAGCACCACCTATCGGAACCACAGAAAACAATCATCGTGTCTACAATTGTGTTTGATCTTCCTACCCTATCCTTTACTACTCATGCTTGTTGTTACTTTCCGCTGCTATACTCTTAGACATGCATGTGTAGGGTGTACTTGACTTGCCATGAAATGCTAAAACTGCCAACTCTAAAATTTGGGAAAAGGCAAAACTTTTATTTGGTCAAGTAGTCTAATCACCCCCCCCCCTCTAGACATACTTTCGGTCCTACAAGTGGTATCAGAGCTTTGGTCTCCATTGCATTGGTCTCACAACCTAGGAGAGTATGGCGTCTAGTGAGGGTAATTATCACCGTAGAGGTCCGTACTTTGATGGCACTAATTTTGCTAGTTGGAAGCACAAAATGAAAATGCATATTCGTGGTCATAACCACGCCGTTTGGGCTGTTGTTCGTGTTGGCTTGCAAGGTGAATTCTTTGGAGATGGAAACGAACCGGATCATGAAGCGACCGCGGAAGAATTGAAGATGTTGCAATACAACGCTCAAGCATGCGACATTCTATTCAACTGCCTATGCCCAGAAGAATTCAACAAAATCAGCCGTCTTGAGAATGCAAAAGAGATTTGGGATACTTTGGTTGATATGCACGAAGGAACCGAGTCCGTGAGAGAATCCAAGTTGGATGTTCTTCAAGGTCAGCTTGACAAGTTCAAGATGAAGGATGATGAAGGAGTCGCAGAGATGTACTGTAGGCTAGCTCTCATCACCAATGAGATTGCCAGCTTAGGAAGCAAAGAAATGACCGACAAATTCATCATCAAGAAGATACTTAGAGCTTTGGATGAGAGATATGACACCGTGTGCACATTGATCCAAATGATGCCCAACTACAAAGATCTCAAGCCTACGGAAGTCATTGGAAGGATTGTTGCTCATGAGATGACACTCAAAGACAAGGAAGAGCTTCATCACAAGTCTAGCGGTGCTTACAAAGCCACAAGTGATGCTCCCGCAACCTCAAGCAACAACCTTGTCACCAATGAAGAGATAAGCCTCATGGTCAAGAAATTCAACAAGTTCTACAAGAATAGAGGCAAAGAAAGAATCTCCAACTCAAGATATGATGAGAAGCGTTCGTCAAGTCGTGACCGCAATTGCTACAATTGGGGGAAGCCCGGACACTACTCCAATGAGTGCACGGCTCCCTACAAACGAAGAGAAGAGTCACCAAGAAGACGAAGCTCAAGGAATGAATCACCTCAAAGAGAGAGAAGGAGTAGAGATGATCGTTATGAACGAAGACACTCAAGGAGAAGTAGGGATTCGGAGAAGAAGGACAAGTACACCAAGAGCTACACAAGAAGGAAACATCAAGCTCATGTTGGTGAATGGGTTTCCGGCTCCGACTCCGACGACATCTCCGAGAGAAGCTATCACTCCGACTCCGACTATAGTCAAGATGATGGTGTTGCCGGAATTGCTCTAGTGACTACCAACTCCCATGATCTATTTGACTCACCAAACGAAGGGAGTGGAAGTTGCTTCATGGCTAAAGGCCCCAAGGTATCACACCCCGAGTATCTTGATTTCGATAGTGATGAAGATGATTTGCTTTGTGATGATGACTTGCACTTTGATAAAACTAGTGATGTTAGTCAAAATGAACTTGATAATTCTCATGCTAGTCAAGATAAGTCAATTGATGATGATAAGATGAAAATAGAAGAACTAACTAAAGAACTAAACACTCTTAAGTTAGCTCATGAATCTACTCTTGAAGATCATAGAGAGCTTGTAAGAACTCATGAGAAGCTACGCTTCGAGAAGCTCAACTTGGAGCAAGAGCATGAGTTTCTTAAAGCTATCAATGACGATCTCCGAAAGAAGACTTCATCTTATCTAGCCAAACAACTACTCTTGTATACTTTCATGCCACAAGTTAAATCTAAACAAACTAGTAACAAAGGCAAGAAAGGTTCTTCATCTAGTAGCAACAATAAAAATGCTAAACCCAATGATGTTGCTTCTAGTAGTTCTACTGATTCCACTAATGATGTTTCTCTTAGCCAAGTTACACTTGAGCAAGAAAATGCTTTATTGAAAGGAATTATAGAAAAAGGTATCTACAAGAGTCTTGCCGGGTGTAAGCAATTTGAGGAAATTGTACGCAAGCACGGAGGATACCAGAAGAATCGTGGTGTTGGCTACTTCAACGCAAATGGAGTTGAATGGGAAGAAGGTCAATATCCCGAGCCCAAGTTTGTTCATCAAAAGGAGAAGTATGAAAATACTCTTCCCAAGGGGACAAGCACTCAAGATGACCTTCCACCACAAGACCACAAGCTCAAGGGCAAGAACAAGCTTCAAGAGGACATTGACTCATATGAAGATGGATCCCTAGCTATGGTGGAGTGGGTACCCAAGGCTACATCAAGCTCAACTTCTACAAAGGCTACTACAACACCAAGGATCCCCATCAACTTGATGTGGGTCCCCAAGAAGAACTAGAGAGTTCTTGAGGGGTGACTCCGCCAATGAAATTCACTCACATTCATTATTGGCAAGAACTATTTGCAATCAACATCAACTCTATGCAATAGTTCAAGGAGTCACACATTCCCTCAAAGGTAAGCAAGGGACAAGGTAATCAACAAATCAATGGACATCATAACACATGTTTTGCACTCCATGTCCATAGATATCCTTGTATTTGTCTCTTGTGTGTTGGGACTAACCCATGTAGGTGAGAAGAGTAAGGAAACAACAAGGATGCTCCCAACTCTTGGTGATCTTCATCAACCTTGAGCATCCACCACTACCTCACCAACATGAAGTCTTCATCGACAAAACCCAAGGTTAGTCTATCCCTCTTATGGGGGGATGTCACATCAAGGGGGAGCTTTACTCTAAGACTTGAGTCAAAGCATCTCTTAGTATGTGACAACATTAAATGCTTTTTGTAAAAGTGGTAACCCCACTTGTGCTTAAACGATGAGTATGACCCATGATCAAGTATTCTTACTTGGCTCCTAAGTCAAATACTCATATATAGATGACTTCGTCATCGCCCAAGTGCTTGTTAGATGCTAGTGTGTATGTGCATGTTTGTCATGATTTTATTTGACATCTTATTGTGTGAGCATGTTGGTCTGCATTTATTTTCTCATTCGAGGACATCCAATTGTTGCTATTTGGCTTTTGTTTTATCTTTTGCCAATTGGATGGACAAGAATGCCTAGGACCACTCTTTAGCTATCTATGCTTTCTCACCTCATATTCTCTTCATGCTGCATCACAAAATTTGAACAAGTACTTTTCGATCCCTCTGTGTGTGGAGCACTCGGAGTTC
The DNA here is from genome assembly GCA_039707655.1 of Elymus sibiricus. NCBI lineage: Eukaryota > Viridiplantae > Streptophyta > Magnoliopsida > Poales > Poaceae > Elymus > Elymus sibiricus. The sequence goes on from CM077667.1 coordinate 129,640,379, forward strand.
CGTATCGACAAGGACTGACCATTAAAACCTCCCAAGTGCATCTCAGTGGAACCAACCCCAAAATCTCGGTCTCACCGAATGCCTAGGGTTGATCTGGTTTTCAATCTCGGTACTACCGATTTCATATTCTCGGTTACACCGAGTTTCCCTGTCAGCTGACAGTTGTGGAACTCGGTGACACCAAAAATTTAAAATCGGTATCACCGACAGTGAAGGGTATATAGTCTGTGGTCCCGACGGTTCGAAATTTCAATCTTCAAATCGTCGCGCCTCAAACCCTAAGCTGCCGCAGAAGGACCCCCTGGTCATCGCCTTGCCTTCTCGAGCCTCTCCGCCGCTGGGAATCCTCGCCGTCGACGGGCATCTTCGCCGCCGTCGCCGCCATAGCGGATCCGTCACCGAGCTTGGGTACGGATTCGATCTTTCTTGCGCTCCCATCTGATTCTTGCGCAATAAAGCTGTTTTTCTCTATAAGCCACAGTTTGCTCATCGTTCTATCTACGAGAAATCTCCGTAGATTAGCGAACCATCGATTTTCTAGGGTTTGCCTTCCGCCCGATGGAACTCGGTAGAACCGAAGTGAACAAATCGGTCTCACCGATTTGTCTGTCTGTGTTGCTGAGAACTATCTCAGTGAAACCGAGTACTTCTTTTTGGTCCCACCGAAAAGAGTGCCAAGTTTCTGTTAATGAGATAGTCAGTCTCGGTGGCACCGACAATTTTACTTCGGCTGTACCGATTTGCATGTGACAGAATGCAAAACTTTGAAAATCTTTTGTTCAATCTTTCAAAACCAGCCACATTTTGTGATGACTTATCCTTTTCTGCTCCTCTATATTCTGTTCACAGGGTCAGTATGTCAAGTGCTGAGGACAGTGAGAACGACTTCAGAGAGAAGAGTGTTGAATTGGATTCTGGCACTAGTCCTGAATCTAGTTCATCTTCAGATCCAGGCACCCCCAGCTCTCATGGGTTGCCCAAGGCTGCTACAAGGGCCAGGAAGAAGCTGAATTCAGATGAGGAGGATTCAGACTTCGTTCCAGAAGAGATTCTTGCTAAGAAGCAAGAAAAGGCTGCCAAGAAAGCTGCAAATGAAGCTACCTCTTCAAGGAGAGCTGTAAGGAAAGTGTATGCTAGCTCTGAGGCTATGAGAGCACCTGAAGGTGCTAGGACAAAGATGGCTCTTCACCTTGAGTCACCTCCTAAGAAGGCAGGGGAGAAGAAGGGTGCTAGGAAGAGGATAGTCTATGTCACTGGCAGGCAGACCTCCATGCTTGAGGAACCTGAGGCTGCTGCTGCTGTTGCTGCTGAGGAGGAGGAAGAACATGTTGAGAAAGCCCCTCCCAAGAAGAAAAAGAAGCTTGTGGTTGATGCTATGCCAAAGACTGGCACATCCAAGAGCACTAAATCTGTACCCAAGAAGCCTGCTGCTGAGAATCCCAAGAGATTGTCCAGGCAAATTCCAGCATCTGAGAAGAACAAAGGGACTGCCTCCAGAGTTGAGGATGAGGATGCTATGTCTGCCCTAATGAAGCTTAGGCCACACCTTCCAGTACATAATGCCAGCTACCCACTTGTTGAGGATATGAAGAAGAGGAAGGACTCTGGCTTGAGGGCATGGAGAGCTGCTGATCCATATGCCCAAAGGAAGAAGACAGCTGTGGACTACAGATTCTTCACCAGAGAGCAACAAGATTTCTATGAAACTGTACTGTTTGACAAGAGTCCAGCTGTGAGCGATATGCGGTATGTGGACTGGAAATTCATCAAGGAGAATGAGGACTATTTTCCAAATGTCCAAGATAATTTCCACTGCATTGGTTCGGATGAGTTTATTGGCAAAGAGTTCACTGCTTGGAATGATGAGATGATCATGCAATTCTACTCCACTGCACATTTCTATGGAGATGGTAGGATTGTATGGATGACTGAAGATGCAAGGTATGAGTCTACTGTTGAGCAGTGGGCTGAAATCTTAGGAGTCCCCGAGGTACAGGATGGTGACCTGGATGTCTACTCAGAATCCAAGGCAAACCACAATGCTATGGCCAACATGTACAATGAGATTCCTGCTGCTAATGTGAAGTCTCACAGGCTAGGATCTATCTACTTTCTTCAGGCTGGCCTCCGCACCATGAACATCATTCTGAGGCATACCTTGATGCCCAAGTCAGGAGATGACAAGATGATCCGAGGCTACTCCATTAACATGTTGATCCACCTCGACAGACACACCAGGATCAGAGTCATGGACTTGATTGTTGAGACAATCAAGAGGGTTGCTGCTGATCAGAAGCGCTCTTGCTGTTATGCACCCTACATCCAGATGCTTATCAACTCAAAATTGGAGAAGCACATATTCGCTCTAGATCGTCCCCACTTGCCCCTACAGCCAGATCTCGAGGACAACGTTGTGGTGATGAACCCAGATCATCCCACTTCAGCTGTAGCTCAGGCAGAGGCAGAGGCAGCTAGACCCACTAGTGCTCAGGTCTCCAGATCCAGGAACGAGCAAATGGATCTTTTGATCTCATCAGTTCAGGGCATGAAGAAGGACATTAAGGGGATTCTGGACAACCAGAACAGTCTTGTGAGGATCTTCGAGAACAAGATCAAGACCCTCAATGATAAGGTGGATGGGCTGACTAAGACAATCAATGAGCTCAAGAAGGAAGTTGACTCAGTGCCTCTTCCTCAGACTTCTTCTGATGATGAGGAGGAGGAGGAGGAGGATGGTTCTCCTCTCAGGCCAGGCACACAGTTTACCACTCAGGCCAGATCAGCCATTGTGCCAGCTCCAGACTTGAGGCCCTCTTCATCAGCTCCTGCTACTGTCACCTCAGCTCCTGCTCCATCAGTTTCAGTTCCTCCAGTTGCCACACCAACTCCATCCACGACATCTGTAGAGATCTTCGCCGATGCTGTTCTCTCGACTCCTTCATCAACAACCGGAGGAGATCAGCCCAAGAACGCTTAGATATATGCCTTTGAACTTTTTGGTAACTTGTTGCCAAAGGGGGAGAAGTGTATATAGATCTTTAGGCTTAGAGTGAGAGAGCGTTTGGTGTTTATTGCTTTTTCAAAACATTTGATCTTTTTGTTGCTTGTGATACATGTTTGTGGTGTTTGATCATACGCGTTATGTGTGATGCTACTATTTCCTATCATCTTAATGCTTATAAGATGATCATACACCTTTGCTTGATTGTGTTGTGCTATGATGTTCATTCTAATTACTCTCGCACACCACCAAGATGTATGTGACATGGAAGAAGTGCCCCATGTACCTAATCGATTGTGCATTTGCATTCAAACGCAAATTTAAAATAATGCACAAATTTAGGGGGAGCTCTTGCTTATCACATACTTCTCAAAGCGACAATTATATTCATTGATTATATCATATGTCGAAGCTTTGATCTATATGTTGTCATCAATTACCAAAAAGGGGGAGATTAAAAGCACACTTGCTCCCTTGGTGGTTTTGGTAATTAATAACAACATATAAGTCATTGAACTAATGTTTCCACTAAGTATATTTCAGGAAATGTTCCATGATATGATTGGCAAAAGGATTGTGGAGATTGTGGAATACCCCAAGATGCAAGGAAATAGGTTGGCAAAGCTTCAAGGAAGAGGACTCTACATTTTACATTTGTGAGAAATCACTTTGAGTCCATAGGAAAGCCAATACTATTAAAAGGGGGTAAGGTTTTGTTGGTGAACAAAATGCTCATACGTGCACAAGTGATAGCCACCAAATACACCCACAAGCTCTCCCACCAAAGTCTGTCCAAAGCCAAATATTCAAAATCGGTGCAACCAACATTTCCATCCCGGTGCCACCAATTCTCAACCTCAGACAGACTCAGCCAAACCCTAGCCACTTCGGTGCAACCGATTCTATCCCGGTGCCACCGAGTTTAGGTTGCCAACTCTCTGTTACGCAAATTCACAATATCGATAACACCGAGATTGTTGGATCGGCGTCACCGAGATTGTCAATCTGACCGTTGGTCACCTTATCGGTGCAACCGAGTTTCCTATATCGGTCTCACCGAGATTCAAAAGTTGCCACTTTTGGTCACTTCGGTACCACCGAGATTTACACATCGGTGTCACCGAGTTGGTCATTTTGCGTGTAACGGTTGGATTTTTGGGGATGCCTATATATACCCCTCCACCACCACCTACTCGAAAGAGAAGCACTCAGAACTATTCCATACTTGCCCCATCTAGTTTTTTGAGAGAGAACCACCTATTCTTGTGTTGAGGTCAAGATCTTCCACTCCAACCATATGGATCTTGATTTCTAGCCTCCCCAAGTTTCTTTCCACCAATCCCATCTCTTCCACCAAGCCAAATCTGTGAGAGAGTGATTGTGTGTTGAGGAGTCTATCATCTTGAAGCACAAGAGCAAGGAGTTCATCGACATTACCGAGCCTATTACCTTTTGGAGGGTGGTGCCTCCTAGATTGGTTAGGTGTCGCTTGGGACCCTCCTACTTCGTGTTGTGGAGTTGAACCAAGAAGTTTGTAAGGGCAAGGAGATCGCCTACTTCGTGAAGATCTACCCATAGTGAGGCTAGTCCTTCGTGGACGGAAGCCGTTATCGAATAGTCAAGGTTGCTACTTCGTGGACCCTTATGGGTGGAGCCCTGCGTGGATTCTCGCGATCGTTACCCTCCGTGGGTTGAAGACTCCATAAACGTGGACGTACGATAGCACCACCTATCGGAACCACGGGAAAAATCATTGTGTCTACAATTGTGTTCGATCTTCCTACCCTATCCTTTACTACTCATGCTTGTTGTTACTTTCCGCTGTTATACTCTTAGACATGCATGTGTAGGGTGTACTTGACTTGCCATGAAATGCTAAAACTGCCAACTCTAAAATTTGGGAAAAGGCAAAACTTTTATTTGGTCAAGTAGTCTAATCACCCCCCCTCTAGACATACTTTCGGTCCTACAAAGACCTGGATAAAAAGCTACTTAAATATTGGGCATCAAGATCTATAGAGATAGATCAAAGACGTCTGATAAGATTTTCAATGAGTACATACCTAGACAAGATTTTGAAGGAGTTCAAAATGGATCAGTCAAAGAAAGAGTTCTTGCCTGATTTGTAAGGTGTGCAGTTGAGTGAGACTCAAAGCTCGACCACGGCAGAAGAAAGAAAAAGGACGAAGGTCGTCCCCTATGCCTTAGCCATAGGCTCTATATAGTATGCCATGCTGTGTACCGCACCTGTGTGTGCCTTGCCATGAGTCTGTCAAGGGGTACAAGAGTGATCCAGGAGTGGATCACTGGACAGCGGTCAAAGTTATCCTTAGTAACTAGAGGACTAAGGAAATATTTCTCGATTATGGAGGTGATAAAGAGTTCGTCGTAAAGGGTTACGTCGATGCAAGCTTTAACACCAATCTGGATGACTCTGAGTAGCAATCCGGATACGTATAGTGGAGCAGCCATTTGGAATAGCTCCAAGTGGAGCGTGGTAGTATCTGTAGTACGACATATAGATTTACAAAGAACACACGGATCTGAATGTTGCAGACCGTTGACTAAAGACCTCTCTCACATGCAAAGCATGATCGAACCCCAGAACTCATTGGGTGTTAGATTCATAACAATGTAAATCACATGGTGATGTGAACTAGATTATTGACTCTAGTGCAAGTGAGAGACTGTTGGAAATATGCCCTAGAGGCAATAATAAATTAGTTATTATCATATTTCCTTGTTCATGATAATCGTTTATTATCCATGCTATAATTGTATTGATTGGAAACTCAATTACCTGTGTGGGTACATAGACAAACAATGTGTCCCTAGTAAGCCTCTAGTTAAACTGGCTCGTTGATCAAAGATGGTGAAGGTTTCCTAGCCATACACATGAGATGTCATTTGATAACGGGATCACATCATTAGGAGAATGATGTGATGGTCAAGACCCAAACTATGAACATAGCATATGATCGTGCCAGTTTATTGCTATTGTTTTCTGCATGTCAAGTATCTGTTCCTATGACCATGAGATCATGCAACTCACTGACACCGGAGGAATACCTTGTGTGTATTAAACGTAGCAACGTAACTGGGTGACTATAAAGATGCTCTACAGGTGTCTCCGAGGGTGTCTGTTGAGTTGGCATGGATCAACACTGGGATTTGTTACTCCGTGTGACGGAGAGGTATCTCAGGGCCCACTCGGTAATACAACATCACAATAAGCCTTGCAAGCAAAGTGACTAAAGAGTTAGCCACGGGATCTTGTATTACGGAACGAGTAAAGAGACTTGCCGGTAACGAGATTGAACTAGGTATAGAGATACCGACGATCGAATCTCGGGCAAGTAACATACCGAAGAACAAAGGGAACATCATACGGGATTAACTGAATCCTTGACATAGAGGTTCAACCGATAAAGATCTTCATAGAATATGTAGGAACCAATATGGGCATCCAGGTCCCGCTATTGGTTATTGACCGTAGAGGTGTCTCGGTCATGTCTACATAGTTCTCGAACCCGCAGGGTCTGTGCACTTAACGTTCGGTGACGTTTCGGTAGTATTGAGTTATGTATGGTGGTGACCAAAGGTTGTTTGGAGTCCCGGATGAGATCCCGGATGTCATGAGGAGTTCCGAAATGGTCTGGAGGTAAAGATTGATATATAGGAAGTCCCGTTTTGGTCACCGGAAAGGTTTCGGGTACTTCGGTAGTGCACCGGGAGTGCCGGGAGGGTACCGGGGGACCATTGGGAGGGGCCTCTCGACCCAAAGGGCCTCATGGGCTGTGGGAGGAGGTGAACCAGCCCCTAGTGGGCTGGCCGAACCCCCCCCCCCCAACAAGGCCCATGCGGCTAAGGGTGGGAAAGTCCAAGTGGAGGAAAGGAAAACCAAGTGGGGGAGGAATCCTACTCCTAGTAGGATTGGAGTTGGACTCCTCCACCTCCCCACTTCGGCCGACCCTAGGGGAGGATCCCTAGGGCGCCGGCCCCTCCCCTCCCTCCTATATATACTAGAGGGAGAGAGGGCCATAGAACTTCAACCCAAGAGGCCACGGTGCAGCCCTCTCTCCCGATAGATTAGTTCCTCTAGTTTTTCAACAGTGTTTAGGCGAAGCCCTGCTGGAATAGTTCCACATCCACCGCCGCCGCGCCGTCGCGCTGCCGGAGAACTCATCTACCTCTCCGCTCCCTCTTGCTGGATCAAGAAGGTGGAGATCGTCATCGAGCTGTACGTGTGTTGAACGCGGAGGTGCCGTCTGTTCGGCGCTAGATCGGAAGGACCGTGATTGGATAGCGGAACGGTTCGTGATTGGATCGTGGGACGGATCGTGATCGGATCGCGGGACGGCTAGTGATTTGGATCACGAAGACATTTGACTACATCAACCGCATTTCTTAACGCTTCCCGCTTAGCGATCTACAAGGGTATGTAGATTGACTCTCCCTCTCGTAGATGCTCATCACCATGGATAAATCTTGCGTGTGCGTAGGAAAATTTTTGTTTCCCATGCAACGTTCCCCAACAATAAATTCTTTCATATTACTCTCAAGATCAGTGGTGTTCCTATTATTATTGTTAGAAGAATTACCATAGGAATTACCATAATTATTAGAGGCATTTCCAGGAAAAGGCCTAGGATTAAAATTACCTCTATAAGCATTATTATTGAAATTGTTTCGAGAGACAAAATTCACATCTACGGAATCACTATTTTGCTCAATCAATGTAGACAAAGGCACATCATTAAGACCAATAGGAGCATTTTTACAAGCAACCAATTTCATCAAAACATGAACTTTATCACTCAAAGTGCTAATTTCCTCTACCGAATTAACTTTTTTACTAGTAGGTGCTCGTTCGGTATGCCATTGAGAATAATTAGACATGATATTATCTAGCAATTTAGTAGCTTCACCCAAAGTAATCTCCATAAAAGTACCACCCGCGGTGGAATCTAAAAGATTTCTAGAGACAAAATTCAATCCCGCATAAAAAATTTGTATGATCATCCAAAGATTTAAACCATGAGTAGGACAATTTCTTAGCATCAACTTCATTCTTTCCCAAGATTGTGCAACATGTTCATTATCAAGTTGCTTAAAATTCATGATTTGCGTCCTAAGGGAAATAATTTTCGCGGGCGGAAAATACTTAGTGATAAAAGCATCCTTGCACTTATTCCAAGAATCGATACTATTGCGAGGCAAAGAGGAAAACCAATTTTTTGCACGATCCCGCAAGGAAAAAGGAAATAGTTTCAACTTCACAATATCATTGTCCACATCTTTTTTTTCTTTTGCATATCACATAATTCTACGAACGTGTTTAGATGGGACGCGGCATCCTCATTAGGATTACCGGCAAATTGATCTTTCATGACAAGATTCAACAAAGCGGCATTAATATCACAAGACTCCGCACTAGTGGCTGGAGGAGCAATAGGCGTACTAATAAAATCATTGTTATTAGTATTGGAAAAATCACACAACTTGGTGTTCTCTTGAGTCATCGTGACTACGCAAACAAGATTGCAAGCAAGGAAGAGATCCGGCAAGACAAAGGGCAGACGAAAAAGAGGGCGAATAAAATGGCAAATTGGTGAAGTGGGGGAGAGGAAAACAAGAGGCAAATGGCAAATAATGTAATTGCAAGGAGATGAGATTTGTGATTAGGAACCTAGTAGATGATGGTGGAGTCCCCTTGGCGCCTACGATAGGCACGTAGAAGAGATCGCTTCCTCCCCGGCAACGGCGCCAGAAATTCCTTTGACGTGGCTTGAGACTGCGTCGGTATTTCCCCAAAGAGGAAGGGACGATGCAGCACAGCGACGGTAAGTATTTCCCTCAGTTATGAAACCAAGGTTATCGAACAAGTAGGAGGATCACCAACACCCAATAAGCAGCACCTGTACACAAACAACAAATACTTGCAACCCGACGCGAAAGAGAGGTTGTCAATCTCTCTACGGTAATAAGATAGATCAGGTAGTGATAGATAGGAGAGATAGATCTCTCAAGACACAAATAAAAAGAGTAAATATGCAGCAATATATTTTTGGGTTTTTGGTTTTGTAGATCTGAAAACAAAGAGTGCAAAAACGTAGATCGGAAAGCAATATAATGGAAAAGTAGACCCGGGGGCCGTAGGGTTCACTAGTGGCTTCTCTCATGAGTATAGCGCACGGTGGGTGAACAAATTACTATTGGGAAATTGATAGAAAATCGAATAGTCGTGACGATATCCAAGGCGATGGTCATTATATAGGCATCACGTCCAAGATAGATAGACCGACTCCTACCTGCATCTACCTCTATTACTCCACACATCGACCGCTATCCAGCATGCATCTAGTGTATTAATTTCATGGAAAATGGAGTAATGCAATAAGAACAATGACATGATGTAGACAAGATCTATTCATGTAGGAATAGACCCCATCTTGTTATCCTTAATAGCAACGATACATGCGTGTCTTGCTGCCCCTTCTGTCACTGGGAAAGAACACCGCAAGATCGAACCCATCACAAAGCACCTCTTCCCATGGCAAGAAAAATCGATCTAGTCGGCCTAACTAAACCAAATATTCGAAGAAGAAATACGAGGCTATAAGTAATCATGCATATAAGAGATCAAAGAAGACTCAAATAATATTCATGGATAGAAGCTGATCATTGCCGTGGCATGGACTGCGTCGGTATTTCCCCAAAGAGGAAGGGATGATGCAGCACAGCGACGGTAAGTATTTCCCTCAGTTATGAAACCAAGGTTATCGAACCAGTAGGAGGATCACGACCACCCAATAAGCAGCACCTGCACACAAACAACAAATACTTGCAACCCGACGCAAAAGAGAGGTTGTCAATCTCTCTACGGTAATAAGATAGATTAGGTAGTGATAGATAGGAGAGATAGATCTCTCAAGAAAACAAATAAAAGAGTAAATATGCAGCAATATATTTTTGGGTTTTTGGTTTTGGAGATCCGAAAACAAAGATTGCAAAAAACGTAGATCGGAAAGCAATATGATAGGAAAAGTAGACCCGGGGGCTGTAGGGTTCACTAGTGGCTTCTCTCATGAGTATAGCGCACGGTGGGTGAACAAATTACTGTTGGGCCATTGATAGAAAATCGAATAGTCATGACGATATCCAAGGCGATGATCATTATATAGGCATCACGTCCAAGATAGATAGACCGACTCCTGCCTGCATCTACCTCTATTACTCCACACATCGACCGCTATCCAGCATGCATCTAGTGTATTAAGTTCATGGAAAAACGGAGTAACGCAATAAGAACGATGACATGATGTAGACAAGATCTATTCATGTAGGAATAGACCCCATCTTGTTATCCCTAATAGCAACGATACATGCGTGTCTTGCTACCCCTTCTGTCACTGGAACAGCGCAAGATCGAACCCAGCACAAAGCACCTCTTCCCATGGCAAGAAAATCGATCTAGCCGGCCTAACTAAACCAAAGATTCAAAGAAGAAATACGAGGCTATAAGTCATCATGCATATAAGAGATCAAAGAAGATTCAAATAATATTCATGGATAGAAACTGATCATGAACTCAAAATTCATCGGATCCCAACAAACACACCGCAAAAGTTTACATCAAATAGATCTCCAAGAGACCATTGTATTGAGAATCATAAGAGAGAGAGAAGAAGCCATCTAGCTACTGCCTACGGACCCCTAGGTCTATGGTGGACTACTCACGCATCATCGGAGAGGCACCTATGAGGAAGATGAACCCCTCCGTGATGGTGTTTAGATTGGATCTCGAGGTTCTGGAACTTGCGTCGGCCGGAATTGTGTTTCGTCGACTCCTCTAGGGTTTTTGGATTTTTCTGTGAATTTATAGGCACGATAGTCGGTTGAGGGGGTGCCCGAGGTGCCCAGCCACCACCAGGCCGCGCCAGGGGGCCTCTGGCACGCCCTGGTGGGTGCTGGCCACCCCGGGCCCCCTCTTCTGGTGATCTTTGGCCCATCTTCTTTCTTCTGGTCCGTAAAAAATCCACAAAAATCCCCGTAGCGTTTTGTCTCCGTTTGGTACTGATTTTCTGCGAAGTAAAAAACAAGCAAAAACAGCAACTGGCACTTTGGCACTATGTCAATAGGTTAGTCCCAAAAAATGATATAAAGTTGTAATAAAATGATTGTAAAACATCCAAGAATGATAATATAACAGCATGGAACAAGCAAAAATTATAGATACGTTGGAGACGTATCAGTATCCCCAAGCTTAATTCCTACTCGTCCTCGAGTAGGTAAATGATAAAAATAGAATTTTTGATGTGGAATGCTGCCTAACATGTTCATCATATTCTTTTCTTCTTCGTATAGCATGGACATTTGGACTTGTAAATGATTCAAAACAGTAGTCTAGTTTTAACATAATGACTTCAATACTCAATCATGTCAACAAGCAACCATGTCTTTCAAAATATCAACACTAAAGAAAGTTATCCCAAGTCCATCATGCTCAATCATTGATCCATTCATGAAACACTCTCAAATATTAGCTATGCCCAATGCTCAAGTACGATCATAGTGCCCCCTAGTTGGTGCTTACAAGAGAAGATGGAGACTCAAAGCAAAAATAAAAATTGCATAAAGTAAATAGATAGGCCCTTCGCAGAGGGAAGTAGGGATTTGTAGAGGTGCTAGAGCTCAAAGTTTTAAATTGAGAGAGAAAAAATATTTTGGGTGGCATGCTTTTCCTGTCAACGAAAACGACAAAGTAGCTCATGATACGTCTCCGTCGTATCTATAATTTTTAATTGTTTCATGTCAATATTATACAACTTTCACATATTTTTGCAACATTTTATATGATTTATTGGACTAACCTATTGATCCAGTGCCCAGTGCCAGTTCCCATTTGTTGCATGTTTTTTGTTTCGCAGAATTACCATATCAAACAAAGTCCAAACGCGATAAAACTTTACGGAGATTTTTTTTGGAATATTTGTGAATTTTGAGCAGTGGAATCAACGCAAATGGAGGCCCATAGCCCCCACGATACAACAGGGGCCGGCCAGGGGGCCCAACCGCGGCCTGGTGGGTGCTTCCCACCTCGTACGTCGGTTGGATCTCTCCTTCGGGCGCAAGGAACTAATTTTTGGATAAAAATCCCCTCAAAATTTCATCCCTATCGGAGTTACGGATCTCCGGTAATATAAGAAACGGTTTTCGGCCAAACAACAGGAACGTGAAACAGAAGAAAACATAGAGGGAGATCCAATCTAGGAGGGGCTCCTGCCCCTCCGCCGCCTTGGCGGCCATGGACCAGAGGGGGAACTCTCCTCCCATCTAGGGGGAGGCCAGGAAAGAAGAATAAGGAGGGGGGCTCTCTCCCCCTCTCTCCCGGTGGCGCCGGAACACCGTCGGGGCAAGCATCGTGACGGCGATCTACACAAATATCTTTGCCGCCGTCAACACCAACTCTCTCCCCCTCTATGCAGTGGTGTAACTCCCCTTTTCCCCACTGTAATCTCTACTTAAACATGGTGCTCAACTCCATATACTATTTCCCAATGATATATGGCTATCCTATGATGTTTGAGTATATCCGCTTTGTCCTATGGGTTAATTGATGATCGTGGTTGGTATGATTGTATATTTTATTATGGTGCTGTCCTACGGTGCCCTCTGTCTCGCGCAAACGTGAGGGATCCTCGCTGTAGGGTGTTGCAATGTGTTCATGATTTGCCTATGGTGGGTGGCGTGAGTGACAGAATACACAGACCCGAGTAGGTGGGTTGTTGCATATGGGAGTAAAGAGGACTTGATACTTAATGCTATGGTTGGGTTTTACCTTAATGATCTTTAGTAGTTGCGAATGCTTGCTAGAGTTCCAATCATAAGTGCATATGATCCAAGTAGAGAAAGTATGTTAGCTCATGCCTCTCCCTCATGTAAAATTGCAAGAATGATTACCGGTCTAGTTACCAATTGCCTAGGGACAAATAACCTTCTTGTTTGACAAAAAGCTTTCTACTAAACAACAAACTTTTATTATCTTTCTTTTTACTCGTAGTTTTATTCGCGCTAAGTACTTCTAGTTTTATTCGTGCAAACCATCCTATCACCTACAAAGTAGTTTCATACTATGTTCTAGGTAAAGCAAACGTCAAAGTGTGCATAGAGGTGTATCGGTGGTCGATAGAACTTGAGGGAATATTTGTTCTACCTTTAGCTCCTCATTGAGTTCGACACTCTTGCTTATCTAAAAAGGCTACAAACGATCCCCTACACTTGTGGGTTATCAAGACCTTTTTCTGGCGCCGTTGCCGGGGAGCAATAGCATGGGGTGAATATTCTCGTGTGTGCTTGTTTGCTTTATCACTAAGTAATTTTTATTTTCTGTTATTAGTTGTTTTATATCTTTAGTCATGGATATGGAACACGAAACACCAAAAAAATTAGTGGTACTTGCTACTCATGGAGATGGGGAACCTCCTAAAACCCTCGATGCTAGTTACGTGAAACACGTTAATTACTCCTTCGATAATCCCGAGAAATCCTCAAGGAACTTTATAATGGGATACACATTGGATCAACGTGAGTACTTTAGGGATTATCGCTTATCTCAAAAGGGGAAACACTTATGGGATCAAATTAGAATACTGGAATGGTTTGCTTGGGATGCATGCTCGAGATGTGACTTTACTTGTTGCCCTAATATAGAAGCTCGACACCTTCCCTTTCAATGAAAATTTAATGATAATGAAACGTTAGCTTCTTATGCTAAAGGTATTTTTGATTACTATGATGTGTAACGAATAGAAGAATTTGTTGCTTTTAAAGGTGCTTATGAAATTGCTTCTTTGCTTGAAAAGTATGATGATGATGTTCCTTACGAATCTGAAATTTTATCCATACTTAAATATTGCTATGAAAATTATGAATACAATGCTGATATTATTGAATTTATTGAGAGTATGTCCGCTGCCTTGGAAGAGACTAATATTTTGCAGGGACCTATGGAAGAAGAAGTTGCTGAAACTGTGAGCTCATTAGATGAAATAGATGAGGAGGAGAGCGAAGAACAAATGGAGGAAGAGCGGATTAGCTACCTGTGCCCACCTTCTAATGAGAGTAACTCTTCAACTCATACATTGTTTAATTACCCTTCGGACATACCGAAGGATGAATGCTATGATAATTGCTATGATCCCGTGGATTCATTTGAAATATCCCTTTTTGATGAACTTGATGCTAGCTATGCTTGTGGCTATGATGCCAATATGAATTATGCTTATGAAGATGAACTTGCTATAGTTCCTTATGTTAAGAATGAAATTGTTGCTATTGCACCAACACGTGATAGTCCTATTATCTTTTTGAATTCTCCCAACTACACTATATTGGAGAAGTTTGCTCTTGTTAAGGATTATATTGATGGGTTGCGTTTTACCACTACACATGATGATTTTGATGAATATAATACGCATGTGATTGCTGCTCCTACTTGCAATTATCATGAGAGAGGAACCAAATCTTCACCTCTCTATGTTTCCAATACTATGAAACTGCAAGAAACCGTTTATACTATGCATTGGCCTTTACTTAATGTGCATGAATTGTTCTTGTATGACATGCCGATGCATAGGAAGAGAGTTAGACTTCGTTGTCACATGATATATATCACTTTGTGCTCACTACTAAATTACAAATCATTGCTAATTAAAATTGGCTTTTATATACCTTGGGATCCGGGTGGATCCATTACTTGAGCACTTTATGCCTAGCTTAATGGTTTTAAAGAAAGCGCTGTCAGGGAGACAACCCGGAAGTCTTAGAGAGGCATTTATTTCTGTTGTGTGCTTTTATAAAGTTTTAAAACAAAAAAATATAGAGGGGAACCTAAAACTTCACAAAAGGAAAGGTGAAAGTGAGAAGAGATGATGAGCATCGTTGAAGTGGGGGACGTCCTTGAACTTTTGTTCATGCCCATGGAAACTTTGTGAATCTTGAATCACTGAAACTTTTCCAACAAAAATAATTACCCCCTTGCACAAGTCCATTGTATTATAAAAATAATGTGCCAAGATTTGCCTTTAGGATGACTAGATTGCTTGTTGGTATGTGCGGTGTAAAAACAGAAACTTTGACTGTAGTGCGTGAATTGTCATTTTTTACTGGAACGTCAAAAGTTTCTGAATTTTTTACACAGTATTTCTATACGAAATTTTTAGTTTGTCATAATTTTTCAGAATTTCTGGAGTTACATAAGTATGGTCAAAGTTCAGATTACTACAGACTGTCCTGTTTAAGACAGATTCTGTTTTTGATGCATTGTTTTGCTTGTTTTGATGAAACTATCGATTTTATCGGTGATGTAAGCCATAGAAAACTTATAATACAGCAGGTACAATGCAAATATAAAATATGAATTGGTTTGCAACAGTACTTAGAGTAGTATTTTGCTTTATTATACTAACAGATCTTACCAGTCTTCTGTTAAGTTTTGTGTGGATGAAGTGTTCGAAGATCGAGGAGGTCTCGATATGAGGAGAAGAAGGAGAGGCAAGAGTTCAAGCTTGGGGATCCACAAGGCACCCCAAGTAAATATCCAAGGAGACTCAAGTGTCTAAGCTTGGGGATGCCCCGGAAGGCATCCCATCTTTCTTTAACAAGTATCGGTATGTTTTCGGATTCGTTTCATTCATGTGATATGTGCAAATCTTGGAGTGTCTTTTACGTTTAGTTTTCACTTTTCTTTTATGCACCATGCTGGTATGAGATAGTCCATGGTTGATTTATAGAATGCTCATTGTACTTCACTTATATCTTTTGAGTATGGCTTTATAGAATGCTTCATGTGCTTCACTTATATCATTTGAAGTTTGGATTGCCTGTTTCTGTTCACATAGAAAACCGTTATTTGAAGAATGCTCTTTTTCTTCACTTATATTTATTAGAGAATGGTCTTTTGTAGAAAGAATTAAACTCTCTTGCTTCACTTATATCTATTTAGAGAGTCAACAGGAATTGGTCATTTGCATGGTTAGTCATACAATCCTACATAAAACTTAGGGATCACTGAATATGACATGTTTGATTCCTTGCAATAGTTTTGCGATATAGAGATAATAATATGTGCGAGGTACTAGTGGATGATCGTGTTTAGTAAGATATTGGTGTTAAGGTTTGTGATTCCCGAAGCATGCACGTATAGTCTCCCGCTATGCTAGGAAGTTGGAGCACAATTTATCCTTGATTGTCTATCTTTGTGTGAAGGTCGGGGGCGCGCAATGGTTAACTCCTACCAACCTCCCCCTAGGAGCATGCGTAGTAATACTTTGCTTCGAGAGAGCTAATAAAATTTTTGCAATAAGTATGTGAGTTCTTTATGACTAATGTGAGTCCATGGATTATACGCACTCTTACATTTCCGCAATTTGCTAGCCTCTACGGTACCGTCCATTGCCCTTTCTCACCTCGAGAGGCGGTGCAAACTTCGCCGGTGCATCCAAATCCCGCTATATGATACGCTCTATCACACATAAGCCTTATTATATCTTTCTCAAAACAGCCACCATACCTACCTATTATGGCATTTCCATAGCCATTCCGACATATGTTGCCATGCAACTTCCACCGCTTCTGTTTTGATGACTTGAGCATTCATTGTCATATTGCATTGCATGATCGTAAGATAGCTAGCATGATGTTGTCATGGCTTGTCCGTTTTTTGATATCTTTGCTACGCTAGATCATTGCATTCATATAGGGTCATACTTTGTCCTACTATCGTTGTAGTATTAAGTTGTAAGTAAATAGAAGTGTGATGATCATCATTATTCATTATTAGAGCATGCCCCAGTGATGAAAGGATGATGGAAACTATGATTCCCCCACAAGTCGGGATGAGGCTCCGGACAAGGAAAGAAAAAAAGAAAAAGGAAAAAAATAGAAAAAAAGGAAAAAAAAGAAAAGAAATAAAAAAATGATAGAAGTAGAAGGGGCGTGCTAATTCCACACTTGTGCTCAAAGTAGCACCATGTTTTTTGTATAGAGAGTCTCATGTGTTGTCACTTTCATATACTAGTGGGAATTTTTCATATAGAGTTAGATGCATACCCACTTAGTTTCATATTGAGCTTTCATACACTTATAGCTCTTAGTGCATCCGTTGCATGGCAATCCCTACTCCTCGCATTGATATCTATTGATGGGCATCTCCATAGCCAGTTGATACGCTGAGTTGATGCGAGACTTTCTTCTCTACTTTTACCCTTTTGAAACCTACCACCACATTCTATTCCACCCATGGTGCTATATCCATGGCTTGCGCTCATGTATTGCGTGAGAGTTGAAAATGCGGAAGCGCGTTAAAAAGTATGAATCAATTGCTTGGCTGACACCGGGGTAGTACATGATTTATACTTTGTGTTAAGAAGACAGAGCATGACAAGGTTATATGATTTTGTAGGGATAGCGTTATTTAGCCTTGATATTTTGAAAGACATGATTGTTTGTTGGGATGCCTGAGTATTAAAGTCTTTATGTCAAAACTAGAATATTGCTTTGAATCACTTGTGTCTTAATATTCATGCCATGATTAGATATATGATCAAGATTATGCTAGGTAGCATTCCACATCAAAAATTATCTTTTTATCATTTACCTACTCGAAGACGAGAAGGAATTAAGCTTGGGGATGCTGATACGTCTCTGTCGTATCTATAATTTTTTATTGTTTCATGTCAATATTATACAACTTTCACATATTTTTGGCAACATTTTATATGATTTATTGGACTAACCTATTGATCCAGTGCCCAGTGCCAGTTCTTGTTTGTTGCATATTTTTTGTTTCGCAGAATTACCATATCAACGAAGTCCAAACGCGATAAAAATTTACAGAGATTTTTTTTGGAATATTTGTGAATTTTGAGAAGTGGAATCAACGCAAACGGAGGCCCACAGCCCCCACGATACATCAAGGCGCGGCTAGGGGGCCCAACCGCGGCATGGTGGGTGCTGCCCACCTCGTATGTCGGTTGGAGCTCTCCTTCGGGCACAAGGAAGCTAATTTTTGGATCAAAATTCCCTCAAAATTTCAGCCCGGTCGGAGTTACGGATCTCCGGGAATATAAGAAACGGTTTTCGGCCAAACAACAGGAACGTGAAACAGAAGAGAACAGAGAAGGAGATCCAATCAAGGAGGGGCTCCTGCCCCTCCGCCGCCATGGCGGCCATGGACCAGAGGGGGAACTCTCCTCCCATCTATGGGGAGGCCAAGGAAGAAGAATAAGGAGGGGGATCTCTCCCCCTCTCTCCCGGTGGCGCCGGAACGCCGTCGGGGCAAGCATCGTGACGGCGATCTACACCAACAACTTTGCCGCCGTCAACACCAACTCTCTCCCCTCTATGCAGTGGTGTAACTCCCCTTTTCCCCGTTGTAATCTCTACTTAAACATGGTGCTCAACTCCATGTACTATTTCCCAATGATATATGGCTATCCTATGATGTTTGAGTAGATCCGCTTTGTCCTATGGGCTAATTGATGATCGTGGTCGGCATGATTGTATATTTTATTATGGTACTGTCCTACGGTGCCCTCTGTCTCGGGCAAACGTGAGGGATCCTCACTGTAGGGTGTTGCAATGTGTTCATGATTTGCCTATGGTGGGTGGCATGAGTGAGAGAATACACAGACCCGAGTAGGTGGGTTGTTGCATATGGGAGTAAAGAGGACTTGATACTTAATGCTATGGTTGGTTTTTTCATTAATGATCTTTAGTAGTTGCGGATGCTTGCTAGAGTTCCAATCATAAGTGCATATGATCCAAGTAGAGAAAGCATGTTAGCTCATGCCTCTCCCTCATGTAAAATTGCAATAATGATTACCGGTCTAGTTATCAATTGCCTAGGGACAAATAACCTTCTTGTTTGACAAAAAGCTTTCTACTAAACAACTAACTTTTATTATCTTGATTTTTACTCGTAGTTTTATTCCCACTAAGTATTTCTAGTTTTATTCGTGCAAACTATCCTATCACCTACAAAGTAGTTTCATACTTGTTCTAGGTAAAGCAAACGTCAAAGTGTGCGTAGAGTTGTATCGGTGGTCGATAGAACTTGGGGGAATATTTGTTCTACCTTTAGCTCCTCATTGGGTTCGACACTCTTACTTATCGAATAAGGCTACAAACGATCCCCTACACTTGTGGGTTATCAAGACCTTTTTCTGGCGCCGTTGCCGGGGAGCAATAGCGTGGGGTGAATATTCTCGTGTGTGCTTGTTTGCTTTATCACTAAGTAATTTTTATTTTCTGTTATTAGTTGTTTTATATCTTTAGTCATGGATATGGAACACGAAACACCAAAAAAATTAGTGGTACTTGCTACTCATGGAGATGGGGAACCTCCTAAAACCCTCGATGCTAGTTACGTGAAACACGTTAATTACTCCTTCGATAATCCCGAGAAATCCTCAAGGAACTTTATAATGGGATACACATTGGATCAACGTGAGTACTTTAGGGATTATCGCTTATGTTAAAAGGGGAAACACTTATGGGATCAAATTAGAATACTGGAATGGTTTGCTTGGGATGCATGCTCGAGATGTGACTTTACTTGTTGCTCTAATATAGAAGCTAGACACCTTCCCTTTCAATGCAAATTTAATGATAATGACACCTTAGCTTCTTATGCTAAAGGTATTTATGATTACTATGATGTGGAATGAATAGAAGAATTTGTTGCTTTTAAAGGTGCTTATGAAATTGCTTCTTTGCTTGAAAAGTATGATGATGATGTTCGTTACGAATCTGAAATTTTATCCATACTTAAATATTGCTATGATAATTATGAATATATTGCTGATATTATTGAATTTATTGAGAGTATGTCTGCTGCCTTGGAAGAGACTAATATTTTGCAGGGACCTATGGAAGAACAAGTTGCTGAAACTGTGAGCTCATTAGATGAAAAAGATGAGGAGGAGAGCGAAGAACAAATGGAGGAAGAGCAGATTATCTATCCGTGCCCACCTTCTAATGAGAGTAACTCTTCAACACATAAATTGTTTAATAACCCTTCGCACATACCGAAGGATGAATGCTATGATGAATACTATGATAATTGCTATGATCTCGTGGATTCATTTGAAATATCCATTTTTGATGAACTTGATGCTTGCTATGCTTGTGGCCATGATGCCAATATGAATTATGCTTATGAAGATGAACTTGCTGTAGTTACTTATGTTAAGAATGAAATTGTTGCTATTGCACCCACACATGATAGTCCTATTATCTTTTTGAATTCTCCCAACTACACTATATTGGAGAAGTTTGCTCTTGTTAAGGATTATATTGATGGGTTGTGTTTTACCACTACACATGATGATTTTGATGAATATAATATACATGTGCTTGCTGCTCCTACTTGCAATTATAATGAGAAAGGAACCAAATCTTCACCTCTCTATGTTTCCAATACTATGAAACTGCAAGAAACCGTTTATACTATGCATTGGCCTTTACTTAATGTGCATGAATTGTTCTTGTATGACATGCCAATGCATAGGAAGAGAGTTAGACTTCGTTGTCACATGATATATATCACTTTGTGCTCACTACTAAATTACAAATCATTGCTAATTAAAATTGGCTTTGATATACCTTGGGATCCGGGTGGATCCATTACATGAGCACTTTATGCCTAGCTCAATGGCTTTAAGAAAGCACTGCCAGGGAGACAACCCGGAAGTTTTAGAGAGTCATTTATTTCTGTTGTGTGCTTTTATAAAGTTTTAAAACAAAAAAAATATAGAGGGGAACCTAAAACTTCACAAAAGGAAAGGTGAAAGTGAGAAGAGATGATGAGCATCATTGAAGTGGGGGACGTCCTTGAACTTTTGTTCATGCCCATGGAAACTTTGTGAATCTTGAATCACGGAAACTTTTCCAACAAAAATAATTACCCCCTTGTACAAATCCATTGTATTATAAAAATAATGTGCCAAGATTTGCTTTTAGGATGATTAGATTGCTTGTTGGTATGTGCGGTGTAAAAACAGAAACTTTGGCTGTAGTACGTGAATTGTCATTTTTTACTGGAACGTCAAAGGTTTCTGAATTTTTTACAAAGTATTGCTATACGAAATCTTTAATTTGTACTAATTGTTCAGAATTTTTGGAGTTACAGAAGTATAGTCAAAGTTCAGATTTCTACAGACTGTCCTGTTTAAGACAGATTCTGTTTTTGATGCATTGTTTTGCTTGTTTTGATGAAACTATCGATTTTATCGGTGGTGTAAGCCATGGAAAAGTTATAATACAGCAGGGATAATGCAAATATAAAATATGAATTGGTTTGCAACAGTACTTAGAGTAGTATTTTGCTTTATTATACTAACGGATCTTACCAGTCTTCTGTTAAGTTTTGTGTGGATGAAGTGTTCGAAGATCGAGGAGGTCTCGATATGAGGAGAAGAAGGAGAGGCAAGAGTTTCAGCTTGGGGATGCCCAAGGCACCCCAAGTTAATATCCAAGGAGACTCAAGCGTCTAAGCTTGGGGATGCCTCGGAAGGCATCCCATCTTTCTTCAACAAGTATCGGTATGTTTTCGGATTCGTTTCATTCATGTGATATGTGCAAATCTTGGAGCGTCTTTTGCGTTTAGTTTTCACTTTTCTTTTATGCACCATGATGGTATGAGATAGTCCATGGTTGATTTATAGAATGCTCATTGTACTTCACTTATATCATTTGAGTATGGTTTTATAGAATGCTTCATGTGCTTCACTTATATCATTTGAAGTTTGGATTGCCTGTTTCTCTTCACATAGAAAACCGTTATTTGAAGAATGCTCTTTTGCTTCACTTATATTTATGAGAGCATGGTATTTTGTAGAAATAATTAAACTCTCTTGCTTAACTTATATCTATTTAGAGAGTCAACAGGAATTGGTCATTTGCATGGTTAGTCATACAATCCTACATAAAACTTAAGGATCACTGATATGACATGTTTGATTCCTTGCAATAGTTTTGCGATATAGAGATAATAATATGTGGGAGGTACTAGTGGATGATGGTGTTTAGTAAGATATTGGTGTTAAGGTTTGTGATTCCCGAAGCATGCACGTATAGTCTCCCGTTATGCTAGGAAGTTGGAGCACAATTTATCCTTGATTGTCTACCTTTGTGTGAAGGTCGGGGGCGCGTGATGGTTAACTCCTACCAACCTCCCCCCCTAGGCGCATGCATAGTAATACTTTGCTTCGAGAGAGCTAATAAAACTTTTGCAATAAGTATGTGAGTTCTTTATGACTAATGTGAGTCCATGGATTATACACACTCTTACCTTTCCGCAACTTGCTAGCCTCTACGGTACCGTGCATTGCCCTTTCTCACCTCGAGAGTCGGTGCAAACTTTGCCAGTGCATCCAAACCCCGCGATATGATACGCTCTATCACACATAAGCCTTATTATATCTTCCTCAAAACATCCACCATACCTACCTATTATGGCATTTCCATAGCCATTCCGAGATATATTGCCATGCAACTTCCACCGCTTCCGTTTTGATGACTTGAGCATTCATTGTCACATTGCATTACATGATCGTAAGATAGCTAGCATGATCTTTTCATGGCTTGTCCGTTTTTTGATATCTTTGCTACGCTAGATCATTGCATTCATATAGGGTCATACTTTGTCCTACTATCGTTGTAGTATTGAGTTGTAAGTAAATAAAAGTGTGATGATCATCATTATTCATTATTAGAGCATGCCCAAGTGATGAAAGGATGATGGAAACTATGATTCCCCCACAACTCGGGATGAGGCTCCGGACAAGGAAAGAAAAAAAAAGGAAAAAATAGAAAAAAGGAAAAAAAAGAAAAGAAAGAAAAAAAATGAAAGAAGTAGAAGGGGCGTGCTAATTCCACACTTGTGCTCAAAGTAGCACCATGTTTTTCATATAGAGAGTCTCCTGTGTTGCCACTTTCATATACTAGTGGGAATTTTTCATATCGAGTTAGATGCATACCCACTTAGTTTCATATTGAGCTTTCATACACTTATAGCTCTTAGTGCTTCGGTTGCATGGCAATCCCTACTCCTCGCATTGATATCTATTGATGGGCATCTCCATAGCCAGTTGATACGCTGAGTTGATGCAAGACTTTCTTCTCTACTTTTACCCTTTTGAAACCTAGCATTGTTGGAAATATGCCCTAGAGGCAATAATAATTTAGTTATTATCATATTTTCTTGTTCATGATAATCGTTTATTATCCCTGCTATAATTGTATTGATTGGAAACTCAAATACATGTGTGGGTACATAGACAACACTGTGTCCCTAGTATGCCTCTAATAGACTAGCTCGTTGACCAAAGATGGTCAAGGTTTCCTGGCCATAGACATGAAATGCCATTTGATAACGGGATCACATCATTAGGAGAATGATGTGATGGACAAGACCCAAACTATGAACATAGCATATGATCGTGTCAGTTTATTGCTATTGTTTTCTGCATGTCAAGTATCTGTTCCTATGACCATGAGATCATGCAACTCACTGACACCGGAGGAATACCTTGTGTGTATCAAATGTCGCAACGTAACTGGGTGACTATAAAGATGCTCTACAGGTATCTCCGAGGGTGTCTGTTGAGTTGGCATGGATCAAGACTGGGATTTGTTACTCCGTGTGACGGAGAGGTATCTCAGGGCCCACTCGGTAATACAACATCACAATAAGCCTTGCAAGCAATGTGACTAAAGTGTTAGCCACGGGATCTTGTATTACAGAATGAGTAAAGAGACTTTCCGGTAACGAGATTTAACTAGGTATAGAGATACCGACGATCGAATCTCGGGCAAGTAACATACCGAAGAAACAAAGGGAACAACATACGGGATTAACTGAATCCTTGACATAGAGGTTCAACCGATAAAGATCTTCGTAGAATATGTAAGAACCAATATGGGCATCCTGGTCCCGCTATTGGTTATTGACCGTATAGGTGTCTCGGTCATGTCTACATAGTTCTCGAACCCGCAGGGTCTGCACACTTAACATTTGGTGACGTTTCGGTAGTATTAAGTTATGTATGTTGGTGACCGAAAGTTGTTCGGAGTCCCAGACGAGATCCCGGATGTCACGAGGCGCTCCGGAATGGTCCGGATGTAAAGATTGATATATAGGAAGTCCCATTTTGGTCACCGGAAAAGTTTCGGGTACTTTAGTAGTGTACTGGGAGTGCCGGGAGGGTACCGGGGGACCATCAGGAGGGGCCTCTCGCCCCAAAGGCCCTCATGGGCTGTGGGAGGAGGCAAACCAGCCCCTAGTGGGCTGGCCGAAGGCCCCACTAAAGCCCATGTGGCTAGGGGTGGAAAAACCCAAGACGTGGAAAAGGTTTCCAAGTGGGGGAGGAATCCTACTCCTAGTAGGATTGGAGTAGGACTCCTCCACCTCTCCCACTTCGGCCGACTCCAAGGGGCAGCCCTAGGGGCGCTGGCCTCCCTCCCCTTCCTCCTATATATACTGGAGGGGAGAGAGGGCAGACGCACCAGAAAACCCTAAGCCACGGTGCAGCCCTCTCTCCCCGATAGATCAAATCCTCTAGTTTTCAGTAGTGCTTAGGCGAAGACCTGCTGGAATAGTTCCACCACCACCGCCGCCGCGCCGTCGTGCTGCCAGAGAACTCATCTACCTCTCCGCTTCCTCTTGCTGGATCAAGAAGGCAGAGATCATCATCGAGCTGTACGTGTGCTGAACGCGGAGGTGCCGTCCGTTCGGCACTAGATTGGAAGGCCTTGATTGGATCGCGGGACGGATTGTGATTGGATCGCGAGACGGATCGTGATGGGATCGCGGGACGGCTTGCGATTTGGATCGCGAATACGTTCGACTACATCAACCGCGTTTCTTAACGCTTCCTCTTAGCGATCTACAAGGGTATGTAGATCCACTCTCCCTCTCGTAGATGCTCATCACCATGGATAGGTCTTGCGTGTGCGTAGGAAATTTTTTGTTTCCCATGCAATGTTCCCCAACAGTGGCATCATGAGCTAGGTCTATGTGTAGATGAGATCACGAGTAGAACACAAAGGAGTTTGTGGGCATTGATATTCAGATTGCTTCCTCCCTTGGTCTTTTCTTGATTCGGCGGTATTGTGGGATGAAGCGGCCCGGACCAACCTTACTCGTACGCTTACGAGAGACCGGTTCCATCAACTGACTTGTAACTTTGTTGCATAAAGATGGCTGGCGGGTGTCTGTCTCTCCTACTTTAGTCGAATCGGATTTGACAAAGGCGGTCCTTGAGAAGGTTGAATAGCAATTTTTGTATCACCGTTGTGGTTTTGCGTAGGTAAGAATAGTTCTTACTAGATACCCGTAGCAGCCACGTAAAACATGCAACAACAATTAGAGGACGTTTAACTTGTTTTTGCAGGGTATGTTGTGATGTGATATGGCCAATTACATGATAAGATATATGTGATGTATGAGATGATCATGTATTGTATAGAATATCACGACTTGCATGTCGATGAGTACGGCAACCGGCAGGTGCCATAGGGTTGTCTTTAATTATTTTTGCCATTTTGCTTTACTTTATCGCTATGAGTTAGCAATAGTCGTGGAAGCAATAGTTGGCGTGACAACCTCATGACGACACGTTGATGGAGATCAAGATGATGGAGATCATGGTGTCATGCCGGTGACAATGGAGATCATGCCGGTGCTTTGGAGATGGAGATCAAAAGCACAAGTTCATGGCCATATCATGTCACTTATGATTTGCATGTGATGTTAATCCTTTTATGCATCTTATTTTGCTAAGGACGACGGTAGCATTATAAGGTGATCCCTCACTAAAATTTCAAGATAAAATTGTGTTCTCCCCGAGTGTGCACCGTTGCGAAAGTTCGTTGTTTCGAGACACCACGTGATGATCGGGTGTGATAGACTCTACGTTCACATACAATGGGTGCAAGCCAGTGTTGCACGTGCGGAACACTTGGGTTAAACTTGACGAGCCTAGCATGTACAGACATGGACTCGGAACACAGTAGATCGAAAGGTCGAACATGCGTCATATAGTAGATATGATCAACACGAAGATGTTCACCATTGAAACCACCTCATCTCATGTGATGATCGTACTTGGGTTGGTGAATTTGGATCATGTGACACTCGAATGACCAGAGGGATGTCAATTTGAGTGGGAGTTTTTAAGTAATATGATTAATTGAACTCATTATCATGAACATAGTCAAAATGTCTTTGCAAATTATGTTGTAGATCACTAGCTCGCGTTGTAGCTCCCTTGAATTTTTATATGTTCCTATAGAAATAGATTTGAAAGATGATGGTAGCAATAATGCGGACTGGGTCCATGATCTGAGGATTGTCGTCATTGCTGCACAGAAGGCTTATGTCCTTAATGCACCGCTCGGTGCGCCACTCCCTCAAGCGTCGTCTGTAGATGGTGTGAACATCTGACATGCACGTTTTGATGACTACTTGATAGTTCAGTGCGTCATGCATTACGGCTTAGAACTGAGGCTCCAAAACATTTTGAACGTCACGGAACATATGAGATGTTCTAAGAGCTGAAATTGGGATCTCAGGCTCGTGCCCGTGTTGAGAGGTATGAGACCTCCAACAAGATTCTTTGCCTGCAAGATGAAGGAGAATAGCTCAATCGGTGAGCATGTGTTCAAATTGTCTGGGTGCTACAATCGCTTGAATCAAGTGGGAGTTGATCTTCCAGATAAGATAGTGATTGATATAGTTCTCCAAGTCACTGTCACTTAGCTACTAGAGCTTCGTGATGAACTATAAAATGCCAGGGATGGAAATAATGATCCCTGAGCTATTCGCGATGTTTGACACCGCGAAGGTAGAAATCAAGAAGGGGAATCAAGTGTTGATGGTTAGTGAAACCACTAGTTTCGAGAAGGGCAAGGGCAAGGAGGAAAACTTCATGGATGGCAAGTCAGTTGCTGCTCCAGTGAAGAAACCCAAGGTTGAACCCAAACCCGAGACTAAGTGCTTCTATTATGAGGAGAACGGTCCCTGAAGCGGAACAACCCTAGATACTTGGTAGATAAGAAGGCTGGCAATGTCGACAGAAGTATATTGATATACGTGTTATTGATGTGTACCTTACTAGTACTCCTAGTAGCACCTGGGTATTGGATACCGGTTCGGTTGCTAAATGTTAGTAAATCGAAATAAAAGCTACGGAATAAACGGAGGCTAGCTAAGGGTGTGGTGACGATGAGTGTTGGAAGTGTTTCCAAGGTTGATGTGATCACCATCGCATGCTCTCTCTACCTTCGGGATTAGTGATGAACCTAAATAAATGTTATTTGGTGTTTGCATTGAGCATGAACGTGATTAGATCATGTTTATTGCAATACGGTTATTCATTTAAGTTAGAGAATAATGGTTATTCTGTTTACATGAATAATACCTTCAATGGTCATGCACCCAATGAGAATGGTTTATTGAATCTGGATCGTAGTGATACACATGTTCATAATATTGATGCCACAAGATACAAAGTTAATAATGATAGTACCACATACTTGTAGCACTACTGCTAAATGTCATATTGGTATAAAGCGCATGAAGAAACTCCGTGCTGATGGATCTTTGGACTCATTCGATTTCGAATCGGTTGAGACATGCGGACCATGCCTCATTGGCAAGATGACTAAGACCCCGTTTTCCGGTATGATGGAGCAGGCAAGTGACTTATTGGAAAAGATACATATTGATGTATTCGCTCCAATGAGTGTTGTAGCGTGCGGTGGATATCGTTATTTTCCTACCATCACTGATGATTTGAGTAGATATGGGTATATTTACTTAATGAAACACAAGTCTGAAACGTTTGAAAAGTTCAAACAAATTCAGAGTGAAGTTTGAGATCATCGTGACAAGAAGATAAAATGTCTACGATATGATCGTGGAAGTGAATATCTGAGTTACGAGTTTGGTATGCAACTTAAGACAATGTGGAAGTTGTTTCACAACTCACGCCGCCTGGAACACCATAGTGTGATGGTGTGCCCGAACGTCGTAGTCGTGCTCTATTGGATATGGTACGTGCTATGATGTCTCTTATCGACTTGCCACTATCGTTTTGGGGTTATGCATTATAGACAACTACATTCACTTTAAATAGGGCACCATCTAAATCCGTTGAGATGACACCGTATGAATTTTGGTTTGGCAGAAACCTAAGCTGTCATTTCTCAGAGTTTGGGAATGCGACGCTTATGTCTGATAAGCTCGAACCCAAAGCGGAAAGGTGCATCTTCATAGGATACCCTAAGGAAACGGTTGGGTATACCTTCTATCTCAGATCCGAGGGCAAAGTGTTTGTTGCTAAAAACGGGTCCTTTCTCGAGAAAGAGTTTCTCTCGAAAGAATTGAGTGGGAGGAAAGGTAGAACTTGATGAAGGTTATTGAACCGTCACTTCAGTTGGATAGTAGCACGACGCAGAAAGATGTTTCTGCGACGCCTACACCAAGTGAAGAGGAAGCAAATGATGATGATCATGAAGCTTCGGATCAAGTTACTACCGAACCTCATAGGTCGACAAGGACTCGTACCGCCCCTGAGTGGTGCATCAATCCTGTCTTGGAGGCCATGTTGTTAGACAACAGTGAACCTACGAGCGATGAATAAGTGATGGTGCGCCCGGATTCCAACAAATGGCTAGGAGCCATGAAATCCGAGATAGGATCCATGTATGAAAACCAAGTATGGACTTTGGTAGACTTGCCCGTTGAACGGCAGGCCGATGAGTACAAATGGACCTTTAAGAAGAAGACAGACGCTGATGGTAAATGGCACCATTTATAAAGCTCGACTTGTCGCAAAGAAGTTTCCGACAAGTTCAAGGAGTCGACTACGATGAGACTTTCTCACCCGTAGCGATGCTAAAAGTCTGTTGGAATTATGTTAGCAGTTGCTGCATTTTTCGATTATGAAATCTGGCAGATGGATGTCAAAACATCGTTTCCTTGACGGTTTCCTTGAGGAAAGGTTGTATGTGATACAACCAGAAGGTTTTGTCAGTCCTAAGGATGCTAAAATGTATGCAAGCTCCAGCGATCCTTCTATGGACTGGAACAAGCATCTCGGAGTTGGAATATACGCTTTGATGAGGTGATCAAAGTTTTTGGGTCTATACAAAGTTTATGAGAAACTTGTATTTACAATAAAGTGAATGGGAGCACTATAGAATTTCTGGTAAGTATATGTGGATGACATATTGTTGATCGGAAATGATGTCGAATTTCTGGAAAGCATAAAGGGTTGTTTGAGAAGGAGTTTTTCAAAGGAAAACTGGAATGAAGCTACTTAAATATTGGGCATCAGGATCTATAGAGATAGATCAAGACGTCTGATAAAACTTTCAATGAGTACATACCTTGACAAGATTTTGAAAGAGTTCAAAATGGATCAGTCAAAGAAAGAGTTCTTGCCTGATTTGTAAGGTGTGGAGTTGAGTGAGACTCAAAGCTCGACCACGGCAGAAGAAAGAGAAAGGACGAAGGTCGTCCCCTATGCCTTATCCATAGGCTCTATATATTATGCCATGCTGTGTACCGCACCTGGTGTGTGCCTTGCCATGAGTCTATCAAGGGGTACAAGAGTGGTCCAGGAGTGGATCACTGGACAGCGGTCAAGATTATCCTTAGTAACTAGAGGACTAAGGAAATGTTTCTCGATTATGGAGGTGATAAAGAGTTCCTCGTAAAGGGTTACGTCGATGCAAGCTTTGACACCTATCCGGACGACTCTGAGTAGCAGTCCGGATACGTATAGTGGAGCAGTCATTTGGAATAGCTCCAAGTGGAGCGTGGTAGCATCTGCAGTATGACATATAGATTCGCAAAGAACACACGGATCTGAATGTTGCAGACCGTTGACTAAATACCTCTCTCACATGCAAAGCATGATCGAACCCCAGAACTCATTGGGTGTTAGATTCATTACAATGTTAATCACATGGTGATGTGAGCTAGATTATTGACTCTATTGCAAGTGGGAGACTGTTGAAAATATGCCCTAGAGGCAATAATAATTTAGTTATTATCATATTTCCTTGTTCATGATAATCATTTATTATCCATGCTATAATTGTATTGATTGGAAACTCAAATACATGTGTGGGTACATAGACAACACTGTGTCCCTAGTATGCCTCTAATAGACTAGCTCGTTGATCAAAGATGGTCAAGGTTTCCTGGCCATAGACATGAGATGGCATTTGATAACAGGATCACATCATTAGGAGAATGATGTGATGGACAAGACCCAAACTATGAACATAGCATATGATCGTGTCAGTTTATTGCTATTGTTTTCTGCATGTCAAGTATCTGTTCCTATGACCATGAGATCATGCAACTCACTGACACCGGAGGAATACCTTGTGTGTATCAAACGTCGCAACGTAACTGGGTGACTATAAAGATGCTCTGCAGGTATCTCTGAGGGTGTCTGTTGAGTTGGCATGGATCAAGACTGGGATTTGTTACTCCGTGTGACGGAGAGGTATCTCAGGGCCCACTCGGTAATACAACGTCACAATAAGCCTTGCAAGCAATGTGACTAAAGTGTTAGCCATGGGATCTTGTATTACGGAACGACTAAACAGACTTGCCGGTAACGATATTGAACTAGGTATAGAGATACCGACGATCGAATCTCGGGCAAGTAACATGCCGAAGAAACAAAGGGAACAGCATATGGGATTTACTGAATCCTTGACATAGAGGTTCAACCGATAAAGATATTCGTAGAACATGTAGGAACCAATATGGGCATCCAGGTCCCGCTATTGGTTATTAACCGTAGAGGTGTCTCGGTCATGTCTACATACTTCTCGAACCCGCGGGGTCTGCACTCTTAACGTTCGGTGACGTTTCGGTAGTATTGAGTTATGTATGTTGGTGACCGAAAGTTGTTCGGAGTCCCGGATGAGATCCCGGACAGCACGAGGATCTCCGGAATGGTCCGGAGGTAAAGATTAATATATAGGAACTCCCGTTTTGGTCACCGGAAAAGTTTCGGGTACTTCGGTAGTGTACCGGGAGTACCGGGAGGGTACCGGGGGACCATCGGGAGGGGCCTCTCTCCCCAAAGGCCCTCATGGGCTGTGGGAGGAGGCAAACCAGCCCCTAGTGGTCTGGCCGAAGCCCTCACTAAAGCCCATGCGGCTAGGGGTGGAAAAACCCAAGAGGTGGAAAAGGTTTCCAAGTGGGGGGAGGAATCCTACTCCTAGTAGGATTGGAGTAGGACTCCTCCACCTCTCCCACTTCGGCCGACTCCTAGAGGCAGCCCTAGGGGCGCCGGCCTCCCTCCCCTTCCTCCTATATATACTGGAGGGGAGAGAGGGCAGCAGCACCAGAAAACCCTAAGCCACGGTGCAGCCCTCTCTCCCCGATAGATCAAATCCTCTAGTTTTCAGTAGTGCTTAGGCGAAGCCCTGCTGGAATAGTTCCACCACCACCGCCATCGCGCTGCCGGAGAACTCATCTACCTCTCCGCTCCCTCTTGCTGGATCAAGAAGGCAGAGATCTTCATCGAGCTGTACGTGTGCTGAACGCGGAGGTATCGTCCGTTCGGCACTAGATTGGAAGGACCGTGATTGGATCGCGGGACGGATCGCGATTGATCGCGAGACGGATCGTGATGGGATCGCGGGATGGCTTGCGGTTTAGATCGTGAAGACGTTCGACTACATCAACCGCGTTTCTTAACGCTTCCGCTTAGTGATCTACAAGGGTATGTAGATCCACTCTCCCACTCGTAGATGCTCATCACCATGGATAGGTCTTGCGTGTGCGTAGGAAAATTTTTGTTTCCCATGCAACGTTCCCCAACAACCACCGCATTCTATTCCACCCATGGTGCTATATCCATGGCTTGCGCTCATGTATTGCGTGAGAGTTGAAAATGCTGAAGCGCATTAAAAAGTATGAATCAATTGGTTGGCTGACACCGGGGTAGTACATGATTTATACTTTGTGTTAAGAAGACAGAGCATGACAAGGCTATATGATTTTGTAGGGATAGCGTTATTTAGCCTTGATATTTTGAAAGACATGATTGTTTGTTGGGATGCCTGAGTATTAAAGTCTTTATGTCAAAACTAGACTATTGCTTTGAATCACTTGTGTCTTAATATTCACGCCATGATTAGATATATGATCAAGATTATGCTAGGTAGCATTCCACATCAAAAATTATCTTTTTATCATTTACCTACTAGAGGACGAGCAGGAATTAAGCTTGGGGATGCTGATATGTCTCCTTCGTATCTATAATTTTTGATTGTTTCATGTCAATATTATACAACATTCACATATTTTTGGCAACATTTTATATGATTTATTGGACTAACCTATTGATCCAATGCCCAGTGCCAGTTCTTGTTTGTTGCATGTTTTTTGTTTCGCAGAATTACCATATCAACGAAGTCCAAACGTGATAGAAATTTACGGAGATTTTTTTTTTGGAATATTTGTGAATTTTGAGAAGTGGAATCAACGCAAACGGAGGCCCACAACCCCCACGATACATCAGGGCAGGGCAAGGGGGCCCAACCACGGCCTGGTGGGTGCTGCCCACCTCGTACGTCGGTTGGAGCTCTCCTTCGGGCACAAGGAAGCTAATTTTTGGATAAAAATCCTCTCAAAATTTTAGCCCAGTCGGAGTTACGGATCTCCGGGAATCTAAGAAACGGTTTTCGGCCAGACAACAGGAACGTGAAACAGAAGAGAACAGAGAGGGAGATCCAATCTAGGAGGGGTGATGACCCACAAGTATAGGGGATCTATCGTAGTCCTTTCAATAAGTAAGAGTGTCGAACCCAACGAGGAGCAGAAGGAAATGACAAGCGGTTTTCAGTAAGGTATTCTCTGCAAGCACTGAAATTATCGGTAATAAATAGTTTTGTGATAGGATAATTCGTAACGGATAGCAAGTAACAAATGTAACAAAGGTGTAGCAAGGTGGCCCAATCCTTTTTGTAGCAAAGGACAAGCCTGGACAAACTCTTTTATAAAGCAAAGCGCTCCCGAGGACACGTGGGAATTTCTGTCAAGCTAGTTTTCATCATGCTCATATGATTTGCGTTCGTTACTTTGATAATTTGATATGTGGGTGGACCGGTGCTTGGGTGCTGTCCTTACTTGGACAAGCCTCCCACTTATTATTACCCCCTCCCGCAAGCATCCGCAACTACGAAAGAAGAATTAAGATAAATATAACCATAGCATGAAACATGTGGATCCAAATCAGCCCCTTACGAAGCAACGCATAAACTAGGGTTTAAGCTTCTGTCACTCTAGCAACCCATCATCTACTTATTACTTCCCAATGCCTTCCTCTAGGCCCAAACAATGGTGAAGTGTCATGTAGTCGACGTTCACATAACACCACTAGAGGAGAGACAACATACATCTCATCAAAATATCGAACGAATACCAAATTCACATGATTACTTATAACAAGACTTATCCCATGTCCTCAGGAACAAACGTAACTACTCACAAAGCATATTCATGTTCATAATCAGAGGGGTATTAATTATCATTAAGGATCTGAACATATGATCTTCCACCAAGTAAACCAACTAGCATCAACTACAAGGAGTAATCAACACTACTAGCAACCCACAGGTACCAATCTGAGGTTTGAGACAAAGATCGGATACAAGAGATGAACTAGGGTTTGGAGAGGAGATGGTGCTGGTGAAGATGTTGATGGAGATTGACCCCCTCTCGATAAGAGGATCGTTGGTGATGACGATGGCTTCGATTTCCCCCTCCGGGAGGGAAGTTTCCCCGGCAGAACAGTTCCGCCGGAGCCCTAGATCGGTTCTGTCCAAGTTCCGCCTCGAGACGTCGGCGCTTCGTCCCGAAAGCTCCCTTCTGATTTTTTCCAGGTCAAAACCCTCCATATAGCAGAAGATGGGCACCGGAGGCCTGCCAGGAGGGCCACAAGCCACAGGGGCGCGCCTAGGGGGGTAGGGCGCGCCCCCCTGGCTTGTGACTGCCTGGTGGGTCCTCTCTGGTATATTCTTCGCCCAATATTTTTTATATATTCCAAAATAATTCTCCGTAGATTTTCAGGACTTTTGGAGTTGTGCAGAATAGGTATCTTAGATTTGCTCCTTTTCCAGTCCAGAATTCCAGCTGCCGGCATTCTCCCTCTTCATGTAAACCTTGTAAAATAAGAGGGAAAAGGCATAAGTATTGTACCATAATGTGTAATAACAGCCCATAATGCAATAAATATCGATATAAAAGCATGATGCAAAATGGACGTATCAACTCCCCCAAGCTTAGACCTCGCTTGTCCTCAAGCGAAAGCCGAAATCGATAAATATGCCCACATGTTTAGCGATAGAGGTGTCGATAAAATAAAATACAGACCTGAAGGCATCATGATTATCTTTAGAACAGGAACATATATTGACATATAATTTCTTATGCTAAAGTAACAATTCGTTCACAAGGTAAAGTATGAATCAAGAACTCTATTGAGAACCAACAAACTATGATCTCAGTCATTGAGGCAATTCCAATTTATCATAACGTAGGAAAGAGTCAATATAAGAGCTCGTAAAGCAATATAAGAGTCCTTGTCCAACATCAACTTCTTAGCATAAAATATTTTAATGAGTGCTCACAATCATAAAAGAGGTCCAAGATAATATATTTATATGTGAACCTCTCTTTCTTTATTAATTCTTTTTAATTGCCATAATGACCAATAGCTATGTTTGTCAACTCACAACAAATTTCAATCGACATACTTCTTATATGTGAAGTCATCACTCCCCATAAGATCATCATATATATTCTTTGCTTTTATTCTATACTTCTTTCTATTTCTTTTTTTTTCTCAAGATCATGGCAAACAAGCAAAGCCCTCAACTCAAAACTACTCTTTATTATATAACTCTTGGACTTGCTTACATAGGGGGAACATAAAGCAAAACTCAAAACTAGATCACCCTAGAAAAAACTTCATTCTACTAGATCAAGATATAACCAAAAGGATCGGACTAAGAAAAACGATAAAAGTAAAAGATGTGATGGTGATACGATACCGGGGCACCTCCCCCAAGCTTGGCACAAGCCAAGGGGAGTGCCCATACCCATGTGTTTAGTTGCCTTGCTTCGGAGGTGGTGATGTTATATTCTTGGCGATGATGCCCCTCAGAATGCGATTCTCCTCCTCAAGCTTATTATTTTGCTGTCTGAGATCCATTATTTCCTTGCGAAGTTTTCCAGTGACGGTTAGAGCTCCCATAACCCATGGATGTTTCATTGCTGCGGGGGAAGAAGCAACACTCTTTTTCATATTTTCATAAGTAAGAAATTTAGCATTGGGAGGGATAACCGAATTCGGAATTGCTGAGCTCTGAAGTTCTTCCAACATGGCTCCAGGTTGTAGACGAGAGGTAACTTCTTGATCTTCCTCCATGGCATCTATCCTTTTCAAGTTGGCCTCCATCTCTTCCTCCGTGGCCTGCCCAAAGTGGTTGGCTTCACTGAATGCTCCGGGCCCCGGTGTCAGGTGAGAGACACGGCTCTCCCTGACCGAATCTTGCGAAGACATCTTGCTCTAAATCTGCTGCAGAAACAGCTCAAAACGAAAACAGAAGGTATTGTCGTAATACGAAGGTCAAAACCTTCGGGAGATTATATAATGAATTTTTACCGACCCGAAGGAGTATACCACAAGAAAACGGAGTCCGGAGGGTACACGGGGTGGCCACAAGCCACAGGGGCGCACCCCCCTGGCTTGTCGCCTCCTCGTGCACTCTTCGGACTACTTTAAATTTTCCTAATTTTTTAAATATTAAAAAACGGAGAAAAAATGATGTTGAAAAAGTTTTGGAGTCAGTTTACTTACCGTACCACATACCTATTCCTTTTCGGAGTCTGAAACGTTCTGGTAGATCTCCCTAATGTACTCCTCCAGAGTTATGGTATTGATAATATTGGTTTCAACATTTATGGGAGTGCCTGAGATATAATGTTTGATTCTTTGCCCATTTACCACCTTAGGATTTGTGCCTTCGGCGTTGTTAATCTTGATGGCACCGGAACGATATACTTCCTCGATAATGTAAGGCCCTTCCCATTTAGAGAGAAGTTTTCCTACAAAAAATCTTAAACGAGAATTGTATAGCAAGACATAATCACCTACATTGAATTCACGCTTTTGTATCCTTCTATCATGCCATCTCTTAACTTTTTCTTTAAACAACTTGGCATTCTCATAGGCCTGGGTTCTCCATTCATCAAGTGAGCTAATGTCAAATAACCTTTTCTCACCAGCAAGTTTGAAATCATAGTTGAGCTCTTTAATTGCCCAATAAGCTTTATGTTCTAGTTCTAGAGGTAAGTGACATGCTTTACCATAAGCCATTTTATAAGGAGACATACCCATAGGGTTTTTGTAAGCAGTTCTATAAGCCCATAATGCATCATCAAGTTTCTTAGACCAATTCTTTCTAGATCTATTAACAGTCTTCTGCAAGATCAATTTAATTTCTCTATTGCTCAACTCTACTTGACCACTAGACTGAGGGTGATAAGGAGATGCAATTCTATGATTAACATCATACTTAGCAAGCAATTTACGGAAAGCACCATGAATAAAGTGTGAACCACCATCAGTCATTAAATATCTAGGGACTCCAAATCTAGGAAAAATAACTTCTTTAAGCATTTTAATAGAAGTGTTATGATCAGCGCTACTAGTTGGAATAGCTTCTACCCACTTAGTAACATAATCAACAGCAACTAAAATATGAGTATACCCGTTAGACTGTGGAAAAGGTCCCATATAATCAAAACCCCAAACATCAAATGGTTCAATAACAAGAGAGTAATTCATAGGCATTTCCTGACGTCTACTAATATTACCAATTCTTTGACATTCATCACAAGACAAGACAAACTTACGAGCATCCTTAAAGAGAGTAGGCCAATAAAAACCAGATTGTAATACCTTGTGTGCAGTTCTATCTCCAGCGTGGTGTCCCCCATAGGCCTCGGAGTGACACTTGCGTAGGATCTGTTCCTGTTCATGCTCAGGTACACAACGTCTAATAACACCATCTACTCCTTCTTTATAAAGGTGTGGATCATCCCAAAAGTAATGTCTTAAATCGTAGAAGAACTTTTTCTTTTGTTGGTATGTGAAACTAGGCGGTATAAATTTAGCAACAATGTAGTTAGCATAATCAGCATACCAAGGAGTGTTGCGCGAAGCATTTATGACAGCTAGTTGTTCATCAGGAAAGCTATAATCAATAGGTAGTGGGTCATCAAGAACATTTTCTAACCTAGACAAGTTGTCTGCTACAGGGTTATCAGCACCCTTTCTATCAATAATATGCAAGTCAAATTCTTGTAGCAGAAGAACCCATCTAATAAGTCTAGGTTTAGCATCTTTCTTTTCCATAAGGTATTTAATAGCAGCATGATCGGTGTGAACAGTTACTTTGGAATCAACAATATAAGGTCTGAACTTATCACAAGCAAATACAACTGCTAAAAATTCCTTTTCAGTGGTAGCATAGTTTCTTTGAGCACTGTCTAGAGTTTTACTAGCATAATGGATAACATTTAATTTCTTATCAACTCTTTGTCCTAGAACAGCACCAACAGCATAATCACTAGCATCACACATAATTTCAAAGGGTAAGTTCCAATCAGGTGGTTGAACAATAGGTGCGGAAATCAAGGCATTCTTAAGAATTTCAAATGCTTCTACACAATCATCATCAAAAATGAATGGAACATCTTTTTGCAAAAGATTAGTGAGAGGCCTAGAAATCTTAGAGAAGTCTTTAATAAACCTTCTATAGAAACCAGCATGACCAAGGAAACTTCTTATACCTCTTATGTCCGTGGGACAAGGCATTTTTTCAATAGCATCAACTTTAGCTTTATCTACTTCAATACCTCTTTCGGAGATTTTGTGCCCCAAGACAATACCTTCATTAACCATAAAGTGGCACTTTTCCCAATTCAAGACAAGATTAGTTTCTTCACATCTCTGCAAAACTCGATCAAGGTTGCTCAAGCAATCATCAAAAGATGTTCCGTAAACGGAAAAATCATCCATGAAAACCTCAACAATCTTTTCACAAAAGTCAGAGAATATAGCCATCATACATCTTTGAAAGGTAGCAGGTGCATTACATAAACCAAAAGGCATACGTCTATAAGCAAAGGTACCGAAAGGGCAAGTAAAAGTGGTATTTTCTTGATCCTCTTTTGACACAGGTATTTGAGAGAAACCAGAATAACCATCTAGAAAGCAAAAATGTGTGTGTTTGGATAGTCTTTCTAGCATTTGATCAATAAAAGGTAGAGGGTAATGATCTTTCCTAGTAGCTTTATTTAATTTCCTAAAATCAATTACCATTCTATATCCTGTAACAATTCTTTGTGGGATCAATTCATTTTTATCATTAGGAACAACGGTAATACCTCCTTTCTTAGGAACACAATGAACGGGACTAACCCATCTACTATCAGCAATAGGATAAATTATACCTGCCTCCAGAAGCTTTAGTATTTCATTTCTTACCACTTCTTTCATTTTAGGATTTAACCGTCGTTGATGATCAACAACTGGTTTAGCATCAGGCTCCATATTAATTTTATGCTGACATAGAGTGGGACTAATGCCCTTAAGATCATCAAGAGTATATCCAATAGCAGCACGGTGCTTCCTCAAAGTTTTCAATAATCTCTTTTCTTCATGCTCTGAAAGGTTAGCACTAATAATAACAGGATATATATCCTTTTCATCAAGATAAGCATATTTCAGAGTATCAGGTAATTGTTTAAGCTCAAACACGGGATCACCCTTGGGTGGAGGAGGATCCCCAAGTATTTCAACAGGCAGGTTGTGTTTCAAAATAGGTTGCTGATCAAAGAAAATCTTATCTATTTCATTCCTTTCATTCATATGCATATCATTTTCATGGTCTAGCAAATATTGTTCTAAGGGATCAGTAGGAGGCACAGCAATAGAAGCAAGACCAATAATTTCATCTTTACTAGGAAATTCTTTGTCATGGGGTTGTCTACGAAATTTAGAGAAATTGAACTCATGAGACACATCCCCAAAACTTACAGTAACAGTTTCTTTCTCACAATCAATCCTAGCATTAACAGTATTCAAGAAGGGTCTACCAAATATAATGGGACAAAAATCATCTTGTGGGGAACCAAGAACAAGAAAATCAGTAGGATACTTTATTTTCCCACACAAGACTTCAACATCTCTAACAATCCCAATTGGTGCAATAGTATCTCTATTAGCAAGCTTAATGGTCACATCAATTTCCTCTAGTTCAGCTGGTGCAATGTCATTCATAATTTCTTGGTATAAGGTAAAGGGAATTGCACTCACACTAGCACCCACATCACATAAGCCATGATAACAATGATCTCCTATTTTAACAGAAACAACAGGCACGCCAACAATAGGTCTATTTTTACCTTTAGTATCAGGTCTAGCAATTCTAGCAGCTTCATCACGGAAATGAATAACATGCCCATCAATATTATCAACCAAGAGATCTTTAACCATAGCAATACTAGGTTCAACTTTAATTTGTTCAGGGGGCGTAGGTGTTCTAGTACAACTCTTACGAGTCACAGTTGAAGCTTTAGCATGTTCCTTTATTCTAACAGGGAAGGGCGGTTTCTCAATATAAGCAGTAGGAATAACAGGATCAGCATTATAAATAATAGTTTCTTCTTCAACTTTAATAGGTTCAACTACTTTCACTTCAATGGGAGGATGATATTTAAACCACTTCTCCTTAGGGAGATCGACATGAGCAGCAAAAGATTCACAAAAAGAGGCTACTATCTCAAAGTCAAGTCCATATTTAGTGCTAAAATCACGAAAAGCATCGGTGTCTAAAAAGGATTTAACACAATCATACTTAAGGTTTATACCTGACTCATTACCTTCGTCGAGTTCCCAATCTTCAGAGTTGCATTTAATTCTTTCCAATAAGTCCCATTTGAATTCAATATCCTTCTTCATAAAGGAACCAGCACAAGAAGTATCGAGCATGGATCGATCATTATGAGAAAGCCGAGCATAAAAATTCTGAATAATAATTTCTCTCGGGAGCTCATGATTGGGGCATGAATATAACATTGACTTAAGCCTCCCCCAAGCTTGAGCGATACTTTCTCCTTCACGAGGCCAAAAATTATAAATATAATTCCGATCACGATGAACCAGATGCATAGGATAAAACTTCTGATGAAATTCCAATTTCAATCGGTTGTAGTTCCATGATCCAATATCATCACATAGCCTATACCATGTCAATGCCTTCTCCTTCAAAGATAAAGGAAAGACCTTCTTCTTGACATCATCCTCGGGCAAACCTGCAAGCTTAAATAATCCACAAACTTCATCCACATAGATTAGATGCAAATCAGGATGTAGTGTTCCATCTCCTGCATAAGGATTAGCTAGCAGTTTCTCTATCATACCCGAAGGAATTTCATAATAAATATTTTCAGTGGGTGTAGTAGGCTGAGGAGCAACTCTTTGTGCTTCCGGTCGGGGTGAAGATACCCCGAACAAGCCCCTCAAAGGATTATTTTCCATAGTAACAAGTGACAGTAAATTTCAGCACACTATATAAATTTTTCCTTACCAAGTTCCACTCACCAAAGGCGCTTCTCTCCCCGGCAATGGCGCCAGAAAAGAGTCTTGATGACCCACAAGTATAGGGGATCTATCGTAGTCCTTTCGATAAGTAAGAGTGTCGAACCCAACGAGGAGCAGAAGGAAATGACAAGCGGTTTTCAGTAAGGTATTCTCTGCAAGCACTGAAATTATCGGTAACAGATAGTTTTGTGATAGGATAATTCGTAACGGATAGCATGTAACAAATGTAACAAAGGTGCAGCAAGGTGGCCCAATCCTTTTTGTAGCAAAGGACAAGCCTGGACAAACTCTTATATAAAGCAAAGCGCTCCCGAGGACACATGGGAATTTCTGTCAAGCTAGTTTTCATC
This sequence comes from Elymus sibiricus, assembly GCA_039707655.1. Classification (NCBI taxonomy): domain Eukaryota; kingdom Viridiplantae; phylum Streptophyta; class Magnoliopsida; order Poales; family Poaceae; genus Elymus; species Elymus sibiricus. The sequence goes on from CM077667.1 coordinate 129,681,505, forward strand.
ATGCTCATATGATTTGCGTTCGTTACTTTGATAATTTGATATGTGGGTGGACCGGTGCTTGGGTGTTGTCCTTACTTGGACAAGCCTCCCACTTATGATTACCCCCTCCCGCAAGCATCGGCAACTACGAAAGAAAAATTAAGATAAATCTAACCATAGCATGAAACATGTGGATCCAAATCAGCCCCTTACGAAGCAACGCAGAAACTAGGGTTTAAACTTCTGTCACTCTAGCAACCCATCATCTACTTATTACTTCCCAATGCCTTCCTCTAGGCCCAAACAATGGTGAAGTGTCATGTAGTCGATGTTCACATAACACCACTAGAGGAGAGACAATATACATCTCATCAAAATATCGAACGAATACCAAATTCACATGATTACTTATAACAAGACTTATCCCATGTCCCCAGGAACAAACGTAACTACTCACAAACCATAGTCATGTTCATAATCAGAGGGGTATTAATTATCATTAAGGATCTGAACATATGATCTTCCACCAAGTAAACCAACTAGCATCAACTACAAGGAGTAATCAACACTACTAGCAACCCACAGGTACCAATCTGAGGTTTGAGACAAAGATCGGATACAAGAGATGAACTAGGGTTTAGAGAGGAGATGGTACTGGTGAAGATGTTGATGGATATTGACCCCCTCTCGATGAGAGGATCGTTGGTGATGACGATGGCTTCGATTTCCCCCTCCGGGAGGGAAGTTTCCCCGGCAGAACAGCTTCGCCGGAGCCCTAGATTGGTTCTGTCCAAGTTCCGCCTCGAGACGGCGGCGCTTCGTCCCGAAAGCTCCCTTCTGATTTTTTCCAGGTCAAAACCCTCCATATAGCAGAAGATGGGTACCGGAGGCCTGTCAGGTGGGCCACAAGCCATAGGGGCGCGCCCAGGGGGGTAGGGCGCGCCCCCTGGCTTGTGACTGCCTGGTGGGTCCTCTCTGGTATATTCTTTGCCCAATATTTTTTGTATATTCCAAAATAATTCTCCGTAGATTTTCAGGACTTTTGGAGTTGTGCAGAATAGGTATCTCAGATTTGCTCCTTTTCCAGTCCAGAATTCCAGCTGCCGGCATTCTCCCTCTTCATGTAAACCTTGTAAAATAAGAGGGAAAATGCATAAGTATTGTACCATAATGTGTAATAACAGCCCATAATGCAATAAATATCGATATAAAAGCATGATGCAAAATGGACGTATCAAGGGGCTCATGCCCCTCCGCCGCCATGGCGGCCATGGACCAGAGGGGGAACTCTCCTCCCATCTAGGGGGAGGCCAAGGAAGAAGAAGAAGGAGGGGGGCTCTCTCCCCCTCTCTCCCGGTGGCGCCGAAACGCCACCGGGGCAAGCATCGGGACGGTGATCTACACCAACAACTTTGCCGCCGTCAACACCAACTCTCTCCCCCTCTATGCAGTGGTGTAACTCCCCTTTTCCCCGCTGTAATCTCTACTTAAACATGGTGCTCAACTCCATATACTATTTCCCAATGATATATGGCTATCCTATGATGTTTGAGTAGATCCGCTTTGTCCTATGGGCAAATTGATGATCGTGGTTGGTATGATTGTATATTTTATTATGGTGCTGTCCTACGGTGCCCTCCGTCTCGCGCAAACGTGAGGGATCCTCGTTGTAGGGTGTTGCAATGTGTTCATGATTTGCCTATGGTGGGTGGTGTGAGTTGAGAGAATACACAGACCCAACTAGGTGGGTTGTTGCATATGGGAGTAAAGAGGACTTGATACTTAATGCTATGGTTGGGTTTTACCTTAATGATCTTTAGTAGTTGCGGATGCTTGCTAGAGTTCCAATCATAAGTGCATATGATCCAAGTAGAGAAAGTATGTTAGCTCATGCCTCTCTCTCATGTAAAATTGCAAGAATGATTACCGGTCTAGTTAATAATTGCCTAGGGACAAATAACCTTCTTGTTTGACAAAAAGCTTTCTACTAAACAACTAACTTTTATTATCTTGCTTTTTACTCGTAGTTTTATTCCCGCTAAGTACTTCTAGTTTTATTCGTGCAAACTATCCTATCACCTACAAAGTAGTTTCATACTTGTTCTAAGTAAAGCAAGCATTAGCATGCGTAGAGTTGTATCGGTGGTCGATAGAACTTGAGGGAATATTTGTTCTACCTTTAGCTCCTTGTTGGGTTCGACACTCTTACTTATCGAAAAAGGCTACAAACGATCCCCTACACTTGTGGGTTATCAGCTCACAATACTTTCCATGCTAGATACATCATAGGCGGTTCCCAAACAGAAAATAAAGTTTATTCCTTTTTCCATCAAACTTTCACTTTCCATGGCGGGTCGTATCTACGGTTGCCTTCCATACCAACACTTTCCAAGGAATTTATTATTTGACAACATAAAGTAAATATTATTTTTCTTTTTCATTTCGGGAATGGGCATCCCTATTACCGCCGCATTCTCATGCAATGACAAGTGAATAAACACTCATCTTGAGAATAACACATCTAGCATGGAAAAATATTGGACACTCCCCACCGTTTCATGAGAGGTACGGGCACACAAAAGAGAAAATTTATTTTGAAAATTTAGAGATGGCACATACAAATTTTCTTGGAACGGCATGGAAATACCGCATATAGGTAGGTATGGTGGACTCATAAGGCAAAACTTGGTTTAAGAATTTTGGATGCATAAGTAGTATTTCTACTTAGTACAAATGAAGGCTAGCAAATAGATTGGGAAGCAACCAAACCAAGAAACAAAAAATCACATAAGTGATCATTGAACATAACTAACACCGAATAATGCACCACAAGTAGGATGTAACTTCATTGCATAACTATTGACTTTCGTGCATGCATAGGGAATCACAAACCTTAACACCAATATTTCTACTAAGCATAATTACTCACTAACATGACTCACATATTACTATCATCATGTTTCAAAACTATTACAAGGAATCAAGTTTAATTTGTCCAATGATCTTCATGAAAGTTTTTATTATATCCTCCTTGGATATCTATCACTTTGGGACTAGTTTCATATATTGCCATTGCTTTTTGGCAAGCTCAACCAAATTTAAGTGAAGCACATGAGCATAAAGATTTCATCTCTCAAAAAGGTATAAGTGAAGCATGAGAGGATTTTTTCAAAATTGTACTAACTCTCAAATTAATCTAAGTGAAGCATGAGAGTATTTCTACAAAAGTTTCCAAGCACACCATGCTAAAAAAAGATATAAGTGAAGCACTAGAGCAATTCTATAGATCAAAAAGTTTAAGTGAAGCACATAGAGCAATTCTAACAAATCATAGCATGATTTTGGATTTCTCAAATAGGTGTGTGCAGCAAGGATACAAAGGGAAAAATAACAAACAAAGCAAGCAAAGATACAAGACTCTCCAAGCAAAACACATGATATGTGACGAATAAAAATATAGCTCCAAGTAAAATACCGATGGTCGTTAGAAGAAAGAGGGGATGCCACTCGGGGGCATCCCCAAGCTTAGTTGCTTGTTACTATTTGGATATATCTTGGGGGTGCGGTAGCATCCCCAAGCTTAGGATTTTGCTACTCCTTATTCCTTCATCCATCTTGATCTCACCCATTACTTGAAAACTTCAATCACACAAAACTCAACAAAATCTTCATGAGATCCGTTAGTATAAGAAAGCAAATCACTACTTTAGGTACTATTGTAAACCCATTCAAATTTTATAACTGCATTATACCTACTGTATTTTAACTTTACCATGGCTTATACCCCCCCCCCCCCCCAATACAAACCATAGATTCATCAAAACAAGCACACAATGCAACAAAAACAGAATCTGTCTCAAACAGAACAGTCTGTGGTAATCTGTACTCTACCCATACTTCTGTAACTCTAAAAATTCTTAAAAATTAGGACAACATAAGGAATTTGTATAGAAATACTTTTTTAAAATTTCAGCTCAAGATCACATTCCATCAAAAAATGAAAATTCATATACTGGATGCAAAGTTTCTGTTTCAGATTCAGCATCACTTCTACTCATCCTATGAATCATCCTAACGGTTCTACTTGGCACAAACACTAAATAAACCATAAAAACACAATCATAACAGAGGCATAATTGTGTCAACACTCAAAAACATAAAGGAAAAAGCAAAAATTTATTTATTCATTGGGTTCCCTCCCAACAAGCGCTATCGTTTTACGCCCCTAGCTAGGCATATTGGATAGATTCAAGTATTGTCATCTTTGGTTTTGGTCACTTTTGTGAGGGCCATCTCGAATCCGGGGGGCTCTTTCTGCTTCCCCAAATTTTTAGGAGAAGAAACCATCTTAAGATCCAAAATATCCAAACGCTTATTGCAAAGGGTAATCAAAGTGTTCAAGCGATTGAGGTTCCCACTAATATGTTTGAGGGGTTCATGATATTTTTGTAACTCGACCAAGTGCTTATGTAAGTCACTTAATTTGTCAAGAATTTGAACTCCCTCTTGTGAAAAAGCAATCCCTTTTTTGGTGGAGGAACCCCCAAAATCCCTTCCAAAACTTCATAAGCGGCATTTGCATCAAGTTCGATAAAATTGCCTTTTGAGGCGAAATCCAAAAGCTCTCTATGATGCAAAGCCAGTCCAATATAAAAATTTCTAAGCAAAACTTTTGCGTCTCCTTTTAGATTGGAAATACGATAGGATTCCATTAGCCTATACCAGGCATCCTTCAAATTTTCCCCTTGTTTTCGTTTGAAGTATAGAACTTCAAAATCTGGTGACAAAGGGGGAGTGGTAACGCTAGTCATAGCAACAAGCAAGAGATCTGGCGAGAAAAAGGCAAACAAAAAAGAGGGCGAATAAAATGGCAAATTGGTGAAGTGGGGGAGAGGAAAACGAGAGGCAAATGGCAAATAATGTAATTGCAAGGAGATGAGATTTGTGATTAGGAACCTGGTAGATGATGATGGAGTCCCCTCGGCGCCTACGCTAGGCACGTAGAAGAGACCGCTTCCTCCCCGGCAACGGCGCTAGAAATTCCTTTGACGTGGCTTGGACTGCGTCGGTATTTCCCCAAAGAGGAAGGGATGATGCAGCACAGTGACGGTAAGTATTTCCCTCAGATATGAAACCAAGGTTATCGAACCAGTAGGAGGATCACCACCACCCAATAAGCAGCACCTGCACACAAACAACAAATACTTGCAACCCGACGCGAAAGAGAGGTTGTCAATCTCTCTACGGTAATAAGATAGATTAGGTAGTGATAGATAGGAGAGATAGATCTCTCAAGAACAAAAATAAAAGAGTAAATATGCAGTAATATATTTTTGGGTTTTTGGTTTTGTAGATCTGAAAACAAAGATTGCAAAAAACGTAGATCGGAAAGCAATATGATAGGAAAAGTAGACCCGGGGGGCATAGGGTTCACTAGTGGCTTCTCTCATGAGCATAGTGCACGGTGGGTGAACAAATTACTGTTGGGCAATTGATAGAAAATCGAATAGTCATGATGATATCCAAGGCGATGATCATTATATAGGCATCACATCCAAGATAGATAGACCGACTCCTGCCTGCATCTACCTCTATTACTCTACACATCGACCGCTATCCAGCATGCATCTAGTGTATTAAGTTCATGGAAAAATGGAGTAATGCAATAAGAACGATGACATGATGTAGACAAGATCTATTCATGTAGGAATAAACCCCATCTTGTTATCCTTAATAGCAATGATACATGCGTGTCTTGCTGCCCCTTCTGACACTGGGAAAGAACACCGCAAGATCGAACCCATCACAAAGCACCTCTTCCCATGGCAAGAAAATCGATCTAGTTGGCCTAACTAAACCAAAGATTCGAAGAAGAAATACGAGGCTATAAGTAATCATGCATATAAGAGATCAAAGAAGACTCAAATAATATTCGTGGATAGAAACTGATCATGAACTCAAAATTCATCGGATCCCAACAAACACACCGCAAAAGTTTACATCAAATAGATCTCCAAGAGACCATTGTATTGAGAATCATAAGAGAGAGAGAGAGAAGAAGCAATATAGCTACTACCTACGGACCCGTTGGTCTATGGTGGACTACTCACGCATCATCGGAGAGGCACCTATGAGGAAGATGAACCCCTCCATGATGGTGTTTAGATTGGATCTCGAGGTTCTGGAACTTGCGGCGGCTGGAATTGTGTTTCGTTGACTCCTCTAGGGTTTTTGGATTTTCTGGGAATTTATAGGGACAATAGTCGGTTGAGGGGGTGCCCGAGGTGCCCAGCCCCCACCAGGCCGCGGCAGGGGGCCTTTGGCGCGCCCTGGTGGGTGCTGGCCACCCTGGGCCCCCTCTTCTGGTGTTCTTTGGCCCAACTTCTTTCTTCTGGTCCGTAAAAAATCCACAAAAATCCCCGCAGCGTTTTGTCTCCGTTTGGTACTGATTTTCTGCAAAGTAAAAAACAAGCAAAAACAGCAACTGGCACTTTGGCACTATGTCAATAGGTTAGTCCAATAAAAATGATATAAAGTTGTAATAAAATGATTTTAAAACATCCAAGAATGATAATATAACAGCATGGAACAAGCAAAAATTATAGATACGTTGGAGACGTATCAATCATGAACTCAAAATTCATCGGATCCCAACAAACACGCCGCAAAAGTTTACATCAAATAGATCTCGAAGAGACCATTGTATTGAGAATCATAAGAGAGAGAGAGAGAGAGAGAGAGAGAAGAAGCCATCTAGCTACTGCCTACGGACCCGTAGGTCTATGGTGGACTACTTACGCATCATCGGAGAGGCACCTATCAGGAAGATGAACCCCTCTGTGATGGTGTTTAGATTGGATCTCGCGGTTCTGGAACTTGCGGGGGCTGGAATTGTGTTTCGTCGACTCTCCTAGGGTTTTTGGAATATTTGGGAATTTATAGGCATCAGAGGCGGTGCGGAAGGGGGCCGAGGAGGGCACAACCCATCAGGGCGCGCCGGGGCCCCCTAGCGCCCTGGTGGGTTGTGGTCTCCACAGCCCACCTCTCCGGCAGTTTTTTGGCCCACTGGGTGTCTTCTGGTCCAGAAAAAATCTCCAAAAAGTTTTGTCGCGATTGAACTCCGTTTGGTATTGATTTTCTGCGAAGTAAAAAAACAAGCAAAAACAGCAACTGGCACTTTGGCACTATGTCAATAGGTTAGTCCCAAAAAATGATATAAAGTTGTTATAAAATGATTGTAAAACGTCCAAAAATGATAATATAACAGCATGGAACATGCAAAAATTATAGATACGTTGGAGACGTATCACCGGCCAGACAAATCCTACAACATACAAAGCTTATATCCTAAATCATGGACTATTTGCCACATACATAAGACCATGGACATCTTTCCAATACTTTTCAAACTTCTTTTTTATTTCCTTGTACATCTTTCGCAAAGGACCATGCGCACTAGTAGACCGTTTTCGTATTGCTTGACGAATAGAGGATACTTTGGGAAATAACTGGTTGGATGTAACATATTTAGTCACTAAGAATAGCTCAGTGATATCAAAGAAAACTTTTAGCCTATCAGAGTTCTTTTACATATTTCCAATCGTCTTTGGTTCAGCAACAGTTCAATAGGAGTTCACGAATGCTTAGTTATAAAAAACAGTAGAGTATAGTAATGCAATAAATATCATTTTATATGTTTAATTTCACCTAATCTTGCAATCCAGAAACCACTTTAACATAGTCAATGTTTAGAGTGTGTGCCATCTTTTCAATTTTTAGGTGTGGCCTAGTAAAATGCAACACTATCGTGGAGTCTAGACTTACCTTTCTCCATGACACTCATTCAGGCTTTCACAATTACATTAAGTATATTTACACAACAACACATATGCAAAAACTTAACCTCCAACATAAGGGTTTTAGTATCCAACTTATTTATTAAAATATCAACAACCTTTTCACTACTTGTGCAATTGTCAAGGGTAACTGTGGATAACTTCCTCTCTAGAACCCAATCAACAAGACATTCGTGTAGAGCTTGAGGTATAACCTCAGGGTTATGTGGGCATGGTACATAAGCAAACCTAAGATACAAGAAAACATCTAGGTTCAGATTCAAAGTGATTAACCAAAGAGTTCAGATTCTAATGATTAGAAAAATGGTTCGCTTTAACAAAACTTACCTCAAAATTAAGCACTTTAGCTTCAAAGATTCCTGAAAATGTGTAGTAACAAGTATGTAGCATTTCTTTTGATGGTTTGCAGTCCACAAGTATGAGGTGACATCCACTGGATGCGTGAAAATTGCAAAATATTTCACCATCTTTTCCTTCTGGGTTGCATGCATAAGTAAGATAACCTTTCGATTGGTATTTATTGATACAACCTTGAACAAAGGTTGCAATGAACCACATAATTTTCGGAATATAGAATGATCAACCATTGAAAAAAGATATTCATGAATACAGATCATTAATGCAAGATCTTACCAAACAAGTTCTTCCCACCACTAGTAGACACCAATCTGAACTTCTATTATTTTAGGCCTATAGGTGCACTCTTAGCACAACAAGGGTTGTTCATATGTGTAGTGCCACCTTTACTTGCTGCACGTAGCAATTTTTTCTGTCCAATAAATTCTTTATGAATTCATTCCATACTCCAGATGTAAGCTTCCTTTCTTTAGTTTGTTGAGGTTGTGTACTACTCCCTGATACGTCTCCATCGTATCTATAATTTTTGATTGTTTCATGCCATTATTATACAACTTTCACATATTTTTGGCAATATTTTATATGATTTATTGGACTAACCTATTGATCCAGTGCCCAGTGCCAGTTCCTGATTGTTGCATGTTTTTTGTTTCGCAGAATATCCATATCAAACGAAGTTCTAACGCGATAAAAATTTACGGAGATTTTTTTGGACTATTTGTGAATTTTGAGAAGTGGAATCAACGCAAACGGAGGCCCACAGCCCCCACAAGACACCAGGGCGTGCCCCCAGGGCCCAGGCGCACCCTGGTGGGTTGTGCCCAGCTCGTAAGTCGGTTGGAGCTCTCCTTTGGCCGCAAAGAAGCAAAATTTTGGATAAAAATCCCCTCAAAAAATTCAGCCCGATCGGAGTTACGGGTCTCCGGGAATATAAGAAACGGTTTTCGGCCAGAAAACAGGAACGCGAAATAGAAGAGAACAGAGAGGGAGATCCAATCTAGGAGGGGCTCCTGCCCCTCCGCCGCCATGGAGGCCATGGACCAGAGGGGAAACTCTCCTCCCATCTAGGGGGGAGGCCAAGGAAGAATAAGAAGGAGGGGGGCTCTCTCCCCCTCTCTCCCGGTGGCACCGGAACGCCGCCGGGGCAATCATTGTGGCGGCGATCTACACCAACAACTTCGCCGCCGTCAACACCAACTCTCTCCCCCTCTATGCAGCGGTGTAACACCTCTCTTCCCCACTGTAATGTCTACTTAAACATGGTGCTCAACTCCATATATTATTTCCCAATGATATTTGGCTATCCTATGATGTTTGAGTAGATCTCTTTTGTCCTATGGGTTAATTGTGGTATGATGTTATGGATGTGAGTTGTATGTTGATATGGTGTTGTCCTATGGTGCCCTCCGTGTCGCGCAAATGTGAGGGGTCCCCGTTGTAGGGTGTTGCAATATGTTCATGATTTGCCTATGGTGGGTTGCTTGAGTGACAGAAGCATAAACCCGAGTAGGTGGGTTGTTGCGTATGGGAGTAAAGGGGACTTGACACTTAATGCTATGGTTGGGTTTTACCTTAATGAACTTTGGTAGTTGCGGATGCTTGCTAGAGTTCCAATCATAAGTGCATATGATCCAAGTACGGAAAGTGTGTTAGCGTATGCCTCTCCCTCATTGCATATAACAAGTATCTATCATATTATATTCAATTGCCTAGGGACAACCTTTCTCTTGCTTTACACAAAAAGCTTTCTACTAAGTTATTTACTCGTTTTGTTCTTTTATTAAAACAGCACCTAACTTTTATTTCCACGTTCTTTATTATCTTGCAAAATACTTCTAGTTTTATTCCCGCAAAGTAGTTTAATACTTGTTCTAGGTAAAGCAAGCATTAGCATGCGTAGAATTGTATCGGTGGTCGATAGAACTTGAGGGAATATTTGTTCTACCTTTAGCTCCGCGTTGGGTTCGACACTCTTACTTATCGAAAAAGGCTACAAACGATCCCCTACACTTGTGGGTTATGAAGACCTTTTTCTGGCGCCGTTGCCGGGGAGCAATAGCGTGGTGTGAATATTCTCGTGTGTGCTTGTTTGCTTTATCACTAAGTAGTTTTTATTTCGTGCTCTTGTTTTCTATCTTTAGATATGGGTAGGAAACGCAAAATACCAAAAAAAATAGATGTACTTGCTGCTCCAAAAGTTGAGGAACCACTAGTGTTCCGTACTACCGAAGAATATTACTTGGATCATCTTCGATCCATTTGTGCTCGTGCTGAAAACCCAACTAGCTTAGTTGAGGGAAAATCATTAAATGAGCATGCTTATTATGTGCGACACCGCATATCTCAAAAAGGGAAACTCTTGTGGCATCATATTAATACTTTGTGTTGCTATGCTTGGAATTTATGTGAAATACATGAACATGATTTTACTTGTTGTTCTGAAGAAACTAAAAAACACCTTCCCTACCAATGTGTGTTTAATGATAATGAAATACTATCTTCTTATGCCAAGGAGGCCTATTGTTATTTTGATGTTGAACAAATTGAAGAATTTGTTGCTTTTAGGGGTGCCTATGAAATTGCTTCTTTGATAGAAAAGTATGATGCTACTCTTTATGAATCTGAAAATTTTGCCATACTTAAATATTGCTATGAAAACTATGCTTCTACTGCTTATGTTAAAGAATTTATTGAAAGAATGACCTCTGCCTTGGAGGAGACTAATATTTTGCAGGAATCTATGGAAGAAGAAATTGCTAAAATTGTGAGCTCATTAGATGAAAAAGATGAGGAGGAGAGCGAAGAACAAAAGGAGGAAGGGCAGATTGATCACCCGTGCCCACCTTCTAATGAGAGTAACTCTTCAACTCATACATTGTTTAATTACCCTTCGTGCTTACCGAAGGATGAATGCTATGATGATTGCTATGATCCCTTGGATTCATTTGAAATATCCCTTTTTGATGAACTTGATGCTTGCTATGCTTGTGGCCAAGATGCCAATATGAATTATGCTTATGAAGATGATCTTGCTATAGTTCCTTATGTTAAGCATGAAATTTTTGCTATTGCACCCACACATGATAGTCCTATTATCTTTTTGAATTATCCCAACTGCACTATATCGGAGAAGTTTGCTCTTATTAAGGATTACATTGATGGGTTGCGTTTTGCTACTACACATGATGATTTTGATGAATATAATATGCATGTGCTTGCTGCTCCTACTTGCAATTATTATGAGAGAGGAACTACATCTTCACCTCTCTATGTTTCCAATACTATGAAATTGCAAGAAACTGTTTATACTATGCATTGTCCTTTACTTAATGTGCATGAATTGTTCTTGTATGACATGCCGATGCATAGGAAGAGAGTTAGACTTCGTTGTCACATGATATATATCACTTTGTGCTCACTACTAAATTACAAATCATTGTTAATTAAAATTGGCTTTGATATACCTTGGGATCCGGGTGGATCCATTACTTGAGCACTTTATGCCTAGCCTAATGGCTTACAGAAAGCGCTGCCAGGGAGACAACCCAGAAGTATTAGAGAGTCATTTATTTCTGTTGTGTGCTTCTATAAAGTTTAAAAACAAAAAAAAATATAGAGGGGAACCTAAAACTTCACAAAAGGAAAGGTGAAAGTGAGAAGAGATGATGAGCATCGTTGAAGTGGGGGCTAGCCTTGAACTTTTGTTCATGCCCATGGAAACTTTGTGAATCTTGAATCACGGAAACTTTTCCAACAAAAATAATTATCCCCTTGTACAAATCCATTGTATTATAAAAATAATGTGCCAAGATCTGCCTTTAGGATGTTTGAATTGCTTGTTTGATGTGTGTTGTGCAAAAACAGAAACTTTTGTCGTAGTGTTTGAAATTTCGTATTTTACTGGAGCGTGCAAAAATTCTGAAATTTTTACACAGTACTTTTATGCAAATCATTTATCACGTCCTAATTTTTCAGAATTGTTTGAGCTACATAAGTATACGTGTCTACAAATCTTTACAGACTGTCCTGTTTTTCATAGATTATTGTTATAGCTGCTTTTCGTGCTTATGTTTGAATTATTGTTGAGCCCCATTGACTTGGGAGCCATAGAATTGTGATAGAATACAGTGGTTAGTGTTAGATTATAATTATGCAATAATGTTATGGCAATACATGATGGGATTTGGTGTTATGTGTACTAACGGATCTCACGAATTTTTTGTTAAGTTTTGTGTGATTGAAGTTTTCAAGTTTTGGGTGTTATCACGATGAGAAGGAATAAGGAGTAGCAAGAGCCTAAGCTTGGGGATTCCCAAGGCACCCCAAGGTAATATTCTAGGAAGACTCAAGCGTCTAAGCTTTGGGATGCCCCGGGAAGGCATCCCCTCTTTTATTCCAAATCATGGGTATGTCACTTGGAGCTATATTTTTATTCATCACATGATATGCGTAAAATCTTGGAGCGTCTTTTGTGTTTAGTTTTCACTTTTCTTTTATGCACCATGCTGGTATGAGATAGTCCATGGTTGATTTATAGAATGCTCATTGCACTTCACTTATATCTTTTGAGTATGGCTTTATAGAATGCTTCATGTGCTTCACTTATATCATTTGAAGTTTGGATTGCCTGTTTCTCTTCACATAGAAAACCGTTATTCGTAGAATGCTATTTTGCTTCACTTATATTTATTAGAGCATGATCTTTTGTAGAAAGAATTAAACTCTTGCTTCACTTATATCTATTTAGAGAGTCAACAGAAATTGGTCATTCACATGGTTAGTCATAAAATCCTACATAAAACTTAGGGATCACTGAATATGATATGTTTGATTCCTTGCAATAGTTTTGCGATATAGAGATGATAATATGTGGGAGGTACTAGTGGATGATCGTGTTTAGTAAGATATTGGTGTTAAGGTTTGTGATTCCCGAAGCATGCACGTATAGTCTCCCGTTATGCTAGGAAGTTGGAGCATAATTTATTCTTGATTGTCTATCTTTGTGTGAAGGTCGGGGGCGCGCGATGGTTAACTCCTACCAACCTCCCCCCTAGGAGCATGCGTAGTAATACTTTGCTTCGAGAGAGCTAATAAAACTTTTGCAATAAGTATGTGAGTTCTTTATGAATAATGTGAGTCCATGGATTATACGCACTCTTACCTTTCCGTAATTTGCTAGCCTCTACGTTACCGTGAATTGCCCTTTCTCACCTTGAGAGTCGGTGCAAACTTCACCGGTGCATCCAAACCCCGTGATATGATACGCTCTATCACACATAAGCCTTATTATATCTTCCTCAAAACAGCCAACATACCTACCTATTATGGCATTTCCATAGCCATTCCGAGATATATTGCCATGCAACTTCCACCGCCTCCGTTTTGATGACCTGAGCATTCATTGTCATATTGCATTACATGATCATAAGATAGCTAGCATGATGTTTTCATGGCTTGTCCATTTTTTGATATCTTTGCTACACTAGATCATTGCATTCATATAGGGTCATACTTTGTTCTACTATCGTTGTAATATTGAGTTGTAAGTAAATAGAAGTGTGATGATCATCATTATTCATTATTAGAGCATGCCCCAGTGATGAAAGGATGATGGAAACTATGATTCGCCCACAAGTCGGGATGAGGCTCCGGACAAAGAAAGAAAAAAAAAGAAAAAAAAGAAAAAGAAGAAAAGAAAAAAAAATGAAAGAAGTAGAAGGGGCATGCTAATTCCACACTTGTGCTTCAAAGTAGCACCATGTTTTTCATATAGAGAGTCTCCTGTGTTGTCACTTTCATATACTAGTGGGAATTTTTCATATAGTTAGATGCATACCCACTTAGTTTTCATATTGAGCTTTCATACACTTATAGCTCTTAGTGTATCCGTTGCATGGCAATCCCTACTCCTCACATTTATATCTATTGATGGGCATCTCCATAGCCCGTTGATACGCTGAGTTGATGCGAGACTTTCTTCTCCACTTTTACCCCTTTGAAACCTACCACCACATTCTATTCCACCCATAGTGCTATATCCATGGCTTGCACTCATGTATTGTGTGAGGGTTAAAAGTGTTGAAGCGCGTTAAAAAGTATGAACCAATTGCTTGGCTGACACCAGGGTAGTACATGATTTATACTTTGTGTTAAGAAGACAGAGCATGACAAGGCTATATGATTTGTAGGGATAGCGTTCTTTAGCCTTGATATTTTGAAAGACATGATTGTTTGTTGGAATGCCTGAGTATTAATGTCTTTATGTCAAAACTAGACCATTGCTTTGAATCACTTGTGTCTTAATATTCATGCCATGATTAGATATATGATCAATATTATGCTAGGTAGCATTCCACATCAAAAATTATCTTTTTTATCATTTACCTACTCGAGGACGAGTAGGAATTAAGCTTGGGGATGCTGATACGTCTCCGTCGTATCTATAATTTTTGATTGTTTCATGCCATTATTGTACAACTTTCACATATTTTTGGCAATATTTTATATGATTTATTGGACTAACCTATTGATCCAGTGCCCAGTGCCAGTTCCTGTTTGTTGCATGTTTTTTGTTTCGCAGAATATCCATATCAAACGAAGTCCAAACGTGATAAAAATTTGCGGAGATTTTTTTTTTTGAATTTTGAGAAGTGGAATCAACGCAAACGGAGGCCCACAACCCCCACGAGACACCAGGGCGCGCCCCCAGGGCCCAGGCGCGCCCTGGTGGGTTGTGCCCAGCTCGTAAGTCGGTTGGAGCTCTCCTTCGGGCGCAAGGAAGCTAATTTTTGCATAAAAATCCCCTCAAAATTTCAGCCCGATCGGAGTTACGGATCTCTGGTAATATAAGAAATGGTTTTCGGCCAGAAAACGGGAACGCGAAACAGAAGAGAACAGAGAGGGAGATCCAATCTAGGAGGGTCTCCTGCCCCTCCGCTGCCATGGAGGCCATGGACCAGAGGGGAAACTCTGCTCCCATCTAGGGGGAGGCCAAGGAAGAAGAAGAAGGAGGGGGACTCTCTCCCCTTCTCTCCCGGTGGCGCCATAACGCCGCCGGGGCAATCATCGTGACGGCGATCTACACCAACAACTTCGCCGCCGTCAACACCAACTCTCTCCCCCTCTATGCAGAGGTGTAACACCTCTCTTCCCCGTTGTAATCTCTACTTAAACATGGTGCTCAACTCCATATATTATTTCCCAATGATATTTGGCTATCCTATGATGTTTGAGTAGATCTCTTTTGTCCTATGGGTTAATTGTGGTATGATGTTATGGATGTGAGTTGTATGTTGATATGGTGCTGTCCTATGGTGCCCTCCGTGTCGCGCAAACGTGAGGGGTCCCCGCTGTAGGGTGTTGCAATATGTTCATGAATTGCCTATGGTGGGTTGCTTGAGTGACAGAAGGATAAACCCGAGTAGGTGGGTTGTTGCGTATGGGAGTAAAGGGGACTTGACACTTAATGCTATGGTTGGGTTTTACCTTAATGAACTTTGGTAGTTGTGGATGCTTGCTAGAGTTCCAATCATAAGTGCATATGTCCAAGTACGGAAAGTGTGTTAGCGTATGCCTCTCCCTCATTGCATATAACAAGTATCTATCATATTATATTCAATTGCCTAGGGACAACCTTTCTCTTGCGTTACACAAAAAGCTTTCTACTAAGTTATTTACTCTTTTTGTTCTTTTATTAAAACAGCACCTAACTTTTATTTCCACGTTCTTTATTATCTTGCAAACTACTTCTAGTTTTATTCCCGCAAAGTAGTTTCATACTTGTTCTAGGTAAAGCAAGCATTAGCGTGCGTAGAGTTGTATCGGTGGTTGATAGAACTTGAGGGAATATTTGTTCTACCTTTAGCTCCTCGGGGTTCGACACTCTTACTTATCGAAAAAGGCTACAAACGATCCCCTACACTTGTGGGTTATCACTCCCTCCGTTCCTAAATATAAGTCCTTTAGATATTCCACTACGAACTACATACGGATGTATATAGACATACTTTCGAGTGTGTATTCATTCATTTTGCTCTATATGTAGTCCATAGTGGAGTCCCTAAAAAGACTTATATTTAGGAACGGAGGGATTATTATCTTGGGTCGTCTCAGCCACAATTCCATCGGTACCTTTTGTTGCCTTTGGAGTCAATGACTTGCCATGTCTAGTTCCATGTACAACCTAACTATCTACTACCAGCGTCGAGAAACTATACACTGGTGAATCCATCTATACAACACCACAAAGATATAGATTAGTTTCTACCGCTGCAAACTGCTACTTGTGAGCTGCGTTGGGATTTTCCTTGAAGAGGATAGGAGATGCAGTACTGTAGAGATAAGTATTTCCCTCAGTGAGAACCAAGGTTGTCGAACCAATAGGAGAACCAATGCAAATGCCCTTAAACAACACATACACACACAAAACCAAACACTTACACCCAACGCGGGCAAGTGGGTTGTCAAGCCCCTTAAACTCGTTACTTGCAAGGATAAAATCCTGATAGAATATACATTGTGAATACAAAATAAATAAAAGTAAATAAAGTGCAGCAAGGTAATAAAGATGTTTTGTTTTTATGTTTAAGTAGACTCGGGGGGGCATAGTGTTCGCTAGAGGCTTCTCTCTCGAAAGTAGCATACAGTGGGTAGACAAATTACTGTTGGGCAATTGATAGAATTGCGCATAGTTATGACATGTTTTTCATGGCAATGATCATGTATATAGGCATCAGGACCATAAACAAGTAGACCAGAATGATTCTGCATCTACTACTATTAATTCACCAATCGACCGATATCCAGCATGCATCTATGGTATTAAGTTCATGACAAAAGAAGTAATGCTTGGAGCAAGATGACATGATGTAGACAAAGTAAGACAACCAATATGTTCAGACCCCATCGTTTTATCCTTAATGGAAACAATACAAATACGTGTATGGACCTCTTCTGTCATGAGGATAGAGCACCGCAAGATTGAACCCATTACAATGCACCACTCCCACTTAAGATAAATCAATCTAGTTGGCCAAACCAAACCGATAGATCGAAAAGAAATATGAATCTATAAGATCATACATATTGAAATTCAGAGGAGACTCCATAATTTTTCATGAATAATTTGATCATAAACCCACAATTCATTGGATCCCAATAAACACACCGCAAAGGAAGATTACATCGAATAGATCACCGCGAAGATCGTAGTGAACTTTGTGTTGAAGATCAAAGAGAAAGAAGAAGCCATCTAGGTACTAGCTATGGACCCGTAGGTCTGTGGTGGACTACTCACGCATCATCATGGAGGCAATAAGGTCGACATAGATGGCCTCCATGATCTATTCCCCCTCCGGCAGATCACCAGAAAAGGTCTCCAGATGGCCTTCCGTCCGAATAGAGGCTTGTGGTGGCGGAAAAAGTTTTTTGGGTGGCTCTGTGTTGGTTTCCCGATACTTAAGAATTTATAGAAGTGGAATTAGGTCAAACGGAGCCATAGGGGGGCCACAAGCCAGGTCAGCGCGCCTACCCCCCTAGGCGCGCTCAGGTGCCTTGTGGCCTCCTCGTGCAGCTTCCTGACTCCTCTCGAAGCTTCCTGGGTTTGTTTTGTCCAGAAGAAGTCGTCAAAAAGTTTCGTAGCGTTTGGACTTCGTTTTGTACAGATTTCCCGGAAAACTAAAAACAGGCAGAAAACAACAACTGGCACTTGGCACTGGGTTAATAGGTTAGTTCCCAAAAAGGATATAAAATAGCATATAATTGCGGTATCCTAGATTGATAATACAATAGCATGGAACAATAAAAAATTATAGATACGCTGGAGGCGTATCACAAACCAAATTGAAAGGTTTGAAATTGGGAGTAAAAAAGTGCCTCGCTTTGCAGTTTGTCCAGGACGGCACCATGGGAGAACTTGGATAGCGGGGGCGCTACTCCGATTGGCTGGGGTAGGTGGAGAGGTGGCAGGGTGTTGTTTGGCTGGATGAGATTGCCTCACACCCTCACCGACGACGGTGAAGGCTTTTTGCTCGGACGAGATGGGGTCAAGGGAGAAAGGGGATGGTGGCGGGGTTGCTACTTGGCTAGACGAGATTGCCTCATGCCCTCATCAGCTGTAGTTGGATAGAACGGGGTCGACGGAGAACCTGCGGCGGCGACTTGGAGAGTGAGACACGAGGATGCGTCAGTGACTTGATATGGGGGAGAGACCGAGAGAGTTGCTAGACTTGTGACGATGAGAGCCAATGGCTTCTCTGCCTCGTAACCTAGGTAGGTGTGGTTAGTGGACTGGGCTGGGGACGGTGGGGAGTTGCTAGTATTTAGCAATGTTGAGAAAATCATTAACTGGTAGGTGCTCCCTCGGCCTGGGAGTAGCAATTAATCAGTGATTCGGCCTATTAACTGGATTAATCGGTCGACCTTTAATCGGTAGCATTTTGAACTCAATAGGCACAATTTTTATATGGAGGAATTTGTTCAATAGAACTTGAATGCTATACAAAATCTACATTGCAAATATGAAGCAAATGGCATTGTTTTGTTTTCTCAATGCATCAATCATCAACAAAGCATCCATGGGAAGGAGGGGGAGTAGCGGTACACAGGGGGAGAAAGGGAAGCGACGACACACATGGGACGAGGTGAAGCTGTGACGCACCAATGAGGACCTGGCCAACTGCCATCTAGGTCGGGAGGGGATGAGAGAAGGAGGAGTAGGTGGGAGGAGGTCCAAACACTAGCTATTTAGGGGCGGAAGGGTCTGGGAGGGGTTGTAGGCCAAATAATTGGGCTTTGTTTTCCCACAAGTTAACGGACCAACAACAACTAATTGGCCTGACAACCGATTAATCGGTCTGATAGGCCATTTAATCGGCCTAACAAGTTAACCGGACAAGTTAACTCGAGTCGGCAACCCTACGAGTAGCGATTAACTGTCCCGTTAACAGATTAACCGGACGAATTCTTGAATAGTGGTATTTAGGTATGATGGGCCCACATGTCAGCTAATCAGGCGACCCACGGGTAGAACGTTATGCCCACACCCTACGTACGAATAATAGGTAACCCACCGGGCTTACCAATGGGTGAAGATGGTGACCCATACCCTAGCCATTCGGGTTGGGTGCCCATGGGCACAACCGCCCATTGGTCGAATTGCAAGGTTGATCCAAGCCAATGCTAAGTTTTTCTAATAAAAAAATCCTCCATGCGCCAATAGCATGGTTTGTGAGAAGAAGACAACAAATTTGTAAATAGACCCCTTTAAAAAAGTTAATTCACTAGAGATCATAGAAGTCCTGATGCGGTAGCCACGTTCCCCCCCCCCCCCCCCCCCCCCTAGCTCGAAAGAAAAAAGTCGGTTTATTATGGCATAAATCAATTAATTCCTGACTTGTTGGCCTAAAATGTGCAATCAATTTGAGTTAACGGACTAGTGGTGCACCCGGTTTTGAGAATCCTGCAAATCAAAACAAGAGGCCCTTATGGTTGTTGCTTCCAACCTTAAAGGCCTCTTTGGAACGCATGGATCCGGAAAACATGGCAATTGAAAAATACATAATTTGACATATTATTGTTTAATATATGCTACATATAGAACAAATCCACGTCAATTGTTGAGAAGATGCTTTTGGGTGCTGCACGGGGAAATGTCAATTTTTTTAAGAAGATATGTTACTTGATTAGAGAGTAAAAGCTAGAAACCTTTTTAAATGATCTTTCCATCATATTTTGTAAGTTTAGTTTATTAGAACATAATAGCATACTCCTCGGTATATAATGACACTATTAGTCTTTATTGAAACAGACTTGTGTCCCGCTTACATATAAAGCGGCAGAACAAAGTACACGGCTGAGCGATACATAGTGACAAGGAGGAAAATAGGAAGAAGTTCACTAATGGTTAGGACTTAGGAGTAATATAAAGTTGATTATGTTGCGAGAACTTTTTTTTTTTGCTAGCATCGAGTAGAAGAGAACCCATGCTACCAAAAAAAAAGGGAGTATACAGCAGCACTAGTGGTCTCTCACACAACAACCTAATTCTGTCAAGGGTCGCGCATCTTCCACAATACTGTCGTCTCATTCTCTCCCCCGGCCGCATGTTGCTCTGCTCCCATCACCACAAAGCAAAACCCCAAAGAAAGACACCCACCTATTTATCACGCGCTCCGCTCCTCTCCACACTACCGCGAATTGCCAATGATAGTGATACTTGGAGAACCCATCCTTCTCGGAGCGATCTGTCGATGGCCGAGGCCAAGCGCATCCACGAGCAGACCACCGGGTGCCTCCCCGTCGACCAATCCTGCTTTGCGCTCTCACGGCTGTCGAACGCGTACCGCACCTCCCGCAACAACGACCCGGCCTGCTGCTCGACAACGTCCTACCTTGAGGTCCTCGGCATCTCCTTCGCGTCGCTGCTCATCATCCTCTTCGTTCTCTGCATGATACGGTGCTACCTCATGCGGCGGGCCGTGAACCGGGTCACGGTGGGGGCCGCGACGTCCGCAGGCGCGGGGGCGTCCGTGGTGGTCAAGAAGAAGCCCTCCGGCCTCAGCGAGGACGCCATCGCCGCGCTGCCCAAGTTCGAGTACCGAGGCACGGCAGACGAGAGTGATCAATGGGAGTGCTCGATATGCCTCTGCACGATGGCCGACGGCGAGGTGGCCAGGCAGCTACCTAGATGCATGCACCTGTTCCACAGGGCGTGCGTCGACATGTGGCTCACAGCGCACACCACATGCCCGGTGTGCCGAGCCGAGGTGGTCAAGGCGACGGACAACGACGACAGGTGCGCCAAGACGCCAGCGGACGAGGCCGGCCCGTCGGAACCGGCTAGGTTGGAGGATGGCCAGAGGGATTTGGAGGCGCAGTTATAGCGTGAGAGGGCGCATGCCACATGCGCTTGCTCACCTGGTTGTGTAGGTGTAACTTTTCTATTTTGGCGCCCCTTTAGGGTAGGGATTTTGAGCCATTTGATTATTTTTTTCAATCGGTTTTCAGGAAAAGAATAACACGAGGAGAGAAGATAGTGATTTTTAGTATTTCTTGTACTACGAAAACACATATTGTGTATTAGCTTTTCTAGATCACAGAAACATAGACATTGGAGAGATTGGTTTCTGAAATAAAAACACGAGGAGGGAAGATAGTGATTTTCAGTATTTCTGTTAGTACAAAAATGATTCCTGGTATTCAACCGGTTTCTGAAAAAAGAAACACACAACAACAGAAGTTTTTTCTAGATCACGGAATAATAGACGTTGTAGAGATGATTGGGTACTAGACTTCTTCAGATATCTTGTCACTCTATTGATTACTAGGCGTGCGTTGCAACGAAGAAAAAACATCAGACGTACCTAATCCAATTAGCATGACTCAACCCCCCTCTCGCAAGTCACTGTCTTCTATATCAACACGACGCTGAAACCAAGTGTCACTGCTTCTCAGTTCTCACTCATGACAAAACATTAAGAGATAAAGTGACAACTAAAAACTCATTATCCACAATATTCTTGTGAGATACAGAAGTTGAAAAGCTTATGAAAACAATTAAATAATTGATTGGCTGTAAATTACAGTTTGCCCCAAAAGTTAAAGAATCAACTAAGTATAAAGAATCATATATTTATGGGCAATCGCGTCGGCCGACGGATCTTTTTAAAAGATCTGTTGCCTCGGAACCATTGAATTCAACCCAAGATGGTCGTTAGATTCAGTTGTTAGCTTTGCAACAAGGATGCTGTTGCGCTCAAACGTTTGCAAAAGAGTTCATGTTGCAGAAGTTTTGCAACGGAGGTATTGTTGCAGGTTATTTTTGCCTCAGAGATAATGTTGTAGAATTTTTTTGTCTTCACTAGAAGTCTTGCAACATCGATGGTGTTACAGAATCTTTCTTGCAACAGGGAGGATGTTGTAAGAAAAAAATCACAGTCGGTCGTTTGCCGTGAGCTTCCGTCGATCAGTAGTGAGAGAGGAGCGGCACCGCCCGTCTCTGCCATCATACCCCCGCCGCCGAGTGTCGGACCTCCGACCAGGTCGCTTCACCGCCATCCTCCTCTCCGGCGAGGTAGGCGCACCACGCACCATTAACGGTCGTGGTGGAGGTGTGCGGCAATGGCAGCCAGCACGCTCGAACCTTGGTTGTAACCTCGTCGCCATCCTCCTCTCCGGCGAGGTGGGCGGTTGTCGGCACCGACATAGAAGTGTTGGGTGACATGCATGGGATCGAAGATGTTGCGGAATCACCCTCTGGCCTCCGTCTTCGTCGGTCTACAACAGACAAATTTTTGCAGTGGTAAGATTACAACAATGGGTCAGTTGCAAATCCGAATGGTGGTGGCCCATGGGCCACGTGGCGTGCGGAGAAGGCAGTGGACGCGAGAATTGTGATCTGCTGGGTGATTAGAAGTGTTTCCCTATATTTATCTAACAAAGAAAAAAGGTAAACACTGGTGTTGGGGTCTACCCAAATGATAAAAAAAATAAGCATTAACATACTCTAATTTTTGAAGGAAATGTTTGAAACACAGATGTCTTCCTACTCATTTGCGGGAAAATTATGTATGTTGTGGTAATGGGAGTAGAAACTCGAGACCTAAAAACCTACGGAAAGGCAAATCAGTTTCATGACAACACTTGTCGAGACTTATGTCGAATATATAATAGAAGATTCATTTCACTGTGATCAATAATACGACCATATATAATAGAAGATTCATTTCACTGTGATCAATAATACGACCATACCAATATTAGTTTAGAATCATTTAGAAATGTGATATGAAGATTAGAAATCCTATTTTCCATCCACATAAATATTATGATATATCAAGTTTGCTCCTTTTTTTTCGAAGACCTCCTAGTGCATAGTAGGAATGTTCAAATTCAGTGCGCATAGCCAGCTAAAGGAATCCACCCAACGAAGCATTTACAATAATTAGACTGGGGGGCATATATGATATGCAAAGGTGAAAATGCACTAATTATATATGCATCATGCACTATCAATTCTCGCAGATTGATAGCACTGCTTAAGTTCAGCAAAGGAGGAACATATGGAATAGCAATACCCATTCTGCCAGCATATATAACTAAATTAGAGACGAATCACTAAATAACCAAGTCTCATGCACTGCAGATCGTTGTATGTGCTCCAACAACAATAAGTAGGAAGAATCGAGTCAAATCTTTCTCCAATTTGATGTGCATAAACAATGGTGAAGCAAAATAGAAAATAGAAATACACCTGGATGACCAATGGTGCTAATTTTCAATCGCAAGACCAAGGGTGCAGAAAAAATTAGGAAGCAAGAGATCGAATATAAATAAGGGAAAATGGCAACCGTGTGGCAGCCCCCAACTGCGCACATGCACACAGAAAGGGCAAACAACCCATAGAACGTTGGATGGATAGGTTCCTCTCGCACTTATACTTCCCTCTCCCGTCCGAGAACGGTTTTTCGTAGCACGGGCTACGTGGCACCCCATATCATAGGCGTCCATACCGGCTCGGTTTTCATATGGATTTGTGCCTCGATGCCAGTTTCAGCAGTTGGCGCCGGCGCTCAAACCTTAATCCTCTGCCGCGATGCCTACTCAGTTTGAAATTTGGATAGGCCTCGTAGGAAACTGTAGACGACATGACCTGTCATGTGTCCAACCCTATGTCCAGCCCACCCGTCAGACCCGCTGTACACTTTTTGACAATCACGGACGCGTGTATCCCGTCAGACCTAGATGTGCTTGCTGTGTATCAGTTTTTACGTATGAATCATATACTCCCTCCGTTCCAAAATAAGTGACTTAAAAATGAGTTCCGTCCCAAAATAAATGACTCAAAAATGACTGTACTAACTCATTTTTGAGTCACTTATTTTGAGACGGAGGGAGTACTTAGCAGCGTCTTATCTCTTCCAGTTTTGATTGTTGAGAGGACCGTACTTGCTGGTGATGTAGTAGTGGACATGTCTTATATTCTGGTGTTTCTATGGTACAGAAAGAGAGCGATTGAAGGTCCTGATGCAAGGATTCCCACCAGCAGCATGACCGCCATTGATGCTTGTTTAATGAATGCAAAATGGATTTCCCCTTGTAACCTGTTCGAGACAAGACAAACGACCCACCATCATGTTCCAATAACCTTACGTGTTCAATCAACCTTATTTGTTATTGTACAAGTTAGCGGAACAAAAGTTCCTTTCCCAAGTTCTGAAACTAATTAGTACAGGAACCTGAAACCAGGAGTGTATCTTATAACATGTGTTCTGCCGGTACCTGTAGTATGCCAAATATAATACTTTCATCTCCACAGAAGTTGTAAGCCAAAAAATAAATTCTCAGATACGAGCACTATTCTAGTCAACTGCTTGATGGAGGTGGTAGGAACCGCCACTGACAGGCCACGAGACGAACAGTACATAAGATGCCAAATAGGGTTCCCTGTCTAGCATGCAGCATGCAGAACCTAGCCCTAGGTCGAATTACTTTCACATGCACACACGAACTCTGGCTAAACGGTCAGTATATGGTCATGTGATGCTTCCTGACGCATGGACCACGAGATAAAGTGGACGGCCATGATAATGGGTACCGTAAAGCGGGTGAAATCACTGTTTTGACCCTTTGTGCTAACTAAATTCCGAACTGACTTGGATTGCAAAAAAATTTGGAATTTGACCTCTTTGGGTGACGCCAACATGCATGGCGTCTGGGTTGCACGGGTGACGCCAGGGACCCTGGCGTCTGGCCCCTGGCCCGCACGACCCCCCCGACAAGTTGACCGGCTGACGTGGCAAAGGGACCAGACGCCAAGGACCGTGGCGTTTGGTACCAGACGCCGGGGACCCTGGCGTCTGGCCCTTGCCAACTGTACCACGCGCGGGCCGAGCCCACCCACCCATTCTCTTCTTCCTCTTCCCCCCCCCCCCCCCCGAACAGAACCCTTCGCCCCTCTTCCCCCCCCCCCCCACCCCACCAAATCCTCCTCTGATCTACTCCATCCTCCACTCAAATTCGTGGATCTGACCCCCCCAAGCATCCTTGAGGTATTCTCCCCCATCTCCCCTAATTTATTTAAGTTGAATCCTCTTCCTTTTGTTGCATTATTCAACATTAGGTGATGTTAGATGAGTAGATGGTTTCTTTGATTTAGGATTTTGTTTGTATTTGAAAGATTATTTGGGAGGTTGATGATGTGTTGTTGAATATGTAGACAAAAACAATTAGGTTTGGTGCATATGTTGTTCCATAGGATTTTTTTGCACTAAGAGAAGTGATGAATACATGATGTTTGTATGTAAAATAGACTAATTTCATAATTTGTTTGATTATAGATGATGTGTGTATGTGCTAGCAAATGATGCATATGTTAGCAAGCAAGTCTATTTAGAAAAAATATGATACATGTAGATCATTATTTTGTTGGCACAATTTTTTTATAAAGGAGATGTTTCTATATGTAGATCATGCTATTGTAGGCATAATTTTTTTTGGAAAGGAGATGATGAAATTTGATGGTTGTATGTGACACCATATTGTTTGAGAATTTACTTTTGAACTATGCAAACAAGAATGCATTATGTTGATGTTGGATATGTATATTATTTTATATGTATTATGTTGAGAATAAATTCAGATTATGCCAAGTTAGTTGATGCCTCTTTGATACGCATTATGTCGGAGATGCATTATGTAGATGTTCTTGGCATGAAGTTCATTATGCATTTGTTCATATTTGTTTGGTAGGATAGCGGATGATGATCATGGACCTTGGTACGACAGACTAATCCAGGAGTTGGACATGGATCATCGTGCTCGGGCCATTGAGAACCAGAAGGTAAGAAGCAAGACTAAATATTTTTCGGTGTTTTTCATTTGTGTTTTGTACTAATCCGGAGCTCATTTTTTTGCAGCCTGTAGTTGCTTTGCGCATGAGGGGTCATGGTGCGGATGACTTTCCTTACGACGTGCGGTACGAGCCGTACATTCGGAGACTGGGGCTTCTCCCATTTGTGTTGCAGTTCAAGCGACACCCTCCGCCGGTGAACCACGCGGCGCTCACCGCACTTGTGGATCGTTGGAGGACCGAGACACATTCCTTCCACCTTCCCTGTGGGGAGATGACGATGACCCTAGAGGACATGGCTATGATAAGTGGCCTTCCTATCAACGGACAACCTGTTACCGGTCATGTGCACGCCGTGAATTGGCGAGCTCGGGTTGCTGTTTTAATTGGTGTTGAGCCCGACGCCCCTCTCGCAGGCAGGCCCGATAGCGCAAAAGTGAAGCAAACCTGGCTAAAAGAAGTCAGAGGACAAGGATGCCCTGAGGATGCCAATGAGGTTGTTGTGCAGCAGTTCGCTCGGGCCTATCTTTGGTATGTACTGACCAAGGTAGTCTTCTCAGACTCAACCGGGAACGCAGCCCTCTGGATGTGGTTGGAGCGACTCAGTGACTGGGATACTCAGTATAGTTGGGGTTCGGCGGCACTAGCATACTTGTATCGTCAGGTAACATATATTTTCAGCCATTTATCTTGCATTTGTCATGCGCCTCCATATCTAACATGTATGTTTAATTGCAGCTCGACGAGGGGTGTTGCAGGAAGAATGATACTTCCTCATTGGCGGGGTTTGTTTGGAGCCTATCCGTGTGGATGTGGGAGCGGATTCCGGTTGGACGGCCCGTGATAAAGGACACCCAGCACCCAATCGCACATCCACATGAAGGGCTTCATGATGCTGATCCATATCGGCGCCCCACAATTGCACACTATTGGGATCAGGCGACGGTGTACACGGGAAAGTCACATGTGCGATACAAGTGCTATGTGAACGAGCGGGACACATTGACTGCTGACCAGGTACATCCTTGTGAAGTTCACTTCAAGCCATTTATCTTTACCTCCTTGTGAAGTTCACTTCAAGCTTACATTTTGGCTGCTAGATGCAAACTAAAATTATGTGAAGACCGAAATTTGTACCTAACATTTAGCTCCTCGTGTTGCAGGTCTTCTGGAGGCCTTATGTGGATCATGATCGTGACTTCAACCCAAACGATATGTGCACTCGTGATAGGCATCTTTGGTGAGCGAGGTGTCCAATGATATGCTTTTATGCAGTCGAGTGGCACTTTGTAGACCGTGTTGCCAGACAATTTGGAAAAAGACAAGGTATTCCAATTGAGGAGAGCAATGACAGAATCCAATCTCTGCATCGGTGAGCAAAGATGTCTCTGAGATATGTATTTCAGCATTGAGAAAGTATATGTTTGCTAATGGTTAATACTGTGCATCATTTGCAGGTTCAGTCGAAGGAACAATCAGGATGTAATTGATTGGGCGAACAAACACCGTCGGTGGATAGAGATTTGGGATCAAAGAGAGACTTTAGTGGAATCAGAGAATAGACCCCACAATCAGTCAGCATACCAGAAGTATCAAGTGTGGTATGCGAAGCTTTACCGGTTAAAACTAAAGCCCGGTTGGACTCATGATGAGTGGTCGGAGTTGGTGTCTGAAGACCTGGAGGCTGCAGAAGGTTATCATGCCTTTAACCGGGCGGTGAGAGAGACCAAAGGGACTCAACTTGACTATGCACCGATGCATGATGAATTGGTAGTTTAATGAACCTATACTTGCATTGTCTTGTCTTTTTTCTTGCGTTACCGGTTTCTTATGAATGTTTTGTGTGTTCATGAATTGCAGGGCAACGAGTTGCTTATGTGCGTCAACGATGCCAATGTAGCACTCAGTCATCCCCCGGGTGGTGGATTATCTGAGAGGACTCTTAGGACCACGATGGAGGTATGAGCCATCTATTAGGAAATCTTATCTTTTCGGATTAGTTATTTGCTTCTCATATCAATTCATATTTTGTGTTGTTGCAGAAGTTCAAGAAACGGTTCCACAAGATGGCAGCTATGCTTTCTTGCCACGGTGCTCAGGCCGCTGAAGCGAGTGCACCTGGTACCCGCGCCTCCAGAGCTAGCCGCCGCTATCGACGCGACGAGGAGAGTGAGGAGGAGGCCCATCAAGAAGAGCCTCCAGAACAAGAGGAGGAGGCCCATGAAGAAGAGCACCCAGAGATAGAGGAGGCCCATGAGTACGATATTGATGCCCCACAGCCATCACAGGCTACCCAACCGACACAAGGCCTCACTCGCTCTGAGAAAGGCAAAGGAAAAGCTAAGACACCCAAAGGCAAAGGGAGAAGGAAGAAATGGAACAATAAGTTGCAGAGCCCGGAGTATCCTCATCAGCAGCTGCCTAAAGGAATGACTAGACATCAGTCTAACGAGGATGAGGAGTCTAGCGAGGAAGAGGAGGAGGACCGCGAGGAGGAAGAGCTTAGCTCAGATGAGGTGCTAGCAAATGCTCTGAAGAAGAGAGTAAGGAAGAAGTGAGCTAGCAACGTCAAGTTTAGTTCTCGTGTGCCATTTCGTGAACTTGGTGTTGTTTGTTAACTTTGTATGAACTTGTCGTCGTGCTGAGAACTTCTTATGTTGTCTTGAACTTGTCATGAATTCGTGAACTTTCTATGAATGTATGACATGAACTTGGTGTTGTTGAAATTGTGGAATGTTTGTTCGAACTTGCTAGATATTGCTGAAATTGTGGAATGTTTTGAACTTGCTAGATATTGCTGGTATTGGTGTTGTTGAAATTGTGGAATCTTTGAAATTGCTAATATTACATACTTCTGTACAGAGGACCAAACGCCAGGGTGCCTGGCGTCTGGGTTCAACAGGGGAGCCAAACGCCACTGTCCCTGGCGTCTGGTCTGAAACAGGGGACCAGACGCCAGGCACCCTAGTGTTTGGGTGTCATTTAGCTTTAAGCTCTGGGTTCTGCTTGTTTATGTGTGAATTCAAGCTGTTTTTTCTATGTTTGAGTATAACTTGATATGTTGAGATCAAGTAAAAGAATCAAGCTATTCTTCCTTAAAATCATGGCTTGATCTTATTTGGTCCTAAAGTCTTAAGTAATTGGGATAGGGAGAGAGCAACAATATGACAATACAACAACACATAATTCATCATAGAAGGAAAGTTGATGCCATTAGAGTTCAAATGACATAAACATTACATAGTCTGAAATGACACAAGTAGTTCATGACCACGATGGTCCACGATAGTTCAAACGACATAAACATCACATATAACTCGGTTTCCTGTAGCAATGCAATTCAACAACCCTTTTCCATTTCCATTCTTTGAACATTTGTTGAATTGCTTCATCATCAGTTATGTCAATCAATTTTCTGTACCCAGGGCCATCTGATTGCAACCTGCTTACGTAGTACACAAAATCGTCTTCCTTCAACCCGTGCTTCAACATGAATTTAGTCTTCAACCAATCAAAAGTGATGTCCACTTCACTAACTTGCTGCCATACACTTTGAGGAAAGCCTTCGACATGAACAATAGGGCAAAGCACCCACTGAGTACCCTTAGTCATCTGCAACACACAAATCCCACATATAGCACCATATTAAACCATTTTTTGCAAAGGATTTGCTAAAATAAGTTGAAACTAGGGTTTGCTAAAATCCACTAATTACGATGGATTCAACCAAACAAATCCATTATATCCAAAGCATATCAACACTACATTATTGATGATGTCCAAAACTGTATCATTAATTAACATACACTAAGCAAACTTTACCCTAAACACTAACTAACCCTAACCCCCAATCTTTCTACTCAACAAGCCCTTGCTAGCTTTGGTTGCACCCACATGTAAAGAATGCTAGCAAAATTTGGGGGAAATAAGATATTCACACTAATATTTGGGGGAAATCATAGAACTAGGGTTGCACCCACATGTAAAGAATGCTAGCAAAATAACAAGATTTAACCCAAAAAAATTTGGTGATTTGGGGGAGATTACCACAAGCAACAAAGTGACTCCAATCCAACAGACAAATGGGACCGATTTGTCAGAGATTTGAGGGGAGGTGGGGTGGTGGAGAGAGAGTGAGGGGACCAGCAGCTCGGGAGTGTGAGTGTAGAAAAATGTTATGAGTGGGCTGAGGTGGGCCCAGTGCATCTTATCCACTGGTAACTGACCAGACGCCATGGTCCTTGGCGTCTGGGTGATCTTAATTGGGACACACAAAAAATCTTCTACCTTCTGTCCATGACTTTTTGCGATCAGTGGACACCTTCACCTTGCAAATATCACCACACCAACATGGTGGTGTGGCAACATCCTTCTCCTTATTCTTGTCCAACGTAGCCACCCCCCACGTCTTCGGCATGTCCTCTCGGTCGGCGCATGGCGGCCTCGTGCTGGAACCGGATGAAGCCATGCCTACAAGAGGAAGAATTGTTAGCAAATAGACACAAACAAAGTAAATGTGTAAATAAAGTGCGAGCAAATAATATACCATTCATATTCAATCAACCATTTGGATTACGCAAATAACCAAATGCCGATCCATTATCAACTTGCCCTCTTCAACCGCCAACTCTAACACTTGTGCTTCCTCTACGGCCACCACCAACACCTCTAGCACTTGTGCTTCCTCTACGGCCACCACCAACACCTCTAGCACTTGTGCTTCCTCTACGGCCACCACCAACACCTCTAGCACTTGTGCTTCCTCTACGGCCACCACCAACACTTCTTCCCCCTCGTTCACCACCGGAGCCTCCTCCACGGCTAGTGCTAGAAATGCCCCTTTTCAACGTTTTTCTTTTCTTGTGACTCCGTGCATTGTGTCCCTCACCATCACACCCTCCACAATTGGTAGTTTCAGGAGCCTCCATGAAATGACCGCTACCAAATTGCTTCATGCCAGTGTATCCGGCTAGGTCATCCATATCACCCCTAAACCGCTTGGTTCTCCTTCTACCCTTGGTCTCCACCTTCAAGAGAGGGTCTGGCTTAATATGGGGTCCATGATACTCAGGCCACTGTGATTGGTCTAAGAAAGGGTGAAATCGAGGCGCCCATATCAACCTAGTAGTTTCCAAATGGAACTCTTGCATCCGCACGGTTTTCCCATCACTAACTGTGAGGTGTCTCACCTTCGCCGCCGTTATCAAATGCGAGCATGGCCAATGATACTTACTAGGCCTCTCGCACTGGCACCACCGTGTCTTCAGGTGCACCTCAAATGCGGCACCACCATATGAAAAACCATCTCGTGTTGTGCCACCTGGCTCGTCGATTTGATAGATCATTTCAGTTTTGTCGAACGTGATAATGTTTTGTTGCGAAGACTTGCTTGCTTGTAACTGCAGCCATTCATCAACTATTTCCGGATATTCCTTTTTGTCACCTATCCAGTTGGCAGTCTCTTCCGAATGCCTCTGAAAGTACTCATTAAGCTTGAAGAAGGTATACTCCACTATTGCAGTCACCGGCAATGAACGGACACCCTTGAGAACATTGTTGAAACATTCAACCAGGTTGCTCGTCATGTCGCCATATCGCCTACCTCCATCGTCATGAGCGCGCGCCCACTTGTGCTTCTCGCCGAAATTCCTATTTAAGAAATCTTTTCCCCCATCGTTCACCGCCGCATAGAGTTTGTTATAGCGAGCATCGAAAGCATTGGTGTTGAAGGCAACACATACATGGGTAAGGTCTTTGCTGAGCTCCTTGCTCTTACATGCCCTGTAAAAGTTGGCCACAAAATGCCTCATGCACCATCTGTGGTGAAGCTTTGGAAAGCCTGGAATCTCAATGTCCACTGCCTTGAGTATGCCATGGTGCCGGTCCGATATGATGCATACCTCCCTAGCCCCAATCACCTTGTGCCTCACATGACCCATGAACCACTCCCAGTTGTCCTGGTGCTCGGAAGGCACCAAAGCAAATGCCACGGGCAACACATTGTCATTGGAGGAGTGCGCCATTGCTACCATTAGTGTGCCCTTGTATCTGCCGGTAATGAAGGTGCCATCTATAGACAAGACCGGACGACAATGCTCAAATGCCGCCACACATTGTCCATAACTCCAGAAGGCACGACCGAACACTCCGTCGTGGTTAGCCTCAACCACATGATACATGCCCGGGTTCCTATGTGCAATCGCTCCCAACAACCTCGGGAGTTGGTTGTATGCTTCTTCGTAACCACCATACAACATCCTAATAGCATTTGCCTTAGCCCTCCATGCCTTCCCATACTTGACTTCATAACCATATAGTTTTTTTGCCGTCCGCATCAGAAACCTCACTTTGACGGTGGGATCAACGGCTATGTCTTTCATAAATTTGTATCCAAGATACTCAGACGTGAGCTGACGATGTGTCTTACGAAGTCGTTTCGATGGCGGTTTGCACCTATGGGTGGCAACACAACTTCTTAACACCCATTCTCCGGTTTCTTCAAGCTTTCTTGCACGAACCTTCCATGGGCATCCTTCTTGCTCACACTTGATGGTGTACCGCAAATTTATATCGGAGTGCTCAACAATATATGGCCTGTGGTTCCGAATGGCATAGTCAGCCAACCAAATCTTCATACCAACCAAACTTAGGAACTTCACTCCTTTCTTCAAATAAGCATTCTCATCCTCGTTCTCCTCCCTTGGTTCGCCTGGATCCGGGCAAGGTGTTGGCTCAATTGCAGTCATTCTCATACCGCCATCGACTACGGCTTTATGAGCAAGGCTGAGATCTCGAAACAAGTGAGTTCTTTTTTGTAAGCCCGTCAACTCGAAGTAAATTTGGTTTTCCTCCTTCGTGAATCCATCCTCATCCAATTCTTCCTCCGGACCTTCGTCATCCGAGTCGTACCCATATAGACGCCTAAAAGGTAACTCACGATCCATGTCCTTTTGCGCTATGTAGCCATCCAAGTCACCAACATCATTACCATGAAACCCTTCCTCTAGCTCATCTTCATCATCATTAGCATCACCGTCCTCTTGAATTACGTTGTCACTACCAATCACCTCAACTTCATTTGCTTGGCTACTTGGTGGTTGGCTAGAAGCATTTGGGGCATAAAACTCAACCTCACTTGCTTCACTAGTTGGTGGTTGGGGATAAGCATTGGAGGCATCAACCACAACCCTATGCTCAACAAGGGGCACGATTGTCCTCTCGGTCATGTCATTCATTGGGGAAGACGCATGCCGGTTCAAGTCAATTGTAAACCGAGGAGGTTCAACCTTGGTGGCAAACAATTCAAATGACTTGTCTTCCGATTGGGCAACTTTTTCCTTGTATACATCCCAATGCAAATCCGAGGTGACAGGCATACTTTTCAAGCGAGATTTGGCTCCAACTCCTACATCATACCTTCCTATTAACTTAACATCATCATTGGGGTCCATCCACTTTAAGACATGTCTCACTTTTGCAACAACCTCCTCATAGCTAGGGCTAGTATCAAAAACCATTGGTTCCTCACCCGTGTCGGCATTGGCATTGTTACTCAAGAATGCCTCCTTGTCCATATAATGAACATTAACAAGCCTCCCCATCTAAAAACAACATGAATGCATTTAAGGCATCAATGACAATTGTTGGTTATCCAAAAACAATCCATTATATCCAAAGCATATCAACACTACATTATTGATGATGCCCAAAAATGTATCATTAATTAACATAAACTAAGCTAAGTTAACCCTAAACACTAACTAACCCTAACCCCCAATCTTTCTACTCAACAAGCAAACATACATACTACACACTATGCATATCCCTATATTATCAAAGTTAAACTAGATATTCACACTCAAATTTGGGGAAAAACAATGAACTAGGGTTGCACCCACATGTAAAAAATGCTAGCAAAATAACAAGATTTAACCAAAAAAAAAGGGTGATTTGGGGGAGATTACCACAAGCAACAAAGTGATGGAAAGGAAGATGTGAGGGAACCACCTTTTGGGGAGGATTTGAGGGGGGGCTTGAGGGAGGGGAGAGAGGGGGGGGGACCAGAAATTCTGCTTCAAGCTCGGGCTGGATTGGGGAGAGTGACTGGGGTGGGTCCCACCCAATTCCCTTGGGGTTATTCACTTACCAGGACCAAACGCCAGGGTCTACGGCGTCTGGCCAAACGCCATGGTCCTTGGCGTCTGGCTCCTTTGCCACGTCAGCCGGTCAACGAGTCAGGGGGGGTCGTGCAGGCCACGGACCAGACGCCAGGGTCCCTGGCGTCACCCGTGCAACCCAAACGCCACGCATGTTGGCGTCACCCAAAAAGGTCAGATTCGAATTTTTTTTGCAATCGAGGTCAGTTCGGGATTTCTTTAGCACAAAGGGTCAAAACAGTGATTTCACCCCCGTAAAGCTCGAGCTATGATGCAACTTTGCCCTCCCGCTGGAAAGGCAATTTATGGACCGAAAATAGAACAGAAGAGCATCCGAAAATATTAGCTTAATTTCGATGAATATAGATCATGATCTCTTTATGAAGGCCAACTACTAAGGTAGCACTGCATGAAGCACAACATAGTTTCCATGGCTTTCTCGAAAGGAACACAACACTACAATATTGAAAAACTGAAGTATATAAGCTACCGAAACAATCTAGATAGAAGAACCAAGCAAGTTCCTTCCCTGAATACACAGTAGGGTGGTTATTTCTGCTCATAAAAAAAATCCAACAA
Organism: Elymus sibiricus; assembly: GCA_039707655.1. Classification (NCBI taxonomy): domain Eukaryota; kingdom Viridiplantae; phylum Streptophyta; class Magnoliopsida; order Poales; family Poaceae; genus Elymus; species Elymus sibiricus. The sequence continues at coordinate 129,716,280 of CM077667.1, forward strand.
AAAGGAGAAAGAAGATGAATACCATGGCGGCAACTTGAACACACATCAAATATAGTATTGGTATAATTTAAAGCATAGTAAATCTTAATAGAACTTTGCAAACAACATGCAAATTGAAGTGTCATTTAAAATAATTGAATTATTTGTAGATATGTACTTTGTAGATACATATATCTTTCTCGAAAATACATTCCATCATTGGGAGGTATCAAAGTGTGTACAACAATGGAGACACCCATAAAAATGCAGTAAAGATTGTGTATCCTCTACCTTCAGGACTACAAAGAGTAAAAAAGAACAGGAACCTGAATCATGAAAGGTACTATTGGTTGTTCATATGCAGCATGCTCTCATAATAGAAAAGGAGAAGATGCTGAGGCCCTTAGATTTTTTAGTCAGTTTGACCTTTCTTGTTAATCTGGAAATGAAGCATCAGTTGTTGGATCATCACCAATGGAGAACACCCCTCGGGAACAAAAACGAGTGATTACAGACTAATTGCACGCACATTGTTATAAAATCATTATAATTTGCAATATTGAAAGTATATTTAAAACATTTGAAGGAGGTACCCTTGATGACACAAATTTGGAGCGGTAAAACATGTGAGAGCAACTGCTTTGAGAGAGGTGTCGCGAATGGGAGCGAGCTTTACCTAGACTAACAAACAGCTGGCCCTGGTCCGTAGTGTACTGGATAGGGTGTTCATCACACCGGACCGGGAGGTCCTCTTCCCTATGTGCTCTCATTTTGCGGAGACCCGCAAAGGGTCGGACCACATTCCCCTCATTCTTTCCTTAGTGGAGGACAGGATCAAACGCAGTCCCCGTTTCTATTTTGAGACTGCTTGGTTCAAAGTGGAGGGCTTCGTCCCAATGGTTGCTTACGGTTGGGGCTTGACGGTCACCGCGGCTGGTAGTCAGCACGGACTTTTGGACACTTGGGTGGCTGCGGCTGCGGCCTTGCGCACCTTTCTTAGGGGATGGGCCGCCAACCACGGCAGCGCCTCCAAGCTTGCTAGAGCTATCTTAATAGAGACAATCGCGACGCTTGACGTTCAAGCCGATGCATGCCCCTTCTCTAAAGCGGAACGGGCAACCAGATACGATCTAGAGAACCAGGTGCTCGCGATTCTCAGAGAATAAGAGTAGTATTGGTGCCTTAGGGGCGGTGTCAAGTGGGTCACTAAGGGTGATCCAAACACGGGATACTTCCACGCGTTTGCTAATGGCCGTAAGCGTAAATTCTTCGTCCTTCGTCTCCAATCGGAGCAACGACTTCTTCTTAGTCAATACGCCCTTGTATCCCATGTCTATGACTTCTTCATTCGCCTTTTGGGTGGCAGACGAAAAACTATTGTCCCTCCGCAACGATTTGTGGGATCAAGCGGACAAGGTATCGGCGCAGGAGAACAACAACCTAGCTCTCTCATTTCTCCACGAGGAGATTAACGAGGCTCTATGGTCTATGAAGGTTGACATGGCCCCTGGCCCCGATGGTTGGCCAGTAGCTTTATGTAGGAAATTTTGGCCTCACCTCAAAGATCTTTTCTACGGGATCATCAATGGATTCACGTTAGAAATCGTAGACATCTCCCGCCTAAACTTCGGCATCATCAGTTTGATCCCTAAGGTCAAGGGTGCCGACTCGATCAAAATTTTCCGCCCGATTGCGCTCATCAATGTGCCTTTTAAGATTTGCGGCAAGGCCTACACGATCCGCCTGGCTCCGGTGGCGCAACGAGTCATTCACAAATCTCAGACAACATTTCTTAAAGGCAGAAACATTCTCGAGGGTCCCATCGCGCTCCAAGAGATTGTTCATGAACTGAAGCATACTAAGCAACGAGCTATCCTACTAAAGTTAGACTTCGAAAAGGCCTACGACCGTGTTAGCTGGGATTTCGTCTGGGAGGTCCTCCTCAAAAAGGGTTTTGAGGTAGGTTTCGTTCACCGCATTACCCAACTTGTCTCAGGAGTACATACCGCGGTGACTATCAACGGGGAGGTGGGGAAGTTCTTCCGCAAAAAACACGGGCTCAAACAAGGGAACATGGCGTCCTCCTTCTTTTTAACTTTGTTGCGGATGCACTCACGGCCATGCTAGAGAAGGCTAGGGAAGCCGGCCACATTAAGGGTGTCGTAGCTCACCTCATCCCTGGAGGGGTTACGCTGTTATAGTACGCCGATGACACCATGCTATTGTTTGAACTTGACAAAAATAGCATTACCACGGTTAAGCTGCTTCTCCTCAGTTTCGAGATCCTCTCGGACCTCAAAATCAATTTTCATAAAAGCGAGTCTATTACCAGGGGGATGGATAACCAAGAAAGCCAGCGGGTGGCTCACCTGTTGAACTGTAATCTTGGGAGCTTCCCAATCAAATACCTTGGCCTTCCTATCTCTAGTAGGAAGCTTTCCATAGTAGAATGGGAGCCTTCGTACGGTAAAGTAGCTAACAGGGTGAGTTTGTGGCGTGGACGCTTCATGTCCTCCGCTGCTCAACTCATCGTCCCTAACTCAAGTCTCTCATCGCTTCTACTCTACACGATGGGGATGTTCTTGCTCGCGGATGGGGTCCATGCTAAGCTTGACACCCCAGTTCCTGGTTCTTTTGGGAAGGTGCCGGGAATAAACGCAAATACCACTTGGTCAGATGGGCAGCCATTTGTCGTCCAAAGAAATTTGGTGGCCTAGGTATCATGAACTCTATACTCATGAACGTGGCACTCCTTACTAAGTGGATTTGGAAAATCTCCCAAAACGAGTCAGGGATTTGGGTGGACCTCCTTCGTGCCAAATACTTCTCAGATGGGAATTTCTTCTGGTCAAGGGTCAGAGGATCACCCTTTTGGAATGGGATCCAGGCGGTGCGTCCGGCCTTTGCGATCGGGGCCAACTTCTCGGTTCATAATGGTGAAAGCACTCACTTCTGGCTGGATTGTTGGTTGGGGCCAACGCCACTTTGGATGAGTCACCAGGAACTTTTTAGGCTGGCCTCCAAGACCGAGCTCACCATAGTCGAGGCCCTTCATTTCTCGCCTCCAGCTGTTCACTTCAAGCGAGCTCTCTTCCCCGCGGAAGGGATTAGTTGGGATGACCTCCGCCAATGGCTTGTAAACATTGCTCTTGACCAAACCTCAGACTCTGTCTTCTGGAGCTTGGCCTCCTCTAGTTGGTTCTCAGTTAAATCCCTTTATGCAACTCTCACTAAAGGACCTACCGTTGACATCACCACAGGGCTTTTGAAGGCTGGGATTCCCCTGAAGGTTAAAATCTTCCTTTGGCAAAATGTTTCAAAATCGTCTTCCCACTTCTAACAACATCGCCAAGTGGAATGGCCCTTCCGATGGGTCTTGCTCTTTATGCGTGGCGGCCGAAGACGCCAACCATGTTTTCCTCTGGAGTGCGCTGGCTAGGTTTGCGTGGAGCACCGTCTGCGATGCTTTTGGGCTCAATTGGAACCCCTCCTCCGTGGTTGACCTCCACAATATTCTCCGCGATCAATGTGGAGCTTTGCTAGGATCGCGTGGCGAAGCGTAGGGGTGATTTTATGGGCTATTTGGAGTATCCGCAACAAGTTTACTATCGAACATCTTTTTCCATCTCACCCTGCTGATGTTATTTTCAAATGCCATCTCTTTCTTCAGTCTTGGACGCCATTGGGGAAATGGCGTGACGACGACATCATGTATGAAGCTATGGAGAAGATCAAGAACATTCATAGCTTAGCACGACAGCCGCCTCTTCCTCCATGCGTATTTTGCGTCGAGCCTGCGTGCTCTGTGTTGATGTTGGGCATATGTGCCCCTGCTACTTTTCATTTATGTGTGCTCTGTCAAGTTGTGAACCTTATGTTTGTTGTGTGACCCTTATGTGGATGTTGCCTATGTTGGCTTTATTAAGTTAAAGCCGAACACTTCTCGAGTCTTTGTTTTAAAAAAAAGGAAACATGTGAGAGCCATTCAACCACTGGAAAGCTTTCATTATCTAATTTCATCGTTTTCTGACATTCACACAAATAGCTTATGGGCACAATCTCAGTCACAAAATACATTGAAAGTTGGAAGTAGGGTTGGACAAACTCGTAGATGAATTAGAGGAGTTTGGTTCATTTGCATGTAACGTAATCTAATGCTTCCCCAAACTATACAAAACAAATTAAACGTGAATATTCTTCAACTGGCCCATGACTCTCTTTGCGGCCCGTTGTGAATCATTCATATTGGTTGGTTCCTACATCAAACAACGAAGCACAACCTAGTGTCATGTTTCTTGGTCCATTCCCCCCTCGGGACACCATGTGAGCCTTGCCGAATCACGGGCGGAGGAGCAGTCCGTTGAAGGCGAGGTGCTCGAACTGGAGGCCCCTCCCACCAACCTGCATCGCCGCACTCAACCTACATGGCCACAATTTGGTTCGGGACCCGGAGGCATAGGTGTTGTTAGATATACGACACCCAAATCAATCAATGAAAAACGAAATCAACATAGAAGACATGGGATTTTAACATGGAAAACCCTTCCAAGGCGAAGGAAAAAAACCATGGGTGCCAGCCAGCCAACTTCACCATATCGGGAGAGGTTACAAACGTCGGGATTTACAATTGATCAACTTATCCCATGTGGCGGCTTACAAGAGGTATATATAACCTAGGTGACTTGGGCCAATATTGATCTGTTGCTTCTGCCCAAGCCTACCGGCAACGGGCCTCGCTCCGCTCGCTCGTCAGAAGTTAGACTTTATCATTATACTTGAATTTGGAGCATAACATAACAAACTCCACCTTGAGACAGATTCTATCTTGTAGCATGAATGAGAGCCTTCTCCCTGAAGAACAAAGAAAATATTTCGGCACCAAACAACCACTAGGGATAATGAGTTATATTAACTATGTTCGAGCAAAGCCCAAACTTAGCAACAGAAACTGGCTTTGTCAACATATCAACATGATTATCATGAGTACTAATCTGCAATGTGCTTTGACATCAAGGTGCTTTGTTCTCTCATGGAACATCTGATCCTTATTAGTGAGGTATATGGCACTCTGACTGTCACAAAACATATTAATGCAAAATTATCTGCACAAAGCTCAGCATACAAACCTTTCAGCTAAAATGATTATTTACATGCTTCTGCAATAGCCATGTATCCTGCTTCAGTGGTAGACTGAGAAACTACTTCCTGCAGTATTGCCCTCCAACTCACGACACAACCACCAACAGTGAACACATCTACTACCCCTATAAAAGAAAGAGAGTAGGCAGATCCAAACAAGCTGGAATGTTTATTACCATCCTCTAAAGGTCAGTAATCATTCCATATTTAACAGCAAGCCACGCTAATTACTATCGCTCCTGACACATCAACCGATCTCACGATCGCACATGCAACCTCCCGAACGAAAACCACCCGCCCGACACGTCTTCCCGCCCCGACACCGCGTCGCCCCACCACCGCACCGCCGCGCTGCCCCCACCCCGTCACCGCGCCGCCTCACCACCGCACCGCCCCGCCCCGCCACTGCGCCGCGCTGCCCCCGCCCCGCCGCTGCACCTCCCTGCCACCGCGCCCGCGAGTCCCGCCGTCCCCGCCACCGCGGCCCTCCTCTCCCGCCGCCGGGGAGCGGGCGCCCCGCCACCGCCACCGTGGCCCTCCTCTCCTGTCGTTCTGCCACTGCTCCCACCCGGTAGGGCGTGCCGCCATTATCTGCTGCTACCGGTCTGTCGCCGCTGCAATTGCTCGATCCTCGCCGCCCCTTCTCGCCGCCAACCGACGTGAGGCCGTAGATGCCCCCGACGCCGGCGGACCAGACCAGGGGCTCCCCGGCGGCAAGCGTGAGGCCGCCGTCATCCTGGAGGCCGGTGACGGTGAGGTATGCGATGTCGACGCTGAAGAGGGTAAGTTACAAATGATCAATCTGCTATCCCCGCTCCGTTAATGATTTATTTTGATCCGCTGAAATCATCTAGCTCGATGATGGGGGTTACTATTTTGTTCTTGATTCGTCCCGGCCATTTCCTGCTAGAAGAGATTGGTTGGTTAGGATTAATTGGGTGCAGCGAATTCAGGGGTGTTTGGTGTCTCTGGGAATGCAAGATTCATGTTGGCCTGATTTCTGCTAGGTTCGCTTTCCGATCGACCAGGGTTGACTTCGGGGGTGGAGAGAGAAAGACTGAACAATTGCATTCCTGATTAGCCCCTGATTGGGGATGCCTTGGCCTTTAATCTTCAAAATATTGCCTCCTTGATTGTGCCTTGTACTATTGAAAGTTTGGGAACCTGAAAAGTAGATTGCATTTGTGTCAAAAAAAATGCATCATGAGACAAATTAAATTTTGTCTCTGGGACATGGTGGCACGGATGAACAGATTCGGCATGATTAAAAGTCCATTCCAATTGTTGTTTGATTTCCTGGATGATAGTGGAGAACTTGTGTAGCATCTTCCTGAAGAATATGTACATGATCAAGATTTTTGTTTCTGGTGTAGTTATGTAGCAATTTCTCTCAGATTCCATCTAGGAAATTTCTCATGATTACAGCATTGAGGTGTGATGGACCTGCAGATGCTAAGATGTACAATAAAAGGGAGATTAGCTGCAGGTCCGAGTAATAACTCCATGGGTGATTTCCCCTTGCCATTAGTCATCTCTTTCAGCATGCTCCTTTTATTTGAGAAGCCTAGGCAATTGTAAGCTTCTCTCTCTCTCTCTCTCTCTCTCTCTCTCTCTCTCTCTCTCTCTCTCTCTTCATGGTTTTCGAGGAGTGCTGACAGAATATTTAAAAAATACTATGATATTAGCGGTACACATAAGTGCAACATGTTCCTTTCCAATGTCTTTAGCTTGGATGCAGAGTAGAGTGGTCATAAGAGTTGAGTTATGGAAGGTGTGGATTAGTTTGATTGAATGTTCAAAACACGTAAACTTGCTTGTTGATTCTGAACTCTGCTGTAGTATTCATTTTTTATCACTAGAGACCATTATATGTGATACGATCCTTATACTAGATTAGCCCGTCGATTCTCCAGACGGTGGAGGCCGAACAACCCGGACGCCTACCGACCCAGGGATCGCGCGGCCCGCCTATTTTCCGCTCGGCCCCGGCCTGGGCCTGCCGACGTCGACGAACAGTGGGGACAACAGCGATGGGCGCCAACCGATCCCCTCCATGCGTCGCTGCCCAATCTCCCTTTGTTGAGTATAGCACAATGGGACAATACTCAGGATTTTTAGAATTCCATCACTGTTTCTTATGACTGAAAATAACTTATCTCTTTCTATGGGTTTGATGTTGATATTATGGCTTGTGAAAATTTGAAAAATCTACTCCGTTTTGTTGAGTTCGTAATTTTCCTCGATAGCTATAAAATGTTGCAGGTTGTTCATTGTTTGGGTTAGCTTCTTTCATATGTTGTTTCGTATTTTCCTATTGCATATACCTTTTATGATATGTGTTTGGTTCGATTATATAGGATTTTGATGGGGTTAGCTTCCTTCGTTCGTTGCTCTGTATTTCCACCATGGGATTCTACCTAAGAAAGGTACCCTATTTACAATCTGATTGTTATGTTTCTTAAAAGATGGTACTTTAGGAGGCTTTGTAACAATCAAGGTACTTTGTTTACTATCTGATTGTCATATATGTTTCTTAAAATATGTATGACTGTTGTGTTCTCTCAGATAATATAAAGCATGGTTCTATAAGCTCGCCTAATTTTGTAACTTTTAATGTTTTGTGGGGCCTTTCCCCTCAACAGTATGGATTTTACCTAAAGGTTCATCTCAGATTTTTCTATGGGTGTGACTAGCTATTTTACTTCATTTACGTTGTTTGTTTTGTCAATTGTGTTGAAGTTACTGCAGTTCACTGATCTGAATCGTTGATCGTCCACCTTGAAAGTTATAGTTGCTAAAGAAGTAGCAGGAGATTTAGAATATTTGGTCTGACAACTTTCACCTGAACAGTTTGAGAATAAAAGCAGAAGAATGCATCCCACGAACAGTGAGCAAGCATATTCATCGAAGAAAGCATTAAATATACAAAGGTCTCCACAAGGTTTGCATAATAAGTAATGTCCCATCTTTAAATGGTCCAAGTTTGTGGGACCGAGCCAACTTTCTTACTAGATGTCTATATCATGCATGTTTATATTAGGGCCTTGTCTCTATACTTTTAATGTGAATCACAAAGTAATATGTAAAATTACTCAGGCACCGGTGTATGTATTTCATTATAAGTACATGTTTGCTACAGCAGGGCAAGGTTGGTGTAGCATCATTAGTTTCTTTGTTGATATACCCAAAAGTTATCCTGTGTGTTTGGACGGTTTGACATAGTGAGCGTCAAATGGAGGGCTCCCAGGGGGAGGCACGACCATCAGGGGCATCTCCCTTGTTTGACCAGCGCTTCCCTTTGCCACCAGTGAACAGCAGATGTGGCACCGCATCATTCACTTGCCTATCATAGATTGGCCACTGATGCTGGCGCGCCGCTCCACTACATCTCATGTTGTATATTTCCTCTTTTCATATCCAGATCCTAAAGTATAACATATAAATATGTTTAAATTCAGAAAAAATGATTTGCCTTCCATCTTCATTTATACTGTTTGGGTTAGTAAAAAATGTAACTAAATTCAGCGAATTATGTTATATGAAGCCAGATTATTGGATTTTTCCTCTCGTATTATTGATGGTCTGATCTAGAATTTGTATGACTCCTTATATTAATCATCAATTTAGTAGATGACTCCTTTATATTATTCCAAAGGCTTGGCAACGAAGAGCATGTTTTCTCTTAATTTATTCTAAGAGGGATTAAAGTTATGAACATGATTCAGTGAAAATTGGCATAATGTCATCATAAATTTGTAAATATAGGAAATCATACTTTCTAGGTCTATTTCTCTATGGTCCTGCTTCTTAATTCGATTTTATCTTCTGTGGATTTTCAAAATGGACATCAGGGTTATCCTTTGTGTTTAGCATTTACTGTTAATTTTTTGTATATATTTTAATTATTGTTGAGTAAATGAGTACGAGTAAAAATCTGTTCAAACACGAAGCGAAAGCCTTGCCTTTTTGATCAAGCTGAAGATTGTCCAGGTAATCATAGAATACCAGGCGAAAAAATGGGCCAATCCCATTCTAGGACACGGCCAAGCCCACTGTTGACAGCGTCAAACGGCGATCACACAAACACACAGTAGCTAGGGAACTCGCTCCCCTGAACAAGCTGCTCTTTCATCACTGTCGAAAAGAAGTCATGAGGCACTCTCCCGTGGCGACAAAGTGACAAGCATTTCACATGCCTGCAATAGTTGCAACCCACATAACACCATTGCTCCAACACACCTTGTGCACTCAACCGCTTCTGCGGACATCGCCCCTACTTGCCATTGCAGAGACGTGTGTTACACGTGCACGCTTACTAGTAACCTGTAAGGGACCTCCCGTTGTCCAAATCGCTGGAAGCAAAATCAGAATCCACATAGTCAACTAGTCCCTCACTAGTCTTGCCAAATTTCAAACAAGCATTGGAAGTGCCATGAAGGTACCTAAAAATCCACTGATTAGCCTTCCAATGTTCTTTACCAGGGTTAGCCATATATCTACGGACCAAACACATTGCAAATGACAAATTAGGCCGAGAACACACCATGGCATACATTAAAGAACCGACAACACTAGAATATGAGACTCTTGATATATACTCAAAATCTTCGTCCATACTAGGGCATTGAGAAGATGATAATTTGAAATGAGGAGCAATGGGAGTGCTTACTGACTTAGGATCATGCATGTTGATTTGTTGAAGAACTTTCTTAATGTAACTTTGCTGACTAAGAAATAGCAAACCATAATTTATGTCCCTGGTAATCTCCATACCTAGAATTTTCTTAGCATCACCAAGATCCTTCATGTGATCAAACTCACTACTTAACTATGCCTGTAAAGCATTGATCTCTTTCTTGCCCTTGGAAGCAATCAACATATAACAACAAGTATATAGGTGATCCAACAACAAATTTAATGTAAGATGATACGTCTCCAACATATCTATATTTTTTTATTGTTTCGTGCTATTATATTATCAATCTTTTTGGGAAATAACCTATTAACCCAGTGCCCAACGCAATATAAGTTGCATGCTAGTTGTGGAACCGGTCTCTTGTGCAAGGACAAGTAAGGTTGGTCCATGCCGCTTCATCCCACAATATCGCTAAATCCAAAATAACAAAGGAGGTAAGCAATCTAAACATCAACGCCCACAACAAGTTTGTGTTCTACTCATGCGGATAACATCTACGCATAGACCTAGCTCATGATGCCACTGTTGGGTAATGCTGCATGGAAAAACAAAAAAAGAGCCTATGAAACACCCAAGATCTATTCTATGGAGATGCTAGAAACGAGAGGGGAGCGTGTCTACATATCCTTGTAGACCGAAAGCGTTAACGATATAGAGATTGTGGTCGGCGTAGTCGTACTCTCGCGCGATCCAATCCGACCCAAGCACCGCAGGAGCGACACCTCCGAGATATGCACACGTATGACTCGGTGACGTCGGATCCTTCTTGATACAGCTCGCGAGGGAGAAGAGTTAGATGAGAAATCATCCAGCACGACGGAGTGGTGGTAGTGATGGCAGTGGAACTCCGGCAGGGCTTCGCCAAGCGTGTACCGAACGAGAAGTGGAGGAGAGGGAGATGACAGCCTCCGTCGTGAAGGAGTGTGTTGCCCCCTGCGCCTCCCCGCCTTTATATAGGCATAGGAGGGGATGGTGGCTTGCCCTCCAAGCACATACGGTTGTTGGTCAAGGGGGAGGAAGGAAATCCCTCCTTTCCTTCTCCACCAATCGCTATCCTCCCTTTTTAGGGACCTTGATCTTATCCCTTCGGGATATGTTTAATTTTAGGGGGGATCTTGGTGTACTTGGACCAGAGGTGTGAGGCCTTGCCCCACTACCCACATCCATGTGGGTCACCCCATGCAGGTGGGCCCCACTTCGGAACCTTCTAGAATCTCTCTGGTACAATACCGAAAAATCCTGAACATTTTCCGGAACCCTGAATATGACTTCCCATATATAAATCTTTACCTCCAGACCATTTCGGAGATCCTCGTGATGTCCTGGATCTCATAAGAGACTCCGAAAAATATACAGTTCTTGCCATTATCAATATTTCAATACTACCCTAGCGTTACCGAACGTTAATTGTGTGACCCTACTCGTTCGAGAACATGTAGACATGGCCCAGACTCCTCTCCAATCAATAACCAGTAGCGGGACCTAGATGTCCATATTGACTCCCACATATTCAACGAAGATCTTTACACTAGTAGAAAACAGGGCACTAGTCCCGGTTCCAGAGGGCCTTTAGTCCCGGTTCTGGAATCGGGACAAACCGATCGGGACTAATGCCCAAAACTTTTAGTACCGGTTTGCTTACGAACCGGGACCAAAGGGGCTCCACGTGGCCTCTACGGGGCGCCCAGGCAGGAGGACCTTTAGTCCCGGTTGGTAACACCGACCGGGATTGAAAGGCAGCCACGCGTCAGCACCTGCCAGGAGCTGGGGTTTTTGTTTTTTGTTTTTTTTGAAAGGGGGGGGGTTTAGGGGTTTTACTATTGTGTTTCCCCCTTTTATTTTTGTGTTTACCATTTTTATTTTACGCTTTTCATTCGACTCGACGCTAGCTACTACATATAGCAATGAAGGAACCATTACACAACATCGTCATGATCAATATATAGAGAGAAGTGACCTCTCTTTCTCCGTGCGTGCTTGGTCGAACAATATGCAACAAGTTTTCGTAAATCTATTCGACGCTATTACATATAGTACACGTTCATGCATATATACAATATAACATCTATGACGACCCTAACGTCGTCTATTACCAACATCGCATTCGACATCCTTATGGTATTCTCCGTCTTTAGGTATGACATGCTCAACAAAGAATCCCGCCAATTCCTCTTGAATTGCTCGGATGCGATCAGTTGGTAGGAGTTCGTCCCGCTTCCGCCATATCTAATTTAAAGAAGGGGGGCAATATATGAATGAAACTCAACACAATTGATGGTAATAAAATAAAAATGTGAATATTGTTTACGTACTTCAAATTGTTGTAAAGATATGCCCCGGCCCCACTCAGAGGTCGAGTGACGAATGAACTCGCAAACGTAGTAGGCACATAAATTAGTCCCGGTTGCCCGCAACAAGCACTTTACGAGAATAGAGTTCAATCAAAATGATAACCAAGCATGATAATGGTATTGAAACTAGCATCAATGAGAGATGTGCGGTACTAGAGTAGTACTTACTTTGGGTTGTACAAATTGCAGCTCCGGTTTCCAGCTGACACCCTTAACCTTTTTGGTGAACTTTTTCCAAACCCTGCCCGGCAAAGAAAATGATTACTTGATATCAGAAAATGAACGAAAGTTGCCGATATGGTGCGATAATGATCGAACTTACTTCTGAAGCATTTGCCTCATGTTCGTCCACTCCTTAGGGTCTTTACGTCTCGAGTCCAAGACAGTTACTTTTCCCTCTTCAAGCTGAATGTCTAGCAGAATAAAGTGGAAACTGCGCACGCATAACTCGTTAATTGCACTTAACCTTGAGTAAGCGAAACAGAATGTGCACAAGATAGTAACACTCACTTGAAGTTGTAAGGAAATAGTATTTCCTTTCTGGTTTTTTGTCCAAGTAACGCCTTTAGCAAGTTCTTCTCTGTATCAACGGGAAATTCTTCTAACGTATGTTCATTTATGAAATTTGGGTCAATGAACCCAATGTCATAGATTTGTTGTTGTTTGCATTCGAGGATCTTCAATCTGCATAATATAGTGTGAGGATAATTAATACATGCAATGAACAAGCTGAGCTAGAGACTTAATTACAGAAAAAAATACTTACAGACAATAGGAACTGACAATAGTTTTGTCGAGGGCAGCTTGATTGTATAACTGAAATATTTCTTCAAATTCAACGAACAACACCTGCTCTCCATTGAAGAAGTGCTCATCTTTAATTCCCACAAAGATATTGTCGGCCCCGTCCTTGCAGGCTTTCAAGTACCATTCATGCAATCGTCGCATCATCGTTGGTAGATGGTCGAGCTCCTCACGTGTGACGAGAGGCTTCCCGTTCGCGTATTTTAAGGTTTGTACTACCTCAGCCGTTTCAAACTGTACCGAGTCGGGTAAGTAATCATCAGCAGTGATAGCAAGACCAGTGTCCGCTTTCTCTGGATCATTAGCGATATCGGTAACCACCTTGAGCGGAGCACACGATTGCAGTTCTTGTTTGCCGAGCTGGGGAATTGTTTTCCCAGTTCTTGAGCCACTTCTACTTAAGCTTCCCGACCGCCTCGCTTCATCATGTTTCTTTTGAATACATCGGTCATAGTTTGATGGCGGCGGAGGCGGTGGTGGTCGCCTAAGGGCATTCAGAGTTCGCTTCGCTTTCACCGGATCTATTTTCTCCTCTTCAGGTGGGCGTTTCGGTGCAAGCTGACGTTTCACTTCGGCATCCACGATCTCGTCGAGTTCCTCCTCAGACCTCTCGTAGGGTAACTTGGGAGGAGGCTTGAGGCTTGGGCCGTAAGTGAATCTCCTCTGTTTCGTACAGCTGCTAGCCGCCGGAGCGGCGGCGCCTCTCTTTCGTTGTTGCTTAGGCGGCGGAGGAGGTAGAGTTCGATGACGCGGCGGAGACAGCTGAGGCGGAGTAGGATTCTGCTGAGGGGCCTCCTTCGCCGGAGTCCGCTGAGGCGGCGGAGACGGCTGACGCGCCGGAGACGACTCAGGCAGCGGAGACGGTTGACGCACCGAAGACGGCTGACGCACCGGAGACGACTCTGGCACCGGGGCCTCCTCCGCCTGAGTCTGCTGAGGCAGCGTCTAGTATGGAAGCACGATGTGTTCCTTTCTCCATAGACAGGTAGTCCTTAAGGCATGTCGAAGAAGAACCTCCCCTTCACCTGTAGGGTACTCAAGCTCCAGCCCATCAAATCCGTCCATTATTTCATCCACCCCGACAATATCAAAGCCAGTTGAAACCGGAGTGCAATGGAAAGTTGCATCAGGTCGAGGAGGTAAGACAGAGCCGACCGCCGCCTTAAAGGTCAGGTTATGGCATTTTGCCATTAGCACACAATGTTCATTATGCGTGATACCATCCACGGGGTAGCGAGGAGCCGTGCTATCAGGATGAACGAGCTCAGTGGAAGCCACGCTGCTTCTCCGCTGAGATGGTGGGGTAGCATCGTGGGTAGTCTCCAATGAAGGATCTTCGTGCCGCTGAGATGGTTGGCCGGTAGCTCGCTGGCTTTCAAGTGCCTCTAGTTTCGCTAATCTTTCATTCAACTTCTGCATTTCGCTTGCTTCCTCTTTCTTCTTTCTCTGTCGGCTTCTGTAACCAGCGATGTCGGGAAACCCAACCTTCCACGGAACGGAGCCTGATGTGCCTCGTGTTCGTCCAGGGTGTTCAGGATTCCCGAGGGCAAATGACAGCTCGTCCTTCTCTCTGTCGGGAATGAACGTCCCTTCCAGCGATTTCTTGATTGTTTCCTCAAGCTTTTTGAATGGTATTGCAAGTTGAGCTTTCGTCCAGACACACTTCCCTGTTTCTGGGTCCAATGTTCCCCTAACCCCGAAGAACCAAGTCCTTGCCCGATCTGGCCAGTGCAATGTCTTTGGTTGGACATCTTTAGCAAGCAGGTCTTGCTCAGCTTTGTCCCACGTAGGTCGGGCTTTTCTGTAGCCACCTGACCCCGTAACATGGTGATACTCCTTCCTTGCGGCATTTTTCTTATTTGTAAGTGACATGTTCTTAGCCTTCTCCGATTTCTTGTAGGCCACAAATGCGGGCCAGTGATCTCTCATCTTCTCATATTGACCTCTGAATTCTGGAGTCTTGTCTTTCTCGACAAACTTCCTGTTCAATACTTTCTTCCAGTTCTTGAATAGTCCTGCCATCTTCTTAAGAGCAAACGCCCTGACCTTTCGCTGTATAACTGGGTTATTCGGATCCTCCTCTGGCGGTAGACTGAAATTTCTAATCAGATTGGTCCAAAGATCATCTTTCGGTCTATCGTTGACATAAGGAACTTGAGGGTCCTTCTTCTTATTCCATTCTTGGCAGCTGATCGGGACGAGGTCCCTAACAACCACTCCACACTGATGTATAAATTTGTTCTTGGTCCGGTAGGGAGCAATCGGTTGGCCTTCTGGTGAGACTTCTTCGATCGTGAACCTTTCTTGCGCCTCCAACCTTCTCATCGGGCCTCATCTCCTTACCGAAGTGGAGCTCGATCCGGATGGCTAATTAAAAGAAGAAAGAAGCGTTAATATATGTACATACAAAAAAATTAATGCATCTAGTCAGCAGAGGATTAATTAATATATACCTCGCCGGACTTTGAAGCAGTTATGGCTCCCTTCTCCATTCGATCACCGGAGCCGTCATGATCTCCTTCGTCCCCAGTTCGATCATCGGAGCAGTCATGATCTCCTTCCTCCTCACCGGAGCCGCCATCCTCTCTTTCCTCACCATCGGTCTCGTTGAGAAACGACAAGCAGGTGAGATCGATATCACCCTCTCGTATTATATCCCCCAACAATTGTTCTTTTTCTAAGTCTCTGTCCGCCATAGTTTCTGCAAATATTACAACGTGGCAATATACAACCATGAGAGATGGATTAGTGGGAAACATCATGCAAAGTTCACAAGTTTTATAACAGTCAGTTTCAGACGATCGTCGAGGACTCCTCCCCCCTTTTGTCCTTAATCTTGTTTTGACCACACAAATTGCATATGACCTCGGATTTAGACGATTTTTATATCAAAATCGACCATTTTAGCTGCCGACCAAGCTATGCATTCGCCAGGTGGGCGCATCGACCATCCGCCGTCGGGCATCAGGGCAGCTTCAAGTGCCACAGCGGAGCACGACCAGGACGGCACACATGAAGGGTGACAACACGGTGCATGCAAGTGCCACAACGGAGCATGACCAGGACCGCCTCTCTCATGGTCGTTTGTAGTGAAGGCTGAATGGCCCAATATGCTTAGCGTAGTATTTTGACGGGGATGGTGGGTTTCGGGTTCGGGTATTACTGAAACGGGTTTGAACCCGAGACCGCCTCTCTCATGGTCCTCGAGGATACTTGCGGACCCCCACCCCCCTCATGTCGAAGTTATCATTTTCTACGAACATATATGAAAATTCTCAAGTGCATTATGTTCATATGGTGGGACTGGCAACCTACGAAGCACCGATACAGAGACATTGATACGGGTACGGCGATACGGGATACGGCAATTTCTAAAAACAGCAATAAGGCGATACGGTAAACATATATAAGTAATAATAAAATGACATGGACTGTCTCATTTTAAAATCTCACTGTGGGGGATACGGCATAGTAAACATATGTAAGTAATAATAAAATGACATGGACTGGACATTGATACGGTAAACATATATAAGCAATAAGGCGATACGGCGATACGGGATACGGCAATTAATAAACAAGAACTCTCAAAAAGCAACACGCCATTAGCATGCATCAACATGCAAGCCATGTTCAATGGGCTCACTGTGGGGGCAGGGGCCGGCGCGGCGACGTTGAGGCCGGCAGGGGCGCGGCGACGGCGACGGGGTAGGGCGAGGCGACGGCGGGGCAGGGCGAGGCGACGGCGACGTAGCTAGGGGCAGGCGCGGTGACGGCGACGACGACGTAGGGGCAGGGGTGCGACGACGGCGGGGCAGGGCGAGGCGACGGCGACGGCGGGCAAGGCGACGGCGACAGCGGGACAGGGCGAGGCGACGGCGACGGCGACGTAGGGACAGGGCGCGGCGACGGCGACGACGACGGCGGGGCAGGGCGAGGCGACGGCGACGGTGGGGCAGGGCGCGGCGACGGCGATGGGGAGGAGGGCGCGCGAGGAGGTCCGGCGCCGACGACTGTCAGCGGGCTCGGGGACGGCAGGGCGACGGCAAAATCCGGCAGCCTGGCGGCGTCGATGTCGTTGTCGGTGCCGAGGAGAGAAGAAACTGCAATGGATTGAAAAAAATTGATAAGTCCGGCTTATATAGCCACCCCTTTAGTCCCGGTTGGTGGCTCCAACCGGGACTAATGCCACCCTTTCGTCCCGGTTGGTGCCACCAACCGGGACTAAAGGTCAATTTTCAGCAACCCAAAGGGCGGGAAGCAGGGACCTTTAGTCCCGGTTGGTGGCACCAACCGGGACTAAAGGGGGGGCATTAGTCCCGGTTGGTGCCACCAACCAGGACTAAAGGGCTATGCTTCCGTACCAAAAGTTTAGTCCCACCTCGCTAGTCGAGAGGGGCTCGGAGTGGTTTATAAGTGCTGCGGCCGGTGCTATCTCGAGCTCCTCTCTAATTCGGGCAGTACATGTCTGTTTGACGCCCAGTTGGGCCTGCTAGCACCGCGGGCCTGCATCCTGGCCCATTTTGTAGGGATTCTAGTCGTATGCAGGCCGTTGTGCCTAGTAGGCGGGCCTTTTTTTGCATATATTATGATTTTATTGTTATTTTTTGCGGGCCTTTTTTTGCATATATTATGATTTTATTGTTATTTTTTGCATATGTTATTTTTAGTTATATCATTTTAGTTGCATAATTTTTATATAATTTTAGTTGCATAAGTTTTATTTTTTATTGGTTCTTTTTAGGTGATTCCTTTTGCTATTAAAGCTTGTAACAAAATATACTTTATGAAAATTCATTTTACTATTAAAGTTTTTAACTAAAGATTTTTTCTGCATTCAATATGCACCATTCAAAGCCACATCATCACTTTTCAACCCTTTTCGGACTTCATTTCCTATTTTTCATGCATTTCATGATTTATTTTGAGCTAAGATGACCCTGAGATTGAAAATCACTGCAAATGAACTCTGAAATGGTTGAAAATTGGCATGGTATCATAATTTCACCCACGTAGCATGTGCTAAAAAGTTAAGAGGGTTACGGCAAAAACTGGATGCACTTCGTGTACGAACTGGACAATCTCTTTTGAAGTGTCACGGTTTTGGACGAAAACTCTTCTGTTACAAAAGGATTTCAATTTTTTAAACATATTTGAACTCAAGACTTTTTCTGCATTCAATATGCACCATTCAAAGCCACATCATCACTTTTCAACCCTTTTCTGACTTCATTTGCTATTTTTCATTCATTTCAAGATTTATTTTGAGCTAAGATGACCCTGAGATTGAAAAGCACTGCAAATGAACTCTGAAATGGTTGAAAATTGTCATGGTATCATAATTTCACCCACGTAGCATGTGCTAAAAAGTTGAGAGGGTTACGGCAAAAACTGGATGCACTTCGTGTACGAACTAGACAATCTCTTTCGAAGTGTCAGGGTTTTGGACGAAAACTCTTCTGTTACAAAACGATTTCAATTTTTTAGTTCATTCTTTTTAACAAATAAATACTTTGATAATTTTAGTTAATATTATTTTGATTCTTTTTAGTTCATTCTTTTTAGTTAATGTTTTAGTTGATTCTTTTTAGTTCATTCTTTTTAGTTAATATTTTAGTTGATTCTTTTTAGTTTATTCTTTTTAACAAATAAATACTTTGATAATTTTAGTTAATATTTTAGTTGATTCTTTTTAGTTCATTCTTTTTAACAAATAAATACTTTGATAATTTTAGTTAATATTATTTTGATTCTTTTTAGTTCATTCTTTTTAGTTAATGTTTTAGTTGATTCTTTTTAGTTCATTCTTTTTAGTTAATATTTTAGTTGATTCTTTTTAGTTCATTCTTTTTAACAAATAAATACTTTGATAATTTTAGTTAATATTATATTTAACTGCAGTGATATTGTAGATCAAAGCCATCATCAGAATAGTTATGGAGAGGAAGTCTTCACTTTTTCTTCGCGTGTGTCCCTTGCTTATTGCGCCGTAACCATGGACAATCTTCATCACATACATCACAATGCTTCAGAAAGCTTGCTAACATCATACTAAATATTCTTACACACAAACCATACTTAAACAGGGACATAATAGAAATAATAGTTCAGATATCCATTACAGAAAGTACTGCATAATTGAAGATACCAATCCTACTCTTCCGGATTGCAAACCTACTCGTCCGAATCAGGAGACCCCCAAGCACTACATAATAGAGATAAAAGTGTTCGCCATTGCAAACACTACTCGTCGTCCGGATCAAAATACCCCCAAGCAGGAGATACTAGCGGTACGAGGTGACGCTGCCCATAATTGCAGATTCCAATCCTGCGGTACAACTCGTATGCAACGTACCCATCTATTGCTGCATACTCAATGTTGATAGGGTCAAGTGGGGTCTTCTCCCAATGTTGGTGCCCTGACTTGGGGAATTTTGTCTTCATATCAGCGTAGTCCTCGTCGATCAGGGCGGCTGCCATATCAGCCATTGAAGTCTTGTCATGCTCAAGCCTGAACCTGCCCTGAAGATCAATGTGGCATTCAGCTGGTATCTCAATACCCCAGGTGCGCCTCATCTTGATCTTGTCATTCGTTATATCAATGCTAGCAAAATATATGCCGCTGCGAAGGAACTCCATGAGTTTTGGACAGTGCTTGTCACTACTGCAACAACAAAATGGAACAAATGTGTTAAATACTGCTGCAACAAGTATATTTTAGAACAAGTATAATAAGAATCATAACAAGTATATTTTAGAACAAGTATAATAAGAATCATAACAAGTATAATAAGAATCATAGCAAGTTTCCTATTTCCTATGCATTTCCTATCCTATGAATCAAAAGAAGCCCCTAAACTATGACATGTTCTCCCACGATGGCCAATATGCAACTACAAGGAAAATTCTTATGCAATTTTCCTATCCTATTCCTATCCTCCTATTCCCATTCCTATGCAATTTTCCTAATCCTCCTATTCCTATGCAATTTTCTATTCCTATGCAAATTTCCTATGAATCAAAGAAAAGCCCCAATTTTCCTATGAATCAAAGAAAAAGCCCCAATTTTCCTATGCATTTTTACTATGAATCAATGAAACTATGACATGTTCTCGACATTCCCAATCCTCCTATTCCTATGCAATTTTCCTATCCTATGAATCAAAGAAAAGCCCCAATTAAAACTATGACAAGTTTCGTATTACCTTGCCCACTGAAAGACCATGACACGTTGCTTGAAACAAAGTTGGACGACGACAACATCGTGACCATCGGCCGTGTACTCGAGATCGAGGCCCATGAACTTGTGTTTCTCCTCTTGAAGCCATTCCTCGAACATGGAAAGAAAAACCTTCACTTTGGCGCTGTCGTTCGTGTAGACGACATGGAGATTGGTCGTGCCATGTGCGAGCACCTTCCCGTAGCGACTGATTGGATTCATGGTGGAGGATGGGAGGATGGGGAAGAAGAGAGGAGAGGGAGACGAACAGAAATGGAGGCGCTGGTCGCGTTTACTGTAGCGTCGCGGTTACTGTAGCGTTTCATCTCGTGCGGAACAACTTCCAAGGCGCGGGAATCGAACGGTTTGGACCTTTAGTCCCGGTTCGAGCCACGAGCCGGGACTAAAAGGGCACGCTCCAGGCGAACGGTTGCCACCACCCCTTTAGTCCCGGTTCGTGGCTCAAACCGGGACTAAAGGTCCCATCTGAACCGGGACTGATGGCCCCCGAGGCCCGGCCGGCGCCCTGGCCTCACGAACCGGGACTGATGCTCACATTAGTCCCGGTTCGTAAGTGAACCGGGATTAATGCCCTTATCCTGGCCTCAACCAAAGCCCTGTTTTCTACTAGTGTTATCGGTTTGTACCACTATGTCGAGGATTCAGACAATCCCATATACAATTCCCTTTGTCCAGCGATATGTTACTTGCCCGAGATTCGATCGTCGGTATCGCCATACCTAGTTCAATCTCATTACTGGCAAGTCTATTTACTCGTTCCGTAATACAATATCCTCGTGACTAAACTCATTAGTCACACGCTTGCAATCTACTTTGGATATCGTGTTACCAAGAGGGCCTAGAGATATCTCTCTGACATACGGAGTGGCAAATTCCAATCACCATCCACGCAACCCAACAAACACTTTCTGCGATACCTGCAAAGCACCTTTATGATCACCTAGTTATGAAGTGACGTTTGGATACACACAAAGTATTCTTTCGGTGTCACGGAGTGGCACGATCTATACTTGACATGAAGAAAAGTCGTAGCAATTGAACAAAGTGACACGATCGTATGCTAAGCTTACGGTTGGGCGTGTCCATCACATCATTCTCCTAATGATGTGATCCCATTATCAAATGACAATTCATGTCTATGGTTAGGAAAGCTTAATCATCTTTGATCAACGAGATAGTCTAGTAGAGGCTTACTAGGGACACGGTATTCGTTTATGTATCCACACATGTATTAAGTTTCCGGTCAATACAATTCTAGCATGTATAATAAAAAGTTATCATGAACAAGGATATATGATAATAACATCTTTATTATTGCCTCTAGGGCCTTTTTCCAACAGAAATGTGCATGCGCCCGCTCCATCGTCAAGCCGGCATGTACCAGCGCGTACAACAGCGTGGACTCATCGTCGGAGACCTCTGAAGAGCTAGTTGGTTTTCCTCTGTCTGCCTGGCAAGATGGCTCTGCTAGCCGGACACAAGGGAACCCACCTCGTGCTTCTGTTTGGTCGAGAGGCTCTCCCACAATATGTTCCAGCTCCCGGTCATGGCGGATATGGTGCACGGAAGGAACGGATGGGTTATGGTGTGGTATGAGCCGGGTGTGGCCACCTTTAAATAGTGGATGTCAGAGAGGCCAAGTATTTGGGTGTGTCAATGCGTGGGCACCGGAGTTGGTTTCTCAACCCCTGTTTAATGGCGGCAGACTAGGGAACGGGCATTGAACGGGTTTGGTAGATATCCGTCTCGTCCCGTCCAGAGAAAACGTCTCCAGCATTGAACATGCGCGGACACCGGGACGCAGAGCTCTCGGCCGGCAAGCCGCTGCAATTCCGGCCCCGGTGAGAGGTCAAGCCAGCTATGATACATCGACAGTCGACTACTGGCGGGAAAAGACCCAGGCAAGGGTGGTTGTCAGATGATTGCATGGCATGACAGCGGTCTGGACGCCCGCAAAGCCCCTCCCCCTCTCACCCCCGGTTTGCGTTAAAAGGACGTCCAGATCGTCGAGGGGGCCGATATAGGATCACGTTGCATGATAAAATATGCCCGAACCGGATGGTCCGTTGTGGGTGGTATGAGGGTCCGTGGTGAACAGGCGCTAAGCAGGTACGAAACAGTCGGCCATGATCAATGTACAACAGCGCTCAACTTGCTGAAGTTTGCAAATATAGGTGCATTACTCCGTCGCTCAACTTGCTGAAGCTTGCAAACATAGGTGCATTAACTCCGTCGGTTCTGTTAATTCGAACAGGGAATTAGTCTCTTTGCAATCCTTGTACTGCACATGATATTGTTTCGATTGCACAGTCATCAAAGGAAACGGGAAAAACACCCACTCCACGGTCCGTGACGCCGCCTGAAGTACCAGCACTTGTACTTATGAAGAAAATAAAGTACTCCTACCAAATATACTGTTCCTTTTCCCCTTTTTTGCGGCAAAGCCAAACACTATTCCTGTAAGTACGTATACTGTATAGTGATCTAAAAGGCCTTTATATTTCTTTACGGAGGAAGTATTTGCTAATATTCCAGGGATCCAGTCTGTACATTAACTCGGCCGTTGCCTGATAGCGGCTTCGCACCCGCCCGTTTCATCCAGATCCCCACCTCCCGCGCGCCAATTCGCACGCTGCCTCGCCCACCGACGGCATCATTTCCCAACCTCTTCATTCCGTTTGTCACCGATAAGCTGAGAACAGTCTGGAAACTGCATCGCCGCTCCGAGCCAAGTGGAACGCGCGCGACCAAGCCGTGCGCGATGGTGGTCATCTCGCAGCAATAACCCAGGGCGAATAGTCTGCACTTAGCTCCATGCTTCTTCATCGCAAGCCTTTTCTCTCCCAAACCTTGCAGCAAACAGGATAGCGCGGGCTTTTGCAGCCGCTGGTAGAGCGACAGTGCGTGGCGACCACCGTGCACGTCGCCGTCGACATGGCAGGGTTCCTGATCAGAGTGTACAGCGGCTGGGGAGTCGAGCTCGCCGCCATCTCCCTCGCGGCCTTCCTCCTCCGGTACGCCGTGGTGCCCTACGCGAACCACCTGGTCGCCAGCCTGAGCGGCCTCAGCGGGGTGGTTGCCGGTGACGCGGTCGTCGCCAGATACTGCTACGCCTCGGGCCTCGACGGCGCCACCATCTCCCGGCTGCCATGCTTCGTGGCCGGGCGGCCGAGCGACGCTGCTGCCGTCGCCACGATGGAGTGTCCGGTGTGCCTGGGCGCCGTGGAGGAAGGGGAGGCGGTACGGGCGCTCCCTGTCTGCAGGCACGCATTCCACGCGCGGTGCGTCGACGCCTGGCTGCGCCTGCGGCCGACCTGCCCCGTTTGCCGAGCCACGTTCAGGTGACGTTGAGAGTTGCGACCGACGCGGCGGCCAAGGAGACGCGACACAGTGGAGTGGGTGCTCGTTTGCAATTTGAGCTCTGTGTTTTTCTTTTCTTTGAGAAAGAGTGGCCACAGGGTGCACGAGTTCGTTCCGCCAGAACTGCTGTGTTGTTTCGCCGTTATAGCAATCTTAATTTTAGGGCCTGTTTGGTTCATGACTTACTTTGTCACAGCTAAGCTTAAACAAAGTGTGGCTGCCACAAAAAGTGGGGCTAACAAAATGGTCATTATAAGTGTGACAAGATTTGGCAAAAAAAAAAAAACTCTATGACATGTGGATCATGTAGTTAGAACCGTAAATTTGTCATTTGTCTGAAAACCCGTTTCCTTTGGACTTGCTACTAGTTACTAGTCCGTCCCTCTTTGTTCGTATTAGCTATTTATCATTTGTCTGAAAATTAAGAGAAAATTCGTCAAGATTGAAGCAAACCCTAGGGCAATGCTGAACGGCAAATTTGCTCTGGCACCCATCCGTGGACACGGATGTGGGAGACGGCCATCCAAAACAATCTGCATATGTCCGATTACATTTCAAATGACTTTTAATAAAAATGAACAAATTTGATTCAAACTCGAATAAACTGGACGATATTCATTTAAACTAGAATAACTTTTACATAAAACCGGACGATAATTCGTCTGGTGAACTAAAAACCTTAAAAAGGCATAACCCTACACTACCTTATACTTGACGGTGACCTCATAGGACATGTCGGGCTGACCGGCGGCTCCTCCGTCATCATCGTCGGATCCGACGTCGAAGACATCGTTGTCGGGCTTCGGGCGGCGGGGTCGCGGCAGGGCTTCCTGGCAGCCGCCCGATGCTTCCGTATGATCCTCTCTGCTTCCTCCTGCGTCGTGCGCAGGGCGGCCGCGGTCACCGACGACGTGGTCGAGGGGAAAGGGCGGTGGGCCTTGGAGGAGGCGGCATTGGCGGCGACGATCTCACTGAGGGGCCACTCCTCACCGTACTTGGCCATATC
The DNA here is from genome assembly GCA_039707655.1 of Elymus sibiricus. NCBI lineage: Eukaryota > Viridiplantae > Streptophyta > Magnoliopsida > Poales > Poaceae > Elymus > Elymus sibiricus. Next base: position 129,740,855 of record CM077667.1, read on the forward strand.
TCCATCGAGGCGGCGGAGACGGCGCTTGCTCGTCTACGCCGTTGTCACGGAGCGGTCCAAGGCCCAGGCGTACGCCAGGTCCAGGTCCGCCGCAATGTGTGGGGCGGGACGTCGGAGTCCGCAAACTCTGACCGCGCGCCGTGTTTCTCATGTCCCACCGGCGCCGCTCCAATTCGACGTACTCCTGCGCCGTTAAGGCGCTCCGGGAGTACGAACAACTGTCGTCGCTGTAGCCACCGCCGAGGTAGTGGCAAATGCGACTGCGCCCCTTCGTGGCCATCGCATTGGGCATGGGCGGCGGCGAGAGGTGCTCCTTCTTGACTTACTGGGGTGGCGGAGAGCGCCGCTCCTCCTTCACGCGTCGGACCCGTGGAGAGATCCGATCCTCCTTCATGTGTTGGAGCGGTGGCGAGAGGGGCTCCACCTTCACGCGACGTTTGATTTGGACTCCCCGGTTGCGCAGCAAAGAGCGCAGAGGGGACGCAGGCTTCGGCTTCATGGGGAGGAACGTCCCCGGTTGCGCCACAGGCCCGTTCAGGTGGAGGACGGAGAATCAACTCCATCCGCTGCTCGTACTCCTCGTTAGTGGTGGTGTAACCGCGCCCAGCGTCGCTGACGCGGACTACTGTTGCGGCGACTCGTCCTCCTCGTCGCCAGAAGAGATGACGATCTCCGCCTTCGTCGAGGAGCCGCACGTCGATAAGGACGACGGCCTCGAAGTTCGAGGGCGGTGTCGTCACAATCATCTAGAGCCTGTCACGGAGCCGCCTCCTACCTGCGCCGACGACCATGACTTGCCCATCGCCGGAGTTGTGGAGGAAGAAGGGAGTGGAGGGTAGGAGGAGGACGACGAGCGGAGCGATGCGGAGAGTGCGATGTGGACGACGCTAGAGTACGGCTTATAAAGCCTCTGCCAGGACATATGAAAGGATGGTCAGACACTTCAATGCGATGCAGCGGTCGTAGTTGGATTCTCACGATGTTGCGTCCGCATTGAAGCGACGGCTCCCAAGAGGTCCGTCGGTCAGCGTCGCCCTCTCGTCCGGTCACATAAGGCGGCATCAATGTCGACCGTTGCATGCTCTGGACCGCCACTGATGTGGCCCGGGAAGCGACACGTGCATCGGATGGAAAGCGCGGGAGAGGAGGGTGGGGTTGTTTGGTGGGCCACGGTTGCTAGACGCGGTCGTGGTAGTCCGGACGACTGCAAAGCTTCCCCCACTTTGTCTACGGTTTGCGGGGAAAATGTGTCCGGCCCACGAGTGGAGCGATACAGGCTCGTGTTATATGGCATAACACGTCTAGAACATGCGGTCCAGACGTATGGCGGTTGTTTGAGGGTCAGCGTTGGAGATGCCTGAATTACCCAAAAAAATACTTCAAAGTATTTAAAAAAAATACCCCATGCGAAAGCATACAAAATAAAGCTCAGTCATTCAATAAGTCTAGAATTCAAAAAGTACCCCGTGTGAAAGCATACAAAATTTTTCCTAAAAATCACAAATTTCAAAAAACAAATCATGAACTCAAAAAAATCAACGAATTTCAAAAGATGTTCATAAATTCAGAAAAAGTTCATGAATTTTCAAAATTGGTCATCAAATGTACACAAATTTAAAAAAAATCCTCGCACATTTCAAAAACAATCGTGAATTCAAAAAATACTCGCAAACTCAAAAAAGATTTACAATTTTTTTAAAAGGTCATAAATTTGATAGATGTTCACGAATTCATAAAGCATCATGAGTTTCAAAACTGCTCATAAATCCAAAAGGAAGTTAATTTGATAAAAAAAAGAACATGAAATTAAAAAATAAACAAGACGAGAAAAGCAAGAGAGAAACATAGAATAAAAAAATGACTAGAAGCTTTGCGAAACCGAATGAAAGCTTACAACACCGAATGGAACCATCCTGCTTTACGCTGCTGATTTGGGCCTTGGCCCACATCAGACTCGCATGGGCATTATTGTATCGCTCGCAGAGAGAGGGATACATACATTTGTGGTCTGAGCACCTCTGATTGGGTACGGCAAAATCCATGTGGATGCAAGTATAGCACGAAATCACGCAGGAGGAGCATCAGTTGTTGTTTGCCGCGGCGCAGAGGGGAATTAGATGGGTAGCTCTTTCATGGTGATTCATGGGATCGACGACATAACGACTTTGGAAGCCATAGCGTGCAGGGAGGTGCTATCTCTTCCGGAGGATCTGATGTTGCATAATTTTATTGTTGCCTTGAATTCAAAGATAATTGTCAGAGATATTCAAAAAGGAAGCAACGCTGGATATGGTAAAATCATTAGTGAGATTAAGAGTAGAGCTTTAATGTTCAATTGTACATTCACTTATGAAGGTAGAGCTACGAATGTTGATGTAGATAGGTTAGCCAAGTTTAATTATTCTCTCGATGAGGGACGACACGTTTGGTTGGTCTATCCCCATGATCCCATATGTATTCCTTCCCGTGTGGAATTTCAGCAATAACACTTGATGATACCCCTAAAAAAATGTGGTTTGAGTAGACTAGGTCAAAACAATGGGACCTCCTTTTTAGCGTACCCCCGCTCCCTCCGCGCACCCTCATGGGCCGGCCCATGTGTGGGGCGGGAAAGCCGGAAGCATTTTTTTCTTTTTTTTCTTTTTCTATTTTAACCGTTTTCCACTATAAAACTAATTCGGAATTTCAAAAAAAAGTTACAATTGTGAAATGTTCGTGAATTCAAAAATTGTTCATGATTTGAAAAAGGTTCGGAAAATGATAAATGCTCACGGATTCAACAAATGCTCACCGAATTCAAAAACATTTCATGAATTCAAAAAATGTTCGCGATTTCACAAGAATGGACATTTTTTGAATTTGATGAAAAAAGTTAGCAAATCAATGAGCAAATTTGGATTTGATGAACATTTTCTAAATTTGATGAATAAATTTGAATTTTGATGAATATTCTGTAAATCCGATGAACAAAATTTGAATTCGATGAACGTTTTCTGAATTTTTGAAAAACAAATACATTGATGAACATTTTTTTATTCGAAGAACAAAAAAAAATCACCAATTTTGAAAAAAAATAACAAAAAAGTGAAAAGTAAAAAAGGTACACCATTTGAAAAAATGCTCAGCAATTTGTAAAATGTTCAAAAATTTGCAAAAAATATATTCTCGGATTTAAATTATTCTTGATTTCAATACAATGTACATGTATTTGAAAAATGTTAATGATTTCAAAAACTGTTCAGAATTTTAAAAAATGTTCACATATTTGAAACATGTTTGCAAATTGAATAAGAAAAAATAATAGAAAATAAATTTGAATAGAAAATGAAAGAAAAAAAGGAAAAGAAACAGAAATAGAAAACATAAATAAGAAAGAAAAATAGTTTCAGGGAAGGTTCCCCAAAACCGAAGTGGAAGAAATCCGTTAATGGGCCTGCGCATAGGAGGATCGAAGGGGTGGAGGGGGTATGCGCTACGTGGATCAGACGCGCCCTACACGCTAAATAGGAAATCCGGGAAACAATGCATGCCTACCTAAGGCATGAGCTGTGTTGGGCTGCTCTATCCCCGGTCTAGTAGTACCCAATCTGTAGGTATGCAAGTAGAAAAGGCGAAATCATTAATTGACGAGTACTCCTTTCAGTGATCACTCCCACCTCTTCATGTTGCGACAAATGGCGCACTGCATGTGTGCCACTTGTCGCAATCTGGGAGTTTTCCATTTTTACGTAGATCCGTATTTTCAAAAGGAAATGATTACTTTCACCCGGCTGATCTTTTTGGTGCATCCGCCGCCCGCACCAGCTGACGCGTGTCCTGTTGGTTTGTCCGCTGCTGATGCATAGGAATTAATGGATGTTTCGCCACGGGAGTTGTTGTCGGCACGGGCGTTGGTCCCACGGTGCAAAAAAAATTGTCCACGGAGGCTGGTGCGACCGAGGGACATTTCTGCAACATGATCATTGTTGCAAAAAAAAATGCAACATGATCTTTGTTTCAAATAAATTCTGTAACATGCTCTTTGTTGAAAAAAAATATGTAACATGATCTTTCTTTAAAAAAAATACCTGCAACATGCTCTTTGTTGCAAAAGTTTTTCTGCAACATAAACCCTACTGCAAAGGTTTCTGTAACCTCATCTATGTTGCAAAGTTATTCTGCAACAAAGCGCTTGTTTCTGCAACTCGAGCATTGTTTTAGGAATTAATGAGTCGGGGGAAGCGACCGATGTTGTAAAGTTATTCTACAACAAAGCGCTTGTTTCTGCAACTCGACCGTTGTTTCAGGAATTAGTGGGTCAGGAGAGGCGATCGAGTCGTGTGACAGAAGTAGATCGGACGGCTGCGCGCGTACATCGAACGGCCGTCGAGGTGCCGGATGTTTCGTACGGATCAGCCGGTGGACGCGTAGCAGTCCCCATTTTCAAAACGTTTTATCTCCTAAACCGTGTGTTCAAATCTCGAACCGTTTTCACCGTTGGGTTCCTCGCGTCGAGATCTTCAAAAATAGATCCCATGTTGATAGGTTTTGACGAACTTTTTTTTTCACGAAAAAACCGGACGAAAAAACCGGAGACGAAAAAACCGTGCCTCTTGCGATAGAAAAAAAAACAGAAAATGCGTTTTTTCCCTTTCCAAGAGGCACGGCTGTGCCTCTCGCGAAAAAGAAAAAAAACAGAAAACCCGTTTTTTTCCCTTTCCGAGAGGTACGACCGTGCCTCTCGCGAAAGCAAAACCATGCCTCTCGCAAAAAAAACGCGTTTTTTTCCTTTCCGAGAGGCACGGTCGTGCCTCTCGCGAAAGCAAAACCGTGCCTCTCACAAAAAAAACGCGTTTTTTCACGCAATATTTTTTTTGAATTTTTTTCGTCCAAAAGCTAAGATAGACCGGTGAAAAACCGAAACACCGAAAAACCCCGAAAAAAACAATCTAAAAAGCAGAAAATGTGTGCGAAAAAATAAAAAAAATAAAATCTGAAGGGAACGCTCAGAGCACGACACGTGGCAGCGGCTGAGAACGCGCCAAGTGTCGGCGCATGGGAGTGATCGTTGGGAGGCTTCTGAGGGAGTACTCGCTAATTGGTTGCTCCCTAGAAAAGGTCTCCATGATGTGGGCATGGGCCTTGGGGTGCAGCTCAGCCCCTTGTCGATTTGATTAAATAAGGCCAAAATCAATTCAAGGGAGAAAAGGCCCGCTACATGGCTGGGGTTTCTTAGCCCGCTCGCGAACTAACCATTTATTACTCCATCTGTCCCATAATATAAGACCGTTTTTTATACTAGTAAACATGCCCGTGCGTTGCAACGGGATAAAAAAATAACATGCCTCTAAGCCATTTGTTCACCTTCAAATCGACCTGTGAGTGCTGAATTGTAGATAACAGGTTTGCATTAATCATTAATCTGTTTACAGTTTAGGCTATAGAATCTTTGTTTGAAAACTATAGGTAAAAGTGCTACAATTCGACGGTCACAAGTTTGTAAATTGAAATTATCAAAATCATAGACAAAATGATGATCACCATTAAGTAATCACTGTGTAAAAAACAATATTTATTTCAGCAGCTATCCTATCCTTATTTTATATACCCAATGCATCTGGGCAACAGAATGTTTGAGGCCTCTTAAGAAAATTATGCATCAAAATATCATATAACCCTTCTAAATTTGCATATATGGTCAACAAACGTGGCCGTCATCATTAGATTCTGATGATTGGCCATGTCGATGTATCCTCTTGCATGAGTGTAATTTTGACCGTCTGAAAAACGAAGAAAGGATATAGCAGTCCATAAATCAATCCATGCATACATCTCTGAACTCTGATCTTCATTAGCACGCATAGAGGTTCTATCACAACGGGGTTAAATATATTTTTTACATGTTCGGCAGGACGGAAAAAAAAGTAAGGAAAGCGTAAATTCACGGGAAGAAGCGTATTATGACGGTGAGCGGAAAGAAGCAATGCGTGCTTTATTATTAGGTAAAAATTAGTGTAGTGTCAAAAATGATCTTATATTATGGGACGGAGGGAATAGTATTTCTAAAAAACTATTTACTAGTGTGATATAAAGAGAGGGACAAGTTGTATTCTCACAAACCTTGTGAACAACATACGAAAGCATTGCGTTACCTAGGACTTGAACTTTGGCGTTACATAGGAAAGCATTGCCCTTTGGCGTTGGCAACCATCTTGCTAACCTCTAGACCATCAACTAGCTTGTCGATAAGAGGCAGGTCAATCTATATATTATTAGAATGCTACTACATACACAGAATTGGAAAATACCACGAGATTTTACTTTTGGATCTAATAGAGGGTGGATATTTTTAACACGGTACTATCAAAGCCATTCACATACACAGAGCATATACTCGTCCCTATAGATGCACGCACGCGCATTTTACCCCTATGAGCACCTCCGAAAGACTGAGCAGACAACTTCGGGTTAGAAAGGATGGATATTATTTGACACCCGCAGATGGTGGTGGGTCGGCCTAGTCCGGCACCGTGTGTGCTACATTCGTCCACTGGCTTCGGCTTCTTTTCCTTCACTCCCTCAATGTTGGGTTTTTCCGTTTTCTTTCTTGTGTGGTTTGTTTTTATTTAATTTCCTTTTATCTTTTTTTATTTTGTTTTTCTTTTGATTTTCTTATTTTGCACATTTTATTTTTTATAGTTTTTTATATATAGTGAATGTTTTTCAAATACACACTGAGCTTTCTTATTATACGATGAATATTTTTTAATACACATGGAAGATTTTTTTTAAATATGGTAGTTTTTTTAATATAAACTGATTTTTTAAAATACATATTGAACATTTTTTCGAATATATTTTCATTTTTTCAAAAGATCTAGCTCTTAAAAAACAGCAGCCTTTTTTCAAGGAAAAGGGCCTAAAACCCGAAGAGACAGAAAATGAAAAATAACCACTAGCGGTAGAGTGGGCCGGCCCATTTGCCTTGACTTACAGGCGGAGCCATAGGCTCTCTCTCGGGGGGGAGAATATCTCACACATCGTCACACAGGGGACCAACTAGTCCTAGGGTAATGCTCGTTGGGGAGCTACAACGGATACCACGGGAGCGCCCCAGCGCGGCACGTGGTGCGCCCAGCATCGCCACATGTCGAGTTTTTCAAAAGAATTCTACAAACGCGTTTTTCAAAAGAATTCAACAACCGCGTTTTCGATGTTTTTTGGATTTTGGAAATTTGCATGGTTTTTCTGGGCAAAAAATTGATTTTTTTCTCCCGTGAAGCACACCATATGAAAATCATAGTTATGCTTCACGGTGAAGCATACTAGTGCTTTCCGAAAGTGTAAAGCACAATTATGTAGCACAGTGAAAAGTGAAAAGTACGATTGTGCTTCCTAGAGAGCAAAAAACACGGTTATGCTTTCGCATGAAGCATAGCTATGCTTCTTAAAAAGTGAAAAAACTCAAAATATTGTTCCCTTTTTCTTGGAATTTTTTTTCTTGTTTTGGGTGTTTTCTCAAGATAAAAATTGGTCAAAACTAAAGTTTTTTTTCGTAAAAAAGTTCATCCAAACCTTAACATAGGACCTAGTTTCAAAGATCTTAACGTGAGAAACGCATCAGTGAAAACCGTTTATGATTTGGACGCACGGTCAAAAGATCAAATGTCTTGAAAGACAGAATTTGTAAAAAACACACAAAACTCACAGGTTGTCACAAGTATAACACATGCAGCGCGTTACTTATCACCGCTGCATGACGTAGGAGTGACCCTAGATGTCATTTTTAATCAGAGCCTTGAAAACCAATCGTAAGAAGTCTATTAGGCCGCGGCACCAATTTTTTTTTTCATGTTGGCACTGAATTGTCAAACATGGATAAAGCAGAAGCCCGGTTCTATCCACTGTTTTCGCTGACAGAAACACTTCACTTTCAAACCGCTTTCACCAACAAGCCCTGAACAGGAGAGACTGCACGATTCTAGCATGTACCGTCAGTTCCAGTAATCTGCCAAGTGCTATGCCACTTGTACCCAAGACACACCAGCAAGAATCAGAGATCTGCATGTGCATGCATAAGAGCAAACCCTCCAGCGATCCCACTCCCAACAGCGTCCCAAGAAACCGCGGGCCGGGAGCCGCAGAATCCGTTGTTTCTCCCTGAGAAGAAACCTTTTGACCTAGGGGGAAAAGGTGAAAACTCCTTCAGACACCTTTGGGTCGGTTCAGTCAAGTCGCAATTCACACACACCTTCCATGTCGAAATCATCGCAGCTCAGCTCGCAGAAGAGACTGCGATGGAAATGTCGTATCAAAATCGCCGGCCCTGTGTGTGTGCGCGCGCGCGTGTGTGGCTTAGAGGGAGTTCACCGCAAGATCTTCCGGTGGGCAGGAACAAGCATCTACTGTCATTGGTGCGGTGCGGCATCTGAACTTTTGAGGACGGCCAGGAGTGATGTTGCCCCTGTTAAATATCCCTTTACAAGGCCCTAGTGGTGTTAAGCCCCTATATATTCTGTTTCTGTGGCCGACTGATCGTCGAAAATCACATGCCACTACTCGAAAAAGTCTCTGGGGCAAGTTGCTGGGGACGGCTGCAGATTTGCTAGATGGATCCATTCCGACACTTCGACAATGATTTACCACAAGAATTTGGTAGATACTATTCGGAAAAATAAAAGAAAAAAAGGTTGGATACACTCATTATTTTTTTTACTTTTTTCTTTCAAAAAGGAGTTTCAAACCCCTCGCCTCTGCTTAAAGGATGCACGCAGTCATCTTTACTAAATTATTCAATAGTCTCACAAAATAAATAAATGTATCAACTTAAAAGCCATCTTCCTAACGACCTCTCTTGCTCAACTACAAGGTTTATTGTGTGCTTTGATCTCGCACCAACACAAATCATCTAATCGGATGGCCTTGCCAAACTGGTCCACAGCGAGCCAAGAGCAGTCTAGCATGTTAAACATAGCATATGGCGCATATTGTAGCATGGTAACGTGATACTAGATCATTGATGGCGCGCGTTGCCGCGCCCATCCATTTTGACAATAAAATGATAGGAGTTTGTAAATATGTGGCATTTGGCCATTAATTTTTCACATAAGCTCATATAATAAAAGGAAATTAAAATAAATCAAGCTACAAAACATGAATATCAAATTTACATAAACTTACCCATAATTGGGTAGTAATCAAAGTGGAGAATTTATGGGTTTAAAATTAACTAAATACAAAGAGAAATATGTAATGCCCTCAGGTAAACGTTGTTTAAACTTGACAATTTATTTCTGTCACAACATTACAAAAAGGTATAAGAACTGCAAAAACTATTGTACCCTTTCAAAGGGGAGTACTCCAGATTATGTCTAATAGCATAATGATGGCAACATCTATAGCTACAATGGATATTATATGCAATAGCATGAATAGCTGGAGCTCAGGGAAAGGCAAGCATGATCAACGCCCTCAAAAAAATTCCCATTGCCTTCATGTCATATGAGCAAAAGCAATCTAGTTTTCAGAGCTTATTGCATCCATTTCTGCTGCAAATTAAGGCCCCAACGAGTAACACATCACTGTATGACCAATCATCAAGCATTGATGCCTTGCATAGCCATGAACTGGCATTGATGCCATCCTCATCAAAATAGCATGAATAGATCAACACATTGAGATTGAAGTATATAAATTAACAAAAATTGCCAGCTTTATAAAGAATATCCAAGTGCCTTGTTGTAACTGATCCCAGATAACCCAGACTACATGGATAATATACATCTGTAAGCGATCATGGAGCATTGGCAGACAAGATATATTTTAGTGCCCTTGAATCAGCTCCTTTCTCCCTGTGTGCATAAACAGTAAATGAGAAATTTTGGAATATATATTCACTAAGCAAAATACATTATAAAATAAGGCAATCTACAGTAATAATATGAGACTATACGTCTTGCTATACAATCCTACCGTTTCAGATTTCCTAGTTCAAAACCATTTTTTCACTTATTATGAAGTTGACCCATACAAGTTGCACATATGTCATTCTTTCTTGGATCAATCTCATAAAAAAATACAAATACAAAGTAGAGAATGACCATCAACTTATTACTCTAATCTGCTGAGAAAAATAAAAAATGAGGCATCACTCAGAAGGAAACTGATGTGTTATTTCATATAGACCACCAGTTTATTTTTAGGTTGAAGTTTTCCAACCGAAGAAAGTAGACAATGAAATTGATGAGCAATTAAAAAGTACAATCAAACCTTCTCTTCCACATTACTCTATTTCTAGTCGATAGGTTTTGACATGTATGAACTTGATTGGACGATGGTAAGAGTAGTAGCAGGAAGCTATAAACCATATCAAGATCAATTATACAGTCCAAAAAAGTCTCATCAACGTGCAAAATATAGGGAACCTTCAAAAAATGGAGCTCAAATTCGCGAAGGATCTTCAGTTGTCGCCTAGCCGCTACCGCCGGAAGAGGTGCAGGACCAGCCAACCCCACATATTGATGCAACGGTCAACGGCCAGACCGCTCAGACACACCGTTACTTCAACAGAACCATCTCACTTCTCAAGCTCATCGCCTCCAACAGTCGAATGCCAAGATGTCTGACTGCCTATTTGGGATTGGAGTTACAGGGAGTGCCTAATTTTTAGGTATGTGGCTTAATTCACTTTTCTTCAGGTTCTATCTCTCAACTAAGTAATCTAATGCAGAATGTTGATTAGTGTGTTATTTCTGCTCATAGGATTTTCATGTCTAATCCATCTTCCATGTTTTCATGTTATATTCAGATGAATCGGATCTTTACATAATTCTACCTTTTGGGATACTGCATCAGATGATTCTTTTGAGGATGCACGGCACACGGATTACCTTTGCCTTGCCATGGTACTCAAGAACTGCTGATGATGCTCTAATCAGAAACACCTCACTACCGACCCGTGGAAACAATGCCTCTACTCCTCTACCTAGAACAAATCTTCCTAATTAAAATTCTCTTACAGAAATATTCACTGGAGGGATGGGGATCAATATAACCCATCTTGATCCTGATCCAAATTAAAGAATATCATTCTTGATTTGGGACGAAGCCAGGGTTCTTGGATCTAGAAAATCAAGAGGCAGACGAACTACATGTGTTGAATTAGCTGATGAGAAGATGAGACAAAGGGAGTAGTACCTGCTGGGCAGAAGCGTGATGGCCATCTGGACGTTGCTCGCCTAGGGACGCCGGTTCCACCAGCGGCCCTGCCAAGTCGTGGTGGGATCTGCCACTCAAGTTGGAGGTCAGGGTAGGGGGACACGCTCGTTGCCATGGCGCTGGTCCGGGTCGCTAGCAAGTGGAAAGAAAAAAAGTTAGAACCCTTGAATTTTGTGCACTGTAAATTAATATACATACATACATACATACATACATACATACATACAACAGGGAGTTAAAGTCCAAAACAGATCCAAAAAGACGTAACCAAAAATTACGTAGTTGAACAGTTTCTGAAATCTCTAGCGGTTGATTCTTTCAGCCATATGAAAATACCTGTTAGTAGGAAAGTAGTGTTAGACGATATCCACTATAGATTAAAAAAGAGACATGCTTAGTTGAAGCATTAGCCTAATATTAAAAGAACCTTTTCATTGAGATAAACCTGTAAGTATACGTCAGACCAAACAGAATTGTGAAGATTCTAAAAAAAAAGAGATTAAACATTCATTAACAGAATTGTGAAGATTATGTATATATCTATGAAGCAAGTTTGTGGAGAAGAGATTAAACATTCATTGGCAGTAGTATTCCCTGAACCGTTCTGCCTGCGAGTATATATCGGCCTATTTATCCATCTCTTGTTAAAAAAAATGCTATTTTACTGAATTAAAAAAAGCTTAACACTGTCACTACATGAACAAAGTAAAGATGTATTCCAGCAAACGCACATCACTTTCATCCTATAGCTAGCTGAAAAAAATAATTCCAAGTGAAGCTCACATCGAGAGGAGGGATCTTAGGCACACGGTGCTGGAAGACGGGGTTGATGTCGGCGGATCTTGGGACCGGTGGGAGGAGTGGCGCGGCCTGGCCGCCGCGGCCGACGGCGGCGAGTTGGGTTCGGACCTGAAGGGGCCGCCGGTGGAGCGTGAGCGCGATGTGGATGGCGTGCTGCCGCCGGTGCCTGCAGTTTTGGTGCCCCTCCTGGAGCTGCCGGGGGTGGATGGGCGGATGAGGGCATGCATGGCCTGATGGGTGCCCCCGGCCGATCCCAGCGAGCGTCTGCAACTCCGGTGGATTGAATCGCGCGCCTCGCATCGCCTTGGCTCAATCCCTCTCCTCTGTATCCGCATCGATCGATCCCTCTCCTATGGATCCCGTGTCGCTCTATCTCCTTTTGGAAGAAAAAAAGATAAACGAGCGCAGGAGCGCAGAACCCTCTGCTTATGGGCCGAACAGGCCCGGTTTACCAGGTATCTTTGTTTCGGCCTCCAGAGCAGCAGCCCATCAGGACAGCTGGGCCACATTGCGGGACAGACGGCTGTAGACAGGAGATCAGACGGCCACGGATGCCCAGATCGCCAAATCGGACGGTCAGAAATGCAAATCGCCGAGAGGGCTCGGTTTAGGCTCAGGTTTACTGTCCTTAATATTATTTGAGCATATTCTGGTAGTTTGTTAACCACCGGATTCTCTTATCTCTTGTAACCGTGGCTAGCTCTATCTCTTCTTTTCTTTCTTCTCAAGTTGTACTCTATCTCGATGTATGCGGCTACAGGGATCGGCGCTCCTGCCATATAACACGCATCATATCCCCTTGCTAAGAGGTGAGACGTTTCCATCGATCTTCACATGGTAATCAGAGCCTCCCTCGAACTTCCGCTTCAACTAGCATCCATCTACCACCTAGATCTAGCCATGTCCTCCTCCACCAGCGCTCCCCTGTCTGGCATCCATGGTCAGGTGACAGAGAAGCTCACCAGGACGAACTACGTCCTATGGCGTGCCCAGATCATGCCTCAACTCATCAGTGCTAGCTTCTATGGCTACGTCGACGGATCCATCAAGGAACCAGAGAAGCTCATCATCAGCAAGGACAAAGACGGCAAGGAGGAAACCGTCCCGAACCCTCTTCATCAAGTCTGGTTGAGGGAAGACTAGCAGGTACTTGCACATCTGTTGAATAACCTGTCCTACGATGTACTTGTCTAGGTCACCTCGATCCGCAAGGCGCATGAGCTTTGAACCGTGGCGAGCATGTTCTCGTTGTAGTCCCTATCTCACATCAACAACATCAGAATCGCCCTCTCCAATGCATAGAAGGGCACTCAAACGGTGGGCGCCTACTTCCCCTACATGCGGTCCCTCACCGACGAGCTAGCTTGCGCCGGCAAACCGCTGGATGATGACGAGATTATATCTTACATCATAGTCAGGCTGGACATGGAGTACCAATCGCTGGTGTCGGCGCTCGACGCTCGCACTGAACCGGTCACACTAGATGAGCAATTTTGATCAGCACATCGCGTTGTTCCATGGCACCGGCAACAACGCTGGGTTCAAGAACTCCGCCAATGCTGCTCTTCATGGTAGCTGTGGTGGTTCCCGCTACCGTGGTCCTCCGCGCGGCAAAGGGAAGGGCAACAATGGCGGCAACAACTCCAACAGCAGCAGCGGTGCTCCTCGCACCGGCTGGCAGTCCTCCTCCACCAGCAACAAGGGCCGTCGCAATCCTCCCAAGAGCCGCCCCAATGCCATCCGGTGTTAGATTTGCGGCAAACCTGGTCACTCAGCAAAAGATTGCTGGTATCAATTTGAGGAAGATGAAGGTGATTCCTCGCAAGATGAGAAGGTTGTCGATGCTGCCAAAGCGTCGTACGGAGTTGCACAAACTGGTACGTTGATAGTGGTACTACAAACCACATCACCACCAAGCTCCTAAGAAGGTGACTATGCAGGGAGAATACCCTGGCCAAGATCAAGTGCATACCGCAAGTGGATCAGGTATGAGGATTAAACATCTTGGTCATTCGGTTCTTAAAACCCCTCACCAAAAGATTCATCTAAGAAAAATTCTCCATGTCCCTAGTGCATCTAAAAATCTTCTCCCCGCCCATCGTATTGCCATTGATAATCACGCCTTTCTTGAGTTTCACCCCTTTTTCTTTTTGATCAAGGATCAGGTAATGAGGAGGGTGCTATACTGTGGTAGATGTGTTCGAGGGCTTTACCCATTAATTCCGGGGTTTAGAAGATCAAATAAGCAAGCTTGTGGTGTCACCAAAATCTCTTCAACACAGTGGCACGACAGACTAGGGAATGCATATTTTTCTTTAATTGAACTATTTCTTAGGAAGAATAGGCTCCCATATGTTGGAGATCATGATGTTGAAACAATTTGTGATTCTTGTCAAAAGGCTAAAAGCCATCAATTGCCGTATCCAATTTCCACAAGTATTTCTACCAAACCATTACAACTTATCTTTTCTGATGTTTGGGGTCCTGTTCCAAGCTCTGTTGGTAGGCATACATACTATGTTAGCTTCATTGGTGACTATAACAAGTATTCTTGGATCTACCTACTAAAAAAGGATCCGAGGTTTTCCAAGTGTTTTGCAACTTCCAAGCACTTGTTGAGCGAAAATTTAGTAGCAAAATCAGTGTCGTTCAATTTGATTGGGGAGGAGAATACAAAAAATAAAATTCCTTTTTCCAAACCCTTGGCATCTCTCCTCAGTTTTCTTGTCCACATGCCCATAAAAAACGGGTCCGTTGAAGGTAAACATCGTCACATTGTTGAAGTTGGTCTAGCTCTCTTAGCTGGCGCATCCAAGCCCCTCAAGTTTTGGGATGAGGCTTTAGTTACTGTTGTTCATATCATCAATATGCTCCCTAGTCGAGTCATTAACAATGAAACACCGGTAGAAAGACTTCTTCACATCAAACCTGATTATACATCTCTTTGTGTTTTTGGATGCGCGTGTTGGTCAAATCTTAGACCCTACAACATTCACAAACTCATGTTTCGTTCCAACCAGTGTGTTTTCTTGGGCTATAGTGCTCAACATAAAGGAGTTAAGTGCCCTAATGTTCCCATTGGACGTGTCTATATCTCTCGTTATGTAGTTTTTGATAAGACAAATATTCCCTTCGCCAATCTCCACCCAAACGCCGGAGCTCTTCTTCGCCTAGAAATCCTCCTTTTGTCTCCACATCTAGTAGGTGATCATGGGGATTCTAACTACAATGTACACATGCCAACTAATCCTCATAACAGTTTGCTTGAGTTATGTGATGATGCAGGACACAACATTGAAGAAAATGATGGTCATGGTGATCAAAACGGTGAAGAAACGGCTCCAAACGAGCCCTATTTCATGTGTAGGCCTCCGAGGGACATATCCCTTTTGGGATCCATGCCGCATCAGAACGCGAAGAGATCCTCCATGGGATTCGTGCCATATGCGCCTACGCCTAGTGCGCCAGGCAGCGGTCGGGCCGACAGCGACCCGCGCCCCAGCGACCGGGCCAGCCACCCAGTGATACGTCTCCAACGTATCTATAATTTTTTATTGTTCCATGCTATAATATTATCATTCTAGGATGCTTTTTGGGTATTTATCTACCAATTCATATTATTTTTGAGCATTAACCTACTAACCCAGTGCCCAGTGCCAGTTGTTGTTTTGTGCATGTTTTTGGCTTTTCATGTTTACACTACCAAATGAAGTCCAATTGCCCCGAAACTTTTTTATGATTTTTTCTGAACCAAAAGAAGACCTGGAAGCTTCAAGAGGAGACCAAAGGCCGCATGAGGGAGCGACCACACAACAGGGCGCGCCCAGAGGAGTGGACGCACCCTGATGTGTGCTGGCTCCCCCTGGCATCTCCCGACGCCCCTCTCTGGCCTATAAATTCTAATAAATCCCTAAAACCCTAGAGAGCCTCCCGAAACACTTTTTTCGCTGCCGCAAGTCTCTGCTCCGCCGTGTGCCCATCTGGAGCCTTGTTCCGGTGCCCTGTTGGAGGAGAGATCGATCACGGAGGGCCTCTACATCAACCTTGTTGCTCCCATGGTGATGTGTGAGTAGTTTCCTACAGACCTACGGGTCCGTAGTTAGTACCTAGATGGCTATCTCTCTCTCTCTCGATCTTCAATACAAAGTTCACTGCATCTTCACGGTGATCTATTCAATGTAATCACTTTGTGCGGTGCGTTTGTTGGGATCCGATGAATTGTGGGTTTATGTTCAGATTATTCATGAAAAAGATTTGAGTCTTCTCTTATTTCTATTATGATTCTTATTTGCATGATTATTATACCTTTGTAAATCTCTCCGATCTATTACAATAGTTTGTCCAACTAGATTGATATTTATTCAGTGAGAGGGGTGCGTTGTAGTGGGGTCAATCTGGCAGTGCTCTATATCCCAGTGACAGAAGGGGACATGACACATCTTTGTACTGTCGCCACTAAGGATAAAACGATGGGGTTAATTCATATTGATTGAATTCTCTTTGTCTACATCATATCATCGTGCTCCAAGCATTACTCTGTTTGTCATGAACTTAATACTTAGAGAGGCAAGCATAGAAGCGCTCTTGACGTGGAGTAATAGTAATAGGTGTAGGTAGGAGTCAACGTATTTGCTTATGGACGTGATGCCTATGTACACATGATCATTGTCGTGAATAAATATTGCATAACTATGTGCTTTTCTATCAATTTTCCAGTAGTAATTTGTTTACCCACCGTATGCCTACTACATGAGAGATGCCACTAGAGAAAACTACGACCACCGGGTCTATTCACTTATGTATTTACAAAAGCTTTCAATACCTTGCTGCCATTTATTTACTTTTATTTTATTTTGCAATTTACTTTAGTCAATTATCATCTACACACTTCATTTGCTTGCAAAAAATGAGTCCAAGGGGATTGACAACCCTCTTGCCCGCGTTGGGTGCAAGTGTTTGCTTCTTTGTGTGCAGTCGCTAAAGATGGGGGTTGCATGCTACTCCTATTGGTTCGATAACCTTGGTTCTCACTTAGGGAAATAACCTTGGTTCTCACTTAGGGAAATACTTATCTATATTGTGCTGCATCACCCGCTCCTCTTCGCGGAAAACCCAATGCATATCACAAGTATCAGGAAGGATTTCTGGCGCCGTTGCCAGGGAGTATCACCAACCTACTATCAAGTACCTTTGCACAAATTATCATTCACTTGTTCTACTTTTTATTTGTTATTATATTTTGCTTGCTTCATAAAAATAAAAAATACAAAAATATTTATCTTTGCTAGCTGCTAGTTTACTTGTTTGCTTGCTAGTTTACTTGTTCTGCTTGTTACTTTGCTTGCTCGGTCACCATATCTCAAGATACTACTAAGTTGTGTGACTTCTCAAATACTAGTAACAATGATTTTATTAGTACTCCTATACCACCCGCCACTAGTGCGGAGTTTTATGATATTAATGCTGCATTGTTGGATCTTGTCATGAAAGAACAATTTTCGGGAAGTCCTAATGAGGACCCCCATGCTCATCTTAATACCTTTGTTGAATTATGTGATATGCAAAAGAAAAAGGATATGGATAATGATGTGGTCAAATTAAAATTATTTCCTTTTTCACTAAGAGATAAAGCTAAGGCTTGGTTTTCATCTTTACTATGTAATAGTATTGGAACGTGGGATAAGTATAAAGATGCTTTTATTGCCAAGTATTTTCCTCCTTGTAAGATCATCTTCCTTACAGATCAAATTATGAATTTTGAACAACATGATCAAGAACATGTTACACAAGCTTGGGAGAGGATGAAATTGATGATTGGAAATTGCCCTACTCATGGTTTAAACTTGTGGATGATTATCCAAAATTTCTGTGCTGGGTTAAACTTTGTGTCTAGAAATCTTCTAGATTCTGCTGCAGGTGGTACCTTCATGGAGGTGACATTAGAAGAGGCCACCAAACTTCTGGACAACATCATGACAAACTACTCTCAATGGCTATAAAGAAAGAGCTTGTTGGGATACAACACAATACTTTATGTTTGTTTTTTATAACATGATTATTGCCTCTATAATGATTGTGTTTTTATGTTTAAATTAGTGTTTGTGCCAAGTAAAGCCTTTGGGTGACTTACATGATCTGAAATTTCTCTGATTTTACTGGAACGTCTTTTTGATTTGAAATTTTTACACAGTATTTCTATACAAATTATTCAGGTTGTCCTAATTTTTCAGAAATTTTGGAGTTACAGAAGTATAGGTTCTCTATAGATCTTTATAGACTGTTTTGTTTTAGACAGATTATGTTTTTGCTTGCATCGTTTGGTTATTTTGATGATGCTATGGATTGTATCGAGGAGTATAAGTCATGGTGAAGTTAGAATACAGTACCATATGCAATACTAAAATAAGAATCGATTTATAAGAGTACCTAAGTATTTGATATGTTTACTGTACTAACAGATCTCACGAAGGTTTTTGTTGAGTTTTGTGTGCTGAAGTTTTCAAGTTTTGGGTGCTATCACGATGGACGAAGGAATAAGGAGAGGCAAGAGCCTAAGCTTGGGGATGGCCAAGGCACCCCAAGGTAATATTCTAGGAAGACTCAAGCGTCTAAGCTTGGGTATGCCCCGAAAGGCATCCCCTCTTTCGTCTCAATCCATCGGTATGTCACTTGGAGCTATATTTTTATTCATCACATGATATGAGTTTTGCTTGGAGCGTCATTTGCTTTAGTTTGTTTTTGTTTTAGTTTCCCACAATCATTGTTTGCTAGACACACCCACTTGAGAGAGACACAAGATCACCATGATTTATTAGAATACTCTTTGTGCTTCACTTATATCTTTTGAGCTAAGCAGTTGCTCTAGTACTTCACTTATTTCTTTTAGAGCACGGTGGCGTATAGATTTTATAGAAATAATTGCACTCTCGTTTTTCACTTATATCTTTTTGAGAGTTAATAAATAGTGACGGTAATTTGCATGGGTTATAAGACTAGTCCAAAAATAATAGGTACTCAATGAGTGCATAATCAAAACCACATGTAGCACATAAAAGAGAAATTGTGGGTTAATGATATTGATGTGGTACTGTGAAAGGGCATGAGTGCATGATAATTGGTTAGTAATAATATTGTGAATTATAGGGTGTTAACTTGTTGTTCATCTAAATATTCTTTATGGCATGGTGATGATGTGTGGGCATTCTTATTCCTCATTGAAATCCTAGTGTTGTTTAAGTCGAAGGCGCGCGATGGTTAACTCCTCCCAACCTCCTCCCTAGGGGCATGCGAGTAGTACTTTGCTTCGAGAGAGATAATAAAACCTTGCAATAAGTATGTGAGTTCTTTGTGACTAATGTGTATCCATGGATGTGCGCACTCTCACCACCTCATATTTGCTAGCCTCTTCGGTACCGTGCATTGCCTATTCTCACCTTGAGCATCGGTGCAACCTTCGCCGGTGCATCCAAACCTCGTGACATGATACGCTCTATTGCACATAAGCCTCATTATATCTTCCTCAAAACAACCACCATACCTACCTATTATGGCATTTCCATAGTCATTCCGAGATATATTGACATGCAACTTCCACTGTTACATCATTTGACTAGTACTTTCATTGTCATATTGCTTTGCATGATCATATAAGTTGACATAGTATTTGTGGAAAAGTCACCGTTCATCATTTTTTATACATGTTACGTTTGATCATTGCACATCTTAGTACACTGCCAGAGGCATTCATATAGAGTCATACTATAGTTTTTCATGTTGAGTTGTAAGTAAATAAAAGTGTGATGATCATCATTATTAGGGCGCTGTCTCAGTGAGAGAAGGATGATGGAGACACTGATTCCCCCACAAGTCGGGATGAGACTCCGGACGAAAAATAAAAGAAAAGAAGAAGAAACGAAAAAGGAAAAGAAAAAAAAGAGGAAGAAAAAAAGAGAAAGAAAAAGAAAAATAATAATAAATGAGAGAATAGAGAGAAGGGACGGTTCTACTACTTCTTTTTCCACACTTGTGCCTCAAAAGTGGCACCATGTTCTTCATATAGAGAGTCTCTTATTTTGTCACTTTCATATGCTAGTGGGATTTTTTCCTTATAGAACTTGGCTTGTATATTCCAATGACGGGCTTCCTCAAATGCGTGAGGTCTTGATGTCTACTACGCAACTTTATTCCTTTAGACTTTGTTGGGCCTCCAAGCGCAGAGTTTTGTAGGACAGTAGCAATTTTCCCTCAAGTGGATGACCTAAGGTTTATCAATCCGTGGTTGGTGTAGGATGAAGATGGTCTCTCTCGAACAACCCTGCAATCAAATACAAGAAATCTCTTGTGTCCCCAACACATCCAATACAATGGAAAATTGTATAGGTGCACTAGTTCGGCGAATAGATGGTGATACAAGCGCAATATGGAAGGTAGATATAGGTTTTTGTAATCTGAAAATATAAAAACAACAAGGTAACAAGTGTTAAACAGCGAGCAAAACGTTGTATAAATGCTTAGAAATAAGGCATAGGGTTCATACTTTCGCTAGTGCAATCTCCCAACAATGCTAACATAGTTGAATCATATGATCATCCCTCAATGTGCAAGAAAGAATATCTCCAAAGTTCCTATCTAGCAGAGATCAATAAGATGAAATTGGTGTAGGTAGTAGAATCACCTCAAAGTTATTGTTTCCGATCAATCTTTTGAGCTATTCCCATAAGTGTCACAAACAGCACTAGAGTTCATAATAAAATAACACCAATGACACATATCAATCCACCCTAATGTCACCTAGATACTCCAATGTCACCTCAAGTATCCGTGGGTAAATTATGCGACATGCATCAAACAATTTCAGATCTATCATATTCAATACAACACAAAGAACTTCAAGGAGCACCCCAAGATTTCTATCGGAGAAGGACAAGAACGTGTATCAACCCCTATGCATAGATTACCCCAATGTCACCTCGGGAATCCACAAGTTGAGTACCAAAACATACATCAAGTGAATCAATAGAACACCCCATTGTTACCACGAGTATCCACATGCAAGACATATATCAACTGTTCTCAACTCCAATATTCAATCCCACATAACGAGATCTCAGAGGGAAAGATTCAATTCATCACAACAAGATAGCAAGGGAAACACACCATATGATCCAACTATATTAACAAAGCCCGTGATACATCAAGATCGTGCCATCTCAAGAACACGAGAGAGAGAGAGAGATTGAACACATGGCTACTGGTACGTACCCTCAGCCCCGAGGGTGAACTACTCCCTCCTCGTCATGGCCTCCGCCAGGATGATGAAGATGGCCACCGAATGATGATTTCCCTCTCCGGCAGGTTATTGTAAAGGCGAGATTGGTTTTTCGTCGATACAGAGAGTTGCGGCGGTGAGGCGGAAGTTCTCTCTTTATTTCTGAGGTTTCTAAGATTTATAAGATTTTTCAGCGTTGGAATCACGCGCAACGGAGCCACATGGGCCCCACATGCCAACACGGTACGGCCTGGGGGGCCGCGCCCTGATGGCTTGTGGCCCACAGGTGGCTCCCCTCTGGTGGTTCTTCGCTCCAATATTGCTTATTTCCTCCAGAAAAAATTATCAAAAAGTTTCGGGCGATTCCGAGAACTTTCATTTTCTGCACAAAAACAACACCACAGTAATTCTGCTGAAAACTACGTCAGTCCGGGTTAGTTCTAAATAAATCATATAAAGTGCATCAAAACCATATAAACGTATTATAAACATAGGCAAATATGG
This sequence comes from Elymus sibiricus, assembly GCA_039707655.1. Taxonomy (NCBI): domain Eukaryota; kingdom Viridiplantae; phylum Streptophyta; class Magnoliopsida; order Poales; family Poaceae; genus Elymus; species Elymus sibiricus. The sequence goes on from CM077667.1 coordinate 129,762,624, forward strand.
CATGAATACTTCATAAATTATCGATACGTTGGAGATGTATGAGCTCTTCATGAGCAAGCAACTTAGATGCACACACACTTAGCTTCATTTGAGATTTCATACACTTATAGCTCTAGTGCATCTGTTGCATGCCAATCCCTACTCCTCGCATTGATGTCTATTGATGGGCATCTCCATAGCCCGTTGGTACGCCTAGTTGATGCGAGACTTTCTTCTCCACCTTTACCCCTTTGAAACCTACCACTACATTCTATTTCACCTTTATGCTATATCTATGGTTCATGCTCATATATTGTGTGAGTAATAAAAACCTAAAGCGTGTTAAAAAGTACGATCCAATTGTCCGAGTTGACACCATGGTGCTTGACATTTGTATTTATGTGGTGAAGACGGAGCCATGCCATGCTAACATGATAAAATGAATAGGGGGCGAACATTCTTTAAGGACTGTATATTTTGAAACTTGATGATTATGTTACTTATGTTTATAAATATGACTATAGACCACTAGTGCAGCGACGTGCTATACAAACGGTTTTTAACCCCTTTCCGCGACGTAGTTCTAAACCGTCGCCTTGCATGTGTGGGCGATAGGGGGGTCCATCCCACACGACACGGAAAACCCGTCGGCGATGGTGACCAACGAACGCAAACGATCTGCAAATATAATCATGTGCGGTGTAGGAACATATCGCACACATAATAGTTTGGACTTACGTGTGGGATTTGGGATCAATCACACACGTGCAAAACGAGTCAAACACGTCTAATTGCTCATGGAAAACAAACGGAATTTGACCTTTTACCATTGGCGAAACGTTACCTAATCCACATGGGCCATTGTATAAGCTGTGTGTGATATGTTCATCATCGCACACGAGATTTCTCTAGACACCGTCTGCCATGCATGGCATCATCGGACACGTTGCCCAAGAATAGTACGCGTGGGATCATCTTTGCATCGGGCGCGGTTTCCTGTTGGCTCACGTTTGAGATACGGTGCTATCGCAAACATTGAGGAGCTCGTACGCACACGTACGAGTGTTGCAAACTGTTTGCGATAACTTATGTATCACCAATGTTTTAGATTATATCTCGTGTGCTTTTCCTGTGGATCACAGGCGGTTGCGCTATGAGTTGTGTGTGCTTTCCGTTCTGGACCACACACGCTTAGTTGCTTGAACTGTGTGCACTAAAATTGCCAGGTTATTATAAAATATCGCATTTAATTCACCTTGCAAATAGCAAATTCGCCACAATATGCAATTGACAAATAGTGTCCACATGAAGAACATTCATCATAATTCGCCACAATATGCAATTCAACGAATAGTGTCCACATGCAGAGGATTCATCATAATTCATGACAATATGCAATTGAGCAAATGCTAGCTAAATTCGACAGCTGTTAAACCAACATATGCATTACATAATCATAGTGTACAAAATACGAAGACATGATCACATGGAAAATAATGCATCCATGTGTATATGTTTAGCTGATAACACTATATGAATGCGTACTTATTATTCAGGGATATGAACCCGGAAATCTTCGACGTCATCATTGGGCTTGATATAGTGTTTTACAAAGAAGGTGCTGATAAATTTCCTAACAGACAGCAATTCAGCTGCGATGAGCGGTGAAGAGGTCATCGGTACCAAGATCAACTGCAGGACTTTCAGATCAGAATGTGACATACGTGTGGAGTAGAAGATAGTAATTAAGAAGCAGACTTACTGGTTTTATCCTGTCAGCATCGACACCACATTCAACACGTCTGCATAGGTTCATCATGTGTGCACAAACATAGTATCCACATAGGTTGGTACCTTGTTGTTGCTAAGGACACTAATTTTTTTTATACAGTATTAGTCATGTATTTGCCCTGTTAGGAACAACCTAACCGGTGTAAGTTGTTTCTTCTTTTTTCTATGGAGAGAAATAGAAAGAGGTTTACTTAGAAACTTGAACATCTGACTAGCATTTTCTGAAAATAACGGATTTCATTGTCTTACCGGAGAAACGATCACGTGCTGCAGAGGTAGTTGGCGGTCGAACCGATTCCCTCCTAAAGTTATGTTCTTTGACAATACACTGGAAATGAAGATGAATTTTCACACACTCAATTCTGGAACCAGGTATGAACACAACGCATTAACATCAAAGAATTCAATACCTATCCATGAAATCCTGAAGATCACTCAGATCCTGAGGCGCATTTGACTCTCTGAGAGAATCCATGTAGTAAACTGTGTTGCATTTTGGAACAATGACCAACAAGATCCAGTGACCTCTACAGTTTAAGAAAACCATGAACGTACGAACTATGTCTAAAACTGAAAGACGATCAATGTATGCGTGGTTGTATATTTAACTTACCGTTCATGATATGGCCACATGAAGAATTCTCCTATCTGTAAGTTGAACAAGATCTTGGCGACATAATCAATGGAAGCCTTGCGTGAGCCATTATCTCATAACAAAACACCGTTTGCTAAATCAGGATCTATGAAATACGCATGCACCCTTGTTGTTCTCTGTGTCGTCAATCCCTTGAGAGGGATACAATACAGTTAGCTTTTTTGTCATTTACAGCCTTGTATGGAGAAGTTGATCAGAGTTTGTGAAGTACTTACAACATCAAGCATTTGACAAGAGTGGCAGCAAGTTCATCAAAGTTGAAGAATTGATGAAAGTCCTCGAATTCCACACTGATGGTACCTGCAACGTGAGAGAAATGCCAGTTGTCATAGTGCACTTGCAGAATGTTAGTATCTTCTCCTTCTGACATTCTGTCCATGCAATATTTATGTAACTTGCGAGCACTGGAACTGCACTCCTCCCAGAAATCGCCAACAAGGAATGGCTGGCCATGCTTGTACTTGCGTTTCTCAAATGTGATTATTTCCTTACTAGAAAATTGCTTTTCAAGGTCTGCTTCAGACATGTGGTCAGAACTGGGATTACCCAGCCCTTCGAAAACCTTGTTGTTAATTTGGGTCTGGCCGATGATTCTTTGTAGAAGCAGGCTCTTGGTCCCACCCCTCCTCGCTTTTGGGAGGCCAGACTTCTTGTGTGAAACCATGGTCGCTTCCGTCTTCTTAGCTGAAGCACTTCTTGTTTGACGTCTGGTTTCATCAACGACATGCTGCTGAGAAGCTTGTGAAGGTACGATGGACTGCTGAACAGATGATGCCGCTGTGACGGACTGCTGAGCTGTAGTGCCAGAGTCGACGGAAAGCTGACAAGCCAATGAAGCTATTCCGGGCTTATGAGCAGCTGGTGCCAACGTGTCGGTGTGTTGATGCGGCTGTGACAACGTGTTGGTTTGCTGAGCAGGCATTGTCGACACATTGGTATGCTTATCAGGCGGCTGTGAACCGCTGGACTGATGAGCAGGTGGGTCCTGACTTTCGGAGTGCTTACCAGGCGGTCCTGGACTTTCGGACTGCTTAGCAGGTGGTTCCAGACTTTCAGACTCATTAGCACGCGGTTCGGTCGGGTTTGTCTGGTGAGGATGCAGTGCCGATGTGTCTGCACTTTCTGCTTCAGTGGCCGGCATTTGAACCGATGATACGTCTTCAGCAGGTGTAGGCCTTGCCACAGGCTGCTCAGGAGCGGACGATGACCTGGCCTCTATGGTAGGAAGTCGGCCGGGCTGATCACAGGTTGATGCGTCCGGCATCGGATTCCCAAGAGTATGTTCATCGAGGGAATCACACAAGATCTGCTGTGGCGAGAGGAGTGTCACCGGTTCAAGGGCAACATTTGTTGCTTGGGGGGGGGGGGCTGGAGGGATCTCATCCAGGAAGTATATTTCTTTTCGTGGCCACTGGATATGATTTAACCGTGTTTCTTCCAAGGCCCTCTGCTCATCAGGGTCCCCAAAGACATTCTTCAGGGCAAACTTACTAAATCCATGCTTTATTTCAGTCACGTAGCACTTCACACAACCCGACTTCAATGGCGCATTGTCAAACAAGAGTCCCCCGTCCAAGTCAGGGTTGTAAATGTTGGAAATATGCCCTAGAGGCAATAATAAATTAGTTATTATTATATTTCCTTGTTCATGATAATCATTTATTATCCATGCTATAATTGTATTGATTGGAAACTCAAATACATGTGTGGGTATATAGACAACACTGTGTCCCTAGTAAGCCTCTAGTTGACTAGCTCGTTGATCAAAAGATGGTTAAGGTTTCCTAGCCATTGACATGAGATGTCATTTGATAACGGGATCACATCATTAGGAGAATGATGTGATGGACAAGACCCAAACTACAAACGTAGCATATGATCGTGTCAGTTTATTGCTATTGTTTTCTGCATGTCAAGTATCTGTTCCTATGACCATGAGATCATGCAACTCCCTGACATCGGAGGAGTACCTTGTGTGTATCAAACGTCGCAACGTAACTGGGTGACTATAAAGGTGCTCTACAGGTATCTCCGAGGATGTCTGTTGGGTTGGCATGGATCAAGACTGGGATTTGTTACTCCGTATGACGGAGAGGTATCTCAGGGCCCACTCGGTAATACAACATCACAATGAGCCTTGCAAGCAATGTGACTAAAAGTGTTAGCCACGAGATCTTGTATTACGGAACGAGTAAAGAGACTTGCCGGTAACGAGACTGAACTAGGTATAGAGATACCGACGATCGAATCTCGGGTAAGTAACATACCGAAGAACAAAGGGAACAGCATACGGGATTAACTGAATCCTTGACATAGAGGTTCGACCGATAAAGATCTTCGTAGAATATGTAGGAGCCAATATGGGCATCCAGGTCCCGCTATTGGTTATTGGCCGTAGAGGTGTCTCGGTCATGTCTACATAGTTCTCGAACCCGCAGGGTCTACACACTTAACGTTTGGTGACGATTAGTATAGTTGAGTTATTTTGTTGGTGACCGAAGGTTGTTCGGAGTTCCGGATAAGATCCCGGACATGACGAGGATCTCCGGAATAGTCCGGAGGTAAAGATTGATATATGTGATAATAGTGTTTTGATCTCCGGAAGAGTTCCGGAATTCACCGGAAGGGGTTCCGGATGTTTACCGAAGTGTTCGGGTGCAGCAACACTTTATATGAGCCAAAGGGATAAAGCCCACGAGGTATTGGAAAGTGCAAAAGGAAGTTTTTCTGCTGCCTTAAGCGGTACTACCGCTGGTAAGGCAGTACTACCGCGTAAGCGGTACTACCGCTTGTATGAAGCGGTACTACCGCATAAGCGGTACTACCGCTTGTGTGAAGCGGTACTACCGCGTAAGCGGTACTACCGCTTGTATGAAGCGGTACTACCGCATAAGCGGTACTACCGCTTGTGTGAAGCGGTACTACCGCTCAAGCGGTACTACCGCTTGTGCGCGGTACTGCAGGGATCCGAGTTGGACTCTTTCTCTGTGGGCCAAACCGACCTTGTGCGGGCAAAACCGACCTAGAGGAGGCTTTTACTCCAAGTTTAGACCCCAAGGCTCAACATATAAATAGAGGGGCAGGGCTAGCACACGGGACACATTAAGATTTCCCAAGCCGTGTGTCGGCAACCCTAACCCTCTAGTTCTCCCGTCATAATCTCCGTAGTGCTTGGCGAAGCCCTGCAGAGATTGTTCCTCACCACCATCACCACGCCGTCGTGCTGCCGGAACTCATCTACTACTTCATCATCGCTCGCTGGATCGAGGAGGTGAAGGCGTCATCAAGCCGTACGTGTGTTGAACGCGGAGGTGCCGTCCGTTCGGCACTAGTTCGTGATCGGATCGAGGGACGACTTGCGATTTGGATCGCGGAGACGTTCGACTACATCAACCGCGTTTCTCAACGCTTCCGCTTAGCGATCTACAAGGGTATGTAGATTCACTCTCCCTCTCGTAGATGCTCATCACCATGGATAGATCTTGTGTGTGCGTAGGAAAATTTTTGTTTCCCATGCAACGTTCCCTAACAGTGGTATCAGAGCTAGGTCTATGCGTAGATGAGATCTCGAGTAGAACACAAACGAGTTGTGGGCGTGGGTGTATACATATTGCTTGCCGTTACTAGTTGATACTTGATTCGGCGGTATTGTGAGATGAAGCGGCCCGGACCGACATTACGCGTATGCTTACGCGAGACAGGTTCCTTCAACTGACATGTAACTTCGTTGCATAAAGATGGCTAGCGGGTGTCTGTCTCTCTCACTTTTGTTGAATCGATTTCAATGAAGAGGGTTCTTTTAGAAGATCGAAAAGCAATCACTACACCACGTTGTGGTTTTGCGTAGGTAAGAACGGTTCTTGCAAACCCGTAGCAGCCACGTAAAATTTGCAACAACAATTAGAGGACGTCTAACTTGTTTTTGCAGGGTATGTTGTGATGTGATATGGCCAATTACATGATGAGATATATGTGATGTATGAGATGATCATGTGTTGTATAGAATATCACGACTTGCATGTCGATGAGTACGGCAACTGGCAGGAGCCATAGAGTTGTCTTTAATTATTTTCGCCGTTTTTGCTTTACTTTATCGCTATGAGTTAGCAATAGTCGTGGAAGCAACAGTCGGCGCGACAACCTCATGGCGACACGTTGATGGAGATCAAGATGATGGAGATCATGGTGTCATGCCGGTGACGATGGAGATCATGCCGGTGCTTTGGAGATGGAGATCAAAAGCACAAGTTCATGGCCATATCATGTCACTTATGATTTGCATGTGATGTTAATCCTTTTATGCATCTTATTTTGCTTAGGACGACGGTAGCATTATAAGGTGATCCCTCACTTAAATTTCAAGATAAATTGTGTTCTCCCCGAGTGTGCACCGTTGCGAAAGTTCGTCGTTTCGAGACACACCGTGATGATCGGGTGTGATAGACTCTACGTTCACATACAACGGGTGTAAGCCATGTTGCACGTGCGGAACACTCGGGTTAAACTTGACGAGCCTAGCATGTACAGACATGGCCTCGGAACACAAGAGACCGAAAGGTCGAACATGAGTCATATAGTAGATATGATCAACATGAAGATGTTCACCATTGAAACCACCTCAACTCACGTGATGATCGGACTTGAGTTGGTGGATTTGGATCATGTTACACTCGAATGACCGGAGGGATGTCAATTTGAGTGGGAGTTTTTAAGTAATATGATTAACTAAACTCATTATCTAGAACAATAGTCTAAGTTGTCTTTGCTATATTTATGTTGTAGATCATGGCTCGCGCAGTAGCACCCCTGAATTTTAATGCGTTCCTAGAGAAAGTTAAGTTGAAAGATGATGGAAGTAACTTTGTGGACTGGGCTCGTAATCTAAGGATTATCCTTACGGCTTCCCAGAAGGCTTATGTCCTTGATGCACCGCTTGGTGATCCACCCGCTCCAGTTGAGTCTCTAGACGTTGTGAACGCCTGGCAGGCTCGTTCTGAAGATTACTCAATAGTTCAATGTGCAATATTGTATGGCTTAGAACCGGGACTTCAAAGACATTTTGAACGTCATGGAGCATATGAGATGTTCCAGGAGTTGAAGTTTATCTTTCAGAAGAATGCCCGGATCGAGAGATATGAGATCTCCGATAAGTTCTATGCTTGCAAGATGGAGGAGAACAGGTCTATCAGTGATCACGTACTCAGAATGTCTGGGTACTCCACCCGTCTGGCTGAATTGGGGATGCCCCTTCCATCAGAGGCTATCACTGACAGAGTTCTTCAATCATTGCCACCTAGCTACAAGAGCTTCGTGTTGAACTATAACATGCACGGGATGAACAAGTCAGTCGCCGAGCTGTTTGCGATGCTGAAAGCCGCTGAGTCTGAAATTCAGAAGGAGCATCAAGTGTTGATGGTCAATAAAACCACTAGTTTCAAGAATAATGGCAGGGGTAAGAAGGGTAACTCCAAGAAGAGTGGCAAAGCAGTTGCTCCTCTCATGAAGAAACCCAAGGCTGGACCCAAACCAGAAACTGTGTGTTTTCATTGCAAGGGAATTGGACACTGGAAGCGGAACTGCCCCAAGTATTTGGCTGACAAGAAGGCGGCCAACAACAAACAAGGTATATATGATATACATGTTATTGATGTGTACCTTACCAACTCTCGTTGTAGTGCCTGGGTATTTGATACCGGTGCAGTTGCTCATATTTGCAACTCAAAACAGGAACTGCGGAATAGACGGAGGTTGGCAAAGGACGAAGTGACGATGCGCGTGGGAAATGGTTCCAAGGTTGATGTGATCGCTGTCGGCACGCTCGCTCTTCGATTACCATCGGGATTACTGATGAACCTGAATAAATGTTATTTGGTGCCTGCGTTAAGCATGAACATTATATCTGGATATTGTTTATTGCGAGACGGTTACTCATTTAAATCAGAGAATAATGGTTGTTCTATTTATATGAGTAATATCTTTTATGGTCATGCACCCAATGTGAGGGGTTTATTCTTATTGAATCTCGATAGTAATGATACACATGTTCATAACATTGATGCCAAAAGATGTAGAATTAATAATGATAATACCACTTTCTTGTGGCACTGCCGTTTAGGTCATATTGGCGTAAAACGCATGAGGAAGCTCCATACTGATGGACTTTTGGAGTCACTTGATTTTGAATCACTTGACACATGTGAGCCATGCCTCATGGGCAAGATGACTAAAACGCCGTTCTCTGGAACAATGGAACGGGCAAGTGACTTATTGGAAATCATACATACTGATGTGTGCGGTCCGATGAGTATTGAGGCGCGCGGTGGTTATCGTTACTTTCTCACCTTCACTGATGACTTAAGTAGATATGGGTATATTTACTTAATGAAACACAAGTCTAAAACATTTGAAAAGTTCAAACAATTTCAGAGTGAAGTTGAGAATCATCGTAACACGAAGATTAAATTCCTACGATCTGATCGAGGAGGAGAATATCTGAGTTATGAGTTTGGCAGTCACTTAAGACAATGTGGAATTGTTTCACAACTAACACCGCCTGGAACACCACAGCGTAATGGTGTGTCCGAACGTCGTAATCGAACCTTATTGGATATGGTGCGATCTATGATGTCTCTTGCTGATTTGCCACTATCGTTTTGGGGTTATGCATTAGAGACAGCTGCATTCACTTTAAAAAGGGCACCATCGAAATCCGTTGAGACGACACCATATGAACTTTGGTTTGGCAAGAAGCCGAAGCTGTCGTTTCTTAAAGTTTGGGGATGTGATGCTTATGTCAAAAAGCTTCAGCCTGAAAAGCTGGAACCCAAAGCGGAGAAATGCGTCTTCATAGGATACCCAAAAGAGACAGTTGGGTATACCTTCTACCTCAGATCCGAAGGCAAAGTGTTTGTCGCTAAAAACGGAACATTTCTTGAGAAAGAGTTTCTCTCGAAAGAATTGAGTGGGAGGAAGATAGAACTTGATGAGGTTGTTGAACCTTTACTTCAACCTGAAAGTAGCGCAGCGCAGAAAGATGTTTCTGTAGAGCCTACAACAGCTGAAGAGGAAGTTAATGATGATGATCATGAAGCTTTGGATCAAGTTGCTATCGAACCTCGTAGGTCGACAAGGACGCGTACTGCTCCTGAGTGGTACGGCAACCCTGTCTTAGAGGTCATGTTGTTAGACAACGATGAACCTACGAGCTATGGAGAAGCAATGATGGGCCCAGATTCCGAGAAGTGGTTAGAGGCCATGAAATCCGAGATAGGATCCATGTATGAAAACAAAGTGTGGACTTTGGAAGTATTACCTGAAGGGCGTAAGGCCATTCAGAACAAATGGATCTTTAAGAGGAAGACGGACGCGGACGGTAATGTCACCGTCTATAAAGCTCGACTTGTGGCAAAGGGTTTTTCACAAGTTCAAGGAGTTGACTACGATGAGACCTTCTCACCTGTAGCGATGCTTAAGTCCGTGAGAATCATGTTAGCAATAGCTGCCTTTTTCGATTATGAAATTTGGCAGATAGATGTCAAAACAGCGTTCCTTAACGGTTTCCTTAAGGAAGAGTTGTATATGATGCAACCAGAAGGTTTTGTCGATCCAGAGAATGCTGACAAAGTTTGCAAACTCCAGCGATCCATTTATGGACTGGTGCAAGCATCTCGGAGTTGGAATCTTCGCTTTGATGAGGTGATCAAAGCGTTCGAGTTTATACAAGTTTACGGAGAAGCTTGTATTTACAAGAAAGTGAGTGGGAGCTCTATAGCGTTTCTAATATTATATGTGGATGACATATTGCTGATTGGAAACAATATAGAAATGTTGGAAGGCATGAAGGAATATTTGAACAAGAGTTTTTCAATGAAGGACCTAGGAGAAGCTGCTTTCATATTAGGCATCAAGATCTATAGAGATAGATCAAGACACTTAATAGGACTTTCACAAAGCACATACCTTGACAAAGTTTTGAAGAAGTTCAAAATGGATCAGTCCAAGAAGGGGTTCTTGCCTGTATTGCAAGGTGTGAAGTTGAGTAAGACTCAATGCCCAGTGACTGCAGAAGATAGAGAAAAGAGGAATGTCATCCCCTATGCTTCAGCCATAGGCTCTATCATGTATGCAATGCTGTGCACAAGACCCGATGTCAGCCTTGCCATAAGTATGGTCGGAAGGTTTCAAAGTGATCCAGGAATGGAACACTGGACGGCGGTCAAGAATATCCTGAAGTACCTGAAAAGGACTAAGGACATGTTTCTCGTTTATGGAGGTGATCAAGAGCTCGTCGTAAAGGGTTGCGTCGATGCAAGCTTTGACACTGATCCGGATGACTCTAAGTCGCAAACCGGATACGTATTTATTCTTAATGGGGGTGCGGTTAGCTGGTGCAGTTCCAAGCAAAGCGTGGTAGCTGATTCTACATGCGAAGCGGAGTACATCGCTGCCTCGGAGGCGACGAAGGAAGGTGTCTGGATGAAGGAGTTCATGACAGATCTTGGAGTAGTGCCTAGTGCGCTTAACCCAATGACTCTGTTTTGTGATAATACTGGTGCCATTGCTCTAGCCAAGGAACCAAGATTTCACAAGAGGACCAGACACATAAAGCGACGTTTCAATTCCATCCGCGATTACATCAAGGAGGACGACATAAATATTTGCAAAGTACACACGGATCTAAATGTTGCAGATCCGATGACTAAACCTCTTCCAAGGGCTAAACATGAACAACACCAGAACTGCATGGGTGTTCGATTCATTACAATGTAAATCACATAGTGATGTGAACTAGATTATTGACTCTAGTGCAAGTGGGAGACTGTTGGAAATATGCCCTAGAGGCAATAATAAATTAGTTATTATTATATTTCCTTGTTCATGATAATCGTTTATTATCCATGCTATAATTGTGTTGATTGGAAACTCAAATACATGTGTGGGTATATAGACAACACTGTGTCCCTAGTAAGCCTCTAGTTGACTAGCTCGTTGATCAAAAGATGGTTAAGGTTTCCTAGCCATTGACATGAGATGTCATTTGATAACGGGATCACATCATTAGGAGAATGATGTGATGGACAAGACCCAAACTACAAACGTAGCATATGATCGTGTCAGTTTATTGCTATTGTTTTCTGCATGTCAAGTATCTGTTCCTATGAACATGAGATCATGCAACTCCCTGACATCGGAGGAGTACCTTGTGTGTATCGAACGTCGCAACGTAACTGGGTGACTATAAAGGTGCTCTACAGGTATCTCTGAGGATGTCTGTTGGGTTGGCTTGGATCAAGACTGGGATTTGTTACTCCGTATGACGGAGAGGTATCTCAGGGCCCACTCGGTAATACAACATCACAATGAGCCTTGCAAGCAATGTGACTAAAAGTGTTAGCCACGAGATCTTGTATTACGGAACGAGTAAAGAGACTTGCCGGTAACGAGACTGAACTAGGTATAGAGATACCGACGATCGAATCTCGGGCAAGTAACATACCGAAGAACAAAGGGAACAGCATACGGGATTAACTGAATCCTTGACATAGAGGTTCGACCGATAAAGATCTTCGTAGAATATGTAGGAGCCAATATGGGCATCCAGGTCCCGCTATTGGTTATTGGCCGTAGAGGTGTCTCGGTCATGTCTACATAGTTCTCGAACCCGCAGGGTCTACACACTTAACGTTTGGTGACGATTAGTATAGTTGAGTTATTTTGTTGGTGACCGAAGGTTGTTCGGAGTTCCGGATAAGATCCCGGACATGACGAGGATCTCCGGAATAGTCCGGAGGTAAAGATTGATATATGTGATAATAGTGTTTTGATCTCCGGAAGAGTTCTGGAATTCACCGGAAGGGGTTCCGGATGTTTACCGAAGTGTTCGGGTGCAGCAACACTTTATATGAGCCAAAGGGATAAAGCCCACGAGGTATTGGAAAGTGCAAAAGGAAGTTTTGCTGCTGCCTTAAGCGGTACTACCGCTGGTAAGGCAGTACCACCGCGTAAGCGGTACTACCGCTTGTATGAAGCGGTACTACCGCATAAGCGGTACTACCGCTTGTGTGAAGCGGTACTACCGCTTGTGCGCGGTACTGCAGGGATCCGAGTTGGACTCTTTCTCTGTGGGCCAAACCGACCTTGTGCGGGCAAAACCGACCTAGAGGAGGCTTTTACTCCAAGTTTAGACCCCAAGGCTCAACATATAAATAGAGGGGCAGGGCTAGCACACGGGACACATTAAGATTTCCCAAGCCGTGTGTCGGCAACCCTAACCCTCTAGTTCTCCCGTCATAATCTCCGTAGTGCTTGGCGAAGCCCTGCAGAGATTGTTCCTCACCACCATCACCACGCCGTCGTGCTGCCGGAACTCATCTACTACTTCATCATCGCTCGCTGGATCGAGGAGGTGAAGGCGTCATCAAGCCGTACGTGTGTTGAACGCGGAGGTGCCGTCCGTTCGGCACTAGTTCGTGATCGGATCGAGGGACGACTTGCGATTTGGATCACGGAGACGTTTGACTACATCAACCGCGTTTCTTAACGCTTCCGCTTAGCGATCTACAAGGGTATGTAGATTCACTCTCCCTCTCGTAGATGCTCATCACCATGGATAGATCTTGTGTGTGCGTAGGAAATTTTTTGTTTCCCATGCAACGTTCCCTAACAGTAAACCCACGCTGTTGCACATTGTAAAGTACCTTCATAATGTGTAAGCACGACCTTCAATCTCCCCCCTGTCCATATAGATCAGATACAACACCATCATGTCCAGCTGCAGCATCATTGTCGCTGGGGTCAGCTGATGCACAACTACTCTTGTGTGGTGTTTTCATACAATAAGTGGCATCATCCATGCCGACATACCCTTCTGTCTCCTGGCTCTCTCTCATCATTAGTGTCTTCTGTTGCATATATGATTCCTCAACTTCCTTTCGAATTCCAGGATACAGGTCCCTCTTAATACTTTCATGCAAGTCTTTATGCTTACACTCACTCCTAGCTTTTTTCATGCCGAGCCTCTCTTCTTTGCTTAGTGAGAAATCCCTCTTGTGTGGGACATTGACCCCAATACCCCTTGCACGGCCAGGGGGCTCTTTGGTAGTCAGAGCCTCGGACAGAATGTCACATGGCCCTGCGTTCCTGTAGCATCTTCATGTGTTTTTGGAAGCCTTTGCCATCACATCATACAGTTCTTGGTCTGCTGAGTTTTCAAAGTAATAAGAGCCGTCTCCATGCCTCTTTGCACGTGCCCGCAAGTAGTCCCTAGCGCGAGTGCCCCTAATTTCACTAAAGGTCGGGCTGCCACCCGCAGCTACTGCTTCTTTGTCCTCCTGCTCCCATATCGGTTTCATGCCATAGTATCCTTCCACACCCATACAATGGGGGTGTGTGTTCTTCTTCTGGAGTTCTGATTGCATGGCACTCTTCTTAATAAACTCTTCACTGGCCCTGACCCTTTTGAATTCTGTCCAGTCTTCCTTTGTAATTTGGGGGTATGAGGGGATTGGGTCCTTGCCTTGACTCAAGAACTTCTTGTACAACACATGCTTCCAGTTTCTCCAAGCATCCCTGGCCTTCTTCAGTGCAGCATGTTGCACCTGCTCTCTCCACTCCTCAGGAACGTTGAAGTGCTCCATGATCTCTCGGACTATCCTCTGCCGTGTTTCTGCACCAGCCTTCTGAAACCCCGACAGATTAATGTTTAGCCTTGCCCTGCCAACAAATCCACACACACTCCTGAACCTCATGTGTGCTTTATCTGGTTTAGTTGGAGCCCAAGACTTCAAATCGATGTCAGTTACTTCATATACACCTTTAGGCTGGTGTGTGGGCTTTCTTGGAGCACTCTTCCGGCTCTTGACCGGATGGGTGATTGTGGCAGCTTTATCCCGTTCATCATTTCTTGATACACGAACATCTGTTACAGACATGTTGGCTTCGGACTCAGATGAAGGTACCTTGGCAGAAGTATGACTGTCATCGCTGCTAATAGACATCTATAGATGACACATGTGAAATTCAAAAAAGGGGGATAATCATAAATAAAATGTAACAGCTTGGCAGCAGCTATCTAAACATGGCATGTGATAATTTGGAAATGTACGGCTAATCTGTTCATTTTGTGTGACTCGTGCGCACATGATATGTAACTCGACAATAACTAATTGGAATAAATACAGCTTATATGTTAAAGGGTAGATGATGAACATAAATACGCTCTCCATTATTTTATAATCATTTTGGGGACAAATCGAACGAAATAGGAAAAGGGATCACGAGATACTAGACCTCACCGCGATGGAGGGCAGCAACTGACCGTTTTTTTGCACAAATCCGGCCGGAGAGGCGAGGGTACAGGATCGATATGCTCGAGGGCGGCTGGCGAGCAATTGAAGACGGCAGGGCGTGGGCAGCCGCATGTTCGGAGCGGCAATGAAGGGTAGGGTTGACGCCGGGAAGCGGGTACATGGCCGGGTTGAGCACGATGGCGCCGGAAAGGGTTCTGGTGTGGATCTGGGGGCCGGGAGGGGGAGGGAGCTAGCTGTCGATGGAGTTTGGGCAGAATCCGCGCACAGTTGAGCAAAACGGGGGAGGGCATGGGTTTGTGTGTGGGGGGGGGGGGCATGTTGGCGGCTTTGGTGAAAAGGGTGAAAAAAGATCGCCATGCGCCCCGCGGAAAGGCCTATGCAAACGGTTTCGTATAGTAACCCGTGTGCACAAGCAACATTTATTTGTTCGAAATGAAAACCTCATAACTTTGAAATGTAGACGTGTCTTCATCGCCTCTCCTCCAACTTTTATCCCACGGTACTCAATTATCATTATACGCCATGTTTGATTTTCTGGCGCATTTATGGGCTAAGTTGATTTTTTTCAACATTTTTTTTACCATTTACGGGGCATTTAGTGCATATAAATCAAATCGCAGCTTCAACAACGTGTGTTGACGACAGGTATAAGGACAACCATTCGATCCGGGTGAATCCTACTTTGCAGACGTACGATCCGTGTGGTTTGGGTTTTGACCAATCATAATGCACCACTCACTTTGCACGCATTAGGTGCCATCGTCCACGGTTTAGAAAGCACACGGTTTTAGTGAACCAATAGTGTGCTTTTTGTTTATGCACAACAATCATATTTTCATTTCAAATGAATTTGTGACTTCATCATTTCGCCTCGAATTATTTTCATCGGCAGACGATCACCTATTAAACCCTGCATTGATTTTCGGACGCATATCATGACTTGTTTGCTAGTTTTAAGACATTTTTCCACCAACATTGGTCTTGTTAGTAATTGAATTGGAGGAAATGCAGATGTATTCCGAAAATCAGGAAAATGGGCGGGTCACCCTAGCATGATGTGAATACCCCGTGGAAAAAATTGGTAATGTCTGGCGGAAGTAGTGATGTACAACCCTTTGAAAACCAAGGCATCTCACACGAAGGATCATAGTTTCCAAATGTAGAGTTGGCATTTTGAACTCTCCAATCTATGTCAACCCCATCCTTTCGCCTCGATTTTTCCCATGGTACGCAAACATCATTGTACTCATATTATTGATCTTCTGGTGGATTACATGGCTCGTTTGTTATATCTAAGTCATCCTTTTGTATTTACCATGTTAATTAGTTCATATAAATAAAATATCCCAACATGAATTACATGTGGATGCTTGCAAAGAATCTCTTACACAATCATTTGTGTGTCACTTTGCGTGTTTTTTGTCATTGTGCAAGCGAATGGGAACAATTTCCAAATATTTTATGATGGGAGATGCGTAAATGTCGGTAATTTAATTAAAGGAAATGCAAATGGACTCAAGAAAATCACAAAAATCGGTGTGTCATCGCGGCGTGATCTCAAAACACCGTGGGAAAAAATGTTTATTATTGCCACAAGTTATGATGATCGCTCCTTGGAAACCGTAGCATCTCACTAGAAGGATCATAGTTCCAAAGGGAGAAGTGGAAAATCGAACTCCAATCGACGGTGTCTTCATCGCCTCTCCTCCAACTTTTATCCCACGGTACTCAATCGTCATTATACGCCAGGTTTGATTTTCTAGCGCATTTATGGGATCGGTTGATAATTTTTCAGCATTTTTTTACCATTTACGGGGCAATTAGTGCATATAAATCAAATCCCTGCTTCAACAACGTGTGTTGACGAAAGGTATAAGGACAGTCGTTCGATCCGGGTGAATCCTACGATGCAGACGTACGATCCGTGTGGTTTGGGTTTTCGCCAATCAGAACGCACCACTCACTTTGCGCGTATTAGATCCCATCGTCCACGGTTTAGAAAGCACACGGTTTTAGTGAACCAACTGTGTGCTATTTGTTTATGCACAACAATCATATTTTCATTTCAAATGAATTTGTGACTTCATCATTTCGCCTCGAATTATTTTCAGCGGCAGACGATCACCCCTGTATTGATTTTCGGCCGCATTTCATGACTTGTTTGCTAGTTTTAAGACATTTTTTCCACCAACATTGGGCTTGTTAGTAATTGAATTGGAGGAAATGCAGATGTATTCCGAAAATCACAAAAATGGGCATGTCGCCGTGGCATGATGTGAATACCCCGTGGAAAAAAAATGGTAATGTCTGGCGGAAGTTGTTATGTACGGCCCTTTGAAAACCAAGGCATCTCACACGAAGGATCATAGTTTCCAAATGTAGAGTTGGCATTTTGGACTCTCCAATCTATGTCAACCTCATCCTTTCGCCTCGATTTTCCCCATGGTACGCAAACATCATTGTACTCATATTACTGATCTTGTGGTGGATTACATGGCTCGTTTGTTATATCTAAGTCATCCTTTTGTATTTACCATGTTAATTAGTTCTTATAAATAAAATATCCCAACATGAATTACGTGTGGATGCTCACAAAGAATCTCTTACACAATCATTTGTGTGCCACTTTGCGTGTTTTTCGTCATTGTGCAAGCGAATGGGAAGAATTTTCAAACATTTTATGATGGGAGATGCGTAAATGTCGGCAATTTAATTACAGGAAATGCAAATGGACTCAAGAAAATCACGAAAATCGGTGTGTCATCGTGGCGTGATGTCAAGACACCGTGGAAAAAAATGGTTATTATTGGCACAAGTTACGATGATCGCTCCTTGGAAACCGTAGCATCTCACTAGAAGGATCATAGTTCCAAAGGGAGAAGTGGCAAATCAAACTCCAATCGACGGTGTCTTCATCGCCTCTCCTCCAACTTTTATCCCACGATACTCAATCATCATTATATCTCAGGTTTGATTTTCTGGCGCATTTATGGGCTCGGTTGATATTTTTTCAGCATTTTTTAACATTTACGGGGCATTTAGTGCATATAAATCAAATCCCAGCCGCAACAACGTGTGTTGACGAGAGGTATAAGGACAGCCGTTCGATCTGGGTGAATCCTACGGTGCAGACGTACGATCCGTGTGGTTTGGGTTTTGGCCAATCAGAACGCACCACTCACTTTGCGCGCATTAGGTGTCATCGTCCATGGTTTAGAAAGTACACGGTTTTAGTGAACCAACCGTGTGCTATTTGTTAAACCAAACTGCACATGTTCAGTTCATACATGCCAGAGTGAGATCAACTGAGCGTTCTAGCTATAGGGTAAATTAGCATAAATATTTCAAATTCATTGCTATGGTTGACAACATATTAATCTAGATCAACATAAGGCTGGGCATACCTCACAAATCACAATACAGTACATGGGAAAACTTCTGACAGAACGAACTCAGTACACATCGCTCACGATTCAGTACAATAGACATAATGATTAGTTTTTTGAATCAATTCCCATGTACATGGGGTGATCGCGATCATTAGGTTGACCCCTAATGAACTTAGGATTTATGATGATTTTACGCTTCTCCTCTTTTATGTTGCGTGGGCCCCTCAGGTGGCAACTCATCATATTGATTGTACTCCTCCTCATCACCAACATTCTCGACGCCTAGTACCCTCCTCTTCCCATACATCACTACATGGCAGTGTGTATACAAGAGGTCTTTCACAAAGAAAATCTGGGTAGCATCGCTGGCAAAAATAAATGGGTCCTTGTGATATGACATAACTTTGCGGTCAACATATGTCTTCCTGCTATAAGCATCAACCTTTACGCTACTAAGAGGGACCCATCTGCACTTGAATAATGTCACCTTCGTTGGCACATAGTTAAGCTCCCAAATCTCTTCAATGGTTCCATAGTACACCTGCATCCCCCTCTACAGTTAGGCATTCTATTCGAACAGAGCTGTTCTGATATGAGGTCTTAGCATCACGTTCCTCAGTGTAGAACGTGTTGCCATTTATGTCATACGCTTGGTACTTCATAATCGTTGTTGATGGATTTTGTGCCAACCACGTTGCAAGGTCTTGATCGCATCCGCTTGCCAAACGAACCTTCGACCATCTTACAAAGTCCTTATTGTGTGCATTTGTCTCGGCAGCTGGTGACAGCACATTGGGTAAGTTGCTTCGTCGTATCTCCTCCATGTGTTCTGCAGCATAAGCGTCGAGTATCGGGCTGTTAAGCAGTACCGTCAAATGGGCTTGATCGGCCATATCTCTAGGTGCACAAAACTGCAAGCTATCAAGGACCGGCTTACCAGCCAGCCTTCCCTCATGGCGAGAGAGGGGCACACCTATAGGTCTAAGTTTCATGTATTCGGTGCAAAACTCAACCACCTCCTCCGCGGTATAACCTTGTAGGATGCTTGCCTCTGGATGACATCGGTTCCGACAATAGCGCTTCAATATTCCCATGTACCGCTCGAAGGGATACATGTTGCGAAGAAACACAGGACCACAATACTTTATCTCGTCCACAAGGTGCACGGTGAGATGGACCATGACATCAAAGAATGACGGTGGAAAGAACATATCTAAGTTTGACAATATCCTTGGAATATCAGCTTGCATATTATCCAGCTCTTCAACATCTACCACCTTCTGCCATAGTTTGTTTAAAAAATCACAGAGATCAATCAATGTGTTTCTTATGTCTGTGTCCATCATATTCCTTATGGCCACTGGGAGGATTTGTGTCAACATTACGTGGCAATCATGTGACTTCATGTGAGACAACTTCTTTCTAGCCAAGCTGTCATCCACGAGACTTTTGATGTTTGCAGAGTAGGAAGAGGGTGTCTGTAACATCCCAAATTTTCAGATTTGGAATGTTAGTAGGATCATTATTTTTGCATCATGATTTTATGCATATTCGAATTTTCTGAATTTTCAGAGTGTTTTTAACTCAAGGCAAATATTTGGAGAGGATATAATATGACTTATCCTATATGAAAATATAGTTGGTAATTCTTAGAGTGTTATTTTGGAGTTCAAAGGATTTAATTTCAGGAGTTTTTGAAACTCACATTTATTTTATAGTTTGTTTTAAATGATTTTTATTGGCTCCCATTGCATATAATAATTTTATAGACTTTATTTGGGTTATAAAAATGTTCACTGTTTTACATAGCACTAGTAATGTTTTAATAGGTGTTCTAGTATTTTTTTTAGGATCTAATTTAGTATTTTATTTAGCTATATGTTTCTTCCTGTAGCAAAGGTTGTTTTTAAAAAGAAAACAAAGGCACGGTTGAGCCCAACTCCTTTTTCCTCGCCCGCGCGCGCAAAGCAGCTGGCATGCCGTCCCATTTTCGCAGCAAGCATAGCCCAGCCCCGCAGATCCCTCCCTCTCTCTCTATTGTTTTTTCCCTCAGAGCCGCTGACTGCTCTGGCCCACTTGTCATCTTCTCCACAGCGCGTGTTCGTCAGGGACACTGCAGCTCACCGAACCGCAATGCTATCGAATCGATGGATTCGATCGATTCTTGACTCCTGGACCACGGGAGATACCCTATATAATATCCCCTACTTCTCCTACTCCGATTTTTCGCAAATTTGAGAACTCCCATGCCTGTTTTTGCCTCATCTCGATCTCGCTGAGGTTTCGCTGCCGGCAGAAGCTTTGTCGTCGATTCTGTCGCCTACGGAGAGCGAGCTCGACCCGAGGCAGATCGCCGCCGCCCGAGCTCCAGCAGCACCTGATCGCCACAGGAGGACGACCTCTTCCCCTCGAAGGACTGCATCAAGGTTGCTGTTACACTCCGCGTCCAATGAGCACCTCCCCAATTCCATCTGACCTCCATAGCCGTCGCCCGCATCACCAACGAGCTGCCGGCGCCGTTCTGCTTCAACTCCGGCAGCCTCCCAGCCTGTATTTCGTCGGTGAGTCGTCCCAACCGTCTGATCTCCCATGAGCGGCTGAGATTAGATCGGCTTGTTTTTTTCCCGAACCGTTTTGTATTAATTAGCGGACGCTCACTCTTTAGCCACCGCAGCAAACACCTTCCGGCCAGTCACTTCGCGCCACATGGCAGAGTTTTGGACAGATTCTGTTCAAATTTTGTTTTGACTATTTCCTGAGATCCATAACTCCAAATTCATCGATTCTTTTTCCTATGAACTCATATTGATTAGGAGAATATGGTAGAATTAAAATTTCACACTTTTGCACAGTTTAAATTTGAATTCAACCTTCCCTAGGCCATATCTTTCAAACCGTTTATCCAATTTAATCGATTCTTTTTGCATTGTGATCCCACTAGCATGTTGATAATAAATACCTATTGATATGTTTCTGTTATTTGAGTTTTAATTGAATTCTTTGCTGTTGACTTTATTTTGATGTTATGTGAGTACGGTTTATTTATCGATGCATTCGTTAAATATATAGATTGTGCGGAGTGTGAAGCGGATCAGAATTAAGCGTTAGAGTAATTCAGCACCGTTCAAGGCAAGCTTGCACTTTTGATTATGTTCATCCTATATTTCTGCTATGCATGTGGTAGTTGTTGTGCAAAGATATATGTTGGCTTGATCATTATATTATTGTGTTGTCATCATGTGTGTATTGTTTGTATTGTTTTATTGATGCTTGGATTGTTATGGTAGAAGTGGTTTGGTGTTGAGTGATTAATGAAAGTGGTGAGTGTTTGTAGCCGTAGGCTCAGGACTTTTTCTCATGTGAATGCGTCTTGGCAGAGCGCTCTATTGTCCCTAGAGAATGCGCCATTGACATAGCGCACTTGAGCTAGTTCGAGATTTAAATCAGGTGAATGCGTCCTTGGTAGAGCGCTCTATGGTCCCTAGATAATGCACCACTGACAGAGCGCACTTGAGACTTCTGAAGTTCTTGTCATGTTAATTTAGGATCTCCAGGGTTCTTATAGGACGGTCCATGGTATTGAGTAAACCTTGTATTGAGGTAGGTGAAGTTAGTTTATGCCAACCCAATTTGAGTGTTTTGATCGTCATACCTTGCTTGTAGATGTAGGTTTGCTATATATCATTATGTGTGATTTGCTAATGCATTCAATGTATTGACCCTTTGTGGCTGCAACTTATCATGTTGCAGGATGTTCAGATGATCATTGAGATACAGTAGGGTCGCGAGTCTTCACTCAACATTTTTGCCAGTGGGCATTGATGGGATTCATCATTTGTTTATGCTTCATTTCCGCTGTTATTATTGAATAAGCTAGCTATATGCTATGAGATTGTAATACTTTATAAATTCTGGATCATACGTTGTAGTACATGATGCACTTGTTATTTGATATTCTTATGTACTGTGTGTGCTAGCGAATCGATCCAGGGACTAGCACGGTAAGCACAGAGACATCGAATCTTATCAGATTCGGGTCGTTACAGTGTCTTAATTGACAACAAAAATTGGAAGAACTCTTTTGCTTCTGCTGCAGTGAAATTGTAACTCTGGTGTTGCTGGAGCAATTTGTCATCATCTTCTGCTTCATTCATGCGTTGTGATTGATCACCAAGCATATCGAGTCGTGCACCGTCACCATCCTTTCTTTTGCCTTTAATCTTGAGTAGAGTACCAAGGATGCTTTCACATACATTCTTCTCTACGTGCATGACATCAATGCAGTGACGTACACGTAGGAACTCCCAGTAAGGTAATACCCAGAACACTGATTTCTTCTTAAACACTTGGTCCTTGGGTGTTATTTTTGACGTCGAACCGGATCCCTTGCCAAGCACAACTTCAATTTTTTTAACCATTTTGTGGACTACTTTCCCATCATAGGGTCTTGGGCCCGTTCCTTTCTCTACCGTACCATCAAATTCAGCTATCATTTTTCGGTAAGGATGACTTTTCCTTAAGAACCTTCGATGACGCAAATACACGGTTTTGCGCGAGTTGGAAGGAAATCTACTTGTTGTCCTATCCATGCATGTGACACATCCTACTAGTTCCCTTGTTTTCTGCCCTGAACTGTTGCCTAATGCCGGCATATCTTGAATGGTGTGCAGCAGCAATGCATGTAGCCGGAGAAACTCCTTTGCGTAGGTATCATAACCGTTCACACCAAGCAACCACAATGTCTGCAGTTCTTCTACCAGTAACTGAAAGTAAATGTCGATATCATTTCCAGGTTGCTGATAACCCACAAGTATAGGGGATCGCAACAGTTTTCGAGGGTAGAGTATTCAACCCAAATTTATTGATTCGACACAAGGGGAGCCAAAGAATATTCTCGAGTATTAGCAGCTGAGTTGTCAATTCAACCACACCTGAAAGACTTAATATCTGCAGCAAAGTATTAAGTA
The DNA here is from genome assembly GCA_039707655.1 of Elymus sibiricus. Lineage (NCBI taxonomy): Eukaryota > Viridiplantae > Streptophyta > Magnoliopsida > Poales > Poaceae > Elymus > Elymus sibiricus. The sequence continues at coordinate 129,785,713 of CM077667.1, forward strand.
GCAAAGTAGTATGGAAGTAACAGTAACGGTGGCAAAAGTAACAGTAGCGGTTTTGTAGCAATCGTAACAGTGGCAGCGGAAAAGTAACTTAGCAAAGATCAATATGTGAAAAGCTCGTAGGCAATGGATCAGTGATGGATAATTATGTCGGATGGCATTCATCATGCAACGGTTATAACATAGGGTGACACAGAACTAGCTCCAATTCATCAATGTAATGTAGGCATGTATTCCATATATAGTCATACGTGCTTATGGAAAAGAACTTGCATGACATCTTTTGTCCTACCCTCCCGTGGCAGCGGGGTCCTAATGGAAACTAAGGGATATTAAGGCCTCCTTTTAATAGAGAACCGGACCAAAGCATTAGCACTTAGTGAATACATGAACTCCTCAAACTACGGTAATCACCAGAAAGAATCCCAGTTATTGTCACCCTGGGGGATGCGGATCATAACTCGTAATAGGTGTCTACAACTTGCAAGATAGGATCAAGAACACATATATATATTCATGAAAACATAATAGGTTCAGATCTGAAATCATGGCACTCGGGCCCTAGTGACAAGCATTAAGCATAGCAAAGTCATAGCAACATCAATCTCAGAACATAGTGGATACTAGGGATCAAACCCTAACAAAACTAACACGATTACATGGTAAATCTCATCCAACCCATCACCGTCCAGCAAGCCTACGATGGGATTACTCACGAACGGCGGAGAGCATCATGAAATTGGTGATGAAGGATGGTTGGTGATGACGACGGCATCGATTTCCCCTCTTCGGAGCCCAAAACGGACCCCAGATCTGCCCTCCCAAGGAAGAACAGGAGGTGGCGGCGGCTCCGTATCGTGAAACGCGATGAACACTTCGCTCTGATTTTTTTCTCCCCGAATAGGTTTATATGGAGTTGGAGTTGAGGTCGAAGGAGCTGCAGGGGGCCCACAAGCCACCTGGGCACGCCCTAGGGGGGGCGTGAGGGAGTCCTGGTTTAAGGGGTCCACGGATAGCCGACCTGTGTCTCATGGGCCGGACTATACGGGCCACTGGGTGAGCATTAGAAGATCAGGGGCCCGGTCGCCAAGGTGGAAGTTTGAAGGAACCATGGCGTGTCCTCCAACATATCGACAGTAGATAGGCGTGTTTTTTCCCTTTGATGTGCAACCGACTATGCATCTATATAAGCCGGAGGGTTTTAGGTTGAAGAACGACAGAACTCATCTAGGGTTTTAGCTACTTGATCTCGAGGTAGATCAACTCTATAATTCCCATACCATCAATATAATCAAGCAGGACGTAGGGTATTACCTCCATAGGAGGGCCCGAACCTGGGTAAAACCTTGTCCCCTTCGTCTCTTGTTACCATCGATCCAAGTCTCACAGCTCGGGACCCCCTACCCGAGATCCGCCGTTTTGACACCGACATTGGTGCTTTCATTGAGAGTTCCGCTGTGATCGCCAGAAGGAATCGATGGCTCGCCTAGTCACAAGCCATGAGATCTGCACCCAGGAGACTTTCGCCCCAGGTCAGATCCTTGCAAGCGGCGACGTCTCGTCGCGCGCTTGCCCGATCAGCCGTCTAGGCCAGATCGGAAACTTCCCCCCGATCAAGGAATCAGGTTCGGAACCTTAGAGTTCGTAGCTGATTCACGGGGAGAACTCGTCTTGGAGGAACCCTTGACCCCTATGGAGGAGCCCGCAGATCCCGACGCCTCTACGCCGAAGACATCGGACTCCACCTCCTCCGAACTACCCAGTCCGGTCGTTGTGACCGGACCCACCATGGTAGAACAGAATCCGGGATCGCTCTCGCGTGACTCTGGAACTGCGACGCCACATACTGATCCCACTCGCCTTAGCGACACGCATCCCACCATCGCCTCGTTTCTCAACGAGTTATTTGACCGGATGGAGACCATGCGTGTGGCCGATGACCAGATCCCGGTCTATGACCGGCTTGGGCTTAAACCCGACAGAAGGAAAATTCGCGTCCCCACGGTCACCCACCTTGTCGCCACCGTCGAGTGTCCGGCCGGGGGCTCGTCCCCCCAACGGCCGGAATTAAAAACAGTTTATACCCCAGTTTCCGATCACCGAGACCCCGCCTACAACCCAGACTCAGGAGTTCGCTCCGGAGATAGACCAGGATTGATCCCACACCTCGCACACAGTTCGGAGTCTTTGACTCCGAACTCCCACTGTGGCGTGGAATCAATTTTTTTCCCACCCACCTCCCAAGTCAATCACTCAAGCATCGCAGCAGACCCCCAGTCCTTGGACTCACGGGACATTAAACAGTCACCAGGAGAGTCGGTTCATCATTACTGGGCCAGACTCCTCCTCGCCAAAAACAAAGTACGGGGCTTCAGTGATCAGGAGATAATGGCAACCTTCATTCGAAACTGCCATGACAAAGGAATCCTCAACGCCTTGGCGCGACAGCACATTCGCGACTTTGCCGAGCTGACAGTTTTGGTATAGAAGTATTGTGCCATGGAAAGCGCTTGGCAAGCCGATCGGCTATTCTCGGAACCAACCTTTACCGAATACCCTAGAGGAGATCCGCAAAAAAGGATACCTCCGAAGCGGCCGGTCAAACTCGAGCCCGCTAAAAAGAGAAACAGGCCCCCTTCAGGGGTCAGTACTGTCCTAGATGGACTACTGGATAAACCTTGCCCTATACACTCCGTATCGCTGAACACAGCTCCGACTCACAGCCTTAGAGCTTGCTGGGTCGTCAGGCAGATCGCAAAAAGTGGTGAAGCCATTCTTGAGGCATCACCGTCTAACAGGCACTCCACATCGCCACCAGAATATAACGCCGAAGTCCTGACGATCTACGAAACGTTCCTCTCAAAGAACAGGAGGAAGAGAGCCCATAAAGAACTCGAGCAGATATATCATGTGGCAGCAACAAGTGCATGGGCGGACATACCCATTACCTTCGAAGATGCTGACCGACCACCCATTCTTCCCGGTCATTCACCGGCCACACTAGTCCTGAACCCCATCATCGATGGCTTCAGGTTACACAAGGTGTTGATGGACGGCGGCAGCGGTTTAAACCTGATTTACGAAGATACCCTGGAAAAGATGTAGTTCGACTGATCCCGCATCAAACATAGCAACACAACTTTTCGGGGAATCATCCCAGGGAAAGAGGCACGCTGTTCAGGACGTATCGTCCTGGATGTAGTGTTCGGCACGCCCAAAAATTACCGATCTGAAGAACTTCTCTTCCACATCGTGCCCTTCCCCAGTGGCTACCACGCCCTGTTGGGACGTGACGCCTTCGCAAAATTCCAGGCTATACCACATTACGAGTATATGAAACTTAAGATGCCAGGACCAAACGGAGTAATCACAACTGCTAGTGATCCGAATATAGCCCTACGGGCCGAAAACAAAACAGCGGCGCTTGCCCTCGAGGCTCTAGCTGAGACCTTTGCTGCAGAGGAGCTGACCGCACTTCGGTCAACAGTAGACAAAGATGATGTGATCCTCAGCAAGAGGCCCAAATCCACGTCCTTTAAACAGGCAAAGGAAATCGTTAAATTTCAGGTACACCCGACGGACCCCAACAAGACAGCGTCCATCGGAGCTCAGCTCGATCCCGTAGTGGACGAAGCGCTACGAGCATTCTTACGAGAAAACTGGGACATCTTCGCCTGGCATCCTTCCGATATGCCCGGCATCCCACGGCGGCTGGCAGAACATAGTTTGAACATCCTCGCAAGCTTTAAGCCCGTCAAACAGACTCTGCGCCGCTTTTCCGAGCCCAAACGACAAGCTATGGGTGAGGAATTAGCTAAATTGCTAGAGGCCGGATTCATTCGGGACATTAAGCACCCCGAATGGCTGGCAAACCTGGTGATGGTACCAAAGAAAGATAAATCCTGGCGGCTGTGCGTTGACTTTAAAGACCTTAAGAAGGCCTGCCCTAAGGATCCTTTCCCACTACCACACATAGACCAGATTATTGATGCCACAGCCGGACACGACTCTTTGTGTTTCCTCGATGCTTATTCTGGATACCATCAGATTAAAATGAAGGAATCCGATCAAGCGGCAACAGCATTCATCACCCCTTACGGGCCATTTTGCTTCAACACAATGCCTTTCGGGCTAAAGAACACTGGGGCTACATACCAGCGCATGATCCAGACCTGCCTCGAAAAACAAGTTGGCAAAACAGTCGAGGCGTACGTTGACGATGTGGTCATTAAAACAAACACGTCAGCCATTTGATCGACGATTTAAGGCAAACCTTTGCCAGCCTACGCGAATACGATATTCGGCTCAATCCGGAGAAGTGTGTATTCGGAGTTCCCGCTGGTAAATTGCTCGGATTCATCGTTTCCCATAGCGGAATAGAAGCGAATCCGGCCAAAATCCATGCCTTACCAGAACTTGCAGTTCCCACAGAGCTAAAGCACGTCCAAAGGTTGGCGGGTTGCGTGGCGGCGTTAAGTCGCTTTATCTCCCACCTCGGTGAAAAAGCTTTACCGCTCTACAAATTGCTGAAACGGACCAAGAATTTTGAATGGACCGACGAAGCAAAGGCTGCGTTAGAAGAAATTAAGACACTCCTGGCAAGTAACCCCATACTAACAGCACCAGGCGCGGGTGAGCCCATGTTATTATACATATCGTCCACCAACCAAGTCGTTAGCACGGTGCTCGTCGTTGAACGACAGGAGGAGGGGCACAAATTTCCGATACAGAAGCCGGTCTATTATGTGTCAGAAGTACTAACGCAATGCAAGTCCAGATACCCGCACTACCAGAAGATAGCCTATACAGTATTTATGGCATCACAGAAACTAAGACACTACTTCCAAGAGTGTTCGATCACGGTGGCATCCGAAGTACCCCTGAATGATATAATCAATAACAGGGACGCCACCGGCCGCATAGCCAAATGGGCCATTGAGCTCCTTCCTTTCGAGATTACCTACAAACCACGACGAGCTATTAAATCTCAGGTGTTGGCAGATTTCCTCGCCGAATGGACAGAAGCCGAGCTCCCCAGGGAATATAGTACATACTCCCATTGGACGATGTACTTCGATGGATCCAAAACCTTGGCCGGACTGGGGGCTGGAGTTGTTCTCACATCCCCCACAGGTGACAACATTCGATACATGTTGCAGATCATGTATGCCGACTCCAACAATGCAGCCGAATACGAAGCCCTCTTGCACGGTCTTCGGATGGCAGCTTCAATGGGCATACAGCGGCTGGAGGTACGGGGAGACTCCAACCTGGCCATCTCTCAAGTCAACGGCGAGTTCGATGCCAAGAATCCAAAGATGGCGGCATATAGAAACGCTGTCCTGAAGATATCCGCATGGTTCGAGGGGTTGGAATTTCACCACGTCGCCAGAGACGACAACCAAGCTGCCGATATACTGGCTCGCATAGGAGCCAAACGCGACCCTGTCCCACCAAACACTTTCCTGGAACGGCTCTTTAAGCCATCCGTGGATTGGCAGGACGATCAAAAGGGCGCCGATCTCACCAGTGCAGACGAGGTTGTTCCCCCTGTAAACGAACCAGACGACCAAATCATCGGCGGCTCCGTAATGGACGAAACGCCCTCGGCTCACGAGGTCATGGCAGTAATCACGCCATGGACCGAGCCCTTCCTCGCCTACCTCCTTCGCAAAGAACTCCCCGACGATCAGACGGAGGCGCGGCGCATAGTTCGGCGCTCCAAAGCCTTCAAGGTACACGAAGGTGAGTTGTACAAGAAGAGCACCACCGGAATACTACAACGGTGCATATCTGAGGAAGAAGGGCGACAGCTCTTAGCCGAAGTCCACGCAAGGATGGGCGGTCATCACGCCGCAGCAAGAGCCTTAGTAAGCAAGGCCTTCCGGGCTGGGTTCTTTTGGCCCACAGCTCGGGCGGACGCCCAGTCACTTGTCAAATATTGCGTGGGGTGTCAACTTTTTGCAAATCAGAGTCACATGCCCCCAACAGCTCTTCGGACTATTCCGATTACCTGGACCTTCGCGGTCTGGGGGCTGGACATGGTCGGACCACTTAAAGGGGGGACCAAGAAGAATAAATACTTACTGGTCATGGTCGACAAGTTCACTAAATGGATAGAGGCAAAACTTGTCAAATCAGCCAAATCCGGACCAGTAATCGACTTTATATCCGGCGTGGTACACCATTACGGTGTCCCGCACAGTATAATAACTGACAATGGATCCAATTTCACGGCCCAAGAGGTCAAAGACTGGTGCGCAAAGATGGGCATCAAGCTCGGTTACGCATCGGTTTATCACCCGCAGACTAATGGACAAGTCGAACGAGCAAACGGCCTCATAATGAGCGGCATTAAGCCACGTTTGGTCCGGTCTCTGCAAGAGTCCGATTGTCATTGGGTAGAGGAGCTCGACTCCGTTCTATGGGGCTTGCGCACCACCCCGAATAGATCAACGGGATACACAACGTTCTTCATGGTCTATGGGGCCGAAGCGGTCCTTCCTTGTGATATTATTCACGATGCACCAAGGGTGCGCATGTACGAGGAAAGAGAGGCCGAGTTAGATTGGCAAGATGACTTGGACGCCTTGGAAGAGGAGCGCGACATAGCTCGGGCCCGTTCTACCTTTTATCAACAGCAGGCCCGGCGTTACCAGAGCAGGGAGGTCAGGGCACAAGCATACAACATGGGCGAACTCGTCCTACGGCTCCCGGAGAAGCAGAAGCATAAACTCAATCCCAAATGGGAAGGCCCCTTCATCATCGACGAGGTACTCACAGGAGGGGCTTACCGTCTTCGAAACCCGCAGGACAACCGCCTTGAACCAAACCCATGGAACGCAGCTCGTCTTCGACGCTTCTACGTCTAGACCGGTGTTGTCATACTTTTTACCCTTCTCTTTTCTTTCTTTTCTTTGTTATTTCTTCTCCCTCCCACCCTGATTTTTGGCAGGTTTGAATTCTATTTTCTTCCCAACTCTATGTTCGGTTCGACCGATCTTGTACTAAAGATTTTCGGCCTACACCCTTAAGTGTTAAATCCGAACACAGTACCCGGGGGCTTATTTACGAAGCCAATGCTTTTATATTATAAGCGCTTATTCACATTTATTGTGTACGCATACTTTCCTTGTCGTTTTTACGCCATCATATGCATCAATTCGAACTAAGAATTTGCCAAGCTGGGTTGCCTTGCTCCTGTGCTTACCCTCTACGTTCCCGATTGTTCGGCTAGAGGGTAAAGGGAGCACCTCTGCGATTGTTACGACCGGGTCATCCGGATACGTACCTCAGACGGGTGAAGCCAAAAGCTAGCTATCTTCAGTAGACAATTGATCGGCTACGACAGATTTAACTAATACACTTATGGTCGTCATGACCATTATTCGGGCTTCTTCCCTCACACAAGCCCTTAACCGCATACTAACAGTATACTGCCTTTTCCTACGATTTACGTAGAACCCTGAAGAAAGGTATCGATAGTGGTACTATTTTCTTCGGAAGATGTTTCTTACGCTAAGCAGTAATATAACATATCTCCCTGTGTGCTTTCTGTCTGTTCGCACCACATGGCCGGATTGCCTGTTTCCTCGAACACAATTCCCTACCCTAGGGTGATAATTTACAAGGAACACTCCCAAGCTCTTAGTGCGGGAGGCTGAAGCCGATGGCCGGTTAAGACAAAGTTTACAACACAGATGGAGCAATCCTTCGATTATTAAAGTACATAGCTACATATAATCATACATCTGGCTGCCGATTGAGATTATCGATTATGTTGTCCAGGGAGCAATCTTCTTGTGAGAGACGGGCGGCAGGCATCACTTGGTCGTATACCAGGTGGAGCGGCACTTCTTGTCCATCTGACCCTACTGGCCCAACCCGAGCCATACGCTCGGGGTTAAGTCCGGTATAGCAGGTCTTGATCATCGCCCACGCCTCTCGCGCTCCCTCCCGACAAGCCGATGTCTTCCAAAGCTCGTACCTAGTTCGGGCTCCCTTGAAGCGATCGACCAGTTCGGTCATCCCCTCCGGAGGTTGCTCGGCAGGCCATAGTGCTTTCACCATGCTCTTCATGGCCTTCCGAGCCCGCTCATGAAGGGCGGACAGCTCCTTCAGAAGATTCCCCTGGTAGGATCCGATTTCCTCTTCGGATCGCCCAGACAGCAAACCTGCACATGAGATACGGCATGCGTATTACACCTCCTTCATAAGAGGCAATTTCTGATGTTAAAATCACACTTACCGAACATGCCTCTCTGTAATTTTTGGTTTTCTCCTTGGGCCTGGGCCAATTGAGCCTTTAAGCTCTCAATCTCTTCGGATTGCTTTTTGGTCTCCTCCGTCAGGCGGTTCTTCTCTTCAAGGTGCCGTTGTAAAACACGATAGCCAGCCTCCTGCTGGGACTCAGCATATTGCTGAGATTCTCGGGCTACATCCAAATCCTTTTGTAATTGCCCTATTGATTCAGCTGCTACATAGTACCCTTGCGTAAGCATGGGGATATACTAAAGATCAGCAGAATAAATATACTTACCGTGTGCCTCCCGAGTAAAGCTCTTCACTTGCTCCAACTCGGCCTTCACAGATTCGACCTGTGTTCGGCTGGCTTCCAGTTCCTTGGCCAGCTGCTCGCACTGTTGCTTAGAGGCCTGCATTACCAGCAAGTTAATACGGGGATCCTTAATTCGGTCGTACCGACCAATTTAAGGCTCGGGGGCTACTGAGTCTACACGAGTGTTCGAACTTTAATAATCGACTACTTACCTGCAGGCTGGACGATATCAATTTCACGACCTCCCCGAACCCAGCTCGGGTGGCTCCGAGATGCGCATCCGCCGTGCGCAGAGCACCGAACTCTTGTTCGGAAAAGGCCGGATGACGCAGGGCTTCTCGTCGCCGCCGATGATGCATAGCACTCCCAATCTCTGATTTGGTGACAGATATGGCGTCACCAGAATCGGCTAGGGCGGGATTGACGGTGGGGGCTCCCGCAGCAGGATCAGTATGGGCGGAAGGCCTGGAATCTTGAGCACCGCCGGACGTCCTGGCGACGTCCTCGGCGGGTGATGGCCGAACCCTTTGCCTGAATATTTTGACAAAAAGGTCTCTTGTCGGACTTTATCAAATCATGATACTAAATCCAGCGATCGAGCGAAATACCTTTGGGATGAACTCGTAGGTGCACTCGCCCCTGCGACCGGCTCATTTGCCGGATCCTTGTTGCTTTCCAATCCAGGCGCTGCCGCTGCTGCCAGTGTATGTCGCGCGGATCTACGGCGCTTGGGTGTAGGAGCCGGCGCATTGGGGTCAGTAGAGGACACTTGCCTCTTGCGGGATGTTTTCTTCTTCTTGCTTGCCGCAGGAGAAGGGAAGGATCCAGGGTAATCGGCAATAATGGCCACCTTGGAGCCATCAAGGCCCTCTTGGTATAAAACCCTGTTTTCGAGTTCGATTGACAGGTCTGGGTCTTCATGATAGCCCAGATCATCATCGCGGTCATAGTCCTCGGGCTGAGGGGCCGGACAGTTGACTGTCTCGATAAAGCTCCTCCATTCCTGTTTACATAAAGATAAAAGACTTCGGTCAAGAAGGGACAAATTGAGAACCCGAATTATGGTCACGGGAGTGAAAGGCTCACCTATTCGATGGGATTATGGCTTGAGTATCCCTCCTTGGTCGATCGCTGAATGAAATCTTCTTGCTCCCCTTTGTATAGGTCAGCAAGTGCGGCGGCCAATGCCGTTTGATCGGCAGGACCCAGTCTTCGGGAGCGAGTAGTGTCGCTTGTCCCGTTGTAGCACCACAAGGGGTGTATCCTCTATTGGAGGGGTTGGACGCACCGGGAAATGGCAGCGGCCATGACGTCTATGATGGTCAGCTTATGATGGGCTAGTATCCTCACGCGGGCTGCTAAGCGCTGTACCTCAACGCTGTCCTCCTGGGACAAGCTCTTCGGGCGCCAGTTGTACCTTTTCTTCAAAGGGGCATCGGAGTATTCGGGCAGACCCCTCCGAGATGGATCAAATAAAGGGACGTCCTTGATATAAAACCATTCCAATGTCCATAGTTCGGATTCCTTCGGTGTCCCCACGGGGTATCCCGTCCCCGCTATGCGGCATACTTCGGCTCCGCCAACCTCAAAAATTGTCTTATCTCGAGTGCGAGGGACGAGGCAAAAGTATTTCCTCCACAACTCGAAGTGCGCCTCGCAGCCCAGGAACATCTCGCAAAGGGCGATGAAACCCGAGATGTGCAGAATAGACCCTGGGGTGAGGTGGTGTAGCTGGATCCCATAAAACACCAGTAACCCTCTCAGGAACGGATGAATGGGAAACCCGAGGCCTCGCAGGAGGAATCGCACAAAGCACACATGCTCGCCCTTATGTGAATGGGGGAAATTCTCCGCGAGGGCCTCGCCGTTGAAAGACGTCAAACCGGCGCGGACGGCTGTCAGATCCGAGGAAGGAAGGTACCCTTGGGTCTCGAGGTCGCGAAGTCGAAGGAGCGACACGGAGCAGCTAGTCCAGTCCCCGGGACGGGATCCGTAAGGATTCGAGGAGGAACTGGGGGCGCTCGCCATCTTTGGTGGAGACCTTTCGCTGGAGGTTTTTTCCGGTGGAGAAGAAGATGTGGCTTGGACCGCAACTCAGTTTGTTTAAAGGGGTGGTATCTCATTTGTGTCAAAGGGTAGTTTTGTAAAAAGCTGCTGAACCGCTCGTCTCCCCACGATGCGCGAAGTCCAAGAAACACTATTACTGTGGACCCGGCAATCCCGCGATGTTTGGGATTTCGCCGATGATAGGATGGTTGCCGAACAAGAAGGATGGAGGGACTCGCCTCGCAAGCCGAAGACATGCAAGATTGTCCGAATATGCCTCGGCGTTGGAGGCTAGTCCGGGGGCTACTGAGGGAGTCCTGGTTTAAGGGGTCCTCGGATAGCCGACCTGTGTCTCATGGGCTGGACTATACGGGCCACTGGGTGAGCATTAGAAGATCAGGGGCCCGGTCACCAAGGTCGAAGTTTGAAGGAACCATGGCGTGTCCTCCAAGATATCGACAGTAGATAGGCGTGTTTTTTCCCTTTGATGTGCAACCGACTATGTGTAAACCCTAGGTACCCCTGGCATCTATATAAGCCGGAGTGTTTTAGGTTCTAGAACGACAAAACTCATCTAGGGTTTTAGCTACTTGATCTCGAGGTAGATCAACTCTGTAATTCCCATACCATCAATATAATCAAGCAGGACGTAGGGTATTACCTCCATAGGAGGGCCCGAACCTGGGTAAAACCTTGTCCCCTTCGTCTCTTGTTACCATCGATCCAAGTCTCACAGCTCGGGACTCCCTACCCGAGTCCACCGGTTTTGACACCGACAGGGCGCCCCCCTGGCTTGTGGCCAATGGGTGGACCCCCTCCGGTTGATTCTTTTGCCAGTATTTTTTATTAATTCCAAAAATATTCTCCGTAAATTTTCAGGTCAATCTGAGAACTTTTATTTCTGCACAAAAATAACACCAAGGCAATTCAGCTAAAAACAGCGTCAGTCCGGGTTAGTTCCATTCAAATCATGCAAATTAGAGTCCAAAACAAGGGCAAAAGAGTTTGGAAAAGTAGATACGATGGAGACGTATCAACTCCCCCAAGGTTATCCCATTGCTTGCCCTCAAGCAATTCAGTTGACAAACTGAAAGTGACAAAGAAAAACTTTTACAAACTCTGTTTGATCTTGTTGTTGTAAATATGTCTAACTGATGTTCAGATTTTCAGCAAAGATTATGGACTGACCACATTCACAATAACATTTAGGTCTCACATTTACTCATATCAATGGCATAATCAACTAGCGAGCAATAATAATAAATCTCGGATGACAACAATTTTATCAAAACAATCATGATACAATATGATATAATGGTATCTCGCTAGCCCTTTCTGAGACTGCAAAACATAAATGCAGAGCACCTCTGAAGAACAAGGACTGACTAGACATTGTAATTCATGGTAAAAGAGATCCAGTCATAGTCATACTCAATATCAATTAATAACAAAGCATATAAATGACGGTGGTGCTCTCTAACTGGTGCTTTTTATAAGAGGAGGATGACTCAACAGTAAGTAAAATAGATAGGCCCTTTGCAGAGGGAAGCATTGATTTGCAGAGGTGCCAGAGCTCGAGCTTTTAAAATAGGGATGAATAATAATTTTGAGCGGTATGCTTTCATTGTCAACATAACAACCGAGAGATCTCGGTATCTTCCATGCTAGATACATTATAGGCAGTTCCCAAACAGAATAGTAAAGTTTTTACTCCCCCTCCACCAATCAATCACACTCCACGGCGAGCCGAATCCACGGGTACCGTCCATACAAACAACAATCCTGGGGGAGTTTTGTTTCATTATATTTTGATTTGATTTTTGAGCATGGAACTGGACATCCCGAATACCAGCCACTTTCTCGTGAATGATAGTGAATCAACACATATCGTGAGAATAACCCACCTAGCATGGAAGATACTGACAGCCCCTAGTCACTACATGAGCGATTCGGGCATACAAAACAGAATATTATTTGAAGGTTTAGAGTTTGGCACATGCAAATTTACTTGGAATGGAAGGTAAATACCGCATATAGGTAGGTATGGTGGACTCATATGGAACAACCTTGGGTTTATGGAAATGGATGCACAAGCAGTATTCCCGCTTAGTACAGGTGAAGGCTAGCAAGAGACTGGGAAGCGACCAACTAGAGAGCGACAACAGTCATAAACATGCATTGAGATTAACCAACATTGAATGCAAGCATGAGTAGGATATAAATCATCATGAACATAAATATCGTGGAGGCTATGTTTATTTTCTTTCAACTACATGCGTGAACATGTGCCAAGTCAAGCCACTTGAATCATTCAGAGGAGGATACCATTCTATCATACTACATCACAACCATTTTTAAAAATGCATGTTGGCACTCAAGACAAACCATTATACACTCTTAGCTAATTAAGCATGGCATGAGTAATTATAATCTCAAATTGTTATTGCAAACATGTTTCATCCATAATGAGCTGAATCCAGAACGATGAGCTAATCATATTTACAAAAACAAAATAGGTCGAGTTCATACCAGCTTTTCTCCATCTCAATCACTTCATCATATATCGTCATTATTGCCTTTCACTTGCACGACCGAACGGTGTGAATAATAATAAGAGTGCACGTGCATGGGACTAAGCTGGAATCTGCAAACAATAACTCAAAGGAGAAGGCAAGGTAATATGGGCTCTCTGTAAGATAAACAACAATGCATATGAGAGCCACTCAACATTTTCATCGTGGTCTTCTCCTCTCGACCCAAAAAAATTTCAAAACAAGTACGAGAAAAACTATTTACACGGGAAAGCTCCCAACAAGCAAAAGAAGAACGAGAAATCTCTTTGGGTTTTCTTTTAATGATACAACTAAACAAACTAAAAGGTAAAGCTAGAACTAATTTTTTTTGGATTTTCTCAAGGTTAATTAAGCACAAAAGAAGAAAGCGGAAAGAAGAAATAAAATACCATGGATGATTCAATGAAAAAGTGTAAGCACCGACTACTAAGATGAGTGTGTGAACATGAATGTAATGTCGGTGAGAAATACGTACTCCCCCAAGCTTAGGCTTTTGTCCTAAGTTGGTCTAGGGCCATGGCTGGCCCGGATAATATCCAAAGTCAGAGTTGGGGTTGTATTGGGCTGCGGCAACTACTGCCTGAACGGCTGCAACACGGAGGCGAGCGGCTTTCGCCTCTCTCTCGTACTCGTTTGCCTCCTCCCTGGTTATAAAGTGTCTCCGTTTTTCCTAAAAGTTAAAGAAGGCAGGAGCAGGAAGGGTAATATGGACAACACGCTGTCTATCAAAAATTAGTCGGTACAGGAAGGACTGTTCGTTCCTCTCAAGAAACTGGTAGCGCGCCATAGCCTCATAATCAAGAAAAGCAGGTGGTAACTCAATATCATTCCCCCTTATGGGTACCCCAAGATAATTAGCTACACGAGTGGCATAAATCCCGCCAAAGAAATCTCCTTCCTTAGCATTTTTATGTAGCCTCCTAGCAATAATAGCCCCCAAGTTATATCATCTATCACCTATTACCGCACTCTTAAGAATACTAAGATCAGGTACACAAAGGTGGCTATGATCATGTTTACCGTTAATACATCTACCTATGAAGAGAGCAAAATAATGTATAGCAGGAAAGTTAATGCTCCCCAAGGTAGCCTGTGTAATGTTTCTAGTTTCTCTCACAGTGATGCTAGCAAGAAAATCATTATATTCAGTTTTGTGAGGATCACTATGGCTGTCCCATTGTGGAATTTTGCATGCACGGTTAAAATCTTCTAGGTCCATAGTATAGGATTCATCATAAAGATTTAATAGAACAGAATGCGTATTACGCCTGGATGAAAATTCAAACCTCCGCACGAAGGAATCAGTGAGTTCATAATATTGCTTGCATTGGTCTGAAACGAAATCTTCAAGGCCAGCATTTCGTATGTACGCGTAAAATTCTTCCTTGAAACCGGCATGAACCATGAATTGATCCGACGGCCATTCACAAGGCCGCACTTGATCTTCCCTCGGTGGTTCAAAGTCGGGCTCACGTATCGCGAATCTCGGGGCCTTCTTGCTCGAGGAACCACCTTGGTATATTCTCCTCAACATCTTTCTTTCTCTGAAAAATTTCTGAAATTTTTAGTGACTCAAAATAAAGGTGAACAAAACTCAAAAAAACTTATAGCAACTATTCCCACAAGTGCCTAGAGGCTATATCATGCATCAAAACTACTTGGGACCATACAAATTTGACATGCAAGCTCAAGAACATGGTCACCACAGCAGCAAAAATTTGCAATATATAAAGCACTAAAACAAAAACTAATTGGACCATTGGAGGAGTCACATACCGAAGATCAATCCCTCAAACCAGCTTTGGAAATGGAGCTTTGCACAAGGAGATAAAAAATGGTAGCAAAATAAGCTAGGACACGGGTTTGAGCAATGGTGGGATTTTTTCTGGAGGAAGACGAATTGGATGGGTGCTGGAATAAGTGAGGAGGGCCTATGTGGGACCCACAAGCCAGGGGGGCGCGCCCAGGGGGTGGGCGCGCCCTGTAGGCTTGTGGCCCACTGGTGCAGCCCCCTGATGTGTTCTCAGTGCCAGAAATTCTTAAATATTCCAGAAAAACTCATACTACATTTTCAGGGCATTTGGAGAACTTTTATTTTCAGGTCATTTTTTATTGCACGGATAAATCGGAAAACAGAAGTATAATAGTATTTTTTTCTTTATTTAATCTATATAACAGAAAGTAAAAGTTGGGTACAGAAGGTTGTGCCTCCTAAATTCATCCATCTCATGCTCATCAAAAAGAATCCATCAATAAGGTTGATCAAGTCTTATTGACAAACTTTTTTCGAATGACACGGAACCGGAGACTTTTCGAATAACACTAGGTTACCTCAATGGGGATATGCATGTCCCCAACAATAAGTATATCATATTTCTTTTTGGCAGTAGGGAGATGGAATTCAAAATCTCCAATAATAATCGTTGAAATTTTTTCAATGGAGTTGATACTATGAACTTGAGGTCGTTTCTTCGGAAAGTGTACCGTATGCTCATTACCATTAACATGAAAAGTGACATTGCCTTTGTTGCAATCAATAACAGCCCCTGCTGTATTCAAAAAAGGTCTACCAAGGATGATCGACATACTGTCGTCCTCGGGAATATCAAGAATAACAAAGTCCGTTAGGATAGTAACATTTGCAACTACGACAGGCACATCCTCACAAATACCGATGGGTAAAGCAGTTGATTTATCAGCCATTTGCAAAGAGATTTCAGTAGGTGTCAACTTATTCAAATCAAGTCTACGATACAAAGAGAAAGGCATAACACTAACACCAGCTCCAAGGTCACATCAAGCAGTTTTAACATAGTTTCTTTTAATAGAGCATGGTATAGTAGGTACTCCGGGATCTCCTAGTTTCTTTGGTATTCCACCCTTAAAGGTATAATTAGCAAGCGTGGTGGAAATCTCAGCTTCCGGTATCTTTCTTTTATTTGTCACAATATCTTTCATATACTTAGCATAAGGAGACATTTTCAGAATATCAGTCAACACTACTAGGGAAAAGCCTAGCAGTAGTGCGGGTATTATGTATAGCAGTAGCGCGGGCACCCGCGCTACTGATACGGCGCTACAGCTAACCTGTAGCAGTAGCGCGTGTTGGCCCGCGCTGCTGCTATACATGCGTAGCAGTAGCGAGCTCCAAAGAAGAGCGCTACTGCTAATATCTGTAGCGCCTTGTATTAGGCCGCGCTACTGGTAATGGTACGCTGCTGCTAACTTTACTCCCTGCGCTACTGCTAACTTTATTAGTTTCTGATTTTTTTTCTGCATATTTGTTTTGTATTTGAACAGCCTCAATAGCTCGTTGCACCCTCCCTTTCCAGGAGGCCAAATCATTGCTGAACATGCCCATGGCGTGATTGTTAATCTTTTTCATCTTCGGATCATCCCACGGTTGTTCTATGCCATCATCCCGGTCGGGGAACTTGAATCTCTTGTGCAACTTCGTCAGGAGCAACTGCCTCAAATGTTCTTTACTCCTTAAGTCATCGTCGTTGATGCTCGCGCATTCCCGTAGGATGCATCCTACTTGGTTCCCATAGCACTTGCGAGGTTCTTCCGGCTCTAATGGCTCAAACTTGCCAGGGTGCATCTTTGTGATCACCAGTCGTCCGATGCCGAGTTTGTTAGGTTTTCATATCCTCTCCTTTTCTGCTTCTTCTTTTCGGTAGCGACATCGGCGCCGGTACCTTCCCCGCCGGTATCTTCCCCGCCGGTACCTTCCCCGCCGGTCTCGGCGCCGCCATCGGTGCCGGCGCCATCGGTGTCGATGTCGGCGTCAGTACCATCATCGAGGCTGACCTGCAAACCTTGACTGTGCTTAGCAGACAAAAAGTCGAGGAACTGTTGTTCACCCTCATAATCCATCTCTTCTGCATCTTGGTCAGAAGGCACGGTTTCTTCGTTGTTCGATATGTTTCCTATGATTAAGTCTCCTCGTTTAATTCTAAAACTATAAAAAAAAATGAGAAATGACATAAAAAAAGATCTATGTTTGCCGGAATGCCGTTTCCCAGCAAATCCCGGCACTCGATATGCCTACTTTCTAGCACAAGTCATGCCAAAATTCACGGGAAATTTCGGCATGACCTTTGCTAAAAAGTGGACATATCGAGCGCCTGAAATTCACCGGAACGGAAATGAATCGACATTCCGGCAAAACATAGGCCACTCGGATCATTTACCCTGCACATAATCAACATTTTCCAAATATGACATGCCAAAACATCACATGTCCAAATATGACATGTCCAAATTCCAAATATGACATGTCCAAATCACATGTCCACATATCACATGTCCACTTCAAATTCTGTTTTTTTAAATAGCAACAATTGCTTTAACTAAAAAATTTAAATAGCAACAGTTGCTTTAACTAATCTGTCCACTTCAAATTCTGTTTTTTTAAATAGCAACAATTGCTTAAACTAAAAAATTTAAATAGCAACAGTTGCTTTAACTAATCTGTCCTAGGTTTCATACTAATTCTAATTAACTAACTAGCACTATAAAATTTAAATAGCAACAATTGCTTAAACTAAAAAAATGCAAGAAACCTATATAATCAATTCTGTTTTTTCTTTTAACTACACCTAAAACACCTAACCCTAAATTTCTGTCCTAATTTGACGAAGAACCTAATTAACCTACTGCCCTAACTAACTAGGGTTCATACTAACTAGGGTTCATAATATAGCCAAATTAACCTACTAGCAGAGAGAGGAGGAGCGGTGGGGAGCTTACAGAGGGTGCAGGGGCGAGGAGGCAGGTCCGACGACGGCCGAGGTTGGGAGGGGAGGAAGCAGAGGCGGGAGGAGTGGTGCGCCGGGGCCGGGGTTGGGGACGTGGGCGAGGTCGCCGGGGTCGGGGGGTCGGGGGCGAGCGCCGGGGTCAGGGGGTCGGGGGCGAGCGCCGAGGCTGGGGGGTCGGGGGCGAGCGTCGGGGTCGGGGGCGAGGGCAGGACTCCGGCGAGGTCGAGGGCGAGGGCAGGGCTCCGGCGCTTGAGGCAGGGGCGTGGGCGAGGTCGCCGGGGTCGGGGGGTCGGGGGCGAGCGCCGGGGTCGGGGGCGAGGGCACGACTCCGGCGAGGTCGAGGGCAAGGGCAGGGCTCCGGCGCTTGAGGCAGGGGCGCGGCGAGGGCACGGGATCCGGCGGCGACGAGGGGGGAGAAGAGAGAGTGGGGATTTGGGGGAAGAAGCAGAGGCAGGAAGCCCGCTAGGGGGTTAAGTCAACATAGCAGTAGCGCGTTTCCGCCAAACGCGCTATAGCTAAGTTATCTATAGCGCGTTTCTCCAAGAAGCGCTACTGCTATCACAGGTAGCTATAGCGCATTTCTCCAAAAGGCGCTACTGCTATTTTGACTAGCTATAGCTCTTTTTCGGAAAAGCGCTACTGCTATAACCAGTACCTATAGCAGTTTTCCTGTTTGTTTCTTCTATTGTCTTTTCCTTTATTTTCTCTTCCTTTTCTTTTCTTCTTTTTATTTTCTTTTCTTTTCCTTTTTTCTGAGAGCAGGAACGAAGGGAAGGTGATACAATTTATATAACTAAGGCGATATATATTGCATCATTTGACGGTTAAGTATGTATACAAAATAGGAACATATATAGTACATCATTTGACCCATGCATAACGGTTAGTGTGTACACAAAATAGGAACATATATATTACATCATTTGACCGATAACGGTTCCTCAGCGTCGACGTTTTCGTTTTTGAGTGAGCTTCTTTCCCTTCTTGGCCGGTGTTTTCCGTAACGTGTCTAACTCCTCTTGAAGTAGCCCCAGATACAGATTAATATTATTTCCCGGTTGTTTCAGCCCTTGAATCAGCATGCTCATGTGTATGTACTTCGACTTCATGCACAACCAGGGGGGGAGGTTGTACATCCATACAAACACGGGCCATGTGCTATGGTTGGTGTTCTGGTTGCCAAACGGATTCATGCCATCGGTACACGCGCCGAGCACGATGTTCCTTGCATCACATGCGAAATACCGATATTCGCCGTTGAATGTTCTCCACTGGCTTCCATCCACGACGTGTCTCAGCTTCGGATCATCTCCATCGTCGGGCTTCTTCCTCTCCGCGTGCCAGCGCATGAGCTTTGCTTCCTTGGGATCTACGAAATACCGCTGGAGACGGGGAGTGATCGGTAAGTACCATACAACTTTCTGGGGAGATTTCTTCCCGGCCTTCTTGTATCGAGAAGCATTGCACACCGGACAACTTGTTTTTTCCGCGTGCTCCTTCCGATAAATTATGCAATCGTTGATGCATGCATGGCATCTAACGTGCGGCAGATCAAGAGGGCACACGATCTTCTTGGCCTCATCCACACTAGTAGGACATAGATTCCCCGCAGGAAGAACATCCTTTAGGTACTTGAGAAGCTCATCGAGGCTAGTGTCGGTCCATTTGTTTTTAGCATTCATCTTCAGGAGTTTTAGCGTGAAACTCAAGCGGGTCACCTCGGGATTGCAACCATGATACAATGGAGTGTTTGAGTCTACCACCAGTTGCTGCAGCTTGGCCTCCTCTCTAGAAGCAGCTCTATCAGTACTCGTCTCCTTGCGAAGCAGTGCTTGAACATGAGGGTCCTGCACGATTGAACTTAGTACCGACGAATTCTGCGGCATGGAGTCCACGTTTTCTCCGCCGCCATGTCCGGCCCCTTCTCCGCCGCCATGTCCGGCCTCTTCCCCGCCACCATGTCCGGCCCCTTCTCCGCCGCCATGTCTGGCCTCTTCCCCGCAGCCATGTCTGGCCCCTTCTCCGCCGCCATTATCGATCATCTCTTCGTCTTGCCCCGTTTCGTCATTGCCTGCCCCGTCGGCGTCCTCAACATCATCATCCTCATCTTCAATTATCCACCGAGTATAGCCATCCATGAAACCAGTCATGAGCAGGTGCGCCATCACACGACCATCGTCATAGGGGTCGAGCCAAGCTCGTCCTTTGCATCTTCGACACGGACATAAAACCTCTGTCAGGTTATTTTCTTTCATGTCCTGCACCGCCGACCGCAACCACCTGTCCACCACCGTTCCACTAACCATCATGAACGCCTGCACGGTCATAATAAACAAATTGATTATAAAAATGCATGCATGCATCAAAGTCATACAAACATTCGACATGACCTTCCCTAAAAATAGGACATATAGAGTTTGCCCGGAATTCGCCGAAACGGAAATAAATCGACATTTCGGCAAAACATAGGAGACTCACAAGCACAATTCGGTGGCAACTCATGCCACACACACACAATTTCCATCATATCGCCCGATTATGTCATATCGCACACATACACATATTTCCATTCTTGCAAAAGCATAAATTTTTAATCACCTATCTCGAGATCGAGCACGGTGATGATGATGTCGATAGGTGTCGCCACACACACCTATGGAATGATCAAAAGTGGACAAAGCTCTTCTTGACAAGGCTATAGATCTAGTTAGGGAGGTACATAGGTCACTTCACTAAATGCTAGCTAGATCTACCTAGCTAGCTAGTTTGGGAGGAGACAAGTTCAACTAGTGGAGGGGGAAGGAAAAAGAGAAAGGAGATGCATCAATGGAGGTTGGTGTAGTTAGCTAGGAGTAATAAAGAGAGAGAAAGATAGATAGAAGAAGGAGAGTAATGGGGGGGGAGAAGTAGTGAGGAAGAAGCAAAGTGAGGGAGAGAGGAGGTGGGAGCTAGGGGAAAGTGAGGAAGAGAGGAGGGGAGGGGGAGGGAAAAGGTGGTATGGCTGCGGCTTAGCAGTAGCGCTGGGAGCAAAACGCGCTGCTGCTAATAAGATAGCAGTAGCGCTCCTCTGTCACACGCGCTACTACTAAGCGGGGCCCGCCATGTGGCCAGTTTCAAAATTAGCAGTAGCGACATGAAAAAATAGCGCGCTACTACTATTACATTAGCAGTAGCGCGGTTATCGTGGGCGCGCTACTGTTAAACCTAGCGTGGCGGGAACGGTCGGTCAATTTTAGTAGCAGCGCGGTTCTACCGAGCCGCGCTACTGCTAAGTTGGTAGCAGTAGCGCCTGTCTGCAGACCATGCTACTGCTAATTAGCAGTAGCGCCCCATCCTATCCCGCGCTGCTGCTATGATTCTGTGTATAAGGTTTTCCCTAGTAGTGCAAGCGCATACGCAAAAAGACACGTCTAAGCATTTCAACAAAGCTCTCAAAATCCTCATCATCCTTTTTCTTGGATGGCTTAGGAGGAAAGGGCATGGGTTTCTGAACCCAAGGTTCTCTTTCTTTACCATGCTTCCTAGCAACAAAGTCTCTTTGTCATATCTTTTGTTCTTAGGTTGTGGGTTATCAAGATCCACAGTAGGTTCAATCTCCACATCATTATCATTACTAAGTTGAGCACCAACATGAACATCATCATTAATATTATCACTAGGCTCATGTTCA
This sequence comes from Elymus sibiricus, assembly GCA_039707655.1. NCBI lineage: Eukaryota > Viridiplantae > Streptophyta > Magnoliopsida > Poales > Poaceae > Elymus > Elymus sibiricus. The sequence continues at coordinate 129,807,316 of CM077667.1, forward strand.
TTACCAGATTGTGTCTCAGCATCATAAATAGAAATATCATTTGGGTTTTCAGGTGTAGCTATAATAGGTTCACTAGCATGCAAAGTCCTATCATCATTCTTTTTCCTTTCGTTACTAGGACGACTAGGTGCATCAGTATTAATTCTCTGAGAATCTTGCTCAATTCTCTTAGGGTGGCCCTCAGGATACAAAGGTTCCTGAGTCATTTTACCACCTCTAGTCACAAATCTAACAGAATGATCATTGTTCTTACCATTCATCTCATTAAGCAAATCATTTTGTGCTTTAAGTACTTGTTCTACTTGAGTAGTTACCATGGAAGCATGTTTACTAATAAGCTTAAGATCATTGATAGTTCTACTGATATAATCACCTAAGCGATCAAGCATGTAAGCATTATGTTTCAATTGTCTACTAACATAAGCATTGAAATTTTCTTGCTTAACAATAAAGTTATCAAACTCATCCAAGCATTGGCTAGCATTTTATTATAAGGACTATCACCTTCATCAAATCTACGGAGAGAATTTACCTCTACTACCTGTGTCGGGGTATCAAGACCATGTATTTCTTCAATAGGTGGTAAATTCTTAACATCTTCAGCTTTAATACCTTTTTTCTTTAGTAGATTTCTTTGCCTCTTGCATATCTTCAGCACTGAGAAATAGAATACCTCTTTTCTTCGGAGTTGGCATTGGAGGTGGTTCGGGAATAGTCCAATCATTATCATTGCTCAATATATTATTCAATGGTAGTTCAGCTTGTTCAACAGTTCGTTCCCTGAAAAACACAACCAGCACAACTATCTAGGTGGTCCCTAGAAGAATCGGTTAGTCCATTATAAAAGATATCAAGTATTTCATTTTTCTTGAGAGGATGATCAGGCAATGCATTAAGTAATTGGTGAAGCCTCCCCCAAGCTTGTGGGAGACTCTCTTCTTCAATTTGCACAAAGTTAAATATTTCCTGCAAGACAGCTTGTTTCTTATGGGCAGGAAAATATTTTTCAGAGAAGTAATATATCATATCATGGGGACTACGCACACAACCAGGAGCAAGAGAATTAAACCATATCTTAGCATCACCCTTTAATGAGAAAGGAAACAACTTAAGAATATAGTAATAACGATTTTTTTCCTCATGAGTAAATAGGGTGGCTATATGATTCAATTTAGTAAGATGTGCCACAACAGTTTCAGATTCATAACCGTGGAAAGGATCAGATTCAACCAAAGTAATTAACTCAGGATCGACAGAGAATTCATAATCCTTATCAGTAACAAAGATAGGTGAAGTAGCAAACTTAGGATCATATTGCATTCTAGCATTCAAAGATTTTTTCTTCCATTTGCATAGCAATTTCTTAAAATCATCTCTATCCTTACAAGCAAGGAAGTCCCTAGCTACCTCTCCCTCCATAACATAACCCTTAGGTATATTAGGCAATTCATATCTAGGAGAGCTAGGTCTAACATGTGTCTCATAGTGTTCAGTTTCAATAATTTCATCAGTTTCAGAAATATCATCAGTTTCAGCATTAACTCTAGCAATTTGTTCATCAAGAAAGTCACCCAGTGGCAAGTATTATCAAGCAAAGAATCATCATAAGCATCATGCATAGCAGAAGTGGCATCATCAATTACTTGCAACATATTAGAATCAATAGCAAGTGGTGGTGTCGCAAATTTACTCATAACAGAAGGTGAATCAAGTGCAGAGCTAGATGGAAGTTCCTTACCTCCCCTCGTAGTAGAGGGATAGATCTTGGTTTTTGGGTCTTTTAGATTCTTCGTAGTGATCAACAGATATAAATCCCAAGTGACTCAAAGAATAGAGCTATGCTACCCGGCAACGACGCCAGAAAAAGGTCTTGATAACCCACAAGTATAGGGGATCGCGACAGTTTTCGAGGGTAGAGTATTCAACCCAAATTTATTGATTCGACACAAGGGGAGCCAAAGAATATTCTCGAGTATTAGCAGCTGAGTTGTCAATTCAACCACACCTGAGAGACTTAATATCTGCAGCAAAGTATTTAGTAGCAAAGTAGTATGGAAGTAACGGTAACGGTGGCAAAAGTAACATTAGCGGTTTTGTAGCAATCGTAACAGTGGCAACGGAAAAGTAACTTAGCAAAGATCAATATGTGAAAAGCTCGTAGGCAATGGATCTGTGATGGATAATTATGTCGGATGGCATTCATCATGCAATGGTTATAACATAGGGTGACACAGAACTAGCTCCAATTCATCAATGTAATGTAGGCATGTATTCCATATATAGTCATATGTGCTTATGGAAAAGGACTTGTATGACATCTTTTGTCCTACCCTCCCGTGGTAGCGGGGTCCTAATGGAAACTCGGAAATATTAAGGCCTCCTTTTAATAGAGAACCGGACCAAAGCATTAGCACTTAGTGAATACATGAACTCCTCAAACTACGGTTATCACCGGAAAGAATCCCAGTTATTGTCACCCTGGGGATGCGGATCATAACTCATAATAGGTGTCTACAACTTGCAAGATAGGATCAAGAACACATATATATTCATGAAAACATAATAGGTTCAGATCTGAAATCATGGCACTCGGGCCCTAGTGACAAGCATTAAGCATAGCAAAGTCATAGCAACATCAATCTCAGAACATAGTGGAGACTAGGGATCAAACCCTAACAAAACTAACTCGATTACATGGTAAATCTCATCCAACCCATCAACGTCCAGCAAGCCTACGATGGGATTACTCACGAACAGCGGAGAGCATCATGAAATTGGTGAAGAAGGATGGTTGGTGATGACGACGTCGTCAATTTCCCCTCTCCGGAGCCCAAAACGGACCCCAGATCTGCCCTCCCGAGGAAGAACAGGAGGTGGCGGCGGCTCCGTATCGTGAAATGTGATGAACTCTTCTTTCTGATTTTTTTCTCCCCGAATAGGTTTATATGGAGTTGGAGTTGAGGTCGGAGGAGCTGCAGGGGTCCCACAAGCCGACTGGGCGCGCCCTAGGGGGGCACCCCCTGGCTTGTGGCCAATGGGTGGACCCCCTCCGGTTGATTCTTTTGCCAGTATTTTTTATTAATTCCAAAAATATTCTCCGTAAATATTCAGGTCAACCCCACGCATTCCTCGACTACCGTTGGGGCGTCCGGATCACCAGGACGAGACCAAGGGGCGAGGGGCTACGTGACCAGTGAGGCTCCTGAGTCGCGTTGCTCAGGAGTCCCCCTTGACGCTCGAGCGGCTCCCATACCTTTTTTGCCGGTTCCTGCCTCGAGAGGTGTGAGCCTCCAGAGGCTCCAAGATGGCGCGCCGGGCCGCGGCGGAGCCCCCGAGCGAGGGTGAGGCGACACGCGCCTGCTAGCTCACTCGGGAGCGCCACGCGAGGACCAGGACGCCAAAGCCTTGGCGAGGTGTGCGCACCGTGCCCTTAGCCCCCGCTCGCGGGGCGCGAGAGGGAGAGGCTGGCAGGTGTTAACCCGAAGAAGGAAACTTCAAGATAGAAAACTGAAAGGAGAAAAATTCCCGCCCCCTTTTTTCAAATACTGCTGAAAGGCCTCGAGTTTCATTCCAGAAAAATGGCAAATTTGAATACAAGAAAAGCAAAGAACAGACGCGTCCGGCACCTAGGATAGTCTTCGTCTTCCCCCAGCGCAGAGCATAGGGCATCCACTAGGCGTGGGCATAGTCATTGGAGGACAGTGTTGTCCGCCAGCGTGGAGCATGGGGCTTCCACTTGGGCGTGGGTGGGAACCCCTCCGCATCCTCGCGGGGCTCCGGACATATACATCCCACTCATTATTACGTGAGGGTGTCACGGGTTAGGCCCGGGGGTGCGCAGGGAGCCCCGTGCCTCCTGGACACAGAGCCCACTTCCAACCCCCAAGCATGATCCGGCGAAGTGGGGTCGGCTCTGTACGGGCCCTCGAGCGCGGGGGGAGCCCCCCCACTCTCCGCAGGGAAGGCCCACCTCGGAACAGGGCCTCGGGCACTCCAAATCCCGGGGACGGATGTCGTCAATGTAGTGGCGCCGCAGCCCCCTACGCTGCGGGCTGGGCTCGGCACGGGGTCCTTCCGTCAAGCGCGAGGCTGACGCCCAAGGCGGTGCCCCAGCGCGCCTCTCTAGGGTGCCCGGGAGCCTCGCGCTGGTACTCAATCCCCCGTCCCCAGGCGGACCGAGCCGGACCCGAAGACATGGGCGAGTACATGGTCCTCTGCCGCTAGTCGGGCGAGGCCTGGCCCGGAGACATGGGCGTGTGTTCCACCCTCCGTCTCTAGGTAGGTGACGCCCGTCCTGGAGACATGGGCGTGTGCTCCACCTTCCGTCTCCAGGCTGGGAGCGCCTGGCCTGGGGACATGGGCGTGTGTTCCACCCTCCGTCTCCAGGCAGGGGGGTGCCTGGCCTGGGGACATGGGCGTGTGTTCCACCCTCCGCCTCTAGGCAGGTGACCCCCGGTCCGCGGACCCAGGCGCATGCTCAGGGTAGCTCCCCACCAGCGGGCGCGCCTCACAAGGCTGCCAGTGCCAGGCATCCTCACGAGACCAACCCCGCCAGCCGTCCTCGCGAGGCTACGCATACCAGCCCCGACGAAAGCCGCTCGCGAGGTCGCGTATGCTCCTCCTGTTGTCGTGGTGGCCGGCGCTGCTCCCTTCGTGGCCCGGGCACTCGTCAACATGGTCGTTGTGGAGTTGCTCGAGCCCCCGGGCATGGGAGTAGATGAGTCGCCGGGCGTCCACTCCGGATGCGACGGGCGCGCTGGGAGGCGCGAGGCAGCGGCCACCCCGCGCGGCCAGCATCTCCCACCGGTCTTCATTCGCGCCGGGGGTTAACCCCTGCACGCCTGACGCCCTGGGCCGCACCCCCAGCGCGTGCAGGTCGTAACGTGTTTCCGAAGGGCATCCGCATGCCCTCAGTGCCGTGCCGATTGGTTGAGTGACTCTATGTACGCGAGCCCCCAGGCCCGTCCCGTAGGGGAGCGCCTGGACCTCGCCGGCTGTGGCGGCGCACCCGACCGCGCGACACGCCAATCGTCATAGCGACCGCGAGCGGCGTGGAAGCGCTGCAGTTCGTGGGCCACGAGGAGCGCGACTCGCCCACGCGTCAGGTCGCGGCGGACTCGGGAGGGTGATGCTGTGACGCGGATGCGGGGGAGAGTCGGGGCGACGAGATCGTGCTGCGCGATCGATGAGGGCAGCAACCCTTGGCGTCTGACGAAGGCTGGGCTGGCGACGGAGTCCGCCAACGGGGGGGGGGGGGCAAGGCGACGCGGGACGCCGTGGTCTGCAGGCGTCGCCCGAGCGACGTGAGCGGCCCGTCGTTCGGCGCGGGCTCGGTGTCCCTTGGCCATGGAAACGGCGAGCGGAGGCGAGGTGAAGCTTGCGGAAGGATTCCGATACGCCCCCTGATAACCCACAAGTATAGGGGATCGCAACAGTTTTCGAGGGTAGAGTATTCAACCCAAATTTATTGATTCGACACAAGGGGAGCCAAAGAATATTCTCGAGTATTAGCAGCTGAGTTGTCAATTCAACCAGACATGAAAGACTTAATATCTGCAGCAAAGTATTCAGTAGCAAAGTAGTATGGAAGTAACGGTAACAATGGCAAAGTGACAGTAGCAGTATTGCAGTGATTGTAACAGTAGCAACGGAAAAGTAACTTAGCAAAGATCAATATGTGAAAAGCTCGTAGGCAATGGATCAGTGATGGATAATTATGTCGGATGGCATTCATCATGCAACGGTTATAACATAGGGTGATATAGAACTAGCTCCAATTCATCAATGTAATGTAGGCATGTATTCCATATATAGTCATACGTGCTTATGGAAAAGAACTTGCATGACATCTTTTGTCCTACCCTCCCGTGGCAGCGGGGTCCTAATGGAAACTAAGGGATATTAAGGCCTCCTTTTAATAGAGAACCGGACCAAAGCATTAGCACTTTGTGAATACATGAACTCCTCAAACTACGGTGATCACTGGAAAGAATCCCAGTTATTGTCACCCTGGGGGATGCGGATCATAACTCATAATAGGTGTCTACAACTTGCAAGATAGGATCAAGAACACACATATATTCATGGAAACATAATAGGTTCAGATCTGAAATCATGGCACTCGGGCCCTAGTGACAAGCATTAAGCATAGCAAAGTCATAGCAACATCAATCTCAGAACATAGTGGATACTAGGGATCAAACCCTAACAAAACTAACTCGATTACATGGTAAATCTCATCCAACCCATCACCGTCCAGCAAGCCTACGATGGAATTACTCACGAATGGTGGAGAGCATCATGAAATTGGTGATGAAGGATGTTTGGTGATGACGACGACGTCGATTTCCCCTCTCCAGAGCCCAAATCAGGCTCCAGATCTGCCCTCCCGAGGAAGAACAGGAGGTGGCGGCGGCTCCGTATCGTAAAACGTGATGAACTCTTCTCTCTTATTTTTTTCTCCCCGAATAGGAATATATAGAAGTGGAAATGAGGTCGGAGGAGCTCCAGGGGCCCCATAAGACAGGGGGCGCGCCCTAGGGGGGGGGGGGGGCGCCCCCCTGGCTTGTGACCAGGTGGTGGCCCCTCTCCGGTTGATTCTTTCGCCATTATTTTTTATTAATTCCAAAAATATTCTCCGTAAATTTTCAGGTCAATCCGAGAACTTTTATTTCTGCACAAAAATAACACCAAGGCAATTCTGCTGAAAACAGCGTCAGTCCGGGTTAGTTCCATTCAAATCATGCAAATTAGAGTCCAAAACAAGGGCAAAAGAGTTTGGAAAGGTAGATACGATGGATATGTATTAGTTGCTTCGGGCCTTGGATAATCATCGACATCATGATGTATTTTTTCTTCATACACAACCAAGGAGGAAGGTTATATATGCACAGAAGCACCGGCCAAGTGCTGTGCTTGGTGTTCATATCGCCAAATGGATTAAATCCATCAGTACACTCCCCTAGCCATATATTTCTAGGATCCTTTGCAAAATCTTTAAACCTGTCCGCGATTTGTTCCCACTGAGCCCCATCTTTCGGGTGCCTCATATATTTATCTGCAGTTCGCTCATCATGATGCCACTACAACCTCTTTGCCTCTCTAAGGTTTGCAAACAAACGCTTCAACCTTGGAATTATAGGCTAGTACCAAACAACCTTGAACAGGATTCCTGTCTCGATCTCTTCGTCCATTTTGTACTTGTCCTTTGCTCTCCTGCGCTTGTATCATGCGTGCTTGCATATGCGACATGAACGCAAATCTTTGTAGTCACCGCGGTACAACATACAGTCATTCACACAAGCGTGTATCTTCTGGACTTCAAGTTCCAATGGACACACAACTTTCTTCGCTTCGTTCATGCTTTTGGGGAGCACATTATCTTCTGGAAGAATGTCTTTTAAAAGAGTCAACAACTGTGTGAAGGCCTTGTTTGATAGACCGCTTTCTGCTTTAAATCTGAGAAGCGTTAGTGTGACACTCAACTTGGAATATTTCTTTTTGCAACCTGGATACAAATCTTTCTTGGAGGCTGCATCAATGCTTGGCAGCTCCTTGTACCCGGCCATTTCTTTATCTGGGCCCTGGAAATCTGCAATCAGAGCAGCAAAATCTCGCATATCATTAAGGTCGGTGATGTCTACTTCACACTCTTGGTTTTTCTTTGGTTTTTTTGGCATGCCAGTCTCTGTCTGTAGCTTGACGTCTTAGCCCTGAGGTTAAATTCAACGCCATGCGACTCTGATCGGGGTTTGGCACCTCGCCGACATGCATGTTTTTACCTTCATCCATAACCGGCTCTTCACCGTGTTTAGTACATATTGTGTATCCACCCATGAATCCCCTCTTGTATAAGTGTAACTCGACCCTATCAATTGCAATTGACACCGTATTGGTACAATCCTTGCATGGATAGAGGACGTAATCTTATTCGCCAATTCTCTTCTTTGTCCGTTCAGCCAAAACCATGAACTCCTCCACGCCAGTCCTATACCTTGAGGTTGTCCAATCCCTCATCCATTCATATCGTTCCATCTGCACACGTTCCATCCTTAATGGATGGACAAAGATATGAGTGAATAAATCAAAATATTTTATTTTCAAAATTTATGAAGGGCGCTGCATAATGTTATCCAACCGTGCAATGACACTAATCAACCAGCCAATTTACATGCATCATCAGTAGTGGTGCCCTTATATGAATTTAATACCTTAATAAGGCCACTAAGGAAAATAATACCTTAATTGATTAGCAGCGGCACGGCGAGACAGCACGGTCGAGGAGCAGAGCTTAGCGGGGCATCTGCCTGAAGTTCGGGCTCCACTATCCTGCCTACGACCGGGAGGGACGTGCTCCAGTCATGCCGGCGCCGACCACGAGGATTGAGCTCCTCCTATATCTCCCGCCGCCGACCGAGGATTGACCTCCTATCACCCTGCCACCGCCGACCGACCGAGGATGGACTTCCTATAATGCCGATACCGCCTACCGACCGGGGTTTGACCTCCTATCCGGCAGCCGCTGCCTCGGTCGCCGCCAACACCTCTATCAGCATAACGTTTTTTGGGGGGTTTCCGGAGAGCGGCTGTTTACCGCACCCATATGTACCGAGAAGCACACCACAAACGGTCATGTTACGGAAATCGTGTGCCGTATACAACAGAATGCGATAAATAGTTCCCTGACCATTATCTTCAGATGCCCATAGTTTCCCCGTCTTCCCCAAATCCCTAAATAACTTCCAAATCCCTAGCGCCCAAATTCCCTAGCGTGGTGCTGACATTGGGGGAATGCGGACGAGTGGTGCTGATGGTTTCAGTGCTGCTGCACCGGTACGTACAGTCGCTCTTGGCAGCTCCATTGCCGGCGCCACCACGACGGCGGTCACCGCCGTGCACTTGCCTAAGGTCACCAGGAGGCCGGTGTACTATGGGTCCGAATCGCCTTGTCAGGTCCCAATATTTCCTCATCCTTTTACCATGTCCAAAGCAAGCAGCTCACTCAGTTCGTCCTGAATTGGACCCCCACCCCCCACCCCCCCCCACACACAAAGGAAAGCGATCAAATGCCGGATCCAGAGTATGACTCCAGCAGACTCCCTCAACATGAGTTCGATTCCGAGTTTTGTGCCACCGAGAAGTACCAAAAGTTGAGTTGTGTGCATGGACACTCTCCCGCTCGATGTGTATGCACGGAGGTATTCGACATTGGCAGACGGTTTCTCGGTTGCCCCTTAGAGGTTAGTGATAAGTTCTTCCCTAAGTTCATTTAATGCCCCCGTTGATCTTGATTATTTAACATTCGCAGGGACATGAGGCTTGTGCCTTTGTTAACTAGTTGGATGATTAATGGCATGGCAGGGCTTGGAATGTTATCACCAAGCTTGCAGAAGATAACGTAAAGCTGAAGAAGAAACTGACTAATCTGGAGTGTACAATCACCACGATGAAGCAAGAAAGAATCAATCACAAGCAACAGATGAAAGCAAGAGACAAGAAGGAACTAGCATGTGTAGTTGTAGTTGCCGCATTAGCCATCTTCTATGCGCTGTTTGCAATGATCATTAGGGGTTTCGTTTGATTATTAATGGCTACATCAATAAGCAGAGCTCATCTATATATATTTCTTACCAACTGTCCTATGTTAAATGCTTACTATTTCACACCCGTCGTGTTTCATATAAGCGTGTGGGTAGTTAAACAAAGCATCAAGCAAACCGTGTGAACTCCTAAAATGTACACATGTGATACATTTGGCATATTGAGAACTGCACAACAGCGGGAATTTAGAGCGACGGGCCGGGTGCACACAATTGCGGTTGATTATATCGGAATACTAACCGCCTGCAAAGGCATGATGTCTACTACGCAACTCTATTCTTGTAGACTATGTTGGGCCTCCAAGCGCAGAGTTTTGTAGGACAGTAGCAATTTTCCCTCAAGTGGATGACCTAAGGTTTATCAATCCGTGGGAGGTGTAGGATGAAGATGGTCTCTCTCAAACAACCCTGCAATCAAATACAAGAAATCTCTTGTGTCCCCAACACACCCAATACAATGGCAAATTGTATAGATGCACTAGTTCGACGAAGAGATGGTGATACAAGTGCAATATGGATGATAGAAATAGGTTTTTGTAATCTGAAAATATAAAAACAGCAAGGTAACAAGTGGTAAACAGCGAGCAAAATGTTGTATAAATGCTTGGAAATAAGGCCTAGGGTCCGTACTTTCGCTAGTGCAATCTCTCAACAATGCTAATATAATTGGATCACATAACCATCCCTCAACGTGCAACGAAGAATCACTCCAAAGTTCTTATCTAGTGGAGAACATAAGAAGAAATTGTTTGTAGGGTACGAAACCACCTTAAAGTTATCCTTTCCGATCAATCTATCTAGAGTTCGTACTAAAATAACACCATATGATACGCATCAACAAACTCTAATGTCACCTAGATCCTCCAATGTCACCACAAGTATCCATGAGTTAATTATACGATACGCATCAAACAATTTCAGATTCATAATACTCCATCCAACACAAAGAACCTCAAAGAGTGCCCCAAGATTTCTACCGGAGAAAGTAGGACAAGAACGTGTATCAACCCCTCTGCATAGATTACCCCAATGTCACCTTGGGAATCCGCAAGTTGAGTACCAAAACATATATCAAGTGGATCAATAGGATACCCCATTGTCACTACGGGTATCTGCATGCAAGACATATATCAAGTGTTCTCAAATCCAATATTCAATCCAACATAAATAGATCTCAAAGGGAAAGATTCAATTCATCACAACAAGATAGCAAGGGAAACATCATATGATCCGACTATATTAACAAAGCCCGTGATACATCAAGATCGTGACATCTCAAGAACACGAGAGAGAGAGATTGAACACATAGCTACTGGTACATACCCTCGGCCCCGAGGGTGGACTACTCCCTCCTCGTCATGGCCTCCACCGGGATGATGAAGATGGCCACCGGAGGTGATCTACCCTCTTCGGCAGGGTACTGGAACGCCTCCAGATTGGTTTTTCGTCGATACGGAAAGTTGCGGCAGCGGAACGGAGAGTCTAGGGTTATTTCTGATGGTTTCTATATTTATAGGATTTTTGGGCGTCGGTTTCACGCCAAGATGGGCCACGAGGAGGGCACGATACACCATGGCGCGCCTGGGCCCTCTGGCGTGCCCTGGTGGGTTGTGCCCACCTCGTGGCTCTTCTAAGGTGGTTCTTCGCTCCAATATTGCTTATTTGGTCCAGAAAAGATCACCAAAAAGTTTCAGGCGATTCCGAGAACTTTCATTTTCTGCACAAAAACAACACCACGGTAATTCTGCTGAAAACAGCGTCAGTCCGGGTTAGTTCTAAATAAATCATATAAAGTGCATCAAAACCATATAAAAGTATTGTAAACATAGATGAATATGGCATGAATACTTCATAAATTATCGATACGTTGGAGACGTATCAACATCCCCGAGCTTAATTCCTACTCATCCTCGAGTAGGTAAATGATAAAAGAACTAATTTATGAAGTGTGAATGCTAGCATAATATATAAGTTTGATCATTGATAATTTCAACTACTTTTCCTAGCATCATAACAACAACTCTTTCTCATAAAACTCATCATGATAAATTAGCAACTAATTCACATGTTGCGATTCAAACAATGAATTCTCTTGAATCTTAACAACCTATGTTCTTAGTCACCAAACAATTGCAATTCAACTTATTCTCAACAAAGTCTAAGTAAGAGCTCCACATACTCAATCATCATATAGTCTTCTATGATTGCTAGTACTCAAATCATATTCTTAGAACAAACAATTGTAGGATCGAAAGTATGTCTAGAGGGGGGGGGGTGATTAGACTACTTGAACAAATAAAAATTCTACCTTTTCCCAATTTTAAGTGTTGGCAGATTTTAGCAATGATAGCAATTCAAGTACACCCTACACATGCATATCTAAGAGTATAGCAGCGGAAAGTAAAGACAAGCATATGTAGTAGAGGATAGGGAGGAAGATCAAACGCAATTTGGAGACACGGAGATTTTTCCCGTGGTTCCGATAGGTGGTGCTATCGTACGTCCACGTTTATGGAGTCTTCAAACCACGGAGGGTAACGGTCGCGAGAGTCCACGGAGGGCTCCACCCATAAGGGTCCACAAAGTAGCAACCTTGACTATTCCATAACGGCTTCCGTCCACGAAGGACTAGCCTCACTATGGGCAGATCTTCACGAAGTAGGCAATCTCCTTGCCCATACAAACTTCTTGGTTCAACTCCACAACACGAAGTAGGAGGCTCCCAAGCGACACCTAACCAATCTAGGAGGCACCACCCTCCAAAAGGTAACAGGCTCGATAATGTCGATGAACTCCTTGCTCTTGTGCTTCAAGATTATAGACTCATCAACACTCAATCATTCTCTCACAGATTTGGCTTTGGTGGAAGAGATTGATTGGGTGGAAAGCAACTTGGGGAGGCTAGAGATCAAGATTCATATGGATGGAGTGGAATGGCTTGATCTCAACACATGAGTAGGTGGCTCTCTCTCAGAAAATCTGATGGGATAAGTGGGGATCTGTTCTGAGTGCTTCTCTTTCGAGTGAGTGGTGGTGGAGGGGTATATATAGGCATCTCCAAAAATCCAACCGTTACACCTAAAGTGACCAACTCGGTGACACCGAAGTATAAAACTCGGTGGCACCGAGTTGCTCCAAAGGTAGCAACTTTTGAATCTCGGTGAGACCGAGACAAAGATCTCGGCAGTACCGATAAGGTGACCAACGGTCATTTTCCACAACTCGGTGACGCCAATCCAAAATCTCAGAAATTCCGATTTTATGAATCGAGGTAACAGAAAGTTGGCAAGCTGAACTCAGTGGTACCGAAGCGGAATCGGTTGCACCGAAGATCTAGGGTTTGGCATGGGTCTGTCTGAGGTGGGAATCGGTGGGACCGAGTGGGAAATATTGGTAGCACCAATTTTCATGATAGGCTTGGATAGACTTTTGTGGAAGAGCTTGTGGGTGTTTTTGGTGAATATCACTTGTGCACGTGGAGCATATTGTTCACCAACAGTACCTTACCCCCTTTTAATAGTATTGGCTTTCCTATGGACTCAAGGTGATTTCTCACAAAGTAAAATGTAGAGTCCTCTTGCTTGATGCTTTGCCAATCCAATTCCTTGCATCTAGGGGTATCTCCTCACAATCCTTTTTGCCAACCCATCTTCCTCTATGGACTTTTATCTGAAATACACTAGGTAGAAATATTAGTCCAAGAGACAATGTATGTTGTCATGAATTATCAAAACCACCAAGCGAGCATATTGTGCTTTCAACAATATCCATCGAACACATAGAAAGATAGGGGCTTAATGTTTTGCCTCCCAACTCATTTATCATAGAGATAATTGTCAACAATGATAAGTCATGATGAAATATATTTGACAGGCCATATGTGCCTAGATCTTTCCCCACCACATGATGCTTGCCAACTAATAGAAGTAGGTTGGAATAAGAAGTTGACTCAACATGAAAAGTAAATAACATGAAAGTAAATAGATTGTCGTCCCTTCGCAGAGGGAAGCATTGATTTGCATATGTGTCAGAGCTCATTGTTTAAAATAGAGATAAATATAATTTTGGGAGGTGCACCCTTCCTGTCAACATTACTGTCGGATTTCGGGCTCCGCAAAAACCCAAAGAGGTCCGAACTCAGGGGTGTGTGCGAAGATCCCAACCATCTTCGTCCTCAAGCTCACAGCTCAACAGCCTAACCCGACGAACTAACACAATCGTGGGGAAGAAGACTAGCACACGAGGATTTACCCAGGTTCGGGCCGCTGCGAAGCGTAAAACCCTACTCCTGCTTTTGGTGGATTGCCTCACGAGAAGGTTTGTGGATGAACTAGTACAGTGGTGAGTAGCCTCGCTCGGGTGCTCGGGTGATGTTTTTTCTCGCCCTTTCTACGGAGCAGCCTAGCCTCTATTTATAGTGGCCTGGGTCCTCTTCCCTTATCGCAATGGCGGGAAGGGATCCCACAACGGCCAAATTCGAAGGGGGACAAGGAGTACACCTTATCCTGACGGAAGGTGGTCTTCGCCTGCAAAGTAGCCGGTGGTGATGCAGAGGTGGGCTCGGCGATGACGTCCGTCCTGCGGGGCTCGTGGTCTTGGTCTCGTTGCGCCGGAATGGAAACCTTTGGGGGTGCCTTGGGAACCTGCGCACGTCTTTGCCTCCTTTGCACCAAAGAGGAAACTGTATCCTCTGCGCGCGCTGGTGCCCGCCTGGCCTGGCTTGCGTCACCCCCGACCTCCCGAGGCTGACTGCTGCATAGGTATCTCTGCCCCTCGGGAGGCGACCTGGGGAGGCCTCCTCCCTCCGGGGGTCTTGGCGTCGTCCCCCTCGCGAGGGTGGGGCTCCCGCGAGGGACTTGTTCTTGAGCGACCCTGCATCGGGCCGTACCAGGCCGTCAAAGTGGGCCACGCCCTGGGTCGCAGGCAGGCAGTTCTGGGTACCCCCGTTCCCAGGACACCGACAGTAGCCTCCGGGCCCAAGGAGCGCTCGAGCTGGCTTCGGGGCGAAGCCGAAGAAGATGGCCCGAAGCGCCGCGGGCCCCAATCGCCTGCGAGCCCAGCCTGTCGCATGGCAAATAACGAGGTGCGAACGCCTCCACTTCCCCATGGCGCCTCGACAACCGCTCCGGCTGACCAGCAACCGGCGCACGTCGCAGGGCCATCATTTCCCAGGATGAGGAGGGGTGCCGGTTGGCCTCCACCCGACTATACATGGGCGGAGGGGATGGAGCCCCCAGCCCATTCCTACTTCTTGCTCCCCCGCCTTCGTCCTCCGCCTCCTCGATCATGACACCGGTGAGGAGATTTTCTGCTGCCGAGAAGGGGAAAGCCTGCCAGGAGGGGCTGGACCAACAGCCTCCCAAGAGGAGCCGGAGCCGTCCTCGCAAGTATACCGAGGTGTGGATGGCGGCGCCCCGTGGGCGCGGCCGTACCTCCGCGTGGGCTGGTGCCTCCACTGGCGCAGCGGAGGCGGCGGGCGCGGCGGCCGTGGCCAAGGAGGGAGACCTGCAGTAGGTGCTCGGCCACCGCGCCCGCGGGCCCACACGGCCGATACGGGCCTGGAGTTCCTGGTGCTGGTGGAGAGGCCGGCGATCACCTGGTTGCAGCTCCCGCACTTCTTTGCAGAGACGCTACGGGTCGATGAACCCGCAGGTCTGTGGCTGCAAGCCGATGGTTGTTGTAGCGGCGCATTGTGGGTGGAGGTCGAGGTTACCCCCACAGGCTACGCCTTCTTGAGCCGCGGGTGGCAGACCTTCGCCCGCGCCCATGGCCTGGAGGGGAGGCGCATGCTCCACTTCAAGCACAACGGCGTCGCGACGCTTTTCGTCAGGATCTTCGAGGAGGACGGCAGGCGCTTGGGGTGCTTCCCGGAGGGCGACGGCGGCGGCGACCTTGGAGGTGAGCTTGTCCTTGGCAACGGCCGTCGTGCTTCTAGCGACAGCGACACCTCCTCTGAGAAGAGTCCGAGCGACGATAGCTACGACGCACCACCGCGTCGGCGCGCTCGGACTTCGGGTGGTGGCCTGCCGCGACGGCACCGCTCCCCCGCCCGGGAAGCGGCTACGCCGGCGCGCCACCATGGGCCCATTAAGGAGGAGGAGGACTCTGACTGAGCGCTGGCGCGCCGGATCCAGGGCCTCAGGAGTGGCAGCCCCCGAGGGGGGCTCCTTCGCCTTCTTCTTTGCTTCCTTTCCCTGTAATCAAAGAATCAAGGAGGGCCCCTCTGGGCGTGTAATGAATTCTGATGCTTGCGTCTTTACTTTAGCACTCTCATCATGTATCCCGATCCCCGTGTTACTGTTAATGTTAATTGAGACTTCTTGTTGGTCATGATTAGGGTACTTAGCTTGATGCGTCCGCAGTGGGCCTCTGCGTCGTGAGGTCTGGCAGTGGCACCTGGGGAGCCTAGGGGTCTTGGGGGGTTCCTCTTTCCTGTGAGTGACGCGGTTTGGGAGCCCTTTCGGCACTCTACGTCGGCGGGGCCCAATCCCGCGCATACCTCGACCGCCGTTGGAGCGTCCGGATCACCAGGACGAGAACAAGGGGCGAGGAGCTACGCGATCAGTGAGGCTCCCGAGTCACATTGCTCAGGAGTCCCCCTTGACGCTCGAGCGGCACTCTACGTTGGCGGGGCCCAACCCCGCGCATTCCTCGACCACCGTTGGGGCGTCCGGATCACCAGGACGAGACCAAGGGGCGAGGGGCTACGTGACCAGTGAGGCTCCTGAGTCGCGTTGCTCAGGAGTCCCCCTTGACGCTCGAGTGGCTCCCATACCTTTTTTGCCGGTTCCTGCCTCGAGAGGTGTGAGCTTCCAGAGGCTCCAAGATGGCGCGCTGGGCCGCGGCGGGGAGCCCCCGAGCGAGGGTGAGGCGACACACGCCTGCTAGCTCACTCGAGAGCGCCACGCGAGGACCAGGACGCCAAAGCCTTGGCGAGGTGTGCGCACCGTGCCCTTAGCCCCCGCTCGCGGGGCGCGAGAGGGAGAGGCTGGCAGGTGTTAACCCGAAGAAGGAAACTTCAAGATAGAAAACTGAAAGGAGAAAAATTCCCGCCCCCTTTTTTCAAATACTGCTGAAAGGCCTCGAGTTTCATTCCAGAAAAATGGCAAATTTGAATACAAGAAAAGCAAAGAACAGACGCGTCCGGCACCTAGGATAGTCTTCGTCTTCCCCCAGCGCAGAGCATAGGGCATCCACTAGGCGTGGGCATAGTCATTGGAGGACAGTGTTGTCCGCCAGCGTGGAGCATGGGGCTTCCACTTGGGCGTGGGTGGGAACCCCTCCGCATCCTCGCGGGGCTCCGGACATATACATCCCACTCATTATTACGTGAGGGTGTCACAGGTTGGGCCCGGGGGTGCGCAGGGAGCCCCGTGCCTCCTGGACACGGAGCCCACTTCCAACCCCCAAGCATGATGCGGCGAAGTGGGGTTGGCTCTATACGGGCCCTCGAGCGCGGGGGGAGCCCCCCCACTCTCCGCAGGGAAGGCCCACCTCGGAACAGGGCCTCGGGCACTCCAAAGCCCGGGGACGGATGTCGTCAATGTAGTGGCGCCGCAGCCCCCTACGCTGTGGGCTGGGCTCGGCACGGGGTCCTTCCGTCAAGCGCGAGGCTGACGCCCAAGGCGGTGCCACAGCGCGCCTCGCTAGGGTGCCCCGGAGCCTCGCGCTAGTACTCAATCCCCCGTCCCCAGGCAGACCGAGCCGGACCCGAAGACATGGGCGAGTACATGGTCCTCTGCCGCTAGTCGGGCGAGGCCTGGCCCGGAGACATGGGCGTGTGTTCCACCCTCCGTCTCTAGGTAGGTGACGCCCGTCCTGGAGACATGGGCGTGTGCTCCACCTTCCGTCTCCAGGCTGGGAGCGCCTGGCCTGGGGACATGGGCGTGTGTTCCACCCTCTGTCTCCAGGCAGGGGGTGCCTGGCCTGGGGACATGGGCGTGTGTTCCACCCTCTGCCTCTAGGCAGGTGACCCCCGGTCCGCGGACCCAGGCGCATGCTCAGGGTAGCTCCCCACCAGCGGGCGCGCCTCACAAGGCTGCCAGTGCCAGGCATCCTCACGAGACCGACCCCGCCAGCCGTCCTCGCGAGGCTACGCATACCAGCCCCGACGAAAGCCGCTCGCGAGGTCGCGTATGCTCCTCCTATTGTCGTGGTGGCCGGCGCTGCTCCCTTCGTGGCCCGGGCGCTCGTCAACATGGTCGTTGTGGAGTTGCTCGAGCCCCCGGGCATGGGAGTAGATGAGTCGCCGGGCGTCCACTCCGGATGCGACGGGCGCGCTGGGAGGCATGAGGCAGCGGCCACCCCGCGCGGCCAGCATCTCCCACCGGTCTTCATTCGCGCCGGGGGTTAACCCCTGCACGCCTGACGCCCTGGGCCGCACCGCCAGCGCGTGCAGGTCGTAACGTGTTGCCGAAGGGCATCCGCGTGCCCTCAGTGCCGTGCCGATTGGTTGAGTGACTCTATGTACGCGAGCCCCCAGGCCCGTCCCGTAGGGGAGCGCCTGGACCTCGCCGGCTGTGGCGGCGCACCCGACCGCGCGACACGCCCAGTCGTCGTAGCGACCGCGAACGGCGTGGAAGCGCTGCAGTTCGTGGGCCACGAGGAGCGCGACTCGCCCACGCGTCAGGTCGCGGCGGACTCGGGAGGGTGATGCTGTGACGCGGATGCGGGGGAGAGTCGGGGCGACGAGATCGTGCTGCGCGATCGATGAGGGCAGCAAGCCTTGGCGTCTGACGAAGGCCGGGCTAGCGACGGAGTCCGCCAACGGGGGGGGGGGGGGCAAATCGACGCGGGACGCCGTGGTCTGCAGGCGTCGCCCGAGCGACGCGAGCGGCCCATCATTCGGCGCGGGCTCGGTGTCCCTTGGCCATGGAAACGGCGAGCGGAGGCGAGGTGAAGCTTGCGGAAGGATTCCGATACGCCCCCTGATAACCCACAAGTATAGGGGATCGCAACAATTTTCGAGGGTAGACTATTCAACCCAAATTTATTGATTCGACACAATGGGAGCCAAAGAATATTCTCGAGTATTAGCAGCTGAGTTGTCAATTCAACCAGACCTGAAAGACTTAATATCTGTAGCAAAGTATTCAGTAGCAAAGTAGTATGGAAGTAACGGTAACAATGGCAAAGTGACAGTAGCAGTATTGCAGTGATTGTAACAGTAGCAACGGAAAAGTAACTTAGCAAAGATCAATATGTGAAAAGCACGTAGGCAATGGATTAGTGATGGATAATTATGTCGGATGGCATTCATCATGCAACGGTTATAACATAGGGTGATATAGAACTAGCTCCAATTCATCAATGTAATGTAGGCATGTATTCCATATATAGTCATACGTGCTTATGGAAAAGAACTTGCATGACATCTTTTGTCCTATCCTCCCGTGGCAGCGGGGTCCTAATGGAAACTAAGGGATATTAAGGCCTCCTTTTAATAGAGAACCGGACCAAAGCATTAGCACTTAGTGAATACATGAACTCCTCAAACTACGGCGATCACCGGAAAGAATCCCAGTTATTGTCACCCTGGGGGATGCGGATCATAACTCATAATAGGTGTCTACAACTTGCAAGATAGGTTCAAGAACACACATATATTCATGGAAACATAATAGGTTCAGATCTGAAATCATGGCACTCGGGCCCTAGTGACAAGCATTAAGCATAGCAAAGTCATAGCAACATCAATCTCAGAACATAGTGGATACTAGGGATCAAACCCTAACAAAACTAACTCGATTACATGGTAAATCTCATCCAACCCATCACCGTCCAGCAAGCCTACGATGGAATTACTCACGAATGGTGGAGAGCATCATGAAATTGGTGATGAAGGATGTTTGGTGATGACGACGACGTCGATTTCCCCTCTCCAGAGCTCAAATCAGGCTCCAGATCTGCCCTCCCGAGGAAGAACAGGAGGTGGCGGCGGCTCCGTATCGTAAAACGTGATGAACTCTTCTCTATGATTTTTTTCTCCCCGAATAGGAATATATAGAAGTGGAAACGAGGTCGGAGGAGCTCCAGGGGCCCCATAAGACAGGGGCGCGCCCTGGGGGGGGGGGCGCCCCCCTCGCTTGTGACCAGGTGGTGGCCCCTCTCCGGTTGATTCTTTCGCCATTATTTTTTATTAATTCCAAAAATATTCTCCGTAAATTTTCAGGTCAATCCGAGAACTTTTATTTCTGCACAAAAATAACACCAAGGCAATTCTGCTGAAAACAGCGTCAGTCCGGGTTAGTTCCATTCAAATCATGCAAATTAGAGTCCAAAACAAGGGCAAAAGAGTTTGGAAAAGTAGATACGTTGGAGACGTATCAACTCCCCCAAGCTTAAACCTTTGCTTGTCCTCAAGCAATTCAGTTGATAAACTGAAAGTGATAAAGAAAAACTTTTACAAACTCTGTTTGATCTTGCTGTTGTAAATATGTCTAACTTATGTTCAGATTTTCAGCAAAGATTATAGAATACATTCACAATAACACTTAGGTCTCACCTTTACTCATATCAATGGCATAATCAACTAGCGAGCAATAATAATAAGTCTCGGATGACAACAATTTTATCAAAACAATCATGATACAATATGACATAATGGTATCTCGCTAGTCCTTTCTGAGACCGCAAAACATAAATGCAGAGCACCTCTGAAGAACAAGGACTGACTAGACATTGTAATTCATGGTAAAAGAGATCCAGTCACACTCATACCCAATATCAATTAATAACAAAGCATACAAATGACGGAGGTGCTCTCTAAGTGGTGCCTTTTATAAGAGGATGATGGCTCAACAGTAAATAAAATAGATAGGCCCTTCACAGAGGGAAGCATTGATTTGCAGAGGTGCCAGAGCTCAAGCTTTTAAAACAGGGATGAATAATAATTTTGAGAGATATGCTTTCATTGCCAACATAACAACTAAGAGATCACGATATCTTCCATGCTAGATACATTATAGGCGGTTCCCAAACAGAATAGTAAAGTTTTTACTCCCCCTCCACCAATCGATCACACTCCACGGCGGGCCGAATCCACGGGTACCGTCCATACAAACAACAATCCTGGGGGAGTTTTGTTTTATTATAATTGTTTTGAATTTTGAGCATGGAACTGGGCATCCCGAATACCAGCCACTTTCTCGTGAATGATAGTGAATCAACACGTATCGTGAGAATAACCCACCTAGCATGGAAGATACTGACAGCCCCCAGTCACTACATAAGCGATTTGGGCATACAAAACGGAATATTTGTTTGAAGGTTTAGAGTATGGCACATGCAAATTTACTTGGAACGGCAGGTAAATACCGCATATAGGTAGGTATGGTGGACTCATATGGAACAACTTTGGGTTTATGGAAATGGATGCACAAGCAGTATCCCGCTTAGTACAAGTGAAGGCTAGCAGAAGACTAGGAAGCGACCAGCTAGAGAGCGACAACAGTCATAAACAAGCTTTGAGATTAACCAACATTGAATGCAAGCATGAGTAGGATATAAATCACCATGAACATAAACATCGTGGAGGCTATGTTGGTTTTGTTTCAACTACATGCGTGAACATGCGCCAAGTCAAGCCACTCGAATCATTCAGAGGAGGATACCATCCTATCATACTACATCACAACCATTTTAACATGCATGTTGGCACTCAAGACAAACCATTATACACTCTTAGCTAATTAAGCATGGCATGAGTAACTATAATCTCTAATTGTCATTGCAAGCATGTTCAATCCATAACGAGCTGAATTCAAAACGATGAGCTAATCATATTTACAAAAACAAGATAGGTCGAGTTCATACCAGCTTTTCTCCATCTCAATCATTTCATCATATATCGTCATTATTGCCTTTCACTTGCACGACCGAACGGTGTGAATAATAATAAGAGTGCACGTGCATTGGACTAAGCTGGAATCTGCAAGCAATAACTCAAAGGAGAAGGCAAGGTAATAGGGGCTCTCTGATAGATAAACAATAATGCATATGAGAGCCACTCAACATGTCATCGTGGTCTTCTCCTTACGATCCAAAGAAGAAAGGAAAACTATTTACACGGGAAAGCTCCCAACAAGCAAAAGAAGAACGAGAAATCTTTTTGGGTTTTCTTTTAATACTACAACTAAACAAACTAGAAGGTAAAGCTAGAACTATTTTTTTTGGATTTTCTCAAAGTTAATTAAACACACAAGAAGAAAGCATAAACAAGAAATAAACTACCATGGACGGTACAATGAAAAAGTACGAACACCGACCACTGGAATGGGTGTGTGAACATTAATGTAATGTCGGTGAGAAATACATACTCCCCCAAGCTTAGGCTTTTGGCCTAAGTTGGTCTAGGGCCATGGCTGGAAATAACCATCTCCTGGGTACTCCGGAGGATACTGAGGGTTCCACTGATTAGCGACCTCCTGTGGCTCCCACTGAAAAACTGGATTCTGATACGGATCAAGGGCTGGTGCCAGCTCAGGTGCTGGGGATTGTGACAGGCAGCAATATCTATAAATGTCTCCGGGCATAATAGTGTACCTGCCTGAACGAATATCGAACAAAGAAGAAGCAGGCAAAGCAATAATATCACAAGTACCCTGACTAAATACTAAGTTGTAAAGCAGCCTCTTATCATTATCTTTCTTAATAAAATCATGTTCTACCATGCTATCTTAATCTAAATATCTTGTAGGAAGCAGCATTTCCTCTTCCTCGTCAAGCCTAATAGGTATCTCAAAGTGTTTAGCTAAACGAGATGCATAGATACCTCCGAATATGGGGCCCTTCGAACGGTTTAAGTTCAACCGTTGGGCCACTATAGCGCCCAAACTAAAAGTTCTACCAGCAAGTAAGGCGTGGCGTAGAATAGCGAGGTCGGGAGCACTGAGGCTTCCACTCTCGCCGCGACCAACTAAACATCTCCCCGCAAATAATGAAGCGTAGAACAGGAAAATGTACACTAGCTGCTCTGGCCTTTGACACCCCTCTCTCTTCCCCCACAGTGATTGCGGCAATAAAATCCTCCATGTCTCTAGGACGTGGTTCACTGATGCTGCCCTCAAAAGGTATTTTGCAAACATTGCAAAAATCGTAAAGTGACATTTCCTTAGGCACATCATCTAAATGAAATTCTACCATGGGAGGATTTTTCCTAGGATAAAAGTGAAAATTTTGCACGAAAGTATTAGTAAGTAGGAGATACTGGTCACACTTATCGTTGAGGAAGTCGGTGATGCCTGCATTTTTTGCTAGATAATAGAAATCTTCATAAATTCCGGCCGCCCTCTGCTACTTCTTGAGCATGCGTTGGTTTTCCCTTGAAGAGGAAAGGGTGATGCAGCAAAGTAGATAAGTATTTCCCTCAGTTGTTGAGAACCAAGGTATCAATCCAGTAGGAGATACAAGCAAGTCCCCAATAGGTGTACCTACACAAATAATCAAACACTTGCACCCAACGCTATAAAGGGGTTGTCAATCCCTTCACGGTTACTTGCAAGGCTGAGATCTAATAGAGATAGATAGAATAGATTGCTAGAACGGAAAGTAAACTAAAAGTAAAAAGATTGCAGCAGATATTTTTGGTATTTTTGGTTTTAGATCTGAAAGTATAATATGGAA
Source organism: Elymus sibiricus (assembly GCA_039707655.1). Classification (NCBI taxonomy): domain Eukaryota; kingdom Viridiplantae; phylum Streptophyta; class Magnoliopsida; order Poales; family Poaceae; genus Elymus; species Elymus sibiricus. The sequence goes on from CM077667.1 coordinate 129,830,538, forward strand.
AATAGACCCGGGGGCCATAGGTTTCACTAGAGGCTTCTCTCATGAAGGCAAATATTACGGTGGGTGAACAAATTACTGTCGAGCAATTGATAGAAAAACGGATAGTTATGAAGATATCCAAGGCAATGATTATGCATATAGCCATCACGTCCATGTCAAGTAGACCGAAACGATTCTGCATCTACTACTATTACTCCACACATCGACCGACTCCTGCCTGCATCTAGAGTATTAAGTTCATGAAGAACAGAGTAACGCATTAGGTAAGATGACATGATGTAGAGGGATAAACTCAAGCAATATGATGAAAACCCCATCTTTTTATCCTCGATGGCAACAATACAATACGTGCCTCGCTACCCCTACTATGTCACTGGGTGAGGACACCGCAAGATTGAACCCAAAACTAAGCACTTCTCCCATTCAAGAATTACCAATCTAGTTGGCCAAACCAAACCAATAACTCGAAGAGACTTGCAAAGATATGAAATCATGCATATAAGAATTCAAAAAAGACTCAAATAATATTCATAGATAATCTGATCATAAACCCACAATTCATCGGATCTCGACAAACACACCGCAAAAGAGTATTACATCGGATAGATCTCCATCAAGATCATGAAGAACATGGTATTGAAGAGCAAAGAGAGAGAAGAAGCCATCTAGCTACTAGCTATGGACCCGAAGGTCTGTGGTGGACTACTCACGCATCATCGGAGGGGCAATGGAGTTGATGTAGATGCCCTCCGTGATCGAATCCCCCTCCGGCAGATTACCGGAAAAGGCTCCAAGATTGGATCTCACGGGAACAGAGGCTCCTGGCGGCGGAAAAGTGTTTTCGTGGCTCTTTTTGGTATCCAGGGAATATTTGGGAATTTATAGGCCGAAGAGTAGGGTTAGGAGGGCTGTCGTGGGTCCACAAGCCAGGGGGCGCGCCCTACCCCCTGGGCGAGCCCCTGTGGCTTGTGGCCACACGGCGGCTCTCCTGCCTTGGTCTCCAAGCTTGGTAGGTTTCCTCTGGTCCAAGAAAAATTATTCCGAAGATTTATTCCGTTTGGACTCCGTTTAATATTCCTTATCTGCAATACTCAAAAACAAGGAAAAAACAGAAACTGGCACTAGGCACTAGATTAATAGGTTAGTCCCAAAAATAATATAAAATAGCATATTAATGCATATAAAACATCCAAAACAGATAATATAATAGCATGGAACAATCAAAAATTATAGTTACATTGGAGACGTATCAAGCATCCCCAAGCTTAATTCCTGCTCGTCCTCGAGTAGGTAAATGATAAAAACAGAATTTTTGATGTGGAATGCTACCTAACATATTTATCCATGTAATATTCTTTATTGTGGCATGAATATTCAGATCCGTAAAATTCAACACTATAGCTTAATATTGACATAAAGACAATAATACTTAAAGCATACCAACAAGCAATCATAGCTTTCAAAATACCATGGCTAAAGAAAGTTATCCCTACAATATCATATAGTTTGGCTATGCTCCATCTTCCCCACACAAAGTATCTAAATCATGCACACCCCCAATGACAAGTCAAGCAATTTTTTCACCCCTTTTATGTTCTCAAACTTTTTCAACTCTCATGCAATACAAGAGTGTGAGCCATGGATATAGCACTATGGGTGGAATAGAATGTGGTGGTGGTGCAAGGGAAAAGGAGAAGATAGTCTCACATCAACTAGGCATATCAATGGGCTATGGAGATGCCCATCAATAGATATCAATGTGAGTGAGTAGGGATTGCCATGCAACGGATGCACTAGAGTTATAAGTGTATGAAAGCTCAAAAGGAACTAAGTGGGTGTGCATCCAACTCGCTTGCTCACGAAGACCTAGGGCACTTTGAGGAAACCCGTCATTGGAATATACAAGCCAAGTTATATAATGAAAAATTCCCACTAGTATATGAAAGTGACAAAATAGGAGACTCTCTATCATGAAGAACATGGTGCTACTCTAAGCACAAATGTGGAAAAGGATAGTAGCATTGTCCCTTCTCTCTTTTCTCTCATTCATTTTTTTTCTTTTTTTTGGTGGGCATCTTTGGCCTCTTTTATTTTTTTATTTGGGCTTCGCTGGCCTCTTTTATTTTTTATAAAGTCCGGAGACTCATCCCATCTAGTGAGGGAATCATAGCTTCCATCATCCTTTCCTCTCATGGGACAATGCTCTAATAATGAAGATCATCACACTTTTATTTACTTACAACTCGAAACTTAGAACAACATATGACTCTATATGAATGCCTCCGATGGTGTACCGGGATGTGCAATGATCTAGCATTGCAAATGACATCAAAAAAATGGACAAGCCATAAAAACATCATGCTAGCTGTCTTACGATCATGCAAAGCAATATGACAATGATGGTGCGTGTCATAATAAACGGAACGGTGGAAGTTGCATGGCAATATATCTCGGAATGGCTATGGAAATGCCATAATAGGTATGTATGGTGGCTGTTTTGAGGAAGGTGGGTTTATGCACCGGCGAAAGTTGCGCGGTACTAGAGAGGCTAGCAAGGGTGGAAGGGTGAGAGAACGTATAATCCATGGACTCACATTAGTCATAAAGAACTCACATACTTATTGCAAAAGTCTATTAGTCATCGAAGCAAAGTGTTAGACGCATGCCCCTAGGGGAGAGGTTGGTAGGAGTAAACCATCGCGCGCTCCCGACCCATCACACAAAGGATGACAATCATTAAACAAATCATGCTCCGACTTCATTACATAACGGTTCACCATACGTGCATGCTACGGGAATCACAAACCTTAACACAAGTATCTCTACTAATCCACAATTACTTACTAACATAACTCTTAATATTACCATCTCTACATCTCAAAACTATATGCATGAAATCAAACTTCTCATCATATTCAATGCACTTAATATGAAAGTTTTTATTATATCCCTCTTGGATGCCTATTATATTAGGACCAAATTCATAACCTAATCCAATTACCATGTTGTTTAGGGACTCTCAAAATAATATAAGTGAGGTACGAGAGTTCAATTATTTCTATAAAATATAACACCACCATGCTCTAAAAAGATATAAGTGAAGCACTAGAGCAAAATTGCCTAGCTCAAAAGATATAAGTGAAGCACATAGAGTATTCTAATAAATTCACGATTCAGCGTGTCCTTCTCAAAAAGATGTGTGCAGCAAGGATGATTGTGGCAAACTAACAAGCAAAGACTCATATCATACAAGACGCTCCAAGCAAAACACATATCATGTGGTGAATAAAAATATAGCCTCAAGTAAATTTACCGATGGATTGAAGACGAAAGAGGGGATGCCTTCTGGGGCATCCCCAAGCTTAGGCTCTTTGGTATCCTTGAATATGGCTTGGGGTGCCTTGGGCATCCCCAAGCTTAGGCTCTTGCCACTCCTTATTCCATAGTCCATCAAATCTTTACCCAAAACTTGAAAACTTCACAACACAAAACTCAACAGAGAACTCGTGAGATCCGTTAGTATAAGAAAATAAATCACCACTTTAGGTACTGTTGTGAACTCATTCTTTATTTATATTTGTGTAATACCTACTGTATTCTAACTTCTCCATGGTTCATACCCCCCGATACAACCCATAGAATCATCAAAATTAGCAAACAACACAAAGAAAACAGAATCTGTTAAAAACAGAACAGTCTGTAGCAATCAGTAGACTTCGAATACTTATGTAACTCCAAAAATTCTGAAAAATTAGGAAAACCAGGGAAATTTGCATATAAATCTTGTGTAAAACTTCCAGATCAAAAGCACGTTCCAGTGAATTTATAAAATTCCTGGACTGAGCGCAAAAGTTTCTGTTTTTCAGCAAAATCAAATCAACAAACACCGTAGACCATCCAAAAGGTCTTACTTGGCTCAAACACTAATAAAAACATAAAAACACAATTACTACAGAAGTAATAATGTGCAAAACACACCAAAACAGAAGCAAAAAACAGAAAGCAAAAATAAAATTGGGTTGCCTCCCAACAAGCGCTATTGTTTAACGCCGCTAGCTAGGCAAAACGCAATAGATCTAGGTATTGTGATCTTTGGTCTTGGCAACTTTTGTGAGGGCCTTTTCGAATCTGGGGGGCTCTTTCCGCTTACCCAAATCTTCAGGAGAAGAAACCATCTTAAGATCCAAAATATCCAAACGCTTATTGCAAAGGGTAATCAAAGTGTTCAAGCGACTGAGGTTCCCATTAATATGTTTGAGGGGTTCGAGATATTTTTGTAACTCGACTACGTGCTTATGTAAGTCATCCAATTTGTTGAGAATTTGAACTCCCTCTTGTGAAAAGGCAAGCCCTTTTTGTTGCGGGGGAACCCCCAAAATCCCTTCCAAAATTTCATAAGCGGCGTTTGCATCAAGTTCAATAAAATCGCCCTTTGAGGCAAAATCCAAAAGCTTTCTATGGTGCAAAGCCAATCCAATGTAAAAATTTCTAAGCAAAACTTTTGCATCTCCTTTTAAGCTAGAAATATGATAGGATGCCATTAGCCTATCCCAGGCATCTTTCAGATTTTCCCCTTGTTTTTGTTTGAAGTATAGGACTTCAAAGTCTGCTGGCAGAAGGGGGGTAGTGATGCTAGTCATAGCGACACGCAAGAGAGCCGTCAAGAAAAAGGGCGAATAAAAAGGCAAATCTTTTTGGTAAATTGTTTTAGAAGTGGGGGAGAGGAAAACGAGAGGCAAATAGCAAATAATGTAAATGCAAGAGATGTGTTTGTGATGGGTACTTGGATGGCTTGATGTAGATCTCCCCGGCAACGGCGCCAGAAATCCTTCTTGCTACTTCTTGAGCATGCGTTGGTTTTCCCTTGAAGAGGAAAGGGTGATGCAGCAAAGTAGATAAGTATTTCCCTCAGTTGTTGAGAACCAAGGTATCAATCCAGTAGGAGATACAAGCAAGTTCCCAATAGGTGTACCTACACAAATAATCAAACACTTGCACCCAACGCTATAAAGGGGTTGTCAATCCCTTCACGATTACTTGCAAGGATGAGATCTAATAGAGATAGATAGAATAGATTGCTAGAACGGAAAGTAAACTAAAAGTAAAAAGATTGCAGCAAGATATTTTTGGTATTTTTGGTTTTAGATCTGAAAGTATAATATGGAAAATAGACCCGGGGGCCATAGGTTTCACTAGAGGCTTCTCTCATGAAGGCAAATATTACAGTGGGTGAACAAATTACTGTCGAGCAATTGATAGAAAAGCACATAGTTATGACGATATCCAAGGCAATGATTATGCATATAGGCATCACGTCCGTGTCAAGTAGACCGAAACGATTCTTCATCTACTACTATTACTCCACACATCGACCGACTCCTGCCTGCATCTAGAGTATTAAGTTCATGAAGAACAGAGTAACGCATTAGGTAAGCTGACATGATGTAGAGGGATAAACTCAAGCAATATGATGAAAACCCCATCTTTTTATCCTCGATGGCAACAATACAATACGTGCCTCGCTACCCCTACTATGTCACTGGGTGAGGACACCGCAAGATTGAACCCAAAACTAAGCACTTCTCCCATTGCAAGAATTACCAATCTAGTTGGCCAAACCAAACCAATAACTCAAAGAGACTTGCAAAGATATGAAATCATGCATATAAGAATTCAGAAAAGACTCAAATAATATTGATAGATAATCTAATCATAAACCCACAATTCATCGGATCTTGACAAACACACCGCAAAAGAGTATTACATCGGATAGATCTCCATGAAGATCATGAAGAACATGGTATTGAAGAGCAAAGAGAGAGAAGAAGCCATCTAGATACTAGCTATGGACCCGAAGGTCTGTGGTGGACTACTCACGCATCATCGGAGGGGCAATGGAGTTGATGTAGATGCCCTCCGTGATCGAATCCCCCTCCGGCAGATTACCAGAAAAGGCTCCAAGATTGGATCTCACGGGAACAGAGGCTCCTGGCGGCGGAAAAGTGTTTTCGTGGCTCTTTTTGGTATCCAGGGAATATTTGGGAATTTATAGGCCGAAGAGTAGGGTTAGGAGGGCTGCCGTGGGCCCACAAGCCAGGGGGGCGCGCCCCTATGGCTTGTGGCCACACGGCGGCTCTCCATTGGAGAAGTCACATACCGATGAGCAATCCCCTAAAACAGTTTTGCAAATGGAGCTTTGAGCAAGGAGATCGAAAATGGCACCAAGATGAGCTAGAACACGGGTTTGAGCAATGGTGGGATTTTTCTAGAGGAAGACGAAGTGGATGGGTGCTGGGGTAAGTGAGGGGCCCCCACGTGGGACCCACAAGCCAGGGGGGCGCGCCTAGGGGGGTGGGCGCGCCCTGCAGGCTTGTGGCCCACTGGTGCAGCCCCTGATGTATTCTCAGTGCCAATTTTTTTTAAATATTCTAGAAAAAATCATACTAAATTTTTAGGAGATTCTGAGAACTTTTATTTCCAGGTCATTTTTCTATTGCACGGATAAGTTAGAAAACAGAGAAATAATAGCATTCTTGCTTAATTTAAACTAAATAACAGAAGGTAAAAGTTGGGTGCAGAAGGTTGTGCCTTCTAAATTCATCCATCTCATGCTCATCAAAAAGAATCCATCAATAAGGTTGATCAAGTCTTATTGATAAACTTTTTTCGAATGACACGGAACCGGAGAATTTTCGAACAACACTAGGTTACCTCAATGGGGATATGCATCTCCCCAACAATAAGTATGTCATATTTCTTCTTGACAGTAGGGAGAGGGAATTCAAAGCCTCCAGTAATAATTGTTGAATTTTTTTCAATGGAGTTGATACTATGAACTTGAGGTTGTTTCTTCGGGAAGTGTACCGTATGCTCATTACCATTAACATGAAAAGTGACATTGCCCTTGTTGCAATCAATAACAGCCCCTGCGGTATTCAAAAAGGGTCTACCAAGGATGATCAACATACTGTCGTCCTCGGGAATATCAAGAATAACAAAGTCCGTTAAGATAGTAACGTTTGCAACTACGACAGGTACATCCTCGCAAATACCGATAGGCAAAGCAGTTGATTTATCAGCCATTTGCAAGGAGATTTCAGTAGGTGTCAACTTATTCAAATAAAGTCTACGATATAAAGAGAAAGGCATAACACTAACACCAGCTCCAAGGTCACATAAAGCAGTTTTAACATAATTTCCTTTAATAGAGCAAGGTATAGTAGGTACTCCGGGATCTCCTAGTTTCTCTGGTATTCCACCCTTAAAAGTATAATTAGCAAGCATGGTGGAAATCTCAGCTTCCGGTATCTTTCTTTTATTTGTTACAATATCTTTCATATACTTAGCATAAGGAGACATTTTTAGAATATCAGTCAAGCGCATACGCAAAAAGACAGGTCTAAGCATTTCAACAAAGCGCTCAAAATCCTCATCATCCTTTTTCTTGGATGGTTTAGGAGGAAAGGGCATGGGTTTCTGAACCCATGGTTCTCTTTCTCTACCGTGCTTCCTAGCAACAAAGTCACTTTTATCATATCTTTTGTTCTTAGGTTGTGGGTTATCAAGATCAACAGCAGGTTCAATCTCCACATCATTATCATTACTAGGTTGAGCATCAACATGAACATCATCATTAATATTATCACTAGGCTTATGTTCATTATCAGATTGTGTCTCAGCATCGAAAATAGAAATATCATTTGGGTTTTCATGAGTGTCTATAACAGGTTCACTAGCAGCATGCAAAGTCCTATCGTCATTCTTTTTCCTATTATTACTGGGATGACTAGGTGCATCAGTATTAACTCTCTAAGAATCTTGCTCAATTCTCTTAGGATGGCCCTCAGGATACAGAGGTTCCTGAGTCATTCTACCACCTCGAGTCACAACTCTAACAGAATGATCATTGTTCTTACTAATCATCTCATTAAGCAAATCATTCTGCGCCTTAAGTACTTGTTCTACTTGAGTGGTTACCATGGAAGCATGTTTACTAATAAGCTTAAGATCATTGACAGTTCTACTCAAATACTCACCCAAGCAATCAAGCATGTAAGCATTATGTTTCAGTTGTCTACTAACATAAGCATTGAAATTTTCTTGTTTAACAATAAAGTTATCAAACTCATCCAAGCATTGACTAGCAGACTTATCATAGGGAATATCACCTTCATCAAATCTACGGAGAGAATTTACCTCTACTACCTGTGTCGGGTTATCAAGACCATGTATTTCTTCAATTGGTGGTAGATTCTTAACATCTTCAGCTTTAATACCTTTTTCTTTCATAGATTTCTTTGCCTCTTGCATATCTTCAGGACTGAGAAATAGAATACCTCTTTTCTTCGGAGTTGGCTTTGGAGGTGGTTCGGGAATAGTCCAATCATTATCATTGCTCAATATATTATTCAATAGTAGTTCAGCTTGCTCAACAGTTCGTTCCCTGAAAACACAACCAGCACAACTATCTAGGTGGTCCCTAGAAGCATCGGTTAGTCCATTATAAAAGATATCAAGTGTTTCGTTTTTCTTGAGAGGATGATCAAGCAAAGCATTAAGTAATTGGATAAGCCTCCCCCAAGCTTGTGGGAGACTCTCTTCTTCAATTTGCACAAAGTTAAATATTTCTTGCAAGGCAGCTTGTTTCTTATGGCCAGGAAAATATTTTTCAGAGAAGTAATATATCATATCCTGGGGACTACGCACACAACCAGGAGCAAGAGAATTAAACCATATCTTAGCATCACCATTTAATGAGAAAGGAAACAACTTAAGAATATAGTAATAACGAATTTTTTCCTCATGAGTGAATAGGGTGGCTATATCATTCAATTTAGTAAGATGTGCCACAACAGTTTCAGATTCATAACCATGGAAAGGATCAGATTCAACCAAAGTAATTAACTCAGGATCGACCGAGAATTCATAATCCTTATTAGTAACAAAAATAGGTGAAGTAGCAAACTTAGGATCATATTGCATTCTAGCATTCAAAGATTTTTCCTTCCACTTGCATAGCAATTTCTTAAGATCATCCCTATCTTTACAAGCAAGAAAGTCCCTAGCTACCCCTCCTTCCATAACATAACCCTCAAGTATATCAGGCAATTCATATCTAGGAGAGCTAGGTCTAGCAGGTGTCTCATAGTGTTCAGTTTCAATAATTTCATCAGATTCAGAAATATTATCAGTTTCAGCATTCACTCTAGCAATTTGTTCATCAAGGAATTCACCCAGTGGCACAGTATTATCAAGCAAAGTATCATCATAAGCATCATGCATAGCAGAAGTGGCATCATCAATTACTTGCGACATATCAGATTCAATAGCAGGTGGTGGTGTCGCAAATTTACTCATAACAGAAGGTGAATCAAGTGCAGAGCTAGATGGCACTTCCTTACCTGTCCTCGTTGTTGAGGGGTAGATCTTAGTTTTAGCATCTTTCAGATTCTTCATAGTGATCAACAGATATATATCCCAAGTGACTCAGAGAATAAATCTATGCTCCCCGGCAATGGCGCCAGAAAAAGGTCTTGATAACCCACAAGTATAGGGGATCGCAACAGTTTTCGAGGGTAGAGTATTCAACCCAAATTTATTGATTCGACACAAGGGGAGCCAAAGAATTTTCTCGAGTATTAGCAGCTGAGTTGTCAATTCAACCACACCTGAAAGACTTAATATCTGCAGCAAAGTATTCAGTAGCAAAGTATTATGGAAGTAACGGTAACAATGGCAAAGTGACAGTAGCAGTATTGCAGTGATTGTAACAGTAGCAACGGAAAAGTAACTTAGCAAAGATCAATATGTGAAAAGCTCGTAGGCAATGGATCAGTGATGGATAATTATGTCGGATGGCATTCATCATGCAATGGTTATAATATAGGGTGATATAGAACTAGCTCCAATTCATCAATGTAATGTAGGCATGTATTCCATATATAGTCATACGTGCTTATGGAAAAGAACTTGCATGACATCTTTTGTCCTACCCTCCCGTGGCAGCGGGGGCCTAATGGAAACTAAGGGATATTAAGGCCTCCTTTTAATAGAGAACCGGACCAAAGCATTAGCACTTAGTGAATACATGAACTCCTCAAACTACGGTAATCACCGGAAAGAATCCCAGTTATTGTCACCCTGGGGGACGCAGATCATAACTCGTAATAGGTGTCTACAACTTGCAAGCTAGGATCAAGAACACACATATATTCATGGAAACATAATAGGTTCAGATCTGAAATCATGGCACTCGGGCCCTAGTGACAAGCATTAAGCATAGCAAAGTCATAGCAACATCAATCTCACAACATAGTGGATACTAGGGATCAAACCCTAACAAAACTAACTCGATTACATGGTAAATCTCATCCAACCCATCACCGTCCAGCAAGCCTACGATGGAATTACTCACGAACGGCGGTGAGCATCATGAAATTGGTGATGAAGGATGGTTGGTGATGACGACGGTGTCGATTTCCCCTCTCCGGAGCCCAAATCAGGCTCCAGATCTGCCCTCCCGAGGAAGAACAGGAGGTGGCGGCGGCTCCATATCGTAAAACGCGATGAACTCTTCTCTTTGATTTTTTTCTCCCCGAATAGGAATATATAGAAGTGGAAACGAGGTCGGAGGAGCTCCAGGGGCCCCACAAGACAGGGGGGCGCGCCCCCTGGCTTGTGACCAGGTGGTGGCCCCTCTCCGGTTGATTCTTTCGCCATTATTTTTTATTATTTCCCAAAATATTCTCCGTAAATTTTTAGGCCAATCCGAGAACTTTTATTTCTGCACAAAAATAACACCAAGGCAATTCTGCTGAAAACAGCGTCAGTCCGGGTTAGTTCCATTCAAATCATGCAAATTAGAGTCCAAAACATGGGCAAAAGAGTTTGGAAAAGTAGATATGTTGGAGATGTATCACCCCCTACCTGGCGCGCCAAATGTCAGATTTCGGTCTCCGCAAACCCCAAAGAGGTCCGAACTCAGGGGCGTGTGCGAAGATCCCCAACAGCTTCGTCCTCAAGCTCACAGCTCGACAGCCTAACCCGACGAACTCACACAATCGTGGGGAAGAAGACTAGCACACGAGGATTTACCCAGGTTCGGGCCGCTACGAAGCATAAAACCCTACTCCTGCTTTTCGTGGATTGCCTCATGAGGAGGTTTGTGGATGAACTAGTACAGTGGTGAGTAGCCTCGCGAGGATGCTCGGGTGCTCGGGTGATGTTTTTTCTCGCCCTTTTTACGTAGCAGCCTAGCCTCTATTTATAGTGGCCCGGGTCCTCTTCCCTTATAGCAATGGCGGGAAGGGATCCCACAACGGCCAAACTCGAAGGGGGACAAGGAGTACACCTTATCCTGACGAAAGGTGGTCTTTGCCTGCAAAGTAGCCGGTGGTGATGTAGAGGTGGGCTCGGCAATGACGTCCATCCTACGGGGCTCGTGGTCTTGGTCTCGTTGCGCCGGAATGGAAACCTTTGGTGGGTGCCTTGGGAACCTGCGCACGTCTTTGCCTCCTTTGCACCAAAGAGGAAACTGTCTCCTCTGCGCGCGCTGGTGCCCGCCTGGCCTAGCTTGCGTCACCCCCGACCTCCCGAGGCTGAGTGCTGCATAGGGATCTCTGCCCCTCGGGAGGCAACCTGGGGAGGCCTCCTCCCTCCGGGGGTCTTGGTGTCGTCCCCCTCGCGAGGGTGGGGCTCCCGCGAGGGCCTTGTTCTTGAGCGACCCTACACCGGGCCGTACCAGGCCGTCGAAGTGGGCCACGCCCTGGGTCGCAGGCAGACAGTTCTGGATACCCCCGTTCCCAGGACGCTGACAGTTACGACCAAGAGTTATCAATATCTTCCATGTTAAACACATTAGCGGCGGTTCCCAAGCGGTAAAAGTAAAGGTTTACTCCCCCTCCACCAACAAACACACTCCACGGCTAGCCGAATCCACGGGTACCGTCCATACCAACAACATTCCTGGGGGAGTTTTGTTTAATTATTTGCATTTTTTTATTTCGGGACTGGGAATCCCTATTACCGCCCTTCTCGTGCAAGGACAAGTGAATAAACACTCATCATGAGAGTAACCCGCTTAACATGGAAGATATTGACCGCCCCCTGTCGCTCCATGAGCGGTCCAGGCACACAAAACAGGTGTTCATTTGAAATTTTAGAGGTGGCACATGCAAATTTACTTGAAATGGCAGTGAAATACCATATTTAGGTAGGTATGGTGGACTCTTAGGAATAAACTTGGCTCAAGGATTTGGATGCACAAGTAGTATCTCTACTTAGTACGAAGTGTTGGCTAGCAAAAGGTTCTAAACAAGCACCACATGTTGGAGGATCCATAACAATATAACTTCTATGCAAATATACACAACCATAACTCATTACGTTGTCTTCCTTGTCCAACTTCAACTAATTTGTTCGACTTTGAAAATAATTAATGGGTATTCACAATCATAGGAGATGTCCAAGATAATATATTTGTATGTGAAAGTTCTCTTCCTTATACTAATCATTCACGAATTGCTTGTATGACCAATATTGTGATTGTTAAACTTCAATAGATTTTACTTTCTAAACCAAATGTGAAGCTACTACTAAGCATAAAGCACATTGATAATTTCATATTTAAGATATTCAGTTCATTCACAATTTACTCATAGGATATAAGTGAAGCAAAAGAGTAAATGACAAACTACTCTCAAAAGATATAAGTGAAGATCAATGAGTAGTCAAACAATTAAGTAGCTATGTGAGGACTCTCCCTCAATAAAGATTTTCAGATCTGAGTATTTTGTTTAAACAGCAAACTAAATAAAAATAGCACTCCAATAATAACACATATCATGTGGACAAATAAAAATGTAGGCTCAACATAGGCTAACCGATAGTTGACGAAGAGAGGTGGGATGCGTAGCATCCCCAAGCTTAGATGCTTGAGACTTCTTGAAATATTTACTTGGGGTGCCTTGGGCATACCCAAGCTTGAGCTTTTGTATCTTGTTCAATCCTCTCATATCCCGGTTTCACCTATTCTCAAAAACTTCATCCACACAAAACTTGAAAAGAACTCGTTAGATAGGTTAGTGCACATAATAATAAATCAACTCTTTATGTACTGCCAAGACAAGTTGCACAATAATTTTCAAACATCATCTACTGTTTACTATCGTTTCCACATTTTATATCTACCAATATAGGCTATGGAAACTATAGGATAAGTAGATAACAAAACTATGACAGCAATCTGTCTAAACAGAACAGTCTGTAGCAATCTATTAAACCAGTGTACTTCTGTAACTTAAAAAATTATGAAAATTTAGGAAAAGCTAAAGACTTTATATGACAACACTGTGTAAAAATTTCAGAAACTTTCCACTTTCCAGTAAAATATGAAAATTCAAACACTACAGAGAAAGTTTCTGTTTTTACACAGCACATATCAAACATGCAATGCAAGCATCCTAAGGAAATTCTTGGAACTTTTTATTGAAAAAAAAGATTATAAATAACACCTAACAGAAAATAACAAAATATAATGACGATCCAAGCAAAGCATATATTATGTGATGAATAAAAATATAGCTCCAAGTAAGATATACCGATAGTGTTGAAGACGAAAGAGGGGATGCCTTCCGGGGCATCCCCAAGCTTAGGCGCTTGAGTCTTCCTTGAATATTACCTTGGGGGTGCCTTGGGAATCCCCAAGATTAGGTTCTTGTCACTCCTTATTCTTCTCATATCGGTGTCTCACCCAAAACTTGAAAACTTCAATCACACAAAACTTAACGGAACTTCGTGAGAAGGGTTAGTGTAATAAAGATAAATCATTCACTTAGGTACTGTCAAGACAAGATTCATAATTGTTCCCACATGATACCTACTGTATTATATTATTCCCATAATTTGTACCACTAAATATAAGCTATGGAAACACTAAAACAAGCAAACTATGCATGCAAAACAGAATCTGTCAGAAACAGAACAGTCTGTGAAGATCTGTAGTGTAACCATACTTCCCTGTCTCTAAAATTTCTGAAAAATTAGGAAAACCTAAAGAATTTGTATATTAAGACTTTTTAAAAATTTCAGATCATTATCACGCTCCAGTAGAAAATTAAAATTCCTGTACTGGAGTCAAAAGTTTCTGTTTTGGTTCAGCATCAAGTCTACTCATCTTGTGAGTCATCCCAAAGGCTTTACTTGGCACTTTATTGAAATAAAAGACACAAAACATGATTACTACAGTATATTAATTATGTGGACACTAAAAAACAGAAAGTAAAAGTGTTGGGTTGTCTCCCAACAAGCGCTTTTCTTTAAAGCCTTTTAGCTAGGCATGATGATTTCAATGATGCTCATGTAAAAAGTAGTAATTGGAACATGCAAGAGAGCATCATGAATCATATGACAAGAACATTTAAGTCTAACCCACTTCCTATGCATAGGGATTTTGTGAGCAAACAATTTATGGGAGCAAGAATCAACTAGCATAGGAAGGCAAAACAAGCATAACTTCAAAACTTTGAACACATAGAGAGGAAACTTGATATCATTGCAATTCCTGCAAGCATATGTTCCTCCCTCATAATAATTTTCAGTAGCATCATGAAGTAATTCAACAATATAACTATCACATAAATCATTCTTTTCATGATGCACAAGCATAGAATTTTCATTACTCTCCTCATAAGCAAATTTCTTCTCATTCATAATAGTGGGAGCATCAAATGAAACTCGAATACTATAAATTGTTTCCACATTAAAAGTGTAATGTTCAGTAAAGGGATATTCAAAATTATGAAAATAATTATCACTACTTTTTATAACATAAGTATCATCACAATAATCATCATAAGTAGCAAGTTTGTTCTCATCATAGTCAAGTAAAACCTCTTCCGAAATAGTGGAATTATTACTAAATAAAATCGTGACCTCTCCAAATCCACTTTTATCATTATAATAAAATTCAACACCCTCAAAAATAGTGGGATAATGATTATCCAAAGTTGACACTCTTCCAAACCCACTTTCATAAATATCGCAATCATCATAAATAGGAGGCATGCAATCATCATAACAAATTTGATCATTCAAAGTAGGGGAACTAAAAAGATCATCTTCATTAAGCATAGCATCCCCAAGCTTGGGACTAACATTAATTGCAGCAAATAAATTCTCAAACATGTCATTCTCATCAAACATAGCATCCCCAAGCTTGTGGCATGGCATATCATAAGAATAATCACTCTCATCATTAATAGTATGAATAGCACCAATAGCATAACAATTATTTTCATAATAATTTACCAAGTTGGTGCCAAAAAGATTTTCAAGACTATAAGAAGTATCATTATCTTCCCAATCATAATCATCACAACAAGCAATAGGCATAACAAAATCATCATTAAGTGTCTCATCTCCCACAATGATTTTTGATTCATCCTCGTGAGGCACAAGAATAATAGGAGCAACATCATTTGGAAGAGATACCTTTTTACCTCTACTCTTTCTTCTTTTCTTCTTCTTCACCACATCATGTGTGGGTTTAATTAATTTTTTTGAGCTTACTATTGATGAGATTGATTGAATAGGGAGCTCCTCCTCATCACCTATTACATCATGAGAGACAATAGGAGGGAAAGTGGAATTCTTTACCCTTTCATTATTATTCCTTTTATATTCTATTGGTTTTCCCATCTTTCTATAGTTGGCAATATAAGCATTATCATTGCAATTTACCATGCAAAACATATAGATATTTTTTAGATTAGTTTCAATGTCGTCCGTGAGAATGAATACTTCAAACCAACTATTTTTATGTGTCAATTCTTCACTCCCCAAAAATAGAGAAAGCTCATCATAAAGTTCAAGGGTGATCAAGTCATTACAATATTTGGCCATGATTTGATCATGAAAAAGTTTGCATTGGAAATTAAGATGACCAATTTTATTGCAAAGTTCACAAGTAATAGGACAAAGAGAACATAATTTTGTAGCAAATTCATCTATCACTTTGAGCAAAAAATTGGTACTATCATGTTTATGCTTCTTACAAAATCTATCATCCCTATAAGGCACGTCTTCACAAACTTTATGCATTCCACAAAAATTGACATGCTTATAAGAAACCTTTTTAATCATGACTAGTGCAATCATCATTAGTATTTTGGATATTCATAGAATTCATACTAACAACATTGCAATCATGCTCATCATTCAAGGAATTCTCATTGCGTATTTTCATAATTTCTTCCTCTACCAATTGAGCACAATTTTCGAAATCCTTATTTTCATGAAAGACATTATAAAGACGATACAAATGATGCAACCTAAACTCCATTTTTTGTAGTTTTCTTTTATAAAACTAAACTAGTGAAAAACAAGAAACTAAAATATTTAATTGCAAGATCTAAAGATATACCTTCAAGCACTCACCTCCCCGGCAACGGCGCCAAAAAAGAGCTTGATGTCTAATACGCAACTTTATTCTTGTAGACTATGTTGGGCCTCCAAGCGCATAGTTTTGTAGGACAGTAGCAATTTTCCCTCAAGTGGATGACCTAAGGTTTATCAATCCGTGGGAGGTGTAGGATGAAGATGGTCTCTCTCAAACAACCCTGCAATCAAATACAAGAAATCTCTTGTGTCCCCAACACACCCAATACAATGGCAAATTGTATAGGTGCACTAGTTCGGCGAAGAGATGGTGATACAAGTGCAATATGGATGATAGAAATAGGTTTTTGTAATCTGAAAATATAAAAACAGCAAGGTAACAAGTGGTAAACAGCGAGCAAAACGTTGTATAAATGCTTGGAAATAAGGCCTAGGGTCCGTACTTTCGCTAGTGCAATCTCTCAACAATGCTAATATAATTGGATCACATAACCATCCCTCAACGTGCAACGAAGAATCACTCCAAAGTTCTTATCTAGTGGAGAACATAAGAAGAAATTGTTTGTAGGGTACGAAACCACCTTAAAGTTATCCTTTCCGATCAATCTATCTAGAGTTCGTACTAAAATAACACCATATGATACGCAACAACCAACTCTAATGTCACCTAGATACTCCAATGTCACCACAAGTATCCATGAGTTAATTATACGATACGCATCAAAAAAATTCAGATTCATAATACTCAATCCAACACAAAGAACCTCAAAGAGTGCCCCGAGATTTCTACCGGAGAAAGTAGGACAAGAACGTGTATCAACCCCTATGCATAGATTACCCCAATGTCACCTTGGGAATCCGCAAGTTGAGTACCAACACATATATCAAGTGGATC
Organism: Elymus sibiricus; assembly: GCA_039707655.1. NCBI lineage: Eukaryota > Viridiplantae > Streptophyta > Magnoliopsida > Poales > Poaceae > Elymus > Elymus sibiricus. Next base: position 129,847,828 of record CM077667.1, read on the forward strand.
AATAGAATACCCCATTGTCACTACGGGTATCCGCATGCAAGACATATATCAAGTGTTCTCAAATCCAATATTCAATCCAACATAACGAGATCTCAAAGGGAAAGATTCAATTCATCACAACAAGATAGCAAGGGAATCATCATATGATCCGACTATATTAACAAAGCCCGTGATACATCAAGATCGTGACATCTCAAGAACACGAGAGAGAGAGAGAGATTGAACACATAGCTACTGGTACATACCCTCAGCCCCGAGGGTGGACTACCTCCTCCTTGTCATGGCCTCCGCCGGGATGATGAAGATGGCCACCGCAGGTGATCTACCCTCTCCGGCTGGGTACTAGAACGCCTCCAGATTGGTTTTTTGTCGATACGGAGAGTTGCGGGGGCGGAACGGAGAGTCTAGGGTTATTTCTGATGGTTTCTATATTTATAGTATTTTTTGGGCGTCGGTTTCACGCCAAGATGGGCCACGAGGAAGGCACGATACACCAGGGCACACCTGGGCCCCTCTGGCACGCCCTGGTGGGTTGTGCTCACCTCGTGGCTCTTCTCCGGTGGTTCTTTTCTCCAATATTTCTTATTTGGTCCAGAAAAAATCACAAAAAAGTTTCGGGCGATTCCGAGAACTTTCATTTTCTGCACAAAAACAACACCACGGTAATTCTGCTGAAAACAACGTCGGTCCGGGTTAGTTCTAAATAAATCATATAAAGTGCATCAAAACCATATAAAAGTATTGTAAACATAGATGAATATGGCATGAATACTTCATAAATTATCAAAACGTTGCAGACGTATCAAGGCGCCAATATAATCCGTCAATCCCCCGCTTCAATTGCCATTCATCTTGTCTTCACACCACGCTTCAGTGGCCACCATCTTCATCGCCCCGGCCGGCCACTCTACACTTCCACACACTCTGCAATCTCACTTTCTTGTCGGATGTTTAATTACGTAGCGCAGCAATGTCGAGCGACAGTTCTGCCAGTCTGGGGTCAACCACACAATCATCGCGCTCGTCTTCCACGAGTCCGCCATCAAGCCCTGACCTCCATTTTATCCGGCTCATGGAAGGGACGCCGCCGCCAGAGTCATCGGACGACGACCAGACGGACGAGGAGCCGCCGAAGAACGAAGAAGACGACAACGATGAGAAGGAGGAGGAATGGTCGGACAAGGAGGAGGACGACGAGGAGCCGCCGAAGGACGAAGATGACGACGACGATGAGGAGGAGGAGGAATGGCCGAACAAGGAGGACGACGACGAGGACATCAACGACGATGGCGATGAAAATCTAACGGTCAGCGGCAAGAAGCGTCCACGTCAAGACGATGGCGCGAGGCCATCTAACAACAACAAGAAGAAGTAAAACAGACTGTACTCCTTAAATCTGTTGTCGTTTGCTCATATTTATTCCTTACCTCTGTCTACCCTCTCGATCTCATCGCAAACAGTTCAGAATACAGATTCATCAGTGACCGTTCACAATATCGCACACATTTAGTTTCTTGAATTGTGTGCCCTATCGAGCACACAATTCAGAACAACAAATCATATGTGTTGTCCAGAATTATAGCACACGGTTCTTATTATCGAACTGTTTGTAGACTATCACACACACCTTGTTACACCTAACCATTTGTGTTCTTCCGTATCATCGCAAACAGTTCATCTGAGGGACCTGTATGCCATACATCACATACATCTATGTTTGATTAACCATTTGTGCCATTTTGCCTCATCACAAACAGTTCTTAAAAGTCAAATGTCTGCCATAGATCGCACACGCAAATATTTTCTGAATCGTATTTGATGGATCCTCCATCGCACACAGTTCATGTCATTGGCGACGGAGCTTGAACGATATCGTTTGCGATTCATGCATCGCACACAGTTTTTTGAAGGGTCTCTCATTGTAGTGTCGCGTTAGCAGCATCCTGCAGTAGTGGACCTATGGGTCCGTAGTTAGTACCTAGATGGATATCCCTCTCTCCTTTGATCTTCAATACAAAGTTCACCGCATCTTCGCGGTGATCTATTCGATGTAATCACTTTGTGCATTGCGTTTGTTGGGATCCGATGAATTGTAGGTTTATGTTCAGATTATTCATGAAAAAGATTTGAGTCTTCTCTGATTTCTATTATGATTCTTATTTGCATGATTATTATAGCTTTGTAAATCTCTCTGATCTATTGAAATAGTTTGGCCAACTAGATTGATATTTCTTGAGTGAGAGGGGTGCGTTGTAGTGGGTTCAATCTGGCGGTGCTCTATATCCCAGTGACAGAAGGGGACAAGGCATGTCTATGTATTGTTGCCACTAAGGATAAAACGATGGGGTTAATTCATATTGATTGAATTCTCTTTGTCTACATAATGTCATTGTTCTCCAATCATTACTCTGTTTATCATGAACTTAATACTTAGAGAGGCAAGCATAGAAGCGCTCTCGATGTGGAGTAATAGTAATAGGTGTAGGCAGGAGTCAGCCTATTTGCTTATGGACATGATGCCTATATACACATGATCATTGCCGTGAATAAATATTGCATAACTATGCGCTTTTCTATCAATTGCCCAACAGTAATTTGTTTACCCACCGTATTGTTGGAAATATGCCCTAGAGGCAATAATAAATTGGTTATTATTATATTTCCTTGTTCATGATAATCGTTTATTATCCATGCTATAATTGTATTGATTGGAAACTCAAATACATGTGTGGGTACATAGACAACACTGTGTCCCTAGTAAGCCTCTAGTTGACTAGCTCGTTGATCAAAGATGGTTAAGGTTTCCTAGCCATTGACATGAGATGTCATTTGATAACGGGATCACATCATTAGGAGAATGATGTGATGGACAAGGCCCAAACTGTAAACGTAGCATTTGATCGTGTCAGTTTATTGCTATTGTTTTCTGCATGTCAAGTATCTGTTCCTTTGACCATGAGATCATGCAACTCACTAACACCGGAGGAATACCTTGTGTGTATCAAACGTCGCAACGTAACTGGGTGACTATAAAGGTGCTCTACAGGTATCTCCGAGGGTGTCTGTTGGGTTGGCATGGATCAAGACTGGGATTTGTTACTCCGTATGACGGAGAGGTATCTCAGGGCCCACTCGGTAATACAACATCACAATGAGCCTTGCAAGCAATGTGACTAAAGTGTTAGCCACGAGATCTTGTATTACGGAACGAGTAAAGAGACTTGCCGGTAACGAGATTGAACTAGGTATAGTGATACCGACGATCGAATCTCGGACAAGTAACATACCGAAGAACAAAGGGAACAGCATACGGGATTAACTGAATCCTTGACATAGAGGTTCGACCGATAAACATCTTCGTAGAATATGTAGGAGCCAATATGGGCATCCAGGTCCCGCTATTGGTTATTGGCCGTAGAGGTGTCTCGGTCATGTCTACATAGTTCTCGAACCCGCAGGGTCTACACACTTAACGTTTGGTGACGATTAGTATAATTGAGTTATTATGTTGGTGACCGAAAGTTGTTCGGAGTCCCGGATAAGATCCCGGACATGACGAGGATCTCCGGAATAGTCCGGAGGTAAAGATTGATATATGTGATAATAGTGTTTTGATCTCCGGAAGAGTTCCGAAGTTCACCGGAAGGGGTTCCGGATGTTTACCGAAGTGTTCGGGTGCAGCAACACTTTATATGAGCCAAAGGGATAAAGCCCACAAGGTATTGGAAAGTGCAAAAGTAGTTTTGCTGCCGCGTAAGCGGTACTACCGCTTGGTGAAGCGGTACTACCGCCGGAGCGGTACTACCGCTTGTGTGAAGCGGTACTACCGCCCAAGCGGTACTACCGCTTGTGTGAAGTGGTACTACCGCTTGTGCGCGGCTGTGCACGGTTCGGCAGGGATCCGAGTTGGACTCTTTCCCTGCGGGCCAAACCGACTTTGTGCGGGCAAAACCGACCTAGAGGAGGCTTTTACTCCAAGTTTAGACCCCAAGGCTCAACATATAAATAGAGGGGCAGGGCTAGCACACGGGATACATCAGGATTTCCCAAGCCGTGTGCCGGCAACCCTAGCCCTCTAGTTCCTCCGTCATAATCTCCGTAGTGCTTGGCGAAGCCCTGCAGAGATTGTTCCTCACCACCATCACCACGCCGTCGTGCTGCTGGAATTCAACCACTACTTCACCATCGCTCGCTGGATCGAGGAGGTGAAGGCGTCATCAAGCCGTACGTGTGTTGAACGCGGAGGTGCCGTCCGTTCGGCACTAGATCGGAAGGATCGTGATTGGATCGCGGGACGCTCGGCGATTTGGATCGCGAAGACGTTCGACTACATCAACCGCGTTTATTAACGCTTCCGCTTAGCGATCTACAAGGGTATGTAGATTCACTCTCCCTCTCGTAGATGCTCATCACCATGGATAGATCTTATGTGTGCGTAGGAAAATTTTTGTTTCCCATGCAACGTTCCCCAACAGTGGCATCTGAGCTAGGTCTATGCGTAGATGAGATCTCGAGTAGAACACAAACGAGTTGTGGGCGTGGATGTATACATATTGCTTGCCGTTACTAGTTGATACTTGATTCCGCGGTATTGTGAGATGAAGCGGCCCGGACCGACATTACGCGTACGCTTACGCGAGACTGGTTTCACCGCTGCGTGCACTTGTTGCATAAAGGTGACTGGCGGGTGTCTGTCTCTCTCACTTTAGTTGAATCGGTTCAATGAAGAGGGTTCTTTTAGAAGATCAAAAAGCAATCACTACACCACGTTGTGGTTTTGCGTAGGTAAGAATCGTTCTTGCTAGATACCCGTAGCAGCCACGTAAAATTTGCAACAACAATTAGAGGACGTCTAACTTGTTTTTGCAGGGTATGTTGTGATGTGATATGGCCAATTACATGATGAGATATATGTGATGTATGAGATGATCATGTGATGTATAGAATATCACGACTTGCATGTCGATGAGTACGGCAACTGGCAGGAGCCATAGAGTTGTCTTTAATTATTGTATGACCTGCGTGTCAATCATTAAGCGCTATGTAATGCTTTACTTTATCGCTAAACGTTAGCTATAGTCGTGGAAGCAACAGTCGGCGCGACAACCTTATGGCGACACGTTGATGGAGATCAAGATGATGGAGATCATGGTGTCATGCCGGTGACGATGGAGATCATGCCGGTGCTTTGGAGATGGAGATCAAAAGCACAAGTTCATGGCCATATCATGTCACTTATGATTTGCATGTGATGTTAATCCTTTTATGCATCTTATTTTGCTTAGGACGACGGTAGCATTATAAGGTGATCCCTCACTTAAATTTCAAGATAAATTGTGTTCTCCCCAAGTGTGCACCGTTGCGAAAGTTCGTCGTTTCGAGACACGCCGTGATGATCGGGTGTGATAGACTCTACGTTCGCATACAACGGGTGTAAGCCATGTTACACGTGCGGAACACTCGGGTTAAACTTGACGAGCCTAGCATGTACAGACATGGCCTCAGAACACAAGAGACCGAAAGGTCGAACATGAGTCATATAGTAGATATGATCAACATGAAGATGTTCACCATTGAAACCACCTCAACTCACGTGATGATCGGACTTGAGTTGGTGGATTTGGATCATGTTACACTCGAATGATCGGAGGGATGTCAATTTGAGTGGGAGTTTTTTAAATATGATTAACTAAACTCATTATCTAAGAACAATAGTCTAAGTTGTCTTTGCTATATTTATGTTGTAGATCATGGCTCGCGCAGTAGCACCCCTGAATTTTAATGCGTTCCTAGAGAAAGCTAAGTTGAAAGATGATGGAAGTAACTTTGTGGACTGGGCCCGTAATCTAAGGATTATCCTTACGGCTTCCCAGAAGGCTTATGTCCTTGATGCACCGCTTGGTGATCCACCCGCTCCAGTTGAGTCTCTAGACGTTGTGAACGCCTGGCAGGCTCGTTCTGATGATTACTCAATAGTTCAATGTGCAATGTTGTATGGCTTAGAACCGGGACTTCAAAGACGTTTTGAACGTCATGGAGCATATGAGATGTTCCAGGAGTTGAAGTTTATCTTTCAGAAGAATGCCCGGATCGAGAGATATGAGATCTCCGATAAGTTCTATGCTTGCAAGATGGAGGAGAACGGGTCTATCAGTGATCACGTGCTCAGAATGTCTGGGTACTCCACCCGTCTGGCTGAGTTAGGGATGCCCCTTCCGCCAGAGGCTATCACTGACAGAGTTCTTCAATCATTGCCACCTAGCTACAAGAGCTTCGTGTTGAACTATAACATGCACGGGATGAACAAGTCAGTCGCCGAGCTGTTTGCGATGCTGAAAGCCGCTGAGTCTGAAATTCAGAAGGAGCATCAAGTGTTGATGGTCAATAAAACCACTAGTTTCAAGAAAAATGGCAAGGGTAAGAAGGGTAACTCCAAGCAGAGTGGCAAAGCAGTTGCTCCTCTCGTGAAGAAACCCAAGGCTGGACCCAAACCAGAAACTGTGTGTTTTCATTGCAAGGGAACTGGACACTGGAAGCGGAATTGCCCCAAGTATTTGGCTGACAAGAAGGCGGCCAACAACAAACAAGGTATATATGATATACATGTTATTGATGTGTACCTTACCAACTCTCGTTGTAGTGCCTGGGTATTTGATACCGGTGCGGTTGCTCATATTTGCAACTCAAAACAGGAACTGCGGAATAGACGGAGGCTGGCAAAGGACGAAGTGACGATGCGCGTGGGAAATGGTTCCAAGGTTGATGTGATCGCCGTTGGCACGCTCGCTCTTCGATTACCGTCGGGATTAGTGATGAACCTAAATAAGTGTTATTTGGTGCCTGCGTTAAGCATGAACATTATATCTGGATCTTGTTTATTGCGAGACGGTTACTCATTTAAATCAGAGAATAATGGTTGTTCTATTTATATGAGTAATATCTTTTATGGTCATGCACCCGATGTGAGGGGTTTATTCTTATTGAATCTCGATAGTAATGATACACATGTTCATAACATTGATGCCAAAAGATGTAGAATTGATAATGATAATACCACTTTCTTGTGGCACTGCCGTTTAGGTCATATTGGCGTAAAACGCATGAGGAAGCTCCATGCTGATGGACTTTTGGAGTCACTTGATTTTGAATCACTTGACACATGTGAGCCATGCCTCATGGGCAAGATGACTAAAACGCCGTTCTCTGGAATAATGGAACGGGCAAGTGACTTATTGGAAATCATACATACTGATGTGTGCGGTCCGATGAGTATTGAGGCGCGCGGTGGTTATCGTTACTTTCTCACCTTCACTGATGACTTAAGTAGATATGGGTATATTTACTTAATGAAACACAAGTCTGAAACATTTGAAAAGTTCAAACAATTTCAGAGTGAAGTTGAGAATCATCGTAACAAGAAGATTAAATTCCTACGATCTGATCGAGGAGGAGAATATCTGAGTTATGAGTTTGGCAGTCACTTAAGACAGTGTGGAATTGTTTCACAATTGACACCGCCTGGAACACCACAGCGTAATGGTGTGTCCGAACGTCGTAATCGAACTTTATTGGATATGGTGCGATCTATGATGTCTCTTGCCGATTTGCCACTATCGTTTTGGGGTTATGCATTAGAGACAGCTGCATTCACTTTAAATAGGGCACCATCGAAATCCGTTGAGACGACGCCATATGAACTTTGGTTTGGCAAGAAGCCAAAGCTGTCGTTTCTTAAAGTTTGGGGATGTGATGCTTATGTCAAAAAGCTTCAGCCTGAAAAGCTGGAACCCAAAGCGGAGAAATGCGTCTTCATAGGATACCCAAAAGAGACAGTTGGGTATACCTTCTACCTCAGATCCGAAGGCAAAGTGTTTGTCGCTAAAAACGGAACATTTCTTGAGAAAGAGTTTCTCTCGAAAGAATTGAGTGGGAGGAAGATAGAACTTGATGAGGTTATTGAACCTTTACTTCAACCTAAGAGTAGCGCAACGCAGAAAGTTGTTTCTGTCGAGCCTACATTAGCTGAAGAGGAAGTTAATGATGATGATCATGAAGCTTTGGATCAAGTTGCTATCGAACCTCGTAGGTCGACAAGGACGCGTACTGCTCCTGAGTGGTACGGCAACCCTGTCTTAGAGGTCATGTTGTTAAACAACGATGAACCTACGAGCTATGGAGAAGCGATGATGGGCCCGGATTCCGAGAAGTGGTTAGAGGCCATGAAATCCGAGATGGGATCCATGTATGAAAACAAAGTATGGACTTTGGAAGTATTACCTGAAGGGCGTAAGGCCATTCAGAACAAATGGATCTTTAAGAGGAAGACGGACGCGGACGGTAATGTCACCGTCTATAAAGCTCGACTTGTGGCAAAGGGTTTTTCACAAGTTCAAGGAGTTGACTACGATGAGACCTTCTCACCCGTAGCGATGCTTAAGTCCGTCAGAATCATGTTAGCAATAGCTGCCTTTTTCGATTATGAAATTTGGCAGATGGATGTCAAAACAGCGTTCCTTAACGGTTACCTTAAGGAAGAGTTGTATATGATGCAACCAGAAGGTTTTGTCGATCCAGAGAATGCTGACAAAGTTTGCAAACTCCAGCGATCCATTTATGGACTGGTGCAAGCATCTCGGAGTTGGAATCTTCGTTTTGATGATGTGATCAAAGCGTTCGAGTTTATACAAGTTTACGGAGAAGCTTGTATTTACAAGAAAGTGAGTGGGAGCTCTATAGCGTTTCTAATATTATATGTGGATGACATATTGCTGATTGGAAACAATATAGAAATGCTGGAAAGCGTAAAGGAATATTTGAACAAGAGTTTTTCAATGAAGGACCTAGGAGAAGCTGCTTTCATATTAGGCATCAAGATCTATAGAGATAGATCAAGACGCTTAATAGGACTTTCACAAAGCACATACCTTGATAAGATTTTGAAGAAGTTCAAAATGGATCAGTCCAAGAAGGGGTTCTTGCCTGTTTTGCAAGGTGTGAAGTTGAGTAAGACTCAATGCCCAGTGACTGCAGAAGATAGAGAAAAGATGAGTGTCATCCCCTATGCTTCGGCCATAGGCTCTATCATGTATGCAATGCTGTGCACAAGACCCGATGTCAGCCTTGCCATAAGTATGGTTGGAAGGTTTCAAAGTGATCCAGGAATGGAACACTGGACGGCGGTCAAGAATATCCTGAAGTACCTGAAAAGGACTAAGGACATGTTTCTCGTTTATGGAGGTGATCAAGAGCTCGTCGTAAAGGGTTACGTCGATGCAAGCTTTGACACTGATCCGGATGACTCTAAGTCGCAAACCGGATACGTATTTATTCTTAATGGGGGTGTGGTTAGCTGGTGCAGTTCCAAGCAAAGCGTGGTAGCAGATTCTACATGCGAAGCGGAGTACATCGCTGCCTCGGAGGCGGCGAAGGAAGGTGTCTGGATGAAGGAGTTCATGACAGATCTTGGAGTAGTGCCTAGTGCGCTTAACCCAATGACTCTGTTTTGTGATAATACTGGTGCCATTGCTCTAGCCAAGGAACCAAGATTTCACAAGAGGACCAGACACATAAAGCGACGTTTCAATTCCATCCGCGATTACATCAAGGAGGACGACATAAATATTTGCAAAGTACACACGGATCTAAATGTTGCAGATCCGTTGACTAAACCTCTTCCAAGGGCTAAACATGAACAACACCAGAACTGCATGGGTGTTCGATTCATTACAATGTAAATCACATAGTGATGTGAACTAGATTATTGACTCTAGTGCAAGTGGGAGACTGTTGGAAATATGCCCTAGAGGCAATAATAAATTGGTTATTATTATATTTCCTTGTTCATGATAATCGTTTATTATCCATGCTATAATTGTATTGATTGGAAACTCAAATACATGTGTGGGTACATAGACAACACTGTGTCCCTAGTAAGCCTCTAGTTGACTAGCTCGTTGATCAAAGATGGTTAAGGTTTCCTAGCCATTGACATGAGATGTCATTTGATAACGGGATCACATCATTAGGAGAATGATGTGATGGACAAGGCCCAAACTGTAAACGTAGCATTTGATCGTGTCAGTTTATTGCTATTGTTTTCTGCATGTCAAGTATCTGTTCCTTTGACCATGAGATCATGCAACTCACTAACACCGGAGGAATACCTTGTGTGTATCAAACGTCGCAACGTAACTGGGTGACTATAAAGGTGCTCTACAGGTATCTCCGAGGGTGTCTGTTGGGTTGGCATGGATCAAGACTGGGATTTGTTACTCCGTATGACGGAGAGGTATCTCAGGGCCCACTCGGTAATACAACATCACAATGAGCCTTGCAAGCAATGTGACTAAAGTGTTAGCCACGAGATCTTGTATTACGGAACGAGTAAAGAGACTTGCCGGTAACGAGATTGAACTAGGTATAGTGATACCGACGATCGAATCTCGGACAAGTAACATACCGAAGAACAAAGGGAACAGCATACGGGATTAACTGAATCCTTGACATAGAGGTTCGACCGATAAAGATCTTCGTAGAATATGTAGGAGCCAATATGGGCATCCAGGTCCCGCTATTGGTTATTGGCCGTAGAGGTGTCTCGGTCATGTCTACATAGTTCTCGAACCCGCAGGGTCTACACACTTAACGTTTGGTGACGATTAGTATAATTGAGTTATTATGTTGGTGACCGAAAGTTGTTCGGAGTCCCGGATAAGATCCCGGACATGACGAGGATCTCCGGAATAGTCCGGAGGTAAAGATTGATATATGTGATAATAGTGTTTTGATCTCCGGAAGAGTTCCGAAGTTCACCGGAAGGGGTTCCGGATGTTTACCGAAGTGTTCGGGTGCAGCAACACTTTATATGAGCCAAAGGGATAAAGCCCACAAGGTATTGGAAAGTGCAAAAGTAGTTTTGCTGCCGCGTAAGCGGTACTACCGCTTGGTGAAGCGGTACTACCGCCGGAGCGGTACTACCGCTTGTGTGAAGCGGTACTACCGCCCAAGCGGTACTACCGCTTGTGTGAAGCGGTACTACCGCTTGTGCGCGGCTGTGCACGGTTCGGCAGGGATCCGAGTTGGACTCTTTCCCTGCGGGCCAAACCGACTTTGTGCGGGCAAAACCGACCTAGAGGAGGCTTTTACTCCAAGTTTAGACCCCAAGGCTCAACATATAAATAGAGGGGCAGGGCTAGCACACGGGATACATCAGGATTTCCCAAGCCGTGTGCCGGCAACCCTAGCCCTCTAGTTCCTCCGTCATAATCTCCGTAGTGCTTGGCGAAGCCCTGCAGAGATTGTTCCTCACCACCATCACCACGCCGTCGTGCTGCTGGAATTCAACCACTACTTCACCATCGCTCGCTGGATCGAGGAGGTGAAGGCGTCATCAAGCCGTACGTGTGTTGAACGCGGAGGTGCCGTCCGTTCGGCACTAGATCGGAAGGATCGTGATTGGATCGCGGGACGCTCGGCGATTTGGATCGCGAAGACGTTCGACTACATCAACCGCGTTTATTAACGCTTCCGCTTAGCGATCTACAAGGGTATGTAGATTCACTCTCCCTCTCGTAGATGCTCATCACCATGGATAGATCTTATGTGTGCGTAGGAAAATTTTTGTTTCCCATGCAACGTTCCCCAACACGTATGCCTACTACATGAGAGATGCCACTAGAGAAAACTACGGGCCCCGAGTCTATCCACTTATATATTTACAAAAGCTTTCAATACCTTACTGCCATTTATTTACTTGTATTTTATTTTGCAATTTACTTTATTCAATTATCACCTACACACTTCATTTGCTTGCGAATAACGAGTCCAAGGGGATTCACAACCCTCTTGCCTGCGTTGGGTGCAGGTGTTTGCTTCTTTGTGTGCAGCCACTGAAGACGGGGGTTGCATGCTACTCCTGTTGGTTCATAACCTTCGTTCTGACTAAGAGAAATACTTATCTATAATGTGTTGCATCACCCGCTCCTCTTCACGGAAAATCCAACGCAGATCACAAGTATCACCCAGCGTCGGCCTCGTGGCCCGTCTCCAACCAATCGGTGGGCAGTGCTGACCCATGCCAATCGCCACACGCCACGCGTCAACCCCTGAGTTGCTTCCCAGACTCGCCCGCCTGCTACACGCGTCGCCCATGCTCGTAGACAAGCCTGGGTCCCGCATGATGGCACGTCCACTCGCCGCTGGATCCAGTGCGGATTCGCTTGACGCGGCTCCTCCCGGTGGATTGATACGTCCATTTTGCATCATGATTTCCTACCGTCATTTATTATGTTTAGTTGAATAATAATGCTTTGGGGAGTGATTCTAATGCCTTTTCTCTCATAATATGCAAGGTTTACACAAAGAGGGAGAATACCGGCAACTGGAATTCTGGACCAAGAAAAGCACATCAGAGATATCTATTCTGCACAACTCCAATGAAGCTGAAATTTTACGGAGATTATTTTTGGAATAAATCAAAAATACTAGAGCAGAAAACTACCGGAGGGGGCCAACCTGCTGGGCCCAACCCACCAGGGCGCGCCAGACCCCCCTGGGCGCGCCCTGATGGGTTGTGGCCTCCTCGGCCCACCTCCGGTGCCCATCTTCTCGTATATAGTCACTTTTGACCTTGAAAAAATCAAGGGGAGAACTTTCGGGATGAAGCGCCGCCGCCTCGAGGCGGAACTTGGGCAGGAGCACTTTTGCCCTCCGGCGGAGCGATTCCGCTGGGGGAACTTCCCTCCCGGAGGGGGAAATCGAAGCCATCATCATCACCAACACCCCTCTCATCTTTGGGAGGCCAATCTTCATCAACATCTTCAACAGCACCATCTCCTCTCAAACCCTAGTTCATCTCTTGTGTTCAATCTTTGTACCGGAGCCTCAGATTAGTACCTGTGGGTGACTAGTAGTGTTGATTACCTTGCGTAGTTGATTACTATATGGTTTATTTGGTGGAAGATTATATCTTCATATCCATTATGCTATTCAATACCTCTCTGATCTTGAGCATGTTTATTATTTTAGAGTAGTTATCTTTGTTCTTGAGGTCACGGGAGAAGTCATGTTGCAAGTAATCATGTGAATTTGATATGTGTTCGATACTTTGATGATATGTATGTTGTGATTCCCTTAGTGGTGTCATGTGAACGTCGACTACATGACACTTCACCATTCATGGGCCTAAGGGAATGCATTGTGGAGTAGTTATTAGATGATGGGTTGCTAGAGTGACAGAAGCTTAAACCCTAGTTTACGCGCTACTTCGTAAGTGGCTGCTTTGGATCCAAACGTTTAATGCTATGGTTAGATTTTATCTTAATACTTTTCTCGTAGTTGAGGATGCTTGCGAGGGGGTTAATCATAAGTGGGAGGTTGTTCAAGTAATAGCAGCATCCAAGCACCGGTCCACCCACATATCAAATTATCAAAGTAGCGAACACGAATCAAACCAACATGATAAAAGTGACTAGATGAAATTCCCGTGTACCCTCAAGAACACTTTGCCTATTACTAGAGATTGTTCTGGCATGTCCTTTGCCACAAAAGGATTGGGCTACCTTGCTGCACCTTGTTTACCATTACCGTTACTTGCTCGTTACCAATTATCTTGCTATCAAACTATCTGTTACCTACAATTTCAGAGCTTGCAGAAATTACCTTGCTGAAAACCGCTTGTCATTTCCTTCTGCTCCTCGTTGGGTTCGACACTCTTACTTATTGAAAGGACTACGATTGATCCCCTATACTTTTGGGTCATCATGGATCTTATGTGCCAATGTACACCCCTTCTCCGCGTGTCATGGCCGCAGAAGATCATGTTGCCTCCTGGGAATGGATCCGCCTCGGGATCGTCGGGGGAATCTGTTGAGGATCCCTCTGTGGCAGAGCCTGGATCTTCTGTGGTGCAAACTGTTGTGGCGCCTTCTATACATCCCCGGACGCGTCTACAAAAAGGGGTTTTGCAACCTGTTAATTTGAAAAAAGGTACTTAAATTTGGCCTAGCTTGTTCTACCCGTGAACCACGGACGCTTGATGAAGCGCCAAGTGACACAAAGTGGAAGCAAGCTATGGAGGAAGAGTATAAGGCACTCCTGAAAATAAAACATGGCATCTAGTTCCCTCACAGCAATGTAAAAATCACATTGACTGCAAGTGGGTGTTCAAAATTTAAAGAAAATATGATTGAGCTATTGATCGCTACAAAGCTAGGCTTGTTGCAAAAGGTTTCAAACAATGGTATGGCATAGACTATGAGGATACTTTTAGTCCTGTTGTGAAAGCTGCCACCATTCGCCTTGTTTATCTATTGCTGTTCCCAGGGGATGGAGCCTTGATAACCCACAAGTATAGGGGATCGCAACAGTTTTCGAGGGTAGAGTATTCAACCCAAATTTATAGATTCGACACAAGGGGAGCCAAAGAATATTTGCGAGTATTAGCAGTTGAGTTCTCAATTCAACCACACCTGGAGATTAGATATCTGCAACAGAGTGATCAGTAGCACAGTAATATGATAGTTTGGATAGCAGTAGTAGCTGTAACAGCAACGGTAGCAGTGATAGCAATAGTTTTGTAGCAAGTGTAACAGTAGCAGTAGCAATAGTAACTTAGCCAGAACAATATGTGGAAAACTCGTAGGCACAAGATCGGTGAACTCGTTGCATGATATTCATCATATAACAGTCATAACCTAGGGCGACACAGAACTAGCTCCAGTTCATAAATGTAATGTAGGCATGTATTCCGTAAATAGTCATACGTGCTTATGGAAAAGAACTTGCATGACATCTTTTGTCCTACCCTCCCGTGGCAGCGGGGTCCATAAGGAAACTAAGGGATATTAAGGCCTCCTTTTAATAGAGAACCGGAACAAAGCATTAACATATAATGAATACATGAACTCCTCAAACTACGGTCATCACCGGAAAATATCCCGACTATTGTCACTCCGGGTTTTACGGATCATAACACGTAATAGGTGCATACGACTAGCAAGATCGGATCAAGAACATAGATATAATGGTGATAACATAAACGGTTCAAATCTGAAATCATGGCACTCCGGCCCTAGTGACAAGCATTAAGCGTGGCAAAGTCATAGCAACATCAATCTCCGAACATAGTGGATACTAGGGATCAAGCCCTAACAAAACTAACTCGATATCATGATGAATCCTATCCAACTCCTCACCGACCAGCAAGCCTACGGAGGTATTACTCACTCTCGGTGGGGAGCATCATAGAATTGGCGATGGAGAAGGGTTGATGATGACGAAGACCAAAGATTCCCCTCTTCGAAGCCCCAAACGGGCTCCAGATCTGGCCTCCCGAGGAAGAACAGGAGGTGGCGGTGGCTCCGTATCGTAAAACACGATGAAACTTTCTCCCTGATTTTTTTATCCGAAAATAGGATTTTATAGCATTGGAATTAGGGTCAGTGGGGCCCCGAGGTGGGCACAACCCACCACGGCGCGCCTGGAGGGGGTGGCGCGCCCTGGTGTATCGTGCCCAACCAGGGCACCCCCTCCGGTGGTTTTTGGCTCCAGTAATTTTTATTTATTGTAAAATAAATCTCCAAAAAGTTTCGTCCATTTCCAAAAACTTTTATTTCTGCACAAAAATAACACCATGGTAGTTCTCCTGAAAACAGCATCAGTCCGGGTTAGTTTCATTCAAATCATGCAAATTAGAGTCCAAAACAAGAGCAAAAGCATGAGGAAAAGTAGATACGACGGAGACGTATCAACTCCCCCAAGTTTAACCCATTGCTTGTCCTCAAGCAATTCAGTTGACAAACTGAAAGTGATAAAGAAAAAAAATTACAAACTCTTTTGTTCTTGTTTACATATGTATGCTTAAGTAGCACCCAGGTTTTCAGCAAGGACGAACTTTTTTCTGTCTTCTTTGCTTCCTAAAATATTTAGGGAACAGGCTGGTAACTAACCATGTCAGCAATAACTCTTAGAAATTATATTAACTCATATTAATGGCATAAGCAACTAGCGAGCTATAATAAAATATCTCAAGCGCCAACACTTTGTCAAAACAATCATGATATAATATGACAACAGTGGTATCTCGCCAGCCCTTTCTGAGACCGCAAAACATAAATGCAGAGCACCTCCAAAGTTCAAGCAGCGACTAAACATTGTAATTCATGGTAGAAAAGATCCAGTCATGCTGCACCCAACATTAACTATACACAATGCATGAGGATGACAATAGTGCTCTCAGGTCTGGCGCTTATTTGAGAAGGTGATGACTCAACATAAAAGTAAATAGATAGTCCCTTCGCAGAGGGAAGCAGGGATTTGCAGGGGTGCCAGAGCTCAAAGCTTAGAACAGAGATAAATATAATTTTGGGAGGTGCACCCTTCCTGTCAACGTTACGACCAAGAGTTATCAATATCTTCCATGCTAAACACATTAGCGGCGGTTCCCAAGCGGTAAAAGTAAACGTTTACTCCCCCTCCACCAAAAATCACACTCCACGGCTAGCTGAATCCACGGGTACCGTCCATACCAACAACATTCCTGGGGGAGTTTTGTTTCATTATTTGCAATTTTTTTATTTCGGGACTGGGAATCCTTATTATCGCCCCTCTCGTGCAAGGACGAGTGAATAAACACTCATCATGAGAATAACCCGCTTAACATGGAAGATACTGACCGCCCCCTGTCGCTCCATGAGCGGTCCAGGCACACAAAACAGATGTTCATTTGAATTTTTTGAGGTGGCACATGCAAATTTACTTGGAACGGCAGGGTTATACCGCATATAGGTAGATATAGTGGACTCATCTGGAATAACTTTGGTTTAAGGATATTGACGCACAAGCAGTATTCCTGCTTAGTACAGGTGAAGGCTAGCAAATAGGTTGACAAGCAGCCAGCTAGAGAGCGAAAATGGTCATGAACATGCATTATGAATAATCAACATTGAACACTAGCATCAGTAGGATACGGACACCATGAACATAAATATCATGAAGGCTATGTTGGTTTTGATTCAACTACATGCGTGAACATGTGCCTAGTCAAGCCACTTGAAACATTCAGAGGAGGATACCATATCATCATACCACATCACAATCATTTTAATGCATGTTGACATCCAATATAAATCATTATCCACTCCTAGCTACTTAAGCATGGCATGAGCAACTATAATCACTAATTGTCATTGCAAACATGTTTGATCATAATATGCTAAATCATGGATACTAGGCTAAACATATTTACAAAAACAAAAACAAGTTGAGTTCATACCCGCTTTTCTCTGCCACAGCCACTTCATCAAATATCGTCATTATTGCCTTTCACTTGCACAACCGAATGATAAGAAAATAATAATGGTGCAAGAGTGTCGTGGACTAAGCTGGAATCTGCAAACATTTTATTCAAGAGGAGAAGACAAAGTTACATGGGCTCTTTGTTAGATTAACAATAGTGCAAATGAGAGCCACTCAACATTTTCATCATGGTATTCTCCTTGCTACGACTCAAATAAAAGGAAAAGAATTTCAGAGAAACACACTGAAATATTTTTGGAGTTTTTGGTTTTTCTTGAAGAAAGCAAATTAAAGAGGTAAAAACAAAAACGAGAAACACTATTTACACGGGAGAGCTCCCAACAAGTAAAAGAAGAAACGAGAAATCTTTTTGGGTTTTCTTTTGATACTACAATTAATTTAAGCTAGAAAGAAAAGCCGGAAAGAAGTAAGAAATAATTTTGGGTTTTCTCAAAGTTTTACAAACACGCAAGAAGAAAGCGAGAAATAAATCTATCATGGATAGTACAATGAAAAAGTGTAGACACCGACAGCTGGAATGAAAAGTGTAATCATGAATATAATGTCGGTGAATATACATGTCCCCCCAAGCTTAGGCTTTTGGCCTAGCTTGGTAATCACCATCCGTAGTAACCATCCGGTCCTAAGTCGAAGTGAGGTGGATGCGGCACCTGAGCGTCCCACTCCTGGGGCTCCTCCTCAGCAACTGCTAGGTTGTTCCGGTAGGTTGTAATCTCCTCTGGCATGATCCTGTATCCGTTCCTGGCAATAGAATCAAATAGAGCAGGTGCAGGGAACGGGATAACATCACGGGTTTCGATGTTGAATACTACGTTGTAGCGAATGTTAAGCAAAGAATCAGCTGCATCAATAAATTGGCGATCCTGCAATACCTTGTGATCTAGATAAACTTGGAACAAGGGATAATCATGTGGGCGAATCTGAACATTGATGTGTCTCGCTAAGCGAGTAGCATAAATACCACCATGTATCTTTCCCTTAGTTCTGTTAAGGTGTAAGCGACGTGCAATAATAGCCCCCATGCTAAAGGTGTGATCATTGTGTAGTGCGCGGTGTAAAAGGCGAAGTCGGGGGCACTGAGTGCACCAACCTTCTCCCTAGTGATTAAACACTTCGCGGTGAATAAAGCAAAGTAATGCACAGTGTTGGGGGACGTTGCATGGGAAACAAAAAAATTCCTACGCACATGCAAGATCTATCCATGGTGATGAGCATCTATGAGAGGGAGAGTTGGATCTACATACCCTTGTAGATCGCTAAGCGGAAGCGTTAAGAAACGCGGTTGATGTAGTCGAACGTATTCGCGATCCAATCACGATCCGTCCACGAACTCCCGATCAAGTGCCGAATGGACGGCACCTCCGAGTTTAGCACACGTGCGGCTCGGCGGCATCCTCTCCTTCTTGATCCAGCAAGTGAGAGAGAGGGGGTAGATGATATCGGGACCAACACGACGGTATGGTGGTGGTGGTGGCAGCGGAATTCCGGCAGGGCTTCGCCAAGCGCGTACCGGTGAAACATGGGAGGAGTTGGGAGAGGTAACGGGCAAGGGTCGAAGGGTGGCTGCCCCCAACGCCTCCCCACCTTTATATAGGCGTGGAGGAGGCTGGTGGCTTGCCGTCCAAGGCCCTAGGGTCGTTGGCCAAAGGGGGAGGAAGGAAATCCCACCTTTCCTTCCCCACCGATTGCTATCCCCCCTTTTTTAGGGATCCTGATCTTATCCCCTTGGGATATGAATCTATTCCTTTTAAGGGAGGATCTTGGTGCGCCTAGACCAGGGTTGTGGGGACTTTCCCCACTACCCACGTTCATGTGGGTCCCCCATGCAGGTGGGTCCCACTCCGGAACCTTCTAGAACCTTCCCGGTACAATACCGAAAAAACTCGAACTTTTTCCGGAACCCCGATAACAACTTTCCATATATGAATCTTTACCTCCGAACTATTCCGGAGCTCCTCATGATGTCCCGGATCCCATCCGGGACTCCGAACAACCTTCGGACTTTCCACTATTAATATCTCAATACTACCCTAGCGCTACCGAACTTTAAGCGTGTGACCCTACGGGTTCGAGAATCATGTAGACATGACCGAGACACCTCCACGGTCAATAACCAATAGCGGGACCTGGATGCCCATATTGGTTCCTACATATTCTACGAAGATCTTTATCGGTCGAACCACGATGTCAAGGATTCAGACAATCCCGTATGCAGTTCCATTTGTCCATCGGTATGTTACTTGCCCGAGATTCGATCGTTGATATCTCCATACCTAGTTCAATCTCGTTACTGGCAAGTCTCTTTACTCGTTCCGTAATACAAGATCCCGTGACTAACTCCTTAGTCACATTGCTTGCAAGCTTCTTGTGATGTTGTATTACCGAGTGGGCCCAGAGATACCTCTCCGTCATACGGAGTGACAAATCCCAGTCTCGATTCATGCCAACCCAACAGACACCCTTGGAGATACCTGTAGAGCACCTTTATAGTCACCCAGTTATGTTGTGACGTTTGATACACACAAGGCATTCCTTCGGTGTCCGGGAGTTGCATGATTCTCCTAATGATGTGATCCCGTTATCAAATGACAACTCATGTCTATGGTCAGGAAACCTTGACCATCTTTGATCAACGAGCTAGTCTACTAGAGGCATACTAGGGACACATTGTTGTCTATATACCCACACATGTATTTAGTTTCCAATCAATACAATTCTAGCATGGATAATCAACAATTATCATGAACTAGGAAATACAATAATAACCAATTTATTATTGCCTCTAGGGCATATTTCCAACAGTCTCCCACTTGCAGTAGAGTCAATAATCTAGCTCACATCACCATGTGATTAACACTTATATCACCATGTGATTAACACTTATATCATCATGTGATTAACACCCAATAAGTTCTGGGGTTTGATCATGTTTTGCTTGTGAGAGAGGTTTTAGTCAACGGGTCTGTAATATTTAGATCCGTTTGTACTTTGGAACTCTCTATACTGTAGATGTTGCTACCACGCTTCACTTGGAGCTATTCCAAATGGCTACGCCACCATACGTATCCAGATTGGTGTTTAAAGCTTGCATCGACGTAACTCTTTACGACGAACTCATTATCACCTCCATCATCGAGAAACATCTCCTTAGTCCTCTAGTTACTAAGGATAATTTTGACCGTTGTCCAGTGATCCACTCCTGGATCACTCTTGTACCCCTTGACAAACTCATGGCAAGGCACACATCAGGTGCGGTACACAGCATGGCATACTATATAGAGCCTATGGCTAATGGCATAGGGGACAACCTTCGTCCTTTCTCTTTCTTCTGCCGTGGTCGAGTTTTGAGTCTTACTCAACTTCACACCTTACAAATCAGGCAAGAACTCCTTTTTTGTCTGATCCATTTTGAACTCTTTCAAAAATTTGTCAAGGTATGTTCTCATTGAAAGACTTATCAACCGTCTTGATCTATCTCTATAGATCTTGATGCCCAATATACTAATAGCTTTTATCCGGGTCTTCCTTCGAAAAACTCTTTTCAAACAACCCTTTATGCTTTCCAGAAATTCTACATTATTTCCGATCAACAATATGTCAACCACATATACATATCAGAAATTCTATAGTGCTCCCACTCACTTTCTTGCAAATACAAGTTTCTCATAAACTTTGTATAAACTCAAAAACTTTGATCACCTCATCAAATAATATATTCCAACTCCGAGATGCTTGCTCCAGTCCATAGAAGTATCGCTGGAGCTTGCATACCTTTTAGCATCCTTAGGATCGACAAAACCTTCTGGTTGTATCACATACAACCTTTCCTCAAGGGAACGATGTTTTGACATCCATCTGCCAGATTTCATAATCGAAAAATGCAGCAAGTGCTAACATAATTCCAACAGACTTCAGCATCGCTACAGGTGAGAGAGTCTCATCGTAGTCAACTCCTTGAACTTGTCGAAAACCTTTTTCGCGACAAGTCGAGCTTTATAAATGGTGACATTTACCATCAGCGTTTGTCTTCCTCTTAGAGGTCCATTTGTACTCAACGACCTGCCGTTCAACGGGCAAGTCTACCAAAGTCCATACTTTGTTTTCATACATGGATCCTGTCTCGGATTTCATGGCTCCTAGCCATTTGTTGGAATCCGGGCCCACCATCGCTTCTTCATAGTTTGTAGGCTCATCGTTGTCTAACAACATGATTTCCAAGACATGATCACCGTACCACTCAGGGCAGTACGTATCCTTGTCTACCTGCGAGGTTCGGTAGTAATTTGATCCTAAGTTTCATGATCATCATCATTAGCTTCCTCTTCAATTGGCGTAGGCACCCCAGAAACATCTTTCTGCGTTGTGCTACCATCCAACTGAAGTGACGGTTCAACAACCTCATCAAGTTCTACTTTCCTCCAACTCAATTCTTTCGAAATAAACTTTTTCTTGAGAAAGGACCCGTTCTTAGCAACAAACACTTTGTGCTTGGATCTGAGATAGAAGGTATACCCAATATCTCCTTAGGGTATTCTATGAAGATGCATTTGTCCGCTTTGGGTTCGAGCTCATTAGGTGAAAACCTTTTTCACATAAGCGTCGCAGCCCCAAACATTAAGAAATGTCAGCTTAGGTTTCAGCCAAACCATAATTCATACGATGTCATCTCAACGGACTTAGATGGTGCCCTATTAAAGTGAATGTATTTGCCTCTAATGCTTTAACCCCAAAACGATAGTGGCAAAACGATAAGAGACATCATAGTATGAACCATATCAAATAGGGCACGGCTACGACGTTCGGACACACCATCACTCTATGGTGTTCCAGGCGGCGTGAGCTGTGAAACAATTTCCACATTGTCTTAAGTTGCATACCAAACTCGTAACTCAGATATTCACCTCCATGATCATATCGTAGACATTTTATCTTCTTGTCATGATGATCTTCAACTTCACTCTGAAACTGCTTGAACCTTTCAAACATTTCAGACTTGTGTTTCATTAAGTAAATATCCCCATATCTACTCAAATCATCAGTGAAGGTAAGAAAATAATGATATCCACTGCGTGTATCAACACTCATCGGACCACATACATCAACATGTATCAATTCCAATAAGTCACTAGCCCGCTCCATCATACCAGAAAACGGGGTCTTAGTCATCTTGCCCAAGAGACATGGTTCGCATGTCTCAACCGATTCGAAATCGAGTGAGTCAAAAGATCCATCAGCATGGAGTTTCTTCATGCGCTTTACAACAATATGACCTTCGCGGCAGTGCCACAAGTATGTGGTACTTATCATTACTAACTTTGTATCTTTTGGCATCAATATTATAAATATGTATATTACTACGATCGAGATTTAATAAACCATTCACATTGGGTGCATGACCATTGAAGGTATTATTCATTTAAACAGAATAACCATTATTCTCTAACTTAAATGAATAATCGTATTGCAATAAACACGATCTAATCATGTTCATGCTCAACGCAAACACCAAATAACATTTATTTAGGTTCAACACTAATCCCGAAGGTAGAGTGAGCGTGCGATGGTGATCATATCAACCTTGGAAGCACTTCCAACACACATCGTCACCTCGCCCTTAGTTAGTCTCCGTTTATTCTGTAACTTTTATTTCGAGTTACTAACATTTAGCAACTGAACCGGTATCTAATACCCAAGTGCAACTAGGAGTACTTAGTAAGGTACACATCAATAACATGTATATCAAATATACTTTTGTTGACGTTGCCAGCCTTCTTATCTACCAAGTATCTAGGGTAGTTCTGCTCCAGTGACCGTTCCCCTCATAGTAGAAGCACTTAGTCTTAGGTTTGGGTTTAACCATGGGTTTCTTCACTCGAGCAGCAACTGGCTTGCCAGTCATGAAGTTTCCCTTCTTACCCTTGCCCTTCTCGAAACTAGTGGTTTTACCAACCATCAACACTTGATGCTCCTTCTTGATTTCTATCTTCGAGATGTCAAACATCGCGAATAGCTCATGGGATCATCCATCCCTGGCATGTTATAGTTCATCACGAAGCTCTAGTAGCTTGGTGGCAGTGACTTGGAGAACTATATCAATCACTATCTTATCTAGAAGATCAACTCCCACTCGATTCAAGCGATTGTAGTACTCAGACAATCTGAGCACATGCTCACTGATTGAGCTATTCTCCTTCATCTTGCAGGCAAAGAATCTTTGTTGGAGGTCTCGTACCTCTCAACACAGGCACGAGCCTGAAATCCAATTTCAGCTCTTGGAACATCTCATATGTTCTGCGACGTTCAAGAACGTCTTTGGAGCCTCAATTCTAAGTCGTAATGCATGACGCACTGAACTATCAAGTAGTTATCACAACGTGCCTGTCAGATGTTCACAACATCCACAGACGACGCTAGAGGGGGTGGCGCACCGAGCGGTGCATCAAGGACATAAGCCTTCTGTGCAGCAACGAGGACAATCCTCAGTTTACGGAGCCAGTCCGCATAATTGCTACTACCATCTTTCAACTTACTTTTTCTCTAGGAACGTATCAAAAATTCAGGGGAGCTACAGCGCAAGCTATCTACAACATAATTTGCAAAGACACTTTGACTATGTTCATGATAATGAGTTCAATTAATCATATTACTTAAGAACTCCCACTCAAATCAACATCCCTCAGGTTGTCTAAGTGTGACATGATCCAAATCCACCAACCCAAGTCCGATCATCACGTGAGATGAGGTGGTTTCAATGGTGAACATCTCCATGTTGATCATATCTACTATATGACTCATGTCGTGGTTTTGTCACAACAGATGTCCGAAGACTTAGGTTCGAGGCCATTGCTAAGGCGGTGGACTCAAAGGGGTTGGTCGAGACGAGGGACACGAGTTTACCCAGGTTCGGCCCCTCAAGAAGAGGTAAAAGCCTACGTCCTGCTTGTGTTGGATTGCTTGGAGTATCGATTACAAGGGAGCGGATTCGCTTGACCTAGTTCTCGATTGATCGGTATCTCTCTAAGCCGCCCCAGGGCCTCACCTTTATATAGGAGGTCGAGGCTCTGGGTTACACGAGTCCTAAACCGACTCATACATTGTAGTTGATCCTGTCTCTAAGCCGCCTTGCTATCTTGGGCAAGCCGTCTTCGGGCGGCTTAACCGCCCGGGTCTTCACACCATCTTTTGCCTTTGGGCCTTCGTCGTGGCCCGTCAGGTAAGCCGCCACGCGGCCTGGCCTTCATCTTCCGGCCCACCTTACAGGTCTTGGTTATGAGCCGCCAGGTACGACCCGGCCCCTCCTGGGCGGGTCTTACCACGGGGTTATATCCCCAACATTAGGCCCCAGGTTGATTTGAGCCTGCTCATGTCAATCTTCAAACTCACTTGCCGGCGAGTCTCACATTTCTGTCACCTGAAAAGAAAACTGATAACCCGCCGTGACGTCATATCGAATATTTTGAAAAGTTCTGTGACGTTGGCAACGGATCCTCTCATTGAAGGGTCGGCCCGAAAATTGTGGTGCCTTCTTCGGTCAATCATCACTGTGCCTCCTCGATTTTCGCGCGCACTGTTGCCCTCCCATCTCATAAATAGGGACACGTGGTGCCTTCTTTCCTTTCTCCGCCTCCTCTGTCTTCTTCCTCCCTCAGTCAGCTTCACCTCCAGAGCTCCGCCGCCCCCGACCGGACCTCACTGTCGCCCTCAACGCCGGCCGTTGCATTAACCTGAATCGGACCAGAGTTTCGCCGGCCCGTCGGCATCCGCAAGGTATCATTTTCAGCCCTTGTTGAATCTGCAGTTGTCCCCATTAAGATCTCCCGAGTTCATCAGGTTTCTCTAATGTTCATCGCTGTTCATCAGTGTTCTTCATAGTATAGACCACCAAGCATCACTTTGCATCCCATAATACTGTCTATCCATTGCGGTTATCCTTTTAATGCCAATGCCCACTTGCTTTGGATCCATGTCTTTTTAGGTTTTTGAATATGTTTCATTTTACCTTCACCCGTAGATCTTGCAGCTATAGAGACAATATGTGAAACCTGTTTATCCGCACTTAGCCATATTTTCCAGGATCACCTTGTCCACCTAACCCGCCATGGCATTGGCGGCTCTCCGAAAAAATATTTCGGCGGCTTAACACCTCACCATCATACTGACCATAGTTGCCTTGACTATTGAACATTTTTCTAACCCGTCGTACTCCGTGCCTTCGCAGCTTAACCCGCCATTATGTCAAGAGCACCTTCGTCTTGTGATTGGGTCGGCTCTGGAGTCACCGAACAGCTTCTACTTGACTTTGTAGAGTCGGGTATTTTGCTGGCTCAGGACGTTATACACTGGCGGGTTCCAGGGCCAGAAATCAGACCGACTCCTCAGGAAGGAGAAGTTATTGTGTTCACTGATCATCTCCTTCGTGGATTTAGCCCACCCGGGTCAAAAAAATTCTGAGACGTTCTTCATTTCTTCAAGCTTCATCCTCAAGATATAGGTCCAAACTCTGTCACCAATATGTGTCAGTTCCAAGTGTTATGTGAAGTTTACTTGCAAGAAGAGCCGTCTGTTGATCTCTTTCGTGACTACTACTACGTCAATCGCCAAACTGAAGTGGCGGCTGGGCCAAGTTTGGAGCTTGGCGGCGTGTCTATCCAGCGACGGAGAGATTTGCCCTATGCAGCAGCTCTCTTACCAAGCCACCCCAAGGACTGAAACAAGACCTGGTTCTACTGCAAGGACACTTCTCCTGAAGAAGAGAATCCACTGCCGGGTTATCATCCCACCCGGCTTTGCTACACTGAACTCCCGGACCGGATGTCCGCCACAGAACGAGCGAAGTATGCTCCGGCCTTCGCGAAGATCAGGGCCTTACTAGCAAACGGCTTAACTGGCGTCGACTTAACCCGCTGCTGGGTTTCTTGGAAAGTCTTGCCACTGAGCCGGCGGGACCGACTCATGCATGAATTTACGGGTGAACCCAATGACTCTCTCTGCTTCAATGCCACCCCTCTGACAGAACAAGACATCAATACTTCCGTCAAGTCACTTCTTGGCGAGAAACAAGAGATTTGCAACAAGACCGGGTTGAAGCCCTTTTGCGCCAAGAACCCGGCTCCAGCTGTAAGAAATTCTTTTCTACATAATTGGTCATTCTTGTCCTAACCTTTTACCTTGCACCTTTTAATCTTCTTTGGCGGCTTATGCACAGGCCGGCTCTCCTTTCTGGAAGAAGAAATATAACCCCCCTATGAGGAAACCTAAAGTGAAAGCCCGCGGCCATAAGAAGAAAACTGCTGCTCAGGAGCCGCCTGAGCTTGACGACTCAGAAGTAGAACTTGACTCCCTTGGCCATCTCTTTATGCAACTTATTGACAACAATTATCCACAGGAGGAAACGGAAACAAGCCATGCAGACGCCCCTGAGGTAACCTACATTTCCTCTGACTCAGAAAACCTTCCACCAGAGAAAATACGGCGGGTCATCCGAAAAGTCCCCTTTTCTCATCCTCTTGCTCATTTAGACCCCAATTTTCTTTTGAAAAAGCAACAGCACAACTCCCGACGTCAGACCCGGAGCGCCGGCTCTGAAGATCTTGTGGCCGGGTTATCGAATTCTCCGACTCCGCGGAAACGGCCGGCTGAGGTACTCTTTTAACTAAGGTCAGCTTTAACAATCTTGCATTGTAACCTTACTCTGCTTTGTATTGTCTTAACTGCTTTCAGAAACGCCCCCTTCGTCCGGTGATTCCACTGTGACTAAGCTGCCTCCTCTGAAGATCAACCCGGAGTGCGTACCTTTGTATCTGCATCATCCCTTTCTATCGTCCTTGTTATTTATGCAATAATTCTTCTGTTTTTCAGAGCTCAAGCAAAACGAAGGAAAACCAGCGGGTCTACCGCTGCTCCTACCGCTCAAGAGCTAGAAATTGCTAAGCCAGACTCCCCTACAACTCATGTGGAACCTACTGAAATTATGAAAGATGCACCTAAAGATACTCATCAGCCCTCTGAGCCGGCTGATCATGACACGGCAACTGAAAGTCCTCCAAGGGATGATCCTAAGCCACCCAGCCCTTCAACAGCCGTCGAAGACACAGTTCTTCCAGACGTTATCATCACTGGGACGGGTCATCAATCTCCCGAGCCTCATGTACTGACAAGACATACCAGCAAGGCTGAAGCTTCCTCGCCTGAGAAGTTTGATTTTGAATTCCCTGTGTTAGAGAAGCTGACTGCCGATGAATTACACGCTGGTTATCTGAACCACCTGTCAACAAGCCGGAACATGGAGCTCAAACTTGTTGGTTTGATGAAGAAAAAATATGAGGTACTCTTGCTTTTTCCTTATACCCTTATGTAGCCCCCAAGAGCTGGTTTAACATCGTAAATGGTAGACCGGGTCTTCCAATCTATGTCAAACTCCAAACAGCTTAGCCTGTAGCCCCCAAGTATCGGGTTAGTATAGATAGTAAGCCGATACTCAATTTGAAGAGTTGATCAATGGTAGCCCCCAAGTCCGGGTCAGTATAAAAATGATGAGCCGGAACTTCACTGTAGACGTGGAAAGCGCTGTGTGTAGCCCCCAAGTGCCGGCTTATCTTTACGAAGATGAGCCGGAACTTCATTGTAGACTTGTAGAGCGCCGTGTGTAGCCCCCAAGTGCCGGCTTATCTTTACGAAGATGAGCCGGAACTTCATTGTAGACTTGTAGAGAAAACACAGACATTAGCCCCCAAGTGTCAAGTATATTGCTTGCAATCTGCTTGAGACTTGTTAGAACAGCTCCATCGATCATGTACTAACATCACATCCTGGCGACTTAGACCTCCTGAAATGTTTTGTTTTTGTATGATACAGGAAGCTTTAGACGCGGCCGAGTCTGATCTGACCGGCGTAAAAGAAAACCTTGCTGCACAATAAACCGCCCGGTCTGAGGCGGAGGAAAAATGGCGGGTTGCCGTTAAGGAGCTCAAGAAGGTTCAGGCTGACTTTGATGCCTTCAAAAAGAGTGCGGAGTCTACCCAAGCCGCCCTGACCAAGCGCGCAGACGATGCTGACCAGCAACTTAAGCTTGTGTCAGATGAGCTGCAAACCCTCAAGCATCATATCTCTAGGATGACTTCTACTATCTTTGGTAAGCACTGAATACTTAGCAAATTTCCTTGCCTTGTTTAAAAACTGTGCGGGCGGCTTATAACACCAAATCTTTCCTTGCAGGCCAAAGAAGCCGCCAGCTATCTTCTGACAGCTTGTTGAAGCTGAAAGCAGTATACACCTTGACAGAACAGTTATACTGCGGGACCCTTTGCACCATCAAAGCAATGCTGGATGAAAGAAGCATCCCCAAATTCATGAAGGGAGTGATAGAACTCCTGTCAACTCTGCCGAAGCAAATCGAAGAGCTCAAACGATCAGCCGCCAGGAAGGGAGCAATGGCCGCGCTAAGCCGGTCTTTGGCCTTTGCCCCTGAACTGACTGCAGAAGAGATGATGGATGGCTTTCCGTCCAAGAAAGACGACGGCTCAGATTTCACAGAAGCTGACTATGCCAAGTGTATGAAGGCCTCCACAGTACTCGCATCAACACTGGCGGATGAAGTTGATCTGACTACCTACCATGCGGCTTACAGCGCGGACAGCAAACGAGTACGCTGCCCAACCTTCGAGGCCAGGGACTTGACTCCTACACGCCGTAAGCAACTCTTTGCTCCTGAAATTGACCTGTCCCCCCTCTTTGACGAGGCTCAGTTTGAAGCTTTAACAAACTGCAACTGGGATGTGGACAATCTTCAGATCGAAGAGGTCGAAGACCCGGCACAGGATGACTCGCCATCGAGCTGATCACTTGCTTCTGAAACTTACAACCCGGCTTATTGACCCGCCAAGGCTAGCAGTGTACAAAAACTTTAAGTCCGTGGTATTTTGGGCTCCCTGGAGAGTTTGTAATAGGCATAGAAAAACTTTGTTTGCCTGAGCCGTGCCATCGCGCACATATGAATCTTTGCACAACTTGATGCATGCTTATCTGTCTTGTGTTCCGCTCATAATATCAGATTTCACGGCGGCTCATCTTAGGAGATAAACCCTGCAAAAACAAACAAGACAGAATATGTTATGTATTGCTGTGAGGGCGGCTTGAAAAAGCACAGCCTGGAGATGTTAAGTCTTTCATGACCTTGCTTTTTCGAAAACTCATATGCCGGTTCTTCTGGGTGGATTCGCTACTTGAACTCTTAACAACACAGGGTCTCTAACGAGAGTGAGCGTCAATTCCTTTGAACAGCTCAGGGTCTCTAGGCGAGATTAACTGATAAGAGCGCAACGAACCAGAGAGAGACGCAGCAAGGCATGAGTACCCCAGGGCCCATAAGCTGCCTCTCACATGACATAAATCCGTCGTTTGAACCTTAAACAGTGCAGGGTCTTTAAAAGAGTAACTGTTTAAGAGTACGAACGGGCCACATAGCGGAGAGTCGGCAGCAGATGGGTGAGTTTATCCTCGCTTTCCGTAAGCCGGCCCTCACGTGACAAGAGCCGCCGGTTTAACCTTGACCAGTACAGGGTCTCTAGCGAGCATGACTGTCAAATATTTTGAACAGGTCAGGGTCTCTAATCGAGATTAACTGGTAAGAGTTTGGCGGGTCACCTGGCGGAGCAGCAGCATACAGGCATGTTTAACTCAAACTTGTGGTGGCTGAAGAGCCGATCAAGAGGGTGTGTAAGCTAAACCCGGCGGGTTGGAAGCCCCCAAATGACCTTGTTGACGGAGTCAACTTTTTGGGTATATAACCTGGCCTTACGGTGGCTGAAGAGCCGATCAAGAGGGTGTGTAAGCTAAACCCTGGCGGGTTGGAAGCCCCCAAATGACCTTGCGGTTGTATCCATCTTTGCACAATCTGAGATACGTAAAACGGCAGAGGCCCCGGCTTGCAGGGATGCCAACTTTATTATATGTATATGAGTGATATATACAATGATGATGTACAATGGGGGGAGTCGATGACTCAAGTATAGTACGGTCACAGATGAGCGATATTCCACGGGCGGTGGGTTTCCTGCC
This sequence comes from Elymus sibiricus, assembly GCA_039707655.1. Lineage (NCBI taxonomy): Eukaryota > Viridiplantae > Streptophyta > Magnoliopsida > Poales > Poaceae > Elymus > Elymus sibiricus. Next base: position 129,878,200 of record CM077667.1, read on the forward strand.
CAGAAGTGCGTGACTCGTCTCGTACGTCAATGAGATAGTATGACCCATTGTTGAGGTTTCTGCTAACCACAAAAGGTCCTTCCCATGGAGGAGATAGCTTGTGCACATCCGTCTGATCTTGAATTAGACGTAACACCAAGTCGCCTTCTTGAAACGTCCGGGTCTTAACCCTGCGGCTATGATAGCGACGCAGGTCTTGTTGATAAATCGCCGATCGAGCCGCCGCCAGATCACGCTCTTCATCCAAAGCATCTAACGCGTCCTAAAGCGCTGTCTCATTGTCTTTCTCAACGTAAGCCGCCACCCACGGCGAGTCATGACGTATATCACTTGGTAACACGGCTTCTGCGCCATAAACCATGAAGAAAGGCGTATAGCCTGTTGACCTGTTGGGAGTGGTTCCGATGCTCCATAAAACTGATGGCAACTCTTCTACCCAACAACCCGGCGTTCGCTGCAGAGGAACCATAAGCCGGGGCTTGATACCTCTCAAGATCTCTTGGTTAGCTCGCTCCGCCTGACCATTGGATTGTGGATGAGCAACAGCAGAGACGTCAAGCCGGATGTGCTCACTTTCACAGAACGCCTGCATAGCCCCCTTGGATAGGTTTGTGCCATTATCTGTGATGATACTATGAGGGTAACCAAAGCGGTAGATCAATTTTTTGACAAACTGAACCGCCGTAGCCGCGTCACACTTGCCGACCGGCTCAGCCTCCACCCACTTGGTAAACTTATCCAGCGCCACCAAAAGGTGGGTCTTCTTGTCTTTAGATCTCTTGAAGGGCCCGACCATATCAAGCCCCCAGACCGCAAACGGCCAGGTAATTGGAATCATACGCAACTCCTGAGCCGGCACGTGAGCACGTCGCCCGAACTTCTGACATCCATCGCACTTGAGAACCAAGTCTTCTGCGTCCTTATGAGCCGTCAGCCAGAAGAAACCATGCCGAAAAGCCTTGGCCACCAGAGATTTTGAGCCGGCGTGATGACCACAATCGCCAGCGTGAATCTCATTTAAGATTTCCTTACCTTCTTCAGGTGAAACACAACATTGAAAAATGCCGGTGACGCTGCGCTTATGTAACTCGCCATTGACGATCGTCATGGACTTAGATCGCCTTATGATTTGCCTTGCCAAGGTCTCATCCTTGGGTAACTCGCCGCAAGTCAAGTACGCTAGGTAAGGCAACGTCCAGTCAGGGATAGCATGCAGAGCCGCCACCAGCTGCCCCTCCGGGTCAGGTATAGCCAGGGCCTCCTCTGAAGGTAGCTTAACTGACGGGTGATATAGCACATCCAAGAAAACGTTTGGCAGCGCCGGCTTACGCTGAGAGCCAAGTCTTGATAATGCATCAGCCGCCTCGTTCTTGCGACGGTCAATATGATCCACCTGATAACCCTTGAAGTGACCAGCAATGATATCCACCGCCTGACAATAAGCCGCCATCCGTGGGTCCTTGGAATCCCACGTGCCTGAAACTTGCTGAGCCACGAGGTCTGAGTCGCCAAGACATCTAAGCCGGCTCAGGTTCATCTCCTTAGCTACACGGAGGCCGTGGAGTAAAGCCTCATACTCAGCTGCATTGTTAGTACAGGGAAACATCAACCTTAACACATAACAAAACTTGTCACCTCTAGGGGAAGTTAAGACAACTCCAGCCCCTGATCCTTCCAATTGTCTGGATCCATCAAAGTGAATTGTCCAGTATGTGTTATCCGGCTTCTCCTCGGGCGACTGACACTCTGTCCAGTCGTTAATAAAGTCCACCAAGGCTTGAGACTTGACGGCCGTGCGGGGCACATATTTTAGATTTAGAGGCCCAAGCTCCAATGCCCACTTAGCAATCCTGCCAGTGGCTTCTCTGTTTTGAATTATGTCTCCCAACGGAGAAGAGCTAACCACAGTGATCTGGTGTCCCAAGAAGTAGTGCTTCAACTTACGATTCGCCATGAACACCCCGTATATCAGTTTCTGCCAATGTGGGTACCTCTGCTTGGACTCTATCAGAACTTCACTGACGTAGTAAACCGGCCTCTGAACCGGGTATTCTTTCCCTGCCTCCTTACGCTCCACAACAATCGCGGCACTGACTGCCCTATTGTTAGCCGCCACGTAGAGGAGTAAAGGTTCCTTCTCAGCCGAAGCAGCCAAGACCGGCGGCTCAGACAGCTGTTTCTTGAGCGCCTCAAACGCTTCACCCGCCGCCTTACTCCAGACAAAGTTGTCTGTTTTCTTCATCATTTGATACAGAGGAATAGCCTTCACACCCAGGCGGCTTATGAACCGGCTTAACGCAGCGATTCGACCCGCCAGGCACTAAACGTCGTTGATGCACGCCGGCTCAGACAAGGAGGTGATAGCCTTTATCTTGTCCGGATTAGCTTCAATGCCACGCTCAGAGACTAGAAATCCCAAGAGCTTGCCTGCAGGAACTCCAAAGATGCACTTAGCCAGGTTAAGCATCATCTTGTAGACCCGTAAATTATCAAATGTTTCTCTCAGGTCGTTAAGTAGAGTCTCCTTCTTTCTTGACTTGACCACGATATCATCCACATAAGCATGAACATTGCGCCCAATTTGACTATGAAGACAGTTCTGCACACAACGCTGGTAAGTCGCCTGGGCACTCTTGAGCCCGAAAGGCATAGACACATAGCAGAAAGCACCAAAAGGCGTAATGAAAGCCGTCTTCTCTTGGTCTTTAACTGCCATCTTGATCTGGTGATAACCTGAATAAGCATCCAGGAAGCATAAACTCTCACAACCCGCCGTTGCATCAATAATCTGGTCGATACGGGGGAGAGCAAACGGGTCAACTGGACAGGCCTTGTTAAGATCCGTGTAATCCACACACATACGCCACGTGCCGTTCTTCTTAAGCACCAACACCGGGTTAGCTAACCACTCCGGGTGAAAAACCTCCACGATGAACCCTGCTGCTAAGAGCCGGGCCACCTCTTCCCCAATTGCTTTACGCCGCTCTTCATTGAAACGGCGAAGGAACTGCTTGATCGGCTTAAACTTAGGATCCACATTAAGGTGGTGCTCAGCGAATTCTCTCGGTACACCTGGCATCTCAGACGGCTTCCATGCAAAGATGTCCCGATTCTCACGGATGAATTCGATGAGCGCGCTTTCCTATGCGGGGTCCATGTTAGCCCCGATAGTGAACTGTTGTGATGAGTCGCCCGGAGTGAAATCTACCTGTTTGGTATCATCCGCCGCAAACTTGAGGGGCGGCTCAGATTCTGTGTTAGGCTTCTTGAGTGGAGTCATGTCTTCCGGGTCAACATTTTCCTTATAAAACTTGAGCTCTGCCTCCGCACAACTTGACTCTGCGTAAGCTGCGTCACCTTCCTCACACTCAAGGGCTGTCTTCCGATCACCATGCACGGTAATCGTCCCGTTCAACCCGGGCATCTTGAGTTGTAAGTAAACATAGCAAGGCCTAGCCATGAACTTGGCATAAGCCGGCCGTCCAAACAGAGCATGATATGGGCTTTTGATTTTGACCACTTCAAACCACAAAGACTCCACCCTGTAGTTAAATTCATCACCAAAAGCTACCTCCAAAGAAATCTTCCCCACTGGATAAGCCGATTTTCCGGGCACCACACCGTGAAAAACTGTTGAAGAGGGCTTAAGATCCTTATCAAGCAAACCCATCCGGCTGAAAGTGTCATAATACAGGATGTTGATGCTGTTGCCACCATCCATAAGCACTTTAGTGAACACATATCCTCCTACTTGGGGGGCAACTACCAAAGCCAGTTGCCCCGGGTTATCAACACGCGACGGGTGATCCTCCCTACTCCAAGTTATGTCATACTCAGACCACTTCAAATACTGTGGGAGAGCCGGCATGACCGCGTTAACCGCCCGCTTGCGTACCTTCCGGTCTCGCTTGTTGAGGCTGGTTGTAAAAACATGATACTGACCCCCACTGAGCTGTTTCGGGTTAGTCTGGTACCCCGATTGGTTATTCTACTGCTGGCCTCCACCGCCAGGCTGTTGATGATGACCTCCTTGATTGCCTTGACCCTGGTAACTGGATCCTGAGCCACCAGCACCAAAGCCGGCTCCTGACCCGCCCGGCCCTGAGCCGCCTGACGGACCATTACCGTTATTACGGTGCTGTTGAAGGCTGTAATCCCTGAACTGCCGCATAATACTACAATCCCTCCAAGTGTGACCTGCCGGCTTATCAGGCCGGCTGTGCTCCGGACAAGGTTTATTGAGCATCTCCTCCAAGTTGAAAGGAGCTTTACCCTTGTTAAAGGGTGCCCTGAAGTTCCCATTGCCCTTAGCACGATTGTTCCCAGTGCTGGTGTTCGCCACCAATTCTGACCCGCCGTCCGGGTTCTTCCGTTTGCCCGGGTTGCTGTTTCCAGCCGCGTTTTGCTGTTGACCCTTGCCATTGTTACCTTTCTTCCCGTGACCTGATTTCTCATCATCAGAGCCTGGGTCTTTCGTGTTATCAGAGTCTGCATACTTGGTGAGAGCCGCCATGAGTTCCCCCATGTCTTGGCATGAGCGTTTAAGCCGGCCAAGCTTCTGCTTCAGCGGTGTAAAATGGCAATTCTTCTCCAGAATCAAAACTGCTTGAGCCGCCGTAATCTGTTCCGAAGAGTGGATGATGGTTGAGACCCGCCGGACCCAGTGATGAGCCGACTCGTCATTATGCTGCACGCAATGGTCCAGGTCCACAATCGTCATGGGTTGCTTGCACGTTCCTTGGAAATTTTTGATGAATTTTGCCTTCAACTCGGCCCAGGAATTAATGGTATTGGGTGGCATGCCCTTTAACCACGTGCGAGCCGGCCCTTCCAGCATCATGATGAAGTATTTGGCACATACTGCATCACTGACGTCCAACATCTCCATGGCCAGCTCATAGCTTTCGATCCAAGCTTCTGGAGGTAGGTCTGCAGTATAATTGGGCACCTTGCGAGGACCTTTGAAATCCTTTGGCAGACGCTCATTCCGTAGAGCCGACGCTAAGCACGGCACTCCCACAGCCCTGGAGGTTACTCCTGCCCCTACTGAGACGGAAGGTGCAACTGTGGGTTCCTGATGAGCCCCCGCCGCCGCCAGAGCCGCCGCCTCTCGCTGTGCTCTCGCCCGATCTACCAGCGCCTGAGCATCCACAGCCGCCCGATCGACTCGCGGCGGGTTCCGATGTCGTTCACTGCTAGAAACCGCCGGCGACTCATAACGCCGGCTGTAGCTGCGGCTGGGGATGGGAGTTGAATGCACGTGGCTCCGGCTGTAATTATACTTCTCCTGCTGGGCCACCGCCGTCTGCAGGTATCCAATAGCGTAACGCACCTCTTCCGCAAAAGGCGCCTCATCGGGGATGGGGATTGTACCAAGCCGGGTTGCCGCCGCCACCATGTTCTCAGTCAGGTTAGAATAATGACCCGGCGGTGTCGGAAAAGGCTGTGGTGGGGTCGGGTTCCGGCGGGGCGGGTCTGGCCGCTGATGCTGAACCGCCGCCCGGCTTCTAGGTACTTCCGCCGTCCGGGTCACGGTCAAAGGTACGTTCCGTCCCGTCCCTGGCGTGTTGAAAAGATTTCTGGCTTCATACTGATCTGGCAAGCGGGATTGATGCCTCATCCGCTGAACCGCCGCCGCAGACTGATGCTCTAACTCGAAACGAAAAGTGTCCGCCCTAAGGCGCTCCGCCTCAGCATCCACCTGAGCCTTCAACACATTGATTTCCTGTTGGACTCCGGTCATCTGGTTCTTCAACCTCGCGATCTCCGCATTACGGGTTGCTTGGTTTTCAGCAGTGACCTCAGTCGCTATCAGGGTTGTAAGCTCATTCATCAGATTCAGAAGAACCTGAGCCGGCGGCCTGCCAGCTCCAGACCCAGTCGCACCGGCGGCTGAGCTGCCAGGAGTCGCCACTGAACCCGCCATGAAGACGGCAGCGCGGTTCGGCGGCTCATAATCCTCCGGCTCATGATACTCCGACTCGGGGTAAGGCTCGACGTAGCCACCAAGCCCACCGTTGTGAAGCTGATAGATTGATTCCGTCTCTCCGCTCGAGGATCCATCCTCTGAACAAACGAGAGTTTCTTCCCGTGACATAGAACCTTCAAGCTCCATGCCCTGGGTGAAGCCGACGAAGACATGCTTCCTGCCCGGGTCGGCACGGGCGGGTTGCATGCGTCGGGCGGGTTGCTCGCGCCGGGCCGGCTCGACGATGTCGGTGCAGATGTCCTGCCCGGGTTCGGATCCGCCGATCTTGCCGATGAAGACGTGAATTCCGCCGAAGGGGACCTGGAAACCATACTCAATTGAATCGGCCTCAGGGCCCCAGCCGGCGTCGTCGATGTAGAGCCGGCCGCGGCGACTCTTGGTCATCCTGCCAACAGCATACCCCGCAATCCCTGGGAGAGAACCCTTTGAGAACTCAACACCACCGAGTGCTGGCCCCACGGTGGGCGCCAACTGTCGTGGTTTTGTCATAGCAGATGTCCGAAGACTTAGGTTCGAGGCCATTGCTAAGGCGGTGGACTCAAAGGGGTTGGTCAAGACGAGGGACACGAGTTTACCCAGGTTCGGCCCCTCAAGAAGAGGTCAAAGCCTACGTCCTGCTTGTGTTGGATTGCTTGGAGTATCGATTACAAGGGAGCGGATTCGCTTGACCTAGTTCTTGATTGATCGGTTTCTCTCTAAGCCGCCCCAGGGCCTCACCATTATATAGGAGGTCGAGGCTCTGGGTTACACGAGTCCTAAACCGACTCATACATTGTAGGTGATCCTGTCTCTAAGCCGCCTTGCTATCTTGGGAAAGCCGTCTTCGGGCGGCTTAACCGCCCGGGTCTTCACACCATCTTTTGTCTCTAGGCCTTCATCGTGGCCCGTCAGGTAAGCCGCCACGCGGCCTGGCCTTCATCTTCTGGCCCACCTTACATGTCTTGGTTATGAGCCGCCAGGTACGACCCGGCCGCTCCTGGGCGGGTCTTACCACGGGGTTATATCCCCAACAACTCATGTTCGACCTTTCGGTCTCTTGTGTTCCGAGGCCATGTATGTACATGCTAGGCTCGTCAAGTTTAACCCGAGTGTTCTGCATGTGCAACACTGGCTTGCACCTGTTGTATGTGAACGTAGAGTCTATCACACCCGATCATCACGTGGTGCTTCGAAACCACGAACTTTCGCAACGGTGCACACTCGGGGAGAACACAATTTTATCTTGAAATTTAAGTGAGGGATCACCTTATAATGCTACCGTGGTCCTAAGCAAAACAAGGTGCATAAAAGGATTAACATCACATGCAAATCATAAGTGACATGATATGGCCATGAACTTGTGCTTTTCGATCTCCATCTTCAAAGCACCGGCATGATCTCCATCGTCACCGGCATGACACCATGATCTCCATCATCTTGATCTCCATCAACGTGTCTCCATGAGGTTGTTGCGCCAACTGTTGCGTTTACGACTATTGCTAACTCATAGCGATAAAGTAAAGCAAAACGGCGCAAATAAATTAAAGACAACCCTATGGCTCCTGCCGGTTTCCGTACTCATCGACATGCAAGTCGATATTTAACTATTACAACATGATCATCTCATACATCAAATATATATCACATCATGTCTTTGGCCATATCACGTCACAACATACCCTGCAAAAACAAGTTAGACGTCCTCTAATTGTTGTTGCATGTTTTACGTGGCTGCTATGGGTATCTAGCAAGAACGATTCTTACCTACGCCAAACCACAACGGTGATACACAAATTGCTATTCAACCTGCTACAAGGATTGCCTCAATCAAATCCGATCCAACTAAAGTGGGAGAGACAGACACCCGCCAGCCATCTTTATGCAACAAGTTGCATGTTAGCGATGGAACCGGTCTCTCGTAAGCGTACGAGTAAGGTTGGTCCGAGCCGCTTCATCCCACAGTACCGCTGAACCAAGAAAAGACTAAGGGAGTAGCTATCTGAATATCAACGCCCACAAACTCCTTTGTGTTGTACTCAAGATCTCATCTACGCATAGACCTAGCTCTGATACCACTGTTGGGGAACGTTGCATGGGAAACAAAAAAAATTCCTACGCACATGAAAGATCTATCCATGGTGATGAGCATCTATGAGAGGGAGAGTTGGATCTACATACCCTTGTAGATCGCTAAGCGGAAGCGTTAAGAAACGCGGTTGATGTAGTCGAACGTCTTCGCGATCCAATCACGATCCGTCCACGAACTCCCGATCAAGTGCCGAATGGACGGCACCTCCAAGTTTAGCACACGTGCGGCTCGGCGGCGTCCTCTCCTTCTTGATCTAGCAAGCGAGAGAGAGGGGGTAGATGAGATCGGGACCAACACGACGGTATGGTGGTGGCGGTGGCAGCGGAATTCCGGCAGGGCTTCGCCAAGCGCGGACCGGTGAAACGTGGGAGGAGTTGCGAGAGGTAACGGGCAAGGGTCGAAGGGTGGCTGCCCCCAACGCCTCCCCATCTTTATATAGGCATGGAGGGGGCTGGTGGCTTGGTCTCCAAGGCCCTAGGGTCATTGGCCAAAGGGGGAGGAAGGAAATCCCACCTTTCCTTCCCCACCGATTGCTATCCCCCCTTTTTTAGGGATCCTGATCTTATCCCCTTGGGATATGAATCTATTCCTTTTAAGGGAGGATCTTGGTGCGCCTAGACCAGGGTTGTGGGGACTTTCCCCACTACCCACGTTCATGTGGGTCCCCCATGCAGGTGGGTCCCACTCCGGAACCTTCTAGAACCTGCCCGGTACAATACCGAAAAAACTCAAACTTTTTCCGGAACCCCGATAACAACTTTCCATATATGAATCTTTACCTCCGGACTATTCCGGAGCTCCTCGTGATGTCCCGGATCCCATCCGGGACTCCGAACAACCTTCGGACTTTCCACTGTTAATATCTCAATACTACCCTAGCACTACCGAACGTTAAGCGTGTGACCCTACGGGTTCGAGAATCATGTAGACATGACCGAGACACCTCCACGGTCAATAACCAATAGCGGGACCTGGATGCCCATATTGGTTCCTACATATTCTACGAAGATCTTTATCGGTCGAACCACGATGTCAAGGATTCAGACAATCCCGTATGCAGTTCCCTTTCTCCATCGGTATGTTACTTGCCCGAGATTCGATCGTCGATATCTCCATACCTAGTTCAATCTCATTACCGGCAAGTCTCTTTACTCGTTCCGTAATACAAGATCCCGTGACTAACTCCTTAGCCACATTGCTTGCAAGCTTCTTGTGATGTTGTATTACCCAGTGGGCCCAGAGATACCTCTCTGTCATACGGACTGACAAATCCCAGTCTCGATCCATGCCAACCCAACAGACACCCTTGGAGATACCTGTAGAGCACCTTTATAGTCACCCAGTTAGGTTATGACGTTTGATACACACAACGCATTCCTCCGGTGTCCGGGAGTTGCACGATCTCATGGTCGTAGGAACAAATACTTGACATGGATAAAGCAGTAGCAATAAACTGACACGATCAACTGCTATGCTTATGGTTGGGTCTTGTGCATCACATCATTCTCCTAATGATGTGATCCCGTTATCAAATGACAACTCATGTCTATGGTCAGGAAACCTTGACCATCTTTGATCAACGAGCTAGTCTACTAGAGGCATACTAGGGACACATTGTTGTCTATATACCCACACATGTATTTAGTTTCCAATCAATACAATTCTAGCATGGATAATAAACAATTATCATGAACTAGGAAATACAATAATAACCAATTTATTATTGCCTCTAGGGCATATTTCCAACACACAGAAGGAAACTGCAAACTGATAGCAGTGGCTTTTGACACGCCTCTATCTTCACCCACTGTTAAAGTGAGGAGAAAGTCCTCAAACTCCGCTGGTCTAGGCTCTCTTAATTCCCCATCAGAAGGGATCAAGCATATGTCACAAAAGTCGGTGAGCGGTATCTTGTGAGTTTCAGCATATAACTTAAACTGCACCTCAGGAGGATTATTCTTACTCAGAAAATGAAAACTTTGCACAAAGTCATTTGTAAGGATATGGTGTTGGTCACACTTAGCTGCGAGGAAATCGGTCAACCCAGCATTTGCAGCGAATTGGGCAAACTCTTGATGGAACCCGGCCTCCTCCATGAAGGCATCATGCGGCCATTCGCACGACCGCACCTCCATCGTTCTCGGAGTGTGGAGGTCATTGTCCGAGGATTCCCCAATGACTCCTTTAGCATTCTTCTTGGAGGAAAACTTGCTAAAGAAATCCATCTTATTCCTATAATTAAATTTCTGAAAATTTTAGCTACAAAATTTTTGCCAGCAAAACTTCGTAAGATTGATAGCAACTACTCTTAAGGATGCATAGAGGCCATATCAAGCATTCAAACTACCTAGAACTCTAAGAATTCGAAATGCAAGCTCATCTACAGCAGCACCAAGAGTAGCTAATTATTCTAAAAATAACCCACTAAATCAAAAACTAATTGGAACAATGGAGGAGTCACATAACAAGTAGCAATCCCCCAAAACAATTTCGGAAACGGAGCTTCAAGCAAAGAGATCGAAATCCGCGGGTTTGAGAGCAAGAACACCGGAACGAGATCTATGGTGATTTTTTCTGGAGGTAGGAGATGACATGGGCTAAAGGGATAAGTGAGGGGACCCACGTGGGGACCACAACCCACTAGGGCACGGCTGGGGTTGCTGGCGCGCCTTGGTGTCTTGTGGGCACCAGGTGCACCCCCTCTGATGTTATTTGCACCAGAAATTCAGAAATATTCAGAAAAAAAAATCGTATCAAATTTTCAGGACATTCTGAGAACATTTATTTTTGGGTCATTTTTTTATTGCACGGAGAAAACAGAAAACAGGATAAACATGGCATTTTATTTTATTTGACTAAGAAAAACAAAAAAACAAAAGGTGGGAAGAGAGAGTTGTTGGGGAACGTTGCATGGGAAACAAAAAATTTCCTACGCACACGCAAGATCTATCCATGGTGATGAGCATCTATGAGAGGGAGAGTGGATCTACGTACCCTTGTAGATCGCTAAGCGGGAAGCGTTAAGAAACGCGGTTGATGTAGTCGAACGTCTTCGCGATCCAAATCGCAAGCCGTCCCGCGATCCAATCACGATCCGTCCAGATCTAGCGCCAAACGGACGGCACCTCCGCGTTCAGCACACGTACAGCTCGATGACGATCTCCGCCTTCTTGATCTAGCAAGAGGGGGCGGAGAGGTAGATGAGATCTCCAGCAGCACGACGGTGTGGTGGTGGTGGTGGGGTTATCCCGGCAGGGCTTCGCCTAAGCACTACCGGAATCTATTTGGTGGAGGAACTAGAGAATAGAGAACTAGCACGTGGCCGTGTGTTTTGGGGCTCTATTCCTCTAGTATATATAGGAGGGAGAGGGAGGAGCAAGCCTCCCTAGGGTTTCCCCTAGGGGTCAGCCGAACCAGGGCAAGGAGGAGTCCAATCCACTTCCTACTAGGAAGTGGATTCATATTAGGAAGGAATCCTATTCCTTCATATCTCCACCTTTATTCCTCTTGGGCATATGGGACCTTATGGGGTCGGTTCTCCAGCCCATTAGGGGCTGGTGTGCCACCTCTTGGGCCCATGTGGCCCCCGGGGTGGGTCGGCCCCACCCGGTGGACCCCCGGAACCCATTCGTCACTCCCGGTACACTACCGGAAATACCCGAAACTTTTCCGGAACCCAAATACCACTTTCCTATATATATAAATCTTTACCTTCGGACCATTCCGGAGCTCCTCGTGACATCCGGGATCTCATCCGGGACTCCGAACAACCTTCGGTCACCAACACATATATCTCAATACTACCGAAACGTCACCGAACGTTAAGTGTGCAGACCCTGCGGGTTCAAGAACTATGTAGACATGACCGAGACACCTCTACGGTCAATAACCAATAGCGGGACCTGGATGCTCATATTGGTTCCTACATATTCTACGAAGATCTTTATCGGTTGAACCTCTATGTCAAGGACTCAGTTAATCCCGTATGATGTTCCCTTTGTTTATTGGTATGTTACTTGCCCGAGATTCGATCATCGGTATCTCTATACCTAGTTCAATCTCGTTACCGGCAAGTCTCTTTACTCGTTCCGTAATACAAGATCCCGTGGCTAACTCTTTAGTCACTTTGCTTGCAAGGCTTATTGTGATGTTGTATTAGCGAGTAGGCCCTGAGATACCTCTCCGTCACACAGAGTAACAAATCCCGGTCTTGATCCATGCCAGCTCAACAGACACCTTTGGAGATACCTATAGAGCATCTTTATAGTTACCCAGTTACGTTGCGACATTTGATACACAGAAGGTATTCCTCCGGTGTCGGTGAGTTGCATGATCTCATGGTCATAGGAACAGATACTTGACATGCAGAAAACTATAGCAATAAACTGACACGATCATATGCTACGTTCACAGTTTGGGTCTTGTTCATCACGTCATTCTCCTAATGATGTGATCTCGTTATCAAATGACATCTCATGTCTATGGCTAGGAAACCTTAACCATCTTTGATCAATGAGCTAGTCTAGTAGAGGCTTACTAGGGACACTTTGTTGTCTATGTATCCACACATGTATTTGAGTTTCCAATCAATACAATTATAGCATGGATAATAAACGATTATCATGAACAAGGAAATATAATAATAACCATTTTATTATTGCCTCTAGGGCATATTTCCAACAGTCTCCCACTTGCACTAGAGTCAATAATCTAGCTCACATCGCTATGTGATTTACATTGTTATGAATCTAACACCCAATAAGTTCTAGGGTTCGATCATGTTTTGCATGTGAGAGAGGTTTTTAGTCAACGGTCTGCAACATTCAGATGCGTGTGTTCTTTGCAAATCTATATGTCATACTGCAGATGCTACCACGCTCCACTTGGAGCTATTCCAAATGGATGCTCCCTTATACCTATCCGGATTGCTACTCAGAGTCATCCGGATTGGTGTCAAAGCTTGCATCGACGTAACCCTTTACGATGAACTCTTTATCACCTCCATAATCGAGAAACATTTCCTTAGTCCTCTAGTTACTAAGAATAATTTTGACCGCTGTCCAGTGATCCACTCCTGGACCACTCTTGTACCCCTTGACAGACTCATGGAAAGGCACACACCAGGTGCGGTACACAGCATGGCATACTATACAGAGCCTATGGATAAGGCATAGGGGACGACCTTCGTCCTTTCTCTTTCTTCTGCCGTGGTCGAGCTTTGAGTCTCACTCAACTCCACACCTTACAAATCAGGCAAGAACTCTTTCTTTGACTGATCCATTTTGAACTCTTTCAAAATCTTGTCAAGGTATGTACTCATTGAAAGTCTTATCAGACGTCTTGATCTATCTCTATAGATCCTGATGCCCAATATTTAAGTATCTTCATTCCAGGTTTTCCTTTGAAAAACTCCTTTCAAACAACCCTTTATGCTTTCCAGAAATTCTACATCATTTCCGATCAACAATATGTCATCCACATATACTTATCAGAAATTCTATAGTGCGCCCACTCTCTTTATTGTAAATACAAGTTTCTCATAAACTTTGTACAGACCCAAAAACTTTGATCACCTCATCAAAGCGTATATTCCAACTCCGAGATGCTTGCTCCAGTCCATAGAAGGATCGCTGGAGCTTGCATACATTTTAGCATCCTTAGGACTGACAAAACCTTCATGTTGTATCACATACAACCTTTCCCCAAGGAAACCGTTAAGGAAATGATGTTTTGACATCCATCTGCCAGATTTCATAATCGAAAAATGCAGCAACTGCTAACATAATTCCAACAGACTTTAGCATCGCTACGGGTGAGAAAGTCTCATCGTAGTCAACTCCTTGAACTTTGTCGGAAACTTCTTTGCGACAAGTCAAGCTTTATAAATGGTGAAATTTACCATCAGCGTCTGTCTTCTTCTTAAAGGTCCATTTGTACTCAACGGCCTACCGTTTAACGGGCAAGTCTACCAAAGTCCATACTTGGTTTTCATACATGGATCCTTTCTCGGATTTCATGGCTCCTAGCCATTTATTGGAATCCGGGCCCACCATCGCTTCTTCATAGCTCGTAGGTTCACTGTTGTCTAACAACATGACCTCCAAGACAGGATTGACGTACCACTCAGAGGCGGTACGAGTTCTTGTCGGCCTACGAGGTTCGGTAGTAACTTGATCCGAAAGTGTCATGATCATCATCATTAACTTCCTCTTCATTCGGTGTAGGCGCCATAGAAACATCTTTCTGCATCGTGCTACCATCCAACTGAAGTGACGGTTCAATAACCTTATCAAGTTCTACCTTCCTCCTACTCAATTCTTTCGAGAGAAACTCTTTCTCGAGAAAGGACCCGTTTTAGCAACAAACACTTTGCCCTTGGATCTGAGATAGAAGGTATACCCAACTGTTTCCTTTGGGTATCTTATGAAGATGCACTTTTCCTCTTTGGGTTCGAGTTTATCAGTCATAAGCGTCGCATTCCCAAACTCTGAGAAATGACAGCTTAGGTTTCTGCCAAACCAGATTTCATACGGTGTCATCTCAACGGACTTAGATGGTGCCCTTATTTTAAAGTGAATGTACTTGTCTCTAATGCATAACCCCAAAACAATAGTGGCAAAATGATAAGAGACATCATAGTACGCACCATATCCAATAGAGCACGACTACGACGTTCGGACACACCATCACACTATGGTATTCCAGGTGGCGTGAGTTGTGAAACAATTTCCACATTGTCTTAAGTTGCATACCAAACTCGTAACTCAGATATTTACCTCCACGATCATATCGTAGACATGTTATCTTCTTGTCACGATGATCTCAAAACTTCACTCTGAATTTGTTTGAACTTTTCAAACGTTTCAGACTTGTGTTTCATTAAGTAAATATCCCCATATCTACTCAAATCATCAGTGAAGGTAAGAAAATAGCGATATCCACCGCACGCTTCAACACTCATTGGACCGCTACGTCAACATGTATCATTTCCAATAAGTCACTTGCCCGCTCCATCATATTGGAAAACGGGGTCTTAGTCATCTTGCCCAAGAGGCATGGTCCGCATGTCTCAACCGATTCGAAATCGAGTGAGTCAAAAGATCCATCAGCATGGAGTTTCTTCATGCGCTTTACACCAATATGACCTTGGCGGCAGTGCCACAAGTATGTGGTACTATCATTATTAACTTTGCATCTTTTGGCATCAATATTATGAACCTGTGTATTACTACGATCGAGATTCAATAAACCATTCACATTTGGTGCATGACCGTTGAAGGTATTATTCATGTAAACAGAATAACCATTATTCTCTAACTTAAATGAATAACTGTATTGCAATAAACACGATCTAATCACGTTCATGCTCAACGCAAACACCAAATAACATTTATTTAGGTTCATCACTAATCCCGAAGGTAGAGAGAGCATGCGATGGTGATCACATCAACCTTGGAAACATTTCCAACACACATCGTTACCTCGCCCTTAGCTAGTCTCCGTTTATTCCGTAGCTTTTATTTCGAGTTACCAACATTTAGCAATTGAACCGGTATCTAATACCCAGGTGCTACTAGGAGTACTAGTAAGGTACACATCAATAATACGTATATCAAATATACTTCCGTTGACGTTGCCAGTCTTCTTATCTACCAAGTATCTAGGGTTGTTCCACTTCAGTGACCATTCTCCTCATAATAGAAGCACTTAGTCTCGGGTTTGGATTCAACCTTGGGTTCTTCACTAGAGCAGCAACTCGCTTGCCATTCATGAAGTTTCCCTTCTTACCCTTGCCCTTCTCGAAACTAGTGGTTTTACTAACCATCAACATTTGATGCTCCTTCTTGATTTCTTCCTTCGCGGTGTCAAACATCGCGAATAGCTCAGGGATCATTATTTCCATCCCTGGCATTTCATAGTTCATCACAAAGCTCTAGTAGCTTTGTGGCGGTGACTTGGAGAACTATATCAACCACTATCTTATCTGGAAGATCAACTCCCACTCGATTCAAGCGATTGTAGTACCCAGACAATCTGAGCACATGCTCACCGATTGAGCTATTCTCCTTCATCTTGCAGGCAAAGAATCTTGTTGGAGGTCTCATACCTCTCAACACGGGCACGAGCCTGAGATCCCAATTTCAGCTCTTAGAACATCTCATATGTTCTGTGACGTTCAAAACATTTTGGAGCATCCATTCTAAGCCGTAATGCATGACGCACTGAACTATCAAGTAGTCATCAGAACGTGCCTGTCAGATGTTCACAAAATCTACAGACGACGCTTGAGGGGGTGGCGCACCGAGCGGTGCATTAAGGACATAAGCCTTCTGTGCAGCAATGAGGACAATCCTAAGATCACGGACCCAGTCCGCATTATTGCTACCATCATCTTTCAATTCTATTTTCTCTAGGAATGTATAAAAAACAGGGGAGCTACAGCGTGAGCTACAACATAATTTGCAAAGTCACTTTGACTATGTTCATGATAATGAGTTCAATTAATCATATTACTTAAAAACTCCCACTCAAATTGACATCCCTCTGGTCATTCGAGTGTCACATGATCCAAATTCACCAACCCAAGTCCGATCATCACGTGAGATGAGGTGGTTTCAATGGTGAATATCTTCATGTTGATCATATCTACTATATGACTCATGTTCGACCTTTCGGTCTCTTGTGTTCTGAGGCCATGTCTGTACATGCTAGGCTCGTCAAGTTTAACCCGAGTGTGCCGCACGTGCAACACTGGCTTGCACCCGTTGTATATGAACATAGAGTCTATCACACCCGATCATCACGTGGTGTCTCGAAATGATGAACTTTCGCAACGGTGCACACTCGGGGAGAATACAATTTTATCTTGAAATTTTAGTGAGGGGTCACCTTATAATGCTATAGTCGTCCTAAGCAAAATAAGATGCATAAAAGGATTAGCATCACATGCAAATCATAAGTGACATGATATGGCCATGAACTTGTGCTTTTGATCTCCATCTCCAAAGCACCGGCATGATCACCATCGTCACCGGCATGACACCATGATCTCCATCATCTTGATCTCCATCAACGTGTCGCCATGAGGTTGTCGCGCCAACTGTTGCTTCTATGACTATTGCTAACTCATAGCGATAAAGTAAAGCAAAAACGGCAAAAATAAATTAAAGACAACCCTATGGCTCCTGCCGGTTGCCGTACTCATCGACATGCAAGTCGTGATATTCTATACAAAACATGATCATATCTTATATCACATATATCTCATCATGTAATTGGCCATATCACATCACAACATACCTTGCAAAAACAAGTTAGACGTTCTCTAATTGTTGTTGCATGTTTTACGTGGCTGCTATGGGTATCTAGCAAGAACGATTCTTACCTACGCAAAACCACAACGGTGATACACAAATTGCTATTCAACCTTCTCAAGGACCGCCTTTGTCAAATCCGATCCAACTAAAGTGGGAGAGATAGACACCCGCCAGCCATCTATATGCAACAAAGTCACATGTCAGTTGATGGAACCGGTCTCTCGTAAGCGTACGAGTAAAGTTGGTCCGGGCCGCTTCATCCCACAATACCGCTGAATCAAGAAAAGACCAAGGGAGGAAGCAATCTGAGCATCAACGCCCACAAACTCCTTTGTGTTCTACTCGTGATCTCATCTATGCATAAACATGGCTCTGATACCACTGTTGGGGAACGTTGCATGGGAAACAAAAAAAATTCTACGCACACGCAAGATCTATCCATGGTGATGAGCATCTACGAGAGGGAGAGTGGATCTACGTACCCTTGTAGATCGCTAAGCGGGAAGCGTTAAGAAATGCGGTTGATGCATCTTTATAGTCACCCAGTTATGTTGCGACGTTTGATACACACAAGGTATTCCTCCGGTGTCGGTGAGTTGCATGATCTCATGGTCATAGGAACATATACTTGACATGCAGAAAACTATAGCAATAAACTGACACGATCATATGCTACGTTCACAGTTTGGGTCTTGTTCATCACATCATTCTCCTAATGATGTGATCTCGTTATCAAATGACATCTCATGTCTATGGCTAGGAAACCTTAACCATCTTTGATCAATGAGCTAGTCTAGTAGAGGCTTACTAGGGACACTTTGTTGTCTATGTATCCACACATGTATTTGAGTTTCCAATCAATACAATTATAGCATGGATAATAAACGATTATCATGAACAAGGAAATATAATAATAACCATTTTATTATTGCCTCTAGGGCATATTTCCAACAAGAGTTGTGCCTACTAGATTCATCAACTTCATACCTCTCAAAAATGATCCATTAATAAGGTTGATCAAGTCTTATTAACAACCACTTCCGATTAGCATGAAACCGAAGAACTTTCGTAAAACACTACGTTACCTCAATGGTGATGTGCATATCGCCAACAATAAGTATATCATATTTCTTTTTGGCATTAGGTAGAGGTAGTTGAAAACTTTCAATAGCGATTGTCGGAGATTCTTCAATAACATTTATACCATTCACTTGGAATTGTTTCTTCAAAAAGTGCACTGTATGCTCATTACCACTGATATGAAAAGTGAATTTGCTATTATTGCAATCAATAACAACCCCTGCAGTATTCAAAAAGAGTCTACCAAGGATAATCGACATGTTGTCATCCTTGGGCATCTCAAGAATAAAAAAGTCCGTTAAGATAGTAACATTTGCAACAACAACGGGCACATCCTCACAAATACCGATAGGAATGGCAGTTGATTTGTCAGCCATTTGCAATGATATTTCAGTAGGTGTGAGTTTATTCAAATCAAGTCTTTTATATAAGGAGAAAGACATAACACTAACACCAGCTCCCAAATCACACAAAGCAGTTTTGACATAATTTTTTTAATGGATCAAGGTATAGTTGGTATTCCCGGATCTCCAAGTTTTTTAGGTACTCCATCCTTAAAAGAATAATTAGCAAGCATGGTGGAGATTTCAGCTTCAGGTATCTTTCTTTTATTAGTGATGATGTCTTTCATGTATTTTGCATAAGGGGCCATCTTTAGGATATCAGTTAAGCGGGTACGCAAAAAGACTGGACTAATCATTTCAACAAAGCGTTCAAATTTTTCATCATCCTTTTTCTTAGATTGTTTAGGTGGAAAGGTCATGGGTTTCTGAACCCATGGCTCTCTTTCTTTGCCATGTTTTCTAGCCACAAAGTCTCTTTTATCATATCATTTATTTTTAGGTTGTGGGTTATCAAGATCAACAGCAGGCTCTATTTCAACATCATTATCTCGTTCTTTATCATTGTTCGGTTGAGTATCTTCATGAACATCATCATTATCATTTTCATTATCACTAGGTGAATGTTCATTACCAGATTGAGTTTCAGCATCAGAAATAGAGACATCATTATTATCAGGAGGTTTTTGTATCTCAGGTTCACTAGAGGTATGCAAAGTCCTATCATTTTTCTTTTTCTTTTTCTTTTTAGAAGGACTAGGTGCATCAACATTAATTCTTTGAGAGTCTTGTTCAATTCTTTTAGGATGACCTTCAGGATAAAGAGGTTCTTGGATCATTCTACCTCCTCTAGTTACTACTCTAGCAGCAAAATCATTCATATTATTATTCATTTCATCAAGTAATTCTTTTTGAGACTTAGCAACTTGTTCTAACTGGGTTTGAACCATAGAGGCATGTTTTCCTACACCTCTAACATCATTACTGATTCTAAATAACAAGTCAATCAAGCTTGCAATCATATCAGAATTATATTTCAATTGTTTCAGAACATTTGCATTGAAGTGATCTTGTTTCATAATGTAGTTATCAAACTCTTATAAGCATTGACTAGGATGTTTATTGTAAGGGATATCACTTTCATCAAACTTGAATAAAGAATTTACCTCTACCACGTGTGGAGGTGGTGGTGTGTCAAGGCCATGTATTTCTTCAAGAGGTGATAAATTCTTAACATCCTCGGCTTTAATACCTTTTTCCTTCATACATTTCTTTGCCTCTTGCATATCTTCAGGAATGAGAAATAAGATACCCCTCTTCTTCGGAGTGGGTTTAAGTGGTGGTTCAGGGAGAGTCCAATCATCATAATTCTTCAATATATTATTCAATAGTTCCTCAGCTTGTTCCACAGTTCGTTTCGTGAAAACACAACCAACACAACTATCTAGGAAGTCCCTAGAAGCATCAGTTAGTCCATTATAGAAGATATCAAGTATTTCATTTTTCTTAAGAGGGTGATCAGGCAAAGCATTAAGCAATTGGAGAAGCCTCCCCCAAGCTTATGGGAGACTCTCTTCTTCAATTTGCACAAAGTTAAATATTTCCTGTAAGGCAGCTTGTTTCTTATGAGTAGGGAAATATTTTTCAGAGAAGTAGTAAATCATATCCTGGGGACTACACACACAACCAGGAGCAAGAGTATTATACCATATCTTAGAATCACCCTTTATTGAGAACGGAAATAATTTAAGAATATAGTAGTAGCGAATCTTCTCATCATGAGCAAAGAGGGTGGCTATATCATTCAGGTTAGTAAGATGTGCCACTACAGTTTCAGTTTCATAGCCATGGAAAGGATCGGATTCAACCAAAGTAATTAACTCTGGGTCTACAGAGAATTCATAATCCTTATCGGTAACAAAGATAGGTGAAGTAGCAAACTCAGGATCACATTTCATTCTAGCATTCAAAGTATTTTCCTTATACTTGCGTATCAATTTCTTAAGATCATCTATATCCTTACAAGAAAGGATTTATCTAGTTATCTCCTCATCCATAACATAACCCTCAGGTATCTTAGGCATTTCAAATCTAGGAGAGCTAGGTCTAATAGGTGTTTCATAGTTCTCAGTTTCAAAGGCTTCATCGGTTTCAGCAATCTCATCAGTTTCAGTAATTTCATTCTCTTTAGCTCTAGCAATTTGTTCATCAAGAAATTCACCTAGTGACACATTATCATCAAGCATGGTACTAGCATCATCATCATAAGCATCATTCATAGCAGAAGTAGCATCATCAATAACTTGCGACATATCAGGATTAATAGCATGTGGTGGTGTTGCAAACTTACTCATAACCGAAGGTGAATCAAGTGGTGAGCTAGATGGCAATTCCTTACCCCCCCCCCCTCGTCTTAGAGGAAAAATCTTGGTTTTTGGATCCTTCAGATTCTTCATAGTGATCAATCGATATAAATCCCAAGTGACTCAACAAATATAGCTATGCTCCCCGGCAACGGCGCAACAAAAAGGTCTTGATAACCCACAAGTATAGGGGATCGCAATAGTTTTCGAGGGTACAGTATTCAACCCAAATTTATAGATTCGACACAAGGGGAGCCAAAGAATATTTGCGAGTATTAGCAGTTGAGTTGTCAATTCAACCACACCTGGAGATTAGATATCTGCAGTAGAGTGATCAGTAGCACAGTAATATGATAGTTTGGATAGCAGTAGTAGCTGTAACAGCAACGATAGCAGTGATAGCAATAGTTTTGTAGCAAGTGTAACATTAGCAGTAGCAATAGTAACTTAGCAAGAACAATATGTAAAAAACTCATAGGCACAGGATCGGTGAACTCGTTGGATGATATTCATCATATAACAGTCATAACCTAGGGCGACACAGAACTAGCTCCAATTCATAAATGTAATGTAGGCATGTATTCCGTAAATAGTCATACGTGCTTATGGAAAAGAACTTGCATGACATCTTTTGTCCTACCCTCCCGTGGCAGCGGGGTCCATAAGGAAACTAAGGGATATTAAGGCCTCCTTTTAATAGAGAACTAGAACAAAGCATTAACACATAGTGAATACATGAACTCCTCAAACTACGGTCATCACCGGAAAGTATCCCGACTATTGTCACTCTGGGGTTTACGGATCATAACACGTAATGGGTGCATATGACTAGCAAGATCGGATCAAGAACATAGATACAATGGTGATAACATAAACGGTTCAGATTTGAAATCATGGCACTCAGGCCCTAGTGACAAGCATTAAGCATGGCAAAGTCATAGCAACATCAATCTCAGAACATAGTGGATACTAGGGATCAAGCCCTAACAAAACTAACTCAATTACATGATGAATCCCATCCAACTCCTCATCGACTAGCAAGCATACGAAGGAATTACCCACTCCCGGTGGGGAGCATCATGGAATTGGCGATGGAGAAGGGTTGATGATGACGAAGACCGAAGATTCCCCTCTCCGGAGCCCCAAACGGGCTCCAGATCTGCCCTCCCGAGGAAGAACAGGAGATGGCGGCGGCTCCGTATCGTAAAACACGATGAAACTTTCTCCCTGATTTTTTTCTCCAAAAATAGGATTTTACAGCGTTAGGGTCAGTGGGGCCCCGAGGTGGGCACAACCCACCAGGGCGTGCCTGGAGGGGGTGGCGTGCCCTGGTATATCGTGCCCAACCAGGGCACCCCCTCCGGTGGTTTTTGGCTCCAGTATTTTTTATTTATTGTAAAACAAATCTCCAAACAGTTTCGTCCAGTTCCGAGAAATTTTATTTCTGCACAAAAACAACACCATGGTAGTTCTGCTGAAAACAGCGTCAGTCCGGGTTAGTTTCATTTAAATCATGCAAATTAGAGTCCAAAACAAAAGCAAAAGCGTGAGGAAAAGTAGATACGACGGAGACGTATCAAGCCTTAGACAACTAGATGTTCAGAATGCATTTCTTCATGGTGTTCTGGAAGAGGAAGTGTATATGAAGCAACCTTCTGGGTTTGAAAATAAACACACACCTTTCATGTGTACAAGCTTGATAAAGCTCTCTATGGACTCAAGCAAGCTCCTAGGGCATGGTACTCCTTTCTCAACCAGAAACTTCAAGCACTTGGTTTTGTTCCTTCTAAGTATGACACATCATTGTTTATTTACAGTAAGTCCAACACATCCATATTTGTGCTCATTTATGTTGATGATATTATTGTTACAAGCTCGTCAGATGAGGGAGTGGCAGGACTGTTGAAGGACCTGCGTGCTGAATTTGCACTCAAAGATCTAGGAGACTTGCACTTCTTTCTAGGTATTGAAGTAAAAAAACATGGCAGTGAACTTCATCTCTCTCAGGAAAAATATGCCACTTATCTTGTGAGAAGAGACGAGTTGCAGGGATGTAAATCATCACCAACCCCGTTGTCTAGTTTGGAGAAACTGCCTCTCATAGAAGGAGAACTCGTGAATCAGGAGGATAGCACTAAGTACAGAAGTCTAGTAGGTGCACTTCAGTATTTGACACTTGCAAGACCTCATATTTCTTTGTTGTTAACAAAGTTTGTCGGTTTCTTAATGCTCCTACTACAATTCATTGGACTGCTTTCAAACGAACGGTAAGATATGTGAAAGATACAATCAATGTTGGTCTTATTTCACCAAGTCCACCTCTACTCTTGTTAGTGCATTCTCTGATTCTGACTGGACAGGAGACATTGATGATAGACGCTCAACTGGTGGATTTGCAGTATTCTTTGGACCCAATCTCATATCTTGGTGTGCAAAGAAACAAGCCACCATCTCAAGATCAAGTACAGAAGCAGAGTACAAGGCATTGGGAACTGCAACAACAGAGATTATCTGGGTTCAGTCCATGCTCAAAGAACTTGGGGTCAAATATACCCAAGCTCCATGTCTTTGGTGTGATAACCTTGGTGAAACTTATCTATCTGCTAATCCTGTGTTTCATGCAAGAACAAAACATATCGAGGTTAATTTTATTTTTGTTTGAGAAATAGTTGCTAGCAAGAAATTGAAAATTCGATTTGTACATTCCAGGGATCAAGTTGCAGATAGCTTCACCAAAGCATTGCCCACAAGAAGTTTTGAGGAATTCAAATGTAATCTCAACTTGACAAAGTTGTGATTAAGGGAGGATGTTAAACATAGCATATGGCGCATATTGTAGCATTGTAACGTGATAGATTATTTGAACATATTCTAATAGTTTGTTAGCCACCGGATTCCCTTATCTCTTGTAACCGTGGCTAGCTCTATCTCTTCTTTTCTTTCTCCTCAAGTTGTACTCTATCTTGATGTATGCGGCTACAGGGGTCGGCGCCCCTGTTATATAACAAGCACCATGTCCCCTCGCTAATGGTAAGACGTTTCCATCGATCTTCACATAGCACACCCTCCGCGCGCACCGCATGCACATGCTCTAGAATCTGTCGCCGCTATATTCCATTGCGGGTATCAACACATTGATCTTGCCACTCCCAATTGTTGTCGACATCACCATAACGCCACACATCGTTACCACCCTGCGTGCGTCCATCCACATGTGCCCATAGCTAAGACTCACCGCGCCATGCCGTCAAGACTCATCGTTGTTGATGTGGTAGATGCAACACTGCACCACCTTTTGGACCCTTCAGACATCACCTGCTCCAAAACAATGCTCCCGGGAGGGGAAACACCAGAGGCGTCGACATCATCCGATCTGGGAGACCCAGATCTAGATTTTCCCCAGAGCGGCCCGAGTGAGGTGACACAGACTGCAATGATGATGCCTTGATAAGGAAACGACGTCAAAGACACCTCCATCGTTTGTCATGACGAAAGGCAGCACGATTTTCAACAACATTTGCGACACCCGACTATGCAACTAACTAGATCCGTGCTAAGTTGCGCCTTGATGACACAAGCAGCCGCCAGAACGCCAACAGTGGACCTCCAGCCGCCGTTCACCGACCTCTATACGGGGCGCCGGCCGACCAAGGGCCACGCCGCTATGGATCTGAACGGGAATCAGATACATGGCCGACGCGACTAACCATCTCCTGAGAGCACATCGGGGACCTATCCCCGCTGACCCTCCAGCCGTGGATGTGACCGCCGCCACCGCCCAACCAGGGGTCTCCGCCCTGGCCGATGTGTTCGATGGTCCAGCGACCACCACCCGCCTCCCCGGAGAGGACCCCCTGTCAATGGCCCATGGCCCTGACGGCCCCCATCATTTGCGCCACGTGCCTTCTCCGGCGATGATTTGAGAGAGAGAGAGAGAGAGAGAGAGAGAGAGAGAGAGAGAGAGAGAGAGAGAGAGAGAGGGAGGGAGGATGGTAGCGGTGGCCGGCTAGGGCCGCAGAAGAGGATTGTCATGGGAGGACGAGGAGATTAGGACTAGGGCGGCGGCCGCTGCCTAGGGTTGCGGGGAGGAGGAAGGTTGCGAAGGAACTGGAGGAAGGAATAAGAGCAGACCGGACGAGTCAATCCTTGGATCTAAGCAAACATCATCTTAAAATGGAAGAGAATTTCACTTCGTGACCTCTGCACCAATTAATGATGTTGATGAGTGGCCACACTACACATCAAATTTGATCATCAATAAATGAGGAAAAAATCCATATGCATCACCTATTCAATTTTAGAGAACTAAACCCGGATGGTTAGACAGCCCAACCACTGAGCTAGGCGGCGCTATTTGCAAGTGGATGCACTCATAGATACACGTACCTCGGTCGCTAGAATTCACCTGCGCAAACAGACGTCTGAACTCTGACTTGGACGCGACTAAACGCACGACACGGGTTTGGTCACCATGATGCGGCGCCTGAACGCAAGCAAGGCGCTATCATGAAAACCTGAAGACAAGAGAAGGCCATCATTTGCACACTAGCTGGCGAGGCCGAGGTCGACGTCGCTCGTCCTCGTCCGCGGCCTGTGTGTGTCAAAGCGTCAAGTCTGCGTGTGCGGCTTCGCCTCCCGCCGTCAGTGTAAAACACCGCTGGTACGATTCGCTCTGCACCTTTCCTTCTCGGTGCCACCGTCAAAGTCTTCTCGGAGAAGAGAGGAGAAGAAAAACCACGTGTCACGGATGGCGCCGTTTGTGCGGTCACCAGGTGCTGCTGCTCCTGACAGCCAGCCTCTAGCTGCACCGCTGCAGCCTCTATCATTATTGTTCAACGACATTGTCATTAGAACTGGACCATTCAAAAACACTAGAGTAATCAGGATGTGAAAGGGGAGGGTGATGCCAGACCAGGGCGAAATGTGGCTGAAAGCGTAGTTGCATTAGTCATTCTCATCTTTTTTTTCTTTGGCGGGTAAATCCTTGACCCGCACACTACTAAACTCTGTGTGCTAGTAAAAGCGTAGCTGAATTTCGTGTGCTTCAGCAGTCCGGCCCATCAATGTAGTGACACAATGATCTTTAGCATTCCCTCCGTCCTGAAATTCTTGCTGTAAAAATGGATGTATCTAGATGTATTTTAGTTCTAGATATATCTATTTTTATTAATTTTTGCGACAAGTAATTTCGGACGAAGGGAGTACTACATAATGCACACTAATTATCACTACTAGCTTAGTTGTTTATGACCGCCAGGTCGTAAACTACTCGAAGAATTGTGCTGCGTATGCCAACTCGTCACGATCATCATCGTTGACAAAAAGAACAATTCGTCACGATCGCTTGTGTTGCGGTGCCCAATTCCAACGTGCAGACCTCCGAGCCAGCTCCAGCTGGCCAGCAAAAACGACCATCAAACCAGACATCCCGTGTCGAGGAGTCGACGGGCGGTTCACGGGCGTTACGCAGCCGAGCCAGGTGGCCCGACCAAGCAAGGAATGCGGTCGAAACGGAGTAACGAGCAAGCGAGGACGTTCGCCGCCGCGTACGTATATACGCGAACGTGACATACGTCCACCACCACCGGCATAAAATTCTGGGGCCGTTTCGCGTCGTACGTCCGCAAGTAATCACTGAATTTATTCTCCCAAACATATATGGACATAATTCAAGCCCCCCTCAATGCTCCAAACTACGCATTAATTAAGAGGCCAGGCCAGGCCCCTCTTGCTTTCGCAAAGGAGTACGAGCAAAAAAGGCCGTTTTGCGGTGCAGGTGAGGAGACCGTGAGAGCTATTGACGCCTTGACGGACAGCAACACTGATGGATGGCCGGGGGTGGTAAAAAACGGCATAAATATCCAACATGGATCTACTGTATCTCTGATGCATGCATGGGGGAGGACACCAGTACTGTACTGTACTGTGCGAGTAAAACGCATGCGTCTGGTGGTCGACCACCGATGGGGTGGTTCGTGTGTCCCTGCCTCCGTCTATCATCGTCCCTTTTCACCCTGGGGGACGGGGCCCCGTCTCATCGTGCGGACAGATGGAAACCAATCGCGCGGTCGCACAAATATCTGGGCGGTTACGATCGCTCATCATGCGCGGTCACGCGCTCGCCGTCAGCCCCCAGAAACATAGAGCGACGCCGCGGGCCCCGCGCCAGCCAGCCAGCCAGCCAGCGAGCGAGCTCACTGATCACCTTCGCGTTTGCGTTGCGCCGAAGCCTCAGGCCCGCCCGGCCTCGAGGCCCCTTTAAATACGGCCTCGGCGCTCCTTTGCCCCGGCAGAGACGCGACCTCAGCAAAAAGAAATCAAACACCTCGCTTGCTCCGGCCGCTAAGCCCCCGCCCAGAGCTCGCGTCGAGTGCACCGCGCCGGTGGTGCGCAGCACATCAGCCGGTGCGGCCGCGGCGGCTGGTTCCGACGCCGGGAAGAAGATCGGCGGAGAAGCAAGCCATTTCCAAGATGAACGCGCCCAACTCGTGGCTGTTCGCGGACAACTCCAAGTACAGCACCCGCGCGCGGCTGGTGTTCATGGGCCTCTCCTTCGCCATCGGCATCCTCACCTTCCTCCTCTACCTCGCCATCTGGTACACCTGCAGCCGCCGCAGCCGCAGCCGGCGCGGCGCGGTTGCGGGCGCGGATGACCTCGAGGCCGGCGCCGGGGCGGGGACAGAGCGCGGCATGAGCGACGCCGCGATCGCCGCGCTCCCGACGTTCTTGTACGAGCAGGCGGACGACGCGGCGGTGGACTGCGCGGTGTGCCTCGGGGAGCTGGAGGCCGGCGAGAAGGCGCGGCGGCTCCCCAAGTGCACGCATTTGTTCCACGCCGAGTGCGTCGACGCCTGGCTGCGCGCGCACTGCACGTGCCCGATGTGCCGCACCCCCGTCGGCCCGGCCGCCGCCGCTTCCTCCAAGAAGGACGGCACCACTGAAACCACCATCCCGGCGGCGCCGGCGCCAGCGGTAGCGACGGCGGAGGCGCTGCCACCTGTTTAACCTGGCGTGGCTGCAGCCTCGCCGCGTGAGAGTGAACTGAGCCGCACGACTGGAGACTGGAGAGTAGCCACAGTGAGCGATCGGCCGACCAGCTAACATAGGACGTATAGAGGCCTAATCGAGGTGATTTATTTGGTTCGTAGGCAGTACATACGTGTGCAGAAGTATCTGTGACGTCGATTGTATTATTGTTATTATTACTAGCAAACATGCCCGTGCGTTGCAACGGGAGAAAAAAAATATCATAATTTTGAATGGCAATGATCATATTTTACTATATCATCTATATACACTATCACTCTCATTTTTGTGAAAACATGAACAATTTTGAAAAATCATGAACATTTTTTTAAACTCGTAAGCATATTTGAAATTATGAACATTTTTTAAATTCACGAACATTTTGTAAAATCAATAATGTTTTCTGAATTGATGAACATATTATACTATTTGCAAACATTTTGTTTAATCGGCGAACATTTCTAGAATCGACTAACAATTTTTTGGGATTTGATGAAACAATTTTCTAAATTAATGAACATTTTTTGAACTGTATGATCTTTTTTGAATCAGCGTATATTTTGAATCAATAAACTATATATTTGAATTTATGAACAGTTTTATTTTATTATATTTTTAATACATGAATATTTTTTGAATTGGCAAAATTTTGTGAATTTTTAAAACATTTTTTAATACATGAACTTTTTTAGAAAAACTCATGAATGTATGTTTATTTCCCGGACATTTATTAGAAAATTTGCTAATATTTTTTAAAAATCACAAACAATTTCTGAAGCCACAAACATTTATGAATAATTAAATATTATTTTAAAATTCCCAGTTTTTAATTTTGGAAACTTTTTTAAATTCACAAATTATTTAAAGTAGAAAAAACAACGACGGAAAAGAAAAACCAAAAATAAAAAATTGATCACCCATATATGGGCCGGCCCAGGCGAGCTGTGTCTTTTTCTAGCGCGCTGGGCGTAGTATAGGAGATTCTTAAATGGGCCGGCCCAGTTCCGATTTTTCTGTGTGGAACGTTTTTTATAACTTATAGGTGGCATTGGTGGGTAATATTTTGCAACTTCGGAGGCAATTTTAATGACGTACGGGCAGAAGCACTCCGTACTTTAATAGTATATAAGGTATATATATATATATATATATATATATATATATATATATGTATATATATATATATATATAGATAGATATAGATTCTAGTATAGGTGACCAGTTCTGATTTTTGTTTTCGTTTGATCGAGTGAATGAATCTAGTGCTCCTAGTGTAAGCCTCCCCTGTCCCGTTCTGGCCTGTGCCGCGGTGGCGAACTAGAGTACCGTTTCTGTTGTTGCACGGCTCAGCTCCGCCGTCGCCCGTCGCCGCTCTCGGTTGACACGCGCATGCCAACTTGCGCATGTCACCTCGGTGCGTTCCATTCCACGGGCGTGCGAAACCGCGCACCGGAGTCCACCGAGAATTCCATCTTCGCTGCGTTTTCCCGGACGTCGGCGCTAGCTGCTGGCCCCTGCCCCTGGGCCAAGCTAGCCGTGCAGGCATCCATTCGTTTCGTGCGTACTGCTGTCTTCTGTTTCGGGTGCCGTTTGGTGCGTATTCGTGCGTAAACTTGTCGAGTGCTGGTGTACTGTAGCATATTCGTGGTATGACCCCGACAGCGGTAGTAACTGTCGGTATGTAATTTCCGTTTAAAATGACATTCTGACACAGACGTCGTATGCATTCAGATCGGGGTATATGGCCAAAAATTATAATTTTAGTGGCTAGGATTTCCGACTACTACTAGTACTTTTTAATCTTTGACCAAAAAACCTACAAGTTCATGGGGAATTTGTCAAAAAACTACCACTATAGACCCTGATAAATGTCAAATGTCAGGTACGAGCACATGGCAAATCCGAATGTTTTCTATTGCAAGTTTAGTTGTGTGAGGATAACAACTTGAGTTGTCAAGCATGTCAACTTTCGTCCTTCAGTTTATTTTTCACAAAATTTTGTCGTGTGTCACTCGAATTTATCTCCTAGCGCGACTGAAATTGCCACGCACTTGACGTGTGACACTTATCATTTGGGCTTCTTGTTAGTTACCGGTTCAACCGATTTAATCACGGTTGACAACAAATGGCCCACCTGCCAGAGCCGAGACGACGTACCATGAAAGTCAACTCTATTAGATTGACCCCCCACTTTGGGCGTTATGACATGCAAGACTCGCACGTTCTTGGCGGCGCAGCGGGCGTCCCTGCCTTTACCGTCGGCGGCACGACGGCCGATCTGCCTCGGGCGGCAATGGCTGCGGGCACGGCAGCCGGTCTTGCTTCGGGTAGCGGCATTGGCTGCGTTCGACGGCGGCTACTGGATCTGCGGCGACGGGCCATCTGTCCCCGGATCGGCGGCGGCGGCATGGAGGGCCTAGTGGATGGGTCGGCGCCATGCGTGGTCTGACCTACGGACAGATCTGATTTGGCTAGTGCGGCCTACTCGCTGCGCGGCGGCTCAGATCGGTGGCGACCCGTGCACACAATGCTTGATTGAGGTTTGTCGAGCGGATCCGGGTGAAAACCCCGGTCATGGCTTGTTGCCAAGACCGGCATGGCGGTACTTTTTTTTTGTGTCGTTACCTTCTTGAAGACATCGCCGTGGAGTAGTTCCAAACCTCTATCCGCTACCTCCGGGGAAAACCCTAGATCAGTAGATCGGATGACGGCGACGCTCTAGTGTTGTGTCCCCGTTGGGGGCGTCATTCTTGGAGGTGTACACGGGCTCGAGGGACCAGTGAACGGCTTCTTTGGTGAAGCGGTGCTTCATCTTACACATTGATGGCGGCGGATCTCGGCGGCGTGGAGCAGTGGAGAATCGGCATCCGATGCGCGGAGATGGACTCGCGTAGGAGAAGGACACTGTCCGGCGTCATGGTGTCGTCGATGGCAAAGAGGCCTTGCAAGGTTGGTGCGTTAGTTTCTGCTCTGAAGATAGATCGGTGGAAGACGGCGGCGACGACACATGAGAGTGCGTCGGACCGGTTTGTACCCCAGATCCAGTATGTGGCTTGGTTGGGGCCTCCGTCTTTAGATGTTAGGCTTTCGTGCAATGTCTGTTTGGTATTAGGCTCGGACTATCGGCACTCCTTCATCAAGTGGATAGGAGTAGCGACAGCTGTTGCTAAGATGGTGGCTTCACACTACATGATGTACTACTTTGTAAGGTCTTTGTGTATAATAAATAAAATGGTTACATGCACCGCCTGTTGGGGAACGTTGCATGGGAAACAAAAAATTTCCTACGCACATGCAAGATCTATCCATGGTGATGAGCATCTACGAGAGGGAGAGTGGATCTACATACCCTTGTAGATCGCTAAGCAGGAAGCGTTAAGAAACGCGGTTGATGTAGTCGAACGTCTTCGCGATCCAAATCGCCGAGCGTCCCGCGATCCAATCACGATCCGTCCCGATCAAGCGTCGAACGGACGGCACCTCCGCGTTCAGCACATGTACAGCTCGATGACGATCTCCGCCTTCTTGATCCAGCAAGAGGGAGCGGAGAGGTAGAGTTCTCCGGCAGCGCGACGGCGCGGCGGCGGTGGTGGTGGAACTATTCCAGCAGGGCTTCGCCTAAACACTGCTGAAAAACTAGAGGAACTAATCTATCGGGAGAGAGGGCTGCACCGTGGCCTTTTTGGGTTGAAGTGCTATGGCCCTCTCTCCCTCTAGTATATATAGGAGGGAGGGGAGGGGCCGGCGCCCTAGGGATCCTCCCCTAGGGTCGGCCGAAGTGGGGAGGAGAGGGAGTTGGACTCCAATCCGACTCCTAGTAGGACTCCTCCCCCACTTGGAAACCCTTCCCCCTTTGGGCTTTTGGCCTTTTCCTCTCACCCCAGCCGCATGGGCCCTTAGGGGCTGGCTTGCCCAGCCCACTAAGGGCTGGTGCGCCACTCCTAAGGCCCATGTGGCCTCCCGCGCCTGAGTGGCCCCTCCCAATGGACCCCCGGAACCCTCCCGGCACTCCCGGTACATTACCGGAAATACCCGAAACTTTTCCGGTGACCAAAACGGGACTTCCTATATATCAATATTTACCTCCGGACCATTCTGGAGCTCCTCGTGACGTCCTGGATCTCATCCAGGACTCCGAACAACCTTCGGTCACCACCATACGTAACTCAATACTACCAAAACGTCACCGAACGTTAAGTGTGCAGACCCTGCGGGTTCAAGAACTATGTAGACATGACCGAGACACCTCTACGGTCAATAACCAATAGCGGGACCTGGATGCCCATATTGGTTCCTACATATTCTACGAAGATCTTTATCGGTTGAACCTCTATGTCAAGGATTCAGTTAATCCCGTATGTTATTCCCTTTGTTCTTCAGTATGTTACTTGCCCGAGATTCGATCGTCGGTATCTCTATACCTAGTTCAATCTCGTTACCGGCAAGTCTCTTTACTCGTTCGGTAATACAAGATCCCGTGGCTAACACTTTAGTCACATTGCTTGCAAGGCTTTGTTGTGATGTTGTATTACCGAGTGGGCCCTGAGATACCTCTCCGTCACACGGAGTAACAAATCCCAGTCTTGATCCATGCCCACTCAACAGACACCCTCGGAGATACCTGTAGAGCATCTTTATAGTCACCCAGTTACGTTGTGACGTTTGATACACACAAGGTATTCCTCCGTTGTCAGTGAGTTGCATGATCTCATGGTCATAGGAACAGATACTTGACATGCAGAAAACAATAGCAATAAACTGACACGATCATTTCTACGTTCATAGTTTGGGTCTTGTCCATCATATCATTCTCCCAATGATGTGATCCTATTATCAAATGACATCTCATGTCTGTGGCCAGGAAACCTTGGCCATCTTTGATCAAGAAGCTAGTCTACTAGAGGCATACTAGGGACACAGTGTTGTCTATGTATCCACACATGCAATTGAGTTTCCAATCAATACAATTATAGCATGGATAATAAACGATTATCATGAACAAGGAAATATAATAATAACTACTTTTATTATTGCCTCTAGGGCATATTTCCATTAGTCTCCCACTTGCACTAGAGTCAATAATCTAGTTCACATCACTATGTGATTTACATTGTAATGAATCTAACACCCATACAGTTCTGGTGTTGATCATGCTTGGCCCTTGGAAGAGGTTTAGTCATCGGGTCTGCGACATTCAGATCCGTTTGTACTTTGCAAATATTTATGTCCTCCTCTTTGATGTAATCGCGGATGGAATTGAAACGTCGCTTTATGTGTCTGGTCCTCTTGTGAAACCTTGGTTCCTTGGCTAGAGCAATGGCACCAGTGTTAGCACAGAACAGAGTCATTGGGTTTAGTGCACTAGGCACTACTCCAAGATCTGTCATGAACTCCTTCATCCAGACACCTTCCTTCGCCGCCTCCGAGGCAGCGATGTACTCGGCTTCGCATGTAGAATCGGTTACCACGCTCTGCTTGGAACTGCACCAGCTTACCGCACCCCCATTGAGAATAAATTCGTATCCGGTTTGAGACTTAGAGTCATCCGGATCAGTGTCAAAGCTTGCATCGACGTAACCCTTTACGACGAGCTGTTGATCACCTCCATAAACGAGAAACATGTCCTTAGTCCTTTTCAGGTACTTCATGATATTTTTGACCGTCGTCCAGTGTTTCACTCCTGGATCACTTTGAAACCTCCCGGCCATACTTATGGCAAGGCTGACATCGGGTCTCGTGCACAGCATTGCATACATGATAGAGCCTATGATTGTAGCATATGGGACGACACTCATCTTTTCTCTATCTTCCGCAGTCACTGGGCATTGAGTCTTACTCAACTTCACACCTTGCAACACATGCAAGAACCCCTTCTTGGACTGGTCCATTTTGAACTTATTCAAAACTTTGTCAAGGTATGTGCTCTGTGAAAGTCCTATTAAGCGTCTCGATCTATCTCTGTAGATCTTGATGCCTAATATGAAAGCAGCTTCTCCTAGGCCTTCATTGAAAAACTCTTGTTCAAATATTCCTTCACGCTTTCCAACATTTCTATATTGTTTCCAATCAGCAATATGTCATCCACATATAATATTAGAAACGCTATAGAGCTCCCACTCACTTTCTTGTAAATACAAGCTTCTCCGTAAACTTGTATAAACCCGAACGCTTTCATCACCTCATCAAAGCGAAGATTCCAACTTCGAGATGCGTGCACCAGTCCATAAATGGATCGCTGGAGTTTGCAAACTTTGTCAGCATTTTCTGGATCGACAAAACCTTCTGGTTGCATCATATACAACTCTTCCTTAAGAAACCCGTTAAAGAACGCTGTTTTGACATCCATCTGCCAAATTTCATAATCGAAAAAGGCAGCTATTGCTAACATGATTCTGACGGACTTAAGCATCGCTATGGGTGAGAAGGTCTCATCGTAGTCAACTCCTTGAACTTGTGAAAAACCCTTTGCCACAAGTCGAGCTTTATAGACAGTGGCATTACTGTCCGCGTCCGTCTTCCTCTTAAAGATCCATTTGTTCTGAATGGCCTTTCGCCCTTCGGGTAATACTTCCAAAGCCCATACTTTGTTTTCATACATGGATCCCATCTCGGATTTCATGGCCTCTAACCATTTCTCGGAATCCGGGCCCATCATCGCTTCTCCATAGCTCGTAGGTTCATCGTTGTCCAACAACATGACCTCTAAGACAGGGTTGCCGTACCACTCAGGAGCAGTATGCGTCCTTGTCGACCTACGAGGTTCGATAGCAACTTGATCCGAAGCTTCATGATCATCATCATTAACTTCCTCTTCAACCGATGTAGGCTCTACAGAAACATCTTTCTGCGCTGCGCTACTCTTTGGTTGAAGTAAAGGTTCAACAACCTCATCAAGTTCTATATTCCTCCCACTCAATTCTTTCGAGAGAAACTCTTTCTCAAGAAATGTTCCGTTTTTAGTGACAAACACTTTGCCTTTGGATCTGAGATAGAAGGTATACCCAACTGTCTCTTTTGGGTATCCTATGAAGACGCATTTCTCCGCTTTTGGTTCCAGCTTTTCAGGCTGAAGCTTTTTGACATATGCATCACATCCCCAAACTTTAAGAAACGACAACTTTGGCTTCTTGCCAAACCATAGTTCATATGGCGTCGTCTCAACGGATTTCGATGGTGCCCTATTTAAAGTGAATGCAGCTGTCTCTAATGCATAACCCCAAAACGATAATGGCAAATCGGCAAGAGACATCATAGATCGCACCATATCCAATAAGGTTCGATTACGACGTTCAGACACACCATTATGCTGTGGTGTTCCAGGTGGTGTCAATTGTGAAACAATTCCACATTGTCTTAAGTGACTGCCAAACTCATAACTCAGATATTCTCCTCCTCGATCAGATCATAGGAATTTAATGTTCTTATAATGATGATTCTCAACTTCACTCTGAAATTGCTTGAACTTTTCAAACGTTTCAGACTTGTGTTTCATTAAGTAAATATACCCATATCTACTTAAGTCATCAGTGAAGGTGAGAAAATAACGATATCTATCGCCCGCCTCAATGCTCATCAGACCGCACACATCAGTATGTATGATTTCCAACAAGTCACTTGTCCGTTCCATTGTTCCAGAGAACGAGGTCTTAGTCATCTTGCCCATGAGACATGGTTCACATGTGTCAAGTGATTCAAAATCAAGTGACTCCAAAAGTCCTTCAGCATGGAGCTTCTTCATGCGTTTTACACCAATATGACCTAAACGGCAGTGCCACAAGAAAGTGGTATTATCATTATCAATTCTACATCTTTTGGCGTCAATGAACATGTGTATCATCACTATCGAGATTCAATAAGAATAAACCCCTCACATTGGGTGCATGACCATAAAAGACATTACTCATATAAATAGAACAACCATTATTCTCTGATTTAAATGAGTAACCGTCTCGCAATAAACAAGATCCAGATATAATGTTCATGCTTAACGCAGGCACTAAATAACAATTATTCAGGTTCATCACTAATCCCGATGGTAATCGAAGAGTGAGCGTGCCGACGGCGATCACATCAACCTTGGAACCATTTCCCACGCGCATCGTCACTTCGTCCTTTGCCAGCCTCCGTCTATTCCGCAGTTCCTGTTTTGAGTTACAAATGTGAGCAACTGCACCGGTATCAAATACCCAGGCACTACAACGAGAGTTGGTAAGGTACACATCAATAACATGTATATCATATATACCTTGTTTGTTGTTGGCCGCCTTCTTGTCAGCCAAATACTTGGGGCAGTTCCGCTTCCAGTGACCAGTTCCCTTGCAATGAAAGCACTCAGTTTCTGGCTTGGGTCCAGCTTTGGCTTTCTTCACGGGAGGGGTAACTGCTTTGCCACTCTTCTTGGAGTTACCCTTCTCACCCTTGCCATTCTTCTTGAAACTAGTGGTTTTATTGACCATCAACACTTGATGCTCCTTTTGAATCTCAGACTCAGTGACTTTCAACATCGCAAACAGCTCGGCGACTGACTTGTTCATCCCGTGCATGTTATAGTTCAACACGAAGCTCTTGTAGCTAGGTGGCAATGATTGAAGAACTCTGTCAGTGATCGCCTCTGCTGCAAGGGGCATCCCCAATTCAGCCAGACGGGTGGAATACCCAGACATTTTGAGTATGTGTTCACTGACAGACCTGTTTTCCTCCATCTTGCAGGCATAGAACTTATCGGAGGTCTCATACCTCTCGATCCGGGCATTCTTCTGAAAGATAAACTTCAACTCTAGGAACATATCATATGCTCCATGACGTTCAAAACGTCTTTGAAGTCCCGGTTCTAAGCCATACAACATTGCACATTGAACCATTGAGTAATCATCAGAACGAGCCTGCCAGGCGTTCGCAACGTCTGGAGACTCTACTGGAGCGGGTGGATCACCAAGCGGTGCATCAAGGACATAAGCCTTTTGGGAAGCCGTAAGGATAATCCTTAGATTACGGGCCCAGCCCACAAAGTTACTTCCATCATCTTTCAACTTAGCTTTCTCTAGGAACGCATTAAAATTCAGGGGTTCTACTGCGCGAGCCATTG
Organism: Elymus sibiricus; assembly: GCA_039707655.1. Classification (NCBI taxonomy): domain Eukaryota; kingdom Viridiplantae; phylum Streptophyta; class Magnoliopsida; order Poales; family Poaceae; genus Elymus; species Elymus sibiricus. The sequence continues at coordinate 129,915,469 of CM077667.1, forward strand.
ATCTACAACATAAATTTTGCAAAGACAACTTAGACTATTGTTCAAGATAATGAGTTTAGTTAATCATATTAAAAAAAACTCCCACTCAAATTAACATCCCTCTGGTCATTCGAGTGTCACATGATCCAAATTCACCAACTCAAGTCCGATCAGCATGTGAGTTGAGGTGGTTTCAATGGTGAACATCTTCATGTTGATCATATCTACTATATGACTCATGTTCGACCTTTTGGTCTCTTGTGTTCTGTGGCCATGTCTGTACATGCTAGGCTCGTCAAGTTTAACCCGAGTGTTCCGCTTGTGCAACACTGGCTTGCACCCGTTGTATGCGAACGTAGAGTCTATCACACCCGATCATCACGCGGTGTCTCGAAACGACGAACTTTCGCAACGGTGCACACTCAGGGAGAACACAATTTTATCTTGAAATTTTAGTGAGGGATCACCTTATAATGCTACCGTCGTCCTAAGAAAAATAAGATGCATAAAAGGATTAACATCACATGCAAATCATAAGTGACATGATATGGCCATGAACTTGTGCTTTTGATCTCCATCTCCAAAGCACCGGCATGATATCCATCGTCACCGGCATGACACCATGATCTCCATCATCTTGATCTCCATCAACGTGTCGCCATGAGGTTGTCGCACCAACTGTTGCTTCCATGGCTATTGCTAACTCATAGCGATAAAGTAAAGCAAAACGGCGAAAATAGTTAAAGACAACCCTATGGCTCCTGCCGGTTGCTGTACTCATCGACATGCAAGTCGTGATATTCTATACAATACATGATCATCTCATACATCACATATATCTCATCATGTAATTGGCCATATCACATCACAACATACCCTGCAAAAACAAGTTAGACGTCCTCTAATTGTTGTTGCATGTTTTACGTGGCTGCTACGCAAAAACCACAACGGTGATACAAAAATTTCTATTCAACCTTCTCAAGGACCGCCTTTGTCATATCCGATCCGACTAAAGTAGGAGAGACAGACACCCGCCTGCCATCTTTATGCAACGAAGTTACATGTCAGTTGATAGAACTGGTCTCTCGTAAGCGTACGAGTAAGGTTGGTCCGGGCCGCTTCATCCCACAATACCGCCGAATCAAGAAAAGACCAAGGGAGGAAGCAATCTGAACATCAATGCCCACAAACTCCTTTGTGTTCTACTCGTGATCTCATCTACAAATAGACCTAGCTCATGATGCCACTGTTGGGGAACGTTGCATGGGAAACAAAAATTTTCCTACGCACACGCAAGATCTATCCATGGTGATGAGCATCTACGAGAGGGAGAGTGGATCTACATACCCTTATAGATCGCTAAGCGGGAAGCTTTAAGAAACGCGGTTGATGTAGTCGAACGTCTTCGCGATCCAAATCGCCGAGCGTCCCGCGATCCAATCACGATCTGTCCCGATCTAGCGCCGAATGGACGGCACCTCCGCGTTCAGTACACGTACAGCTCGATGACGATCTCCGCCTTCTTGATCCAGCAAGAGGGAGTGGAGAGGTAGAAGAGTTCTCCGGCAGCGCGACGGCGCGGCGGCGGTGGTGGTGGAACTATTCCAGCAGGGCTTCACCTAAACACTGCTGGAAAACTAGAGGAACTAATCTATCGGGAGAGAGGGCTGCACCGTGGCCTTTTTGGGTTGAAGTGCTATGGCCCTCTCTCCCTCTAGTATATATAGGAGGGAGGGGAGGGGCCGGCGCCCTAGGGATCCTCCCGTAGGGTCAGCCAAAGTGGGGAGGAGAGGGAGTTGGACTCCAATCCTACTCCTAGTAGGACTCCTCCGCCACTTGGAAACCCTTCCCCCTTTGGGCTTTTGGCCTTTTCCTCTCACCCCAGCCACATGGGCCCTTAGGGGCTGGCTTGTCCAGCCCACTAAGGGCTGGTGCGCCACTCCTAAGGCCCATGTGGCCTCCCGGCGTGAGTGGCCCCTCCCGATGGACCCCCGGAACCCTCCCGACACTCCCGGTACATTACCGGAAATACCCGAAACTTTTCCGGTGACCAAAACGGGACTTCCTATCTATCAATGTTTACCCCCGGACCATTCTGGAGCTCCTCGTGACGTCCTGGATCTCATCCGGGACTCCGAACAACCTTCGGCCACCACCATACGTAACTCAATACTACCGAAACTTCACCGAACGTTAAGTGTGCAGACCCTGCGGGTTCGAGAACTATGTAGACATGACCGAGACACCTCTATGGTCAATAACCAATAGCGGGACCTGGATGCCCATATTGGTTCCTACATATTCTACGAAGATCTTTATCGGTTGAACCTCTATGTCAAGGATTCAGTTAATCCCGTATGATGTTCCCTTTGTTCTTCGGTATGTTACTTGCCCGAGATTCGATCGTCGGTATCTCTATACCTAGTTCAATCTCGTTACCGGCCAGTCTCTTTACTCGTTCGGTAATACAAGATCCCGTGGCTAACACTTTAGTCACATTGCTTGCAAGGCTTTGTTGTGATGTTGTATTACCGAGTGGGCCCTGAGATACCTCTCCGTCACACGGAGTAACAAATCCCAATCTTGATCCATGCCCACTCAACAGACACCCTCGGAGATACCTGTAGAGCATCTTTATAGTCACCCAGTTACGTTGTGACGTTTGATACACACAAGGTATTCCTCCGGTGTCAGTGAGTTGCATGATCTCATGGTCATAGGAACAGATACTTGACATGCAGAAAACAATAGCAATAAACTGACACGATCATATGCTACGTTCATAGTTTGTGTCTTGTCCATCACATCATTCTCCCAATGATGTGATCCCGTTATCAAATGACATCTCATGTCTATGGCCAGGAAACCTTGACCATCTTTGATCAACAAGCTAGTCTACTAGAGGCATACTAGGGACACAGTGTTGTCTATGTATCCACACATGCAATTGAGTTTCCAATCAATATAATTATATCATGGATAATAAACGATTATCATGAACAAGGAAATATAATAATAACTACTTTTATTATTGCCTCTAGGGCATATTTCCAACACCGCCCAGATGCAGAGGCCGGGGATAATCCTCTTTTTCTAAAAAAAAGAGACTCACACGTTAGTCTAGATGAAATTCCACTAAAAACCCAATTAGTTTTATGCTATTTACTTCGGTCTTCTATGACGACGCGTGCTGGGCACATTGACAGTGCGGGTGAACGCAGAATGGCTCTGGCGTGATCCGGGAGGATGCTTGCGTCGGGGGAGGGGGGTGATCATGGCTTCACCATGGCTAGTGGGAACCAGCAGGGCCTTGCTGGGTGGTCGGAGGCACGACAACGACAAGCGGTGCTAGGTAGGAGTGGACTATGAGGTACGAGAGGAGAAGGAGCTCACAACCAGGACATGTGCGTGGGTAAGGAGGCCAATCGAGGAAGGGAGCAAGGTCCTTTTCATGAATCATGGTAGGTCGAGCAAGGACACGTGGGAAGGGGGCTCGGGGATGCATAGCTCGATAAGGAGGTCGAGGGAAGCTTCATGGAGGCGAAGAGGAGCCGAGAAGGGAGAGCGGGTTGCTGGGTTGCGCCGCAGCAGGGGATCAACATGATGGCAAGCAGGGGATCAACATGATGTTGAGGTCTGGAATTCGAAGTAAAATTCTTGATTTTCCGCGAGGAGTCGGTGACTGAGGCCGGATGGGAGGAAGACAACGAAAGAAGGCATCATGGGACAATTCCTAGGACGGGGACGTAGCCGAGCACGACGCACATCCTAGATGTAACTGTTGGGGAACGTTGCATGGGAAACAAAAATTTTCCTACGCTCACCAAGATCGATCTAGGAGATGAACATCTATGAGAGGAGAGATTGGATCCACATACCCTTGTAGATCGCTAAGCGGGAAGCGTTAAGAAACGCGGTTGATGTAGTCGAACGTCTTCGCAATCCAAATCGCAAGTCGTCGCACGATCCAATCACGATCTAGTGCCGAACGGACAGCACCTCCGCGTTCAGCAAATGTACAGCTCGATGACGTCTCCGCCTTCTTGATCCAGCAAGTGAGGGCGGAGAGGTAGATGAGTTCTCCGGCAGCACGACGGCGTGGTGGCGGTGGTGGTGGAGCTGTTCTGGCAGGGCTTCGCCAAGCACTACCGAAACCGATCTAGAGGAGAAACAAATCTCGAGGGAGAGAGAGGTGATACGTCTCCATCGTATCTCCTTTTCCAAACTCTTTTGCCCTTGTTTTGGACTCTAATTTGCATGATTTGAATGGAACTAACCCGGACTGACGTTGTTTTCAGCAGAATTGCCTTGGTGCTATTTTTGTGCAGAAATAAAAGTTCTCGGATTGACCTGAAAATTTACGGAGAATATATTTGGACTTAATAAAAAATACTGGCGAAAGAATCAACCAGAGGGGGTCCAACCATTGGCCACAAGCCAGGGGGCGCCCCCCAGGGCGCGCCCAGGTGGCTTGTGGGCCCCCTGCAACTCCTCCGACCTCAACTCCAACTCCATATAACCCTATTCGGGGAGAAAAAAATCAAGGAGAAGAGTTCATCGCGTTTCACGATACGGAGCCGCCGCCACCTCCTGTTCTTCCTCGGGAGGGCAGATCTGGGGTCCGTTTTGGGCTCCCGAGAGGGGAAATTGACGCCGTCGTCATCACCAACCATCCTCCATCGCCAATTTCATGATGCTCTCCGCCGTTCATGAGTAATCCCATCGTAGGCTTGCTGGACGGTGATGGGTTGGATGAGATTTACCATCTAATCGAGTTAGTTTTGTTAGGGTTTGATCCCTAGTATCCACTATGTTCTGAGATTGATGTTGCTATGACTTTGCTATGCTTAATGCTTGTCACTAGGGCCCGAGTGCCATGATTTCAGATCTGAACCTATTATGTTTCCATGAATATATGTGTGTTCTTGATCCTATCTTGCAAGTTGTAGACACCTATTACGAGTTATGTCCGCATCCCCAGGGTGACAATAACTGGGATTCTTTCCGGTGATTACCGTAGTTTGAGGAGTTCATGTATTCACTAAGTGCTAATGCTATGGTCCGGTTCTCTATTAAAAGGAGGCCTTAATATCCCTTAGTTTCCATTAGGACCCCGCTGCCACGGGAGGGTAGGACAAAAGATGTCATGCAAGTTCTTTTCCATAAGCACGTATGACTATATATGGAATACATGCCTACATTACATTGATGAATTGGAGCTAGTTCTATATCACCCTATGTTATAACCGTTGCATGATGAATGCCATCCGACATAATTATCCATCACTGATCCATTGCCTACGAGCTTTTCACATATTGATCTTTGCTAAGTTACTTTTGCGTTGCCACTGTTACGATTGCTACAAAACCGCTACTGTTACTTTTGCTACCGTTACCGTTACTTCCATACTACTTTGCTACTAAATACTTTGCTGCAGATATTAAGTCTTTCAGGTGTGGTTGAATTGACAACTCAGCTGCTAATACTTGAGAATATTCTTCGGCTCCCCTTGTGTCGAATCAATAAATTTGGGTTGAATACTCTACCCTCGAAAACTGTTGCGGTCCGCTATACTTGTGGGTTATCAAGACCCTTTTCTGGCGCCGTTGCCGGGGAGCATAGCTCTATTCTCTGAGTCACTTGGGATTTATATCTGTTGATCACTATGAAGAATCTGAAAGACCCAAAAACCAAGATCTATCCCTCTACTACGAGGGGAGGTAAGGAACTTCCATCTAGCTCTGCACTTGATTCACCTTCTGTTATGAGTAAATTTGCGACACCACCACCTGCTATTGATTCTGATATGTCGCAAGCAATTGATGATGCCACTTCTGCTATGCATGATGCTTATGATGATACTTTGCTTGATAATACTTGCTATTTCTCGAGCATGCGTTGGTTTTCCCTTGAAGAGGAAAGGGTGATGCAGCAAAGTAGATAAGTAATTCCCTCAGTTGTTGAGAACCAAGGTATCAATCCAGTAGGAGATACAAGCAAGTCACCAATGGATGTACCTACACAAATAATCAAACACTTGCACCCAATGCTATAAAGGGGTTGTCAATCCCTTCACAGTTACTTGCAAGGATGAGATCTGATAGAGATAGATAGATATGATTGCTAAAACAAAATAGTAAAACAAAAGTAAAAAGAATTGCAGCAAGTGTTTTTGGTATTTTTGGTTTATAGATCTGAAAATATAATGTGGAAAATAGACCCGAGGGCCATAGGTTTCACTAGAGGCTTCTCTCATGAAGGAAAATAATACGGTGGGTGAACAAATTACTGTCGAGCAATTGATAGAAAAGCGAATAATTATGAATATATCCAAGGCAATGATTATGCATATAGGCATCACGTCCGCGTCAAGTAGACCGAAACGATTCTGCATCTACTACTATTACTCCACACATCGACCGACTCCTGCCTGCATCTAGAGTATTAAGTTCATGAAGAACAGAGTAACGCATTAAGTAAGATGACATGATGTAGAGGGATAAACTCAAGCAATATGATGAAAATCCCATCTTTTTATCCTCGATGGCAACAATGCAATACGTGCCTCGCTACCCCTACTTTGTCACTGGGTGAGGACACCGCAAGATTGAACCCAAAACTAAGCACTTCTCCCATTGCAAGAATTACCAGTCTAGTTGGCCAAACCAAACCAATAACTCGAAGAGACTTGCAAAGATATGAAATCATGCATATAAGAATTCAGAGAAGATTCAAATAATATTCATAGATAAGCTGATCATAAACCCACAATTCATCGGATCTCGACAAACACACCGCAAAAGAGTATTACATCGGATAGATCTCCATGAAGATCATGAAGAACATGGTATTGAAGAACAAAGAGAGAGAAGAAGCCATCTAGCTACTAGCTATGGACCCGAAGGTCTGTGGTAAACTACTCACGCATCATTGGAGGGGCAATGGAGTTGATGTAGATGCCCTCCGTGATCGAATCCCCCTCCGGCAGATTACCGGAAAAGGCTCCAAGATGGGATCTCACGCGAACAGAGGCTTCCGGCGGCGGAAAAGTATTTTCGTGGCTCTTTTTAGTATCCAGGGAATATTTGGGAATTTATAGGCCGAAGAATAGGGTTAGGAGGGCTGCCGTGGGGCCACAAGCCAGGGGGGCGCCCCCCCCCTAGGGCGCGCCCCTGTGGCCTGTCGCCACACGGCGGCTCTCCTGCCTTCATCTCCAAGTTTGTTGGGTTGCTTCTGGCCCAAGAAAAATCATTCCGAAGATTTTATTCCGTTTGGACTCCGTTTAATATTCCTTATCTGCAATACTCAAAAACATGGAAAAAACATAAACTTGCACTAGGCTCTAGATTAATAGGTTAGTCCCAAAAATAATATAAAATAGCATATTAATGCATATAAAACATCCAAAACAGATAATATAATAGCATGGAACAATCAAAAATTATAGATATGTTGGAGACGTATCAAGCATCCCCAAGCTTAATTCCTGCTCGTCCTCGAGTAGGTAAATGATAAAAACAGAATTTTTGATGTGGAATGCTACCTAACATATTTATCCATGTAATATTCTTTATTGTGGCATGAATATTCAGATCCGTAAGATTCAAAACAAAAGTCTAATATTGACATAAAAACAGTAATACTTCGAGCATACCAACAAGGCAATTGTGTCCTTTCGAAATAACATGGCCTTAGAAAGTTATCCCTACAAAATCATATGGTCTGGCTATGCTCCATCTTCCGCACACAAAGTATCTAAATCATGCACAACCCCGATGACAAGTCAAGCAATTGTTTCACAGTTTTTATGTTCTCAAACCTTTTCAACTCTCACGCAATACATGAGCGTGAGCCATGGATATAGCACTATAGGTGGAATAGAATATGGTGGTCGTTGAAAGGAAAAAGGAGAAGATAGTCTCACATCAACTAGGCGTATCAACGGGCTATGGAGATGCCCATTAATAGATATCAATGCGAGTGAGTAGGGATTGCCATGCAACAAATGCACTAGAGCTATAAGTGTATGAAAGCTCAAAAAGAAAACTAAGTGGTCGTGCATATGATGAAAAATTCCACTAGCTAGATGAAAGTGACAAAATAGGAGACTCTCTATCATGAAGATCATGGTGCTACTTTGAAGCACAAGTGTGGAAAAAGATAGTAGCATTGTCCCTTCTCTCTTTCTCTCATCATTTTTTTTCTTCTTTTTTTTGGTGGGCATCTTTGACCTCTTTTATTTTTTTTATATGGGCTTCGCTGGCCTCTTTTATTTTTTGTAAAGTCCAGAAACTCATCCCAACTTGTGAGGGATTCATAACTTCCATCATCCTTTTCTCACACGGGACAAATGCTCTAATAATGAAAATCATCACACTTTTATTTACTTACAACTCGATACCTAGAACAAAATATGACTCTATATGCAATATGAAAGTGGTGATGCATGTCATGAAAAACGGAACGGTGGAAGTTGCATGGCAATATATCTCGGAATGGCTATGGAAATGCAATAATAGGTAGGTATGGTGGCTGTTTTGAGGAAAGTATATGGTGGCTGTTTTGAGGAAGGTGGGTTTTATGCACCGACGAAAGTTGCGCGGTACTAGAGAGGCTAGCAAAGGCGGAAGGGTGAGAGTGCGTATAATCCATGGACTCAACATTAGTCATAAAGAACTCACATAGTTATTGCAAAAGTCTATTAGTTATCAAACAAAGCATTAGACTCATGCTCCTAGGGGAGAGGTTGGTAGGAGTTAACCATCGCGCGCTCCCGACCCTCACACAAAGGTTGACAATCATTAAACAAATCATGCTCCGACTTCGTTACATAACGGTTCACCATACGTGCATGCTACGGGAATCACAAACTTCAACACAAGTATTTCATCCAATTCACAACTACTCACTAGCATGACTCTCATATTACCATCTTCATATCTCAAAACTATATGCAAGGAATCAAACTTCTCATAGTATCCAATGCACTTAATATGAAAGTTTTTATTATATCCCTCTTGGATGCCTATTATATTAGGACTAAATTCACAACCTAAACCAATTACCATGCTGTTTAAAGAGACTCTCAAAATAATATAAGTGAGGTATGAGAGTTCAATAATTTCTACAAAATATAACACCACCGTGCTCTAAAAAGATATAAGTGAAGCACTAGAGCAACATTGCCTAGCTCAAAAGATATAAGTGAAGCACATAGAGTATTCTAATAAATTCACGATTCAGCGTGTCTCTCTCAAAAATATGTGTGCAGAAAGGATGATTGTGGCAAACTAAAAAGCAAAGACTCATATCATACAAGACGCTCCAAGCAAAACACATATCATGTGGTGAATAAAAATATAGCCTCAAGTAAATTTACCGATGGATTGAAGACAAAAGAGGGGATGCCTTCCGGGGCATCCCCAAGCTTAGGCTTTTTGGTATCCTTGAATATGGCTTGCGGTGCCTTGGGCATACCCAAGCTTAGGCTCTTGCCACTCCTTATTCCATAGTCTATCAAATCTTACCCAAAACTTGAAAACTTCACAACACAAAACTCAACAGAAAACTCATGAGATCCGTTAGTATAAAAAAAAAAATCACCACTTTAGATACTGTTGTGAACTCATTCTTTATTTATGTTGGTGTAATATCTACTGTATTCTAACTTCTCCATGGTTCATACCCCCCGATACAACCCATGGATTCATCAAAATAAGCAAACAACACAAAGAAAACAGAATCTGTCTAAAACAGAACAGTCTGTAGCAATCTATAGACTTCGAATACTTATGTAACTCCAAAAATTCTGAAAAAATTAGGAAAACCAGGGAAATTTTTATATCAATCTTGTGTAAAAATTTCAGATCAAAATCACGTTCTAGTGAATTTACAAAATTCCTGGACTGAGAGCAAAAGTTTCTGTTTTTCAGCAAAATCAAATTGCAAACGCCGTAGACCATCCCAAAGGTCTTACTCGGCTCAAACACTAATTTAAACAAGAAAACACAATTATTACAGAGGTAATAATGTGCCAAACACACAAAAACAGAAAGAAAAACGAAAGCATAAAAATAAAATTGGGTTGCCTCCCAACAAGCGCTATTGTTTAACGCCCCTAGCTAGGCATAACGCAATAGATCTAGGTATTGTCATCTTTGGTATTGGCAACTTTCGTAAGGGCCTTCTCAAATCCGGGAGGCTCTTTCCTCTTCCCAGGATTTGTAGGGTAAGAAACCATCTTAATATCCAAAATATCCAAACGTTTATTGCAAAGGGTAATCAAAGTATTCAAGCGATTGAGGTTCCCACTAATATGTTTAAGGAGTTCGTGATATTGTTGTAACTCGACCAAGTGCTTATGTAAGTCACTCAATTTGTCGAGAATTTGAACTCCCTCTTGTGAGAAAGCAAAACCCTTGTTGGGTGGAGGAACCCCCCAAATACCCTCCAAAACTTCATAAGCAGCGTTCGTATCTGACTCAATAAAATTCCCTTTTGAAGCAAAATCTAAAAGCTCTCTATGATGCAAAGCCAAACCAATGTAAAAATTCCTAAGCAAAACTTTGGCATCTCCTTTTAGATTGGAGATACGATAAAATTCCATTAGCCTATACCAGGCATCTTTCAAATTTCCCACTTGTTTTTGTTTGAAGTATAGAACTTCAAAATCCGGTGATAAAGGGGAAGTAGTAACGCTAGACATAGCGACAAGTAAGAGATCCAGCGGGAAAGAGGCAAACGAAAAAGGGCGAATAAAAAGGCAAATCTTTTTGGTATTTTCTGAAAATCGTTTTAGAAGTGGGGGAGAGGAAAACGAGAGGCAAATGGCAACTAAAGTAAATGCAAGAGATGAGTTTGTGATGGGTACTTGGTAGGCTTGATGTAGATCTCCCCGGCAACGGCGCCAGAAATCCTTCTTGCTACTTCTCGAGCATGCGTTGGTTTTCCCATGAAGAGGAAAGGGTGATGCAGCAAAGTAGATAAGTATTTCCCTCAGTTGTTGAGAACCAAGGTATCAATCCAGTAGGAGATACAAGCAAGTCACCAATGGATGTACCTACACAAATAATCAAACACTTGCACCCAACGCTATAAAGGGGTTGTCAATCCCTTCACGGTTACTTGCAAGGATGAGATCTGATAGAGATAGATAGACATGATTGCTAAAACGAAATAGTAAAACAAAAGTAAAAAGAATTGCAGCAAGTATTTTTGGTATTTTTGGTTTATAGATCTGAAAATATAATGTGGAAAATAGACCCAGGGGCCATAGGTTTCACTAGAGGCTTCTCTCATGAAGGAAAATAATACGGTGGGTGAACAAATTACTGTCGAGCAATTGATAGAAAAGCGAATAATTATGAATATATCCAAGGCAATGATTATGCATATAGGCATCACGTCCGCGTCAAGTAGACCGAAACGATTCTGCATCTACTACTATTACTCCACACATCGACCGACTCCTGCCTGCATCTAGAGTATTAAGTTCATGAAGAACAGAGTAACGCATTAAGTAAGATGACATGATGTAGAGGGATAAACTCAAGCAATATGATGAAAACCCCATCTTTTTATCCTCGATGACAACAATGCAATACGTGCCTCGCTACCCCTACTTTGTCACTGGGTGAGAACACCGCAAGATTGAACCCAAAACTAATCACTTCTCCCATTACAAGAATTACCAATCTAGTTGGCCAAACCAAGCCAATAACTCGAAGAGACTTGCAAAGATATGAAATCATGCATATAAGAATTCAGAGAAGATTCAAATAATATTCATAGATAAGCTGATCATAAACCCACAATTCATCGGATCTCAACAAACACACCGCAAAAGAGTATTACATCGGATAGATCTCCATGAAGATCATGAAGAACATGGTATTGAAGAACAAAGAGAGAGAAGAAGCCATCTAGCTACTAGCTATGGACCCAAAGGTCTGTGGTAAACTACTCACGCATCATCGGAGGGGCAATGGAGTTGATGTAGATGCCCTCCGTGATCGAATCCCCCTCTGGCAGATTACCGGAAAAGGCTCCAAGATGGGATCTCACGGGAACAGAGGCTTCCGGCGGCGGAAAAGTATTTTTGTGGCTATTTTTAGTATCCAGGAAATATTTGGGAATTTATAGGCCGAAGAATAGGGTTAGGAGGGCTGCCGTGGGGCCACAAGCCAGCCCCCCCCCTAGGGCGCGCCCCTGTGGCTTGTCGCCACACGGCGGCTCTCCTGCCTTCATCTCCAAGTTTGTTGGGTTGCTTCTGGTCCAAGAAAAATCATTCCGAATATTTTATTCCGTTTGGACTCCGTTTAATATTCTTTATCTGCAATACTCAAAAACATGGAAAAAAACAGAAACTGGCACTAGGCTCTAGATTAATAGATTAGTCCCAAAAATAATATAAAATAGCATATTAATGCATATAAAACATCCAAAACAGATAATATAATAGCATGGAACAATCAAAAATTATAGATACGTTGGAGACGTATCAATACAGTGCCAGTGGGTGAATTTCTTGATGAACAAATTGCTAGAGTTAATGCTGAAGCTGATGATATTTCTGAAACTGGTGAAATTATTGAAACTGAACACTATGAGACACCTGTTAGACCTAGCTCTCCTAGATATGAATTGCCTAATATACCTAAGGTTTATGTTATGGAGGAAGAGGTAGCTAGGGACTTTCTTGCTTGTAAGGATAGAGATGATCTTAAGAAATTACTATGCAAGTGGAAGGAAAAATCTTTGAATGCTAGAATGCAATATGATCCTAAGTTTGCTACTTCACCTATCTTTGTTACTGATAAGGATTATGAATTCTCTGTCGATCCTGAATTAATTACTTTGGTTAAATCTGATCCTTTCCATGGTTATGAATCTGAAACTGTTGTGGCACGTCTTACTAAATTGAATGATATAGCCACCCTATTTACTCATGAGGAAAAAATTCGTTATTACTATATTCTTAAGTTGTTTCCTTTCTCATTAAAGGGTGATGCTAAGATATGGTTTAATTCTCTTGCTCCTGGTTGTGTGCGTAGTCCCCAGGATATGATATATTACTTCTCTGAAAAATATTTTCCTGCCCATAAGAAACAAGCTGCCTTGCAGGAAATATTTAACTTTGTGCAAATTGAAAAAGAGAGTCTCCCACAAGCTTGGGGGAGGCTTCTCCAATTACTTAATGCTTTGCCTGATCATCCTATCAAGAAAAACAAAATACTTGGTATCTTTTATAATGGACTAACCGATGCTTCTAGGGACCACCTAGATAGTTGTGCTGGTTGTGTTTTCAGGGAACGAACTGTTGAACAAGCTGAACTACTATTGAATAATATATTGAGCAATGATAATGATTGGACTATTCCCGAACCACCTCCAAAGCCAAATCCGAAGAAAAGAGGTATTCTATTTCTCAGTCCTGAAGATATGCAAGAGGCAAAGAAATCTATGAAAGAAAAAGGTATTAAAGCTGAAGATGTTAAGAATTTACCACCTATTGAAGAAATACATGGTCTTGATACCCCGACACAGGTAGTATAGGTAAATTCTCTCCGTAGATTTGATGAAGGTGATAGTCCTTATAATAAGTCTGCTAGCCAATGCTTGGATGAGTTTGATAACTTTATTGTTAAGCAAGAAAATTTCAATGCATATGTTAGTAGACAATTGAGACATAATGCTTACATGCTTGATCGCTTAGGTGATTATATGAGTAGAGCTATCAATGATCTTAAGCTTATTAGTAAACATGCTTCCATGGTAACTACTCAAGTAGAACAAGTACTTAATGCACAAAATGATTTGCTTAATGAGATGAATGGTAAGAACAATGATCATTCTGTTAGAGTTGTGACTAGAGGTGGTAAAATGACTCAGGAACCTTTGTATCCCGAGGGCCATCCTAAGAGAATTGAGCAGGATTCTCAGAGAATTAATATTGATGCACCTAGTCGTCCCAGTAATAAAAGGAAAAAGAATGATGATAGGACTTTGCATGCTGCTAGTGAACCTGTTATAGACACACCTGAGAATCCAAATGATATTTCTATTTCTGATGCTGAAACACAACCTGGTGATGAACATGAACTGAGTGATAATATTAATGATGATGTTCATGTTGATGCTCAACCTAGCAATGATAATGATGTGGAGATTGAACCTGCTGTTGATCTTGATAACCCACAACCTAAGAATAAAAGATATGATAAAAGAGACTTTGTTGCTAGGAAGCATGGTAAAGAAAGAGAACCATGGGTTCAAAAACCCATGCCCTTTCCTCCTAGACCATCCAAGAAAAAGGATGATGAGGACTTTGAGCGTTTTGTTGAATTGCTTAGACCTGTCTTTTTGCGTATGCGCTTGACTGATATTCTGAAAATGTCTCCTTATGCTAAGTATATGAAAGATATTGTGACAAATAAAAGAAAGATACCGGAAGCTGAGATTTCCACCATGCTTGCTAATTATACCTTTAAGGGTGGAATACCAAAGAAACTAGGAGATCCCGGAGTACCTACTATACCATGCTCTATTAAAAGAAATTATATTAAAACTGCTTTATGTGACCTTGAAGCTGGTGTTAGTGGTAAGCCTTTCTCTTTGTATCATAGACTTGATTTGAATAAGTCACACCTACTGAAATCTCTTTGCAAATGGCTGATAAATCAACCGCTTTACCCATCGGTATTTGTCAGGATGTGCCTGTCGTAGTTGCAAATGTTACTATCCTAACGGACTTTGTTATTCTTGATATTCCCGAGGACGACAGTATGTCGATCATCCTTGGTAGGCCTTTTTTGAATACTGCAGGGGCTGTTATTGATTGCAACAAGGGCAATGTCACTTTTCATGTTAATGGTAATGAGCATACGGTACACTTTTCGAAGAAACAACCTCAAGTTCATATTATCAACTCCATTGCAAAAATTTCAACGATTATTATTGGAGATTTTGAATTCCCTCTCCCTACTGCCAAAAAGAAATATGATATACTTATTGTTGGGGACATGCATATCCCCGTTGAGGTAACCTAGTGTTATTCGAAAATTCTCCGGTTCCGTGTCATTCGAAAAAAGTTTGTCAATAAGACTTGATCAACCTTATTGATAGATTCTTTTTGATGAGCATGAGATGGATGAATTTAGGAGGCACAACCTTCTGTACCCAACTTTTACTTTCTGTTATTTAGATTAAATAAAGAAAAAATGCTATTATTTTTCTGTTTTCTGAATTATCCGTGCAATAAAAAATGACCTGAAAATAAAATTTCTCCAAATGCCCTGAAAATGTAGTATGATTTTTTCTGGAATATTTAAGAATTTCTGACACTGAGAACACATCAGGGGGCTGCACCAGTGGGCCACAAGCCTACAGGGAGCGCCCACTCCCCCCTGGGCGCGCCCCCTGGCTTGTGGGTCCCACGTAGGCCCCCCTCACTTATTCCAGCACCCATCCACTTCGTCTTCCTCCAGAAAAAATCTCACCATTGCTCAAGCCCGTGTTCTAGCTCATTTTGCTGCCATTTTCGATCTCCTTGTGCAAAGCTCCATTTGCAAAACTGTTTTGGGGGATTGTTCTTTGGTATGTGACTCCTCCAATGGTCCAATTAGTTTTTGTTCTAGTGATTTATATATTGCAAATTTTTGCTGCTGTGGTGACCTTGTTCTTGAGCTTGCATGTCAAATTTGTATGGTCCCAAGTAGTTTTGATGCATGATATAGCCTCTAGGCACTTGTGGGAGTAGTTGCTATAAGTTTTGTTGAGTTTTGTTCACCTTTATTTTGAGTCACTAAAAATTTCAGAGATTTTCAGAGAAAGAAAGATGTTGAGGAGAACATACCAAGGTGGTTCCTCGAGCAAGAAGGCCCCGAGACTCGTGATACGTAAGCCCAACTTTGAACCACCGAGGGAAGCTCAAGTGCGGCCTTGTGAATGGCCGTCAGATCAATTCATGGTTCATGCCGGTTTCAAGGAAGAATTTTACGTGTACACACAAAATGCTGGCCTTGAAGATTTCGTTTCAGACCAATGCAAGCAATATTATCAACTCACTGATTCCTTCGTGCGGAGGTTTGAATTTTCATCCAGGCGTAATACGCATTCTGTTCTATTAAATCTTTACGATAAATCTTATACTATGGACCTAGAAGATTTTAACCGTTCATGCAAAATTCCACAATGGGGCAGCAATAGTGATCCTCACAAAACTGAATATAATGATTTTCTTGCTAGCATCACTGTGGGAGAAACTAGAAACATTACACAGACTACCTTGGGGAGCATTCACTTTCCTGCTATACATTATTTTGCTCTCTTCATAGGTAGATGTATTAACGGTAAACATGATCATAGCCACCTTTGTGTACCTGATCTTAGTATTCTTAAGAGTGCGGTAATGGGTGATAGACGATATAACTTGGGGGCTATTATTGCTAGGTGGCTACATAAAAATGCTAAGGAAGGAGATTTCTTTGGTGGGATTTATGCCACTCGTTTAGCTAATTATCTTGGGGTACCCATAAGGGGGAATGATATTGAGTTACCACCTACTTTTCTTGATTATGAGGCTATGGTGCGCTACCAGTTTCTTGAGAGGAACGAACAGTCCTTCCTGTACCGACTAATTTTTGATAGACAGCGTGCTATCCATATTACCCTTCCTGCTTCTGCCTTCTTTAACTTTTAGGAAAAACGGAGACACTTTATAACCAGAGAGGAGGCAAACGAGTATGAGAGAGAGGCGGAAGCCGCTCGCCTCCGCGCTGCAGCCGTTCAGGCAGTAACCGCCGCAGCCTAGTACAACCCCAACTATGACTTTGGATATTATCCGGGCCAGCCATGGCCCTAGACCAACTTAGGCCTTGGGGGAGTACGTATTTCTCACCAACATTACATTCATGTTCACACACTAATCTTAGTAGTCGGTGCTTATACTTTTTCATTGAATGATCCATGGTATTTTATTTCTACTTTCCACTTTCTTCTTGTGTGCTTAATTAACCTTGAGAAAATCCAAAAAAAATTAGTTCTAGCTTTACCTTTTAGTTTGTTTAGTTGTAGCATTAAAAGAAAAACCAAAAAGATTTCTCGTTCTTCTTTTGCTTGTTGGGAGCTTTCCCGTGTAAATAGTTTTCCTTTCTTCTTTGGGTCGTAAGGAGAAGACCACAATGAAATGTTGATTGGCTCTCATATGCATTATTGTTTATCTATCAGAGAGCCCATATTACCTTGCCTTCTCCTTTGAGTTATTGTTTGCAGATTCCAGCTTAGTCCCATGCACGTGCACTCTTATTATTATTCACACCGTTCGGTCGTGCAAGTGAAAGGCAATAATGACGATATATGATGAAGTGATTGAGATGGAGAAAAGCTGGTATGAACTCGACCTATTTTGTTTTTGTAAATATGATTAGCTCATCGTTCTGGATTCAGCTCATTATGGATGAAACATGTTTGCAATGACAATTAGAGAATATAGTTACTCATGCCATGCTTAATTAGCTAAGAGTGTATAATGGTTTGTCTTGAGTGCCAACATGCATTTTAAAATGGTTGTGATGTAGTATGATAGGATGGTATCCTCCTCTGAATGATTCAAGTGGCTTGACTTGGCACATGTTCACGCATGTAGTTGAAACAAAATCAACAAGCCTCCACGATGTTTATATTCATGGTGATTTATATCCTACTCATGCTTGCATTCAATGTTGGTTAATCTCAATGCATGTTTATGACCGTTGTCGCTCTCTAGTTGGTCGCTTCCCAGTCTCTTGCTAGCCTTCACCTGTACTAAGCGGGAATACTGCTTGTGCATCCACTTCCATAAACCCAAGGTTGTTCCATATGAGTCCACCATATCTACCTATATGCGGTATTTACCTGCCGTTCCAAGTAAATTTGCATGTGCCAAACTCTAAACCTTCAAATAATATTCTGTTTTGTATGCCCGAATCGCTCATGTAGTGACTAGGGGCTGTCGGTATCTTCCATGCTAGGTGGGTTATTCTCACGATGAGTGTTTATTCACTTGTCATTCACGGGAAAGTGGCTGGTAATCGGGATGCCCAGTTCCATGCTCAAAAATCAAATCAAAATATAATGAAACAAAACTCCCCCAGGATTGTTGTTTGTATGGACGGTACCCGTGGATTCGACTCACCGTGGAGTGTGTTTGATTGGTGGAGGGGGAGTAAAAACTTTATCATTCTGTTTGGAAACCGCCTATAATGTATCTAGCATGGAAGATGGCGAGATCTCTCGGTCATTATGTTGACAATGAAAGCATACCGCTCAAAATTATTATTCATCCCTGTTTTAAAAGCTCGAGCTCTGGCACCTCTGCAAATCAATGCTTCCCTCTGCGAAGGGCCTATCTATTTTACTTTACTGTTGAGTCATCCTCCTCTTATAAAAAGCACTAGTTAGAGAGCACCACCGTCATTTGTATGCTTTGTTATTAATTGATATTGAGTATGACTATGACTGGATCTCTTTTACCATGAATTACAATTTCCAGTCAGCCCTTGTTCTTCAGAGGTGCTCTGCATTTATGTTTTGCAGTCTCAGAAAGGGCTAGCGAGATACCATTATATCATATTGTATCATGATTGTTTTGATAAAATTGTTGTCATCCGAGATTTATTATTATTGCTCGCTAGTTGATTATGCCATTGATATGAGTAAATGTGAGACCTAAATGTTATTGTGAATATGGTTAGTCTATAATCTTTGCAGAAAACCTGAACATCAGTTAGACATATTTACAACAACAAGATCAAACAGAGTTTGTAAAAGTTTTTCTTTGTCACTTTCAGTTTGTCAACTGAATTGCTTGAGGACAAGCAATGGGTTAAGCTTGGGGGAGTTGATACGTATCCATCGTATATACTTTTCCAAACTCTTTTGCCCTTGTTTTGGACTCTAATTTGCATGATTTGAATGGAACTAACCCGGACTGACGCTGTTTTCAGCAGAATTGCCTTGGTGCTATTTTTGTGCAGAAATAGAAGTTCTCGGATTGACCTGAAAATTTACGGAGAATATTTTTGGAATTAATAAAAAATACTGGCGAAAGAATCAACCAGAGGGGGTCCACCCATTGGCCACAAGCCAGGCCCCCCCTAGGGCGCGCCCAGGTGACTTGTGGGCCCCCTGCAACTCCTCCGACCTCAACTCCAACTCCATATAACCCTATTCGGGGAGAAAAAATCAAGGAGAAGAGTTCATCGCGTTTCACGATACGGAGCCGCCGCCACCTCCTGTTCTTCCTCGGGAGGGCAGATCTGGGGTCCGCTTTGGGCTCCGGAGAGGGGAAATCGACGTCGTCGTCATCACCAACCATCCTTCATCATCAATTTCATGATGCTCTCCGCCGTTCGTGAGTAATCCCATCGTAGGCTTGCTGGACGGTGATGGGTTGGATGAGATTTACCATGTAATCGAGTTAGTTTTGTTAGGGTTTGATCCCTAGTATCCACTATGTTCTGAGATTGATGTTGCTATGATTTTGCTATGCTTAATGCTTGTCACTAGGGCCCGAGTGCCATGATTTCAGATCTGAACCTATTATGTTTTCATGAATATATATGTGTTCTTGATCCTATCTTGCAAGTTGTAGACACCTATTACGAGTTATGATCCGCATCCCCTAGGGTGACAATAACTGGGATTCTTTCTGGTGATTACCGTAGTTTGAGGAGTTCATGTATTCACTAAGTGCTAATGCTTTGGTCCGGTTCTCTATTAAAAGGAGGCCTTAATATCCCTTAGTTTCCATCAGGACCCTGCTGCCACGGGAGGGTAGGACAAAAGATGTCATGCAAGTTCTTTTCCATAAGCACGTATGACTATTTATGAAATACATGCCTACATTATATTGATGAATTGGAGCTAGTTCTGTGTCACTCTATGTTATAACCGTTGCATGATGAATGCCATCCGACATAATTATCCATCACTGATCCGTTGCCTACGAGCTTTTCATATATTGATCTTTGCTAAAGTTACTTTTCCGTTGCCACTGTTACGATTGCTACAAAACCGCTACTGTTACTTTTGCTACCGTTACCGTTACTTCCATACTACTTTGCTACTAAATACTTTGCTGCAGATATTAAGTCTTTCAGGTGTGGTTGAATTGACAACTCAGCTGCTAATACTCGAGAATATTCTTTGGCTCCCCTTGTGTCGAATCAATAAATTTGGGTTGAATACTCTACCCTCGAAAACTGTTGCGATCCCCTATACTTGTGGGTTATCAAGAGGCAGCACGTGGCTTTTCCAGGTGTGGCTACCCTGCCTCTCCCTCTCTATTTATAGGAGGAGGAAATTTGGAGGAGGAGGAATAGTGCCACGTGAACAGTACCACGTGAGTAGTACACGTGCGAACAGTACCACGTGAATAGTAATCCTCTTTCCCAAGTAATGCCTCTTATCTCCTATTTTAAATGGATTTGATCTTATCACTTGGGACAGCCGCATGGGCCAAGTGGGGCTGCTGCACCTAGCCCATGAAGGGCTGGTGCGCCCCCTTTAGAGTCCATGTAGACCCTTTGTGGACTTCCGGACACCTCCGGAACCCTCCGAAACCTTTTGGAAGCTTCCTGGTACAATACCGAAAAAACCGAACTTTTTCCGGGACTCCGAACAACATTTGGTCAACAACATACATAACTCAATAATACCAAATCGTTACCGAACGTTAAGTGTGCAGACCCTGTGGGTTCGAGAACTATGTAGACATGACCGAGACACCTCTACGGTCAATAACCAATAGCGGGACCTGGATGCCCATATTGGCTTCTACATACTCTACGAAATCTTTATCGGTTGAACCTCTATGTCAAGGATTCAGTTAATCCCGTACGCAGTTCCCTTTGATTATCAGTATGTTACTTGCCCGAGATTCGATCGTCGGTATCTCCATACCTAGTTCAATCTCGTTACTGGAAAGTCTCTTTACTCGTTCCGTAATACAAGATCCCATGGCTAACTCTTTAGTCACTTTGCTTGCAAGCTCATTGTGATTTTGTATTACCGAGTGGGCCCTGAGATACCTCTCCATCAAACGGAGTAACAAATCCCAGTCTTGATCCATGCCAACTCAACAGACACCCTCGGAGATACCTGTAGAGCATCTTTATAGTCACCCAGTTATGTTGTGACGTTTGATACACACAAGGTACTTCTCCGATGTCAGTGAGTTACGTTGTGACGTTTGATACACACAAGGAACATATACTTGACATGTAGAAAACAATAGCAATAAACTGACACGATCATATGCTACGTTCATAGTTTGAGTCTTGTCCATCACATCATTCTCCTAATGATGTGATCCCGTTATCAAATGAAAACTCATGTCTATCGCCAGGAAACCTTGACCATCTTTGATCAACGAGCTAGTCCTATAGAGGCTCACTAGGGACACGGTGTTGTCTATATACCCACACATGTATTTGAGTTTCCAATCAATACAAATTTAGCATGGATGATAAACATTTATCATGAATAAGGAAATATAATAATAACCATTTTATTATTATCTCTAGGGCATATTTCCAACAATAACGGCAAGGCACGAGGATCTCGGTGGCCGCGGAGATGAGCGATAGTATTGATGAGAACGACGTGGGCTCCATCAAGAGCGCGCGAGAGAAAGACACGAAAGGGAAGGGGAGAAGGGCATCTAGGTCGAGCGGGTGCTGCAGATGCCCGTGCGAGCAGCACCAACGGCGAGGACGATTAGCATGTGCTCCCGACTGAAATAAAGGAACTGTGTTTGGGATTTTCTTTTATATAACTAACATGTGGGTTTGCCTATCAATAACGGCAAACGTGACATCAATCTAACGCAGTTAACTTTTGTACCACGTCCGCCTTGATGGGGTGGGCCAACCCTATCATAACCGTGATTAGTTTCATATTCAACCGCGGCTAAAGTGGTAGTATTTTTGCCAAAATAAAAAAAATGACACTCCCTCCAATCTGAATTAACTAACGTATCCTATGTACATTGAATAGAAACTATGTTAATTAATTGGGGTTGGAGGTAGTAGCATTTTTAGAATACCAGTGGCTAAAATGGTATTTTTTTTGGCTTTATACTCATTCGCATCATAAATATGAAGGCTGAGAAGCTCTTGTTTAGAGCTCCGTTCATATCCAACCGCTAGCAAGGAGGAACTTTCAGTTTCTTCCTCCTCGCACCGGCAGCGGAGTTTTTTAAGCAAACAGGGAGGCTCTCCTCACTTCTCTTATCATAAGAGCATGTACAGTAGATGATGTAAAATACATCATCAAATTATGCTTCGATAAAATTTACATCACCAATAGTGGATTTTTACATCACCAAAAGCCTTTTACTTCAACAGATAATGTAAAATTGGGCACTAGTGCTCCAATAGATGATGTAAAATAGGATATCCGGACAAACAAAAATGCAAACTTACCAAGTTCATTTCAAACAAACATAGGTCATACCACAAACATTGCAATGACTACTTCATACCTATTCTACTTGATCACCCTAAACATAAACTACTTGTCGGACTCGGGATCGCTCAAGAACGAGTTCCATAATGTGTCGGAGTTGGGGTCATCAGAATCGGGCGTACGCGCGGCGATGTCTTCAGACTAGAAGGTACTGAGCCCGTAGCGACATAATCGGACGTTGCCGAGCCAATAGCGACGAAATCGGGAACCACAATGGGCGTGCGGTGACAGAATCAGGCGGTGCGGCGTCGACGGTCGCGAGGGCTGGCACGACAGTCGCGCAGGGTGGGGGAAAATAAAACTTCAAGCGCTTGGGCGTTCGCGCACAGCCGCTTTTGGTTGTGCTTGAGCCGTAGAGCTGATGCAAATTTGCATCACCAAATGCTCTCTTTTACATCACAAACAAGTAAAAAAATACATACATCATCTGTTTGAGCACCATTTTTTTCCCCTCGATGATGTAAATTTTTGTTATTTTTACGGTTACGTTTTTTTGTTGGAGATGCTCTAACGAAACCAAAGACATAGATCCTCGCTACCAGAAGAGCTGTTTTGGTTTTTGTTTGATTGAGTGAATGAATCTAGTGCTCCTAGTCCATACTGTACCGCACCACATCTTGTCGTTCGTAAGCTTTGCCCTTTTCGTCTTGTCCCCTTCTGGCCTGTTTCGCGGTTGCGAACGACCGTTTCTGTTGCTCGGTTCGGCTCCGCCGTCAAACTCGGTGCCAACTTGCGCATGTCAACTCAACTCGGTGCGTTCCATTCCATTCCGTTCCAGTCCACCGGCATGCCAAAACCGCGGCACCGGCCGACCCCGATTCTTTCACCGCTCCCGAGGGCCGGCAGCAGGGGATCCACCGAGAATCCCACCTTCGCTGCGTCTTCCGGGACCCCGGCTCCGGCCAAGCCAGGCCGTGCAAGCATCCATTCGTTTCGTGCGCGCGTTCATATTTCGTTTCCGGAACCGTTTTGGTGCGCATTCGTCCGTAAACCTGTCGACCTCTGGTGCAGCAGCGGGCGCCTTTTTTGCCGGTCACGTTTCGTGTCCCGTCGAAAGCGTGAATATTTTGAGGTTTCACCCGGGAGTGCTGTGCCGGGTGTCTAGTGGTACGGAACCGGGCGGAATCACGCGAGACTCGGCTTGACCCTAGTTTATGCCCGTATTTCGCAAAGCGGCCGAGGCCTTCAATTCCTCGCCATCCATCGGCTCCGTTTTTGTATTGCTGCCCGTGCCTTTAGCATCTCCAGCTGTGCCTGTGCGTAGTATTTCCGTATTGCTCGATGAGAGGAGGATGCTGTGTGTATTTATGGCCGCCACAAGCTGATGCTACGCTACCATCGCCGGTCCCTGGATTCCGGATGCTTCGTGAATTAATACGAGTTCATAAGTGTAGGTTGGAAGGGAAGGTGGCAACCGGGTGAGATCGGAGCTGCACGCAACGCAATCCATCCATCCATGATCCATCCATCAAGCAAGGCAAAGCGTGAGTGCGTCGCCCGGAACTGGTTCGAGATAGATGGTCCTTTTCCGCCAACGGAGTGAACGCATCTAAAGCCTTGCACGGACCGGTGGTATCTGCGAATGCGGGCGTGGGTTCCTTGATTCGCCGGGTCGGGCGAGGGCGCAATAACTAGGAGCATACGTCGGCTTGCGCTCGCCGCGCGGGGCTGTGCGGTGCTGCGAGCCTACGCTTCATTCCAGCCGTGGGTTGGTTGGACGGCACCGCGCGCGCGCGCGTTGCATGAGCTGGGACCGACCGATCGGCCGAGCTGTGGGCGGGGGCTGCATGCTTCCGCTGGACAAAAGCGAGGCGGAGATTGAATGCCGCTTCGCCTCGCTTGCTTTCTGGTATAGCTAGCTTCGGGTTCTCTTCCTTCTCCGGTGCCGTTGATACGGCCTACGCAAGTAACGCGACGCCTAGGTGAGTGAGGTGAACGATTGGAATGGAGCGTAGCTTTTGGGGACATGATCGAAGGGGACTGCGCTTTGCAACTTGAGCTTGGGGTGGTATGGCCGCTGGCCAGTTCCTACGTACGTACATGGCGACGAGCTCGTCGTATGTGCGTCCGTCTACTCTGTTCCGTAGCTAGCTGGTTCCCAGTCCCGACCGCCTGGCAACTTGAGCTAGAACGGAATTTTCAACTTTTCTGTTGTTCTGTCACGGAGAACGAGTTGTCGACCTTGTAAGGCATACATCATCACGGTTGAAGAAAAGCCAAAGTGCAACTAAGCTTTTTTTGCGGGAGAAAGTACAATTAAAACTTTTTTTTGACACCAAAGTACGATTAAAACTGTTTTAGGTCCAGTTCTTTTGAAAAAATTGGACCATTTCCTGGATTTCAAAGGCACGGTTACGACATATACAATCGCAGTGATCAAATTAGGTCCAGTTCTTTTGAAAAAATCGGACCATTTCATGGATTCGAAAGGCATGGTTATGGCATATACAATCGCAGTGATTAAATTTGGCCTCTCAAACGTCCCGGATACGTTCTATTTGTCTTTGCACGCAACCACGCCTTTTATTTTTCTCCCTATTTGTGTGCTCACATGTATATGATTAATGGGACGGAGAGACAGAAAGTAAACAAAGAATTAAAAATGAAAACGATAACTGACGAACATTCGTCAAAAGCCCAACCCTGACGAACACATTCACCGCTGTCGCATGGATCTTGGTACGATGTATACCGTTTAGTGGTGCGCACTGTTTACCACTTGGACTGAAACAGGTTTTGTGTGCACATGTACCTAAACCTGTTTATGTATCTTTGAAGCTAAATTCTTTTTTTCAATTTAGTATTTTATTTTAGAATCCAAAAATCTAATTTTTTTCCATTATTGAAAGAACAAAAAACCTTATTTTTGGAGTTTTTTTTAAACCTTCGATGTGCGTTTCCATTACATGTAGCATGTCAATTTCTAGGTTTTTTGTAATGCCCCATGGCAAGCTTTTGGGTAATTTTATAACTTATCCATGACATATTTTTTGGATCTTTTTTTACTTTCTCACATGGCAATTATATTTAGTATGAGTGTGACATTTTATTAATTAGTAATACGACATTTTTATTATTAAGAGGATAGAGGTTTTATTATTAAGAGTCTAGCATTTTTATTATTAATAGTATGTCTGTTTTACTATTGAGAGTATGACCTTTTTATTATTGTTGGCATGACATTTTTACTATCAAGAGGATGGCAGTTTTATTATTAAGATGATGACAATTTTTTTATTGCAATGGCATTTTTTGCTATCATAGTAAATTTATAAATTAGATAAATGAAAGTTTATAAAGTAGCATGCCAATTTTCACATTTTTAGAGAGTGGATTTACAAATTTTTGTTCCACTGTTTTCCTATAAGTAAATGTGTATTTTTTTGTTCATGGCATTTTTTATCTAGAGGATGATAGTTTTAAAGTCTAGCATGCAATTTTATTTTTCTTGATCACACAACCTTTTTTTTATCGTACTCATTGTAAATTTAAAAATTATAGAAATGACAGTTTTATAAAGCAGCATGACATTTTTCATAATTCAGACCATGGCCTTTCAAAATTTAAATTTTATCTGATTTTATAAGAAATGTTTTTTTTGTTCATGATATTTTAAATAGAAAAATTGTTACTGTGTTGTTGGCCCAATCGGGGGTTCGCTCTGGCCTATCCCCTCGCGAACAAGGCGAAACGTTCGCTGGGAGCCGCTCCCCCTTGCGAACGAACCCGTGTAATGCTTACGTTTTATGTCCAACTATGGTAAACCTTGCGGTGATGTACATCATGTGATGAATTGTTTTTTTATGTTCAGATTGTGTGATTCTTATGTTTGGCTTATACGCGAGAGGCTTATTTGTTTGCAATTATTTGTCTCCTCTTGTCTAGTTTTGATGGATAATCGGCAGTGGAGCGGTGCACAATAGTTGGATTTAATCGTGCAAGTAATCTCCCATGGTGATAGTAAATGAAAAAAGGCTTACATTGTATTATCGCCATTAAGATAATGGGATAATAAACTTATTTATCTCGGCGATGATCCGTGGACTTAGGGCAATATTATTCAACTCTATGTCATCTTCGTCAAAGCAATTCTTAGTTTTATTACTTAATAGTTGGGTCATGCAGAGGTATTCCTATGAAAGAGTACAATATTACTCATACATGTAGAGAGGATTTCGGCCTATGGATTTATGGACGTACTGCCTACGCAATGTCAACACACCATACAAAATCTAGCATGAGCGAGAAATATTTTATCTTTTATTGGAGAGTTACTATTGGTGACACTATGAACCCTGATCCAGTTTTTAGCGTAAGAAAACACTTCCATCAACTTTTATTTGTACTTTCATTTTAATTTTTATTTATTCTTAAAATACAAAAATATTACTTGCCACGTCATCTTTTAAAATCTCATACAACTCGCAAATTCAGTAAGGTTGATACCCTTGCTAGTATTGTTGGAGGCACATGTGAAGTTTTATGTATGTTGAAGAACTTATCGTTGGTGTAGGAAACTTGTATATCCATGGATTCATATATTGGTTCTCATTGAGGGAAATTTGCTGCTTGTTACAACCTCTTGCAATTGGGATCCCAACACGTTACTACCTTGTGTCCCACCGGCAATCACCATCAACCCGGAGTTTACGTGGAGGCTTCAGAGGCCCTTTGGGCCAATCCAAAAGCATGTTAACTTCGTACAAAGCCCGCCCAAAGAGGTCCGGAGGCTCTATGTGTACGTGTTCGAAATATGCCGTGTTTAGATCGGGATTCGTGTCCTTTCCTTGCACAGAAAGCCGAGCGGCCCTACATATAGTAGATGTGTGTGTGTGTGTGTGTGTTGGGGAGGGGGTGATAGCCCATTGACAACACACACAATCGAATAAATTATCTTTCATCTACTACTCCATTACCCAAGATATTTGCTTCTTGATCTTCGTTCTTCATCATCTCTCAAAACAGGCTCTCACACCACTTTATAGATAAAGCACGAAGCCCAAAGTACACGGCCGAATGATACAAGACAGTGAGGAGCCCTCTTATAAAGCAGATCCGTAGATAACTAGACAACAGAAGTTGTCGAAATCTAATATAGAAGGTCTGGTAAAAACACCATGACACACCCAAGAACACCTAAGATCCACGACGTTGCCCTCTGGAGGGGAAACGACGCATAGGTGTCACTGTTGTTGAGACAGAGAAGGGCACATGTCTTCACCCGGAACCCTGGCATGAAGAAGAGACCAACAACGATGTCTTCAAGAAGATAGCGTCACCCGCGGGGGTGACCATCGTCGGTGCCAAAGCGCAGAGCTTTCGCTCGACAGCTCACCAATGCCACCACGAGGTATTCATGATAGTAGCGACGAGAACAAACCTCCATATCTGGATCTGAGTGCCGCCCCTGCCATAGCAGAGAGTGAGCACGAGCTACCCACCGCTACACCCCTTGCCGCCCAGACAACCATGAAACATGGGCACCACCATTGCCATGAAGCCTTTCGGAGAGCCAAACATGCGGATGGCCATCCCGGGTTGCCGCCCCGACATCCATGTCCCAAGCCACCACCAACCCTCCGCATCACAACATACCAACCACGGTGGGACAAGCGGAAGGCACCTCCATCCACTCCTAGGCCAGCATCAGGCACCGAATCTGGGTCTACACCTTCACCATAGGAGGCGTCCACACTGTTGGGGAACGTTGCATGGAAAACAAAAAATTTCCTACGCTTCACCAAGATCAATCTAGGAGATGAGCATCTACGAGAGGAGAGATCGGATCCACATACCCTTGTAGATCGCTAAGCGGGAAGTGTTAAGAAACGCGGTTGATGTAGTCGACCATCTTCGCGATCCAAATCGCAAGCCGTCCCGCGATCCAATCACGATCTAGCGCCGAACGGACGACATCTCCGCGTTCAGCACACGTACAGCTCGATGATGATCTCCGCCTCCCTGATCCAGCAAGCGAGGGCGGAGAGGTAGATGAGTTCTCCGGCAGCACAACGGCGTGGTGACGGTGGTGGTGGAGCTGTTCCGGCAGGGCTTCGCCGAGCACTACCGAAACCGATCTAGAGGAGAACTAATCTAGAGGGAGAGAGAGAGGGCTGCGCCGTGGCTTGGGGTGTGGCTGCCCTTCCTCTCCCTCTCTATTTATAGGAGGAAGGGGTAGGTGGGGTGCAGCCCTAGCCCCTCCTCCAAGGAGGGGTTCGGCTGAAGTGGGGGGGAGGAGTCCTCCTCCCACAAGGGAGGTGGGAACCCTAGGTAGGAGTCCCTCCCCTCCAAGGCACCTCCACCTTTTTTTCCTTTGGGCGCATGGGCCCTTAAGGGGTCGGCTGACCAGCCCACCAGGGGCTGGTGCGCCACCTCTTGGGCCCATGTGGCCCCCCGGGGTGGGTGGGCCCCTCCCGGTGGACCCCCGGAACCCTTTCGGCACTCCCGGTACACTACCGGAAACACCCGAAACTTTTCCGGAACCCGAATACCACTTTCCTATATATAAATCTTTACCTCCGGACCATTTTGGAACTCCTCGTGACGTCCGGGATCTCATCCGGGACTCCGAACAACCTTCGGTCACCAAAATACCTAACTCAATAATACCGAAACATCACCGAACGTTAAGTGTGCAGACCCTGCGGGTTCGAGAACTATGTAGACATGACCGAGACACCTCTACGGTCAATAACCAATAGCGGGACCTGGATGCCCATATTGGCTCCTACATATTCTATGAAGATCTTTATCGGTTGAAACTCTATGTCAAGGATTCAGTTAATCCTGTATGCAGTTCCCTTTGTTTATCGGTATGTTACTTGCCCAAGATTTGATCGTCGGTATCTCCATACCTAGTTCAATCTCGTTACCGGCAAGTCTCTTTACTCGTTCCGTAATACAAGATCCCGTGGCTAACTCTTTAGTCACTTTGCTTGCAAGCTCATTGTGATGTTGCATTACCGAGTGGGCCCTGAGATACCTCTCCGTCACACGGAGTAACAAGTCACAGTCTTGATCCATGCCAACTCAACAGACACCCTCAGAGATACCTGTAGAGCATCTTTATAGTCACCCAGTTACGTTTTGACGTTTGATACACACAAGGTACTCCTCCGGTGTCAGTGAGTTACATGATCTCATGGTCATAGGAACACATACTTGACATGCAAAAAACAATAGCAATAAACTGACACGATCATATGCTACGTTCATAGTTTGGGTCTTGTCCATCACATCATTCTCCTAATGATGTGATCCCGTTATCAAATGACAACTCATGTCTATGGCCACGAAACCTTAACCATCTTTTATCAACGAGCTAGTCCTATAGAGGCTTACTAAGGACACGGTGTTGTCTATATACCCACACATGTATTTGAGTTTCCAATCAATACAATTTTAGCATGGATAATAAACATTTATCATGAACAAGGAAATATAATAATAACCATTTTATTATTGCCTCTAGGGCATATTTCCAACACACACATGTGTCCTTAGCCAGTCCCGGTGGACTAGGTGGACACAACCCAGTGGCTGCCGATGGCCGTCGTCAAGCAAGCCTTGGCCATAGCCCTCTAGTCTTGACCTAGAAAAGCCTGCATGACTCCACACACGTGGCCATCGGCGCGGATTCGGCCGACTGCACAACAATTTCATGGGAGCCCGACTCAGATCACTTCCACGAACGAGCAATAGGAGGAGACAACACAAATGCGACTACTTGCTGACGTGGCTTGAGACTGCGTCAGTATTTCCCCAAAGAGGAAGGGATGATGCAGCATAGCGACGGTAAGTATTTCCCTCAGTTATGAAACCAAGGTTATCGAACCAGTCGGAGGATGACCACCACCCAATAAGCAGCACCTGCACACAAATAACAAATACTTGCAACCCGACGCGAAAGAGAGGTTGTCAATCTCTCTTCGGTAAAAAGATAGATTAGGCAGTGATCGATAGGAGAGATAGATCTCTCAAGAACACAAAATAAAAAGAGCAAATAAAAAGTGCAGCAATATATTTTTGGGTTTTTGGTTTTGTAGATCTGAAAACAAAGAGGCAAAAATATAGATCGGAAAGCAATATGTTGGAAAAGTAGACCCGGGGGCCGTAGGATTCACTAGTGGCTTCTCTCATGAGTATAGCGCACGGTGGGTGAACAAATCACTGTTGGGCAATTGATAGAAGATCAAATAATCATGACAATATCCAAGGCGATGATCATTATATAGGCATCACGTCCAAGATAAGTAGACCGACTCCTGCCTGCATCTACCACTATTACTCCACACATCGATCGCTATCCAGCATGCATCTAGTGTATTAAGTTCATGGAAAAACGGAGTAATGCAATAAGAACGATGGCATGATGTAGACAAGATCTATTCATGTAGGAATAGACCCCATCTTGTTATCCTTAATGGCAACGATACATGCGTGCCTTGCTGCCCCTTCTGTCACTTAGAAAGGACACCGCAAGATCGAAACCATCACAAAGCACCTCTTCCCATGGCAAGAAAAATCGATCTAGTTGACCTACCTAAACCAAAGATTCGAAGAAGAAATACGAGACTATAAGTAATCATGCATATAAGAGATCAAAGAAGACTCAAATAATATTCATGGATAGAAACTGATCATCGGATCCCAACAAACACACCGCAAAAGTTTACATCAAATAGATCTCCAAGAGACCATTGTATTGAGAATCATAAGAGAGAGAGGGGAAGCCATCTAGCTACTGCCTACAGACCCGTAGGTCTATGGTGGACTACTCACGCATCATTGGAGAGGCACCTATGAAGAAGATGAACACCTCCGTGATGGTGTTTAAATTGGATCTCGAGGTTCTGGAAATTGCGGCGGCTGGAATTGTGTTTCGTCGACTCCCATAGGGTTTTCCGAATATTTGATAATTTATAGGCATCAGAGGCGGTGGAGGGGGGGGGGCGTGGAAGGCACAACCCATCAGGGCGTGCCGAGGCCCCCCTGGCGCGCCCTGGTGGGTTGTGCTCTCCACAACCCACCTTTCTGGCTCTTCTTTGGCCCACTGGGTGTCTTCTGGTCCAGAAAAAATCTCCAAAAAGTTTTGTCGCGATTGGACTCCGTTTGGTACTGATATTCTGCGAAGTAAAAAACAAGCAAAAACAGCAACTGACACTTCGGCATTATGTCAATAGGTTAGTCCCAAAAATGATATAAAGTTGTTATACAATGATTGTAAAACATCCAATAATGATAATATAACAGCATGGAACAAGCAAAAATTATAGATACGTTGGAGACTTATCAGCATCCCCAAGCTTAATTCCTACTCGTCCTCGAGTAGGTAAATGATAAAAACTGGATTTTTGATGTGGAATGCTGCCTAACATGTTCATCTCATATTCTTTTCTTTTGTATAGCATGGACATTTGGACTTATAAATGATTCAAAGCAGTAGTCTAGTTTTAACATAATGACTTCAATACTCAAGCATGCCAACAAGCAACCATGTCTTTCAAAATATCAACACTAAAGAAAGTTATCCCTAGCCCATCATGCTCAATCATTGATCCACTCATGAAACACACTCAAATATTAGCTATGCCCAATGCTCAAGTACGATCATAGTGCCCCCTAGTTGGTGCTTTATAAGAGAAGATGGAGACTCAAAGAATAAAAATTGCATAAAGTAAATAGATAGGCCCTTCGCAGAGGGAAGTAGGGATTTGTAGAGGTGCCAGAGCTCAAAGTTTTAAATTGAGAGAGAAACATATTTTGGGTGAAATGCCTTTCCTGTAAACGAAAATGACAAAGTAGCTCACAATACTTTCCATGCTAGATATATCATAGGCGGTTCCCAAACAGAAAATAAAGTGTATTCCTTTTTCCACCAAACTTTCACTTTCCATGGCGGGCCATATCCACGGTTGCCTTCCATACCAACACTTTCGAAGGAATTTATTATTTGACAACATAAAGTAAATATTTTTTCTTTTTCATTTCGGGAATGGGCACCCCTATTACCACCGCACTCTCATGCAATGACAAGTGAATAAACACTCATCTTGAGAATAACACATTTAGCATGGAAAAATATTGGACACTCCCCACCATTTCATGAGCGGTACGAGCAGACAAAAGAGAAAATTTATTTTGAAAATTTAGAGATGGCACATACAAATTTGCTTGGAACGGCATGGAAATACCGCATATAGGTAGATATGGTGGACTCATAAGGCAAAACTTGGTATAAGGGTTTTGGATGCACAAGTAGTATTTCTACTTAGTACAAATGGAGGCTAGCAAATAGATTGAGAAGCAACCAAACCAAGAAACGAAAATTCACATAAGCGAGCATTGAGCATAACTAACACTGAATAATGCACCACAAGTAGGATGTAATTTCATTGCATAACTATTGACTTTCGTACTTGCATAGGGAATCACAAACCTTAACACCAATATTCCTACTCAAGCATAATTACTCACTAACATGACTCACATATTACTATCATCATGTTTCAAAACTATTACAAAGAATCAAATTTAATTTTCCCAATGATCTTCATGAAAGTTTTTATTATATCCTCCTTGGATATCTATCACTTTGGGACTAGTTTCATATATTGTCATTGCTTTTTTGACAAGCTCAAACAAATCTAAGTGAA
The DNA here is from genome assembly GCA_039707655.1 of Elymus sibiricus. Classification (NCBI taxonomy): domain Eukaryota; kingdom Viridiplantae; phylum Streptophyta; class Magnoliopsida; order Poales; family Poaceae; genus Elymus; species Elymus sibiricus. The sequence continues at coordinate 129,948,610 of CM077667.1, forward strand.
GCACATGAGCATAAAGATTTCATCTCTCAAAAAGGTATAAGTGAAGCATGAGAGGATTTCTTAAAAATTTACTAACTCCAAAATTAATCGAAGTGAAGCATGAGAGTATTTCTACAAAAATTTCCAAACACACCGTGCTCAAAAAGATATAAGTGAAGCACTAGAGCAATTCTATAGCTCAAAAAGTTTAAGTGAAGCATAGAGAGCGATTCTAACAAATCATAGCATAATTTTGTCTCTCCCAAATTGGTGTGTACAGCAAGGATACAAATGAAAAACTAACAAGCAAAGAAAGCAAAGATACAAGACGCTCCAAGCAAAAGTCATGATATGTGACGAATAAAAATATAGCTCCAAGTAAAATACCGATGGTTGTTAGAAGAAAGAGGGGATGCCACTCGGGGGCATCCCCAAGCTTAGTTGCTTGTTCCTCTTTGAATATATCTTGGGGGTGTTGTAGCATCCCCAAGCTTAGGCTCTTTTCACTCCTTATTCCTTCATCCATCGTGATCTCACCCAAAACTTGAAAAATTAATCACACAAAACTCAACATAATCTTCATGAGATCCGTTAGTATAATAAAGCAAATCACAACTTTAGGTGCTGTTGCAAACCCATTCATATTTTATTATTGCATTATACCTACTGTATTTTAACTTTACCATGGCTCATACCCTTCAATATAACCCATAGATTCATCAAAACAAACACACAATGCAACGAAAACAGAATCTGTCTTAAACAGAACAGTCTGTTGTAATCTGTACTCTAACCATACTTCTGTAACTCTAAAAATTCTGAAAAATTAGGACAACGTATGGGATTTGTATATCAACACTGTGTTTACTTTCAGCTCAATATCACATTCCAGTAAAAAATGAAAATTCATATACTGGATGCAAAGTTTCTGTTTTAGATTCAGCATCACTTCTACTCATCCTATGAATCATCCTAAAGGCTTTACTTGGCACAAACACTAAATAAACCATAAAAACACAATCATAACAGTGGCATAATTTTGTCAACACTCAAAAACAGAAAGGAAAAAGCAAAAATTTATTTATTCATTGGGTTGCCTCCCAACAAGCGCTATCGTTTTACGCCCCTAGCTAGGCATAACGCATAGATTCAAGTATTGTCATCTTTGGTTTTGGATCCATAGGATGCCCTCATGATTGATTCATATGGTGGCTTAATTCTTGTTCTAGGGAAGTGTTCCATACCCTTTCTCAAGGGAAATTGAAAACGAATATTGCCTTCTTTCATATCTGTTGGAAATATGCCCTAGAGGCAATAATAAATTGGTTATTATTATATTTCCTTGTTCATGATAATCGTTTATTATCCATGCTATAATTGTATTGATTGGAAACTCAAATACATGTGTGGGTACATAGACAACACTGTGTCCCTAGTAAGCCTCTAGTTGACTAGCTCGTTGATCAAAGATGGTTAAGGTTTCCTAGCCATTGACATGAGATGTCATTTGATAACGAGATCACATCATTAGGAGAATGATGTGATGGACAAGACCCAAACTATAAACGTAGCATATGATCGTGTCAGTTTATTGCTATTGTTTTCTGCATGTCAAGTATCTGTTCCTATGACCATGAGATCATGCAACTCCCTGACATCGGAGGAGTACCTTGTGTGTATCAAACGTCGCAACGTAACTGGGTGACTATAAAGGTGCTCTACAGGTATCTCCGAGGGTGTCTGTTGGGTTGGCATGGATCAAGACTGGGATTTGTTACTCCGTATGACGGAGAGGTATCTCAGGGCCCACTCGGTAATACAACATCACAATGAGCCTTGCAAGCAATGTGACTAAAGTGTTAGCCACGAGATCTTGTATTACGGAACGAGTAAAGAGACTTGCCAGTAACGAGATTGAACTAGGTATAGAGATACCGACGATCGAATCTCGGGCAAGTAACATACCGAAGAACAAAGGGAACATCATACGGGATTAACTGAATCCTTGACATAGAGGTTCGACCGATAAAGATCTTCGTAGAATATGTAGGAGCCAATATGGGCATCCAGGTGCCGCTATTGGTTATTGATCGTAGAGGTGTCTCGGTCATGTCTACATAGTTCTCGAACCCGCAGGGTCTACACACTTAACGTTTGATGACGATTAGTATAGTTAAGTTATTGTGTTGGTGACCGAAGGTTGTTCGGAGTCCCGGATAAGATCCAGGACATGACGAGGGTATCCGGAAGAGTCCGGAGGTAAAGATTAATATATGTGATAATAGTGTTTTGATCTCCGGAAAGGTTCCGGAATTCACCGGAAGGGGTTCCGGGTGTTTACCGAAGTGTTCGGGTGCAGCAACATTTTATATGAGCCAAAGGGGTAAAGCCCATGAGGTATTGGAAAGTGCAAAAGGAAGTTTTGCTACTGCCTTAAGCGGTACTACCGCTGGTAAAGGTAGTACTACCGCGTAAGCGGTACTACCGCTTGTTGGAAGCGGTACTACCGCCCAAGCGGTACTACCGCTTGTGTGAAGCGGTACTACCGCTCAAGCGGTACTACCGCTCGTGAGCGGTACTACCGCTTGTGCGCGGTACTGCAGGGATCCGAGTTGGACTCGTTCCCTGCGGGCCAAACCGACCTTGTGCGGGCAAAACCGACCTGGAGGAGGCTTTTACTCCAAGTTTAGACCCCAAGGCTCAACATATAAATAGAGGGGCAGGGCTAGCACACGGGACACATTAAGATTTCCCAAGCCGTGTGTCGGCAACCCTAACCCTTTAGTTCTCCCGTCATAATCTCCGTAGTGCTTGGCGAAGCCCTGCAGAGATTGTTCCTCACCAACATCACCATGCCGTCGTGCTGCCAGAACTCATCTACTACTTCATCATCGCTCGCTGGATCGAGGAGGTGAAGGCGTCATCAAGCCGTACGTGTGTTGAACGCGGAGGTGCCGTCCGTTCGACACTAGTTCATGATCGGATCGAGGGACGACTTGCGATTTGGATCGCGGAGACGTTCGACTACATCAACCGCGTTTCTTAATGCTTCCGCTTAGCGATCTACAAGGGTATGTAGATTCACTCTCCCTCTCGTAGATGCTCATCACCATGGATAGATCTTGCGTGTGCGTAGGAAAATTTTAGTTTCCCATGCAACGTTACCAAACAGTGGCATCTGAGCTAGGTCTATGCGTAGATGAGATCTCGAGTAGAACACAAACGAGTTGTGGGCGTGGGTGTATACATATTGCTTGCCGTTACTAGTTGATACTTGATTCGGCGGTATTGTGAGATGAAGCGGCCCGGACCGACATTACGCGTACGCTTACGCGAGACAGGTTCCTTCAACTGACATGTAAACTTCGTTGCATAAAGATGGCTAGCGGGTGTCTGTCTCTCTCACTTTAGTTGAATCGATTTCAATGAAGAGGGTTCTTTTAGAAGATCAAAAAGCAATCACTACACCACGTTGTGGTTTTGCGTAGGTAAGAACGGTTCTTGCAAACCCGTAGCAGCCACGTAAAATATGCAAAAACAATTAGAGGACGTCTAACTTGTTTTTGCAGGGTATGTTGTGATGTGATATGGCCAATTACATGATGAGATATATGTGATGTATGAGATGATCATGTGTTGTATAGAATATCACGACTTGCATGTCGATGAGTACGGCAACTGGCAGGAGCCATAGAGTTGTCTTTAATTATTTTCGCCGTTTTTGCTTTACTTTATCGCTATGAGTTAGCTATAGTCGTGGAAGCAACAGTCAGCGCGACAACCTCATGGCGACACGTTGATGGAGATCAAGATGATGGAGATCATGGTGCCATGCCGGTGACGATGGAGATCATGCCGGTGCTTTGTAGATGGAGATCAAAAGCACAAGTTCATGGCCATATCATGTCACTTATGATTTGCATGTGATGTTAATCCTTTTATGCATCTTATTTTGCTTAGGACGACGGTAGCATTATAAGGTGATCCCTCACTTAAATTTCAAGATAAAATTGTGTTCTCCCCGAGTGTGCACCGTTGCGAAAGTTCGTCGTTTCGAGACACGCCGTGATGATCGGGTGTGATAGACTCTACGTTCACATACAACGGGTGTAAGCCATGCTGCACGTGCGGAACACTCGGGTTAAACTTGACGAGCCTAGCATGTACAGACATGGCCTCGGAACACAAGAGACCGAAAGGTTGAACATGAGTCATATAGTAGATATGATCAACATGAAGATGCTCACCATTGAAACCACCTCAACTCACGTGATGATCGGACTTGAGTTGGTAGATTTGGATCATGTTACACTCGAATGATCGGAGGGATGTCAATTTGAGTGGGAGTTTTTAAGTAATATGATTAACTAAACTCATTATCTAGAACAATAGTCTAAGTTGTCTTTGCTATATTTATGTTGTAGATCATTGCTCGCGCAGTAGCACCCCTGAATTTTAATGCGTTCCTAGAGAAAGCTAAGTTGAAAGATGATGGAAGTAACTTTGTGGACTGGGCCCATAATCTAAGGATTATCCTTACGGCTTCCCAGAAGGCTTATGTCCTTGATGCACCGCTTGGTGATCCACCCGCTCCAGTTGAGTCTCTAGACGTTGTGAACGCCTGGCAGGCTCGTTCTGAAGATTACTCAATAGTTCAATGTGCAATATTGTATGGCTTAGAACCGGGACTTCAAAGACGTTTTGAACGTCATGGAGCATATGAGATGTTCCAGGAGTTGAAGTTTATCTTTCAGAAGAATGCCCGGATCGAGAGATATGAGATCTCCGATAAGTTCTATGCTTGCAAGATGGAGGAGAACGGGTCTATCAGTGATCACGTACTCAGAATGTCTGGGTACTCCACCCGTCTGGCAGAATTGGGGATGCCCCTTCCACCAGAGGCTATCACTGACAGAGTTCTTCAATCATTGCCACCTAGCTACAAGAGCTTCGTGTTGAACTATAACATGCACGGGATGAACAAGTCAGTCGCCGAGCTGTTTGCGATGCTGAAAGCCGCTGAGTCTGAAATTCAGAAAGAGCATCAAGTGTTGATGGTCAATAAAACCACTAGTTTCAAGAAAAATGGCAAGGGTAAGAAGGGTAACTCCAAGAAGAGTGGCAAAGCAGTTGCTCCTCTCGTGAAGAAACCCAAGGCTGGACCCAAACCAGAAACTGAGTGCTTTCATTGCAAGGGAACTGGACACTGGAAGCGGAACTGCCCCAAGTATTTGGCTGACAAGAAGGCGGCCAACAACAAACAAGGTATATATGATATACATGTTATTGATGTGTACCTTACCAACTCTCGTTGTAGTGCCTGGGTATTTGATACCGGTGCGGTTGCTCATATTTGCAACTCAAAACAGGAACTGCGGAATAGACGGAGGCTGGCAAAGGACGAAGTGACGATGCGCGTGGGAAATGGTTCCAAGGTTGATGTGATCGCCGTCGGCACGCTCGCTCTTCGATTACCATCGGGATTAGTGATGAACCTGAATAATTGTTATTTAGTGCCTGCGTTAAGCATGAACATTATATCTGGATCTTGTTTATTGCGAGACGGTTACTCATTTAAATCAGAGAATAATGGTTGTTCTATTTATATGAGTAATATCTTTTATGGTCATGCACCCAATGTGAGGGGTTTATTCTTATTGAATCTCGATAGTAATGATACCCATGTTCATAACATTGATGCCAAAAGATGTAAAATTGATAATGATAATACCACTTTCTTGTGGCACTGCCGTTTAGGTCATATTGGCGTAAAACGCATGAGGAAGCTCCATGCTGATGGACTTTTGGAGTCACTTGATTTTGAATCACTTGACACATGTGAGCCATGCCTCGTGGGCAAGATGACTAAAACACCGTTCTCTGGAACAATGGAACGGGCAAGTGACTTATTGGAAATCATACATACTGATGTGTGCGGTCCGATGAGTATTGAGGCGCGCAGTGGTTATCGTTACTTTCTCACCTTCACTGATGACTTAAGTAGATATGGGTATATTTACTTAATGAAACACAAGTCTGAAACATTTGAAAAGTTCAAACAATTTCAGAGTGAAGTTGAGAATCATCGTAACAAGAAGATTAAATTCCTACGATCTGATCGAGGAGGAGAATATCTGAGTTATGAGTTTGGCAGTCACTTAAGACAGTGTGGAATTGTTTCACAATTGACACCGCCTGGAACACCACAGCGTAATGGTGTGTCCGAACGTCGTAATCGAACCTTATTGGATATGGTGCGATCTATGATGTCTCTTCCCGATTTGCCACTATCGTTTTGGGGTTATGCATTAGAGACAGCTGCATTCACTTTAAATAGGGCACCATCGAAATCCGTTGAGACGACGCCATATGAACTTTGGTTTGGCAAGAAGCCAAAGCTGTCGTTTCTTAAAGTTTGGGGATGTGATGCTTATGTCAAAAAGCTTCAGCCTGAAAAGCTGGAACCCAAAGCGGAAAAATGCGTCTTCATAGGATACCCAAAAGAGACAGTTGGGTATACCTTCTACCTCAGATCCGAAGGCAAAGTGTTTGTCGCTAAAAACGGAACATTTCTTGAGAAAGAGTTTCTCTCGAAAGAATTGAGTGGGAGGAAGATAGAACTTGATGAGGTTGTTGAACCTTTACTTCAACCTAAAAGTAGCGCAGCACAGAAAGATGTTTCTGTAGAGCCTACATCAGCTGAAGAGGAAGTTAATGATGATGATCATGAAGCTTTGGATCAAGTTACTACCGAACCTCGTAGGTCGACAAGGACGCGTACTGCTCCTGAGTGGTACGGCAACCCTGTCTTAGAGGTCATGTTGTTGGACAACGATGAACCTACGAGCTATGGAGAAGCGATGATGGGCCCGGATTCCAAGAAGTGGTTAGAGGCCATGAAATCCGAGATGGGATCCATGTATGAAAACAAAGTGTGGACTTTGGAAGTATTACCTGAAGGGCGTAAGGCCATTCAGAACAAATGGATCTTTAAGAGGAAGACGGACGCGGACGGTAATGTCACCGTCTATAAAGCTCGACTTGTGGCAAAGGGTTTTTCACAAGGTCAAGGAGTTGACTACGATGAGACCTTCTCACCCGTAGCGATGCTTAAGTCCGTCAGAATCATGTTAGCAATAGCTGTCTTTTTCGATTATGAAATTTGGCAGATGGATGTCAAAATAGCGTTCCTTAACGGTTTCCTTAAGGAAGAGTTGTATATGATGCAACCAGAAGGTTTTGTCGATCCAGAGAATGCTGACAAAGTTTGGAAACTCCAGCGATCCATTTATGGACTGGTGCAAGCATCTCGGAGTTGGAATCTTCGCTTTGATGAGGTGATCAAAGCGTTCGAGTTTATACAAGTTTACGGAGAAGCTTGTATTTACAAGAAAGTGAGTGGGAGCTCTATAGCGTTTCTAATATTATATGTGGATGACATATTACTGATTGGAAACAATATAGAAATGTTGGAAAGCGTGAAGGAATATTTGAACAAGAGTTTTTCAATGAAGGACCTAGGAGAAGCTGCTTTCATATTAGGCATCAAGATCTATAGAGATAGATCGAGACGCTTAATAGGACTTTCACAAAGCACATACCTTGACAAAGTTTTGAAGAAGTTCAAAATGGATCAGTCCAAGAAGGGGTTCTTGCCTGTATTGCGAGGTGTGAAGTTGAGTAAGACTCAATGCCCAGTGACTGCAGAAGATAGAGAAAAGATGAGTGTCATCCCCTATGCTTCAGCCATAGGCTCTATCATGTATGCAATGCTGTGCACAAGACCCAATGTCAGCCTTGCCATAAGTATGGTCGGAAGGTTTGAAAGTGATCCAGGAATGGAACACTAGACGGCGGTCAAGAATATCCTGAAGTACCTGAAAAGTACTAAGGACATGTTTCTCGTTTATGGAGGTGATCAAGAGCTCGTCGTAAAAGGTTACGTCGATGCAAGCTTTGACACTGATCCGGATGACTCTAAGTTGCAAACCGGATACGTATTTATTCTTAATGGGGGTGCGGTTAGCTGGTGCAGTTCCAAGCAAAGCGTGGTAGCTGATTCTACATGCGAAGCGGAGTACATCGCTGCCTCGGAGGCGGCGAAGGAAGGTGTCTGGATGAAGGAGTTCATGACAGATCTTGGAGTAGTGCCTAGTGCGCTTAACCCAATGACTCTGTTTTGTGATAATACTGGTGCCATTGCTCTAGCCAAGGAACCAAGATTTCACAAGAGGACCAGACACATAAAGCGACGTTTCAATTCCATCCGCGATTACATCAAGGAGGACAACATAAATATTTGCAAAGTACACACAGATCTGAATGTTGCAGATCTGATGACTAAACCTCTTCCAAGGGCTAAACATGAACAACACCAGAACTGCATGGGTGTTCGATTCATTACAATGTAAATCACATAGTGATGTGAACTAGATTATTGACTCTAGTGCAAGTGGGAGACTGTTGGAAATATGCCCTAGAGGCAATAATAAATTGGTTATTATTATATTTCCTTGTTCATGATAATCGTTTATTATCCATGCTATAATTGTATTGATTGGAAACTCAAATACATGTGTGGGTACATAGACAACACTGTGTCCCTAGTAAGCCTCTAGTTGACTAGCTCGTTGATCAAAGATGGTTAAGGTTTCCTAGCCATTGACATGAGATGTCATTTGATAACGGGATCACATCATTAGGAGAATGATGTGATGGACAAGACCCAAACTATAAACGTAGCATATGATCGTGTCAGTTTATTGCTATTGTTTTCTGCATGTCAAGTATCTGTTCCTATGACCATGAGATCATGCAACTCCCTGACATCGGAGGAGTAACTTGTGTGTATCAAACGTCGCAACGTAACTGAGTGACTATAAAGGTGCTCTACAGGTATCTCCGAGGGTGTCTGTTGGGTTGGCATGGATCAAGACTGGGATTTGTTACTCCGTATGACGGAGAGGTATCTCAGGGCCCACTCGGTAATACAACATCACAATGAGCCTTGCAAGCAATGTGACTAAAGTGTTAGCCACGAGATCTTGTATTACGGAACGAGTAAAGAGACTTGCCAGTAACGAGATTGAACTAGGTATAGAGATACCGACGATCGAATCTCGGGCAAGTAACATACCGAAGAACAAAGGGAACAGCATACGGGATTAACTGAATCCTTGACATAGAGGTTCGACCGATAAAGATCTTCGTAGAATATGTAGGAGCCAATATGGGCATCCAGGTTTCGCTATTGGTTATTGATCGTAGAGGTGTCTCGGTCATGTCTACATAGTTCTCGAACCCGCAGGGTCTACACACTTAACGTTTGATGACGATTAGTATAGTTGAGTTATTGTGTTGGTGACCGAAGGTTGTTCGGAGTCCCGGATAAGATCCAGGACATGACGAGGGTCTCCGGAAGAGTCCGGAGGTAAAGATTAATATATGTGATAATAGTGTTTTGATCTCCGGAAAGGTTCCGGAATTCACCGGAAGGGGTTCCGGGTGTTTACCGAAGTGTTCGGGTGCAGCAACACTTTATATGAGCCAAAGGGGTAAAGCCCATGAGGTATTGGAAAGTGCAAAAGGAAGTTTTGCTACTGCCTTAAGCGGTACTACCGCTGGTAAAGGCAGTACTACCGCGTAAGCGGTACTACCGCTTGTTGGAAGCGGTACTACCGCCCAAGCGGTACTACCGCTTGTGTGAAGCGGTACTACCGCTCAAGCGGTACTACCGCTCGTGAGCGGTACTATCGCTTGTGCGCGGTACTACAGGGATCCGAGTTGGACTCGTTCCCTGTGGGCCAAACCGACCTTGTGCGGGCAAAACCGACCTGGAGGAGGCTTTTACTCCAAGTTTAGACCCCAAGGCTCAACATATAAATAGAGGGGCAGGGCTAGCACACGGGACACATTGAGATTTCCCAAGCCGTGTGTCGGCAACCCTAACCCTTTAGTTCTCCCGTCATAATCTCCGTAGTGCTTGGCGAAGCCCTGCAGAGATTGTTCCTCACCAACATCACCACGCCGTCATGCTGCCGGAACTCATCTACTACTTCATCATCGCTCGCTGGATCGAGGAGGTGAAGGCGTCATCAAGCCGTACGTGTGTTGAACGCGGAGGTGCCGTCCGTTCGGCACTAGTTCGTGATCGGATCGAGGGACGACTTGTGATTTGGATCGCGGAGACGTTCGACTACATCAACCGCGTTTCTTAACGCTTCCGCTTAGCGATCTACAAGGGTATGTAGATTCACTCTCCCTCTCATAGATGCTCATCACCATGGATAGATCTTGCGTGTGCGTAGGAAAATTTTAGTTTCCCATGCAATGTTACCCAACAATATCAATCACGGCACCTATAGTGCGTAAAAACGGTCTACCAAGTATAATGGGACAAGACAGATTGCAATCAATATCAAGCACAATAAAATCAATGGGCACATAATTCCTATTTGCAAGAATAAGAACATCATTAATTATTCCCAAAGGCTTTTTAATAGTAGAATCCGCCAAGTGTAAATTAAGAGAACATTCTTCAATATTGGTAAGACCAAGCACATCACATAAAGATTTCGGAATCATGGGAACACTAGCACCCAAATCACACAAAGCAAAGCACTCATAATTTTTAATCTTGACCTTAATGGTAGGTTCCTACTCATCATGTAATTTTCTAGGAATAGAAATCTCCAACTCCAACTTTTCTTTAAAAGATTTCATCATGGCATCAACGATTGATACGTCTCCGTCGTATCTATAATTTTTGATTGTTTCATGCCAATATTATACAACTTTCACATATTTTTGGCAACATTTTAGATGATTTATTGGACTAACCTATTGATCCAGTGCCCTGTGCCAGTTCCTGTTTGTTGCATGTTTTTTGTTTCGCGTAATATCCATATCAAACGAAGTCCAAACGCGATAAAAATTTACGGAGATTTTTTTGAAATATTTATGAATTTTGAGAAGTGGAATAAACGCAACCGGAGGCCCACAGCCCCCACACGACACCAGGGCACGGCCAGAGGGCCCAGGCGCGCCCTGGTGGGTTGTGCTCACTTAGTATGTCGGTTGGATCTCTCCTTTAGCCGCAAGGAAGCTAATTTTTGGATAAAAATCCCCTCAAAATTTCAGCCCGATCGGAGTTACGGATCTCTGGGAATATAAGAAACGGTTTTTGGCCAGAAAACAGGAACGCGAAACAGAAGAGAACAAAGAGGGAGATCCAATCTAGGAGGGGCTCCTGCCCCTCCGCCCCCATGGCGGCCATGGACTAGAGGGGGAACTCTCCTCCCATCTAGGGGGGAGGCCAAGGAAGAAGAAGAAGGAGGGGGGCTCTCTCCCCCTCTCTCCCGGTGACGCCGGAATGCCTCCGGGGCAAGCATCGTGACGACGATCTACACTAACAACTTCGCCGCCGTCAACTCCAACTCTAACAAATCATGGCATAATTTTGGCTCTTCCCAAAAGGTGTGTACAGTAAGGATACAAAGGAAAAAACAAACAAGCAAAGATACAAGACGCTCCAAGCAAAACTCATGATATGTGACGAATAAAAATATAGCTCCAAGTAAAATACCGATGGTCATCGGAAGAAAGAGGGGATGCCACTCGGGGGCATCCCCAAGCTTAGTTGCTTGTTACTCTTTGGATATATCTTGGGGGTGCGGTAGCATCCCCAATCTTAAGCTTTTATCACTCCTTATTCCTTCATCCATCGTGATCTCACCCAAAACTTGGAAACTTCAATCACACAAAACTCAACAAAATCTTTGTGAGATCCGTTAGTATAATAAAGCAAATCACTAATTTAGATGTTGTTGCAATCCCATTCAAATTTTATTATTGCATTATACCTACTGTATTTTAAATTTACCATGACTCATACCCTTCAATATAACCCATAGATTCATCAAAACAAGCACACAATGCAACGAAAACAGAATCTGTCTTAAACAGAACAGTCCGTAGTAATCTGTACTCTAACCATACTTCTGTAACTCTAAAAATTCTGAACAATTAGGAAAACGTAAATAATTTGTATAGAAACACTGTGTTAAAATTTCAGCTCAAGATCACGTTCCAGCAGAAAATGAAAATTCAAATACTGGACGCAAAGTTTCTGTTTCAGATTCAGCATCGCTTCTACTCATCTTATGAATCATCCTAAAGGCTTTACTTGGCACAAATACTAAATAAACCATAAAAACACAATCATAACAGAGGCATAATTGTGTCAACACTCAAAAACAGAAAGGAAAAAGGAAAAAAGTATTTATTCATTGGGTTGCCTCCCAACACGCGCTATCGTTTTACGCCCCTAGCTAGGCATAACGCATAGATTCAAGTATTGTCATCTTTGATTTTGGCAACTTTTGTGAGGGCTTTCTCGAATCCGGGGGGCTCTTTACGCTTCCCCAAATTTTCAGGAGAAGAGACCATCTTGAGATCCAAAATATCCAAACGCTTGTTGCAAAGAGTAATCAAAGTATTCAAGCGATTGAGGTTCCCACTAATATGTTTGAGAGGTTCATTATATTTTTGCAACTCGACCAAGTGCTTATGTAAGTCACCCAATTTGTCGAGAATTTGAACCCTCTCTTGTGTAAAAGAAGGTCCCTTTTTCAATGGAGGAATCCCCAATATCCCTTCCAAAATTTCATAAGCGGTGTTTGCATCAAGCTCAATAAAAATCCCTTTAGCAGCAAAATCCAAGAGTTCTCTATGATGCAAAGCTAATCCTATGTAAAAATTTCTAAGCAAATTTTTTGTGTCTCCTTTTAGATTGGAAATACGATAGGATTCCATTAGCCTATACCAGGCATCTTTCAAATTTTCCCCTTGTTTTTGTTTGAAGTATAGAACTTCAAAATCTGGTGACAAAGGGGGAGTAGTGACGCTAATCATAGCAACAAGATAGGCAAACAAGAGATCTGACGAGAAAAAGGCAAAGGAAAAAGAGGGCGAATAAAACGGCAAATTGGTGAAGTGGGGGAGAGGAAAACGAGATGCAAATGGCAAATAATGTAATTGCTAGGAGATTACATTTGTGATTAGGAACCTGGTAGATGATGATGGTGTCTCCTCGGCTCCTGAGATTGGCACGTAAAAGAGGCCGCTTCCTCCCCGGCAACGGCGCCAGAAATTCCTTTTGACGTGGCTTGAGATTGTGTCGGTATTTCCCCAAAGAGGAAGGGATGATGCAGCACAGCGACGGTAAGTATTTCCCTCAGTTATGAAACCAAGGTTATCGAACCAGTAGGAGGATCACCACCACCCAATAAGCAACACCTGCACACAAATAACAACTACTTGCAACCCGACGCGAAAGAGAGGTTGTCAATCTCTCTTCGGTAAAAAGATAGATTAGGTAGTGATAGATAGGAGAGATAGATCTCTCAAGAACACAAAATAAAAAGAGCAAATAAAAAGTGCAGCAATATATTTTTGGGTTTTTGGTTTTGTAGATCTGAAAACAAAGAGGCCAAAAGATAGATCGGAAAGCAATATATTGGAAAAGTAGACCCGGGGGCCGTAGGATTCACTAGTGTTTCTCTCATGAGTATAGCGCACGGTGGGTGAACAAATTACTGTTGGGCAACTGATAGAAGATCAAATAATCATGACGATATCCAAGGCGATGATCATTATATAGGCATCACGCCCAAGATAAGTAGACCGACTCCTGCCTGCATCTACCACTATTACTCCACACATCGACTGCTATCCAGCATGCATCTAGCGTATTAAGTTCATGGAAAAATAGAGTAATGTAATAAGAACGATGACATGATGTAGACAAGATCTATTCATGTAGGAATATACCCCATCTTGTTATCCTTAATGGAAACGATACATGCATGCCTTGCTGCCCCTTCTGTCACTGGGAAAGGACACCGTAAGATCGAACCCATTACAAAGCACCTCTTCCCATGGCAAGAAAAATCGATCTAGTTGGCCTAACTAAACCAAAGATTCAAAGAAGAAATACGAGGCTATAAGTAATCATGCATATAAGAGATCAAAGAAGACTCAAATAATATTCATGGATAGAAACTGATCATGAACTCAAAATTCATCGGGTCCCAACAAACACACCGCAAAAGTTTACATCAAATAGATCTCCATGAGACCATTGTATTGAGAATCATAAGAGAGAGAGAGAGGAAGCCATCTAGCTACTGCCTACGGACCCGTAGGTCTATGGTGGACTACTCACGCATCATCGGAGAAGCACCTATGAAGAAGATGAACCCCTCCGTGATGGTGTTTAGATTGGATCTCGAGGTTCTGAAACTTGCGGCGGCTGGAATTGTGTTTCGTCGACTCCCATAGGGTTTTCCGAATATTTGAGAATTTATAGGCATCAAAGGCGGTGGAGGGGGGGCGTGGAGGGCACAACCAATCAGGGCGCGCCGGGCCCCCCTGGCGCGCCCTGGTGGGTTGTGCTCTCCACAACCCACCTTCCTGGATCTTCTTTGGCCCACTGGGTGTCTTCTGGTCCAGAAAAAATCTCCAAAAAGTTTCGTCGCGATTGGACTCCGTTTGGTACTGATATTCTGCGAAGTAAAAACAACCAAAAACTGCAACTGGCACTTTGGCACTATGTCAATAGGTTAGTCCCAAAAAATGATATAAAGTTGTTATAAAATGATTGTAAAACATCCAAGAATGATAATATAACAGCATGGAACAAGCAAAAATTATAGATACGTTGGAGACGTATCACTTGCACCGCCGCATACTAGGTCGGCTCCTAGAAGTTGCGCACCTCCGAACATCATCCACCCCACCTACGACAGTCGTGCCTCCCGACCAAACAGGAGACCACACTAAATCACCACCATGAGCCGGAAACACGGAACATCACCACAAGAGAGCAGTAGGCCACCCCGCTGCCGCCCAGAGGAACCCGAGCAAATGTGAAGGGCCAGTGTTGTTGGGAGGTGATTTTAATATCATCAGGAGAACTTCTAAGAGAAACAAACCTTGCGTTCTGTCCAGATGGAGCCACACCTTTAATTCTATGATAGAAGTGAATGGATTAAAAGAGGTGCTGCTTCAGGGCGGATTATATACTTGGGTAAATAATTTGGAAGATCCCACTTTTGAGAAACTAGACATGGTCTTGGTTTCTAAGGAGTGGGATGTGTCCTTCCCTTTGGTTATTTTTACTGGACTAAATAGGGTGTTATCTGGTCATGTTCCTTTCTTCTGAATAGTGGAGTACCCCCACCTCACAGTGATAATTTTAGCTTTCAAAATTGTTGGTTTGGGAGGGGGACTTGTAGAGATGGTGGAGAAAAGCCGGACTGGTCCCACCTTTTGTGTACATGATATTGACAAGTGGCTAGAGAGGTTTCGGAGACATGCAAAAGGATGGCACATTAATGTGGAAGGTGCCTTTAGGACCTGTAAAAAAGAAATTCTGGGGAAACTAGATGAGTTGGATAAAAAAAGTGAGACTGTAAGGTTGTCTGCTAGTGAGAAAGAACTGAGACTGGTTCTTGATTCCTAGTTAAAGAAGTTACTGAGAGATGATACGATCAAATGGAGCCAGAGAGCTCATGAGAGAGATTTGAAATAAGGTGATGGAAACACCAAATAATCCCAATTGAAAGCTGGTGGGAGGAAAAAGAAGAATTACATTGCTATGCTGCTCAATGAGGGGGTTGAAGTGTCATGGGAGGAAGAGTCGGTTAAACACGTTACTAAGTTTTACAAAAACCTTATTTGGGGAGCCTGAGGTTTTTGAAATAAGACTAGGAGATATCCACTGCTCTCAACTGATAGAAGATGATATAAACTTCCTTACAAAAGATTTTAGTATGGAAGAAATCAAAGAGGTGGTCTTTGGGCTCAATCATAACAAGGCGGCCGACCCTGATGGGTTACCAGCTGAATTCTACCAAAATTATTGGGATATCATCAAGTATGATCTCAAAGAGATGTTTGATGCCTTTAACAGGGGGAGCTAAATACTGAAAGACTAAATGATGGAATAATTACTCTTATTCCTAAATAAGATGCCAATGTGATCTAGAAATTCAGGCCCATTTGTGTGCAAAATGTGAGCTATAAAATACTGACTAAGCTCTTGGCAGTCAGGTTAGGATTGATAATTGACAAGCTCATTTCGCTTACTCGGAGTGTGTGTATCAAAGACATGTACATCATGGAAGGCATAGTGCTCCTGCATGAAACAGATCATGAGATGAAGGTCGGGAAAATGAGTGGTCTGCTTCTCAAAATTGATTTTGAGAAAGCTAATGATCTGGTGAAATGGCCATTTCTTTATCAGATGATGCAAGCAAAATGCTTTGGAGATTTATGGTGTGATTGGATTATGAAATTGGTGAAAGGGGGAAGAGTGGTTGTGAAGGTAAATGAGCAGATTGGGCCTTATTTCCCATCTCATAAAGGTGTGAGACAAGGGGACCCTTCATCCCCACTTTTGTTTAACATCATAGCTGATGGTTTGGCCACTTTTGTCAAGAGAGCACAAGAACAAAAGCCGGTTTCTAGGCTTATGTCACACCTTGAGAATGAGGAACTGGTGGTCCTACAATATGCAAATGATACCATTTTCTTGCTTGAGGATGACCTTGAAAAGGCAAGGAACTTGAAATATGTCTTATGTGTGTTTGAGCAGTTGTCTAGTTTGAAGATAGATTTTCATAAGAGTGGGATTTTCTACCTTGGATATGCTAAGGAAAATATACAAGAATATAAAAAGATTTTCTCTTGTAAAGAGGGATATCCACCTTTGCAATACTTGGGGATCCCAGTTGATGATAAAATGATTAATAATGCACAATGGGGCCACCTGAGGGGAAGATTGAGAAAAGGATGGCTGGATGGATTGGAAGTTTGCTGTCAATAGGAGACAGAGTCACTCTGGTGATGTACTGAAAGTCCTCATGCATCTCCATCTCACCTTCAATGATCATGTTATGCAATATGATGCAACAAGTCATGATCTGCCATAGAATCTTGGAGCTCCAATACTCTACAGGGCCACGAACAATTGCAAAGCGCTTCTGAAGCACACCGAAGGCTCTCTCCACATCTTTCCTAGCAGCTTCTTGACATTGGGCAAAGTGAATATTTTTGTTACCTTTTGGACGTGGAATTGTTTTGACTAATGTGGCCCATGGTGGATAGATGCCACCCACAAGGTAGTAACCCATCGAGTAGTCGTGCCCATTGACCGTTAGTTGCAAGAAGGAGCATCTCCTATATAAGCCTAGAAAACAACGGTGATCTCGACAATGCATTCAATTCATTCTGGGAGCAAGGCAAACTAAAGAATGAATTCTATATCCAAAGATCCTTCGATGCAACCGCCTCAAGAATGATCGTTGGATCATTGCAGTGGCCTTTGTAATGACTCTTCCATCCCGCAGGACAATTCTTCCATGTCCAGTGCACACAGTCAAGTGATCAAAGCATCCCTGGCCATCCTCTTGCTTCACTCTGTCATCAGTCTCTGGGTGTCTTCAGCGGTGGGTGCTCTCAAGTACTCAGGTCCAAAAGCATCGACCACTGCTTTAGTGAATCTTCGAACGACCTCCAAGATTGTGTCTTCACCAATGCACACATAGTATTCAACGACATCGACCGAACACCCATATACCAAGACTTGAACAACCACAATGTACTTCATTAGAGGGCTT
The DNA here is from genome assembly GCA_039707655.1 of Elymus sibiricus. Lineage (NCBI taxonomy): Eukaryota > Viridiplantae > Streptophyta > Magnoliopsida > Poales > Poaceae > Elymus > Elymus sibiricus. The sequence continues at coordinate 129,966,270 of CM077667.1, forward strand.
GCACTTATCTCTCCACTTGCATTTCTCCGGAGCTTGAACCAGTCATCATACTTCTCAACGGCTTTTGCAATGGCCAGGAAAAGACTTGTGTGCATCCGAAAGCACCGGCAAAGGTACTTCTCCGGACAGGTTGGCTTTCGAGCAAAGTAGTCTCTCATGATCTTGGCACCCTCCGCTCTATCACGATTGATGTGTATGCGGCCAAACTGTGATCCTCTCCTAGGGCATCGAATATCATCATTGAAAATCATGCCTCAAACGATTTCAAAGTCTTCGATGTCTTGTTCCTTCTCTTCGGATGACAACGAGTCTTCGAAAACAATCTCCCTCAACTTCTTCATCTACAATTCAAACGGTTAGACTCAATCCAAATGTCTCGGTTCAAAAAGAAATGTGCGAAAATACTCACCTATACAATACGTCGAACACTTGCGGTGCAGTGGCGATGCACCGGCCATCCACCGTCGTTTCGGCCAAACCGGCGTGTGGGCGAAGCATCGAAATGACCTGCAGCGGCACGGAAGCAAGGTGAGGAGCGGCGGCTGCCAAAGAGGAAGAAAAAAATGAATCAATCCAATGAATCGGTGATGGAGACGGCGACGACGTTTCACCTCGTTTCCGACGACGGTGACGGTGGACGAACGGTTTGGGTGGCGAGGGCCAAGGGAGGCAACGCGATAGCGGCGGGGGCCGGCAGGTGGTCGCCGGCGAAGCGACAGTGGCGGGGGAGAGGCAACAAGGAGGCGCGAGAGTTTTGCTCCGACCGCGACGGAGTAAAAATAAGGGTGGGATAGGCGCCGGGGAATAATTTATCCTTCGCTAACGTCTATTGAGGATCGGCTAGGTGCACGTTAGAGGAGAGAAACCGAAATTATCCACCTCTAACGCCGGACAGGGGATCGATTACAGTTGCCATATGTAGCAGGACTAGCTAGCCTCCGACGCTCTCTGTGTTGAATATGCATGGAGATGATTTTCGTAGGATCTTGGAATACCCAACTTTAGCAGGTCTCTATGCCCCCGCAAAGACTTACTATAGGGTTAGGATCCTATCTTCAATTATACATATTGCCTTGAAGAGAAAAGTGAAATATATATGCGAACAAGATATTGTTGCTACATAATCTCTTGTATTGTAGGAGTATAGGGAGAAGTAAAACGGGCATGGATTGTGCCCATACGCAGCTTGCGTATGCATCTGCGTGACCATCGTTCAAAGATACTCCCTCTGTCCATAAATGTAGGACGTTTTGGCAGTTAATCATTCGTGAACAGAGGTAGTACTTAGTTGTATGTTAGTATATATGAAAGAGAACGACTATATTTCAGTCAATTCAGAAGAAGAACCCTCGGTTGACGTAGATAGCCATACCATCAAAATATTCTGATCGTGTTTCTACTTTGCAGGAGTCTGGTATTCAGATCAGATGGTTCTTAGAGAAGCATAGAAACAGTCATTTCCTCAGTTGTCTTAAAAACAGCAAAACCGAGTAGTCAAACTCATTCTTTTGTTGCCTGATATGTACACAGGGAGAACCTGCAAGAAAGCACAAAGTGATGAGCACGGATGATACTGGAGCTCTCACTGAAATATGAAGCATAAAGATATGGGCATGGAAGAACTGTAGGATATAGACGTGTCTCTAGACCAAGAAGTGGAGGAGGATACGTTTGAGCCTTGGAGGAACGTGAGCAGACCACGACGCGGATCTGGTTGAGGGATTTGTTTCCTCAGAGGGTGGTGGTCGCAGCTCATGCTCGCAAACTTCAAAGCGATCGGTCCGGTTCCCTTTGCATCGCTTGCTGCAGCGGGAGACTGCAGTACACCTGCCAGTTCGCCATTCGCCGCTGCGTAACTTTTTTTGGTTGTACACTCCTATTTCCCACTGTGCGGATAAGCGGGCAGTTGGTACTTTTCCTTTTCCCATCACTTCTTCCTCGAAGTGATCGATCAGTTTCGTAGGCGCTTCCCTATCACTGATGATTTGATTCCCCTGCGTTGCATCTGCAAGCTGGTTGTCTTCCCAGCCCATCATTGCTGCTGTATCTGCAGAGGATTGCAATTTCCTTGGCATAGCATTGTTGTTGTTTATCCAGTTACCCAGCTGAACAGTCACAAACTGCTTGGCTCTGTATTTCACAATTTTGAGGCTATTTCTGAGTTGGTAACTCCAGCTGTCTACTCCCTCCGCCTCCTAAATATAAGACCTTTTAGAGAGGTTTCAATATAAACTACAAATGGATAGACTTATTTTAGAGTATATATTCATTCATTTTGATCCGTATGTAGTCCATAGTAGAATCTATAACAGGTCTTATATTTAGGAACGGAGGGAGTATGTTGTGAGGAGAGTTTCTGAATACGAGGAAGGCACTCAGAGGACAAAAGAATCTCATCATAAATAGAGATGCCTCTTTTTTTTTTTTAAGGGAATCCCAATAGTGGGATGGAAATTGATAATCGAAGAGGTGAAGGGTTGTGTCCTCCACTTTATTGGAGTACAAAATGCACTTGTAGCTATTCATATGAAATCTAGCAAGACGTTTGTGATGACTTCTTCAATCTCAAGACCCGTCGGATCAGTCTCTCGAAGGTACTCATGGTGATTTATTTTTTCGAAAAGCGGTGCTCAAAGTGATAGGGTGATAGGGTGTTGGACTGTGCGTTTATATATCATCACCAAGTATTCATGTTTCACAAAATCAATTTTCACTTAAATAATTGTAATCGATTCCCCTACCATCTAGTATCTTAAGTGGTAAAACATGTTTGTCGCACAAATGCTATATCTCGCTTATTGTGAAGTACTACTAGTGCTCACCTTTAGCGCAGCTCCATATGGGCCAAGCCCAGTAGCTGTGATCGGGACAAGTTCACCACGTTTGGGTGGTTTTCCCACTGGTTTGTTTTTTTAGTTTTCTGGGGGGGGGGGGGGGGGGGGGGGGGGGGGGGGGGGGGGGGGTCAGGTATTTAATGTTTGTGTTTTTCTGTTGTTCCGTTTTGCCCGCCTTTTATGTTTGTTTTTTGGTATTATTTCAATTATGTTTATTTATTGGAAACCCTTATTTATTTCCTTTTCCTTTTTATTTTTTTGGGGGTTTCCACTTTGTTTCATTTGGATTTAACCTTTTGTTGTTTTGTTCTTCCCCCCCCCCCCCCCCCCCCCTTTCTTCCAATTGTTTGACCTTTTTTTATTCTCTAAGGTAAAATAGACATATTTTTTAGATTTGCATAAATATTTTGTGTTCATGCAAACATTTCTCTAAAAGGTCATGAGCATATTTTTAAATAGTGCAATTTTGTTAAACGTGTTAGCATGTTAACAATGTTGTTTGGTAAATACAAGAGTATTTTTTAAATCACATAATGATCATTTTGAAGCAGATGATAAACATCTTTTGAGTATCCAATGAAGACTTTGTTCATACGCGAAAAATGTTTCTTAATCACGGTGAACAGTTTTTTATACTCAATGAAGATTTTTTTTAATTCATGGTGGACATTTTTTAATACATGCTGAACATTTGAAATAAAGGATTTTGTATAAAAGTAGTAAAATAAAAATAAGTTCATAAAATATATGTTTTTACTTATTTTTAAATATCTCTGAAAATGAGAAAACAAAAAATACAGTAAAGCGTACTTACCCTGCACCAAACTAACGATCAAACACCATTCACGTCATTTCCTTTTTAACTTATTTTAGGGGTATTTCTTTTTAAATTTTTTTAGTCTAAACATAGTTTGCTTTATTGATCAAAATTCAAATACACTGAGATACAATTCAGATTGGAAGTGTTGAGGAACCACACATGGCATCCTAACTGGACTCCTAATGCGTGCGTAGCAAGGCTACGAGCATCATTGTTTGTATCATGCCCTTCCAAGATGATGGAACATGCTTGCAACTTAAGAGAAGACGTGGTTATCTCTTTCACTATTCCTGCATATAGTCCCCCGGTCTCTTGTTGATGTGTCAACAACCTCCTTGCAATCTGATGCAATCATCACCTGTGGGCGGGAGAGGTCTTGGGCTAGCGCAAGCGCCTCCCTACATGTCAATGCCACAAGTGTAGCTCGATAAGATGCCCCCACACTTTATGACCAACGAAACGAGGTGCTTTCCACTTGCATCTCTGCATACTGCACTATATGATCCATCCACCAATTTCCTCGATGTGGCGCCATCCACCTTGATGTTGCAGAAGCTAGCCGGTGGGGAAGACCAAACTCCCTGTCTGGAGGCAGTTTTGTACGCGGTTGTGACAACCTTAGGTCTGCAGGTCTCAAGCTCTGATAAAGTGGGTCAGGCTCAACACGTATTTTATTTTTTAACTGCAAAAAGATCTGCTTCGTGGGAAACAATCCATAGAAAGTGGGTCGGGCCAACAAATATCCTTCTAGCCAGGCGAGCATCTCTATGGATGCCCCTATTTGGCGACCTGTGTGCCCCAAGACGCGGGAATGTGCATCCCTGCACGCCCTGTTGGGCCGGCCCATGTGCGGGGCGGGACGCCCCCCCCCCCCCCCCCATTTTTACTTTTCTTTTTTTCTTTGTTTTTTTATTTTCTGTTTTTTGCTTTTTTCTATATTAAAATAATTTAGAATTACAAAAAGTTTCTAAAAATTCAGAAAAATGTGAATTGTAAATTGTCAAAAACAGTTCTTGAATTCAAAAAATGCCCGCGATTTCAAAAGAATGGACAAATTTTGAATTTTAAGAAAAAAAAATTATTTTAATGAAAGAATTTTATGAGATTTTTTTAATATTGATGAACATTGTTCTTATTTGATGAACAAATTTAGAATTCGAAGAACATTTTTTGAACTTGATGAACAAAATTTGTATTCAAGAATAAATTTTGAACAATGGATGAAATTTTTTTGAATTCAATGAACAAACTTTGAATTTGACGAACATTTTTTAAAATGATGAATAAATTTCAGATTTGATGAACACTATTTTAATCTGATGAACGAATTTTGAATTTTTATGATCATTTGTTTATTCCAATGGACAAAAAATTGAATTTTATGAACATTTTTTACATTGTTGATTTTTTTGAATTCTATGAACAAAATAATAATTGGAATTCGAAAAATAAACACAAGAAAAGTGAAGAAGCAAAGATGAAATAAGAGAAAAGAAAAGGAAAACAGAACAAAAAAAGGAAAATGAAAGAAAAGGAAACCGACAAATGGGTTGGCTCATTCGAACGCCCAGCAAGCGCCGAGGGGGGGGGGGGGGAGGGGTGCGCGGTAGGTCGCTTGCGGGCGATCTATGCGCCGAATAGGAAACCCCCATCTCTACGGGCATAGAGGGGGAGACTTTGGGCCGGCTCAATTAGTGTAGCGAACATAAACTTGGTATCCCGTTTTGGGAAGGTTTTAAGGTTTGCTAAAAGAACGAAACTCCTATTTGGTGCGTACCCTCCTACAACTCCGCTCTTTTTTGGGTCGACCCATTTTGGGATGGTTCTAGAACCTTTCCATGACCGGCTTTTCGTTTTTCGTTTGTGATTTATATCAATTTTTTCTTTCTTTTTCCTTTTCTTGTTTACGTTTTTTTCTTTTTCATTTTCCTTTACTATTCTGTTTTATTTATTTTTTATTAATAAAAAATAATAATTCTTTAATTCCGAAACTAGTAATGACAAGTTGGAATTTTGGAAAATAGGAAGGACACGATGATTTGTAGCGTCCAGGCTGCGAACAACGTCCATACACCTGGATGCTATTGTTAGTTGCGTCCGATATTTGATTCGACCTCGCCCAGAAGCTCCCCGCCTCCGTCCGACCTAAGGGAAACTCTGACATGGTGATCCAAACTGATGCGGATATTGTGTGTTCTGTGTTTGTTTGGGTCAGTCAGGCGAACACCACCGTTTTTGTCCATCCGTCCGTAGGTGTGACCAAGAAAGATAGCCGCATTTTAGATTTGCGTTGGATTTTTGAAATTTTAAAAAATAGAACAGCCAGTAGAAGTCCAGGTTTCATTAATTAAACTAAAAATATTAAATGAAAACATTAGAAAAAATTGTTAGCGGGGCGGGCAGATCTAGGCATCATCATCGTTGTCCCCCCCTCCCCCCTCCTCGGTCAGGCCGACGTAGACCGGCACCTCCATCCATGACAACACCTGGTGGAAGGTTGCCAGTGTCTTCGCTTGATGCACTGCTAGTTGCTACTTCACGTGCTTCTCGGCCTTCTTATTGATCGTGCCCACCCACAAGGGCGTGTATGAAACATGTCGGCAACGTGCTCATCCCGATCACGACTGCCCAAGCAGCAACCACGGCTCCTCCTACATAATCCCAGGCACAGGCGGTGCTGTTGGCGGTGGGGGCGCGTTGGCTTGCACTTCGGTCGCCGATTCGCCCAACGCCTACGCAAGGTCAGGCCACCTGGCGAGCTTCTACGCAAGATCTGGCCACGTTGGTCATGCTCGGTGGCAAACCACGCGTCCCAGTTCGGCGAATACACTGCATATGCTGGGTCGCGGCACAAGTCTGTTGGGAGTAAAGCATGGCGACAGTGGATCTCTTGATGTAAGCTTTGTGTGGCCTAAGGCCGGCACGGCCAGCACCGAACCCCTTTCGAGGTTGAGGTGCCACCCATGCGGTAGGTTCATGCACATAGAGGCGATAGCACGGTCGCCCACTCAAGGTCGACTTAACTGTTTTCATAAACTAGCCAGCTTCAAATATGGAACATGGATTCTGGCAATGCAACGGAGTTGGTCCCTCGTATCGATCCGAATTGCCAACTGTATTACCCAAGAGTAACAGCCCAGTCATCTATGCAATGTACGTTTGTGACCATTAAAATAAATTAGACAGAGGACCAAACAAAGACGATTCAGCAAGGTCGTGGAACAACTCACACGCGTCAACCAATGATCGAGTGAATGATCCTAATGATTAGCGAATGATCCTAATGACGAGTAGCCAGTGAGACGTTGTTGCTCCTGTGATGATTGGTGATGTCCGTGCTTGAGCTTACTTACCACCAAACGAGGTAAGGAGCTACAGATGCATGCGTATCTTATTTTTCAAAACGGAGATAAAAGATTTGCCTAATCCATTAAATAAGGAGGGACAGAGTTTTACAGAGTACAGATTGTCGTAACCGAAACCCGAGAAACGGCATGGCGACTACTCGCGTACAATAATATGCCCTAGTTTCTTTGTACCCGCAGTAACCCAAAGGTTTGCCTCAAGCATGACATTTTACAGAAGAATAAGGAGCGGCGCACTCTTGTGGCGAAACATCCTGGCGTTTCTCTCATTCCAGAGAGTCCAAGAGATAAGCATGGTTAGGGAGGCCATCGCACGTCTGTCGGGGTTCCGCATGTCGGTTCTTTTATCCCACCATCGAATAAGGGAGTCTTCCAAGTGCCAATCGGATGTGTCAATGTGTGCAAGACCGAGCCTATCAATCACCAAGTGCCAAAGCCTAATGGTGAAGCGGCACTTGACAAAGAGATGAATGCCCGACTCTTGCTCCCTTTTGCAAAGCTGGAAGAGCCCACAATTCTCCCAGCCACGCTGCTCCAAACGGTCGGCAGTCCAAATCCGATCTTGTAAGGCGAGCCAGGCGAAGAATTTGACCTTTGGGGGAGCGCAGGCTTTCCAGACCATGTAATGAATTGGTGAGTGCGTCAGGCCAAGGAATCACGCCTTGTAAGCAGAGGCCGCCGAGTAGGAACCATCGGTCGCGTGCTTCCAAACAATGCCGTCCTCAAGCTGGTCGTTAAGGTGGAAGTTGTTGACAAGAGACCACCGAGAGAAGAACTCGCGGACGTGGGCGGCAGAGACAACGGTGTCCAACTTGATGTTGGTCATCCATGCATTTCCTCGCAGGGCTTCCCTAACTTTCCACCCCTTTCTTTTGGACGCCAGAAAAATTAGCGGGGCAACATCCTTGGGCTTGCGGCCAAACAACCACAGGGAGTCCCAAAAAGGCGTTTTTGCACCGTTCCCGACAATGATTGTGTTTGAGGCATAGAAAAAGTCGATGTCTTCCTCGGTGCAAGGGTTGCCCATCACAACCCATGGCCTGCTCGGCTCCTTCCATTCGTACCAAAGCCACCTTAGCCGTAAGGCCCTAGCAAACTTGTCGGTGTTGAGGATGCCAAGGCCGCCATAGCATGTAGGTCTGCAGACCACCCCCCAGTTGACCTTGCATTTTGCCCCAGTTGTCATGTCGGAGGCAGACCAAATAAAGGCCCTCTCCACCTTGTTGAGGTTGTGCAGAGTACCCTACGGCACGATAAGAGGTGTGATGGAGAAGACCGCTTGAGAGGAGATGACCGATCTGACAAGGGCGGTGCGGCCGATGGTGGTGATGGACCGCCCATCCCAAGAAACCAATTTTCTAGCCGCCTTGTCTTCGAGGTACTGAAAATCAGCCTTCCGAAGTTGTCTCACCGAAAGCGGAAGGCCCAATTTTTTTACCGGGAACATGGCACGGGTAGCTGGAATGTGACGAAGAATATGCCCCAAGGGAAGGTGATTGCATCGAATGGGCACAACCAAACTCTTGCGGAAGTTGTTGCAAAGGCCTGTCACGTCACCGAACCCTTTTAGGATGAGAGCGAGGTTGTCGATGTCCCGCTTAAATGGGGCCATGAAGATGACTGCATCGTCCGCGTACAGGGAGATTCTCATCTTGACGCCACGGCCTCGAATCTTGTGAAGGATGCCTTTTCTAGTTGTGACGTCAAGGATTTGCTAGAGGGGGTCAATTGCCAGGACAAACAACATCGGTGATACGGGGTCCCCTTGACGAAAGCCACGACCATGCTTGATGGGGCTGCCAGGTAGCCCATTGAGAAGGACGCGTGAAGAGGACGATGAAAGCAGGGCAGCAATCCAATTCCTGAATTTGGAAGGAAATCCTTTGTGTTGCAGAAGGTCGAGGATGTACTCCCATTTGACCGAGTCGAAAGCTTTTTTGATGTCGAGCTTGAAGAGGAGAGCGGAGATCTTTCGCTTGTGCAACCGGCGCGCGTAGTTACGAACATACATGAAGTTGTCATGGATGCTCCTTTTCTTTATGAAGGCACTTTGGGCATTGGACACGAGCGTGTTCATGTGAGGAGCAAGCCTCAATGCAAGGATCTTGGCAATAATTTTGGCAACAGCATGCACGAGGCTAATAGGCCTGTAGTCGGAGACGCCTTCCGCACCCTCCTTATTCGGCAAGAGCACCACATTAGCAGAGTTGAGCCACTGAAGGTGTGCAGTGTGGAGAGATTCGAAGTTGAGGATGACGCGCATGAGGTCCTGTTTGATGACATCCCAACACCTTTTGAAGAAAGTGCTCGTGAAGCCGTCAGGACCGGGAGCCTTGTCGCCCGACATTGCCCAGATGGCCGACAAAACCTCCTCCTCGGTGATAGGGTCTCCAAGCGCATGCAAATCATGGGTTTGGGTGTTCAGCTCATCCCAATTGAAATCAACATTACTCGAACCACCTCTGCCCATGACCTCCGAGAAGTGGTTATGGATAATCTCTTCTTTTATAGCGTGGTCGGTGACCCAACCATTTTCGTGCTTGATCCTATGGATGTGATTCTTCCTTCTCCTGGCATTGATACGGCGATGATTTTTTTTGTATTAGCGTCGCCATCTTTGAGGTTTGCAATCCTCGCACATTGGCGCTTATGGGCCCTTTGCAGGACCGCAAGGCTAATCACCCGTCTCTTCAGTCTAGCTCGCAGGTCCAACTCCTCAGAGGAAAGGAGACGATCCTCTTGCGCAATGTCCAGCCGCAGAATGACCATGTTTGACGCGTGTAGCTGTTTGACCTTGGAGAAAATACGCTTGCTCCATTCAGCAAAGCGAAGCGCCGTTTTTTTGAGCTTGTGGTGCAGCACCTGATACGGCTCAGAGTGGCACACCCTCTCGGCCCAGGCATTTTGGACGACCTCGTGGAATCCGGGCAAAGATACCTAGAAGTTTTCGAATTTGAATGTGTGCGGGCGCCTCGGCCCCATTGCATCGGCGAGCATAAGGGGGCAGTGGTCGGAGAGGGAAGACGACAAGGCATGCAGTAGGTAGGTGTTGTGGTTGGTGTCCCACTCGGCGTTGCAGAAGGAGTCAAGCTTGCACAAGGTGGGATTGGCACGCTCATTACTCCACGTGAAGCGTCTGTTTTGGAGGTGGATCTCCTTGAGCTCGCAAGACTGAATCGTCAAACGGAAGCGATTAATTTTGCTTGTGCTGATGTTTCTATTATTTTTGTCCCGTGCCCTGTAAATTTGGTTGAAGTCTCCGGCCACCAACCAAGCCCCATCCGTTAGAGGTTTTAGGTTCAGCAGCTCCGAAAAGAAGGCCTCTGTGCAAGACACGTCAGTAGGGCCATAATCCGAGGTGAGCTTGAAGCTGGAGCCCGAGGCACGAATGTGGAACATGGTCGAAAGGCAGTATGTCGAGGTGACGATGTCGGAAGCATCGAGCAGGCTCTCATCCCATAACAAGAGGATACAGCCCCTGGTACCGGTAGCCTGCAGCTGCGCATAGCCAGTCAATCTGTTGCCACCCAGGGACGCGACGGTGAAACGGTCGACAGCACTCAACTTAGTCTCCTGGAGGCAGACGAGATGGCACGAGGACTCGCAGAGAGTTGCCTTGACCGTGGCCCTCCTATCAGGGCAATTTAACCGACACACATTCCATGAGACATAATTTATAGGTTGTACTGTCATTGCGTAACCAAGCGACCCTTGCAGACTGTATGCAACCCGACGAGAGGCCAAGAGAGAAGTTTGAAACAAAGGCATATCTCAGACTCAGTTAACACGTACAACACAAGACACACACCAGCAGCAAGGCTACCACTAACGAACATGTACAAGCCCTTACACGGGAAAAGGAGAAGCACTAACATGGGGAACAAAGCACCCAGGAACACCACTACGAGCAGGCTGCTCCTAAGAGGCACACTCATCTAGCGAGTTTGCACCAACATCTGCTCCAACGGAGTCGAGCATGTTGGGCAACGTTGCATGGGAAACAAAAATTTTCCTACGCACACGCAAGATCTATCCATGGTGATGAGCATCTACGAGAGGGAGAGTGGATCTACATACCCTTGTAGATCGCTAAGCGGGAAGCGTTAAGAAACGCGGTTGATGTAGTCAAACGTCTTCGCGATCCAAATGGCTAGCCGTCCCGCGATCCAATCACGGTCTAGCGCCGAACGGACGGCACCTCCGCGTTCAGCACACGTACAGCTCGATGAAGGTCTCCGCCTTCTTGATCCAGCAAGAGGGAGCGGAGAGGTAGATGAGTTCTCCGGCAGCGCGATGGCGCGGCAGCGGTGGTGGTGGAACTATTCCGGCAGGGCTTCGCCTAAGCACCGTCGGAATCTATTTGGTGGAGGAACTAGGGAATAGAGAACTAGCACGTGGACTTGTGTCTTTGGGGGATCGATTCCTCCAGTATATATAGGAGGGAGGGGGAGGAGGCAGCCGGCCTAGGGCTCCCCTTAGGGGTCGGCCGAACCAAGGTGGAGGTGGAGGAGTCCACCTCCAATCCTACTCCAAGTAGGATTCCAATCCTACTTGGAAAGCCTTCCTCCCTCTTGGGCTTTTGCCTTTTCCCACCTCCTAGCCGCATGGGCCTTGTGGGGCTGGTTTGCCCAGCCCACTAAGGGCTGGTGCACCCCCCCCCTCAGGCCCATGTGGCCTCCCGGCGTGGGTGGCCCCTCCCGATGGCCCTCCGGCACTCCCGATACACTACTGGAAATACCCGAAACTTTTCCGGTGGCCAAAACGGGACTTCCTATATATCAATCTTTACCTCCAGACCATTCCGGAGCTCCTCATGACGTCCGGGATCTCATCCAGGACTCCGAACAACCTTAGGTCACCACCCTACATAACTCAATACTACCGAAACGTCACTGAACGTTAAGTGTGCAGACCCTGCGGGTTCGAGAACTATGTAGACATGACCGAGACACCTCTACGGTCAATAACCAATAGCAGGACCTGGATGCCCATATTGGTTCCTACATATTCTACGAAGATCTTTATCGGTTGAACCTCTATGTCAAGAATAAACCCCTCACATTGGGTGCATGACCATAAAAGATATTACTCATATAAATAGAACAACCATTATTCTCAGATTTAAATGAGTAACCGTCTCACAATAAACAAGATCCAGACATAATGTTCATGCTTAACGTAGGCATTAAATAACAATTATTCAGGTTCATCACTAATCCCGATGGTAATCGAAGAGCGAGCGTGCCGACGGCGATCACATCAACCTTGGAACCATTTTCCACGTGCATCGTCACTTCGTCCTTTGCCAGCCTCCGTCTATTCCGCAGTTCCTGCTTTGAGTTGCAAATGTGAGCAACCGAACCGGTATCAAATACCCAGGCACTACAACGAGAGTTGGTAAGGTACACATCAATAACATGTATATCACATATACCTTGTTTGGTGTTGGCCGCCTTGTCAGCCAGATACTTGGGGCAGTTCCGCTTCCAGTGACCAGTTCCCTTGCAATGAAAGCACTCAGTTTCTGGCTTGGGTCTAGCCTTGGGTTTCTTCATGGGAGGGGCAACTGCTTTGTCACTCTTCTTGGAGTTACCCTTCTTATCCTTGCCATTCTTCTTGAAACTAGTGGTTTTATTGACCATCAACACTTGATGCTCCTTCTAAATCTCAGACTCAGCGACTTTCAACATCGCAAACAGCTCGGCGACTGACTTGTTCATCCCGTGCATGTTATAGTTCAACACGAAGCTCTTGTAGCTAGGTGGCAATGATTGAAGAACTCTGTCAGTGATCGCCTCTGGTGGAAGGGGCATCCCCAATTCAGCCAGACGGGTGGAATACCCAGACATTCTGAGTATGTGTTCACTGACAGACCCGTTCTTCTCCATCTTGCAGGCATAGAACTTATCGGAGGTCTCATACCTCTCGATCCGGGCATTCTTCTGAAAGATAAACTTCAACTCCAGGAACATATCATATGCTCCATGACGTTCAAAACGTCTTTGAAGTCCCGGTTCTAAGCCATACAACATTGCACATTGAACCATTGAGTAATCATCAGAACGTGCCTGCCAGGCGTTCGCAACGTCTGCAGACTCTACTGGAGCGGGTGGATCACCAAGCGGTGCATCAAGGACATAAGCCTTTTGGAAAGCCGTAAGGATAATCCTTAGATTACGGGCCCAATCCACAAAGTTACTTCCATCATCTTTCAACTTAGCTTTCTCTAGGAACGCATTAAAATTCAGGGGTGCTACTACGCGAGCCATTGATCTACAACATAAATATTGCAAAGGCAACTTAGACTGTTGTTCAACATAATGAGTTTAGTTAATCATATTACATAAAAACTCCCACTCAAATTGACATCCCTCCGGTCATTCGAGTGTCACATGATCCAAATTCATCAACTCAAGTCCGATCATCACGTGAGTTGAGATGGTTTCAATGGTGAACATCTTCATGTTGATCATATCTACTATATGACTCATGTTCGACCTTTCGGTCTCTTGTGTTCCGAGGCCATGTCTGTACATGCTAGGCTCGTCAAGTCTAATCCGAGTGTTCCGCACGTGCAACACTGGCTTGCACCCGTTGTATGTGAACGTAGAGTCTATTACACCCGATCATCACGTGGTGTCTCGAAACAACGAACTTTCGTAACGGTGCACACTCAGGGAGAACACAATTTTATCTTGAAATTTTAGTGAGGGATCACCTTATAATGCTACCATCGTCCTAAACAAAATAAGATGCATAAAAGGATTAACATCACATGCAAATCATAAGTTTCATGATATGGCCATGAACTTGTGCTTTTGATCTCCATCTCCAAAGCACCGGCATGATCTCCATTGTCATCGGCATGACACCATGATCTCCATCAACGTGTCGCCATGAGGTTGTCGCGCCAACTGTTTCTTCTACGACTATTGCTAACTCATAGCGATAAAGTAAAGCAAAACGGCAAAAATAAATTAAAGACAACCCTATGGCTCCTGCCGGTTGCCGTACTCATCGACATGCAAGTCGTGATATTCTATACAATACATCACATATATCTCATCATGTAATTGGCCATATCACATCACCACATACCCTGCAAAAACAAGTTAGACGTCATCTAATTGTTGTTGCATGTTTTACGTGGCTGCTACGGGTTTCTAGCAAGAACGATTCTTACCTACGTGAAAACCACAACGGTGATACACAAATTGCTATTCAACCTTCTCAAGGACCGCCTTTGTCGAATCCGATCCAACTAAAGTGGGAGAGACAGACACCCGCCAGCCATCTTTATGCAACAAGGTTACATGTCAGTTGATGGAACCGGTCTCTCGTAAGCGTACGAGTAATGTTGGTCTGGGCCGCTTCATCCCACAATACCGCTGAATCAAGAAAAGACCAAGGGAGGAAGCAATCTGAGCATCAACGCCCACAAACTCCTTTGTGTTCTACTCGTGATCTTATCTACACATAGACCTAGCTCATGATGCCACTGTTGGGGAACGTTACATGGGAAACAAAAAATTTCCTACGCACACGCAAGATCTATCCATGGTGATGAGCATCTACAAGAGGGAGACTGGATCTACATACCCTTGTAGATCGCTAAGCGGGAAGCATTAAGAAACGCGGTTGATGTAGTCGAACGTCTTCGCGATCCAAATCGCTAGCCGTCCCGCGATCCAATCACGATCTAGCGCCGAACGGACGGCACCTCCGCGTTCAACACACGTACAGCTCGATGATGGTCTCCGCCTTCTTGATCCAGCAAGAGGGAGCGGAGAGGTAGATGAGTTCTCCGGCAGCGCGACGGCGCGGCGGCGGTGGTGGTGGAACTATTCCGGCAAGGCTTCGCCTAAGCACCGTCGGAATCTATTTGGTGGAGGAACTAGGGAATAGAGAACTAGCACGTGGACTTGTGTCTTTGGGGTCTCTATTCCTCTAGTATATATAGGAGGGAGGGGAGGAGGCAGACGGCCTAGGGCTCCCCTTAGGGGTCGGCCGAACCAAGGTGGAGGTGGAGGAGTCCACCTCCAATCCTACTCCAAGTAGGATTCCAATCCTACTTGGAAAGCCTTCCTCCCTCTTGGGCTTTTGCCTTTTCCCACCTCCTAGCCGCATGGGCCTTGTGGGGATGGTTTGCCCAGCCCACTAAGGGCTGGTGCACCCCCCCTTAGGCCCATGTGGCCTCCCGGCGTGGGTGGCCCCTCCCGACGGCCCTCCGGCACTCCCGGTACACTACCGGAAATACGCGAAACTTTTCCGGTGGCCAAAACGGGACTTCCTATATATCAATCTTTACCTACGGACCATTCCGGAGCTCCTCGTGACGTCCGGGATCTCATCCGGGACTCCGAACAACCTTCAGTCACCACCATACATAACTCAATACTACCAAAACGTTACCGAACGTTAAGTGTGCAGACCCTGCGGGTTCGAGAACTATGTAGACATGACCGAGACACCTCTACGGTCAATAACCAATAGCGGGACCTGGATGCCCATATTGGTTCCTACATATTCTACGAAGATCTTTATCGGTTGAACCTCTATGTCAAGGATTCAGTTAATCCCGTACGCTGTTCCCTTTGTTCTTCGGTATGTTACTTGCCCGAGATTCGATCGTCGGTATCTCTATACCTAGTTCAATCTTGTTATCGGCAAGTCTCTTTACTCGTTACGTAATACAAGATCCCATGGCTAACACTTAGTAACCTTGCTTTCAAGGCTTATTGTGATGTTGTATTACCGAGTGGGCCCTGAGATACCTCTCCGTCATACGGAGTAACAAATCCCAGTCTCGATCCATGCCAGCTCAACAGACACCTTCGGAGATACCTGTAGAGCATCTTTATAGTCACCCAGTTACGTTGTGACATTTGATACACACAAGGTATTCCTCCGGTGTAAGTGAGTTGCATGATCTCATGGTCATAGGAACATATACTTAACATGCAGAAAACAATAGCAATAAACTAACACGATCATATGCTACGTTCATAGTTTGGGTCTTATCCATCACATCATTCTCCTAATGATGGGATCCTGTTATCAAATGACATCTCATGTCTATGGCTAGGAAACCTTGACCATCTTTGATCAACAAGCTAGTCTACTAGAGGCATACTAGGGACACAGTGTTGTCTATGTATCCACACATGCAATGTGTTTCCAAATCAATACAATTATAGCATGGATAATAAAAGATTATAATGAACAAGGAAATATAATAATAACCACTTTATTATTGCCTCTAGGGCATATTTCCAACAGAGCACCCATGCACCACCATGGCCGATGAAAGCATCTTCAACTGCTGTAACAGCCCCATTGTTGAGCTCGAAGAACTTGCGCATCGCCACAATCACCTCAGGAGAAAGCTGGTCTTGAAACTTGGCCGCAAAAGCATCCAACGTGGCGGTGGTGACGTCTTCACCGTCCCTGGTGATGCCCAGGCTGCGGCAAACCAACTGCTCAACTGCCTTTGCCGCCGGAGCCGCGGCAGCGAGCACATCAGGCCGCCTGACCCGCTGGAGAGAGAGCCCTCCTGCCCTCAAGATCCTCACTCCGGCAAGGTTTTTCCTGCATGCGTCCGGCTTCTTGGGAGGGCTTGGGGATGACAGTGCCGGTGTTGCCGGAGCAGGCAGCAAAAGGGCCCCCAGGCCGGGCACCAGGAGCTCGACGAGCCCCGCCGGTAGCTCAGCATCTTGAGTGTGCCTCCGAGCCTGTGGAGAGGTTGGTGTGCACTGCAGGGTGCCGAAACAGAGCAGGGGCGGTGTTGGAGAAGCATCAAAGCCGGGCGGGCGCACCTGTGAGATGCTGAGAAGAGGGCTTAGCATACTGGCCGGCAAGCAGAGTTCATTGAGTGTAGGACTCTTCTCCTGGATGGCTTCCAAGACAGCCATGACCTCGTCTCTCTTGGAAGGAGTAGGAGACCGGAGCACCGACGTGGGGGAAAGCGGAGGCGACAACAGAGTGGTGCGTGCCTCCCTAGACAGCCTCCTGGCGTTGCTAGGCTGCCCCTGCCTAACCGGGTTGTGTCCACGGGCCACCACCGGAGCATCAGGAGTGGGAGCGGGGCGCATCATCTCCATGGCAGCGGCCCCGGGGGCGCTGCCCGAGCCGGAGCCCAGCAGGAGAGGAGGTGGACGCGAGGCAGCACGTCAGCGGCCGTCACGGCTGCCACGGCGCTTGTCCTTGCCGCCCCTGTCGTTGTCGCGCTTGTGCTATTGGTCGCCGCGAGGGACATGGGAGAGACTCCTGCGGGCGCGGCCATCTCCGTCTTGCCCTCCCTTGGGGGTGTCTCGCCCATCGCGGCCACGGCCGCGGTCGCGGTCCTCATCATCGTGGTCATGACGAACATGGCGCACTGGACGAGAGACCCTCTCGCGCCTGTCACGGGCCTTCAACACGCCGTCGACAATGTTGGAGCACCAGCCAAAAGGCTTGGACACCAGTCTGCCCGAGGAGGGGTCTTCATGGATGTCGAGGTGCACAAGCACCCGGTGCTCGAGCCCCTTCCTGCCGTAGATAGGGGCTCCACCGTCGTGAGCCGGCAGGGTGATCCAGCTCACCCTCGGGATCTTACTGAGACAGGGCGTCCAAGCCCAAAGCCCCACTGACTTGGTCTCCGTCTTCATCTTGGATGCAGGCTCGATGTAGTCGAGGGAGCAGCCGGAACCAACGGCGTTGGCGATGACGAGCTCGTCCCAGGCGTAGAGTGGCAGGCCCTCGAGGCAGAGACAAACGTGATGGCCGAGGTCGACGTGCTCCCCGTGTGCTTCGAGCCGCCACGCCCGGAGCAGCGGCTTAGTGTCCCCGAACGGCATCACACGACGAGAGGCAGCCAGCTCGGCGTGATGCTTGTGGATGAACCTTACAAGGTACTTCTCCAGGTGATGAAGGACGACGACATCAGGGACGAGAGCCCCGATCTTGTCGGCCAGAAACGCTGCAATCTCGCTTGGGGAGGCACGGCAGTCCCTGTCAAACCAGGCGACGACAGCGTTGGACTCCAGGAGGGCCATCTCCAGCTGCATCGCTGGAGTGTTGTGGACGGTGGCGAACACCTCTGGACGGACAGAGTGGTCTCCTGTCCACGCAGGAGACGCCATAGCAGCCGGCGGGGGCGGGGGCGGCGGAGGCAGAGGCCTGTACCTTTTCGGATCAATGAAATGTTTTTGTAATTCTTGAGCATTTTTTATTTTTTCTAAACATTTTTACTAATTCATGAACAAATTTTGAATTTGCTACCATTTGTTAGATTTCAGAATATATTCTGAATAAACAATTTTTAAAAAAAAATCATGGACATTTTTTTATTTCCGGAACTTTCTTTTATCGAAATCGTGTTTGAATATGCGAACATTTTTGGTAAAATCATGAACTTTTTTCGAATCCCTGGATCTTTTATGATTGGTTGAACATCTTTTTCCAAATGAATTTTTTAAAAATTTCCAAAAAAATTATAATCCCAAAATATTTAGAATAGAAAACAAACAAACACAGGAAAAAAGGAAATTGAATACTTAAAATTTTAAAAATAAAAGGCCCACTAGATGGGCGCCATGGGGGAGGGAGGGGTGCGCGCAGTGTCTCCTCTCAGGCTGGGCATTCGGTTTAACCGAACCGAACGGTTCGGTTCTTTGGCTTTTGAAGATATTCGGTCTTGAGAAAAGGATGACCGATCGGTCATTGGAAAAACTCCTAACCGAAGATTTGGTGGACCGAGATTTTGGTTCGGTCCTCGGTTGAGACTTAATTGACCGATAGATTAGAGAAAGGAGTGAAAGGAAGCGAGACTTCAGAAATTGATCTGCCAAGAAACATTGCATACACACGCAAGACAAGATCATGTGAGTACAAAATCAGATC
This sequence comes from Elymus sibiricus, assembly GCA_039707655.1. NCBI lineage: Eukaryota > Viridiplantae > Streptophyta > Magnoliopsida > Poales > Poaceae > Elymus > Elymus sibiricus. Next base: position 129,985,169 of record CM077667.1, read on the forward strand.
CTAGTAGCAAGAACTTCAGGTGAACACATCAACAATAAGATGCCAACTCAAGGCAATCAAAGAGAAAGTGGGGATAGGATAGGAGGGAAGAGGAATGCGTCCGCCATAGTTCACCACCGCCGTTACCTGGAGGGGTGGAGGGGAGTAGAGGCAGTGTGTGGCGGCTAGGGTTAGACGTTGGGTGGGGGAGGGATCGGGTGTGGAGGCAGAAGAGTCGAGGGCTCGAGGCGCAGGCCCGTCATCTACTGGGCTCCTGCAGAAAGGAAGGAAGCTTACATGAGAGATAATGGGCTATGCGTTGGCCCATTAGGTAGATTTGAGTGCACGTGCCTGCCTATTCGGTTTCATCGGTCCTTTCGGGTAACTGATGCATGACACCGAATTACCCAAATTAATTTTGGTCTTTAGAACATGTTGACCGAACTAAAAACCAAAACTTCGGTTTCAGTCTTTCCGGCTTCGGTCCCGGTTTTTTCGGTTCGGTAGTTCGGTCCTCAGTTAATATGCCCACCCCTAGTCTCCTCCCAGGACGTGCTTATAGGAGCTCCCGGTTCTAAGGACCTCCTATTCAACGACCTAGTATGCGCTGAATAAGGACGTTACATTTTTTTGAGACGTTACGTGCACTTGCCTCCCCGGGTTGTCCCCATGTATTTATCTTTTTGTTTCATATCTTTCCTAGTCGTATTTAAAAACGTTTCCAAGTTTTTAAAAATATTTATTTTTCTCAAAAAAATACATTTATTTTCACATTTTTAAAATAAAAAATATTCATACAAAAATTGTTTGGATTTTAAAAGTTTTCATGTAACAAAATGGGTGCTCAACTTTTTAAAGAAAATACCATGTTTTATATTAAAAATATAAATACCTGTGAAAACCTAGGTAAACCGAGAAAACCAAGGGGCAAAAATCACTGAATTAATGCAATCGTGGAAAGCTCCAATTGGGCCGCCAGCCAGGTAACACCGTTATGCGTTTGTCTCAAAAAAAAAAAAAAACGTAAGGCTTTGTTTGAATGTTAGGGGAGCTATTCGCAGGAAAGAGGTCCCTCGAGTGAAATCATCTTATGCAAACTGAAATTCTATGGAAAATCAACATCAATAATATGACCGTCAAGGACACCTGGGAGGCCTAATTTGAGAAATGAAGCACTGAAGCAATGAAATCTACATCATCTAGGGAGAGGAGCGGAAGGAAGAGATTGTGCTCACCGTTAATTTGACAAATGCCGAGAGAGCTCCGCGATTCCGATTAGCTGGCTCGTTGCTGTTCGTCAGAGGAGACAAGAGCCACAACGAGTAGTCGATCTGCGCGGAAGTAGAAACCGACCTCTGCGCCATCGCCATCACCGGGCAGAGGATATTGCTGGGGGTGGGGGGTGGGGGGGGGGGGGTGGTCACAGGTGGAGGGAGAAGCTCTTGGTCAGAGGGGCAGGCGGTCGTCGGAGGGAGAAGCTCAAGAGGATCAAGTCGGCATGGTCGCTTCTCAAGGATTTCCTGCCCGACCTGATGAGATAGGAAATTGCTCCCGGAGAAGGGCCGTGGAAAGGGCAGGGGTCCCTCGCGACAGTGGGCTACCAAATGGCCCATGGTTTCTCCCCCCGGGATAAGGCCGGGATCCACTCCAACCAAATGAGGCCTAAATGTTGCACGACCCTGTGTGTGCCAGAAAAGTTGCATACACTGGGACCTGCGATTGCGAACGGATGCCAAACGTGACAATAAATCTGAATTTTCTCGAGAAGAAAACGTACATATTAATCGCAATAGCGGACGGCCTCCGCGTTTGACGGCGAGCTGCATGCCATTACTCAAGTAAAAAATGTGGCACGCACGTACATTCTGGGGAAGACGAAACACCAAGAGCCAGAGCCTCTCCATCTTCCACACTACCTGCCTCCCCAGTTCGTCCCCAACTCTCCATTAATAACTCACACGCACAGCAGACTGTACAGTACACACAAGTCCAGCATCGATCGAGAGGAGGCGACAGATGGAGAAGAGCCCCACAAACATCAAAACGGAGCTGCAACAGGATCACGGCGGGAGCACACATCGCCCGTCCCCACGGCGATCGCCGTCGATGTCGATCCGCAGGCTCTCGGCTGCCCCACATGCCTTCATCCCCTCGCACCTCCAGTGTTCCAGGTAAATTATAACCTTTATTACGTGCTACAAGTTGATTCAAAACCCTAGATCACTTCAGTTTCATCTCATCTATACATCCCTTTCTTTCAATCCGTTCCGCATGGTACGTGCAGTGCGCGGCTGGACATCTGGTTTGTTCGACCTGCCATGCCAACCTCCCGGACAAGAACAAGTGTCTCTCCTGTTTCATCAAGACGGGCTTCAGCCGTTGTTTCATCCCCACAAGCTACAGCCGCTGCCATGGCGTCGAACGCATCCTGCAATCCGTTCGTGTCGCCTGCCCATACCGCTGCAGTGCGGTCAAGATGTTCTACCACGAGAAGGAGGAGCATGAGAGGACCTGTCCTGGCAATGCCGTCGCCGTGCAGAAGCAGGGACTGGTCCTGAAGATGGGCCCCTGCGGCGGCAGCGGCGGAGACGTCTGGGAGATGGACGTGCGGGGCGTTAACCGTATCGTGAAGGTCGTCCTCTGGCACTCCGGCGCGGTCGACGCCATCTCAGTGTTATACCAGCGGGACGGCCGGGAGGAGCAGACCAAGCACTGGGGAAAGCAGGAAGGACATTGCTCAGAGGTACGGGCTCCTATCACATTTTCTTTGGGCAATACTTATGTCACATCTAGATGTGTTTTAGCAAAATCGATAAATTAATACTAACTACAGTAGTATTTCTTACATCGATTTCTTTTTGAATATTGTTTACCTTATATCGATTTGGACATTTGGTGGTGGTGCGGCGATGAAGCTCAGTTGGTTTGTGTTTGCCATGTGCAGATCTGTCTGGAGCCTGATGAATATCTCATCGGCGTCAAAGGTAACCTTGGCAATTTCGGTGGTTGCTTCCTCTTGGGAACGCTTACTTTCACGAGCAACCTGCGCACCTTTGGGCCATATGGAACGCGGGAAGGTCCGCCATTCGACCTTCCAGCAGCTGGTGGCAAGATTGTTGGCTTCCATGGCCGCTCCGGGGGCCTCCTCGACGCTCTGGGCAATTATGTGAAGATGGACGACAACTAGCCCATACATTACTGTCCAGGCCATTGGTCGATATTACTATTGTATGTACTGCGTGAACATATAGAGGTGTACAGTACCTCGTGACCGACACATGAGCAAATCCATATATTTTTGCATTCTGCATGCTGCGAGACATGTGCCTCTTGTGTGTCTGTGTTTGGTCGCTTAGTTAAAAATTTGTAAACATAAAGCATCTCCAATAGCATGTGTATATTTAGATGTCTATATATTCATATAGACAATGATCTATAAAGATTCCCTCATATACACGTCCAGTTTTGCATCAGAACGTCTATATACACATTGTTCAGGCCTGGACATTGTCGAGGTCGATTTAGAGGATGTGCATGTTTGGACGACCATATAGACAAGCTGTTGGACGCCTATTTTGGGCTCACGTCGTGGAAAACAGGTATAGACGTTCATATAGACAAGCTATTGGAGATGCTCTTAGATTTGGCAGTCTCATATTTACGGCTACTCTAGTTGACAACTATCCAGCTATAAACAAAACTAAGTAACGTATGCAACAAATTAGTAGTAATAGAAAAAAAGGCGCATCCAACAATTGTTTGCTCTCTTTGTAATAGATTGCAAATGTATAGGACAAATTTATTGTTTTTGTTGTGTGCATTCTAGCTATGCAGAGATCGGGTGGGTGCTCATTCTGTTTCTATCAACTTGATGCTTTTTTTGAGTCAATAAAATTCACCCTTTGCCGAAAGAATCCCTAGCTGCAAGATGATACCGTTTATCTCAATATGAGTTTTTTTTTCAATTCTTCTTCTACGGAATTTGTACCACTATCATTGTCGACCCCGGGGGGGGGGGGGGGGGGGGGGGGGGTCAGTTCTCTTTGAGGCTAGCTTTCCATCGCATCCAATTTGCTTGAAGTAAACTATAGTTTTTCGACTATTTGTAGCAACGATAATTTGTTCATGGATAGAAATACAAGGACAACCCCATTAGTCATGAGTCATGTATAATTGCTCATCCATGGTTTATACATTGATCTGTCTAATTAATATTTAAATAACCACAAAGTATAGTATTTTATTACATGAGTGCAGTAAAAAAATATCCGTAGTGGATTAAACATATATTTGTGAATAAAAAATAATATGTGAAATCTAAAAATGTTCATATAGTAACAAAATGTGTTCGAATTAGACAAATGATCATAAATTCAAAATATATTGTCAATTCAAGAAATTTTCGTGGTGAATTCAATAAGTTCATGAATTCTGAAAATAATGTTTGTGAATTCCAGTGTAATAAAAACTATTCATGAGTTAAAAAATCATGAATTCCAAAAATATTTTAAAAATAAAAAAATGTTCATGTGTTTTGATATAATTAAATATTATTTTTTACGGATTATAAAAATATTTCGGAATTTAAAAATTATTCATGGCGGATTGAAAAACATTTTCATATTCAAACTTTGCTCGTGTATGCAAAGAATTGATTGCAAATTAAAATATTGGTGAGGAATTAAAATTTTAAAAAATTCAAAAATGTTTGCAAATTGAAAATATAAATTAGAAAAAAATACCGACCAGAAAACAAACTGAGAAATAAGTGCAAAACAACCTACTAGACGAAAAATAAAAAGAGTGAAAACCACCCAATAACCTAGAAAACCGATTGAGAAAACAAATGTAGAATCCGGCCTACTAGACGGAGTCAGACAGAGGGAAGCTTGGAAAATATAAATTGGCAATTCACAAATAGGAGTGGAGGTCCTACTTGACGCGATGCACTCTGCAAAGAGGCACAACGTGGCGCACCTATGCCACGCTTGTGGTCGGTGGTGGGCTGCCAAGCAGATGATGTCAAGCTGACGTCATTCCTCTATCTTTTTTCTTACTTTTTTCTTTATTATATATTTTATATTTTAGACGAATATATTCAAAAATAAAAATTCACTAAAGAAAATTTAGAAAAGGTGAATTTGAAAAAGTGCTAGCACAGTATCAAAGAAATGTTAGCACAACTAACAAAATATTTATTGCTTTAAAAAAGTTCATGATAATGAAAAACTATTTCCACATTTTATCAAATGTATTTAATTTTTTAGAAAACATTTATACAATGGTAAAAATGTTTTGCATAGTATAAAATTGTTTAGTACTGTTTAAACAATGTACCCGTGTTTTTATAAAATGTCTATGACATTTAATAAAATATTCATACAATGTAAAAAATGTTGATGTAGTTCTAGATAGATATTTATTAGCATTAAAACATATTTTAAAGTGTTTTCGAAAAACATGTTTACCATGAATTCAAAAAATGTGTTCAAACTTGTATTGAAATAAAAATATACATCACATATTTGGAAAACATTTAATGCGTGCCAGAAAAAGGTTTTACATGTACACTAAAAATGTATATTCTGTACTGAACAAAAGTAGACATTAAAAAACATTAAAAACCAACAATGAATTAAAACGAAATAAAATAAAATATTTAAAATCAAACAAAAGCAAAAACAAATCAATATATAACCAAGAAAAAAACCGATGAAAAAGAGCATAGTTGAAGAAAAACAGAAGAAACCAAGTGACGAAAGAATAAGACCCGAACCCACACAATGAAGACCAGACAAAGAAGAACAACAAAAGAAAAGACTATCCCAAACAGTGTAAATCCAGAGAAACAGAAAAACCATATAGAGAAAAACCAGACGAACTGCTACAGTGTTGGACCGGCTTGGAAGCGCACTGCCTTGTCGTTTTAAGCGAGATATAGCACATGCTAACCCGTAACCCCTGCTTACCTAGTGCCCTTTGGGACGGACTATGTGCGGGGTGCCCTAATTTTTTCATTTCGATTTTGTTGCTTTTAGTTTTAAATGATTCTAGATTTCAGAAAAGTTCCAATATTATTGAAAATTGTGAAATTTTAAAGTCAAGAAATTATAAAAACTCATGGATTTAAAAATATGTTCATGATTTAAATAAAAATGTTTACACATTTAAAGAAAGTTCATAAATCTATGCCGCTATATAGTGTGTGAATAAGTTTGAATGTGGATCGTTGGATGAACTCAATCCGACGGTCAAGAGGTGGCAAATCCAAGCGTTACTGGCAATTCGATTTCCTATCAATTTCATCAAATTCTTTCATGTCTACTATCTAGAAGTTTCCAATAATAAAAAACTTATTATAGAATCTTCCATGCATGATATTGCTCCAATTAGAGTTTCTAGCTTGAATAAAGGTGTATCCATTTATGATTTAGTCTAGATCTTCCATGCATGCTCTAGCTCCAAATCCGTGCCTCTCGCGGAAGGAAAAAAAGAGAAAACACATTTTTTTCTATTTGAGAGAGGCACGGCTCGCGGAAGCAAATTCGTCCCTCTTGCGAAAGGAAAAAAAGGAAAAATGTGTTTTATTCATTTTTGAGAGGCACGGTCGTGCCTCTCGAGAAAGCAAATCTATGCCTCTCGCGGCAGCAAAAAAAAACGTGTTTATTCACGCAAAAATGTTTTTTCTTCGATTATTTTGTCCATAAGTTAGGAAAGACCGGTGGAAAACCGAAAAGCCAAAAAACCCGAAAAACCCCATCTAAAAAGTCGAAAACGCATGCTGAAAAATAAAATACAAAAATCGAAATCCGGAGGGAGAGTCCAGAGCGTGACACGTGGCAGACGCTAAGAGCGCGCTCTCAGCGTGACACTTGGGAGGCTTCCGAATGTGTCGTGGTTTTGTCACGGCAGATGTCCTCGTGAGAAGACTAAGTCGTGAGGCTATCGCTGCTAGGTGATCGCTTGAACGGGGTTGATCGAAAACGAGGGACGCAAGTTTACACAGGTTCGGCCCCTCCGGAGGAGGCAAACGCCTACGTCCTGCTTGATTGTTTATTGATGATGATCTCCATTACAAGGTATTGCTCTTGCTACCTAGCTCTCGAGGGTTTCTAACTTAACCTTTTCGTCCCAGGGGCTCCCCTTTATATAATAGGTTGAGCCCCTAGGTTTACAGGGGAATCCGGGTTGTTCTATCACCCGTATCCTAGTCCAATTCCTACTCAACTTGCCTCCCAAGTCAGGGAGCTTTTCATCCGGGCCTCCCCACAACCCGGCCCCCTAGGGCTCCTCCTTGAGCCGACCTACTGACAAATCTGGCATGGGCCTCACAGCTTTCCTCCAACGTCATCCCGACTCGGATATGGGGCGGCCCATAGCGCCATAAGGTTCTTGGTCGGGTCGTACCATAAGCCGGGTCATAACCGGGGGGGACATCTCCAACATTAGCCCCTAGTTTAGCTTGGATTTATCCATGTTAAACTTAATCCTGAAGTGGGACAGAGGAAACTAAAATATGAAGGGTTGAAGCTCGGAGCTAACTTATGAGCCGGCTCTTCCTCGTTCCTTCAGTCATTGCCTTGCGAAAACCTGACCGGGTCAACTGATTTGCCGGTTCGTTTAGCTCATTTAGGACTTAGTAATCTTCTTGTTCAACACCATGATGTCACTTTGCTGACCTCTGATATCCACGCGTGTCATCATGGCGAATCTTTTAAATAGATATGTCAAATCTGGTCAGCACGGAAATCGGGGTGCGTTTTTAGCCACTAATTACCGCGACGGTTCGCACGTTGCAATGCGCCGCTTCGATCTCTTCTCCTTTTATAAATAGACTGTTAGGGGCCCTGCGTTTCAGTTTTACCCCGTCTTCCTCCTCTCGACGCCGACACACTCCTCCAAGCCCGTCGGACTTCAAGTGCAACGGGAGTCGCCCCCGCGCCGCCGCCGTCGGAGTTCATCTGCGCCGCCGCAACCTGCCCTATGAAGCGCGACAACTCCAACACTTCTCTGCTTAAATCTTGTGAGTACCTCATTTCTCCTCTAGGTCTTTGTAGTTCTTCGTAGTTCATCGGAGAGTTCTAAATTTCATCAGGGTTCGTCTAAAAATGTAGCCACAGATCTAGTTTTATCCTCAACTTATCTGCCAATAAGACGTGATTTTGCTTGTGTAGTACTTTTCCTTAAGGCTTTAGATCCCTTCTGCAACCCTTAGCGAGGCTCATTAGCACTTTGTCTCAATAGCTCTGCCGGAACTAGGGTTTTATTTTTATTTTCCCTGCATTTCTAGATCCATATGTAATGCTCGATTTAAACAATATTTGCTTGCGTGTATTCAACCCGGAAACTGTCGCATGGGGCTACCGGCTCTGTAGATTCCAATAGTCCTTTGCCAACTTGTACCGTTGCCGGCTCATACTTGTAATGCGTCTTGCCAGCCTACATGTGTCAACAATATATACCGGCTTGTAGAACTTAATTTCTTTTCCTGTCAGCTCATAATCCTTAACTGCATCTTGGTCGGCTTGTTATGATGCCGGTTTATACTCTCCCATGTCTTGTATTCAACTGAGAAACATGGCTCCTAAGACCAACAAAGCAATCAACTGGACCAAGTCAGGCGTATCTGACCTCTTGCTGCAAAGTTGGGTGGATTCCGGGTTGTTACCGACCAAGGATGAGATAAGCTGGCGTGAACCCAAGGAACAAACTGGCCCCAGGTTGGGTCAAAATGAGATCGTCGTATTCGGCGATCATCTGGACAGAGATTTTCGTCCGTTGGGCTCAAAGTTCTTCCATGACGTACTTCATCATTTCAACATCAGACCACATGATCTTGGCCCCAACTCTATTATGAATTTAAGTCATTTTCAAGTATTCTGCGAGGTGTATCTGCAAATAGAGCCGGAAGTCAGTCTTTTACAAGAACTAGTAAAATGCCCGTTCTATGCAACGGGATCACAAAAGACCAGGTTGAGCATTATTTACTTAAATTACAGTCAAGAGCTGATGCTCGCCATAGAACAAAAAACATATGTACCGCCAACATATTGATCAAAGTGATGTTATGTTGTTTTTTCTTTTGTCGAACATATAGTATTCCAACTAATAAGCCCTCATTCTAAGCCAAATGTTTTCTTCTTCATATTCACCTTGCAAGAGGACTTCTTCTGCTTTATAATTCCTTTCTCTAGGAAATCACTGCATATCTACTGGTACAAGAGAGAAGATTAAATGGGAGGTTATAAGTTCAAGTCCCAGCCAGCACACTATTTTTTCCTAAAAAAATCATTTCTTGTTGTAGCCTATAGTGATCGGTCTATGCATTCACCTTACATGGGCACCGCCAGCTACACTGGAGGATGCTATGCAGGTGTGATTGTGATTGCGCCGCCGGTGGCAACTCGTATCTGAAAGCCAAGAATTGAGGGGCGGCCTAGTAACTGTAACATGTATAGTTTAGAGTTTTCAGTGCTCGTCAAAATCAATAAAAATGGGAAACACCCTCTTCTGCGACGGACGACGGTGTTGTCTGTGAGCGTGCAAGGAATGCGATCGGTGGGAGGCGGATGTTGCCGGACACACGGACACAGACATTAGACACGCCGGACCAGCAGAGTTGGCCGGTGTGGAACGCCCGCAGCTCCACGCCCTCGGCAACGATGGCCTGTACCTCTTGTCGGGTGGCCAGGAGCGTAGACATCGACAACGGTGAAACAATCTTTCCCGGCGAGATGACAGAGGATATCACTCAGGGAGAAGAAGAAAAGGCCGCGCTCGATCTTCCATCGACTGTGCTGAAGTTGGATGTCCCTCTTCCACGGCCTGCACGGCAAGATCTAGGAGTACCTCAAAGCCAAATCCAATTCATTGAGACCCTAACTACAAGAACAACTATACAAGAGGAGGGATCCTCGTCCAACTCAACTTCGTCCGTCTTTGGGGAAGAGAGGGGAGGGGCCGACGGAGAGGAATTCGGGAGGGGTTCTAGAAGACTGGTTTTTTTCGTGAGAGAACGAGAAACGTCCAGACTATTGGTGTTCCCCAAAGTTCTGTCCGATGCACGGGGTGTTTTTTTTGTAAAAATCCAAGTTGAGTGGCTCGGGGATAGCCCACTCAGTCTTAGCCTTAGATTTCAAATCCGATGGCACATATGGCACGGTGGCAGGCACACCATCACCACCAACTCTCTTTTTTATAGGAGTAATGATAATGATTCTTCTGTCGTAACCACCAGACATAATGCAAAGGTGGCCCCGGTCTGGAACTTGGGGGCTGACTATTCAAAGGAGGAAAAATTCACACTTCCCCGATGTGTCTTTGGCGAGTCATCCGGAAGGATGGCATAGGACTTGGTTCTACTACAAGGACACTTCCCCTTCTGTTTAGAATAGATTGCCAGGTTATAGACCAAACCGGCTTAATGCTTCAACAAATTTCCTTGGTTTCACCCCTCCGGAAATGAGGGAGGCCTTTGGACCCATAATTTCAAAAATCCAAGCTTTGATTGCACACCGACTTACTGGTGCTGATTTGACCCGGTGCTTCGTGAGCTGGCGAGTTAAGCCTCTTAGCGTGAGGACAAGACTGATGCATCAGTATACCGGCGAGCTAACAGATGACATGCGCTTCAGTCAAGTCAAATTGACACATCCTAAATTTATGCGGTCTACCAAGAAGCTGCTTGGCGAGACCCGGGAAAAAATTGGCATAGTGGGACTGCCTCCTTCAGTAAGTGGTTCTATAACTTCATATCGAAAATATTTCCATAAGATTGATCTCTTTATTTTTGTTAGCCTACCGGCTTATTTTCTCTGTTCCAGGAAATCTCCAACTAGTGGAAAGTTGGTCCTCGAGCCGGCCCTCCTCCCCAAGGAAATACAGAAGAGTCGGGAAACAACGAGGACATTGAGGTAGATCTTGATTCTCTGGGTCACTTGTTTAATCAACTTGTTGATGTGGACTCTCCTCAGGAACAAGCTGAATCTAGCCAAGTCGGCAAAGCTGAGGTAAATCCGTTTCTAGACTTGGAACCATTTATCCCGAAGAGGATGAGACGAGCCGTCCGCAAGGTATCATTTTCTCACCTAGACGCTTACCTGGATCCACAATTTATTTTTAAGCAAGCACAATTTGCTGGAACTTCCAAGCGAAAGACCCGGAGCAACTCTGGAGAACTTTTGAGCGGCATGCCCTATGAGCCAGCTTCTCGAAGAGCGCAGACTCAAGAGCAGTTAAGCTCCACAACATCACATCCTCAAGCCGGCCAATTCAAGGAGCCAGTTGATCCTGCTGACCTGGATTATGAAAAGACTTCCCCATTGTCTAATGGGTCTAGTGGTACTCAAGTGCCGGCTTTGAACATCAACCAAGGGTAAATGCTTGAAGACTTTGTTTATGTTTGAATATTATTGCTTTGTTATCTAACTTGTAGTTGTGTTGTTCTCAGTGCTAAAGCCATAATAAAGAACAAAAGTGGCGGTCAACTTCAATTGCAGCGGAAATTGAAGTGGCTCCACAAAATCCTTTCATGGATAATCCATAAGTTCAGGATGAGCCGATTCCTTTTGATGAGCCGGTCTTTCAAAATGAGCCGATCTTCCAAAATGAGCCGGTGAGTCCTATTCGTGCCTATGCTGCTGAAGTGGGAGGCAATAGCTAATCCAGTCCCCGAGCCGGTATTGGAGCTCACTCAAGATGAGATGATGGTCACAGGAGAGAAATACACTGTTCCTCCGGAAAGTTCCACTACTTTGGCGAAAATTATAGCCAAAGAGGAGTCGTTTATCAAGGAGAAAGGCCAGGCCAGTCTGCACTTTCAATCCCTTGAAGAACTTGACGTGAATTCCTTGTACCAAGGATACCTAACCCGACTATCTGATAGCTGGGATACTGAGATCATGATGGTCAATTTGTTGTAGAGGAAATATGAGGTACACTCTTGATGCTTTGTTGCTTTCCCATGCATGTAGCCCCCAAGTCTTAAGTATAGAATGGCATGCTTGAGACTTGAGTTATATTGTAGAGCTGATTAGTGTAGCCCCCCAAGTGCCGGCTGAAATGCTTGTATTGGAGCTGGGACTTTGAAATAACTTGAGAACTAAATAGCTATAGCCCCCAAGTGGCTCAAATGCTTGTATTTGAGTTGGGACTTTGAAATAACTTGACAACTAATAGATGTAGCCCCCAAGCACCGGCTCAACTACTTGCAGTTAAGCTGGGACTTTGAATTTATATGAACCCATGTAAATTTCAAATTTTGTCTTGTTTGTGCATGATATGTTAAACCAAACAGAAACACATGCTACTGGTCTATTGAAGGATTTGAAGGCTGAAAAGAGGCTGCGAGAAAAAGCAGAACGTCTATGAGCGGATTACCACAAGTCGCTTCTTGCATGCATAGAGAAACTAGAGAAGGCCAAGGCGAGCTTTGAAGAAGAACGGGCTGGCTTGGTCAGCGTGCAGAAACGTCCGAGTCAAAACTCCGATGACCCAAGAATTGCGGACTTTGAAGCGCCATATCACTGATATGTGCATAGCCATTTTCCGTAAGCAAGTTACCTGCTTGTTTGTCAATCTTCAACAAAATACGGGTTATCAATATTGGCGATTAAGAACACCAAGGCGCCGCCTCACTATATCATGGACATGCTGAATGAGCTTTCAACTGTGCCTGAGTGGATTTCAGAATTAAAGAAGGCTGCATGTCGATCAGGGGCGATGTATGCATTGACCCGGGCTCGTTCTTATCACCCAGAGATGGAGTCGGCTCTGCTAGCAGAGGGGTTTCAAGAATTCAATGCAGATAATACCCTGTTCACAGAAAAATTGTGGAAGAATTGGATTTGACAAAATTCCAAGCCGGCTATTCTACACCCTGGAAAAAGATGATATGCCCCAGCCAAAACCAGTTGAGCTGGCATTTCCTTGCTCAAGTAAGCAACCCTTCGCCTCAGATGTTAGTACTTCAGATGTGCCCAAGGGTGACATTGTGTTTGAGGCTTTACACTCCATCAGTGGCTACCAGAAGACCCCCAGACAGAAAAAGCAAAGGAGGCGGCTCGTGAAGGAGTTGATGAGCCGACAAGTGTTGACCCGACCGAAAATGTGGACGAGTGGCAAACTGTCAACCCGGAGGGCTCCATCGCCGGCTTGCAAGGATGAGATGCTTCTGTTGTCACTTTGATTCATAAAAACTTTTGAGAAAATCTGGTCCAAATATGGCTTGTAATCTTTTGGGATATGTAACTCCTTGTGTTGGAAATGCCATCGTGCATTAAGTACTGCATCTTTACTTGCTATAAGTCAATATACTGTGTCCAGTAAAGCACTTTGTGAATATGTGATTGGAAACTGTGTCCATTCTTGCAGTATAAGCCGGTAAAATATGTCTCCAGGAATCCATGATGTAATAATCTGTTGTAAAACAGACTGCGTCCGACCCGGTCATTCTTGTGACCCAACGCCTTGGATGACCCGGTGTTTTGTATAACCCAGTGACTTGTGTGACCCGGTGTTCTGTTGACCCTATAATATTTGTACTTACACTACTGCAGGATGGTCCAAAGACGACACATCAATCAGAGACCCTTCAACGAAATTGTGTGCGATCGAGCCATCGCAAACAATATAGTTATAGCTCTGTCGCCAATAAAGAAAACTGGGTGCAATGACTGGTCCATCAGGCACGTTTGAGATGAGAGTAGCGTGTGTGTTGCAGGGCATACAATTGCTTATGAATTGTTTGCGATTAGACAAGATAACACAAACATTTCAAAAAATACATATGTGTGCGAAGTACGGCATACAGTTCACTCGGACAAACTATTTGCGTTGATCCAACAAGAACACAAAGGAGTTACCATAACAAGGTGTGTGTGATACCCAGCAAATAGTTCATTCATCAGATTTGTGTGCGAAGACCAATATTAACCCAAACGATTCATACTGACAAGTTGTGTGTGTTTTGGGCACACGGATGTTGCCAAACAATTGTCAGCGATGGATAAAATCATTACCGATGCTACGTTGGGAAGTGTCGTTTGCCTGTATTAATATCGCATATGTTTTATTATTATGACGCGTCTGCCTGCGCATCACCCCGTCCTCCTCTCTCATGTCTTGTACCGCGTTGCCGCCCGAGGATTCCAGTGCAGGCTTCGGCACCGCTTTTGGCGATGCGTCGGCTAGATGACCCCGTTCCCGCGCACAAAACCGTGCTACGACTCTAGCTTCCTGCCCGGCTCGACAAAATTCCCAAATCCCCAATGCTTGACGGCCTGCTATATAAACCCTCACGGCCGGCGACTCCACATTGCCATCATCCCCTCCCTCCCCGTAGTTAATCTAGTTTGCTTCTCCCCTAATCGCCAATGGCACCGTCCATTTGTCGTCGCTCAGCCACTCCACCAGAGGACAACTCCAGCTGGGAGGCTTCACCGCGTCGATGCGGCAGTCCTCTGAAGCGTGTAGTGCACGTGGCGTCCCTGGTGGGTGTGCGCACGCCACCCACTACACGCTCCACCACCGCTGCCCGAAGGGAGCTGCTACCAGTGGCCGCCGTGGCCGCCACCACGCCGGCAGCCACTGGGGCCGCCTTGGCCACCACCACACCATCGTCCATCTTGGCCACGACACCGCCATCAGGCGGCGAGGTCGTCACCCACTCCGCCACTGCGGCCCGAATGTGGGAGGTGGAGGCCGCCAAAGGCCCACCGTCGGGCTTCTACGTCACAAACCTTGTGTGCTACATCTACTTCCTATAGAAGGAGGTGGAGAGCCAGGTCGTGCACGCGAGAAGCTCTCCGACGCCGTGGCCACAGGAGAAGCTGCCGCGGCGGCGCAAAATGCGGAGATCTACGCCGAGTACTGCCGCTTCGAGGAGGGGCGTCTTGAGCGCCGGAGGGCAGCACTGGCAGGCAACAGACACGACTCCACCAACTCGTGGGCAGGCTCCTCCTCCACTGGCCCTTACTGAGCGCGCTCAATTCTGCTGGAAGTAGTACAAAGCCCCTTCGTAGTACTAGTATTTAGGGGCTATTTTGTTCAGTTCATCTAACTATAGATATGGTTGAACTGTACCACGTACTTTAAATTAGCTAGTATATATAGTTGAACTAGCTATTTCAGTACGTGGTTGGCAACAATTGGGGAAAAGTTTGTTCGGTTTAGCTGCCGAGTTGAACTATTTTGTACAAAGACCACTGCTTAATGTATGAATGAAATCCATGTTTAGTGAATTTCAGTTGCAAACTTGCACCCTAATTGTGATTTTGTTCCTGCAAAATTTGACAAATGCCAGTGCTACAATGTTGACAAATGCCAATGTTACCAGCTCGACAAATGCCAATGTTTTCGATCTAACAAATGACAATTTACCCAATATGATAGGTGCAAATCTTCCTAGGTTATCTGTACTAAGCACACGTGTCATATTAGAGAAACGTTTGCGATGACGCATTGCACCAATCCTTCGCACCAATTTTTCACTTGGTTTATGGGCGAAGGAAAGATAGATGTCGATCTGCAAACGGGTATTCAACCTGAACCATTTGTGATGAGTGTTTATTCAGAGAAAACAATGTTCGTTTTTGTTTACTATGTGAATTCAGTGATAAATACTTCGTTTATCAAACCATAGATTTCATTCAGTCAACCTTTGACTTTACATTCATACGATCGAGATACAATATAAAGAAAACTAGTTGCAGCGGCGGCGGCGTCCTGCACTGGTGTTGTCGTGCTCCGGGGCGCAGTTGTTCAGTTCTTCAAATGAGACCAAAATGTTATGGACTTTCCAATCAAAGAGCCGGTCGTCGTGCGATCGACGGGCGCGGGGCCGGGGGGCTGTGACTAGTGGCGTTGCGAGGAAGCTGTCGACGGCGGCGGCCCAATCCGCTGAGGGGGCCGTGACGGGTGCAGTCGCACACATGTGCACAGGCGCGGTGGGTGCAGGCAGGCGCATAAGGACATACGCCGTGGGTGTAGGCACGTGCACGATGACCGGCGCGGCGTGTGCAGGGGTGCGCACGAGCACGAGCGCAGGAGGAGGCGCTGGTGCTTGCACGTACACGAGCTCGCACGGGTCTGCGGGGACCTCCCCGACGCCCGCGGTTTCCAGCACTGCGATGATGCTCGACGACCAGCCCGTCAATGCCATGGGGAAGGTTGCTGGCGCGGGCGCGGGGATGGTTGCTGGCGAGTGTGCCAGGACAACATCCGCTGCGACATGCAGCTCTTCCAGGGCCATGTCCATGGTGTCCCATTCGTCTTTATGTTCTGTCTCCTCCGGCTCGGTGTCGACTTCACCAATCCGGAAGACTAGTGGCATATGATCCTTGTGTGCCATGGCGTAAGTCACCGTCGAGGTCTGAATGATGGAGGAGAATGGGACGCAAAGATATATAGAGGATTGTGAGTGAGTGGGCGGTAAATCCGCCTATTAAACGACGGCTTGGGTGCCATTGATGGACAAGTTGGAAGCGAGGTGGGCGGATATGGAGGTCAAAGGGCTCGCTTCCCGGTGAGCCTGCGACATACTGCCCGCACGCCTCTCGATGAGCCTGCGCAGCGGAGGCCAGCTTGCACGCCTCCCGTCAACTCAAGCAGCTGCTCGCACGGCACCTCCTAGGCCCTAGGCAATAAAAGAGTGTGATGCTTCGCAACATGTAAGGGCAGTAGAACACCCACGGTTTGAAAATAATGCAACCGTTTGCGTGGAAACGTGACAGTCCTTTGTTCCAAAAAGCTTTTGTTCGCTATTAATGTGTGCGCCTTTTCCCAAAGTGGACACAAAAAATACCATAGCATATTTGTGCTGTATCATGACGCCATGCCCAATTTCTTGAATTTTGTGCGAGTTCTAGATTTACTATAATGTAAAGTAATATTCTCAATGTTGGCTCTAGAAGAAAAAATATATTAAAAAATGAGTCTCAAATAGGAAAACAAAATGCTATGACGCCTTTATGTGCCATGTCATGACACCATGCCAAGTTTCATTAATTAATGTATAAAAATGGACAAACAAACCCTGAATAATTCCATATTTAGCACGACACTCATATTGGTCTATGTTGCCTCTAGAATTGGTTCAAGCGAGAAGAGGCAGCGGATGTCGTTTCGCGCACATAAGGTGACTTGTTCCATATCGGAACCACAAAGCTTCCCGTAAGTAACTCCGGTTTGTAAGGGGTTTGTGCCAATACTTGTCCCAAATTGGTCAAGTTTTTACCACGACACATATGTGCCATGTTCATGACACCATGCCAAGTTTCATGAATCTTCTGACGAGTTTTTGATTTACATGATTTAAAACCCGAGTTTCTTAATGTTTGGGTGGTCGAGCCAAGACCCCGAGATGTTTGAAATTCATTCCCATATCTTGCATGGGACCTAAAGATGCATTTACACTTATATGATTTTTCAACCCATTTTGATGCACCGGACCTTGTGATTGTAGTTAAAATTTGAATTATGCACATTAAATATTGCATATAAAAGTCAATTAATGTATAAAAATGCCAAACGAACCATGTATAATTTCATATTTTGGCACGCCACTCATTTTGATCTATGTTGCCTCTAGAAATAGTTCAAGACGAGAAGAGACAGCGGATGTTGATTCGCCCACGTAAGGTGGCACGTTCCATATCGAAACCACAAAGCTTCCCATGAGAAGCTCCAGTTTGTAAGGGGCTTGTGCCAAAACTTGTCCCAAATTGGACATTTTATTTACCAGGGTACATATAAGGGGCTCCAGTTTGTAAGGGGCTTGTGCCAAAACTTGTCCCATAAGAAGCTCCAGTTTGTAAGTTTGAAATTCATTCCCATATCTTGCTTGGGGTCCAAAGAATGCAACCATGGACACTTATATGATTTTTCAGCCCATTTTGATGCACCGGGCCATGTGATTTTAGTTCAAATTTTAATTATCCACATTAAATGCCTAGAAAACTCAATTAATGTATAAAATTGCAAAAGAACCCTGAATAATTCCATATTTTAGCAAGACACTCCTGCCGGTCTATGTTGCCTCTAAAAAAAGTTCAAGGCGAGAAGATGAGCGGATGTCATTTTGCCCACGTAAGGTGACGTGTTCCCTGTCGGAACCACAAAGCTTGCCATGAGAAGCTCCGGTTTGTAAGGGATTTGTGCCTAAACTTGTCCCAAATTGGACATTTTTTCTACCATGGCACATATGTGCCATGTCATGACAACATGCCAAGTTTTTAGAATTTCTGACGCGTTTTGGATTTACAATAATTTAAAAACCTAGTTTCTCAACGTTTGTGGCCGAGCCAAGATGCCGAGATGTTTGAAATTCATTTCCATTTCTTGCCCGTGACCTAAAGATGACACCATGGACACAAATATTAATTTTCAACCCATTTCGATTCACCGGACCTTGGGACGATAGTTCAAATATGAATTATACACATTAAATGTCTAGAAAACTCAATTAATGTATAGAAATGCCAAACGAACCCTGAATAATTCCATATTTTAGCATGACACTGCTATTGGTCCGTGTTCACTGCAGGTAAATCTTATTGCAATCCAAACACCGTCCTTTGCCGAAGTAACCTCATTTTTTTTAAAACATTTTGAAATTAAGTCTTTCACAAACAGTTTATGATCATGAATCGTGTGTGATGCAGTAGAAAATATCTTGGGCCAATCCTCATACCTGCATGGCTTAGCCTGGAAGCTTCATCGACTACAGTCCACCGCCGACTAGTTTACCACACTGACTCCTCAGACCATTTTACTGTTCAATCATCACCGATGAAACATGGGGATGTGGATCCCCGTCGTGAGGGCAACTTCGGCAACCCACTCCTGCCCGAGCGCGGTCGCATCAGCCATGAGCGCGCTCTCAACATGCTTGAATGTGACCGCTACCTTCGACAGGGTGGCTGCAGCAACTGAAAGGGCAGCTGCTGCAGCTGAGAGGGCGGCAACAACAATTGTGACGTTGATAGCAAATGGCGAGAACAACACATCAGCTGTCAGTTTCTCGGCGGTCGTCGTAGCCCTGATGGCGGACGCCTAGTCCCATCTAGAGGCCGCCCACGCCCATCTCATGTCGGTCACTGCACAAATCACAGCTGCCTTCTCCGACACCGGTCGACAACCCACATCCAACGGGTTGGTAATCGCTGAGTGTGCTCGAGCAGGCGTCCGTTCGTCGGCGGCCTCCCTAGCCAAGATTGTGGCCGTCCATGCCCGAACCAAGGCCGCCCACTCCCGGCTCATGGCAGCCTTATCCAAAAAGATGGTGGACGAGGACTGCGAGATGCTGGTGGAGTATGTGGCGATGGATGCCATGGATTTCCTTACCCCGAAGGTCATCGAGCGGGAGCTGGTCATCGAGGAGGCGGCGAAGATCGACGAATGCGAGGCGGAATATTAGTCTCTATTTAGAGCAATGGTCTTTTGTTAGAGTAATGTTTAGGTCAACTAACTAATGTTTATTTTCTCGATTAAGTAAGTGCGGGCGGTGTTGTAGGCTCTTTTGTGTAGTACTCAACTTGAAAGTGTTGTTAAATTAAGCAATGACGCCGATGACCAATGTACCGAGGGGAATTCGAACCAAAATTTGACGCCGTATCCCCATTTTCTCTTCCAAATGAAAATGAAATGCAAGTACCGTATGCTATGTAGTACCGATATCTTACGCCGGAAGCTTGGAGACCAAAATTTCCATGTTCAGTCTCATCACACACGGGATAAACTATAGGATTCGTTTGTGTTGTTGGATATCGCACATAATTCTGTTAAAGGGACTGTGTTTGATGTGACTGTGCGCGCTAGTTTTTCGCTGCATCGAACGAAAATTTGGGCTGCCGCGCAAATATCTACCTCCTCCACCCCTCTTACCAACCAAAAGCCACATTTTCCCCTGCTTCCCCCTTCCTTTCGTAAGTTCAACCTTCACTGCTTGCTTGCAGCGCCGCCTCCTCGCCGGTGACGCTCCTTCCTGCTGCTCGGCCTCCTCCATCTAGTCAGGTAATCAACACCTTCCCCCATACCCCCTCCCCCTCCACCCCTCCTCCATCCCACATGCCCTGACCACCGGCGCGACACCTTCCACCAAAATCACCGGCCCACCCCCCACATAATCGCTGCCGAAAGAATGGTGCACACAGTATAGCCAAGATCTCAAGGAGCATCTGGCAGCGGAGAAGCAAATTGCGGCCGCACGCGCGGATGATGCCGCGATGGCTGCCATGCGTGCCGACACCTAGATCTTGGAGTAGCACCTCGCCGTACGCCTCGCGCGCGGACGGCGCCATGCGGTTGGCTGATTTAAACAATAGCTTGTTGTGTTTTCTCGAGGGCTCCGCTGGTGCCTTCGATGACGACTACGAGTTGTTTTCTAAGCATGCCCGTGCTTTCCTCAACTCCAGAGCCGGCAGGTTGGTGCCCGGACAGGCTGAGGACACTCACCACTATGAGGAGGGTGTTAGGTTCTACCATAGGTGCATCGAATGCAAATTAAAATTTTCCTACGCGGAGAACAACCAAGAACATGCTACGGAGATGGATCACAGATCGTTACCACTAGACGCGCAGTGCCGTGCAGCGGAAGTAGAGTTGGGGCAGCGCGTCCACGAGATCCATCTCCTCCTCGTCCGATCTCCCTCGAACAGCCGGTCACCGGATCCCACGTACAGGTTCGTCGGAGCGGCGCAAGTGCACCGCCTCTAATGGTATCCACACATGCAGGAGGAACACCGTGCGGCGGACTGCTAGGTTCGATCACACAGTTCGATGACGAGTGGAGGTGGCTAGTTGCAACACATGCAAAGCCCTAATGACGGCACCAAAACGATCAACCAGATGGGTGTGCCGCACCTCCACTATATATAGGCATCCGGCGCGGGCTCAACTTTTGGGCCTCGCACGGATCCTAAAGCCCACGTGTTCCTTCCCTTAAGCGCGCGACCCCTTAGGTTCTCATTCACTTGGTCGCGAGTCAGATCACATCCGACTCGACTAGTCGGTAGTGGCTGATAACCCACAAGTATTGGGGGTCGATCGCAGTCCTTTCGATAAGTAAGAGTGTCGAACCTAACGAGAAGTAGAAGGAAATGACAAGTGGTTTTCAGCAAGGTAATTTCTGCAAGCACTAAAATTGTAGGTAACATATAGTTTGATAGCAAGATAATTGGTAACGAGAAAGTAACAGTAACGGTAAATAATGTGCAACAAGGTAGCCCAATCCTTTTGTGGCAAAGGACAGACCAGAACAGTCTCTTATAATAGGCAAAGTGTTCTTGAGGGTACACGGGAATTTCATCTAGTCTCTTTATCATGTTGGTTTGATTTGCGTTCGCTACTTTGATAATTTGATATGTGGGTGGACCGATGCTTGGGTGTTGTTCTTACTTGAACAAACCTCCCACTTATGATTAACCCCCTCGCAAGCATCCGCAACTACGAGAAAAGTATTAAGATAAAATCTAACCATAGCATTAAATATTTGGATCCGAATCAGCCCCTTATGAAGTAGCGCATAAACTAGGGTTTAAGCTTCTGTCACTCTAGCAACCCATCATCTAATAACTACTCCACAATGCATTCCCTTCGGCCCAAGGATGGTGAAGTGTCATCTAGTCGACGTTCACATGACACCACTAAGGGAATCACAACATACATATCATCAAAATATCAAACACATATCAAATTCACATGATTACTTGCAACATGACTTCTCCCGTGACCTCAAGAACAAAGGTAACTACTCACAAATAATATTCATGCTCAAGATCAGAGGGGTATTAAATAGCATAATGGATCTGAACATATAATCTTGCACCAAATAACCATATAGTAATCAACTACAAGATGTAATCAACACTACTAGTCACCGACAGGTACCAATCCGAAGTTCCGGTACAAAGATCGAACACAAGAGATGAACTAGGGTTTGAGAGGAGATGGTGCTGTTGAAGATGTTGATGAAGATTGGCCTCCCAAAGATGAGAGGGTTGTTGGTGTTGGAAATATGCCCTAGAGGCAATAATAAAATAATTATTATCATATTTCCTTGTTCACGATAATCGTTTATTATCCATGCTATAATTGTATTGATTGGAAACTTAGATACATGTGTGGATACATAGACAACACTGTGTCCCTAGTGAGCCTCTACTAGACTAGCTCGTTGATCAAAGATGGTTAAGGTTTCCCGACCATGGACATGAGTTGTCATTTCATAACGGGTTCACATCATTAGAAGAATGATGTGATGGACAAGACCCAACCGTAAGCATAGCATCTGGTCGTGTTAGTTTATTGCTACTGCTTTATCCATGTCAAGTATATGTTCCTACGACCATGAGATCATGCAACTCCCGGACACCGGAGGAGTGCCTTGTGTGTATCAAATGTCGCAACGTAACTGGGTGACTATAAAGGTACTCTATAGGTATCTCCGAGGGTGTCTGTTGGGTTGACGTGAATCGAGACTAGGATTTGTCACTCCGTATGACGGAGAGGTATCTCCGGGCCCACTCGGTAAAACAACATCACACGAAGCTTGCAAGCAATGTGGCTAAGGATTTAGTCATGGGATCTTGTATTACGGAACGAGTAAAGAGGCTTGCCGGTAACAAGATTGAACTAGGTATGGAGATACCGACGATCGAATGTCGGGCAAGTAACATACCGATGGACAAAGGGAACTATATTCGGGATTGTTTGAATCCTTGACATTGTAGTTCAACCGATAAAGATCTTCGTAGAATATGTAGGAGCCATTATGGGCATCCAGGTCCCGCTATTGGTTATTGACCGGAAAGTGTCTCGGTCATGTCTGCATAGTTCTCGAACCTGCAGGGTCTGCACACTTAACATTCGGTGACGATTTGGTATTGTTGAGATGTATGTGTTGGTGACCAAAGGTCGTTCGGAGTCCCGGATGAGATCCCAGACGTCACGAGGAGCTCCAGAATGGTCCGGAGGTAAAGATTGATATATAGGAAAGTGGTATTCGGGTTTCAGAAAGGTTTCGGGTGTTTCCAGTATTGTACCGGGAGTGCCGAAAGGGTTCCGGGGGTCCACCGGGAGGGGCCCACCCATCCCAGGGGCTACACGGGCTGAAGAGTTGGCGCACCAGGCCCTGGTGGGCTGGGCAGCTGACCCCAATGGCCCGTGCGCCTAATAGGTGGTAGGTGGGAGGAGTCGAAGAGGGGAGGGACTCCTCCCTAGGGCGCGCCCCACCTCCCTTGTGGGAGGTGGACACCTCCTTGGCCGCCGGCCCTAGGGGAAACCCTAGGGCGCCACCCCTCCTCCCTTCCCCCTATATATAGTGGAGAGATGAGATGGAAGCCGCACCCCTGAAGCCATGGCGCAGCCTCTCTCTCTCTCTCGTAGATCTTCTCTTCTAGATCGGTTTCGGTAGTGCTTGGCGAAGCCCTGTCGGAACAGCTCCACCACCACCGCCACCACGCCGTCGTGCTGCCGGAGATCTCATCTACCTTCCCGCCCTCACTTGTTGGATCAAGGAGGCGGAGACGTCATTGAGCTGTACGTGTGCTAAACGCGGAGGTGCCGTCTGTTCGGCGCTAGATCGGAACAGAACAAGATTGGATCGCGAGACGGATCGTGATTGGATCACGAAGACGTTCGACTACACCAACCGCGTTTCTTAACGCTTCCCTCTTAGCGATCTACAAGGGTATGCAGATGCACTCCCCCTCTCATACCTGTTGATCTCCATAGATAGATATTGGGTGTTCGTAGGAATTTTTTTGTTTCCCATGCAACGTTCCCCAACAGTGGCATCATGAGCTAGGTCTATGCGCAGATAACATGCACGAGTAGAACACAATAGAGTTTGTGGGCGTTGATGTTCAGATTGCTTACTTCCTTAGTCTTATCTTGATTCGGTGGTATTGTGGGATGAAGCGGCTCAGACCAACCTTACTCGTCCACATACGAGAGGCCGGTTCCATCGACTGACATGCACTTGTTGCATAAGGATCGCTAGCGGGTGTCTGTCTCTCCCACTTTAGTTGAATTGGATTCGACAGAGGTAGTCCTTGTAGAAGGTTAAATAGCAACTTGAATATCACCATTGTGGCTTTGCGTAGGTAAGAACGGTTCTTACTAGTTACCCATAGCAGCCACGTAAAACTTGCAACAACAAAGTAGAGGACGTCTAACTTGTTTTTGCAGGGCATGTTGTGATGTGATATGGCCAATGACATGATGTGATATATGTGATGTATGAGATGATCATGTTTTTGTATAGATTATCACGACTTGCATGTCGATGAGTACGGCAACCGGCAGGAGCCATAGGGTTGTCTTTAATTATTTTCGTTTTCTTTTGCTTTTCCTTATCGCTATGAGTTAGCAATAGTTGTACAAGCAATAGTTGGTGCAACAACCACATGACGACACAATGATGGATATCATGGTGTCATGCCGGTGACGATGGAGATCATGCCGGTGCTTTGGAGATGGATATTGATACGTCTCCAACGTATCGATAATTTATGAAGTATTCATGATATATTCACCTATGTTTACAATACTTTTATATGGTTTTGATGCACTTTATATGATTTATTTAGAACTAACCCGGACTGACGCTATTTTCAGCAGAACTACCGTGGTGTTGTTTTTGTGCAGAAAATGAAAGTTCTCGGAATCGCCCGAAACTTTTTGACGATTTTTTGGAACAGAAGAGGTACTAGACGCTTCGTGGGAGGGCCAGACGAGCCACGAGGTGGGCACAACCCACCAGGGCGCGCCTTGGTGTATCGTGCCCACCTCGTGGCCCATCTTGGTGTGAAACCATCAGAAATAACCCTAGACTCTCCGCTCTGCCGCCGCAACTCTCTGTATCGACGAAAAACCAATCTGGAGGCGTTCCAGTACCCTGCCGGAGAGGGTAGATCATCTCCGGTGGCCATCTTCATCATCCCGGCGGAGGCCATGACGAGGAGGGAGTAGTCCACCCTCGGGGCTGAGGGTATGTACCAGTAGCTATGTGTTCAATCTCTCTCTCTCTCGTGTTCTTGAGATGTCACGATCTTGATGTATCACGGGCTTTGTTAATATAGTCGGATCATATGATGTTATTCCCTTGCTATCATGTTGTGATGAATTGAATCTTTCCCTTTGAGATATCATTATGTTGGATTGAATATTGGATTTGAGAACACTTGATATATGTCTTGCATGTGGATACCCGTGGACAATGGGGTGTTCTATTGATCCACTTGATATATGTTTTGGTACTCAACTTGCGGATTCCCGCGGTGACATTGGGGTAATCTATGCATAGGGGTTGATACACGTTCTTGTCCTACTTTCTGCAATAGAAATCTTGGGGTACTCTTTGAGGTTCTTTGTGTTGGATTAAGCATTATGAATCTGAAATTGTTTGATGCGTATCATATAATTAACTCCTGGATACTTGTGGTGACATTGGAGTATCTAGGTGACATTAGAGTTGGTTGATGCATATCATATGGTGTTATTCTAGTACGAACTCTTAGATAGATCGAACAGAAAGGATAACTTGATGTTATCTTAGTACGAACTCTTGAATAGATTGATCAGAAAGGATAACTTTAAGGTGGTTTCGTACCCTACAAACAATTTCTTCTTATGTTCTCCGCTAGATAAGAACTTTGGAGTGATTCTTCGTTGCACGTTGAGGGATGGTTATGTGATCCAATTATATTAGCATTGTTGAGAGATTGCACTAGCAAAAGTACGGACCCTAGGCCTTGTTTTCAAGCATTGCAATACCGTTTGTGCTCACTTTTGTCACTTGGTACCTTGCTGTTTTTATATTTTCAGATTATAAAAACCTATATCTACCAGTTCTTCGCCTAACTAGTGCACCTATACAATTTGCCATTGTATTGGGTGTGTTGGGGACACAAGAGATTTCTTGTATTTGATTGCAGGGTTGTTTGAGAGAGACCATATTCATCCTATACCTCCCACAGATTGATAAACCTTAGGTCATCCACTTGAGGGAAAATTGCTACTGTCCTACAAAACTCTGCGCTTGGAGGCCCAACAAAGTCTACAAGAATAAAGTTGAAGTAGACATTAGATATCAAAAGCACAAGATGATGATGGCCATATCACGTCACTTATTATGATTTGCATGTGATGTTTATCTTTTTATGCATCTTATTTTGCTTAGGACAACGGTAGCATTATAAGATGAACCTTCACTAAAATTTCAAGATAAAATTGTGTTCTCCCCGAGTATGCACCATTGCGAAGGTTCGTTGTTTCGAAGCACCTCATGATGATCGGGTGTGATAGACTCTACGTTCGCATACAACAGGTGTAAGCCAGATTTACACGCGCGGAATACTTGGGTTAAACTTGATGAGCCTAGCATGTACAGACATGGCCTCGGAACACAAGAGACCGAAAGGTCGAACATGAGTCATATAGTAGATATGATCAACATGGAGATGTTCACCATTGAAACCACCTCATCTCACGTGATGATCGGACTTGGGTTGGTGGATTTGGATCATGTTACACTTAGACAACCTGAGGGATGTTGATTTGAGTGGGAGTTCTTTAGTAATATGATTAATTGAACTCATTATCATGAACATAGTCTAAATTGTCTTTGCAAAATTATGTTGTAGATCAATGGCTCGCGTAGTAGCTCCCCTGAATTTTAATGCATTCCTGGAGAAAGCTAAGTTGAAAGATCATGGAAGTAACTATGCAGACTGGGTCCGTAATCCGAGGGTTATCCTCACGGCTTCGCAAAAGGCTTATGTCCTTGATGCAACGCTTGGTGCGCCACCCCCTCCAGCGTCGTCTGTGGACGTTGTGAATGCCTAGCAGGCACGTTCTGATGACTACTTGATAGTTCAGTGCGCCATGCTGTACGGCTTAGAATCGGGAATTCAACGCCATGGAGCATATGAGATGTTCCAGGAGTTGAAGTTAATATTTCAAGCAAATGCCCGGATTGAGAGGTATGAGACCTCCGATATGTTCTTCTCCTGCAAGATGGAGGAGAATAGTTTTGTCAGTGAACATCTGCTCAGAATGTCTGGGTACTACAACCGTTTGAATGATTTGGGAGTCCAGCTTCTGCCCGAAACGGTCACTGACAGAATTCTCCAGTCACTGCCACCTAGCTTCAAAGGCTTCGTGATGAACTATAATATGCAAGGGATGGAAAAGTCTGTCTCCGAGCTATTCGCGATGCTGAAAGTCGCAGAGGTAGAAATCAAAAAGGAGCAACAAGTGTTGATGGTGAATAAAACCACTAGTTTCAAGAAAGGCAAGGGAAAGAAGGGTAACTCCAAGAAGGGTGGCTAGCAAGTTGCCGCTCCCGTGAAGAAACCCAAGGCTGGACCCAAGCTTGAGACTGAGTGCTTCTATTGCAAGGGCACTGGGGGCCACTGGAAGCGGAATTGCCCCAAGTACCTGGCTGATAAGAAGGCTGGCAACGTCAACAAAGGTATATTTGATATACATGTTATTGATGTGTACCTCACTGGCTCTCGTAGTAGTGCCTGTGTATTTGATACCAGTTCGGTTGCTCATATTTGTAACTCGAAACGGGAACTGCGGAATAAACGAAGGCTGGCGAAGGATGAAGTGACGATGCGCGTCAGAAATGGTTTCAAGGTTGATGTGATCGCCGTCGGCACGCTCTCTCTTCAATTACCATCGGGATTAGTAGTAAACCTAAATAATTGTTATTTGGTGCCTGCGTTGAGCATGAACATTATATCTGGATCTTGTTTATTGTGAGACGGTTATTCATTTAAATCAAAAAATAATGGTTGTTCTATTTATATGAGTAACATCTTTTATGGTCATGGACCCAATGTGAATGGTTTATTTTTTATTGAATCTCGATAGTAGTGATATACACGTTCATAACATTGCTGCCAAAAGATGCAATGTTAATAATGATAGTACCACTTTCTTGTGGCACTGCCGCTTAGGTCATATTGGTGTAAAACGCATGAAGAAGCTCCATGCTGATGAACTTTTGGAATCACTCGATTTTGAATCGCTTGATACATGCGAACCATGCCTCTTGGACAAGATGATGAAAACCACGTTCTCTGGTACAATGGAGTGGGCAAGTGACTTGTTGGAAATCATACATACTGATGTGTGCTATCCGACGAGTGTTGAGGCGCGCGGTGGATATCGTTACTTTCTTACCTTCACTGAAGATTTAAGTAGATATGGGTATATTTACTTGATGAAGCACAAGTCTGAAACATTTGAAAAGTTCAAGGAATTTCAGAGTCAAGTAGAAAATCATCGTAACGAGAAGATAAAATTTCTACGATTTGATCGTGGTGGAGAATATCTGAGTTATGAGTTTGGTATGCATTTGAGACAATGTGGAATTGTTTCACAACTTACGCCACCTAGAACACCACAGCGTAATGGTGTGTCCGAGCGTCGCAATCGTACTCTATTGGGTATGGTGCGATCTATGATGTCTCTCACTGAGCCGTATTCACTTTAAATAGGGCACCATCAAAGTCCGTTGAGACGACACCGTATGAATTATGGTTTGGCAAGAAACCTAAGCTGTCGTTTCTTAAAGTTTGGGGTTGCGACGCTTATGTGAAGAGACTTGAACCTGATAAGCTCGAACCCAAAGCGGACAAATGCGTCTTCATAGGTTACCCTAAGGAAACAGTTAGGTATACCTTCTATCTCAGATCCGAGGGCAAAGTATTTGTTGCTAAGAACGGGTCCTTTCTCGAGAAAGAGTTTCTCTCGAAAGAATTGAGTGGGAGGAAGGTAGAACTTGATGAGGTTATTGAACCTTCACTTCAATTGGATGGTAGCTCAACGCAGAAAGATGTTTCTGCAACACCTACACCAAATGAAGAGGAAGCTAATGATGATGATCATGAAACTTCAGATCAAGTTACTACCGAGCCTCGTAGGTCGACAAGGAATCGTACCGCCCCTGAGTGGTACGGCAATCCTGTCTTGCAGGTCATGTTGTTAGACAACAGTGAACCTACGAGCTATGAAGAAGCGATGGTGGGCCCGGATTCCAACAAATGGCTAGAGGCCATGAAATCCGAGATAGGATCCATGTATGAGAACAAAGTGTGGACTTTGGAGAACTTACCATATGATCGTAAGGCCATACAGAATAAATGGATCTTTAAGAAAAAGACGAACGCGGATGGTAATGTCACCGTCTATAAAGCTCGACTTGTTGCAAAAGGGTTTTCACAAGTTCAAGGAGTTGACTATGATGAGACTTTCTCTCCCGTAGCGATGCTTAAGTCCGTCAGGATCATGTTAGTGTTGGGTTCTATCATAGGTGCATCGCATGCCACTTAAAATTTTCCTATGCGCAGAACATCCAAGAACTTGCTACGGAGATGGATCACAGATCGTTACCACTAGACGCGCAGTGCCGTGCATCGGAAGTAGAGTTGGGGAAGCGCGTTCGTGTGGTCTGTCTCCTCCTCGTCCGATCTCCCTCGAACAGCCGATTCGATCTCCCTCGCGCAGCCGGTCGGCGGATCCCACGTACAGGTTCACCGGAGCAGCGCAAGTGCACCGCCTCTAACGGTATCCGCGCGTGCAGGAGGAACACCGTGCGGCGGACTGCTAGGTTCGATCACACAGTCGGCGGCAGCAAGTGGAGGTGGCTAGTTGCAACACATGCAAAGCCCTAATGACGGCACCGGAGCTATCAACCCGATGGGTGTGCCGCACCTCCACTATATATAGGCATCCGGCGCGGGCTCAACTCTTGGGCCTCGCACGGATCCTAAAGCCCACGTGTAGTTCCTTCCCTTAAGCGCGCGACCCCTTAGGTTCTCGGTCACTTGGTCACGAGTCAGATCACATCCGACTTGACTAGTCGGTAGCGGCCTCTAGCAAAGCGTGCCGACTCCAAGTGTCCGATGAAGCTGGTTAGGCGAACCTGTACTTCATACTTCCGTTCCCTTTGCCACACGATATATGTTGTCATGCTCAAGGCGACACGGTCATCCTTGTTGTAGCACGACCTCTTTCTCGTTCCGGTGAATCCGACCAACACTTCGGATTATCTCATAATCCTCATCGCATGGCCATGCTTATCCAGGTCGGATCACCCGAGGGGCCCAGAGTATATCTCTCCTCATCGGAGGGGCAAATCCCATCTTGCTCGACCACGTCTCGCAACATGGGTCTGGAAAAGCCCGAAACCTACCTTTATAACTACCCTGTCACGGAGTAGCGTTTCGTCGGCCCAAAGCAAGTCTGTCACCATCCCGAGTACATGCGCCAGCTCAGGTCTTAGGACACAGAACGTATGTTGTACTAGAGACTCACATATGACCTATCGCTGCGTCTCATAGTTGGGTCTGTCCAACTCAGACCTTATCTCGACTCGGATCCGACTACGTGGAATCCGACCAGATCTTTCTGAGTCCATATTATCCGGCTAGCATCCAATGCTACATGGTCAGTGAGACCGAACCATCCACCGTGTCATATGCTAGTCTAACTGGCTGAGTGTCCACACAACCTTTATGACTAGGGACCATTTAGGACAGTCATCATACAATGCATAGTCTCACAAACAAGTCACGTCTTGTTAATACACATCACTGATAATGTCCAAGGACTATCTTTATTCATAAACACAAAGGAAATATCATCATACATGATTGCCTCTAGGGCATATCTCCAACAGTCTCCCACTTGCACTAGAGTCAATCAAATAGACATCGAATGCCCATAGCTCTAACATGCCCCTCATGCTTGGGTTGTGGGAGCGGCTTAGTCAACGGATCTGCAATATTTTCATTCGTATGAATCTTGCATAAATTAGTATCACCATTCTTTACGAGCTTTCGTATCAGGTGGTACTTTCGGTCTATGTGCCTGGTCTTGTGGTGTTGTCTCGGCTCCTTGGCCTGTGAGATGGCACCTGAATTGTCACAATACAGGTCCAACGGTTTTGCCCAGCCCGGGAACACACCAAGATCCTCCAGGAACTACTGAATCCAAACACCTTCCTTTGCGGCTTCACAAGCCGCAATGTATTCGGCCTCTGTTGTGGAGTCGGCCATCGTATCTTGCTTAGAACTCGTCCAACTCACTGCTCCTCCATTCATGACATACACGAATCTAGTTTGCGATCGACAATCATCCCTGTCGGTTTGGAAACTAGCATCAGCGTAACCCTTTGCGTAGAGCTCCTCCTCACCTTCATAAACTAGGAACATCTCTTTAGTCCTTTTCAGGTACTTCAGGATAGTTTTCATCGCTGCCCAGTGACTCTCACCTGGGTCAGCCTGGTATCTTCTTGTTAAGCTTATTGCATAGGCAACATCAGGCCGAGTACATAGCATGTCATACATGATGGATCCTATTGCCGAAGCATATGTAATCCTACTCATCCGATTTCGCTCATCCGAAGTCGTAGGACTCTGGGTCTTGCTTAGCCTTATACCATGTGAGATGGGCAAGAACCCTTTCTTGGCCTCACTCATGTTGAACCGCTTCAACACTTTGTCTATGTACGTGCTCTGGCTTAAGCCGAGCAGCCTTCTCGGTCTATCTCTATAGATCTTGATGCCTAAAATGTATACTACTTCTCCAAGGTTTTTCGTTGAAACATGCCATTCAATGATTCCTTGACTGAGTTCAGCATCAAAACATCATTTCCGATCAGCAGTATGTCATCCACATACAGGATCAAAAATACTACCGAGCTCCCACTAGACTTCTTGTATAAACAATAGTCCTCTTTGTTCTTGATGAAACCAAGGTCAACGATGACTTCATCAAAACGAATGTTCCAACTCCGAGCTGCTTGCTTCAATCCATAAATGGATCTCTTGAGCTTGCATATTTTACTAGCATTATTTGGATCGACAAAACCTTTAGGCTGTATCATGTATACATCCTCCTTTAAATTTCCATGAAGGAAAGCTGTTTTGACATCCATCTGCCATATCTCATAATCGAAATATGCAGCTATAGCTAGTATGATCCTCACCGACTTTAGCATCGCTACCGGCGAGTATGTCTCGTCGTAGTCAATTCCTTGAACTTGTCCATGACCTTTAGCGACAAGCCGAGCTTTGTGGATCTGAACATTTCCATCCACATCGGTTTTCTTCTTAAAGACCCATTTGCAACCAATGGCAATTACGCCAGGTGGCGGATCAACCAAGTCCCAGACTTGATTATCATCCATGGACTTTAACTCGGATCTCATGGCCTCCAGCCATGCCTTGGAATTTGGGCTGCCATCGCTTCCGCATACGTGGCCGGCTCGTCGCTTTCTAGCAACAACACATCGCGCACTCTACGCAATCTTTCCGACCTTCGTGGCTCCGGTGCCGAATCATCTACGGGTTCCCTGACCAACTCCGGTATGATCTCATCACCAGCCGAGTTGTCCCCGAGTGGCTCTCGAATTTCTTCGAGTCGCACCGTTCTCCCACTGGCTTCCCGACTGAGAAACTCTTTGTCTAGGAAAACCCCGTTCCGAGCAACAAACACTTTGTTCTCTTCTCGGTTGTAGAAGCTGTATCACAAGGTTTCCCTCGGATATCCCACGAATATGCATTTATCCAACTTGGGTGTAAGCTTGTCTGACATGAGCCGCTTGACAAATGCTTCACAGCCCCAAATCTTTAGAAAAGACAAACTAGGACTCTTCCCAGTCCACATCTCATGTGGTGTCTTATCTACGGACTTTGATGGTACGCTATTAAGTGTGAAAGCTGCAGTTTCTAGAGCGTATCCCCAGAATGACAAGGGTAAATCCGATTTGCTCATCATCAATCGGACCATGTCCAACAAGGTTCGATTTCTCTATTCTGAAACGTCGTTTCTCTGTGGCGTACCCGGAGGCGTGAGCTGAGGTACTATACCTCGGCTTTTCAGATGATCATCAAACTCCTGGCTCATGTACTCACCTCCACGATCCGATCGTAGAAGCTTTATCGTCTTGCCGATAGTGCCTGATGTAATCGCCCTCGTAGAACAAAGAATGGATGATGAGATGGACGAGGACCCTCTTCGGTTCCTCAATACAGGCACCTATGATGATGACTTATAATTGATGAGTCAGCCATATGACGACTCGGGCTATCAGCATGCTGATGAGATGGATGATCTGCCTGGGCAGGAACGTCTTAGCAGGGTTGATTGCAAGAAGTCTCTCTTCATGCAATCCTCACAGGACACGCCTGAAGATGCCGCCTCAACACAGGCTCAACTAGCCGAGGGTCGTACAGTGCTTAGCCCGACAACACTGGGGCAGGGGTTAAGGAAGGGTCTGGAAGGTCAGCCCACGAAAAAGGAGAGGAGGAGACCGGCGGGGAAAGGCTCTGCTACCTACAAACAAGCCAGAGCACATAGCAGCCAGACGGCGGATTTTGAAGAGCGTGTACCCGTCAAAGGTGTGGCCATGTTCCATGTCATGGGCGAGCCGATCCTACCGCCGAAACCGTTGGAGGCAATATCAGGGGATCTCAGGAGACTGCACGACCATGTTTTGTCGACTGAGAAAAGCCTACTAGCCTCGAAGGATCCAGGATATCCGACATACGCGGCTCGTGTGCCTAAGGGGAGGTGCTACGTCGACACACGGCCCGCGGAGGTGTTCTTCCTGCGGTTTGACCATATCTTCGAGATGTTTCTGACAAGGCGGCTCAATTTTGCGCTACATATGAGCTTCGTCATGAAGAGAGAAGATGTCTCGCAAATCTGTGTGGCAGATCCATACTACATGCACGAGTCCTTCTTGAGTCTCGGCGACTTTGAGTGTAAAACTGATAGGGAGTACCTCGAAGACTTCATGGTACAGAATAAGGACTAGGAAATTGTCCTCCTACCTTATCATCCAAAGTAAGTCAGTGCCGGACAACCCTTTCATACATTTCAATCATTCTTTACCCGCGAGTCTCCCATATGGAGAATAATTTGAGGTGTTCTTTTCCCCGCAGCAACGGGCGCGCCATCCTTATCGTTCTTTACCCGCGACTCTCCCACGCCGTGTATTTCGACCCTACCAGAAACTACGAGAAGAAGGACTACACCCACGTAATGAATATTCTAGATGATGCTCTCCAAGGCTTCAGCTTGAGGGGTGGCCACCTGTAGATCAGGAAACAAAGGAACCGCAAAACGGGTTTCTCGCATAAAACTAACTTCTGCGGCATCCATGTCCCAAAACAAAGTAGGAACGATCGATTCTACCTCCTCCATCTCATGATGGAGTTCAGATGGGATCACCAAAAGCTTCACATGACAACCAGAAACGATGATCATATCCGCAAGTGGGTAGAATCTCAAGGAGAAGCGGATTATACACTTAGAGATGAATTCTTTCGCATCCAGAGGGACGTTGCGACGATCATCATGAAAGAAGTCGTCGAAAAGAAGGGGATGTTCCACCACTGCCCTATATCGCGAGCTGACGTCCGAACTCGCATAGGCATGCAACGTCAGGACCTCACGCCGTTCAAGAAGCTAGGGTGCATCCTCGATGATCTGGAAGGATGGAAGTTCTAGTGATTTACGATGCCGATGATGATGATATGTGTCGGTTGAACTTGTATACTTTCTGTAGCGATGAAACTTTGTGATTTCCACGGTCCCTGCCGAACTTGCGTAACGCTACTTTGTTAATTTGGGTACGATGACCTGCGTACCTCTAGTTAATTAGTTTGCGTACGATGAAACTGCGTTGATTATTTATGTTTACTATATGTTGCATCTAGTTGCTAACCCTTTCTTTTCGTGTTGCTCAAGTATATTTTGTTGCATATGATTGTACATTCTCTTTATGAAGATGCATCTCTAACAGGTACCTAGATCCTTGATGGCGAAGAAGCAATGCTATGTCGTGTACATAGGGAAGGTTCCGGGAGTGTACGACGAGTGGCACGAGTGTCAGGCGCAAGTGGATGAGTTCTCGGGCGCCAGCCATAAAGGCTTCAAACGCAGACAAGAAGCAGAAGCTAGTTACTTGAGGTTCACGCTAGCGCGAGAGAGCACTCATAACCGCCTTCTGTACTGCATAGTTCCGCTCTCACTCATAGTGATAGCTCTTCTCGTGTATATCATTGTTTAGATGGATGACGATGTAGTTGCAAGTATTCGAGACTTGTATCGCTATTTTCGAGATGATGACGAGATACCACTTTGTGTTGGATGATGATTATGATGATGACATGATTTGATGTGTATGCTATGATTACATTTGTATGTGTATGATATGCTACATATTATTGTATAAAGCCTGTACAAATACAAAACAAATATGCAAAAAAAAACAGACACTAATAAAACTAGCAGTAGCGCGGCTTACTGTAGAGCGCTACAGCTATTAGCACCAGTGCGTGCCGGTAAAGCTCGCTACTGCTCTTCATGTGTAGCAGTAGCGCGGCTTACAGCAGAGCGCTATAGCTATTAGCAGCAGCGCGTCCTGGTAAAGCTTGCTACTGCTACCCATGTATACCAGTAGCGCAGGTAAAACCACGCTACTGCTACAAGTTAGCTGTTGCGCCATATCAATAGCGTGTGTACCCTCGCTACTGATACACCTAAAAACTGCGCTACTTCTAGGCTTTTCCCTAGTAGTGAGTGGAGCACCGGACAGCAGTCAAGAATATCCTTAAGTACCTGAAAAGTACTAAGGAAATGTTTCTCGTTTATGGAGGTGATCAAGAGCTCATTGTAAAGGGTTGCGTTGATGCTAGCTTTGGCACAGATCCGGATGACTCTAAGTCTCAAACTGGATACATATTTATTCTGAATGGTGGAGCGGTAAGCTGGTGCAGTTCCAAGAAAAGCATGGTAGCAGATTCTACATGTGAAGCGGAGTACATAGTTGCTTCGGAAGCAGCGAAAGAAGGTGTCTGGATGAAGCAGTTCATGACGGATCTTGGAGTTGTGCCCAGTGCACTGAACCCAATGTCCCTCTTCTGTGACAACACTGGCACCATTGCTCTAGCCAAGGAGCCCAGGTTGCACAAAAGGACCAGACACATAAAGCGCCGTTTCAATTCCATCCGTGATTACATCAAGGAGGAGGACATAAATATTTGCAAAGTACATATGGATCTGAATGTTGCAGACCCGTTGACTAAGCCTCTTCCACGAGCAAAACATGATCAGCACCAGAACTCTATGGGTGTTAGATTCATTACAATGTAAATCACATAGCGATGTGAACTAGATTATTGACTCTAGTGCAAGTGGGAGACTGTTGGAAATATGCCCTAGAGGCAATAATAAAATAGTTATTATCATATTTACTTGTTCATGATAATCGTTTATTATCCATGCTATAATTGTATTGATTGGAAACTCAAATACATGTGTGGATACATAGACAACACTGTGTCCCAAGTGAGACTCTACTAGACTAGCTCGTTGATCAAAGATGGTTAAGGTTTCCCGGCCATGGACATGAGTTGTCATTTGATAAAGGGATCACATCATTAGAAGAATGATGTGATGGACAAGACCCAACCGTAAGCATAGCATCTGATCGTGTTAGTTTATTGCTACTGCTTTATCCATGTCAAGTATCTATTCCTACGACCATGATATCATGCAACTCCCGAACACCAGAGGAGTGCCTTGTGTGTATCAAACGTTGCAACGTAACTGGGTGACTATAAAGGTACTCCACAGGTATCTCCGAGGGTGTCTGTTGGGTTGACGTGAATTGAGACTGGGATTTTTCAGTCCGTATGACGGAGAGGTGTCTCTGGGCCCACTCGGTAATACAACATAACAAGAAGCTTGCAAGCAATGTGTCTAAGGAGTTAGTCACGGGATGAAGAGACTTACCGGTAACGAGATTGAACTAGGTATGGAGATACCGACGATCGAATCTCGGGCAAGTAACATACCGATGGACAAAGGGAACTATATACGGGATTGTTTGAATCCTTGACATCGTGGTTCAACAGATAAAGATCTTCGTAGAATATGTAGGAGCCAATATGGGCATCCAGGTCCCGCTATTGGTTATTGACCGGAAAGTGTCTCGGTCATGTCTGCATAGTTCTCGAACCCGCAGGGTCTGCACACTTAACGTTCGGTGACGATTTGGTATTGTTGAGATGTATGTGTTGGTGACCGAAGGTCGTTCGGAGTCCCGGATGAGATCCCGGACGTCACGAGGAGCTCCAGAATGGTCCAGAGGTAAAGATTGATATATAGGAAAGTGGTATTCGGGTTCCAAAAAGGTTTCGGGTGTTTCCGGTATTGTACCGGGAGTGCTGAAAGGGTTCCGGGGTCCACCGGGAGGGGCCCACCCATCCCGGGGGCCACACGGGCTGAAGAGGTGGCGCACCAGCCCCTGATGGGCTGGGCAGCCGACCCCAAGAGCCCGTGTGCCCAATATGTGGTAGGTGGGAGGAGTCCAAGAGGGGAGGGACTCCTCCCTAGGGTGCGCCCCACCTCCCTTGTGGGAGGTGGACACCTCCTTGACCACCGGCCCTAGGGGAAACCCTACGGCGCCACCCCTCCTCCCTTCCCCCTATATATAGTGGAGAGATGAGAGGGCAGCCACACCCCTTAACCCACGGCGCATCCTCTCTCTCTCTCTCTCTGTCTGTCTTTCTCTCTCTCTCTCTCTCTCTCTCTCGTAGATCTTCTCCTCTAGATCGGTTTCGGTAGTGCTTGGCAAAGCCGTGCCGGAACAGCTCCACCACCACCACCACCACGCCGTCGTGCTGCCGGAGATCTCATCTACCGCCCCGCCCTTGCTTGCTGGATCAAGGAGGCGGAGACGTCATCGAGCTGTACGTGTGCTGAACGCGAAGGTGCCGTCCGTTCGGCGCTAGATCGGAACGGAACAAGATTGGATCATGGGACGGATCCTGATTGGATCGCGAAGATGTTCGACTACACAAACCGCGTTTCTTAACGCTTCCCGCTTAGCGATCTATAAGGGTATGTAGATGCACTCCCCCTCTCGTAGCTGTTGATCTCCATAGATAGATCTTGGGTGTTCGTAGGAAATTTTTTGTTTCCCATGCAACGTTCCCTAACAGTGGCATCATGAGCTAGGTCTATGCGTAGATAACATGCACGAGTAGAACACAATAGATTTTGTGGGTGTTGATGTTCAGATTGCTTACTTCCTTAGTCTTATCTTGATTCGGCGGTATTGTGGGATGAAGCGGCTCGGACCAACCTTACTCGTTATTGCAATAAGTTTCAACCGGACACACAGAAAGATATGGGCTTATAGTTTCGCCTCCCAACGTATTCACCTCAAGGGTGATGTCAACAATAATAACTCGTGCTCACTCATATCCAACTAGATATATGTGCCTAGATCTTTCCTCACCACATGATGCTTGCAAAAAGAAAAAGAAAAAAGGAATAGGGAAGAATACTTTGACTCTTGCATAAAAGTAAATACATAAAAGTAAAAGATAGACCCTTCACAGAGGGAAGCAGAGGTTGTCATGCGATTTTTGGTTTGTATGCCAAATCCCTTAATGTAAAAGAACATCACGTTATATTTCCCCCTATGATAGCAACCTTTATTACGAAGTCCGTCGCTTTTATTACTTTGCCATCATAAGTTCGTACAATGCTCACTTTTCTCTTACACTAATTGACCAAACACATTTAGAAGCAATTTTTATTGCCTTAGTACACCGATGATAACTTACTTGAAGGATCTTACTCAATCCGTAGGTAGGTATGGTGGACTCTCAAAACATGAGTTTGGGTTTAGGGTTTTTGGATGCACAAGTAGTATCTCTACTTAGTGCAGAATTTTTGGCTAGCAAAGATATTGAGCAAGCACCACATGTTGAAGGATCTATGACAATATAACTTCTATGTGAATATGAACAAACATAATTCATTACGTTCTCTTCCTTGTCCAACGTCAATAGTTTTGACATATAATATTTAATGGGGGCTCACAATCATAAAAGATGTCCAAGATAGTGTATTTGCATGTGAATCTTCTCTTCCCTTATTAATTCTTTCGTGAATTGCATCATTGACCGATGCTATGTTTGTCAACCTCCAATAAATTTTACCACTTATAGTTTTCCTTATGTGATGTCATTACTTACCATAAGATTAGCATATGATCCTTTTCATTTATTTCCTTTTTATTTTGATTGCAACAAGAAAGTAAAGAAGCAAAAGCTCAAACTAAACTTTATTATATAACTCTCACTCGAATACATAGATAGATAGATCACGAAACTAGCACTCGAAAATAGATCATAGTAAACTTTTATTCAACTAAATCACGAAAGAGCTCAGGATCGAACTAGAATAGGTAAAAGTAAATAAAGGTGATGGTGATACGATACCGGGGCATCTCCCCCAAGCTTGGCTCAAGCCAAGGGTAGTGCCCATACCCGTGTACTCAAGTCTCCTTTGGTGGTGAAGATGATGAAGGTGGTGGTGATGAAGTAGCCTTCTTCTTCAACTTATATTTGAGCATACAATTTTCTTCCCTTAGATCCTCATTCTCTAACTCGAGCTTTAATATCTTTTTGCATAATGCCGCCTTGCTCTCCTGAAGAAAATGAGATGGAATAAATTGAACCTCAGGTTTGTATCCTTTAGGGAGGCTTGACTTCTTGAATTCCACATGCTTGTCTC
Source organism: Elymus sibiricus (assembly GCA_039707655.1). Lineage (NCBI taxonomy): Eukaryota > Viridiplantae > Streptophyta > Magnoliopsida > Poales > Poaceae > Elymus > Elymus sibiricus. The sequence continues at coordinate 130,024,763 of CM077667.1, forward strand.
TGGGTTGAGGTAGTGGGTCATCCTCTTCGTCAGAGCTATCATCCTCCATTTCCTTCATGACGGCGTCTTCCTCCTCATCTGTGGTCCATACATAATGACCCACCTCTCCATAGATCTTAGGGTTTGCAATATAGTCAGCAACATAGCTCTCCCCCTCTGAATCTTGAGAAGACATATTTTCAGACCTGTCAGGAAAACAACACAAAACAAGAACGGGGGATTTTTCTGCGATGCGGTGGTCAAAACAATTGGGGGTATATATAAAGAATTTTTTTATCTTGGGAAGCAAGAATATGGAAAGAAAATGGAGTCGGGAAGGTGTCTGAGGTGGGCACAACCCACCAGGGCGCGCCTGGCAGGGCTGACGCGCCCTGGTGTATCGTGCTCACCTCGGTTGCTTTCCTGTTTATTTCTTATTTTCCTAATTTTTGTAATATTCCAAAATTGACAGAAAATATTTTTGCGGATTTTTGGGAGTCCGTTTACTTACCGTATCATGTACGTCCTCTTTTTCAGGATTCTGGAGTGTTCTGGAAGGTTTCTTTTATGTGTTCCTCCGGTGTCATGGCTTGGATAACATTGGATTCAACATTAATAGGCGTACCTGAGATATAGTGTTTAATTCTTTGTCCATTGACCACCTTCGGGTTAGTACCTTCGGCATTATTAATTTTGATAGCTCCAGAACTATAAATTTCTTCGATAATATATGGTCCTTATCATTTGTAAAGAAGCTTTCCTGCAAAAAATCTAAAACGAGAGTTGTACAAAAGAACATATTCTCCAACTTTGAATTCCCGCTTTTGGATTCTTTTGTCATGCCATCTTTTAACTTGTTCTTTGAATAGTTTGGCATTTTCATAAGCTTGGGTTCTCCATTCATCTAGTGAGCTAATATCAAATAACCTCTTCTCAATGACAAGTTTGAAATCATAATTGAGTTCTTTAATTGCCCAAAATGCTTTATGTTCTAACTCTAGAGGCAAATGACAAGCTTTTCCATATACCATTTTGTATGGAGACATACCCATAGGATTTTTATAAGTTGTTCTATAGGACCAAAGTGCATCATCTAGTTTCTTAGACCAATTATTTCGAGACCTATTGATAGTTTTTTGTAATATTAATTTTATTTCTCTATTCCTAAGTTCAACTTGACCACTAGATTGAGGATGATAGGGTGATGCAATTCTATGGTAAACATCATATTTAGCAAGCATTTTACGGAAAGCACCATGAATAAAGTGTGAACCACCATCAATCAATAAATATATAGGGACTCCAAACCTCGGGAAAATAACTTCTTTAAGCATTTTAATGGAGGTGTTATGATCAACACTACTAGTTGGAATAGCTTCTACCCACTTAGTAACATAATCAGCAGCAACCAAAATATGAGTATACCCATTAGAGGAAGGAAAAGGTCCCATATAGTCAAAACCCCAAACATCAAATGGTTCAACAACAAGTGAATAATTCATAGGCATTTCCTGATGCTTACCGATATTACCAATTCTTTGACATTCATCACAAGACAAGACAAAACTTACGGGCATCCTTGAAGAGAGTAGGCCAGTAAAAACCAGATTGCAACACCTTGTGAGCAGTTCTATCTCCCGCATGATGTCCTCCATAAGCTTCAGAATGACATTTCCGTAGGTTTTGTTCCTGTTCATGCTCAGGTACACAACGTCTAATAATACCATCTACCCCTTGTTTATAAAGATGTGGGTCATCCCAAAAGTAATGTCTTAAATCATAGAAGAATTTTTTCTTTTGTTGGTATGTGAAACTAGGTGGTATATATTTAATAACAATGTAGTTAGCATAATCAGCATACCAAGGAGTGTTTTGAGAAACATTTGTTGCAGCTAACTGTTCGTCAGGAAAACTATCATCAATATGTAGTGGGTCATCAAGAATATTTTCTAACCTAGACAAGTTATGAGTTGCGGGGTTCTCAGCTCCTTTCCTATCAGTGATATGTAAATATAATTCTTGAAGCAAGATATCCCACCTAATGAGTCTAGGTTTAGCATCCTTCCTTTCCATAAGATATTTTATAGCAGCATGATCGATGTGAACAATGACTTTGGAATCAACAATGTAGGATCTAAATTTAACACAAGCAAACACAACTGCTAAAAATTCTTTTTCAGTAGTAGCATAATTTCGTTCGGCACTATCTAGAGTTTTGCTAGCATAATGGATACCATTTAATTTTTTATCAACTCTTTGTCCTAGAGCAGCACCAACAAGATAAGCACTAGCATCACACATAATTTCAAAAGGCAAGTTCCAATCAGGTGGTTGAACGATAGGTGCAGAAGTTAAGGCTTTCTTGAGTGTTTCAAAGGCTTCTACACAATCATCATCAAAAACAAATGGAATATCCTTTTATAAAAATTAGTAAGAGGCCTAGAAATTTTAGAGAAGTCTTTAATAAACCTCCTATAGAAACCAACATAGCCAAGGAAACTCCGAATACCTTTAATATGTTTAGGACATGGCATTTTCTCAATTGCATCAACTTTAGCTTTGTCCACCTCAATACCTCATTCAGATATTTTATGCCCCAAGACAATACCTTCATTAACCATAAAGTGCCACTTCTCCCAATTCAAGATGATATTAGTTTGTTCACATCTCTGCAAACTCGATCAAGGTTGCTTAAGCAATCATCAAAAGAAGTTTCGTAAACGGAGAAATCATCCATGAAAACCTCCACAATCTTTTCACCAAAATTAGAGAATATAGCATTGATACATCTTTGAAAGGTAGCAAGTGCATTGCATAAACCAAAAGGCATACGTCTATAAGCATAGGTTCCAAAAGGACAAGTAAAGGTGGTTTTCTCTTGATCAGATTGTGATACAGGTATTTGAGAGAAACCAGAATATCCATCCAGAAAACAAAAATGTATGTGCTTAGATAATCTTTCTAGCATTTGATCAATGAAAGGCAGAGGGTAATGATCTTTTCTAGTAGCTTTATTTAATTTTCTAAAATCAATTACCATTCTATAGCCAGTGACAATTCTCTGTGGGATGAGTTCATTTTTACCATTAGGAACAACAGTAATACCTCCTTTCTTAGGGACACAATGAACGGGACTTACCCATATACTATCAACTATGGGATAAATTATACATGCTTCAAGAAGCTTTAATATTTCAGTTCTTACCACTTCTTTCATATTAGGATTCAATCGTCATTGGTGATCAACAACGGGTTTGGCATCAGGTTCCATATTAATCTTGTGCTGACATAGAGTGGGACTAATGCCCTTAAGATCATCAAGAGTATATCCAATAGCAGCCCGGTGCTTCCAAAGAATTTTTAATAATGTTTCTTCCTCATGTTCTAAAAGGTTAGCACTAATAATAGCATGATATATCTTTTTCTCATCAAGATAAACATACTTCAAAGTGTCAGGCAATTGTTTTAATTCAAACACATGATCACCTTTAGGTGGAGGAGGACCTCCTAGAGTTTCAATAGGCAAATTGTGTTTTAGGAGAGGCTGTTGTTCAAAGAAATTTTTATCTATTTCATTTCTTTCATGCAAGTGCATATCATTTTCATGGTCTAGCAAATATTGTCTAGTGGATCGGTAGGAGGTACGGAAATAGAAGCAAGACCAATTATTTCATCCTTACTAGATAATTCTTTATCACGAGGTTTTCTACTAAACTTGGAAAAATTAAATTCATGAGACACATCACCAAAATTAACACTGACGGTTTCTTTCTTGCAATCTATCTTAGCATTAACAGTGTTCAAGAAAGGTCTACCAAAGATAATGGGACAAAAGTCATCTTGTGGGGAACCAAGAACTAGAAAATCAGTAGGATATTTTATTTTTCCACACAAGACTTCAACATCTCTAACAATCCCAAGTGGTGTGATCGTGTCTCTATTAGCAAGCTTAATAGTAACATCTATGTCTTCTATTTCGACGGGTGCTATATCATTCATAATTTCTTGGTATAAGGTAAAAGGAATAGCACTCACACTAGCATCCATATCACCTAAACCATGATATCAATGATCTCCAATTTTGACTGAGACAACATGCATGCCCACTACGGGTCTATGTTTATCTTTTCCATCAGGTTTGGCAATTCTAGCGGCTTCATCACAAAAGTAAATAACATGCCCATCGATATTTTCTACCAAGAGATATTTAACCATAGCAACACTAGGTTCTACTTTAACTTGTTCAGAGGGCTTAGGTGCTTTAATTTTAATATTGGGAACCACAGTTGATACCTTAGCATGTTCCTTTATCCTAACAGGGAAAGGTGGTTTTTCAATATAAGCAGTAGGCATAACTGGATCAACATTGTAAATGATGGTTTCATCCTTAACTCTTACCGGTTCTTTAATTTCTTCTTTAATAGGGGGATGATATTTAAACCACTTCTCCTTAGGGAGATCGACATGAGTAGCAAATGATTCACAGAAAGAGTCTACTATCTCAAAGTCAAGTCCATATTTAGTGCTAAACTTGTGAAAAGCATCGGTATTCATAAAAGATTTAACACAATCAAACTTAAGCTTAATACCTGACTCATTGACTTTGTCGAGTTCCCAATCTTTAGAGTTGCGTTTAATTCTTTCTAAAAGATCCCACTTGAATTCAATAGTCTTTCTCATAAAAGAACTAGTACAAGAAGTATCGAGCATGGATCGATCATTATAAAAAAGCCGATCATAAAAATTCTGAATAATAATTTCTCTCGGGAGCTCATGATTGGGGCATGAATATAACATTGACTTAAGACTCCCCCAAGCTAGAGCTATGCTTTCTCCTTCACGAGGCCAAAAATTATATATATAATTCCGATCACAATGAACTAGATGCATAGGATACTAAAACTTTTGGTGGAATTCTAATTACAATCGATTCCAGTTCCATGATCCAATATCATCACATAGCCTATACCATGTCAATGCTTTTACCTTCAAAGATAAAGGAAAAAACTTCTTTTTAATTTCATCTCCGGATAAACCTGCAAGCTTAAATAATCCACAAATTTCATCCACATGTATTAGATGCATATCGGGATGTTCAGTTCCGTCTCCTGCATATGGATTAGCTAGCAGTTGTTCTACCACACCCAAAGGAATTTCATAACCAATATTTTCAGTAGGTGCAGTAGGTTGAGGGGCAACTAATTGTGGTTCCGGTCGAGGTGAAGATACCCCGAACAAACCCCTCAAAGGATTGTTTTCCATAGTAGCAAGTGATAATAAATTTCAGCATGTAGTATACGTTTTTCCTTACCGATTTCCACTTACCAAGAGCGCTTCACTCCCCAGAAACGGCACCAGAAAAGAGTCTTGATGACCCACAAGTATAGGGCATCAATCTTAGTCCTTTCGATAAGTAAGAGTGTCGAACCCAACGAGGAGCAGAAGGTAATGACAAGCGGTTTTCAGCAAGGTAATTTCTGCAAGCACTGAAATTGTAGGTCACAGATAGTTTGATAGCAAGATAATTGGTAACGAGCAAGTAAAATTAATGGTAAATAAAGTGCAAAAAGGTAGCCCGATCCTTTTGTGGCAAAGGATAGGCCAGAACAGTCTCTTATAATAGGCAAAGTGTTCTTGAGGGTACATAGGAATTTCATCTAATCACTTTTATCATGTTGGTTTGATTTGCGTTCGCTACTTTGATAATTTGATATGTGGGTGGACCGGTGCTTGGGTGCTGTTCTTACTTGAACAAGCCTCCCACTTATGATTAACCCCCTCGCAAGCATCCACAACTACGAGAAAAGTATTAAGATAAAATCTAACCATAGCATTAAACATTTGGATCCAAATCAGCCCCTTACAAAGTAGCGCATAAACTAGGGTTTAAGCTTCTGTCACTCTAGCAACCCAGCATCTAATAACTACTCCACAATGCATTACCTTAGGCCTAAGGATGGTGAAGTGTCATGTAGTCGACGTTCACATGACACCACTAAGGGAATCACAACATACATATCATCAAAATATCGAACACATATCAAATTCACATGATTACTTGCAACATGACTTCTCCCGTGACCTCAAGAACAAAGGTAGCTACTCACAAATAATATTCATGCTCAAGATCAGAGGGGTATTAAATAGCATAATGGATCTGAACATATAATCTTCCACCAAATAAACCATATAGTAATCAACTACAAGATGTAATCAACACAACTAGTCACCCACAAGTACCAATCTGAGGTTCCGGTAGAAAGATTGAACACAAGAGATGAACTAGGGTTTGAGAGGAGATGGTGTTGTTGAATATGTTGATGAAGATTGGCCTCCCAAAGATGATAGGGTTGTTGGTGATGACGATGGCTGCGATTTCCCCCATCGGGAGAAAAGTTCCCCCGGCGGAATAGCTCCGCCGGAGGGCAAAAGTGCTCCTGCCCAAGTTCCGCCTCGAGATGGCGGCGTTCCGTCCCGAAAGTCCTCTCCTTATTTTTTCTAGGTCAAAAGACCTTAAGTACCAGAAGATGGGCACCAGAGGTGGGCTGGGCTGAGCACAACCCAGCAGGGCGCGCCCTGGTGTCTTGTGCTCACCAGGTGCCCCCCTCCGGTAGTTCTTTGCTTTAGTATTTTTTATATATTCCGAAATAATTCTCCGTGAAGTTTCAGCTTATTTAGAGATGTGTAGAATAGGTGTCCTTGACATGGTTTTTCAGGTCCAGAATTCCAGTTGCCGGCATTCTCTCTCTTTGTGTAAACCTTGCATATTATGAGAGAAAAGGCATTAGAATTACCCCATAAAGCATTATTATGCATAAAAACATTATAAATAACAGTAGGAAATCATGATGCAAAATGGACGTATCAGCGGCCTCTAGCAAAGCGTGCCGACTCCAAGTGTCCGATGAAGCTGGTTAGGCGAACCTGTACATCACACTTCTATTCCCTTTGCCACACGATATATGTTGTCGTGCTCAGGGCGACATGGTCATCCTTGTCGCAGCATGGCCTCTTTCTCGTTTCGATGAATCCGACCAACACTTCGGATTATCTCATAATCCTCATCGCATGGCCATGCTTATCCAGGTTGGATCACCCGAGGGGCCCAGAGTATATCTCTCCTGATCGAAGGGGCAAATCCCATCTTGCTGAACCATGTCTCGCAGCATGGGTCAGGACAAGCCCGAAACCCACCTTTATAACCACTCAGTTACGGAGTAGCGCTTGGTCGGCCCAAAGCAGGTCTATCACCTTCCCGAGTACATGCGTCCACTCAAGTCTTAGGACATAGAACATATGTTGTACTAGAGACTCACAGATGACCTATCGCTGCGTCTCATAGTCGGGTTTGTCCAACTCAGACCTTATCTCGACTCGGATCCAACTACGTCGAATCCGACCAGATCTTTCTGAGTCCATATTATCCAGCTAGCATCCAATGCTACATGGTCAATGAGACCGGACCATCCACCGTGTCATATGCTAGTCTAACTGGCTGCGCGTCCACACAACCCTTTCGACTAGGGACCATTTAGGACAGTCATCATACAATGCATAGTCTCACAAACAAGTCACGTACTTGTTAATACACACCATTGATAATGTCCAAGGACTATCTTTATTCATAAAAACATAGGAAATATCATCATACATGATTGCCTCTAGGGCATATCTCCAACAATCTCTCACTTGCACTAGAGTCAATCAAATAGACACCGAATGCCCATAGCTCTAACGTGCCCCTCATGCTTGGGTTGTGGAAGCGGCTTAGTCAACGGATCTGCAAAATTCTTTACAAGCTTTCGTATCAGGTGATACTTTCGGTCTATGTGCCTGGTCTTGTGGTGTTGTCTCGTCTCCTTGGCTTGTGCGATATCACCTGAATTGTCGCAATACAGGTCCAACGGTTTTGCCCAGCCCGGGAACACACCAAGATCCTCCAGGAACTTCCGAATCCAAACACCTTCCTTTGCGGCTTCACAAGCCGCAATGTATTCGGCCTCTGTTGTGGAGTCAGCCACCGTATCTTGCTTGGAACTCGTCCAGCTCACTGCCCCTCCATTCATGACATACACGAATCCAGTTTGCGATCGACAATCATCCCTGTCGGTTTGGAAACCAGCATCAGCGTAACCCGTTACCTAAAGCTCCTCCTCACCTCCATAAACTAGGAACATCTCTTTAGTCCTTTTCAGGTACTTCAGGATAGTTTTCACCGCTGCCCAGTGAATCTCACCTGGGTCAGCCTGGTATCTGCTTGTTAAGCTTATTGCATAGGCAACATCAGGTCGAGTACATAGCATGGCATACATGATGGATCCTATTGCCGAAGCATACGGAATCCTACTCATCCGGTTTCGCTCATCAGGTGTCGTAGGACTCTGAGTCTTGCTTAGCCTTATACCATGTGAGATGGGCAAGAAACCTTTCTTGGCCTCACTCATGTTGAACCGTTTCAACACTTTGTCTATGTACATGCTCTGGCTTAGGCTGAGCAGCCTCTTCAATCTATCTCTATAGATCTTGATGCCTAAAATATATACTGCTTCTCCAAGGTCTTTCATTGAAAACTTGACATTCAATGATTCCTTGACTGAGTTCAGCATCGAAACATCATTTTTGATCAGCAGTATGTCATCCACACACAGGATCAAAAATACTACCGAGCTCCCACTAGACTTCTTGTATAAACAATAGTCTTCTTCGTTCTTGATGAAACCAAGGTCAACGATGACTTCATCAAAACGAATGTTCCAACTCCAAGCTGCTTGCTTCAATCCATAAATGGATCTCTTGAGCTTGCATATTTTACTAGCATTATTTGGATCGACAAAACCTTCAGGTTGTATCATGTATACATCCTCCTTTAAATTTCCATGAAGGAAAGCCGTTTTGACATCCATCTGTCATATCTCATAATCGAAATATGCAGCTATAGCTAGTATGATCCTCACCGACTTTAGCATCGCTATTGGCGAGTAGGTCTCGTCATAGTCAATTCCTTGAACTTGTCCATAAGCTTTAGCGACAAGCCAAGCTTTGGGGATCTGAACATTTCCATCCACATCGGTTTTCTTCTTAAAGACCCATTTGCAACCAATGGCAATTATGCCAGGTGGCGGATCAACCAAGTCCTATACTTGATTATCATCCATGGACTGTAACTCGGATCTCATGGCCTCCAATATGCCTCGGAATCTGGGCTCACCATCGCTTCCGCATACGTGGCCGGCTCGTCGCTTTCTAGCAACAACACATCACGCACTCTATGCAATCTTTCCGACCTTCGTGGTTCCGGTGCCAATTCCTCTACGGGTTCCCTGACCAACTCCGGTATGATCTCATCACCATCCGAGTCGTCCCCGAGTGGCTCTCATATTTCTTCGAGTCGCACCGTTCTCCCACTGTCTTCCCGACTGAGAAACTCTTTCTCTAGGAAAACCCCGTTCCGAGCAACAAACACTTTGTTCTCTTCTTGGTTGTAGAAGCTGTATCCCAAGGTTTCCCGCGGATATCCCACGAATATGCATTTATCCGACTTGGGTGTAAGCTTGTCCGACATGAGTCGTTTGACAAATGCTTCACAACCCCAAATCTTTAGAAAAGACAAACTAGGACTCTTCCCAGTCCACAACTCATGTGGTGTCTTATCTACGGACTTTGATGGTACCCTATTAATTGTGAAAGCTGCAATTTCTAGAGCGTATCCCCAGAATGACAAGGGTAAATCCGATTTGCTCATCATCGATAAGACCATGTCCAACAAGGTTCGATTTCTCCATTCTGACACGTCGTTTCTCTACGGCGTACCTGGAGGTGTGAGGTGAGGTACTATACCTCGGATTTTCAGATGATCATCAAAATCCTGGCTCATGTATTCACCTCCACGATCTGATCATAGAAGCTTTATTGTCTTGCCAAGCTGATTTTCAACCTCATTTTGAAACTCTTTGAACTTTTCAAAAGTTTCCGACTTGTGCCTCATCAAATAGATATATCCATATCTACTCAAGTCGCCGGTAAAAGTCATGAAGTATTGATAGCCACCTCTGGACGTTGTGCTCATTGGACCACACACATCACTGTGTATAAGCTCCAACAGCTCGAACGCCCTTTCGCAACTCTTTGCAAAAGGAGACTTAGTCATGTTGCCGAGCAAGCATGATTCGCATGTCTCGAACGACCCGAAGTCAGACGAAGTTAGGAGTCCATCATCATGGAGCTTCTTCATGCGTTTTAGACTAATATGTCCAAGCCGACAATGCCATAAGTAAGTCGGATTTATCTCATTAGGCTTATGCCTCTTGACATTCATGTTATAGACTGGTTCCATTTCTAGATTCAAAATAAATAGCCCATCTACAATGGGTGCATAGCCGTGGAACATTCCATTCAAATAAAATGAACAACCATTGTCCTTTAAATTGAATTCATAACCCTGACTTATCAAGCATGAGGCAGAAATAATGTTCCGACTAAGTGCGGGAATGTAATAACAATTATACAATTCCAAAATAAATCCAGAAGGAAGCTTGAGCTGCATCGTGCCGACCTCCAACGCAACAACTCTTGCTTTGTTGCCGACCCTGATGTCAATCTCCCCTTGTGCCACAAGCCTAGTTCTTATCAGCCCCAGCATCGAGTTGCAAATATGAACAACCGATCCAGTATCAAATACCCAAGAGCTACTAGGTATGTCAGCAAGGTAAATGTCTATAACATATGTAACAAGTGTACCTTTGCCTGAAGAAGCATTTCCGGCCTTCTTGCCATGCTCAGCAAGCCACTTGCTACAGTTCCTCTTCCAGTGACCAGTTTCCTTGCAATGAAAGCAAATGGTGTTTGAGTCCGGTCCTGGCTTCGGCGCAGCGGCGGAGACAACCTTCTCCGTGCCCTTCGCCTTGCCCTTTTTCTTGGACCAACTCTTCTTGAACTTAGCCGAGTTTTGCACCATCAACACTTGATGCGTGCCTTTCTTAATATCATGTTTTGCCACCTTAAGCATCCCATGCAATTCAGTGAGCTTCTTATCCATGCCGTGCATATGATAGTTCGAGACGAATGTCCCATAGCTAGGTGGAAGAGAACCCAGAATTGCATCTGTGGACAGCTTGTCCCCAACTGGGAAGCCTAACGATCCAAAGCTTGCACGTACCCGATCATCTTGATCACACGCGGGCTTAGTGGATCACCCTCTTTCAGCTTACAATCCATAAAGGATTGCCAGATGTTGAACCTTCGGTCCTAGCCTGCACCTGAAACATGCTCTTGAGTCTCTTGATCATATCGAAAGCCTCAACGTTTTCGAAATGCTATTGCAAATCAGGCTCCATACAAGCCAGCATGAGGCAGCTGATCTCGTTTGATTCATCAATGAGTTTCTGGTGGGCATTCTTGGTTGTGGCATTAGCATTATCGGCAGGTTCCTCTGGAAGTGGATCCTCTAGAACATGTTCCTTTTTATCGTGCTTGAGAACAATTCTCAAATTTCTATACCAGGTGGTAAAGTTTGTTCCATTCAGTTTATCCTTTTCCAGAATTGATGTCAATGCAAAGTTGGGTTGAGCAGGTGGTGCCATTGATCTACAACAGAAAATATGCAATCACTAAGAAATGTGTTTATGTAGAGTAATTCAAGCCTTAAACAGAACTACTCCCACTGAATTCAGCATCCCTCCGCAAACTCTCAATGATTCAGGACCCGTCTAGCGTGAGCGACTAGTGAGCTTTAGCATCACTGCTAGCCAACTTGCCTATTCGGTAAGCAACTCCTTGCTAATCGTATCTCTATACGACTCTAGTCGGTCGGGTAGGTATCTCATACCCTGGCTCCCGACCTTCTTTGCCACAAGGCCCAAAACCGTTTTGATACCCTTGTCAAGTTAACCTGATGCAGTGCATGTCCATGTCTGACACGAACCGTCTAGTTCAAGGACACCTAGTGGCACCTCAATTTTTTGAGCCCACCACTAGACGTACTTGACGTCTGAAGGTGCAACATCCAGAATGGCAATGTGCTTGATATTAACGAGGCATCTTTCTATCATTTTAACATGCATAGAAACAAGAAGCAATATCAATCACATATAAACATAAATATGTCAAATAGTATGGCTCCTTCATGGACATCCTTCCAGGCCGGCTCCAACTCCGATGAATAAGGTGGAACTCCATCTTGTTCGTCACACTGGGACGCCAAAGCCTCGAACTTGATCTCTGTTCTCGAACTACTACAACTAGTAATGAATTTTCAGAGAATCACAAGTCGACACGCAGGTCGTTATACAATATAATGACAACACTTTGGCTCCTGCCGGCTGACAATCATGACACTCAGGTCATGTTAAATTACACACATGCATCACATACATATGAGCCATAATATTCACATCAAACCTGCAAAACAAAGTTATGCCTAGAATCGCATTCTACCAGTTTGTGTGATCCTATACGAAATACAAGGTGCTACGCACATGGCAGTCCCACATACATTTTCAGAAATCACAGATCAAATATGTACTCCGATCACGCCGATTTTTCAGATCTGACCGATCTTATCGATCATCGCGAACCCGATTCAGATTTATGTTTCACTCTTAGCCCCGATGGCGGATACCGACCGGTAGGGGTAGGTTGTGTCACGACCTCGTCGATTCCAATTGACAGAAAACATAGCCTCAACGATCCCCATGTGTAGTTGATCTCATCAACTGTGCACATAGCCGATCTCACAAACGACGACAGATCTCATCTGCCACCTCCACATATCATATATGCATCCGATCTGAATCCAAATCCTATAACAGAGGCTCTAATACCACTGTTAGGTTCTACCGTAGGTGCATCGCATGTAAATTAAAATTTTCCTACGCGCAGAACAACCAAGAACATGCTACGGAGATGGATCACAGATCGTTACCACTAGATGCGCAGTGCCGTGCAGCGGAAGTAGAGTTGGGGTAGCGCGTCCACGAGGTTCGTCTCCTCCTCGTCCGATCTCCCTCGAACAGCCGGTCGCCGGATCCCACGTACAGGTTCACCGGAGCGGCGCAAGTGCACCGCCTCTAATGGTATCCGCGCATGCAGGAGGAACACCGTGCGGCAGACTGCTAGGTCCGATCACACAGTTAGGCGGCGAGTGAAGGTGGCTAGTTGCAACACATGCAAAGCCCTAATGATGACGCCGAAATGATCAACCAGATGGGTGTGCCGCACCTCCACTATATATAGGCATCCGGCGGGGGCTCAACTCTTCGGGCTCGCACGGATCCTAAAGCCTACGTGTTCCTTCCCTTAAGCGCGCGACCCCTTAGGTTCTCATTCACTTGGTCGCGAGTCAGATCACATCCAACTCGACTAGTCGGTAGTGGCCTCTAGCGAAGCGTGCCGACTCCAAGTGTTCGATGAAGCTGGTTAGGCAAACCGATACATCACACTTCTGTTCCCTTTGCCACACGATATATATTGTTGTGCTCAAGGCGACATCGTCATCCTTGTTGCAGCACGACCTCTTTCTCGTTCCGGTGAATCCAACCAACACTTCGGATTATCTCATAATCCTCATCGCATGGCCATGCTTATCTAGGTCGGATCACCCGAGGGGCCCAGAGTATATCTCTCCTGATCGGAGGGGCAAATCCCATCTTGCTCAACCATGTCTTGCAGCATGGGTCAGGACAAGCCCAAAACCCACCTTTATAACTACCTTGTTATGGAGTAGCATTTGGTCGGCCCAAAGCAGGTCTATTACCTTCCCGAGTACATGCGTCAGCTCAGGTCTTAGGACATAGAACGTATGTTGTACTAGAGACTCACAGATGACCTATCGCTGCATCTCATAGTCGGGTTTGTCCAGCTCAGACCTTATCTCGACTCGGATCCGACTACATCAAATCTGACGGATCTTTCTGAGTCCATATTATCCAGCTAGCATCCAATACTACATGGTCAGTGAGACCGGACCATCCACCGTGTCATATGCTAGTCTAACTGGCTGCGCGTCCACACATCCCTTTCGACTCGGGACCTGATACGTCTCCAACGTATCTATAATTTTTGCTTGTTCCATGCTGTTATATTATCAGTCTTGGATGTTTTACAATCATTTTATTACAACTTTATATCATTTTTGGGGACTAACCTATTGACATAGTGCCAAAGTGCCAGTTGTTATTTTTGCTTGTTTTTTACTTCGCAGAAAATCAGTACCAAACGGAGACAAAACGCTGCGGGGATTTTTATGGATTTTTTACGGACCAGAAGAAACCTGATTGGCCAAAGATCACTAGAAGAGGGGGCCCAGGGTGGCAAGCCCCCACCAGTGCACGTCAGAGGCCCCTTGGCGTGGCCTGGTGGGTGCTGGGCACCTCGGGCTCCCCCTCAACCGACTATCGTGCCTATAAATTCCCAGGAAATCCAAAAACCCTAGAGGAGTTGGCGAAACACAATTCCAGCCACTGCAAGTTCCAGAACCTCGAGATCCAATCTAAACACCATCATGGAGGGGTTCATCTTCCTCATAGGTGCCTCTCCGATGATGCGTGAGTAGTCCACCATAGACCTTCGGGTCCGTAGGCAGTAGCTAGATGGCTTCTTCTCTCTCTTATGATTCTCAATACAATGGTCTCTTGGAGATCTATTTGATGTAAACTTCTGCGGTGTGTTTGTTGGGATCCGATGATTTTTAAGTTCATGATCAGTTTCTATCCATGACTATTATTTGAGTCTTCTTTGATCTCTTATATGCATGATTGCTTATAGCATGGTATTTCTTCTTCGAATCTTTGGTTTAGTTAGGCCGACTAGATCGATTTTTCTTGCCATGGGAAGAGGTGCTTTGTGATGGGTTCGATCTTGCGGTGTTCTTTCCCAGTGACAGAAGGGGCAGCAAGACACGCATGTATCGTTGCTATTAAGGATAACAAGATGGGGTCTATTCCTACATGAATAGATCTTGTCTACATCATGTCATCGTTATTATTGCATTACTCCGTTTTTCCATGAACTTAATACACTAGATGCATGCTGGATAGAGGTCGATGTGTGGAGTAATAGAGGTAGATGCAGGCAGGAGTCGGTCTATCTATCTTGGACGTGATGCCTATATAATGATCATCGCCTTGGATATCTTCATGACTATTCGATTTTCTATCAATTGCCCAACAGTAATTTGTTCACCCACCGTGCGCTATACTCATGAGAGAAGCCACTAGTGAACCCTACGGCCCCCGGGTCTACTTTTCCTATCATATTGCTTTCCGATCTACGTTTTTTGCAATCTTTGTTTTCAGATCTACAAAACCTAAATCCCAAAAACATATTGCTGCATATTTACTCTTTTTATTTGTGTTCTTGAGAGATCTATCTCTCCTATCTATCACTACCTAATCTATCTATTTATCGTAGAGAGATTGACAACCTCTCTTTCGCGTCAGGTTGCAAGTATTTGTTGTTTGTGTGCAGGTGCTACTTATTGGGTGGTGGTGATCCTCCTACTGGTTCGAAAACCTTGGTTTCATAACTGAGGGAAATACTTACCGTCACTGTGCTGCATCATCCCTTCCTCTTTGGGGAAATACCGACGCAGTCCAAGCCACGTCACAGGAATTTCTGGCGCCGTTGCCGGGGAGGAAGCGGTCTCTTCTACGTGCCTATCGTAGGCGCCGAGGGGACTCCATCATCATCTACCAGGTTCCTAATCACCAATCTCATCTCCTTGTAAATACATTATTTGCCATTTGCCTCTCGTTTTCCTCTCCCCCACTTCACCAATTTGCCGTTTTATTCGACCTCTTTTTCGTTTGCCCTTTTTCTTGCCGGATCTCTTCCTTGCTTGAAATCTTGTTTGCGTAGTCATGATGCCCCAACAAAAGTACTATGAAATTCCTTATCCCAATATTTTGCCTGAAATTGAGAAAATTACTAAGGAATATATGACTACACAATTTGAGCATAATAAGTATTTTACCGATGAGCTTAGAGAACACTCTACCGTGCTAGATGCCAAAACGAATCAACTTGATGATATTAGTAGGGAAGTTTGCAATCTCCAATCTAAATATGCTCATGCTGAAAATTTGCTTGGTAAAATCTCCGATGCGCAAACTACTTTGATAAATCAAATGGCCGCCAAACCAATCTCTCTGGAAGATAAAAATGATGTAGATCTTAAAGTGATTGGTGTTTCTTCTATTGATTCCTTGTTTAGTAATGTTAAAATTGATAATGAAGGGACTTAAGTAGAGTCAACTTTATTTAGAAGGCGTCCCAATAATTTGGAGGGTGAAAATCTTGATGAAAATTTTGATGAAAGTGGGTTTGAAGAGGTTAAAACTTTAACTAGTGATGTGCCCACTATCTTGGATTGCAAAGATTTTAATTATGATAGCTGCTCTTTGATTGAATGTATTTATTTGTTGCAATCTATGTTGAATTCACCCCATGCTTATGAGCAAAATAAAGCTTTTACTAAACATATCGTTGATGCCATGATGAAATCTTTTGAAGAAAAGTTGGAGTTGGAGATTTTTATTCCTAGAAAATTGCATGATGAGTGGGAACCTACCATTAAGGTCAAGATTAAAAATTATGAATGCTTTGCTTTGTGTGATTTGGGTGCTAGTGTTTCCACGATTCCGAAATCTCTATGTGATGTGCTTGGTCTTACCAACATTGAAGAATGTTCTCTTAATTTGCACTTGGCGGATTCTACTATTTAAAATCCTTTGGGAAGAATTAATGACATTCTTATTCTTGCAAATAGGAATTATGTGCCCATTGATTTTATTGTGCTTGATATTGATTGCAATCCGTCTTGTCCCATTAAACTTGGTAGACCGTTTTTACGCACTATATGTGCCGTGATTGATATGAAAGAAGGCAATATTCGTTTTCAATTTCCCTTGAGAAAGGGTATGGAACACTTCCCTAGAACAAGAATTAAGCCACCATATGAATCAATCATGAGGGCATCCTATGGATTCAAAACCAAAGATGACAATACTTGAATCTATCCAATATGCCTAGCTAGGGGCGTAAAACGATAGCGCTTGTTGGGAGGCAACCCAATGAATAAATAAATATTTGCTTTTTCCTTTCTGTTTTTGAGTGTTGACACAATTATGCCTCTGATGATTGTGTTTTTATGGTTTATATAGTGTTTGTGCCAAGTATAACCGTTAGGATGATTCATAGGATGAGTAGAAGTGATGCTGAATCTGAAACAGAAACATTGCATCCAGTATATGAATTTTAGTTTTTTTCTGGAACGTGATCTTGAGCTGAAATTTTAACACAGTGTTGCTATACAAATTCCTTACGTTGTCCTAATGTTTCAGAATTTTTAGAGTTACAAAAGTATGGGTATAGTACAGATTACTACAGACTGTTCTGTTTGAGACAGATTCTGTTTTCGTTGCATTGTGTGCTTGTTTTGATGAATCTATGGCTTATATTGAAGGGTATGAACCATGGTAAAGTTAAAATAAAGTAGGTATAATGAAATTATAAAATTTGAATGGGTTTACAACAGTACCTAAAGTAGTGATTTGCTTGTTTATACTAACGGATCTCACGAAGATTTTGTTGAGTTTTGTGTGATTGAAGTTTTCAAGTTTTGGGTGAGATCACGATGGATGAAGGAATAAGGAGTAGCAAAAGCATAAGCTTTGGGATGCTACCGCACCCCTAAGATATATCCAAAGAGTAACAAGCAACTAAGCTTGGAGATGCCCCCGAGTGGCATCCCCTCTTTCTTCTAACAACCATCGGTATTTTACTTGGAGCTATATTTTTATTCGTCACATATCATGTGTTTTGCTTGGAGCATCTTGTATCTTTGCTTGCTTTGTTTGTTAGTTTTTCCTTTGTATCCATGCTGTACACACCTATTTGAGAAAGCCAAAATCATGCTATGATTTGTTAGAATTGCTCTATGTGCTTCACTTAAACTTTTTGAGCTATAGAATTGCTCTAGTGCTTCACTTATATCTTTTTGAGCACGGTGTGCTTGGAAACTTTTGTAGAAATACTCTCATGCTTCACTTAGATTAATTTGAGAGTTAGTAAAATTTTGAAGAAATCCTCTCATGCTTCACTTATACCTTTTTGAGAGATGAAATCTTTATGCTCATGTGCTTCACTTAAATTTGTTTGAGCTTGCCAAAAAGCAATGGCAATATATGAAACTAGTCCCAAAGTGATAGATATCCAAGGAGGATATAATAAAAACTTTCATGAAGATCATTGGACAAATTAAACTTGATTCCTTGTAATAGTTTTGAAATATGATGACAGTAATATGTGAGTCATGTTAATGAGTAATTATGCTTAGTAGGAATATTGGTGTTAAGGTTTGTGATTCCCTATGCATGCACGAAAGTCAATAGTTATGGAATGAAGTTACATCCTACTTGTGGTGCATTATTCGGTGTTAGTTATGTTCAATGCACACTTATGTGATTTTTCGTTTCTTGGTTTAGTTGCTTCCCAATCTATTTGCTAGCCTTCATTTGTTCTAAGTAGAAATACTACTTGTCCATCCAAAATCCTTAAATCAAGTTTTGCCTTATGAGTCCACCATACCTACCTATATGCGGTATTTCCATGCCGTTCCAAGCAAATTTGTATGTGCCATCTCTAAATTTTCAAAATAAATTTTCTCTTTTGTGTGCCCGTACCGCTCATGAAACGGTGGGGAGTGTCCAATATTTTTCCATGCTAGATGTCTTATTCTCAAGATGAGTGTTTATTCACTTGTCATTGCACGAGAGTGCGGCGGTAATAGGGATGCCCATTCCCGAAATGAAAAAGAAAAAATATTTACTTTATGTTGTCAAATAATAAATTCCTTGGAAAGTGTTGGTATGGGAGGCAACCGTGGATACGGACCGCCATGGAAATTGAAAGTTTGGTGGAAAAAGGAATAAACTTTATTTTCTATTTGGGAACCGCCTATGATGTATCTAGCATGGAAAGTATTGTGAGCTACTTTGTCGTTTTCGTTGACAGGAAAAGCATGCCACCCAAAATATTTTTTCTCTCTCAATTTAAAACTTTGAGCTCTGGCACCTCTACAAATCCCTACTTCCCTCTGCGAAGGGCCTATCTATTTACTTTATGCAATTTTTATTTTTGCTTTGAGTCTCCATCTTCTCTTATAAGCACCAACTAGGGGGCACTATGATCGTACTTGAGCATTGGGCATAGCTAATATTTGAGTATGTTTCATGAATGGATCAATGATTGAGCATGATGGGCTAGGGATAACTTTCTTTAGTGTTGATATTTTGAAAAACATGGTTGCTTGTTCACATGCTTGAGTATTGAAGTCATTATGTTAAAACTAGACTATTGCTTTGAATCATTTACAAGTCCAAATGTCCATGCTATACAAAGAATAAAAGAATATGATGAACATGTTAGGCAGCATTCCACATCAAAAATTCTGTTTTTATCATTTACCTACTCGAGGACGAGTAGGAATTAAGCTTGGGGATGATGATACGTCTCCAACGTATCTATAATTTTTGCTTGTTCCATGTTGTTATATTATCATTCTTGGATGTTTTACAATCATTTTATTACAACTTTATATCATTTTTTGGGACTAACCTGTTGACATAGTGCCAAAGTGCCAGCTGCTGTTTTTGCTTGTTTTTTACTTCGCAGAAAATCAGTACCAAACGGAGACAAAACGCCGCGGGGATTTTTTGTGGAATTTTTACGGACCAGAAGAAACTAGATGGGCCAAAGATCACCAGAAGGGGGGGCCCAGGGTGGCCATCCCCCACTAGGGCGCGCCAGAGGCCCCCTGGCGCGGCCTGGTGGGTGTTGGGCACCTCGGGCAACCCCTCAACCGACTATCGTGCCTATAAATTACCAGGAAATCCAAAAACCCTAGAGGAGTCGACGAAACACAATTCCAGCCGCCGCAAGTTCCAGAACCTCAAGATCCAATCTAAACACCATCACGGAGGGGTTCATCTTCCTCATAGGTGCCTCTCCGATGATGCGTGAGTAGTCCACCATAGACCTTCGGGTCCGTAGGCAGTAGCTAGATGGCTTCTTCTCTCTCTTATGATTCTCAATACAATGGTCTCTTGGAGATCTATTTGATGTAAACTTTTACGGTGTGTTTGTTGGGATCCGATGAATTTTGAGTTCATGATCAATTTCTATCCATGAATATTATTTGAGTCTTCTTTGATCTCTTATATGCATGATTGCTTATAGCATCGTATTTCTTCTTCGAATCTTTGGTTTAGTTAGGCCGACTAGATCGATTTTTCTTGCCATGGGAAGAGGTGCTTTGTGATGGGTTCGATCTTGCGGTGTTCTTTCCTAGTGACAGAAGGGGCAGCAAGACACGCATGTATCATTGCTATTAAGGATAACAAGATGGGATCTATTCCTACATGAATAGATCTTGTCTACATCATGTCATCGTTATTATTGCATTACTCCGTTTTTCCATGAACTTAATACACTAGATGCATGCTGGATAGCGGTGGATGTGTGGAGTAATAGAGGTAGATGCAGGTAGGAGTCGGTCTATCTATCTTGGACGTGATGCCTATATAATGATCATCGCCTTGGATATCGTCATGACTATTCGATTTTCTATCAATTGCCCAACAGTAATTTGTTCAGCCACCGTGCGCTATACTCATGAGAGAAGCCACTAGTGAACCCTACGGCCCCCGGGTCTACTTTTCCTATCATATTGCTTTCCGATCTACGTTTTTTGCAATCTTTGTTTTAAGATCTACAAAACCAAAAACCCAAAAACATATTGTTGCATATTTACTCTTTTTATTTGTGTTCTTGAGAGATCTATCTCTCCTATGTATCACTACCTAATCTATCTATTTACCGTAGACAGATTGACAACCTCTCTTTTGCGTCGGCTTGCAAGTATTTGTTGTTTGTATGCAGGTGTTGCTTATTGGGTGGTGGTGATCCTCCTACTGATTCGATAACCTTGGTTTCATAACTGTGGGAAATACTTACCGTCGCTCTGCTGCATCATCCCTTCCTCTTTGAGGAAATACCGATGCAGTCCAAGCCACGTCAGGACCATTTAGGACAGTCATCATACAATGCATAGTCTCACAAACAAGTCACGTACTTGTTAATACACACCATTGATAATGTCCAAGGACTATCTTTATTCATAAACACATAGGAAATATCATCATACATGATTGCCTCTAGGGCATATCTCCAACAGAGGGCACCCACGATGCGGAGGCCTCGCCCTCGTCCAGGCCCATCATTATCGATATCTCCGACGACGAGAATAGCTTGTTTTTTAGCTTAATTTTCAAGTGATGTTAAATTAATAAATGATGTGGATGACCACTGTAACAAGGGAAATTCGGACCAAAATTTGCCGTCATATCCCCATTTTCTCTTCCAAATGAAAATGAAATGCAAGTACCATGTGCATTGTAGTATCCAATATCTTACGCCGGAAGCTTGGAGACCAAAATTTCCATCTCCTGTCTCATCACACTCGGGATAAACTATAGGATTCGTTTGTGATGTTGGATATCGCACACAACTCAGATAAAGATACTATGTCCGATGTGACTGTGCGCGCCAGTTTTTCGCCACACTGAACGAAAATTTTGGGCTGCCTTGCAAATATCTACCTCCCACCCCTCGTACCAACCAAAAGCCACATTTCCACCTGCCCCCCTTACTTTCCTAAGTTCAAACCTTCACAGCTTGCCTGCAGCGCCGCCTCCTCGCCGGTGATGCTCCTTCCTACTGTTCGGCCTCCTCCATCTAGTCAGGTAATCCACACCTTCCCCATCCCCATACCCCCTCCCCTCCACCCCATCCTCCTCCATCACACATGCCACGACCGCCGGCGTGAAACCTTGCACCCAAATCACCGGCCCATCCCCCAAATAATCGCCGCCGAAAGACATGGTGCACGTAGTATAGCCAGGATCTCAAGGACATCTGGTAGCCGAGAAGCAAATCGCGACCACACGCACACATGAGGCCGCGATGGCTGCTATGCGTGCTGACCCTCAGATCTTGGAGCATCACCTCACCGTTGAGGCCACCGTCGATGCCACACACACGGACGCCGCCACGCGGTTGGCAGTTTCAAACAACAGCTCGTGGTGTTTCCTCGAGGGCTCCGCTGGTGCCTTCGACGGAGACAACGAGTTGTTTTCTCAGCGTGCCCTTGCTTTCCTTAGCTCCAGAGTCGGCAGGTTGGTGCCCGAACAGGCTCAGGCGACTCACCACTACGAGGATGGCACCCATGATGTGGAGGCCTCGCCTGCTTCCAAGCCCATCGTTATCGATATCTCCGACGATGAGGAATAGCTTGTTTTTAGCTTAATTACTAATGACCTATGTTCAGCTAGCTATGCGCGTTAAGCATGTGTTACTCATGCCTTTCCTTAAGATATTCTAGTGAAATATCCAATGTAATGCTACTATGCAATCTAATCTTTTAGTATGTTCTATTGTGCAATGTGATGCTCAGTTAACTGTTTGGTTCATTTGTTTTGTGATCATCTGCAATGTGATGTTCGATTGTTGTTGGTACAATTTTGTATTGTTATGCATGTGAGAAGTAAATAGAATTTGGATATACTAAATACATGTGAAATATACAATTGCTATATTTCATAGTTCTTATCACGCTTGTCTTTTTCATGTGGCTCGAATTAATATGTTGGATCTACAATGCGTTTATTTTACATTAACATATTTAACTCACGTCATGCCAAATCTCACTTATAACCTGATCAATATCTATCTTAAATACGTTACAGGGGGAAACAATGGGAGACATTGAAGCTTACCATCGAGGTTTGCACATTCACGATCCTTTGTCTAATAGCACATTATTGTGCAATTGCAGGAACCATTCTAGTATTTAGGTTTCTAATAATTTGGTCTTGCACAAGTAGGTCCTGCTATAAGAGGTTTAGACCCACTGTTCAACCCATTTTGCATGTGGCGAAAATCAAGAGATTCAGAAAGATTGTTAAGATAAAGAAACTAGCGACGAAAAACAACAAGATGTTTGTGTGCACAATGAAGAAGACATCGGTCAACTATAGGATGGTACTATCTCTTTTACCTTGTCTTTCTTTACTTTGCGACATTTCAATTTTTCGAAACAAAATTTATACATATCTTTGTTTCCAGTCCTTTCCAAAGCAGTTCATCGATCAGTACGTCTCAAACCACCTGTATGGTCAAGAGGCGAGGAAGGTATTCATACATCACTCACGGTATAATCTTGAAGTCTTCCTCAAGAGGATGAAGGATGGGCGGACAACCATCCACGGGCACTGGCCTAAAGTTGCAATGACCTTCGACATCAGTGAAGGCTCAATATTTGCCTTCCGCTTCAATAGTTTTCTACACGAGATTCATTTGTCTATTTACCGTCTATGATGCTACTTTCCAAAGGTTTTAGATGTTGCATGTGAAACTTGGTCCTGTCGTGTAGTTGCGTAGCTAGGTAGTATATGCCTATATGATGTTGTACTCTGATGTATTTCAATTATGAAGTCATGGTTGCCGTAATACGAAATGAAATATATTGTGTGCTTGATATGAATAGTCAATTTGATTACTAGTTGGATTATAAATAATAGAGCAATTAGCCCGATTATTGGGGTTTCCTATTGTAGATGGTTTGTCATAGAACACCGTGAGCGATGACTTCAATCCACACGGTTTCTCGAAAGTTGGCGTGTTGGATCAGTGAACAATCACACATGACTTACGGTCGACAATTGTGTGCGTTAGGACACCCATTCACAAACGTTTTCACATAAATCGTGTGTGTGATGGACAACGCTATGCCAAATAGTTTCCTCTAGGCACTGTGCATGATGGCCACCCCTAACACAGACGATGTTATGCAAAAAATTGTGTCTGATGTACAATACGAACGGAAACGTATGTTTGGGATTACTGTGTGGGATTCTAAGCACATCTCACACGATTTCCCAAATATATCTGTTCGTGATGGCCCTTCCAATCGCACACCATATATTTTTGCCCATCGTGTGTGACCGGGCGCAGGCATCGCCAGCGGGTTTTCCGTGTCGTTTGGGATAGGCCCCCCTATCGCTCACACATGCAAGGCAACGGTTTAAGTCATCGTCACGGAAAGGGGTTACAAACCGTTTATATAGCAGGCGCCTGCACTAGTGTTAGTACCTGAAAAATAAAAAATAAACATGTATATATAATATGCAGGAAAAAGTAAATAGCCGGCTTGTAAGGCTAAAGATATTGACGTTCGAAGCTCGATTATATTGGTTTATCCTGGCTATCTAGAGAGCCGGCTCTCACGTGACTTAAGCCGGTGTTTTAACTTTGAAGAATTCGGGGTCATCACACTCTTTGATAGGTACCGGTGTGATTGAGTCTTCAAGCGCACAGCTGGGTCACCTTATGTGAGTAGCATCAAGATAACAGACATGTATAACCAAATATTTTGGTGGCATAAACTGGGTCAAAAGGGATGTTGTAGCTAAACTCGATGAGTTGGAAGCCCCCAAGTGACCAAAGAAATAAAAACTCAACAAGGAGCTGATGACACAAATTTCTGTTGTTCACAAAGTTCAAACTTTATTACTTTAATATGTAGTAGTATTTACATAGGGAAAACGTAAATGACTTAAACTAAGAAAAATTTACTAAGTAGAATACGGACGAAGATGTGCAATGTTCTAAGGTCTCGTGCTCTCTTTGCCAGAAGTACATGACTTATCTCCTTCGTATATGTCAACCAGGTAATATGACCCGTTGTTAAGATTTTTGCTGATGACGAAGGGTCCTTCCCAAGGAGCAGATAACTTATGCATGCCTGTCTGGTCTTGTATCTGACAGAGCACTAAGTCTCCTTCCTGGAAAGTTTGACTTCGGACTCTAGGGCTATGATAGCGACGTAGGTCTTGCTGATAAATGAAGGATCTCGATGCTGCAAGATCGCGTTCTTCTTCCAAGGCATCAATGGAATCTTGCCGAGCTTGGTCATTGTCAGCCTCGACATAAGCAGCAACACTTGGAGAATCATGGCGAACGTAGCTTGGTAACACGACCTCTGTACCATAAACCAGGAAAAAGGGCATATAGCCAGTTGAACTGTTGGGAGTGGTCTGGATGCTCCAAAGCACAGCAAGAAGTTCCTCCACCAAACATCCGGGGGCACGCTCAAGGGGAATCATCAACCTTGGCTTGATGCCTGGAAACAATTCCTGATTTGCACGTTCCGCCTGCCCATTAGACTGAGGGTGAGCGACAGAAGCGAGATCAAGCTGAATATGCTCTTTCTACAGCTCTGTTTGACAGGTTGGTTCCATTGTCAGTGATGATGCTGTGAGGATATCCAAAGCGAAAAATTATCATTTTCAAAAACTTGACCGTTGTCTCGGCATCACAATTATTGACAGGTTCAGCTTCGACCCACTTGGTAAACTTGTCTACCGCGACCAATAGGTGCATCTTTTTGCAAGAAGATGGCTTGAAAGGTCCAAAAATGTCAAGCCCCTAGACGGCAAAAGGCTAAGTGATCAGTATCATGCGAATTTCCTGAGCCAACACATGTGCTTGTCGGGCATACCTCTGGCAACCATCACACATATGGACAATGTCCTAAGCATCCGGATGAGCCGTGAGCCAGTAAAAACCATGTCGAAATGCCTTAGCAACCAATGATCTGGAGCTAGCGTGATGTGCGCAATCTCCTGAGTGGATTTCATTGAGAATTTCACGAAGATTTTTCCCGTGGTTCCGATAGGTGGTGCTATCGTACGTCCACGTTTATGGAGTCTTCAACCCAGGAAGGGTAACGGTCGCGAGAGTCTACGGAGGGCTCCACCCAAAAGGGTCCACGAAGTAGCAACCTTGACTATTCCATAATGGCTTCCGTCCACGAAGGACTAGCCTCACTATGGGTAGATCTTCACGAAGTAGGCGATCTCCTTGCCCGTGCAAACTTCTTGGTTCAACTCCACAACACGAAGTAGGAGGCTCCCAAGCGACACCTAACCAATCTAGGAGGCACCACCCTCCAAAAGGTAATAGGCTCGGCAATGTCGATGAACTCCTTGCTCTTGTGCTTCAAGATGATAGACTCCTCAACACACAATCACTCTCTCACAGATTTGGCAATGGTGGAAGAGATTGAATTGGTGGAAAGCAACTTGGGGAGGCTAGAGATCAAGATTCATATGGATGGAGTGGAATGGCTTGATCTCAACACATGAGTAGGTGGCTCTCTCTCAGAAAATTGGATGGGGCAAGTATGGAATAGTTCTGAGTGCTTCTCTTTCGAGTGGGTGGTGGTGAAGGGGTATATATAGGCATCCCCAAAAATCCAACCATTACACCTAAAGTGACCAACTCGGTGACACCGAAGTGTAAAACTCGATGGTACCGAAGTGACCAAAAGGCAGTAACTTTTGAATCTCGGTGAGACCGATACATAATTCTCGGTGGTACCGATTTGGTGACCAACGGTCAGATTGCACAACTCGGTGACGTCGATCCACAAAACTCGGTAAGACCGATTTTAGGAAACCAGGTAACAGAAAGTTGGCAACTGAACTCGGTGGCATCGATGCAGAATCGGTTGCACCGAATGGCTATGGTATGGCATGGGTCTGTTTGAGTTTGGAAATCGGTGGTACCGAGTGGGAATTGTTGGTTGCACTGATTTTGGATATTTGGCTTTGGACAGACTTTTTGTGGAAGAGTTTGTGGGTGTTTTTGGTGACTATCACTTGTGCACGTGGAGCATCTTGTTCACCAACAGTACCTTACCCCCTTTTAATAGTATTGGCTTTCCTATGGACTCAAGGTGATTTCTCACAAAGTAAAATGTAGAGTCCTCTTGCTTGAAGCTTTGCCAATCCATTTCGTTGCATCTTGGGGTATCTCCTCACAACCTTTTTTGCCAACCCATCTCTCTCTATGGACTTTCACCTGAAATACACTAGGTAGAAATATTAGTCCAAGAGACAATGTATGTTGTCATGAATTATCAAAACCACCAAGGGAACATATTGTGCTTTCAATCTCCCCCTTTTTGGTAATTGATGACAACATACAATCAAAGCTTCAAATAAAGATATGCATGGATATAATGAAGACTTTGAGAGACACATGACTTAGACTTGCTCCCCCTAAATGTGTGCAATCCCTTTAAAGGATAGTTGCCTTGGAATGCATGGACACACATATAGTGGAAGGGATAATATGCATCAAATATATATGAATGAGATGTATCCTTGTTCAAGACTTCACTCTTGCAAACAATATGTGCAAGAAGCAAGAGATCATCTTGATCAAGGATATGATGCATATACTTACCTTGAGTTCTTGAGCATTTTAGTAGTAGGAACACACTTGAGAAAACAATGTTAGGAAACACAAGAGTATTCTACCAATAAAAAATACTAGAACTCAATAGTACCAAGATGTGGAGAACATATAGAAGGTAATATTCCTTAAGATTTATATGTCTCCAAGAACATTTTAGAAGCTTTCTCCCCTAGCTATGAAATAGTAGGTCATCCTCTCCCTCTGAATCTTAGCATGTAGATATTGGGATTGGATAGGGTGAGAAAATTCTAACATGAGTAGTCAAATGAAACAAACATATTTTTCTCCTTTTTCTCCCCCTACTTTGGTATTCTCCCCTTGTCTATATAAGTATAAGCTTTGATATTCCCCCCCTTGATTATATCTCCCCCTTTGAATTGAAGCATGTATCTCCCCCTTTAGCTTTTGAAGCTTTGGTATTCTCCCCCTTTGGCATTAATTTCCAAAAAGGTCCATACACAGGGTTAGACACAGGGATCATGGAGTTGGAAGAGATCCTTGAGAACAAGAGTCATGGAATGTAGGGTTCACAGAAAAAGAATGGAAATTATAGAGAGCATTAAAACTGAGGGAATCATGGAAAAATAATGTCTCCTTCTTTGATTGATCTGAGAGCTTTTAAGACTTCTCCTCCTTTGAGTAAGGGATCCTAGAAAAGTTTCTCCCCCCCCCCCTTTTTTAATATATATATAAGGGATCATTGAAGAAACAAAGATACCACATGTAAGATCACTTAAAGAAACAAAAACAACTTACTAACATGAACACAGACTAGAAACGAAATCAAATCGGTGGCTCCGAGACAAATGTGTCGGTGGAACCGAGATGTTGTTATGCAGCTCATCTGCTAAATCGGTGACACCGAATGATTTGAGATGGAGGCTCCGAGGGGAAAACAGAAACTTGGCAATGTTTTAGTAAACCTCAAATAATTTTAGAAAACTTGCGAAATTTTAAAGATATTTACAAAGGAAATACAAAAGGATTTACAAAGAAACATCAACTAGAGAAGATTTGAGTGGTTCCAAGAAATCAGAAACTTGGCAAGTAGAGAATGAACCAAACAAGATACTTAATCTAGATGATGGGCGGTGACTAGGTCACCTATATTAGAGTATATTGACTTAGGAGCCAAGCAAGAATACTTGATCATAGGTCATACTCATCGTTAAGCTCAAAATGGGGTTACCATTTTTTTATTAAACATTTTAATGTTTTCATATCACTTAAGTTGCTTTAACTCATGTCTTGGAGTAAAGCTTTTTCAAGGATATGAGTACATACCTTTGAGTGATGTTGATGACACGGCTTGTAGGTGAACTTGTTGAGGATGCTCGAGGTTGATGAAGTTCATCTTGAGTTGGGAGCAATCCTTCTTGTTTTGGTTCACTTATCACCTACATGGGTTAGTCATGCAAGGAAGAACAATATATATCCTTTTGACATGATATCAATTGAGAATTAGCATATATGATCGCATCAAATATATGTCAAGGATATGGTTGAGTTGTCTTCTTCCTTCCATCATCAAGAGGGGTTGTGGATACTTGGTGATGACAAGATTGCTTATGATTGGAGTTGTCGGCAATCTTGTGGAATGAAGTTCTTCCAAGTACCTACAAAATGTTTGATGCAATACAAGGGAGCATAGAAATCCATGGTATAAGATAAGATGTCAAGTGTATCATGGAAGTATCATGTAAGCTCATGCCCTTGCATACATCCGAGTGAGTCTAGCTCAAGTTTGAAGCATCAATGATGTTCAACTCACTCCTCAAGTGACAAAACACTTTCTCATCAAGTGGCTTAGTAAAGATATCTGCCAATTGCTTGTTTGTACGAACATGCTTGAGATCAATATCTCCTTTGGCAACATGATCACGAATGAAATGATGTCAAACTTGGATATGCTTAGTTCGAGAATGTTGCACGGGATTATGACCAATCTTAATAGCACTTTCATTGTCACAGAGTAATGGAACATTTTTGACATGGACTCCATAATCCTTAAGCGTTTGTGTCATCCATAGTAATTGTGCAGAACATGATCCGGCAGCAATATACTCAGCTTCGTCTGTAGATAGAGATACCGAGTTTTGTTTCTTGGAGGACCAAGACACAAGAGATCTACCAAGAAATTGACATGTACCCGAGGTGGATTTTCTATCAACCTTGTCCCCGGCATAGTCCAAATCGGAATAGCCAACAAGGTTAAAAGAAGATCCCTTGGGATACCAAATGCCAAAGTTTGGTGTTTGTATCAAATATCTCACAATGCGTTTCACGGCCAAAAGATGACACTCTTTAGGTGCGGCTTGATATCTAGCACACATGCAAACACTAAGCATAATATCGGGACAAGAGGCACATAGATATAGCAATGAACCAATCATAGATCGATAGACCTTTTGATCAACCGGTTCATCCTCCTTGGTAAGATCAACATGTCCACTAGTAGGCATAGGAGTTTTCATACCTTTACACTCTTGCATGTTGAACTTCTTGATCAAGTCCTTGGTATACTTGGTTTGAGAGATGAAAGTTCCTTCTCTCGTTTGCTTGATTTGCAAACCAAGGAAGAATTTCAGCTCACACATCATGGACATCTCATACTTCTCTGACATCAACCTTCCAAATCTTTCACTAAATTGTGGGTTAGTAGATCCAAAGATAATATCATCCACATAGATTTGGCACACAAATAATTCACCATTAACTCTCTTAGTGAATAAGGTTGTGTCAATTTTACCAATTTCAAAACCTTTTTCAATGAGAAACTTCGTTAAGCATTTATACCAAGCACGTGGGTCTTGCTTAAGACCATAAAGTGCTTTACGAAGCTTGTAGACATGATTAGGTTTCTTAGGATTCACAAAACCAGGGGGTTGTTTGACATAGACCACTTCTTCAATTTCACCATTTAAAAAGGCACTTTTAATGTCCATTTGATAAAGCGTGATATCATGGTGATTGGCATAAGCAAGAAGAATGCGAATAGCTTCAAGTCTAGCGACGGGGGCATAGATCTCACCGTAGTCCATACCTTCGACTTGCGTATATCCTTGGGCTACGAGACGCGCCTTGTTACGTACAACTTGACCGTCTTCATCTTGCTTGTTCCGAAACACCCATTTGGTTCTGATGATGTTGTGCTCGTCCTTGGGCTTCTCCACGAGTGTCCACACTTCGTTCCTCTCGAAGTTGTGAAGCTTTTCATGCATAGCATTCACCCAATCCGGGTCTTCAAGAGCTTGTTCTACCTTCAAGGGTTCAATGCTAGAGATGAAAGAATAATGCTCACAAAAAATAGCTAAGCGTGTTTTAGAGCGAGTGATTCTTCCGGTTTGTATGTCACCGAAGACTTGGTTTAGAGGATGGTTCTTGGTCAGTCTTGCTCGAACTCGGGGTAGCTTTGGCTTGTTGGATGGTGGAGCTTCTTCATCATCATCTACTTCATCTTCGTTGTTGTTGAAGGTGTCGTTTCCTTGAGGTAGTGGTGAAGGAGGTTGTGGTGGATCTTCATGATGTACTTCCTCCTCTTCACCTTGTCGTGTACCACTTGTGGATGCCTCCATGTCATGTTGAGGATCACCTTGACGTGAAGTAGGGGCTTCCACTTGAGTTGACGAAGTACTTTCCTTCACCTCCATGGGACGAATCCTGCCGATGGACAAGTCTTGGATAGCTTCCGAAGGATCCTTATCTCCTACATCATTTGGCAATTGTTCGACTTGCGAACCATTAGATTCAACAAACTTCACATCTACCGTCTCTTCAACTTTTCGAGTGAAGTTGTTGTAGACACGGTAAGTGTGAGAGTTCGTATGCCGTTTTACCGAGAAGCTTGTGAATATAGAGTCGGTTTATGGCATGCCATGTTGTTTCCACGGCTTCTGCCATAAAGTGTCTTGGCGTCTTGTATTCTTCAAGCATCGTTCTTGCCATCTCAATAAGAGTTCGGTTCTTCTTCTCAACAACTCCATTTTGTTGAGGCGTGTACGTAGCCGAGAACTCATGTGAAACACCTTCTTCGTCAAGAAAGGTATCTACATGGGTGTTCTTGAACTCCGATCCGTTATCGCTCCAAACCTTCTTGATCTTCACCTCAAACTGATTTTGCGCTTTGCGAACGAAGTTCTTGAAGATCTTTTGTACCTGCGACTTATCATCAAGAAAGAATACCCACGTAAATCTGGAAAAATCATCAACTATAACTAGACCATAGGAATTTCCACCGAGACTCTTGTAAGCATTGGGACCAAAAAGATCCATGTGAAGTAACTCGAGTGGTCTCCTAGTAGTCATGATATTCTTTACGGGATGACTTCCACCTACTTGCTTTCCAGCTTGACAGGCACTACAAAGTCTATCTTTGTCAAAGATATCATCTTTAACACCAAGTATATGATCACCTTTGATAATCTTGTCTAGATTACGCATGCCAACATGTCCTAGTCTTCTATGCCAAAGCCAACCTTTAGAAGATTTTGCAATAAGACAAGTACGAGGTTTGGATCTCTTAGTGAAATCGACAATGTATAGATCACCTCTACGGAAACCGGTAAAGACCATGTTATGATTATCTTGACGAAACACTTGGCAATCTACTTTCGTGAATAGCACATTAAAACCAAAGTTGGCTAGTCTAGATACGGAAAGAAGATTGTAGCCAAGGGATTCAATAAGCATGACGTTTTGAATAGAGCTATCATGGGATATGGCCACCTTACCAAGACCAAGTACCTTACCCTTGGAGTTGTGTCCAAAAGTTACATACCTTCGCGGTCCATGGTTTGGTGTGATCTCTTCAAACATGTCTCTATCTCCGGTCGTATGATCGGTGCATCCACTATCGAGAATCCACTCTTTTCCTCTGGACATGTAATTCTTGAAGTTTGCCATGAGACTTAGATTCTTCATGAAATTCTCATGCTCGATGTCGAACAACTCATCTTCATCATAGTAGCCATGTTCCACATTGTCATCATCAAGTGGAAAATCCTCGTCACAAGAAACAAGGGATTCATTAGGGTTGTGATCATGACAATGTTCAAGATTATGAATGCGAATGGCTTCTACAATGATGTTGTTGATAGTTATGACATCTCCTTTAGCATGCATGAGGTATCTAAACTCAAATAGATAGTCATCAAATTTGGGATCACTAGGCATCATTTTATGAAAGACAATAGTTTTACGAAGAATTTCATCAAGATTACTCAATGAATAACTTGGATATCGTTTCTCCAAGTCATTCAACAAAGTATAAGCACATTCAAAATTCTTCATTTGATTCAGCACAATCCTAGGCAATCCTCTAATGATAAGATTAACAGTTCTAAGATTGCATAGCATATCAATTTCCTCTTCGTGTGTGGGATGTACTGGATCAATGGGAGGTACATAGGGGTTCTTAACATACTTGCTCAAATGAAATTCATTGAATAGCTCAAGCATCTTATATTTCCATTGACTATAGTACTCCCCATCAAGAATAGGCACTCTACAACTCAAACTTCCCGAACTAGACACATCCATCTTCCTCCACGGTGATGAAACCGTTGCAATGGAGACTAATGCTCTGATACCACTTGTAGGATCACTAGAAGAGTATGTCTAGAGGGGGGGTGAATAGACTACTAGCAGGAATTAAAAACTAACCTTTTCCCAAGTTAATTGGTTAGAAGATTTTAGCAATTATAGCAAGTCTAACACACCCTACACATGCAAGTCAACAAGTATGGCAGCGGAAAATAAATACATTGCACATGGAAGTAAGGAGTTGAGATAGGGAGATCAAACGCATGCGGGACACGAAGATTTTTCCCGTGGTTCCGATAGGTGGTGCTATCGTATGTCCACGTTTATGGAGTCTTCAACCCACGAAGGGTAACGGTCGCGAGAGTCCACGGAGGGCTCCACCCAAAAGGGTCCACGAAGTAGCAACCTTGACTATTCCATAACGGCTTCCGTCCACGAAGGACTAGCCTCACTATGGGTAGATCTTCACGAAGTAGGCGATCTCCTTGCCCGTACAAACTTCTTGGTTCTACTCCACAATACGAAGTAGGAGGCTCCCAAGCGACACCTAACCAATCTAGGAGGCACCACCCTCCAAAAGGTAACTTTTGAATCTCGGTGAGACCGATACATAATTCTTGGTGGTACCGATTTGGTGACCAATGGTCAGATTGCACTACTCGGTGACGCCGATCCACAAAACTCGGTAAGACCAATTTTATGAAACCAGGTAACAGAAAGTTGCCAACTGAACTCGGTGGCACCGATGCAGAATCGGTTGCACCGAATGGCTAGGGTATGGCATGGGTCTGTCTGAGTTTGGGAATCGGTGGCACCGAGTGGGAATTGTTGGTTGCGCCGATTTTGGATATTTGGCTTTGGACAGACTTTTTGTGGAAGAGTTTGTGGGTGTTTTTGGTGACTATCAGTTGTGCACGTGGAGCATCTTGTTCATCAACAGTATCTTACCCCCTTTTAATAGTATTGGCTTTCCTATGGACTCAAGGTGATTTCTCACAAAGTAAAATGTAGAGTCCTCTTGCTTGTAGCTTTGCCAATCCATTTCCTTGCATCTTGGGGTATCTCCTCACAACCCTTTTTGCCAACCCATCTCTCTCTATGGACTTTCACCTGAAATACACTAGGTAGAAATATTAGTCCAAGAGACAATGTATGTTGTCATGAATTATCAAAACCACCAAGGGAGCATATTGTGATTTCACTCTCCATTGGCTATCGTCATAGATTTACACCTCCGGATAATCTATCGAGCGATGATTTCCTCTGCTGGGAGCTCGCCCCGAGTCAGAAAAGCTAGGTAAGGTGTCGTCCATTCTGGTATGGCATGAACAACATCTACTAGTGCTGATTCTGGATCAGGAATAGCTATGTCCTTTGTTGGCAATTTGACTGACGGATTATGAAGAATATCCAAGAAAATGTTTGGAGGAACTGGTTTTCCTGAGGGCCCAATCGAGATAGTGCATATGCTACCTCATTAATTTGTCGATCAAAATGATCAACTTGGTATCCCTTGAAATGTCCAGCCACCAGAGTAACAACACGCCTATAAGCCGCCATCAATGGATCTTTTGAATCCAAGGTGCCAGAGACTTGTTGAGCTACAAGGTCTGTATCCCCAAGATAATGAATTCGACTTATATTCATTTCCTTGGTTAAACGCAGTCCATGAAGAAGAGCCTCATATTCTGTTGCATTGTTAGTAGAGGTAAACATAAGACTACTCCAGCCCCCGAGCCCTCCAGTTGCCTGGAACCATCAAAATGCAGTGTCCAATATGTATTGTCTGGCTTTTCTGGAGGGGCTTGAAGTTCAGTCCAATCGTTGATGAAGTCCACTAGGGCCTGTGACTTGGTAGATGTGCGAGGAACATATTTCACCTAATGAAGGCCAAGCTGAATAGCCCATTTGACAATCCGTCCTGTAGCCTCCCTGTCCTGGATGATATCCCCCAAAGGTGCGGAACTGACGACAGTAATAGGGTGTTCCTAGAAATAATGTTTCAACTTCCAGCTCGCCATGAAGACCCCGAAGACTAATTTCTATCAACGTGGGTATCGCTGCTTGGATTCGGTGAGAACTTCACTCACATAATAGACTGGGCGTTGGATAGGATACTCCTTGCCCGCTTCTTTGCGCTCAATAGAGAATGCTACACTGGTCGCATTATTTTTGGCGGCAATGTATAAAAACATCGGCTCTTTCAACCGAGGTGCAGGCAGAGTAGGGGCCTCACGCAACTGTTTCTTTAGTGTCTCAAAAGATGCATCAGCCGCATCATTCCAGACGAAGTCGTCTGTTTTCTTCAACAACGGATATAAGGGAATGGCCTTCTTCCCAATCGGGCTAATAAAATGGCTAAAGGCAGCAATACATCTTGTAAGCTTCTGGACCCCATTGATATTGGCCGACTTCTTCAATGAAGTGATTGCCTGGATTTTTTCTGGATTAGCCACCATGCCACACTCATACACCAGAAAATTGAGCAACTTCCCTGCAGGTACCCCAAACACACATTTGGCCGGGTTGAACTTCATCTGATAAACCCACAGATTATCGAACGTTTCTTTCAGGTCCTCCAGGAGAGTCTCCTTCTTTTCTGACTTCACCACAATATCATCCACATAAGCGTGAACATTGCATCCAATCTGAGTATGCAGACAATTCTGAACACAACGCTGATAAGTTGCACTGCACTTTTGAGCCCAAAGGGCATAGAGTATAACAGAAAGCCCAAAAAGGAGTAATGAACGCAATCTTTTTTTGGTCCTCCCTAGCCATCTTGATTTGATGGTAACCAGAATAAGCATCCAGGAAACACAGGCTTTCACGGCTATCAGTAGAATCAATGATCTGGTCAATGCGTGGAAGAGCAAATGGATCCTTGGGACATGCCTTGTTAAGATATGTATAATCAACGCACATGCGCGAAGCACCGTTTTTCTTCAGAACAAGCACTAGGTTAGCCAACCACTCAGGATGAAAAACTTCAACAATAAACCCGACAGCTAGGATCCGAGCCACTTCTTCTCTAATGACATTGCGCCGTTCTTCATTGGAACGACGTAGAAATTGCCTCACAGGTTTCATTTTTGTATCAACATTTAGGCGGTGCTTAGAGAGTTCTCTCGGTACACCGGGCAATCCAGAGGGCTTCCATGCAAAGATGTCCCGATTCTCACGGATGAACTCGATGAGCGCGCTTTCCTATTTAGGATCCATGTTTGCCCCAATGGTGAACTGCTACGATGAATCATCAGGGGTAAAATCCACTTTCTTGGTGTCACGTGCTGACTTGAACTTAAGCACAAACTCAGACTCAGTGGTCGGTTTTTTAAGAGAAGTCATGTCTGTAGGGTCCACAGTGGCTTGATAGAACTTTAACTCTCCAGCTGCACAAGCTGACTCATCGTAAGCGTCATCTCCTTCCTCACATTCGATAGCTATCTTCCGGTCCCCATGTTCTGTGATGGTTCCGTCAGGCCCAAGTATCTTGAGCTGTAGATAAACATAGCACGGTCTAGCCATAAACCGTGCATATGACGGGCGCCCAAACAGTGCATTGTAGGGGCTCTTGATCTTGACCACTTAAAGAGTCAGAAATTCTGAACGGAAGTTGAATTCAGTGTCGAAGGCGACCTCAAGAGCAATTTGTCCAATGGGATAAGCTGATTTGCCTGGAACAATACCATGAAAAACCGTAGACGAAGGCTTCAACTGGCTTCCTGACAGATTCAACCACTTGAAGGTATCATAATATAATGTGTTGATACTGCTACCACCGTCCATCAATACTTTGGTTAGTTTGTAGCCACCAACTTGAGACGCCACCATCAGGGCAAGACTCTCGGGATTATCAACTCGAGGAGGATGGTTTGCTTGACTCCAAGTAATAGGGTACTTAGACCAATTGAGATATTCTGGAACAACTGGCATTGTCGCATTGACCACATGTCGCTGAACCTTCCTATCCCATTTGCTGGTATTGGTAGGGAAAACATGATACTGTCCACTATTTAACTTTTGGGGTTGCTCTGGAAGCCTCATGCTCCGGCCTGGTTCTGGTTCCCAGGGCCTTTGTGTTGATTATGTGAGTTGCCGCCTCCAACCCCCTGAAACCCAGGCCCTGAGTTATGAGCATCTAGGAAGTTGCCTCCCTGGAAGCCGGCATTGGGGAAGCCGGCTCCAGGGCCGCCGGCTTGATGAGCACCTGAGTGACCGCTTGGACCTGCTCCAGGGTCACCGCCACCAAATATGCTATTTTTGAATTCGTGCATAATATAACAGTTTTCCCATGAGTGGTTGGCTGTCTTATCTCCTTGACTATGCTTCGGACACGGGCCTTTGAGGGCTTCTTCGTAATTGCGAGGTCGAAACGCCGGCTTTTCGAAATATCCATTTTGGCGTTGATTCTTGAAACATGTGTTGGTTTTAGCAACAAGGTTTGATCCTCCCTCGAACTTCTTGCGCTTGTTGCTGTTGTGATTGTTTTTTCCATTGCCATTGTTCTGATGACCCTTGCCACCGTTCTTTTTGCCCTTGCCAGACTTCTCATCATCAGAAGAAGGATCTTTGGTGTTATCAGACTCGACATACCTAGCCAAGACGTCCATGAGCTCGCTCATCTCCTTGACCTTCCGCTTCATACACCCAAGTTTTTGTACAAACGGCTAGAAACTCAGTTCCGCTCCAAAACGAGGACCACCGTCTGCAGGGTAATGCTGTCAGATGAATGAACTATCTCGACAATCCGTCTTGCCCAGTGATGAGTGGATTCACAATCCTGCTGAACACAGTGCTCTAGGTCAACTATGGTAGTCGGACGCTTGCACGTGCCTTGGAAATTCTTGATGAATCACTCTTTCGGTTCTTGCCACGAATTGATCGAATTCGCATGCAAGTTCTTTAACTAAGTACGCGCCGGGCCTTCTAACATCATGGTCAGATAGCGTGCATAGACGGCATCACTGACCTCCAACATATCCATAGCCAGCTCATAACTCTCGATCCAGTCTGCAGGTTTCAGGTCAGCGGTGTTGTTTGGTACCTTGCGGGGTCCTTTGAAATCTTGAGGCATGCGCTCATTGCGAAGATTTGGACTTAAGAAGGGAATACCGATAGTCCATACAGCTTGGGTGGGGTGCCCAGAAACTGGCCGAGCCATGAGAGGTGGGACATAATCACCCTCGGGCCTCCTGCTCCAGCCATCCGTGTTGCGCGAGCGTTATCCATGATGGTATGTGCATCTGGCGCCACTGGCTGGAGTGTAGGCTGTTGATTCTGTGCATCTATGCATCCTGCTCCACGGTGTCGATCACACCAGATGCATAGGGGAGCACGCGTGCTTTCACTTTAGTCTTGTGCTGACACTTGTCAACTGGTTATTGAACACGAAATCCGTCGTATTTGATGGTCCTGGCACTGCGGCGCAGGTTAGTACAGTCAGTTGGTGAGATGGTTTTCCCTCTATGCCATGAAGTCCCTGGGGCAGGCAACAGCTGCATGGACAAAGTGTCAGCTGATGGGTGTGGAACCAGGGGGGCTCAGGGGCTACAGTCAGTGCAGTTTGTTCAGAAGCTGCAGTCTAGGGGAGCTGATCAGTGGTGTTAGTCACATCTGGTTGTGTCAGTTCTGCATTTGAATCTGGCAGTTCTTCAAGCACCACTGTCGATCTGCTACGGGGTCTGAGATCTTCCACACGCTTAGCAAGTTCAAAGAGTATAAAACCACACCCATCTTGCCTAACATGCACTGACACTCTGTAGTTGTCATATTTCAGACCATATCCAGAATTCCATGGGCCAAAAGTGGCTAAGAGAGGTCGGATGGCAGCAGCAAGGAACATGTTGCGCTGTCTAGCAGGTATTGGGTTGTTTATTAGCAAAGAGACCACATAATCCCCTTGAGCAGACAAGTTAAATTGTGGACCTTCATTGTGAACATCCACTGTGATTATTGCCATGTCATTAGTCCTGTTGTCACTAGCGTTCATAGGTGCGGAAAATTGTGGAGCATGGAGAACAATCATGGCCTTTGAATTCTCTGAACTAGAGCTGTCAAACACTGTGATTGAGTCTTTCCAAGCCTGAGTTGCACTATCAAAGCTATTATTGTTAGGTAACACACCATCTTGAACCTGGAGTCCCTATGCTGCAAGCCACGATTGGAAATTGATCAGGTACGGTGGCATAGCAGGTGCAGGATCAGAAGGTTGCGACCACTGCCCCCAAATGGGATCAACTTGCGATGTTGTTCTGAGCTGCAAAGTTACCAGGGGGGACAACACCTCCTGGTGCGTCATTTTGCACAAACCAATTCTGAACCTGCTGCTAGTAGAGTTGTTCCGCCGTGAGCTCTAGGCCAAAGAGAGGATGTGGATTATCATTGGGGGAGGTGGATCCTCCCCCACAAGCGGTACTTTCGGCAGCAGAGCACTCCAGTTGTTATGGTGCAGGATGGTGATTTGCAATGTCCAACATTCTCTTGGTCCATGAACGACCCGGACTTTGATCATCACAAATCTATGATCTTGACGTGGATTATACCATGAACTCAAGCTACCAAAACCCCCAACAGATTTATTGATATAGTAGTCCGTTTGGTAGTCATAGGGAAATCCAAAATAAGGCAGCCAAACTTTCGGACCAAAGGTAGTTGATCTTATGTTAAGCACGACATTGTGTGGGACAAAAGTAATGAGCAGATCCTCATCTTCAAGCTCTAAGGGGGTAGCAATGGCAGCATCGCGGATGAATGAATCAACAAAGCCAAACAAACCAATACCAAAAGGGTGGTCACTGGATTCAGTGGTGAAAAGTTGCGCCTTGTGCATCATCCCTTCAACGGCATTGTACACAGCTTCTCTTTGGTACGGCGAAACATACCGATTTGCTTCGGCAATAGCAAGGAAATCATGGTTGAGCGGAGCGATAGGATTCACCACGATATCTCCACGGACGATCCCGTCTTCTGGTCCAGGTTCCATGGTGAAGCCCGGTGGCATGAAGGGCACCGGATTGAGCGGGTAGTTCCCCATGGCCGCGCCTAGAAACGGTGGGGCGGTGTGGAGTGTGGGTGGAGTTGGGGCGGCAGGGCTGGGCAGCGCAATGGGAAGAACCGAGGTAGGAGACATATCGAAAGGGGTACTCTTGGAAATCTTCCTATGTTTTGGGACCCATCTCCATGCCCGTTCTCTCTTAGCCTTGAGGCGATGATGCCAGTGTCTATATCCACCATAGAAGTTACATCGAATGATCTCTCGCAAAGCACGTTTGGAGGCGTGTGAATTTGCAACAGTCACAGAAAATCCAGATTGATTGATTTGATTCCGATAGGGGGGCTTGCCTTCATTAGTTGATTTTTGGCCATGAAGTATAGGACAGTTAGCCACTTTATGATCTGGATATGAGCAATGGATACAAATCACTTTTGCGTGGCAGTTAATTTTCCGATGGCCCGACTGTAAGCATCTCGCGCATAGAGCCGCCCAATCATCGGCAAGATCTTGGATTTCCCTCTCACAGTATTCCGCTTGGGCCAAATCACATTTATGTTTTGTAGTAAAAACCGGGGGCAATCAGAATGAGGGGGAGCATATTTGTAGTCTGATTTGAGGAAACCTCTGGCTATGGCAGGATAATTATCATGTATGATACATTTGATCAATCCAAAATAAATGTAATTGGGCTCTTATTTGCTTTCCAATTCCTCTTGACTAGTCAATCTATCAAAAAGAGTGGGGTGATTTGCCTTAACAACGCTCTTACCCACCGACGTGCATGGCTCGTTAATTTCCTCATGCAAGTAAATGCAGGGCGTATTCTTTGGCTGAGATAGCTCCTGATTCAAATTTGAATTTGAATGAAGGGCATCGCCAGTCGTCGGAATTGAGGTCGAGGAGGAAGCCTCCACCATGTTTTTGTCAGAAAAGACCATGAAATCCAACGGCTTGATCTTAAACTTATTCAGCACTCGCGACGACAATATAGGCTTCATCGAATCATTCCTTAAGACAGTAAGAGAAGATCGAACTGCCACTGGAGAGCGAACCGAAATCGCTTGCAAAACCTCATCAGTGTGCCAACTAGTGGCATGAGCGCGATAATTAGCGAAGCGACCATTGCAAAGGTGGAAATGACAGATAAAATCCGGCCAAATTCGATCCTTAAGCCCATAGATGAAGTGACCCACTTTGTTATTAGCCACCAAAAATCTGAATGCACGTTCCTCAATACGTTGCACTCTAAATCCAGAAAAATTACAACCAATGCAACATTGCTACTTTAGGCTGACTGATTCTTCTGAAAGAGCAAAACAAGACGACGAGAAAGATACAACTAGAAAGAATTCTTTGGCTCCTCGAGATGGGATAAAGTGCACCGTAGATCCAAATTTTCGTCTCACCAGTTCAGGCAGCGCCAGTCCTGGCGCGAAGTCCCAACGTAGCAGGCCCTCCATGGTGATCAGATCCTAGAGGAGCCATGGTTATTCTTGGGAAGGCTGGTGGAGGGGCTGGGAGGGGTGGGTGGGAGGAGAGCCATCCTCACTTGACGAAGAGAGGTCATGCTGCCCTCCTTCAACTTTAGTGTTAGGGCATGGAATTGTACGTCTCCAACGTATCTATAATTTTTGATTGTTCCATGCTGTTATATTATCATTCTTGGATGTTTTACAATCATTTTATAGCAACTTTATATCATTTTTGGGACTAACCTATTGACATAGTGCCAAGTGCCAATTGCTGTTTTTTTGCTTGTTTTTTACTTCGCAGAATATCAGTACCAAACGGAGTCCAATCGAGATGAAACTTTTTGGAGATTTTTTTGACTAGAAGACAACTTCGGAGCCAAGGAAGCACCTGGGGGAGGCCCGTGGGGCCCACAACCCACCAGGGCGCGCCGGAGACCCCTGGCGCGCCCTGATGGGTTGTGGTGCCCTCGGGGGTCTCCTCCACCGCTAAATACCCAAATATTCCAGAAACCTAGAGGAGTCGACGAAAAATACTTCCATCCGCCGCAAGTTCCAGAACCGCGAGATCCAATCTAACAGCATCATGGAGGGGTTCATCATCCTCATTGGTGCCTCTCCAATGATGCGTGAGTAGTCCACCATAGACCTACGGGTCCGTATGCAGTAGCTAGATGGCTTTCTCTCTCTCTTTTGATTCTCAATACAATGGTCACTTGGAGATCTATTTGATGTAATGACTTTTTGCGGTGTGTTTGTTGGGATACGATGAATTTTGAGTTTATGGTCAGTTTCTATCCATGAATATTATTTGAGTCTTCTTTGATCTCTTATATGCATGATTACTTATAGCTTCGTATTTCTTCTTCGAATCTTTGGTTTTGTTAGGCCAACTAGATCGATTTTTCTTGCCATGGGAAGAGGTGCTTTGTGATGGGTTCGATCTTGCGGTGTCCTCTCCCAGTGACAGAAGGGGAAGCGAGGCACGCATGTATCGTTACTATTAAGGATAACAAGATAGGGTCTATTCCTACATGAATAGATCTTATCTACATCATGTCATCGTTCTTATTGCATTACTCCGTTTCTCCATGAACTTAATACACTAGATGCATGCTGGATAGCGGTCGATGTGTGGAGTAATAGTAGTAGATGCAGAATCATTTCGGTCTACTAATCTTGGACGTGATGCCTATATAATGATCATCGCCTTGGATATCGTCATGATTATTTGATCTTCTATCAATTGCCCAACAGTAATTTATTTACCCACCGTGTGCTATACTCATGAGAGAAGCCACTAGTGAAACCTACGGGCCCCGGGTCTATCCTTTCAATATTTTGCTTTCTGATCTATCTTTTGCCGCTTTTGTTTTCAGATCTATTATTCCAAAAACCCAAAAATACCTTGCTGCACTTTTTATTTGCTTCTTTTATTTTTTGTTCTTGTGCGATCTATTTATCCAATCTCATACAACCTAATCTATCTTTTTACCGTGGAGAGATTGACAACCTCTCTTACGCATCGGGTTGCAAGTATTTGTTCTTTGTGTGCAGGTACCGCTTACATAGTGTTGCGTGGTTCTCCTACTGGTTCGATAACCTTGGTTTCATAACCGAGGGAAATACTTACCGTAGCTGTGCTGATCCCTTCCTCTTTGGGGAAATACCGACGCAGTCTCAAGCCACGTCATGGAACTATGTTCATATTGATTGGAGCCATGGTACTGATACTACAAAATGCATTTTGCCAGCGTACAGAAGTTTTGGGCACCCTTTCATTTTTAAGTTTATGCTGCTGCATGAAATTGGATAGAGTGGAATCGGGAAACTTTCAGAGGTGCGAGCGTCCATCTTTTTCCATATGTGTCGTAAATTTGTTCATGATTTTGTCCTTTTGGCTCATAGAGTGAAGATTTGTATCAGAGACAAAACTCTTGACCGGGTCAATAGCCTTCCCTAATATGTAGGTGGTTTCATAGGCATGGTTTTGTACTTTCTTGACTTTTGCTTTGTACATATTTTGTGTTTATGTTTGAATAAAGTACCATGGGATTTTCCATAGTAAATAGTCAAAAAATAGAATTATTTGTATTGGTCACCTAACAACTTTAGAAAAAATTGTTCTATAAATCATGGCAACTTTAAAAAAACAAATTAATGGTCACATGCCAATTTTTAGAAATTGTTCTAATGGTCACATGGCAACTTTTAGGAATTTTAATAATGGTCGCATGCCAACGTTAGAAAAAGAATATTGTACACTACACATGGATACTTTAGACACTTTTTGTACTGGTCACATGGTACTTCAAAAAATATATAATGGTCACATGGCAACTTGAGAAATTTTTAATATTGGTCACATGGAAACTTTAAAAAAAATTATACTGACGAAATGAAAAAAATTGGGAAAAAAATCTCTAAATCATAGCAACTAGATTATATTTATAAATCCTGAAAACCATGGTAACAAGGAACTTCATAAATTTAGAGATAACATGGAATATTTAGAAATTATGTTCTCTAAATTCATGGCAACTATATTTGTGTATTTATGTAGAGCTGGCCAACTTTTAGGAATTCAAATATAACATGTCAACTTTTGGAATTCAATGATAACATGACAACTTTTAGAAATTTTGTTCACTAAATCATGGGAATTCTCTATATTATGGCAACTTTTAGAAATTTTGTTCTCCGAATCATGGAAAACCTTGTATATGAATATAGAATTCTTGAAATCATGGTAACATGGTAACTTTAGAGAATTCAACGCGCGACAACTCTAAGTATGGCACAACAACTTGATCATTATCTTGTGGGGCAACTCTAAGTAGTGGACCATAACAACTCTAAGT
Organism: Elymus sibiricus; assembly: GCA_039707655.1. Classification (NCBI taxonomy): domain Eukaryota; kingdom Viridiplantae; phylum Streptophyta; class Magnoliopsida; order Poales; family Poaceae; genus Elymus; species Elymus sibiricus. The sequence continues at coordinate 130,068,985 of CM077667.1, forward strand.
AATTTTTTTGCTTTTATGATATGGTGTTTTGAGGGCTTACAAGTGCACAAGGATATTGAAATTCGTGATAAGTAGAATATGTCATGGGAGTGATTGCACAAACAACTACCAACCCGCAACTATGCCATCACTTAAGCGGCTACGTTCACACAAATAGCATTATCTAGAAACAATCTGTTTTGTCGGTCGCAAGAGGAAAGAATAATAAGGACGGGTTTTGTCTCAATAACTAAGCGAAGGTAAAAAAAATATAAAGGCCGATAAAATAAAGAGGCGACACTTGAGTAATAAGGGTGTTCTCAAGGTAGTCGGAATCGTCACTACTCGAGCGATCTATGCAACATATGCAAATGCATATTTGTAGGTTCAGATACCTAAGCGTTCATCCCCATTCGAGTTACCAAACGATGATTAAGGGTTTCCCCATGAATGCATCCAAATGTGGTATCCGTTCATCCCCATTTGCAGCGATCCGGGAAGAAGGGAGATAAGCCATGTCACAACCGACCTCCTCAACCGACCTTCACACCAATAGTATTGAACTTTCATCCAAAACCAACAAATGTTGTATGATCGACTTCACCCAACATTGAGAATATCATTAACATAAACATGTAAAAGAAGATTTCATATTGCACATAAACATTCGGTTCTAATACATACTAGAGTTCATCTTATCCCCTAGCTAACAACTAAATAAATTACTCAAACATGGAAATGAAGTGCATAGAGGGAAGGGATGAGTTACAAGCCAACATGGTTGGAGATAGAGAGAGGCATGGCAGTGTTGACGAAGATGGCATCGGCCCTCCGGCCAGCACCACGCGTGAGTGGTGCCTCGTCTCTTCTTCTTCCTTGTCTTGGCCCTCTCTGTATGGTGGAGTTCCAAGAATGGAGATGTGGCGGAAGCATATGGGAGTTGTGGATGATGAAGGAGATGGCTCCCAACGGCCGGCTAAGGCTAGAGGTGAATATATAGGAGGCCTCCGCGGGTCTCCTTCGTTGATGTGTAGCCTCTCTTCCTTCCATAAAAGGGCTCTATAGGATTGGTCGTCAAGGATCACGTAGGAACAAACCGGGACGAAATTGGACCAAAATCCGTGAACAAGCCCGGTTGTACCATTGCCCGCCTTGGAAAACAGGAGCTTGGGTTGCTTTGGTATTTTGGTCATCATTTATTTATACGAAATTTTGACGTTATTGGGCCCGTTGGGTCCCTACAGAAAAACCCGATGCACCTAATGGATCTTCACTTTGCTCAGTTTGATAAATGTTAAATCACCAAACAATCCACAGGGTTTGATTATGATGCTTGGAACTTCTCATGTTTGTCCCCCAACGTGGTCCTTTTGATGTGCCAAGTCAATGAACATGCCAATACACCAACATAGATCATAAAAGAAAAGGAAAACTAATAAAAATCAATGTTGGGGATATCGCTTATCGGGAACTTATCGGTCGACCCAGGATAATGGGTAAATCACCCGGTTTATCGGCATATCGGCCAATTTATTGTCATATCGACCGATTTATCGTATCGGCCAGACACTGGTAAGCGATAAATCGGCTGATTTATCGGCATATAGGGGGATATCTGGAACTGTGATAAAAATAATTAAAAAATAAAAGTTGTGGAAGAAACTTGGTAAAACGAGTAATTATCAGAAATCATGCATTATGAACATGAATAAGTGCTAGATGGATATAGTACGAGGGATTTTGGCACTAAAATATATCCTAAAAACTATGCATAAAATCCACTCATCATGTTTATGTCATGGAGTTAGTCATCATATCATGGAACTTTTATGTTTCATATCATGGAAAATTTGTACACCCCTAGACTCATGTTTTTTGCCATGGCAAATTTCTTCATCAGTGCATGTAGAAAATGACACTAAAAAGCGAGACAATCACTAGTCATTTTTCCTAAACTATGTTTATCTAGGGGGTGGTAACTTTCTTTTTCGAGTCACATGACAACATGACCCAATACCAGATGGCAAAACTAGACAAAAACTCAGGGCAAATCTAGGTCACCTGACACTTTTTCTGTTGATTCAAATGACATCTTCAACATTCCATATGGAAATCACATATAAATTGCATGGCAAATTTATATCCAAAATACACATATGTATGTCAAAATCATATTATAGTCTATGATGTCTTATCTTTTGTACATGGAAACTAAACACATTTACCCATGGAGCATTTGCATACAATGTAATGGCAAATCTGAGCATGAACAACTACTTTTTCTGAACATAATCATATTATGTGTTTATCAAACATCATGTTTGCTCACCTCAGGCAAGTTACCCTTCTTCTTTTTCTTTGCCAATGTACGATAGACGGGGGTGGGTGGGGTGGGCTGGACGTAGATCAAACTGTTCTTGGTCTACCAGGCAAATCTAAACAAAATTTTGCCTCGCAACTTTCACGATTCTGCTTCCGTTCTTCGTTTTTTAGGACAAATACCCATGAAAATTAGCAAATCCACTAGAAAATACCCTTTGCCTTCCTAGGGAAATCTATGCGATTTTGCCTGGCAATTTTCCCTATTCTTCCTTTACCATAGTCTTTTTAACTCCCCCGACAAATTCCTTTTCGCCTCCCCAGGCAATTCTATGCGATTTTGCCTGGTAATTGTCACTATCCCCCTCTATTATTTGCTTTTTAGGATAAATACCCTGGAAAATCCCTATATAGGAAAACCCATCTACTTTCCCCGTTGATTTTGCTTGAGATCAACAGGAATCGAGTGTGTGTGTGTGTGTGTGTGTGGGAGTGGGGGTGGGGAGGGGGTGGAGTTGCTTGATTTTTTACGTCAATTCTGGAGGTGCAGTGTCAGGTTCATATGAGGAGGGGAGCAGCAGCGGACTTGACGACTTGGAGCCTTACCAACATATAAGAGGAGGGAAAGCGAAACAAGAGGGTTTTTCTTGGAAAGAAGAAAGTGTGGGAGGGAGTGGGGTGCACCGATCAGTGGGGCCGAGGCAGTGAGCCGAATTCGCCAAGGTTTGCACTTCGCACCTTCGCACGGTAGGCTCATGTTGTGTACATTTTCATTCACTCAGTTGATTCTCTTAGCGTGTACTCATACACACCAGGGGCCGCAGTGGAGTTAATATTAGTGCCATATTCACGCACTTCTTTAAAATAAGGACACTGCAGGTAAATGTTAATGTACATATGAGAAGCTTACGAATCATACGTTTACCGGTTATGCCATGAAAAGATATTGTATACATTCGATTCTCACAAAAAAGAATGTGAAAATGTTGTACTCCATGTGCCTCCTTTTGCTTAGCCGGATTTCAAATGCATGATTTATGTGTGAACCACAGTTATCACCGAAATGAAAGGATCGAGGTTGGACTCGAAATTTTTATTTGCAATAGCCCGCACAACAGTCCACTGGGAAAGTTTCTAGGGTTCCAATCGAAAAAACTAAGCAAGTCCACATTAAAAAAATGCTTGAGAGTATAATCCTGAAAAATTGCTATGAGATTTTTCTTTGGATTAAAAGGTGGTCTTCTAATTCACATCATCCACTTAAGGGATAACGGTGCCAACTTCAAATGTAGCATGAATGGAAAGGAAGTTATCATAGATAAAACAAAAATAAATAACGAAGGAATTATTTGTAACATCCTATCTTAATAGGATCGATAGTACTACGGTACTACCCATACTAATAAGGTGCTTTTTTTGAAGCCCATCTCCCAAGGACCTCTTGTTAAACGTGCTTGTCTGGTGTTAGTGCGAAGAAATCCTTGAAAATATAGTGTTGGGACATACAACCTATCAAACAATAGGCACATTTTTTTACAGGAACTCAATGCTCTGAACTTTATGGAAATCATTTGAATCAAATATAGTGTTGAGGCAGATTGGTGCCGTACTATGTTATCTGGTTCCTATGTAAGAAAACATATCAGAACATATCCAAACACTGTTTTAGGATTTCGTAGCTACAAAACAGATTTGACACAATCTGACTTTGCTCAACCCTACATCCAAACAAAGGGAAAAAAATGCAAATAAAAACAGAATCTGCACACATTATGAACACACAGATCATTGAAAGTAGAACGGCACCAATCTGGTCCCCCGGCGGGCCTGGCAAGGTTTCCAAATGCAGAGCACAATTATGGACCCCAAATGGTCTAGTTGCCACATCCGGCGACCGACGCGTGGGCCTTGCAGAGCCTCACCGCGAGCCAAGACAAGCGGCAGCACATCCTCATCCCGCGGACCCCCGCGAGAGAGGCTTTCACAGTTGTCCAACTCCCTTCACTCTGCGACCCTGCATGCGATCTCCTCTGATTTGGACGCGCTCCCAACACGATCTCGTCCTGATCTCGCCGCGCCCCCGTTTCGGGGCGTCCGGCTCGGATTGGCAACGGGCTCGCCCCCTTTCTGCCCCCTCTTTTAGGTCCTCCTCAACCACCTCGAGATCGATCGATCACGCGGCGCCTCAGCTCGCAGGATCATCCTAGGATTCACCTCACTCACCGCGTACGTGTGAGCGACCTAACCTTATCTGCTGCTTGTCGAGGAGGAGGAGGAGGAGGAGCAGGTCATGTGAAGTGGTATCATGCATGGATGCTATGCTAGGGTTTGTTTCATGTGCGACGACTGACGCTGGTTTCTTGCAGAAGGTCGACGATGCATGAACCTACCTAAGATCCATTTTTAGGTCATTTTCAAGCTAGGGAAAACCCTAACGGGGTAGTATCGCTGAAGAATCCTGTCGGATTATTGGCGTATATCACGTGCGTGTACATATATAAACGGAGTAGTAGCTACTTTTATATATCACGGGTGGTCGCTGTCCATACGTCTCATACAAATTACCAAGATTAGAGCACCTTGCACATGTATGCCCACTTAGCCACAGAGGCTCCAAATATAGGAGCAATGATAGCCGGCCGCTGCACCGAAGAAATCTTACCACACGCGTGCACGGTGCAACGCGGCTACGGCACAAATTACCATGCAGTCATGCACCCAGCGGGAGCCAAAGTTATCGACGTGGAGAACCCCAGGTTAAAATCCTAGTCTGTGGAGGAAAGAGTAGCTCCGTCTTTCGGACATGGCATCTTGAATCTCCAATGTCACCGTATATCTAACAACCATATCTTTCTCAGGAGTGACCCCAAACCAAATAAATAAATAAAATCCTTGGCAGCTCGCCATAGCGTCCTTTCTCTGGTGGTGGACAGTTGGGCGATTTAGCCGGTGGATACATACATACACAGTCGGGTGAGTCATACGTTAGGAGTACATAGGACCACTCGAAAAGAAGGGGTCGGGGAGTGGAGCTTCGAGAAAGATTCACCGAGATCGGATGACTCCATCCGCGATCCACAGCTAGCTACTGGCTCCATCGCACATGCGTGAATGCGTGGATACCCCGGCGGTTTTCGGTCACGCAGGACGCCCACCTTTCGAGCCTGTCGAGTGTCAGCCTGCCCGTCGACCGGCCTGATCAAACAGGGCCGGTGCACGTACGTCCTACCGGATCCCTCGGCTTTCAAGTTGCCCGGATCATGCATGGATCTCGCGTCGCTGCCGCGCAGATACGGTGCGTGTACTGAATTTTCTAGTTGCTTCAGTTCCACACATGGACGTCAAGGATCGTGGGAAACCGGCCACATATCACCGTTAACAGTAAGCTTACAAAGTCAGTGCAAAAGGTGAGTGGGTTATGAGCTCCCTAGACTGATATACAGAGTATAACACTTAGACACACTATGGTTGTTAGAGCATCTCCAGCCGTTAGGCGCCCCCAGGGACCGAAATAGCGCCGCCTGGGGGCCAACCGGCGAAAAAAACGGCTTGGGGGGGCTCGGGTTTCCAGCCGCCGCCCCAAGGTCACTCCCCAGCCGACGATTTCGGCTCAGTTTCGGCGCAAATTCAGCCCAAATTCGGCCCAAATGTGGCACTCTTTTGACACAAATTCAACAAAAACTAAATTTTTATTTCAAAGTTCATCACATAAATCAATACAAATCAAATAGTTCAACGAAGCAAGCTCTAATTCGAACATAAATTAAAACAAATCGAACTAGGCGTTGCCCTTGAGCCTCCATAGGTGCTCCACCAGATCGTCCTGCAGTTGTTGATGCACCTGTGGGTCTAGGATCTCTTGTCGCATAGTGAGGAAGGCATCCCATGTTGCCGGTACATGGTGATCAACAACTGCAAGAGGACCCTGCCTGAAATATGGTTTAGTGTCAAACACTGGCTCTTCCTGCTCGCTCTCAATGATCATGTTGTGCAAGATGACACAGCAATTCATCACCTCCCACATCTGAGATTTCGACCAGGTCAGAGCGGGGTACCGGACAACAGCAAATCGAGATTGGAGCACACCAAATACTCGCTCGACATCCTTCCTGCAAGCCTCCTGACACTTAGCAAAGTGTGACTTCTTGCCTCCTGACACAGGGTTTGAGATAGTCTTCACAAATGTGAACCATCTCGGATAGATGCCATCTGCTAAATAGTACCCCTTGTTGTACTGGCGCCCATTGACCTCGAAGTTCACCGGAGGAGCATGACCTTCGACAAGCTTGGCAAAGACATTCGAGCACTGTAGGACGTTGATGTCATTGTGAGTTCTAGGCATACCAAAGAAGGAGTGCCAAATCCATAGGTCATGTGTGGCCACTACCTCAAGTACCACACTGCAACCCCCTTTGGTGCCTTTGTACATCCCCTACCAAGCAAATGGGCAGTTTTTTCATGACCAATGCATGCAGTCGATGCTTCCAAGCATCCCAGGAAATCCTCTGGCTGCATTCTGTGCTAGGATCCGAGCAGTGTCTTTAGCATTGGGTGATCGCAAATATTGTGGTCCAAACACTGCCACCACTGCCCTCTAGAACTTGTACAAGCAATCAATGGTGGTGGACTCGGCCATGCGTCCATAGTCTTCCTGTATATCAGCGGGAGCTCCGTATGCAAGCATCCTCATAGCTGTGGTGCACTTCTGAAGTGAGGAGAATCCAACCGTGCCAGTGCAATCCTTCTTGCAAATGAAATAGCTATCGAACTCCCGGATGGCATTCACAATCCTGAGGAAAAGCTTCCGGCCCATCCGATAACGGCGCCGAAATACTTTCTCGCCGTGCAGAGGAGTGTCGGCGAAGTAGTCGGCGTAGAGCATGCAATAGCCCTCCATTCGATGCCTTTGTTTGCTCTTGCGACGGCCCGGCACCGAGCCACCTCACCGCGGCTTGGCATCGTTCGCGAACAGGGCGGCTAGCGCGGCGAGGATCATGAGGTGCTCCTCGTTGATGGCGTCAGCCTCGGCTTCCTCCTCCATCAGAGCCGCGAACACCTCCTCATCCTCTGAGTCCATGGCCGAATAGGCAAAACGCCGAACACCTGGCGGTGCGGTGGATGGGCAGCTGTCGGCGCGCCGCCTACGTGGCTGTCGGATCGGCGCCGAAATGGCCCAGGAGAGTGGGAATGGGGCGGGATGAAGGTCCGGCGGGGAGATGGCCTTTTCAAGCGGCGGTGCAACGGCTGTGGACAGGTGAGCGGCGCCGAAAATCGGCGTGGTGGCGAGGCGTGTTGTGGCGCGCGAGGGCGAATCTGGCGGGGAAAGACGTTTCTCGCCTTACAGTTGGGCTCCACGCGCCGCTTTTCCTTCCGCCGGAGCCCCCAAGTGCCCCCCAGCGCGTTGGGTTCAACCTGGGGTCGCCGGCCCAAAAAAAGGGCCCAACCGGCGGAAATTGGCGTCCTGGGGGGCGACTGGGCAGGTTTTTTGGCGCCGGCGCTAAAAAAGTGGCCTGGGGGGCTTGTTGGGGGCGCGGCTGGAGATGCAATTAGCATGGCGCGCGAAATGAGCCATGGACAGAATGGTGGACACGGCGGCTTGGAAGAAACATAAGCCGTATAGCATCTTAGAGCAACTCTAGCCGATCTCTAAAAAATTGAGGAGTATCCGGCCGAGTAAAACCTTAGTGGAGTATTTTTACTCCAATAAATTTTGACAGGACCTAGCCGAAATCCTACATTTAGTGAAGTAAAATTTTATTTGGCTCACACAATTTGTCAAACGCTTACTATGCACCTCTGCGGTGAGCAGTGATAATGGTGACCACGCCAGCGGGCACCTTCTTGCTCACCACCGACACGCGAAGCTCTAGGACCACTGCCGCTGCCGCGGCGAGCAGAACCAAGGGTTTCAGCATCTAAGGCTAGGAGTTACCTCTTTGTCACCCGGCTCGCTGTTCCAGAGATATCCTACGAAGAGCCGGCATCAGCAAGTTGGTTATGAAGTCGGCCAAACGAGTCAAGTTCTTCTACCTCATCGGCCTCTTCTTCTTCATCATTCTTCACTTCCGTTGTTCCCTCCTCGGGGGTGTTAGGAGCTTGGTAGTCAGTCTTCCACTAGTCGGCTTCAAGTTAAAAAATATCATAAGCCGACATTTATATGAAGCAAATACAAATAGATGCAAGAAATGACCAAACAAGTTAGATTATGCTTACCACAGGAGCCAGGTTATTAGCAGTGAAAGGAGCTAGACCAAGAATGGCTATGTCTTCCAAAGTTTCTCCCATCAGCTTCTTGACGGCTCTGGTGAGCTTTGAAGAGTCCAGAGTCTTGTTGGAATAGCACATTTCATCCTTAAGCTGTCATGAGTACTGGCATAAGAGTCGAGCCTGAACACTGAGGGGTTGAATGTTTCAATCGACCCAGCGCCACCTTAGGTCAATGCCCCTAAGGCCATGGGCTATCAAAGCATTTATTCTCAGATAGGTGGGCTTCAGTTCCTTCCTCTCTGCCGGCGGCGCGTAATGTGTCGGATTGTTGTTATACACAAGCCGGCCACTATGATAACCCGGCAAAGGAACTTGGCCATTGGGAGAAGTATCCTTGCAGTAAAAAAATATTTTTGCCACCCTTTTGGGTGACTAGCTAACTTAATGCTTGGAAATATGCAATCCTTGCGCTTTCTGGATCGTCACTGTTGCACACTCAACAGCCGGCACGTTGTTGTACTCGATTTGTCTGTTGCAATAGAAGAATTCCAGAAACAGACTCACTGTTGGCTCCATCTGAAGGTAAACCTCACAGAAAGCCTAAAAGTTTCTCAAATTAAGGATGGAGTTTGGCCCTAAGTCTTGAGGTCGCAAGTTTTAATTTTTAAGAACTTCCCGTAAAAAATTGGAACCCGGTGGCGTGAAGCCCCTGTTCAGATGGTCAGCAAAGACGAAGACCTCGCCCAGGTCTGGTTGGGGCCTGGTCTTCTCTTCAGGGGCTCGCCATCCGATCTCTTATTGAGGAGGCAATAAGCAGGTCTTGACGAGCTCCTCAGTCCGGAGTTGGGAGATAGAGGATTTGGTCCAATTTACAATCTTGTGCTCTTGGAGGACAGCCCAGCAGTCGGCTCGCCACTTTTCTTTCCTTTGGAGGCCATGGTTTTGGTATGCATAAGCCGGTAAAACCACTGTAAAGTGGCAATGGAACGCGTTAGCCTGAGGAAAATATTAAATCAATGGATGACGACTTATAAGAATCAAGGGACATGAGCCAGAAAATGAAAATTAAGGGTCGGGTCGTAATTTAAACACAAACGATGTTCAGTAGTAGTATTACATTTTTATAGTTCTAAGCATTGCCAAAAAATAAGGCAAACATGATGATGATATCTAGGCAGAAGATAACCAATGCTACCGTAACAGTGCAGTGGAAGAACATCTATGGTGAAACAGATTATCAAATCTAAGTGCAAGACTAGATGACCTAAAAGCACGAAGAAAAGCCGTTTTTACTCGGATTATATCTGGATTTGAAGAACTACCAAAGAACTACAACTACCTACGGTGACCGGAAAGGTCGAGGGGGACTTGTGGATCCAAAGCGTGGTGACTGACAAGCTTGGGGGTCATAGGAGCTTCAGTGGCAAAGACGAATGTAGTCGAAGTCCGTCGGCATCTAGGGCTTCGAGCTCGAGGCGAGTCGCGAGGAAGAAGAATAGGCACGCGTGCAAGGAGGAAATGAGACTCGGGCCCTATCGTGCTATTTATAGGCAAGGGTGGGAAACCCGAGGCATCGCCGCGATTATCTAGGGATATCCCTGGATTTTCGAGATACAAAAAACATTGACCTAGGTCAAACCCTAGATTTGTTGCCACATCGTGACACGTGTCATCAAAAGAACATTGCGTGATATATGCGGAGGAAATGCAAGAATTAAGAATAAAGAGCTTACCATGGATAAATCTAAGCTAACGTGAGGGTTAATGTTGGGGATATTAGCCATCATTATGAGCCGGCCAGTCAGGGTCGGGTCTTAAATGGCCGGCTCTAGATAAGTCGGCCTCTGCTAACCGTAAGGCCCATGGCCTGGTTAGGCTTGTAGGAACCATGAAGGACATTGATGGGCTTAGAAGAGATGAATGCCTAAAGACAAGAGGACACCTGGGCCGGCTTAGGATGAGTCGACAGGTCCAACAAGACCCGGTCAAAGAAAGAGACCTGGCTAGCCCTGGAGTCCTAGAGCCGGGCAGAGACCCCTTGTCGTGGAAACAACGGAAGACCTACGGGACTTAGAGTAGGACTCCGACTACGGGTATAACCCGGAATCTATTGTAAACCAGGGACCCGTCCTATTATATATAGGGGGTCTTGGGTCGTCTAGAGGAGAGATCAAGTTAGAAGCTCTCAATCCGTGGGTAGGGAAACAACACCCTTGTAATCAAGATCTTGACACCCAATAATAAAACAAGCAGGAGTAGGCTTTTACCTCATCTGAGGGCCTGAACCTGGGTAAACTCACCTCTCTCATTCCCGATCAACCCCATCCAAGGCTTCGCCTACCCGCCCTGGCCTCGCAACTAAGTTCTCCTATGATGACACTTGCAGTGACAACCCCATGACAATGCCCATAGGTCATAGGCTCACATGTAAGGTCGGAGCCTCCTAGGGGTTGGGTCTTGGCTCCCTAGTCCTCTTCCAACACGAAGCTTTCAAACCTATTTTTTTCTAAACAACCAAAAGCAGCAAAAGGAATTGACACTGGCATAGATTAATATGTTAGTCCAATAAAAATTGATAAAAGTATGCCCAAAGTGTATATAATTGGTACCAATGCAGCATCAATCATACAAAAACTATAGATTCATTGGAGAAGTATGAGTGTGCACTAGGCCTCGCATAGCCTAAGCAGTTGGAACTGTTAGCCGGTTCATGACAAATCCAGGTAAAGCTCACGGAGAAGTTGTGAAGTGGATACTCATGTATCCCAAAGGAACTTCTACATTATGTTTATTCTTTGAAAGCGGTGATGTTTTATTCACTAGTGCAGGCGGCTCCTATACAAACGGTTTTTTACCCCCTTTCCACGATGTAGTTTTAAACCATCGCCTTGCATGTGTGGGCGATAGGGGGGCCTATCCCACACGACACAGATAAATCGTCGGTGATGCCTCCGTCCGGTCACACACGCCAGGTAAAAATAGAGCGTGTGTGATTGGGAGGGCCATCACAAACAGACGTATTGCAGAATTCGTGTGAGATGTGCTTAGCATCCCACACAGTGAATCCCAAAGACACGTCGCTGTTTGTATTGTACATCACACACAATTTTCTGCATAACATCGTTTTTGATAGGGGTGGCCATCACACACGATAGTTATAATTCTGTCGATTGCGTTATTCAATACATCACTCATCGTGCCTAAAAAATTATTTGGCATAGGTGAAAGGACGTGGATGTCGCCTGGAGGGGGCTGAATATGCGCTTTAAAATAATTACGGTTTAGGCTTGAACAAATGCGGAATAAAACTAGCGTTTAATATGTCAAGCACAAAACCTAAAACAACTAGGCTCACCTATGTGCACAAACAACTTATGCTAAGGAAGATAAACAACTAAGTGATAGCAAGATATATAGCATGAAACAATATGGCTATCACAAAGTAATGTGCATAAGTAATAATCGAGGCACGCGGAGATGATGATGTATCCCGAAGTTCACACCCTTGCGGATGCTAATCTCCGTTTGGAGCGGTGTGGAGGCACAATGCTCCCCAAGATGCCACTAAGGTCACCGTAATCTCCTCGCGCCCTCGCACAATGCAAGATGTCGTGAGTCCACTAAGGGACCCTTGAGGGCGGTCACCGAAACCGCACGAACAAGGTTGGGGCAAAGTCCACAACTTAATTGGAGGCTCCCAACAACACCATGAAGCTTCACCACAATGGATTATGACTCCGATGTGACCTCAAATTCTCGGGGCAATCTCCACAACCTAATTGGAGACCCCGACGCTTGCCCAGAGCTTTGCACCACAATGATTGAGTTCCGAGGCACCACAACCGTCTAGGGCGCCAAAGCACCCAAGAGGAACAAGCTCTAGGGTGCTCAAACACCCAAGAGTAATAAGCTTCTCAACTTCTCACTTCCACGTATCACCATGGAGAACTCAAACCTATGCACCAAATGTAATGGCAAGGGCACACAGAGTGCCCAAGTCCTTCTCTCCCAAATCCCACCACAACAACTAATGCTATGGAGGAAAATGAGAGGAAGAACGAAGAAGAACAGGAAGAACTCCAAGATCTATATCCAAGGGGTTCCCCTCACATAGAGGAGAAAGTGATTGGTGGAAATGTGGATCTAGATCTCCTCTCTCTTTTCCCTCAAAACTAGCAAGACTCATTGGAGGGATTGAGAGTTAGCAAGCTCGAAGAAGGTCAGCAATGAGGGCAAACTCGAGCTCAAAGGATAGGGACCATTGGGGAAGAAGGCCCCCTTAAATAGCCCCCCCCCCCCCCCCCCCGAATCCAACCGTTATGCCCATAAGTCATGCACAAGCGGTACTACCGCTTAGCATGGTTAAAGCAGCTCAATGAGATAGAAAAACACGAGTGGTAGTTCTGCGAGAGAGGTAGTACTGCTCGGGGGAGAGGTAGTACCACTTGAGAGGTACTACCGCTCGGGGGAGAGGTAGTATCGCTTGAGAGGTACTACCGCTCGAGCATATTGGGCACCAGAAGCATAAAATAAGCGGAAGTGGAAGCGGTAATGGTCAGCGGAAGTACCGCTCAATAGGTACAACCGCTCGGGGGAGAGGTACTACCGCTTGAGGGGTACTACCGCTCTCTACTACTGCTTAAAGCAGTACTTCAGCCCAAGCAAAACTGAAACCGTCATAACTTTCGCATACGGACTCCGAAATGAGCAAACTCAAGCTTGTTGGATAGATGACGACGAGTACTATCAAGCAATGGAGAATAAATTCCAATAGGATAAGTAAGATGACCTTCCCCAAAATTATCTGGCAAAATCTCCAACATCGAAAACACAAATATGATACATACGAAAACCGTTTTCGATGAGCTTGAGCTTATCACGATGAAGACCATAAGCTCCAAAACTCCCAAAGCGAAAAGCCAAACAAGAACCGAGAAAGATGATGCAAGGATGCAAATGGTTTGAGCTCTCAACGAACTATACGATCAAGCTACTCACTTGAGAGCCCCCCTTGATAGTACGACAATCGATCCTATAACCCGGTCTCCCAACTACCACCATGAGACCGGTAAAATAGAAAACCTATCAAGGGCAAACCTTTGTCTTGCGCATAGTCCACTTGAGGTAGATGATGACAATCTTGTCCTCCTCAAGATGGACCACCTTTCTTGATTACGTCGGCTCGATGAAGACTAGTAGATTGCTCCCCCATACTCTATTATGGGTGAGCTACTCTTCGGCACATCTTCACGAGTCCATTGTCACCATAATGGACGGCAAGCTTCAAGCATGATCTCTTCGTGATGCTCCACTTGAACTTCCACACCGCAATCTTGATGACGATTACCACTTGATGTCATCCTCCATGGGCTGTATGAGATCTTCCTCTTGACGCAAGCCCATGAAAACATACCTAACCCCACATAGAACTCTCACGTAGACCATGGGTTAGTACACAAAGCGTAATGGACAATGCTACCATATCATGGGATCACTTGATCCCTCTCGGTACATCTTGTACGCTTTGTATATTGATCAACTTGATTCAGTCTTTGACTTAGTCTTGATCAACCTTGTATCTTATCTTCTCTCTTCATAAACATGATGTCTTGAAGGTAAACATGAATGCTCACACAATCTTCTTCAAGACATGCTTGCAATAAGCTCAACTCTCACATGACCAATCTTTGGATAAAACCTTAAATACCACCTTGGTCACCATATAAACTCCTTGAAACCAACAGATGGACAAATCCTTCGAATATAACTCAAGGCAACCATTAGTCCATAGGGAGTGTCATCAATTACCAAAACCACACATGGATAAATGTGCTCTTACAATAGGGTTGTCCATCACACACACTTTTTCATGTGAAAACGTTTGTGAAAGGGTGGCCTAACACACACAGTTGTCGGCCGGAAGTCATGTGTGATTGTTCATTGATCCATCACACCAACTTTGCAGAAACCGTGTGGGTTTGTTCAGGTCATCGCTCATGGTGTTGTCTGAGAAACCGTCTGCAATAGGAGACACCAATAATCAGCCTAATTGCTCTATTATTTCTAATCCAGTTAGTAATCAAATTGACACTTCATATCAAGCACACAATATATTTCATATTCGTATTACGTCAACCAGGATTTCATAATTGAAATACATCAGAGTACAACATCATATAGGCATATACTACCTAGCTACCCAATTACACGACAGGACCAATTTTCACATGCAACATCTAAAACATTTGGAAAGCAGCATCATAGACGGTAAATAGACAGATGAATCTCGTCAGGAAAACTATTGAAGCGGAAGGCAAATATTGAGCCTTCACTGATGTCGAAGGTCCTTGCAACTTTAGGCCAGTGCATGTGGATGGTTGCCCGCCCATCCTTCATCCTATTGAGGAAGACTTCAAGATTATACCGTGGGTGATGTATGAATACCTTCCTCGCCTCTTGACCATACAGGTGGTTTGAGACGTACTCATCAATGAACTGCTTTGGAAAGGACTGGAAACAAAGATATGCATAAATTTTGTTTCGAAAAAATGAAATGTCGCAAAGGAAAGAAAGACAAGGTAAAAGAGATAGTACGATCCTATAGTTGACCGATGTCTTCTTCATTGTGCAGACAAACATCTTGTTGTTTTTCGTCGCTAGTTTCTTTATCTTAACAATCTTTCTGAATTTCTTGATTTTCCCCACATGCAAAATGGGTCGAACAGTGGGTCTAAACCTCTTATAGCAGGATCTACATGTGCAAGACCAAATTATTAGAAACCTAAATATTAGAGTGGTTTCTGCAATTGCACAATAATGTGCTATTAGACAAAGGATCGTGAATGTGCAAACCTCGATGGTAAACTTCAATGTCTCCCATTGTTTCTCCCTGTAATGTATTTAAGATAGATATTGATCAGGTTATAAGTGAGATTTGACATGATGTGAGTAAAATATGTTAATGAAACATAAACGCATTGTAGATCCAACATATTAATTCGAGCCACATGGAAAAGCCAAGCGTGCTAAGAACTATGAAATACAACAATTGTATATTTCACATGTATTTAGTATATCCAAATTCTATTTACTTCTCACATGCATAACAATACAAAATTGTACCAACAACAATCGAACATCACATTGCAGATGATCACAAAACAAATGAACCAAACAGTTAACTGAGCATCACATTGCACAATAGAACATACTAGAAGGTCAGATTGCATAGTAGCATTACATTGGATATTTCACTAGAATATCTTAAGGAAAGGCATGAGTAGCACATGCTTAACAGGCGTAGCTAGCTGAACACAGGTCATTAGTAATTAAGCTAACAAACAAGATATTCCTCGTCATCGGAGATATCAATAACGATGGGCTTGGAAGCAGGTGAGGCGTCCACATCGTGGGTGCCATCCTCGTAGTGGTGAGTGGCTTGAGCATGTCCGGGCACCAACCTGTCGGCTCTAGAGCTAAGGAAAGCATGGGCACACTGAGAAAACAACTCGTAGTCTTCGTCGAAGGCACCAGCGAAGCCCTCGAGAAAACACCACGAGCTGTTGTTTAAAACAGCCAACCGCATGGTGGCGTCCGTGTGCGTGTCATCGACGGTGGCCTCGACGGTGAGGTGTTGCTCCAAGATCTGGGGGTTGGCACGCATGGAAGCCATCGCGGCCTCATCCGTGCGTGCGGTCGCAATTTGCTTCTCGCCTACCAAATCCTCCTTGAGATCCTGGCTATACTACGTGCACCATGTCTTTCAACAGCGATTATTTGGGGGATGGGCTGGTGATTTTGGTGGAAGGTGTCGCGCCGATGGTCGTGGCATGGGTGATGGAGGAGGATGGGGTGGAGGGGAGGGGGTATGGGGAAGGTGTGGATTACCTAACTAGATGGAGGAGGCCGAACAGCATGAAGGAGCGTCACCGGCGAGGAGGTGGCGCTGCAAGCAAGCAGTGAAGGTTTCAACTTAGGAAAGGAAGGGGGCAGGGGGAAATGTGGATTTTGGTTGGCACGAGTGGTGGGGAGGTAGATATTTGCACGGCAGCCCAAAATTTTCGTTCGATGCGGCGAAAAACTAGCGTGCACAGTCACATCGGACACAGTATCTTTATTTGAATTGTGTGCGATATCCAACATCACAAACGAATCCTATAGTTTATCCTGAGTGTGATGATACTGAACGTGGAAATTTTGGTCTCCAAGCTTCCGGCGTAAGATATTGGATACTACATTTCACATGGTACTTGCATTTCATTTTCATCTGGAAGAGAAAATGGCGATATGACGGAAAATTTTGGTCCGAATTTCCCTTGTTACAGTGGTCATCCAAATCATTTCTTAATTTAACATCACTTGAAAATTTGAGTACTACACAAAAGAGCCTACAACATTGCTCGCACTTACTTAATTGAGCAATTAAACATAGTTAGTTGAGCAATTAAACATAGACTAATACTCCGCCTGGCGCTCGTCAATCTCCGCCACCTCCTCGATGACCATATCCCGCTCGACGACCTCCGGGGTAAGGATCTCCATGGCATCCATCGCCACATACTCCACCAACATCTCGCAATCCTCGTGGTCATCTCCAACGTATCTATAATATTTGATTGTTCCATGCTGATATATTATCATTCTAGGATACTTTTTGGGTATTTATTTACCAATTTATAATATTTTTGAGCACTAACCTATTGACCCAGTGCCCAGTGCCAGTTCCTGTTTTCTGCGTGTTTTTGCCTTTTCAGAGTTACAATAGCAAACGGAGTCCAATTTCCACGAAACTTTTTGGTGATTTTGTTGGGACCAATACAAGATCTAGAAGCTTCGGAGGAGGGCCAGGAGATGACCAGGGGCCCACCTATCCAGCCACGCGCCCTAGGGGGCGCGGCCGGATATGTGGTGGCCCCTGCAGCGTCCCCCGACGTCGTTCTCTGGCCTATAAATTCACATCAACACTAAAAACATCAGAAGCGCTCCCGAAACACTTTTTCTGCCGCCGCAAGCCTCTCTTCCGATGGGAGGCCATCTACACCGCCGTTCCGGCAGCCTGTCGGAGGGGAGATCGATCACGGAGGGCCTATTCATCAACCTTGCTGCCCTCTCCATGATGTGTGAGTAGTTCACCGCAGACTGATACGTCCCCAACGTATCTATAATTTTTGCTTGTTCCATGCTGTTATATTATCATTCTTGGATGTTTTACAATCATTTTATTACAACTTTATATCATTTTTGGGGACTAACCTATTGACATAGTGCCAAAGTGCCAATTGTTGTTTTTGCTTGTTTTTTACTTCGCAGAAAATAAGTACCAAACGGAGACCAAACGCTGCAGGGATTTTTGTGGATTTTTTATGGACCAGAAGAAAAAAGATGGGCCGAAGAACACCAGAAGAGGGGGCCCAGGGTGGCCATCCCCCACCAGGGCGCGCCAGAGGCCCCCTGGCGCGGTCTGGTGGAGGATGGGCAGCTCGGGCACCCCCTCAACCGACTATCGTGCCTATAAATTCCCAGAAAATTCAAAAACCCTAGAGGAGTCGACGAAACACAATTCTAGCCGCCGCAAGTTCCAGAATCGCGAAATCCAATCTAAACACCATCACGGAGGGGTTAATCTTCCTAATAGGTGCCTCTCCGATGATGCGTGAGTAGTCCACCATAGACCTACGGGTCCGTAGGCAGTAGCTAGATGGCTTCTTCTCTCTCTCTTATGATTCTCAATACAATGGTCTCTTGGAGATCTATTTGAAGTAAACATTTGCGGTGTGTTTGTTGGGATCCGATGAATTTTGAGTTCATGATCAGTTTCTATCCATGAATAATATTTGAGTCTTCTTTGATCTCTTATATGCATGATTGCTTATAGCATCATATTTCTTCTTCGAATCTTTGGTTTAGTTAGGCCGACTAGATCGATTTTTCTTGCCATGGGAAGAGGTGCTTTGTGATGGGTTCAATCTTGCGGTGTTCTTTCCCAGTGACAGAAGGGGAAGCAAGACACGCATGTACGTTGCTATTAAGGATAACAAGATGGGGTCTATTCCTACATGAATAGATCTTGTCTACATCATGTCATCGTTCTTATTGCATTACTTCATTTTTCCATGAACTTAATACACTAGATGCATGCTGGATAGCGGTCGATGTGTGGAGTAATAGAGGTAGATGCAGGCAGGAGTCGGTCTATCTATCTTGGACGTGATGCCTATATAATGATCATCGCCTTGGATATCGTCATGACTATTCGATTTTCTATCAATTGCCCAACAGTAATTTGTTCACCCACCGTGCGCTATACTCATGAGAGAAGCCACTAGTGAACCCTACGGCCCCCGGGTCTACTTTTCTATCATATTGCTTTCCGATCTACGTTTTTGCAATCTTTGTTTTCAGATCTACAAAACCAAAAACCAAAAACATATTGCTGCATATTTACTCTTTTTATTTGTGTTCTTGAGAGATCTATCTCTCCTATCTATCACTACCTAATCTATCTATTTACCGTAGAGAGATTGACAACCTCTCTTTCGCGTCGGGTTGCAAGTATTTGTTGTTTGTGTGCAGGTGCTGCTTATTGGGTGGTGGTGATCCTCCTACTGGTTCGATAACCTTGGTTTCATAACTGAGGGAAATACTTACCGTCGTTGTGCTGCATCATCCCTTCCTCTTTGGGGAAATACCGACGCAGTCCAAGCACGTCAAAGGAATTTCTGGCGCCGTTGCCGGGGAGGAAGCGGTCTCTTCTACGTGCCTATCGTAGGCGCCGAGGGGACTCCATCATCACCTACCAGGTTCCTAATCACAAATCGCATCTCCTTGCAATTACATTGTTTGCCATTTGCCTCTCGTTTTCCTCTCCCCCACTTCACCAATTTGCCGTTTTATTCGCCCTCTTTTTCGTTGCCTTTTTCTCGCCGGATCTCTTGCCTTGTCGGTATAGCTAGTTCTTCCTTTATTGCATGTACTCCCGATAATGAGGTTCTTAATTTTAAGAAAAGGGGATGGGAGAACCTAAAAGATGCTTGGTATAGGATTTGCAATGCTCATAATAGATCTATCCATAAGCAATCTACCGTTGTTCTTCTTCGCAGTTTTTATGTGGGTATCACTACTTGGTATAGATTCATCCTTGATACAATTACCAGTGGAAATTTCATGATGTATCCATCTTTGGATGATTTTAATGCTTTGGGAAGTTTAGTGGGATCACCACCTATCATGATCAATGAAACAACTTTGACTCTCGAACACGTTATGGAGAGATTAGATGCTATTGAAAAGAAGATGATTACTAAATAACATCTTGATGATCTAGATAAAAAGATGCATAATATTGCTAATAAAATTGGATCTAAGGCGGGAGATGCTCTTAAATTACTAAAGGCAAAAGAAACTGTAGTTAACGAAAGGGTAGAAGAAAGTCCTTACCGTATTGATAAGTTGGAAGAAATTTTTAGTAATTTGGGTTTGGCTTTTTCTTCTATCAAATCTCTTGAAAAAACTCCCGTAAAAATTGGCAAGACCACGCAAGTCACTAAGAACAAAGTTGCTACAACTAATGGCCACAAGGGGGATCTTAAAATGATTAGTATTCACCCCGACTTTGTTGAAATCATAAGAGATCCTATTTACAAGAATTATTTTTTTGGTTTTCTTCCTAGGAGTGTCATCGTTAAAAACATGCATGCTAAATCCTTGAAGAAATCTAGTTGTGTGATTGAAGAGTTGAAAACCAAAGATGACAATACTTGAATCTATCGAATATGCCTAGCTAGGGGCGTAAAACGATAGCGCTTGTTGGGAGGCAACCCAATGAATAAATAAATTTTTGCTTTTTCCTTTCTGTTTTTGAGTGTTGACACAATTATGCCTCTGTTATGATTGTGTTTTTATGGTTTATTTAGTGTTTGTGCCAAGTAGAACCGTTAGGATGATTCATAGGATGAGTAGAAGTGATGCTGAATCTGAAACAGAAACTTTGCGCCCAGTATATGAATTTTCATTTTTTGCGGGAACGTGATCTTGAGCTGAAATTTTAACACAGTGTTCATATACAAATTCCTTACGTTGTCCTACATTTTCAGAATTTCTATAGTTACAGAAGTATGGCTAGAGTACAGATTACTACAGACTGTTCTGTTTGAGACAGATTCTGTTTTTGTTGCATTGTGTGCTTGTTTTGTTGAATCTATGGTTTGTATTGGGGGGTATAAGCCATGGTAAAGTTAAAATACAGTAGGTATAATGCAATTATAAAATTTTAATGGGTTTACAACAGTACCGAAAGTAGTGATTTGCTTTATTATACTAATGGATCTCACGAAGATTTTGTTGAGTTTTGTGTGATTGAAGTTTTCAAGTTTTGGGTGAGATCGCGATGGATGAAGGAATAAGGAGTAGAAAAAGCCTAAGCTTGGGGATGCTACCGCACCCCCAAGATATATCCAAAGAGTAACAAGCAACTAAGCTTGGGGATGCCCCCGAGTGGCATCCCCTCTTTCTTCTAACGACCATCCGTATTTTACTTGGAGCTATATTTTTATTCGTCACATATCATGTGTTTTGCTTGGAGCGTCTTGTATCTTTGCTTGCTTTGTTTGTTAGTTTTTCCTTTGAATCCTTGATGTACACACCTATTTGAGGAAGCAAAAATCATTCTATGATTTGTTAGAATTGCTCTATGTGCTTCACTTAAACTTTTTGAGCTATAGAATTGCTCTAGTGCTTCACTTATATATTTTTGAGCACGGTGTGCTTGGAAAACTTTTGCAGAAATACTCTCATGCTTCACTTAGATTAATTTGAGAGTTAGTAAATTTTTGAAGAAATCCTCTCATGCTTCACTTATACCTTTTTGAGAGATGAAATCTTTATGCTCATGTGCTTCACTTAAATTTGTTTGAGCTTGCCAAAAAGCAATGGCAATATATGAAACTAGTCCCAAAGTGATAGATATCCAAGGAGGATATAAAAAAAACTTTCATGAAGATCATTGGACAAATTAAACTTGATTCCTTGTAATAGTATTGAAACATGATGATAGTAATATGTGAGTCATGTTAGTGAGTAATAATGCTTAGTAGGAATATTGGTGTTAAGGTTTGTGATTCCCTATGCATGCACGAAAGTCAATAGTTATGCAATGAAGTTACATCCTACTTGTGGTGCATTATTCGCTGTTAGTTATGTTCAATGCTCACTTATGTGATTTTTCGTTTCTTGGTTTGGTTGCTTCCCAATCTATTTGCTAGCCTTCATTTGTACTAAGTAGAAATACTACTGGTGCATCCAAAATCCTTAAACCAAGTTTTGCCTTATGAGTCCACCATACCTACCTATATGCAGTATTTCCATGCCGTTCCAAGCAAATTTGTATGTGCCATCTCTAAATTTTCAAAATAAATTTTCTCTTTTCTGTGCCCGTACCGCTCATGAAACGGTGGGGAGTGTCCAATATTTTTCCATGCTAAATGTGTTATTCTCAAGATGAGTGTTTATTCACTTGTCATTGCACGAGTGTGCGACGGTAATAGGGATGCCCATTCCCGAAATGAAAAAGAAAAAATGTTTACTTTATGTTGTCAAATAATAAATTCCTTGGAAAGTGTTGGTATGGAAGGCAACCGTGGATACGGCCCGCCATGGAAAGTGAAAGTTTGGTGGAAAAAGGAATAAACTTTATTTTCTGTTTGGGAACCGCCTATGATATATCTAGCATGGAAAGTATTGTGAGCTACTTTGTCGTTTTCGTTGACAGGAAAAGCATGCCACCCAAAATATATATTTTTCTCTCTCAATTTTAAACTTTGAGCTCTGGCACCTCTACAAATCCCTACTTCCCTCTGCGAAGGGCCTATCTATTTACTTTATGCAATTTTTATTTTTTCTTTGAGTCTCCATCTTCTCTTATAGGCACCAACTAGGGGGCACTATGATCGTACTTGAGCATTGGGCATAGCTAATATTTGAGTGTGTTTCATGAATGGATCAATGATTGAGCATGATGGATAACATCCTTTAGTGTTGATATTTTGAAAGACATGGTTGCTTGTTGACATGCTTGAGTATTGAAGTCATTATGATAAAACTAGACTATTGCTTTGAATCATTTACAAATCCAAATGTCCATGCTATACAAAGAAGAAAAGAATATGATGAACATGTTAGGCAGCATTCCACATCAAAAATTCTGTTTTTATCATTTACCTACTCGAGGACGAGTAGGAATTAAGCTTGGGGATGCTGATACGTCTCCAATGTATCTATAATTTTTGCTTGTTCCATGATGTTATATTATCATTCTTGGATGTTTTATAATCATTTTATTACAACTTTATATTATTTTTTGGGACTAACAGATTGACATAGTGCCAAAGTGCCAGTTGCTGTTTTTGCTTGTTTTTTTACTTCGCAGAAAATCAGTACCAAACGGAGACCAAACGCTGCGGGGATTTTTGTGGATTTTTTATGGACCAGAAGAAAGAAGATGGGCCAAAGAACACCAGAAGAGGGGGCCCAGGGTGGCCATCCCCCACCAGGGCGCGCCAGAGGCCCCCTGGCGCGGTCTGGTGGAGGATGGGCAGCTCGGGCACCCCCTCAACCTACTATCATGCCTATAAATTCCCAAAAAATCCAAAAACCCTAGAGGAGTCGACGAAACACAGTTCCAGCTGCCGCAAGTTCCAGAATCGAGAGATCCAATCTAAACACCATCACAGAGGGGTTAATCTTCCTCATAGGTGCCTCTCCGATAATGCGTGAGTAGTCCACCATAGACCTACGGGTCCGTAGGCAGTAGCTAGATGGCTTCTTCTCTCTCTCTTATGATTCTCAATACAATGGTCTCTTGGAGATCTATTTGATGTAAACATTTGCGGTGTGTTTGTTGGGATCCGATGAATTTTGAGTTCATGATCAGTTTCTATCCATGAATAATATTTGAGTCTTCTTTGATCTCTTATATGCATGATTGCTTATAGCATTGTATTTCTTCTTCGAATCTTTGGTTTAGTTAGGCCGACTAGATCGATTTTTCTTGCCATGGGAAGAGGTGCTTTGTGATGGGTTCGATCTTGCGGTGTTCTTTCCCAGTGACAGAAGGGACAGCAAGACACGCATGTATCGTTGCTATTAAGGATAACAAAATGGGGTCTATTCCTACATGAATAGATCTTGTCTACATCATGTCATCGTTCTTATTGCATTACTTCGTTTTTCCATGAACTTAATACACTAGATGCATGCTGGATAGCGGTCGATGTGTGGAGTAATAGAGGTAGATGCAGGCAGGAGTCGGTCTATCTATCTTGGACGTGATGCCTATATAATGATCATCGCCTTGGATATCGTCATGACTATTCGATTTTCAATCAATTGCCCAACAGTAATTTGTACACCCACCGTGCGCTAAACTGATGAGAGAAGCCACTAGTGAACCCTACGGCCCCCGGGTCTACTTTTCTATCATATTGCTTTCCGATCAATGTTTTTGCGATCTTTGTTTTCAGATCTACAAAACCAAAAACCCAAAAACATATTGCTACATATTTACTCTTTTTATTTGTGTTCTTGAGAGATCTATCTCTCCTATCTATCACTACCTAATCTATCTATTTACCGTAGAGAGATTGACAACCTCTCTTTCGCGTTGGGTTGCAAGTATTTGTTGTTTGTGTGCAGGTGCTGCTTATTGGGTGGTGGTGATCCTCCTACTGGTTCGATAACCTTGGTTTCATAACTGAGGGAAATACTTACCATCGCTGTGCTGCATCATCCCTTCCTCTTTGGTGAAATACCAGCGTAGTCCAAGCACGTCACAGACCTACGGGTCCGTAGGTAGTACCTAGATGACAATCTCTCTCTCTCTTGATCTTCAATACAATGTTCATCACATCTTTGCCTTGATCTATCCGATGTAATCCCTTTGTATGGTGTGTTTGTTGGGATCCGATGAATTGTGAGTTTATGTTCAGATTATTCATGAAAAGTATTTGAGTCAAACCTGATTACTATGATTCTTATTTGCATGATCAGCATAGCTTCGTAATGCTCTCCGATCTATTGAGATAGTTTAGCCAACTAGAATTATATTTCTTCGGTGGGAGTGGTGCGTTGTAGTAGGTTCAACCTGACGAGTTTCTATATCCCAGTGATAGAAGGGGACAAGTTGCGTCTTTGTGTTGTTGCTACTAAGGATAAAACGACGGGGTTTATTCATATTAGTTGAGTTTACTTTGTCTACATCATGTCATCGTCCTCCAAGCATTACTCTGTTTGTCATGAACTTAATACGTAGAGAGGCAAGCATAGAAGCGCTCTTGAAGTGGAGTAATAGTAGTAGGTGCAGGCAGGAGTCGGCCTATTTGCTTATGGACGTGATGCCTATATACACATGATCATTGCCATGAACATTGCATAATTATTCATTTTTCTATCAATTGCCCAACAGTAATTTGTTTACCCACCGTATGCTTTGCTTATGAGAGATGCCACTAGAGAACTCTACGGCCCCCAGGTCTATTCACTTATAAATTCACAAACGCTATCATTACCTTGTTGTTATTTATTACCTTTTATTTTATTTTGCACTTTACTATTATCTACACAACTCACTTGCTTGCAAATAACGAGATCAAGGGGATTGACAACCCTCTTGCCGGCGTTGGGTGCAAGTTGTTTGTTCTTTTGTGTGCAGCCGCTGAAGACGGTTGAGGATTGGTATTCCTATTGGTTCGATAAACCATGGTTTCATAACTGAGGGAAATACTTACCCACTTTGTGTTGCGATTACCCATTCCTCTTCACGGAAAACCCAACGCAGATCACGAGTATCAGGAAGGATTTCTGGCGCCGTCGCCGGGGAATACCATCACCAACTATCAAGTAACTTCGCACACAATTTCATTCACTTGTTCTTCTTTTTATTAGCTGTTATATTTAGCTTGTAATATAAAAATCAAAAATACAAAATATTTATCTTTGCTTGTTACTTTGCTCGCTTGCCTAGCTATGTTATCTTTATCTTTATCAAAAACAAACAGAAAGTTCAAAGCAAAAAAAATTAAGATAAATGGATCCTCATCCACTTGATAATCTTTCAAAAGACCCAATTATGTTGAAACAATTGCTAGTGATAGTTCACTAGATTATCTCTATGAGGTCTTGCTTGAAAATCATGAATCTAAAAATTGTGAAATTTATAAAGTGATTCATGATAGTTCCTTGAATGAAAAGCATGATTGCAATGTTGTTAGTATAAATTCTATGAATATCAATTGTGCTAATGATCATGATTGGGGTGATAATCATGATGTTTCTTGTGATGTTGATAATTCTATGCTTCATGATGAATCTATTATTGATTATGATATTTGTAACACTACTAAAAGTGGGTTTGATCCCACAACCTTGGACGATTATAAGACTTATATGCACATGGATCATAAAGAGAATGTTTTACATGATAGTTATATTGTTGAATTTGATTATGATCCTACATGTAATTATTATGAGAGAGGCAAGTATGGTTACAGGAATTTTCATGTTACTCACATACCTCTCTTTGTATTGAAATTATTAATCCTCCACTCTTCCTATTTGCATATGCAAGATTTCACTTGTCTTGAGAATTTGTTTTCCTATAAAATGCCTATGCATAGGAAGTATGTTAGACTTAGATGTATATTTCACATGCTATATGATGCTCTCTTTGTGCTTCAATTATTATCCTTTATGTGAGCATCATTGAAATCTCAAGCCTATCTTGATGGCTATAAAGAAAGAGCTTGTTGGGAGAGAACCCAATAGTTATCAAAAATTTCTGTTTATTTTTAATAACATGATTATTGCCTCTGTAATGATTATGTTTTTGTGTCTAAATTAGTGTTTGTGCCATGTAAAGCCTTTGGGATGACTCACAAGATGAGTAGAATCGATGCTGATACAAAACAGAAACTTTTGACTCCAGTGCAAGAATTTACATTTTTTTACTCGAGAGTGATAATGATCTGATATTTTAACATAGTATTGCTATACAAATTATTTACGTTTTCCTAATTTTTCAGAATTTTTGAAGTATGGGCTATTTACAGATTGCTACAGCATGTTCTGTTTTAAACAGATTCTGTTTTGCCTGCATAGTTTGCTTGTTTTGATTATGCCATGGACTATATCAGGGGGTGTAAGCCATGGGGAAGTTAGAATACAGTACCTATTATGCAAAAATTAATTTGAATCAATTTATGACAGTACCTCAAGTATGCAATATGTTTCTTATACTAACGGATCTCATGAAGTTTTGTTGAGTTTTGTGTGATTGAAGTTTTCAAGTTTTGGGTGTGATCACGATGGACTACGGAATAAGGAGTAGCAAGAGACTAAGCTTGGGGATTCCCAAGGCACCCCAAGTATAATTCTAAGGATACTCAAGCGTCTAAGCTTGGGGATGCCCCAGAAGGCATCCCCTCTTTTGTCATAATCCATCGGTATGTCACTTGGAGCTATATATTTATTCATCACATGATATGTGTTTTGGTTGGAGTATCGTTTGCTTTTGTTTGATTTTACTTTCAGTTTGTCACAATCATCATTTTCTGGACACACCTATTTGAGAGAGACACGCCTTCATGATAATTTGCTAGAATACTCTATGTGCTTCACTTATATCTTTTGAGCTAGGCAGCTGCTCTAGTACTTCACTTATATCTTTTCGAGCACGATGGCGTGTAGATTTTATAGAAATAATATGCTCTCGTTATTCACTTATATTTGTTTGAGAGCTGAGTAATAGTGATGGTAATTTGCATGGGTCATAAGACTAGTCCAAGAATATTAGGTATTCAATGAATGATAATCAAAACCATCGTGTAGCACATATAGAGAAGTTGTGGGTTAATGACATTGATGTGGTAATATGAAAAAGGTGTGAGTCCAAAATTGTTGATTCGTAGAAGTGTCGAGATTAAGAGGTGTTAACTTTTTATTCATCTAAAAATTAAAGAGGCATGGTGATGATGTGTGAGCATTTATACTCCTCGTAGAAATCCTAGTGTTGTTTTGAGTCAGGGGCGCGCGATGGTTAACTCCTACCAACCTCCTCCCTCGGGGCATGCGAGGAGTACTTTGATTTGTGATAAAACTAATAAAACTTTGCAATAAGTATGTGAGTTCTTTATGACTAATGTGACACCATGGACATACGCATCTTCACCTTCTCATATTTGCTAGCCTCTTCGGTACCGAGCATAGCCCATTCTCACCTCGAGGATCGGTGCAAATATTCGCCAGTGCATCCAAACCCCGTGACATGATACGCTCTATTGCACATAAGCCTCATTATATCTTCCTCAAAACAGCCACCATACCGACCTATTATGGCATTTCCATAGCCATTCCGAGATATATTGCCATGCAAATTCCATCGTCACTTCATATGACTAGTTCGTTCATCATCATAATGCTTTGCATGATCGTATAGAGCTGACATAGTATTTGTGGCAAAGCCACTGTTCTTCATATTTTTGATGCATGTCACGCTAGATCATTGCACATCCTGGTACACTGCCATAGGCATTCATACAGAGTCATATCTTCCTATCAGTTCTTCATGTTGAGTTGTAAGTAAATAAAAGTGTGATGATCATCATTATTAGAGCATTGTCCCAGTGAGGAAAGGATGATGGAGACTATGATTCCCCAACAAGTTGGGATGAGACTCCGGACAAAAAATGAAATAAAAATGGGGGATGCCAAATGAGCTCACCATGTAAAAAAAGAGAAAATGGGGGAGGTAAAAAGAAAAGAAAAAAGAGAAAATCCCACCATAAAAAATAAAATAATATATATATATATATATTTATATATATAATGAGAGAAAAGAGAGAAGGGACTTTGCTACTATCCTTTACCACACTTGTGCCTCAAAATGGCATCATGTTCTTCATATAGAGAGTCTCCTATGTTGACACTTCCATATGCTAGTGGGAATTACCTTTTCATATAATAAACTTGGCTTGTATATTCCTATGACGGGCTTCCTCAAATGCCCGAGGTCTTCATGAGCAAGCAAGTTTGATGCACACCCCACTTAGCTTCAGTTGAGCTTTCATACACTTATAGCTCTAGTGCATCATTTGCATGGCAATCCCTACTCCTCGCATTGATATCTATCGATGAGCATCTCCATAGCTCGTTGGTACGCCTAGTTGATGCGAGACTATCTTCTCCACTTTTTACCCCTTTGATACCTACCACCATATTATATTCCACCTATATGCTATGTCCAATGGTTCACGCTAATGTATTGCGTGAAGAATAAAAAGTTGATGCATATTGAAAAACTACGATCCAATTGCCTGACTTGGACACCATGGTGCTTAACATTTGTATCTATGTGGTGAAGACAGAGTCATGCCTTGCTAATATAATAAGATGAATAGGGGTAAAACATTCTTTTAGGATCGTATACTTTAAAAAATTAATGATTTTGTTTCTTATACTTATAAATATTACTATGTTGTTGTTTGTTAATTCATCATTTCTCAATGAGCATACATACCAAAGATTACATAATGGGTAGCATGTCAAATCAAAAATTCTGTTTTTATCATTTACCTACTCGATGACGAGCAGGAATTAAGCTTGGGGATGCTGATATGTCTCCAACGTATCTATAATTTTTTATTGTTCCATGCTGATATATTATCATTCTAGGATACTTTTTGGGTATTTATTTACCAATTTATAATATTTTTGAGCACTAACCTATTGACCCAGTGCCCAGTGTCAGTTCCTCTTTTCTGCGTGTTTTCCCCTTTCAGAGTTACAATACCAAACGGAGTCCAATTGCCGTGAAACTTTTTGGTGATTTTTTTTGGACCAATACAAGACCTAGAAGCTTCGGAGGAGGGCCAGGAAATGCACCAGGGGCCCACCACATATCCAGCCGCGCCCCCTAAGGGGGGGCGTGGCCAGATATGTGATGGCCCCCTGGAGCGTCCCCCGACGTCGTTCTCTGGCCTATAAATTCACATCTACCCTAAAAACATCATAACCGCTCCCGAAACACTTTTTTCGCCACCGCAAGCCTCTGTTCCGACGGGAGGCCATCTACACCTCCGTTCCGGCACCCTGCCGGAGGGGAGATCGATCACGGAGGGCCTCTTCATCAACCTTGCTGCCCTCACCATGATGTGTGAGTAGTTCACCGTAGACCTACGGGTCCATAGGTAGTACCTAGATGGCAATCTCTCTCTCTCTTGATCTTCAATACAATGTTCATCGCATCTTTGCCTTGATCTATCCGATGTAATCCCTTTGTATGGTGTGTTTGTTGGGATCCAATGAATTGTGAGTTTATGTTCAGATTATTCATGAAAAGTATTTGAGTCAAACCTGATTACTATGATTCTTATTTGCATGATCATCATAGCTTCGTAATGCTCTTCGATCTATTGAGATAGTTTGGCCAGCTAGATTGATATTTCTTCGATGGGAGTGGTGTGTTGTAGTAGGTTCAACCTGACGAGTTTCTATATCCCAGTGACAGAAGGGGACAAGTTGCGTCTTTGTGTTGTTGCTATTAAGGTTAAAACGATGGGGTTTATTCATATTAGTTGAGTTTACTTTGCCTACATCATGTCATCGTCCTCCAAGCATTACTCCGTTTGTCATGAACTTAATATGTAGAGAGGCAAGCATAGAAGCGCTCTTGAAGTGGAGTAATAGTAGTAGGTGCAGGCAGGAGTCGGCCTATTTGCTTATGGACGTGATGCCTATATACACATGATCATTGCCGTGAACATTGCATAATTATTCGTTTTTCTATCAATTGCCCAACAGTAATTTGTTTACCCACCGTATGCTTTGCTTATGAGAGATGCCACTAGAGAACTCTACGGCCCCCGGGTCTATTCACTTATAAATTCACAAACGCTATCATTACCTTGCTATTATTTATTACCTTTTATTTTATTTTGCACTTTACTATTATCTACAATTATCTACACAACTCACTTGCTTGCAAATAGCGAGATCATGGGGATTGACAACCCTCTTGCCGGCGTTGGGTGCAAGTTGTTTGTTCTTTTGTATGCAGCCGCTGAAGACGGTTGAGGATTGGTATTCCTATTGGTTTGATAAACCTTAGTTACATAACTGAGAGAAATACTTACCCACTTTGTGCTGCGATTACCCGTTCCTCTTCAGGGAAAACCCAACGCAGATCACGAGTATCACGGTTGTTCCTGCCGCCCTCTCAGCTGCAGCTGCTGCCCTTTCGGAGGTAGCGACCGCGTTCAAGCATGTTGAGAGCGTGCTCATGGCTGATCCGGTCACGCTCAGGCCGGAGTGGTTTGCCGAATTTGCCCTCACGGCGGGGATCCACGTCCCCATCATTCACCGGCGACGAATGAACAGTAAAATGGTCTTGAGGAGCCAGTGCAGTAAACTAGCCGGGGATGGACTGTTGCCGACGAAGTTTCCGGCCTAAGCCATGTATGAGGATTGGCCCAAGATATTTTGTAGTACATCATACATGATTCATGATCATGAACAATTTTTGATATACTTAATTTTCATATTGTTTTTAAAATGAAAAATGAGGTTACTTCGGCAAAGGACAGTGTTTGGATTGCAATAAGATTTATCTGCAGTGAACACAGACCAATAGTAGTGTCGTACTAAAATATGGAATTACTCAGGGTTCGTTTGAATTTTTTTATAAATTAATTGAGTTTTCTAGACATTTGATGTGTATAATTCAATTTTGAACTCACAAGGTCCGGTGCATCAAAATGGGTTGAAAAATCATGTAAGTGTCCATGGCTTCATCTTTATGTCACATGCAAGAAATGGGAATGAATTTCAAACATCTCGGCATCTTGGCTCGACCACAAACATTGAGAAACTTGGTTTTTAAATTACTATAAATCCAAAACGCGCCAAAAATTCATGAAACTTGGCATGTTGTCAAGACATGGCACATATGTGTCGTGGTCAAAAAATCGTCTAATTTGGGACAAGTTTTGGCACAAGCCCCTTACAAACCGGAGCTTCTCTCGGTAAGCTTTACGGTTCCGATAGGGAACACGTCACCTTATGTGGGCGAAACGACATCCGCTCATCTTCTCGCCTTGAATTTTTCTAGAGGCAACATAGACCAATAGTAGTGTCGTGCTAAAATATGGAATTATTCAAGGTTTGTTTGGCATTTTTATACATTAATTGAGTTTTCTAGTCATTTGATGTGTATAATTCAATTTTGAACTACAGTCACAAGGTCCGGTGCATCAAAATGGGTTGAAAAATCATGTAAGTGTCCATGGCTTCATCTTTATGTCACAGGCAAGAAATGGGAATGAATTTCAAACATCTCGGGGTCTTCGTTGGGCCACAAACATTGAGAAACTTGGTTTTTAAATTACTGTAAATCCAAAACGTGTCAGAAATTCATGAAACTTGGCATGGTGTCATGAGATGGCACATATGTGGTGTGATAAAAAAGTTGTTCAATTTGGGACAAGTTTTGGCACAAGCCCCTTACAAACCGGAGCTTCTCACGGTAAGCTTTGTGGTTCCGATATGGAACACGTCACCTTATGTGGGCGAAATGACATTCGCTGCCTCTTCTCGCCTTGAACATTTTCTAGAGGCAACATAGACCAATAGGAGTGTCGTGCTAAAATATAGAATTATGCAGGATTCGTTTGGCCCTTTTTATACATTAATTGAGTTTCATAGGCATTTCATGTGCGTAATTCAAATTTGAACTAAAATCACAAGATCTGATGCATCAAAATGACTTAAAATTTTATATAAGTGTACATGGCTGCATCCTTAGGTCCCATGCAAGAAATGGAAATGAATTTCAAACATATCAGGTTTTTGGCCCAGCCACAAACATTGAGAAACTTGGGTTTTAAATTCATGTAAATCAAAAACTCGCCAGAAATTCATGAAACTTGGCATGGTGTCATGACATGGCACATATGTGTCGTGGTAAAAAAATTTACCAATTTGGGACAAGTTTTGGCACAAGCCCCTTACAAACTGGAGCTACTCACGGGAAGCTTTGTGGTTTCGATATGGAACACGTCACCTTACATGGGCGAAACGACATCCACTGCCTCTTCTCGCCTTGAACTTTTCTAGAGACAACATAGACCAATAGGAGTGTCGTGCTAAAATATGGAATTATGCAGGATTAGTTTGGCCCTTTTTATACATTAATTGATTTTCATACGCATTTAATGTGCATAATTCAAATTTGAACTACAATCACAAGGTCTGGTGCATCAGAATGGGTTAAAATCATATAAGTGTACATGGCTGCATCTTCAGGTCCCATGCAAGAAATCGAAATGAATTTCAAAAATATCAGGTTTTTGGCCCGGCCACAAACATTGAGAAACTTAGGTTTTAAATTAGGGTTTTCTATTCCTGTGCCCCTGGTTCCTTAGTTGTACTCATTCATCCCCATGCTCTTAACTATTGCTCACTTTTCCCCACTCTCTTGTCCGAAACCCTCAGAAATGGTCACAGCGGAGGATGCCGTCGGGTCAATGGTTTGACCGTTAACTGCTGATGAGTGGGGCCGTGCTGGAATGTGTCGCCCATTGGACATGACAAGTGCGACCGCGTTGGACCTGACAAGTGTGGCCACGTTGGACGGTGGCGCTGGTTGGACCGTTGGGACGTGGTTTCGTTGGACTGTTGGGCCGTGATGACCCACAAGTATAGGGGATCAATCGTAGTCCTTTCGATAAGTAAGAGTTTTGAACCCAATGAGGAGCAGAAGGAAATGACAAGCGGTTTTCAGGAAGGTAATTTCTGCAAGCACTGAAATTGTAGGTAACAGATAGTTTGATAGCAAGATAATTGGTAACGAGCAAGTAATGGTAACGGTAAATAAAATGCAGAAAGATAGCCCAA
This sequence comes from Elymus sibiricus, assembly GCA_039707655.1. Classification (NCBI taxonomy): domain Eukaryota; kingdom Viridiplantae; phylum Streptophyta; class Magnoliopsida; order Poales; family Poaceae; genus Elymus; species Elymus sibiricus. The sequence continues at coordinate 130,102,426 of CM077667.1, forward strand.
TCCTTTTGTGCCAAAGGACAGGCCAGAACAGTCTCTAGTAATAGGCAAAGTGTTCTTGAGGGTACACGGGAATTTCATCTAGTCACTTTTATCATGTTGGTTTGATTCGTGTTCGCTACTTTGATAATTTGATATGTGGGTGGACCGGTGCTTGGGTGTTGTTCTTACTTGAACAACCTCCCACTTATGATTAACCCCCTCACAAGCATCCGCAACTACAAGAAAAGTATTAAGATAAAATCTAACCATAGCATTAAACGTTTGGATCCAAATCAGCCCCTTGCGAAGTAGCGCATAAACTAGGGTTTAAGCTTCTGTCACTCTAGCAACCCATCATCTAATAACTACTCCACAATGCATTCCCTTAGGCCCATGAATGGTGAAGTGTCATGTAGTCGACGTTCACATGACACCACTAAGGGAATCACAACATACATATCATCAAAATATCGAACACATATCAAATTCACATGATTACTTGCAACATGACTTCTCCCGTGACCTCAAGAACAAAGGTAACTACTCACAAATAATAATCATGCTCAAGATGAGAGGAGTATTAAATAGCATAATGGATCTGAACATATAATCTTCCACCAAATAAACCATATAGTAAACAACTACGCAAGGTAATCAACACTACTAGTCACCCACAGGTACCAATCTGAGGTTTTGGTACAAAGATTGAACACAAGAGATGAACTAGGGTTTGAGAGGAGATGGTGTTCTTGAAGATGTTGATGAAGATTGGCCTCCCAAAGATGAGAGGGGTGTTGGTGATGACTATAGCTTCGCTTTCCCCCTTTGGGAGGGAAGTTCCCCTGGCGGAATCGCTCCGCCGAAGGGAAAAAGTGCTCCTGCCCAAGTTCCACCTCGAGACGGCGGCGCTCCGTCCCGAAAGTCCTCCTCTTATTTTTTTTTCTAGGTCAAAAGTGATTATATACCAGAATATGGGCACCGGAGGTGGGCCGAGGAGGGCACAACCCACCAGGGCGTGCCCAGGGGGGGTCTGGCGCGCCCTGGTGTCTTGTGCCCACCAGGGTGGCCCCCTCCAGTAGTTCTTTGCTCCAGTATTTTTTATTAATTCCAAAAATAATCTCCGTAAAGTTTCAGCTCCATTGGAGATGTGCAAAATAGGTATCTCTGATGTGCTTTTTTAAGGTCCAGAATTCCAGCTACCGGTATTCTCCCTCTTTGTGTAAACCTTGCATATTATGAGAGAAAAGGCATTAGAATCACTCCCTAAAGCATTATTATGCAACAAAACATAATAAATAACAGTAGGAAATCATGATGCAAAATGGACGTATCAACTCCCCCAAGCTTAGACCTCGCTTGTCCTCAAGCAAAAAGCCGAAATTGAAAAGCATGTCCACATGGTTTGAGAGAGAGGTGTCGATAAAAACAAAATACGGACATAGAAGCATCAAGCTTATTATCATAACAGCAACAAACTCTATCATAAAACTTATTCATATACTTTCATCATATAACTTCTGATGAACAAGTAACAATTCATCACGACATAGAAGTATGAAGCATAAACCTTATTGAAAACCAACAAACTATGTTCTCAATCAACTTTGAAACTATAATTTATCATATTTTCAGAAAGGGTCTCATGTAGGAGCCTTTTGGCAAGTCCACATACTCAACCATCATTTAGTCTTCTATGATTGCTAACACTCACAGCATACCCATGAGTAAAAAGTTTCAACCGAACACATAGGAAGATAGGGACTTATAGTTTCGCCTCCCAACGTATTCACCTCAAGGGTGATGTCAACAATAATAACTCATGCCCACTCATATCCAACTGGATATATGTGCCTAGATCTTTCCTCACCACATGATGCTTGCAAAAGAAAAAAGTAAAAAGGAATAGGGAAGAATACTTTGACTCTTGCATAAAAGTAAATACATAAAAGTAAAAGATAGTCCCTTCGCAGAGGGAAGCAGAGGTTGTCATGCGCTTTTTGGTTTGTATGCCCAATCCCTTAATGTAGAAGAACGTCACGCTATATTGCCCCCTATGATAGCAACCATTATTATGCAGTTCGTCGCTTTTATTACTTTGCCATCATAAGTTCGTATAGCGCTCAATTTTCTCTTACACTAATTGATCAAAACACTTATAGAAGCAATTTTTATTGCCTTATTGCACCGATGACAACTTACTTGAAGGATCTTACTCGATCCGTAGGTAGGTATGGTGGACTCTCAAAGAATGAATTTGGGTTTGGGTTTTTGGATGCACAAGTAGTATCTCTACTTAGTGCGGAATTTTTGGCTAGCAAAGATATTGAGCAAGCACCACATGTTGAAGGATCTATGACAATATAACTTCTTTGTGGATATGAACAAACATAAATCATTACGGTGTCTTCCTTGTCCAATGTCAACAATTTTGACATATAATATTTAATGGGGGCTCACAATCATAAAAGATGTCCAAGATAGTGTATTTGCATGTGAATCTTCTCTTCCCTTATTAATTCTTTCATGAATTGCATCATTGACCAATGCTATGTTTGTCAATCTCCAATAAATTTTACTACTTATACTTTTCCTTATGTGATGTCATTACTCACCATAAGATTAGCATATGATTCTTTTCATTTATTTATCTTTCCTTTATTTGATTGCAACAAGAAAGTAAAGAGGCAAAGACTCAAACTAAACTTTATTATATAACTCTCACTCGATTACATAGATAGATAGGCCACGAAACTAACACACGAAAATAGATCATGCTAAACTTTTATTCAACTAAAGCAAAGGAAAACTAAAGATCGAACTAAAATAGGTAAAGGTGAATAAAAGTGATGGTGATATGATACCGGGGCACCTCCCCCAAGCTTGGCTCAAGCCAAGGGGAGTGCCCATACCCGTGTTCTCAAGTCTCCTTTGGTAGTGGTGATGAAGAAGTTGGTGGTGTAGCCTTCTTCTTTCACTTATATTTAAGCATGAAATTTTCCTCCCTCAGATCATCATTCTCCAATTCGAGCTTTAATATCCTTTTGCATAATGCCGCCTTGCTCTCCTGCAGAAAACGAGATGGGATAAATTGAACCTCAGGTTTATATCTTTTAGGGAGGCTTGACTTCTTGAATTCCACATGCATGTCTTCTAGCTGAGGTAGAGGGTCATCCTCTTCCTCAGAGTTGGCGTCCGGACTAGCGTCCACTCTCTCCTCCAAATCGGTATCTCCTTCTTCTTTAGATGTCCAAAGATAGGGGTAAATTTCCCTAAAGATCTTTGGGTCTGCAACATAGTGATCCCCCTTTGAATTTTGAGATGACATATTTTCAGATCTGCCACGAAAATAGCACGAAACAAGAACAGACGATTTTTTTGCGATGCGGTTGTCAAAACAGTCGGGGGTATATATAGAGAATTTTAATTCTTGGAAAACAAGCATATGGGAGGAAAACAGAGTCGGGAAGGTGTCCGAGGTGGGCACAACCCACCAGGACGCGCCCAGGGGGGCCTGGCGCGCCCTGGTGTATCGTGCTCACCTCGATCACTTCCGGTCTATTTCTTAATTTCCAAAAAAATTCTAATATTCCAAAACTGACAAAAATAGTTTTGCAGATTTTTCGGAGTCCGTTTACATACCGTATCACGTACCTCCTATTTTTCAGAATTCTGGAGTGTTCCGGAAGGTTTCTTTTATGTGTTCCTCCGGTGTCATGGTTTGGATAACATTGCTTTCAATGTTAATAGGCGTACCTGAGATATAGTGCTTAATTCTTTGTCCATTGACCACCTTCGGGTTAGTACCTTCGGCATTATTAATCTTGATAGCTCCAGAACGATAGACCTGTTCGATAATATATGGTCCTTCCCATTTAGAGAGAAGCTTACCTGCAAAAAATCATAAACGAGAGTTGAACAAAAGAACATAGTCTCCTATTTTGAATTCCCGCTTTTGGATTCTTTTGCCATGCCATCTTTTTACTTTTTCTTTGAATAGTTTGGCATTTTCATAGGCTTGGGTTCTCCATTCATCTAGTGAGCTAACATCAAATAGCCTCTTCTTACCGGCAAGTTTGAAGTCATAATCGAGTTCTTTAATTGCCCAAAATGCTTTATGTTCTAACTCTAGAGGCAAATGACAAGCTTTACCATATACCATTTTGTATGGAGACATACCCATAGGATTTTTATAAGCTGTTCTATAGGCCCAAAGTGCATCATCTAGTTTCTTAGACCAATTCTTTCGAGACCTATTGACATTTTTTTGTAATATCAATTTTATTTCTCTATTGCTAAGTTCAACTTGACCACTAGATTGAGGATGATAGGGTGAAGCAATTCTATGGTTAACATCATATTTAGCAAGCATCTTATGGAAAGCACCATGAATAAAGTGTGAACCACCATCGGTCATTAAGTATGTAGGGACTCCAAACCTCGGAAAGATAACCTCTTTAAGCATTTTAATGGAGGTGTGGTGATCAGCACTACTAGTTGGAATAGCTTCTACCCACTTAGTGACATAATCAACAGCAACCAAAATATGGGTGTACCCGTTAGAAGAAGGAAAAGGTCCCATATAATCAAAACCCCAAACATCAAATGGTTCGACAACAAGTGAATAATTCATAGGCATTTGCTGACGCTTACCGATATTACCAATTCTTTGACATTCATCACAAGACAAGACAAACTTACGGGCATCCTTGAAGAGAGTAGGCCAATAAAAACCAGATTGCGATACCTTGTGAGCAGTTCTATCTCCCGCATGATGTCCTCCATAAGCTTCGGAATGACATTTCCGTAGGATTTGTTCCTGTTCATCCTCAGGTAGATAACGTCTAATAATACCATATACTCCTTCTTTATAAAGATGTGGGTCATCCCAAAAGTAATGTCTCAAATCATAGAAGAATTGTTTTTTCTTTTGTTGGTATGTGAAGCTAGGTGGTATATACTTAGCAACGATGTAGTTAGCATAATCAGCATACCAAGGAGTGTTTTGAGAAATATTTATTGCAGCTAACTGTTCGTCAGGAAAGCTATCATCAATAGGTAGTGGGTCATCAGGAATATTTTCTAACCTAGACAAGTTATCAGCTACGGGGTTCTCAGCTCCCTTCCTATCAACGATATGTAAGTCAAATTCTTGAAGCAAGAGAACCCACCTAATAAGTCTAGGTTTAGCATCTTTCTTTTCCATAAGGTATTTTATAGCAGCATGATCGGTGTGAACAATAACTTTGGAGTCAACAATATAGGATCTAAATTTATCATAGGCAAACACAACTGCTAAAAATTCTTTTTCAGTAGTAGCATAATTTCATTGAGCACTGTCTAGAGTTTTGCTAGCATAATGGATAACATTCAATTTTTTATCAACTCTTTGTCCTAGAACAGCACCAACAACATAATCACTAGCATCACACATAATTTCAAAAGGCAAGTTCCAATCAGGTGGTTGAACGATAGGTGCAGAGGTTAAGGCTTTCTTGAGTGTTTCAATGGCTTCCACACAATCATCATCAAAAACAAAAGGAATGTCCTTTTGCAAAAGATTAGTAAGAGCCCTAGAAATTATAGAGAAGTCTTTAATGAACCTCCTATAGAAACCAGCATGACCAAGGAAACTTTGAATACCTTTAATATCTTTAGGACATGGCATTTTCTCAATTGCATCAACTTTAGCTTTATCCACCTCAATACCTCGTTCAGATATGTTATGCCCCAAGACAATACCTTCATTAACCATAAAGTGGCACTTCTCCCAATTCAAGACGAGATTAGTTTGTTCACATCTCTGCAAAACTCGATCAAGGTTGCTTAAGCAATCATCAAAAGAAGTCCCGTAAACGGAAAAATCAACCATGAAAACCTCCACAATCTTTTCACAAAAGTCAGAGAATATAGCAGTCATACATCTTTGAAAGGTAGCGGGTGCATTGCATAAACCAAAAGGCATACATCTATAAGCATAGGTTCCAAAAGGGCAAGTAAAGGTGGTTTTCTCTTGATCGAATTGTGACACGGGTATTTGAGAGAAACCAGAATATCCATCCAGAAAACAAAAGTGTGTGTGCTTAGATAATCTTTCTAGCATTTGATCAATGAAAGGCAGAGTGTAATGATCTTTTCTAGTAGCTTTATTTAACTTTCTAAAATCAATTACCATTCTATAGCCAGTGACAATTCTTTGCGGAATGAGTTCATTTTTATCATTAGGAACAACGGTTATACCTCCTTTCTTAGGAACACAATGAACGAGACTCACCCATCTACTATCAGCAGATTATACCTGCTTCCAGAAGCTTTAATATTTCAGTTCTTACCACTTCTTTCATCTTAGGATTTAATCGCCGTTGATGATTAACAATGGGTTTAACATCAGGTTCCATATTAATCTTGTGCTGACATAGAGTGGGACTAATGCCCTTAAGATCATCAAGAGTATATCCAATAGCAGCCCGGTGCTTCCTTAGAACTTTTAATAATCTTTCTTCTTCATGTTCTGAAAGGTTAGCACTAATAATAACAGGATATATCTTTTTCTCATCAAGATAAGCATACTTCAAAGTGTCAGGCAATTGCTTTAATTCGAACACAGGATCACCTTTAGGTGAAGGAGGGCCTCCAAGAGTTTTAATAGGTAAATTGTGTTTCAGGAGAGGTTGTTGTTCAAAGAAAATTTGATCTATTTCATTTCTTTCACGCAAGTGCATATCATTTTCATGGTCAATCAAATATTGTTCTAATGGATCAGTAGGAGGCACGGCAATAGAAGCAAGACCAACTATTTCATCCTTACTAGATAATGCTCTATCACGAGGTTGTCTACTAAACTTGGAAAAGTTAAATTCATGAGACACACCACCAAAACTGACACCGACTGTTTGTTTTTTGCAATATATCTTAGCATTGATGGTGCTCAAGAAAGGTCTACCAAAGATAATGGGACAAAAGTCATCTTGTGGGGATCCAAGAACTAGAAAATCAGTAGGGTATTTTACTTTCCCACACAAGACTTCAACATCTCTAACAATCTCAAGTAGGGTGATGGTGTCTCTATTAGCAAGTTTAATAGTAACATCAATGTCTTCTATTTCAGCAGGTGCTATTTCATCCATAATTTCTTGGTATAAGGTAAAAGGGATAGCACTCACACTAGCACCCAAATCACATAAACCATGATAGCAATGATCTCCTATTTTGACTGAGACAACAGGCATGCCTTCTATGGGTCTATGTTTATCCTTTTCATCGGGTTTAGCAATTCTAGCAGCTTCATCACAGAAGTAGATAACATGCCCATCAATATTTTCTACCAAGAGATCTTTAACCATAGCTGTTGGGTAACGTTGCATGGGAAACAAAAAATTTCCTACGCACACACAAGATCTATCCATGGTGATGAGCATCTACGAGAGGGAGAGTGAATCTACATACCCTTGTAGATCGCTAAGCGGAAGCGTTAAGAAACGCGGTTGATGTAGTCGAACGTTTCCGCGATCCAAATCGCAAGTCGTCCCTCGATCCGATCACGAACTAGTGCCGAACGGACGGCACCTCCGCGTTCAACACACGTACGGCTTGATGACGCCTTCACCTCCTCGATCCAGCGAGCGATGGTGAAGTAGTAGATGAGTTCCGCCAGCGCGACGGCGTGGTGATGGTGGTGAGGAACAATCTCTGCAGGGCTTCGCCAAGCACTACGGAGATTATGACGGGAGAACTAGAGGGTTAGGGTTGCTGACACACGGCTTGGGAAATCTTAATATCTCCCGTGTGCTAGCCCTGCCCCTCTATTTATATGTTCAGCCCTGGGGTCTAAACTTGGAGAGAAAACCTCCACAAGGTCGGTTTTGCCCGCACAAGGTTGGTTTGGCCCGCACGGAAAGAGTCCAACTCGGATTCCAGCAGTACCGCGTACAAGCGGTAGTACCGCTCACGAGCGGTAGTACCGCTTCACACAAGCGGTAGTACCGCTTACGCGGTAGTACTGCCTTACCAGCGGTAGTACCGCTTAAGGCAGCAGGAAAACTTCCTTTTGCACTTTCCAATACCTCGTGGGCTTTACCCCTTTGGCTCATATAAAGTGTTGCTGCACCCGAACACTTCGGTAAATATCCGGAACCCCTTCCGGTGAATTCCGGAACCCTTCCGGAGATCAAAACACTATTATCACATATATCAATCTTTACCTCCGGACTCTTCCGGAGATCCTCGTCATGTCCGGGATCTTATCCGGGACTCTGAACAACCTTCGGTCACCAACAAAATAACTCAACTATACTAATCGTCACCAAACGTTAAGTGTGTAGACCCTGCGGGTTCGAGAACTATGTAGACATGACCGAGACACCTCTACGATCAATAACCAATAGCGGGACCTGGATGCCCATATTGGCTCCTACATATTCTACGAAGATCTTTATCGGTCGAACCTCTATGTCAAGGATTCAGTTAATCCCGTATACTGTTCCCTTTGTTCTTCGGTATGTTACTTGCCCGAGATTCGATCGTCGGCATCTCTATGCCTAGTTCAATCTCGTTACTCGCAAGTCTCTTTACTCGTTCCGTAATACAAGATCTCGTGGCTAACACTTTGGTCACACTGCTTGCAAGGCTCATTGTGATGTTGTATTACCGAGTGGGCCCTGAGATACCTCTCCGTCACACGGAGTAACAAATCCCAGTCTTGATCCATGCCAACCCAACAGACACCCTCGGAGATACCTGTAGAGCACCTTTATAGTCACCCAGTTACGTTGCGACGTTTGATACACACAAGGTACTCCTCCGATGTCAGGGAGTTGCATGATCTCATGGTCATAGGAACAGATACTTGACATGCAGAAAACAATAGCAATAAACTGACATGATCATATGCTACGTTCATAGTTTGGGTCTTGTCCATCACATCATTCTCCTAATGATGTGATCCCGTTATCAAATGACGTCTCATGTCCATGGCTAGGAAACCTTCACCATCTTTTGATCAACGAGCTAGTCAACTAGAGGCTTACTAGGGACACAGTGTTGTCTATGTACCCACACATGTATTTGAGTTTCCAATCAATACAATTATAGCATGGATAATAAACGATTATCATGAACAAGGAAATATAATAATAACTAATTTATTATTGCCTCTAGGGCATATTTCCAACAGTCTCCCACTTGCACTAGAGTCAATAATCTAGTTCACATAAGTATGTTATTTACATTGTAATGAATCGAACACCCATGCAGTTCTGGTGTTGTTCATGTTTAGCCCTTGGAAGAGGTTTAGTCATCGGATCTGCAATATTCAGATTCGTGTGTACTTTGCAAATATTTATGTCGTCCTCCTTGATGTAATCGCAGATGGAATTGAAACGTCGCTTTATGTGTCTGGTCCTCTTGTGAAATCTTGGTTCCTTGGCTAGAGCAATGGCACCAGTATTATCACAAAACAGAGTCATTGGGTTAAGCGCACTAGGCACTACTCCAAGATCTGTCATGAACTCCTTCATCCAGACACCTTCCTTCACCGCCTCCGAGGCAGCGATGTACTCCGCTTCGCATGTAAAATCAGCTACCACGCTTTGCTTGGAACTGCACCAGCTAACCGCACCCCCATTAAGAATAAATACGTATCCGGTTTGTGACTTAGAGTCATCCGGATCAGTGTCAAAGCTTGCATCAACGTAACCCTTTACGACGAGCTCTTGATCACCTCCATAAACGAGAAACATGTCCTTAGTCCTTTTCAGGTACTTCAGGATATTCTTGACCGCCGTCCAGTGTTCCATTCCTGGATCACTTTGAAACCTTCCGACCATACTTATGGCAAGGCTGACATCGGGTCTTGTGCACAGCATTGCATACATGATAGAGCCTATGGCTGAAGCATAGGGGATGACACTCATCTTTTCTCTATCTTCTGCAGTCACTGGGCATTGAGTCTTACTCAATTTCACACCTTGCAAAACAGGCAAGAACCCCTTCTTAGACTGATCCATTTTGAACTTCTTCAAAATCTTATCAAGGTATGTGCTTTGTGAAAGTCCTATTAAGCGTCTCGATCTATCTCTATAGATCTTGATGCCTAATATGAAAGCAGCTTCTCCTAGGTCCTTCATTGAAAAACTCTTGTTCAAATATTCCTTCACGCCTTCCAACATTTCTATATTGTTTCCAATCAGTAATATGTCATCCACATATAATATTAGAAACGCTATAGAGCTCCCACTCACTTTCTTGTAAATACAAGCTTCTCCGTAAACTTGTATAAACTCGAACGCTTTGATCACCTCATCAAAGCGAAGATTCCAACTCCGAGATGATTGCACCAGTCCATAAATGGATCGCTGGAGTTTGCAAACTTTGTCAGCATTCTCTGGATCGACAAAACCTTCTGGTTGCATCATATACAACTCTTCCTTAAGGAAACCGTTAAGGAACGCTGTTTTGACATCCATCTGCCAAATTTCATAATCGAAAAAGGCAGCTATTGCTAACATGATTCTGACGGACTTAAGCATCGCTACGGGTGAGAAGGTCTCATCGTAGTCAACTCCTTGAACTTGTGAAAAACCCTTTGCCACAAGTTGAGCTTTATAGACGGTGACATTACCGTCTGCGTCCGTCTTCCTCTTAAAGATCCATTTGTTCTGAATGGCCTTACGCCCTTCAGGTAATACTTCCAAAGTCCACACTTTGTTTTCATACATTGATCCCATCTCGGATTTCATGGCCTCTAACCACTTCTCGGAATCCGGGCCCATCATCGCTTCTCCATAGCTCGTAGGTTCATCGTTGTCTAACAACATGACCTCTAAGACAGGGTTGCCGTACCAATCAGGAGCAGTACGCGTCCTTGTCGACCTACGAGGTTCGATAGCAACTTGATCCAAAGCTTCATGATCATCATCATTAACTTCCTCTTCAGCTGTTGTAGGCTCTACAGAAACATCTTTCTGCGCTGCGCTACTTTCAGGTTGAAGTAAAGGTTCAACAACCTCATCAAGTTCTATCTTCCTCCCACTCAATTCTTTTGAGAGAAACTCTTTCTCAAGGAATGTTCCGATTTTAGCGACAAACACTTTGCCTTCGGATCTGAGGTAGAAGGTATACCCAACTGTCTCTTTTGGGTATCCTATGAAGACGCATTTCTCCGCTTTGGGTTCCAGCTTTTCAGGCTGAAGCTTTTTGACATAAGCATCACATCCCCAAACTTTAAGAAACGACAGCTTTGGCTTCTTGCCAAACCAAAGTTCATATGGCGTCGTCTCAACGGATTTCGATGGTGCCCTATTTAAAGTGAATGCAGCTGTCTCTAATGCATAACCCCAAAATGATAGTGGCAAATCGGCAAGAGACATCATAGATCGCACCATATCCAATAAGGTTCGATTACGACGTTCGGACACACCATTACGCTGTGGTGTTCCAGGCGGTGTTAGTTGTGAAACAATTCCACATTGTCTTAAGTGACTGCCAAACTCATAACTCAGATATTCTCCTCCTCGATCAGATCGTAGGAATTTAATCTTCTTGTTACGATGATTCTCAACTTCACTCTGAAATTGTTTGAACTTTTCAAATGTTTCAGACTTGTGTTTCATTAAGTAAATATACCCATATCTACTTAAGTCATCAGTGAAGGTGAGAAAGTAACGATAACCACCGCGCGCCTCAATGCTCATCGGACCGCACACATCAGTATGTATGATTTCCAATAAGTCACTTGCCCATTCCATTGTTCCAGAGAACGGCGTTTTAGTCATCTTGCCCATGAGGCATGGCTCACATGTGTCAAGTGATTCAAAATCAAGTGACTCCAAAAGTCCATCAGCATGGAGCTTCCTCATGTGTTTTACGCCAATATGACCTAAACGGCAGTGCCACAAGAAAGTGGTATTATCATTATCAATTCTACATCTTTTGGCATCAATGTTATGAACATGTGTATCATTACTATCGAGATTCAATAAGAATAAACCCCTCACATCGGGTGCATGACCATAAAAGATATTACTCATATAAATAGAACAACCATTATTCTCTGATTTAAATGAGTAACCGTCTCGCAATAAACAAGATCCAGATATAATGTTCATGCTTAACACAGGCACTAAATAACAATTATTCAGGTTCATCACTAATCCCGATGGTAATCGAAGAGCGAGCGTGCCGACGGCGATCACATCAACCTTGGAACCATTTCCCACGCGCATCGTCACTTCGTCCTTTGCCAGCCTCCGTCTATTCCGCAGTTCCTGTTTTGAGTTGCAAATATGAGCAACCGCACCGGTATCAAATACCCAGGCACTACAACAAGAGTTGGTAAGGTACACATCAATAACATGTATATCATATATACCTTGTTTGTTGTTGGCCGCCTTCTTGTCAGCCAAATACTTGGGGCAGTTCCGCTTCCAGTGTCCAGTTCCCTTGCAATGAAAGCACACAGTTTCTGGTTTGGGTCCAGCCTTGGGTTTCTTCACGAGAGGAGCAACTGCTTTGCCACTCTTCTTGGAGTTACCCTTCTTACCCTTGCCATTTTTCTTGAAACTAGTGGTTTTATTGACCATCAACACTTGATGCTCCTTCTGAATTTCAGACTCAGCGGCTTTCAGCATCGCAAACAGCTCGGCGACTGACTTGTTCATCCCGTGCATGTTATAGTTCAATACGAAGCTCTAGTAGCTAGGTGGCAATGATTGAAGAACTCTGTCAGTGATAGCCTCTGGCGGAAGGGCATCCCCAATTCAGCCAGACGGGTGGAGTACCCAGACATTCTGAGTACGTGATCACTGATAGACCCGTTCTCCTCCATCTTGCAAGCATAGAACTTATCGGAGATCTCATATCTCTCGATCCGGGCATTCTTCTGAAAGATAAACTTCAACTCCTGGAACATCTCATATGCTCCATGATGTTCAAAACATCTTTGAAGTCCCGGTTCTAAGCCATACAATATTGCACATTGAACTATTGAGTAATCTTCAGAACGAGCCTGCCAGGCATTCACAACGTCTAGAGACTCAACTGGAGCGGGTGGATCACCAAGCGGTGCATCAAGGACATAAGCCTTCTGGGAAGCCGTAAGGATAATCCTTAGATTACGGGCCCAGTCCACAAAGTTACTTCCATCATCTTTCAACTTAGCTTTCTCTAGGAACGCATTAGAATTCAGGGGTGCTACTGCGCGAGCCATGATCTACAACATAAATATAGCAAAGACAACTTAGACTATTGTTCAAGATAATGAGTTTAGTTAATCATATTACTTAAAAACTCCCACTCAAATTGACATCCCTCTGGTCATTCGAGTGTAACATGATCCAAATCCACCAACTCAAGTCCGATCATCACGTGAGTTGAGGTGGTTTCAATGGTGAACATCTTTATGTTGATCATATCTACTATATGACTCATGTTCGACCTTTCGGTCTCTTGTGTTCCGAGGCCATGTTTGTACATGCTAGGCTCGTCAAGTTTAACCCGAGTGTTCCGCACGTGCAACATGGCTTACACTCGTTGTATGTGAACGTAGAGTCTATCACACCCGATCATCACGGCGTGTCTCGAAACGACGAACTTTCGCAACGGTTCACACTCGGGGAGAACACAATTTATCTTGAAATTTAAGTGAGGGATCACCTTATAATGCTACCGTCGTCCTAAGCAAAATAAGATGCATAAAAGGATTAACATCACATGCAAATCATAAGTGACATGATATGGCCATGAACTTGTGCTTTTGATCTCCATCTCCAAAGCACCGGCATGATCTCCATCGTCACCGGCATGACACCATGATCTCCATCATCTTGATCTCCATCAACGTGTCGCCATGAGGTTGTCGCGCCGACTGTTGCTTCCACGACTATTGCTAACTCATAGCGATAAAGTAAAGCAAAACGGCGAAAATAATTAAAGACAACTCTATGACTCTTGCCAGTTGCCGTACTCATCGACATGCAAGTCGTGATGTTCTATACAACGCATGATCATCTCATACATCACATATATCTCATCATGTAATTGGCCATATCACATCACAACATACCCTGCAAAAATAAGTTAGACGTCCTCTAATTGTTGTTGCAAATTTTACGTGGCTGCTACGGGTTTGCAAGAACCATTCTTACCTACGCAAAACCACAACGTGGTGTAGTGATTGCTTTTTGATCTTCTAAAAGAACCCTCTTCATTGAAATCGATTCAAATAAAGTGAGAGAGACAGACACCCGCTAGCCATCTTTATGCAACGAAGTTACATGTCAGTTGAAGGAACCTGTCTCGCGTAAGCGTACGCGTAATGTCGGTCCGGGCCGCTTCATCTCACAATACCGCCGAATCAAGTATCAACTAGTAACGGCAAGCAATATGTATACACCCACGCCCACAACTCGTTTGTGTTCTACTCGAGATCTCATCTACGCATAGACCTAGCTCAGATGCCACTGTTGGGTAACGTTGCATGGGAAACAAAAAATTTCCTACGCACACACAAGATCTATCCATGGTGATGAGCATCTACGAGAGGGAGAGTGAATCTACATACCCTTGTAGATCGCTAAGCGGAAGCGTTAAGAAACGCGGTTGATGTAGTCGAACGTTTCCGCGATCCAAATCGCAAGTCGTCCCTCGATCCGATCACGAACTAGTGCCGAACGGACGGCACCTCCGCGTTCAACACACGTACGGCTTGATGACGCCTTCACCTCCTCGATCCAGCGAGCGATGGTGAAGTAGTAGATGAGTTCCGGCAGCACGACGGTGTGGTGATGGTGGTGAGGAACAATCTCTGCAGGGCTTCGCCAAGCACTACGGAGATTATGACGGGAGAACTAGAGGGTTAGGGTTGCCGACACACGGCTTGGGAAATCTTAATATCTCCCGTGTGCTAGCCCTGCCCCTCTATTTATATGTTGAGCCCTGGGGTCTAAACTTGGAGAGAAAACCTCCACAAGGTCGGTTATGCCCGCACAAGGTCGGTTTGGCCCGCACGGAAAGAGTCCAACTCGGATTCCAGCAGTACCGCGTACAAGCGGTAGTACCGCTCACGAGCGGTAGTACCGCTTCACACAAGCGGTAGTACCGCTTACGCGGTAGTACTGCCTTACCAGCGGTAGTACCGCTTAAGGCAGCAGCAAAACTTCCTTTTGCACTTTCCAATACCTCGTGGGCTTTACCCCTTTGGCTCATATAAAGTGTTGCTGCACCCGAACACTTCGGTAAATATCCGGAACCCCTTCCGGTGAATTCCGGAACCCTTCCGGAGATCAAAACACTATTATCACATATATCAATCTTTACCTCCGGACTCTTCCGGAGATCCTCGTCATGTCCGGGATCTTATCCGGGACTCCGAACAACCTTCGGTCACCAACAAAATAACTCAACTATACTAATCGTCACCAAACGTTAAGTGTGTAGACCCTGCGGGTTCGAGAACTATGTAGACATGACCGAGACACCTCTACGATCAATAACCAATAGCGGGACCTGGATGCCCATATTGGCTCCTACATATTCTACGAAGATCTTTATCGGTCGAACCTCTATGTCAAGGATTCAGTTAATCCCGTATACTGTTCCCTTTGTTCTTCGGTATGTTACTTGCCCGAGATTCGATCGTCGGCATCTCTATACCTAGTTCAATCTCGTTACTGGCAAGTCTCTTTACTCGTTCTGTAATACAAGATCTCGTGGCTAACACTTTAGTCACACTGCTTGCAAGGCTCATTGTGATGTTGTATTACCGAGTGGGCCCTGAGATACCTCTCCGTCACACGGAGTAACAAATCCCAGTCTTGATCCATGCCAACCCAACAGACACCCTTGGAGATACCTGTAGAGCACCTTTATAGTCACCCAGTTACGTTGCGACGTTTGATACACACAAGGTACTCCTCCGATGTCAGGGAGTTGCATGATCTCATGGTCATAGGAACAGATACTTGACATGCAGAAAACAATAGCAATAAACTGACACGATCATATGCTACGTTCGTAGTTTGGGTCTTGTCCATCACATCATTCTCCTAATGATGTGATCCCGTTATCAAATGACGTCTCATGTCCATGGCTAGGAAACCTTCACCATCTTTTGATCAACGAGCTAGTCAACTAGAGGCTTACTAGGGACACAGTGTTGTCTATGTACCCACACATGTATTTGAGTTTCCAATCAATACAATTATAGCATGGATAATAATCGATTATCATGAACAAAGAAATATAATAATAACTAATTTATTATTACCTCTAGGGCATATTTCCAACAATAGCAACACTAGGTTCTACTTTAATTTGCTCAGGGGGCCTAGGTGCTCTAATATTACTCTTAGCATGTTCCTTTATCCTAACAGGGAAAGGTGGTTTTTCAATATAAGCGGTAGGCACAACTGGATCAACATTGTAAATGATGGTTTCATCTTTAGCTATGACCGGTTCTTTAATTTCTTCTTTAATAGGGGGATGATATTTAAACCACTTCTCCTTAGGGAGATCAACGTGAGTAGAAAATGCTTTGCAGAAAGAGGCTACTATCTCAGAGTCAAGTCCATATTTAGTGCTAAACTTGTGAAAAGTATCGGTATTCATAAAAGATTTAACACAATCAACCTCCAACTTTATACCTGACTCATTACCTTCGTCGAGTTCCCAATCTTCAGAGTTGCGTTTAATTCTTTCTAAGAGATCCCACTTGAATTCAATAGTCTTCTTCATATAAGAACCAGCACAAGAAGTATCGAGCATGGATTGATCATTATGAGAAAGCCGAGCATAAAAATTTTGAATGATAACTTCTCTCGGGATATCATGATTGGGGCATGAATATAACATTGACTTATGCCCCCCCCCCCCCAAGCTAGAGCGATGCTTTCTCCTTCACGAGGCCAAAAATTATATATATAATTCCGATCACGATGAACTAGATGCATGGGATAAAACTTTTGGTGGAATTCCAATTGCAAACGATTCCAGTTCCGATCCAAGATCATCACATAGCCTATACCATGTCAATGTTTTTCCCTTCAAAGATAAAGGGAAAACCTTCTTCTTAGCTTCATCTCCGGGTAAACCTGCAAGCTTAAATAATCCACAAATTTTGTTCACATATAATAGGTGCATATCAGGATGTTCAGTTCCATCTCCTGCATAAGGTTTAGCAAGCAGTTGTTCTACCATACCCGAAGGAATTTCATAACCATTTTTTTCAGTAGGTGCAGTAGGTTGAGGGGCAACTAATTGTGGTTCCGGTCGAGTTGAAGAT
The DNA here is from genome assembly GCA_039707655.1 of Elymus sibiricus. Taxonomy (NCBI): domain Eukaryota; kingdom Viridiplantae; phylum Streptophyta; class Magnoliopsida; order Poales; family Poaceae; genus Elymus; species Elymus sibiricus. The sequence continues at coordinate 130,119,677 of CM077667.1, forward strand.
ACCCCGAACAAACCCCTCAAAGGATTGTTTTTCATAGTAGCAAGTAACGATAAATTTCAGCACGTAGTATAAGTTTTTCCTTACCGATTTCCAGTTACCAAGAGCGCTTCACTCCCCGGCAACGGCGCCAGAAAAGAGTCTTGATGACCCACAAGTATAGGGGATCAATCGTAGTCCTTTCGATAAGTAAGAGTGTCGAACCCAACGAGGAGCAGAAGGAAATGACAAGCGATTTTCAGCAAGGTAATTTCTGCAAGCACTGAAATTGTAGGTAACAGATAGTTTGATAGCAAGATAATTGGTAACGAGCAAGTAATGGTAACGGTAAATAAAGTGCAGCAAGATATCCCAATCCTTTTGTGGCAAAGAACAGGCCAGAACAGTTTCTAGTAATAGGCAAAGTGTACTTGAGGGTACACGGGAATTTCATCTAGTCACTTTTATCATGTTGGTTTGATTCGTGTTCGCTACTTTGATAATTTGATATGTGGGTGGACCGGTGCTTGGGTGCTATTCTTACTTGAACAACCTCCCACTTATGATTAACCCCCTCGCAAGCATCCGCAACTTTGAGAAAAGTATTAAGATAAAATCTAACCATAGCATTAAACGTTTGGATCCAAATCAACCCCTTACGAAGTAGCGCATAAACTATGGTTTAAGCTTCTGTCACTCTAGCAACCCATCATCTAATAACTACTCCACAATGCATTCCCTTAGGCCCATGAATGGTGAAGTGTCATGTAGTCGACGTTCACATGACACCACTAAGGGAATCACAACATACATATAATCAAAATATCGAACGAGATATTCTCTTGACCATGTACATCGTCCGAGGAGCATTTCGGGTGTTGCGAAAGTTATTTCCTCCATATATATTGTTGCACATGTTTTCTTATGTGCCAAAGAACGATCCTTGAATTAGTACCTGAAATGGTGCTAAAATTACGTTGTTTTTCGCTGTTGTGGTGCAGTTTTTTAGACCATAAGTGTGTGCTAATTTCCAGTATTATTGATGATGGCCAATAAGAGGTGACAAGATTGGGGATCTTTTGGAGTGGATTTCTTTGGCCAACTCCTCTAAGGACATGTATAATGCAAGGTGCTTAGGGATGTGTTTAGTAAAATAAAACGAGTTTTTCTAAAGCACTGATGCTTATCTCTACGGGAGGAGTGCCTAATTAAACGTCTACTACTTGCAAATAAGACGCGGTGCTTCAAAAAAACGGATTTATTTCTCTAAGCGTCTCCACTAAGCATTTTGCACCGTACAAGGCATAATCTATATCTATATATATACTAAATTACCAATATAAACACACACACACACACAAAATTTATACCAATATAAAAGATTTAAGCGGACATATCCAAATAATCTCGATCATTAAATCATATCAATCCAATGACTTACATTGCCCAATATTGAGCGTCAACCATGGTGAGCTGCCAATATGTTTAGCGTGCAATTAATATCATACATGATATAGACCATACATGTCAGTGTTGACCATATAATTAACATATAATTAATATTGTACATCTATACCAATATAAAAAGACCCAAAGGGACAGATCCAACAAATCCCAGCCGTCAAATCAGGTCAATCCAACGACTCAGGCTGCTCCAATGGTGAGCGCTCAACACGTTTAGTGTGCAGTTAATATCATACCAAATATTAATGCCAATGCTAATCACGTAATTAATACGCAAATAATATCCTACCTAATATTTACGTGTGATTAATATATTGCTTAATATCAACGTGCATTGCACGTACACATTTACTAGTAATATAAACGGACAATTAATATCCTCATATATATATCTAATATAAACGGACAATTATAATATCCTCATATATATATAGTACTTATAAACTTGCATACGATTGTTGTGGAGAGGTAAGCGGAGCCGTCGGAGACGCTCTAAGATTGGCGGCAGTTGGTGACGAAAAACTGAGCCCGATAATCTCGCATGCTTATGTGGCCGCAGCCGTTCAATCTGGCCAGCGGTTGTTGCTCCTAGTATCGTGGCTCCTTTTCTCCTGCAACCTCGGAGAAGGAGAGAGAGAGAGAGACATCGAGCTTGTGTGTCATGTCAAAGGGGAGCGAGGATTAGGGCGGCAAATTAGGCGAACAAAAAGAAACAAGATACGATCCCATCATCTCATCCCCCCCTCCTCTCTCCGTGTCTAGATCTCCCGCTCCCGAGTCCCCCGCTCCTGGCACCACTCGCCACTCGCTCCCACACTCTTCTCGGCTCCCGCTCACCTATATATACCCCGCTCATTGCGCCTCCGTCCCACACACAGCCGCAGGTTTCTTGATCCGGTAGGCTGCACGGACCGTGCTGCGCCCGCCCCGCGCCGCGCTAGCCCCTTGTCCCCTACCTCCTTGAGTTGCGACACCCCCGGCCGGCCGGCCTGATCTCCCCTCGCCGGTCGTTCCGTTGCGCTTCTGCTGGCCGCCCCGACCGGCCATGAGCCCGTGATGCGATCCCATTTGGTGGCATGCTGACTTCTCGCGTTCCGTGAGGGGTCACCGGCGGGAGGAACTCGGTTGATTCGGCGGCGACGAGATGGTGCAGGAGCCGAGCAACAGCAGCAACCACCACCTGCAGCAGCAGCTGGCCAAGTACGGCGGCGGCAACGGCAACGGCGCGGCCACCAGCGTGGCGCGGGCGTCGAGGAAGAACAAGCCCAAGAAGATCCCGCAGCGCGGCCTCGGCGTGGCGCAGCTCGAGAAGCTCCGCATCGAGGAGCAGAAGAAGATGGGGGGAGGGCCGTCCGCGGCCACGCCGTCGTCGCACGCGCTCAACGGCGGGGCCCTCTGCCACCTCCCCGCGCCCACGCTGCACCATCACCCGCCGCCGGCGCCCCCGCTGAGCGCCCTGTCGAGGCCGACCGCCGCGGACCACTGCGGCTTCCCGCCGGCACTCTGGAGCCCGGCGGATCCGGCCAAGCACCCGTACAAGAGAAGCCTGTGCCCGCAACCTCCACTCCCAATGGTACGTGCCTGCCCTCTCCACGTCACCTCACGGCGTATGCATGCGTACACACGAACGAGGTCTCAAACTTACGCAAATCTTTCGCCGACCAGGTGAGCACGGGCCTGTCCCTGACGGCGCCGTCCAGCCACCCAACGGAGCCCCCTTCAAACCAAATGTACAGCAGCGGCAGCAGGAGGAGCAGCGCGGCGGCGCCGACGCCGGCGGAGGATGAGAGGGTACGTATATATGTCTCACGCCGCTCCCATGACGATGAACTTTAACTTGCCTGTGATGGATGGTCGCTGAATGTGGATTTGGGTAGAGTGTAGGAAACGGCCGGCGTGGATAGGTCCTGGCCCTTCATGTTCGAGGGGATGACACCGTTCACGACGACGAGCAAAGCCTTCGCCCCTCCTCCGTTGCCGCCTTTCGCCGTCAGGACGGCGAGCGATTCCGGGCTGGCCGATGTTACTCCTGACCTCAGCAGATACGAGTTCAGAGCAACCAATTATTTCAGGTAGAATGCATGTTTAGCTCACCGTTTCAGTTTAACAAAGTTTAAACTCTTGCCTCTGTTTGCTCCTCATATTCCGGGCAAGTAATTTCACTGCATCGTTATTTTCAGAATGGTAGTAGTAAGTAGTAACTGTTCTTGTATCCAGCAGTTACTGGTTCGTTTAGGTAGCAGGAAATAAATAGTGGAAAACATGTCACATTTACTCCTATCCATCCTGATATACCAAAATTTACAGCTTCATTCCCCGTTGAATTTACCTGATAAAAAGCTAAGAAATCCATAGCCTGCTCACCATATATAGTAATTTACTATGAAGAAAGTCTTGCATTTTGACAGAATTTGTTTTGATATCAACCAAGTGTTCATGGAGTATGATCTGTCTTGTTTTTCACCTTCAACTGTACCGTGCAGCAATGCAAGTGCGTACCCAAGTTGTTCAGACTGGGCACCAGAGTTCGGTCACTGCAAGGATAGCGGCCGTAGCAGAGACGCTGGCTTGCTCACCCTGAGCTCCCGGCCTCCACACCTCATGAGGCAGCCTCATGTGGTGCCATCAATGCACATCCCGGAGTACAGCGACTTCAGTGCCAGTGCCAGCGCCATGCCATCCCAGGCAAGTGAAACCTCATGCCCTTCTGAACCCTGTAAAATGTGTGAGCTTGATTTGACTGTAACTGATGAAAGTTTTTTGATCAGCCGGGGAGCGTTTCAGCTTCGTCGTCACTGCAATTCTACAACTTCTTCCCAATCGGCCCGGTCCACCAGGAGAGAGCCCCGAGCGAGCGGAAGGCCGACGTGTCGGAAGGGGGGATCGATTTGGAGCTGAGGCTATGGAAGGGCTGACCAAATCTGCAATGAACATTAGGAAGTTGTGGAGAAGGGTAGAGACAGATGTGTTCAAGTAGTAGCATCAGATTGTATCAAATAGCTGCTTTCTAGGACATGTTTTCACTGCCAATAAACCTTTCTGGTGATATGGTTCAATTTACTTGGCCACCATGTTATTTCTGGCGCAATGAAGTAGAGCAGTGTGCATGATGGAAGCAGGGAGCTTTTATGTATGGTCCAGGTAAGCTGGTGCCAAATGTAGTAGAAACTCAACAGAAAAGTGTGAGATGGGTAGATGATGCCGCCAGCGGAAAGACGAGCATGTGCAAGGTCTCTCCTGTGCAGATCTAGCAAGTGCCACAATGAAATTTTCTCACACACACAAGACAACCTAGAAAATGCCACTCCATGATCTTCACACCAAGAGCAAAATCCAGAGAAAATAGGCTAATCTCAAGCTTATTTCTAGCATGTAGCTCCCAGTATCCTTCGCATATGTTTAATACCAGTACCCAAGAGAAGAGAACACACACAAACGCTACGCCCAGACGAGACCTTAAGATAGATTCAGGGATACACAATGCACATCGTGGATATATGAACACAATAATAAACACCTCGAAGTCTATTCAGATAAATTACAATGAGTCAAAAATCACGACAGGATCAAACTCAAGCGTGTGTCCAGACTAGAAGCATGAGCCTATGACCACCCGAAGACGAAGTCGAGGACGTAGACGACGGCGAGGGTCAGAGGGTACAGCAGGTACGCCACCAGGCAGGTCCAGAGCGGGAAGCTGGTCCGGAAGCTTGTGAAGAGGCCCATGATGACACAGACGAGCAGGATGACGAGCACCTCCGAAGAGAAGTCCCACGTCAGCTCCCTGAAGTAGATGAGCGCCAAGAACACACCCAGGCACAGTGTGTTGTTCATGGTCACACCGCCGTATACCTGCAAGCGAATATGTCGTTAAGTTTACCGAAGGATGTTGTTACCCCAGAGCAGAGAGATGGACGATTTTACAAGCTAAGGAGTTCCGCTGTACCTCTGAGAAAGTGAGGGAGCAAGTCCTCTGCTTCTTCCTGCTGGCGAAGATGATGGCCGAGACGGCCTCGCTGGAATTGGTTGCCAGCGGGAGGCCGATGAACGAGACAAAGAAGGACGGGATGTGTGTGGCGTTAGAGAAGTTGTGAACAGCATCAACGAGCGGGTCTGCAAATGCGGCACAAATGGTAGCGCCGAGAACCAGGTACCCCACGGCTTTGGCAATGCACCAGCCAGGGTACTCGACGCTCTCCACTGCCTCGTCAGATCTGTCGACCAACTGGTCATGCTCCTCCCTGGTCCTCTGCAGAATTCACACAATTCGGTAAGTGTCTACCTCTTTCGTGCCCAAGTTACACTGCTATCTAAAGTTCTAAACTCGATTTCGTGTTTACCTAGTGTTAAGTTAATATAATTCTTATCTGAAAAGGTGTGCTCTTTGTCTATTTCTTTTTGCAGGGATCGGAAGTAAATAAACTTACAGCATGGTAGTCGTTGACAAACTTATTAGAGTAGGCACCACTAGCCGCCACTTTGTTCTTTGCTTCATGAAGCCATATTTTCATTCCCGCGACAAACTCATCTTCCTCCACTGTGTCATTGCCTGAAGTATCGAAGTCGTCCATGATCTTGTCGACGGCATCATTCTTGTCAAAGTCAATCTCCTCGAAGTTGATCCCGATAATAAGCGCATGTAGCTCCGCTCGTGAGAGGTTATGGCTGTCATCATTGTCAATCTTGTGGAACAACCTGCAGGTGAGCATAGACAAGGTTTCATATCATGCTCATGAATGCTGTGTTATTTGAATATCGAACTAATAATGTACTTTAAGAACCTCACCTTCTTATGACGTTTTCATTAGGTGAGCCGTCATCGTTAAGCAGACGGCCCAATGCTTGCTTTTGGGCATGTTGTAGGATCCCAGAGATCACATGCTTGTGCTTTGCGTATGCGAGCCTCCTCTTCTGAACCCAAGGCTGGAAAACCTGATGCAAAATGTTGAATCTAACACTGTCAAAATTTATTACAATCTTTTCACCGTTTGCAGCCTCCTACAAATGAAACTGTCTGAATATTTACCTGATATAGGCAGTAGCCGAGTACAAGTGAGAATGAAGCAATTAGAGCCACTAAGATGGCTAGGCGCTCCCCATGGTGAGTCTTCAGCATTTTCGGCAACTGAGCAATGACAAAGGGAATAACAGATATGGCCATGATTCGTGCTGCATAGCTGGTTTGCAAATCAGTTGTAATGCCAGAGCCTGCAACAGGGTGCAATCATATCAAACATTGTTAAATAATTCAATAACTGAACCATTGCATTCCTTTTGAGATAAAAACTAACAACATTCTACTGCATAATTCATAAAACAATAAAGTGTCATAAATCTTCCAGACTGCAATAGCAACAGCATACATACAGGGTGACAACTTACCAGTCAAGCTGAAGCGCTTGGTGTCGGTTGAATCAATAGCAACACCGTTTTCCCCAACATCACACTTGCCAACAACAACACAAGTTCCCCAAAGCAGGGTGAGAAGAAAGACGGTTGAACCAGCAAGCAGCCCCATGCCGATGAGGACCTGACTTTGTGCAGTCTCTTTAGTCCCAGAGAGACCAGATACTGTTAACATAACAGAACAAAAAGATCAGAATTATGTGTGAAGATGTGCATCAAGCACAGTGCATAGAGCCGAATATCCACAGACAGTAAAATTAAAGAGCGTCATGATTCTAGCATATGGGCCATCATAACCCTGTTGTGAGCAGAGCATCAGAGATAACAACAACAAAAAAAAAAACAGATCAAATGTTTATGCCACCTAAAACCTAAGAAGTAAGAATGTGCAAAGAATTTACTGTGGTAAGCTAATCTTTGAAGTGAACACAGGAGAAGTACACCATTTACTAAGACAGACCAAAAGAAAAAGAAACAGAGTGAGGCTTAAATGTTGACGATGTTGAATTCAGAAGTGATCAAATATACTAGCTATGCAGATCTCATTGAGAATAACGTAGCAAATTGGCAGTCGCATTATATCTTATAAAGCATGTTGCGTGCTTGTACACTATTAAAATTTGCATTCATATCTTTGCACTAGCCTTTACTAATTTATATTACAACTTGTTATTCTTATTTTTTAGTACACCTTGCCTTTGATCTTTGGACAAAGTAGATCCTTTCTGCTACATACAAGTAATCAATGTGTTATTGTTGGTAACCAAGATATCACGCGAGGATTAACGTAATGCATCATGAAGTCGGTAGTAAAATATAATAAAGTGATTTGTCTGATGCTAATTTCAGAGAAAGTGTACCAAAAGGCTATTTGCAACGAATTCCAACTGCCAATTAAAAACTCGTCAGGATGTACAATTCCAATGAAAAATAAGAGGGGCGCACAAGAAATCCACAAGGTGCCAAAAATGCACCGCAACTCAAAACCTACAGAAAAAAATAGTGTTGGGAAAAACGGTATGCACTCATCAGGAAGATGGATAATGCTAATAATAAGCTCTTTTGTATCAATTTTCTGGTAAAAATAATAATATGTTTACCGTTACTTCAAAAATGCATCAATAAGTCATCTAGATGATACATATGATGTACCGTCCCACAATATCACAAAACAATTAACTGTAACATGTTAGCTGATTAACTGAACGACTAATAGAACACCTTCCGCATACACTAGAGATGATACCTACCCATCACCAAGACACCGACGATTTGATCAGCAAACTAATTGACGATATGTTTCCTTTTTCCCACAATATTTCAAAAGCTATTCTCAAAGAAGCATTGTTATTACCATACAAAAATACTGATCAAAGGCAAGAAAACCCCACAAAATTAGAGAGAAAAGCAGCTCCAAGCCATCAGCCAATCCATTATGTGTGCAGCGGACAAAGAAAGGTAAATTATGCAAAGAAGATAACAAGAAAAGATTTAGAACAGAAAGTGGGGAAAGTCAAAGGCCAGTGACCGCAAGTACTGGTGAAACTTAAATAAAAGTTAATGAACCGACGGATTCCAGAGAAAGCAGGGCATAATTTGCTAACTCTGTTTGTCCGTGGGCGTGGGTGGTTGGTTGGGGCTCAAGGTTTGGTTATAAATCACCAATCTGAATGTCTCCAAATAGGCTACTTTTGGGTTAAGCCATGCATGTGCCAACGAAAAGAGCAAGCTGATGAGATCAGCAAGAGAAACCGGGCTACTGGACAAGCCCAAGGTCTACCAATGGGGTTCATACAGCTTATCATGCTCCGATCCAATCAGATCAAACCAGAGGGTCCAGATCTGAAACAAATCAAGAGCCGAAGAGCGCAAACATAAACGGGAGGAATTGCTTTTTACTCTTCAATCTGTTCTCAACAAGCATTTACTCTTCGGTAAGATACCGCTACTATTTCTAAAGATCAGCTCGGCAGTTGCCTGAAGAGCAAATCATTCTCCCCTTCAGAGCGAGCTAGTTGCTTTTTGGGGAACACGTAAGAATTGCTTTATGAAGTCGTAGCCTTGAACGAGCTGTGAAGGTAGAATTTAAGCAAGGAAGCAAGGACGAGCATACCGAGCACGAGGAGTGCGTCGGGGAGGGCGCCGAGGATGGGGAGGAGGAGGCCGCCGACGAGGCCGGGGCCCATGATCTCGAGCAGAAGCTCACTGCCGGCGGACAGGAACGTGGCGGCCTTGAACATGAGGAAGCCGTAGGTGAGCACCAGGAACATGTTCCCGAACACGGTGGTGGTGCACGGAAGGAAGCCGTACGACTGCTCGCACTCCTCGGCCGCCGCGGTGGCCGGCGAGGAGGAGTTGAGGCGGCTGACGGCCGACGACAGGGGGGACGCGAGGATGGACGAGGACGGGGTGGCCGGCATGCCGTCGGAGATGAGGCGGCCATAGGCGGCGACGGCGAGGAGAGAGACGAGGAAGGGGACGAGCGGGAAGGAGCGGCGCTGCCGGCGAATCGCCATTGCGACGGAGGAAGTGGGGGCGGGGCGGGGCGTCGCGCGGTAGTGCTGGGTAGTGCGGGTGGGTGCGCGTAGCCTTATATGGTGCGATCTGAGAGATATTTCAAAATTTTAGTTTTCTTCCTTTAAGGAAATTTCTATTCCCTTTTTTTTTACTGCTCAAAAATAAGGCGAAATACGTATGCGACAGCGATAGCCCACCTATTAAAAACTAGCCCTAGGCGACTAGGGTTTCCCCTGTCCTCCGGCGACCCTACCGTGAGTTCGCATATCCGGAGTGCCCGTCGCGCTCCGTTGTTACCCTCCCCTCCCCCGTCAACCCTCCCCCCCCCCCCTCCTGTCGGGGGGGTTTCTTGGAGATCGGGGTTTTAGGGTTTACCTTCAGATCGGTAAGCATGGCGGCGGCTTCCTAGGCGGGGAACGGTCCATGGAACCAGCAGATCGAGGAGACTGGTCGTCTCATTGAGAAGATGAACCTGCAGGAGGATGAGGAAGATGATCTCGTGTGGGAAGAGGAACTAGATGTGGAGGAAATCAAGCCGAAGTGGCTGGCGATCGGGCGCCTTCTGACGCTGAAAGCTTTTAGTCAAAGCGCGCTGATTGCAGACATGAACGCCGCATGGAATCCAGCACGTAAAGTGGTGTGGAGGAGGGTCAACGCCAACCTATTCACCATCCAATTCAATTGTCTTGCTGACTGGAACAAAGCAATGCATCAGGGCCCGTGGGATTTCCGTGGCCTGGCGCTAATCTTGGCAGAGTACGATGGATTCTCCAATCCAGAGAAAGTCAAGTTGGACAGGTTAGAAACTTGGTGCCAAATCCATAGGCTCCATGATGGAGTTTTAAAAAGCAAAACTGCCCTAGAGAATTTGGCTAGAAGGATTGGCCAGGTTGAGGAAGTACAGGTAACCCTACCAAGTGGTTATGTTGGAGAGTTTATTCGAGTTAGAGTTAAGCTCGATGTGAACAAGAAACTTACCCGTGTTGTTGGCATCACTAAAGTGGGTGAAACTGAGAAATATCTGGTCAAATTTGAGAAGCTACCAACCTTCTGCAATGCATGCGGTCTTATGGGACATTGGCATGAAGAATGTGGCTCAGGGGAGCATGATGTGGAAAAGTTTGAATGGGGACCGTTTATTATGGCATCCAGGAGAGGGCAAGGAGGTGGCCGTGGAGGCCGTAATTCTGGTGGGCGTGGTGGTATGGACGAAGACCCATCCGGCCGTGGTGGGCGTGGTCGGGGCCGCAATGAACCTGGGTTCGCGGCTGATGCTAGCTTCGCCAATGAGGGGAATCTGAATCCTCATAGCTGGCGGTTTAACTCTACCTTCCAAGCATGTACTGGGGAAGGGGAGAAGACTGATGATGATCAGGAGAAAAACAATGGCACAACCTCGAGTCAGGATGTGAGGATGATGTATGGTGCTGAGAATATTCTTGGGAAACGCATTGCAACTGACAGTAATGCAACAACAGCCAGTGAAGCGGATCAAACTGATGCTAGAACAATGGTAAACAATGCACTTGTCCCGTTTGTCGGGAAAGCCAATAATGTGACGCCCAGCTCACGGCGGTTGCAGAGAAAGTAAATCTGTTTGAGGGGGACTTGGATGTGGGCAGTACGATCTCGTTCCCTACTAGCACTCCACAGAAAAATGCAAACAGGAAGAAGTTGCGTGGTATCGATGGAACGGCAGTCCCAAATGAATCAAACCTAGAATCGGCGGCCTCCTCGGCGGAGGACCGCCGGGAGCAATGAAACTCCTATCTTGGAACTGCCGTGGAATGGTGGCGGCCACGGCGGTTCGCGAGCTCTTGGAACTCCAAGGGCGGGTCGGGGCGGATGTTATTTTTCTTTCAGAATCACACTTAAATAAAGACAAGGCGGAAGAGCTTCGTGTGAAGTTGGCCTTTGATCTGGCTCATGTTGTAACCAGCGATGGGAGCTCGGGAGGACTAGTACTTTTCTGTAATAATGCTTGTGGAGTAGCAGTGAATTTTATGACTGAAAACTACATAGATGCTGTACTCATGTCTAATAATGAAGTTAGTTGGCGTTTGACTTGTTTCTACGGGGAACCAGCTTGGGACAGGAAACACTTATCATGGAAATACTTATCTGATCTAAAGGGAACCACAAGTGCGCCATGGATGGTCATAGGTGATTTCAATGAAATCCTCTTAGGATCAGAGAAGGAGGGGGGCAATCCTAGACCAAGCCAGATGATGCAGTCATTCAGGGACTGTCTTCTGGACTGTGCACTGGATGATATGGACTTTATTGGAGATAATTTCACTTGGAGGCGAGGCGAGATTCGTGAAAGGTAAGAGCGTGCCATCTGTAATGAAGCATGGTCTGGAAAGTTTCCCTTTGCTGCGTTAGTACATGAGGCACATGTTCATTCTGATCATAGACCTTTGCTTCTGGACACTGATTACTATGATGGGCAGCAGTTAAGGAAACCGAGTGGTGGAAGGAAATTTGAAGCTAGGTGGCTCAAGGAAACCACAGTAGACGAAATAGTCAAATCAGCATGGGAACGGGCAAATCTTAGGGGCGTCGGCCCCTCTTTGGCAGACAGAACCCGAGCTGTGCATGCTGATCTCCATGCATGGGATCGAGATACACTGAAAGGACCCAAAAAAAAAAGGATCAATAAATTGAAACGTGAGTTGGAGAAGTTGAAATCGGGTACCCAAAATCCTGAGAGTCGAGCGCGACTAAAGGAAGTACAGGTATTGATAGAAAACCTCTTAGACCAAGAGGAGATGTATTGGATCCAAAGAGGGAGAGCAAATTGGCTCCTCCATGGCGACAGAAACACAGCCTTCTTCCATAAGGTCGCGTCTGCAAGAAAGAAGCGTAACCAGATCAAGAAGTTGATGGATGATAATGGTGTATGGCACCAAGGAACGGATCAATTAAACATCATTATCATGGAATATTTTGTGAAGCTTTTTGACTCAGAAGTGGTTGATTCAGACCCTGCTGTTATCTCGAGGGTACAAAGGCGCGTTACCAATGAAATGAACAATGTGCTTACAGCACCTTTTTCGGCAGAAGAAGTGAGAAAAGGCTTGTTTGATATTGGAGATTTCAAGGCTCCGGGCCCGGATGGTCTTCACTCCATATTTTATAAAAGGTTCTGGCCAATGCTTGGTGATGATTTAGTTCAGGAAGTCCTCCAGGCCATTAACACATGCACAATCCCCCTGGTTGGAACGATACGGTCATTGTCATGATACCTAAGAACAATAATCCAGAGAAGGTAACACAATTTCGTCCAATCAGTTTATGCAATGTAGTTTATAAGGTTATTTCTAAGATGATTGCTGCACGCCTTAAGCCTTTGCTTCCAGAGATTATTTCACCAACCCAGAGTGCCTTTGTTCCGGGAAGACTTATAACTGACAATGTTCTAATTGCGTATGAGAGTCTCCATACCATAAAGAACAAGAAGAAAGGGAAGGAAGGATGGTGTGCAGTAAAACTTGATATGCACAAGGCATATGACCGTGTGGAATGGGTATTTTTGGAAGCTATTTTGCTAAAACTTGGCTTTAATGCAAATTGGGTCAAGCTAGTTATGCAATGTGTCAAGTCCGTGCAGTACAGGGTGCGGTTCAATTCCGAGGAAACAGAAAGTTTCAAGCCATCTAGGGGGCTGAGACAGGGCGACCCCCTCTCCCCTTATCTTTTCCTTCTCTGTACTGAGGGATTGACAACCCTACTATCGCATGCTGAACATACTGGTGCTCTGGAGGGTGTTAAAGTGTGCAGAGATGCACCGGCGGTGACTAACCTCTTATTTGCAGATGATTCGCTCATGTTGATGAAAGCAAACAACCAGAATGCGGTTACTTTAAAAGGGATTCTTGACACATATTGTTTGGCTTCTGGACAGAAAGTGAGTGTAGAAAAATCAAGTATTTTCTTTAGCCCGAGTACACCTGTTGAGACCAGGGCGCATGTATGCACCACTTTGGAGATTATGACAGAAAGCTTAAATGATAGATACTTGGGGCTCCCAGCCAATGTTGGGCAGGACAGAAGTGACTGCTTTAGTTACTTGATTGACAGAATTATTCAGAGACTAATGGGATGGAAAGAAAAGGTCTTATCACTGGGAGGGAAAGAGGTACTTCTCAAATCAGTGGCTCAAGCCATACCATCTTATGCAATGTCGGTCTTTAAAATCCCTAAAAAAATTGCAAGGGAATAACAGATGCGATGGCGCAATTTTGGTGGGGTGATGATGCCAGTCATAGGAGAATGCACTGGTTCGCTTGGTGGAAAATGTGTGTTCCAAAGAAAGACGGTGGAATGGGGTTCCGTGACATTCATTGCTTTAATCTGGCTCTGTTGGCGAAGCAAGCATGACGTTTGTTGGATGACCCTGATTCCCTATGTGCAACAATACTTCGAGCCAAGTATTATCCTGATGGTGATTTGCTGAATGCGCCCTTGAAGAAGAAATCCTCGTACACTTGGCAAAGTATTATGGAGGGGGTCAAAACTTTAAAGCTCGGGCACATATGGCGAATTGGTGATGGACACAAAGTAAACATTTGGTCGGATGCTTGGATTCCTCAACCACCCTCTAGACTACCGATCACTCCAAGGGGCAACAATCTGCTGTCCAAGGTTTCAGAATTGATTGACCCCATGACAGGCCATTGGGACGCGATGTTGGTGGAGCAAACCTTTTGGCCGGTTGACGTTCATCGGATACTAAACATTCCACTGCCATCTTTTGACATGCCTGATTTTGTTGCTTGGCACCCTTCGAAACATGGCATCTTTACTGTCAAGTCAGCCTATCTAGAGGTGTGGCGGAGCCACTATGAACTGAAAGCCCCAAGGAGAATTTCCCCTAGCGCTGCTGCACCCAATCCAATTTGGGAATTTATATGGAAACTACCCTGCCCTGCAAAGGTGAGGATCTTCCTATGGAGAACACTACATGGCACCCTTCCTTGCCGTGTCAGTCTCACGGATAGGCATCTAAAAATTACCACAAAATGTCCGGCGTGTGAAAATGCTGAAAGTGTGAAGCATATGTTGTTCCAATGCGACAAAGCAAAAGAAGTATGGAGGAAGCTGGGTTTGGATAGCATCATTCAGAGAGGATGTGCGGTTGATCGAGCGGGAGAAGCGGTCCTGGAACACCTCCTGTCTCTTCCCGCGGACGAGACCATAGTACTTGGTCAGAGGAATGGTAACTTGATCATAGCTATCACCTGCTGGTTTCTGTGGTGGGAGAGAAGGAAATTGGTGCATGGTGAGCAGACTCAACAACCATCCCAGATTGTTCTTTCAGTCCGAGCCCTTGCTGAGAATTTTATGGCTGCGGCGGCCAAGTCAGCTAAGGAGAAAAGGAACCCATGGACGAGACCGCCGCCGGGATATACCAAATTAAATGTCGATGCCTCATTTGATCCGGACTTGCTCCAAGGTACGGTTGGAGCTGTTCTGCGCGATAGTGCTGGTAATTTCATAGCGGCAAGCAATAATGTTGTCGGTGTTTGCATGGATGTGTTCATGGCCGAGGCTCTTGCCCTTCGGTTTGGTCTGAACTTGGCCACGTCTGTGGGCTGCAACAAATTGATAATAAATTCGGATAATATTGATCTGATCTCTGCGATGCAAGACGGAGGTAACTCTTCAGGAACGTCGACAGCTATTCTTGATGACTGTTATCATATGGCCAGGGATTTCCTTCATGTGGGGTTTGAACACTGCCATAGAGAAGCTAATGCTGTTGCAGATGAACTAGCTAGACTTTGCAAATTCTCCCCCCCAAACTCTTGGTTTGATGAGGCACCTGAGGCCATCATTCCTTTGCTTGTAAGTGATACTGTTCTGATTACCAGTTAATAAAGGGGTGTTGAGATGTTCAAAAAAAATACTGCTCAAAAATAAATTCTTTTTTTCTTCCTTTTGGGATCCATGTGGCGGGAATAGAAGAGGCTGCTCGGGTCGGGAAGAGGCGGATCCTTCAAAGAATCCAACGCCATGATGATATGGAAAGTTAAACAAGCTACAAGTAAATATTCCTTGATTACATAGCATTTTTGGAGCTGCAAATATTCTTTCCTTAGCCGTAGTGTGCACTGTGCTGTTGTTACTTTCCTTTCTACGCTCAACTCGCAAAATTGAAGCCTAGCTGGTTTTGGAACACAAAAATTCATGAACACAATCATGTCAAAATAATAATATTTCATGAACACAAGAGCAAACTGCAAAGCTGCATAATTTGAGACGCCATGTATCTGAAATTATGAAAGTAATTTAACAAACACACTTAAAACCATCGTTCGGATTTATATATTTATGAGTAGTGAAGTGTATCGTCAGTCCATAAACTATTTCGAGTGTCTACATAGGTTCTGGAACCTTGAAAATCATCATCGAGGTCATGAAAGTGCACCAGCGAGTCATGTAGGTCCAAACCTGCCATGACACCATTTGATCGTCCCAACTAGCGTGTTGGCCAGTGACATGTCAGACAAGGGACAAGTTAGGAGTTGGGACCAAATATTTGCAGAAGTCCCCCTCCCGCCCGATCTATGTTTTTCCATTTCCTCTCCTCGGTCTATTTCTACAAATCTCTTTCCCGACATGAGAGGCTTGGGGTTGAGCCGGAGTCGAGCAACGGTAACTGCAGAGGTAGAATATGGGTAGTTGGCGACCAATATGGAGATGATGGTGTTTGCGGTGACAAGAGGTGGCTCCTTCTCTAGGTCAATGTTAGAAGAACACTCGTGTTGAACTGACCCAATTGTTGTTATGCTATGAGATACATTTGTCATAAGTTAATGGTTTATAACACAGAGAAAGTTAAACGTTTGCATAACTCCTTAGACCATGAGAGTATTGAGTTCTTTCATACTTACTTCGTGAACTTTGGGGTTTCTTAAGCGTCATCCATAATAGGGTGGCTATGACGGCAGCTTACGGGTTCACGAAAAAGTATGACAAGGGACTATATAGCTCAAGATTGGGATTTGCTCCTCCGACGATGGCAAGATAATCTTGGGGCCCTCTCGGTGTTATGGTATCCATCATCGTCGAGCCAGACACCATGTGATTTGATCACAGGGATGCCGAAACACGAGAACGACAAAATAGAACAATAACAGTAACGAGGAAGCTGGCATCGTGAACAAGTTGTTGATCACGAAGATGCCGATAAATCTCACTTCGGATATTTGTAACATATCGCGAATCAACAAGAACAATGCACGGTAACTAAACGTTCACTCGAATATTCATTTGTGTGGGTATAGGGGTCAATATGGATGTCCACGATTCCGCTATTGATCACTGATCGAAAGGTGTTCCGATCATGTCTATACTTCACCGAACCTATTGGGTCACACGCTTAAGGGTCATCTATATGATGAGTACTAGAAAATAAGTCTAAGAGAAAGTCACCGAAAAAGTTTCATAGACACCGAAAATGTTTCTGAGAGAAAACCATAAGTGTTTCGGAGAAATCGAATATTGTTTCGGAGTAAACCATCATACCAAAAATGTTTCAGTTGATGTCTAGAATTTTTGGAGGGTGCCAAAAAATTTAGGCACCTCCCGGAATTTTTCGAAGGGGACCCTCGTGCAAAAACACAATGTCCCCGCAAGGGAGACAAGATCCCCCTTTTGTGGGGAGCTATTTTTTGGATGGGCCCCCCTTTGGGGGGCAGCCCACAAATGATATAAGCTTGTTGGGGGCATGGTGGGAGGCAATCCCCCACATTTGGTGGAGCAATGTTGGAAGGGGGGCCCTTTGGTGGGATGATGTTTGTGGAGCCCCCCTTTTTGAGCAGCCTTCCTCCACCCCTCATCCACTATAAATAGAGGTGGAGATGTGCTCTCCAACTCATCTCAAGTTTTCACTACAAAGGCATGCAATGATCCTCCTCTCTTTTTCTTCCTTCACGAAATAGTTTCGTTCTGCCGCAAGCGTGCCTAGTCTCATTTAGGGATTAGATTTTGACGGCGAAGCGCTACCAGATAGGTGACATCGGATGTGTGGAACCCGGTAGAGATCGTACATTCAATCTTTTGTTCGAGGGACTGTCCGGAGGACTGTTCGAGGGAGAAAATTCTCGTGGTTGGGAGGTTGTAAATTCCTAACTGCGGGGACTTGCATGAATTATCTTCACCGACTCTCCTTCCACGGCTACGAGTTGGTAATGATCAGATCAAGCCCAGTATGCATCTTCATGGTGGTCCTAGGCGTGTACGTAGTACATATTTTTTCTGTCGTGTTACCCTACAACACTGACTTGATGTTGGTCAAGCTCAAGTAAACTGCATGAAAGCTCCCCATTGATGAGGCTAACTGCACTCTGGAGCAGCACATTCGGCGTCGGCGGCACAAGCTGCTCTGGAACTAGAATTACAAGATGTACTCTGCTCGCATGTACCATCTGACCACCATCCTCCTTTCAAAACTCTAAACAAACAAGGCAAACTCAATCACTATATCTATTACTCAAGGAAGAGGAAGGCGTAGAGGAACAAAAATAAGAGACATAGAAAAAATGATTGATGGGGCTTTTGAGGATACACATATAGTTTATAGGGACTACTGCAAAAAAAACTCTGCTGGCTATGGTGGGAATTACGCCACCAAGCCTCCCTTGTACGGAGTGTCACATGTCAACATGCCATATGGGACAATCAAATGGCATAGGGGAAATTTTGGACTTGGATAACTCGCTAATTGCACTTTCGGGACTGGATGATAATTTTTAAAGTATTAGAACTTACATCAGACACTTGAAACATCTTAGGAACCGATGATGCACTTCACTCTATCAGTACTATATCATGAACACAAAATCATTGATGTTTTAGTTAGGTCTCATGTTTGCTAATATTCACTTTAGAATTTTCTACAGAACAATTACTATCAAACTTGAAAGGAGACATCTTGAACTTTTATGTTGTCCTAAATGAATTTTTAACTTTTTTCCCAATCAGAAGGATTGTTTATCCAAATTGAGTAGATCCCTTCTCTGGAAAAAAAGGAAAAGTAAATCGAGTAGCATCCATGGCAACTGAAAACATCTTGAAGTTTTTTTTAATAGAAGAGGAGTCTCAAAGGACCCTGAGTGTGCATTAATAATATTCGTAAACAATACAAGAACACCTTAAACAAGGACCCCCTAAAGAAAATAAAACTATAGACCAACCCTTGCATCTTCCAAAGTGGAACCAATAACAGAAAGCAATGCCGCACTACAGTCCTTCAAATCAGATGGACCCAAATTTCAAAGCCGTCATCCCCGGTGACGAACCATTTGCATCGGTGGCTCCACTATGCCATCTCCACCAGACCGGAAGAAACAACAACATGAGCTTGGCTCACACTGGGTTTCCTCCCATCTAACGACGACACGTCAGGAGGAATGAACAAAGCTGACACGGCTCCACCGGGTCGCCTTTGACTTGAAAGGCAGGGTGGTGGTGGAGATCGGCAAGCGACTGAGTTGCATCTTTGCTCCACGAGAAACACCCCTACTGATAAGCTCGAGGAAGAAGACTGCAGCTGCAGCTCGGCTCCAACGGGTCACCTTTCGACCAGAAAAGGAAGGGTGGTGGTGGAGACCGCAAGCGACAGAGTTGTGTCTTTACTCCACCAAAATCACACATGTTGATAAGCTCGAGGAAGAAGACTGCAGCTCAACTAGAGACGCATCTGCCCTCCGCAGCCCATCTGCCTCCACCACGGCGGCAAACTGGGGTTGCAAAAGAAAGAACACCATCTCTTGATTTGGGGAACCCAGCGCCTTATTCATGAAGTTGCCGGTGAAGCCCCCCCCCCCCCCGGCTCCAACCACAAGAGCAGTCTGAGGAGAAGAGAAACCACCAGCAAACACCTAATGTGCCCCACCTCCGGTGAAGAACTCGAAATAGTCAGCATAACGCCGCACACCAACACGACCATTCTAGTACCATTGAAAGGATCGAGATGGACCTAGAGGGGGTGAATAGGTACAACTACAAATTTTAATTATTGCTTGGCAATTTTAGGTAATAATGGGGAATATGAAATTGAGCCTAACAATTGCAAAGGTGATAAGGTGACAAGTAAGGTGGACAAGTTAAACAACTAATTAGATAGACAAGCACAATATAAAGCAAGTGAACACAAGGAGACAAGTAACCACAAGTAGGGAGCTAGAGTTAGGGATAACCGCAAGTCCGAGAGACGAGGATGTATGCCGATGTTCACTTCCTTGGAGGGAAGCTACGTCACAGTTCAGAGAGGTGGATGTTACCACGAAGGCACGCCAATGCCACGAAGGCTCACCCTATTCTCTCCTTGAGACAACACCACGAAGGCGTTTCTCAACCACGGGTGGTAAGCCTTGGGGTGGTCTCCAAACCCTCACAAACTTTCCAGGGGGTAATCACAATGGTTTGATTCCTCTCCGAAGAACTCCTACCGTGTAGGAGTCTCCAACCTCCAAGAGTAACAAGATCAAGGGAAACGCTCAAAACTTGCTCAAATCACAAATTCCTTTGGTTGAGGGGGAAAAGGGAGACGATCTATCATTTGGTTGGAGCAACACTCAAGAATCCCCACAAATGCACTCAGGATCTAGGATTTGGTGTAAGAACAAGAGAGCGAGAGAAACGGTGTTCTTCAGATCTTTTCAATGTGTTGGACAACCCTCTCCTAGAGTGGAAGAAGGGTATTTATAGTGGTAGTGTAAAAATGGATGTTGGAGCAACTTAGCTGCGAAGTTACGGGACGTCCGAAGGACTCCGGGCGTCTAGACCGAAAACATGGACCGGATCGGACGTCCGACCACGTCGTCGGTCGTCCGGACGCTGGAACATGTAGCAGGTAGAAGCAGATGCAAGGGAACTAGAGGAAAAAATCGGACATCCGGAGAGAGCCGATCGTTCGGAGACGACAGGACATCCGTCAATTTTGTTATGTGTGGATATCACCGCAATTCCGGTCGCGTACTTACGTCTGGCAACCGTTTGTCCGGACTAACTAGAAGTCCGTTAATATCTTGCTGGAAGTGGCATCGGATTTCCAGAGCGTGCCGGATATCCGGAGGGCTATAAGGCGTCGGGCGTCCGGCAACCACCGGTCGTCCGGTCACAAGAGAGGCAAAATAGCACAACCCAAAAAGTAGAAACTAAATCATAATAAACAAATACCTAGAGATGAAATGTAGAGGTTTTTGTGGGTTTTGAACAAGTCTTTTACGAGAGCGAGTGATTGCCTCTTAATAGTGCGGGATCCCTATACTCAAGAGCAAAGCGGAAAAAAAGCTAAAGCTATTCGTCTTGATTCTCCGTACTAGAGCATTTTGAATACATTAGTCATGATCCACACAATAGTCTTTTGGAATTAAACCTAAGATACACTTGACAGAATTGGTTAGTTCCTTATATGCATGTTGTCATCACCATCAAAATATGATTAAGGGCATGATTGCACTTTCAATAGTTACTACTATACAAAACTAGAAGCCAAGTACCTTGCCGTAGCCATTGTCGGTCGGTTGTGTCCTCGGACGAGGTATGGGATCAAACCAGTATGTGCCTCTGGCTCTTTGCTTGGATCCAGTCTTCGCTCTTGCGTCTACAGGTTGGATCATTTTGATCTACACTTCTCTTCATCAGCGGCGGTTATTGTTCTGGTGCGCTGGTCATGTGGGGCCTTGGCACGACGACTTCCCGACCGTTTATTACAACAAGTTTTGCATGGATCCGGCAAGGGAGGGCGATGACGATGGCGCGCCTTCGGCTCTCTCCAATGCGTATAGTTGTTGCTAGGTGGTCTAATTTTGTTACTTCTGGTATTTTTTGTACTGCAATGATAGATGATGAATAGATTAAAAGTTTTTCTCACAAAAAATGATGTTATTCTCCAGCCCACAAGAAAAATGATGTTATCCTCCAACGCTTAGGCTCTTACAACATCTACAGTCGGGCGCCTCAAACGCTCATGCGGACCGCCCGGACACAAAAAAAAAATACCCGAACCACACGGGTGCTTCAAACCGGCCTCCAACGCCCGGGCTGACCGGCACCCCTCATATGCATCCCAAATATAGGGTGGATACGGGGTGGCCCCGGAGCGTCCGCCACGTAAGACCTGACAGGCCTACCTCGCCACAAATTGCACCAAATCCCCTCTAACCTACCTGATTTCACTTGCACCGGACTGCACCTTGCCCTCTATGTATTCGACACATTGTCCGACTAGCTTTTTTGTGATTTTTTCGTAGAAGCTTGATGAGAACGATTGGAAAAAAGTTCTCATACTTACAAAACTCCCAACATTATATATATATATATATATATATATATATATATATATATATATATATATATATATATATATATATATATATATTCAAAGTCACATCCAAATGCTACCTGCAAAGTTTTAGACAAAAAGGTTAAAGATTTTGGCTTGTGCAAAAAACAAAAACAAATTGAACACAAAATGTTACCTCAAAATGTCATCCCATGTTTGTTTTTTTCACCGACAAAACACCGCTGCTCCGTTTCACGTGAAAATTGTTAAGCATGCTTGCGACACTAACACGAACATCCGTAAAAAAAAGTCGATTTTTTTTTAAAACATTATACTACTTTTTTGAATTACTTTTCATCTGGGAGCAAATGCTTCCGGGAGCCAAAACACCTCCCTCATAGCAATATATTAACTTGACAATGACACGCCTGACTCGGTATAAAATTTGACAAAATGAGGCCCCCATGGGATTATTATCTGGTTAGGTACCTCATTAACCGCTTGATATACAGTTGGAGAAGGTCATGTAAACCACAATTGCGATTACAAAAATGATATTAGTAGTAATCAGTAATGGTCGTGCAGGCCATCAACTCGTAGATACGCACCCAAAAACAGAAAATAAAGCATTTTGGTGTTGCAAGTGCAAAGCACAGGTTGGTGGCAACGCAAATGGCAATGCAAGGTCGGTCCAGACTGAACACACATGCCGGATCACACGTCTTGCAGCTGATTGGTTTAACGCTGCCTGGATGTGAGATCACAAGTTTATTTTATTTTATTTTATTTTGAAATGAGATTACAAGTTTATTATTAAAGAAAGCTTGGATTGATCTGCTTGGCTATGAGTGATCCGATCCTTATACGTAGATCTACTGGGCAACATAACTGCAACAGAGTGGGGTCTGCCAGTTGCCACTCACCTATTTTTTAACACACTACAGACAAAAATGCTTATCCCTATGAATGTATGCATGTATCGGTAATTCATCTCTGAGCCTGCGCTCATATGAACCCGGTGAACAGTATCGTGTTTTGGACTACAAAAAATGTTCAAAAAAATCCAAAAAAAATCGTGGTGCAAGATGCTCTTATGTGTGAACTTCCTGCAAAATTTTGTGAAGCTTGGACATTCGAGGAGCTTGCGACGAAAAAGACAAAATCAGACGTGAATAGTGCGATTTTCAAAAGTTTCTCACACATCCGAAATTTGTCTTTTTTGCTACGAGCTCCTCGAATGTTCAAACTACACAAAAATTTGCAGAGACTTCACACATAGGAGCATCTTACACCATAAAAAAATTTGAATGTTTTTGAACAATTTTTGTACCTCAAAACGAGGTACTGTTCATGCCCGGGCTCATATGAGCCCGGGAGCCAAATTGCCGCGTCCCGCATGTATACCTTATATAAATGAGCACCTCCGAAAGACTGAGGTAACACATCATCTTGAGATTGACGCAGTCGTCACTGATGCCTTCATAGTCGATAAAAATGTCTTCTCTCACTAAACACACATCACCGAAAGGCCTAAAATAAATACAACCTGTCACCTCCCTCGATGACTGCGGTTTCGCATCCATACTACGTAACTTGAGGCCTTAATTTGTGCCATGCAACATGGGTGGTTATGCAGAGTCATGTGCATGGCATGATCTGCCTATGCTGCGACTACAAACTACAAATGTATATTTGTATGTCAAAACCTTGAATCATGCATGTTACATGTCCCCACACATTGGGGGGATGCGTGAACCGCACCGACCTCCTAGTGTACTTTGACTGCCCAACTGCACATGATAGGACGAGGCAACTACTGCATCCATTTCGAGCAAAACACACCATAATTATTATTTTCAAAATAACGGTCATCCTGTATTTATTAAGAAGAAAATAATTGTTCGGTTAATTAAAAAAATCGAGCGAGAACCAAGTTAAACAAGATCAAGAAACGGGTTGGCACGGCCGAAATGGGTGTCTCACTGTGAACTCTTTGATGGTCATCTGTGGTTAGGGGTGGATTAACGAGTTGCTCGGCTTGTTAAGCTCGCGCTCGTTAAGCTCGCGCTCGTTAAGATTAACGAGCAGAAAACCTTGCTCGGCTCAGTTCGTTGGAAGCTCGTGAGTGCTCGTGAGCGCTCGTTAACAAATTCTGATGTGTTACAATCTATAGGATGAGTGTTTATATTTGATTTTTAAGAAGAAATATGGCGACTACAAAAGGAAAAAAACACTAGTTTGTTGCCTCATATGTAGATTAGATTGAATAGATGAGATGAGGTGCTATGAAACTTTTGTTACGTAAGATGAAAATATGTATTGTGTTGTTACTAACGAGCTTAACAAGCTACTCGTTTGCTTGTTCGTTAAGCTCGTTAAGCTTAACAAGCTGAAATCAATGACTGACTCTGTTCATTAAGAAGCGAGCCGCGAGCTTAACGAGCCGAACTATCAAGCACTCATTAAGCTCGCGAGCTACGAGCTTTTGGTCCAGCCCTATATGTGGTGAAGTTAAAGTTGTTGGCCGAGGGTGACGGGTGATGACGACACACTTGCGAACAATATGGATTGTGTTCCTTGTCGGCATTTTTTAAAACTGGTTTTGTGCATGTCTACATTAGATTTCACATGGTTTGGACACACATTTTTTTATTAATTAATATAAAGAGTTCAAGTTTTTGCCTTGCCTATAAAAAATACGGATAAGGGTACTTACAAACCTGGGTAACATGACAACTAGTTTAGCAGTTCCTTCTTGTGAACAGTTGGGAGAGGCGTTCCAGAGGCAATCTCGTTGTTCCTTGTGGCCGCCAGCAAAGCCGTGGGTTCCCTTCCCCTTCACCGGCCGCTCTGGCGGCGGGAGGGTGGAGGAACCCCGGGGATCTCTGGATCCTGCGAGCTTTTGGTTCTTCCGGGCGGTCGCCAGGCGATGTGGACGACCGCGTGTGATGGGGATCTTGTCCTTCGGCCCTGTCTTCATCGCAGCGTCGCCTCTTCCAGTGGCGGTGCGGGGCTCGTGAGGTGGTGTGTAGGAAGTGTTGCTCGTCTGCTGGCTCTTGGGGTGGTGTCTTCGATGACGTCGGCGGCTGCTAGCCATCTTTTTTCAGGGGCACAGATGAGGGACTTGGCGACGGCTTCAGATTTTCCAGGGCGCTGGTTCTTCGGATCCTTAGCATCAGTGACTTCCCGTCCGCGGAATAGGCTGGCTCCGGATTCAAGGTTGAGGAGGAGCAGCGGCAGCGGCACGCCACCGGCTCGTCTCGGACGCCAGCGTCGTCGGGATCTAGACGGGCTTATTTGCAATTTCTGTTGTTTTCTGGGTCTCCTTGTAAGGCTGAGTCTTTAATATAATTATCTACTTCCCGCAAGAAAAAACATGACAACTAGTTTAACTAATTATTATCATGTGTTATAAATGTAAGTCGCATTGCGATTAATTTTCTACCCCTGTTTAGCAATGGAACCAATGCTTATGTTCTAGTTCAATGTGTTCGTTGAATAGTTTGGAAAAGAACTTATGACCTAGTGACAATTGGGTTCTACTTGCAAGACAAATATGAAGCTCAAGTTATAGCGACATTGTGTTTGCGTTTTGGCTCGACAACCTTCATATCCATGAAGCGCACTTCATATGTGATATAAGGCTGATGACGACTCTTCCAGATTATTCTAAGTTTTTAAGATATAACCATGTTCATCAACTCGTGCATTTTCCCAATCCACGCCATGCTGGGAGGAAACCTAACATTTGTGATGGTTTTAAGCCGAAAATCAAAATCATGTCCTAGTCACCCGAGTTCATTGACCCGTTAGGCCAACTCTAATCCCAAATCCTTCGACCGCGTCCGTTTAGGATTAAACGGACACAAAACGCGGCCCAACGCGTTGGGGCAAACAGACAAATGTCCGTTTTTTGTCCACTTTCGATCCATTTCTGACCCAAATTTGGGTTGCGTTTGCGTCGAAATGGATAGCACGCGGACGGACAGGACGCGCGCCATTTCTCTTCCACTGCCCATCCCCTCTCCCCCTCCCCCCCGCCATCGTCTCCGCCACTCATTTTTCCGGCTAGCCAAACCATGACCACCCCTCGCCATAGCCGTCCCACACCCGCGTTTCGGAGAAGTTTTTGCCAGCGTTTGTGGCTCTTTGTCGCTGCATCTGGTACGAGGGGAGCTACAGCCGCCGACGATGCCCATCGACCCCAACACCTTCCGGCACGCGTTGCATAGCTGTCGACAGCCGGCCGCCAACGCCTACCTTGCCTGCTGCATGTGAGGGGATCCCGAGATGCTCTTCCCGGCCGCGTCTCCACCACGATCGCAAGGTGTTTGACACTTTGCTCACAAGGTACCATGGATAGTGGGGAAGAGTATTTTTTTTTCATAACTTCAGTTGTTCATCGGATGATTCGTCCTCAGATGATGAAGAGCTTGTGGTGGTTTTCCGGGCATGCTTAGCAACATAGATTATATGCACTGAAAGTGGAAGAACAATCCATTTGCTTGGCAAGGGCAGTACAAGGGGCATGTGAGAGGTGCCACTATCATACTAAAAGTGGTGGCTTCACAAATCTTTGGATATGACATTCTTTCTTCGGCATGGCTGGTTCTCACAATGATATTAACGTGCTTCAGTGTTCACAAGTATTCACAAGGCTTGCAGAAGGCCACCCTACAGGTCTACTTTGAGATCAATTGCCACCATTACAACAAGGGATACTACCTGGCTGATGGTATCTATCCTCAGTGGTCAACTCTTGTCAAGACAATACCCAATCCGCGAGGAGAGAAGAGACAGAGATTCCCCAAATACAAGAGAGTGATAAAAAGGATATGGAGCTGACGTGGCTTGAGACTGCGTCGGTATTTCCCCAAAGAGGAAGGGATGATGCAACACAGCGACGGTAAGTATTTCCCTCAGTTATGAAACCAAGGTTATCGAACCAATAGGAGGATCACCACCACCCAATAAGCAGCACCTGCACAAAAACAACAAATACTTGCAACCCGACGCGAAAGAGAGGTTGTCAATCTCTCTACGGTAAAAAGATAGATTAGGTAGTGATAGATAGGAGAGATAGATCTCTCAAGAACACAAAATAAAAAGATCAAATATGCAGCAATATGTTTTTGGGTTTTTGGTTTTGTAGATCTGAAAACAAAGATTGCAAAAAAGTAGATCGGAAAGCAATATGTTGGAAAAGTAGACCCGGGGGCCGTAGGGTTCACTAGTGGCTTCTCTCATGAGTATAGCGCACGATGGGTGAACAAATTACTGTTGGGCAATTGATAGAAAACCGAATAGTCATGACGATATCCAAGACGGTGATCATTATATAGGCATCACGTCCAAGATAAGTAGACCGACTCCTGCCTGCATCTACCACTATTACTCCACACATCGACCGCTATCCAGCATGCATCTAGTGTATTAAGTTCATGGAAAAACGGAGTAATGCAATAAGAACGATGACATGATGTAGACAAGATCTATTCATGTAGGAATAGACCCCATCTTGTTATCATTAAAAGCAACGATACATGCGTGTCTTGCTGCCCCTTCTGTCACTGGGAAAGAACACCGCAAGATCGAACCCATCACAAAGCACCTCTTCCCATGGCAAGAAAAATCGATCTAGTCATCCTAACTAAACCAAAGATTCGGAGAAGAAATACGAGGCTATAAGTAATCATGCATATAAGAGATCAAAGAAGACTCAAATAATATTCATGGATAGAAACTGATCATGAACTCAAAATTCATCGGATCCCAACAAACACACCGCAAAAGTTTACATCAAATAGATCTCCAAGAGACCATTGCATTGAGAATCATAAGAGAGAGAGAGAGGAAGCCATCTAGCTACTGCCTACGGACCCGTAGGTCTATGGTGGACTACTCACGCATCATCGGAGAGGCACCTATGAGGAAGGTGAACCCCTCCGTGATGGTGTTTAGATTGGATCTCGAGGTTCTGGAACTTGCAGCGGCTGGAATTGTGTTTCGTCGACTCCCTCAGGGCTTTTGGAATATTTGGGAGTTTATAGGCATCAGAGGTGGTGGAGAGGGGCCCCGAGGAGGGCACAACCCATCAGGGCGTGCCGGGGCCCCCCTGGCACGCCCTGGTGGGTTGTGGTCTCCTCGGCCCACTCCCCCGGCACTTCTTTGGCCCACTGGGTGTCTTCTGGTCCAGAAAAAATCTCCAAAAAGTTTCGTCGCGATTGGACTCCGTTTGGTATTGATTTTCTACGAAGTAAAAAACAAGCAAAAACAACAACTGGCACTTTGGCACTATGTCAATAGGTTAGTCCTAAAAAATGATATAAAGTTGTTATAAAATGATTATAAAACATCTAAGAATGATAATATAACAGCATGGAACAAGCAAAAATTATAGATACGTTGGAGACGTATCAGCATCCCCAAGCTTAATTCCTACTCGTCCTCGAGTAGGTAAATGATAAAAACAGATTTTTTGGTGTGGAATGTTGCCTAACATGTTCATCACATTCTTTTCTTTTTTATAGCATGGACATTTGGACTTGTAAATGATTCAAAGCAATAGTCTAGTTTTAACATAATGACTTCAATACTCAAGCATGTCAACAAGAAACCATGTCTTTCAAAATATCAACACTAAAGAAAGTTATCCCTAGCCCATCATGCTCAATCATTGATCCATTCATGAAACACACTCAAATATTAGCTATGCCCAATGCTCAAGTACGATCATAGTGCCCCCTAGTTGGTGCTTTATAAGAGAAGATGGAGACTCAAAGTAAAAATAAAAATTGCATAAAGTAAATAGATAGGCCCTTCGCAGAGGGAAGTAGGGATTTGTAGAGGTGCCAGAGCTCAAGGTTTAAATTGAGAGAGAAAAAATATTTTGGGTGTCATGCTTTTCCTGTCAACGAAAACGACAAAGTAGCTCACAATACTTTCCATGCTAGATATATCATAGGTGGTTCCCAAACAGAAAATAAAGTTTATTCCTTTTTCCACCAAACTTTCACTTTCCATGGCGGGCCGTATCCACGGTTGCCTTCCATACCAACTCTTTCCAAGGAATTTATTATTTGACAACATAAAGTAAATATTTTTTTTTCTTTTTCATTTCGGGAATGGGCATCCCTATTACCGCTGCACTCTCGTGCAATGACAAGTGAATAAACACTCATCTTGAGAATAACACATCTAGCATGGAAACATATTGGACACTCCCCACCGTTTCATGAGCGGTACGGGCACACAAAAGGGAAATTTTATTTTGAAAATTCATATAAGCGAGCATTGAGCATAACTAACACCGAATAATGCACCATAAGTAGGATGTAACTTCATTGCATAACTATTGACTTTCGTGCATGCATAGGGAATCACAAACCTTAACACCAATATTCCTACTAAGCATAATTACTCACTAACATGACTCACATATTACTATCATCATGTTTCAAAACTATTACAAGGAATCAAGTTTAATTTGCCCAATGATCTTCATGAAAGTTTTTATTATATCCTCCTTGGATATCTATCACTTTGGGACTAGTTTCATATATTGCCATTGCTTTTTGGCAAGCTCAAAGAAATTTAAGTGAAGCACATGAGCATAAAGATTTCATCTCTCAAAAAGGTATAAGTGAAGCATGAGAGGATTTCTTAAAAATTTACCTACTCTCAAATTAATCTAAGTGAAGCATGAGAGTATTTCTACAAAAATTTCCAAGTACACCGTGCTCAAAAAGATATAAGTGAAGCACTGGAGCAATTCTATAGCTCAAAAAGTTTAAGTGAAGCACTAGAGCAATTCTATAGCTCAAAAAGTTTAAGTGAAGCACATAGAGCAATTCTAACAAATCATAGCATGATTTTGGCTTTCTCAAATAGGTGTGTACAACAAGGATACGAGGGAAAAACTAACAAACAAAGCAAGCAAAGATACAAGACGCTCCAAGAAAAACTCATGATACGTGACGAATAAAAATATAGCTCCAAGTAAAATACCGATGGTTGTTAGAAGAAAGAGGGGATGCCACTCGGGGGCATCCCCAAGCTTAGTTGCTTGTTTCTCTTTGGGTATATCTTGGGGGTGCGGTAGCATCCCCAAGCTTAGGCTTTTATCACTCCTTATTCCTTCATCCATCGTGATCTCACCCAAAATTTAAAAACTTCAATCACACAAAACTCAACAAAATCTTCGCGAAATCCGTTAGTATAATAAAGCAAATCACTACTTTAGGTACTGTTGCAAACCCATTCATATTTTATTAATGCATTATACCTACTGTATTTTAACTTTACCATGGCTCATACCCTTCAATATAACCCATAGATTCATCAAAACAAGCACACAATGCAACGAAAACAGAATCTGTCTTAAACAGAATAGTCTGTAGTAATCTGTACTCTAACCATACTTATGTAACTCTAAAAATTCTGAAAAATTAGAAAAACGTAAGGAATTTGTATATAAACACTTTTTTAAAATTTCAGCTCAAGATAACGTTCCAGCAAAAAATGAAAATTCATATACTGGACACAAAGTTTCTGTTTCAGATTCAGCATCGTTTCTACTCATCCTATGAATCATCCTAAAGGCTTTACTTGGCACAAACACTAAATAAACCATAAAACACAATCATAACAGAGGCATAATTGTGTCAACACTCAAAAAAACAGAAAAGAAAAAGCAAAAATTTATTTATTCATTGGGTTGCCTCCCAACAAGCGCTATCGTTTTACGCCCCTAGCTAGGCATAACGCATAGATTCAAGTATTGTCATCTTTGGTTTTGGATCCATAGGATGCCCTCATGATTGATTCATATGGTGGCTTAATTCTAGTTCTAGGGAAGTGTTCCATACCCTTTCTCAAGGGAAATTGAAAACGAATATTGCCTTCTTTCATATCAATCACGGCACCTATAGTGCGTAAAAACGGTCTACCAAGTATAATGGGACAAGACGGATTGCAATCAATATCAAGCACAATAAAAATAAATAGGCACATAGTTCCTATTTTCAAGAATAAGAACATCATTAATTCTTTCCAAAGGCTTTTTAATAGTAGAATCTGCCAAGTGCAAATTAAGAGAACATTCTTCAATATTGGTAAGACCAAGCACATCACATAGAGATTTCGGAATCGTGGAAACACTAGCACCCAAATCACACAAAGCAAAGCATTCATAATTTTTTATCTTGACCTTAATGGTAGGTTCCCACTCATCATGTAATTTTCTAGGAATAGAAATCTCCAACTCCAACTTTTCTTCAAAAGATTTCATCATGGCATCAACGATATGTTTAGTAAAAGCTTTATTTTGCTCATAAGCATGGGGTGAATTCAACATGGATTGCGGCAAAGAAATGCATTCAATCAAAGAGCAACTATCATAATTAAAGTCTTTGCAATCCAAAATAGTGGGCACATCACTAGTTAAAGTTTTGACCTTTTCAAACCCACTTTTATCAAAAAAAATATCAAGATTTTCACCCTCCAAATTATCGGGACGCCTTCTAGCTAAAGTTGACTCTACTTCAGTCCCTTCATTATCAATTTTAATATTACTAAACAAGGAATCAATAGAAGAAACACCAATCACTTTAAGATCTTCATCTTTTTATCCTCTGGAGAGATTGGTTTGGCGGCCATTTGATTTATCAAAGTAGCTTGTGCATCGGAAATTTTACCAAGAAAATTTTCAGCATGAGCATACTTAGATTGAAGATTACAAACTTCTCTACTAATATCATCAAGTTGCTTCGTTATGGCATCTAGTACGGTAGAGTGTTCTCTAAGCTCATCGGTAAAATATTTGTTATGTTCAAATTGTGTAGTCATATATTCCTTGGTACTTTTCTCGATTTCAAGCAAAATATTAGGATAAGGAACCTCATAGTAATTTCGTTGAGGCATCATGACTATGCAAACAAGATTGCAAGCAAGGAAGAGATCCGGCAAGAAAAAGGCAAACGAAAAAGAGGGCGAATAAAACGGCAAATTGGTGAAGTGGGGGAGAGGAAAACGAGAGGCAAATGGCAAATAATGTAATTGCAAGGAGATGAGATTTGTGATTAGGAACCTGGTAGATGATGATGGAGTCCCCTCGGCGCCTACGATAGGCACGTAGAAGAGACCGCTTCCTCCCCGGCAACGGCGCCAGAAATTCCTTTGACGTGGCTTGAGACTGCGTCGGTATTTCCCCAAAGAGGAAGGGATGATGCAGCACAACGATGGTAAGTATTTCCCTCAGTTATGAAACCAAGGTTATCGAACCAGTAGGAGGATCACCACCACCCAATAAGCAACATCTGCACACAAAAAACAAATACTTGCAACCCGACGCGAAAGAGAGGTTGTCAATCTCTCTACGATAAAAAGATAGATTAGGTAGTGATAGATAGGAGAGATAGATCTCTCAAGAACACAAAATAAAAAGAGCAAATATGCAGCAATATGTTTTTGGGTTTTGGTTTTGTAGATCTGAAAACAAAGATTGCAAAAAAGTAGATCGGAAAGCAATATGTTGGAAAAGTAGACCCGGGGGCCGTAGGGTTCACTAGTGGCTTCTCTCATGAGTATAGCGCACGGTGGGTGAATAAATTACTATTGGGCAATTGATAGAAAATCGAATAGTCATGACGATATCCAAGGCGATGATCATTATATAGGCATCACGTCCAAGATAAATAGACCGACTCCTGCCTGCATCTACCACTATTACTCCACACATCGACCGCTATCCAGCATGCATCTAGTGTATTAAGTTCATGGGAAAACGGAGTAATGTAATAAGAACGATGACATGATGTAGACAAGATCTATTCATGTAGGAATAGACCCCATCTTGTTATCCTTAATAGCAACGATACATGCGTGTCTTGCTGCCCCTTCTGTCACTGGGAAAGAACACCGCAAGATCGAATCCATCACAAAGCACCTCTTTCCATGTTAAGAAAAATCGATCTAGTCGGCCTAACTAAACCAAAGATTCGGAGAAGAAATACGAGGTTATAAGTAATCATGCATATAAGAGATCAAAGAAGACTCAAATAATATTCATGGATAGAAACTGATCATGAACTCAAAATTCATCGGATCCCAACAAACACACCGCAAAAGTTTACATCAAATAGATCTCCAAGAGACCATTGTATTGAGAATCATAAGAGAGAGAGGAAGGCATCTAGCTACTGCCTACGGACCCGTAGGTCTATGGTGGACTACTCACGCATCATCGGAGAGGCACCTATGAAGAAGGTGAACCCCTCCATGATGGTGTTTAGATTGGATCTCGAGGTTCTGTAACTTGCGGCGGCTGGAATTGTGTTTCGTCGACTCCCCCAGAGTTTTTGGAATATTTGGGAGTTTATAGGCATCAGAGGCGGTGGAGAGGGGCCCCGAGGAGGGCACAATCCATCAGGGCCTGGTGGGTTGTGGTCTCCTCGGCCCACTCCCCCGGCACTTCTTTGGCCCACTGGGTGTTTTCTGGTCCAGAAAAAATCTCCAAAAAGTTTCGTCGCGATTAGACTCCGTTTGGTATTGATTTTCTGCGAAGTAAAAAACAAGCAAAAACAGCAACTGGCACTTTGGCACTATGTCAATAGGTTAGTCCCAAAAAATGATATAAAGTTGTTATAAAATGATTGTAAAACATCCAAGAATGATAATATAACAGCATGGAATAAGCAAAAATTATAGATACGTTGGAGACGTATCAGGAGCGTGCTTTTGGTGTGCTTCAATCTCGACGGGGTATCGTTCGAAACCCTGCACTGCCATGGAGCTCCCAAAAGCTTTGGGAGGTGATGACTGCTTGTGTGATCATGCATAACATGATCGTGGAGGATGAGCGTGATGACAACATATACGACCAAGGGTTTGATTTTCAAGGTGAAAATGTTGTGTCTGAGCAACAAGAATCGACAATGTTTGAACAGTTTGCTCAATTCCATCATGAAATGCATGATTGACATACTCACATGCAACTCCAAGATGACTTGGTTGAGCATATGTGGATTCACATTGGTAATCAGTAGATGCATCGGTTCATTTATTCATCTATGGAAGACAATTTTGATTGGGTTATAAAACTATTTATTGTGTTTTTTTAATGTGAAACTATATGTTTGTAAAACTATTTACAATGTTTAATTTACTGGGTTGTGAGAGATTATTCTTAGCTTGTACATAAAATGTATATATACGGGCACCAACCGGCCGTGACAGACCAGATGTGTCCGTGCATCCAACGCACGATCAACGCAAACAGCAAAACGACCGACGTCGCTCATTGCCCTATTTAAACAGACAAAATCCGGATAAAATGAACGTCTCGTGGTCGTGGGTTGAAGCTGGCCTTAGACCTGGATAAGCTCAGTTTAAATGAGCACGTATAACGCCCCCCAATATTGCTACCTCCACACAACTACCATGACAATGCAAGTTGGGGACACCCCGTGGCTTTCCATCATCACCAAGTCTTCCTCACCTTTATCAAAGAAAGAAGATGTCTTTGTCACCTTTCTACATCATAACGAGATCGCAGCGACGCTAATCCGTTTTTGACTAACAAACATAAATTGGTGGCACAGCTTTGACAGATGAGCATGAGGAAAAAGGCTCCGCAGGCTTTCGAATAAACTAACCGGGTCACCCGCAGCTTTAGAAGGAAGAAGCGGCACATAAGCGTTGGCTCCGCGTAATGCCCGCGTTTCCCATGAATTTATCTTGCGTTTTATATTGCCATATGCTGGGGCACTTTAGTATTCAGTAAACTCGAACAGAATACTTATTTAAGATCATATCTACGTTTCATTTTTCTTTTTGCCGAAAGGCCAAAAGTCGTGTATTGAGTAGCACAAATCCTTATAAAAACAGGCATGCAGAAATTTTGAAAAAATACATCCAATTTTCGTGTGTTAAAGTCTTCTTCTTCTTGTATCTACCGATGACGCACCGCGAGCAGAACTCGTTGTCACCTCTAGGGCCTTCATCTCAAGGGAGCAACCTCGTTGCCTACACCGTGTATTCTGCTTGGTGGTACTCTTCGAGCAACGAGTCTCGAGCTCCACGGGTGAAAACTCTAGGTTCGACCTTGGATGATTGCACCCGACAATGACGGTGTTTTCACATGCTGTGTCTTTGTTGAGGACATTGCTTTGAAGTCTTCTCAAACGTATTCTACGAGGTGAAAACCCAAGATCACGCGATAGTGGCATTTAAACTTCATTATCTTCTTGGAGAGGTTGTTTCTGGAGAACCTTTCTTGCATCTCGTGTGTTGTCACGTACGATGGATGGCGGTGGTGCTGGTCTGTTGCAAGTCGTTTGTTGTGTCGGCTTTCTTTTGGGGGAATTACACTTGTTTTCTAGTACAAGTTGTTGTATGGAGAAACAAAAAATCTCTCATTCCCGACGTGAATATTTTTTTTTCTTATTTCGAAATAAAGGTTCTTGTCTTGTGGGGAACGATGCACAATTTTTTGGCTTTAGATGGAAAAGAGAGATACAAATTTTTGGCTCAGCACAAATTGTATCCTTTTCCTTCCTCCGGGCTTTCTTTCCGGACTATTATCGACAGTCAAATTATGGAGAAAATGGATTCAATTGTCAACCAGTCCTATCGAAAGTAGGATTTGACTTTTTCATTATTATTATTATTATTGTTATTATTATTATTATTTTATTTTTATTTTTTTTGGTTGTGTGCATTCTCGATGTCTCGACTAGATCTTGACATTGTGGGTCGAGTGTAATTGATATGATCTGTTTTTTTCCTTTTTCCAAAAAGAAAAAATATTACCCCTTATTGAAATAATACATTAGCGGGTGGTAAGAATGTTGGATCTTCTTCGTAATGTCATTCTTTACAAATTTGCCAAAGAAAATTTTCCCAACCAAGGTGCGGACTGTGATGTTCCAAATGGCGCCATCCAAAGCTCCAGGTGTCGACGGGTTTACAACCGGTTTTTATCAACACCATTGGAATGTTTTACAACATGTCATAGAAGCGGTGTTAGATTTTTTTGAATGGTGGGGAAATACCGGTGGGTCTGAATGGTACATCTATAACACTTGTATATTCCCAAGGTACGGCATCCCCAATCCATCTTTCAGTATCGACCTATTGCTCGATGTCGGGCTCTATATAAGGTTGCCACTAAAGCAGTCACGAACCGTATGAGAGAGCACATGGAAAAGATCATTAGTGGAGAACAACGTGTGTTTGTTCTTGGCCGTCGTATCACCGAT
Organism: Elymus sibiricus; assembly: GCA_039707655.1. Taxonomy (NCBI): domain Eukaryota; kingdom Viridiplantae; phylum Streptophyta; class Magnoliopsida; order Poales; family Poaceae; genus Elymus; species Elymus sibiricus. Next base: position 130,155,596 of record CM077667.1, read on the forward strand.
AATGTACTCGTGGCATATGAAAGTGTGCACACTATGAGAAGAAGGAAGAAAGGGAAATGTATTCTTGTGTTTTTAAATTAGATACGATGAAAGCCTACGACAGAGTCAAATGGCTCTATCCGGAAGCAATCTTGAAGAAGTTGGGCTTTAGCATCAGTTTTGCGAGATTGATCATGAAGTGTGTCTCATCGATCAGATTCTCAGTCTGGATCAATGGTGAGTTATCGCCTTATTTTAGACCATCGAGAGGCTTGAGATAAGGAGACCCCATGTCACAATATTTGTTTCTTCTTTGTGTAGAGGGGTTCTCATCCTTGTTGAAATTTTATTGGGGGGAGACTATGTTGATCGAGCGATCAAAGTTAGCGATAGATCACCTTGGGTTCAGACATCTTTTGTTTGCCAATGATAGTTTGATCTTCTACGGTGCAAAAAAAGTGCGACCAGATTGAACAAAATTCTAGAGAAGTATGCTGCTGCGTCCGGACAATGTGTCAACTGTGATAAAAGTGCGGTCTATTTCAGTTGTAACACACCTAAGCCATTCAGACTAGCCTTGAAGCAGTGCTTGGATATTCATATTGATGCATTTACTGAGAGATACCTTGGGCTCCCTACTGTAGTGGACAAGATCACTAGCGGTACTTTTGATCACATTGGAGAGAGAGAAAGAAGTAAAATACAAGGATGGTCAGAAAAGACGCTTGCATGTGTTGGGCATGAAGTCTTGCTGAAGTTAGTGGTATAAGCCATCCCAACCCATAGCATGAGCACCTCTTTGTTGACAAAAAAATGTTTGTAGTAGTATTACATCCCATGGCAGAATATTCAACAGTTTAACCTTGCTCTTTTGGGTAAACATGGTTGGAGATTGATAACTAAGCAAAACTCTTTGTGTGTCTATGCCCCTCAAAGGGCGCTACTTCCTGAGTGTGACTTTATGCAAGCCTTTGTACCGAAGACTGCTACAGCCACTTGGCGCGCCATTATATCTGGGAGAGAGGCACTAAAGGTTAGCTTGAACGGGTTGGCGATGTAACATTCACCTCGGTGTGGACAGAGAAGTGGATTCCAGGAACCATTTCGATGAATCCATTATTAAAGCCGGCACATACATGGCAAAATTGTACTTAGCGGCATCAGGTAATTCGTGATACTTCCATATCACCAAACGTTGATGCAATTCTCAATATCCTACTACGTCAAGGTGGTGGGGATTATTTCTACGCTTGGGCGTTTAAAGACGGCATACCGTGCTCTCGTGACTCAAAAAGAGCAATCGGTTCTAGAGGAAGGGACGGCTACCAGGACCACAACAAACAACCAACGGATGTGGAAGGCTATTTGGAAACTTAGTGTGGTGCCCAGAGTAAGAGTTTTTTCGGTGGAGAGCTCTTCAGGGGATCCCCCTGATGAGAGTACTCTGAAAAGACGCAACATATCTGAAATCAGCAAATGCAACATCTGCCTAGCGATGGACGAGGATCTTCAACACGCATTAATCACATGCTCGAATGCAAAGTGTTTTTGGCAGGAAGCATATGTGTGGTTAGATATTCGATTACCCCGGCTACACCCTAGCTGGTAGATGAGGGATATTTATGTGATCCCAGGTTTTCGGATATGGATAGAGACCATTACCATTATGTGGTCCATATGGAACTCGCATAATTGCATGCGGTATGATAAAGGAATTGATCTGGCGAATTTCATTCGGATGACGAAGGAAGCTCTAGCAGTGCTCAAGTTGCTAAGGGATACTGCTCCTGTTTTACCGGGACATGGTTGGAGGTAGCCGAAAGCGGACGCCATCAAACTTAACCGATGGTGCCATAAACTTCGCGAAAATTGCAACTGTGTTGGTGGCATTGCCTGTTCTGATGCAAAGTTCTTGGGAGCTTGGTGCAAGCCACACTTGGGCATCTCTGATCCACTTAGGACATGTACATTTCTATCTACTTAGCAGTCTTCAATGCAAGCCACGTGAGATCTTTGTCTAAGTGGAGGAAAGAGATTGACCAAAAGGAGGTGATCTATCTACATAATCGTCTATAAATAACCATTTCTCTCTCTGGGTAAATTAATTTTTGTTTCTTAATCCCCTCTCTTCAGCGCGCCTATAGGGGCCTGCCACTGCCCATATCGGTTAGTTATACACAACCAAATAGACAGTGTGTGGTAACATGCGTCGATGGTACAGTCTATATGTGATATGGCATGGTATTATAGAAAACCCTTATTGAAAGGACGTGGATATCGCCTAGCGGGAGGTGAATAGGCGCTTTAAAATAATTACGGTTTATGCTTGAATAAATGCGGAACAAAACTAGTGTTTAATTTGTCAAGCACAAAACCTAAAACAACTAGGCTCACCTATGTGCACCAACAACTTATGCTAAGCAAGATAAACAACTAAGTGATAGCAAGATATATAACATGAAACAATATGGCTATCAGAAAGTAAAATGCATAAGTAAATGGCCCGAGTAAGAGATAACCGAGGCACGCGGAGACGACAATGTATCCCGAAGTTCACACATTTGCATACACTAATCTCCGTTTGGAGCGGTGTGGAGGCACAATGCTCCCCAAAATGCAACTAGGGCCACGATAATCTCTTCACACCCTCTCACAATGCAAGATGTCGTGATTCCACTAAGGGATCCTTGAGGGGGGTCATCGAACCCGTACAAATGGCAACCCTTGGGGGAGGTCACCGAACCTGTACAATTGGCAACCCTTGGGGGCGGTCACCGGTACTCGTACAAATTGTTCGGGGCAATATCCACAATCTAATTGGAGACCCTGACGCTAAGCTTTACACCACAATGATTGAGCTCCGAGACTCCAACAACCGTCTAGGGCCCACAAGCACCCAAGAGGAACAAGCTCTAGGGTGCCCAAACACCCAAGAGTAATAAGCTTCTCAACTTTTCACTTCCACGTATCACCGTGGAGAACTCAAACCGATGCAACTAATGCAATGGCAAGAACACACAAAGTGATCAAGTCCCTCACTCTCAAATCCAACCACAACAACAAAAGCTATGTAGGAATATGAAAGGAAGAACAAGGAGAACACAAAGAACTCCAAGATCTAGATCCATGGGGTTCCCTCACTTCGAGGAGAAAGTGATTGGTAGAAATGTAGATCTAGATCTCCTCTCTCTTCTCCCTTAAGAACTAGCAAGAAGTATTGGAGGGATTGAGAGATAGCAAGCTCAAAGAAGGTCAACAATGGGGGGAATACACGAGCTCAAGGGATAAGGTACATTCGAGAAGAAGACCCCCTTTTATAGGTGGGGGAAAATCCAACCGTTATGTCTCAGACCGCAATAAAGCGGTACTACCGCTTAAGTGGCAGTTCCAGAAGTAGCAGAGTGGGCACGTGAAGTGCTGGAGCGGTAGTGCCGCCAGAGTAGTATTACCATCCATCCATCGGCGGTACTACCGCTTAGGATCACATGGTACAGAGGAACAACGGTACAGAGAGGCGCCAGAGCGGAAGTACCGCACGAAGCGGTACTATCGTCCTAGTACCGCTCTAGTACCGTGAATGCTGAAAGGGCAACAAAAACTTGCACATCCCTCGAAAACAAGCGGTAGTAGCAGCGGTAGAACCGTGCAAGCGGTACTATCGTGCCATTACCGCTATCAAATTTTAGACAACAGAAAGATGCAAAGAAGATATTTCCCAAGCAGCAGTAGCAACAGCAGTTCATAGCGGAAGTACCGCCTAAGCGGTACTACCATAGTACCGAGAGGTACTACCGCTGGGGTGCTGAAAACTTGCCGAGACAAAACAGATGGATCCTCCAAGAGTAAAACTGCCATAACTTTTGCAAATGGACTCCGAATTCACTAAACTCAAGCTTGTTGGATAGATGACGGTAAGTGCTATCCAAAAGCGATTGGTTATATTAAGAACTAGAAATGGATAATAAATTGTCAATAGGATAAGGAAGAGAACCTTCCCAAATATGAACCAGCAAAATCTCCAACACCGAAAATGCAAAGATGATGCATACGAAATCCGTTTTCGATGAACTCAAGCTAGTCATGAAGATGACCATAAGCTCCAAAACTCACATGCAGAAAAACCAAACAAGAATCAAGAAAGATGATGATGCCAAGAATGCAATGGTTTGGGCTCTCTACGAACGATACGATCCAGCTACTCACTCGAGAGCCCCCCTTAATAGTACGACAATCAATCCTATAACCCGGTCTCCCAACTAACACCATGAGACCAGTGAAACATAAACCTATCAAGGTCAAACCTTTGCCTTGCGCATAGTCCACTTGAGCTAGATGATGACGATCTTGACAGCCTCAAGTTGGACCACCTTTCTTGATTGCGCCAGCTTGATGAAAACTAGTAGATTGCTCCCCCATACTCCACTATGGGTGAGCTTCTCTTAGGCACATATTCACATGTCCATTGTCACCACAATGAACGGCAAGCTTCGGGCATGTGATCTCTTCGTGATGCTCCACTTGAACTTGCACACAGAAATCTTGATGAAGATCACCACTTGATGTCATCCTCCATAGGTTATATGATATCTTCCTTTTGATGCATGCCCATGGAAACATATCATACCATGAGATCACTTGATCCCACCCGGTACATCTTCTACACTTTGTGTGTTGATCAACTTGAATCCACACTTTATGCTTAGTCTTGATCAACCTTGAATCTTATCTTCTCCGTGACCAATCTTTGGATAACTCCTTGAATAACACCTTGTGTCGGTGTCAAAATCGGCAGACCTCTAGTAGGGGGGGGCGAGCTGTGAGATCGGATCGATGGTAACTGGAGACAAGGAACACAAGGCTTTTACCCAGGTTCAGGCCCTCTCGATGGAGGTAAAACCCTACGTCCTACTCTTGTTTTATTATTGTTGTAATGAGTGCAGAGTTGATCTACCTCGAGATCGTATGTTTTTGGTCTAAACCCTAGGGGTGATGATGGTGTTTATGGGTATCATGTATGGGCTAAACCCTCCGGCTTATATAGGCACCGGGGGTATCTAGGGTTACATGAATGTTGGCTACCATCTACAGATTACATGTCGAACGAATCATCCCTTCTTGGAGTACACGTCAAGTCTTCAGTAGAATCCGATGTGCTCACGCCCCATCCTAGGGCCTCCAAAGTCCTTCCTCTTGGATGGGCCTCCAGCCCGGCCCATGGACTAGACCAGCTCGACTGGGACTCCCTAGTCCAGGACTCCCTCAATAGCCCCCGAACTTTTCTTCGAAGCGGAGATGACAGCTGACTTTGGATAAATGATCTCGGATTGGTAGTCTTCGGCTTGGCAGGCGAGTTCAACAGTCTAGCCCCACACAATCGTGCATGATCTTCCTTTGTCCTAAGTACACAACTATGTCCCGAGGACTAAAAGCATATGCATGTCCAGCAAGGTACTGACAAATTTTCCCGAATCATCATGTTAATGATATCATGCATATCGGTCACAACTTACTTGAACCGCGGTTTCAGGCGACCCTTGGCATGTCATATCAAAACAGAGATCGTGCCCCGCGTTTTAAGGGATATCATCAATCGATTACTTCACCCCACGCGTCCACAACGGCTCGATCCATTTGAACCGTGGTGATTTTATTGGCGTAGTTAAGGGGACCCTTAACCTTTTACCAGCCTATAAAGGCCTCAGGTCGGTTAATCCTTTTCCCTCATGCTCTCTTCCTCCTCCAGCATCGAAACCTCCTCTGTATTCAGCGCTCGCAAACCCTTCCATCAAACTCCAAGCTCTTCCACCGCAATAGCAGATGCAGATCTGAAAGGGTAGTGGGTCCCTTGAAAGGTCGACGACGCCACCATCAACGAGCTCCGGGCAGCGGGTACATCCCCGAAGGCGTTGCTTGCAGAGCTCCGGAGCCTAATCAGCGCATCCCCACTCCCCAAGCCGGGGAGCAGGTCATCTTTATCTCCCACCTCGTCAGAGGTTTGGGCTTCCCCCTGCATCCCTTTGTGCGCGGGTTCTTTTCTTCTACGGGCTTGATTTCTAAAATCTTGCCCCGAATTCCGTTCTCCACCTCACTGCCTTCATCACGGTATGTGAGGCCTTCTTGAGGGTGCCGCCCCATTTTGGCCTTTGGCTGAAGACATTCCGTGTCAAGCCGAGGAGTGGTGGCGACCACGGTGGTGGCGGCTTCGCCGAATGCGGCGGCGCGATGATCAGCAAACTCCAGAGAGTGGAGTGGCTGGAGGGAACCTTTGTGGAAACGGTAAAGATGTGGCAGCGGGACTAGTTCTACATCACCGAGCCCCCCGCCGAGGATCAGGCCGAGCTCCCACCCTTTACGGGTCTGCCTCCAAGCAAGATGAACTCCTGGCAACCAAAGAGCTTGGAGTGGGGTGACTCCAAGGAGGTCACCATCCTCCAGAAGAGGATCTTCAATCTCAGGGACAGAGCCAAGTTGGTGGATGTGGTTGACGTGATACTACATCGCGACATCCTACCACTCCAACTTCGGGCTAGCCCAATGTGGCTCTACAAGCCCGAGGACCCTCGGACGATCCGCTGCTTCTTCCGCACCGATATGGACGGCATGTGGACCTCTCTCTTCAAGCTGAAGAAGAACGAGTTCCCCGAGAACGGGCCAGACATCAGCTACTAGGAGGCTCATGCCTCGAAAGAGGTAACCATCCATGTCGCTGACCCTTTACATCCGAAGTTGTGTTTTATATTTGACATATTTTCCTTCATATGCAGAAGTGGTTGGCTCGGGCAAAGAGCATTAGCCGCCCCGTGCCTTTGCTTGAAGGCGTCATCTCCCCCGATCTTTAGGTGTTGCTTGCCGTGGCACCCCAAAGGGCCCGGCCAAGGCTAAAAGGGATTTGGGGAGGAAAAGGAAGAAGTCGGGGAGTCTTCGGATCGGATCCCTCGGATTCCAAGTCCAAGTCCAAGAAGGCTGGCAGGAGCAAGCCGCCGCCGAGGAGGTACGTCCTTTAGCTTTTATCTTATGTTTCACACAGCGTCTCCTCTTGACTCTACTTTTCTAATTCACCCCTTTTGCCTTTTGCAGGACCCAGGGGACAGTCCCCAGTGACGGGGGATCGAGCGGGCTCCCTCCAGGCAGCTGATACGTCTCCAACGTATCTATAATTTTTGTTTGTTCCATGCTATTATATTATCTGTTTTGGATGTTTTATATGCATTAATATGCTATTTTATATTATTTTTGGGACTAACCTATTAACCTAGTGCCCAGTGCCAGTTTCTGTTTTTCCTTGTTTTTGAGTATTGCAGAAAAGGAATATCAAACGGAGTCCAAACGGAATAAAATTATATGCTAATTTTTCTTGGACCAGAAGGAACCCAGGAGGCTTCGAGAAGAGGCCAGAAGACCTACGGGTGGGCCACAAGCCACCAGGGCACGCCCCTGGGGGGGGGGGGGCGCCCCCCTGGCTTGTGGGCCCCCCGTAGGTCCTCCAACCCTAACTCTTCGCCTATAAATTCAGAAATATTCCCCCAATACCAAACAGAGCCACGAAAATACTTTTCCGCCGCCGCAAGCCTCTGTTCCCGTGAGATCCCATCTTGGGGCCTTTTCCGGCGATCTGCCGGAGGGGGATTCGATCACGGAGGGCCTCTACATCAACACCATTGCCCTTCCGATGATGCGTGAGTAGTTTACCTCAGACCTTCGGGTCCATAGCTAGTAGCTAGATGGCTTCTTCTCTCTCTATGTTCTTCAATACCATGTTCTCCATGATCTTCATGGAGATCTATCCGATGTAATACTCTTTTGCGGTGTGTTTGTCGAGATCCGATGAATTGTGGGTTTATGATCAGATTATCTATGAATATTATTTGAATCTTCTTTGAATTCTTATATGCATGATTTCATATCTTTGTAAGTCTCTTCGAGTTATTGGTTTGGTTTGGCCAACTAGATTGGTAATTCTTGCAATGGGAGAAGTGCTTAGTTTTGGGTTCAATCTTGCGGTGTCCTCACCCAGTGACAAAGTAGGGGTAGCGAGGCACGTATTTGTATTGTTGCCATCAAGAATAAAAAGATGGGGTTTTCATCATATTGCTTGAGTTTATCCCTCTACATCATGTCATCTTACTTAATGCGTTACTCTGTTCTTCATGAACTTAATACTCTAGATGCAGGCAGGAGTCGGTCGATGTGTGGAGTAATAGTAGTAGATGCAGAATCGTTTCGCTCTACTTGATACGGACGTGATGCCTATATGCATAATCATTGCCTTGGATATCGTCATAACTATGCGCTTTTCTATCAATTGCTCGACAGTAATTTGTTCACCCACCGTATTATTTTCCTTCAAGAGAGAAGCCTCTAGTGAAACCTATGGCCCCCGGGTCTATTTTCCATATTATATTTTCAGATCTATAAACTAAAAAACACAAAAATACTTTGCTGCAATTTATTTACTTTTATTTTATTTATCGTTTTAGTAATCTTTTATATCTATCTCTATCGGATCTCGTCCTTGCAAGTGACTGTGAAGGGATTGACAACCCCTTTATAGCGTTGGGTGCAAGTGTTTAATTGTTTGTGCAGGTGCATAGATTGGGGCCTTGATTGTACCTCCTACTGGATTGATACCTTGGTTCTCAAAACTGAGGGAAATACTTATCTACTTTGCTGCATCACCCTTTCCTCTTCAAGGGAAAACCACAACGCAAGCTCAAGAAGTAGCAAGAAGGATTCCTGGCGCCGTTGCCGGGGAGGATACATAGCAAGTCAAGAAAAGAACTCTCCCGTCAACTTGCCAATTTCTGGCGCCGTTGCCGGGGAGGATACATAGCAAGTCAAGACAAGAACTCTCCCATCAACTTGCCCATTTCTGGCGTGGTTGCCGGAGAGGTCTACATCAAGCCTACCAAGTACCCATCACAAACTCATCTCTTGCATTTCCATTATTTGCCATTTGCCTCTCGTTTTCTTCTCCCCCACTTCTAAAACGATTTTTAGAAAAAACCAAAAAGATTTGCCTTTTTATTCGCCCTTCTTCCGTTCGTCTTTTTGTTAGCTTTCCGGTTGCTAGATTTCCCGTATGGCTCGACCCAAGAGCTTTGATCCTTATTTTAGGAAATTGGAAGAGATTGAAAATAGTGCTAAAAGTTTCATGACTTTACAATATGAGTATAATAATCTCTTTAGAAACGAGCTTAAAGAACAAAAATCTTTGATGGAGTATATTAATAAAGAGCTTGATGATATGTCTAAGGAATTTTATGGTTTGAAATCTCAGTTTGCTCATCTTGAAAATCTAATAGGCCAAATTTCTGATACACAAGCTACTTTAGTGAATAAGATGGCCGCTAAACCGGAGTCTTTGAATAGTGATGAAGATCTTAAAGTGATTGATGTGACTCCTATTGAATCTTTGTTTTCCAATATAAATCTTGATAAAGATGGGGCTGGAGATAAGTCAACTTTAGTTAAAAGTCGTCTCAATGATTCGGAGTTTATAGATCTTAATGCTAAAATTGATAAAAATGGGATTGAAGAGGTCAAAACTTTAAATAGCAATGAACCCACTCTTTTGGATTTCAAGGACTTTAATTATGATAGTTGTTCTTTGATTGATTGTATTTCCTTGTTGCAATCCATGTTGAATTCTCTGCATGCTTATAATCAAAATAAAGCTTTTACTAAACATATCGTTGATGCTATGATGAAATATTTTGAAGAAAAACTTGAGTTGGAAGTTTCTATACCTAGAAAGCTTTATGATGAGTGGGAACCTACTATTAAGATTAAAATTAAAGATTATGAGTGACATGCTTTGTGTGATTTGGGTGCTAGTGTTTCCACAATTCCGAAAACTTTATGCGATGTGCTAGGTTTCCATGAACTTGATGATTGCTCTTTAAATTTGCATCTAGCGGATTCCACTATTAAGAAACCTATGGGAAGGATTAATGATGTTCTTATTGTTGCAAATAGGAATTATGTGCCCGTAGATTTCATTGTTCTTGATATAGATTGTAATCCTACATGTCCTATTATTCTTGGTAGACCTTTCCTTAGAACGATCGGTGCAATTATTGATATGAAAGAAGGAAACATTAGATTCCAATTTCCGTTAAGGAAAGTCATGGAACACTTCCCAAGAAATAAAATTAAATTACCATATGAATCTATTATGAGAGCTACTTATGGATTGCTTACCAAAGATGATAATACCTAGATCTATTGCGTTATGCCTAGCTAGGGGCATTAAACAATAGCGCTTGTTGGGAGGCAACCCAATTTTATTTTTATGTTTTTGTTTTAGTTTCTGTTCTTGAATAAATTACACATTATTACCTCTGTAGTAATTGTGTTTTAGTGTTTTAATTAGTGTTTGAGCCAACTAATACCTTTGGGATGGTTTACGGTGATTGTTGATTTGATCTTGCTGAAAAACAGAAACTTTCGCGCTCAGTCCAGGAATTTTATAAATTCACCAGAGCGTCGAGTCTGAAATTTTTACACAAGATTGATATACAAATTTCCCAGATTTTCCTAATTTTTCAGAATTTTTGGAGTTACAGAAGTATTCGAAGTTTCCAGATTTCTACAGACTGTTCTATTTTTGACAGATTCTGTTTTCTTTGTGTTGTTTGCTTATTTTGATGTATCTATGGGTTGTATCGGGGGGAATGAACCATGGAGAAGTTGGAATACAGTAGATATTACACCAATATAAATAAAGAATGAGTTCACAACAGTACCTAAAGTGGTGATTTATTTTTCTTATACTAACGGATCTCACGAGTTTTCTGTTGAGTTTTGTGTTGTGAAGTTTTCAAGTTTTGGGTAAAGATTTGATGGACTATGGAATAAGGAGTGGCAAGAGCCTAAGCTTGGGGATGCCCAAGGCAAACCAAGGAATATTCAAGGATACCAAAAAGCCTAAGCTTGGGGATGCCCCGGAAGGCATCCCCTCTTTCGTCTTCAATCCATCGGTAAATTTACTTGAGGCTATATTTTTATTCACCACATGATGTGTTTTTTGCTTGGAGCGTCTTGTATGATATGAGTCTTTGCTTTTTAGTTTGCCGCAATCATCCTTGCTGCACACATATTTTGAGAGAGACACGCATGAATCGTGAATTTATTAGAATACTCTATGTGCTTCACTTATATCTTTTGAGGTAGGCAATTTTGCTCTAGTGCTTCACTTATATCTTTTTAGAGCACGGTGGTGTTTTATTTTATAGAAATAATTGAACTCTTGTACCTCACTTATATTATTTTGAGAGTCTTTAAATAGCATGGTAATTGGTTTAGGTTATGAATTTAGTCCTATTATAATGGGCATCCAAGAGGGATATAATAAAAACTTTCATATAAAGTGCATTGAATACTATGAGAAGTTTGATTCCTTATGATTGTTTTGAGATATAAAGATGGTAATATTAGAGAGATGCTAGTGAGTAATTATGGATTGGTAAAAATACTTGTGTTAAAAGTTTGTGATTCCCGTAGCATGCACGTATGGTGAACCGTTATGTAACGAAGTCGGAGCATGATTTGTTTATTGATTGTCATCCTTTGTGTGAGGGTCGGGAGCACGCGATGGTTAACTCCTACCAACCTCTCCCCTAGGAGCATGCGTCTAATACTTTGCTTCGATAACTAATAGACTTTTGCAATAAGTATGTGAGTTCTTTATGACTAATGTGAGTCCATGGATTACACGCACTTTCACCCTTCCACTTTTGCTAGCCTCTCTAGTACCGCGCAACTTTTGCCGGTGCATTAAACCCACCATATACCCTTTCTCAAAACAGCCATCATACCTACCTATTATGGCATTTCCATAGCCATTCCAAGATATATTGCCATGCAACTTCCACCGTTCCGTTTATCATGACACGCACCATCATTGTCATATTGCTTTGCATGATCGTAAGACAGCTAGCGTGATGTTTTCGTTATTGTCATTTGCTATGCTAGATCATTGCACATCCCGGTATAGCGCCGGAGGCATTCATATAGAGTCATGTTTTGTTCTAAGTATCGAGTTGTAATTCTTGAGTTGTAAGTAAATAAAAGTGTGATGATCATCATTATTAGAGCATTGTCCCATGTGAGGAAAGGACGGAAGCTATGATTCCCTCACAAATTGGGATGAGACTCCGGACTTTAAAAATAATAAAAGAGGCCAATGAAGCCCAAATAAAAAAAGAGGCCAAAGATGCCCACCAAAAAAACGAGAGAAAAGAGAGAAGGGACAATGCTACTATCTTTTTTCCACACTTGTGCTTCAAAGTAGCACCATGATCTTCATGATAGAGAGTCTCCTATTTTGTCACTTTCATATACTAGTGGGAATTTTTCATTATATAACTTGGTTTGTATATTCCAATGATGGGCTTCCTCAAATTGCCCTAGGTCTTCGTGAGCAAGCGAGTCGGATGCACACCCACTTAGTTTCCTTTTTGAGCTTTCATACACTTATAGCTCTAGTGCATCTGTTGCATGGCAATCCCTACTCACTCACATTGATATCTATTGATGGGCATCTCCATAGCCCGTTGATACGCCTAGTTGATGTGAGACTATCTTCTCCTTTTTCCTCACAACCTCCACCATATTCTATTCCACCTATAGTGCTATATCCATGGCTCATGCTCATGTATTGCGTGAAAGTTGAAAAGGTTTGAGAACATAAAAAGTGTGAAACAATTGCTTGACTTGTCATCGGGGTTGTGCATGATTTAAATACTTTGTGTGGGTAAGATGGAGCATAGCCAGACCTTATGATTTTGTAGGGATAACTTTCTTTGGCCATGTTATTTTGAAAAGACACGATTGCTTTGTTAGTATGCTTGAAGTATTATTGTTTTTATGTCAACATTAAACTTTTGTTTTGAATCTTATGGATCTGAACATTCATGCCACACTAAAGAATATTACATGGATAAATATGTTAGGTAGCATTCCACATCAAAAATTCTGTTTTTATCATTTACCTACTCGAGGACGAGCAGGAATTAAGCTTGGGGATGCTGATACGTCTCCAACGTATCTATAATTTTTGATTGTTCCATGCTATTATATTATCTGTTTTGGATGTTTTATATGCATTAATATGCTATTTTATATTATTTTTGGGACTAACCTATTAACCTAGTGCCCAGTGCCAGTTTCTGTTTTTTCCTTGTTTTTGAGTATTGCAGAAAAGGAATATCAAACGGAGTCCAAACGGAATAAAATTCTACGCTGATTTTTCTTGGACCAGAAGGAACCCAGGAGGCTTCGAGAAGAGGCCAGAAGACCTACGGGTGGGCCACAAGCCACCAGGGCGCGCCCCTGGGGGGGGCACCCCCCTGGCTTGTGGGCCTCCCGTAGCTCCTCCAACCCTAACTCTTCGCCTATAAATTTAGAAATATTCCCCCAATACCAAACAGAGCAATGCAAATACTTTTCCGCCGCCGCAAGCCTCTGTTCCCATGAGATCCCATCTTGGGGCCTTTTCCGGCGATCTGCCAGAGGGGGATTCGATCACGGAGGGCCTCTACATCAACACCATTGCCCTTCCGATGATGCGTGAGTAGTTTACCTCAGACCTTCGGGTCCATAGCTAGTAGCTAGATGGCTTCTTCTCTCTCTATGTTCTTCAATACCATGTTCTCCATGATCTTCATGGAGATCTATCCGATGTAATACTCTTTCGCGGTGTGTTTGTCGAGATCCGATGAATTGTGGGTTTATGATCAGATTATCTATGAATATTATTTGAATCTTCTCTGAATTCTTATATGCATGATTTCATATCTTTGTAAGTTTCTTTGAGTTATTGGTTTGGTTTGGCCAACTAGATTGGTAATTCTTGCAATGGGAGAAGTGCTTAGTTTTGGGTTCAATCTTGCGGTATCCTCACCCAGTGACAAAGTAGGGGTAGCGAGGCACGTATTTGTATTGTTGCCATCAAGGATAAAAATACATGCTTTTCATCATATTGCTTGAGTTTATCACACTACATCATGTCATCTTACTTAATGCGTTACTCTGTTCTTCATGAACTTACTACTCTAGATGCAGGCAGGAGTCGGTCGATGTGTGGAGTAATAGTAGTAGATGCAAAATCGTTTCGGTCTACTTGATAAGGACGTGATGCCTATATGCATAATCATTGCCTTGGATATCGTCATAACTATGCGCTTTTCTATCAATTGCTCGACAGTAATTTGTTCACCCACCGTATTATTTTCCTTCAAGAGAGAAGCCTCTAGTGAAACCTATGGCCCCCGGGTCTATTTTCCATATTATATTTTCAGATCTTAATGCGTTACTCTGTTCTTCATGAACTTAATACGGATGTCACCAGCGAGCCCACCACCGCGTCACCACCACCTACTTTGCAGGCGAAGACCACCTTTCGTCAGGATAATATGTACCTCCTGTCCCCTTTCAAAATTGGCCGTTGTGGGATTCCTTCCCGCCATTGCCACAAGGGAAGAGGACCCGGGCCGCTATAAATAGAGGCTAGGCTGCTCTGTAGAGCGGGACGATGAGACAACCACCCGCAAACACACCGCGAGGCAAGACGCCACTGTACTAGTTCATCCATAAACCTCCTCGCGAGGCAATCCACCAAAGGCAGGAGTAGGGTTTTACGCTTCGCAGCGGCCCGAACCTGGGTAAACTCTCGTGTGCTATCTTCTTCCTCGCCATCGAGCGGGGGTATCGTGCTGTGGGCTTTGTGGGGGTGAAGCTGTTGGAGATCTTCGCACACGCCCCTGGGTTCGAACTCCTTAGGGTTTTGCGGAGCCCGAAATCCGACATTTGGCGCGCCAGGTAGGGGGTGTGTAGAAGTCTTGTTGGAAATATGCCCTAGAGGCAATAATAAATTGGTTATTATTATATTTCCTTGTTCATGATAATCGTTTATTATCCATGCTATAATTGTATTGATTGGAAACTCAAATACATGTGTGGGTACATAGACAACACTGTGTCCCTAGTAAGCCTCTAGTTGACTAGCTTGTTGATCAAAGATGGTTAAGGTTTCCTAGCCATGGACATGAGATGTCATTTGATAACGGGATCACATCATTAGGAGAATGATGTGATGGACAAGACCCAAACTGTAAACGTAGCATTTGATCGTGTCAGTTTATTGCTATTGTTTTCTGCATGTCAAGTATCTATTCCTATGACCATGAGATCATGCAACTCCCTGACATCGGAGGAGTACCTTGTGTGTATCAAACGTCGCAACGTAACTGGGCGACTATAAAGGTGCTCTACAGGTATCTCCGAGGATGTCTGTTGGGTTGGCATGGATCAAGACTGGGATTTGTTACTCCGTATGACGGAGAGGTATCTCAGGGCCCACTCGGTAATACAACATCACAATGAGCCTTGCAAGCAATGTGACTAAAGTGTTAGCCACGAGATCTTGTATTACGGAACGAGTAAAGAGACTTGCCGGTAACGAGATTGAACTAGGTATAGAGATACCGACGATCGAATCTCGGGCAAGTAACATACCGAAGAACAAAGGGAACAGCATACGGGATTAACTGAATCCTTGACATAGAGGTTCGACCGATAAAGATCTTCGTAGAATATGTAGGAGCCAATATGGGCATCCAGGTCCCGCTATTGGTTATTGGCCGTAGAGGTGTCTCGGTCATGTCTACATAGTTCTCGAACCCGCAGGGTCTACACACTTAACGTTTGGTGACGATTAGTATAATTGAGTTATTATGTTGGTGACCGAAAGTTGTTCGGAGTCCCGGATAAGATCCCGGACATGACGAGGATCTCCGGAATAGTCCGGAGGTAAAGATTGATATATGTGATAATAGTGTTTCGATCTCCGGAAGAGTTCCAGAGTTCACCGGAAGGGGTTCCGGATGTTTACCGAAGTGTTCGGGTGCAGCAACACTTTATATGAGCCAAAGGGATAAAGCCCACAAGGTATTGGAAAGTGCAAAAGTAGTTTTGCTGCCGCGTAAGCGGTACTACCGCTTGGTGAAGCGGTACTACCGCCCGAGCGGTACTACCGCTTGTGTGAAGCGGTACTACCGCCCGAGCGGTACTACCGCTTGTGTGAAGCGGTACTACCGCTTGTGCGCGGCTGTGCACGGTTCGGCAGGGATCCGAGTTGGACTCTTTCCCTGCGGGCCAAACCGACCTTGTGCGGGCAAAACCGACCCGGAGGAGGCTTTTACTCCAAGTTTAGACCCCAAGGCTCAACATATAAATAGAGGGGCAGGGCTAGCACACGGGACACATCAGGATTTCCCAAGCCGTGTGCCGGCAACCCTAGCCCTCTAGTTCCTCCGTCATAATCTCCGTAGTGCTTGGCGAAGCCCTGCAGAGATTGTTCCTCACCACCATCACCACGCCGTCGTGCTGCTGGAACTCAACCACTACTTCACCATCGCTCGCTGGATCGAGGAGGTGAAGGCGTCATCAAGCCGTACGTGTGTTGAACGCGGAGGTGCCGTCCGTTCGGCGCTAGTTCGTGATCGGATCGAGGGACGACTTGCGATTTGGATCGCGGAGACGTTCGACTACATCAACCGCGTTTCTTAAACGCTTCCGCTTAGCGATCTACAAGGGTATGTAGATTCACTCTCCCTCTCGTAGATGCTCATCACCATGGATAGATCTTGTGTGTGCGTAGGAAAATTTTTGTTTCCCATGCAACGTTCCCCAACAGTGGCATCATGAGCCAGGTCTATGCGTAGATGAGATCTCGAGTAGAACACAAACGAGTTGTGGGCGTGGTTGTATACATATTGCTTGCCGTTACTAGTTGATATTTGATTCGGCGGTACTGTGAGATGAAGCGGCCCGGACCGACATTACGCGTACACTTACGCGAGACAGGTTCCTTCAACTAACATGTAACTTCGTTGCATAAAGATGGCTAGCGGGTGTCTGTCTCTCTCACTTTAGTTGAATCGATTTCAATGAAGAGGGTTCTTTTAGAAGATCAAAAAGCAATCACTACACCACGTTGTGGTTTTGCGTAGGTAAGAACGGTTCTTGCAAACCCGTAGCAGCCACGTAAAATTTGCAACAACAATTAGAGGACGTCTAACTTGTTTTTGCAGGGTATGTTGTGATGTGATATGGCCAATTACATGATGAGATATATGTGATGTATGAGATGATCATGTGTTGTATAGAATATCACGACTTGCATGTCGATGAGTACGGCAACTGGCAGGAGCCATAGAGTTGTCTTTAATTATTGTATGACCTGCGTGTCAATCATTAAGCGCTATGTAATGCTTTACTTTATCGCTAAACGTTAGCAATAGTCGTAGAAGCAACAGTCGGCGCGACAACCTTATGGTGACACGTTGATGGAGATCAAGATGATGGAGATCATGGTGTCATGCCGGTGACGATGGAGATCATGCCGGTGCTTTGGAGATGGAGATCAAAAGCACAAGTTCATGGCCATATCATGTCACTTATGATTTGCATGTGATGTTAATCCTTTTATGCATCTTATTTTGCTTAGGACGACGGTAGCATTATAAGGTGA
Source organism: Elymus sibiricus (assembly GCA_039707655.1). Lineage (NCBI taxonomy): Eukaryota > Viridiplantae > Streptophyta > Magnoliopsida > Poales > Poaceae > Elymus > Elymus sibiricus. Next base: position 130,173,108 of record CM077667.1, read on the forward strand.
TCCCTCACTTAAATTTCAAGATAAATTGTGTTCTCCCCAAGTGTGCACTGTTGCGAAAGTTCGTCGTTTCGAGACACGCCGTGATGATCGGGTGTGATAGACTCTACGTTCGCATACAACGGGTGCAAGCCATGTTGCACGTGCGGAACACTCGGGTTAAACTTGACGAGCCTAGCATGTACAGACATGGCCTCGGAACACAAGAGACCGAAAGGTCGAACATGAGTCATATAGTAGATATGATCAACATGAAGATGTTCACCATTGAAACCACCTCAACTCACGTGATGATCGGACTTGAGTTGGTGGATTTGGATCATGTTACACTCGAATGACCGGAGGGATGTCAATTTGAGTGGGAGTTTTTAAGTAATATGATTAACTAAACTCATTATCTAGAACAATAGTCTAAGTTGTCTTTGCTATATTTATGTTGTAGATCATGGCTCGCGCAGTAGCACCCCTGAATTTTAATGCGTTCCTAGAGAAAGCTAAGTTGAAAGATGATGGAAGTAACTTTGTGGACTGGGCCCGTAATCTAAGGATTATCCTTACGGCTTCCCAGAAGGCTTATGTCCTTGATGCACCGCTTGGTGATCCACCCGCTCCAGTTGAGTCTCTAGACGTTGTGAACGCCTGGCAGGCTCGTTCTGATGATTACTCAATAGTTCAATGTGCAATGTTGTATGGCTTAGAACCGGGACTTCAAAGACGTTTTGAACGTCATGGAGCATATGAGATGTTCCAGGAGTTGAAGTTTATCTTTCAGAAGAATGCCCGGATCGAGAGATATGAGATCTCCGATAAGTTCTATGCTTGCAAGATGGAGGAGAACGGGTCTATCAGTGATCACGTGCTCAGAATGTCTGGGTACTCCACCCGTCTGGCTGAGTTAGGGATGCCCCTTCCGCCAGAGGCTATCACTGACAGAGTTCTTCAATCATTGCCACCTAGCTACAAGAGCTTCGTGTTGAACTATAACATGCACGGGATGAACAAGTCAGTCGCCGAGCTGTTTGCGATGCTGAAAGCCACTGAGTCTGAAATTCAGAAGGAGCATCAAGTGTTGATGGTCAATAAAACCACTAGTTTCAAGAAAAATGGCAAGGGTAAGAAGGGTAACTCCAAGAAGAGTGGCAAAGCAGTTGCTCCTCTCGTGAAGAAACCCAAGGCTGGACCCAAACCAGAAACTGTGTGTTTTCATTGCAAGGGAACTGGACACTGGAAGCGGAATTGCCCCAAGTATTTGGCTGACAAGAAGGCGGCCAACAACAAACAAGGTATATATGATATACATGTTATTGATGTGTACCTTACCAACTCTCGTTGTAGTGCCTGGGTATTTGATACCGGTGCGGTTGCTCATATTTGCAACTCAAAACAGGAACTGCGGAATAGACGGAGGCTGGCAAAGGACGAAGTGACGATGCGCGTGGGAAATGGTTCCAAGGTTGATGTGATCGCCGTCGGCACGCTCGCTCTTCGATTACCGTCGGGATTAGTGATGAACCTAAATAAGTGTTATTTGGTGCCTGCGTTAAGCATGAACATTATATCTGGATCTTGTTTATTGCGAGACGGTTACTCATTTAAATCAGAGAATAATGGTTGTTCTATTTATATGAGTAATATCTTTTATGGTCATGCACCCGATGTGAGGGGTTTATTCTTATTGAATCTCGATAGTAATGATACACATGTTCATAACATTGATGCCAAAAGATGTAGAATTGATAATGATAATACCACTTTCTTGTGGCACTGCCGTTTAGGTCATATTGGCGTAAAACGCATGAGGAAGCTCCATGCTGATGGACTTTTGGAGTCACTTGATTTTGAATCACTTGACACATGTGAGCCATGCCTCATGGGCAAGATGACTAAAACGCCGTTCTCTGGAACAATGGAACGGGCAAGTGACTTATTGGAAATCATACATACTGATGTGTGCGGTCCGATGAGTATTGAGGCGCGCGGTGGTTATCGTTACTTTCTCACCTTCACTGATGACTTAAGTAGATATGGGTATATTTACTTAATGAAACACAAGTCTGAAACATTTGAAAAGTTCAAACAATTTCAGAGTGAAGTTGAGAATCATCGTAACAAGAAGATTAAATTCCTACGATCTGATCGAGGGGGAGAATATCTGAGTTATGAGTTTGGCAGTCACTTAAGACAGTGTGGAATTGTTTCACAATTGACACCGCCTGGAACACCACAGCGTAATGGTGTGTCCGAACGTCGTAATCGAACCTTATTGGATATGGTGCGATCTATGATGTCTCTTGCCGATTTGCCACTATCGTTTTGGGGTTATGCATTAGAGACAGCTGCATTCACTTTAAATAGGGCACCATCGAAATCCGTTGAGACAACGCCATATGAACTTTGGTTTGACAAGAAGCCAAAGCTGTCGTTTCTTAAAGTTTGGGGATGTGATGCTTATGTCAAAAAGCTTCAGCCTGAAAAGCTGGAACCCAAAGCGGAGAAATGCGTCTTCATAGGATACCCAAAAGAGACAATTGGGTATACCTTCTACCTCAGATCCGAGGGCAAAGTGTTTGTCGCTAAAAACGGAACATTTCTTGAGAAAGAGTTTCTCTCGAAAGAATTGAGTGGGAGGAAGATAGAACTTGATGAGGTTGTTGAACCTTTACTTCAACCTGAGAGTAGCGCAGCGCAGAAAGTTGTTTCTGTGGAGCCTACATTAGCTGAAGAGGAAGTTAATGATGATGATCATGAAGCTTTGGATCAAGTTGCTATCGAACCTCGTAGGTCGACAAGGACGCGTACTGCTCCTGAGTGGTACGGCAACCCTGTCTTAGAGGTCATGTTGTTAAACAACGATGAACCTACGAGCTATGGGGAAGCGATAATGGGCCCGGATTCCGAGAAGTGGTTAGAGGCCATGAAATCCGAGATGGGATCCATGTATGAAAACAAAGTCTGGACTTTGGAAGTATTACCTGAAGGGCATAAGGCCATTCAGAACAAATGGATCTTTAAGAGGAAGACGGACGCGGACGGTAATGTCACCGTCTATAAAGCTCGACTTGTGGCAAAGGGTTTTTCACAAGTTCAAGGAGTTGACTACGATGAGACCTTCTCACCCGTAGCGATGCTTAAGTCCGTCAGAATCATGTTAGCAATAGCTGCCTTTTTCGATTATGAAATTTGGCAGATGGATGTCAAAACAGCGTTCCTTAACGGTTACCTTAAGGAAGAGTTGTATATGATGCAACCAGAAGGTTTTGTCGATCCAGAGAATGCTGACAAAGTTTGCAAACTCCAGCGATCCATTTATGGACTGGTGCAAGCATCTCGGAGTTGGAATCTTCGTTTTGATGAGGTGATCAAAGCGTTCGAGTTTATACAAGTTTACGGAGAAGCTTGTATTTACAAGAAAGTGAGTGGGAGCTCTATAGCGTTTCTAATATTATATGTGGATGACATATTGCTGATTGGAAACAATATAGAAATGTTGGAAAGCGTAAAGGAATATTTGAACAAGAGTTTTTCAATGAAGGACCTAGGAGAAGCTGCTTTCATATTAGGCATCAAGATCTATAGAGATAGATCGAGACGCTTAATAGGACTTTCACAAAGCACATACCTTGATAAGATTTTGAAGAAGTTCAAAATGGATCAGTCCAAGAAGGGGTTCTTGCCTGTTTTGCAAGGTGTGAAGTTGAGTAAGACTCAATGCCCAGTGACTGCAGAAGATAGAGAAAAGATGAGTGTCATCCCCTATGCTTCAGCCATAGGCTCTATCATGTATGCAATGCTGTGCACAAGACCCGATGTCAGCCTTGCCATAAGTATGGTCGGAAGGTTTCAAAGTGATCCAGGAATGGAACACTGGACGGCGGTCAAGAATATCCTGAAGTACCTGAAAAGGACTAAGGACATGTTTCTCGTTTATGGAGGTGATCAAGAGCTCGTCGTAAAGGGTTACGTCGATGCAAGCTTTGACACTGATCCGGATGACTCTAAGTCGCAAACCGGATACGTATTTATTCTTAATGGGGGTGCGGTTAGCTGGTGCAGTTCCAAGCAAAGCGTGGTAGCAGATTCTACATGCGAAGCGGAGTACATCGCTGCCTCGGAGGCGGCGAAGGAAGGTGTCTGGATGAAGGAGTTCATGACAGATCTTGGAGTAGTGCCTAGTGCGCTTAACCCAATGACTCTGTTTTGTGATAATACTGGTGCCATTGCTCTAGCCAAGGAACCAAGATTTCACAAGAGGACCAGACACATAAAGCGACGTTTCAATTCCATCCGCGATTACATCAAGGAGGACGACATAAATATTTGCAAAGTACACACGGATCTAAATGTTGCAGATCCGATGACTAAACCTCTTCCAAGGGCTAAACATGAACAACACCAGAACTGCATGGGTGTTCGATTCATTACAATGTAAATCACATAGTGATGTGAACTAGATTATTGACTCTAGTGCAAGTGGGAGACTGTTGGAAATATGCCCTAGAGGCAATAATAAATTGGTTATTATTATATTTCCTTGTTCATGATAATCGTTTATTATCCATGCTATAATTGTATTGATTGGAAACTCAAATACATGTGTGGGTACATAGACAACACTGTGTCCCTAGTAAGCCTCTAGTTGACTAGCTTGTTGATCAAAGATGGTTAAGGTTTCCTAGCCATGGACATGAGATGTCATTTGATAACGGGATCACATCATTAGGAGAATGATGTGATGGACAAGACCCAAACTGTAAACGTAGCATTTGATCGTGTCAGTTTATTGCTATTGTTTTCTGCATGTCAAGTATCTATTCCTATGACCATGAGATCATGCAACTCCCTGACATCGGAGGAGTACCTTGTGTGTATCAAACGTCGCAACGTAACTGGGCGACTATAAAGGTGCTCTACAGGTATCTCCGAGGATGTCTGTTGGGTTGGCATGGATCAAGACTGGGATTTGTTACTCCGTATGACGGAGAGGTATCTCAGGGCCCACTCGGTAATACAACATCACAATGAGCCTTGCAAGCAATGTGACTAAAGTGTTAGCCACGAGATCTTGTATTACGGAACGAGTAAAGAGACTTGCCGGTAACGAGATTGAACTAGGTATAGAGATACCGACGATCGAATCTCGGGCAAGTAACATACCGAAGAACAAAGGGAACAGCATACGGGATTAACTGAATCCTTGACATAGAGGTTCGACCGATAAAGATCTTCGTAGAATATGTAGGAGCCAATATGGGCATCCAGGTCCCGCTATTGGTTATTGGCCGTAGAGGTGTCTCGGTCATGTCTACATAGTTCTCGAACCCGCAGGGTCTACACACTTAACGTTTGGTGACGATTAGTATAATTGAGTTATTATGTTGGTGACCGAAAGTTGTTCGGAGTCCCGGATAAGATCCCGGACATGACGAGGATCTCCGGAATAGTCCGGAGGTAAAGATTGATATATGTGATAATAGTGTTTCGATCTCCGGAAGAGTTCCAGAGTTCACCGGAAGGGGTTCCGGATGTTTACCGAAGTGTTCGGGTGCAGCAACACTTTATATGAGCCAAAGGGATAAAGCCCACAAGGTATTGGAAAGTGCAAAAGTAGTTTTGCTGCCGCGTAAGCGGTACTACCGCTTGGTGAAGCGGTACTACCGCCCGAGCGGTACTACCGCTTGTGTGAAGCGGTACTACCGCCCGAGCGGTACTACCGCTTGTGTGAAGCGGTACTACCGCTTGTGCGCGGCTGTGCACGGTTCGGCAGGGATCCGAGTTGGACTCTTTCCCTGCGGGCCAAACCGACCTTGTGCGGGCAAAACCGACCCGGAGGAGGCTTTTACTCCAAGTTTAGACCCCAAGGCTCAACATATAAATAGAGGGGCAGGGCTAGCACACGGGACACATCAGGATTTCCCAAGCCGTGTGCCGGCAACCCTAGCCCTCTAGTTCCTCCGTCATAATCTCCGTAGTGCTTGGCGAAGCCCTGCAGAGATTGTTCCTCACCACCATCACCACGCCGTCGTGCTGCTGGAACTCAACCACTACTTCACCATCGCTCGCTGGATCGAGGAGGTGAAGGCGTCATCAAGCCGTACGTGTGTTGAACGTGGAGGTGCCGTCCGTTCGGCGCTAGTTCGTGATCGGATCGAGGGACGACTTGCGATTTGGATCGCGGAGACGTTCGACTACATCAACCGCGTTTCTTAAACGCTTCCGCTTAGCGATCTACAAGGGTATGTAGATTCACTCTCCCTCTCGTAGATGCTCATCACCATGGATAGATCTTGTGTGTGCGTAGGAAAAATTTTGTTTCCCATGCAACGTTCCCCAACAAGTCTTCCTCAAGCCTCGCTCTTCCTCCACCTCACAGCCCCCATGGCTGACGCTCGCCGAGCTCGCACCGAGCGCCGTGCTGCTTGCGTCGCCCAGACGGTGCCCGTGGGCCGCACCGCCTCGCGCCGGTCCGCCTCTCCTGTGGACAACGCTGCCACGGGCCCGGAAGCCCACGAGCAGCATGACTCATCGCAGCCGGTCACCGCGCGGCGCGACGGCCGCACTGCTACTCCGTCAATCGTTCCAGCTACCGGGTCGTCATCCCACGCTCGCCCCGGGCCGGCGCGTGAGTCGGGCGCACTCCTCATGGCGCGCGAGCTGTTGTGCTACCGCCCTGCCCCCAACCGCATCGACGACTGGCTCGGGCGCGTCACAGAGCTCGTCAGCGCCGCCGGCGACGCCTCAACGCTCTCCTACTCGTTCCGGCCTCAGCCCTCCCTTGCGGGCGACGAGGCCCACGATGTGCCGCCCCCTCCTCCCTAGCGCGACGTCGACCCCGAGCCCAGGCGTGAGGTACGCCCGCGCGACCAGCCACGCAGGCCCCCGGCGAGGGCGAGAGATGAAGTAAGCTGCCAGGTGGTGCCGCGGCCGCGTGCTGACGCGCGCGCACTCCCCGCGCCGCTGCATCAGTGACGCGACCGGGCGCCCCTCGAAGCACCCACGCAGGAACATCAAGACCGGGCCCCTCCCGGGTGCGCGGCGCCTGTAGGCCCAGTGGGTTGCCGCGCCATCGCCCCGGGCCTCCATCCGACCGTGTGGCCCTACAAGTTCAAGCCTGACCTACCTCCTCGCTACGACGGCACCCCAGATCCCACCGAGTTCTTACAGCTCTACTCGCTGAGCATCCAGGCGGCCGGCGGGGACGACAAGGTCATGGCGACCTGGTTCCCCATGGCACTCAAGGGTGGTGCGCTCTCCTGGCTCCTCAACTTCCCGGAGGGGTCAATCACCTCCTGGGAAGACCTGCGTGAGCGCTTCGTCGTCAACTTCCAAGGCACCCGCGACCGCGCGCTTGGAGTGGGTGACCTCCGTCGCGTGAAGCAACAGCCCGACGAGACTCTGCACAAGTTCATACAGCACTTCACGACTACCCGCCTCAAGATCCCGAGGGCGTCAGACGAGGCCATCATCTCGGCATTCACCAACGGCGTCAGGGACCTCAGGATGAGGGAGGAGCTCGCCATCCACGACGACCTGAGCTCGGCGTTGGATATGTTCAACTTGGCGAACAAATGTGCGAAGGCCGAAGAGGGCCGCCTCTCCCTCCGCGAGCTTCCGGAGGCGGAACCCGAGGACAAGAAGACCAAGACCAAGGAGCCGAAGAAAAAGGCCCCCGCGGTGCTGGCGGCTGAACCCGAGGCAAAGCACAGCTGAGACGACGAACCCCCCGTGGGAGGGCGACCATTCTGCATCTTCCACGGCACCAACAGCCACAACACCGTCGACTGTCAGGAGCTCAGGGTGGTCCACGACGAACACTTCGGTCGGCGCCCTGGGTGAAGCGACCGGGGCTACGGACGCGATGGAAGCCGCGGCGAAGGCCGCTGGGACAATCGAGACTCGCGCCAGGAGTGGCGAGACCGGCCTCGGGAGGACTGTTGGCGCGATCAAGCTCGGGAGGACCGCTGGCGCGACGAACCTCCGGAGGGGTCACGGCGTGGCCAGCCTCGCGAGGCCCGTCCTCGTGAGGCCGGTCTTCCCCCTCTTCCGCCGCTACCCAGGAGGAAGGAAGAAGACAGGCAGAACGACAGGGCTGGGGGCTTCCAGGAGGTTAGGGCAATAGCTTGCTTCCTGGGCGGCGCCCAAGCCCCGGCATCGAACCACATCTTCAAGCAGTTTTCATGGGAGGTGAACGCGGCTCTCCCGAAGCTCGAGGTTGCACGCCCGCTCAAGTGGTCCTAGTGTGCCATCACCTTTGACTCCAAGGATCAGCTCAGATGTTCAGCCATGGCGGGCGCACTCCCCATGCTATGCACGCCCACCATCAGCAATGTCCTCATCACCAAGACACTCATCGACGGCGGTGCCGGGCTCAACGTCCTCTCCATTGAGACGTTTGAGACGCTCCAAGTGCCATACGACCAGCTCATGCCAACCAAGCCCTTCTCCGGAGTCACTGACAGCTCCACGGTCCCCATCGGGCAAGTGCGCCTACCCGTCACCTTCGGCGGGCGCAACAACTACCACACCGAGCTCATCGTCTTTGACGTCGCCCACATCCACCTCCCGTACAACGCGATCCTTGGGTTCCCAGCCCTCGCCAAGTTCATGGCGGTGACCCACCATGGCTACAACGTCCTCACACTAGTACAAAACAGGGCTTTGGTCCAGGCCAGATCAGAGCATTAGTCCCGGTTCTGTTACGAACCGGGACTAATGGGTGCATTAGTCCCGGTTCGAGCGACGCAGGCATCAGTCCCGGTTCGAACGGGACCTTTAGTCCCGGTTGGAGAGACCAACCGGGACTAAAGGGGCTTCGAACGGTGCCAGCCCCTTTAGTCCCGGTTGGTGTTACCAACCGGGACTAAAGGTCCAACCCCTTTAGTACCAACCGGGACTAAAGGTTGGACCTTTAGTCCCGGTTGGTAACACCAACCGGGACTAAAGGAGTTCTGAAAGTTTTTTTTTCCTGTTTTTACATTTGTTTTCTGTTTTTAGTTTCTGTTTTAAATTGCTTATATCTTTTAAGATATTTGATGTTTTTGAGTGATTCTTTTTGCATTAGATTCAAAATTTTGTCTAGTTTCTGTTTGTGCCATTAGTTTTCAAATTTGAATGGTTTAAATTTGAATTTGTTCAAATTTTCTTCAAACCCTAGATTGTGAATAACTTGAGTTTACAAAAAGGTTTTAATTTAATTCTTTTTTCTCCTAGTCACGTGTTAGATTGTTGTCACAGTAAGATTTATTTGGTTATTTTTAGAATAATTTAAATTAGGATTTTAATTAAAACAATAATGTTTTGCTTATATAGTTGTTTTAGTCATTTAATTGTTGTTTTTTATTATTTTTAGTTAGTTCTTTCTGTAGATTTTAACATGTTGTAGTATGGTGCATATTGAATGGACAAAAAGTGTGGAGTTGAAATAAGTTAAAAAAAATGAAATGCCTTTGTAACAGACGAGTTTTCGTCCGAAACCTTGATACTTCGAAGGAGATGGTCCAGTTTGTACACGAAGTGCATCCAGTTTTTACCGTAATCCTCTCAACTTTTTAGCACAAGCTATGTGGGTGAAATGATGATACCATGCCAAGTTTCAACCTTTTCAGAGTTCATTTGTAGTGCTTTTCCATTTTAGGGTCATTTAGCTCAAAAAAATCATTAAATGCATGAAAAATAGCAAATGAAGTTAGAAAGGGTTGAAATTTGAGGATGTGGCTTTGAATGGTGCATATTGAATGGACAAAAAGTGTGGAGTTGAAATAAGTTAAAAAAATGAAATGCCTTTGTAACAGATGGGTTTTCGTCCGAAACCTTGATACTTCGAAGGAGATGGTCCAGTTTGTACACGAAGTGCATCCAGTTTTTGCCGTAACCCTCTCAACTTTTTAGCACAAGCTATGTGGGTGAAATGATGATACCATGCCAAGTTTCAACCTTTTCAGAGTTCATTTGTAGTGCTTTTCCATTTTAGGGTCATTTAGCTCAAAAAAATCATTAAATGCATGAAAAATAGCAAATGAAGTTAGAAAGGGTTGACTCTGGCTTGGTTAACCTTAGTTGTGACTCTGGCTGGGACGGTGCTAGCAGATGTGTAGTCGACGGTATGATTTTGGATGGACACCAACCCGGACTAAAGGGGTTCTGAAATTTTCAAACTCTACCCCCCCCCCCCCCGTGGACTGCCTTTTTTAATTTTGTAGAAAATAAACAAAAATGATAAAATCTTCAAAAAATAAAATCCTTTGAGATGTAGTTAGGTTTTAGTGTCTAGTTGGTATAGAACTTTTGAAATATGATTTTTGACCTTTTTTGCAAAAAAACAAAAAAAAATGTAAAACGGCCATAACTTTTGCATACGACGTCGAAAAAAAAAGTTTAATATATCAAAAAAAACTAGAGAAAAATTGGGACTTGATTTCACCCGGATTTACCCGGTGAAGTTTTCTCAGATTCTCAAAATTCCAAAAGGAAAAAAAGTTATTTCAAATCAAAAAAAATAATTTTAAAAATTTTAAAAAATAATTTTAAAAAAATAAATGATTTCATATTTGGATTCCTCACATTTTTTTGATATTAATTATGTCATATTAAATGAATAAATGGCAAAAAAAATTAATAAAATAATATTATTACTTATTTTATTTTCATTGAAATTCAATATTATTAGTACTTATTTTGTTTATTTTAATAATTGTTTAGAATTCAAAAAATTAAATCATGTGACATCAAGACCTAAGGGTTAACATGATTGATAGCTTAAGATTGTCAGGAAAACAACAAGTGCAGACTTGGAAACTAGGGGAGATAGAACCTGAAAGTTAAGCGTGCTGGGGCTGGAGTAGTGAGAGGATGGGTGACCGGCCGGGAAGTTAGACGATTTGGAATGAGTGCTGATTAGAGACCAGAGATTAAATTCTGAAGCAGTGAGGAGGGGTGATTAGAGATTAAATTGTGAAAATCAGAAAAAAATTAAAAACAAATCAAAAAAATTGAAAAAAAAATTGATTTTTTTTCCTTTAGTCCCGGTTGGTGTTACCAACCGGGACTAAAGGCTCCACCTTTAGTCCCGGTTGGTCCCGGTTGGTAACACCAACCGGGACTAAAGGTCCTCCAGCCCACGCACAGAGAGCGGCCACGTGGAGGGCCTTTGGTCCCGGTTCGTAAGCCAACCGGGACTAAAGGTCTTGGGCATTAGTCCCGACCCTTTAGTCCCGGTTCCAGAACCGGGACTAAAGGCCCTCTGGAACCGGGACTAAAGGGCGTTTTTCTACTAGTGTCAAGATGCCCGGAAGTGGCGGCGTCATCACTGTCGCGTGCGATGAGAAGGACGCCGTTTGCTCCCTTGAACGCGCCTACCGTGTTGCGGCGGCCGAGCACTCTGACGACGAAGGAGGCGTCCTGCCACGCGAGGACATCCCCAAGAGGAAGAAGCAGCTCCTTTCCAAGGCGCGCCAGGGGGCTGAGACGTCAAGGGACGGCACCTCGGGCTTGGGGGCTTCCACCCGGAAGGCCGCCGGCCTGACCAGTGAGACGAGGGAGGTGCTCGGGCACAACTTGGGGGCGTGCGTAGGCGCGCGCCCATCCAAGCAGGGAGCGCGACGCGAGACACCAAGTTCGCGGGATCTCGTCACTAGAGCAATTGAGGAGCTTCGGGAAGCAAAGGCCATGCGGGGCGAGCGTGACCTTGCGCCGCCAAGCGCGGTCACCGTCATCGACCCGGGCGGTGCGCCGCGCATCTGCGTCAACGTAACCAGCATCAACAGGGCTGCATCACAGGACGTCTTCTGGCCCACACGAGCCGGTCGCGACAGGGCCTACCCGTGCGACTACACCCGCTTGCCCTTTGGTCTGGCGAACGCGGGCGCCACGTTCCAGCGCCTTGCCCGGGCCATGTTCGCGCCTTACCGGGCCGGGCACCGTGAGGAGTTGGAGCAGGTGCCGGGCCCGAGTGGGAGCCCCGAGCCCCCTGGGGCGACGGGCTCGTGAAGGTCAAGCTTGCGGAGGTGCAAGGCCAAGTTCCTACGACTACATCCACGCTCCAGCGGCATTGCCGCCGGGTGATCCCTTTTTGGCCCGTACCAGGTAACTTTTTGGTTCGCTCAGTTTGAGGGTGCCCATCGGGCCGCACTACCCTCAGGCAGCTAGAACTCATCCCAGCCGTGTCATTCTCGCATGTATCTGATCCTTTCATGCATTTGATCTTTTCCTAAGTAATCTAACCTGCATGCTCGGTGCTTCGCCACCATGAATGTCGCCGCGCCCTAATGATCCTGTCCTCGACCGCCTCATGATTAAGGGCTGGCACGGCATCTGTGCTCGGGTTCGTCCCTGCAGCGTTGACAAATCCGAGTGGTCGAGCTCTGTCTCGCGGGCCAGCCCCGTGTACGTCACCTCCCATGGCCCTCGGTGCTTCGCTCTCGCGTGAGCTAATCGGGGGTGGGTGAGTCAGGGCGGGCGGCACGGTTCCTACAGCCACAGTCGGCCTTTCACCGCCGTGGCAGCCGCGCGCCGGGTGTTTTCTCCTTGGAGTTGTCGCATGAGAAGACTGGGCACGGCGTCTGTGCTCGGGTCCGTCCCTGCAGCGTCGATAAATCCAATGGCTGAGCTCTGTCTGGCGGGCCGGCCCCGTTCACGTCACCTCCCGGGGTCATTGGTGTTTAGCCTTCTCATGCGATGGCCCCTGGAAATCCGTTCGGCGCAGGTTCCTCAAAAATGTATAGGACTTCAAGCGGTGTTCTCCACCAAGAAGATTCAGGCGCAACCCGCCTTTGAGGTAGGGTCACGTGAGACCTGAGCTGTCTCACGTCGCCCATATACACCTCTCAGTTCTACCGTGCAGGCCACGCGTACGAACTTAATGGGCTGTACACGCCCGGGGGGCTCAGGAGCCAGGGCCCCCCATTCCCACGCCCAAGTGGAAGCCCCATGCTCCGCGCTGGCGTATGACACGACCCACCAATGGCTATGCCCACGCAACGTGGAAGCACTATGCTGCGCGCTGGGGATAAACAACTGAGGGCGCCCTAACGGGTGCATTCAACCTCAGGATGACCCCTCACGGCTCCATCTCGTAGCATTCCCTTGGGATGCACGCATGAGGGGGCTGCAAGGGGGCTACGCCACCTCCCCAGGTCCATGGTACCTGGTCTTCACGCGTCCCTCCCAGGCGAAGGCTGGCGAGGAAAGGTAGGGGAGCCGCTCGTACGTCAAGGGGGACTCCTGAGCATCGCGACTCAGGAGCCTCACTGGTCTCGTAGCCCCTCACCCCTTGGCACCGTCCTGGTGATCCGGACGTCCCAACGGCGGTTGAGGTATGCGAGGGACCGGGCCCTGCCGACGCAGAGCTCAAGGCGATCAAATCTCCAAGTCAAGGAACTCAAGCCGCTCGTACGTCAAGGGGGACTCCTGAGCATCGCGACTCAGGAGCCTCACTGGTCTCGTAGCCACTCACCCCTTGGCACCGTCCTGGTGATCCGAACGCCCCAACGGCGGTTGAGGTATGCGCGGGACCGGGCCCTGCAGATGCAGAGCTCAAGGTGCTCCAATCTCCAAGTCAACCCCACTTTCGCCGCGTTCCCTTCGTGAGGGCTGCTTGTACGTCAAGGGGGACTCCTGAGCATCGCGACTCAGGAGCCTCACTGGTCACGTAGCCCCTCGCCCCTTGGCACCGTCCTGGTGATCCGGACGCCCCAACGGCGGTCGAGGTATGCGCGGGACCGGGCCCTGCCGACGCAGAGCGCTACAGCAAGCAGGAAGGAAACGAAGCAAAGAAATGAAATCGCATAGCTTAGCAGTTATTACAAGCATTAAAATGTCTCCGAATATGCAAATAAGTCTAACGCCTCCGCGAGGCACGATGAACAATTACAGGAAAAGACACTGGAAGAGGAACTAGGAGGAGCTAGCACCGCCGCTCGCCCCGGCTGCGGGGAGCTCATCGTCGACATTGTTGCCGCTGTCATCATCGTCGCCAACCCCCGTGGCCGCAGGAGGAGGCGGGGGAACGGTGACACAGGCGAACTTCTTCATCAGCGCCTCCACGGCGCCCTACACGGCTGTCGCCGCGGCGGCGCGAACCCCAGGATCAAACGGGCGGATCACGGAGCCGAAGTCGAAGCTTGGCTCGCGAAGGTAAAGGTGGCTGAAGACGCGCGTCGCAGCCGCGGAGAAGAGGTCGTGGCATTCGCTCTCCAAGACGTCCTCCACCCTAGCGACGGCACCCTCAAGCACTTCGGCGAGCTTTGAAGAGAGCCCAGCGAAGCCACTCTCAGGAGCTGCCAGGGGCTCTGCGAATTCCCCTCGACAGATGGACTGCAGCGCTTGGCGAAGCGTGAGCTCGACGGAGGGGAGGGCATCGAGCTCTGTAGCCTTCTTCTCCTCGGCTGCGGCGAGGGTCTTCTCCCTGGAGTCAAGCCGAGCCTTCTCTGCGGCCACCTCCTCCTTCGACCTATCCAGATGCTTGCGCTCCGCGGCTTGGTCAGTCGCCGCCTGGGACAGCGCGGAGTCGCGGTCGGCAAGCTTGGCCTCGCGGGTCTTGAGGTCTTCCTCCCGCTGATGAAGCCGCTCCGAGAGGGCGGTCCTCTCCTCTTGAAGAGCCTTCAGGCGGGCCTCCGCCTCGTCGCAGCGCTTCGCGGCAGATGCTGCATCGGCCAGTGTCGCGTCGCGGGCCGCCTTGGCCGACGCGGCCTCCTTCCTGCCCTTAGCCGCGGCGGACTCGGCTTGGCTCCAAACCGCCACGGCCGAGGCATTGGATTGCAGCCACCCAGAAAGAAGACCCAGGCGCTCCCTTGCGAGGCGATCGTCAGCACCGCCGAGGGCATCTCGGACCTGGTCCAAGACAGAGTAGGCCCCGTCCAGGGCGCCTGACTCGACTGGAGGGCCACGAGTCGGTGGCACCAGGGCACGGCCCGGAGGCGACGCCTGTGCGGCGGCAGGAGCCGCCTCCAGAGGGGCAGAAGCATGGAGGTCGGAAGCCACCGGTGGCTGCGCCACTACCGCAGGCAAGGCAGGGGCGGACGGCCCCACACCCAGCTGGCCCGCGGGGGCTGGCCCCTCGGGCTGCAGCATGGACGCGCCCCCAAGGGCAGGGACGGCCTCTCCAGTGGACATCGGGGGCTCCGCGGCCACGACAAGGAGAGTCGCCCCGCGGGCCTCCCCACCAGCGATATCCGGCGTCTCATCGGGCGTCAGCAAGGCACCAGGAACGGGCGTCATGTCAGAAGGCGCCCTCGGCTTGACGCCGGCCTTCTTCTTCCTCGACTTCGGCACGGCGGCGCCCCTGAGTGACAAACGAAGAGAGGACCATCAGTACGTAAACCACTGGAAGGCGGCCTAAAACCAAGCAAGACCACTTACTCCTCGACGTCAACCCACTTCCTCTTTCTCTCCACCTCGGCAAAGGCGGGGAAGCCTCCGTCCTTCTCCGAGGAGCTGCCGCTGTGTGAGGGAGCAGTGGAACAACTCGAAGGGCCCATGGCCGACAAGGCCGCGCCAGCCCTGGACGCGGCCACCTTGCCCGCAGGACGCGGCTCGGGCAAGGGCGAGGCGGGCGCTTCGGCCACCTTGCTGACAAGAGCTGGACGCTCCGGAGGAGGCCCATCCTCGCACTTCCTCGGGGTCACCCGGCAGGCAGATCGTGCGGCCCGAGGTGTGTGTCCCGACCCCTTGAGGGCTCTGGCGAGTCGCGGAGGACTTGCAGTAGGGGGTTCGCTGGCGTCGTCGTCATCGAAGCCGCGGAGAAGCGCACTCCGCGACGGAGGGGACACTTCCTCCAGATCGTCATCCGCCGTCTCCTCCGAGTCTTCTTCGTCTACGGTGTCATCGGAGGACACCGCCACAGAGGCGCCGGGGCTCTCAGCCGGAGAGAGCCCCAGCTCGTCGAAGACAGGCATCGCGGCGACCAGATCGGCCTTGTCGTCGCGACAGTACAGCGGGGCGTAGGCCTCAGGAAGGTCCCCGGGGTCGCCGTTGAGCAGGGTCACCATGACCCTGTTCAACTCCTCGGGGGTCAGGTGTGCCGAGCGGAGCCTCATGTCATCGCCACTACCTTGATAGTCCCACATGGGCCTCGAGTGAGACTGGAGGGGCGCCAGGCGCTGCACCAGGAACACCTTCACTATCATCCCCCCAGTCAGCTTCCTGGCGCTGATGTCTCGAAGGACCTGCTCCAAGACGGGTTTGGCCCGGGGGTCACAGAGCTTCGCAGAGCTCCATGCCGGAATCTTCTCCGGCAGCCCCTTCGGGAGCTCCAGGCGAGGGTTGTTGCTCTTGAGATCCAAGAAGACCCAGCGGTTCCTGAAGTTCTCCACCTTCTTCCCGGCCTTGAAGAGCATGTTCCCGCTCTGGACCGCGACGAAGGAGACGCATGCCGACCGCTGAGCGCCGTCATGAAGCCGCAAGCTGAAGAAATGGCGGAACAGGGCCACCGAAGGCTTCACGCCCACGAAAGCCTCGCGGTAGAAGGAAAACACGGACAGAAGCAGGATGGAGTTGGGTTGAAGATGGAGAGCCCGGATCCCATAGTGCTCAAGGACGGCGGTGAAGAACGCGGAGAAGGGCGGAATGAGCCCGGAGAAGACGCTGTGGAGGAAGAAGGGGTAGGCCGACTTGGCCAGGCGATGCCTCTCCGCGGAGCCGCACCATATCAAGGTCCGCCCTCACTCATTGGTGTCATCCGCCGTCGATGGAAGAACCGGGGCGAGGTCCCCGTCCTTGGCTATGGTGGACTCTAAGAGCGCCAGTGAGATGGAAGCGGAGGCCGAGCTCTGGGCTTCAGGCTTTGACTTGCCGACGGGAGCCATCGAGAAGCCTTTGGGGCCGAGGAAGCAAGAAGGAGGACGGAGCGGTGCTGAGATCTGGAGAGGTTCTCACAAATGATAGAGATCTGGAAGGGAGAGCGGGAGCGCAGAAGAGGAAAGCAATAATGACTCAACGCTGGACGTCGGGCTTTTGTCGGTTCAGACAGTTGCCGAGGAGACACGGGAGCGGGGACGCCCGCACCCAACCACGCACCACGTGCCAGACCTGGCCCGCAAGCAATAGGGGCCCGCGACGCTCCGGGCCATCTTCTACGGCTTCCCCTCAAAGCCAGCTCGAGCGCACCTTGGGCCCGGGGGCTACTGTCGGCGTTCTGGATACCAGGGTACCCAGACTTGCCTGCGTGCGGCCCAAGACATGGCCCACTCGACGGTCCGTACAGCCCTGCGCGGTTTCACTCAAGACAAGACCCTCGCGAGAGCCTCACCCTCGCGAGGAGGGCAACACCAAGGCTCCCGGATGGGGAGGCCCCCTAGGCCTCCTCCTGAGCGGCGGAGATCTCGGTGCAGTATTCGGCCTCGGGAGGTCAAGGGTGATGCCAGCCGGGCCAGGTGGGCGCCAGCGCGCCAGAGGGGACAGTTTCCTCTTTGGTGCAAAGGGGACAAGGACAAGCGCGGGTTCCCGAGGCGCCCAGCCAAAGGTTTCCATTCCGGTGCAACGAGACCGGGCCAGCGGGCGCGGCAGGACGGATGTCACCAACGAGCCCACCACCGCGTCACCACCACCTACTTTGCAGGCGAAGACCACCTTTCGTCAGGATAAGATGTACCTCTTGTCCCCTTTCAAAATTGGCCGTTGTGGGATTCCTTCCCGCCATTGCGACAAGGGAAGAGGACCCGGGCCGCTATAAATAGAGGCTAGGCTGCTCTGTAGAGCGGGACGATGAGACAACCACCCGCAAACACACCGCGAGGCAAGACGCCACTGTACTAGTTCATCCACAAACCTCCTCGCGAGGCAATCCACCAAAGGCAGGAGTAGGGTTTTACGCTTCGCAGTGGCCCGAACCTGGGTAAACTCTCGTGTGCTATCTTCTTCTTCGCCATCGAGCGGGGGTATCGTGTTGTGGGCTTTGTGGGGGCGAAGTTGTTGGAGATCTTCACACACGCCCCTGGGTTCGAACTCCTTAGGGTTTTGCGGAGCCCGAAATCCGACACTGACCACGGGGGAAAGTGCCAGCGCGCCCATGGTCGGGGTGGAGTCCTCGGCTACCGAGGACCTGCTGGTGAAGGTTCCTTCTTCTATAGAAGGAACGAAGCTGGGGAAGGCAGTGTCTTTGGTGCCCGAGGACACCGAGACACCTCAGCCATCTACCTCGGTGGCACCCTCTTCGCTAAGGGAGGGAGTCGAGGTGGTCCATTCACCCTCGCCTGCCAGAGGGCATGCACCCAAGGGGTGGACAGAGGAGGTGGAAGCAGCCATGGAGGGCTCTTCCATCCGCGCCAAGCACCGCACACTAATGGGTGCGGTGCTACAAAGCTACCGGTCCGCAGAGGCCGATATGAGGGAGGTCTTTGGAGGTCTCTTTCAAGGCTTTGAGGTAAGCCTTGTTCTTACTTTTAATACAATGAATGCATAGAACCGCTAAGAGCTAGAATGTAATTAGTAGTTCCTAGTAGAAGAAAGAATGATTGGTCCGAGGACCATAAGTGTCTAACCACGATAGCCCTCGAGCCCTGAGTGAGATCCGAAGATCTTACTTGGGGGTCTAAAAAATGAGTAAAAAGCAAATAGCAGTAGCCCCTGAGACCCTGATCGGATAAAAGTGTCTGGCCAGGGGATCGATGTCATCCGAGGAGTGTTAATGTCTGCTTTTGGTGTGTTTATAGGAATCGGCCTCGGTTTCAACTTCCACCCCCAGGAGCTGGAAGAGATGAATTGTAAGCTCGAGATGGCAGAGAAGGGCATGGAGCTGATGAAAAGGCAAATGGAGGAAGCTCAAGGTAACATAGATAATACGATTTGTATTTATGTATCTGCATTCGATCTATTATTTTAGCATTAGGCTCTAAAGTGCGAGTGCACTGATCTTGTGGCAAAGGACAGACCAAAATGGTCTCTTATAATAAGCAAGCGTTCTTGAGGGTACATGGGAATTTCATCTAGTCACTTTCATCATGTTGGTTTGATTTGCGTTCGCTACTTTGATAATTTGATATGTGGGTGGACCGGTGCTTGGGTGATGTTTTTACTTGAACAAACCTCCCACTTATGATTAACCCCCTCGCAAGCATCCGCAACTACGAGAAAAGTATTAAGATAAAATCTAACCATAGCATTAAACATTTGGATCCAAATCAGCCTCTTACGGAATAGCGCATAAACTAGGGTTTAAGCTTCTGTCACTCTAGCAACCCATCATCTAATAACTACTCCACAATGCATTCCCTTAGGCCCAAAGATGGTGAAGTGTCATGTAGTCGATGTTCACATGACACCACTAAGGGAATCACAACATTCATATCATCAAAATATCGAACACATATCAAATTCACATGATTACTTGCAACATGACTTCTTCCGTGACCTCAAGAACAAAGGTAATTACTCACAAATAATATTCATGCTCAAGATCAGAGGGGTGTTAAATAGCATAATGGATCTGAACATATAATCTTCCACCAAATAAACCATATAGTAATCAACTACAAGATGTAATTAACACTACTAGTCACCCACAGGTACCAATCTGAGGTTCCGGTACAAAGATTGAACACAAGAGATGAACTAGGGTTTGAGAGGAGATGGTGCTGTTGAAGATGTTGATGAAGATTGGCCTCCCAAAGATGAGAGGGGTGTTGGTGATGACGATGGCTTCGAATTCCCCCTCCGGGAGGGAAGTTCCCCCGGTGGAATCGTTCCGCCGGAGGGCAAAAGTGATCCTGCCAAAGTTCCGCCTCAAGACGGTGGCGTTCCATCCCGAAAGTCCTCCCCTTATTTTTTCTAGGTCAAAAGACCTTAAGTACTAGAAGATGGGCACCGGAGGTGGGCAGGGCTGACCACAACCCACTAAGGCGCGCTTGGGGGGCCTGGCGCGCCCTGGTGTCTTGTGGTCACCAGGTGGCCCCCCTCCAGTAGTTATTTGCTCCAGTATTTTTCATATATTCCAAAATAATTCTCCGTGAAGTTTCAGCTTATTTGGAGATGTGCAGAATAGGTGTCTCTGATATGCTTTTTCAGGTCCAGAATTCCAGCTGCCGGCATTCTCCCTCTTTGTGTAAACCTTGAAAATTATGAGAGAAAAGGCATTAGAATTACTCCATAAAGCAATATTAAGCATAAAAACATTATAAATAACAGTAGGAAATCATGATGCAAAATGGATGTATCACTCGACAGGAGGCCGAGCAGCACAGGGCTGCGGCAGAGCAGGCCAGCAAGGAGCTGGCTGCGGGGAAGGATGCCAGCGAGAAGCACGCGACCCGGGTCCAGTAGGTGTAGGTGCACCTGAAGGAGGTGTACGCTGAGTGTGACACCCTTCAGGAAGAGAAGAATAAGCTTTCCGCCGAGCTTGCCAAGGCAAGTTCGGATTGCAAGGAGGCCAAGACCCAGGCCCGGACAGATCGTGAGGTGCTCAATCAAGTGAGAAAGATCGCGGCCGATAAGCCCTATCTGCTTCGCTGTCTTTTTGGAGATAGTCATTTTGCCAATCTTACGCAAAACTGGCATTCCTCGGATGCATTCAAGGACCTTCCGATCAACGCCGCAGATGCATGCGCTCACTATGCCGACCGTCCTGAAGAGCCAACCGAGAAGATATGTTGGCGTTAGTTCCAGGCGCCCGAGCACCCGCCACAACTCAACAATCAGATCAAGCAGTTGGCATAGCTGTTCCGGACGGCCGACTGGTTATGAAGGACCTTTGCATCAACCTTTGGCCGTCCAGGCCAAGGTTCAGCAGCTTCTTCGGCTTGCTGAGCAGGTTGCACAAGACAAGCCCCCAGGTCGCCAACTGGAAGAGGTCGGTCTGTCTAGAGGGCGCCCATCCAGCATATGCGTCAATGATGGCGCATTACCCAAGGATCAAGCCGCTGGAGATCACGTCCGGGCCTCCGAAAGGAAAGAACCGGAAGCCCGAGCAGTTCCTGGACGAGGTCATGGAAGGCGCCAAATGGACCGAGGCGCAATGCTCGAAGTCCGAGTTGTACTTCCAGTAGGTCCCTTGTATGTCGAGGAGATTTTTGTAAAGACAATTATTGAAAATATGAAGTAATCAGTTCGGGTTTTATCTGATGTGTTTATTACTCCTCCTTTGCGACTATTTATACATCTGAAAGGTTCCGGTCGTCGGCTTCTCCCCCCTTGTAGAGATTATGCGGGGTGTTCTCGAAGCACACGTAAATCCTTACCCGATGTCTCGGGACCTTACCGGCGATTGTGTGATTAGATGAACAAGGCAATCGGACCATAATGGCTTTATCCCTTTCACTTAGTCATAGGAGCTCTAAGTTGTGGGGTAGTTAAACTAGTCGCCGATGTAGTGGTGATCTGATCAGCCGAGGTACACCACTTTGAACACCTCGGTTCTTATAAGAAGAACCCTTAGTTTAGCACAAATTAACCACTAAGGGCGCATTAGTTTTACACTGTCTTTGGATCGCTTGATCTGTTTATGCTTACCGTGACAGTCGATTTTCGGCTTTCTCCACTGAGGCGCTTAACCATCCAGGCCGGAAGTGCAAACGCAGTGGTTCTACCTTTACACTCTTAGCCAAACAGAGTGGAACGTAAGAGGTAAGCACAGGAGCCAGGCAACCCAATCTTTGACCAAAATCTCGATTCGAAACAGATGCATATAACGCAATATCCAAGACGCTGATGAGACATCACACTTGAACATGGGCTCGTCTACATATCCGAGCCCCGGTCCAAAGTTGGTCTCTACTGTATGTGAGAGTAAACCACCTCAAGGCAATTATGAAACAGAAAACAACACGTAAAAATGTGTAGGGACCGAAAAGAGGTTTGTTTTATTATTCATAGGGTTTGTCCATGCAGGCCGAGTCGTAAGCAGATACAGAGAGTATGTTAAAGAAAAAGATAGGTGGGGAGAGTAGTACAGGGTTTGTAATAAGCGGGCCTTGTGGCCCGTTACTCCCCTGCCGCATGTCTGTGCCTCCGAGCTGTTGACCAGCCAGTCCTTGTCTATTCCAAGGCTGATGCATACGGTCGATCCCTGCGATGCTGAAGACATTTGAAAGGCAGGGCCTTCGAGGAGGTTGGATCCGTGATTTGGCAGATTGATGCTGCCGAGATGTTCTTCTAGTGGGCCTTTATATGCCGAAGAGATCACCAGGCGTCAGCTGTGTTCGAATCATCCGAGATACACTCCTGGTATTTTGCTCCCCAATTTCCCAAGGAATTTTAAGTGCAAAGTTGTGTACTTGAGTTACTTAGTCTGCTACCACATAGTAGGGGCAGGGGAGCGTGTATCCCTATTTAGGAGAAACTCGGGTTTGACCAGTGGCCGTGCGGACGTGCTTGGAAGAGCCCGGAAGATCGCGTCGAGCTTCCTGTCTTGTCGCCTCTCTGGCCGCCTGGGAATCGGCTACATAAGCCGCAGTCTGCTTATCTGTATGGAGGGAGCGTTCCGTTGTCATTGATGGTAATGACCCCATTAGGTCCCCGCATTTTGAGCTTAAGGTATGCGTAGTGCCGCACCGCGTTAAAGTGGGTCTATGCAGTACGACCAAGCAATGCATGGTAGCCAATGTGGAAAGGGACTATATCAAAAATTAAGTCCTCGCAGCGGAGGTTGTCGGGGGAGACAAAAACAACTTGTTATATTATAGTGCCCGTAAATTGGACCTCCACGTCGGGTATTACTCCCTTGAATGTGGTTTTGCTAGGTTTGATTCTTGATGAGTCGATACCCATTTTCTGCACCGTATCCGCGTATATCAGGTTCAGACTACTTTCGTCGTCCATAAGGACGCGGGTGAGGTGAAACCCATCGACAATGGAGTCTAGAACCAGTGCGGCTGACCCGCCATGACGGATACTGGTCGGATGGTCTTTCTTATTGAAAGTGATCGGGCTGGCCATCCAAGGGGTACGCCTTGGGGCTACAGGCTCTAAGGCGTATACGTCCCGAAGTGCCCGTTTTCGTTCCTTCTTCGGGATGTGCGTGACATAGATCATGTTCACGTCCTTTACATCAGAGGGAAACTGTTTTTGGCCGTCATTGCTCGGTCGCCAAGGTTCATCCTCGTCGTCATCACTCCGGGACTGTCCCTTGCCTGACTCCTCGGCTAGAGCCTTTCTGGCATGCTTGAACACCCAACAGTTTCTATTGGTGTGATTTGCAGGCTTCTTTGGGGTGCCGTGTATTTGGCAGGGCTTGTCGAGTATTTTATCCAGAGCGCATAGGCCGTCCTTTTTTCCTTTAAAGGATCGCTTTTTTGGGTCCACCCCGTGAGCTATTGAACCCTGCATTGACTGCTGGTCCTCGGCGTCACTGTCGTTGTTCTTGTTTCGACACTTGTGTTTGTTGAGCCTGGACTTGCCGTTCCCATCTCGGACCTCCGAGGTTCCGGGGTTGCTCTTGTGAGAGCTACGGGTCAACCAACTGTCCTCGCCCACGCAAAAGCGGGTCATCAATGCAGTGAGGGCCGCCATGGTCATCGGCTTATCCTGTCCGAGCTGTCGGGCTAACCATTCGTCCCGGATGCTATGCTTGAATGACGTAATGGCCTTGACGTCCGGGAAGTCGACTATCTGGTTCTTCTTGGTTAAGAACCGGTTCCAGAATTTCCGAGTTGATTCGCCCTCCTTCTGAATGATGTGGCTGAGGTCATCGGCATCCGGAGACCGAACATAGGTACCTTGAAAGTTTGACCTAAAGGCGTCCTCCGGTTCCTCCCAGCTTCCAATAGAATTTCTGGGTAGGCTATGGAGCCAATGCCGTGTCAGTCCCTTAATCTTGAGTGGCAAGTATTTTATGGCATGAAGATCATCTCCTCAGGCCATGTCGATGTGTAAAAGAAAATCTTCTATCCAGATGACTGGATTTGTCATGCCATCATATTGATCAATGTTGATGTGTTTAAACCCTTCTGGGAACTGATGTTCCATGACCTCGTGTGTAAAACAGACTGGGTGTGCACGGGCTCGGTATCGAAACGCATCCTGCTGGGTGTTGGCGGTCGCTTGTTCTCTTCTCCATTCCCGAGCTCGACCTTGCCTGTCCATTGAGGCGTCGTACCCTTCCAAACCAGTGGGCACATGGTCCCGTACTCCATAGATGGATTGGGGGTGATCTATCCCTGCATATCTTAGTTCGCAGATCATGGTGCTCGGAATAGTCAACCGAGCTCTTGCCGTGAGGGCGTGGTTTTGCCGGGGGTTCTTTATACGCCCCTATTGGCGATCTCGTCCTCTAGGCAGACGGTCAGCTTGCTCCTTGTGGTCGTAAGCGATAGGGTCTCCATCTGCCACCTTGTCCTTGAATTTGGGCAACAGGCGCCGTCTTGGGAATGACTTGGTTGTCGTGCGCCTTGCTTCGCGGTCCGCTTCGGCCTCAAGTACTCATTCCCACTTATCATTGAGCATGGCTTCGTGAGAGTACAACTCCTGTTGCTTGCTCTTCATGCTCCGCGCGGTTGTGGCTAGCTGACGTTGGAAACGTATCTGTCGGGATAGGCTCTCAGGCACCTCGAAGTCATAGGGTCCGAGGCTATTATCATCCTCGGATTCCGGCATGTAGTGTTTGTCCGTTTTGCTATTGGAGTTTTCTTTGTCCTCGGGATTATCTTCGGCAGGTGTACCCATAGGCCCGTTTTGCTGTGTGGGCTCGACATGTCCGTTTTCGTCCGTGATGGGGCTAGTAGTGTTATCCGTGGCGTTGGCGTCGTTTTTGTTTCCATTGTTACCCCTTGGTTTTCTCTTGGGGCGGCGGCGTTTGGAACTCCCTTTAGGCTTCTTGCCAGGATCTTCCTTAGGGGTATCCACCATGTAAATGTCATAATTAGACGTTACGGCCCACTTTTCGGTCCGAGGAATGTCTGCGGGTGAATTTGATCTAAAATTTCCATGGTCATCATCCATGTCGACGGCCTCGTCGGATCCATAGTCAAGCGCATCAGTCAAATCTTCGACCGTGGCGACTAGGTGGGTAGTAGGTGGAATGAAAAATTTCCGATCGTCGGCTTTACACCCGATCTAATCGTAAACTGCAGATTAGATCGCTAGGTTCTGGATCTGGTCCAGCACCTCGTTTATCTGCGAGAGCTCCTCCGCGTCGAGGGTCTGGCAATAAGCCGGGCTGATGTGAAAAAGGTTGCTCGGACCGCCCGAGGCAAGTCCATTTTCTGGGTCCTTGCGGGTTGGCTCCAGTTCGAAGACCGGGGTGGCTTCCTCTGAGGCCGCCATTAGATCTGAAGACGAGTTCGGCTTCAGGTTGTCCTTCGGGGGGACATGAGTTAGGTTGGATGTGACCGCCCCCAGATCCATCTCTGGGGTCGGTCCCGCCGGGGGCTCGGATCCGAAGATCATATCGGGAACCTGATGGAGCGTCTGCGCCTGAAGGATCTTCAAATTGGATTGCGATATGTTCTGATAGAACTAGATCGTCTCGGGAGTCAGCGACGTACTTCAAACTTCCGAACATGATGATATGGTTCGGGGCGAAGGTCTCGATGCAGCCTAGATGGCCGGTGGGATCAGCGTGCAGTACCACACTGGCAAAAGCGAAGAGTTGGCCCGGGGACAAAGATGTCATCGTAGCCGATGCTGCTACCAAACTACAGACGAGCCATCAATCCTGATGATGACACCGCGAGCTCTCAATGAAAGCACCAATGTCGGTGTCAAAACCGGTAGACCTCGGGTAGGGGGGCCCGACCTATGAGATCGGATCGATGGTAACAGGAGACAAGGAACACGAGGCTTTTACCCAGGTTCAGGCCCTCTCAATGGAGGTAAAACCGTACGTCCTACTCTTGTTGTATTATTGTTGTAATGAGTACAGAGTTGATCTACCTCGAGATCGTATGTTTTTGGTCTGAACCCTGGGGGTGATGATGATGTGTATGGGTGTCCTCTACGGGCTAAACCCTCCGGTTTATATAGGCACGGGGGGTATCTAGGGTTACATGAATGTCAGCTACCATCTATAGATTGCATGCCGAACGAATCATCCCTTCTTGGAGTACATGTCAAGTCTTCGGTAGAATCCGATGTGCTCACGCCCCATCCTAGGGCCTCCAAAATCCTTCCTACTGGATGGGCCTCCAGCCCGGCCCACGGAGTAGACCAGCTCAGCTGGGAACCCCTAGTCCAGAACTATCTCACCTTGGTCATCACATTACCTCCTTCTAATAACCTTGAAACCAACAAATGGTCTTCAAGCAATGCCTATGGACAAACCCTTCAAATATAACTCAAGGGAACCATTTGTCCATAGGGATTGTCATCAATTACCAAAAACAAACATGGGGGCACTATGCTCTTTAACTTATTTAAACAATTGTATATGCCCTTAGGGGGATAGGGGAGGACCAGTCCGCAGACACGGATGCGGTAGGACGCCATCCAACGCTAGTCGCATACATTTTGATAACAATACGAACCAACCGGACGAAATTCGTGCAAACATGGCCGGATTTCATATAAACATGATTGATTTCATACAAACTGGACAAAAATGTTTACATTTTGAACATATTTTAACTAAAAAGGGTAAAATTATGTGCACGAACGGTCGGGCGGAGCTCCGCCCCCATGACACGGATACACTACACTAGTCTACGGCCGGCCACGATGGATCCCTTTGTCTTCCCCATGTCCGACAGTCCGCTCACCAGACTGTCGGGAGCCCCGAAGGCATATTCCTCCCCCTTTCCCTAGCTCTGGTTACGCGGATCGTCGGAGTGGCAAAGAGGGTGCTTCAGGCAGAGTGGAAGGGTTTCATTCGCTTCCGTGAAGCGCGGACATGTGCTTGTTTTTGGGTCGGGGAACGACGGTGGCCAGCGAGACAGGACGAGACACCGGTTGTTGACGTCAGTGACTCGCCTACCTGCGGTGGCCATCTTGGGACCACAACAGCGGAGGCCTCCTGTAACAGCCCGAGACCGACGCTCCAGAAGATTCCCCTTTTATTCCGCTGTCATCGTGTGATTCGTTTGATTGTCGCATTCATCATTCGCATCATCTGCATTTCATCGGCACTTCATTGTCATCGTTTTCAAAACATGCATCCGTTCATAGTCGCCGGTTCTCTCCATTTTTGTCATTGACCGTTTTGAGGCCAACCACACACACACACGCCCGCGACATCGTTTAAAAAAATATCGTTTTAAAGTGCGCGAAAAATATTCTTAGATTGGGTCGAAAGTTGGTGTGCGGTCTTAATATAGTGTAGCTAGACCGCCTGCCGAATTTCGTCGCAATCAGAGGTCGTTTGATACCCGAACGTTCAACCGTAGCGGTACCGTCATCGGTTTTTATCGCGGACATTTTGGTATTTAAAAATCATGTCACGGGCCACCAACCTCCCTCTCTTCTCAGCCCACACCCCCTCTCCACATCCCACCATAGCCCTGCTAGGCCCCTCCGCTTCCGGACTGTCCGATCGGGATCGAACGGTCCGAAAAACGGACAAAAACTGCTAACCCTAGACATTTTTTCCTATTTAAGCAACTCCCCACGTCCAATTTTGAAACCCTAGCCTAACCTCCTCGAAATCCGCGCCGCCCCACAGCCCCTCTCTCTCCTCCACCACGCCTCCTCCTTCCTCAGCCGCCAGACCCGCTCGGGCCCGAGGGAGGCCCGCCCGAGCCCATCTGGATCCGGACAGGCCCGCACCTCGCCGCCGCCGCCCCGAGCTCCCGAGCCGCCGCCCGCAACCTCGCTCGTCTCCCG
This sequence comes from Elymus sibiricus, assembly GCA_039707655.1. Classification (NCBI taxonomy): domain Eukaryota; kingdom Viridiplantae; phylum Streptophyta; class Magnoliopsida; order Poales; family Poaceae; genus Elymus; species Elymus sibiricus. The sequence continues at coordinate 130,200,777 of CM077667.1, forward strand.
GTCGTGCCCCTCGCCTCCCCTGGCCGACCGCCGGAGCTCCTCCCGCTGGTGACCAGTCGCTGCTGCACCCCGTGTGCCGTCGCACCTCGCCTCCATCGCCCCGCCGCCGCCTCGCACCAGTAGTCGCCGGAGCTACCCCGCCCCGCCGCTGCACCTCCGCGCCGCCCCGAGCCGCCGTGCCCCGCCGCCTCGCCTTGTCCCTGGCCGTAGCATCGCGGGCCACGCCATGCCCCGCCGCCGGCGCCCGGTGCCATGGCCTCCTCCTCTGGATCGGGAGGGAGACCACGCCCGCGCCATGGGCCGCCACCTCCCGCGTGGGCCCGCAGACGGCCCAGCCGCCCCCGCCTCGGCTCGTCCTCGCCAGATCCGGCCCACGAGGCCCAAAGTGAGCCCCTGCCTAGTCCCTCAAAAATCGGCTAAGTCATTTCGTGTTTGGGAAAAATCATCACCATGCCATATTAAACATCGTGTAGTTTACAAACCGTGCATCGGATTTTGAAGTGTTACATATGAAAAATGATCTACTCTTTGTGCTCTACAGCATGGTGCCATTTGCATGCATGATAGATTCCATTTGCATGCCCATATACCTGTTGCAAAAGTGCATCACATCGTAATGTGCAAATCTGTTAATTTTATTCAAATTTCCGCGGATGATTGCATCTAAACCGTAGACCTTTTGCAAATGGTTTCTTCATAAGAATTGCTCTATGTGATGTCTACTTTCATGCATGCCTCTGGTTGCTAGGTAGGAATTCATTAACATGTCAATTTCTTGCTCTCAAGTGGCTATCACGTTAAAAACTGAAATATGTTAACGATGAGTTCCATTTTGTGAGCATCATATTAAGCAAACCATGCATCCTATGTAATTTTGCCAATGGTATGATTTGAAGTGTGTCATGTCTAGTTGCTGTTAGTGTCCTTGCCATGCTCATAGGTGAATGTTATGCTACTGTTATTGCCATGTCTACATGCCTAGTCAAACTACAGTTTTGGGAGTTAGTTAAATTTCACTAAGTCTGAAACTATTATTTTGTTGTCATGTGATTTGCTGTTGATCTAGGAGTCTTTTGTGGTTGCTTCCAAGGAGTCTTTTGTTAAGCATGTTGTTGTCTACCAGGTTGTGTCTTTTGATGCCATGTATAGGATTGCATCATAGTTATATTCATTGTCCAACATGTCAATCTGTTAAAAACTGCTGCACATGTCTACTCTAATTTTCACTAAGTCTGAGAATCTGTTTTCTTCATAATGCCATGTTGTGTTTTTGCTAGCCATGATTCCATGCATAATTAGACCTTGCCACCATGATATGATTTGTATTGCATCATGCCCTCTACCATGCTGTAAATTTTCATGCCATGATATGCCCTGTAGCATATAGCTTTATTGTTGCCAATATGCCTTCGTGAAAATCTGCGATGCTAAAACCTGTTATTTTCACTAAGTCCTAATCTGCTATATTTTATTGCCATGTTGTGAGCTTCCTACCATGTGATCCATGACTCTTTTGAGTGTGATATGTGAAGATGAAATGAAGTGTGTATTATATGCTACTGCCCCATGCTTAGTTTGTGCATATTAGGATCTTAGAGCTTGTTGTTTTCATGTGTGCAATATGCCATGTTGCTGTTTTGGACAGATTTGAACTAAAACTTGTGTTGCTTGCTATTGTTGAACCGTAGGTCCGTTTTGGGCATGCCATATATGAAACTTGACTAGAATTTCATGTAGTATCATATTATCATGTTGCATCCACGTTTTGAAGTGCTTGTGGTTGCCATTTTCATGCATTTTGCATTCATGACATGGTCATCTTGTGTGTGTCGTAACTTCTAGACCGTAGCTCCGTTTCGTATGATCCTTATATGTAGATTGACTAGAATGAAGAGTAGACTATCATTGTGCACTTTATTTCCCTGTTTAATAAATATAAAACATGATTAGTTCAGATCTGGACCAATTTCGAAATTAACACATGGGGTCGTTTTGGGAATACTATAAGTTGTTTCCGACCTCATTTAAGATGCCTAGATAGTGTAGTTTCATTATGCTTCACCTCTTGCCATGTTTAATAACATTTAATATTGTTGTGTGCCTAACGAGAGTGAACTAAATAATTCGAATGCGGAGTTTCGTCAATATGCAACTCGTTGCATATTGAGCTTCACTTAATGTGTAGTATTTGTTTGTGGTGAGTGCCATGCCTTGCATAATTAAACCGGACATGCATCATGTTTGTTTGCGCATCATGTCATGCATATGTTGTGGTGTTGTTCATGTGTTGATTGTTTTTTTCGGATTGCTTCTTCTCCATAGAGTTTCGAAAGCGTTCGGAGTGTGAGGATTCGTTCGACTACGTACGTTGGCTCGTCTTCATGGATTCGTTCTTCTTCCAAACGGGATCTCAGGCAAGATGATCATTTCCCTCGATACCATTACTATCATTGCCATGCTAGTTGTCTCATTTCTATCGCTGTCTCGCTACCTACCACTTGTTGTCTAGCCTCCCAAATTGCCATGAAAAGCCTCTAACCCCTCCACATCCCAGCAAAACATTGTTTGGCTATGTTACCGCTTACTCAGCCCTTCTTATAGCATTGCTAGTTGCAGGTGCAAGCTCTTTCCATGTGCAACATGGATATTTTGTTATGTCACCATATTATTGCTATTAAATTTAATGCACATATATACTTGGTAAAAGGTGGAAGGCTTGGCCTTTTGCTCGGTGTTTTGTTCCACTTTTGCCGCCCTAGTTACTTGTGTACCGGTGTTATGTTCCATATTGAGCGCTCCTAACATGCTCGGGGTTGTTGTGGGGACCCCCTTGATTTTCGTTTTGGGATAAAACTCTTCTGGCAAGGCCCAACATTGGTACTATATCTGCCCAACATAATAATACTGAACACCGTTACTAAAGCATAGGGCGTCATGAACCCGAGGAGTTAATTCAACATAATACAGGGGGGCCAGTGATGCTGGTGCTGGTCCAAAACAGAGCCACTTGCGGGAAAACTCGGGGGATTTCTATCCGGCCACCGTGCGTACTGCTCATCTGGTCGTGTCCTGAGAACAAGATACGCGGCTCCTATCGGGTTCGTCGACACGTCGGGCGGTCTTGCTAGATTTGTTTTACCTTTCTCGAACGTCTTGTGAGATTTTCCATAGGGATTCTGTAAATACTACGGGTGATTCCGGGTTGAGGAATTCCAACGCAGCTTGTGGTTAGTTTGTGATGGATGAGTTGGAGCACCCCTGCAGGGTTAAATCTTTCGGAAAGCCGTGCCCACGGTTACGTGGCAACTTGGAAACTTTGTTTAACACCCGGTCATAGCAAACTTGAAGTAAACTCAAATAAAATACACCAACCGTGTGCGTAACCGTGACTGTCTCTTCTCGTGATTTCTGAACCAAGAGAGAACATGGTGGGGTTATGTTTGTTCGTAAGTAGGTGTTCGGGATCTCTTAGAGATCATTACTAGTTCACGTTCGTTTATTCAACAATCATCCCCCCTTATTCTTGTACTCGTAAGTTAGCCACTCAAATAAATGCTTAGTGCTTGCTGCAGCCTCACCACTTAACCACACCTCACCCATTAAGCTTTAATAGTCTTGATACCCTTGGAAATGAGATTGTTGAGTCCCTGTGGCTCACAGATTACTACAACAACAGTTGCAGGTACAGGTAATGCGATGATTTGACGTGAGCGCGATGCTTGTTTGATTTGGAGTTCCTCTTCTTCTTCTTCGATCATAGGATGGGTTCCAGGCCGATAGCCTGGGATAGCAAGGATGGATGTCATTTTATCGTTTGATTTCGTCCGTAGTCGAACCCTGCTCTTCTGTATGATTATTTTATATGCTGTTGTATTGATGTGAAATTGATGTAGCTTGTGGCGAGTGTAAGCCAATTCCATATACTCATCTCTTCTTTACATGTACTTGTAATGATATCCATTCTTGCGAAACGACGAGATGCGCTTCTATCCCTGTCGAGGCCCTCGTGCCAAAATAAGGATAGGATCGCATCTTGGGCGTTACAAGTTGGTATCAGATCTTGTACCGACCTAGGAGCCCCCTTGATTGATCGAACTTTGGCCGAGTCGAGTCTATCAAAAACTGTTTTGAGTCTAGTTATATATCGGAGAGTAGGATTCTTTTTACTCCTCGTCTATGCTCCGGTGAGGAATCCTGGCGTAGGAATTTGAATTCTACCCCTTTTCTCACTCAAATTTTTTTAGGATTACACGGGTATTTTGGAACCTCTCTGATGTCGATGTGACCGGAACTCTGTTCTTGGTGCCTCCCGTACGTATGGATTGGACCCGGGGAGTTGAGATCCAAGGGGTTCTTGACACATCGCTATCGTTCAGTTTCCTTAGTATCTCAGGACGCGGATGTTCGAAATTGCTTCAATACTATTCGTGGTGCGAAGAGTGTGGCGGCACCCAGTACTGGGGAGCGGGATCACATGTACTGCCATGTTTAGTATCGTTGTGATTACGAGGGTTTGAGGTAGATGAGTTTTCGAGGTTTCTCTGGTTGTGTGTTGACGGATGTGATACACGGTGGGTAGTATTATTGCTAGGAGTTGAGTGCTTATTCAGTAATTTATCCGTGTATCCGTTGGACCAGATTGCATAACCAGAAAGATTTCGGAAGTTCTCAGGTGGGAATTCAAGTAGTTTACCTAGGATTATCCTTCCAACAAATGCATATGGGTTATGTATTTGTTTCCGGCTTAATTCGAAAGCCACATCCTTTGATTTGTTTTGTAGTGTGGTAATTCGAGTTGCTTCGATGCCAAGTGGTGATTTCATATCTTTCCCAACAGGTGTGCTTCTCGTCAAGATAATTCAATCCTCTCCAATATTGGCAAGATCTATCCTCTTATTCCTTTCCGGAGTTCGTTTCATCTATCTCAGTTGTCCTTGTTTTTCCCCACCCTCCCGCCCTTTTTCGTCAATAATTAAATTCTCATCCAAGTGCCTTTCTCTTCATTGATGCGTCCGCTATCATTTCTTCCGTATTGTATCCGGTGATTCATTGTGAAGATCCTCAAGTGCTAAGTTCATCGTTCTTCATTCTCGTTTTCTTCTCTGGTGGATTCAATTCAAGCGTTCGGTGCTCATCATATCATTTTCATTCTCTAATTGCTCTCCCATGTTGGAATTCTTATCCAAGCCTCTCTTGCTTATTCATCTCTCTATTCTATTCGGGGTGTTGAAGATATCTCAGAAGCTCGTGTTTTCATTCAATCCTTTTAAATATTTCGAGGTTCTCACCTCATCAAGTTTTTCAATTGTGTCGGTGCAATCTCTCTTCCTAAGCAATCGTTTCAACGGTGTTTTCTTTGAGTGGGCTCATAACCCACAGGTTTTTCCCAGGATCTTACCTGACTCTTCTAATCTTTTCCGGAGATGTCCTCAAGTTCTTTTCAAATATGACGTAAGAATGATTCTCATCAGTCATATTTCTTTCCCAAGATCGCTTCAATTTATTTCATCATTGGCTCAACCTTTCCTCGTTCATTGTTCCGGACTGTCTCAATAATTCATGGTGCGGTTTCTCGTCATCATTCTCAGCGTTGAAGACCGAAAGAGAGTTTCTCTTAAATCTTTGTCCGTTCTTCTGAAGACTTGTCTTGTCAGCTTGTTGTGATCCTCTTAAATTGTTTTCGATCATGAGTAATTCTTTCCATATTTATCCGGAGCATTTCAGAGTTGTGTTCGTTTCTCGATCCTCCAAGGCCATCATTTCGGAAGAATTCTTCGTTCTCAGCTTTCAGCTTTCATTCTCAAATTCTTCCCAATTGTTGTCTCTTCGTTCGTATCTCAATTATTCCGACGCTTCGTTCAAGTCATTAAAATAATTCTCATCCGTTCCAAATTCTCACCGGTGGTTCATTCAAGAATTTGTCATGTTCATGATATTCCCCAATCTTTTAAACAAGAATAAGTAGTATGCAAATCCGTTGCTTGTCATCAATTTAACATGATGAAGGATAAGCATAACATAATTATTATTCTTGTTTCTTCAAGTAATTTCAATCCTTCTTCCGGAGGTTGTTCATGATATCAAATTCTCGATTCAAGTTGTTCCTCTTTCTTTTCCGGAGTTCCAAGTTTTCTCAAGTATCTTGTCGTGAAGCTTCATCTAAATCTTTGCTAGGCCTCAATCTTGTTCTTTTTGGCAACCTTCAATTCTCTTCTATCATCCTTTCATTTATGGAGGTTCTTCATGGTGGTTCGTCAAGGATTTCTTTCTTTCTCAAAGTGCTCTTCAAGATTTTTTTGGAGGACCTCAAGTATTCTTTCTCTTGCATTTCAAAGTGAAATTCCTTCTCCCTTATCTTTTGAGATGGTGTTATATCAATTTTGATTCATGAGGAGTCTCGAAGAGAACTTGTCAAGAATGAGATATTTAAGACCATCATGTCTTCCTCTGAGTTATCTTGGATTGGATTTCACCTAAAGCATTTCCTAAGGATTTGCTATCGTGGTGCTAGTCAATGATCCAAGTATTCTCTTCTGCTCTCGATGAAAGGAGTTTTCATCTCTTTGTTGATCTCAATCAAACCAATTGTTTCCATTAGTGGCCGGTTGTCACCTCAAAATTTTGGTATGTTTGCCGTAAGCCCACAACAAGCTTGTTCTTTCGTTGTTGATTTTCCAACAACTCCGTTCATCTTTCCTTCCAAGGATGCTTATCAAATTCAATTGTGTTAGAAATTGTCATTTCTTCTCCATTCTCTTCTATCCAAGGATCTAGCTTCATTCGTTTGTTCCGGAGGCATTATGATGTTGCTCTCTTCAATCTATCATCTCGTTTTATCAAGATCATGTTCTTTCCTCGCTTATCCATCTAACCGGAGTGTTGTGCCATGTTCTCAAGTTCGTTCTTCTTATCAAGTTTTGCCTCTCTTGTCTACCGAAGTGCTGCCCAAATTTCATGTGAATTCTTGCTTGTTCCTCATATCATCCTTCATCTCTTGGTTTCGCTCGTTTGTCAAAGAAGCAATTAAGTTTTACCGCGTCTTTTCTCTTCCCTTCTCATTCTAAGATCTCGGGTCGAGATCTCTTGTAAGTGGAGGAGAGTTGTAACAGCCCGAGACCGACGATCCAGAAGATTCCCCTTTTATTCCGCTGTCATCGTGTGATTCGTTTGATTGTCGCATTCATCATCGCATCATTCGCATCATCTGCATTTCATCGGCACTTCATTGTCATCATTTTCAAAACATGCATCCGTTCGTAGTCGCCGGTTCTCTCCGTTCTTGTCGTTGACCGTTTTGAGGCCAACCACACACACACGCCCGCGACATCGTTTAAAAAAAATCGTTTTAAAGTGCGCAAAAAATATTCTTGGATTGGGTCGAAAGTTGGTGTGTGGTCTTAATATAGTGTAGCTAGACCGCCTGCCGAATTTTGTCGCAATCAGAGGTCGTTTGATACCCAAACGTTCAACCGTAGCGGTACCGTCATCGGTTTTTATCGCGGGCGTTTCAGTATTTAAAAATCATGTCATGGGCCACCAACCTCCCTCTCTTCTCAGCCCACACCCCCTCTCCACAGCCCACCATAGCCCTGCTAGCCCCCTCCGCTTCCGGACCGTCCAATTGGGATCGAACGGTCCGAAAAACGGACAAAAACTGCTAACCGTAGACATTTTTTCCTATTTAAGCAACTCCCCACGCCCAATTTTGAAACCCTAGCCTAACCTCCTCGAAATCCACGCTGCCCCACAGCCCCTCTCTCTCTCCTCCACCGTGCCTCCTCCTTAGCCGTCAGGCCCACTCGGGCCCAAGGGAGGCCCGCCCGAGCCCATCTGGACCCGGACAGGCGCGGACCTCGTCGCCGCCGCCCCGAGCTCCCGAGCCGCCGCCCGCAGCCTCGCTCGTCTCCCGGTCGCGCCCCTCGCCTCCTCTGGCCGGCCGCCGGAGAAGCACCGCCGGAGCTCCTCCCGCCGGTGACCAGTCGCTGCTGCACCCCGTGTGTCGCCGCACCTCGCCTCCGTCGCCCTGCCATCGGCTATCGAGCCCCGCCGCCGCCTCGCACCAGCAGTCGCCAGAGCTGTCGCGCCCCGCCGCCGCACCTCCGTGCCGCCCCGAGCCGTCGTGCCCCGCCGCCTCGCCTTGTCCCTGGCCGGAGCACCGCGGGCCACGCCATGCCCCGTCGCCGGCGCCCGGCACCATGGCCTCCTCCTCTGGATCGGGAGGAAGACCACGCCCGCGCCATGGGCCGCCACCTCCCGTGTGGGCCCGCAGACGGCCCAGCCGCCCCCGCCTCGGCTCGTCCTCGCCAGATCCGGCCCACGAGGCCCAAAGTGAGCCCCTGCCTAGTCCCTCAAAAATCGGCCAAGTCATTTCGTGTTTGGGAAAAATCATCACCATGCCATATTAAACATCATGTAATTTACAAACCGTGCATCGGATTTTGAAGTGTTACATATGAAAAATGATCTACTCTTTGTGCTCTACAGCATGGTGCCATTTGCATGCATGATAGATTCCATTTGCATGCCCATATACCTGTTGCAAAAGTGCATCACATCGTAATGTGCAAATCTGTTAATTTTATTCAAATTTCCGCGGATGATTGCATCTAAACCGTAGACCTTTTGCAAATGGTTTCTTCGTGAGAATTGCTCTATGTGATGTCTAGTTTCATGCATGCCTCTGGTTGCTAGGTAGGAATTCATTAACATGTCAATTTCTTGCTCTTAAGTGGCTATCACGTTAAAAACTGAAATCTGTTAACGATGAGTTCCGTTTTGCGAGCATCATATTAAGCAAACCATGCATCCTATGTAATTTTGCCAATGGTATGATTTGAAGTGTGGCATGTCTAGTTGTTGTTAGTGTCCTTGCCATGCTCATAGGTGAATGTTATGCTACTGTTATTGCCATGTCTACATGCCTAGTCAAACTGCAGTTTTGGGAGTTAGTTAAATTTCACCAAGTCTGAAACTGTTATTTTGTTGCCATGTTGCCATGTGATTTGCTGTTGATCTAGGAGTCTTTTGTGGTTGCTTCCAAGGAGTCTTTTGCTAAGCATGTTGTTGTCTACCAGGTTGTGTCTTTTGATGCCATGTATAGGATTGCATCATAGTTATATTCATTGTCCAACATGTCAATCTGTTAAAAACTGCTGCACATGTCTACTCTAATTTTCACAAAGTCTGAGAATCTGTTTTCTTCATAATGCCATGTTGTGTTGTTGCTAGCCATGATTCCATGCATAATTAGACCTTGCCACCATGATATGATTTGTAGTGCATCATGCCCTCTACCATGCTGTAAATTTTCATTCCATGATATGCCATGTAGCATATAGTTTTATTGTTGCCAATATGCCTTCGTGAAAATCTGCGATGCTAAAACCTGTTATTTTCACTAAGTCCTAATCTGCTATATTTTATTGCCATGTTGTGAGCTTCCTACCATGTGATCCATGACTCTTTTGAGTGTGATATGTGAAGATGAAATGAAGTGTGTGTTATATGCTACGGCCCCATGCTTAGTTTGTGCATATTAGGATCTTGGAGCTTGTTGTTTTCATGTGTGCAATATGCCATGTTGCTGTTTTGGATAGATTTGAACTAAAACTTGTGTTGCTTGCTATTGTTGAACCGTAGCTCCGTTTTGGGCATGCCATATATGAAACTTGACTAGAATTTCATGTAGTATCATATTATAATGTTGCATCCACGTTTTGAAGTGTGTGTGGTTGTCATTTTCATGCATTTTGCATTCATGACATGCTCATCTTGTGTGTGTCGTAACTTCTAGACCGTAGCTCCGTTTCGTATGATCCTTATATGTAGATCGACTAGAATGACGAGTAGAGTATCATTGTGCACTTTATTTCCCTGTTTAATAAATATAAAACATGATTAGTTCAGATCTGGACCAATTTCGAAATTAACACATGGGGTCGTTTTGGGAATACTATAAGTTGTTTTCGACCTCATTTAAGATGCCTAGATAGTGTAGTTTCATTATGCTTAACCTCTTGCCATGTTTAATAAAATTTAATATTGTCGTGTGCCTAACGAGAGTGAACTAAATAATTCGAATGCGGAGTTTCGTCAATATGCAACTCGTTGCATATTGAGCTTCACTTAATGTGTAGTATTTGTTTGTGGTGAGTGCCATGCCTTGCATAATTAAACCGGACATGCATCTTGTTTGTTTGCGCATCATGTCATGCATATGTTGTGGTGTTGTTCATGTGTTGATTGTTTTTTTCAGATTGCTTCTTCTCCATAGAGTTCCGAAAGCGTTCGGAGTGTGAGGATTCGTTCGACTACGTTGGCTCGTCTTCTTCATGGATTCGTTCTTCTTCCAAGCGGGATCTCAGGCAAGATGATCATTTCCCTCGATACCATTACTATCATTGCCAATGCTAGTTGTCTCGTTTCTATCGCTGTCTCGCTACCTACCACTTGTTGTCTAGCCTCCCAAATTGCCATGAAAAGCCTCTAACCCCTCCACATCCCAGCAAAACATTGTTTGGCTATGTTACCGCTTGCTCAGCCCTTCTTATAGCGTTGCTAGTTGCAGGTGCAAGCTCTTTCCATGTGTAACATGGATATTTTGTTATATCACCATATTATTGCTATTAAATTTAATGCACATATATACTTGGTAAAAGGTGGAAGGCTTGGCCTTTTGCTCGGTGTTTTGTTCCACTTTTGCCGCCCTAGTTACTTGTGTACCGGTGTTATGTTCCATATTGAGCGCTCCTAACATGCTCGGGGTTGTTATTGGGACCCCCTTGATTTTCGTTTTGGGATAAAACTCTTCTGGCAAGGCCCAACATTGGTACTATATCTGCCCAACATAATAATACTGAACACCATTACTAAAGCATAGGGCGTCATGAATCCGAGGAGTTAATTCAACATAATACAGGGGGGCCAGTGCTGCTGGTGCTGGTCCAAAACAGAGCCACTTGCGGGGCCACCCGGGGCAACTCGGGGGATTTTTATCCGGCCACCGTACGTACTACTCATCCGGTCGTGTCCTGAGAACGAGATATGCGGCTCCTATCGGGTTCGTCGACACGTTGGGCGGTCTTGCTGGATTTGTTTTACCTTTCTCAAACGTCTTGTGCGCGGGATTTCGACGACCCTTCGGGTTATCTCGAAGTTGAGATTTTCCATAGGAATTCCGCAAATACTACGGGTGATTCCGGGTTGAGGAATTTCAAAGTAGCTTGTGGTTAGTTTGTGATGGATGAGTTGGAGCACCCCTGCAGGGTTAAATCTTTCGGAAAGCCGTGCCCGCGGTTACGTGGCAACTTGGAAACTTTGTTTAACACCCGGTCATAGCAAACTTGAAGTAAACTCAAATAAAATACACCAACCGTGTGCGAAACCGTGACTGTCTCTTCTCGTGATTTCTGAACCGAGAGAGAACACGGTGGGGTTATGTTTGTTCGTAAGTAGGTGTTCAGGATCTCTTAGAGATCATTACTAGTTCACGTCCGTTTATTCGACAATCATCCCCCCTTATTCTTGTACTCGTAAGTTAGCCACTCAAATAAATGCTTAGTGCTTGCTGCAGCCTCACCACTTAACCACACCTCACCCATTAAGCTTTAATAGTCTTGATACCCTTGGAAATGAGATTGTTGAGTCTCTGTGGCTCACAGATTACTACAACAACAGTTGCAGGTACAGGTAATGCGATGATTTGACGTGAGCGCGATGCTTGTTTGATTTGGAGTTCTTCTTCTTCTTCTTCGATCATAGGATGGGTTCCAGGCCAACAACCTGGGATAGCAAGGATGGATGTCATTTTATCGTTTGATTTCGTCTGTAGTCGGACCCTGCTCTTCTGTATGATGATTGTATATGTTGTTGTATTGATGTGAAATTGATGTAGCTTGTGGCGAGTGTAAGCCAATTCCATATACTCATCTCTTCTTTACATGTACTTGTAATGATATCCATTCTTGCGAAACGACGAGATGCGCTTCTATCCCTGTCGAGGCCCTCGTGCCAAAATAAGGATAGGATCGCATCTTGGGCGTTACACCTCCCGTGTTCTACTTCTCCTCGATGATGGCGACGAGCGCGGACGTGCGGGCCGCCACCTTATGGATGTCCGCGCAGCCGGCTACTTTCTCTGCCTGCATCGTGCGGCTACGCGCGCGTCGCGGCGAATGGCACAGTCGTAGGCCCGAGAGGCGCGGTTGTCGCCGTGCTCCCCGTCGTGCCAGCGTGGAGCAAGTCGTCACTGCTCATCGAGCTGGCCTGGAGCTGCAACTGGCTCCGTCTGGCTGCCTCGCTCGTATCCGGCGGGCTCGGCAACTGGCTCTGTCGGGCTAGGCGAGGGAGGTGGAGCAGTGAGCTGCCTCGCTCATGCTCATATCCTACGTGCTTGGCGGGCCACCCAGCCGGCTTGTATGACGTAGAACTGTTCTTTTGAAGCCATCGGAAGAGTGGAGAAAATGGTGAAGGAGGAGATGGGGGAGCGGCTGAGGGGTGCGATTCTTGCCCAGTGTTTGGCCTCGTTTAAATAGAGGGCGGACGGGAGGAGCTTGCCCGACGTTGTGTTTAATGTCGGCCCGCTCATGAACGGACGTGTGGCCGTAGTAGGTTCCTCAGCTTCCTCGCGGGTTTAATGGAGGCGTTTGAATGGGGCAAGGAGGCGTGTTCAGCCGGGCGTGCAGCGGACGGCGCCCTTGGCCGGCGGGCCGCTTCAATGGCGAAGGCAGTGAGAGGTCGCATCCGCCGTGGGCCGCATTCAATGTGGAGCGGCGCACTCTACAGCAGCATGAATGCGGACAGCTGGCGCCGGGCGGGAAGCACGCGGGAGGGGGAGGGTTTTTTGGTGGGCCAGGGCGGTCAGAATCGGGCTTCGGATCGGTCCGGACTCCCGCAAACCTTCCCCACGTTTGTCTCCGGTTTACGAAAGAAATCGTGTCTGAACCGTTTCGCTGACCAATACAGGACCGTGTTGGATGCCTTTCACGGTCCGAACAGCGTGATCCAGACGTATGCGGGAGGTTTACGGGTCGGCATTGGAGATGCCCTTATAGCTAAAACCTTATCTTCTTACGAGAACATAGCTAAAACCTTATCGATGCGGGATGGTGCCCTCTTTGCTAAACTACGAGGCTTCAAACTCTGGAACACTCTCCACAATTTTCATTTAATTGTGGCTCCTTTGTTAATTGAAATTAGAGAGCTAGTTAGTGATTTCTTTTTTTCTTTTTACGTTCAACATGTAAATCGACCAGCAAATATCACAGCACGCCTACGTACTAAGCGTGCTTGCGCATTGAGTGGCTGAGAGCTGGCTGGACGAGACTCCTAACTTTCTACTGACCGGTTGTCCTAGGAATGCCTTCGTTTGAATAATATATCTCTCCGAGTTGCCGGAAAAACAAAATTACCACACCACCCAAACTTCCGAATACGACAGCGCAAGTGGTCGATCACGATCACGATCACCCCGATCTGAAAAGAACATAAAACAGTGAGCTCCCTCCCACGGATTATCAACCACCCAATGCTGCAGGAACGCAAGATCTACCATTCCACCCTGACACCTAAAAAGAAAGATATGAAGTCCTGTCGGCAAAGACTACTTCCCTGGAATTGTGTCTCGGTCGCCCGTCTCGCTTTCGATCGACGGGAAGGATAGATCAAACTCAGCTGTGTTTCCACCACGCGTGTCAGCCGCGCGGATCGGACACCGCGTCTACTCGTGCCTGGCCGGCGAACCGCCCGCGGGATGTACACGACGAGGGGAGATGTGGCAAAGCGTTAACGTCACCGGGAACAAAGCCCGACCGTACGTGCTCGCACGGAGGTGTAATCCTGACCGGACCGGGCCCTGATCCTGTACACGTAGACAACAGTTGAGCTTTCGACAGATTTATGGGGTTGAAATTCAGCCAGCACGCAGATAATAATAATCGTGCAACCCTGACGGTGGTGCAACAAATTATTAGTCAGACGGTTGAAATTTAGCCGACAGCTCAGCTTCTTTGCCACACTGCCACGTAGAGTACTACTCCTCTAGCTGAACTAGACTTGTCATATACTCCCTCTGTCCCAAAATACTTGTCATAGAAATAGATGTATCTAGACATATTTTAGTTCTAGATGCATTCATTTCTTTAAATTTTGGTGACAAGTAATTCCGTACGGAGAGAGTATATATGCATTGCTTGATAGTCTCCTGGTTCATAGTACGTTGGGATCCAAGAAGAAACAAAGTAGAGTTCAAAATAAAACGGCCACAAATAAGATGACTTGCCGGCAGGACAAAGTGCGAGATCCAATCCAAGTTGTAAGTACACTAGATATCTGAACTAAAATATAAGAACACTAGATACAATTCGGACTGCTGACTCTTGTAGGTTTGAGGACCTACCAAATCCAACTGTTCGTTTCCTTCGGCTGAAGAAAGAGGCTCTCCATCTGTCTGCAATTGCGACACTGGTCAGAAACTGACCTGGCTAAAGCACTCCTACTAGTTTGCAGTCGCAAAAGCGCGGCAAACGCTATAAGTTCATCCAAAGTTTGTCATGTTCTATCATGTTAACCTGAACTCTCATCATTCTAGATGGGAAGGCCGATTACACCGCTGGTTTAAGTCCAGATATCGTTGCATTTGGCATTCTGCAATAAACTTGCCGCACGACACAACGGATTTGAAGCAGCCCTTTGCAGTCCTTTCCGTTTTGGGCATGACCTTAGATCAGCAGAGCACTACTGCCTTAGATACGATGCTGACTGGCGACTCCTTAGATTTCAGGACCTACCACAATCTAAGTGTTCTTTGTGTCATGCTGAAGATAGGAGTAGTCTTCAAACTCCACTTGTCAAAAGTAAAAAAGTGTAAGCAGAAAGCAACGAACCACGGCTTTGGGAAACACCAGCGCCTTACAACTCCTTTTCTTCGCTTCTTGACTTGCTTGTTGCTTTGCTTATGCCCCAGCGATAAAGAATCTGGTTGTTTATGATCAAGATGGACGAGTTGAAATTTGGAATATAACAAGAATACCCATAGTATATAGGAGTATAGTGCAAACTGGAACCTATATTGGCTGGTAAACAGGTGTGATGACAGTATTTACTCCCTCCGATCCATTGTCACTGAAATGGATGTATCTAGATGTAGTTCAGTCTAGGAAACGGCAGGTAACAGAGTAATAAATTTACAACAGTTAGGAAAAGCGAATAACCATGAATTGGCCGAAGCGGCTATGACCCGTTGCCACCGTATCTGACGAACAGAGTACCAACATGGAGCTCAGTCCTGAGAATTTATGGGCCTTTGGGCTACCAGCCCGTTGATTCATTTTTTAAGCTGATGTGTGCCCCATGAACTAATGCACCGCCGAACAGACCAAGAACTGAATCCATGTGCATGAGTATTTAAGACAGCATTCACACTGGGAGTACACAAACATTGAAAGAAGTAATACTACTGCTGCTACTATTAGATGTCTCAACTGAACTTAAACTGAAGCTGTGTGCAATACAAGAGCGTTTCATTTGCCTATGGTACATCCTGTGGCTCAGATCAAAATACTGTTGTAGTTTAATTAACTTCACAACAAAATCCAGAATGTAACTCATCAAGTCTTCAAATGATTTTTCTGGAATAAGTTTTCAAATGATAAAAAAACATCTGTGTTTATGTCTTCACAAACCCCATATAGCAATGCAGCATAGATAACGGCGACACAAAATATAGTCCTATCGCTAAACAACAGGATAGCACCATAAGTCCAAATTATATACAGACATGGTGGCTTCCGTTAGTTTAGAAAAAAATGTGCCTCTACAAGATGGAAGATTCCTACAAAGCATCAAATAAAATTAAATCAAAGTAAAGTAAAGTCATATTACATCAAATATATGTCAGCTGCCAAGGACAGAAGCAAGATAATATTCAAATAATACTTACTTTCTTTGCCTCCAAATGTGCCGCAATTGATTTTCTACGGAGTAGTTAATACTTGATCAGAAGAACAAGCCATACTGATCTGTATACTGGCCCAAATGGACTGATGGAAATGGTGAGACCCCAGCCGACCTTGGTATACTAGCCAAAAGAGCAAAAGGCAAAATGAGTACTCTTACCATTAATGCAACAGTGCACCGTCTGGAATCAACATAACATATGAAAGTAACAACATTGTTACAATGGATAAATGAAAGGAAAACACAATTAAGTAGGAAATTACCACAGTTAAGTTAATGTGGTGCTGGATTGGGTGTTCGGAACTGGTAGAAATGTGGTGCAGCTTCAGTAAGCCATGATGGTTCAATGGCAATAACATTACGCATATAGTGCTTGTCAGTTGAAACAAGAGACTGGTAGACGACCCACTTCGGATTAACCCTAAAACATCAGGGAAATGTCATGAAGTGCATAAGGAGCATTGTTCCCAAAGAAGTGCACAAGGAGCTATACCACAAAGACGCCCAAATAAATGTCAAATGTAGTTTTTTTTTACTAAACTTACCTGAAGAGTACGGAAGATGGATGAATGTAAACTTCTTGTGACGTCCTAATTGTTTTATACATTCCATTCTGGCCATATTCCTGTGTAGCAGAGAAAGTCAATAGGGACACCGGCAACTTACATGCCAATTGCATATGCAGCTGATAGCTGCACTTATTGAGGATAAATTAAGAACATTGTGCAAGGGCTCGTCACATCAACCACAGAAAAAGATAAATTTAGAGATGTATGATAACATGAAACGAAGCTCTGGTTACATGCTACATCCTAGAGATGTATGATAACATGAAATCTGCTCAATAATGTAGTACTCCCTCCGTATCTAGACAAATCTAAGGCAAGTAATTCGGGACGGAGGTAATATGTGAATAAATACCTCCAGATGACATGAATTGGCAAACGAGTCAGCAATAATGGCCTTTCTAACTGCCTGCAGAACATTGAGATAACATTGCAGTTAGCATAAGTGTGTGAAAGGTTCAACAACCTGTGGGCATTATAACAGCGGCTTGTAAAGAATTGACCAAGGCAGGAAGTTTTAAGCATTTTCACCAGTACATAGAATGAGTTGGAAAATAATTCTACAAGAGCAAGATACTGAAAACCGCAAGTACAAACAATTAGTGCAAAATAGTCGTTGAACTCTCTGAGTGGTAAATGTTGATAGTACCTAACAGTCCAAATTGTACATTGTATGCATATTCTCCTCAAACGAGGACAAACAATGCCGGATTGGAATGTCATCGAGTTCTATGCGAATCAAGCTGGATATAGTCAATCCATTTCATAATAGCATATAATTTCCAAAAATGCATTAGAAAAATAACACAATCTGAAAAGTAAATGCATTCTCATTCAGTTAAGAATATCACTGAAATGACCAACTTAATTAACAGCCAGCGGCCAAAGTGATGTTTTATAAAGAATATATGGATCATGAGGGAAGGAGTTACTACTATTTAAGATTATTACTTCCTCTGTAAAATAATAAGACATTTTAGATCACTACTTTAGTGACCTAAAACGTCTTATATTTGCTTACAGAGGGAGTATTAATTATTATTTTGCAGAATGGCTATAGAGAACACTTGAAATTGCCCTGGTACACACAGAGCTTGGGTATAGGTATCAAAGACAAAATCATTGAAACTGAGAAGATCCTTGTGTCTTCGATGGGGCAAACGCAAATTGCTATGAACTTGCAGAGGACATCTTGCTCGAGTTGTAGTATATGTTGATTGCACAACTTTCTCCATCAGTTCGGATTTTTTGTTCTAATAGTTGGTGCATGAAACTTAATAGTAGCAGAATCAGGAGGTCTTGGCTTGGGTTCAAGTCTCAGCTTTCACAATTTCAATAGAATAATTGTGTGCATGAAAAGATGTAAGCTCGCCAGCGCCAAGTCCTTCGGAAGGCTACTGCTGCATTATAGGCATGTTGCTCCTTCTTGCCTTCCTGTTTTCGTAGCTTAGCATAGGTTTGCCGGTCAGTACACTACACATCGGCGATCCATGGGGAACAAAACAGCATTGTACCTACATATGACAATAGTAGTGAGCTAGCGATAGGCTAGGCAACCACCACTTATCCACGCCACCGGCCACTCCGGCCGTGGTGGCCACTGGCTCTCGGTTCTATGTCTTCTCCCACCTCGGCGGTTCCTGGAAACGGCGGCACGGCACGGAACCGCCCAGTGCGTGCGGCGACACTAGACCCGCATCCGGGACAGCCGGCGACTCGGTCGCGGGCGACAGCACCAACATGGGGGCCGCCAAGTCTTCTTAATCGTCTATTCAGCACAAGAAAAAGGCTTTTTCTTGTGCCGATTCTTGTATCAAGATAAGAATCCTTTTTCTTCCTAATTCGTCCAAGATTACTATTTCTTCTTTATTCGGGTCTGTCTCTTGGACCTCTTTTTCTTTTGCTTAGGTTTAGCCGAGGTAGTGGATAAACAGAGGGGAAGAAAATATGGCGGGGACAAATTTCTTGTGATTGTAAGAAAATAGAATTGCTTGGCTTGTTTAATTAAGTTTAACTTCAAACTTACAGAAATTTTGCAAAAAAAAGTAAACTCTTCCATTGAAGATTTTTTTTTAGGCTAGTTGAATAGTTTTGATTAAGGTTCTATTAGTTTATTACTCGAAATTAAATCAAGGATTTTCAGGATACTTCCTTTGTGGAATAAGATATTGGATCCTCGAGTTATCTCTTTTTCTTGTTGCTTCATAAGAGTGAATCGAATAGATTCAATTCTCATTATAAGAGTAAAAATTCCATGGGTCCTTTCCGCTCTAATCAGATAAAATGGGTAAGGACCCGCTAAGCTCCTACTTTTTCATGTTTACAATGTGGTACTCCGATTACTATAGAGATGAACCCAATCCAGAATATGATTTGCCTGAGGACCTCAGCCGCAGTCCACATGCGGCCCGGCTTCCTCTCGACATCAAAACCGACCATCCTTCGACGGCGGATGCTCGACAACGACGGGCCGCCATTGCCGCTGCCCAGGGACGCGCTACTGTAGTACTGCCTCACCTACTTCACATCCACGGTATGTCACCCCATCTCAACCACTACCACGGCGGAGCATCGTGCGAGGGTATTGATCAAGATCTTGCTACCTGTCGGAGAAGCGTTTGAGCGAGGGTACACTCTCCAAAACCCTGGTTCGAACTTTGGGGCCTTTCTGTGCAGCTATCTCACGACCTGACAGCGACTATGGCTACGGCGAACGGAGCTTCGCGAGAGCACACATGCACATAGGGCACAACAGTGGACACACAGTTTACCCATGTTCAGGCCACCTTGCGGTGTAAAACCCTACTCCTGTTTGGTGGTATTGCTCTTGGGGAGGCACTATTGTACAAGGTGGAAGACAACCGTACAAGTGAGTGATTGGAGGTCGGGCCAACTGATCTCTCTCCTCTAAGGCAGCAGCACTGCCCCTCTTATCCTCTTATCCTTGCCTTGGTCCTCTTCCCCGAAAATATCGGCGGGGAAGGGCAGCCACAGGGCGGCAATTCGAAGGGGGACAGGTGCTCAGTCTATCCTGACAAAAGTTGGTCTTTGTCTGCAAAGGCACCGCCCATGACGAGTCAGTGGGCTCGGTGATGACCTTCGCCCTGGCGACCGGTGTCACCTTGGTCGCCTTGCACCAAAATGGTAAGCTTTGGGAAACTACTTTCGAGGAGGCAGCTGGTGCCGCCCTTTAATCACCAGAAAAGAAATCCTCTCTGTACGTGCCTGCTGGCACGGTCATGTCGTCCTTCCCTGCACGAGAACGTCACACACGTGGCGGGCGCGCAGCCGCGTGACCAGCGCCGCTCGGCCCCTCCAGGCGAAGGGCCTCACGGGGAGTCGCCTCATGAGGGGAGCCTCGTGAGGCTGCTTGATGATGAAGATACTTGACTTGGAGAGTTCCGCCTCGCGGGGAGGGGGCCTCGCGAGGTCCGAGCCTCGCAAGCGCTTCGCCTGTGGAGATCTTGATTGGGCCGCCTACTGGGCCTTTCGCCAGGTGTCGCTCCTGGGCCACGGGCAGACAGGCCGTGGTACCCTGGTTCCCACTGAACCGACTACCCTCGCCGCCTTTGACGCCGGCAGTGGTGCACTCCCTGCTCAGGGCTTGGTTAGGCTCTTCCTTCAAAGTTCCGTTGATTACCCATTTAAGTCCTTGTTTATGCTCGTTTAACGTGGCAAACTGTACGATCACTTAGTTTATCGTTTCTCTCGACGGTGTCAACTACAAAAACATTGTCGTCTCCTTCCACGCCAGCCTGTTCCCTGCCAAGTAGGCACCAGCCTCCCTATTCGTTGCTCCTGCTCCCATGCTGCTACCTGCCATTCCCCGAACCACGCTATGCATCTCTCCGCTTCCAGCCAATATTCAAATTCAATCTGCTGCACGTGCTCTGGCCCGCGGGCATGCATGCACCACAGCTGCCTAAATCTCCATTGGGTGCCACACCGACAAGCAGGATTTGGTGACGCAAACCTCATCCTCCTCGAATCCTGCTTCGCCCGAACCAGCTCACCACCCGCCAATCCTTTCGCAGCCCCTCTTGCATATCGGGACCCTGCAAGAAGTCACGCAAGCCACAGGTCAACTTACCGCTACCATCAGTACTGCTCCTCAGCCTCTCGCAAGGAAAGCTTGGTCGCGTCCTCTACTCCTGGACTGTACTGCCACTGGTCTGTTACCCATGCCTGCTGGTCCGCTGCTATAGTCCATTCCATGGGACATACGCTCTTTATCTCTCAACCAGGTGGACAGTTAGCCGCTGACCTCCCAGGCTAGGACAAGGACAAACCATGGCCATAGATTAGCCCTCCTTCTTGACTGCGAGGCTACTGGCATATTGCCACTTCCCCAGCCTGTTCTCCGCCAAGCAGGCACCAGCCTCCCTATTCGTTGCTCCTGCTCCCATGCTGCTACCTGCCAATCCCCGAACCACGCTATGCATCTCTCCGCTTCCAGCCAATATTCAAATTCAATCTGCTGCACGTGCTCTGGCCCGCGGGCATGCATGCACCACTGCTGCCTAAATCTCCATTGGGTGCCACACCGACAAGCAGGATTTGGTGACGCAAACCTCATCCTCCTCGAATCCTGCTTCGCCCGAACCAGCTCATCACCCGCCAATCCTTTCGTAGCCCCTCTTGCATATCGGGACCCCGCAAGAAGTCACGCAAGCCACAGGTCAACTTACCGCTGCCATCAGTACTGCTCCTCAGCCTCTCGCAAGGAAAGCTTGGTCGCGTCCTCTACTCCTGGATTGTACTGCCACTGGTCTGTTACCCATGCCTGCTGGTCCGCTGCTATAGTCTATTTCATGGGACATGCGCTCTTTATCTCTCAACCCTGTGGACAGTTGGCCGCTGTCCTATCTCCCGAGCACCCGCACAAAGTGGCCAGGAGAGAGCTCCTATTCACAGACTCGGCCCCTCCAGGCGAAGGGCCTCACGGGGAGTCGCCTCATGAGGGGAGCCTCGTGAGGCTGCTTGATGATGAAGATACTTGACTTGGAGAGTTCCGCCTCGCGGGGAGGGGGCCTCGCGAGGTCCGAGCCTCGCAAGCGCTTCGCCTGTGGAGATCTTGATTGGGCCGCCTACTGGGCCTTTCGCCAGGTGTCGCTCCTGGGCCACGGGCAGACAGGCCGTGGTACCCTGGTTCCCACTGAACCGACTACCCTCGCCGCCTTTGACGCCGGCAGTGGTGCACTCCCTGCTCAGGGCTTGGTTAGGCTCTTCCTTCAAAGTTCCGTTGATTACCCATTTAAGTCCTTGTTTATGCTCGTTTAACGTGGCAAACTGTACGATCACTTAGTTTATCGTTTCTCTCGACGGTGTCAACTACAAAAACATTGTCGTCTCCTTCCACGCCAGCCTGTTCCCTGCCAAGTAGGCACCAGCCTCCCTATTCGTTGCTCCTGCTCCCATGCTGCTACCTGCCATTCCCCGAACCACGCTATGCATCTCTCCGCTTCCAGCCAATATTCAAATTCAATCTGCTGCACGTGCTCTGGCCCGCGGGCATGCATGCACCACAGCTGCCTAAATCTCCATTGGGTGCCACACCGACAAGCAGGATTTGGTGACGCAAACCTCATCCTCCTCGAATCCTGCTTCGCCCGAACCAGCTCACCACCCGCCAATCCTTTCGCAGCCCCTCTTGCATATCGGGACCCTGCAAGAAGTCACGCAAGCCACAGGTCAACTTACCGCTACCATCAGTACTGCTCCTCAGCCTCTCGCAAGGAAAGCTTGGTCGCGTCCTCTACTCCTGGACTGTACTGCCACTGGTCTGTTACCCATGCCTGCTGGTCCGCTGCTATAGTCCATTCCATGGGACATACGCTCTTTATCTCTCAACCAGGTGGACAGTTAGCCGCTGACCTCCCAGGCTAGGACAAGGACAAACCATGGCCATAGATTAGCCCTCCTTCTTGACTGCGAGGCTACTGGCATATTGCCACTTCCCCAGCCTGTTCTCCGCCAAGCAGGCACCAGCCTCCCTATTCGTTGCTCCTGCTCCCATGCTGCTACCTGCCAATCCCCGAACCACGCTATGCATCTCTCCGCTTCCAGCCAATATTCAAATTCAATCTGCTGCACGTGCTCTGGCCCGCGGGCATGCATGCACCACTGCTGCCTAAATCTCCATTGGGTGCCACACCGACAAGCAGGATTTGGTGACGCAAACCTCATCCTCCTCGAATCCTGCTTCGCCCGAACCAGCTCATCACCCGCCAATCCTTTCGTAGCCCCTCTTGCATATCGGGACCCCGCAAGAAGTCACGCAAGCCACAGGTCAACTTACCGCTGCCATCAGTACTGCTCCTCAGCCTCTCGCAAGGAAAGCTTGGTCGCGTCCTCTACTCCTGGATTGTACTGCCACTGGTCTGTTACCCATGCCTGCTGGTCCGCTGCTATAGTCTATTTCATGGGACATGCGCTCTTTATCTCTCAACCCTGTGGACAGTTGGCCGCTGTCCTATCTCCCGAGCACCCGCACAAAGTGGCCAGGAGAGAGCTCCTATTCACAGACTTTGACTACCCCCCCCCCCCCCACCCCCCATACGACTGCATCACTGCCCCCTCGCTACCACACCGGCTGCGTGCCTGACAAATCTTTTGCCCATGCCCTCTTCTCCCCCTCAAGTAGCATGCAGAGTCCCAGCTCGACGTCCACACACGCTCCCAAGCCCCCCAAAAATCCTAACGTCATGAGGTGCTGCCATAAATGCCTGGCTCTCGACCATAAGGTGGGTACTTGGAGAGACCCAATCCGCTGCCACCACTGCTGGCTCATGGGCCACACCCAAAGATTCTACCATGCTATATTAGAACCTCCAAGTCCTCCCTCCTCCAACACTCCCTTCTCTCCTCCCTCGTCCCCATCCTCTCAACACCACAGTCGTCCGAACCCGCTCCTGCTCCCTCCTCCCGCTCTCATGGCGGATTTCATCCCCCTTGACCTCAACACCCCTTCCACCGACGCCGAGCCAACCCTACCAACCACCACCTCCTCCCCATGAGTGTTTGCCTTCCCCGAGCAAGTTGATGCAGCCCATGCCTTTTGACACTATTGAACATTTCCAAAACTTAACTTTTGCCCATGTCAACCCACCCCACCCCACCCTTCCCCTCACGCTTGCATCCGCCGAGCCTTGCAAACCGGAGTTGGTGACCCCCGTGTTGCTCCTTGCGCTTCCTCCCAAGGGGCTGGCCTTGTGATCTTCGGCTCCTCTTATGAGCACGAGCTCTCCATCCTAAATGGCCTTTCCACTGCCACATCAACTCTGTTGAGCTTGTCCGCCACGATGACACCGATAATCGCTTCCTTTTTCGCCTTGGTACTGTTGCTGCTCTAAACATTGAGGATTTCCCACTAGAGTATTGGTTTGCACCCAACATCATTAACTCTATCGTCCCATTCGCAAGCCCCCTCGAGATCGACCCCGTGTGTCTCATTGGTATAGACTACTCCACATTCCTCATTTTTGTCATAGCCCGGAGCCTCACGGACGTGCCCCATTCGATCCCGATGCATGGATTCTCTGGACTTGGTGCCATGGACACTGTCCTTGTTGTCTGCTCCCAAGAGATCCCTCCCGATCTTGCCTTCCTTGTGGATGACTTCGGCAATGACTTCTATGGAGGCGGGGGTGACGGTGGGGATGACGAGGACGGTGGAGATGGCGACTTCCCCGCCGGGATGGACCCCAGCATCGCAGCTCCACCGCCACCACCCACTAACAAGGGGCACTGCGACAAGGTGGTGCACCTCCCCGACGGCCTAACCATGATGCCTAACCACAAGCCAATGGTTAGGGTTGTGCCTCTTGACGCGCCCAACGAAGGTGGAGGTCAAGCTGTTCGCGGGCTTCTACGACATCCACGTCCTTGGCCAGAATGGCGAGTGCGGCTTCTATCGCATCCCCCATGAGGCCCACGGGCTCCCCCAAGCTCAGATAAGGTTAGGGAAACCATTGAACTCTTTGACGCCAACAGCCCGACCATCCTCGACCTCCCTGCTCAAGTCGTACTTGTTGATCCGGTGCAGCCGACGGATGGCGTTGTCGGAGCCGCTGCCTTGGTGCCCTTGCCCCAGCGCGTTGTTCCACCAACCATCTTCTACACCAGGCGCAGTGCTCGTATCAAGGAGTCTAAAGCACCAACTCGCATTACCATGTTGGACAAGGCTAAGTTACGCAAGAAGCTTCGGCACGAGGGGTCCAGTGCTGCCTCTGACACGCTGATCCCAGCGGCTGAACTCATGGAGCTGGCCGTCGAGGGCGTCATGCCCCTGTCAGGAAGGACATGGTCCAGCTGGACGACGCTTGTGGTGTCAGCGAAATCGACCTCAACAAGGTGGCCCCTGATAGCGATGTGTGAACACCTCTCCGATCTACTTCCTCTCCACTCCCGCTGCTCTATGCCCCTGTTTCCTCATGATCTCGGCTCCCCACTCAGTTTTAGCCGTAGATTCCTTGGCATGCATCTAGTGGACTACCAGATCCCCCTAGCTATTTTATTCCTTGGTTTTAATTTCCGCTTTAATTTGTGGCTCGATCTCTGTACGCTAGTTCCCTGTCTTAGTTCTGTAGTATCGATGTATGTTTCTACTAATGTTTTGTACGGGTTCCTTAACTCCAATCTTGATGTATCCCGTGTTTCCAATGAATAGACACCTGCGCATTTTAGAAATCATTGCTCAAAACTGCACCACCACCATCAAGATGCTCGACAAGCTAGAGGAGTCTAGGAGTTTGTCTACTCTGGAGCTCCAATTGCGGCCGGCGGTCAAGCTCTCACTACACCGACACAACAAAACCCTCACAATGTATTGGAGACAGCGAGCTAAAATCAGGGAGTGTACCCTTGGCGACGAAAACTCCTTGTATCTCCACGTATGTGCCTCAGTCTGTCATCGCAAAAACCAAATCAAGTCTTTATGTTCGAGGGATCGAACTTCTCTGCTCACGTCCAGAAGGAAAAAATTCTTCTGAATTTCTTCAAACGTCTAGTTGGCACCCCTGCCACCTCTATTTCCTTTGACCTTGCGACCCTAGTGTCTAGTTCGGCCCTATCCTCCTCTGACGCGCCTAGCCTTATCCGTCCTTTCAATTTAAGCGAAATCTATGACGCGCTATGGGCCATGAATGATAATGCAAGCCCAGGACCGGATGGGTTTGGCTCTGCTTTCTTTAAAGCTAATTGGGATTTGGTCAAGAATGACTTGCTAAACCTGCTGCACAGCTTCCACAATGGCTCTGCCGATCTCAAGCGGACCAACAAAGCTCACATTGTTCTAATACCTAAAAAAATTGGGGCAAACGAGAGTGATTGCTACCGGCCGGTCTCCTTGCAAAACTGCGCAGTGAAAATTACCTCCAAATGCCTTTCTAACAGAACTCAACCCTTCATCAAGCATCTTCTGGGCAGGACAGGATACAATCGATGGGGGTCAGTGTAAGGTTGCGTGGGATATTGTATGTGCACTATTCTCTCGTGGGAGTCTTGGCTTCTTGTCTTTACACAAGTTCAACCAATGCCTTCTGCTTAAACACCTACTCAAAGTACACCTTCACTGCACACTCACTGAACCAAACCACCTGGCTTCCACTTACGGCTGGGGCACAACTCGTGACCTTGGTGATTCTGCTTGACTTGATACTGCTATCTGGCGGGACATTGCACAGGGTCTGCCTCTGCTCCGCTCAATCACCTCTTCTGGCTGGACCTCTGGATTCCTAACCATACTACCACTCTTGCAGAACAACTCCCAGCCTTAGTTTCTCATACTCTGAGGCCTAATGCCTCTGTCGCCATGGTGCTCTCCGTACCTCTTTTAAATATCACCCTGGCCCCAAGATTGTCCCACGCAGCTGAAAGCGATCTGCATAATATACGAGCCTTGCTCGCCACGTTTACCTTGAATGAACAAGTACTTGACAGGAGAATCAGCAGGCTCAAGGGAAAGCCGCTAACTACGAGCCTACGAGCCTGGCGTATGGGGCGCTATGGGTGAACCATCCGCTGGATCCGACTGCAGCAGTGATTTGGAAGAACTATGCTTCAAGCAAATGCGGGTTGTTCCTATGGCTGGCCCACAAGGATAGACTCTAGACCAACGAACAAATGCAGGTTGTTCCTATGGCTGGCCCACAAGGATAGACTCTACACCAATGAACGCCGATTCAGGAGGGGCATTGCGACTTCAAATAGATGCCCCTTCTGCAACTCCCCCGAGGCTATCAATCACCTATTGTTCTCTTGCCATCAGGTCAGCCTGGTCTGGGCCAAGCTCAACAATATTTGTCATGAACCGCCCGACTCCATCATCACTTGCTGGGACGGCCGTTTGACCGACAAAATCAGATCCACGGTCATCATTGCTATCCTATGGAACATATGGAAGAGACGCAACGCTAAGCCTTCAGAGATGAGCACCACGATGTACACAAATTGCTACGCGCATGTGCAGACGACCTATTGCTATGGTCTAATAGGCGTACCATCGAGCTAAAGCAAGCCCTACTCCGAGATTGGAGTACTATGTTGTTCCATCTTGTGGCGAGAATGTAGCTTCTGTGATAAGCTCTGCTTCCTCTCCCACCCCTCTGCTCATGTACCTCTACCACACATGGTTGTAATTGTTACCGCTCATTAATATATCGTTCAGGCCGGCGTAAGCCCGCCGTTGCAGCGTAAAAAAAAAGAAGCTTAGCATAGGTTTTGTTTTAACTTTTAATAACCCAGGCTTTTGTTCTGGTAATTTTGTTTGCCATTTGTTTTCCATTTTGCCCTGTAAGTTTTCGTGCCTTCTCGATGTGCTTCTCCAAATAAAAAATGGTCGATGGAGAGAAAAAAAGCTGGAAAGATCCTACCTGCATATCTCTGTCGCAGGATTTCAGCTGTATACCAAACCTCTTCATAACCCTGACAAGCTGTGCCCTGATTTCAATGACCTTCTTCTGCAGAAAAGATCACAAAATGTTGTTCAAAATGAAAGTGTGCAACAAAGAAAAATAATATAGCTTTGAATATGTGCATATTCTTAATTAAATCTTTATACAACAAAAACAGACCAGTGCTTGGTGATTCAAAAAGTTCTTGTAACACCACTGACTAGATTTTCCAGATTGGTGAAATCCTTTGTAGATATTCAGGAATGTTACATGATCACCCTGCGGTACAACATAAAATAGAAGAGTCAAAACCATTGGCAAAGATGAAAAAGCAAACAAGAGCAAATACAATTAGAGCATCCCCAATAGCTGTATGATAGTTGTTGGTAAATTTTGCCACATAGGATATGTGATGATGTGGCATAGAATAAATGAGAGAGAGCAAAGTTGTATGAACTTGAACCAACAACCCTTGCACATGCTCCAACATGCAAAGAGAGAGCAAACTTATTTATTACTCCCTCCGTTCCAAAATAAGTGTCGTGATTTTAGTTCAAGGGAGTACCTCATTTCTATTGAACGATTTAGACACGCTCTATTCAAATAGTTTCTGATAACTCAAGCTATTGGAGATGCTCCTAATATGCATACTTCTGAGTTCTGACAGTTTGCACATGCATGTGCAGAACACAGGGAAGGGTGTTCTTAAATAGGAATGGTGCTGATCGTATGCATTTTGACGATCCAAGTTCTTAAGTTTTGCTCCATAACACTAATCTTGAGTTACCTAAAATCATTTGTTCTAGAACTAGCCAGTCTATCACCAGTACTAGCTTACTGGTTGTAAGCCCATAATGATCAATGATGAAAGCGTTTAAGTAGAATAACCATTAAGGATTTTGCTGAAATCTGAAAACGAGAGAAGTTGTTTAGTCTTGTCTACTTTAGGAACTTGATCATAAGTTAACTGAAATGAAAACAAGGATTATACTTAGTAACATGATATTCCTCTTCTGTGGTATATGGGTATCACATTGCAGCTGGCCACGCTAAGCACCAAAATGAGTGTCAATATTAACGGTTAAGTAGAGAACTGGGCGTCAACCAGTTTGCTAGAGGCGTGCACGTGGCTGCGTGCCCAGCACACAACCCAACATTCGAGCCCTGTGCTCTGTAGGGGGGTGCCTCACAGTTGTCTCTACTTGATTAACAAAAAAACACAACGGCTAGTCCCTGTTGGTCTAGTTTTCAAATATTAACAGCAAAGTAACATCAGGGTTCCTGAACTGAAGATATTAGGCAGCAAGTTAATCCTGCAAACCTCAGCAGCAGCAAACCGAAGTTTGGCCTCATCAAATTCCTTCTTCACTCCCCGCATAGAAACCCACACAGACTGTAAATTGGCGGTTATCAGAACAATTCAAAGATTAAAATAGCACAAGAAAATGAAGGGCATATCAGACACAAATCTTAACCTGAACAGATAGAAATGCTGCTATAGTCAATATCTCATCAGAGCATCCAAAATCATTTGCTGACAAGATCATTTTTGAGATCATGGGGTCCTGCAGAAAATCAAACAGTGTTATAAACAACCTCTTGAGAAGAGAACAGTATTCACCAAAATGTAAGTGAACCAGATGTACATAAAAAACAGTACAAGTACAACTGTATAATAGGGTAGGCTTGCACAAGTACGGAAAGACATGAAATCCTGCAAGTAAATGGTCAACATAGCAGCATAATTTCACATGCTATCAGATAGTCATTGAGCACGTTCAGCAGAGTAACTCGTGATTAAGTTGTTGTCATAAGAACTTTATGATAAGATACTTTTTTTTTTTTGAGGAACAGATAAGATACTATATGGTGTGTGCATATGTCAGAATAATATGCAATTCTTTTTGTCTAAGAGCTAATTTCCAGTTTAGTGTGCACATGCTTGTTGAATCTTGTTAAAAAGTTTTTTTCCTTCAGATGTGAATACCATCGCATGTTGTTGTAATCAATTCTTGAATGTGAGAAAGTGAGCAAATAGAGAGTGGGGGATAGGAGCCGAAAAGAACTGGACTAAAGTTTCTCTGGAACTTTTCTCCGCTGTAGTTTTTGTGGGGCAGCTCTGGAGAAGCCGTTTCTGGGGTGAAGCTGCAGCCGAGATGCGACGCTGCTATCGAGGATGCCATGCACATCTTCCTACTGTGCCCATTGGCGTCCCAGGTTTGGAGGCGTTCCACCTTCCCACACCCCCCCCCCCCCCCCCCCCCCCGCCCCTCCATCGACATGATTTGGGATGTACTCAGCTCCCCCCGCCCTCGACAGCGACATTTGGACCACGGTCGCTCTCTCCATTCTTCGGAAGCTCTAGGATGCTCGCAACGGTAGGGTTTTCAAAAATGAGACCCCCTCCATCAATGTAATTCTTACAACCATTATTTCGGATTTCACTCTTTGGTTGGGTAGATTTAGAGTGCCTCAACAGAAAGATGCCGCCATGTTATGGCATCTATACCTCTGCTCACACACCTCTGTAAACTTGGCCACCTGTGACTTTTGAGTAATGCATTCAGGTGTGGACCCTCAGCACCCCACCCCCCCCCCCCCCCCACACACACACACACACACCGGCCCTTTGGTTGAGCGAGACTGTAGTCATGGCGGGGTGACCTGCATCTGGGATGGTCTCCTACATCTTGGGCAACAACGTGAGCTCAGATCCTAGACCCATATGTTGACGCAAACATCCATACCGAGTGCCATCGCCTCGAGAACCCGCTTGCCAGATGCTGAGTTGACTGGCAGTGTCGATAGGAGCCGGTGGCTGATGAGGTTTGGACCTGATGGCTTGAAAAGGACGGAGGTAGCCGGTATCAGCATTGATCGCCTTAAGGATGCGGCAAAAGAGCAGATGGAATCATGGGGATGGGGCTGCTTGGAGGACGATGGGGAAGCAAGGGATCACAGAAAGACTTCAGCTGCTTTGAAGTTCGTTTCATCGCTGAGATGGACATGGAGTTGCTTTTATACGATGATTCTACAGGCCTAAAATCAAGTAACGGGAGAAGGGGAACCATGGAAAAAAATGATTCAACGGGAAAAACGATCTCGACAGTGGAGCCTAGAGAAAAATCCAGAAAATTTGTTGTTGCAGGATGAGGGGTTTGACAAATAGCGTGAGATGTTGGACCACGTGGGATGGAAAAACGTGGGATTATTGAAAGGCCACATGTCTGATTTGTGAGGGGGGGGGGAGAGAGAAAGGGTGTGGATGAACGACCACCAACTCCTCTTTAATAGTAAAAGACACTTAAATTGATACCTAAACCTAAATGGCAAGGCAAAAATATATCAGCGACATTCTTGTGTGTGTGTGTCTATATATATATATATATATATATATATATATATATACATCACCCAGGGAGCAGAATAAGTTGTTCTTCACCCAAGGTAATCTTACGATCGTTTCAAAAATAAATTACATTTAGAATATAAATAGTTACATTTATATTGATTCACTATGTAAGATTTAGCATAAAAAAACAAAAATATAGGTCATAAAGCTAGAAAATTTGTATTTTATGTATATTTTACACTGTTTTTACGTTCGTAATTTTATGTAACATAAAATAATTTTCTGGCGATTATAGATTTTCTTACGTTCTCTTTTTACCTATGAAATAAGACAAAATTTACGAAAAGTAAAATTACGGTACATTGATGTTAAAATAGAGGGGGTGGAGAATAACTATTCCTCACCCAGGGTGACGAATAGCGCGTACATACATCCATGCATGCATGCATGTATGTATGCATGCATGCATGCATGTATGTATGTATGTATGTATGTACGAGAATTGTAAGTTCCGAACGTTCGGATCTGTACGATAGATCCGAACGTTTTTTCGCTCCCTCGATCGCTCCCGATTCCTTTCTTTTGCTTCAAAACTGCCTTCCCGGGAGAGAAAAAATATATTGCCATGACCAGGATTCGAACTCCGGTCTCCTGGAGAAGACCCATAGCAGGCTACCACCAAACCACTTGACGTCTTTTTGTCAGTTAAGCGATAGTCAGCATACTTGACCCGATAGAGCCATGTCAGCATATTTAAAACACCATTTTTTTGTCAGTTTCCGTGAGATTGATTCACGAAATTAATTTCAAGGCATTGTCTTCTTCCATTTGATATTCCGTGCAGCCATCCCATTTAATGCCAATGATTTTTTATTCAACGTAATCTTTTGATTCACTCATCGAGTGCCAATGATAGTACTTTTTTCTCTGTACTTTTTTTCTCTGTGCATTTTTTCTCACCATGGAACGTATATACCCCCGTCCTGGTATCTTTGGCGCGGGAGGGGGGAGGGGGCAGGGGTGGTAACTCACACATCGCAGACCTGATAACTTATGTGCTTCGGTCCTGATAACTTTGGTGAGGGGTGGTGAAATATACACACGGTAACTTTAATGTTAGTAGCACGGTAACTTACACTTTGTAGCCTGATAACTTATGTACCCCGGTCATGGTAACTTTTGGCGACGCGCGGGGGGTGGGGGGTGGTGATGAAATATACCACCCGGTAACTTTTGCGTGAATAGCATGGTAACTCACACACTACAAAACCAGATAACCTATGTACCCTAGTCCTGATAACTTTGGCGACGGGGTGGAGATGGGGGAGTTGTTGAAACACACCACGATAACTTATGTGCAGATAACATGACTTTTTACGTCCCAAGACATGATAACTTATGTACACCCCTGGGTAATTTTCGCGCGCGGGGCGGGGGGTTATGAAATATACCCATGGTAACTTTAATGTTAATAGCATGGTAACTCACACATCGTACACCCTGGGAATTTTCGCGAGCGTGGCGGGGGGTGAGAATATCCCCCGGTAACTTTTGTGTGAATAGATGGTAACTCACACATCGCAGATCTGATAACTTATATACCCCGATCCTGGTAACTTTGGCGCCGAGGGAGAGGGGGCAGGGGCGGTTGATGGAATATCACATGATAACTTTTATGTGAATAACATGGTAACTCACACACCGCAGACCTGATAACTTATGCACCTCGGTCCTGATAACTTTGGTATGGGGGGAGGGTTGATGAAATATCCCCCCGGTAACTTTTGTGTGAATAGATGGTAACTCACACATCATGGAGCTGATAACTTATGTACCTCGGTCATGGTAACTTTGGTGACGGGGCAGGGAGAGTTGATGAAATATCCTATCAGTAACTTTTTGTGTGAATAGCATGGTAACTCACACATCGTAGACCCGATAACTTATGTACACCGGTCCTGGTAACTTTGGCGACGGGGTAGGGTGGGGGGGGGGGGGGGGGGGGGTTGATGAAATATCTCCACATACACCCGATAATTTTTGCGTAAATAGCATGGTATTTTACGCGCCAACAGGCCGACCCGGGTACGGCACAACCCGACACACACCTAAACAGCCCTGGACTGACACGACCCGCAAAGTTCTGTTTATAAAGTGAGTCATGCCATGTCGGCATGTGGACCTCACCCTACGGCCGAGGCACGTCACCGATGGTAGGCGGTACTGTAGACATGATAATTTACTTATAAACATCATGGTAAATTTTCGACCCAGGCAAAAAAAGATAGTTGAAACACCTCCGGTAACTTCAGTGTAAACACCATGATAAGTTAGTACTACGGGCATGGTAACTTCTGACCTGAAAAAAAAAGTCGTCAAAACATACCAACATGGGATCTAGTTTCGAAGGTCTCGTCGCGACGAATCTTTTATGTGAAAACAGTTTTTCAATCGGAGCGACGGTTTGAGCTACAAAATATTTGAAGTTTCAAAATAAAGAGAATATTTTGCTGATGTCATCCATTTCTTTATTAGTTTGTGGCGAACAAGCTGCATGCATGCACGCGCATGGCCGCATATTTTTTGTTTAGCAATCATGATTACTTAGGTTAATAGTGTACATGCATGCGAGACAAGGGCAGAGGAAGAATCACACTCGACTGCTACGAAGCAGATCGTTCGGTAATGATATATATATATATATATATATATATATATATATATATAAAGGCAGCCCGGTGCATGTAGCTCCCGCTTGCGCAGGGTCCGACCACTTTGGGTCTATTGCACGCAGCCTTTCCCTACATTTCTGCAAGAGGCTGTTTCCGGGACTTGAACCCGTGACCTCATGGTCACAAGGCAGCAGCTTTACACTGCACCACCTATTCGAATTACTGTTTCACTCAGGTCACACCGACCTTAATTATGTTATTAGTCCTATCAAATTTGAGTATCTTTCATCATATGAGTATCATATGAGTATATGGCATAAATAATTCATTCAACCACGATTACTTTATCATGTTTGTAGACAGAGATCTAGCACCATTCTAGATAGTCGCTACTTGCTACATGATTTTGGTAAACCACAAGGCCAAATTCTTAGCCACTGCAGTTACCGCCAAATGGGTTGTAACATTTTTTCTCGGTGAGAGCTGGCACGTCACTAGTCGGAATTTGAACTTTTCACGCAAGATTTTTATGCTTGTGCAATTCTATGGGAGAAGTATAACTTTGAATTCTGATATTTAGAGATAAACTGCCAAATAAGGCTGGCTAACGAAATTCCTAACCTCGCACTCCCCAAACTCAGGAACAAATTGATTTGACTCGGCTGTCATGACAGGACTGCCTCATTAGTCAGGTACTACAGCAAGATTTACCCTAGAACTAGTTTAAGTAGCCAACTGTAAAATGTTCTTGAAGAAACAAGAATAGGTGCACTATAAGAAAAAAAAAAGTAGTAAGATAGTAAGATACACATACCAGAGGCATCTCAGCAATTTGGAAACCAATGGGAACTGTTAGTTTGGCGTCTTCATCAAGGATTCCTAGTGAAATAGAATTTCGAGAGCCCGGATCATTGCCTCTGGTGATGGAGAAGCTGGCCAATCAAACCCCAAGATGTTGTCTATGCCTAGCGCTTTCAACTGCCATCCCAGAACATAATAAAAGATGTGTTATGTAATACTCATAAATCTTATATTATGTGCAAAAACCTCAAGAAGACTTGACATCACATATGTCAGGAAATTAGATCAATCATATCCAATTTAGAGAACATGTTTCAGTGCATACTTTTTTCAAAGAAATGTAGCTGGGTACCTCCTATGCATTACATTTTTGTGGGCAGCTGGGGCAATTTCCAGGTTTCATGACTCAGCAAGTCAAGTGCAAAAGTGAATCATGCTGAATTGTCAAACTATGGCAATCATACATGATGCAGGGAACTGACACAGTATTTATAAGACAAACACCCAAGGATTGTCAAAGCTACCAAGAAATGCATAATATATATCTATGCACGATTTTAATCACCATTGGTTTAGAGATGTGAAGACAACCTCTAACATTAATGTGCTGATGAACATGAGAGGTACTACTATAATATATTAATTAGTTTAGTAATAGTGTTTTAGAGTATTCAATGTGTTAATTCTCTAGTAGAGATAATTAAGTCTTCACAATGACTGGTATCTTACTTTGGAAACTGCCAATTGGAATATTTAAATTTTAATACATAAATAAAAACAATTCATATTACTCAGCATGAAACAATATGTCATGCATATGTGTCTTCTGATATAAAATAGTTGATCAGCATATAAGGCCACAAACTGCTCAAATTGTTTTTCGATTCAAGGCTCTAGATGAGCCCATGTTTTTACAAAAAAATTGAAAAGAAAATATCCAAGTGTAAAAATTTATGACATGTACATATAGATATGATCTACTCCCTCCATTCCTAAATATAAGCCTTTTTAGAGATTCTAATACGGACTACATACGGAGCAAAACGAGCGAATCTACACCCTAAAATATGTCTATATACATCCGTATGTAGTCTGTATTTGGAATCTCTAAAAAGGCTTTTATTTTAGAAACAGTTGGAGTATGTACCTATAATTTTTCATTTAATACGCGTTTTTATGCATGTGTACACAAGTTAAACATATACCTGGGATTTGAAAATAGCAAACAGTACATACATTGTTTGTTACTATAAATCCATGAATTTGTCTTTTTTGTGCAGCTCACATGGTAAAGTATTTTCTAATGGAAATTTACACATATGTAGAATACATCCATATATACATATGGGATGGTTTTCAGAATCTTTTGACACTTTTTAAATATGAATTTCGAGTTTTTCAAGAAAAAAAATGGCTCACTGGAACTCGGGCTCCCAAAACACCTCACTCCACAAACTGACATAAGTTCCCTTGTATGGCATAAGCACCAAAAGGTAGGGTGAATGGATGATTATAACATTCAGCAAAAATCATTCAGTTTGAAATACTGTGTACTAAGAAAATAATAATATGTTAATAACTGCAAGTTATGGTAATATATGACATCTACTTATTTATTTACAATGTAACTAAAAGAATCATGAAATGGATGGGCCAAGATACCTGTATTATGCAGGAAACAAGGTTAGACCTTTGCATTTCTGGAATGCCATCTGACTGCATTTCAATTTAGGTAAAATTCCTCTGTGTAAAGCCTGCAGGAGATATTTAAACTTATAAGATGCACAAAGTGGTAAAATATCTCACCAAGGTGAATATATTAAAGTCAGCAGAATACTGGATCTTCAGAATTTAATACATGAATGTTTGGCTTTCAAAATATTCAATCTCAAAACTAAGTGTGTTAAAAAGAAACACTGTAGTAAAGAAAAAAACATTCAGCAAAGAAACCATTTGAGTTGAGAGCTAAGAATTGTGAAAATGGAACGGCATAAAAAATCAAGGAGTGACATGAAAGAGGAGACATAAATTAACAATCCCAACACTTCAATAACAGAACTGATCAACATACCTAAAGCATTTCCCAGGTCGTACCCTTCCAGCTCTGCCTGCTCGCTGCCTTGCAGAAGCTTTCGATATTGGTGCGACAACTAGACTCTCTAGGTCAGAAATCTGCACAACAAGATAATAGAGTTAAGCTACAACAAATAAGACTACAACAACAACAACAAGGCCTTTAGTCCCAAACAAGTTGGGGTAGGCTAGAGGTGAAACCCATAAGATCTCACGGCCAACTCATGGTTCTGGCACATGGACTACAACCATATAAGACTAAAACATGGAAAAAGAACTATACGAAAAAAAATTGATCTCAGATTTAACCGCCCTTAACTTAATGAGTGGGAGACTTGGGGTAAATGACACAATGCCTGTATGTGTTAACATCGAAGTATGTCATAAATACAGAGATGGATCCTGAATTAACTCATCTGGGATTAAGTTAACAAATATAGGTTTGTACTGGATTGCCAAATTAAGGATTTTTCTGATGGATGTACAAGGCACTATTAAAAGATCATTGCAGCTGTTGGCATTCAGTTTCAGGATTCACAAAGGAACACTATGAAGAAGAAATAAAAGTAAAGCTGTATATGTCCAGGTTAGCCAGATTGAAGTACTACAATGGAACAGTAGAATGTACCGGTTATAACACTTCTGCTTGGAAAATCCACTATCAACAACGTACACCACGCCCTGCACAATTTAGAGAAATCAGTCACAGCCAACATCGCATTTGTTAGAAAAGACATGCAGTACCTCCAGAGTCAATGATGTCTCAGCAATGTTTGTTGATATCACAACTTTTCTTTTCCCTTTCAAAGTAGGAGCAAAGATGAGATCCTAGAAAGCCAACGAATATTAAATAGTGTCAACATGGAGTGCCAACCTATATTTCTTATAGCACTACTGAGGAGTGAGGACCACTTACTTGGTCTCCCCGTGGAAGGCCGGAGTAACAAGGGCAAAATCACCAAATCTGAGAATCAAAGCAATCTGAATGCATTAGAAACATAATTTACAATCGCAAGCTGATAACAAAATTGGAAAGGACCAGACATCCATTCCAAGAACGGCATATTTCATTGTTAATAACATTGAGGAAAAAGAGTTACCAAAATAGTGTTTTCCCAGATGTTGAATTTCATCATTTAGCAGCTTAAGAGCAGCATCTATGTCATCCTGGCCAGTTAAAAACACCAAAATATCCCCTGGTGGTTCCTGCAGAAAATAAGTTAATGAGTGAAGATAAAAGAAAGTATCCAGTATTAGCTGCAGTACAGCAACTAAAATCTGAATGCACTTAATATTTGCTTCAATAAGAAGCATAGCATATGAGAACTAAATAATAACTGTCGAGTGACATGATGCAACGAATCAATGGACAAGAAAAATCAAGTGTAATCTCGGATATACAGAAAACCAAAAGTTCCCAAATGATCAAATGCATTCCAAGAAGCATAATAACCTACATGGAATCAATTGTTTGATACACAGCACAAACGAACTAACCTTTTCGTGAATAATAAGAACAGTATGCACAGCAGCCTGTAAGTAGTCTGAGACAGGCTCTTCCAGATAATGTGGTTTCTACTGTGTATCCTCTACCCTGTAGTAGAACCAAATTACCCTCATCAATGAGGAGACCCATTCACCATCTATATATTTCAGACACAAGGGAAACATACTTCAACAGAAAGTATAGCAGGTTCTGGATTCGGCAAACCATCAGCAGGCTTGAGCAGCGAATTCTTCCGCCTGCGCATGAAAGAAAATAAAAGAAGATTGAAGATCAGGCCCTAACTAACTTCGAGTGCATATTGAGTTAACTGTGTCTTAACAATTTGGTATTAGATGTTATATATTACTCTATTATTCTATAAACTTGGTCAAGCTTAACAAAGTTTGACTTAGGACAAAACTTATATGCCTTATATGTTGGGAAGGAGAGAGTACCACGTAGCGAATTCATGAACAATGTAAGCCATAATGTTACCAAGAATGGGAATAATTCGCTACCATGGTCAATGGCTGAAGATGTCTTACAGGTTTTACTATTTTTTAGATTAGGTTTTACTATAGTTGAAGAGCAATTGTTGCTTCTTTACTGGCTGAAGATGTCTTATAGGTTTACTATATACTCCCTCCGTACCGGTGTATAAGTCATCTTACGTTGTGCACCGCGACCAAGGCGGAGAGGAAAACGAGAGAATTTAATGTTCATTTCCTAATTAATATCATTACATGCAATGAACTGACCACTGCATGCTGTGCTAGGTAGTCTCAAGTCATTAAAAACATACACGTCCCACGTCTCTTATTGGTTGATTCTTTTATTCATGTCAAAAAACAAGAAACGAGGTGGTAGGTTAATGCACCGCGCCTAAGTGTTTTGAGATTATTTGGTTTTCGTAAGATGACTTATGCACCGGGACGGAGAGAGTAGTTGAAAGCCAATTGTGCTTTTTTACATAGACCATCTTTCTGACTACATCACTTTCTTGAAATGAAAGGGTATTAAACAAGTTCTTACTAGACAGGGACCGACCTATTGCTGAAAAAGGTTGACATTGATCTTGCTTCAATTGTTGCAGAGGAAATGATTATGCGCAACTCTGGCCGACGGCGTTGAATCTGGTCGATTGATGTAAAGAAACATGCAAAGCAGGAAACTAAACATTATTCACAAATGACTTGAAGAGAAACCAGACTTGCGGATTTAAAACTGCAAACCTTTTTCAAGAGTCCCAGCAATATGTCCGTTGAAATGGATCTTTCATGAGCTTCATCTATCATAATGACACTAATAAAACAGAAAAACATGAATTGGTATGTGAATAATGTAAAACCAGCGGAACCGTCCAACTGAAAAAGGTGTTTTTACTCCACTACGATTATCACCACAAATGTGTAATCATAATAACGACATAAATTTGATCAAACATGACATGTCACAATTTGGACTGCCAACTTAAGGTCATACTAATATTAAGGGTCACAACATGGTACCTATATTTGCTCAGAAGAGGATCTTCCATCATTTCTCTAATCAGTACCCCATCTGTGAGAAATTTGATCATGGTCA
This sequence comes from Elymus sibiricus, assembly GCA_039707655.1. NCBI lineage: Eukaryota > Viridiplantae > Streptophyta > Magnoliopsida > Poales > Poaceae > Elymus > Elymus sibiricus. The sequence continues at coordinate 130,240,157 of CM077667.1, forward strand.
TGCCCTGTCAAACCGTGTACGGCATAAGCAGAGTATATAGGGCATGAAACCCATTAAACCGAAAAATGCTGTAGAATTCAGATAAAGAAAAACAGTGCAAGGAGAGAAACCTAGATCATACCGGGTTTGTTTCATCCTCAAATCTTATTGTATATCCTACTTCTTCTCCAAGTTTCACACCAACTCTTCAGCTACTCTTGATGCAACAGTCTATTTAAATTATTGAGATGGGTTGAAAAGGGAAGTGACCGTAAAAAGATAGGGATCTACAATGTAGGTCTAAGAAAAAGAAAAATTGGATAAGAAAAATTAGTAGAGCAAAGCAGTAAAATGTTCATTCAGCTACCATCCTCTAAACCGTACAGATATGGTTCTATCAACTGACTTCTCTGTAATAGAGTGCCAGAAATCACTGTCGGACCACATGAATAAGTTTTCAGCAGAATGCATTTCATTGTTGGATTGTCACATAGTTAAGAACATAATTTTGCAGGATGTAGTCTCCGGTTACACACTTTTGGGCCCCGCGACATGGCAACCCTGTCACAAATGACTAGGTCTCAAAGGAGCAGCTGGATAAACCTCCATGGCTGAGAAAGTCCAACCTTATCTTTTAGGAGTTATTCTCCTAATAAAGAAAAATTCTTAGATCCGTGTTAGGATTTGATTTGCTACGAATTTAGCATGGACTTGGACCTATATATAAAGAGAGGTAGAATGTGATAGGAGAACATCCAGAAGTAATACAGAAACTTGCTCTACATAATTAGCTAAGAAAAATACGGCGCATGCTCTCACATGACGGTAAAAGGAGAGACCTAGTATTACATAGCATCTAGAGAAGGATGCACAACTTGATGAGCATTTAAACATTTGATACCTGCACAGCCAATCGTCTTGGCTGGGTGCAACCTTTAAGTCGACCACCCTCAGCCTAACCAGCCTCCTTAAGATACTGGTTCAAAATACAATGAAGTTAGAAATGAAACACGTCTGCAAGTAATATGATGAGATATGCAGTAGGCATAAGAGTTACAAATGATGAGATAGGCAATAGGCATAAGAGTTTTGGCGTGTGTGGCTTACATTCTTTCAAATATTATAAGTTGGCATCTTCACCAACCAAACTACACTTTTCGTCAACCTTCAAGTATATATGTTCAAATTCAAAAACTGGAGCAGATCTGGATCAATTGAAATATAAGTGCAACCAAGCAAACTACTTTGGTTCAGCATGAGGTCGAATTTCAATGTCAAACAATATGCAGAATAAATCACAAAGACAGGTCTCAGTTCAGTTGTAAACAGTGTTTCACCTCTATATTCTTATTCTGACCTCTCACCCCTCTTATCTGATAATGCCTGTATGTGATCCGTCACCCCTAAGCCATTCTTCATGCCTACTATCCTACTGTGAGAATCGTTTTTTAGGTTGATATATATTGCTACGATGTGGGCACACAATATGGTCACATAATAGTACATACCAACCAGAGGCCTCAATCAAATGCAGAAAAGAGGAACCATCACTCCATCAAGTACAGATATAAGCCAAAGCCAGTGAACTCGCCAGTCAATACTCCAGAGCATAGAGCATAGTAAGCGTGAGGTGCTTGTTGGAATCCAAACAGAGCCAAATACAACACCAATGATACACACTGTCGTTGAGCACTTCACGCGTACACGCGCACCAGTTGTTCGGCCAAATGTCCCCCCAATAGAGCGCAGCACAGAAACAAATTCCCAGTTGATCGAGGTACCCCCCCCCCCCCCCCCCCCCCCCCCCAACACACACACACTGGCCTTGCGAGAGAGAGAAAATGCCTACAGCAGGTACCTGAGGGATCTGGGTCGACTTTGCCGCTACCGGTCTCGCCGACGATGATGGTCGTGGCATGCCGCTCCACCAGGTAGAGGATGGCCTTGCGGTACTTGTACACCGGCAGCCGCTGCCTCAGCCTCTCCAAGGACGCGTACCCAAACCTACCACCGAGCAAAACAGAGGAAGCAGCGCCCGGACACAAGTTTAGGAACCTCGGTAGGGGAGCGGGAAGGAGGGAGGGGAGGAGGGGGGGGGGGGGGGGGGGGGGGGGGGGGGTTGGAGAGGAAGCGGGACAGAGAGAAAGCTTTTTCTCTCTCTGGGTCCATTAACTGGTGGTTGTTCTAGCGGGCTTTAGAGGCCGTCGCTGATGGGCTGTAGAGCCACTGCTGGACACTTTGATTTGCCCCCTTTTTTGCGAGTTTTGATTTCCTCGTTCCCTACACTCTTTTTTTCCTTGGACTAAAAAATACTGTTACCCCTAAAAAACAGTTTTTTCTCCCTATATAAAAAATTGACCATTTTTTATTTTCAAATTTTCAAAAGTTTTTTGTAAGTACAAATACAAGACAGACAACATAAATACTCCCTTCGTTCACAAATATAAGATGATTTGGACATTTTAATATATAGACTCCATATAACTGAAAACGAGTGAACACACACTAAAAGGGTCTACATACATTTGATTCAGAAAACGTTAGAATATCTTATACTCCCTTCGGTCATTTTTATTCCGCGTATTAGATTTGTGTCAAGTCAAATTTTGTAAACTTTGACCAAATATATATTAAAACATATCAACATCTACAATATTAAATATATATTCCTGTAAAACTACATTTCATAATGAATCTAAACAATATTGATTTGGCGTTGTAAATATTGATATTTTTTCTATAAATAGTTAAAGTAGAGATACTTTGACTTCAAGCAAAACTCATATGCAGGCTAAAAGGACCGAAGGGAATATTTGTGAACGGAGGGAGTCCAAACCAAGATATAGCTCACTGGACCACCGCATATCACCCACTATATTTGAAGGAGAATATGATTTATTTAGGATTTGTTGTCCTAACCAAACAGAGTTTTAGTTAGCTGCAACCATAATCGCATTTAGGGAAAATTGTTTAGCAAAATCTTCCCATCCAAACAACCCCTAACAAAACTTTCGGCACATATTCATGTGTCGTTTTTCCGTTACAAGGACAAGTAAGCTTCTCTTTGTATTTCTTTTTTCAGAAAAAGAAACAAAGAGAGGTACGTGCACCGTAAAGTCGAGTGGCTACAAAAATGTCAAATGCCTACCACGGTGTGCAATTGATTATGGAATGATATCCACTCCCTCGTCTAACCATCTACTCCCTCCGTTTCAAAATATTTGTCTTTTTAAAGATTTCACTATGGACTACATACGAATGTACATGGACATAATTTAGAGTCTGCATCCACTACTCCTTTGGGATGCCTAGCTTCAACCACAGGAGTTAACCGGTGCTGGCGTACATACAATGTTCATGCTGCATCAGTCGATTTGATCGACGGGATGTGTTTAAAGGTGACCCGTAGATCGGTGAGCTGCGAGGCTCTATGCACGTCACCTCATCATTTGGTGCCCGTCGTTGCATGGCAAAAGCTGAGCCGAATCGGATAATCGGTGCATGCATGGGTCTTTTTTCTTTGCGGGGAGCACGCTTGGGTCCTTGTCGAGGCCCCTCTCCCGTGGGAGTATATAGACACGGATCAGAGAGTAGGTCGTTTTTCTTTGCAGGGAGCACGCTTGGGTCCTTGTCGAGCCCCCTCTCCCCTAGGAGTATATGGACACGAATTAGAGAGCTAGCGAGGTAAGGGCATCTTCAACACTGATCCGCATATTTGCTCCCGCATCCATTTGCGGATAGGGAAAGCAGTCTGCGGACACGAATGCGGAAGGTGGTCATTCAAAATTGTTCGTATACATTTCAATTACTGTTTCAATTAATCGGACGAAATTCATGCAAACACGACAGATTATGTATAAACCGGACACAGTTCATTGCATTTTGAACAATTTTTAACTAAAAACTACACCGGATTAAGGTAAAACAAGTCGAAGTCCGGTGCCGACGGATATCCAGTCGGACGATGCGGATACCCTTGACTAGTCTACGGCCGGCCGCGACGGGTCTTCCTTGTCTTCCACATGTCCGGCAGCCTGCTCATCAGAGTGTCTTGGATCCTCAGAGGTATATGCTTCACTGCAAAGGACAACTCCACCTTGTTCGACATCGCCGCTCTTCAAAGTGGCACAAGAGCACCAGGCGGGAGGGCGGTGGTGGCCTGCGAGAGCGGGCAAGTCACCGGCTGTGAACGACGGCGACGCCGCGTTGGTGGCCTTCCTAGGATCCAAGCGGCGGCGGCCTCCCATGTTCTACTTTTCCTCATTGATGGCGACAGGCAAGGATGTGTTGGCCGACGCGTCGTCGATCTCCATGAAGCCAGCTTCTATCTCCGTCGTGGGCCGACCCGGTTGCTTTGGGCCGACGTCAATATGTAGCGGCCGCTCTACAGCGGCATGAATGCGGGCAGGTGGCCACAGGCAGGAACACGCGTGGGCGGGGGAGGAAGATTTTGGGTGGGCCATGGTGAGGGTGTCCTGGGCTAGGGGGCACAGGCCCGAAGTGACTAGTTAGCATGGGCCGAGCTATGAGCCCGTTGAACCACCGTATAATTATAATCCAACATTACCCATTGTATGCTATCATAATTCTATGGCTCTCATATCAATGGGGCTCAACAAGATTTCAAACATAAGCAGATAAAGAAACTACAACAACAACCTATGAAAAACAGGGTTGTCTGTAAAGATGCAGATGAAACATATACTTCCGTAACTCGGGAAATTCTGAAAAATTACGGCGTATTAAAAAAATTGAATAAAATTAATGTGTAAAAATTTTAGAAATTTTTTACGCTCCAGAAAAATATGAAAATTCAAAAAAAGTTCCTGTTTTTGCATAACACACGTCAAACAAGCAATTTAAACACCCTAAAGGTAAATCTTGTCACATTATTTTTATAATACAGTGTATTTGTACAGGGGTAATTATTTTTGTTGAAAAGTTTCTCTAATCAAGAATGACCAAGTTTCCATGGGCATGAACAAAGTTCAAGGACGTCCCTTACTTCAACGGTGCTCGTATTTCTCACTTTCGCTTTTCTTTTTGAAAACTTTTTAAGTTCCCCACTTTATTTTTTTGTTTGTGCTTATTTTGAAAGAACGCAACTGATAAAATGACTCTCTAAAACCTCTGGGTTGTCTCCCTTTCAGCTTTTTTTTAAAGCCATTAAGCAAGGCATATAGTGCTCAAGTAATTGATCCACCCGGATCCCAAGGTATATCAAAGTTAATTTTAATTAACAGTGATTTATAATTTAATAGTGAGCGCAAAGCAACATATAGCATGTAGAAATGAAGTCTAACTCTCTTCTTATGCATTGGCATGTCATAGAAGAATAATTCATTCACATAAATTAAAGGTCAATGCATAGTATAAACAGTTTCTTCCAATTTTATCGTATTGGAAACATAATAATTACAATTAGGATCATCAAGCACATGCATATTATATCCATCAAAATCATCATGTGTAATGGTAAAACGCAACCCATCAATATAATCTTGAATAAGTGCAAACTTCTCCGATATAGTGTAGTTGGGAGAATTCAAAAAGATAGTAGGACTATCGTGTGTGGTGCAATAGCAACAATTCATGCTTAACATAAGGAACTATAACAAGTTCATCTGCATAAGCATAATTCATATTGGCATAATGGCCACAAGCATAGCAAGCATCAAGTTCATCAAAAAGGGATATTTCAAACGAATCCAAGGGATCATGGCAATTATCATAGCATTCGTCCTTCAGTAAGAACGAAGGGAAATTAAAAAATGTATAAGGTAAATAGTTACTCTCATTAGAAGGTGGGCACGGGTAGCTAATCCACTCTTCCTCCTTTTGTTCTTCGCTCTCCTCCTCATCTTTTCCATCTAATGAGCTTATAGTTTCAGCAATTTCTTCTTTCATATATTACTGCAAAATATTAGTTTCTTCCAAGGCAGTAGACATTCTCTCAATAAATTCTTTAACATAAGCATTAGAAGCATAGTTTTCATAGCAATATTTAAGTATGTTAAAATTTTCAGATTTGTAAAGAATAGCATCATACTTTTCAATCAAAGAAACAATTTCATATGCACCCTTAAAAGCAACAAATTCTTCAATTTGTTCAATATCATGATAACTATAGACATCCTTGGCATAAGACGATAATATTTCATTATCATTAAACTCAAATTGGTAGGGAAGGTGTTTTTTAGGGTCTTCAGAACAACAAGTAAAATCATTTATTTCACATAAATTCCAGACATAGCAATTCAAACAATTAATTTGATGCCACAAGAGTTTCCCTTTTTGAGAAAAGCGGTATCGCACAAAATAAACATGCTCATCTAATGATTTTCCCTCAACTAAGCTAGTTGGGTTTTCAGCACGAGCACAAAGGGGTCGAAGATGATCCAAGTAGAAAGCTTCGGTAGAACGGTAAATTTTGGGTGGTTCCTCAACGACTGGGTTAGCAAGTACAACTTTTTTTGGTATTCTACATTTCCTACCCATAACTAAATATAGAAAGCAAGAACTGAAAATAAAATTACTTAGAGATAAATCAAATAAGCACACACGGGAATATCCACCCTACGCCATTGCTCCCCGGCAACGGCGCCAAAAAAAGGTTTTGATAACCCAGAAGTGTAGGGGGGTCGTTTGTAGCCTTTTTTGGATAAGTAAGAGTGTGGAACCCAACGAAGAGCTAAAGGTAGAATTAACATTCTCTCAAGTTCTACCGACCACCGATACAACTCTACGCATGCTAACGCTTACTTTACCTACAACAAGAATGAAACTACTTTGCAAGAATAAACCTAGGAATGCTTTGCGAGAATAAAACTAGGAGTACTTTGCGTAGTTTAGTAGAGAGCCTTTTGTAACACAAAGAGAAAGATTGTCCATAGGTAATTGAATATAACACGATAGATACTTATCATATGCAATGAGGGAGAGGCATACGCTAACGTACTTTCCGTACTTGGATCATATGCACTTATGATTGGAACTCTAGCAAGCATCTGCAACTACTAAAGATCGTTAAGGTAAAACCCAACCATAGCATTAAGTAATAAGTCCCCTTTACTCCCATACCCAACAATCCCCTTACTCGGGTATAAGCTTTTGTCACTCTCGCTACCCACTATAAGCGAATCATGAACGTATTGCGAAACCCTATAGTGGTAGTCACACACGCTTGCGCGACACGGAGGGCACCATAGGACAACACCATATCAACATACAACTCATATCAATCACACCATACCATAATTAACCTGTAGGACAAAAAGATCTACTCAAACACCATAGGATAGCCACACATCATTGGGTAATAATATATAGCCTTAAGGACCATGTTCAATTAGAGATTACAGTGGGGAGAGAGAGGTTACACCACTGTAAGGAGAGGGAGAGAGTTGGTGGTGACGGCTTAAGTTGTTGGTGTAGATCGCCATCACGATGGTTCCCCCGGCGGCACTCCGGCGCCACGATAAGAGAGGGGGGGAGAGAGCCCCTCCTTCTTATTCTTCATCGGCCTCCCCCTAGATGGGAGGAGGGCTTCCCCTCTAGTCCTTGACCGTCATGGCTCCCGGAGGGCAGGAGCTGACGGAGGTGTGTTTGTGTTAGGGTACACCCTCCAAAACCCTGGTTCGAACTCTAGGGCCTTTTGTCCAGCAACCTCTGAACCCCAACGGTGACCTTTGCGAGGCTAGGGCGAGCGGTGCTTCGCGAGAACACACACTTACACAAGGCACGACAGGTACACGAGCGGTGTAAAACCCTACCCCTGCTTGTCTGGATTGCTCTTGGAGAAGCACACGAGTGTTACAAGGTATAAGAAGGTGTAAATGGCCGACCGGGAACCCCCCTTTAACATAGCAGCATTGTCCCTCTTGTAGTTGCCTGGTCCTCTTCCCCAAAAACATTAGCAGGAAAGGGTAGTCACAAGGCAGCAATTCGAAGGGGAACATGCGCTCAGTCTTATCCTGATAAAATGTGGTCTTCGCCTACAAAGGCGCCATCCATCACGCGCTGGTGGGCTTAGTGGTGACCTCCATCCTGGCGAGCCCCGTCACCACTGTCTTCTTTCACCAGAATGGCAAGCTTTGGGAACTTGCTTTGGGGGAAGCAGCGGGCGCTGCACTTTAATCACCAAAGCGGAAATCATCCCCGTCCGTGCCTACTGGCACGACCTCTGTCGTTCTTGTCTGCGCGGGTTCGTCACCCACGTGGTGGGCACGCAGCCAAGCGACCAGTGCCGCATGGCCGCTCCAAGCGAAGGGCCTTGCGGGGAGCTGCCTCGCGAGGAAGGCCTTGCGAGGCCACCTGCGGCTGAAGATGAACGTCTTGAAGAGCCTTCCCTCGCGCAGAGGGGCCAAACGAGGTGTCTTGAGCTGTGGAGCTCATGAGTGGGCCGCCTCCTGGGACCTTCTCCAGGTGTCGCTTCCTGGGCCATAGGTAGATGGGTCGTGGTATCCTGGTTTCCACTAGACTTACAGTAGCCCTCGGGCCCACGATCTGCACGTTCCGCCCATTGAGAACGAAGCGACGCATGGCCTTAGTGGACTGTCGGGCCTAGATAGGGACACATGGTAGTAGGATGGGATGGGGGGGCACTTCCCCCATGATGCCTCGGTAACCGCCCGGCCTGACACAAAAGCACGTTCGCGCACGGCGTGGGCGCATTCATTCCCTTATCTTCTCCATTCGCCTCCCTCGCACACCTCCTCCTGTTCCTCATCCCTCTCGCTCCCAAGCTCTCTCCGCCTCCATGGCTCTCACCGTGAGGAAGAACAAGGCGGCCGCCGCGATGGGGCTAGAGCCAACCCTGCAGGGATCCATCATCCTCAACCAAGAGGCGTTGGACAAAGTGGTTCCGATGACGGTCTGCGCCCACAACTAGTGGGGTGCCACGAAGATCTGGCCGGCGGCACGTCCGTCCCGCGAGCTGGAGGCCACGACCTTCCCCTTCTTCATCCACTCCATCTACGCTAGCCCGGTGCCGCCCTTCTCCGACTTCTTCAATGCCATCCTCTCCCACTACCAGATACATGGGCTCCATCTTCAACCCAGCTCCATCTTCCTCCTCGCCATCTTAGCCTACCTCTGTGAGGGCTTCCTGGGGGTGATGCCCTCGGTGTCCCTCTTCAGGACCTTCTACAGCCTGCGGCTGACCGCGGCGACTCAGCGCTCAGGATGCGCCTCGTTCCACGTCCTCGAGGGGATGGCCTCCAGGATCGTCAACCTGAAGATCTCAAAGAAGGTGGAGGGCTTCCGGGCGTGCTAGGTCTACATGGACGCTGGCCAGTTCAACCCCCTCTTCTTGGTTTCGGCTGCGCTCGCCGAGAAGAGCTCAGGATGGGAGCACGACAAGATCGTCGAGAATGGGCTAAAGCCGCTCGTGGTGAAGATGAAGGCCGTGAGGGATGACGGTCTCATGGGGCCCACGAGTAAGTTCCCGCCTCCCATTCCTTTCTTTTGGGCTTTGTCTCTTGCTTCTTCAGGTTCGGGGCTGAGCCCTTAACTCTGCAGGGAGCTTGCGTGGAAGAAGAAGACCGCAACGCCCCCTGCGCCCTCGCCTTCGAGGCATACCAAGGAGGCCCACGCACCCCCAGCAAGCAATGAGGGGCGCGAGGAGGTTGCGCGCCAGCCTGAGGCTGAGGCAGGGCGCACAGAGGAGGAGGAAGAGCGCACCGCATCTCCTGTGGTGCGCGAGAACTTGCCCCCATGGTTGGGGGAGACGAGACTAGGGAGGAGACTAGGGAGGAGCCCTCTAGACTAGGGAGGAGCCCTCTAGACTAGGGAGCCGCAACGATGGAGGAGGCTGATGAGCCAAATCCTCCGCAGCACACCACGCCCGCCAGGGAGGTCCCTGCCAACGAAGGGGCTACGACAAGCCCCTGACGCTCGCCTGTGCACCAGGCTCCCAATGTCGCATCAACGAGCCCGCAGCCCACACTGGAGCGGCAGGCTGAGGAGGAGTCTGTGAGCAGCCCCCAGCGCTCAGCGGAGGATGCGACTCTCACGAGGAGTAGGGGTAAGGAGCCCGAGAGGGGCCTAACGCCGGGCCCTCACGGACCATGTCGTTGGAGGGCGGCGTGGAACCGAACTCCGGCTGGGCCCTGCGGTAGGTGAGCGGCAGTGCCGTGCTTGAGCATGGGACCTTGCGGGGTGCCAGGGCGGCCCTCGACGCAATCAAGGCAGACTTGCAGGTGGAGGAGGCGCGTTTCGCCAACGAGCGCCTGCGCCTCATGGAGGGATGGCGCCAACTTAGCGTGGCCATCAAGCTGGGACGCTGACAGGAGGATGCCGCACGTGAACGGCGGGAGAAGGCCGCCAGGGACACCAAGGAGCTCTTCGCGAACGCCGTTCGGGATGCCAAAGAGGCAGAGCAACGGCGCGAGGCGGCGGAGGTCCGCGAGAAGGTCCTCTGGAGCATGCCACCTTACGGGCATAGTTTTAAATAGCGAAGATAGCATCCGCTATTGCGTCCGCAATAGCGCTAGAGCAATAGCGACCGCTATCACTCAAATTAAATGTCATTACTTTTTATTCATGTTCTAGTGATATAAACAAGAATCTAGTGTTTTTATAAATCCGCTACATGGACATAGCGCCCGCAATATCACCCGCTATCCGCATTCCGCTACGCGGAACCTAATCCGCTACCAGCCCGCTATCCGCTATTTAAAACCATGCTTACGGGAGCAAGAGCTCTGGACGAAGGAGGATGCCACCGCGACCCGTGAAGGGCAACTTGCCTCCCGCGAGGAGGAACTCACGGGACGTGAGGGGGACGTCGGGATCCGGGAGCGTGAGCTCGCGAGGACCACGTCCAAGCAGGAGGCTAAGTGCGAGCATCTGGAGACGCTGGAGCGCCAGATGGCGGCTACCCAAGCCTCCTAGAACGATCGCCTCTCGAAAGCCAATGCCCAGCTGGCAGAGAAGGAGGAGAATATCAAGGCGGATGCCGAGGCGAAGGCCAAGCAGGACTATGTGGCGCTCGCCAAGGACCACACCCAATGGCTAAAACTTTAGGAGGACCGCTTCACCACGAAGCGGAACAAGCTCAAGGCCGAGATTGCCAACCTCAAGAGGCAGCTTCAGGAGGTAGAGGCAGCCCGCCAGCTCGCGCTGAAGGCCAAGGACGATGCCGAGGGGAAGCTGGAGTCCCTCCGAACTCAGGTGGGCGACGTCTCTAATGTTGTCGAGAAGGCCCGGGACTCCGCAGCCCAGGCGCAAACGTGCAAGCCGAGCGTGCAAAGGTGTTTCGCGCCGTTGCAAAGCGTGCCCGCGGCGCCGTATCCAGGTTTGTCGATGCCTGATACGTCTCCAACGTATCTATAATTTTTGATTGTTCCATGCTGATATATTATCATTCTAGGATACTTTTTGGGTCTTTATTTACCAATTTATAATATTTTTTAGCACTAACCTATTGACCTAGTGCCTAGTGCCAGTTGCTGTTTTCTGCATGTTTTTGCCTTTTTAGGTTTATAGTACCAAACAAAGTCCAATTGCCACAAAAAAAATTGATGATTTTTTTTGGACCAAAAGAAGACCTAGAAGCTTCGGAAGGAGGTCGGGAGGCGCACGAGGGCCCCAGCACACATCAGGGCGCGCCCTGGGGGGGCGCCCTGATATGTGGTGGCCCCCTCGTAGCTCTCCCGGCGTCCCTCTTTGGCCTATAAATTCTCTAATATTGCAAAAACCCTGAAGGCAGTCTCGAAACCCTTTTTCCGCCGCCGCAAGTCTCTGTTCCGTCGTGAGGCCATCTAGACCTCTGTTCCGGCACCCTGCCGGAGGGGGGATCGATCACGGAGGGCCTCTTCATCAACCTTGCTGCCCTCATGATGATGTGTGAGTAGTTCACCACAGACATACGGGTCCATAGCTAGTACCTAGATGGCAATCTCTCTCTCTCTTATGATCTTCAATACAATTATCATCGCATCTTCGCTTTGATCTATCCGATGTAATCCTATTGTGCGGTGTATTTGTTGGGATCCGATGAATTGTGGGTTTATGTTCAGATTATTCATGAAAAGTATTTGAGATGCCTCTGATATATATTGTCTCTTAATTGCATGATCATTATAGCTTCGTAATGCTCTCCGATCTATTGATGTGCTTTGGCCAAGTAGATTGATATTTCATCGGTGGGAGTGGTGCGTTGTGGTAGGTTCAACCTGACGAGTTTCTATATCCCAGTGACAAAGTAGGGGACAAGATGCGTCTTTGTGTTGTTGCTACTCAGGATAAAACGATGGGGTTCATTCATATTGATTGAGTTTACTTTGTCTACATCATGTCATCGTTCTCCAAGCATTACTCTGTTTTACTTAATACTCTAGATGCATGCTGGATAGCGGTCGATGAGTGGAGTAATAGTAATAGGTGCAGGCAGGAGTCGGCCTATTTGTTTATGGACGTGATGCCTATATACACATGATCATTTCCGTGAAAATCGCATAACTATCCGCTTTTCTATCAATTGCCCAACAGTAATTTGTTACCCACCGTATTCTGCTTACATGAGAGATGCCGCTAGGGAAAACTATGGCCCCCGGGTCTATTCACTTATATATTTACAAACGCTACAATTACCTTGCTACATTTATTTACCTTTTATTTTATTTTGCAATTTATATTTATTAACAATTATCTACAGAACTCATTTGCTTACAAATAACGAGATCAAGGGGATTGACAACCCTCTTGCCCGCGTTGGGTGCAAGTTGTTTGTTCATTTGTGTGCAGCCACTGAAGATGGTTGAGGATTGATATTCCTATTGGTTCGATAAACCTTGGTTTCATAACTGAGGGAAATACTTACCTACTTTGTGCTGCAATTACCCGTTCCTCTTCACGGAAAACCCAACGCATATCACAAGTATCAGGAAGGATTTCTGGCGCCGTTTTCGGGGAATATCATCATCAACTATCAAGTAACTTCACACAAATTTTCATCCACTTGTTCTTCTTTTTATTTACTGTTATATTTAGCTTGTCTCATAAAAATCAAAAATACAAAAATATTTATCTTGCTTGGTACTTTGCTTGTTCGGTCACCATGGCTCAAGATACTACTAAGTTGTGTGACTTGTCAAATACTAATAATAATGATTTTATTAGTACACCTATACCACCCGCCACTAGTGCAGAGGCTTTTGATATTAATGTTGCATTGCTAAATCTTGTCATGAAAGATCAATTTTCGGGAAGTCCTAATGAGGATCCCGCGTCACATCTTAATACCTTTGTTGAATTATGTGACATGCAAAAGAAAAAGGATATGGATAATGATATTGTGAAATTAAAATTATTTCCTTTTTCACTAAGAGATAAAGTTAAGGCTTGGTTTTCATCTTTACCTCGTAATAGTATTGGAACATGGGATAAGTGTAAAGATGCTTTTATTGCCAAGTATTTTCCTCCTGCTAAGATCATCTCCCTTAGAAATCAAATAATGAATTTTAAACAGCAAGATCAAGAGCATGTTGCACAAGCTTGGGAGAGAATGAAATTAATGATAAGAAATTGTCCAACTCATGGTTTAAACTTGTGGATGATTATCCAAAACTTTTATGCTGGACTAAACTTTGTGTCTAGAAATCTTCTAGATTCTGCTGCAGGTGGTAGCTTTATGGATGTGACCTTAGGAGAGGTGACGTGGCTTGAGACTGCATCGGTATTTCCCCAAAGAGGAAGGGATGATGCAGCATAGCGACAGTAAGTATTTCCCTCAGTTATGAAACGAAGGTATCAAACCAGTAGGAGGATCACCAACACTATGTAAACAACACCTGCACACAAAGAACAAATACTTGCAACCCGACGCGAAAGAGAGGTTGTCAATCTCTCTACGGTAAAAAGATTGATTAGGTAATGATAGATTGGATAGATAGATCTCGCAAGAACACAAAATAAAAGAGGCAAATAAAAAGTGCAGCAAGGTATTTTTGGGTTTTTGGAATAATAGATCTGAAAACAAAAGCGGCAAAAAGATAGATCAGAAAGCAATATGTTGGAAAAGTAGACCCGGGGCCGTAGGATTCACTAGTGGCTTCTCTCATGAGTATAGCACACGGTGGGTGAACAAATTATTGTAGGGCAATTGATAGAAGATCAAATAATCATGATGATATCTGTCGTGGGAATGAACCTGGCAATAATACTAGGGGTACGAAAGGAGGGGCGAAGTCTAGCTACGGCGCAAGTGTGCACTCGGATGTGTACGAGTTCGGGCCTCACTTGGAAGTGATAAAATCCCTACGTCTCGGGCCCGGAGGCTTGGTGTTTGCTTATGAGTAGTAGAGGATTACACGGGGTCGGAACCCTTGCTCTGGCGTCGGAGGGCAGCTTATATAGAGTGCGCTACCATCAGCCGAGCGCCATCACTAGGGCAATAAATGCTAATCAAAGCTGCGTTACAGGAACGACTGATTAACTAAGGCGTTACTGGTAACGGAGAATTAACTTCATAACGAGTGACTATTCGAGTTCCACGGACGTTGTGTCTTCTGAGTCGCCTGAGCTCCTATCTGACCGAGTGGCTCTGTGGTAGTCCGAGTGAGTCGCCATATGCATCTGAATGCGTTTCTAGCCCAGGGGCTTTAACGATATTGTGGGACCACAGGTGGGCCCTAGATGTCAGGCCTGTGACCCTACCCATAGTAGGCATCCTCATCAGTAGCCCCCGAATCCATGAGGTTTTAGCGGTCGAGTGATCGACACTCGGAAGCGTCGACGGTACCTCAGAGGCGTCCAAGAAACGGTCTTGCCGTTTCTCACTCGGCTTCAAACCATGATGGATTCAGGATTAACCTTCCCTGACCAAACTATCTAGCTTGATGGAGCAGTACTGTCATATGAAATCGAAGTGTCTCCCGAAAGAAACGATCCGAATGTCCGGCTATTCCATCCGAGTGTTTAGCTGAAAACGAGTTGACCACTCGGTTTGTAAGAGCGAACCAACAGACTCTTCGGAGTGTGGAGCTCAACCCATTTAAGGCACGAAGAAACCTTTGCGCGTTCGAAATCACGAAAGATGCGCGCGGGCGCGCGGTAGAACGGTCACGTCGCGGAAATTGGGGTTAGTGGGCAGGACGTCTCGACGACTGCGCCGAAATTTTCGCCACGTGTCCCTGAGGCTCTGAATAGTGGATCCGCGGATCTCGCTCGTTTGTGGATTGACGGCCAGAGATCTCACCCGATTTTTGATATAAAAGGCGAGGACACTGTTGGGGGCGGAACAGATCTCACCCTTTGCCCCCTCCTTCGTCTTCTCCGTCGCACGTACGCGATTCTTCCACCGTGCTCGTGTCGTAGACTAGTTCCGAGCTCGCCGGAGAAGATGCGCGCGGCAACCGCGAAGGCCGAGCGGGCGAAGAAGAGTTCGCGCGGCTCCTCCTCAAGCGTCGGGGCGCCGGCAGGATGGACCCAAGGCGAATGGCTGCCGTCGCGGGTCACCAAGGCCCGGCTGCTCGAGCTGGAGAGCCAAGGACTCCTGTCTGAGGGGAGCTGGCGGTTGCCGGGGGCGGGCGAGGATGAGCCTTCGCCGAAAGGGGACGAGCGCGTGCTCCTGGTAACTCACCTCGAGCGAGGTTTCTCCCTTCCGCCTCATCCATTCTTCCGTAGATTCTTGGATTTCTTCGGCGCTCAGCTCAATCACATTCCCCCCAATGCTGTTGTTTATTTGGCCCCATTCATTTCTCTTTGTGAAAATTTCTTGGGCTGTCATCCCCATTGGGGTTTGTTCAAGCATCTCTTCACTTGCCGAGTGATGACTGTAAAAAAGCCCACTCGGTCGAAGG
This sequence comes from Elymus sibiricus, assembly GCA_039707655.1. NCBI lineage: Eukaryota > Viridiplantae > Streptophyta > Magnoliopsida > Poales > Poaceae > Elymus > Elymus sibiricus. The sequence goes on from CM077667.1 coordinate 130,255,939, forward strand.
ATAAGACGACTGTGGCCCAGCTGTGTGGGGGTCTGGGAATCCAGCTGCGGGGAAAAGTTTGCTTCCCGCAGATGACGTTTCCAGATTCGGTGAAGGGCTGGCAGGAAAACTGGTTTTACTGCCAGGACGTTCCAGTCGGTGAAGGTCAGTCGGGACTTCCTCCGTATACGTCTGAACGCATTCGGCCAGTCCCCAGGCTGACTGTGACCAAGGATGAGAAGACAGAAGTGGATATCCTGGTGATAGCCCTGGTGGCTTTGGTGCAGAAGGGCATCAACGGCCTCGATTTACTGAAGGTTTTCCTCCAGAGGAGGATTCAACCACTGCAAGCCAGGGCCCACCCCATGTGAGAGTATACTGGACCGAGTGACATCACTCGAACGCACCCGGAGGAGCTCAAGGCAGACATGGTGGAAGCCAAGATCAAGGCGATCACTCCAGCATGTGACAACCCCAGAGGGAGCAGGCTGGTGGCTCCACTCTCATCAGAGAATCCGCCGAATGAGGTAATCTTCGAAGGTCCATTATCCGAGTGATATTTATGTACTTATTGCAGTCGACCCAACTGATCTGTTCTTCATTCGACAGGCTTTCACGCAGATGAACAGCCAAGTGCCAATTGTGGACAGAGGCCGGTTGATGTAGCAAGCGATACCGATCATCCAGAAGACTCGGCAGAGGCAGGGGAATACGAAGAAGACGACGACGATGAAGACGATGAAGAAGAAGAGGAATGCTCGGACGGCAGTGACGAGGTGGAGTCGTCGCGCTCGGATGATCGTGTGCCTGAAGTCCGTTCCAAGGCGCGCCAGGACTCGGGAGTCCGCGGTGGCGGTCCCAAGGGGACAAAAACTGTCAAGCCGACTGGGTCTGTCCTTCCGACTCGCAACTCGAAGCGTGGGCGTGGAGAACTTGTCTCATCACCCAAGAAGGTGGCGAAACAGGCCAAAGTCACCACGGCCAAACCTCGAAAGGCAGTTCCCATCCCGAAGATTAAGATGACCATTCCCGTGGCCTCGGCGTAAGTATCTCCAGTTCAACAATTGTTGTCTAAATTCAACCGAGTGATGTAATAATCCGAGTGTTTTGTTTGCAGTGCTGACACTTCAACTGCTTCACCTGATCCCCACACTCTGGAGAAAGTGCGGGCCGACGCCGATGTTGCGTCTTCAAAAAGGTAAGCTTCGGATTCACTCGGGCGCACGCCGTGGTTTACTTTTTGCTCATTTCCGAGTGCCTTTGAACACTTGCAGCTCCGCGTGAAGTGATCGACATTGATGCGGACGACAAGGTTGACCTGCCGAACCCTTCTGCCAACGCGGACGTTGTGATGCAGGAGTCATCGCCTGTCGATGCCTTGGTGCCGGCACGAGGGGCCAGCTCGGGAGCCGGAGCTGCACTCGGAACTGGTACATCATCCCCCCTGTTGACTCCTCCCGTGACCAACATCTTTGCGCTACACCATGTCCCGGAGGATCAAGTAGGAGCGAGCAAAGAGGCGTTAATCCAGCTGGAGGTGATGAGTGAACGACTGAAGATGGCGTATGATGCGAGTGAGGCGTTGAAGAAGAATGTCCGAGTAAGTACTCTCGTAAGTACCTTCCTCAGTCGGGATTTTTTACTTCTGTCCCGAGTAGATTTGCATCCGAGCACACCTGCTGGGTGTTTTTGGGTTCTAGTGGGGGCGCGCTGAGCGCACCCACTGGGTGTAGTCCCCGAGACTGCCGTCGACTGAAGCAGTCGGCGGGAGTCTAAGAGTCCGAATGAATTTGATGTTCGATCCATTTGTTAAACTTGAAGAAAAGCCTTGTATTTGATTTTCCAGTGGGGGCGCGCTGAGCGCACCCACTGGGTGTAGTCCCCGAGACTGCCGTCGACTGAAGCAGTCGGCGGGAGTCTAAGAGTCCGAATGAATTTAGACTAATATTTTTCTTTGTTTCCTGTCTGCAGGCTGTTTGTGAGCTCGGGAGCCACTACAAAGCTTTGGAGAAGGAGGTGCAGGACCTGCGCATCAACCTTGAAGCCGAGAAAACAAAGAATGCCCGACTGGAGTAGGAGAAAAAGGCCATCGAAGGTATGCTCATCTTTTCCGACTGCTGCAATAACTATCCTCCCTCCCTGCCCGACTGAGTCTACTTCATCAGATCTTCGTGGCGAAAATCGTAAACTTGTCGAGAGGCTGAAGAATTCTATTTCTTTAGAAACCGTGAAGACGGCCCTCGAGAAGAAAGACACAGATCTGGCAGCTGCCCAGAAGGAGGCTAGCCGAAAGACCAAGGAGGCCGAAGAGAAGCTGAAGGCAGTCGGGAAGCTGGAGGAAGAGAAGAAAACTCTGGAAGTTGCTGCGAAGAAGTCCAGGGAGGAGCTCGCTAAGTTGAAGAAGTCATATGCCGAGTGGGAGACCAAGCTCAAGCACATCTCTGCGAAGAAAACCGAGCTGGAGCAGTTTGTTGTAGAATACAGCGACTCTGTGAGCGAAAAGCTCAAAGGTAAGCGCTCCCGAGTGATCTCCGTGCAACTTTGTTTGGCTGAATGAATTTTGCTCACTTCTGACTCTTTTCTTCATTCAACGAAATCTAGATTTCTGCGATGATGTTGCTGAGGAGACTGATAAGATCGAGAAGGAGCTGGACCCGTCCCGAGAGCTACTCAAGGATAGCGCTGCTATGGCCATTCTCCGTTTGGAAGAGCGTGTCAACCAAGTGAATTCGTACATGAAGAGGCTCAGCACTGCCATCTCGGACATTGATCGGGATGTCTTTCCTGACGAAGAGCCTTCAAAGGATCTGGAATCCGCTCTCACCCGAGTGAGGGATGTACCGAGCCGGGTGAAAGCTTGGAAAAAATCCGCGGCTCGAGCCGGAGCTAACATCGCCCTCTCACTCGTCCGCGTCCACTGCAAGGGAGTGGACGAGAAGAAGCTGAAGTCCTTGGAGGTCGCTAACAGGAAGCATGCCAAGGTCGAAGACTTCATGGAGATGTTTATGGAAGCTGCAACTCGGATCGAAGACAACATCGACCTGGACACCTTTGTCGAAGCGGTGGTTCCGCCTCGCCCCGAGTGATCGTCGAGTTAAAAACTCTTTAAGATTTTGCCTCGGAATGCCGAGTGGTAGTTGTAACCGTAAGACTTTGAATGAGCCTGAGGCTCCTGTCGTCAGAACCTTTATCCGTACTCTTGTTTCGAGTTACGCAGTTTTTATTTGCCTTGACTTCATTCGATCTTTGATTTCTAAATGTTTATACTTAGGCGATGCGGGGCTGCAACTAAGTCCCTGAGTGTGGACGAGATCCACACTCGGAATTGTTCGTGAGAACAATGATGGTCCTGTCCATCTTAATGTCCGCGTGTGGTGGATGTCCCACTCGAAATGGTTTTTTAACTTAGGCGATGCGGGGTCGCAGCTAAGCCCCCGAGTGTGGGCGAGGCCCGCACTCGGAGTTGTTCGTGAGAACAATGATGGTCATGTCCATCTTAGTGTTCGAGTGTGGAGGATGTCCCACTCGAAACGGTTTTTAACTTAGGCGATGCGGGGTCGCAGCTAAGCCCCCGAGTGTGGGCGAGGCTCGCACTCGGAGTTGTTCGTGAGAACAATGATGGTCCTGTCCATCTTAGTGTCCGAGTGTGAAGGATGTCCCACTCGAAACAGTTTTTAACTTAGGCGATGCGGGGTCGCAGCTAAGCCCCCGAGCGTGGGCGAGGCCCGCACTTGGAGTTGTTCGTGAGAACAATGATGGTCCTGTCCATCTTAGTAATGATGGTCCTGTCCATCTTAGTAATGATGGTCCTGTCCATCTTAGTGTCCGAGTGTGAAGGATGTCCCACTCGAAACGGTTTTTTAACTTAGGCGATGCGGGGTCGCAGCTAAGCCCCCGAGCGTGGGCGAGGCCCACACTCGGAGTTGTTCGTGAGAACAATGATGGTCATGTCCATCTTAGTAATGATGGTCCTGTCCATCTTAGTAATAATGGTCTTGTCCATCTTAGTGTCCGAGTGTGGAGGGTGTCCCACTCGAAACGGTTTTTAACTTAGGCGATGCGGGGTTGCAGCTAAGCCCCCGAGCGTGGGCGAGGCTCGCACTCGGAGTTGTTCGTGAGAACAATGATGGTCCTGTCCATCTTAGTAATGATGGTCATGTCCATCTTAGTGTCCGAGTGTGGAGGGTGTCCCACTCGAAACGGTTTTTAACTTAGGCGATGCGGGGTCGCAGCTAAGCCCCCGAGTGTGGGTGAGGCCCACACTCGGAGTTGTTCGTGAGAACAATGATGGTCCTGTCCATCTTAGTAATGATGGTCCTGTCCATCTTAGTGTCCGAGTGTGGAGGATGTCCCACTCAAAACGGTTTTTAACTTAGGCGATGCGGGGTCGCAGCTAAGCCCCCGAGTGTGGGTGAGGCCCGCACTCGGAATTGTTCGTGAGAACAATGATGGTCCTGTCCATCTTAGTAATGATGGTCCTGTCCATCTTAGTGTCCGAGTGTGGAGGGTGTCCCACTCGAAACGGTTTTTAACTTAGGCGATGCGGGGTCGCAGCTAAGCCCCCGAGTGTGGGTGAGGTCCGCACTCGGAGTTGTTCGTGAGAACAATGATGGTCATGTCCATCTTAGTAATGATGGTCCTGTCCATCTTAGTGTCCGAGTGTGGAGGATGTCCCACTCGAAACGGTTTTTAACTTAGGCGATGCGGGATCGCAGCTAAGCATTTTACACCCACTGGGGGCGATAAGGAAGATTAATTCACCAGAGTGAAAAGAGTTAAATTTCGACAAAATATAAAGGAACAAAACTTTATTCGTCGAGATCACTCGGATTCATTATTGGAATGACAAACTAAAGTTGTCGCATTCTATGTATAGAACTTGCGAAGTAGGTCCGCGTTCCAAGTTCGAGGCTCTTCTACGCCATCTTTGATATTGTAAAGCCGGTATGCTCCATTGTACAGGACTTTGGAGATCGCGTACGGACCTTGCCATAGAGGCGCCAACTTATGGGGTCTTTGTTGGTCCAGTCGGAGAACTAGGTCTCCTTCCTGAAAAGCTCGGCCCTTGACTTGTCTGTCGTGGTAACGCCTTAGATCTTGCTGATAGAGTGTCGATCTGATGAGGGCCAACTCTTTCTCTTCCTCCAAGAGGTCAAGACCATCTTGACGTGCTGCTTCAGCTTCGGCTTCATCATATTGTTCCACTCGGGGGGAATTGTGTTGAAGATCACTCGACAGCACGGCTTCTGATCCGTACACCATGAAGAAAGGAGTGCGCTTTGTAGAGCGGTTCGGGTTGTTCGTATGCCCCATAAGACGGATGGAAACTCTTCAACCCAGGCTCCCGCAGCATACTTCAGGTCCCTCATCAATCGAGGTTTCAGACCTTCGAGGATCATTCCGTTTGCTCGTTCTGCCTGTCCATTCGACTGCGGGTGAGCCACTGAGGCATAATTAACCCGAGTGCCTTGAGAGAAACAGAACTCACGGAACTCGTTCGAGTCGAAGTTCTTCCCATTATCTGTGATAATGTCATGCGGTACGCCGAATCTGAAGATGATCTGCCGAATGAAACTGACGGCAGTACCCGAATCCAAGCTTTTGATGGGCTTCGCTTCAACCCACTTGGTGAACTTGTCAACCGCCACAAGCAGGTGGGTAAATCCACTCGTTCCGGTCCGCAGAGGTCCGACCATGTTGAGACCCCACACGGCGAACGACCAGGTGATAGGGATCGTCTTTAACGCCGACGCATGCTTGTGGGATTTGTTCTTATAAAATTGACACCCGATGCACAGGTCGACAAAATCTCTTGCTGCTTCATTGGCTCGGGGCCAATAAAAACCTGCTCGGAAAGCCTTAGCGACCAATGTCCGAGAGGACGCGTGATGGCCGCAAGTTCCCGAGTGAATCTCGTGTAAGATCTGCAGCCCTTCCTCTGGGGAAATGCATTTCTGAGTGACTCCTGTAGTGCTTTTCTTGTATAACTGATCCCCCAAAACTTCGAATGCCTTGGATCGATGGATGATTCGGCGAGCTTCTTCTTCATATTCGAGGAGTTCTTGTCGGAGCAAGTATGCCAAATAGGGTTGAGCCCACTCAGGAGTGATTACCAGCATTTCATGGACTAGATCGACCACGGCCGGGACGTCAACCTCAGTCGGATTTGATGGACCGACTGCTTGTGGGGGCTCCTCCGTGAAAGGATCTTCTGCAATTGTTGGGGCGCACAGATGTTCAAGGAATATGTCCTTAGGGATTGCTCGCCGAGTGGACCCAATCTTTGCCAGGTCATCTGCTGCCTGATTCTTTGCGCGAGGAATGTGATGCAGCTTCAAACCTTCAAAATTCTTCTCCAGTTTTCTGACCGCGTTACAGTAACCGGTCATAGCTGGACTTCGAATGTCCCTCTCTTTCATCACTGGGTTGACAATGAGGTCCGAATCACCGTAGACCATCAAACGACGAATGCCGAGTGAGATGGCCATGCGGAGCCCATACAGGAGGGCTTCGTACTCGGCCTTATTGTTTGATGAATCGAAATGTATTTGGAGGACATAGTTCAACCGGTCTCCTTTGGGAGAAACAAGAACCACGCCAGCCCCCGAGCCATTGAGCATCTTGGATCCGTCAAAGAACATAGTCTAGTGCTCGGGAACGCTCAGAATTGGCTGCTCTTGCTCAATCCACTCGGCCATAAAATCAACCAATGCCTGGGACTTGATTGCTTTCTTGGCTTCAAAATTGATCTCCAACGGAAGGAGCTTCAAACTTGATCTCCAACGGAAGGAAGCGTCTCTGTTATGCAAGATCTCCGACAGGGGAGCGTTTCTAATGACCATGACCGAGTGATCTTGGAAGTAGTGAACCACCTTTTTAGCAGTCAGGTAAATACCATAGACCGGCTTTTGATAGTGTGGGTACCTTTGCTTGGAAGGGGTCAACACTTCTGAGATGTAATATATGGGTCTTTGGACCTTGAATGTTTTTCCCGACTCCTCGCGCTCTACGGCAAGGACGGTGCTCACCACTTGGCTGGTCGCCGCGATGTACAGGAGTAAAGGTTCCTGGCTGCCCAGAGCAGCTAACACCGGCTGGGTGGAAAGCAATGCCTTGAGTTCTTCGAACGTGGCTTGTGCTTCAGGAGTCCCCTCGAACTTGTCAGGCTTTTTCATTAGTCGGTAAAGAGGGAGCACCTTATTACCGAGTCTTGAGATGAATCGGCTCAGGGCCGCAAGGCAACCTGTCAGCCTTTGTACGTCATGCAGGCGCTCCGGTTGTTTCATTCGGACTATGGCGCCGATTTTATCTTGATTGGCGTCGATCCCTCGTTTGGAAACGAGAAAACCGAGTAACTTTTCGGCAGGCACTCCGAATGTGCACTTAGCTGGATTCAACTTTATTTCGAAGCGTTGTAGGTTTGCGAAGGTCTCAGCGAGGTCGGTCAGGAGGTCGGGACCTTTCCTAGACTTGACCACGATATCGTCCATATAAGCCTCCACGTTCGGACTGATCTGCTTTTGCAAGCATTTCTGGATCATGCGCTGGAAAGTAGCCCCAGCATTCATCAGGCCGAATGGCATAGTGACATAGCAAAAACACCCGAATGGGGTGATGAAGGCCGTCTTTATTTCATCGGGCCCGTACATTCGGATCTGGTGGTACCCGGAGTACGCATCCAAGAACGACAGACGTTCGCATCTGACAGTAGAGTCCACTATTTGATCTATACGGGGTAAAGGAAAATGATCCTTCGGGCAGGCCCGATTGAGGTGTTTGAAGTCAATACACATGCGGAGTGATTTGTCCTTCTTCGGCACCAGAACGACATTCGCGAGCCACTCGGAGTGGTAAACTTCACGAATGAACTCGGTGACAAGGAGTCGAGCTATCTCTTGACCAATCGCCTTGCGCTTCTCGACGGAAGATCGACGCAAGTACTCTTTGACTGGCTTGCCCTTGGGATCAGTTCGGAGTCGGTGCTCAGCCAGTTCCCTGGGAACACCGGGCATGTCAGACGGCTTCCATGCAAAGATGTCTGAGTTCTCACGGAGGAACTGGATGAGCTCGGCTTCCTATTTCTCTCCGAGTGACGTGGAGATGTTTGTCGGAGCAGCACTTGGGTCACTCGGATGAACATGGACATGCTTGGTCTCGCCGGCCGATTGAAAAGCCGATTCCAAAGCTGGCCATTTTGACCTGAGCAAATCGGCCGTGTCCACTTCTTTCTTGTACCCTTCGAGCTCGACTGCGAGTACCTGCTCGTTGGCGATCTTGGAGCCCTGCTGGAGGCACTCTTCGGCAATCTTCCGGTCGCCAGTCACAGTGATCACGCCTTTAGGCCCTGGCATCTTGAGTTTGAGATACACGTAACATGGTCTGGCCATGAAACGTGCGTAGGCGGGCCTACCCAGGATGGCGTGGTAAGCGCTGCGGAAGTCTACCACCTCGAAGGTTAACCTTTCCTTTCGGAAATTCTTTTCGCTCCCAAACACGACGTCTAGAGCGATCTGGCCGAGTGATTCCGCCTTCTTCCCAGGGACAATCCCGTGGAAATGCATGTTGGTCTTGCTCAATTGAGACATCGGGATGCCCATTGCCTTGAGCGTGTCAGCATAAATTATATTGAGTCCGCTGCCTCCATCCATCAGGACCTTACGCAGTCGGACGCCACCCACAGTCGGGTCAACGACCAGCGCCTGCCTCCCAGGGGTGGCCATGTGAGGCGGATGGTCGGACTGGTCAAAAGTAACAGGTGTCTTCGTCCAGTTGAGGTATTTGGTGGCAGTTGGAACTGTCATGTTGACTTCCCAATTGACAACCTTCAACTGCATCTTGCTTTCGACGTCGGCGAAGATCATGAGGACCTTATCAACTTGTGGGTACTCGGAAGTACCTTCATCATCCTCGACATCGACTTTTTCACTCGAGGGCTCCGTGCCCACCTCCTGCTTGAGCAGGCGACATTCCCGAGTGGTGTGCTTCGGGAGCACAACGTTGCCTTCTTCATCCGTCTCGGTATGAATCTGGCACGGTTGGTCGAGAATGTCGGATTTATAGTCGGACTTCTTCTTGGGAGTCCACTCTTTCTTCTTTTTCTTCGGCTTCGGCTTGCCTTGGCCTTGCCCTTGAACGACTGCCATCTCTGCCTTGCCGGAGGCATCGGCCTTTCGCTTCTGATTCTTCCCAACATTGCCCCCCGATTGAGGGGCGTTGCCAACTCGTCCTTTGCCGCTACGGAGGCGGTCTTCTTCCTCTCCATTGGCATACTTATTCGCGATCTCCTTGGCCCAACTGAGGGACAGATCCCCAGCTCGGCCGAACTTCAAGATCAATTCCCGATACCGAGTGCCTGCCTTAAAGGCGCACACGGCCTGATGCTCAGTCACATTTTCCACGGTGTTGTGCAGTGTGGTCCAGCCCTGGATGTACTCACGGAGAGTCTCGTTGCTCTTCTGGACGCAATGCTACAGTTCTGTCAACCCACCCGGGCGCTTGTACGTGCCTTCGAATGTCTTGACAAACACTCGGGCCAAATCTTCCCAACAATAAATGCAATTGGCGGGCAATTGATTCAGCCATGCTCGCGCAGATCCTTCCAACATGAGCGGAAGGTGCTTCATCGCAACGAAATCATTGCCGCCACCGATCTAGACGTCCACTCGATAATCCTCGAGCCAAGTCTCCGGCTTGGATTCGCCGTTGAACTTCCCAATTCCGGTCGCCAACCGGTAATTGGGGGGTATCTCAGCTTCTCGGATGTATCTGCTGAAACACCCGAGACCGGTAATACCCCAGCTGCTCACTCGGTCTCTGTCTTACCTATTCCGATCAACCACTCGCTGAGTGATGTCGGACCGGGCGTCATAGCCTCTGTGCCGGGTAGGGCTCCACTCACGGTCCCTCCCGAGTGGGTAGCCCCCATCATATGGACGTTGGCCACGCGTGCCGCCCCTTGAAGGGGGGGTCCGACTGACGTCGTGATCATTGCGCCCGCGTCCTCCGTGCGGACCTCTCGGAAGAGGAGGAGTTCGCGGGTCTTTCCTTGGCGCGAGAGGACTGTGAGCAGACTGGACGGTGTCCGCCCGAGTGGACTTACTGTGAATGCGTTGGTGCGACTGTGACACCTCCGAATTTTGCTGCAGGGCAGTTTTCAGCAAGGCCTGGATTTGCCGAATGCCCTCACCAGCTGCCGAATCAGACGGCTAGATTGAATCCGCAATCCGAGTGGCCGCGGCCAAATTTAGCAAGGGAGTGCGCATCACCGGAATGGTGTATGGCCGATCCTTTGTGAACAGCTGACGACGACTACGGCTGGAGCTGGGTAGCTCTCTTGCCGCGCGCTCGTCGAGTGATTGTTGGAGCCGCTCGAGTCGCTCGCGCTCCGCCAAGGTGGCCTGGCACCCAGCCTCCAGGGCTAACTCGTCCGGGGTAGTTCCCGCGATGGGGGTGAGAAGAACCTGATCGTTCCCGCGCCTGATTTCTTCCCGCTGCTCCCGAGTGAGGGGTCAGGGAACGTAGCCGTCGGAGCCAGTGTTGTTGCGGTCGCCGTCTCGATCGCGGGTATCTTCTGCGGAATACCCAGGAGGAGGAGCACGTCGAGCCGGTCCGGCCATCAGGACCTCCGCAAAGTCCCCGCTGCTCTCGCGCTCGGACGCACCAGAAGACTCATCATCTGATGACGGGAAAAGGCAGTGGACGGACTCGTCGGCGTCGAGTACGGCTACCTGCCCGACCGCGGCTTGAACTGCCACAGCGTGCTTGATCCAGCGCTGCAGCCGTGAGCACCCGGAGCACCCGCGACGAGCCGCAATGCGAGTCGGAGAAGCCGGTCGATATGGTGTGGATGGTTGTCAGAGGAGGACTCTGAACATCGTCGCGCTGAAATGCACCGCGCCTCGGGCGGGCAGTGCCTCAGCATCCAGCGGCGCTTCCTGCAGCCACGCCGAATCATCGACGGTGAAGCTGAGGGAACCGAAGAGGATCTCGCCGCCGAGTGTCATCATGATGATCAGAAAAGTGGAAATTCCACCTGCGCCGGAATTCGCTAGACGCGCAGCCCCAAGGTGGGCGCCAACTATCGTGGGAATGAACCTGACAATAATACTAGGGGTACGAAAGGAGGGGCGAAGTCTAGCTACGACGCAAGTGTGCACTCGGATGTGTACGAGTTTGGGCCTCACTCGGTAGTGATAAAAGCCCTATGTCTCGGGCCCGGAGGCTTGGTGTTTGCTTATGAGTAGTAGAGGATTACACGGGGTCGGAACCCTTGCTCTGGCGTCGGAGGGCAGCTTATACAGAGTGCGCTACCATCAGCCGAGCGCCATCACTAGGGCAATAAATGCTAATCAAAGCTGCGTTACAGGAACGGCTGATTAACTAAGGCGTTACTGGTAACGGAGAATTAACTTCATAACGAGTGACTATTCGAGTTCCACGGACGCTGTGTCTTCTGAGTCGCTTGAGCTCCTATCTGACCAAGTGGCGCTGTGGTAGTCCGAGTGAGTCGCCATATGCATCCGAATGCGTTTCTAGCCCAGGGGCTTTAACGATATTGTGGGACCACAAGTGGGCCCTAGATGTCAGGCCTGTGACCCTACCCATAGTAGGCATCCTCATCAATATCCAAGGCGACGATCATTATATAGGCATCACGTCCAAGATTAGTAGACCGAAACGATTCTGCATCTACTACTATTACTCCATACATCGACTGCTATCCAGCATGCATATAGTGTATTAAGTTCATGGAAAAACGGAGTAATGCTATAAGAACGGTGACATGATGTAGACAAGATATATTCATGTAGGAATAGACCCCATCTTGTTATCCATAATAGCAATGATACATGCGTGCCTCGCTGCCCCTTCTGTCACTGGGAGAGGACACCGCAAGATCGAACCCATCACAAAGCACCTCTTCCCATGGCAAGAAAAATCGATCTAGTTGGCCTAACTAAACCAAAGATTCGAAGAAGAAATATGAGGCTATAAGTAATCATGCATATAAGAGATCAAAGAAGACTCAAATAATATTCATGGATAGAAACTGATCATGAACTCAAAATTCATCGGATCCCAACAAACACACAGCAAAAAGTTACATCAAATAGATCTCCAAGAGACCATTGTATTGAGAATCAAAAGAGAGAGAGGAAGCCATCTAGCTACTGCCTACGGACCCGTAGGTCTATGGTGGACTACTTACGCATCATCGGAGAGGCACCAATGAGGATGATGAACCCCTCTGTGATGGTGTTAGATTGGATCTCGCGGTTCTGGAACTTGCGGCGGCTGGATGTATTTTTCGTCAACTCCTCTAGGATTTCTGGAATATTTGGGTATTTATAGAGCTCAGAGGCGGTGGAGGGGGTCCCCGAAGCGACCACAACCCATCAGGGCGCGCCCTGGTGGGTTGTGGGCGGCCTGGGCTCCCTCCTGGTTACTTCTTTGGCCCACTAGCCTTCTTCAGGTCCAAATTTTTTTTCCAAAAAGTTTCGTCGCGATTGGACTCCATTTGGTACTGATATTCCGCGAAGTAAAAAATAAGCAAAAACAACAACTGGCACTTTGGTACTATGTCAATAGGTTAGTCCCAAAAAATGATATAAAGTTGCTATAAAATGATTCTAAAACATCCAAGATTGATAATATAACAGCATGGAACAAGCAACAATTATAGATACGTTGGAGACGTATCTGCATCCCCAAGCTTAATTCCTACTCGTCCTCGAGTAGGTAAATGATAAAAACAGAATTTTTGATGTGGAATGCTGCCTAACATGTTCATCACATATTCATCTTTTGTAGCATGGACATTTAGACTTCTAGATGGTTCAAAGCAATGGTCTAGTTTTCACATAAAGACTTTAATACTCAAGCATGCCAACAAGCAACGATGTCTTTCAAAATATCAACACTAAAGAAAGTTATCCCTAGCCCATCATGCTCGATCATTAATCCTTTCATGAAACACACTCAAATATTAACTACACCCAATGCTCAAGTATGATCATAGTGCCCCCTAGTTGGTGCTTTATAAGAGAAGATGGAGACTCAAATACAAAATAAAAATTGCATAAAGTAAATAGATAGGCCCTTCGTAGAGGGAAGTAGGGATTTGTAGAGGTGCCAGAGCTCAAAGTTTAAATTGAGAGAGAAAAATATTTTGAGTGGCATGCCTTTCCTGTCAACGAAAACGACAAAGTAGTGCACAATACTTTCCATGCTAGATACATCATAGGCGGTTCCTAAACATAAAGCACCATTCTTTGACAATCGATGGCTAGTCGAATCCACGGTTGACTTCCATACCAACACTTTCCAAGGAATTTATTATTTTGCAACAAAAAGTAAATTTCTTTTTTTTTCCATTTCGGGACTGGGCATCCCTATTACCACCATACTCTCGTGCAATGACAAGTGTATAAACACTCATCTTGAGAATAACACATCTAGCATGGAAAAATATTGGACACCCCCTACCGTTTCATGAGCGGTACGAGCACACAAAAAGGAAACTCATTTTGAAAATTAGAGATGGCACATACAAATTTGCTTAGAACATCATGGAAATACCGCATATAGGTAGGTATGATGGACTCATAAGGCAAAACTGGGTTTAAGGATTTTGGATGCACAAGTAGTATTTCTACTTAGTACAAGTGGAGGCTAGCAAATAGATTGAGAAGCAACCAACCAAGAAACAAAAATTCACATAAATGGGCATTGAGCAAAACTAACACCGAATAATGCACCATAAGTAGGATGTAATTTCATTGCATAACTATTGACTTTCGTACTTGCATAGGGAATCACAAACCTTAACACCAATATTCTTACTAAAGCATAATTACTCACTAACATGACTCACATATCACTATCATCATGTCTCAAAACTATTACAAGGAATCAAGTTTAATTTGTCCAATGATCTTCATGAAAGTTTTTATTATATCCGTCTTGAATATCTATCACTTTGGGACTAGTTTCATATATTGCCATCGCTTTTGTGACGCCCGGATAATTAAGCTACAGTAATCCCATGCTAATGATGCCATGTCACCACTGTTACTGTTGTTAATCTCGCGATAATCCAAATCCTATTCAAATTCAAATTCAAATTAAAGTCAAAATTCAATTTTTGTCAGACATGAAAACAAAAATGTTCAAAGTGTGGAAAATATTCTTTGGATATTTTTCATATTGAAACCACATTTTTATAAAGTGTTTAAATGCACTAAAATAATTAAAACAGCAGCAAAACATTTAATTAAATGCCTTTTTCCGAATTAATAAAATACTAAACTATTTTATTCGGGGTTTAACCTTGTTGTGACAGTGGTATAATTAGTGATGCTATTTTAGATACAACTTTTGTATTTTATAAAACTAAAATAAAATAAAAGTGTAAAAGAAATAAAAACAAATAAGTAAATAAATTGAAACAAAAAAAAAGAAGAGAAAAGGAAACACCCCCGGCCCAACTGGGCCACCGGCCCAGCCGGCCGGCCCACCTAACCCCCCTCCCCACTATACCTCCCCCTGGAGGCCAACCCTAGCCCCGAGCCGCCCCACTCTCCCTCCCCCCCCCCCCCCCCCCCCCCCCGCGTCTGGATCGGGCCTCCCCGCGCCCACCCGACGCCAAGGCGCCGCCCCGCCGCCGCCGGCGGCCCCTCCGGCGCCCTCCCCGGTGCCGCCCGGCCCCGCCTCCCTCACCGGACTCCCCTGCCTCGCCCTCCTCCCCGCCGGCCCCCTCGACCGCCGCCCGCCGCTCCTCCTCCTCCCCAACGACGCCGCCGGCCGCCTCCCCACGCCCGCTGCCCTCCCCTACACGCCGCCGGTGAGCCCTCCCATGGGCTCCTCCCCTCCCCACTCATTTTCCCCTCCGGCTCCGGTCCTCAACGCCGGCGCCGCCGCGCACCGCCCTCGCTCACCGCGGCCATAGCGCCACGGCCGTCTACCCCCCCATCCCGCTCGCACGCCCGCGTACGCCCCCGGTGCCCCGCGGCGCAGGCCGCCGTCGCCGGCCGCTGCCCACCTCCGGCCACCACGGCCGCCGGCGAGGCCATGCCCCTGGCCATCACCCCGACCCGATCTGGTTAGTAGGGGGGCTAACCACCCCCACTAACCCACTGACCATGGGGTCCCTCCCCCTGGGTGTATGACGATGGGGGCCCACTGCCCCTAAAACATTTAAATAAAATAAATAGATAAATAATAATAAATAATTTAATAAAAATGTTTAATTAGTTAATTAATTAACTAACTAGATAATTAGTTTAATTAATTAAGTAAGTAATTAGTTAATTAACTCAACTAAGATTAATTATATCAATTAACCACTCTGATAATTAATTAAAACTGTTAATTAATTCTGTTAATTAATTAATCTAATCAGAGTATGACACGTGGGTCCCACCCCCTTAATTAATTTGTTTTAATTAAATTTAAACTTAATTAACTCTGTCATAATGACATGTGGGACCCACTGGTCAGTTTGACCAGTCAAACTGACCAGTTGAATGCTGATGTCATGATGACGTCATGCTGATGTCATAATTCTATTTTCGAATTAAAATTAATCTGTTTTATTCCAGAATATTGATAAAACTTTAAAAATTAATATAAAATAATCCGTAACTCGGATGAAAATAATTTATACATGAAAGTTGATCAGAAAAATCCCACGAATCCGAATACGCTATCCGTTCATCTGTCACATGCTCCTAGCATGATGAACATGGACATTTAACATTAGGATCATCTGTCCGATAAATCTAAAGAACCGGGAAATATCGTCAGATATTCTTCCGACCCGCCTGCGACGTGTATCACTACGTTAGTGCATGCCTAGCTCTGTATATTGCCATGTCATGCATCGTGATGCATTTGTCTGCTTTATATTTATTGTTTCTTCCCCCCTCTTCTCTCCGGTAGACCCCGAGACTGACGCTGCTGCCGGGTACGACTACACCGTTGACGATCAGCCTTTTGCAGCAGAGCAGCAAGGCAAGCACCCCCCCTTGAGCATTCCGATACCGCCTATTCCTTTCCCTCTTATCCTTGCATTAGAATTTTGCTACCGTATTAGTTAGCTCCTATTCTGATGCATAGCCTGTTTTTGATAAACTGCTACTACACCTGTTGTCATATCAACTGCTTAGTATAGGTTGATCAGTGAATCCCCAGAGACCCCCCTTAGTCCCAGTTGCCCCTGCTTCTTCATCGACGACCCGACGACACGAAGACTCGAAGACTCGGTCAACCGACCGACGAGCCAGGCCCCTCACATCACCGCACACCCCTTAGTTGTACGACTCTGCAACGCTACTATCGAGTACCGAGGGTGACACCTCGTGAAGTACTCATGATGCTAGCTTTGTAGTGCAGCTAGTCGGTCGTGGTTATCGAGGGTGATTCCTCCTTCACCACTCCCGACGATGACTCTGTCGTGCAACCCCTCAAGCGTGGGACCCTCGAGGGTGATTCCTCTAAGTCCACCTTGACGGTTTCATCGAGCGGGGCCCTTTGAGGGTGATTCCTCAGGTTCCGTCTTGATGTTTTATACACACAGTTACTATGACCTGGTTACAGAAACATGTTGGTGATGGGTCGGCCCTGAGGGGTACCCACGGTTTGATGTTGATGAGGCGTGGACGGGCAGGAGAGGCCCTTGCCACACATCCTCGAGGCGGGGCGACGGACCGCACTTCATGGGTCGCGCTTGCCCCGCATTAATAAAATGCTAATGGGTTGGGTACTTGATCTGAGTTAGGTCGTTGGCCTTAATACGCACTAACCTTCACGTGGGGAAGTTATGGGTACTCGGCGTCGTTGTATCAGCCGAAGCTCTTCGGACGTCAGCAATGGAGCGGCGCGCGCCGGATTGGACTGGACGGTGCAGCTCTTGGACTGGAGTGTACTAGGTCTGCTTCCGGCCGCCCACGCATCGTGCAGGAGTGCAAGGGCAAGTGGGCCCACGAACCTGCGCTTAGGACTTAGACCGGCGGGCTGGCCTCTTCATTGAGCGTAGGTGGGGCGACGACGTGCTGATATCCCGAGGCCGGGCATGACCCAGGAAAGTGTGCCCGACCGGAGGTGATTCAGGCGTGTTGGGGAATATGTGGTGCACCCCTGCAGGGAAGAAATTATCTATTCGAATAGCCGTGTCCACGGTAACAGGACGACTTGGAGTTGTACCTTGACCTTATACAACTATAATTGTGATTTAATTTGAAATGAATGTGGCTCCGGGATTGCTTCCTCGCAGGGAGTCGAGGAAAAATCTCTGGGCGTGGTTACTTAATAAAATTGCTACAATAATATGACTATTTATGAGATACCAGTCTACTCTCTTCTAATGCTGCAAGATGCTGAAGATGCTAGTCTTCGATAGGACTAGGCCTTCTCCCTATTCTTGCTTTCTGCAGTCAGTCCAGATATAACCCCCCCCCCCTTGATAATGATGCATATTTAGCATAGTCCTGATGTCAGTCTTGCGAGTACTTTGGATGAGTACTCACCGCTGCTTTGCTTCCTCTTTCCCCCTCGATACGATTACCGCGTTCAGACGATGGAGCCCAGGAGATGGAGTACGCCGGAGACGACTACTACACCACCGCTGGAGTCTACTACTACGTGGAGAGTGCCGACGCTCAGGAGTAGTTAGGAGGTTCCCAGGCAGGAGGCCTCGCCTCTTTCGATCCGCTGCTTATGTTTGTGCTAGCCTTCTTAAGACAAAACTTGTTTAACTTATGTCTGTACTCAGATATTATTTGCTTCCGCTGACTCGTGCTTGTCGAGCTTTGTATTCGAGCCCTCGAGGCCCCTGGCTTGTAATATGAAGCTGTATGACTTTAATTTGTGTCTAGTGTTGTGTTGTGATATCAATCAGTGAGTCCCTAATCTTGGTCGTACGCATTGTGTGTATGATTAGCGTACGGTCGAAATCGGGGGCGTCACAGCTTTTGACAAGCTCAAACAAATTTAAGTGAAGAACATGAGCATAAAGATTTCATCTCTCAAAATAGTATAAGTGAAGCATGAGAGGGTTTCTTCAAAATTTACTAACTCTCAAATTAATCTAAGTGAAGCATGAGAGTATTTCTTCAAAATTTCCAAGCACACCGTGCTCAAAAAGATATAAGTGAAGCACTAGAGAGATTCCATAGCTCCAAAAATTTAAGTGAAGCATATAGAGCAATTCTAACAAATCATAGCATAATTTTGGCTCTCTCAAATAGGTGTGTCCAGCAAGGATACTAGTGACAAACTAAAAAGGAAAGCAATCAAATACTCAAATAATACAAGACGCTCCAAGAAAAACTTATGATATGTGACAAATAAAAATATAGCTCCAAGTAAAACACCGATGGTCGTTAGAAGAAAGAGGGGATGCCACTCGGGGGCATCCCCAAGCTTAGTTGCTTGTTTCTCTTTGGATATATCTTGGGGGTGCTGTACCATCCCCAAGCTTAGGCTCTTCTCACTCCTTATTCCTTCATCCATCGTGATCTCACCCAAAACTTGAAAACTTCAATCACACAAAACTCAACAAAATCTTCGTGAGATCCGTTAGTATAATAAAGCAAATCACCACTTTAAGTACTATTGCAAACCCATTCAAATTTTGTTATTGTATTATGCCTACTGTATTTTAACTCTACCATGTCTCATACCCTTCAATACAAACCATAGATTCATCAAAACAAGCACACAATGCAACGAAAACAGAATCTGTGTTAAACAGAACAGTCTGCAGTAATCTGTACTCTAAGCATACTTATGTAACTCTAAAAATTCTGAAAAATTAGTACAACGTAAAGAATTTGTATATAAACACTGTGTTAAAATTTCAGCTCATTATCACGCTCCAGTAAAAAATGACAATTCGTGCACTAGAGGCAAAGTTTCTGTTTCAGATTCAGCATTGTTTCTACTCATCTTATGAATCATCCTAAAGGCTTTACTTGGCACAAACACTAAATAAAACATAAAAACACAATCATAACAGAGGCATAATTGTGCCAACACTCAAAAACAGAAAGAAAAGGATAAAAATAAATTTATTCATTGGGTTGCCTCCCAACAAGCGCTATCGTTTTACGCCCCTAGCTAGGCTTAAAGCATAGATTCAAGTATTGTCATCTTTGGTTTTTGCTCCATAGGATGCTCTCATGATTGATTCATATGGTGGCTTAATTATTGTTCTAGGGAAGTGTTCCATACTCTTTCTTAGTGGAAACTGAAATCTAATATTGCCTTCTTTCATATCAATCAAGACACCTATAGTGCGTAAAAACGGTCAACCAAGTATAATGGGACAAGACGGATTGCAATCAATATCAAGAACAATAAAAATATATGGGCACATAGTTTCTATTTACAAGAATAAGAACATCATTAATTCTTCCCAAAGGCTTTTTAATAGTAGAATCCGCCAAGTGCAAATTAAGAGAACATTCATCAATATTGGTGAGACCAAGCACATCACATAAAGATTTCGGAATCGTGGAAACACTAAAACCCAAATCACATAAAGCAAAGCACTCATAATTTTTAATCTTGACCTTAATGGTGGGTTCGCACTCATCATGTAATTTTCTAGGAATAGAAATCTCTAACTCCAACTTTTCTTCAAAAGATTTCATCATGGCATCAACGATATGTTTAGTAAAAGCTTTATTTTGTTCATAAGCATGGGGTGAATTCAACATGGATTGCAGCAAAGAAATACAGTCAATCAAAGAGCAACTATCATAATTAAAGTCCTTGCAATCCAAAATAGTGGGCATATCACTAGTTAAAGATTTGACCTCTTCAAACCCACTTTCATCAAATTTTTCATCAAGATTTTCAACCTCCAAATCAGTGGGACGCCTTCTAGCTAAAGTTGACTCTACTTCAGCCCCTTTATCATCAATTTTAATATTACTAAACAAGGAATCAATAGAAGAAACACCAGTCACTTTAAGATCTTCATCATTTTTATCCTGTAGAGAAATTGGTTTAGCGGCCATTTGATTTATCAAAGTAGCTTGTGCATCGGAAATTTTACCAAGAAGATTTTCAGCATGAGCATATTGAGATTGGAGATTAGAAACTTCTCTACTAATATCATCAAGTTGTTTCATTATGGCGTCTGGTACGGTAGAGTGTTCTTTAAGCTCCTCGGTAAAATATTTATTATGCTCAAATTGCGTAGTCATATAATCCTTAGTACTTTTCTCAATTTCAAGCAAAATATTGGGATAAGGAACATCATGATACTTTAGTTGAGGCATCATGACTACACAAGCAAGATTGCAAGCAAGTAAGAGATCTGACGAGAAAAAGGCAAACGAAAAAGAGGGCGAATAAAACGGCAAATTTGGTGAAGTGGGGGAGAGGAAAACGAGAGGCAAATGGCAAATAATATAATTGCAAGGAGATGAGATTTGTGATTAGGAATCTAATAGATGTTGATGGTGTCTCCTCGGCGCCAGTGATTGGCACGTAGAAGAGACTGCTTCCTCCCGAGTAAGGGCACCAGAAATTCCTTTGACGTGGCTTGAGACTGCGTCGGTATTTCCCCAAAGAGGAAGGGATGATGCAGCATAGCGACGGTAAGTATTTCCCTCAGTTATGAAACCAAGGTATCGAACCAGTAGGAGGATCACCAACACTATGTAAATAGCACATGCACACAAAGAACAAATACTTGCAACCCGACGCGAAAGAGAGGTTGTCAATCTTTCTACGGTAAAAAGATAGATTAGGTAATGATAGATTGGATAGATAGATCTTGCAAGAACACAAAATAAAAGAGGCAAATAAAAAGTGCAGCAAGGGATTTTTGGGTTTTTGTAATAATAGATCTGAAAACAAAAGCGGCAAAAAGATAGATCGGAAAGCAATATGTTGGAAAAGTAGACCCGGGGCCCGTAGGATTCACTAGTGGCTTCTCTCATGAGTATAGCACACGGTGGGTGAACAAATTACTGTTTGGCAATTGATAGAAGATCAAATAATCATGACGATATCCAAGGCGATGATCATTATATAGGCATCACGTCCAAGATTAGTAGACCGAAATGATTCTGCATCTACTACTATTACTCCACACATCGACCGCTATCCAGCATGCATCTAGTGTATTAAGTTCATGGAAAAACGGAGTAATGCTAGAAGAAGGGTGACATGATGTAGACAAGATATATTCATGTAGAAATCGACCCCATCTTGTTATCCTTAATATCAACGATACATGCGTGCATCGCTGCCCCTTCTGTCACTAGGAGAGGACACCGCAAGATCGAACCCATCACAAAGCACCTCTTCCCATGGCAAGAAAAACCGATCTGGTTGGCCTAACTAAACCAAAGATTCGAAGAAGAAATACGAGGCTATAAGTAATCATGCATATAAGAGATTAAAGAAGACTCGAATAATATTCATGGATAGAAACTGATCATGAACTCAAAATTCATTGGATCCCAACAAACACACCGCAAAAAGTTTACATCAAATAGATCTCCAAGAGACCATTGTATTGAGAATCAAAAGAGAGAGAGAGGAAGCCATCTAGCTGCTGCCTACGGACCCGTCGGTCTATGGTGGACTACTCACTCATCATCGGAGAGGCACCAATGAGGATGATGAACCCCTCTGTGATGGTGTTAGATTGGATCTCGCGGTTCTGGAACTTGCGGCGACTGGATGTATTTTTCATCGACTCCTCTAAGGTTTATGGAATATTTGGGTATTTATAGAGCTCAGAGGCAGTGGAGGGGGGCCCCGAGGAGGCCACAACCTATCAGGGCGCGCTTGGGGCCCCTGGCACGCCCTGGTGGGTTGTGGGCGGCCTGGGCTCCCTCCTTGTTACTTGTTTGGCCCACTGGCCTTCTTCTGGTCCAAAAAAAAATCTCCAAAAAGTTTCGTCGTGATTGGACTCCGTTTGGTACTGATATTTTGCGAAGTAAAAAACAAGCAAAAACAGCAACTGGCACTTTGGCACTATGTCAATAGGTTAGTCCCAAAAAATGATATAAAGTTGCTATAAAATGATTCTAAAACATCCAAGATTGATAATATAACAACATGGAACAAGCAAAAATTATAGATGCGTTGGATACGTATCAAGAGGCCACAAAACTTCTGGATAACATTATGACAAATTATTCTCAATGGCATACCGAAAGGGCTCCAACCGGTAAGAAGGTAAATTTTGTTGAAGAAAACGCTACTTTGAGTGAAAAAGTGGATGCTCTTATGAAAATGGTTGCTAGTAAAAATGCTCATGTTGATCCCATTGACATGCCCTTGTCTACTTTGATTGAGCAAAATAATGATGCTATTTATGTGAACTTTGTCTCACGAAATAATTTCAATAACAATACTTATAGAGGAAACTTCAATTCTAGACCATATACCGGTAATTCTTCTAACAACTATGGAAATTCTTATGGCAATTCTTCTACAAGTTATAATAGGACGCCCTCTGATCTTGAGAACACAATTAAAGACTTATTAATTCTCAAAAGGTCTTCAACACTATGGTAGAAGAAAATTGCATGTAGTTGACACTTTGGCTAAAAACATGGATAGAATTGCTCTTGATGTGGAAACTCTTAAAAATAAAGCTTTGCCACCCAAGCCTGATTTTAATGATGCTATTAAATCTATCTAAATATCTATCAATGAAAGTAAGGAGAGGACCGCTAAGTTGAGAGCCAAGCGGGAATTCTTAGAAAAAAGCTCTTCCACACGGTTTTTTACCGGAATCATGATGAAGATCTTAAAATGATTGGTATTTCTCCTATTGAATCTTTATTTACCTCTCTGAATATAAATAATAAAGGGACTGGAGATGAGTCAACTCTAGTTGAGAAGCATCCCGCTTGCTTGGAGGGTGATGATTTTGATGCTAAAACTGAAAAATGTGGGTTTGGAGAGGTCAAAACTTTAGCTAGTGATGTGCCCACAATTTGGATTACAAGGACTTTAATTATTATAATTTCTCTTTAGTAGAATGTATTTCCTTGTTGCAATCCGTTATTAGCTCACCCAATGCTTATGAACAAAACAAAGCTTTTACCGAACATATAGTAGAAGCTATGATAAAAGCTTATGATGAGAAACTTGAGCTTGAAGTTTCTATTCCTAGAAAATTGCATGATGAGTGGGAACCTACTATAAAAATAAATATCAATAAATATGAATGCAATGCTTTGTGTGACCTTGGTGCTAGTGTTTCAACTATTCCTAAAACTCTTTGTGATGTGCTTGGTCTCACTAATATTGAAGATTGTTCCCTCAACTTGCATCTTGCGGATTCTACCATTAAGAAACCTTTAGGTAGATTAATAATGTGCTAATTATTGCAAATAAAAATTATGTGCCTATAGATTTCATTGTGCTTGATATTGATTGCAATCCTTCTTGTCCCATAATACTTGGAAGACCTTTCTTACGAACTATAGGTGCAATCATTGACATGAAAGAGGGAAACATAAAATTCCAATTTCCATTAAAGAAAGAGATGGAACACTTCCCTAGAAAGAGAATTAAACCACCTTATGAATAAATCATGAGAGCTACTTATGGGTGAAGTGTTAAGGATGACAATACTTGAAACTATGCATTGTGCCTAGCTAGGGGCATAAAACAATAGCGCTTGTTGGGAGGCAACCCAATAGTTATCTTTAAATTTTTGTTTTAAACTTTCTGTTTATTTTTAATAGCATGATTATTGGATCTATAATGATTATGGTTTTGTGTTTAAATTAGTGTTTGTGCCAAGTAAAGCCTTTGGGATGACTCACAAGATGAGTAGAATCGATGCTGAAACAAAATAGAAACTTTTGACTCCAGTACAAGAATTTTCATTTTTGTCTGGAGTGTCATAATGATCTGAAATTTTTACACAGTGTTTCTATACAAATTTTCTAGGTTGTCCTAATTGTTCAGAATTTTTAGAGTTACATAAGTATAGGTTCTCTACAGATTTCTATAGACTGTTTTGTTTTAGACATATTCTGTTTTTGCTTGCATAGTTGCTTGTTTTGATTATGCTATGGATTGCATCGGGGGGTATAAGCCATGGAGAAGTTAGAATACAATACCTATTATGAATTTATGAAATTGTAATCAATTTATAACAGTACTTAAAGTATGCAATATGTTTCTTATACTAACGGATCTCACAAAGTTTTGTTGAGTTTTGTGTGATTGAAGTTTTCAAGTTTTGGGTGTTATCATGATGGACAAAGGAATAATGAGTAGCAAGAGCCTAAGCTTGGGGATGCCCAAGGCACCCCAAGGTAATATTTTAAAGGAGACTCAAGCGTCTAAGCTTGGGGATGCCCCGGAAGGCATCCCCTCTTTCGTCTCAAATCCATCGGTATGTCACTTGAAGCTATATTTTTATTCGTCACATGATATGAGTTTTGCTTGGAGCGTCATTTGCTTTTACTTTCAGTTTGCCACAATCATTGTTAGCTGGACACACCTATTTAAGAGAGACACACCTTCATCATAATTTGTTAGAATACTCTATGTGCTTCACTTATATCTTTTGAGCTTAGCAGTTGCTCTAGTACTTCACTTATATATTTTTGAGCACGGTGGCGTGTAGATTTTATAGAAATAATTTCACTCTTGTTCTTCACTTATATTTGTTTGAGAGTTAATAAATAGTGACGGTAATTTGCATGGGTCATAAGACTAGTCCAACAATATTAGGTATTCAATGAGTGATAATCAAAACCATCATGTAGCACATATAAAGAAATTGTGAGTCAATGATATTGATGTGGTAATATGAAATAGGTGTGAGTTCATAATTGTCAAACCGTAGAAGTGTCGATATTAAGAGAGGTTCACCCTTTTGTTCATCTAAAAATTAAAGAGACATGGTGATGATGTATGAGCATTTCTATTCCTCGTTGAAATCCTAGTGTTGTTTCGGGTCGGAAGCGCGCGATGGTTAAATCCTACCAACCTCTTCCCTCGGGGCATGCGAGTAGTACTTTGATCTATGATAAACTAATAAAACTTTGCAATAAGTATATGAGTTCTTTATGACTAATGTGAAACCATGGACATACACAATCTCACCTTCCCATATTTGCTAGCCTCTTCGGTACCGTGCATAGCCCGTTCTCACCTCGAGGATCGGTGCAACTTTCGCCGGTGCATCCAAACCCCGTGACATGACACACTCTGTTGCACATAAGCCTTATTATATCTTCCTAAAAAACAGCCACCATACCTACCTATCATGGCATTTCCATAGCCATTCCGAGATATATTGCCATGCAAATTCCATCGTCACTTCACATGACTAGTTCGTTCATCGTCATATTGCTTTGCATGATCATATAGAGCTGACATAGTATTTGTGGCAAAGCCACCATTCATCATATTTTTGTATACATGTCATGCTAGATCATTGCACATCCTGGTACACTGCCAGAGGCATTCATACAGAGACATATCTTCATATCAGTTCTCCATATTGAGTTGTAAGTAAATAAAAGTGTGATGATCATCATTATTAGAGCATTGTCCCAGTGAGGAAGGAATGATGGAGACGATGATTCACCCAAAAGTCAAGATGAGACTCCGGACGAAAAAATAAAGATGGGGGGAGGCCAAATGAGCCCACCATTCATTCAAAAAAATGAGAGAAAATGAGAGAAGGGACTTTGCTACTATCTCTTACCACACT
Organism: Elymus sibiricus; assembly: GCA_039707655.1. Taxonomy (NCBI): domain Eukaryota; kingdom Viridiplantae; phylum Streptophyta; class Magnoliopsida; order Poales; family Poaceae; genus Elymus; species Elymus sibiricus. The sequence goes on from CM077667.1 coordinate 130,281,629, forward strand.
TGTGCCTCAAAGTGGCACCATGCTCCTCATGGTGAGAGTCTCGTGATATATCACTTTCATATGCTAGTGGGAATTACCTATTCATTATTACAAACTTGGCTTGTATGTTCCCATGATGGGCTTCCTCAAATGCCCGAGGTCTTCATGAGCAAGCAAGTTGGATGCACACCCCACTTAGCTTCATTTAAGCTTTCATACACTTATAGCTCTAGTGCATCATTTGCATGGCAATCCCTACTCCTTGCATTGACATCTATCGATGGGCATCCCATAGCCCCTTGATACGCCTAGTTGATGTGAGACTATCTTCTCCACTTCCTACCCCTTTGATATTTACCACCATACCCTATTCCACTTAAATGCTATGTCCAATGGCTCACGCTCATGTATTGCGTGAAGAATAAAAAGTTGATGCATATTGAAAAAGTACGATCCAATTGCCTAACTTGGACACCGTGGTGCTTGACATTTGTATTTATGTGTTGAAGATGGAGCCATGCCTTTCTCATATAATAGGATGAATGGGGGGTAAACATTTCTTAAGGATCGTATACTTTTAAGGATTGATAATTCTGTTTCTTACATTTTAATTATTGTTATGTTAATATTTGTTGATTCATCTTTTCTCAATAAGCATACATGCATAAGATTACATAGTGGATAGCATGTCACATCAAAAATTCTGTTTTTATCATTTACCTACTCGAGGACGAGCAGGAATTAAGCTTGGGGATGCTTGATATGTCTCCAACGTATCTATAATTTTTGATTGTTCCATGTTGATATATTATCATTCTAGGATACTTTTTGGGTCTTTATTTACCAATTCATAATATTTTTGAGCACTAACCTATTGACCCAATGCCCAGTGCCAGTTGCTGTTTTCTGCATGTTTTTGCCTTTTCAGGTTTACAGTACCAAACGAAGTCCAATTGCCACAAAACTTTTTGATGGTTTTTTCTGCACCAAAATAAGACCTGGAAGCTTCAGAAGGAGGTCGGGAGGCGCACGAGGGCCCCACCACACATCAGGGCGCGCCCCTCGTGGCTCTCCCGACGTCCCTCTTCGGCCTATAAATTCTCTGATATTGCAAAAACCCTGAAGGCAGTCCCGAAACCCTTTTTCCGCTGCCACAAGTCTCTGTTCCGTCGCGAGGCCATCTGGAGGTTCGTTCCGACACCCTACCGGAGGGGGGATCAATCACGGAGGGCCTCTTCATCAACCTTGCTGCCCTCATGATGATGTGTGAGTAGTTCACCACAGACCTACGGGTCTATAGCTAGTACCTAGATGGCAATTGACGTGGCTTGAGACTGCGTCGGTATTTCTCCAAAGAGGAAGGGTTGATGCAGCACCGCGACGGTAAGTATTTCCCTCAGTTATAAAGCCAAGGTTATCGAACCAGTAGGAGGATCACCACCACCCAATAAGCAGCACCTGCACACAAATAACAAATACTTGCAACCCAACGCGAAAGAGAGGTTGTCAATCTCTCTACGGTAAAAAGATAGATTAGGTAGTGATAGATAGGAGAGATAGATCTCTCAAGAACACAAAATAAAAAGAGCAAATGAAAAGTGCAGCAATATGTTTTTGGATTTTTGGTTTTGTAGATCTGAAAACAAAGAGGCAAAAAGATAGATCGGAAAGCAATATGTTGGAAAAGTAGACCCGGGGGCCGTAGGGTTCACTAGTGGCTTCTCTCATGAGTATAGCGCACGGTGGGTGAACAAATTACTGTTGAGCAATTGATAGAAGATCAAATAATCATGACGATATCCAAGGTGATGATCATTATATAGGCATCACGTCCATGATAAGTAGACCGACTCCTGCCTGCATCTGCCACTATTACTCCACACATCAACCGCTATCCAGCATGCATCTAGTGTATTAAGTTCATGGAAAAACGGAGTAAAGCAATAAGAACGATGACATGATGTAGACAAGATCTATTCATGTAGGAATATACCCCATCTTGTTATCCTTAATGGCAACGATACATGCGTGCCTTGCTGCCCCTTCTGTCACTGGGAAAGGACACCGCAAGATCGAACCCATCACAAAGCACCTCTTCCCATGGCAAGAAAAATCGATCTAGTTGGACTAACTAAACCAAAGATTCGAAGAAGAAATACGAGGCTATAAGTAATCATGCATATAAGAGATCAAAGAAGACTCAAATAATATTCATGGATAGAAACTGACCATGAACTCAAAATTCATCGGATCGCAACAAACACACCGCAAAAGTTTACATCAAATAGATCTCCAAGAGACCATTGTATTGAGAATCAAAAGAGAGAGAGGAAGCCATCTAGCTATTGCCTACGGACCCGTAGGTCTATGGTGGACTACTCACGCATCATCAGAGAGGGACCTATGAAGAAGATGAACCCCTCTATGATGGTGTTTAGATTGGATCTCGCGGTTCTGGAACTTGCGGCGGCTGGAATTGTGTTTCGTTGACTCCCCTAGGGTTTTCTGAACATTTGGGAATTTATAGGCATCAAAGGCGATGGAGGGGGCTCCCGTGGAGGGCACAACCCATCAGGGTGCGCCGGGGGCCCCCTGGCATGCCCTGGTGGGTTGTGGCCTCCACAGCCCACCTTCCTGGCTCTTCTTTGGCCCACTGGGTGTCTTCTGGTCCAGAAAAAATCTCCAAAAACTATCGTCATGATTGAAATCCCTTTGGTACTGATATTCTGCGAAGTAAAAAACAAGCAAAAACAACAACTGGCACTTTGGCACTATGTCAATTGGTTAGTCCCAAAAAATGATATAAAGTTGTTATAAAATGATTGTAAAACATCCAAGAATGATAATATAACAACATGGAACAAGCAAAAATTATAGATACGTTGGAGACGTATCAGCAATCTCTCTCTCTCTTATGATCTTCAATACAACGGTCATCGCATCTTTGCTTTGATCTATCCGATGCAATCCTATTGTGCGGTGTGTTTGTTGGGATCCGATGAATTGTGGGTTTATGTTCAGATTATTCATGAAAAGTATTTGAGATACCTCTGATATATATTATGTCTTAATTGCATGATCATTATAGCTTCGTAATGCTCTCCGATCTATTGATGTGCTTTGGCCAAGTAGATTGATATTTCATCGGTAGGAGTGGTGCGTTGTGGTAGGTTCAACTTGACGAGTTTCTATATCCCAGTGACAAAGTAGGGGACAAGATGCGTCTTTGTGTTGTTGCTACTAAGGATAAAACGATGGGGTTCATTCATATTGATTGAGCTTACTTTGTCTACATCATGTCATCATTCTCCAAGCATTACTCTGTTTTACTTAATACTTTAGATGCATGCTGGATAGCGGTCGATAAGTGGAGTAATAGTAATAGGTACAGGTAGGAGTCGGCCTATTTGTTTATGGACGTGATGCCTATATACACATGATCATTGCCGTGAAAATCGCATAACTATCCGCTTTTCTATCAATTGCCCAATAGTAATTTGTTACCCACCGTATGCTGCTTACATGAGAGATGCCGCTAGGGAAAACTATGGCCCCCGGGTCTATTCACTTATATATTTACAAACGCTACAATTACCTTGCTGCCTTTATTTACCTTTTATTTTATTTTGCAATTTATATTTATTAACAATTATCTACAGAACTCATTTGCTTACAAATAACGAGATCAAGGGGATTGACAACCCTCTTGCCCGTGTTGGGTGCAAGTTGTTTGTTCATTTGTGTGCAGCCGCTGAAGACGGTTGAGGATTGATATTCCTATTGGTTCGATAAATCTTGGTTTCATAGCTGAGGGAAATACTTACCCACTTTGTGCTGCAATTACCCGTTCCTCTTCACGGAAAACCCAACGCAGATCACAAGTATCAATGCCGACGTGGTCTCCCACTTCCCCTTTACTGACACCGACGCCATCTACTTGGACTTATTCACCAAGCTCGTGGAGGTGCTGGAGAAGGGGTCCTTGATTGTGGATGACACCAACGAGGAGGAGTGTCATGACCTCCTCGGCCAGGCGGTGACTCGCATCTTCAACAACCTCTACCGCGCCGACGCCGACTTCGACTTTGACAGGGTGATGAGCCCTATCCCGAAGGAGCTCCACAACGGGCTCAGGAGGCGGTGCGGGATCACGTGGATGTCTTGGTCCAGAAGTTCGCGCACGTCGACGAGGACTCAGACGCAGGCGATGAAACTGAGGACGTCGACGATGGCAACAACGAAAGCGCCTCCTCTGCCTAGGCGCCTATTTCTCCCCTTCTTCATGTTATCCAAATAGTTGTAGCCGCGTGGGGGCATGAAGACACTTTTTTTGCAATTGCCTTAAGTCTTAACTATTTCCTGCTATTTTCTATTCCCTCTTGAGGCCCGTTTTCCCCTTTTTACATGCCTTCGTGCTCTAAATTGCTAGGACCCAGCCCCTGTGCGTGCTATGACTGTCACTGGTATGTTAGGACGGGTGCCTAACAAGGCCAGAGGGTGTAGGGCTTCGCGGGGCGGCAAGAGCTCCTGAGACGCGATGCTCAGGAAGCCCTCCTTTGACGTGCAAGCAGCTAGTGTAAAGGAAAAACTAGCGGTGCTCACGAGACCACGAGGAGAAAAGAGTCTGAGAGGCGCTAAAGGAGTTCGCGAAGTGCTTGGACTTAGCTTCTGTAGAGTGCGAGTCTTGGCGTGCCGCAGTCTGTGGATGCGCCTCGCGAGGCGTTAGCTCATGCGGCCTCCTAATGGCTCTTGGCGGACTCGAGTGTCGCAGGCTGCCTCGCAAGGCAGCGCTCGGGATGCCCCTTGTAGACTTATTGAGGAGGCGGTACGTTGAGGATTGCCATGTGAGCCAACGCTCATGAAGCTTCATGTGCCCTGCATCAGTGACAACGATGTGCCAACAAGTTTTACAAGAGATGGAGCAGCACGCGCTAGCCAGTTCACTCGTGGGTGTTACGCGAGGAGACAAAGTACCAATGACCTTGGTGAGGTGACGTGCTCAGGAGCAGGCCCGCGAGCCAGAGCTCAGTCACTTGGGTTTAGTGGCGCTGCTGGGACTGACCCAAGCACAGGCACCATGTCTAGCCCCCGCTCGCGTGATACACAGGAGGGAAATCGTGAGCGCGCGCAACTCCTGAAAGAAAATGCTTACTGAGCACACATAACAATTTGGAAAATAAAACTTTACTGCTGCATGAAGGAGTTTCATTACACAACCAAAAAGAGAGTGTTGCCGTGACTGAGCACAGAGCAGCTTGAGGATGCAGTGGCCAGGCGGCGCCCTCAAGTAAAAAAGTCCGCCATGACTGAGCATGGGGCCCCATTGGGTTGTGGGCGGGAGCTCTTGTGGCCACGTGGCGACGCAGAAAGAGTGGCTCCTGGAGAGTGTACAACTCCATTTTGCTCTTGCCCTTGAGGTCACGGGTAGAACTTGCGGAGGAGTTGGATGTTCCACGGGTTTGGCACCGGGACACCCTCCTCCATCTCTAGTCGTGCTGCGCCAGGCCGGGAAACATGAACAACCCGGAACGAGCCTTTCCACATGGGCGAGAGATTGTGGAGTCCTTCTCTGGAGAGGATCCTTCGCAGGACAAGATCGCCAGCTTCAAGGGTACGGGGGCCTATGTTGCGGTTGCGGTAGCGACGTAGCGCCTGCTGATACCGGGCTGCGCGGGCGGCACCCTAGCAGCGTGCTTCCTCGAGGAGGGGCATATCAGCTTCCCGCAGGCCATCCTGGCAGGCTTCGTCGAAGGCCAGGACCAGCGGGGACCCATGCTTGAGCTCAGTAGGGAGGACCGCTTCCTCCCCATGGATGAGTGATACGTCTCCAACGTATCTATAATTTTTTATTGTTCCGTGCTGATATATTATCATTCTAGGATACTTTTTTGGTCTTTATTTACCAATTTATAATATTTTTTAGCACTAACCTATTGACCCAGTGCCCAGTGCCAGTTGCTGTTTTCTGCATGTTTTTGCCTTTTCAGGTTTACAGTACCAAACGAAGTCCAATTGCCACGAAACTTTTTGATAATTTTTTCTGGACCAAAAGAAGACCTAGAAGCTTCGGAAGGAGGTCGGGAGGCGCACGAGGGCCCCACCACACATCAGGGCTCGCCCTGATATGTGGTGGCTCCGTCGTGGCTCTCCCGACGTCCCTCTTCGGCCTATAAATTCTCTAATATTGCAAAAACCCCGAAGGCAGTCCCAAAACCCTTTTTCCGTCACCGCAAGTCTCTGTTCGTCGTGAGGTCATCTGGAGGGGGGATCAATCACGGAGGGCCTCTTCATCAACGTTGCTGCCCTCATGATGATGTGTGAGTAGTTCACCACAGACCTATGGGTCCATAGCTAGTACCTAGATTGCAATCTCTCTCTCTCTCTTATGATCTTCAATACAACGGTCATCGCATCTTTGCTTTGATCTATCCGATGCAATCCTATTGTGCGGTGTGTTTGTTGGGATCCGATGAATTGTGGGTTTATGTTCAGATTATTCATGAAAAGTATTTGAGATATCTCTGATATATATTATGTCTTAATTGCATGATCATTATAGCTTCGTAATGCTCTCCAATCTATTGATGTGCTTTGGCCAAGTAGATTGATATTTCATCGGTGGGAGTGGTGCGTTGTGGTAGGTTCAACCTGGCGAGTTTCTATATCCCAGCGACAAATTAGGGGACAAGATGCGTCTTTGTGTTGTTGCTACTAAGGATAAAATGATGGGTGTCGGTGTCAAAACCGGCGGATCTCGTGTAGGGGGTCCCGAGCTGTGAGATTAGGATCGATGGGTAACAGGAGACGAAGGAGACGGTGTTTACCCAGGTTCGGGCCCTCCGATGGAGGTAAAACCCTACATCCTGCTTGATTGGTATTAATGTGTATGAATATTACAGAGTCGATCTACCTCGAGATCAAATGATTAAACCATAGATGAGTTCACCTGTCTCTACAATCTAAACCCTCCGGCTTATATAGACACCGGGGTTCCTAGGGTTACACATAGTCGGTTGCCTATCGAAGGAATAAACATGCCTATTCTATCGCCTTAAGCTTGAAGGACACGCCATGGCTCCTGAGATCCTCCCCCTAGTAACGGGGTATTCGGTCAGTCCAATCCTCCAACGAGTGGTCCACAAGTCCGGCCCATAAGGAATAAGTCGGCAGTCCGAGGACCCCTTAATCCCGGACTACCTCAATGGGGTTCATTCATATTGATTGAGTTTACTTTGTCTACATCATGTCATCGTTCTCCAAGCATTACTTTGTTTTACTTAATACTCTAGATGCATGCTGGATAGCGGTCGATGAGTGGAGTAATAGTAATAGGTGCTGGCAGGAGTCGGCCTATTTTTTTATGGACATGATGCCTATTTACACATGATCATTGCCGCGAAAATCGCATAACTATCCGCTTTTCTATCAATTGCCCAACAGTAATTTTTTACCCATCGTATGCTGCCTACATGAGAGATGCCGCTAGGGAAAACCATGGCCCCCGGGTCTATTCACTTATATATTTACAAACACTACAATTACCTTGCTGCCTTTATTTACCTTTTATTTTATTTTGCAATTTATATTTATCAACAATTATCTACAGAACTCATTTGCTTGCAAATAACGAGATCAAGGGGATTGACAACCCTCTTGCCCGCGTTGGGTGCAAGTTGTTTGTTCATTTGTGTGCAGCCGCTGAAAACGGTTGAGGATTGATATTCATATTGGTTCGATAAACCTTGATTTCATAACTGAGGGAAATACTTACCCACTTTATGCTGCAATTACCCGTTCCTCTTCACGGAAAACCCATCGCAGATCACAAGTATCAATGAGAAAGAAGGGTGTTTCGCCGGTAAGCTTCGTCGCTGTTGTGCGTATCGACCATAGCACGGACTGGAGCTCGTCGAGCCAGCCTTTGCCGTAGGCTGTGAGTTTTTCCTTGAAGCTTCGTGTCTTGGGGCCCTTGAGGACCTCAGTGTTGGCATGCTCGGTGACGTAGCTTGAGACTGCGTCGGTATTTCCCCAAAGAGGAAGGGATGATGCAACACATCGACGGTAAGTATTTCCCTCGGTTATGAAACCAAGGTTATCGAACCAGTAGGAGGATCACGACCACCCAATAAGCACCACATGCACACAAATAACAAATACTTGCAACCCGACGTGAAAGAGAGGTTGCCAATCTCTCTACGGTAAAAAGATAGATTAGGTAGAGATACATAGGAGAGATAGATCTCTCAAGAGCACAAAATAAAAAGAGCAAATAAAAAGTGCAGCGATATATTTTTGGGTTTTTGGTTTAGTAGATCTGAAAACAAAGAGGCAAAAAGATAGATCGGAAAGCAATATGTTGGAAAAGTAGACCCGGGGGCCGTAGGATTCACTAGTGGCTTCTCTCATGAATATAGCGCACGGTGGGTGAACAAATTACTGTTGGGCAATTGATAGAAGATCAAATAATCATGACGATATCCAAGGCGATTATCATTATATAGGCATCACGTCCAAGATAAGTAGACCGACTCCTGCCTGCATCTACCACTATTACTCCACACATCGACCGCTATCCAACATGCATCTAGTGTATTAAGTTCATGGGAAAACGGAGTAATGCAATAAGAACAATGACATGATGTAGACAAGATCAATTCATATAGGAATAGACCCCATCTTGTTATCCTTAATGGCAACGATACATGCGTGCCTTGCTGCCCCGTCTGTCACTGGGAAAGGACACCGCAAGATCGAACCCATCACAAAGCACCTCTTCCCATGGCAAGAAAAATCGATCTAGTTGGCCTAACTAAACCAAAGATTCGAAGAAGAAATACGAGGCTATAAGTAATCATGCATATAAGAGATTAAAGAAGACTCAAATAATATTCATGGATAGAAACTGATCATGAACTCAAAATTCATCGGATCCCAACAAACACACCGCAAAAGTTTACACCAAATAGATCTCCAAGAGACCATTGTATTGAAAATCAAAAGAGAGAGAGAGGAAGCCATCTAGCTACTGCCTACGGACCCGTAGGTCTATGGTGGACTACTCACGCATCATCGGAGAGGCACCTATGAAGAAGATGAACCCCTCCTTGATGGTGTTCAGATTGGATCTCGAGGTTCTGGAACTTGCGGCGGCTGGAATTGTGTTTCGTCGACTCCCCTAGGGTTTTCTGAATATTTGCGAATTTATAGGCGTCAGAGGCGGTGGAGGGGGGCCCCGTGGAGGGCACAACCCACCAGGGCGCGTCGGGGCCCCCCTGGCGCACCCATGTGGGTTGTGGTCTCCACAGCCCACCTCTCTGGCACTTCTTTGGCCCACTGGGTGTCTTCTGGTCCAGAAAAAATCTCCAAAAAGTTTCGTCGCGATTGGACTCCGTTTGTACTGATATTCTGCAAAGTAAAAAACAAGCAAAAACAGCAACTGGCACTTTGGCACTATGTCAATAGGTTAGTCCCAAAAAATGATATAAAGTTGTTATAAATGATTGTAAAACATCCAAGAATGATAATATAACAGCATGGAACAAGCAAAAATAATAGATACATTGGAGACGTATCAGCATCCCCAAGTTTAATTCCTACTCGTCCTCGAGTAGGTAAATGATAAAAACAGAATTTTTGATGTGGAATGCTGCCTAACATGTTCATCTCATATTCTTTTATTTTGTAGCATGGACATTTGGACTTGTACATGATTCAAAGCAACATTCTAGTTTTAACATAATGACTTCAATACTCAAGCATGCCAATAAGCAACCATGTCTTTCAAAATATCAACACTAAATAAAGTTATCCCTAGCCCAGCATGCTCAATTATTGATCCATTCATGAAACACAATCAAATATTAGCCATGCCCAATGCTCAAGTATGATCATAGTGCCCCTAGTTGGTGCTTTATAAGAGAAGATGGAGACTCAAAGTAAAAATAAAAATTGCATAAAGTAAATAGATAGGCCCTTCGCAGAGGGAAGTAGGGATTTGTAGAGGTGCCAGAGCTCAAAGTTTTAAATTGAGAGAGAAAAAAAAATTGGGTGGCATGCCTTTCCTGTCAACGAAAACGACAAAGTAGCTCACAATACTTTCCATGCTAGATATATCATAGGCGGTTCCCAAACAGAAAATAAAGTTTATTCCTTTTTCCACCATTCTTTCACATTCCATGGCGGGCCGTATCCACGGTTGCCTTCCATACCAACACTTTCCAAGGAATTTATTATTTGACAACATAAAGTAAATATATTTTTTCCTTTTCATTTCGGGAATGGGCATCCTATTACCGCCGCACTCTCGTGCAACGACAAGTGAATAAACACTCATCTTGAGAATAACACATCTAGCATGGAAAAATATTGGACACTCCCCACCGTTTCCTGAGCGGTACGAGCACACATAAGTAGGATGTAATTTCATTGCATAACTATTGACTTTCGTACTTGCATAGGGAATCACAAACCTTAACACTAATATTCCTACTAAAGCATAACTACTCACTAACATGACTTACATATTACTATCATCATGTCTCAAAACTATTACAAGGAATCAAGTTTAATTTGTCCAATGATCTTCATGAAAGTTTTTATTATATCCTCCTTGGATATCTATCACTTTGGGACTAGTTTCATATATTGCCATTACTTTTTGACAAGCTCAAACAAGTTTAAGTGAATCACATGAGCATAAAGATTTCATCTCTCAAAAAGATATAAGTGAAGCACGAGAGGATTTCTTCAAAATTTACTAACTCTCAAATTAATCTAAGTGAAGCATGATAGTATTTCTACAAAGATTTCCAAGCACACCGTGCTCAAAAAGATATAAGTGAAGCACTAGAGCAATTCTATAGCTCAAAAAGTTTAATTGAAGCATAGAGAGCAATTCTAACAAATCATAGCATAATTTTGGCTCTCCCAAATAGGTGTGTCCAGCAAGGATACAAGTGACAAACTAACAAGCAAAGCAAGCAAAGACTCAAATGATACAAGACGCTCCAAGCAAAACTCATGATCTGTGACGAATAAAAATATAGCTCCAAGTAAAATACCGATGCTCGTTAGAAGAAAGAGGGGATGCCACTCGGGGGCATCCCCAAGCTTAGTTGCTTGTTTCTCTTTGGATATATCTTGGGGGTGCTGTAGCATCCCCAAGCTTAGGCTCTTTTCACTCCTTATTACTTCATCCATCGTGATCTCACCCAAAACTTAAAAACTTCAATCACACAAAACTCAACAAAATCTTCATGAGATCCGTTAGTATAATAAAGCAAATCACTACTTTAGGTGCTGTTGCAAACCCATTCATATTTTATTATTGCATTATACCTACTGTATTTTAACTTTACCATGGCTCATACCCTTCAATATAACCCATAGATCCATCAAAACAAGCACACAATGCAACGAAAACAGAATCTGTCTTAAACAAAATAGTCTGTAGTAATCTATACTCTAACCATACTTCTGTAACTCTAAAATTCTGAAAAATTAGGAAAATGTAAAGAATTTGTATAGCAACATTGTTTTAAAATTTCAGCTCAAGATCACGTTCCAGTAAAAAAATGAAAATTCAAACACTGGACGCAAAGTTTCTGTTTCAGATTCAGCATCGCTTCTACTCATCTTATGAATCATCCTAAAGGTTCTACTTGGCACGATCACTAAATAAACCATAAAATCACAATCATAACAGAGGCATAATTGTTTCAACACTCAAAAACATAAAGGAAAAAGCAAAAATTTATTTATTCATTGGGTTGCCTCCCAACAAGCGCTATCGTTTTACGCCCTTAGCTAGGCATAACGCATAGTTTCAAGTATTGTCATCTTTGGTTTTGGATACATAGGATGCTCTCATGATTGATTCATATGGTGGCTTAATTCTTGTTTTAGGGAAGTGTTCCATACCCTTTCTTAGTGGAAATTGAAAACGAATATTGCCTTCTTTCATATCAATCACGGCACCTGTAGTACGTAAAAACGGTCTACCAAGTATAATGGGACAAGACGGATTGCAATCAATATCAAGCACAATAAAATCTATGGGAACATAGTTCCTATTTGCAAGAATAAGAACATCATTAATTCTTCCCAAAGGTTTTTTAATAGTAGAATCCGCCAAGTGCAAATTAAGAGAACATTCTTCAATATTGGTGAGACCAAGCACATCACATAAAGATTTCGGAATTGTGGAAACACTAGCACCCAAATAACATAAAGCAAAGCACTCATAATTTTTAATATTGACCTTAATGGTAGGTTCCCACTCATCATGTAATTTTCTAGGAATAGAAATCTTCAACTCCAACTTTTCTTCAAAAGATTTCATCATGGCATCAACGATATGTTTAGTAAAAGCTTTATTTTGTTCATAAGCATGGGATGAATTCAACATGGATTGCAGCAAAGAAATACATTCAATCAAAGAGCAACTATCATAATTAAAGTCTTTGCAATCCAAAATAGTGGGCACATCACTAGTTAAAGTTTTGACCTCTTCAAACCCACTTTTATCAATTTTTTCATCAAGATTTTCACCCTCCAAATTATTGGGATGCCTTCTAGCTAAAGTTGACTCTACTTCAGTCCCTTCATCATCAATCTTAATATTACTAAACAAGGAATCAATAGAAGAAACACCAATCACTTTAAGATCTTCATAATTTTTATAAAGGCAATCACTAGAAAACGATTTTTCTAAGATTTCTCTTTTAGCTCTAAGCATAGCGGTTCTTTTCTTACTTTCATCGATAGAGACATATAAAGCTTTAATTGATTCATCAATCTTAGGCACAAAAGCTTTCAACTTGAGATTTTCAACATCATGAGAAATTCTATCAATGCTTCTAGACATATCATTAATCTTATTCAACTTTTATTCTATCGTAGTATTGAAAAACTTTTGCGCATTGATAAATTCTTTAATATTACTCTCAAGATCAGAGGTGTTCCTATTATTATTGTAAGAGGAATTACCATAGGAATTACCATAATTATTAGAGGAATTTTCAGGAAAAGGCCTAGGATTAAAATTACCCCTATAAGCATTGTTATTGAAATTGTTTCGCGAGACAAAGTTCACATCTACGGAATCGCTATTTTGCTCAATCAAGGTAGACAAAGGCACATCATTAAGATCAATAGGAGCATTTTTACTAGCAACCAATTTCATCAAAGCATCAACCTTATCACTCAAAGTACTAATTTCTTCAACCGAATTAACTTTTTTACTAGTAGGTGCTCTTTCGCTATGCCATTGTGATTAATTTGCCATGATATTATCTAGCAACTTAGTAGCTTCACCCAAAGTAATTTAAAAGTACCACCCGTGGTGGAATCTCAAAGATTTCTAGAGACAAAATTCAATCCCGCATAAAAAATTTGTATGATCATCCAAAGATTTAAACCGTGAGTAGGACAATTTCTTAGCATCAACTTCATTCATTCCCAAGATTGTGAAACATGTTCATGCTCAAGTTGCTTAAAATTCTTGATTTTTGTCCTAAGGGAAATAATTTTCGTGGGCGGAAAATACTTAGTAATAAAAGCATCCTTGCACTTATTCCAAGAATCGATACTATTGCGAGGCAAAGAGGAAAACCAAAATTTTGCACGATCCCGCAAGGAAAAAGGAAATAATTTCAACTTCACAATATCTTTGTCCACATCTTTTTTCTTTTGCATATCACACAATTCTACAAACGTGTTTAGATGGGACGCGGCATCCTCATTAGGATTACCGGCAAATTGATCTTTCATGACAAGATTCAACAAAGCGGCATTAATATCACAAGACTCTGCACTAGAGGCGGGAGGAGCAATATGAGTACTAATAAAATCATTGTTATTAGTATTGGAAAAATCACACAACTTGGTGTTTTCTTGAGTCATCGTGACTACACAAACAAGATTGCAAGCAAGCAAGAGATCTGACGAGAAAAAGGCAAACGAAAAAGAGGGCGAATAAAACGGCAAATTGGTGAAGTGGGGGAGAGGAAAACGAGAGGCAAATGGAAAATAATGTAATTGCAAGGAGATGATATTTGTGATTAGGAACCAGGTAGATGATGATGGAGTCTCCTCGGCACGTGACATTGGCACGTAGAAGAGACCGCTTCCTCCCCGGCAACGGCGCCAAAAATTCCTTTGACGTGGCTTGAGACTGCGTCGGTATTTCCCCAAAGGGAAGGGATGATGCAGCACAGCGACGGTCAGTATTTCCCCCAGTTATGAAACCAAGGTTATCAAACCAATAGGAGGATCACCACCACCCAATAAGCAGCACCTGCACACAAATAACAAATACTTGCAACCCGACGCGAAAGAGAGGTTGTCAATCTCTCTACGGTAAAAGGAAAGATTATGTAGTGATAGATAGGAGAGATAGATCTCTCAAGAGCACAAAATAAAAAGAGAAAATAAAAAGTGCAGCAATATATTTTTGGGTTTTTGGTTTAGTAGATCTGAAACAAAGAGGCAAAAAGATAGATCAGAAAGCAATATGTTGGAAAAGTAGACCCGAGGGCCGTAGGATTCTCTAGTGGCTTCTCTCATGAGTATAACGCACGGTGGGTGAACAAATTACTGTTGGGCAATTGATAGAAGATCAAATAATCATGAAGATATCCAAGGCGATGATCATTATATAGGCATCACGTCCAAGATAAGTAGATCGACTCCTGCCTGCATCTACCACTATTACTCCACACATCGACCGCTATCCAGCATGCATCTAGTGTATTAAGTTCATGGAAAAACAGAGTAATGCAATAAGAACGATGACATGATGTAGACAAGATCTATTCATGTAGGAATAGACCCCATCTGTTTATCCTTAATGGCAACGATACATGCGTGCCTTGCTGCCCCTTCTGTCACTGGGAAAGGACACCGCAAGAACAAACCCATCACAAAGCACCTCTTCCCATGGCAAGAAATATCGGTCTAGTTGGCCTAACTAAACCAAAGTTTCGAAGAATAAATACGAGGCTATAAGTAATCATGCATATAAGAGATCAAAGAAGACTCAAATAATATTCATGGATAGAAACTGATCATGAACTCAAAATTCATCGGATCCTAACAAACAAAACGCAAAAGTTTACATCAAATAGATCTCCAAGAGACCATTGTATTGAGAATCAAAAGAGAGAGAGGAAGCCATCTAGCTACTGCCTACGGACCCGTAGGTCTATGGTGGACTACTCACGAAACATCGAAGAGGCACCTATGAAGAAGATGAACCCCTCCGTGATGGTGTTTAGATTGGATCTCGAGGTTCTGGAACTTGTGGCGGCTGGAATTGTGTTTCATCGACTCCCCTAGGGTTTTCTGAATATTCGGGAATTTATAGGCATTAGAGGCGGTGGAGGGGGGCCCCGTGGAGGGCACAACCCACTAGGGCGCGCCGGGGCCCCCCTGGCGCGCCCATGTGGGTTGTGGCCTCCACAGGCCACCTCTCTGGCACTTTGGCACTATGTCAATAGGTTAGTCCCAAAAAATGATATAAAGAAGTGCCAGAGAGGTGGGCTGTGGAGACCACCACCCACCAGGGCGCGCGAGTGGCCCCCGGCACGCCCTGATGGGTTTTGCCCTCCACGGGGCCCATCTCCACCGCCTCTGATGCCTATAAATTCCCAAATATCCCAGAAACCCTAAGGGAGTCGACGAAAAACACATCTAGCCGCCGCAAGTTCTAGAGCCTCGAGATCCAATCTAACACCATCACGGAGGGGTTCATCATCCTCATTGGTGCCTCTCCGATGATGCGTGAGTAGTCCACCATAGACCTACGCGTCCGTAGGCAGTAGCTATATGGCTTCCTCTCTCCCTCTTTTGATTCTTAATACAATGGTCTCTTGGAGATCTATTTGATGTAAACTTTTGCGGTGTGTTTGTTGGGATCCGATGAATTTTGAGTTCATGATCAGTTTGTATCCATGAATATTATTTGAGTCTTCTTTGATCTCTTATATGCATGATTACTTATAGCCTTGTATTTCTTCTTCGAATCTTTGGTTTAGTTAGGCCAACTAGATCGATTTTTCTTGCCATGGGAAGAGGTGCTTTGTGATGTGTTCGATCTTGCGGTGTCCTCTCCCAGTGACAGAAGGGGAAGCAAGGCACACATGTATCGTTGCTATTAAGGGTAACAAGATGGGGTCTATTCCTACATGAATAGATCTTGTCTACATCATGTCATCGTTCTTATTGCATTACTCCATTTTCCATGAACTTAATACACTAGATGCATGCTGGATAGCGGTCGATGTGTGGAGTAATAGTGGTAGATGCAGGCAAGAGTCGGTCTACTTATCTTGGACGTGATGCCTATATAATGATCATCGCCTTGGATATCGTCATGATTATTTGATCTTCTATCAATTGCCCAACAGTAATTTGTTCACCCATCGTGTGCTATACTCATGAGAGAAGCCACTAGTGAAACCTACGGCCCCCGAGTCTTCTTTTCCAACATATTGCTTTCCGATCTATCTTTTTGCCTCTTTTGTTTTCAGAACTACTATTCGAAAAACCCAAAAATATATTGCTGCACTTTTTATTTGCCCTTTTTATTTTGTGTTCTTGAGAGATCTATCTCTCCAATCTATCATATCCTAATCTATCTTTTTACCATAGAGAGATTGACAATCTCTCTTTCGCGTCGGGTTGCAAGTATTTGTTCTTTGTGTGCATGTGCTGCTTATTAGGTGGTGATGATCCTCCTACTGGTTCGATACCTTGGTTTCATAACCGAGGGAAATACTTACCGTCGCTGTGCTGCATCATCCCTTCCTCTTTGGGGAAATACCGACGCAGTCTCAAGCCACGTCAAAGGAATTTCTGGCGCCGTTGTTGGGAAGGAAGCGGTCTCTTCTACGTGCCAATCTCAGGCGTCGAGGAGACACCATCATCATCTACCAGGTTCCTTATGACAAATGTCATCTCCTTGCAATTACATTATTTGCCATTTGCCTCTCATTTTCCTCTCCCCCACTTCACCAATTTGCCGTTTTATTCGCCCTCTTTTTCGTTTGCCTTTTTCTCGTCAGATCTCTTGTTCGCTTACCTTGTCGTTATGGCTAGTTCTTCCTCTATTGCGTGTACTCCCGAGAACGAAGTTCTTAATTTTAAGCAAAGGAGAGGGGAGAACCTAACATATGCTTGGTATAGGATTTGCAATGCTCATAATAGATCTATCCATAAGCAATCTACCGTTGTTCTTCTTCGCAATTTTTATGTGGGCATCACCACTTGGTATAGATTCGTCCTTGATACGATTACCGGTGGGAATTTCTTGATGTGTCCATCTTTGGATGCTTTTAATGATATGGGAAATTTAGTGGGATCACCACCTCTTACGATCAATGAAACAACTTTAACTCTCAAACATGTTATGGAGAGACTAGATGCTATTGAAAAGAAGATGATTACCAAAGAACATCTTGAAAATTTGGATAGGAAAATGCATAATCTTGCTAATAAAATTGGGTCTAAAGCTGGAGATGCTTTTACATTGTTAAAGGAAAAAGAAACCGTAGTTAACGAAAGGATAGAAGAGAGTCCTTACCGGATTGATAAGTTGGAAGAATTTTTTAGTAACTTGGGTTCGGCTTTTCCTTCTGTCAAAATTATTGAAAAAATCCCATAAAAATTTGCAAAACCACGCAAATCACTAAGAACAAAGTTGCTACACCTAGTGGCCACAAGGGAGATCTTAAAATGATTAGTATTCATCCCGACTTTGTTGAAATAGTAAGAGACCCTATCTACAAAAATGAATTATTTGGTATTTTTCCTAGAAGTGTTGTCATTGAGAATATGCATGCTGAATCCTTGAAAAAATCTAGTTGTGTGATTGAGGAGTTGAATACCAAAGATGACAATACTTGAATCTTTGTGTTATGCCTAGCTAGGGGCGTAAAACGATAGCGCTTGTTGGGAGGCAACCCAATGAATAAATTTATTTTTGCTTTTCCCTTTCTGTTTTTGAGTGTTGACACAATTATGCTTCTGTTATGATTGTGTTTTTATGTTTTATTTAGTGTTTGTGCCAAGTAGAGCCTTTAGTATGATTCATAAGATGCGTAGAAACAATGCTGAATCTGAAACAGAAACTTTGCGTCCAGTGTTCAAATTTTCATTGTTTACTGGAACGTGATTTTGAGCTGAAATTTTAACACAGTGTTTCTATACAAATTCGTTACGTTTTCCTATTTTTTCAGATTTTTTAGAGTTACGGAAGTATGGTTAGAGTACAGATTACTACAGACTGTTCTGTTTAAGACAGATTCTGTTTTCGTTGCATTGTGTGCTTGTTTTGATGAATCTATGGGTTATATTGAAGGGTATGAGCCATGGTAAATTTAAAATACAGTAGGTATAATTCAATAATAAAATATGAATGGGTTTGCAACAGTACCTAAGGTAGTGATTTGCTTTATTATACTAACGGATCTCACGAAGATTTTGTTGAGTTTTGTGTGATTGAAGTTTTCAAGTTTTGGGTGAGATCACGATGGATGAAGGAATAAGGAGTGAAAAAAGCCTAAGTTTGGGGATGCTACAGCACCCCCAAGATTTATCCAAATAGAAACAAGCAACTAAGCTTGGGGATGCCCCCGAGTGGCATCCCCTCTTTCTTCTAACGACCATCGGTATTTTACTTGGAGCTATATTTTTATTCGTCACATCTCATGAGTTTTGCTTGGAGCGTCTTGTATTATTTGAGTCTTTGCTTGCTTTGCTTGTTAGTTTGTCACTTGTATCCTTGCTGGACACACCTATTTGAGAGAGCCAAAATTATGCTATGATTTGCTCTATATGCTTCACTTAAACTTTTTGAGCTATAGAATTGCTCTAGTGCTTCACTTATATCTTTTGAGCACGGTGTGCTTGGAAATTTTTGTAGAAATACTCTCATGCTTCACTTAGATTAATTTGAGTGTTAGTAAATTTTGAAGAAATCCTGTCATGCTTCACTTATGCTATTTTGAGAGATGAAATCTTTGTGCTCATGTGCTTCACTTAAATTTGTTTGAGCTTGTCAAAAGCAATGGTAATATATGAAACTAATGCCAAAGTGATAGATATCCAAGGAGGATATAATAAAAACTTTCATGAAGATCATTGGACAAAGTAAACTTGATTTCTTGTAATAGTTTTGAGACATGATGATAGTAATATGTGAGTCATGTTAGTGAGTAATTATGCTTTTGTAGGAATATTAGTGTTAAGGTTTGTGATTCCCTATGCATGCATGAAAGTCAATAGTTATGCAATGAAATTACATCCTACTTATGGTGCATTATTCGGTGTTAGTTATGCTCAATGCTCACTTATGTGAATTTTCGTTTCTTGGATTGGTTGCTTCTCAATCTTTTTGCTAGCCTCCATTTGTACTAAGTAGAAATACTACCTGTGCATCCAAAATCCTTAAACCCAATTTTTCCTTATGAGTCCACCATACCTACCTATATGTGGTATTTCCGTGCCATTCTAAGCAAATTTGTATGTGCCATCTCTAAATTTTCAAAATAAATTTCCTTTTTGTGTGCTCGTACCGCTCATGAAACGGTAGGGGGTGTCCAATATTTTTCCATGCTAGATCTGTTATTCTCAGGATGAGTGTTTATTCACTTGTCATTGCACGATAGTGCGGCGGTAATAGGGATGCCCATTCCCGAAATGAAAAGGAAAAAATATATTTACTTTATGTTGTCAAATAATAAATTCCTTGGAAAGTGTTGGTATGGAAGGCAACCGTGGATACGGCCAGCCATGGAATGTGAAAGAATGGTGGAAAAAGGAATAAACTTTATTTTCTGTTTGGGAACCGCCTATGATATATCTAGCACGGAAAGTATTGTGAACTACTTTCTCGTTTTCGTTGACAGGAAAGGCATGCCACTCAAAATATTTTTCTCTCTCAATTTAAACTTTGAGCTCTGGCACCTCTACAAATCCCTACTTCCCTCTACGAAGGGCCAATCTATTTACTTTATGCAATTTTTATTTTTACTTTGAGTCTCCATCTTCTCTTATAAAGCACCAACTAGGGGACACTATGATCGTACTTGAGCATTGGGTATAGCTAATATTTGAGTGTGTTTCATGAATGGATCAATGATTGAGCATGATGGGCTACGGATAACTTTCTTTAGTGTTGATATTCTGAAAGACATGGTTGCTTGTTGGCATGCTTGAGTATTGAAGTCATTATGTTAAAACTAGACTATTGCTTTGAATCATCTAAAGTCCAAATGTCCATGCTACAAAGAAAAGAATATGCGATGAACATGTTAGGCAGCATTTCACATCAAAAATTCTGTTTTTATCATTTACCTACTCGAGGACGAGTAGGAATTAAGCTTGGGGATGCCGATACGTCTCCAACGTATCTATAATTTTTGCTTGGTCCATGCTGTTATATTATCATTCTTGGATGTTTTACAATCACTTTATAGCAACTTTATATCATTTTTTGGGACTAACCTATTTACATAGTGCCAAAGTGTCAGTTGCTGTTTTTGCTTGTTTTTTACTTCGCAGAATATCAATACCAAATGGAGTCCAATCATGACGAAACTTTTTGGAGGTTTTTTTTGGACCAGAAGACACCCAGTGGGCCAAAGAAGTGCCAGAGAGGTGGGCTGTGGAGACCACAACCCACCAGGGCGCGCCAGAGGACCCCGACGCGCCCTGATGGGTTGTGCCCTCCACGGGGCCCCTATCCATCGCCTCTGATGCCTATAAAATCCCAAATATTCCAGAAACCCTAAGAGAGTCGACAAAAAGCACATCCAGCCGCCGCAAGTTCCAGAGCCTCGAGATCTAATCTAACACCATCACGGAGGGGTTCATCATCCTCATTGGTGCCTCTCCGATGATGCATGATTAGTCCACCATAGACCTACGGGTCCGTAGGAAGTAACTAGATGGCTTCCTCTCTCTCTCTTTTGATTCTCAATACAATGGTATCATGGAGATCTATTTGATGTAAACTTTTGCGGTGTGTCTGTTGGGATCCGATGAATTTTGAGTTCATGATCAGTTTCTATCCATGAATATTATTTGAGTCTTCTTTGATCTCTTATATGCATGATTACTTATAGCCTCGTATTTCTTCTTCGAATCTTTGGTTTTGTTAGGCCAACTAGACCGATATTTCTTGCCATGGGAAGAGGTGCTTTGTGCTGGGTTCATTCTTGCGGTGTCCTTTCCCAGTGACAAAAGGGGCAGCAAGGCACGCATGTATCGTTGCCATTAAGGATAACAAGATGGGGTCTATTCCTACATGAATAGATCTTTTCTACATCATGTCATCGTTCTTATTGCATTACTCCGTTTTCCATGAACTTAATACACTAGATGCATGCTGGATAGCGGTCGATGTGTGGAGTAATAGTGGTAGATGCAGGCAGGAGTCGGTCTACTTATCTTGGACGTGATGCCTATATAATGATCATCGCCTTGGATATCGTCATGATTATTTGATATTCTATCAATTGCCCAATAGTAATTTGTTCACCCACCGTGCGCTATACTCATGAGAGAAGCCACTAGAGAATCCTACGGCCCTCGGGTCTACTTTTCCAACATATTGCTTTCTGATCTATCTTTTTGCCTCTTTGTTTTCAGATCTACTAAACCAAAAACCCAAAAATATATTGCTGCACTTTTTATTTTCTCTTTTTATTTTGTGCTCTTGAGAGATCTATCTCTCCTATCTATCACTACATAATCTTTCCTTTTACTGTAGAGAGATTGACAACCTCTCTTTCGCGTCGGGTTGCAAGTATTTGTTATTTGTGTGCAGGTGCTGCTTATTGGGTGGTGGTGATCCTCCTACTGGTTCGATACCTTGGTTTCATAACTGAGGGAAATACTTACCGTCGCCGTGCTGCATCATCCCTTCCTCTTTGGGGAAATACCGACGCAGTCTCAAGCCACGTCAGTCAGCAAGCAGCTCGCACCCTTGCTCTTTGGAGATGCACGCAGCGCAACTCCATTAGGGTGCCTTCGGTAGAGATTGCCATCCCTCAGGCAGTAAGGCCCAGCTTGGCGAGCCATGTGCTCTGCTTCGGTGTCGTCCTTCAGGAGAGTGTCGTTATCCAAGTAGACTTTGAATTCTGTGACCCATCTTTAGGCTTGTGGCTCTAGCGCTAACAACAGGCGAGCGCCTGAAGGTGGCCAGCAGTCTGGTGCGCCTGTGGAGGGTGTGGGCGAGAGTTCTTCATTAGGCATCATGTCTTTGATGTCCGGTGGCATTGTAGATGGCTTTAGGAGCCTCTCCTCGAAGATGCAAGGGCTTTGGGGCTCGCGGCGAGATGCTCGCTTGGCGATGTCATCAGCCTCGTTGTCGACGCAAGGAACATGCTGGAGTTCCATGCCCATGAAGCGCTTCCCGAGCCTGTGCACCTCCTCCTGGTACGCAGCCATGTGCTCGTCCTTGGGTTTGTAGCTCTTGTTGGAGAAGTTGATGAGGAGCTGTGAATCTCCCTTGATGAGGATGCTCTTGATGCCCAGAGTGTGGGCAGCCTTGAGGCCGGCGATGAGACCCTCGTTTTCAGCTATATTGTTGGAGACCTTCTCATCATGGCTAAAGCAGCGCTGTACGGTGTAGTAGAGCTTGTCTCTTGTTGTCGAAGTGATCGCGACGCCAACTGTTGGGGATGTTCCCCACGGTTGAGACCCAGCATGGGTGTGATGCGGCCCTGAGCTTCGAGGCTCAGTGAGTCGCATCATTTCTGGCTCGTGAAGAAAGCAAGTGGAAGTCCAAGGCCAGGCCCAGCAGAAGGCTGGCTCACATAAGAAACCAACGAGCCGACTCACAGTGAGGCCCAGAAGGAGAAGGGCCAGAGAAATTAGACTCGGCCCGAAGAAGACCCGGCCCATCAGGCCGGCTCGGCCATGAGCAGTACGACTGGCGGCTTATGGGAGTCCCAATACTGGAAGGAGTCCACCTAACTTGGAAGACACAGAAGGTTACGAGACTTAGAGTAGGACTCCGACTACGGGTAGAACCCGAAAACGAATTGTAAACCCGAGGGACCCAATTATATAAAGTGGGCTCCTGGGTCGTCTAAAGGACAGGTTCCAGACAAGTCTTAGACAATATCAAAGTAGAAGCTCTTGAGACTAGAGGTAGCAAAATAGCACCCTTGTAATCGAGATCATCGTCATCAGCAATAGCAATCAGGCAGGATGTAGGCTTTTACCAACACTGCGAGGGGCCGAACCTGGTTAAAACTCGCGTCTCTCGATTCCGACTAACTCCGTTAAAGCTACCACCTAGTTGCGATGGCCTCACAACTCAGTCCTTTCACGAGGACATATGTCGTGACAAAACCACTACAGTTGGTACCACCATGGGGCTTGCGCATGGTGGTGTGTCCCATGACAGATCGTACGCAATTTTATTGGATGGGTTTCCACGGGGACCAACAGTGTTCGCTGCAGACCGGAGACGTCCCACCATACAAAAGATGGACTAATACGCCATCACAAAGGTCCAAAAGATTTGTGCAGCTCCTGCCGTAATTCATTGAGTCCTAAAAGAAAAAGGAAACAATTTAGTCTGCTAAGACTGAAGACCAGATAAAAAAAGGGTCAAACTCAAAGGCCGAAGCCTGCGTAGTACTAAAATTTGTGCATGCATGCGCGCCACCAGCTGTAGGTCAAGACAAAAAAGGGGCCGACGGTAGGCCGGCCACGATCCCATGTCTCCATGTCGTTTTTTCCTCAAAGCCTGCTACTCCATTGATTTACTGGGCATAAGTGGATAAGGGACCGGTGGAAAATTAGTAGTAATGCAATTAAACATCCTCCAAAAAAGAAAGTTAGCTATATGTGCACTCCTCGTGGAGGAATCAATCAAGATTGATCCGGTCCTCATGGTGGAACTGCTGGTGGTATCCGTACACATGGCGTTGATAACCCACAAGTGTAGGGGATCGTTTGTAGCCTTTTTCGATAAGTAAGAGTGTCGAACCCAACGAGGAGCTAAAGGTAGAATTAATATTCTCTCAAGTTCTATCGACCACCGATACAACTCTACGCACGCTAACGCTTACTTTAACTAGAACAAGTATGAAACTACTTTGCGGGAAAGAAACTAGAAGTACTTAGTAGGTGTAATAGATAGTTTTGCAACATAATAAAGAACAAGTAAATAAAAGTTAGGGGCTGTTTAGATAAATATTAATTAAGTTAATTGTTTAGTAGAGAGCTTTTTGTAGCACAAGAGAAAGATTTGTCCCTAGGCAATCGATAACTAGACCGGTATCATTGTTGCAGTTTTATATGAGGGAGAGGCATACGCTAACATACTTTCCGTACTTGGATCATATGCACTTATGATTGGACCTATAGCAAGCATCCGCAACTACTAGAAATCATTAAGGTAAACCCAACCATAGAATTAAACATCAAGTCCCCTTTATCCCATACGTAAACAATCCCCTTACTCGGGTGTAAGCTTCTGTCACTCTAGCCACCCACTATAAGAGAATCATAAACATATTGCAACACCCTACAACGGGGATCCCACACGCTTGCGCTACACGGCGGGCACCATAGGACATCACCAAAATAGAACATACATCTCAAACCAATCATGATCATCAATCAACCCATAGGACAAAACAAATATACTCAAACATCATAGGATAGCCACACATCATTGGATAATAATATATAGAATTAAGCACCATGTTTATGTAGATATTACAGCAGAGAGAAAAGGGTTTACACCGCTGCATAGAGGGGGAGAGAGTTGGTGGTGACGGCGGCGAAGTTGTTGGTGTAGATCGCCGTCACGATGGATGCCCCGGCGGCGCTGCGGCACCACCGGGAGAGAGGGGGAGAGAGCCCCCCTCCTTCTTCTTCTTCTTCCTTGGCCTCCTCCCTAGATGGGAGGAGGGTTTCCCCTCTGGTCCATGGCCGCTATAGCTCCCGGAGGGCAGGAGCCCCTTCGAGATTGGATCTCTCTCTCTCTTTCTCTTCTGTTTTCGCGACTAGTTTCTGACCCCTTCACCGTTTCTTAAATATCCGGAGATCCGTAACTCCGATCGGGCTGAAATTTTGAGGGGATTTTTATCGCAAAAATATCTTTCTTGCGGCGGAAGGAGAACCCCAACCGACTGAAGGGGGAGGCACAAGCCATCAGGGTGCCACCCCTAGGTCACGCCATGTTGGCTTGTGCCTCCCTCGGGCACCGTATTGCGTTGATTCTGACTCCCAAAGTTCACATATATTCAAAAAAAAATCTCCGTAAATTTTTATCGTGTTTGGACTTCGTTTGATATGGAATTTCTGCAAAACAAAAAAAACACGAAAAACAGGAACTGGCACTGGGCACTGGATCAATAGGTTAGTGCTAAAAAATAATATAAATTGGTAAATAATTACTCAAAAAGTATCCTAGAATGATAATATAATAGCATGGAACAATCAAAAATTATAGATACGTTGGAGACGTATCAAGCATCCCCAAGCTTAATTCTTCCTCGTCCTCGAGTAGGTAAATGATAAAAATAGAATTTTTGATGTGACATGCTACCCAATATGTAATCTTTTGCATGTATGCTCATTGAGAACGATGAATTAACAAATATTAACATAGTAATACTTATAAGCACAAGCAACAAAATCATCAATATTTCAAAGTATACGATCCTCAAAGAATGTTTACCCCCATTCATCTTATTATATTAGCAAGGCATGGCTCCATCTTCACCACATTAATACAAATGTCAAGCACCACGGTGCCCAAGTCAGGCAATTGGATCGTACTTTTTCAATATGCATCAACTTTTTATTCTCCTCTCTAAAAAAAACTTTTTATTCTTCACGCAATACATGAGCGTGAACCATGGACATAGCATATAGGTGGAATAGAATGTGGTGGTAGGTTTCAAAGGGGTAAAGGTGGAGAAGAAAGTCTCGCATCAACTCGGTGTATCAACGGGCTATGGAGATGCCCATCAATAGATATCAATGCGAGGAGTAGGGATTGCCATGCAATGGATGCACTAGAGCTATAAGTGTATGAAAGCTCGACTGAAGCTAAGTGGGTGTGCATCCAACTTGCTTGCTCATGAAGACCTCGGGCATTTGAGGACGCCCGTCATCGGAATATAGAAGCCAAGTTCTATGATGAAAAATTCCCACTAGCATATGAAAATGACACAACATGAGACTGTTTATATAAGGAACAAGGTGCCACTTTGACGCACAAGTGTGGTAGAAGATAATAGCAAAGTCCCTTCTCTCTTTTTCTCTCATTTATTTGTTTTTTTTCATGGTGGGCCTTTTCTTTTTTTGCCTCCCCCAATTTTTTTTATGGTGGGCTCATTTGGCCTCCCCCATTTTTATTTCCTCATTGGGACAATGCTCTAATAATGATGATCATCACACTTTATTTACTTACAACTCGATATGAAAAACTGATAGGATGATATGACTCTATATGAATGCCTCTGGCAGTGTACCAGGATGTGCAATGATCTAGCATAGCAAAAGATATCAAAAAACAGACAAGCCATGTAAATATCATGCTAGCTATCTTACGATCATGCAAAGCAATATGACAATGGAAATGCAAGTCATATGGAGTGACGGTGGAAGTTGCATGGCAATATATCTCGGAATGGCTATGGAAATGCCATGATAGGTAGGTATGGTGGATGTTTTGAGGAAGATATAATGAGGCTTATGTGCAATAGAGCGTATCATGTCACGGGGTTTGGATGCACCGGCAAGATTTGCACCGATCCTCGAGGTGAGAATGGGCAAGGCACGGTACCGAAGAGGCCAGCAAAATATGAATAGGTGAGATTGCGTATGTCCATGGTTTCACATTAGTCATAAAGAACTCATATACTTATTGCAAAGTCTTATTAGTTTTATCACAAATCAAAGTACTACTCGCATGCCCCGAGGGAGGAGGTTAGGAGGAGTTAACCATCGCGCGCTTCCGACCCAAAACAACACTAGGATTTTAACGAGGAATGGAAATGCTCACACATCCTCACCATGCCTTTTTAATTTTTAGACAAACAAGAAGTTAACACCTCTTAATACCGACACTTCTACGAATCAACAATGATGCACTCACACCCTTTCACATTACCACATCAATATCATTAACCCACAATTTCTCTTTAATGTGCTACATGAAGGTTTTGATTATCACTCCTTGAATACCTATTATTTTTGGACTAGTCTTATAACCCATGCAAATTACCGTCACTGTTTATTAACTATCAAACAAATATAAGAGAAGAACGAGAGTTTAATTCTTTCTACAAAAGACCTGGACATGCTCTAATAAATATAATTGAAGCAAAAGAGCATTCTACAAATAACGGTTTTCTGTATGTAGAGAAACAGGCATCCAACTTCAAATGATATAAGTGAAGCACATGAAGCATTCTATAAAGCCATACTCAAAATATATAAGTGAAGTGCAAAGAGCATTCTATAAATCAACCATGGACTTTCCCAAACCAGCATGGTGCATTGCTAAAAAGGAAAATAAAAGGCACACGACGCTCCAAGAATTTACACATATCATGTGAACAAAACAAAAACCGAAACATACCGATAGTTGTTGAAGAAGAAAGATGGGATGCCTTCCGGGGCATCCCCAAGCTTAGACGCTTGAGTCTCCTTGAATATTTACTTGGGGTGCCTTGGGCATACCCAAGCTTGAACTCTTGTCTCTCCTTATTCTTCTCATATCGATTCCTCCTCGATCTTCGAACACTTCATCCACACAAAACTTGACAGAACTTTCATTGGAAACGTTAGTACATAATCATCAAATCTCATCATGTCCTGCCATAACATTATTGTATAATTATAGTCTAACATTACCTATTGTATTCTATCACAATTCTATGGCTCCCAAGTAAATGGGGCTCAACAAGAATTCAAATATAAGGACGCAAAGCAACTATAACAGCAATCTGTGAAAAACAGGAAAGTCTGTAATGATCTATAGGAAAACTATACTTATGTAACTCAAGTAATTCTGAAAAATTAGGACGTAATAAAAAATTTGCATAGAAGTACTGTGTAAAAATTTCAGAATTTTTTCACTCTCCAGTAAAATATGAAAAATTCAAACACAACAACAAAAGTTTCTGTTTTTACACAACACATATCAAACAAGCAATTCAAACATCCTAAAGGTAATTCTTGGCACATTATTTTTATAATACAATGGTTTGTACAAGGGGATAATAATTTTTGTTGAAAAGTTGCTGTAATCAAGATTCACAAAGTTTCTATGGGCATGAACAAAAGTTCAAGGACGTCCCCCACTTCAACGGTGCTCATCTTTCTCACTTTCACTTCTCTTTTTGAAAAGGTTTTAAGTTCCCCACTTTATTTTTTTATTTTTAATTATTTTAAAATCACACAACAGAAATAAATGACTCTCTAAAACTTCCGGGTTGTCTCCCTGGCAGCACTTTCTTTAAAGCCATTAAGCTAGGCATATGATGCTCAAGTAATTGATCCACCCGGATCCCAAGGTATATCAAAGCCAATTTTAATTAACAATGATTTGTAATTAAGTAGTGAGCACAAAGTGATATATATCATGTGACAATGAAGTCTAACTCTCTTCCTATGCATTGTCATGTCATAAAAGAACAATTCATGCACATCAAGTAAAGGCCAATACATAGCATAAGTAGTTTCTTGCAATTTTATAGTATTGGAAACATAGAGAGGTGAAGATTTGGTTCCTCTCTCATAATAATTGCAAGTAGGAGCAGCAGACACATGCATATTATATTCATCAAAATCATCATGTGTAGTGGTAAAACGCAACCCATCAATATAATCCTTAATAAGCGCAAACTTCTCCGATATAGTGTAGTTGGGAGAATTCAAAAAGATAATAGGACTATCATGTGTGGGTGCAATAGCAACAATTTCATGCTTAACATATGGAACTATAGCAAGTTCATATTCATAAGCATAATTCATATTGGCATCACGGCCACAAGCATAGCAAGCATCAAGTTCATCAAAAAGGGATATTTTAAATGAATCCAAGGAATCATAGCAATCATCATAGCATTCATCCTTCGGTATGTGCGAAGGGAAATTAAACAATGTATGAGTTGAAGAGTTACTCTCATTAGAAGGTGGGCACGAGTAGCTAATCTGCTCTTCCTCCTTTTGTTCTTCACTCTCCTCCTCATCTTTTTCATCTAATGAGCTCACAGTTTCAGCAATTTCTTCTTCCATAGATTCCTGCATAATATTAGTCTTTTCGAAGGCAGCGATCATTCTTTTAATATTAACATAAGCATTAGAAGCATAGTTTTCATAGCAATATTTAAGTACGGCAAAATTTTCAGATTTGTAAAGAGTAGCATCACACTTTTCAATCAAAGAAGCAATTTCATATGCACCCTTAAAAGCAACAAATTCTTCAATTTGATCAACATCATAATAACAATAGGTCTCCTTGGCATAAGAAGATAGTATTTCATTCTCATTAAACACACATTGGTAGGGAAGGTGTTTTTTAGTTTCTTCAGAACAACAAGTAAAATCATAAATTTCACATAGATTCCAAGCATAGCACATCAAACATTTTATTTGATGGCTTAAAATTCTCCCTTTTTGAGACAACTGATGGCGCACAAAATAAGCATGCTCATCTAAAGGTTTTCCATCAACTAAGCTAGTTGGGGTTTCCGCACGAGCACAAAGGGATCGAAGATGATCCAAGTAATATTCTTCGGTAGTACGGAACACTAGTGGTTCCTCAACTTTTGGAGCAGCAAGTACATCTAATTTTTTTGGTATTTTTCATTTCCTACCCATATCTAAAGATAGAAAACAGCTTATAACAGAAAATAAAAATTACTTAGTGATAAAGCAAACAAGCACACACGAGAATATCAACCACTGCGCTATTGCTCCCCTGCAACGGTGCCAGAAAAAAGGTCTTGATAACCTACAAGTGTAGGGGATCATTTGTAGCCTTTTTCAATAAGTAAGAGTGTCGAACCCAACGAGGAGCTAAAGGTAGAATTAATATTCTCTCAAGTTCTATCGACCACCGATACAACTCTACGCACACTAACGCTTACTTTAACTAGAACAGGTATGAAACTACTTTGCGGGAAAGAAACTAGAAGTACTTAGTAGGTGTAATAGATAGTTTTGCAACATAATAAAGAACAAGTAAATAAAAGTTAGGGGCTGTTTAGATAAAGATTAATTAAGTTAATTGTTTAGTAGAGAGCTATTTGTAGCATAAGAGAAAGATTTTTCCCTGGGAAATCGATAACTAGACCGGTATCATTGTTGCAGTTTTATATGAGGGAGAGGCATACGCTAACATACTTTCCATACTTGGATCATATGCACTTATGATTGGACCTCTAGCAAGCATCCGCAACTACTAGAAATCATTAAGGTAAACCCAACCATAGCATTAAACATCAAGTCCCCTTTATCCCATACGTAAACAATCCCCTTACTCGGGTGTAAGCTTCTGTCACTCTAGCCGCCCACTATAAGCGAATCATAAACCTATTGCAACACCCTACAGCGGGGATCCCACACGCTTGCGCGACATGGCGGGTACCGTAGAACAGCACCAAAATAGAACATACATCTGAAACCAATCACGACCATCAATCAACCCATAGGACAAAAGAAATCTACTCAAACATCATAGGATAGCCATACTTTATTGGATAATAATATATATCATTAAGCACCATATTTAAGTAGATATTACAGCGGGGAGAAAAGGGCTTACACCGCTGCATAGAGGGGGAGAGAGTTGGTGGTGACGGCGGCGAAGTTGTTGGTGTAGATCGCCTTCACGATGGATGCCCCGGTGGCGCTCCGACGCCCCCGGGAGAGAGGGGGAGAGAGCCCCCCTCCTTATTCTTCTTCCTTGGCCTCCTCCCTAGGTGGGAGGAGTGTTTCCCCTCTGGTCCATGGCCGCCATGGCTCCCGGAGGGTAGGAGCCCCTCCGAGATTGAATCTCTCTCTTTGTTTCTCTTTTGTTTTCGCGACTGGTTTCTGACCCCTTCACCGTTTCACGGGATTTTTATCGCGAGAATATCTTTCTTGCGGCAGAAGGAGAGCCCCAACCGACTTACGGGGGGGGGGGGGGGGCACAAGCCATCAGGGCGCGACCCCCCTGGGTCGCGCTCTGTCGGCTTGTGCCTCCCTCGGGCACCGTCTTGTGTTGATTCCGACTCCCAAAATTCACATATATTCCAAAAAAATCTCCGTAAATTTTTATCGCATTTGGAATTCATTTGATATGGAATTTCCACGAAACAAAAAACATACAAAAAACAGGAACTGGCACTGGGCACTGGGTCAAAAGGTTTGTGCTCGAAAATAATATAATTTGGTAAATAATTACTCAAAAAGTATCCTAGAATGATAATATAATAGCAAGGAACAATCAAAAGTTAGAGATACGTTGGAGACGTATCAGACGTATTCAGATCGGAAGCAACGCATAGGTTGCCAGTCCCAGTCGGAAGTTGTAAAAAGAAAAAAAACGATGAACCATTGTGGCGCTCTCAGGCAGTCATTACTCGAAAAAATATAAAGTAAGGCCACGTGAGTGCTACTACTACATTAGAAGTACATCTAGGCGGTCGTCCGACTGCGTCCAGCATTACCCAACACCAGCATCTGCGTTCATCTGACAAAAAATATCAGGTGATATTCGTCCTATCTATTTTTTGTACATATAATTTCGTCCGAGAACAATTACTCTATCCTGCGATGTATTTTACGGAGGATAATTATTCATTATAAAAGTGGCGTTATATCATGAAAACAGAGCTCGCACCAACATCATCATGCGCCAGCTTCCGTCCATGTTGCACTACGGACGCGCGCAAGCTGCCGCCTCTGCGGTCTGGTCTACATCAACACGTCGGGGCCACGCATGCCCGTACAAGCCGCCCTATGGACACGCACAAGCCCCCGCCCCCACGGTCTGGTCTACATCAACACGCCGGGGCCACACCTGCCCGTACGAGCCGCCAACGGATGCGCGCAAGCCATCGTCCCCGCGGTCCGGTCTACTCCAACAACGCCGGAGCAAAAAAGATATATATATATATATATATATATATATATATATATATATATATATATATATATATATATATATATATATATATATATAGGGTCGTGCTATTCGTCATCCTGGGTGAGGAATACTTATTCTTCACCCCTCTCTATTTTCACATCAATGCACCGTAATTTTTAGTTCCGTAAATTTTAATCTTATTTCATACGTAAAAAGAGACCGTAAAAACATATATAGTCACCGTAAAAAACATTTTATGTCACGTAAAATTAGAAACATAAAAACATAGTGTAAAATATACATAAAATGCGATTTTTCTGGTCTTATGACCTATATTTTTGTTTTGTTATACAAAATTTTACGTAGTGAATCAATATAAATGTAACTATTTGTATTTCAAATGTAGTTTATTTATGAAACGATCGTAAAATTACCTCGAGTGAAGAATAATTTATTCTGCACCCTGGGTGATGAATAGACTTTCTATATATATATATATATATATATATATATATATATATATATATATATATATATATAGGGAAAATGCTTCCTACTACCGGGTGTAGTTACACCCATATCTCATATACTACCATGTGGTAGTATATATACTACTTTATCATTTTTAGTATGTTCATATACTATATCTAAGAAACTCCAAAACGAGTTATGTGAAAAAATTGCATGTAAGCCCATGTTTTTATCATATTTGTGAAATACGTACATATTTGTACGTAAAAAGGAGTATGCTCAAAATATGGTACATACTACCTATAAAATAGTATATATACTACCCAAACATTCTTACATACTACATACTACACGTACGTACTCTCCAATATAATAGATACTACCTACAACATACGAAACCAAAGTGGGAGTAACTACACCCGGTAGTAGGAAAAATTTGTCCTATATATATATATATATATATATATATATATATATATATATATATATATATATATATATATATATATATATATATATATATATATATATATATATATATATATTATCAGCCTCCACCCGCGCCGGATTGCCCAATGGATAGGCACACTGGATTGCCATCCCCTGGTCCGGTCTGATTTAGCACAACGAAGAAATAAGAGAGTCAGCCACGGAGTAACTGTCCCTGGAGAAGCTACGTGAGCCGACCACCGTTGAGCCGGCAATTCTAAAGCCGGCAGCAAAGCAAAAAGAAATAAATTGCCCTGGAGGAGGTAGGAGAGCCGGAACAAGAGAGAATCACAATGAATGGGAGGACATACGATGAGCTTCGCAAAGATCATCCACTCACCACATCGCCTCCGGATTCAATAAATTTGATCTTTTCAGCTGTCAACTCTATGTCGGCTTATGCCACAGCCAAGTATGAAGACTCAAGCCGACTCCTCGTGTCGACTTAAGACTCGGGGGCTACACAGACATGACTCGGCATATTTGACTGGTTTCAACAAATACAAGAACCCCAGATCATTACAAGGAAGACAACCCGGTCCCGGGGGCTACTGGCTTATTGGCGAAAAATTAAAGGTTGCCAAAGAGGACTAGCTGCCATGATGCACAATTCAAACATGGGTTCCCTGCCTTATTGGCGAAAAATTAAAGGTTTCGAAAGAGGACTAGCTGCCATGATGCGCAGTTCAAACATGGGTTCCCTGCCTTACTGGCGAAAAATTAAAGGTTGCCAAAGAGGACTAACTGCTACGATGCATTGTTCATACATAGGTATCCTGCCTTATTGGCTCATCATATTATGATCAATGGAATAAAGTTGGCTTATCTAGGCCCCAGATGTTTTGCAGTAGTAGCATTGTCTCCTGTATATCCTATGCTGACCTTTTCCATGATCATATGGTCACTTGGGGGCTTCCAACTCATCAAGTTTAGCTATTAACATCCCTCTTGACCCGGCATATGCCACCATAATACTTGGTTAAACCTGCCTATTAGCTTGATGCTACTCCGAAAAGGTGCCCCTATTGTACTTTTGATAAGTCAATCACACTAATGCCTATCATGGGCTGTGTTGACCCTGAACTTATCAAAGTTGAAACACCAGCTTAAGTCATGTGAGAGCCGGCTTCTAAAGAGCTAGGATAAACCATAAGAGGCTACAAGGCCTGCTTCACAGAAGAGAATCAGACTCGTGCCTCGAAAGCCGATCTTTATGTCGTGCCTTGAAAGCCGACTTGTTATTTATTTTTTATATGTCATATGCTATTTATTTCTCTATATTTATATTTGTCTATCTGTGCATTTTCTTTGCAGGTATCAAATTTTCTAAATTCCTGGGTTACAAATCCGCCGGGTCACATATAATGCCGTGTCATTTAATTGACCGGGTCTTGGATTTTTTTCAACTTGTGCTTTGTTGTAAACTACAAGACTTATGGATTTCTCAAACATATATTTTTCGGGTTGCACTGCAACCACGGCCAAGGATTCAATCAACAACACCGAGTCTATATGACTGGGTTGAGCAAACAGGAGCAGGCTTTATCTTATGGAAGGCCGAGTCTTAAAATAAATTTCCAAGTTATAGCAATTATGGCAACATGATTTGTCGGGTTGCATGACAACTAAGATTCATGGTTTTCTATTCCAAGCAAACAAGCTTGTAAAGTTAATTGTCGGATTGCACCGCAACCATGGGCAGGGATTTCATTTCAAGCACAAAGGCACTATTCTAGGATATTCGTACAAACGATAAATTACCGGGTTGCATTGCAACCACGGTCAAGGATTCATTCAAGCCAGATTAATATCAATTCAAGAAAAATTCTGAAGTGCATTATGGCACTGCCAGAAAAAGCAACAAGTCCTGCTCCTTCAAACTCAGAAATTTCCGAGCTGGCCTGATTCAGCATTGCTTGTATAAATACAGAGGGGTTATATTATTCTCACAACAGTCCCAAGTCGCTGCATGCATGTGACCCGACACTTGGGGGCTACATCATATGATGGTATTCTTTTCAAAGGAGAAGTACATGTAAGTCATGAATTGTTGCATGCATACGACCCGACACTTGGGGGCTACACTACTCAGTTCAAGATCTACAAATTTTCTAACAGTCTCAAGTCGCTTCAGACATGCGACCCGACACTTCGGGCTACAGCGTTCAGTTGTTTAAATAGATCATAAGGTCCAAACTGAAGACCCGACCAATCACATACTGATAAGCCGGCCCTTGGGGGCTACACATGTGAAATGCAAAACATTCAGTTTATGACTGGTGACTCACATGAACAACTCGAATTTCTCCAAAGTTGCAAACATTTATATTTAAGCAAGTCTTAAGCTATCACACTACATTCTACCCTTAAGACTTGGGGGCTACACTATTTGCAGCTGTGTATCTACAAAACTAAGTTCAAGTCCCGGGTTGTTGCAGGCAAGACAACCCGACACTTGGGGGCTACACAGTCAAGCTATTATTTCTATACAAAGCACCAAGTCATCATGAACTAATAAACTCGGAGCTTGGGGGCTACAGGTAATATGGAGATAAAAAAACAGAAGAACACCTTCAAGTTGTCAAATTTGAGCGAGCCGGATCTCATTTTCTTGGTCGACGCTTGCAAAGTTCATCTCCTCCAAGTTATTCATAGAAGGCCCAGAAGCATTAAAAACTGATTCAACATCAAACGGATTTCTTATTCCCAAATTTTTATTAAGCCGAAGCATTGAAAGATGGCTCAACATCAGACTTTTTTTTTGATTCCCAATATTTTTAGCAAGCCAAGGCACTGGAAGTCGGCTCAATGCCAAATGTGTTATTTTTCCAATATTTTCCTGCAAAGGACAAGCATCAGCAAGTTGATTGTGAAGCTGGCCCATTGATATGACAGAGAAAACATGATTTTCCAGAAGCCATTTCATTGAATTAGGCGGCCTTTTGAGCGAGCCGTTCTCTTAAACATATCAATTATTCTTATTTTCAGGAGCTTAGCATGAATAAAGTCAAGCTAACCTGGGGGCTAATGTTGGAGATGTTCCCCACGATTGAGACCCCGCATGAGTGTGACCCAGCCCTGAGCTTCGAGGCTTAGTGAGTCACATCATTTCTAGCTCATGAAAAAAGCAAGTGGAAGCCCAAGGCCAGACCCTGCAGAAGGCCGGCTCACAGAAGAAACCAACGGGCCGATTCACGGTGAGGCCCAGAAGGAGAAGGGCCAGAGAAATTAGACTCGGCCCGAAGAAGATCCGGCCCATGAGTCTGGCTCGGCCATGAGCACTACAACTGACGGCTTATGGGAGTCCCAATACTGGAAGGAGTCCACCTAACTTGGAAGACACAGAAGGTTACGAGACTTAAAGTAGGATTCCGACTACGGGTAGAACCCGGAAACCTATTGTAAACCCCAGAGACCCTGCTATTATATAAAGTGGGCTCCTGGATCGTCTAGAGGACAGGTTCTAGACAAGTCTTAGACAAGATCAAAGTAGAAGCTCTCGAGACTAGAGGTAGCAAAATAACACCCTTGTAATCGAGATCATCATCATCAGCAATAGCAATCAAGCATGATGTAGGATTTTACCTCCACATCGAGGGGCCGAACCTGGGTAAAACTCACGTCTCTCGATTCCGACTAACCCTGTTCAAGCTACCACCTAGTGGCGATGGCCTCACAACTCAGTCCTTTCACGAGGACATCTGCCGTGAAAAAACCATGACACCAGCCCCCGCGCCCTGAAGGGAGAATGCGCCATCAAAGTCCATGGTCCAACCACATGAGGTGTCCTTACCGAGAAAGAGGGATTCATCCTCGCGAAGCTCGTCCTGGTGCGGGTCTGTCCCCTCAACCATGAAGTCCACCATATCTGCACCCTTGATCGTCCTTGTGGTGAGAAACTCCATCTCAAAGGGTTGCAACTCGATGTTCCACTCGGGGGACGCGGCCAGTGGCACTGGGATTGCACAAAACTTGCTCCAGGGGGTAAGATGTGACCACCTTGATGGGGTGACCGTGGAAGTAGTGGTGCAACCTTCTGGAAGCGATGCGGAGCAAGAGGAGAAGCTTACCGCTCGCGTGCATCTCATAGCACGGAGCTGACGAAGTAGATAGGGTGCTCGACGAGGCGAGTTGTCGAAGGAGCAGCGACTTGTTCCGCAGGAGGCTCGTTAGGTGGCTCGCTAGGGGCCTCGTGAAGAGGGACCTCGATAGGCGCTGGCGCAGCCTGGGCAGGCTCATACGTGGCTCCAGCAGGCGCTAGCACAGCGAGCTGCTTCTTGGCAAGGACTCACTCCTCCTTTTCCACCACGAGGGCCGCATTGGCCATCTGGGGGGTGGCTGACAAGTA
This sequence comes from Elymus sibiricus, assembly GCA_039707655.1. Classification (NCBI taxonomy): domain Eukaryota; kingdom Viridiplantae; phylum Streptophyta; class Magnoliopsida; order Poales; family Poaceae; genus Elymus; species Elymus sibiricus. Next base: position 130,319,029 of record CM077667.1, read on the forward strand.
CAGGATCAAGGGCTCGCGAGGTACCTCATGAGGTCTTCGAAGGCCGCGTCAGCTTCAGGAGTCCACTTGAAGGGGCATGATCTCTTCATGAGCTTGAAGAAGGGCAGGGATCTCTCGCCAAAATTGGATATGAAACCTCTGAGCACGGCCATGCATCCTGTCAGGTGTTGCATTTCCTTGAGGTTGTGGGGAGGCCACATATTCTCGATGGCCTGGATCTTCTCGGGGTTGGTTTCGATGCAACGGTGGGAGACCAGGAAGCCGAGGAGCTTGCCGGAAAGGACTCCGAAGACACACTTGGCAGGGTTGAGCGTGAGGTTGATCTTGCGCAGGTTGGCGAAAGTTTCCTCGAGGTCTGTGATGAGGGAGCTTGCCTCGCGGGTCTTGATAATGATGCCATCAACGTAAGCCTCTGTGTTCCTTCACATCTGGGGCCCCAGACCGATGTGCATCAGCCTCTAGAAGGTGGCTCCTTCACTCTTCAGGCCAAAGGGCAGGCAGATGTAGCAGTATAATCCGCAGGGGGTGATGAAGGCCATCTTGTCTTCGTCTTGTTTCGCCATCTTGATGTGGTGGTAGCCCGAGAAGGCATCCAGAAACACAGTAGATCACACCCAGCGGTGGAATCCACGATCTGGTCGATCCAAGGCAGCGGAAAATGATCCTTGGGCAGATCTTGTTGAGGTCGGTGAAGTCGAAGGACATACGCCCTTCTCCACTGTGCTTTTCGACCACGACGGGGTTGGCGACCCACTCAGGGCGGCGCACTTCACGGATGAAACCTGCCTCTTGAAGCTTCCTTGTTTCTTGAACGATGAAATTTTGTTTCTCTCGCACCTGGCGTCGTGTCTTTTGCTTCACGGACCATGCATTGGGACACATGGCTAAGTGGTGCTTGATCACCTCCCTTGGCACACTGAACATGTCTGGTGTTGTCCAGGCAAACATATCAGCATTTGCCCAGAGGAAGGCGATGAGCTCGCCTTCCTATTTGGAAAAGAGGTCGTTGCCGATTGTGACGGTGGGCCCGGAGCCACTATCGTCCAGCGACACTTTCTTCGTCCCGACGCGTGCCTGAGAGAACATTTGCTTCTTCTTCGCGGGTGCGGGCGCGAGAGGTTCGATGTCATCCTTGTCGACAGGGTGGGCGGTGGCAGCCACCTTGTAGGCGTGCTTAAGGGTGCGCACCACATCCTTCTCATTACAGCGGATGGTGATGGTGCCGCTGCAGCCCGGAAGCTTGACGGTGTTGTAGGCCTCGTGAGTCACTGCCATGAACTTGGCGAGCGCAGGGTAGCCCAAGATGGCGTTGTAGGGTAAGCCGATGTGCTCTACATCGAAGTCAATGAGCTCGGTGCGGTAGTTCTTGCGGTTCCCAAAGGTGACGGGAAGATGCACTTGCCCCAACGGCAAGGTGGAGCCATCGGTCATGCCCGAGAAGGGCCTCGTCGGCATCAGGCGCTCATAGGGCACATGAAGCACCTCGAAGGTATCCACGGAGAGCACGTTGAGGCCCGCGCCGCCGTCAATGAGTGTCTTGGTGACGGCGACGTTGTTGATGGTGGGCATGCACAATAGAAAGATGGTCCCCATAACCCTTGTGGACTTGGGGTGATCGCTGGAGTCGAAGGAGATCGGGTATTGTGAGCACTTGAGGGGCTTGGAGGCCTCAGCTCTCGGGATGGCCGCGTTCACCTCACGGGAGAACTGCTTGAAGTGGCAGTTGGATGAGGGGCTAAGGTAATTAAGGCTTTCAAGGAAACTTCAACAATCAGCCACAATTTGCAACTCTTAATCAGTTTCTCGGCAATAATCCCAAGTTGTTCAACACCCGTGTTCAGCCTCTCGATGCCGACGATTGGCTCGTTGACATCAACAAGCACTTTGAGTGCAGCAACGTCAGACCTGAGGACCACGTCAAGTTTGCAACCTTCCAGCTCAAGAACCAGGCGACAAAATGGTGGCAGCAGTACAAGGACTCCAGAGGGGGTCGAGTGATCAGCTGGGACGAGTTCTGCCGTGACTTCAGGGCTCATCATATCCCAACCAGTGTTCTTGAGGGTATGCGTGAGAAGTTCAGGAATCTCAAGCAAGGCAACATATCTGTCTACCAGTATAACTCCGAGTTCCAGAATCTCACTCGCTATGCCAAGCAAGATGTGCTAGACGAGAAGAGTAAGATCTATCAGTTGAGAGGGGGCCTCAGAGAAGACCTCCAACTTGCTCTGATTCTCCCCGAGCTGACTGGATTTGATCAATTTCACAACTTGTCTCTAAGGCGAGAAGCAGCTCAGTTCAAGGCCGAGGCTTCCAAGAAGCGGTTCAGAGAGTCCAACCCTTCTCCGTCTTCCTCTAAGGTGGTTCCCAAGCAGCAGAAATATTGGGTTCCGAGTCCTCCTCCGTTTCGTCCTTCTCAGCAGCAGAAGCAGATTCGTGGTCGTGGTTCTTCCCACCCACCCAACCTAGTGCACCAGCACAGACCTCATGCTCCTAGGAGTTGTGGTCCTCCTCCAGTTCACACCCGTCTGCTCTCAGAGGTTACTTGTCACAAGTGTGGTCAGAAAGGTCACTATGCTCCCGAGTGTTCTCAGAGGCGTCTTCCGCCTCCTCCTATTAGGACTCCAGGAAATGCAATGGTGAAGCATAATCCCAAGTCAGCCAGAGTCAACATGGTCAATGCAACTCAAGCAGAGGAATCTTCTGAGGTGATAATGGGTAATCTCTTAGATAACTCTATTCCTGCAAAAGTTTTGTTTGATTCTGGAGCATAGCATTGTTTCATATCAAGAACATTTTTTGTCAAGCATGAGTTTGTTTACCAAGATTTGCCAAGGTCCTTGTCTGTTGTTTCTCCTAGGATGTTGATAAATTCCAAACACATAGTTCTAGATGTTTCTATCAAGATGAACAATTATTCTTTTCCGGCTTCTCTGGTTGTTCTCGGCAATTCTAGATCTAATTCTTGGTATGAATTGACTTGAGGCACACAAGGCTCAAATTGATTGTGCGACCAAAGAAATCCAATTAACCTATCCTTTCGAAGAAGTAATTATCTTCGCTGCTCGTGATGACACTATTCGGTTGTTCTCCTTCAATGAGAAGGGTGAAATCTCTGCAAGATCTCAAGTCCTCGTCGTCTATGAATATGAAGATGTATTTTCATAGGAATTGCCAGGAATGCCTCCTCACCGGCCAGTGGAGTTTGTGATTGAACTCGAGCCCGACACTAAACTGGTTTGCAAGCGTCATTATAAACTTGGGCCTGAAGAGCTGAAGGAATTGAAGAAGCATCTTGATGAACAAGAGTGTCTCGACCTGATCAGACCAAGTTCATCGCCTTGGGGTTGTGGTGTTCTCTTTGTCAAGAAGAAGGATGTCACGGAAAGACTTTGTGTCGATCACCGTCCATTGAATAAAAAGACAATCAAGAATAAACATCCACTCCCCAACATCAATGAATTGTTTGAACAATTGAAAGGCGCCAAGGTTTTCTCAAAGCTCAATCTTTGTATGGGCTATCATCAATTCTGTATTTGCGAAGAAGACATTCCAAAAATAGCTTTCAGGACAAGCTTTGGCTCTTATGAGTACACTGTAATGTCCTTCGGTCTTGCAAATGTCCCTCAAACTTTCACTCGAATGATGAACTTCGTATTCCCTCCCTTCAAGAACGAGTTCGTCTTGGTGTACCTTGATGATATCCTAGTTTTCTCCAAGACCGAAGAGGACCATGCAGAGCATTGATACGTCCATTTTACATCATGTTTCTTATTGATATTTATATGGTTCGTGGTCATTATTCCATTCTATGATATAGTTCTAATGCCTTTTCTCTCTTAATTTGCATGATCCAACACAAAGAGGGAAATTGCCGGAAACTGGAATTCTGGACCCGAAAGCCAGGGAAAAGGCAGAAAATTTTTGATACGTCTCCAACGTATCTTTATTTTTTGATTGTTCCATGCTATTATATGATCTGTTTTGGATGTTTTATATGCATTAATATGCTATTTTATATTATTTTTGGGACTAACCTATTAATCTAGAGCCTAGTGCCAGTTTCTGTTTTTTCCTTGTTTTTGAGTATTGCAGATAAGGAATATTAAACGGAGTCCAAACGGAATAAAATCTTCGGGATGATTTTTCTTGGACCAGAACAAACCTACCAGACTTGGAGATGAAGGCAGGAGACCTGCCGGGAGGCGACAAGCCACCAGGGCGCGCCCTAGGGGGGGGGGCGCCCCCCTGGCTTGTGGCCCCCCAACAGGCCTCCTAACCCTATTCTTCGGCCTATAAATTCCCAAATATTCCCCCAATACCAAAAAGAGCCACGCAAATACTTTTCCGCCGCCGGAAGCCTTTGTTCCCGTGAGATCCAATCTTGGAGCCTTTTCCGGTAATCTGCCGGAGGGGGATTCGATCACGGAGGGCATGTACATCAACTCCATTGCCCCTCCGATGATGCGTGAGTAGTTTACCATAGACCTTCGGGTCCATAGCTAGTAGCTAGATGGCTTATTCTCTCTCTTTGTTCTTCAATACCATGTTCTTCATGATCTTCATGGAGATCTATCCGATGTAATACTCTTTTGCGGTGTGTTTGTCGAGATCCGATGAATTGTGGGTTTATGATCAGCTTATCTATGAATATTATTTGAATCTTCTCTGAATTCTTATATGCATGATTTCATATCTTTGCAAGTCTCTTCGAGTTATTGGTTTGGTTTGGCCAACTAGATTGGTAATTCTTGCAATGGGAGAAGTGCTTAGTTTTGGGTTCAATCTTGCGGTGTCCTCACCCAGTGACAAAGTAGGGGTAGCGAGGCACGTATTTGTATTGTTGCCATCGAGGATACAAAGATGGGATTTTCATCATATTGCTTGAGTTTATCCCTCTACATCATGTCATCTTACCTAATGCGTTACTCTATTCTTCATGAACTTAATACTCTAGATGCAGGCAGGAGTCGGTCGATGTGTGGAGTAATAATAGTAGATGCAGAATCGTTTCGGTCTACTTGACACGGACATGATGCCTATATGCATAATCATTGCCTTGGGTATCGTCATAACTATGCGCTTTTCTATCAATTGCTCGACAGTAATTTGTTCACCCACCGTATTATTTTCCTTCATGAGAGAAGCCTCTAGTGAAACCTATCGCCCCCGGGTCTATTTTCCATATTATATTTTCAGATCTATAAACGAAAAATACCAAAAATACTTTGCTGCATTCTTTTTTACTTTTGTTTTACTTTTCGTTTTAGCAATCTTTTATATCTATCTCTATCAGATCTCATCTTTGCAAATAACCGTGAAGGGATTGACAACCCCTTTTAGCGTTGGGTGCAAGAGTTTGATTGTTTGTGTAGGTGCGAAGATTGGGGACTTGCTTGTATCTCCTACTGGATTGATACCTTGGTTCCCAACAACTGAGGGAAATACTTATCTACTTTGCTGCATCACCCTTTCCTCTTCAAGGGAAAACCAACGCAAGCTCAAGAAGTAGCAAGAAGGATTTCTGGCGCCGTTACCGGGGAGATTTACATCAAGCCTACCAAGTACCCATCACAAACTCATCTCTTGCATTTACATTATTTGCCATTTGCCTCTCGTTTTCCTCTCCCCCACTTCTAAAACGATTTTCAGAAAAAACAAAAAAAATTGCCTTTTTTATTCGCCCTCTTTTTCGTTTGCCTCTTTCCTGCCGGATCTCTTACTTGTTGCTATGTCTAGCGTTACTACTTCCCCTTTGTCACCAGAATTTGAAGTTCTATACTTCAAACGAAAACAAGGGGAAAATTTGAAAGATGCCTGGTATAGGCTAATGGAATCCTATCGTATCTCCAATCTAAAAGGAGATGCAAAAGTTTTGCTTAGAAATTTTTACATTGGATTGGCTTTGCATCATAGAGAACTTTTAGATTTCGCCTCAAAAGGGAATTTTATTGAGCTGGATACGAACGCTGCCTATGAAGTTTTGAAGGGGATTTTGGGGGTTCCTCCACCAAAAAAGGGGTTTGCTTTCTCACAAGAGGAAGTTCAAATTCTGGACAAATTGAGTGACTTACATAAGCACTTGGTCGAGTTACAACAATATCACGAACCCCTTAAACATATTAGTGGGAACCTAAATCGCTTGAATACTTTGATTACCCTTTGCAATAAGTGTTTGGATATTTTGGATATTAAGATGGTTTCTTCCCCTACAAATCTGGTGAAGAGAAAAGAGCCCCCCGGATTTGAGAAGGCCCTCACAAAAGTTGCCAATACCAAAGATGACAATACCTAGATCTATTGCGTTATGCCTAGCTAGGGGCGTTAAACAATAGCGCTTGTTGGGAGGCAACCCAATTTTATTTTTATGCTTTTTTTTTTGCTTTTGTTTTTGAGTGTTTTACACATTATTACCTCTGTAGTAATTGTGTTTTCTTGTTTTAATTAGTGTTTGAGCCAAGTAAGACCTTTGGGATGGTCTACGGTGATTGTGATCTGATTTTGCTGAAAAACAGAAACTTTTGCTCTCATTCCAGGAATTTTGTAAATTCACTGTAACGTGCTTTTGATCTGAATTTTTTACACAAGATTGATATACAAATTTCCCTGATTTTCCTAATTGTTCAAAAAATTTGGAGTTACATAAGTATTCGAAGTCTATAGACTTCTAAAGACTGTTCTGTTTTAGACAGATTCTGTTTTCTTTGTGTTGTTTGCTTATTTTGATGTATCTATGGGTTGTATCGGGGGGTATGAACCATGGAGAAGTTGGAATACAGTAGATATTACACCAATATAAATAAAGAATGAGTTCACAACAGTACCTAAAGTGGTGATTTATTTTTCTTATACTAAGGGATCTCATGAGTTTTCTGTTGAGTTTTGTGTTGTGAAGTTTTCAAGTTTTGGGTAAAGATTTGATGGACTATGGAATAAGGAGTGGCAAGAGCCTAAGCTTGGGGATGCCCAAGGCACCCCAAGCCATATTCAAGGATACCAAAGAGCCTAAGCTTGGGGATGCCCCGGAAGGCATCCCCTCTTTCGTCTTCAATCCATCGGTAAATTTACTTGAGGCTATATTTTTATTCACCACATGATATGTGTTTTGCTTGGAGCGTCTTGTATGATATGAGTCTTTGCTTTTTAGTTTGCCACAATCATCCTTACTGCGCACATCTTTTGAGGGGGACACGCATTAATCGTGAATCTGTTAGAATACTCTATGTGCTTCACTTATATCTTTTGAGCTAGGCAATGTTGCTCTAGTGCTTCACTTATATCTTTTTAGAGCACGGTGGTGTTTTATTTTATAGAAATAATTGAACTCTCATACCTCACTTATATTATTTTGAGAGTCTTTAAACAGCATGGTAATTGGTTTAGGTTATGAATTTAGTCCTAATATAATGGGCATCCAAGAGGGATATAATAAAAACTTTCATATAAAGTGCATTGAGTACTATGAGAAGTTTGATTCCTTGCATATGGTTTTGAGATATAAAGATGGTGATATGAGAGTCATGCTAGTGAGTAATTGTGAATTGGTAGAAATACTTGTGTTAAAGTTTGTGATTCCCGTAGCATGCACGTATGGTGAATCGTTATGTAACGAAGTCGGAGCATGATTTGTTTAATGATTGCCATCCTTTGTGTGAGGGTCGGGAGCGCGCGATGGTTAACTCCTACCAACCTCTCCCCTAGGAGCATGCGTCTAATACTTTGCTTCGATAACTAGTAGACTTTTGCAATAAGTATGTGAGTTCTTTATGACTAATGTTGAGTCCATGGATTATACGCACTCTCACCCTTCCACCATTGCTAGCCTCTCTAGTACCGCGCAACTTTCGCCGGTGCATTAAACCCACCTTCCTCAAAACAGCCACCATATACTTTCCTCAAAACAGCCACCATACCTACCTATCATGGCATTTCCATAGCCATTCCGAGATATATTGCCATGCAACTTCCACCGTTCCGTTTTTCATGACACGCACCATCATTTTCATATTGCTTTGCATGATCGTATGATAGGTAGCATGATGTTTTCATGGCTTGTCCGTTTTTTGATGTCATTTGCTAGGCTAGATCGTTGCACATCCCGGTTCATCACCGGAAGCATTCATATAGAGTCATATTTTGTTCTAGGTATTGAGTTGTAATTCTTGAGTTGTAAGTAAATAAAAGTGTGATGATCTTCATTATTAGAGCATTGTCCCGTGAGAGAAAAGGATGATGGAAGCTATGATTCCCTCACAAGTTGGGATGAGTCTCCGGACTTTACAAATAATAAAAGAGGCCAATGAAGCCCAAATAAAAAAAAGAGAGGCCAAAGATGCCCACCAAAAAAAAATGAGAGAAAGAGAGAAGGGACAATGCTACTATCTTTTTTCCACACTTGTGCTTCAAAGTAGCACCATGATCTTCATGATAGAGAGTCTCCTATTTTGTCACTTTCATATAACTAGTGGAATTTTTCATCATTATGCACAACCACTTAGTTTCTTTTTGAGCTTTCATACACTTATAGCTCTAGTGCATCCGTTGCATGGCAATCCCTACTCACTCACATTGATATCTATTGATGGGCATCTCCATAGCCCGTTGATACGCCTAGTTGATGTGAGACTATCTTCTCCTTTTTCCTCACAACCCCCACCATATTCTATTCCACCTATAGTGCTATATCCATGGCTCACGCTCATGTATTGCGTGAGAGTTGAAAAGGTTTGAGAACATAAAAGGTGTGAAACAATTTCTTGACTTGTCATCGGGGTTGTGCATGATTTAGATACTTTGTGTTGGGAAGATGGAGCATAGCCAGACCATATGATTTTGTAGGGATAACTTTCTGAGGCCATGTTATTTCGAAAGGACACAATTGCCTTGTTAGTATGCTTGAAGTATTATTGTTTTTATGTCAATATTAAACTTTTGTTTTGAATCTTGCAGATCTGAATATTCATGCCACAATAAAGAATATTACATGGATAAATATGTTAGGTAGCATTCCACATCAAAAATTCTGTTTTTATCATTTACCTACCCGAGGACGAGCATGAATTAAGCTTGGGGATGCTTGATACGTCTCCAAGGTATCTATAATTTTTGATTGTTCCATGCTATTATATTATCTGTTTTGGATGTTTTATATGCATTAATATGCTATTTTATATTATTTTTGGGACTAACCTATTAATCTAGAGCCTAGTGCCAGTTTCTGTTTTTTCCTTGTTTTTGAGTATTGCAGATAAGGAATATTAAACGGAGTCCAAACGGAATAAAATCTTCGGGATGATTTTTCTTGGACCAGAACAAACCTACCAGACTTGGAGATGAAGGCAGGAGACCTGCCGGGAGGCGACAAGACACCAGGGCGCGCCCTAGGAGGGGGGCGCGCCCCCCTGGCTTGTGGCCCCCCAGCAGGCCTCCTAACCCTATTCTTCGGCCTATAAATTCCCAAATATTCCCCCAATACCAAAAAGAGCCACGAAAATACTTTTCCGCCGCCGGAAGCCTCTGTTCCCGTGAGATCCAATCTTGGAGCCTTTTCCGGTAATCTGCCGGAGGGGGATTCGATCACGGAGGGCATCTACATCAACTCCATTGCCCCTCCGATGATGCGTGATTAGTTTACCACAGACCTTCGGGTCCATAGCTAGTAGCTAGATGGCTTCTTCTCTCTCTTTGTTCTTCAATACCATATTCTTCATTATCTTCATGGAGATCTATCCGATGTAATACTCTTTTGCGGTGTGTTTGTCGAGATTCGATGAATTGTGGGTTTATGATCAGCTTATCTATGAATATTATTTGAATCTTCTCTGAATTCTTATATGCATGATTTCATATCTTTGCAAGTCTCTTCGAGTTATTGGTTTGGTTTGGCCAACTAGATTGGTAATTCTTGCAATGGGAGAAGTGCTTAGTTTTGGGTTCAATCTTGCGGTGTCCTCACCCAGTGACAAAGTAGAGGTAGCGAGGCACATATTTGTATTGTTGTCATCGAGGATAAAAAGATGGGGTTTTCATCATATTGCTTGAGTTTATCCCTCTACATCATGTCATCTTACCTAATGCGTTACTCTGTTCTTCATGAACTTAATACTCTAGATGCAGGCAGGAGTCGGTCGATGTGTGGAGTAATAGTAGTAGATGCAGAATCGTTTCGGTCTACTTGACACGGACGTGATGCCTATATGCATAATCATTGCCTTGGATATCGTCATAACTATGCGCTTTTCTATCAATTGCTCGACAGTAATTTGTTCACCCACCGTATTATTTTCCTTCATGAGAGAAGCCTCTAGTGAAACCTATGGCCCCCGGGTCTATTTTCCATATTATATTTTCAGATCTATAAACCAAAAATACCAAAAATACTTTGCTGCATTCTTTTTACTTTTGTTTTACTTTTCGTTTTAGCAATCTTTTATATCTATCTCTATCAGATCTCATCTTTGCAAATAACCGTGAAGGGATTGACAACCCGTTTTAGCATTGGGTGCAAGAGTTTGATTGTTTGTGTAGGTGCGAAGATTGGGGACTTGCTTGTATCTCCTACTGGATTGATACCTTGGTTCTCAACAACTGAGGGAAATACTTATCTACTTTGCTGCATCACCCTTTCCTCTTCAAGGGAAAACCAATGCAAGCTCAAGAAGTAGCAATTTTCTGGACTCCAAATGACCTGAAACTTCACGAGGATTTTTTGTGGAATATATCTGAATTTCTGAAGCAAAGAAACACCAGAGGGGGGACACCTGTGGATCCCAAGCCAACAGGGCGCAGCCACCCCCTGGGCGCGCCCTGATGGCTTGGGAGGCCCACAGGCAGGCTCCGACCCCCTCTTCTGCTGTATGAAGGGTTTTGACCTAGAAAAAACCAAGAGGATACTTTCGGGACAAAGCACCGCCGTCTCGAGGCGGAAACCTAGGCAGAGGCCCTTTTGCTCTCCGGCAGAGATATTTTGCCGGGGAAATCGAAGACATCGTCATCACCAACGAGCTTCCTCCTTCGTGGGAGGACCAATCTTCATCAACATCTTCACCAGCACCATCTCATCTCAAACCCTAGTTCATCTCTTGTATTCAATCTTTGTCTCAAAACCTCAAATTGGTACCTGGGGGTTGCTAGTAGTGTTGGTTTACTTGGTGGAAGATAATATGTTCAGATCCTTTATCATATTCATTACACCTATGATCTTGAACATGGTGATGATTTGTGAGTAGTTACTTTTGTTCCCGAGGACATGGGAGAAGTCTTGTTATAAGTAATCATGTGAAGTTGGTATTCGTTCGATATTTTGATGATATGTATGTTGTTGCTTCCTTTAGTGGTGTCATGTGAACGTTGACTACATGACACTTCACTATACTTTGGGTCTAAGGGAAGGCCTTATGGAGTAATAAGTAGATGATGGGTTGCAAGAGTGACATAAGCTTAAACCCTAGTTTATGCGTTATTCCATAAGGGGTTGATTTGGATCCATATGTTTCATGATATGGTTAGATTTATCTTAATTCTTCTTTCATAGTTGCGGATGCTTGCGAGACGGGGTAATCATAAGTAGGTTTTTAGTTCAAGTAAGAACATCACCTAAGCACCGGTCCACCCACATATCATATTATCAAAGTAACGAACGCGAATCAACTCAACATGATGAACGTGACTAGACAGAAATTCCCATGTGTCCACGAGAGCACTTTGCTTCGTATAAGAGAACTTTCAGGCCTGCCCTTTGCTATAAAAAGGATTGGGCTATCTTGATGCACACTTGCTACTTTTGTTACTTGTCACTTGTTACGAATTATCTTGCTACAAAATTATATATCACTGTTACTTATAGCACTTGCAGAGAATACCTTGTTGAAAACCGCTTGTCATTACCTTTTGCTCCTCGTTGGGTTCGACACTCTTACTTATCGAAAGGACTACGATTGATCTCCTATACGTGTGGGTCATCAAGATTCTTTTCTGGCGCCGTTGTCGGGGAGTGAAGCGCCTTTGGTGAGTGGAATTTGGTAAGGAAACATTTTCGGTACATGCTGAAATTTATTATTGTTTGTTACTATGGATGATAATCCTTTAAGAGGTTTGTTTGAGGTATCTTCATCTCGAATGGAAGTGGCAAAGGCCGCTCCCCAACCTACTAAACTTTCTTAAAATATTTATTATGAGATTCCTTCGAGTATGTTAGAGAAACTGCTAGTTAATCCTTATGCAAGAGACGGAACAAGTCAGCCTAATTTGCACTTGATATATATAGATGAGATTTGTGAATTATTTAAGCTTGCAGGTTTATCCGAGGATAAAGTCAAGAAGAAGGTTTTCTCTTTATCTTTGGAGGGAAAGACATTGATTTGGTACAGGCTATTGGATGATGCTGGAACATGGGACTGGATCCAATTGAAGCTGGAATTTCACCAGAAGTTTTATCATATGCATTTAGTTCATCGTGATCTGAATTATATATATATATATATATAATTTTTGGCCTCGTGAAGAGAAACCATCGCTCAAGCTCGGGGGAGGCTTAAATCTATGATGCACACTTGCCCCAATCATGAGCTCTCAAGAGGAATAATTCTACAAAACTTTTATGCTCTGCTTTCTTATGATGATCAATTAATGCTCGATTCTTCTTCTACTGGTTACTTCATGAAGAGAACTATTGAATTCAAATGGGATCTTCTGAAAAGAATTAAACACAACTCTGAAACTGATACCTTTCATAAGTTTAGCAATAAATATGGGCTTGACTCTGAGATAGTAGCTTTTTTCTGTGAATCATTTGCTACTCATGTTGATCTCCCTAAGGAGAAGTGGTTTAAATATCATCCACCAATTGAAGTATTGTTAGAGGAAACTATTATTGCTAAAGAAGAAACTATTATCTATAATGTTGATCTAGTTGTGCCCACTGCTTACATTGAGAAACCAACTTTCCTTGTTAGGATTAAGGAACATGCTAAGGCTACAACTGTGGTTAATAAAAGCAATATTAGAAGACCTAAACCTTTTGAACAAATAAACGTAGAACCTAATGTTGCTATTGTTAAATATCTCTTAATTGATAATATTGGTGGGCATGTTATTTACTTCTGCAATGAGGCTTCTAGAATCGCAAAACTTGCTAGAAACGAGCAGGATATGCTAGATAAGAATAAACCCATTGTTGGCATGCATGTTGTTTCTGTTAAAATTGGAGATCATTTCTATCATGGTTTGTGTGACATGGGTGCTAGCATGAGTGCTATTTCTTTTACGTTATATCAAGAAATTATGAGTGATATAGCACCCTCTGAGATGGAAGACATCGATGTTACTATTAAACTTGCAAATAGAGATGCTATTTCACCACTTGGGATTGTTAGAGATGTTGACGTCTTGTGTGAAAAAATTAAGTACCCCACTGATTTCTTAGTACTTGGTTCACTACAAGATAATTTTTGTCCCATTATATTTGGTAGACCTTTCTTGAATAACGTCAATGCTGAAATTGATTGTCTTAAAGAAAAGGTTAAAGTATGTTTTGGTGATGTGTCTCATGAATTCAATTTCTCTAAGTTTGTAGACAATCAAATGAGCCAGAATTATCTAATAAAGGTGAAATTATTGGTCTTGCTTCTATTGCTGTGTCTCCTACTGATTCTTTAGAATAATATTTGCTAGACTATGAAAATGACATGAATATGAATGAGAGGAATGAAATAGATGAAATATTCTTTAAGCAAATACCTATTCTTAAACACAATTTGCATGTTGACATTCTAGGAGATCCTCCCCCACCTAAGGGAGATCCGGTGTTTGAGTTAAGGGATAATTGGTTTTGTGCCCCTAGTTGGGTCACACTCGGTTGGTTTACCCCTAGTTTCCGAAAACACGTGTTCATGCCCAAACCACTTTGCTCGTCTTATGCTTTTGCCCTTTGACCGTTTGACCATCATTTTGAAAGCTCCATAAAAATTCATACTAACTCGGAAAAATGCAAATAAGATATCAAAATGTTCAGAAAATCATCACCTATGGGTGCATGACATTTGCATTAATGACAAAAGTGTTGGAAAGTCCACATCTCAGTTTTAGCTCATATAGGTGATGGGGACTTTCCAACACCTTTTTCATGAATGCAAATGATATGAACATATAGGTGATGTATTCCTGAACATTTTTGATTTCTTATTTGCATTTTTCTGAGTTAGTATGAATTAGTTATGAAGTTTTCAAAATGATGGTCAAACGGTCAAAGGGCAAAAGCATAAGACGAGCAAAGTGGTTTGGGCAGGAACGCGTGCCTTTGGAAACTAGGGGTAAACTAGCCGAGTGTGACCCAACTAGGGGCATAAAACCAATTATCCCTTGAGTTAAAGAAATTACCTGATACATTGAAATATGCTTATGTTGATAAAAAGAAGATATGTCCTGTTATTATTAGTCCTAACCTTTCAGAGCATGAAGAAAAGAGATTAATTAAGACTCTGAAGAAGCACTGAGCTGCTATTGGATATACTCTTGACGATCTTAAGGGCATTAGTACCACTCTATGTCATCATAAGATTAATATGGAACCGGATGCTAAACCCGTCGTTGCTCAACAACGCTGTTGGAATCCTAAAATGAAGGAAGTGGTAAGAACTGCAACACTAAAGCTTCTGGAGGCAGGTATAATCTACCCCATAGCTGATAGTAGATGGGTAAGTCATGTTCATTGTGTTCCTAAGAAACGAGGTATAACTGTTCTTCCTAATGATGAAAATGAACTTATCTCACAAAGGATTGTAACTGGTTATAGGATGGCAATTGATTTCAAGAAATTAAACAAAGCCACTAGAAAGCATCAATTTTATTGATCAAATGTTAGAAATATTATCTAAGCATACACACTTTTGTTTCCTTGATGAATATTCTGGTTTTTCTCAAATACCAGTGTCAAAAGAAGATCAAGAGAAAACTACTTTTACTTGTCCGTTTGGAACTTATACTTATAGACGTATGCCTTTTGGTTTATCTAATGCACCTGCTACCGTTCGAAGATGTATGACTGCTATATTCTCTAATTTTTGTGAAAAGATTGTTGAGGTATTCATGGATGATCTTTCCATTTACAGGATCCTTGATTGAGTTTTGCAGAGATGTGAAGAAACTAATCTTGTCTTGAATAGGGAGAAGTGCCACTTTATGGTGAATGAAGGTATAGTACTTGGGAATAAAATTTCTGAACGAGGTATTGAAGTAGACAAAGCTAAAGTAGATGCAATAGAGAAAATGCCATGTCCAAAAGATGTTAAAGGTATAAGAAGCTTCCTTGGTCATGCTAGTTTTTATAGGCGTTTCATTAAAGATTTCTCAATGATTTCTAAGCCATTAACTAATCTTCTTGAAAAAGATATTCCGTTTGTTTTTTATGATGATTGTGTAGAAGCCTTTGAAATACTTAAGAAAGCTTTGATTTCTGCACCTATTGTTCAACCGCCTGATTGGAATTTACCTTTTGAAATTATGTGTGATGCTAGTGACTATGCTATAGGTGCTGTTCTAGGGCAAAGAGTAGACAAGAAATTGAATGTTATTCATTATTCTAGTAAGACTCTAGACAGTGATCAAAGAAATTATGCCACTACCGAGAAGGCATTTCTAGCAGTTGTGTTTGCATGTGATAAGTTTAGACCTTATATTGTTGATTCTAAAGTTACTATTCACACTGATCATGCTGCTATTAAATATCTGATGGAAAAGAAAGATGATAAGCCTAGACTAATTAGGTGGGTGCTTTTACTTCAAGAGTTTGATTTGCATATTGTTGATAGAAAGGGAGCTGAGAATCCCATAGCAGATAACTTGTCTAGGATGGAAAATGTACTTGATGACCCATTGCCTATTGATGATAATTTTCCTGATGAGCAATTAGCTATTATAAATGCTTCCCGTGATACTCCTTGGTACGCAGATTATGATAATTACATTGTTGCTAAATATATACCACCTAGTGTCACCTACCAACAAAAGAAAAAAGTTCTTCTTTGATTTAAGACATTACTTTTGGGATGACCCGCATCTATATAAAGAGGGAGTAGATGGTGTTATTAGACGTTGTGTACCTGAGCATGAATATGAACAGATCCTTCAGAAGTGTCATTCTGAGGCCTACGGAGGGCACCACGCTGGTGACAGAACTGCACACAAGGTGCTACAGTCTGGTTTTTATTGGCCTACTCTTTTCAAAGATGCACGTAAGTTTGTCCTTTCTTGTGATGAATGTCAAAGGATTGGTAACATTGGTAGACGTCAAGAAATGCCTACCAATTATTCACTTGCCATTGAACCATTTGATGTTTGTGGTTTTGATTATATGGGACCTTTTCCTTCCTCTAATGGGTACACTCATATTTTAGTTGTTGTCGATTAAGTTACTAAGTGGGTAGAAGCTATTCTAACTAGTAGTGCTGATCACAACACTTCTATTAGAATGCTTAAAGAAGTTATCTTCCCGAGGTTTGGAGTCCCTAGATATTTAATGACTGATGGTGGTTCACACTTTATTCATGGAGCTTTCTGTAAATTTCTAGCTAAATATAATGTTAACCATAGGATTGCATCACCTTATCATCCTCAGTCTAGCAGTCAAGTTGAATTGATTAACCGAAATAAAATAGATTTTGCAAAAGACTGTTAATAGATCTAGGAAGAATTGGTCTCAAAAACTTGACGATGCATTATGGGCTTATAGAACTGCTTATAAAAATCTTATGGGAATGTCCCCTTATAAAATGGTCTATGGAAAAAAAACATGTCTTTTACCTCTTGAGTTAGAGCATAAAGCTTATTGGTCCATTAAAGAACTTAACTATGATTTCAAACTTGCTGGTGAGAAGATGTTATTTGGCATTAGCTCTCCCACACATAGAAACTTGCCGGTCATCATCGATGGAGGGAGTTGCAACAAATTGGCTAGCATGGAGATGGTCGAGAATCCGTCTCTAACCACCAGACCACATCCTCATCCATATTACATCCAATGGTTCAACAACAGTGGCAAGGTTAAGGTAACACGTACTGTTCGTGTGCACTTCAGCATTCCTACATATTCTGATTATGTTGATTGTGGTGTTGTACCCATGCAAGCATGCTCCGTTTTACTTGGTAGACCATGGCAATTTGATAAAAATTCTGTACACCGTGGTAGGACAAATTAGTATACTCTTGTTCATAAGGATAAAAATACAACTTTGCTTCCTATGTCTCCTAAACATATTATGAAAGATGACATTGCTAGAGCTAGTAAAGCAAAACAGGAGCAAAGTAAGAGTGAAAATCAGATTGTGGCAAAGGAATCTGAGCAACATAATAAGCCTAATAAACCATCATCTAGTGTTGCATTTGAAATAAAATTGAAGAGTGGATGTTTACTTGCCCCTAAATCTGATATTACTGATTTGGATGTTACTACATCTGTTTGCTATGCTTTTGTGTGCAAAGAGGTATTATTTTCATTCGAGGACATGCCTCCCTCTTTGCCTCCTGCTGTCACTAACATTTTGCAGGAATTCGTTGACGTCTTTCCACAAGACGTGCCATGGGGATTACCACCTATTAGAGGGATTGATCATCAGATTGACTTAATTCCCGGTGCATCGCTACCCAACTGTACGCCATACCGTACCAATCCAGAGGAGACGAAGGAGATTACGTGTCAAGTACAGGAGCTGCTCGACAAAGGTTATATACGCGAATCCCTTAGTCCTTGTGTTGTTCCTATTATTCTAGTGCCGAAAAAGGATGGTACATCGCGTATGTGTGTTGATTGTAGAGGCATTAATAATATTACTATTCGTTATTGTCATCCTATTCCTAGGCTAGATGATATGCTTGATGAATTAAGTGGCTCTACAATTTTCTCCAAAGTTTATTTGCGTAGTGGATACCATCAAATTCCTATGAAATTGGGAGATGAATGGAAAATAGCATTTAAAACTAAGTTTGGATTATATGAGTGGTTAGTCATGCCTTTTGGGTTAACTAATGCACCTAGCACTTTTATGAGATTAATGAACGAGGTTTTACGTGCTTTCATTGAACGATTTGTGGTAGTATATTTTGATGATATACTGATTTATAGTAGATCTTTGGAGGAACACTTGGAACATTTACGTGTTGTTTTTATTGCTCTATGTGATGCACGTTTGTTTGGTATTCTTGGGAAGTTCACCTTTTGCACCGATCGAGTATCTTTTCTTGGCTATGTTGTTACTACATAGGGAATTGAAGTTGATAAAGACAAGATTGAAGCTATTGAGAGTTGGCCGCACAAGTGAGGAGTTTTGTTGGCCTCGCTGGTTTTTATAGGCGTTTTGTGAGAGATATCAGCACCATTGCTGCACCTCTCAATGAGCTTACAAAGAAGGATGTGCCTTTTTTTCGGGGCACCGCACAGGAAGAAGCCTTCACGGTATTGAATGATAAGTTAACACATGCTCCCTTACTCCAACTTCCTGATTTTAATAAGACTTTTGAGCTTGAATGTGATGCTAGTGGAATTGAATTAAGAGGTGTGTTATTACAAGATGGTAAACCTGTTGCATACTTTTCTGAAAAATTGAGTGGGTCTAGTCTGAATTATTCTACTTATGATAAGGAATTATATGCTCTTATTCGGACTTTGGAAACATGGCAACATTATTTATGGCCCAAAGAATTTGTTATACATTCTGATCATGAATCTTTGAAACGTATTAAAAGTCAAGCTAAACTGAACCGTAGACATGCTAAATGGGTTGAATTCATTGAGACTTTCCCTTATATCATTAAACACAAGAAGGGTAAAGAAAATGTTATTGCTGATGCTTTGTCTCGTCGTTATACAATGCTTACACAACTTGACTTTAAAATATTTGGTTTGGAGACCATCAAAGATCAATATGTGCATGATGCTGAATTTAAAGATGTGTTTGAAAGCACATTTGCTCCCTTGGTGGTTTTGGTAATTAATAACAACATATATGTCATTGAACTAATGTTTCCACTAAGTATGTTTCAGGAAAAGTTCAATGATGGGTTGGCAAAAGGATTGTGGAGAAACCCCTAGTTGCAAGGAATTGGATTGGCAAAAACTTCAAGCAAGAGGACTCTACTTTTAGTTTGTGAGAAATCACTTTGATTCCATAGGAAAGCCAATACTATTAAAAGGGGGTAAGGTACTGTTGGTGAACAAGATGCTCCACGTGCACAAGTCATAGTCACCAAAAACACCCACAAACTCTTCCACAAAAGTCCGTCCAGACCTATCATGAAAATCGGTGCTACCAACAATTTCACTCGGTCCCACCGATTCCCACCTCAAACAGACCCATGCCAAACCCTAGCACACCGGTGCAACCGATTCTGGTTCGGTGCCACCGAGTTCAGCTTGCCAACTTTCTGTTACCTCGATTCTAAAAATCGGAAATTCTGAGATTTTGGATCGACGTCACCGAGTTTTGGTAAACTGTCCGTTGGTCACCTAATCGGTACCACCGAGATTTATGTATCGGTCTCACCGAGATTCAAAAGTTGCTACCTTTGGAGCAACTCGGTACCACCGAGTTTTACACTTCGGTGTCACCGAGTTGGTCACTTTAGGTGTAACGGTTGGATTTTTGGGGATGCCTATATATACCCCTTCACCACCACCCACTCGACAAAGAAGCACTCAGAACTATTCCATACTTGCCCCATCCAATTTTTTGAGAGAGGGCCACCTACTCATGTGTTGAGATCAAGCCATTCCATTCCAACCATACGAATCTTGATCTCTAGCCTCCCCAAGTTGCTTTCCACTAATTCAATCTCTTCCACCAAAGCCAAATCTGTGAGAGAGTGATTGTGTGTTGAGGAGTCTATCATCTTGAAGCACAAGAGCAACGAGTTCATCAACATTACCGAGCCTATTACCTTTTGGAGGGTGGTGCCTCCTAGATTGGTTAGGTGTCGCTTGGGAGCCTCCTACTTCGTGTTGTGGAGTTGAACCAAGAAGTTTGTACAGGCAAGGAGGTCGCCTACTTCGTGAGGCTAGTCCTTCGTGGACGGAAGCCCTTATGGAATAGTCAAGGTTGCTACTTCATGGACCCTTATGGGTGGAGCCCTCCGTGGACTCTCGCGACCGTTACCCTCCGTGGGTTGAAGACTCTATAAACGTGGACGTACGATAGCACCACCTATCGGAACCACGGGAAAAATCTTCGTGTCTTCAAATTGCGTTTGATCTTCCTTCCTACCCTCTACTACATATGCTTGTTGTTACTTTCCGCTGCTATACTCTTAGACATGCATGTGTAGGGTGTACTTGAATTGATATAATCGCTAAAATCTGCCAACACTTAAAATTAGGAAAATGTAGAATTTTTATTTGCTCAAGTAGTCTAATCACCCCCCTCTAGACATACTTTCGATACTACAAGTGGTATCAGAGCTTTGGTCTCCATTGCATTGGTCTCACAACCTAGGAGAGTATGGCGTCTAGTGAGGGAAATTATCACCGTAGAGGTCCGTACTTTGATGGCACAAATTTTGCTAGTTGGAAGCACAAAATGAAAATGCATATTCTTGGTCATAACCTTGCCGTTTGGGCTGTTGTTCATGTTGGCTTGCAAGGTGAATTCTTTGGTGATGGAAAGGAACCGGATCGTGAAGCGACCGCGGAAGAATTGAAGATGTTGCAATACAATGCTCAAGCATGTGACATTCTCTTCAACTGCCTATGCCCCGAAGAATTCAACAAAATCAGCCGTCTTGAGAATGCCAAGGAAATTTGGGATACTTTGGTTGATATGCACGAAGGTACCGAATCCGTGAGAGAATCCAAGTTGGACGTTCTTCAAAGTCGGCTTGACAAGTTCAAGATGAAGGATGGTGAAGGAGTCGCTGAGATGTACTCTAGGATAGCTCTCATCACCAATGAGATTGCCGGCTTAGGAAGCGAGGAAATGACTGACAAATTCATCATCAAGAAGATACTTCGAGCTTTGGATGAGAGATACGACACCGTGTGCACATTGATCCAAATGATGCCCAATTACAAAGATCTCAAGCCTACGGAAGTCATTGGAAGGATTGTTGCTCATGAGATGACACTCAAGGACAAAGAAGAGCTTCACAACAAGTCTAGCGGTGTTTACAAAGCCATAAGTGATGCTCCCGCAACTTCAAGCGACAACCTTGTCACCAATGAAGAGATAAACCTCATGGTCAAGAAATTCAACAAGTTCTACAAGAATAGAGGCAAAGAACGAAGCTCCAACTCAAGATATGAAGAGAAGCGTTCATCTAGTCGTGACCGAAACTCCTACAATTGTGGGAAGCCCGGACACTACTCCAATGAGTGCACGGCTCCCTACAAACGAAGAGAAGAGTCACCTAGAAGACGAAGCTCAAGAGATGGATCACCTCGTAGAGAGAGAAGGAGTAGAGATGATCGTTATGAACGAAGACCCTCAAGGAGAAGTAGGGACTCGGAGAAGAAGGACAAGTATACCAAGAGCTACTCAAGAAGAAGACTTCAAGCTCATATTGGTGAATGGGTTTCCGGCTCCGAATCTGACAACCACTCTGAGAGAAGCTATCATTCCAACTCCGACTATACTCAAGATGAAGGTGTTGCCGGAATTGCACTAGTGACTACCAACTCCTATGATCTATTTGATTCACCAAATGAAGGGAGTGGAGGTTGTTTCATGGATAAAGGCCCCAAGGTATCACACCCCGAGTATCTTGATTTCAATAGTGATAAAGATGATTTACTTGAAGATGATGACTTGCTCTTTGATAAAACTAGTGATATTAGTCAAAATGAACTTGATAATTTTCATGGTAGTCAAGATAAGTCATGTGATGATGATAAGATGGAAATAGAATGACTAACTAAAGAATTAAACAATCTTAAGTTAGCCCATGAATCTACTCTAGAAGATCATAGAGATCTTGTAAGGACTCATGAGAAGCTACGCTTCGAGAAGCTCACTTTGGAGCAACAACATGAGTTTCTTAAAGCTATCAATGACGATCTTCGAAAGAAGACTTCATCTTATCTAGCCAAATGACTACTCTTGTCTACATTCATTCCACAAGTTAAGTCAAAGCAAACTAGTAACAAAGGCAAGAAAGGTTCTTCAACTAGTAGCAATAAAATTGATAAACCCAATGATATTTCTTCTAGTAGTTCTATTGATCCCACTAACACTTCTCTTAGCCAAGTCACACTTGAGCAAGAAAATGAACTTTTGAAAGGGACTATAGAGAAAGGTATCTACAAGAGACTTGCCAGGTGTAAGCAATTTGAGGAGATTGTACGCAAGCACGGAGGATACCGGAAGAACCATGGCATTGGCTACTTCAACGCAAATGGAGTTGAATGGGAAGAAGGTCAATACCCCAAGCCCAAGTTTGTTCCTCAAAGGGAGAAGTATGAACATACTCTTCCCAAGGGAACAAACACTCAAGATGACCTTCCACCACAAGACCACAAGCTCAAGGGCAAGGACAAGCTTCAATAGGACATTGAATCATATGAAGATGAATCCCAAGCTTTGGTGAAGTGGGTTCCCAAGGCTACTTCAAGCTCAACTTCTACAAGTGCCACTTCAACACCAAGGATCCCCATAAAGTTGATGTGGGTCCCCAAGAAGAATAACTAGAGAAGTTCTTGAGGGGTGACTCCGCCATTGAAATTCACTCACATTCATTATTGGCAAGAACTAGTTGCAATCAACGTCGACATCATGCAAAAGTTCAAGGAGTCACACATTCCCTCAAAGGTAAGCAAGGGACAAGGTAATCAACAAATCCATGGACATCATCATGTATGTTTTGCACTCCATGTCCATAGATATCTTTGTATTTGTCTCTTGTGTGTTGGGACTAACCCATGTAGGTGAGAAGAGTAAGGAAACAACAAGGATGCTCCCAACTCTTGGTGATCTTCATCAACCTTGAGCATCCACCACTACATCACCCACATGAAGTCTTCATTGACAAAACCCAAGGTTAGTTTATCCCTCCTATGGGGGATGTCACATCAAGGGGGAGCTTTACTCTAAGACTTGAGTTAAAGCATCTCTTAGAATGTGACAACATTAAATGCTTTATGTAAAAGTGGTAACCCCACTTGTGCTTAAACGATGAGTATGACCTATGATCAAGTATTCTTACTTGGCTCCTAAGTCAATATACTCATATATAGATGACTCCGTCATCGCCAAAATGCTTGATAGATGCTAGTATGTATGTGCATGTTTGCCATGATTTCATTTGACATCTTATTGTGTGAGCATGTTGGTCTGCATTTCTTTATTCATTCGAGGACATCCAATTGTTGCTATTTGGACTTTGCTTTTTCTTTTGCCAATTGGATGGACAAGAATGCCTAGGACCACTCTCTAGCTATCTATGCTTTCTCGTCTCATATTCCATTCTTGCCGCATCACAAAATTTGAACAAGGACTTTTCGATCTCTCTGTGTGAGGAGCACTCGGAGTTCCGTATCGACAAAGGACTGACCATTAAAACCTCCCAAGTGCACCTCGGTGAAACCAACTCAAACTTCTAGGTCTCACCGAATGCATAGGGTTGATCTGGTTTTCACACTCGGTATCACCGATTACATCTTCTCGGTTACACCGAGTTTCCCTGTCAGCTGACAATAGAGGAACTCAGTGACACCGAAAAGTTAGAACCGGTGTCACCGACAACCACGGGTATATAAAGAGGCGGACCCGACTTTTAAAATTACTTTCTCAAACGTCATCCCCTCCAAAACCCTAGCTGCCGAACAAGGACCCCTGGCCATCTCCTTCGTCTTCCCGAGCGCCTCCGCCGTTGGAAGTCCACGCCGTCGACGGAATCTTCACCACCGTCACCGCCGTAGCGAGATCGTCACCGAATTAGGGTACGGTTTCGACCCCTTGTGCGCTCCTCCCTCCAAATCTTGCGCATTAGGACTTTTCCATCGATAAGACAAGCTTTGAGATTGATCTATCCACAAGAACTTCCAGTAGAATAGCGAACGAAAGATTTTTTAGGGTTTGCCGTCTGCAACTTGAATCCCGGTGGAACCGATGCAAAAGAATCGGTAGCACCGATTCCCTTTTCTGGTCAACTGAGAACAACCTCGGTGAAACCGAGTGCCCATTTTCGGTGTCACCGAAAGTGGTGCCAAGTTTCTGTAATGCAGGATGTTTTTCTCGGTGGGTCCGAAAAGTTTGCCTCGGTTGTACCGATATTCACTTGGTAGAATGCAAATCTTGAGAAATTTTAGTTCAAATTTTTGAGAAAATTGTCTGCATTTTGTGATGACTCAACCCTTCCACTCTTCTATACTCTATTTCACAGGGTCAGAGATGTCAGGTTCTAATGATAGCCCGAATGACTTCAGAGAGAAAAGTGTTGACATGAGCTCAGGCACTAGTCCTGAAGGGAGCTATGATGATGTACCTAGCTCACCAGATCTGCCCAAAGATGCAACCAGGGCAAGAAGAAAGCTCAACTCTGATGAGGAGGATGAAGATTTTGTTCCAGAGGAGCTGCCCAAGAAAGATACAACTGTCAAGAGCACTGCTGCTGCCACTACATCCAAGAAGAAAGCTATAAGGAAGGAGTATGCAAACTCAGGGTCAGTAAGAGCACCAGAGAGTGCTAGGGCAACAATGACTGTTGAGCCCCCAAAGAAGTCTATGCCTAAGAAGGCAGGAGAGAACAAAAGCAGGAAGAGGATCATACATGTTGTTGGTAGACAAACCTCAATGTATGAAGACCCAGCTGAGGCTGAGGCTGAGGAGGAGGAAGAGCCAGCTACCAAGGCTCCTCCTAAGAAGAAGAAGAAGCTCATGGCTGATGCTATGCCTAAGGATACCTCATCCAAAGGCACCAAGACTGCCCCCAAGAAGGTTGCTGCTATTCCAAAACCCAAGAGGTTTTCCAGAGACATCCCAGCTACTTCCAAGAACAAGACTTCTACCTTCAGGGAAGCCGAGGATGATACACGGCTTGTTTTGATGAAGCTTAGACCACACCTTCCAGAGCACAATGCCAGCCATCCAGTTGCTGAGGACATGAAGAAGAGGAAGGACTCAGGTTTGAGAGAGTGGAGAGCTGTTGATCCTTACTCACAGAGGAGAAGGACAGCTGAGGACTACAGGTTCTACACAAAGGAGCAACAAGATTTCTATGAAATAGTTTTGCTTGACAAGAGCCCCGCAGTGAGTGACATGAGATATGTGGATTGGAAGCATACCAAGGACAATGAAGATTACTTTCCAAGTGTGCAAGATAATTTCCACTGCATTGGTCTTGATGAGTTTGTTGGTAAGGAGTTTACCGCTTGGAATGACGAGATGATCATGCAATTCTACTCCACTGCACATTTCTATGGAGATGGTAGGATTGTGTGGATGACAGAAGGCACCAGATATGAATCCACAGTTGAGGAGTGGGCTGCCATCTTAGGAGCTCCACAGGTGCAAGACGGAGACTTGGATGTGTACTCCGAGTCCAAGGCCAATCACAATGCTATGAAGAACATGTACAATGAGATCCCTGCTGCAAACTTGCCATCTCACAAGTTTGGATTCATTTACTTCCTCTAGGCTGGTCTACACACGATCAACACTATCTTAAGGCATACCTTGATGCCTAAGTCTAGAGATGAGAAGATGATAAGAGGATATTCTATCAACATGCTGCTCCATCTTGATCAACATACCAGATTCAGAGTGATGGGCTTGATAGTTGAGACAGTGAAGAGGACTGTTGCAGATCAGAAGAGGTCATGTGGATACGCTCCTTATATTCAGATGCTTATCAACTCCAAGCTGGAGAAGCACATATATGCACTTGATCGACCACATTTGCCACTCTTGCCAGAGCTAGAAGACAACGTCGTGGTGATGGACCCGGATCATCCCACCTCAGCTACAACACAGGCACAGGCAGAGGCAGCCAGAGACACTAGTTCTCAGGTGCCAAAGACTAAGAGTGAGCAGATGGATCTTCTCCTTAGCTCTGTGCTCAGAATGCAGAAGGACATCGGGAACATATTGAAGAACCAGGAGAGCCTCTCGAGGATTGTTGACACCAAATTCCATATTCTCAACAACAAGGTGGATGAGCTCACAGTGACTGTGAATGAGCTCAAGAAGGAAGTTGATGGCGTGCCCAGTCCCCACACTACTGATGATGATGAGGATAGTCCACCTCTCCGGACAGCCACTCAGTTCAGGACTCAGCCCAGATCTGCCACAGTGCCAGTTCCAGAGTCTAGACCTTCTTCATCAGCACCTGCCGCAGCTCCTTCAGCTCCTCCAGCACCTCCAGTTGCTACTCCGACTCCGTCCATGATGTCTGCAGACATCTTCGCTGATGCCGTTCTCTCAACTCCTTCATCGGCCACCGGAGGAAATCAGCCCCAGAAGAGCGCTTAGTTATATACCTTTGAACTTTTTGGTAACTTGTTGCCAAAGGGGGAGAAAATCTTTAGACCTCGAGAGAGAGAGAGAGAGCGTTGCTTCTTCTCGCTTTTCAAAACATTGATATCTTTTGGTTGATTTGCTTGTGTTAAACTTTGTTGGTGTTTGATCATACACTTGATGTGTATTGCTACTATTTCCTATCTTTGTGATGCTTATGAGATGATCATTCACCTTTACTTGATTGTGTTGTGCCATGATATTCATTTTTATTATTCTCGCACACCACCAAGTTGTATGTGACATGAAAGAGTGCCCCATGTACTTAATCGATTGTGCATTTGCATTCAAACGCAAATTCAATATAATGCACAAATTTAGGGGGAGCTCTTGCTTATCACATACTTCTCAAAGCGACGATTATATTCATTGATTATATCATATGTCGAAGCTTTGATCTATATGTTGTCATCAATTACCAAAAAGGGGGAGATTGAAACCACATTTGCTCCCTTGGTGGTTTTGGTAATTGATAACAACATATATGTCATTGAACTAATGTTTCCACTAAGTATGTTTCAGGAAAAGTTCAATGATGGGTTGGCAAAAGGATTGTGGAGAAACCCCTAGATGCAAGGAATTGGATTGGCAAAAGCTTCAAGCAAGAGGACTCTACATTTTACTTTGTGAGAAATCACTTTGAGTCCATAGGAAAGCCAATACTATTAAAAGGGGGTAAGGTACTGTTGGTGAACAAGATGCTCCACATGCACAAGTGATAGTCACCAAAAACACCCATAAACTCTTCCACAAAAGTCTGTCCAAACCTATCATGAAAATCGGTGCTACCAACAATTCCACTCGGTCCCACCGATTCCCACCTCAGACAGACCCATGCCAAACCCTAGCACATCGGTGCAACCGATTCTGATTCGGTGCCACCGAGTTCAGCTTGCCAACTTTCTGTTACCTCGATTCTAAAAATCGGAAATTCCGAGATTTTGGATTGGCGTCACCGAGTTTTGGTAAACTGACCATTGGTCACCTAATCGATACCACCGAGATTTATGTATCGGTCTCACTGAGATTCAAAAGTTGCTACCTTTGGAGCAACTCGGTACCACCGAGTTTTACACTTCGGTGTCACCGAGTTGGTCACTTTAGGTGTAACGGTTGGATTTTTGAGGATGCCTATATATACCCCTTCACCACCACCCACTCGACAGAGAAGCACTCAGAACTATTCCATACTTGCCCCATCCAATTTTCTGAGAGAGAGCCACCTACTCATGTGTTGAGATCAAGCCATTTCATTCCAACCATATGAATCTTGATCTCGAGCCTCCCGAAGTTGCTTTCCACCAATTCAATCTCTTCCACCAAAGCCAAATCTGTGAGAGAGTGATTGTGTGTTGAGGAGTCTATCATCTTGAAGCACAAGAGCAAGGAGTTCATCGACATTACCGAGCCTATTACCTTTTGGAGGGTGGTGCCTCCTAGATTGGTTAGGTGTCGCTTGGGAGCCTCCTACTTCGTGTTGTGGAGTTGAACCAAGAAGTTTGTACGGGCAAGGAGATCGCCTACTTCGTGAAGATCTACCCATAGTGAGGCTAGTCCTTCGTGGACGGAAGCCGTTATGGAATAGTCAAGGTTGCTACTTCGTGGACCCTTATGGGTAGAGCCCTCCGTGGACTCTCGCGACCGTTAACCTCCGTGGGTTGAAGACTCCATAAACGTGGACGTACGATAGCACCACCTATCGGAACCACGGGAAAAATCTTCGTGTCTTCAAATTGCATTTGATCTTCCTTCCTACCCTCTACTACATATGCTTGTTGTTACTTTCCGCTGCTATACTCTTAGACATGCATGTGTAGGGTGTACTTGAATTGCTATAATCGCTAAAATCTGCCAACACTTAAAATTGGGAAAAGGTAGAATTTTTATCTGCTCAAGTAGTCTAATCACCCCCCCTCTAGACAAAATTTCGATCCTACAGTGTTGGCGAATTGTAAAGAAGGGAGAACATGGAACAAGTTCATCATTAATGATGGATTTGTGTTTCATGCTAACAAGCTATGCATTCCAACTAGCTCTGTTTGTCTTTTGTTGTTACAGGAGGCGCATGGAGGAGGATTCATGGGACACTTTGGCATGAAGAAGATGGAGGACGTACTTGCTACACATTTCTTTTGGCCAAAGATGCGACGGGATGTTGAGCGTTTTGTTGCTCGCTGCACTACATGTCACAAAGCTAAGTCACGACTCAATCCTCATGGTTTATATATGGCTTTGCGTGTACCTAGTGTTCCTTAGGAGGACATATCTATGGACTTTGTTTTAGGTTTACCTCAAACAAAGAAGGGGAGGGATAGAATATTTGTTGTCGTGGATAGATTTTCAAAAATGGCACACTTTATACCATGTCATAAAAGTGATGTTGCTGCTAATGTTAGTGATTTGTTCTTTCGTGAAATTGTTCGCTTGCATGGTGTGGCAAATACAATTGTTTCAAATCGTGATGCTAAATTTCTTAGCCACTTTTGGAGATGTTTATGGGCTAAGTTGGTGACTAAACTGCTTTTTAGTACTACATGTCACCCCCAAACTGATGGACAAACTGAAGTAGTCAAAAGATCATTGTCTACTATGCTTAGGGTTTTTTTGAAGAATAACTTGAAAATGTGGGAAGAATGCTTGCCTCATACTGAATTTGCTTATAATCGTTCATTGCATTCTACTACTAAGATGTGCCCTTTTGAAATTGTGTATGGTTTCATACCACGTGCACCTATTGATTTGTTGCCTCTTTCATCTTCGGAGAAGGTAAATTTTTATGCTAAACAACATGCTGAATTGATCTTAAAAATGCATGAGGTAACTAAGGAAAACATTGAGCGTATGAATGCTAACTACAAACTTGCTGGAGATAAGGTAGAAAACATGTTGTCTTTGCACCTGGAGATCTCGTTTGGTTACATTTGCACAAGGATAGATTTTCTGATTTGCGCAAGTCAAAGCTAATGCCACATGCTGATGGTCCTTTTAAGGTGTTAGAGAAAATAAATGATAATGCATATAAACATGAGTTGCCTGCTGAGTTTGGGGTTAGTCCCACTTTTAACATTGCAGATTTGAAGCCTTATTTGGGTGAGGAAGATGAGCTTCCGTGGAGGACGACTTCATTTCAAGAAGGGGAGGATGATGAGGACATCAATACCATTGTTACACCCAGAACCCCTGCTGCTATACATCCTCGACCAATTACTAGAGCTCGCGCACGCCAATTGAATTACTGATACGTCTCCAACGTATCTATAATTTTTGCTTGTTCCATGCTGTTATATTATCATTCTTGGATGTTTTACAATCCTTTTATTACAACTTTATATCATTTTTTTGGGACTAACCTATTAACATAGTGCCAAAGTGCCAGTTGCTGTTTTTGCTTGTTTTTTACTTTGCAGGAAATCAGTACCATATAGAGATGAAACGTGCTACTTCTTGAGCTTGCGTTGGTTTTCCCTTGAAGAGGAAAGGGTGATGCAGCAAAGTAGATAAGTATTTCCCTCAGTTGTTGAGAACCAAGGTATCAATCCAGTAGGAGATACAAGCAAGTCCCCAATCTTCGCACCTACACAAACAATCAAACTCTTGCACCCAACGCTAAAAGGGGTTGTCAATCCCTTCACGGTTATTTGCAAGGATGAGATCTGATAGAGATTGATATAAAAGATTGCTAAAACAAAAAGTAAAACAAAAGTAAAAAGAATCCAGCAAAGTATTTTTGGTATTTTTGGTTTATAGATCTGAAAATATAATATGGAAAATAGACCCGGGGGCCATAGGTTTCACTAGAGGCTTCTCTCATGAAGGAAAATAATACGGTGGGTGAACAAATTACTGTCGAGCAATTGATAGAAAAGCGCATAGTTATGACGATATCCAAGGCAATGATTATGCATATAGGCATCATGTCCGTGTCAAGTAGACTGAAACGATTCTGCATCTACTACTATTACTCCACACATCGACCGCCTCCTGCCTGCATCTAGAGTATTAAGTTCATGAAGAACAGAGTAACGCAAGAGGTAAGATGACATGATGTAGAGGGATAAACTCAAGCAATATGATGAAAACCCCATCTTTTTATCCTCGATGGCAACAATACAAATACGTGCCTCGCTACCCCTACTTTGTCACTGGGTGAGGACACCGCAAGATTGAACCCAAAACTAAGCACTTCTCCCATTGCAAGAATTACCAATCTAGTTGGCCAAACCAAACCAATAACTCGAAGAGACTTGCAAAGATATGAAATCATGCATATAAGAATTCAGAGAAGATTCAAATAATATTCATAGATAAGCTGATCATAAACCCACAATTCATCGGATCACGACAAACACACCGCAAAAGAGTATTACATCGGATAGATCTCCATGAAGATCATGAAGAACATGGTATTGAAGAACAAAGAGAGAGAAGAAGCCATCTAGCTACTAGCTATGGACCCGAAGGTCTGTGGTAAACTACTCACGCATCATCGGAGGGGCAATGGAGTTGATGTAGATGCCCTCCGTGATCGAATCCCCCTCCGGCAGATTACCGGAAAAGGCTCCAAGATTGGATCTCACGGGAACAGAGGCTTCCGGCGGCGGAAAAGTATTTGCGTGGCTCTTTTTGGTATTGGGGGAATATTTGGGAATTTATAGGCTGAAGAATAGGGTTAGGAGGCCTGCTGGGGGGCCACAAGCCAGGGGGGTGCCCCCCTAGGGCGCGCCCTGGTGGCTTGTCGCCTCCCGGCAGGTCTCCTGCCTTCAGCTCCAAGTCTGGTAGGTTTCTTCTGGTGCAAGAAAAATCATCCCGAAGATTTTATTCTGTTTGGACTCCGTTTAATATTCCTTATCTGCAATACTCAAAAACAAGGAAAAAACAGAAACTGGCACTAGGCTCTAGATTAATAGGTTAGTCCCAAAAATAATATAAAATAGCATATTAATGCATATAAAACATCCAAAACAGATAATATAATAGCATGGAAGAATCAAAAATTATAGATATGTTGGAGACGTATCAAGCATCCCCAAGCTTAATTCCTGCTCGTCCTCGAGTAGGTAAATGATAAAAACAGAATTTTTGATGTGGAATGCTACCTAACATATTTATCCATGTAATATTCTTTATTGTGGCATGAATATTCAGATCCGCAAGATTCGAAACAAAAGTTTAATATTGACATAAAAACAATAATACTTCAAGCATACTAACAAGGCAATTGTGTCCTTTCGAAATAACATGGCCTCAGAAAGTTATCCCTACAAAATCACATGGTCTGGCTATGCTCCATCATCCCCACACAAAGTATCTAAATCATGCACAACCCCGATGACAAGTCAAGCAATTGTTTCACACCTTTTATGTTCTCAAACCTTTTCAACTCTCACGCAATACATGAGCGTGAGCCATGGATATAGCACTATAGGTGGAATAGAATATGGTGGAGGTTGTGAGGAAAAAGGAGAAGATAGTCTCACATCAACTAGGCGTATCAACGGGCTATGGAGATGCCCATCAATAGATATCAATGTGAGTGAGTAGGGATTGCCATGCAACAGATGCACTAGAGCTATAAGTGTATGAAAGCTAAAAAAGAAACTAAGTGGTTGTGCATAATGATGAAAAATTCCACTAGTTATATGAAAGTGACAAAATAGGAGACTCTCTATCATGAAGATCATGGTGCTACTTTGAAGCACAAGTGTGGAAAAAAGATAGTAGCATTGTCCCTTCTCTCTTTCTCTCATTTTTTTGGTGGGCATCTTTGGCCTCTTTTTTTTATTTGGGCTTCATTGGCCTCTTTTATTATTTGTAAAGTACGGAGACTCATCCCAACTTGTGAGGGAATCATAGCTTCCATCATCCTTTTCTCTCACGGGACAATGCTCTAATAATGAAGATCATCACACTTTTATTTACTTACAACTCAAGAATTACAACTCGATACCTAGAACAAAATATGACTCTATATGAATGCTTCCGGTGATGTACCGGGATGTGCAATGATCTAGCCTAGCAAATGACATCAAAAAACGGACAAGCCATGAAAACATCATGCTAGCTATCTTACGATCATGCAAAGCAATATGAAAATGATGGTGCGTGTCATGAAAAACGGAACGGTGGATGTTGCATGGCAATATATCTCGGAATGGCTATGGAAATGCCATGATAGGTAGGTATGGTGGCTGTTTTGAGGAAAGTATATGGTGGCTGTTTTGAGGAAGGTGGGTTTAATGCACCGGCGAAAGTTGCGCGGTACTAGAGAGGCTAGCAATGGTGGAAGGGTGAGAGTGCGTATAATCCATGGACTCAACATTAGTCATAAAGAACTCACATACTTATTGCAAAAGTCTATTAGTTATCTAAGCAAAGTATTAGATGCATGCTCCTAGGGGATAGGTTGGTAGGAGTTAACCATCGCGCGCTCCCGACTCTCACACAAAGGATGTCAATCATTAAACAAATCATGCTCCGACTTCGTTACATAACGGTTCACCATACGTGCATGCTACGGGAATCACAAACTTTAACACAAGTATTTCTACCAATTCACAATTACTCACTAGCATGACTCTCATATCACCATCTTTATATCTCAAAACCATATGCAAGGAATCAAACTTCTCATAGTATTCAATGCACTTTATATGAAAGTTTTTATTATATCCCTCTTGGATGCCCATTATATTAGGACTAAATTCATAACCTAAACCAATTACCATGCTGTTTAAAGACTCTCAAAATAATATAAGTGAGGTACGAGAGTTCAATTATTTCTATAAAATAAAACACCACCGTGCTCTAAAAAGATATAAGTGAAGCACTAGAGCAACATTGCCTAGCTCAAAAGATATAAGTGAAGCACATAGAGTATTCTAACAAATTCACGATTAATGCATGTCCCCCTCAAAAGATGTGTGCAGCAAGGATGATTGTGGCAAACTAAAAAGCAAAGACTCATATCATACAAGACGCTCCAAGCAAAACACATATCATGTGGTGAATAAAAATATAGCCTGAAGTAAATTTACCGATGGATTGAAGACGAAAGAGGGGATGCCTTCCGGGGCATACATAAGCTAAGGCTCTTTGGTATCCTTGAATATGGCTTGTGGTGCCTTGGGCATCCCCAAGCTTAGGCTCTTGCCACTCCTTATTCCATAGTCCATCAAATCTTTACCCAAAACTTGAAAACTTCACAACACAAAACTCAACAGAAAACTCATGAGATCCGTTAGTATAAGAAAAATAAATCACCACTTTAGGTACTGTTGTGAAATCATTCTTTATTTATATTGGTGTAATATCTACTGTATTCCAACTTCTCCATGGTTCATACCCCCCGATACAACCCATAGATACATCAAAATAAGCAAACAACCCAAAGAAAACAGAATCTGTCTAAAACAGAACAGTCTGTAGAAATCTATAGACTTCAAATACTTATGTAACTCCAAAAATTCTGAAAAATTAGGACAATCAGGGAAATTTGTATATCAATCTTGTGTAAAAATTTCAGATCAAAAGCATGTTCTAGTGAATTTACAAAATTCCTGTACTGAGAGCAAAAGTTTCTGTTTTTCAGCAAAATCAAATCACAATCACCGTAGACCATCCCAATGGTCTTACTTGGCTCAAACACTAATTAAAACAAGAAAACACAATTACTACAGAGGTAATAATGTGTAAAACACTCAAAAATGGAAGCAAAAACAAAATCATAAAAATAAAATTGGTTTGCCTCCCAACAAGCGCTATTGTTTAACGCCCCTAGCTAGGCATAACGCAATAGATCTAGGTATTGTCATAATAGTAAGGGAGATCATCCATGCTCATCTCATACTCCCTTCTTTCAGAGGCAAGTTTCCTTTGTGGCAAGCAAAAATAATCAAAAGGGCTAAATTTAATAGGATAAGGATCCTTGAGATCAAGTGCGGGAGGGATAGGTTCCTCCTTCGGCCCCTTATAATGTATAATCAATTCATCATTGTAAGCTTTCCTTTGGTGGAACGTCATAAGTCTATCTCTTAATATGAACTCTAATCTGTTGTTTTGTATAACAAAATTATCATTGAGTTCAGAAATCTTATCAACCAAAACCTCGATAGGAACCCTTTTTCTCAAATTTTCATTATAAGCAACATAATCCGGAGATTGCAATCTCATTATTTCTTCTTGATTAAAAAGGATCTCCTCTATGGGGGGACATCCACCATTAATTTTATAATGAGCAAAAATTTCGCTAGCCTCTTTCATGATGAATCTAAACTCGTGGGCTAGAAATATAGTGGCGGCACGCTTAACAGAAGAAAGCTGAATATTAGAGAACTCTAGAAAAATTCTTTGTATGCACGGATGCATATGAACAAATTGTCTCTCAAGTTCAATTATTAACAGTGTTATTGCGTTCGCAAGACTATTAGTTTTATTGAGAATAGAACCTCCTAAGGTAGGTAGCGTACCCGCACAAGTAAAGAAATTTTGAATAACACCTTTTCCAATAATATTACCACTACCAATGCGAATTTGTTTTGTATGTGTGATAGTAGGTTCTTCATGAGGGTCATTATTAACAAAGTTATCAAAATTCCCTTCAAGAGTATTACTATCCTTTTCAATGAAAGCCTCACCAGATTCAGACATGGTGGCAACGAATCGATCTAGCACACAAGCAAACAAAAAGCAAACGAAAAGACGAACGGAAGAAGGGCGAATAAAAAGGCAAATCTTTTTGGTTTTTTTCTGAAAATCATTTTAGAAGTGGGGGAGAGGAAAACGAGAGGCAAATGGCAAATAATGTAAATGCAAGAGATGAGTTTGTGATGGGTACTTGGTAGGCTTGATGTAGATCTCCCCGGCAACGGTGCCAGAAATCCTTCTTGCTACTTCTTGAGCTTGCGTTGGTTTTCCCTTGAAGAGGAAAGGGTGATGCAGCAAAGTAGATAAGTATTTCCCTCAGTTGTTGAGAACCAAGGTATCAATCCAGTAGGAGATACAAGCAAGTCCCCAATCTTTGCACCTACACAAACAATCAAACTCTTGCACCCAACGCTAAAAGGGGTTGTCAATCCCTTCACGGTTATTTGCATGGATGAGATCTGATAGAGATAGATATAAAAGATTGCTAAAACGAAAAGTAAAACAAAAGTAAAAAGAATGCAGCAAAGTATTTTTGGTTTATAGATCTGAAAATATAATATGGAAAATAGACCCGGGGGCCATAGGTTTCACTAGAGGCTTCTGTTGACGAAGAAATTGTTCCACGCAACACAAAATTGCACCGCGCAATGTATTGAATAACGGAGTCGCCAACCGCACTTTCGTGTACGATAAACGGATGCTTTACGGGCAAAGCAACAAAGAGGGTTCCTCAATTTCGGAGAGGAGAACGGATGCTTTTCGAGCAAAGCAAAAAAGGGTAAAACCTCGCCCTAGGGTTCTAGGGTTTGGCGAAAAAGACAGTAAACGAAAGGTAAAGGTACATAAAAAGTAGATTGTGTTTGATCGATTGTTGATCCCTTCATCGGCCGTCACCCCCAACATATATAAAGGGCGGCTGGACTTCCCGTACAAGTAAAGGATTTGTTTAAGCTTTCCTTACAAGAAAAGTATACCAAATCACGTCCTAGTACCTCTAAGCCTTTCCTAAGCTGGACTCCTATCCGGATTCGCATCACCTTCCCGTCCTGCTTCTTGTCGTGGCGAACGCGGGCCAATTCTTCAAACAAAGCCGTTTTGATGACTCTCCAGGCCCATCTTTAGCTTCAGGTCGGGATCTGACGGGCGACGAGTCCCCTGGTCTCTGTCTGGATTCTTACTTAAACCGGCAAGCCTTTGAGAACCGGTAAGCATTCATTTTCGCCTGAAACTATCTTTATAGCGTCACCTTCCCGGGACTATCATCAGGGTACCTTGCCGGGTCGCCTTGCCGGATTATCCCTTGCCAGGTCATCTCCTTGCCGGGCCATCTTCTTTGCCGATTGGGACATGGCAACTCCAGGTTTATCTTGATCTTCGATCTTTGACGGGCTGCCATCTTCTCGGGGTTACCATCAGGGTATCTTGCCGGGTCGCCTTGCCGGGTCACTGCCCAGATGGGTCTCCTTGCAGGGCTGTCGCTTCGCCGAATTGTCTCCTATAGGACTATCTCCTGCCGGGTCATCTCTTGCCGGACCGTCTCCTTGCCGGATCATCCCTTGCCGGGTCATCCCCTTGCTAGGTCATATTTCCTGCCGGGTCATTTCCCTGCTGGGTCATGTAATCGGCAAGCACTCACCGGCAAGCCTTTTGCACCGTCAAGCTTTCTGCACCGGCAAGCTTCTCGTGTTGGCAAATTTATCGCCGGCAAGCCTTTCTCAGCGGCAAGTTTCCACTTGGGCGGCAAGATTTCACCGGCAAGCCTTTCACGTCAGCAATATGAACTAAAAGATCTTCCTGCTTGAGTCCATCTTTACGGCATTTTGCATCGTGCCAAAATCAGGTGTCAACACATGCCCCCCTGTTTTTCGGCAAAGCTTGCATGCCGAAAAATAACTTGCGCCATGTTTGTTCTAAGGACGATGTCAACATTCCACCGGCCATCTATATTTCTCAGGGCGATTATCATGTTTTGGCCATGTTTAATTTAGGCTTCTTGCCACATGCTAGGATAGTACTTCTTTAGATATTTTCCATTGAGAGCTTTAGACAACTTCCCCCCTTGCAAAGATTGTACAAAATATGAATTGCCAGGAACAATCTCTACAACTTTATATGGACCTTCCCAACTTGGCGACCACTTGCCGAATTTTCTATCTTTATTTCCAATGGGTAAAATCGTTTTCCATACTAGATCTCCAATTTGAAACGATTTTTCTTTCACCCTTTTGTTATAAGCCTTGGCCACTCTCAATTTTTCTTTCTCAATCTCTCACAAAGTTTTTAATCTTTCTTCGGGAATACCATCTATTTTGTCCATCATTAAATCAGTGTACTCCACATCCGACAAATCATTTTGTCTGGCTACCCTAAAAGCTTGTAATTTAATTTCCACAGGTAACACCGCCTCCTGGCCATATACTAGCTCAAAAGGCGATACTTGAGTAGCTCCATGCTTAGATATTCTATGAGCCCATAAAGCTTCCGAAAGTACCTCGTGCCATCTTCCCGGATGTTCCTCAATCTTCTTCTTGATGAGCCTGATTAAAGTTTTATTGCTAGATTCGGCCTGTCCATTAGCTTGAGCATAATAAGGCGACGAATTTAACAACTTAATCCCATAAGATTCGGCAAACTCACGAAATTGATGAGACAGAAAAGAAGCACCTTGATCAGTAGTCAAAGTTTGAGGAATACCGAATCTATGAATAATATGCTCCAAAACAAAATTAATCACTTCTCTATGAGTCATATTTCTTAAAGGAATCGCTTCTGTCCACTTGGTGAAATAATCAGTGGCTACTAGGACGAAGCGATGTTGTTTAGAAGATAAAGGATGTATTTCTCCAATAAAATCTAAGCCCCATCCTCTAAACGGCCATGGCTTAATTATGGGATTCAACATAGCCGCGGGTGCTAACTGTATATTGCCAAACTTCTGACAAGCCTGACAGCCTTTATAATAACGGAAGCAATCTTCTAACAGAGTCGGCCAATAAAAACCTGCTCTTTTTATCAACCACCGCATCTTATGAGCCGACTGGTGTGTCCCACATATGCCTTCATGCACTTCACCCATGGCTAATTTGCATTGGTCAGAATCCAAGCATTTTAACAGTAGCCCATCTATAGTTCGGCGATGTAACTCGTCGTTAAACAGAGTATACTTCAAAACTTGCGGCCGAACCTTTGTATCCCTGGTTTGGCTTGGATCTTTTAAATGATTAATCAAAGGAATTCTCCAATCATTTGGCTCTACATTATTTGCTAATTCGGTTGTTTGTGACTCATGTACCAAATCTACACCACATGGTACAACCAAATGTTGAACCGACCCAAAACCAGGTATATCACGCGGCAAAGGATCCAACACGGGCTTGCCGGACTCTCTAGTCTTGCCGGGTTCGCCAGGCTCGCCGGAGAAAGATCTGCCGGGCCTACTTGCACCGAGCCTGCCGGGCTTACCGGGCTTGCCGGACTTGTCAACATGCATCGGTCTGTTTAATATAAAAAACATCCCTCTACTGATGTGATAACCAGATGCTTGCTGTGCTAAACAATTAGCTCTAGAATTTTCTTCTCTAGGTATATGATGAATGGTGAATGTATCTAGAGATTTAATTATGTCTAAACATCGGTCCAAGTAACTATTTAACAATCCATCAAAACACTGGAACTCGCCTTTAATTTGTTGCACTACCAGAAGCGAATCACCAAAAGCATGTACATCTTTAACACCCATATCCAGTAAATTTTGCAATCCAAACAAAAGAGCCTCATACTCAGCTTGGTTATTTGTGCAAGGATATTCTAAACGAACCGATGTCTCATATATAACATTATTAGGAGAAATCAAAACACTGCCAACGCCTTGCCCTTCTCTACAAACCGATCCATCAAAATAAAGTTTCCATGGGCATATGCTAACATAATTAATATCTTCCTCATCTCTAACTCTATGATCAACAATGAAGTCGGCGATAACTTGACCTTTCATAGCACGCAACGACCCATATGTCAAATCATACTCTATTAGCGCATAAGCCCATTTACCAATCCTACCACTAAGAATCGGTTTTTGCAACATGTGTTTAACTACGTCGGTTTGACAAGCTACTACACAAGTACTGGACAGCAAATAAGGTCGAAACTTAGTACATGCATAATATAAGGATAAGCATAATTTCTCAATAAACACGTACCGAGTTTCGGCGTCAATCAAACGGCGACTTAAATATGATATGATGTACTCCTTCCCGTCATCTTCTTGCGCCAGCACCGCGCCGATCACTCTGTCTTGTGCAGCAATATACAATTTGAACGGCGCACCAGATTTGGGTGCACGCAATACCGGAGGATTCAACAAATATCTCTTTATGTTATTAAAAGCCTCCTCCTGTTCTGCCCCCCAAGTGAATTCGGCTTCATTCTTTAGCCGAAGTATTGGAGCAAACGATTCAATCTTCCCCGCCAAGTTAGATATGAATCGTCTCAAGTAATTGATTTTTCCCAATAACTTTTGCACATCTCTTTTGCAAGTCGGCTGCTCTAGATTTTTAATTGCCTCCACTTTCTTAGGGTCAATCTCTACACCACCTTCATGAATTATAAACCCCAAGAATTTTCCAGCCGACACGCCAAAAGCACATTTAAGAGGATTCATCTTTAACCCATACCGGCGCATTCTTTCAAAACCGAGTCATAAATCGGCAAGATGATTTTCAAACCCATCCGATTTAACAACTATATCATCAATGTATATTTCTAATATAATGCCAAGAAGGTCATGAAAAATTAGATTCATGGCACGTTGATATGTAGCACCGGCATTCTTTAACCCAAAAGTCATGACTACCCACTCAAACAAACCGACAAAGCCAGGACACCGAAAAGCAGTCTTAGACATGTCCTTTTCGGCCATAAAAATCTGATTATATCCAGCATTGCCATCTAAAAAACTGATTATTCTATGTCCCGAAGCATTATTAATAAGGATGTCGGCGATAGGCATAGGATACTCATCTTTCGGAGTAGCTTTATTCAGGTCTCTAAAATCAACACATATTCTAATCTTGCCGGTGCCCTTCTTTTCAACAGGAACAATATTAGACACCCAATCTGCATATCTACATGGCCGAATAAACTTTGCTTTTATCAACCGATCAACTTCCTCTTTGATGCGGTCATACATATCAGGATTAAAATTCCTACGAGTTTGTTTATACGGCCTAAAACCAGGTTTGATAGGTAATCTATGTTCCACCAAATCTCTATTCAAGCCAGGCATCTCGGTATAGCTCCAAGCAAAGCAATCAACAAATTCTTTAAGTAACTTAGTTACCTTGCCTTTCTGATCGGCCTCCAAGTTAGCATTGACGAATGTAGGTCTCGGGGTGCTTCCATCACCAATATCTATTTCTTCAAGTGGATCAGCCGATGAGAACCCATGCCCAAGCTTGTCCATGTCTTCAAATTCTTCAATAGTTTCATGCATATCGTTCTTGCCGGAACGATACTCTTCTGTACGTTTTTGTAACCATCCAATGCTATCTTCTTTATTCATCATTTACATAGATAGATCATTAAGCCGAGCTACATCGGCCGGCTGTACATTTATAGGCACGAAATCATCTCTACCTATACTAATGTAATCATAATCCGATAGATCTCTACCGGTCAAGCATCGCATATCACCAAGTTGCCAATCAACTGGTGCTTCCGTCAAGGCTATGCAAGTCGAGTCGTCTGCCCTAATCACTTCCACCTCATCATCTACCCATTGAATCAAGCACTGAT
Source organism: Elymus sibiricus (assembly GCA_039707655.1). Lineage (NCBI taxonomy): Eukaryota > Viridiplantae > Streptophyta > Magnoliopsida > Poales > Poaceae > Elymus > Elymus sibiricus. The sequence continues at coordinate 130,359,951 of CM077667.1, forward strand.
GCAAAGTAGATGGGATGCACCAATTCGCATGAATCCAGTCACGCCCCAACAGAACATTGTATCGACCTTTGACATCAACTACAAAGAAAGCAGTCGGCAAGGTTTTGCTTCCGACTGTAAGCTCCACAGATATAACGCCCTTGGCTTCAGCTAGCTCTCCTGAGAACCCACTGAGTCCCATGTTGGTCTTCATCAGCTCGTTCTCCTTTCGGTTCAGTTTGGAAAACACCGAAAGAGGCATGATGTTAACACCTGCGCCGCCATCGACAAGCATACGCCCAATGGGCTTGCCGTCAACATGTCCCCTAATGAATAGCGGTTTCAAGTGCTTGTCGGGCTTCTCTGGTTTCTCAAACATAGCTTTACTCGGCCCAAGCACCAACTCGGCAACCTCAGACTCAGGCGCACGGAACTCGGCGGGCAACGCAAAAACCATGTTAATATCCATATCAGTGAATGTATCGTTGCTATTCTCTGAGTTGGTACTACCTTCCAAGTTGACGCAGTCAGCCTTGTCACCTGTCATGTCATTGTCTGAGTATTTGCCATCATCTTCTGGGTTGTGTGCAGCATCTTCCGAATAACTGGTGACTGCCTCAACCGAGCCTGCGGGAGCATCAACTGAATTATCGGCAACGCCCTTTTCTTTCCACGCCAAGCTTGCCGGGGTATGGTTCCCGATAGGCACATGTTGTACCTTTTGCTTTTCCTTCCACGCCAATCGGGGTATCATTGGTTTCTCTTTATTGAATAGCTCGTCCCGCTCCTTTTCGGCTGTCTCTTCTCTGATCTCCAATGCTCGCAGCCGCTGCACTCGGCGTTTCTGAGTGTGATTCAGTCCTGTCGGACACCATCGAGGTTCTGGTTTAGTCCCTGGAGCAACAGATTTACTGCCCCCCGAGTTACTCGGCTGGTATTGACTTCCTCCTGAGTATCTCGGCAAAGAGCTTGCCGGGTGAAAAGCTTGCCGGGCAAAAAGCTTGCCGGCATACTTGCTGCCCCCCGAGTAACCCGGCCTGTATTGAGTAACAGGAATGTCTTTCCTATGACGAGATACACTCCCTATCGCAAACTTCTGGCTCCCGCTGGAATTCGGGTTCTCACCTTGATTGAATGAGCCAAAAGTAACGGGAGACTGACCAGGGGATATATATGGACCGTTTTCTCTGATGAGTGGATCGATAATCACGCCAACCGATCCAGCTTTCTGAGTCACGCCGGAAGATACAGTATGTGCATCGGCATCTCTCCTTTGAACCGAATTATCTTTCAACTCGGCAACGTCCTTTCTTCCTGAATCGTTCCCGGCGACTCCAGCCAGTTGACTTTGTCCGATTTCCTTCATGGACTTGCGCACCCAAGTGAGCCTGTGACCAGTACTGTTTCTGCCATCCATCTGGCGCACCGGCGACCGATTCCCTCGAATCGTGTCTTCATTGAAACGAGTTCTTTTCTGACGCACTGGTCCCCTGTGCATAGCATTCGGCTGATTCCATTCTGGCTGAAAATAACCCGGTGGTCCCATAGTGTATGGTGCCCATGGATTAAACCCCCACGGAGGACACGAAGGAAAATACGGACGCATAGGAGGTGGGCATCCCCAATAAGCCGGTTCCATTGGGAAACACGGCTGCTGTTCGCCTTGCCGGGTCGTCTGGCAGGTCATCTTGCCGGGTCGTCTTGGCGGGCTGTCTCCTGCCGGGTCGTCTCTTGCCGGGTCGTCTCTTGCCGGGTCGTCTCTTGCCGGGCCATAACCCTGACCAAACCCAGAAGGAGATCTCGGACGCTTAACTCCTCCAAGCCGATTGAACACATTGTTGTTTCTATGTGAAGTGTATTTTTCCAACAGCATGCTAACAGTCGGCTTTGGCCTTGGACCTTGCTTTCTCCTTCCATTAAACTTCCATACTCCAACCTCTGGATTCTTGGGTTTAACCATTCTTGGCGGAGCATTCTCATCAACAGTATTTTTTTCCTTGGCTGACTCGGTCTGATCCGACCGAATTAGCATCTTCTTGCCGTCAAACTCGATCACATTAATACGGAAAGGATCACTATCGAGTTTCATCTTGGCATCTTCTGTGAATGTCAATCGTCCCTCGTTGATGGCCGATTGCACCTATTGACGAAAAATATTACAATCATTAGTAGCATGTGAAAAGGAGTTATGCCACTTACAGTAAGCTTTTCGTCCCAATTCTTCCGGAGATGGGATCACATGACCTCCTCTCAATCTGATCTGTTTCCCTTGCAACAGCATGTCAAAGATCCTATCACACTTGCTAACATCAAAAGTATATTTAATCTCTTCTTTCTTAGCAGGTGTAGGTCTTAAAGCAGGACATGCAAAAGGTTTGGACTTTGGCGTTTGAATCCACTCGGCTACACATATGTCTAACTCATCATCACTAGCCGAATCACTTGCACACTCTAAAGTGTTAACAGCAGGAATAACCTTATCTTTGTTTTTGTTATCCCTAAACCGACTAGATTGCTTAATTTCCCTAGCTCGGTTTTCCTGCGCCAAAGCCTTTTGTAATACTTGGTTTACATCTAAAAATTCTTGCCCTTCTAGCTTATCTTTAATGTGAGCAAGCAAACCCAAAAAGGCTAGATCAGCCAAGTCTTTTTCGGCTATAGTTAAGCTGTAGCAGCGGTTCTTTACATCCCTAAACCTTCTAATGTAATCATGCACCGGCTCATTATACTTTTGCCTAACCATAGTCAAGTCAGAAAGCCGAAGCTCAGTTTCACCACTGTAGAAGTACTCATGAAATCGCTGCTCTAATTGTGCCCATGAAGAAATAGAGTTAGGAGCAAGGGATGAAAACCAAGTAAATGCAGTTCCAGTTAAAGACAAAGGAAATAGTCTAACCCTATAAATATCTGAATTACCAAACTCACTGCATTGTGCTAGGAACTGTGCCACATGTTCAACAGTAGATCTGCCACCTTCCCCGGTGAATTTAACAAAATCAGGAATCCTAACACCTCGAGGATAAGGAGTGGATTCAAAGTACTCGGGGTATGGCTTCTGATAGATACGTGTTGTACCTTTTGGCGCTAAACCGTATTGACTCAGTATGTCACTCATCTGATCCTTTACACTAACATAGGTTTGTGGAACAGCGGCATGCGGCGGATTCTCCGGCAACACGGTTTGAGCATATGAAGTTTGCAATGGAGTATCATTAACATGTGAATCAAGTACCGGCCCATATGGAATCCCGGTACTGGCAGCTGCCGGCATAGTCTCCGAACTACTTACAATTCGGTAAGGGTTCGTACCGGATTGATTGTAACCCGGCGGGTTTACGCCGAGTTGGTTGTAACTCGGTGGTGAGTTTTCTCCGAGTCGATTGTAACTTGGTGGCGTGGTATACGCTACTGTTTGATAGTAGGGTTGCTGCAGATTTGAATTCAAAACCCTACTTCGGTTATTGCTGTCATAAGTTTGTGCAACCGAAGTAGAAACAATAGGAGGAGCAACACTAGGAATAAAATTATGGGCCGAACTATTAGTATAGTTTCGGCCACTTGGATCATTATTTAGAGCAACATGATTTTGATCTATGCTAGCCGATGCATGTTCAACATGTTGCCCTAATGATTGAATATGATGAGATGAAACAATTCCTAAATCTTTACTAATTTGCTCTTTAAGCTCCTCAAATTTATCAGCCATAGATTTGGAAAGTTCTTGCATCGTATTTGTCATGCTGGACCCAAACTTGCAAGCTACAGATGCATCAATTAGATGAGCAAGTTCTTCGTTTGATTGTTTTACCTCAGTGCCGAGTAGATCTGGATTACTCGGCATAACACCTGGCGTAGACACCTTCTTAACAACACCGTTCCGAGTCTTCTGGAATCCTACCAGCATCATCTTCCTCTGCTCTTCAAGTATGCGTTCAATCTCCAGTCGGTCTTCTTCCGAGAGATCTTCCATTGCGGCAGGGATGACGTTGTCGGGGTTGACGTCGTTGTTGTTGTTGGGATCGGTGACCATCTTGTCGAGTGGATGTTGCCCTTGTTCTTCTTGTCGCCGAGTAGATTGGAAGTACTCGGCGTTCTTCGTCCCCAGCGGAGTCGCCAATTTGTGTTGACGAAGAAATTGTTCTACGCAACACAAAATTGCACCGCGCAATGTATTGAATAACGGAGTCGCCAACCGCACTTTCGTGTACGATAAACGGATGCTTTACGGGCAAAGCAACAAAGAGGGTTCCTCAATTTCGGAGAGGAGAACGGATGCTTTTCGAGCAAAGCAACAAAGGGTAAAACCTCGCCCTAGGGTTCTAGGGTTTGGCAAAAAAGACAGTAAACGAAAGGTAAAGGTACGTAAAAAGTAGATTGTGTTTGATCGATTGTTGATCCCTTCATCGGCCGTCACCCCCAACATATATAAAGGGCGGCTGGACTTCCCGTACAAGTAAAGGATTTGTTTAAGCTTTCCTTACAAGAAAAGTATACCAAATCACGTCCTAGTACCTCTAAGCCTTTCCTAAGCTGGACTCCTATTCGGATTCGCATCACCTTCCCGTCCTGCTTCTTGTCGTGGCGAACGCATGCCAATTCTTCAAACAAAGCCGTTTTGATGACTCTCCAGGCCCATCTTTAGCTTCAGGTCGGGATCTAACGGGCGACAAGTCCCCTGGTCTCTGTCTGGATTCTTACTTAAACCGGCAAGCCTTTGAGAACCGGTAAGCATTCATTTTCGCCTGAAACCATCTTTATAGCGTCACCTTCCCGGGACTATCATCAGGGTAACTTGCCGGGTCGCCTTGCCGGATTATCCCTTGCCAGGTCATCTCCTTGCCGGGCCATCTTCTTTGCCGATTGGGACATGGCAACTCCAGGTTTATCTTGATCTCCGGTCTTTGACGGGCTGCCATCTTCTCGGGGTTACCATCAGGGTATCTTGCCGGGTCGCCTTGCCGGGTCACTGCCCAGATGGGTCTCCTTGCAGGGCTGTCGCTTCGCCGAATTGTCTCCTATAGGACTATCTCCTGTCGGGTCATCTCTTGCCGGACCGTCTCCTTGCCGGATCATCCCTTGCCGGGTCATCCCCTTGCTAGGTCATATTTCCTACCGGGTCATTTCCCTGCTGGGTCATCTAATCGGCAAGCACTCACCGGCAAGCCTTTTGCACCGTCAAGCTTTCTACACCGGCAAGCTTCTCGTGTTGGCAAATTTATCGCCGGCAAGCCTTTCTCAGCGGCAAGTTTCAACTTGGGCGGCAAGATTTCACCGGCAAGCCTTTCACGTCAGCAATATGAACTAAAAGATCTTCCTGCTTGAGTCCATCTTTACGGCATTTTGCATCGTGCCAAAATCAGGTGTCAACAGCTTCTCTCATGAAGGAAAATAATACGGTGGGTGAACAAATTACTGTCGAGCAATTGATAGAAAAGCACATAGTTATGACGATATCCAAGGCAATGATTATGCATATAGGCATCACGTCCGTGTCAAGTAGACCGAAACGATTCTGCATTTACTACTATTACTCCACACATCGACCGCCTCCTGCCTGCATCTAGAGTATTAAGTTCATGAAGAACATAGTAACGCATTAGGTAAGATGACATGATGTAGAGGGATAAACTCAAGCAATATGATGAAAACCCCATCTTTTTATCCTCGATGGCAACAATACAAATACGTGCCTCGCTACCCCTACTTTGTCACTGGGTGAGGACACCGCAAGATTGAACCCAAAACTAAGCACTTCTCCCATTGCAAGAATTACCAATCTAGTTGGCCAAACCAAACCAATAACTCGAAGAGACTTGCAAAGATATGAAATCATGCATATAAGAATTCAGAGAAGATTCAAATAATATTCATAGATAAGCTGATCATAAACCCACAATTCATCGGATCTCGACAAACACACCGCAAAAGAGTATTACATCGGATAGATCTCCATGAAGATCATGAAGAACATGGTATTGAAGAACAAAGAGAGAGAAGAAGCCATCTAGCTACTAGCTATGGACCCGAAGGCCTGTGGTAAACTACTCACGCGTCGTTGGAGGGGCAATGGAGTTGATGTAGATGCCCTCCGTGATCGAATCCCCCTCCGGCAGATTACCGGAAAAGGCTCCAAGATTGGATCTCACGGGAACAGAGGCTTCCGGTGGCGGAAAAGTATTTGCGTGGCTCTTTTTGGTATTGGAGGAATATTTTGGGAATTTATAGGCCGAAGAATAGGGTTAGGAGGCCTGCTGGGGGGCCACAAGCCAGGGGGGCGCCCCCCCCTAGGGCGCGCCCTGGTGGCTTGTCGCCTCCCAGCAGGTCTCCTGCCTTCATCTCCAAGTCTGGTAGGTTTCTTCTGGTCCAAGAAAAATCATCCCGAAGATTTTATTCCGTTTGGACTCCGTTTAATATTCCTTATCTGCAATACTCAAAAACAAGGAAAAAACAGAAACTGGCACTAGGCTCTAGATTAATAGGTTAGTCCCAAAAATAATATAAAATAGCATATTAATGCATATAAAACATCCAAAACAGATAATATAATAGCATGGAACAATCAAAAATTATAGATACGTTAGAGACATATCAAAATGCTGCGGGGATTTTTGTGGATTTTTTACGGACCAGAAGAAACCAGATGGGCCAAAGAACACCAGAAGAGGGGGCCCAGGGTGGCCAGCACCCACATGGGCGCGCCAGAGGCCCCCTGGCGCACCCTGGTGGGTGCTGGGCACCTCCGGCACGCCCTCAACCGACTATCGTGCCTATAAATTCCCTGGAAATCCAAAAACCCTAGGGGAGTGTGACGCCCCCAATTTCGACCGTACGCTAATCATACACGCAAATGCGTACGACCAAGATTAGGGACTCACTGATCGATATCGCAACACAACACTAGACACAAATTAAAGTCATACAACTTCATATTACAAGCCAGGGGCCTCGAGGGCTCGAATACAAATCTCGACAAGCACGAGTCAGCGGAAGCAAATAATATCTGAGTACAGACATAAGTTAAACAAGTTTTGCCTTAAGAAGGCTAGCACAAACATAAGCAACGGATCGAAAGAGGCGAGGCCTCCTGCCTGGGAGCCAACCTAACTACTCCTGAGCGTCGGCACTCTCCACGTAGTAGTAGGTTCCGGCGGTGGTGTAGTAGTCGTCTCCGGTGTACTCCATCTCCTGGGCTCCATCGTCTGAATGCAGCAATCGAATCGAGGGGGAAAGAGAAAGCAAAGCAGCGGTGAGTACTCATCCAAAGTACTTGCAAGACTGACATCTGAACTATGCTAAGTATGCATCAGTATCGAGGAATGGGGTTATATCTGGGCTGACTGCAGAAAGCAAGAATAGGGGGACGGCCTAGTCCTATCGAAGAATAGCATCTTCAGGATCTTGCAGCATTAGAAGAGAGTAGACTGGTATCTCAAATATAGCCATATTATTGTAGCAAAATTTTATTAAGTAAATCACGCCCAGAGATTCTTCCTCGACTCCCTGCGAGGAAGCAATCCCGGAGCCAACATTCATTTCAATTTAAAGTCACAATTTTAGTTGTAGTATATCAAGGTATAACTCCAAGTCGTCCTGTTACCGTGGACACGGCTATTCGAATAGATGAATTCATCCCTGCAGGGGTGCACCGCATTTCCAACACGCTTGATCACCTCCGGCCGGACACACTTTCCTGGGTCATGCCCGGCCTCGGGATATCAACACGTCGTCGCCCCACCTAGGCTCAACAGAGAGGCCAGCCCGCCGGTCTAAATCCTAAGCGCGCAGGGGTCATGGGCCCACTCACCCTTTGCACTCCTGCACGATGCGAACGCGGCCGAGGTCAGCCCTAGCACACTCTAGTCCAAGAGCTGTACCGTCCAGGCCACTCGGGCGCGCGCCGCTCCATTGCTGACGTCCGAAGAGCTTCGGCTGATACAACGACGCTGAGTACCCATAACTTCTCCCACGTGAAGGTTTGGTGCGTAAAAGGTCAATCGACCAACTCAGATCAAATACCCAACCCATTAGCATTTTATTAATGCGGGGCAAGCGCGACCCTTGAAGTGCGGTCCCGTCGCCCCGTCTCAAGGATGTGTGGCAAGGGCCTCTCCTGCGCATCCACGCCTCATCATCATCAAACCGTGGGTACCCCTCAGGGCCGACCCATCACCAACATGTTTCTATAACCAGGTCATAGTAACTGTGTGTATAAAACATCGAGGCGGAACCTGAGGAATCACCCTCAAAAGGTCCCGCTCGATGAAACCGTCAAGGTGGACTTAGAGGAATCACCCTCGAGGGTCCCACACTTAAGGGGTTGCACGACAGAGTCATCGTCGGGAGTGGTGAAGGAGGAATCACCCTCGATAACCACGACCGACTGGCTGCACTACAGAGTTAGCATCATGAGTACTTCACGAGGTGTCACCCTCGGTACTCGATAGTAGCTCTGCAGAGTCGTACAACAAAGGGGTGTGCGGTGATGTGAGGGGCCTGGCTTGTCGGTCAGTTGACCGGGTCTTCGAGTCGCCGATGAAGAAGCTGGGCCAACTGGGACTAAGGGGTCACTGGGGATCTATTGATAAACCTATACTAAGCAGTTGATATAACAGCAGGTATAGTAGCAGTTTATCAAAAACAGGCTATGCATCAGAAATAGGAGCTAGCTGATACAGTAGCAAAATCTAATGCAAGAATGAGAGGGAAAGAAATGGGCGATATCGGAATGCTCAAGGGGGGGTTGCTTGCCTTGCTGCTCTGCGGCAAAGGCCTGATCGTCGGCGGTGTAGTCGTACCCGGCAGCACCATCAGTCTCGGGGTCTACCGGTAAGAAGAGGGGGGAGAAACAATAAATATAAAGCAGACAAATGCATCACGATGCATGACATGGCAATATGCAGAACTAGGCATGCACTAACGCAGTATTACACGTTGCAGACGGATCGGAAGAATATCTGACGATATTTTCCGGGTCTCGGGCTACTACCGTACAGATGATCCTAATGCTAAATGTCCATGTTCATCATGCTAGGAGCATGTGACAGATGAATGGACATCGTATTTGGATTCGTGGGATTTTTCTGAACAACTTTCATGTATAAAACTTTTTCATCCGAGTTACGGATTATTTTATATTAAATTTTAAAGTTTTATTAATATTCTGGAATAAAACAGATTAAATTTAATTCGGAAATAGAATTATGACATCAGCATGATGTCATGCTGACATCAGCAGTCAACCCAGCTGTCTCAGGTCAAACCTGACAGCTGGGCCCCACCTGTCATAGACAGTGGGCTAAACAGAAATTAAATTAAACTAAAAAGGTTAATTAAATGGGTGGGCCCCATCTGTCATAGTCTAATTAGTCTAAATTAATTATTCCCATTTAGTTAAATATGTCATTAGGGTTAATTTAAACCTGGGCCCACATGTCAGTGGCCCAGGTGGGGGACTGGCCCACTGGCAGTGACTGGGCACTGCCCAGTCAGCCAGTTGCCCACGGTCAACTAGTCAACAGGGGGCCTGGGGCCACAGGTCAGTGACCCTGGCGGTGGCCCCAGTCCAACCACGTCAGCGACGGCCGACGTTCGTCGCCGGAGCAACTCCGGCGAGCTCCCGAATCGCCGGCAAGGCTCGGGTTTCGCCTACGGTGGGCCAAATCGGGCGTTCTTTGGCGCGTTCGCGAGCTAGTGCTGCCGCCGATCCATTTCGGCCATCGATGCGAGCTGTGGTGGTCTGTCGCGTCGCCGGCGTCACGCCGTGGCGGAGGCCGGTTCGGGCGGACGGCGAAACAACAGCTGCAGCGCGCGGGGGTCGTACCTAGCGCATGGGATCGACGTAGGGGAGCACCATGGAGCACGCCGGCAGCACGCGCGGGTGCTCAACGGCACGCCCGGCCCGTGTCCGACAACAATGGCGGGCGGTGGAGCTCGGTTACGGTGGGGGCTGGCTACGGTGACCTACAGGGGCGCCGAGAGGGAGAGGGAGATGCGGGGGAGCTCACTGGCGATGATGAGAAGGCCCGGTGAAGCCGGAGTCCACGGGGAGGAGCGAATCGACGGCGGCGTCAGCTCGGGTCCGAAGCGGGGGGAAGACGATGGCGACGGCATGGATGCTCCTGGGGGTCGATCTAGTGCTCGAGGAGGACGAGGCGGTCGTCGCGGAGCTCGTGGGCGTCCTAGCTGGGCACGGGAGGCGCGGAGGGAGCGGCTAGCCGACGGCCATGGCGACGGCGGCGCGGCGTGTGTGCGGGGACGGGAGCTGGAGAGCGAGGGGAGGGACTGGAGAGGGGCTAGGGTTCCAGGGAGGGGTCGGGGCGTCATATGGACGGCGGGGAGCCGGTGGATGGCAGCCAGCGCGACGGCCGCGGCCGCTGGCGAGCATCGGCTCCCCCACGTCTCCCCTGATGAACAGGAGGAAGACGACGGGGGGGGCTAGGTGGGCTGGGCCTGGTCACTGGGCCGGCAGGCCTAAGTGACCAGGGCAGTTAGCCCTTTTTATTTTCCTGTTTCTTTTTATTTTCTTTTTTGTCTTAATTCTTTTTGTTATCTATTTAATTTTAGGGCTAGATGACTTTAGTAAAATATGGCACTTGGCCAAATAATAGTATTGCAATATTAGGCAGTACCACAAAAAGTTTGGGGCTGATTTGAAAAGTTTGGGAATTTTTATAATTCAAAAGGCATTTAATTTATTGTTTTTGGCCACCCATAAATAGATTTGAGGCACCAAAACATTTGCATAATTGTGGGTGATAATTTTAATATTACTAGGGAATTATTTGAAACCCATTCATGATTTTTATTTTCAGGTTCGTTAAACTTTCAAAACCACTTTTCAATTGAACTTTGAATTGGATTAGAATTTGAATTTGTCTTTGATTGCAACAGTGACCATAATTGGATTAGCAAAAATGGATTAGCCTAAAACTCAGATTACTGTAGCTTAATTACCAAGATCACTGTAGCACTTAATCCAGGGTGTCACGGGGAGTCGACGAAACACAATTCTAGCCGCCGCAAGTTCCAGAACCGCGAGATCCAATCTAAACACCATCATGGAGGGGTTCATCTTCCTCATAGGTGCCTCTCCGATGATGCGTGAGTAGTCCACCATAGACCTACGGGTCCGTAGGCAGTAGCAAGATGGCTTCCTCTCTCTCTCTTATGATTCTCAATACAATGGTCTCTTGGAGATCTATTTGATGTAAACTTTTGCGGTGTGTTAGTTGGGATCCGATGAATTTTGAGTTCATGATCAGTTTCTATCAATGAATACTATTTGAGTCTTCTTTGATCTCTTATACGCATGATTACTTATAGCCTCGTATTTCTTCTTTGAATCTTTGGTTTAGTTAGGCCACTAGATCGATTTTTCTTGCCATGGGGAGAGGTGCTTTGTGATGGGTTCGATCTTGCGGTGTTCTTTCCCAGTGACAGAAGGGGCAGCAAGACACGCATGTATCGTTGCTATTAAGGATAACAAGATGGGGTCTATTCCTACATGAATAGATCTTGTCTACATCATGTCATCGTTCTTATTGCATTACTCCGTTTTTCCATGAACTTAATACACTAGATGCATGCTGGATAGCGGTCGATGTGTGGAGTAATAGAGGTAGATGCAGGCAGGAGTCGGTCTATCTATCTTGGATGTAATGCCTATATAATGATCATCGCCTTGGATATCGTCATGACTATTCGATTTTCTATCAATTGCCCAACAGTTTCACCCACCGAGCGCTATACTCATGAGAGAAGCCACTAGTGAACCCTACGGCCCCCGGGTCTACTTTTCCTATCATATTGCTTTTCGATCTATGTTTTTTGCAATCTTTGTTTTCAGATCTACAAAACCAAAAACCCAAAAATATCTTGTTGCATATTTATTCTTGTTATTTGTGTTCTTGAGAGATCTATCTCTCCAATCTATCACTACCTAATCTATCTTATTACCGTAGAGAGATTGACAACCTCTCTTTCGCGTCGGGTTGCAAGTATTTGTTGTTTGTGTGCATGTGCTGCTTATTGGGTGGTGGTGATCCTCCTGCTGGTTCGATAACCTTGGTTTCATAACTGAGGGAAATACTTACCGTCGCTGTGCTGCATCATCCCTTCCTCTTTGGGGAAATACCGACGCAGTCCAAGCCACGTCAAAGGAATTTCTAGCGCCGTTGCCGGGGAGGAAGCAATCTCTTCTACGTGCCTATCGTAGGTGCCGAGGGGACTCCACCATCATCTACCAGGTTCCTAATCACAGATCTCATCTCCTTGCAATTACATTATTTGCCATTTGCCTCTCGTTTTCCTCTTCCCCACTTCACCAATTTGCCGCTTTATTCGCCCTCTTTTTCGTTTGCCCTTTTTCTTGCCGGATCTCTTCCTTGCTTGCAATCTTGTTTGCATAGTCACGATGACTCAAGAGATCACCAAGTTGTGTGATTTTTCAAATACTAATAATAATGATTTTATTAGTACACCTATTGCTCCTCCCGCCACTAGTGCGGAGTCTTGTGATATTAATGCCGCTTTGTTGAATCTTGTCATGAAAGATCAATTTGCCGGTAATCCTAATGAGGATGTCGCGTCCCATCTAAACACTTTCGTTGAATTGTGTGATATGCAAGAGAAAAAATATGTGGACAATGATATTGTCAAGTTGAAACTATTTCCTTTTTCCTTGCGTGATCGTGAAAAAAATTTGGTTTTCATCTTTGCCTCGCAATAGTATCGATTCTTGGAATAAGTGCAAGGATGCTTTTATCACTAAGTATTTTCCTCCTGCGAAAATTATTTCCCTTAGGACGCAAATCATGAATTTTAAGCAACTTGAGCATGAACATGTTGCCCAATATTGGGAAAGAATGAAGTTGATGATAAGAAATTGTCCTACACATGGTTTGAATCTTTGGATGATCATACAATTTTTTTATGCGGAATTGAATTTTGTCTCTAGAAATCTTTTAGATTCCGCCGCGGGTGGTACTTTTATGGAGATTACTTTGGGTGAAGCTACTAAATTGCTAGATAATATCATGGCTAATTATTCTCAATGGCATACCGAAAGAGCACCTACTAGTAAAAAAGTTAATTCGGTAGAGGAAATTAGTACTTTGAGTGATAAAGTTGATGCTTTGTTGAAATTGGTTGCTAGTAAAAATGCTCCTATTGATCTTAATGATGTGCATTTGTCTACTTTGATTGAGAAAAATAGTGAATCCGTAGATGTGAATTTTGTCTCGCGCAACAATTTCAATAACAATGCTTATAGAGGTAATTTTAATCCTAGGCCTTTTCTTGGAAATTCCTCTAATAATTATGGTAATTCCTATGGTATTTCTTCTTACAATAATAATAGGAACACCTCTGATTTTGAGAGTAATATTAAAGAATTTATCAATGCGCAAAAGTCTTTCAATACTACGATAGAAGAAAAGTTGAATAAGATTGATGATATGTCTAGAAGCATTGATAGAATTTCTCATGATGTTGAAAATCTCAAGTTGAAAGCTTTTGTGCCTAAGATTGATGAATCTATTAAAGCTTTATATGTCTCTATGGATGAAAGTAAGAAAAGAACCGCTATGCTTAGAGCTAAAAGAGAAATCTTGGAAAAATCGTCTTCTAGTGATTGCCGCTATAAAAGTGATGAAGATCTTAAAGTGATTGGTGTTTCTTCTATTGATTCCTTGTTTAGTAATGTTAAAATTGATAATGAAGGGACTTAAGTAGAGTCAACTTTAGCTAGAAGGCGTCCCAATAATTTGGAGGGTGAAAATCTTGATGAAAGTGGGTTTGAAGAGGTTAAAACTTTAACTAGTGATGTGCCCACTATCTTGGATTGCAAAGATTTTAACTATGATAGATGCTCTTTGATTGAATGTATTTCTTTGTTCCAATCTATGTTGAATTCACCCCATGCTTATGAGCAAAATAAAGCTTTTACTAAACATATCGTTGATGCCATGATGAAATCTTTTGAAGAAAAGTTGGAGTTGGAGATTTCTATTCCTAGAAAATTACATGATGAGTGGGAACCTACCATTAAGGTCAAGATTAAAAATTATGAATGCTTTGCTTTTGTGTGATTTGGGTGCTAGTGTTTCCACGATTCCGAAATCTCTATGTGATGTGCTTGGTCTTACCAACATTGAAGAATGCTGTCTTAATTTGCACTTGGCGGATTCTACTATTAAAAAACCTTTGGGAAGAATTAATGATGTTATTATTCTTGCAAATAGGAATTATGTGCCCATTGATTTTATTGTGCTTGATATTGATTGCAATCCGTCTTGTCCCATTATACTTGGTAGACCGTTTTTACGCACTATAGGTGCCGTGATTGATATGAAAGAAGGCAATATTCGTTTTCAATTTCCCTTGAGAAAGGGTATGGAACACTTACCTAGAACAAGAATTAAGCCACCATATGAATCAATCATGAGGGCATCTTATGGATCCAAAACCAAATATGACAATACTTGAATCTATCCAATATGCCTAGCTAGGGGCGTTAAACGATAGCGCTTGTTGGGAGGCAACCCAATGAATAAATAAATTTTTGCTTTTTCCTTTCTGTTTTTGAGTGTTGACACAATTATGCCTCTGTTATGATTGTGTTTTTATGGTTTATTTAGTGTTTGTTCCAAGTAGAACCGTTAGGATGATTCATAGGATGAGTAGAAGTGATGCTGAATCTGAAACAGAAACTTTGCGTCCAGTATATGAATTTTCATTTTTTTCTGGAACGTGATCCTGAGCTGAAATTTTAACACAGTGTTTCTATACCAATTCCTTACGATGTCCTAATTTTTCAGAATTTTTAGAGTTACAGAACTATGGGTATGGTACAGATTACTACAGACTGTTCTGTTTGAGACAGATTCTGTTTTTGTTGCATTGTATGCTTGTTTTGATGAATCTATGGGTTATATTGAAGGGTATGAGCCATGGTAAAATTAAAATACAGTAGGTATAATGCAATTATAAAATTTTAATGGGTTTACAACAGTACCCAAAGTAGTGATTTGCTTTCTTATACTAACGGATCTCACGAAGATTTTGTTGAGTTTTGTGTGATTGAAGTTTTCAAGTTTTGGGTGAGATCACGATGGATGAAGGAATAAGGAGTAGCAAGAACCTAAGCTTGGGGATGCTACCGCACCCCCAAGATATATCCAAAGAGTATCAAGCAACTAAGCTTGGGGATGCCCCGAGTGGCATCCCCTCTTTCTTCTAACGACCATCGGTATTTTACTTGGAGCTATATTTTTATTCGTCACATATCATGTGTTTTGCTTGGAGCATCTTGTATCTTTGCTTGCTTTGTTTGTTAGTTTTCCCTTTGTATCCTTGCTGTACAAACCTATTTGAGAGAGCCACAATCATGCTATGATTTGTTAGAATTGCTCTATGTGCTTCACTTAAACTTTTTGAGCTATAGGAATTGCTCTAGTGCTTCACTTATATCTTTTTGAGCACGGTGTGCTTGGAAACTTTTGTAGAAATACTCTCATGCTTCACTTAGATTAATTTTAGAGTTAGTAAAATTTTGAAGAAATCCTCTCATGCTTCACTTATACCTTTTTGAGAGATGAAATCTTTATGCTCATGTGCTTCACTTAAATTTGTTTGAGCTTACCAAAAAGCAATGGCAATATATGAAACTAGTCCCAAAGTGATAGATATCCAAGGAGGATATAATAAAAACTTTCATGAAGATCATTGGACAAATTAAACTTGATTCCTTGTAATAGTTTTGAAACATGATGATAGTAATATGTGAGTTATGTCAGTGAGTAATTATGCTTAGTAGGAATACTGGTGTTAAGGTTTGTGATTCCCTATGCATGGACGAAAGTCAATAGTTATGCAATGAAGTTACATCCTACTTGTGGTGCATTATTCGGTGTTAGTTATGTTCAATGCTCACTTATGTGATTTTTCGTTTCTTGGTTTGGTTGCTTCCCAATCTATTTGCTAGCCTTCACTTGTACTAAGTAGAAATACTACTTGTGCATCCAAAATCTTTAAACCAAGTTTTGCCTTATGAGTCCACCATACCTACCTATATGCGGTATTTCCATGCCGTTCCAAGCAAATTTGTATGTGCCATCTCTAAATTTTCAAAATAAAATTTCTCTTTTGTGTGCCCGTACCGCTCATGAAACGGTGGGGAGTGTCCAATATTTTTCCATGCTAGATGTGTTATTCTCAAGATGAGTGTTTATTCACTTGTCATTGCACGAGAGTGCGGCGGTAATAGGGATGCCCATTCCCGAAATGAAAAAGAAAAAATATTTACTTTATGTTGTCAAATAATAAATTCCTTGGAAAGTGTTGGTATGGAAGGCAACCATGGATACGGCCCACCATGGAAAGTGAAAGTTTGGTGGAAAAAGGAATAAACTTTATTTTCTGTTTGGGAACCGCCTATGATATATCTAGCATGGAAAGTATTGTGAGCTACTTTGTCGTTTTCGTTGACAGGAAAAGCATGCCTCCCAAAATATTTTTCTCTCTCAATTTAAAACTTTGAGCTCTGGCACCTCTACAAATCCCTACTTCCCTCTGCGAAGGGCCTATCTATTTACTTTATGCAATTTTTATTTTTGCTTTGAGTCTCCATCTTCTCTTATAAGCACCAACTAGGGGGCACTATGATCGTACTTGAGCATTGGGCATAGCTAATATTTGAGTGTGTTTCATGAATGGATCAATGATTGAGCATGATGGGCTAGGGATAACTTTCTTTAGTGTTGATATTTTGAAAGTCATGGTTGCTTGTTGACATGCTTGAGTATTGAAGTCATTATGTTAAAACTAGACTATTGCTTTGAATCATTTACAACTCCAAATGTCCATGCTATACAAAAGAAAAGAATATGATGAACATGTTAGGCAACATTCCACATCAAAAATTCTGTTTTTATCATTTACCTACTCGAGGACGAGTAGGAATTCAGCTTGTGGATGCTTGATACGTCTCCAATGTATCTATAATTTTTGCTTATTCCATGCTGTTATATTATCATTCTTGAATGTTTTACAATCCTTTTATTACAACTTTATATCATTTTTTGGGACTAACCTATTAACATAGTGCCAAAGTGCCAGTTGCTGTTTTTGCTTGTTTTTTACTTCGCAGGAAATCAGTACCATACAGAGATGAAACGTTGCGGGGATTTTTGTGGATTTTTTACGGACCAGAAGAAACCAGATGGGCCAAAGAACACCAAAAGAGGGGGCCCAGGGTGGCCAGCACCCACATGGGCGCGCCAGAGGCCCCCTGGCGCGCCCTGGTGGGTGCTGGGCACCTCCGGCATGCCCTCAACCGATTATCGTGCCTATAAATTCCCTGGAAATCCAAAAACCCTAGGAGAGTCGATGAAACACAATTCCAGCCACCGCAAGTTCCAGAACCGCGAGATCCAATCTAAACACCATCATAGAGGGGTTCATCTTCCTCATAGGTGCCTCTCCGATGATGCGTGAGTAGTCCACCATAGACCTACGGGTCCGTAGGCAGTAGCTAGATGGCTTCTTCTCTCTCTCTTATGATTCTCAATACAATGGTCTCTTGGAGATCTATTTGATGTAAACTTCTGCGGTGTGTTTGTTGGGATTCGATGAATTTTGAGTTCATGATCAGTTTCTATCCATGAATATTATTTGAGTCTTCTTTGATCTCTTATATGCATGATTACTTATAGCCTCGTATTTCTTCTTCGAATCTTTGGTTTAGTTAGGCCAACTAGATCGATTTTTCTTGCCATGGGAAGAGGTGCTTTGTGATGGGTTCGATCTTGCGATGTTCTTTCCCAGTGACAGAAGGGGCAGCAAGACACACATGTATCGTTGCTATTAAGGATAACAAGATGGGGTCTATTCCTACATGAATAGATCTTGTCTACATCATGTCATCGTTCTTATTGCATTACTCCGTTTTCCCATGAACTTAATACACTAGATGCATGCTGGATAGCGGTCGATGTGTGGAGTAATAGAGGTAGATGCAGGCAGGAGTCGGTCTATCTATCTTGGACGTGATGCCTATATAATGATCATCGCCTTGGATATCGTCATGACTATTCAATTTTCTATCAATTACCCAACAGTAATTTGTTCACCCACCGTGCGCTATACTCATGAGAGAAGCCACTAGTGAACCCTACGGCCCCCGGGTCTACTTTTCCTATCATATTGCTTTCCGATCTACATTTTTTGCAATCTTTGTTTTCAGATCTACAAAACCAAAAACCCAAAAATATCTTGTTGCATATTTACTCTTTTTATTTGTGTTCTTGAGAGATCTATCTCTCCTATCTATCACTACCTAATCTATCTTATTACCGTAGAGAGATTGACAACCTCTCTTTCGCGTCGGGTTGCAAGTATTTGTTGTTTGTGTGCAGGTGCTGCTTATTGGGTGGTGGTGATCCTCCTACTGGTTCGATAACCTTGGTTTCATAACTGAGGGAAATACTTACCGTCGCTGTGCTGCATCATCCCTTCCTCTTTGGGGAAATACCGATGTAGTTCAAGCCACGTCAATTACCACGTACTTTCGTTTCTTGGAAATAATTCCATACGATGCTGCCTAAATTAGATACTTTTGTTGTACTTATAAATGAAAGACCTAGCATGGAAAAGAAGGATGGCCATTGGAGCGGGAACAAGCATGGAGAAGAAGGTGCTCGCGTGGGAAAGAACAATGGAGCTTCCAGTGGTGATTTTCGTACTTTGAAGCCACCATAATGAGAGCATGAAGGATTGGACGAAATATTCAAGATGCCACTTTATAAATTTCGTCCATAAGCTATTATAGGTGCTGCGCCACCTTATTTATGGGCTAGGCCCATGTAATTTTGAAATACCACATTATAGGATGTTTTTAGAGTCCGTATGTGTGGGGGAACTAAGTTAGGGTTGGTTTCAGACCCGTCCTCCAAGGGGCCACGAAATCCCCCTCTATTCCCCCATATATACAGCCCTTATGGTGCCGTTTAGACTTGGGTTTTGTTTAGATTGAAAAGTTTGCCATAGCTGCAACTTCGCGTCCTTCGTTTGTTTTCTACGACCAGACCAAGACGTCACAGAACCCCACTTTCATCAATAAAGCTTTCCTCTTATATTCGCAGTATCTAGATTGCAATCTCAGGTTCTTGCTTGTTCTTCGTTTGCGTGCAGGAAATAGACCCTCGTGGTCAAGTTGATCGTGCTCCGGCATGGTCAATAACCTCTCGGAGTTGGTTTAGCGATTGCTAAGGCGCGACGTCCTCGCACGTTCGTAGTCGGATCGTCAAAGTCGACTCTACCAAAAACACTAGTCACATCTCATCGAAAGAGAGGGACAACTTTGCCTCAATCAAGCAAGAAACTAAGATTGCAAATTGACTCGATTACATGATCAATCTCATCCATCTCCATCTACCTCCAGTATGCCTACAATGGAATTACTCACTCCCGCTAGTGAGCATTCTAAGGTTGTTGATGAAGAGTGCTTGATGATGACGATGACGATTTGCTCTCCCCGGAGCCCAAAACAAGCTCCGGATCAGGCCTCTCAGAGAAGAACAGGAGGTGCTGGCGGCTCCATATCATAAAACGCGATGAAACTTCTTCTCTTATTTTTTTCTCGGGAATACGATACTTATTTAGTTGGAGGTACGGCAAATGGAGCTTCAAGGGACCCACAAAGCAGCAGGGCGCGCCCTGCCCCCTTGTGAGCGGCATGTGGGGCCCCTCTGGCAGCTCTTTGCTCTAGTCTTTTTTATATATTCAATAAAAATCCACGCCAATTTTCGTCCAATTCCGAGAACTTTTATTTCTGCACAAAAACAACACCATGGTAGTTGTGCTGAAAACAACGGTAGTACGAATTAGCTTCATTCATATCATGCAAATTGCAGTCCAAAATAAGAACTAAAGTGTTTGAAAGTAGATACATTTGGGAAGTATCAATCCAAAACAGTCAATAATTTATAAAACTGGTGTTTAGGTTTCTACGACTCCGCAACCCATCATCTACAAACTAATTTCACAATGCCTTCCCCTAGGCCCAAACATGGTGAAGTGTAATGTAGTCGACGTTCACATAACACCACTAGAGGAAGAACAACATAACATAATATCAAAATATTGAACAGTGATCAGCTTGACATGATTACTAGCAACAAGGCTTCTCCCATGTCCTCAAGAACAAACATAAATACTCATAACTCATCATATTATTCATTGTCAGAGGATATAATATATGATTAAATTCTAGTAATCTTCCACCAATTAAACCAAAAAGCATCAACTACAAGATGTAATCAATGCTGCTAGCACCCCAAGTACCAATTTGAGGTTTGATACAAAGAATGAACACAAAGGAAGAACTAGGGTTTTGAGATGAGATGATGTTGATGAAGATATTGTTGAAGATGATGAGCATAACTGGTTTGATACATATATTTGGCATTGCCAATAGTTGGCAAGCCAACATTTGGCAAAATGAAAAGTTGCCAAAAGTTGACAACTTTTTGTGAGGTTGGCAAGAAAAGTTGGTAGTCAACCAATCACTAGCCAACATTTGGCATTTGCCAAATATTGGCATGCCAACTTTTGGTATCAAACCAATCATGCTCGATGATTTCCACGATGAGAGGAGTGTAGGTGTTGAGGAAGGCTTCGGTTTCCCCCTCCCGGAGTGAAGTTTCCCCAGCAGAATCTCTCCGCGGGGGACTAAAAGTGCTCCGCCTCCGTTCAGCCTCGCAAACAACGGCAGAAAGTCCCGAAACTTTTATGTGATTTTTTACGTTAAAAGGGAATTTATGACCAAAGGACATTGGGAGGCGAGCTACCACGACCCCACATGGACACATGGCACAACCAGGGGGTGAGGCCACCACCTATCAATGTGGGCAGGCTGTGGCCCCCTCTGTCATATCTTCGCTCTATAATTTATTATATATTTCAAAATAAATCTTCAAAAACCCATGCTTTATTTTCAGCTCTGGAGAATTGCTTTTTCTTTTGTTGGTATTTTAGGTGTAGAATTCTAGCTCCTGACAATCTCCCCCTCTAGGTATAACTTGCATTTTAAGAGAGAAAAGATATTAGAATTGCACCATAATGTGAAATATAACATCAAAATAAGATAAATTACAATAGGAAATAATGATGCAAAATGGACGTATCCGCTCCCCCAAGCTACTCCGATTGCCCCCAAGCGAATACCGAGCTTGGTAAACATGACCACGAGTTTTTAGAGAGAGGTGTTGATAATAAAGAATACGAACATGGCGACATCATATTGATAAGCATCATCATTAACACCAACTTTTCATTCATAAACTTCTCATAATCAAGTAGCAATCTATTCAAATGTTAAGTTGTAAACAATAAACTATCTTGGCATGTCTCACACTCAGTGTAGAGGTTTGTAGTGCTCGACATGTCCCAGATGGTGTGTGCCACGGTAGATCGGGCAACTCAACTTCTGTTTGATGCGTGGGTTCCGCCCTTGTACATGGTACCCCATGTGACTTGCCTAAATTGGCTGGATGTGCGGTGTGAACTTTGAGCGACATGTGATCGGTGGAGATGGTGGACGTCCCTACGCGCTGTTCGACAGCATGTGCTATGCAAACAAGGTTCTAATTGTGTGGCTCCACCAGGATTGTGCGCTTGCGCGGCTGTGCAATGATGGATCAATAGGTGATAGCAGGATATGGCGATATCGGCAGGTGGTGCTTTCTGAGTGCAAGGGTTTGAGTTTCTGGGATGAAAACTCTGGGTCCTAGCTTCAATGGTTGAATATAACAATGGTGTCATTCACTCAACATTTCCTTATTGAAGGCATTGTACTCACACAGTCACACTCCTCCCCCGAGGTGAAAACCTATCATCTACCCTTATTGGTTGGGTCTAGCGACGGCGGCGCTCGTGCGTCTTCCTTCCCAGAGGCGTCGTTGTTGGAATCTATCATGTTATCTCGGTTTTCATCCTCGATGAATATTGATGTTGTTTGTTGCAGCTACTCTGTTGATAGTTTTCTTTTCTTCCTTTTGTAATAACTAGCAGGGGGATGGCGCGGCGGCACGCCGCGCCCGTCATTGAGGTTATATGATACGCGTGTGACGTACGTGTTGCTGTGCATGTCTTTGTGTGTGTCACCGTGCATGTGCGTGTGTGTGTGTCACCTACGTGTTAACACGCATGTGTTTGTGTGTACAGTGGGTGCCAAGTGGTTAGCTGCATGATGAGTTAACATTTTTAGTTATGTTTACATCAGTTGGGTAACATTGTACTACTCTTATGGTTATGATGTATAAAAAGTATAGTTTCTTTGCTTGAACGTGGGGAACATCTTTATATATTTTAGAGTTCATGTTGGGTGAACAGCATTTAACATACTTGGATAAAGGTGGGGAACATAGTTTAGCTTTTACTGAATAATAAGGGCGGTACGACTGATATAAGGTAGGATGTCATTACATCTGAGGATCATAGATTAAGGTTGTGCTCATACATGGGGGGTCAACTACGGAACAAACTGGTAGGCCAGAGACAGCTAAGCGAGAAACGTAGTTCAAAAGAGGTGGGAAGCTTAGTCTAGAATAGGCACAACAGGTAAGAAGTTCATTTGAAAAGAGGTACGCATATATTTACAATACTAAGAACGTTGCTTCTTCAGTCTTGGGATCTGCATGTTGAAAGCATAGTTCGATTTGTCTTAGAATCTGGTACGTGGAACTACTTCCTCACTTGGGTTCCATATCTGGAGCTTTCTTTTGATGAGCTTCAGCTTTGTCTTGATCATTTCTGGAGGTGAATAGCTGCTTGGCGACATGGCTGTTTATGATTAAGCAGTGTTATGTGAGCAAACAGTAGAAATAGTTGTTCGAAGATTGTATGAAATGTAGCTGCTAACCTCTTTTTATGATCAGGAGGTGACAATTTGTCCTTGCTTTGTTGTCTCTTCCTGCTTTGCGAAGTGGACGTCTCATCCAATGACTGGAAATAAGCAAGTGGGTCAAGTAAACTAAGATGAATTCTTGTTAACTTAATAGAAAGAGTTTCTTATTTTTGACAACTGTACCTTTCCATCTTTCGTATGTGATGGTTGATCTCTGTCGACATCATGTTCTGAAGTTGCTGGTGTGCTAACTGTATTTTTCTATTTTGATTCAGAAGTCCGTGATATTGTGGTTGTGTTTAGCATTGGCAGGGGGGCAAGGGGCTCCTCATTTTCTAGGTGTTCTACTGCCTTGACTTGGAACATATAAAAATCAGTTTTAAGCGAAACATCTTGTGTCGCAGCTGTCAGAACAAATCTTTTGCCTGGGAGTTGTTCCAATTCCGGAGGAAGGTAATCAGTCCTTCCTGTTTTGTGGGCTGCTGCACAATCTGCGGTGATGCCAGCTATTTGTTCACCAAGTGCGCCAAAGAATAAGAATTCGGCAAATGGAGCATTTTCTTCATTGTCGTTTCCATCGTCTATTGCATGTACTCCTATTTTGTATCTGTTTTCATAGTAAGTATGTACGTGTAAGTATTTGTGCGAGGAAGGAAAAATTTTCCTATTTGTTGAAGGATAGTTAGGCCTGTACCTTGGCCAGGGCTCTCCTCCATCAGGACAGTTAGGACAGCTGCGTAAACCACCGCCTGGTATTGTTAGTCCTTTCCAACAAATTTTGCAACCCATATACATCCAGTCCGTAAGAGACACTACTCGGATTATTTTGACTCTGAATTTGAACCAAATTTTTTGTAAATTCAGGTAAGAAATCAATTTAGGTTCAACTATTAAATACCAATAGTGAGTGTAGTTACATGGATGCGACATACCAGGGTGGTAGCAGGATCTACTCCTCTGAAGGCGCTGATAGTTGTTTCGACCTTTTCTCATGGTGCCTGTCCAGGATTGCGTACTTCTATTTCATATGGTTGGTTGCTGATCCTATATGGTAAGAAAGCATATTTGGGAGTGAGTATGTTGGGATGTAGAATAATTAAGGTGCAATTTTTTAGTAGAAAGTACTCACCTGTTCAATACTGTTTTCATTTCAGGAATATCAACATTTACGTGCCATCCTGTACATGTAGTACTCTTAAGAGACAGTGTTCCTGCACAATGAATAGAATTTTTTTGTTGAAGTAGTCTCTTGTAGGTTTTTTTTTGAGAAGAAAACGAAGTAAACAAAGTGTAATAATTTTGCTATACCACCATACTGATCGGCTAGCATGCCTAGAAACATTATGATAACTGGTTCCCTCTTTGATAAAGTGCATAAGCTGTCTGCATCAAATTTCTGGGCAAATTCGCCCCAAAGTGTAACATTTGCATTTTTCCTACAGAAGTTAAAGTTTCAAATGAATTAATTGTTCACCTAACAGTACATAGATGGTGAATAAAGAAAGCCAAAAGGTGAGATGTTTACTGTCCGTCAGTGATAGTTATCTGACGCCGTGGTTCCTTGGCAGCACCAGTAGGAGGCAGTAGGTCGGTAACGGCAATCATGAGACCAACAGTATCTACCAATTTGGAAACGTATAATATTATTAGTTCAAATTGAAATCACGGGTATTTTTGAAGCTTACATAAAAGGGTTGCTAAAGAGTAACCTGACAGAAGTTCCTTCGATCCAATACGTTTTTCAATCTCTGAAAACGGTAATGCATTATGAGCAAGCAAGGGAAAACCTACTGGCTGAGGAACAATTGGAGTAACAATGGTTGTTTTTATGAAAGAGAGTCTGTGTGGATGATCTGCCGCTCTGTAGATATACTTCGGCCTTTCGATGAAATAGTTCTGAATTTTGTAGACTGATCCCTCTCTGATTCTTTTCTGAAACTGATGTACAATCTCTGGAGGGATCACTCCTTCGATTACTCCTCCCTGCAGAATTAATTTGGTAGAAGAGCTTAAAATGGCATTGTATGTAAAAGGAGAGTATTTTTTGAAGAAAACAAACTTCATGGCAATGTACATTCAGTTTACTTGCCTTACGGTCGACCATGACTAAATTGATGCCGTAATATTTAGATCTGTCCATGGTATAGTGATCCCATATCCTTCCAATACGGACAATGAAGGTAAGGCCGTACGCACCCTTGACCAAATCCTTAAACAGTGCACCTTCCTCCATGGTAAGCTGCAATGTGTGAAAATAGACATGATTCAGAGATAGGAACAATGTAAAAGGAATCGATTGGTATGCTGGTCGTAGGCCAGCACGCGGCGGTGACCCGCATATGCAGCGGCAGCAAGCGGTGGCTAGATGCAAGGATCGCCTGCACGTCCACTGCCGGCAGGCAGTGATGGCCAGCGCAGCCAACGTCAGGAAGCGGCGGGTGCATGGACGCTTGGTGGCAGTACCGGCTGGCCAGTATGTATGCACGGCGGCGCACGGTGGTTATAGCTGCAGGCGGCGCAGGCGCTGCAGCAAGCAGTTGCAGGCAGGAAACACTGTGTACGCACGCATGCACAGCAGAACGGGGCGACTGCAACCAGGGGTCCGAGCGGCGCGGTCTTGTTTCCAACTTCGGCCCCGGAGGCCAGCAGCGCCGTTATGAAGAATAAGTGCAGATCAAATCAAGATTGAAAGAAAAGAGCAGTTGAAGGAATCGTACTCTGAATCTTGGACTTTCTGGTGAAAGCCAGCAGGGAGAAGGGGAATTTTGGACTCGTCGGTGATAGCCACCGCGGAGAAGGGTAAGTGAAGTGAGGTAGCGGCTATTCAGAGGAGGGACGGATGGATAGAGCCAGCGGGGCATAAGCTGGAGGAGGGGGAGTTGGACGCGTGGTGTATGCATGCCTGCTGGTTTGATACGTGTCCAGCAGAGAACAGTACATACGTGAACTGTTGATGTATACGGAGTTCCAGGCTGCAGCTTATCCTAGCATGTTCCAGGCTGTTCCAGGCTGCAGCTTATCCTAGCATGTTAATGCATACGGAGTTGATCGATAGTGCATTGTTGTGATTACCCCTATGATTGTAATTAATTCAGCCGCAACACAAAATAGATCTTCTTCCACACTGTGAACTGCTGATTAAATCTCCCTAGTATAACAATTTTACATGCACAATGAATTAACTGTTGTACATTTTAGATGGCCATTCATTATTTTTACTGTAATGAAATGAGCGAACGCGATCTGCAAATTAAACCGTGATAAAAATTTCTTATATGTAAACAATCATCGTGCTGACATAAGATTTTGGCATGGTCAAAATTTTAAATAAGATGAGGTCAGATGGAAAAGCAGTGAACATGAGAAAGTTCCGCACAATCAAAATGAGTAACTTTGATGTTTGGGTTATCACTATTGGATCGCATCTAATGGACGGGAATTATACACTATAGATTTTCTATGAAGAGCATTGATCAGATAATTATGACTTTAAGATGGACGCATATGAGAAAATATTGTACATGGATTGTCTTCGTCTTATGGAAACGGTTGATGTCGATATAAAAATTGTTTTAATCCCAGGTCGCATTAGTGTAAATAGAGGATTGGGAAGTTAAAGCTGAAGGACTCACATTGGTCGCCGAAACAATTATAGCTTTTACAATAGATCTTAGCTGTCATGATGCATGTATATCTGGCTGGAATTTTTACATGAGTGGCAAAATATGAGTCGAAAACAGAGAGACTTTTACAATAGGTTCGAACTATAGGGATCCTTATATATTGGTCTGCCATATATATTAGCTGGCCATTTTTACATGAGCAACAAAATATGAAAGAGCAGAGTAGGGCTACTATGCACATATTAAACAAATATGAAATGGGGACTTTGCTGAAATCATCTGAAGACATCCGTTGGCCACATAAGCTTTCACGACTGATACTGCAAAACATATGGTTATGGAAAAAAAATCATATGCAAAGTTAATCCTTTAAAAGAAGGAAAACAATTTGGAATAAATATGTGTGGAACGTAAAAGAAACTACCCTCCGTTTTAACTTTCGTAGTGTATTATAGTGGTAAGGCTTTAAATATACAGTGTCGCATACTCTGCGAAATTGAAGAAATCCAATAATTGAAGATTCTGTTGTACATAAACATAAGGTGGCTGTACTTTTTTGTTCATTGGATTGGCAAAAGGGAAAAACAGTGAATGATCAATCAATTTTTATGTATTGCTAGCGTTTGTTATTTAAGTTTTCTGTTCGGTCATGTTGGTCTGAATATGAAATTTATGTGCGGATTCATTTTTCCCTTTGGGCGTTCACCCATGCATATGATGATTATTCAAACTATATAAATATTTGCTGAATAGGTAGAACATTTAAAGAAAAGAAGACATATTACCTTTACAACTGGGCCATCCAAAGCGCACACCAACAAAAGAGCCGTAGAGATAGATTCTTGGAAGATGATAATAATGCAGTAAACAGGGGTAACAAAATGGCAGGGAGAAAAGGAGAAATAAAATTTCGGAAGTACTTACTGTCACAAAGAAATGTAGTCTGATCTATAAAGCACTGATGATCTCTTTATAGACAATATTGTGGGTTGTATTAACTGTAAGTCCACGGTCATCTTTTATAAGAAACTTTAGGCCTTCTCTAGATGTAACACGTGACACTGCCACATATAGTTGCCCATGAGAAAATACAGGTTTTGGAAGATACACACACAATTTTGAGAGTGTCTGGCCTTGGCTTTTGTTTATTGTCATACTATAACAAAGACGAACAGGAATTTGGCAACGTCGTAGGGTAAATGGCCACTTTGTGCTTGGAGCATTGAGAACAATCCGAGGAATGCAAACTCGTTGGCCTTTGCTACTTCCAGTAAGCACCTCACCTTCAAATAGCCTTTCTCCAATTCTTGTGACCAACAAACGTGTACCATTGCACAAACCGAGTGATTGATTCATATTTCTTAAAAGCATGACAGGAACCCCAACCTTGAGAACTATCTCGTGTTCTGGAAAATTGTTAATGGTTATCGAGTGCAAAATCTCTGGTGGAAATAGAAGATCGGCATCACCCACATGGTCTGTTGTTTTTGAGATAGCATCATAGCTGAAGAAGGATTTAGAATTTCCGGGAACGCGGGCAAAGACATCATCATTGATATCATCAACAACAGCATTAGTGGGGCATAGGATAGCACGTTCAGCCAAATAGGCAGGATCAGAATAGTTGAAAAATAAGGAATCGTACACACTGTCAACGGCAGCAGAAATAGGATCGGATGAAGGTGACAGAAGCATATCGTCTGGAATACTAATCAAGGAAGTTGAACTTTCTGTGGAATTTGGGACTGCAGCAAGACGTCCGTTTCCAATGTCCTGGACCCAATCAGCAAATTCAGATAGGTTCTTTTGTGACTGAATGGATAAGTTGGATTGAGAGAGACGCATGTTTACAGTCAACTTTAAAACCTTCACATGTTTCCATAGGGGAGACATAATTAAAGAGGCATCAATAATGTCATTCTTTGTACCTCCTTCTACAACTGGCAATATCTGTCTGAAGTCTCCTCCAAGGATAACAACCTTTCCGCCAAATGGAAGTGCAGATTTTGTAGGATCATTGGCAGACAATATATCTCTAAAAGTTCTATCAACAGCCTCAAAACAATTACGATGAACCATTGGTGCTTCATCCCATAAAATTAAATTAGCCTTTTCAATTAGTGTAGCATGATGAGAACCTCTCGAGATAGAACACAGAGTATTATGGTCAATCTGGATAGGTATTTTAAATCGAGAATGCCCGGTTCGTCCACCAGGCAATAGAAGTGAAGCAACACCGGAAGAAGCAACAACAAGAACAATACGATTATCTGACCTGAGTGTGTTAATAATGGTGTTCCATAGAAATGTTTTCCCTGTTCCTCCATGGCCTGAAACAAAGTATACACCACCAGTACGGGCATTGACAGCTTGCACAATCTCATTATATATTGCTCATTGATCATTATTTAGCTGTGCTTGCATAGCTTGAGATTCCATAAGGAGTACAGCCTTGTCATACATCATTTCTTCTGCCAACAATTTGTTAACACATTCCTTATTTTCCGGAACAGTTCGAGATATGATATTAAATGCTGCCAAGGATGAACCATTCTTAGTAAACATAGAGGACATCTCATCCAGAAGATGGTTCCGTAGTTGATGCTCAGGAACATTATATGCTGTATTTCCAAAGGCTAAAGATAGTCTATGTGATATATCCTCTGCCATACTGGGCCAATACCTATCGAACAGTGCGGCGCCATTTGTGATCTCACAATGCAAGAGCACCGTCATAAAAAGATGTCTTAGCTGAAAAGGAGTAGCCCATACGATTGCCTCTTCAAAAAGCTGGAACCATTCGTTATCATCTCCAACTAAACCTCGAGCCTGACATGCTTCTTTGAAAGTGCTATGGAGAACACCGTTGTACCGTTTGAGATCTTCGAAACATGTTGCACCTGTGACAACCATAAGTAGCATCCGAAGATAAAAAAGTTCTCCAGTCGCAGGATGGACGTGATAAATCCGGCCGATTCGGCCTCCTAATTTTTGGCTTCTTCGTCTCCTATACCACATTCTGTCCGAACTATCCCAAACCCACTTTGAGGGGAAGTTGAGGTACGATAAATGCCTAGCATCTTCATTATCTTGATTAGTCACAAACCACTCAGTAAGCATTGTTCTGTCTGCATTAGGATTTCTAATCACTTTATCTAATCTGGCATTCTCATGGAAGATTACCCTGTTCATCCCAGGCAGATGTACAACTAAGCGTTCAACTGAAGGCTCACGGCCGTGTATCTCGAAGGCGAACATACGCCAAAATGCCTCACAGGCACACAAGTACCTGCAAAGACAGTCAGAGCAAACAAATGGGAGGATTTTATGCAGCTGATAAAAACAAACAGGCGGTATGTTTTCTTGTTGTATGGAAGAAACATGAACAAACTTGGATGGGGAAAATGAACAATACCTGCACTGGATAAATTCCAAAATTTCATTTCTTCCAGTCGGTTCTCCCGGAGGTATGAAGGATTTACACTGAAACATATGCTGAAATCTAACTCGAGCAACATCATGGCCTTTTGCAAGATATTTAAACAAATATTTCAGCAAATTTGTTTTGTTGCACCATTCAACATTTATATGTGCCTGAAATCTTTTAAGCAATCGCATATTGTATGGCACTACCCATCGGTTGTCCAATCTGACTGAACCCCTGTTTCTGACGACAAAGTGGCCTAAATTGCGTCTACGATAAACAGGAAAACCTTTCTCATCAACCAATGTTTCCTCATTAAATTCTTTAGGAAACCATTTAGAGCATGACCCATTTTTCATACATGGACATCTAACATTATGTTCTCCACATGGTCCATGCACCATGAATTCATCCACAAGAGCATAGCCTAATGGATCAACCATAGGATCAGGTATTTCAGCTGATATGAGGCTATCTATAAAAGAAGCTGAAGGTTGTTGAGTATCTCCTTTGAGCCAGATCAATGTGTGTGTATGTGGCAACCCTCTTTTTTGAAATTCAACTACATATAAATCTGAAAAATGCAAAGAAGACAAATTTAATATAATACGTAGGGGAGCTAACAAACTAATCCAAATTGAAATTTGATAGGTAGAAAGCTTACATGCTTGAATAGGACCGAACAGCTCCCCGCTCCTCACGTCTGTCAAGAAATCATCAAATTTCATATTGAAAACACTGGTAACTAAATCAGGTCGATCAGTATGAAGTTGTCCATTTTCATATGAAAGCATATCACGTATTTCTTCCCATTTAGGATTGCATGTAAATGTAATGAAAAGATCTGGAGCTCCGTGCTCTCGACAAACAGCCATCCCATCATGATAGTTTTGTGCATTATAACGGGGGCCACCTGTAAAACTGGAGTGCAACATAATTTGAACACCCAAATCTTTCCCTGTACTACTTCCCTGACCCATAGCATCTGTGATGCCTTGGTAAGTTTCAGAACGCAGTTCGTCTTGTTTCAAGAAATGATAAGATAACCGGCTCGCTTCGACACATGAATAGCAGTTAACTGCAGCTTGTTGGCTGAGACGGCCACAACATGTATACGGATTCAGCTCATTTGGTCGATAGTGAAAATAGTAAGCATAATATTGTAGCATAGTAACATGTTTACGGCCTGAAGAAGAAGTAGTTTGCCTAGAAGGTTGACAATGTCTTCGGCCAGCAGCTCGGCATTACTGATACTCAATACCAACATGGAAGCTTGGATCACCAAATGGAAATAACAATGGATACTGAAGAGGCATAAGCGATGGATTCAAATAAGATATATGCTCTAGTTGTCCAGAAGTGGCCTCTGCTATAACATCAAATTTGTGACATTGAGGTGTGAATTCACCAACAATAAGGGCAGCAACCTCAGGAACAATAGGACCGGAATATCTGTCTCCATGAGCAGCACCTTCATGTCCAAAAAATTGAATTGCAAGATTTGGTGCATCAGCTGATTTTAATCTCTGACGGGCTGTTCTATACAATCGGACATACTGGTTGTGTTCATCAAGCATCTCAGTTAATGCCAATACCACAAAAGGATCTGCCTGGCTCGGACCACCACCTTCCTCTTCGAAAGCGTTGAATCTACAGTCTAGTTCATCTGATGAGTCAACTATGTATAACTGAGCAAACTTAGGAGTTTCATCATCTGCAGGTATCAAAGAGCCAATACGATGATAAACCGAGCCACCCATCTTGAAGACGTATGGTCCATTTCCCATATTAACAGTTTCATCAACATGAGCACCAAGGGAGGTAAAACAGAACATTGAGTTGTAATGCCTAATCAACCTCAGAAATGTAGATGAAGCATCATCACCATCAAACCTAAGCAGGTCCTTCAATGGAAAAGGCCAATCAGGAAATTTAGGTAAAGAAACTTTTCCAGCACAGCAGCAACCATTGTAAACTGGCAAATTTAACCTTCCATCATGAGCACCCTTAGAACGTTCTTGAAACCAATACAAAGCATTACAGCTACCACATATGTACTCAGGGCCTCCATAGTATGAACGTCCACGAACAGTTGCTGGCATAGGAAAAGAAACATCATAGAATTTAGAAATTATAACAAATGGGAAGTAAATTTCCAACAATGCCAACACATACATTGTGCAAATCAGAATAAATATCTGGCTGTAGATAGATTCTATCAATGTTTAAAAAATTTAGAACCCTGAACACATTTTTTTGGTTTGTGGAAAAAAAAAGGACGCAACATTTAAATTTCGGTTGTAATCGGCAATATCTGTGGGAAAAACTGGGAAGTGGATGTCACACCGTGAGAGAAGGCTAAAAATATCTACCTTTCAGCAAATCAATGTGATCTTTGGAAAATGGAGGCGCAAGTTTTTTAACTGAAAACACAATCGTAAAGATCAGTTTAATAAACGGAGATAAGGGAGCATGTGAACAGCTAGATGGTCAATATACAAATAAGGAACAGCGTACCTTTAATTTTGCCCGATCGATGTTTCCAAATAAATTTCCTCTTTCTTCTATTGAATCCAACTTCAAGTGGAGGAACGTACGGCAGAGGAAACACTGCGGTAAAAAGGAGCAGACTAATTAAATAGGGGGCAAAAAAATGGAAGAGCAGGAGGAATTAAAGGTAACACGACGTACCTAAAGGTGTCGGATAGGCAGATGGCACAGTTCTAAAACCGAAAATGAATGATGGTCCAGAGGTGAGGGCAGTATTAACTGAATGTTGAAACGAAGCAGTCCTAAATGGTGCAACCGGTAGTGTGGAACAATTGCGCTGGACGGCGGTAGGAGAAGGCGTACATACTGTCGAAAGCATAAGAAAGCAGGGAAGTATGAACATGAGGTTATAATGGAAAATTCAGACATGGCCAAAAGAACAATAAGAAGAAGCGGACCTCCAGAAGCTTGAGGTACACCTTTCTTAAATAGATTGTCTTCGACGGGACGCTTCCCCTGCCTAATATTTCGACGACGGCGTCGTGCTTCAGCAGAATTAACATGCCCACCTGCAGGAACGAAATGAATAAAAGAGGTAAAAAGCAGCAGAAGCACGCCGCGCCAGCTTAAGCCCGTCGTTGAATTTGTTACAAAAAATTAGGCCATGGATAGAGGATGTCAACAACAAAGCATTTAGAGGGCCAGCCATAACAGTGAGACATTGATGTACATGATCAAGATATCTAGATATAAAACATACATTGATCCCGATATGTGAATTTGCTCAAATAATTGAGACACGATAGGTCCATATACCCATTCATAGATGTATGAACAATAGAACTCAGCGGCATAACACAGCTTTAGAGTGTAAATATACAGTGGTCTCTAGTCTTTTCTTTGCCTATCGAAATAATACACGATGGTATGAGAAAGATTGTCTACAACAGAACCGAGGAGGTAACATACTCGATTAATGGTCAAAGCTTATATATTGTGTGTTCATAGAAGCTCTGAGCATTGTCAGCAATTGTGATATGTTCAACTAGTGAGCTGAATGAGCCGAAAGTGTAGCCGAGTACTTCCGGGGTGCATAAATTACATGGCAAACCTGTTATGCTGATCTCAGCTGATTGAGTGACGGCGTATCTAAACGATCCAATATTGGGAGGTCATGACTGAATTTTGAGCAGTCCAGGTTGTACTTCAGCCTTCAGTAACATATTTATTGCTTTATGCTGAGTCTGTGACGATAGAGAATGGGCAAATGGTGTTAGGAAAAGTAGGACGGCCAGCACATGGAGTGGGAGATGGATTGCTGTTGTCGTCTAGGCACAACATCAAGGTTGCACAACCAGAACCATCAGGTAGTTTCAGAGGGTGCGAACCACGGCGAACTGCTCGTGCAGCAGGCCGACGAACATGAGAGGGCGTGGCTACTGACCAATGACACGAATAAAACGGAGGGGATAACAGGCGGGCAACCACGGCAGATTCGTCATATAGGACGCTGAGGAACATGGAAGGATGCAGCGGCCGATCGATGTGACGAAGGAAACAGAGGAACCTGAAGCAGTGGAGATCGCTGCAGAGATCAAATCAGAGAAAAGGGGAATTTGAACCTGGGCGCACCTGGAACAGAGGGAGTGGAGCGCGTGCCCGCCCGCGGCAAGAGCGCAGCGGAGCGGACGCATCCACCTCGCGGCGGCCGTTCGGAGGCGGCGACCATGGCAGCGAGCGGAGCGGCAGTGAGCGTTCCCTCGAGGACTCCGTATACCAAAAGCCTGGGCGGACCAAAATAAGGCAGCGATTCGAGCCTGCCGGCCCATACACAGGCAGAGGAAACATCACGTAGGGAAAAAAAAAGAGGGAATAGGGGGGCACGTGTCAGAGAGAAGGCAAGGCATCATTTGCACGGGGAATCAACGCGGTGAGAGCTTGCTTAGTAGCTTTAATATAGTGTATAATTTGATTGTTTGGATCCTCGATGTTTTAAGTGGCTCTTGAGCCGTGTTGGTGTGTTAATGTATTTTTTTTATAAGAAGATTGAGTGTGACTGGTTTGATGTGATATTGGACCTAACACGAGCGATAAAATTAGCCATGCCAAGGCTGAGAGTAGGTAATTGTCCCTGTTAATTATAACGTCTAAAAAAGCAGACTCTGTTCCTTTTGTCGTCCCATAAATCATCTCCACATCCATCTGTTGTCTCCTCCACAATCTTACAACCCCCCTTCTCATTTCATCGTGTGTGCACTCGCCTGCAGTTCCCATGGTTGGAAAGGGCAGCGAAAAGTTCAGGGGAGCTGATTGTCAGCAGTTTTTTTTTTTGGAAGGGTTGTCAGCAGGTGAGGGACGAAAAAAGAAACCACGGAAGGATTTTCAGACAGAAAACCAGAACCTCGTACAGGCCGGCCCAGCCGTACACATAAACGTCCTTGCAACTTGCTGCTACAGCTTGCCCGGCTGGGTCGTGTTTTTCCTAATTTTTCTGACAGTACACTGACATGACAGAATAATTTTGATCTCCCCGCCAAACAAAAAATACTCCAGGCCATATGTCCTTGCCACTAGTACTCTCTGCACGTGACACCGGCCATATGTCCAGAGTCCAGGCCTGCAGGTACGGCGGATCTGCATACGACGTACGTACATACATTACGTATGCGTACGTACATGACGGCGTGTCAGACTAGCTAGATTACGGGCGTACGTGTGTTGTTTTCAGTTTGTTCGGCAGTTTGGCAAGAACTCAAGTCTTGTTCCCTACCCTAGCCGCCGCCACGAGCCAGGCGACTAGGGAGGCGATCTTCTTCCACCGATCTCCACCGGCGAGGGCGCTGGCCCCCTCTCCCTCCGGCTGCCGCTCCGGCGGCAGGAGGGAGGGGGGACCCTGTTCCTCCGCTCTGTAGTTAGGGTTTGGATTTGTGGGTCGTGGTGCGCCGTTGGGGTGGTGGGAGCGGCGGCCGGACGAATAAATCTGCCTCAACTCCACTCCCACACCGGCGGTGTCCTTCATGGCGGCATCTCGGAGTTGCTGGCATCGTGTGTTTACCGATCCTTCAGATCGGCGGCGTTAGGGTTCATGGATGGTGTCGGCGAGGCGGCGGCGGCGACTCCATCAGGTGTGTCTCTCCTTCTGCTCTGTCCCCGTTGCTGCGGCGTTGTCTCCGACGTCATGGTGGAGCAGGGAGGTTTTGTCGTCTAGGAGTACGCGCAGACGCTTGTCTACGCAAGTGACAACTGGAAGATGGTGCATCTTGTGCTGGGTTTGTGGTTGGAGGCTGACAGTTCTGGTTTCCTCCTCCGACGTCGTAGTCGTGCGGGGGTGTCAGTTCTGGAGTTCGATGGCGTGTCCGGGGACACGTTGCCCCGGTCTGATTCTTTCAACGGCAATGGTTTTGCTTCAGGCAAACTACTTTGGAGGTCCGTAAAGCTGCTGATCAGCGATGGAGCCGCGTCGAGCTTGGGTGAAGAGATGATCTGCCTCCTTTTCCTTAGTGGAGAGGGACAGGCGCTGGTTTTTTTGCATAGGATTATCCTATCTTTTCAGTCCTGTAATGTCGATGTTTACGTGGCTTTTACTGAATCTTTATGTTATTAATGAGACACGAATTACTACGCAAAAAAAAAAAAGATTACGGGCGTACGTGGTGGTGCCGTGGTGACGAACCGCGCGGCATCTTTGGCGCCAACCGTGGCACGTGCATGCGGGGAGTAGATTGACATCTCGCGAGATTGCGAAAGGGGCGGCGATCCATGGTTGGTAGGTGGCGGCACGTGGGAGGGCGAGACAGCCGCCCAACTAATCCCATGCAAAGCGTCGATTATGTTGCTGCAGCTAGCTTTGTTAAGCTTGATGGAGGAGCTTCGTCTTTTGAGCTATGCTATACAGTAAGCCGATTAAGCCACGATGGAGCTAGGAATGTGCCTAATTATCAGATTACGAAGATGGTACTTGAAGTCACACTTCGGTTGGATACTTGTACTTTCTCTGTTAGGGCATCTCCAACACCTTACCCACAAATTTGCTTTGGTATCCGTCTCTAAACACAGGGACTAGTCCACAGACATCGATGCGGAAGCTAGCTATCCAACGCTGTTAGCATACATTTGATCTTAATTTTTTAAGGGCCATACGTCCAAGAAAGCCATATTTATAGTCTAAAATAGTTCAAATGTTCAAATGTAACAGTAGTTTTAATTAAAAAGGTTCAAATAGTACACTCTAACATTGGTACCCGCCCCCCTTAACAACCCAGATGCTCAATCGGATTTTTCTTCAGCTCGTGAGTTGCCCGATACCGAATTTGTTGACGCATTTGAACAAACTCTTCAAATGTGAGGATTTTGGTCGGGAAGTTTGATAGGATCACCCATGTTCTCAAACTCAAGACCTGCGGCAGCATCCTAATCCTCATCCTCCACGATCATATTGTGCATGATCATACAACTGGTCACCACCTCCCACAAAGTCTCCGGATCCCATTGTTTAGCAGTTCCATGAACAACTACAAAACGTCCGCGAAGAACTACAAATGCCCTCTCAACATCCTTTATAGTTGCTTCTTGTCTTTAGGCAAAGTGAGACTTTTTCTACCAACTGGGTTAGAGACGGTGTTGACAAAGGTAGCCCACAGAGGATTAGATACCGTCAACTAGATAGTAACCCATGTTGTACTCTTGCCATTGACAGTGTAGTGGCAAGGAAAAGTTTTTTCCTTCGGCTAGCCTCACAAAAAATGATGATCGCTGCAGCGCATTGATGTCGTTGTGACCCCCGGGCATGACAAAGAAAACATGCCTAATAGAAAGATCGTGCGATACAACTGCGTTAAGAATGATGGTGTCATATGCAAGCATCCGCAGAGCGGTCATGCACTTCTGGTAAATAGATAACCCAGTCCTTCCCATGGTGTCTTTCTTCAAGATGAAGGAATCATCATAGAATTGGATGTCATGGTAGAGACGACCGAAGACATTTTTCACATCCGGATGTGCCGGCAAAAATTGTCAGTGAAGAGGCCATCCAGGGCAAAGTAGTCATCCATCAGCATCAAATGGACGCATGCCCGCCTGCGGTTGAGCACTCGATGACCCTGATTGATCCCTTGAAATTGAGAACATGCTCCTCCACACACTTCACGTCTGCAGCACCGCCTACATCATCGACATTTCATCCATGTAGTCCTCCTGGTCAGAAGAGCCATCGGGCGACTCAACATAGCGCTCGTATATGTACTCCGTATCCGAATCCATTGCTTCAAAGAAGAAGGACAAAAAAATTAGCTCGTGCAACTCACCGAACAGTTGCCGTCCATGGCGAGCATCGTAGGAGCGGATGGTACCTGCGCGACAGTCGGAGGAGAATTGTGGAACGACGGCGGAGGAGGCGTGGATCCCAGGTGTATTGTTGGTGGTGACGGACTGATCGAGCCCCGATAGGGGTGTGGCGTGGCGGCTGGGGTGGTGGAGCGGCGGTGAAGGCAAGAGAGGAGAGAAATTGGGAGGATGAAAGCGCGGAGTCTGGGAGGTGTTTTGGGTGGGGTTTCGGGTGGGTCGGGGGTGTGGGAGACCTACATGCCTGTTGTCTAGACTTCCACAAAGTCCCCCCCAGTTTTTCTCGCGTTTGCCGGAAAAAGTACGTTCGGACCGTTCGGCGGTGCGATATAGGCCCGCGTTGGATGTCTAAACACGTCCGGACCGCGCAGTCCTTACAGTTATGGACAGTTTGATGGTTTGCTTTGGAGATGACCTTAGAGCATCTACAGCCGGACCCCTTGTACCCGTCTCAACCGCTCGGGCAGGCCGTCCGAACAGCGCCTGGTCAGGAAAAATCGACCCAGACAAACGCCCTAAATGGGCCTCAAACACCCGGGCTGACCGGCATCCCTCATATCCAGCCCAAATATGGGGCGGATATGGTGGAGCCCGGGCGCGCCCGGGCACTCCCGCCTGTCAGGCCCGACCCACCACTGACCCCACTACCACGTCAGCCCGGCCCACCACCGTCCCCACTAAATACCCCAATCCGAAAACTCTAGACATCTGGCAGTTCACTCTTCATCCACTCCACTTCCAATCCCCCACCCTACGATCCGATGGCCGGCGACGGAAGCAGCTCCGACGGATCGAACGTCGATGTGGAGGAGGTGGACTCCGCATCACGTTGCGCCGTACGCTGCAGGACCAAGGCGGCCCCGGCGGCGGTGGATCTGCATCCTTCGAGCCCGTCGCACGCTGACGAAGTGCCGGCGACGTCGCATGCCCTTCCCGCCAGGCGTGCAGCTCCGACCGCTCCCGCTCTGGCCGGTCCGCTCCAGGTCAGGTATGCCGCCCACCTCCATCACCTTCTACTCCAGAAGCGGTGCCCGGCCACCGTTGGGTCCTCGTGCCCGCGGTGGGGACGGGGCGCACGAGGACGCCGGAGTCCGAGGCGCGTGCAGCCCGGCGCGAGCGGCAGCGGGCGAGGGAGTGGGGAGAGGCGCTGGCCGCGCGGCGTTCGACCTCGACCGCGCTGGTCGACCCCGAGGACGCGCTCCTC
Source organism: Elymus sibiricus (assembly GCA_039707655.1). NCBI lineage: Eukaryota > Viridiplantae > Streptophyta > Magnoliopsida > Poales > Poaceae > Elymus > Elymus sibiricus. The sequence continues at coordinate 130,398,914 of CM077667.1, forward strand.
GCGGGCGTCCTGTGTCGCTCGCTGACGTCAGCGGAGACGGATGCGCGCTGCCTCCGCCGCAAGAATGCCGACGCGCTCCGACTGGCCATCCAGTTATCGGAGCGCGAGGCAGCGAAAGAGGCGGCGGCGAAGGCAAAAGCAGCCCGCCACGCGAAGGAGCAGGACCGCCTGCTCCGCAGGCTGACCGGCATACGGTGCAGCTCCGACGTGGACAACAACGACACCTCCACCACCTTCGGCTCCGATGACGACGACGACGACGATGCTCCACCGCACGCCGACGCCTACATGGAGGAGGGGCACACCCGCGTGGACGGCCGGAAGGGGAAGGGGCCGGCGAGGAAATGGTGATTTCCTCCGCTCTTCCCCGTTTTGTTTATATTAATTATGTTTAAGTAGTTTGTAGTTAGGATTTGCCGATGAACTGCTCCTTTTGTTCGGCGATGTAATCCGATCCGATGAACTGTGTTTGATCTACTATCTTTACGTAGCATTGCATGGATTGTATGGAAATGAGGGTTCGGATATGAGGAACACAGATGTGGAAGGCAAAAAATGAGGCATGTCCGGTGAGTGTCCGCGGACGCGTCCGGGCGCGTCCGCGAACGTATGAGGACCCATATTAGCAAGTTCCGACTGTAGATGCTCTTAGGCTATATATATATATGTCCACTTAGAGTTACGTGATATATCATTGAAAACGTTTTTCTAATACCAAATTCTATGTCTGAGCTCCATGTAATCCGTCCCGACAGCCGACTTGAAGAGGATCAGACCCCCCAAGAAGCGCTCACCTCTGCGACTAGCCGGAGCCAAAACACCAGGTTTTCCTTTTTCACAACCGGCCGCCGGGGCGGCGCACATTCACCGCACAGAACATTTTTTGTTCTGCTGAAATCTGCGGCAGAAAACCATTTTACTAGGCGTGCACATGCGCCTTTCTACCCACAATTATATATGTCCAACCAAACGCCGGACGGCTCATAACTTTCTCCTTTCCGTGGGTTAAGCAAGGTGATATCGACATCACTCACGTCACATGATCACCTCACATGATCATGCATGATCTATCCCGATTCAAGTTGCCTCGCCCCCATGCCATGCATGCGCAGATGCACTCGTCGTCCCTTCACCATCAACGCATACAACCCCATGCACATGCATAACGATCGTACGTGTCACTCACACATCCACGCACACATTAGAACCAGCAAGCTAGCTTCAGCTATATACGCACGGAACAAGAGGCTAGGACGATCACACGACACACGAGTACCGATCCAATCCACGGTCGAGCTCCCAACTACTGTAGGCGGCAGCCAGTAAGGACGAAGCAAATGCAAAAACAAGGAGGACAAGCTGGACACGCGCTGCATGCATCGAAGCTCCTTAGGGCCCACATGCAAGTTGCTGCCGGTGAAGCCCCATCAACGCATGCATGCATGCATGCCATTGAAACGAAAAAGGATACGCCCCGCGGCATGCGAATCGTGATTAATTAGGACGTGGACGCTCTTCTAAAGAAAAGGGACGCGCATGCCCAAAATTTGTAGGAGCATGCAAAAAAGTTTGTTCTCGCACAATTTTGCATATGAAACTTGCGATTTTCTCGGCCGCTCGGACCAAGTTTCGGAGTTGAAACTTTAAACGATTTTTTTGTACAAAAGTTATGATTTTGTCGAAAGGTTGAAACTTAACGTTTTCTTAAAACTCCAAATGTATTCAAAATGAAAGTTATTTGAAAGCCCTGTCAGGAGAAACACGAATATGAAAACAGAATTTAATTTGGATTTTTCATTCAAAAGTTATGAAAGATTGAAAACTGAAAGCCAAAAGAAAAAGCACGCGCGAGGGACTCGGTGCCCTTGCAACTGCATGCCACAACTCCTCTCTCAGTGGATGCACGGCATTATTGTTATTTCAACATGTTGATGCCCTTTTTTAAAAGGATGTTGATGGAATTTTTGGGCCGTAGAGACCGCATGTTACTGGCATAATGCGGTACGTGTAACACATGTGGTAGATCGTTCAAGTGAGTCACGCATAGAGATGGCTATTGTGTGTACCGTTGTGGCGATTGTCTCAACATTGTCATGATACGATGCCTTAGGGAATACTACCATCTCTACATTCTACCATAGTATATGCTCCAAAAGGTTGCAATTGAGGAAGTCAATTGACAAAAGGCGAACAAGAGAGAAAGCAAGCATGTGTGGTGCATGTGGTCGATCATGGCTAGCTTGCGGGGACCAACGAGGAGAGAAGATTGGTGTCTCTGTGTGTGATGCCACAGAGAATGGCACATGGTGGAGACACCGTTAAATACTACCCCTACACCATGCATCCATGATGATCATCCATCCATCTAGCTACTCCAATCTTACCGCCTCTCCTGTTCAATTATTCCTTCTCCATTGATCACAAATGGAATTAGAGCATCTACAGTTGGGCACCTCAAACCTTCCTCACATGTTCGGACGGATCGCCCGATCACTGACCGGTCACGAAATTTTGATCCAGACGGACGCCTCAAACGGGTCTCAAACGCCTGGACTGACTGACATCCCTCATATCCAACCCAAATATGGGAAGGATATGAGGGCGCCCGTACGCGTCCGGGCGTGTCCGCCTGGCCCTCGCTGGTCTGCAATGTCCCCACATATATTCGTCCTCATCCGTTCGTCGGACCAAACCCTAACCACTTCACACTTCACTCCCCTCCACTCCATCCGTCACCCAAGCTCACCTCTGGCGATTTCCGGCCGTCTCCGGCATGACGGGCAACGGATCTGACTCTGACCAGTCTGGATCCGTCGATTGGGATGTCATCCCGTGCGGGTTGGAGGAGGCAATGGCGGTCCGCATTGCACTTCGCCGCTCCCGGGAGGACAACGTCCGGCCAACGGAAGGATCTGTCCGGCGCGACTCCATAGTGTCGGCTCAACGGGCGCACGGGTCCTCTGGGGCTGGATCATCGCAGTCCCGGCAGCCGAAAAAACTCTCCTTCCCCATCACCGTTCAGGCAGACTATGAGTCCCACCTGGAATGGGCGGCCCGCCGTGGGAAGGAGAGGATAAGGGCCTCCGAGGCCCATATCGCGGCGAAAATGGCAGCGGAGGAGGCGGCTGATGCGGCGGCGCGGGCGACTGTAGAGGAGGAAGCCATCCGCACCCGCATTGTTAAGAAACAGTAGCAGAGGAACACGTGTGCCCTTGTCAGAGAGCAGAATAAGACGGTCTGTGAAATCGCCGGATTGCCACTGAAGGAGGAGAAGGAGGACATCAACGGTGAGGACAGCTCCGACGACGAGGAGATCCGGCTCAATCCCTACTGCGTCTTCGGCCAGTACTTCCGCGAGAAGGACGGCAAGAGCGCCGGGAAGGGCAAGGGCAGCCGTGGATGATCTCCATCATAGCCAAACATGTCAAATTTTGGTAGTCCGATGGCATCTTAGTAATGATGAAGTAGCCGGACGATGTATGTAATGTATCGACGTAGTTGCATGAGTTTGTATAAACTTGAGATATGATAATTAAGGTGTCCGCTTGTGAGAAGGCAAATCTGAGGCTTGATCAGTCAATATTCGGACGTGTCCGCGGATGTTTGTGGGGTCGGATTTACAAAGTCCGGCTGTAGATGCTCTTATTACTTTATAAAATGAGTATGCTGCACAATTTAAAAGTATGTGTATTACACAGTGCAAATGTGAAGGTTTAATATGCAGTACGGGGTATTGTGCAAAACCATGGTGGAATTGATACCTACCTAGGAACGTGCTAGCTATATAGATATTCGGGCTCCTCCTTACAAAATAAGTGTCTTAACTTTGTATCAAATTTAATATAAACTTTATACTAAACTTGGTACAAAGTTAAAATAGGATGGAGGAAGTACGCTTGGAGAGGATTTTTTTTTGAGCACTACAGTCGGAGAGGATTTGGAGCAACTGGGTACTCCACACCCTATATGAACATTAAATTCAAATAAAAACCAGGAAAATTCAAAAAAACTGGGTTTTGGGATATCAACCTCGGTTTTCAATCTACTCCCCTGTGAAGTTTGGTGAAAAAATGACATCCACGGTAGTCTGTGTAAAAAAGGCAAAAAAAAAAAACCTTTGTGTAAAAAACTGTTCGGATAGATCGTAGGTCGGACTGTATTTTCTTTCCCAAGGATACATTTTCTAGTATTTTTCATGAAACTTTACATGGGAGTAGATTGGGCACCCGGTATCCCAAGATTCCAGGTTTTCTTTTCTTGAATTTTCCTGGTACTTTTTGAATTTAATTTTCATATAGGAGGGTGGAGCACATGGGATGTGACGCCCCCGACTTAATCGTGCACTAATCATACACGCAAAGGCACACGATCAAACCTAGGGACTCACGGAAAGATATCACAACACAACTCTAGACACAAATAAAATAATACAAGCTTTATATTACAAGCCAGGGGTCTCGAAGGCTCGAATACACAAGCTTGATGTCATACAAGCATCAGCGGAAGCAAAAGTATCTGAGTACAGACACAAAGTTAAACAAGATGCCTTAAGAAGACTAGCACAAACATAGATAGCGGATCGAAAGAGGCGAGGCCTCCTGCCTGGGAACCTCCTAACTACTCCTCGTCGGCTGGCTCGATCCAGTAGTAGGTACCATCGGGACCCTCCTGGTAGTAGGCTCCAGCGGTGGCGTCTGGCTCCTGGGCTCCATCGGCTGATGCATCATCAATTGGGTATGGGGGAAAAGAATAGCAGAGCAACCGTGAGTACTCATCCAAAGTACTCGCAAGACTGACATCAGAACTATGCTAAACATGCAATGGTATCAAATGAGAAGGCGGTATTTGTGGACCGTAATGCAGAAATGCCAGAAGAGAGAGAAAGGCCTAGCCTATCGAAGACTAGCATCTTCAAGCAGTCTTGCAGCATCAGAAGAGAGTAGATAGTAGTAGCATACATGTTGTCATACTGTAGCAATGCCCTGAGATCCTTTCTCGACACCCTGCGAGAAAGCGATCCCGAGAGCAGTATTAACAGTTTATCATGTATCATCATCTCTTTATAGTTGTCATGGATCCGGGCACAACTCCAAGCGTCCTGTTACCGTGGACACGGCTATTCGAATAGATATCTTCCCTGCAGGGGTGCACTACTGTTACCCAACACGCTCGATTACCTCCGGCCGGATACACTTGCTGGGTAATACCCGGCCTCGGGTGATCGACACAACGCAGCCCGACCTAGAGCTCAGCAGAGAGGCCAACACGCCGGTCTAAATCCTAAGTGCGCAGGGGTCTTGGGCCCATCACCCATTACACTCCTGCACGTTGCGTGGCTGGCCGGAGAAACAGGCGCGACACTGGACAACCCAGTGAAGTACCAGCCCAATCCCGACGATCAGCCCGCAAGGTAACCTGTGACGTCTGAAGAGCTTTCGGCTGATACTACGCTGCAGAGGGCCCCATTAAACCATTATCCCACGTGGTGGTAGTGCGAAATGGGCACGACGACCCACTCAGATCAAATACCCAGTTCCGTTAGGCATATTTAGTATCGTGCGGGTGCTCTTGGAGCCGACCCGTCTTTAATGATATTCGCTCGCGGGCACCCTTGGGGCCAGCCCGACTTTACATTTCCCCGCGGGTACCTCTCGAGGTGGACCCGCCTGTAACAAAGGTCAAAGTAACCGTGTGTCCAAGTATCGAGGAGGAATCCGAGGAATCACCCTCGATGGATTCCCACTCGAGGAGTTGCGCGACGGTAGCTTAGCGGAGGTGATGTAAGAGGAATCACCCTCGATAACACACATCCGGGAAGCTATTCTACAGAGGCACCATCGAAAGTGAGCTAAGAGGTATCACCCTCGGCACTCGATGCCAGCTCTGCAGTGTCGAGCAATTTAGGGGGTGTGTGGTGATGTGTTGTCTTCAGCCCATCGGTCTTCCGTTCCGCCGATCATATTGATCGGGGCTTCGATACTAGAGCGGAGCAACTATAGCAAGGGAGAGGGGCCACAGATGGTTTTCCATCCAACCTATACTAAGCAGTTTGGATAATAAGGCAGGTATCAATAGCAGTTATCAAAAACAGGCTATGCATCAGAAATAGGATAAAACAGTAGCAGCGGTAACTTCTAATGCAAGCAGGAGGGAGAAAGGAATGGATGATATAGGCATGCGTCAAGGGGGGTTGCTTGCCTGGTTGCTCTGCGGCAAAGACGGGGTCGTCAGACGTAGTCGTACACAGCAGTTTCATCGGTAGTCTCAGCGTCTATCGCAGCATCAGGGTCTACCGAAAAAGAAGCAACGAGGGGAAACAAATAAATAACAGCGCAAACAATAGCATCACAAAGCATGACATGGCAATACGCGGTGACAGAGGGGATCTAACGCAGTGTTACACGACACCGAGAAAGGGGGATCCTATCCGGGAAAGTATTCCCGGTTCCGGACATGTGTCAGACAGATGACCGGAGGGGGCAATGTTCCAGGCTGCGATGTTGTAAGCATGGGACAGCTAGGATGCAGCGCAGGGTTGATATACTGCCTATCTAAGTGCTCTAGTCAATTTAGGAATTTAACCGGAATTATTTTATTAAAGTCATGCACTATTCATCTGCCAGAAACAGGCAAAAAGTTACAGGTGTGCTATGCTAGGGGCGTCTGACATACTAACGAACAACGTAACCGGATTCGTCTCGTCGTTCTGAGCAACTTTCATGTTCAAAGTTTTTCGATCCGGGCTACGGTTTATTTTATATTAATTATCTAAATTTTATTAATATTCTGGAATTTATTTAATTATTTAATTCGAATTATCCAAAACAGTAAATACTGTTTAACCAAATCAATTAATTAACAGATTAATCAATTATTCTAATTAACCTTAAACATTTAATTAACTTAATTAATTACCTAATTAATTAAATCACTAATTAACTAATCTAATTACTTAATTATTAATATTAATATTTATTTATTTATTTACTTTCTAATTTCATTTTTATTTTAAATACTTTTATTTTTATTTTGTTATTAGTATATACGTGTATGTGTGTACGTATATACGTATATCCATACGTATATACATACACACACAACACAACACACACGCACGCTACACGCACACACACATTACACACACATCCACACACGCACACACGCACGGGCACGGCCGAGCCGGCCGGCGCGACGGGAGCGGGCCGGAGCGCCGGGGGGGGGGGGGGGAGGGGGGAGGGAGGGGTGTGCTCACCGGGGGTGAAGGAGGCAGGCGGCGGCCGGCGGCGTGGTCGTGGCCGGCGGCGGCAGCGCGGTGCAGAGGGCCGCCGGGGCGGGGCGGTGCCCGGCGGGGGCGGTCGCGGAGGCGGGGCGACGCGGGCCAGCGGAGGGAGGCGGCGCCGGGGCGGAGCGCGGCGGCGGTGGCCAGCGGCGGGCACCGGCGGAGGCGGGGAAGAGGAGGCGGCGGGGCCGGTTCGAGCCGCGGCGGGCGCCCGGGCCGGCGCGTCCGTCGGGGGGGGGGGGGGGGCAGGCGAGCGGGTCTGGCCGGCTCGGGCCGGCCGTCGCCGGCGTGGGGGGGTGGAGGCGCGGGCGGGAGGCGCTGGCGCGCGCGCGGCTGCGCGGGGGAGGGGAATTAGGGCACGGGGGCGGCTGGGGTGCTGCGGGGCTAGGGTTTGACCCGGTTCGGTCTTTTATATGGGTCCGGCTGGGCCAGTCGATTTTGACCCCGTTAGGTCCAATTTTCCCTGCGTTTCTAAAAACGTCTAAAATGATTTTGGGGCACTAAACTAATTCCTAAAATTCCGATTTCAATTTTATAAAACATTACGGAATACTTGCAACCCATCCAACATTTTTAATCTTAGTTTCGCACAACTTTATAATCCACTTTTTCGGACGGATTAAATTTGCGACGGAACTGAACGGGGTTCGCACAGGCGCGAATTCAACAACAGCGATCGCGGCAACAGTGAACGCGGTGACGTGGCAACATTAGCGTGGGATTACTGTAGCTTAATTACCGAAATTACTGTAGCCTAATTATCCGGGCGTCACATGGGAGTAGATTGGGCACCCGAGTCTGGTATCCCAAGATTCCTGGTTTTCTTTTTGAATTTTCCTGGTACTTTTTGAATTTAATTTTCATATAGGAGGGTGGAGCACCCAAGTGCTCATGTGTATGTTCCTACTCCATATAGTATACACACATGCAGAACCATGCGTACCTGTATTGTTACCATGCGTATCCTCCGTTCTTTAAATAGTGTACTTTCAACTTTGTTGGAAAGTCAAATATTTTTATGTTTAACCGTACTTACACAATAATATATCAACATTTAGGCCATCAAATTAGTAGCATTAGATTCATGATAAAACATATTTTCATCATATACCTATTTGGTTTCACAAACAATAATATATTTTTACACAAACTCGATCAAACTTTGAGATAGTTTGACCCTACAACAAAGTTGGAAGTACACTCTTTCGAAATACACTCTTTGAATGAAGTACTACTCTGAAACTCCATCTGGTCATACTCTGAAAGCCATCATTTTTTGGGGGAGAGTAAAAGCCATCATTTTGGACAAGGCTACGGCCAGGCCTTTAAAGTTTTGATTAAATGTATTTATAAATGACGCACACCAATCCGGTTACTAACAAAAAAGGCTGAAGTTTTTGTTCAGGATGCGGTGGAGAACAGAAGGAGTGTCCTTCGCCATGTCCGATCATATATGTGAGTATCATCCTTTCGGAAAAAGAACATGACACTCAAAGTTTTTGTTCAGGATGCGGTGGAGAACAGAAGGAGTGTCCTTCGCCATGTCCGATCATATATGTGAGTATCATCCTTTCGGAAAAAGACGATATTTCGACCGTTTAACTAAAAACTAGAAAAAAAATGCTAAACCCTATACCGGACGACCACCTCGTACGCGAGGCCATCCTGCCCTGCCGCACCGCCGTCTTCGTCGGTGTAGTCCCTCCAGCGGTGGAACGGCGCCGTAGGGCCGCGACAACCTTGTCCGGCGGCTGCCTGCCGCTCGCGGAGGAACCGCTCCGCTTCCTGCTGTGTCGTGTGGAGTGCTGCCGCGACCACTGCTGACATGGCCTTCGGAGGCCTATAGGCGGCCTTGCCGCGACAGGCGTTGGCGGAGCAGCCGCTAAGCGACCACTCCTCACCGATCTTGGTGAGCTCGCCGTCAAGGCGGCGACGACGCCTGGCAGCCGTCTTCGCGGTGGTCACGGAGCGGTCGAGCGCCCAAACCGATGCGAGGTCCAGGTTTTTACGGACCCATTCCGGCGCCACGTCCGTCTTGGCAAACGCAGAGCGGCGAGCAGCATTGCGCTGGTCATACCTCGCCTGCGCTGCTCCACGCGCTCGGCCTCGGACACCACGCCCCGAGAGCCGGAGGCACCGCCGAAGTCTCCGCCTCCTACGCACTGGAGGCGGCTCCCGCTGGGGGGCGGTGGCGTCGAGGCGGCGACGATGGCTTGTCGATCCGCGCGTAGCCACTGTGCGTTGGTGACGATGGCCCAGGCCTGACGCGGCCGCCGATGTGGAGGCCGCGGTTGCGCGGCAAGGACGCGGGATCATCCTTGATGCGGCCGCCGATGTGGAGGCCGCGATTGCGCGGCGGGTACGCCGGCTCGTCCTTCACGTGGCTGCCGATGTGGAGCCCGCGATTGCGCGTACTTCACCTGGCGGAGCGGAGATGCCGACTCGTCCTTGACTCGCGCCAGTGATGGTGGCGCCGGTTGTTGGAAATATGCCCTAGAGGCAATAATAAATTAGTTATTATCATATTTCCTTGTTTATGATAATCGTTTATTATCCATGCTATAATTGTAATGATTGGAAACTCAGATACATGTGTGGATACATAGACAACAAAGTGTCCCTAGTAAGCCTCTACTAGACTAGCTCGTTGATCAAAGATGGTCAAGGTTTCCTAGCCATAGACATGAGATGTCATTTGATAACGGGATCACATCATTAGGAGAATGATGTGATGGACATGACCCAAACTATGAACGTAGCATATGATCGTGTCAGTTTATTGCTATAGTTTTCTGCATGTCAAGTATCTGTTCCTATGACCATTAGATCATGCAACTCACTGACACCGGAGGAATACCTTGTGTGTATCAAACGTCGCAACGTAACTGGGTGACTATAAAGATGCTCTACAGGTATCTCCGAAGGTGTCTGTTGAGTTGGCATCGATCGAGACTGGGATTTGTTACTCCGTGTGACGGAGAGGTATCTCAGGGCCCACTCGGTAATACAACATCACAATAAGCCTTGCAAGCAAAGTGACTAAAGAGTTAGCCACGGGATCTTGTATTACGGAACGAGTAAAGAGACTTGCCGGTAACGAGATTGAACTAGGTATAGAGATACCGACGATCGAATCTCGGGCAAGTAACATACCGAAGAACAAAGGGAACAGTATACGGGATTAACTGAATCCTTGACATAGAGGTTCAACCGATAAAGATCTTCGTAGAATATGTAGGAACCAATATGGGCATCCAGGTCCAGCTATTGGTTATTGACCGTAGAGGTGTCTCGGTCATGTCTACATAGTTCTCGAACCCACAGGGTCTGCACACTTAACGTTCGGTGACGTTTCGGTAGTATTGAGTTATGTATGTTGGTGACCGAAGTTTGTTCGGAGTCCCGGATGAGATCCTGGACGTCACGAGGAGATCTGGAATGGTCTGGAGGTAAAGATTGATATATAGGAAAGTGGTATTTGGGTTCTGGAAAAGTTTCGGGTACTTTCGGTAGTGTACCGGGAGTGACGAATGGGTTTCGGGGGTCCACCGGGTGGGGCCCACCCACCCCGGGGGCCACATGGGCCCAAGAGGTGGCGCACCAGCCCCTGGTAGGCTGGGCAGTCGACCCCATGAGGGCCCATGCGCCTAAGAGGAAAATGGTGGAGGTTGGAAGGAGTAGGACACCTTCCTAAAACGAATCCACCTCCTAGTAGGAGGTGGATTCCACCTCCTTGAGGTGGTTCGGCCGAATCCTCCTTGTGGAGGGTTTGAGGCTGCCTCCTCCCCTCCCTTCCTCCTATATATACTAGAGGATTTGAGGGCAGCCCCAACCCTTATTGCCACGTGCTGCCCACTTCTTCCTCTAGATCGTTTCTCCTCAAGATTAGTCCGGCGGAGCTCGGCGAAGCCCTGCCGGATTAGTTCACCACCACCGCCACCACGCCGTTGCGCTGCCGGAGAACTCATCTACCTCTCCGCTCCCTCTTGTTGGATCAAGAAGGCGGAGATCGTCATCGAGCTGTACGTGTGCTGAACGCGGAGGTGCCGTCCGTTCGGCACTAGATCGTGATTGGATCGCGGGACGGCTAGCGATTTGGATCGCGAAGACGTTCGACTACATCAAACGCGTTTCTTAACGCTTTCCGCTTAGCGATCTACAAGGGTATGTAGATCCACTCTCCCTCTCGTAGATGCTCATCACCATGGATAGATCTTGCGTGTGCGTAGGAAATTTTTTGTTTCCCATGCAACGTTCCCCAACAATGGCATCATCAGCTAGGTCTATGCGTAGATGAGATCACGAGTAGAACACAAAGGAGTTTGTGGGCGTTGATATTCAGATTACTTCCTCCCTTGGTCTTTTCTTGATTCAGCGGTATTGTGGGATGAAGCGGCTCGGACCAACCTTACTCGTACGCTTACGAGAGACCGGTTCCTTCAACTGACATGTGACTTTGTTGCATAAAGATGGCTGGCGGGTGTCTGTCTCTCCCATTTTAGTTGGATCGGATTCGACAAAGGCGGTCCTTGAGAAGGTTGAATAGCAATTTGTGTATCACCGTTGTGGTTTTGCGTAGGTAAGAATCGTTCTTGCTAGATACCCATAACAGCCACGTAAAACATGCAACAACAATTAGAGGACGTCTAACTTGTTTTTGCAGGGTATGTTGTGATGTGATATGGCCAATTACATGATGAGATATATGTGATGTATGAGATGATCATGTTTTGTATAGAATATCACGACTTGCATGTCGATGAGTACGGCAACCGACAGGAGCCATAGGGTTTTCTTTAATTTATTTTCGCCGTTTTTTCTTTACTTTATCGCTATGAGTTAGCAATAGTCGTAGAAGCAACAGTTGGCGCGACAACCTCATGGCGACACATTAATGGAGATCAAGATGATGGAGATCATGGTGTCATGCCGGTGACGATGGAGATCATGCCGGTGCTTTGGAGATGGAGATCAAAAGCACAAGTTCATGGCCATATCATGTCACTTATGATTTGCATGTGATATTAATCCTTTTATGCATCTCATTTTGCTTAGGACGACGGTAGCATTATAAGGTGATCCTAAAATTTCAAGATAAAATTGTGTTCTCCCCGAGTGTGCACCGTTGCAAAAGTTCGTCGTTTCGAGACACCACATGATGATCGGGCATGATAGACTCTACGTTCGCATACAACGGGTGCAAGCCAGTGTTGCACATGCGCAACACTCGGGTTAAACTTGACGAGCCTAGCATGTACAGACATGGCCTTGGAACACAAGAGACCGAAAGGTCGAACATGAGTCATATAGTAGTTATGATCAACATGAAGATGTTCACCATTGAAACCACCTCATCTCACGTGATGATCGGACTTGAGTTGGTGAAATTGGATCATGTGACACTCGAATGACCAGAGGGATGTCAATTTGAGTGGGAGTTTTTAAGTAATATGATTAACTAGACTCATTATCTTGAACATAGTCAAAATGTCTTTGCAAATTATGTTGTAGATTACTAGCTCGCGCTGTAGCTCCCTTGAATTTTTTATATGTTCCTAGAGAAATAGAAGTTGAAAGATGATGGTAGCAATAATGCGGACTGGGTCCGTGATCTGAGGATTGTCCTCATTGCTGCACAGAAGGCTTATGTCCTTAATGCACCGCTCGGTGCACCACCCCCTCAAGCGTCGTCTGTAGATGTTGTGAACATCAGACAGGCATGTTCCGATGACTACTTGATAGTTCAGTGCGTCATGCATTACGGCTTAGAATTGAGGCTCCAAAACGTTTTGAACGTCACGGAACATATGAGATGTTCTAAGAGCTGAAATTAGGATCTCAGGCTCGTGCCCGTGTTGATAGGTATGAGACCTCCAACAAGATTCTTTGCCTGCAAGATGAAGGAGAATAGCTCAATCGGTGAGCATATGCTCAGATTGTCTGGGTGCTACAATCGCTTGAATCGAGTGGGAGTTGATCTTCCAGATAAGATAGTGATTGATATAGTTCTCCAAGTCCCTGCCACTAAGCTACTAGAGCTTCGTGATGAACTATAAATGCCAGGGATGGAAATAATGATCCCTGAGCTATTCGCGATGTTTGGCACCGCGAAGGTAGAAATCAAGAAGGAGCATCAAGTGTTGATGGTTAGTAAAACCACTAGTTTCGAGAAGGGCAAGGGCAAGGAGGGAAACTTCATGGATGGCAAGCCAGTTGCTGCTCCAGTGAAGAAACCCAAGGTTGAACCCAAACCGGAGACTAAGTGCTTCTATTATGAGGAAAATGGTCACTGAAGCGGAACTGCCCTAGATACTTGGTAGATACGAAGGATGGCAACGTCAACATAAGTATATTTGATATACGTTTTATTCATGTGTACCTTGCTAGTACTCCTAGTAGCACCTGGGTATTAGATACCGGTTTAGTTGCTAAATGTTGGTAACTCGGAATAAAAGCTACGGAATAAACGGAGACTAGCTAGAGGGTGAGGTGACGATGTGTGTTGGAAATGTTTCCAAGGTTGATGTGATCACCATCGCATGCTGTCTCTACCTTCGGGATTAGTGATGAACCTAAATAAATGTTATTTGGTGTTTGTGTTGAGCATGAACGTGATTAGATCGTGTTTATTGCAATACGGTTATTCATTTAAGTCAGAGAATAATGGTTATTCTGTTTACATGAATAAAACCTTCAATGGTCATGCACCCAATGTGAATGGTTTATTGAATCTCGATCGTAGTGATACACATGTTCATAATATTGATGCCAAAAGATGCAATGTTAATAATGATAGTACCACATACTTGTGGCACTGCCGCCAAGGTCATATTGGTATAAAGTGCATGCAGAAACTCCATGCTGTTGGATCTTTGGACTCACTCAATTTCGAATCGGTTGAGACATGCGGACCATGCCTCATGGGCAAGATGACTAAAACCCCGTTTTCCGGCTTGATGGAGCGGGCAAGTGACTTATTGGAAATGATACATGTTGATGTATGCGGTCCAATGAGTGTTGAAGTGTGCGGTGGATATCGCTATTTTCTTACCTTCACTGAAGATTTGAGTAGATATGGGGATATTTACTTAATGAAACACAAGTCTGAAACGTTTGAAAAGTTCAAACGAATTCAGAGTGAAGTTTGAGATCATCGTGACAAGAAGATAAAATGTCTACGATATGATCGTGGAGGTAAATATCTGAGTTGCGAGTTTGGTATACAACTCAAGACAATGTGGAAGTTGTTTCACAACTCACGCCACCTGGAACACCATAGTGTGATGGTGTGTCCGAACGTCGTAGTCGTGCTCTATTGGATATGGTGCGTACTATGATTTCTCTTATCGATTTGCCTCTATCGTTTTGGGGTTATGCATTAGAGACAATTACATTCACTTTAAATAGGGCACCATCCAAGTTCGTTGAGATGACACCATATGAATTTTGGTTTGGCAGAAACCTAAGTTGTCATTTCTCAGAGTTTGGGAATGCGACTCTTATGTCCGATAAGCTCGATCCCAAAGCGGAAAAGTGCATCTTCATAGCATACCCTAAGGAAACAGCTGGGTATACCTTCTATCTCAGATCCAAGGGCAAAGTGTTTGTTGCTAAAAACGGATCCTTTCTCGAGAAAGAGTTTCTCTCGAAAGAATTGAGTGGGAGGAAGATAGAACTTGATGAGGTTGTTGAACCTTTGTTTCAACCAGAGAGTAGCGCAGTGCAGAAAGTTGTTTCTGTGGAGCCTACGTTAGTTGAAGAGAAAGTTAATGATGATGATCATGAAGTTTCGGATCAAGTTACTATCGAACCTCGTAGGTCGACAAGGACGCGTACTACTCCTGAGTGGTACGGCAACCCTAGTTACATGTCATGTTGTTGGATAACGATGAACCTACGAGGTATGGAGAAGCGATGATGGGCCCGGATTCCGAGAAATGGTTAGAGCCCATGAAATCTGAGATGGGATCCATGTATGAAAACAAAGTATGGGCTTTGGAAGTATTACCTGAAGGGCAAAAGGTCATTCAGAACAAATGGATCTTTAAGAAGAAGACAGACGCGGACGGTAATGTCACCGTCTATAAAGCTCGACTTGTGGCAAAGGGTTTTTCACAAGTTCAAGGAGTTGACTACGATGAGACTTTCTCACCCGTAGCGATGCTAAAGTCTGTTGGAATTATGTTAGCAGTTGCTGCATTTTTCGATTATGAAATCTAGCAGATGGATGTCAAAACATCGTTTCCTTAACGGTTTCCTTGAGGAAAGGTTGTATGTGATACAACCGGAAGGTTTTGTCAGTCCTAAGGATGCTAAAATGTATGCAAGCTCCAGTGATCCTTCTATGGACTGGAGCAAGCATCTCGGAATTGGAATATACACTTTGATGAGGTGATCAAAGTTTTTGGGTCTATACAAAGTTTATGAGAAACTTGTATTTACAATAAAGTGAGTGGGAGCACTATAGAATTTCTGATAAGTATATGTGGATGACATATTGTTGATCGGAAATGATGTAGAATTTCTGGAAAGCATAAAGGGTTGTTTGAAAGAGGTTTTTCAAAGGAAAACCTGGATTGAAGCTACTTAAATATTGGGGATCAGGATCTATAGAGATAGATCAAGACGTCTGATAAGACTTTCAATGAGTACATACCTTGACAAGATTTTAAAAGAGTTCAAAATGGATCAGTCAAAGAAAGAGTTCTTGCCTGATTTGTAAGGTGTGGAGTTGAGTGAGACTCAAAGCTCGACCACGGCAGAAGAAAGAGAATGGACGAAGGTCATCCCCTATGCCTTATCCATAGGCTCTGTATAGTATGCCATACTGTGTACCGCACCTGGTGTGTGCCTTGCCATGAGTCTGTCAAGGGGTACAAGAGTGGTCCAGGAGTGGATCACTGGACAATGGTCAAAATTATCCTTAGTAACTAGAGGACTAAGGAAATATTTCTCGATTATGGAGGTGATAAAGAGTTCGCCGTATAGGGTTACGTTGATGCAAGCTTTAACACCAATCCGGATGACTCTTAGTAGCAATCCGGATACGTATAGTGGAGCAGCCATTTGGAATAGCTCCAAGTGGAGTGTGGTAGCATCTGCAGTATGACATATAGATTTGCAAAGAACACACGAATCTGAATGTTGCAGACCGTTGACTAAAACCTCTCTCACATGCAAAACATGATCGAACCCCAGAACTCATTGGGTGTTAGATTCATAACAATGTAAATCACATGGTGATGTGAACTAGATTATTGACTCTAGTGCAAGTGGGAGACTGTTGGAAATATGCCCTAGAGGCAATAATAAATTAGTTATTATCATATTTCCTTGTTTATGATAATCGTTTATTATCCATGCTATAATTGTATTGATTGGAAACTCAGATACATGAGTGGATACATAGACAAGAAAGTGTCCCTAGTAAGCCTCTACTAGACTAGCTCGTTGATCAAAGATGGTCAAGGTTTCCTAGCCATAGACATGAGATGTCATTTGATAACGGGATCACATCATTAGGAGAATGATGTGATGGACAAGACCCAAACTATGAACGTAGCATATGATCGTGTCAGTTTATTGCTATAGTTTTCTGCATGTCAAGTATCTGTTCCTATGACCATTACATCATGCAACTCACTGACACCGGAGGAATACCTTGTGTGTATCAAACGTCGCAACGTAACTGGGTGACTATAAAGATGCTCTACAGGTATCTCCGAAGGTGTCTGTTGAGTTGGCATGGATCGAGACTGGGATTTATTACTCCGTGTGACGGAGAGGTATCTCAGGGCCCACTCGGTAATACAACATCACAATAAGCCTTGCAAGCAAAGTGACTAAAGAGTTAGCCACGGGATCTTGTATTACGGAACGAGTAAAGAGACTTGCCGGTAACGAGATTGAACTAGGTATAGAGATACCGACGATCGAATCTCGGGCAAGTAACATACCGAAGAACAAAGGGAACAGTATACGGGATTAACTGAATCCTTGACATAGAGGTTCAACCGATAAAGATCTTCATAGAATATGTAGGAACCAATATGGGCATCCAGGTCCCGCTATTTGTTATTGACCGTAGAGGTGTCTCGGTCATGTCTACATAGTTCTCGAACCCGCAGGGTCTGCACACTTAACGTTCAGTGACGTTTCGGTAGTATTGAGTAATGTATGTTGGTGACCGAAGGTTGTTCGGAGTCCCGGATGAGATCCCGGACGTCACAAGGAGATCCGGAATGGTTTGGAGGTAAAGATTGATATACAGGAAAGTGGTATTTGGGTTCCGGAAAAGTTTCGGGTACTTTCGGTAGTGTACCGGGAGTGACGAATGGGTTCCGGGGGTCCACCAGGTGGGGCCCACCCACCCCGGGGGCCACATGGGCCCAAGAGGTGGCGCACCAGCCCCTGGTGGGCTGGGCAGCCGACCCCATGAGGGTCCATGTGCCCAAGAGGAAAAAGGTGGAGGTTGGAAGTAGTAGGACACCTTCCTAAAATGAATCCACCTCCTAGTAGGAGGTGGATTCCACCTCCTTGAGGTGGTTCGGCCGAATCCTCCTTGTGGAGGGTTTGAGGCTGCCTCCTCCCCTCCCTTCCTCCTATATATACTAGAGGATTTGAGGGCAGCCCCAACCCTTATTAGCACGTGCTGCCCACTTCTTCCTCTAGATCGTTTCTCCTCAAGATTAGTTCGGCGAAGCTCGGCGAAGCCCTGCCGGATTAGTTCACCAACACTGCCACCACGCCGTTGCGCTGCCGGAGAACTCATCTACCTCTCCGCTCCCTCTTGCTGGATCAAGAAGGCGGAGATCGTCATCGAGCTGTACGTGTGCTGAACGCGGAGGTGCCATCCGTTCGGCACTAGATCGTGATTGGAACGCGGGACGGCTAGCGATTTGGATCGCGAAGAGGTTCGACTACATCAACCGCGTTTCTTAACGCTTCCCGCTTAGAGATCTACAAGGGTATGTAGATCCACTCTCCCTCTCGTAGATGCTCATCACCATGGATAGATCTTGCGTGTGCGTAAGAATTTTTTTCCCATGCAATGTTCCCCAACACCGGTCCAATCTGACGGACGAATTCTTCATCCGTCAAGGCTACCTCCGACAGCAGGCGTGGCCGCTGTTGCGTCTGGTCCTCCTCATCGGAGGAGGAGATGACTATCTCCTCCTTGCCTCCGGAGCCCGCCGTTGTGGAAGCAGATGGCCCCGGTGACCGAGGGCGGCGGCGCCAAGATCCACCAGATGACAAGCTCCCACCAGGACCGCCTGCTGGCGTGGAGAACAAGGACTTCGGCATCGCCGATGGCTTGGCTTGGAGAGGAGGCAGAGAAGGAAAGACGCGGCGAGGTGTGATGCTTGTGATCTGCGTTGGGTTTTCCGTGAAGAGGAACGGGTGATGCAACACAATGCGGGTAAGTATTTCCCTCAGTTAAGAACCAAGGTTTATCGAACCAATAGTAATATCGGTCATCAACCATCTTCAGCGGCTGCACACAAAAGAGCACACACTTGCACCCAACGCGGCAAGAGGGTTGTCAATCCCCTTAATCTCGTTATTTGCTAGTAAATGAGATATGTAGATAATTGTAAATTGCAAAATAAAATAAAATAAAGGAAATGATAGCAATGTATTGAAAGTGTTTGTAAACTTATAAGTGGATAGACCCGGGGGCCGTAGTTTTCTCTAGTGGCATCTCTCATGTAGTAGGCATACGGTGGGTCAACAAATTACTGTTGGGCAATTGATAGAAGAACGGATAGTTACGCAATCTTTATTCACGGCAATGATCATGTATATATAGGCATCATGTCCATAAGCAAATAGGCTGACTCCTGCCTGCACCTATTACCATTACTCCACCCATCGACCGCTATCCAACATGCATCTAGAGTATTAAGTAAAACAAAGTAATGCTTGGAGAATGATGACATGATGTAGACAAAGAGAATTCAATTAATATGAACTAACACCATCGTTTTATCCTTAGTGGCAGCAATACAAAGGCGTGTCTTGTCCCTTTCTGTCACTGGGATATAGAGCATCGCTAGATTGAACCCACTACAACGCACCCCTCTCACTGAAGATAAATCAATCTACTTGGCCAAAGCAAATCAATAGATCGACGAGATTTACGAAGCTATAATGATCATGCAAATAAGAATCATAATAATCAGGGGTGACTCAAATACTTTTCATGAATAATCTGAACATAAACCCACAATTCATTGGATCCCAACAAACACACCGCACGAAAGGATTACAACGAATAGATCAAAGCGAAGATGCGATGATCATTGTATTGAAGATCAAGAGCGATAGCCATCAAGATACTAACTATGGACCGTAGGTCTGTGGTGAACTACTCACAACTCATCATGGAGGCAGCAAGGATGATGTAGAGCCCCTCCGTGATCGATTCCCCCTCCGGCAGATCACGGGAAAAGGTCGCCAGATGGGTACGCGGTGGAACAGAGACTTGCGGTGGCGGAAAAAGTGTTTCGGGCGCTCCCCTAGGGTTTTTGGAATATTTGAGAATTTATTGGCCTGAGAGGGGCACGAGAGGGCGGCCGAGGGGGGCACGACCCAACAGGGCGCGACCTGGCTATCTAGCGCGCCCTCTTGGCTCGTGGTTCCCTCGTGCAGCCTCTCGTCTCCTCCCGAAGCTTCTAGGTCTTCTTTTGGTCCAGAAAGAATCGTACCAAAGTTTCGTGGCATTTGGACTTCGTTTGGTATGGTAAATCTGAAAAGCAAAAAAACATGTAGAAAACAACAACTGGCATTGGTCACTAGGTCAATAGGTTAGTTCTAAAAAATAATATTAATTGGTAAATAAACACCCAAAAAGAATCCTAGAAATATAATATAATAGCATGGAACAATCAAAAATTATAAATACGTTGGAGACGTACCAAGGTGGGAGAGAGGAGGAAGGTTCGGTGCTCTACTCCACGGCACCGGAGCACGGCTTAAATAGACGTGACCAGGCCAGGCGGTGGGGCGGTCAGCCCGCTTCAATGAGGCGTAGCTGCCGGAGTTGGTTCCGAGAGGTCGCGTCCGTCTGCGACGCCTTCCCATCTGGTCAAATCACGGTTTCAATGACGGCCGCTGCATGATCCGGGCCGACATGAATGCCGAGCGGCAAGCGGCAAGGCACGTGGGATGGAAGGCGCGGGAAGGGCGGGTGGGGGTTTTTTGTTGGGCTAGGATGGTTAGAATCGGGCGAAGTAGCGGTCCAGATTCCCGCAAACCTCCCTATGTTTGTCTCCGGTTTACGGGAGAAATCGTGTTCGGACCGTCCCGCGAACCGATACAGAACCGCGTTGGATGGTTTTCGCGGTTTGGACCGTGCGATCAGTTGCGGAGAGTTTGCGCATCCGCATGCCATTTGGCTCATCTTGAAGTCTGAAATTTGTTTTTTTAAGAACCAGCTTGTTGCTGGCGTTTCATTGATTTAGCAGAAGAGAGCAGTTACAAGGTTGATCAAGTGATCAAAATGGATTACAGAAAGGGTGGCTTCTAGGCCAAGGCCAAATGGCCGGGGATTCTAAGGGCTAAATTCTCGCGGCATCATCCCCAAAAGGGTGCTCAAAACATTTTGCCCCAGCGAGTTTCCCAAGGTCGATGCTATTTCTAATCTTAGCTAATACTTCTCAAACAGAGACAATTTTGTTTCTGAAGGTGCATCCATTTCTCTGCTGCCATAGCTCACCTATGATCAAAATGATAAGGGACTTGATGGCCTTCCTTTCCCCCGCTGATTCCGTCTTCCTCAGAATAATCTGAACTACTTGTGGTGTGGACTTCATGGTGCGCTAGTGATCCTGACAGAGTGCATTGCATCCCCTCCACTTTGCTACCTCACTCCAGACTTGCAGAGATACCGGGCTGCTCCAGAACAGGTGCATCGAGGACTCAAGGTTTCTGAAGCAGAAATGGCAGAAGTATCCATTTTCCCACCCTCTACGCTAGAACCTGTCATTGCACCAAAGCCGATCGAGGTTGAGGAGCCAGAAGAACAGCTTGAGCCTACCTGGTGCCAATGGTTTCCACATGGTTGAGTTGAACTCAGTTGGTCGGTGATCCTTGAACTGCAGCAGGTAGGCGGATTTTGCAGAGTACGTCCCAGTGGTATTCGCCGTCCAGCGGATCTTGTCTCTCTCCCGGTCATTTGCGACAATGTTTGAACCACTGATCTTGCGCCAGAGAGTCAGAAATTCAGGCGCAATTGCGGCCAGATCACCGTGCTCCAGGTCCCTGACCCAGTTTGAGTTTTGCAGCGCAGACTTGACCGATCCGTTTTTCCTCTTGGAGTGTTGAAACAGGCCCGGAAGCTCATCGCAAAGAGGCCCGTTCCCCAGCCAGTTGCTGCGCCAGAACAAGGCCATCTCCCCATCACCAATTTGTTCAGTCGTAGCGGCAGCGAAGAGGTCCAGATCTCCTACATTACAGGGTGACGGGAGCCCATCCAAGAGCGTACCATACGTTGCTAGCTGAGCCAGGGCCAGTGCAGGCACAGTGCTCTGCTGAACTTCCCCAAGTCCTAAATCCCGAGGCCTCCAAGCTGGGTCGGGAGGCAGACCTGGCTCCAGTTCACCTTGCAATGGGCACCGTTGAGCTCCTTCTCTCCTACCCAAAGGAATCTGCGGCGCGCCTTGTCGATCTCCTTGAAAAACTTCTTTGGCGCGCGGAGGACAAATATGGCAAACGTTGGCATGGTAGTGAGGACGCATCTAACTAAAACCCTCCTACCGGTGATGGACATCAAGCGCCCCTTCCATCCCGCTAGACGGGCGTGGATCCTATCAATAATGAACTGATGATGCACCAGTCGCAGTCTGGAGGTTGTAATGGGCATGCCTAGATACCACAAGGGAAAGCTAACTATTTTGCCGCCGAAATTTTGGAGCATATGCCTTCACATCGAATCGCTGCAGCAGAGGATTTTGTCGGGTTGATCTTCAGCCCTGTCGCCTGCCGAAACTGGTGCAGCAGGTCCATGAGGGCATCGATCTCTTGCTTCGTGGGGTTGGCAAAAAGGATCGCGTCGTCGGCATATAGGCTAATGCGCAGCTTGGCGCACCTATCTGACAGGGGGGCGATGATGCCCCTTTTCGTTGCGGCAGCGAGGAGACGATGAAGAGGGTCAATGGCGATGATGAAAAGGAGCAACAACAAAGGATCGCCTTGTCGCAGCCCCCGTGCATGAGAGAATCGGTTTACCTGCACCCCATTGAGAAAGCACGATGACGAAGAAGACGATAGCAGGAGGGCAACCCAGTCACGCCATCTTGAGCTTAAACCTCGCTCCTGAAGAATTTCTAGCAGGTATTCCCAGGACACTGAATCGAAGGCCCTAGCTATGTCTAGCTTAAGAAGGAGCAACGGCTTTTTGTTGCGATGGAGCGAGCGAACGCAGTTTTGCAGATATAAGAAGCTATCTCGGATGCTTTTTTGCTTTTGGAAAGCACTCTGGGCCGGCGAGATGATCTCTGGAATAACCCTGGCAAGGCGCGAGGATAGTACCTTGGCGAGGAACTTTCCCATTGAGTAGATCAAGCTTATCGGTCTATAATGGCCCACCTTCGAAGCCCGTCCTTTTTGGCAGCAACACGATTGATGCCGTGTTAATTGATTTGAAATCTCCCTGGGACAGATTGTGAAAAGCTTGAAACACCTCCATAACATCATCCTTGATCGTGGCCCAGCACGCCCTGAAAAACCCACCCGAGAATCCATCTGGCCCCGGTGCCTTATCCATCGGGGAGTCTTGGATTGCAGCCCATACCTCTGCCTCCGAAAAAGGCAGGTCTAGCCCTGCATCATTGATCGCAGGCATCTCAAGCTCCCCCTAGTTGATCGAGCATGATCGCTCGCCCTTTGAGCCCAGCAAACTGGTGAAGTGCGAGTGGATATGATCCGCCTTGTCGCCATGCTTAGTAGCAGTTCTGTTACCGAAGGTGAGCGAGTGGATAACGTTTTTGCGCCTCTTGGAATTTATCTTTGCATCGAACAGCTTCGTGCTAGCATCCCTCGCCCGCAGCAAAGTCACACGCGAGGCTTGCTTTCTTCTAGCACGCTCGATTGCCGCCAGGCCCAACATCCTGAACTTAAGCAGCTTCCTTAGCTGAAACTCCTGCGCTGAGAGGGCCTTGCTTTCATGCGCAATATCGAGCAGGAGGATCACTGCTGCAGCAATGTGGAACTTTAGCCTAGCACCGCTGAAGAGGGACTTACTCCAGGTCTTCAGATCGACGGCAGTGCGCTTCAGCTTGATCTTGATGCGGACAAAAGGACAACTGTGGTTGACTATCCAATTCCATGCATGAGCCACAGTCTCCTGGAAGTGAGCAAACTTGGGCCAGGAATTTTCATATTTGAAGCTTTCTTTTTGGTGAGGTGCAGCCGTTTAAGCCAGCAGGAGAGGGCAGTGATCGGACACCACAGTGGAGGCAGCCACCAGAGTGTATGCAGCGTGCCTGGACTCCCATTCGATGTTACTGAAAGCACAACTTCTCCCTAGGTGGTTTTGGTAATAAATAACAACATATATTTCATTGGACTAATGTTTCCACTAAGTATGTTTCAGGAAAAAGTTCAATGTTTGATTGGCAAAGGATTGTGAGGAGACCCCAAGATGCAAGGAATATGATTGGCTAAGCTACAAGCATGAAGACTCTACATTTTACTTTCTAAGAAATCACTTTGAGTCCATAGGAAAGCCAATACTATCAAAAGGGGGTGAGGTAATAATGGTGAATGAAATGCTCAAAGTGATCAAGTGTTAGTCACCAAAAACACCCACAAGCTCTCCCACAAATATTCTGTCATAGAGCCTACCACTCAAAATCGGTGACACCAACATCTCCACATCGGCTACACCGAGTCAAAAGCCCAGACAGAAACCCTAGCCAAGACCCACAACTCGGTACTACCAACTTTCCCTTTCGGTGCCACCGAAAGCAGTGACCAACTTCCTGGTTAGCCATTTTCATGATTCGGTCCCACCGAGTTTTGCAAATCGGTTTCACCGAGAAGTTGGGCCAACTCTCTGTTAACCCATTTCTCCAAATCGGTCCCACCGAGTTTGAAAAATTGGTCTCACCGAGATTTGGTAACTGCCTAGGTCACCCATATCGGTACCACCGAGTATTCCATACCAGTCTCAACGAAAAGCCTAAAGTTGCCACATTTTGAACAAGTCGGTGCCATCGAGTTTTACTTCGGTTCCACCGAGTTGGGCAATAATGTTGTAACAGTTGGATTTTTGGAGATACCTATATATACCCCTCCACCACATCCCACTCGCAAGAGAAGCACTCAGAACACACACCCACTTGCCATATCCAATTTTCTGAGAGAGAACCACCTATCCTTGTGTTGAGGTCAAGATCATCCACTCCAACCATATGGAACTTGATTTCTAGCCTCCCCAAGTTGCTTTCCATCCAATCAATCTCTTCTACCCAAGCCAAATCTGTGAGAGAGTGATTGAGTGTTGAGGAGACTATCATTTGAAACACAAGAGCAAGGAGTTCATCGTTACTATCGAGCCTATTAGCTTTTGGAGGGTGGTGCCTCCTAGATTGGTTAGGTGTCGCTTGGGAGCCTCCTGCTTCGTGTTGTGGAGTTGAACCAAGAAGTTTGTACGGGAAGGAGATCGCCTACTTCGTGAAGATCTACCCATAGTGAGGCTAGTCCTTCATGGACGGAAGCCGTTATGGAATAGTCGAGGTTGCTACTTCGTGGACCCTTTGTGGGTGGAGCCCTCCATGGACTCTCGCGACCGCTACCCTCCGTGGGTTGAGGACTCCATAAACCTGGACGTACGATAGCACCACCTATCGGAACCACGGCAAAAATCTTCGTGTCTCCAAATTTCTTTTGATCTTCTTACCCCTATCCTTTTACATATGCCTGTCTTTACTTTCCGCTGCAATACTCATAGACATGCATGTGTAGGGTGAACTTGACTTGTGCAAATTGCTAAAATCTGCCCACAACTAAAATTGAGAAAAGGATAGATTTTTATTTGGTCAAGTAGTCTAATCACCCCCCCCCCCCTCTAGACATACTTTGGATCCTACAAGTGGTATCAGAGCTTTGGTCTCCATTGCATTGGTCTCACAACCTAGGAGAGTATGGCGTCTAGTGAGGGAAACTATCATCGTAGAGGTCCATATTTGGATGGTACAAATTTTGCTAGTTGGAAGCATAAGATGAAAATGCATATTCTTGGTCATAACCCCGCCGTATGGGCTGTTGTTCATGTTGTCTTGCAAGGTGAATTATTTGGTGATGGAAAGGAACCGGATCGTGAAGCGACCGCGAAAGAATTGAAGATGTTGCAATAAAATGCTCAAGCATGTGACATTCTATTCAACTGCCTATGCCCCGAAGAATTCAACAAAATCAGTCGTCTTGAGAATGCAAAGGAAATTTGGGATACTTTGGTTGATATGCATGAAGGTACCGAATCCTTCAGGGAATCTAAGTTGGATGTGCTTCAAAGTCAACTTGACAAGTTCAAGATGAAGGATGGTGAAGGAGTTGTAGAAATGTACTCTAGGCTTGCTCTCATCACCAATGAGATTGCCGGCTTAGGAAGCAAAGAAATGACCGACAAATTCATCATCAAGAAGGTCCTTAGAGATTTGGATGGAATGTATGACACCGTGTGCACATTGATCCAAATGATGCCAAACTACAAAGATCTCAAGCCTACAGAAGTCATTGGAAGCATTGTTGCTCATGAGATGTCACTCAAAGACAAGGAAGAACTTCACACCAAGTCAAGCGGTGCTTACAAAGCTACAAGCGACACTCCCGCTACATCAAGTGACAACCTTGTAACCAATGAAGAGATAAGCCTCATGGTCAAGAAATTCAACAAGTTCTACAAGAGTAGAGGCAAAGAGAGAAGCTCCAATTCAAGATATGAAGAGAAGCATTTATCTAGTCGTGACCGAAATTGCTACAATTGTGGAAGGCTCGGACACTACACACACAAGAGAAGACAAGAATCACCTAGAAGACGAAGCTCAAGAGATGAGTCACCTTGAAGAGAGAGAAGGAGTAGAGATGATCGTTATGAATGAAGACCCTCAAGGAGAAGTAGGGACTTGGAGAAGAAGGACAAGTACACCAAGAGCTACACAAGAAGAAGACATCAAGCTCATGTTGGTGAATGGGTTTCCGGCTCCGAATCCGACAATCAATCCGAGAGAAGCTATCACTCCAACTCCGACTATAGTCAGGATGAAGGTGTTGCCAGACTTGCACTCGTAACCTCCAACTCCTATGACATATTTGATTCACCAAATGAAGGGAGTGGAAGTTGCTTCACGGCTAAAGGCCCCAAGGTATCACACCCCGAATACATTGACTTCAATAGTGATGAGGATGACTTACTTGGAGATGATGACTTGCTATTTGATAAAACTAGTGATATTAGTCAAAATGAGCTAGATAATTATCATGCTAGTCAAGATAAGTCATGTGATGATGATAAGAAGGAAATAGAACGACTAACTAAAGAATTAAACACTCTTAAGTTAGCTCATGAATCTACTTTAGAAGATCATAGAGAGCTTGTAAGAACTCATGAGAAGCTATGCTTTGAGAAGCTCAATTTGGAGCAAGAACATGAGTTTCTTAAAGCAATCAATGACGATCTCCGAAAGAAGTCTTCCTCTTATCTAGCCAAACGACTACTCTTGTCTACATTTATTCCACAAGTTAAGACTAAGCAATCTAGTAACAAAGGCAAGAAAGGTTCTTCAACTAGTAGCAATAAAAATGATAAATCTAATGATATTGCTTCTAGTGGTTCTATTGATTCCACTAACGATTATCTTAGCCAAGTTACACTTGAGCAAGAAAACAATTTATTGAAAGGAATTATAGAGAAAGGTGTCTACAAAAGTCTTGTCGGATGTAAGCAATTTGAAGAAATTGTACGCAAGAATGGAGGATACCGGAAGAACCATGGCATTGGCTACTTCAATGCCAATGGAATTGAATGGGAAGAAGGTCAATACCCCAAGCCCAAGTTTGTTCCTCAAAGGGAGAAGTATGAACCTACTCCTCCCAAGGGAACAAGCTCTCAAGATGACCTTCGTCCACAAGACCACAAGGGCAAGGGTAAGCTTCATGATAACATTGACACACTTGAAGATGAGTCCCTAGCCATGGTAAAGCGGGTTCCCAAGGCTACTCCAAGTTCTACTTCTACCAATACTACTTCAACACCAAAGAAGAAGAACTAGAGAAGTTCTTGAGGGGTGACTCCACCAATGAAATTCACTCATATTCATTATTGGCAAGAGCTATTTGCAATCAACTCCAACTCTATGCAATAGTTCAAGGAGTCACACATTTCCTCAAAGGTAAGCAAGAGACAAGGTAATGAATGAATCCATGGACATCATCTTATATGCTTTGCACTCCATGTCCATAGATATCCTTGAATGTGTCTCTTGTTTGGGACTAACCCATGTAGGTGAGAAGAGTAAGAAACAACAAGGATTGCTCCAAACTCAAGATGATCTTCATCAACATTGAGCATCCACCACTACATCACCTACATGAAGTCTTCTATGACAAAACCCAAGGTTAGTTTATCCCTCTTAGGGGGGATGTCACATCAAGGGGGAGCTTTACTCTAAGGCTTGAGTTAAAGTATCTCTTAAGAATGTGACAACATTAAATGCTTTATGTAAAAGTGGTAACCCCACTTGTGCTTAAACGATGACCTATGATCAAGTATTCTTACTTGACTCCTAAGTCAATATACTCATATATAGATGACTCAGTCATCGCCAAAGTGCTTGTTAGATGCTAGAGTGGTTTTGCATGTTTGCCATGATTTCATTGGACATCTTATTGTGTGAGCATGTCGGTATGCATATCTTTTCTCATTCGAGGACATACAATTGTTGCTATTTGGTTCTTGCTTTTTTAACCAATTGGATGTACAAGAATGCCTAGGACCCCTCTCTAGCTATCTATGCTTTGTTGTTTCAAGTTCTATTCTTGCTTCATCACAAAATCGTGAACAAGCACTTCTCGAACCCTCTGTGTGAGGAGCACTCGGGGTTTCGTTTCATCAAGGCTGACTTCCAAAACCTCCCTAAAGTGCAACTCGATGCAACCAATCAAAAATTCTCGGTTTCACTGAATGCTTAGGGTTGATCTGTTTTTGCACCTCGGTAGCACCGATACCATAATATCGGCTTCACCGAGTTTCTCGGTCAAGTGACAGTAGTGGAACTCGGTGGCACCAAAATTTTAGTATCGGCGTCACCGACAGTAAAGGGTACTTAATCCCGGCGGACCTGACGTTTTGAAATTAATCTTCAAACACTCGAGTCTCCAACCCTAAGTTGCCGCTCCGGACCCCTTGGTCATCGCCCTTGTCTCCCCGAGCGCCTTCGCTGTTGGGATCCTCACCGTCAATGGAAATCATCACCGCCGATGTCGCCGTAGTCAGACCATCGCCAAGTTAGGGTATGGTTCGATCCCCTCATGCGTTCCAATGTCTTATTCAAATGCATTAGGGTTGCTCTGTAATCTTGCCACAGATTGAAAGCTTCCTATTCCACCAAATACTTCCATAGATTAGAGAACGAGGAAATTTTGGATCTGACCTCCCGCAACATGCATCTCGGTGACACCAAGTTGATAAAATCGGTTCTACCGATTTAGTTTTTAGGGTTTCTGAGAACCGCTTCGGTGAGACTGAGCAGTTCTTTTCGGTGACACCGGAAAGATTGCCCAAGTCTCAGTTAATGCAAGTGGTCTGTCTCGATGACTCCGAAAATTTCAACCCGGTGCAACCGAAATACATTTTGCAGTAGATCAAACCCAAGTTTCTAAGTTCATTTTTTTTGAAAAACTCTAGTATTTTATGATGCTCAACCTATCTGCTCTTCTATACTCTATTCACAGGGTCAGCATGTCTGGATCAGATGATAGTTAGAAAAATTTCAGAGAAAGAGATGTGGTCATGAGTGCAGGCACTAGCCCTGGAGCTAGTTCATCTTCTTATGATGATGTGCCTAGTTCTCCTGACCTGCCCAAGGCTGACACCAGGGCAAGGAAGAAGTTGAACTCAGATGAGGAAGATGCTGATTTTGTGCCAGAAGAAGTATTAGCCAAGAAGCAGAAAGAGAAAGCTGCCAAGAGCACAACTGCAGAGGCTACTTCTACAAAGAGAGCTGTCAGAAAGGAATATGATAGCACTTATGCTAGGAGAGCTCCTGAAAGTGACAAGGCTAACACATCTATTTCTGTTGAGCCTACAAGGAAATCATTGCCTAAGAAGGCAGGAGAGAAGAAGAGGATCAGGAAGAGAATTATACATGTTGTTGGCAGACCAACCTCAATGTATTAAGATCCAGCAGAAGCCGAGGAAGAAGATGAAGAGTAAGAACCAGCTGCCAAAGCCCCTCCAGCTAAGAAGAAGAAATTGATGGCAGATGCTATGCCCAAGGATGCTCCAGCTAAGAGCACCAAGTCTGCTCCCAAGAAGACTGCTGCAGTCTCCAAGTCAAAGAAGTCTACCAGAGACATTCCCAGTGCTGCTAAGAACAAGAAGTCCACTATGATAGAAGAAGAGGAGGACATATCTATTTTGAGAAAGCTGAGGCCCCACTTGCCTATTCATAATGATGATCACCCAGTTGCAGAAGATATGAAGAAGAGGAAAGACTCAGGGCTAAGGAAGTGGAGAGTTGTTGATCCTTATGCCTCCAGGAGAAGGACTGATATGGATGCCAGATTTCACACCAAGGAACAGCAGGACTTTTATGAGACTGTCCTATTGGAAAAGAGCCCAACTATTAGTAACATGAGATATGTCGACTGGGACTACATCAAGGACAATGAAGATTTCTTTCCCAGTGTCAGAGACAACTTCCAGTGCATTGATCTTGTAAACTTTGTTGGCAGAGAGTTTTCAGCTTGGAATGATGAGATGATCATGGAGTTCTATTCCACTGCACACTTTTATCCGGATGGTAGGATTGTTTGGATGACTGAAGGAGTGAGGTATCAATCAACTGTTGATGAGTGGGCCACCATCTTAGGAGCCCCCCAGGTACAAGAAGGTGACTTGGATGTATATGCTGAATCCAAGATGAGTCACAACTCCATGGCAAATATGTACAAGGAAATCCCTGCTTCACATGTGCATTCACATAAGTTTGGGTCTATCTATTTCCTGCAAGCAGGACTACCCACCACTAACACCATTTTGAGGCATACCTTGATGCCCAAATCTGGAGATGATAAGATGATAAGGGGGTATTCCATCAACATGATGGACCACATAGACTCCCACACCAGGATAAGAGTGATGGACTTGATTGTAGAAACAGTGAAGAGGACAGCTGCAAACCAGAAGAGATCTTGTGGATATGCACCATACATTCAGATGCTCATTAACTCTAAGATAGAGAAGAATGTGTATGCACTTGATCCTCCCCATTTGCCACTCCAGCCAGAGTTTGAGGATAATGTTGTGGTGATGGATCCTAGTCATCCCACTTCATCTACTGGACAAGCAGAGGCTGAGGCAGCTAGAGCCACTAGTTCTCAGGCTCCTAGCACAAGGAATGAGCAAATGGATCTTCTTATTAGCACCATTCAGAGCATCCATAAGGGCATCAAGACCATTCAGCTCAATTAGGATAGTCTTGTGAGGATTATGGAGGATAAGTTTTCCACGCTGAACAACAAAGTGGATGGACTGACTAAGACTGTAGATGAACATAATAAGGAAGTTGATGAAGCTCCCATTCCCGACTGCTCAGATTTTGATGATGATGACAGTCCACCTCTCAGAACCAGCACTCAGTTCAAGACTCAAGCCAGAACTCCTACAGTGTTTGCTCCAGAGTTGAGGCCATCTTCTTCAGCACCTCCCACAGCTCCATCAGTTCCATCAGCTCCAGTGTCTACTCCACCACCTCAGAGGACTTCAATTGAACTCTTCGCGGATGCTCTTCTCTCGACTCCGTCGATAGCCACCGAAGACCATGCCCAGAGCAACGAGTAGCTCTATGGCTTTGAACTTTTTGGTAACTTGTTACCAAAGGGGGAGAGGTCATAGATCATATGGCTTCGAGAGAGAGAGAGAGAGTTGTTTTTTGACCCCTCTCCGTTTCTCAAAAACATTTGGTTTATTGTTTGGTTAACACTTTGTCGTATTTGATCATATACTCTTGTGTGATGGTATTATCGCCTATCTTTGAGATATCTATGTGATGATCATTTGCTTATGTTTGGTGTGATGTGCTCATGTAATTCACTCTTATTAATTTTGGCGCACCACCAAGTTGTATGTGACATGAAAGAGTGACCCATGATCCTAATCGATTGTGCATTTGCATTCAAATGCAAATTTAAAATAATGCACAAATTTAGGGTGAGCTCTTGCTTATCACATACTTCTCAAAGCGACGATGCTATTCATTGATTAAATCTCTCATCGAAGCTTTGATCTATATGTTGTCATCAATTACCAAAAAGGGGGAGATTGAAAGCACAACTTCTCCCTAGGTGGTTTTGGTAATTAATAACAACGTATATTTCATTGGACTAATGTTTCCACTAAGTATGTTTTAGGAAAAAGTTCAATGTTTGATTGGCAAAGGATTGTGAGGAGACCCCAAGATGCAAGGAATATGATTGGCTAAGCTACAAGCATGAAGACTCTAAATTTTACTTTGTGAGAAATAACTTTGAGTCCATAGGAAAGCCAATACTATAAAAAGGGGGTAAGGTAATAATGGTGAATGAAATGCTCAAAGTGATCAAGTGTTAGTCACCAAAAACACCCACAAGCTCTCCCACAAATATTCTGTCATAGAGCCTACCACTCAAAATCGGCGACACCAACATTTCCACATCGGCTACACCGAGTCAAAAGCCTAGACAGAAACCCTAGCCAAGACCCACAACTCGGTACTACCAACTTTCCCTTCCGGTGCCACCGAAAACAGTGACCAACTTCCTGGTTAGCCATTTTCATGATTCGGTACCACCGAGTTTTGCAAATCGGTTTCACCGAGAAGTTGGGCCAACTCTCTGTTAACCCATTTCTCCAAATCGGTCCCACCGAGGTTGAGAAATTGGTCTCACCGAGATTTGGTAACTGCCTAGGTCACCCATATCGGTACCACCGAGTTCCAAATCGGTCTCACCGAAAGGCCTAAAGTTGCCACATTTTGAAAAAGTTAGTGCCTGATAACCCACAAGTACAGGGGATCATTTGTAGCCTTTTTCGATAAATAAGAGTGTCGAACCCAACGAGGAGCTAAAGGTAGAACAAATATTCCCTCAAGTTCTATCGACCACCGATACAACTATACGCACACTTTAACATTTGCTTTACCTAGAACAAGTATGAAACTACTTTGTAGGTGATAGGATAGTTTTCACGAATAAAACTAGAAATACTTAGCGGGAATAAAACTACGAGTAAATTGCAAGATAATAAAAGTTAGTTGTTTAGTAGAAAGCTTTTGTCAAACAAGAAGGTTATTTGTCCCTAGGCAATTGATAACTAGACCGGTAATCATTACAAGAAGGTTATTTGTCCCTAGGCAATTGGTAACTAGACCGGTAATCATTCTTGCAATTTTATATGAGGGAGAGGCATGAGCTAACATACTTTCTGTACTTGGATCATATGCTCTTATGATTGGAACTCTAGCAAGCATCCGCAACTACCAAATATCATTAAGGTAAAACCCAACCATAGCATTAAGTATCAAGTCCTCTTTACTCCCATATGCAACAACCCACCTACTCGGGTTTGTGTATTCTGTCACTCACGCCACCCACCATAGGCAAATCATGAACACATTGCAACACGATCTACTCAAACATCATAGGATAGCCAAATATCATTGGGAAATAATATATGGAGTTGAGCACCATCTTTAAGTAGAGATTACAGAGGGAAAAAGAGGTGTTACACCGCTGCATAGAAGGGGGGAGAGTTGGTGTTGACGGCGGCAAAGTTGTTGGTGTAGATCGCCGTCATGATGATTGCCCCAACGGCGTTCCGGCGCCACCGGGAGAGAGGGGGAGAGAGCCCCCCTCCTTCTTCTTCTTCCTTGGCCTCCCCCCTAGATGGGAGGAGAGCTCCCCCTCTGGTCCATGGCTGCCATGACGGCGGAGGGGCAGGAGCCCCTCCGAGATTGGATCTCCCTCTCTGTTCTCTTCTGTTTCACGTTCCTGTTTTCTGGCCAAAAAACGTTTCTTATATTCCCGGAGATCCGTAACTCCGATCGGGCTGAAATTTTTGAGGGGATTTTTATCTGAAAATTAGCTTCCTTGCGCCCGAAGGAGAGCTCCAACAGACTTACGAGGAGGGCACAACCCATCACCACGCATTTGGGCCCCTAGGCGCGCCCTGGTGTCTTGTGGTGGCCGTGGGCCCCCGTTTGCGTTGATTCCACCTCCCAAAATTCACAAATATTCCAAAATAATTCTCCGTAAATTTTTATCGCGTTTGGACTTCGTTTGATATGTAATTTCTGCAAAACAAAAAACACACAAAAAAAGGAACTGGCACTGGGCACTGGATCAGTATGTTAGTCTAATAAATCATATAAAATATTGCCAACAATATGTGAAAGTTGTATAATATTGGCATGAAACAATCAAAAATTATAGATACGACAGAGACGTATCAACATCCCCAAGCTTAATTCCTGCTCGTCCTCGAGTAGGTAAATGATAAAAAAGATAATTTTTGATGTGGAATGCTACCTAGCATAATCTTGATCATATATCTAATCATGGCATGAATATTAAGACACAAGTGATTCAAAGCAATAGTCTAGTTTTGACATAAAGACATTAATACTCAGGCATCCCAACAAACAATCATGTCTTTCAAAATATAGAGAAGACAAAAAGGAAGATAGTCTCACATTGAAGCGGCTAATCAACGGGCTATGGAGATGCCCACCAATTGATATCAATGTGAGGAGTAGGGATTGCCATGCAACAGATGCACTAAGAGCTATAAGTGTATGAAAGCTCAAACTGAAACTAAGTGGGTGTGCATCTAACTCTATAATGAGAAATTCCCACTAGTATAGGAGACTCTCTATATGAAAAACATGGTGCTACTTTGAAGCACAAGTGTGAAATTAGCATGCCCCTTCTCTATTTGTCTCTCATTTTTTTATTTTTTTTATTTTTCTTTTTTTCTTCTTCTTCTTTTTTCTTCTTCTTTTTTTTTCCTTTTTATATTTGTCTGGAGCCTCATCCCGACTTGTGGGGGAATCATAGTTTCTATCATCCTTTCCTCACTAGGACATGCTCTAATAATGAATAATGATGATCATCACACTTCTATTTACTTACAACTCAATATTACAACTCGATAGTAGAACAAAGTATGACTCTATATGAATGCAATGATCTAGCGTAGCAAAGATATAAAAAAATGGACAAGCCATGGAAACATCATGCTAGCTATCTTACGATCATGTAAAGCAATATGACAATGAATGCTCAAGTCATCAAAACAGAAGCGGTGGAAGTTGCATGGCAATATATCTCGGAATGGCTATGGAAATGCCATACTAGGTAGGTATGGTGGCTGTTTTGAGGAAGATATAATAAGGCTTATGTGTGATAGAGCGTATCATATCACAGGGTTTGGATGCACCGGCGAAGTTTGCACCGACTCTCGGGGTGAGAAAGGGCAATGCACGGTACCGTAGAGGCTAGCAAATTGCGGAAAGATAAGAGTGCATATAATCCATGGACTCACATTAGTCATAAAGAACTCACATACTTATTGCCAAAGTTTATTAGCCCTCGAAGCAAAGTATTACTACACATGCTCCTAGGGGGAGATTGGTAGGAGTTAACCATCGCGCGCCCCCGACCTTCACACAAAGATAGACAATCAAGGATAATTGTGCTCCAATTTCCTGGCATAACGGGAGACTATACGTGCATGCTTCGGGAATCACAAACCTTAACACTAATATCTTACTAAACACGATCATCCACTAGTACCTCCCACATATTATCATCTCTATATCGCAAAACTATTGCAAGGAATCAAACATATAATATTCTGTGATCCATAAGTTTTATGTAGGATTTTATGACTAACCATGCAAATGACCAATTCCTGTTGACTCTCTAAATAGATATAAGTGAAGCAAGAGAGTTTAATTATTTCTACAAAAGACCATGCTCTAATAAATATAAGTGAAGCAAAAGAGCATTCTACAAATAACGGTTTTCTATGTGAAGAGAAACATGCAATCCAAACTTCAAATGATATAAGTGAAGCACATGAAGCATTCTATGAAGCCATACTCAAAAGATATAAGTGAAGTGCAATGAGCATTCTATAAATCAACCATGTACTATCTCATACCAGCATGGTGCATAAAAGAAAAGTGAAAACTAAACACAAAAGACGCTCCAAGATTTACACATATCACATGAACGAAACGAAAACGAAAACATACTGATACTTGTTGAAGAAAGATGGGATGCCTTCCGGGGCATCCCCAAGCTTAGACGCTTGAGTCTCCTTGGATATTTAATTGTGGTGCCTTGGGCATACCTAAGCTTGAACCCTTGCCTCTCCTCCTTGTCCTCATATTGAGACCTCCTCGATCTTTGAACACTTCATCCACACAAAACTTAACAGAAAACTGGTGAGATCCGTTAGTATAATAAAGCAAATTTCTACTTTAAGTACTGTTGCAAACCCATTCATATTTTATATTTGCATTATCCCTGCTGTATTATAACTTCTCCATGGCTTATACCACCGATAAAATCGATAGTTTCATCAAAACAAGCAAAGCAATGCATCAAAAATAGAATCTGTCTTAAACAGGACAGTCTGTAGTAATCTGAACTTTGACCAGACTTCTGTAACTCCAAAAATTCTGAAAAATTCGGAAGAAATAAAAATTTTGTATAGAAATATTGTGTAAAAATTTCAGAAACTTTTGACATCCCAATAAAAAATGTAAATTCACGCACTACAGCCAAAGTTTCTGTTTTTACACCGCACATACCAACAAGCAATCTAATCATCCTAAAGGCAAATCTTAGCACATTATTTTTATAATACAATAGATTTGTACAAGGGGATAATTATTTTTGTTGAAAAGTTTCTGTGATTCAAGATTCACAAAGTTTCCATGGGCATGAACATAGTTCAAGGCTAGCCCCCACTTCAACGATGCTCATCATCTCTCTCACTTTCATCTTTCTTTTTGTGAAATTTTAGGTTCCCCTCTATATTTTTTTTTGTTTTTAAACTTTATAAAAGCACTCAACAGAATAAAATGACTCTCTAAAACTTCCAGGTTGTCTCCCTGGCAGCGCTTTCTTTAAAGCCATTAAGCTAGGCATAAAGTGCTCAAGTAATGGATCCACCCGGATCCCAAGGTATATCAAAGCCAATTTTAATTAACAATGATTTGTAATTTAGTAGTGAGCACAAAGTGATATATATCATGTGACAACGAAGTCTAACTCTCTTCCTATGCATCGGCATGTCATACAAGAACAATTCATGCACATTAAGTAAAGGCCAATGCATAGTATAAACTGTTTCTTGCAATTTTATAGTATTGGAAACATAGAGAGGTGAAGATGTAGTTCCTCTCTCATAATAATTGCAAGTAGGAGAAGCAAGCACATGCATATTATATTCATTAAAATCATCATGTGTAGTAGCAAAACGAAACCCATCAATATAGTCCTTAATAAGAGCAAACTTCTCCGATATAGTGTAGTTGGGAGAATTCAAAAAGATAATAGGACTATCATGTGTCGGTGCAATAGCAACAATTTCATGCTTAACATAAGGAACTATAGCAAGTTCATCTTCATAAGCATAATTCATATTGGCATCTTGGCCACAAGCATAGCAAGCGTCAAGTTCATCAAAAAGGGATATTTCAAACGAATCCAAGGGATCATAGCAATCATCATAGCATTTATCCTTCGGTAAGCACGAAGGGTAATTAAACAATGTATGAGTTGAAGAGTTACTCTCATTAGAAGGTGGGCACGGGTGATCAATCCGCTCTTTCACGTGGCTTGAAACTACGTCGGTATTTCCCCAAAGAGGAAGGGATGATGCAGCACAGCGACAGTAAGTATTTCCCTCAGTTATGAAACCAAGGTTGTCGAACCAGTAGGAGGATCACCACCACCCAATAAGCAGCACCTGCACACAAATAACAAATACTTGTAACCCGACGCGAAAGAGAGGTTGTCAATCTCTCTACGGTAAAAAGATAAATTAGGTAGTGATAGATATGAGAGATAGATCTCTCAAGAACACAAAATAAAAAGAGCAAATAAAAAGTGCAGCAATATGTTTTTGGGTTTTTGGTTTTGTAGATCTGAAAACAAAAAGGCAAAAAGATAGATCGGAAAGCAATATGTTGGAAAAGTAGACCCGGGGGGCGTAGGATTCACTAGTGGCTTCTCTCATGAGTATAGCACACGGTGGGTGAACAAATTACTGTTGGGCAATTGATAGAAGATCAAATAATCATGACAATATCCAAGGCGATGATCATTATATAGGCTCCACATCCAAGATAAGTAAACCAACTCCTGCCTGCATCTACCACTATTACTCCACACATCGACCGCTATCCAGCATGCATCTAGTGTATTAAGTTCATGGAAAAACGGAGTAATGCAATAAGAACGATGACATGATGTAGACAAGATCTATTCATGTAGGAATAGACCCCATCTTGTTATCCTTAATGGCAACGATACATGCGTGCCTTGCTGCCCCTTCTGTCACTAGGAAAGGACATCGCAAGATCGAACCCATCACAAAGCACCTCTTCCCATGGCAAGAAAAATCGATCTAGTTGGCCTAACTAAACCAAAGATTCGAAGAAGAAATACGAGGCTATAAGCAATCATGCATATAAGAGGTCAAAGAAGACTCAAATAATATTCATGGATAGAAACTGATCATGAACTCAAAATTCATCGGATCCCAACAAACACACCGCAAAAGTTTACATCAAATAGATCTCCAAGAGACCATTGTAATAACAATCAAAAGAGAGAGAGGAAGCCATCTAGCTACTGCCTATGGACCCGTAGGTCTATGGTGGACTACTCACGCATCATCCGAGAGGCACCTGTGAAGAAGATGAACCCCTCCGTGATGGTGTTAGATTGGATCTTGAGGCTCTGGAACTTGCGGCGGCTGGAATTGTGTTTTATCGACTCCGCTAGGGTTTTCCGAATATTTGAGAATTTATAGGCATGAGAGGCGGTGGAGGGGGGCCCGTGGAGGGCACAACCCATCAGGGCGCGCCGGGGGCCCCTGGCGCGCCTTGGTGGGTTGTGCTCTCCACAGCCCACCTTCCTGGCACTTCTTTGGCCCACTGGGTGTCTTCTGGTCCAGAAAAAATCTCCAAAAAGTTTCGTCGCGATTGGACCCCGCTTGGTATTGATATTCTGCGAAGTAAAAAACAAGCAAAAACAGTAACTGGCACTTTGGCACTATGTCAATAGGTTAGTCCCAAAAAATGATATAAAGTTGTTATAAAATGATTTTAAAACATCCAAGAATGATAATATAACAGCATGGAACAAGCAAAAATTATAGATACGTTGGAGACGTATCACCATCCCCAAGCTTAATTCCTACTCGTCCTCGAGTAGGTAAATGATAAAAACGGAATTTTTGATGTGGAATGTTGTCTAACATGTTCATCTCATATTCTTTTCTTTTGTATAGCATGGACATTTGGACTTGTAGATGATTCAAAGCAGTAGTCTAGTTTTAACATAATGACTTCAATACTCAAGCATGCCAACAAGCAACCATGTCTTTCAAAATATCAACACTAACGAAAGTTATCCCTAGCCCATCATGCTCAATCATTGATCCATTCAAGAAACACAATCAAATATTAGCTATACCCAATGCTCAAGTACGATCATAGTGCCCCCAGTTGGTGCTTTATAAGAGAAGATGGAGACTCAAAGTAAAAACAAAAAATTGCATAAAGTAAATAGATAGGCCCTTCGCAAAGGGAAGTAAGGATTTGTAGAGGTGCCAGAGCTTAAAGTTTTAAATTGAGAGAGAATTTTTTTTGGGTGGCATGCTTTTCCTCTCAACGAAAACGACAAAGTAGCTCACAATACTTTCCATGCTAGATATATCATAGGCGGTTCCCAAACAGAAAATAAAGTTTATTCCTTTTTCCACCAAACTTTTACATTCCATGGTGGGCCGTATCCACGGTTGCCTTCCATACTAACACTTTCCAAGGAATTTATTATTGGACAACATAAAGTAAATATTTTTTCTTTTTCATTTCGGGAATGGGCATCCCTATTACCGCCGCACTCTCGTGCAATGACAAGTGAATAAACACTCATCTGAGAATAACACATCTAGCATGGAAAAATATTGGACACTCCCCACTGTTTCATGAGCGGTACGAGCACACAAAAGAGAAAATTTATTTTGAAAATTTAGAGATGGCACATACAAATTTGCTTGGAACGGCATGGAAATACCGCATATAGGTAGGTATGGTGGACTCATAAGGCAAAACTTGGTTTAAGGATTTTGGATGCACAAGTAGTATTTCTACTTAGTACAAATGGAGGCTAGCAAATAGATTGAGAAGCAACCAAACCAAGAAACGAAAATGCACATAAGTGAGCATTGAGCATAACTAACACCGAATAATGCACCACAAGTAGGATGTATTTTCATTGCATAACTATTTACTTTCGTACTTGCATAGGGAGTCACAAACCTTAACACCAATATTCCTACTAAAGCATAATTACTCACTAACATGACTCACATATTACTATCATCATGTTTCAAAACTATTACTCGGAATCAAGTTTAATTTGTCCAATGATCTTCATGAAAGTTTTTATTATATCCTCCTTGGATATCAATCACTTTGGGACTAGTTTCATATATTGCCATTGCTTTTTTGACATGCTCAAACAAATCTAAGTGAAGCACATGAGCATAAAGATTTCATCTCTCAAAAAGGTATAAGTGAAGCATGAGAGGATTTCTTCAAAGCACACCGCTCTCAAAAAGATATAAGTGAAGCGCTAGAGCAATTCTATAGCTCAAAAAAGTTTAAGTGAAGCATAGAGAGCAATTCTAACAAATCATAGCATAATTTTGGCTCTCCCAAATAGTTGTGTACAGCAAGGATACAAAATAAAAACTAACAAACAAAGCAAGCAAAGATACAAGACGCTCCAAGCAAAGCTCATGATATGTGACGAATAAACATATAGCTCCAAGTAAAATACCGATGGTCGTTAGAAGAAAGAGGGGATGCCACTCGGGGGGCATCCCCAAGCTTAGTTGCTTGTTACTCTTTGGATATATCTTGGGGATGTGGTAGCATCCCCAAGATTAGGCTCTTATCACTCCTTATTCCTTCATCCATCGTGATCTCACCCAAAACTTGAAAACTTCAATCACACAAAACTCAACAAAATCTTCGTGAGATCCGTTAGTATAATAAAGCAAATCACTACTTTAGGTGCTGTTGCAAACCCATTCATATTTTTTATTGCATTATACCTACTGTATTTTAGCTTTACCATGGCTCATACCCTTCAATATAACCCATAGATTCATCAAAACAAGCACACAATGCAACGAAAACAGAATCTGTCTTAAACAAAACAGTCTGTAGTAATCTGTACTCTAACCATATTTTTGTAACTCTAAAAATTCTGAAAAATTAGGACAACGTAAAGAATTTGTATAGCAACACTTTGTTAAACTGTCAGCTCAAGATCACGTTCCAGCAAAAAACGAAAATTCAAATACTGGACGCAAAGTTTCTGTTTCAGATTCAGCATCGCTTCTACTCATCTTATGAATCATCCTAAAGGCTCTACTTGGCAGAAACACAAAATAACCCATAAAAACACAATTATAACAGAGGCATAATTGTGTCAACACTCAAAAACAGAAAGGAAAAAGCAAAAATAAATTTATTCATTGGTTTGCCTCCCAACAAGCGCTATCGTTTTACGCCCCTAGCTAGGCATAACACATAGTTTCAAGTATTGTCATCTTTGGTTTTGGTAGAGGTGTTTTTGTCAAGAGGTTTTACAAATAAAACTTGGAACACATCATCCATAATAACATTAGCATTATCAAGTTGTCCCTCTACATATCCCCTTTGATTCCCGGCCACAATCCAAGAATATTGTTGGTTTACATCATTGAAAACTTGTTGGATCATGTCTAAAACGGGGACTTCCTTTTTGAGATTCTAATCGAAATTTTTGTTATTTCCAAGAAAATATCTCACCATGTAATCACTATTGTAGAGGATCTCCCCTCTTACTGGTTTTTCACGGCTCATACCATAGAAATCAAAAATCTCCTTAGCTTCCCGTACTATGTGATCAAATTCATGCATGAGGACAAGGGTAGCTAACTTCTTAGCCTTGGGATTCTTAATGACGGGTAACTCATAAAACAATCTTTGCAAGGTAGGATGGGTACAGATAAACCTATTTTCAAGTTTCAAGACTAGCGCTGAAATAAATTCCACATAAGTTTTAGTTCTTTTCAGTATAGGGGTGTCATCAAGAGGCAAATTTACAACGCAATTGAAAAATTCTTGGATAGTGTCCTTTCCTATAACATTCCCTTGCCCCAAAACAAAAGTTTTAGCATCCAGATTACCAGAACGTCCAATTTTAGGAGTCCTGCCATCATTTGTTTCTGCCATACCAAAATCACTCATGGTGACAAGCAAATAAAAGATCCGGCGAGAAAAAGGCAAACGAAAAAGAGGGCGAATAAAACGGCAAGTTGGTGAAGTGGGGGAGAGGAAAACGAGAGGCAAATGGCAAATAATGTAATTGCAAGGAGATGAGATTTGTGATTATGAACCTGGTAGACGATGATGGAGTCTCCTCGGCGCCTGAGATTGGCACGTAGAAGAGACCACTTCCTCCCCAGCAACGGCGCCAGAAATTCCTTTGACGTGGCTTGAGACTGCGTCTGTATTTCCCCAAAGAGGAAGGATGATGCAGCACAGCGACGGTAAGTATTTCCCTCAGTTATGAAACCAAGGTTATCGAACCAGTAGGAGGATCACCACCACCTAATAAGCAGCACCTACACACAAATAACAAATACTTGCAACCCGACGCGAAATAGAGGTTGTCAATCTCTCTACGGTAAAAATATAGATTAGGTAGTGATAGATAGGAGAGATAGATCTCTCAAGAACACA
Source organism: Elymus sibiricus (assembly GCA_039707655.1). Lineage (NCBI taxonomy): Eukaryota > Viridiplantae > Streptophyta > Magnoliopsida > Poales > Poaceae > Elymus > Elymus sibiricus. The sequence goes on from CM077667.1 coordinate 130,441,493, forward strand.
AAATAAAAAGAGCAAATAAAAAGTGCAGCAATATGTTTTTGGGTTTTTGGTTTTGTAGATCTGAAAACAAAAAGGTAAAAAGATAGATCGGAAAGCAATATGTTAGAAAAGTAGACCCGGGGGCCGTAGGATTCACTGGTGGCTTCTCTCATGAGTATAGCACTCGTGGGTGAACAAATTACTGTTGGGCAATTGATAGAAGATCAAATAATTATGACGATTTCCAAGGTGATGATCATTATATAGGCAACACGTCCAAGATAAGTAGACCGACTCCTGCCTGCATCTACCACTATTACTCCACACATCGACCGCTATCCAACATGCATCTAGTGTATTAAGTTCATGGAAAAATGGAGTAATGCAATAAGAACGATAACATGATGTAGACAAGATCTATTCATGTAGTAATAGACCCCATCTTGTTATCCTTAATGGCAACAATACATGCGTGCCTTGCTGCCCCTTCTGTCACTGGGAAAGGACACCGCAAGATCGAACCCATCACAAAGCACCTCTTCCCATGGCAAGAAAAATCAATCTATTTGGCCTAACTAAACCAAAGATTCAAAGAAGAAATATGAGGCTATAAGCAATCATGCATATAAGAGATCAAAGAAGACTCAAATACTATTCATGGATAGAAACTGATCATGAACTCAAAATTCATCGGATCCCAACAAACACACCGCAAAAGTTTACATCAAATAGATCTCCAAGAGACCATTGTATTGAGAATCAAAAGAGAGAGAGGAAGCCATCTAGCTACTACCTACGGACCCGTAGGTCTATGGTGGACTACTCATGCATCATCCGAGAGGTACCTATGAAGAAGATGAACCCCTCCGTGATGGTGTTAGATTGGATCTTGAGGCTCTGGAACTTGCGGCGGCTGGAATTGTGTTTTGTCGACTCCCCTAGGGTTTTCCGAATATTTGAGAATTTATAGGCATCAGAGGCGGTGGAGGGGGGCCCCGTGGAGGGCACAACCCATCAGGGCGCGCCAGGGGCCCCCTAGCGCGCCCTGGTGGGTTGTGCTCTCCATAGCCCACCTTCTTGGCACTTCTTTGGCCCATTGGGTGTCTTCTGGTCCAGAAAAAATCTCCAAAAAGTTTCGTCGCGATTGGACTCTGCTTGGTACTCATATTCTGCGAAGTAAAAAACGAGCAAAAACAACAACTGGCACTTTGGCACTATGTCAATAGGTTAGTCCCAAAAAATGATATAAAGTTGTTATAAAATGATTGTAAAACATCCAAGAATGGTAATATAACAGCATGGAACAAGCAAAAATTATAGATACGTTGGAGACGTATCACTCTTCCTCCTTTTGTTCTTCGCTCTCCTCGTCATCTTTTTCATCTAATGAGCTCACAATTTCAACAACTTCTTCTTCCATATGTCCCTGCAAAATATTAGTCTCTTCCAAGGCAGCGGTCATTCTTTCAATAAACTCTTTAACATAAGCATTAGAAGCACAGTTTTCATAGCAATATTTAAGTATGGCAAAATTTTCAGATTTGTAAAGAGTAGCATCATACTTTTCAATCAAAGAAGCAATTTCATAGGTACCCTTAAAAGCAACAAATTCTTCAATTTGTTCAACATCATAATAACAATAGGCCTCCTTGGCATAAGAGGATAGTACTTCATTATCACTAAACACACATTGGTAGGGAAGGTGTTTTTTAGTTTCTTCAAAACAACAAGTAAAATCATGTAATTCACATAAATTCCAAGCATAGCAACACAAAGTATTAATTTGATGCCACAAGAGTTTCCCTTTTTGAGATATGCGGTGTTGCACATAATGAGCATGCTCATTTAATGTTTTCCCCTAAACTAATCTAGTTGGGTTTTCAGCACGAGCACACATGGATCGAAGATTATCCAAATAATATTCTTCGGTAGTACGGAACACTAGTGGTTCCTCAACTTTTGGAGCAGCAAGTACATCTCATTTTTTTGATATTTTGCGTTTCCTACCCATATCTAAAGATAGAAAACAACTAATAACAGAAAATAAAAATTACTTGGTGATAAAGCAAACAGGCACACACGAGAATATTCACCCCACGCTATTGCTCCTCGGCAACGGCGCCAGAAAAAGGTCTTAATAACCCACAAGTATAGGGGATCGTTTGTAGCCTTTTTCTATAAATAAGAGTGTCGAACCCAACGAGGAGCTAAAGGTAGAACAAATATTCCCTCAAGTTCTATCAACCACCGATACAACTCTACGCACACTTTAACGTTTGCTTTACCTAGAACAAGTATGAAACTAGTTTGTAGGTGATAGGATAGTTTGCATGAATAAAACTAGAAATACTTAGCGGGAATAAAATACGAGTAAATTGCAAGATAATAAAAGTTAGTTGTTTAGTAGAAAGCTTTTGTTAAACAAGAAGGTTATTTTTCCCTAGGCAATTGATAACTAGACCGGTAATCATTCTTGCAATTTTATATGAGGGAGAGGCATGAGCTAACATACTTTGCGTACTTGGATCATATGCTCCTATGATTGGAACTCTAGCAAGAATCCGCAACTACCAAAGATCATTAAGGTAAAACCCAACCATAGCATTAAGTATCAAGTCCTCTTTACTCCCATATGCAACAACCCACCTACTCGGGTCTGTGTATTCTGTCACTCACGCCACCCACCATAGGCAAATCATGAACACATTGCAACACCCTACAGCGGGGATCCCCCATGTTTGCGTGAGACGGAGGGCACCATAGGACAACACCATAATAAAATATACACTCATACCAACCACGATCATCAATTAGCCCATAGGAGAAAAAGGATCTACTCAAACATCATAGGATAGCCAAATATCAATGGAAAATAATATATGGAGTTGAGAACCATGTTTAAGTAGAGATTACAGCGGGGAAAAGAGGTGTTACACTGCTGCATAGAGGGGAGAGAGTTGGTGTTGACGGCGGCGAAGTTGTTGGTGTAGATCGCCGTCACGATGATTGCCCCAGCGGTGTTCCGGCGCCACCGGGAGAGAGGGGGAGAGAGCCCCCCTCCTTCTTCTTCTTCCTTGGCCTCCCCCCTAGATGGGAGGAGAGTTCCCCCTCTGGTCCATGGCCGCCATGGCAGCGGAGGGGCAGGAGCCCCTCCGAGATTGGATCTCCCTCTCTGTTCTCTTCTGTTTCACGTTCCTGTTTTCTGGCCGAAAATCATTTCTTATATTCCCGGAGATCCGTAACTCTGATTGGGCTGAAATTTTGAGGGGATTTTTATATAAAATTAGCTTCTTTGCGCCCGAAGGAGAGATCCAACCGACTTACGAGGAGGGCACAACCCATCACCACGCATTTGGGCCCCTAGGCGCGCCCTGGTGTCTTGTGGTGACTGTGGGCCCCCGTTTGCGTTGATTCCACCTCCCACAATTCACAAATATTTCAAAATAATTCTTCGTAATTTTTTATCGCGTTTGGACTTCGTTTGATATGGAATTTCTGCGAAACAAAAAACACACAAAAACAGGAACTTGCACTGGGCACTGGATTAATATGTTAGTCCAATAAATCATATAAAATGTTGCCAAAAATATGTGAAAGTTGTATAATATTGGCATGAAAGAATCAAAAATTATAGATACGGTGGAGACGTATCAGTGCCATCGAGTTTTACTTCGGTTCCACCGAGTTGGGCAATAATGTTGTAACTGTTGGATTTTTGGAGATGCCTATATATACCCCTCCACCACATCCCACTCGCAAGAGAAGCACTCAGAACACACACCCACTTGCCATATCCAATTTTCTGAGAGAGAACCACCTATCCTTGTGTTGAGGTCAAGATCATCCACTCCAACCATATGGATCTTGATTTCTAGCCTCCCAATTTGCTTTCCATCCAATCAATCTCTTCTACACAAGCCAAATATGTGAGAGAGTGATTGAGTGTTGAGGAGACTATCATTTGAAACACAAGAGCAAGGAGTTCATCGTTACTTTCGAGCCTATTACCTTTTGGAGGGTGGTGCCTCCTAGATTAGTTAGGTGTCGCTTGGGAGCTGTCGGTGTCAAAACCGGCGGATCTCGGGTAGGGGGTCCCGAGCTGTGAGTCTAGGATCGATGGTAACAAGGGGACGAAGGAGACGATGTTTACCCAGGTTCGGGCCCTCCTATGGAGGTAAAACCCTACGTCCTGCTTGATTATATTGATGGTATGAAGGTTACAGAGTTGATCTACCTCGAGATCGACTAGCTAAAACCCTAGATGAGTTTCTCTGCCCTACAATCTAAAACCCTCTGGCTTATATAGACGCCGGGGGTCATTAGGGTTACACATAGTCGGTTGTTCACCGGAGGGATAAAACATGCCTAATCTACTACCTCAAACTTGAAAGACACGCCACGACTCCTGAGGTCTCTTCCATAGCGACGAGGCCTTTGATCAATCCCATCCTCAGCGAGCGGCCCATGAGCCCGGCCTATGAGAAATAGGCCGGCAGTCCGAGGACCCCTTAATCCTGGACTCCCTCAGTAGCCCCCGGACTAGCCTCCAATGCCGAGGTATATCATCCGGACTATCTTGCGCGTTGAAGTCTTCGGCTTGCGAGGCGAGTCCCTCTATCCCTTCTTGCTCGGCAACCATCCGTCATCGGAGAATTCTCAAACGTTGAGAATTTGCGGGACCCACTGTAGTAACTTTCAGCGCTTCTCGATCCTTGTGCGCCGAGGGAAGACGAGCGGCCCGGAAGCTTTTTACAAGACTGCCCCTCCCGCAAGGGAGGCACCACCTATTTAAACAAGTCGAATCGTGGTCTGGGTCACATCTTCCTCTTCTTCCTCATCAGAAAAAAAAACTTCAAGCGAGAGATCACCACAAAAACATGGCGAGCGCCCCCAGCTCTTCCTTGCATCCTTACGGCTCTCGTCCCGGGGATTGGGCAAGTTGCTCTGTATCCCTCCTTCGGCTGCGTGATCTCGAGACCCAAGGGTATCTTCCTTCCTTGGATCTGGCGGCTACCCGCACCGGTTTGACTTCTTTTGACAACGAAGCCTTCGCGGAGAACTTCCCTAATCCTCACAAGGGAGAGCGGGTATGCTTCGTGCCTTTCCTCTTGCGGGGCCTAGGGTTCCCCATTCATCCTTTCCTGAGGGGATTACTGGAGTTCTATGGGATCCAGCTCCATCATCTTACCCCCGGATCTATTCTGCATATCTCGGGTTTTGTTGCCCTTTGCGAAATGTTCCTGGGCTGCGAGGCACACTTTGAACTATGGACGAAGTACTTCTGCCTCGTCCCCCGAACTCGGGGTGAGACAATTCGGGAAGTCGGAGGAGCCGAAGTATGTCATATAGCCGGGACAGGGTATCCAATGGGGACACCAAAGAAGGAGTCCGAAGAATGGTCTTCGGAATGGTTCTATATTGAGGACGTTCCCCTATTTGATCCAGCTCGGAGGGGTTTGCCCGAATACTCCAACGCCCCTTTGAAGAAAAGGTACAATTGGCGACCGAAGAGTTCGTCCCAAGAGGACGGTGCTGAAGTTCAACGCTTGGCCGCCCACGTAAGGATACTAGCTCATCACAAGCTGACCATGATTGACGTGATGGCCGCCGCCATCACCCGATGCGTTCAACCTCTTCAGCAAAGGATACATCCTTTGTGGCGTTACAATGGAACAAGTGACACCACTCGCTCCCGACGGCTGGGCCCTGCCAATCATGCGGCATTAGTTGCCGCACTTGCCGACCTGTACAAAGGAGAAAAAGAAGACTTTGTTCGGCTACCGGTTAAGGAGGGCTACTCGAGTTACAACCCCATCTAATGGGTAAGCCTTTCGACTTTCAGACCTGAGTTCGGGTTTTTTATTTGCCCTTTTTGACCAAAGCTTCTAATCTGCGCAAACCGGAATGGAGGAGCTTTGTCAAGACAGTCAACTGTCCGGCCCCCCAACCAGAGAACTACTCTCGTAATGACGATCCAGGATTCCATGACGATCCGGAGTTGTCAATTGAGTACGAAGACGGGGTCTTTTACCAAGAGAGCCTTGATCGATCCAAGGTGGCTATCATAGCCGATCACCCCGGATCGCTCCCTTCCTCCACTACAGGTAAGAAGAAAAATTCTTCCCGTAAAAGGCAAACGTTCTGCGTCGACCCAAATATGCCGGTTTCTGCTCCCAAGCGTCGTCGGTCCTCACGATGAACGTTGGCTACAACAGCAATGCCCGGACCGGGCATCAACAGGAGTCCTTCTTGCGAGCCGGCCGTGGAGACGGAGCCGACCACTCGTTCAACCAAGAGGTACTCTGTTCGGCCGCTTAATCTATTGTTATTATGATCGATAGGATCTCATAGAAGATCTTATGTCGAAATACCCAGGAAACGAGTACAATCATCTTCTGCCGAGGACGTTGCCGGGATGCCTGGCAACACTCATGAATCAAGATCTTCTGCTCCAGCCGCGGAGGCCCCTATGGTCAATCCAGCCCCTGAAGACTACGGGGACGCGGTATCAGTCACTAAATCCAAAGTAGAGAGTGCGATGAACCACCGGCGGCGACGAGAAACCCTGCGTCACCCGGCGTTTTGCAAACAAGAGTTCAATGCTCTATGCTCGACATACGCACACATCGGAGTTGCCCGAGCTGGGCTTGGGGAAGCCGTGAAACTGATATAATCCAGCCTGAAGGTGAGTGATTGATTTTGAGAATCCGGACACATATGTAATCCCAGTAGCCCTTGAGCCTTGAATTGGTCGGGACGACCGAGTTAAGGATCTGCATATTGTTTTATGGATGATGCAGGCCTCAAGGCAGTAGAACGAGCAATTGGCCAATGAATTAGAGGCGAGCCGAACACAGGTGGAAACCGTGAAGGCCGAACTTGAACAAGTGAAGAATCTTACCCGGGAGGCGCATGGTGAGTCTATCTATTCTGCTGATCTTAGTATATAATCCCATGCTGACGCGAGGGTACTTTTTAGCAGCTGAATCTATAGGGCAGTTGCAAAAAGATTTAGATGCAGCCCAAGAATCTCAGAGGTACGCCGAGTCCCAGTATGAGGACGGCTGCCTTTCGTTGCAACGAAACCTGGAGGAGAAGAAACGCCTCTAGGCGGAAAACTAGCAGCAGGCCGAAGAAATTGAGAGTTTAAAGACTCAATTGGCCCAGACCCAAGAAGAGAACCAGAAATTACAGAGGGGCATGTTCGGTAAGTGTGATGATAACGTCGAAGGGTATCTCTCCTATATGAAGTGTAACGGACATGCTTTGTCTCATGTATAGGTCTCCTAACCGGGCGGCCGGAAGAAGAGATCGGATCCTACCGGGGAAGCCTTCTGAAGGAACTGCCCGCCGTACATGAGCGGGCTCGGAAGGCTATGAGGAGCATGATAAAAGCGCTATGGCCTGCCGAGAAGCCTCCAGAAGGGATGACCGAACTAGCTGATCGGTTCAAGGAAGCCTGGAGTCGGTTCGAGCTATGGAAGACATCGGCCTGCCGGGAGGGAGCACGAGAGGCGTGGGCGATGATCAAGACCCGTTATACTGGTCTTAACCCTGAGCATATGGCTCTGGTCGGGCCAGCAGGGCCTGATGGGCGAGAAGTGCCACTTCACTTGGTGTACGACCAAGTGATGCCTGCCGCTCGTCTCTCGCAGGAAGATTGCGCCCTGGATGCCTTAATAGACAATCTGGACCGGCAGCAAGATGTGTGATTTTATGTAACTATGTACTTTAAATCAAAAAATTGCTCCATCTGTGTTGTAAACTTTGTCTTAACCGGCCATCGGCTTTGACCTCCCGCGCTAAAAGCTTGGGAGTGTTCCTTATAAAATATCCCTTGATAAGAGGGAATTCTTTCGGGGAACCAGGCAATCCGGCCATTTGGTGCGAACAGACAGAAGATGCACAGGGAGATATGTTATATTACTGCTTAGTGTAAGAAACATCTTCCAAAGAAAATAGTACCTCTATCGGTGCCTTCCTTTAGGTTGCTACGTAAATCGTGGATAGTAAGGCCGTATACTGCTAGTATGCGACTAATGTCCTTTTTAAGAAAAAGAAGCCCGAGTAATGGTAATAACAACCATAATTTTATTTGTTGCTTCCGTCGTAGCCGACCAATTTTCTGCTAAAGATAGCAAGCTTTTGGCTTCACCCGTCTGAGGTACGTATCCGGATAACCCGGTCGTAGCAATCGCAGAGGTGCTCCCTTTACCCTCTAGCCGAATAATCGGGAACGTAGAGGGTAAACACAGGAGCGAGGCAACCCAGCTTGGCAAAAATCTTAGTTCGAATTGATGCATATAATGGCTTAAAAATCGACAAGGGAAACATGCATACACAGGAAATGTGAATAGATGCTTAAAATATATAATCATCGGCTTCAGGAAGAAGCCCCTAGGTGTTTTATTAGGGTCCAACATTTGAGGATGTATGCCGAAAGATTTAACACGAGCTCGGTTTAGCCAAACATAGACTTTGGGGAGAGAAAAAATCCGAACCTGCCAAAAATCAAGGTGGAAGGGAAGGAAAATGAAAAGAAAGAAAAGAAAAGGAAGGGTAAAAAGTATGACGACCCCGGTCTAGCCGTAAAAACGCCGAAGACGAGCTGCGTTCCAGGGGTGTGGTTCGAGGCGGTTATCGGGCGGGCTTCGAAGACGATAAGCCCCTCCTGCGAGTACTTCGTCGATTATGAAGGGGCCCTCCCATTTGGGATTGAGTTTATGTTTCTGCTTCTCGGGGAGCCGTAAGACGAGTTCACCCACATTATATGCTTTTGCCCTGACCTCCCTGCTCTGGTAACGCCGGGCCTGCTGTTGATAGAAAGTAGAGCGAGCCCGAGCTATGTCGCGTTCTCCTTCTAAGGCGTCCAAGTCGTCCTGCCAATCTAACTCGGCCTCCTTTTCTTCGTACATGCGCACCCTTGGTTCATCGTGAATAATATCGCAAGGAAGGACTGCTTCTGCCCCGTAGACCATGAAGAACGGTGTGTATCCCGTTGATCGATTCGGGGTGGTACGCAGGCCCCACAGAACGGAGTCAAGCTTCTCCACCCAATGGCAGTCGGACTCATGAAGAGATTGGACCAGACGTGGTTTAATACCACTCATGATGAGGCCGTTGGCCCGTTCGACTTGTCCAGTAGTCTGCGGGTGATACACCGATGCGTAATCGAGCTTGATGCCCATCTTTGTACACCAATCTTTTACCTCTTGGGCGGTGAAGTTGGATCCATTGTCCGTTATTATACTGTGGGGGACGCCATAGCGGTGTACCACGCTGGATATAAAGTCGACCACTGGTCCAGACTTGGCTGATTTGACAGGTTTTGCTTCGATCCATTTGGTGAACTTGTTAACCATGACCAGCAGATATTTATTCTTTTTGGTCCCCCCTTTAAGTGGTCCGACCATATCCATCCCCCAGACCGCGAAAGGCCAGGTAATCGGAATAGTCCGGAGAGATGTTGGGGGCATGTGGCTTTGATTTGCAAAAAGTTGACAGCCCATGCAATGCTGGACAAGTGACTGGGCGTCTGCTCGAGCGGTGGGCCAGAAGAAACCAGCCTGAAAGGCCTTGCTTACTATGGCCCTTGCCGCGGCGTGATGGCCGCCCATTCCTGCATGGACTTCGGCCAAGAGCTGCCTTCCTTCCTCCTTAGATATGCACCGCTGGAGTACTCCGGTGGTGCTTTTCTTGTATAACTCACCCTCGTGGACTTTATAGGCCTTGGATCGCCAAATTATGCGTCTCGCCTCTGTCTGATCGTCGGGGAGTTCTTGGCGAAGAAGGTAAGCGAGGAAGGGCTCGGTCCATGGTGCAATTACTGCGATGACCTCATGAGCCGAAGGCGTTTCGTCCATTACGGAGCCGCCGATGATTTGGTCGTCTAGTTCATTTATAGGGGGAACAACCTCTTCCGCGCTGATGGATCCGGCGCCCTTATTGTCGTCCTGCCAAACCATCAATGGCTTGAAGAGCCGTTCAAGGAAGGTGTTTTTTGGGACAGGGTCGCGTTTGGCCCCCATGCGGGCCGGTATGTCAGCGGCCTGGTTGTTGTCTCTAGCGACATGATGGAATTCCAGCCCCTCGAACCGTGCGGATATTTTAAGGATGGCGTTTCTATATGCCGCCATCTTCGGGTTTTTGGCATCGAATTCGCCGTTGATTTGAGAGATGGCCAAGTTGGAGTCTCCCCGTACCTCCAGCCGTTGTATACCCATTGAAGCTACCATCCGAAGACCATGCAAAAGTGCTTCGTACTCGGCTGCATTGTTGGAATCGGCATACATGATTTGCAACACGTATCGGACATTGTCGCCTGTGGGAGATGGGAGAATAACTCCAGCCCCCAGTCCGACCAGTGTTTTGGATCCGTCGAAGTACATCGTCCAATGGGAGTATGTACTGTTTTCCCTGGGGAGCTCGGCCTCCGTCCCAGCGAGGAAATCTGCCAACACCTGAGATTTAATAGCTCGTCATGGCTTATAGGCGATTTCGAAAGGAAGGAGTTCAATGGCCCATTTGGCTATGCGGCCGGTGGCGTCCCTGTTATTAATTATGTCGTTCAGGGGTACTTCGGATGCCACCATTACCGAACACTCTAGAAAATAGTGTCTTAGTTTCCGTGATGCCATAAATACTGTATAGGCTATCTTCTGGTAATGCAGGTATCTGGACTTGCATTGCGTTAGTACTTCTGACACATAGTAGACCGACTTCTATATCCGGAATTTGTGACCCTCCTCCTCTCGTTCGACGACGAGCACTACGCTAACCACTTGGTTGGTGGCCAGTATGTACAATAATATTGGTTCACCGGCGCCTGGTGCTGTGAGTATGGGGTTACTCGCCAGCAGTGTTTTAATTTCCTCTAACGCAGCAGCTGCTTCATCGGTCCATTCGAAATTGTTGGTCCGTTTCAGCAACATGTAGAGCGGTAAAGCCTTTTCACCGAGGCGGGAAATAAAGCGGCTTAACGCCGCCACGCAACCCGCCAACTTTTGGACATGCTTTAGCTCTGTGGGAATTGCAAGTTCCGATAGGGCGCGGATCTTAGCCGGATTCGCTTCTATTCCTCTATGGGAAACAATGAATCCGAGCAGTTTACCAGCGGGAACTCCGAAGACACATTTCTCCGGATTGAGTCGTATATCGTACTCGCGTAGGCTGGCAAAGGTTTGCCTTAGGTCATCGATCAACTGGCTGACGTGTTTGGTTTTAATGACCACGTCGTCCACGTATGCCTCGACTGTTTTACCAACCTGTTTTTCGAGACAGGTCTGGATCATGCGCTGGTATGTAGCCCCAGCGTTTTTTAGCCCGAAAGGCATTATGTTGAAGCAGAATGGCCCGTAGGGGGTGATGAATGCGGTCGCCGCTTGATCGGATTCCTTCATTTTGATCTGATGGTATCCGGAGTAAGCGTCAAGGAAACACAGTGAATCGTGTCCGGCGGTGGCATCAATAATTTGGTCTATGTGTGGTAGGGGGAAAGGGTCCTTAGGGCAGGCCTTGTTAAGGTCTTTGAAGTCGACGCACAACCGCCAGGATTTGTCTTTCTTCGGTACCATCACCAGGTTTGCCAACCATTCGGGGTGTTTGATCTCCCGTATGAATCCGGCCTCTAGCAATTTGGCTAGTTCTTCACCCATAGCTTGTCGTTTAGGTTCGGAAAAGCGGCGTAGAGTCTGTTTGACGGGCTTGAAGCCTGGGATTATATTCAGACTATGTGCTGCCAGCCGCCGTGGGATTCCTGGCATATCGGAAGGATGCCAGGCGAAGATGTCCCAGTTTTCTCGTAAGAATGCTCGTAGCGCCTCGTCCACCATGGGGTCCAGCTGAGCTCCGATGGATGCTGTCTTATTAGGGTCCATTGGGTGTACCTAAAATTTAACAATTTCTTTTGCAGGTTTAAAGGACGTGGGTTTGGGCCTTTTGCTAAGGATCACATCGCCCTTGTCCACTGTTGACCGGAGTGCGGTCAATTCCTCTGCAGCAAAGGTCTCAGCTAGTGCCTCGAGGGCGAGCGCTACTGTTTTGTTTTCGGCTCGAAGGGCCATATTCGGATCACTGGCGATTGTGATTACCCCGTTTGGGCCTGGCTTCTTGAGCTTCATATACCCGTAATGGGGTATAGCCTGGAATTTTGTGAAGGCGTCACGCCCCAACAGGGCGTGGTAGCCACTGGGGAAGGGCACGATATGGAAGAGAAGTTCTTCAGATCGGTAGTTTTCGGGCGTGCCGAACACTACTTCCAGGGTGATACGTCCTGAACAACGCGCCTCTTTCCCAGGGATGATCCCCCGGAAGGTTGTGTTGCTTTGCTCGATGCGAGATCGGTCGAACTGCATTTTTTCCAGGGTGTCTTCGTAGATGAGGTTTAAACCACTGCCACCATCCATTAGCACCTTCTGTAGCCTGAAACCATCGACGATGGGGTTTAGGACCAGTGCGGCCGGTGTTTGACCGGGACGGATGGTTAGTTGGTCATTGTCTCCGAAGGTGATTGGTGTGTCTGTCCATGAACTTGTTGCCGCCACATGGTAGACCTGTTCGAGTTCTCTAAGAGCTCTTTTCCTCCTGTTCCTAGAGGGGAACGTTTCGTAGATCGTCAGGACTTCCGCATTGTATTCTGGTGGCGTTGTGGAGCGGCTGTTTGGCGGTAGTGCCTCGAGGATGGCCTCTCCACTTTTTACGACCTGCCTGACGACCCAGCAAGCTCTGAGGCTGTGATTCGGGCTTGTGTTCAGCAATACAGAATGTATAGGGCATGGCCTGTCCAATAGTCCGTCAAGGACTGTTCTGGCCCCGGTGGGGGGTCTATTTCTCTTTTCGGCGGGTTCGTATTCGGCTAGCTGCTTCGGAGGTATCCGCTTTTTCCGAGCTCCTATAGGGTGTTTGGTAAAGTCTTGTTCCGCAAGTAGCCGTTCGGCTTGCCAGGTGCTCTCCATGGCACAATATTTTTGTACCAGGTCCGATAGCTCGGTGAAGCCGCGAACGTGTTGACGGGATAGGGCGTTGAGGATCCCTTCATCATGACAATTGCGACTGAAAGTTGCCATTATCTCCTGGTCACTAGAGCCTGGTACTCTGTCTCTAACGAGGAGGAGTCTAGCCCGAAAGTGGTGAACCGACTCCCCTGGTAATTGTTTGACATCCCGTAAGTCCGAAGACTTGGACTCTCCTGCGATGCTTGAGTGCTCGACTTGGGTGGTGGGTGGGAAAAATTTTAGTTCCGCGCCACGATGTGAGTCCCGAATCACTGGGTTCGGTGCGGGGGAATTGGAGTCCGCCTTCTCCGCAGGCCCATTCGGCGCGGGGTTCGAGTTGCGCGCTAGATCGGGGATCGATCCCGAACTATTTCTGGAGCGAACCCCCGAGTCTGGGTTACCAGAGAGATCTTGATGATCGCAGATTGGGATATAAACCGTTTTTAGTTTCGGTTGTTGGGGGGACAAGCCTCCAGCCGGACACTCGACAGTGGCGACTAAGTGAGTGACCGAGGGGGTGTGAATCTCCCTGTCATCGGATTTAAGCCCGATCCGGTCAAAGACCGGGGTCAGGTGGTCGTCGACCGGGCCGATGGTTCGAATCCGATCTAGTAGCTCGTTCAGGGACGAGACATCGGCGGAGTATGTGTCGCCGAAGCGCACGGGGTCGATCCGCAGCGCCGTGGTCCCAGGATTGCTCGAAGGCGAACCCAGGTTGTGTTCGGCCGCGGCAGATCCGGGCATATCGACGGGGTCGGGCGTTCTAGACGGGCCGAGGGTAGAGGCCACCTCAGAGGCGATGCCCAATGCTTCCGGCGTCAAGGTGTCGGACTCCGCGGGCTCCTCCGTGGGAGTTGAGGGCTTCATCCAAACAAGTTCTCCCCGTGAATCAGCAGCGAACTCTAGGTTCCCAAATCTGATTTCTTGATCGGGGAAGAAACTTCCGATCTGGCCAAGATGGTCAGTCAGATCGGCATGCGATAGGGCGCTGGTGCCTGCGGGGGTCTATCCAGGGACGGAGGCATCCTGGCTGCAGACTCCATGGCTTATGAGAAGGTGAGCCATCAATTCTTTTGGTGATCACAGCGGAACTCTCAATGAAATCACCAATGTCGGTGTCAAAACCGGCGGATCTCGGGTAGGGGGTCCCGAGCTGTGAGTCTAGGATCGATGGTAACAAGGGGACGAAGGAGACGATGTTTACCCAGGTTCGGGCCCTCCTATGGAGGTAAAACCCTACGTCCTGCTCGATTATATTGATGGTATGAAGGTTTCAGAGTTGATCTACCTCGAGATCGACTAGCTAAAATCCTAGATGAGTTTCTCTGCCCTACAATCTAAAACCCTCTGGCTTATATAGACGCCGGGGGTCATTAGGGTTACACATAGTCGGTTGTTCACCGGAGGGATAAAACATGCCTAATCTACTACCTCAAACTTGAAAGACACGCCACGACTCCTGAGGTCTCTTCCATAGCGACGAGGCCTTCGATCAATCCCATCCTCAGCGAGCGGCCCATGAGCCCGGCCTATGAGAAATAGGCCGGCAGTCCGAGGACCCCTTAATCCTGGACTCCCTCAGGATCCTCCTACTTCATGTTGTGGAGTTGAACCAAGAAGTTTGTACGGGCAAGGAGATCGCCTACTTCGTGAAGATCTACCCATAGTGAGGCTAGTCCTTCATGGATGAAAGCCGTTATGGAATAGTAGATGTTGCTACTTCGCGGACCCTTTATGGGTGGAGCCCTCCGTGGACTCTGGCGACCGCTACCCTCTGTGGGTTGAAGACTCCATAAACATGGACGTACGATAGCACCACCTATCGGAGCCACGGGAAAAATCTTCGTGTCTCCAAATTGCGTTTGATCTTCCTACCCCTATCCTCTTACATATGCTTGTCTTTACTTTCCGCTGCAATACTCGTAGACATGCATGTGTAGGGTGAACTTGACTTGTGCAAATTGCTAAAATCTGCCCACAACTAAAATTGGGAAAAGCATAGATTTTTATTTGGTCAAGTAGTCTAATCACCCCCCCTCTAGACATACTTTGGATCCTACAGTTACAGAAAAACTTGTCAATGCTGCATAGGGTTGGGTTTTCTTTCTCATTTGACCATGTAAACCTCCTGTTCTTGCATTTCAGATCCTTGAGCCCAGCCCTGTCCACTGCATTTCTTGTTAAGGTTGTTGTTGTTCTTGTCCTTTGCTTCATAGATGATATTGAAATCCCCACAAAAGAGCCACTGCTCGCCCAGTAGTGGTGCAGCAGCAGCCATCTCCAAGAGGGACTCGTCCTTGCGACCATCATCCGAGGGGCCGTAAACATTTTGCAGCCAGAAAGAACTCTGGTCCTGCAGACATATTACCTTGGTTGTGATGGAGAAGCAGCCATTGCGGTGAGATTGAACTTCCACGGTGGTTTTGTCCCAGAAGATTGCCACCCCTCCTCTCGACCCTGCAGCAGGCAAGACGATGCATCCATCTAGCCTAGCTCCTCCAATATCTCTAACTAGAGCTGGCTCCCATGACTCGATCTTCGTTTCTTGGAGGCATAAAATGTCTACCTTGTGCGCAAGAACTACTTCAGAGACGGGAGAATGCTTTGTAGGAGAGTTCAAGCCACGAATATTCCAAGACATGATGGAAGGATTTGTGCTACTCATGGGGACACAAGATTTTCTCCAACAAGCTTGAAATTTGTGCTACACCACCAACCTAACTGGGGTACAATGGGAGCCACCAATAGTCCCAAGAACTTGCCGAAGTCTAGCTAAACAAACCACATTCCGAAGACTAAACGTAGATGATCCTAACTCAAATCAGCCAATTGCTGGCCGCCGGTGGAGGCTAATACATAGGAGAGCTAACATAACTTAAACTATGGGACCATCCGTGGCCACAGCATCAGGTCCTGCGATGCCAGCAGCGATCCGAAGCGCTTCGAGGTCGAGGTAGGTGAGCTTGGCGATGCCGTGGATGTATCTCTCCGTCCGTGGCTCGTTGAAGCGGTTGATCAGCGCCTACACCGCCTTGGCAGTCATCTTGCCCCTGGGGCCAAGCAGGCCGAGCTCCTGCACCACCCTGACGGTCGCCCTCTGCGCCACCAGAATGGAGTTGTTCTCACCCGCCTGCCTAGCGCTCAGCCTGGTCAGGGTAGCAGCTGCACGGGACCTGGGTGGGGCAGAGCAGCGTCTAGCCGCTGGAGTAGGGAGCAGAGCTGGCTGGTTTTTGGTGAAGAGGCCCTGCTGCGGCTTGGAGTTGCCGCCGCTGCCTTCCGTGAGCCCCAGGGAGAGGACCTGACGCGTGACCGCGCCTACCTCCATCTGGATCATGACCATCGTGGGGGTGCTCTGGCAGGCGAGCATCTTTCCTCCGGGGAACTCCAGAGGTTCCTTCAGCGATGCAGTGATGGTGGCATCCAGTTCTGCCTGCATATAGTCCGAGCGAGCCGGGGCGGGCAGGGACTGACCTTCAAGGAACGCGGCAACTGGGTCTTAGTCTTAGATAGCAGCAGGCGGGGGAGAGGCATTCTGATGGAGGGGAAGCGGTGGAGTCGTAGAGATCGGGGCCTGCTCGTGGGAGCGCTTGGCATTGTTGTGCCCCTGGTGCCTTCACCGTGATGACGCGCCACCGGCGTCCTGCTATGCCTCCTGGAGTTCCCCTCACTCGAAGCCACCTCCTTCTCCTTGGAGGTGCGCCCACGGCCGAGAAGTGTGTCCTTCCAGGACCGCTTGCTGCTGCCTTGGTTGCCGCCGTCGTTGTCGTCTTTGCGCCTCGGGCCGTTGGAGGGGAAGCCACTGCAGCCAGAGGAGAGCACCACCGGAGCGCGCCTACGGCCCTGCCTGGCCATCCTCCACGTGCATCGCCCAGTCCCCTGACTCGATGCAAGGAAGGGACTCGCCCTCATCGGAGTCAGAGGATGAGATGCCGCTCTGTCCAGAGTGGGAGGAGGGGGGCAAGCAAGGCGCCCAGTCCTCCACTCAGTCGATGTGGATGAGTAGGTCGTAGCGCTTCACGCCGGGCGGCGGCCCCAAATAGGCGGTCCGGCGGCGAGAAGCCGAGCATCTCCTCGACCCGGCCTGCACCGCGCTTCATCACCCACAGAGTGTGGGTCGTCGGGATGTGGGCGACGTTCCAGACCCACGCCCGGCAGGCGAAGGTCTTGGTGTGGCCGCGCTCATGTGTGCGGCTATCGAGGCGATCGACGCGATAGAGCTTGCCGAGCGCCTCCTCCGCACCCTCGAGGGACCAGAACTGCATCGGGATCCGCACACATGGAGCGTGAAGTTCTGGAGCGCAGTGTGGCTGTCCTCGTGCCATGGGTTGATGGTGAAGCGGATCCCCTCCACCATGAGGAAGCCCCTTGCCACGGCGTTGTCGCGGAGCGCAGGCCGCTCGAAGTAGATGAAGAAGCACTCCGGGTCGTGGGTCATCACGCACAGCAGATGCAGAGGCACCCGGAGCTGCAAGTCCATGGCCCGCCCCACCATGAGCAGGCTCGCAGCTCCTCTGCCCCCCGGTGCAGACAGCGTGACCGCGTACTGCCGGAGGATGAATACCTGGTGGTCCAAGGTCGGGGAGGACACGATGTCCTGGTGGCTGGTGCGCGGGCGGCGCAATGGGTCGACGAGGGAGAGGCGTGCCCCGCTCGCCATAGCGGGGGAGGCAGCAGGCGGCGACGGGAAGCGGAGGCGCTCCCGTACCGGCTGCCATGGCCCTAGTCTACTCTTCACAGGACCCCTGTGGCCGAGGTACTTTGGATTTTGCGGCCAGTCTCTACGGATGTGGCCAGGAAGCTTGCACTCGATGCAGCATAGTGGATCCCTGCAATCTTTGCGATGGTGGAGTTTGCTGAGGCATCGGAAGCAGAGGTCACTGAATCGGCTTAAGAAGGCGCCCCGGCCGGGGTTAGGGTCGAGGGGGAGCCGCCGGTCCGAAGCATGCCGCCCCTGGGGATGGCATTTATCCGGTGTATGGGAGCATGGCCATCGGTTCTTACGACAGGTGACCTCCATCCATTCACCGTCCATTCCAGAAGTGGAATGAGAGGAGGAGCAACCACAATGGATTTAAGCTTGGGCCTCTCAAAAGGGGATTGCACCTTCAGATCCAGCATGCCTTGCACAGCCGGTCCACGCGGGCATTCACCCCGGAGCAGGATTCGCGGCAGGGGCGGCGGATGTGGCGTTAACTCGAGGGGAGGGGACAACTCGGTCTCTGGGACCTGCGACGGAATGCCGGATGGAGCAGGCTCCAGCACAGCATCCGGCGCCGCCCATGCCCTGCTGTCGCAGGAGCTACGCCTGGAGCTAGAGCGGGAGGTGCGGGATCTGATGCGACCCATGGTCGAGGGGCTGGAGATGGGGGGAGGGGAGGGGGTTGGCCCGATCTGACGGCCGGCGAGGTGGTGGCCGCCGCGGCCGAGTGGCACGCGGCGCAGGAGGGAGGGAGCCTATGAGCGCTCCAGACGAATTTTTCGTGTTGTAGTTTGAACAGAACTGAAATTTGTATTTGGCGAGTAAGGGCATGTACAATGGTTGATAAGATAGTCTTATCTTAAGTCTTGCATGTAATTTAGAGATGACAAATTTTTTTGTCTACAATGGGTTATCTCTTAGCCTTATCTTTGATAACTAGTTATTCCTAAAAACGTGGTGAGACAAATTGTGCTAAGAGATCACCTCTTGTCTTCTCTTAAATAAGAGAAGGCAAAGCTTTTTTCTGAGTTTTCTCTCCTCCACCTCATCATTTATCCTACATGGCATTTTTAAGATAGCACCATTGTACATGCCCTAAGTAGCTAACAGTTGGATCGCTAGCTTGAAACACTCACCAACACACTAGTAGATGCGGGCATCCCGCCTGGGAGCAGAGCTATCACAAGTGGTGCCTATGTAGCACGAGCCACGAGAGAATGCATGCGTTCGTGCATGCATGCATGCATACATGGGGACTCATATTTATGTCGCACATCGATCTAATACAGAGCAAACTTATTGCAAGCCAAATAGCCAAACTTATATAGCAAACTAACGCATTGCCTGCTGTTGGGTCGTACGAAAGAAGGGCATCTCCAACGCTGACTCCCAATAGGACACCATATCGGTCCGCAATCCGCGGACAATGATGCAGGAGGGCCATCCAACTATGTCATCAAAATATCCGTCCAAATCCGTTTAATTTGAAATTCAAATACACCCGATCACATAGTCCGCGGCGGATAACAACAAAAAGAGGCAAGTATGCTAGTTTTTACATACCCAAATATCAGCCCGGCAGTCCGTGCAAAAAGTTGGTTTTTCTACCCCGTCGAACCAGCAATCCGAGCCTCCACGCTCACTCTGCCACTGTCGCCTTCTCGACCGCCTCCTTCTCCACCCTCTCCAACTGATCTTTCGTGCGTTTCAACATCTTAAGACGAACAACTTGCACAACTATCCTTGCATTGTCATCCAAATCCTATATCTTCGCCTCCTCCGAAGCGGTTGGGATCTCAACCTTCTTCTCTTCGAGCATTGTCTTCTTCTCTTCATGCTTGACCTTCTTCTTAGTTGCCGCCATCAACATGTTAAACCTCTCAGCCTTACGTACCTCCTTGATGTCGGAACGCTTGACACATTGTCTCCTCCTTCGCCAAGATGTCCTCGAATCTCTCTATCATCTTGGCTGACACCCCTTCTTGCTCCGCCTTCTTATCCTCCCACTTATTTCCCTGAAACCCTCTTCAAACCTTCCTGGGTGGCTCTTCTGTCATCTTGGATGCCGCCCCTTCATGTGTTTCTTCCTCGGTGCCAATGTCGATGGTCTTGGGGGAAGGGGTGGCAATGAATACAATACATATGGGTTGTCCATTCAATTTCAATCAGAAATGAATGCCGACGAAGTTATTCTTCTTAAACTTGAAGAAGAAATTGCACGCACGAGAAGGCTACAAAGTAAAACATTATCAACAAGTTGCATATCTAATTCAGAGAAATGACCAACACATAGAGCATATTCGGCCAAATGATCAACACATATAACAACTTACTTGCTCGGAGATTTGTGCACCACTTGGCCACCGTCGGATGAGTTGCTTCAAATGTGCGCAATACTTGGACACGACCTCTTGGATGATGTACCATCGATGGATGAGAGACTTCACCCCAAGGTTGCGGATGAGTTCGTCGGCGTACAGTTGGAAATGCTTGTGCTCTTGGAACCAAGTGTGAATATTGGCCCAAATGTTGAGCCCTTTTGTTCCGTGTCATGGATCGAATCGATGCTAGTGGTCAACCATGCACCGCACAACAACTCGTCCTCCCTCATGTTGAAGCCTTTTCCTCTACCCTTCTTATTCGGATTGACAACAAATTCATCTGGATTAAGGTCATCGTTGATACGTCTCCGACGTATCTATAATTTCTGATTGTTTCATGCATTTATGATACCGCTTTTATATATTTTCCCCCACAATTTATATTACAATTATTGCGACTAACCTATTAACTCAGTGCCAAAGGCCAGTTCATGTTTTCTATTGTTTTGGTTTTTTTGGGGAAAATTTTACGAAGCCGGAATGACTTGAAATTTTTTGTGGATTTTTTCTGGAATATATCTTAATTTTGGGCAGAAGAATGAATGCAAGACAAGGCTCATGGGCCCCACATGGGTACGCAGCTCGGCCTGAGGCCCACTCGTGCCATGAGCCCATGCGGTTATACCATAAGGCGGTTGGAGCTCCCCTTCGGGCGCAAGGAAGCTAATGT
Organism: Elymus sibiricus; assembly: GCA_039707655.1. Classification (NCBI taxonomy): domain Eukaryota; kingdom Viridiplantae; phylum Streptophyta; class Magnoliopsida; order Poales; family Poaceae; genus Elymus; species Elymus sibiricus. The sequence goes on from CM077667.1 coordinate 130,462,214, forward strand.
TGCGAAAAAAACTGTGTTACAATTTCACCCTGATAGGAGTTACGGAAGTCCTGCTATAAAAGAAACGATGCTCGCGCATAGAAATAATTCTAGAAAGTCGCAAAAACAGAGAGAAACGGAGGAGAGATCCAATCTCAGAGGGGCTCCCGCTATCCAGGGGACATGGAGGCCAAGGAGAACCCTTCTCCCATCTAGGGAAGGCGAAGCAAGAGCAAGAAGAAGGGGGCCTCTCTTCCCCCTCTCTCATTGGCACCGGAGCGCCGCTGGGGGAACCATCGTCACTGCAACCATCTCCATCAACAACGCAATCTTCATCAACACCTCCATCACCTTACTCCATCTATAATTAGCGGTACACTCTTCCGCAACCCACTGTAATCCCCTACCTGAATGTGGTTTTTGGTTCTATGAATTATTATCCAATGATTTGTGTCATCACTATTATGTTTGAGTAGACCACTTTTGTTCTATGGGTTAATTGGTGATCACGATTGGTTTGAGTTGCATGTTTTATTTTGTTGTTATCCTTTGGTGTCCATTATATGAGCGTGCACATATATGGATTACACTATAGGGTGTTGCAATATGTGATTGACTTGCTTATGACGGGTTGCGGGAGTGATAAAAGCCTAAACCCGTGAGTTGTTGCATATGGGATGAAGGGGGAACAATTTTATCTTAATGCTATGGTTCGGTTTTACCTTAATGAACTTGTTAGCACTTGTGGATGATTTCTAATAGTTCCAATCATAAGTGCATAAAATTCTGGAAACCTGAAAACCTTGCCATACATTAATGAATTTATTGAGAGAATATATGCTGCCCTAGAGACTAGTATTTTACAGGAGTTTTGTGGCACCCCGATAGAGGGCCGACGCACGCCAGCCCCAGGATAAGACCTGGCGCACGTCAAAGACATGATACAGCAATTCCAGGCAAAAAAAAGGGTTTATTAATTATAATGGAGTATTACAATACTGTTACTTACAACAATATTACATAGCTCCAAGGCTAACTAAATGGTAGCAGAGGTCTAGGTCCAGCGGCAACGACGTCTCTGGCTGGGATCCATAACGCACAGGACTGGCTAGGTTACGATATAGCACGACGGATCTTCTCTTGCAACTGTCCACGTGCAAGGCCAGGTGAATACTTCGAATGTACTCGCAAGACAACCAAATACATAGCATCCAAACAAGCAGATAACAAAGCAAGCCCTATGCTATGCATGAATTAATCCTAAGCATGGCATGAATGCTAACAATGCAAGCATCAATCAAGCATGGCATATCATGGATCAGACAAGTAATCTATGGCAAGACCACACTAAATGCTTAGAAGACTTACTGTACCGGATACCAACTTACTCTCTTCTGGGTTGTTCCACAACCCTCGACATACTCATTATCCAACCTGAACTGACTCAAATCCAATCCAAATCATGTGGTCATCCGACCACTCATCCTATAGCCATCCCATGGCTAACATAATCATATTCCTGACATCATCTGATGTCTACCCAAGATGAATTCTTTCATCATTATCATCATTATTACGGTTGACCACCTAGTGAGGTCTGGACGGGCTGTCCAATGCTGTGGACTCGGCTATTCGAATAGATTTTTACACTCTGCAGAGGTTGCGCACTTTACCCACACCATGAAGCACCTGGCCTCGAGATTCCACTCGGGTGGACCAGCGTTGCTTCAACAAAACCCGCCTGATCCGTGACTCTTTCATCGTACCACCGGCACTCATCCTCCCCCGGAGGCCTGCCTTGGGTGCCCCCTGTGTCCTCATGACACCTGTGTCCTCATGACACCTGCCACCATCGTGGCCAAACTATGTCTATCCCAAACAGGGACTAGACTGTCCCAAACGGGGACTAACCCGTCCCAAACGGGGACGCCGCGCGTAAACAAACAATCAACTGGGCTCACAGGGTTATCACCGCCTACCTGATCAGGGTAGCACGCATGCATAACCCTCCCTCTTTGGAGGTACCGGTGAAAGAGCATGCGATCAGACCAAGTCAAGGCCGTCCCATACCGGCAAATGTGGTTGCAGGGATAAGCCCGGACAGGTGACTCGAGATCAACCACTATGCTCACTTTACTACTCCAACTCAACATATTCATCATCGTACCATTGCCTCGACATTTATAATTGCCAACAATCACTTAACAATAGTATGGCAAGATCATAGTGCGGATAGTCACGGCATGGGATCAACCATAATACTAACATGTCAATGTTATTAACAACATTATTATTATTAGCATGGCAATATGGAAATAAGACACGGCATCAAGTGAAGAGTAATGCTAGTATCTCTACCGATGTCATTACATGGGTATGCAAATGCAGACTAACAGGTAATAGATAAACACACAGGGTGCAAGCAAAGTCATCACGCAAGTCCGGAGCTCATGGTAAGAGGTTGGCTTGCCTGGAGATCGATGAATACGCCGGGAGGGAGTGCGATCACCTCACGGAAGAATTTGCCGGAACGGGTTCTCTCTCAGAGGGCTCGATCGGAGGGCAAGGGCAAAATGGTTATTTCTACTGTGATAGCACACTATGAAAATGGTACTATCGGAACGGGCTCGACGAGACGAAAGCGTGGGCATTGGTTTTACCTCGATCGGAGCTACGGTCGCAAAGATACGAGCGTTCATTCGTTAGGCAGAAAATAAATAAAACTATTTATTTCTGCTCTTAACCAGTGAACGTTCATAATATAACCGATTCGGCCGGCAGCTGAGATTAAAAACGTATTTGCTAAAATACGCCTTCAGAACTGCAAAAGCGCACTTCTGCCTGAACCCGCAGGAAAATACGCTTTCCAAGGATGGAAGCGTATTCATCAAAATACGCCTTTGGCGGAAATGGTCAACGGGTCGGCCTGGTCAGCTCCAGAGCCGTTGACATGCGGGGCCCACCACGCTGTCCTCCTCCCGGTCGTCTCCTTCCTCCAGACCAGAGGCAGAGGCTCGGGCACCGGAGGGGGTCGTCGCCTCGCCGCTCCCGCGGGCCGGCCGGCGAGCGGAATGACTCGGCCACGCCGCACCGCGCCCGTAGGAGGCCTCGGGATCTCCTAGGGTGGCCGGCAGCGCCGTCGCCGCGGCTCGGGTCCGGCTGCATGAGGAACTGCAAGGGGAACTGCGCCGGCGGGGCTCCTCCAGTCGAGTGGAGGGCGGCAGCAGCTTCGCGAGCTCCCTGGGGACGCCGCCCTCACAAGAGAAGGAGGGGGAAGGGCCAGGGTGCGAGGATGGCCGAGGCAATGGTGGCGCGCTTCGTCCATTGGCAAGGCGGGAGAGCTGCGGGAGCTCAGAGGAGGGGCGGCTAGGCTTGCTGGCTTGAAGGAGGGCTCGAGGACTCGCTTATATAGCCGCGGGGAAGGCTCGGGAAGGAGCGGGACGGCGGCCATAGCTTCGAGATGGCCGGCCGGGGCTTCGGGACGACGGCAGAAGCGGCTACGGCTAGAGGACAAGGGGAGAGAGCTCCAGAGGGTTCACGCGTACGCTGGACAGCTCGCAGACGCTCCTGGACAAGCTGGAACTAGCTAGAGAGGCGCTCCCGTCGAGTCCAATGCATAGAGCGCGGTTTTGGCACGTTCTGCCCGCGGTCACCGCGTGGCCACGGCCTTGCCACGCCCTGCTCGACGCCAAACCATCTCTAGGGTCTTCTCCGAGCTTCCCTGAGTTGACCTATGCAGCTGAATGACAATAGAGAGGCCTGAGGTGACTGAACCATGATCCAATAGTTGCCAACAGCAACCTGTTTGTGCTGTGGTGTGGCCACCACAGTGCACCTCTTGGCCTGGTCTTGGGCAGGGGTCAATCATCTACTAAGGTGACTAAGTTGGCAAGGTATCAGCTAAAACAATCAACTCTAGATGGTACTTCCTTTGTAACTTGGCAGTCTGACCAGATTTGGAAATGATGATGTTGGGGTCAATTGGCTGAATGGATATGGATGATTTTTGGTGTAGGGAGATGATTTGGTCATGAGAGATAGCTGGACAAGTTTCAGATCAAATTGATCATCTATGATGGTACTTCCTTCACAGAGATGCAATCTGGTCAGAAAATTGAGAAAATTATAGAAAAAGATTTATTTGGATAGTTGAGCTGATTTTTGGTTTACAGAAGTAATATATCAATATGCACTACCCTGCCAAGTTTCAGCTCAATTGAATCAAGTAATCAAGCACTTCCTTCACCAAGTGCCAGACTGGACAGAAATAGAAATCAGATGGTTCTGAGGGATTGGCTGGTTGAAAATGACTCAAATTTGGAGGAGACCAGTGATTTAGGCATACGGAGTCACTGTAAAAGTTTCATACCATTTGCATAAGTAGAAATGGTACTTCCTTCACAGTGCTCCAATTTGGACAGAATCTTGAATAATTTGCTGAGGAATATTGGCTTGACGAAATGGGCTAAATTTTGGAGGACAAGGGTAATTTATCATAATGAATCACCCTGAAGAGTTTTAGCCCAAGGAGATCAAGGAATCATGCACTTCCTTTGCAAACTGGAAATCTGGACAAAATTTGCAAAGGGAAGTGGTGCTCAAAATTTGAATTGGGGAACTTGATATTTTGATGGGAATGGAGAATATATGGACATGAGAAGCTCCACAAATTATTTGGGATTTTTCCTAGCTACCAAAATGGTAGTTCCTTTGGAAAGGCCCCGAATTGGAATATTGGCTTTAAATAGGAAAATGCAATTTCCCCTATTTGATTATCGCCAATATTTTTATGAGAGCCCAATATATCCCTAAAGAATATCTCCACAAGCTTTCCTGAGCTTTGGAGATGGATAGATATTTTCCTGGATTTAATTCCTCGGAAGGGCAGAAAAAGGAATTAATTCTAGATGAGAAATATTGCATATGACTTAGCAATATTTTTGCACATCTAGGGTTTATGAGGGAAGAAGGATCTTTGGAAATTTTGGGAGGATCAACAAAGCAAGGGAAATGATGGCTCCTTTGTAAACACAAAGGCAAGATTTCCAATTCCAATATTTCGGAACTAGGGTTTGAATAAGATTCGGGGTTTGCTGACAGAGGGTTGACTGGCACAAGAGCATGGGAAGGCACTGAGAGGTTGGGGATTGACTGGATTCACCTGGACACTTACCAAATTCCAGAGGAAAAATTCGGAAGAGAAAAGCTAGGAAGGAATAACAGCACAAAAATCGATAACCTTATTTTTGGGGTGTTACAAACCTTCCCCCCTTAAAAGAATCTCGTCCTCGAGATTCCTAGGGTTAGCTTAGAACAAAACTACTACGCCTCCTAGAAAAACTTCTGGGCTTGGTTTTAACCCTGCGGTTGAAAGCAACCGAGTTAAAAGTACCAAAAACTGGTACACCTAGATCGAGATACGGTTATCGCGGGATCTACTCTACAGGTAGGGGCCGCTGGGTAGCCCTAACATTTTTAGAAAAAGCAGAATTTCCTTTTTCCAAAATGCTCGGGGTACCGCAATGAACAGTAGCCTCTCTCGCTGACAGGTGGGCCCAGGGCCCACTTGCAGCCTTCTTCTATCTCCGGCCAATGGCTCTCTTTCTCTCTCTCGCGATGTCCCGAGTGCGGCTAGGCACTGCGCACGCCTAGCTCCCGGGGCATAAAGCACCCTACGATGGTAGTGCGCGGCGCGCACGAGAGCGACGCAGAGAGCACTCCCATCGCGGGCCAACGCCTGTCGGCACTGCTTGCGGATTCGCCTCCTGGACGCCGGTGATCGAGCGGCGCGCGGTCTCCTGGACCTCGCTCACCGTACACCGGACTGGGGCTATAAAAACGGCCGCGGTTCCTCTTCTCTCTACCTATCATCTCGCCTCCTGCCTTACTTCTTCTTCCTCTTCTTCTCCTTCTGATTGCAGGAGCGCGGGGCAAGGCGTCAATGGCGGGCGTGGGCTCGGAGCTACTCACGATCCTCCTGGCTGGCATGTTGGCGGTATTGGTTGGAGGCTCGCTGCTGCTGTGCGTGATGATCCTTGATGATCGCCAGGATGCTGCTGCCAGAGGAGCGGCTGGGGGTCAACTATGCCGTCTCAGGCCGGCGGAATAAACGCGGGCTGCGGCGGTGAGAGGGGGGGGCAGCCTGTCATCACACGATGACAGAGGCGCTGCTGGGTCTAGGGTTAGTGTGGTGCGGTCAGCGGAGCTCTACTAGTGTGGAGGCCACGCTGCTAGTTGCTCCTTGCTGGACAACATCCACAATAGGTGGGGCTGGGGTCAAATCGGGGTTTAGGTCTTGGGCTAGAAGGGTTGTACCGGTCTATGCTGCAATAAAATGTCCTAGAATTTCTTCGAGATTGCAACCGGCGTGCAGACCTTGCTCACACGATCCACATGCAATCTATTCAAACCAATATGCAGGCAAATGCAGAATGCACCTAGTAGAAAAATGCAGGCAGAAGAAAGGAGCATATCGAGCAAATTATACTAACGTTTTAATGCCGGTGGGTGTATGTACTCCTGGTATACATACACCTACACCAGCTCGCATTTTATTTAGACTCCGGACGAGTCCGATGTTATTAGGTGTACGTGCTCTACTTACAAAAATCTTGTTAAGAGTCCACTGCCAGCTCTGTTAAACATTTCTGCTTAACAGAGTGACAGATGAACCAGGCACACAAAGCAAACAAGCATTCATAACATTACAACAGCACACAAGCATAAGCAGTACAAGCATACAGCAACACGCAGCCCTACTAGGCGGCTCACAGCAACAACTTACTCCAAACTATAGCGTCCTAATCCTAGACGCAGGTGAAGAAACAGTCTTCGCAACACATACTCGCGGCATCTCCTAGCTTCGATCACTGCCGAAGCCGCAAACGGGCCTACTTCCACTGGGGCTCTCCTGGGGGACGAAGGATGAGCCAACTTCCATCTTCATCGTCGGACACCTCTATGAGTTGGGGCCCAACTGCTGGAGCTGCTGCGGAGACTTGACGGAACACATCCCGTCGACGGAGTCGTCGGATAGCTCCTTGAATGGAATTTGGATGGATGTTGACTGGGCGAAATAGGTTTACAGATTGCGAGGGTGGGACTAGCTGCGAAGGGGGCACTGGGTTTGGCAACAGGGAACGGGTGGTCTGGGATGCAATTTCTCGGGCCGCACGGTAAGCTTCCGTAACAACCCGGGTGGTGTCTTGGTCAATGGCTTGGAACTCTCTAATAATGCCGGAGAGCATAAGTCCCTGGGCATCAATATACTGTACTAGGCAAGCTATGGTTGGGTCAGCATCTCCAGCAATGCTGGAGAGCTTGCCAGCTATGTCGGACGGAGAGGGAAAATAGCGGAACTCTTGCATCTCCGCTACTTGCGGCAGCTGGATACGAAGACGGGTGATGGCTCCTGCGGCAGCCACCTGGACAGCCAACGCGGGGGTGGGCATGGGCTTGCCCTGAAAACTCATGGGTTTCCCATCCGCTGTTGGACCTGGGCTGATATGCACCTTTGCATAAAATCGGCAAAGGTGGGGAACGGGGTCCGACTGGAACACCAGATACACCAGAGGGCTACTACAGCCAAGGGCTCGAGTGAGCATACTCGAAAGGATGCTCGGAAAGCCGGGGTAGCCATCAGCCCGGATTCGGCTATGGAAAGTGGGTGTACTGGGTGTTTTGGAAGAACTGGCCATGGCTGCTGGTTTGGGGATACTAGCCCGGGTTCTCTTGCAGGGTCTGGCTTACTGGGTGGAGAGGGCTATGACTCACAGGTGGAAGGGGGCTTAAATAGGCAGTCGGCTGGAACACACTAGCATGGCGTGGTTCCTTCTCGTGTCGGGTAGAAGATACACCGGCACGACCGACAACCAAGTGGGGTCACGGTCTAATCCAGAGTGGTTGGGTGGGCGGACAGCTGGGTAGGGTCACGTCCATTCTGACTGCGCCGCCTGTTGATCCACAGTGGCCATGTCGGATGCCAGAGACGGGTCAAATCTATTGGGCTCACTACCGGTTGAAACTAGGGGTGGTTTGGGGCTTGGGTAACCTATAGCCAGCCTGGCTCTGATACCACGTCTTGTGGCACCCCGATAGAGGGCCGACACACGCCAGCCTCAGGATAAGACCTGGCGCACGTCAAAGACATGATACAGCAATTCCAGGCAAAAAAAGGCTTTATTAATTATAATGGAGTATTACAATACTGTTGCTTACAACAATATTACATAGCTCCAAGGCTAACTAAATGGTAGCAGAGGTCTAGGTCCAGCGGCAACGACGTCTCTGGCTGGGCTCCATAACGCACAGGACTGGCTAGGTTACGATCTAGCACGACAGATCTTCTCCTGCAACTGGCCACGTGCAAGGCCAGGTGAGTACTTTGAATGTACTCGCAAGACAACCAAATACATAGCATCCAAACAAGCAGATAACAAAGCAAGCCCTATGCTACGCATGAATTAATCCTAAGCATGGCATGAATGCTAACAATGCAAGCATCAATCAAGCATGGCATATCATGGATCAGACAAGTAATCTATGGCAAGACCACACTAAATGCTTAGAAGACTTATTGTACCGGATACCAACTTACTCTCTTCTGGGTTGTTCCACAACCCTCGACATACTCATGATCCAACCTGAACTGACTCAAATCCAATCCAAATCATGTGGTCATCCGACCACTCATCCTATAGCCATCCCATGGCTAACATAATCATATTCCTAACATCATCTGATGTCTACCCAAGATGAATTCTTCCATCATTATCATCATTATTACGGTTGACCACCTAGTGAGGTCTGGACGGGCTGTCCAATACCGTGGACTCGGCTATTCGAATAGATTTTTACACTCTGCAGAGGTTGCGCACTTTACCCACACCACGAAGCACCTGGCCTTGAGATTCCACTCGGGTGGACCAGCGTTGCTTCAACAAAACCCGCCTGACCCGTGACTCTTTCATCGTACCACCGGCACTCATCCTCCCCCGGAGGCCTGCCTTGGGTGCCCCCTGTGTCCTCATGACACCTGTGTCCTCATGACACCTGCCACCGTCGTGGCCAAACTATGTCTATCCCAAACGGGGACTAGACTGTCCCAAACGGGGATGCCGCGCGTAAACAAACAATCAACTAGGCTCACAGGGTTATCACCGCCTACCTGATCAGGGTAGCACGCGTGCATAACCCTCCCTCTTTGGAGCTACCGGTGAAAGAGCACGCGATCAGACCAAGTCAAGGCCGTCCCATACCGGCAAATGTGGTTGCACGGATAAGCCCGGACAGGTGACTCGAGATCAACCACTATGCTCACTTTACTACTCAAACTCAACATATTCATCATCATACCATTGCCTCGACATTTATAATTGCCAACAATCACTTAACAATAGTATGGCAAGATCATAGTGCGGATAGTCACGGCATGGGATCAACCATAATACTAACATGTCAATGTTATTAACAACATTATTATTATTAGCATGGCAATATGGAAATAAGACACGGCATCAAGTGAAGAGTAATGCTAGTATCTCTACCGATGTCATTACATGGGTATGCAAATGCAGACTAACAGGTAATAGATAAACACACAGGGTGCAAGCAAAGTCATCACGCAAGTCCGGAGCTCATGGTAAGAGGTTGGCTTGCCTGGAGGTCGATGAATACGCCGGGAGGGAATGCGATCACCTCTTGGAAGAATTTGCCGGAACGGGTTCTCTCTCAGAGGGCTCGATCGGAGGGCAAGGGCAAAATGGTTATTTCTACTGTGATAGCACACTATGAAAATGGTACTATCGGAACGGGCTCGACGAGACGAAAGCGTGGGCGTTGGTTTTACCTCGATCGGAGCTACGGTCGCAAAGATACGAGCGTTCATTCGTTAGGCAGAAAATAAATAAAACTATTTATTTCTGCTCTTAACCAGTGAACGTTCATAATATAAACGATTCGGCCGGCAGCTGAGATTAAAAACGTATTTGCTAAAATACGCCTTCAAAACTACAAAAGCGCACTTCTGCCTGAACCCGCAGGAAAATACGCTTTCCAAGGATGGAAGCGTATTCATCAAAATACGCCTTTAGCGGAAATGGTCAACGGGTCGGCCTGGTCAGCTCCAGAGCCGTTGACATGCGGGGCCCACCGCGCTGTCCTCCTCCCGGTCGTCTCCTTCCTCCAGAACAGAGGCAGAGGCTCGGGCACCGGAGGGGGTCGTCGCCTCGCCGCTCCCGCGGGCCGGCCGGCGAGCGGAATGGCTCGGCCACGCCGCACCGCACCCGTAGGAGGCCTCGGGATTGCCTGGGGTGGCCGGCAGCGCCGTCGCCGCGGCTCGGGTCCTGCCGCACGAGGAACTGCAAGGGGAACTGTGCCGGCGGGGCTCCTCCGGCCGAGTGGTGGGCGGCAGCAGCCCCGAGAGCTCCCTGGGGACGCCGCCTTCACAAGAGAAGGAGGGGGAAGGGCCAGGGTGCGAGGACGGCCGAGGCAATGGCGGCGGGCTTCGGCCATTGGCGAGGCGGGAGAGCTGCGGGAGCTCAGAGGAGGGGTGGCTAGGCTTGCTGGCTCGAAGGAGGGCTCGAGGACTCGCTTATATAGCCGCGGGGATGGCTCGGGAAGGAGCGGGACGGCGGCCATAGCTTCGAGATGGTCGGCCGGGGCTTCGGGACGACGGCAGAAGCGGCTACGGCTAGAGGACAAGGGGGGAGAGCTCCAGAGGGTTAACGCGCACGCTGGACAGCTCGCAGACGCTCCTGGACAAGCTGGAACTAGCTGGAGAGGCGCTCCCGTCGAGTCCAATGCACAAAGCACGGTTTTGGCACGTTCTGCCCGCGGTCACCGCGTGGCCACGGCCTTGCCACGCCCTGCTCGACGCCAAACCATGTCTAGGGTCTTCTCCGAGCTTCCCTGAGTTGACCTATGCAGCTGAATGACAATAGAGAGGCCTGAGGTGACTGAACCATGATCCAATAGTTGCCTACAGCAACATGTTTGTGCTGTGGTGTGGCCACCACAGTGCACCTCTTGGCCTGGTCTTGGGCAGGGGTCAATCATCTACTAAGGTGACTAAGTTGGCAAGGTATCAGCTAAAACAATCAACTCTAGATGGTACTTCCTTTGTAACTTGGCAGTCTGACCAGATTTGGAAATGATGATGCTGGGGTCAATTGGCTGAATGGATATGGATGATTTTTGGTGTAGGGAGATGATTTGGTAATGAGAGATAGCTGGACAAGTTTTAGATCAAATTGATCATCTATGATGGTACTTCCTTCACAGAGATGCAATCTGGTCAGAAAATTGAGAAAATTATAGAAAAACATTTGTTTGGAGAGTTGAGCTGATTTTTGGTTTACAGAAGTAATATATTAATATGCACTACCTGCCAAGTTTCAGCTCAATTTAATCAAGCAATCAAGCACTTCCTTCACCAAGTGCCAGACTGGACAGAAATAGAAATCAGATGGTTCTAAGGGATTGGCTAGATGAAAATGACTCAAATTTGGAGGAGACCAGTCATTTAGGCATATGGAGTCACTGTAAAAGTTTCATACCATTTGCATAAGTAGAAATGGTACTTCCTTCACAGTGCTCCAAGCTAGAGAGAATCTTGAATAATTTGCTGAGGAATATTGGCTTGATGAAATGGGCTAAATTTTGGAGGACAAGGGTAATTTATCATAATGAATCACCCTGAAGAGTTTTAGCCCAAGGAGATCAAGGAATCATGCACTTCCTTTGCAAACTGGAAATCTGGACAAAATTTGCAAAGGGAAGTGGTGCTCAAAATTTGAATTGGGGAACTTGATATTTTGATGGGAATGGAGAAGATATGGACATGAGAAGCTCCACAAATTATTTGGGATTTTTCCTAGCTACCAAAATGGTAGTTCCTTTGGAAAGGCCCCGAATTGGAATATTGGCTTTAAATAGGAAAATGCAATTTCCCCTATTTGATTATGGCCAATATTTTTATGAGAGCCCAATATATCCCTAAAGAATATCTCCACAAGCTTTCCTGAGCTGTGGAGATGGATAGATATTTTCCTGGATTTAATTCCTCGGAAGGGCAGAAAAAGGAATTAATTCTAGATGAGAAATATTGCATATGACTTAGCAATATTTTTGCACATCTAGGGTTTATGAGGGAAGAAGGATCTCTGGAAATTTTGGGAGGATCAACAAAGCAAGGGAAATGATGGCTCCTTTGTAAACACAAAGGCAGGATTTCCAGTTCCAATATTTCAGAACTAGGGTTTGAATAAGATTCGGGGTTTGCTGACAGAGGGTTGACTGGCACAAGAGCATGGGAAGGCACTGAGAGGTTGGGGATTGACTGGATTCACCTGGACACTTACCAAATTCCAGAGGAAAAATTCGGAAGAGAAAAGCTAGGAAGGAATAACAGCACAAAAATCGATAACCTTATTTTTGGGGTGTTACAAGTTTATGGAAGAAGAAATTGAAATTGTGAGCTCATTAGATAAAAAGATGAGTAGGAGAGTGAAGAACAATAGGAGGAAGAGCGGATTAGCTACCCATGCCCACCTTCTAATGGGAGTAACACTTTAACTCATACATTGTTCAAATTCCCTCAATGCTTACCGAAAGATGAATGTTATGTTGATGATTGCTATGATCCCCTGGATTTGTTTGAAAAATCCCGTTTTGATGAACTTGATGCTTGCTATGCTAATGGTCATGATGCCACTATAAATGATGCTTATGGAGATGAATTTTCCATACTTCCATGTGTTAAGAATGAAATTGTTTCTATTGCACCTACACATGATAGTCCTATTATCTATTTGAATTCTCCAAACAACACTATATCGGAGTAATTTGTGGTTGTTAAGGAATATATTGATGGATTGTGTTTTACCATTGCAAATAATGATTCTAATAGATATAATATGCATGTGCTTTCTTCTCCTACTTGCAATTAATATAAGAGAGGAACCTCATCTCCACCTCTTTATGTTTCTAATACAATAAAATTGCAAGATATTACATACACTATGAATTGGCCCTTACTATGTGTCCATGAATTGTTCTCATATTCTATATATATGTTACTTTGTGCTCATATTTAAGATCCAAATATTTGTTTTGGTTTAATGATTACTTGAGCACTTTATCCCTAGTTTAACGGCTTTAAAAAGCGCTACCTGAGAGACAACCCAGAAGTTTTAAAGAGTCACTTTCTTCTTTTGTATGCTTATAAAATTTTCAAAAACAAAAAAGTGGAGGGAACGTATAACTTTTTCTAAAAGAAAAGTGAAAGCGAGAAAGATAAGCCTCGTTGAAGTGGGGGACGTCCTTAAACTTTTGTTCATGCCCATGAAAACTTTGTCTTGAATCACGAAAACATTTCAACAAAAATAATTATGCCCTTGTACAAATCCATTGTATTATAAAAATAATGTGCCAAAATTTAACTTTAGGGGGTTTAAATTGCTTGTTTGATATGTTCTGTACAGAAGCAAAAACTTTTGTTATAGTATTTGAATTATCATATTTTATTGGAACATGCAAACTTTTTGAATTTTTCACAAAGTACTTACATACAATTTTTTATTACTTCCTAATATTTCAGAAATTTTGGAGTTAAGAACTATATGTTCCATCTGCATCTTTACAGACTGTCTTGTTTTCACAGATTAATGTTATATTTCTTTATCTGCTTACGTTTGCAATTTTGTTAGGCCCCATTGATGTGGGAGAAATAGAATTGTGATATCATAAAGTAGTTAATGTTTTATTATAATTACACAATATTGTTATAAAAAGACATGATGGGATTTGATGTTATATGTACTAACCCCTATAATAAAAAAATTGTTGAGTTTTGTGTGATAAAGCTTTTAAAACTGAGGGGAGTCATCGATATGAGAGAAATAAGGAGAGGCAAGAGTTCAAGCTTGGGATGCCCAAGGCACCCCAAGTAAATATCCAAGGATACACAAGCGCCTAAGCTTGGGGATGCCTCGGAAGGCATCTCATCTTTCTTCCTCGAGAATTATCAGTATGTCTCGGTTTTTCATTGTTCACATGATATGCATACATTCTTGGAGCGCCATTTCTTTTTCTTTTTTCTTTTAGTGGTGAACCATGCTGGTATGGGATAGTCCTTGGTTGATATATAGAATGGTCTTTGCACTTCACGCATGTCTTTTAGTATGGCTTGGTAGAATGCTTCGTGTGCTTCCTGTACATCCTTCGAAGTTTGGATGCTTGTTTGTCTACATTTGAAGTATTGTTATTTGTAGAATGCTATTTTGATTCACTTATATTTGCTAGAGCTTGTTCGTTCAGTAGAGAGGATTATAACTCTCTTGCTTCGCTTATATTTGTTAGAGCGTTGCCGAGTCTTTTGTAGAAAGGATAAGAACTGTCTTGCTTCACTTATATCTTTTTGGAGAGTTGAATAGAAATTATTTATCTGCATGGTTAGTCATAGGTGCGTACGATGGTATATATCAAAACTTGCGTAAAACTTGTAGATCATTGAACATGATAAGTCTGATTCTTTGCAATAGTTTTGCGATAGTGAGGTAGTAATATGTGATTGTGTGGATACATGTTTAAAGTTCAGTATGATTATGAGTGTAAAGGTGTGTGATTATGTATGCATGATAGTGGGAACCACTGGTACTAGCAAAGATGTCAGAGTGCAGCGATGCCATTGAGTGGCGCTCACGTGCGTTCTGATCGGGGTGTGAGATGGTTAACTCCTGATATGTCCATTTTGCATCATGTTTTCCTACTACTATTTGCACTGTTTTGGGTCAATATTTCACTATATGATGCAATTATTATGTTTTCTCTCTTTTTTTTGCAAGATTTATTTGAAGAGGGAGCTTGCCAGCACCTGGAATTTTGGATTTAAAAGAGCCACAACAGAGATAGCTATTCTCTGGAGCTCCAAATGACCTGAAAATTCACGGAGATTTATTTTGGAATATATAATATTACCGGAATAAAGAAGTGTCGGAGAAGATCAACCATGGACCCACAAGGCAGGGGGCGTGCCCCTACCCCCCAGGGTGTGCCCTGCCCCCTCGTGAAGCCCATGGGGGCCCTCCGGTGCCCGTGTTCTGCTATATGAAGCCATTTTCCCCTAGAAAAAAAAATAAGAGAAGACTTTTGGGACGAAGCGCCGCCGTCCCGAGGCGGAACCTGGGCAGGAGCACTTTTGATCTCCGGCGGAGCGATTCCAACCAATTCGTGAAGTACAAGAGGAGCCTAGTCCAAGCAGGCCCCTCAGGAGGTTACATGGAAAAAACTTTCATAACTTAATTCATAACTATGGGCTTGAGAATACTTATCATATGCACATACTTTCCAATTGGGACATATCTCATCCAAGTGAAAGTGATGCAGGGAAAAGTACTTGGGGACCTGCGAATAATCACATCACAGCTGACGTTCAGAATAATGCCGCCATGATCCAGAGCTTGAAAGAGATGTTGGTTAAATTCATTGGAGACAAGGCCATCACTTCATCACCACCATCACGAAAGAAGGAAACTTGAGTACAAGGGTATGGGCACCACCCTTAGCTTGTTCCAAGCTTGGGGAGGTGCCCCGGTATTGTATCACCATCACTTTTATCATCATTACCTACCTTAGTTCGATCCTTAGTTATTTCATGATTTAGAAGAATAAAGTGTTAGCATGAAATAGTTTTCGAGTACTTGTTCTATGATCTATCTATCTATCTATCTATGTAATCGTGCGTGAGAGTTATATAATAAAGATTAGTTTGAGTTTGACTATTTTTACTCCTTGTTGCAATCCTAGCAAAAAATAATAGAAGTTCATATGCTAATCCCATGGGAGTAATGACTTCACATATAAGGAGTATGATTAGTGAATTTTTTTTGAAGTTAACAAAAATCGTGTTGGTCATTGATTCAATTCATGAAAGAATAATAAAGGGAGAGAGATCTCACATATAAATATACTATTTTGAACATATTCTATGATTGTGAGCCCCAATTAATTGTTTCCAAACTTGATCAACTAGTTGAGGTTGGACAAGGAAGACAACATAATGGGTTATGTTTGCTTATATTCACATAGAAGTTATATTGTTATTGATTCTCTAACATGTGGTGCTTGCCCCTAGTCCTTTGCTAGCCAAAACTTCGTACTAAGTAGAGATACTACTTGTACATCCAAAACCCCTTAAACCCAGTTTTTTGTCATAAGAGTCCACCATACCTACCTATGGATTGAATAAGATCCTTCAAGTAAGTTGTCATTGGTGCAAAGCAATAAAATTGCTCCTAAATATGTATGATCTTTTATTGTAAGGGAAAACAAGCTTTGTACGAACTTGTGATGGTAACACAATAAAAGTGACAGACTGCATAATAAAGGTTGCTATCATAAGGGGCAATATAAAGTGACGTTCCTTTACATTAAGAGATTGCACACCCAAAAGTCAAAAAGCGCATGAAAACCAGTGCTTCCCTCTACGAAGGGCCTATCTTGTAATGTTAAGTCTTTACTTTTATGCAAGAGTCAATAGTATATATCCTCATTTCGCTCTTAATTATTATCTACTTGGCAAGCATCATGTGGTGTGGAAAGAACCAGGAATATATATCCAATTGAATGTAGGTGATCATGAGTTATTATACTTGACATTATCCTTGAGATAAATAAGCTGGGAGGAGAATTATTAAACCCCTATATTTCTCTGTGTCTGGCTGAAACGGTTTGTTCTAAAAATATGCGTTCAGTGTAAGCATTCATGGAAGACTATATGATAGTTGACTATGTGGGATTTGCTAAACCAAAAGCTCTTACATAGACTCTCCTCGTAAAGATGGTGAATTGTAATTGATTTGATGGATAAGAACATAGTTTGTTAGTTTTCAAGAAAGTATATTTCTTACATTTCAAATTGTGGATGCATTGTTACTTCATTATGAGAGGTTTTATGATGAATACTTGTTGTTATAATAATGATCACGATGCTACTATGTCCGTATTTTTTATTGACATCTCTCTTTATAAACATGTGGTCATGATTATCGAGTTTTGGTATTCTCTTGAGGACAAGCGACGTATAAGCTTGGGGGAGTTTATACATCTGATGTCTACTACAAAACTTTATTCTTGTAGACTCTGTTAGGCCTCCAAGCACAGAGTTCTGTAGGACAATGATAACCCACAAGTATAGGGGATCGCAACAGTTTTCGAGGGTAGAGTATTCAACCCAAATTTATAGATTCGACACAAGGGGAGCCAAAGAATACTTGAGAGTATTAGCAGTTGAGTTGTCAATTCAACCACACCTGGAGATTAAATATCTGCAGCAAAGCGATCAGTAGCACAGTAATATGATAGTTTGATAGCAGTAGTGACAGTAACAGTAGCGGTAACAGTAGTAGCAATAGTTTTGTAGCAGTTGGAACAGCAGCAACAACAATAGTAACTTAGCAAGAACAATAAGCGGAAAGGTCGTAGGCACTGGATCGGTAACTCGTTGGATGATATTCGTCATGTAACAGTCATAACCTAGGGCGATACAAAACTAGCTCAGTTCATCAATGTAATGTTGACATGTATTCCGTAGGTGGTTGTAACACCCACAGTGTTAGGCCACAGTAACCTCACACTAATGGTGCCATGTCATCAAGATTGTTTAAGCCAAATTGCCCATGACAAAAATCCAAACCAAATTAAAAGTTCAATTAAAAGGTGAATTAAGAAATTCATAAACCAGAAAATAAAAATCATGTATGGGTGGCAAATAATCCCCTGGTATTAATAAAATTGTAACCCACATTTTTGTAAGGTGTTTAGTGCCTCAGACCATTTGGAAACAGAACCTTATCGCATTTTGAATCCCCTTTAAAATCTTTTGAAAAATACCACTTGTGTAAACAAGTCCCAAATAAATCGAGGCAGTACAGAATATTGCAAGTGTTTTATTGGATCAAGTATCACATTTTACAAAAGTGTTATAGTGCTGCAATTAAAATAAAACGGAAAAGAATAGAAAGGAAATAGTAAAAGAAAAGGAAAAGGGGAAACGGGCACTGTGCTACTGGGCTCTAAAAAGCGACAGTGCGGCCCGGCCCAGCGCCCCGGGTCGTCTTCCTCCCCACTGCTCCTCCGACCCCGGGGGCGCGCGCTCGCGTCGCTACCGAACCCCGCCTCGCCGTTCTCGCTGTCGAGGGATAAGACCGACGCCGTGGCGCCTCTCCCCCGCGAACCCTAACGCATCCAGATCCCCCCTTCCCCCGTGCTCATCTCGCTCTCTCTCTTCCTCGGTTCTCTTCCTCACCCAAGCGCCGCACTGGATGCAGCTCGGTGGAACGCGCGGCCACCGCCCGCGTTGCTCCTCTCCGTCGAGTCCAGAGGCCCCGCATCGTCTGCCTCGTCCCTCCCGAGCTTTGGATCGGACCGGAGCGGCACCAAATCGTTGCCATCGACCGGGTCTTCTTCCTCGGCCGTCGTCGCCATTGCCGAGCTCCTGCACGCCTCCGACCGCCTCCGACCTTCCTAGACTTCTCCCCGACACCGCTGTGAGCACCGCAAGTGAACCCCCTTCTCCTCGTAGCTATTCGAGGCCGTAGACGCCGTGTCCGAGCTCGCGAGCTCCGGTTGCCGTTGGGCGTCCACGCCGCCGTCATTCTGGTCGGTCCCTGACCCCCTCTCTGGCACCACTGGATGCGGCGCTTCGCGCTGGGTCGGTTCCCGCCAGCCGCCACTCGTTTTGCTCACCGGAGGGCAACTCCGGCGAGCCCCCGCCGCTCCTGGCTCGTCGCCGGCGTGTCCCAGTGCGCGCGTGGGCGTTTCAACCCCGGGTCACTCACTGACTAGTGGGCCCCGCGCTAATTAAACGTAATTAGCGCTAATTTAATCCACTAATAAGTCACTGACGACCGGGTCCCACCTCGTTAATCAAACTCAGGATTAAAAATAACCCTCTGATTAGTACAGAGGCTGACAGGTGGGGCCGGTCCACTGTGCAAATGGATCAGGCCGACCCAGTCAGTGACTGGGCTGCTGGCCCACCAGTCAGCCTCTGCTGACTGGGTGTTGACGTGGGTCAACGTGGCCCACCAGTCAGCCACCGTGTGTGTTGACTGGGTACAAATCTGGGTGCATTTAGCAATTCCTGTTCTGGATAATTCGAAATTAGAATTAATTCTGTAATTTCAGAAAATCATTACAACTTCCAAAAATCATAGAAATTAATCGGTAACTCGGATGAAAATAATTTATACATGAAAGTTGATCAGAAAAATCCCACAAATCCGAATACGCTATCCGTTCGTCTGTCACATGCTCCTAGCATAGCAAACATGGAACTTTCCCCTCCGAATCGTCTGTCCCATAAATCCAAAGACCCGGGAAATATCGTCAGATATTCTCCCGTTCCGTCTGATACGTGTAGTACTGCGTTAGACTACCCCTAGCACTGCGTATTGTCATGTCATGCATCGTGTTGCATCTGTTTGCTTGTATTTATTGTTTCTTCCCCCTCTTCTCCCCGGTAGCCTCCGAGACTGACGCTGCTGCCGAGTACGACTACGCCCCTGACGACCAGTCTTTTGCAGCAGAGCAACAAGGCAAGCAAACCCCCCTTGAGCATTCCGATATCGCCTATTCCTTTCCCTCTTATTCTTGCAATAGATTTTTGCTACTGTATTAGTTAGCTCCTATTCTGATGCATAGCCTGTTTTTGATAAACTGTTACTATACCTGCAATCATATCAACTGCTTACTCTAGGTTGGTCAATGGATCCCCAGTGACCCCTTAGTCCCAGTTGCCCCTGCTTCTTCATCGACGAGTCGACGACTCGAAGACCCGAAGATTCGGTCAACCGACCGACGAGCCAGGCCCCTCACATCACCGCACACCCCTTAAGTATGGCACTGCAGAGCTACTATCGAGTGCCGAGGGTGATACCTCACTTAGCACTCCCGATGTTAATTCTGTAGCGTAGCTAATCGGTCGTGGGTATCGAGGGTGATTCCTCCTTCCCATTTATTGATAGCGACTCTTGTCATACACATACCTCGAGTGGGATCCATCGAGGGTGATTCCTCGGATATCCACTTGGTGTATAAACACACAGTTACTTCAACTTGACTTTGTTTACATGTGAAAGACGAGACTGGAGGGACAGGCGGTACCACCCTGGTTGAGGTGGACCTGAGTTCCCAACAGTCTTGAGACGGGTCGGCCCCAAGGGTACCCGTGTGTGAGATGTGGTGGGATGCGCCGGTAAGGCATCCAAAAGGTTATGTTGAGGCGTGGACGGGCAGGAAAGGCCCTTGCCACACAACCTCGAGGAGGGGCGACGGACCGCACTTTATGGGTCGCGCTTGCCCTGCATTAATAAAATGCTAATGGGTTGGGTATTTGATCTGAGTTGGTCGTTGGCCTTAATACGCACTAACCTTCACGTGGGAGAAGTTATGGGTACTCAGCGTCGTTGTATCAGCCGAAGCTCTTCGGACGTCAGCAATGGAGCGGCGCGTGCCGGATTGGACTGGACGGTACAGCTCTTGGACTGGAGTGTGCTAGGTCTGCTTCCGGCCGCGTTCGCATCGTGCAGGAGTGCAAGGGCAAGTGGGCCCACGAACCTGCGCGCTTAGGATTTAGACCGGCGGGCTGGCCTCTTCGTTGAGCCTAGGTGGGGCGACGACGTGCTGATATCCCGAGGCCGGGCATGACCCAGGAAAGTGTGTCCGGCCGGAGGTGATTCAGGCGTGTTGGGGAATATGTGGTGCACCCCTGCAGGGATGAATAATCTATTCGAATAGCCGTGTCCACGGTAACAGGACGACTTGGAATTGTACCTTGACCTTATACAACTACAACTGTGACTTTAATTTGAAATGAATGTGGCTCCGAGATTGCTTCCTCGCAGGGAGTCGAGGAAGAATCTCTGGGTGTGGTTACTTAATAAAATTGCTACATTAATATGACTATATGTGATATACCAGTCTACTCTCTTCTAATGCTGCAAGATGCTGAAGATGCTAGTCTTCGATAGGACTAGGCCTTTCCCCGCATTCTTGCTTTCTGCAGTCAGTCCAGATATAACCCCATTCCTTGATACTGATGCATACTTAGTATAGATCTGATGTCAGTCTTGCGAGTACTTTGGATGAGTACTCACCGCTGTTTTGCTTTCTCCTTCCCCCTCGATACGATTCTGCGTTCAGACGATGGAGCCCAGGAGATGGAGTACGCCGGAGACGACTACTACACCACCGCTGGAGCCTACTACTACGTGGAGAGTGCCAACGCTCAGGGGTAGTTAGGAGGTTCCCAAGCAGGAGGCCTCGCCTCTTTCGATCCGTTGCTTATGTTGTGCTAGCCTTCTTAAGGCAAACTTGTTTAACTTATGTCTGTACTCAGATATTTTTTTGCTTCCGCTGACTCGTGCTTGTCGAGCTTTGTATTCGAGCCCTCGAGGCCCCTGGCTTGTAATATGAAGCTGTATGACTTTAATTTGTGTCTAGTGTTGTGTTGTGATATCGATCAGTGAGTCCCTAATCTTGGTCGTACGCATTGCGTGTATGATTAGTGTACGGTCGAGATCGGGGGCGTCACAAGTTGGTATCAGAGCCGACTGCCTGTAGGTATCCCCCTTTCCAACTCCTTGGCCGAAGTTGAGTCTAGTACTTGAAAAACTTTTACTAATATAGTTGTGTGGCTTACGGGCCCACAGCTCAATCGGGTGGTATTAGGATCTTTTATTCCTCGTCTATACTCTGGGTTCTGATCTCTCTTCTCTTTCGGGTTAAAGATTTTGCTAACTCTAACTTAGGTTGTCGTAACTACTTCCTCCCGGAGAGCCCCTCATTCCAGACGATGGCTTTATTCGTCAGGAGATTCCGATGATTCTCTCCGATGTTCTCTCGAGAACTTGTGCTCATCACCTTTGCGATTCCCTTCCGCCGTCAACCCCTATGGGTGACTACATGCAATTGTCGCTCATACTTTCATATCCAGTTGCTCTTGTTATTACAAGTTACATCGAATTTTCTTATCGGGAATTCGTTCGTCCTCAATTATCTTGTGTTTCGCAAGTCCTTCGAGTTGCTATTCGATCTCCCGAAATCCTCAGTAGCCTTTTGCCCTTGACTTTTCTCACCTACTTGCATTATGGTTAATTCCATATGTCTAACAATATTAAGTAAACCCTTTGTGGTTTTCATTTGATTTTATTGATTCAACATGTGTGTGAATGCACGCAGTCATCAGTTGTTTATCATAAATTATCCGTCCGACTCAGACGCCTTTCCAAACATGAGTTGGTTCCCGACAAATCAACCTTGATTGATTGCCCATCTAAGTCCTTTCATCTTACTTGTATTTGATCGGAACATCTGTTTCCGATACACCAATTTGGAAATCTTAATTCCTTTGGTTAGTTAAGCATCAAATTAATTGGATATTCTATGATCTGATGCCTTGCATTCTTTCTCCCTTTGATTGAGCACCAATATTCACATTAGGTCCTTTGTGGACCACCTGACCCATTGTTGGGTTATTATCCGGTTGCATCTTTCACATTCAAAATTACTGTGATGTTCTTCCCCTGATACATGATGCCATTGGTAAATTGTGCCTTCTCCCTCTGATAAGTTGTATCCTATGCTTTTGTCAGCCATGTTCTTTTGTCAAGCATGTGTTAATTACTCTTGAAGCTTGTGGTATATGTTCCGAAGATGCCCCGATGGGTTGAACCTATGCCTTCCTTAATTCGTGTGAACTCAAGAGTTTTCACGAGTCCTACTCTTCTGGTGTTTTGCCGGATAATCTTTCAAAGCTACAACCTGATTTGATACTTTACAACCGTGGTTCCGACCATGACTGTTCTTCTTTGATCCCATTTTCAGACCAGTTTAAGCACTTGTCTTCTGCGGATCAATACATCGGTCCAAGCTTTAATTCTGATCTACATCCGAGTATTATCCCTGGTATCTCGAGAAAATCATGGAGCTGCATAGCTTCTTATAAGCTCCTCATCAGCTATGTTTTCCTTCACTGATTCCAGTTTCCTTGTGTTCTGAGTTGTTGGACACTCAAGGACACCGATATTTGAATCGAGTCCGCATTGCGATTCAACAACTCTTAGTAATCTTCTTTGCTTATGAGTTTGTGCTCTATCATGTCTTTCCAAGCTGTTTGGCTACATCATCATAGTCATGCTAAGGCTTGACCATGCTATATATATCCTTCATCCCCGGAACACAATTCCAACAGTGCGCTAAGCTTACCTCGAGCTTTCGACGTTAGGATGGTTGTTTTGAAAGGCAATTTTGATTCTGAGCTAGCACTCTAATCTGTGGTTCTGACAACCTTTCGCTTCACCATTTCTTTGCTTGATGTCGACGCTGATCGATTACATCTTTAGGAGACTTCTCGAATAATGTGTCGTGATCCTCATCAGCATTCTGGGCTCTTCCAGGATATCAATTAAATTCATGATGAGAGTAGCATCCTTGTCCGTGGTAATTGGTGTTGTCGTTGGCGACATCCTTGCCATCACATTTAATTTCTTTGTTCCCGTGTTGTTACTAACCGAAATACTAGCAGATGGAATGTGATGTGTAAATTCAATACTTATGGCATACCAACTCTATCACCTTGGAGTTAATGAACAATAAGTCCATTCTTAGTGTATTGGCTGTTGAGTCAGCACTCTAACATTGGTCGTGCTACTTAGCCTGTATTTCGGGTGCACCTTTCGATTAATGTTTAATTGCGGGTGTTTCCCTTGGGCATACCTCGTGGTTTCATCTGGTTTGACCAATGCTATCACCTTGTTCACTCAATCGTGGGAATCCATCCTTGTGGAAATCTCGGCGAATTGTTGCTGAGCCCGTCAGCCACATCCTCATCTCCTTCGTGGTTCTTGATGAACATTTAAGCTAGTGTTGGAAACCTTGAAAGCATTATCTTTGTGCTTAGTTCATAAAGAATATGTTTGGTAAAAGAAGTGTTTTTCTATAAGTTCACGTGCATTTTTGCCACCGTGCTTATGGGAAAATTTTTGTCTCGCTTCCTCTAGAATCATTCCAATTCATTCAGGCATGTGCGAAGTATTCTATGGTTTGATAGATTTGCTACTTTCACTCCATGTGTATTTCCTAACACGCCAGGCCACTGATTGATTTGATTTGTCCTAGTCCAGACTTACACGTAGAACTTTGATATCCTCTATGATGGTCCCCAATCAAAACTTGATTGCCCTCCATTCTAGAAACTTCCATGTGGGCACGAATGTCTTGACCTTGGGTTCAGATGTCTTGTAGTCTGGCTAATGATTCAAGTCTTGCTTCTGTTGTCCATTCCGACGTTCTTGCAACATCATCTCGTAGGTCTGTGTTGCATCCTTTTCTCCTCAGGCCTTATTTGTCTGAAGTATCCTGACACCAACCAGATCTGAATCTCGGACAAATATGATGGTTGGAACATTATCAAGAATTATAACTTTGGTCTTTATTACTCGGTAAGGTGATGTTGTAGCTAGCACACCTGGCCGGATGACCTATTGTTATAATGCTTTGTTCAGCTAGGGTTGCCATTTTTCCATGTGGGAATTGTAAGACTTATTTTATAAGTTGTTCCTACTGGATCCTTTGTGTATCCAAACTCCATCCTTTACTCGAAACACCATATCATTGCTATCCCGAAGCATGGATGTGGTATATCGATCATCAAAAGGAATAATGTAAGCTCAATGCTAATTGTTTCTTGATCAATTATTCAAACCCCATTGTATGGGCATGTCATGGATTTTCCTCGCCCCTTTTACCTAAATGGTTATCTACTTGCTAATTCTGTCATGTATATCATGCTCTGTTTTTCCTTGGGAAAGATATACTCCTAAAACTTGAGTATAACCACATTTTCCTTTCCATTGGTCTGATAATGTGATAGACACATTTTCCTTTCCATTGGTCTGTTTAATGTGATAAACACATTTTCCTTTCCATTGGTCTGTTTAATGTGATAAACACATTTTCCTTTCCATTGGTCTGTTTAATGTGATGAACACATTTTCCTTTCCACTGGTCTGGTTGATCTAATAATCACATTTTCCTTTCCATTGGTCTGTTTGACCTTTCTTGAGATTATATGATCTAAGCAGTAATAATTCGCTGCTTAGGTAAGCACCTCGGTGAACAAGCCTGTCAGTAAGATCCTGTTACTATTGTTGATAACATTCCGGTAACCGCCGGTGGACGAGAACTTTGCCTATTGGCCCGCCTCGTTTCTACGAGTAGGAAAATGGTTCTATTCGTCCCCCGCCCTTGGTACCGACGTTGTTGCCAACATATCTGACCAGCTAACCTCTGACACGTCTTCTTTCATGACCGTGCAAGTTTCACCGCTCTTCCTGCTCTTAACCACATGGTCGGCCCATAACCCTCAGTTCCACAGGATCGAAACCTGACTCTCCTCTACATCCTTGATTCTAAAGTATCCCTTGCACTTGGCTTCGTATGCAATTCCCGAGTCACCGTCCAAGGGATGATCTATCCTTTTATCAGACGCGATATATATTATCGTTGCTCTGAACCTCCCTTTTCACCTTCTGATCAGGCATCAAATGGTTGCCAACCCGTTTGAAACTTTTGTACCATAGATTTTGCTCTAAATGAATTCCCTGCCTAAGCTCACCATCAGATGCCCAAATTTGTTTAGATTCGTTCTTCCAGGGTTGCCCCCCTTATCGCATACGTAGGGCGATGAAGATTCCGAAGGGAGGATGACGGCTTATTCAAGATGACCTGAAACGGAGGATTGAAGACATCAATGAAAGGGATCAATTTCTTCGAGAAGATTAACCAAGAACGAGAAGACTCGTTAGAATTTCGTGACCAAACTTTCTCCCCCTTACTCTACCTCTAAATTCTCGGGACGAGAATTCTTGTTAGACGAGGAGAGTCGTAACACCCCCAGTGTTAGGCCACAGTAACCTCACACTAATGGTGCCATGTCATCAAGATTGTTTAAGCCAAATTGCCCTTGACAAAATCCAAACCAAATTAAAAGTTCAATTAAAAGGTGAATTAAGAAATTCATAAATCAGAAAATAAAAATCATGTATGGGTGGCAAATAATCCCCTGGTATTAATAAAATTGTAACCCACATTTTTGTAAGGTGTTTAGTGCCTCAGACCATTTGAAAACAGAACCTTATCGCATTTTGAATCCCCTTTAAAATCTTTTGAAAAATACCACTTGTGTAAACAAGTCCCAAATAAATTGAGGCAGTACAGAATATTGCAAGTGTTTTATTGGATCAAGTATCACATTTTACAAAAGTGTTATAGTGCTGCAATTAAAATAAAACGGAAAAGAATAGAACGGAAATAGTAAAAGAAAAGGAAAAGGGGAAACAGGCACTGTGCTACTGGGCTCTAAAGAGCCACAGTGCGGCCCGGCCCAGCGCCCCGGGTCGTCTTCCTCCCCACTGATCCTCCGACCCCAGGGGCGCGCGCTCGCGTCGCTACCAAACCCCACCTCGCCGTTCTCGCTGTCGAGGGGATAAGACCGACGCCGTGGCGCCTCTCCCCCGCGAACCCTAACGCATCCAGATCCCCCCTTCCCTCGTGCTCATCTCGCTCTCTCTCTTCCTCGGTTCTATTCCTCACCCGAGCGTCGCACTGGATGCAGCTCGGTGGAACGCGCGGCCACCGCCCGCCTTGCTCCTCTCCGTCGAGTCCAGAGGCCCCGCATCGTCTGCCTCATCCCTCCCGAGCTCTGGATCGGACCGGAGCGGCACCAAATTGTTGCCATCGACCGGGTCTTTTTCCTCGGCCGTCGTCGCCATTGCCGAGCTCATGCATGCCTCCGACCGCCTCCGACCTTCCTAGACCTCTCCCCGACACCGCTGTGAGCACCGCAAGTGAACCCCCTTCTCCTCGTAGCTATTCGAGGCCGTAGACGCCGTGTCCGAGCTCGCGAGCTCCAGTTGCCGTTGGGCGTCCACGCCGCCGTCATTCTGGTCGGTCCCCGACCCCCTCTCTGGCACCACTGGATGCGGCGCTTCGTGATGGGTCGGTTCCCGCCAGCCGCCGCTTGTTTTGGTCACCGGAGTGTCCCAGTGAGCGCGCGGGCGTTTCAACCCCGGGTCACTCACTGACCAGTGGGGCCCGCGCTAATTAAACGTAATTAGCGCTAATTTAATCCACTAATAAGTCACTGACGACCGGGTCCCACCTCGTTAATCAAACTCAGGATTAAAAATAACCCTCTGATTAGTACAGAGGCTGACAGGTGGGGCCGGTCTACTGTGCAAATGGATCAGGCCGACCTAGTCAGTGACTGGGCTGCTGGCCCACCAGTCAGCCTCTGTACTAATCAGAGGGTTATTTTTAATCCTGAGTATGATTAACGAGGTGGGACCCGGCCGTCAGTGACTTATTAGTGGATTAAATTAGTGGTAATTACGTTTAATTTGCTTGTATTTATTGTTTCTTCCCCCTCTTCTCCCCGGTAGCCTCCGAGACTGACGCTGCTGCCGAGTACGACTACGCCCCTGATGACCAGTCTTTTGCAGCAGAGCAACAAGGCAAGCAAACCCCCCTTGAGCATTCCGATATCGCCTATTCCTTTCCCTCTTATTCTTGCATTAGATTTTTGCTACTGTATTAGATAGCTCCTATTCTGATGCATAGCCTGTTTTTGATAAACTGTTACTATACCTGCAATCATATCAACTGCTTACTATAGGTTGGTCAATGAATCCCCAGTGACCCCTTAGTCCCAGTTGCCCCTGCTTCTTCATCGACGACTCGACGACTCGAAGACCCGAAGACTCGGTCAACCGACCGACGAGCCAGGCCCCTCACATCACCGCACACCCCTTAAGTATGGCACTGCAGAGCTACTATCGAGTGCCGAGGGTGATACCTCACTTAGTACTCCCGATGTTAATTCTGTAGCGTAGCTAATCGGTCGTGGGTATCGAGGGTGATTCCTCCTTCCCATTTATCGCTAGCAACTCTTGTCATACACATACCTCGAGTGGGATCCATCGAGGGTGATTCCTCGGATATCCACTTGGTGTATAAACACACAGTTACTTCAACTTGACTTTGTTTACATGTGAAAGACGAGACTGGAGGGACAGGCGGTACCACCCTGGTTGAGGTGGACCTGAGTTCCCGACAATCTTGAGATGGGTCGGCGCCAAGGGTACCCGTGTGTGAGATGTGGTGGGATGCGCCGGTAAGGCATCCAAAAGGTTATGTTGAGGCGTGGACGGGCAGGAGAGGCCCTTGCCACACACCCTCGAGGCGGGGCGACGGACCGCACTTTATGGGTCGCGCTTGCCCCGCATTAATAAAATGCTAATGGGTTGGGTATTTGATCTGAGTTGGGTCGTTGGCCTTAATACGCACTAACCTTCACGTGGGAGAAGTTATGGGTACTCAGCGTCGTTGTATCAGCCGAAGCTCTTCGGACGTCAGCAATGGAGTGGCGCGTGCTGGATTGGACTGGACGGTACAACTCTTGGACTGGAGTGTGCTAGGTCTGCTTCCGGCCGCGTTCGCATCGTGCAGGAATGCAAGGGCAAGTGGGCCCACGAACCTGCGCGCTTAGGATTTAGACCGGCGGGCTGGCCTCTTCGTTGAGCCTAGGTGGGGCGATGACGTGCTGATATCCCGAGGCCGGGCATGACCCAGGAAAGTGTGTCTGGCCGGAGGTGATTCAGGCGTGTTGGGGAATATGTGGTGCACCCCTGCAGGGATGAATAATCTATTCGAATAGCCGTGTCCATGGTAACAGGACGACTTGGAATTGTACCTTGACCTTATACAACTACAACTGTGACTTTAATTTGAAATGAATGTGGCTCCGAGATTGCTTCATCACAAGGAGTCGAGGAAGAATCTCTGGGCGTGGTTACTTAATAAAATTGGTACAATAATATGACTATATGTGATATACCAGTCTACTCTCTTCTAATGCTGCAAGATGCTGAAGATGCTAGTCTTCGATAGGACTAGGCCTTTCCCCGCATTCTTGCTTTCTGCAGTCAGTCCAGATATAACCCCATTCCTTGATACTGATGCATACTTAGTATAGATCTGATGTCAGTCTTGCGAGTACTTTGGATGAGTACTCATCGCTGCTTTGCTTTCTCCTTCCCCCTCGATACGATTCTGCGTTCAGACGATGGAGCCCAGGAGATGGAGTACGCCGGAGATGACTACTACACCACCGCTGGAGCCTACTACTACGTGGAGAGTGCCGACGCTCAGGGGTAGTTAGGAGGTTCCCAGGCAGGAGGCCTCGCCTCTTTCGATCCGTTGCTTATGTTGTGCTAGCCTTCTTAAGGCAAAACTTGTTTAACTTATGTCTGTACTCAGATATTTTTTTGCTTCCGCTGACTCGTGCTTGTCGAGCATTGTATTCGATCCCTCGAGGCCCCTGGCTTGTAATATGAACCTGTATGACTTTAATTTGTGTCTAGTGTTGTGTTGTGATATCGATCAGTGAGTCCCTAATCTTGGTCGTATGCATTGCGTGTATGATTAGTGTACGGTCAAGATCGGGGGCGTCACAGTGGTGATGTGGGCTAAAGAGATAAGTGAGGGGGCCCATGTGGGGGCCACAACCCACCAGGGCACGCCTTGGGGGTGTTGGCGCGCCCTGGTGTCTTGTGGGCACCAGGTGCACCCCCCTCTGATGTTATTTGCACCAAAAATTCTTAAATATTCGGAAAAAATTCGTGTTAAATTTTCAGGGCATTCTGAGAAGTTTTATATTTGGGTCATTTTTTATTGCACGGGAAAAACAGAAAACAGGATAAACATGGCATTTATTTTATTTAACTAACTAAAACAGGAAATAAAAGGTGAGAACAGAGAGTTGTGCTTACTAGATTCATCAACGTCATACCTCTCAAAAATGATTCATTAATAAGGTTGATCAAGTCTTATTAACAACCACTTCCGATTAGCATGAAACCGAAGAACTTTCGTAAAACACTAAGTTACCTCAATGGGGATGTGCATATCCCCGACAATAAGTATATCATATTTCTTTTTGGCAGTAGGTAGAGGTAATTGAAAACTTCCAATAGTGATGGTCGGAGATTCTTCAATAACATTTATACCATTCACTTGGAATTGTTTCTTTGGAAAGTGCACCGTATGCTCATTGCCATTGATATGAAAAGTGACTTTGCTTTTATTGCAATCAATAACAGCCCCTGCAGTATTCAAAAAGGGTCTACCAAGGATAATCGACATGTTGTCGTCCTCGGGCATCTCAAGAATAACAAAGTCCGTTAAGATAGTAACATTTGCAACAACAACGGGCACATCCTCACAAATACCAATAGGTATGGCCGTTGATTTGTTAGCCATTTGCAATGATATCTCAGTAGGTGTGAGTTTATTCAAATCAAGTCTTTTATATAAGGAGAAAGGCATAACACTAACACCGTCTCCCAAATCACACAAAGCAGTTTTGACATAGTTTCTCTTAATGGAGCAAGGTATAGTTGGTATGCCAGGGTCTCCAAGTTTTTTAGGTACTCCATCCTTAAAGGAATAATTAGCAAGCATGGTGGAGATTTCAGTTTTCGGTATCTTTCTTTTATTAGTGATGATGTCTTTCATATACATTGCATAAGGGGGCATCTTCAAAATATCAGTTAAGCGGGTACGCAAAAAGACTG
Source organism: Elymus sibiricus (assembly GCA_039707655.1). Lineage (NCBI taxonomy): Eukaryota > Viridiplantae > Streptophyta > Magnoliopsida > Poales > Poaceae > Elymus > Elymus sibiricus. The sequence continues at coordinate 130,492,885 of CM077667.1, forward strand.
GCCTAATCATTTCAGCAAAGCGCTCAAATTCTTCATCATCCTTTTTCTTAAATGGCTTAGGTGGAAATGGCTTGGGTTTTTGAACCCATGGCTCTCTTTCTTTACCATGTTTCCTAGCCACAAAGTCTCATTTATCATACCATTTATTTTTAGGTTGTGGGTTATCAAGATCAGGAGCAGGCTCTATTTCAACATCATTATCTGGTTCTACATCATTACTAGGTTGAGCATCATCATGAACATCATTATTATCATTTTCATTATCACTAGGTGAATATTCACTACCAGATTGAGTTTCAGCATCAGAAATAGAGACATCATTATTATCAGGAGGTTTCTGTGTCTCAGGTTCACTAGAGGTATGCAAAGTCCTATCATTTTTCTTTTTCTTTCTCTTCTTAGAAGGACTAGGTGCATCACTATTAATTCTCTGAGAATCTTGCTCAATTCTTTTAGGATGACCCTCAGGATAGAGTGGTTCTTGGGTCATTCTACCTCCTCTAGTTACTACTCTAGCAGCAAAATCATGCATATTATTATTCATTTCATCAAGCAATTCTTTTTGAGACTTAGCAACTTGTTCTAACTGAGTTTGAACCATAGAGGCATGCTTTCCTACACCTCTAACATCATTATTGATTCTAAATAGCAAGTCACTCAAGGGAGCAATCATATCAGAGTTATATTTTAATTGTTTCAGAACATGGGCGTTGAAATGATCTTGCTTCATAATATAGTTGTCAAACTCATATAAGCATTGACTAGGATGTTTGTTGTGAGGGATGTCACTTTCATTAAACTTTAATAAAGAATTTACCTCTACCACCTGTGGAGGTGCTGGTGTGTCAAGGCCATGTATTTCTTCAATAGGTGGCAGATTCTTAACATCCTCAGCTTTAATTCCTTTTTCCTTCATAGATTTCTTTGCCTCTTGCATATCTTCAGGACTGAGAAATAAGATACCCCTCTTCTTTGGAGTGGGTTTAGGCGGTGGTTTAGGAAGAGTCCAATCATCATAATTCTTCAATATGTTATTCAATAATTCCTCAGCTTGTTCAACGGTTCGTTCCCTGAAAACACAACCAGCACAACTATCTAGGAAGTCCCTAGAAGTATCGGTTAGTCCATTATAAAAGATATCAAGTATTTCATTTTTCTTGAGAGGATGATCAGGCAAAGCATTAAGCAATTGGAGAAGCCTTCCCCAAGCTTGTGGGAGACTCTCTTCTTCAATTTGCACAAATTTAAATATTTCCTGTAAGGCAGCTTGTTTCTTATGAGCAGGAAAATATTTTTCAGAGAAGTAGTAGATCATATCTTGGGGACTACGCACACAACCAGGAGCAAGAGTATTATACCATGTCTTAGCATCACCCTTTAATGAGAACAGAAATAACTTAAGGATATAATAGTAGCACATCTTCTCATCATGAGCAAAGAGGGTGGCTATATCATTCAGCTTAGTAAGGTGTGCCACTACAGTTTCGGTTTCATAGCCATGGAAAGGATCAGATTCAACCAAAGTGATTAACTCTGGGTCGACAGAGAATTCATAATCCTTATCGGTAACAAGGATAGGTGAAGTAGCAAACTTAGGATCACATTTCATTCTAGCATTCAAAGTCTTTTCCTTATACTAGCATAGTAATTTCTTAAGATCGTCTCTATCCTTGCAAGAAAGAATTTCTCTAGTTATCTCCTCATCCATAACATAACTTTCAGGTATCTTAGGCATTTCAAACTTAGGAGAGCTAGGACTAATAGGAGTTTCATAATTATCATCAGTTTCATAAGCTTCATCAGTTTCAGCAGTTTGATTCTCTTTAGCTCTAGCAATTTGTTCATCAAGAAATTCTTCTAGTGGCACATTATCATCAAGCATGGTACTAGCATCAGCAATAGCATCATTCATACCAGAGTAGCATCATCAATAACTTGCGACATATCAGGATTACTAGCATGTGGTGGTGTTGCAAACTTACTCATAACAGAAGGTGAATCAAGTGCAGAGCTAGATGGCAGTTCCTTACCTCCCCTTGTAGTAGAGGGAAATATCTTGGTCTTAGTATCCTTCAGATTCTTCATAGTGATAGATTGATATAAATCCCAAGTGACTCAACAAATATTGCTATGCTCCCCGGCAACGGCGCCAGAAAAAGGTCTTGATAACCCACAAGTGTAGGGGATCACAAAAAATTTCGAGGGTAGAGTATTCAACCCAAATTTATAGATTCGACACAAGGGGAGCCAAAGAATACTTGAGAGTATTAGTAGTTGAGTTGTCAATTCAACCACACCTGGAGATTAAATATCTGCAGCAAAGCAATCAGTAGCACAGTAATATGATAGTTTGATAGCAGTAGTGAGAGTAACAGTAGCGGTAACAATAGTAGCAATAGTTTTGTAGCAGTTGGAATAGCAGCAGCAACAATAGTAACTTAGCAAGAACAATAAGTGGAAAGGTCGTAGGCACTCGATCGGTAACTCGTTGGATGATATTCATCATGTAACAGTCATAACCTAGGGCGATACAGAACTAGCTCAGTTCATCAATGTAATGTAGGCATGTATTCCGTAAATAGTCATACGTGCTTATGGAAAAGAAGTTGCATGACATCTTTTGTCCTACCCTCCCGTGGCAGCGGGGTCCATAAGGAAACTAAGGGTTATTAAGGCATCCTTTTAATAGAGAACCGGAACAAAGCATTAACACATGGTGAATACATGAACTCCTCAAACTACGGTCATCACCGTGAAGTATCCCAAATATTTTCACTATGGGGTTGACGGATCATAACACGTAATAGGTGCATATGACTAGGCAAGATCGGATCAAGAACATAGATATAGAGATGATAACATAAACAGTTCAGATCTGAAATCATGGCACTCGGGCCCTAGTGACAAGCATTAGGCATAGCAAAGTCATAGCAACATCAATCTCAGAACATAATGGATACTAGTGATCAAGCCCAAAAAAAACTAATTCGATTACATGATGAATCTCATCCAACTCCTCACCGACCAGCAAGCCTACGAAGGAATTACTCACTCCCGGTGGGGAGTGATACATTAATTTTGCATCATGATTTCCTACTGTTATTTACTTTGTTTTGTTGAATAATAATGCTTTGGGGAGTGATTCTAATGCCTTTTCTCTCATAATATGCAAGGTTTACACAAAGAGGGAGGATACCGGCAGCTGGAATTCTGGACCCAAGAAAAGCACGTCAGAGATACCTATTCTGCACAACTCCAATGAAGCTGAAAATTTACGGAGATTATTTTTGTATTTAATAATAATTACTGGAGCTGAAAACTACCGGAGGTGGGCTCCCAGGTGGGCACCACCCACCAGGGCGTGCCCTGGTGTATCGTGCCCAGCCTGGCCCGCTTCCGGTGCCCATCTTCTGGTATAAATTCCCAAAAGACCTAAAAAAATTAGGAGGAGGACTTTCAGGACGAAGCGTCGCTGCCTCGAGGCGGAACTTGGGCTGGAGCACTTTTGCCCTTCGGCGAAGCAATTCCGCCGGAGTAACTTCTCTCCCGGAGGGGGAAATCGAAGCTATCGTCATCACCAACACCCCTCTCATCTTTGGGAGGCCAATCTTCATCAACATCTTCAACAACACCATCTCCTCTCAAACCCTAGTTCATCTCTTGTGTTCAATCTTTGTACCGGAACCTCAGATTGGTACCTGCGGGTGACTAGTAGTGTTGATTACCTTGCGTAGTTGATTACTATATGGTTTATTTGGTGGAAGATCATATGTTCAGATCCATTATGCTATTCATTACTCCTCTGATCTTGAGCATGATTATTATTTGTGAGTAGTTACCTTTGTTCTTGAGGTCACGGGAGAAGTCATGTTGCGAGTAATCATCTGAATTTGATATGTGTTCGATATTTTGATGATATGTATGTTGTGATTCCCTTAGTGGTGTCATGTGAACGTCGACTACATGACACTTCACCATTCATGGGCCTAAGGGAATGCATTGTGGAGTTGTTATTAGATGATGGGTTGCTAGAGTGACAGAAGCTTAAACCCTAGTTTATGCGCTACTTCGTAAGGGGCTGATTTGGATCCACATGTTTAATGTTATGGTTAGACTTTGTCTTAATACTTTTCTCGTAGTTGCGGATGCTTGCGAGGGGGTTAATCATAAGTAGGTTGTTAGTTCAAGTAAGAACAACACATTAGCACCGGTCCACCCACATATTAAATTATCAAAGTAGCGAACACGAATCAAACCAACATGATAAAAGTGACTAGACGAAATTCCCGTGTACCCTCAAGAACACTTTGCCTATTACTAGTGATTGTTCTGGCCTGTCCTTTGTCTCAAAAGGATTGGGCTACCTTGCTGCACCTTGTTTATCGTTACCGTTACTTGCTCGTTACAAGTTATCTTGCTATCAAACTATCTATTACCTACAATTTCAGTGCTTGCAGAAATTACCTTGCTGAAAACCGCTTGTCATTTCCTTCTGCTCCTCGTTGGGTTCGACACTCTTACTTATCGAAAGGACTACGATTGATCCCCTATACTTGTGGGTCATCAAGACTCTTTTCTGGCGCCGTTGCCGGGGAGTGAAGCGCTCTTGGTAAGTGGAAATCGGTAAGGAAAAACTTATACTACGTGCTGAAATTTCCTTTGAGGGGTTTGTTCGGGGTATCTTCACCTGGACCGGAACCACAATTAGTTACCCCTCAACCTACAGCACCTACTGAAAATGTTACTTATGAAATTCCTTCGGGTATGCTAGAACACTTGCTTGCTAAACCTTATGCAGGAGATGGAACTAAACATCCTGATATGCATCTCTTGTATGTGAACGAAATATGTGGATTATTTAAGCTTGCAGGTTTACCCGAAGATGAAGTTAAGAAGAAGGTTTTCCCTTTATCTTTGGAGGGAAAAGCATTGACATGGTATAGGCTATGTGATGACCTTGGATCTTGGAACTGGAATCGTTTGCAATTGGAACTCCATCAAAAGTTTTATCCTATGCATCTAGTTCATCGTGATCGGAATTATATATATAATTTTTCGCCTCGTGAAGGAGCAAGTATCGCTCTAGCTTGGGGGAGGCTTAAGTCAATGTTATATTCATGCCCCAATCATGACATTCTGAGGGAAGTTATCATTCAGAATTTTTATGCTCGGCTTTCTCATAATGATCAATCCATGCATTTGCTACTCATGTTGACCTCCCTAAGGAGAAGTGGTTTAAATATCATCCCCCTGTTAAAGAAGAAATTTAAGAACCTATCATAGATAAAGAAGAAACCATCTTTTACAATGTTGATCCAGTTGTGCCTACTGCTTATATTGAAAAGCCACCTTTCCCTGTTGGGATAAAGGAACATGCTAAGGTATCAACCGTGGTTCGTAAGAGTAATATAAGAGCACCTAAACCCCCTGAGCAAATTAAAGTAGAACCTAGTGTTGCTATGGTTAAAGATCTCTTGGAAGAAAATATTGATGGGCATGTCATTTACCTTTGTGATGAAGCTGCTAGAATTGCTAAGCCTGATAAGAAAGATAAACATAGACCTATAGAAGGCTTGCCCGTTGTCTCAGTTAAAATAGGAGATAATTGCTACCATGGTTTATGTGATTTAGGTGCTAGTGTGAGTGTTATCCCTTTTACCTTATACCAAGAAATTATGGATGAAATAGCACCTGCTGAAATGAAAGATATTGATGTTACTATTAAACTTGCTAATAGAGATACTATCACACCACTTGGGATTGTTAGAGATGTTGAAGTCTTGTGTGGGAAAGTAAAATACCCTACTGATTTTCTAGTTCTTGGTTCTCCACAAGATGACTTTTGTCCCATTATCTTTGGTAGACCTTTCTTGAGCACCGTCAATGCTAAGATAGATTGTGAAAAACAAACTGTCGGTGTCAGTTTTGGTAATGTGTCTCATGAGTTTAATTTTTCCAAGTTTAGTAGACAACCTCATGATAAAGCGTTACCTAGTGAAGATGAAATAATTGGTCTTGCTTCTATTGTTGTGCCTCCTACTGATCCCTTAGAACAATATTTGCTCGACCATGAAAATGATATGCACATGCGTGAAAGAAATGAAATAGATTAAATTTTCTTCGAACAACAACCTCTCTTGAAACACAATTTGCCTATTGAAACTCTTGGAGGTCCTCCTCCACCTAAAGGTGATCCCGTGTTTGAGTTGAAACAATTGCCTGACACTTTGAAGTATGCTTATCTTGATGAGAAAAAGATATATCCTTTTATTATTAGTGCTAACCTTTCAGAACATGAAGAAGAAAGATTATTGAAAGTTCTAAGGAAGCACCGGGCTGCTATTGGATATACTCTTGATGATCTTAAGGGCATTAGTCCCACTCTATGTCAGCACAAGATCAATATGGAACCAGACGCTAAACCAGTTGTTGATCACCAACGGCGATTGAATCCTAAGATGAAAGAAGTGGTAAGAACTGAAATATTAAAGCTTCTGGAAGCAGGTATAATCTATCCCATAGTTGATAGTAGATGGGTAAGGCCCATTCATTGTGTCCCTAAGAAAGGAGGTATTACCGTTGTTCCTAATGATAAGAATGAACTCATTCCACGAAGAGTTGTCATTGGCTATAGAATGGTAATTGATTTTAGAAAATTAAATAAAGCTACAAGAAAAGATCATTACCCTTTGCCTTTCATTGATCAAATGCTAGAGAGACTATCTAAGCACACACACTTTTGTTTCCTGGATGGATATTCTGGTTTCTCTCAAATACCTGTGTCACAATCCGATCAAGAGAAAACCACATTTACTTGCCCTTTTGGAACTTATGCTTATAGACGTATGCCTTTTGGTTTATGCAATGCACATGCTACCTTTCAAAGATGTATGACTGCTATATTCTCTGATTTTTGTGAAAAGATTGTAGAGGTTTTCATGGATGATTTTTCCGTTTACGGAACTTCTTTTGATGATTGCTTAAGCAACCTTGATCGAGTTTTGCAGAGATGTGAACAAACTAATCTTGTCTTGAATTGGGAGAAGTGCCACTTTATGGTTAATGAAGGTCTTGTCTTGGGGCATAAAATATCAGAGCGGGGTATTGAGGTGGATAAAGCTAAGGTTGATGCAATTGAGAAAATGCCATGTCCTAAAGATATTAAAGGTATTCGAAGTTTCCTTGGTCATGCTGGTTTTTATAGGAGGTTCATTAAAGACTTCTCTAAAATTTCTAGGCCTCTTACTAATCTTTTGCAAAAGGATATTCCTTTTGTTTTTGATGATGATTGTGTGGAAGCCTTTGAAACACTCAAGAAAGCCTTAGCCTCAGTACCTATCGTTCAACCACCTGATTGGAACTTGCCTTTTGAAATTATGTGTGATTCTAGTGATTATGCTATTGGTGCTGTCCTAGGACAAAGAGTTGATAAGAAATTGAATGTTATCCATTATGCTAGTAAAACTCTAGATAGTGGCCAACGAAATTATGCCAGTACTGAAAAAGAATTTTTAGCAGTTGTGTTTGCTTGTGATAAATTTAGATCCTATATTGTTGACTCCAAAGTTATTGTTCACACCGATCATGCTGCTATAAAATACCTTATGGAAAAGAAAGATGCTAAACCTAGACTCATTAGGTGGGTTCTCTTGCTTCAAGAATTTGACTTACATATCGTTGATAGGAAAGGAGTTGAGAACCCCGTAGCTGATAACTTGTCTAGGTTAGAAAATATCCTTGATGACCCACTACCTATTGATGATAGTTTCCGTGACGAACATCTACTGCAATAAGTGTCTCACACAACACACCTTGGTATGTTGATTTTGCTAATTACATTGTTGCTAAATATATACCACCTAGTTTCACATACCAACAAAAGAAAAAATTCTTCTATGACTTGAGACATTACTTTTGGGATGACCCACATCTTTATAAAGAAGGAGTAGATAGTATTATTAGGCGTTGTGTACCTAAGCATGAACATGAACAGATCCTACGGAAATGTCATTCCGAAGCTTATGGAGGACATCATGCGGGAGATAGAACTGCTCATAAGGTATTGCAATCCGGATTTTATTGGCCTACTCTTTTCAAAGATGCTCGTAAGTTTGTCTTGTCTTGTGATGAATGTCAAAGAATTGGTAATATCGGTAAGCGTCAAGAAATGCCTATGAATTGTTCACTTGTTGTTGAACCATTTGACGTGTGGGGTTTTGATTACATGGGGCCTTTTCCTTCCTCTAACGGGTACACTCATATTTTAGTTGCGGTTGATTATGTCACTAAGTGGGTAGAAGCTATTCCAACTAGTAGTGCTGATCACCACACCTCCATTAAAATGCTTAAAGAGGTTATCTTTCCGAGGTTTGGAGTCCCTAGATATTTAATGACCGATGGTGGTTCACACTTTATTCATGGTGCTTACCGTGAGATGCTTGCTAAATATGATGTTAACCATAGAATTGCGTCACCCTATCATCCTCAATCTATTGGTCAGGTAGAACTTAGCAATAGAGAAATAAATTAATATTACAAAAAACTGTCAATAGGTCTCGTAAGAATTGGTCTAAGAAATTAGATGATGCACTTTGGGCCTATAGAACAGCTTACAAAAATCCTATGGGTATGTCTCCATATAAAATGGTATATGGAAAGGCTTGTCATTTGCCTCTAGAACTAGAACACAAAGCATTTTGGGCAATTAAAGAACTCAATTATGATTTCAAACTTGCTGGCGAGAAGAGGCTATTTGATATTAGCTCACTTGATGAATGGAGAACCCAAGCGTATGAAAATGCCAAGTTATTCAAAGAAAAAGAAAAAAGATGGCATGACAAAAGAATCCAAAAGCGGGAATTCAAAATAGGAGATTATGTTCTTTTATTCAACTCTTGTTTAAGATTCTTTGCAGGAAAACTTCTCTTCAAATGGGAGGGACCATATATTATTGAAGAGGTTTATCGTTCTGGAGCTATCAAGATTAATAACGCCGAAGGTACTAACCCGAAGGTGGTCAATGGCCAAAGAATTAAGCATTATATCTCAGGTACTCCTATTAACGTTGAAAGCAATGTTATCCAAACCATGACACCGGAGGAACACATAAAAGAAACCTTCCGGAACAGTCCAGAATACTTAAAAATAGGAGGTACGTGATACGGTAAGTAAACTGACTCCGAAAAATCCGCAAAAATATTTTCTGTTAGTTTTGTAATATTCTGAAATTTTAGGAATAAAAAAAATAAACCAGAAGGTGATCGAGGTGAGCACGATACACCAGGGCGTGCCAGGCACCCCTGGGCGCGCCCTGGTGGGTGGTGCCCACCTCGGATGCCTTCCCGACTCCGTTTTCCTTCCAAATACTTGTTTCCCAAGAATAAAAATTCTCTATATATACCCCCGACTGTTTTGACGACCGCATCGCAGAAAAATCCTCTGTTCTTGTTTCTTGCTGTTTTCTCGTTAGATCTAGATTTCCATGGCTCCACCAAGCTCCTCCAAGGACAAGTTCTTCGAGAAGGTCATCAAACCGTATTTGCCGGAGGTGATGAAGCACCCTCATGCCATTGAGATGTGTGAGGGGGTGCTCCACATCCACGATGTTCAAGGACCTAAGAAGACCGGGAGCGTGGAGGCTAGGCTTGAAGCGGTGGAGCAGTAAATCTTCAAGTGCCAGAAGATGGTGGAGCGTGGACTTAGTGCAATCACTCCATGATCACGGAATTCACCCGTGATCAGACGGTGGATGGCCGGTCTGTGAAGGACATCATCTCCACCCAAAACGAGCAAATTAATTTTCTACAGAGCCAAGTTTATGATCTTCAAAACCAAGTCTTCGAATATGAAGCAAGATTTAAAGGTATGAGTTTAGCTACGAGTTGCAGGACTCAGGGGACTCTCGCATCAACCTTTGATGGGGAGCCCCTACCCTGGAAGCTGGAGGACAAGCTTACTACATCAACACCTCCACCTTCTTCATCACCACCACCAAAGGAGACTTGAGCACATGGTATGGGCACTCCCCTTGGCTTGACCCAATCTTGGGGGAGGTGCCCCGGTATCGTATCACCATCACTTTTATTCACCTTTACCTATTTTGGTTCAATCTTTAGTTTCCTATTGCCTTTGTCGAATAAAAGTTTAGCGAGATCTATTTTCGTGTGTTAGTTTTGTGGTTTACCTATCTATGTAATCGAGTGAAAGTTATATAATAAAGTTTAGTTTGAGTTTTTGCTGCTCTACTTTCTTGTTGCAATCAAATAAAAGAAAGACAAATAAATTAAAAGAATTATATGCTAATCTTATGGTGAGTAATGACATCACATAAGGAAAAGTATAAGTAGTAAAATTTATTGGAGATTGACAAACATAGCATTGGTCAATGATGCAATTCATGAAAGAATTAATTAGGGAAGAGAAGATTCACATGCATATACACTATCTTGGACATCTTTTATGATTGTGAGCCCCATCAAATATTATATGTCAAAATTGTTGACGTTGGACAAGGAAGACAACGTAATGATTTATGTTTGTTCATATCCACATAGAAGTTATATTGTCATAGATCCTTCAACATGTGGTGCTTGCTCAATATCTTTGCTAGCCAAAAATTCCGCACTAAGTAGAGATACTACTTGTGCATCCAAAAACCCAAACCCAAACTCTTTCCTTGCGTGTCCACCATACCTACCTATGGATCGAGAAAGATCCTTCAAGTAAGTTGTCATCGGTGCAATAAGGCAATAAAAATTGCTTCTAAAAGTGTTTTGATTAATTAGTGTAAGAGAAAATTGAGCGTTATACGAACTTATGATGGAAAAGTAATAAAAGCGACGGACTACATAATATAGGTTGCTATCATAGGGGGTAATATAGCGTGATGTTCTTTTACATTAAGGGATTGGGCATACAAACCAATAAGCGCATGACAACCTCTGCTTCCCTCTGCGAAGGGCCTATCTTTTACTTTTATGCACTTACTTTTATGCAAGAGTCAAAGTATTCTTTTCTATTCCTTTTTACTTTTTCCTTTTCAAGCATCATGTGGTGAGGAAATATCTAGGCACATATATCCAGTTGGATATGGGTGGGCATGTGTTATTATTGTTGACATCACCCTTGAGGTGAGTGAGTTGGGAGGCAAAATTATAAGCCCCTATCTTCCTATGTGTCCGGTTGAAACTTTTTGTTCATGGGTATGCTGTGAGCGTTAGCAATCATAGAGGACTAAATGATGGTTGAGTATGTGGACTTGCCAAAAGGCTCCGACATGAGACCCTTCCTGAAAATATGATGAATTGTAGTTGCAAAGTTGACTGAGAACACAGTTTGTTGGTTTCCAATAAGGTTTATGCTTCATACTTCTATGTTGTGATGAATTGTTACTTGTTCATGAGAAGCTTTATGATAAAAAAATATTGAAATAAGTTCTTACGTTCGAGTTTGTTGCTGTTATGTTAATAAGCATGATGCTTCTATGTCCGTATTTTGTTTTTATCGACACCTCTCTCTCAAACCATGTGGACATGCTTTTCAATATCGGCTCTCACTTGAGGACAAGAGAGGTCTAAGCTTGGGGGAGTTGATACGTTCATTTTGCATCATGATTTCCTACTATTATTTACTTTGTTTTGTTGAATAATAATGCTTTGGGGAGTGATTCTAATGCCTTTTCTCTCATAATATGCAAGGTTTACACAAAGAGGGAGAATACCGGCAGCTGGAATTCTGGACCCAAGAAAAGCATGTCAGAGATACCTATTCTGCACAACTCCAATGAAGCTGAAAATTTATGGAGATTATTTTTATATTTAATAATAATTACTGGAGCTGAAAACTACCGGAGGTGGGCTCCCAGGTGGGCACCACCCACCAGGGCGCGCCCAGGGGTGCCCGGCGCGCCGTGGTGTATCGTGCCCAGCCTGGCCCGCTTCCGGTGCCCATCTTCTGGTATAAATTCCCAAAAAACCTAAAAAAATTAGGAGGAGGACTTTCGGGAGCACTTTTGCCCTCCGGCGGAGCAATTCCGCCGGAGTAACTTCCCTCCCGGAGGTGGAAATCGAAGCTATCGTCATCACCAACACCCCTCTCATCTTTGGGAGGCAAATCTTCATCAACATCTTCAACAGCACCATCTCCTCTCAAACCCTAGTTCATCTCTTGTGTTCACTCTTTGTACCGGAACCTCAGATTGGTACCTGTGGGTGACTAGTAGTGTTGATTACCTTGTGTAGTTGATTACTATATGGTTTATTTGGTGGAAGATCATATGTTCAGATCCATTATGCTATTCATTACTCCTCTGATATTGAGCATGATTATTATTTGTGAGTAGTTACCTTTGTTCTTGAGGTCACGGGAGAAGTCATGTTGCGAGTAATCATGTGAATTTGATATGTGTTCGATATTTTGATGATATGTATGTTGTGATTCCCTTAGTGGTGTCATGTGAACGTCGACTACATGACACTTCACCATTCATGGGCCTAAGGGAATGCATTGTGAAAACCCTAGTTTATGCGCTACTTCGTAAGGGGCTGATTTGGATCCTCATGTTTAATGCTATGGTTAGACTTTGTCTTAATACTTTTATCGTAGTTGCGGATGCTTGCGAGGGGTTAATCATAAGTAGGTTGTTAGTTCAAGTAAGAACAACACCTTAGCACCGGTCCACCCACATATCAAATTATCAAAGTAGCGAACACGAATCAAACCAACATGATAAAAGTGACTAGACGAAATTCCCGTGTACCCACAAGAACACTTTGCCTATTACTAGTGATTGTTCTGGCCTGTCCTTTGCCTCAAAAGGATTGGGCTACCTTGCTGCACCTTGTTTATCGTTACCGTTACTTGCTCGTTACAAGTTATCTTGCTATCAAATTATCTATTACCTACAATTTCAGTGCTTGCAGAAATTACCTTGCTGAAAACTGCTTGTCATTTCCTTCTGCTCCTCGTTGAGTTTGACACTCTTACTTATCAAAAGGACTACGATTGATCCCCTATACTTGTGGGTCATCAGGGAGCATCGTGGAATTGGCGATGGAGAAAGGTTGGTGATGACGAAGACCGAAGATTCCCCTCTCCGGAGCCCCAAACGGGCTCCAGATCTGGCCTCCCGATGAAGAACAGGAGGTGGCGGCGGCTCCGTCTCGTGAAACATGACAATTCTTTCTCTCTGATTTTTTTCTCCAAATTTAGGAATTTATAGTGGCGGAGTTAGGGCAAGTGGGGCCACGAGGTGGGCACAACCCACCAGTGCGCGCTGGGAGGGGGCTGGCGCGCCCTGGTGTATTGTGCCCAGCCTGGGCCCCCTCTCCGGTGGTTTCTGGCTCCAGTATTTTTTTTATTTTCCAAAATAAATCTCCAAAAAGTTTCGTTCCATTCCGAGAACTTTTATTTTTGCACAAAAACAACACCATGGTAGTTCTGCTGAAAACAGCGTCAGTCCGGGTTAGTTCCATTCAAATCATGCAAATTAGAGTCCAAAACAAGGGCAAAAGTGTGAGGAAAACTAGATACGTTGGAGATGTATCAGACAACAAAACATTTCCCTCAAGTGGATGACCTGAGGTTTATCAATCCATGGGAGGTGTAGAATGAAGATGGCCTCTCTCAAACCACCCTGTAATCAAATACAAGCAAAATATTATGTCCCAAACACATCCAATACAATGGTAAATTGAATAGGTGCACTAGTTCAGCGAAGAGATGGTGATACAAGTGTAGTATGGATAGTAGATATATATTTTTGTAATTTGAATTAATGAAAATAGCAAGGTAACAAGTAACAAAAGGGAGCACAAACGGTATTGCAATGCTTGAAAACAAGTACTAGGGTTCATACTTCCACTAGTGCAATCTCTAAACAGTGCTAACATAATTAAATCGTATAACAATCCCTCAATGTGCGAAAAATAAGCACTCCAAAGTTCCTATTGGAGAAAGTAGTACAAAAACGTGTATCAACCTCTATGCCTAGGTTACCCCAATGTCACTACGGGAATCTGCAAGTTGATTACCAAAACTCATGTCAAGTGATCTTAATAAGTTACCCCATTGTCACCATGGGAATTCAGAAGAAAGACATATATCAAGTGACCTCAAATCCAAAGTATTCAATTCGATAGCAATTAAACCTCAAAGAGCAAGACTCAGTTCATCAGAACAAAGATAGAGAGGTAAGAACACCATATTATTCAACTATATTAACAAAGCACATGGTACATCAAGATCGTGCCCTATCAAGATCACGAAAGAGAGAGATCAAACACATAGCTACTGGTACATACCCTCGGCCCCGAGGGTGAACTACTCCCTCCTCATCATGGAGACCGCCAGGATGATGAAGATGGCCTCCGGTGATGGCTTCCCCTCCGACACGGTGACAAAAAAGGGCTTCGTATGATATCTCTTTAGGACAGAGGCTTGCGGTGGTGGAGTAACGGTTCTAGGTTAAATTTTGGAGGTTTTCCGATATATAAGAATTTTCAGCATCGGAATCACGCTAGGAGGTGCCATAGGGGACCCACAAGGGGGAGGGCGCCCCCTGACCTTGTGAGGCCCCTTTGGATCTTATGGTACTCCTCCGAAGCTTCGTGGGTCTCTTTTGTTCCATGAAAAATAGTCAAAAAGTTTCGTCGCGTTTGGACTTCGTTTGGTATGGATTTTCTGGAAACAAAAAACATGCATAAAACAACAACTGGCACTCGGCACTGGATTAATATGTTAGTCCATGAAAATAATATAAAAGTGCTCCAAAACCATATAGAATTATTTCAAACATGGCATGAATACTTCATAAATTATAGATACGTTGGAGACATATCAACACCGTCAAGCTTAATTCCCAGTCGTCGTCGAGTAGGTAAATGATAAAAGATATAATCTATGAAGTGTGAATGCTAGAATAGAAAAAAAATTGATCACATACGCAATGATAATCTAATAACAAGTAACATCATTCCAATAAGCTCAACATATCATAAAGTGGTAATGAAGTATCTCACAACCTTTCAAGATTATATTGCAAACATAAATCAATCAATGAATTAAAGACGACGACTAGCTACCCGAACTTCAAGATAACCATCATACTTATAAAATTCTCAACTCATTTCTATTAAATTAATGCATGCAAAGGTAAGAGTGGCCCCCATGTTCAGTACATGGTGCCAAAAGAAAGAAAGATGGAATTGACGCAACATGAGAAGTAAATAGATAGGCCCTTGGAGTGGGAAGTAGGGATATGCTTATGTGCGAGAGCTCAATGCTTAAAACAGGGATAATTTCATTTGAGAGGTGTACTTTTCCTGTCAACGGTTTAACGGCAAAGTTTTCAGTATATTACACGCTAAACTCGTTAATGGTGGTTCCCATGCAATAATTTTTCTCCCTTTCCGCCATACCAACACAAACCATGGCTAGCCGAATCCACGGGTGCCTACCAACTTTCAACTTTTCAGGGGGAGTATTTTTATAAAAAATTCAGGATTGGGCATCCTTTTTACCAGCCTCCCTCAAAATTGACAAGTGAATAAACTCTCGTCGGTGAGTAAAAAGCACTTAGCTTGGAAGATAATGGCTACCCCATCGCTCCATGAGCGGTACGGTGCACACAAAACAGATGTTCATTTGAAGGTTTTTAGAGGTGGCATATGCAAATTTACTTTGAACGGCAGGTTAATAGCGTATATAGGTAGATATGGTGGAGTCTCTTGGCATAATTTTGTTTTTAGGATTTGGAAGCACAAGCAGTATTTTCGCTTAGTACATGATAGTGCTAACAAAAGACTGGGGGCAACCACCTTACCAAGCACACAACTACAATCATGCATTCCCTAATAGTAACATAATTGAGAAATTATAAACATGATGATAACCTACAAATATTTAATACCTTCAAGGATGAATTTGGAATTTACCAAACATGTATAAACATGTGCCAAATCAATCATGCTACCCTCATTGGAAGATACTTATCACAACAACATGATACGTCCAACTTAGTAAAACTAATGATCATTGTTATTACAATATCACTCCCTTACTTGATTAAAGATATGCACTATCATAGTCTCACTTATACTTTGATGGATTAAACAGAGGACGCCTTTTTACTTCTCAACACACTGAAATAAATGAAGCACATAACATTCAATTCATTCGTAGATTCCTTACTCTAAAGATATAAGTGAAGCACAAGAGTAAGCAATAAACTACTCCAAGAAGATATAAGTGAAGAGCAAAGAGTAGCTAAGTAAATAGGTAGCTATGTAAAGACTCTCTCCAAATAAAGATTTTTCAGCTGTAAAGATTATATCAAACAACAAACAAAAAAGGACAATCCAATAATAGCACATATCATGTGAACAAATAAAAACTTAGGTTATGAGAAGTATTTAGTACAGAGTTGATCTACCCCGAGATCATGAGAAGTGTTCTAAACCTAGGGCTAGGTGAGTAGTGTTGTGTTTATGTCCCCCTCTACGGGCTAAACCCTACGGCTTATATACACACCGGGTAGGGTACTAATACTTGTTATCTGTGTTGGGTTTTCCGTGAAGAGGAACAGGTAATTGCAGCACAATACGGGTAAGTATTTCCCTCGGTTATGAAACCAAGGTTTATCGAACCAATAGGAATATCAATCCACAACCGTCTTCAGTGGCTGCACATAAAAGAGCAAACAACTTGCACCCAACATGGGCAAGAGGGTTGCAATCCCCTTGATCTCATTATTTGCAAGCAAGTGAAGTGTGTAGATAATAGTAGATAATTGTAAATTCCAAAATAAAATAAAAACAAATAATTGGCAGCAAGGTATTGTAGTGTTTACAAATATATTGGTGAATAGACCCGGGAGCCATAGTTTTCCCTAGTGGCATCTCTCATGAAAGTAAGCATACGGTGGGTAAACAAATTACTATTGGGAAATTGATAGAAAAGCACATAGTTATGCGATATTCACGACAATGATCATGTGTATATAGGCATCACGTCCAAAACAAATAGGCCGACTCCTGCCTGCACCTATTACTATTACTCCACTTCAAGAGCACTTCTATGCTTGCCTCTCTACGTATTAAGTTCATGACAAACAGAGTAATGCATGGAGAACGATGACATGATTTAGACAAAGTAAACTCAATTAATATGAATGAACCCCATCGTTTTATCCTTAGTGGCAACAACACAAAGACGTATCTTGTGCCCGTCTGTCACTGGGATATAGAAACCCGTCAGGTTGAACCCACTACAACGCACCCCTCTCCCTGAAGAAATATCAATCTAGTTGGCCAAACTATTTCAATATATCGGAGAGAATTAGGAAGCTATAATGATCATGCACTTAAGAATCATAATATATATCAGAGGTGACTCAAATACTTTTCACGAATAATTTGAACATAGACCCACAATTCATCGGATCCCAACAAACGCACCGTACAAAAGTATTACATCGGATAGATCAAAGTGAAGATGCGATGATCATTGTATTGAAGATAAGAAGAGAGAGACATAGCCATCTTAGTACTAACTATGGACCCGTAGGTCTGTGGTGAACTACTCACACATCATCATGAGGGCATCAAGGTTGATGAAGAAGCCCTCCGTGATCGATCCCCCCTCCGGCAGGGTGCCGGAACGGATCTCCAGATGGGATCCCGTCGGAACAGAGACTTGCGGCGGCGAAAAAAGAGTTTCGGGATGCCCTTTAGGGTTTTTGGAATATATATGAATTTATAGGCCAAAGAACATGGTCAGGAGGTCCACCAGTGAGGGACAGGCCATCAGGGTGCAGCCACCCCCGCTGGGCGCGCCCTATTGGCTTGTGCCTCCCTCGTGCGGCCTCCGGTCTTCTCCCGAAGCTTCCAGGTCTTCATTTGGTCCAGAAAAAATCATAAAAAAGTTTCGGGGAAATTGGACTTCGTTTGGTACTGTAAACCTGAAAAGTAAAAAACACGCAGAAAACACGAACTAGCACTTGGCACTAGGTCAATAGGTTAGTGCTAAAAAATAATATAAATTGGTAAATTATTACTCAAAAAGTATCCTGATAATATGTCAGCATGGAACAATCAAAAATTATAGAAACGTTGGAGACGTATCAGGTACCTAGGGTTACAAGGTCGGTATCTTGGTCGTAGAGGCGATAGGAGAAGTCTTGGAGTATAAGTCAAGTCTTTGGCAGATGCAATCTTGTACAGCCTCCGGAGTCCACCTTAGGAAGAATGAAGGCCCATCGGTCCGATCCGAGGAGCATGGGCTGACCAGGCTAGTACCCCCCCTAGTCCAGGACACCGTCACTTGTTTTGGCTTGATTTCATTCATAAATAGCTCATTTCCTCTGGAAAAATAAAGATAGGATATTTGGAATCCTATATATTCGTTAATTATTAGTGGCAGTGTGGCACTATTAGAGTGAGTACCTCGGTTTTTGAAATATATCGGTTTAACTCGGGTTAGAGGTGTGTAAAAATAATACACATCAACTCCCCAAAGCTCCAACTTTGTCCTCGAGCAACATAGAGAGAAATCCGAATCATCAGGAACTCAGTTGCTTAAACCAAAATAGCGAGAATGTTTTGGTTCACTTACGATCGGTACACCCAGATAGCCCTCCACTTCTTGACCTTAAAACTTAGTATAGTTGTAGCAGCGGCACGGTTATTATGCAAGTGTTAGTGAAGCAAATAAAATCAACTCAAAGTTTTTTTTCAACTAGATAAAACAACTTTGCAACAGTTAATTTTGGTTCCTATACTTAACACTTGCTTGTCGGGAATGCACGGAAGAGTTTTTCATTGATTAAGCCATGAAAACATAAATTAGGGAGTGAAAGGTGTGTAGAGACAAACATGATTCTAGACTAACCCACAAATGTCTCATCCTCAAGGCTCTCAAGCACTTTGTTTCAATCATTGTTTGCTGAAACTTTGGTTGTCACATGAAGGGATTATGACAAATAAGTGATCATGTATATAGTTTCGTTGTGGCTTAATTTTGGAAACTATGGATCATTATATTTATCTCTTTTGAGATCTTGTCATCAGTCCTTGGTCGGTATTTACCACATACACAAATTCAAGAGAAAGCGGAATAATATTTGATGTAGTGTTGCCACTACGTACGGTAACAAACTCATAGCCAAAATCTGAGTTGAAACTCTGGTGGATCATTCATTGGCCAATGGAGTTCTCAGCATAACATCAAGAAAGGTGACGAAGCCACCGTTACACACGTACACGTGCATAAAATAGTAGGGCCATAGCACTAGTGAGAAGCTAAAGCACCATGTAAGAGATACAACACATATTTTTGGCATAATCTCATTCACCCTTCAACTAAGTTCCTCTAGACAATTTAATCCACAAGTGCTATTTAGTCTATAAAAATTAATAGTATGGGATTGAGTTTCTCTAACATCATCTTCTCTACAATTTTTCTCAACACCCAAGTTTTTGAAGACTTTCTATTGTGCATGGTTATGCTTAGTTAAGATCACTTTCTTTTAAAAAAATAGTCCCATGGAAAATCTTGGTTATCTACATTAAATAGAGCAAAGGCTACAAAATTATTTCAGCTACTAGAACAAAACCCTTTTTAATCATTAAGACTTACTCCCTCTTGCACACATCACACATACTACTAGTACATCTATTCTAAGCATTTTAAGTGCAAAAGGCAAGAGTCATAGGACATACCTTCACGATCATGAATGTACATACTTCTCTTCATTAAGCTTGTATTCCTCATTGGCCGACATAGATCATCTCCTATGAAATGTAAACAAGAATGCAAACAAACTCCAAGGGGAAAAATAAAAGAGCAAAACAAAACTTATTCTATTTTTGGTTTTTTGGGTTCTTGAAAACTAACTTGCAAACAAAAATCACAATGGAAAAAAGAAAAACTAAATCAAATAAAAAGCAAAGTGTTGGAACAAACCGACCGAGTGTTTGAATCTCACCGAGCTGAAGTACAACCTCACTACAATGTATTCAAATAATACCACCACATCTTGATGTAGATGTGGTAGTGACCTCCCCCAAGCTTAAGCTTTTGCAAGCCCGAGCCAACAAAATAATTGTGATGGTTGGTCAGGAACCCATCCTTGGCTCCACTTGGAGAAGCTGGAGTTCATGTAGGCGGGCGTGTCTCGAAGGGATTCAGCAAGGTTGCTCATGTCATTGATGGAGCTCTGAAAATTGAAGAGGTCTGTGTAGGTGGTGTAGGCTTCTTCTTGTGGCTACTCCTCTAGGAGTTGCTCATCTTCTTCTTTGGCGACAAGTTCTTCTTCATCAACTTGTTTGGGTTCTGAGTCTTCTTGGTCAAAAGCCGCATCTCATTCATGTGGCACATAATGCAATTGCATGATAACCTACAAGTATAGGGGATCAGTTGTAGCCTTGTCAATAAATAAAAGTGTTGAACCCAACAAGGAGCTAAAGGTAGAATTAATATTCTCTCAAGTTCTATCGACCACCGATACAACTCTATGCACACTATGTTTGGTTTACCTAGAAACAAGAAATAAAACTACTTGCGAGGATAACAATATAGATTTGCAAGATAATAAAGAGTTAGTTGTTGTTTTAATTAAAGAACAATAAATTAGAGAGTTTTGGAAAACAATGAGAAAATGTTTGTACCTAGGCAATTGATAACTAGACCGATAATCATCATTGCAGTTTTATGTGTGGGAGAGGCCTAAGCTAACATACTTTCCGTTCTTGGATCATATGTTCTTATGATTGGAACTCTAGCGAGCATCCGCAAATACCAGAGATTCAAGGTAAAACCCAACCATAGCATTAAGGAAAAAATTCCCCTTTGATCCCATATGCAACAACTCACGCACTCGGTTTAGGTTTATGTCACTCCCACAATCCACTAAAAGCAAATCATTTACATATGCAACACCCTACAACGGGAATCTCACATGCTTGCGCAACACAGAGGGAACCATAGGACAAAACGAAAATAAAGCATGCAAGTCAAACCAATCATGATCACCAGTCAACCCATAGGAAAAATAAATCTACTCAAACATCATAGAGATGCAACACATCATTGGATAATAATATATAGCATAAAGCACCATATTCAAGTAGAGATTACATCGGGGTAAGAGCAGTTACACCAGTGCATAGAGGGGGGAGTTGGTAATAACGGCGGCAAAGTTATTGAAGTACATCGTTGTCACGATGGTTCCCTCGTTAGCGCTCAGAAGCTACTAGGAGAGAGGGGAGAGAGCCCCCTCCTACTTCTTATTGATTGGCCTTTCCCTATACGGGAGAAGGGTTCCCCCTTTGTTTCTTGGTCTCCATGGCCCCCGAGGAGCGAGTGCCGCTCCGAGACTAGATCTCTCTTTGTTTTTCTCTATGGTTTTTTCTCTGTTCTCGGGACCGTTTCTACGGCCGAGCACCATTTATTTTATACATGGAGTTCTGTAACTCTGACTCGGCTGAAAAATTTACACGTTTTCTCTAGATATTAGCTTCCTTGCACCCAAAGGAGATCTCCAGAAGCTTCTTGGTCTAGCCATAAGCCTGTCGCGCACACCCCTAGGTGGGGGCGCGGCCCCTGAGCTTGTGGAGCCCATGGCTCCCCTCTTGCGTTCATTCTTTCACTAAAAATTCAGATATATTCCACAAAAAATCCACGTAAATTTTCAGGTCATTCCGACTCCGTGAATTTTCCACCAAAAACCCGAAAACAATGGAAAACGGGAACTGGCCTTTGGCGTTGGGTTAATAGGTTAGTCCAAATAGAAATAATATAAATTGTAGCCAAAATATGTAAAAACGGTATGACAACAACATGAGGTAATCAAAAATTATGGATACATCTGAGATATATCAGCATTTTGAAGGTTAATTCATGCTTGTCCTTGAGCAGGTAAATGATAAAACAAATATAACTATTGATGTGGCATGCTACCTAGCTCAACATTGATCAGTTAATTAATTGTCATATGAACTTAGATTAAAAGTGATTCAAGGTAATAGTCTATCAATTTGACATTGAAACAATAGTACATAAACATGCAAGTAAACAATCATTGCCTTTCGAAATAAAGATGCTAAAGAAAGTCATCCCTACACACTTTATTCTTGTAGACTCTGTTGGGCCTCCAAGCGCAGAGTTTTATAGGAAAGTAGCAATTTTCCCTCAAGTAGATGACCTAAGGTTTATCAATCTGTGGGAGGTGTCACTACTGGAATCAACAACTTTGCCGTCTGCCATGGCTGACGGCAAAGGCATGAATTGCGGATGGCAAAGGTCTTTGCCGTCAGCCAGCAGACGGCACCACATCCGGCTGAACAAGGTCCGGTAAAGGCCACTTTGCCGTCTGCTGGCCGACGGCAAAGAGGCAAAGGTCTTTGCCGTCTGCCAGCAGACGGCAAAGGGCATGGATGGCACACGTGGCAGCTTAGGTCCGTTAAGGGGTTAACGGCGTACTTTGCCGTCTGCTGGCTGACGGCAAAGATGCAAAGGTCTTTGCCGTCAGCCAGCAGATGGCAAAGCTGCCAAATAGGCCAGCTCAGTGCACCCCAGGTTGCACAGGTAGCTGCCACGTGGCATCTTTGCCGTCTGCTGGCTGATGGCAAAGCTCTTTGCCGTCTGCCAGCAGACGGCAAAGAGCCTGTACAACCCCTGTTTTTTCTGTTTTTTCTTAAATTCATTCAATTTCACAGAATTTCACATATATATATATACACACACATTTGAAAATACTTTCAACAAGCATAACAACACATATACATACCAAATCATATCCCTGCCATATGGATATGATCATCCAACACATATACATACCAAATGAAAAGTCCATACGCAACATATATAGCTAGCCAACATATCCAACAACAAGCATACAATGGTTTCATCCATACATACATATATAGGTAGCAAGTTTCACATTGTTCATCCTACAAAATCAAAACAAAAAGGAAGCACAAGAAGAAGAGTAGACTCCATCAACGCAAGCTTCGTCATCGAAAGCAAATCTGCAAATTGGGAAAGAAGAAAGTTAGAAGAAGAAGAAGAAGAAGAAGAAGAAGAAGAAGAAGAAGACTAGAATAAGAAGACTAGCTAGAAGAAGAAGAAGAAAACTAGAAGAAGAAGAAGAAGAAGAAGAAGAGGAAGAATGAAGAAGAGGAAGATTTTTTCTTCTCTTTCTTTTTCTCCTCTCCTCTTCTTTATCTTCTTCTTCTTCTAACTAAGGTAGGTAAAAATGCCATTTTTTAGCTAAGCTAGGAAAAAATGCTAAGTGTAGGTCATTTTAGAGCTAAGCTAGGTAAATAGGTCATTTTGGAGCTTAGTAAGGTTATTATGTCATTTTCGAGGATGATGCCATATTTGAGCCAACTTACGTAAGTATAGCTCATTTTTTATCTAACTTAGGTAATTATGCCATTTAGGAGGAAAATAAGCTAAGTATGCATTTGTTAAGCAAAACACTAGAGAAAACGTACCCTCATCACAACAAATGCGATGAAGATCGCAACTAAGGTAACAATTGATCCAACGGCATAATGATACCAAGCCTCATTATCAATGGCATATTTTCTAATCTTCTTAATCTTCAAGCGCATTGCATCCATCTTCAAGCGCATTGCATTCATCTTCATCTTGTGATCATCGACGACATCGGCAACATACAACTCCAATGTCATCTTCTCTTTTTCAATTCTTTTAATTTTTTATTTCAAATACTCATTTTCTTTTTGAACTAAATTTAACTTCTCGACAAGAGGGTCGGTTGCAAATTCCGGTTCACATACCTCCTAGATTAAAATATCTCTATGTCAACTTGATGGCCATAATTGTCATAAATGCGAAATGCAACAAATAGTTATAAAAGAGAATTTACCACATCCGAATCATAAAGCGGGCGAGGGCCGACGGGGACGAATATCAAGACCATGGCACTATGTATAAGAAACAATCATACAAAGTAAGAAAAATATACAAGTAACTATATAAATCATACAATCATACAAGAAAATGGCAAGTGTAGGTCATTTTAGAGCTATCCTAGTTAAAATCGGTCATTTTGGAGGTAGGTAAGGTTATTTTGTCATTTTGGAGGTAAATAAGCTAAGTCAATGTCATTTTGGAGCTAAACCAAGGTTATCATGCCATTTTTTACCTAAGTATGCTAAGTATGTCATAAATGAACTAAAGAAGCTAAGTATAGGTCATTTTGGAGCTATCCTAGGTAGTTATGCCATTTTTTAGCTAACTAAGCATATTAAGTCATTTAGGAGGAAAAATGCTAAGTATAGCTAGGTCATTTTATAGCTATCCTAGGTAAAGTATGTCAGTTTGGAGCTAAGTAAGGTTATTATGTCATTTTCGAGGAAAATAAGCTAAGTCAATGTCATTTTGTTGAATACCTAATAACATGAAATAATTAATAATATATATGTACATAATAATAATTGAATACCTGACATTACTAATATTAATCTTCATCGTCTATATATGCTCCGGGATCAATAAATGCAGAATCATCATCACTATCAGTAATGACGTGCTCATCAACATCATCAATAAATGCATCAACATGTGGAAGGCCTCCTTTATGTAATCGGTCAAGCATTGACAGGTCATCCGCAGCAGTAACCTCTTCTTCTTCCGTCTCTTCTTGTTCCGGCTCAGGGGTGAAGTCGGATTCACTGTCGCTGTCTACCTCAATGTTCTGGGGTGAAGTAGAGCGGTTCTTGAAACGTTTTTTGGAAACACGTGTTTCTTGGAAGAATTCTCCTTCATATGTGTCTGGGTTAATGTGAGGGTCATAATCATCTTCATTGAGGGGAGGTGGTCTAAAATGTGGCGGCACATCATAAACGACATCCCAACCATTCAGATTTGGATCAGTTTGGCAGGCCCACGGTAGATAGAAAACTTGGGTCGCCTGTTGAGCCGTAATATAGACATCGGGAACATCTAAATGGGTGCTTTGTTTGATTTCGACTAGCCCTATATGTTCATGAGTCCTTCTAGTCTCCTTCGGCTGGAACCAATAACATTTGAAGACTACGACGTTTGGTGGGTTTTCACCAAAGAATGTAAGTTCATAAATTGCTTCAACTCTTCCATAATACTCGACCCCTCCTTCGCCGACAGCGGAGACACAACAATTTGTAGACTTTTGGTCGGCCATAGATAGCTCTTTGCCAAAAGTACGAAAGCGATACCCGTTGATGTCGTATTTGTCAAATGAACGGACCTTATAGTCAAAACCATTAGCGACTTGTCTCAATTCGGAGTCCATAGACTCTGCATTAGCCTACAAGTTTAATACGAAAGGATTGTTGCATTAGCCGCAAACTAGACGAAGAAATGAAATGGTCTAATGGAAATTACCGTTTGTTTGAACCAAGAGATGAAACCGGGATAGCCTCCTCCATGCTTTGCTAGAAGCTCATACTCTTCGATGGAATCCTTTTGGATCACCGCTCCATCCGAGAATTTGGCGGCGTATCGACTGTATCACATATCCGGGAATAAGAGCATTTCAAAGGAATTAGAAGTTGCGAAACAATGTACCGAGAACTTACTCGATGTACGGCCGCACTTCTGTTAGGTTGTTGAAGATATACAACGAAATGGTCCGCCATTCTTCGACATCCAACGGTAAGGAATTAGAAGCACCGGCTGGTGCGAGCTTCCCTTTGAATAGGCTGAGGTTGGATCCACCCTTTTTAGGGTCGCCATCATTGTACCGAGGCTTCGGATTATGCAAATGACGATTTTTGGCTTCGTAGTGTGCTGTCACGAAGTTTGCCGCCTCCTCAGTAATGAATGCCTCGGCCATCGATGCTTCAATTCTACGTTTATTTTTACATTTTGCTCGAAGCGTCTTCTGCATCCTCTCAGTTGCGTAGCACCAACGATTCTGCACGGGCCCCCCCAATCATGCCTCGGTCGGGAGATGCAAAATCAAATGCTGCATTGGATTAAATAAGCCCGGTGGGAAGATCTTCTCTAACTTGCAGATCAACTCCGGCGCCAACTCTTCCATTTCATCTAGCTAGCCAGGCGATAGTTCTTTCGCACAAAGAACACGGAAGAAATAGCTCAGCTCTGCCAGTACTAGCCATTCATCCTCAGGGATAAAGCCACGCAACATCACCGGCATTACCCGCTCAAGCCATATGTGCCAATCATGACTCTTGAGACCAAATATTTTCAATTTTTCAAGACTCACTCCCCTCTTTAGATTCGCTGCATACCCATCGGGGAACATCAACTCCTTTTTCACCCACAGGATAATTTCCTTCATATCTGGCCTTCCAAGATTGAACCATGCCTTTGGCTTCGTCCAGTTCTGCTTTCCTTTCGGTTGTCGCATGTTTTGTAACGGTCTATCACATAGAGCCTCCTGATCGACTCTAGCCTTAGGATTATCCTTTGACTTCCCCTCTATGCCGAACAATGTACCAAAGAGGGCCTCGGCGACATTCTTTTCAATGTGCATCACGTCGATGTTGTGTGGGCAAAGGAGGTATGTGAAGTAAGGCAGATCCCACAAGCATGTCTTGTGAGTCCAGGCGTGTTCCGAATTATACCCCTTGAAATACCCTGGACGCTCTGGATCCGGCTCGAGAGCGTTTAACTGATCCAGGGTCTGTTGGCCTGTCAACGCAGGTGGTGCAGAGTTTTTGACAACTCTACCTTTGATGAATTTCTTCTTGTCTTTTCTGAACTTATGGCGAGGATCCAGGAACTGTCTATGCAAGTCGAAGCAAGAATACTTGCGACCCGCATCCAGCCAACGAAACTCAAGAGCTGCCTTGCATGTGGGGCACGGGAACCTTCCATGCACACACCAGCCAACGAATAGCGCATACGCCGGCAAGTCATGCATCGAGTACATGTACCACACATGCATTAGGAAGTTTTTTTTGTAGCGGCATCGTATGTCTTGATCCCATTATCCCAAGCTTCTTGCAATTCATCCTTAAGCGGCTGCATGTACACATTCATACTCTTCCCCGGATAGTTGGGCCCCGGAATTATCAACGTCAGGAAAATGTTCTTTCTTTGCATAATCTGTCCGGGGGGGAGATTGAGTGGAATGACAAATACAGGCCAACAACTGTATTGGGCTGCCATCATACCAAACACATTGAACCCATCTGTGCTGATGGCGACTCGAGGATGCCTTGGATCTGCCGCTTTGTCCTTATGTAAAGCATCGAAGTGCTTCCACGCAAAAGCGTCCGATGTGTGTACCAACATCGGATTCCCATCTGCATCTACCTCGGTTCTTTTGCCCAATTTATGCCACGTCATCTGTCTGGCCGTCTCTTCGACCATGAAAAGACGTTGAAGTCTTGGTATGATTGGCATATACCGAAGAACATTAACTGGGATTTTTGTCTGACTCTTCTCACCCATACCGTTGTCTACCACAACATACTTGGAAGACTTGCAAATGGGACAATAGTTGAAGCCCGCATACTCAAGCCTAAATAAGGCACATCCATTCTCACAGGCATCTATCTTCTCATAGGGCATCTTAAGCGCACGGAGGATTTTGTCCGACTGGTATAGGTTTGCTGGCAATACATGGCCTTTGGGTAGAAAGCGTCCAAATATCGTCATCATCGCGTCGTAGCATTCTCTGCCCAGGTTGAATTGAGCCTTCAGAGCCATTACTTGTGCGATGGCATCCAGCTGACAAAGCTCAATGTGCTAGTGGAGAGGACGTTTTGAAGACTCCAACATATCATTGAAGGCCTTTGCAGATTCCTCCATCTCATCGTCCGAATCCCGAGCATCATCAAAGTCTTGCACCATGTCTTCGATCCCGATACCATGCTCGTCGGTGCGACGACGAACCACCTCAGCTCTGGCACGTTGGGCAGACTCACCATGAAATGTCCAGACCGTATAATTAGGCGTAAAACCCCACTTCTGCAGGTGTTTGATCATTTCAAACTCTGACCTCTTATGATAGTTGTCGCAATCGGCACAGGGGCACCAGGTTATTTTCTGTCCATTTGCAAATGCGGCTGTCACAAACCCCTTGGTTTTTGTTATCCATTCATGGGTCATGTATTTCTGACTAGTGTGACCGGTGTACATCCACGCACGATCACTCATCTTGCCTAGCTACTGGACACACAAGAAATATATACATAATTCAGCAAACCATATTCATCAGTTAATAGAGTTTGTCAGTTTTATTACGTCCATGCAACCTAGACGCTAGTAGGTAAAGATAGGTCCTAATCCCACCCGAGTATGTGTAGATTGGGTTCATTTTCCCATGCTCTGTTCCGGATCCGACGCAAAATTTTGGCAGCACCTCCCCGTTGTTCTCCTGATACACGTCTCGGCAATAAGCAGAGAGGATGTGTACCCGGAGAACAACAGGGAGGCACTGACGAAATTCTGCATCGGATCCGGAGCAGAGCATATGGGAAAACGAACCCAATCTTACACATACTCGGGCTGTCCATGGATAACGTTGGACAATTCGAAAGAATCACGGTTATAAATATGCTAATGCATGCATATTTATAGATGTAACCCTTTCGAACGGGAGACGCATAGTGGTCACGCATACTGATGATTGAAGACACCTATAGCTAGCAAGTTTCATCGGCACGAAGACCGGAATAGAGCAAATGAAGGGGGGAGGAGGAGATGTCATTTGTGCTCACCCACGAACGCAGGGGCGGAGCTCGTCGAACACTAGACCCTCGCACCGACGAAAAAACTGCACATTTTAATCGAAAGATGAGTAACATAGCAATATTGTTTTTTCCGTCAACCTAACTAAATATTTATAACAGGACGAGCGGGTTAGGGGGTTCCTCGACGTCGATGAAACCCTAAATAGCAAGTATCATCGGTCGGAGATACATGTGGCGCTCGGCGTTGAACACTAGATCCACATCCCACAAGTAACGCCGGCGCCCGGTGTCCCGCGCGCAGCAATAGTTCTGGGGGCCGATGATGGTCGAACACCTTGGCAAATTTGTCTGGCAGCCTCTGCGACGAGGATTAAAGCCAAGTTTTGAAACTTCAAACAACCAAACCGACTTGAGTCAGTTTGGGTGTTTCAAGTTTCAACACTTGGCTTTTAATCGTCATCGCAGAGGCTGCAAGACAAATTCGCATAGGTGTTCGACCGCCATCGACCCCGAGAACTGTTGCTGCGGGACGCCGGACGCCGGTGTCACTTGTGGGACGTGGATGTAGTGTTCGACACCGACGGCCACATGTATCTCGCACCGACGATACTTGCTATTTAGGGTTCCATCGACGTCGAGGAACCCCCTAACCCGCTCGTCCCCGGGCGCCCTCTGGTATGGCGACGCACGGTCGACGGGTCAGCACTCGGACCGGGGGATTCTCGGCATGGGCGATGGCGTCGGGACCGGCGGGACCCACTGGCTCCACCATCTCTCCCCTCGGCGACCGGCGACCCATGACCCTCTTCCTTTTTTCCTTTTTCCTCTTCTTCTACTTATTCTTCTTTTTTTCAACTTTCTTCTTCTTCTAATTATCTAAACCTAAACCTAGCACTAACCTAATCCTACCACTAACCTAAACCTATTAATAACACCTAAACCTAAACAGCAAATAACAGTAGAAAAAAACAAAAAAAAGTTCACCTTGGCTCCGGCGGTGGTGGAGGAGGCGGCGGGGCGCCGCCGGGGCGGCGGGGCGGGGCGGCGGGGGCGGGGCGTCGCCGGGGCAGCGGGGCGGGGCGTCGCCGGGGGTCGGGGCGGGGGCAGCTCGGGCCCGGGGGAGGCGGCGCGGGTGAGGTGAGGGCCGGGAGAGAGAGAGAGGGAGAGAGAGAGGGGTGGGGCGCGGGTGAGGTGAGGGCCGGGAGAGAGAGAGAGGGGCGGCGGCGCGGGTGAGGTGAGGGCCGGGAGAGAGAGATCTAGAGGGGAGAGAGAGAGGGGTGGGGCGCGGGCGCCGGCCCCTTTTCAGTTAGGTCACAGCTCTTTGCCGTCTGCTAGCAGACGGCAAAGAGCCTAGCTAGTGGGGTGGGGCCGGGGGGAAACGGCCGTTAAAAGGGCCACTTTCTTTGCCGTCTGCTGGCGGACGGCAAAGAAGCTTTGCCGTCCGCCAGCAGACGGCAAAGAAAGTGGCCGTTAGGTCGTTCTCGTTAGTGGGCCACCCGCCATCTTTGCCGTCTGCTAGCGGACGGCAAAGCTTCTATGCCGTCAGCTAGCTGACGGCAAAGCGAAGGCTGACGGTAAACACCTTCTTTGCCGTCATCTAGTTCTTTGCCGTGTGTTTTCTGGAAACGGATGGCAAAGAGCTTCTTTGCCGTCCGCCAGCTGACGGCAAAGAACTGGCAGACGGCAAATTTGCTGATTCCAGTAGTATAGGTGCACTAGTTCGGCGAATAGATGGTGATACAAATGTAGTATGGATAGTAGATATAGGTTTTTGTAATCTGAAATATAAAAACAGCAAGGTAACAAGTAGTAAAAGTGAGCATAAACGGTATTGCAATGCTTAAAAACAAGGCCTAGGGTTCATACTTTCACTAGTGCAATCTCTCAACAGTGCTAATTATGAGGAAGATCCACCCGTTGCTATTTCACCGTACGTCACGCCTCCGGTATGTTTCAGTCATCAAGAATAAAGACGTTGTTGATATTATTATTGATTTGATATTTCTATTTCTATTTTTGTTGTAGTCTCCTCCACCTCTGTGCATGTACTATCGTTGGATTGACACGAAAAAACCAAACTGGGCGGTGACAGAGATTCGTGAAAGAAGTCGTCGTGCATGGGCATGTTTGGACGTGGAAGAGCGCCGCGCGAAGGCGGCAGCAGAGGAGAAAGCAGAGCAGGAGAGAGAGTGGCAAGAGTACTGTGTGAAGCAGAGGGCTTTTCTTGATGAGATGAAGAAGAAAAACCGAGAAGAGGCACTTCGACTGGCGGAGGTTCAACGACAGCGACAGGAGGCCCGTGAGGCTGAGAGGCAGATAAAGAAAGAAAGGGCTTGTGCAGCCAATGTAGCAGAAGAAGCTGGTGATGGAAAAGGAAAATATCCACGTTGGACTTAGTAGATTTATGTTATTGTATCCTAAAATTCGCATTGCAGCAAGTTGTATCTTAAAATTCGCAGCAAGTTGTATCTTAATTTTTATGTATCTTATTTTATGTATCTTATTTTATGCATGTTATTTTCGATGCTATTTTCGATGCATCTTAATTTCAACAGTTTAATGTATCTTATTTTATGCATGTTATTTTCAATTTTCTTTCCCGCCCTTCTTTCCTGCCATTTTCTTTCCCGCCCTTCTTTCCCGCCATTTTCTTTCCCACCATTCTCTCCCGCCATTTTATTTCCCGCCCTACTTTCCCGCCATTTTCTTTCCCGCCTTTCTCTCCCGCCATCTTCTCTTCTGAACCTATAAAACCCCCTCGGCAGTAAGGTGGGTGAGCAGGCAAGTGTAGTTTCGTGGAGATGTCCCATTATCCTTTTGATCGTAGTTTTCACACTGGTATGTCCGATCGTCTTCTCCGTCTAGCTGCCAATTTCAAGATCGACGATAGAGTAGTTCCATGGGAGGAACTCATCAGTAGTGACACCATAATGAATGAGTTGGCTCACTCATTAGATAGGAGTGGATGGCCTCCCAGGACATTTGAGGAGATACGGAAAGAACTTCTCAGGTTGCATGGCAGATGGCAGAAGGTCAAACTGCATAAGAGTGAATCTTACATCAGGCTTGGAAGGAATAATTCAGATTTATGGTCAGCAGACTGTGAGGACGAAGACGACCTCTTCATGCCGAGCACCAAGGCCAAGATACCTGCATTGTCGAAGTGCAAGAGTACCGCACCGTCGAAGGGCAAGAGTGATGCATCAACGGAGGATGACGACGATGACTTCATGTAGTTTGTGGGATGTATTTTTTTAGTTAAGTCATACCGTTTAATTCAGATGTACTTCTATCTTAATTATCTGTTGTAGTCTGTTTGGAAATGTATCTCGTACCGTTTAGTTGAGTCGTACCGTTTAATTCAGATGTACTACTAATATGAAGTAGACAAGTGTCTTGAAAACAAATCAGTCTCTTACATAGATAATGACTCATACATAGATAATAACACATACATGAAGGATGTCTGATACATAGATAAGTCCTCACACATGAGAATAGTCTGAAAGTTGGAAACTGACATAGATAGATACAATAGTTCGCACACATAGATAGACGAATCACCCTACGCGACGACGGCCAGCTGGCCTTTCCCGACGACCGGAAGGTGACAAGCGAGTAGGGGGTCGGTGTTCACGAAGACCACGACCGTACTGCCCCTCTTCTTCCTGTGTCTGTGACTCATGCATAGGTGGTGGAGTCTGCAATCCATATTGAGATGATGATTCGAAATTATAGGTGTATGGTTGTGACTGGGAAGGGATATAAGATGGGCCAATAACGTCCGTCTCGAAAAAGTCATTCAATAATCCTGGGACACGGTCAAGATTGTACGGATTAAGGGATTCCGTGAGTATGTCTTTGTTTACGCCACGCTGGGTTTCTTCATCTTCCCATGATGTATCATTACTTTCCTGCATAGAAAAACCGTACGTAAATAAAAGTCATGTAAATGTTGTACGCTTGTAATTGCTTGTTATGGTTGAACATACCTGAGCGGTGTTGTAGCTTTGTGATCCCTCGCCCCTAGTGTGCTGGTTTATGTCAGGAAAACGAGTCTCCTCGGGCATCCTGATCCCTCGCGTGGAGGGATACGGCTGAGATCCGTCGCCTTGGGTGTATGCGCCATATCCTGTGTCCGCATTTTGGTCCACGAAATGAGTCTGCTCGGGCATGGAATCCAAGCCTGCAACATTTACCTGGGATGTATGCCCCTGTAGTGGCAGAGACGAGTCATGTCGTGGAAATGTCGTTGTAGTATTTGGACCCTCTCCCCACCGCCTGGATGACGACGGCGCTGCACTCGTTCTAGCTGACCTCGGTTCCGGCATGTTGTACGCTCCAGTGTCAACATTGTTCCGTCTACCGCAT
The DNA here is from genome assembly GCA_039707655.1 of Elymus sibiricus. Lineage (NCBI taxonomy): Eukaryota > Viridiplantae > Streptophyta > Magnoliopsida > Poales > Poaceae > Elymus > Elymus sibiricus. The sequence continues at coordinate 130,525,926 of CM077667.1, forward strand.
CTCATCGTTTTGGCAACGAATTCACTAATTTTTTTAAGGCAGACATTCGACCTGGTGTGTCTCGGGCTTGCATGCCTTCCCTCGCTATCTCCCCTACTTCGTTGCAAATATCAATCTAAAAAAATAGGTTGTTGGTTGCTTGAATTGTTCATGAAATGATGGACTTGAATAGTAAGTTGTTGATGATTACCGTGTGGTCACGATAGTAAGCTGATGATGTGTCTATCCGTCTCTGCAACTGTTCCATATGTGTGGGATGTGTTGGCATCGTAGGTGGTTGATACGTCAGTCGAGTACGCGTGCTCATGCAGTACCACTCGTAATACGCTTGTGTTGTAGTCGCGTCGTACGGTCTGCATAATTAAATAATTACATGAACTTGTTTATGTACATAAATTACCGTAAATAAAATTTACCTATGTTCATGCACTATCATTTCCAGTGCTTCATTATTCCACTGGTTTACCCATTGAATGTTCTCTTCACGGTAATCGACACCAGTTCTGCCACTATTGTTGATCCTGAAATATACGTAACAGAACGTAAGTTTTATGAATTAAAAAGACATTAACTACTTAGGGAGGTCGCATCTTACTTATGAGTATGTTCGTCGATACATCTTGGAACAGGTGGTGGAATATCTTGATGTAGACCGAACTGTCTCATGACACGGTCAGGATTGTACGGTTCAACAAACCACAGACATAGTAAATTGCAACGAGTCATCCAGAAGCCACTATCTCTCACGCATTCCACTGGGATGGGTTGCGAACCAAATACCATGTTAATGTGTAGCTCAGTCCACGGGTTCCATGTGATTAGTGAGTCCTCAAGAAGCTCAAACTGATCATGGTATATGGGGTAACAACTTTTTGCAATTTTTGTAGCCCATTTTTTCCGACCGAGCGTCCACCGGCTGGACATAGTTACAATGCCCTCACCACAGTCGTATGGGGTTACGGGATTTACTACCTGGGGTCGTCCAACAGGTAGGTATTCCCATGACCACAACTGTAGAAACTCGTACGAGACACAAAGTAATGGAGCTTTAGCTGCGAATGAAGATTTCTGAGTGGCATCACACAACCCTCTATATGTGTGAGAAAGTATAGCAGAACCAAAGCTGTATGTTGGAACCGCGGGTAAAGGTTCGTCCACTATCTTTGCGGCAAAGTAGATGAGACCAGGGAGGACTACCTCACCATGAGAATTAGGAAACATCACACCAAATAGCCACAACAAATATGCAAACAAGTGTCTCTTCCTCGTCTCAAGATCAGCGTAGCTAGATAACATTTCAAAGTTATTAAAAAGCCAGCTGAGTGGGACACCCCGAGGCGGACCAGGACGATTTGATTTTGGCATTGTAAGCCCAAGACGGACCGATACATATTCTGGCCAAGTTGCAGGAACTAGTGGAGGGACCACTGGCTCACCTCTAATTGGTAAAGCTGTGATCATTGACACATCTTTTAGCGTAGGTGTGAGCTCTCCACAACGAAAGTGAAAGCTGTGGGTCTCAAGCCTCCATCGGTCAACGAGGGATGTCAAAAGCGATGGGTCAGAAGTGAAAGTGTCTGGACGAGTTGCGAGGTTAGCAAAATGAAGGAGTCCATAAGCCTGAAGGTGTTGACGGAAATAATTGTGTATTGGCCATGTGTTCTTTACGGTTCGAAGTCTGAAGGTCTGAGGAGGATTTTCATGATTCGGGTTTAAGAAAAGGTGGCAATGGTGGTGGGCGTCGTGATGCCGCTGCAAAAGCGCTGGCATTTCGGCCATAACCTGCAATCACGATTAAATGAAATTAAATATCCGAAGATTACATCAAGATTAAATATAATTAAATATCCGAAGATTAAATCACGAGGAAATGAAATTAAATATTCGAAGATTACATTACATCAAGATTAAATGTAATTAAATATCCGAAGATTAAATCACGATGAAATGAAATTAAATATCCGAAGATTACATCAAGATTAAATGTAATTAAATATCCGAAGATTAAATCACGAGGAAATGAAATTAAATATTCGAAGATTACATTACATCAAGATTAAATGTAATTAAATATCCGAAGATTAAATCACGATGAAATGAAATTAAATATCCGAAGATTACATCAAGGTTAAATGTAATTAAATATCCGAAGATTAAATCACGAGGAAATGAAATTAAATATTCGAAGATTACATTACATCAAGATTAAATGTAATTAAATATCCGAAGATTAAATCACGATGAAATGAAATTAAATATTCGAAGATTACATTACATCACGATTAAATGTAATTAAATATCCGAAGATTACATCACGATGAAATGAAATTAAATATCCGAAGATTACATTACATCACGATTAAATGAAACTAAAATACATAGCATGATTAAATATCATGCGGTGTTGTTGGTACGATACGGACATTCCCTACGCGAGTATCCAGGGCACCTGCAAATGCGACATCGCCTTTCTTCTCCCGACTGGCTATGGTCCATGTCATTGCGATGACGCCTAGACTGACGCCATCCCTTGGTGGTTCTCATCAACTTGGGATCAGGAACCCATTTGGACCCGTCTGGCCACAATAGCTTGTAGTTCATATCAATGCCCCATGCCCAGAACTCACCGTTCCAAGTGTTGTATAAATTGTGCATGTTAAAGAACGGCGATACGTAAGGTTCGACACTGATTTTTTGATCGGCAGCTGCCCGGAGTACGTGACTGCAAGGGTATCCCAGAAGCTTGGGCTTGTTGCAAGTGCACTCACACGAGGTTGTGCCAAGGGTCACAGCTTGTTTTTTTATCCTCTGTGGTGACCCTTAACAAACTTGGCTCGCACATTGACTTCCCATTTATTCCTAAGTGCATCTACCTTCCTGCAACCATGGCTTTGCGACTTCTTTGCTTTCTCATCAAGATGTCTTTGCATCTTCTCAGACCATGGCTTGTTCAAATCAACCAGTGCCTTGGCGACTGTGACTCAGTCTGCAAAGTATGACACAGTCCGGTTCCAAGTTTCATCGATTAGTGCTGTGATAGGTAGGGCCCTCACCCCTTTAAGAACACCATTGTACACCTCTGACATGTTGCTTGTCATTATACCGTACCGAGCCCCACTGTCGTGAGACTGCGCCCACTTGTACAAACCGGGACAATTCTCGCTGATCCACTGGCTCAAATTTATTGCTGTCTGACGGCCCCTCTGGTCTTCTCTCTCCGGCAGGGATGCGCGCTCGATCTCACCATTGATACCTGCCCAGATAGCATTCATTTTGGCTTCAGTTTTCTGCATGCACATCCTCTTGAATAACTTGAACCAATCTTTGTTTTTGAATTTGGAATAAAAATTAGCTGCCAAATGCCGCATGCACCACCTTGTCTCCAGATCGGGCCACTTCCAGTCTGGATCTTCTGAAGCCTTAATTATGTCGAGCGCGCTTAATAGCCCAGTGTTGCGATCAGAGATGATGCAAACCCCTTCGCGATCTTTGACGACCCCCATCTTCAGGCAACTCAGGAACCACAGCCAGCTATGTTTGTTCTCGCTCTCGACTATTGCATACGCAATAGGTAGAAGTTGATTATTTGCATCTGCAGCAATTGCCACCAATAGTGTGCCCTTGTACTTTCCAGTGAGAAATGTACCAACGATTGATAAAACCGGACGACAATGCTTGAATGCATGTATAGTCTGGGCGAATGCCCGGAATAAGCGGTCCAGGATAAGCTCGTCCCGGTTCATTGGGTTTGGACGTTGTTTCCGGAAAACTTGAGTCCCCCTGTTAGCAGTTGCTATCTGATGCAGCATTCTGGGGGCAAAAGAATACGCCTCCTCATAGGTTCCATACAACCTCTGGAATATCTTTTCCTTTGCATGCCTTGCCTTGCTGTAGCTGACAGTGAAGCCAATCTGATCAGCTGCAGTTTTTTGCAAAGCCCTAATACTAATATTAAGACTTTCCTGCACAGTCGTTTGCATGATCTGTGACACAAATTCTGCAGTCACATTGCGGTGGTCTGGAAGAGTGCCGGTTTGCTCACAGCCATGTTCCACTATTTTTGTGACATGCCATGGCTGATATACCCCAGGCTTCCGGCGAGCAATAACTCTTCCGCGGCAACCATTCGACTCGCGATGGATGCATATGACCTTCAACTCCTTTTTATCAGACTGCATCACTTTATGCTGCCGGTGTATGGCAATTGCATAGCTATTCATTGCTTGGTAAGCAGATTTCTTATGTGGGAAAATCTGCCCAACGGCCAGACTTCCCGCTTCCAGGCCAGAAACAGAGTGAAATTCATTGGTGATGCTCATAACCTGTAAAAACTCTGGGTTCATTGGTGGAGCGACCGCCTTCTCAGGAGGAACAACTTCATCATCATCTGATTCCGAAGAGGCAGAAGAATGACCATCATCGTCATCATCTAGCGCCTCCGGCAATCCCTCCACGTGTTCGCTCATGTCAACGACCGCAGACCAATATCCTGTGTCATACACTTGTTGGCCGCCTGTTGGTTCCGATGGACCGGCGCTGGGGGCTACAGTGATTGCCAACTCGGCCTCACCAGCCCCGCTACTGCACTCGGCGACATCAGTGACAGAAATGAACTCCACATACACCATGGGCTGTCCAAACATGGAGTTATTGGGATTGCTTGCAAACCCCATGTACGACGCCTAGGCTTTTTCACCAGTAACCCGCCGCAGACCCCAACGGGATACTGTCCCATCATTTCCTCCGTCAACCACGAAAGCCTCCATGGTCATTTTTTTTCCATCCATCGCTGAACCAAACACCGATCGGATGCACCTTCTAACTGCCGCATACCCTACATTAACCATGTCTCTCACTACAACCGTAGTCATCTCGCACCTAGACACATCCACACCGGAAGGACCGTCGCGTACGATGTCCCCATAGAACACTAACAAATTTTCCATAGTACCTAACGAGCAGCCATATTTACATCGTTAGTCAATTTATATTCTAATAACTTACGGTAATAATCGTTTTTTTACATATAATAATCTGACTAATATTCACAACACAACAGTAACATCATTCACAGCAGTACATCAACACAAAAAATAATTGTTCAAAAAAATTACACCACATCATTTATGCCTCTTGTTCAATAAGGATATCCTTCCGAATAGAAAAATCCGTTAGCGTGAATATATCACCGGTAATATATCAACGAGGTCGACCTATTATCACATGAAAAAAAAATTAGACGCACAATTTTCTTCTGCTGCCAAAAGTTTCAAAGTAGCAGTAGCATGCATGTGGTCATCACCTCTAAAGAGGAACCGAAGACCGAAAAACAATTTGCATCAATCACGTCATCTCCTCCTAGTTTGCTACCCAGACGATATTTTATTTTACGGTTTACATACATCATCAAGGATATTAGCATTTATCTTGCATTTCATTTACGGTTTCCTACTCTACCAAATTAGCTAATAAAGTCTACGTATGATTTCCTTACTACTGAACTTATTAAAAAACATGACACATGAAATAACAACACATTTAATCATGCAATGCATGTGGTCATCACCTCACAAGGGACGTCGAAGACCGAAAAACAATTTCTTCAATCACGTCATCTCCTCCTTGTTTGCTACTCAGACGATATTTTCTTTACCTAATTACATACATTTAATCAACGATATTAGCACTTATGATGCATGTCATGTACGGTTTCCTAGTTTACCAAATTAGCTAATAAAGTTGACCTACGATTTCCCAACTATAACACTTATTAATAAACATGACACATGAAATAACAACACATTTAATCATGTAAATGACCAACTGCGGTTTCTTAATTAGCATTTTTAGAACTTCTTGCATGTCTAATGACAATGATGCATCTTAAAGGCATATCACTCAGCTACAATATAGTCAAAAATTTGTTGTCCAAATTTTGGCACTAACTCAACCTAAACGTTTAACACAAGTCCTAATTACGACTTATAGACAAAAATAACAACATCTTGCATGTCCAAAAAATAGTACATTGATCTATAACATCTTCAACATACTGTTCTGACAAATATTACTTCCAAGAAGTTAACATCGCATAGCTAATGACGGGCTACAGAACTAACTAATTTCCAATGTGCATGCACACTAATATTCATGTATTGCAAAGATCATACCTTGATCTTCAACTTAGTAGTTCACTTCACACGGCAAATCATACTCCTGAAGCTCCAAATTACTTCACAAATTGATGAAATATTACCTAAAACAATAGATAACACATACTTAGAAACTAATCAAACGAAGTAAAAACATCATGCATGCGAACACAACCAACAAAAATGGACTGCTCTGACCTGCTGAGCTATGCTTCCTCCGTGTTCTTAACAGTCAGAAAGATAGGAGAGGGAGCAGTGTGTGCGCGAGAGAGAGTGCGCGCGAGAGAGTAGGCAGTGTGTGCGCGAGAGAGAGTGCTGGCATCGTGTATAAAAAGAATACGGACACTGTAGTGTCGGCACACCGCGTTAGAATTTCCTCTCTCGTCCGCCGCAGCAACAACAACGCTGTTTCGAACGCGCCCGGGAATCAGCATCCTTTAAAAAAGTAGCGCTGTCGCGCGTGCACTGCCCTGGACAGCAGGAATCAGCATTTCAGCCGTTTCCCGCGCACCAGCGAATATGAGCATCGTGGGAATCAGCGCCGTCTAAATCGTTTTCCGCGCCGTGCGTCGGCTAGCAGTACCTGGGAATCAACGCCGTCAACGTCGCGTCGCGCAGCGCTGGGACAGACCGCGGAGATGCCGCCGGGGCTGGTGGCGGCCGGGCCCGCGCTGCCGCCTCGGCTGCTGGCGGCAGGTCCCACCGCCTCTGTCCGTTCCGTCGCGGGCACAGCCGAAACGGGATTCCCCCCTGCCGCCTCGGCCATTGGCGGCAGGCCCCACCCGCCCGGCCGGCCGCCAGCGCTGGTGGCGGCAGGCCCCAGCCGCCTCCGCTGATGGTGGCACGAGGGGTCTGATCTAGCATTTTCCGTCGCAGGTGGTCTCTTTTGACAATTCGAATGGGCAGGTGGTCCTTTTGGACAAAAATTCCCACCCCAAAGAAGCCACGCCCCGACTTCGCTTCGCTCCCGCCACGTCAACTTCTAAACACCAGCTGGTGCTAGCTGTCTCTCTCTCCCCTTGTCATGTGACCTCCCTCCCCAACGCCCTTTCTATTTCTCTCTCTGCGCGTAGGCATACCACATCTCAAGTCGCTCCTCTCTCCTCTGTCCCTGTCACGCCCGTTGCCCGATTTAGTTCAGTGTCCGTCGAGCTGACCCCCCACGCCATCCATTTGCCCATCGTTTCCGCGGCGGCGGCGGCGGCGGCCAGCGGCAGCGGCAACGTGTGCCAAAACGAGGGCCGTACAATTTCCGGCACGGCCCGAGCCTACATTACCGCTCGAGCCCCCGGCGCTGCAAAGGTTTGGGCGTTGCGCCATTGATCGCGCCCGCTGCCTGCGCCTGCGCCGGTTGATTGATTCGGGCGCGCGGTCCCGGCCATGGCGCAATTGCCGCCCAAGGTCCCCACCATGGCGCCGGCCTGGCCGGAGTTCGGGGGCGGGCACCACCACAGAGCCCACGCCCGCCACCACCATCACCAGCGCAGCCCCTCCATGGGCGCCTTCCTCGCCGCGCCAATGCCGCCGCTCCCGCCCCCGGCGCCCGCAAACGGCGGCGCGCAGCAGCCCTCCTGGGTCGACGAGTTCCTCGACTTCTCGGCCGCCAAGCGCGGCGCGCACCGCCGCACCGTCAGCGACTCCGTCGCCTTCCTCGACGACAGCAATGCCGGCGTCGGGGCGCACGAGTTCGACCGCCTCGACGACGACCAGCTCATGTCCATGTTCTCCAACGAGCTGGCGCCGCAGCGGCAGCCCGCGCCAGCCGCGAGCGCGTCGTCGCCGTCCGATCACAACAGCATCAACGACGAGAAGCAGGACAAGGGCGACGCCGAGGAGGCGCAGAGCGACTGCAATGGCGACGACGCGGCGCCCGGGCAGCCGTCCTCGCCCGCCACAGTCGATCCCAAGCGGGTCAAGAGGTGATTTTTCTTTCTACTCTTAGAATTACGGCAATGCAGAGCTCCGAAAGGCAGAATTCTCCGATTTCTCATCGTCCTCGTCGCCACAATCGCAGGATCCTTGCAAACCGGCAGTCGGCGCAGCGGTCGCGCGTGCGCAAGCTGCAGTACATCTCGGAGCTCGAGCGCAGCGTCACGTCGCTCCAGGTCCGTCGAATTACGCGTGCTATTTCGAGCTTGATTTCCTCGCCTCCAACAAAATAAAAAACAGCGTGAATTTGATCCTGGAATCTGTGTTCCCGAGCAGACGGAGGTGTCGGCATTGTCCCCGCGCGTCGCATTCCTCGACCACCAACGCTCGCTGCTGACGCTGGGGAACAGCCACCTCAAACAGCGCATCGCGGCGCTCGCGCAGGACAAGATCTTCAAAGATGGTGACCGCCATTGCCACCCCTCGCAATTACTATATTTCGAAATTTCGCACCGGCCACCGTCAAATTCAATTGAAAACAACCCACCGCTTTGCTAACTAATAACTCTCCGTGCGTGGACGAATCTGTGTGTGCTCAGCTCATCAGGAGGCACTGAAGAAGGAGATAGAGAGGCTGAGGCAAATCTACCAGCAGCAGAGCCTCAGGAACGCGGAACCCCCGGCAGAGGACGACGGCCCCCTGGTCCGCGGCGACAACAACGGCCTGATCGCCAGCAAGGGGACCGCCGCGGCCTGCCTGCCCTCGTGATCGAGATCCGGCCCGTCGGCCTCAGGACAACCAAGTGTTGTCGCTGTTCCTCTTGCTGCTGCTGCTGTTAGGATTTGGTGCACTGCACTGCACTGCATTGGCTTGGGTTTGCATTTCCTCGGGGTGTGATGTGTATGTAACTCAGTTTGTTCACGCTTATTTGTTCATTCTTGCGTCCTCTGTCAGCTCCTGATCATTCTTCTCTACTTCCCCTGATCTGTAATTTTTTTTCCCCGGCATTTTGGGCGAAGGTTGTAACTAAGGATTTGTAACTCGGATTGGTTGAGGTCGAGCGGTTCCATTGCTTGGCTGGTTTTCTTGTACCTGGTCAATCAAATGCAATGTTTTCTCTCATGTTCGTGGTGCATTTCCAGCATTTTTTTCTTGCAGCCGTGACCAAACTTGAACGTTCATGTGTACATAGGTGGGTGCTTTACATTGATAAGCAGATTTATTACGGTGTCACATGCAGGGCAGCTGCAACTGGAGTGTGAAGCGAACATGCAAGGGCATCTCATTCCTTGCTGTTCCGGAACAGGATATTAAAACGCAGTGACAGCGAGAGGGGGCGAGGGGGAGGTGCCTTCCTTTTGGTGCAAGGGATAGGCATGCATGTTCCTCTGGGTCACGCGCATGTGCGTGCCGGCTGTACCCGTATCCGCCGGTGCAAGTTACCCTGCCAGCGCCAGGGTCGGGTCTAGCGTACATAGCCGGTATCCGGCTGTGTTGGCATGGTCGGTTCTTGCTTATCGTCAGCTAGCCCGAGAGGGACCAACAGTTTGGACAAATCCCGCAGCAGTATGCCAACAATGGATTATTGGATCGCGACTCGTCCTTTTTTTCGGTCCTCTGCCTTATGGCTAGGTTTTCTACTAGGACTTACAATGTCCTAGTAGAACTGTAGAAGTGCACAACAGCTACAGCACAGTTCAGGAAAAAAAAAATAAGAAGTGCACAACAGCAGCACTTTTGTTTTGAAAAATGCGATTTTCACTCCTTGTCTCCGTCAAACAGTAGCAGTTCAAAAAGCAGCAGTAACAGTCTCCAGGGGCGTTGAAATCCGATGTGCTTTAATATGCACCGCCAAATGACTGAGAAACAGATGTTTGGTTACACAGTGCTGATCGTTACTGCTCAATGATATGTGTGACCCAAGGGGTGATGAAATCTGATGTGTTTTGCTCGTTTTTGCTGGCTGTCTTTGATTCCTCCATATGTATGAATCTTTGAACTAAAACCACGACATTATTTTGAAATGGAGAGTACTTTATTTTTGCTGAACTCTTTTTCCCTAAGAGCATGACAAATATGACCCCTCAAACGCCCGCGGACACGCCCGAAAATGACCGGACACGCCTTAAATTAGCATAACTGCAACCGAACACGTCATACTAGATTCTTAAATCCATAGAAAAGCATGCAGCCAAAAAAACCTGCGTACTATGTAGATCACCTAGCTACTCCTTGTCGGAGATGTCGACTATCTCCGTGCCCGGCTCCGGATACATGGGTGGCAGCTGCATCTCCGGCTCCTCCGGATGCTCCGCTCCGGCCTCCACCTCCTCTATCTCCGCTTCGAGTTCGGCGAAGAGCGCGTCGGACGCCGCCTGCTCCTGCCGGAGGAACTGCCAGTTGGCCTCCACATAGGCCACATCCTAGATGGACTCCAGGATGGCATGTTGCTCCGCCATCTCCGCGGCTTGGGCGATGGGGAACTTCGCCTCCGCCTCTGCCATGTTGAACCCCGGAGCAGGTTGCTCCGCCTCGTCCTCCTCCGGATCCGCCACCTCCATCGGCTCCGGCAGCTGCTCTCCCTCCTCCTCCTTCGGCTCCGGCGAATCCGAAGGCAGCCCGACAGTGATGCGGGTGGTGCGCCTAGCCTGGATCTCATCTGTGATCTGCCTCCGACGCTCCAGCATGAGCATAGCGTAGGTGGTGATCTTTCGCCGGACCATGCGATGCCAGAGAGCATGGGAGAGCGGGGGAGAGGAGGCAGACGGGCTCGGCTGGCAGCGCAGAGAGGGAGGAGGTGGATGGGGTAGGGTTGGGGGAGGTCGGCCGGCTTAAATAGACGGGTTTGGCCTCGGGCGGTGAGCCGAAGCGGCGCCACGCGGCGTTCACACCGCGGCGACGGAGGAGGCTGAAAGGACGTGGATGTCGCCTAGAGGAGGGGTGAATAGACGCTTTAAAATAATTACAATTAAGGCTTGAACAAATGCGGAATAAAACTAGCGTTTAATTTGTCAAGCACAAAACCTAAAACAACTAGGCTCACCTATGTGCACAACCAACTTATGCTAAGCAAGATAAACAACTAAGTGATAGCAAGATATATAGCATGAAACAATATGGTTATCACAAAGTAAAGTGCATAAGTAAAGAGCTCGGGTAAGAGATAACCGAGGAACGCGGAGACGACGATGAATCCTGAAGTTCACACCCTAGCGGATGCTAATCTCCGTTTGAAGCGGTGTGAAGGCACAATGCTCCCCAAGAAGCCACTAGGGGCACCGTAATCTCCTCACGCCCTCACACAATGCAAGATGTCGTGATTCCACTAATGGACCCTTGAGGGCGGTCACCGAACCCGTACAAACAAGGTTGGGGCAATCTCCACAACTTAATTGGAGGCTCCCAACAACACCACGAAGCTTCACCACAATGGATTGTGGCTCCAAGGTGACCTCAATTGCTCGGGGCAATCTCCACAACCAAATTGGAGACCCCGATGCTTGCCCGGAGCTTTACACCACAATGATTGAGCTCCGAGGCACCACCAACCGTCTAGGGCACCAAAGCACCCAAGAGGCACAAGCTCTAGGGTGCCCAAACACCCAAGGGTAATAAGCTTCTCAAACTTCACTTCCATGTATCACCGTGGAAAACTCAAACCTATGCACCAAATGCAATGGCAAGGGCACACAGAGTGCCCAAGTCCTTCTCTCCCAAATCCCACCACAACAACTAATGCTATGGAGGAAAATGAGAGGAAGAACGAAGAAGAGAACACAAAGAACTCCAAGATCTAGATCCAAGGGGTTCCCCTCACATAGAGGAGACACGGATTGGTGGAAACGTAGATCTAGATCTCCTCTCTTTTTTCCCTCAAGAACTAGCAAGAATCATTGGAGGGATTGAGAGTTAGCAAGCTCAAAGAAGGTCAACAATGGGGCAAGAACACGAGCTCGAGGATAAAATCCATTGGGGAAGAATACCCCCTTTTATAGGTGGGGAAAAAAACCAACCGTTACCCCCTCAGCCCGCACACGAGCGGTACTACCGCTCCGGAGAGCGGTACTACCGCTCGGGCGGCAGTGCTCCACTGAGCAGTGCAATGGCACGAAGCCACGAGGCGGTAGTGCCACCGGAGCGGTACTACCGCTCGCCCTAGTGGTACTACCGCTTATAAGCGGAAGTGGAGCGGTAGAGACGGGCAGTACTACCGCTTGTAGGCGGTACTACCGCTTCGTACTACCGTGCCACTACCGCCCAGTCCGACACAAAAAGTCGAGACCGCGAAGAGGCAGCGGTAGTACCAGCGGAACTGGACAGGGGTACTACCGCCTATAAGTGGTACTACCACTTGCTGAGAGCGGTACTACTGCTAATAGGCGGTACTACCGCTTGCCCAGAGCGGTACTACCGCGGGGGAGCAACAAAGAAGCCCAAGCAAACATATGGATACAATAAAACCCGAACTGCCATAACTTTCGCATACGAACTCTGAATTGAGCAAACTCAAGCTTGTTGGATAGAAGACGACAAGAGCTATCCAACATCGACCTCTATGAATGATAATGGTTATATTAAGAAGAGGCAGTATAAAAATGCCAATGATATAGATATGTGAAACCTCTATGAATGAAGAACCTGCAAAGACTCCAATACGAAAACATCATAGAAGATGCATATGAACTCCGTTTTCGATGAACTCGAGCTTGTCATGAAGATGACCATAAGCTCTAAAACTCACAAAGATAAAAGCCAAACAAGAACCAAGAAAGATGATGATGCAAAGAATGCAATGGTTTGAGCTCTCAACGAACAATACGACCAAGCTACTCGCTCGAGAGCCCCCCTTTATAGTACGACTATCGATCCTATAACCCGGTCTCCCAACTACCACCATGAAACCGGTAAAAATAGAAAAAGCTATCAGGGTCAAACCTTTGCCTTGTGCATAGTCCACTTGAGCTAGATGATGACGATCTTGTCCTCCTCAAGATGGACCACCTTTCTTGATTGCACCGGCTCCATGAAGACTAGTAGATTGCTCCCCCATACTCCACTATGGGTGAGCCTCTCTTCGACACATCTTCACTGTTGGGGAACGTTGCATGGGAAACAAAAAATTTCTTATGCTTCACCAAGATCAATCTAGGAGATGAGCATCTACGAGAGGAGAGTTCGGATCCACATACCCTTGTAGATCGCTAAGCGGGAAGTGTTAAGAAACGCGGTTGATGTAGTCGAACGTCTTCGCGATCCAAATCGCAATTCGTCCCGCGATCCAATCATGATCTAGTGCCGAACGGACGGCACCTCCGCGTTCAGCACACGTACAGCTCGATGACGTTCTCCGCCTCCTTGATCCAGCAAGCGAGGGCGGAGAGATAAATGAGTTCTCCGGCAGCACGACGGCGTGGCGACGGTGGTGGTGGAGCTGATCTGGCAGAGCTTCGCTAAGCAAAACCGAACCGATCTAGAGGAGAAACGATCTATGAGGGAGGGAGAGGCTGCGCCGTGGCTTAGGTGTTGCAGCCCTCCCTCCCCTCACATATATATAGGGGGAGAGGAGGAGGGGGGCGGCGCCCTAGGGTTCCCACCCCTAGGGGGCGGCGGCCTAGATGGGGCCGGCGGCCAAGGGGGGTGCCTTGGTCCCCAAGGCAAGTGGTGCCCCCCTCCCTTGCGGCCAACCCTAGCCCCTAGCCTCATGGGCCTTAGGTGGGAGGGGCGGCCAACCCACCAGGGGCTGGTGCGCCCCCTCTCCTGGCCCATGGGGTCCTCCGGGGCAGGTGGACCCCCGGAACACTTCCGGCATCTCCGTCATAAAACCGGTAGGTCCCGGAACTTTTCCGGAACTCGAATACCAACTTCCTATATATCAATCTTTACCTCCGGACAATTCCGGTACTCCTCGTGACGTCCGGGATCTCATCCGGGACTCCGAACAATTTTCGGTCACCAACATATATAACTCAACAATAGCTAATCGTCACCGAACATTAAGTGTGCATCTAGAGCGGTACACCGCCTATAAGTGGTACTACCACTTGCTGAGAGCGGTACTACTGCTAATAGGCGGTACTACCGCTTGCCCAGAGCGGTACTACCGCGGGGGAGCAACAAAGAAGCCCAAGCAAACATATGGATACAATAAAACCCGAACTGCCATAACTTTCGCATACGAACTCTGAATTGAGAAAACTCAAGCTTGTTGGATAGAAGACGACAAGAGCTATCCAACATCGACCTCTATGAATGATAATGGCTATATTAAGAAGAGGCAGTATAAAAATGCCAATGATATAGATATGTGAAACCTCTATGAATGAAGAACCTGCAATGACTCCAATACGAAAACATCATAGAAGATGCATATGAACTCCGTTTTCGATGAACTCGAGCTTGTCATGAAGATGACCATAAGCTCTAAAACTCACAAAGATAAAAGCCAAACAAGAACCAAGAAAGATGATGATGCAAAGAATGCAATGGTTTGAGCTCTCAACGAACGATACGACCAAGCTACTCGCTCGAGAGCCCACCTTTATAGTACGACTATCGATCCTATAACCCGGTCTCCCAACTACCACCATGAAACCGGTAAAATACAAAAAGCTATCAGGGTCAAACCTTTGCCTTGTGCATAGTCCACTTGAGATAGATGATGACGATCTTGTCCTCCTCAAGATGGACCACCTTTCTTGATTGCACCGGCTCCATGAAGACTAGTAGATTGCTCCCCCATACTCCACTATGGGTGAGCCTCTCTTCGGCACATCTTCACTGTTGGGGAACGTTGCATGGGAAACAAAAAATTTCTTATGCTTCACCAAGATCAATCTAGGAGATGAGCATCTACGAGAGGAGAGTTCGGATCCACATACCCTTGTAGATCGCTAAGCGGGAAGCGTTAAGAAACGCGGTTGATGTAGTCGAACGTCTTCGCGATCCAAATCGCAATTCGTCCCGCGATCCAATCATGATCTAGTGCCGAACGGACGGCACCTCCTCGTTTAGCACACGTACAGCTCGATGACGTTCTCCGCCTCCTTGATCCAGCAAGCGAGGGCGGAGAGATAAATGAGTTCTCCGGCAGCACGACGGCGTGGCAGCGGTGGTGGTGGAGCTGATCTGGCAGAGCTTTGCTAAGCAAAACCGAACCGATCTAGAGGAGAAACGATCTATGAGGGAGGGAGAGGCTGCGCCGTGGCTTAAGGTGTTGCAGCCCTCCCTCCCCTCACATATATATAGGGGGAGAGGAGGAGGGGGGCGGCGCCCTAGGGTTCCCACCCCTAGGGGGCGGCGGCCTAGATGGGGCCGGCGGCCAAGGGGGTGCCTTGGCCCCCAAGGCAAGTGGTGCCCCCCCCTTGCGGCCAACCCTAGCCCCTAGCCTCATGGGCCTTAGGTGGGAGGGGCGGCCAACCCACCAGGGGCTGGTGTGCCCCCTCTCCTGGCCCATGGGGTCCTCCGGGGCAGGTGGACCCCCCCCCCCCCCGGTGGACCCCCGGAACACCTCCGGCATCTCCGTCATAAAACCGGTAGGTCCCGGAACTTTTTCGGAACTCGAATACCAACTTCCTATATATCAATCTTTACCTCCGGACAATTCCGGAACTCCTCGTGACGTCCGGGATCTCATCTGGGACTCCGAACAATTTTCGGTCACCAACATATATAACTCAACAATAGCTAATCGTCACCGAACATTAAGTGTGCAGACCCTGCGGGTTCGAGAACTATGCAGACATGACCGAGACACCTCTACGGTCAATAACCAATAGCGGGACCTGGATGCCCATATTGGTTCCCACAGATTATACGAAGATCTTTATCGGTCGAACCACGATGTCAAGGATTCAGTTAATCACATACTCTGTTCCCTTTGTTCACCGGTATGTTACTTGCCCGAGATTCGATCGTCGGTATCTCCATACCTAGTTCAATGTCGTTACTGGCAAGTCTCTTTACTCGTTCCGTAATACAAGATCCTGTGGCTAACTCTTTAGTCACTTTGCTTGCAAGCTCAATATGATATTGTATTACCGAGTGGGCCCTGAGATACCTCTCCGTCACACGGAGTAACAAATCCCAGTCTTGATCCATGCCAATCCAACAGACACCCTCGGAGATACCTGTAGAGCACCTTTATAGTCACCCAGTTACGTTGCGACGTTTGATACACACAAGGTACCCCTCCGGTGTCAGTGAGTTGCATGATCTCATGGTCATAGGAACAGATACTTGACATGCAGAAAACAATAGCAATAAACTTGACACGATCATATGCTACGTTCATAGTTTGGGTCTTGTCCATCACATCATTCTCCCAATGATGTGATCCCGTTATCAAATGACAACTCATGTCTATGGCCAGGAAACCTTGACCATCTTTGATCAACGAGCTAGTCCTGTAGAGGCTCACTAGGGACACGGTGATGTCTATGTATCCACACATGTATTTCAGTTTCCAATCAATACAATTCTAGCATGGATAATAAACAATTATCATGAACAAGGAAATATGATAATAACCAATTTATTATTGCCTCTAGGACATATTTCCAACAGTCTCCCACTTGCACTAGAGTCAATAATCTAGCTCACATCACTATGTGATTTACACTGTAATGAATCTAACACCCATACAGTTCTAGTGTTTACCATGTTTTGCTCGTGGAAGAGGCTTAGTCAATGGGTCTGCGACATTCAGATCCGTGTGCACTTTGCAAATATTTATGTCCTCCTCCTAGATGTAATCGCGGATGGAATTGAAGTGTCGCTTTATGTGTCTGGTCCTCTTGTGAAACCTTGGTTCCTTGGCTAGAGCAATGGCACCAGTGTTGTCACAGAACAGTCATTGGGTCTAGTGCACTGGGCACAACTCCAAGATCTGTCATGAACCGCTTCATCCAGACACCTTCCTTTGCCGCCTCCGAGGCAGCTATGTACTCCGCTTCGCATGTAGAATCAGCTACCACGCTTTGCTTGGAACTGCACCAGCTTACCGCTCCTCCATTGAGAATAAATACGTATCCGGTTTGAGACTTAGAGTCATCTGGATCAGTGTCAAAGCTTGCATCAACGTAACCCTTTACGACGAGCTCTTGATCACCTCCATAAACGACAAACATTTCCTTAGTCCTTTTCAGGTACTTAAGGATATTCTTGACCGCCGTCTAGTGTTCCACTCCTGGATCACTTTGAAACCTTCCGGCCATACTTACGGCAAGGCTGACATCTGGTCTTGTGCACAGCATTGCATATATGATAGATCCTATGGCAGAAGCATAGGGGATGACACTCATCTTCTCTCTATCCTCTGCAGTCACCGGGCATTGAGTCTTACTCAACTTCACACCTTGAAATACAGGCAAGAACCCCTTCTTGGACTGATCCATTTTGAACTTCTTCAAAACTTTATCAAGGTATATGCTCTGTGAAAGTCCTATTAAGCGTCTTGATCTATCTCTATAGATCTTGATGCCTAATATGAAAGCAGCTTCTCCTAGGTCCTTCATTGAAAAACTCTTGTTCAAATACTCCTTCACGCTTTCCAAAAATTCTACATTGTTTCCAATCAGATATATGTTATCCACATATAATATTAGAAGCGGTATAGAGCTCCCACTCACTTTCTTGTAAATACAAGCTTCTTCGTAAACTTGTATAAACCCAAACGCTTTGATCACCTCATCAAAGCGAAGATTCCAACTCCGAGATGCTTGCACCAGCCCATAAATGGATCGCTGGAGCTTGCAAACTTTGTCAGCATTCTCTGGATCGACAAAACCTTCTGGTTGCATCATATACAACTCTTCCTTAAGGAAACCGTTAAGGAACGTTGTTTTGACATCCATCTGCCAAATTTCATAATCGAAAAATGCAGCTATTGCTAACATGATTCTGACGGACTTAAGCATCGCTACGGGTGAGAAAATCTCATCATAGTCAACTCCTTGAACTTGTGAAAAACCCTTTGCCACAAGTCGAGCTTTATAGACGGTGACATTACCGTCCGCGTCCGTCTTCTTCTTAAAGATCCATTTATTCTGAATGTCCTTTCGACCTTCAGGTAATACTTCCAAAGTACACACTTTCTTTTCATACATGGATCCTATCTCGGATTTCATGGCCTCTAACCATTTGTTGGAATCCGGGCCCACCATCGCTTCTCCATAGCTTCTAGGTTCATCGTTGTCCAACAACATGACCTCTAAGACAGGGTTACCGTACCATTCAGGAGTAGTACGTGTCCTTGTTGACCTACGAGGTTTGATAGTAACTTTATCCGAAGCTTCATGATCACCATCATTAGCTTCCTCTTCAACTGTCGTAGGTTCCACAGAAACATCTTTCTGCGTTGCGCTACTCTCTGGTTGAAGCAAAGGTTCAACAACCTCATCAAGTTCTATCTTCCTCCCACTCGAGAAATGACCCGTTCTTAGCGACAAACACTTTGCCTTCAGATCTGAGATAGAAGGTGTACCCAACTGTCCCTTTTGGGTATCCTATAAAGACACATTTGTCCGCTTTGGGTTTGATCTTTTCTGGCTGAAGCCTTATGACATAAGCATCGCATCCCCAAACTTTAAGAAACGACAACTTTGGTTTCTTGCCAAACCACAGTTCATACGGCGTCGTCTCAACGGATTTAGATGGTGCCCTATTTAAAGTGAATGTTGCTGTCTCTAACGCATAACCCCAAAATGATAGTGGCAAATCGGCAAGAGACATCATAGAACACACCATATCTAATAAGGTTCGATTACGACGTTCGGACACACCATTACGCTGTGGTGTTCCAGGTGGCGTCAACTGCGAAACAATTCCACATTGTCTTAAGTGATTGCCAAACTCATAACTCAGATATTCTCCTCCGCGATCAGATCGTAGGAATTTAATCTTCTTGTTACGATGATTCTCAACTTCACTTTGAAATTGCTTGAACTTTTCAAATGTTTCAGACTTGTGTTTCATTAAGTAAATATACCCATATATACTTAAGTCATTGGTGAAGGTGAGAAAGTAACGATATCCACCGCGCGCCTCAATGCTCATCGGACCGCACACATCAGTATGTATGATTTTCAACAAGTCACTTGCCCGTTCCATTGTTTCAGAGAACGGGGTCTTAGTCATCTTGCCCATGAGGCATGGTTCACATGTGTCAAGTGATTCAAAATCAAGTGGATCTAAAAGTCCATCAGCATGGAGCTTCTTCATTCGTTTTACACCAATATGACCTAAGCGGCAGTGCCACAAGAAAGTGGTACTATCATTATCAAGTCTACATCTTTTGGCATCAATGTTATGAACATGTGTATCATCACTATCGAGATTCAATAAGAATAAACCCTTCATAATGGGTGCATGACCATAAAAGATATTACTCATATAAATAGAACAACCATTATTCTCTGACTTAAATGAGTAACCGTCTCGCATTAAACAAGATCCGGATATAATGTTCATGCTCAACGCAGGCACTAAATAACAATTATTCAGGTTCATCACTAATCCCGATGGTAATCGAAGAGCGAGCGTGTTGGGGAACGTTGCATGGGAAACAAAAAAAATTCCTACGCTTCACCAAGATCAATCTAGGAGATGAGCATCTACGAGAGGAGAGATTGGATCTACATACCCTGGTAGATCGCTAAGTGGGAAGCGTTAAGAAACGCTATTGATGTAGTCAAACGTCTTCGCGATTCAAATCGCAATCCGTCCCGCGATCCAATCACGATCTAGTGCCGAACGGACGGCACCTCCGCGTTCAGCACTCGTACAGCTCGATGACATTCTCCGCCTCCTTGATCCAGCAAGTGAGGGCGGAGAGGTAGTGAGTTCTCCAACGGCACGACGGCGTGGCAGCGGTGGTGGTGGAGCTGATCCGGCAGAGCTTCGCTAAGCAAAACCGAGACCGATCTGGTGGAGAAACTAATCTAGAGGGAGAGAGAGGGCTGCGCCGTGGCTTAAGGTGTGGCTGCCCTCTCTCCCATCTAGTATATATAGGGGGAATGGGAGGGAGGCTGTGCCCTAGGGTTTCCCCCCTAGGGGGGTCGGCGGCCAATGGGAGGGGCGGCTGCCCTAGAGGTGGCTTGGTCCCCAAGTTAGGGTGGCGCCACCCCTAGGGTTGGCACTCCCACCAGCCCAGCCGCATGGGCCTAGGTGGGGAGGTGCGCCCAGCCCACCATAGGCTGGTGTGCACCCCTCACAGCCCATGTGGCCCCTCCGGGGCTTGTGGCTCCTTTCGGTAGACCCCCGGAACCCTTCCGGCACCCCCGGTACGCTACCGGTGACGCCCGAACTTTTTCCGGTGACCAACACGGAACTTCCCATATATTAATCTTTACCTCTAGACCATTCCGGAGCTCCTCGTCATGTCCGGGATCTCATCCGGGACACCGAACAACCTTCTGTCACCAACATACAAAACTCAACAATACCAAATCGTCACCGAACGTTAAGTGTGCAGACCCTGCGGGTTCGAGAACTATGCAGACATGACCGAGACACCTCTACGGTCAATAACCAATAGCGGGACCTGGATGCCCATATTGGTTCCTACATATTCTACAAAGATCTTTATCGGTCGAACCTCGATGTCAAGGATTCAATTAATCCCATACCCCGTTCTCTTTGTTCATCGATATGTTACTTGCCCGAGATTCGATCGTCGGTATCTCCATACCTAGTTCAATCTCGTTACCGGCAAGTCTCTTTACTCATTCCGTAATACAATATCATGTGGCTAACTCTTTAGTCACTTTGCTTGCAAGCTCAATATGATGTTGTATTACTGAGTGGGCCCCGAGATACCTCTCCGTCACACGGAGTAACAAATCCCAATCTTGATCCATGCTAACTCAACAGACACCCTTGGAGATACCTATATAGCATATTTATAGTCACCCAGTTACGTTGCGACATTTGATACACGCAAGGTACTCCTCCGGTGTTAGTGAGTTGCATGATCTCATGGTCATAGGAACATATACTTGACATGCAGAAAACAATAGCAATAAACTTGACACGATCATATGCTATGTTCATAGTTTGGGTCTTGTCCATCACATCATTCTCCTAATGATGTGATCCCGTTATCAAATGACAACTCATGTCTATGGTCAGCAAACTTCGACCATCTTTGATCAACGAGCTAGTATATTAGAGGCTCACTAGGGACACAGTGCTGTCTATGTACCCACACATGTATTTGAGTTTCCAATCAATACAATTCTAGCATGGATAATAAACGATTATCATGAACAAGGAAATATGATAATAACCAATTTATTATTGCCTCTAGGGCATATTTCCAATAGTCTCCCACTTGCACTAGAGTCAGTAATCTAGTTCACATCACCATGTGATTAACACCCAATGAGTTCTGGGGTTTTATCATGTTTTGCTTGTGAGAGAGGTTTTTAGTCAACGGGTCTGCAACATTCAGATCCGTGTGCACTTTGCAAATCTTATGTCATATTGTAGATGCTGCTACCACACTCCACTTGAAGCTATTCCAAATGGTGCTCCACTATACATATCCAGATTGCTACTCAGAGTCATCCGGATTGGTGTCAAAGCTTGCATCGACGTAACTCTTTACGACGAACTCTTTATCACCTCCATAATCGAGAAATATTTCCTCAGTCCTCAAGTTATTAAGGATAATTTTGACCGCTGTCTAGTGATCCACTCCTGGATCACTCTTGTACCCCTTGACGGACTCATGGCAAGGCACACACCAGGTACGATACAAAGCATCGCATACTATATAGAGCCTACGGCTAAGGCATAGGGGACGACCTTCGTCCTTTTTCTCTCTTCTGTCGTGGTCGAGCTTTGAGTCTCACTCAACTTCACACCTTACAAATCTGGCAAGAACTCTTTCTTTGACTGATCCATTTTGAACTCCTTCAAAATCTTGTCAAGGTAAGCACTCATTGAAAGTCTTATCAGGCGTCTTGATCTATCTCTATAGATCTTGATGCCCAATATTTAAGTAGCCTTTTATCCCGGTCTTCCTTTGAAAAACACCTTTCAAACAACCTTTTATGTTTTATAAAAAATTCTACATCAACCCCGATCAACAATATGTCATCCACATATACTTATCAGAAATTATATAGTGGTCCCACTCACTTTCTTGTAAATTCAAGTTTCTAATATACTTTGTATAAACCCAAAAGCTTTGATCACCTCATCGAAGCATATATTCCAACTCCGAGATGCTTGCTCTAGTCCATAGAAGGATCGTTGGAGCTTGCACACCTTTTAGCATCCTTAGGACCGACAAAACCTTCTGGTTGTATCACATACAACCTTTCCTCACGGAAACCGTTAAGGAAACTCTATTTTGACATCCATCTGCAAGATTTCATAATCGAAAAATGCAGCAACTACTAACACAATTCCAACAGACTTTAGCATCGCTACGGGTGAGAGAGTCTCATCGTAGTCAACTCCTTGAACTTGTCGGAAACCATTTTGTGACAAGTCGAGCTTTATAAATGGTGACAATTACCATCAGCGTCTGTCTTCTTCTTAGAGCATCTCCAACAGGCGCGCAACGCGTGGCGCGCAAAAAACGGTTTTAGCGCGCGCACGTAGCGTTTTTAGCGCGCCGGAGAGCGCTGGCTCCAGCGGCCGCCGCAAAATTGTGCGCGCGCGCGGCGCTCCAGCAGACGCGCTAAACTAGCACGCGCAGAATACATTCTGATCAAACATAGCTACTAGGTAATTCAAATTTTGCATAGCATAGTTCAATGATACATATATAAAATAAAAACATGCATAGATAAAATAAAAAAGATACATAGACACGCTAAAAACTACTCGTCGTCCTCCGAGTCCGTATAAAAATGTCCTCCTCCAAAATGTCCGTATCCGAAATCTCGATGAAGGCATCAAGAAATCGTTCATCGTTGGCGTCCTAGGACGACGCTTCTCCAAGCTCGATGTTGAAGTCCGCGGCCGCCTTCCGCGTACGCTTGTCCTCACGATAGGCGGCTCGCTCCGCCCTCCTCTGTGCCCTCCTCTCCGCCCTCCTTTGCGCGAAGAACTCGCGCTCGTCGATGACGTCCTGTGGAAACCGTTCGCGCCACGCTGCCATGGCCACCTCGTCCTTCTCGGCGATGCTGAGGCGGCGCTCCCGCCTCTAGTTCTCGCGATGGTCCTCGTCAGTGACAAGCCGCGGGGGAGGCGCGAGACTCTCCGCCCACTCCCGCGTCGTCAACTCGGGGAAATTCATCTCTCTATGAGGCCGCCGGAGGCGCCACGCCGCCGCGTAGTACACGCGGGCGGCCTCGTGGGCGGTCTCGAAAGTGCCGAGGCCGAGGCGCATGTCGCCGGACCGTATCTCGACGGAGAAGGCGCCGAAGGGGCGCTCCCGGACGCCGCGGAAGCCCGACGATCCCCGGCGGCGCGGCGGCATGGTGGCGAGGTGACGAAGGCGCGAGAGGAGCGGCGACAGAACTGCAGCAGAGCGCGGGAGGAGCGGCGGCAGAGCGCGAGGGAAGCGGCGGCAGTGCGCGGGAGGAGGGGGAAGAGCGCGTGTCGGGCGCTCGATTTGTAGAACGCGCCGAGCGCCGCGCGCAGGGCCGCCTTTTCGCGCGCGTGACTTTCCCGCGCCCGCTGGAGCGCGCGAAATCGCTCGGCGCGCACTAAAAACATCTTTTGCCGCGCGCGCGTGCGCTTTTTTCAGCCTCTGTTGGAGATGCTCTTAAAGGTCCATTTGTACTTAATGGCCTACCGTTCAACGGGCAAGTCTACCAAAGTCCATACTTGGTTTTCATACATGGATCCTATCTCGGATTTCATGGCTCCTAGCCATCTGTTTGAATCCGGGCCCACCATCGCTTCTTCATAGCTCGTATGTCCACTGTTGTCTAACAACATGACCTCCAAGACAGGATTGCCGTACCAATCAGGAGCGGTACGATTCCTTGTCATCCTACGAGGCTCAGTAGTAACTTGATCTGAAGTTTCATGATCATCATCATTAGCTTCCACTTCATTTGGTGTAGTCGCCGCAGAAACATCTTTCTGTGTCATGCTACCATCCAACTGAAGTGACGGTTCAATAACCTCATCAAGTTCTACCTTCCTCCCACTCAATTCTTTCGAGAGAAACTCTTTCTCGAGAAAGGACCCCTTCTTTGAAAGAAACACTTTCCCTTGGATCTGAGATAGAAGGTATACCCAACTATTTCCTTAGGGTATCCTATGAAGATGCATTTGTCCACTTTGGGTTCGAGCTTATCAGGTTGAAGTCTTTTCACATAAGTATCGCATTCCCAAACTCTAAGAAATGATAGCTTAGGTTTCTGCCAAACCATAATTCATACGGTGTCATCCCAACGGACTTTAGATGGTGCCCTATTTCAAAGTGAATGCATTTTTCTCTAATGCATAACCCCCAAAATGATAGTGGCAAATCGGTAAGAGACATCATAGTACGTACTATATCCAATAGAGCACAACTACGACGTACAGACACACCATCACACTATGGCGTTCCAGGTGGCATGAGTTTGTGAAACAATTTCCACATTGTCTTAAGTTGCATACCAAACTCGTAACTCAGATATTCACCTCCATGATCATATCATAGACATTTTATCTACTTGTCACGATGATCTTCAACTTCACTCTGAAATTGCTTGAACTTTTCAAAAGTTTCAGACTTGTGTGTCATTAAGTAAATATACATATGTACTCAAATCATCAGTGAAGGTAAGAAAATAACGATATGCACGGCACGCTTCAACACTCATTGGACTGCATACATCAACATGTATCATTTCCAATAAGTCACTTGCCCGCTCAATCACGCCGGAAAACGGGGTTGTAGTCATCTTGCCCATGAGGCATGGTCCGCATGTCTCAACCGATTCGAAATCGAGTGAGTCCAAAGATCCATCAGCATGGATTTTCTGCATGCGCTTTACACCAATATGACCCTTAGCGGTAGTGCCACAAGTATGTGGTACTATGAGGGATCACTAGAAGAGTGTCTAGAGGGGGGGTGAATAGACTACTAGCAGGAATTAAAAACCTAACCTTTTCCCAAGTTAATTGGTTGGCAGATTTTAACAATTATAGCAAGTCTAGCACACCCTACACATGCATGTCAACAAGTATGGCAGCGGAAAGTAAAGACATTACACATGAAGTAAAGAGTTGAGATAGGGAGATCAAACGCATGAGGGACATGAAGATTTTTCCCGTGGTTCCGATAGGTGGTGCTATCGTACGTCCACGTTTATGGAGTCTTCAACCCACAGAGGGTAACGGTCGTGAGAGTCCACGGAGGGCTCCACCCATAAGGGTCCACGAAGTAGCAACCTTGACTATTCCATAACGCTTTCGTCCACGAAGGACTAGCCTCACTATGGGTAGATCTTCACGAAGTAGGCGATCTCCTTGCTCGTACAAACTTCTTGGTTCAACTCCACAACACGAAGTAGGAGGCTCCCAAGCGACACCTAACCAATCTAGGAGGCACCACCCTCCAAAAGGTAATAGGCTCGGCAATGTCGATGAACTCCTTGCTCTTGTGCTTCAAGATGATAGACTCCTCAACACACAATCACTCTCTCATAGATTTGGCTATGGTGGAAGAGATTGAATTGGTGGAAAGCAACTTGGGGAGGCTAGAGATCAAGATGCATATGGTTGGAATGGAATGGCATGATCTCAACACATGAGTAGGTGGCTCTCTCTTAGAAAATATGATGGGGCAAGTATGGAATAGTTCTGAGTGCTTCTCTCTCGAGTAGGTGGTCGTGAAGGGGTATATATAGGCATCCCCAAAAATCCAACCGTTACACCTTAAGTTACCCACTCGATGACACCGATGTGTGAATCTCGGTGGTACCGAAGTGACCAAAAGGTGACAACTTTTGAATCTCGGTGAGACTGATATATAAATCTCGGTGGTACCGATAAGGTGACCAACGGTCAGATTGCGCAACTCGGTGACGCCGATCCAACAATCTCGGTGGTACCGATTTTGTGAATCGAGGTAACAAAAAGTTGGCAACCCAAACTCGGTGGCACCGAAGTGGAATCGGTTGCACCGATGTGCTAGGGTTTGGCATGGGTCTGTCTGAGTTTGGGAATCGGTGGCACCGAGTGGAAAGTGTTGGTTGCACCAATTTTGGATATTTGGCTTTGGAGAGACTTTTGTGGAAGAGCTTGTGGGTGTTTTTGGTGACTATCACTTGTGCACGTATGAGCATTTTGTTCACCAACAGTACCTTACCCCCTTTTAATAGTATTGGCTTTCCTATGGACTCAAAGTGATTTCTCACAAAGTAAAATGTAGAGTCCCCTTGCTTGAAGCTTTGCCAATCCATTCCCTTGCATCTTGGGGTTATCCACAATCCTTTTGCGAACCCATCTCTGTGGACTTTATCTGAAATACACTAGGTGAAAGTATTAGTCCAAGAGACAATGTATGTTGTCATGAATTATCAAAACCACCAAGGGAGCATGTTGTGCTTTCATACTATCATTATTAACTTTGCATCTTTTGGCATCAATATTATGAACATGTGTATTACTACGATGGAGATTCAATAAACCCTTCACATTGGGTGCATGACCATTGAAGGTATTATTCATGTAAACAGAATAACTATTATTCTCTAACTTAAATGAATAATCATATTGCAATAAACACGATCTAATCATGTTCATGCTCAACGCAAACACCAAATAACATTTATTTAGGTTCAACACTAATCCCGAAGGTAGAGGGAGCGTGCGATGGTGATCACATCAACCTTGGAAACACTTCCAACACACATCATCACCTCACCCTTAGCTAGTCTCCGTTTATTCCGTAGCTTTCACTTCGAGTTACCAATATTAGCAACTGAACCAGTATCTAATACCCAAGTGCTACTAGGAGTACTAGTAAGGTACACATCAATAACATGTATACTTTTGTTGACGTTGCCAGCCTTCTTATCTGCCAAGTATCTAGGGCAGTTCCGCTTTAGTGACCGTTCCCCTCATAACAGAAGCACTCAGTCTCGTGTTTGGGTCCAACCTTGGGTTTCTTCACTAGAGCGACAATTGGCTTGCCATTCTCGAAGTTTACCTTGTTTCCCTTGCCCTTCTTGAAACTAGTGGTTTTACTAACCATCAACACTTGATGCTCCTTCTTGATTTCTACCTTTCGTGGTGTAAAACACCGCGAATAGCTCAGGGATCATCATCTCCATCCCTGCATGTTATAGTTCATCACGAAGCTCTAGCAGCTTGGTGGCAGTGACTTGAAGAACTGTGTCAATCACTATCTTACACTAGTGCAGGCGCCTGCTATACAAACGGTTTTTAACCCTTTCCATGACGTAGTTTCAAACCGTCGCCTTGCATGTGTGGGCGATAGGGGGGGCCTATCGCACACGACACGAAAAACCCGTTGGCGATGCCTGCTCCCGGTCACACACGATAGGCAAAATTATGTCGTGTGCGATTGGAAGGACTATCACAAACAGGTATTTAGGAGAAATCGTGTGAGATGTGCATACCATCCCACACAGTGAATCCCAAACATACGTTTCCGTTCGTATTGTACATCACACACAATTTTCTGATTAACATCGTCAGTGTTAGGGGTGGCCATCATGCCTGGTGCCTAGAAGAAACTGTTTGGCATAGGGCTGTCCATCACACTCACGTTTTATGTGAAAACATTTGCGAATGGGTTTTCTAACACACACAGTTTGAGCCCGGAAATCGTGTGTGATTGTTCACTGATCCAACACGCCAATTTTCCAGCAAGCGTGTGGGTGTGTTGAGGTCATCGCTGACGGTGTTCTATGACAAACCGTCTACAATATGAAACCCCAATAATCAGGCTAATTGCTCTATTATTTATAATCCAGCTAGTAAACAAATTGATACTTCAGATCAAGCACACAATATATTTTATTTCGTATTACGGAAACTAGGATTTCATAATTGAAATACATTAGAGTACAACATCATATAGGCATATACTACCTACCTACCCAATTACACGATAGGACCGAGTTTCACATGCAACATCTAAAACCTTTGGAAAATAGCATCATATACGGTAAATATACAGATGAATCTTGTCTAGAAAACTATTGAAGCGGAAGGCAAATATTGAGCCTTCCCTAATGTCGAAGGTTCTTGCAACTTTATGCCAGTGCCTATGGATGGTTGCCCGCCCATCGTTCATCCTCTTGAGGAAGACTTCAAGATTATACCGTGGGTGCTATATGAATACCTTCCTCGCCTCTTGACCATATAGGTGGTTTGAGATGCACTCATCGATGAACTGCTTTGGAAAGGACTGGAAACAAAGATATGCGTAAATTTCGTTTCTAAAAATTGAAATGTCACAAAGGGAAAAAAAGAGAAGGTAAAAGAGATAGTACCATCCTATAGTTCACTGATGTCTTCTTCATTGTGCAGACAAACAGCTTGTTGTTTTTCGTCGCAAGTTTCTTTATCTTAACAATCTTTCTGAGTTTCTTGATTTGATTGATATTCATGAACACATCATTTCCCCACATGCAAAATGGGTCGAACAGTGGGTCTAAACCTCTTACGGCAGGACATACATGTGCAAGACCAAATTATTGTTAGAAACCTAAATATTAGAATGGTTCCTGCAATTGCACAATAATGTGCTATTAGCCAAAGGATCATGAAAGTGCAAACCTCGATGGTAAACTTCAGTGTCTCCCATTGTTCCCCCTATAACATGTTTAAGAATAGATATTGATCAGTAAAATCTTTTAATGAAAGATAAACGCATTGCATATGCAACATATGAATTCAAGCCACATGGAAAAGACAAGTGTGCTAAGAACTATGAAATATAGCAATTGTAGGTTTCACGTGCATAACAAAACAAAAATGTACCAACAATAATTGAACATGACAATGCAGATGATCACCAAAACAACTGAACCAAACAGTTAATTGAGCATCACATTGCACAATACAACATAGTAGTAGAAGGTCAGATTGCATAGTAGCATTACATTGCATATTTCACTAGAGTTTCTTAAGGAAAGGCAGGAGCAGCACATGCAGCAGGTAAAACAAACATGTGTATTAGGCGTAGCTAGCTGAACACAGGTCATTAGTAATTAAGCTTAAAAAACAAGATATTCCTCATCGTTGGAGATATCGATAACGATGGGCTTGGACGAGGGCGAGGCTTCCACATCATGGGTGCCCTCCTCGTAGTGGTGAATTGCCTCAGCCTGTCCGGGCACCAACCTGCCTGCTATGGAGTTGAGGAAAGCACGGGCATGCTGAGAAAACAACACAGAGTCATTGTCGAAGGCAAGAGCGGAGCCCTGGAGAAAACACAATGAGCTGTTGTTCAAAGCAACCAACCGCGTGGTGGCGTCCGCGCGTGAGGCGTTGACTGTGGCCTCGATGTCTAGATGCTGCTCCAAGATCTGGGGGTCAGCACGCATGGCAGCCATCGGGGACTCATCCGCGCGTGCGGTCGCGATTTGCTTCTCCGCTGCCAGGTGCTCCTTGAGATCCTGGCTATACTGCGTGCACCATGTCTTTCGGCGGCGATTATGTGGGGGGTGGGCCGGTGATTTTGGTGGAATGTGTCGCGCCGGCAGTCTGGCCATGCGGAATGGAGGAGGAGGGGTGGAGGGGGTAGGGGGTATGGGGAAGGTTTGGATTACCTGACTATGACTGGATGGATGAGACCGAGCAGCAGGAAGGAGCGTCGCCGGCGAGGAGGAGGCGGCGCTGCAAGCAAGTAGTGAAGGTTTGAACTTAGGAAATGAAGGGGGGAGCAGGGGGAATGGGAAATGTGGCTTTTTGTTGGTACGAGGGGCGGGGGAGGTAGATATTTGCGCGGCAGCCCAAAATTTCGTTCGGTGCGGCGAAAAAGTAGCGCGCACAGTCACATCGGACACAGTACCTTTACAATAACTGTGTGCGATATTCAACAACACAAACGTATGCTATAGTTTATCCCGTGTGTGATGAGACTGAACATGGAAATTTTGGTCTCCAAGCTTCTGGCATAAGATATCGGATAGTACATTGCACACGGTACTTGCATTTCATGTTCATTAGGAAGAGAAAATGGGGATACGGCGGAAAATTTTGGTCCAAATTTCCCTCGTTACATTGGTCATTGCTTAGTTTAACAACACTTGCAAATTTGAGTAGTACTACACAAAAGAGCCTACAACACTGCCCGCACTTACTTAATCGAGCAACTAATAAACATTAGTTAATTGACTTAAACATTACTCTAACAAAACACCATCGCTCTAGACAGAGACTTATATTCCGGCTGACATTCGTCGATCTCCACCGCCTCCTCGATGACCAGCTCCCGCTCGACGAACTCCGGGGAAAGGAGATCCATCGCCACATACTCCAGCATCTCGCAGTCTTCGTCCACCATCTCTTTGGATAAGGCCGCCATGAGCCGGGCGTGGGCGGCCTTGCTCTGGGCATGGACGGCCACAATCTTGGCTAGGGTGGTCGCCGACAAACGGACGCCTGCTCGAGCACACTCAGCGATTACCAACTCAACGGAGGTGGGTTGTCGACCGGTGTCGGAGAAGGCAGATGTGATTTGTGCAGCGACCGACACGAGATGGGCGTGGGCGGCCTCAAGGTGGGACTGGGCGTCCGCCATCAGGGCTACGGCGACCACCAAGGAACTGAGAGCTGATGTGCCGTTCTCGCCATTTGCTATCCCCGTCGCGGTTGTTGCTGCCGCCCTCTCAGCTGCAGCAGCTGCCCTTTCGGTTGCTGCAGCCGCTCTGTCGGAGGTAGCGGCCGCGTTCAAGCATGTTGAGAGTGCGCTCATGGCTGATGCGGCCGTGCTCGGGCCGGAGTCAGTTGCCGAAGTTGCCCTCACGACGGGGATCCACGTCCCCATCTTTCACCGGCGACGATTGAAAAGTAAAATGGTCTGAGGAGTCAGTGCGGTAAACTGGCCGGCGGTGTACTATAGCCGACGAAGCTTCTGGCCTAAGCCATGCATTACGAGGATTGGCCCAAGATATTTTGTACTGCATCACACACGATTCATGAACGTCTACTGTTTGTGAAAGACTTAATTTTCAAAATGTTTTTAAATCAAAAATGAGGTTAATTCGACAAAGGACGGTGTTTGGATTGCAATAAGATTTATGTGCAGTGAACACTGACCAATAGCTGTGTCGTGCTAAAATATGGAATTATTCAAGGTCTGTTTGCCATTTTTATAAATTAATTGAGTTTTCTAGACATTTAATGTGCATAACTCAAATTTGAACTATCGTCCCAATGTCCGTGCATCAAAATGGGATGAAAAATCATATTAGTGTCCATGGCTTCATCTTTAGGTCACGGGCAATAAATGGGAATGAACTTCAAACATCTCGGCATCTTGGCTCGGCCACAAACGTTGAGAAACTTGGTTTTTAAATTACCGTAAATCCAAAACGCGTCAGAAATTCTAAAAACTTGGCGTGTTGTCATGACATGGCACATATGTGCCATGGTAAAAAAATTGTACAACATGGGACAATTTTAGCCACAAGTCCCTTACAAAGCAGAGCTTCTCACTTCAATCTTTGAGGTCCCGATAAGGAAAACCTCACCTTACGTAGGCAAAACGACATCCGCTCATCTTCTCGCCGTGAACTTTTGTTAGAGGCAACTCGCACCAGTAAGAGTGTCTTGCTAAAATATGGAATTATTTAGGGTTCTTTTCTCATTTTCATACGTTAATTGAGTTCTCTAGGCATACAATGTGGATAATTAAAATTTGAACTAAAATCACAAGGTCCGGTGCATCAAAATGGGTTGAAAAATCATATAAGTGTCCATGGCTACTTTGGGCCCCATGCAAGATATGGGAATGGATTTCAAACATCTAGGAGTCTTGGCTCGGCCACATACATTGAGAAACTTGGTTTTACATTCATGTATAAATCAAAAACTCGTCAGAAATTCAGGAAACTTGGCATGGTGTCATGGCATGGCACATATGTGTCCTGATGATAAATTGTCCGATTTGGGACAAGTTTTGGCCCAAGACCTTACAAACCTGAGCTACTCACGGGAAGCTAGCTTTTGTGGTTTTGATAAGGAACGCGTCACCTTATGTGGGCGAATCGACATCCACTGCCTCTTCTCGGCTTGAACTATATATTTCTAGAGGCAACATATACCAAAATGAGCGTCGTTCCAAAATATGAAAGTATAGATGGTTCGTTTGGGCTTCTTATACATTAATTGACTTTTATATGCATTATTTAACGTGCATAATTCAAATTTGAACTACATTCACAAGGTACGGTGCATCAAAATGGGTTGAAAACCGTATAAGTGTACATGCATCTTTAGGATCCCATGCAATATATGGGAATGAATTTCAATCATCTCGCGGTCTTGGCTCGGCATACAAACATTGAGAAACACGGGTTTTAAATCATGTGTAAATCAAAAACTAGTCAGAAAATTCATGAAACTTGTCATGGTGTCATAACATGCATGGCTCATATGTGCCCTGGTAAAATAATGTCCAATTTGGGACAAGTTTTGTCACAAGCCCCGCACAAACCAAAGATTAATTATCACGTGAAGCTTTGTTGTTTCGATATGGAATGTGTCACCTTATGTGGGCGAATCGACATCTGCTGCCTCTTCTCATCTTGAACTATTTCTATAGGCAACATATACCAAAATGAGAGTGTCGTGCCAAAATATGAAATTATACATGGTTCGTTTGGCCTTTTTATACATTATTTGACTTTTATATGCATTATTTAACGTGCATAATTCAAATCTGAACTACAATCAGAAGTTCCGATGCATCAAAATGGGTTGAAAACCATATTAGTGTGCATGCATATTTAGGTCCCATGCAAGACATGTGAATGAATTTCAAACATCTCGGGGTCATGGCTCGGCCACATAAACAGAGAAACTATAGGGTTTGAAATCATGTAAATCAAAAACTCGTCAGGAGATTCATGAAACTTGGCATGGTTTCATGAACATGACACATAAAGGCGTCATAGCATTTTGTTTTCCTATCCGAGACTCATTTTTTAATATATATTTTCTTTTAGAGCCAACATTGAGAATATTAGTTAAATTATAGTAAATCTAGAACTCACACAAAATTCAAGAAATTTGGCATGGTGTCATTATATAGCACAAATATGTTGTGGTATTTTTCGTGTCATTAATAGCAAACAAAAGCTTTTTGGAACAAAGAACTGTCACGTTTCCACGCAAACAGTTGCATTATTTTCAAACCATTGGCGTTCTACTGCCCTTTACGTGCTGCCAAGCATTGCACTCTTTTATTGGCTAGGGCTTAGGAGGTGCCGTGCGAGCGGCTGCTTGAGTTGACAGGAGGCGTGCGAGCTGGCATCCGCCGCACAAGCTCACCGGGAGGCGTGCGGGCAGTACGCCGAAGACTCACCGAGAATCGAGCCCTTTGACCTCCGTATTCGCCCTCCTCGCTTCCAACCTGTCCATCAATGGCGCTCGAGCCGCTGTTTAATAGGTGGCTTTACTGCCCACTCACTCACAATCCTCCATATATCTTCGCCTCACATTCCCCTCCATCTTGAGACCTCCACGGCGACCTACGCCATGCTGCAGAAGGATCATATGCCACTAGTCTTCCGGTTTGGTGAAGTTGACACCGAGCGGGAAGAGATAGAACATGAAGACGAATGGGACGCCATGGACATGGCCCTGGAAGAGCTGCATGCCTCAGCGGATGCTGCCCCGACGCACTCGCCATCAACCATCACCGCGCCCGCGCCAGCAACCATCCCCATGGCATTGACGGGCTGGTCGCCCAGCATCATCGCAGCGCTGGAACCCACGGGCGTCAGGGAGGTCCCCGCCGACCCGCGTGAGCTCGTGTACGTGCAAGCGCCAGCGCCTCCTCCTGCCCCCGTGCTCGTGCGCGCCTTTGCACACGCCACGCCGGTCCCAGTGCGTGTGCCCGCACCAACGGCGCCCGACCCCTTGCGCGCGCCTGCACCCACCGCGCCTCTGCCCGTGCGCGCGCCTGCACCCGTCACGGCCCCCTCAGCGGATTGGGCCGCCGCCTTCGACAGCTTTCTCGCAGCGCCGCTAGTCACCGCCCCCCGGCCCCTCGCCCGTCGATCGCGCGATGACCGGCTCTTTGATTGTGAAGTCCATAACATTCTGGTCTCGGTTGAAGAACTGTACAGCTGCGCCCCGGAGCACGAGAACGCCGCCGCAGGAGACCGTTGCCGCCGCCGCAACTAGTTTTCTTTATATTGTATCTCGATTGTATGAATGTAAATTGAAAGCTTGACTGAATGAAATCTATGGTTTTATGAACTAAGTATTTATCTCTGAATTCACGTAGCAAACAAAAAACCATCATAGTTTTATCTGAATGAACACACGTCACAAACGGTTCAGGTTGAATACCCGTTTGAAGATCGACAACTATCTTTCCTTCGCCGGTAAGCCAAGTCAAAATATTGGCGCGAAGGATTTGTCCAATGCGTCATCGCAAACGTTTCTCGAATATGATCCGTGTGCCTAGTACAGACAATCTGGAAAGATTTGCATCTATCATACTGGGTAAATTGCCATGTGTCAAATCGGAAACATTGGCATCTGTCGATCTAGTAACACTGGCATTTGTCAACATTGTAGCACTGGCATTTGGCAAGTATTGCAGAAACAAAATCACAATTAGGGTGTACTTTTGCAACTGAAATTCACTTTAAACATGGATTTCATTCATGCATTAAGCACTGGTCTTTGTACAATACAATTCAACTCGACAGCTGAACCGAACAAACTTTTCCCCAATTGTTGCCAACCACGTACTGTATTAGCTAGTTCAACTATATACTAGCTAATTAAAGTACATGGTACAGTTCAACCATATCTATAGTTAGATGAACTTAACAAAATAGCCCCTAAATACTAGTACTACGGAGGGGCTTTGTACTACTTCCAGCAGAATCGAGCACGCTCAGTAAGAGCAAGTGGAGGAGGAGCCTGCCGACGAGTTGGCGGAGACGTGTCCGTTGCCTACCAGTGCTGCCCTCTGACGCTCAAGATGCCCTTCCTCGAAGCGACAGGACTCTGCGTAGATCTCCGCATTCCGCGCCGCCGCTGCGGCTTCTCCTCCGGCCACGGCGTCGGTGAGCTTCTTCGCGTGCGCGACCTGGCGCTCCACTTCCTCCTCTAGGAAGATGTAGCGCGCAAGGGTTGCGACGCAGAAGCCCGGCGGCAGGCCTTTGGCGGACTCCACCTCCCGCATTCGGGCCTTGGTGGAGGTGCGGGTTATGACCCCGCAGCCTGACGGCGGGGTCGTGGCAAAGACGGATGACGGTGGGGTGGCGGCCCCGGCGGCAGAAGGCGTGGTGGCGGCCATGGCGGCCACCGGCAGCAGCTGCCTTCGGGCAGCGGTGGTGGAGCGTGTAGTTGGTGGCATGCGCACACCCACCAGGGACACCACATGCACTACACGCTTCATAGGACTGCCGCGCCGACGCGGTGAAGCCTCCCAGCTAGAGCTGTCCTCTAGCAGAGTGGCTAGGCGACGACGAACGGCCGGTACCATTGGTGATTGGGGGAGAAGCAAACTAGACAAGCTACGGGGAGGGGGGATGAAGGCAATGTGGAGTCGCCGGCCATGAGGGTTTATATAGCAGGCATGCAAGCATTGGGGATTTCACCGAGCATGGCGGGAAGCTAGAGCCGTAGAACGGTTTTGCGCGCGGGAACCTGCGCGGTTATGAGCGGGAACGGAATCATCGAGCGGGCGCATGGCCAAAACCCATGAGCGGTGCTGAAGCATGCACTGGAATACTCGGGCGGCAACGCGGTGACAAGACGTGAGAGAGGAGGACGGACTGATGCGGAGGCACACGCGTCAAAATAATAAAACGTCTGCCATATTAATACAGGAAAACGGCACTTCCCAACGTAGCATCTGTAATGATCTCATCCATCGCTGACAATTACTTGGCAGCAACCGTCTGCCCACAACACACACAGCTTGTCAGTATGAATCGACTGTGTTATTTCTGGTGTTCGCACACGATTCTCATTACTCACCTATTTGCTGTATATCGCACACATCGTGTTATGCCGAGTCATTTGTGTTCTGTTGTATCAGCGCACACAGTTTATCCGAGTGAACTGTATGTCGTACTTCACACACGTATGTAGTTTTGGTAACCATTTCTGTTATCTTCTCTAACCACAAATGGTTCATAAGAACAAACTGTCTGCCGTAGATCGCACACGCAACTACTTTCTGAATCGTATTTGATGGATCCACCTTCACACACAGTTCGTGCCATTAGCGACGGAGCTTGAACTATACCGTTTGCGATTCATGCATCGCACACAGTTTCATCGAAGGGTCTCTGTTTGATGTGTCGTGTTTGGACCATTCTGTAGTAGTGTTATCTGGAAGATCAACTCCCACTTGATTCAAGCGATTGTAGCACCCATACAATCTGAGAACATGCTCACCGATTGAGCTATTCTCCTTCATCTTGTAGGCAAAGAATCTTGTTGAAGGTCTCATACCTCTCAACACGGGCACAAGCCTGAAATCTCAATTTCAGCTCTTAGAACATTTCATATGGTCCGTGACGTTGAAAACGTCTTTGGAGCCTCAGTTCTAAGCCGTAAAGCATGACGCGCTGAACTATCAAGTAGTCATCAAAAATGTGTCTGTCTGATATTCTCAACACCCACAAATGACACTTGAGGGGGTGGCGCACCGAGCGGTGCATCAAGGACACATGCCTTCCGTGCAGTAATGAGGACAATCCTCAGTTTACGGACCTAGTCCGCATAGTTGCTACTACCAACTTTCAATTTAGTTTTTCTCTAGAAATGTATCAAAATCTAGGGGAGCTACAGCGTGAGCTATCGATCTACAACATAATTTGCAAGGATAGTTTTGACTATGTTCATGATAATGAGTTCAACTAATCATATTACTAAAGAACTCCCACTCAAATTGACATCCCTCTGGCCATCCGAGTGCTACATGATCCAAATTCACCAACCCAAGTCCGATCATCACGTGAGATGAGGTGGTTTCACTGGTGACCATCACCATGCTGATCATATCTACTATATGACTCAAGTTCGACCTTTCGGTCTCTTGTGTTCCAAGACCATGTTTGTACATGCTAGGCTCGTCAAGTTTAACCCGAGTGTTCCGCATGTGCAAAACTGGCTTGCACCCGTTGTATGTGAACGTAGAGTCTATCACACCCGATCATCACGTGGTGCTTCGAAACGACGAACTTTCGCAACGGTGCACACTCGGGGAGAACACAATTTTATCTTGAAATTTTAGTGAGGGATCACCTTATAATGCCACCGTCGTCCTAAGCAAAATAAGATGCATAAAAGGATTAACATCACATGCAAATCATAAGTGACATGATATGGCCAAGAACTTGTGCTTTTGATCTCCATCTCCAAAGCACCGGCATGATCTCCATCGTCACCGGCATGAAACCATGATCTCCATCATCATGTTGCCATCGGGGTTGTCGCGCCAACCATGCTTCTACTACTATTGCTACCACTTAGCGATAAAGTAAAGCATTACATAGCGCTTAATGAGTGACACGCAAGCCACATAATAATTAAAGACAACCCCATGGCTCCTGACGGTTGCCGTATCAACATGCAAGTTGATATAAACTATTACAAAACATGATCATCTCATACATCAAATATATATCATCATGTCTTTGGCCATATCATATCACAACATACCCTGCAAAAACAAGTTATACGTCCTCTAATTTGTTGTTGCATGTTTTACGTGGCTGCTATGGGTATCTAGCAAGAATGATTCTTACCTACGCAAAACCACAATTCTACCGTCATCCTAAGCAAAATAAGATGCATAAAAGGATTAACATCACATGCAAATCATAAGTGACATGATATGGCCATGAAATTGTGCTTTTGATCTCCATCTCCAAAGCACCGACATGATCTCCATCATCACCGGCATGACACCATGATCTCCATCATCATGATCTCCATCATCGTGTTTCCATCGGGGTTGTCACGCCAACCATGCTTCTACTACTATTGCTACCGCTTAGCGATAAAGTAAAGCATTACATAGCGCTTAATGAGTGACACGCAGGCCACATAATAATTAAAGACAACCCTATGGCTCCTGTCGGTTGCCGTATCAACATGCAAGTTGATATAAACTATTACAAAACATGATCATCTCATACATCAAATATATATCATCATGTCTTTGGCTATAACATATCACAACATACCCTACAAAAACAAGTTAGATGTCCTCTAATTTGTTGTTGCATGTTTTACGTGGCTGCTATGGGTATCTAGCAAGAATGATTCTTACCTACGCAAAACCACAATGGTGATATACAAGTTGCTATTTAACCTTCTACAAGGATCGCCTTTGTCGAATCCGATTCAACTAAGGTAGGAGAGACAGACACCCGCCAGCCATCGTATGCAACAAAGTTACATGTGAGTCGATGGAACCGGTCTCTCGTACGTGGACGAGTAAGGTTGGTTCGAGCTGCTTCATCCCACAATACCGCTGAATCAAGAAAAGACTAAGGAAGGAAACAATCTGAATATCAACGCCCACAAACTCCTTTGTGTTCTACTCGTGATGGCATCTACGCATAGACCTAGCTCATGATGCCACTGTTGGGGAACGTTGCATGGGAAACGAAAATTTACTATGCTTCACCAAGATCAATCTAGGAGATGAGCATCTACGAGAGGAGAGATTGGATCTACATACCCTTGTAGATCGCTAAGTGGGAAGCGTTAAGAAACGCAGTTGATGTAGTCGAACGTCTTCACGATCCAAATCGCAATCCGTCCCGCGATTCAATCACGATCTAGTGCCGAACGGACGGCACCTCCGCGTTCAACACACGTACAGCTCGATGACGTTCTCCGCCTCCTTGATCCAGCAAGTGAGGGCGGAGAGGTAGATGAGTTCTCCGGCTGCACGACGGCGTGGCGGCGGCGGTGGTGGAGCTAATCCGACAGAGCTTCGCTAAGCAAAACCGAGACCGTTCTAGTGGAGAAACTGATCTAGAGGGAGAGAGAGGCTGCGCCGTGGCTTAAGGTGTGGCTGCCCTCTATCCCCTCTAGTGTATATAGGGGCAAGGGGAGGGGGCTGCGCCCTAGGGTTTCCCCCCTAGGGGGGCCGGGGGCCAAGGGGAGGGGCGGCTGCCCTAGAGGTGGCTTGGCCCCCAAGTTAGGGTGGCGCCACCCCTAGGGTTGGCCCTCCGACCAGCCCAGCTGCATGGGCCTAGGTGGGGAGGTGCGCCCAGCCCACCAGAGGCTGGTGTGCACCCCTCACAGCCCATGTGGCCCCTCCGGGGCTCGTGGCTCCTTTCGGTGGACCCCCGGAACCCTTGCGGCACCCCCGGTACGCTACCGGTGACGCCCGAACTTTTTCCGGTGACCAACACGGAACTTCCCATATATCAATCTTTACCTCCGGACCATTTCGGAGCTCCTCGTCATGTCTGGGATCTCATCCGGACTCTGAACAATCTTCGGTCACCAACATACATAACTCAACAACACCAAATCGTCACCCAACGCTAAGTGTGCAGACCCTACGGGTTCGAGAACTATGCAGACATGACCGAGACACCTCTGTGGTCAATAACCAATAGCGGGACCTGGATGCCCATATTGGTTCCTACATATTCTATGAAGATCTTTATCGATCGAACCTCGATGTCAAGGATTCAGTTAATCCCGTACTCTGTTCCCTTTGTTCATCGATATGTTACTTGCCCGAGATTCGATCGTCGGTATCTCCATACCTAGTTCAATCTCGTTACCGGCAAGTCTCTTTACTCGTTCCGTAATACAAGATCATGTGGCTAACTCTTTAGTCACTTTGCTTGCAAGATCAATATGATGTTGTATTACCGAGTGGGCCCTGAGATACCTCTCCGTCACACGGAGTAACAAATCCCAATCTTGATCCATGCCAACTCAACAGACACCATCGGAGATACCTGTAGAGCATCTTTATAGTCACCTAGTTACGTTGCGACGTTTGATACACACAAGCTACTCCTCCGGTGGTAGTGAGTTGCATGATCTTATGGTCATATGAATAGATACTTGACATGCAGAAAACAATAGCAATAAACTTGACAAGATCATATGCTACGTTCATAGTTTGGGTCTTGTCCATCATATTATTCTCCTAATGATGTGATCCCATTATCAAATGACAACTCATGTCTATGGTTAGGAAACTTCGACCATCTTTGATCAACGAGCTAGTATATTAGAGGCTCACTAGGAACACAGTGTTGTCTATGTACCCACACATGTATTTGAGTTTCCAATCAATACAATTCTAGCATGGATAATAAACGATTATCATGAACAAGGAAATATGATAATAACCAATTTATTATTGCCTCTAGGGCATATTTCCAACAGAGCGTGCCGACGGCGATCACATCAACCTTGGAATCATTTCCCACGTGCATTGTCACTTCGTCCTTTGCCAGCCTCCGTCTATTCCGTAGTTCCCGTTTTGAGTTGCAAATGTGAGCAACCGAACCGGTATGAAATACCCAGGCAGAACAACGAGAGTTGGTAAGGTACACATCAATAACATGTATATCATATATACCTTGTTTGGTGTTGGCCGCCTTCTTGTCGGCTAGATACTTGGGGCAATTCCGCTTCCAGTGGCCAGTTCCCTTGCAATGAAAGCACTCTGTTTCCGGCTTGGGTCCAGCCTTGGGTTTCTTCATGGGAGGGGCAACTGCTTTGCCACTCTTCTTGGAGTTACCCTTCTTGCCCTTGCCGTTCTTCTTGAAACTAGTGGTTTTATTGACCATCAACACTTGATGCTCCTTCTGGATTTCTGACTCAGCGACTTTTA
The DNA here is from genome assembly GCA_039707655.1 of Elymus sibiricus. Lineage (NCBI taxonomy): Eukaryota > Viridiplantae > Streptophyta > Magnoliopsida > Poales > Poaceae > Elymus > Elymus sibiricus. The sequence continues at coordinate 130,566,895 of CM077667.1, forward strand.
GCATCGCAAATAGCTCGACGACTGATTTGTTCATCCCTTGCATGTTATAGTTCAACACAAAGCTCTTGTAGCTAGGTGGCTATAAAGATGCTCTTCTAGCTAGGTGGCAGTTATTGAAGAACTCTGTTAGTGATTGCCTCTGGCGGGAGAGTAATTCCCAACTCAGCCAGACGGTTGGGATACCCAGACATTCTGAGTATGTGTTCACTGACAGACCTGTTCTCCTCCATCTTGCAAGCATAGAACTTATCGGAGGTCTCATACCTCTCGATCCGGGCATTTTTCTCAAAAATAAACTTCAACTCCTGGAACATCTCATATGCTCCATGACGTTCAAAACGTCTTTGAAGTCCCGGTTCTAAGCCATACAACATAGCACACTGAACTATTGAGTAGTCATCCGAACGCGCCTGCCAGGCGTTCGCAACGTCTGCAGACGACACTAGAGCGGGTGGCGCATCGAGTGGTGCATCAAGGACATAAGCCTTTTGGGAAGCCGTGAGGATAATCCTCAAATTACGGGCCCAGTCTACAAAGTTACTTCCATCATCTTTCAGCTTGGCTTTCTCTAGGAACGCGTTGAAATTCAGGGGAGCTACTGTGTGAGCCATTGATCTACAACATAAATTTGCAAAGATTACTTAGACTATTGTTCAAGATTATGAGTTTAGTTAATCATATTACTCAAAACTCCCACTCAAATTGACATCCCTCCGGTCATCCGAGTGTTACATGATCCAAATTCACCAACCCAAGTCCGATCATCACGTGGCAGCGGGGTCCATAAGGAAACTAAGGGATATTAAGGCCTCCTTTCAATAGAGAACCGGAACAAAGCATTAACACACGGTGAATACATGAACTCCTCAAACTACGTTCATCACCGGAAAGTATTCCGACTATTGTCACTCCAGGGTTTGCGGATCAGAACACGTAATAGGTACCTATGACTAGCAAGATCGGATCAAGAACATAGATATAATGGTGATAAAATAAACGGTTCAGATCTGAAATCATGGCACTCGGGCCCTAGTGACAAACATTAAGCATGGCATAATCATAGCAACATAATCTCAGAACATAGTGGATACTAGGGATCAAGCCCTAACAAAACTAACTCGATTACATGATGAATCTCATCCAACTCCTCACCGACCAGCAAGCCTACGAAGGAATTACTCACTCCCAGTGGGGAGCATCATGGAATTGGCGATGGAGAAGGGTTGATGATGACGAAGACCGAAGATTCCCCTCTCTGAAGCCCCAAACGGGCTCCAGATCTGGCCTCCCGATGAAGAACAAGAGGTGGCGGCGGCTTCGTATCATAAAACGTGATGAAACTTTCTCCTCTATTTTTTTCTCCGAAAATAGGAATTTATAGTGCCAGAATTAGGGTCAGTGGGGCCATGAGGTGGGCACAACCCACCAGGGCGCGCCTGGGGGGCTGGCGTGCCCTGGTGTATCGTGCCCAGCCAGGGGCCCCCCTCCGGTGGTCCTTGGCTCCAGTATTTTTTATTTATTCTAAAATAAATCTCCAAAAAGTTTCGTCCAGTTCCGAGAAATTTTATTTCTGCACAAAAAACAACACCATGGTAGTTCTGCTGAAAACAGCGTCAGTCCGGGTTAGTTTCATTCAAATCATGCAAATTAGAGTCCAAAACAAGGGCAAAAGTGTGAGGAAAAGTAGATACCACGGAGACGTATCAACTCCCCCAAGCTTAACCCATTGCTTGTCCTCAAGCAATTCAGTTGACAAACTAAAAGTGATAAAGAAAAACTTTTACGAACTCTTTTGTTCTTGTTTACATATATATGCTTAAGTAGCACCCAGGTTTTCAGCAAACATTATGACTAACCATGCCTACAATAACTCTTAGAAATTATATTAACTCATATCAATGACATAAGCAACTAGCGAGCAATAATAAGATATCTCAAATGCCAACACTTTGTCAAAAAATCATGATACAATATGACAATAGTGGTATCTCGCTAGCCCTTTCTGAGACCGCAAAACATAAATGCACAGCACCTCCAAAGTTCAAGCGGCGACTAAACATTGTAATTCATGGTAGAAAAGATCCAGTCATGCTGCCCAACATCAACTATACACAATGCATGAGGATGACAATAGTGCTCTCAGGTTTGGTGTTTATTTGAGAAAGTGATGACTCAACATAAAAGTAAATAGATAGTCCCTTCGCAAAGGGAAGCATGGATTTGTAGAGGTGCCAGAGCTCAAAGCTTAAAACAGAGATAGATATAATTTTGGGAGGTACACCCTTCCTGTCAACGTTACGACCAAGAGTTATCAATATCTTCCATGCTAAACAAATTAGCGGCGGTTCCCAAGCGGTAAAAGTAAAGGTTTACTCCCCCTCCACAAACAATCACACTCCACGGCTAGCCGCGTCCATGGGTACCATCCAAACCAACAACATTCCTGGGGGAGTTTTGTTGAATTATTTCTGATTTTTGAATTCGGGACTGGGAATCCCTATTACCGCCCCTCTCGTGTAAGGACGAGTGAATAAACACTCATCATGAGAATAACCCGCTTAGCATGGAAGATACTGACCGCCCCCTGTCGCTCCATGAGCGGTCCAGGCACACAAAACAGATGTTCATTTGAATTTTAGAGATGGCACATGCAAATTTACTCTGGAACGGCAGGATAATACCGCATATAGGTAGATATAGTGGACTCATCTGGAATAACTTTGGTTTAAGGATTTTGATGCACAAGCAGTATTCCCGCTTAGTACAGGCGAAGGCTAGCAAATAGATTGAGAAGCGGCCAGCTAGAGTGCGAAAACGGTCATGAACATGCATTACATATAATAAACATTGACTACAAGCATGAGTAGGATATGTACACCATGAGCATAAATATCATGAAGGCTATGTTGGTTTTTGATTCAACTACATGCGTGTACATGTGCCAAGTCAAGCCACTTGAAACATTCAGAGGAGGATACCATATCATCATACTACATCATAATCATTTTAATGCATGTTGACATCCAAGATAAATCATTATCCACTCCTAGCTAATTAAGAATGGCAAGAACAACTATAATCTCTAATGGTCATTGCAAACATGTTTGATCATAATATGCTGAATCAAGGATACTAGGTTAAACATATTTACAAAAACAAAAACAAGTTGAGTTCATACCCGTTTTTCCCTGCCACAGTTAATTCATCAAATATCTTCATTATTGCCTTTCACTTGCATGAACGAATGATAAGAAAATAATAATAGTGCAAGAGTGCCGTGGACTAAGCTGGAATCTGCAACATTTTATTCAAGAGGAGAAGACAAGGCAAAATGGGCTCTCTGTTAGATTAACAATAGTGCATATGAGAGCCACTCAACATTTTCATCGTCGTCTTCTCCTTGTTACGACTCAAACAAAAGAAAAGAATTTCAGAGAAACACACTGAAATATTTTTGGAGTTTTTGGTTTTTCTTGAAGAAAGCAAATTAAAGAGGAAAAACAAAAATGAGAAAAACTATTTACACGGGAGAGCTCCCAACAAGCAAAAGAAGAAATGAGAAATATTTTTGGGTTTTCTTTCAATACTACAATTAAATTAGGCTAGAAAGAAAATCTGAAAAGAAGTAGGAAATATTTTTGGATTTTCTCAAAGTTTTTCAAACACACAAGAAGAAAGCGAGAAAACAAATTTAGCATGCATAATACAATGAAAAAGTGTGAACACCGACAACTGGAATGAAATGTGTGAACATGAATGTAATGTCGGTGGAAATACGTACTCCCCCAAGCTTAGGCTTTTGGCCTAGCTTGGTAATCACCACCCGTATAGATAATAATCTGAGTGATGGCTCACCGAGGCCCTTGGTGCAAACTCCTCGGCCCTCCTGGCAGCTTCAACCTCCGCATTGTACGCATGGGCCTCACTCTCAAGAACATAGTATCTTCCTCTACTGTGAAAATCAAAGAGAGCAGGAGCAGGCAAAGTGACAGGTACAACGTTTTTTTATTAAATCTCAAGTTATAGGTGTAGTTAGTGGCCATGCCCGTAAGGAACTTATGACGCTTCATGGCATCAAAGTCTAAATACTGAATAGGTAAGATGGGGTCATTAGGCCAAGGTGATACATTTAGTCTCTCTGCTACACGGGAGGCATAAATTCCTCCATAGAAATTACCACTAGCAGCATTGTGCTGCAATCTCCGTGCAACAATTGCTCCGAGATTATAACATTTATTTCCGGTTATGGCAGTGTGTATGTGACTTAAATCAGGAGCACACAGTGTGCTACAATCTTGTTTGCCTATGATACATTTGCCATTAAAGAGTGTGAAATATTGTATTGATGGGAAATGGATGCTCCTAATTCTCCCTTGTGTTACTCCCCTATCTTCACCATAGCAAAGATTTACCAAAAATGACTCGTACTCAGATTTCGTTGGTTCATCAAGGGAACCCCAATATGGAAGTTTGCATGTTTCACTAAACAATTCTAAAGGCATGGTGAAGGAACGGTCATAAAGGTTGAATGAAACTCTAGACTCATGAGGAAAATATTTAAATTTCTTTGTGAATGTTTTCGTGAGTTCGAGATGTTGAGGGCACTTATCTGCGATGAAGGGAACAAGCTCTGTGTTGTGGATAAATTGTTTAAATCCCCCCTTAATACCTGCACCTTCCATGAACTCGTCGCACGACCACAAGCATGATTTGGTGGTGGCATCTCGCATCGAGGTTTCACTTGGCTGAACATAAGATTGTCGAAACAAGCTTCCACTTGATGAGGCCTCCGAGGATCTCCTCCTCGAAGAACTCCTAAAGAATTGCATTTTTATTTGCGAACAAGTTTCTGAAATATTTTTGAGACACAAAATTTTGTCAACAAAACTTCGTGAAATTGATAGCAACTACTCCTAAGCATGCATAGAGGCCATATTGAGCATTCAACCTACTTAGAGCTCTAAGAATTCAACATGCAAGCTCATCTACAGCAGCACCAAGAGTAGCTAATTACTCTAAAAATAACCCACTAAATCACTAATTGGAGCAATGGAGGAGTCACATACCAAGTAGCAATCCCTCCAAACAGTTTCGGAAACGGAGCTTCGAGCAAAGAGATCGAAATCCGCAGGTTTGAGAGCAAGAACACGGGAATGGTGGCTGTGGTGATTTTTTCAGAGGTAGGGGATGATGTGGGCTAAAGAAGTAAGTGAGGGGGCCCCCGTGGGGGCCACAACCACCAGGGCGCGCCTAGGGGTGCTGGCGTGCCCTGGTGTCTTGTGGGCACCACGTGCACCCCCTCTGGTATTATTTGCACCAGAAATTTAGAAATATTCGGAAAAAAATCGTGTCAAATTTTCAGATCATTCTGAGAACTTTATCTTTGGGTCATTTTTTATTGCACGGAGAAAACAGAAAACAGGATAATCATGGCATTTTATTTTATTTGACTAACTAAAACAGAAAATAAAAGGTGGGAATAGAGAGTTGTGCTTACTAGATTCATCAACTTCATACCTCTCAAAAATGATCCATTAATAAGGTTGATCAAGTCTTATTAACAACCACTTCCGATTAGCATGAAACCGAAGAACTTTCGTAAAACACTAAGTTACCTCAATGGGGATGTGCATATCCCCAACAATAAGTATATCATATTTCTTTTTGGCAGAAGGTAGAGGTAATTGAAAACTTCCAATATTAATGGTCAGAGATTCTTCAATAACATTTATACCATTCACTTGGAATTGTTTCTTCAGAAAGTGCACCATGTGCTCATTACCATTGATATGAAAAGTGACTTTGCTTTTGTTGCAATCAATAACAGCCCCTGCAGTATTCAAAAAGGGTCTACCAAGGATAATCGACATGTTGTCATCCTCGGGCATCTCAAGAATAACAAAGTCCGTTAAGATAATAACATTTGCAACAACAACGGACACATCCTCACAAATACCGATAGGTATGGCAGTTGATTTGTCAGCCATTTGCAATGATATCTCAGTAGGTGTGAGTTTATTCAAATCAAGTCTTTTATATAAGGAGAAAGGCATAACACTAACACCGGCTCCCAAATCACACAAAGCAGTTTTGACATAGTTTCTTTTAATGGAGCAAGGTATAGTTGGTATTCCAGGATCTCCAAGTTTTTTAGGTACTGCATCCTTAAAAGAATAATTAGCAAGCATGGTGGAGATTTCAGCTTCAGGTATCTTTCTTTCATTAGTGATGATGTCTTTCATGTATTTTGCATAAGGGCCCATCTTTAAGATATCAGTTACGCGGGTACGCAAAAAGACTGGCCTAATCATTTCAGCAAAGCGCTCAAATTCTTCATCATCTTTTTTCTTAGATGGCTTAGGTGGAAATGGCATGGGTTTCTGAACCCAGGGCTCTCTTTCTTTACCATGTTTCCTGGCCACAAAGTCTCTTTTATCATAACGTTTATTTTTAGGTTGTGGGTTATCAAGATCAGCAGCAGGCTCTATTTCAACATCATTATCTGGTTCTCTATCATTGTTAGGTTGAGCATCTTCATGAACATCATCATTATCATTTTCATTATCGCTAGGGGAATGTTCATTACCAGACTGAGTTTCAGCATCAAAAATAGAGGCATCATTATTATCAGGAGGTTTTCGTATCTCAGGTTCACTAGAGGTATGCAGAGTCCTATCATTTTTCTTTTTATTTTTCTTTTTAGAAGGACTAGGTGCATCAGTATTAATTCTCTGAGAGTCTTGTTCAATTCTTTTAGGATGACCTTCAGGATAAAGTGGTTCTTGGGTCATTCTACCTCCTCTAGTTACTACTCTAGCAGCAAAATCATTCATGTTATTATTCATTTCATCAAGCAATTCTTTTTGAGACTTAGCAAATTGTTCTAACTGAGTTTGAACCATAGAGGCATCCTTCCCTACACCTCTAACATCATTACAGATTCTAAATAGCAAGTCACTCAAGCGAGCAATCATATCAGAGTTATATTTCAATTGTTTCAGGACATGTGCATTGAAATGATCTTGCTTCATAATATAGTTATCAAACTCATATAAGCACTGACTAGGATGTTTATTGTGAGGGATATCACCTTCATCAAACTTTAATAAAGAATTTACCTTTACCACCTGTGGAGGTAGTGGTGTGTCAAGGCCATGTATTTCTTCAATAGGTGTTAAATTCTTGAAATCCTCATCTTTAATACCTTTTTCTTTCATAGATTTCTTTGCCTCTTGCATATCTTCAGGACTGAGAAATAAGATACCCCTCTTCTTCGGAGTGGGTTTAGGCGGTGGTTTAGGAAGAGTCCAATCATCATAATTCTTCAATATGTTGTTCAATAATTCCTCAGCTTGTTCAACAGTTCGTTCCCTGAAAACACAACCAGCACAACTATCTAGGAAGTCCCTAGAAGCATCGGTTAGTCCATTATAGAAGATATCAAGTATTTCATTTTTCTTGAGAGGGTGATCAGGCAAAGCATTAAGCAACTGGAGAAGCCTCCCCCAAGCTTGTGGGAGACTCTCTTCTTCAATTTGCACAAAATTAAATATTTCCTGTAAGGCAGCTTGTTTCTTTTGAGCAGGAAAATATTTTTCCGAGAAATAGTAAATCATATCCTGGGGACTATGCACACAACCAGGAGTAAGAGTATTGTACCATGTCTTAGCATCACCCTTTAATGAGAACGAAAATAACTTAAGAATATAATAGTAACGAATCTTCTCATCATGAGCAAAGAGGGTGGCTATATCATTTAGCTTAGTAAGGTGTGCCACTACAGTTTCAGTTTCATAGCCATGGAAAGGATCAGATTCAACCAAAGTGATTAACTCTGGGTCGAAAGAGAATTCATAATCCTTATCGATAACAAAGATAGGTGAAGTAGAAAACTTAGGATCACATTTCATTCTAGCATTCAAAGTCTTTTCCTTATACTTGCGTAGCAATTTCTTAAGATCATTTCTATCCTTGCAAGAAAGAATTTCTCTAGTTACCTCCTCATCCATAACATAACCTTCAGGTATCTTAGGCATTTCAAATCAAGGAGAACTAGGACTAATATGTGTTTCATAGTCGTCATCAGTTTCATAGGCTTCATCAGTTTCAGTAGTTTCATTCTCTTTAACTCTGGCAATTTCTCATCAAGAAATTCTCCTAGTGGCACATTATAATCAAGCATGGTACTAGCATCATCATAAGCATCATTCATAGTAGAAGTAGCATCATCACTAACTTGCGACATATCAGGATTACTAGCATGTGGTGGTGTTGCAAGCTTACTCATAACAGAAGGTGAATCAAGTGCAGAGCTAGATGGCAGTTCCTTACCTCCCCTCATCTTAGAGGGAAAAATCTTGGTCTTTGGATCCTTCAGATTCTTCATAGTGATCAATTGATATAAATCCCAAGTGACTCAACAAATATAGCTATGCTCCCCGGCAACTGCGCCAGAAAAAGGTCTTGATAAGCCACAAGTATAGGGGATCGCAACAGTTTTCGAGGGTAGAGTATTCAACCCAAATTTATAGATTCGACACAAGGGGAGCCAAATAATATTTGAGAGTATTAGCAGCTGACTTGTCAATTCAACCACACCTGGAGATTAAATATCTGCAGGAGAGTGATCAGTAGCATAGTAGTATGATAGTTTGATAGTAGCAGTAACAGTAACAACAACGGTAGCAGTGATAGCAATAGTTTTGTAGCAATTGGAACAGTAGCAACAGCAGTAGTAACTTAGCAAGAACAATAAGTGGAAAACTCGTAGGCACTGGATCGGTGAACTCATTGGATGATATTCATCATATAACAGTCGTAACCTAGGGCAACACAGAACTAGCTCCAGTTCATAAATGTAATGTAGGCATGTATTCCGTAAATAGTCATACATGCTTATGGAAAAGAACTTGCATGTCATCTTTTGTCCTACCCTCCCATGGCAGCAGGGTCCATAAGGAAACTAAGGGATATTAAGGCCTCCTTTTAATAGAGAACCGGAACAAAGCATTAAAACATGGTGAATACATGAACTCCTCAAACTACGGTCATCACCGGAAAGTATCCCGACTATTGTCACTCCGGGGTTTGTGGATCAGAACACGTAATATTTGCATATGACTATCAAGATCGGATCAAGAAAATAGATATAATGGTGATAACATAAACGGTTCAGATCTGAAATCATGGCACTCGGGCCCTAGTGAGGAGCAATAAGCATGGCATAATCATAGCAACATCAATCTCAAAACATAGTGGAGATACTGGGGATCAAGCCGACCAGCAAGCCTACGAAGGAATTACTCACTCCCGGTGGGGAGCATCATGGAATTGGTGATGGAGAAGGGTTGACGATGACGAAGACCAAAGATTCCCCTCTCCGGAGCCCCAAATGGGCTCCAGATCTGGCCTCCCGATGAAGAACAGGAGGTGGCGGCGGCTCCGTATCGTAAAACGCGATGAAACTTTCTCCTCTATTTTTTTCTCCGAAAATAGGAATTTATAGTGCCGGAATTAGGGTCAGTGGGGCCACGAGGTGGGCACAACCCACCAGGGCACGCCTGGGGGGGCAGGCGCGCCCTGGTGTATCGTGCCCAGCCAGGGGACCCCCTCCGGTGGTCCTTGGCTCCAGTATTTTTTATTTATTCTAAAATAAATCTCCAAAAAGTTTTGTCCTGTCCTGAGAACTTTTATTTCTGCACAAAAAATAACACCATGGTAGTTCTGCTGAAAATAGCGCCAGTCCGGGTTAGTTTCATTCAAATCATGCAAATTAGAGTCCAAAACAAGAGAAAAAGTGTGAGGAAAAGTAGATACGACGGAGACGTATCAAGGCCATGTATGTACATGCTCGGCTCGTCAAGTTTAACCCGAGGGTTCCGCATATGCAAAACTGTCTTGCACCCGTTGTATGCGAACGTAGAGTCTATCGCACCCGATCATCATGTGGTGCCTCGAAACGACGAACTTTCGCAACAGTGCACACTCGGGGAGAACACAATTTTATCTTGAAATTTTAGTGAGGGGTCACCTTATAATGCTACCGTCGTCCTAAGCAAAATAAGATGCATAAAAGGACTAACATCACATGCAAACCATAAGTGACATGATATGGCCATGAACTTGTGCTTTTGATCTCCATCTCCAAAGCACCGGCACGATCTCCATCGTCACCGGCATAACACCATGATCCCCATCATCATGATATCCATCATCATGTTGCCATCGGGGTTGTCGCGCCCACCATGCTTCTACTACTATCTCTACCGCTTAGCGATAAAGTAAAGCATTACTTAGCGCTTAATGAGTGACATGCAGGCCACATAATAATTACAGACAACCTTATTGTTGGGGAACGTTGCATGGGAAACAAAAAATTTCCTACGCACACGCAAGATCTATCCATGGTGATGAGCATCTACGAGAGGGAGACTGGATCTACATACCCTTGTAGATCGCTAAGCGGGAAGCGTTAAGAAACACGGTTGATGTAGTAGAACGTCTTCGCGATCCAAATCGCTAGCCGTCCCGCGATCCGATCACGATCTGTCTCGCGATTCAATCATGAACCGTCCCGCGATGCAATCACGGTCCTTCCGATCTAGCGCCGAACGGACGGCACCTCCGCGTTCAGCACATGTACAGCTTCATGACGATCTCCGCCTTCTTGATCCAGCAAGAGGGAGCGGAGAGGTAGATGAGTTCTTCGGCAGCACAACGGCGTGGTGGCGGTGGTGGTGAACTAATCCGGCAGGGCTCCGCCGAGCTCCGCCGTACTAATCTAGAGGAGAAACGATCTAGAGGAAGAAGTGGGCAGCATGTGGCAATTAGGGTTGGGGCTGCCCTCAAATCCTCTAGTATATACAGGAGGAAGGGAGGGGAGGAGGCAGCCTCAAACCCTCCACAAGGAGGATTCGGCCGAACCACCTTAAGGAGGTGGAATCCACCTCCTACTAGGAGGTGGATTCGTTTTAGGAAGGTGTCCTACTCCTTCCAACCTCCACCTTTTTCCTCTTGGGCGCATGGGCCTCCATGGGGTCGGCTGCCCAGCCCACCAGGGGCTGGTGCGCCACCTCTTGGGCCCATGTGCCCCCCGGGGTGGGTGGGCCCCACCCGGTGGACCCCCGAAACCCATTCGTCACTCCCAGTACACTACCAAAAGTACCCGAAACTTTTCCGGAACCCAAATACCACTTTCCTATATATCAATCTTTACCTCCGGACCATTTCGGAGCTCCTCATGACGTCCAGGATCTCATCCGGGACTCCGAACAACCTTCGGTCACCAACATACATAAATCAATACTACCGAAACGTCACCGAACCTTAAGTGTGCAGACCCTGCGGGTTCGAGAACTATGCAGACATGACCGACACCTCTACGGTCAATAACCAATAGTGGGACATGGATGCCCATATTGGTTCCTACATATTCTACGAAGATCTTTATCGGTTGAACCTCTATGTCAGGGATTCAATTAATCCCGTATGATGTTCCCTTTGTTCTTCGGTATGTTACTTGCCCGAGATTCGATCGTCGGTATCTCTATACCTAGTTCAATCTCGTTATCGGCAAGTCTCTTTACTCGTTCCGTAATAAAAGATCCCATGGCTAACTCTTTAGTCACTTTGCTTGCAAGGCTTATTGTGATGTTGTATTACCGAGTGGGCCCTGAGATACCTCTCCGTCACACGGAGTAACAAATCCCAGTCTTGACCCATGCCCACTCAACAGACACCCTCAGAGATACCTGTAGAGCATCTTTATAGTCACCCAGTTACGTTGCGACGTTTGATACACACAAGGTATTCCTCCGGTGTCAGTGAGTTGCATGATTTCATGGTCATAGGAACATATACTTTGACATGCAGAAACAATAGCAATAAACTGACACGATCATATGCTACGTTCATAGTTTGGGTCTTGTCCATCACATCATTCTCCTAATGATGTGATCCCATTTATCAAATGACATCTCATGTCTATGGCTAGGAAACCTTGACCATCTTTGATCAACGAGCTAGTCTATTAGAGGCATACTAGGGACACAGTGTTGTCTATGTACCCACACATGTATATGAGTTTCCAATCAATACAATTATAGCATGGATAATAAACGATTATCATGAACAAGGAAATATAATAATAACCATTTTATTATTGCCTCTAGGGCATATTTCCAACAGTCTCCCACTTGCACTAGAGTCAATAATCTAGCTCACATCACCATGTGATTAACATTGTAATGAATCTAACACCCAATGAGTTCTGGGGTTCGATCAAGTTTTGCATGTGAGAGAGGTTCTAGTCAACGGTCTGCAACATTCAGATCCGTGTGTTCTTCGCAAATCTATTTGTCATACTACAGATGCTACCACGCTCCACTTGGAGCTATTCCAAATGGCTGATCCACTATACGTATCCGGATTGCTACTCAGAGTCATCCGGATAGGTGTCAAAGCTTGCATCGACGTAACCCTTTACGACGAACTCTTTATCACCTCCATAACCGAGAAACATTTCCTTAGTCCTCTAGTTACTAAGGATAATTTTGACCGTTGTTCAGTGATCCACTCCTGGACCACTCTTGTACCCCTTGACAGACTCATGGCAAGGCACACACCAGGTGCGGTACACAGCATGGCATACTATACAGAGCCTATGGATAAGGCATAGGGGATGACCTTCGTCCTTTCTCTTTCTTCTGCCGTGGTCGAGCTTTGAGTCTCACTCAACTCCACACCTTACAAATCAGGCAAGTACTATTTCTTTGACTGATCCATTTTGAACTCTTTCAAAATCTTGTCAAGGTATGTACTCATTGAAAGTTTTATCAAACGTCTTGATCTATCTCTATAGATCCTGATGCCCAATATTTAAGTAGCTTCATTTCCGGTTTTCCTTTGAAAAACTTCTTTTCAAACAACCCTTTATGCTTTCCAGAAATTCTACATCATTTCTGCTCAACAATATGTCATCCACATATACTTATCAGAAATTCTATAGTGCTCCCACTCACTTTATTGTAAATACAAGTTTCTCATAAACTTTGTATAGACCCAAAAACTTTGATCACCTCATCAAAGCGTATATTCCAACTCTGAGATGCTTGCTCCGGTCCATAGAAGGATTGCTGGAGCTTGCATACATTTTAGCATCCTTAGGACTGACAAAACCTTCCGGTTGTATCACATACAACCTTTCCTCAAGGAAACCGTTAAGGAAATGATGTTTTGACATCCATCTGCCAGATTTCATAATCGAAAAATGCAGCAACTGCTAACATAATTCCAACAGACTTTAGCATCGCTACGGGTGAGAAAGTCTCATCGTAGTCAACTCCTTGAACTTTGTCAGAAACTTCTTTGCGACAAGTCGACCTTTATAAATGGTGACATTTACCATCAGCGTCTGTCTTCTTCTTAAAGGTCCATTTGTACTCAACAGCCTGCCGTTTAACGGGCAAGTCTACCAAAGTCCATACTTGGTTTTCATATATGGATCCTTTCTCGGATTTCATGGCTCCTAGCCATTTGTTGGAATCCGGGCCCACCATCGCTTCTTCATCGCTCGTAGGTTTACTGTTGTCTAACAACATGACCTCCAAGACAGGATTGCTGTACCACTTAGGAGCGGTACGATTCCTTGTCGTCCTACGAGGCTCAGTAGTAACTTGATCTAAAGTTTCATGATCATCATCATTAGCTTCCTCTTCATTTGGTGTAGGTGTTGCAGATACATCTTTCTGCGTCGTGCTACCATCCAACTGAAGTGACGGTTCAATAACCTCATCAAGTTCTACCTTCCTCCCACTCAATTCTTTCGAGAGAAACCTTTTCTCGAGAAAGGACCCATTTTAAGCAACAAACACTTTGCCCTTGGATCTGAGATATAAGGTATACCCAACTGTTTCCTTAGGGTATCTTATGAAGATGCACTTTTCCGCTTTGGGTTCGAGCTTATCAGTCATAAGCGTCGCATTCCCAAACTTTGAGAAATGACAGCTTAGGTTTCTGCCAAACCAAATTTCATACGGTGTCATCTCAACGGACTTAGATGGTGCCCTATTTTAAAGTGAATGTATTTGTCTCTAATGCATAACCCCAAAACGTTAGTGGAAAAACGATAAGAGACATCATAGTACGCACCATATCCAATAGAGCACGACTACGACGTTCGGACACACCATCACACTATGGTGTTCCAGGTGGCGTGAGTTGTGAAACAACTTCCACATTGTCTTAAGTTGTATACCAGACTCGTAACTCAGATATTTACCTCCACGACCATATCGTAGACATTTTATCTTCTTGTCACGATGATCTCAAACTTCACTCTGAATTTATTTGAACTTTTCAAACGTTTCAGACTTGTGTTTCATTAAGTAAATATCCCCATATCTACTCAAATCATCAGTGAAGGTAAGAAAATAGCGATATCCACTGCACGCTTCAACACTCATTGGATCGCTACATCAACATGTATCATTTCCAATAAGTCGCTTGCCCGCTCCATCATATCGGAAAACGGGGTCTTAGTCATCTTGCCCAAGAGGCATGGTCCGCATGTCTCAACCGATTCAAAATCGAGTGAGTCAAAAGATCCAACAGCATGGAGTTTCTTCATGCGCTTTACACCAATATGACCTTGGCGGCAGTGCCACAAGTATGTGGTACTATCATTATTAACTTTGCATCTTTTGGCATCAATGAACATGTGTATTACTACGATCGAGATTCAATGAACCATTCACATTGGGTGCATGACCATTGAAGGTATTATTCATGTAAACAGAATAACCATTAATCTCTAACTTAAATGAATAACCGTATTGCAATAAACACGATCTAATCACGTTCATGCTCAACGCAAACACCAAATAACATTTATTTAGGTTCATCACTAATCCCGAAGGTAGAGAGAGCGTGCGATGGTGATCACATCAACCTTGGAAACACTTCCAATACACATCATCACCTCGCCCTTAGCTAGTCTCCGTTCATTCCGTAGCTTTTATTTCGAGTTACCAACATTTAGCAACTGAACCGGTATCTAATACCCAGGTGCTACTAGGAGTACTAGCAAGGTACACATGCATAAAACATATATCAAATATACTTCTGTTGATGTTTCCAGCCTTCTTATCTACCAAGTATCTAGGGTTGTTCCGCTTTAGCGACCGTTCTCCTCATAATAGAAGCACTCAGTCTCGGGTTTGGGTTCAACCTTGGGTTTCTTTACTGGAGCAGCAACTGGCTTGCCATCCATGAAGTTTCCCTCCTTGCCCTTGCCCTTCTTGAAACTAGTGGTTTTACAAACCATCAACACTTGATGCTCCTTCTTGATTTCTACCTTCACGGTGTCAAAAATCGTGAATAGCTCGGGGATCATTATATCCATCCCTAGCATTTCATAGTTCATCACAAAGCTCTAGCAGCTTTGTGGCAGTGTCTTGGAGAACTATATCAACCACTATCTTATCTGGAAGATCAACTCCCACTCGATTCAAGCGATTGTAGCACCCAGACAATCTGAGCACATCCTCACCGATTGAGCTATTCTCCTTCATCTTGCAGGCAAAGAATCTTGTTGGAGGTCTCATACCTCTCAACACGGGCACGAGCCTGAGATCCCAATTTCAGCTCTTAGAACATCTCATATGTTCTGTGATGTTCAAAACGTTTTGGAGCCTCAATTCTAAGCCGTAATGCATGACGGACTGAACTATCAAGTAGTCATCAAAACGTGCCTGTCAGATGTTCATAACATCTACAGACAACGCTTGAGGGGGTGGCGCACCGAGCGGTGCATTAAGGACATAAGCCTTCTGTGCAGCAATGAGGACAATCCTCAGATCACAGACCCAGTCCGCATTATTGCTACCATCATCTTTCAATTCTATTTTCTCTAGGAACGTATAAAAACAGGGGAGCTACAGCGCGAGCTGTTGATCTACAATATAATTTGCAAAGTCACTTTGACCATGTTCAAGATAATGAGTTCAATTAATCATATTATTTAAGAACTCCCACTCAAATCAACATCCCTTAGGTTTTCTAAGTGTGACATGATCCAAATCCACCAACCCAAGTCCGATCATCACGTGAGATGAGGTGGTTTCAATGGTGAACATCTCCATGTTGATCATATCTACTATATGACTCATGTTCGACCTTTCGGTCTCTTGTGTTCCGAGGCCATGTCTGTACATACTAGGCTCGTCAAGTTTAACCCGAGTGTTCCGCATGTGCAACACTGGCTTGCACCCGTTGTATGCGAACGTAGAGTGTATCACACCCGATCATCACGTGGTGTCTCAAAACGACGAACTTTCGCAACGGTGCACACTCGGGGAGAACACAATTTTATCTTGAAGTTTTAGTGAGGGATCACCTTATAATGCTACCATCGTCCTAAGAAAAATAAGATGCATAAAAGGATTAACATCACATGCAAATCATAAGTGACATGATATGGCCATGAACTTGAGCTTTTGATCTCCATCTCCAAAGCACCGGCATGATCTCCATCGTCACCGGCATGACACCATGATCTCCATCACCTTGATCTCCATCAACGTGTCGCCATGAGGTTGTCGTGCCAACTGTTGCTTCTACGACTATTGCTAACTCATAGCGATAAAGTAAAGCAAAACAGCGAAAATAAATTAAAGACAACCCTATGGCTCCTGCCGGTTGCCGTACTCATCGACATGCAAGTCGTGATATTCTATACAAAACATGATCATCTCATACATCACATATATCTCATCATGTAATTGGCCATATCACATCACAACATACCCTGCAAAAACAAGTTAGACGTCCTCTAATTGTTGTTAAATGTTTTACATGGCTGCTACGGGTATCTAGCAAGAACGATTCTTACCTACGCAAAAACCACAACGGTGATACACAAATTGCTATTCAACCTTCTCAAGGACCACCTTTGTCGAATCCGATCCAACTAAAGTGGGAGAGACAGACACCCGCCAGCCATCTTTATGCAACAAAGTCACATGTCAGTTGATGGAACCGGTCTCTCGTAAGCATACGAGTAAGGTTGGTCCGGGCTGCTTCATCCCACAATACCGATGAATCAAGAAAAGACCAAGGGAGGAAGCAATCTGAGCATCAACGCCCACAAACTCCTTTGTGTTCTACTCGTGATCTCATCTACGCATAGACCTGGCTCATGATGCCACTGTTGGGGAACGTTGCATGGGAAACAAAAAAAATTCCTACGCACACGCAAGATCTATCCATGGTGATGAGCATCTACGAGAGGGAGAGTGGATCTACATACTCTTGTAGATCGCTAAGCGGGAAGCGTTAAGAAACGCGGTTGATGTAGTCGAACGTCTTCGCGATCCAAATCGCTAGCCGTCCCGCGATACGATCACGATCCGTCCCGCGATTCAATCACGAACCGTCCCGCGATCCAATCACGGTCCTTCCGATCTAGCGCCGAACGGACGGCACCTCCGCGTTCAGCACACATACAGCTTGATGACGATCTCCGCCTTCTTGATCTAGCAAGAGGGAGCGGAGAGGTAGATGAGTTCTCCGGCAGCACAACGGCGTGGTGGCGGTGGTGGTGAACTAATCCGGCAGGGCTTTGCCGAGCTTCGCCGAACTAATCTAGAGGAGAAACGATCTAGAGGAAGAAGTGGGCAGCACATGGCAATTAGGGTTGGGGCTGCCCTCAAATCCTCTAGTATATATAGGAGGAAGGGAGGGGAGGAGGCAGCCTCAAACCCTCCACAAGTAGGATTCGGCCGAACCACCTCAAGGAGGTGGAATCCACCTCCTACTAGGAGGTGGATTCGTTTTAGGAAGGTGTCCTACTCCTTCCAACCTCCACCTTTTTCCTCTTGGGTGCATGGGACTCCATGGGGTCGGCTGCCCAGCCCACCAGGGGCTGTTGCGCCACCTCTTCGGCCCATGTGGCCCCCGGGGTGGGTGGGCCCCACCCGGTGGACCCCCGGAACCCATTCGTCATTCCCGGTACACTACCGAAAGTACCCAAAACTTTTCCGGAACCCAAATACCACTTTCCTATATATCAATATTTACCTCCGGACCATTCCGGAGCTCCTCGTGACGTCCGGGATCTCATCCGGGACTCCGAACAACCTTCGGTCACCAACATACATAACTCAATACTACTGAAACCTCACCGAACCTTAAGTGTGCAGACCCTGCGGGTTCGAGAACTATGCAGACATGACCGAGACACCTCTACGGTCAATAACCAATAGCGGGACCTGGATGCCCATATTGGTTCCTACATATTCGACGAAGATCTTTATCGGTTGAACCTCTATGTCAAGGATTCAATTAATCCCGTATGATGTTCCCTTTGTTCTTCAGTATGTTACTTGCCCGAGATTCGATCGTCGGTATCTCTATACCTAGTTCAATCTCGTTATCGGCAAGTATCTTTACTCGTTCCGTAATACAAGATCCCGTGGCTAACTCTTTAGTCACTTTGCTTGCAAGGCTTATTTTGATGTTGTATTACCGAGTGGGCCCTGAGATACCTCTTCGTCACACGGAGTAACAAATCCCAGTCTTGATCCATGCCCACTCAACAGACACCCTCGGAGATACCTGTAGAGCATCTTTATAGTCACCCAGTTATGTTGCTACGTTTGATACAGACAAGGTATTCCTCCGGTGTCAGTGAGTTGCATGATCTCATGGTCATAGGAACAGATACTTTGACATGCAGAAACAATAGCAATAAACTGACACGATCATATGCTACGTTCATAGTTTGGGTCTTGTCCATCACATCATTCTCCTAATGATGTGATCTCGTTTATCAAATGACATCTCATGTCTATGGCTAGGAAACCTTGACCATCTTTGATCAACGAGCTAGTCTATTAGAGGCAAACTAGGGACATAGTGTTGTCTATGTACCCACACATGTATATGAGTTTCCAAGCAATACAATTATAGCATGGATAATAAACGATTATCATGAACAAGGAAATATAATAATAACCATTTTATTATTGCCTCGAGGGCATATTTCCAACACTTATGGCTCCTGCCGGTTTCCGTATCAACATGCAAGTTGATATAAACTATTACAAAACATGATCATCTCATACATCAAATATATATCATCATGTCTTTGGCCATATCATATCACAACATACCGTGCGAAAACAAGTTAGACGTCCTCTAATTTGTTGTTGCATGTTTTACGTGGCTGCTATGGGTATCTAGCAAGAACGATTCTTACCTACGCAAAACGACAACAGTGATATGCAAGTTGCTATTTAACCTTCTACAAGGACCGCCTTTGTCGAATCCGATTCAACTAAGGTGGGAGAGACAGACACCCGCCAGCCATCTTATGCAAAAAAGTTACATGTCAGTCGATGGAACCGGTCTCATGTACGTGGACATGTAAAGTTGGTCCGGGTCGCTTCATCCCACAATACCGCTGAATCAAAATAAGACTAAGGAAGGAAGCAATCTGAATATGAACGCCCACAAACTCCTTTGTGTTCTACTCGTCATGTCATCTACGCATAAACCTGGCTCTGATACCACTGTTGGGGAACGTTGCATGGGAAACAAAAAAATTCCTACGCTTCACCAAGATCAATCTAGGAGATGAGCATCTACGAGAGGAGAGTTCGGATCCACACACCCTTGTAGATCGCTAAGCGGGAAGTGTTAAGAAACGCGGTTGATGTAGTCGAACGTCTTCACGATCCAAATCGCAATCCGTCCCGTGATCCAATCACGATCTAGTGCCGAGCGGACGGCACATCCGCGTTCAGCACACGTACAGCTCGATGACGTTCTCCGCCTCCTTGATCCAGCAAGCGAGGGCGGGGAGATAGATGAGTTCCCCGGTGGCACGACGGCGTGGCGACGGTGGTGCTGGAGCTGATCCGGCAGAGCTTCGCTAAGCAAAACCGAACCGATCTAGAGGAGAAACGATCTATGAGGGAGGGAGAGGTTGCGCCGTGGCTTAAGGTGTTGCAGCCCTCCCTCCCCTCACATATATATAGGGGGAGAGGAGGAGGGGGCCGGTGCCCTAGGGTTCCCATCCCTAGGGGGCGGCGGCCTAGATGAGGCCGGCGGCCAAGGGGGGTGCCTTGGCCCCCAAGGCAAGTGATGCGGCCCCCCCTTGCGGCCAACCCTAGCCCCTAGCCGCATGGGCCTTAGGTGGGAGGGGCGGCCAGCCCACCAGGGGCTGGTGCGCCCCCTCTCAAAGCCCCTCCGGGGCAGGTGGACCCCCCCGGTGGACCCCCGGAACAGTTCCGGCATCTCCGTCATAAAACCGGTAGGTCCCGGAACTTTTTCGGAACTCGAATACCAACATCCTATATATCAATCTTTACCTCCAGACAATTCCGGAACTCCTCGTGACGTCCGGGATCTCATCCGGGACTCCGAACAACTTTCGGTCACCAACATATATAACTCAACAATACCTAATCGTCACCGAACGTTAAGTGTGCAGACCCTGCGGGTTCGAGAACTATGCAGACATGACCGAGACACCTCTACGGTCAATAACCAATAGCGGGACCTGGATGCCCATATTGGTTCCCACACATTCTACGAAGATCTTTATCGGTCGAACCACGACGTCAAGGATTCAGTTAATCCCGTACTCTGTTCCCTTTGTTCACCGGTATGTTACTTGCCCGAGATTCGGCCGTCGGTATCTCCATACCTAGTTCAATCTCGTTACTGGCAAGTCTATTTACTCGTTCCGTAATACAAGATCCTATGGCTAACTCTTTAGTCACTTTGCTTGCAAGCTCAATATGATGTTGTATTACCGAGTGGGCCCCGAGATACCTCTCCGTCACACGGAGTAACAAATCCCTGTCTTGATCCATGCCAACCCAACAGACACCCTCGGAGATACCTGTAGAGCACCTTTATAGTCACCCAGTTACGTTGCGACGTTTGATACACACAAGGTACCCCTCCAGTGTCAGTGAGTTGCATGATCTCATGGTCATAGGAACAGATACTTGACATGCAGAAAACAATAGCAATAAACTTAACACGATCATATGCTACGTTCATAGTTTGGGTCTTGTCCGTCACATCATTCTTCCAGTGATGTGATCCCGTTATCAAATGACAACTCATGTCTATGGCCAGGAAACCTTGACCATCTTTGATCAACGAGCTAGTCCTGTAGAGGCTCACTAGGGACATAGTGCTGTCTATGTATCCACACATGTATTTCAGTTTCCAATCAATACAATTCTAGCATGGATAATAAACAGTTATCATGAACAAGGAAATATGATAATAACCAATTTATTATTGCCTCTAGGGCATATTTCCAACATTCACATGTCTATTATCACCATAATGAACGGAAAGCTTCAAGCATGTGATCTCTTTGTGATGCTCCACTTGAACTTCCACGCCTCAACCGTGATGACGATCACAACTTGATGTCATCCTCTTCCTTTTGATGCATGCCCATGGAAACATACCTAACCCCACAAAGTACACTCACAAAGATAATGGGTTAGTACACAAAGCATAATGGACAATACTTGCCATACCATAATATCACTTGATCCCACTTAGTACATCTTCTATGCTTTGTGTGTTGACCAACTTGAATCACTCTTTGCCTTAGTCTTGATCAACCTTGTATCTTATCTTCTCTCTTCATAAAGATGATGCCTTGAAGGTAACCATGAGTATTTCCACAATCTTCTTCTTCAAGACATGCTTGCAATGAGCTCAAGTCTTACATGACCAATCTTTGGATAAATCCTTCAATACCACCTTGATCATCACATAAACTCCTTGAAACCAACAAATGGACTTCAAGAAATGCCTATGGACAAATCCTTTAAGTAAAACTCAAAGCAACCGTTAGTCCATAGGGATGTCATCAATTACCAAAACCACACATGGAGAAATGTGCTCTAATAGAGGCGTCCGTCGGCCGGCCGGTATTCCGGGCGATTCCTCATGGGACTCCATCGTCAGTCCTACGCGGCGGACGCGCCCGGACGAGCCTTGGTGGCCCCATATCCGCTTCATATTTGGGCTGGATATGAGGGATGCCGGTCTTCCCGAGCGTTTGAGACCCGTCTAAGGCGCCCGTCTGAGTCAGATTTTCGGGACCGGTCAATGATCGGACGGGCCGCCCGATCGTTTGAGGCCGGTTTAGGCGCCCGACTGTAGATGCTCTAAATAAGATCCCCGTCTGCTTATGATCTCGACAATACTTTGCAACAGAAAAGAGATTTCTCTCGGTTTTCTTAACGAAACAAATATAGATGTTCACAATAACGGATAAAGATTTTTTTAAAAGACGGTATCATACACATGGGACGTGCGAACCAAAGAAGGGCATCCTGGCTCGCAAGATTTTGGTCACGAGTGATTGCCAACAAACGGTCAGAGGTCTAAGGGAAGGCACTATGGGTACTTATGCTCATATCCGCATGTCATATATAGGGGAGAGCAAAATGTTCTAGAGTGCAAACATTATCTACAAGCGGCGATCGACAAATGCTGAAGCTCGCTCCCCCAATCCTCAAGCGAATCTCCAAGTTAATCCGAGTTTTCCTCTGGTTTGGCCACAAGGACGCCAACACGGGCTGCTGCCCGGTGTCCTGGTCTCGCATCTGCCGACCTCTAGAACAGGGTTGCCTCGCCATCCATGACCTCCAGCGCACCAGTGTGGGGCTGCACACTCGATGGCTCTGGCTCCAGACCACTGATCCCGACCGCCCATGGAGGCATCTGCACCTGTCACGCGATCGCGAGACCATGGAATTATTCCGGGCTTCCACCTCCTAGACACTTGTAAATGGCAACTCATGTCATTTTTGTCTCGACCACTGGCTTCACGGTCAGTCCATCTCGGAGATCGCGCCCACACTCCTCAACCTTGTCCTGCACCGACGGCGTAAAGGTGGGGTGGTAAGCGAGGCCATAAGCAATAACACTTGGATCGCTAATATCCATTGCACCCTCAGCCTTGTGGCTGTCGTTGAGTACGTCGAGCTCTGGCGTAAAATTCAGGGAATCTCCTTATCCATCGACCCTGACAAGCTTTCCTGGAAGTGGTCATCCTCTGGTGCTTACACAACTAGCTTTTGCTACCGATTTCAATGACTCCACCATGGCTCCCTTCTGGCGCTTGATCTGGAAAAGCTGAGCTCCATCGAATGCCAAGATCTTCCTCTGGCTCGTTTCCCTCAACCGTTGCTGGTCGGCCAACCGCCACGCGCGCTACGGTTTGCCCCACAACCCCATCTACAGTCTTCGCAGCCAGGAGAATGAAACCATCGACCACCTGCTCGTTGGCTGTGTACTCTGAGCATTGCATGGCACGAAGTCTTGGCATGGTGCCACCTGCTTTATCATACACACGGGACATGCGAACTAAAGAAGGACATCCTAGCCCGCAAGATTTTGGTCCCGAATGATTGCCAACAAACGGTCGAAGGTCTAAGGTAAGGCACTATGGGTACTTATCCTCATCTCCGCATGTCATATATAGGGGAGAGCAAAATGTGTTGGGGTACGTTGCATGGGAAACAAAAAATTTCCTACGCACACGCAAGATCTATCCATGGTGATGAGCATCTACGAGAGGGAGAGTGGATCTACATACCCTCGTAGATCGCTAAGTGGGAAGCGTTAAGAAACACGGTTGATGTAGTCGAACGTCTTCGCGATCCAAATCGCTAGCCGTCCCGCGATCCAATCACGATCTAGCACCGAACGGATGGCACCTCCACGTCCAGCACACGTACAGCTCGATGACGATCTCCGCCTTCTTGATCCAGCAAGAGGGAGCAGAGAGGTAGATGAGTTCTTCGGCAGCGCGATGGCGCGGCGGCGGTGGTGGTGGAACTATTCCGGCAGGGCTTCGCCTAAGCACCGCCGGAATCTATTTGGTGTAGGAACTAGGGAATAGAGAACTAGCACGTGGACTTGTATCTTTGGGGCTCTATTCCTCTAGTATATATAGGAGGGAGGGGAAGGAGGCAGCTGGCCTAGGGCTCCCCCTAGGGGTCGGCCGAACCAAGGTGGAGGTGGAGGAGTCCACCTCCAATCCTACTCCAAGTAGGATTCCAATCCTACTTGGAAAGCCTTCCACCCTCTTGGGCTTTTGCCTTTTCCCACCTCCTAGCCGCATGGGCCTTGTGGGGCTGGTTTGCCCATCCCACTAAGGGCTGGTGCACCCCCCCCCCCCTCAGGCCCATGTGGCCTCCCGGCGTGGGTGGCCCCTCCCGATGACCCTCCGGCACTCCCGGTACACTACCGGAAATACCCGAAACTTTTCCGGTGGCCAAAACGGGACTTCCTATATATCAATCTTTACCTCCGGACCATTCCGGAGCTCCTCGTGACGTCCGGGATCTCATCCGGGACTCCGAACAACCTTCGGTCACCACCATACATAACTCAATACTACCGAAACGTCACCGAACGTTAAGTGTGCAGACCCTGTGGGTTCGAGAACTATGTAGACATGACCGAGACACCTCTACGGTCAATAACCAATAGCGGACCTGGATGCCCATATTGGTTCCTACATATTCTATGAAGATCTTTATCGGTTGAACCTCTATGTCAAGGATTCAGTTAATCCCGTATACTGTTCCCTTTGTTCTTCGGTATGTTACTTGCCCGAGATTCGATCGTCGGTATCTCTATACCTAGTTCAATCTCGTTACCGGCAAGTCTCTTTACTCGTTCCGTAATACAAGATCCCATGGCTAACACTTTAGTCACATTGCTTGCAAGGCTTATTGTGATGTTGTATTACCGAGTGGGCCCTGAGATACCTCTCCGTCATACAGAGTAACAAATCCCAGTCTCGATCCATGCCAACTCAACAGACACCTTCGGAGATACCTGTAGAGCACCTTTATAGTCACCCAGTTACGTTGTGACGTTTGATACACACAAGGTATTCCTCCGGTGTCAGTGAGTTGCATGATCTCATGGTCATAGGAACAGATACTTGACAAGCAGAAAACAATAGCAATAAACTGACACGATCATATGCTACGTTCATAGTTTGGATCTTGTCGATCACATCATTCTCCTAATGATGTGATCCCATTATCAAATGACATCTCATGTCTATGGCTAGGAAACCTTGACCATCTTTGATCAACGAGGTAGTCCATTAGAGGCATACTAGGGACACAGTGTTGTCTATGTATCCACACATGCAATTGAGTTTCCAATCAATACAATTATAGCATGGACAATAAACGATTATCATGAACAAGGAAATATAATAATAACTACTTTTATTATTGCCTCTAGGGCATATTTCCAACAGTCTCCCACTTGCACTAGAGTCAATAATCTAGCTCACATCACTATGTGATTTACATTGTAATGAATCTAACACCCATACAGTTCTGGTGTTGATCATGTTTAGCCCTTGGAAGAGGTTTAGTCATCGGGTCTGAGACATTCAAATCCGTGTGTACTTTGCAAATATTTATGTCCTCCTCCTTGATGTAATCGCGGATGGAATTTAAACGTCGCTTTATGTGTCTGGTCCTCTTGTGAAACCTTGGTTCCTTGGCTAGAGCAATGGCACCAGTGTTGTCACAGAATAGAGTCATTGGGTTTAGTGCACTGGGCACTACTCCAAGATCTGTCATAAACTCCTTCATCCAGACACCTTCCTTCGCCGCCTCCGAGGCAGCGATGTACTCCGCTTCGCATGTAGAATCAGCTACCACGCTCTGCTTGGAACTGCACCAGCTTACCGCACCCCCATTAAGAATAAATACATATCCGGTTTGAGACTTAGAGTCATCCGGATTAGTGTCAAAGCTTGCATCGACGTAACCCTTTACGACGAGCTCTTGATCACCTCCATAAACGAGAAACATGTCCTTAGTCCTTTTCAGGTACTTAAGGATATTCTTGACCGCCATCCAGTGTTCCATTCCTGGATCACTTTGAAACCTTCTGACCATACTTATGGCAAGGCTGACATCGGGTCTTGTGCACAGCATTGCATACAAGATAGAGCCTATGGCTGAAGCATAGGGGACGACACTCATCTTTTCTCTATCTTCTGCAGTCACAGGGCATTGAGTCTTACTCAACTTCACACCTTGCAATACAGGCAAGAACCCCTCCTTGGACTGATCCATTTTGAACTTCTTCAAAATCTTTGTCAAGGTATGTGCTCTGTGAAAGTCCTATTAAGCGTCTCGATCTATCTCTATAGATCTTGATGCCTAATATGAAAGCAGCTTCTCCCAGGTCCTTCATTGAAAAACTCTTGTTCAAATATTCCTTCACGCTTTCCAACATTTCTATATTGTTTCCAATCAGCAATATGTCATCCACATATAATATTAGAAACGCTATAGAGCTCCCACTCACTTTCTTGTAAATACAAGCTTCTCTATAAACTTGTATAAACCCGAGCACTTTGATCACCTCATCAAAGCGAAGATTCCAACTCCGAGATGCTTGCACCAGTCCATAAATGGATCGTTGGAGTTTGCAAACTTTGTCAGCATTCTCTGGATCGACAAAACCTCCTGGTTGCATCATATACAACTCTTCCTTAAGGAAATCGTTAAGGAACGCTGTTTTGACATCCATCTGCCAAATTTCATAATCGAAAAAGGCAGCTATTGCTAACATGATTCTGACGGACTTAAGCATCGCTACGGGTGACAAGGACTCATCGTAGTCAACTCCTTGAACTTGTGAAAAACCCTTTGCCACAAGTTGAGCTTTATAGACGGTGACATTACCGTCCGCGTCCGTCTTCCTCTTAAAGATCCATTTGTTCTGAATGGCCTTTCGCCCTTCAGGTAATACTTCCAAAGCCCATACTTTGTTTTCATACATGGATCCCATCTCGGATTTCATGGCCTCTAACCATTTCTCGGAATCCGGGCCCATCATCGCTTCTCCATAGCTCGTAGGTTCATCGTTGTCCAAGAACATGACCTCTAAGACAGGGTTGCCGTACCACTCAGGAGCAGTACGCGTCCTTGTCGACCTACGAGGTCCGATAGCAACTTGATCCGAAGCTTCATGATCATCATCATTAACTTCCTCTTCAACCGATGCAGGCTCTACAGAAACATCTTTCTGCGCTGCGCTACTATCAGGTTGAAGTAAAGGTTCAACAACCTCATCAAGTTCTATCTTCCTCCCACTCAATTCTTTCGAGAGAAACTCTTTCTCAAGAAATGTTCCGTTTTTAGCGACAAACACTTTGCTTTCGGATCTTAGATAGAAGGTATACCCAACTGTCTCTTTTGGGTATCCTATGAAGACGCATTTCTCCGCTTTGGGTTCCAGCTTTTCAGGCCGAAGCTTTTTGACATAAGCATCACATCCCCAAACTTTAAGAAACGACAACTTTGGCTTCTTGCCAAACCACAGTTCATATGGCGTCGTCTCAACGGATTTCGATGGTGCCCTATTTAAAGTGAATGCAACTGTCTCTAATGCATAACCCCAAAACGATAGTGGCAAATCGGCAAGAGACATCATAGATCGCACCATATCCAATAAGGTTCGATTACGACGTTCGGACACACCATTACGCTGTGGTGTTCCAGGCGGTGTCAATTGTGAAACTATTCCACACTGTCTTAAGTGACTGCCAAACTCATAACTCAGATATTCTCCTCCTCGATCAGATCGCAGGAATTTAATCTTCTTCTTACGATGATTCTCAACTTCACTCTGAAATTGCTTGAACTTTTCAAACGTTTCAGACTTGTGTTTCATTAAGTAATTATACCCATATCTACTTAAGTCATCAGTGAAGGTGAGAAAATAACGATATCCACCGTGCGCCTCAATGCTCATCGGACCGCACACATCAGTATGTATGATTTCCAACAAGTCACTTGCCCGTTCCATTGTTCGAGAGAACGGGGTCTTAGTCATCTTGCCCATGAGGCATGGTTCACATGTGTCAAGTGATTCAAAATAAAGTGACTCCAAAAGTCCATCAGCATGGAGCTTCTTCATGCGTTTTACACCAATATGACCTAAGCGGCAGTGCCACAAGAAAGTGGTACTATCATTATCAACTCTACATCTTTTGGCATCAATGTTATGAACATGTGTATCATCACTATCGAGATTCAATAAGAATAAACCCCTCACATTGGGTGCATGACCATAAAAGATATTACTCATATAAATAGAACAACCATTATTCTCTGATTTAAATGAGTAACCGTCTCGCAATAATAAAGATCCAGATATAGTGTTCATGCTTAACGCAGGCACTAAATAACAGTTATTCAGGTTCATCGCTAATCCCGATGGTAATCGAAGAGCGAGCGTGCCGACGGCGATCACATCAACCTTGGAACCATTTCCCACGCGCATCGTCACTTCGTCCTTCGCCAGCTTCCGTCTATTCCGCAGTTCCTGTTTTGAGTTGCAAATGTGAGCAACCGAACCGGTATCAAATACCCAGGCACTACAACGAGAGTTGGTAAGGTACACATCAATAACATGTATATCACATATACCTTGTTTGGTGTTGGCCGCCTTCTTGCCAGCCAGATACTTGGGGCAGTTCCGCTTCCAGTGACCAGTTCCCTTGCAATGAAAGCACTCAGTTTCTGGCTTGGGTCCAGCCTTGGGTTTCTTCACAGGAGGGGCAACTGCTTTGCCACTCTTCTTGGAGTTACCCTTCTTATCCTTGCCATTTTTCTTGAAACTAGTGGTTTTATTGACCATCAACACTTGATGCTCCTTCTGAATCTCAGACTCAGCGACTTTCAACATCGCAAACAGCTTGGCGACTGACTTGTTCATCCTGTGCATGTTATAGTTCAACACGAAGCTCTTGTAGCTAGGTGGCAGTGATTGAAGAACTCTGTCAGTGATCGCCTCTGGCGGAAGGGGCATCCCCAATTCAGCCAGACGGGTGGAATACCCAGACATTCTGAGTATGTGTTCACTGACAGACCCGTTCTCCTCCATCTTGCAAGCATAGAACTTATCGGAGGTCTCATACCTCTCGATCCGGGCATTCTTCTGAAAGATAAACTTCAACTCCAGGAACATATCATATGCTCCATGACGTTCAAAACGTCTTTGAAGTCCCGGTTCTAAGCCATACAACATTGCACATTGAACCATTGAGTAATCATCAGAACGTGCCTGCCAGGCATTCGCAACGTCTGCAGACTCTACTGGAGCGGGTGGATCACCAAGCAGTGCATCAAGGACAAAAGCCTTTTGGGAAGCCGTAAGGATAATCCTTAGATTACGGCCCAGTCCACAAAGTTACTTCCATCATCTTTCAACTTAGCTTTCTCTAGGAACGCATTAAAATTCAGGGGTGCTACTGCGCGAGCCATTGATCTACAACATAAATTTTACAAAGATAACTTAGACTATTGTTCAAGATAATGAGTTTAGTTAATCATATTACTTAAAAACTCCAGCTCAAATTGACATCCCTCCGGTCATTCGAGTGACACATGATCCAAATTCACCAACTCAAGTCCGATCATCACGTGAGATGAGGTGGTTTCATTGGTGAACATCTTCATGTTGATCATATCTACTATATGACTCATGTTAGACCTTTTGGTCTCTTGTGTTCCGAGGCCATGTCTGTACATGCTAGCCGCGTCAAGTTTAACCCGAGTGTTCCGCACGTGCAACACTGGCTTGCACCCATTGTATGTGAACGTAGAGTCTATCACACCCGATCATCACATGGTGTCTCGAAACGACGAACTTTCGCAACGGTGCACACTCGGGGAGAACACAATTTTATCTTGAAATTTTAGTGAGGGATCACCTTATAATGCTACCGTCGTCCTTAGCAAAATAAGATGCATAAAAGGATTAACATCACATGCAAATCATAAGTGACATGATATGGCCATGAACTTGTGCTTTTGATCTCCATCTCCAAAGCACCGGCATGATCTCCATCGTCACCGGCATGACACCATGATCTCCATCATCTTGATCTCCATCAACGTGTCGCCATGAGGTTGTCGCGCCAACTGTTGCTTCTACGACTATTTCTAACTCATAGCGATAAAGTAAAGCAAAACGGCGAAAATAAATTAAAGACGACCCTATGGCTCCTGTCGGTTGCCGTACTCATCGACATGCAAGTCGTGATATTCTATACAATACATGATCATCTCATACATCACATATATCTCATCATGTAATTGGCCATATCACATCACAACATACCCTGCAAAAACAAGTTAGACCTCCTCTAATTGTTGTTGCATGTTTTACGTGGCTGCTACGGGTATCTAGCAAGAACGATTCTTACCTACGCAAAAACCACAACGGTGATACACAAATTGCTATTCAACCTTCTCAAGGACCACCTTTGTCGAATCCGATCCAACTAAAGTGGGAGAGACAGACACCCGCCAGCCATCTTTATGCAACAAAGTCACATGTCAGTTGATGGAACCGGTCTCTCGTAAGCATACGAGTAAGGTTGGTCCGGGATGCTTCATCCCACAATACCGATGAATCAAGAAAAGACCAAGGGAGGAAGCAATCTGAGCATCAACGCCCACAAACTCCTTTGTGTTCTACTCGTGATCTCATCTACGCATAGACCTGGCTCATGATGCCACTGTTGGGGAACGTTGCATGGGAAACAAAAAAATTCCTACGCACACGCAAGATCTATCCATGGTGATGAGCATCTACGAGAGGGAGAGTGGATCTACATACTCTTGTAGATCGCTAAGCGGGAAGCGTTAAGAAACGCGGTTGATGTAGTCGAACGTCTTCGCGATCCAAATCGCTAGCCGTCCCGCGATACGATCACGATCTAGCGCCGAACGGACGACACCTCCGCGTTCAGCACACGTATAGCTCGATGACGATCTCCGCCTTCTTGATCCAGAAAGAGGGAGCGGAGAGGTAGATGAGTTCTCCGGCAGCGCGACGGCGCGGCGGCGGTGGTGGTGGAACTATTCCGGCAGGGCTTCGCCTAAGCACCATCGGAATCTATTTGGTGGAGGAACTAGGGAATAGAGAACTAGCACGTAGACTTGTGTCTTTGGGGCTCTATTCCTCTAGTATATATAGGAGGGAGGGGAAGGAGGCAGCCGGCCTAGGGCTCCCCCTAGGGGTCGGCCGAACCAAGGTGGAGGTGGAGGAGTCCACCTCCAATCCTACTCCAAGTAGGATTCCAATCCTACTTGGAAAGCCTTCCTTCCTCTTGGGCTTTTGCCTTTTCCCACCTCCTAGCCGCATGGGCCTTGTGGGGCTGGTTTGCCCAGCCCACTAAGGGCTGGTGCACCCCCCCCCCCTCAGGCCCATGTGGCCTCCCGGCGTGGGTGGCCCCTCCCGATGACCCTCCGGCACTCCCGGTACACTACCGGAACTACCCGAAACTTTTCCGGTGGCCAAAACGGGACTTCCTATATATCAATCTTTACCTCCGGACCATTCCGGAGCTCCTCGGGACGTCCGGGATCTCATTCGGGACTCCGAACAACCTTCAGTCACCACCATACATAACTCAATACTACCGAAACGTCACCGAACGTTAAATGTGCAGACCCTGCGGGTTCGAGAACTATGTAGACATGACCGAGACACCTCTACAATCAATAACCAATAGCGAGACCTGGATGCCCATATTGGTTCCTACATATTCTACGAAGATCTTTATCGATTGAACCTCTATGTCAAGGATTCAGTTAATCCCGTATACTGTTCCCTTTGTTCTTTGGTATGTTACTTGCCCGAGATTCGATCGTCGGTATCTCTATACCTAGTTCAATCTCGTTACCGGCAAGTCTCTTTACTCGTTCCGTAATACAAGATCCCGTGGCTAATACTTTAGTCACATTGCTTGCAAGGCTTATTGTGATGTTGTATTACCGAGTGGGCCCTGAGATACCTCTCCGTCATACGGAGTAACAAATCCCAGTCTCGATCCATGCCAACTCAACAGATACCTTTAGAGCATCTTTATAGTCACACAGTTACGTTGTGACGTTTGATACACACAAGGTATTCCTCCGGTGTTAGTGAGTTGCATGATCTCATGGTCATAGGAACAGATACTTGACTTGCAGAAAACAATAGCAATAAACTGACACGATCATATGCTACGTTCATAGTTCGGGTCTTGTCCATCACATCATTCTCCTAATGATGTGATCCCGTTATCAAATGACATCTCATGTCTATGGCTAGGAAACATTGACCATCTTTGATCAACGAGCTAGTCCACTAGAGGCATACTAGGGACACAGTGTTGTCTATGTATCCACACATGCAATTGAGTTTCCAATCAATACAATTATAGCATGGACAATAAACGATTATCATGAACAAGGAAATATAATAATAACTACTTTTATTATTGCCTCTAGGGCATATTTCCAACAAAATGTTGTAGAGTCCAAACATTATCTACAAGCGGGGACCGATGAATGGTGAAGCTCATTCTTTGGAGTCTTGTTCAATGTGTCTTTGACCTGAACTGTGCACCAATGCTAGCCTGATTTCTAGCTTTGCTAGGACACAACAAAGGCTGGCCACGGTTGGTTTGTGCAGCTATCATTTGGGGGACCTAGAAGACATGCAACAAAGCATGATTTCAGAATGTTTTCCCCTGTGATCCTCAATCTATCATGCGTTACATTTGTCATTTCGTGATGATTGAACTGAATTACTGAAGGAAAAGGATGTGAAGCTCTCCGTCGACGATCCCAAAGAGTCGTGGAGGTAGAGTCAAAAGTGTTTAGCAGAACCAGAGGACGGGCGTTGCAGGAGAAACACACCATGAGCTCTTCAAAAGAGATGGTGCTGAAGGCCTGTGCCAAAATTTGTATTAGAAAGAGGGAAATACCCTTGGCCTCTGCATTGAGTAAGGCACGCCATACATCCATTTGAGCGGTAAAAAATTCCGGATGAAGAAAGTATTAATTATGGCCTCAAGTTTTTGTTTATTTTTCCTCTTTGTAAGACAAATCTGCATTAACTCATACTAGTATTGTGGCTTCCCTAAAGAATGCTCATAGTATTGTGGTAGTTTGCTTAGTGTTGTAGCTTATCCTCCGCTTGACCACAATTTTTTTTCTCTTGAAAACTAAGGTAAGTCGCATTACCAAGTTAAAGACTATCGGATTGGGCCCACAACCCAAAGGCTATCAGGTTCAGTCCACAATGACATCACAGAGGAGGTTAGCAATTAGGCCCACGTTGCAAAACCCAAAAACAATCATACAAAGGCCTAATATTGAAAATACGATGGCCTAGTCCTCCAAGCCAGGTACATAAGCCATCAAGTAGAGTCATCCTATTGAGCAAAAGTTATTTCTACCTTATTGCGAGTTATAGTTGTCGCCCACCAAAAGGGTGACCTAACATGAGTTTTTACATTCGTAATGGTGCGAGATGAACGGGCCGGTGCCGGTTATTTTCTTTTTCCGATTTTTTACATTTGTTTTTTAGTCTGACTTCTATCTGTTTTTTATCTTCTTCCTGTTTTAATATCGATTTTCAATTATGTTTATGTTTATATTTAATTTTATTTTAATTTTTTTTGTCTCCTTACAATTTATTATTTTCTCTTATCTTCAACAACCTTCATCCGAAATTAACTGTCATTGAATTAAGTGTGTCTCGCGTATTTCTTATTTATTGTTCACAGTAGAATTCAAAATGTTCATCATGTATTTTTAAATGTTTTTTTACGTTTCAAAAATTGTTCATCATGTTTTTAAATATGTGAGCACCTTTGGAAACTATATTATCGTTTTTCTAATGCATTGACACAATGAATAATTACATTAAAAAATTAAACACATTAATGCTTTTTGAAAATATTTAATATTTTTGAAATACAAGAACACCTTTTTAAAATCACATGAAACTTTTTAAAAACAAGTGTTTATGTATCTCCAAACTATATTATATTATTAATGAGATACGCGTAAACCTTTCTAGTACACGTAAAGGGGATCCACACCATAAAACAAAAGATACATGGGGCGCGTGCTTTTTTGCGCCGCAGGCGCTGATGCCGACACCTATTTAGTGCCTTAAGCGCTGGTTAAGGGAAATTTAGCCAACCGGCCCACACTCCCCCTTTGGCCAGACCATTCGACATTTCTTCTTATTAAAACATAAAAATATGTGCGCGGGACTGGAACTTGCAACCTCCACGTTAAGTGTAACTCCCACTAACCAACCAGGCAGACCACACGTTGTGATAAAAGATTTCTTATTTTACATTTGTACATTCTTCTGTTCGCGAAAGCTCTCGGTTTTGTGAAGCTTCCCAGCCGTTTTTTTTCCTTTTTTCGTTGTGGTTTTCTCCCGGCAGGTTTTTTGTTTGGCTTCTCTTTCTTTTTCTTTTTCTATTTATTTTCTATATTTTTTCTTTTTTATTTTCTTCAAAATGATTTTTTTTCAAATTTGATGAACACTTTTTCAAAGTCAGTGAACTTTATTTTCCAATCTATTAACTTTTTTCAAAATTGACAAACATTTTCAACTTTGATGAACTTTAAAAAAAATTGAACTTTCTCTAAAATTTAATGAACCTTTTTTTTCAAAATTGATGAACTTTTTTGACATCAGTGAACTTCTTTTCAAAACTAATGAAGTTTTTTAAAGTTTGTGAACTTTTTCCAAATTTGATGAACTTTCTTTCAAGATTGATGAACCTTTATTCGAATTTAGTGATTTTTTTTTATTCCTGCAATTTTTTTTGAATTTATGATTATTTTTTTGGAATGTCAGCCGGTCAACCATTGACTGACGAAAATAAGCAGGTAAGGGTGATGGCCAAGTGATCCTATATATGCTGTGTTGATTGGCCAGCCCACTCCAGCCGGCACATGAGTGCCGGTTTCGCTTCACGACGCTTAAAGAGCTGAGTGGGAGCTTTAATGCTCACTGTTAACTAGCTTATTTTCGTAGTGTAACTGAACGGATGAGCTGAACGCATACAAATGAGAATGGGCGATTACTGGGCCTAACCACATGAGCGAGTCGACGAGAAGACTCGATACAAGCGATATTTACGATGACTGCGTTCACAACCTCACACATGGCTCGGCGTTAGCATCGAAGTAAATTTATTATGAAAATGTTTAAACAATGGAAATAATTTGAAATATAAGAAAATTCACACAATAAGAGACCTGTTAAGACCTGTGTAAAAATATATTTGTGTGTTAAAAAATTAATGTATTTTGAAAAAACAAATAAGATATTTTGAGAAATGTTGATGGTTTATGAAAAAAGTATACATATGTGTTTTAATATGTTATTTGTTAAAACTATTAAATCTTGACTAGATTTATTTATGTACACTTGAAAAATATTTGTGTATTTTTACAAAAGTATGTTGATTTTGAAAAAAAATCATTTATGTTAGAAATTTATGTTTTAAAATGTTATTGCCTGACAAGATTGGTGAACATACAATATTCTAAATAAATGAAGGACCACATACTACCCCACCTACGCCTAAAAAGAGAAATTGAAAAACAAAAATAGGCAACAAAAAGGGTGCAAAGAAAACTCGGAAAAAAGGACCGAAATCCGGCTGACAACTAGAAGGAAATCTGAATCTGAATGTAACAAACCAAATATAATACAGAAAATATAAAAACACTGTTAAAAATGCAATGGGCTAGCCCATTTGCATCCCTATGCTATTTTAGGGGCCTATCATATCCTTATAGCTCGGCCCACTCACTCGTTCAGCTGGTGGACGGACCTAGCTCAATAGCGGCTGGTGGGCCTCGCTCAAGCAGGTGTCTCAGTTGTTTTTCGTTATTCATATCTCTTTTCCAATTCTGCCGGTTCCACTTTTCCATTTTTACCACAAATACCTCAATATTTTTACATTTTAAAATTTCTAAATTTTAATAAACTTTGGGATCCCTAAATGAACTTAATTGACTGCAAATATATTGGTAAATATGTTTAACATTAAAAATGCAATGAAATGACATGTTAAATAATAGTATATAAAATATATTCATGTATAAAAATCATGTATTTCAAAAAAATATCTGTGCACATCTGAATGCATGTTCATATACTCTAAAAAGGTTCAAGTACTCTAAAGAGAAAGTAAAAAAAGCTGGAAAGCAAAAATGGAAAAAAGGGAAACAAGAAAAAAAAAGATCACAAATGGCTAGTTAAAGTAGACTTGACACGTGTGCTCATATATTTCGTGAATTTAGTTCAGGCTTCCCGACGCTTCTTTTCTATTTATAATAGTGGTGTGTCATGTCCATCGACTACGAGGTGCTTATGACAACTTCCTTAATTTCAAGGTTTGTGGTTCAGTATATCAAAGGTGTTATAAGTACTTTCACAAAAGAAAAAAGTGTGCATAAGTAGGATTTGTGTATGTGTATAATAGGAGTTGCCCGTCGAAGGCACTAAGAGCATCTACAGTCAGGCGCTTCAAACTCGCCTCATACATCCAGGCGGGCCACCCGGTCCCTGATCGGTCATAAAATTTCGACCCAGACGTGCTTCTTAAACGGGCCTTAAATATCTGGGCTGACCGGCACCCCTCATATCCAGAATTGTGACTCCCCGAAGCTCGTTGGGGCATGGATGATCACGGGCACCAGCGGCGCCCGGGCTGCACTCGACATGTTCGGCAGAATGATAGAACAAGACAAGATACGTTTTGTTTGCTCCTGTCCAATCATAGTTGCATACGGCATGTTCAGTGTTTTGCATAGACCACTAGTTCATTTCGCAGATGATGAAGGCTTGCAAACCATGATCATCTAGGAGGCGTTCTTGTCGAACATGATCAATGACAATGAAGATCCGACCGAAATTGAGTATTAATTGGAGGCCACCACCGCATTTGAAGTTGGGACGACATCGATCCCAATCCGAGCAAGAAGAAGAAGAAGATCAAGACGACGAAGGCAAGAGGTCTGTCATTCTCAAGATTTGAGGACATCTTGTTGGTCAAATATTGGTTGGCCACCACAATGGATCCAATATGCAGCTCCGAGAAAAAGGGGAACAAGTATCAGGAGAAGATTTGGAAAGAGTATCACGAACGAAAGGAGTATATGGAGCCGCATCCTATCGCGACCACCCGTAATGTGGCATCTCTCCAACATCGATGGTGGATCGTTCAAGGGGAAGTGAACAAGTACGTCGGCTACTACTCACAAGTGACCAAACGCCCTCAAAGTGGGATGTGAGTGGCAACTCACGTAAGCTCAATTTCATCATCTTGTTTTCATTTGAATATGCTTCTTGTGTTTGCATTCTTGTGCTCATATGTATGTTGTTTGCTAGACAGCGATGACGGCTACTTTGTATCTTGAGGTAGAGAAAAAGCTGTTTGCTTTTAGCCATTGTTGAATCATATTGAATGGCAAGCCAAAGTGGACACAACTTATGGCCGATCTCAAGTCCGGCAAGAAGAGGAGTGATGGCTCAAGCTCCCACCAATCCGGGTTGGACGATGAAGAGGATGATGTTGTCGTCACGAATGGAAGAGCCACCGTGTCAAAGGATAACCGACAAGTCATAGGAAACAAGTGGGAGAAGGCAAGGGCCTCCCGTGACGCCGCGACTACAAATATGTCGTCCACATGGACGGGAATTTTTTCGGTGAGGGAGAACAAGAAGGAGGAGAGGTATAAGGTCATGTTGGATGAGCAAAAGAAGAGGACGGATTGGGACCGGGCGAGGGCGGAGAAGAAGCTGAAAATTGAGAGGGAGAAGATCGAGTTAGAGAAGCAAGAGGCGGCGATCAAATGGGAGCTCGAGAAGGCCAAGACATTTGAAGAGAATGAGCTTGAAAAAGGAGAGGCTGCAACTCGCACGGGACACGAAGGATGCGAAGATCTTGTTGGCGTACGGAACCCTCTTGGATGAGCATGCAAAGAAGTGGCTTGTAGATAAGAAGGAGATCAACGACCGTAGGGAGCACGAGACGGCGAGGGCGGCAGCGGCAGCGGATCATGCGGCCAGGATGCGGATGGAGCAGGCAGTCTGGATGCAGGCGGAGCTGGCTCCCCAGACGGAGCAGGATGAGCAGGCGGCATGGATGGCCGCGTCCGGCCAGTGATCCGACAAGCGAGCCATCCGTCGCGCTCGGGCATTGATTCCATTTTGGCATGTCCGGTTTGTGAACTATGATTTGATTTGCTTTGTTTCGAACTGTTAAATTCAAACAATCTGTCTCGGATGATCGACGTGCATGGATTGCATGGATTTGAAGATCGACATTTGAGGTATGTGGATGTGCGGCGCAACATATAAGGGGCCGGCGGGCGCTGTCCGCGGATACGTCCGGACGCTCCCGCGGACGTATTGGATCACTCAAATCCTGCTTAAATGTGTGGGTTGTCCGGCAATCCCCATATTACTCTCATATATGGTATGAATATGAGGTGCGTCCAGACGTGTCCGCTTAGTGATCCTGCGTCCGTCACATAGTATTTGGCCCAACTTTGACCATCTTTTATTTTTGTTTATTCTTTCTCTTCTTTCTCTCACATTATCTTCATCAATCACATGCATATAATCGGATGTATACATAAAAGGTGATGAACATGGCTGTGAAAATAAAAATTTAAAATATCTCCGATCACTGTGCGTAGACGCGGACAGACGTTCGCGTTTAAGGGGTTCAATTAGATGTAGGCGGCTCTAGATACTCTATGCGGCGTCCGGCATCCGGTCGTCTACCGCACGGATCGTATATCTGTACGTGCCCGTGCGAGCACTGCACTGCACTGAATATCTTCGATCATGACCGAAAAGTCATGTTTCCGGGTGGCTCACTTGGAGTGCTTCGTGGCTGAGGCCACTTAGATGAAAAAAAGGCAGCAACACTTACCCCTCAACAAAATATAAAAATAAAAACACGACGGCCTCGACCCTTTCGGTTGATCAATGCCGATCGGTCCCTTTCGATTGGCCAATGCCATTTCGATGTAGCCGACAAGCACACCACGAATCCGGCCCCTCCGATGATCAAATCGGGATGTTGCGAACAAACATCCGGCCCAGTACGTACATCTCTTTAACGCGTCCCACGTGCAGGCTTGCGGCGACCACAATTCTCGAATCCTATGCACGGCGTGACTCGCGTGCCAATAATCTGTTCGGCTCGCTCCAGTGCAGTGCTTGTAGTCGTCGCTAGGTGGTCCACGGACATGGTTGTAATTTTTATTACCTCTGTTGTTCTTTGTACTGCCATGATTGAAGATGAATAGATTGGAAGTTTCTCGCAAAAAATAATAATAATCTGTCAGAGCATCCGATCACTTACATTTAATTGATTTAGATGAAGAGAGAAAAAAAGAGAGAAAAATGTGGTCTGGGTGGGCCGCGCCCTATGTGACGGACACACGTTGGGTCGTGTCCGTAAGCCCTTATATCCTCCGTACATTTAACCTCAATATGAGTGTTCGTGAATAGACTGGACATATAAGGATGCTATGAGGGTTTGATTGGGTCACCTTTTTTTTCCCTTTCTTTCATGTCCGATTACTGACCAGACGCGTACGTTTGAGAAGAATTTAAGGAGGCCGGTTGTACATGCTCTTAGACCTTTTCAATGCATTGGTGCTTAGGTGAGGTGTTAAATGCACTAAAAGTCTTAACAACTAATGTCTCCAATGCATGGGTGATTAGATTTTGTAGCTAAGCTTGCTTTATTTAATTGTTTAGCAACTAAACTCCTTCATGCATTGGTTAGTAAGCTTTTTTGCATAGGTCCATGCGCTTAGCATAGTTTCCTCCTAGCGTCACCATAATGCTCTCTCTTCTCTTTAATTGCTTTGCCACATCATTTTTATGCCTATGTGGCGCTCTTAACACCTGTACACGATGAATCATTGGAAGGGGAGCATTTTTAACCGATTCCCGGTAAATAGAAGAGAGTTCGACCGAGTAAACTCTTAGTGGAGTATATTTACTTCACGACCTAGCCGATCCACTATATATAACGGAGTAATTTTTTGTTTTTTTTCTAAACTTTGCAATTCTATCTAGTATATACATTGCAACTAAATATTAGCACAGATATAAAAACTAAACATCATATGGATGTTCAAGCAAATCACGAATATAGTTTATACGCCGAATTTAAAGTTTTAAAACCGAATTATTCAATGAACACACCGAATGGTCCAAATGTACCAAAGAACATGTGATAAAACAATTAGGACTCGCTATGACGTTGTTGATGCTCAATAAGATCTTCTTGGAGCTGAACATGAAGCTGTCAGTTCACGATCTTGCGATGCTCTTCAAGGATGTGTATGCGACCAAACTGTGACCCTCTCCTAGGCCGCCGGACAACATCATTGAAAATCATGCCTAAAATGGTGTCAAAGTCATCATCGTCTTCTTCCTATTCGGATGATGACAAGCCCTCGAAGACCATCTCCCTCAACCTCTTCATCTATAATTCAAAGGGCTACGTTCAATCCGAACGGCTTGGTTAAAAAAGAAACGAACAAAAAAACTCACCTAGGCAATTCGTCGAACACTTGCGGTGCGGTGGTCGTGCACCAGCCGACCGGTGTCGTTTAGACCAAACCGACGGACAGAGACGCATGCGAATGGCCTGCGACGGTGTGCAAGCAAGGTGAGATGCGGCGGCCGACACAAAATGAAGAAGATTCGAAGCAATCCGACGGATCGGCTGTGGCGACGGCGGCGACGTTTTCACTTTGATTCCAGCTCTGGGGCCCGAATGGGCTCGACGTCGAGCAGAAGGGCGGCGGGGGGGCAAGGAGGACAACGAGGTAGCGGCAGGGCCGAAGGACGGTCGCCGGGAGGCGCGTCGGTGAAGATGTAGTGGCAAGGGGCGACGCGAGGGAGAGACTCGGCTTTTATTCGGAGCCGAAGCGGTCGAGTATATTTGGGAAAGGGAGAGGCGCCACAGGATTTCTTTTTTCCACTACGGCGGATTGATAATCGATTAGGTGCCGTTACAGGAGTAAAATTGATTTTTTTACTCCTCTACACTAGATAGGAGATCGGTTAGAAATACCCTTGGAACGGGTTGATTGATCCTGAGGAAGGACCAACCTTGACCTGGGTCTTTTTCAACTGCAGAGGTTTCAGAACCAAAAATGTTCAATCAATGTTCAGAACAAATCGACAAAAATGTTCAATCAACGTTCAGAACAAATCGAAGAGTATAAGAGCAACTCCGACCGGCCAACCCAAACGTACACACGCTTTGCCCGTCTTTTGTTCGTTTGGGTCTGCTCGTTCGTTCCTTTCCATCAAAGACATTTTGATACATACATTTACCAATTCTTCACTACCAGAACAAGACCAAAGAAAATAAAAACCACAATTAGACATTTTAAAAAACATCCAAGTTTCATAACTGCTCCCACTAATTGAACTAATATCTTCTCTATGTTTTCATTGTTGATCTGCGGATTCTAGAGCTTGTCCACTTCTTTCTTTTCGATTCTAAAGAAGTAGACGTTGTTTCACTTTTAGTCTCATCTTTAGCTTCCATTCTAGCTACGAGTGCACGAACATCTAGCAAATTCCGTGCGATCAAAAGATCGTCGTATTCTTCTTCCCAACGCGTCGAATCCGAGAGCAAAACCAAATCAAGAGAAGCATATACCCCATCATTTTTGCACTTGACGAACACCCATCCGGGATGTTCCAGCGTCGTAGAAACGCGACACACGACCTGCCGCATGCAGTCATCACACTTTATGAGCGACAATGGTGGGCCGACAAGCCTCTGGGCCAGCGCCGAGCCAGGGCGACGGCCGGCCGTGGCTTTGCTAGCGAACCGACAACGGGATAGATCCGAGTGGCTAGAGGCGGACTCAACACCTGCAACCGGCGTTGAGACATTGTCGGGGCTGTGTGGACCGGTATCCGGCCAATCAATGGCAAGGCATAGTCGTCGGCGACCGGATGCGGCAAATCCGTCCGGCAGGATGCGCCAAATCCCGTCGCCGCAGATCTACCCGTTGGCCTCCCGCATCGGGCCTAGGGAGGCACAAAGCCGGTGGGTGTGCTGGGAGGAGGAGGGGAGGGTGCTGGAGAGCGAGGTGGTCGGGAAAAATTGACGACGGCGTAGGGTTTGTGCACGAGCGGGCGGCGAACGGGGAAGGGGATAGAAAAAGAAGGTTTGTGTCCCTGACGGACGGGTCAGGGGAGGAGTAGGCGGACTAGCCGCGTGTCCGCACCGACACAAACAAGACCCAAATCTGGGCTTCAAATGAGTCGCGCGGCGGACAAAAAACGAATGCTTATCCGTTTGGGTCGGCGTTTTGGACCGATTTTTGTGTCCGTTTTGATTCAAACGGACACGCGCAGACAAAATGGATCGGCCGGTTGGAGTTACTGGAACAGGCCAAGACCGTTTAGCTTTAGGGTGGCCACAATAAAGTAACTTTGCTAGTAGTTGGGCTTTAGAAAGTTAAGTTTATTCATAAACATTTGACTTGTTATTAGTGTAAGAGCATCTACAGCCGGACCCCTCATACCTCCCTCAAACGCCCGGGCAGGCCGCCTGGTCACTGACCGGTGACAAAAAATCGACCCAGCCGCGCCCCTCAAACAGGCCTCAAACGCCCAAGCTGACCGGCACCACTTATATCCAGCCCAAATATGGGGCGGTTATGGGGGAGCCCGGGCGCGCCCGGGCACGCCCGCCCGGCCCGCACTGGCCCGTATCGACCCCACATATATTCGTCCTCATCCATTCGTCGGACCAAACCCTAGCCACTTCACTCCACTGCCCTCCACTCCCATCCGCTACCCTAGCTCACCTCCGGCATGGAGGGCAGCGGATCTGACTCCAACCAGTCCGGATCCATCGATTGGGGGGTCGTCCCCTGAGGAGGAGGAGGCAATGGCAGTTCGCATTGCACTCCACCGCTCCCGCGAGGACAGCGCCCGGCCGACGGCAGGATCTGTCCGCCGCGACTCCATAGCGTCCGCTCAACGGGCGCTCGGTTCCTCCGGGGCGGGATCATCGAGGTCCCGGCGGGTGGATCCATCGACCGGTCCGGCAGACTTCGAGTCTCATCGGGAACGGGCTGCCCGCCGTGGGAATGAGAGGATAAGGTCGCCGAGGCCTATCTCGTGAAGGAAATGGCGATGGCGGAGGCGGCTGATGCGGCGGCGCTGGCGGCCGTAGAGGAAGAAGCCATCTGCGCCCGCATTTTGAAGAAACGACAGCGGAGGAACACGTGCGTCCTTGCCCGCGAGCAGAATCGGGCGGTCTGTGAAATGACAGGTCTGCCACCGAAGGAGGAGAAGGAGGTGACCGACGGCGAGGACAGCTCCGGCGACGAGCAGATCCGGCTCGATCCGTACTGTGTCTTCGACCGGTACTTTCACGATAAGGACGACAAGGGCGTCGGGAAGGGCAAGGGCAGCCGTGGATGATCTTCACCATAGCCAAACATGTCAAATTTTGATAGTCCGATGACATGTTAGTAGTGATGGAGTAGCCGGACGATGTGTGTAATGCATCGACGTAGTAGTTGCATGGTTTGTATCGATTTTATATATGAGATTTGAGATGTCCGGATGTATAATGCATTATTTGAGCATGACTAGTCAGTGTCCGCGTGCGTTTGAGGTGCGGATTTGCATGTTCATGCCCTAAATTACTTTTCAGTATGACTAGCATGACCAGCCACAGATATTTTCCGAACGACCCAGGCTGGGCCATGGACAGGGCAGGAGACGGTGGCTGCGCCTGCGCGGCAGAGCAGGGCTGGCGTTCGTGCGTGTGCTTTCTTGAAGCCGCGGACGCTGTGATATTGGCCGTGTGTCTGCCACCCACAACACATGCATGTCTCCGCGGACTCACGGGGCCGTGTTCCGCTTGCCGGTCGCATTCCATTCGGAAGAATATCATACGCAAACCAACATTCAATGAAAACTTTGTGAAAACCATATTTTAAAGTTTCAAAAAAATCTGAAAAAAATATGGGATGTTAAGAGGGTGATGTTTTATTGCCACGCAAAATTTCAAATTGAAACACATTACGTGATGTGAGCTATGAAAAAGACAAATTTCAGCCCTGAATAGTGACATTACTGTTCGGCACTATTCAATGCTGATTTTGTCTTTTTCATAGCTCACATCTCGTAATGTGTTTCAACTTGAAATTTGGCGTGGCAATAAAACATCATCCTCTTAACATCCCGTATTTTTTTCAGATTTTTTTGAAGCTTTTCAAAATCTTTTTTTCGTGGTTTTCACCGGTTTCCACCGAATGTTGGTTTCCGTATG
This sequence comes from Elymus sibiricus, assembly GCA_039707655.1. Lineage (NCBI taxonomy): Eukaryota > Viridiplantae > Streptophyta > Magnoliopsida > Poales > Poaceae > Elymus > Elymus sibiricus. The sequence continues at coordinate 130,611,149 of CM077667.1, forward strand.
ATATTCTCCATTCGGGAGAATATCATACGGAAACCAACATTCAATGAAAACTTCGTGGAAACCATATTTTAAAGTTTCAAAAAAATCTGAGAAAAATATGGGATGTTAAGAGGGTGATGTTTTATTGCCACGCAAAATTTCAAATTGAAACACATTACGTGATGTGAGCTATGAAAAAGACAAATTTCAGCCCTGAATAGTGACATTACTGTTCGGCACTATTCAATGCTGATTTTGTCTTTTTCATAGCTCACATCTCGTAATGTGTTTCAACTTGAAATTTGGCGTGGCAATAAAACATCATCCTCTTAACATCCCGTATTTTTTTCAGATTTTTTTGAAGCTTTTCAAAATCTTTTTTTCGTGGTTTTCACCGGTTTCCACCGAATGTTGGTTTCCGTATGATATTCTCCATTCGGGAGAATATCATACGGAAACCAACATTCAATGAAAACTTCGTGGAAACCATATTTTAAAGTTTCAAAAAAATCTGAGAAAAATATGGGATGTTAAGAGGGTGATGTTTTATTGCCACGCAAAATTTCAAATTGAAACACATTACGTGATGTGAGCTATGAAAAAGACAAATTTCAGCCCTGAATAGTGACATTACTGTTCGGCACTATTCAATGCTGATTTTGTCTTTTTCATAGCTCACATCTCGTAATGTGTTTCAACTTGAAATTTGGCGTGGCAATAAAACATCATCCTCTTAACATCCCGTATTTTTTTCAGATTTTTTTGAAGCTTTTCAAAATCTTTTTTTCGTGGTTTTCACCGGTTTCCACCGAATGTTGGTTTCCGTATGATATTCTCCCTTCCGTTCCATTCGGGAGAATATCATACGGAAACCAACATTCAATGAAAACTTCGTGGAAACCATATTTTAAAGTTTCAAAAAAAATCTGAAAAAAATATGGGATGTTAAGAGGGTGATGTTTTATTGCCACGCAAATTTCAAATTGAAACACATTACGTGATGTGAGCTATGAAAAAGACAAATTTCAGCCCTGAATAATGACATTACTGTTCGGCACTATTCAATGCTGATTTTGTCTTTTTCATAGCTCACATCTCGTAATGTGTTTCAACTTGAAATTTGGCATGGCAATAAAACATCATCCTCTTAACATCCTGTATTTTTTTCAGATTTTTTTGAAGCTTTTCAAAATCTTTTTTTCGTGGTTTTCACCGGTTTCCACCGAATGTTGGTTTCCGTATGATATTCTCCCCATTCCGAAACTCCAGACCTTCCATTTCCTAACACAGAAAAGCACAAGCAATCGGTTTCACATATGACCACGAGGCGCCGCTCATTTCATTTCATGGTAGAGTACGCGAGCTGCAAGAGTACGTACAAGATACGGAATGTTTGACCCGTATCAGGGCAATGGAAATCAGGTCATGGAGAACAGTCATCTTAAACCTTCTGACCCGAAGCCGCCGCTCCAGAACGTTCGGCTAGTTTAAACTTGAAGTAAGTACGTACAGTACTATTCTACGCCAAATTGAACGTGAGAAAACTACGTCGCCCATCGGGATACTACCGGCGCGCGCGCGGATAAAATCAAATTTGCCACCGGAAGGGATCAGTGGATCAGCGACCGATAACCAACCAGAGTAATCGCCCCGCCCGACGGCGATTGCTGTCATGGCTGCGCCTCGTTTGACCTGCGCGTATCGCTGGCGACGCCATGCATGACATGACTGCGGCTGCAGGGGACGCCAATCGGTTGGACGACGGCCTGACTGGCTAAGTTGTCATGCATGGCGTGTGAGCCAGGGCAGGGCCGATTAACAAACAAAGGCAAACAAACTGATGAGTCAATCAACCTTGCATCATGTGTGAGATAAACCCAGCATATGAATACTAATTTCTGGAGGATCTAACTATATATTTTTGCTCAACGCCGGAGGATCTGAATCGTACACGGAACAACTACTGGCCGCGAGCGAGACTGTTTGTTTTGTGGAACAAAAATATAGTTTGTGTTTCCGTCCTGACTCTCGTTTCGGTTGGAACCGCGACAGCATGACGCATACCTTTTGGTCCAAGCCTTATCTTCCAGAGGCGTAATCTTTTCTTTGTTGAAACTGTCTTGACTCACTTTGATCGGTCGTCTAGACGGATCCTCCTGCTTGTGGAACACGATGAGAACTTTCCGGGGGCCTTTTCAAAATCCGGCTAGGACATGCCTGCCAGTGTGCGCCGCCCCGCCCATCTGTCGCCACCAACATGGGAATAGGATCATCGTACTTCCCCATGCCCTTCCCGTGCGGAAACACATCCACAAATAGTGTTATTTTTACTAAATGATCCCTCAAAAAACTTAATTTGTCAACTGATCGTTCAAAAACTTATTTAGACATTTGGCCCCTAAATTCATGCTAACGGTCAGGTGCCTAACTTAGATGGGAAGTCAGCGTATGCCAATGCGTCTTTGACCGCCCATGGTCCATGATTGTCGATTACGTCGTCAGTGTGGCACCTCCTTGTAGCGACATACCGTCAGGCGTCTTTCTCATGTTGACACGCCTCCGTATTAGGCGTCGTTTTGAGCTCGCAACGCCTTTCTATTGACATTCTCTTACAATCATCGGTGCCTCTGATGTTTGTTCTGGATGTCTCTATACTGATATTGATCCACTAAAGCATTTGTTGTATCTTTTTTACCATAGGCCTTGGCCTATTTGACTTGTCAGAGCCTCTAGCTGTTTTTATTAGGCCATTTAGTATAATTTTCTCAGTTTTAGTGTGTCACACGAAAGTTGTCAGAGCCTCGAACATATCGCTTCATAATTGTTGGTAAAGGTATACAGTCTTCTGTAGCCAAATTGATAGGAGCGTATAGTAATTTGAATTGTCCCTTTTAATATCTTTCCACGCATCAGATTCATTGTCGCATTCCCCATTGCCCCGTAGAAAACCCATGTGTGGTCGTCGCCAAGGTTGTCAGAATCGCGATTCTGTTATACGATTCTACGACTTTATGATCTAAACTAACCCATCTGATTCTACGATTTTAGTTCATAGAATCTACGTTTCTAAGATCCTGATAGTGAAGATTCTATGATTTGCGATCCAACCATCGGAGTTCCAATCCGATTCAAAATCACGATTCTGACAACCTTGGTCGTCGCAACTTCTTCCCCTCTCCATACACTACCTAGGATGAAGGTCGTCATTTTCCGTCGTCGTATGAATTTGTAAGGTGTCAGTTCAGCAACCGTTTCTTTCTGTCAACTCCTTGCTCTCCCCCGTCGCCGCCGGGTCTTGGTCTTTCAAGTAGTACCACCGACGACCCCCTTTTGATCTGCCTGTAGGTAAGTGCTTCTTGTCTGTTGAGATAAATCTTGAACACTGCTTGTAGGTGTGGGCCCATGCTGTATTTTTGAATGTTGTAGAATCTATCTTGAAGTAATTCTAGGTGTCAAAAAAATTCAGTTACTTCTGTCAAAGTTCAGTCTTAGGTGTCAAAATAATTCAGTTATTGAATTATTGTTGATTTTGTCTGTTGTAGATGGATAAGGTGTGGTTGCTTAGGTTCATTGTGCATAAACAATATTTTTCTCAACTTGCACCTCAACCATGACTTAAAAACCTAATTACTACTGCTAACTTGAGGAAACAATTGTTGGACTATGGGTTACGTCAAAATGATTTTATGTACTATAGAAGCAGGTTGAAGTCAATAGGGAGGATGAGGTTGAGCTTAAGTGGCTTGATGAGGTTGAACTTAAATGGCAGGATGAGGTTGAGCTCAAGTGACAAGATGAGGTTGAACTCAAGTGCGGGATGATTGTGGTTCAACTAACCAGTGATACTATAGTTGAGAAGTCGATTGTAGAATACAAATCATTTTCGAAGGTTAATTTGCATTGTTACAGGAGAACATATTGGTTTGTAGAGTCTGCTCGAATTATAGATGTTGAAAGTATTAAGTAGCACACCAGAGCTAGGTGATGTGATTTGATGATGGAAGTGTTAAGTAGCACCCCCATGTTGTTTGCAAATGTGTATGATGTTAGTGCGGGGCATGAAAAACCTTGCTGTCTAGAATTCTGAACTGTATATTATCATCAGAGTTTTCAACCCCTGACGCAATGATGTGGCCTTTTAATCTTCTTTTCATGGATATGTTAGTATGCTTTGTGAGTGAACCAAATATCAAGGAGACGATCATGAACTTCCCAAATGCACAGTACGATAATGCAAGATAAACATAGTTTATTCAATCTTTTTGGTCCAACTCAATACAACACATGGTTATAGAAGTCTGAGACTACTCTATTTCACTAGGTTTTTACTAGCCTTTTCCCTAGCGCACCACTCTTCGAATTGCTTCTCGTGCTTAGCTCTGTGTTCTTTCTTTTCCTTCTCCTCCAATATCTTCTTCTTTTCTGTCCACGTAGTCGGTGCCGAACCAGTAAATCTCGTATTTTTTCTTAGACTATAGCCACAGTTTTGTTCCGCACCTAGCACCTTCGTGGAATCAATTCCCTGGTTTGTTAGATATTCAAGCACTTAAGTAGAAACTCAATAGGATCACAAAGCATTGGCTTGCAAAATATGGCGTCGACCATTAGTGTGCCCGCAGATGAATCCCCAGCAAGCCACTTCTCCTTTGGTTCCGATCTTGGATTCGTCGGGGGTGAACCGGGATGGCATATAGGAATCCAACTCCTCAATGGATGGCATGTCAGGTGATAGGAATGAGTCGTTATGACGTCCTAATAGTTCATCCAGACTCCCTTTTCCTTTGTGCGAAGAGCATGCCATGATTCTGTTGTAGCTATAGTGAAACAATGGTGCTATAAATATAGACGGTTCATAGATGTATAGTTGTTGGACAGACTTTTCAAACAAGGCAGGGGGTCTGATAGCTTAGTTGGACGCTTTAAGTGCATATGCCCTGGCTATTGGAAATATGCCATAGAGGCAATACTATTATATTATTATATTTCCATGTTTAATTAAGATTTTATATTCTACGTTATAACTGGTATGATCCAAGAATGTGCAATTCAGTGGAAAACTCATATGCACGCGTGGAATGATAAACGGTAAACTAGGATTCCTAGTCTCGCCTCTAAGACTAGCTCAAGTGTTCTTAGTGCTCATTTTTCTGGATCTTAGGATATTGTTAAGTGTAACGGTAGTCCTAAAACAACTTTGAGAATATGATGTTAGAAGAACGAACTTGTTTGTTATACTTTGAGATAATATCGTCACAAGTCAATTGTTATAACACGAAGAGTTCACATATGCTTTAGTTCCTTAGACCATGAGAGTACTGTAGTTTCTTCTTACTGTACGATGGGCTTTGGGATTGCTCAAACGTCATCTGTAACACGGTGATCATAATGACAACTTGCAGGTTTATCGAAAAGTTTGAAAAGAGACTAGATAACTCAAGAGTGGGATTTGCTCCTTCTACGATGGATAGATATTGTTAAGGCCCCTCGGTGTGACTACATCCATCATTGTCTAGCCAGACACAGGTGACTAGGTCACGGGGATGCCGAAACATGTCAACGAGAAAGAACAACAAAACCGGTAACAAGGAGACTGGTATAGTGAGCATGAGAATGACTCAAGAGGATACTGATATATCTCACCTCGGGTTTTGTGAAGTATCGCAAAGCAAACACATGATAACGAAAGGTTCACTCAAATGGCATTCATATACTCATGGGGATTGATATGGATGTCCCCGGTTTCGCTATTGATCATTGAACGAAAGGGGTTTTGTTCATGTCTATGTTTTACCAAATATACAGGGTCACAAGCTTACGGTAATCACGAGTTGTTGAGTGTTAGCAGGACAAGAGTAAGGATGAAATATTTAAGAAATAGTTTCATTAATATCCGAAATAGTTTTGAGAGGAACCGAAAGCATTTCAGGGTTATCGGAAGGGTTTCGGGGTTTACCGGGTAATACCGATAAATAATATATAGGTGGAAAATGTTTTCGGAGATGTTAAATTAATAATAAAAGTCTCGAACAATATTTAGGATGCTTTTATATTTAATTAAATACCAACGGGCCTTAAAAGGCCAAGTGGTGGAACTTATATTGGGCCTAAGTGGCCCAATAGGTGGAGATTCCCCCTAGCTTCTTGGAGAAGGAAGGGGGAGGCAGAATTGGAGGGGGGTTCCCCCTCCTAGGCCGGCGCAAGGGGGGGGGAATCATCCCCCTTGTGGCCCCCCTCCTCTCTCCTCCACCTATTATACTAGAGGTTTTGGCCCTATTTTCTACACAAGTTTTTGGAGCCTCCTCTACTTTTCTAGTTCTAGTTCGAATTGACATAATTAGAGCTAGACCTAATCCTCTCTAGTCCTCATAATTAGAATACCAATGTGGTTATAATATCCTCCCTCTAATTCTTCGACAACAATTAGGTCTGGACGGCGAAGCGCTGTTGGATCATGAAAATCATACGCTTGGAATCTGCGGAGAGGTCGTGCTTTGGGTCTTCGGGTCGAGGGATCATTCGTGAACTGTTCGAGGGACTTCATCAATGATATACACGAACTCTTCTTCTGTTGCAACTCGGAGTTGGTGACGACTCGATCTAAACCATTAATACGTCTTCATAGTGTTCCTGGTTTGATCGTATGATGATTTATTTGTTTTCTACTACTTTTCCCAAAAACGGCATCATGAGCGGTTCTTTGAGTAGATGCAGGTTTCGATCTACACCTGTGGATGTGTGGGTTTGATGATCTTGTTTGCTTCCCTCAAGTGTTGCTTGAGTTTAGTTCATTGGTAGTATGATGTAGCTTTATACAAAGTTCTAACAATCGATCGGCTCTGGTTGTCGACGATCTGCTAACAGTTCTTTAGGATTCATGACAGTCAAGAATAATGCACTATCGCAAACACGAGAGGGCAATGAAGATGTATGATCTTCCGGGGGTCATGTGTATTTACGAAGTTTATTAGTGTGGGGCTAGATATTTTTAAGTAAGTCTCTTCCCTCACACATCCCGCAAAGTTAATCTAGCAACAAGAATTATCGCCTTAATGGTGGACGTAGGTAGCTAGAGTTCTCCGAAACCCTAGAAGCCACGTAATTAAAATTTGCCAAACCGTTTAGAGGACGTCTAACTTGGTTTTGTAGGATGCATGTGATGTGGTATAGCCTTCTTCATGATAATGAGTTTATGTATGATATGGTTATATGATGTAACGTTAAGTGACCTGTGCATCAAAATATGACATGATGGCTGGAGCCAAACGATTTTCACTTTAATGACCTGCATGTCAACCTTGTTATTTTATCGACGGAAGTGACATATGTGCTATAGAGGACCCTAGAGCAAGGTGGCTTCACCAGGTGCAGGAGATCATGGTAGTGGCTACGACATCAACTCAAAGTACTTTCATGAAGACCTTGGAGGATCATGAAGACATCCCCGGGGCCAAGGGATTTGTTCTCGGGAGGGCTAAGAAAGAGTACATGTTGGACCAGCCCCTAAGTGATCCTCCTATGCCAGGTGTGACGCATGAAGTTGCATATGCCTTCACTGCTCGTAGTGATGATTATGAGTTAGTCCAATGCCTCATGCCGACATGTATGGACCCTGATAACCCACAAGTGTAGGGGATTGCAACAGTCTTCGAGGGTAGTATTTCACCCAAATTTATTGATTCGACACAAGGGGAGCCAAAGAATATTTATTGGCCTTAGCAGTTGAGTTGTCAATTCAACCACACTTGAAATTTCAATATCACAATAGCAAAAGCAATAGGAACAGTAATAGAAGCAGATTTGTATTGATTGTAACAACAATAATAACAAAGTAACTTAATGGAAACCAATAAGCGAAAAGCATAGGCCATGGATCAGTGATGGATTGATATGGATGACATTCATCATATAACAGTTTCACACTAGAGCGACACACAACTAGCTCCAATTCATCAATATAATGTAGGCATGTGTTCCATATATAGTCATACGTGCTTATAATAAGAACTTGTATGACATCTTTTGTCCTACCCTCTGTGGCAGTGGGGTCCATATGGAAACTAAGGGATATTAAGGCCTCCTTTTAATAGAGAACCGGAACAAAGCATTAACACATGGTGAATACATGAACTCCTCAAACTACGGTCATCACCGGAAAGGATCCCAATTATTGTCACCTTGGGGGATGCGGATCATAACACATAGTAGGTGCATACAACTTGCAAGATAGGATCTCAAACACTCTCATATTCATGGAAACATAATAGATCCAGATCTGAAATCATGGCACTCGGGCCCTGATAACCCACAAGTTTAGGGGATCGTTTGTAGCCTTTTTCGATAAATAAAAGTGTCAAACCCAACGAGGAGCTAAAGGTAGAACAAATATTCCCTCAAGTTCTATCGACCACCGATACAACTCTACGCACACTTTAACGTTTGCTTTACCTAGAACAAGTATGAAACTACTTTGCGGGAATAAAACTAGAAGTACTTTGCAAGATAATAAAGAATGTGGAAATAAAAGTTAGGTGATGTTTTAATAAAAGAACAATAAAATTAAATAGCTCAGTAGAAAGCTTTTTGTGTAACGCAAGAGAAAGATTGTCCCTAGGCAACTGAATATAATATGATAGATACTTGTTATATGCAATGAGGGAGAGGCATACGCTAACACACTATCCGTACTTGGATCATATGCGCTTATGATTGGAACTCTAGCAAGCATCCGCAACTACCAAAGTTCATTAAGGTAAAACCCAACCATAGCATCAAGTACCAAGTCCCCTTTACTCCCATACGCAACAACCCACCTACTTGGGTTTGTGCTTCTGTCACTCACGCCACCCACCATAGGCAAATCATGAACATATTGTAACACCCTACAGAGGGGACCCCTCACGTTTGCGCGACACGGAGGGCACCATAGGACAGCACCATATCAACATACAACTCATATCAATAACATTATACCACAATTAACCCATAGGACAAAAGGGATCTACTCAAACATCATAGGATAGCCAAATATCATTGGGAAATAATATATGGAGTTGAGCACCATGTTTAAGTAGAGATTACAGCGAAGAAAAGAGGTTTTACACCGCTGCATAGAGGGGGAGAGAGTTGGTGTTGACGGCGGCGAAGTTGTTGGTGTAGATCGCCGTCACGATGATTGCCCCGGCGGCGTTCCGGCGTCACTGGGAGAGAGGGAGAGAGAGCCCCCCTCCTTATTCTTCTTCCTTGGCCTCCCCCTAGATGGGAGGAGAGGTCCCCCTCTGGTCCATGACCTCCATGGCGGTGGAGGGACAGGATCCCCTCCTAGATTGGATCTCCCTCTCTGTTCTCTTTTGTTTCACGTTTTTGTTTTCTGGCCGAAAACCGTTTCTTATATTCCCGGAGATCCGTAACTCCGATTGCGCTAAAATTTTAACACGATTTTTTTCTGAATATAAGCTTCCTTGCGCCCGAAGTAGAGCTCCAACCGACTTACGAGGTGACCACAACCCACCACGGCGTGCCCTGGTGTCTTGTCGGGGCTGTGGGCCTCCTTTTGCGTTGATTCCAACTCCCCAAAATCACATATATTCCAAAATAATTCTCCGTAAATTTTTATCGAGTTTGGACTTCGTTTGATACGGATATTCTGTGAAACAAAAAAAAATATGCAACTAACAGGAACTGACACCGGGCACTGGATCAATATGTTAGTCCAATAAATCATATAAAATGTTGCCAAAAATATGTGAAAGTTGTATAATATTGGCATGAAACAATAAAAAATTATAGATACGATGAATACATATCAGCATCCCCAAGCTTAATTCCTGCTCGTCCTCGAGTAGGTAAATGATAAAAAAGACAATTTTTGATGTGGAATGCTACCTAGCATAATCTTGATCATATATCTAATCATGGCATGAATATTAAGACATGAGTGATTCAAAGCAATAGTCTATAATTTGACATAAAGACATTAATACTCAGGCATCCCAACAAACAATCATGTCTTTCAAAATATCAAGGCTAAAGAACGCTATCCCTACAAAATCATATAGTCTTGTCATGCTCTGTCTTCTTAACACAAAGTATAAATCATGTACTACCCCGATGTCAGCCAAGCAATTGGTTCATACTTTTTAATGCGCTTCAGCATTTCCAACTCTCGCGCAATACATGAGCGCAAGCCATGGATATAGCACTATGGGTGGAATAGAATATAGTGATAGGGGTAAATATAGAGAAGCCAAAAAGGTAAGATAGTCTCATGATACGTCTCCAACGTATCTATAATTTTTGCTTGTTCCATGCTATTATATTATCATTCTTGGATGTTTTACAATCATTTTATAACAACTTTATATCATTTTTGGGACTAACTTATTGACATAGTGCCAAAGTGTCAGTTGCCGTTTTTGCTTGTTTTTTACTTCGCAGAAAATCAATACCAAACGGAGTCCAATCGCGACGAAACTTTTTGGAGATTTTTTCTGGACCAGAAGACACCCGGTGGGCCAAAGAAGTGATGGAGAAGTGGGCCGAGGAGATCACAACCCACCAGGGCGCGCCAAGGGGGCCCCGGCGCGCCCTAATGGGTTGTGCCCACCTCGGGGCCCCTCTCCACCGCCTCTGATGCCTATAAATTCCCAAATATTCCAAAAACCCTAGGGGAGTCAACGAAACACAATTCCAGCCGCCGCAAGTTCTAGAACCTCGAGATCCAATCTAAACACCATCATGGAGGGGTCCATCTTCCTCATAGGTGCCTCTCCGATGATGCGTGAGTAGTCCACCATAGACCTACGGGTCCGTAGGCAGTAGCTAGATGGCTTCCTCTCTCTCTCTCCCTCTCTCTCTCTTATGATTCTCAATACAATGGTCTGTTGGAGATCTATTTGATGTAAACTTTTGCGGTGTGTTTGTTGGGATCCGATGAATTTTGAGTTCATGATCAGTTTCTATCCATGAATATTATTTGAGTCTTCTTTGATCTCTTATATGCACGATTACTTATAGCCTCATATTTCTTCTTCGAATCTTTGGTTTAGTTAGGCCAACTAGATCGATTTTTCTTGCCATGGGAAGAGGTGCTTTGGGATGGGTTCGATCTTGCAGTGTTCTTTCCCAGTGACAGAAGGGGTAGCAAGACACGCATGTATCGTTGCTATTAAGGATAACAAGATGGGATCTATTCCTACATGAATAGATCTTGTCTACATCATGTCATCGTTCTTATTGCATTACTCCATTTTTACATGAACTTAATACACTAGATGCATGCTGGATAGCGGTCGATGTGTGGAGTAATAGAGGTAGATGCAAGCAGGAGTCGGTCTACCTATCTTGGACATGATGCCTATATAATGATCATCGCCTTGGATGTTGTCATGACTATTCGATTTTCTATCAATTGCCCAACAGTAATTTGTTCACCCACCGTGCGCTATACTCATGAGAGAAGCCACTAGTGAACCCTACGGCCCCCGGGTCTACTTTTCCAACATATTGCTTTCCGATCTATCTTTTTGCAATCTTTGTTTTTAGATCTACAAAACCAAAAACCCAAAAGTATATTACTGCATATTTTATTTGCTCTTTTTATTTTGTGTTCTTGAGAGATCTATCTCTCCTATCTATCACTACCTAATCTATCTTTTTACCGTAGAGAGATTGACAACCTCTCTTTCGCGTCGGGTTGCAAGTATTTGTTGTTTGTGTGCAGGTGCTGCTTATTGGGTGGTGGTGATCCTCCTACTGGTTCGATAACCTTGGTTTCATAACTGAGGGAAATACTTACCGTCACTGTGCTGCATCATCCCTTCCTCTTTGGGGAAATACCGACGCAGCCTCAAGCCACGTCAAAGGAATTTCTGGCACCGTTGCCGGGGAGGAAGCGATGTCTTCTACGTGCCTATCGTAGGCGCCGAGGGGACTCCATCATCATCTACCAGGTTCCTAATCCCAAATCTCATCTCCTTGCAATTACATTATTTGCCATTTGCCTCTCGTTATCCTCTCCCCCACTTCCCCAATTTGCCGTTTTGTTCGCCCTCTTTTTCGTTTGCCCTTTTTCTTGCCGGATCTCTTCCTTGCTTGCAATCTTGTTTGCGTAGTCACGATGACTCAAGAAAACACCAAGTTGTGTGATTTTTCCAATACTAATAACAATGATTTTATTAGTACGCCTATTTCTCCTCCCGCCACTAGTGCGGAGTCTTGTGATATTAATGCCGCTTTGTTGAATCTTGTGATGAATCAATTTGCCGGTACTCCTAATGAGGATGCCGCGTCCCATCTAAACACGTTTGTAGAATTGTGTGATATGCAAAAGAAAAAAGATGTGGACAATGATATTGTTAAGTTGAAATTGTTTCCTTTTTCCTTGCGGGATCGTGTAAAAATTTGGTTTTCTTCTTTGCCTCGCAATAGTATCGATTCTTGGAATAAGTGCAAGGATACTTTTATCACTAAGTATTTTCCTCCCGCGAAAATTATTTCCCTTAGGACGAAAATCATGAATTTTAAGCAACTTGAACATGAACATGTTGCACAATCTTGGGAAAGAATGAAGTTGATGCTAAGAAATTGTCCTACTCATGATTTAAATCTTTGGATGATCATACACAAATTTTATGCGGGATTGAATTTTGTCTCTAGAAATCTTTTAGATTCCGACGCGGGTGGTACTTTTATGGAGATTACTTTGGGTGAAGCTACTAAATTGCTAGATAATATCATGGCTAATTATTCTCAATGGCATACCAAAAGAGCACCTACTAGTAAAAAAGTTAATTCGGTTGAGGAAATTAGTACTTTGAGTGATAAGGTTGATGCTTTGATGAAATTGGTTGCTAGTAAAAATGCTCCTATTGATCTTAATGATGTGCCTTTTTCTACCTTGATTGAGCAAAATAGTGATTCCGTAGATGTGAATTTTGTCTCGCGAAACAATTTCAATAACAATGCTTATAGAGATAATTTTAATCCTAGGCCTTTTCCTAGAAATTCCTCTAATAATTATGGTAATTCATATGGTACTTATTCTTACAATAATAATAGGAACACCTATGATCTTGAGAGTAATATTAAAGAATTTATCAATGCGCAAAAGGCTTTCAATACTACGATAGAGGAAAAGTTGAATAAGATCGAGGATATGTTTAGAAGCATTGATAGAATTTCTCATGATGTTGACAATCTCAAGTTGAAAGCTTTTGTGCCTAAGATTGATGAATCTATTAAAGCTTTATATGTCTCCATGGATGAAAGTAAGAAAAGAACCGTTATACTTAGAGCTAAAAGAGAAATCTTAGAAAAATCGTTTTCTAGTGATTGCCTTCATAAAAAGGATGAAGATCTTAAAGTGATTGGTGTTTATTCTATTGATTCATTGTTTAGTAATGTTAAGATTGATGATAAATGGACTGAAGTACAATCAACTTTAGCTAGAAGGCGTCCCAATAATTTGGAGGGTGAAAATCTTGATGAAAATTTTGCTAAAAGTGGGTTTGAAGAGGTCAAAACTTTAACTAGTGATGTGCCCACTATTTTGGATTGCAAAGACTTTAATTATGATAGTTGCTCCTTGATTGAATGTATTTCTTTGCTGCAATCCATGTTTAATTCACCCCATGCTTATGAGCAAAATAAAGCTTCTACTAAACATATCGTTGATGCCATGATGAAATCTTTTGAAGAAAAGTTGGAGTTGGAGATTTCTATTCCTAGAAAATTGCATGATAAGTGGGAACCTACCATTAAGGTCAAGATTAAAAATTATGAATGATTTGCTTTGTGTGATTTGGGTGCTAGTGTTTCCACGATTCCGAAATCTCTATGTGATGTGCTTGGTCTTACCAATATTGAAGAATGTTCTCTTAATTTGCACTTGGCGGATTCTACTATTAAAAAACCTTTGGGAAGAATTAATGATGTTCTTATTCTTGCAAATATAAACTATGTGCCTATTTATTTTATTGTGCTTGATATTGATTGCAATCCGTCTTGTCCCATTATACTTGGTAGACCGTTTTTACGCACTATAGGTGATGTGATTGATATGAAAGAAGGCAATATTCGTTTTCAATTTCCCTTGAGAAAGGGTATGGAACACTTACCTATAACAAGAATTAAGCCACCATATGAATCAATCATGAGGGCATCCTATGGATCCAAAACCAAAGATGACAATACTTGAATCTATACGTTATGCCTAGCTAGGGGAGTAAAACGATAGCGCTTGTTGGGAGGCAACCCAATGAATAAATAAATTTTTGCTTTTTCCTTTCTGTTTTTGTGTGTTGACACAATTATGCCTCTGTTATGATTGTGTTTTTATGGTTTATTTAGTGTTTGTTCCAAGTAAAGCCTTTAGGATGATTCATAGGATGAGTAGAAGTGATGCTGAATCTGAAACAGAAACTTTGCATCCAGTATATGAATTTTAATTTTTTTCTGGAACGTGATCTTGAGCTGAAATTTGAACACAGTGTTTATATACAAATTCCTTAAGTTTTCCTAATTTTTCATAATTTTTAGATTTACATAAGTATGGTTAGAGTACAGATTACTACAGACTGTTCTGTTTAAGACAGATTCTGTTTTCGTTGCATTGTGTGCTTGTTTTGATGAATCTATGGGTTATATTGAAGGGTATGAGCCATGGTAAAGTTCAAATACAGTAGGTATAATGCAATAATAAAATATGAATAGGTTTTAAACAGTAACTAAAGTGGTGATTTGCTTTATATTATACTAACGGATCTCACGAAGATTTTGTTAAGTTTTGTGTGATTGAAGTTTTCAAGTTTTGGGTGAGATCACGATGAATGAAGGATTAAGGAGTGATAAAAGACTAAGCTTGGGGATGATACCACACACCAAAGATATATCCAAAGATTAACAAGCAACTAAGCTTGGGGAAGCCCCCGAGTGGCATCCCCTCTTTCTTCTAACAACCATCGGTATTTTACTTGGAGCTATATTTTTATTCGTCACATATCATGAGTTTTGCTTGGAGCGTCTTGTATCTTTGCTTGCTTTGCTTGTTTGTTTTTCCCTTGTATCCTTGCTGTGCACACCTATTTGAGAGAGCCAAAATTATGCTATGATTTGTTAGAATTGCTCTATGCGCTTCACTTAAACTTTTTTGAGCTATAGATTTGCTCTAGTGCTTCACTTATATCTTTTTGAGCACGGTGTGCTCGGAAAATTTTGTAGAAATACTCTCATGCTTCACTTAGATTAATTGAGAGTTAGTAAATTTTGAATAAATCCTCTCATGCTTCACTTATACCTTTTTGAGAGATGAAATCTTTATGCTCATGTGCTTCACTTAAATTTGTTTGAGCTTGCCAAAAAGCAATGGCAATATATGAAACTAGTCCCAAAGTGATAGATATCCAAGGAGGATATAAGAAAAACTTTCATGAAGATCATTGGGAAAATTAAACTTGATTCTTTGTACTAGTTTTGAAACATGATGATAGTAATATGTGAGTCATGTTAGTGAGTAATTGTGCTTTAGTAGGAATATTGGTGTTAAGGTTTGTGATTCCCTATGCATGCACGAAAGTCAATAGTTATGCAATGAAGTTACATCCTACTTATGGTGCGTTATTCGGTGTTGGTTATGCTCAATGCTCGCTTATGTGAATTTTCATTTTTTGGTTTGGTTGCCTCCCAATCTTTTTGCTAGCCTCCATTTGTACTAAGTAGAAATACTACTTGTGCATCCAAAATCCTTAAACCAAGTTTTGCCTTATGAGTCCACTATACCTACCTATATGCGGCATTTCCATGCCGTTCCAAACAAATTTGTATGTGCCATCTCTAAATTTTCAAAATAAATTTTCTCTTTTGTGTGCCCGTACCGCTCATGAAACGGTGGGGAGTGTCCAATATTTTTCCATGCTAGATGTGTTATTCTCAAGATGAGTGTTTATTCACTTGTCATTGCACGAGAGTGCGGCGGTAATAGGGATGCCCATTCCCGAAATGAAAAAGAAAAAAAAATATTTACTTTATGTTGTCAAATAATAAATTCCTTGGAAAGTGTTGGTATGGAAGGCAACCGTGGATACGGCCCGCCATGGAAAGTGAAAGTTTGGTGGAAAAAGGAATAAACTTTATTTTCTGTTTGGGAACCGCCTATGATATATCTAGCATGGAAAGTATTGTGAGCTACTTTGTCGTTTTCGTTGATAGGAAAAGCATGCCACCCAAAATATTTTCTCTCTCTCAATTTAAATCTTGAGCTCTGGCACCTCTACAAATCCCTACTTCCCTCTGCGAAGGGCCTATCTATTTACTTTATGCAATTTTTATTTTGAGTCTCCATCTTCTCTTATAAGCACCAACTAGGGGGCACTATGATCGTACTTGAGCATTGAGCATAGTTAATATTTGAGTGTGTTTCATGAATGGATCAATGATTGAGCATGATGGGCTAGGGATGACTTTCTTTAGTGTTGATATTTTAAAAGACATGGTTGCTTGTTGACATGCTTGAGTATTGAAGACATTATGTTAAAACTAGACTATTGATTTGAATCATTTACAAGTCTAAATGTCCATGCTATACAAAAGAAAAGAATATGATGAACATGTTAGGCAGCATTCCACATCAAAAATTCTGTTTCTATCATTTACCTACTCGAGGACGAGTAGGAATTAAGCTTGGGGATGCTGATACGTCTCCAACGTATCTATAATTTTTGCTTGTTCCATGCTGTTATATTATCATTCTTGGATGTTTTACAATCATTTTATAACAACTTTATATCATTTTTTGGGACTAACCTATTGACATAGTGCCAAAGTGCCAGTTGCTGTTTTTGCTTGTTTTTTACTTCGCAGAAAATCAATACCAAACGGAGTCCAATCGCAACGAAACTTTTTGGAGATTTTTTCTGGACCAGAAGACACCTGGTGGTCAGGGTGAAACCGGATCGGATAGTTTCCGGACCGAATCCGGATCCGAAACCGGTTGGACAAGATATGGAAAGAGAAAAACGCTATCCGCCGGAAACGGAACCGGATAACGGATACCTAAACCGGATCCGGAATAGGATACGGTACAGGCATTAACCGCCGGATACCGGATTATCCGGTTTTGCGATCGGATTATCCGGTCTAACTATTTCGGATTATCCAAAATTAAGTCAGGTCGACAATGCGGCCAACCCAAAAACGACCCACAACTAACCATTTTTTTTGTTAAAGCCAAGAATCTCTCAACCCGCAGCATGCGTGCGTAGCTCAGTGCATTCCCTGGTCTGTGACTCACCCCTCCCAGTCTCTTTTATAATAGCACTCCACGTCTCCTGCGCTTGTGCAAGCGAGGTGGGACTAAACGATCGAACCGTCCTGGTGGCCAGTTCGCTGCCGTGCAAATGCAGCAGGCAGAGCATATGTGGTCCACGAGCTTCCAGCCTTTAGAGGCCCAATAGGCAAGCACTTAGTTATTTAATGGGCTGAGACAATAGGCAAGCACTTATTTATTTAATAGGCAAGCACTTATTTATATAAGGATAGAACAATTAAAAATCTCAGCCCAAAAAAGGCATAGAGCGATGGATGGCACAGGATGGATGTGGCTGTTAGCTATGTTATTACGTGCTTCCTCCAAAAAAAAGCTATGTTAAGTGCTGTTAACCAGTGACGTATTATTTACCTAAAAAAACCAGTGGCGTATTATTTGAGGCTGTTTTTGCGTATTTTTGTGTACTTACGGATGTTTCTTTGATAGAGCGATCGATGGCTAGGTCCTAGGTGTCTAGGTTACGTACTGTTAGCTATGTTAGTTACGTACTGTTAATCATTCGTGGCCTTTTTTTGTGTATTATTGTAGACTTGTGGATGTTTCTTATTGTCCGATTATTTTTGTCCGCTTCCGACCGAGTCCGTTCCGTTACCGTAACGGTATTCGAATCCGCATAATCCGGTGTCCGCATCCGCATAATCCGGTATTCGAATCAACATCCGTCCCGCTTACGAATCCGAAAATAAATATGGAATAGGATACGGTATGACCATTATCCGTCCGAATCCGATCCGGTTTCACCCCTACCCGGTGGGCCAAAGAAGTGATGGAGAAGTGGGCCGAGGAGACCACAACCCACCAGAGTGCGCCAGGTGGGCCCCGACGCGCCCTGATGGGTTGTGCCCTCCTCGTGGCCCCTCTCCACCGCCTCTGATGCCTATAAATTCCCAAATATTCCAAAAACCCTAGGGGAGTCGACGAAACACAATTCCATCCGCCACAAGTTCCAGAACCTCGAGATCCAATCTAAACACCATCACGGAGGGGTTCATCTTCCTCATAGGTGCCTCTCCGATGATGCGTGAGTAGTCCACCGTAGACCTATGGGTCCGTAGGCAGTAGCTAGATGGCTTCCTCTCTCTCTCTCTTATGATTCTCAATACAATGGCCTCTTGGAGATCTATTTGATGTAAACTTTTGCGGTGTGTTTGTTGGGATCCGATGAATTTTGAGTTCATGATCAGTTTCTATCCATGAATATTATTTGAGTCTTCTTTGATCTCTTATATGCATGATTACTTATAGCCTTATATTTCTTCTTCAAATCTTTGGTTTAGTTAGGACGACTAGATCGATTTTTCTTGCCATAGGAAGAGGTGCTTTGTGATGGGTTCGATCTTGCGGTGTTCTTTCCCAGTGACAGAAGGGGAGCAAGACACGCATGTATCGCTGCTATTAAGGATAACAAGATGGGGTCTATTCCTACATGAATAGATCTTGTCTACATCATGTCATCGTTCTTATTGCATTACTCCGTTTTTCCATGAACTTAATACACTAGATGCATGCTGGATAGCGGTCGATGTGTGGAGTAATAGAGGTAGATGCAGGCAGGAGTCGGTCTACCTATCTTGGACGTGATGCCTATATAATGATCATCGCCTTGGATGTTGTCATGACTATTCGATTTTCTATCAATTGCCCAACAGTAATTTGTTCACCCACCGTGCGCTATACTCATGAGAGAAGCCACTAGTGAACCCTACGGCCCCCGGGTCTACTTTTCCAACATATTGCTTTCCGATCTATATATTTGCAATCTTTGTTTTCAGATCTACAAAACCAAAAACCCAAAAATATATTGCTGCATATTTTATTTGCTCTTTTTATTTTGTGTTCTTGAGAGATCTATCTCTCCTATCTATCACTACCTAATCTATCTTTTTACCGCAGAGAGATTGACAACATCTCTTTCGCGCCGGGTTGCAAGTATTTGTTGTTTGTGTGCAGGTGCTGCTTATTGGGTGTTGGTGATCCTCCTACTGGTTCGATAACCTTGGTTTCATAACTGAGGGAAATACTTACCGTCGCTGTGCTGCATCATCCCTTCCTCTTTGGGGAAATACCGACGCAGTCTCAAGCCACGTCATCTCACATCGAAGCAGCTAATCAACGGGCTGTGGAGATGCCCATCAATTGATATCAATGCGAGGAGTAGGGATTGCCATGCAACAGATGCACTAAGAGCTATAAGTGTATGAAAGCTCAATATGAAAACTAAGTGGGTGTGCATCTAACTCTATAATGAAAAATTCCCACTAGTATATGGAAGTGACAACATAGGAGACTCTCTATATGAAAAACATGGTGCTACTTTGAAGCACAAGTGTGGAATTAGCATGCCCCTTCTCTCTTTGTCTCTCATTTTTTTTCTTTTTCTTTTTTCTTTTTCTCTTTTTTTTTCATTTTTTTTCTTTTCATTTTTTCTTCTTCTATTTTTTTATATATGTTCGGAACCTCATCCCGACTTGTGGGGGAATCATAGTTTCCATCATCCTTTCCTCCCCGGGACATGCTCTAATAATGAATAATGATGATCATGACACTTCTATTTACTTACAACTCAATATTACAACTCGATAGTAGAACAAAGTATGACTCTATATGAATGCCTCTAGTAGTGTACCAGGATGTGCAATGATCTAGCGTGGCAAAGATATCAAAAAACGGACAAGCCATGGAAACATCATGCTAGCTATCTTATGAACATGTAAAGCAATATGACAATGAATGCTCAAGTCATCAAAACGGAAGCGGTGGAAGTTGCATGGCAATATATCTCGGAATGGCTATGGAAATGCCATAATAGGTAGGTATGGTGGTTGTTTTGACGAATATATCTCGGAATGGCTATGGAAATGCCATCAAACGCATGAGGGACACGAAGATTTTTCCCGTGGTTCCGATAGGTGGTGCTATCGTACGTCCATGTTTATGGAGTCTTTAACCCACGGAGGGTAACGGTCGCGAGAGTCCACGAAGGGCTCCACCCATAAGGGTCCACGAAGTAGCAACCTTGACTATTCCATAACGGCTTCCGTCCACAAAGGACTAGCCTCACTATGGGTAGATATTCACGAAGTAGGCGATCTTCTTGCCCGTACAAACTTCTTGGTTCAACTCCACAACACGAAGTAGGAGGCCCCCAAGCGACACCCAACCAAACTAGGAGGCACCAGCCTCCAAAAGGTAATAGGCTCGGTAATGTCGATGAACTCCTTGCTCTTGTGCTTCAAGATGATAGACTCCTCAACACACAATCACTCTCTCATAGATTTGGCTATGGTGGAAGAGATTGATTTGGTGGAAAGCAACTTGGGGAGGCTAGAGATCAAGATTCATATGGATAGAGTGGAATGGCTTGATCTCAACACAAGGGTAGGTGGCTCTCTCTCAGAAAATATGATGGGGCAAGTATGGAATAATTCTGAGTGCTTCTCTATCGAGTGGGTGGTGGTGAAGGGGTATATATAGGCATCCCCAAAAATCCAACCGTTACACCTAAAGTGACCAACTCGGTGACACCGATGTGTGAATCTCGGTGGTACCGAAGTGACCAAAAGGTGACAACATTTGAATCTCGGTGAGACCGATATATGATTCTCGGTGGTACCGATTAGGTGACCAACGGTCAGATTGCGCAACTCGGTGACGCCGATCCAACAAACTCAGTGGTACCGATTTTGTGAATCGAGGTAACAGAAAGTTGGCAACCCAAACTCGGTGGCACCGAAGTGGAATCGGTTGCACCGATGTGCTAGGGTTTGGCATGGGTCTGTCTGAGTTTGGGAATCGGTGGCACCGAGTGGGAAGTGTTGGTTGCACCGATTTTGGATATTTGACTTTGGACAGACTTTTGTGGAAGAGCTTGTGGGTGTTTTTGGTGACTATCTCTTGTGCACGTGGAGCATCTTTTTCACCAACAATACCTTACCCCCTTTTAATAGTATTGGCTTTCCTATGGACTCAAAGTGATTTCTCACAAAGTAAACTATAGAGTCCTCTTGCTTGAAGCTTTGCCAATCCATTTCCTTGCATCTTGGGGTTACTCCACAATCCTTTTTCCAACCTTCTCTGTGGACTTTATCTGAAATACACTAGGTAAAAATATTAGTCCAAGAGACAATGTATGTTGTCATGAATTATCAAAACCACCAAGGGAGCACATTGTGCTTTCAATCTCCCCCTTTTTGGTAATTGATGGCAACATACAATCAAAGCTTCAAATAAGGATATGCATGGATATAATGAAGACTTTGAGAGACACATGACTTAGACTTGCTCCCCCCTAAATGTGTGCAATCCCTTTAAAAGATAGTTGCTTTGGAATGCATGGACACACATATAGTGGAAGGGATATAATGAGTCATGTGTATCTTGGCTATATGCATCAAATATATATGAGTGAGGTGTATCCTTGTTCAAGACTTCACTCTTGCAAACAATATGTGCAAGAAGCAAGAGATCATCTTGATCAAAGATATGATGCATATACTTACCTTGAGTTCTTGAGCATCCTAATAGTAGAAACACACTTGAGAAAACAATGTTAGGAAACACAAGAGTATTCTACCAATCAAAAAGGCAATAGAGCTCAATAGTACCAAGATATGGAGAACATATAGAAGATAGTATTCCTTAAGATTTATATGTCTCCAAGAACATTTAGAGCTTTCTCCCCTAGATATGAAATAGTAGGTCATCCTCTCCCCCTAAATCTTAGCATGTAGATATTGGGATTGGGTAGGGTGAGAAAAGTCTAACATGAATAGTCAAATGAAATGACATCTTTCTCCCAACATATTTTCTCCCCCTACTTTGGTATTCTCCCCTTGTCTTCATAAGTATAAGCTTTGATATTCTCCTCTCCCCCTTGATTATATCTCCCCCTTTGCATAAGATGTATCTCCCCCTTTAGCATTGAAGCTTTGGTCTTTGGTATTTCTCCCCCTTTGGCATTAATTTCCAAAAAGGTCATACACAGGGTTAGATACAGGGATCATCGAGTAAGAAGGGATCCTTGAGAACAAGGGTCATATAATGTAGGGTTCACAGAAAGTGAAAACTGAGGGAATCATTGAAAATAATTTCTCTCCCTTTGGCTAAACTGAGAGCTTGTAAGACTTCTCCTCCTTTGAGTTAGGGATCCTTGAATAAAATTTCTCCCCCTAATAATTTTTTTTAATTTTTTTATTGAAGGGATCATCGAAGAAATGAAAATGTCTCTTGTAGGATTACTAGAGAAACAAAGATTTGCAATTATGAACACAAATAAAAGAAATCAATCGGTGGCTCCGAGACAAACAAGTTGGTGGTACCGAGATGTTGTTTTGCAGCTCATCTTCTACTTCGGTAGAACCGAGTTATTTGTATCGGCGGCTCCGAGGCTAAAACAGAAACTGGGCAATGTTTGAGAAACTTGCAAATAAATTCAGAAAACTTGTAACAAAGTGTCAAAAGAAATTTTCGAAGGAAATGCAAAAGACTTTACAAAAAAGATATCAACTAGAGAAGAGTTGAGTGGTTCCAAGAAATCTTGCAAATAGAGAATGAACCAACCAAGATTCTTAACTAGATGATGGGCGGTGACTAGGTCACCTATATTAGAGTATATTGACTTAGGAGCCAAGCAAGAATACTTGATCATAGGTCATACTCATCGTTAAGCTTAAAATGGGGTTACCATTTTTCGATTAAACATTTTAATGTTTTCATATCACTTGAGTTGCTTTAGCTCATGACTTGGAGTAAAGCCTTTTCAAGGATATGAGTACATACCTTTGAGTGATGTTGATGACGTGGCTTGTAGGTGAACTTGTTGAGGATGCTCGAGGTTGATGAAGATCATCTTGAGTTGGGAGCAATCCTTCTCGTTTTAGTACACTTGTCACCTACATAGGTTAGTCATGCAAGGAAGAACAATATATATCCATTTGACATGATACCAATTGAGATTTAGCAAATATGATCACATAAAAGTATATGTCAAGGATATGGTTGAGTTGTCTTCTTCCTTCCATCATCAAGAGAGCTTTTGGATACTTGGTCATGACAAGATTGCTTATAATTGGAGTTGATGGCAATCTTGTGGAATGAAGTTCTTCCAAGTACCTACTGTGACACCCTGATTTTGGCAACTTTTTCTTTTCAAATCTTTTTGGGTTTTATTTGCAATTTGGTTGATTTCCAAACCTTTTCAGTTGAATTGGACCTATGATTCTTTGAATTTTTCCCCAAGTAACCCAAAACCCTCATCATCTTGCCAAAACCTTTTCACACCTCTCCTGGATCAATTTTCAATATTTAATCTTTTTCCAATAATTCATTTTCTTCCTTTGGAAAAATATGACACCACTATGGGTTATGAAGCAACCTATAGTTCTGATGATCAGAAAATTTCCAAACTTTTTCCACACCTTCTTACCATCATTTGATACCATAATCCTCAAAAATATTCAATTGCCCAATATAAAATTTTGGCCAGAATAATTATTTCTTCTCTGGCCAGAATTGGTCCATTGTGAAGCAACCCATATTTTTCTAGCTTAGAAAATTCTCAATAAATTCCCTGAGATACTAGGGATCCTATCTAGCCACAATATCCAAAAATATCATCTTGGCCAGTGCAATTTTTTAGCAGCAAAGCTCTGTCAAGTTTCTGCTTATTCCAAACCCTTGTGAAGGAAGTACTAGCTAGACATGGCTACATGCCATGAAACCTTTATGGCATCTTCTATATCTCAAATGACTTCCCTCTACCAAATTTCATCCTCAGGAGATCTACCAAATGAGTGCCACAAGTTCATCTAGTTTCTGGACCAGATTGTAGTTTACACATGAACTATATTCAAATATCTTTCAAACTCCTTCAAATTTGGTCAGTTTGTAGTCCTTCCACCCCAGATCACTCTAGACATCTCCTTTGGCTTCAAGCACAACTCATCTTCTCTCCAGATCCCTCCCAAGATCTTAGCCAGAAGCTGTTTTGGCTCAGTTCTTTGAATCCTACTCAATCTGATCCTATCTAGAGGCTTGTAGCACTTATCTGAGGTCAGGTCAACGCTCCGGACAAGGTTTGCCAGGCGTGCGTGGCCTGCAGGTGCCGATGCCCGTGGTGAGCACGGCCCTGGCACGCTAGTGCGCGCGCTCTGCACGGCACCCGAGTCGGATGTGACCGCCCGAGCCGTCCCTCGTTGCCCCCCTTGTCCCTTGGTGCCGACAGCGCTCCAGCCGCACGCGTGGCCTCTCTCGAACCCTCCTGGCCGCCGGCGAAGGCCACCGCCGCTCCCGGCAAAGCTCCGCCACGGGCGAAACAGTGAGCTCCGGCCACTGTGGTTGTCCGCAAGCCATTAATGGCGCCGGACCCTTCCCGTCGCTCCCTCCTGCTCTCTTCCGTCCCGTCGTCGCTCCCGGCCAGCCAGCGCATCGTCCTGGCGCCAGCGACGTGTCCCGAGCCTCGCCGCTTCGGGAGAGCTCGACCACGCTCGCCTCCGGCCTATAAAAGGCCATGCCCGGCCCTCTAGAGCTCCTCACCCCACTCCTCCACCTTCCAATCGCCTCCTCGAGCAGCGAGCCACGGCCGAGAGGCCCTCTGGCCTCAACCCTCGCCGGAGATCCGCCGCCACCCGAGCTCTGCCGCCTCGCCATTCCACCCCTTCCCAGCCCCAACCAACTCCACCGTCGTAATCAGCTTGCTTCCCTGGTCCTTCCCGAGTTCTTGCCCAACCGGATTGTTGCCGGAATCGTCGCCACCGCCGACCCCCGAAGCATCCACCCGCCGGAGAAGAAGGGGGCGACGCCGTCCAACCACCTCCGGAGGAACTACGGGTACAGGGGGAACCTCCGTCGAGCGCTCGATCCATCCCAGCCATCTCCTAGCCCCGCCACCGTCCCTATCGCCGGCGAGCATCGCCGGTGAGCCGCCCCTCCTCCCTGCCTCTTCTCCCTCTCCGTTTAAATCCAACCGGCCCCACCTGTCAGCGGCTCAAGCCCGCGCCCGAAGCGGTATAAGTGGAAGCGTATTTCCACTTTACGCCTTCGACGTGGCCCCTGTCAGGTTTCTGTTTTTTTATTTAAATTTCATATTTGACCAGAAACTTTGACCATCTATAACTTTTTATTTATAAGTCTAATTCAGTTGATTCTTTTTGCATTGTGTTTGTATTGAACCCCTTTAATTTCTGACAGATTTTGGTATTTTTCTCTTACTCACAGAATTTCTGGTAAACGTAAATGTGTTATGTGATATTTTCCTTTGCCATTTTGAAATATTTTCAGAAGGAGATCCTTGTAGTCTTGAAGACCAGGAGTTTGTGAATCACCCAACAGAGCAAGGCAAGCCAGGACACCCATTTCATGAAGCATTTCAATAGCATTGCATATTTCCATACATTATGTTTATTTATTTACTATATGATAATGCATAGTAATTTAATTTAGATACCTAAGTATTGTGATGAACCACTATACTTGCTAAATAAACTTAGTGGTTGATCTTGAGTCACCTGTACGGGCTTACCCGTGCAACCACATTTGCCAGTATGGGACGGCCTTGACTTGGTCGGATCGCGTGCTCTTTCACCGGTACCTCCAAAGAGGGAGGGTTATGCGTGCGTGCTACCCTGATCAGGTAGGCGGCGATAACCCTGTGAGCCCAGTTGAGTTTTGTGCCGGCGTCCACGTTTGGGACAGTTTAGTTTGGCCACGACGGTGGCAGGTGTCATGAGGACACAGGGGCCACCCAGGGCAGGACTCCGGGGGAGGATGAATGCCGGTGGTATGATGGGAGAGTCACGGGTCAGGCAGGTTTCGTTGGAGCAACGCTGGTCCACCCGAATGGGATCACGAGGCCAGGTGCTCCATGCTATGGGTAAAGTGCGCAACCTCTGCAGAGTGAAAAATCTATTCGAATAGCCGCGTCCACGGTATTGGACAGCCCGTCCAGACCTCACTAGGTGGTGAACCGTAACAATGTTAGTAATGATGGAAGAACTCTTCGTATGATCGGAAGTACTCGATGGCTTATGAGTATTCCGAGGGTTGTGGGACAACCCGGAAGAGAGTAAGTTGATAACCGGTACAGTAAGTGAATTGCTTAAGAATTTAACCTGTTGTTTGCTATGCTATTGTTTGCTGCATTACTTGGTTGTCGTGAGCTTGCGAGTACATTCAAAGTACTCACCTGGCGTATCATGCCAGATGCAGGAGAAGCCGAGGACGGAGGTCCCGATGGTTCGTGCTACGCTAACTAGGATGTGTCCACAGCAGTGTCCCTGTTGATGGAGTTGCCGCAATGTTCCGCTACGCCGTAGAAATACTTAGTAGTTCTGAGGCCCTTCTATGTTTCATAAATAATGTAGATACTGTCATAGCACCGGGTGTGCCTTTGGCCTCGCTATCATTGTAAAATATGAGCTTGTACCGAAATCCATCAATAAAGTTCAGTTCTGTTCTATACCAAGTTGTTGTGTGTTTCCAGAAGACATGATCTATGGGTTGGAAACACTGGTAATCCGGTTCTCTGAGCCGGGGTGCCACACCTACAAAAGGTTAGTTGCAATGCAAGGGAGCATAGAATTCCATGGTATGAGATAACATGTCAAGAGTATCATGGAAGTATTAAGTAAGCTCATGCCCTTGCATGCAACCGAGTGAGTCTAACTCAAGTTTGAAGCATCAATGATGTTCAACTCACTTCTCAAGTAACAAAACGTTTTCTCATCAAGTGGCTTAGTAAAGATATCGGCCAATTACTTGTTAGTGCGAACAAGCTTAAGATCAATATCTCCTTTGGCAACATGATCACGAATGAAATGATGTCTAACTTGAATATGTTTAGTTCGAGAATGTTGCACAGGATTATGACCAATTTTAATAGCACTTTCATTGTCACAAAGTAATGGAACATTTTTAACATGAATTCCATAATCCTTAAGCGTTTGTGTTATCCATAGTAATTGTGCACAACATGATCCGGCAGCAATGTACTCAGCTTCGGCAGTAGATAGAGATACCGAGTTTTGTTTCTTGGAGGACCAAGACACAAGAGATCTACCAAGAAATTGACATGTACCCGAGGTGGATTTTCTATCAACCTTGTCACCGGCATAGTCCGAATCGGAATAGCCAACAAGGTTAAAGGAAGATCCCTTGGAATACCAAATGCCAAAGTTTGGTGTTTGTATCAAATATCTCACAATACGTTTCACGGCCAAAAGATGACACTCCTTAGGTGCAGCTTGATATCTAGCACACATGCAAACACTAAGCATAATATCGTGATGGGAGGCACATAGATATAGCAATGAACCAATCATAGATCGATAAACTTTTTGATCAACCGGTTCGTCCTCCTTGGTAAGATCAACATGTCCACTAGTAGGCACAGGAGTTTTCATACCTTTGCACTCTTGCATGTTGAACTTCTTGATCAAGTCCTTAGTATACTCGGTTTGAGAGATGAAAGTTCCTTCTCTTGTTTGCTTGATTTGCAAACCAAGAAAGAATTTCAGCTCACACATCATGGACATCTCATACTTCTCGGACATCAACCTTCCAAATCTTTCACTAAACTGTGGGTTAGTAGATCCAAAGATAATATCATCCACATAGATTTGGCACACAAATAATACACCATTAACTCTTTTAGTGAATAAGGTTGCGTCAATTTTACCAATTTCAAAACCTTTTTCAATGAGAAACTTTGTTAAGCATTTATACCAAGCACGAGGGGCTTGCTTAAGACCATAAAGAGCTTTATGAAGCTCGTAAACATGATTTGGTTTCTTAGGATTCAAAAAACCAGGGGGTTGTTTGACATAGACCTCTTCTTCAATCTCACCATTTAAAAAGGCACTTTTAATGTCCATTTGATAAAGCGTGATATCATGGTGATTAGCATAGGCAAGAAGAATGCGAATAGCTTCAAGTCTAGCAACGGGTGCATAGGTCTCACCGTAGTCCATACCTTCGACTTGCGTGTATCCTTGGGCTACGAGACGTGCCTTGTTGCGTACAACTTGACCGTCTTCATCTTGCTTGTTCCGAAACACCCATTTGGTTCCGATGATGTTGTGCTCATCCTTGGGTTTCTCCACGAGTGTCCACACTTCGTTCCTCTCAAAGTTGTGAAGCTCTTCATGCATTGCGTTCACCCAATCCGGGTCTTCAAGATCTTGCTCTACCTTCAAGGGTTCAATGCTAGAGATGAAAGAATAATGCTCACAAAAATTAGCTAAGCGAGTTTTAGAGCGAGTGATTCTCCCAGTTTGTATGTCACCAAATATTTGGTTTAAAGGATGGTTCTTGGTCACTCTTGCTCGAACTCGAGGTAGCTTAGGCTTGTTGGATGGTGGAGCTTCATCATCATCATCATCATCTTCTTCATCTTCGTTGTTGTTGAAGGTGTCGTTTCCTTGAGGTGGTGGTGAAGGAGGTTGTGGTGGATCTTCATGATGTACTTCCTCTTCTTCATCATTTTGTCGTGTACCGCTTGTGTATGCTTCGATGTCGTGTTGAGGTTCACCTTGACGTGAAGTAGGGGCTTCCATTTGAGTTGATGAAGTACTTTCCTTCACCTCCATGGGACGAATCTTGCCGATGGACAAGTCTTGGATAGCTTCCGAAGGGTCCTTATCTCCTACATCATTTGGCAATTGTTCGACTTGCGAACCATTAGATTCATTAAACTTCACATCTACCGTCTCTTCAACTTTTCGAGTGAAGTTGTTGTAGACACGGTAAGTGTGAGAGTTCGATCCGTAACCAAGTAGGAATCCTTCATGAGATTTAGGAGCAAATTTAGTACGACGATGCTTATCAAGAATGTAGCACTTTGAGCCGAATACCCGAAAGTATCCAACTTGGGGTTTGTTACCGGTGAGTAGCTCGTATGCCGTTTTACCGAGAAGCTTGTGCAAGTAGAGTCAGTTTGTGGCATGACATGCCGTTTCCACTGCTTCTGCCCAAAAGTGTCTTGGCGTCTTGTATTCGTCAAGCATCGTTCTTGCCATCTCAATAAGAGTTCGGTTCTTCCTCTCAACAACTCCATTTTGTTGAGGTGTGTACGTAGCCGAGAACTCATGTGAAACACCTTCTTCGTCAAGAAAGGTATCTACATGGGTGTTCTTGAACTCCGATCCGTTATCGCTCCGAACCTTCTTGATCTTCACTTCAAACTGATTTTGCGCTTTGCGAACAAAGTTCTTGAAGATCTTTTGTACCCGCAACTTATCATCAAGAAAGAATACCCACGTAAATCTAGAAAAATCATCAACTATAACTAGACCATAGGAATTTCCACCGAGGCTCTTGTAAGCGTTGGGACCAAAAAGATCCATGTGAAGTAACTCGAGTGGTCTCCTAGTAGTCATGATATTCTTTACGGGATGACTTCCACCTACTTGCTTTCCAGCTTGACAAGCACTACAAAGTCTATCTTTGTCAAAGATAACATCTTTAACACCAAGTATATGATCACCTTTGATAAGTTTGTCTAGATTACGCATGCCAACATGTCCTAGTCTTCTATGCCAAAGCCAACCTTTAGAAGATTTTGCAATAAGACAAGTACGAGGTTTGGATCTCTTAGTGAAATCGACAATGTATAGATCACATCTACGGAAACCGGTAAAGACCATGTTATGATTATCTTGACGAAACACTTGGCAATCTACTTTCGTGAATAGCACATTAAAACCAAAGTCGGCAAGTCTAGATACGGAAAGAAGATTGTAGCCAAGGGATTCAACAAGCCTGACATTTTGAATAGAGCTATCATGGGATATGGCCACCTTACCAAGACCAAGTACCTTACCCTTGGAGTTGTCTCCAAATGTTACGTACCTTCGTGGTCCATGGTTTGGTGTGATCTCTTCAAACATTTCTCTATCTCCGGTCATATGATCGGTGCATCCGCTATCGAGAATCCACTCTTTTCCTCCGGACATGTAATCCTTGAAGTTTGCCATGAGACTTAGATTCTTCATGATCTTCTCATACTCGATGTCGAACAGCTCATCTTCATCATAGTAGCCATGTTCCACATTGTCATCATCAAGTGGGAAATCCTCGTCACAAAGAACGAGAGATTCGTTAGTGTTGTGATCATGACAATGTTCAAACTTGTGAATTCGAATGGCTTCAACAATACTGTTGTTGATAGTTATGACATCTCCTTTAGCACACATGAGATCTCTAAGCTCAAATAGATAGTCATCAAACTTGGAATCATTAGGCGTCATCTTGTGAAAGGCAATAGTTTTATGAAGAATTTCATCAAGATTACTCAATGAATAACTTGGATATCGTTTCTCCAAGTCATTCCACAAAATATAAGCACATTCAAAATTCTTCATTTGATTAAGCACAATCCTAGGCAATCCTCTAACGATAAGATTAACAGTTCTAATATTGCATAGCATATCAATTTCCTCTTCGTGTGTGGGATGAAAAGGATCAATGGGAGGTATATAAGGGTTCTTAACATACTTGCTCAATTGAAATTCATTAAACAGCTCAAGAATCATATGTTTCCATTGAATATAGTACTCCCCATCAAGAATAGGCACTCTACAACTCAAACTCCCTATACTAGACACATCCATCTTCCTCCACGGTGATTAAACCGAAGCAATGGAGACCAATGCTCTGATACCAATTGAGGGATCACTAGAAGAGTGTCTAGAGGGGGGTGAATAGACTACTAGCAGGAATTTAAAACCTAACCTTTTCCCAAGTTAATTGGTTGGCAGATTTTAACAATTATAGCAAGTCTAGCACACCCTACACATGCATGTCAACAAGTGTGGCAGCGGAAAGTAAAGACATTGCACATGAAAGTAAAGAGTTGAGATAGGGAGATCAAACGCATGAGGGACACGAAGATTTTTCCCGTGGTTCCGATAGGTGGTGCTATTGTACATCCACGTTTATGGAGTCTTCAACCCACGGAGGGTAACGGTCGCGAGAGTCCACGGAGGGCTCCACCCATAAGGGTCCACGAAGTAGCAACCTTGACTATTCCATAACGGCTTCCGTCCATGAAGGACTAGCCTCACTATGGGAAGATCTTCACGAAGTAGGCGATCTCCTTGCCCGTACAAACTTCTTGGTTCAACTCCACAACACGAAGTAGGAGGCTCCCAAGCGACACCTAACCAATCTAGGAGGCACCACCCTCGAAAAGGTAATAGGCTCGGTAATGTCGATGAACTCCTTGCTCTTGTGCTTCAAGATGATAGACTCCTCAACACACAATCACTCTCTCATAGATTTGGCTATGGTGGAAGAGATTGATTTGGTGGAAAGCAACTTGGGGAGGCTAGAGATCAAGATTCATATGGATAGAGTGGAATGGCTTGATCTCAACACAAGGGTAGGTGGCTCTCTCTCAGAAAATATGATGGGGCAAGTATGGAATAGTTCTGAGTGCTTCTCTATCGAGTGGGTGGTGGTGAAGGGGTATATATAGGCATCCCCAAAAATCCAACCGTTACACCTAAAGTGACCAACTCGGTGACACCGATGTGTGAATCTCGGTGGTACTGAAGTGACCAAAAGGTGACAACTTTTGAATCTCGGTGAGACCGATATATGATTCTCGGTGGTACCGATTAGGTGACCAACGGTCAGATTGCGCAACTCGGTGACGCCGATCCAACAAACTCGGTGGTACCGATTTTGTGAATCGAGGTAACAGAAAGTTGGCAACCCAAACTCGGTGGCACTGAAGTGGAATCGGTTGCACCGATGTGCTAGGGTTTGGCATGGGTTTGTCTGAGTTTGGGAATCGGTGGCACCGAGTGGGAAGTGTTGGTTGCACCGATTTTGGATATTTGACTTTGGACAGACTTTTGTGGAAGAGCTTGTGGGTGTTTTTGGTGACTATCTCTTGTGCACGTGGAGCATCTTGTTCACCAACAGTACCTTACCCCCTTTTAATAGTATTAGCTTTCCTATGGACTCAAAGTGATTTCTCACAAAGTAAACTGTAGAGTCCTCTTGCTTGAAGCTTTGCCAATCCATTTCCTTGCATCTTGGGGTTACTCCACAATCCTTTTGCCAACCCTCTCTGTGGAATTTATCTGAAATACACTAGGTAAAAGTATTAGTCCAAGAGACGATGTATGTTGTCATGAATTATCAAAATCACCAAGGGAGCACATTGTGCTTTCAATAAGAGTGCGTATAATCCATGGACTCACATTAGTCATAAAGAACTAACATACTTATTGCAAAAGTTTATTAGCCCTCGAAGCAAAGTAGGAGTTAACCATCGCGCCCCCGACCTTCACACAAAGATAGACAATCAAGGATAAACTGTGCTCCAACTTCCTGGCATAACGGGAGACTATACGTGCATGTTTCGGGAATCACAAACCTTAACACGAATATCTTACTAAACACGATCATCCACTAGTACCTCGCACATATTATCATCTCTATATCACAAAACTATTGCAAGGAATCAAACATATCATATTCAGTGATCCATAAGTTTTATGTAGGATTTTATGACTAACCATGCAAATGACCAATTCCTGTTGACTCTCTAAATAGATATAAGTGAAGCAAGAGAGTTTAAGTCTTTCTAAAAATAGACCATGCTCTAATAAATATAAGTGAAGCAAAAGAGCATTCTACTAATAACGGTTTTCTATGTGAAAGAGAAACAGGCAATCCAAACTTCAAATGATATAAGTGAAGCACATGAAGCATTCTAAAAAGCCATACTCAAAAGATATAAGTGAAGTGCAATGAGCATTCTATAAATCAACCATGGACTATCCCATACCAGCATGGTGCATACAATAAAAGTGAAAACTAAACACAAAAGACACTCCAAGATTTACACATATCACATGAACGAAAGGAAAAAGAAAACATACCGATATTTGTTGAAGAAAGATGGGATGCCTTCCGGGGCATCCCCAAGCTTAGATGCTTGAGTCTCCTTGGATATTTACTTGGGGTGCCTTGGGAATACCCAAGCTTGAACTCTTGCCGCTCCTCCTTCTCCTCATATCGATACCTCCTCGATCTTTGAACACTTCATCCACACAAAACTTAACAGAAAACTGGTGAGATCCGTTAGTATAATAAAGCAAATTACTACTTTAAGTACTGTTGAAAACCCATTCATATTTTATATTTGAATTATCCCAGCTTTATTCTAACTTCTCCATGGATTATACCACCGATAAAATCGATAGTTTCATCAAAACAAGCAAAACAATGCATCAAAAACAGAATCTGTCTTAAACAGGACAGTCTGTAGTAATCTGAACTTTGACCATACTCATGTAACTCCAAAAATTCTGAAAAATTATTAAGAAATAATAAATTTGTATTGGAATATTGTTTAAAAATTTCAGAAACTTTTGACGTTCCATTAAAAAATGTAAATTCACGCACTACAGCCAAAGTTTCTGTTTTTACACCGCACATACCAACAAGCAATCTAATTATCCTAAAGCCAAATCTTGGCACATTATTTTTATAATACAATGGATTTGTACAAGGGGATAATTATTTTTGTTGAAAAGTTTCTGTGATTCAAGATTCACAAAGTTTCCATGGGCATGAACAAAGTTCAAGGCTTGCCCCCACTTAACCGATGCTCATCATCTCTCTCACTTTCACATTTCTTTTTGTGAAGTTTTAGGTTCCCCTCTATATTCTTTTGTTTTTAAACTTTATAAAAGCACTCAACAGAATAAAATGACTCTCTAAAACTTCCGGGTTGTCTCCCTGGTAGCGCGTTCTTTAAAGCCATTAAGCTAGGCATAAAGTGCTGAAGTAATGGATCCACCTGGATCCCAAGGTATATCAAAGCCAATTTTAATTAACAATGATTGGTAATTTAGTAGTGAGCACAAAGCAACATATATCATGCAATGATGTAGCTCCTCTCTCATAATAATTGCAAGTAGGAGCAGCAAGCACATTCATATTATATTCATCAAAATCATCATGTGTAGTAGAAAAACGCAACCCATCAATATAATCCTTAATAAGAGCAAACTTCTCCGATATAGTGTAGTTGGGAGAATTCAAAAAGATAATAGGACTATCATGTGTGGGTGCAATAGCAACAATTTCATTCTTAACATAAGGAACTATAGCAAGTTCATCTCCATGAGCATAATTGATATTGGCTTCTTGGCCACAGGCATAGCAAGCATCAAGTTCATCAAAAAGGGATATTTCAAATGAATCCACGGGATCATAGCAATTATCATAGCATTCATCATAGCATTCATCCTTCGCTATGTGCGAAGGTAAATTAAACAATGTATGAGTTGAAGAGTTACTCTCATTAGAAGGTGGGCACGGGTAGCTAATCCGCTCTTCCTCCTTTTGTTCTTCGCTCTCCTCCTCATCTTTTTCATCTAATGAGCTCACAGTTTCAGCAATTTCTTCTTCCATAGATTCCTGCAAAATATTAGTCTCTTCCAAGGCAACTATCATTCTTTCAATAAATTCAATAATATCATAATTGTATTCATAATTATCATAGCAATATTGAAGTATGGATAAATTTTCAGATTTGTAAGGAACATCATCATACTTTTCAAGCAAAGAAGCAAGTTCATAGGCACCTTTAAAAGCAACAAATTCTTCTATTCGTTCCACATCATAGTAATCATAAATACCTTTAGCATAAGGAGCCAAGGTTTCATTATCATTAAATTTACATTGAAAGGGAAGGTGTGGAGCCTCTATCTTAGAGCAACAAGTAAAATCACATCTCAAGCATGCATCCCAAGCAAACCATTGCAATATTCTATTTTTGATCCCATAAGTGTTCCCCTTTTTGAGAGAAGCGATAATCCCTAAAGTACTCACGTTGATCCAACGTGTCTCCCATTATAAAGTTTAATGATGATTTCGTAGGATTGTCAAAGGAGTAATTAACGCGTCCCACATAACGAGCATCGAGGGTTTTAGGAGGTTCCCATCTCCATGAGTAGCAAGTACAACTAATTTTTTTGGTGTTTCGTGTTCCATATCCATAACTAAAGATATAAAACAACTAATAACAGAAAATAAAAATTACTTAGTGATAAATCAAACAAGCACACACGAGAATATTCACCCCATGCTATTGCTCCCCGGCAACGGCGCCAGAAAAAGGTCTTGATAACCCACAAGTGTAGGTGATCGTTTGTAGCCTTTTTTGTTAAATAAGAGTGTAGAACCCAACGAGGAGCTAAAGGTAGAACAAATATCCCCTCAAGTTCTATCGACCACCGATACAACTCTACGCACACTTTAACGTTTGCTTTACCTAGAACAAGTATGAAACTACTTTGCGGGAATAAAACTAGAAGTACTTTGCAAGATAATAAAGAACGTGGAAATAAAAGTTAGGTGCTGTTTCAATAAAAGAACAATAAAAGTAAATAGCTTAGTAGAAAGCTTTTTGTGTAACGCAGGAGAAAGATTGTCCCTGGGCAATTGAATATAATATGATAGATACTTATTATATGCAATGAGGGAGAGGCATATGCTAACACACTTTCCATACTTGGATCATATGCACTTATGATTGGAACTCTAGCAAGCATCCGCAACTACCAAAGTTCATTAAGGTAAAACCCAACCATAGAATTAAGTATCAAGTCCCCTTTACTCCCATACGCAACAACCCACCTACTCGGGTCTGTGCTTCTGTCACTCACGCCACCCACCATAGGCAAATCATGAACATATTGCAACACCCTATAGCGGGGATCCCTCACATTTGCGCGACACGGAGGGCACCATAGGACAGCACCATATCAACATACAACTCATATCAGTAACATCATACCACAATTAACCCATAGGACAAAGGGGATCTACTCAAACATCATAGGATAGCCAAATATCATTGGGAAATAATATATGGAGTTGAGCACCATGTTTAAGTAGAGATTACAGCGGGGAAAACAGGTGTTACACCGCTGCATCGAGGGGGAGAGAGTTGGTGTTGACAGCGGCGAAGTTGTTGGTGTAGATCGCTGTAGCGATGATTGCCTCGACGGCGTTTCGGCGCCACCGGGAGAGAGGAGGAGAGAGCCCCCCTCCTTCTTCTTCCTTGGCCTCCCCCTAGATGGGAGGAGAGTTCCCCCTCTGGTCCATGGCCTCCATGGCGACGGAGGGGCAGGAGCCCCTCCTAGGTTGGATCTCCCTCTCTGTTCTCTTCTATTTCACGTTTTTGTTTTCTGGCCGAAAACCGTTTCTTATATTCCCGGAGATCCGTAACTCCGATTGCGCTGAAATTTGAACACAATTTTTTTCCAGATATAAGCTTCCTTGCACCCGAAGTAGAGCTCCAACTGACTTACGAGGTGATCACAACCCACCACGGCACGCCTGTGCCCTGGGGCGCGCCCTGGTGTCTTGTGGGGGCTGTGGACCTCCTTTTGCGTTGATTCCAACTCCCAAAAAACACATATATTCCAAAATATTGCTCCGTAAATTTTTATCGCGTTTGGACTTTGATTGATATGGATATTCTACGAAACAAAAAAAACATGCAACAAACAGGAAATGGCACTGGGCACTGGATCAATATGTTAGTCCAATAAATCATATAAAATGTTGCCAAAAATATGTGAAAGTTGTATAATATTGGCATGAAACAATAAAAAATTATAGATACGATGGAGATGTATCAGGCCCTTGTGACAAGCATTAAGCATAGCAAAGTCATAGCAACATCAATCTCAGAACATAGTGGATACTAGGGATCAAGCCCTATCAAAATAACTCGATTACATGATAAATCTCATACAATCCCATCACCATCTAGCAGGCCTACAAAGGAATTACTCACTCTTGGTGGTGAGCATGATGAAATTGTTGATGGAGAAGGGTTGGTGATGATGATGGCGACGATTTTCACTCTATGGAGCCCCAAACAGACTCCAGATCAGCCCTCCCGAGGAAGAACAGGAGGTGGCGGTGGCTCCATCTCATAGATCTTGATGAAAACTTCTCACTTATTTTTTTCTCGGAGAATATGAATTTATAGGCTTGGAATTAGGGTCGGTGGAGCCACGTGGGCCCCACAAGGCACCAGGGCACGCCCAACTGCCTTGTGGGCAACTGGTGGCCCCCCTCCTGTAGTTCTTCGCTCTAATATTTTTTATATATTTGAGACAAATTCTCCAGAAAGTTTCGTTCGATTCCGAGAACTTTTATTTTTGCACAAAAACAACACCATGGTAGTTCTGCTCAAAACAACGTCAGTCCGGGTTAGTTTCAGTCAAATCATGCAAATTAGAGTCCAAAACAAGAGCAAAAGTGTTTGGAAAAGTAGATACGTTGGAGACATATCAACTCCCCCAAGCTTAACTCATTGCTTGTCCTCAAGCAATTCAGTTGACAAACTAAAACTGATAAAGAAAACTTCTACAAACTCTTTTGTTCTCATTGTTATAAATATACATAACTCAATGTTCAGGTTATCAGCAAAGATCATGAACTAACCATGTCAATGATAACAATTAGGTCTCACATTTACTCATGACAATAACATAACCAACCAACGAGCAATAATAAGATATCTCGGATGCCAATAATTTGTCAAAACAATCATGATATAACATGATAACATGGTATCTCGCTAGCCCTTTCTGAGACTGCAAAACATAAATGCAGAGCACCTCCGAGGTTCAAGTAACGACTAAACATTGTAATTCAGCGTAGAAGAGATCCACTCATGCTAACATCCAACATTAACTAGACCCAATGAATAAAAATGACAATAGCGCTCTCAAGACTAGTGCTTTTGATAAGAAGATGATGACTCAACAATAAAAGTAAATAACATGAAAGTAAATAGAATGGACCTTCGCAGAGGGAAGCATTGACTTGTAGAGGTGCCAGATCTCATAGTTTAAAACAGAGATGAAAGTATTATTTTGTGTGGTGTGCCTATCCTGTCAACATCACAACAAAGGATTTCAGTATCTTCCCTGCTAAACACATTATAAGCGGTTCCCAAACAAAATTTAAAGTTTACTCCCAACCACCATACATGCACGAGCCATGACTGACCGACTCCACGGGTGCCCTCCAATAGTTCATCATCCAAGGGAGTTTGTTTAATTTATTTTTGATTATGCAGGATTCGACATCCTTTTTACCAGCCTCTCTCGTGCAATGACAAGTGAATAAACACCATCGTCAGAATAACCCGCTTAGCATCGAAGATACCGCCCGCCCCGTCGCTCCATGAGTGGTACGAGCACACAAAATAGATATTTATTTGAATGATTTGAGGTGGCACATGCAAATTTACGTGGAACGGCTGGGTAATACCGCATATAGGTATATATAGTGGACTCATGTGGAACAACTTTGGTTTAAGGATTTTGCATGCACAAGTAACATTCCCATTTAGTACAGGTGAAGGCTAGCAAATAGACGGGGAAGCGACCAACTAGAGAGCGACAACTTTCATAATCATGCATTGCGAGTATTTAACATTAAATATTAGCATGAGTAGGATATGAACACTCTAAACATAAATATCATGATGGCTACATTGGATTTGATTCAACTACATGTTTGCACATGTGCCAAGTGAAGCTACTCGAATTACTCAGAGGAGGATACCATGCTAACATACTACATCACAACCATTTTAAGGCATGTTGACACACAAGATAAATCATTATCCACTTCTATCTATTTAAGCATGGCATGAGCAACTATAATCTCTAATTGTCATCACAAACATGTTTACTCATAATATGCTGAATCAAGAGTGATTGAGCTAAACATATTTACAAAAACAGAAAACAAGAAGAGTTCATACCAGCTTTCTTTACCGCGATCACTCATCAAATATAGTCATTATTGCCTTTCACTTGCATGACTGAATGATGTGAAAATAATAATAGTGTAAGTGTGTATCTGAAGTAAGATGGAATCTGCAAAACATTTATTCAAAGAAGGAATACAAGGTAATATTGGCTCTTCGTTAGGTCCACAATGTAGCATATAAAAGCCACTCAACAATTTTCATCGTCGTCTTATCCTTTTGACAACTCAGAGAAAAGAAAAGAATTTCAGAGAAACACACTAAAATATTTTTGGACTTTTTCGTTTTTCTGAAGAAAGCAAATTAACGAAGGAAAAACGAAAAGCGAGAAAAACTATTTACACGGGAAAGCTCCCAACAAGTAAAAGAAGAAACATGAAATATTTTTGGGTTTTCTTTTAATACTACAAACTAATAAAACAAGGAAGAAAAATCTAAAATAAGCGTGATTTTTTTTGGTTTTCAAAGTTTTTCAAACACACAAGAAGAAAACGTAAAATAAAACTAACATGGATATACAATGAAAAAGGATGATCACCGATGAATGAAATGTGTGAACATGAATGTAATGTCGGTGATAAATACGTGCTCCCCCAAGCTTAGGCCTTGGCCTAGCTTGGTAGTCACCATACTTGGTCTAGATAATAGTTGAAATGATAGCTCGTGGAGGCATTCCGTGCTGCCTCCTCAGCTAGGCGAGCGGCCTCCACTGCTGCGTTGTACTCATGTGCTTCGTTCTCATAGATGAAATATCTATGTTTGCTCTGAAAGTCGAGGACAAACGCATGCAAAATAACAGAGACTATATTTTATTTAATGAATGTCAAGTTATAATCATATATATGAGTTCTGTCCTTAATAAAATCATGGCGCCGTATGCCTCAAAGTCTAGATATTTTTCAAGTAATATAGGATCATTGGGTCGAGGCGAGACCCCTAACTTAGTGGCTAAACGAGCGGCATAAATTCCTCCATATAAATCTCCATCGCTCGCATTGCGGTGCAAGCGACGGGCAATGATTGCCCCATGGTTGTATCGTCTAATGCCAATTAGAGTGGTGTGAATAATGCTCAAACCAGGAGCGCGCAGCGCACTGCAATCTTGTTTTCCAACAATACATTTTCCATTGAAAAGTGCAAAGTACCGAATAGAGGGAAATTGAATACTTTTTATTCTAGCTTGCGTAACTCCTCTATCCTCAGCATTGAAAAGACTTCTAAGGAACATTTCATAAGGTTTTGGAGCTTCACTAAGTGAACCCCAATATGGAATTTTGCAATCATTACATAATTCTTCTAGAGACATACCAAATTATTTATCGTAAAGATGAAACAAGACTCTAGAAGTGCGGGAATGATACTCAAACTTTTGTGTGAACGAACATGTGAGATTATAGTGTTGAGTACACTTATCTGCAAGGAAGGCGGCGAGCTCAGTGTTCTGAATATATTGATCAAATTCCTCCTTAATACGAGCCCCAGTCATAAACTCGTTGCAAGGCCAACGTCATGATTTGGCTTCGGCCATTCACGCTGAGCTTGCCCTTGATTCAGTGTACGCTTGCCACACCGAGCGCTAACTCGATGACTCACCAAAGGACGTTCTCCTTGAAGAACTTCTCCTAAAGATGTTCAATTTCCTAAGATTTTTTTTGAAATTTTTGGACCACAAAATCATGTCAACAAAACTTTGTAAGATTGATAGCAACTACTCATAGGGATGTCTAGAGGCCATATCAAGCATTCAAACTACTTAGAACTCAAAGAATTCAACATGCAAGATCATTTTAAGTAGCACAAAGTGCAGCAAAAAATGCAAGATATAATCAACTATAGCAAAAACTAATTGGAGCAGTGGAGGAGTCACATACCAAGGAGCAATCCCTCAAAACAGTTTCAAAAACCAAGCTCCGAGCAAAGAGATCAAAAATCTCAGGTTTGGGAGCAAGAACACCAGAGAGAGAGAGAGAGAGAGAGAGATACTAGGAATTTTTGCTAGAGGTAAGTGACGATGTGAGCTGAAGGAATAAGTGAGTGGGCGCCTGTGGGGCCCACAAGGCACATATGCGCGCCCATGGGGGGTGGTCGCGCCCTGCTGCCTTGTGAGCAGCAAGTGCACCCCCTTGGGATGTTTTCAGCTCCAGAAATTCTAATATATTCTAAAAAAAATCATGTTAAAATTTTGTGGCATTCTAAGCACTTTTATTTTTGGGTCATTTTTCTAATCCACTGTTTATTCAGAAAACAGGATAATCATGGCATTTTTTATTAAACTATAAATAACAGAGAGCAAACTAAAGTTAGAGAAAGTTGTGCCTACTAAATTTATCGGCCACATGCTTCTAAAAAAGAATCCATTAATAAGGTTGATCAAGTCTTATTATCGAACCATTTTTGATTGGCATGAAACCGATTTTTTTCGTATAACACTAAGTTACCTCAATGGGGATATGCATTTCCCCAACAATAAGAATATCATATTTCTTCTTGGCAGTAGGTAGAGGAAATTTGA
Source organism: Elymus sibiricus (assembly GCA_039707655.1). Taxonomy (NCBI): domain Eukaryota; kingdom Viridiplantae; phylum Streptophyta; class Magnoliopsida; order Poales; family Poaceae; genus Elymus; species Elymus sibiricus. The sequence continues at coordinate 130,652,777 of CM077667.1, forward strand.
ACTCTCCGAAAGTAATTGCTGCCACTTGCTCAATATAATTGATATTATTAACCACAACTCGTTTCTTTGGAAAGTATACCGTGTGCTGATTCTCATTAACATGAAAAGTAACCTTGCTTTTGTTGCAATCAATAACATCCCCTGCAGTATTCAAAAAGGGTCTACCAAGGATAATGGACATGTTGTCGTCCTCGGGCATCTCAAGAATACCAAAGTCTGTCAAAATAGTAACATCTGCAACAACTATGGGGACATCTTCACAAATCCCTATAGGTATAGCTGTAGATTTATCAGCCATTTGTAAAGATATTTCAGTAGGTGTGAGCTTATTCAAATCAAGTCTTTTGTATAGAGAGAAAGGCATAACACTAACACCGGCTCCTAAATCACATAAAGCAGTTTTAACATAACTTCATTTAATGGAGCAAGGTATAGTAGGTATCCCAGGGTCTCCCAATTTCTTTGATACTCCAGCCTCAAAAGAGTAATTCGCAAGCATGGTGGAAATCTCAGTTTCATGTATCTTTCTTTTATTAGTGACAATATCTTTCAAATATTTGGCATAAGGAGGCATCTTCAGAATATCGGTCAAACGGGTGCGAAAAAATACTGGCCTAAGCATTTCAACAAAGTGCTCAAAATCTTCCTCATCCCTATTTTTAGAAGGCTTGCAAGGGAAAGGCATGGGTTTTTGAACCCATGGCTCTCTTTCTTTACCATGTTTCCTACCAATGAAATCTCTCTTATCATAACGTTTATTCTTAGGAGCTGGGTTATCAAGATCAACTGTAGATTCTATTTCTACATCATTATTAGGTTCTTTATCATTATTTGATTGAGCATCAACATGAACATCATCATTTTTATTATCACTAGGTGCATGTTCAGTACCAGATTGTGTCTCAGCATCAGAAATAGAAACATCATCATGATTCTCAGAAGGTTTTTCTATCATAGATTCACTAGAATCATGCAAAGTACTATCATTTTTATTTTTATTTTTCTTCTTATATGGACTAGGTACATCCTTGTTAATATTCTGAGAATCTTGTTCAATTCTTTAGGATGTCCTTCAGGATAGAGGGCTTGTTGTGTCATTCTACCCCCTCTAGTCACAACTCTAATAGCATGATCATTCAGTTTATTATTCATTTTAGCAAGCAAATCATTTTGTGACTTAGGAACTTGTTCTAACTGAGTTTGCACCATAGATGAGTGTTTACCTAAACCTTTAACATCATTAGAAATTCTAAACATCAAGTCACTCAAGCGATCAATCATCATAGCATTTCTTTTAATTGATCCATAACATACATGTTAAAATGTTCTTGCTTAAGAATGTAATTATCGAATTCATCCATGCATTGACTAGCAGTTTTATTATAAGGTATATCACTTTCATCGAATCTACAGAAAGAATTTACCGCTACTACCTGTGTAGGGATATCAAGTCCATGTATTTCTTCAATAGGTGGTAGATTCTTAACATCTTCAATCTTAATACCTTTTTCTTTCATTGATTTCCTGGCTTCTTGCATATCTTCTGGACTGAGGAATAGAATACCTCTCTTCTTAGTAATTGGTTCAGGAGATGTCCAATCATTAGCATTATTCAAAATATTATTCAATAGTTCTTCAGCCTGTTCAACAGTTCATTCCCTGAAAACACAACTAGCACAACTATTTAGGTAGTCCCTAGAAGCATCGGTTAGTCCATTATAAAAGATATCTAGTATTTCATTTTTCTTAAGAGGATAATCAGGCTAAGCTCTAAGTAGCCGGAGAAGCCTCCCCCAAGCTTGAGGGAGATTCTCTTCTTTAATTTGCACATAGTAAAATATTTTCTGTAAAGCAGCTTGTTTCTTAGGAGCAGGAAAATATTTTTCAGAGAAGTAATATATTATATCCTGTATGCTATGCACACAACCAGGAGCAAGAGAAAGGAACCACTTCTTAGCATCACCCTTTAGTGAGAAAGGAAAAAGCTTAAGGACATAGTAATAGCGATTTGTTTCCTCATTAGCAAATAGGGTGGCAATATCATGCAATTTGGTAAGGTGTGCTACAACAGTTTCAGATTCATAACCATGGAAAGGATCAGATTCTACCAAAGTAATTAACTCAGGATCAACAGAAAATTCACAATCCTTATCAATAACAAATATAGGAGAAGTAGAAAATTTAGGATCATATTTCATTTTCTCCTTCATAGATTTTTCTTTTAGTTTACTCAGCAGTTTCTGAAGATCATCTCTATTATTACAAGGAAGTCTCTAGATATCTCCCCATCCATAACATAACCTTCAGGTACTTTAGGCATTTCAACTCTAGGCGGAGATCTAGACAAAGTATGTGAATCATAGTTTTCATCAATTTCAATATTCTCAAGTTCTCTAGACTTAACAATATGAGCATCAAGCAAATCACCTAGTGGTACATGTTCAGTTTCATCTAGCATAGTAGTAGCATCATCATAATTTTCACTCAAGCAGAAGTAGCATCATCAATTACTTGAGACATATCAGATTGAATAGCAGGTGGTGGTGTCGCAAGCTTACACAAAACAAAAGGTGAATCAAGTACAGAGCTAGATGACAACTCCTTACCTGCCCTCGTCTGAGATTGTACGATCTTGGTTCGCGTCTTTCAAATTCTTCATAGTGATAATAGAAATCCTCGATGAACACAATAAATAGAGCTATGCTCCCCGGCAATGGCGCCAGAAAAAGGTCTTGATAACCTACCAGCGTAGGGGATCGCAACAGTCTTCGAGGGTAGTATTTCACCCAAATTTATTGATTTGACACAAGGGGAGCCAAAGAATATTTATTGGTCTTAACAGTTGAGTTTTCAATTCAACCACACCTGGAATTTTAATATCTAAGTAGCAAAAGCAATAGGAACAGTAACAGAAGCAGATTTGTATTGATTGTAACAACAATAGTAACGAAAGTAACTTAATGGAAACCAATAAGCGAAAAGTGTAGGCCATGGATCAGTGATGGATAGATATGGTTGAAATTCATCATATAACAGTTTTACACTAGAGAGACACAGAACTAGCTCCAATTAATCAATATAATGTAGGCATGTATTTTGTATATAGTCATACGTGCTTATAATAAGAATTTGCATGACATCTTTTCTCCTACCCTCCCATGGCAGCGGGGTCCATATGCAAACTAAGGGATATTAAAGCCTCCTTTTAATAGAGAATCGGAACAAAGCATTAAAACATGGTGAATACATGAACTCCTGAAACTGCGGTCCTCACCGGAAAGAATCCCAATTATTGTCACCTTGGGGGATGCGGATCATAACACATAGTAGGTGCATAAAACTTGCAAGATAGGATCTAAACCACTCTAATATTCATGGAAACATAATAGGTTAAGATCTGAAATCATGGCACTCTGGCCCTAGTGAAAAGCATTAAGCATAACAAAGCCATAGCAACATCAATCTCATAACATAGTGGATACTAGGGATCCAGCCCTATCAAAATAACTCGATTACATGATAAATCTCATCCAATCCCATCCCCATCCAGCAGGCCTACAAAGGAATTACTCACTCCAGTGGTGAGAATCAAGGAATTGTTGATGGAGAAGGGTTGGTGATGACGATGGCGACAATTTCCAGTCTCCGGAACCCCAAACAGACTCCAGATCAGACCTCCCGAGGAAGAACATGAGGTGGCGGTGGCTCCTTCTCGTAGATCGCAATGAAAACTTCTCTCTTATTTTTTTCTCGGAGAATATGAATTCATAGGCTTGGAATTAGGGTCGGCGGATCCACGTGGGCTCCACCAGGCACCAGGGCGCGCCCAGCTGCCTTGTGGACAACTAGTGGCCCCCCTCTAGTAGGTATTCGCTCGACTATTTTTTATATATTCCAGAACAATTCTCCAAAAAGTTTGTTCGATTCCGAGAACTTTTATTTCTGCACAAAAAAAACACCATGGTAGTTCTGCTGAAAACAACGTCAATTCGGGTTAGTTTCATTCAAATCATGCAAATTAGAGTCCAAAAACAAGAGCAAAAGTGTTTGGAAAAGTAGATACGTTGGAGACATATCAGACCTTGAACTACAAAAACATTTTGAACAGTCTAGTCACTACTGCAGGATGGTCCAAAGACGACACATCAATCAGAGACCCTTCGACGAAACTGTGTGAGATGCATGAATCGCAAACGGTATAGTTCAAGCTCCGTCGCTAATGCCACGAACTGTGTTCGATGGTAGATCCATAAAATACGATTGAGAAAATAGTTGTGTGTGTGATGCATGGCATACAGTTGGTGCTTATGAACTGTTTGCGATTAGAAAAGATAACACAAACGGTTCTCAAAATACATATGTGTGTGAATTACGGCATATAGTTCATTCGGACAAACTGTTTGCGCTGATCGAGCTAGAACACAAACGAGTTACCATAACAAGGTGTGTGTGATACCAGACAAACAGTTCATTCATCAGAATTGTGTGGGAAGCAAATAATAACCCAAATGATTCATACTAACAAGCTGTGTGGGTTGTGGGCAGACTATTGCTGCCAAACAATTGTCAGCGATGGATGAAATCATTACCGACGCTACGTTGGGAAGTGTCGTTTGCCTATATTAATATCGCTGACGTTTTATTATTATGACCCGTGTGCCTGCGCATCACCCCATCCTCCTCTCTCGCTTCTAGTCATCGCGTTGCCGCCCGAGGATTCGAGTGCACGCTTCGGCACCGCTTTTGACCACGCGTCCGCTCGATGAGCCCGTTCCCGTGCAAAACCGTGCAGGTTCCCGCGCACAAAACCGTCCTACGGCTCTAGCTTCCCGCCCGGCCCGGTGAAATCCCCAAATCCCTAATGCTTGCCAGCCTGCTATATAAACCCTCACGGCCGGCAACTCCACATTGCCTTCATCCCCTCCCTCCCCGTAGCTTGTCTAGTTTGCTTCTCCCCCAATCGCCAATGGCACCGGCCGTTCATCGTCGCCCAACCACTCCGCCAGAGGACAGCTCCAGCTGGGAGGCTTCACCGCGTCAGCGCGGCAGTCCTCTGAAGCGTGTAGTGCACGTGGTGTCCCTGGTGGGAGTGTGCATGCCACCAACTACACGCTTCACCATCGCTACCTGAAGGTAGATGCTACTGGTGGCCGCCATGGCCGCCAACACACCGGCAGCCGCCGGGGCCGCCACCCCACCGTCGTCCATCTTTGCCACGACCCTGCTGTCAGGCAGCGGGGTCATCACCCGCTCCGCCACCGCGACCCGAATGCGGGAGATGGAGGCTGCCAAAGGCCCGCCGCGGGCTTCTGCGTCGCTACCCTTGAGTGCTACATCTACTTCCTAGAGAAGGAGGTAGAGCGCCAGGTTGCGCACGCGAAGAAGCTCACCGACGCCATGGCCACAGGAGAAGCCGCAGCGGCGACGCGGAATGCAGAGATCAACGCCGAGTCCCGTCGCTTCTAGGAGGGGCCCCTTGAGCGCCGGAGGGCAGCACTGGCAGGCAACGGACACGACTCCACCAACTTGTCGGCAGGCTCCTCCTCCACTTGCTCTTACTGAGCGCGCTCGATTCTGCTGGTAGTGAGCCCCTCTGTAGTACTAGTATTTAGGGGCTATTTTGTTTAGTTCATCTAGCTCTAGATATGGTTGAACTGTACCACGTACTTTAAATTAGCTAGTATATATAGTTGAACTAGCTATTTCAGTACGTGGTTGGCAACAATTGAGGAAAAGTTTGTTCAGTTCAGCTGTCGAGTTGAACTGTATTGTACAAAGACCAGTGCTTAATGTATGAATGAAATCCATGTTTATTGAATTTCAGCTGCAAAATTACACCCTAATTGTGATTTTGTTCCTGCAAAATTTGACAAATGCCAGTGCTATAATGTTGACAAATGCCAATGTTACTAGATCGACAAATGCCAATGTTTCCGATTTGACACATGGCAATTTACCCAATATGATAGATGCAAATCTTCCCGGATTGATTGTACTAGGCACACGGGTCATATTAGAGAAACGTTTGCGATGGCACATTGCACCAATCCTTCGCACCAATATTTTCACTTGGCTTACGGGTGAATGAAAGATAGCTGTCGATCTGCAAACGGGTATTCAACCTGAACTGTTTGTGATGAGTGTTTATTCAGAGAAAACAATGATGGTTTTTTGTTTGCTATGTGAATTCAAAGATAAATACTTAGTTCATCAAACCATAGATTTCATTCAGTCATGCTTTGACTTTACATTCATACAATCGAGATACAATATAAAGAAAGCTAGTTGCGGCGGTGGTGGCAGCGTTCTCGTGCTTCGGGGCGCAGTTGTACAGTTCTTCAAACGAGACCAGAATGTTATGGACTTCACAATCAAAGAGACGATTGTCGTGAGATCGATGGGCGAGGGGCCGGGGGGCGGCGACTAGCGGCGCTGCGAGGAAGTTATCGACATCGGCAGCCGAATCCGCTGAGGGGTCCGTGACTGGTGCAGGTGCGCGCACAGGCACGGGCGCGGTGGGTGCAGGCGCTCGCACAGGGTCAGGCGCCGTGAGTGTGGGCACGCGCACTGGGACTGGCGTGGCATGTGCAGGGGCACGCACGAGCACAGGCGCAGGAGGAGGCGCTGGCGCTTGCACGTACACGAGCTCAAGCGGGTCCGCAGGGACCTACCTGACGCCCGCGGTTTCCAACGTTGTGATGATGCTCGGCGACCAGCCCGTCAATGCCACGGGGAAGGTTGCTGGTGCGGGCGCGGGGATGGTTGCTGGCGAGTGGGTCGGGGCAGTATCCGCTGCGGCATGCAGCTCTTCCAGGGCCATGTCCATGGCATCCCTTTTGTGTTTATGTACTATCTCTTCCGGAGGCCAGCTCGCATGACACCTCCTAAGCCCTAGCCAATAAAAGAGTGCGACGCTTGGCAGCACGTAAGGGCAGTAGAACGCCCGCGGTTTGAAAATAATGCAACCCTTTGCGTGGAAACGTGACAGTTCTTTCTTCCAAAAAGCTTTTGTTCGCTATTAATGTGTCTGCCTTTTCCCAAAGTGGACACGAAAAATACCACATCATATTTGTGCTATATCATGACGCCATGCCCAATTTGTTGAATTTTGTGTGAGTTCTAGATTTACTATAATTTAACGTAATATTCTGAATGTTGGCTCTAAAAGAAAAAATATATTTAAAAACGAGTCTCAACTAGGAAAACAAAATGCTATGACGCCTTTATGTGCCATGTTCTTGACACCATGCCAATTTTCATGAATCTTCTGACGAGTTTTTGATTTAGATTATTTAAAACCCGAGTTTCTCAATGTTTCTGTGGCCGAGCCAAGACCCCGAGATGTTTGAAATTCATTCCCATATCTCGCATGGGACCTAAAGATGCATGCACACTAATATGGTTTTCAAACCATTTTGATGCACTGGACCTTGTGATTTTAGTTCAAATTTGAATTATGCATATTAAACAACGCATATAAAAGTCAATTAATGTATAAAAAGTCCAAACGAACCATGTATAATTTCATATTTTGGCATGACACTCTCATTTTGGTATATGTTGCCTATAGAAATAGGTCAAGACGAGAAGAGGCAGCGGATGTCGATTCGCCGACGTAAGGTGACACATTCCATATCGAAACAACAAAGCTTCCCGTGAGAAGCTCTGGTCTGTGAGGTGCTTGTGCCAAAACTTGTCCCAAATTGGACATTATTTTACCAGGGCACATATGAGCCATGCATGTCATGACACCATGCCAATTTTCACGAATTTTCTGATGAGCTTTTGATTTATACATGATTTAAAACCCGAGTTTCTCAATGTTTGTGTTCCCGAACCAAGACCGCGAGATGTTTGAAATTCATTCCCATATCTTGCATGGGATCCTAAAGATGCATGTACACTTATATGATTTTCAACCCATTTTGATGCACCGGGCCTTGTGATTGTAGTTCAAATTTGAATTATGCACGTTAAATAATGCATATAAAAGTCAATTAATGTATAAAAAGGCCAAACGAACCATGTATAATTTAATATTTTGGAACGACACTCATTTTGGTATATGTTGCTGATGTCTACTACACAACTTGTTCTTGTAGACTCGTGTTGGCCTCCAAGCGCAGAGTTTTGTAGGACAGTAGCAAATTTCCCTCAAGTGGATGACCTAAGGTTTATCAATCTATGGGAGGCGTAGGATGAAGATGGTCTCTCTCAGACAACCCTGCAACCAAATAATAAAAAGTCTCTTGTGTCCCCAACACACCAAATACAATGGTAAATTGTATAGGTGCAGTAGTTTGGCGAAGAGATGGTGATACAAGTGTACTAATGATAGTAGGTATTGATTTTTGTAATAGTAATAATAAAAACAGCAAGGTAGCAAGTAACAAAAGTGAGCACAAACGGTATTGCATTGCTTGAAAGTAAGGCCTAGGGTCCGTACTTTCGCTAGTGAAATCTCTCAACAATGCTAATATAATTGGATCACATAACCATCCCTCAACGTGCAACGAAGAATCACTCCAAAGTTCTTATCTAGGGGAGAACATAAGAAGAAATTGTTTGTAGGGTACGAAAACACCTTAAATTTATCCTTTCAGATCGATCTATCCAAGAGTTCGTACTAAAATAGCACCAAGTTATCATGTCCGATCGATCTACCTAAGAGTTCGTGCTAAAATAACACCATATGATACGCATCAACCAACTCTAATGTCACCTAGATACTCCAATGTCACCAAAAGTATCCATGAGTTAATTATACGGTATGCATCAAACAATTTCAGATTCATAATACTCAATCCAACACAAAGAACCTCAAAGAGTGCCCCAAGATTTCTACCAGAGAAAGTAGGACGAAAACGTGCATCAACCCCTATGCACAGATTACCCCAATGTCACCTCGGGAATCCGCGAGTTGAGTGCCAAGACATAGATCAAGTGCTCTCAAATCCATAAAAATATTCAATATGGTAATAACGAAATCTCAAAAGGAAAACTCAATTCATCACAACAAGATAGAGAGGGGAAAACACCATATGATCCAACTATATTAACAAAGCCCGCGATACATCAAGATCATGCCAAATAAAGAACACGAGAGAGAGAGAGAGAGATTAAACACATAGCTATTGGTACAAACCCTCAGCCCCGAGGGTGGACTACTCCCTCCTCATCATGCAGACCATAGGGATGATGAAGATGGCCTCCGGTGATGATTTCCCCCTCTGGCAGGGTGCCGGAACGGGGTCTAGATTGGTTTTTCGTGGCTACAGAGGCTTGCAGCGGCGGAAATTCTGACCTAGGATTATTTCCGGCGGTTTCTGAATATATAGGATTTTTGGCGTTGGTTTCACGCAAAGATGGGCCACGAGGGGCCCACAAGACATCAAGGCGTGCTAGAGGGGGCTGGTGCCAGAAGGGGGTCTAGATTGGTTTTCCATGGCTACAGAGGCTTGTGGCGGCGGAACTTCTGATCTAGGTTATTTCTAGGGGTTTTTGAATATATAGGATTTTTGGGCGTCGGTTTCACGCGAAGATGGGCCACGAGGGGCCCACAAGACACCACGGCGCGCCAGAGGGGGCTGGAGCGCCCTGGTGGGTCGTGGCCACCTCGTGGCTCTTCTGGCCCTCCCACAAAGCTTCTACTACCTCTTTTGTTCCAAAAAATCGTCAAAAAGTTTTGTTGCATTTGGAGAACTTTTATTTCTGCACAAAAATCAACACCACGGTAGTTCTGCTAAAAACAACGTCAGTCCGGGTTAGTTCCATGCAAATCATACCAAAACCATATAAAATTGTTGTAAATATGGCATGAATACTTCATAAATTATAGTTACGTTGGAGACGTATCAGCATCCCCAAGATTAATTCCTACTTGTCCTCGAGTAGGTAAATGATAAAACAAGTAATTTATGAAGTGTGAATGCTAGCATAGTGCATAAGTTTGATCAATGATAATTTCAACCACTTTTCCTAGCATCATAACAACAACTCTTTCTCATAAAACTCATCATGATAAAGTAGCAACCAATTCACATGTTTTGGTTCAAACAATGAATTCTCTTGAATTTAACAACCTATGTTCTTAGTCACCAAACAATTGCAATTCAACTTTTTCTCAACAAAGTCTAAGTAAGAGCTCCACATACTCAATCATCATATAGTATTCTATGATTGATAGTACTCAAAGCATATTTTTAGAACAAATGGCATCCATCGAACACAGAGAAAGATAGGGGCTTAATGTTTCGCCTCCCAACTCATTTATCATAGAGATAATTGTCAACAATAATAAGTCATGATCAAATATATTTGACTGGCCATATGTGCCTAGATCTTTCCCGACCACATGATGCTTGCCAACTAGAGAATAATTGAGGTTGAAATGAGAATGCATACTGTTGACTCTTTCATAAAAGTAAATACTGAAAGGTAAAAGATAGGCCCTTCGCAGAGGGAAGCAGAGGTTGTGATGCGCTTTTTGGTTTTGTATACACAATCCCTTAATGCAAAAGAACGTCACAATATATTGCCCCTTATGATAGCAACCTTTATTATGTAGTCTGTCGCTTTTATTACTTTGCCATCACAAGTTCTTACAACGCTCAATTTTCTCTTACACTAAATGATCAAACACATTTAGAAGCAATTTTTATTGCCTTTTTGCACCAATGACAACTTACTTGAAGGATCTTATTCAATCCATAGGTAGGTATGGTGGACACTCATGGAAAGAAACTGGGTTTAAGGGTTTTTGGTTGCACAAGTAGTATCTCTACTTAGTACGAATTTTTGGCTAGCAAAAGATCCTAAGTAAACACCACATGTTGGAGGATCCATAACAATATAACTTCTATGCAAATATACACAACCATTACTCATTACGTTGTCTTCCTTGTCCAACTTCAACTAATTTGCTCAAGTTTGAAAATAATTAATGGGTATTCACAATCATAGAAGATTTCCAAGATAATATATTTGTATGTGAAAGTTCTCTTCCTTATACTAATCATTCACGAATTGCTTGTATGACCAATATTGTGACTGTCAAGCTTCAAAAGATTTCACTTTCTAAACCCAATGTGAAGCTACTACTAGGAATGATATGAACATATAATTTCAACTTCATGGTATTCAATTCATTCAACAATTTACTCATAGGATATAAGTGAAGCACAAGAGTAAATGACAAGCTACTCCAAAAAGATATAAGTGAAGATCAAGCGAGTAGTTAAGTAAATGGGTTGCCATTTGAGAACTCTCTCTCATCTAAAAACTTTCAGATCTAAGTATTTTATTAAAACAGCAAGCAAAACAAAATAAAATGACATTCCAAGAATAGCACAAATCATGTGAAGAAGCAAAAACTTAGGCTCAACCGCTACTAACCGATAATTGTTGATGAAGAAAGGTGGGATGCCTACCGGGGCATCCCCAAGCTCAGATGCTTGAGACTGATGACCCACAAGTATAGGGGATCAATCGTAGTCCTTTCGATAAGTAAGTGTGTCGAACCCAACGAGGAGCAGAAGGAAATGACAAGCGGTTTTCAGCAAGGTAATTTCTGCAAGCACTGAATTTGTTGGTAATAGATAGTTTGATAGCAAGATAATTGGTAACGAGCAAGTAATGGTAACGGTAAATAAGGTGCAGCAAGGTAGCCCAATCCTTTTGTGGCAAAGGACAGGCCAGAACAATCTCTACTAATAGGCAAAGTGTTCTTGAGGGTACACGGGAATTTTGTCTAGTCACTTTTATCATGTTGGTTTGATTCGTGTTCGCTACTTTGATAATTTGATATGTGGGTGGACTGGTGCTTGGGTGTTGTTCTTACTTGAACAACCTCCCACTTATGATTAACCCCCTCGCAAGCATCCGCAACTACGAGAAAAGTATTAAGATAAAATCTAACCATAGCATTAAACGTTTGGATCCAAATCAGCCCCTTACGAAGTAGCGCATAAACTAGGGTTTAAGCTTCTGTCACTGTAGCAACCCATCATCTAATAACTACTCCACAATGCATCCCCTTAGGCCCATGAATGGTGAAGTGTCATGTAGTCAACGTTCACATGACACCACTAAGGGAATCACAACATACATATCATCAAAATATCGAACACATATCAAATTCACATGATTACTTGCTACATGACTTCTCCTGTGACCTCAAGAACAAAGGTAACTACTCACACATAATAAACATGCTCAAGATCAGAGAGGTATTGAATAGCATAATGGATCTGAACATATAATCTTCCACCAAATAAACCATATAGCAATCAACTACGCAAGGTAATCATCACTACTAGTCACCCACATGTACCAATCTGAGGTTCCGGTACAAAGATTGAACACAAGAGATGAACTAGGGTTTGAGAGGAGATGGTGCTGTTGAAGATGTTGATGAAGATTGGCCTCCCAAAGATGTGAGGGGTGTTGGTGATGACGATAGCTTTGATTTCCCCCTTCGGGAGGGAAGTTCCCCCGGCGGAATCGCTCCGCCGGAGGGCAAAAGTGCTCCGCCGGAGGGCAAAAGTGCTACTGCCCAAGTTTCGCCTCGAGGCGGCGGCACTTCGTCCCAAAAGTCCTCCTCTGATTTTTTCTAGGTCAATTGTGACTGTATACCAGAAGATGGGCTCCGGAGGTGGGCCGAGGTGGCCACGATACACCAGGGGGGTCTGGCGCGCCCTGGTGGGTTGTGCCCACCTGGCAGGCCCCCTCCGGTAGTTTTCTGCTCCAGTATTTTTTTATTAAATACCAAAATAATCTCCATAAAGTTTCAGCTTCATTGGAGTTGTGTAGAATATGTATCTCTGATGTGCTTTTCTTAGGTCCAGAATTCCAGCTGCCGGTATTCTCCCTCTTTGTGTAAACCTTGCATATTATGAGAGAAAAGGCATTAGAATCACTCCCCAAAGCATTATTTTTCAACAAAACAAAGTAAATAACAGTAGGAAATCATGATGCAAAATGGACGTATCAGAGACTTCTTGAAATATTATCTTGGGATGCCTTGGGCATCCCCAAGCTTGAGCTTTTGTGTCTCCTTAATTCCTTTCATATCACGGTTTCTCTAAATCTTAAAAACTTCATCCACAAAAACTCAAAAAGAACTCGTGAGATAGGTTAGTACACATAAGAATAAGTACACACTTCTTGTACTGCCAAGACAAGTTGCACAATAATTTCCAAACATCATCTACTGTTTACTATCGTTTCCACAATTTATATCTACCAATATAGGCTATGGAAACTATAGGATAAGTAGATAACAAAACTATGACAGCAATCTGTCCAAACAGAACAGTCTGTAGAAATTTATGAAACCAGTGTACTTTTGTAACTCGAAAAATTATGAAAATTTAGGACGTGATAAAGAATTTATATGACAACACTGTGTAAAAATTTCAAAAACTTTCCGCGTTCCAGTAAAATATGAAAATTCAAACACTACAGAGAAACTTTCTGTTTTTACACAGCACACATCAAACATGCAATGCAAGCATCCTAAGGCAATTCTTGGAACTTTTTATTGAAAAACAAGATTATAAATAACACCTAACAGAAAATAACAAAATATAATGATGATCCAAGCAAAGCACATATTATGTGACGAATAAAAATATAGCTCTAAGTAAGATATACCGATAATGTTGAAGACGAAAGAGGGGATGCCTTCCGGGGCATCCCCAAGCTTAGACGCTTGGGTCTTCCTTGGATATTACCTTGGGGGTGCCTTGGGCATCCCCAAGCTTAGGTTCTTGTGACTCCTTATTCTCCTCATATTGGTGTCTCACCAAAAACTTGAAAACTTCAATCACACAAAACTTAACGGAACTTCGTGAGATGGGTTAGTATGATAAATAAAGATCATCCACTTAGGTACTGTCAAGACAAGATTCATAATTGTTCTCACATAATACCTACTGTATTCTACCATTCACATAATTTATATCACTGAATATAAGCTATGGGAACACTCAAACAAGCAAACAATGCATGCAAAACAGAATCTGACAAAAACAGAACAGTCTGTGAAGATCTGTAGTATAGACATACTTTCCTATCTCTAAAAATAATGAAAAATTAGGAAAACTTATAGAATTTGCATATAAATACTGTGTAAAAATTTCAGAATTTTTTGCTGCCCATTAAAATCAGAGAAATTCTTTACTGGAGGAAAAAGTTTCTGTTTTTGCACAGAATCAAATCAACAAGTATCCATACTATCCCAAAGGCTTTACTTGGCACATTATTGAAATAAAAGGCACAAAACATGATTACTAAAGTAGCTTAATCATGTGAACACACAAAAACAGAAAGGAAAAGTGTTTTGTTGTCTCCCAACAAGCGCTTTTCTTTAAAGCCTTTTAGCGACGCATGATGATTTCAATGATGCTCACATAGGAATAGTAGCAGAAACATGCAAGAGAGCATCATGAATCTCATGACAAGCACATTTAAGTCCAACTCACTTCCTATGCATAGGGATTTTGTGAGCAAACAATTTATGGGAGAAAGAATCAACTAGCATAGGAAGGCAAAACAAGCATAACTTCAAAACTTTGAACACATAGGGAGGAAACTTGATATTATTGCAATTCCTACAAGCATATGTTCCTCCCTCATAATAATTTTCAGTAGCATCATGAAGGAATTTCACAATATAACTATCACATAAAGCATCCTTTTCGTGATCTACAAGCATAGAAAATTTATTACTCTCCACATAAGCAATTTTCTTCTCATTCATTGTAGTGGGAGCAAACTCAACAAAATAACTATCATGAGACACTTGATTGACATAACCACATTCAATATTAAAATCATGATGAAAAGTTTCATGGTTACTATCACTCTTTATAGCATACATGTCATCATCATAATCATCATAGATAGGAGGCATGCCATCATCATAATAAATTTGCTCATCAAAACTTGGGGGACTAAAAATATCATCTTCATCAAACATAGCATCCCCAAGCTTGTGGATTTTGCATATCATTAGCATCATGGATATTCAGAGAATACATACTAGCAACATTGCAATCATGCTCATCATTCAAGGAATTCTCATTAAGTATTTTTATAATTTCTTCCTCTACCAATTGAGCACAATTTTCCGAACCATCATTTTCACGAAAGACTTTATAAAGACGAAACAATTGAGGCAACCTAAACTCCATTTTTTGTAGTTTTCTTTTATAAAACCAAACTAGTGAAAAACAAGAAACTAAAAGATTTAATTGCAAGATCTATATATAAACCTTCAAGAACTCACCTCCTCGGCAACGGCGCCAGAAAAGAGCTTGATGTCTACGACACAACTTGTTCTTGTAGACTCGTGTTGGGCCTCCAAGCGCAGAGTTTTGTAGGACAGTAGTAAATTTCCCTCAAATGGATGACCTAAGGTTTATCAATCTGTGGGAGGCATAGGATGAAGATGGTCTCTCTCAAACAACCCTGCAACCAAATAATAAAAAGTCTCTTGTGTCCCCAACACACCAAATACAATGGTAAATTGTATAGGTGCACAAGTTTGGTGAAGAGATGGTGATACAAGTGTAGTAATGACAGTAGGTATTGATTTTTGTAATAGTAACAATAAAAAACAGCAAGGTAGCAAGTAACAAAAGTGAGCACAAACGGTATTGCAATGCTTGAAAACAAGGCCTAGGGTCCGTACTTTCGCTAGTGAAATCTCTCAACAATGCTAATATAACTGGATCGCATAACCATCCCTTAACGTGCAACGAAGAATCACTCCAAAGTTCTTATCTAGGGGAGAACATAAGAATAAATTGTTTGTAGGGTATGAAACCACCTTAAAGTTATCCTTTCCGATCGATCTATCCAAGAGTTCGTACTAAAATAACACCAAGTTATCCTTTCCGATCGATCTATCTAAGAGTTCATACTAAAATAACACCATATGATACACATCAACCAACTCTAATGTCACCTAGATACTCCAATGTCACCACAAGTATCCATGAGTTAATAATAAGATACACATCAAACAATTTCAGATTCATAATACTCAATCCAACACAAAGAACCTCAAAGAGTGCCCCAAGATTTCTACCGGAGAAAGTAGGACGAAAACGTGCATCAACCCCTATGCATAGATTACCCCAATGTCACCTTGGGAATCTGCGAGTTGAGTGCCAAGACATAGATCAAGTGCTCTCAAATCCATAAAAGTATTCAATCCGGTAATAACGAAATCTCAAAAGGAAAACTCAATTCATCACAACAAGATAGAGAGGGGAAAACACCATATGATCTAACTATATTAACAAAGCCCGCGATACATCAAGATCGTGCCAAATCAAGAACACGAGAGAGAGAGAGAGATTAAACACATTGCTACTGGTACAAACCCTCAGCCCCGAGGGTGGACTACACCCTCCTCATCATGGAGACCATAGGGATGATGAAGATGGCCTCCGGTGATGATTTCCCCCTCCGGCAGGGTGCCGGAACGGGGTCTAGATTGGTTTTTCGTGGCTACAGAGGCTTGAAGCGGCGGAAATTCTGACCTAGGATTATTTCCGGCGGTTTCTGAATATATAGGATTTTTGGCGTTGGTTTCACGCAAAGATGGGCCACGAGGGGCCCACAAGACATCAAGGCGTGCTAGAGGGGGCTGGTGCGCCCTGGTGGGTTGTGGCCACCTCGTGGCTCTTCTGGCCCTCCCATGAAGCTTCTACTGCCTCTTTTGTTCCAAAAAAAATCATCAAAAAGTTTAGTTGCATTTGGAGGACTTTTATTTCTGCACAAAAAACAACACCACGGTAGTTCTGCTGAAAACAGCATCAGTCCGGGTTAGTTCCATGCAAATCATACGAAAACCATATAAAATTGTTGTAAATATGGCATGAATACCTCATAAATTATAGGTACGCTGGAGACGTATCAGTTGCCTCTAGAAATATATAGTTCAAGACGAGAAGATGCAGCGGATGTCGATTCGCCCACATAAGGTGACGCGGTCCATATCGAAACCACAAAAGCTTCCCGTGAGAAGCTCAGGTTTGTAAGGGGCTTGTGCCAAAATTTGTTCCAAATCGGACATTTTTTCACCAGGGCACATATGAGCCATGTCATGACACCATGCCAAGTTTCATGAAATTGTGACGAGTTTTTGATTTATACATGAATGTAAAACCAAGTTTCTCAATGTATGTGGCCGAGCCAAGACCCCGAGATGTTTGAAATCCATTCCCATATCTTGCATGGGGCCCAAAGTAGCCATGGACACTTATATGATTTTTCAACCCATTTTGATGCACCAGACCTTGTGATTTTAGTTCAAATTTTAATTATCCACATTAAATGCCTAGAGAACTCAATTAACGTATGAAAATGCAAAAAGAACCCTAAATAATTCCATATTTTAGCAAGACACTCTTACTGGTCTGTGTTGCCTCTAACAAAAGTTCATGGCGAGAAGATGAGCGGATGTCGTTTTGGCCGCGTAAGGTGACGTGTTCCTTATTGGAACCACAAAGCTTGCAGTGAGAAGCTCCGGTTTGTAAGGGACTTGTGCCTAAAATTGTCCAAGTTGGACAATTTTTTAACCATGGCACATATGTGCCATGCCATGACAACATGCCAAGTTTTTAGAATTTCTGACGCGTTTTGGATTTACAGTAATTTAAAAACCAAGTTTCTCAACGTTTGTGGCCAAGCCAAGATGCCGAGATGTTTGAAATTCATTCCCATTTCTTGCCCGTGACCTAAAGATGAATCCATGGACACTAATATGATTTTTCATCCCATTTTGATGCATCGGACATTAGGACGATAGTTCAAATTTGAATTATACACATTAAATGTCTAGAAAACTCAATTAATGTATAAAAATGCCAGACAAACCCTGAATAATTCCATATTTTAGCACGACACAGCTATTGGTCAGTGTTCACTGCAGATAAATCTTATTGCAATCCAAACACCGTCCTTTGTCGAAGTAACCTCATTTTTGTTTTAAAAACATTTTGAAAATCAAGTCTTTCACAAACAGTTCATGTTCATGAATCGTGTGTGATGCAACACAAAATATCTTGGGCCAATCCTCATAATGCATGGCTTAGGCCGGAAGCTTCGTCGGCTACAGTACACCGCCAGCCAGTTTACCGCACTGACTCCTCAGAACATTTTCCTTTTCAATCATCGCCGGTGAAAGATGGGGACATGGATCCCCGCCGTGAGGGCAACTTCGGCGGCCGCATCAGCTATGAGCGCGCTCTCAACATGCTTGAACGCGACCGCTACCTCCGACAGGGCAGCTGCAGCAACCGAAAGGACAGCTGCTGCAGCTGAGAGGGCGGCAGCAACAACCGCGACGGGGATAGCAAATGGCGAGAACGACACATCAGCTGTCAGTTTCTCGGCGGTCGCCGTAGCCTTGATGGCAGACGCCCAGTCCCATCTCGAGGCCGCCCACGCCCATCTCGTGTCGGTCATTTCACAAATCACATCAGCCTTCTCCGACACCGTCGACAACTCATGTCCGATGAGTTCGTAATCACTGAGTGTGCTCAAGTAGGCATCCGTTCGTCTGTGGCCTCCCTAGCCAAGATTGTGGCCGTTCATGCTCGGAGCAAGGCCGCCCATGCTCGGCTCATGGCGGCCTTATCCAAAGAGATGGTGGACGAAGACTGCGAGATGCTAGAGTATGCGGCGATGGATCCCATGGATCTCCTTACCCCGAAGGTCGTCGAGCGAGAGCTGGTCATCGAGGAGGCGGCGAAGATCGACGAATGCCAGGCGGAATATTAGTCTCTGTCTAGAGCGATGGTCTTTCGTTAGAGTAATGATTAGGTCAACTAACTAATGTTTATTAGTTGCTCGATTAAGTAAGTGCGGGCAGTGCTATAGGCTCTTTTGTGTAGTACTCAAATTTGCAAGTGTTGTTAAATTAAGCAATGACGTCGATGACCAATGTAACAAGGGAAATTCGGACCAAAATTTGCTGTTGTATCCCCATTTTCTCTTCCAAATGAAAATGAAATGCAAGTACCGTGTGCAATGTAGTATCCGATATCTTACGCCGGAAGCTTGGAGACCAAAATTTCCACGTTCAGTCTCATCACATACGGGATAAACTATAGGATTCGTTTGTGTTGTTGAATATTGCACACAGTTATGGTAAAGGGATTGTGTCCGATGTGACTGTGCGCGCTACTTTTTCGCCGCAACGAATGAAATTTTGGGCTTCTGCACAAATATCTACCTCCCCCGCCCCTCGTACCAACCAAAAGCCACATTGCCCCTGCTTCCCCTTCCTTTCCTAAGTTGAAACCTTCACTTCTTGCTTGCAGCGCCACCTCCTCGCCGGTGATGCTCCTTCCTGTGGCTCGCCCTCCTCCATCTAGTCAGGTAATCCACACCTTCCCCATACCCCCCGCTTCACCCCCTCCTCCATTCCACATGCCCCGACCGCCGACATGACACATTCCACCAAAATAACCGGCCCACCCCCACATATTCGCCACCGAAATACATGGTGCATGCAGTATAGCCAGGATCTCAAGGAGCACCTGGCAGCGGAGAAGCAAATCTCTACCGCACGCGCGGATGAGGCCGCGATGGCTGCCATGCGTGCCGACACCCAGATCTTGGAGCACCACCTAGCCGTCGAGGCCACCGTCGACGCCTCGCGTGCGGACGCCGCCACACGGTTGGGTGCTTTGAACAACAGCTCGTCGTGCTTTCTTGAGGGCTCCGTCGTTGCCTTCGATGGCGACTACGAGTTGTTTTCTCAGCGTGCCCGTGCTTTCGTCAACTCTAGAGCCGGTAGGTTGGTGCCCGTACAGGCTGAGGCCACTCACCACTACGAGGAGGGCACCCATGATGTGGAGGCCTCGCCCTCGTCCAAGCCCATCGTTATCGATATCTCCAACGACGAGGAATATCTTGTTTTTTAAGCTCAATTACTAATGACCCGTGTTCAGCTAGCTACGCCTGTTAAGCATGTTTGCTTTACCTGTTGCATGTGCTGCTCCTGTCTTTCCTTAAGAAATTCTAGTGAAATATGCAATGTAATGCTATTATGCAATCTGACCTTCTAGTATGTTCTATTGTGCAATGTGATGCTGAGTTAACTGTTAGGTTCATTTGTTTTGGTGATCATCTGCAATGTGATGTTCGATTATTGTTGGTACAATTTTGTTTTGTTATGCATGTGAAACATACAATTGCTATATTTCATAGTTCTTAGCACGCTTGGCTTTTCCATGTGGCTTGAATTCATATGTTCGATCTACAATGCGTTTATTTTTCATTAACATATTTTGTTGATAGGACGCGAAATCTCACTTAAAACCTGATCAATATCTATCTTAAACACGTTACAGGGGGAACAGAGGGAGACACTTCAGTTTACCATTGAGGTTTGCACTTTCATGATCCTTTGGCTAATAGCACATTATTGTGCAATTGCAGGAACCATTCTAATATTTAGGTTTCTAATAATAATTTGGTCTTGCACATGTAGGTCCTGCTGTAAGAGGTTTAGACCCACCGTTCGAACCATTTTGCATGTGGGGAAATGATGTGTTCATGACTATCAGTCAAATCAAGAAACTCGGAAAGATTGTTAAGATAAAGAAACTTGCGATGAAAAACAACAAGCTGTTTGTCTACACAATGAAGAAGACATCAGTGAACTATTGGATGGTACTATCTCTTTTACCTTCTTTTTTCCCTTTGTTACATTACAATTTTTTGAAACGAAATTTATGCATATCTTTGTGTCCAGTCCTTTCCAAAGCAGTTCATCAATGAGTATGTCTCAAACCACTTGCATGGTCAAGAGGCGAGGAAGGTATTCATACAACATCCACGGTATAATCTTGAAGTCTTCCTCAAGAGGATGACGGATGGGCGGGCAACCATCCACAGGCACTGGTATAAAGTTGCAAGGACCTTCGACATCAGCGAAGGCTCAATATTTGCCTTCTGCTTCAACAATTTTCTAGACGAGATTCATCTGTCTATTTATCGTATATGATGCTATTTTCCAAAGGTTTTAGATGTTGCACGTGAAACTCGGTCCTGTCGTGTAATTGGGTATCTAGGTAGTATATGCCTATATGATGTTGTACTCTGATGTATTTCAATTATGAAATCCCGGTTTCCATAATACGAAATGAAATATATTGTGTGCTTGATATGAAGTGTCAATTTGTTTACTAGTTGGATATAAATAATATAGCAATTAGCCTGATTATTGGGGTTTCATATTGCAGACAGTTTGTCATAGAACAGCATGAGCGATGACCTCAAAAAACCCACATGGTTTCTGGAAAATTGGCGTGTTGGATCAGTGAAAAATCACACATGACTTCCGGTCGAAAACTGTGTGCGTTAGAACACCCATTCGCAAACGTTTTCACATAAAACATGTGTGTGATGGACAGCCCTATGCTAAACAGTTTCTTCTAGGCACCGTGCGTGATGGCCACCACTAACACAGACGATGTTATGTAGAAAATTTTGTGTGATGTAAAATACGAATAGAAACGTACATTTGGGATTCACTGTGTGGGATGCTAAGCACATCTCACATGACTTCCCAATATATCTGTTTGTGATGGCCCTTCCAATCGCACACGACATATTTTTGCCCATCATGTGTGACCGGGCGCAGCCATCGCCGATGGGTTTTCTGTGTCGTGTGGGATAGGCCCCCCTATCGCCCACACATGCAAGGCGACGGTTTGAGACTACGTCACAAAAGGGGTTAAAAACCATTTGTATAGTAGGCGCCTGCACTAGTGAGTACTCAATTTATAATTGGGTCACTGGATGCTCTATGCAATAAACAAGCAAAGGACGAACATTTTGAGATAACCAAGGCCTTGATTGAATGCAAGATGACAGAAGGTTCCTCAATGAGTGAGCATACGGTAAAGCTGGCAGGCTCTGTTGATAGACTGGCTTCTTTGGAATTTGGAATTCCTCCAACAATCGGTATAGATATTGTGTTTGCTTCACTCCCCCCATCTTAAAATGGTTTTATCATGAATTACAACATGAACCGGATGGATAAAAGTGCAAACGACATTTTCGCTATGCTCACTACTATGGAAGCTGGAATGCAGAAGAACAAGGAAGTGTTGCTAGTCAACAAGACTGCCAGTTTCAAGAAGAAGGGCAAGTCCAAGAAGAAATCGACTGGTACCGGTGTGACCATCTCCCAAAAGATAAACAAGGGTGGAGCCAAAAAGGAGACTAACTTTTTCTACTGCAAGCAAAAGGGATAATGGAAACACAACTACAAGAAGTACTTGGCGGATAAGAAGAACGATTCTTCCGGTAAAGGTATAAAAGTTATACATGTAAATGTTATCGATATTCTACTTGCTAACAATACCTGTAAATCATGGGTACTTTATACCGGATTGGTTGCTCACATTTGCAGGACGTGCTACTTGTGAGCTGCGTTGGGATTTTCCCCATAGAGGAGAGGAGATGCAGTATAATAGAGATAAGTATTCCCCTCAGTGAGAACCAAGGTTATCGAACCAATAGGAGAACCAAGTAAATTACTTTCAACAACACTTACACACAAAACCATACACTTGCACCCAACGTGGGCAAGAGGGTTGTCAAGTCCCTTGAACTCTTTACTTGCAAGCATTAAATCTTGATAGAGATAGATATTGTAAAAGCAAAATAAAATAAAAGTAAATAATATGCAGTGATACTTGTGATCTGCGTTGGGTTTTCCGTGAAGAGGAACGGATGATTGCAGCACAAAGTGGGTAAGTATTTCCCTCAGTTATGAAACCAAGGTTTATCGAACCAATAGGAATATCAATCCTCAACCGTCTTTAACGGCTGCACACAAAAGAGCAAACAACTTGCACCCAATGCGGGCAAGAGGGTTGTCAATCCCCTTGATCTCGTTATTTGCAAGCAAATGAGGTGTGTAGATAATTGTAAATTGCTAAATAAAATAAAAAGTAAATAAAGGCAGCAAGGTAATAGTAGCGTTTGTAAATTTATAGGTGAATAGACCCCGGGGCCATAGTTTTTCCTACTGGCATCTCTCATGTAGGCAGCATACGCTGGGTAAGAAATTACTGTTGGGCAATTGATAGAAAAGCGGATAGTTATGCGATTTTCACGGCAATAATCATGTGTATATAGGCATCATGTCCATAACCAAATAGGCCGACTCTTGCCTGCACCTATTACTATTACTCCACTCATCGACCGCTATCCACATGCATCTAGAGTATTAAGTAAAACAGAGTAATGCATGGAGAACAATGACATGATGTAGACAAAGTAAACTCAAGCAATATGAAGGAACCCCATCGTGTTATCCTTAGTAGCAACAACACAAAGACGCATCTTGTCCCGTACTTTGTCACTGGGATATAGAAACTCGTCAGGTTGAACCTACCACAACGCACCATTCCCACCGAAGATAGATCAATCTACTTGGCCAAAGCACATCGATAAATTGGAGAGCATTACGAAGCTATAATGATCATGCAAATAAGAATCTTAATATTCGAAGGTGACTCAAATACTTTTCATGAATAATCTGAACATAAACTCACAATTCATCGGATCCCAACAAACACACCACACAACAGGATTACATCGGATAGATCAAAGCGAAAATGCGATGATCATTGTATTAAGGATCAAGAGATAAAGAGATTCACATCTAGGTAGTAGCTATGGACCCGTAGGTTTGTGGGGAACTAATCACACATCATCATGAGGGCAGCAAGGTAGATGTAGAGCCCGCCGTGATCGATCACCCCTCCGGCAGGGTGCCGGAACAGAGCTCCAGGTGGCCTCGCGACAGAACAGAAACTTGTGACGGCGGAAAAAGGGTTTCAGGACTGCCTCCAGGGTTTTTAGGATATATTAGAATTTATAGGCCAGAGAGGGGCGTCGGGAGACGGTCGAGGGAGGCACAAGCCATCAGGGCGCCCCCCAGGGCGCGCCCTATTGGCTTGTGGGGCCCTCGTGCGGCTCCCGACCTCCTTCTGAAGTTTCCAGGTCTTCTTTTGATCCAGAAGAAATCATCAAAAAGTTTCGTGGCAATTGGACTTCGTTTGGTACTGTAAACCTGAAAAGTGAAGAACATGTAGAAAACAACAATTGGCACTAGGCACTGGGTCAATAGGTTAGTGCTCAAAAATATTATAAATTAGTAAATAAAGACCCAAAAAGTATCCTAGAATGATAATATATCAACATGGAACAATCAAAATTTATAGATACGCTGGAGACGTATCAAGCATCCCCAAGCTTAATTCCTGCTCGTCCTCGAGTAGGTAAATGATAAAAACAGAATTTTTGATGTGACATGCTATCCATTATGTAATCTTATGCATGTATGCTCATTGAGGAATAATGAATCAACAAATATTAACATAGCAATAATTAAAGTGTAAGAAACAAAATCATCAATCTTTCAAAGTATACGATCCTCAAGGAATGTTTACCCCTCATTCATCTTATTATATCAGCAAGGCATGGATCCATCTTCACTACATTAATACAAATGTCAAGCACCACGATGTCCAACTCAGGCAATTGGGTCGTACTTTTTCAATATGCATCAACTTTTTATTCTTCACCAATACATGAGCGTGAGCCATTGGACATAGCACTTAGGTGGAACAGAATATGGTGGTAATATTAAAAGGGGAGAAAAGTGGAGAAGATAGTCTCACATCAACTGGGCATACCAACGGGCTATGGAGATTCCCATCGATAGATGTCAATGCAAGGAGTAGGGATTGCCATGCAAATGATGCACTAGAGTTATAAGTGTATGAAAGCTCAAATGAAGCTAAGTGGGGTGTGCATCAACCTTGCTTGCTCATGAAGACCTCGGGCATTTGAGGAAGCCCGTCATAGGAATATACAAGCCAAGTTTGTAATAACGAATAGGTAGTTCCCACTAGCATATGAAAATGACATATCACGAGACTCTCTATATGAGGAGCATAGTGCCACTTTGAGGCACAAGTGTGGTAAAAGATAGTAGCAAAGTCCCTTCTCTCATTTTCTCTCATCATTTTTTTTCCAGAATGGCGGGCTCATTTGGCCTCCCCCATCTTTATTTTTCGTCCAGAGTCTTATACCGACTTGTGGGGGAATTATAGTGTCCATCATCCTTTCCTCACTGGGACAATGCTCTAACAATGATGACCATCACACTTTTATTTACTTACAGCTCGATATGGAGAATTGATATGAAGATATGAATCTGTATGAATGCCTCTGGCAGTGTACCAGTATGTGCAATGATCTAGCATGACATGTATAAAAAATGTGATGAACGTTGGCTTTGCCATGAATACTATGTCAGCTCTATATGATCATGCAAAGCAATATGATGATGAACGAACTAGTCATGTGATGTGACGATGGAATTTGCATGGCAATATATCTCGGAATGGATATGGAAATGCCATGACAGGTAGGCATGGTGGCTGTTTTTAGGAAGATATAATGAGTCTTATGTGCAACAGAGCGTATCATGTCAAGGGGTTTGGATGCACCGGCGAAAGTTGCACCAATCCTCGAGGTGAGAATGGACTATGCACGGTACCAAAGAGGCTAGCAAATATGAGAAGGTGAGATTGCGTATATCCATGGTTTCATATTAGTCATAAAGAACTCATATACTTATTGCAAATTTTTATTGGTTTTATCATAAATCAAAGTACTACTCGCATGCCCCGAGGGAAGAGGTTGGTAGGAGTTAACCATCGCGCGCTTCAGACCCGTAACAACACTAGGATTTCAACGAGGAATAGAATGCTCACACATCATCACCATGCCTCTTTAATTATTAGATGAACAAAAAGTTAACCTTTCTTAATATCGACACTTCTACGGATCAACAATTATGAACTCACACCTTTTTCATATTACCACATCAATATCATTAACCCACAATTTCTCTATATGTGCTACTTGATGGTTTTGATTATGACTCGTTGAATACCTAATATTTTTGGAGTTGTCTTAAGACCCATGCAAATTACCGTCACTATTTATTAACTCTCAAACAAATATCAGTGAAGAACAAGAGTGAAATTATTTCTATAAAATCCACACGTCACCGTGCTCAAAAAGATATAAGTGAAGTACTAGAGCAATTGCTAAGCTCAAAAGATATAAGTGAAGCTCATAGAGTATTCTAACAAATTATGATGAAGGTGTGTCTCTCTTAAGTAGGTGTGTCCAGCAAACAATGATTGTGGCAAACTGAAAGTAAAAGCAAACAAAAACAAACGACGCTCCAAGCAAAACTCATATCATGTGACGAATAAAAATGTAGCTTCAAGTGACATACCGATAGATTGAGATGAAAGAGGGGATGCCTTCCGGGGCATCCCCAAGCTTAGACACTTGAGCCTTCCTTAGAATTTTACCTTGGGGTGCCTTGGGCTTCCCCAAGCCTAGGCTCTTGCTACTCCTTATTCCTTTGTCCATCGTGATAACACCCAAAACTTGAAAACTTCAACCACACAAAACTCAACAAAACTTTAGGTAATGTTATAAATTGATTCTTATTTCATAATTGCATAATAGGTACTGTATTCTAACTTCTCCATGGCTTATACCCCCGATACAATCCATAGCACAATCAAAACAAGCAACTATGCAAGCAAAAACAGAATCTGTCTAAAACAGAACAGTCTGTAGCAATCTGTAGAGAACCTATAATTCTGTAACTTTAAAAATTCTTAAAAATTAGGAAAACCTCAAAAATTTGTATAGCAATACTTTATAAAAGATTCAGATCATTGTCATGCTCCAGTAAAAAATGAAAATTCCTGTACTAGAGTCAAAAGTTTCTGTTTTGTTTCAGCATCGATTCTACTCATCTTGTGAGTCATCCCATTGGCTTTACTTGGCACAAGCACTAATTTAAACACAAAAACATAATAATTAGATAGGCAATAATCATGTTATAAAAAACAAACAGAAAGTTAAAAGAAAAATTTGAAGATAACTATTGGGTTGCCTCCCAACAAGCGCTATTGTTTTATGCCCCTAGCTAGGCATAATGCATAGTTTCAAGTATTGTCATCTTTGAAATTCCACCCATAAGTAGATCTCATGATTTATTCATAAGGTGCTTTAATTGTCTTTATAGGGAAGTGCTCCATCCCTTTCTTTAATGGGAAGTGGAACCTTATGTTTCCCTCTTTCATGTCAATGATTGCACCTATAGTTCGTAGGAAAGGTCTTCCAAGTATTATGGGACAAGTAGGATTGCAATCAATATCAAGCACAATGAAATCTACAGGCACATCATTTTTATTTGAAATAATAAACACATCATTAATTCTACCAAGAGGTTTCTTAATGGTATAATCTGCAAGATGCAAGTTAAGGGAACAATCTTCAATATTTGTGAGACCAAGCACATCACAAAGAGATTTAGGAATAGTTGAAACACTAGCACCAAGGTCACACAATGCATTGTATTCATATTTATTTATCTTTATTTTAATAGTAGGTTCCCACTCATCATGCAATTTTCTAGGAATAGAAACTTCAAGCTCAAGTTTCTCATCATAAGCTTTTATCATAGCTTCTACTATATGTTCGGTAAAAGCTTTGTTTTGTTCATAAGCATTGGGTGAGCTAATAATGGTTTGCAACAAGGAAATACATTATAATAAAGAGCAATTATCATAATTAAAGTCCTTGTAATCAAAAATAGTGGGCACATCACTAGTTAAAGTTTTGACCTCACCAAACCCACGTTTTTCATTTTTACCATCAAAATCATCACCCTCCAAGCAAACGGGACGCTTCTCAATGATGACCCACAAGTATAGGGGATCAATCGTAGTCCTTTTGATAATTAAGAGTGTCAAACCCAACGAGGAGCAGAAGGAAATGACAAGCGGTTTTCCGCAAAGTAATTTCTGCAAGCACTGAAATTGTGGGTAATAGAAAGTTTGATAGCAAGATAATTGGTAACGAGCAAGTAATGGTAACGGTAAATAAGGTGCAGCAAGGTAGCCCAATCCTTTTGTGGCAAAGGACAGGCCAGAACAGTCTCTAGTAATAGGCAATGTGTTCTTGAGGGTACACGGGAATTTCATCTAGTCACTTTTATCATGTTGGTTTGATTCGTGTTCGCTACTTTGATAATTTGATATGTGGGTGGACCGGTGCTTGGGTGCTGTTCTTACTTGAACAACCTCCCACTTATGATTAACCCCCTCGCAAGCATCCTCAACTACGAGAAAAGTATTAAGATAAAATCTAACCATAGCATTAAACGTTTGGAGCCAAATCAGCCCCTTACGAAGTAGCGCATAAACTAGGGTTTATGCTTCTGTCACTCTAGCAACCCATCATCTAATAACTACTCCACAATGCATTCCCTTAGGCCCATGAATGGTGAAGTGTCATGTAGTTGACGTTCACATGACACCACTAATGGAATCACAACATACATATCATCAAAATATCGAACACATATCAAATTCACATGATCACTTGCAACATGACTTCTCCCGTGACCTCACGAACAAAGGTAACTACTCACAAATAATAATCATGCTCAAGATCAGAGGGGTATTGAGTAGCATAATGGATTTGAACATATAATCTTCCACCAAATAAACCATATAGTAATCAACTACGCAAGGTAATCAACACTACTAGTCACCCACAGGTACCAATCTGAGGTTCCGGTACAAAGATTGAACACAAGAGATGAACTAGGGTTTGAGAGGAGATGGTGCTGTTGAAGATGTTGATGAAGATTGGCCTCCCAAAGATGAGAGGGGTGTTGGTGATGACGATGGCTTCGATTTCCCCCTTCGGGAGGGAAGTTCCCCCAGCGGAATCGCTCCGCCGGAGGGCAAAAGTGCTCCTGCCCAAGTTCCGCCTCGAGACGGTGGCGCTCCATCCTGAAAGTCCTCTCCTTATTTTTTCTAGGTCAAAAGTGATTATATACCAGAAGATGGGCACTGGAGGTGGGCAGAGGAGGGCACAACCCACCAGGGCGAGCCGAGGGGGGCCTTGCGCGCACTAGTATCTTGGGCCCACCAGGGTGGCCCCCTCCAGTAGTTCTTTGCTCCAGTATTTTTTATTAATTCCAAAAATAATCTCCGTAAAGTTTCAGCTACATTGGAGATGTGCAGAATAGGTATCTCTGATGTGCTTTTTTCAGGTCCAGAATTCCAGCTGCCAGTATTCTCCCTCTTTGTGTAAACCTTGCATATTATGAGAGAAAAGGCATTAGAATCACTCCCTAAAGCATTATTATTCAACAAAACATAATAAATAATAGTAGGAAATCATGATGCAAAATGGACGTACCAACTCCCCCAAGCTTAGACCTCGCTTGTCCTCAAGCGAAAAGCCGAAATTGAAAAGCATGTCCACATGGTTTGCGAGAGAGGTGTCGATAAAAACAAAATACGGACATAGAAGCATCATGCTTATTATCTTAATAGCAACAAACTTTATCATAAAACTTATTCATATACTTTCATCATATAACTTCTCATGAACAAGTAACAATTCATCACAACATAGAAGTATAAAGCATAAACCTTATTGAAAACCAACAAACTATGTTCTCAGTCAACTTTGCAACTACAATCCATTATATTTTCAAGAAGGGTCTCATGTCGGAGCCTTTTGGCAAGTCCACATACTCAACCATCATTTAGTCTTGTATGATTGCTAACACTCATAGCATACCCATGAGCAAAAAGTTTCAACCGGACACATAGAAAGATTGGGGCTTATAGTTTCGCCTCCCAACGTATTCACCTCAAGGGTGATGTCAACAATAATAACTCATGCCCACTCACATCCAACTAGATATATGTGCCTAGATCTTTCCTCACCACATGATGCTTGGAAAAGAAAAAAAGTAGAAAGGAATAGGGAAGAATACTTTGACTCTTGCATAAAAGGAAATACATAAAAGTAAAAGATAGTCCCTTCGCAGAGGGAAGCAGAGGTTGTCATGCGCTTTTCTGTTTGTATGCCCAATCCCTGAATGTAAAAGAACATCATGCTATATTGCCCCCTATGATAGCAACCTCTATTATGCAGTCCATCGCTTTTATTACTTTGCCATCATAAGTTCGTATAGCGCTCAATTTTCTCTTACACTAATTGATCAAAACACTTTTAGAAGCAATTTTTATTGCCTTATTGCACCGATGACAACTTACTTGAAGGATCTTTCTCGATCCATAGGTGGGTATGGTGGACACTAAAAGAATAAATTTGGGTTTGGGTTTTTGGATGCACAAGTAGTATCTCTACTTAGTGCGGAATTTTTGGCTAGCAAAGATATTGAGCAAGCACCACGTGTTGAAGGATCTATGACAATATAGCTTCTATGTGGATATGAACAAGTATAAATCATTACGTTGTCTTCCTTGTCCAACGTCAACAATTTTGACATACAATATTTGACTGGGGCTCACAATCATAAAAGATGTCCAAGATAGTGTATTTGCATGTGAATCTTCTCTTCCCTTATTAATTCTTTCATGAATTGCATCATTGACCAATGCTATGTTTGTCAATCTCCAATAAATTTTACTACTTATACTTTTCCTTATGTGATGTCATTACTCACCATAAGATTAGCATATGATTCTTTTCATTTATTTCCTTTTCTTTTTATTTTGATTGCACCAAGAAAGTAGAGAGGCAAAAACTCAAACTAAACTTTATTATATAACTCTCACTCGATTACATAGATAGATAGGCCACGAAACTAACACACCAAAATAGATCATGCTAAACTTTTATTCAACTAAAGCAAAGGAAAACTAAAGATCGAACTAAAATAGGTAAAGGTGAATAAAAGTGATGGTGATACGATACTGGGGCACCTCCCCCAAGCTTGGCTCAAGCCAAGGGGAGTGCCCATACCAGTGTGCTCAAGTCTCCTTTGGTGGTGGTGATGAAGAAGGTGGTGGTGTAGCCTTCTTCTTTAACTTATATTTAAGCATGAAATTTTCCTCCCTCAGATCATCATTCTCCAATTCGAGCTTTAATATCCTTTTGCATAATGCCGTCTTGCTCTCCTGCAGAAAACGAGATGGGATAAATTGAACCTCAGGTTTGTATCCTCTAGGGAGGCTTGACTTCATGAATTCCACATGCATGTCTCCGGGTTGAGGAAGTGGGTCATCCTCTTCCTCAGAGCTATCATCTGAGGTCCATCCATAATGCTCCACTTCTCCATAGATCTTGGGGTTTGCAACATAGTCAGCAACATAGCTCTCCCCCTCTGAATCTTGAGATGACATATTTTCAGATCTGTCAGGAAAACAACAGGAAACAAGAACAGAGGATTTTTCTGCGATGCGGTCGTCAAAACAGTCGAGGGTATATATAGAGAATTTTTATTCTTGGGAAACAAACATATGGAAGGAAAACGGAGTCGGGAAGGTGTCCGAGGTGGGCACTACCCACCAGGGCGCACCCAGGGGGCCTGGCGTGCCCTGGTGTATCGTGCTCACCTCGATCGCCTTCCGGTTTATTTCTTAATTTCCAAAATTTTCTAATATTCCAAAACTGACAAAAAATATTTTTGCGGATTTTTCGGAGTCCGTTTACTTACCGTATCACGTACCTCCTATTTTTCAGAATTCTGGAGTGATCCGGAAGGTTTCTTTTATGTGTTCCTCCGGTGTCATGGTTTGGATAACATTGCTTTCAACGTTAATAGGCGTACCTGAGATATAGTGCTTAATTCTTTGTCCATTGACCACCTTCGGGTTAGTACCTTCGGCATTATTAATCTTGATAGCTCCAGAATGATAAACCTCTTCAATAATATATGGTCCTTACCATTTTGAGAGAAGCTTGCCTGCAAAAAATCTTAAACGAGAGTTTAACAAAAGAACATAGTCTCTTATTTTGAATTCCTGCTTTTGGATTCTTTTGTCATGCCATCTTTTTACTTTTTCTTTGAATAGTTTGGCATTTTCATAGGCTTGGGTTCTCCATTCATCTAATGAGCTAATATCAAATAGCCTCTTCTCACCGGCAAGTTTGAAATTATAGTTGAGTTCTTTAATTGCCGAAAATGCTTTATGTTCTAATTCTAGAGGCAAATGACAAGCTTTTCCATATACCATTTTGTATGGAGACATACCCATAGGATTTTTATAAGCTGTTCTATAGGCCCAAAGTGCATCATCCAGTTTCTTAGACCAATTCTTACGAGACCTATTGACAGTTTTTTGTAATATTAATTTTATTTCTCTATTGCTAAGTTCAACTTGACCACTAGATTGAGGATGATAGGGTGATGCAATTAAATGGTTAACATCATATTTAGCAAGAATATTACGGAAAGCAGCATGAATAAAGTGTGAACCACCATCAGTCATTAAGTATCTAGGGACTCCAAACCTCGGGAAGATAACCTCTTTAAGCATTTTAATGGAGGTGTGGTGATCAGTACTACTAGTTGGAATAGCTTCTACCCACTTAGTGACATAATCAACATCAACCAAAATATGAGTGTACCCGTTAGAGGAAGGAAAAGGTCCCATATAATCAAAACCCCAAACGTCAAATGGTTCGACAACAAGTGAATAATTCATAGGCATTTCCTGACGCTTACCGATATTACCAATTCTTTGACATTCATCACAAGACAAGACAAACTTATGGGCATCCTTGAAGAGAGTAGGCCAATAAAAACCAGATTGCAATACCTTGTGAGCAGTTCTATCTCCCGCAATATGTCCTCCATAAGCCTCGGAATGACATTTCCATAGGATTTGTTCCTGTTCATGCTCAGGTACACAACGTCTAATAATACCATCTACTCCTTTATAAATATGTGGGTCATCCCAAAAGTAATGTCTTAAATCATAGAAGAATTTTTTCTTTTGTTGGTATGTGAAGCTAGGTGGTATATATTTAGCGACAATGTAATTAGCATAATCAGCATACCAAGGGGTGTTTTGAGAAACACTTATTGCAGCTAACTGTTCGTCAGGAAAACTACCATCAATAGGTAGTGGATCATCAAGAATATTTTCTAACCTAGACAAGTTATCAGCTATGGGGTTCTCAACTCCCTTCCTATCAACAATATGTAAGTCAAATTCTTGAAGCAAGAGAACCCATCTAATGAGTCTAGGTTTAGCATCTTTCTTTTCCATAGGATATTTTATAGCAGCATGATCGGTGTGAACAATAACTTTGGAGTCAACAATATAGGATCTAAATTTATCACAGGCAAACACAACTGCTAAAAAATCTTTTTCTATAGTAGAATAATTTCGTTGAGCACTGTCTAGAGTTTTACTAGCATAATGGATAACATTCAATTTTTTATCAACTCTTTGTCCTAGAGTAGCACCAACAACATAATCACTAGCATCACACATAATTTCAAAAGGCAAGTTCCAATCTGGTGGTTGAACGATAGGTGCAGAGGTTAAGGCTTTCTTGAGTGTTTCAAAGGCTTCCACACAATCATCATCAAAAACAAAAGGAATATCTTTTGCAAAAGATTAGTAAGAGGCCTAGAAATTTTAGAGAAGTCTTTAATGAACCTCCTATAGAAACCAGCATGACCAAGGAAACTTCGAGTACCTTTAATATCTTTAGGACATGGCATTTTCTCAATTACATCAACTTTAGCTTTATCCACCTCAATACCTCGTTCGGATATTTTATGCCCCAAAACAATACCTTCATTAACCATAAAGTGGCACTTCTCCCAATTCAAGACGAGAATAGTTTGTTCACATCTCTGCAAAACTCGATCATGGTTGCTTAAGCAATCATCAAAAGAAGTCCCGTAAATGGAAAAACCATCCATGAAAACCTCCACAATCTTTTCACAAAAGTCAGAGAATATGGCAGTCATACATCTTTGAAAGGTAGCAGGTGCATTGCATAAACCAAAAGGCATACGTCTATAAGCATAGGTTCCAAAAGGGCAAGTAAAGGCGGTTTTCTCTTGATCGGATTGTGACACAGGTATTTGAGAGAAACCAGAATATCCATCCAGAAAACAAAAGTGTGTGTGCTTAGATAATCTTTCTAGCATTTGATCAATGAAAGGTAGAGGGTAATGATCTTTTCTAGTAGCTTTATTTAACTTCCTAAAATCAATTACCATTCTATAGCCAGTGACAATTCTTTGTGGAATGAGTTCATTCTTATCATTAGGAACAACGGTAATACCTCCTTTCTTAGGGACACAATGAACGGGACTTACCCATCTACTATCAGCTATGGGATAGATTATACCTGCTTCCAGAAGCTTTAATATTTCAGTTCTTACCACTTCCTTCATCTTAGGATTCAATCGCCTTTGGTGATCAACAACGGGTTTAGCATCGGGTTCCATATTAATCTTGTGCTGACATAGAGTGGGACTAATGCCCTTAAGATCATCAAGAGTATATCCAATAGCAGCCCGGTGCTTCCTTAGAACTTTTAATAATCTTTCTTCTTCATGTTCTGAATGGTTAGCACTAATAATAACATGATATATCTTTTTCTCATCCAGATAAGCATACTTCAAAGTGTTAGGCAATTGCTTTTATTCAAACACAGGATCACCTTTAGGTGGAGGAGGACCTCCAAGAGTTTCAATAGGAAAATTGTGTTTCAGGAGAGGTTGTTGTTCGAAGAAAATTTTATCTATTTC
This sequence comes from Elymus sibiricus, assembly GCA_039707655.1. Taxonomy (NCBI): domain Eukaryota; kingdom Viridiplantae; phylum Streptophyta; class Magnoliopsida; order Poales; family Poaceae; genus Elymus; species Elymus sibiricus. The sequence continues at coordinate 130,687,464 of CM077667.1, forward strand.
ATTTCTTTCACGGATGTGCATACCATTTTCATGGTCAAGCAAATATTGTTCTAATGGATCAGTAGGAGGCACGACAATAGAAGCAAGACCAATTATTTCGTCCTTACTAGATAACGCTCTATCATGAGGTTGTCTACTAAACTTGGAAAAATTAAACTCATGAGACACACCACCAAAACTGACACCGACAATTTGTTTTTCACAATCTATTTTAGTGTTGACGGTGCTCAAGAAAGTTCTACCAAAGATAATGGGACAAAAGTCATCTTGTGGGGATCCAAGAACTAGAAAATCAGTAGGGTATTTTACTTTCCCACACAAGACATCAACATCTCTAAGAATCCCAAGTGGTGTGATGGTGTCTCTATTAGCAAGTTTAATAGTAACATCAATGTCTTCTATTTTAGCAGGTACTATTTCATTCATAATTTCTTGGTATAAGGTAAAAGGGATAACACTCACACCAGCACCCAAATCACATAAACCATGATAGCAATGATCTCCTATTTTGACTGAGACAACGGGCATGCCTTCTATGGGTCTATGTTTATCTTTTTCATCAGGTTTAGCAATTCTAGCAGCTTCATCACAGAAATAGATAACATGCCCATCAATATTTTCTACCAAGAGATCCTTAACCATAACAACACTAGGTTCTACTTTAATTTGCTCAGGGGGCTTAGGTGCTCTTATATTACTCTTACGAACCATAGTTGATACCTTAGCATGTACCTTTATCCTAACAGGGAAAGGTGGTTTTTCAATATAAGCGGTAGGCACAACTGCATCAACATTGTAAATGATGGTTTCATCTTTAGCTATGACCGGTTCTTTAATTTCTTCTTTAATAGGGGGATGATATTTAAACCAGTTCTACTTAGGGAGATCAACGTGAGTAGCAAATGCTTCACAGAAAGGGGCTACTATCTCAGAGTCAAGTCCATATTTAGTGCTATACTTGTGAAAAGTATCGGTACTCATAAAAGATTTAACACAATCAAACTCAAGCTTTATACTTGACTCATTACCTTCGTCGAGTTCCCATTCTTCCGAGTTACGTTTAATTCTTTCTAAGAGATCCCACTTGAATTCAACAGTCTTCTTCATATAAGAACCAGCACAAGAAGTATCGAGCATGGATTGATCATTATGAGAAAGCCGAGCATAAATTCTGAATGATAACTTCTCTGGGGATGTCATGATTGGGGCATGAATATAACATTGACTTAAGCCTCCCCCAAGGTAGAGCGATGCTTTCTCCTTCACGAGGCCAAAAATTATATATATAATTCCGATCACGATGAACTAGATGCATGGGATAAAACTTTTGTTGGAATTCCAATTGCAAACGATTCCAGTTCCATGATCCAAGATCATCACATAGCCTACACCATGTCAATGATTTTTGATTCGTGTTCGCTACTTTGATAATTTGATATGTGGGTGGACCGGTGCTTGGGTGTTGTTCTTACTTGAACAACCTCCCACTTATGATTAACCCCCTCGCAAGCATCCGCAACTACGAGAAAAGTATTAAGATAAAATCTAACCATAGCATTAAACGTTTGGATCCAAATCAGCCCCTTACAAAGTAGCGCATAAACTAGGGTTTAAGCTTCTGTCACTGTAGCAACCCATCATCTAATAACTACTCCACAATGCATCCCCTTAGGCCCATGAATGGTGAAGTGTCATGTAGTCAACGTTCACATGACACCACTAAGGGAATCACAACATACATATCATCAAAATATCGAACACATATCAAATTCACATGATTACTTGCAACATGACTTCTCCCGTGACCTCAAGAACAAAGGTAACTACTCACAAATACGAATCATGCTCAAGATCAGAGGAGTATTGAATAGCATAATGAAGATTGGCCTCCCAAAGATGAGAGGGGTGTTGGTGATGGCGATGGCTTCAATTTCCCCCTCCGGGAGGGAAGTTCCCCCGGCGGAATCGCTCTGCCGGAGGGCAAAAGTGCTCCTCCCAAGTTCCGCCTCGAGACGACGGCGCTCCGTCCTGAAAGTCCTCTCCTTATTTTTTTATAGGTCAAAAGTGATTATATACCAGAAGATGGGCACCAGAGGTGGGCCGAGGAGGGCACAACCCACCAGGGCGCGCCCAGGGTGGCCTGGCGCACCATGGAGTCTTGTGCCCACCAGGATGGCCCCCTCCGGTAGTTCTTTGCTCTAGTATTTTTTTTATTAATTCCCAAAATAATCTCCGTAAAGTTTCAGCTCCATTGGAGACGTGCAAAATAGGTATCTCTGATGTGCTTTTTTCAGGTCCAGAATTCGAGCTGCTGGTATTCTCCCTCTTTGTGTAAACCTTGCATATTATGAGAGAAAAGGCACTAGAATCACTCCCTAAAGCATTATTATTCAACAAAACATAATAAATAACAGTAGGAAATCATGATGCAAAATGCACGTATCACTCAACTAGAGTTGACTCATCTCCAGTCCCTTTATCATTTATATTCAGAGAAGTAAATAAAGATTCAATAGGAGAAGTACCAATCATTTTAAGATCTTCATCATGATTCCTAGTGGGTAAAGATTCTGGTTTAGCGGCCATCCTATTCACTAGAGTGGTTTGCTTGTCGGAGATCTTTCCTAACAACTCTTCGGTTTGAGTAAATTGTGATTGGAGATTACACACTTCCTTATTAACCTCATCAAGTTGCTTACTAATAGCATCAAGCAAAGTTGAATGTTCCTTAATTTCAGAAGCGATGGATTTATTATGCTCATATTGTGGAATTCTCTATTTCATGGTAACCAAACAAGCAAAGTAACAAGCAAGGCAAGTAAACCAGCAAGCGAATAAGTAAACAAGTAACAAGCAAAGATAAATATTTTTGTATTTTTGATTTTTATGAGACAAAGTAAATATAACAACAAATAAAAAGATAAATGAGGGAATGAAATTTTTTGTGAAGTTACTTGATAGTTGATGATGATATTCCCCGGCAATGACGCCAGAAATCCTTCCAGATATTTGTTATCTGCGTTGGGTTTTCCGTGAAAAGGAACGGGTGATTGCAGCACAAAGTGGGTAAGTATTTCCCTCAGTTATGAAACCAAGGTTTATCAAACCAATAGGAATATCAATCCTCAACTTTCTTCAGCGTCTGCACACAAAAGAACAAACAACTTGCACCCAACGCGGGCAAGAGTGTTGTCAATCCCCTTGATCTCGTTATTTGCAAGCAAATGAGGTGTGTAGATAATTGTAGATAATTGTAAATTGCAAAATAAAATAAAAAGTAAATAAAGGCAGCAAGGTAATAGTAGTGTTTGTAAATTTATAGGTGAATAGACCCGGGGGACCATAGTTTTCCCTAGCGACATCTCTCATGTAGGCAACATACGGTGGGTAACAAATTACTGTTGGGCAATTCATAGAAAAGCGGATAGTTATGCGATTTTCACTGCAATGATCATGTGTATATAGGCATCACATCCATAAACAAATAGGCCGACTCCTTCCTGCACCTATTACTATTACTCCACTCATCGACCGCTATCCAGCATGCATCTAGAGTATTAAGTAAAATAGAGTAATGCATGGAGAACGAAGACATGATGTAGACAAAGTAAACTCAAGTTGTTGGAATCGGGGCTCCGCAGACCCAAGAAGGTTCAAACTCTGGGGCGTGTGCAAAGATCCCAACCAGCTCAAGCCTCAAGCCTGCCACTCCACAGCTAGACCCTGCCGAAGATGCACGAGAGGGCAAGAAGACGAACACACCGATTTACCCAGGTTCGGGCCACCTTGTGATGTAAAACCCTACTCCTGCTTTGGGTGGATTCGCCTCACGAGGAGGTTCGGTGATGAACATGTACAGTGGTGAGTGACCTCGCGAGGGCACTCGGGTGAGGATGGATTCGGCCCCTCTGTACGGTGGAGGCTAGTCCCTATTTATAGTGGACTTGGTCCTCTTCCCTTATCGCACAGGCGGGAAGGGATCCCACAATGACCAAATTTCAAAAGGGACAGGAGGTACAGCTTATCCTGACTAAAGGTGGTCTTCGCCTGCAAAGCTCCTGGCGTGACCCAGAGGTGGGCTCGGCGATGACATCCGTCCTGCCGAGCTCGTGGTCTTGGTCTCGTTGCACCGGAAGGGAAACCTTTGGGAGGGGGGTCCCTCGGGAACCTGCGTACGTCCTTGCCTCCTTAGCACCAAAGGGGAAACTGTCCCCCCTGCGCCTGCTGGCGCCCATTGGCCTTGGTCGTCATGGCTCACGTCATCGCTGCCTCCGGAGGCTAGGCACCTGCATAGGAATCGCCACTCCTCGGGAGGCAACCTGGGGAGGCCGCCCCCCTGGAGGTCTTGGCGTCGTTCTCCTTGGGAGGCCAGGGCCCTCGCGAGGGTCTTGTCTTGTGGGGTTCGTCGCCAGGCCGTACCGGGCCATCGAGGTGGGCCACGCCCTGGGCCGCAGGCAGGCAGGTCTGGATACCCCCGATCCCAGAACGCCCAAAGTAGCCCCCGGGCCCAAGGCACGCTCGGGCTGGCTTCGAGGCGAAACTAAGGAAGGACGGCTGAAACGCCGTAGGCCCCAACCGCCTGCGGGCCAGCCTTGACGCGTGGCGCACGACGAGGCGCGGACGCCTCCACTTCCCCATGTCGCCTCGGTAACCACCCCGACTGACAAGGGCTGGCGCGTGCTGCGGGGCCATCTTTGCTCGGAATGCGGAGGGACACCGGGTGGCCTCCGATCAACTATAAGTAGGCGAGGGGGGCAGAGCCCCCAAGCCCGTCTTCGTCTTCTTGCCTCTTCGCTCCAATCTGCCACTTCCATGGCCATGACACCAGTGAGGAGGTTTTCTGCTGCCGAGAAAGGGAAGGGCCGCCTGAGGGACCGGGCTCGCCACCGCCCAAGAGGGGTCGCGATCGTCCCCGCAAGTACACCGCTACGCCGGCGGTGGAACCTCGAGGACGCGGGCGCACTCCGATGCGGGCCGGCGCTGCCTCCGGCAGCCGCAGGAAGGCCCCCTCCCGCGTAGGCGGCAACGGTAGTCGTGGCGCTCGCGACCGAGGAGGGAGGCTTGCGGCTGGTACCCGGCCGCCCCGCTCGCAATCTCACTCGGCCGACGCGGTCCAGTAGTTCGTGGTGTGGGAGGTGAGGCCAGCCATCTCCTGGGTCCACCTCCTGCGCTTCTTCGCGGGCGCGCTGCCAGCCGGAGGGCCCGCTCGCCTATGGCTGCAGGCCGACGGTTGCTGCAGCCAAGCCGCATGGGTGGAAGTCAAAGTCACCCCCGCGGGCTACGTGTTCCTGACCCGCGGGTGGCAGACCTTCGCCCGCGCCCGCGGCCTGCAGGGGAGGTGTACCCTCCACTTCAAGTATGACGGGGCGGCGACGCTCTTCATCAAGACCTTCGGGGAAGACGGCAGGCGCCTGGGGTGCTGCCTGGAGGGCGATGGCGGCGACAGCGACCACTTCTCCGCCGACGACGATCACCGCGGCGGCGACACCCTCGGCGGTGAGCTTGCCCTTGGCGGCGGACGCAACACCTCCAGCGGCTGCGACGCCTCCTCCGGGGGAAGCTCAAGCGACGATGACTACGACGAGCCGCCAAGCCGGCGGGCTCGGACCAAGGAGGGCGGCGAGCCGCCGCGGCGCCGTGCCCCTGCCCCGGAGACCGCCGAGCTGCCATGCCGCCGCACTGCCGTCAAGGATGAGGAGGACTCCGACTGAGCGCGGGAGGCGCCGGAGCCAGTCCTCAGGATGGGTGGCCCTCGGGACGCCATCTTTTGTTGTTTGTTTTTACTTCCTGCATCAAGAATCACGGAGGGCCCCGAGGGGGTGTGTAATGAACTACGGTGCTTGCACCTTTATGTTAGCGTTTTATTTTTATCTCGTACTTTGGCGCTTATATGGCTACCAATGGAAAGTTCCTGCTTGCCACGATTAGGGTAACTTAGCTTGGCGTACTCGTAGCGGGCTCCTGCGTTGCGAGGTGCATCTGGGGCGCCAGGGTAGCTTGGAGGTCTTGCCGAGGGGGCCTCTTCCTTGCGGACAGGGCGGCTTTGCAGCTTCGAGAAGCGCCCGCCGCTCGCGAGGCTCCTGGGGTGGCGAGGAGTCAGGGCCTCCGGAGGTGCTTCCTCAGGGCCCCGCCCTTCACGAAGGTGCTGAAAAATGCTTTATGCAGGGTTAGAATTCCTTGATAACAAGCTGAATCATGACTTCCCTTCCCCCGATCGTCTTCTTTCCAGCAACCATTTTGGTTGGAGCCCCCGAGCGAGAGCCGATCGCTGTTGGTATGCCGGGTCGCAATGCATGGCAAGGCCAAGGGAAGAGCGCTCCTGAGGCCCGGGGCCTAAGGCAACATGCGCTTGGCGGCCTGTGCTTGTAATAACTTGTTTGAATCCCGTGATTTCCTTTTGCGCCCTATTTCCTTCCTGCTTGCTTTTGTGCTCTGCGTCGGCAGGGCCCAATCCCGCGCATACCTCGACCGCTGTTGGGGCATCCGGATCACCAGGACGAGACCAAGGGGCGAGGGGCTACGTGACTAGTGAGGCCCCTGGGTCGCGATGCCCAGGGGTCCCCCTTGACGTGCGAGCAGCAAGGGCCTGAGGTAGCTTGCACCTGCCGGCTCGCTCGAGAGCGCCGTGCGAGGATTAGAGCGCCAAGCTTTGGTGAGGTGCACACCGTGCCCAGCCCCCACTCGCGGGGCGCGCGAGAGAGAAAACTGGTAGGTGCTAAATTTTTAAAGCCAAGACTGCAAAACGAGAAACACTGCAAAGGAGAAAAATCCCCACCCCTTTTTCAAACAAAGACGCGAAAGCTTCAAGTTTCATCCCAAAAGACGGCAAATTCGGTTTACAAAAGAGAGCAAAGAATAGCCACGTCCGGCACCTAATAGCTAGTCTTCGTCTTCCCCCAGCGCGGAGCATAGGGCTTCCACTAGGCGTGGGCATAGTCATTGGGGGACCGTGTCGTCCGCCAGCACGGAGCATGGGGCTTCCACTTGGGCGTGGGTGGGGGCCCTCCACGTCCTCGGGGGACCCCGGGCGTATACAGCCCACTCATTATTACGTGAGAGTGTCACGGGTAGAACTTCCGGAGGTGCTGGATGTTTCAGGCATTCTGGATGGGGACCCCGTCCTGTGTCTCCAGGCGTACGGCGCGAGGCCTGGAGATACGGGCGTCCCTGAACGGGCCCTCTCACATGGGCGAGAGCTTGTGCAAGCCCTCCCTAGAGAGGACCCGCCTTAGAATGAGGTCACCCACCTCGAGCGTCCTGGAGCGGATGCTACGGCAGTGGTAGCGCCGCAGCGCCTGCTGGTACATTGCTGCATGGAGCGAGGCTTGGCGGCGGGCTTCCTCCGCGAGCACAAGGTCTGTCCCCCACGAGGCATCCTGACGCTCCTCGTCGAATGCCAAGACCCGCGGGGAGCGATGCTTGACCTCATGATGGAGGACCGCCTCTGCCCCGTAGACGAGGAAGAATGGGCTCTCGCCGGTGGGCTTAGTTGCGGTGGTGCGTATGGACCACAACACGGACTGAAGCTCACCGAGCCAGCCCCTGCCACAGGCCTCAAGCTTCTTCTTGAAGCTCCTTGCCTTGAGGCCCCTCAGGACCTCTGCGTTGGCATGCTCGGCCTGGCCATTGCTCCATGGGTGCGCCACTAAGGCGTAGCATATCTGCGTTCCAAGGTTAGCACAATATGTTCTAAAGAGGTTGCTTGTGAACTGTGAGCCATTGTCGGTAATAATACGGTTGGGGACGCCGAAGCGGCTCACGAGGCCCTTGATGAACTTGACGGCCGAGCCAACGGGGATGGTGCGCACGGACTCCACCTCCGCCCACTTAGTGAACTTGTCGATGGCGGCGTAGAGGTAGCGGTAACCCCCGGCCGCCCGAGGGAAGGGCCCCAGTATGTCCAGCCTCTAGACCGCGAAGGGCCAGGAGAACGGGATGGTCTAGAGACCCTGTGCGGGCTGATGAATCTGCTTGGCGTGAAATTGGCAGGCCTCGCAGGATTGGACCAGCTCTGTGGCGTCTTGGAGCGCCGTGGGCCAGTAGAACCCGCTGCGAAACACCTTCCCCACGAGGGTACGAGATGAGGAATGGTGCCCGCAATCGCCTCCGTGGATGTCGGCCAGCAGCTCGTGACCCTGCTCCTCGGATATGCACCGCAGCGAGACGTCGTTGGGGCGGCTGCGGTACAACTCGCCGTCCTGCAAACAATGAGCAGTGGCCTGGCGGACCACGCACTCCGCGTCCTCCTCCTTCTCCGGCAAGGCGCTGTTGAGCAGGTATGCCTTAAACTCTTCGGTCCAGTCGTCGGCCTGAGGTTCTAGCGCCAGGAGCATGCGGGCTCCTGAGGCCGGGCCGCAGGCCGGGGCGCCTGAGGGCGGGGCCGGTGGCAGCTCCTCCTGAAGCGACGTCGGGCCTGCGGCCGGGGGTTCCGCGGACGGCTTGAAGAGCCTCTCCTCGAAGACTCCGGGCTCCTGAGGCTCGCAACACGATGCCCTCTTGGCGATGCCATCTGCTTCCTTGTTCGTTCAACGCGGGACGTGCAGCAACTCCAAGCCCTGAAAACATTTTCCCATCTTACGTACCTCTTCCAAGTAGGCCTCCATGTGTTCGTCCTTCGGCGTGTACTCTTTGTTGGAGAAGTTGACGAGGAGATGGGAGTCGCCCTTGATGGTGAGGCGCTTGACCCCAAGGGCGGCAGCGGCCCTGAGGCCAGCGATCAGGCCTTCGTATTCCGCGATGTTGTTGGAGACTGTCTTGCCATGTTGGAAGCAAAGCTGGACAGTGTAGTAAAGCTTGTCTTGGGTTGGGGAGATGAGGACTACTCCAGCCCCCGCGCCCCGGCGTGCGAAGGCTCCGTCGAAATGCATGACCCAGCCGTCGGGCGGCTCATCACCAGGCGCGAGGGACCAGCCCTCATCCAGCCCTTGGTCGGGAACATCCGTCCACTCCACGACAAAGTCAGCAAGGGTCGTGCCCTTGATGACCCTGGTGGTGCTGAACTCCAGGGGGAAGGCATGCAACTCGATGTTCCACTCTGTAACTCTTCCGGCTGCGTTGGGGTTGCGCAACACTTTCTCCAGGGGATACGCGGAGACGACCTTAATAGGGTGGCACTGGAAATAGTGGCGCAACTTCCTTGAGGCGACGAGGAGTGCAAGCAGAAGTTTCTACTGCATAGGGTAGCGCGCACGCGCATCCCGCGGCACGGTGCTCACATAGTACACTAGGTGCTCGATCAGGGACGAGGTATTGGCGTCGCCATGCTCCTCATGAGGCTCGAGGGACTCAGGTGCCCCGGGGATTGATGAAGCGACGTGGGCCTCAGGAGCACCGTCATGAGGCGGTGAGCGTTGCGCGGCTCCGCACGAGCCGCCCTGCTTCGTGCCTGCGCCAGCGCACTCCTCTCGGACTGCCACGAGCGCTGCGCTGGTCGAGTGGGGGTGGCTGCCAAGTAGAGCACCAGGGGCTCACAAGGACGAGGCGCCACCATAACGGGTGGGCTCGTGAGATACCGCTAGAGGTCCCCGAAGGCCGCATCTGCCTCCGGAGTCCACTCGAAAGGGCCCTTCCTTTTCATGAGCTTGAAGAATGGGAGGGCGCGCTCGCCCAGCTTGAGGATGAAACGCCCCAAAGAGGTCACGCAACCCGCAAGCTTCTGCATTTCCTTGAGGGTCTGAGGCGGGCTCATTTTCTCGATGGCTTTGACCTTCTCCGGGTTGGCCTCGATTCCTCGGTGTGATACCAAGAAACCGAGTAGCTTGCCGGATGGGACCCCAAAGACACACTTTTTTGGGTTGAGCTTCAGGTTCACTTGGTGCAGGGTGGCGAATGTCTCCTCCAGGTCCTTGATCAGGGTCTTCGCCTCTCGCGACTTGACCACGATGTCATCGACGTATGCCTCCACATTCCTTCCGAGCTGCTGCCCCAGGGCGATGCACATCAACCGCTGGAAGGTCGCACCGGCGTTCCGCAGCCCGAATGGCATGCAAACGTAGCAGCACACGCCACACGGGGAGAGGAAGGCCATCTTCTCGACGTCCTCCACCACCATCTTGATTTGGTGGTAGCCCGAGAAGGCGTCCAGAAAGCACAACAGATCGCACTCGGCGGTGGAGTCTACGATCTGATCGATGCGCGAGAGCGGGAAGGGGTCCTCAGGACAAGCCTTGTTGAGGCCCGTGTAGTTGACGCACATGCGTTCCTTCCCTCCCTTCTTGGGGACGATCATTGGGTTGGCCAGCCAACTCGGGTGCCGCACCTCCCGGACAACACAAGCTTCTCGCAGCTTGCCGACCTCTTGGACGATGAACGCTTGCTTCTCTTGTGCTTGTCGCCTTGCCTTTTGCTTCACCGAGCACGCATCGGGGCGCACCCTCAGGTGGTGCTCGATCACCTCTCTCGGGACGCCGGTTAGATCGCGCGCCTCCCACGCAAACACGTCCTTGTTCGCGCGGAGGAAGTTAACCAGTGCCTTCTCCTGCTCCGGGGGAAGACCGGCACCAATGGTGAAGGTGTGGCCCGGGCTCCCGTCGTCAGCGGGCACCTGCTTCGTTTCAGCCCGGTCCTGAGAGAACAACTGCTTCTTCTTAGCGGGTGCGGCCTCCAGATCTTGCACGCTGCTCTCCGGGGGCGGGATGCCTCCTTCTTCGTGCGCGACGCTCTCGGCGTCGGGGCACGAGGCCGCTACGGCCTTGTAGGCGAGCTTGAGGGCTCAAACCGCGTCCTTGGTGTCTCCGGCCACGGTGATGATACCGTGGCTGCCAGGCATCTTGATGACGTTGTAGCCTGGGTGCGTTGCCGCCATGAACTTGGCGAGGGCCGGATATCCCTGGATGGCGTTGTACGGGAGGCCGATGCGGGCCACGTCGAAGTCGATCAGCTCGGTGCGGTAGTTGTCGCGGGTGCCGAAGGTGACGGGGAGGCGCACCTGCCCCAGGGGGTGGTGGAGCCCCCGACCACCCCTGAGAAGGGCCTGGAGGGCGCTAGCTGGTCGTAGAGCATCTGGAGCATGTCAAAGGCCTCTACGGAGAGGACGTTGAGGCCGGTGCCTCCATCGATGAGGGTCTTGGTGACCGCAACGTTGCTGATAGTGGGCGTGCATAGCATGGGGATCCCACCAGCAGCGACCGTCGCCCTGGGGTGGTCCCTGGAGTCAAAGGTGATGTCGGTCTTCGGCCTCGCGGTGCTCCACGGGGCTTCGAGCTGCGGCCGAGCTGCGCCCGCCTGGCGGAGAAACTGCTTGACATGGCGACCGAACGCGGGCGCCTGCGACCCGCCGAGGATACAAGCGACCGCAGGCACGGCCAGGCAACCCGCAGTGTCCCTATAGGCCGCGGGCCGCCGAGCCTTGGGAGTTGTGCCCGCCATGGAGGCGACGAGGCGAGGGCAGAGCGCGGCTGGTGAAGATGGAACCTCGACATGCCCCTACCTGGCGCGCCAAATGTCGGCATCGGGGCTCCGCAGACCCAAGAAGGTTCGAACTCTGGGGCGTGTGCGAAGATCCCAACCAGCTCAAGCCTCAAGCCTGCCACTCCATAGCTAGACCCTGCCGAAGATGCACGAGAGCGCAAGAAGACGAACACAGCGATTTACCCATGTTCGGGCCACCTTGAGGTGTAAAACCCTACTCCTGCTTTGGGTGGATTGGCCTCACGAGGAGGTTTGGTGATGAACAGGTACAGTGGTGAGCGACCTCGCGAGGGCACTCGGGTGAGTATGGATTCGGCCCCTCTCTACGGTGGAGGCTAGTCCCTATTTATAATGGCCTTGGTCCTCTTCCCTTATCGCACAGGAGGAAAGGGATCCCACAACGACCAAATTTGAAAGGGGACAGGAGGTACAGCTTATCCTGAGTAAAGGTGGTCTTCGCCTGCAAAGCTCCTGGCGTGACGCAGAGGTGGGCTCGGCGATGACATCCGTCCTGCCGAGCTCGTGGTCTTGGTCTCGTTGCACCGGATGGGAAACCTTGGGGGGGCTCCCTCGGGAACCCGCGTACGTCCTTGCTTCCTTAGAACCAAAGGGGAAACTGTCCCCCCTGCGTCTGCTGGCGCCCGTTGGCCTTGGTCGTCATGGCTCATGTCATCGCTGCCTCAGGAGGCTAGGCACCTGCATAGGAATCTCCGCTCATCGGGAGGCAACCTGGGGAGGCCGCACCCCTGGAGGTCATGGTGTCGTTTTCCTCGCGAGAGCGGGGCCCTCGCGAGGGTCTTGTCTTATGGGGTTCGTCGCCAGGCCATACCGGGCCATCGAGGCGGGCCACGCCCTGGGCCGCAGGCAGGCAGGTCTGGGTACCCCCGATCCCAGAATGCTGACACAAGCAATATGAAGGAACCCCATCGTGTTATCCTTAGTAGCAACAACACAAAGACGCATCTTGTCCCCTACTTTGTCACTTGGATATAGAAACTCGTCAGGTTGAACCTACCACAACGCACCACTCCCATCGAAGATAGATCAATCTACTTGGCCAAAGCACATCGATAAATCGGAGAGCATTACGAAGCTATAATGATCATGCAAATAAGATTCTTAATATTCAGAGGTGACTCAAATACTTTTCATGAATAATCTGAACATAAACCCACAATTCATCGGATCCCAACAAACACACCGCACAATAGGATTACATCGGATAGATCAGAGCAAAGATGCGAATTGAAGATCAAGAGATAGAGATATTTCCATCTAGGTACTAGCTATGGACCCATAGGTCTATGGTGAACTACTCACATATCATCATGAGGGCAGCAAGGTTGATGTAGAGGCCCTCCGTGATCGATCCCCCCTCCGACAGGGTACCGGAACGGAGCTCCAGATGGCCTCGTGACGGAACAGAGACTTGCGGAAGCGGAAAAAGGTTTCGGGACTGCCTCCAGGGTTTTTAGGATATATTAGAATTTATAGGCTAGAGAGGGGCGTCGGGAGACGCCCGAGGGAGGCACAAGCCATCAGGGCGCGCCCCCCAGGGGGCGCCCTGTTGGCTTGTGGGACCCTCGTGCGGCTCCCGGCCTCCTTCCGAAGTTTCCAGGTCTTCTTTTGGTCCTGAAAAAATCATCAAAAAGTTTTGTTGCAATTGGACTTCATTTGGTACTATAAACCTGAAAAGTGAAAAACATGCAGAAAACAACAACTGGCACTGGGCACCGGGTCAATAGGTTAGTGCTCAAAAATATTATAAATTGGTAAATAAAAACCCAAAAAGTATCCTAGAATGATAATATATCAGCATGGAACAATAAAAAATTATAGATACGTTGGAGACGTAACATGCAGCAAGGTATTTTTGCAGTTTTTGTATTTATGTTTAGGTAGACCGGGGGGCATAGTGTTTGCTAGAGGCTTCTCTCTCGAAAGTAGCATACGGTGGGTAGACAAATTACTGTTGGGCAATTGATAGAATTGCGCATAGTTGTGACATGTTATTCACGACAATGATCATGTATATAGGCATAACGTCCATAAACAAGTAGACTGAAACGATTCTGCATCTACTACTATTACTTCACTAATCGACAGCTATGTAGCATGCATCTATGGTATTAAGTTCATAACAAACAAAGTAATGCTTGGAGCAAGATGACATGATGTAGACAAAATAAGACAAATAATATTTTCAGATCCCGTCGTTTTATCCTTAATGGCAACAATTCAAATACGTGTCTTGATCCCTTCTGTCACGAGGATAGAGCACTACAAGATTGAATGCATTACAATGCACCACTCCCACTAAAGATAAATCAATCTAGTTGGCCAAACCAAACTGATAGAACAGAGAGAAATACAAAGCTATAATATCATGCATATTGAAATTCAGAGTAGACCCAATAACTTTTCATGAATAATCTGATCATAAACCCACAATTCATAGGATCCCAACAAACACACCGCAAAAGAAGATTGCATCGAATAGATCACCGCGGAGATCGCGGTGAACTTTGTATTAAAGATCAAAGAGAGAGAAGAAGTCCTCTAGGTACTAGCTATGGACCCATAGGTCTGTGCTGGACTACTCACACATCATCATGGAGGCAGCAAGGTTGATGTAGATGGCCTCCGTGATTGATTCCCCCTCTGACAGAGTATCGGGAAAGGTCTCCAGATGGCCTCCCGTTGGAACAGAGGCTTGCGGCGGTGGAAGAAGTGTTTCGGGTGGCTCCCTGATGGTTTCCCAATATTTGAGAATTTATAGAAGTGGAATTAGGTCAAAGGGAGCTACGGGGGGGGGGGGGGGGCACAAGGCATCAGGGCACGCCTACCCCCCTAGGGGCACCCTGTTGCCTTGTCGTCTCCTCGTGTGGCTTCCTGACTACTCCCGAAGCTTCCTGGGTCTTTTTGTCCAGAAAAGAATCGTCAAAAAGTTTCATAGCATTTGGACTTCATTTGGTACAGATTTCCTAGAAAATCAAAAGAAGCAGAAAACAGCAACTGACACTTGGCACTGGGTTAATAGGTTAGTTCCCAAAAATGATATAAAATAGCATATAATTGCATATAAAGTGTCCTAGATTGATAATATAATAACATGGAACAATAAAAAATTGTAGATACGTTGGAGACATATCAGTACGATGCAGGGACTATAGAAAATTCGCAAGTTAGGAATGAATGAAGCCGTGATGTGCTTTGGAAATGGTGATGGGATCGCTGCTCAAGCCGTCAGAGTCATGTCTTTAAGTTTACCTTCTTGATTTATCTTAGAACTAAATAATTGTAAATTCGTTCCGAAGTTGTGTAAGAACATTATCTCTGTATCGTGTTTATTAAACGATGATTATTCTTATAAGTATGAGAACAATGGTTCTTCAATTTATTATAAGGATATGTTTTATGGATTTGCCCCTATTTTTGGTGGTTTATTCATTATGTATCTTGAATGTGAAAAATACATTTATAACATTAATGCTAAACATATTAAGAAGACTGATAATACCACTTACTTGTAGCACTGCCATCTTGGTCATATTGGAAAGAAACGTATATGCAAAAAACTTCATAGAGATGGAGTGTTAACGTCTTTTGATTTTGAATCATTTGACACATGCGAGGCTTGTCTAATGGGTAAAATGACTAAGACGTCATTCACGGGGTCATTCGGAACGGGCAGGTGAATTGAAAATAATACATAGTGATGTATGTGGTCCAATGAGCACACCGGCGCGTGGTGGATACTTATATTTCGTAACCTTCATTGATGATTTGAGTAGATATGGTTATATTTACTTAATGAAACATAAGTATAAAACTTTTGAGAGGTTCAAAGAATTCCAGAACGAAGTTGAGAATCATCGCGACAAAAAGCTAAAGTTTCTACGATCAGATCGTCGAGGAGTATATCTAAGCCATGAGTTTAGCAAACATCTGAGTGATCGTGGAATTATTTCATAACTTACTCCTCATGGAACTCCGTAGAGGAATGGAGTATTTGGGAGGCGTAACTGAACCATGTTAGACATGGTGAGGTCAATGATGTCACTTACCGACCTGCCTTTATCATTTTGGGGATATGGACTTGAAACAACAACATATACACTAAAAAGAGCACCGTCTAACTCTGATGAGACGCCACCATCTGAGTAATGGAATGGGAAGAAACCCAATTTGTCGCGTTTCAATACTTGGGGTTCTCATACTTATGTAAAACGTTTACAACCAAATAGCAGACAATTGTTACTTTGTAGGTTATCCCAAGGACACAATTGAGTATTCCTTGTACCAGAAGTTTGAACACAAAGTGTTTGTTGCAAATAATGGACACTTTCTCGAGAAGGAGTTTATCACTAAAGAAGTAAGTGGGAGGACAGTACAACTTGACGAGATTACTGAATCTCTGGTGAAAGTTAGGTGGGCTACGAACCAGAATTTGTTCTGGAAGTTGCCCGCACAACTAAACCAGAAGTTACTACACTAGTTGGTTATCCCGGAAGTTGTAGAAACTATCTATAATGCAAGGCGAGTTGCAAAAGGGTTTTCACAGATCGAGGGAGTCGGTTATGACGAGACTTTCTCAATAGTAGCCATGTAAGTCTCTGCGGATTATGATGGCAGTTGCTGCATATTTCAATTAAGGGGTATGGCAGATGGATGTCAAAATAGCTTCCCTAAATGAAAATTTGAAAGAGGGTGTATATATGATGCAACCCGAAGGTTTTTTCAATCCAAAGGATGCCGGAAAGGTATGTAAGCTTCAAAGGTCAATTTATCGAGGAGCTGGAACCAACATTTTGAAGAAGTGATAAAATATTTTGGCTTCATTAATAACGATGAAGAAGATTGTGTATACAAGAAGTTTAATGGGAGCTCTATAACATATCTAATCATATATGTGGATGACATATTGTTGATTGGAAATGATATAAAGTTTCTTAGCACAACAAAAGATTCATTGAAAAGTTTGTTTTCGATGAAAGACTTAGGCAAAGCATCTTATATATTTGGCATAAAGATCTATAGAGATAGATCAAGACGCCTAATTGCGCTAAGCCAAATCACGTACATTGACAAGGTTTTAAAGAGGTTTAAAATGGAGAATGCTAAAAAGGGTTTTCTCCCAATGTCACATGGCACTACACTTAGCAAGAATCAATGTCCTAAGACAGTTGATGAGTGTGTGCAGACAGAGTGGAGTCCCATATGCCTCAGCAATTGGATCCATCATGTAGGATATGATATGTACAAGACCAGATGTTTTTTATGCACTAAGTATTAGTAGCAGGTACCAAAGTGATCATGGAGTGGATCACCGGGCAACTATTAAAAATATTTTGAAGTACCTCAAGAGGACAAAGGACATACTCCTTGTCTATGGAGGAGATGAAGAGATCGCACTAAATGGTTACATGGATGCTAGCTTCTTAACTGATATCGATGACTATAAATCTCAATCGGGCTATGTTTCACTCTCAATGGTGGGGCAATGGTTTGGGCGAGTTTCAAGCAAAATACTATTATGGATGCTACGATGGAAGCAGAATATATTTTGGCTTCAGAAGCTTCGAAGGAGGCAGTCTGGATAAGGAAGTTTCTTGAAGACATTGGTGTGGTCCCAAGTGTGATGAACCCAATGGCATTCTATTGTGATAATAGTGGTGCCGCTGCTCAAGCAAAGGAACCGAGATCCCACATGAAGACCAGACATATCAAACAAAAGTATCACATTATCCGACAATATGTCGATAAGGGGTTTGTGAAAGTACTCAAGACTCACATGGATTTGAATGTGTCAGAGCCGATGACGAATCCTCTACCACGAGCAAAGCATGAGCAATACCGGATAGCCATAGGTGTTAAAGAAGCTATGTAACTAGACTATTGATTCTAGTGCAAGTGGGGGTCTGTTGGAAATAGGCCCTAGAGGCGATAATATTGTATTATTATATTTCCACGTTTATAATTAAGAGTTTATATTCTATGCTATAATTGCTATAATCCTGGAATGTGCGATTCAGTGGAAAAATCATGTGCACGTATGGAATGATAAACGGTAAAATAGGATTCCTAGTCTTGCCTCTAAGACTAACTCAAGTGTTTTTAGTGATCATGTTTTCCTGATCTTAGGATATCATTAAGTGTAACGATGGTCCTAAAACAACTTTGAGAATATGATATTAGAAGAATGATCATATTGAATCTAGCCAAAACTAGTTGGTTATACTTTGAGATAATATTGTCACAAGTCAATTGTTATAACACGAGGAGTTAACATATGCTTTAGTTCCTTAGACTATGAGAGTAACATAGTTTCTTCATACCGTACAATGGGCTTTGGGGTTGCTCAAATGTCATCTGTAACACGATGATCATAACGACAACTTACAGGTTCATCAGAAAGTTTGACAAGGGACTAGATAGCTCAAAAGTGGGATTTTCTCCTATGACAATTGTTGGGGATATTCCCCACGGTAATAACCTGGCTAAAGGTTTGACCCGGCCAACAGCTTGATAGCTCTATGGGTCCCCATTTTCCAAGTTAAGATAAAGATGACAAGGAATAATCCAGGGCTCAGTGATGAGACCCGGTAGGAGGCCGGCTTGACAAGGAGCCAAATATGCCGGCTCGTATGGGCAGGCCCAAAGGCCCAGAATGAGACCTGTCGGAAGGCGGCTCATGGAGAGACCTGGAGTGCCGGCTCGCAGAGTAGGACTCCAATTAAGGGAAGCAAGACCCAGGCTAGGATTCACCTTGTAATAGAAGAGATACTAGTCCTAATCCTACTAGGACTCTATGTAAGCCTACCCCTTCAACTTATATAAGGAGGGGCAAGACACCCCAAGAGGGACAAGTTAAGTCAATAGACATAGACAGATTAGAAACCGTCGAGACGAGAGGTAGCGAAAGAGCACCCTTGTAATCGAGATCATCATCATCAATACACACAAAGCAGAACATAGGCTTTTACCTCCATCGGATGGACCGAATCTGGGTAAAACTCGCGTCTCTCGATTCCGACCAACCCCGTTCAAGCTACCACCTAGTTGCTATGGCCTCACAACTAAGTTCTCTCACGAGGACATCTTGCCATGAAAAAACCACGACAGTTGGTGCCCATCGTGGGGCCAATGCATGGTGGTGTTGTGTTCTTGAAGGGAGATCTCTTAGGGATCGGGAAGCTCGCAAGTGGCCGGATGAAGAAAAACCGGATTGAAGGTTTCTACGTGTGTCGTGGATTTTAATTTTGATTGGTTCAATCTTCATCAACAAACATAAACAATAAGGGATGACTCGCCGCGCTAGTGCTCGGTGGTCGACATCAACAACGCCCCTCACACGCAGACTGCATGACAGCAAGAACATCCTTGTTGTGATCGTGTCCGACGGCGACTCGGAAATTATCTCGAAGATCCCTTCGGGGGAAAGATGTGTAATAGTTTTCTATCATTTGTTAAAATTTCATCATGTTCCAACGGTTGGATCTCCCACACCGAGTCAAACACTAAAGCCCTGTCGGAACCTGATGGAACTCGACACGGTCTTAGTAAAATAATTACCGAGGTTGACTCGGAAATCAATTGGAAGATCCCTCCGGTGAAATCATGTGGAATATAATTCCGCACTACCCCTCAAAATTTCAGCCAATTCCAATGGCTAAACCTCCATCAGCGATTCGTGCACTGCAGCAAGTTTCAGATCTAGGTGAGTTCGCGAATCCAAATCACAAATCCGGATATCAACTCCATCGGCAATACGGTCAACTTCAACCTCTTCGTCGCCGACACACCGGCTCTGGCTACACTGACTCCATTGTGTTCGATACCACGGCTGATTACTTCAATGAGTCGCCTTCAACAATTCGCCGGCTTAGGCCGCGTCACTAATAGACTAAACAACCCAACACTCTAGCAGCCGCAGATCAAGACAAAGGCATAGCTCAAAAAATCTGGTCAATTACTATCTGACGCAGAGTCCGTATACGGATCATCTGTCATCCAAAAACATTAGGTGATATTCATCCAGTTTATTTTATTAGCACATACTAATTTCTTTGAGAAGAATTACTTTGGCCTGTAATATTTTTACGTAGGGCAATTGTTTATTACCAAAAAATGGCATGGTGTTAGACCGCAAAAACGGATCTCGTGCCAATATCATCATGCGCCAGCGTCCGTCCACGTCGCGCTATCCGACGGAAGCGCACACAGGCCGCCGCCTGTGCGATCTGGTCTACATCAACACGCCATGACTGACTCGTGCGTCCGCGTCAATTTCGAATGCCGCGGCCGACTCGCGCATCCGCACCAGCTTACAACGTCGCGGGTGACTCGCGTGTCCGTGATACGTCTCCAACGTATCTATAATTTTTGCTTGTTCCATGCTGTTATATTATCATTCTTGGATGTTTTACAATCATTTTACTACAACTTTATATTATTTTTGGGACTAACCTATTAACCTAGAGCCCAGTGCCAGTTCCTGTTTTTTTTTCGTGTTTTTGGGTTTTACAGAAAAGGAATATCAAATGGAGCCCAAATGGAATAAAAATCTACGGTGAATTTTTATGGACCAGAAGAAGCCCAGGGAGAGTTGGAGTTGGGCCAGGGGAGCCACGAGGCCACCTCAAGCCTGGGGGCGCGCCCCCCCTAGGGCGCGCCTCCTAGCTTGTCGTCACCTCGTGGCCCATCCTGACTTGTTTCCACCGCCATAAATTCCTATAAATATAGAAACCTCCGAAAATAAACCTAGATCGGGAGTTCCGCCGCCGCAAGCCTCCAGAGCGACGAAAAACCAATCGGGAGCCCGTTCCGGCACCCTGCCAGAGGGGGAAACCATCACCGGAGGCCATCTTCATCATCCCGACGCTCTCCATGACGAGGAGGGAGTAGTTCACCCTCGGGGCTGAGGGTATGTACCAGTAGCTATGTGTTTGATCTCTCTCTCTCGTGTTCTTGAAATCGCACGATCTTGATGTACCGCGAGCTTTATTAATATATATGAATCGTGTGGAGTGTTTCCCCTCTCTATCTAGTTGTGATGAATTGAGTTTTCCCTTTGAAGTTTACTTATCGGATTGAGTCCTTAAGGATTTGAGAACACTTGATGTATGTCTTGCGATGGGATATCTGTGGTGACAATGGGATGTTCTATTGATCCACTTGATGTATGTTTGGTGATCAACTTGCGGGTTCCGTGACCATGGGAATCTATGCATAGGGGTTGGCACACGTTTTTGTCTTGACTCTCCGGTAGAAACTTTGGGGCACTCTTTGAAGTTCTTTGTGTTGGATTGAATAGATGAATCTAAAATTATGTGATGCATATCGTATAATCAAACCCACGGGTACTCGAGGTGACATTGGGGTATCTAGGTGACATTAGGGTTTTGGTTGATGTGTATCTTAAGGTGTTATTTTAGTACGAACTCTAGGGCTGTTCGTGACACTTATAGGGATAGCTCATAAGATTGATCGGAAAAGATAACTTTGAGGTGGTTTCGTACCGTACAATAATTTCTTCGTTTGTTCTCCGCTATCTGTGACTTTGGAGTGAACTCTTTGTCGCATGTGAGAGATTTACATATGATTCAACTATGTTAGTATTGTTGAGAGAACTTGCACTAGTGAAAGTATGAACCCTAGGCCTTGTTTTCAAGCATTGCAACACCGTTTTTGCTTACTTTTGTTACTTGCTACCTTGCTATTTTTATATTTTCAGATTACAAAAACCTATATCTACCATCCATATTACACTTGTATCACCATCTCTTCGCCGAACTAGTGCACCTATACAATTTACCATTGTATTGGGTGTGTTGGGGACACAAGAGACTCTTTGTTATTTGATTGCAGGGTTGCTTGAGAGAGAGCATCTTCATCCTACGCCTCCCACGGATTGATAAACCTTAGGTCATCCACTTGAGGGAAATTTGCTACTGTCCTACAAAACTCTGCGCTTGGAGGCCCAACACGAGTCTACAAGAAGAAGGTTACGTAGTAGACATCAAGCTCTTTTCTGGCGCCGTTGCCGGGGAGGTGAGTGCTTGAAGGTATATCTTTAGATCTTGCAATTGAATCTTTTAGTTTCTTGTTTTATCACTAGTTTAGTCTATAAAAGAAAATTACAAAAAAATGGAATTGAGGTTGCCTCATATGCTTCATCTTTTTAATGTCTTTCGTGAAATGATGGAAAGGAAAATTGTGCTCAAGTGTTAGAAGAAGAAGTTATTAAAATGTTTGGCACTAAATCTTTGAGTGATGAGCATGATTGCAATGTTGTTAGTATGAATTCGTTGAATATCCATAGTACTAATGATGATTGCACTAGTCATGATAAAAAGATTTCTTATAAGCATGTCAATTTTTGTGGAGTGCATAGAGTTTGTGAATACATGCCTAGAAGGGAAGATATATTTTGTAAGAGGCATAAGTATTTAGAAACTAAATGGTTGCAAGAGAGGCTATATGTTTGTGCTGAAAGACTTAATATTTCTCGCCGTCCTTGTGAACTTTGCAATGAAAGTGGTCATTTTAATTTCCAATGTGAATTATTTCATGATCGAATTGTGTCCAAAAATTGTGATAGCCTCATTACCCTTGAGCATCATAATGAACTTAGTCTATTTTTGGGGTATGAAGAAATGAAACATAAAACTAAGGATGTTCCAGCTTGGGTTCTCATGAAAATGATTGATTTTGATCTAAATGAAATCTATATGTATTGCGTGGTAAATTGCATTGAGAATCCTTATATTGCCAATTACTTGAAGACAAGGAAACAAATAGAAGATGAAGAGAATACTAATGAAGGGGAAGAGGTTTCCCAATATCCCCCTATTTTTTCTTATGATGAATCAGGTAACGAGGAGGAGCTTCATATTCAACCAATCTCTTCAAAAAGAAGCTTGGAGGAATTAAATAAACCCACACAGAAAGTGGTGAAGAAGAAGAAAAGAAGGAAAAGTAAAGGTAAAGAGGTATTTCTCCCAAATAATGACACCCCTTATAATCTTGAAAATCTTTTAGGCACCAACTTAGAAAATTGTGATGATAATAATTGTTATACGATTGGTGCTATTCATACTATTAATGATGAGAGTGATTATGCTTATGTTTTGCAAAACCACAAGCTTGGGGATGCTATGTTTAACGAAGATGATATTTTTAGTCCCCCAAGTTTTGATGTGCAAATTTATTATGATGATAGCACACCCCCTATTTATGATGATTGCAATATTTATGAAAGTGGGTTTGGAAGAGTGTCAACTTTAGATAATAATTATCCCACTATTTTGGAGGGTGTTGAATCTTATTATAATGGTAAAAGTGGATTTGGAGAGGTCGCGACTTTATTTATTAATGATTCCACTATTTCGGAAGAGGTTCCAATTGACTATGATGAGAACAAAGTTGCTACTTATGATGATTATTGTGATGATACCTATGTTATAAAGAGTAGTGATAATTATTGTCATAATTTTGAATATCCTTTTACTGAACATTACTCTTTTAATGTGGAAACAATTTGTAGTATTCAATTCTCTTATGATACTCCCACTATTAGTCATGAGAAGAAATTTTCTTATGTGGAGAGTGACAAATTTTCTATGCTTGTGGATCATGAAGATAATGCTTTATGTGCTGGTTATATTGTGAAATTCCTTCATGATGCTACTGAAAATTATTATGAGGGAGTAACTTATGCTTGTAGGAATTACAATAATATCAAGTTTCCTCTCTATGTGTTCAAAATCTTGAAGTTATGCTCGTTTTGCCTTCCTATGCTAGTTGATTCTTGCTCCCATAAATTGTTTGCTCACAAAATCACTATGCATAGGAAGTGAGTTAGGCTTAAATGTGCTATTCATATGCTTCATGATGCTCTCTTTGTGTTTCAATTCTTATCCACTATGAGAGCATCATCGAAATCATCATGCCTAGCTAAAAGGCATTAAAGAAAAGCGCTTGTTGGGAGACAACCCAATATTTATCCTTACTGTTTTGGTGTGTTCACATGATTAATCTACTGTATAATCATGTTTTATAGCTTTTGTTTCAATAAAGTGCCAAGTAAAGCCTTTGGGATAGTGTGGATGATAGTTGACTTGATTCTGTGCAAAAACAAAAACTTTTGCTCTCAGTACAGGAATTTTGTAAATTCACTGGAACGTGCTTTTGATCTGAATTTTTTACACATGATTGATATACAAATTTCCCAGGTTGTTCTAATTTTTCAGAATTTTAGAGACAGGGAAGTATGGCCACACTACAGATCTTCACAGACTGTTCTGTTTTTGGCAGATTCTGTTTTGCATGCATAGTTTGCTTGTTTTAGTGTTCCCATAGCTTATATTAAGTGATATAAATTATGGGAATGATAGAATACAGTAGGTATCATGTGGGAACAATTATGAATCTTGTCTTGACAGTACCTAAGTGAATGATCTATCTTTATTACACTAACCCATCTCACGAAGTTCCGTTAAGTTTTGTGTGATTGAAGTTTTCAAGTTTTGGGTAAGACACCGATATGAGGAGAACAAGGAGTGACAAGAACCTAAGCTTGGGTATGCCCTAGGTACCCCCAAGGTAATATCCAAGGAAGACTCAAGCGCCTAAGCTTGGGGATGCCCCGGAAGGCATCCCCTCTTTCATCTTCAACACTATCGGTATATCTTACTTGGAGCTATATTTTTATTCGTCACATAATATGAGTTTTGCTTGGATTGTCATATTATATTGTTTTTCTCTGTTAGGAGTTATTTATAATCTTGTTTTTCAATAAAAAGTTCCAAGAATTGCCTTAGGATGCTTGCATTGCATGTTTTGATGAATGCTGTGTAAAAACAGAAACTTTGGCTGTAGTGTTTGAATTTTCATATTTTACTGAAAAGTGGAAAGTTTCTGAACTTTTTACACAGTGTTTTCATATAAATTTTATAGCATGTCCTAAATTTTCATAATTTTTTGAGTTACAGAAGTACACTGTTTTCATAAATTGCTACAGACTGTTCTGTTTGGACAGATTGCTGTCATAGTTTTGTTATCTACTTATCCTATAGTTTCCATAGCCTATATTGGTAGATATAAATTGTGGAAATGATAGTAAACAGTATATGATGTTTGAAAATTATTGTGCAACTTGTCTTGGAAGTACATAAAGAGTTGATTTATTATTATGTGTACTAACCTATCTCACGAGTTCTTTTCGAGTTTTGTGTGGATGACGTTTTTGAGAGTAGGTGAAACCGGGATATGAGAGGATTGAACGAGATACAAAAGCTCAAGCTTGGGGATGCCCAAGGCACCCCAAGTAAATATTTCAAGAAGTCTCAAGCATCTAAGCTTGGGGATGCTATGCATCCCACCTCTCTTCATCAACAATTATCGGTTAGCCTATGTTGAGCCTAAGTTTTTATTCGTTCACATGATGCGTGCTATTCTTGGAGTTCTATTTTTTGTTTAGTTTGCTGTTTGAATAAAGTATTCAGATCTGAAAATATTTATTGAGCGAGAGAGAGTCCTCACATAGCTACTTAATTGTTTGACTACTCATTGATCTTCACTTATATCTTTTGAGAGTAGCTTGTCATTTGCTCATGTGCTTCACTTAAATTTGTTTGAGCTTGTCAAAAAGCAATAGCAATATATGAAACTAGTCCCAAAGTGATAGATATCCCAGGAGGATATAATAAAAAACTTTCATGCAGATCATGGGACAAATTAAACTTGATTCTTTGTAATAGTTTTGAAACATGATGATAGTAATATGTGAGTCATGTTAGTGAGTAATTATGCTTAGTAGGAATATTGGTGTTAAGGTTTGTGATTCCCTATGCATGCACGAAAGTCAATAGTTATGCAATGAAGTTACATCCTACTTGTGGTGCATTATTCGTGTTAGTTATGACTCAATGATCACTTATGTGATTTTTCGTTCCTCGGTTTGGTTGCTTCCCAATCTGTTTGCTAGCCGTAATTTGTACTAAGTAGAAATACTACTTGTGCATCCAAAATCCTTAAACCAAGTTTTTCCTTATGAGTCCACCATACCTACTTATATGCGGTATTTCCATGCCGTTCCAAGCAAATTTGTACGTGCCATCTCTAACTCTTCAAAATAAATTTTCTCTTTTGTGTGCCCGTACCGCTCATGAAACGGTGGGGAGTATCCAATATTTTTCCATGCTAGGTGTGTTATTCTCATGATATGTGTTGATTCACTATCATTCACGAGAAAATGGCTGGTATTCGGGATGCCCATTCCCATGCTCAAAATCAAATCAAAAAAATAATAATGAAACAAAACTCCCCCAGGATTGTTGTTTGTATGGACGGTACCCGTGGATTCGGCTCGCCGTGGAGTGTGATTGATTGGTGGAGGGGGAGTAAAAACTTTACTATTCTGTTTGGGAACTGCCTATAATGTATCTAGCATGGAAAGTATTGTGAGCTACTTCGTCGTTTTCGTTGACAGGAAAAGCATGCCACTCAAAATATTTTTCTCTCTCAATTTAAACCTTGAGCTCTGGCACCTCTACAAATCCCTACTTCCCTCTGCGAAGGGCCTATCTACTTACTTTATGCAATTTTTATTTCTGCTTTGAGTCTCCATCTTCTCTTATAAGCACCAACTAGGGGGCACTATGATCGTACTTGAGCATTGGGCATAGCTAATATTTGAGTGTGTTTCATGAATGGATCAATGATTGAGCATGATGGGCTACGGATAACTTTCTTTAGTGTTGATATTTTGAAAGACATGGTTGCTTGTTGTCATGCTTGAGTATGTAAGTCACTATGTGAAAACTAGACTATTGCTTTGAATCATTTACAAGTCCAAATGTCCATGCTATACAAAGAAGAAAAGAATATGATGAACATGTTGGGCAGCATTCCACATCAAAAATTCTGTTTTTATCATTTACGTACTCGAGGACGAGCAGGAATTAAGCTTGGGGATGCTGATACGTCTCCAACGTATCTATAATTTTTGCTTGTTCCATGCTATTATATTATCATTCTTGGATGTTTTACAATCATTTTACTACAACTTTATATTATTTTTGGGACTAACCTATTAACCTAGAGCCCAGTGCCAGTTCATGTTTTTTCCGTGTTTTTGGGTTTTACAGAAAAGGAATATCAAACGGAGCCCAAATGGAATAAAAATCTACGGTTAATTTTTATGGACCAGAAGAAGCCCAGGGAGAGTTGGAGTTGGGCCAGGGGAGCCACGAGGCCACCACAAGCCTGGGGGGTGCCCCCCCCCTAGGGCGCGCCCCCCTAGCTTGTCGTCACCTCGTGGCCCATCCTGACTTGTTTCCACCGCCATAAATTCCTATAAATATAGAAACCTCCGAAAATAAACCTAGATCGGGAGTTCCGCCGCCGCAAGCCTCCAGAGCCACGTAAAAACAATCGGGAGCCCGTTCCGGCACCCTGCCGGAGGGGGAAACCATCACCGGAGGCCATCTTCATCATCCCGACGCTCTCCATGACGAGGAGGGAGTAGTTCACCCTCGGGGCTGAGGGTATGTACCAGTAGCTATGTGTTTGATCTCTCTCTCTCTCGTGTTCTTGAGATGCCACGATCTTGATGTACCGTGAGCTTTATTAATATATATGAATCATATGGAGTGTTTCCCCTCTCTATCTAGTTGTGATGAATTGAGTTTTCCCTTTGAAGTTTACTTATCGGATTGAGTCTTTAAGGATTTGAGAACACTTGATGTATATCTTGCGATGGGATATCTGTGGTGACAATGGGATGTTCTATTGATCCACTTGATGTATGTTTTGGTGATCAACTTGCGGGTTCCGTGACCATGGGAATCTATGCATAGGGGTTGGCACACGTTTTTGTCTTGAATCTCCGGTAGAAACTTTGGGGCACTCTTTGAAGTTCTTTGTGTTGGATTGAATAGATGAATCTGAAATTATGTGATGCATATTGTATAATCAAACCCACGGGTACTCGAGGTGACATTGGGGTATCTAGGTGATATTAGGGTTTTGGTTGATGTGTATCTTAAGGTGTTATTTTAGTACGAACTCTAGGGCTGTTCGTGACACTTATAGGGATAGCTCATAAGATTGACCAGAAAAGATAACTTTGAGGTGGTTTCGTACCCTAGAATAATTTCTTCGTTTGTTCTCCGCTATCTGTGACTTTGGAGTGAACTCTTTGTCGCGTGTGAGAGATTTACATATGATTCAACTATGTTAGTATTGTTGAGAGAACTTGCACTAGTGAAAGTATGAACCCTAGGCCTTGTTTTCAAGCATTGGAATACCGTTTTTGCTCACTTTTGTTACTTGCTACCTTGCTGCTTTTATATTTTCAGATTACAAAAACCTATATCTACCATCCATATTACACTTGTATCACCATCTCTTCGCCGAACTAGTGCACCTATACAATTTACCGTTGTATTGGGTGTGTTGGGGACACAAGAGACTCTTTGTTATTTGATTGCATGGTTGCTTGAGAGAGACCATCTTCATCCTACGCCTCCCACGGATTGATAAACCTTAGGTCATCCACTTGAGGGAAATTTGCTACTGTCCTACAAAACTCTGCGCTTGGAGGCCCAACACGAGTCTACAAGAAGAAGGTTACGTAGTAGACATCAGTCCACGCCGGCTTACAACACCGCAACCGACTCTCGTGACCGCATCGGCTTACAACGCCGCAACTGACTCTCATGACCACGCCGGCTTACAATGCCGTGGATGACTTTCGTGACCGCACCGGCTTGCAACGCCACGGCCGACTCGCGCTACCAAACCGGCTTACAACGCCGCAGCCAACTCCTGCGTCTGTGCCAAGTTACAGGCCAGTTCTCGCGTCTACGTCAACACGCCGAAGTCGTGCCCATCTGAACGAGCCGCCCTATATATGGACGCGCGTGAGCCACTGCCTCCGCGGTCCAATCTACATCAACACACCGGGGCCGCGCCTGCCCGTACGAGCCGACGGACGCGCGCAAGCCACTGCCCCCGCGGTCTGGTCTCCTCCAACCATATTGGAGCAAAGGAAAAAGTGAAATTTGGAATCATGGCTTACGCAAGGTTGCCAAAGCCAGCGCCAGCCCCCACTCGCACCGGATTGCCCAATGGATAGGCGCACTGGCTTACGATCCCCTAGTTCGGTCTGCTTCAGCACATCGAAAAAATAAGAGAGTCAGACACGGAGGTAACATCCGTGGAGAAGCTACAATTTGAGTCGGCCACCATTGAGCCAGCAAATCAAAAGCTAGCAGTCGAGAAAAAAATGGCCCTGGAGGAGCCAGGAGAGCCGGACAAAGTGAGAATAGGAAAGAATGGGTCAAGAGGCATATGAACTCAATTTGGCAACGACATTTGCCAAAGACATACAATGAGCACCGAGGAGATCATTAACTCGCCGACCTCTGGCTTCAATAAATTCCAGGTGTCTACTCTACGACGGCTTATGCCATAGCCAAGTATGAGGATTCTCAAGCCAACTCCTCGAGTCGACTTAAGACTCGGGGGCTACACAGACATGACTCGGCCAAGAACCCCGAGTCATTGCAGGGAAGGTAACCCGGTCCCGGGGGCTGCTGCCTTATTGGCGAAAAATTAAAGGTCACCCAAGAGGACTAGCTACCACGATGCGCAGTTCAAACATGGGTGTCCTACCTTTTTGGCGAAATATTAAAGGTTGCCAAAGAGGACTAGCTGCCACGACGCGCAGTTCAAACATGGGTGTCCTGCATTATTGGCGAAAAATTAAAAGTTGCCAAAGAGGACTAGCTGCCACGATGCCCAGTTCAAACATGGGTGTCCTGCCTTATTGGCGAAAAATTAAAGGTTGCCAAAGAGGACTAGCTGACACGATGTGCAGTTCAAACATGGGTGTCCTGCCTTATAGACGAAAAATTAAAGGTTGCCAAAGAGGACTAGCCGCCATGATGCACTGTTCAAACATAGGTATCCTGCCTTATTGGTTCATCACATTATGATCACTGGAATGAAGCCGGCTTATCTGGACCCCAGATGTTTTGCAGTAGTAGCATTGTCTCCTGTATATCCTATGCTGAGCTTTTCCATGATCATAGGTCACTTGGGGGCTCCCGACTCAACGAGTTAGTCAGTATAATTTCCCTCTTGACCCAGCTAAAAGCGAAACACAACAAAAATATGGTTAAACCTGCCTGTCTACACGATGCTTCTCTGAACAAAGTGACCCCGTGTACTCTCGATAAGTCAATCCTTATGGACCCTGAACTTATCCAGGTTAAAACACCGGCTTGTGTCATGTGAGAGCCGGCTTACATAAAGCGAGGATACTCCATGGGCTATTAAGGCACCTTCATTGAAACTTGGTTAAACCTGCCTGTTTGCAAGATGCTACTCTGACCCCGTGTACCCTCGATAAGTCAATCCATATGGACCCTAAACTTATCTAGGATAAAACATCGATTCGGTCATGTGAGAGCCAGCTTACAGAAAGCGAGGATAAACCAGGGGCTATCATGCTAGTTTCATTGAAGGAAGATTCAAGCCTCAAAAGCAGGCATTTTTATACTCTGTTATCATATACATACATCATCCTCCATTACATCATTGCACAATGCATCATACATACATATATATATTTGTTTATGTTGCAGAAAGCCGGTCTTCAAAACAGGTTACATCGTAACTTCTGCAGGAACAAATAAATCTTTGATAGCCAAAATGACCGGATTTTTTCAACTTGTGCTCTGTAGTAAACTACAACACTTATGGATTTCTCAAACATATATTTGTCAGGTTGCACCGCAACCACGAGGAGGGATTCCATTTCAAACACAAAGGCATTATTCCAGGATATTCGTACAAATGATAAATTACCGGGTTGCATTACAACCACGGTCATGGATTTCATTCAAGTCAGATCAATATCAGTTTAAGGGAACTTCTGAAGTGCATTATGATGGGTTATATTATTCTCACACAGTCCCAAGTTGTTGCAGGCATACATCCCGGCACTTGGGGGCTACATCATATGATGTTTTCAAAAGAAGAAGCACATGTATGTCCCGGGTCGCTGCAGGCAAACGACCCGGCACTTGGGGGCTACACTACTCAGATCGAATTTTCTAAAGTGTTAAGTCGTTGCAGGCATGTAACCCGGCACTTGGGGGCTACAGTATTCAGCTGTTTAAACATATTATAAGGTCCAAATTGAAGACCCGGCCCATCACATACTACTGAGCCGGCCCTTGGGGGCTACACATGTGAAATGCAAGATATTCATTTTATAACTGGAGACTCAGATGACAACCCGGATTTCTCCAAACTTATCTACCTACAAGTTTCAAAACATAGTTCAAGTCCTAGGTTGTTGCAGGCAAGACAACCCAGCACTTGGGGGCTACACTGGCTGAAGTTTTATAAGTATAAGACAAATACAAGTCCCGAGTCGCTGCACGCAGACAACCCGGCACTTGGGGGCTACACTAGCTAAAGTTTTATAAGTATAAGACAATTAAAAGTCCCGAGTCGCTGCAGGCAGACAACCCAACGCTTGGGGGCTACACAGTCAAAGATATTACTGCAAAGCACCAAGTCATCATGAAATGATAAACTCAGAGCTTGGGGGCTATAGGTAATATGAAGATAAAAATAGAAGAACATCTTCAAGCTATCAACTTTGAGTGAGCCAGGTCTCATATCTTGGTGGAGGTTTACAAAGATCATCTTCTCCAAATTTATTCAAAGAAAGGCCTAGAAGCCGGCTCAACATCACATGGATCTCTTATTCCCAATAATTTTACCTAGCCGAAGAATTGAAATCCGGCTCAACATCACACGGATTTATTTATTCCCAAAATTTTATCAAGTCAAGTGGAGTCCGATTGTTTGACCTGGCAGCGCCAACGATCACGACCCGGCATCATCAATGTTCATGACCCGGCAGAGTCTATATATGCAACCCGGCTTCACAAGTTGGCAATTTCTACATCCATAAATCAACAATATTTCCGATGACCCGGCAAGAGCCGCCGTGTCCCAGAAAGCCGGTTCAACAACACACGAAATTTTATTCCCAACATTTTCATCAAACCCAAAGCACGAGGAGCTGGCCTGACGTTAGAGGCAATAATATTTCCAGTATTTTTTCTACGAGGAAACCACATCAGCAAGTGGATTGAGAAGCCAACCCGATGATATGACAAAGAGAGACCTGAATTTTCGAGGAGCTACTTCATTGAAATAAGCCGGCCGATGGAGCAAGCAGGTCCCTTAACATATTTATTATTCTTATTTTAGGAGCTTACCATGAATAAATTCAAGCTAACCTGGGGGCTAATGTCGGGGATATTCCGCACGGTTATAACCCGACTAAAGGTTTGACCCGGCCTACAACTTGATAGCTCTAGGGGTCGCCCCATTTTCCGGGTTAAGATAAAGATGACAATCCAGGGTTCAGTGACGCGACCCGGTAGGACGCCGGCTTGACAAGGAGCCCAATATCCCGGCTCGTATGGGCAGGCCCAAAGGCCCAGAATGAGACCTAGCGGAAGGCGGCTCACGGAGAGACTTGGAGGGCCGGCTCGCAGAGTAGGACTCCAATTAAGGGAAGCGAGACCCGGACTAGGATTCATATTGTAATAGAAGATATACTAGTCCTAATCCTACTAGGACTCTATATGTAAGCCTGCCCCTTCAACTTATATAAGGAGGGGCAAGGCACCCCAAGTGGGACAAGTTAAGTCAATAGAGATAGATAGATTAGAAACCCTCGAGATGAGAGGTAGCGAAAGAGCACCCTTGTAATCGAGATAATCATCATCATCAATACACACAAAGCAGGACATAGGCTTTTACCTCCATAGGAGGGGCCGAACCTGGGTAAAACTCGCGTCTCTCGATTCCGACCAACCCCGTTCAAGCTACCACCTAGTTGCGATGGCCTCACACCTAAGTTCTCTCACGAGGACATCTTGTCGTGACAAAACCAGGACAACAATGGATAGATATCCTAGGTTCCTCTCGATGTGATGACATTTGTCATCGGCTGGCAAGACGCAGGTGACTAGGTCTTGGGGATGCCGGAATATTTCAACAAGAAAAAAGAACAAAACCGGTAACGAGGAGACCGGTATAGTGAGCGTGAGAATGACTCTAGAGGATACCGATATATCTCACCTTAGGTTTTGTGAAGTATCGAGATGCAAAGGTAATAGCACATGATAACCAAAGGTTCACATGAATGCCATTTCTGTACTCATAGGGATTAATTTGGATGTCCACAGTTCCACTATCGATCATTGAACGAAAGGGGTTTTCTTCATGTCTATGTTTTACCAAACCTATGGGGTCACAAGCTTAAGGTAATCACAGTCTGCTGAGTGTCATAGGATAGGAGTAATGAGGAAATATTTATGAGATAGTTTCATTAATATTCGATATAGTTTTGAGATGAACCGGAAGAGTTTCGGGGTCACTATAAGGGTTCCGAGGTTTACTAGGTAATACAAATAAATAATATATAGGTGGAATTTTTTTTCGGGCTGTTGAATTAATAATAAAAGGCTCTAATAAGATTTAGGTGGCTTTTATATTTAGTTAAATATCAAGGGGCCTTAAAAGGCCACGTGGTGGAAAGGATATTGGGCCTAGGTGGCCGAATAGGTGGAGGTTCCCCCTAGCTCCTTGGATAAGGAAGAGGAGGCCGAATTGGAGGGGGATTCCCCCTCCTAGGCCGGCGTAAGGGGTAGAGAATCCTCCCCCTTGTGGAGCCCCCTCCCCTCTCCTCCACCTATATATACTAGAGGTTTTGGCCCTATTTTCTACATAAGTTGTTGGAGCCTCCTCTAATTCTCTAGTTATAGTTCAAATTGAGATAATTAGAGCTAGACCTAATCCTATCTAGTCCTCATAATTAGAAGTCAAGTTTGGTTCTAATATCCTCCCTCTAATACTCCGACGATTATTAGCTCTGGATGGCGAAGCGCTGCCGGATCGTGAAGATCGTATGCTTCCAATCTATGGACATGCTGTGATTTCGGTCTTCGGTTCGAGGGACTTCATCAACAATCCACACCAACTCTTCTTCCGCCGTAACTCGGAATTGGTAATGATTCGATCTAAACCATTAATACATTTCCATAGTGTTCATGGTTTGATCGTAGGACGGATATTTTTTGTTTTCTACTACGTTTCCCAACACTGATCGGTTGTCTTAGGTTTTGGTGCATTGGGCTCTTCCTCGACTTTTGTTGTATTTTCTCCCCCGGCGGTAGGGGGCAGCTACCACTCCTTCTCTCCCCAAATCTATCGAGCTAAAACCCTACCTGGTGGCGCATGTCCTAGGTTTACACCCCACATTTGGCGTCATCAGCTGGTTGGGCGTACGACTGTAGCTTCTGTTTTCCACTAGTAAAAGTTGGGGCCATCCCACTGTCAGCACCGTAAGCAATCCAGGTGACATGAAATGTGTACGAAGGTTGCGATGTCAAGGTTGTATTAATCATGGGAGGAGGTAATTGACTGTAATAGCCAAGGCTCTCCAATAATTTTTGCCATGTGTGGACTTAATTTTGTCATGCATTAGTTCTTATTTATCGCGGGCAGTTGAACCATGGGTTTACACAATTTGAGGCATGTTCAGTTAGGTAACTAGCTCCTTTAGACCACTACAATTAATATGTAGATTGTACTAGAAATGTACTTGTTGTCCGCGCCAACTGTATTGAACACTGACACTAGTTCATCATGTTCACACGCAAAGTGTGTTCCCAATTCCTTCCTCGTGTGGTAACCAACTTCCGAATCTAGTCGTACATGCATTGGAAAAAGCAACAAATACATTGATACGTCTCCAATGCATTGATACATCCATTTTGCATCATGATTTCCTACTGTTATTTATTTTGTTTTGTTGAATAATAATGCTTTGGGGGGTGATTCTAATGCCTTTTCTCTCATAATATGCAAGGTTTACACAAAGAGGGAGAATACCGGCAGCTGGAATTCTGGACCTAAGAAAAGCACATCAAAGATACCTATTCTACACAACTCCAATGAAGCTGAAACTTTACGGATATTATTTTTGTATTTAATAAAAAATACTGGAGCAGAAAACTATCGGAGGGGGCCTGCCAGGTGGGCACAACTCACCAGGGCGCGCCAGACCCCCCTGGGCGCGCCCTGGTGTATCGTGGCCACCTCGGCCCACCTCCGGAGCCCATCTTCTGGTATATAGTCACAATTGACCTAGAAAAAAATCAGAGGAGGACTTTCAGGATGAAGCGCCGCCGCCTCGAGGCGGAACTTGGGAAGGAGCACTTTTGCCCTCCGGCGGAGCGATTCAATCGGGGGAACTTCCCTCCCGGAGGGGGAAATCGAAGCAATCGTCATCACCAACATCCCTCTCATCTTTGGGAGGCCAATCTTCATCAACATCTTCAACATCACCATCTCCTCTCAAGCCCTAGTTCATCTCTTGTGTTCAATCTTTGTACCGGAACCTCAGATTGGTACCTGTGGGTGACTAGTAGTGTTGATTACCTTGAGTAGTTGATTGCTATATGGTTTATTTGATGGAAGATTATATGTTCAGATCCATTATGCTATTCAATACCTCTCTGATCTTGAGCATGTTTATTATGTGTGAGTAGTTACCTTTGTTCTTGAGGTCACGGGAGAAGTCATGTTGCAAGTAATCATGTGAATTTGATATGTGTTCGATATTTTGATGATATGTATGTTGTGATTCCCTTAGTGGTGTCATGTGAACATTGACTACATGACACTTCACCATTCATGGGCCTAAGGGGATGCATTGTGGAGTAGTTATTAGATGATGGGTTGCTAGAGTGACAGAAGCTTAAACCCTAGTTTATGCGCTACTTCGTAAGGGGCTGATTTGGATCCAAACGTTTAATGCTATGGTCAGATTTTATCTTAATACTTTTCTCGTAGTTGTGGATGCTTGTGAGGGGGTTAATCATAAGTGGGAGGTTGTTCAAGTAAGAACAGCACCCAAGCACCGGTCCACCCACATATCAAATTATCAAAGTAGCGAACACGAATCAAACCAACATGATAAAA
This sequence comes from Elymus sibiricus, assembly GCA_039707655.1. Taxonomy (NCBI): domain Eukaryota; kingdom Viridiplantae; phylum Streptophyta; class Magnoliopsida; order Poales; family Poaceae; genus Elymus; species Elymus sibiricus. Next base: position 130,722,960 of record CM077667.1, read on the forward strand.
GTGACTAGACGAAATTCACGTGTACCCTCAAGAACACTTTGCCTATCACTAGAGATTGTTCTGGCCTGTCCTTTGCCACAAAAGGATTGTCCTACCTTGCTGCACCTTATTTACCGTTACCGTTACTTGCTCGTTACCAATTATCTTGCTATCAAACTATCTGTTACCTACAATTTCAGTGCTTGCAGAAATTACCTTGCTGAAAACCGCTTGTCATTTCTTTCTGCTCCTCGTTGGGTTCGACACTCTTACTTATCAAAAGGACTACGATTGATCCCCTATACATGTGGGTCATCATGCATCTACTTTTCCAAACACTTTTTCTCTTGTTTTGGACTCTAATTTGCATGATTTGAATGAAACTAACCCGAACTGACGTTGTTTTCAGCAGAACTACCATCGTGTTGTTTTTGCACAAAAATAAAAGTTCTCAGAATCGAACGAATCTTTTTGGAGGATTTGTTTGGAATATATAAAAAATACTAGAGCGAAGACCTATGGGAGGGGGGCATCAATTACCCACATGGTAGCTGCGCGCGCTCACCCCCTGGGCGCGCGGAGGTGCCTTGTGGGGCCCATGTGGCTCCGCCGACCCTAATGCCAAGCCTATAAATTCAGATTCTCCAGAAAAAAAAGAGGGAAGTTTTCATCACGATCTACGAGACAAAGCTGCTGCCACCTCCTGTTCTTCCTCGGGAGGGCTGATCTGGAGTCCGTTTGGGGCTCCGGAAAGTGGAAATCGTCGCCATCGTCATCACCAACCCTTCTCCATCAACAATTCCATGATGCCCACCACCGGGAGTGAGTAATTCCTTTGTAGGCCTGCTGTATGGTGATGGGATTGGATGAGATTTATCAGGTAATCGAGTTATTTTGATAGGGCTTGATCCCTAGTATCCACTATATTCTGAGATTGATGTTGCTATGACTTTGCTATGCTTAATGCTTGTCACTAGGGCTCGAGTGCCATGATTTCAGATCTGAACCTATTATCTTTCCATGAATATGATAGTGTTTTAGATCCTATCTTGCAAGTTGGATGCACCTACTATGTGTTATGATCCGCATCCCCCATGGTGACAATAATTGGGATTCTTTCTAGTGACGACCGTAGTTTGAGGAGTTCATGTATTCACCATATGTTAATGCTTTGTTCCGGTTCTATATTAAAAGGAGGCCTTAATATCCCTTAGCTTCCATATGGATCCCGCTGCCATGGGAGGGTAAAAAAAATGTCATGCAAGTTCTTATTATAAGCACATATGACTATATACGAAATACATGCCTACATTAGATTGATGAATTGGAGCTAGTTCTGTGTCGCTCTAGTGTGTAACTGTTATATGATGAATGTCATCCATATCAATCCATCACTGATCCATGGCCTACGCTTTTCACTTATTGGTTTCCGGTAAGTTACTTTCGTTACTATTGTTGTTACAATCAATACAAATATGCTTCTGTTACTGTTCCTATTGTTTTTGCTACTGTGATATTGAAATTCTAGGTGTGGTTGAATTGACAACTCAACTGCTAAGACCAATGAATATTATTTGGCTCCCCTTGTGTCGAATCAATAAATTTCGGTGAAATACTACCCTCGAAGACTATTGTGATCCCCTACACATGTGTGTTATCATACATCTCCAACATCCTTTTTAGAATAAGATGGTGTCCTCAAATAATTTGTAGATGCTTGTGGTCCTCTCCTGGTCCCCCATCGGAAGGTGATAATGGAAATGATGATTTCCTTGTAGATGGTAACTATAGTGTGTTTTGGGTGCCTGAAACTGGCACTATGGTAAACAAATGTTCGATGTCGAATGACACGCAGGAGGATGTTCATCCCTTCATCAATACTTCCTCCTGCTCAATGGAAACCGGGGTACATGTGGCAGCTGTTGTGGCCTCAAATAATTCCTGTTAGTCTAAAGCCAACCAGCCACACAAGGTACTGCATTGTTGTAGGAAATTACTATCATGTTGTGAATCTTGCATGCTTCTTTTAATTGACCTTGTTGTGCTTAGTTAATATGTTTGTGTGACCATTTGGCATTACCTCGTGTTGTGCTTACTTAATATGTGAGTTGTGACCATTTGGCATTAATGTAGGTGGTTTTGGGCATTCAACCAACTTTACATATTGAAGCATCAGATGAACCTACCCCGATATCAAAATTGCTTCGTAATGAAATTGTAAATGGTAATGAGCAAGAGGATGAGTCTTCTACGTCTGAAGTAAAGGTAGCATAGGATGATGGTGGAAGGACGGACAACCCGTAATTTCAAAAGCTCATGAAGTAAAGATAGTGGAGGATGTTGGTGGTAGCACCGACAACCCGCGATCTGAAAAGGAAGTCCCACAGGGGGGCGTATTAACGAGAGTTCTACTGAATTATTTGTCATGCATGACACAAGAAAAGCGAGCAATGCAGCCTCAGACCAGCCCATGCAAGGAGAAGAAAGCAACCTCCCGATACATTCTCAGAGCGCTCTGATACGTCTCCAACGTATCTATAACTTTTGATTGTTCCATGCTATTATATTATTATTCTAGGATACTCTTTGAGTAATAATTTACCAATTTATATTATTTTTGAGCACTAACCTATTGACCCAGTGCCCAGCGCCAGTTGCTGTTTTCTACGTGTTTTTTTACTATCCAGGTTTACAGTACCAAATGAAGTCCAATTGCCCCGAAACTTTTATATGATTTTTTCTGGACCAAAAGAAGACCTGGAAGCTTTGGGAGAAGACCAGAGGCCGCATGAGGGAGGCACAAGCCAACAGGGCGCGCCCTGATGGCTTGTCACTCCCTGGCAGGTCTCCTGACCCCGTTCTCTGGCCTATAAATTCATATATATTCCAAAAACCCTTAGGGGCATCCCAAAAGACTTTTTCCGCCGCCGCAAGTCTCTGTTTTGTCGCGATCCCATCTGGAGCTCCGTTCCGGCACCGTGCCGGAGGGGGATCGATCACGGAAGGCCTCTTCATAAACCTTGCCGCCCTCATGATGATGTGTGAGTAGTTCACCACAGACCTACGGGTTCGTAGTTAGTACCTAGATGGCTCTCTCTCTCTCTTTTGATCTTCAATACAATGATCATCGCATCTTCGCTTTGATATATCCAATGTAATTCTTTTGTACGGTGTGTTTGTTGGGATCCGATGAATTGTGGGTTTATGTTTCAGATTATTCATGAAATGTATTTGAGTCAAAGCTGAATATTAAGATTCTTATTTGCATGATCATTATAGCTTCGTAAATCTCTCCGATCTATTGAAATACTTTGGCCAACTAGATGGATATTTCTTCAGTGAGAGGTGTGCGTTGCAGTGGGTTCAATCTGGCGGTGCTTTATATCCCAGTGACAGAAGGGGACCAAAAACTTCCTTGTATTGTTTCCACTAAGGATACAACGATGGGGTTAGTTCATATTAATTGAATTCTCTTTGTATACATCATGTCATCGTTCTCCAAGAATTACTCTGTTTGTCATGAACTTAATACGTAGAAGGGCAAGCATAGAAGTGCTCTTGAAGTGGAGTAATATTAATAGGTGCAGGCTGGAGTCGGCCTATTTGCTTATGGACGTGATGCCTATATATACATGATCATTGCCGTGAATACCACATAACTATGTGCTTTTCTATCAATTGCCCAACAGTAATTTGTTTACCCACCGTATGTTGCCTACATGAGAGATGCCACTAGGGAAAACTATGGCCCCCGGGTCTATTCCCTTATTTGCTTTTTGCAACTTATAATTATCTACTATTATCTACACACTTCACTTGCTTGCACATAACGAGATCAAGGGGATTGACAACCCTCTTGCCCACGTTGGGTGCAAGTTGTTTGCTCTTTTGTGTGCAGCCGCTGTAGACGATTGTGGATTGATATTCCTATTGGTTCGATAAACCTTGGTTTCATAACTGAGGGAAATACTTACCCATATTGTGCTGCAATTAGCTGTTCCTCTTCACGGAAAACCCAACGGAGATCACAAGTATCACGCTCCTAGACAAATTCCTTTGTAAAAATAACATCCACACTCTCATCCCATAGCTTGTAACACATCATAGTCTATTAACGAGCGGTTTCGAGTGCACGAGGTTAACGAGCTCTAAACGAATAGAGCCACAGATGCATGCCACCACGAATGCAATCAAGGCTCGTGGTAAATCTTCTTCCTCTGGCAGATGCAAGTCTGCTTATTAAGTATTTCCTCCTACTAAGATCATCTCCCTTAGGAATCAAATTATGAATTTTAAACAACATGATCAAGAACATGTTGCACAAGCTTGGGAGAGGATCAAATTGATGATTAGAAATTGCCCTACTCATGGTTTAAACTTGTGGATGATTATCCAAAACTTCTATGCTGGATTCGTCTAGATTCTGCTGTAGGTGGTACCTTTATGGATGTGACCTTAGGAGAGGCCACAAAACTTCTGTACAACATCATGACAAATTATTCTCAATGGCATACCGAGAGAGCTGCAACTGGTAAGAAGGTAAATTTTGTTGAAGAAATCACTACTTTGAGTGAAAAAGTGGATGCTAGCAAAAATACTGATGTTGATCTAAATGATATGCCTTTGTCTACCTTGATTGAGAAAAATAATGATGCTATTGATGTGAACTTTATCTCGCGAAACAATTTCAGTAACAATGCTTATAGAGGAAATTTCAATGCTAGACTGTATCCTGGTAACTCCTCTAATAATTTTGGAAACTTTTATGGTAATTCTTATGGAAATTCTTCTACAAATGCTAATTGGAAACCCTCTGATCTTGAGAACACAATTTAAGAATTTATTAGTTCTCAAAAGATTTTTAATACTATGGTAGAAGAAAAGTTGTGTACTATTGATACTTTGGCTAAAAACATTGATATAATTGCTCTTGAAGTAGAAACTCTCAAAATTAAAACTTTGCCACCAAAGCATGATTTTAATGAGACTATTAAATCTATCCAAATATCTATTAATGAAAGTAAGGAGAGGACCGCTAAGTTGAAAGCTAAGCAGGAATTCTTAGAAAAGGCTTTGCCACCCGGTTTTTACCGGAGTCATGATGAAGATCTAAAAATGATTGGTACTTCTCCTATTTAATATTTGTTTACTTCTCTGAATATAAATGATAAAGGGACTGGAGATGAGTCAACTTTAGTTAGAGAGCGTCCCGTTTGCTTGGAGGGTGATGATTTTAATGCTGAAACTGAAAAAGTGGGTTTGGAGAGGTTAAACTTTATCTAGTGATGTGCCCACTATCTTGGATTACAAGGACTTTAAGTATGAAAGGTTCACTTTAGTATAATTTATTTCCTTGTTGCAAACCATTATTAGCTCACCCAATGCTTAGGAACAAAACAAGGCTTTCACTAATCATATAGTGGAAGCGATGATAAAAGCTTATGATGAGAAACTTGAGCTTGAAGTTTCTATTCCTAGAAAATTGCATGACGAGTGGGAACCTAGTATTAAAAAAAGGATAAATAAATATGGATGCAATGCTTTATGTGACCTTGGTGCTAGTGTCCCAACTATACCTAAAACTCTTTGTGATGTGCTTGGTCTCACCAATATTCAAGATTGTTCCCTAAACTTGCATCTTGCGGATTCTACCATTAAAAAACCTTTAGGTAGAATAAATTATGTTCTTATTTTTTAAAATAATAATTATGTGACTATATATTTCTTTGTGCTTGATATTGATTGCAATCCTACTTGTCCAATAATACTTGTAAGACCTTTCTTACGAACTATAGGTGCAATTATAGATATCAAAGAGGGAAACATAAGGTTCCAATTCCTATTAAAGAAAGGGATGCAACACTTCCCTAGGAAGAGAATTAAGCCACCTTATGAATCAATGATGAGAGCGAATTATGTGTGGAGTGTCAAAGATGACAACACTTGAAACTATGCATTATGCCTTGCTAGGGGCATAAAACAATAGCGCTTGTTGGTTGGCAACCCAATAGTTATCTTTATTTTTGCTTTTTTACTTTCTGGTTGTGTGTGATAACATGATTGTTGCCTCTGTAATAATTGTGTTTTTATGTTTCAATTAGTGTTTGTGCCAAGTAAAGCCTTTGGGATGACTCACAAGATGAGTATAATTGATACGGTGCAAAAACAGAAACTTTAGCGTTCAGTGCAGAATTTCTTTGATTTTACTGGAACGTCTTTTTGATATGAATTTTATGAAAAATTATTTATATACAAATTCTTCAGGTTTTCCTAATTTTTAAGAATATTTAGAGTTACAGAAGTATGGGTTCTTTACAGATATTTACAGACTGTTCTGTTTTAGACAGATTTTATTTTTGCTTGCATAGTTTGCTTGTTTTGATGATGCTATGGATTGTATCCGGGGGTATAATCCATGGAGAAGTTAGAATACAGTAAATATTATGAAACAATGAAATATGAATCAATTTATAACAGTACCTAAAATATTTGATATGTTTCTTATACTAACGGATCTCACAAAGTTTTGTTGAGTTTTGTGTGATTTAAGTTTCAAGTTTTCGGTGTTATCACGATGGACGAAGGAATAAGGAGTGGCAAGAGCCTAAGCTTGGGGATGCACAAGGAACCCCAAGAAATAATCTAGGAAGACTCAAGCGTCTAAGCTTGGGGATGCCCTGGAAGGCATCCCCTCTTTCGTCTCAATCCATCGGTATGTCACTTGGAGCTATATGTTTATTCGTCACATGATATGAGTTTTCTTGGAGCGTCATTTGCTATTGATTGCTTTTATTTTTAGTTTGCCACAATAAAAATTTGCTGTACACACCTATTTGAGAGAGACAAACCTTCATCACAATTTGTTAGAATACTCTATCTGCTTCACTTATATCTTTTGAGCTTAGAAGTTGCTCTAGTACTTCACTTATATCTTTTTGAGCACGGTGGCGTATAGATTTTATAGAAATAATTGCACTCTCGTTCTTCACTTGTATTTGTCTGAGAGTTAATAAATAGTGACGGTAATTTTCATGGGTCATAAGACTAGTCCAAAAATAATAGGTATACAATGAGTGATAATCAAAACCATCATGCATCACATAAAAGAGAAATCTTGGGTTAATGATATTGATGTGGTACTATGATAAAGGTGCGAGTTCATCATTGTTGATTCATACAAGTATCTATATTAAGAGGTGTTAAATTTCCATTTGATTAAATATTAAAAATTCATGGTGGGGATGTGTGAGCATTTCCATTTCTCGTTAAAATCCTAGTCTTGTTTTGGGTCGGAGGCGCGCGATGGTTAACTCCTCCCAACCTCCTCCCTCGGGGCATGCGAGTAGTACTTCGATTTGTGATAAACTAATAAAACTTTGCAACAAGTATATGAGTTATTCAAGACTAATGTGAACTCGTGGACATACGCAATCTCACCAACTCATATTTTGCTACCCTCTTCGGTACCATGCATTGCCCATTCTCACCTCGAGGATCGATGCAAACTTCGTCGGTGCATCCAAACCCCGTGACATGATACGCGCTGTCACACATACGGCTTCTTATATCTTCCTCAAAACAGCCACCATACCTACCTATCATGGCATTTCCATAGCCATTCCGAGATATATTGCCATGCAAATTCCACCGTTACTTCATATGACTAGTTCGTTCATTATCATACTGCTTTGCATGATCATATAGAGCTGACATAGTATTTGTGGCAAAGCCACCGTTCATCATATTTTTGATACATGTCACGCTAGATCATTGCACATCCTGGTACACTGCTAGAGACATTCATATTGAGTCATATTGTTTCATAGTTCTTCATATCAAGTTTTCATGTTGAGTTGTAAGTAAATAAAAGTGTGATGATCATCATTATTAGAGCATTGTCCTAGTGAGGAAATAAAAATGGCGGAGGCCAAATGAGCCCACCGTAACAAAAAAATGAGAGAAAAAGAGAGAAGTGACTTTGCTACTATCCTTTACCACACTTGTGCCTCAAAGTGGCACCTTGTTCTTCATATAGAGAGTCTCATGTTATGTCATTTTCGTATGCTAGTGGGAATCACCTTTTCATTATTATAACCTTGGCTTGTATATTCCGATGATGGGCTTCCTCAAATGCCCGAGGTCTTCATGAGCAAGCAAGTTGGATGCACACCCCACTTTGCTTCAGTTGAGCTTTCATACACTTATAGCTCTTGTGCATCATTTGCATGGCAATCCCTACTCCTTGAATTGACATCTATCGATGGGCATCTCCATAGCCCGTTGATATGCCTAGTTGATGCGAGATTTTGTTCTCCACTTTTTACCCCTTTGATATCTACCACCATATTCTATTCCACCCTTATGCTATGTCCATGGTTCGCGCTCATGTATTGCGTGAAGAATAAAAAGTTGATGCACACTAAAAAAGTATGATCCAATTGCCTGACTTAGACACCGTGGTGCTTGACATTTGTATTAATGTGGTGAAGACGGAGCCATGCCTTGCTAATATGATAAAATGAATGGGGAATAAACATTCTTTTAGGATCATATACTTTGAAAGATTGATGATTTTGCTGCGTGTGCCTATAAATATTACTATGTTAATGTTTGTTAATTCATCATTTCTGAATAAGCATACATCCAAAAGATTACATATTGGGTAGCATGTCACATCAACAATTCTATTTTTATCATTTACCTACTTGAGGACGAGCAGGAATTTAGATTGGGGATGTTGATACGTCTCCAACGTATCTACAATTTTTTATTGTTCCATGCTATTATATTATCATTCTAGGATACTTTTTGAGTAATAATTTACCAATTTATATTATTTTTGAGCACTATCCTATTGGCCCAGTGCCTAGTGCCAGTTGCTATTTTCTGCGTGTTTTTTACTTTTCAGTTTTACAGTACCAAACGAAGTCCAATTGCCCCGGAACTTTCTTATGATTTTTTCTGGACCAAAAGAAGACCTGGAAGCTTCAAGAGAAGACCGGAGGCCGCATGAGGGAGGCACAAGCCAACAGGGCGCGCCCAGGGGGGTGGTCGTGCCCTAATGACTTGTCCCTCCCTGGCAGTTCTCCTGACCCCGTTCTCTGGCCTATAAATTCACATATATTCCAAAAACCCTAGGGGGCATCCCGAAACACTTTCTCCGACGCCGCAAGTCTCTATTCCACCGCGATCCCATCTGGAGCTCCATTCCGGCACCCTGCCGGAGGGGGGATCGATTACGGAGAGCTTCTTCATCAACCTTGCTGCCCTCAGGATGATGTGTGAGTAGTTCACCTGTGACGCCCTGGATTTGTGCTACAGTGATCTCTGTAATTAAGCTACAGTAATCCCACGCTAATGATGCCATGTCACCACGATTACTGTTGTTAATCTTGCGATGATTCAAACCCGTGCGAATTCGAAATTCAAAACTAAGTCGGACGATAAAAGTATTCGAATGTCAAAACAAAAATGTTCGGAGTGTGTCAAATAATGCATAGGTAATTGTCCTTTAGAAGTCAACATTATTGGAGGTATTTCAATTCACTAAAATCTATACCTTATTTTATATATATATATATATATATATATATATTATATATATATATTATTATACTAATAAAGCAAGGTGATATTCTTGGTTTCGTCCCGCGATTGATGAGTTTTTTGAGTTTTTTTATCTGGCGAGGTGGTACTATTAAAATTTGCGGTCGTTGTTTCGTTTGTTGAGAAAACATAGTCCAAAGGCCACTACACCTCAACCGGGAGTGGGCCTGGACATTCCTCTGATGGGCTGCCCCTGCCGCCTTGACGAAAACAGTAAGTGAAAATATATGCTCCACTAATGAATCGAACTCCCAATCTCTGCTTCGGTCCACGTAGGTTGTAGCCAGCTGGTGTATATTCAACCTGTGGTAAAGTAGTGATTCAGTACGTATTAGTCCCACCTCGCTCCGTTAAATTAGATCCCACCACTTTATATACGCATCGGGTTGTACTAAAATCAACCAGCCAAGAGAGACTCATTAAATCCAACTCAAAAAAAAGAGACCCCATAAAGGCAGGAAGTGGCGGAGGGACATGCACGACGACCTCGTCGAATGGATTGTAGAGAACGTCGGCATTCATATAGACACTCTAGCAAGCTAGCTCCAAGCCAGGCAGATCACTGAACTGAAGGAACATTGCGGGGTGTGGCGGCTGATGACGACGGCGGCCAGCACGCTGGAGTTCATGCAGTCGACGACATCGATGAACACGCATCAGTGACGATGCTGGGCGCGCGTGTCCGGGCTCGAGGCTGTGTGCCTAGGCGTCAGCTGGTCGATGCTTGCCGCTGGAATCCTTCTAGCAACGGAGCAGTACGTGCGTCAATTAGTGAACATGGAATTATGTGCATGCAACATGCGTGAAGATGAACCATGCAGGCTGGAGTCGCTGGCATGCACGCCGGACTCACCCATTGATACAACTTCTAATCTCACTAAAAATAAAATAAAAAAAGATACAACTTCTAATCATCTGGAGATGCCCTTTTAGTTCACATAAAATATCTCTAATTTTCATATTTTTCATGTGAGATTTTCATGCAATAATGCTTCATTGTTTGGCTAGACAATTAGCTACATATGATCATCTTATGTGCCATCATAAGCATTCGTTTATCCAAAAATCCAAAGGTACCAATGTGCATTCTCTATAAAGAATTTTCACATCTCTCTTTTCTGTGTGCGTATATATAAAAGAAGCGGCTATTTTTTTTGGAGATTGTGTTATTGCACAGAAAAAATGAGCTATTATGTAATGTTTTTTAGATAATATGGTATTGTGGATTGTGCTTCTTTAACTTAAATGTTGTACTTTAAACAAGCAAATGTCTAACGGTGCCCATAACAAAGGAGCCCTAGCGACAGAATCGAAAGCTTGTGGTTGTGTGAGCATCGAAAGCGGTGTGCACGGAAGGGTCTGGTAAAAGATTTGGAGCGGAAGCAAGCAGCTAGCCCTTGATTGAGTTGTCAATGGCAATGGCAAGGGTGGTGTCCTCATGTCATCTTTGCTTGATTAGGAAGCCGGTGGCGTTCATAGCTTTACATCGAAGTCCTCGGGTGCTGGGAGGTGGGGATCAACCAATGAACTCAACCAATGCATTTTCTCTTCACAAATGAATTTTCCACCTCTTGGCCATTAGAACTAATAATCTAAAATTAATATTGTTGTTGTTGTTCCCTGAAAATAAAATGTTGTTCAGTCAAATTAATTTACACGGAATCATCCTGCTGTCTCGAGCTCACGCCACGATCCTCAAAAGATCCATCCTTTTTTGTCAGTAACGACCATTCTTTCACGACATAGTTCCTCGACCCGACCAACCTTGATTAATAAAAATCATTATTCTCTCTCGTTGCAATGCACGGGCATTTGTGCTAGTAAAATAAAACTAAAACAGGATCTTAATAAATAAATAAAAAAGAAAACTAAAACAAAAAAGAAAAAAGAAAAAAAGAAACCCCCCCACTGGGCCGGCCCAACCGACCGTGGCCCAGCCTGCCCCCTCCACCGGCCCAACCGCCCTACCCCGGGGCCGATAACCCCCCCCCCCCCCCCCCCCGAGCCAAACCCTAGCCCGACCCCCACTCGCCCCCGCACCCCACCCACGTCGCCCTCCCCTTCCCTCAATCCCGATCTGGATCGGGGGCTCGGCCCGCGCCGCCTCGCTTCCCCCGTGACGCCGCCGGCCCCCTCCCCGGCGCTGCGCCACCGCGTCGCCCCCTCCCCACCGGATCGAGCCCCCTGCTCCCTCCCCCGCGCCGCGACGCCGTCGCCGCCCCTCCCTCAACCGCGCCGCCCCGTTGCCGCCGCGTCCCCGTCCTCCCCCTCGCCAGCCTGCATCGCGCCTCGCCGCCCCTGCCCCCCTACAACGTCGGTGAGGCCATGGCCTCCCCTCCCCTCTCCTCTCCTCCCCGTCCCGCTCGCGTCGCGCTGACCACGCCGGTACCGCGCCACGCGCGCCCCTCCCCCATAGCACGCTCGCCCCCCCTGGCCGGCGCCCTGGCCACCGGCGCGCCCTAGCCAGGGCCTGTCGCCGCCGTCTGCTCCCTGTGTGTGTGCGTGTGTGTGTGGCCGTGGCCACTTCCACGTGGGGCCACCCCCCCTGTGGATGACAACGGGGGCCCACCCCCCAGAACGTTTTAAAAAAAATAAAAATTGATAAAAATAATTAAATAAATAATTAGTTAAATTAATTAATTAATTAATTAGTGAATTAATTAATTAAGTAATTAATTAGTTAATTATATGATTAAGTTTAATTAGATTAATTAATTAAACTTGTTAATTAATCTGTTAATTAATTAAATTAAACAGTATGACAGGTGGGTCCCACCCCCTTAATTAATAATGATTAATATTAATTAAACATTAATTAAAACAGTGTCAAAGACATGTGGGACCCACTGGTCAGTTTGACCAGTCAACCCCACTGTTGACTGCTGATGTCAGCATGACATCATGCTGATGTCATAATTACTTTATTGAATTAAAAATAATCTATTTTAATTTCTGAATACTAATAAATCTTTAAAAATTAATATAAAATAATCCGTAACTCGGATGAAAATACTTTATACATGAAAGTTGCTCAGAACGACGAGACGAGTCCGAATGTGCGGTCCGTTAGTCTGTCACGTGCTCCTAGCATTGCAAACATGGAACTTTTCCATCGATGTCGCCTGTCCGGTAGTAGCCCGAGACCCGGAAAATATCGTCAGGTATTCTTCCGACCCGCATGCGACGTGTAATACTTTGTTAGTGCATGCCTAGCCCTGCATATTGCCATGTCATGCATCGTGTTGCATCTATGCTTTATATTTATTGTTTCTTCCCCCCTCTTCTCTCCGGTAGACCCCGAGACTGACGGTGCTGCCGGGTACGACTACACCATTGACGATCAGCCTTTTGCCGCAAAGCAGCAAGGCAAGCAACCCCCCTTGATCATTCCGATATCGCCCAGTTCCTTTCTCTCTTATCCTTGCATTAGATTTTGCTACTGTATTAGTTAGCTCCTATTCTGATGCATAGCCTATTTTTGATAAACTGCTACTATACCTGCAATCATATCAACTGCTTAGTGTAGGTTGATCAGTGAATCCCCAGTGACCCCTTAGTCCCAGTTGCCCCTGCTTCTTCATCGACGACTCGACGACTCGAAGACTCGAAGACTTGGTCAACCGACCGACGAGCCAGGCCCCTCACCTCACCGCACACCCCTTAGTTGGACGACTCTGCAGAGCTACTATCGAGTACCGAGGGTGACACCTCGTGAAGTACTCATGATGCTAACTTTGTAGTGCAGCTAGTCGGTCGTGGTTATCGAGGGTGATTCCTCCTTCACCACTCCCGACGACGACTCTGTCGTGCAACCCCTCAAGTGTGGGACCCTCGAGGGTGATTCCTCTAAGTCCACCTTGACGGTTTTTCATCGAGCGGGGCCCTTTGAGGGTGGTTCCTCAGGTTCCGTCTTGATGTTTTATACACACAGTTACTACGACCTGGTTACAGAAACATGTTGGTGATGGGTCGGCCCTGAGGGGTACCCACGGTTTGATGATGATGAGGCATGGCCGGGCAGGAGAGGCCCTTGCCACACATCCTCGAGACGGGGCGACGGGACCGCACTTCATGGGTCGCGCTTGCCCCGCATTAATAAAATGCTAATGGGTTGGGTATTTGATCTGAGTTGGTCGATTGACCTTTTACGCACCAAACCTTCACGTGGGAGAAGTTATGGGTACTCAGCGTCGTTGTATCAGCCGAAGCTCTTCGGACGTCAGCAATGGAGCGGCGCGCGCCCGAGTGGCCTGGACGGTACATCTCTTGGATTAGAGTGTGCTAGGGCTGACCTCGGCCGCGTACGCATCGTGCAGGAGCGCAAAGGGCAAGTGGGCCCACGACCCCTGTGTGCTTAGGATTTAGACCAGCGGGCTGGCCTCTCTGTTGAGCCTAGGTGGGGCGACGACGTGTTGATATCCCGAGGCCGGGCATGACCCAGGAAGTGTGTCCGGCCGGAGGTGATCAAGTGTGTTGGAAATGCGGTGCACCCCTGCAGGGATGAATTCATCTATTCGAATAGCCGTGTCCACGGTAACAGGACGACTTGGAGTTGTACCTTGATCTACTACAACTAAAATTGTGACTTTAAATGGAATGAATGTTGGCTCCAGGATTGCTTCCTCGCAGGGAGTCGAGGAAGAATCTCTAGGCGTGGTTACTTAATAAAATTGCTACAATAATATGACTATATATGAGATACCAGTTTACTCTCTTCTAATACTGCAAGATGCTGAAGATGCTAGTCTTCGATAGGACTAGGCCTGCCCCCTCATTCTTGCTTTCTGCAGTCAGTCCAGATATAACCCCATTCCTTGATACTGATGCATACTTAGCATAGTTCTGATGTCAGTCTTGCGAGTACTTTGGATGAGTACTCACCGCTGCTTTGCATTCTCTTTCCCCATCGATACGATTACCGCGTTCAGATGGCGGAGCCCAGGAGATGGAGTACGCCGGAGACGACTACTACACCACCGCTGGAGCCTGCTACTACGTAGAGAGTGCCGACGCTTAGGAGTAGTTAGGAGGTTCCCAGGCAGGAGGCCTCGCCTCTTTCGATCCGCTGCTTATGTTTGTGCTAGCCTTCTTAAGGCAAAACTTGTTTAACTTATGTCTGTACTCAGATATTATTTGCTTCCACTGACTCGTGCTTGTCGAGCTTTGTATTCGAGCCCTCGAGGCACCTCGCTTGTAATATGAAGCTGTATGACTTTATTTTGTGTCTAGTGTTGTGTTGTGATATCAATCAGTGAGTCCCTAATCTTGGTCGTACGCATTGCATGTATGTTTAGCGTACGGTCGAAATTGGGGGCGTCACAAGTTGGGATCAGAGCCGATTGCCTGTAGGTAGCCCCCTTTCCAACTCCTTGGCCGAAGTTGAGTTTAGTCATTGAAAAACTTTTACTAACATTGTTGTGTGGCTTACGGGCCCACATCTCACTCGGGTGGTATTAGGATCTTTTATTCCTCATCTATACTCTGGGTTCTGATCTCTCTTCTCTTTCGGGTTAAAGATTTTGCTAACTCTAACTCTAGGTTCTCGTAACTACTTCCTCCCGGAGAGCCCCTCATTCCAGACGATGGCTTGATTCGTCAAAAGATTTCGACGATTCTCTCCGATGTTCTCCCGAGAACTTGTGCTCATCGTTTCTGTTTTCCCTCCATAGTCAACCCCTCCGAATAATTCCTCTCGCTTACTGGGGATTCGTTCATCCTCAGTTGTCATGTGTTTCACAAAATCCTTCGAATTGCTATTCGATCTTCCAAATCCTCAATAGCCTTTGAGTCTTGACCTTTCTCATCTGCTTGCATTATGGTTAATTCCATATGGCTTGCAATATTCATTAAATCCTTTGTGATTGTCATTTGATTTTATTGATTCCACCTGTGTGTGAATGTATGCAGTCGTCAGTTGTTTCTCATAAATTATCTTTTCGGCTCAGACGTCTTTCCAAACATGAGTTGGTTCTCGACAATTCAACTTTGATTGATTGCCCATCTAAGTCCTTTCATCTTACTGGTTTTTGATCGGAACATCTGTTTCCGATACACCAATTTGGAAATCTTAATTCCTTTGGTTATTTAAGCATCGAATTATTGGATGTTCTATAATCTGATGCCTTGCATTCTTTCTCCCTCTGATAAGTTGTATCCTATGCTCTTGTCAGCCATGCTCTGTTGTCAAGCATGTGTTAATTACTCTTGAAGCTTGTGGTATATGTTCCTAAGATGCCTCGATCGGTTGGACCTATGTCTTCCTTAATTTGTGTGAACCCGACAGTTTTCACGAGTCATACTCTCCTGGTGTTTTGCCAGTTAAACTTTCAAAACTACAACGTCATCAAAGGTGAGGAGTAAATGGTGGGTGATGCATTGATGAAGTGGGAGTCGACCTTGAACTTTGTGCTCATGCCCATGGAAGCAATGTTGATCTTATCATAGGAGCTTCTCGTAACGATAAATTTCTCTTGGCATAATTTGATCCGGTATTTGTGATCTTGTCCTTTACAATCGTGGTTCCGACCATGTCGTTCTACTTTGATTTCATTCTCAGACAAGTTAAAGTGCTTGTTTTCCACAGATCAATACACTAGTCTAACATCTATTCTGATCTACCTCCGAGTATTATCCCTGGTATCTTGATAAATATTACGGAGCTTTATAACTTCTTATGAGCTCCTCATCAACTATGATATTTCACTGCTTCCAGTTTCCTCGTGTTCTGAGTTGTTGGACAATCAAGGACACTGATACCTGAAGCGAGTACGCTTTGTGATTCAATAACTCTTAGAATCTTCTTTGCTTATGAGTTTGTACTCAATCATGTCTTTCCAAGCTATTAGGCCCCATCATTACCGTCATGCTAGAGCTTGACCATGCTCATCTTGTTCGAGATGCTGAAGCCTGGCTATATGCCCTGAATGCATTAAACACGTCACCTCTTGAAGGGATTGAAAACATTCCAGTTGTCCGAGATTTCCAAGATGTCTTTCCAGAAGAACTTCCAGGGATTCCCCCTGTAAGAGCTGTCGAGTTTGTCATCAACTTAGTGCCAGGCACCACCTCTATTGCCAGGCGGCCATATAAGATGCCTCCACATGAACTCCTTGAACTGAAACAAGAAATCGATGATTCACTTCGTCAAGGGTTCATTCGTCCAAGTTTCCTCTGCTTGGGGAGCACCTTCTCTCTTTGTCAAAAAAAAGATGGTACGAATCGGTTGGTCCAAGATTACCGTCCCATCAACCAACCTACAATTCAGAACAAATATCCGCTGCCTCGGATCAACGATCTGTATGATCAACTTGCTGGTTCGTTAGTGTTTTCCAAACTTGACTTGAGGTTGGGTTACCATCAAATCCGGGTACGTGAAGAGGATATTCCGAAGACTGCATTCGTTACTCGTTATGGTTCATACGAGTACACCGTCATATCCTTTGGCTTAACCAATGCCCCAGCAACCTTCTCTCGCCTGATGAACTATATATTCATGGATTACCTCGATAAATTTGTCGTGGTTTATCTGGATGATATCCTGGTTTACTCCAAGAATAAAGAAGAGCATGCTGAACATCTGCGTCTTATACTGGAGAGACTCCGAGAACATCAACTTTATGCAAAGTACTCAAAGTGTGAGTTCTGGATGGACGCAGTAACCTACCTTGGTCATGTGATCTCCAAGAATGGTATTGCGGTCAACCCTGAACGAGTTCAGGCTATTCTTGACAGGACTCCCCCGAAGAATGTCAAGCAAGTCAGAAGTTTTCTCGGACTCGCCAACTATTGCCATCGATTCGTCGAGAACTTCTCCAAGATTGCAAAGCCCTTAACCAATGTGCTTCACAAAGGTGTTAAATATGAGTGGGCAGAAAAATGTCAGGAGAGCTTTCAGGCACTTAAGGACAAACTGATGTCTGCTCCAGTGCTTGCCCCTCTGGATACTCGTAAGGACTTCGTCATTTATTGTGACGCTTCGTGTCAGGGAATAGGCTGTGTCCTAATGCAAGAGCGCAGAGTAGTTGCTTATGCATCTCGTCAATTGCGTTCTCATGAAGAGAACTACCCAGTTCATGACCTTGAACTTGCTGCAGTAATTCATGCACTGAAAGAGTGGCGGCAATACCTTGTTGGAAATCGTTGCGAGATCTACACCGATCACCAAAGTCTGAAGTACCTGTTTACTCAACCAGATCTGAACCTCCGTCAACAGAGATGGATGGAGCGCATAGCAGATTACAACGTGGGTATTTCTTATACACCAGGCAAGGCTAATGTAATGGCGGATGCTTTGAGCCGCAAGTCATACTGCAACCACCTTCAGGTTCACAAGGTTCACCCCCTGCTTCAAGAATAATTCCGCAAGCTGAACCTCCATATTGTTCCTCAGGGTTATCTCGTTCCCCCTCCACCGGAGGCCCGTAAAATGCACCTCCGTGTTGTTAACCAGGGTTCTCTGAGTAACCTGGTTGCGGTATCAGATCTCGAGGGCAGCATCAAAACTATGCAACACTATTGCAATGACGTCGAAAGGATTAGACGCTATCTTTCGGAAGGTAAACCCTCATGCTTCACCGTTGATGATGATGGCGCTGTGTACTTCAAGGGTCGCTTATTCGTTCCAACTAAGAGGGAAAACTTGAATATGACTGCTAGAATACTGAAAGAAGCTCATGATACTCCGCTGTCTATTCACCCGGGTAGTACCAAAATGTATCAAGACATCCGTCAAAGATTCTGGTGGTCAAATATGAAACAAGACATTGCACGCTATGTTTCAGAATGTGACATTTGCCGTCGGATCAAAGCAGAACATCAAAAGCCTGCTGGAACTCTGCAACCTATTTCTATTCCTGAATGGAAATGGGATCATGTTGAAATGGACTTCGTCACTGGTTTTCCCAGGTCGTAGAAAGGTAATGATGCTATTCTTGTCGTCATTGACCGACTGTCCAAAGTTGCACATTTTCTGGCTGTCAAGGAAACTATTACTGCTAGTCAGCTGGCAGATCTATATATGTCCAGAGTTGTTTCACTCCACGGTATTCCTTTGGTGATTAGTTCAGACCGTGGCAGTTTATTCACTTCAAGATTCTGGGCAAGTTTCCAGGAAGCTATGGGAACTCATTTGTCCTTTAGCACCGCTTTTCACCCTCAATCCCAGGGACCAGTTGAAAGAGTCAATCAGATTCTCGAAGACATGCTTCGAGCTTGTGTCATTTCTTTCGGCAAGAAATGGGAGGAATCTCTCCCGTATGCTGAGTTCTCCTACAACAATAGCTATCAAGCTAGTCTGAAGATGGCTCCCTTTGAAGTATTATATGGACGTAAGTGTCGGACTCCTCTGAATTGGTCAGAAACTGGGGATCGTACACTTATCGGTCCGGATATTATTCAACATGCTGAAGATCAAGTCCGCATTATTCATGCAAATCTGAAGGCTGCTCAGTCTCGTCAGAAGAGTCAGTATGACCGTCATCACAAAGATATGGTCTATCAACCTGGCGAAAAGGCTTATCTTCGAGTCAAGCCAATGAGAGGTACACACCATTTTGGAATCAAGGGCAAGCTGGCTCCTCGATATATTGGTCCTTTCATTGTTCTCGAAAGGCGTGGTAAAGTGGCATATCAACTGGAGCTACCGCCAAACCTTTCTCAGGTTCACGATGTGTTCCATGTGTCACAGCTTCGTCGCTGCTTCAAGGATCCTATCCGAGCAGTGGATCATGATATGCTTGAGCTGCAACAAGACCTTTCTTACACAGAGCAACCAGTCCGCATTCTCGATGAAACTGAACGTCGGACTCGTCAGAAGGTTACCAAATTCTTCAAGGTACAGTGGGCAAATCATTCTGAAGATGAAGCCACTTGGGAACGCGAAGATCATCTTCGTGCAGAATACCCCGGGCTCTTTCCTTCTACTTCTTAATTCTCGGGACGAGAATTCTTTTTAGTAGGGGAGAGTTGTGACGCCATGGATTTGTGCTACAGTGATCTCTGTAATTAAGCTACAGTAATCCCACGCTAATGATGCCACGTCACCATGATTACTGTTGTTAATCTCGCGATGATTCAATCCCGTGCGAATTCGAAATTCAAAACTAAGTCGGACGATAAAAGTTTTCGAATGTCAAAACAAAAATGTTCGGAGTTTGTCAAATAATGCATAGGTAATTGTCCTTTAGAAGTCAACATTATTGGAGGTATTTCAATTCACTAAAATAAAATAAAACTAAAACAGGATCTAAATAAATAAATAAAAAGAAAACTAAAACAAAAAAAAGAAAAAAATACCCCCCCCACTGGGCCGACCCAACCGGACCGTGGCCCAGCCTGCCCCCTCCACCGGCCAAACCCTAGCCCGACCCCCACTCGCCCCCGCACCCCACCCACGTCGCCCTCCCCTCCCCTCGATCCCGATCTGGATCGGGGGCTCGGCCCGGGCTGCCCCGCTTCCCCCGTGACGCCGTCGGCCCCCTCCCCGGCGCTGCGCCACCGCGTCGCCCCCTCCCCACCGGATCGAGCCCCCGCTCCCTCCCCCGTGTCGCGATGCCGTCGCCGCCCCTCCCTAAACCGCGCCGCCCCGTCGCCGTCGCGTCCCCGTCCTCCCCCTCGCCGGCCTGCATCGCGCCTCGCCGCCCCTGCCCCCTACTACGTCGGTGAGGCCATGGCCTCCCCTCCCCTCTCCTCTCCTCCCCGTCCCGCTCGCGCCGCGCTCACCACGCTGGTACCGCGCCACGCGCGCCCCTCCCCCCTAGCACGCTCCCCCCTGGCCGGCGCGCCCTGGCCAGGGCCTGGCGCCGCCGCCTGCCCCCTGTGTGTGTGTGTGTGTGTGTGTGGCCGTGGCCACTTCCACGTGGGGCCAGCCCCCCACCCCCCCTCCCCCCCCCCCCCCCCCCCCCCGTGGATGACACCGGGGGCCCACCCCCGAGAACGTTTTAAATAAAAAATAAAAATTGATAAAAATAATTAATTAAATAATTAGTTAAATTAATTAATTAGTGAATTAATTAATTAAGTAATTAACTAGTTAATTAGATGATTAAGTTTAATTAGATTAATTAATTAAACTTGTTAATTAATCTGTTAATTAATTAAATTAAACAGTATGACAGGTGGGTCCCAGCCCCTTAATTAATCCTGATTAATATTAATTAAACATTAATTAAAACAGTGTCAAAGACATGTGGGACCCACTGGTCAGTTTGAACAGTCAACCCCACTGTTGACTGCTGATGTCAGCATGACATCATGCTGATATCATAATTACTTTATTGAATTAAAAATAATCTATTTTAATTTCTGAATACTAATAAATCTTTAAAAATTAATATAAAATAATCCGTAACTCGGATGAAAATACTTTATACATGAAAGTTGCTCAGAACGACGAGACGAATCCGAATACGCAGTCTGTTAGTCTGTCACGTGCTCCTAGCATTGCAAACATGGAACTTTTCTATCGATTTCGCCTGTCCGGTAGTAGACCGAGACCCGGAAAACATCGTCAAGTATTCTTCCGACCCGCCTGCGACGTGTAATACTGCATTAGTGCGTGCCTAGCCCTGCATATTGCCATGTCATGCATCGTGTTTCATCTGTGCTTTATATTTATTGTTTCTTCCCCCCTCTTCTCTCCGGTAGACCCCGAGACTGACGGTGCTGCCGGGTACGACTACACCGTTGACGATCAGCCTTTTGCCGCAGAGCAGCAAGGCAAGCAACCCCCCTTAATCATTCCGATATCGCCCAGTTCCTTTCTCTCTTATCCTTGCATTAGATTTTGCTACTGTATTAGTTAGCCCCTATTCTGATGCATAGCCTGTTTTTGATAAACTGCTACTATACCTGCAATCATATCAATTGCTTAGTGTAGGTTGATCAGTGAATCCCCAGTGACCCCTTAGTCCCAGTTGCCCCTGCTTCTTCATCGACGACTCGACAACTCGAAGACTCGATCAACCGACCGACGAGCCAGGCCCCTCACCTCACCACACACACCTTAGTTGTACGACACTGTAGAGCTACTATCGAGTACCGAGGGTGACACCTCATGAACTACTCATGATGCTAACTTTGTAGTGCAGCTAGTCGGTCGTGGTTATCGAGGGTGATTCCTCCTTCACCACTCCCGACGACGACTCTGTCGTGCAACCCCTCAAGTGTGGGACCCTCGAGGGTGATTCCTCTAAGTCCACCTTGACGGTTTTTCATCGAGTGGGGCCCTTTGAGGGTGGTTCCTCAGGTTCCGTCTTGATGTTTTATACACACCGTTACTATGACCTGGTTACAGAAACATGTTGGTGATGGGTCGGCCCTGAGGGGTACCCACGGTTTGATGATGATGAGGCATGGCCGGGCAGGAGAGGCCCTTGCCACACATCCTCGAGACGGGGCGACGGGACCGCACTTCATGGGTCGCGCTTGCCCCGCATTAATAAAATGCTAATGGGTTGGGTATTTGATCTGAGTTGGTCGATTGACCTTTTACGCACCAAACCTTCACGTGGGAGAAGTTATGGGTACTCAGCGTCGTTGTATCAGCCGAAGCTCTTCGGACGTCATCAATGGAGCGGCGCGCGCCCGAGTGGCCTGGACGGTACATCTCTTGGATTAGAGTGTGCTAGGGCTGACCTCGGCCGCGTACGCATCGTGCAGGAGCGCAAAGGGCAAGTGGGCCCACGACCCCTGTGTGCTTAGGATTTAGACCAGCGGGCTGGCCTCTCTGTTGAGCCTAGGTGGGGCGACGACGTGTTGATATCCCGAGGCCGGGCATGACCCAGGAAGTGTGTCCGGCCGGAGGTGATCAAGTGTGTTGGAAATGCGGTGCACCCCTGCAGGGATGAATTCATCTATTCGAATAGCCGTGTCCACGGTAACAGGACGACTTGGAGTTGTACCTTGATCTACTACAACTAAAATTGTGACTTTAAATGGAATGAATGTTGGCTCCAGGATTGCTTCCTCGCAGGGAGTCGAGGAAGAATCTCTAGGCGTGGTTACTTAATAAAATTGCTACAATAATATGACTATATATGAGATACCAGTTTACTCTCTTCTAATACTGCAAGATGCTGAAGATGCTAGTCTTCGATAGGACTAGGCCTGCCCCCTCATTCTTGCTTTCTGCAGTCAGTCCAGATATAACCCCATTCCTTGATACTGATGCATACTTAGCATAGTTCTGATGTCAGTCTTGCGAGTACTTTGGATGAGTACTCACCGCTGCTTTGCATTCTCTTTCCCCATCGATACGATTACCGCGTTCAGATGGCGGAGCCCAGGAGATGGAGTACGCCGGAGACGACTACTACACCACCGCTGGAGCCTGCTACTACGTAGAGAGTGCCGACGCTCAGGAGTAGTTAGGAGGTTCCCAGGCAGGAGCCCTCACCTCTTTCGATCCGCTGCTTAGGTTTGTGCTAGCCTTCTTAAGGCAAAACTTGTTTAACTTATGTCTGTACTCAGATATTATTTGCTTCCGCTGACTCGTGCTTGTCGAGCTTTGTATTCGAGCCCTCGAGGCCCCTGGCTTGTAATATGAAGCTGTATGACTTTATTTTGTGTCTAGTGTTGTGTTGTGATATCAATCAGTGAGTCCCTAATCTTGGTCGTACGCATTGCGTGTATGTTTAGCGTACGGTCGAAATTGGGGTGTCACATCACCACAGACCTATGGGTCCGTAGTTAGTACCAGATGGCTATCTCTCTCTCTTTTGATCTTCAATACGATGATCATCGCATCTTCGCTGTGATCTATCCGATGTAATTCTTTTGTACGGTGTGTTTGTTGGGATCCGATGAATCATGGGTTTATGTTTTAGATTATTCATGAAAAGTATTTGAGTCAAACCTGAATATTAAGATTCTTATTTGCATGATCATTATAGCTTCGTAAATCTCTCTGATCTATTGAAATAGTTTGGCCAACTAGATTGATATTTCTTCAGTGAGAGGGGTGTGTTATAGTGGGTTCAATCTGGCGGTGCTCTATATCCCAGTAAAAGAAGGGGACAAGACACATATTTGTATTGTTGCCCCTAAGGATAAAACGATGGGGTTAGTTCATATTAATTGGATTCTCTTTGTCTACATCATGTCATCGTTCTCCAAGCGTTACTCTGTTTTTCATATGTAGAGAGGCAATCATAGAAGCGCTCTTGAAGTGGAGTAATAGTAATAGGTGCAGGCAGGAGTCGGCCTATTTGCTTATGGACGTGATGCCTATATATACATGATCATTGTAGTGAATACCACATAACTATGCACTTTTCTATCAATTGCCCAACAGTAATTTGTTTACCCACCGTATGTTGCCTACATGAGAGATGCCACTAGGGAAAACAATGGCCCCCGGGTCTATTCACTTATATCTTTACAAAACCTATCATTACCTTGCTGCCATTTATTTGCTTTTATTTTGTTTTGCAATTTATAATTATCTACTATTATCTACACACTTCACTTGCTTGCAAATAACGAGATCAAGGGGATTGACAACCCTCTTGCCCGGTTTGGGTGCAAGTTGTTTGCTCTTTTGTGTGCAGCCGCTGAAGACGGCTGTGGATTGATATTCCTATTGGTTCAATAAACCTTGGTTTCATAACTGAGGGAAATACTTACCCGTATTGTGCTGCAATTACCCGTTCCTCTTCACGAAAAACCCAACGCACATCGCAAGTATCACGCTCCTAGACAAATTCCTTCGTAAAAATAACACCCACACTCTCATACCATAGCTTGTAAGACATCATCGTCTATTAACGAGCGGTTGTGAGTGCACGAGGTTAACGATCTTTAAACGAACAGAGCCACAGATGCATGCCACCACGAATGCGATCAAGGCACGTGGTAAATCTTCTTCCTCCGGCATATGCAAGTTTGCTTATGAAGATCCACCTCCTAAATCTGGTCATCAAATGGTTCGCTCACACCGTTCTTACCTCTGGCCTCTTGTACTGAGCATTGTTGTTTCATAGATCGTACTTCGTTACCACCTGACCCACAAATTTGATCTGTTGTGACTCAAGCCTCTCACAGACGTTTCAAGGCCACCGCCATTGCTGTGAGGTTGCCATAACCATCCACATGACATGCAAAGATAGACCATTTAATCGTGGACCACCCTACTATCCAATACTTATTGCACTTGTCAAAGGTGAAGCTCAGGGTACCAGCCGCATGGACTCGGCTTATTCCCTTCAGAACGGTGTTGAATATCTCGGCCATGGTGATTGTCATGTGGCCGTACCTAGCCCCTCTTGTTGTCGAAGTCGTCAACCCATTTGTGCTTCACAGGAAGGTGGTTGTCTATGAACTTCAAACCCTCTTTTGACACCGCCTTCCTCAGGACTTCAACCCTCCCTCACACATATTAGGCTGAAATTCACTGCACATAAGCTTTAGTGCGTCGGTGCAGTCTTCGTTTTTTACCCCCACATAACAAGTTATGTGTGAAATGCCTCATGCACCATCTGTGAATCACATTCAGGTAACCTTCTAACTTGATAGCCACTGCATTGATGATACCAAGGTGTCGATCCTATATGATGCATGGTGTCCTCTCAACACCCAGGACGTGCACCCATAGAAGCTTCATGAACTAGTTCCAGTTGAAATTTTCTTCCAATTCAACAAGAGCGGAAGCAAGGGGCACAAGCTTATTATCGGCTCACAGGTTAAGGCCACCAACAGTACCCCATGGACCTTGCCAGTGAGAAACGTGCCATTGACAGAAAGAATTGGCTTGCAGTGATGGTATAAATCGAGGCATGTTCCAAAAGTCCATAATGCCCTCCTAAAGATGGTGAATTTCCTATCCTAGTCGTCCTAGCTCTTCTCTGCGTAGCCCCATGGGTATCCCTCCACCTCACAGAACATCCTTGGATTATAGGCTTTCATGGCCTGATTGTTTTGGGAGCAAACGTAAGAGACTCCTTCCAGTCACTATAGACCATCTTCAGAGCGAGCTGCTTAGCTCTCCATGCCTTTCCGTGGTTCACATCATACTCAAATATTATGCGTATGTATCCTGTAGCTGTGACGTGGACTGCGTTGGCTACTTCGCTATGGCGAGTTTCAGACGCTGGCCGATGAAGGCAGAGGTAAGCTGCTTGTGATGACATTTAATGCGATCATGCCCGCATTGGTGCGATCCTACGTAGCTAAAGATCTTCCATCTCTCGTCCACTTTTCACTACCGAGCGCACACCTTCCAAGGATAGCCCTGGTCCGTATTCTCACACAACACCAGATGTCTCTTACTCTTGTGTGACTTGTGGATGTCGTAAGGCCGATAGTGTCAGACTGCGTACTCCTGTATCCATGTCTTCATATCCAGCATGGAGCAAACAAGTCTTGGATATATTTAGGGCTTGGACCATGGATTTTGCTTCACTTCTTCAGTTGTCTGGGGCCTATCCACCACCAATGTCTCCAAATCATACATATCTCCCTCCATGACAATTGCTAGGTCAACATCGATTAAATCTCTAAACTCGTATCTCCTAATGTTCCTTTGGTACATAGTGGGAAAATTATCTTTTCCAATAGGATGAACTCGAAATCATCGGCTAGGCCTACGTCCTTGAGTCCTCTATGTGGATCAAAAACTATTCCAATTCATCCTCCTCCTCCCTCTCTTCGGAAGCAACTTAACATGCATTGTTAAGCTCATCAGATGCGCCTACGATCTCTAGTGCATGTAACTTCGTGGATATTTCTATAAGTGGACTCTCTAGGGCCATTGTTTCCAACACTGCCTCCAGCTCTTCCTCCTCTTCGTCCATGTCTACTAACTACCTCTCCAATTGAGGCCTTTCTAGCAAACCTACATCATTGTCGGTCTCGCTACCTTCTTTAGCGTTCGTTCCTTCCACTGGATTGTTCAGATGAAACACACCAAGTCCATGGTTGTCATCTTCTAGAATAAACTGCTCCTATAGCGGGGGTGCAAACTTCTAGCAACGACTGGCTCCCAGTGAAGTATCATAGATCTCTAGGCGAGCTACGCTATGTTGCCGGCTCCAGACTTATGGCCATCGCAACCTATCGACATGTGATTGAGATTTATGTCATAGAGGATATGGCTTGGCTCCACCACTGCATATATAACATGGATCTTTATGTAAGATTCACTGACCATTCCCTTGTAGTTCTCCCAAGCATAAGTCTCTGTTAGGGGGATCGTCATGCAGAATGACCTAGGGCATGTGCCAGCGTCATACCTTTCTTCCAATCTTACTACCAAATTTGCTTCCACACCCAACTCCAGTCTGACCCTATGTAGGATCACTAGAAGTGTGTGTCTAGAGGGGGGTGAATAGACTATTAGCGAAAATAAAACCTAACCTTTTCCCAAGTTAATTGGTTGGCAGATTTTAACAATTATAGCAAGTTGAGCACACCCTACACATGCAAGTCAACAATTAGGCAGCGGAAAAGTAAAGACATTGCACATGGAAGTAAGGAGTTAATATAGGGAGATCAAACGCAGGAGGGACACGAAGATTTTTCCCGTGGTTCCGATAGGTGGTGCTATCGTACGTCCATGTTTATGGAGTCTTCAACCCACGAAGGTAACGGTCGCAAGAATCCATGGAGGGCTCCACCCATAAGGGTCCACGAAGTAGCAACCTTGACTATTCCATAACGGCTTCCATCCACGAAGGAGTAGCCACACTATGGGTAGATCTTCACGAAGTAGGCGATCTCCTTGCCCATACAAACTTCTTGGTTCAACTCCACAACACGAAGTAGGAGGCTCCCAAGTGACACCTAACCAATCTAGGAGGCACCACCCTCCAAAAGGCAATAGGATCGGCAATGTCGATGAACTCCTTGCTCTTGTGCTTCAAGATGATAGACTCCTCAACACACAATCACTCTATCACAGATTTGGCTTTGGTGGAAGAGATTGATTTGGTGGAAAGCAACTTGGGGAGGCTAGAGATCAAGATTCATATGGTAGGAATGGAATAGCTTGATCTCAACACATGAGTAGGTGGCTCTCTCTCAGAAAATTGGATGGGGCAAGTATGGAATAGTTCCGAGTGCTTCTCTTTCGAGTGGGTGGTGGTGAAGGGGTATATATATGCATCCCCAAAAATCCAACCGTTACACCTAAAGTGACCAACTCGGTGACACCGAAGTGTAAAACTCAGTGGTACTGAGTTGCTCCAAAGGTAGCAACTTTTGAATCTCGGTGAGACCGGTACATAAATCTCGGCGGTACCAATTAGATGACCAACGGTCAGATTGCACAACTTGGTGAGACCGATTCTCAAATTTCGGTCCAAATCTCGGTGAGGATTGGCCAAACTCGGTGGTAGCAATTCTTGAAAATAGGATACCCAAAAGTTGGCAACTGATTTCGGTGGCACCGAATGGAATGATGGTAGTACCGAGATGCTAGGGTTTTCCATGGGATCTGTCTAGGGTTTGAATCTCGGTGAGACCGAATAGGAATTGTTGGTCTTACCGATTTGAGTGGTAGGGTTCTAGACAGAGTATTTGTGGGAGCGTTTGTAGGTGTTTTGGGTGACTATCACTTGTGCACGTGGAGCATCTTGTTCACCGACAGTACCTTACCCCCTTTTAATTGTATTGGCTTTCCTATGGACTCAAGGTGATTTCTCACAAAGTAAAATGTAGAGTCCTCTTGCATGAAGCTTTGCCAATCCATTTCCTTGCATCTAGGGGTTTCTCCACAATCCGTTTGCCAACCCATCACTCTCTATGGACTTTCACCTGAAATACACTAGGTAGAAATATTAGTCCAAGTGATAATGTATGTTGTCATGAATTATCAAAACCACCAAGGGAGCATATTGTGCTTTCAATCTCCCCCTTTTTGGTAATTGATGACAACATACAATCAAAGCTTCAAATAAAGATATGCCTGGATATAATGAAGACTTTGAGAGACACATGACTTAGATTTGCTCCCCCTAAATGTGTGCAATCCCTTTAAAGGATAGTTGCTTTGGAATGCATGGACACACATATAGTAGAAGGGATATAATGAGTCATGTGTATCTTGGCTATATGCATCAAATACATGGGAATGAGTTACATCCCTGTTCAAGACTTCACTCTTGCAAACAATATGTTCAAGAAGCAAGAGATCATCTTGATCAAGGATATGATGCATATACTTACCTTGCGTTCTTGAGCATTCTAGTAGTAGAAAAACACTTGACAAAACAATGTTAGGAAACACAAGAGTATTCTACTAATCAAAAAGCAATAGAACTCAATAGTACCAAGATGTGGAGAACATATAGAAGATAGTATTCCTTAAGGTTGATATGTCTCCAAGATCATTTTAGAACTTTCTCCCTTAGATATGAAATAGTAGGTCATCCTCTCACTCTGAATCTTAGCATGTAGATATTGGGATTGGATAGGGTGAGAAAATTCTAACATGAGAATAACAAATATAACAAATAAGAGATAAGAGTATCAAATTAGAATAAGATTAGGCATGCTCTTTCTCCTTTGGGAAACAACGAAACTTCTCTCCCTATTTTGGTATTCTCCCCTTGTCTATGTAAGCATAAGCTTTGATATTCTCCCCCTTAATTGCATCTCGCCCTTTGCATAAGCATGTATCCCCCCCTTTAGCTATTTGAAGCTTTGGTATTTCTTCCCCTTTGGCATTAATTTCCAAAAAGGTCCATACACAGGGTTAGACACAGGGATCATGGAGTAAGAAGGGATCCTTGAGAACAAGGGTCATAGAATGTAGGGATCATGGAAGGTGTAGAATCATAGAGAGCATTAAAAACTGATGGAACATAGAGAATAATTTCTCCCTCTTTCACTGATAGCTTGTAAGACTTCTCCTCCTTTGAGTTAGGGATCCTAGAGTAAAGTTTCTCTCTCCCCCTTTTTTTTAATAATAATAAGGGATCATCGAAGAAATGGAGAATTGCTAAGTCAACAAAGGATAGAAAAAATAGCTAAGTCGGTGGCTCCGAGGCAAATAAGTCGGTGGAACCGAGATGTGTATTTGCAGCCTAGCTGCATAATCGGTAGAACCGAATCATTTGAATCGGAGGCTCCGAGTAGTAAACACAAACTTGGCAATGTTTTAGAAACTTGCAAATGAATTTGGAAAACTTGTAACAAAGTGTCAAAAGGATCTTCAAAGGAAATGCAAAAGACTTTTACAAAGAAATATCAACTAGAGAAGGTTTGAGTGGTTCCAAGAAATCTTGCAAATAATGAATGAACCAAACAAGATACTTAACTAGATGATGGTCGGTGACTGGGTCACCTATATTAGAGTATATTGACTTAGGAGCCAAGCAAGAATACTTGATCATAGGTCATACTCATCGTTAAGCTCCAAATGGGGTTACAATTTTTCGATTAAGCATTTTAATGTTTTCATATCACTTGAGTTGCTTTATCTCATGACTTGGAGTAAAGATTTTCAAGGATATGAGTACATACCTTTGAGTGATGTTGATGTCGTCGCTTGTAGGTGAACTTGTTGAGGATGCTCGAGGTTGATGAAGTTCATCTTGAGTTGGCAGCAATCCTTCTTGTTTTGGTACACTTATCACCTACATAGGTTAGTCATGCAAGGAAGAACATGATATGACACGATACCAATTGTGAAATTCAAATATGTGTCAAGGATATGTTTTTGTTGTCCTCTTCCTTCCATCATCAAAAGGGGTTGTGGATACTTGGTCATGACAAGATTGCTTAAGATATGAGTTGATGGCAATCTTGTGGAATGTTGTTTTTCCAAGTACCTACAAAAGGTTAGATGCAATACAAGGGAGCATAGAATTCCATGGTATAAGATAATATGTCAAGTGTATCATGGAAGTATCATGTAAGCTCATGCCCTTGCATGCAATCGAGTGAGTCTAGCTGAATTTTGAAGCATCAAGGATGTTCAACTCACTCCTCAAGTGACAAAACACTTTCTCATCAAGTGGCTTAGTAAAGATATCGTCCAATTGCTTGTTGGTACGAACATGCTTAAGATTGATATCTCCTTTGGCAACATGATCACGAATGAAATGATGTTGAACTTGAATATGCTTAGTTCGAGAATGTTGCACGGCATTATGACCAATCTTAATAGCACTTTCATTGTCACAAAGTAATGGAACATTTTTCACATGGATTCCATAATCCTTAAGCGTTTGTGTCATCCATAGTAATTGTGCACAACATGATCCGGCGACAATATACTCAGCTTCGGCACTAGATAGAGATACCGAGTTTTATTTCTTGGAGGACCAAGACACAAGAGATCTACCAAGAAATTGACATGTACCCGAGGTGGATTTTCTATCAACCTTGTCACCGGCATAGTCCGAATCGGAATAGCCAACAAGGTTAAAGGAAGATCCCTTGGGATACCAAATGCCAAAGTTTGGTGTTTGTATCAAATATCTCACAATACGTTTCACAGCCAAAAGATGACACTCTTTAGGTGCGGCTTGATATCTAGCACACATGCAAACACTAAGCATAATATCGGGACGGGAGGCACATAGATATAGCAATGAACCAATCATAGATCGATAAACCTTTTGATCAACCAGTTCATCCTCCTTGATAAGATCAACATGTCCACTAGTAGGCATAGGAGTTTTCATACCTTTACACTCTTGCATATTGAACTTCTTGATCAAGTCCTTGGTGTACTTGGTTTGAGAGATGAAATTTCCTTCTCTCGTTTGCTTGATTTGCAAACCAAGGAAAAATTTGAGCTCACACATCATGGACATCTCATACTTCTTGGACATCAACCTTACAAATATTTCACTAAATTGTGGGTTAGTAGATCCAAAGATAATATCATCCACATAGATTTGACACACAAATAATTCACCATTAACTCTCTTAGTGAATAAGCTTGCGTCAATTTTACCAATTTCAAAACCCTTTTCAATGAGAAACTTCGTTAAGCATTTATACCAAGCACGTGGGGCTTTCTTAAGACCATAAAGAGCTTTACGAAGCTTGTAGACATGATTAGGTTTCTTAGGATTCACAAAACCAGAGGGTTGTTTGACACAGACCTCTTCTTCAATCTCACCATTCAAAAAGGCACTTTTAATGTCCATTTGATAAAGCGTGATATCATGGTGATTAGCATAAGCAAGAAGAATGCAAATAGCTTCAAGTCTAGCGACGGGGGCATAGGTCTCACCGTAGTCCATACCTTCGACTTGCGTATATCCTTGGGCTACGAGACGCTCCTTGTTGCATACAACTTGACCGTCTTCATCTTGCTTGTTCCGAAACACCCATTTGGTTCCGATGATGTTGTGCTCGTCCTTGGGCTTCTCCACGAGTGTCCACACTTCGTTCCTCTCGAAGTTGTGAAGCTCTTCATGCATGGTGTTCACCCAATCCGGGTCTTCAAGAGCTTGTTCAACCTTCAAGGGTTCAATGCTAGAGATGAAAGAATAATGCTCACAAAAGTTAGCTAAGCGAGTTTTAGAGCGAGTGATTCTCCCGGTTTGTATGTCACCAAAGATTTTGTTTAGAGGATGGTTCTTGGTCACTCTTGCTCGAACTCGGGGTAGCTTCGGCTTGTTGGATGGTGGAGCTTCTTCATCAACATCATCATCATCTCCTTCATCTTCGTTGTTGTTAAAGGTGTCGTTTCCTTGAGGTGGTGGTGAAGGAGGTTGTGGTGGATCTTCATGATGTACTTCCTCCTCCTCATCTTGTCATGTACTGCTTGTGGATGCCTCCATGTCATGTTGAGGATCACCTTGACGTGAAGTAGGGGCTTCCACTTGAGTTGACGAAGTACTTTCCTTCACCTCCATGGGACGAATCTTGCCGATGGACAAGTCTTGGATAGCTTCTAAAGGATCCTTATCTCCTACATCATTTGGCAGTTGTTCGACTTGCAAACCATTAGATTCATCAAACTTCACATCTACCGTCTCTTCAACTTTTCGAGTGAAGTTGTTGTAGACACGGTAAGTGTGAGAGTTCAATCTGTAATAGAGTAGGAAACCTTCATGAGATTTGGGAGCAAATTTAGTACGACGATGCTTATCAATAATGTAGCACTTTGAGCCGAATACCCGAAAGTATCCAACTTGGGGTTTGTTACCGGTGAGTTGCTTGTATGCCGTTTTACCGAAAAGCTTGTGCAAGTAGAGTCGGTTTGTGGCATGACATGCTGTTTCCACGGCTTCTGCCCAAAAGTGTCTTGGCGTCTTGTATTCGTCAAGCATCGTTCTTGCCATCTCAATAAGAGTCCGGTTCTTCCTCTCAACAACTCCATTTTGTTGAGGCGTGTACGTAGCCGAGAACTCATGTGAAACACCTTCTTCGTCAAGAAAGGTATCTACATGGGTGTTCTTGAACTCCGATCCGTTATCGCTCCAAACTTTCTTGATCTTCACTTCAAACTGATTTTGCGCTTTGCGAACGAAGTTCTTGAAGATCTTTTGTACCTGTGACTTATCATCAAGAAAGAATACCCACGTAAATCTGGAAAAATCATCAACTATAACTAGACCATAGGAATTTCCAGCGAGGCTCTTGTAAGCATTGGGACCAAAAAGATCCATGTGAAGTAACTCGAGTGGTCTCCTAGTTGTCATGATATCCTTAACGGGGTGACTTCCACCTACTTGCTTTCCAGCTTGACAAGCACTAAAAAGTCTATCTTTGTGAAAGATAACATCTTTAACACGAAGTATATGATCACCTTCGATAAGCTTGTCTAGATTACGCATGCCAACATGTCCTAGTCTTCTATGCCAAAGCCAACCTTTAGAAGATTTTGCAATAAGACAAGTACGAGGTTTGGATCTCTTAGTGAAATCGACAATATATATATCACCTCTACAGAAACCGGTAAAGACCATGTTATGATTATCTTGACGAAACACTTGGCAATCTACTTTCGTGAATAGCACATTAAAACCAAAGTCGGCAAGTCTAGATACGGAAAGAAGATTGTAGCCAAGGGATTCAACAAGCATGATGTTTTGAATAGAGCTATCATGGGATATGGCCACCTTACCAAGACCAAGTACCTTACCCTTGGAGTTGTCTCCAAAAGTTACATACCTTTGCGGTCCATGATTTGGTGTGATCTCTTCAAACATTCTCTATCTCCGGTCATATGATCGGTGCATCCACTATCGAGAATCCACTCTTTTCCTCCGGACATGTAATCCTTGAAGTTTGCCATAAGACTTAAATTCTTCATGATCTTCTCATGCTCGATGTCGAAGAACTCATCTTCATCATAGTAGCCATGTTCCACATTGTCATCATCAAGTGGGAAATCCTCGTCACAAGGAACAAGAGATTCGTTAGGGTTGTGATCATGACAATGTTCAAAATTATGAATTCGAATGGCTTCTACATTGATGTTGTTGATAGTTATGAAATCTCCTTTAGCACGCATGAGGTCTCTAAGCTCAAATAGATAGTCGTCAAACTTGGGATCACTAGGCATCATTTTGTGAAAGACAATAGTCTTATGAAGAATTTCATCAAGATTACTCAATGAATAACTTGGATATCGTTTCTCCAAGTCATTCCACAAAGTCTAAGCACATTCAAAATTCTTCATTTGATTAAGCACAATCCTAGGCAATCCTCTAATGATAAGATTAACAGTTCTAAGATTGCATAGCATATCAATTTCCTCTTCGTGTGTGGGATGTAAAGGATCAATGGGAGGTACATAGGGGTTCTTAACATACTTTCTCAAATGAAATTCAGTGAATAGCTCAAGCATCTTATATTTCCATTGACTATAGTACTCCCCATCAAGAATAGGCACTCTACAACTCAAACACTCCACACTAGACACATCCATCTTCCTCCACGGTGATGAAACCGATGCAATGGAGACCAATGCTCTGATACCACTTGTAGGATCACTAGAAGTGTCTGTCTAGAGGGGGGGTGAATAGACTATTAGCAAAAATAAAACCTAACCTTTTCCCAAGTTAATTGGTTGGAAGATTTTAACAATTATAGCAAGTCTAGCACACCCTACACATGCAAGTCAACAAATATGGCAGCGGAAAAGTAAAGACATTGCACATGGAAGTAAGGAGTTGAGATAGGGAGATCAAACGCATGAGGGACGCGAAGATTTTTCCCGTGGTTCCGATAGGTGGTGCTATCGTACGTCCACTAGAGTCTTCAACCCACGAAGGGTAACGGTCGCGATAGTCCATGGAGGGCTCCACCCATAAGGGTCCACGAAGTAGCAACCTTGACTATTCCATAACGGCTTCCGTCCACGAAGGACTAGCCTCACTATGGGTAGATCTTCACGAAGTAGGCGATCTCCTTGCCCGTACAAACTTCTTGGTTCAACTCCACAACATGAAGTAGGAGGCTCCCAAGCGACACCTAACCAATCTAGGAGGCACCACCCTCCAAAAGGTAATAGGCTCGGCAATATCGATGAACTCCTTTCTCTTGTGCTTCAAGATGATAGACTCCTCAACACACAATCCCTCTCTCACAGATTTGGCTTTTGTGGAAGAGATTGATTTGGTGGAAAGCAACTTGGGGAGGCTAGAGATCAAGATTCATATGGTAGGAATGGAATAGCTTGATCTCAACACATGAGTAGGTGGCTCTCTCTCAGAAAATTGGATGGGGGCAAGTATGGAATAGTTCCGAGTGCTTCTCTTTCGAGTGGGTGGTGGTGAAGGGGTATATATAGGCATCCCCAAAAATCCAACCGTTACACCTAAAGTGACCAACTCGGTGACACTGAAGTATAAAACTCGGTGGTACCGAGTTGCTCCAAAGGTAGCAACTTTTGAATCTCGGTGAGACCGATACATAAATCTCGGCGGTACCGATTAGATGACCAATGGTCAGATTGCAAAACTCGGTAAGACAGATTCTCAAATTTCAGTGGTACCAATTCTTGACAGCGGCTAACCAGAAAGTTGGTCCAAAACTCGGTGAGACCAATTCACAAAACTCGGTGGTACCGATTCTTGAGAATGGCTAACCAGAAAGTTGGTCCAAATCTCGGTGAGACCGATTGGCAAAACTTGGTGGTACCGATTCTTGAAAATAGGATACCCGAAAGTTGGCAACTGATTTCGGTGGCACCGAATGGAATGATGGTAGTATCGAGATGCTAGGGTTTGGCATGGGATCTGTCTAGAGTTCGAATCTCGGCGAGGCGGAATAGGAATTGTTGGTCTTACTGATTTGAGTGGTAGGGTTCTAGACAGAATATTTGTGGGTGTTTTTGGTGACTATCACTTGTGCACGTGGAGCATCTTGTTCACCGACAGTACCTTACCCCCTTTTAATAGTATTGGCTTTCCTATGGACTCAAGGTGATTTCTCACAAAGTAAAATGTAGAGTCCTCTTGCATGAAGCTTTGCCAATCCATTTCCTTGCATCTAGGGGTTTCTCCACAATCCTTTTGCCAACCCATCACTCTCTATGGACTTTCACCTGAAATACACTAGGTAGAAATATTAGTCCAAGAGACAATGTATGTTGTCATGAATTATCAAAACCACCAAGGGAGCATATTGTGCTTTCACCCTATCAACCAGTTCACAATGAGTCGGAGCCTTCGGGAAACATACCGACTTCGGGTGACCAAAAATCCACACAGGTGGTGCCAGATTGAATTTTAACAATGCTCCATGACGTGAGTTCACTACAATACGGTACGCCATCCTATATAAAATGGGGGTATAGCCAAATATTAATTCGGTGTAGGCGATAGAGGTTGGTCCTTCCATGATAAAGGATATGGAGCTGGTTCGTGCGCTCCTATTACCTAAACTTTCCAAACGGGATATGTCATATATAACTGATCTATAGCCTATGAACTTGATTCATATAAACCTTACATTCCATGCTAAGAAGAGTACTGATAACCCACAAGTGTAGGGGATCGTTTGTAGCCTTTTTCGATAAGAGTGTCGAACCCAACGAGGAGCTAAAGGTAGAATTAATATTCTCTCAAGTTCTATCGTCCACCGATACAACTCTACGCACACTAACGCTTACTTTAACTAGAACAAGTATGAAACTACTTTGCGGGGAAAAAAACTAGAAGTACTTAGTAGGTGCAAACATAGTTTTGCAAGGTAATAAAGAACAAGTAAATAAAAGTTAGGGGCTGTTTAGATAAATATTAATTTAGTTAGTTGTTTAGTAGAAAGCTTTTTGTGTAACGCAAGAGAAAGACTTGTCCCTAGGCAATCGATAACTAGACCGGTATCATTGTTGCAGTTTTATATGAGGGAGAGGCATACAATAACATACTTTCCGTACTTGGATCATATGCACTTATGATTGGAATTCTAGCAAGCATTCGCAACTACTAGAAATTCATTAAGGTAAACCCAACCATAGCATTAATACATCAAGTCCCCTTTATCCCATACGTAAACAATCCCCTTACTCGGGTGTAAGCTTATTTCACTCTAGCCACCCACTATAAGCGAATCATAAACATATTGCAACACCCTACAGCGGGGATCCCACATGCTTGCGCGACACGGCGGGCACAGTAGGACAATACCAAAATAGAACATACAACTCAAACAATCACGAGCATCAATCAACCCATAGGACAAAAGAAATCTACTCAAACATCATAGGATAGCCACACACCATTGGATAATAATATATATCATTAAGCACCATGTTTAAGTAGAGATTACGCGGGGAACAGAGGTTTTACACCGCTGCATAGAGGGGGAGAGAGTTGGTGGTGACGGCGGCGAAGTTGTTGGTGTAGATCGTTGTCACGATGGATGCCCCGGCGGTGCTCCGGCGCCACTAAGAGAGAGGGGGGAGAGCCCCCCTCCTTCTTCTTCTTCTTCCTTGGCCTCCTCCCTAGGTGGGAGGAGGGTTTCCCCTCTGGTCCATGGTCTCCATGGCTCCCGGAGGGCAGGAGCCCCTCGAAGATTGGATCTCTCTCTCTGTTTCTCTTCTGTTTTCGCGACTGGTTTCTAACACCTTCACCGTTTCTTAAATATCCGAAGATCCGTAACTCCGATCGGGCTGAAATTTTGAGGGAATTTTTATCGCGAAAATATCTTTCTTGCGGCGGAAGGAGAGCCTCAACCACCTTAAGGGGGAGGCACAAGCCATCAGGACGCCCCCCCCCTAGGCCGCGTCATGTTGGCTTGTGCGGCCCTCGGGCATCGTCTTCCGTTGATTTCGACTCCCAAAATTCACATACATTCCAAAAAAATCTTCGTAAATTTTTATCGCGTTTGGACTTTGTTTGATATGGAATTTCTATGAAAGAAAAAACACACAAATAACAGGAACTGACACTGGGCACTGGATAAGTAAGTTAGTCCCAAAGATAATATAAAATGTTGCCAAAAGTATATGAAAGTTGTAGAATATTGGCATGAAGCAATCAAAAATTATAGATACGGCGGAGACGTATCAGCATCCCCAAGCTTAATTCCTGCTCCTCCTCGAGTAGGTAAATGATAAAAAGGATAATTTTTGATGTGGAATGATACCTAACATAATCTTGAACAAATGTCTAATCATGGCATGAATATTGAGATACAAGTGATTGAAGGCAATAGTCTATCATTTGACAAAAAGACATCCATACTCAGGTTTAGTAGCAAACAATCATGTCCTTTCAAAATAACAATGCCAGAGAATGCTATCCCTACAAAATCATATAGCCTGTCATGCTTGGTCTTGTAATGAGCACCCTAGTGTCAAACCAAGCAATTGGATCATACTTTTTAACACGCCCCAACTTTTTATTACTCACGCAATATATGAGCATGAACCATAGATATAGCATAAAGGTGGAATAGAATATGGTGATAGGTTTCAAAGGAGTAAAAGTGGAGAAGAAAGTCTCGCATCAACTTGGTGTATCAACGGGCTATGAAGATGCCCATCAATAGATATCAATGCGAGGAGTAGGGATTGCCATGCAACAGATGCACTAGAGCTATAAGTGTATGAAAGCTCGACTGAAGCTAAGTGGGTGTGCATCCAACTTTCTTGCTCATGAAGACCTCAGGCATTTGAGGACGCCCGTCATCAGAATATACAAGCCAAGTTCAATAATGAAAAATTCTCACTAGCATATGGAAGTGACAAAACAAGAGACTCTATATGAAGAACATGGTGCCACTTTGGGGCACAAGTGTGGTAAAGGATAGTAGCAAAGTCCCTTCTCTCTTTTTCTCCCATTTATTTGTTTTTTTCATGGTGGTCCTTTTTTCTTATTTTTCGCCTCCCCCATTTCTCTTTTTTTTTGTGGTGGGCTCATT
Source organism: Elymus sibiricus (assembly GCA_039707655.1). Classification (NCBI taxonomy): domain Eukaryota; kingdom Viridiplantae; phylum Streptophyta; class Magnoliopsida; order Poales; family Poaceae; genus Elymus; species Elymus sibiricus. Next base: position 130,761,816 of record CM077667.1, read on the forward strand.
TGGCCTACCCCATTTTTCATTTTTTTTGTCCGGAATCTCATCCTGACTTGTGGGGGAATCATAGTCTCCATCATCCTTTCCTCACTGGGACAATGCTCTAATAATGATGATCATCACACTTTTATTTACTTACAACTTGATATGAAAAACTGTTAGGATGATATGACTCTATATGAATGCCTCTGGCAGGGTGCCTGGATGTGCAATGATCTAGCATAGTGAAACATATCAAAAAATGGACAAGCCATGTAAATATCATGCTAGCTATCTTACGATCTTGCAAAGCAATATGACGATGGAAATACAAGTCATATGAAGTGACAGTGGAAATTGCACGACAATATATCTCAGAATGGCTACGGAAATGCCATGATAGGTAGGTATGGTGGTTGTTTTGAGAAAGATATAATGAGGCTTATGTGCAACAGTGCGTATCATGTCACGGGGTTTGGATGCACCGGCAAAAGTTGCACCGATCCTCAAGGTGAGAATGGGAAATGCATGGTACCGAAGAGGCTAGCAAATATGTGGAGGTGAGAGTGCGTATATCCATGGATTCACATTAGTCATAAAGAACTCACATACTTATTGCAAGGTTTTATTAGCTCTCTCGAAGCAAAGTACTACTCGCATGCTCCTAGGGAGGTGGTTGGTAGGAGTTAACCATCGCGCGCTCCCAATTATAACAGCATAACTAAAGACTATACATGCATGCTTCGGGAATCACAAACCTTAAAATCAATATTCTTACTAATCCACAATCATCAACGAGTGTAGCCACATATTACTATCTTAATGTCGCAAAACAATTGCAAGGAATCAAACATATCATATTCAGTGATCTACAAGTTTTATGTAGGATTTTATGACTAACCATGTAAATGACCAATTCCCGTTGACTCTCTAAATAGGTATAAGTGAAGCATGAGAGTTTAATTTCTCTCTACAAAAGACCTGGACATGCTCTAATAAATATAAGTGAAGCAAAAGAGCATTCTAATAATAACGGTTTTCTGCAGAGAAACAGGCATCCAACTTCAAATGATATAAGTGAAGTAAGAAGCATTCTATAAAGCCATACTCAAAATATATAAGTGAAGTGCAAAGAGCATTATATAAATCAACCATGGAATTTCCTAAACCAGGATGGTGCATTTCCAAAAGGAAAATAAAAGGCACACGACGCTCCAAGAATTTACGCATATCATGTGAACAAAACAAAAGCCGAGACATACCGATAATTGCTAAAGAAGAAAGATGGGATGCCTTCCGGGGCATCCCCAAGCTTAGACGCTTGAGTCTCCTTGAATATTTACTTGGGGTTCCTTGGGAATCCCCAAGATTGAGCTCTTGTCTCTCCTTATTCTTCTCATATCGATACCTCGTCTATCTTCGAACACTTCATCCACACAAATCTTGACAAAACGTTCATTAGAAACGTTAGTACATAATCATCAAATCTCATCATGTCATGCCATAAAATTATTGCATAATTATAATCTAAAATTACCCACTGTATGCTATCACAATTGTATGGCTCCCAAGTCAATGGGGCTCAACAAGAATTCAAACATAAGCACGCAAAGCAACTATAACAGCAATCTGTGAAAAACTGGACAGTCTGTAAAGATGCAGATGGAACGTATCCCTCTGTAACTCGAAAAATTCTGAAAATTATGACGTAATAAAGAATTTGTGTAAAAGTATTAGGTAAAAATTTCATAATTTTTGCACACTCTAGTAAAATATGAAAATTCAAACACTATAGCAAAAGTTTCTGTTTTTACACAACACATATCAAACAAGCAATTCAAACATCCTAAAGGTAATTCTTGGCACATTATTTTTATAATACAATGGATTTGTACAAGGGGATAATTATTTTTGTTGAAAAGTTTCTGTAATCAAGATTCACAAAGTTTCCATGGGCATGAACAAAAGTTCAAGGACGTCCCCCACCTCAACGGTGCTCATCTTTCTCACTTTCACTTCTCTTTTTGAAAAAGGTTTTAAGTTCCCCACTTTTTTGTTTTTAATTATTTTAAAAGCACACAACAGAAATAAATGACTCTCTAAAACTTATGGGTTGTCTCCCTGGCAGCGCTTTCTTTAAAGCCATTAAGCTAGGCATATATTGCTCAAGTAATTGATCCACCCGGATCCCAAGGTATATCAAAGCAAATTTTAATTAAGAATGATTTTTAATTATTAGTGAGCACAAAGTAAGATGTATCATGTAACAACGAAGTCTAACTCTCTTTCTATGCATTGGCATGTCAAACAAGAACAATTCATGCACATCAAGTAAAGGCCAATACATAGCATAAGTAGTTTCTTGCAATTTTATAGTATTGGAAACATAGAGAGGTGAATGATACGTCCATTTTGCATCATGATTTCCTACTGTTATTTATTATGTTTTGCTAAATAATAATGCTTTGGGGAGTGATTCTAATGCCTTTTCTCTCATAATATGCAAGGTTTACACAAAGAGGGAGAATACCGGCAGCTGGAATTCTGGACCCAAGAAAAGCACATCAGAGATACCTATTCTGCACAACTCCAATGAAGCTGAAATTATACGGAGATTATTTTTGGAATAAATAAAAAATACTGGAGCAGAAAACTACCGGAGGGGGCAAACCTGGTGGGCACAACCCAACAGGGCGCGCCAGGCCCCCTGGGCGCGCCCTGATGGGTTCTGGCCTCCTTGGCCCACCTCCGGTGCCCATCTTCTGGTATATAGTCACATTTGACCTAGAAAAAATTAGAGGAGGACTTTCGGGACGAAGCGCCGCCGCCTCGAGGCGGAACTTGGGCAGGAGCACTTTTGCCCTCCGGCGGAGCGATTCCGCCGGGGGAACTTCCCTCCCGGAGGGGGTAATCGAAGCCATTGTCATCACCAACACCCCTCTCATCTTTGGGAGGCCAATCTTCATCAACATATTCAACAACACCATCTCCTCTCAAATCCTAGTTCATCTCTTGTATTCAATCTTTGTACCGGAACCTCAGATTGGTACCTGTGGGTGACTAGTAGTGTTGATTACCTTGCCTAGTTGATTACTATATGGTTTATTTGGTGGAAGATTATATGTTCAGATCCATTATGCTATTCAATACTCCTCTTATCTTGAGCATGATTATTATTTGTGAGTAGTTACCTTTGTTCTTTAGGTCACGGGAGAAGTCATGTTGCAAGTAATCATGTGAATTTGATATGTGTTCGATATTTTGATGATATGTATGTTGTGATTCCCTTAGTGGTGCCATGTGAACGTCGACTACATGACACTTCACCATTCATGGGCCTAAGGGATTGCATTGTGGAGTAGTTATTAGATGATGGGTTGCTAGAGTGACAGAAGCTTAAACCCTAGTTTATGCGCTACTTCGTAAGGGGCTGATTTGGATCCAAACGTTTAATGCTATGGTTAGATTTTATCTTAATACTTTTCTCGTAGTTGCGGATGCTTGCGAGGGGGTTAATCATAAGTGGGAGGTTTGTTCAAGTAAGAACAGCACCCAATCACCGGTCCACCCACATATCAAATTATCAAAGTAGCGAACACGAATCAAACCAACATGATAAAAGTGACTAGACGAAATTCCCGTGTACCCTCAAGAACACTTTGCCTATTACTAGAGATTGTTTTGGCCTGTCCTTTGCCACAAAAGGATTGGGCTACCTTGCTGCACCTTATTTGTGGTTACCGTTACTTGCTCGTTACCAATTACCTTGCTATCAAACTATCTATTACCTACAATTTCAGTGCTTGCAGAGATTACCTTGCTAAAAACTGCTTGTCATTTCCTTCTGCTCCTCGTTGGGTTTGACCCTCTTACTTATCGAAAGGACTAAGATTGATCCCATATACTTGTGTGTCATCAAGACTCTTTTCTGGCGCCGTTGCCAGGGAGTGAAGCGCTCTTGGTAAGTGGAAATCGGTAAGGAAAAACTTATACTACATGCTGAAATTTATTGCTACTTGCTACTATGGAAAACAATCCTTTGAGGGGTTTGTTCGGGGTATCTTCACCTTGATCGGAACCAGAATTAGTTGCCCCTCAACCTACTGCACCTACTGAAAATATTGGTTATGAAATTCCTTCGGGTATGGTAGAACAACTACTTGCTAAACCTTATGCAGGAGATGGAACTGAGCATCCTGATATGCATCTATTATATGTGAACGAAATTTGTGGATTATTTAAGCTTGCAGGTTTACCCGGAGATGAAGTTAAGAAGGTTTTCGCTTTATATTTGGAGGGAAAAGCATTGACATGGTATAGGCTATGTGATGATCTTGGATCGTGGAACTGGAATCGTTTGCAATTGGAATTCCACCAAAAGTTTTATCCCATGCATCTAGTTCATCGTGATCGGAATTATATATATAATTTTTGGCCTCGTGAAGGAGAAAGTATCGCCCTAGCTTGGGGGAGGCTTAAGACAATGATATATTCATTCCCCAATCTTGACATTCCGAGAGAAGTTATCATTCAGAATTTTTATGCTCGACTTTCTCATAATGATCAATCCATGCTCGATACTTCTTGTGCTGGTTCTTATATGAAGAAGACTATTGAATTCAAGTGGGATCTCTTAGAAAGAATTAAACGCAACTCCGAAGATTGGGAACTCGACGAAGGTAATGAGTCAGGTATAAAGCTTGAGTTTGATTGTGTTAAATCTTTCATGAATACCGATACTTTTCACAAGTTTAGCACTAAATATGGACTTGACTCTGAGATAGTAGCCTCTTTCTGTGAAGCATTTGCTACTCACGTTGATCTCCCTAAGGAGAAGTGGTTTAAATATCACCCCCCTGTTAAAGAAGAAATTAAAGAACCGGTCATAGCTAAAGAAGAAACCATCATTTACAATGTTGATCCAGTTGTGCCTACCGCTTATATTGAAAAACCACCTTTCCCTATTAGGATAAAGGCACATGCTAAGGTATCAACTGTGCTTCGTAAGAGTAATATAAGAACACCTAAGCCCCCTGAGCAAATTAAAGTAGAACCTAGTGTTGCTATGGTTAAAGATCTCTTCGTAGAATATATTGATGGTCATGTTATCTACTTCTGTGATGAAGCGGCTAGAATTGCTAAACCCGATGAAAAAGATAAACATAGACCCATAGGAGGCATGCCTGTTGTCTCAGTCAAAATAGGAGATCATTGCTATCATGGTTTATGTGATTTGGGTGCTAGTGTGAGTGCTATTCCTTTTACCTTATACCAAGAAATTATGGATGAAATAGCACCTGCTGAAATAGAAGACATTGATGTTACTATTAAACTTGCTAATAGAGACACTATCACACCACTTGGGATTGTTAGAGATGTTGAAGTCTTGTGTGGGAAAGTAAAATACCCTACTGATTTTCTAGTTCTTGGTTCCCCACAAGATGACTTTTGTCCCATTATCTTTGGTAGACCTTTCTTGAGAACCGTCAATGCTAAGATAGATTGCGAAAATAAATTGTCGGTGTCAGTTTTGGTGGTGTGTCTCATGAGTTCAATTTTTCCAAGTTTAGTAGACAACCTCGTGATAAAGTGTTATCTAGTAATTCTTGGAGGTCCTCCTCACCTAAAGGTGATCCTGTCCTGAAACACAATTTGCCTATTGAAACTCTTGGAGGTCCTCCTCCACCTAAAGGTGATCCTGTGTTTGAATTAAAGCAATTGCCTGACACTTTGAAATATGATTATCTTGATGAGAAAAAGATATATCATGTTATTATTAGTGCTAACCTTTCAGAACATGAAGAAGAAAGATTATTAAAAGTTCTAAGGAAGCACAGGGCTGCTGTTGGATATACTCTTGATGATCTTAAGGGCATTAGTCCCACTCTATGTCAGTACAAGATTAATATGGAACCTGATGCTAAACCCGTTGTTGATCACCAACGGCGATTGAATCCTAAGATGAAGGAAGTGGTAAGAACTGAAATATTAAAACTTCCGGAAGCAGGTATAATCTATCCCATAGCTGATAGTAGATGGGTAAGTCCCGTTCATTGTGTCCCTAAGAGAGGAGGTATTACCGTTGTTCCCAATGATAAAAATGAACTCATTCCACAAAGAATTGTTACTGGCTATAGAATGGTAATTGATTTTAGAAAGTTAAATAAAGCTACTAGAAAAGATCATTACCCTCTGCCTTTCATCGATCAAATGCTAGAAAGATTATCTAAGCACACACACTTTTGCTTCCTAGATGGATATTCTGGTTTCTCTCAAATACCTGTGTCACAATCCGATCAAGAGAAAACCACCTTTACTTGCCCTTTTGGAACCTATGCTTATAGACGTACGCCTTTTGGTTTATGCAATGCACCTGCTGCCTTTCAAAGATGTATGATTGCTATATTCTCAGATTTTTGTGAAAATATTGTGGAGGTTTACATTAACGATTTTTTCCGTTTACGGAACTTCTTTTGATGATTTCTTAAGCAACCTTGATCGAGTTTTGCAGAGATGTGAAAAAACTAATCTTGTCTTGAATTGGGAGAAGTGCCACTTTATGGTTAATAAAGGCATTGTCTTGGGGCATAAAATATCTGAACGAGGTATTGAGGTGGACAAAGCTAAAGTTGATGCAATTGAGAAAATGCCATGTCCTAAAGATATTAAAGATATTCGAAGTTTCCTTGGTCATGCTGGTTTTTATAGGAGGTTCATTAAAGACTTCTCTAAAATTTCTAGGCCTCTTACTAATCTTTTGCAAAAGGATATCCCTTTTGTTTTTGACGATGATTGTGTGGAAGCCTTTGAAACACTCAAGAAAGCCTTAACATCTGCGCCTATCGTTCAACCACCTGATTGTTACTTGCCTTTTGAAATTATGTGTGATGCTAGTGATTATGCTATTGGTGATGTTCTAAGACAAAGAGTTGATAAGAAATTGAATGTTATCCATTATGCTAGTAAAACTCTAGACAGTGCTCAACGCAATTATGCTACTACTGAAAAAGAATTCTTAGCAGTGGTGTTTGCTTGTGATAAATTTAGATCCTATATTGTCGATTCCAAAGTTATTGTTCACACCGATCATGCTACTATAAAATACCTTATGGAAAAGAAAGATGCTAAACCTAGACTCATTAGGTGGGTTCTCTTACTTCAAGAATTTGACTTACACATCGTTGATATGAAGGGAGCTGACAACCCCGTAGCTGATAACTTGTCTAGGTTAGAAAATATTCTTGATGACCCACTACCTATAGATGATAGTTTCCCTGATGAATAGTTAGCTGCAAAAAATGTTTCTCAAAACACTCCTTGGTATGCTGATTATGCTAATTACATTGTCGCTAAATATGTACCACCTAGCTTCACATACCAACAAAATAAAAAATTCTTCTATGACTGGAGGCATTACTTTTTGGATGACCCACACCTTTATAAAGAAGGAGTAGATGGTATTATTAGATGTTGTGTACCTGAGCATGAACAGTAACAAATCCTACAGAAATGTCATTCCGAAGCTTATGGAGGACATCATGCGGGAGACAGAACTGCTCATAAGGTTTTGCAATCTGGTTTTTATTGGCCTACTCTCTTCAAGGATGCCCGTAAGTTTTTCTTGTCTTGTGATGAATGTCAAAGAATTGGTAATATTGGTAAGCGTCAGGAAATGCCTATGAATTATTCACTAGTTGTTGAACCATTTGATGTTTGGGGTTTTGATTATACGGTGCCTTTTCCTTCCTCTAACGGGTACACTCATATTTTGGTTGCTGTTGATTATGTCACTAAGTGGGTAGAAGCTATTCAAACTAGTAGTGCTGATCACCACACCTCAATTAAAATGTTTAAAGAGGTTATCTTCCCGAGGTTTGGAGTCCCTAAATATTAATGACTGATGGTGGTTCACACTTTATTCATGGTGCTTTCCGTAAGATGCTTGCTAAATATGATGTTAACCATAGAATTGCATCACCCTATCATCCTCAATCTAGCGGTCAAGTTGAACTTAGCAATAGAGAAATAAAATTGATATTACAAAAAATTGTCAATAGGTCTCGTAAGAATTGGTCTAAGAAATTAGATGATGCACTTTGGGTCTATAGAACAGCTTATAAAAATCCTATGGGTATGTCTCCATACAAAATGGTATATGGAAAATCTTGTCATTTGCCTCTATAATTAGAACACAAAGCATTTTGGGCAATTAAAGAACTCAACTATGATTTCAAACTTGCCGGTGAGAAGAGGCTATTTGATATTAGCTCACTAGATGAATGGAGAACTCAAGCCTATGAAAATGCCAAATTATTCAAAGAAAAAGTAAAAAGATGGCATGACAAAAGAATCCAAAAGTGGGAATTCAAAATAGGAGACTATGTTCTTTTGTTCAACTCTCGTTTAAGATTTTTTGCAGGTAAGCTTCTCTCCAAATGGGAAGGACCATATGTTATCGAAGAGGTCTATCGTTCTGGAGCTATCAAGATTAATAATGCCGAAGGTACTAACCCGAAGGTGGTCAATGGACAAAGAATTAAGCACTATATCTCAGGTACGCCTATTAACGTTGAAAGCAATGTTATCCAAACCATGACACCGGAAGAACACATAAAAGAAACCTTCCGGAACACTCCAGAATTCGAAAAAAATAGGAGGTACGTGATACGGTAAGTAAACGGACTCCAAAAAATCCGCAAAAATATTTTTTGTCAGTTTTGTAATATTAGAAAATTTTGGAAATAAAGAAAGAAACCGGAAGGTGATCGAGGTGAGCACGATACACCAAGGCGCGCCAGGCACCCCTGGGCGCGCCCAGGTGGGTTGTGCCCACCTCGGACACCTTCCCGACTCCGTTTTCCTTCCATATGCTTGTTTCCCAAGAATAAAAATTCTCTATATATACCCCGACTGTTTTGACGACCGCATCGCAGAAAAATCCTCTGTTCTTGTTTCTTGTTGTTTTCCTGTCAGATCTGTCAAGTCAGGCATCATGTCTTCTCCCTCTTCTAATAACGTGGAAGAAGATGCCTGGCTGATGAAGATAGAGCTGAAGAGGGAGGAGCCAGAAGAAGCCAACAAGTAAGACAAGGGCAAGGAGGCTATGGTGGATCAGCTCCCTGAAGGAGATCAATCCATGCCAATAAAGGAGGGAGGAGAAGAAGATATCCTTCAACCTTATTATAGTCACCTCACCCCTATTGAAATCGAAGCTTTTAGAGCTTTCGAAGCGGTCCGTGTTCAGAATAAATTTCTCATCCGTGAAAATATTTTTCTAGAGGAACACATCAATAACCTTAGGAGGGTCATCCGCAAATTGGAGCACCTTTTGAAGTTGAAGTGTGACACCTCATCACCACCACCTTTTTCATCACCACCACCAAAGGAGACTTGAGCACACGGGTATGGGCACTCCCCTTGACTTGAGCCAAGCTTGGGGGAGGTGCCCCGGTATCGTATCACCATCACTTTTATTCACCTTTAGCTATTTTTAGTTCGATCTTTAGTTTTCCTTTGCTTTAGTTGAATAAAAGTTTAGTATGATCTATTTTCGTGTGTTAGTTTCGTGACCTATCTATCTATGTAATCGAGTGAGAGTTATATAATAAAGTTTAGTTTGAGTTTTTGCCTCTCTACTTTCAAGTTGAAATCAAAATAAAAGAAAAGAGAAATAAATGAAAAGAATCATATGCTAATCTGATGGTGAGTAAATACATCACTTAAGGAAAAGTATAAGTAGTTAAATTTATTGGAGATTGACAAACATAGCATTGGTCAATGATGCAATTCATGAAAGAATTAATAAGGGAATAGAAGATTCACATGCAAATACACTATCTTGGACATCTTTTATGATTGTGAGCCCCCATCAAATATTGTATGTCAAATATGTTGACGTTGGACAAGGAAGACAACGTAATGATTTATGCTTGTTCATATCCACATAGAAGCTATATTGTCATAGATCCTTCAACACGTGGTCTTGCTCAATATCTTTGCTAGCCAAAAATTCCTCACTAAGTAGAGATACTACTTGTGCATCCAAAAACCCAAACCCAAATTCATTCTTTTAGTGTCTACCATACCCACCTATGGATCGAGAAAGATCCTTCAAGTGTTTTGATCAATTAGTGTAAGAGAAAATTGAGCGCTAAACGAACTTATGATGGCAAAGTAATAAAAGCGACGGACTGCATAATAAAGGTTGCTATCATAGGGGGCAATATAGCGTGACGTTCTTTTACATTAAGGGATTGGGCATACAAACCAATAAGCGCATGACAACCTCAGCTTCCCTCTACGAAGGGACTATCTTTTACTTTTATGTATTTACCTTTATGCAAGAGTCAAAGTATTCTTCCCTATTCCTTTTTACTTTTTCCTTTTGCAAGCATCATGTGGTGAGGAAAGATCTAGGCACATATATCCAGTTGGATATTAATGGGCATGAGTTATTATTGTTGACATCACCCTTGAGGTGAATACGTTGGGAGGCGAAACTATAAGACCCTATCTTCCTATGTGTCTGGTTGAAACTTTTTGTTCATGGGGATGCCGTGAGTGTTAGCAATCATAGAAGACTAAATGATGGTTGATTATGTGGACTTGCCAAAAGGCTCCGACATGAGACCCTTCCTGAAAATATGATGGATTGTAGTTGCAAAGTTGATTGAGAACATAGTTTGTTAGTTTTCAATAAGGTTTATGCTTCATACTTCTATGTTGTGATGAATTGTTACTTGTGCATGAGAAGTTATATGATGAAAATATATATTGCATAATTTTATGTTAGAGTTTGTTGCTGTTATGATAATAAGCATGATGCTTCTATGTCCGTATTTTGTTTTTATCGACACCTCTCTCTCAAACCATGTGGACATGCCTTTCAATATCGGCTTTCGCTTGAGGACAAGCGAGGTCTAAGCTTAGGGGAGTTGATACGTCCATTTTGCATCATGATTTCCGACTGTTATTTATTATGTTTTGCTGAATAATAATGCTTTGGGGAGTGATTCTAATGCCTTTTCTCTCATAATATGCAAGGTTTACACAAAGAGGGAGAATACCGGCAGCTGGAAATCTAGACCCAAGAAAAGCACATCAGAGATACCTATTCTGCACAACTCCAATGAAGCTGAAATTATACGGAGATTATTTTTGGAATAAATAAAAAATACTGGAGCAGAAAACTACCAGAGGGGGCAAACCTAGTGGGCACAACCCACCAGGGCGCGCCAGGCCCCCAGGGCGCGCCCTGATGGGTTGTAGCCTCCTCGGCCCACCTCCGGTTCCCATCTTCTGGTATATAGTCACATTTGACCTAGAAAAAAATCAGAGGAGGACTTTCAGGATGAAGCGCCGCTGCCTCGAGGTGGAACTTGGGAAGGAGCACTTTTGCCCTCCGGCGGAGCGATTCTGCCGGGGGAACTTCACTCCCGGAGGGGGAAATCGAAGCCATCATCATCACCAACACCCCTCTCATCTTTGGGAGCCCAATCTTCATCAACATCTTCAACAGCTACATCTCCTCTCAAACCCTAGTTCATCTCTTGTGTTCAATCTTTGTACCGGAACCTCAGATTGGTACCTGTGGGTGACTAGTAGTGTTGATTACCTTGCGTAGTTGATTACTATATGGTTTATTTGGTGGAAGATTATATGTTCAGATCCATTATGCTATTCAATACCCCTCTGATCTTGAGCATGATTATTATTTGTGAGTAGTTACCTTTGTTCTTGAGGTCACGGGAGAAGTCATGTTGCAAGTAATCATGTGAATTTGATATGTGTTCGATATTTTGATGCTATGTATGTTGTGATTCCCTTAGTGGTGTCATGTGAACATCGACTACATGACACTTCACCATTCATGGGCTTAAGGGAATGCATTGTGGAGTAGTTATTAGATGATGGATTGCTAGAGTGACAGAAGCTTAAACCCTAGTTTATGCGCTACTTCGTAAGGGGCTGATTTGGATCCAAACGTTTAATGCTATGGTTAGACTTTATCTTAATACTTTTCTCGTAGTTGCAGATGCTTGCGAGGGGGTTAATCATAAGTGGGAGGTTTGTTCAACTAAGAACATCACCCAAGCACCGGTCCACCCACATATCAAATTATCAAAGTAGCGAACACGAATCAAACAAACATGATAAAACTGACTAGACGAAATTCCCGTGTACCCTCAAGAACACTTTGCCTATTACTAGAGATTGTTTTGGCCTGTCCTTTGCCACAAAAGGATTGGGCTACCTTGCTGCACCTTATTTACCGTTACCGTTACTTGCTCGTTACCAATTACCTTGCTATCAAACTATATGTTACCTACAATTTCAGTACTTGCAGAGATTACCTTGCTGAAAACCGCTTGTCATTTCCTTCTGCTCCTTGTTGGGTTCGACACTCTTACTTATTGAAAGGACTACGATTGATCCCCTATACTTGTGGGTCATCAGTGAAGATTTGGTTCCTCTCTCATAATAATTGCAAGTAGGAGCAGCAAGCACATGCATATTATATTCATCAAAATCATCATGTGTGATAGTAAGACGCAACCCATCAATATAATCCTTAATAAGTGCAAACTTCTCCGATATAGTCTAGTTGGGAGAATTCAAAAAGATAATAGGACTATCACGTGTGGGTGCAATAGCAACAATTTCATGCTTAACATAAGAAACTATAGCAAGTTCATCTCCATAAGCATAATTCATATTGAAATCATGGCCACAAGCATAGCAAGCATCAAGTTCATGAAAAAGGGATATTTCAAATGAATCCAAGGGATCATAGCAATCATCATAGAATTCATCCTTCGGTATGTACGAAGGGAAATTAAACAATGTACGAGTTGAAGAGTTACTCTCATTATAAGGTGGGCACGGGTAGCTAATCCGCTCTTCCTCCTTTTGTTCTTCGCTCTCCTTCTCATCTTTTTCATCTAATGAGCTCACAGTTTCCGCAATTTCTTCTTCCATAGATTCCTGCAAAATATTAGTCTCTTCCAAGGCAGCGGTCATTCTTTCAATAAATTCTTTAACATAAGCATTAGAAGCATAGTTTTCATAGCAATATTTGAGTACGGCAAAATTTTCAGATTTGTAAAGAGTAGCTTCATACTTTTCAATCAAAGTAGCAATTTCATAAGCACCCTTAAAAGCAACAAATTCTTCAATTTGTTCAACATCATAATAACAATAGGCATCCTTGGCATAAGAAGATAATATTTCATTATCATTAAACACACATTGATGGGGAAGGTGTTCTTGAGTGTTTTTAGAACAACAAGTAAAATCATATAATTCACATAAATTCCAAGCACACAAAGTATTGATTTGATGCCACAAGAGTTTCCCTTTTTGAGATATGCGATGCCGCACATAATAAGCATGCTCATTTAATGATTTTCCCTCAACTAAGCTAGTTGGGTTTTTAGCACGAGCACAAAGGGTTCGAAGATGATCCAAGTAATAAGTTTCGGTAGTACGAAACACTAGTGGTTCCTCAACTTTTGGGCCAGCAAGTACATCTAATTTTTTTTTGGTATTTTGCGTTTCCTACCCATATCTAAAGATAGAAAACAACTAGTGATAAAGCAAACAAGCACACACGAGAATATCAACCGCTACGCTATTGCTCCCCGGCAACGACACTAGAAAAAGGTCTTGATAACCCACAAGTGTAGGGGATTGTTTGTAGCCTTTTTCGATAAGTAAGACTGTCGAAGCCAACGAGGAGCTAAAGGTAGAATTAATATTCTCTCAAGTTCTATCGTCCATTGATACAACTCTACGGACGCTAACGCTTATTTAACTAGAACAAGTATGAAACTACTTTGCAGGAAAAAAACTAGAAGTACTTAGTAGGTGCAAAGATAGTTTTGCAAGGTAATAAAGAACAAGTAAATAAAAGTTAGGGGCTGTTTAGATAAATATTAATTTAGTTAGTTGTTTAGTAGAAAGCTTTTTGTGTAACGCAAGAGAAAGACTTGCCCCTAGGCAATCGATAACTAGACCGGTATCATTGTTGCAGTTTTATATGAAGGAGAGGCATACGCTAACATACTTTCCGTATTGGATCATATGCACTTATGATTGGAATTCTAGCAAGCATCCGCAACTACTAGAAATTCATTAAGGTAAACCCAACCATAGCATTAATACATCAAGTCCCCTTTATCCCATACGTAAACAATCCCCTTACTCGGGTGTAAGCTTATTTCACTCTAGCCACCCACTATAAGCGAATCATAAACATATTGCAACACCCTACAACGGGGATCCCACATGCTTGCGCGACACGGCGGGCACCATAGGACAGCACCAAAATAGAACATACAACTCAAGCAAATCACGATCATCAATCAACCCATAGGACAAAAGGAATCTACTCAAACATCATAGGATAGCCACACATCATTGGATAATAATATATAGCATTAGACACCATGTTTAAGTAGAGATTACAATGGGGAAGAGAGATTTTACAACACTGCATGGAGGGGGAGAGAGTTGGTGGTGACGGCGGCGAAGTTGTTGATGTAGATCGCTGATACGTCTCCAACGTATCTATAATTTTTTGGAGATACCAAACGGAGTCCAATCGCGACGAAACTTTTTGGAGATTTTTTCTGGACCTGAAGACACCTAGTGGGCCAAGAAAGAGCTAGGAAGGTGGGCCGTGGAGAGAACAACCCACCAGGGCGCGCCAGGGGGCCCCCGGTGCGCCCTGATGGGTTGTGCCCTCCACGGGGCCCCTCTGCACCGCCTCTGATGCCTATAAATTCCCAAATATGCATAAAACCCTAGGAGAGTCGACGAAACACAATTCCAGCCGCCGCAAGTTCCAGAACCTTGAGATCCAATCTAAACACCATCATGGAGGGGTTCATCTTCTTCATAGGTGCCTCTCCGATGATGCGTGAGTAGTCCACCATAGACCTAGGGGTCCATAGGCAGTAGCTAGATGGCTTCCTCTCTTTCTCTTATGATTCTCAATACAATGGTCTCTTGGAGATCTATTTGATGTAAATTTTTGGGGTGTGTTTGTTGGGATCCGACGAATTTTGAGTTCATGATCAGGTTCTATCCATGAATATTATTTGAGTCTTCTTTGATCTCTTATATGCATGATTACTTATAGCCTCGTATTTCTTCTTTGAGTCTTTGGTTTAGTTAGGCCGACTAGATCGATTTTTCTTGCCATGGGAAGAGGTGCTTTGTGATGGGTTCGATCTTGCGGTGTTCTTTCCTAGTGACAGAAGGGGCAGCAAGACAAGCATGTATCGTTGCTATTAAGGATAACAAGATGGGGTCTATTCCTACATGAATAGATCTTGTCTACATCATGTCATCGTTCTTATTGCATTACTCCATTTTTCCATGAACTTAATACACTAGATGCATGCTGGATAGCGGTCGATGTGTAGAGTAATAGAGGTAGATGCAGGCAGGAGTCGGTTTACCTATCTTGGACGTGATGCCTATATAATGATCATCGCCTTGGATATCGTCATGACTATTCGATTTTCTACCAATTACCCAACAGTAATTTGTTCACCCACCGTGCGCTATACTCATGAGAGAAGCCACTAGGGAACCCTACGGCCCCCGGTGTCGGTGTCAAAACCGGCGGGTCTCGGGTAGGGGGTCCCGAGCTGTGAGATTAGGATCGATGAGTAATAGGAGATGAAGGAGACGATGTTTACCCAGGTTCGGGCCCTCCTATGGAGGTAAAACCCTACGTCCTGCTTGGTTGTATTGATGTGTATGAATATTACAGAGTTGATCTACCTCGAGATCAAGTTGCTAAACCCTAGATGACTTCACCTAGCCTCTACGAACTAAACCCTCTGGTTTATATAGACACCAGGGGTCCCTAGGGTTACACACAGTCGGTCGCTTGCCCAAGGAGTAAACATGCCTATTCTACCATCTTTAGCTTGAAGGGCACGCCACGGTTCCTTAGGTTTCCACCTTGGTCACGGGGTATTCGGCCAGTCAGTTCCTCCAACGAGTGGCCCATGAGTCCAGCCCACAGGAAACATGCCGGTAGTCCGAGGACCCCTTAATCCCGGACTCCCTCAGTAGCCCCTGAACTAACCTCCAATGCCGAGGTATGTAGTCCGGACGGTCCTGTGCCCGCAAAGTCTTCGGCTTGCGAGGCGAGTTCTTCTCCCCCTCTCTGTTCGGTAAACAATAATCCGGTCACTAGTGAGCTCTTCGATCGTCGAAACGCTGCGGGTCCCACAGCATTAACTCCGCCGCCCCCTTGATCCCTGCGCGCCAACGGGAGACGGGCGGCCCAGCAGCCTTTTACAGGACTGCCCTTCTTGCAAACAAAGGGGAGGAACTGCCTATTTAAGCAGGCTGGATCGTGGCTTAGGTAACCCCTTCCTCTTCCTCACCATCGAAAAGCCCCAAGCGAAAAACTCGAAGACACGGCAAGCATCTCTGGCTCCTCCTCGTGTCCTCACGGCCCCCTTCCCGGAGATTGGGCAAGTTGTTTAGTATCTCTCCTCCGGTTGCGCAACCTCGAGACCCAGGGCTATCTTCCCACCTCGGATCTGGCATTTACCTGCGCGGGATTAACTTCTTCTGACGGTGAAGCCTTCACAGAGAATTTCCCCGTTCCACACAAGGGAGAGCGGGTATGTTTCGTGCCCTTCCTCCTACGGGGCCTAGGATTCCCCATCCATCCTTTCCTGAGGGGACTATTGGAATTTTACGGGATCCAACTCCATCATCTCACTCCCGGATCCATCCTGCACATTTTGGGCTTTGTCGCCCTCTGCGAGATGTTCTTGGGTTCTGAGGCCCATTTTGGCTTATGGAGGAGGTACTTCTGCCTTGTCCCCCGTACTCGGGGCGGGACGATTCGGGAAGTGGGCGGAGCCGAAGTATGGCATATAGCCGGGACGGGGTATCCCGTGGGGACTCCGAAGAAAGAGTCTGAAGAATGGACTTCGGAATGTTTCTATATTGAGGACGTTCCCTTGTTCGATCCAGCTCGGAGGGGTCTGCCCGAATACTCCGACGCTCCTTTGAAGAAAAGGTTCAACTGGCGACCGAAGAGTCCGTCCCAAGAGGAAAGTGCCGAAGTAAAACGCCTAGCCACCCATGTGAGGCTACTAGTTCACAGTAAGTTAACCATCATTGACGTGATGGCAACCGTCATTGCTCGATGCGTTCAACCCCTCCAGCAGAGAGTACACCCCCTGTGGTGTTACAACGGAACAAGTGACACCACCCGTTCCCAACGACAGGGTCCTGCCAATCAGGCGGCAATGGCGGCCATACTGGTTGATCTTTTCAAAGGGAAAAAGAAGATTTCACTCGACTGTCAGCCAAGGATGGCTATTCGAGTCATAACCCCATCGAATGGGTAAGCCCTTGGCTTTGTTTTCTGAGTTCGGATATTTATGTATAATCCTTCTGATCGAAACTTTCAATCTGTCCGAACAGAATTGGAGGCGCTGGGTCGAGACAGTTAACTGTCCGGCACCTCAACCAGAGAGTTATTCTCATGACAACGATCCCGGATTCCATGACGATCCGGAGCTATCAATTGAATATGAGGACGGGGTCTTTTACCAGTAGAGCCTTGACGGCTCCAAGGTGGCTCTTCTAGCCGATCACCCCGGACCACACCCTTCTTCCACCACTGGTAAAAAGAAGGCCTCTTACCGTAAAGGGCGAGTGAACCCTGCCAACCCGAGTGTGCCGATCCCCAAGGGTCGTCGGTCCACGCGTCGAACTACGGCAGCAGGGCATGTACTGAGCAACAGCGGGAATCCTCCTCGTGAGGCCACTGCGGGGACCATCATGGAGGGGTTCATCTTCTTCATAGGTGCCTCTCCGATGATGCGTGAGTAGTCCACCATAGACCTACGTGTTGGAAATATGCCCTAGAGGCAATAATAAATTGGTTATTATTATATTTCCTTGTTCATGATAATCGTTTATTATCCATGCTATAATTGTATTGATTGGAAACTCAAATACATGTGTGGGTACATAGACAACACTGTGTTCCTAGTAAGCCTCTAGTTAACTGGCTTGTTGATCAAAGATGGTTAAGGTTTCCTAGCCATGGACATGAGATGTCATTTGATAACGGGATCACATCATTAGGAGAATGATGTGATGGACAAGACCCAAACTATAAACGTAGCATGTGATCGTGTCAGTTTATTGCTATTGTTTTTCTGCATGTCAAGTATCTGTTCCTATGACCATGAGATCATGCAACTCCCTGACATCGGAGGAGTACCTTGTGTGTATCAAACATCGCAACGTAACTGGGTGACTATAAAGGTGCTCTACAGGTATCTCCGAGGATGTCTGTTGGGTTGGCATGGATCAAGACTGGGATTTGTTACTCCGTGTGACGGAGAGGTATCTCAGGGCCCACTCGGTAATACAACATCACAATGAGCCTTGCAAGCAATGTGACTAAAGTGTTAGCCACGAGATCTTGTATTACGGAACGAGTAAAGAGACTTGCCGGTAACGAGATTGAACTAGGTATAGAGATACCGACGATCGAATCTCGGGCAAGTAACATACCGAAGAACAAAGGGAACAGCATACGGGA
This sequence comes from Elymus sibiricus, assembly GCA_039707655.1. NCBI lineage: Eukaryota > Viridiplantae > Streptophyta > Magnoliopsida > Poales > Poaceae > Elymus > Elymus sibiricus. The sequence continues at coordinate 130,780,384 of CM077667.1, forward strand.
TTAACTGAATCCTTGACATAGAGGTTCGACCGATAAAGATCTTCATAGAATATGTAGGAGCCAATATGGGCATCCAGGTCCCGCTATTGGTTATTGATCGTAGAGGTGTCTCGGTCATGTCTACATAGTTCTCAAACCCGCAGGGTCTACACACTTAACGTTTGGTGATGATTAGTATAGTTGAGTTATTTTGTTGGTGACCGAAGGTTGTTCGGAGTCCCGGATAAGATCCCGGAAATGACGAGGAACTCCGGAAGAGTCCCGAGGTAAAGATTGATATATGTGATAATAGTGTTTTGATCTCCGGAAGGGTTCCGGAATTCACCGGAAGGGGTTCCGGGTGTTTACCGAAGTGTTCGGGTGCAGCAACACTTTATATGGGCCAAAGGGGTAAAGCCCACGAGGTATTGGAAAGTGCAAAAGGAAGTTTTGCTGCTGCCTTAAGCGGTACTACCGCTGTGAAGCGGTACTACCGCATAAGCGGTACTACCGCTTGTGTGAAGCGGTACTACCGCACAAGCGGTACTACCGCTCGTGAGCGGTACTACCGCTTGTACGCGATACTGCTGGAATCCGAGTTAGACTCTTTCCGTGTGGGCCAAACCGACGTTGTGCGGGCAAAGCCGACCTTGTGGAGGCTTTCTCTCCAAGTTTAGACCCCAGGGCTCAACATATAAATAGAGGGGCAGGGCTAACACACGGGACACATCAAGATTTCCCAAGCCGTGTGTCGGCAACCCTAACCCTCTAGTTCTCCCGTCATAATCTCCATAGTGCTTGGCGAAGCCCTGCAGAGATTGTTCCTCACCACCATCACAACGCCGTCGTGCTGCCGGAACTCATCTACTACTTCACCATCGCTCGCTGGATCGAGGAGGTGAAGGCGTCATCAAGCCGTACGTGTGTTGAACGCGGAGGTGCCGTCCGTTCGGCACTAGTTCGTGATCGGATCGAGGGACGACTTGCGATTTGGATCGCGGAGACGTTCGACTACATCAACCGCGTTTCTTAACGCTTCCGCTTAGCGATCTACAAGGGTATGTAGATTCACTCTCCCTCTCGTAGATGCTCATCACCATGGATAGATCTTGTGTGTGCGTAGGAAAATTTTTGTTTCCCATGCAACGTTCCCCAACAGTGGCATCTGAGCTAGGTCTATGCGTAGATGAGATCTCGAGTAGAACACAAACGAATTGTGGGCGTGGGTGTATACATATTGCTTGCCGTTACTAGTTGATACTTGATTCGGCGGTATTGTGAGATGAAGCGGCCCGGAGCGACATTACGCGTACGCTTACGCGAGACAGGTTCCTTCAACTGACATGTAACTTCGTTGCATAAAGATGGCTAGCGGGTGTCTGTCTCCCTTACTTTAGTTGAATCAATTTCAATGAAGAGGGTTCTTTTAGAAGATCAAAAAGCAATCACTACACCATGTTGTGGTTTTGCGTAGGTAAGAACGGTTCTTGCAAACCCGTAGCAGCCACGTAAAATTTGCAACAACAATTAGAGGACGTCTAACTTGTTTTTGCAGGGTATGTTGTGATGTGATATGGCCAATTACATGATGAGATATATGTGATGTATGAGATGATCATGTGTTGTATAGAATATCACGACTTGCATGTCAATGAGTACGGCAACTGGCAGGAGCCATAGAGTTGTCTTTAATTATTTTCGCCATTTTGCTTTACTTTATCGCTATGAGTTAGCAATAGTCGTGGAAGCAACAGTCGGCGCGACAACCTCATGGCGACACGTTGATGGAGATCAAGATGATGGAGATCATGGTGTCATGCCGGTGACGATGGAGATCATGCCGGTGCTTTGGAGATGGAGATCAAAAGCACAAGTTCATGGCCATATCATGTCACTTATGATTTGCATGTGATGTTAATCCTTTTATGCATCTTATTTTGCTTAGGACGACGGTAGCATTATAAGGTGATCCCTCACTTAAATTTCAAGATAAATTGTGTTCTCCCCGAGTGTGCACCGTTGCGAAAGTTCGTCGTTTCGAGACACCACGTGATGATCGGGTGTGATAGACTCTACATTCACATACAACGGGTGCAAGCCAGTGTTGCACATGCGGAACACTCGGGTTAAACTTGACGAGCCTAGCATGTACAGACATGGCCTCGGAACACAAGAGACTGAAAGGTCGAACATGAGTCATATAGTAGATATGATCAACATAAAGATGTTCACCATTGAAACCACCTCAACTCACGTGATGATCGGACTTGAGTTGGTGGATTTGGATCATGTTACACTCGAATGACCGGAGGGATGTCAATTTGAGTGGGAGTTTTTAAGTAATATGATTAACTAAACTCATTATCTTGAACAATAGTCTAAGTTGTCTTTGCTATATTTATGTTGTAGATCATGGCTCGCGCAGTAGCACCCCTGAATTTTAATGCGTTCCTAGAGAAAGCTAAGTTGAAAGATGATGGAAGTAACTTTGTGGACTGGGCCCGTAATCTAAGGATTATCCTTACGGCTTCCCAGAAGGCTTATGTCCTTGATGCACCGCTTGGTGATCCACCCGCTCCAGTTGAGTCTCTAGACGTTGTGAACGCCTGGCAGGCTCGTTCTGAAGATTACTCAATAGTTCAATGTGCAATATTGTATGGCTTAGAACCGGGACTTCAAAGACGTTTTGAACGTCATGGAGCATATGAGATGTTCCAGGAGTTGAAGTTTATCTTTCAGAAGAATGCCCGGATCGAGAGATATGAGATCTCCGATAAGTTCTATGCTTGCAAGATGGAGGAGAACGGGTCTATCAGTGATCACGTACTCAGAATGTCTGGGTACTCCACCCGTCTGGCTGAATTGGGGATGCCCCTTCCTCCAGAGGCTATCACTGACAGAGTTCTTCAATCATTGCCACCTAGCTACAAGAGCTTCGTGTTGAACTATAACATGCACGGGATGAACAAGTCAGTCGCCGAGCTGTTTGCGATGCTAAAAGCCGCTGAGTCTGAAATTCAGAAGGAGTATCAAGTGTTGATGGTCAATAAAACCACCAGTTTCAAGAAAAATGGCAAGGGTAAGAAGGGTAACTCCAAGAAGAGTGGCAAAGCAGTTGCTCCTCTCGTGAAGAAACCCAAGGCTGGACCCAAACCAGAAACTGTGTGCTTTCATTGCAAGGGAACTGGACACTAGAAGCGGAACTGCCCCAAGTATTTGGCTGACAAGAAGGCGGCCAACAACAAACAAGGTATATATGATATACATGTTATTGATGTGTACCTTACCAACTCTCGTAGTAGTGCCTTGGTATTTGATACCGGTGCGGTTGCTCATATTTGCAACTCAAAACAGAAACTGCGGAATAAACGGAGGCTGGCAAAGGACGAAGTAACGATGCGCGTGGGAAATGGTTCCAAGGTTGATGTGATCGCCGTCGGCATGCTCGCTCTTCGATTACCATCGGGATTAGTGATGAACCTGAATAAATGTTATTTGGTGCCTGCGTTAAGCATGAACATTATATCTGGATCTTGTTTATTGCGAGACGGTTACTCATTTAAATCAGAGAATAATGGTTGTTCTATTTATATGAGTAATATCTTTTATGGTCATGCACCCGATGTGAGGGGTTTGTTCTTATTGAATCTCGATAGTAATGATACACATGTTCATAACATTGATGCCAAAAGATGTAGAATTGATAATGATAATACCACTTTCTTGTGGCACTGCCGTTTAGGTCATATTGGCGTAAAACGCATGAGGAAGCTCTATACTGATGAACTTTTGGAGTCACTTGATTTTGAATCACTTGACACATGTGAGCCATGCCTCATGGGCAAGATGACTAAAACGCCGTTCTCTGGAACAATGGAACGGGCAAGTGACTTGTTGGAAATCATACATACTGATGTGTGCGGTCCGATGAGTATTGAGGCGCGCGGTGGTTATCGTTACTTTCTCACCTTCACTGATGACTTAAGTAGATATGGGTATATTTACTTAATGAAACACAAGTCTGAAACATTTGAAAAGTTCAAACAATTTCAGAGTGAAGTTGAGAATCATCGTAACAAGAAGATTAAATTCCTACGATCTGATCGAGGAGGAGAATATCTGAGTTATGAGTTTGGCAGTCAGTTAAGACAATGTGGAATTGTTTCACAACTAACACCGCCTGGAACACCACAGCGTAATGGTGTGTCCGAACGTCGTAATCGAACCTTATTGGATATGGTGCGATCTATGATGTCTCTTGCCGATTTGCCACTATCGTTTTGGGGTTATGCATTAGTGACAGCTGCATTCACTTTAAATAGGGCACCATCGAAATCCGTTGAGACGACGCCTTATGAACTTTGGTTTGGCAAGAAGCCAAAGCTGTCGTTTCTTAAAGTTTGGGGATGTGATGCTTATGTCAGAAAAGCTTCAGCCTGAAAAGCTGGAACCCAAAGCGGAGAAATGCGTCTTCATAGGATACCCAAAAGAGACAGTTGGGTATACCTTCTACCTCAGATCCGAAGGCAAAGTGTTTGTCGCTAAAAACGGAACATTTCTTGAGAAAGAGTTTCTCTCGAAAGAATTGAGTGGGAGGAAGATAGAACTTGATGAGGTTGTTGAACCTTTACTTCAACCTGAAAGTAGCGCAGCGCAGAAAGATGTTTCTGTAGAGCCTACATCAGCTGAAGGGGAAGTTAATGATGATGATCATGAAGCTTCGGATCAAGTTACTATCGAACCTCGTAGGTCGACAAGGACGAGTCCTACTCCTGAGTGGTACGGCAACCCTGTCTTAGAGGTCATGTTGTTGGACAACGATGAACCTACGAGCTATGGAGAAGCAATGATGGGCCCGGATTCCGAGAAGTGGTTAGAGGCCATGAAATCCGAGATGGGATCCATGTATGAAAACAAAGTATGGACTTTGGAAGTATTACCTGAAGGGCGTAAGGCCATTCAGAACAAATGGATCTTTAAGAGGAAGACGGACGCGGACGGTAATATCACCGTCTATAAAGCTCGACTTGTGGCAAAGGGTTTTTCACAAGTTCAAGGAGTTGACTACGATGAGACCTTCTCACCCGTAGCGATGCTTAAGTCCGTCAGAATCATGTTAGCAATAGCTGCCTTTTTCGATTATGAAATTTGGCAGATGGATGTCAAAACAGCGTTCCTTAACGGTTTCCTTAAGGAAGAGTTGTATATGATGCAACCAGAAGGTTTTGTCGATCCAGAGAATGCTGACAAAGTTTGCAAACTCCAGCGATCCATTTATGGGCTGGTGCAAGCATCTCGGAGTTGGAATCTTCGCTTTAATGAGGTGATCAAAGCGTTCGAGTTTATACAAGTTTACGGTGAAGCTTGTATTTACAAGAAAGTGAGTGGGAGCTCTATAGCGTTTCTAATATTATATGTGGATGACATATTACTGATTGGAAACAATATAGAAATGTTGGAAAGCGTGAAGGAATATTTGAACAAGAGTTTTTCAATGAAGGACCAAGGAGAAGTTGCTTTCATATTAGGCATCAAGATCTATAGAGATAGATCAAGACGTTTAATAGGACTTTCACAAAGCACATACCTTGATAAAATTTTGAAGAAGTTCAAAATGGATCAGTCCAAGAAGGGGTTCTTGCCTGTTTTGCAAGGTGTGAAGTTGAGTAAGACTCAATGCCCAGTGACTGCAGAAGATAGAGAAAAGATGAGTGTCATCCCCTATGCCTCAGCCATAGGCTCTATCATGTATGCAATGCTGTGCACAAGACCCGATGTCAACCTTGCCATAAGTATGGCCGGAAGGTTTCAAAGTGATCCAGGAATGGAACACTGGACGGCGGTCAAGAATATCCTGAAGTACCTGAAAAGGACTAAGGACATGTTTCTCGTTTATGGAGGTGATCAAGAGCTCGTCGTAAAGGGTTACGTCGATGCAAGCTTTGACACTGATCCGGATGACTCTAAGTCGCAAACCGGATACGTATTTATTCTTAATGGGGGTGCGGTTAGCTGGTGCAGTTCCAAGCAAAGCGTGGTAGCTGATTCTACATGCGAAGCGGAGTACATCGCTGCCTCGGAGGCGGCGAAGGAAGGTGTCTGGATGAACGAGTTCATGACAGATCTTGGAGTAGTGCCTAGTGCGCTTAACCCAATGACTCTGTTTTGTGATAATACTGGTGCCATTGCTCTAGCCAAGGAACCAAGATTTCACAAGAGGACCAGACACATAAAGCGACGTTTCAGTTCCATCCGCGATTACATCAAGGAGGACGACATAAATATTTGCAAAGTACACACGGATCTGAATGTTGCAGATCCGATGACTAAACCTCTTCCAAGGGCTAAACATGAACAACACCAGAACTGTATGGGTGTTCGATTCATTACAATGTAAATCACATAGTGATGTGAACTAGATTATTGACTCTAGTGCAAGTGGGAGACTGTTGGAAATATGCCCTAGAGGCAATAATAAATTGGTTATTATTATATTTCCTTGTTCATGATAATCGTTTATTATCCATGCTATAATTGTATTGATTGGAAACTCAAATACATGTGTGGGTACATAGATAACACTGTGTCCCTAGTAAGCCTCTAGTTAACTAGCTCGTTGATCAAAGATGGTTAAGGTTTCCTAGCCATGGACATGAGATGTCATTTGATAACGGGGTAAAATCATTAGGAGAATGATGTGATGGACAAGACCCAAACTATAAACGTAGCATGTGATCGTGTAAGTTTATTGCTATTGTTTTTCTGCATGTCAAGTATCTGTTCCTATGACCATGAGATCATGCAACTCCCTGACATCGGAGGAGTACCTTGTGTGTATCAAACGTCGCAACGTAACTGGGTGACTATAAAGGTGCTCTACAGGTATCTCCGAGGATGTCTGTTGGGTTGGTATGGATCAAGACTAGGATTTGTTACTCCGTGTGACGGAGAGGTATCTCAGGGCCCACTCGGTAATACAACATCACAATGAGCCTTGCAAGCAATGTGACTAAAGTGTTAGCCACGATATCTTGTATTACGGAACGAGTAAAGAGACTTGCCGCTAACGAGATTGAACTAGGTATAGAGATACCGACGATCGAATCTCGGTCAAGTAACATACCGAAGAACAAAGGGAACATCATACGGGATTAACTGAATCCTTGACATAGAGGTTCGACCGATAAAGATCTTCGTAGAATATGTAGGAGCCAATATGGGCATCCAGGTCCCGCTATTGGTTATTGAATGTAGAGGTGTCTCGGTCATGTCTACATAGTTCTCGAACCCGCAGGGTCTACACACTTAACGTTTGGTGACGATTAGTATAGTTGAGTTATTTTGTTGGTGACCGAAGGTTGTTCGGAGTCCCGGATAAGATCCCGGAAAAGACGAGGAACTCCGGAAGAGTCCCGAGGTAAAGATTGATATATGTGATAATAGTGTTTTGATCTCCGGAAGGGTTCCGGAATTCACCGGAAGGGGTTCCGGGTGTTTACCGAAGTGTTCGGGTGCAGCAACACTTTATATGGGCCAAAGGGGTAAAGCCCACGAGGTATTGGAAAGTGCAAAAGGAAGTTTTGCTACTGCCTTAAGCGGTACTACCGCTGGTAAGGCAGTACTACCGCGTAAGCGGTACTACCGCTTGTGTGAAGCGGTACTACCGCATAAGCGGTACTGCCGCTTGTGTGAAGCGGTACTACCGCACAAGCGGTACTACCGCTCGTGAGCGGTACTACCGCTTGTACGCGATACTGCTGGAATCCGAGTTAGACTCTTTCCGTGCGGGCCAAACCGACCTTGTGCGGGCAAAACCGACCTTGTGGAGGCTTTCTCTCTAAGTTTAGACCCCAGGGCTCAACATATAAATAGAGGGGCAGGGCTAACACACGGGACACATCAAGATTTCCCAAGCCGTGTGTCGGCAACCCTAACCCTCTAGTTCTCCCGTCATAATCTCCATAGTGCTTGGCGAAGCCCTGCAGAGATTGTTCCTCACCACCATCACCACGCCGTCGTGCTGCCGGAACTCATCTACTACTTCACCATCGCTCGCTGGATCGAGGAGGTGAAGGCGTCATCAAGCCGTACGTGTGTTGAACGCGGAGGTGCCATCCGTTCGGCACTAGTTCATGATCGGATCGAGGGACGACTTGCGATTTGGATCGCGGAGACGTTCGACTACATCAACCGCGTTTCTTAACGCTTCCGCTTAGCGATCTACAAGGGTATGTAGATTCACTCTCCCTCTCGTAGATGCTCATCACCATGGATAGATCTTGTGTGTGCGTAGGAAAATTTTTGTTTCCCATGCAACGTTCCCCAACACTACGGGTCCGTAGGCAGTAGCTAGATGGCTTCTTCTCTCTCTCTTGTGATTCTCAATACAACGGTCTCTTGGAGATCTATTTGATGTAAATTTTGCGGTGTGTTTGTTGGGATCCGATGAATTTTGAGTTCATGATCAGTTTCTATCCATGAATATTATTTGAGTCCTCTTTGATCTCTTATATGCATGATTACTTATAGCCTCATATTTCTTCTTCGAATCTTTTGTTTAGTTAGGCCGACTAGATCGATTTTTCTTGCCATGGGAAGAGGTGCTTTGTGATGGGTTCGATCTTGCGGTGTTCTTTCCCAGTGATAGAAGGGGCAGCAAGACACGCATGTATCATTACTATTAAGGATAAGAAGATGGGGTCTATTCCTACATGAATAGATCTTGTCTACATCATGTCATCGTTCTTATTGCATTACTCCGTTTTTCCATGAACTTAATACACTAGATGCATGCTGGATAGCGGTCGATGTGTGGAGTAATAGAGGTAGATGCAGGCAGGAGTCGGTTTACCTATCTTGGACGTGATGCCTATATAATGATCATCGCCTTGGATATCATCATGACTATTCGATTTTCTATCAATTGCACAACAGTAATTTGTTCACCCATCGTGCGCTATACTCATGAGAGAAGCCACTAGTGAACCCTATGGCCCCCGGGTCTACTTTTCCAACATATTGCTTTCCGATCTATCTTTTTGCAATCTTTGTTTTCAGATCTACAAAACCAAAAACCCAAAAATATATTGCTGCATATTTTATTTGCCCTTTTTATTTTTTGCTCTTGAGAGATCTATCTCTCCTATCTATCACTACCTAATCTATCTTTTTACCGTAGAGAGATTGACAACCTCTCTTTCGCGTCGGGTGGCAAGTATTTGTTGTTTGTGTGCAGGTGCTGCTTATTGGGTGGTAGTGATCCTTCTACTGGTTCGATAACCTTGGTTTCATAACTGAGGGAAATACTTACCGTCGCTGTGCTGCATCATCCCTTCCTCTTTGGGGAAATACCGACGCAGTCTCAAGCCACGTCAATCGCCGTCACGATGGATGCCCCGACGACGCTCCGGTGCCACTGGGAGAGAGGGGGAGAGAGCCCCCCTCCTTCTTCTTCTTCCTTGGCCTCCTTCCTAGGTGGGAGGAGAGTTTCCCCTCTGTTCCATGGTCGCCATGGCTCCCGGAGGGCAGGAGCCCCTCTGAGATTGGATCTCTCTCTCTCTGTTTCTCCTCTGTTTTCGCGACATGTTTCTAACCCCATCACCGTTTCTTAAATATCCGGAGAGCCGTAACTCCGATCGGGCTGAAATTTTGAGGGGATTTTTATCGCAAAAATATCTTTCTTGCGGCGGAAGGAGAGCCTCAACCGCTTTAAGGGGGAGGCACAAGCCATCATGGCGCCCCCCCCCAGGCTGTGCCCTGTTCATAAATTCACATATATTCCAAAAAAAATCTTCGTAAATTTTTATCGCGTTTGGACTTTGTTTGATATGGAATTTCTGCGAAACAAAACACACACAAAAAAACAGGAACTGGCACTGGACGCTAGATAAGTAAGTTAGTCCCAAAAATAATATATAATGTTGCCAAAGGTATATGAAAGTTGTAGAATATTGGCATGAAGCAATGAAAAATTATAGATACACGGAGACGTATCAAGTACCTAGTGGTTTCAGCAGATCAAGCTGCTGGTGCGGCGTCTTCACCCTTCTACTCTTCGACTGTTGGGGTTTAAGATTGGGCTTGGTTTTTGGGTTGGGGTTCATATTGGGGTTAGGTTGGTGGGGTATGCGGTGGAGCGACGTACAAAATGAGCGGAGCCGGTCGTCTATAGCATGGCTTCGTGAAAAGGTGCGGGAGGTCCATGGGAAAGGGGCGATGCTACAAGGGATGTCCGGGACGACAATCGACGCGGACGTTACCGGTGGAACGCAAATTCCACTACACTTAGTCCAAACCAGACCGCCTGATTTTTTCTGATGTCACAAACACGCCTATATATACGCGGGAATAACAAACTACAACTAGGGCATGAGAAGAACACAGCCATGTGATAGATGAATCGTAACATAGGTGCCAAATGGATAGGCGGCCTAGGCGCGGCCTAGGCGCGGCCATGCCACGCCAAACCAGCGGGCTTGCAATCCTATAACCTGAAACGCCTAATGGACCGGCTCTATAACGAGCCATCTTTGTATGTCGTACCATCAGACGAATCTACGACGGATACATCAAACAAATGGCCGTGCTACCTTTAAACTGAAGAAGCCTAGGCGTTTGACGAATAAATCAACTCATCTAGCATGAAAGCGAGATATGTCGAAGACTCTCAATATGGTCGACCATTAAAAAGTTAGGGGTTCTAGAGAGTGTAACACCTTTCGGTGAGGTGTGACGGGGAGGTGCCACGTTGACGGTGCGAACGACGACCGTGAAACTTGGCCGGTCAAAGACACCTTAGAGCATCTATAGTCGGACCCCTCATACCCATCTCAAACGCCTGGGCAGGCCGCTCGGTTACTGACCGGTCACAAAAACGCGACCCAATCGGACCCCTCAAATGGGCCTCAAATGCCCGGGCTGACCGGCACCCTTCATATCCAGCCCAAATATGGGGTGGATATGGGGGAGCCCAGGCACGCCCGCCTCGTCAGACCCGACATCCTGACCCCACCGCAAATTGCACCAAATCCACCCCGTAGAACTGTCAGATCCATTTGTTGTTTTCCTCTCTTCTTTCTCCTTGCGCCGTCCGTCTCCCAGCTCCGCCGCCGCGCGGGCTCCATCGCCTAGTAGCCTATCCCCCCTGGCCGCTCCGTCAGAGGGGTCATCTTTCCCGACCTCGCCATGGAGGACGTCGTCATCAGCCTGGAAGACACAGTGCTACGTCTGGCAACTCTCTGGCTCTGCCTTGCGCTGGATGTGTTCGACACAATGCCTGACCGGATTTGCTGGTCAAATTTTTAGGGGAAACGATGGATTCCGATGCTTCGTCCGGCGAGGAGTATTGACCGACGGAGCTTGATCAACTGATTCAAGATGAGTTCTTCGATTCATCGGATTCGGATGAAGAAGTGGACATGATCATGCTCATGAGCATGCAAGAGGAAATGGACCGGGAAGTGGAGCATATTCTCAATTTCAAGGGCTCAATTAAAGGGAGAAGAGTCATCAATCGGGATAGGGTATCCGGAGCAAAGCTACTGCAGAAGGATTACTTTGCTCTGAACCCAACTTTCTCGGATGATCCATGGTTTCGTCGTCGTTTTTGCATGCAAAAACCTTTGTTTTTGTGCATTGTAGAGGGAGTGGAGGAATACGATGACTACTTCAAGCTCACAAGGGATTGCTGTGTTCAACTCTCTTTCTCTGCCAAGCAAAAGTGCACGGCTGCTCTGAGGATGCTTGCACTTTGTACTGCAGCAGATGTTGTTGATGAGATCGTCAGGATGGGGGAGAGCATATGCCTGAAGACAACTGTCAAGATTGCCCGTGCTGTGGTCGAGGTGTTTGGAGCAGAGTATCTGAGAGAACCAAATGAACAGGACACGGAGAAGTTGTTGGCTATTGGAGAGGCCAGAGGGTTTCCAGGAATGCTCAGATCAATCGATTGCATGCATTGGCAATGGAAGGACTGCCCCAAAGGTTTGCGAGGAATCTATCAAGGTCGGACAAGAGAGGCCACCATCATACTAGAAGCGGTGGCATCACATGACTTTATGGATTTGGCATGCTTTCTTTGGAATACCAAGTTCTCACAACGACATCAACGTGTTTCAACGATCTGCAGTGTTCAAGAGGCTTTGCAACGGAGAATCACCTCCATGCAACTACACAGTCAACGCTTGAGACTACAACATGGGATACTATCTTGCCGATGGCATATATCCTCAGTGGGCTGCATTTGTGAAGACCATATCCGAACCACATGGCAACAAACAAAAGCACTTCGCAACAATGCAGGAAGCAGCTGGGAAGGATGTGGATAGGGCATTCGGAGTGCTGCAAGCGCGTTGGGGAATTGTTCATGGGGCTGCAATGATGTGGGAATCTGAAACTTTGTGGCAGCTGATGACATGTTGCATAATATGATCGTCGAGGATGACGGTGATGGTGTAGCCCAAACCACTGATTTTGAAGCACATGGAGAACAAGTTGAAATCCCTGAAGATCAAGATGCAGTTCAGCTTATGAACTTTCTGCAGATGCATCAGAATCTCCGAGATCATCACTGCACGCGCAACTACTCAATTATCTGGTGGAGCATATGTGTACCCACAATGGAAATCAAAGAGCAGATGATTGATTGTGCACTTTAAATAAATTTGATGTAAACACTACTTATGTTCGGTACCAACATTTGTTTTACGTGTGACATTTAGTTTTTGTGATCGACGTTGTCGGAGTTTGGGATCTGCGTCCAAGAACTTCTCCGTGAGTAAGATTCAAACACTGGGGGGGGGCTTGGCCTAGCAACCTACAAATCGACGACGAACGTGAGAGGATCGACGACGAGCTCGCTGCTTCTCGCCGGACACGACAGGGACACACGAGCTACCCAGGTTTGGGACACCGTTGCGGTGTAATACCCTACTCCTGCTTTGTGTTGGATTGTTCTCTCTGTGAGAGCTATGCTCGAGGTACACGAGGTCTTGGGGAGAGAAAATGGCTCGATCCCCTTACATGGAGGCGGCCCGACCCCCTTTGTAGTGCCTTGGTCCTCTTCCCCGAAAACAGAGGCGGGAAAGGGTGGCCACAGGGCGGCAATTCAAAGGGCGACAGGAACTCAGTCCTATCCTGACAAAAGGTGGTCTCCGCCAGCTAAAGTAGTCTTCGTGACGCGCCAGTGGGATCGGTAATGACCTTCGTCCTACAGCGCCGATTCGTTCTGATCTTCATGCACCAAAGGGGAAACACTTTGGGACTTGCTTTGGGGGAGGCGGGTTCCACTGCCTCCCTTATCACCAGAATAGAAACTGTCCTGCCTTCCCCCTCCGTCCTCGCCATGACATCAGGGGGAATCACTTTTGTAGAGAGGGTCGCGTCCCGCGGCTGGTTCTGTACGGATTGCCTCGCGAAGCTACCCCGTAAGGGAGGCCTCACGAGGCGCTTGCGCCCGCCAAGTTGCCTCGACAGGGATTTGCCTCGCGCAAGGGACCCTGCCCCTCATGAGGCAAATCTCTTAAGGGAGGAAGGAGGAGGCCAGTCTTCTACGACCGGCCCACCGCCGCCTCCTGGTGCATCCGGCAGACGGGCCGTGGTACCCCTGGTCCCACTGGGCAGATAGTAGCCCGCGGGCCCGCGGCGTGCGCATATGTTGGGGAGAAATGGTGCGGGGCCCATCGAACTGCCGGGCCTAGAGGCGACGTGTGGCGATACTTCAGTGGCAGGGCGCCCCCGCTCCCCACGACGCCCTGAAACCACTGTCCTAGTGATAAAGCCTGCCTGTGCAGAGCGCAGTCACATCATCGCAGCGCCCTCCTCATCCTGCCCTCCGCCTTGCTCACGCACAGCCCTTCTGCTCCCCCTCCCCCGATCTCTGGTCACCACGCCAGCAAGGCCCCCGCCAAGAAGGTGAAAGGGAAGTCCACCGCGTCGGGGCCATCGTCTCCATCGGGGCCAGGACCAGCGCTGCGGAGGCCCGTGATCCTCAACCAAGAGGGGTAGACAAGGTGCGGTCGATGATGGCGAGCGCCAACAACGAGAACAGGGTGACGAAGATCTGGTCGGCGGCACGCCTTGCGTCTCAGCGCGAGGGCATGACGTTCCCGTTCTTCCTCCACGCCATCATCTCGGGGCTGGTCCCCCCTTTCTCTGATTTCTTTAATGCGGTGCTCAGCCATTATCAAGTCCATGTGTTGCATCTGCACTCGAGCTAGGTCCTTCTCCTCTCGGCCTTTTGCTTACCTCTGTGAGGACTTCCTGGGGGTCATGCCATCAGTGGACTTCCTCCGGAAGTTTTACTGCCTCAGGCTGACTGCCGCAGATGAGTGTTCGGGCTGCGCATCCCTCCAGATGGCCTCGAGCGTGCGCGCGCACATCATCAACATGCGGCTTCCCGAGGAGGTGTAGAATTTTCGGGAATGCTGGATGTACATGAACGCGCGGTAGTACAGCCCCCTTCTCGAAGTTCCAGAGGTACCTGTGGTGCCCAGCTCTGGGTGGGGGCACGCCGAGCTGGCCAGCGACGCGTTGAGGCCAGTTATGGCGAGGAAGCGGGAGCTTCAAGCCGGTGAGCTCATAGCCGGCATGGTCGTGAAGGAGTTCGTGTGGAAGTGCATTGCTCCTCTCCAGAGGCGCTCTCGTCCAGTGTGGACCCATTCGGGGCTGGAGGACCCCATGAGGCTGTGCGCCGGATCGCCTCGACCAGGAGACGGTGGAAGGGCTGACGTGCCTCCTCATCGGTGGGCTGGTGTCGTTCCTGCTATCGGGGGCGCGCCCCATATACAGCTACAAGAACCGCAGGGACGTGCGAGCAGGCATGCCACAATTCGATCAGTGGGGACTGGTGCCCGCCGGCTGCGCGGGGCCCCACGACAACCCGATACAGGTGTTGTCGGTCCTCAAAGGCGGCATGGGCGTCGGGGTGGTGACCGAAGGCGATGCTGCAGGCGACGTGTTGGTTCAACGACAAGTGGCGGGGGCCATCGGCGGCGGCAGTAGCAGCGTCAGGGAGGTGTCGCTCAGGTCCCCGCAGCCTGCGCCTGCTGAGGAGGGGCCCCTCGGCGAGGCGAGCCCTTCGCCAGGCGGGGCCACTCCGCCCGCCAAGCCCTCGGGAGGAGATGTCCGCGAGCCTCAAGGGAGCAATAGCTGCAACCGCCCGGGAGCGGGGCCGAGGAGGAGGCGTTGGTACCCCCTCGATGAGTAATCCCCCGCACCCCAGTCATCGTTCGTGCCAATCGCCGGTTTCCCGTAACGGTCGGCCTGATCTCCTGTTGTGCAGGAGGAGTTCCCCGCCGAAGAAGATGAAGGTGTCGCAGGGCTGACTAGGGTGCAGTAGGAGCCAGGAGCGGGCGGCACGCCGGAGCCCCCACTGGAACCGATACAGCACGGTGGCGCCATCCGTGGGGGTGAGTCCGTGGAGCCTGTCCAGCCGCCTGAGGGGGTCCTCCCCCTGACCCGGGAGGAGGGGCCTTCAGCGGGGACTTGCCCTGAGGGGGAGGCGGGCGTCGAAGTGGAGGCCGCCTCAAGATCCGAACGATCGCCGGGGGCCCACGGCCCGGGGGTGACCGTGTCCAACCCCATCCATGCGGCCGAGGCGGAGGCCATGAGAGACCCTGACCGTCCGGAGGGGCAAGGGGCTTCTCCAGCTGCGACCCCAAGCAGGCCCGATGACGAGGCAGCCCCCGGGTCCTCACGGCCATGGGGGGCGCGTACGGGGGAAGATGGGCCGAGCGCGTCTTGGGCCCTAGCCCTGGTGCGCCCCAGCACCCTACTGCAAAGCGGGACCCTACGACGCGCCCATCAGGCCCTCACCTCCCTGGAGGCGAACCTCGTGGCCGAGGAAGAGGATCTCCACCAGGAGCGACAACGCCTCGTGAGGGGCTGGTGCAACTCAGTGTGGCCGTCAAGCTCAGCCACCGTCAGGCTGATCCCGCGCGGGGGGAAAGCGAGGAGGCCGTACAGAACACCTGGGAGCTTCTTGAAGGGGTGATCTGAGGCGCGGAACAGGCTGCCCATCGCCTCGCAGAGGCGGAATCCACGGAGAAGGACTTTGAGACCCGCGCCGCGGACCATGCAACCCAACTCGACTCCCGAGAGGTGGCGGTCGCCCTGCGGGAGAGCAGGGCCGCGGCCCCTGAGCTAGATTTAGGGGCCTGGGAGCACGATGTCCTGCAGACCGCCATTTAGTAGGAGAGGGAGCGAGAGCGCCTGGAGAACCTGGAGCGTGGCGTGGCTGCCGCCGAGGCGTCCTACAAGGAGCGTATTGCGAAGGCCAACGCCTTGCTCGCCGAGAGGACGGCGAAGTACAAGGAGGACGTCGACCAGCGGTCCCCGGACAAGGCTGCCAAGAAAGCCAAGGCCCTCGCTGAAAGCTACGACGCGAACCTGTGGAAGCAGGAGTCCCGCTATACGCAGAAACGTAACAAGCTCGACGCTAAGATTGCTCGGCTCAGAAGGCAACTCGAGGCGTTCGAGGCCGAGAAGCAGAGCGCGGCCAAGCTCCAGGGCGCGACTCCGCATGAGGTGGAGGATCTCCATGCACGGGTGGGGGATATTAGCAATGAGGCACAGCGGACCCGCATCGAGGCCACCCGGAAGCGCGGTGAGCAGCACCAACGCTCGAAGATGTTCCAAGAGCTCGCAACTCGTGCCCGTCGTGTCGTAGCCACCTTTTCCACTTAGAGGGTCGAACATCCCCTGGAAATAGATGACGCCAGCTACCTGGCCTTCTTCGTGAGGCTTGTGGAGTGGCTGGAGCCGGGCTCCACGCGACAGAACGAGATCCGCGACGCCGAGTGTCGTGACCTGCTGCACCAGGCGTCAACCCGTGTCTTCAGCAACCTGCTACATGATGATCACGGCTTCGACTTCGACACGGTGTCGTCCCCAGTCCCCGAGGAGCTTCAAGGCGAACTCGCGAGGGCGGTGGAGGACCATGTGGCAATCCCAATGAAGCGCTTCTCGCCCGCCGACAAGGGGTCCGGCGAAGGTAGCGGTGCCCCTGCCGCTTAAGCTCTCCTTTCTCTTCTTCCTGTAACAGGGTGGATGCGGCCCCGCGGGGGCGTGAAGAATTTGTCTGGTACTTTTGTATTAAGTACTTTAGAGTTTATGCGTTTTCGCTTTTTTTAGGTCCTTTTCCCCTTTTTACATTGCCTCATTGCCCTATATCGATGGGACCCAACCCCCGAGACGAGCTACACCGTTTCTGGTATGCCAAGAGCGTGTGCTTGGCAAGGCCAGAAGGTGTAGGGCTCTTAAGGCCGGTAGGAGTCCCTGAGGCGCGGTGCTTAGGGTGCCCCCCTTGACGCGTAGGTAGCTCGTGCCAAGGGAATCAGACTTTCTTGAGACAGAAGCGAGGGGGAGGAAACCCGTGGGGTGTTTGAACTTAGCTCCTTTGAGGTGTGTGGCCTGGGGAGGACCCTCCGCAGTGAATGGCCCACGAAGCATGGTCCCTCATGAGGCTCCATGCCTCTCGCGGCCTTCCGCTCGCCAAGCCTCTCGAGGGGGAGGCCCCGTGGTCCTTCGGGGTCCTGCATCAAAGAGGTTGCCAAACTTCTGCGATTTACGCAGCGGGGCACGCTCGTGGGTTCGCCTGTGGGTGTTATGTGAGGAGACTAGAGCACCAAGGATCTAGTGAGGTGACATACACGGGAGCAGGCCCGCGAGCCAGAGCTTGATCACTTGGGTTTTGCAGCGCTACTGGGGCTGATCCGAGCACAGACACCATGCCCAACCCCCGCTCGCATGATAGACATGCGGGAGATCTCAAGCGTGCGCCCCTTGAGGCATGTTCTGCCGCACGCAGGCAAAGATTTTTGGCGGAAAATGAACTTTACTGATGCATGAAACGGGTTCATTACATAACAGAAAGGTACATGCTACCGTGCTGGACACGATTCAGCTCGAACTTAATGCAGCTGAAAAGCGCCCTCGTTAATTTCGGAGATGCTGCCGTGCTGAACACGGGGCAGCTTGAGGTTGATGCAGCTGAAAAGCGCCCTCATGAGGTGACGGAGATGTTGCCGTGATGGACACGGGTCAGCCTGAGGTTGATGCAGCTAAAAAGTGCCCTCATTACGTTTGGAGATGCCGCCGTGACGGACACGGGACAACCTGAGGTTAATGCAGCTGAAAAGCGCCCCCATGAGGTGACGGAGATGCTGCCGTGATGGACACAAAACAGCCCGAGGTTGATGCAGCTGAAAAGCGCCCTCATTGTCAAAATCCACCAGCGCAGAGCATGGGCCTTCCACGAGAGTGGGAAGGGACTCTCACGTGCCGGGGGCAGCGTGGGTAGAGAGAGCCCCGGAGCATGTACAGCTCTGTCTCGCTCGTATCCATGAAAACGGACAAAACTTACGGAGATGGTGGGTGCTCCATGTGCTTGGCATCGAAACTCCCACCGCCATCATTTGTGCTGCCGCACGGGGCTGGATATTAGTCGAGGACCACTTCCGCATGCCTTGCGGCGCAGGACTCCAGACTCATGCGCATTAGCATCTCGAAGGTGGCTGCAACCCTCCTCAAGCCTAAAGGCATGCACATGAGCGGAGATGGAGAGAAGGGCCTCGCAAGGCGAGCCTGGCTGACGGAGATGTAGTCGACGCACATCGCCACTCGGAGACAGGGGTGGAGTCGACGATCAGCTTGAAGTTGTGAGCCTCACGGGCGCCTGCCGCATCCTCGAACTTGTTGTCCTCCTATGCCCAAGGCGGTTGACGCCCTGGCAGGCGCTTGACGGTGCGGGCGCGCCGGCATGTGGTCGAACGGTGCTCGACCGCATCCCTCTACACGCCGGGCTCGCCTGATGTCATCCAAACCGACACACCAGAGCCGGCCCGGAGAGAGACACCGAGCGCGCCTTCCTATTTGGGAGACAGGCCACCTCCGGTGGCGAGGGAGGTGATACTTGTGATCTGCGTTGGGTTTTCCGTGAAGAGGAACGGGTAATTGCAACACAAAGTGGGTAAGTATTTCCCTCAGTTATGAAACCAAGGTTTATTGAACCAATAGTAATATCAATCCTCAACCGTCTTTAGCGGCTGCACACAAAAGAGCAAACAACTTGCACCCAACGCGGGCAAGAGGGTTGCCAATCCCCTTGATCTCATTATTTGCAAGCAAATGAATTATGTAGATAATTGTAAATTGCAAAATAAAATAAAAGACAAATAAAGGCAGCAATGTAATAGTAGCATTTATGAATTTATAAGTGAATAAACCCCGGGGCCATAGTTTTCCCTAGCGGCATCTCTCATGTAGGCAACATACGGTGGGTAAAAAATTACTGTTTGGGCAATAAAGCGGATAGTTATGCGATTTTCATGGCAATGATCATGTGTTAATAGGCATCACGTCCATAAACAAATAGGCCGACTCCTGCCTGCACCTATTACTATTACTCCACTTCAAGAGCACTTCTATGCTTGCCTCTCTACGTATTAAGTTCATGACAAACAGAGTAATGCATGGAGAACGATGACATGATGTAGACAAAGTAAACTCAAGCAATAAGAATAAACCCCATCGTGTTATCCTTAGTAGCAAAAACACAAAGACGCAACTGGTCCCCTTATGTCACTGGGATATAGAAACTCGTCAGGTTGAACCTACTGCAATGCACCTCTCTCACTGAAGAAAGATCAATCTACTTGGCCAAAGCAAATCAATAGATCGGAGAGAATTACGAAGCTATGATGATCATGCAAATAAGAATCATAATATATATCACAGGTGACTCAAATACTTTTCATGAATAATCTGAACATAAACCCACAATTCATCGGATCCCAACAAACGCACCGCACAAAAGGATTACATCGGATAGATCAAAGCGAAGATGCAATGATCATTGTATTGAAGATCAAGAGATAGAGAGATTGCCATCTAGGTACTAGCTATGGACCCGTAGGTCTGTGGTAAACTACTCATACATCATCATAAGGGCAGCAAGGTTGATGAAGAGGCCCTCCGTGATCGATCCCCCATCCGGCAGGGTGCCGGAACGGAGCTCCAGATGGCCTCCCGACGGAACAGAGACTTGCAGAGACGTAAAAAGAGTTTCGGGACTGCCTCCAGGGTTTTCACGATATATGAGAATTTATAGGCCAGAGAACGAAGTCGGGGGAGCCTCTAGGGGCCCACAAGCCATCAGGGCGCCCCCAGGGCGCGCCCTGTTGGCTTGTGGGGCCCTGGTGTGGCTCCCGGCTTCCTTCCGAATCTCCCAGGTCTTCTTTTGGTCCAGAAAAAATCATCAAAAATTTCATGGCAATTGGACTTCGTTTGGTACTCTAAACCTGAGAAGTGAAAAACATGCAGAAAACAATAACTGGCACTGGGCACTGGGTCAATAGGTTAGTGGTCAAAAATATTATAAAGTGGTAAATAAAGACCCAAAAGTATCCTACGATCATAATATATCAGCTTGGAACAATAAAAAAAATTATAGATGCATTGGAGACGTATCAAGCATCCCCAAGCTTAATTCTTGCTCGTCCTCGAGTAGGTAGATGATAAAAACAGAATTTTTGATGTGACATGCTACCCATTATGTAATCTTTTGCATGCATGCTCATTGAGAAACGATGAATTAACAAATATTAACATAATAATACTTATAAGTATAAGAAACAAAATCATCAATCTTTCAAAGTATACGATCCTCAAAGAATGTTTACCCCCATTCATCTTATTATATTAGCAAGGCATGGCTCAATCTTCACCACATTAATAGAAATGTCAAGCACCACGGTGTCCAAGTCCGGCAATTGGATCAATTATACTCATCTTGTGAGTCATCCCAAAGGTTTTACTTGGCACAAACACTAATTTAAACATAAAAACATAATCATTATAGAGGCAATAATCATTTTATAAAAAAAACACAAAGTAAAAAGAAAAAATAAAGATAACTATTTGGTTGCCTCCCAACAAGCGCTATTGTTTTACGCCCCTAGCTAGGCATAATGCATAGTCTCAAGTGTTGTCATCTTTGACACTCCACCCATAAGTAGCTCTCATGATTGATTCATAAGGTGTTTTAATTCTCTTTCTAGGGAAGCGTTCCATCCCTTTCTTTACTGGGAATTGGAACCTTATGTTTCCCTCTTTAATGTCAATAATTGCACCTATAGTTCGTAGGAAGGGTCTTCCAAGTATTATGGGACAAGTAGGATTGCAATCAATATCAAGCACCATGAAATCTACATGCACATAATTTTTATTTGCAATAATAAGCACTTCATTAATCCTACCTAGAGGTTTCTTAATGGTAGAATCCGCAAGATGCAAGTTAAGGGAACAATCTTCAATATTAGTGAGACCAAGCACATCACAAAGAGATTTAGGAATAGTTGAAACACTAGCACCAAGGTCACACAAGGCATTACATTCATATTTATTTATCTTTATTTTGACAGTTGGTTCCTACTCATCATGCAATTTTCTAGGAATAGAAACTTCAAGCTCAAGTTTCTCATCATAAGCTTATATCATGGCTTCTACTATATGTTCGGTGAAAGCTTTGTTTTGTTCATAAGCATTGGGTGAGCTAATAATGGTTTGCAACAAGAAAATACATTCTAATAAAGAGCAATTATCATAATTAAAGTCCTTGTAATCTAAAATAGTGGGCACATCACTAGTTAAAGTTTTGACCTCTCCAAACCCACGTTTTTCAGTTTTGGCATCAAAATCATCACCCTCCAAGCAAACGGGGCGCTCCTCAACTAGAGTTGACTCATATACAGTCCCCTTATCATTTATATTCAGAGAAGTAAACAAAGATTCGATAGGAGAAGTACCAGTCATTTTAAGATCTTCATCATGATTCCGGTAAAAACCAGGTGGAAGAGCCTTTTCTAAGAATTCCCGCTTAGCTTTCAACTTAGCGGTCCTCTCCTTACATTCATTAATAGACATTTGTATAGATTTAATAGTCTCATTAAAATCATGCTTAGGTGGCAAAGCTTTACTTTTAAGAGTTTCTACATCAAGAGCAATTATATCCATGTTTTTAGCCAAAGCATCAACTACATGCAATTTTTCTTCTACCATAGTGTTGAAAACCTTTTGAGAATTAATGAATTCTTTAATTGTGTTCTCAAGATCAGAGGGTATCCTATTAGAATTTTAGAAGAATTTCCACAAGAATTTCCATAGTTGTTAGAGGAATTACCGGGATACGGTCTAGAATTAAAATTTCCTCTATAAGCATCGTTGTTGAAATTATTTCGCGAGATAAAGTTCACATCAATAGCATCATTATTTTGCTCAATCAAAGTAGACAAGGGCATATCATTGGGATTAACATGAGTATTTTTACTAGTAACCATATTCATAAGAGCATCCCCTTTTTCACTCAAAGTAGCGATTTCTTCAACAGAATTTACCTTCTTATCGGTTGGAGCTCTTTTGGTATGCCATTGAGAATAATTTATCATAATGTTGTCCAGAAGTTTTGTGGCCTCTCCTGAGGTCACATCCATAAAGGTACCATCTGCAGCAGAATCTAGAAGATTTCTAGACACAAAGTTTAGTCCAGCATAGAAGTTTTAGATAATCATCCACAAATTTAAACCATGAATAGGGCAATTTCTTATCATCAATTTCATTCTCTCCCAAGCTTGTGCAACATGCTCTTGATCTTGCTGCTTAAAATTCATTATTTGATTTCTAAGGGAGATGATTTTCGCAGGAGGAAAATACTTGGCAATAAAAGCATCTTTACACTTATCCCAAGTTCCAATACTATTACGAGGTAAAGACGAAAACCAAGACTTAGCTTTATCTCTTAGTGAAAAAGGAAATAATTTTAATTTTACAATATCATTATCCATATCCTTTTTATTTTGCATATCACATAATTCAATAAAGGTATTAAGATGAGACGCCGGATCCTCATTAGGACTTCCTGAAAATTGATCCTTCATGACAAGATTTAGCAATGCAACATTAATATCAAAAGCCTCCTAACTAGTGGCGGGCGGTATAGGAGTACTAATAAAATCATTGTTATTAGTATTTGAAAAGTCACACAACTTAGTAGTATCTTGAGACATGGTGACTGAACAAGCAAAGTAACAAGCAAGACAAGTAAACTAGCAAGCAAAGAAGTAAACTAGTAACAAGCAAAGATAAATATTTTTGTATTTTTTATTTTTATGAAACAAACTAAATATAACAGCAAATAAAAAGACGAGCAAGTGAATGATAATTTGTGTGAAGTTACTTGATAGTTGATGATGATACTCCTCGGCAACGGCGCCAGAAATCCTTCCTGATACTTGTGATCTAAGTTGGGTTTTCCGTGAAAAAGAACGGGTAATTGCAGCACAAAGTGGGTAAGTATTTCCCTCTGTTATGAAATGAAGGTTTATCGAACCAATAGGAATATCAATCCTCAACCGTCTTCAGCGGCTGCACACAAAAGAGCAAACAACTTGCACCCAACGCGGGCAAGAGGGTTGTAAATCCTCTTGATCTCGTTATTTGCAAGCAAATGAATTGTGTAGATAATTGTAGATAATTGTAAATTGCAAAATAAAATAAAAGACAAATAAAGGCAGCAAGGTAATAGTAGCGTTTATGAATTTATAAGTGAATAGACCCGGGGGCATAGTTTTCCCTAGCGGCATCTCTCATGTAGGCAACATACGGCGGGTAACAAACTACTGTTGGGCAATTGATAGAAAAGCGGATAGTTATGTGATTTTTCACGGCAATGATCATGTGTATATAGGTATCAAGTCCATAAACAAATAGGCCGACTCCTACCTGCACCTATTACTATTACTCCACTTCAAGAGCGCTTCTATGCTTGCCTCTCTACATATTAAGTTCATGACAAATAGAGTAATGCATGGAGAACGATGAAACAATGTAGACAAAGTAATCTCAAGCAATATGAATAAACCCCATCGTGTTATCCTTAGTAGCAACAACAAAAAGACGCAACTTGTCCCCTTATGTCACTGGGATATAGAAACTCGTCAGGTTGAACCTACTACAACGCACCTCTCTAACTGAAGAAAGATCAATCTACTTGGCCAAAGCAAATCAATAGATCGGAGAGAATTATGAAGCTATAATGATCATGCAAATAAGAATCATAATATATATCAGAGGTGACTCAAATACTTTTCATGAGTAATCTGAACATAAACCCACAATTCATCGGATCCCAACAAACGCACCGCATAAAAGGATTACATCGGATAGATCAAAGCGAAGATGTGATGATCATTGTATTGAAGATCAAGAGATAGAGAGATTTCCATCTAGGTACTAGCTATGGACTCGTAGGTCTATGGTGAACTACTCACACATCATCATGAGGGCAGCAAGGTTGATGAAGTGGCCCTTCATGATCGATCCCCCCTCCGGCAGGGTGCCGGAACGGAGCTCCAGATGGCCTCCCGACGGAACAGAGACTTGCGACGGCGTAAAGAGAGTTTCGGGACTGCCTCCAGGGTTTTCACGATATATAAGAATTTATAGGCAAGAGAACGAGGCCGGGGGAGCCGCCAGGGGCCCACAAGCCATCAGGGCGCCCCCCAGGGTGCGCCCTGTTGGCTTGTGGGGCCCTGGTGTGGCTCCCGGCTTCCTTTCGAATGTGCTAGGTCTTTTTTTGATCCAGAAAAAAATCATCAAAAAATTTCGTGGTAATTGGACTTCGTTTGGTACTGTAAACTTGAGAAGTGGAAAACATGCAGAAAACAACAACTAGCACTGGGCACTGGGTCTATAGGTTAGTGCTCAAAAATATTATAAAGTGGTAAATAAAGACCCAAAAAGTATCCTAGAATGATAATATATCAGCATGGAACAATCAAAATTATAGATACATTGGATACGTATCAGGAGGTGCTAGCACTGCTCCCGTCCGGCGAGGCCCTCTCGAACTCGCCCTGCTCTTGAGGGAGCGGAGGCTCCTTCCCCGTGGGTGACTCCTCAACAAGCCTAAGGATGTCCTCGCCGGTAGGGTGCTCGGCGGAGGCGACCCTGGGTGTGCTCGAGGGTGTGGAGAGCGTCTTGCTCATCGCAGCAGATGGTAAGGGTACCGCTGCAGCCGGGCTCCTTGACGGGGGTGTAGGTGTGGTGGGTCACGTCCGCGAACTTGAAGGGCACCGGGCAACCCCCGGTGATGTCAGCGCCTCCATCGAGGGCCGCGTGCCACCTCCATCGAGGGCGCGCGGTTCCGGTGCCCGGCCGTGGCAACGTCAAGGAGAACACAATCCGGATGGCTGCGCGCCCCTCGAGGATCACGTGCGCGCTCGGGGGGCACACGACGGATGACCCGACAGCTGTTGTCGTAGCAGGCTGGCATGGGCGACCCGCGGGACGGCTCTGGAGCGCGGGCGTAGGAGTAGGATGGGCACCAGGCCCAGGCCGGTCGGTGCGCGATGGAGGAGCCAACGGAGAGCGGGAGGGAGCCAAGCCATCGCGCGCGGCGTCGATGAGCTCGGTGATGCGCCCGAGCCAGGCGTCGTGGCCGTCCTCGGTGGGGCGGTAGCGCAGCAGCTCCCGTGCCCATGAGCAGCGCCTCGTGCGGGGCGAGAGGGTCGCGACGCTCAAGTGAGGACGCGGCAGTGGAGCGGCCACCCGCATGCTCGTTCGTCGGCGGGTGAGGGGAGGAGGGCGCGGCACCGGAGAACTTCGGGGGGGGGGGGCCTAGGCCCAGGCGGTGACTCGGCGTGCAGCGCGTAGTCGGCGAGCGCCAACTTCGTCCATGTCGACGTTGACGTCGAGGTCGAAGGCGCAAAGACGGCAAGGCCCCCTACTTGGCGCGCCAAATGTCGGAGTTTGGGATCTGCGTCCAAGAACTGCTGTGTGAGTAAGATTCGAACACTGGGGGGCTTGGACTATCAACCTACAAATCGACGACGAACATGAGAGGATCGACGACGAGCTCGCTGCTGCTCGCCGGACACGACAGGGACACACGAGCTAACCAGGTTCGGGCCACCATTGCGATGTAATACCCTACTCCTGCTTTGTGTTGGATTGTTCTCTGTGTGAGAGTTGTGCTCAAGGTACACGAGGTCTTGGGGAGAGAAAATGGCTCGATCCCCTTACATGGAGGCGGCCCTGCCCCCTTTGTAGTGCCTTGGTCCTCTTCCCCAAAAACAGAGGCGGGAAAGGGTGGCCAGAGGGCGGCAATTCAAAGGGGGGCACGAACTCAGTCCTATCCTGACAAAAGGTGGTCTCCGCCAGCTAAAGTAGTCTTCGTGATGCGCCGGTGGGCTCGGTGATGACCTTCGTCCTGTAGCGCGGATCCGTTCTGATCTTCTTGCACCAAAGGGTAAACACTTTGGGACTTGCTTTGGGGGAGGCGGGTTTCACTGCCTCCCTTATCACCAGAATAGAAACTGTCATGCCTTCCCCCTCTGTCCTTGCCATGACATCAGGGGGAATCACTTTTGCAGAGAGGGCCGTGTCCCGCGGCTCGCTCTGTACGGACTGCCTCACGAAGCTACCCCGTGAGGGAGGCCTCACGAGGCGCTTGGACCCGCCAAGTTGCCTCGGCACGGATTTGCCTCATGCAAGGGGCCCTACCCCTCGCGAGGCAAATCTCTTAAGGAAGGAAGGAGGGGGATATGTCTTCTCAGACCGGCCCACCGCCGCCTCCTAGTGCGTCCGGCAGACGGGTCGTGATACCCCTGGTCCCACTGGGCCGACAGACATGCATGGTTATGCATGGATTTAAGAGTCCGAATATGAGATATGTGGATGCACGGAGTGAAATATGAGGGACCGTCCGGATGCGTCCGCGGACATGCCAGGTGCGTCCGCGGACGTACAGGGACCGGATTTACCCAATCCGGCTGTAGATGCTCTTACGGTACGGCGGCTTCACGTGTAAGTTAGAGCATTTAAAGCCGGACCCCTCATACCCGCCTCAAACGCTCGGGCAGACCGCCCGGTCACTGCCCGATCACAAAAAATCGACCCAACGGACCCATCATACCCATCTCAAACGTCCGGACTGACCGGCACCCCTCATATCCATCTCAAATATGAGGACGATATGAGGGGTCGCGGACGCGCCCGGGCGCGCCCGGTCAGTCCGCCATGTAGGACGTGACCCCACCCCGGACCACCTTTTCAATTTTTTTATTCATTGTTTTCTTTCTCTCTCTTCTTCTTCACCAATCACGTGCAAGTGACCGGACATATGAGGAAAAATATGAGAGATGCAGCTGCACGGATGAAAAAGTAGGGGTTCAAAACGGACACTCCCGGTCACTGACCGGGCGTATCCGCCGGCGTTTGAGGGGCGGGATTTGCAAGTCGATGATCTTAGGGACCTTACTTAATGTTAGACGTGAACGAGGATGCCAAATTAATTCCTCAAGGGGTCACTGGACAAATTAAGTTCCTCGAGGGATCATTTAGTAAAGTAACACCCACAAGTAAGGGCACAGACGCACGAGGCCACGTCCCCTAGGCTTTCCCCTTCCGGCATCTGCTTTCCCCGTCTGCGCGCCTCGTTTCTTCCACCGCGCGCGCAGCGAATGCAGGCCATCAGCCAATCTGCCCCAGCCCGTGCAGCCAGCCCAACACAACACGGCCGCCTCCTTTCGTTTTCACAGCGCCACCCAGCCAAGCCAGCCTTTGACCACCGGTTCCCACTCCAACCTTCTTCCCTTGTAGTACTACCGTTGTACGCATGGCTTAAATATGCCGTCTCCGATGGACCAATTCAATACAATACTCGTGTTCTTTCAGTGTACAGGCCAGGGAGAACTTGAGCCTTGAGCTCCACGATAACCTCAGCCTCAGCGAGCCAGCATTGGGCGGGCGCAATGGCGGAGCAGCTGCCCACGGCCGGTTTCTTCGACCTGCGCGCGGCGGCGCCGTTCGTGGCGGCGGCGGTGGCGCTCTACTTCCTGGTCGAGCAGCTGTCCTACCTCCGCAAGAAGGCCCCCCTTCCTGGCCCGTCGCTCGTCGTGCCGTTCCTCGGCAGCGCCGTGCGCATGATCCGGGACCCGACGGGGTTCTGGGACGTGCAGGCGGCGCGGGCGAGGGAGTCTGGCGCCGGGCTCGCCGCCGACTTCCTTTTCGGCCGGTTCATCGTCTTCATCCGCGACTCCGAGCTGTCCCACCGCGTCTTCGCCAACGTCCGCCCCGACGCCTTCCACCTCATCGGCCACCCGTTCGGCAAGAAGCTCTTCGGCGACCACAACCTTATCTACATGTTCGGCGAGGACCACAAGGACCTGCGCCGCCGGATCACACCCAACTTCACGCCGCGCGCGCTCTCCACCTACGCCGCCATCCAGCAGCGCGTCATCCTGGCTCACCTCCGGAGGTGGCTCGACCAGAGCGCCGCCACCGGCGAGGCCATGCCGATACGGGTGCCCTGCCGCGACATGAACCTGGAGACCTCGCAGACGGTGTTCGTGGGGTCCTACCTCACCGAGAAGGCGAGGGAGAGGTTCGCCAAGGACTACGCCCTCTTCAACCTCGGCCTCATGACCGTCCCCGTTGACCTGCCCGGGTTCGCGTTCCGGCGCGCGAGGCTGGCCGTGGCGCGGCTTGTGCGCACGCTCGGGGAGTGCGCGCGGAAGAGCAAGGCGCGCATGCGAGCTGGTGGCGAGCCGGAGTGCCTGGTGGACTACTGGATGCAGGAGACGCTGCGGGAGATGGACGAGGCCGCAGCGGCGGGGCGGCCGCCGCCGGCGCACACCGATGACGAGGAGTTTGGGGGATTCCTTTTCGACTTCCTGTTCGCCGCCCAGGACGCGTCCACGTCCTCACTCTGCTGGGCAGTCTCCGCCCTAGACTCCCACCCGGACGTGCTCGCCCGCGTGCGCGCCGAGGTGGCCGCGGTCTGGTCGCCGGAGTCCGGCAAGCCCATCACCGCCGAGAAGATCCAGGGGATGAAGTACACCCAGGCGGTGGCGCGGGAGGTGGTCCGCTACCGCCCGCCGGCGACGCTGGTGACGCACGTCGCCGGCGAGCCGTTCCAGCTGACGGAGTGGTACACGGTGCCCAAGGGTGCCATCGTGTTCCCGTCGGTCTACGAGTCGTCGTTCCAGGGGTTCACCTCGCCGGACGCGTTCGACCCGGAGCGCTTCTTCTCGGAGGCGCGCAGGGAGGACGTGTCGTGCAAGCGCAACTTCCTGGCCTTCGGCGCCGGCGCTCACCAGTGCGTCGGGCAGCGGTACGCCCTGAACCACCTCGTGCTGTTCCTTGCGCTGTTCGTGTCCGTGGCCGACTTCCGGCGGGACAGGACGGCAGGATGCGACGAGCCGGTGTACATGCCTACCATCGTGCCCAGGGATGGTTGCGCCGTGTACATGGAGCAGCGCTGCGACACGTTCCCATCGTTCTGAGCTGGCCGTCCGCCTTGCCCCCTTCGCCCACAGAGTTTCCTCTGTCTCTATCTCGTCCCTTCCTCATTCGTTTATGTTTTCTATATTCTTCATCTGGTCAGGTCAATGTGATGATTGTTGTCTTGCGGCGGTTCGTCCATTCATCAGTTTATTATTTTGTTTGTCATTGGTTTGCTGGCCGGCTGGCCGCATGCATGATGTGCTGATATTGTATTAGGGTTAAACTAGCAGAGCCCGCGCGGCGGCACGCCGCGCCTGTCGATACGGTCCGGCTATATGAACTATATTTCTTATCACGTTAATGTAAGAAAATCAAAATAAGATTGATCCAACAACCATAATTATTATGTAAAGCACAACTTTATATTATGTGTCAGCTAGTACATACATGCAGTCTACGGGCTGGCCCACCAAAATCGTCACAGTAAGTTGTACCATATAACACATTAACCGCACGTCATCTAGGAGTACTTACAATCTTAAAATAGGAGTAATTACTCTATATAGACTACGTTTCTAGTCTCGGAAGATGGACACCCACTGTCATCCTCAATCAAGAACTTGAGACCACTACATGAAGTAACACGTGATACTGCAACATACAACTATCCACGTGAAAATACTGGCTCTCAACATACAACTGTCCATGTGAAAATACTGGCTCTCACAAATATACACATATCTTAGACAAAGACTGCCCTGGGCTCTTATTGATCGTTATAACATAGCACAACAGTCTACTTCATTGTAGTGGAGTTCCCTGCAGGATCGGTGCCTGTGACGACGTGGTAACTGGCCTTTACAAATTGTTACAGAGATATTATGTGACTATTTTTGTGCAGGAGTATATATTTTTTACTATTAATCCTTTTTTACTCCAGTTGTAGATTGTAGTATGGAAAGCGTAGATGTCCTTTGGATCACCTGTTCATTTGAGCCACTGTTCGCTAGTTGGATCTTGTGTTATTTTCTATATACTAAATAAAAAAATTTGGCAGAAAAAAGAGAGTTTTATTTCATAATAATAGGGTTACAATCAAGAAGCAGTAATTGTTATATACACGGGGGGGGGGGGGGGGGGGGGGGTCCTTGTCCAAGCCACACAGCCAAGTTACGACTATTTAAAGCCGGCCTATATATAATTTAATTGTTCAAAATACACAGTAAATAATTATGCACTCCAGGTCAATATAGCAATGTTTTATAAGTGAAATCCAGATATCTGGAATAACCAGCAGAGCAATAATGTAAGAGCAAATGCTAGCAAAATGTCCATAAGCAAAATGTACTAAACCTTTAAAAAAAATGCGTGGAAGCCTTTCCTTGAAATTCAGATCTTACATATTTAAAGCCAACCAATATATAAATTAATTGTTTAACATACACAATAAATAATTATGCACTCCACATCAATATAACAATGTTTTATAAGTAAAATCCAGATATCTGGAATAACCAGTGGAGCAAAATGTAAGAGCAAATGCTAGCAAAATGTCCATAAGGAAAATGTACTAAAGCTTACTAAATGCATGGAACCCTTTCCTTGAAATTCAGATCTTACATGCTGACCGATATATAAATTATTTGTTTAACAGATAAAATAAATAATTATGCACTCCAGGTCAGTATAACAATGTTTCATAAGTGAAATCCAGATATATGGAATAACCCAGTGGAGCAAAAATGCAAGAGCAAATGCTAGCAAAATGTCCATAAGAAAAATGCACTAAACCTTAAAAAAATGCATGGAAGCCTTTCCTTGAAATTCAGATCTTACATATTTAAAGCCGACCGATATATAAGTTAATTGTTTAACATACACAATAAATAATTATGCACTCCAGATCAATATAACAATGTTTTAAAAGTGAAATCCAGATATTTGGAATAGCCAGTGGAGCAAAAATGTAAGAGCAAATGCTAGCAAAATGTACTAAACATTAAAAAAAAAGGCATGGAACCCTTTCCGTGAAATTCAGATCTTACATACTCATGCATCATAGAGCAAGTTTAGATATCTTGAGACATGATCATACAATTGGGGTGAACAATCATCCAATCTAAATATGTTGAGACACAACAAGATTAAGATAAAAGCAAGAACACTGAACATTGATCGCCACATATGCACCATGTGACCAAACATGCTGTAATAATCTGTCACAATTTAGTAGAACCCTCTCAGATAAATGAAGCAAGCGAGGAAAACTTTGCTCCAACTCTGACTGGCATTAGCGAACAAAACTTAATTGAGAAGTAAGAATGTTCAAGCATGTAATATTTTGAATGCAACGCATGTCTGTTTATAACCTTTGTACGTGAATTAAAACTCAGAATTGGAGACGTCATAACAAAACTGAAAGGTAGAGGTGACCAGACACATGCGGAAAGGTAGAAGTTCAGGTGTGATTTTCCTTCTCCCCCGGAGAACCTCTCAACCTTTCTTTAAGGAAATGACCAAGTATAATTGGTTTTTGAAATACAGTAGCTAACATAAATTAACAGGACACCAGAAGATTGAAACAGACTGGTTGATGCGTCCAACCATAACTAAACTTGTTCTTGTTTTTTGAGCTGTTAGCATATACTGTATCTTCAAATTCACTTCCCATCAAAGGCTTGTTGAACAAATCCTTTTGAAAACGTACCTGTTCAGTGAACACAACAGGAAAAGTATTGTTGGTATCTCTTATCCACAAACTGGATTTTGTACTGTACTCCTCTGTAAGCTCATATAAGATCGTTTAGATCACCAAATAGTTCTCTTTTACATTCTAAAAGTTCTCTTGTACATCTAGTGACTGGGAAGACACACGATTTTTCCGACGGCCTGCAAGCAAAAGACCCAGGAAGACATGTGATTTTTCCAACGGCCTGGGAGGCAACAGGGAAGCAGCGGTGAGTATGCGCATCAGCCATATTGGCAATGGTGGTAGCAAATGGGCTGTTCAAGTATGTACCAGTGCACAACATGCCACTTTCTGTAATTAGATCTTAGTCTTTTGGTTCCTTAGAAGCACAAAAAGATGCCATGTGGCCTGAAGAAAACAATCAACAATACAATTATAGAAAAAAAAAGAAGTGAAAATAACTCTTA
Source organism: Elymus sibiricus (assembly GCA_039707655.1). Classification (NCBI taxonomy): domain Eukaryota; kingdom Viridiplantae; phylum Streptophyta; class Magnoliopsida; order Poales; family Poaceae; genus Elymus; species Elymus sibiricus. Next base: position 130,812,799 of record CM077667.1, read on the forward strand.
ACATGTACCTCTGGTTTATGAGATTGGATTTTCAGCTCCCGGGTGCCTAGACACCCTTTATGAACAGTAAAATCAAAAAAAAATAGAAAACAAAATCAAAAAAATCTGAAACTTTACAGCATCAAAGATGATCAAACTTTATATCTGCGTGCAAGTTTTCATGCCAAAATATCATGTAGAGAAAGGTTTATTCTTCTGTTTAAGATACCAGGTAATTGCTGATAGGAAAACCTACTACATCACCCATGATTCAGACTCTCCTAATCTCCTTCAAAGATTTTGCAAGGTACCAAACCTACTTCACAACAACATTAATGTTTGCATTAGACTTCACACCAACTTCTCCAAAATACTGTTACAAAATATCAACTTCTTATGGTTTGCAAGACAATTAAAAAATCTCATGTTGGAATTTGCTTCAGAAGAATACCAAGACAGGCCCATGTTCTAGGTCTTTTAGACTTCTACACTCCAGGGTAGGCTCCTCAATGTGTATCATCACTCTAGATTACACATAATTTGACATTGTAATCCTGAATGTTGAAAAATCAGTACATTGGATAACAATTCTGTTGAAGCTATATTTTTCATTAAAAAGCATTTTACAACAAAATTCCACTATGGCAGACCTAGTACTACCTCTGTAATGACCCCAAATAGCTGTTGCGACCTTAAACAACTTGCATTTGATGATCATTTGGCTGGTTATGAGTCTATGACAACGTGCTATACTATAAAATAGGAAATATATAGTTATACCTCTGGACCACATATGGCAGTTTATATCAATACTTTTGACTGAAATAAGGAAAACTAACAGTCAATGGAAGTTACTCTGGGGATTATTCAACTATTATAATGGTAGCAGAAGAGTGAGCGACAAATCCGGTGCAGGTAGCCACCCTAGAAATAAGGAATAGAATTTTCATGTACACGGTTCATCAACTTTGCAAGAAATTGCAGTGTTCTCTTGTGCAAAAATGTGCTTTATGAATGCTTTATGATAATAAATAGCTAAAATTTGAGATGAAAGCAGTTCTACTCTGCAAGTGTATTGTGCTCGTACTCTAGGTGAAGCCATAAAAATAGCAATGTGAAGAAAGAAACATGAATAAGAGAACAATTATTTTTCCTGCAGCAACATCAAGTGAAAGTTCACATCAAAAAGAGAGGAAGATATCGTCTGAACTCCAATTTAGAGCCGCGACAAAACAATGGTCAATGTAGCAAAAGAATTCAGAGCTGTACATATTCATCTTGTGCTCGGCAGTATTCAGCATGCGTCGATCTTGTGCTCGCCGCTTGCGCTTCTCCACCGCCGCTTGTGTCGACTGCTATCTGCGGCAAACTTTCCCGCAAAAAGGTGCACGTGCAGGCATGGCACAGCAGCTCACTCCACATTCTCCCCCAGCCACGCTCCCTACGGTACGCCGTCCATCGTTGTCGCAGCAGTGGGTGCCACTACCGCATTCGTGCTCCCCAAACGGGCGTCTTACTACGTCCCGAGCAGACACCGTGGCCCGTCCAAGGGGATTCCCAAGAGCCAGGCACCGCAAAGAAGGCGACGGGGAGGAGACCTCAGGCAGCGGCAGTGCATCACCGACGGTCAGGGCGCAGCAGCGAGGGCGGGTCGCACGTGAAGCCGAGCGGCGGGCTGAAGGGGAGGAGGCCAGCGAACGTGCAGCCTCCGGTGGCGACCACCATCATGCGGCAAAGGCCACGCGCGAGGCGGCAGCGCTGGCTGCAGGAGAGCCTCCTGATGGTGAAGGAGTCAAGGGACTCGAAGGAGGACTTCCTGGAGAGCATGGCGGAGATGATCACGGGGCCTCGAGGAGCTGCTCGCGCGCTAGCTCGCCCTCAACGCCGCCGAGCACGACCGCGCCCACGCTCCGGTGCGCGGATGTAGCTGCGGGCATCCTCATGGCTGATTGCTGCGGCAATGGGCAGCCATCAATTCATTTGCCGGGAGGACGGGAGTGGTCGCATGCTCGCAGCCTGGATCGGGAGATGCACACGGAAGGGAGTCTTTATAGGAGTCAGAGGAGAATACGTCGTGCATCCCCAACAGCCGAGAAGAGCGGCCTCCAGAAAATAAGGGCATGTACAATGGTGCTATCTTAGGAGTGCCACGTAGGATAAATGTTGAGGTGAAAGAGAGAGAAATCACAAGAAAAAGCTTGTCTTCTCTTATTTAAGAGATGATCTCTTAGCACAATATGTCTCACCATATTTTTAGGAATAACTAATTATTGAAGATAAGGCCAAGATATAACCATTGTAGACATGCTTTTTTTGTCATCTCTAAACTACATGCAAGGCTTAAGATAAGACTGTCTTATCAACCATTGTACATGCTTGCGTGCTCATCTTTCGTAAGAACACGAATCCGAACATCTACGTGGCGACGGTAAAACAGGACAACACAACAGAGACCCACAACGAATACATGCACAGCTCCAGAAACGTTCACCAATTCCCACACGCCAACGGAACCAGTCAACCGACACATGCACAACGCGACGGCAGGACAAAGAGAATGTTGCGGATCACCAAAAAAATCGCTCGAGAGACCCCAGAACATACACAGTCATATCCAACACGTTAAGAAAATTTACACGGAATGGCTAGATCCACATGCAGATTCTACCCTGCCACGTACCAAATTAATGCACGTGTCCACCATCGGTTGGCTGACCTTGGCTGTGGAAAAACCCAATTAAACCACGTAAAAGAGAGCTAGTTGGAAATAGGGGTTGGGGTATTGGCCATGTCTGAACTATGAAATGGAATTGCACAATTGGACTATTGGTTTGACTGTTTCTAGTCTTGGTCTCCTGTTTGGATAACTCATGGTGCAAATAAACATACTCCCTCTTTTATAATGTAGAGCTTATATATTTTTTGAAAAATTAAATCTAAACTTTAACAAAGTTTGTGGAGAAAAACATTTTATCTATAAATGTTGAACATATTCATTAAATTCACCATAATTCATATTTTATATATTTGGTGTTCTCATTTTACAGTGAAAATTGACATGTAGCATTTTTTTTGCCGTGCGTTCAATTGGGACATGACGTAAAGGTCTTAGATTTTTAGGGTCATCAGATTTATATTAAAATCAATAAATAAAGGTCTATGTTATGAGAAGACACTACCCATTATAAAAGCAATAACATACTACATACTCCTTCCATTCCATAATATAAGAGCGTTTTTGGTACAACGGATGGAGTAGTCTAGTAACAAATGGATGTTACTAGTATAAGTTACTCATCAATATGACACCTAAAGTTAAATCACGTTGGGTTGCATTTTTTCTTTTGAAAACATAGTAACAACATGAACATCATGCTCCTACGAGCACACAAGTTGATGAACATGACATATCGTTAACGAATTGCAAAAAATCAAAATAAATTCATAAAATATGATCACCTATGTCATGCCTATAACCAAGCTTCTAAATCTAAGCCGATATGACCGGTATATAGGCTGATATATCATTTTTGGAGCTCTACCGATATAGACATAACATATCATTTTGTAAATATCATTTTCACACATATCAGCCGATATGGGCCGAGATATCGGCACATAGACCCGATATGTCCACTCATATAGACCGATACATAGATGATCAAAATTCTCTATAAGAAAGCCATGAAAATAAGATTATGCATTTACAACTACATCATATTACCACACTCACGCATGATGTTTTATACATACGAATATAGAACATACTCCCTCCATCCACATATATAGGGCCTAATACATTTTTCGAAGTAGCTTTTGACCAATGATAAATTATTAGTATATGAGATGTACGGTATAAAAATTGTATCATTGGAAACTCCTTTCACATACGAATTCGGTAGTATGCATTGTGTAACATGCATGTATATTATTGTGCTAACTCCCCATCAAAGGTAACCTCGAAAAACATACTAGACCCTATATATGTGGATGGAGGGAGTGATGTTTTTAATTTTATAGTAATGATTTTGTGAATAATTATTAATAGTATCTTAATTAACAAGTTAACAAACTAGGAATCTAAAATTGTTATCATACATTTTCTTTAACTAAAAAACATGTTTTGAGTAAGAATAATGAAAAAAAATCCAGATATGTTTTCTCCGATATATCTACATATCGTTCAATATATCACGCGATATCCAACATTCGATATGTCAAAACAAACCGATATGAATCCGATATCCGATATTTTGAACCTTGCCTATAACGCGCAGTTATGTGAGTGGGTTTCACCACAAGAATTCTAGCGATTTAAGAAAAAGGAAAATGTGAACTCCAGGATACTAGTATCCGGAGTCAACACCTTAGAAAAAATGAGTCTTGGGAAAATAACTCGCTATATCATGCTATAATGCCCCTAATAACATGGTACTTCGTGTTGGAAAATAACTCGCTAAACACTGTGAAATGTCTCACTACTAGCATGTTAGAGTGCGATATTGCACGCTAATAGCAGATTATGTTATGGTAGCACTATGTTATGGTAGCACGTCATTTTTTCACTAAGCTTCACACAAAACCAACATCCCAAACTAACCTGTGCACATCATATCCACACGCACAAGCTTCCAAAGCGCAAATTCTGCATGCGCTTGACTCAGAATGTATGTACCTTTGGAGGCATCGTTCTCAAGCACTCTCTTGTTACGTTCTAGCCAGATGAAGCGAAACGATGATGCGTGAGTTAATCTAAGCGTGTTGATTTTTTAGATTGGCTATAAAGATGGCGTGCCACCAATCACATAACGTGATGGGAGACATCTGAAAGGACGTGAATGTCGCCTAGAGGGGGAGGGTAGAATAGACGCTTTAAAATGATTACAGTTTAGGCTTGAACAAATGCGAAATAAAACTAGCATTTAATTTGTAAAGCACAAAACCTAAAACAACTAGGCTCACCTATATGCACCAACAACTTATGCTAAGTAAGATAAACAACTAAGTGATATCAAGATATATAACAAGAAACAATATGGCTATCGCAAAGTAAAGTGCATAAGTAAAGGACTCGGGTAAGAGATAAGCGAGGCACGCGGAGACGACGATGTATCCCGAAGTTCACACCCTTGCGGATGCTAATATCCGTTTGGAGCGGTGTGGAGGCACAATGCTCCCCAAGAAGCCACTAGGGACACCGTAATCTATTCATGCCCTCGCACAATGCAAGATACCGTGATTCCACTAAGGGGCCCTTGAGGGCGGTCACTGAAGCCGTACAAATGGCAACACTTGGGGGCGATCACCGTACCCGTACACTTTGGTAACCCTTGGGGGCGGTCACCGGAACCCATACAAATTGCTCAGGGCAATCTCTACAACCTAATTAGAGACCCCGAAGCTTGCCCGGTGCTTTAGATCATAATGATTGAGCTCCGAGGCACCATCATCCGTCTAGGGAGCCAAAGCACCTAAGAGGAATAAGCTCTGGGGTACCAAGCACCCAAGAGTAATATGCTACTCAACTTTTCACTTCCACGTATCACCGTGGAGAACTCAAACCGATGCAACTAATGCAATGGCAAGAACACAGGAAGTGGTCAAGTCCCTCACTCCCAAATCCCACCACAATAACAAAAACTATGGAGGGATATGAGAGGAAGAGCAAGGAGCTCACAAAGAAGTTCAAGATCTAGATCCAAGGGGTTCCCCTCACATAGAGGAGAAAGTGATTGGTGGAAATGTAGATCTAGATCTCCTCTCTCTTTTCCCTCAAGAACTAGCAAGAATCATTGGAGGGATTGAGAGTTAGCAAGCTCGAAGAAGGTCAACAATGGGGGAAAAACACGAGTTCAAGAGATAAGATCCATTGGGGAAGAAGACCCCCTTTTATAGGAAGGGAAAAATCCAACCGTTACCCCCTGAGCCCGCACACAAGCGGTACTACCGCTCATGAGAGCAGTACTACCGCTTGGGCGGCAGAGCGAGCCACACAGTGCAATGACACGAGGCCAACAGAAGGTAGTGCCGCCAGAGCGGTACTACCGCTCTCCCCAGCCGTTCTACCGCTGGGGTTGCAGTGTAGCAGCCCTACGGACATAGAGAGGAAGTAGGAGCGGAGGCAGTTCCGCGTGAGCGGTACTACCACAGCCCAGAGCGGTACTACCGCAGATAATAGGTAGTATCGCTTCCTACTGCCGCTCAAAGTTCATTGAGGGTTCCAGGCCCAGAAAGAAGGGCGGTAGTGGCGCGGTAGTAACAGGCGGTACTATCGCTTGGGAGTGGTACTACCACACCGTACTACCGGCCAGAAACCGCTCAGTCCAACACGAAAAATGTCGAGACACCGAAGCCAGCGGTATAGCGCGCGACACTGGGCAGGGGCACTACCGCTGCCCAGAGCAGTACTACCACAGATAAGAGGTAGTACCGCTGCCTTGTGCGATACTTCCGCTTGGTTCCTTCCGGACCAGAACAAAGAAACCGGATGAATGCAGGAACACCAGAACTGCCATAACTTCTGCAGATGAGCTCTGAATTGAGCAAACTCAAGCTTTTCGGATAGAGGATGACAAGAGCTATCCAAGAATGGCAAAAACTGGCAAAAATTCCAACATCGAAAAACTCAAGCTTATATTAAGGAGAGACAGTATGAAAATACCAATGATATAGAGATGTGAGACCTCTATGAATGAAGAACCAGAAAAACGCCAACATCGAAAACATCATAGAAGATGCATATGAACTCTGTTTTCGATGAACTCGAGCTTGTCATGAAGATGACCATAAGCTCCAAAACTCCCAAAGCGAAAAGCCAAACAAGGACCAAGAAAGATGATGCAAGGATGCAAATGGTTTGAGCTCTCAACGAATGATACGATCAAGCTACTCACTTGAGAGCCCCCCTTGATAGTACGACAATAGATCCTATAACCCGGTCTCCCAACTACCACCATGAGACCGGTAAAATAGAAAGCCCATCAAGGGCAAACCTATACCTTGCACATGGTCCACTTGAGCCAGATGATAATGATCTTGTCCTCCTCAAGATGGACCACCTTTCTTAATTGCACCGACTCGATGAAGACTAGTAGATTGCTCCCCCATACTCCATTATGGGTGATCCACTCTTCAGCACATCTTCACAAGTCCATTGACACCACAATGGACAGCAAGCTTCAAGCATGATCTCTTCATGATGCTTGTCTTGAACTTGCACACTGCAACCTTGATGACGATCACCACTTGATGTCATCCTCCATGGGTTGTATGGGATCTTCCTTTTGATGCATGCCCATGGAAACATACCTAACCCTACAAAGAACACTCACAAAGATCATGGGTTAGTACACAAAGCGTAATGGACAATACTTACCATACCATGAGATCACTTGATCCCACTTGGTACATCTTCTACGCTTTGCATGTTGATCAACTTGAATTACTCTCTGCCTTAGTCTTGATCAACCTTGTATCTTATCTTCTCTACATAAAGACGATGTCTTGAAGGTAAACATGAATGTTCTCACAATCTTCTTCTTCAAGATATGCTTGCAATAAGCTCAACTCTCACATGACCAATCTTTGGATAAATCCTTGAATACCACCTTGGTCATCACATAAACTCCATGAAACCAACAAATGGACTCCAAGAGATGCCTATGGACAAATCCTTCGAATATAAATCAAGGCGACCATTAGTCCATAGGGATGCCATCAATTAACAAAACCACACGTGGAGAAATGTGCTCTAAGAACATACACATGAAGCGATGGAGCCAATAAGGGAGCAGAACAGAGAAACGAACATCCCTTAAGAATGGGTGCCGGAGAAGCATGTGCTCGAGATTCTCTGAAGCTTGGTCTTATAGCTTGCGATAGGCGGGATGCAGAAGTAAGACATGTGCATGATTGTGTAAGCAATCAAAGTTAAATTTCAAAGAGCAAAACGGCAAAAGGAGACGAACATGTCTCATAGAGGAGAGTGTTGTTCTTATCCATGATCGCCATGGAGGAACTCTAGGTGCTTGGTACCGGCTAAACTCGAAAGCTATGACTCTTCTAATCGCCACCATGATGTTACGCACATGCATGTTCTTTTGGTTGAAAGTCCTTCCATTTTTCTCTAGCCAGATCTTCAAGAGATTAGCACCAATAAAGATCTTATTTGCTTGACGACTTTTTCATTTAGAATGATGGAGTTCTATGCGGCACTCACAGGAGCCACAACTCCTTCGAGCATAGTCAGAATGTCTTCAGTTACTAAGCTCCCACGAAAAGGGAGCTCCTAGTGCGTTGGGGCAGTGGGTGTTGCTTGTGGCATCACATGTCATCTGTTCTATCGCACTTTTCTTTGCCAGGGTCACGTGTTGAGGCTTCATGTAACTTGGCGGGCTGTTTTGCATGGCTACATGTCGATTGCGGGGTGGCCTATCCTATGAGGCCCTCCTGGCGTGATGTCTATTAGATGCGTCATAGTTCATTGTCAGTGGGGAAACGTAAATCGATGGCCAGAAACACATGCGTTGCGGTGGCGGAGACTACAAGTTCTCATTGATACGTGGAACGAGATGAGTACTTCCGTGCGTCGGAATATCTTCATTTTCTATTCTGTTTGTGTACTTCACGTGAGAGCCAAAAGACTCCAGCAGATCAAACACCGCTTCTTGTCCTAATCTTTATTGGTCGGGCTAAGTAATGAAAAACTTGAGTTATTTTCTTGTTAAAGACGTTTGTCTACTTCCTGTTGTGTTGGTTTCATTGGTTGGTAGACAACGAGGATGAAAAGTCTTGTTAAGGGCGTCTTCGACCGGACATGGCAACGATGGTGTGAGAACGTTTACTCCTTCTTGAAGGTGTTGTTGTGGAAAAATCGACTTAGTCGTAGTTTTTTAATATATTGTATGTAACGGTTCCCCAATGGTTGTATTTGTTATGATGCAGAAACCAAGGGTTTCAAGCTCTTTTTATCGAAAAAAAACTAACACGATGTGTAAGTTCTTCAGTTCCATGAAGACAGATAATTAAGTTAACAACTTCTTTCTTGCAAATAATCATGTCGTTCTCGTCAATCTATACCTGCTAATAAAGAAAATATGTATTCTAGGATTGTCATGTTATCTTATAGAAAAGCCCCTGATGTTTCTGTAATCAATTTGCATTCCAGTTTTAAGTCAGATTTTCGCTTTGCATAAACCCCCTGATGTTTCTGGTACAACTTGCGGGACATTTTTAAGTCAGAGTTTTGTTTTTGCAAGAAACACCCCAATAATTGCATTAATCAACGTGCAATACATATCAAATGATTTTTAAAATAGACAGATCTTTCAAACCCTAGCTCCAACTTTAACATGTTATATATGAAATTTTGATTAGAAAAATGTGTAGAATATGAATATGATATTATTTTATCTATTAACCATTTAAAAAAATTATTAAGGGTGCGACCTTAATCAATAGAGAATGATCCATTTTTCTTTCATATCGGTGCCGATCTGGCTTAAAAATGTACACCTCAGCAAAACCATGATTGGAGATGACATAAACCATCTATAACCAAGCATGTATGCCTTGCCAAAACCTCACAGGAAAAAAACAAATTTGTCATGCTATCCTGAGAGAGATGCCTTAGAATTGACAATATTTAAACACGTTGTCATTGTGTGAGCATTGAGGCCAACATTTAAAGTAGAAGTTCCATTCGGTCCGAGTGCCTAGTGACCACTCTATGTAGAGGAGGACTCACATTGGCATTGAGGATTCCCCCTCCCTTCCCTGCGTCATTCCCGCGGGCGACCGGGGGAAACCCTAGCGCCGCCGCCTCTCGCTCCCCCTCTCCGGACTCTCCTCCCCCATCGTGGCCTCAACGAGCCGTCGAGCAAAGCTCGGTCGGCGTGGGTGGCGGCGGGGCGCTTCTTCCTCTCAGCGCGTGCGGCGCGCAAGGGTGCCAGGCCGCCGCGGGGCCCGGCTGCGCAATGGCGGGCGTTTGGGGCGGCCAGTCCTCTGCCTCGCGGTGGTGTGGCGATGCTCTGGGGCTCCGACGACGCGTGGAGGCTGCGAGCGGCTTCTCTTCGGGTGGGGCGCACGGTCAGTCGCGTTTAGATCAAGCCGAGTCTGGCGCTGGCGACCCGTCGGCTGGCCGGGGCTGCAGGCAACAAGGCTCATGACCATGTCCTCCCTGGTGCTGGCTGGGGTAGGGTAGGCATGGTGGCGATGGTGGTGGTGCAGCGGATGGCTGCGTCAGTGGTCTGTGTTGCGCCTGGGTGCCGAGGGCTCCGGTTGGCTTGGGTTGCGGTCGGCTGGGACCTCCTTGCGTCTCAGCGGAGGTAACAACGGCGTGGTGGTTGTGGTGGCGGTGCGGACCGGGGTATGCCTCAGGAGGCCTGGTGGGGCTTTCGGGGCAACCGTCGGGTGGCGCGGGCTGCGGGACGATTTGGGCCGCGGTCGACAGCCTCCTCCATGCCTCAGGGTGGGTTGTGTGCATTGCAGTGGTGGTGGCGCTTGCCGGCAACTTCGGATGTCGGTGACAATCTTCGACCACGGGCACGTGACGGTTGGGTGGTGTAGGTTGGAGCGGCGGCCCTTGCGGGGAGCTGACAGAGTTGGGTGGTTGGCGGCCGGAGGTACCGGCTACCACGGGGTGGCCAGAGATGCCGGATGCCATGGGGTCCCTCTGTCTGGATATGGAGTTGCTGGATCTGATGGGGCGACCCCCTCCTCTCCAGGTAGCGCCCGTTGGTAGTTGGCCGACGACGCAGGCTGGCCACCAGTGTTGGGGTTTGACTTGGTCCCCGTGTTGCGAGCTGGTTGTTCCCATGCGCTTGCCTTTGCCGTTTCTCTTCCCATGTCTAGGTAGAGGATCGTGCTAGGTGGGGAGGTGGCCTTGTGTTGTGGCGTCAGTGTTGAGTTGTCGGAGGATGTTGGGGCGACGGCTCCGGATGACAGTCCCACGGCAGGCTTTCTGGCAAGCCTCATGGTGATGGTGGTGCCTACTCCCTTGGTTGTGTGGGTGGCATGGAGGTAGGGGTGGATGGCTCTGGCAGGCTCTGGTCGTGCCCGAATTTGGCGTGGTGGCCTGACTCTCGTTGCAGGAGTGGCAGGGGCACCTCCTGGTGGTATTGGCGAGTACCCGGGCGAAAGGTTCGCGCTTGGCGCCAGCGATGACGCCGCCCGTGGGTGTCGTTTCCTTCTTGAAGGCATAGTCGTGGGTCTTGTTCATGTGTCAGGGCTCCGGGTGAAAAACCTTGTCTGTTCTCAGACTCGACAGCGAGGACGCATCGCGCCGTCACCCTCCTGGAGGCGTTGTCGTGGAGTTTTGGTGTCGTCGGTTGGTCCTTGGCAAGGTGTTAGGCTAGCTTTAATTTCTTGTTGTATCTTTCGATCCGTTTTGTAAGAGAGTCATCTCATCATATCGTATTGTTCGACCGTGTACTGTTTGTTATTGTTGCTTTATATATACTAGTAGAATACCCGTGCGTTGCCACGTGCTCTTGAAATATCTTTTAGAGTTATACAATTCTAATGCATGTGAATTTTCACACGTAGAGACAATATAACACGAGCACAATTGCTTAATAATTGAAGTCCAATTCATTTGCAATGTAAATCCATAACAAAAAGACAAATTGACGACGTGTCCGTGTAACAATTTGAGCGACGATCCAACTAAAATCCATTGCAAATTATTAAGATCTACTTGATGTGCTTAAGTAATTCTTGCACAATATCAGGAAAGTTGTCTTTAGCTTCATTCCCATGATGTTGTAGCAAGTATAATAAGAATTGCTTCCTTAACTCATACCCATCCTGCACAAGAAATATATGCAGTTAGCATGAATATTTCACGTCGAATGTCTTAAAATGTGTAACGGACAATACTCACTGTGCAAACCGGCTTGACCAATTCTTTACCGTTCCACCAGAGCATAAAATGAAAAACAAAAAAGCCAGACACATCCATGCAATTTCCTAAATTTATATTATATACAATATAGTGATAACAAAAAAGAAATGTTTGTATTATGAATTTATTACCCGTCTGTGCTCGTTGGAATATTAGACGGAAATAAACGTTGCCATTTAGATATATCGGAATTCCAGCCGGGTTGCTTTATTTCGAGTGCTTCTTTGAATTCCCTCACAAAACCTTTTAACTTCACTACATGCCTCAATGTTTTATTCTCTGACGACTGTGATGTATGAATAAGATCCATAATGTATACACGATGTGCCTCTTAGTCGATGACGTACAAAATGTATCGGCCAATGGTTGCATACGGAAGATAAATCTACAGGTGGTAGAAATTAGCAACAACAATAAACCATGACAACAATAGCCAAAATACCTTACTTACCATGTTGCACGATGAGATGTTCTTGTCTATCCCAGGCCAGCAAACAATGTTGCCAACGTCTGAATAGTTTCCTCGCAGAACTTTTGATCTTGTGTTGACTCTAGCATCATGGACCGAGTAAAAAAGAACTATTGTTTCAACATGTTGATACTAATGATACTAAATGAAGAATTATGATAACTTACACAAAAACACAGATCCATGTAGTATATAGGAGGATCTGTGAACAATACTCCCTCATCACATGCGAGTATACGCACGGCGATGTTGAAACAATCCGTGTCCATACTTTGCTCCATTTTAAGTATGACATGAAGTTTTTTGAGACTTAAACACATTGGATGCGGTGTCAAGATTCGTATCCATTCCTTCCTGAAAATTGATGGTAAGAATAATAATGTATACTTGTGTATTGCATAATTATAAATATAGATGATGCTTACTCCAAACACTCAGCATCAGCATCATTGATCAACATGATGCAGTTGCATAGCCCAACAAGTAAACAACGTTGGTTAGTGGGCATGATGGGGATTGGGGTAGGACGTTTGTCTTCGAATCCGTCATGTGGATTATCCAAGATCTCAAGATCTGAATTAGGTAAGACCGCCTCATCGTCAGATTGGCAGTATAACGGGCATCCTTTTAGCTTATTCAGTTCTGAATCAAGCAAAATGACAACTAATTTTGGTCGAAAGTATTTCATATCCTCCGGAAAAATATTAAAAAAATCAAATTTGGTATCACATTTTGAGATTAAATATAATGAGATAATGTATACAAAGAATGATTAGATATACACACCTCTTCACGTGTTGTTTCAGTCATGTCTGTCATTGTTACATAGTGTGTATGTCAGAACTCATTTTATACTGCATCATATAACAAAAGTGGAATTTAAAATATAAATGATATTTATAGCATCATATATAAATATATATTATATAATAAAAATAGAAGTAAAACTAACACATCTGTTTTAAATTGTAAAAAAAAGCGATTTTTCCTTTTTACACCTAACTTTTTTTGGAAAGGTGTTCACCTAACTTATCACTACAGCCTACGGCCTCATGTTAAAAAAACCTTACCTACCACTCGACTCCTCTCCCTCCACTCGTCTTCCCACCGCGTCGCCCCCATCCTCCTCTCCCCCGCGCCGCCGGCCTCCGCCCTCACCCCCACAACCGCCAGAACCGGTGACCTCGCCTCCCACCGCCGTCCCATCTCAACCCCTCCCCTGAGCTACCAGATCCGCCCACATCGGTACACGCTTGTGCTAGCATGGCCGCGGCTCAACGAGGTCGTGCTCGACCCCGCCGGCGTCGAGCCCTTCGCACGCGCCCACACCGACGTCCCCGCCTACGCCTACTACGGCCTGGATCGGGAGGCGAACGAGGTGGTGCTCCGAGCCATGACCGGCTTGTTGGATCCGTTCCTCTAGGTGCTGCTGGACGGGTACTACCCCAGCAGAGGGTTCGAGGGCGTGGCCATGCTCGTCGACGTCGGCGTCAGCTCCGGCGCCTGCCTCAAGATGATCATGTGCAGGGTGCCCACCAACCGCCAGGGAGTCAACTTCGACCTGCCGGACGTTGTCGCGGCCGAGCCTCCCATCGCTGGTGAGAACATCGATCCCCCAATCCCCTAGCCTACCTACCTGCGATGTGTCATCCTTGTCCCTGCATTGTGTTTGAAAGCAAAGTAATGCAAAACTTAAATTATTGAAAAACCACAATATTTTAGGTTGTAGGTACATAATACCACAATTTGTCCATACCAAGATATTTTAGAGTATTGAGACGCAGTTGAGGTTGTTCTCTACGCCAGGTAGGATCAGATGCATGTGGTTGATTTAATGAACATAAGTTGCGACACGATCTTGATCAATCGTGTGCCTTCTGGTTAAATTAATCGAGCCATTTAAAGCTGGCAGATCGACCTGTTAATAGTTGATAGACATGCAAATTATTAGTCAGTCTGCTACAGATCCTAGCATTTAGGTGAGGATTGGTAGACGCTAATTAGTCCTGACATGTAGTTGAGTCAGTTTCAACTTTCAACCATCGTAACTATCATCAAAACTATAGTAAAAATACATCGGCCAAACACATGGGCAGTTTTGCTAAAACTGAGAAAAAACATCATTTTAAGAAATTGAAGTATTCCTTGCCCTCGCATCAGAATACCGTGGTGTTCAATTACGATGGTTTTTTGAAATCTGTGTGACCAAACTAAACCTGAACTGTTTGATTATTCTGAAGCCAGGATCGGCAAGAGTGTGTTACAAATCCAGCTAACAAAAAATGTACCAAAAACTGTGCCTATCATTTCATTTTTAGCATCTTTTTCTCTCTGTTCCGTTTAGAAAAAAGAGGCCCGGACCTCTTTTTCAGAAACAACAAAAAGACCATAGTTTTTGGATACTACAGTTTACAAAACTTCCATTTTTTTTGCTTCATCCAAATATCTCAAATTATTTAATACCAAAGTTTTTCAGAAACCATGGTATTTCTAAAACCCCGCAAAAATAGATAATTGCTTGCCTCCTCAAGGTCATCTCTTCACCCCTCGCATCCTTTGGCTTGCTGCACGGCTAACCCGTGCGTTGCTACAGATCGCAAAGCAGATAATCTGTGTTGCCATGTTGACAATACAGGTAAATGAACCCAATAGATAATTAAGTGACATGGATAAGTAGACGATGAAAGTGAGCGCGATGAGCTGCGTTCTTCCTCATCTCTGCACCTAAATAGATATTTCTAACATAGTTACACCTACTATGGATTGTGCAAAAGAAATGCCGCAGCATGCTGCGCCGGTCATCCCTCTAAACCATGCCACTATATTTGGTGCCCAAGATCTTACGCCCTAACATTATTAATCCTCCGCCCCTCCTCTGCAGATGACAACCTGCTTCTACCACTATTTTTCTTGGTTCTCCCGCGACTACTACTTATTTTCTTGTTTTTCCCGCCATTGCTTTTTTCTTTGTCCACCATGTTCACCCACCCACCTCTCCCTGCCTAACCACCACCGCCCTACAACTAGCAGGTGCTATTACATGCCGTCCCCTGCTCTAGTGGCCACCTTGCAGCTAGCAGGTGCTATCGCATGCCACCCCCTGCTGGAGTCGCCACCCCCCATCGCCACGACCACCAAGCATCCCTCTAAACCTTGCCACCATCTCCGATGCATGCGACCTCCCTCATCCCACATTCGAGTCTATTAACCCCTTTCCTCCCATCCAACAACGACAATCCTCTACTGCTACTATTCTTCTTCTTCCTGTTGTAGCTACCTTTTATCTTCGTCCACCCTATTGACCTACCCACCTTTCACGACCATCTGTGGTAAGCAAGTGCCATCACGTGCTGCCTCGTCACCCCCCTACTCAAGTCGTCACCTTCGCCACCGGCCAGCCCTTTAGACCATGACACTATCTCTCGCGCCCGCGACCTCCCGCACCCCACACTCGAGTATGTTCACCCTACCTCTCCTTCGCGGGCGACGACTTGGTAAGCCGCATCACCTTCACCTCTAGTGAGGTCCTGATGAGACGTCACCAATGATGTCATGGCCTACCCATCCAGGACTCGAGGTTGCGTGTGCATTGCTACCTGAAAAAAACTCTACTTTTGATTGGTCTCATCTAAAGCAAAGCACGTTCCAAAATCATCTTGATAAACGTCATCTTTTTCAAGCCTGCTCCAAACAAATCTCCATAAATCATGTACCAAGTACCAACAATATCCAAGCACGTTCTCCCCAAAGTAGTTATAACACTTCTCTACAAAAATATCCAAGTACCAACAACACATGTTTAACCATATTAAAAATTTGTCCTTAAGCTAATAATTGAGAAGTCTTAATTCCAAACTAAAAACAAATGCATATCAAACTGAAAACAAATGCATATCCATCTGTAGTTTAAATAAACTACGTGGTCAAATTGTAAAATGTTGATAGCAGGTTTCAAACTTTACCACCTTAGCTTTGAAGTTCAGACTTAATGAATCTACACTTTAGTTAGCATGGCCTTATATCTTGAATTATGGTAGCAAAAGCACATTTCGCATAAAGTGATGGATTTCACCTTTGAAAAACATACAAAAGTAGTAGAATAGGACTTGTGTTGAAGTAAGACTAAGAGTGAGAATTTGAACAACAACGCTCAAGGTGATGATGCAAGAAGCCCTCGAATATAATAAAGTTAATCTTCACTACTTATGTCAGAAGAAACAAAAGAATTAAACTTTCCGTTATCTCCTATGAATTTAAGGGCCAAAAGGGTTATGAAAATGTAGGTACAATAGGACATAGAATATGAAAACAGGAAAGGCATCATCAACAACGAGAGTGAAATAACCTTAGGTAATTATAGAAATGATAGGGTGAGTGGGTTCTAGAATTATGCTATTCATTCAGGTAGCAAATATTTTTATAGCTTCCCATTGCAGTTAACATCATGAAGGCTCTTGCATGTGTTTTTAGTTGATTTTAGGAAATAAAAGTAACTCTTGCCGGACACTCCCATAACACAGGTATTACCATTGATACAGAAAAAAGTATTTCTCTCTTTCATTTTAAAAATGACGAAAAAGTTGTTGCCATTTCTTTTATTAACGGTACAAAATATGTTATGATATATTGTTAGGAGTGGCTAAGCAATAGCTACTTATCCCTTACAGTTAGATGGGAGTATATGAGATAACAGGAACATCACCCTTTTTTCACCATTTGTATCTATCAATGAAAAAAATGTACAAAAGCAAAATCCCTAGCATTTCACCATTCTCAGGTATGAATTCACAAGAATAGGAGATGAGCTACTATGCAAGATAGGAACTTGACAATGAAAATGGTATATGAATAATACTACTAGTAATTGTTCACGAATCATACTATTACATATTAATATAGAATAAGTTATATAGTGAGCATTTTCATATATTCTTATAATCATTGACAGTAACCTATCAAGCGGACAATTCTATGCACAAGAACTCGACATATGAGTGTATAAGCGCACAAGAAAACATGTATATATCTCTTGAGGTAATGATGCTGACACATGGACTGCCATATAATAATATCTCAATGTAAAGAACAAAAGATTTCAGGTCGAGAAACACATGCAAGAACTGTGGAATCACCAAGAATAAGCTATTGGAACAAGAAACCAAGAAACACTTAAATTATCATTCTCCATTCCTCGTATTTTGCAAACACAATTGTTCACGCTCATGTGATCTCGGGCACCTACGACGAGCTTCCACAAGCTAGCCAAAACAAATCTGGAATCACAAAGAATAAGCACTATCTACTTGAGGTTTAGTTATGATGGGTGGGAGCACTTGACAGTAAATTCACAGGCAATAATGTGGATGTTACATATTACACGTATGTATCAAACGAAAACACTTAATCTCGCGTCACATGTAAGTAACCTACCAAAAGTATGAAATATATATGAAAACTCTCTTCGCTCCAACTAACTTTGACGGTAATAACAATCATATGAACTTAAATAACTTCTCCTCAAACAAAGGCATAGTCCTTGAAGAACTATACTCTAATCTCTCTGGCTTCACCTAAATTAGCTTGTAATTAAGCATAAAATACACCTAGAATAGAATGTCTTCGATAGGAAAATTAGCAATCATACCTGTTATCCTGATGAAAAGACCATATTTATTCTACATCTTCATTTATCCTGATAAGGACAAAACCAAAATGAATTAAATCAAAAGATGATTACGTCGTCAATACATCAAATCATCCTTATATGTTTCAGATTGTGCTGATAGCAATGCAGCGGTAAAAGATTCCAATGTATGGAAAATGAGAGAGCATTTGCCGTGCCATAATATAATCGATATTGCTAAAAGTCAATGAATGATTTTCTCTGCAAGGATAGTTCTGAAATTTTGTAAGATGATGGAATTTTTTTCTGCACTGATCATGAATATGTTTGAGGCAAACAACTATTAGTTCATTCCTCCAGTGAGAGGGAAGTGACTTGGGCAACAACTAACACTCTCTTGATTAAATGACAATGACCCTTTTCAGCAAGGAAAGTATAAACCTGCAAGATAAAAATAAGGATATAGTTCCGCCGACGTGCTGGTGGCCTCTCCGGCCTCGTCCTGGTATCCATGCTCGCTGGTGTCTCTCGTCGTGCTCTTCAGCCTGATACTTGTGCCCGCCGTGCTCGCCGTCACTGGATTCGTCGACATTAGTGTGCGTGCCTTGTTCGGGTTGCAGTGATTGAGTTTGGTCGGTGTCGTACCTCAACCTAGAGTCAAACAAAACCATGGATATGGGACATTTGAACACAAAGTAAAGAAAAACAAACTTGGCTAGGCCGAGCTGCTGCATGGTTTGGTCGGTGTCGTACCTTGACGAAGCACCGATGACAGTATCCGGGTCCGGCACCATCAGATTCGTCCTTCCTAACCCCATATAGGATTAGCTGCACCGCCTGTGTGGCGGCAAGACTGTAGAGTCTCGTGTGTGGCGACCTGCATGCGGGTACGAGTTGTCGAGGGCCAAGGGAGGGCATGTAGAGGACGCTCGGTCAGCGAGTAGAGGAAGAGGTGAACGCAATCACACATGTATCGATCGATCCATGTATAACTGCTCGCTCGATCGCCTCCTAGACTAGGCTTCAGCCATGACGTCGCTCGCCGCTCGTCGCTTGATTGATTCCTACGGCGTCGCTCGTCGCTCGTTGCTCGCCGCGGCGTCTGCTTTGTATGAAAACTGGAAAGTATATGGAAAGTCTCGATTGGTTTGCTTTTATTATTTGATTGATGTTTTCTTTTATATGGAAAATATCAATTATTTGTGATGGACGATTTATGTTTGCACTGGACGCACTGGACGATTGAATATGGTTATGTTTTCTTTTATATGGAAAGTACCAATTTGTTTGTGCGATTGAATCTTTTTTTTATATGAAAAGTACAGATTGGTTTGTGTGGAAGATGATTTTTTCTTTTATATGGAAAATTCGATTGGGGTACGAAACGACGTACCAACGACTTCATTTAGAATAGAGAAAATGGGACGATAGTAGGTTTCAAGAACCACTGTATGCACAGTATTTAGATGATGCCAAGCCCGACATATCATCCATTGTACGTCGCCATGCACATCAATCAATCGTGTGTCATAAAGGGTTCCGTTTACGTTTTCTTCGGGGTTTTATGTGCAGCCTCAATCAGAGTCATCGAGGCAAGTACACTCCTCTAAGTCCGGAGCGAGGTTTGCAGATTTGATTAATCGTCTGTGCTTAGGTAAACGATTACGTTTGCATTCCATCAACACTTTCATGTGCGGCTGCTGTCTAAGCTCCGAATTCTGAAGGAATAAATAAAAGAATAAGAAAAATATACTGAAATTCTTAATTTTTACAAAGTTTTATCAACTGAAATAATCAAAAAACAAGAATGAGTTTAGTTGGTTAAATTAACTCAATCAAATTTGTCTATAATCCACATATTTTCCTTTTTTTCTTTTCATTTCGGATTTTTAATTCTGGTCATCGGGAACCCACGCATACGCCGGTAATCATGGACGCGTGAATGCGTCTTCGTTTCATACTGTCATTGGGGGAAAAGGCACATCAACTTTTGAACGGACACCAATGACCGATCACTAACTATGAGGTCAGTGATGAATCAATATGAGACACCGGCCTTGTATGATGGCCTATCTATGGTAAACTTTCGTCCGCACGAGGTGGAAGAACACTTCATCACGGTCCGTTCTTGGACTGGTTGTGTTAAGGCCAGCTCTAATCGTTGACACCAGACGGACGTTTATTTTGTTTGGATTTCGTTCGTTTGGGGCGGTAAAACGGACGTCTGTGTTCATTTTAAACAGTCGGCCGGTTGGTGCAATCAACGCGCGACCGCATCATAAATCGTCCTTATTGTACGGAAAAAAAACCGGCTACACATTTTAATATGCAAAGATAAAACTTAATTAAACATTACTGAAATCTAAAAAGTCAAAAAATCCCGGCCGCTTAATTAAATATTACTTAAAATAAAAAACCCACTATGCCACTACCACTGTGGCCATCGTCGATGCCAGCGCCGTCTTCACGAGTCGCCATCGTTCATGGTGAGGTCGACGTAAGGCGGAGGCGTCGAGAGGTGGGCCGGTGGTGCCTGCGGTGGCTGCATGGCCGGAGGCGCCTGCACCACCTCCTTCCGTGACGAGGATGGTGACCCTGGCGGCATGGGCGCCCAAGGCACGACACCCACCCAGTCGTCCATCTCCGCCGCCGTGGACTACCAAGTCCACCTCTGGCTGACTATGCGCGGGTTCTAGACACCTGTGGCGGGCTCCTCCATGACCTCCTCCTTGGCGGCTATCTCCAGCTCCGGGATGGCGACGTTGCCTGCCACAGTGAGGGTCATCATCTCCTCTTGGCCCTACCATTGGCGCTTGTCGTGGGTGTGGATGAAGTCTTCCATCACCCGCCTCATGAGCTCCTCCTCCTCCCCGTCGGTCATCGGAGCGGGTTGTGGTGGCGGGGACGGCGATGCTGAAGGAGTGGGCATGAGGCCGCCAACCAGCCTATGCCCGCGTGGGCCTGGGGCGGGCTGGGAGCGCGCGCACGTCGGGCTGGGAGCGTGCTCTGCGGACGGCCGACAAAATACGACTGCGGCCGCAGGTCGTGCTCATCGTGGAACCATGTGTTGGTGTCAAAACCGGCAGACCTCAGGTAGGGGTCCCCGAGCTGTGACATCGGATCGAGGGTAACAGGAAACAGAAAACACAAGGCTTTTACCTAGGTTCGGGCCCTCTCGATGGAGGTAAACCCTACATCCTTCTCTTGTTGTATTAATGATGTAGCGAGTACATAGTTGATCTACCTCGAGATCATAAGTTTGTGGTCTAAACCTGATGACCCACAAGTATAGGGGATCAATCGTAGTCCTTTTGATAAATAAGAGTGTCAAACCCAACGAGGAGCAGAAGGAAATGACAAGCGGTTTTCACGAAGGTATTCTCTACAAGTGCTGTAAGTAACGATAATAGATAGTTTTGTAGCAAAATAATTCGTAACAAGTAACAAGTGACAATAGTAAGAAGGGTGCAGCAAGGTAGCCCAATCCTTTTTATAGCAAAGGACAGGCCTAGAAGTACTCTTATATTAAGCAAGCGCTCCCGAGGACACATGAGAATTTCTGTCTAGTCATATTCATCATGTTGAGTTGATTCGCGTTCGCTACTTTGATAATTTGATATGTGGGTGGACCGGTGCTAAGGTGTTGTTCTTACTTGAACTAACAACCTACTTATGATTACCCCCTCTCGCAAGCATTCGCAACTACGAAAGAAGAATTAAGATAAATCTAACCATAGCATGAAACTTGTGGATCCAAATCAACCCCTTGTGAAGCAATGCATAAACTGGGGTTTAACCTTCTGTCACTCTAGCAACCCATCATCTACTTGTTACTCCACAATGACTTCCCTTAGGCCCATAACATGGTGAAGTGTCATGTAGATAACATTCACATGACACCACTAAGAGAAGTAACAACATACATATCATCAAAATATCGAACGAATACCAACTTCACATGATTACTTATAACAAGACTTCTCCCATGTCCTCAAGAACAATAGTAACTACTCACACCTCATCAACATGTTCAAGATCAGAGGTGCAATAATAATGATTGAGCATCTGAACATAATATCTTCCACCAAGTAATCCAACAAGCATCAACTACGAGATGTAATCAACACAACTCGTAACCCACAGGTACCAATCTGAGGTTTTGAGACAAAGATTGAATACAAGAGATGAACTAGGGGTGGAGATGAGATGGTGCTGGTGAAGATGTTGAGGATTGGTCCTCCCACGAAGGAGGAAGCGTTGGTGATGACGATGGCTTCGATCTCCCCCTCTCGGAGATGAATTTCCCCGGCAGAATCTGACTGCCGGAGTGCAAAAGGGCCTCGGCCCAGGTTTCCGCCTTGAGACGGCGGCGCTTCGTACCGAAAGGTTGCTTATGATTTTTTTCTAGGGTAAAACACACCATATAGGAGAAGCGGGGCGTCGGGAGGCCAGCAGGGGTCCCACAAGCCATCAGGGCGCGACCTGGGGGGGCGCCATGTTGGCTTGTGGCCAGCTGGTGGCCCCCCTCTAATATATTTTTGGTCCAGAAATGCTTAAATAATCAATAAAAATTCTCCATGAAGTTTCAAGTCATTTGGAGTCTGGTTATTTTTCTGCCTTTTCCTCGGTTTTCAGTTCAGAATTCCAGCTTTCATATATTCCCCTCTTTGTGATGTACCTTGCATATTCACAGAGAAAGGGCAAAAGAATTGTGTGATAATATGGAATGATGGACAAGAATAACATAAATATGAATAAGAAATCATGATACAGAATGGACGTATCACCCCCCCAAGCTTAGACCTCGCTTGTCCTGAAGCGAAAGCCGAGCTCGAGAATAATGACCACATAATTTGAGAGAGAGGTGTTGATAAAAACAGAATACGGATATGAGAGCATCATGAATATCATTATAGCAGCAAGCATTTCATCATATAACTTCTCATAAACAAGTCAAGATCTATTCACAATTATCAAAGTATGAAGCATAAACCTTATTGACAACCAACAAACGGTGCCTTTAGTCATGGAGATAATCATAATTCATCATATTCAAGAAAAGAGTCTATATAAGAGCTTTCATTTTAGCAAACCCACATACTCAACTATCATTTAGTCATCTATGATTGTTGACACTCATTGCATATTTTTGGAGCTAATGTTTTTGCCGGACACATAGGAAGATAAGCCCATTTGCCACCCAACTCATTTATCTCAAGG
The DNA here is from genome assembly GCA_039707655.1 of Elymus sibiricus. Taxonomy (NCBI): domain Eukaryota; kingdom Viridiplantae; phylum Streptophyta; class Magnoliopsida; order Poales; family Poaceae; genus Elymus; species Elymus sibiricus. Next base: position 130,835,992 of record CM077667.1, read on the forward strand.
ATAATGTCAACACTAATGAATAATGGTTTCTTACATTCAACTGGATATATATATCTTGATCTTTCCTCAACACGTGATGCTTGCCAACTAAGAGAGTTTATAAATTAAAAGAAGGGAAAATATTAATGACTCTTGTGTGAAAGTAAAAAACTTTATGAAAGTAAAAGATAGGCCCTTCGCACAGGGAAAGAGAGGTTGTCATGCGTTTTTATTTGTTTAGATGTGCAATCTCTTAATGCAAAGGAACGTCACTTTATATTGCCCCTTGTGATAGCGAACTTTATTATGCACTCCGTTGCTTTTATTTCTTCATCATCACAAGATCGTACAAAGCTGATTTTCCCTTTCAATAAAAGATCATACCATGATTATAAGCAATTTTTATTGCTTGTGCACCGATGACAACTTACTTGAAGGATCTTATTCAATCCATAGGTAGGTATGGTGGACTCTCACGGAAAGAAACTGGGTTTAAGGGGTTATGGATGCACAAGTAGTATCTCTACTTGGTGCGGAAATTTTGGCTAGCAAAAGATCTAAAAAGAAACATCACATGTTAAAGGATCCATGACTATATAACTTCTATGCAAATGTAAGCAAACATAACCATTAAGTTGTCTTCCATGTCCAACTTCAACACTTGAACATTATTTAATATTTGGTGAGGGTTTGCAATCATAGATGATGTCCAAGATAGTGTATTTGTATGTGGATGTTCTCTTCTCTATCATAGTCTTGCATAGATTATAACAATGACTAAGGCTATGTTTGTTTTATTCCCAACAGTTTTCATCGTTCGTACTTTCTTTTTATGTGAAGTCATTACTCCTCATGAGATAAGCACATGATCTTTTTATTTTTCCTATATCCTTACTAGGATGCAATGAGGGTAAGGCACACGAACTCAACTAACTTTATTATATAACTCTCACACTCGGTTACAAGGATAGATAGACCTCAAAACAAAATACTAAGCAAAACAAATCTGAAAATTTATTTCTCTAAACCACGAAATAACTAAGGATCAAACTAAAATAAAAGATGATGGTAAAAAGTGATGGTGATACGATACCGAGGCGTCTCCCCCAAGCTTGGAACAAGCTAGGGGTGGTTCCCATACCGATGTACTCAAGTTTTCTTCGGTGATGGTGGTGGTGTGAGGTAATCCTCCATCTTCCAAGGCATAGGTTCCCCATCATGGAAAGAGGCTCTTGTCTCTGGACTCCCAAAATCAGCAGCGAGGCTCATCCTTTTAAACCTAGATTCATACTCACAGTTCTGGGTTTGAAGTTCATAGATTTGATCTTGCAGGTGCTCGATCCGCTCTTGAAGTTTGAAGAGAGCTTCTCCCACGCTCCTTTTATCAATCTTGTTTTCACGGATGAAGTCCGTGATCATAGAGTGATTAGCACTCAGACCACGTTCAACCATCCCTTGGCACTTGAAGATCTCCTACTCCACTACTGCAAGCCTGGCCTTGTAACTTCCCTCCTTCTTGGGGCCTTGGACATCCCGGATGTGGAGCACCCCCTCACGCATCTCAATGGCTTGAGGGTGCTTCATCACCTCCGGCAGGTAGGGGTTGATGACCTTCTCGAAGAACTTGTCTTTGGATGAACTTGGGGAAGTCACGGCGATCTAGATCTGTCAAAAAAACAGCTCGAAACAAGAACAGAGAGGAAACTCGCGATGTGGTGGTCAAAACATACGGGAGTATATATAATGATTTTTTTCTAGGTCAGAATACATGCTCGGGAGGAAAACGGAGTCCGGGAGGCACACGAGGGCCCACAAGCCATCAAGGCGCGCCCAAGGGGCCACCCTGTTGGCTTGTGCCTCCCTCGTGGGTCCCCCTGACTCCTTTTTATTTTTGGAATTTTTCTAAAATACCAAAACCAACAGAAACTATTTTTTTTTTGGAATTTTTGGAGTCGGTTTACTTACCGTACCACATACCTACCCCCTTTTCAGGTTTCTGGAGTGTTCCGGAAGGCCCCCCGTATGTGTTCTTCCGGTGTTATAACTTGAATGATATTAGTCTCCTCATTAATGGGTGTACCTGAAATATAATGCTTGATTCTTTGCCCATTCACCACTCTCGGGGTTTTCCCTTCGAAGTTATTATTTTTTATAGCATCGGAGCGATAGACCTCTTCGACAACATATGGACCTTCCCATTTGGATAAGAGTTTTCCTGCAAAAAATGTGAAATGAGAATTGTACAGAAGCACAAGGTCTCCTACATTGAATTCCCGTTTTTGAGTCCTTTTGTCATGCCATCTTTTAACCTTTTCTTTAAACAACTTAGCATTTTCATAGGCTTGTGTCCTCCATTCATCTAGTGAGCTAATATCAAATAACCTCTTTTCACCGGCAAGTTTAAAATCATAATTAAGTTATTTAATTGCCCAATCAGCCTTATGTTCTAGCTCAAGAGGCAAACGACAAGCTTTTCCATACACCATTTTATATGGGGACATCCCCATGGGGTTCTTATAAGCAGTTCTACAAGCCCATAGAGCATCATCTAGTTTCTTAGACCAATTATTCCTAGATCTATAGACAGTCTTTTGCAAGATTAATTTTAGTTCTCGATTGTTCAATTCAACTTGGCCACTAGGCTGAGGATGATATGGTGATGTAATTCTATGGTTAACATCATATTTAGCTAGAAGTTTACGGAAAGCACCATGAATAAAATGTGAACCACCATCAGTCATTAAGTATTTAGGGACTCCAAACCTCGGAAAAATATTTTCCTTAAGCATTTTAATAGAAGTGTTATGATCAGCACTACTAGTTGGAATAGCCTCTACCCACTTAGTAACGTAATCAACAACAACTAAAATATGAGTATATCCATTTGAGGATGGAAAAGATCCCATGAAGTCAAAACCCCAAACATCAAATGGTTCAATGGTAAGTGAATAGTTCATAGGCATTTCCTGGCGTTTACCAATGTTACCAACTCTTTGACATTCATTACATGAAAGAATATACATACGAGCATCTTTGAAAAGAGGAGGCCAATAAAAACCAAATTCTAATACCTTGTGTGCATTTCTGTCACCAGCATGGTGTCCTCCGTAAGTGATACGTCTCCAACGTATCTATAATTTTTGATTGTTCCATGCTGTTATATTATCATTCTTGGATGTTTTACAATCATTTTATAGCAACTTTATATCATTTTTGGGACTAACCTATTGACATGGTGCCAAGTGCCAGTTGCTGTTTTTTGCTTGTTTTTTACTTCTCAGAATATCAGTACCAAACGGAGTCCAATCGCGACGAAACCTTTTGGAGATTTTTTTGACCAGAAGGAAGCTAGTGGGCCAAAGAAGTACCCAGGAGGGAGCCCTGGCAGCCCACAAGACACCAGGGCACGCCCTGGTGGGTTGTGGCCGCCTAGGGAACCCCATCCACCGCCTCTGAGCTCTATAAATACCCAAATATTCCAGAAACCCTAGAGGAGTCGACGAAAAATACTTCCAGCCGCCACAAGTTCCAGAACCGCGAGATCCAATCTAACACCATCACGGAGGGGTTCATCATCCTCATTGGTGCCTCTCTGATGATGCGTGAGTAGTCCACCATAGACCTACGGGTCCGTAGCCAGTACCTACATGGCTTCCTATCTCTCTTTTGATTTTCAATACAATGGTCTCTTGGAGATCTATTTGATGTAATGACTTTTTGTGGTGTGTTTGTTGGGATCCGATGAATTTTGAGTTCATGATCATATTCTATCCATGAATATTATTTGAGTCTTCTTTGATCTCTTATATGCATGATTACTTATAGCCTCGTATTTCTTCTTCAAATCTTTGGTTTAGTTAGGCCAACTAGATCAATTTTTCTTGCCATGGTAAGAGATGCTTTGTGATGGGTTCGATCTTGCGGTGTCCTCTCCCAGTGACAGAAGGGGCAGCGAGTCACGCATGTATCGTTGCTATTTAGGATAACAAGATGGGGTCTATTCCTACATGAATAGATCTTGTCTACATCATGTCACCGTTCTTATTGCATTAGTCCGTTTTTCCATGAACTTAATACACTAGATGCATGCTGGATAGCGGTCGATGTGTGGAGTAATAGTAGTAGATGCAGAATCGTTTCGGTCTACTAATCTTGGACGTGATGCCTATATAATGATCATCGCCTTGGATATCGTCATGATTATTTGATCTTCTATCAATTGCCCAACAGTAATTTGTTTACCCATTGTGTGCTATACTCATGAGAGAAGCCACTAGAGAAACCTACGGCCCCCGGGTCTACTTTTCCAACATATTGCTTTCTGATCTATCTTTTGCCACTTTTTGTTTTCAGATATATTATTCCAAAAACCCAAAAATACCTTGCTGCACTTTTTACTTGCCTCTTTTATTTTGTGTTCTTGTGCGATCTATCTATCCAATTTATTACAATCTAATATATCTTTTTACCGTGGAGAGATTGACAACCTCTCTTTCGTGTCGGGTTGCAAGTATTTGTTCTTTGTGTGCAGGTACCGTTTACATAGTGTTGCGTGGTTCTCCTACTGTTTCGATAACCTTGGTTCATAACTGAGGGAAATACTTATCGTCGCTATGCTGCATCATCCCTTCCTCTTTGGGAAAATACCGACGCAGTCTCAAGCCACGTCAATGGAATTTCTGGCGCCGTTGCCAGGGAGAAGTTACGAAAGTAGTCTCCCGTCAACTTGCGAATTTCTGGCGCCGTTGCCGGGGAGACATCATCAACATCTTTCAGGTTCCTAATTACAAATCTTATCTCCTTGCAATTACATTATTTGCCATTTGCCTCTCGTTTTCCTCTCCCCCACTTCACAAATTTGCGGTTTTATTTGCCCTCTTTTTCGTTTGCCTTTTTCTCGCCAGATCTCTTGTTTGCCTACCTTGTTGTTATGGCTAGTTCTTCCTCTATTGCGTGTACTCCCGAGAATGAAGTTCTAAATTTTAAGCAAAGGGGAGAGGAGAACCTAAAAGATGCTTGGTATAGGATTTGCAATGCTCATAATAGATCTATTCATAAGCAATCTACCGTTGTTCTTCTTCGCACTTTTTATGTGGGCATCACCACTTGGTATAGATTCGTCCTCGATACGATTACCGGTGGGAATTTCTTGATGTGTTCATCTTTGGACGCTTTTAATGCCATGGGAAGTTTAGTGGGTTCACCATCTCTCATGATTAATGAAACAACCTTAACTCTCGAACATGTTATGGAAAGGCTAGATGCTATTGAAAAGAAGATTATTACCAAAGAACATCTAGAAAATTTGGATAAGAAAATGCATAATCTTGCTAATAAAATTGGGTCAAAACCGGGAGATGCCTTTAAATTATTGAAGGAAAAGGAAACCGTAGTTAACGAAAGAATGGAAGAAAGTCCCTATCGAATTGATAAGTTGGAAGAAATTTTTAGTAACTTGAGTTCGGCCTTTTCTTCTGTTAAAACTATTGAAAAAAATCCCGTAAAAATTTGCAAGACCACGCAAGCCACTAAGAACAAAAGTGCCACATCTAATATCCACAAGGGGGACCTTAAAATGATTAGTATTCAGGACGCGGTGCTCCTGCTCCCGAGCTCATGTGAGCTCGGTTGAAGAGTAAAATCAAAAAAAATAGTAAAAAAGTTCAAAAAATTCTGAATTTTTTTCGTGAGAAACATTGATGTTTTTTCTACATGCGTGCGAAATTTCGCTACGAAATCACATTGGTGTAGGTGTGGGCAAAAAAAACAAAATCGATGCTCCAAAAAGGCTGTTTTTGGAAGCATTTTGAAGCATCAAGTTTGTTTTTTTTACCCACACCTACACGAATGTGATTTCGTAGCGAAATTTTGCACGCATATAGAAAAAACATCAATGTTTCTCACGAAAAAATTTCAGAATTTTTTGAACTTTTTTACTATTTTTTTTGATTTTACTGTTCAACCGAGCTCACATGAGCTCGGGCTGAGAAGAGCACTTTCGTTAGTATTCATCCCAATTTTGGTGAAATAGTAAAAGACCCTATTTACAAGAATGATTTTTTTGGTCTTATTCCTACAAGTATTATCATAGAGAGAGTTCATGCTAAATTCTTGAAGAAATCTAGTTGTGTGATTGAGGAGTTGAAAACTAAAGATGACAATACTTGAATGTATGCTTTATGCCTAGCTAGGGGCGTAAAACGATAGCGCTTGTTGGGAGGTAACCCAATGAATAGATTTATTTTCATCTTTTTCTTTCTGTTTTTGAGTGTTGACACAATTATGCTACTGTTATGATTGTTTTTTTATGTTCTAATTAGTGTTTGTGCCAAGTAAAGCCTTTAGGATGGCTCACAAGATGAGTATAAACAATGCTGAATCTGAAACAGACACTTTGACTCTAGTGCAGGAATTTTAAATTTTAACACAGTATTTCTATACAAATTCTTTACATTGTCCTAATTGTTCAGAATTTTTAGAGTTACATAAGTATGGTTAGAGTACAGATTACTACAGACTGTTCTGTTTTTCACAGATTCTGTTTTCGTTGCATTGTGTGCTTGTTTTGATGAATCTATGGTTTGTATTGAAGGGTATAAGCCATGTTAAAGTTAGAATACAGTAGATATAATACAATAATAAAATATGAATGGGTTAGCAATAGTACTTAGAGTGGTGATTTGCTTTATTATACTAACGGATCTCACGAAGGTTTTGTTGAGTTCTGTGTGATTGAAGTTTTCAAATTTTGGGTGAGATCACGATGGATGAAGGAATAAGGAGTGAAAAGAGACTAAGCTTGGGTATGCTACAGAACCCCCAAGATAATATCCAAGGATAAACAAGCAACTAAGCTTGGGGATGCCCCGAGTGGCATCCCCTCTTTCTTCTAACGACCATCGGTATTTTACTTGGAGCTATATTTTTATTCGTCACATATCATGAGTTTTGCTTGGAGCGTCTTGTATTATTTGAGTCTTTGCTTGATTTGCTTTTTAGTTTGTCACAAGTATCCTTGCTGTACACACCTATTTGAGAGAGTCAAAATTATGCTATGATTTGTTAGAATTGCTCTATGCGATTCACTTAAATTTTTTGAGCTATGGAATTGCTCTACTGCTTCACTTATATCTTTTTGAGCACGGTGTGCTTTAATTTATTTTGGAGAAATACTTTCATGCTTCACTTAGATTAATTTGAGAGTTAGTAACTTTTGAAGAAATTCTCTCATGCTTCACTTATATTATTTTGAGAGATGAAATTTTTATGCTCATGTTCTTCACTTAAATTTAGTCGAGCTTGTCAAAAGCAATGGCAATATATGAAACTAGTACCAAAGTGATAGATATTCAAGAGGGATATAATAAAAACTTTCATGAAGATCATTGGACAAATTAAACTTGACTCCTTTAGTTTTGAGACATGATGATAGTGATATGCGAGCCATGTTGGTGAGTAATTATGCTTTAGTAAGAATATTGGTGTTAAGGTTTGTGATTCCCTATGCAAGCACGAAAGTCAATAGTTATGCAATGAAGTTACATCCTACTTATGGTGCATTATTCGGTGTTAGTTATGCTCAATGCCCGTTTATGTGAATTTTCGTTTCTTGGTTGGTTGCTTCTCAATCAATTTGCTATCCTCCACTTGTACTAAGTAGAAATACTACTTGTGCATCCAAAATCCTTAAACCCAGTTTTGCCTTATGAGTCCACCATACCTACCTATATGCAGCATTTCCATGCCATTCTAAGAAAATTTGTATGTGCCATCTCTAATTTTCAAAATAAATTTCCTTTTTGTGTTCTCGTACCGCTCATGAAACGGTAGGGGGTCTCCAATATTTTTCCATGCTAGATGTGTTATTCTCAAGATGAGTGCTTATTCACTTGTCATTGCACAAGAGTACGGCGGTAATAGGGATGCCCAGTCCTGAAATGAAAAAGAAATTTACTTTATGTTGTCAAATAATAAATTCCTTGGAAAGTGTTGGTATGGAAGGCAACCGTGGATACGGCTAGCCATGGATTGTGAAAGAATGGTGGAAAAAGGAATAAACTTTACTTTATGTTTGGGAACCGCCTATGATGTATCTAGCATGGAAAGTATTGAGAACTACTTTGTCGTTTTCATTGACAGGAAAGGTATGCCACCCAAAATATTTTCCTCTCTCAATTTAAGCTTTGAGCTCTGGCACCTCTACAAATCCCTACCTCCCTCTGCGAAGGGCCTATCTATTTACTTTATGCAATTTTTACTTTTATTTGAGTCTCCATCTTCTCTTATAAAGCAACAACTAGGGGGCACTATGATCATACTTGTGCATTGGGTGTAGTTAATATTTGAGTGTGTTTCATGAATGGATCAATGATTGAGCATGATGGGCAAGGGATAACTTTCTTTAGTGTTGATATTTTGAAAGACATGGTTGCCTTTTGGCATGCTTGAGTATTAAAGTCTTTATGTCAAAACTAGACTATTACTTTGAACCATCTAGAAGTCTAAATGTCCATGCTAGAAAAGAAAAGAATATGTGATGAACATGTTAGGCAGCATTCCACTACAAAAATTCTGTTTTTATCATTTACCTACTCGAGGACGAGTAGGAATTAAGCTTGGGGATGCTGATACGTCTCCAACGTATCTATAATTTTTTATTGTTCCATGCTGTTATATTATCATTCTTGGATGTTTTACAATCATTTTATAGCAACTTTATATCACTTTTGGGACTAACCTATTGACATATTACCAAGTGCCAGTTGCTGTTTTTTGCTTGTTTTTTACTTCACAGAATATCAGTACCAAACGGAGTCCAATCGCGACGAAATTTTTTGGAGATTTTTTTTGGACCAGAAGGAAGCTAGTGGGCCAAAGAAGTACCCAGGAGGGAGCCCTGGCAGCCCACAAGACACTAGGGCGCGCCAGAGGCCCCGGGCTCAGGAACCCCATCCACCGCCTCCGAGCTCTATAAATACCCAAATATTCCAGAAACCCTAGAGGAGTCTGATACGTCCATTTTGCATCATGATTTTCTACTGTTATTTATAATCTTTTGATGTATAATAATGCTTTAGGGAATGATTCTAATGCCTTTTCTCTCATAATATGCAAGGTTTACACAAAGAGGGACAATACCGACAGCTGGAATTCTGGACCTGAAAAAGCACATCAAAGATACATATTCTGCACATCTCCAAATAAGCTGAAACTTCACGGAGAATTATTTTGGAATATATAAGAAATACCGGAGCAAATAACTACCGGAGGGGGGCCACCAGGTGACCACAAGACAATAGGGCGCGCCAGCCCCCCCAAGCGCGCCCTGGTGGGTTGTGCTCAGCACGGCCCACCTCCGGCACCCATCTTCTAGTATTTAAGGTCTTTTGACCTAGAAAAAATAAGGAGAGGACTTTCGGGACGGAACGCCGCCGTCTCGAGGCGGAACTTGGGCAGGAGCACTTTTGCCCTCCGGCGGAGCGATTCTGCCGGGGGAACTTCCATCCCGGAAGGGGAAATCGAAGCCATCGTCATCACCAACACCCCTCTCATCTTTGGGAGGCCAATATTCATCAACATCTTCAGCATCACCATCTCCTCTCAAACCCTAGTTCATCTCTTGTGTTCAATCTTTGTACCGAAACCTCAGATTGGTACCTGTGGGTGACTAGTAGTGTTGATTACATCTTGTAGTTGATTACTATATGGTTTATTTGGCGGAAGATTATATGTTCAGATCCATTATGCTATTAAATACCCCTCTAATCTTGAGCATGAATATTATTTGTGAGTAGTTACCTTTTTCTTGAGGTCACGGGAGAAGTCATGTTGCAAGTAATCATGTGAATTTGATATGTGTTCGATATTTTGATGATATGTATGTTGTGATTCCCTTGGTGGTGTCATGTGAACGTCGACTACATGACACTTCACCATAATTGGGCCTAAGGGAATGCATTGTGGAGTAGTTATTAGATGATGGGTTGCTAGAGTGACAGAAGCTTAAACCCTAGTTTATGCGCTACTTCATAAGGGGCTGATTTGGATCCAAACGTTTAATTCTATGGTTGGATTTTATCTTAATACTTTTCTCGTAGTTGCGGATGCTTGCGAGTGGGTTAATCATAAGTGGGAGGTTTGTTCAAGTAAGAAAAACACCCAAGCACCGGTCCACCCACATATCAAATTATCAAAGTAGCGAACGCGAATCAAACCAACACAATAAAAGTGACTAGATGAAATTCCCGTGTACCCTCAAGAACACTTTGCCTATTATAAGAAACTGTTATGGCCTGTCCTTTGCCACAAAAGGATTGGGATACCTTGCTGCACTTTATTTACCGTTACCGTTACTTGCTCGTTACCAATTATATTGCTATCAAACTATCTGTTACCTACAATTTCAGTGCTTACAGAAATTACCTTGCTGAAAACCGCTTGTCATTTCCTTCTGCTCCTCGTTGGGTTCGACACTCTTACTTATCGAAAGGACTACGATTGACCCCTATACTTGTGGTCATCAAGACTCTTTTCTGGCGCCGTTGCCGGGGAGTGAAGCGCTCTTGGTAAGTGGCAATCGGTAAGGAAAAACTTATACTATGTGCTGAAATTTATTGTCACTTGCTACTATGGAAAACAATCCTTTGAGGGGTTTGTTCGGGGTATCTTCACCTCGACCGGAACCACAATTAGTTGCCCCTCAACCTACTGCACCTACTGAAAATATTGGTTATGAAATTCCTTCGGGTATGGTAGAAGAACTGCTAGCTAATCCTTATGCAGGAGATGGAACTGAACATCTTGATATGCAGCTAATACATGTGAATGAAGTTTGTGGATTATTTAAGCTTGCAGGTTTACCAGGAGATGAAGTTAAAAAGAAGGTTTTCCCTTTATAATTGAAGGGAAAAGCATTGACATGGTATAGGCTATGTGATGATATTGGATCATGGAACTGGAATCGATTGCAATTGGAATTCCACCAAAAGTTTTATCCTATGCATGTAGTTCATCGTGATCGGAATTATATATATAATGTTTGGCTTCGTGAAGGAGAAAGCATCGCTCTAGCTTGGGGGAGGCTTAAGTCAATGTTATATTCATGCCCCAATCATGATATCCCGAGAGAAATTATTATCCGAAATTTTTATGCTCGGCTTTCTCATAATGATCAATCCATGCTCGATACTTCTTGCACTGGTTCTTTTATGAAGAATACTATTGAATTTTGGGGTCTCTTAGAAAGAATTAAACGCAACTCTGAAGATTGGGAACTCGACGAAGGTAATGAGTCAGGTATAAAGATTAAGTTTGATTGTGTTAAATCTTTTATGAATACCGATGCTTTTCAGAAGTTTAGCACTAAATATGGACTTCACTCTGAGATAGTAGCCTCCTTCTATGAATCATTTGCTACTCATGTTGATCTCCCTAAGGATAAGTGGTTTAAATATCATCCCCCTATTAAAGAAGAAATTAAAGAACCGGTAAAAGCTAAGGATGAAACCATCATTTACAATGTTGATCCAGTTGTGCCTACCGCTTATATTGAAAAACCACCTTTCCCTATTAGGATAAAGGAACATGCTAAGGTATCAACTGTGGTTCGCAAAAGTAATATTAGAGCACATAAACCCTCTGAACAAATTAAAGTAGAACCTAGTGTTGCTATGGTTAAAGATCTCTTGGTAGAAAATATTGATGGGCATGTTATTTACTTCTGTGATGAAGCTGCTAGAATTGCCAAACCAGATGAAAAAGATAAACATAGACCCGTAGTGGGCATGCCTGTTGTCTTAGTTAAAATAGGAGATCATTGCTATCATGGTTTATGTGATTTGGGTGCTAGTGTGAGTGCTATTCCTTTTACCTTATACCAAGAAATTATGAATGAAATAGCACCTGCTGAAATAGAAGACATTGATGTTACTATTAAACTTGCTAATACGGACACCATCACACCACTTGGGATTGTTAGAGATGTTGAAGTCTTGTGTGGGAAAATAAAATACCCTACTGATTTTCTAGTTCTTGGTTCCCCACAAGATGACTTTTGTCCCATTATCTTTGGTAGACCTTTCTTGAACACCGTCAATGCTAAGATAGATTGTGAAAAACAAACCGTCGGTGTTAGTTTTGGTGATGTGTCTCATGAGTTTCATTTTTCCAAGTTTAGTAGACAACCTCGCGATAAATAATTATCTAGTAAGAATGAAATAATTGGTCTTGCTTCTATTGCCGTACCTCCCACTGATCCACTAGAACAATATTTGCTAGACCATGAAAATGATATGCATTTGCATGCAAGAAATGAAATAGATAAAATTTTCTTTGAACAGCAACCTCTCCTAAAACAGAATTTGCCTATTGAAAATCTTGGAGGTCGTCCTCCACCTAAAGGCGATCCCGTGTTTGAATTAAAACAATTGCTTGACACTTTGAAGTATGCTTATCTTGATGAGAAAAAAGATATATCCTGTTATTATTAGTGCTAACCTTTCAGAACATGAAGAAGAAAGATTATTAAAAATTCTGAGGAAGCACCGGGCTGCTATTGGATATACTCTTGATGATCTTAAGGGCATTAGTCCCACTCTATGTCAGCACAAGATTAATATGGAATCTGATGCTAAACCCGTTGTTGATCACCAACGACGATTGAATCATAAGATGAAAGAAGTGGTAAGAACTGAAATATTAAAGCTTCTGGAAGCAGGTATAATCTATCCCATAGCTGATAGTAGGTGGGTAAGTCCTGTTCATTGTGTCCCTAAGAAGGGAGGTATTACTGTTGTTCCTAATGATAAAAATGAACTCATCCCACAAAGAATTGTCACTGGCTATAGAATGGTAATTGATTTTAGAAAATTAAATAAAGCTACTAGAAAAGATCATTACCCTCTGCCTTTCATTGATCAAATGCTAGAAAGATTATCTAAGCACACACACTTTTGTTTTCTGGATGGATATTCTGGCTTATCTCAAATACCTGTATCACAATCTGATCACGAGAAAACCACCTTTACTTGTCCTTTTGGAACCTATGCTTATAGACGTATGCCTTTTGGTTTATGCAATGCACCTGCTACCTTTCAAAGATGTGTGACTGCTATATTCTCTAATTTTTGTGAAAAGATTGTGGATGTTTTCCTGGATGATTTTTCCGTTTACGGAACTTCTTTTGATGATTGCTTAAGCAACCTTGATCGAGTTTTGCAGAGATGTGAACAAACTAATCTCGTCTTGAATTGGGAGGAGTGCCACTTTATGGTTAATGAAGGTATTGTCTTGGGGCATAAAATATCTAAACGAGGTATTGAGGTGGATAAAGCTAAAGTTGATGCAATTGAGAAAATGCCATGTCCTAAAGATATTAAAGGTATTCGGAGTTTCCTTGGTCATGCTGGTTTCTATATGAGGTTCATTAAAGACTTCTCTAAAATTTCTAGGCTTCTTACTAATCTTTTACAAAAGGATATTCCATTTGTTTTTGATGATGATTGTGTAGAAGCCTTTGAAACACTCAAGAAAGCCTTAACTTCTGAACCTATCATTCAACCACCTGATTGGAACTTGCCTTTTGAAATTATGTGTGATGCTAGTGATTATGCTGTTGGTGCTGTTCTAGGACAAAGAGTTGATAAGAAATTAAATGTTATCCATTATGCTAGCAAAACCCTAGACAGTGCCCAACAAAATTATGCTACTACTGAAAAATAATTTTTAGCAGTTGTGTTTGCTTGTGATAAATTTAGATCCTACATTGTTGATTCCAAAGTCATTGTTCACATCGATCATGCTGCTATAAAATATCTTATGGAAAAGAAAGATGCTAAACCTAGACTCATTAGGTGGGTTCTCTTGCTTCAAGAATTTGATCTACATATAATTGATAGGAAGGGATCTGACAACCCCGTAGCTCATAACTTGTCTAGGTTAGGAAATATTCTTGATGACCCACTACCTATTGATGATAGTTTTCCTGATGAACAGTTAGCTGTAATAAATGTTTCTCAAAATACTCCTTGGTATGCTGATTGTGCTAACTACATTGTCGCTAAATATATACCACCTAGCTTCCCATACCAACAAAAGAAAAAAATATTCTATGATTTAAGACATTACTTTTGGGATGATCCACATCTTTATAAATAAGGGGTAGATGGTATTATTAGACGTTGTGTACCTGAGCATGAACAGGAACAAATCCTACGTAAATGTCATTCCGAAGCTTATGGAGGACATCATGCGGGAGATAGAACTGCTCACAAGGTATTGCAATCTGGTTTTTATTGGCCTACTCTCTTCAAGGATGCCCGTAAGTTTGTCTTTTCTTGTGATGAATGTCAAAGAATTGGTAATATCGGTAAGGATCAGGAAATGCCTATGAACTATTCACTTGCTGTTGAACCATTTGATGTTTGGGGTTTTGATTATATGGGACCTTTTCCTTCCTCTAACGGGTACACTCATTTCTTGTTTCATGCTGTTTTCTCTGTTCTTGTTTCGTGCTGTTTTCTCGTCAGATCTAGATCTCCATGGCTCCACCAAGCTCCTCCAAGGACAAGTTCTTCGAGAAGGTCATCAACCCGTACTTGCCGGAGGTGATGAAGCACCATCAAACCATTGAGATGCGTGAGGGGGTGCTCCACATCCGCGATGTTCAGGGACCCAAGAGGACGGGAAGCATGTAGGCTAGGCTCGAGGCGGTGGAACAAGACATCTTCAAGTGCCGAAGGATGGTGGAGCATGGACTTAGTGCCAATCACTCCATGACCACGGAATTCACCCGTGATCAGATGGTGGATGGCCGGTCTATGAAGGACACCGTCTTCACCCTCAATGAGTAAATCAATTTTCTACAAAGTCAAATCTATGATCTTCAAAACCAAGTTGTTGAGTATGAAGCAAGATTTAAAGGTATGAGTTTAGTTTCTAGTTGCAGGACTCGGGGGACTCGTGCGTCAACTTTTGATGGTGATCCCTTGCCCTTGAAGCCGAAGGACAAACCTACCACTTCATCACCACCACCTTCATCATCTTCACCACCAAAGGAGACTTGAGTACACGGGTATGGGCACTCCCCTTGGCTTGAGCCAAGCTTGGGGGAGGTGCCCCGGTATAGTATCACCATCACTCTCACTCACCTTTACCTATTTTAGTTCGATCCTTAGCTTTTTCGTATTTAGTTGAATAAAAGTTTAGTATGATCTATTTTCGAGTGCTAGTTTCGTGATCTATCTATCTATGTAATCGAGTGAGAGTTATATAATAAAGTTTAGTTTAAGCTTTTGCTTCTTTACTTTCTTGGTGCAATCAAAATAAAAAGGAAATAAATGAAAAAGAATCCTATGCTAATCTTATGGTAAGTAATGACATCGCATAAGGAAAAGTATAAGTGGTAAAATTTATTGGAGATTGACAAACATAGCATTGGTCAATGATGCAATTCATGAAAGAATTAATAAGGGAAGAGAAGATTCACATGCAAATAGACCATCTTGGACATCTTTTATGATTATGAGCCCCCATTACATATTATATGCCAAAATTGTTGACGTTGGACAAGGAAGACAACGTAATGATTTATGTTTGTTCATATTCACATCGAAGTTATATTGTCATAGATCCTTCAACATGTGGTGCTTGCTCAATATCTTTGCTAGCCAAATTTTTTGCACTAAGTAGAGATACTACTTGTGCATCCAAAAACCCAAAACCCAAATTCATGTTTTTAGAGTCCACCATACCTACCTATGGATCGAGCAAGACCCTTCAAGTAAGTTGTCATCGGTGCAATAAGGCAATAAAAATTGCTTCTAAATGTGTTTGATCAATTAGTGTAAGAGAAAATTGAGCGTTGTACGAACTTATGATGGCAAAGTAATAAAAGCGATGGACTGCATAATAAAGGTTGCTATCATAGGGGGCAATATAGCGTGACGTTCTTTTACATTAAAGGATTTAGCATACAAACCAAAAAGCGCATGACAACTTCTGCTTCCCTCTGCAAAGGGCCTATCTTTTACTTTTATGTATTTACTTTTATGCAAGAGTCAAAGTATTCTTCCCTATTCCTTTTTACTTTTTCTTTTTGCAAGCATCATGTGGTGAGGAAAGATCTAGGCACATATATCCAGCTGGATATGAGTGAGCATGAGTTATTATTGTTGACATCACCCTTGAGGTGAATATGTTGGGAGGCGAAACTATAAGCCCCTATATTTCTATGTGTTCGGTTGAAACTTTTTGCTCATGGGTATGCTGTGAGTGTTAGCAATCATAGAAGACTAAATGATGGTTGAGTATGTGGACTTGCCAAAAAGCTCCAACATGAGACCCTTCCTGAAAATATGATGAATTGTAGTTGCAAAGTTGACTGAGAACATAGTTTGTTGGTTTTCAATAAGGTTTATGCTTTTTACTTCTATGTTGTGATGAGTTGTTACTTGTTCATGAGAAGTTATATAATAAAAGTTATATGATAAGTTTGTTGCTGCTATGATAATAAGCATGATGCTACTATGTCCGTATTTTGTTTTTATCGACACCTCTCTCTCAAACCATGTGGGCATGCTTTTCAGTATCGGCTTTCGCTTGAGGACAAGCGAGGTCTAAGCTTGGGGGAGTTGATACGTCCATTTTTCATCATGATTTCCTACTGTTATTTATAATGTTTTGATGTATAATAATGCTTTAGGGAATGATTCTAATGCCTTTTCTCTCATAATATGCAAGGTTTACACAAAGAGGGAGAATACCGACAACTGGAATTCTGGACCTGAAAAAGCACATCAGAGATACCTATTTTGCACATCTCCAAATAAGCTGAAACTTCACGGAGAATTATTTTGGAATATATAAAAAATACTGGAGCAAATAACTAACGGAGGGGGCCACCTCGTGAGCACAAGACACCAGGGCGTGCCAGGCCCCCCAGGCGCGCCCTGGTGGGTTGTGCTCAGCACGGCCCACCTCCGGTGCCCATCTTCTGGTATTTAAGGTCTTTTGACCTAGAAAAAATAAGGAGATGAATTTCGGGACGGAACACAGCCGTCTCGAGGCGGAACTTGGGCAGGAGCACTTTTGCCCTCCGGCGGAGCGATTCCGCCGAGGGAACTTCCCTCACCGAGGGGGGAATCAAAGCCATCGTCATCACCAACACCCCTCTCATCTTTGGGAGGCCAATCTTCAACAACACCATCTCCTCTCAAACCCTAGTTCATCTCTTGTGTTCAATCTTTGTATCGGAACCTCAGATTGGTACCTGTGGGTGACTAGTAGTGTTGATTACATCTTGTAGTTGATTACTATATGGTTTATTTGGTGGAAGGTTATATGTTCAGATCCATTATGCTATTCAATACCCCTCTGTTCTTGAGCATGAATATTATTTGTGAGTAGTTACCTTTGTTCTTGAGATCATGGGAGAAGTCATGTTGCAAGTAATCATGTGAATTTGATATGTGTTCGATATTTTGATGATATGTATGTTGTGATTCCCTTAGTGGTGTCATGTGAACATCGACTACATGACACTTCGCCATCCTTGGGCCTAAGGGAATGCATTGTGGAGTAGTTATTAGATGATGGGTTGCTAGAGTGACACAAGCTTAAACCCTAGTTTATGCGCTGCTTCGTAAGGGGCTGATTTGGATCCAAACGTTTAATGCTATGGTTAGATTTTATCTTAATACTTTTCTCGTAGTTGCGGATGCTTGCAAGGGGTTAATCACAAGTGGGAGGTTTGTTCAAGTAAGAACAACACCCAAGCACCGGTCCACCCACCTATCAAATTATCAAAGTAGCGGACATGAATCAAACCAACATGATAAAAGTGACTAGATGAAATTCCCGTGTACCCTCAAGAACACTTTGCCTATTATAAGAAAATGTTCTAGCCTGTCCTTTGCCACAAAAGGACTGGGCTACCTTGCTGCACTTCATTTACCGTTACCGTTACTTTCTCGTTACCAATTATCTTGCTATCAAACTATCTGTTAGCTACAATTTCAGTGCTTGCAGAAATTACCTTACTGAAAACCGCTTGTCATTTCCTTCTGCTCCTCGTTGGGTTCGACACTCTTACTTATCGAAAGGACTACGATTGACCCCCTATGCTTGTGGATCATCAGAGTCGACAAAAAATACTTCCAGCCGCCGCAAGTTCCAGAACCGCGAGATCCAATCTAACACCATCACGGAGGGGTTCATCATCCTCATTGGTGCCTCTCCGATGATGCGTGAGTAGTCCACCATAGACCTACGGGTTCGTAGGCAGTAGCTAGATGGCTTCCTCTCTCTCTTTTGATTCTCAATACAATGGTCTCTTGGAGATCTATTTGATGTAATGACTTTTTGCGGTGTGTTTGTTGGGATCCGATGAATTTTGACTTCATGATCAGTTTCTATCGATGAATATTATTTGAGTGTTCTTTGATCTCTTATATGCATGATTACTTATAGCCTCATATTTCTTCTTAGAATCTTTGGCTTAGTTAGGCCAACTAGATCGATTTTTCTTGCCATGGTAAGAGGTGCTTTGTGATGGGTTCGATCTTGCGGTGTCCTCTCCAAGTGATAGAAGGGGCAGCGAGGCACGCATGTATCGTTGCTATTAAGGATAACAAGATGGGGTCTATTCATACATGAATAGATCTTGTCTACATCATGTCACCGTTCTTATTGCATTACTCCGTTTTTCCATGAACTTAATACACTAGATGCATGCTGGATAGCGGTCGATGTGTGGAGTAATAGTAGTAGATGCAGAATCGTTTCGGTCTACTAATCTTGGACGTGATGCCTATATAATGATCATCGCCTTGGATATCGTCATGATTATTTGATCTTCTATCAATTGCCCAACAGTAATTTGTTTACCCATTGTGTGCTATACTCCTGAGAGAAGCCACTAGTGAAACCTATGCCCCCCGGGTCTACTTTTCCAACATATTGCTTTCCGATCTGTCTTTTGCCGCGTTTTGTTTTCAGATCTATTATTTCAAAAACCCAAAAATACCTTGCTGCACTTTTTATTTGCCTCTTTTATTTTGTGTTCTTGTGCGATCTATCTATCCAATCTATTACAATCTAATCTATCTTTTTACCGTGGAGAGATTGACAACCTCTCTTTCGCGTCGGGTTGCAAGTATTTGTTCTTTGTGTCCAGGTCCCGTTTACATTGTGTTGTGTGGTTCTCCTACTGGTTCGATAACCTTGGTTTCATAACTGAGGGAAATACTTACCATCGCTGTGCTGCATCATCCCTTCCTCTTTGGGGAAATACCGACGCAGTCTCAAGCCACGTCAGTAAGCCTCGGGGTGACACTTCCATAGGATCTGTCCCTGTTCATGCTCAGGTACACAACGTGTAATAACACCATCTACTCCTTTATAAAGATGTGGGTCATCCCAAAAGTAATGTCGTAAATCATAAAATCATTCCTTCTTTTGTTGGTAGGTGAAGTTAGGTGGTATATATTTAGCGACAATATAGTTAGCATAATCAGCATACCAAGGAGTACTATGTGAAGTATTTATAGCAGAAAGTTGTTCATCAGGAAAATTGTCATCAAAAGGCTGGGGTCATCAAGAACATTTTCCATTCTAGACAAGTTATCTGCTACCGGGTTTTCAGCTCCCTTCCTATCAACGATATGCAAATCAAACTCTTGAAGTAAAAGGACCCACCTAATAAGTCTAGGTTTAGCATCTTTCTTTTCCATAAGGTATTTAATAGCAGCATGATCAGTGTGAATAGTTACTTTGGAATCAACAATATAAGGTCTAAACTTATCACATGCAAAGACAACTGCTAAAAATTCTTTTTCAGTGGTGGCGTAATTTCTTTGGGCAGCGTCTAGAGTTTTACTAGCATAATGGATAACATTCAATTTCTTGTCTACTCTTTGCCCTAGAATAGCACCAACAACATAATCACTAGCATCACACATAATTTCAAATGGTAAGTTCCAATCAGGTGGTTGAACAATGGGTGCAGAAATCAAAGCTTTCTTAAGTATTTCAAAAGCTTCTACACAATCATCATAAAAAACAAAGGGAATATCTTTTTGAAGAAGATTAGATAACGACCTGGAAATCTTTGAGAAATCTTTGATGAAACGCCTATAGAAACCAGCGTGACCAAGGAAACTTCTTATACCTTTGATATCTTTCGGGCATGGCATTTTCTCAATTGCATCAACTTTAGCTTTGTCCACTTCAATACCTCATTCAGAAATTTTATGCCCAAGCACTATTCCTCCATTCACCATAAAATGGCACTTCTCCCAATTCAAGACAAGATTAGTTTCTTCACATCTCTACAAAACTCGATCAAGGTTGCTCAAGCAATCATCAAAAGAAGTCCCATAAACGGAAAAATCATCCATGAAAACCTCAACAATCCTTTCACAAAAATCAGAGAATATAGCAGTCATACATCCTTGAAAGGTAGCAGGTGCATTGCATAAACCAAAAGGCATATGCCTATAAGCATAAGTTCCAAAAGGGCAAGTAAAGGTAGTTTTCTCTTGATCCTCTTTCGACACGGGTATTTGAGAAAAACCAGAATATCCATCAAGAAAACAAAAGTGTGTGTGTGCTTAGATAATCTTTCTAGCATTTGATCGATAAAAGGAAAAGGGTAGTGATCATTCCTAGTAGCTTTGTTTAATTTCCTGAAATCAATCACCATCCTGTAACTAGTTACTATTCTTTGTGGAATAAGCTCATTTTTATCATAAGGTACAACAGTTATACCGCCTTTCTTAGGGACACAATGAACATGACTTACCCATCTACTATCAGCAATAGGATAAATTATACCTGCTTCCAGAAGTTTAAATATTTCGGTTCTTACCACCTCCTTCATCTTAGGATTGAGACGACGTTGGTGGTCAACGACTGGTCTAGTGTCCGGTTCCATATTAATCTTGTGTTGGCATAGCGTAGGGCTTATTCCCTTTAGATCATCGAGAGTATATCCGATAGCAGCTCTGTGCTTCTTTAGGGTTTTAAGTAATCTTCTTTCTTCATGGTCTCAAAGGTTAGCATTGATAATAACATGATATATCTTGTTTTCATCAAGGTAAACATATTTCAAAGTGTCGGGTAAAGTCTTTAACTAAAACAAGGGATCTCCCTTGGGTGGAGGAGGATATCCTAAAAAATCAACTGGTAAGTTGTGTTTAAGAATAGGTGTTTGTTTAAGAAATATGTTATCTATTTCATTTCTCTCATTCATATGCATATCATTTTCATGGGCTAGTAAATATTGTTCTAACGGATCGGTAGGAGGTACGACAATAGAAGCAAGACCAATGATTTCATCCTTACTTGGTAATTCTTTCTCATGTGGTTGTCTATTAAACTTGGAGAAATTAAATTCATGAGACACATCACCAAAGCTTACCTTGACCTTCTCAGTAACACAATTAATTTCAGCATTAACAGTATTTAAGAATGGTCTACCAAATATAATGGGACAAAAGCTATCTTGTTCCGAACCAAGTACTAAGAAGTCAGTTGGGTACTTAATTTTTCCACACAATACTTCAACATCTCTAACAATCCCAAGTGGTGTAATAGTGTCTCTGTTTGCAAGTTTAATAGTGACATCGATATCTTCAATTTCAGCGGGTGCTATGTCATTCGTAATTTCTTTATATAAAGTAAAAGGTATGGCACTAACACTAGCACCCATGTCACACAAGCAATGGTAACATTTATCTCCAATTTTAATAGAAACAACGGGCATGCCAGCAACTGGTTTATTTCTGTCTAACTCATCCCGCTTATGTCTAACAGGTTTTCCAATTCTAGTAGCTTCATCACAGAAATAAATAACCTGACCCTCAATATTATCGACTAGAAGATCTTTGACCATAGCAACATTAGTCTCAACATTTATTGGTTCAGAAGGCTTAGGTGTTCTAACATAACTTTTATTAACCACAGTTGTAGCCTTAGCATGTTCCTTAATTCTAACAGGGAAAGGTGGCTTCTCACTGTAAGCAGTAGGAACAATTGGATCAACATGGCTAACAATTATTTCTTCCTTCTCAATTTTAATAGGTTCCTCTAATTGCTTTTCAATGGGTGGATGATATTTAAACCATTTCTCCTTAGGGATATCAACATGAGTAGAAAATGATTCACAGAAAGAAGCTACTATCTCAGAGTCAAGGCCATATTTATTGCTAAAATTATAGAAAGCATTGGTTGCCATAAAAGATTTAGCACAATCAAACTTGAGCTTTATACCTGACTCTTTACCTTTGTCGAGTTCCCAATCTTCAGAGTTGCATTTAATTCTTTCCAGAAGATCCCATTTGAATTCAATAGTCCTATTCATAAAGGAACCAGTAGAAGAAGAATCGAATAGTAGTTGATCGTCATGTGAAAGCCGATCATAAAATTTTTGTACAATAATTTTTCTTGAGAACTCATGGTTGGGGCAGGTATGCATCATAGATTTAAGCCTCCCCCAAGCCTGAGCGATACTTTTTCCTTCACGAGGCCAGCAATTCTAAATAAAGTTCCGATCACGATGGACTAGATGCATAGGATAAAACTTCTGATGAAATTCCAGCTTCAAGTGATTCCAGTCCCATGATCCAATATCGATCAATAGCCTGTACCACATTAATGCCTTTCCCTCCAAAGATAAAGGGAAAACTTTCTTCTTAACTTTGTCTCCAGACAACCCGGCAAGCTGAAATAATCCACAAACTTCATTGACAAATATCAAATGATAATCAGGACGAGTCGTTCCATCATACGGATTAGATAACAATTTTTCAAGCATACCCGATGGAATCTCATAATAAATATTTTCAGTAGGTTCAGTAGGATGAGGAACAATGTCCTCATCTTCAATTCGAGGCGAAGATGCCCCGAACAAGCCACTCAAAGGGTGACCATTCATAGCGACAAGCAACAGTAAATTTCAGCATGTACAAAAAATATTTCCTTACCAATTCCACTTACCAGAGGCGCTTCACTCCCCAGCAACGGCGTCAGAAAAGAGTCGTGATGACCCACAAGTATATGGGATCAATCGTAGTCCTTTCGATAAGTAAGAGTGTCGAACCCAATGAGGAGTAGAAGGAAATGACAAGCGGTTTTCAGCAAGGTATTCTCTGCAAGTGCTGTAAGTAACAATAGTAGATAGTTTTGTAGCAAGATAATTCGTAACAAGTAACAAGTGACAATAGTAACAAGGGTTCAGAAAGGTAGCCCAATCCTTTTTATATCAAAGGAAGGGCCTAGAAGTACTCTTATATTCAGCAAGCGCTCCCGAGGACACATGGAAATTTATGTCTAGTCATATTCATCATGTTGAGTTGATTCACGTTCGCTACTTTGATAATTTGATATGTGGGTGGACCAGTGCTAAGGCGCTGTTCTTACTTGAACTAACAACCTACTTATGACTACCCCCTCTCACAAGCTTCCGCAACTACGACAGAAGAATTAAGATAAATCTAACCATAGCATGAAACATGTGGATCCAAATCAGCCCCTTATGAAGCAACACATAAACTGGGGTTTAAGCTTCTGTCACTCTAGCAACCCATCATCTACTTGTTACTCCACAATGATTTCCCTTAGGCCCATAACATGGTGAAGTGTCATGTAGTCGACGTTCACATGACACCTTTAAGATAAGTAACAACATATATATCATCAAAATATCGAACGAATACCAACTTCACATGATTACTTATAACAAGACTTCTCCCATGTCCTCAGGAACAATAGTAACTACTCGCACCTCATCAACATGTTCAAGATCAGAGGTGCAATAATAATGATTAAGGATCTGAACTTAATATCTTCCACCAAGTAATCCAACAAGCATCAACTACGAGATGTAATCAACACAACTAGTAACCCACAGGTACCAATCTGAGGTTTTGAGACAAAGATTGAATACAAGAGATGAACTAGGGTTGGAGATGAGATGGTGATGGTGAAGATGTTGATGAGGATTGGTCCTCCCACGAAGCAGGAAGCGTTGGTGATGACGATGGCTTCTATCTCCCCCTCCCGGAGAGGAATTTCCCCGGCAGAATCTTACTGCCGGAGTGCAAAAGGGCCTCTGCCCAGGTTTCCGCCTCGAGACGGCAGCGCTTCATACCAAAAGGTTGATTATGATTTTTTCTAGGGTGAAACACACCACATAGGAGAAGAGGGGCGTCGGGAGGCCAGCAGGGGTCCCACAAGCCATAAGGGCGCGACCTGCGGGGGGGGGGGGGGGGGGGGGGGCGCCATGTTGGCTTGTGGCCAGCTGGTGGCCCCCCATGTGGTATATTTTTGGCCCATAAATTCTTAAATATTCAATAAAAATTCTCCGTGAAGTTTCAAGTCATTTGGAGTCTGGTGATTTTTCTGCCTTTTCCTCGGTTTTCAGTTCAGAATTTCAGTTTTCAAATATTTCCCTCTTTGTGATGTACCTTGCATATTCAGAGAGAAAGATCATAAGAATTGTATGATAATAGGGAATAATGGACAAGAATAACGTAAATATGAATAAGAAATCATGATGCAGAATGGACGTATGAAGACCCTAGGGGTGATGATGTTGTATATGGGTATCCTCTACGGGCTAAACCCTATGGTTTATATAGGCACCATGGGTATCTAGGGTTACATAATGTTGGTTACCATCTACATATTACATACCGAAAGAATCATCCTCTTCCTGGAGTGCACGCCAAGTGTTTTGGTAGAATTCGATATGCTCACGTCCCTTCAAGGGGCCTCCGAAGTCCTTCCCCTAAGGTGGGCCTCCGGCACAACCCAAGGACTAAACCAGCTCGGCTGGGACCCCCTAGTCCAAGAGTCCCTTAGTAGCCCCCGAACTAGTCTTCGATGCCGAGCACAATAACCTGCATCAGACAATCTTCTTCGGGCGGATGGCTTCGGATAGCGGTATCTTCGGCTCGACAGACGAGTTCAACAGCTCTCAAGTAATCTGCGTGGCATCTTTCTTCACATGAAGTACTTAACTGAGTTCCAAAGACTAAATCCCAGGCATGCCCAGTTACAAGGTACTGGCAATTTTTTTTGAATTGTCATATAAATGACGTCACACATATCAGTCATAATTTACTCGAACCGCGGTTCAAGGCGACCCTTGACATGCCGTATCAAAAAAAGATCGTGCCCCACGTTTTGGGGGATATCATCAATCGAGTGCTTCACCCCACGTGTCCACAACAACTTGATCCAGTCGAAACGTGGCGATTTTACCGGCACGGTTAAAGGGACCCTTCACATTTTCACCAGCCTATAAAGGCCCAGGGAGGTTAATCCTCTTTACCCCACGCTCCCTTACTGCTCTTGCCTCGAAACCTCCTCTGCTTCCAATGCCCACAAACCTTCCCATTCCAAGATCCTCCCCAACAATGGTCGACACAAATCTGAAGGGGCAATGGGTCCCTTCAAGGGTCGACCTTGCCACATCAAAGAGCTCCGGGCTGCGGGATACATCCCCGCAGATGTTGGGGAACGTTGCATGGGAAACAAAAAATTTCCTACGCAGACGCAAGATCTATCCATGGTGATGAGCATCTACGAAAGGGAGAGTGGATCTATGTAGATCGCTAAGCGGGAAGCGTTAAGAAATGCGGTTGATGTGGTCGAAAGTCTTCGCGATCCAAATCGCTAGCCGTCCCGCGATCCAATCACGATCTAGTACCAAACGGACGGCACCTCCGCGTTCAGCACACGTACAGCTCGATGACGATCTCCGCCTTCTTGATCCAACAAGAGGGAGCGGAGAGGTAGGTGAGTTCTCCGGAAGCGCAACGGCGCGGCAGCGGTGGTGGTGGAACTATTCCAGCAGGGCTTCGCCTAAGCACTACTGAAAACTAGAGGATTTGATCTATCGGGGAGAGAGGGCTGCACCGTGGCTAGGGTTTCTTGTGCTGCTGCCCTCTCTCCCCTCTAGTATATATAGGAGGGAGGGGAGGGGCTGGCCGACCTAGGGATCCACCTAGGAGTCGGCCGAAGGAGGTGGAGGTGGAGGAGTCCACCTCCAATCCTACTCCTAGTAGGATTCCTTCCCTTCCCCACTTGGACTTTCCTTTCCCCAAAATTCCAGCCGCATAGGCCCACTTGGGTTGGTCGCCCAGCCCACCAGGGGCTGGTGCGCCACCCTAAGGCCCATGTGTCCCTCTTGGGGTGTGGTGGGCGCACTTGGTGGACCCCCGGAACCCATTCGTCACTCCCGGTACATTGCCGGAAATGCCCGAAACTTTTCCGGAGTTCAAACACCACTTTCCTATATATCAATATTTACCTCCGGACCATTCCGGAGCTCCTCGTGACGTCTGGGATCTCATCCGGGACTCCGAACAACCTTCGGTCACCAACATACATAACTCAACTATACCGAAACGTCACCGAACCTTAAGTGTGCAGACCCTGCGGGTTCGAGAACTATGTAGAGATGACCGAGACACCTCTACGGTCAATAACCAATAGCGGGACCTGGATGCCCATATTGGTTCCTACATATTCTACGAAGATCTTTATCGGTTGAACCACTATGTCAAGGATTTAGTTAATCCCGTACGCTGTTCCCTTTGTTCTTCGGTATGTTACTTGCCCAAGATTCGATCGTCGGTATCTCTATACCTAGTTTAATCTCGTTACCGGCAAGTCTCTTTACTCGTTCCGTAATACAAGATCCCGTGGCTAACACTTTACTCACATTGCTTGCAAGGCTTGTTGTGATGTTGTATTACCGAGTGGGCCCCGAGATACCTCTCCGTCACACGGAGTAACAAATCCCAGTCTTGATCCATGCCCACTCAACAGACACTCTCAAAGATACCTGTAGAGCATCTTTATAGTCACCTAGTTATGTTGCGACGTTTGATACACACAAGGTACTCCTCCGGTGTCAGTGAGTTGCATGATCTCATGGTCATAGGAACAGATACTTGACATGCAGAAAACTATAGCAATAAACTGACACGATCATATGCTACGTTCATAGTTTGGGTCTTGTCCATCACATCATTCTCCTAATGATGTGATCCTGTTATCAAATGACATCTCATGTCTATGGCTAGGAAACCTTGACAATCTTTGATCAACAAGCTAGTCTACTAGAGGCATACTAGGGACACAGTGTTGTCTATGTATCCACACATGTATCAGTGTTTCCAATTAATACAATTATAGCATGGATAATAAACGATTATCCTGAACAAGGAAATATAATAATAACTACTTTTATTATTGCCTCTAGGGCATATTTCCAACAGTCTCCCACTTGCACTAGAGTCAATAATCTAGCTCACATCACTATGTGATTTACATTGTAATGAATCTAAAACCCATACAGTTCTGGTGTTGATCATGTTTAGCCCTTGGAAGAGGTTTAGTCATCGGATCTGCAACATTCAAATCCGTGTGCACTTTATAAATATTTATGTCATCCTCCTTGATGTAATCGCAGATGGAATTGAAACGTCGCTTTATGTGTCTGGTCCTCTTGTGAAACCTTGGTTCCTTGGCTAGAGCAGTGGCACCAGTGTTGTCACAGAACATAGTCATTGGGTTTAGTGCACTAGGCACTACTCCAAGATCTGTCATGAACTCCTTCATCCAGACACCTTCCTTCACCGCCTCCGAGGCAGCGATGTACTCCGCTTCGCATGTAGAATCAGCTACCACGCTCTGCTTGGAACTGCACCAGCTTACCGCACCCCCATTAAGAATAAATACGTATCCGGTTTGAGACTTAGAGTCATCCGGATCAGTGTCAAAGCTTGCATCGATGTAACCCTTTACGATGAGCTCTTGATCACCTCCATAAACGAGAAACATGTCCTTAGTCCTTTTCAGGTACTTCAGGATATTCTTGACCGCCGTCTAGTGTTCCATTCCTGGATCACTTTGAAATCTTCCGGCCATACTTATGGCAAGGCTGACATCGGATCTTGTGCACAACATTGCATACATGATAGAGCCTATGGCTGAAGCATAGGGGACGACACTCATCTTTTCTCTATCTTCTGCAGTCACTGGGCATTGAGTCTTACTCAACTTCACACCTTGCAACACAGGCAAGAACCCCATCTTGGACTGATCCATTTTGAACTTCTTCAAAACTTTGTCAAGGTATGTGCTCTGTGAAAGTCCTATTAAGCGTCTCGATCTATCTCTATAGATCTTGATGCATAATATGAAAGCAGCTTCTCCTAGGTCCTTCATTGAAAAACTCTTGTTCAAATAGTCCTTCACGCTTTCCAACATTTCTATATTGTTTCCAATCAGCAATATGTCATCCACATATAATATTAGAAATGCTATAGAGGTCCCACTCACTTTCTTGTAAATACAAGCTTCTCCGTAAACTTGTATAAACCCGAATGCTTTGATCACCTCATCAAAGCGAAGATTCCAACTCCGAGATGCTTGCACTAGTCCATAAATGGATCGCTGGAGTTTGCAAACTTTGTCAGCATTCTCTGGATCGACAAAACCTTCTGGTTGCATCATATACAACTCTTCCTTAAGGAAACCGTTAAGGAACGCTGTTTTGACATCCATCTGCCAAATTTCATAATCGAAAAAGGCAGCTATTACTAACATGATTCTGACGGACTTAAGCATCGCTACGGGTGAGAAGGTCTCATCGTAGTCAACTCCTTGAACTTGTGAAAAACCCTTTGCCACAAGTCGAGCTTTATAGACGGTGACATTACCGTCCGCGTCCGTCTTCCTCTTAAATATCCATTTGTTATGAATGGCCTTTCGCCCTTCAGGTAATACTTCCAAAGCCCATACTTTGTTTTCATACATGGATCCCATCTCGGATTTCTTGGTCTCTAACCATTTCTCGGAATCCGGGCCCATCATCGCTTCTCCATAGCTTGTAGGTTCATCGTTGTCCAACAACATGTCCTCTAAGACAGGGTTGCCGTACCACTCAGGAGCAGTACGCGTCCTTGTCGACCGACGAGGTTCGATAGCAACTTGACCCAAAGCTTCATGATCATCATCATTAACTTCCTCTTCAACCGATGCAGGCTCTACATAAACATCTTTCTGCGCTGCGCTACTCTCAGGTTGAAGTAAAGGTTCAACAACCTCATCAAGTTCTATCTTCCTCCCACTCAATTCTTTCGAGAGAAACTCTTTCTCAAGAAATGTTCCGTTTTTAGTGAAAAACACTTTGCCTTCGGATCTGAGATAGAAGGTATACCCAACTGTCTCTTTTGGGTATCCTATGAAGACGCATTTCTGCGCTTTGGGTTCCAGCTTTTCAGGCTGAAGCTTTTTGACATAAGCATCACATCCCCAAACTTTAAGAAACGACAACTTTGGCTTCTTGACAAACCATAGTTCATATGGCGTCGTCTCAACGGATTTCGATGGTGCCCTATTTAAAGTGAATGCAGCTGTCTCTAATGCATAACCCCAAAACGATAGTGGCAAATCGGCAAGAGACATCATAGATCGCACCATATCCAATAAGGTTCGATTACGATGTTCGGACACACCATTACGCTGTGGTGTTCCAGGCGGTGTCAATTGTGAAACAATTCCACACTGTCTTAAGTGACTGCCAAACTCGTAACTCAGATATTCTCCTCCTCGATCAGATCGTAGGAATTTAATCTTCTTGTTACGATGATTCTCAACTTCACACTGAAATTGCTTGAACTTTTCAAACGTTTCAGACTTGTGTTTCATCAAGTAAATATACCCATATCTACTTATGTCATCAGTGAAGGTGAGAAAATAACGATATCCACCGCGCGCCTCAAAGCTCATCGAACCGCACACATCAGTATGTATGATTTCCAACAAGTCACTTGCCCGTTCCATTGTTCCAGAGAACGGGGTTTTAGTCATCTTGCCCATGAGGCATGGTTCACATGTGTCAAGTGATTCAAAATCAAGTGACTCCAAAAGTCCATCAGCATGGAGCTTCTTCATGCGTTTTACACCAATATGACCTAAACGGCAGTGCCACAAGAAAGTGGTACTATCATTATCAACTCTACATCTTTTGGCATCAATGTTATGCACATGTGTATCATCACTATCGAGATTCAATAAGAATAAACCCCTCACATTGGGTGCATGACCATAAAGGATATTACTCATGTAAATAGAACAACCATTATTCTCTGATTTAAATGAGTAACCGTCTCGCAATAAACAAGATCCAGACATAATGGTCATGCTTAACGCAGGCACTAAATAACAATTATTCAGGTTCATCACTAATCCCGATGGTAATCGAAGAGCGAGCGTGCCGACAGCGATCACATCAACCTTGGAACCATTTCCCACGCGCATCGTCACTTCGTCCTTTGCCAGCCTCCGTCTATTCCGCAGTTCCTGTTTTGAGTTGCAAATGTGAGCAACCGAACCAGTATCAAATACCCAGGCACTACAACAAGAGTTGGTAAGGTACACATCAATAACATGTATATCATATATACCTTGTTTGGTGTTGGCCGCCTTCTTGTCAGCCAGATACTTGCGGCTGTTCCGCTTCCAGTGACCAGTTCCCTTGCAATGAAAGCACTCAGTTTCTGGCTTGGGTCCAGCCTTGGGTTTCTTCACGGTAGGGGCAACTGCTTTGCCACTCTTCTTGGAGTTACCCTTCTTCCCCTTGCCATTCTTCTTAAAACTAGTGGTTTTATTGACCATCAACACTTGATGCTCCTTCTGAATCTCAGACTCAGCGACTTTCAACATCGCAAACAGCTCGGCGACTGACTTGTTCATCCCGTGCATGTTATAGTTCAACACGAAGCTCTTGTAGCTAGGTGGCAATGATTGAAGAACTCTGTCAGTGATCGCCTCTGGTGGAAGGGGCATACCCAGTTCAGCCAGACGGGTGGAATACCCAGACATTCTGAGTATGTGTTCACTGACAGACCCGTTCTCCTCCATCTTGCAAGCATAGAACTTATCGGAGGTCTCATACCTTTCGATCCGGGCATTCTTCTGAAAGATAAACTTCAACTCTAGGAACATATCATGTGCTCCATGACGTTCGAAACGTCTTTGAAGTCCCGGTTCTAAGCCATACAACATTGCACATTGAACCATTGAGTAATCATCAGAACGAGCCTGCCAGGCGTTCGCAACGTCTGGAGACTCTACTGGAGCGGGTGGATCACCAAGCGGTGCATCAAGGACATAAGCCTTTTGGGAAACCGAAAGGATAATCCTTAGATTACGGGCCCAGTCCACAAAGTTACTTCCATCATCTTTCAACTTAGCTTTCTCTAGGAACGCATTAAAATTCAGGGGTGCTACAGCGCGAGCCATTGATCTACAATATAAATTTTGCAAAGACAACTTAGACTATTGTTCAAGATAATGAGTTTAGTTAATCATATTACTTAAAAACTCCCACTCAAATTGACATCCCTCCGGTCATTCGAGTGTCACATGATCCAAATTCACCAACTCAAGTCCGATCATCACGTGAGTTGAGATGGTTTCAATGGTGAACATCTTCATGTTGATCATATCTACTATATGACTCATGTTCGACCTTTCGGTCTCTTGTGTTCCGAGGCCATGTCTGTACATGCTAGGCTCGTCAAGTTTAACCCGATTGTTCCGCACGTGCAACACTGGCTTGCACCCGTTGTATGCGAACGTAGAGTCTATCACACCCGATCATCACGTGGTGTCTCGAAACGACGAACTTTCGCAACGGTGCACACTTGGGGAGAACACAATTTTATCTTGAAATTTCAGTGAGGGATCACCTTATAATGCTACCGTCGTCCTAAGCAAAATAAGATGCATAAAAGGATTAACATCACATGCAAATCATAAGTGTCATGATATGGCCATGAACTTGTGCTTTTGATCTCCATCTCCAAAGCACCGACATGATCTCCATCGTCACCGGCATGACACCATGATCTCCATCATCTTGATCTCCATCAATGTGTCGCCATGAGGTTGTCGCGCCAACTGTTGCTTCCACGACTATTGCTAACTCATAGCGATAAAGTAAAGCAATGACGGCGAAAATTAATTAAAGACAACCCTATGGCTCCTGCCGGTTGCCGTACTCATCGACATGCAAGTCGTGATAATCTATACAATACATGATCATCTCATACATCACATATATCTCATCATGTAATTGGCCATATCACATCACAACATACCCTGCAAAAACAAGTTAGATGACCTCTAATTGTTGTTGCATGTTTTACGTGGCTGCTACGGGTATCTAGCAAGAACTATTCTTACCTACGCATAAACCACAACGGTGATACACAAATTGCTATTCAACCTTCTCAAGGACCGCCTTTGTCGAATCCGATCCAACTAAAGTGGGAGAAACAGACACCCGCCAGCCATCTTTATGCTACAAAGTTACATGTCAGTTGATGCAACCGGTCTCTCGTAAGCGTACGAGTAAGGTTGGTCCGGGCCGCTTCATCCCACAATACTGCTGAATCAAGAAAAGACCAAGGGAGGAAGCAATCTGAATATCAACGCCCACAAACTCCTTTATGTTCTACTCGTGATCTCATCTACACATAGACCTAGCTCATGATGCCACTGTTGGGGAACGTTGCATGGGAAACAAAAAATTTCCTACGCACACGCAAGATCTATCCATGGTAATGAGCATCTACGAGAGGGAGAGTGGATCTACATACCATTGTAGATCGTTAAGCGGGAAGCGTTAAGAAACGCGGTTGATGTAGTCGAACGTCTTCGCGATCCAAATCGCTAGCCGTCCCGTGATCCAATCACGATCTAGTACCGAACGGACGGCACCTCCGCGTTCAGCACACGTACAGCTCGATGACAATCTCCGCCTTCTTGATCCAACAAGAGGGAGCGGAGAGGTAGGTGAGTTCTCCGGCAGCGCGACGGCACAGCGGCGGTGGTGGTGGAACTATTCCAGCAGGGCTTCGCCTAAGCACTGCTGAAAACTAGAGGATTTGATCTATCGGGGAGAGAGGGCTGCACCATGGCTAGGGTTTCTTGTGCTGCTGCCCTCTCTCCCCTCTAGTATATATAGGAGGGAGGGGAGGGGCTGGCCGACCTAGGGATCCTCCTAGGAGTCGGCCGAAGGAGGTGGAGGTGGAGGAGTCCACCTCCAATCCTACTCCTAGTAGGATTCCTTCCCTTCCCCACTTGGACTTTCCTTTCCCCAAAATTCCAGCCGCATAGGCCCACTTGGGCTGGTCGCCCAGCCCACCAGGGGCTGGTGCGCCACCCTAAGGCCCATGTGTCCCTCTTGGGGTGTGGTGGGCCCACTTGGTGGACCCCCGGAACCCATTCGTCACTCCCGGTACACTGCCGGAAATGCCCGAAACTTTTCCGGAGTTCAAACACCACTTTCCTATATATCAATATTTACCTCTGGGCCATTCCGGAGCTCCTCATGACGTCCGGGATCTCATCCGGGTCTCCGAACAACCTTCGGTCACCAACATACATAACTCAACTATACCTAAATGTCACCGAACCTTAAGTTTGCAGACCCTACGGGTTCGAGAACAATGTAGAGATGACCTTGACACCTCTACGGTCAATAACCAGTAGCAGGATCTGGATGCCCATATTGGTTCCTACATATTCTATGAAGATCTTTATCGGTTGAACCTCTATGTCAAGGATTCAGTTAATCCCGTACGCTGTTCCCTTTGTTCTTCGGTATGTTACTTGCTCGAGATTCGATCGTCGGTATCTCTATACCTAGTTTAATCTCGTTACCGGCAAGTCTCTTTACTCATTCTATAATACAAGATCCCGTGGCTAACACTTTAGTCACATTGCTTGCAAGGCTTGTTGTGATGTTGTATTACCGAGTGGGCCCCGAGATACCTCTCCATCACACGGAGTAACAAATCCCAGTCTTGATCCATGCCCACTCAACAGACACCCTCGGAGATACCTGTAGAGCATCTTTATAGTCACCCAGTTACGTTGCGACGTTTGATACACACAAGGTACTCCTCCGGTGTCAGTGAGTTGCATGATCTCATGGTCATAGAAACAGATACTTGACATGCAGAAAACTATAGCAATAAATTGACATGATCATATGCTACGTTCATAGTTTGGGTCTTGTCCATCACATCATTCTCCTAATGATGTGATCCTGTTATCAAATGACATCTCATGTCTATGGCTAGGAAACCTTGACCATCTTTGATCAACAAGCTAGTCTACTAGAGGCATACTAGGGACACAGTGTTGTCTATGTATCCACACATGTATCAGTGTTTCCAATTAATACTATTATAGCATGGATAATAAATGATTATCATGAACAAGGAAATATAATAATAACTACTTTTATTATTGCCTCTAGGGCATATTTCCAATAGCAGATGCCGCCTGCAGAGTGTCGGAGCATAACTAGTGCATCCCTACTCCCTGGGAGGGGGAGCAGGTCATCTTTGTCTCCCGCCTCATCAGAGGCATGGGCTCCCCCTCCATTCCTTCATGCGTGGGGTTCTTTACTTCTACGTGGTCGATTTCTACAACCTCGCGCCCAATTCCATTCTTCACCTCGCCGCGTGCTACTTGTGAGCTGCGTTGGGATTTTCCCCAAAGAGGAGAGGAGATGCAGTACAATAGAGATAAGTATTTCCCTGAGTGCGAACCAAGGTTATCAAACCAATAGGAGAACCAAGCAAATTCCTTTCAACAACACCTACACACAGAAAACCAAACACTTGCACCCAACGCGGGCAAGAGGGCCGTCAAGCCCCTTTAACTCTTTACTTGTAAGGATTAAATCTTGATAGAATAGATACTGTAAATGCAAAATAAAATAAAAGTAAATAATATGCAGCAAGGTAATATAAGAGTTTTTGTATTTATTTTTAAGTTGACCCGGGGGCCATACTCTTCGCTAGAGGCTTCTCTCTTGAATATATCATACGGTGGGTAGACAAATTACTATTGGGCAATTGATAGAATTGCGCATATTTATGACATGTTATTCACGACAATGATCATGTATATAGGCATCATGTCCATAAACAAGTAGACCGAAACGATTCTGCATCTACTACTATTACTCCACTTCGAGAGCGCTTTTATGCTTGCCTCTCTAGGTGTTAAGTTCATAACAAACAGAGTAATGCTTGGAGCAAGGTGACATGATGTAGACAAAATAAGACAAACAATATGTTCAGATCCCCTCGTTTTATCCTTAATGGCAACAACACAAATATATGTTGTCCCCTTCAGTCACGAGGATGTAGTACACCGCAAGATTGAACCCACTACAATGCACCACTCCCACGGAAGATAATCTATCTAGTTGGCCAAACCAAACCGATAGATCGGGGATAAATACGAAGCTATAATATCATGCATAATAGAGTTCATAGGAAACTCAATTACTTTCAATGAATAATCTGATCATAAACCCACAATTCATCGGATCCCAACAAACACACCACAAAAGAAGATTTAGATAGATCACCGTGGGAATCAAGGTGAACTTTGTATTGAAGATCAAAGAGAGAGAAGAAGCCGTCTAGGTACTAGCTATGGACCCATAGGTCTGTGGTGGACTACTCACGCATCATCATGGAAGCAGCAAGGTTGATGCAGATGGCCTCCATTGTCGATTGCCCCTCCGGCGGAGTACCAGAAAAGGTCTCCAGATGGCCTCCCATCAGAACAGAGGCTCGCAGAAGCGAAAAAGTGTTTCGGGGGGCTCCCTGTTAGTTTCCCTATTTTAGAGAATTTATGGAGGTGGAATTAGGTCAGACGGAGCCACGAGGGGCCCACAAGGCATCAGTGCATGCCTAGCCCCCTGGGCGCGCCCTGTTGCCTTGCCGTCGCCTCGTCTGGCTTCTGGACTCCTCCCAAAGCTCATTGAGTCTCTTTTGTCCATAAAAAACGTGAGAAAGTTTCATAGCGTTTGGACTTCGTTTGGTACCGATTTCACCCAAAACAGGCAAAAACAATACCTGACACTTTGTGCCGGGTTAACATGTTAGTTCCCAAAAATGATATAAAATAGCATATATTTGCATATAAAGTATCCTAAATTGATAATCTAATAGCATGGAACAATCAAAAATTATAGATACGTTGGAGACGTATCAGCATCCCCAAGCTTAATTCCTACTCGTCCTCAAGTAGGTAAATGATAAAAACAATTTTTTTGATGTGACATGCTACCCAACATGTAAACTCTTTTAAGTATGATAATTGAGAAACGATGAACTAATTAATATCAATATAATAATATCCACAAGGATAAATAGCATAATCATTACTTTTCAAAATATACGATCCTTAAAGAATGTTATTCCCTACTCATTTTATCATATTAAGCATGGAATGACTTAATCTGGACCGCATAAGTATAAATCATGAGCACCCCGGTGTTAAACCAGGCAATTGGATCGTACTTCTAATGCGCTTCAACATTTTCAATTTCACGCAATACATGAGTGTGAACCATGGATATAGCATATGGGTGGAATAGAGTATGGTGGTAGATAGCAAAGGAGTCAAAGTGGAAAATAAAGTCTTGCATCAACTAAGCGGATCAACGGGCTATGGAGATGCCCATCAATCGATATCAATGCGAGGAGTAGGGATTGCCATGCAACTGATGCACTAGAGCTATAAGTGTATGAAAGCTCAACAGAAGCTAGGTGGGTGTTCATCCAACTGGCTTGCTCATGAAGACCTCGGGCATTGAGGAAGCCCGTCATCGGAATATACAAGCCAAGTTCTATAATGTAAAATTTCCCATTAGCATATGCAAATAACAACTCAGGAGACTCTCTATATGAAGAACATGGTGACACTTTGAGGCACCAGTGTGGTAAATGGATAGTAACACTTCCTCTTCTCTCTTTTCTCTCATTTATTTTCTTTCTTTTTTATTTATTTTCTTTTTTTTCATGGTGGGCTTTTCCCCCCTCTACCCCCATTTCTTTTCTCTTTATTTTTAATTTTCGTCCATAGTCTTATCCCGACTTGTTGGGGAATCATCATCTCCATCATACTTTCCTCGCTGGGACCGTGCTCTATTAATGATGATCACCACACTTTTATTTACTTACAACTCGATATTACAACTCAACATCAAACATAAAACAATATGACTCTATATTAATGCCTCTGGCAGTGTACCAGGATGTGCAATGATCTAGCGTAACATGTAGAAAATGACGGTGGCTTTACCACAAATACTATGTCATCTATATGATCATGCAAAGCAATATGATGATGAATACACAAGTCATGTGACAGAACGGTGGAAGTTGCATGACAATATATCTCGGAATGGCTATGAAAATGCCATGATACGTAGGTATGGTGGCTGTTTTGAGGAAGATATAAGGATGCTTATGTTTGATAGAGTGCATCATATCACAGGGTTTGGATGCACCGGCGAAGGTCACACCGACTATCGAGGTGAGAACGGGCAATGCACTGTACGGAAGAGGCTAGCCATTACAAAAAGGTGAGAGTGCATATATCCATGAATTCACATTAGTCATAAAGAACTCACATGCTTATTTTAAAGCCTTATTATCTCTCTCAAAGCAAAGTACTACCGCATATCCCTAGGGAGGAGGTTGGTAGGAGTTAACCATCGCGCGCCCCCGATTCAAACAACACGACATGATTTCATTTCAGACATAAACACGCTCACACATCATCACCATGCCATGATTAATGCTTAGATGAATAAGAAATAAAAAGCTTTTATAACCGATATTTCTACTAACCAACAATCATGTACTCATGCCCTTTCATATTACTACATCAATATAATCAACTCATGTTTCTTCTTTAGTGAGCTACATGAAAGTTTTTATTATATCCCCCTTGAATACCTATCATTTTTGGACTAGTCTTATAACTCATGCCATTTACTGTTCCTATTTCTTATTATACTCTCAAATATATTTAAGTGAAGCATGAGAGTTCAATTATTTCTACAAAATCTGAATGCTGCCATGCTCTAAAAGATATAAGTGAAGCACTAGAGCAACTGCCTAGCTCAAAACATATAAGTGAAGCATATAGAGTATTCTAACAAATTATGATAACCGTGTGTCTATCTCAAATATGTGTGTCCGTCAAACAATGATTGTGGAAAACTAAAACAAAAACAAAATATAAGACACGACGCTCCAAAAATATAGCTCCAAGTGACATACCGTTAGATTGGAGATGAAAGAGGGGATGCCTTCCGGGGCATCCCCAAGCTTGGACGCTTGGGTCTTCCTTGAGTATTACCTTGGGGTGCCTTGTGCATCCCCAAGCTTAGGGTATTGCCGCTCCTTATTCCTTCATCAATCATTCTCTCACCCAAAACTTGAAAACTTCAGCACCCAAAACTCAACAAAACCTCATGAGATCCGTTACTATAATAGACATATCAAATACTTCAGGTATTGTTATAAATTGATTCATATTTCATTATAGCATTATAGGTACTGTATTCTAACTTCTACATGGCTTATACCCCCCCCCCCCTGATACAATCCATAGCATCATCAAAACAAGCAAACTATGGAAGAAAAAACATAATCTGTCTAAAACAGAACAGTCTGTAAAGATCTGTAGCAAAACCATACTTCTGTTCCTATGAAAATGCTGAAAAATTAGGAAAACCTGGGAAATTTGTATAAAAATACTTTGTAAAAATTTCGTATCAAAATACGTTCCAGTAAAATGCGAGAAATTCTGCACTGGACCCAAAAGTTTCTGTTTTTTGCACCATATCAATTCTACTATCGTCCAAATCATCCCAAATGATTTACTTGGCACAAACACTAATTTAAACATAAAAACACAATCATTACAGTAGCAATAATCATGTCAACACACTAAAATAGAAAGTAAAATAAAAAATTAAAGATAACTATTGGGTTGCCTCCTAGCAAGCGCTATTGTTTTATGCCCCTAGCTAGGCATAATGCATAGTATCAAGTGTTGTCATCCTTAACATCCAAATCATTCATGCTCTTCATAACATTCTTATCATCATAAGCACTTCTAATTAGTTCTCTATTTCCACTAATAGACTTTTTAGTAGGATAACTAAAGTAATGGAAGGAACTATCCTTCGTAACTTTTATCTTCTCGTCTGGCTTCTGGACTTCTCTTGAAGCTCCTTGGGTCTCTTTTGTCCAGAAAAAAATGGTCAAAAAGTTTCGTAGTGTTTGGACTTCGTTTGGTACAGATTTCCTGGAACACCAAAAATAGGCAAAAAAACAGCAACTGGCACTTGGCACTGGGTTAATAGGTTAGTTCCAAAAAATGATATAAGTAGCATATAAAGTATCCTAGATTGATAATATAATAGCATGGAACAATCAAAAATTATAGATAAGTTGGAGATGTATCACCACGTTCTTCACGATATGTGAGGCCTTCTTGAGGATCCCGCCACACTTTGGCTAATGGCTGAAGACGTTTTGCTGCAAGCCGAAGAGTGTTGCCGGCCGTGGCGGCTTCGCCGGATGCGGCGGGGCGGTGATTAGCAAGAGCCAGAAAGTGGACTGGCCGGAGGCGACTTATGTGGAGATGGTGTAGGTGTGGCAACAAGAGTGGTTCTACATCACCAAACCCCATGCCGAGAACCTGGCTGCACCCCCACCCTTCACAGGGCTGCCTCCGAGGAAGCTGAACTCCTGGTAGCCGAAGAGCCTGGAGTGGAGCGATGATACGTCATATATAATTTTTGATTGTTCCATGCTATTATATTATCATTCTAGGATACTTTTTGAGTAATAATTTACCAATTTATATTATTTTTGAGCACAAACCTATTTACCCAGTGCCTTGTGCTAGTTCCTGTTTTCTGCGTGTTTTTTACTTTTCAGGTTTACAGTACCAAATGAAGTCCAATTGATCCGAAACTTTTTTATGATTTTTTATGGACCAAACGAAGACCTGGAAGCTTCGGGAGATGACCGGAGACCGCACGAGGGAGGCACAAGCCATCTGGGCGCGCCCAGGGGGGTTGGCGTGCCATGATGGCTTGTGCCTCCTGGTGGCCCTCCTTACACCGTTCTCTGGCCTATAAATTCACATATATTCCAAAAACCCTAGAGGGCATCCCAAAACTCTTTTTCCTCCACCCCAAGTCTCTGTTCCGCCGCGATCCCATCTGGAGCTCCGTTCCGGCACCCTGTCGGAGGGGGGATCGATCACGGAGGGCCTCTTCATCAACCTTGCTGCCCTCATGATGATGTGTGAGTACTTAACCAAAGACCTATGGGTCCGTAGTTAGTACCTAGATGGCTATCTCTCTCTCTTTTGATCTTCAATACAATGATCATCGCATCTTCGCTTTGATCTATCCGATGTAATTCTTTTGTACGGTGCGTTTGTTGGGATCCGATGAATTACGGGTTTATGTTGAGATTATTCATGAAAAGTATTTGAGTCACCTCTGAATATTATGATTCTTATTTGCATGATCATTATAGCTTCGTAATTCTCTCCGATCTATTGAAATAGTTTGTCCAACTAGATTGATATTTCTTCAGTGGGAGAGGTGCGTTGTAGTGGGTTCAACCTGACGGGTTTCTATGTCCCAGTGACAGAAGGGAACAAGATACGTCTTTGTGTTGTTGCCACTAAGGATAAAATGATGGGATTTATTCATATTGATTGAGTTTACTTTGTCTACATCGTGTCATCGTTCTCCATGCATTACTCTGTTTGTCATGAATTTAATACGTAGAGAGGCAAGCAAATAAGCGCTCTTGAAGTGGAGTAATAGTAATAGGTGCAGGCAGGAGTAGGCCTATTTGTTTTGGACGTGATGCCTATGTACACATGATCATTGCCGTGAATATCGCATAACTATGCGCTTTTCTATCAATTGCCAATTGTAATTTGTTTACCCACCGTATGCTTATTTTCACGAGAGATGCCGCTAGGGAAAACTATGCCCCCCCGGGTCCATTCATCTATATATTTATAAACGTTGCAATACCTTTCTGCCTTTATTTACCTTTTATTTTATTTTTCAATTTACAATTATCTACTATTATCTACACGCTTCACTTGCTTGCAAATAACGAGATCAAGGGGATTGACAACCCTCTTACCCGCGTTGGGTGCAAGTTGTTTACTCTTTTGTGTGCAGCCGCTGAAGACGATTGTTGATTGATATTCCTATTGGTTTGATAAACCTTGGTTTCATAACTGAGGGAAATACTTATCCGTATTGTGCTGCAATTACCCGTTCCTCTTCACGGAAAACCCAACGCAAATCACAAGTATCAGGAAGGATTTCTGGCGCCGTTGCCGGGGAATATCATCACCATCTATCAAGTAACTTCACACATATTATCATTCAGTTGTTCTTCTATTTATTTGCTGTTATATTTAGTTTGCTTCATAAAATCAAAAATACAAAAATATTTATCTTTTCTTGTTACTAGTTTACTTCCTTGCTTACTAGTTTGCTTGTCTTGCTTGCTTCGTTTGCCCGAAGTTGTTACCATGGCTGATTTTATTATTGAAAAGGATGATGGAAGTTGTATCCCCAAAGAAGAAACTCCCCCCACAGCGAGATGTAAAAGTTTTTTTTCGGGGGAAGGGGAATATCATAGGGAAAAGCATTATTCAAGAATTCTTTAACTGTACGTGTACTTTAGCTTGCAAGGACACTCCAATCCTTAAAAGGACTAAAAGCTATGCCGATGCTATTTCTGCTCTTGTGCCTAAGCTTGAAAGAAGATGTATGCATACTCATCCCACTTTGCAAAGACTTTTGTATGAGTTACCGGTCATAAAAGGCCCTAGATCCAAAAAGATGGCCACTCTCATTCTCATGCATGAATTTGACTATATAGTACAAGAAGCTAGGGATATTATTGAATACTATAATATGAGTTGTGAACATCCTGTGATAGATGAAATTTTGTATAATGAGGACTATATGATGAGGTATGTGTTTCGTGATAACCATACTTTTGATGAAAATACTAGTAAAGAAGTTCCTCCTATTCATACTATCCAACAAGTCTTCAATGCTATCAATAAACAATACTCTTGGATAGTAAGAGAAAACATGAAAGGTTTTAAAGAAAGTAGTATTAAGAATTCCAAGATATTACTTGATGATGTGTTTCCAATTGTATTTGAAAATCTTGCCCCGCAAGAGGGGAATATTAAGGATGATGTCACTTGAAACTATGCATTATGCCTAGCTAGGGGCATAAAATAATAGCGCTTGTTGGGAGGCAACCCAATAGTTGTCTTTATTTTTGCTCTTTATTTTCTATTTTGGTGTGATAACATGATTATTGCCTCTATAATGATTGTGTTTTTATGCTTTACTTAGTGATTGTGCAAAGTAAAGTCTTTGGGATGACTCACAAGATGAGTAGAATTGATACGGTGCAAAAACAGATCCTTTAACGTCCAGTGCAGAATTTCTCTGATTTTACTGGAATGTATTTTTGATCTGAATTTTTTACACAGTATTGCTACACAAATTCTTGAGGTTATCCTATTTTTTCAGAATTTCAAGAGTTAAAGAAGTATAGGTTCTCAGATATTTACACATTGTTCTGTTTTAGACAGATTCTGTTTTTGCTTGCATAGTTTGCTTGTTTTGATGATGCTATGGATTGTATCGGGGGGTATAAGCCATGGAGAATTTATAATATAGTACATATTATGCTATAATGAAATATGAATCAATTTATAACAGTACCTAAAGTATTTTATATGTTGCTTATACAAACGGATCTCACAAAGATTTGTTGAGTTTTGTGTGATTGAAGTTTTCACGTTTTGGGTGTTATCACGATGGACGAAGGAATAAGGAGAAGCAAGAGCCTAAGCTTGGGGATGCCCAAGGCACCCCAAGGTAATATTCTAGGGATACTCAAGCGTCTAAGCTTGGGGATGCCCCGGAAGGCATCCCCTCTTTCGTCTCAATCCATCGGTATGTCACTTGGAGCTATATTTTTATTCGTCACATGATATGAGTTTTGCTTGGAGCGTCGTTTGCTTTTGGTTCCTTTTATTTTCAGTTTTCCACAATCATCATTTGCTGGACACACCTATTTGAGAGAGACACACCTTCATCATAATTTATTAGAATACTCTATGTGCTTCACTTATATCTTTTGAGCTTAGAAGTTGCTCTAGTACTTCACTTATATCTTTTTGAGCACGGTGGCGTATAGATTTTATAGAAATAATTGCACTCTCGTTCTTCACTAACATTTTGAGAGTTAATAAATAGTTACGGAAATTTGCATGGGTCATAAGACTAGTCCAAAAATAATAGTATTCAATGAGTGATAATCAAAACCATCATGTAGCACATATAAGAGAAATTGTGGGTTAATGATATTGATGTGGTAATGTGAAAAAGGTGTGAGTGCACCATTGTTGATTCGTAGAAGTATTGGTATTAAGAGGGGTTAATTTTTTATTTTTCTAAATATTAAAAAGGCATGGTGAGGATGTGTGAGCATTTCTATTCCTCGTTGAAATCCTAGCGTTGTTTCGGGTCGGAGGCGTGCGATGGTTAACTCCTCCAAACCTCCTCCCTCGGGGCATGCGAGTAGTACTATGATTTGTGATAAACTAATAAAACTTTGCAATAATTATACGAGTTCTTCATGACTAATGTGAAACCATGTACATATGCAATCTCACTACCTCATAGTTTGCTAGCCTTTTCAGTACCGTGCATTGTCCGTTCTCACCTCGAGGACCAGTACAAAACTTCGCCGGTGCATCCAAACCCCGTGACATGATACACTCTGTCACACAAAAGCCTCATTATATCTTCCTCAAAACAGCCACCATACCTACCTATTATGGCATTTCCATAGCCATTCCGAGATATATTGCCATGCAAATTCCACTGTCAAATCATATGACTAGTTCGTTCATCATCATATTGCTTTGCATGATCATATAGAGCCGACATAGTATTTGTAGGAAAGCCACCTTTCATCATATTTTTGATACATGTCACGCTAGATCATTGCACATCCTAGTACACTGCCAAAGGCATTCATATCGAGTCATATTGTTCCATAGTTCTTCATATGAAGCTTTTATGTTGAGTTATAAGTAAATAAAAGTGTGATGATCATCATTATTAAAGCATTGTCCCAGTGAGGAATTAAAAATGGGGGAGGCCAAATGAGTCGACCAAAAAAATGAGAGAAAAAGAGAGAAGGGACTTTGCTACTATCTTTTATCACACTTGTGCCTCAAAGTGGC
The DNA here is from genome assembly GCA_039707655.1 of Elymus sibiricus. Taxonomy (NCBI): domain Eukaryota; kingdom Viridiplantae; phylum Streptophyta; class Magnoliopsida; order Poales; family Poaceae; genus Elymus; species Elymus sibiricus. The sequence goes on from CM077667.1 coordinate 130,880,206, forward strand.
ACCTTGTTCTTCATATAGAGAGTCTCATGTCATGTCATTTTCATATGCTAGTGGGAATCACTTTGTCATTGTTATAAACTTGGCTTGCATATTCCATTGACGGGCTTCCTCAAATGCCCGAGGTCACCCCCACTTAGCTTCATTTGAGCTTTCATACACTTATAGCTCTAGTGCATCATTTGCATGGCAATCCCTACTCCTTACATTGACATCTATCGATGGGCATTTCCATAGCCCGTTGATACGCCTAGTTGATGTGAGATTATCTTCTCCACTTTTACCGCTTTGATATCTACCACCATATTCTATTCCACCCTTATGCTATTTCTAATGGTTCACGCTCATGTATTGTGTGAAGAATAAAAAGTTGATGCACTTTGAAAAAGTATGATCCAATTGCCTTGCTTGCACACCATGGTGCTTGACATTTGCATTAATGTGGTGAAGACGGAGTCATGCCTTGCTAATACTATAAGATGAATGGGGGTAAACATTCTTTTAGGGTCGTATACTCTGAAAGATTGATGATTTTGTTGCTTGGGCCTATAAATATTACTATGTTGATGTTTGTTAATTCATCGTTTCTCAATGAGCATACATGAAAAAGATTACATATTGGGTAGCATGTCACATCAAAAATTCTGGTTTTATCCTTTACCTGCTCGAGGACGAGCAGGAATTAAGCTTGGGGATGCTTGATACGTCTCCAACGTATCTATAATTTTTGATTATTCCATGCTATTATATTATCATTCTAGGATAATTTTTTAGTAATAATTTACCAATTTATATTATTTTTGAGCACAAACCTATTGACTAAGTGCCTAGTGCGAGTTCCTATTTTTTGCGTGTTTTTTACTTTTCTGGTTTACAATACCAAACGAAGTCCAATTGCTCTGAAACTTTATTATGATTTTTTCTGGACCAAAAGAAGACCTGGAAGCTTCAGGAGAAGACCGAAGACCGCATGAGGGAGGCACAAGCCATCTAGGTGCGCCTAGGGGGGCCGGCGCGCCCTGATGGCTTGTACCCCCTGGTGGCCCTCCTTACCCCGTTCTCTGGCCTATAAATTCACATATATTCCAAAAACCCTAGAGGTCATCCCGAAACTCATTTTCCTCCGCCGCAAGTCTATATTCCTACGCGATCCCATCTGGAGCTCCGTTCCGGCACCCTGTCGGAGGGGGATTGATCATGGAGGGCTTCTTCATCAACCTTGCTGCCCTCATGACAATGTGTGAGTAGTTCACCACATACCTATGGGTTCGTAGTTAGTACCTAGATGGCTGTCTCTCTCTCTTTTGATCTTCAATACAATGATCATCGCATCTTCGCTTTGATCTATCCGATGTAATTCTTTTGTATGGTGCGTTTGTTGGGATCTGATGAATTGTGGGTTTATGTTCAGATTATTCATGAAAAGTATTTGAGTCACCTCTGAATATTATGATTCTTATTTGCATGATCATTATAGCTTCGTAATTCTCTCTGGTCTATTGAAATAGTTTGGCCAACTAGATTGATATTTCTTCAGTGGGAGAGGTGCGTTGTAGTGGGTTCAACCCGACGGGTTTCTATATCCCAGTGACAGAAGGGGACAAGATACATCTTTGTGTTGTTGCCACTAAGGATAAAACGATGGGGTTTATTCATACTGATTGAGTTTACTTTGTCTACATCATGTCATCGTTCTCCATGCATTATTCTGTTTGTCATGACATTTATACGTAGAGAGGCAAGCATAGAAGCGCTCTTGAAGTGGAGTAATAGTAATAGGTGCAGGCAGGAGTCGGCCTATTTGTTTTGGACGTGATGCCTATATACACACGATCATTGCCGTGAATATCACATAACTATGCACTTTTCTATCAATTGTCCAACAGTAATTTGTTACCCACTGATACGTCTCCAACGTATCTACTTTTCCTCACTCTTTTTCCCTTGTTTTGGACTCTAATTTGCATGATTTGAATGGAACTAACCCGGACTAACGCTATTTTCAGCAGAACTACCATGGTGTTGTTTTTGTGTAGAAATAAAAGTTCTCAGAATGGAAGAAAACTTTTTGGAGAATTATTTCTGAATATATAAGAATTATTGGAGCCAAAATCTACCGAAGAGGGGGCCCAGGGTGAGCAATATCCACCAGGGCACGCTAGGCCCCCTGGGCGCGCCCTGGTGGGTTGTGCCCACCTCGTGGCCCCACTGACCCTAATTCCACCACTATAAATTCCTATTTTCAGAGAAAAAAATCAGAGAGAAAGTTTCATCACGTTTTACGATACGGAGCCGCCGCCACCTCCTGTTCTTCATCGGGAGGCCAGATCTGGAGCCCGTTTGGGGCTCCGGAGAGGGGAATCTTCGGTCTTCGTCATCACCAACCCTTCTCCATCGCCAATTCCATGATGCTCCCCACCGGGAGTGAGTAATTCCTTCGTAGGCTTGCTGGTCGGTGAGGAGTTGGATGAGATTCATCATGTAATCGAGTTAGTTTTGGTAGGGCTTGATCCCTAGTATCCACTATGTTCTGAGATTGATGTTGCTATGACTTTGCTATGCCTAATGCTTGTCACTAGGGCCCGAGTGCCATGATTTCAGATCTGAACCGTTTATGTTATCATCTCTATATCCATGTTCTTGATCCGATCTTGCCTAGTCATATGCACCTATTATGTGTTATGATCCGTCAACCCCATAGTGACAATATTTGGGATACTTCGCGGTGATGACCGTAGTTTGAGGAGTTCATGTATTCACCATGTGTTAATGCTTTGTTCCGGTTCTCTATTAAAAGGAGGCCTTAATATCCCTTAGTTTCCTTATGGACCCCGCTGCCACGGGAGGGTAGGACAAAAGATGTCATGCAAGTTCTTTTCCATAAGCACGTATGACTATTTACGGAATACATGCCTACATTACATTGATGAACTGGAGCTAGTTCTGTATCGCCCTAGGTTATGACTGTTATATGATGAATATCATCCAACGAGTTCACCAATCCAGTGCCTACGAGCTTTTCACATATTGTTCTTGCTAAGTTACTATTGCTACTGCTACTGGTCCAATTGCTACAAAACTATTGCTACTACTGTTACTGTTGCTACTGCTATCAAACTATCATATTACTATGCTACTGATCACCTTGCTGCAGATATTTAATCTCTAGGTGTGGTTGAATTGACAACTCAACTGCTAATACTCTCAAGTATTCTTTGGCTCCCCTTATGTCGAATCTATAAATTTGGGTTGAATACTCTACCCTCGAAAACTGTTGCGATCCCCTATACTTGAGTGTTATCAAGACCTTTTTCTGCCGCCGTTGCCGGGGAGCATAGCTATATTTGTTTAGTCACTTGGGATTTATATCAATTGATCACTATGAAGAATCTGAAGGATCCAAAGACTAAGATTTTCCCTCTAAGATGAGGGGAGGTAAGGAACTGCCATCTAGCTCTCTGCAATTGATTCACCTTCTGTTATGAGTAAGCTTGTAACACCACCACATGCTAGTAATCTTGATATGTCGCAAGTTATTGATGATGCTACCTCTGCTATGAATTATTCAATTGATGATGCTGGTACCATGCTTGATGATAATGTGCCACTAGGAGAATTTCTTGATGAACAAATTGCTAGAGCTAAAGAGAATGAAACTACTGAAATTGATGAAACTGATGAAGCTTATGAAACTGATGATGACTATGAAACACCTACTAGTCCTAGCTCTCCTAAGTTTCAAATGCCTAAGATACCTGAAGGTTATGTTATGGACGAGGAGGTAACTAGAGAAATTCTTTCTTGCAAGGATAGAAACGATCTTAAGAAATTGCTACGCAAGTATAAGGAAAAGACTTTGAATGCTAGAATGAAATGTGATCCTAAGTTTGCTACTTCACCTATCTTTGTTACTGTTGGGGATATAACCCCATGGTGAGACCCGCCCAGGAGGGGCCGGGTTAGGAAGTTGGTGGCTTAGGCTGTAAGGCTTTAAACAGGCCGGAAGGCTAAGACAAGGATAGGAAGTAATTTGCCAGATGGGCCGGGCGGAGACCCAGAGCCGGAAGGCAGTGTATGACCCGGAGGTGTAAGCCGCCGGGAGATGACTTGCCAAATAAGGCAAAGCAATTTAGATATGAGGTCGGTTACTAGATGTAACCCGGCCCGGACTCTTGTAAGCCCAGGGCCTCGACCTGTGTATATAAAGGCGGGTTCCCTGGGCGGCTTAGACTACGAAACCTTTGATCGAGAGCTAGGTCAAGCGAATCCGCTCCCTTGTAATCGATACTCCATCAATACAACTCAGAGCAGGACGTAGGCTTTTACCTCCTTCGAGAGGGGCCGAACCTGGGTAAACCTGTGTCTTTCGTCCCGACCAACCCCTTCGAGTTAACCGCCGTAGCGATGGCTTCACCCCTAAGTCCTTTCACTAGGACATCTACCGTGACAAAATCACGACAGTTGGCACCCACCGTGGGGTAGATGCGCGGTGGTATGAGTACTCGAAGGGCTCTCTCCCAGGGATCGAGGGATATGCCGTGGGCAGGATGACTAAGAGTCGCCGTGGCAAGCTCTACATCGACGATGCTGGCTGGGGCCCCGAGGCCGACTCAATCGAGTACGGGTACCGGTTCCCCTTCAGCGGAATTCACGTTTTCATCGGGAAGATTGGCGGATCTAAGCCCGGGCCGGACATCTACACCAACCTCGCCGAGTCGGCTCGGCGCGCGCAACCCGCCCGGATCCAACCCGGCCGAAAGCACGTCTTCGTCGGCTTCACCCAAAGCGCGGAACTTGAGGAAGGTTCTGTGTCACGAGAAGAAACCCTCATCTGCTGAGAGGATGGATCCTCGAGCGGAGAGGCGGAATCAATCTACCAGCTTCATAACGGCGGGCTTAGGGGCTATTTTGAGGTTTACAATGAACCGGAGCCCTATGAGCCGCCGAGCCAAGCCACCGTCTTCATGGCTGGATCGGTGCCGGCTTCTAGCAGCACGGCGACCGGGACGGCGGTTTACGGCGCAGGAGGGTCCGGGTCAACCAGGCCGCCGGCTCAAGTTCTGCAGGATCTGATGAATGAGCTAACAACTCTGATGGGAACCGAGGTCACAACGGAAAATCAAACAAGCCAAAATGCAGAGATCGCAAGGCTGAAGGACCAGATGGCCAGGGCCTAAGAGGATATCAATGCATTGTAGGCTCAGATGGATGCTGAGTCAGAACGTCTCAGGGCTGAAGCTTTTCGCCTTAATCTGGATCAACAAGTCTCAGAGGCAGTTTTTTGGATGAGGCATCAGACCTGCCTGCCTGATCAGTATGAACCCATAAATCTTTTTAACACGCCAGGGGCAGGGCTGAACGCGCCTCTGACTGTAACCCAAACGGCGGAAGTGCCTGGGAATAGGGCAGCGACTCAGCATCGGCAGCCAAACCCGCCCCGCAGGAATCAGTCTCCGCCGCAGCGTTTTCTGACACCACCCGGTCATTACTCTAACCCGGTGGAGAACATGGTAGCGGCGGCTGCCAGGCTCAATATGCTCCCCCTCACTGATGGGACACCCTTCGCCGAAGAGGCACAGAATGCCATTGGGTACTTGCAGACAACGGTGGCTCAACAGGAGAAGTATACTTACAGCCGGAGTCGTGTGCACTCAACCCCCATCCCAAGCCGCAGTTATAGCCGGCGCTTGGAGTCATCGGCAGTCTCTAGCAGTGAGCGACGTCGGAACCCGCCCCGTGATGACCCACCCGTCGTCAACGCTCAGGCAATTGTGGATCATGCCAGAGCTCAACGAGAGGCGGCAGCCGCGACGGCTTACCAAGAACCGCCCCCAGTAACACCTTCAACTTCGGTGGGAGCCGGAGTCACCTCCAGAGCCGTGGGAGTGCCATGTTTGGCACCGGCTCTACGGAACGAGCGCCTGCCGAAGGATTTTAAGGGTCCGCGCAAAGTGCCTAATTATACAGCTGATCTGCCTCCAGAAGCCTGGATGAGAGTTATGAGCTAGCCATGGAGATGTTGGATGTCAGTGATGCAGTCTGTGCTAAGTACTTCATCATGATGTTGGCAGGACCGGCTCGTACATGGTTAAAGGGTTTGCCACCCAATACCATTAATTCCTGGGCCGAGTTGAAAGCGAGGTTCATCAAGAATTTTCAAGGGACGTGCAAACAGCCTATGACGATCATTGATTTGGATCATTGCATGCAGCGTGAGGATGAGTTGGCCCATCATTGGGTCCGGCGGGTCTCAACCATTATCGACTCGTCTGACAATATCATGGCGGCTCAGGCGATTCTGATTTTGGAGAAGAATTGTCACCTTTTGCCCCTTAAGCAGAAGCTTGGACGGCTCAAGCGTTCTTGCCAGGACATGGGTGAGCTCATGGCGGCTCTCACTAAATATGCAGATTCGGACAGCACGAAGGACCCTGGTTCTGATGATGATAAGTCGGCTAAGGGTAAGAAGAATGGCAACGGCAAGGGTCAGCAACAGGATGGGGCAGGAAATAGCAACCCAGGCAATGGCGGTAAACGAAAGCATCCAGACGGCGGGTCAGATCTGGTGGCCAATACCAATACTGGGAACAGCTGCGACAAGGGCAACAGTAAACCACCTTTTGGCAAGGGCAAGCCTTTCAACATGGAGGCGATGCTTAATGACCCCTTCCCGAAGCACAGTCTACCTAACAAGCCGTCCACGCATGCTTGGAAGGATTGTTATATCATGCGGGAGTTCTGGAATTACAGCCTTAACCAGCATCACGGTAACGGCAACGAACTGCCGGGCGGCTCAGGATCCGGCTCTCATGGTTCAGGTTTCGGTGCGGCGGCTCAGGATCAGGTTATCAGGGCCAAGACAGTCATGGTGGCCATAATCAACAGCCCGGTAATGGTGGTCAGCAGCAAAACGATCAATCAGGGTATCAGAGTAACCCGAAGCAGCTTAATGGAGGCCAGTATCATGTGTTCACCACGAGTCTTGATAAACGGGATCAGAAGCTGCGCAAGAGGGCGGTTCACACAGCAATGTCGGCTCTTCCGCAATATCTAAAATGGTCTGAGCATACCATATCATGGAGCAGGGAGGACCACCCGTCGCGAGTTGATAACCCTGGGCACTTGGCCCTTGTGGTAGCCCCTCAGGTCGGAGGTTACATGTTCACCAAGGTACTGATGGACGGTGGTAGCAGCATCAACATCCTGTATTACGATACTTTCCGCTGGATGAGCCTGACAGATAAAGATCTTAAGCCGTCTTCTATAGTCTTTCATGGTGTAGTGCCCGGCAAGTCGGCTTATCCAGTTAGAAAAATTGCCCTGGAGGTGGCTTTTGGTGATGAGTTCAACTACAGGGTGGAGACCTTGTGGTTTGAAGTGGTTAAAATCAAGAGTCCATATCACGCTCTGTTTGGGCGGCCGGCTTATGCCAAGTTCATGGCTCGGCCCTGTTATGTTTATTTGCAGCTCAAGATACCAGGTCTGAAGGGGACGATTACGGTGCACGGTGATCAGAAGATTGCTCTTGAGTGCGAGGAAGGCGATGATGCGTATGCAGAGTCAAGTTGTGCTAAGGCAGAACTCAAATTTTACAAAGATACTGTTGACCCGGCGGATATGACCCCGTTGAAGAAGCCCAGCACAGAGTCTGACCCGCCCTTGAAGTTTGTGGCAGAGGATACCAAGCTGGTGGATTTTCTTCCTGGCGACTCATCGCAACAGTTCACTATCGGAGCCAATATGGACCCCAAATAGGAAAGCGCGCTCATCGAATTCATCCGTGAGAATCGGGACATCTTTGCATGGAAGCCTTCTGACATTCCAGGTGTACCGAGAGAATTCGTTGAGCACCACCTTAATGTGGATCCTAAGTTTAAGCCAGTCAAGCAATTCCTCCGTCGTTTCAATGAAGAGCGGCGTAAAGCTATCGGGGAAGAGGTAGCCTGGCTCTTGGCAGCTAGATTTATTGTGGAAGTTTTTCACCCGGAGTGGTTAGCTAACCCCGTGCTCGTCCTTAAAAAGAACGGCACGTGGCGCATGTGTGTGGATTACACAGATCTTAACAAGGCGTGTCCGGTTGATCCATTTTCTCTCCCCCGTATCGACCAGATCATTGATGCAATGGCGGGTTGCGAGAGTTTATGTTTCCTGGATGCTTATTCGGGTTATCATCAGATCAAGATGGCAGTTAAACACCAAGAGAAGACGTCTTTCATCACACCTTTTGGGGCCTTTTGCTTCGTGTACATGCCATTTGGACTCAAAAGCGCACAGGCGACTTATCAACGCTGTGTACAGAACTGTCTTCACAGTCAAATTGGACGCAATGTTCATGCCTATGTGGATGATATTGTGGTCAAGTCAAGGAAGAAGGAGACTCTGCTCGACGATTTGAAGGAAACTTTTGATAACTTACGGGTTTACAAGATGATGCTTAATCCGGCTAAGTGTGTTTTCGGTATACCCGCAGGCAAGCTCCTGGGGTTTTTGGTTTCAGAGAGAGGCATTGAAGCTAACCCGGATAAAATAAAGGCCATCACCTCATTATCTAAGCTGGCGTGCATTAATGACGTCCAGCGCTTGGCGGGTCGTATCACCGCTTTAAGCCGGTTCATAAGCCGCCTCGGCGAGAAGTCTATCCCTTTGTATCAGATGATGAAGAAGACAGATGATTTTGTCTGGAGTGATGCTTCCAATGATGCGTTTGAAGCACTCAAAAAACAGTTGGTTGAGCCGCCTGTCTTGGCCGCTCCCATGGAAAAAGAGTCATTGCTCCTGTACGTGGCGGCTAATAATAAGGCTGTCAGCGTTGCAGTTGTTGTGGAGCGCAAGGAGGCAGGCAAAGAATACCTAGTCCAGCGGCCGGTTTATTATGTCAGCGAGGTTTTGATAGAGTCCAAGCAAAGGTACCCGGATTGGCAAAAGCTGGTGTTTGGAGTGTTCATGGCGAATCGCTAGTTGAAGCATTATTTCGTTGGGCATCCAATCACAGTGGTCAGTTCTGCTCCTTTGGGAGATATTATTCAAAATAGAGAAGCCACCGGCAGGATTGCTAAGTGGGCAATTGAGCTTGGGCCTCTTAATTTGAGGTATGTGCCTCGAACAGCTGTCAAGTCTCAAGCCCTGGTGGATTTTATCAATGACTGGACGGAGTGTCAAGCACCCGAGGAGAAGCCGGACAATACATATTGGACAATCCATTTTGATGGATCCAGACAGTTGGAAGGCTCAGGGGCTGGAGTTGTTTTAACTTCCCCGCGAGGTGACAAATTTTGTTATGTAATAAGGTTAATGTTTCCTTGTACTAACAATGCAGATGAGTATGAAGCTTTGCTTCATGGGCTCCGTGTGGCCAAGGAGATGAATCCGAGCCGGGTCAGATGTCTGGGCGACTCAGATCTTGTGGCTCAGCAGGTTTCTTGCACGTGGGATTCCAAGGATCCTTGTATGGCGGCTTATCGCCAGGCGGTTGATGTTATCGCTGGTCATTTTAAGGGTTAGCAGGGGGATCATATTGATCGTAGGAAGAACGAGGCGGCTGATGCATTATCAAGACTGGGATCTCAGCGTAAGCCGGTACCACCTAATGTGTTTCTGGATGTACTGCATCACCCGTCAGTTAAATTACCTTCTGAGGATAATTGGTGGCGGCTCTCCGCGCTATCCCTGACTGGACACTGCCTTACCTAGCATATCTGACTCGTGGCGAGTTACCCGAGGACGAGCCTTTGGCACGGAAAATCATAAGGCGGTCTAAGTCCATGACTATTGTCAATGGCGAGTTGCATAGATGCAGCGTGACTGGTGTTTTTCAACGATGCATTTCTTCTGAGGAGGGCTGTGAAATCCTGCAAGAGATACATGCCGGCGATTGTGGTCATCATGTCAGGTCAAAATCCTTGGTGGCCAAAGCCTTTCGGCACGGTTTTTGCTGGCTAACAGCTCATGCAGATGCAGAGGACTTGGCTAGAAAATGTGACGGGTGTCAGAAATTTGGACGACGTGCCCATGTGCCGGCTCAAGAGTAACGGATGATTCCAATCACCTGGCCGTTTCCGGTTTGGGGGCTTGATATCTATAGACCGTTTAAGAGGTCCAAAGATAAGAAGACCCACCTCTTGGTGGCGGTTGATAAATTTACAAAGTGGGTTGAGGCAAAGTCGGTCAGCAAGTGCGATGCAGCAACAGCAGTTCAGTTTGTCAAGAAGCTGATTTTTCGCTTTGGTTACCCTCACAGTATTATTACTGAAAATGGTACAAATCTGTCCAAGGGGGCTATGAAAGAGTTCTGCGACAGTGAACACATCCGCCTTGATGTCTCCTCCGTGGCTCATCCACAGTCTAATGGTCAGGCAGAGCGAGCTAACCAGGAAATTCTGAGAGGGATAAAAACCCGGCTTATGGTTCCTTTGGAAAGAACACCGGGTTTTTGGGTGGAGGAATTACCTTCAGTTCTTTGGAGAATCAGAACCACCCCCAACAGATCAATAGGCTACACGCCTTTCTTCATGGTTTATGGCGCAGAAGCCGTTCTCCCCAGTGATATCCGTCATGACTCGCCCAGAGTGGCGGCTTACGTGGAAACTGATAACGAGACGGCGCGTCAGGACGCACTGGACACCTTGGATGAAGAACAGGATCTTGCAGCCGCACATTCGGCGATTTATCAACAAGATCTGCGTCGCTATCATAGCCGCAGAGTGAAGACCCGGACGTTCCAAGAAGGCGACTTAGTGCTACGTCTGATTCAAGATCAGACAGATATGCATAAGTTATCTTCCCCTTGGGAAGGACCCTTTGTGGTCAGCAGAAATCTCAACAATGGGTCATATTACCTCATTGATATATGGGAGAGCGACAAGTCACGCACTTCCGGAGAAGAGACCAGCAGGCTGTGGAATATTGCTCATCTTCGGCCTTACTATACTTGAGTCATTGACTCTCATCAATGTACATACTTCTGTCATTGTATATACCTTTTTCAATATAATAAAGTTGGCATCCCCATAATCCGGGGCCTCTGCCATTTTCCTGCACCAAGTTTTTGTGCAAAGAGTTGATCCTTCATAAGGTCACTTGGGAGCTTCCAACCCACTGGGTTTAGCTTTCATACCCTCTTGACCGGCTTAAAAGCCATATTTGAGTTAAACCTGCCTGTTTGCAACTTGCTATTCCGCCAGGTGACCCGCCGAATGTTTGACAGTCAATCTTTTCAAGACCCTGAACTCGTCAAAGTTAAAACGGCGGCTTATGTCACGTGAGGGCCGGCTTACAGAGAGCTAGGATAAACTCACCTGTTCGCTGTAGTCTCTCCGCTATGTGGCCTGTTCATACTCTTAAAAGTCAATCTTTTTTAAGACCCTGAACCTGTTAAGGTTAAAATGATGGATTTATGTCACGTGAGAGCCGGCCTACGGGATTATAGGCATTGATGCCTAGCTTCTTTGAGGCAAAAAATCTTGAGTTTTCTCAAAAATATATATAAAGGTTTGATCTCTTTTAGGCTGTACCTTCAAAGCCGCCTCAACAGTAACAAAAGATAAACATATATTTTCTGCTTGTTATTTTGTAGGAATTTTTCATGATAAGATTCTAAGTCTTTGGATAATACCTTATCCCGGCTTAGTATTACTCATGGATTATCACCCGCAAGTGGGAATTGATGAATATATACTGAGGCATAAGAAGTATGATCATATCAAAAAATTCACACTGTGGAATTTTTTTGAAGCGCCAGAATATGAGTTGATAAAGCTCAAAACATGCGCAAAGGCACGGCACATGCAATCAAGTTTTTACTACGGCTATTACAAGGCTCTAGGGAGCCCAAAATTGGTGGACTCAATAGTTTTTCACACAAGTAATATCCCGGCGGCTCAGCATTGCCCGGATTAACTTCATCTGAGGCCAGCTCCTCGCTTAACTCGCCGTCGGGTCATCCTGCACCGGGTCTTCTGTCTCCTGGATCTGAAGGTTGTCCACATCCCAGTTGCAATTGATTAAGGCTTCAAATTCAGCTTCGTCATGCAAGATTGGAAATGGGTCAACATCAGGGGCAAAGATATGCTTACGACGCTGAGGAGTCAGATCCACCGGCTCAAAAGTAGGCGCCCGGATTCATGCATTGTTGTTGTCATAAGCCGCCTGATAAACCTTCTGGTCGGCTTCTGCGGCTAATTGGCTGGCCAATGCTCGAGACGCTCTGAAGCAGCGAGCATAGTCGTCTTGCGTGAATTCTGACCCGTCGGCCTTCAGCTGTGGAAAATCTCCCATCATCTCCTCCGGGTTAAGCTCCGACGCATATGCCAAAGCCCGGCTCAAAGCAGCTATTGCGCCTTTGCGGGTGGCTGACTTCTTCATTTCTTCAAAATGCTTGGGGATGGTGGACAGGCATTTCAGCACGTCTTTGATCAACTTTGGAGTCCCCTATTCACCAAAGACAACCCTGATGGTGAAGAGGCTTCTAGCATACAGCTGCTCAGTAAATGAATACAAAGCTTTCAGCTTAAGCAAGCTGTCATCTGGAAGGTTACGAGTTCGACGGCCTGCAAACAATTCAATTGTCTAAGTCGTCGGGCGAGTCTTTCTAAGACTGTTTGAAAGGAATGCTTATAACATAATCAGCAATACTTACCAAAGACAGCTTCAGTCATCCGAGCTACATGGCGTTTGAGGCTGGTCAGCTCTTCAGCAACGGGTTTAAGTTGGCCCTCGGCTTCCTCTGCGCATTTGACTAAGGCGGCTTGTTCAACTTCAACAGATTGCTTGTAGGCTTCAAAATCTGCCTTAGTCTTTTCCAGCTCAGTTGAGGAGAGCTGCCACTTTGCATCAGCTTCAGTTCGGGCATCTTGTTGCAACACCAGATTCTTCCTCAGGTCGGCCAAACTAGACTCGGCCACGTGTAAAGCTTCCTGCACAATATAATTGTCAAAGTTAAGCCGCTAGCATGGTTTATAATGGAACTTGGGGGTACTAAAGAAGGTTGTTACAAGTCTCAAGCAGATTGCAAGCAATATACTTGACACTTGGGGGCTAATGTGTATCAGTTCTTTCAAAGTCTACAGTATAAATAAGACCCGGATCATCTTCACGAAGATAACCCGGCCCTTGGGGGCTACACATTGCTCTTTAAGTCTAAATGATCAGATCTACAGAAAGTTTCGGCTCATTATTTATATAATGATCCGACCCTTGGGGGCTACATTTGGCATTTTCTTTACCATACAGTAAGTGCCGGCTCATTATTTACATAATGACCCGGCCCTTGGGGGCTACAAGCTGATCTATTGAAGTCTATATATTGCTGAAGACCCGACTTATCTTCAAGCAAATAAGCCGGCTCTTGGGGGCTGCGTAAGGGTATATGGAAGGCAAGGAAAGGTTGAGTACCTCATATTTCTTCTTCATCATGCCAACTAAGTTGACCTCCATATCCCGGCTCGTGGAGAGGCGGCTCAGGTAGCCAGAGTGCAGCTCATCAGCAGTAAGCTTCTCCAGATTAGGAAGGTAAAGCTTAACCTTTTCTTTCTCAGGCAAAGACGTCTCATCCTTACTAATGTGCTTGGTCAGCACGTTGGAAGGGGCGGGAGTTGTATAAGCCGTTCCGGTGATGGTAACCTCTTTTTCATGAGAAGTCATATCTTTAGCTGTTGGCAGAGGACTGGGCGGCTTAGGATCAGCTTCCGGATTAGCCTCAGGGATCACAATGTCATGGACGCCTTGGTCAGCTTCAGAGGGCTCGACTTGAATTTCAGGAGTGCCAAGCTTTGGGTTCTCTGGCTCTGAGATGTCACGGGTGGTAGATGACTGGCTTAGTTTCCTCTTCTTGGCTTGTGCCCTATGAACAAAAGATATCAGGATAAATTTTATACAAGGATAAAAAGTTAGCAATCAATATTGGATGCAGAGAAGAAAGTTACCCTGGGTTGATGACAAGAGGCGGCAGCTTAGAAGCGGTTGAATCGCCAGAGGAAGGAGGAGTCTCCTGAAGACATTAAAATTGAGCAGTATAATTAGTTTTACTGCATATGGCTGGCATACAGAAGAAACGAAAACAAAATTATGAATTACCTCATTACGACGTTTTCGAGGAGCCGGAGCGTCGGGTAAGCCGGCCACTAGATCTTCAGAGCCGCCGCTCCGGGTCTGACGCCTAGAGTCATGACGCCGCTTCTTCAAAAGAAAGTTGGGATCCAAGTGAGCAAGGGGGTGTGAAAACTTTACTTTCCGGATGACCCGCCGTATTTTCTCTCTTGGCAAAGGTTCTGAGTCGGAGGAGATGGTAGTTACCTCTGCTGCGCCGGCTTCGCTTGTCTTCGCGTCGCCCTGAGAGGAGTCAGCGTCAATAAGTTGCATGAAAATAAGGCCAAGAGAGTCAAGTTCTACCTCCGAGTCATCCAGCTCAAGCAGCTCATTAGCTGTTGGTTTCTTCTTACGAGCCGGAGCCCGGGTCTTGGTCGCTTTTGTCTTTTTCTTCGAAGTAGAGGCTGTGTTTAGTCTCTTCTTCCAAAAGGGAGAGTCGGCATGCATATATAAGAACATTTGCAGAAAGGTTAAAAGAGGAGTGTGAAGCGCAAACCTAAAGGAAAAGAGTGAAATGTTAAAGTAAAATTCTTACTGCGGGAGCCGGGTTATGAACGTAGAAGGGGTTTAACCCCGTCTTGTTGCAGACTTCTTGAGGTTCTCCCAACAATAATTTGACGATCAGGTTGAGGTCCTTGTCCGTTAGGGGCGTCTGATTAAAGCGATGAGGGTCATTCACCTCACCTGTATATTCACACATTAAGCCGCAACGCCGACTCAATGGTAAGATTCTCCAAGAAACCCAGCAGCAGGTCAGATCAACGCCAGTCAGCCCGTTGGCCAATAAGGCTTTGATCTTTGAAAACGTCTGAGCGTATTCGGTGCGCTCTACGGCAGACAGCCGGTCTGGGAGCTCAGTGGTGGTGCAGAGCCGGTAGGGACGATAACCCGACAATGGATTTTCTCCTTCTGGGGAAGTACCTTTACAATAGAACCAGGTGTGATTCCAGTCCTTGGGATGGCTAGGCAGAGTCGCCGCAGGAAAGGACACATCCCTCCGCCTCTGGATAGAAACACCACCAAGTTCAAGGCTTGGCCCATCTGCAATTTCTGTCTGGCGGTTAATATAGAAATAATCTCTGAAGAGTTCTACGGAGGGTTCTTCTTGCAGGTATGCTTCACAGAGTATTTGGAATTGGCACAGGTTGGTGACTGAGTTGGGGCCAATGTCTTGAGGATGAAGCTTGTAAAAATGAAGGGCGTCCTGGAAGAATTTTGATCCGGGCGGTGAGAAGCCACGGAGAAGATGATCTGTGAAAACGATGACCTCCCCTTCCTTGGGTTTGAAGGTGATTTCATCACCAGGAACCCGCCAATGGATGATGTCCTGAGCCGGCAAAACTCCCATGACCACGAAATCATTGAGAATCTCCTCGGTAACCCCAGAGCCTACTTAATCGCAAGAGGCGGGGGCTTTAGCCATAATGGCGGGTTAAAAGATGTGGAAAGGCATGGAAATACGGCGGGTTAAGAACGCTGCATGACCAAAACAGCTATGACTTTAAGACGACGACGCTACATGGCGGGTTATTATTAAGCTATGAGCCGCCGCCAATTATAGGTATGAAGCGGATTATGTCTTGCCAGGGAAAGCCGACATCATGATGGCGGGTCAAATTGACAGTAACTATTGAAGATATTGCTAAGTATGGACAAACAAGTTGCACCAATTACCGCTGCAGTTACAAGATCTACAAACAAGGATAAATAGAAACATTTTCTAAAACCTAAAAACGTCCGTGGAAGAACATGCAGTTCATATACGAATTCCAATGAAGGGATGATCTATAATGAATATGAAATATATGTTAAGCGGAGCGCCGCGTGATTTGGCTGGTGGTTGAAAGCCTAAGGGTGTTTTCCCTTTCCCATCTGCGGTAAGAACACCGACAAGCGGCGGCGGACTCGGACGAACACCGGTGAGCCAATGCAGATCTAGGAGAAAAGGGGAATGGAACCTGGAAAGATGCAGGAGATGCGGGCATGCGCCGACGAGTTCTGGTCACGGTCAGGGTGATGCAGCGGCCTGGTGGAGGACGACGGCGTGGTCCGGACGGCACGACGGAGCTTCAGCTGTGCGAGCGCCTGGAGGAAGAAGAAGAGAGAGACGGCAACGGGGGAAAGTGAAAAGGATGGGACCCCCGCGCCTATTTATAAGAGGAGATGGAACAGCAACAGTCCAGCGCGGGAATCAAGGAGACAAAATGATGATTGACCAAGAAAACACCTCGATTCTCGGGTTGACCAGTTAATGCAAAGATCCGTTGTGATATCATCAAGTTCTTTCGGATTTATAAGAGATGACGTCATCCATTTTTACATGGCGGGTCATGAAGGTTTATTTTAGGTCAGGAGGTTATGAGGAACACAAGACTCGCCAACTAGAAGACTTGAAGATTGACATGAACAGGTTCAAACCAATCTGGGGCCTAATGTTGGGGATATAACCCCATGGTGAGACCCGCCCAGGAGGGGCCGGGTTAGGAAGTTGGCGGCTTAAGCCGTAAGGCTTTAAACAGGCCGGAAGGCTAAGACTAGGATAGGAAGTAATTTGCCAGATGGGCCGGGCGGAGACCCAGAGCCGGAAGGCAGTGTATGACCCGGAGGTGTAAGCCGCCGGGAGATGACTTGCCAGATAAGGAAAAGCAATTTAGAGATGAGGTCGGTTACTAGATGTAACCCGTCCCGGACTCTTGTAAGCCCAGGGCCTCGACCTGTGTATATAAAGGTGGGTTCCCTGGGTGGCTTAGACTACGAAACCTTTGATCGAGAGCTAGGTCAAGCGAATCCGCTCCCTTGTAATCGATACTCCATCAATACAACTCAGAGCAGGACGTAGGCTTTTACCTCCTTCGAGAGGGGCCGAACCTGGGTAAACATGTGTCTTTCGTCCCGACCAACCCCTTCGAGTTAACCGCCGTAGCGATGGCTTCACCCCTAAGTCCTTTCACTAGGACATCTGCCGTGACAAAACCACGACAGTTACCGATAAGGATTATGAGTTCTCTGTCGACCCAGAGTTAATTACTTTGGTTGAATCTGATCCTTTCCATGGCTATGAAACTGAAACTGTAGTGGCACACCTTACTAAGCTAAATGATATAGCTACCCTTTTTGCTCATGATGAGAAGATTCACTACTATTATATCCTTAAGTTATTTCCGTTCTCATTAACGGGTGATGCTAAGACATGGTACAATACTCTTGCTCCTGGTTGTGTGCGTAGTCCCCAGGATATGATTTACAACTTTTCTAAAAAATATTTTCCTGTTCATAAGAAACAAGCTGCCTTACAGGAAATATTTAACTTTGTGGAAATTGAAGAAGAGAGTCTCCCACAAGCTTGGGGGAGGCTTCTCGAGTTGCTTAATGCTTTGCCTGATCATCCTCTTAAGAAAAATGAAGTACTTGATATCTTCTATAATGGACTAACCGATGCTTCTAGGGACTTCATAGATAGTTGTGCTGGTTGTGTTTTCAGGGAGCGAACTGTTGAACAAGCTGAGGAATTATTGAATAACATATTGAAGAATTATGATGATTGGACTCCTCCTGAACCATCGCCTAAAACCACTCCAAAGAAGAGGGGTATCTTATTTCTCAGTCCTGAAGATATGCAGGAGGCAAAGAAATCTATGAAGGAAAAAGGCATTAAAGCTTAGGATGTTAAGAATTTGCCACCTATTGAAGAAATACTTGGCCTTGACACATAACCACCTCCACAGGTGGTAGAGGTAAATTCTTTATTAAAGTTTAACGAAGGTGACATCCCTCACAATAAACATCCTAGTCAATGCTTATATGAGTTTGACAACTATATTATGAAGCAAGATCATTTCAATGCTCATGTTCTCAAACAATTGAAATATAATTATGATATGATTGCTCGCTTGAGTGACTTGCTATTTAGAATCAGTAACGATGTTAGAGGTGTAGGAAAACATGCCTCTATGGTTCAAACTCAGTTAGAACAAGTTGCTAAATGTCAAAAAGAATTGCTTGATGAAATGAATAATAATATGCATGATTTTGCTGCTAGAGTAATAACTAGAGGAGGTAGAATGACCCAAGAACCACTCTATCCCGAGGGTCATCCTAAAATAATTGAACAAGACTCTCAGAGAATTAATACTGATGCACCTAGTCCTTCTAGAAAGAAAAAGAAAAAGAAACATGATAGGACATTGCATACCTCTAGTGAACGTGAGACACAAAAACCTCCTGATAATAATGATGTCTCTATTTCTGATGCTGAAACTCAGTCTGGTAATGAACATTCACCTAGTGATAATGAGAATGATAATGATGATGTTCATGAAGATGCTCAACCTAACAATGATAAAGAACCAGATAATGATGTTGAAATAGAGCCTGCTGCTGATCTTGATAACCCACAACCTAAAAATAAACGCTATGATAAAAGAGACTTTGTGGCTAGGAAACATGGTAAAGAAAGAGAACCATGGGTTCAGAAATGCATGCCATTCCCACCTAAGCCATCTAAGAAAAAGGATGATGAAGAATTTGAGCGCTTTGCTGAAATGATTAGGCCAGTCTTTTTGCGTACCCGCTTAACCGATATCCTAAAGATGGCCCCTTATGCAAAGTATATGAAAGACATCATCACAAATAAAAGAAAAATACCTGAAGCTCAAATCTCCACCATGCTTGCTAATTACTCCTTTAAGGATGGAGTACCTAAAAAACTTGGAGATCCTGGAATACCAACTATACCTTGCTCCATTAAAAGAAACTATGTCAAAACTGCTTTGTGTGATTTGGGAGCCGGTGTTAGTGTTATGCCTTTCTCCTTATATAAAATACTTGATTTGAATAAACTCACACCTATCGAGATATCATTGCAAATGGCTGACAAATCAACTGCCATACCTATCGGTATTTGTGAGGATGTGCTCGTTGTTGTCGCAAATGTTACTATCTTAATGGACTTTGTTATTCTTGAGATGTCCGAGGACGACAATATGTCAATTATCATTGGTAGACCCTTTTTGAATACTGCAGGGGGTGTTATTGATTGCAACAAAAGCAAAGTCACTTTTCATATCAATGGTAATGAGCATACGGTGCACTTTCCGAAGAAACAGTTCCCAGTGAATGGTATAAATGTTATTGAAGAATCTCCGACCATCACTATTGGAAGTTTTCAATTACCTCTACCTACTGCTAAAAAGAAATATGATATACTTATTGTTGGGGATATGCACATCCACATTGAGGTAACTTAGTGTTTTACGAAAGTTCTTCGGTTTCATGCTAATCGGAAGTGGTTGTTAATAAGACTTGAACAACCTTATTAATGAATCATTTTTGAGAGGTATGGAGTCGATGAATCTAGTAAGCACAACTCTCTGATCCCACCTTTTATTTTCTGTTTTAGTTAGTCAAATAAAATAAAATGCCATGATTATCCTGTTTTCTGTTTTCTCCGTGCAATAAAAAATGACCCAAAAATAAAAATTCTCAGAATGCCCTGACAATTTAACACGATTTTTTTTCCAAATATTTATGAATTTCTGGTGCAAATAATACCAGAGGGGGGGTGCACCTGGTGCCCACAAGACACCAGGGCGCGCCAAGCGCGCCCTGGTGGGTTGTAGTCCCCATGTGGGTCCCCTCACTTATCTCTTTAGCCCACATCATCCCCTACCTCCAGAAAAAAATCACCACAGCGACCATTCCCGTGTTCTTGCTCTCAAACCCGTGGATTTTTATCTCTTAGCTCGAAGCTCCATTTCTGAAACTGTTTGGAGGGATTGCTACTTGGTATGTGACTCCTCCATTGCTCCAATTAGTTTTCGATTTAGTGGGTTATTTTTAGAGTAATTAGATACTCTTGGTGCTGCTGTAGATGAGCTTGCATGTCGAATTCTTAGAGTTCTAAGTAGTTTGAATGCTCAATATGGCCCCTATGCATGCTTGGGAGTAGTTGCCAACAATCTTACAAAGTTTTGTTGACAAATTTTTGTGGACTAAAAAAAATTTCAGAATTTTTATAGGAATAAAATGCAAATCTTTAGGAAGTTCTCCTCCAAGAAAAATGCCAAGGGAGTCATTGGGGAGTCATCGGAAAATGACCTTCACACCCCAAGAAGGGAGGAGGTGCGTCCGTGCGAATGGCCGCATGATGCCTTCATGGAGGAGGCCGGGTTCCATCAAGAGTTCTCTCAGTTTGTTGCAAACGCCGGGTTGACCGAGTTCCTCGCAGCTACGTGTGACCAATATCACATCCTTACAAATTCCTTTGTGCAAGGCTTTTATTATCTAGGGAGAAACAATCCTCCTGAAGTGCAGTTTAATCTTTATGCTCAAACTTACAAAATGCCGCTAACTGACTTCTGCAACATATGCTTGATCCCTTCTGATGGGGAATTGGGAGAACCTAGGCCATCTAAGTTTGAGGATTTTCTCCTCACTTTAACAGTGGGTGAAGATAGAGGTGTGTAAAACGCCACTGCTACCAGCTTGCAGTTTCCCTCGGTGCATTACTTTGCTTTGGTCATCGCTAAGTGTTTAACAGCTAGGGAGAAGGTCAGCGCACTCCGTGCCCCTGACCTTGCTATTTTACGTCGTGCACTTTATTATGATCACACCTTTAATATGGGGGCTATTATTGCTCGTCGCTTACATCTTAACAAAACTAAGGGAAAGATACATGGTGGTATTTATGCTACTCACCTAGCGAGACACTTTAATGTTCAGTTTCGCCCTCATGATTATCTCTTGTCCCGAGTTTATCTTGATCACAAGTCACTGCAAGATTACCAATTCCTCAATGTAACTGATTCTCCCCGTGACATTCATTACAACCTAGTGTTTAGTAAAGAAACCCGTGATGTTATTCTGTTGCCTGCACCTGCCTTGTTTGATTCTATTGCTAGGAACGGATACAAGATCATGCCAGATGACATTACAGCCTACCGGAACAACCTAGCAGCTGCAGAGAAGAGCGGGTATGAACTCAACTTGTTTTTTTTTTGTAAATATGTTTAAGCTAGTATCGTTGATTCATCCTATTATGATCAAACATGTTTGCAATGACCATTAGAGATTATAGTTGTTCATGCCATGCTTAAGTAGCTAGGAGTGGATAATGATTTATCTTGGGTTTCAACATGCATTAAAATGGTTGTGATGTAGTATGATGATATGGTATCCTCCTCTGAATATTTCAAGTGGCTTGACTTGGCACATGTTCACGCATGTAGTTGAATCAAAACCAACATAGCCTTCATGATATTTATGTTCATGGTGTCCATATCCTACTCATGCTAGTATTCAATGTTGATTATATGTAATGCATGTTCATGACCTTTTTCGCTCTCTAGCTGGCCGCTTCTCAATCTATTTGCTAGCCTTCGCCTGTACTAAGCGGGAATACTGCTTGTGCATCAAAACCCTTAAACCAAGTTGTGCCAGATGAGTCCACTATATCTACCTATATGCGGTATTACCTTGCCATTCCAAAGTAAATTTGCATGTGCCATCTCTAAAAATTCAAATGAACATCTGTTTTGTGTGCCTGGACTGCTCATGGAGCGATAGGGGGCGGTCAGTATCTTCCATGCTAAGCGGGTTATTCTCATGATGAGTGTTTATTCACTTGTCCTTACACGAGAGGGGCGGTAATAGGGATTCCCATTCCCGAAATCAAAAATCAAAAATAATTAAACAAAACTCACCCAGGAATGTTGTTGGTTTGGACGGTACCCGTGGATGCGGCTAGCCGTGGAGTGTGATTGTTGGTGGAGGGGGAGTAAACCTTTACTTTTACCGCTTGGTAACCGCCGCTAATTTGTTTAGCATGGAAGATATTGATAACTCTTGGTCGCGACGTTGACAGGAAGGGTGTACCTCCCAAAATTATATCTATCTCTGTTTTAAACTTTGAGCTCTGGCCCCGCTCCAAATCCATGCTTCCCTCTGCGAAGGGCCTATCTATTTACTTTTATGTTGAGTCATCATCTTCTCAAATAAGCGCCAGACTTGAGAGCACTATTGTCATCCTCACGCATTGTGTATAGTTGATGTTGGTTGCAGCATGACTGGATCTTTTCTACCATGAATTACAATGTTTAGTCGCTGCTTGAACTTTGGAGGTGCTCTGCATTTATGTTTTGCGGTCTCAGAAAGGGCTAGCGAGATACCACTATTGTCATATTGTATCATGATTGTTTTGACGAAGTGTTGGCGCTTGAGATATATTATTATTGCTCGCTAGTTGCTTATGTTATTGTTATGAGTTAATATAATTTCTAAGAGTTATTGTTGGCACGGTTAGTCATAATATTTGCTGAAAACCTGGGTGGTACTTAAGCATATATATGTAAACAAGAACAAAAGAGTTCATAAAAGTTTTTCTTTATCACTTTCAGTTTGTCAACTGAATTGCTTGAGGACAAGCAAAGGCTTAAGCTTGGGGGAGTTGATACGTCTCCAATGTATCTACTTTTCCTCACTCTTTTGCCCTTGTTTTGGACTCTAATTTGCATGATTTGAATGGAACTAACCCGGACTAACGCTGTTTTCAACAGAACTACCATGGTGTTGTTTTTGTGTAGAAATAAAAGTTCTCGGAATAGAACGAAAGCATTTGGTGAATTATTTCAGAATATATAAGAATTATTGGAGCCAAAATCCACCGAAGAGGGGGGCCAGGGTGAGCAGCACCCACCAGGGGCGACAGGCCACCTGGGCGCGCCCTGGTGGGTTGTGCCCACCTCGTGGCCTTACTGACCCTAATTCCGCCACTATAAATTCCTATTTTCGGAGAAAAAAATTAGAGAGAAAGTTTCATCGCGTTTTACGATATGGAGCCGCCGCCACCTCCTGTTCTTCATTGGGAGGCCAGATCTGGAGCCCGTTTGGGGCTCCGGAGAGGGGAATCTTCGGTCTTCGTCATCACCAACCCTTCTCCATCGCCAATTCCATGATGCTCCCCACCGGGAGTGAGTAATTCCTTCGTAGGCTTGCTGGTCGGTGAGGAGTTGGATGAGATTCATCATGTTATCGAATTAGTTTTGTTAGGGCTTGATCCCTAGTATCCACTATGTTCTGAGATTGATGTTGCTAGGACTTTGCTATGCCTAATGCTTGTCACTAGGGCCCGAGTGCCATGATTTCAGATCTGAACCGTTTATGTTATCATCTCTATATCCATGTTCTTGATCCGATCTTGCCTAGTCATATGCACCTATTACGTGTTATGATCCGTCAACCCCATAGTGACAATATTTGGGATACTTCGCGGTGATGACCGTAGTTTGAGGAGTTCATGTATTCACAATGTGTTAATGCTTTGTTCCGGTTCTCTATTAAAAGGAGGCCTTAATATCCCTTAGTTTCCTTATGGACCCCGCTGCCACGGGAGGGTAGATGATACGTCCATTTTGCATCATGATTTCCTACTGTTATTTACTTTGTTTTGTTCAATAATAATGCTTTGGGGAGTGATTCTAATGCCTTTTCTCTCATAATTTGCAAGGTTTACACAAGGAGGGAGAATACCGGCAGGTGGAATTCTGGACCTAAGAAAAGCACGTCAGAGATACCTATTCTGCACAACTCCAATGAAGCTGAAATTTTACGGAGATTATTTTTACATTTAATAAAAAATACTGGAGCTCGAAACTACCGGAGGAGGCCCCCCAGGTGGGCACAACCCACCAGGGCGCGCCAGGCCTCCCTGGGCGCACCCTGATGGGTTGTGCTCAGCCTGGCCCACCTCCGGTGCCCATCTTCTAGTATAAGGTCTCTCTTGACCTAGAAAAAATCAGAGGAGGACTTTTGGGACGAAGCGCCGCCGCCTCGAGGCGGAACTTGGGCAGGAGCACTTTTGCCCTCCGGTGGAGCGATTCTGCTGGGGGAACTTCCCTCCCGGAGGGGGAAATCGAAGCTATCATCATCACCAACACCCCTCTCATCTTTGGGAGGCCAATCTTCATCAACATCTTCAACAACACCATCTCCTCTCAAACCCTAGTTTATCTCTTGTGTTCAATCTTTGTACCGGAACCTCAGATTGGTACCTGTGGGTGACTAGTAGTGTTGATTACCTTGCGTAGTTGATTACTATATGGTTTATTTGGTGGAAGATTATATGTTCAGATCCATTATGCTATTCAATACTCCTCTGATCTTGAGCATGTTTATTATTTGTGAGTAGTTACCTTTGTTCTTGAGGTCACGGGAGAAGTCATGTTGCAAGTAATCATGTGAATTTGATATGTGTTCGATATTTTGATGATATGTATGTTGTGATTCCCTTAGTGGTGTCATGTGAACGTCGACTACATGACACTTCACCATTCATGGTATTTAAGGGAATGCATTGTGGAGTAGTTATTAGATGATGGGTTGCTAGAGTGACAGAACCTTAAACCCTAGTTTATGCTCTACTTCGTAAGGGGCTGATTTGGATCCACATGTTTAATGCTATGGTTAGACTTTATCTGAATACTTTTCTCGTAGTTGCGGATGCTTGCGAGGGGGTTAATCATAAGTAGGTTGTTAGTTCAAGTAAGAACAGCACCTTAGCACCGGTCCACCCACATATCAAATTATCAAAGTAGCGAACACGAATCAAACCAACATGATAAAAGTGACTAGACAAAATTCCCGTGTACCCTCAAGAACACTTTGCCTATTCCTAGTGATTGTTCTGGCCTGTCCTTTGCCTCAAAAGTATTGGAATACCTTGCTGCACTTTGTTTACCATTACCGTTACTTGCTCGTTACAGATTATCTTGCTGTCAAACTATATGTTACCTACAATTTCAGTGCTTGCAGAAATTACCTTGCTGAAAACCGCTTGTCATTTCCTTCTGCTCCTCCTTGGGTTCGACACTCTTACTTATCGATAGGACTATGATTGATCCCCTGTACTTGTGGGTCATCAAGACTCTTTTCTGGCGCCGTTGCCGGGGAGTTAAGCGCTCTTGGTAAGTGGAAATCAGTAAGGAAAAATTTATACTACGCGCTGAAATTTATTGCTACTTGCTACTATGGAGAACAATCCTTTGAGGGGTTTGTTCGGGATATCTTCAGCTCGACCGAAACCATAGTTAGTTGCCCCTCAACCTACAGCACCTACTATAAATGTTACTTATGAAATTCCTTTGGGTATGCTAGAACAACTGCTTGCTAAACCTTATGCAGGAGATGGAACTGAACATCCTGATATGCACCTTTTATACGTGAACGAGATTTGTGGATTATTTAAGCTTGCAGGTTTACCCAGAGATGAAGTTAAGAAGAAGGTTTTCCCTTTATCTTTGGAAGGAAAAGCATTGACATGGTATTGGCTATGTGATGATCTTGGATCGTGGAACTGGAATCGTTTGCAATTGGAATTTCACCAAAAGTTTTATCCCATGCATCTAGTTCATCATGATCGGAATTATATATATAACTTTTGGCCCCGTGAAGGGGAAAGTATTGCTCTAGCTTGGGGGAGGCTTAATTCAATGTTATATTCATGCCCCAATCATGACATTCCGAGGGAAGTTATCATTCAGAATTTTTATGCTCGATACTTCTTGTGATGGTTCTTATATGATGAAGACTATTGAATTCAAGTGGGATCTCTTAGAAAGAATTAAACGCAACTCTGAAGATTGGGAACTCGACAAAGATAATGAGTCAGGTATAAAGCTTGAATTTGATTGTGTTAAATCTTTTATGAATACCGATACTTTTCACAAGTTTAGCACTAAATATGGACTTGACTCTGAGATAGTAGCCTCTTTATGTGAAGCATTTGCTACTCACGTTGACCTCCCTAAGGAGAAGTGGTTTAAATATCATCCCCCTATTAAGGAAGAAATTAAAGTACCGGTCATAGCTAAAGAAGAAACCATCTTTTACAATGTTGATCCAGTTGTGCCTACCGCTTATATTGAAGAACCACCTTTCCCTGTTAGGATAAAGGAACATGCTAAGGTATCAACTGTGGTTCGTAAGAGTAATATAAGAGCACCAAAACCCCCTGAGAAAATTAAAGTAGAACCTAGTGTTGCTATGGTTAAAGCTCTCTTGGTAGAAAATATTGATGGGCATGTCATCTACTTCTGTGATGAAGCTGCTAGAATTGCTAAACCTGATGAAAAAGATAAACATAGACCCATAGAAGGCTTGCCTGTCGTCTCAGTCAAAATAGGAGATCATTGCTATCATGGTTTATGTGATATAGGTGCTAGTGTGAGTGCTATCCCTTTTACCTTATACCAAGAAATTATGGACGAAATAGCACCTGCTGAAATGGAAGATATTGATGTTACTAATAAACTTGCTAATAGAGACACTATCACACCACTCAGAATGTTTAGAGATGTTAAAGTCCTGTGTGGGAAAGTAAAATACCCTACTGATTTTCTAGTCCTTGGTTCCCCACAAGATGACTTTTGCCCCATTATCTTTGTTGACCTTTCTTGAGCACCGTCAATGCTAAGATAGATTGTGAAAAACAAATTGTCGGTGTCAGTTTCGGCAATGTGTCTCATGAGTTTAATTTTTCCAAGTTTAGTAGACAACCTCGTGGTAAAGCGTTACCTAATAAGGATGAAATAATTGGTCTTGCTTCTATTGCCGTGCCTCCTACTGATCCATTAGAACATTATTTGCTCAGACATGAAAATGATATGCATTTGCGTGAAAGAAACGAAATAGATCAGATTTTCTTCGAACAACAACCCCTCTTGAAACACAATTTGCCTATTGAAACTCTTGGAGGTCCTCCTCCACCTAAAGGTGATCCTGTGTTTGAATTGAAACAATTGCCTGACACTTTGAAGTATGCTTATCTTGATGAGAAAAAGATATATCTTGTTATTATTAGTGCTAACCTTTCAGAACATGAAGAAGAAATATTATTAAAAGTTCTAAGGAAGCACCGGGCTGCTATTGGATATACTCTTGATGATCTTAAGGGCATTAGTCCCACTCTATGTCAGCACAAGATCAATATGGAAGCTGATGCTAAACCCGTTGTTGATCACCAACGGCAATTGAATCCTAAGATGAAAGAAGTTGTAAGAACTAAAATACTAAAACTTCTGGAAGCAGGTATAATCTATCCCATAGCTGATAGTAGATGGGTAAGTCCCGTTCATTGTGTCCCTAAGAAAGGAGGTATTACCATTGTTCCTAATGATAAGAATGAACTCATTCCACAAAGAATTGTTACTGGCTATAGAATGGCAATTGATTTTAGAAAATTAAATAAAGCTACTAGAAAAGATCATTACCCTCTATCGTTCATTGATCGAATGCTAGAGAGACTATCTAAGCACGCACACTTTTGCTTCTTAGATGGATATTCCGGTTTCTCACAAATACCTGTGTCACAATCTGATCAAGAGAAAACTACCTTTACTTGCCCTTTCGGAACCTATGCTTATAGACGTATGCCTTTTGGTTTATGCAATGCACCTGCTACCTTTCAAAGATGTATGACAACTATATTCTCTGATTTTTGTGAAAAGATTGTGGAGGTTTTCATCGATGATTTTTCCATTTACGGAACTTCTTTTGATGATTGCTTAAGCAACCTTGATCGAGTTTTGCAGAGATGTGAACAAACTAATCTCATCTTGAGTTGGGAGAAGTGCCACTTTATGGTTAATGAAGGCATTGTCTTGGGGCATAAAATATCTGAGCGAGGTATTGAGGTGGATAAAGCTAAAGTTGATGCAATTGAGAAAATGCCATGTCCTAAAGACATTAAAGGTATTCGAAGTTTCCTTGGTCATGCTGGTTTTTACAGGAGGTTCATTAAAGACTTCTCTAAAATTTTTAGGCCTCTTACTAATCTTTTGCAAAAGGATATTCCTTTTGTTTTTGAACATGATTGTGTGGAAGCCTTCGAAACACTCAAGAAAGCCTTAACCTCTGCACCTATCGTTCAACCGCCTGATTGGAAGTTGCCTTTTGAAATTATGTGTGATGCTCGTGACTATGTTGTTGGTGCTGTTCTAGGACAAAGAGTTGATAAGAAATTGAATGTTATCCATTATGCTAGTAGAACTCTAGACAGTGCCCAACGAAACTATGCTACTACTGAAAAAGAATTTTTAGCAGTTGTGTTTGCTTGTGATAAATTTAGATCTTACATTGTTGATTCCAAAGTCATTGTTCACACCGATCATGCTGCTATAAAATACCTTATGGAAAAGAAAGATGCTAAACCTACACTCATTAGGTGGGTTCTCTTGCTCCAAGAATTTGACTTACACATCGTTGATAAGAAAGGAGCCGAGAACCCCGTAGCTGATAACTTGTCCAAGTTAGAAAATATTCTTGATGACCCACTACCTATTGATGATAGTTTCCCTGAAGAACAGCTAGCTGCAATAAGTGTTTCACAACACACACCTTGGTATGCTGATTATGCTAACTACATTGTCGCTAAATATATACCACCCAGCTTTACTTATCAACAAAAGAGAAAAAAAAATCTATGACTTGAGACATTACTTTTGGGATGACCCACATCTTTATGAAGAAGGAGTAGATGGTATTATTAGACGTTGTGTACCTGAGCATGAACAGGAACAAATCCTACGGAAATGTCATTCCGAAGCTTATGGAGGACATCATGCGGGAGATAGAACTGCTCATAATGTATTGCAATCTGGTTTTTATTGGCCTACTCTCTTCAAGGATGCTCGTAAGTTTGTCTTGTCTTGTGATGAATGTCAAAGAATTGGTAATATCGATAAGCGTCAGGAAATGCCTATGAATTATTCACTTGTTGTTGAACCTTTTGACGTTTGGGGTTTTGATTATATGGGGCCTTTTCCTTGCTCTAATGGGTACACTCATATTTTGGTTGCGGTTGATTATGTCACTAAGTGGGTAGAAGCTATTCCAACTAGTAGTGACGATCACCACACCTCCATTAAAATGCTTAAAGAGGTTATCTTCTCGAGGTTTGGAGTCCCTAGATATTTACTGACCGATGGTGGTTCACATTTTATTCATGGTACCTTCCGTAAGATGCTTGCTAAATATGATGTTAACCATAGAATTGCATCACCCTATCATCCTCAATCTAGTGGTCAAGTTGAACTTAGCAATAGAGAAATAAAGTTAATATTACAAAAAACTGTCAATAGGTCTCGTAAGAATTGGTCTAAGAAATTAGATGATGCACTTTGGGCCTATAGAATAGCTTATAAAAATCCTATGGATATGTCTCCATATAAAATGGTATATGGGAAAGCTTGTCATCTGCCTGTAGAACTAGAACGCAAAGCATTTTGGGCAATTAAAGAACTCAACTATGATTTCAAACTTGCCGGTGAAAAGGGGTTATTTGATATTAGCTCACTAGATGAATGGAGAACCCAAGCCTATAAAAATGCCAAGCTATTTAAAGAAAAAGTAAAAAGATGGCATGACAAAAGGATCCAAAAGCGGGAATTCAAAATAGGAGACTATGTTCTTTTGTTCAACTCTCGTTTAAGATTTTTTGCAGGAATGCTTCTCTCAAAATGGGAAGGACCATATATTATCGAAGAGGTTTATCGTTCTGGAGCTATTAAGATTAATAACGCCGAAGGTACTAACCCGAAGGTTGTCAATGGACAAAGAATTAAGCATTATATCTCAGGTACGACTATTAACGTTGAAAGCAATGTTATCCAAATCATGAGGAACACATAAAAGAAACCTTCCAGAACACTCCAGATTATTAAAAATAGGAGGTACGTGATACGGTAAGTAAACGGACTCCGAAAAATCCGCAAAAATATTTTTTGTCAGTTTTGGAATATTTTAGAATTTTGGAAATAAAAAATTAAACCGGAAGGTGATCGAGGTGAGCACGATACACCAGGGCGCGCTAGGCACCCCTGGGCGCGCCCTGGTGGGTTGTGCCCACCTCGGATGCCTTCTCGACTCCGTTTTCCTTCCGAATACTTGTTTCCCAAGAATAAAAATTCTCTATATATACCCCCGACTGTTTTGACGACCGCATCGCAGAAAATCCTGTGTTCTTGTTTCTTGCTGCTTTCCTATCAGATCTGTCAAGTCAGGCATCATGTCTTCCCCCTCTCCTAACAACGTGGAAGAAGATGCCTGGCTAATGAAGATAGAGTTGAAGAGGGAGGAGCCGGAAGAAGCCAACAAGGAGGAGAAGGACAAGGAGGCTATGGTGGATCATCTCCCTGAAGGAGATCAATTCATGCTAGCAAAGGAGGAAGAGGAAGAGGATATCCTTCAACCCTATTACAGTCATCTCACCCCTATTGAAATTGAAGCCTTTAGAGCATTCGAAGCGGTTCGTGTTCAGAATAAGTTTCTCATCCGTGAAAATATTTTGCTGCCAGAACACATCAACAACCTTAGGAGGGTCATCCGCAAATTGGAGCATCTTTTGAAGCTAAAGTGTGACATCATATCACCACCACCTACATCAACACCTCCACCTTCTTCATCATCACCACCAAAGGAGACTTGAGCACACGGGTATGGGCACTCCCCTTGGCTTGAGCCAAGCTTGGGGGAGGTGCCCCGGTATCTTATCACCACCACTTTTATTCACCTTTACCTATTTTAGTTCGATCTTTAGTTTCCCTTTGCTTTAGTTGAATAAAAGCTCTAGTATGATCTATTTTCGTGTGTTAGTTCCGTGGCCTATCTATATATGTAATCGAGTGAAAGTTATATAATAAAGTTTAGTTTAAAATTTTGCCTCTCTACTTTGATGTTGCAATCAAATAAAGGAAAAGAAACAAATGAAAAAAAATCATATGCTAATCTTATGGTGAGTAATGACATCACATAAGGAAAAGTATAAGTAGTAAAATTTATTGGAGATTGACAAACATAGCATTGGTCAATGATGCAATTCATGATAGAATTAATAAGGGAAGAGAAGATTCAAATGCAAATACACTATCTTGGACATCTTTTATGATTGTGAACCCCCATCAAATACTATATGTCAAAATTGTTGACGTTGGACAAGGAAGACAACGTAATGATTTATGTTTGTTCATATCCACATAGAAGTTATATTGTCATGGATCCTTTAACATGTGGTGCTTGCCCAATATCTTTGCTAGCCAAAAAATCCGCACTAAGTAGAGATACTACTTGTGCATCCAAAAACCCAAACCAAACTCTTTCTTTGAGTGTCCACCATACCTACCTATGGATCGAGAAAGATCCTTCAAGTAAGTTGTCATCGATGCAACAAGGCAATAAAAATTGCTTCTAAAAGTGTTTTGATCAATTAGTGTAAGAGAAAATTCAGCGTTATACGACCTTATGATGGCAAAGTAATAAAAGTGACGGACTGCATAATAAAGGTTGCTATCATAGGGGGCAATATAGCATGACGTTCTTTTACATTAAGGGATTGGGCATACAAACCAATAAGCGCATGACAACCTCTGCTTCCCTCTGCGAAGGGCCTATCTTTTACTTTTATGCACTTACTTTTATGCAAGAGTCAAAGTATTCTTCCCTATTCCTTTTTACTTTTTCTTTTGCAAGCATCATGTGGTGAGGAAAGATCTAGGCACATATATCCAGTTGGATATGGGTGGGCATGAGTTATTATTGTTGACATCACCCTTGAGGTGAGTGAGTTGGGAGGCAAAACTATAAGCCCCTATCTTCCTACGTGTCCGGTTGAAACTTTTTGTTCATGGGTATGCCGTGAGTGTTAGCAATCATAGAAGACTAAATGATGGTTGAGTATGTGGACTTTCCAAAAGGCTCCTACATGAGACCCTTCATGAAAATATGATGAATTGTAGTTGCAAAGTTGACTGAGAACATAGTTTGTTGGTTCCCAATAAGGTTTATGCTTCATACTTCTATGTTGTGATGAATTGTTACTTGTTCATGAGAAGCCTTATGATAAAAATGTATCGAAATAAGTTCTTATGTTAGAGTTTGTTGCTGCTATGTTAATAAGCATGATGCTTCTATGTCTGTATTTTGTTTTTATCGACACCTCTCTCTCAAACCATGTGGACATGCTTTTCAATATCGGCTTTCGCTTGAGGACAAGCGAGGTCTAAGCTTGGGGGAGTTGATACGTCCATTTTGCATCATGATTTCCTACTGCTATTTACTTTGTTTTGTTGAATAATAATGCTTTGGGGAGTGATTCTAATGCCTTTTCTCTCATAATATGCAAGGTTTACACAAGGAGGGAGAATACCGGCAGCTAGAATTCTGGACCCAAGAAAAGCACGTCAGAGATACCTATTCTGCACAACTCCAATGAAGCTGAAATTTTACCTAGATTATTTTTACATTTAAAAAAAATACTGGACCTGGAAACTACCGGAGGAGGCCCCCCAGGTGGGCACGACCCACCAGGGCGCGCCAGGCCCCCTGGGCGCGCCCTGATGGGTTGTGCTCAGCCTGGCCCATCTCCGGTGCCCATCTTCTGGTATAAGGTCTCTCTTTACCTAGAAAAAATCAGAGGAGGACTTTCGGGACGAAGTGCCGCCGCCTCGAGGCTGAACTTAGGCAGGAGCACTTTTGTCCTCCGGCGGAGCGATTCCGTCGGGGGAACTTCCCTCACGGAGGGGGAAATCGAAGCTAGCGTCATCACCAACGCCCGTCTCATCTTTGGGAGGCCAATCTTCATCAACATCTTCAACAACACCATCTCCTCTCAAACCCTAGTTCATGTCTTGTGTTCAATCTTTGTACCGAAACCTCAGATTGGTACCTGTGGGTGACTAGTAGTGTTGATTGCCTTGCGTAGTTGATTACTATATGGTTTATTTGGTGGAAGATTATATGTTCAGATCCATTATGCTATTCAATACTCCTCTGATCTTGAGCATGTTTATTATTTGTGAGTAGTTACCTTTGTTCTTGAGGTCACGGGAGAAGTCATGTTGCTAGTAATCATGTGAATTTGATATGTGTTCGATATTTTGATGATATGTATGTTGTGATTCCCTTAGTGGTGTCATGTGAATGTCTACTACATGACACTTCACCATTCATGGGCCTAAGGGAATGCATTGTGGAGTAGTTATTAGATGATGGGTTGCTAGAGTGACAGAAGCTTAAACCCTAGTTTATGCGCTACTTCGTAAGGGGCTGATTTGGATCCACATGTTTAATGCTATGGTTAGACTTTGTCTTAATACTTTTCTCGTAGTTGCGGATGCTTGCGAGGGGGTTAATCATAAGTAGGTTTTTAGTTCAAGTAAGAACAACACCTTAGCACCGGTCCACCCACATATCAAATTATCAAAGTAGCGAACACGAATCAAACCAACATGATAAAAGTGACTAGACGAAATTCCCGTGTACCCTCAAGAACACTTTGCCTATTACTAGTGATTGTTCTGGCTTGTCCTTTGCCTCAAAAGGATTGGACTACCTTGCTGCACCTTGTTTACCATTACCGTTACTTGCTCGTTATAAATTATCTTGCTATCAAACTATCTGTTACCTACAATTTCTGTGCTTGCAGAAATTACCTTGCTGAAAACCGCTTGTCATTTCCTTCTGCTCCTCGTTGGGTTCGACACTCTTACTTATCGAAAGGACTACGATTGATCCCCAATACTTGTGGGTCATCAGTAGGACAAAAGATGTCATGCAAGTTCTTTTCCATAAGCACGTATCTATTTACGGAATACATGCCTACATTACATTGATGAACTGGATCTAGTTCTGTATCGCCCAAGGTTATGACTGTTATATGATGAATATCATCCAACGAGTTCACCGATCCAGTGCCTACGAGCTTTTCACATATTGTTCTTGCTAAGTTACTATTACTGCTGCTACTATTCCAACTACTACAAAACTAGTGCTACTATTGTTACCGCTACTGTTACTGTTGCTACTGCTATCAAACTATCATATTATTGTGCTACTGATCACCTTGCTACAGATATTTATTCTCCAGGTGTGGTTGAATTGACAACTTAACTGCTAATACTCTCAAGTATTCTTTGGCTCCCCTTGTGTCGAATATATAAATTTGGGTTGAATACTCTACCCTCGAAAACTATTGCGATCCCCTATACTTGTGGGTTATCACCCACCGTATGCTTATTTTCATGAGAGATGCCGTCAGGGAAAACTATGGCCCCCCGGGGTCCATTCATCTATATATTTATAAACGTTGCAATACCTTGCGGCCTTTATTTACCTTTTATTTTATTTTGCAATTTACAATTATCTACACACTTCACTTTCTTGCAAATAACGAGATCAAGGGGATTGACAACCCTCTTGCCCGCGTTGGGTGCAAGTTGTTTGCTCTTTTTTGTGCAGCCGTTGAAGACGATTGTTGATTGATATTCCTATTGGTTCGATAAACCTTGGTTTCATAACTGAGGGAAATACTTACCCGTATTGTTCTACAATTACTCGTTCCTCTTCACGGAAAACCCAACGCACATCACAAGTATCAGGCGACCCCGAGGAGGTCTCCATCCTCGAGTTGAGGATCCACAACCTCTGCAAAGCCAAGTTGGTGGACGTCATCGACGTAATGCTGAACCACCACACCCTGCCGCAGCAACTTTGGGCCAGCCCAATGTGGCTCTACAAGCCCGAAGACCCCGAGACGAACCACCGCTTCGTCCGCACCGACCTAAAAGGCATGTGGTCGGCTCTCTTCAAGTCGAATAAGAACGAGTTCCCCGTGGAGGGACCTAATAGCGGCTATTCGGAGATACATGCTCCAAAGAATGTAACTACTCCTTCCGCTAGTCCTTTGAGTCCGAAGGTTCTTCTTTTATAATTGAGACATTTTTCTCCATGTGCAGAAGTGGGTGGAGCAGGCAACAAGCATAAACTGCTCTACCCCTCTGCCTGAAGAAGACGCTTCCCCCAATCTCCAGGTGCTTCTGGCCGCGAGACCCCCAACGGGCCCGGCCAAGGCAAAGAGAGAGCCGGGGGGAAAGCGGAAGAGGACTGACGGTCTTCGGGAAGAAGGCCCCTCGGATTCCAAATCCGAGGACCTCAAGTCCGTCACCTCGGAAGGAGGAGGCGAGGGGGAAGAGGAGGAATAGGAGGAGAGCGAGCACTACTCCTTTCTTCCGAGGATGTCGCCGAGGCAAAGACCGAGGGTGGTTTAAAGCGCCTCCGAAAGGTGTCCGAAGCCACGGGCCACAAGGCCCCGGTCAAGTCCTCCTCGGAGAGTGAGCAGTTCGAGGCGGGCAGGATCAAGCCGCCGCCGAAGAGGTAAGTGTTCAACTTCTATCGTCCATATACCCTCCCCTTGTCTACACCTTAGTGATTCATCTCTTTTCGCCCTTTATAGGTCCCAAAGGTCGGTCCCCAGTCACGAGGGATCAAGCGGGCTTCCTCCAGGCAGCTCGTCCGATGGACGTCGCCCTTTCCTGCCTGCACACGAAGTGCTGGGGGAGGCGACTTCTCCCTCCCCGACCATGCTTACCATGGGTGCCAGCAGTAGCGCACCCATGGTCGGGGTGGAGTCTCCAGACATCGAGGACCCTTCGACAAAGGTTCCTTCTTCAATAAAAGGAACAAAGCTAGGGTGCCGAATCAGCTCGGCCGTCAACCCCGGCGGCCCCTTCTCCGCTAAGGGAGGGAGCCGAGGTTATTAGTTCACCTCCGTCCGTCCGAGGACAGACGTCCAAGGGGTGGGCGGAGGAAGTGGAAGAAGCCATGGAGGTCTCTTCCATCCGCTCCGAGCACCGTGCCATGATGGGTGCGGTGCCTCAAAGCTACCGGTACACGGAGGTCAGCATGAGGGAGGTCTTCTGAGGCCTTTTTCAAAGCTTTGAGGTAAGCCATGTTTATGCTTCTCCTTTACAAAATAATCATATAAAATTGCTAGGACCTATGACATAATGAATGATTGTTAATGATAATTGTTCTGACGATCGTAAGTGTCTAACCACAGTAGCCCCCGAGCCCTGAGTGAGATCCGACGATCTTACTCGGGCGTCTTTAATTAGAAATAAACAGCAAATAGCAGTAGCCCCTGAGACCCTGATCGGACAAAATTATTCGATTAGGATATAGATGTCATCCTGCGAGTATTAACGTCTGCTTATTTTCTGTGTGGGTTTCAGCTTCCACCTCCCAGGAGTTGGAAGAAAAGAACCGCAAGCTCGAGATGTCCGAAAAGGATATAAAGCTTATGAAGAAGAAAATGGAGGAAGCGCTAGGTAAATATGAGAATTGGCATTTATATTTCTACATCCGATTTGTTAATGTAGCGGTATGCTCTAAAGCACTAGAGTGTGTGATCTTGCAGCCTCCTCCATGGTACTGGAGAAACTTCAGGCTGAGCTAGAAACAGCTCGGCAAGAGGCCGAGCAGCACAGAGCTGCGGCGAGGCAGGCCGGCAAGGAGCTCGCAATAGCCAAAGGGGCAGCGGATAAGCACGCGGCCCGGGTCCAAGAGGTGGAGGCGGACCTAGCGGGGGTCTATGCTGAGCGCGACAACCTGCGGGAGGAGAGGAATAAACTCTCCGCCGAGCTTGCCAAGGCAAGCTCGGACTGCAAGGAGGCCAAGACCGAAGCTCGGGCGGATCGTGAAGTGCTCCACCAAGTGAGCCAGATTGCCGCCGGTATAGCCCTATTTTCCCTAGTGTGTTTTTGGCGATAGTCGTTTTGCCAATCTTACGCAGAACTGGCATTCCTCTAAGGCTTTCAAAGACCTTCCCCTCAGCGCTTCGGACGCCTGCACCCATTACGCCGACCGTTCTGATGAGCCGGGCAAAAAGATATTCTGGTGTCAGTTCCAAGCCCCCGAGCATCCGCCAGAGCACAATAATCAAATGAAGCAGCTGGCAGAGCTGTTCCGGGCAACGTAGCCTGTGATGCAGGATCTCCACGTCAACCTTTAGTTTTTGAGGCCAATGCCCAGCCGCTTCTTTGGCTTGCTAAGCAGGATGCGCGAGGCCAGCCCCCAGGTTAACATCTAGAAGAGGTCGGCCTGCATGGAGGGCGCTCAGTGGGCATATGCATTAGTAATGGCGCATTATCCGAAGTTCAAGCCACTGGAGATCTGAAAGCACATACGCTCCCTTGGAGGTTTTGATAATTCATGACAACATACATTGTCTCTTGGACTAATAGTTCTACCTAGTTTATTTCAGATGAAGTCCATAGAGAAGATTGGCCATGGAATGTGTGGAGAATCCCCAAGGAGAGAAGAAGAAGAAATGGAATTGGATTGGCAAAATCAACAAGCTTGAAGACTCTACATTTTACATTTTGTTATAAATCACTCTTGAGTCCATAGGAAAGCCAATACTATTAAAAGCGGATGAGGTGTCTATAATGATCTGGTTACTCAAGTGCTTATAGATTAGCCACAAAAAATACACAAGAAATTCTCCCACAAATATTCTGTCCAAAACTAAATATCCAAAATCGGTGCCACCAACAATTTCCACTCGGCCCTACCGAGTTTCACTTAGACAGAATCCTAGCCAAAACCCTAGTCTTGGTGCCACCAATTTTCCACTTCAGTGCAACCAAAATCAGTGACCAATTCACTGGTATCCTATTTTCAAGAATCGGAATTTCCGAGTTTTGAGAATCGGTCTTACCGAGATTTGGAATCTGCCTAGGTCACCCATATCGGTACCATCAAGATTTCTACATCGGTCTCACCGAAAAGTTGAAAGTTGCCACATTTTGCACTAGTCGGTGCAACCGAGTTTTTACTCCGGTTTCACCGAGTTGGGCAATAATGTTGTAACGGTTGGTTTTTGGAGATGCCTATTTATACCCCTCCACCTCCTCTCACTCGTAGAGGAAGCACTCAGAACACACCTACACTTGCCCCATCCATTTTTCTAAGAGAGAACCACCTACTCATGTGTTCAGATCAAGACCTACCACTCCAACCATATGAATCTTGATTTCTAGCCTCCCCAAGTTGCTTTCCACCCAATCAACCTCTTCTACCAAGCCAATTTGGTGAGAGAGTGATTGTGTGTTGAGGAAACTATCTTTTGAAGCACAAGAGCAAGGAGTTCATCATTGTTATCACATCAATTACCTTTTGGTGGGTGGTGCCTCCTAGCTTGGTTAGGTGTCGCTTGAGAGCTTCCTTCTTCGTGTTGTGGAGTTGAACCAAGAAGTTTGTACGGGCAAGGAGATTGCCTACTTCGTGAAGATCTACCCATAGTGAGGCTAGTCCTCCGTGGACGGAAGCCGTGATGGAATAGACGAGGTTGCTACTTTGTGGACCCTAACGGGTGGAGCTCTCCGTGGACTCTCGTGACCGCTACCCTCCGTGGGTTGAAGTCTCCATCAGCGTGGACGTACGATAGCACCACTTATCGGAACCACGGGAAAAATCTTCGTGTCATCTATTGCGTTTGATCTTCCTATCTCTACTCCTTCTTACAAATGCTTGTCTTTACGTTCCTCTGCTATACATGTTGACTAGCATGTGTAGGGTGCACTAGACTTGTTAGAATTGCTAAAATCTGCCAACCATTAAAATTGGGAAAAGGTTAGTTTTTTATTTTCTCAAGTAGTCTATTCACCCCCCCCCCTCTAGACGTCCCTTCTCGATCCCACAATTGGTATCAGAGCTTTGGTCTCCATAGCTTTGGTTTTATCACCATTGGAGGAAGATGGATGTGTCTAGTTTGGGGAGTCTTAGTTGTGGAGTGCACATTCTCGATGGGGAGTACTATATTCAATGGAAATATGAGATGCTTAAGCTATTCACCATTTGAGCAAGTATGTTAAGAGCCATTATGTGACTCCCATTAATCCTTTACATCCTTCACATGAAGAAGAAATTGACATGCTTCATAATCTTAAAACTATTAATCTTATCATTAGAGGATTGCCAAGGCTTGTGTTTGATCAAATGAGAAGCTTTGAGTGTGCTTATACTTTGTGGAGTGATTTAGAGAATAGATATCCAAATTAGTCTTTGAAAAATCTTGATGTCATTCTCCATAAAAGTATTGCTTTTCACAAAATGAAGCCTAATGATCCAAATTTTGACGATTATCTATTTGATCTTAGAGACCTCATGCGATCTAAAGGAGATGTCATAACTGTAAACAACATCATTTTTGAAGCCATTCGCATTCATAATATTGAACATTGTCATGATCACAACCTTAATAAATCTCTTGTCTCTTATGACGAGGATATCCCACTTGATGATGACGATGTGGAACATGGCTACTATGATGAAGATGAGTTGTTCGACATCGGATATGAGAAGACTATGAAGAATCTAAGTCTCATGGGGAACTTCAAGGATTACATGTCCGGAGGAAAAGAGTGGATTCTCGACAGTGGATGTACCGATCACATGACCGGAGATAGAGACATGTTTCAAGAGATCACACCAAACCATGGACCATGGAGGTATGTGACTTTCGAAGACAACTCCAAGGGTAAGGTACTCGGTCTTGGTAAGGTGGCCATATCTCATGATAGCTCATTTCAAAATTTCATGCTTGTTGAATCCCTTGGTTACAATCTTCTTTCCGTATCTAGACTTGCTGACTTCGGTTTCAATGTGCTCTGTAGATAGACTTTGTAGTGCTTGCCAAGCTAGAAAGCAAGTAGGTGGAAGTCATCCCGTAAAGAATATCATGACTACTTGGAGACCACTCGAGTTGCTTCATATGGATCTCTTTGGTCCCAATGCTTACAAGAGCCTCGGTGGAAATTCCTTTGGTCTAGTTATAGTAGATGATTTTTCCAGATTTACGTGGGTATTCTTTCTTGATGATAAGTTGCAGGTGCAAAAGATCTTCAAGAACTTCGCTCGCAAGGCTCAAAATCAATTTGAAGTGAAGATCAAGAAAGTTCGGAGCGACAACGGAACGGAGTTCAAGAACACCAATGTGGACACCTTTCTTGACGAAGAAGGGATTTCACATGAGTTCTCGGCTACGTACACACCTCAACAAAATGGAGTCGTTGAGAGGAAGAACCGGACTCTTATAGAGATGGCTAGAACGATGCTCGACGAATACAAGACGCTGAGACACTTTTGGGCGGAAGCCGTGGAAACAGCTTGTCATGCTACGAACCGACTCTACCTTCACAAGCTTCTCGGTAAAACGACATACGAGCTACTCACCGGTAACAAGCCCCAAGTTGGATACTTTCGGGTATTTGGCTCCAAGTGTTTCATTCTTGATAAGCATCGTCGTTCTAAATTTGCTCCTAAATCTCATGAAGGTTTCCTACTCGGTTACGGATCAAATTCTCACACTTACCGTGTCTACAACAACTTCACATGAAAAGTTGAAGAGACGCTAGATGTGAAGTTTTATTAATCTAATGGTTCGCAAGTCGAACAATTGCCTAATGATGTTGGAGATAAGGAACCTTCGGAAGCCATTCAAGATTTGTCCATCGACAAGATTCGTCCCATGGAGGTGAAGGAAAGCACTTCATCTAAACAAGTGGAAGCTCCAACCTCGCATCAAGGCGAACCTCGAAATGACATGGAAGCGTCCACAAGGCGTACACGACAAGATGAAGAGGAGGAGGAAGTTCATCATGATGATCAACCACAACCACCTTCACCACCACCTCAATTAAACGACACCTTCAACAACAATGAAGAAGAAGATGATGATGATGAGGAAGCTCCGCCGTCCAACAAGCAAAAGCTACCACGAGTTTGAGCAAGAGTGAACAAAAATCATCCCTTAGAGCAAATCTTCGGTGACATACAAACCGGGAGGATAACTCGCTCTAAAACTAGCTTGGCTAACTTTAGTGAGCATTACTCATTTATCTCTAGCATTGAGCCTTTGAAGGTGGAAGAAGCGCTTGAGGACCCCGATTGGGTGAATGCCATTAACGAGGAGCTACACAACTTCAAGAGGAATGAAGTGTGGACACTAGTGGAGATGCGCAAGAACAAGCAAAATATCATCAGAACCAAATGGGTGTTTCGGAACAAGCAAGACAAAGAAGGCCAAGTGGTACGCAACAATGCGCGTCTCGTGGCTCAAGGCTACACTCAAGTCGAAGGTATGGACTACAGTGAGACTTATTCCCCCGTTGCTAGACTTGAGGCTATTCGCATACTTCTTGCTTATGCAAATCACCATGACATTACTCTTTACCAAATGGATATATCAAAAGTGCATTTTTGAATGGTGAAATTGAAGAAGAGGTCTATGTTAAACAACCCCCTGGTTTTGTGAACCCTAAGAAACCTAATCATGTTTACAAGTTTTGTAAAGCTCTCTATGGTCTTAAGCAAGCCCCCACGAGCTTGGTACAACTGCTTAACGGAGTTTCTTATTGAAAAGGGTTTTGAAATTGGTAAAACTGACGCAACCTTGTTCACTAAGAGAGTTAACGGTGAATTATTTGTGTGCCAAATTTATGTGGATGATATTATCTTTGGATGTACTAACCCACATTTCAGTGAGAAATTTGGAAGGTTGATGTCCAAGAAGTATGAGATGTCTATGATGTGCGAGTCGAAATTTTTCCTTGGTTTGCAAATCAAGCAAATGAGAGAAGGAACATTCATCTCTCAAACCAAGTATACCAAGGACTTGATTAAGAAGTTCAACATGCAAGAGTGTAAAGGTATGAAAACTCCTATGCCTACTAGTGGACATGTTGATCTTACCAAGGAGAACAAACTGGTTTATCAAAAGGTATA
The DNA here is from genome assembly GCA_039707655.1 of Elymus sibiricus. Lineage (NCBI taxonomy): Eukaryota > Viridiplantae > Streptophyta > Magnoliopsida > Poales > Poaceae > Elymus > Elymus sibiricus. The sequence continues at coordinate 130,921,894 of CM077667.1, forward strand.
CCGATCAATGATTGGTTCATTACTATATCTATGTGCCTGCCGACCCGATATCATCCTTACTGTGTGCATGTGCGCTCGATATCAAGTCGCTCCTAAAGAGTATCATCTTAAGGCTGTGAAAAGAATTGTGAGATACTTGATATATACACCAAACTTTGGCATTTGGTATCCCAAGGGATCTTCTTTTAAACTTGTTGGCTATTCCAACTTGGACTATGCCGGAGATAAGGTTGATAGAAAATCCACCTCGGGTACATGTCAATTTCTTGGTAGATCTCTTGTGTCTTGGTCATCCAAGAAACAAAACTCGGTATCTCTATCTACCGCTGAAGCGGAATACATTGCCACCGGATCATGTTGTGCGCAATTACTATGGATGACTCAAATTCTTAAGGATTATGGAATCCATGAGAGACATCTTCGTTTGTTTAGTGACAATGAGAGTGCTATTAAGATTGCTCATAATCCCGGACAACATTCTCGAACTAAACATATTCAAGTTCGTCATCATTTCATTCGTGATCATGTTGCCAAAGGAGACATTAATCTCAAACATGTTCGCACCAACAAGCAATTGGCCGATATCTTTACTAAGCCACTTGATGAGAAAGTGTTCTGTCACTTGAGGAGTGAGTTGAACATCATTGATGCTTCAAACTTTAGCTAGACTCACTCAGATGCATGCAAGGGCATAAGCTTACATGACTATTCCTTGATACCTTTGACATAATATCTTATATCTTGGAAATCTATGCTCCCTTTTATTGCATCTAACCTTTTGTAGGTACTTGGATGAACTACAGTCCACGAGATTGCAGTCAACTCATATCAAAAGCAATCTTGTATTGACAAGGTATCAACAAACCTATGTTGTGATGGAGGACGAAGACAACACCAAACATATCCTTGACCTACATATGACGAAAATCAAATTCTTGTCATTTGGATATATTATGTTCTTACTTGCATGACTAACCCTTGTAGGAGGACCTAGCTTCCAAGAAAAGAAAGATTGCTCCCAACTCAAGATGATCTTCATCAACTTTGAGCATCCACTATAAGCCCTCCTAGATGTCATGTCATCTACATCACGCCAAGGTATGTTATCATATCCTTGAAGAAGCTTTACTCCAAGTCATGAGCCAAAGCAATTCAAGTGCTATGAAAACATTAAAATGCTTAAACGAAGAATGGCAACCCCATTTTGAGCTTAACGATGAGTATGACCTATGATCAAGTATTCTTGCTTGGCTCCTAAGTCAATATACTTTAATATAAGTGACCTAGCCATCGACCATCATCTAGATGAAGTTTCTTGCTTGGTTCATCTTATATTTGCATATTTTTCTTGGAACCACTCAATCTCTTTCTAGATGAAAATTCCTTGCAAATCTTTTGAAAAATTCATTGCAAATTCTTTTATTCTATTGAGACTTTCTGAAAAACTGTTTTTGACAAAATGGCAAATAACACTTCTGTCAAGTTTCTTTTATGCTCTTCGGACCCTTCGATCAAAGTAACTCGGTCTCACCGATATTGCAGATAAGCCGCACATACACACATTAGTGCCATCGATTCACTTTGCCTCGGAGCCACCAATTTTCCATCTTTTGTGTTGTTTGTCAAAAAAAATCTCAAACTTCAAGGATCCCTTCATTAAAGGGGGAGAAGTCTTAAAGTTTTCAGATATCTGTAGGAGGAGAAATTATCTTCAAGGATCCATATGTCTGAATGCTCTCTATGACCCTTACTTTCAATGACCCTTACTCTCAAGGATCCCTTACCCTCTAGCCCTTTTTGGAAGTTAATGCCAAAGGGAGAGAAATATCAAAGCTTATGCTTGTTAATAGGGGGATATATCAAAAGCTTATGCTTACCTAAAGGGGGAGAAATAATTCAAGGGGAGAAATGTGAAGACGACTTATGCCCCAAAGGGAAATATCTTTGAAGGGGGAGAACATTTACTAAGGAAAGAGAGAAGACCATATTCTTACTATCATTTTAAGGAGAGAGTGCATATGATCATGTGTTAGACTTGTCTCACCCTACCTACTCCCAATATTTACATGCTAAGATTCAAGGGGAGAGGAAAACTAACAAATCCATATTTAGGGGAGAAAGTTCTAAATGCTTTTGGAGACATACCAGGTTTTATGAACTTTACCTTCTATATGTCTTCCATATCCTGGTACTGTTGAACTCTTTTGCATTTGGATGAATAGAATACTCTTGTGTTGCCTAACATTGTTTTCTCAAGTGTATTTCTACTATTAGGATGCTCAAGAACCTTGTGACACCCTGAGTTTTGGCAACTTTTTCTTTTCAAAATCTTTTGGGATTTATTTGCAAACTTGGTTGATTTTCAAATCTTTTCAATTGATTTTGATCTGTGAATCTTTGAATCTTTTCCCAAGTAACTCAAAACCCTCATCATCTTGCCAAAACCTTTCTACATATCTCTTGGACCCATTTCCAATATTTAATCTTTTTCAATAAACCCTTTTTCTTATTTGGGAAATTATGTCATCCCTATGGGTTGTGAAGCAACCTATAGTTTGGATGATCAATAAATTCCCAAATTTTTCCCACATCTTCTCATCATCATATAATTCCATAATCTCCTAAAATATTCCATTGCCCAATGCAAAATTTTGGCCAGAATAATTATTTCTTCTCTGGCCAGAATTGGTCCTTTGTGAAGCAACCCCTATTTTCCTGTCTCGGAAAATTCTCAATTAATTCCCCAAGCTCCTAGGGACACTATCTAGCCCCAATATCCAAAAATATCATCTGGTCCAGTACAATTTTTCAGCAGAAAAACTCTGACAAGTTTCTGCCCATTTCAAACCTGTGTGAAGGAAGTGCTAGCTAGGGGTGCACATTTGCTCTCAAATTTTTAGGGCATGTGTGCACTACCAAATGACTCCCTTCCACCAATTTTCATCATCAGCAGATCATCCATGTGAGTGCCACAAGTTCATCTAGTTTCTGGTCCACAATTGTAGTTTTCAAAGGAGCAATATTCAAATCTCCTTCAAACCTTCTCAAACCTTGCCAGTCTGTAGTCCCTCCAACCTAGATGGCACTAGACATCTCCTCTGGCTCTATCTCTATCTCATTTCCCCTCCAGAACCTCCACAAGATTATTGGCAGAAGCTGTAGCTGAAGCTACACTTCACAGGAGGGTGAACCTAGTCGAGCCAGTGGTCCAGAGTGGCTAAGTGGACAAGGGTCGACGCTATGGACAAGGTGCGCCAGGCGTGCTTGTCCTCCTGGTGGCCGCACCCGTGGTGAGCACGGCACTGGCTTGCCAGTGCGCGCGCTCTGCACGGCACCAGAGTCGGATGACCTCGCCCGAGCCGTCCCTCGCTGCCCCCCTTGTCCCTTGGTGCCGACATCGCTCCAGCCCGCCGCGTGGCCCGTCTCGAACCCTCCTGGTCGCCGGAGAAGGTCGCCGCCGCTCCCGGCCAAGCTTCGCCATGAGCGCAACAGTGAGCTTCGGCCACTGTGGTCGTCTGCAAGCCATTAATGGCTCCGGACCCGTCCCGTCGCTCCTCTGCCCTCCTCCGTCATCTCACCCCACGCCGCGACGGCCAGCTCGCCGTCCTTGCTCCAGTGGCATGGCCGAGCCTCGCCGCTTCGGGAGAGGTCGCTCACCTTCGCCTCTGGCCTATAAAAGGTCCTGCCCAGCCCCTCCGAGCTCCTCACCCCTCCTCGCCATCTCTGAATCGCCCCTCGAGCACCCCAGCAAGAGCCGGGAGCTTGTCTCCCTCGACTCCGGCGAAGGCTCCGCCGCCTGAATCTTCTCTGTCGCCAGCCACCTCCAGCTCCTTCCTAGCCCTCCTGAGCCCGCCATCGAGATCAGTAGGTCTCCCTGGTCCTCCTCGACCCCTTTGCCCAGCTCAATCCCCGTCAGAATCTCCATCGCCGGCAACCACCGTGAGGTCCACCCGCCGGAGAAGAAGGGGGCGACGCCATCCGTCCACGTCCGGAGGAGCTACGGGTACGTACGTGATCGCCGACGAGCGCCCGTTCCATCCCCGCAATCGCCTGACCTCGCCGCCGTCTCTATCGCCGGCAGGCATCGCCGGTGAGCCGCCCCGCCTCGGTCTCCTTCCTTCCCCTCTGTTTAAACCAGGCAGGACCCACCTGTCAGCGGCCCACGCTCGCGCCCGAAGCGGTATGAGTGGAGGCGTAGTCAGAGAATACGCCTTCGACGTGGCCGCTGGTGGTTTTCTGGTTTTTCTGATTTTCATTTATTTAATTCCAAATTTTGACCAAACTTTGACCTCGAATAAATTTTAATTTACAAACCCAATTCAGTTGATTCTTTTTGCATTATGTTGGTACTGAGCCCTTTTCTTTTCTGACAGATTTTTGTATTTTTCCAATACTCACAGAATTTTTGGTGAACAGAAATGCACTATGTGACATTCTCCTTTGCATTTTAAAAATATTTTCAGAAGGAGATTGTGGTACATTTGAGGACCAAGAGTGTTTGAACAACCCAACAGAGCAAGGCAAGCCATGATACCCATTTCATGAAGCATTCCAATAGCACTGCATATTTTAATATATTATGCTCATTTATTTGCTTTAAGAAAATTCGTAGAATAATTTATGTAGATAATGGCATATTTTGATAACCACTATTTTGCTAAGTAACTTAGTGGTTGATCTTGAGTCACCTGTCCGGGCTTACCCATGCAACCACATTTGCCGGTATGGGACAGCCTTGACTTGGCCTGACGGCGTGATCTTTCATCGGTACCTCCAAAGAGGGAGGGTTATACGTGCGTGCTACCCTGATCAGGTAGGCGGCGATAACCCTGTGAGCCCAGTTGAGTATTGTGCCGGCGTCCCCGTTTGGGACAGTTTAGTTTGGCCACGACGGTGGCAGGTGTCATGAGGACACAGGTGTCATGAGGACACAGGGGCCACCCAGGGCAGGCCTCCGGGGGAGTATGAATGCCGGTGGTACGATGAGAGAGTCACGGGTCAGGCAGGTTTCGTTGAAGCAACGCTGGTCCACCCGAAGGGGATCGCGAGGCCAGGTGTTTCATGGTGTGGGTAAAGTGCGCAACCTCTGCAGAGTGTAAAAATCTATTCGAATAGCCGTGTCCACGAAATTGGACAGCCCGTCCAGACCTCAGTAGATGGTCAATCGTATCAATGATAGTAATGATGGAAGAACTCTTCGTATGATCGGAAGTACTCGATGGCTTATGAGTATTCCGAGGGTTGTGGGACAACCCGAATGAGAGTAAGTTAATGATCGGTACAGTAAGTGAATTGCTTAAGTAATTAACATGTTGATTGACATGCTATTGTTTGCTACATTACTTGGCTGTCGTGAGCTTGCGAGTACATTCAAAGTACTCACCTGGCGTATCATGCCAGATGCAGGAGAAGCCGAGGACGGAGGTCCTGATGGTTTGTGCTACGCTAACTAGGATGTGTCCACAGCAGTGTCCCTGTGGATGGAGTTGCCGCTATATTCCGCTACGCCATAGAAGTACCTAGTAGTTCTGAGGCCGGCTATGTTGCATAAATAATGTAGATACTGTCATAGCACCGAGGATGCCTTGGGCATCGCTAGCATTGTAAAATATGAACTTGTACCCTATATCTATCAATAAAGTCAGTTCAATTCTGTTCCAAGTTGTTGTGTGTTTCCAGAGGACATGATCTCTGGGCTAGAAACACTGGTAATCCGGTTCTCTGAGCCGGGGTGCCACAACGCTTAGTATCAGAGCCAGGCTGACTGTAGGACACCCTAGTCAACCCGCGCTAGAACTGCGATTAGTATAGGACTTTGAGTGTGCATATTGCTTGTTGCATTTGATTCTTGCATGGCATGCATCATGATTCATTGCTTTACTAACCGTTGGCATTGTGAGTGTAGATGGCACCAGTTCCATACCACTACCATTTTGAGCCTGCACCATCCACCTTTCCAGTACTACTCCGGAACGTCTGGCTTCGACTGTACCCCCACGGCGAAGATCCAGTGTACAAGGTGTTCCGGGAGCAGCTTGCTGAGTCAGTCTATGAGTACCACGCAGAGGCTTTCTTGATCACAAGTTTGGATCTTGGTAGCTACTCTCGCTCTACCAAGGGCGGAACGGCTTCCACCTTAGTTGGCGATCCAGTTTGCTGCGATGGAGGCTCTTACTGACTTGCGCTTCCACGAGGTTGACATGCAGACTCATCCAGGTTTCTTCCACTATCCCACCCTGTCGCCTACGACAGGGCGAGTCCTTTTTGCGCCAGTTGACCCGGCGTGTGATCGTGTGACTTCTGTTCTGGCTCGTTATGTGAACGCCAGTTATCGCACGATCATATCCTTGGCTGAGGAGCTGTCTCGTGTTCAGGGGGCACTTGCAGCCGTGACCCCAGTTCCACCTCCACCTCAGCCTATCTTTCCACCCATATATCCACCACCAGTTCCACCGCCACCCAGGTTTGAGGCTCCTTCTAGCTCTACGGTGCCGCCAGGCTTTTCGTCTGGTAGCCGCCGTGAGACCCCAGCAGAGTGGGCCTCACTCCTAGCCACTCCAGCTGCTCCGATGCTGCGGCGTCATGCTCCTTCTACCCCGGAAGGAGAACCGTCCCAGCAGCGTCGTCGTGTTTCCTTTGATCCGGAGGATGAGATCCACATCATCAGTTCCGACTCCGACTCAGGATCAGAGGACGAGGAGTCTACAGTCTGCCAGTGCTCGTGCCATCCGCGCCACTAGATTAGAGGCTTGAGTTGCTATGCATGCATCTTTGCATATGTCAACTGCCGTATGAGCAGTCTAGCATGATTTTGCCCCTACTAGCTTGCCATGTATAATGTTGGGTTATCTTGTATAATTATGTTGTTTGCTTTACTCACCTTTTTTGCGTATTTTTTTTCTGGTGTCATACCCCTGTGTTTGCCTTATGGATGTTGCTTATCGAGTTGGTATTCTGCAATGGGAACAAATTTAGGATGAAGGGAAGTTGTAGCCAAGGCGGTGATGGAATCCCTGTTCATCGATCCGCCAGACAAGCAGGACAATCACCAGAAGATTTACCACCCCCACCACCTCAAGCACCGACCACTGATCAGATTATGAGAATGTTTGAGGAGAAGATAAACCTGGACCTTATGGAATTTCTGAAAAGCATGCAGACCATGGTGGGTCAAAACCACAACCACAATGGAACACATTCTAGATTGTCCGACTTCCAGCGCACCAAACCACCCAATTTTGGTCAAGCTGTGGACCCGATAGAAGCGGATGATTGGCTAAGGACTATAGAAAAGAAGCTGGAAATAGCCCGTTGCGAAGAATCCGACAAGGTTCCTTTTGCCACCCACTACCTGGAAGGGCCAGCAGCTATCTGGTGGGACAATACAAAGGCAACATGGTCTTCTGAAGAAGAAATCTCCTGGGAGAAGTTTAAGGAGTTATTCCGCAAATACCACATTCCCACTGGCATAATGAAGGTGAAGCAAAGGGAGTTCCTTGCTCTGACACAAGGAAATATGTCGGTGGCAGAGTACCTAAACAAGTTCAACAATCTGGCATGGTACTCTACCTATGATGTGGCCACCGAAGAAAGAAAGATAGATCGGTTTCTAGGAGGACTGAATCACGCCCTCCGTTGTCAGCTTTGCATGCTAGACTTTCCAGACTTCCAGACTCTGGTAAACAAGGCCTTCATAGCTGAACGGGAACATAAGTCCAGATATGATAACCACAAGCGGAAGTTTGAACCCAAGAAGGACAACCGTGAGCCGTTTGCGCAGAAGCCACGCACCTGGCAGCCAGGCTCATCTGAATACAAGCCTACATGGAGCAATGGCAACAACAATAATAAGACAGTGAGCCAGACCAAGACCTTCGGCAAACAGCCCGTGATAGAGGACTGCCGCCGCAACAATACCTGCTTCACTTGCGGCCAAAGTGGACACTACTCCAAACAGTGCCCCGCCAACAACGGGAAGCCATCCTCCGATGTCAAGCCGCAGGTGAACACTATTGGACGCCGCCCCAATCATAACTTCAGCCACGGACGCGTCCATCATATCTTCGCTGAGGAAGCCTGCGAAGCTCCAGAAGTAGTCCTTGGACAAACAGTCCAATTCCTTGCCAGCACGATGATATCAAGGAAGGGGATGGCATACCAAACTACCGTCACGGATATGAACTTGATTCCGGTAGTTTGCAAATTTCCGGATGTATTTCCTGAGGAACTACCCGGGATGCCACCTGACCGGGAATTGGAGTTTGCAATCGAAGTGGTTCCCGGCACTGCTCCAATTTACAAGAAATACTACCGTATGCCAGGTCCAGAGTTGGCGGAGTTGAAGAAGCAGTTGGATGAATTGTTGCAAAAAGGGTACATTCGCCCAAGCATCTCGCCGTGGGGATCACCAGTGCTCTTTGTCAAGAAGAAGGATGGAAGTCTACGAATGTGCGTAGACTATCGCCAGTTGAATGAGGTCACCATTAAGAATAAGTACCAGCTTCCTCGCATTGATGACTTGTTCGACCAGCTGAACGGAGCACGGGTATTCTCCAAGATTGACCTCCGAACCGGATATCATCAGCTAAAAATCCGAAAAGAGGATATACCCAAGACGGCGTTCACCACCCGGTATGGTTTGTATGAATTTACAGTCATGTCATTTGGACTGACAAATGCCCCCGCTTACTTCATGAGCATGATGAACAAGGTCTTCATGGATTTCCTTGACAAGTTTGTGGTGGTGTTCATTGATGATATCCTGATATATTCCAAGGATGAAGAAGAGCATAAACAACACCTCCGTGCTGTCTTGGAAAGATTAAGAGACCACCGTCTGTATGCCAAGTTCAGTAAGTGTGAATTTTGGCTAAAAGAGGTGGGATTTCTGGGACACATTCTATCAGAACAAGGAGTAGCCGTCGACCCCAGTAAGGTAACTGTAGTGTTAAATTGGAAGACACCCGCCTCAGTAACCGAAGTTCGGAGCTTTCTGGGATTGGCAGGCTATTATCGTCGTTTCATAGAAGGCTTCTCTAAAATAGCCAAGCCCCTGATGGAATTGCTCAAGAAGAATCAAAGGTTTGTCTAGACGACGGAATGTGACAGCAGTTTCCTGGAGCTAAAGACCAGGCTCACTACAGCACCTGTCGTAGTCCTTCCAGACATACACAAGAGCTTCGACATCTACTGCGATGCTTCCAGACGTGGAATCGGCTGCATATTGATGCAAGAAGGGAAGGTTGTAGCATATGCATCCAGACAGCTACGACCTCATGAGGAGAACTATCCCACGCACAATTTGGAACTAGCAGCCGTGGTTCATGCCTTGAAGATTTGGAGGCATTACCTCATTGGACAACATTGTGAAATATACACAGACCATAAGAGTCTCAAGTATATTTTCACCCAACCTGACCTGAATCTCAGGCAGCGAAGATGGCTTGAACTAGTCAAGGACTATGACATTGGGATAAACTATCATCCGGGAAAAGCTAATGTGGTCGCGGACGCTCTCAGCAGAAAGCAAGGCACCGTGAATGCACTAATGGGAAGTATGCATCCAAGGTTACAAGAAGAATTCACTGAGCTCAATATGGTGCTATGCGGCCCAACTACCTCGGATACTTTGGAAATTACTCCAACGCTTATGGAAGAAATTAAGAAGGCCCAAGAGCCAGATGAAGGAATAAAAGAGATCAAGGAGCTGATTCCGAAAGGGAAGGCCAAGTCCTTCCGCGTGGATGACCAAGGCACCTTATGGTTTGAGAAACGGATATGTGTGCCCGATCAAAATAACCTGAGGCAGCAAATACTCAGAGAAGCTCATGAGTCCGCATACTCTATCCACCTGGGAGGTACAAAGATGTATCAGGATCTGAGAGAGACATTTTGGTGGCCAGGAATGCGAAGGGATATAGCATACTATGTCGCCTGCTGTGAGATCTGCAACAAGGTCAAGGCGGAACACCAGAAACCCGCTGGGCTACTGCAACCTTTACCGGTTCCCCAGTGGAAGTGGGACGACATATGTATGGACTTTATTGTTGGACTACCCAAGTCAACAAGAGGCAATGATGCTATCTAGGTCATTGTGGACATACTCACGAAAGTGGCTCACTTTATTCCGGTAAAAACCACTTTCAACGCAAATCAGCTAGCACAGCTCTACATGTCCCGGATAGTAAGCCTCCATGGAGTACCCAAGTCCATTACCTCATACAGGGGTTCCCTATTCACCTCAGCATTCTGGCTACGATTGCATCAAGCTTTGGGAACCATGCTGAAGCATAGCATGGCGTACCATCCGCAGACAGATGGACAGACCGAAAGAGTGAACCAGATACTGGAGGATATGCTTCGGTCCTGTGCTCTCACCCATGGACCCAAATGGGAGGATAGCCTACCCTATGCGGAATTCTCCTATAACAACAGCTATCAGTCAAGCTTGAAGATGTCACCGTTTGAGGCACTCTACGGGCAGAAGTGCCGCACCCCTTTAAATTGGTCCCAGACAGGGGATAGCCGTATCTTCGGCACGGACTTGATGCTCGAGGCTGAGAAACAGGTCAAGGATATTCAGGAGCATCTTCGAGCAGCCAAGTCCCGGCAAAAGAGCTACTATGACCCAAAGCACCGGGAAGTGACCTTTGAGCCCGGAGAATATGCTTACATGCGACTAACCCCCATGAAGGGAGTAAAGAGGTTTCATACCCGGGGAAAGCTTGCACCAAGATATATCGGTCCCTTTCCAGTGGTTGCTAGAAGAGGCAGAGTGGCATACCAGTTGGAATTACCACCGTAGTTGCCTGATGTGCACGATGTCTTCCATATATCACAGTTAAGGAAGTGCATTGCACCACCGATCAAGCAGGTAGATATGAGTGAACTAGAACTGGCTAAGGATTTGACTTACGAAGAGAAACCTGTCAGCATCCTAGATGAAATGGAAAGAACTACCAGGAGTAAGGTAATCAGGTTTTACAAGGTGCTATGGGAGCACCATACTGAGGAAGAGGCTACCTGGGAGAGAGAAGATTTCTTGAGAACCGCATATCCGTACTTGTTCCCTGAGCAACCGAATCTCGAGGACGAGATTCATCCGAAGGGGGGTAGGTTTGTGACACCCTGATTTTTGGCAACTTTTTCTTTTCAAAATCTTTTGGGATTTATTTGCAAACTTGGTTGATTTTCAAATCTTTTCAATTGATTTGGATCTGTGAATCTTTGAATCTTTTCCCAAGTAACTCAAAACCCTCATCATCTTGCCAAAAACTTTCTACATATCTCCTGGACCCATTTCCAATATTTAATCTTTTTCAATAAACCCTTTTTCTTATTTGGGAAATTATGTCGTCCCTATGGGTTGTGAAGCAACCTATAGTTTGGATGATCAATAAATTCCCAAATTTTTCCCACATCTTCTCATCATCATATAATTCCATAATGTCCAAAAATATTCCATTGCCCAATGCAAAATTTTGGCCAGAATAATTATTTCTTCTCTGGCCAGAATTGGTCCTTTGTGAAGCAACCCCTATTTTCCTTTCTCAGAAAATTCTCAATTAATTCCCCAAGCTCCTAGGGACCCTATCTAGCCCCAATATCCAAAAATATCATCTGGTCCAGTACAATTTTTCAGCAGAAAAACTCTGAGAAGTTTCTGCCCATTTCAAACCTGTGTGAAGGAAGTGCTAGCTAGGGGTGCACATTTGCTCTCAAATTTTTAGGGCATGTGTGCACTATCAAATGACTCCCTTCCACCAATTTTCATCATCAGAAGATCATCCATGTGAGTGCCACAAGTTCATCTAGTTTCTGGTCCAAAATTGCAGTTTTCAAAGGAGCTATATTCAAATCTCCTTCAAACATTCTCAAACCTTGCCAGTCTGTAGTCCCTCCAACCTAGATGGCACTAGACATCTCCTCTGGCTCTATCTCTATATCATTTCTCCTCCAGAACCTCCTCAAGATTATTGGCAGAAGCTGTAGCTGAAGCTACACTTCACAGGAGGGTGAACCTAGTCGAGCCAGTGGTCCAGAGTAGCTAAGTGGACGAGGGTTGACGCAATGGACAAGGTGCGCCAGGCGTGCGTGTCCTCCTGGTGGCCGCACCCGTGGTGAGCACGGCACTGGCATGCCAGTGCGCGCGCTCTGCACGGCGCCAGAGTCGGATGAGCTCGCCCGATCCGTCCCTCGCTGCCCCCCTTGTCCCTTGGTGCTGACATCGCTCCAGCCCGCCGTGTGGCCCCTCTCGAGCCCTCCTGGTCGCCGGAGAAGGCCGCCGCCGCTCCCGGCCAAGCTTTGCCACGAGCGCAACAGTGAGCTTCGGCCACTGTGGTCGTCCGCAAGCCATTAATGGCTCCAGATCCGTCCCGTCGCTTCTCTGCCCTCCTCCGTCATCTCACCCCACGCCGCGATGGCCAGCTCGCCGTCCTTGCTCCAGTGGCATGGCCGAGCCTCGCCGCTTCGGGAGAGGTCGCTCACCTTCGCCTCTAGCCTATAAAAGGCCCTGCCCAGCCCCTCTGAGCTCCTCACCCCTCCTCGCCATCTCTGAATCGCCCCTCGAGCACCCCAGCAAGAGCCGGGAGCTTGTCTCCCTCGACTCCGGCGAAGGCTCCGTCGCCTGAATCTTCTCTGTCGCCAGCCACCTCCAGCTCCTTCCTAGCCCTCCTGAGCCCGCCATCGAGATCAGTAGGTCTCCCTTGTCCTCCTCGACCCCTTTGCCCAGCTCAATCCCCGTCAGAATCTCCATCGCCGGCGACCACCGTGAGGTCCACCCGCCAGAGAAGAAGGGGGCGACGCCATCCGTCCACCTCCGGAGGAGCTACGGGTACGTACGTGATCGCCGACGAGCGCCCGTTCCATCCCCACAATCGCTTGACCTCGCCGCCGTCTCTATCGCCGGCAGGCGTCGCCGGTGAGCCGCCCCGCCTCTATCTCCTTCCTTCCCCTCTGTTTAAACCAGGCAGGACCCACCTGTCAGCGGCACACGCTCGCGCCCGAAGCGGTATGAGTGAAGGCGTAGTCAGAGAATACGCCTTCGACGTGGCCGCTGGTGGTTTTCTGGTTTTTCTGATTTTCATTTATTTACTTCCAGATTTTGACCAAACTTTGACCTCGAATAACTTTTAATTTACAAACCCAATTCAGTTGATTCTTTTTGCATTGTGTTGGTACTGAGCCCTTTTTTTCTGACAGATTTTGGTATTTTTCCAATACTCACAGAATTTTTGGTGAACAGAAATGCATTATGTGACATTCTCCTTTGCATTTTAAAAATATTTTCAGAAGGAGATTGTGGTACATTTGAGGACCAAGAGTGTTTGAACAACCCAACAGAGGAAGGCAAGCCATGATACCCATTTCATGAAGCATTCCAATAGCACTGCATATTTTAATATATTATGCTCATTTATTTGCTTTAAGAAAATTCGTAGAATAATTTAAGTAGACAATGGCATATTTTGATAACCACTATTTTGCTAAGTAACTTAGTGGTTGATCTTGAGTTACCTGTCCGGGCTTACCCGTGCAACCACATTTGCCGGTATGGGACGGCCTTGACTTGGCCTGACTGCGTGATCTTTCATCGGTACCTCCAAAGAGGGAGGGTTATGCGCGCGAGCTACCCTGATCAGGTAGGCGGCGATAACCCTGTGAGCCCAGTTGAGTATTGTGCCGGCGTCCCCGTTTGGGACAGTTTAGTTTGGCCACGACGGTGGCAGGTGTCATGAGGACACAAGTGTCATGAGGACACATGGGCCACCCAGGGCAGGCCTCCCGGAGAGGATGAATGCCGGTGGTACGATGAGAGAGTCACGGGTCAGGCAGGTTTCGTTGAAGCAACGCTGGTCCACCCGAAGGGGATCGCGAGGCCAGGTGTTTCATGGTGTGGGTAAAGTGTGCAACCTCTGCAGAGTGTAAAAATCTATTCGAATAGCCGTGTCCACGGAATTGGATAGCCCGTCCAGACCTCAGTAGATGGTCAACCGTATCAATGATAGTAATGATGGAAGAACTCTTCGTATGATCGGAAGTACTCGATGGCTTATGAGTATTCTGAGGGTTGTGGGACAACCCGAATGAGAGTAAGTTAATGATCGGTACAGTAAGTGAATTGCTTAAGTATTTAACATGTTGATTGCCATGCTATTGTTTGCTGCATTACTTGGTTGTCATGAGCTTGCGAGTACATTCAAAGTACTCGCCTGGCGTATCATGCCAGATGCAGGAGAAGCCTAGGACGAAGGTCCTGATGGTTTGTGCTACGCTAACTAGGATGTGTCCACAGCAGTGTCCCTGTGGATGGAGTTGCCGCGATATTCCGCTACACCGTAGAAGTACCTAGTAGTTCTGAGGCCGGCTATGTTGCATAAATAATGTAGATACTGTCATAGCACCGAGGGTGCCTTGGGCCTCGCTAGCATTGTAAAATATGATCTTGTACCCTATATCTCTCAATAAAGTTAGTTCAATTCTGTTCCAAGTTGTTGTGTGTTTCCAGAGGACATGATCTCTAGGCTGGAAACACTGGTAATCCGGTTCTCTGAGCCGGGGTGCCACAAACCTCAAGGTAAGTATATGCATCATATCCTTGGTCAAGATGATCTCTTTCTTCTTGCACATATTGTTTGCAAGAGTGAAGTCTTGAACATGGAAACATCTCATTCATATCTGTTTGATGCATATAGCCAAGGTTCACATAACTCATCATATCCCTACTACTATGTGAGTGCTCATGCATTCCAAAGCAACTATCCTCTAAGAGGGATTGCACACATTTAGGGGGAGCATGTCTTAGTCATGTGTCTCTTAAAGCTTTCATATATTCTTGCATATCTTAATTTGAAGCTTTGATTGTATGTTGTCATCAATTACCAAAAAGGGGGAGACTGAAAGCACATATGCTCCCTTGGAGGTTTTGATAATTCATGACAGCATACATTGTCTCTTGGACTAATTGTTCTACCTAGTTTATTTTAGATGAAGTCCATAGAGAAGATTAGCCATGGAATGTGTGGAGAATTCCAAAGGAGAGAAGAAGAAATAGAATTGGATTGGAAAAATCAACAAGTTTGAAGACTCTACATTTTTCATTTTGTGTGAAATCACTCATGATTCCATAGGAAAGCCAATACTATTAAAAGGGGATGAGGTGTCTATGATGATTTGGTTGCTCAAGTGCTTAGAGATTAGCCACCAAAAATACACATGAAATTCTCCCACAAATATTCTGTCCAAAACCAAATATCCAAAACGGTGCCACCAACAATTCCCATTCGGCCCTACCGAGTTTCACTTAGACAGAATCCTAGCTAAACTCATAGTCTCGGTGCCACCAATTTTCCACTTCGGTGCAACCGAAATCAGTGACCAATTCACTGGTATCCTATTTTCAAGCATCGGAATTTCTGAGTTTTGAGAATCGGTTTTACCGAGATTTGGAATCTACCTAGGTCACCAATATATGTACCACCAATATTTCTATATCGGTCTCACCGAAGAGCTGAAAGTTGCCACATTTTGCACTAGTCGGTGCAACCGAGTTTTTACTCCGGTTTCACCGAGTTGGGCAATAATGTTGTAACGGTTGGATTTTTGTAGATGCCTATATATACCCCTCCATCTCCTCTCACTCGTAGAGGAAGCACTCAGAATACACCTACACTTGCCCCATCCATTTTTTTGAGAGAGAACCACCTACTCATGTGTTGAGATCAAGACCTACCACTCCAACCATATGAATCTTGATTTCTAGCCTCCCCAAGTTGATTTCCACCCAATCAACCTCTTCTACCAAGCCAAATCTGTGAGAGAGTGATTGTGTGTTGAGGAGACTATCTTTTGAAGCACAAGAGCAAGGAGTTCATTATTGTTACCACATCTATTACCTTTTGAAGGGTGGTGCCTCCTAGATTGGTTAGGTTTCGTTTGGGAGCCTCCTTCTTCATGTTGGGGAGTTGAACCAAGAAGTTTGTACGGGCAAGGAGATTGCCTACTTCGTGAAGATCTACCCATAGGGAGGCTAGTCCTTCGTGGACGGAAGCTGTGATGGAATAGACGAGGTTGCTACTTTGTGGAACCTAACGGGTGGAGCCCTCCGTGGACTCTCGTGACCGCTACCCTCCGTGGATTGAAGTCTCCATCAGCGTGGACGTACAATAGCACAATCCTATCGGAACCATGGAAAAAATCTTCGTGTCATCTATTGCGTTTGATCTTCCTATCTCTACTCCTTCTTACAAATGCTTGTGTTTACTTTCCACTTCTATACTTGTTGACTAGCATGTGTAGGGTGCACTAGACTTGTTAGAATTGCTAAAATCTGCCAACCATTAAAATTGGGAAAAGGTTAGGTTTTTATTTTGTCAAGTAGTCTATTCACCCCCCTCTAGACGTCCCTTCTCGATCCCACAAGATCACCGCAGGGCCTCGCAAGGGATAGAACCGAAGGCCCGAGCAGTACCTGGCTGAGGTCTTGGAGGGTGCCAAACAGACCGAGGTGCAGTGCTCGAAATCCTAGCTATACTTTCGGTAGGCCCCTTGGTATGCCGAAGATGATTTTTTGTAAAGACAAGTTTGAATTTATGAATGAATTATTTCGGTTGTTTTCTGATGTGTTCATATTCCCCTCCATTGTGACTGCTTATTTATTTGAAAGTGTTCGATCGTCGGCTTCTGCCCCCTTATAGAGACTACATGGGGTGTTCTCTTAGCGCACGCAAGTCCTTAGCCGATGTCTCGGAACCGTAGTGGTGACTGTGTACTTAGAAGAATGAGGCAATCGGACCATAATGGCTTTATCTCTTTCACTTAGTCATAGGAGCTCTAAGTTGTGGGGTGTTGAAAAAGCATGGTGCCCCCATGTGTGGTTTTGGTAATTGATGACATTCTCTATGGACTAATGGTTGCCTTGAGTTATTTTTGAAGGATTTGTCCATATGCATTTCTTGAAGTCCATGTGTTGGTTTCAAGGATTTTATAAGATGACCAAGGTGCTATTAAAGGAATTATCCAAAGATTGGTCATGTAGAAGCCATGATACAAGGTTGATCAAGACTAAGTCGAAGTATGAATCAAGTTGATCAACACGCAAAGCATAGAAGATGTACCGAAAGGGATCAAGTGATCACATGGTATGGTAAGAATTGTCCATTACGCTTTGTGTACTAACCGATGGTCTACGTGAGAGTTCTATGTGGGGTTAGGTACGTTTCCATGGGCTTGCATCAAGAGGAAGATCTCATACAACCCATGGAAGAAGGCATCAAGTGGTGATTGTTATAAAGATTGCGATGTGCAAGTTCAAGTGGAGCATCACAAAGAGATCATGCTTGAAGCTTTCCGTCCATTGTGGTGACAATTGACTTGTGAAGATGTGCCAAAGAGTGGCTCACCCATAGTGGAGTTTGGGGGAACAATCAACTAGTCTTCATCGAGCCAACGCAATCAAGAAAGGTGGTCCAACTGGAGGAAGTCAAGATCATCATCATCTAGCTCAAGTGGACTATGTGCAAGGCAAATGTTTGCCCTTGATAGGTTTTCTATTTTACCGGTCTCATGGTAGTAGTTGGGAGACCGTGTTATAGGATCGATTGTCGTATTATCAAGGGGGGCTCTCAAGTGAGTACCTTGATCGTATCATTCATAGAGAGCTCAAACCATTGCATCTTTGCATCATCTTTCTTTGTTCTTTTTTGGTGTTTCTCTATGTGAGATTTGGATATTATGGCCATCTTCATGACAAGCTCAAGTTATTCGAAAACGGAGTTCGCATGCATCTTCCATGATGTTTTCAACATTGGGGGTTTTGTCGGTTCTTTGTTCATAGAGTTCATCGAAAACGGAGTTCACATAGAGGCTTTCATGTCACCGTTGGATAGTATTTGTCATCATCTATCCAACATGCTTGAGTTTACACAATTCGAAGCTCATTTGCAAAAGTTATGGCAGTTCTGGTGTTCCTACATTCATCTGTTTTTCGTGAATTGGTTCTGAAGGCCCCAAGCGGTAGTACCACTGTGGGCAGCAGTACCACTCTCCGGTATCGCTTATAAGCGACAGTACCTCTGCCCAGTACCGCGCGTACTACCACTGTATCTGGGGGGCTCGACTTTTCGTGTCGGGTTGCGCAGTAGTGGGACGGTAGTACGAGCGGTAGTACCGCTTATAAACGGTAGTACCGCCCGCGCACTACCGCTCCACTTCCGCTTCCTTTTGGGTCCAACGCACTCTTTGCGGAGGTAGGGCGGCAGTGGGTGCGTGGCACTACGGCTTGTAAGTCGTAGTACCTCTCTGTTAAGCGGTAGTACCGCTCATGCGGTACTGCCCCACAACCCCTGCTCTGCTCTGCCTTTGTGGGGTCCTGAGCTGCAACCCCAGCGGTAGTACCGCTCCGGTGGCACTACTGCCTCGTGGCTCCATGCCATTGCACTGCTCCGCGAGCACCACCGCCCGAGTGGTAGTACCGCCACTTGTGTGTGGGCTCCTCTGCGAGCACCACCGCTTGTGTGCGGGCTGAGAGGAGGATAACAGTTGGATTTTCCCCTCCTATAAAAGGTGGTCTTCTTTCCCAATGAACATTATCCTTTGATCTCGTGTTATTCCCAAATTTTTGACCTTCTTCGAGCTTGGCTTCTCTCAATCCCTCCAATGGTTTTTGCTAGTTCTTGAGGGAAAAGAGAGAGGATATCTAGATCTACATTTCCACCAATCACTTTCTCCTCTATGTGAGGGGAACCCTTTGGATCTAGATCTTGGAGTTCTTTGTAGTCTCTTCTTCGTTCTTCCTCTCAAATTCCTCCCTAGCATTAGTTGTTTTGGTGGGATTTGGGAGAGAAGGACTTGGGTATTTCGTGTGCCCTTGCCATTGCATTAGTTGCTTTGGTTTGAGTTCTCCATGGTGATACGTGAAAGTGAGAAATTGAGAAGCTTATTACTCATGGGTTCTTGGTACCCTAGAGCTTGTTCCTCTTGGGTGCTTGGGTGCCCTAGACGGTTGGTGGTGCTACAGAGCTCAATCATTGTGGTGTGTAAAGCTCCGGGCAAGCGTCGGGGTCTCCAATTTGGTTGTGGAGATTGCCCTGAGCAATTTGTACGGGTACCGGTGACCGCCCCCAAGGGTTGCCAAAATGTATGGGTTCAGTGACCATCCCCAAGGGTTTCCATTTGTATGGGTTCGATGACTGCCCTCAAGGGTCCCTTGCATTGTGCAAGGGCGTGAGGAGATTACGGTGGCCCTAGTGGCTTCTTGGGGAGCATTGTGCCTCCACACCGCTCCAAACGGAGATTAGCATCCGCAAGGGTGTGAACTTCGGGATACATCGTCGTCTCTGCGTGCCTCGGTTATCTCTTACCCGAGCCCTTTACTTATGCACTTTACTGTGTGATAGCCATATTTTTTCATGTTATATATCTTGCTATCACATAGTTGTTTATCTTGCTTCGCATAAGGTGTTGGTGCACATAGGTGAGCCTAGTTGTTTTAGGTTTTGTTCTTGAAAAATTAAACAGTAGTTTTATTCCGCATTTTTTCAAGCCTAGAACCGTAATTATTTTAAAGCGTCTATTCACCCCCTCCTCTAGGCGACATCCACGATCCTTCAGTAGTTGAACTAGCCCCCGGTGTAGTGGTGATAGGCTCAACCGAAGTTCCCAGCTGTAAACACCTTGGTCCTTTTAGGAAGGACCCTTCGTTTATCGTGGGAGTCACCACTAACGGCGTATTAGTGTTACATTGTCTTCGGATCGCTTGACCTGGTTGCGCTTATCGTGACAGTCGGTTTTCGGCTTTCTCCACTGAGGCGCTTAACCATCCAAGCTGGAAGTACAATCGCACTAGTTCTCCCTTTACACTCTTAGCCAAACAGAGCGGAACGTAAGAGGAAAGCACAGGAGCTGGGCAACCCAATCATTCACCAAAATCATGATTCAAAACGGGTGCATATAACGTAGTATCCGAGACGCAAATCAAACGTCGGACTTGAACATGGGCTCGTCTATAAATTTGAGCCCCCGGTCCAGAGCCAGACTCTGCTGTATGTGGGAAGAAACCACCTCGGGGCAATTATGAAATAGAAAAAATACGACATAGATTTGCGGAGGCCAAAAAAGGGTATGTTTTATTATTAATAAGGCATGGCCATGTGGACCGAACTGAAAACATATACAAAGAGTATGTTAAAAATAAAATTATAGATGCGAGAGTAGTACAAGGTTTTCGATAATCGGGCCTCGTGCCCGTTTCACCCATGTCGCACGTCCGCACCTCCAAGTTGTTGACCAGCCAGGCCTTGTCCATTCCAAGGCTGATGCGTACGACCATCACCCGCAATGCTGAAGACATTTTTAGAGCGGCGCCTTGACGTGGCTTGAGACTGCGTTGGTGTTTCCCCAAAGAGGAAGGGATGATGCAGCACAGCGACGGTAAGTATTTCCCTCAGTTATGAAACCAAGGTATCGAACCAGTAGGAGGACCACGCAACACTATGTAAACGGTACCTGCACACAAAGAACAAATATTTGCAACCCGACGCGGAAAAGAGGTTATCAATCTCTCCACGGTAAAAAAATAGATTAGATTGTAGATTGGATAAATAGATCTCGCAAGAACACAATATAAAAGAGGCAAATAAAAAATGCAGCAAGGTATTTTTGGCTTTTTGGAATAGTAGATCTGAAAACAAAAGCGGCAAAAAGATAGATCGGAAAGCAATATGTTGGAAGAGTAGACCCCGGGGCCGTAGGTTTCACTAGTGGCTTCTCTCATGAGTATAGCACATGGTGGGTGAACAAATTACTGTTGGGAAAATGATAGAAGATCAAATAATCATGAAGATATCCAAGGCGATGATCATTATATAGGTATCACGTTCAAGATTAGTAGACCAAAACGATTCTGCATCTACTACTATTACTCCACACATCGACCGCTATCCAACATGCATCTAGTGTATTAAGTTCATGGAAAAACGGAGTAATGCAATAAGAACAGTGACATGATGTAGACAAGATCTATTTATGTAGGAATAGACCTCATCTTGTTATTCTTAATAGCAACGATACATGCGTGCCTCACTGCCCCTTCTGTCACTCGGAGAGGACACCGCAAGATCGAACCCATCACAAAGCACCTCTTCCCATGGCAAGAAAAATCGATCTACTTGGCCTAACTAAACCAAAGATTCAAAGAAGAAATACGAGGCTATAAGTAATCATGCATATAAGAGATCAAATAAGACTCAAATAATATTCATGGATAGAAACTGATCATGAACTCAAAATTCATTGGATCCCAACAAACACACCGCAAAAAGTCATTACATCAAATAGATCTCCAAGAGACCATTGTATTGAGAATCAAAGGAGAGAGAGAGAAAGTCATCTAACTACTACCTACGGACCTGTAGGTCTATGGTGGACTCCTCACGCATCATCGGAGAGGCACCAATGAGGATGATGAACCCCTCCGTGTTGGTGTTAGATTGGATCTCGCGGTTCTGGAACTTGCGGCGGCTGGAAGTATTTTTCGTCGACTCCTCTAAGGTTTCTGGAATATTTGGGTATTTATAGATCTTAGGGCGGTGGAGGGGGTTCCCGAGGCAGCCACAACCCACCAGGGCGCGCCCGGGGCCTTTGGCGCGCCCTGGTGTCTTGTGGGCTGCCAGAGCTCCCTCCTGGGTACATCTTTGGCCCACTGGCTTCCTTCTGGTCCAAAAAAAATCTCCAAAAAGTTTCGTCGCGATTGGACTCCATTTGGTATTGATATTCTGAGAAGTAAAAAAAGTAAAAAACAGCAACTGGCACTTGGCACTATGTCAATATGTTAGTCCCAAAAAATGATATAAAGTTGCTATGAAATGATTGTAAAACATCCAAGAATGATAATATAATAGCATGGAACAATCAAAAATTATAGATACGTTGGAGACGAGTCAGCATCCCCAAGCTTAATTCCTACTCGTCCTCGAGTAGGTAAATGATAAAAACAGAATTTTTGTTGTGGAATGCTGCCTAACATGTTCATCACATATTCTTTTCTTTTGTAGGATGGACATTTGGACTTCTAGATGGTTCAATGCAATAGTCTAGTTTTGACATAAAGACTTTAATACTCAAGCATGCTAACAAGCAACCATGTCTTTCAAAATATCAACACTAAAGAAAGTTATCCCTAGCCCATCATGCTCAATCATTGATCAATTCGTGAAACACACTCAAATATGAACTACACCCAATGCACAAGTATGATCATAATGCCCCCTAGTTGGTGCTTTATAAGAGAAGATGGAGACTCAAATTAAAAATAAAAATTGCATAAAGTAAATAGAAAGGCCCTTTGCAGAGGGAACTAGGGATTTGTAGAGGTGCCAGAGCTCAAAGCTTAAATTGAGAGAGATTTTTTTTTTGGGTGGCATGCCTTTCCCGTCAACAAAAACGACAAGTAGTTCGCAATACTTTCCATGCTAGATTACATCATAGGTGGTTCCCAAACATAAAGTAAAGTTTATTCCTTTTTCCACCATTCTTTCACAATCCATGGCTAGCCGTATCCACGGTTGCCTTCGATACCAACACTTTCCAAGGAATTTATTATTTGACAACATAAAGTAAATTTCTTTTTCATTTCGGGACTGGGCATCCCTATTACCGTCATACTCTCGTGCAATGACAAGTGAATAAACACTCATCTTGAGAATAACACATCTAGCGTGGAAAAATATTGGACACCCCCTACTGTTTCATGAGCGGTACGAGCACACAAAAAGGAAATTTATTTTGAAAATTAGACATGGCACATACAAATTTGCTTAGAACGGCAAGGAAATACCACATATAGGTAGGTATGGTGGACTCATAAGGCAAACTAGGTTTAAGGATTTTGGATGCACAAGTAGTGTTTCTACTTAGTACAAGTGGAGGCTAGCAAATAGATTGAGAAGAAACCCACCAAGAAACAAAAATTCACATAAACAGGCATTGAGCATAACTAACACCAAATAATGCACCATAAGTAGGATGTAATTTCATTGCATAAGTATTGACTTTCGTGCTTGCATAAGGAATCACAAACCTTAACACCAATATTCTTACTAAAGCACAATTACTCACCAACATGACCCACATATCACTATCATCATGTCTCAAAACTATTACAAGGAATCAAGTTTAATTTATCCAATGATCTTCATGAAAGTTTTTATTATATCCCTCTTTAATATCTATCACTTTGGGACTAGTTTCATATATTTCCATTGCTTTTGACAAGCTCAAATAAATTTAAGTGAAGAACATGAGCATAAAAGTTTCGTCTCTCAAAATAATATAAGTGAAGCATGAGAGGATTTCTTCAAAGTTTACTAACTCTCAAATTAATCTAAGTGAAGCATGAGAGTGTTTCTTCAAAATTTCAAAGCTCACCGTGCTCAAAAAGATATAAGTGAAGCAGTAGAGCAATTCCATAGCACAAAAAATTTAAGTGAAGCAGAAAGAGCAATTCTAACAAATCATAGTATAATTTTGGCTCTCTTAAATAGGTGCGTCCAGCAAGGATACTTGTGACAAACTAAAAATCAAGTCAAGCAAGGACTCAAATAATACAAGACGCTCCAAGCAAAACTCATGATACGTGATGAATAAAAATATAGCTCCAAGTAAAATACCGATGGTCGTTAGAAGAAAGAGGGGATGCCACTCGGGGAATCCCCAAGCTTAGTTGCTTGTTTCTCCTTGGATATTATCTTGGGGGTCCTGTAGCATCCCCAAGCTTAGGCTCTTTTCACTCCTTATTCCTTCATCCATCGTGATCTCACCCAAAACTTGAAAACTTCAATCACACAAAACTCAACAAAACTTTCGTGAGATCCGTTAGTATAATAAAGCAAATCACCACTCTAAGTACTGTTGCAAACCTATTCATATTTTATTATTGCATTATATCTACTGTATTCTAACTTTACCATGGCTTATACCCTTCAATACAAACCATAGATTCATCAAAACAAGCACACAATGCAACGAAAACAGAATATGTCTCAAACAGGACAGTCTATAGTAATCTGTACTCTAACCATACTTATGTAACTCGAACAATTCTGAAAAATTAGGACATTGTAAATAATTTTACTAGCAACATTGTGTTAAAATTTCAGCTCATTACCACACTCCAGTAAAAAATGAAAATTCACGCACTGGAGTTAAAGTTTCTGTTTCAGATTCAGCATTGTTTCTACCCATATTATGAATCATCCTAAAGACTTTACTTGGCACAAACACTAAATAAAACTTAAAAACACAATCATAACAGAGGCATAATTGTGTCAACACTCCAAAATAGAAATAAAAAGATGAAAATAAATTTATTCATTGGGTTGCCTCCCAACAAGCGCTATCGTTTTACGCCCCTAGCTAGGCATAATGCATAGATTCAAGTATTGTCATCTTTGGTTTTTGCTCCATAGGATGATCTCATGATTGATTCATATGGTGGCTTAATTCTTGTCCTAGGGAAGTGTTTCATACCCTTTCTTAGTGGAAACTGAAATTTAATATTGCCTTCTTTCATATCAATCACGACACCTATAGTACGTAAAAACGGTCTACCAAGTATAATGGGACAAGACGGATTGCAATCAATATCAAAAACAATAAAATCTGTGGGCACATAGTTCCTATTTACAAGAATAAGAACATCATTAATTTTTTCCCAAACGCTTTTTAATAGTAGAATCTGCCAAGTGCAAATTAAGATAACATTCTTCAATATTGGTAAGACCAAGCACACACAAAGAGATTTCAGAATTGTGGAAACACTAGCACCCAAATCACATAAAGCAAAGCACTCATAATTTTTAATCTTGACTTTAATGGTAGGTTCCCACTCATCATGTAATTTTCTAGGAACTGAAATCTCTAACTCCAACTTTTCTTCAAAAGATTTCATCATGGCATCAATAATATGTTTAGTAAAAGCTTTATTTTGTTCATAAGCATGGGCTGAATTTAACATGGATTGCAGCAAAGAATTACATTCAATCAAAGAGCAACAATCATAATTAAAATCTTTGCAATCCAAAATAGTGGGCACATCACTAGTTAAAGTTTTGACCTCTTCAAACCCACTTTCATCAATTTTTTCATCAAGATTTTCACCCTCCAAATCATTGGGACTCCTTCTAGCTAAAGTTGACTCTACTTCAGTCCCTTTATCATCAATTTTAATATTACTAAACAAGGAATCAATAGAAGAAACACCAATCACTTTAAGATCTTCATCATTTTACTGAAAGCAATCACAAGAAAACGCTTTTTCTAAAAATTCTCTTTTAGCTCTAAGCATTGCGGTTCTTTTCTTACTTTCATCCATAGAAACATATAAAGCTTTAATTGATTCATCAATCTTAGGTGCAAAAGCTTTCTACTTGAGATTTTCTACATCATGAGAAATTATATCAATACTGACATATCATCAATCTTATTCAACTTTTCTTCTATCGTAGTATTGAAAACCTTTTGCGCATTGATAAATTCTTTAATATTAATCTAAAGATCATAGGGGTTCCTATTATTACTGTAAGAAGAATTACCATAAAATTTACCATAATTATTAGAGGAATTTCCAGGAAAAAGCCTAGGATTAAAATTACCTCTATAAGCATTGTTATTAAAATTGTTTCGCGAGACAAAGTTCACATCAACGGAATCACTATTTTGCTCAATCAAAGTAGACAAAGGCACATCATTAAGATCAATAGGAGCATTTTTACTAGCAACCAACTTCATGAGAGCATCAACTTTTTCACTCAAAGTACTAATTTCTTCAACCGAATTGACCTTTTTACTAGTAGGTGCTCTTTCGGTATGCCATTGTGAATAATTTGCCATAATATTATCTAGAAATTTAGTAGCTTCACCCAAAGTAATTTCCATAAAAGTACCACCCGCGGCGGAATCTAAAAGATTTCTAGAGACAAAATTCAATCCCGCATAAAATTTTTGTATGATCATCCAAAGATTAAAACCATGAGTTGGAAAATTTCTTAGCACCAGTTTCATTCTTTCCCAAGATTGTACAACATGTTCATGCTCAAATTGCTTAAAATTCATGATTTGAGTTCTAAGGGAAATATTTTTTGCGGGCAGAAAATACTTAGTAATAAAAGCATCCTTGCGCTTATTCCAAGAATCGATACTATTGCGAGGCAAAGAAGAAAACCAAATTTTTGCACGATCCCGCAATTAGAAAGGAAATAATTTCAACTTCACTATATCATTGTCCACATTTTTTTCTTTTGCATATCACACAATTCTACAAATGTGTTTAGATGGGACGCGTCATCCTCATTAGGAGTACCGGAAAATTGACCTTTCATGACAAGATTCAACAAAGCGGCATTAATATCACAAGAGTCCGCACTAGTGGTGGGGGGGGGAATCGGAGTGCTAATAAAATCATTATTATTGGTATTGGAAAAATCACACAATTTGGTATTTTCTTGAGTCATCGTGACTATGGAAACAAGATTGCAAGCAAACAAGAGATCTGACGAGAAAAAGGAAAACGAAAAAGAAGGCGAATAAAACGGCAAATTCGGTGAAGTGGGGGAGAGGAAAACGAGAGGCAAAAGGAAAATAATGTAATTGCAAGGAGATGAGATTTGTAAATAGGAACCTGATAGATGTTGATGATGTCTCCTCGGCGCCAGAGATTGGCACGTTGAAGAGACTGCTTCCTCCCCGGCAATGGCACCAGAAATTCCTTTGACGTGGCTTCAGACTGCGTCGGTGTTTCCCCAAAGAGGAAGGGATGATCCAGCACAACGACGGTAAGGATTTCCCTTAGTTATGAAACCAAGGTATCGAACCAGTAGGAGGACCACGCAACACTATGTAAACTGTACCTACACACAAAGAACAAATACTTGCAACCCGACGCGAAAGAGAGGTTGTCAATCTCTCCACGGTAAAAAGATAGATTAGATTGTAGATTGGATAAATAGATCTCGCAAGAACACAAAATAAAAGTGGCAAATAAAAAGTGCAGCAAGGTATTTTTGGGTTTTTGGAACAGTAGATCTGAAAACAAAAGCGGCAAAAAGATAGATCGAAAAGCAATATGTTGGAAGAGTAGACCCGGGGGCCGTAGGTTTCACTAGTGGATTCTACTATGAGTATAGCACACAGTGGGTGAACAAATTACTGTTGGGTAATTGATAGAAGATCAAATAATCATGACGATATCCATAGCGATGATCATTATATAGGCATCACGTCCAAGATTAGTAGACCGAAACGATTCTGCATCTACTACTATTACTCCACACATCGACCGCTATCCAACATGCATCTAGTGTATTAAGTTCATGGAAAAACGGAGTAATGCAATAAGAACGGTGACATGATGTAGACAAGATCTATTCATGTAGGAATAAACCCCATCTTGTTATCCTTAATAGCAATGATACATGCGTGCCTCGCTGCCCCTTCTGTCATTGGGAGAGGACACCGCACGATCGAACCCATCACAAAGCACCTCTTCCCATGGCAAGAAAAATCGATCTAGTTGGCCTAACTAAAGCAAAGATTCGAAGAAGAAATATGAGGCTTTAAGTAATCATGCATATAAGAGATCAAAGAAGACTCAAATAATATTCAAGGATAGAAACTGATCATGAACTCAAAATTCATCAGATCCCAACAAACACACCGCAAAAAGTCAATACATCAAATAGATCTCCAAGAGGCCATTGTATTGAGAATCAAAAGAGAGAGAAATCCATCTAGCTACTGCCTATGGACCCGTAGGTCTATGGTGGACTACTCACACATCATCGGAGAGGCACGAATGAGGATAATGAACCCCTACGTGATGGTGTTAGATTGGATCTCGCAGTTCTAGAACTTGCGCCGCTGGAAGTATTTTTCGTTGACTCCTCTAGGGTTTCTGGAATATTTGGGTATTTATAGAGCTCAGAGGCGGTGGAGGGGGTTCCTGAGGTGGCCACAACCCGCCAGGGCGCGCCCTGGTGTCTTGTGGGCTGCCAGGGCTCCCTCCTGGGTACTTCTTTGGCCCACTGGCTTCCTTCTGGTCCAAAAAAATCTCCAAAAAGTTTCGTCACGATTGGACTCCGTTTGGTACTGATATTCTGCGAAGTAAAAAAAAAGCAAAAAATAGCAACTGGCACTTGGCACTATGTCAATGGGTTAGTCCCAAAAAATGATATAAAGTTGCTATAAAATGATTCTAAAACATCCAAGAATGATAATATAACAGCATGGAACAATCAAAAATTATAGATACGTTGGAGACGTATCAGCATCCCCAAGCTTAATTCCTACTCGTCCTCGAGTAGGTAAATGATAAAAACAGAATTTTTGTTATGGAATGCTGCCTAACATGTTCATCACATATTAATTTCTTTTTTAGCATGGACATTTGGACTTCTAGATGGTTCAAAGCAATAGTCTAGTTTTGACATAAAGACTTTAATACTCAAGCATGCTAACAAGCAACCATGTCTTTCAAAATATCAACACTAAAGAAAGTTATCCCTAGCCCATCATGCTCAATCATTGATCCATTTATGAAACACACTCAAATATTAACTACACCAAATACACAAGTATGATCATAGTGCCCCCTAGTTGGCGCTTTATAACAGAAGACGGAGACTCGAATTAAAAATAAATATTGCATAAAGTAAATATATAGGCCCTTCGCAGAGGGAAGTAGGGATTTGTAGAGGTGCCAGAGCTCAAAGCTTAAATTGAGAGAGAAAACTATTTTGGGTGGCATGCCTTTCCCGTCATCAAAAACGACAAAGTAGTTCTCAATACTTTCCATGCTAGATACATCATAGGCGGTTCCCAAACATAAAGTAAAGTTTATTCCTTTTTCCACCATTCTTTCACAATCCATGGCTAGCCGTATCCACGGTTGCCATCCATACCAACACTTTCCAAGGAATTTATTATTTGATAACATAAAGTAAATTTCTTTTTCATTTCGGGACTGGGCATCCCTATTACCGCCGTACTCTTGTGCAATGACAAGTGAATAAGCACTCATCTTGAGAATAACACATCTAGCATGAAAAAATATTGGACACCCCCTACCGTTTCATGAGCGGTACGAGCACACAAAAAGGAAATTTATTTTGAAAATTAGAGATGGCACATACAAATTTGCTTAGAACGGCATGGAAATACCGCATATAGGTAGGTATGGTGGACTCATAAGGCAAAACTGGGTTAAAGATTTTGGATGCACAAGTAGTATTTCTACTTAGGACAAGTGGAGGCTAGCAAATAGATTGAGAAGCAACCAACCAAGAAACAAAAATTCACATAAATGGGCATTGAGCATAAGTAACACCGAATAATGCACCGTAAGTAGGATGTAACTTCATTGCATAACTATTGACTTTCGTGCTTGCAAAGGGAATCACAAACCTTAACACCAATATTCTTACTGAAGCACAATTACTCACCAACATGACTCACATATCACTATCATCATGTCTCAAAACTATTACAAGGAATCAAGTTTAATTTATCCAATGATCTTCATGAAAGTTTTTATTATATCCCTCTTGAATATCTATCACTTTGTGAGTAGTTTCATATATTGCCATTGCTTTTGACAAGCTCAAATAAATTTAAGTGAAGAACATGAGCATAAAAGTTTCGTCTCTCAAAATAATATAAGTGAAGCATGAGAGGATTTCTTCAAAGTTTACTAACTCTCAAATTAATCTAAGTGAAGCATGAGAATGTTTCTTCAAAATTTCAAAGCACACCGTGCTCAAAAAGATATAAGTGAAGCACTAGAGCAATTCCATAGCTCAAAAAATTTAAGTGAAGCATAAAGAGCAATTCTAGCAAATCATAGCATAATTTTGGCTCTCTCAAATAGGTGTGTCCAGCAAGGATACTTGTGACAAACTAAAAATCAAATCAATCAAAAACTCAAATAATACAAGACGCTCCAAGCAAAACACATGATATGTGACGAATAAAAATATAGCTCCAAGTAAAATACCGATGGTCGTTAGAAGAAAGAGGGGATGCCACTCGGGGACATCCCCAAGCTTAGTTGCTTGTTTCTCCTTGGATATTATCTTGGGGGTCCTGTAGCATTCCTAAGTTTAGGCTCTTTTCACTCCTTATTCCTTCATCCATCGTGATCTCACCCAAAACTTGAAAACTTCAATCACAAAAAACTCAACAAAACCTTCGTGAGATCCGTTAGTATAATAAAGCAAATCACCACTCTAAGTACTCTTGCAAACCCATTCATATTTTATTATTGCATTATATCTACTGTATTCTAACTTTACCATGGCTTATACCCTTCAATACAAACCATAGATTCATCAAAACAAGCACACAATGCAACGAAAACACAATCTGTCTCAAACAGAACAGTCTGTAGTAATTTGTCCTAACCATACTTCTGTAACTCTAAAAATTCTGAAAACTTAGGACAACGTAAAGAATTTGTATAGCAACACCGTGTTAAAAATTTAGTTCATTATCACGCTCCAGTAAAAAAATGAAAACACACAGAATCTGAATAACAAGAGTCTTACATCCATTACGTACCGTTTTACTCAAATATGATCTTTGTGGCCAAGTCTTAATAAACTCGCAGCGGAAATCTTCAATGATAGCGTGGACCCATGCCATCTGCCTTAACCCTATAGGCACTCTGACTGGGAAGCGTCCTAGCTCGCATGTTCGTTGCCAAGGTACTCTTCATCATAACATGATCTTTCATGCCTGGCCAATAAAATAGCCAGTGGCAAGCCAATGAGTAATTTGAATGTACTCGCAAGCAACCCATGTTTGAAAAAAGGTACAACAGGGCATGATATAGCACTAATAGGTAATTTTTGTAGAAAGCTAATTTTGGGTGCAAAGGTATGTCCTATCAACATGTAAAAGCATGCATCATGAGGTTCCGAGTAACCATACGAACAGCTTACAGAAATCAATATGAATAGAGGTCGAACATCTCATGTTCAATCATTTCATCAAGTCTTCCGACTTAGCTAAAGTATCTCTTTGTCACACACACACACACACACACACACACACACCAAGTTTTTGTGAAAACATCTGGATATAGTTTAAGCAGGACCACCAAACTGTCCTTGACCGTGGACACGGCTATTCGAATAGTTTTACACTCTGCATAGGTTGCACAGTTTACCCACAAGACTCAGAGAACTTCCGTGTCATCCACGACTCGTGGTAAATTACATACCCGAGGTAAGCACCCGAACAATGCCTTTCCCTTGACGACACTAAACAAAGAGTCCACTCGTTGGTACCCAGCCTGCATGATGTACATCACAAGTACCATCCATAAGGGGACCAACGGTTTGCCCGGTGTCTGTGAAAACAGCCCATGGTCGTCCTATCAGGCACGACCCCGTATCGAGAGTGACCACATCACTCCCGCCACTAGTAGTGTGGGCTCTCTGCTAGCATCGACCAAAGTAATCAACAAAGCCCCTTCCCATATAGGGGTAGCGTGGTCGTACATGTAAGGTTGGGACGATCAACAGATCTTAAATCTAATCCGTTCTCGAAACACACACACACACACACACACACACACACACACACACACACACAACTTGCTCTGGTACACCACTTCTTTCTTAAGTGGTTACCTAGCTGATCCTCCCCCTCGGGCATTAGTGTCACCCGACGGGGTTTTCGAAAAGTCTTTAAAACGCTTTTGTTTCCATTTCCATGAATATTCCCGTCCCACTTTGCGTAGCAACTACTTAGCAACTTATCTACTTCCACCCACACAACTCTAGGCATAAGGTAGAGTCATGTCATGCAAGTATCAACGAGGGAAAATAACGGAGGCAACCCATAAAGGTGGTCACCATGATCATCATGATTCCGATGCAACATTATCAAGTGCTATATGACATGCATAAAAAGTTTTCTTAGACATGGTCAAGGGCTGCTCGCCTGGCTCACCAAAGTCTTCGAGGTCTTGACACGCTTCTGGTCCAACTCCAAGCACTCCGTCTACTTCGTCAACTAGCGCCGGAAACAACCATAATAAGAAACACAACAAGTAAAGAAATGAAAGTGCTCTATAAATAGGAATTTTATTTTTCTTGGACATCTCTGGTCATACGAAAAATACCTAAAGTGGCTATACTGGACTTAAATCAATGAGGCTCCATGAATGGTGGAAAATGGAGGGAATGGTGGTCCTATAAGAAGCCTATAGAAAATATTTTTATAAAAATGAGTGGAGGCACTCATTAAATAGGGCACGATTTTATAAGAATTTATAAATTGGTTTTACTGGATTTGGAGTTGGTATGAATATTCTAGAGATTAAACAAGTGGTTCATATATGAAGAAATAGCTCAATAATTTAGATTGCAGAGGAGTTGTAAGTAAAAATGTTCATCACTTAGTGCATGAATTTAGGCCCACCTAGGAGTTTGAATCATTGCATTTGGATGTAGGATGAGCTCCCTATGAATTTCCAAATTTTAATGCAGAAATTCTGAAACAGGCTTTAATCATTTAGGTGTACAGGAAAGTTCCCTGGAAAAATGTGTAAGCTAACATTTCGGGTAGATCAAGATTTTTGGGGGCCACTAGGAATTTGACTCATCAAATTTGGACCTTTAATGATTTTTATATGGATTTTTGAATCAATCAGAAAAACAAAAGAGAAAAAGAGTTTACCAACAGGCCAAAACGGCGCGCACGGCGCAGGATAGCTAATCGGGCCGGCCCAGTGATTCAGCCGTGCGCGCAAGGGCCACGTCGAACGTGTATTCCCAGGAATACGCCTTCGCTAGCAGGAAGGCGTACGCGGGAGAAACCGCGTCCACTTAAAAACACCGGGCCCGGCCTATGGGTGGCTTATAGGTGGGCCCCGCCGGCATATCTTCTCCAACTTCCCGCTCGAGCCAGGACAAGACAGGGGTGGCGGGACCGAGCGCTCGCCGGTGTCATCCTGGCGGCACAGGCCACCTCCAGCGATGCTCCAGCCATCGGAGTGCTCGGGAGGGAGCCCCGCATCCGACTGGGGGTCCCGTTTTCGCCGGGGAGCACCGGGGCGAGTGGGGCCTTGGTCGCGGCGGACTCCAACGCCGGGCGGCCGTGGGAACGGTGCTCCAACGACGGGGAGGAAGAGTAGGAGCGCGGGAAGAGCTTGCAGAGACGCAGGGGTCCTATGGTGAAGCTAAAATTAAGAGGAAGAGAGAGGTTGTGGGCTTCGAATTCGAGTTGCAGCCGGCAGAAAGGCTTCGGCCATGGGGACGGATGGAGGGTACATGGCAAAAATGGCTAGGCATGGGACGTTCATATGAGCGAGAGAGAGCAAGAGGGGTCAAGTGGGAGCATGGGGATGGGCTTTTGAGGTGGGGGCGACCAGAGGGAGCTCCGGTGCGCCTCGGATGCCATCGGGCGTGGCAAGCATGCGCGCCTGAGCCGCCTTGGAGGCTTGCGAGCATCGGGAGGGGCGTGGGAGACTTAGAGGGATTCCCCTGCGCGCGTGGGCATGCTGCCGCTGCCGGACATGAGCTACAGGACAACCTCTATCGACAGAGTGCCGTTTCTACAGGTCAACAGCGTGGTCACCACGCCATTGCATGTCCAGGGCATCTTCCTGGCTGAAAAAGGGTGTCCATCATGTGAGGCACGCATGTAGAAGGGTTCTGGTGAAGTTTCAAAGGAAGTGGAGCTGGGTGGGTGTGGTTTTCATTGTGGGTAAGTTTGCAGCGACAAACTTGGGGCTCATCTATGTGGTTTTTACTGGAGGGCATTAGGGGTGAAACCTTATCTAGTGGTCATAGCCATGGAGGGAGTATATGCTCATCAATTTTGAACTCAGGGAGATAAATTTACAGCGTACTTGCAGTTCAAAGGCACTATTGCTGCTAAAATCTAGGTTCAGATGATTTGCTCATATTTTCCATATGAGCCTGCCATTTTTGGGTGTGGCAAGATGCATTAGCATACTAGAGGTGCTGTGGAAAAACTTGGGGATATTTGCATGAACATAATAATGGGAGAGAGGAAAGAGAGGTGCTACCATGGTAAAAAAGAGAAAGAAAATGAGGGAGTTACCCCCCAAATAATTGAGCAGAGGCCATGTCAAAGTTACTGGAGGTATAAGGGGGCTAGCCCATGCTATGGTAAAAATTTAGAGTCAAGGAGAATCTTTTTGGGTCAACTTAGCTTGTCCACTAGTTTATGGGAGAAGGTGTTTGTGCTGTGTTTGGGCTAGGCAGAGGAATACTATGGCCTTTATAATGACCAGGAGTAAATGGTAAGACCAATTGGTCCTGCCCACAAATTTCCAGCTCATTTGGGTAAACTTGGCAATGCAATAATTCCCATGTCTAGAAATCAGCAAAAATGGATTTCCTTAGGTCTAGTTATGCAAATCTATTCTCCTTGATTCTCCACTTGGTGTGGTGGCAACATTTGGGTATTAGAGCATGCCCACAAAGTTTGGGATCAAAAGAAGAAACTTGACAATGCAAAGTTGTTCAAATTTGGATCTAGACACGAAGGGTTTTGGGGCATTTTGGTGAACTTTAATTATTTGGATTTGGATGAAACTTGGCAAGCTCATCAAATATGGCATATGTGACATGCGAGAATTTTATTGGATTTATTTGAGAATATTTCTTATAGAAACATTTCAAATGCTTGAAATAGGCGGAAAGGGTTTTGGAGGTTTTTTTCCAATATTTCGAACATGACCATGTGTTGAAACTAATATATACGGAAAATATATGTCCAGTGAGTTTCCCTAAATTTTCTAAAATATTTGGGAAGCATAAAACTAATTTTCTCCTATAAAATACCATTTCTGGCCTTAAGAAAAAGCCTTTAAATAAAACAGGAAAATAATCTTTAAAAATAATATTTAGTGGTTTTCGGAAGTATTATATATAATAGGTTTCAAATATGGTTTTTGAAAGAATTTAAATACCCTAATTTAAGGACTTGTAGTTCAAGCCTCAACTCGGGGGTTTTTGAATACCTAAATTAAATAAATGCTTTTTCGCCAAAATAAATTTGTATAAAAATAGTTTTTGGTCCTACACACATGGCATGGTCATTGGGCAAAGATTTGGAGCAAGGATATGAGTTTTGAGAAGGAATTTTATGAATTAAAGCACAATCAAGCAAACAAGAAATCGGCAATCAAGTCAAACATCACAAGCACACAAAACGTTATTGTTGGCCCTAATTTTTGAGTCATGCTAACGTAGTCATGAGGCAAAACACAGGGTGTGACACTCTGATAGTCCTTGATGTTTCGAAGAGGACACCAGGCGTCAAGTGTGTTCGGATCGTCCGAGGTAACACTCCTGGTATGATAACTTTTTGCTCCCCAATACCCCAAGGAATTTTAAGTACGAAATTGTGTACTCGAGGTATGTAGTCTGCTACTAGATGGTAGGGGCGGCGGAGCGCGTATCCCTATTTAAGAGAGATGCGAATATGGCTAGTAGCCATGCGGACACACTTGGAGGAGCCCGGGAGATTGTGCCGAGCTTCTTGTCGTGCCGCCTCTTCGGCCTTCTGAGAATCGACTGCATAGGCCGTTGTGTGCTCCTTTGTATGGAGGGAGCGCTCCGTGTTACCGTTAATAGTGATGACCTCATTGGGTCCTGGCATTTTGAGCTTAAGGTGTGCATAGTGCGGTACCGCGTTGAAGCGGGCGTAGGCGGTATGACCAAGTAGTGCGTGATAGCCACTGCAGAAAGGGACTATATCGAAAATCAAGTTCTCGGAGCGGAAGTTGTTGGGAGAGCCGAAAACAACTTGCAATGCGATAGTGCCCGTGCACTCGGCCTCCATGCCGGGTATTACCCCCTTGAACGTGGTTTTGCTGGTTAGGATCCGGGATGGGTCAATCCCCATCTTCTTTACCGTATCTGCATATATTACGTTCAGATTGCTTTCATTGTCCATGAGGACGTGGGTAAGGTGAAAACAATCAACAATGGGGTCCAGAACCAGGGCGCCTGACCCGCCATGACGAATATTGGTCGGATGGTCCTTCTAATCGAAGGTCATTGGGCAGGCCATCCAGGGGGTGTGCCTTGGGGCTGCGGGCTTTACGGTGTAGACATCCCGAAGTGCACGTTTTCTCTCCTTTTTAGGAATGTGGGTAACATAGATCATGTTCACTTCCTTTACTTCAGAGGGAAACTGTTTTTGGCCACCGTTGTTCGGCCGCCGAGGTTCAATCTCGTCGTCGTCGCTCCTGGACTGGCCCTTGCCTGACTCCTCGTCCAGAGGCTTCCCGGCCTGCTTGAACCCCCAACAATTGCGGTTGGTGTGGTTAGCAGGCTTATCTGGGATGTCGTGGATTTGGCA
This sequence comes from Elymus sibiricus, assembly GCA_039707655.1. Classification (NCBI taxonomy): domain Eukaryota; kingdom Viridiplantae; phylum Streptophyta; class Magnoliopsida; order Poales; family Poaceae; genus Elymus; species Elymus sibiricus. The sequence continues at coordinate 130,958,284 of CM077667.1, forward strand.
GGGTGTTTCCCGTATTTTATCCAGGGCGCTTGGACCATCCTTGTTTCCTTCGAAGGATCTCTTTTTGGGTCCAGCCCGTGATCTGGTGAATCCCGCGTGAACTGCTCGGTCCTCGGCATCACTGCCGCTGTTCTTGTTTCGGCGCTTGTGCTTATTGCGCCTGGCCTTGTCGTTCCCGTCCCGGACTTCCGAGGTACCGGCGTCGCTCCTTTGAGAGTTGCGGGCCAGCCAACTGTCTTCTCCCTTGCAAAAGCGGGTCATTAATGCCATGAGGGCCGCCACGGTCCTCGGCTTATCCTGTCCGAGCTACCGCGCTAGCCATTCATCTTGAATGCTATGTGTGAATGTTGCGATGGCTTCGGCGTCCGTGCAGTCAACTATTTGGTTCTTCTTAGTCAATAACCGATTCCATAATTTCCAAGCTGATATGGCTAAGGTCATCGGCATCCGGTGGCCGAACGTAGGTTCTTTGAAGATTAGACCTAAAAGCTCACTCCAGCTCCTCCTAGCTTCCGATATAATTTCTGGGCAAGCAATGGAGCCAATGTCGTGCCGGCCCCTTAAGTTTGAGAGGCAAGTACTTGATGGCATGAAGATCATCTCCTCGGGCCATGTGGATGTGCAGAAGTAAATCTTGTATCCAGACAGTCGGGTATGTCATGTCATTGTATTGATCAATGTTGATGCGTTTAAACCCTTCTAGGAACTGATGTTCCATTACCTCGTCTGTAAAACAGACTGGGTGCACAAGAGCTCGATATCAGAGAGCGTCCTATCTGGTACTGGCGATTGCCGTTCTCTCTGTAGTTCTCGGGCTCGGCCTTGCCTGTCTATCCTGGCGTCATACCCTTCCCGGCTAGCGGGCACATAGTCCCGCGCTCCATATATGGATCGGGGGGAGGGGGTGATCTTTCCCTGCGTACTTTATTGCGTAGGTCGTAAGGCTCGGGATAATCAACCGAATCCTTGCTGTGAGGGCGGGACTTCGCCGGAGGTTCCTTGTATGTCCTCGTTGGCCGATCGCATCCTCTAGGCGGACGATCAGCTTGCTCTTTGTGTCTGTATGCAAGAGGATCGATATCCAATTCATCTTCGAATTCGGGCTGTAGGCGCCGTCATGGGAATGAATTGGTTGTCGTACGCCGTGCTTCGAGTTATTCTTCGGCCGCAAGTACCTGGTCCCACGTTTTGTTGAGCTGGGTTTCATGAGAGTGTAGTTCGCAATGTTTTCTCTTCATACTTCGTGTGGTTGCTTCTAGCCCATGCTGGAAGCGTATTTGTGCGGATGGGCTCGTAGCCACCTTGAAGTCATCTGGTCCGAGGCTATTGTCATCCTCGGGTTGTGGCATGTAGTCCTCGTCGGTCCCGCTTTTGGATCCCTCCTTCTCCTCGGGGATTTCTTCGGTGGGTGAATTTATTGGCCCGTTTTGCAGGGCGGGCTCGATCTTCCCGTGACGGGGCTCGTCGTGTCATCCACGGGAGTACCTTCATTTCTAGTTCCACCGCTGCCCCTGGGTCTTCTTTTTGAGCAGCGGCGCTTGGAACTTCCCTTGGGTTTATCCTCGGGGTCTTCCTGAGGGGTATCCACCATGTAGACATAATAAGTTGATGTGGCGGCCCATTTTCCAATCCGGGGAATGGTTGCGGGTGAATATGATCCGGAGTTGTGGTCATTGTCCATGCCGATGTCATCATCGGATCCGTAGTCGAGTGCATCGGTTAAATCCTCAACCGTGGCGACTAGGTGGGTAGTGGGTGGGATGAAAATTTCCAGATCATCAACTTTACATCCGATCTGATTGTAGACTGTAGATGAGATCGCTAGGCGCTGGATCCGATCCATCACCTCGTTTATATGCAAGAGCTCTTCTGTGTTAAGGACCCGATGATAAGCCGTGCTGATGTGAAAGGGGTTTGTCGGACCCTGCGAGGCAGGTCCGCCCTCTTGACCTTTATAGGAAGGCCCGGTTCAAAGACCGGGGCTGCCTCCATCGGGATAGCTACCAGATCCAAAGAAGAATCTGGCTTTTGGTGGCTATCCACGGTGACGCTAGTAGGGTCGGATGCGACCACCTCCAGATCCATGTCTGGGGCTGCTTCCGTCAGGGAATCTAATTTGAGGATCAGGTCCGAAACTGGTCCCTGAGCGTCCGTGCTCAAAGGTTCCTCAAATTGGATCACGACTTGTCCCGACAGGACTAGATCGCCACAAACGTCGGTGGTGTACTCCATTCTCCCAAACATGACGACCTGGTTCGGAGCGAAGGCATCGATGCGGTGATGTCTACTATGCAACTTTATTCTTGTAGACGTTGTTGGGCCTCCGAGTGCAGAGTTTTGTAAGACAGCTGCAAATTTCCCTCAATTGGATGACCTAAGGTTTATCAATCTGTGGGAGGAGTAGGATGAAGATGGTCTCTCTCGAACAACCCTGCAATCAAATACAAGAAATCTCTTGTGTCCCCAACACACCCAATACAATGACAAATTGTATAGGTGCACTAGTTCGGCAAAGAGATGGTGATACAAGTGCAATATGGATAGTAGATATAGGTTTTTGTAATCTGAAAATATTAAAACAGCAAGGTAGCAAGTGACAAACAGCAAGCAAAATGTTATATAAATGCTTGGAAATAAGACCTAGGGTTCATACTTTCACTAGTGCAATCTCTCAACAATGCTAACATATTAGAATCATATGATCATCCCTCAATGTAAGAAAAAGAATCACTCTGAAGTTCATAAGTAGCGGAGAACATAAGATGAAATTGTTGTAGGTAGTAGAACCACCTCAAAGTTATCCTTTCCGATCAATCTATTGAGCTATTCCTATAGGTGTCACAAACAGCCCTAGAGTTTGTGCTAGAATAACACCATATGCTACGCATCAATCAACCCTAATGTTACCTAGATACTCCAATGTCACCACAAGTATCTGTGGGTTAATTATTCAACATGCATCAAACAATTTCAGATTCATCATATTCAATCCAGCACAAAGAACTTCAAAGAGTACCCCAAGATTTCTATCGGAGAAAGTAGGATGAAAACGTGCAATCAACCCATGTGCATAACATATATCAAGTGAATCAATAGAATACCCCATTGTCACCATGGGTATCCACATGCAAGACATACATCAAGTGTATTCCAACCCAATGAATTCAATTCAACATAACGGAATCTCAAAGGGAAATATTCAATTCAACACAACAAGGTAGCAAGGGAATAACATCATATGATCCAACTATATTAACAAAGCCCATGATACATCAAGATCGTGACATCTCTACAACACAAGAGAGAGAGAGAGAGATCAATCACATAGATACTAGTACATACCCTCAGCCCCGAGGGTGAACTACTCCCTCCTCGTCGTGGAGACCGACAGGATGATGAAGATGGCCTCTGGTGAAGATTGCCCCCTCCAACAGGGTGTCAAACAGGGCTCCGGATGAGTTTTCTTCAGTACATAGGCTTGCGGCAGAATGATACGTCTCCAACGTATCTATAATTTTTTATTGTTCCATGCTATAATATTATCATTCTAGGATACTTTTTGGGCATTTATTTGCTGATTCATATTATTTTTGAGCACTAACCTATTAACCCAGTGCCAAGTGCCAGTTTGTGTTTTCTGTATGTTTTTGGCTTTTTCGGTTTATAGTACCAAATGAAGTCCAATTGCCCCGAAACTTTTTGATGATTTTTTCTACACCGAAATAAGACCGGAGGACACACGAGGGCCCAACAAGCTAACAATGCGTGCTTAGGGGGTGGTGGTCGCGCCCTGATAGCTTGTGGCCACCCCCACGTCTCCTGGTCTCGTACTCTGGCCTATAAATTAACATATATTCCAAAACCCTAGGAGAGCTCCCGAAAGACTTTTTTCGCCGGCGCAAGTCTATGTTCCGCCGCGATCTCATTTGGAGCCCTTTTTACGGTGCGCTGCCGGAGGGGGATTGATCACGGAGGGCCTCTACATCATCCTTGCTGCTCCCATGGTGATGTGTGAGTAGTTCGCCACAGACCTACGGGTCCATAGTTAGTACCTAGGTGGCTATCTCTCTCTCTCTCGCTCTCTTTGTTCTTCATTGCCATGATCACCGCGATTCCCGCGGTGATCTATCTTGTGTAGTCTATCTTTGCGGTGTGTTTGTTGGGATCCGATGAATTGTGGGCTTATGTTCAGATTATTCATGGAAAAGATTTGAGTCTTCTCTGAATTCTTATATGATTCTTATTTGCATGATGATTATAGCTTCGTAATTTTCTCCGATCTATCGGTTTAGTTTGGCCAACTAGATTGGTTTATCTTCACTAAGAGGGGTGTGTTGTAGTGGGTTCAATCTTGCGGTGCTCGATATCCCAGTGACAAAGTAGGGGACAAGACGCGTATTTGTATTGCTTCCACTAAGGATAAAATGATGGGGTTTATTCATATTAATTGGGTTTACTTTGTCTATGTCATGTCATCATTCTCCAAGCATTACTCTGTTTCACTTAATACTCTAGATGCATGCTGGATAGCGGTCGATGGGTGGAGTAATAGTAGTAGACGCGGGCAGGAGTCGGTCTACTTGTTTATGGACATGATGCCTATACACACATGATCATTGACGTGAAAATATATTGCATAACTATGCGCTTTTCTATCAATTTCCCAATAGTAATTTGTTTACCCACCGTATGCTTTCTTCGAGAGAGAAGCCTCTAGCGAACACTATGGCCCCCGGGTCTATTCACATATATATATATTTACAAACGCTACTATTCCTTGATGCCATTATTTACTTTTTATTTATTTTGCCATTAATATTTATCAGCTATCATCTACACAGCTCATTTTCTTGCAAGTAAGGCGTTCAAGGGGACTGACAACCCTCTTTCCCGCGTTGGGTGCAAGTGTTTGCTCTTTTGTGTGAGGGCACTGAAGACGGGAGTTGTCGTCGTTTTCTCACGACAGATGCCAGGGGTGGCTAATCGAGGTGAGAGCAAGGCTACCGTGGAGATCCAGGATGGGATAGGGAAATAGCACGCGGTGGTTTACCCAGGTTCGGGGCTCTCGCGGAGAGATAATACCCCTAATCCTGCATGTCTGATGTATATGTAGTGTATCTGGTCACATGACAGAGTTACTCCTGGAGCTGTATCTGAGGAGGAAGACGGAGCTGGCTAGCCTCTTTTCCTTGCCTCGTATGTGTGAGAAAATGAGAGTGTCTGAGAGGGATGTGTGGTGGGAATGGTGCCTTTTATATAGGCATGAGTGGCATGGGTGTGTGCCTTGAGATGTAAGCTATAGTGGGTAGCTTACATGCCAAGCTGTACGTAGCTTGAGATGTAAGCTACAGTGGGTAGCTTACATGCCAAGCTGTATGTAGCTTGTGAGCTAGGCTATGTCTGTCCCCTGTGACACTTTATAAGTCAATGCCCAGGGGACAAGCTACACTATAGATGATACCACATGACGTGTGTATAGCACAGTACTACTCGTCAACAGTGCACCGCCGCGGGGTATGGCCGTCTCGTTCGCACGTGTCCGACGGGACGTCACAGTTGGCTCCGGGCAGCCAGTCGCGGGTGTGAGTCGGAGTAGCCGGCCCGGACGGGCGGGCACCCCGTCCGACTCGCCGTCTTTGGGGTACCCAGGGGTCATCCCCCCGAGAGTGGCCTCCGAGCCTCCGGGCGACTCGAAGAGTCAGGCGGAAGGTTTTCGCAGTCGTCGTTGTTGTTGCAAAAGTTGTTGATGACGATCGGCTGCGGGCCGCAGCCCGCACGGCTTGCTTCTAGTGGGGGCCTTGCCAGGCGAGGACGCGGAGTCCACTAACTGATAGGCGCGAGGCGCTGCCGGGCGCAGACGCGGAGTCTGCCGGCTGATGGGCGCGAGGCGCTGTCATGCACGGACGCGGAGTCCGCGGGCTGATGGGCGCGGGGCCCTTCTAGGCGCGGACACGGGGTCCGCCGACTGGTGGGCATGACGCCCTGCCGGGTGCAGACACAGGGTCCACCGGCTGGTGGGCGCGAGGCGCTGCCGTGCTCGGACGGGGAGTCCCCCGGCAAGTGGGTGCGGGGCCCTGCCAGGCGCGGACGTGGAAACCGCCGGCTGGTGGGCGCAGGGCCCTGTCGGGCGAGGACGTAGAGTCTGCCGGCTGGCTGTTTCCAGCGGGGGCGTGCCAGCGCACCCGCTGGGTGTAGCCTCCGAGCCTCTGGGCGTATCGAAGAGTCGGGCGGAGGGTCTTTGCTGTTGCTGAAGCATACGGTGGCGTCGAGGATGTCGGGCGCGGACACGGTGTCTACCGGCTGGCTGTTTCCAGCGGGGGCGCGCCAGCGCACCCGCTGGGTGTAGCCTCCGAGCCTCCGGGCGACTCGAAGAGTCGGGCGGAGGGTCTGTGCTGTTGCTGAAACAGACGGTGGCGTGGAGGATGTCGGGCGCGGATGCGGAGTTCGCCGACTGATGTGCGTGGGGCCCTGTCGGGCGCGGAAGCGGGGTCCGCCGGCTAGTGGGCGCGAAGCCCTGTCGGGCGCGGATGCGAGGTCCACCGGCTAGTGGGCGCGGGGCCCTGCAGGGCGTGGACGCGGGGTCCGCCGGCTAGTGGACGCGGGGCCCAGCCGGGCGTGGACGCGGAGTCCACCTGTTGTGGTTTTATCAACCCGGCAGATGTCCTCGTAACAGGACTTAGGTGTGAGGCCATCGCCGCTTGGTGGCGACTCAAAGGGGTTAAGCGAGAGAAAGAGTCGGGTTTACTCAGGTTCGGCACCTCCTATGGAGGTAATAGCCTACCCCCTGCTTTTTGTGTATATTTGATGGGTAGATCTCGATTACAAGGGTGCGGAGTCGCTAACCAAGCTATCGAGGGATTGTAACTTAGAGTTTCGGTCCTAGGGGCCTGCCTTTATATACAGGTCAAGCCCTAGGGTTTACAACAGAGTCCGGGTCGTATCATGACCCGTGATCTACTACATCTCTAACTTATCTTGCACCTTAAGGAAACTTTAACCGGCGTCCTTAGCTTCATGGGCTTTGAGCCGCCGTCTTCAGGTGTTGGGCCGCCTGGCGACTCAATGAGCCGCCACCTTACTTATCTTGTAGTCAAGATAAGGCCCATTAAAACTTGATGGCAGAGTTGTTTGATATGTTAACCCGGCCCAGTATGGCAGGTTACACCATGGAGTTATATCCCCAACATTAGGCCCCAGATTGATTTGAATCCATTCATGTCAATAGATCTTTCTTTCCTTTAGTGGATCATCTTTGGATTGGTATCTTCTACAGATTTCAGAACGTCGGCTTGTTCTGCTCCCACACTTGTCATTTTCCCAACGTTCATTTACCGTGACGTCACCTGTCGTCATTCTGGAAAAACAATAATGCCATCATGGCGAATCTAGTCGTATCCGCTTATCCCGAAAATCGAGGCGTTTTTGTTTAACGGAATTTACTGTGCTCCCTCGATTGTCGCGCCTGTCAATTGCCTCTTCGGGGATCCTTTCCTTTAAATATTTAACGAAAGGCCCCGGATTCACTTTCCACTTCCCCTCTTTGCTTCTCCTTCTTCATCGAGTCCGGAAGCTCCTTGCGCCACCGCCGCAATTTCCTCATCTCGTCGATCTTCCTCGAGGTCGTCGCGGCATTCCTTCTTCGTCAGTCAATGCTCCGCACGCTTTCCCCGTCACCGGTCGACTGCTTCGAGTAAGTCATCTTTCTTCCGACTAGATCCATTATAGCTCCTCGAGGTTCTTTGAGTTCTTCGGCAATTTTTTCCCGGTTCATCGCCATTGCTAGCTCTGTGAGTAGATCCCACGAACATATTCAGCAAAGTAGGGCGGTAGAAACACCGACTCCGTTTTGCGTGTGACATGTCTTAATCTTTCTTCGTATTAGATGAATCATACTGTCATTGCTTCCATGCCCTCCTGCTAGGGCTAGCAAATATTCTCGCCTTTTTTGAGCTATTTTTAGATCCAAAATTTTTGCTGCTTCGGGGGGAACTTGTTTGTCTCATACTTAGCAAAAATCCCAAGAACCTATTGTCTTAACACGAGTTGCCCTTACTTCTGCCAGCTTAATATTTGTAACTCGCCATGCATTTAGGACATTGTAAAGACTCTGGTCCTTTACCAGACTTGCCCTTTATTGCAAATACTTAGATCATTTTACTTGAACCATTTACTTAAGCCGCCCTTTTTTTTACTTCATCCAAGCAACTCATTATGTCGGAGTTAAAAGCCTGCAACTGGGTGGCGACTCAATTTTCTGATATCCATTTAAAGGATTATGAGGATCATGGGTTTCTGTCGCCTCAAAATATGGTTGGCTAGCGAGTCGTCCTCGGAGAGGAAATCCCACACCCCTAGGAGGGAGAAGTTGTGATATTTCTGGATCACCTACAGAGGGGGTTTTCACCTCCCGGGTCGAAATTCTTCCAGGACGTCTTACACTTCTTCAACCTCCATCCCCAAGACTTAGCTCCCAACTCCATAACGAACCTTTGCCAGTTCCGAGTATTTTGCGAGGTATATCTTCAGACGGAACCCACTATCTCCCTCTTCAGGGAGTTTTTCTATTTGAACCAGCAAACAGAGTGCGCGGATGGTCCCGACTTAGAACTTGGCGGGGTCTCAATCCAAAGGCGGAAGGATGTTCTTTTTCCTGCTGCCACCTTACCAAGCCACCCTAAAGGGTGGAACAAGACTTGGTTTTATTGCCGAAACACTGCGCCTGCAGATGAAAATCCCTTGCCGGGTTATAGGCCCAACCGCCTTCCCATGGATCTTGAGCTTCCGGGTTGGGCTCCTGCCGAAGAACGCTCCCAACATGCCCATGTTTATCCAAAGCTGAGGGCTCTACTAGCCAATGGGTTGACAGGGGTCGACTTAACCCGGTGTTGGGTCTCTTGGAGGATTCTTCCGTTAAGTCTACGTAGTGGCTTAATGTGTACTTACTCTAGCGACTTGAACGACACTCAACGACACAACAATCTTTCCTTGGAGGCCGACGAAATAAACCAGATGGTGAAGAGGCTGCTAGGTGAAAACCAAGAAACTTGCAGTAAAGATGGGTTGAAACCTTTCTATGCCCTTAACCCGGCTCCTCTAGTAGAAACCTTTTAAGATCTTAACCCGGCCTTTTGAACAAACTTTGAGGCTTTACTTCCTTGGTCTGAGTGTTTGATTTTGCAGGCTACCTCTTCTTTCGGGAATTGAAAACGTACCAAGACTGCGGCTAACAAGTCCAAAGCCACCCCGAGCAAGAAGAAAAATAAAGCGGCTGCAGAAGGGCCGTCTCATATGGACGAAACAGTCGCCACTGATACCCGATCAGAGGTAAAATTAACTTTTTGTTTATATTTCCTTGAATCTATCTGACGCCTTTTCCTTCTTAGGGTGATGTTGAAACAAGCCGCGCAGGGGATGTTGAGGTAATTTCCATCTCTTCTGACTCAGATCCTCCACCTCCGCTGAAAACAAGGCGGGTTGTTCGGAAGGTAGGTTTTTCTCACCCAGACGCTCATCTGGATCCTTACTTTATTTTGAAGAAAACCCAGCACCAGTCTAGGCATCAAACCCGAAGTGGGAGTGGCGATCTTGTTGACGGCTTACCTGATAAACCAGTCGCCCGGAAACGACCAGCCAAGGTACCTGATATTCCAAATTTCCAAGGAAGTTCTGTTTTGATGTGTCAACTTTTGATTCCTGTGCCTTGGTTAATCAGGAGTCGCCACCTTCGTCGGATGACTCAACTGCGTCTAAGCTGGCGCCCTTTGTCATCAATCAAGGGTAAATTCCTCATCAATTCATCTGCTTGCATAAACTATTGTTTTTTTCATTCTTATTATTGTGTTCTTAAACTTGGCACGGCCAAAGCCAAGAAAAGGAAAACTAACGGGTCTTCTGTTAACCCGGAGGCCCCTGAGTCAGAGCTTCCTGATCCGGCGGCTCATGAAGTCCATGTTGATCATCCTGAAGATCCCCGGGAAACCCAAAATGATTTACCTCCTCCATCTGAGCCAAGCAACACTGATGTCGTAACTGTTGAAGCTACATCAGCAGTCAACCTTGACCCGCCCAATCCTTCAGTGATAAACAAAGATAATCCTGACGTTATTATTACTGGGGTGGGTTATACTGCTCCTGAGGCTTCCAGGGAATTAACAAAGGTTGTTGCTAAGGATGAAGCAGTACTGCAAGAAAAAGGGAAGACCAAGTTGGAACTTCCAAGTTATGAGAGCTTTAGTGTCGAAGATCTTCATGCTGCCTGCTTAGACCACCTGACAACAAGCCGTGAGATGGAAATCGGCCTTGTTAGCATGATGAAAAATAAATATGAGGTATGTTTTCCTTTTCATGCTATCATATATCCTTTTGTAGCCCCCAAGTCCCATCTTCGTCTTTCTAAGATAAGCTGGGTCTTGCAATTGTTTGTCTAACTCAACCCGTGGCCCCCAAGGGCCGGCTTATTTGCTTGACATGAGTCGGGTCTTTTTGTACTAACTTTGAGGAGCTTTCAGCATGTAGCCCCCAAGGGCCGGCTCATCTCCTTGAGATGAGTCGGGTCTTTTTGTAATAACCTTGAAGAATTTCCGACCTGTAACCCCCAAGGGCCGGCTCATCTCCTTGAGATGAGTCGGGTCTTTTTCACATCTTCAATGTAAAAAGAGCTGAGATACATTAGCCCCCAAGTGTCAAACACATTGCTTTGCAATTTGCTTGGGACTTGATATAATCTTCATCTATGATGCAGGAAGCTTTGAAGACAGCTGAATCCAGCATGGTCAATTTGAAGATGGACCTGGAAAGAGGACAAACCTCTCAGGCAGAAGTTGAAGAAAAACTTCGCCTTTCCTTGATCGAACTGGAAAACACCAAAGCAGGCTTCTTGAAAGAGAAGAAATCCTTTGAAGATGAAAAGACAACTTTGCTTAAGCGTGCAGAGGATGCTGAGGGCCGGCTCAAACCCATTACTGAGGAGTTATACAGGTTAAAACGGCATATTGCCCAGATGACCCAAGCTATTTTTGGTAAGTGTATATATCCTCCTGTTTTTTTTAAGTATAGATATAATGCGCCTGGCGACTTATGCATCGATTCTATTTTGCAGGCCCCGGACTAGCAATTTTTATGATAACAGCCTGCTTATGCTCAAGGCTGTTTATTCTTTGACGGAGCAGCTCTACACTGGGAGTCATCTCGCAATCAAGGCGACACTGGGGGATAAGCAACCCTTAAAATATATCAAGAATGTATTGGAAAATCTCTCCATCATCCCTCAGCATATTTCAGAGTTAAAGATATCAGCCGCCCGATCTGGCATGATATATGCATTGAGACGGGCTCTCGCTTACGGAGAAGAGCTTGATCCAACCGAGCTGGCAAAGGGCTTTCCCGAATTCAAAAATGACGGGTCAGAATTCTCCCAGGAAGATTACGCGGCTTGCGTCAAGGATGCTTAGATTCTGTCGACTCAGTTGGTCTCTTAGATGAAACTAAGGAGCTATCAGGCGGCTTATGGCGCCAATCATACTCGGATTCCACCACCTGACTTGATAACAAAAAATCTGGCTCCTCAACGGCGCGAGCATGTTTTTGCCCCTGAAGTTGACCCGTCTTTGATTCTTGATGACGAGGTTGTGTTCCAGGCTTTATCTCACTGCAACTGGGATGCGGACCACCTTCAGATCCAGGAGCCAGAAGACCAGTCGGTGGATAACCCGGAGGCGTCTCATGCGCAAGATTAGCCGCCACTGACCCGGGTCATGTGATCGGCGATTTGAACTTCCTCAATTGTTGCCTTGTCAACTTAAGCCCCCAAGTATGGGCGGAAAAAACAATTTGTGGTTTCCTTAAGCATGCAATAGGGATAGTCAAAAACTGTTGTCGTGCCATCGTGCACGTTTTGCACCTTTGATGCTAGATACTTTATTTGCTGTTTCATCATCCCGTCCGTGCAATCCTTTTATTGACGGGCTTTTTGATAAGATATAGCTGGGCAAAATGACCCGGCCATTTTATCTTGATTGTAACAATCTATTCCTCTTCCACCAATGCTGAATTTGTAGGATAGCTTGTCGATTGGCTGCTCACGCATACTCAATCGTTTAACCTGGTCCTTTAAGCATGGACCGGAAATAATTTTGAACCTGAACTTGCTGTAATAAACAAGCCAAATAAAACAAAATTAATAAGCCGGCCCAATGAGTCTTGGCCGAAATTGATATCGAAGCCTGAGGTCCTTTGTTAGCTTTTTAAACAATAACATAATTTTGCACTGTCATGCAGCTGATAACATGGTTATTTCATACATAAACCGGTAAAAAACAGGGTCGTTCCCAAAACATTTTTATGTGATGAGTTTCAGCACATAGTACTCGTGTTGGGGATTGTTTCCTGGAATTTTGAAAACATAAGGTAGCATCTTTTAAAGGCACCTTTGATGGTCCTAGCCTTAACGCAAAGGACATATGATCATAATATCGAGATAATCTGCCGGCTTTCGAGGCTCGACAGGAAAAGACTGGCTTTCGAGGCTCGGGTCTTGCTTCAGTGAAGCGGGTACGATAACACATGGTTTATCCTAGCTTTCCGTATGCCGGCTCTCACATGACTCAAGCCGGTGTTTTAACCTTAACAAATTCAGGGTCCACAAAAGGATTGACTCGTCAAGAGTTCACGGGGTCATCTGATCGGAGTCGCATCAAGCACACAGGCAGGTTTAACCATATATGGCGTTTATTTTTGCCAGGTCAAGAGGGTGAGAAAGCTAAGCCCAATGGGCTGGAAGCCCCCAAATGCCCTTAATAAGGTGGCATTGTTATGCCGGGTCACAAGGGTGAGGAAACTTGACTCGATGAGTCGGAAGCCCCCAAGTGCCCTTTGATCCAGAAAATAAAGACTCAAACTCTTCATGTAAGTTGAAACAACAAAATACGTCGGCTTTATTCATAACTGAAACATAAAAAAGTATATACAGAAATCTGCAAGGGGGGAGAAAATTACAAAAAAGGAGCCGGCAGAGCTAAGTTTAAGTAAGGCCACTGGGTTTCCAGGGCCGGCTTATTTTCCCTCTTGGAGACGTAGGATTTCAGCTTTGATATCCTCCACAATATGAATTTTATTCAGGGATTTAGGTGCTAGTGGTACTAACCGCTATTCAACTGCTTGGGATTACTTTGAAATCCTCCTTGATTATTATGCTGATTGCCCTGGCCAGGATGTTGTCCGTTGCCATGATTTCCCTGATGTTGAAAACTAGCCCCTGGGCCACCTTGTGATCCGCCAGGTCCATGTTGACCCGGGTGTGCTCCGCCATTGCCTCCTCAATTATTCTGGAAAGCCTGGCTACGGAACTCTTGCATGATATAACAATTCTCCCAAGAGTGGCTAGCCGGCTTATCTTGGGTGCTGTGCTTAGGGCAAGGTGCTTTAAGCGCCTCCTCATAATTGCGAGGTTTATTCCCATTGTAAGCTCCTCCGGGTCAACCGTTCCGGCGCTGGTTCTTGAAACCTGTATTAGTGTTGGCCACAAAGTCTGACCCGCCATCCGGCTGCTTCTGCTTGTGTGTGCTGACTTTTCCCTCCTTCAGCTTTTTTGCCTTTGGAGGTCTTGTCCTCGTCTGAACCGGGATCCTTCGTGCTATCTGACTCTGCATATCTGGTGAGGATGTCCATCAAGTCGCCCATGTCTTGCACCTTTCGCTTGAGCCGTCCGAGCTTTTGGACCAAAGGCTGGAAGTGACAGTTCTTTTCCAATATCAGGACTGCCTGAGCCGCCGTGATGCTGTCCGACGAGTGGATGATTTCTGCGACCCGGCATGTCCAATGGTGCGCCGACTCATCTACCCGTTGAACGCAATGTTGCAGATCTACTATCGTCATTGGCTTCTTACAGGTTCCTTGGAAATTCTTGATGAATTGTTCTTTCAGCTCGGTCCATGTGTTGATGGAGTTAGGCGGCAAGTTTTTTCAACCACGTCCGAGCCGGTCCTTCCAACATCATGGTTAAATATTTAGCACACACAGCGTCGCTGACATCCAGCTTGTCCATTGCCAACTCGTAACTCTCAATCCAAGACGCCGGCTCAAGATCTGCCGTGTAGTTTGGTACCTTACGAGGCCTTTGAAATCTTTGGGCATGCGCTCAGCACGGAGCGCAGGGGATAAGCATGGTATACCAATCGTCCTACTATTGGACCCAGCCCCCAAACTCGCCGGTTGAGGGTGAAGCTGCTGGATCACCCGTGCTACTGCTTCTGCTTGTCGTGCGCCTCTTGCAGCATCAACAACTGCTTGGGCGTCTGATGGCATGAGACGGTTTGGAGAAACCTGATGCTGCTGTCTTCGCCCACTACTAGAGACAGTCAGGGACTCCACATGACGACCTTTGCTAGCATAAGGAGTAGAATGCATCCGGTCCTGGCTGTACGAATACTGTGCCTGTTGTACCACAGCGGTTTTCAGCATCTCGATGGCGTTTCTAGCTTCAACCTCAAGAGGGGAGTTTCCTTTAATAGGAAATGCTTCAAAATTTCGGGTTACAGCCAACATGTTGTCAACAAGATTGGAGAAGTGACCCCGCGGAGTCTGAAATCGCCGAGGCGGGGATTGAGCCGGCGGGGGTTGAGCCGGTTCCTCTTGCCAATTCCCGGGTTGCTGAATAGTTCCTGGTGTCTGTTGTGGGGTGTTAAAAAGTTGTTGTGGCTCAAGATTCGGAGGGAGCCCACGGTGGCGTCTTCTCTCGTAAACCACCTCCGACGCCTCTCTCTGAACTCCTAACCGCCAGGCCTCGGCCTTAAGGCGCTCCGTCTCTTGATGTATACGAGCCTGCAAATCCGCCATCCGTGCGTTTTCAGCATCAATTTCCTTCTGCACCTCGATTATTTGACCACGCAATTTGGTTAGCTCCACATTGCGCTCTTCCTGATTTTCCGCAGTGACTGGGGTATCCACGAGTTTTGCCATCTCGGCCATGAGTTCAGCCATGGCTTGAGCTGGCGTTTTAGTTGAAACGCCAGAACCTCTAGCTGCGGCTAGATCTGGAACCGCTGTAGCCCCTGCCATGTAGACGGCGACTTGTCGAGGCGACTCATTGTATTATTCAGGGGCTTCGTTCTCCAATGAGCCCCCAAGCCTGCCATTGTAAAGAGGGCAGATCGACTACGTATCTCCTGTAGATGATGTGCCGTCTGAATTGACGAGGGCGTCCTCGCTAGAGGCCGGCTCATCTGAAAGGCTGACCCCTTGCGTGAAACCGACGAACACATGGCGAAGACCGCCCTGGTGCTGATTGGATCGGGTACTCCGAGCCGGCTCGTCGATGTTGATGTAGATGTCCGACTCGGAAGTCGCTAACCCGATCTCCCCTGCGGGACCTTGAAACCCACGTCCGCTCGGAACGTCCTTGATGCTCCAGGTCGGCTCGTGGACCTTATCACGGCGGCTCTTGATCATCTGGCTCACCGCAAACTTCCCGAATCCTGACTGGATCCCCTTCGAAAACTCAACTCCACCGGACGAGAGCCCCACGGTGGGCGCCAACTGTCATGGTTTTATCAACCCGGCAGATGTCCTCGTAACAGGACTTAGGTGTGAGGCCATCGCCGCTTGGTGGCGACTCAAAGGGGTTAAGTGAGAGAAAGAGTCGGGTTTACCCAGGTTCGGCCCCTCCTATGGAGGTAATAGCCTACGTCCTGCTTTTTGTGTATATTTGATGGGTAGATCTCGATTACAAGGGTGCGGAGTCACTAACCTAGCTATCGAGGGATTGTAACTTAGAGTTTCGGTCCTAGGGGCCTGCCTTTATATACAGGTCAAGCCCTAGGGTTTACAACAGAGTCCGGGTCGTATCATGACCCGTGATCTACTACATCTCTAACTTATCTTGCACCTTAAGGAAACTTTAACCGGCGTCCTTAGCTTCATGGGCTTTGAGCCGCTGTCTTCAGGTGTTGGGCCGCCTGGGTACTCAATGAACCGCCGCCTTACTTATCTTGTAGTCAAGATAGGGCCCATTAAAACTTGATGGCAGAGTTGTTTGATATATTAACCTGGCCCAGTATGGCGGGTTACACCATGGAGTTATATCCCCGACACCACCGGCTGGCTGTTTCCAGCGGGGGCGCACCAGCGCGCCCGCTGGGTGTAGCCTCCGGGTGAGGGGGTTCCCCATGGAAATGATCATGCAAAAGACAAGGTTAGTCGGCGCAGATATGTCAAATATTTGGTTTTGGCACTGCAAGCTTTATGCAAGGGTGCCGACCCGGCTTCGTCCGAGCCCCCTTCAGTCTTTTTCATGTTCTCTCCGCTCTTTGGCTTTTGCTCTTGCCAGCCAGACAGCCGGGAGCCGGTCTGTAGCTGAGGCGAAGAGTGGGCCGCGAAATGGAGCGTACAGTACTCGGACTCTGGGAGCAGACTCGACCGAGCAGATACTCACGAATGAAACGGCCGCGTCACCCGAGCCATTTTCTCCCCGGACGTTTTTCGCATGGAGTGACCTCTAGCTTTTGCTCTCGCTAGCCGGATAGCCGTGGTGCGGTCTGTAGCTGAGACAAAGAGTGGGCCTTAGGTATCGTGCACGCTGCTAAGTCGTCCATGGGTATGAACGTATCGGGCCAAACGGCCAGCCCCGGGCTCGAGACTAGCTCGCGCCGGGGTGAACAGTAAAGTAGCTGAAACAAATGCGGGGACGGCCTCCGACGGACGCTCGGGGTATCCGCTTTTTGTGCGCGGCACGAGGATATGAGGGTGGAGAGCTCACATTGTTTTTTTGGCGCCAGCGAGGCAGTTGTTGTCGATGACAGCCGGCGTGGCTTTTTGCCAGTGGGGCGCGCTGGCACACCCGCTGGGTGTAGCCATCGAGCCTCTGGCGGTCGATGGCGTGCCAGCCGGCCGGACCCAACCGGCCGGGCGTCGACGTGGTTCTCCAGCCGGCCCAGTGTCGAAGTAGGCGGGCAGGCCAGCCGACCGAGCGGTGGCACGGGCGGGCGGGCACGTCTTCTCTTTTTTTTAGCCGGCCCTAAAAAAATTCTTCGGGCAGCCGGCCCTCCTTTTGCCTTTCTTTTTGGAGCCGGTCCTTGCTTTCTTTCTCGTGGGAAGCCAGCCATGGCCTGGCGAGCAGCGGGCGCGGGCACGGCAGCGGAGCTGGCGTTGCGCACGGACCGGTGGGCGGGCGCGGTGCAGGCTGGGCCGCGCGGGGCGGAGACGTCGACGGAGCGGACCGGCCGCGGGCAGACGGGGCGCGCGGTTGACGCGGACCGGCCGCGGGTAGGCGGGGCCGCGCGGGGCGGAGCCGGCGACGGCACGTATCGGAGCGCATAGCCGCGGGTGACGCGGACCGACCGCGGGCAGGCGGGGCCGCGCGGAGCAGAGCCGAACGGGGTCGGGGCAGGCCATCGGGCGCGGGGAAGCAGCCGGCCCGAGGAGATATGGAGGTGCGAGGGCGTAGCCGTCATGCAGGCCGGCAGGCGTGGGACGCGACGAGTCGGGCGACTGCTTCCTGAGTCACAGGCGGAGCGAGGTGACGCGGACGGAGGCTTGAGCGGTGCGGCAGGCGCGGACGGAGGCCGGAGCGGCGCGGCAGGCGGGGCCGGAGAGCTGGAGCAGTCGGAGAGCCGGAGCAGCCGGCTGGCCCCCACACCGAGGGACGGAACTACCGGCGCAAGCAGCCGGCGAGGAGGAAATGCGCGCGGGCGCTTGAGACGACTGGCCAGAGGTCGGGGCGGGCTGGTGGTTGGCGCGGGGCTCAAAAGTGACGAAGGCTATGGTGGCCGCGTGCAGCGTGGCCTGAGCAGGGGAGGGGCGGGCGAGCGGAGGTGTAGGTGGGCACGCAATCGGAGCCGGCCAGGTAAGCTGGCAGGCAATCGGGCAGCCGGCGGGCTGCAGCGAGCAGACAGCCGGGCAGGCAGGTGAACTACAGCCAGGCAGCTGGCCAAGGCAGCCTCGCCACTGGTCGTACTGCAGCTGGGTAGGCGGCAGGCTGAGCTGCGTCTGGGCAGCCGGCCGAGGCAGCTGAGAAGCCGGCCGTGCGTGCATGTGGCCATGCATGCGACCGGACCAAGCGCATGGCCCATGCGTGTAGCCATGCACGTGGCCTGGACATGCATGCACGTACACGCCATGCACATGTACACTTTTTTCACTTCTTCTTGGGTAACTGGTCCGCGGAATAACTGCAGGAGTAGCGGACAACGAGCCGGAGCGGGGGAGCACGGAAGGGCAGGACCGCAACGCCCGGGGCAAGCCGCGCTGCGCAGCCGGAGCAGCGTTGACAAAGGAGCACGCGGAGGCCGAGCGCGGGGCGCAGCCGGACGAGCGCTTCGACGCGCAGGAGCCGAAGCAGGGTGAAGCTCGCGCGGTCGGGTGGAGGCGGAGCCGGCGAGGCCGAGCCAACGCGCGAAGCAGGCACGGAGCAGACGAGGCGCTGTGGGCGCCGGCTGAAAGGTGCGGACGGACGGGCGCGCCGAGGCTGGCGCTACACGGGCAGGCGCGAGCACGTCGGCGCAGGGAAGCCGAGCGGGGGAGCCGTGGTGAGGCGGCGCTGGGCTCGCGGCCGCGGGCGCGTAGGGGTAGTGGCGCTGAGGAGAGCTCGCGTCGGCGTCGTCGTTGGAAGGACCGGCGGCCGACCTCAAGCGTGCGCATGAGCCATGCAACTGACGGGGGGAGATTTGGCCGTGCACGTACGTAGCACCGCCGGCCAGGCCTGCAGCCGGTCAAACGGGTAGGCGTCTAGGCGCGCGCGCATGCGGTGCAGCCGGCCAGGGCCATGCAGCCGGCCAGGAAGGCACGCACGCAGTGCAGCTGGCTAGCTATGCACGCATGCACGAAGGCAGCCGCCGGCCATGCACGCACGTGAGCCATGCACGTACCACACACGCATGCATGCATGTACATCCTTTTTCTTTTCATTCTTTTCTTTGCTCCAACCAGACTTGGGCGGCCGACCCCCTTCTTGCGCCATCAGGCCACGGCGGGCAGCCGGCCTGGCGGATGAGCGGCGCGAGCCGGTGGGGGCGCGGCCGGCTGGTACAAGGAGCGCGGCCAGCGCGGGATGCAAGGGTGGAGCCGGCGTGGATGCTCGTGGAGCCGGTGGGGTGGGGCGGCCGCGCGAGCGGACGACTTGAGGCGGGGCGTCGCGCTGGGCGCATGGCGGAGCGGGCCAGAGTCGCGAGCTCGCGGGGGCGTGGCCGGAGCCGGCAGAGGGCGCGGCAGCAGCCGACTGCGCGGTGGAGAGGAGCCGTGGGCCGACCGGGTGGCGACGTGGGGCGCGAAGGAGGCGACGTTGCACGACGGAGTTGCCGGCCGGAGCGATGGCGAAGCTCATACGGCCGGCTGGCCTCATGTGCGCACACGAGCCAAACTAGCTAGCCATCCTAGCTAGCACGCAGCCCAATCGAGTGGCTCTGCTAGCTAGCTAGATAGCTAGGCGCGACCGTGTGCATGCAGGGACGGAGTTGGCCAGCTTGCCTGCGCGTGGAGGTGTGGTCGAGGGGAGACCAGAGCGGGAAGAGGTCGACGGCGAGGACGCGTCGATCCGTACAGTTGCCCCGGAGAGCGTTAGAGCGAGCTAGAGGTGGACGAGGCCGAGGGCGGGGACGCGCCCGTCCCGAGCGGCCGCCCCGGAGGCATGTTGGTGTCGAGCCCCCGAGCACCGTCGGAGAGACAGTGGCAACGCCGCGGTGGTGATGATGAGACCGGCAGCAAGGATGAGTTGTCGCGCGCATTCGCCCCGGGGGCGTGTTGATGTCGAGCCCCCGAGCGGCGCAGGAGAGACGGTGGCGACGTCGCGGTGATGATGACGAAGAGGGTCCCGCCCGGACCGCGGTTCCAGCAGCAGCGAGCCCCACGGTGGGCGCCAACTGTCGTCATTTTCTCATGACAGATGCCAGGGGGTGGCTAATCGAGGTGAGAGCAAGGCTGCCGTGGATGTGACACCCCCGATCTCGTCCGTACGCTAAACATACACGCAATGCGTACGACCAAGATTAGAGACTCACTGATCGATATCACAACACAACACTAGACACAAAATAAAGTCATACAGCTTCATATTACAAGCCAGGGGCCTCGAGGGCTCGAATACAAAGCTCAACAAAGCACGAGTCAGCGGAAGCAAATAATATCTGAGTACAGACATAAGTTAAACAAGTTTTGCCTTAAGAAGGCTAGCACAAACATAAGCAACGGATCGAAAGAGGCGAGGCCTCCTGCCTGGGAACCTCCTAACTACTCCTGAGCGTCGGCGTTCTCCACGTAGTAGTAGGCTCCAGCGATGGTGTAGTAGTCGTCTCCGGCGTACTCCATCTCCTAGGCTCCATCGTCTGAACGCAAAAACGTATCGAGGGGGAAAGAGAAAGCAAAGCAGCGGTGAGTACTCATCCAAAGTACTCGCAAGACTGACATCAGAACTATGGTAAGTATGCATCAGTATCAAGGGTTGGGGTTATATCTGGACTGACTGCAGAAAGCAAGAATAGGGAGAAGGCCTAGTCCTATCGAAGACTAGCATCTTGCAGCATTAGAAGAGAGTAGACCTGTATCTCATATATAGTCATATTATTGTAGCAATTTTATTAAGTAACCACGCCCAGAGATTCTTCCCCGACTCCCTGCGAGGAAGCAATCTCGGAGCCACAATTCATTTTAAATTTAAATCACAGTTATAGTTGTATAAGGTCAAGGTACAACTCCAAGTCGTCCTGTTACCGTGGACACGGCTATTCGAATAGATTAATCATCCCTGCAGGGGTGCACCGCATTTCCAACATGCCTGATCACCTCCGGCCGGACACACTTTCCTGGGTCATGCCCGGCCTCGGGATAGCAGCACGTCGTCGCCCCACCTAGGCTCAACGAAGAGGCCAGCCCGCCGGTCTAAATCCTAAGCGCGCAGGTTCGTGGGCCCACTTGCCCTTGCACTCCTGCACGATGCGTGGGTGGCCGGAAGCAGACCTAGTACACTCCAGTCCAAGAGCTGCACTGTCCAGTCCAATCCGGCGTGCGCCGCTCCATTGCTGATGTCCGAAGAGCTTCGGCTGATACAACGACGCTGAGTACCCATAACTTCTCCCACGCGATGGTTTGGTGCGTAAAAAGGCCAACGACCCAACTCAGATCAAATACCCAACCCATTAGCATTTTATTAATACGGGGCAAGCGCGACCCTCAAAGTGTCGGTCCCGTCACCCCGACTCGAGGATGTGTGGCAAGGGCCTCTCCTGCCCGTCCACGCCTCAACATAATCCTTTGGATGCCTTACCGGCGCATCCCACCACATCTCACACACGGGTACCCTTGGGGCCGACCCGTCTCAAGACTGTCGGGAACTTAGGTCCACCTCAACCAGGGTGGTACCACCTGTCCCTCCAGTCCCGTCTTTCACATGTAAACAAAGTCAAGTGGAGGTAACTGTGTGTTTATACACCAAATGGATATCCGAGGAATCACCCTCGATGGATCCCACTCGAGGTATGTGTATGACAAGAGTCGCTATCGATAAATGGGAAGGAGGAATCACCCTCGATACCCACGACCGACTAGCTACGCTACAGAATTAACACCGGGAGTGCTAAGTCAGGTATCACCCTCGGCACTCGGTAATAGCTCTGCAGTGCCATACTTCAGGGGGTGTGCGGTGATGTGAGGGGCCTGGCTCGTCGGTCGGTTGACCGAGTCTTCGGGTCTTCGAGTCGTCGAGTCGTCGATGAAGAAACAGGGGCAACTGGGACTAAGGGGGGGGGTCTCAGGGGATTCACTGATCAACCTATACTAAACAGTTGATATCGTTGCAGGTATAGTAGCAGTTTATCAAAAACAGGCTATGCATCAGAATAGGAGCTAGCTAATACAGTAGCAAAATCTAATGCAAGAATAAGAGGGAAAGGAATAGGCGATATCGGAATGCTCAAGGGGGGTTGCTTGCCTTGCTGCTCTGCGGCAAAGGCCTGGTCGTCAACGGTGTAGTCGTACCCGGCAGCACCGTCAGTCTCGGGGGTCTACCGGTAAGAAGAGGGGGGAGAAACAATAAATATAAAGCAAACAGATGCATCACATGCATGACAAGACAATAAGCAGAGCTAGGCGTAGTCTAACGCAGCACTACACGTATCAGACGGAACGGGACAATACCTGACGATATTTCCCGGGTCTTTGGATTTATCGGACAGACGATCCAGAGGGGAAAAGTTCCATGTTTGCTATGCTAGGAGCACGCGACAGACAAACGGACTGCGTATCCGGAACCGTGCTGTTGACCTGGTCAAACTGACTGCTAGGTCCCACCTGTCAGTGTCACAGTTCTAATTAAATCTTAAACTAATTAAACAGATTAATTAGGTGGGGTGGGACCCACCTGTCATTGACTGCTAATTAACTAACATAATTAATTAGTCTAATTAGGTTTAGGTTAATTAAGTTAATTAATTAACCTATTAATTAATTAATTACTCTAATTAATTAATTGTTAATATTATTATTTATATTTATTTATTTATTTATATTATTATTAATTAAACACGTTTTAGGGGACGGTGGGGCCCCCATGCCATTGGGCCAGGGGAGATTAGTGGGGGGTAATCCCCACTAATCAACAGGGGCGAGGCCCTGGCCAGGGGGGCGCCGCAGGGCCAGGGGCCACCGGCGGCCGGTGGTGGTGGCCAGCCGGCGACGGGGCCACACAGGGCGGCGGGCGATGGGGAGCGCCGGACAGGCGCAGCGGCGACGGTTGCCGGGCGCGCGTGCGGGCGGGGAGCGAGCGGGGCCGGCGAGGTGGCTGCGGGCGAGGGGAAGGGTGCGGGCGGTCGGGGCGCGACCAGACGCGGCGAGCGGCGCACGGCGGCGCTAGCGGGGTGAGGGGAGGGGCGCGGCAACGGGAGGCCGGAGCGGGCGCGAGCGCGACGGCAAGTGGAGGGGGGGGCGGTAGCCACAGCGAACGCGACGCGCAGCAGGGGGGATGCGGCGGGCGCGAACGGCGACGCGGGGCGGGCGGTGCGCGGCGGCGACGGCCCGTGGCCGGAGGGGGAAGAGGATGGGAGGGAGGAGCCCTAGGGGCTCACATTGCGGCGAGAGAGGAGGGCAGCGGGCTCGGGGAGGTGCGACGGGGCGACGCCGGCGAGGAGGAGGACGGGGAGGGTCCGGCGGCGGCGTGGTGGCGCGGTGGCGACGGGGCGCCGGGCGGACGACGCGGCGAGGGCGGAGCCCCGATCCAGATCTGGATCGGGGTGCGGGGGGAGAGAGCGAGCGAGTGGGGGGGCGAGTAGCGACGGGGTGGGGGGGCTGTCGGTGGGGGGGGGTATTGACCCCGCGGGGGCGGCTGTGGGCCGGCCTGTTGGCCGCCTGGGCCGAATGGGCCAGGGCCCAGGGGGGAGGGTTCTTTTTGTTTTCTTTTTATTTTTATTTGTTTTTGTTTTTCTGTTTTCTTTTTAGCTTTCTTTTAGTTCTAGTTTTATAAAATATAAAAGTGGTACCTAAAATAGTACAACTAATTATACCACTGCGACATTAATTTGGACAGCTAAATAAAATAGTTTAATATTTTATTAGTTTGAAAAATGTATTTAATTGAATGTTTTGCTGCTGTTTTAGTTATTTCAGTGCATTTAAACACTGTATAAAAATGTGGTTTCAGCATGACAAATATCCAGAGAATATTTGCAACACTTTGAACATTTTTTTTTCATGTTTGACAAAAATTGAATTATGACTTTATTTTGAATTTGAATTTGAATAGGATTTCGATTAACGTGAGATTAACAACAGTAACAGTGGTGACATGGCATCATTAGCATGGGATTACTGTAGCTTAATTATCCGGGCGTCACAATTCTCCTCGTCTAACAAGAATTCTCGTCCCGAGAATTAAGAGTTAGGGTAAGGGAAAAAGTTCTGGTTACGAAGTTCTAACGGATCTCCTCGTCTTTGTTGTTCTTCTCGAAGAAGTTGATCCCTTTCATTGATATATTCATCTTTTTGCTTCAGGTCATCATGATGGAGTCGTCATCCTTTCTTCGGGATCTTCATCGTCCTACGAATGAGATTAGAGGGAAAACCCTTGAAGAACGGATCTAAACAAAGCTGGGCATCTGACGGCGAACTCAGGGAGGAATACAAGATTTAGTTCTCAAGTTAAGACTCGAGGAATCACTAAGAGCAAAATGTGATGGTATAAAAGTTTCCAACGGGTAGGCAATTATTCGATGCCTGATCAGAAGGTGAAAAGGGGTTCAGAGCAACGAAAATAATTATTGCGTCTGATATTAGAATAGATCATTCCCTTGGACGGTGGCTCGGGAATTACAAACGAAGCCAAGTGCAAAAGATACTTTGGAATCAAAGATGTACTGGAGAGTCAGGTTTGGATAACTGACCAAGAAACATTTATCATTTATGCTTCCAATGTTATTGTTGATGAGCGGGGTACCATAGTCATGCTTCGAGATAGCAATGATATGGTGTTACAAGCAAGGGCCAGACCTTGGATACACAAATGATCCATCAGGAGCATCATATAATTAAAGTTTTACAATTTCCTCCTGGAAGAATGGCTAACCTTGCACAAAAAGGAAACTATAATAATAGGTCCTCCTGCCAGGTGTGTTAGGCAGGGCATCACCTCACTGGGTCATCAAAGGACCAATATTATCACTCTTGGAAATATGTCCCAACCATCATGTCTGACTGAGATTCAGATCTGATTGGTGTCAGGATACCGCAGACTCAGGATGCCCGAGAAGAAAAGGTGTAACTCAAATTGTTGAGATGATGTAGTAAGATTCTCGGAAAATGAACTATGGAAGCGGGTTCCCGAAACAATAATTCATCATTAAACCAAGGAGAGGATGAGGAGGTGGCTGATGGACTCGGCGACAATTTATCGAGAATTCCAAACGGATGGATTTCCCCAATTATGTGAACAAGGAGATGACATTTGTCAGCTCAAATGATATAATGTTGTATGATCGAGGAAAACATACATCATTAATCATTGGTTGAAAAGTGCGTCCGAAATATGACCTTAGGCAGCAAGATCAATGTTAGAGTGACGATTCAATAACCAACAGCCTAAGAACGAACTGTCGATCATTAACTTCAAAGCAATAGCGTTGCTAGAAGTTAGAATCAAAGCAGCATCGTTTGATGGTGAGAAGTATCACTATGCCAAGAATTTCTAGGAGGTGGAGCAATCCTCACAACATTCTCGACACAAAAGACAGTAATACTTCAGGGTAGAACATAACACAATCTGGATAGCAAGTTGCATCCATATCATGGACAAATTTGCGATGGAAGGAAGTCAAGGAGGTTGTCGATGATAACAAAAATCATCGAGGGCAAGGAAGGTATTTCTCATCAAGAACTCAGTTGACGTCTTAGAAGAAGTCAAATTGTGGACGATGATCACGACACCTTTTGTCGAGAGTTTTTAGGAGAATGCAACCGAACAGCGGTGGCGTCAAGTAGGGGAATGACAGCGTGGAAGGTTATAGGAACAACAGATAAGATGCAAGCTCAGTATCGGGGTTGCTTTTCAAGACAAACAACATGATGTTGAAAGCTCGACGTAAGCAATGCTCACACTCTGAAGGATTGGCGTACCAGAGAAGGACGAGGTAGCACAGTCAAATATAGCAAGACAAGGATGTAGCCGATAGGCTAGAAATGACCAGATTGACTTTGATATTCCCAGTAACAATTACAAGGGGTATTGAATTGCAGTGTGGAATAAAATTTCCAATCGGTGTCCTCGGTTGACAAAAATCCCAGAACCCGTGGAGTGATTAAGACAAGGAAAATTATTACCTCATCAAAGTTAATAAGATGTAGTGCAAGGGCATGATATCCTCGAGATACCAGAGGGTAAGACTCGAAGGTAGAACAAGATAGAAGTAGAACTGGGTCATTGACCTGCGACAGAAGAAACTTTAATTTTGTCAAAAATTGACGAGGCACTGGAATGGATTTCTTTTCAGATACATTGGATAAGGACAGCATGGTCAGAACCACAACTGCAAAGGGTCGAGTTATGGATACAGAAAGAATTACACAAACGGATAATCGTTTTGCAAGAAGCTTCCGAGACGGTCTACATCGTTTCCATGGGCATGAACACAAGTTCAAGGTCGACTCCCACTTCTCCAATGCATAACATTTCATTCATTTCTCGCTTTTGATAAAGATGTAGTATTGAAACTTTATCTGGCAAATCACCAGAAGAGTATGACTCGTGAAAACTTTCGGGTTCACACGGATTAGCGAAGGCATAGGTTCAACCCATCGGGGTATCTTAGGAACATATACAACAAACTTCAAGAGTACTTAACACAAGCTCGAAGGTAGAGCACGGTTGGCCAAACAGAGGATACAATTTACCAAAGGCATTATGTATCAGGGGAAGAACTCACAAGGTGATCGAAAATGAAGGACACTGTCGGATAATAATCCAATAATGGATCGGGTGATCCACAACGGAGCTGATGTGAGTATCGGTACCCAATCAGAGGAAGAAAGAATGCAAGGCATCAGTTTATAGAACATCTGAATAATTTTGATGCTTAATTACCAAAGGAAATAAGATTTCCAAATTGGTGCATCGGAAACAGATGTTCCGATCAAATACAAGTAAGATGAAAGGACTTAGATGGGCAATCAATCAAGGTTGATTTGTCGGGAACCAACTCATGTTTGGAAAGACGTCTGAGCCGGAAAGATAATTTATGAGAAACAACTGACGACTTCGTGCATTCACACACAGGTTGAATCAATAAAATCAAAACAAAACCACAAAGTATTTACTTAATATTGCTAGACATATGGAATTAACCATAATGCAAGCAGATGAGAAAGGTCAAGAGTCAAAGGCTATTAAGGATTACGGAAGATCGAATAGCGTTTCAAAGAATTCTGAGAAACACATGATCAACCGAGGAAGAACGAATCTCTGGTAAGATAATTCGATGTACCTTGTAATAATAAGAGCAACTGGATATGAAAGTATGAGCGACAATTGCATGTAGTCATCCATAGGGGTTGACGGAGGAAGGAAATCGCAAAGGCGATGAGCACAAGTTCTCGAGAGAACTTCAGAGAGTATCTTCGGAGTCTTCTGATGAATCGAGCCATCGTCTGAAATGAGGGGCTCTCCGGGAGGAAGTAGTTACGAGAACCTAGAGTTAGAGTTAGCAAAATCTTTAACCCGAAAAAGAAGAGAGATCAGAACCCAGAGTATAGACGAGGAATAAAAGATCCTAATACCACTCGATTGAGATGTGGGCCCGTAAGCCACACAACTATGTTAGTAAAAGTTTTTCAATGACTAGACTCAACTTCGGCCAAGGAGTTGGAAAGGGGGCTACCTACAGGCAGTCGGCTCTGATACCAACTTGTGACGCCCCCGATCTCGTCCGTACGCTAAACATACACGCAATGCGTACGACCAAGATTAGGGACTCACTGATCGATATCACAACACAACACTAGACACAAAATAAAGTCATACAGCTTCATATTACAAGCCAGGGGCCTTGAGGACTCGAATACAAAGCTCGACAAAGCACGAGTCAGCGGAAGCAAATAATATCTGAGTACAGACATAAGTTAAACAAGTTTTGCCTTAAGAAGGCTAGCACAAACATAAGCAGCGGATCGAAAGAGGCGAGGTCTCCTGCCTGGGAACCTCCTAACTACTCCTGAGCGTCGGCGTTCTCCACGTAGTAGTAGGCTCCAGCGATGGTGTAGTAGTCATCTCCGGCGTACTCCATCTCCTGGGCTCCATCGTCTGAACGCAGAAACGTATCGAGGGGGAAAGAGAAAGCAAAGCAGTGGTGAGTACTCATCCAAAGTACTCGCAAGACTGACATCAGAACTATGCTAAGTATGCATCAGTATCAAGGGATGGGGTTATATCTGGACTGACTGCAGAAAGCAAGAATAGGGAGAAGGCCTAGTCCTATCGAAGACTGGCATCTTCAGCATCTTGCAGCATTAGAAGAGAGTAGACCTGTATCTCATATATAGTCGTATTATTGTAGCAATTTTATTAAGTAACCACGCCCAGAGATTCTTCCCTGACTCCCTGCGAGGAAGCAATCTCGGAGCCACAATTCATTTTAAATTTAAATCATAGTTATAGTTGTATAAGGTCAAGCTACAACTCCAAGTCGTCCTGTTACCGTGGACATGGCTATTCGAATAGATTAATCATCCCTGCAGGGGTGCACCGCATTTCCAACACGCCTGATCACCTCCGGCCGGACACACTTTCCTGGGTCATGCCCGGCCTCGGGATAGCAGCACGTCGTCGCCCCACCTAGGCTCAACGAAGAGGCCAGCCCGCCGGTCTAAATCCTAAGCGCGCAGGTTCGTGGGCCCACTTGCCCTTGCACTCCTGCACGATGCGTGGGCGGCCGGAAGCAGACCTAGTACACTCCAGTCCAAGAGCTGCGCCGTCCAGTCCAATCCGGCGCGCGCCGCTCCATTGCTGACGTCCGAAGAGCTTCGGCTGATACAACGACGCTGAGTACCCATAACTTCTCCCACGCGATGGTTTGGTGCGTAAAAAGGCCAACGACCCAACTCAGATCAAATACCCGACCCATTAGCATTTTATTAATGCGGGGCAAGCGCGACCCTCAAAGTGCGGTCCCGTCACCCCGACTCGAGGATGTGTGGCAAGGGCCTCTCCTGCCCGTCCACGCCTCAACATAATCCTTTGGATGCCTTACCGGCGCATCCCACCACATCTCACACACGGGTACCCTTGGGGCCGACCCGTCTCAAGACTGTCGGGAACTCAGGTCCACCTCAACCAAGGTGGTACCACCTGTCCCTCTAGTCCCGTCTTTCATATGTAAACAAAGTCAAGTGGAAGTAACTGTGTGTTTATACACCAAATGGATATCCGAGGAATCACCCTCGATGGATGCCACTCGAGGTATGTGTATGACAAGAGTCGCTATCGATAAATGGGAAGGAGAAATCACCCTCGATACCCACGACCGACTAGCTACGCTACAGAATTAACACCGGGAGTGCTAAGTGAGGTATCACCCTCGGCACTCGGTAGTAGCTCTGCAGTGCCATACTTCAGGGGGTGTGCGGTGATGTGAGGGGCCTGGCTCGTCGGTCGGTTGACCGAGTCTTCGGGTCTTCGAGTCGTCGAGTCATCGATGAAGAAACAGGGGCAACTGGGACTAAGGGGGGGGGGTCTCAGGGGATTCACTGATCAACCTATACTAAACAGTTGATATCGTTGCAGGTATAGTAGCAGTTTATCAAAAACAGGCTATGCATCAGAATAGGAGCTAGCTAATACAGTAGCAAAATCTAATGCAAGAATAAGAGGGAAAGGAATAGGCTATATCGGAATGCTCAAGGGGGGTTGCTTGCCTTGCTGCTCTGCGGCAAAGGCCTGGTCGTCAACGGTGTAGTCGTACCCGGCAGCACCGTCAGTCTCGGGGGTCTACCGGTAAGAAGAGGGGGGAGAAACAATAAATATAAAGCAAACAGATGCATCACATGCATGACAAGACAATAAGCAGAGCTAGGCGTAGTCTAACGCAGCACTACACGTATCAGACGGAACGGGAGAATATCTGACGATATTTCTCGGGTCTTTGGATTTATCGGACAGACGATCCGGAGGGGAAAAGTTCCATGTTTGCTATGCTAGGAGCACGCGACAAACAAACGGACTGCGTATCCGGAACCGTGGGATTTTTCTGATCAACTTTCATGTATAAATTATTTCCATCCGAGTTACGGATTATTTTATATTAATTTTTAAAGTTTTATTAATATTCTGGAATAAAAAAGATTAAATTTAATTCAAAAATAGAATTATGACATCAGCATGACATCATGCTGATGTCATCAGTCAATAGTGCTGTTGACCTGGTCAAACTGACTGCTGGGTCCCACCTGTCAGTGTCACAGTTCTAATTAAATCTTAAACTAATTAAACAGATTAATTAGGTGGGGTGGGACCCACCTGTCATTGACTGCTAATTAACTAACATAATTAATTAGTCTAATTAGGTTTAGGTTAATTAAGTTAATTAATTAACCTATTAATTAATTAATTACTCTAATTAATTAATTGTTAATATTATTATTTATATTTATTTATTTATTTATTTATTAATATTATTATTAATTAAACACGTTTTAGGGGGCGGTGGGGCCCCCATGCCATTGGGCCAGGGGAGATTAGTGGGGGGCTAATCCCCACTAATCAACAGGGGCGAGGCCCTGGCCAGGGGGGGGCGCCGCAGGGCCAGGGGCCACCGGCGGCCGGTGGTGGTGGCAAGCCGGCGACGGGGCCACACAGGGCGGTGGCGGGCGATGGGGAGCGCCGGACAGGCGCAGCGGCGACGGTTGCCGGGCGCGCGTGCGGGCGGGGAGCGAGCGGGGCCGGCGAGGTGGCTGCGGGCGCGGCAGCAGCGGGCGAGGGGAAGGGTGCGGGCGGTCGGGGCGCGGCCAGATGCGGCGAGCGGCGCACGGCGGCGCTAGCGGGGTGAGGGGAGGGGCACGGCGACGGGAGGCCGGAGCGGGCGTGAGCGTGACGGCAAGCGGAGGGGGGGCGGTAGCCACCGCGAACGTGACG
Source organism: Elymus sibiricus (assembly GCA_039707655.1). Classification (NCBI taxonomy): domain Eukaryota; kingdom Viridiplantae; phylum Streptophyta; class Magnoliopsida; order Poales; family Poaceae; genus Elymus; species Elymus sibiricus. The sequence goes on from CM077667.1 coordinate 130,988,870, forward strand.
CGCACCAGGGGGAGATGCGGCGGGCGCGAACGGCGACGCGGGGCGGGCGGTGCGCGGCGGCGACGGCCCGTGGCCGGAGGGGGAAGAGGAGGGGAGGGAGGAGCCCTAGGGGCTCACGTTGCGGCGGGAGAGGAGGGCAGCGGGCTCGATGAGGTGCGACGGGGCGACGCTGGCGAGGAGGAGGACGGGGAGTGTCTAGCGGCGGCGTAGTGGCGCGGTGGCGACGGGGCGCCGGGCGGACGGCGCGGCGAGGGCGCTGCCCCGACCAGATCTGGATCGGGGTGCGGGGGGAGAGAGCGAGCGAGTGGGGGGGCGAGTAGCGACGGGGTGGGGGGGGGGGCTGTCGGTGGGGGGGGGGGGGGGGGGGGGGGTATTGACCCCGCGGGGGCGGCTGTGGGCCGGCCTGTTGGCCGCTTGGGCCGCATGGGCCAGGGCCCAGGGGGGAGGGTTCTTTTTGTTTTCTTTTTATTTTTATTTGTTTTTGTTTTTCTGTTTTCTTTTTAGCTTTCTTTTAGTTCTAGTTTTATAAAATATAAAAGTGGTACCTAAAATAGTACAACTAATTATACCACTGCGACATTAATTTGGACAGCTAAATAAAATAGTTTAATATTTTATTAATTTGAAAAATGTATTTAATTGAATTTTTTGCTGCTGTTTTAGTTATTTCAGTGCATTTAAACAGTGTATAAAAATGTGGTTTTAGCATGACAAATATCCAGAGAATATTTGCAACACTTTGAACATTTTTTTTTTCATGTTTGACAAAAATTGAATTTTGACTTTATTTTGAATTTGAATTTGAATAGGATTTCGATTAACGTGAGATTAACAACAGTAACAGTGGTGACATGGCATCATTAGCATGGGATTACTGCAGCTTAATTAACCGGGCGTCACAGTGGAGATCCGGGACGGGATAGGGTAATAGCACGCGGTGGTTTACCCAGGTTCGGGGCTCTCGCGGAGAGATAATACCCCTAATCCTGCATGTCTGATGTATATGTAGTGTATCTGGTCACATGACAGAGTTACTCCTGGAGTTGTATCTGAGGAGGAAGACGGAGCTGGCTAGCCTCTTTTCCTTGCCTCGTATGTGTGAGAAAATGAGAGTGTCTGAGAGGGATGTGTGGTGGGAATGGTGCCTTTTATATAGGCATGAGTGGCATGGGTGTGTGCCTTGAGATGTAAGCTATAGTGGGTAGCTTACATGCCAAGCTGTACGTAGCTTGAGATGTAAGCTACAGTGGGTAGCTTACATGCCAAGCTATATGTTGCTTGTGAGCTAGGCTATGCTTGTCCCCTCTGACACTTTATAAGTCAATGCCCAGGGGACAAGCTACACTATAGATGATACCGCATGACGCGTGTATAGCGCAGTACTACTCGTCAACAGTGCACCGCCGCGGGGTATGGCCGTCTCTTCCGCGCATGTACGATGAGACGTCGCAGTTGTCTCCAGGCAGCCGGCCGGCTGGCGCAGCCGGCTGACTGTAGCAGCCGGCCGCGGGTGTGAGTCGGAGTAGCTGGCCCGGACGGGCGGGCACCCCGTCCGACTCGCCATCTTTGGGGTACCCAAGGGTCATCCCCCCGACATGAGTTGTGTGATCCTACTATTAGTTTGATAACCTTGCAGCCGGCTGACTGGAGCAACCGGCCGCGGGTGTGAGTCGGAGTAGCTGGCCAGGACGGGCGGGCACCCCGTCCGACTCGCCGTCTTTGGGGTACCCAAGGGTCATCCCCCCGACATGAGTTGTGTGATCCTCCTATTAGTTTGATAACCTTGATTCTCACTGAGGGAAATACTTATCTATATTGTGCTGCATCATCATCTCCTCTTCGCGGAAAAACCCAACGCAGATCAGAAGTATTAGGAAGAATTTCTGGCACCGTTGTCGGGGAGTATCACCAACTTACTATCAAATACGTTCTCACAAATTATCATTCACTTTTTCTACTTTTTATTCGTTCTTACATTTTTCTTGCTATAAAAAATCAAAAAATCAAAAATATTTATCTTTGCTAGTTTACTTGTTTGCTTGCTATACTTGTTAGTTTACTTGCTTTGCTTGTTACTTTGCTTTCTTGGTCACCATGTCTCAAGATAATACCAAGTTGTGTGACTTCTCAAATACTAATAACAATGCCTTTATGAGTACTCCTATACCAACCACCACTAGTGCGGATTTTTATGATCTTAATGCTGCATTGCTAAATCTTGTGATGAAAGAACAATTTTCCGAAAGTCCTAATGAGGATCCGGCTATGCATCTCAATACCTTTGTTGAATTATGTGATATGCAAAAGAAAAAGGATATCGATAATGTTGTGGTCAAATTAAAGTTATTTCGTTTTTCACAAAGAGATAAAGCTAAGGCTTGGTTTTCATCTTTACCACGTAATAGTATTGGAACATGGGATAAATGTAAAGATGCTTTCATTACCAAGTATTTTCCTCCTGCTAAGATCATCTCCCTTAGGAATCAAATTATGAATTTTAAACAACATGAACATGAACATGTTGCACAATCTTGGGATAGGATGCAATCGATGATTAAAAATTGCCCAACTCATGGCTTGAACTTATGGATGATTACACAAAATTTCTATGCTGGACTAAACTTTGTGTCTAGAAATCTTCTAGATTTTGCTGTAGGTGGTACCTTCATGGAGGTGACATTAGGAGAGGCCACCAAACTTCTGGACAACATCATGAAAAATTATTCTCAATGGCATAACGAGAGAGCTCCAGTTGGTAATAAGGTAAACTTTGTTGAAGAAATCACTACTTTGAGTGAAAAAGTAGATGCTCTTATGAAAATGGTTGCTAGTAAAAATGCTCATGTTGATCCCAATGATGTGCCTTTATTTACTGATACGTCTCCAACGTATCTATAATTTTTTATTGTTCCATGCTATTATATTATCATTCTAGGATACTTTTGGAGTAATAATTTACCAGTTTATATTATTTTTTAGCACTAACCTATTGACCCAGTGCCTAGTGCCAGTTGCTGTTTTCTGCGTGTTTTTTACTTTTCACGTTTATAGTACCCAACGAAGTCCAATTGCCCCGAAACTTTTTTATGATTTTTTCTGGAACAAAAGAAGACCTGGAGGCTTCGGGAGAAGACCGGAGGCCGCACGAGGGAGGCACAAGCAACCAGGGCGCGCCTAGGGGGGTTTGATGTTTACTACGCAACTCTATTCTTGTAGACTTTTGTTGGGCCTCCAAGCGCAGAGTTTTGTAGGACAGTAGCAATTTTCCCTCAAGTGGATGACCTAAGGTTTATCAATCCATGGGAGGTGTAGGATGAAGATGGTCTCTCTCAAACAACCCTGCAATCAAATACAAGAAATCTCTTATGTACCCACCAGACCCAATACAATGGCAAATTGTATGGGTGCACTAGTTCGGCGAAGAGATGGTGATACAAGTGCAATATGGATGGTAGATAAAGGTTTTTGTAATCTGAAAATATAAAAACAGCAAGGTAACAAGTGTAAAACAGCGAGCAAAACGGTATATTAATGCTTGGAAACAAGGCCTAGGGTCCGTACTTTCGCTAGTGCAATCTCTCAACAATGCTAATATAACTGGATCACATAACCATCCCTCAACGTGCAACAAAGAATCACTCCAAAGTTCTTATCAAGCGTAGAACATAAGAAGAAATTGTTTGTAGGGTACGAAACCACCTTAAAGTTATCTTTTTCGATCGATCTATCCAAGAGTTTGTACTAAAATAACACCAAGTTATCCTTTCCGATCAATCTATCTAGATATCGTACTAAAATAACACCATATAATACGCATCAACCAACTCTAATGTCACCTAGATACTCTAATGTCACCACAAGTATCCATGAGTTAATTATACGATACGCATCAAACAATTTCAGATTCATAATACTCAATCCAACACAAAGAACCTCAAAGAGTGCCACAAGATTTCTATCAGAGAACATGGTATGAAAACGTGCAATCAACCCCTATGCATAGTGTCACACCCCCAATTTGACCGTACGCTAATCATACACGCAAATGCGTACGACCAAGGTTAGGGACTCACTGATCGATATCACAACACAACTCTAGACACAAATTAAAGTCATACAGCTTTATATTACAAGCCAGGGGCCTCGAGGGCTCGAATACAAAGCTCGACAAGCATGAGTCAGCGGAAGCAAATAATATCTGAGTACAGACATAAGTTAAACATTTTTTTCCTTAAGAAGGCTAGCACAAACATAGCAACGAATCGGAAGAGGCAAGGCCTCCTTCCTGGGAGCCAACCTAACTAATCCTGAGCGTCGGCACTCTCCACATAGTAGTAGGCTCTAGCGGTGGTGTAGTAGTCATCTCCAGTGTACTCCATCTCCTGGGCTCTGTCATGTGAACGCAGCAATCGTATCGGGGGGGAAAGAGGAAGTAAAGCAGCGGTGAGTACTCATCCAAAGTACTCGCAAGACTTACATCAGAACTATACCAAAATTATGCATCAGTATCAAAGGGATGGGGTTATATCTTTGGACTGATGGAAAAAAGCAAGAATAGGGAGAAGGCCTAGTCCTATCGAAGACTAGCATCTTCAACATCTTGCAGCATTAGAAGAGTGTAGATTGGTAACTCATATGTAACAATATTATTGTAGCAATTTTATTAATTAACCACGCCGAGAGATTTTTCCTCGACTCCCTGCGAGAAAGCAATCTCGGAGCCAACACTCATTTCAATTTTAGTCACAATTATAGTTGTAGTAGATCGGGATACAACTCCAAGTCGTCCTGTTACTGTGGACACGGCTATTCGAATAGTTAATTTCATCCCTGCAGGGGTGCACCACATTCCCCAACACGCTTGATAACCTTTTGCCGGACACACTTTCCTGGGTCATGCCCGGCCTCGGGAAATCAACACGTCGTCGCCCTACCTAGGCTCAACAGAGAGGCCAGCCCGCCGGTCTAAATCCTAAGCGCGCAGGGGTCATGGGCCCACTCACCCTTTGCACTCCTGCATGATGCGAGGGCAGCCGAGGTCAATCCTAGCACCTCTAATACAAGATCAATGCCGTCGCGGACCACTCGGGCGCGCGCCGCTCCATTGCTGACGTCCGAACAGCTTCGGCTAATACAACCACGCCGAGTACCCATAACTTCTCCCACGTGAAGGTTAGTGCGTAAAAAGGTCAATCGACCAAATCAGATCAAATACCCAATCCATTAGCATTTTATTAATGCGGTGACGAGCGCGACCCACGATGTGCGGTCCCGTCGCCCCATCACGAGGACTTGTGGCAAGGGCCTCACCTGTCCGGCCACGCCTCGTCGTCATTAATCCGTGGGTACCGTTCAGGGCCGACCCATCACCAACATGTTTCTGTAACCAAGTCATAGTAATCGTGTGTATAGAACATCAAGGTGGAACCTAAGGAATCACCCTCAATGGTTCCCGCTCGATGTAACTGTCAAGGTGGACTTAGAGGAATCACTCTCGGGGGTCCCACACTTGAGGGGGGTTGCATGACAGAGACGATATCAGGAGTGGCAGAGAGGTATCACCCTCTGTTTACCACGACCGACTAGCTACACTACAGAGCTAACATCATGAGTACTTTACGAGGTGTCACCCTCGGTACTCGATAGTAGTTCTGCAGAGTCGTACAACTAAGGGGGTGTGCGGTGATGTGACGGCCTGGCTCGTCGATCATGATGATCAAGTAACTGATATTTAAAGTGGGGCAACTCGGACTAAGGGATCACAGGGAATTCACTGATCAACCTATACTAAGCAGTTGATATGACGGTAGGTACAGTAGCGGTTTATCAAAAGCAGGCTATGAATCAGAATAGGAGCTATATACAACAGTAGCAAAATCTAATTCAAGCATGAGAGAGAAAGAATGGGCGATATCGGAATGCTCAAGGGGGTTTGCTTGCCTTGCTGCTCTGCTGCAAAGGCCTGATCGTCAATGGTGTAGTCGTACCCGGCAGCAGCGTCAGTCTCGGGGTCTACCGGTAAGAAGAGGGGAGAAACAATAAATATAAAGCAGACAGATGCAATACGTTGCATGACATGGCAATATGCAGAGCTAGGCATGAACTAACACAGTACTACACGTCACCGACGGAGCGGAAGAATATCTGACGATATTTCCCGGGTCTTTGGCTTTTACCGGACAGATGAAATCGATGCAAAAGTTCCATGTTCATCATGCTAGGGGCATGTGACAGATGAACGGACAGCGTACTTGGATTCATGGGATTTTTCTGATCAACTTTCATGTAAAAAACTTTTTCATCCGAGCTACGGATTATTTTATATGAATTTATAAAGATTTAACAATATTCTGCAATTTCCTGATTTATTTTTATTTAATAAAATATCAACTAATAACTAGGTGCACCCGGTGCAGTGCACCCACAGGTGTACCAGTGGCCAACAGTTGGGCCAGTCAACTGCCCAGTCAGTAGTTGACTGGTCCACGTTGACTAGTCAGCGGGCCAACTGGGTCCACCGCGACCCAGCTGCCAGCAACCTAGAGAGGGGCCAGCCGGCTGTGGCCTCAGCTGCACGCACGGGCGTGCGTTGGGCTCGGTCGGGCGACGGCGAGCGCGGGGCGAGGCACCGGCGGGTGCAGGGCAGCGGCGACGGTGGCCGGAGGCGGTGGCCGGCAGCCAGCGAGCAGGGGCGGCGATGGCCGGGCGAGCAACAGTGCGCGCACGCAGGGCGAGCTGGGAGGCTCGCGGGGCATGGTCGTCGCGGGGTCGGGCGCGGGAGAGCACAGGTGGGCGCATGCGCGGCCGGCTTCGGCGGCACTAGCAGGGCGCAGGCGCGGCCATGGGTGGCTGGGCGAGCGGACGAGGGCAGGCGCAGTGGGGCGCGGGTGAAGTGGTGGGCGTAGCCGCGGGGGCCGCGGCCACCGGCCGAAACTTGCGCGACAGGGGACGGTTCAACGTAGCGACGAACGGAAGAGGGAACGAGGGGTATGGGGGGAACAGAAGCAGCTCACAGCGAGGGAGGTCGCGGTCGTGCTCGGCGAGGCCGGGAGGTGCCGGAGCTCGTGGGACGGAGGTGGCGCGCCGATTCGCACGCTCGGGTGAATAACGTAGGGAAGGAGAGAGGCGAGTACGGGGGAACTGGGGGGCGCCTAGGGTTAGGGGTTCGCTCGGGGTCGGGTCGCCCTTGTAGTCGAGGGCGAGCCGGTGGATGGCCGGCGCGTGGCCATCTGAGGCCCTGGACGCGCGCGCGCCGTCCACGAGGTCCTCTGTGAACAGAGGAAGAAGATGCTGGGGGTGGGCTGGTTGGGCCGGCTTGTGGGGGGGAGGCCAAGTGAGGGGGAAGCAGGGGCCTTTTCCCTTTTAATTATTTCTCTTAGCCTTTATTTTTCTTTTGGTTGTTGTTTTTGTTTTTATTAATTTACAATACCAAAAGACTTTTGTAAAATGAGTCATGGGTTCCAATAAATAACAAGCAATATTCTGCACTGCCACAATTAATTTGGGACTTATTTGCACAAGTAGTATTTTTAAAAGATTTAAAGGGCAGTTAATAATTTATTTGCGCTCTATTAAATTGTTTTTAGAGGCACTTAATTACTTTATAAAACATGAGTTACAATATTATAAATACCAGGGGAATATTTGTAACCCCAACATGATTTTAGTTTTCTGGTTTACAAAATTATTAAATCCACTTTTCAAAAGAGTTTTGAAAACCATTAGGAAATTCAAGTGAGATTTGATTCCATTGTGATCAAACATGGTTTAGCAAAACATCAGCTTAATCCTCATGGCCACTGTAGCTTAAACACAAGCATTACTGTAGCATGAATCCAGGGGTGTCACAACTCTCCCCCACTAAAAGAAATTCTCGTTCCGAGAATTAAGAGGTAGAAGTAAGGGGGGAGTTTGGTTACGAAATTCTAACGGATCTTCTCGGTCTTGGTTGCTCTCCCCGAAGAAATTGATCCCTTTCGTTGATGCATTCAATTCTCTGACTCAGGTCATCCTGATGAAATCGTCATCCTTTATTTAGGAACTTCATCGTCCTACGAATGCGATATGAGGGGAAACTCTAGAAGAACGTAGCTAAACGAGGTTGGGCACCTGACGGCAAACTCGGGGAAGAAGACAAGAATCATTCCTCGAGTTGTAACTCAGGGAAATCATTGAGAGCAAAAAGCGATGGTCCAAAGTTTCAAACGGGTAGGCAATCTTTCGATGCCCAAACAGAAGGTGAAAAGGGGTCCAGAGCAACGAAATAATTATTGCGTCTGATGCTAGAATAGATCATCCCTTGGACAGTGGCTCGGGAATTACATACGAAGCCAAGTGCAAATGATACTTTGGAATCAAACATGTACAGGGGAGTCAGGTTTAGATCATGTGGAACTGTGGGTTATGGGCCCACCAGGTGGGTTAAGAGTAGGAAGAGTGGTGACATCTTGCACGGTCATGGTAGCAATACATGTCAGAGGATAGCTTGTCAGTTATGTTGGCAACAACGTCGGTACCAAGGGCGGGGGTACGAATAGAACCATTTTCCTGCTCGCTGAAATGAGGCGGAGCAATAGGCAAAGTTCTCGTCCACCGGTGGTTACCGGAATGTTATCAACTTTAGTAACAGGGTCTTACTGACAGGGTTGTTCACCGAGGTGTTTACCTAAGCAGGGAATTATTACTGCTTAGATCATATAATCTTAAGAAAGGTTAAACAGACCAATGGAAAGGAAAATGTGATTATTAGATTAACTGGACCAATGGAAAGAAAAATGTGTTTATACACAAGTATTATGAGTATATCCTTCCCACGGAAAGGCAGAGCATGATATAAATGACAGGGAAACAAATGCGTAACCCTTTGGATAAAGGGGCAAGGAGAATCATGATGTTTACCCATACAACGATGTTTGAGTAATTGACCAAGAAAATTTTACATTGCGCTCCGAATGTTCTTGTTGATATCTGAAATACCATAATCATGCTTCGAGATAGCATTGACATGGTCATCGGGTAAAGGTCAGACATTGGATTCACAAAGCATCCATCAGGAACAACTTATAAAATAAATCTTACAGTTTCCTCATGGAATAATGGCAAACCTTGTTGAACATGATACTATAACAAAAGGTCCTACGGCTAAGTGTGGTAGCCATAACATCACCTTACCGAATCATGTAGAGACCAATGTTATACCTTTTTGAAGAAGTTCCAACCATCATATATGACTGAGATTCAGATCTGATTGGTGTCAAGATTCTTCAGACCTAGCAGGCCTAAGAAGGAAAAAGGATGCAACACACATCGACGAGATCACGTTGCAAGATTCTCAGTACATGAATACGGAAGCGAGCATCCAAAAAATTGAGCTAGATTACAAGACACACGGGAACACATTGCCCAAGACAATCGTGATTACATGCAAGTCTTACGACGAAATGCAACCGAGTTAAGGTTGGGAACCATCATCGAGGACATCAAAGTACTGGTGTATGTCCGGATTATTCTTACGTAGAACTTCTTTTCCTAGATCAAATCAATTAGTGGCTTGGCATGCTAGGAAATATATATGGAGTGAAGGTAGCAAATCTATCAAACCATAGAATACTTCGCACATGCATGAAATTGGAACGATTCCAGAGGAAGCGAAACAAAATTTTCTCATAACCACGGCGGCAAAAGCACGTGAACTTAGAGAAAAACACTTCTTTTATCAGACATATTCTTCATGATCTAGGCACAAAGATAATGCTTTCAAGGTTTCCAACACTAGCTTAAATGTTCATCATGAACCACGAAGAAGATGAGGATGTGGCTGATGGGCTCAACAATAATTCGTCGAGATTTTCACAAAGATGGATTTCCATGATTGAGTGAACAAGGGGATAGCATTGGTCAACCCATATGATATATTGAGGTATGCCCGAGGGAAACATCCACAATTAAACATTAATCGAGAGGTGCACCCAAAATCCGGACTAAGTAGCACGACCACTGTTAGAATGCTGATTCAATAGCCAACACACTAAGAATGGACTTATTGGTCATTCACTCCAAGGTAATAGAGTTTCTATGCCAGAAGTGTTGGATTTACACATCACAGTCCATGTGTCGGTATTCCGATTAGAAACAACACGGAAACTAAGAAATGAAAGGTGATGGCAAGAAGTATCACTATATCAAGAGTTCTTAAAACGTGTGCAATTCTCACGACATTCTCGACAAAAGATGGTAATACTCCAAGATAGAACATAACACAAGATGGCTAGTAAGGAACTTAAGGTTCAACCAAAATAAGACCAAGTTTGCGTTTGGAAGGAAGGCAAGGATGTCGTCAATGGCAATACCAATTATCAAGGGGCAAGGATGCTGTCGGTGTCAAAACCGGCGGATCTCGGGTAGGGGGTCCCGAGCTGTGGGTCTTGGATCGATGGGTAACAGGAGACAAGGGAGACGGTGTTTACCCAGGTTCGGGCCCTCCTATGGAGGTAAAACCCTACGTCCTGCTTTGTTTATATTGATGATGGTGTATCGAATACAGAGTTGATCTACCACGAGATCGTATGTAGTGGTCTAAACCCTAAGAGCTATGCTCGTATGATGATATGATCTATGATGATCTGATTGTCCCTAATGACTAGCCTGGCCTCGGCTTATATAACACACCAGAGGCCTAGGATAACAAGAGTCCTAGTCGGCTACGTCGGTGGAGAGGAGTCCTTGTCTTGATCACCAAGTCTTGTGGAATCTTCCTCGTATGCATCATGGGCTATCCGAACTGGCCCATTAATGAACCGCCCTGGGGGTCCTCGGCCCGACCCACTGGTCGGGAGACGATGTGGTGAGTACCCCCTAGTCCAGGACACCGTCAGTAGCCCCCTGAACCGGTCTTCAAGTTAGGGACGCTCCTCGGTTCTTCCGAACAGTTCTTCATCTTTGGCTGTCGGTCTTGAAAACTGGTTCAATAAATCTTCCCATCACTGATCTTCAGGATCGCCGAGGTGAATCCGAAGAGTTCACAAGTCGGGCATCCGAGGAGCCCCTTTAAGTTATCGGCCTGTATTAATGCCTCATTATTTTTACGCCACAACTCGGGTCCGAAGTGTTTCCCGTGTGGCGGTATCCTCTTGTGTCCGAGCTCCAACGCCGAACTGTATCTGAGGTGTCTTTCTGAGCCCGAGCTCCAACGCTGGTCGGCATCCGAGGTGTCATAGGATACCTCGGTCTCTAAATATTTGAAGTAGTTCATCTGAGCTTAAATATCGGGATACTCTTTTATGGAGCCAGCCGTTCGCATTCGAGTTTTATGTCAGACTGCTTCCGAAGTGTCTTCGATCTTGAGCTTTATGCCGGAATGCTTCCGAGCTCCAACGCCGGACCGCATCCGAGCTCCAACGATGATCAGCGTCCGAGGTGTCATAAACTACCTCGGTCTTTAAAAGATTGAACGAATTCAGCCGAGCTTAATGCCGGAAATGCCCTCTATGGAGCCAGCCAGTTGCGCCCGAGCTTTATGCTGGACTGCTTCCGAGGTGGTGCACCACCCCGACCGCGGGCTGATTTTTTGAGGATATTTAATTCCGATTGGTGAAATTTATTCTCTGACGAGCTGTATAATCAGTAGCCCTCAAGGTGAGTGTTGGGCTAAAACCTGAGATGCACCTGAAGGATAAAAGAAAACCACTAATCCCAGTAGCCCCTGAGACTTGGGTCGATTTGCAAAATCGGCCCGAGGATCAAGTTCTTGCTCGGCGGCATACATTAGGGATGGAAACGCGGTACGCGGTAGTTTCCGAGACTCGGGTTGGGTGCGGCCGACCAACCTGAGGATCGAATCTCCTCGGGAACCATATTGCGCTTTGGATTTGCTGCATTGAATAGGCAATGCAGTAGCCCCCGAGCCTTAATTTAGGCATGAGTAGTTGAATTAAGGATCGATATTTGTTTGACACAAACTTTGTTATGTTTGATACAATTTATGTGTAATGATGCTATGTATCCAAGTACTTTACATCATTAATGCTCGGATCCGCATTGTACAAGACTTTGTTGACCGACCATCGGCTTCAACCTCCTCGGCCAGTAGCCGAGGAGTGTTTGTCCTACTTTATAAAGCCTTTATAAGGGCAAAGATTTACGGCAAACAAGGCAATCCGGCCATACGGTTTTATAAACAAAGGTACGTGGAGAGATATGTTATATTACTACTTAATGTAAGAAACATCTTCTGGGAAAAATAGTTCATTTATAACTTCCTTTTCCCAGGATATCATGTTGACCATGATCGTGAAACCTCAACTCCGATCAAGGTGGGAGGAAAATATTGAGGATTTAGTTCGGCGAATGTTCCCGAACTTTGTGGTCTTATGAACCAAAATTTTCACTTCCGTCGTTGCCGATCAATTATATTCTTAAGATGGCTAGCTTTTGGCTTCACCCAGTCTAAGGTACTAACCCGGATGACCCGGAAGTAACAATCACAGAGGTGCTCCCTTTACCCCCTAGCCGAACAATCGAGAACGTAGGGGGTAAGCACAGGAGCCAGGCAACCCAGCTTGGCCAAAATCTGAAGTCAAATTGATGCATATCTATGGCGTTATAACGATGATTACGGAAGGCAGCACTCGTATATTGAATACAAATGCTTTTATGCTATATGCTATTTTGCCTCCTTTGTGACCGTTTATCGTTTGAGAGTGGCCCATCGTCGGCTTCTACCCCTTTGTAGATGCTACGCAGGGTGTTTCCGCAGTAACAAGACAACCCTTAGCCGACGTCTCGGTGCCCGAAGGCGGTTGTGTTAGCGGAAACGAAGCAATCAAATATCTAGGCTTTATAACTTTCACTTGGTCATGGGAGCTTAAAGTTTGGGAAGCCAGTTACTAGCCCCCGGTTAGTGTTCAGCGTCAGCCGAGGTCAAGCCGTTAACACTCCGGCCAATTTTATGAAAGGCCCGTTATTTAATACGGTCATCGGATCGCTGACCAGTTTATGCTTATTGTGACAGTCAGTTTTTGGGCTGCGAGACAGCAGGTTCTTCACCATGAAGCTTTACGAGGACTTCGATATTTCTACGGTACGCAACGATGACAACTGTTTTTTCGTAATTAAGCATGACTTCTGTTTCTTTGCTTCAACGTGTAATTTCTGTTTTATACAATTCGACTTGTTCATCCCCTGTCATGCAAGACGGTATTTCTTGGAGAGGCTCGGTTTCAAAGAGCACGAGAGTTTCGAGATGAGGAGAGCCAACCTGAGGACTAAACATGGTCACACATTTCTGGTCAAAGTAATGAATGCAGTTAATAACACAGAATTGGGGTGCTCAAATTGGGAAGCTCTTTGCAAGGCATATGGATTTCGGGAGGATATGGAAATAACCTTCGATCTTCGTCCTGAAGATCATATTGAAGGTAACATCGACATTTGGGTGGATGTCGATATGTTTCCTGTTTTACCTCCACGTGAGTTTATCAACCATGCATATTTGTCAAGTAATTTGCATTCTATATTTAAAAATAGTTGGTGTTCATCCATACTAAATTTGTTAATTTATAATTTACAGCTTATTTGGTTTCTTCGAGTGAAACACAGAAAATAATTGACACAACACACTACACTTATGGATCACATCTAACTTGGGAGGAGAAGGATGATCTTATCAACTTTGTTATTGGGGTCCTAGTTGGTAGGGAGATCTTCCCGTATAATTTGGGAACTGGCCCAAATTATACATTGTACAGGACACTAGTGCATAGGTTGAGGGCGGATGACATTCACCGAAATATCTTGGTAAGAGTTGCTAATTAAGTACACTACTATTGCGTAAATGGTATTGATTACATTGCTAACTAGGCTACTATTATGTTCTTCAACAGAAACTGCCAAATGAAGTTGTGCCTCCGTTGATGCAAGCCGAAGGTAATATGACAATTAAAAGCCCTATGAGGCCCGAGTTCTCTTTTGCATACTCGACTGAGCGCAAACCACCAAGACGGCTCCAAATTGAAGCATGGGGACAAATAAAGAAGGATCGCAAGCCACAAGTTGGAGACCGTTGGATCTCTTTGCTTCATCATGGAGACATAGGTGTTATTCTGTTTTCTGTCATTTTACCAAGGAGGGAGGACTAGGTCCTATGAGGGAGAAGTTTTTCTGGTTTATTTTAACTTGCATGATCGATTAGGATGATTACTATTATGATGTTTTTCTGTTTTATGAGATTTTAACTTGGTATGATTAAGATGATGATGAGTTGTTAGATGAGTAAGATGATGTTGAGTTATATGACATATATTTGATTAAGGTGGATGGATGCAAGTGATCATGTTGAGTTAGAGGAAAATATGATGTTGCGATTGACAACATCATATTTTCTTCTAATTCAACATGATCACTTGCATCCATGCACTTTAATCTAAATGTAGTTGTTGGCACAATAATTATTGATGTTGTCATATGATGAAACTACTGTATAGAGCATGCACAAATACGTAGAGGGGAATGTAATCTCTGAAAGCAGGAATACTAGCAGCAGCGTTGGAAGGCATCTAGTGGCAGCGCTGGATTAGCAGCAGCGCTTGCCTTTCTACAGCGCTACAAATAGTTAGCAGTAGCGCTGGTCAGTGCAGCGCTACTGCTAACCATACTTAGCAGTAGCGATGCACCAACCAGCGCTACTGCTACAACTTAGCTGTAGCGTGTTAGCAGTAGCGCTGGACCCAGCGCTACTGCTATAGGTATTTCAAGCGCTACTAGTAGGCTTTCTCCTAGTAGTGCGAAGGCGCGGCCATGGGCGACTGGGCGAGCGGACGAGGGCAGGCGCAGCGGGGCGCGGGTGCAGTGGTGGGCGTGGCCACGGTGGCCGCGGCCACCGGCCAGAACTTGCGCGGCAGGGGACGATTCAATGTAGTGACGAACGGAAGAGGGAACGAGGGGAATGGGGGAACGGAAGCAGCTCACAGCGAGGGAGGTCGCGGTCGTGCTCGGCGAGGCCAGGAGGCGTCGGAGCTCGTGCGACGGCGGTGGTGCGCCGATCCGCCCTCTCAAGTGAGCAACACAGGGAGGGAGAGAGGCGAGTACGGGGGAACTGGGGGGCGCCTAGGGTCAGGGGTTCGCCCGGGGGTCGGGGCGCCCTTGTAGTCGACGGCGAGCCGGTGGATGGCCGGCGCGTGGCCATCTGAGGCCCCGGACACGTGTGCGCCGTCCACGAGGTCCTCTGTGAACAGAGGAAGAAGACGCTGGGGGTGGGCTGGTTGAGCCGGCTTGTGGGGGGAGGCCAAGTGGGGGGAAGCAGGGGCCTTTTCCCTTTTAGTTATTTCTCTTAGCCTTTATTTTTGTTTTTGTTTTTGTTTTTATTTATTTACAATACCAAAAGACTTTTGTAAAATGAGGCATGGGTTCCAATAAATAACAAGCAATATTCTGCACTGCCACAATTAATTTGGGACTTATTTGCACAAGTAGTATTTTTAAAAGATTTAAAGGGCATTTAATAATTGATTTGCCCTCTGTTAAATTGTTTTTAGAGGCACTTAATTACTTTATAAAACATGAGTTACAATTTTATAAATACCAGGGGAATATTTGAAACCCTAACATGATTTTAGTTTTCTGGTTTACAAAATTATTAAATCCACTTTTCAAAAAAGTTTTGAAAACCATTAGGAAATTCAAGTGAGGTTTGATTCCATTGTGATCAAACATGGTTTAGCAAAACATCAGCTTAATCCTCATGGCCGCTATAGCTTAAACACAAGCATTACTATAGCATGAATCCAGGGGTGTCACACATAGATTACCCCAATGTCACCTCAGGAATCCGCGAGTTGAGTGCCAAGACATAGATCAAGTGCTCTCAAATCATAATGTTCAATCCAACATAACGAGATCTCAAAGGTAAAGATTCAATTCATCACAACAAGGTAGCAAGGGAATAACATCATGTGATCTGACTATATTAACAAAGCCCGTGATACATCAAGGTCGTGACATCTCAAGAACACGAGAGAGAGAGAGAGAGATTGAACACATAGCTACTGATACAAACTGTTAGCCCTGAGGGTGGACTACTCCCTCCTCGTCATGGCCTCCACCGGGATGATGAAGATGGCCACCGGAGATGATCTACCCTCTCCGGCAGGGTACTGGAACGCCTCCAGATTGGTTTTTCGTCGATACAGAGAATTGTGGCGGCGGAACTTCTCATCTAGGGTTATTTCTGGGGGTTTCTTAATATATAGGATTTTTGAGCGTCGGTTTCAAGCAAAGATGGGCCAGGAGTGGACTACAAGACACCAGGGCGCGCCGGAGGGGCCTGGCATGCTCTGGTGGGTTGTTCCCACCTCGTGGCTCTTCTAGCCCTCCAACGAAGCTTCTAGTGCTTCTTTTTTTCAAAAACAAATCGTCAAAAAGTTTCGTTGCATTCGGAGAACTTTGATTTCTGCACAAAAAACAACACCACGGTAGTTCTGCTGAAAACAGCGTCAGTCCGGGTTAGTTCTAAATAAATCATGCAAAGTGCATCAAAATCATATAAAAGTATTGTAAATATAAGTGAATATCGCATGAATACTTTATAAATTATCGATACTTTGGAGACGTATCAGCATCCCCAAGCTTAATTCCTACCCGTCCTTGAGTAGGTAAAGGATAAAAGAAATAATTTATGAAGTGTGAATGCTAGCATAGTGAATAAGTTTGATCAATGATTATTTCAACCACTTTTCCTAGCATCATAACAACAACTCTTTCTCATAAGACTTATCATGATAAAGTAGCAACCAATTCACATGTTATGGTTCAAACAATGAATTCTCTTGAAACTTAACAACCTACACTGGTGCAGCGACGTGCTATACAAACAGTTTTTAACCCCTTTTCGTGACGTACTTTGAAACCGTCGCCTTGCATGTGTGGGCGATAGGGGGGGTCCATCCCACACGACACCGAACAATCGTCGGCGATGGTGTCCAACGAACGCAAACGATTGGCAAAACTAAGCATATGGGATGTCCGTATCTATCACAAACGAGAGTCACCGGTGAACCGTTTGAGATATGGTGGACTTCCCATATGGCCCATCCTTGCAACTCGTGTGAGATCACACTAATATCACAAACACTTATATTGGACGAACCGTTGGCTATATTTAACTAAGACGATAATTTAACCGTCGTACAAGTATCGGATAGGTTTAAGCAACGTCTGAATGTCGTACTCGCGTCCGACAGGATAAGTACCGCACACGCTATTTTGTGGTTCAACGTTTGCGATGCATACTACATCACAAACAATTTATCATTTTAAACTGTGTGCGACAGAGATTCTATCACCAACGTTGAATTCGGTTGCACCATTTGTTATATTATCTGAAATCACACACGGTTTGCAAACGGCAACTGTGTGCATGGGCGCACACGTTTTCTATCTGTGAAACGTGTCGGATCATGAGGTATATTACAAACGTTGACTTACAAACCGTGTGCGGCGTAATGACCCGTAGAGCATTTTATTATTATTTTATCGCTGCAATTTAAAATTGTACAGAATTTGAATTTGAAAGTAGGGAGTAGCTTTTTACATATACATAGATAGGTACATCAACCAATGCATTATTCCATTCACAGGTACATACGTTCAACAATTACGTCAACGAAAGAATTGCATAAGCACCAAATAAAGAATGATGAACGATGGTTGAATACTTGTATTAAAGATGGCAAAGAAAGAGGCAAAATATATTCTGATTGTTGTAAAAGGTGAAGCGGAATGCCCGTAGTGTTCCCTCCTCCATGTCGTATGCACACACGACTCTAGCCCAATCCCTTTTGACGGCCGACTGCCCATCCTTCAATATCTTCATGACTTCCAGATAGTCATTCTAGTCTGGTAGAAATACATGTACATTTGCATGTACAACAATCATGTAGTTTGAGAGGTGATCTTGGGTAGACTGCGTTGGGAACAACTGCAAAGGAAAAAGATACAGAGATTGTCATCTAACAACTCATTATGTGCAGTAAAAAGGGTACATAGTTCTGAGTTAATATACTTCATATCACTGTTGTCTTGGACAAACTGTAAATAAATAGTTTTATTGCCACATTTTGACTCATTTTACTAGCAATCTTTATTAGTTACCTCACATGATGCTCTCTCCGTCCCACTATATAAGATCTAATTACATCCAATGCACGAACATATTTGATGTATTAGCGTCTTATATTATGGGGTGGAGGGAGTATAACATGGGAAATAAATATAGCCATCTGAACCAAAAACCGTTAAAATAGGCATATGCTCACTACATCAGGCTTAACAACAACCAAATAAAGTCATTCATAATGGTATTGTTGAATTTGCATAGAACAAAGCTTGTACTTAAACATCAAATTGTATAATTGAACATCACAGAGTGAAAAAAAACAGGGGGTGTATTACCTACACCAGGCTTAATAGGAAATAAATATGGCCATTGAACTGGTATTAATCAAGTTGTACTCGACATTGTGAATAACTAAATAAACAAGGCATACTACAGCAACCAAATTGTCATTCATATCGGTATTGTTGAAATTGCATAGAACGTAACATGTGCTTAAACATCAAATTCTATGATTGGACATCACATTGTTAGAAAACCGAAATAAACAAGGGCATGTTAACTACACCGGCTATAACAGGAACCAATTGTATGATTGAACAAGCAAATCTAGCAATTGAAGCTGGACATATGTTCACTACAAACAACTAAAAACAAATAAACAAGGTATATGCTCACTACAGACAACCAAACATAGGCGTTCGTGAAATTGAACTGAACAGTTCATACTCCAGCGTACGGCGCACTTGTCGACGACAAGTTGTCGTCGTCAATGAGGCCTGACTTCGCAGCTGACGATGCCAAAACATCGCCATAGAATGCGACTTCCATAAATGACAAAAGGGTCTCGCTGGCGATGAAGGAAAATTCCTGACAGCAAAGCAGAGTAGATCAGATGCATACCACAAACAACCAAATATATGTATATGCTAACTACAGACAACCAAACATAGGCAGTGAAATTGAATTGAACAATTCATACTCCAGCATATCAAATTGCACTTTTGAACATTACAATTCATACTCCAGCATAGCAAATTCCCGACAGCAAACCAGAGTAGATCAGACGCATACTACAAGAAACCAAATATAGCAATTGAAACTGGACAAATCATAACCACAAACCACCAAAAAACCTTTAAAGGAAGCATGTGCTCACTACAACAGACTTAACAACAACCAAACAATTATTCATATCAGTATTGTTGAAATTGCATAGAAGATAGAACGCACCATGTGCTTAAACATCAAATTGTATGATTCAACATCACATTGTGACAAAACTGAAAAAACAGGGGCGTGTTAAATACACCAGCTTTAACGGGAACCAATTGTATGATTGAACAACCTAATCTAGCAATGAAACTGGACATATGTTCACTACAAACAACCACATATCACGCTAAACAAGGTATATGCTCACTACAGACAACCAAACGCATCAGCACTGAAATTGAACTGAACAATTCATACTCCAACATATCAAATTGCACTTTTGAACAATTCATACCCCTTGGAAGAGCCTGGACTAGGGGTGCGCACCATGCGCTCCCTGTGGTGGCAGCTTAGCTCCTTGCCTTTGGAAGAGCACGTCTGCAGGGTGATGTCCCTAATGTCGTGGATGGGCTATTTCCCCTTTGAAGAGACGGATAGGGCGCCCTTGTCATCGTCGTCGTCAATGAGGTCTGACTTGGCAGCTGACGATGCCGAGCCACCGCCACTAGAACACAACCTTCAGAAATGACAAAAGGGTCTCGATGGCGATGAAGGAAAAATCCTGACAGCGAAGCAGAGTAGATCAGCGGCCCGGGGGGGCATGGAGGAGATCCAAGGAGGTTGAACCCGAAGGGATGGGGGTGCGTCACTTAACCTGTGTCATAGCCCGCGTCAATCCATTGCTGTCGACGAGCTTGATGTCGTAGCCGGCTGTCGGGACATACAAACATGCGCGAGCCCGCTTATTAAAAGCCCCGGGTCTTTCATCGTACTGAGCTTCCCCGGGGGGCCTCGGCGGCCACCTCGCCGTCGTCCAGCGGACAGGCCTCGAGATACCTCTTTTTGGCCATTCGCTCCTCTAGCTCCCTGGGAAGCATAGCCGGGCTGAGGCAGCGACGCTATGGAGCATGGGTGAGGATGGGGACGGGGATCTACGGCAAAGAGGGTGCTTCGCAGGCCGAAACTATGGGGTGGACCCAAAGTTGTGCATGCATTCGACATGGAGGAGCACTACTGTCGATTGCACAGACGACTCTAGTCCAACCCCCTTGTGATGGATCTTCATGAGGACTTCGAGATAGTCACGGGAAGGCCTGCAGAGGATGACGGTGGAGTCAGGGGCGG
Source organism: Elymus sibiricus (assembly GCA_039707655.1). Classification (NCBI taxonomy): domain Eukaryota; kingdom Viridiplantae; phylum Streptophyta; class Magnoliopsida; order Poales; family Poaceae; genus Elymus; species Elymus sibiricus. The sequence continues at coordinate 131,009,316 of CM077667.1, forward strand.
CGGCGGCGGGCTAGCTAGGGTTTGAGCGAGGGAGAGGAGGGGTGCATGCGGGAGTGGAGGTTTTCCTTTTTTACGTAATCTGAGCAGAGGTTTTGTGGTGGGGGGCAGGTGGTGTTTGAGGAAATGCCGCGCGGCTAATAGAAATTTTACTAGGCGGGAATGCCAGGATGCCGGGGCTACTGAAAATTTAGATTACGGGATTGAAGCGGCGCGGCCAGGGTGGGAGCAACAAACATCGCACACAGCAGAAACATAATAAGTGTGTGCTATCAAATAGGAAAAACCCGCGGAACTGCCATTTTTCAAATGGCTCAAGGTGGTAGTAGATATTTTTACGAGGGAAGTCTCGTCGAACCCAATCGTGTCCGGCGCCCACCAGTGGAACGTGCTGATGTGCCAGCGGCGGAGGAAATGGTTTATGTTGAGTGTACAATCGCAAACGGTTGTTACATTCGAATCGTTTGCTATTTACTCCTAGAATAATAATATGTAGGAGCATTTCGTCAAAAAATGCGGGAAAGGGGTCAGAACACATACACGCCTGCATGTGGAACAAAAATATGTATGCACAGGGTGGTTTGATCGTTCAAAATACCCAATGCGCAACTTTGATGTGGCACATTTCTCCTCCATCGCAACTTCGTGTCGGTGAAGGGGGAATCCTAGGCACGAATACATGCCCCCAAACAGGTCTTGCGTATCACTCATGCCGTAACATGAAAATGAAACATATACATGAATCCAGCATGGTCAAACCACCCCATCTCTTTTCCGGTCAAAGGTGGACTATGGTCCATGCACCTCGCAACACGGACATCCCGACCAAAGAATCAACATTTTGGTCAAACCTCTCCCGCTGTCAGTCGAAAGGATGGACATCCACCGAGGCCCATGAATGGGCGTGACGTCGATAACCACGCGGTGGAGTGTCGAAGAAAGCCATCACCTGCTGGTGGTGCAAACATATGTACCGAAATGTTGTGTTTGCGTTTGAATTCATTAATATATACCTCATGTGCAACTTTGATGTGTCACATGCTTTGAACAGGATAGACCCCCCCTCCCCCCTGAGCGAGTGTTCATGACGCGTACAACTAGTATGCCGAGCGTCGATGGGAACAATTCACGCTTACGTACGCGTGTGCTCAGACTTGGGTAAGGAAACTCAAATGACCTATATAATATATACCATAACACAAAACAATTGAAGAATCCACCATGGTATACTCTCTCTCGTTGTCAGTCAATGTGATGGACATCCACACGGGCCCAGGAATGGACTTTCCAACGACAACCACACGAAGGAGTATCCAAAGACAATCACCGTTTAAGCGTGGATCAAACATATGCATGGAAGTGTTGTGTGATGTTTACATACCCAGCACACAAACTTTAGTGTGGCACACCTTCCTCGGGAATCTTAAAGTCCGCACGGAAAGTGTGGTTCACGACGCTTAGTATATATATACCCACCCCCATTCGAGCCAATGGGAGAGACATTCATGCGTACACTACACACACTCAAATTATACCATGTAATTTCACACTCATGGCCTACCGCAAACATCGACCACAAAAGAATCCACAATAATTAACCTCTCTCATTGTGGTACAAAAGTACGCGAGGCCACATATGGGACACTAATAATTGTGCGAGGGGGCGGTGTCCGAGTACAACCACCGCCTCCATGCTGCCCTAACATATGTACGGAGGTGTTGTGTGATGTTTTGAATACCCAATGCACACCTTTCATGTGGCGACTTCGCAAATCGGAAAAAATGGAGGTTCACAACTTGTACAATGAGCACGCGCGTGCACACATGCACCCAAACTTTCGTCTATAATCTCACCATGATATTCGCCGAAACACGGACTAAGATGAATCCAGCTTTTATCAAACCCCTCTCGCGCGCGCCATCCAAGGTGATCGACCACGTGGGGGCAACGGATGGGTGTGTCGGTGGTAAACGCATGAGTGAGTGTACGAGGACCACCACCGCATGCATGAGACACAAACGTATGCATGAAAAAGGTAATGATTGAGCTACTTTAAATATGTACCCAATGCACGACTTTAGACGTGGCACGTGTGCCTCACCTGAAGCTGTCATGGTTAAAACCGTTACCCGCATCCCCATGGGTGTTTACTCTATTAGGGCACGGAGAAGTGCCAGCTTGAATTCCCATGGGGAAGATGGTGGGTCAAATACCTTACCAGCGTGCAGGACAGGGATGTGGATGGGACATACATAGCATTACCCGCCTTAACCATGAAAAAACTTACACGTGGGCTCTGAAATTAGTAGACCCCACGTAATATGTGCCCTCGGTCACCCAAATTTCCACAGATCCCACCCATCTGGCCCAAATATCCCTAAGAAATCCCAAACTTAGCCACAACATATTGTTTATTGCGTTGAAATACTATTTTTTTACTGAAATACTATCGAATGTTGTTCTTAAATGCATGTCGGGTTTCCCCACGGGAATAAAGAAGTGGCGACGGGGATGTGAAACTTTTTATCCCTGCGCACGGGTACAGAGACGGTGACGGGAATGGGAGGGCGGTGATGGGGACGGGGATGGGAAACTTTTTATCCCCACGCAATGGTACTGAGACGGTGATGGGAATGGGAGGGCGGTGATGGGGACGGGGATGGGAAACTTTTTATCCCCGTGCACGGGTACCGAGACGGTGACGGGAATGGGAGGGCGGTGATGGGGACATGGATGGGACTCCAATATACCTGCCTGAGTAGTCCCCATTGTCAGCTTGATGCCTAACTAATCGGACAACCCCACGTGGTGGCGCGCATACGACGCGTATTGGGTGCCGGACCCCACACCCCCACTCGTCCCACCACACCACCGTCACTTTGAGGCATGCATGTCAAACTTTTTTATGTAGTGCACATGTGACAATAGGAGTGCAGTGTTAAAATTTGATTTTTAAAGAACATTAAGACATTTTATACATTAAATTGATTCCTTAGTATTTAATTTGTAAATTTCAAATTTGAACTGTATGCACACGCGGTTGTGCGCCCGAATGGATTAGAAATTCATTTTTTTGTCTTGGGTGCATGTTTAGTCCCCATGGAAGGAAAAACAATAAATTTCGAACATCTCGGGGCCGCAAACATTGACTCTTGGCTTTCAAATTCCAGCAAACGCCCAACTAAGCTAGAATTCATGAAACATTGACATGATTTCATGATAGGGACCTTATAGGTCGTGGTAAATAAATCATCCAATTTGAGAGAAGTTTTCATCTAAGCTTCTTGCAAACGGGGGCTTATTAATAGATGCAACATAGAACCGTCATGTTTACATTGCAAACGGTTTATTAATCCAAACTGTTTTTATTTAGTCCACGTATTAGCGTTGGTTAATGTCAAGCTTTGTAAACTTTGACCAAATTTAGAAAAAAATGTTAACGTTTACAATTAAAAATTATTACCATTAGATTCTTTATTGAATGTACTTTAACATCATATATATTTGTCATGGTAATTATTTCTATTTCTTTCTTTAAAGTTGGTCAAACTGTATCAAGTTTGACTTCAGTCAACTCTAATATGCAGACTAAATAAAAACGGAGGGAGTAAGTGTTGTAGCTTCGCAGAAAAACAATACACGCCCCGCGATCCGTGCATGAAGATATGATTTGACGTGACGCGTGCTAGCAGGTCGCCTCACAGGCTGACCGGGATGCGTGCGAGAAGCTGTGTGAATTGATGGGAGGCGTATTCGCTGCGCAGTTTCGCAAGGAGACGTGCCGTCAGGCGTGTGAATTGACGGTGCGCATGCGAGCAGTCCGGCGCGCAGGCGGCTCACCGGGAGGCGAGCCGTCCCTTTAAACCGCCGCCCGCCTCCCTCTCAAGTCCCAACTCCCCATTATTAACCGCGCCCGAGCCGCTGGTTTTAACATTCTCGCTACACACAATCCTCTCTCACACCCTGCATCCTCGCCGCCGTTCTCAATCGTCATCACCGGCCTCCCTGCACCATGGGAGGGAGTAACCACGTCGGTGCCGGCGAAGCACCGAGCACAGCGTGAAGGTGGGCATAGATATTGCCGTCGTCGGAGATGACGTATCGCGCGGACAGCAGCGCGGCCTTGACGTTGTCGCCGCCACCGTGCTTCCCCAGCAGGAGCCGGTGGTCCACAGCGACTCCGACGTACACTCCAGGGATGACAACGACTCGGACGGAGAACCGGTTGGTCATATATACCCATTTTTGGTAAATATATATAAAAGGCTGATTGGTTTGCTACCAACATCTGGCATTGCTGCCAATAATTGGCAAAATCAAAAGTTGTCAACATTTCGCAACCTTTTGTGAGATTGATAACGAGAATTGTTATGCAACCAAACTCTAGCCAACAGTTGGCAGTTGCTAAAATATGGCATGCCAACTTTTGGCATCAAACCAATTAGCTTCGATTTAGGGTTCACATTATCGCATGAAATATTATGTTTCATAAACTCTGCCTTGCAAATTCACATTATAAAATATACGGACGTCACATTTTTTACTATGTATAGGTGCTATCTGACGATGTGGACAGCGAGGATGAAGACGTCCAAGAGAGGTTCAAGAGGCAAACGCTGAGAGAGCTTATGGCTGGAAAGCATAACAGGCGTGTCAGGAAGAATGGGGGCTATTGATGCCCGTTCTGCAACCATAAGATTAACAACACGTACTCTAGTGTTCTGGCGCATGCAAAAGGACGAGCCATTGGCTCCTTCAAGTAGAAGTATTCTCGCAGGATAGCGCACGCCACGTACGCCCAGTTCCTGGAAAATCTTAACGATCAAGCATGAATATGAGTGGATTGAATCTATCTAGTTTGTGTGTATTATATCTATGCTTGTGTATTATTATTTTTCCCGAGATTGAAATTGTGCGACGACTTTCATTGTGCGGTATCTCCATCACACCGGAGTGCTAGTTTACTTGAGTTGAGAGTAATATTTATATAGGATTTATCACACACGGTTGGATCTAATAAGCCGTTTCCTCCGAAGCACATTATTCTTGGACAGAAAACCCTCGGCACCACTTCAAAAAAAATACCCTCAACACCCACACGTCACAAAACCCTCGCCTGCTCCCCTCCCCCTCCCCCTCCCCAGAGTAGCACCTACACTAACGCTAGTACTCCGGGACTCTCCATGCATGTCACCGCCTATCCCCGCGGCAACCACTTAGCTCGACGCGTGTCGCCGCTGCCGGCTGCCGCAAAACGCCAACGCATATCTCCACTGCCGATTGTCGCGGCCTATCGGCACTGACTTTCTCAACGCTGCTTGCTGTCGACCCAGCTCGCCCGATTGGGGAATCTTCGGTACTGGTTTTTTCCCCCATGAAGAACCAGGTAACTAATCTACTGAAATATTTCCGCTCATCTCTTATCCTAGTATGTCGGCCCCTTTTAATCACCCGTACGAAATCGCTGTGGATTCATGTTTCTTCTAGCTGATTCGAGGGTTTTCATTCACAGAGTGTACTGTGCAAGGACACACCAGGGCTATGCGGCCTCGGCCAAAAAACCGAGGAGTTCCATCTCACCGTACCAGATGACTTCATGAAGCGCACGGTATGTTCAATCTCACACTACTTGTGTTGACATGCATGGCCTATACTTTTTCTGAACCTATACTATATATTGCTACATTTGGGTAAAAGGCGCCACATGCAGCATTTGCGTCAAATGTGATTTCTTCTCTTCTTCTTATTCTTCTCCTTCTATATTAGGCAAATTAATGTTGTATTGTTCTTTCGTTTACTCTCATATATATTTGCACGACATCATGGTTACATTATCTCTTTACTTGTAATTTCTTGTCCTTTCATATGAACTGTTGCACTGTTCTTTTAACTACTACTCCCATACTATCATGTTACCCTGTTCTTTAACAATCTTATAGATTCCTACAGTACATCCCTTGCTTTGCACCGACAACTGTAACGCTAAATCTTGGCCTTTACATAAATGAAGACTCCAGGGATGTCATATTGAGCACAAACCATGGATTTACAATCGTTGTTTTTTGTAAAACTTGATGAAGATTGTCACTGCTATTTTGAAGAAGGCCTTTGGGGAGAAATATCTAAGTTTTATGTACTGAAAGCTGGCACTAAAATTACGCTCCACCTAAAAGAGCATTACCATACGATAAATGCTAACTTCCCCGACGACATTCTCCGTCCATGCTTTGTTGGAAGTAAGTGTTATTTCTAGTATTTGCATGTTGACTTGCGTAGCAATATCAATGTAACTGTGTAGTATTTCAGCAACCAATTGGGATTTCATTTTCTTAATCTGTTAAAATTGTTCCTGCCTAGTAACTCGTAATTACCAATGCACTATTCTTCTGCACTGATCTAGCTACATAATCACTATCCTCCCACTGCTCTACTCTTGACAGAAAGATACGTCGGCGGCCATTCTCCGGACGTGGATGTCGAGGTTGCCAACAAGCGGAGGCAGGCTGAGCCAGAAACACAAGCGCCTCTGATAGGCCCAGACCTCATCAGCAGCCTCCCCGACGATATGTTGAGAGTCATCATCTTCCTCCTCCCTATCGAAGATGGCGTGCGCACAACCGTCCTCTCCTGGCGGTGGCGTCCCCTATGGCGCTGCGCCCCTCTTGGTCTCATCAGCGAGCACATGCTCTGCACTGGCTATCGCAAACGCTTGGATGCATTGTCCCAGATCCTCGGCACGCACTGTGGCCCAATCAAAGGCCTTACTATGGGCAAGTTCCGTTCCAATGGCAAGGACCGAGCCAAGCTTGACGAGTGGTTCTTATCGACCGCCCTAGATCATCTCGAAGAACTCACTTTTAATGATCGACATATGCGCCCGCTGCCACCCTCCGCGCTGCGCCTCGCGCCAACGTTGTGCATCGCCAGGTTCATGAACTGCCATTTCCCCCAGATTAACGCCAATCCCGCTCTTTTGCTACCTCGACTGAAGCACCTTGAGCTCGTCGCCGTCTGCATCCCCAATGACGACATGGAGCGCCTGCTCCATGGCTGTACTGCGCTCGAGTACCTTCATCTTCAGGCGATCAATGGGTTGAGTAGACTCCACATCACCTCCATGAGTCTCCGGACAATTTGTGTGTATTGCTGGTGCTGCAACAGGAGATCCCACAAGGTGAATCACCAAATGGTCATTGAGGACGTGCCCTTTCTTGAGATATTACTTGTTGTTGATCAACAAGGTCCAACAAGAATCAGGGTCATTCAAGCGCCAAAATTGACAGTGTTTGGCTATTCGCCCGTCAACTTATCTAAACTTGTTTTTGGATCCATAACCGTTTAGGTACAACAGTCGCCCTCTTCTCATTTTTGAATTAACTTTTTTTCTCTATTCAAGATGTATGTTCGTCTGTCATCCAAAAAATTATATCGACAAGCTCGACCTCGTATCTGCGCACAGTGAAGGTCTTGGCAGTAGAATCTATCGGCCCCGACCTGGACCAAGTTGTCAGATTGCTGAGATGCTTTCCGTGCCTGGAGAAGCTATATATCGAGGTGATGCTCTTTCATGTTAAATTTTAACCACAAGGGAGTTCAATTTTTGAAACCCTGCAAATCATAAGAGGTCCCTTGTGTGTCCAAGCCCTAATACATTCTCTTCTTTTGCAGATATGGTTAGGCCCGGTAGTGGATGATGTGATACAATATAACAACCCCATCGAATGCCTTGATCTCCATCTCTCAGATATTACTTTGAACTCCTACCGAGGGACCTTACCGGAGATTATATTCGCCAGGTTCTTTGTTGTGAGAGTAAGTGTGCTAAAGATAATGAGATTTTCCCTACATTTATGGCGCAAGAAAGAATGGTTTGCTGATCAGCTCCGGTGACTAGGACAAAATGGAAAAGGCTCTGCAGAAGCTCAATTTCGTTTTGTAACTTCAGTTGACAGACTATTCGAAAGTCCTTATGTCAAGCCCATAAATGACATGTCAGTGGCGGATCCCTTTGCAGAAATATTGAAGTTGCCAAACTAGTAGTAATATCAGTATGAACCTATCATATATGTTCATGTTCAGCTGATCAGCGCGGGCGTCTACAGCTGCATGACAAAGTTTTTGCATAAGCTGGATTTCATTTCTATTATATGTTTGAACCTTGTAATCTTTGAATTTGAGCCTTGTAATGCTTGAATTTGAACCTTTGTACTATTTCTGTCATTTGTGATACAACCATGCAAATGGCATCTTATGAAGGAGGCTCGTATGTTGGTAGTACCATCTTTTCCTTAGTTTGCAATGTACGATTAATATCTAGACATTAATATGCAATTGACGATTAATATCCGGACCTTAAGAAGCAGAACCACAACCGAGGGTATCCCGCGCGGCTCCAATGGCGCTCCCAGCGGCTGCCGATGACGAGCGCCAGTTCACCATGCATGTCGTAGTGGACACGCACAAAGTGGTCTGGTTCGACCTCGCGTCCCACCGCGTGCTCTGCTCTCGCGTCCCTCCGCGTGATCTGCTCTCGCCCCCCCCCCACACACACGCGCGCGCGCTCTGCCAGCGATTGGGGCTGGCCCACGATCACGTTCGGGGCTCCATATGCATGCGGTTGCGCCATGCGCGTCGCCCCATGCAGTTACGTGCTTCCTCGACTGAATCACGCGCTGCAAAAACTGCCATCCGGAAGTGCCGGTTTTACAGGACGTCCGGCCCCCATTTATACACATGGCCATTAACCATAGTCTCTTCATGCTTTCGATCGCGCCCACAACACAATAAGCACACCCTCGACGACGCATACAGAGAGGATGTCCAGCGGCGCTCCAATGGAGTACGGCGAGCATCACGTGGAGACCCACATGAGGAAGACGGACTTCACGGTGGTGTACACCAACGACCCGGGCATGGTGGAGGACTCCATCGGCACTATGGAGCGGTTGCTTGATGCGGATGACAAGTACAAAGTGGTCGGCTTTGACCTCACTTACACCGGCGGTCGTGCCGGGCATGATCAGAAGGTTGTTGTCGTGCAGTTGTGCGTCGGCCATCACGTCCTCCTCTACCACTACTGTCTGGCCATAGTGCCTTGCGATCGTTTCACCAGGTTTGTCAACAGCCCCAACTACAGGTTCGCTACGGTGGACACCACTGACGATCCAAAGGTGCTCAAGACTTCGGGCTTGGCCTGCCAGAAGCTTGTCAACATCCGCGGCCACTACAAGGTCTGGGGCAGCAAGAAGAACATGGACTCCCATGTTGACCTGGTCGAGGCCATCATCGACCCCTACTACAGAGACATGAAGGCTGAGTGCGACAAGAACAAGCCTGTCTGGCACACGGGCTGGGTGAAGAAACTGGATGAATATCACCTCCAGACCGCGGCCAAGCAAGCGTACACTTACTACGAGATGTTCAGGCGGATCGTTGACATGAGGAAGTGCCTCCTACCTTGAAGACGACGTGGGATGGAGCCACAAGCAGAGCACTGGCGGCAAGCGTCATAGGACATAGATGATTTGATGATCGTTGCTCATACTCCCTCTACGTTGAAATATTTGTAGTTTTAGAGGGATAAATTTATTATGCATGTAATAGTTTATTGAGGTGTGTCCGCCAATGTTATGTGTGTAGTCACTTATGTATTTGGATGCTTAATTAGGTTATGGCAATCATGTTGTTATGTGTGTAATTGTTTATTGAGGTGTGCGAATGTTATGTGTGTAGTCACTTATGTATTTGGATGTTTAATTTGGTTCTGCAATCATGTTCTTCTAAACAGATGCATAGATGTTTGTGGGCAGATTGAGCAAATCACATCGCATGCGGAATAAACAACCATATCCGTCGGTGATGATTTCATCAGTCCCTGGCAGTTCTTTATCCGGAACCGTTTGCCCACAACACATCCGAATGGCATGTGTATGTTGTACATCACACACATCTTGATCTGAGCAACCGTTTGTGTTATTTTTGCTTATCGCACACAGTTCATCCCAGTGGCCTGTATGCTGTCTATCACACACATCTTGATCTATGTAGCCATTTATGTTATCTTATCTCATCACAAACAGTTCATTCGAGTGACATGTGTGCCATCTATCGCACACGTAATCATCTGGACAATCGTTTGTGTTCTGCTGGATCAGCGCAAACAGTTTGTCAGGGTGAACTGTATGCCGTACATCGCACACACTTGCATTTTTCTAACCGTTTGCGTTATATTGTACAATCGCAAACAATTTATCTGGGTCAACTATTTGCCACAGATCGCACACGTAACTTTTTTTGGGATCGTATTTGATGGGCCCGTCATCGCACACAGTTCGCGTTATTAGCGACGGAGCTATAACTATACCATTTGCGATTTGGTCATCACACACAGTTTCATCGAAGGGTCTCTGATTGTTGTGTCATCTTTGGACCATCCTGCAGTAGTGCTATGTTCTTAGTCACCAAACAATTGCAATTCAACTTATTCTCAACAAAGTCTAAGTAAGATCTCCACATACTCAATCATCATATAGTCTTCTATGATTGCTAGTATTCAAAGCATATTTTTAGAACAAATGGCATCGATAGAACACAGAGAAACATAGGGGCTTAATGTTCCGCCTCCCAACTCATTTATCATAGAGATAATTGTCAACAATTATAAGTCATGATCAAATATATTTGACTCGCCATATGTGCCTAGATTTTTCCCCGCCACATGATGCTTGCCAACTAGAGTATAACTGAGGTTGAAATGAGAATGCATACTATTGACTCTTGCATAAAAGTAAATACTGAAAGGTAAAAGATAGGCCCTTCGCAGAGGGAAGCAGAGGTTGTCATGTGCTTTTTGGTTTTGTATGCACAATCCCTTAATGCAAAAGAACGTCACGTTATATTGCCCCTTATGATAGCAACCTTTATTATGCAGTCCATCGCTTTTATTACTTTGTCATCACAAGTTCGTACAACGCTCAATTTTCTCTTACACTAAATGATCAAACACATTTAGAAGCAATTTTAATTGCCTTTTTGCACCGATGACAACTTACTTGAAGGATCTTATTCAATCCATAGGTAGGTATGGTGGACACTCATGGCAAGAAACTGGGTTTAAGGGTTTTTGGATGAACAAGTAGTATCTCTACTTAGTACGAATTTTTGGCTAGCAAAAGATCCTAAGCAAACACCACATGTTGGAGGATCCATAACAATATAACTTCTATGCAAATATACACAACCATAACTCATTACGTTGTCTTCCTTGTCCAACTTCAACTAATTTGCTCAAGTTTGAAAATAATTAATGGGTATTCACAATCATAGAAGATGTCCAAGATAATATATTTGTATGTGAAAGTTCTCTTCCTTATACTAATCATTCACGAATTGCTTGTATGACCAATATTGTGATTGTCAAGCTTCAAAAGATTTCACTTTCTAAACCCAATTTGAACTTGCTACTAAGAATATAGCACATTGATAATTTCAGATTTATGATATTTCATTCATTCACAATTTACTCTTAGGATATAAGTGAAGCACAAGAGTAAATGACAAGCTACTCCCAAAAGATATAAGTGAAGATCAATGAGTAGTCAAACAATTAATTAGCTATGTGAGGACTCTCTCTCAATAAAGATTTTCAGGTCTGCGTATTTTATTCAAACAGCAAACTAAATAAAAATTCATTCCAAGAATAGCACATATCATGTGGACAAATAAAATATAGGCTCAACATAGGCTAACCGATAATTGTTTGATAAAGAGAGGTGGGATGCGTAGCATCCCCAAGCTTAGATGCTTGAGACTTCTTGAAATATTTACTTGGGGTTCTTTGGCAATCCCCAAGCTTGAGCTTTTGTATCTCGTTCAATCCTCTCATATCCAGGTTTCACCTATTCTCAAAAACTTCATCCACACAAAACTTGAAAAGAACTCGTGACATAGGTTAGTGCACATAATAATAAATCAACTCTTTATGTACTGCCAAGACAAGTTGCATAATAATTTCAAACATCATCTACTGTTTACTATCATTTCCACAATTTATATCTACCAATATAGGCTGTGGAAACTATAGGATAAGTAGATAACAAAACTATGATAGCAATATGTCCAAACAGAACAGTCTGTAGCAATTTATGAAAATAGTGTACTTCTGTAACTCAAAAAATTATGAACATTTAGGACGTGATAAAGAATTTATATGACAACACTTTGTAAAAATTGCAGAAAGTTTCCACGTTCCAGTAAAATATGAAAATTCAAACACTACTGAGAAAGTTTTTGTTTTTACACAGCACACATCAAACATGCAATGCAAGCATCCTAAAGGCAATTCTTGGAACTTTTATTGAAAAAAAAGATTATAAATAACACCTAACAGAAAACAACAAAATAAAATGACGCTCCAAGAAAAACTCATATTATGTGATGAATAAAAATATAGCTCTAAGTAAGATATACCGATAATGTTGAAGACGAAAGAGGGGATGTCTTCCGGGGCATCCCCAAGCCTGGGCGCTTGAGTCTTCCTTGGATATTACATTGGGGGTGACTTGGGCATCCCCAAGCTTAGGTTCTTGTCACTCCTTATTCTCCTCATATCGGTGTCTCACCCAAAACTTGAAAACTTCAATCACACAAAACTTAACGGAACTTCGTGAGATGGGTTAGTATAATAAATAAAGATCATTCACTTAGGTACTGTAAAGACAAGATTCATAATTGTTCTCACATAATACCTAATATATTCTACCATTCACATAATTTATAGCACTCAATATAAGCTATGGGAACACTAAAACAAGCAAACTATGCATACAAAACAGAATCTGTCAAAAACAGAACAGTCTGTGAAGATCTGTAGTATACCCATACTTCCCTATCTCTAAAAATTCTGAAAATTAGTAAAACTTATAGAATTTGCATATAAATACTTTTTAAAAATTTCAGATCATTATAACTCTCCAGTAAAAAATGAAAATTCCTGTACTGGAGTCAAAAGTTTCTGTTTTGGGTTAGCAGCAATTCTACTCCTCTTGTAAATCATCCCAAAGGCTTTACTTGGCACTTTATTGAAATAAAAGACCCAAAACATGATTACTATAGTATCGTAATCATGTGAACACTCAAAAACAGAAAGTAAAAGTGTTGGTTTGTCTCCCAACAAGCGCTTTTCTTTAAAGCCTTTTAGCTAGGCATGATGATTTCAATGATGCTCACATAGGAAGCAGTAATTGAAACATGCAAGAGAGCACCATGAATCACATGGCAAGCACATTTAAGTCTAAACCACTTCCTATTCATAGGGATTTTGTGATCAAACAATTTATGGGAGCAAGAATCAACTAGCATAAGAAGGCAAAACAAGTGCAACTTCAAAACTTTGAACACATTGAGAGGAAACTTGATATTATTGCAATTCCTACAAGCATATGTTCCTCCCTCATAATAATTTTCAGTAGCATCATGAAGGAATTTCACATATAACTATCACATAAAGCATTCTTCTCATGATCTACAAGCATAGAAAATTTATCACTCTCCACATAAGCATGTTTCTTTTCATTCATGGTAGTGGGAGCAAACTCAACAAAATAACTATCATGAGATACTTCATTGACATAACCACATTCAATATTAAAATCATGATGAAAAGTTTCATTGTTAATATCACTCTTTATAGCATACATGTCATCATCATAATCATGATAGATAGGAGGCATGCCATCATCATAATAAATTTGCTCATCAAAACTTGGGGTACTAAAAATATCATCTTCATCAAACATAGCATCCCCAAGCTTGTGGCTTTGCATATCATTAGCATAATGGATATTCAGAGAATTCATACTAGAAACATTGCAATCATGCTCATCATTCAAGGAATTCTCATTAAGTATTTTCATAATTTCTTCCTCTACCAATTGAGCACAATTTTCTGAATCCTTAATTTCACGAAAGACATGATAAAGACGAATAATATGAGGCCACCTCAATTCCATTTTTTGTAGTTTTCTTTTATAAACCAAACTAGTGATAAAACAAGAAACTAAAATATTCAATTGCAAGATCTAAAGATATACCTTCAAGCACTCACCTCCCCGGCAATGGCGCCAGAAAAGAGCTTGATGTCTACTACGCAACTTTATTCTTGTAGACTCTTGTTGGGCCTCCAAGCGCAGAGTTTTGTAGGACAGTAGCAATTTTCCCTCAAGTGGTGACCTAATGTTTATCAATCCGTGGGAGGTGTAGGATGAAGATGGTCTCTCTCAAACAATCCTGCAATCAAATACAAGAAATCTCTTGTGTCCCCAACACACCCAATACAATGGCAAATTGTATGGGTGCACTAGTTCGGCGAAGAGATGGTGATCAGGTGCAATATGGATGGTAGATAAAGGTTTTTGTAATCTGAAAATATAAAAACAGCAAGGTAACAAGTGTAAAACAGAGAGCAAAATGGTATATTAATGCTTGGAAACAAGGCCTAGGGTCCATACTTTCGCTAGTACAATCTCTCAACAATGCTAATATAATTGGATCACATAACCATCCCTCAACGTGCAACGAAGAATCACTCCAAAGTTCTTATCTAGCGGAGAACATAAGAAGAAATTGTTTGTAGGGTACGAAACCACCTTAAAGTTAACTTTTCCGATCGATCTATCCAAGAGTTCGTACTAAAATAACACCAAGTTATCCTTTCCGATCAATCTATCTAGAGTTTGTACCAAAATAACACCATATGATACGCATCAACCAACTCTAATGTCGCCTAGATACTCCAATGTCACCACAAGTATCCCTGAGTTAATTATACGATACGCATCAAACAATTTCAGATTCATAATACTCAATCCAACACAAAGAACCTCAAAGAGTGCCCCAAGATTTCTATTGGAGAACATGGTATGAAATCGTGCAATCAACCCCTATGCATATATTACCCCAATGACACCTCGGGAATCTGCGAGTTGAGTGCCAAGACATATATCAAGTGCTCTCAAATCATAATGTTCAATCCAACATAACGAGATCTCAAAGGTCAAGATTCAATTCATCACAACAAGGTAGCAAGGGAATAACATCATGTGATCCGACTATATTAACAAAGCCCGTGATACATCAGGATCAAGACATCTCAAGAACACGAGAGAGAGAGAGAGAGAGAGAGAGAGAGAGAGAGATTGAACACATAGCTACTGGTACAAACCGTCAGCCCCGAGGGTGGACTACTCCCTCCTTGTCATGGCCTCCGCCGGGATGATGAAGATGGCCACCGGAGATGATCTACCCTCTCCGGCAGGGTACTGGAATGCCTCCAGATTGGTTTTTTGTCGATATAGAGAGTTGCGGCGGTGGAACTTCTCATCTAGGGTTATTTCTGGGGGTTTCTGAATATATAGGATTTTTGAGCATCGGTTTCACGCGAAGATGGGCCACGAGTGGACCACAAGACACCAGGGCGCGCCGGAGGGGCCTGGCGCGCCCTGGTGGGTTGTGCCCACCTCGTGGCTCTTCTGTCCCTCCAAGGAAGCTTCTAGTGCCTCTTTTGTTCCAAAAAAATCGTCAAAAAGTTTTGTTGCATTTGGATAACTTTGATTTCTGCACAAAAAAGAACACCACGGTTGTTCTGCTGAAAACAGCGTCAGTCCGGGTTAGTTCAAAATAAATCATGCAAATTGCATCAAAACCATATAAAAGTATTGTAAACATAGGTGAATATGGCATGAATACTTCATAAATTATCGATACGTTGGAGACGTATCAGGGTCGGCGCGCCCTGATGGCTTGTCCCTCCCTGGTGGCCCTCCTACCCCCGTTCTCTAGCCTATAAATTCACATATATTCCAAAAACCCTAGAGGGAATCCCGAAACACTTTTTCCACCGCTACAAGTCTCTGTTCCGCCATGATCCCATCTGGAACTCCGTTTTGGCACCCTGTCGGAGGGGGGATCGATCACGGAGGGCCTCTTCATCAACCTTGCTGCCCTCATGATGATGTGTGAGTAGTTCACCACAGACCTACGGGTCCGTAGTTAGTACCTAGATGGATATCTCTCTCTCTCTCTCTCTTTTGATCTTTAATACAATGAACATCGCATCTTCGCTTTGATCTATCCGATGTAATTCTTTTGTACGGTGCGTTTGTTGGGACCCGATGAATTGTGGGTTTATGTTCAGATTATTCATGAAAAGATATTGAATACTTGTTGGTATTTTATTTGCATGATTGTTATAGCTTCGTAATCCTCTCTGATTTATTGAAATAGTTTGGCCAACTAGATTGATACTTCTTCGGTGAGAGGGGTGCGTTGTTGTGGGTTCAATCTGGCGGTGCACTATATCCCAGTGACAGAAAGGGACAAGACACATCTTTGTATTGTTGCCACTAAGGATAAAATGATGGGGTTAGTTCATATTAATTGAATTCTCTTTGTCTACATCATGTCAATGTTCTCCAAGCATTACTCTGTATTACTTAATACTCTAGATGCATGCTGGATAGCGGTCGAAGGGTGGAGTAATAGTAATAGGTGCAGGCAGGAGTCGGCCTATTTGCTTATGGACGTGATGCCTATATATACATGATCACTGCCATGAATATCACATAACTATGCGCTTTTCTATCAATTGCCCAACAGTACTTTGTTTAGCCACCATATGTTGCCTACATGAGAGATGCCGCTAGGGAAAACTATGGCCCCCGAGTCTATCCACTTATATATTTACAAAACCTATCATTACCTTGCTGACATTATTTAATTTTTATTTTATTTTGCAATATACAATTATCTACTATTATCCACACACTTCACTTGCTTGCAAATAACGATATCAAGGGGATTAACAACTCTCTTGCCGCGTTGGGTGCAAGTGTTTGCTATTATGTGTGCAGCCACTAAATACGGTTGTGAATTGATATTCCTATTGGTTCGATAAACCTTGGTTCTTAACTGAGGGAAATACTTATCCGTATTGTGCTGCAATTACCCGTTCCTCTTCACGAAAAACCCAACGCAGATCACAAGTATCAGGAAGGATTTCTGGAGCCGTTGCCGGGGAATATCATCACCAACTATCAAGTAACTTCACATGAATTATCATTCACTTGTTCTTCTTTTTATTTGTTGTTATATTTAGTTTGCTTCATAAAAAACAAAATTACAAAAATATTTATCTTTGCTTGTTACTAGTTTACTTCTTTGCTTGCTAGTTTACTTGTCCTGCTTGTTACTTTGCTTGCTCGGTCACCATGTCTCAAGATACTACTAAGTTGCGTGACTTCTCAAATACTAATAACAATGATTTTATTAGTACTACTATACCACCCGCCACTAGTGTGGAGGCTTTTGATATTAATGCTGCATTGCTGAATCTTGTGATGAAAGATCAATTTTTGGGAAGTCCTAATGAGGATCCAGCTGCTCATCTTAATACTTTTGTTCAACTTTGTGATATGCAAAAGAAAAAGGATATGGATAATGATGTTGTAAAATTGAAATTATTTCCTTTTTCACTAAGAGATAAAGCTAAGGCTTGGTTATCGTCTTTACCACGTAATAGCATTGGAACATGGGATAAGTGTAAAGACGCTTTTATTTCCAAGTACTTTCCTCCTGCTAAGATCATCTCCCTTAGGAATCAAATTATGAATTTTAAACAACATGATCAAGAACATGTTGCACAAGCTTGGGAGAGGATGAAATTGCCCTACTCATGGCTTAAATTTGTGGATGATTATCCCAAACTTCTATGCTAGACTAAACTTTGTGTCTAGAAATCTTCTAGATTCTGCTGCAGGTGATACCTTTATGGGTGTGACGTCAGGAGAGGCCACAAAAATTCTGTACAACATCATGACAAATTATAATCAATGGCATACCGGAAGAGCTCCAACTGGTAAGAAGGTAAATTCTGTCGAGGAAATCGCTACTTTGAGTGAAATGGTGGATGCTGTTATGAATATGGTTGCTAGCAAAAATACACATGTTGATCCAAATGATATTCCTTTGTTTACTTTGATTGAGCAAAATAATGATGCTATTGATGTGAACTTTATCTCGCCAAACTATTTGAACAACAATGCTTATAGAGGAAATTTCAATGCTAGGCCGTATCCCGGTAACTCCTCTAACAACTATGGAAACTCTTATGGTAATTCTTATGGAAATTCTTCTAAAATGCTAATAGGATACACTCTGATCTTGAGAACACAATTAAACAATTTATTAGTTCTCAAAATATTTTTAATACTATGGTAGAAGAAAAGTTGCATCCGATTGATACTTTGGCTAAAAACATGGATATAATTGCTATTGATGTTGAAACTCTTAAAGGTAAAACTTTGCCACCCAAGCATGATTTTAATGTGACTATAAAATCTATACAAATATCCATTGATGAAAGTAAGGAAAGGACCGCTAATTTGAAAGCTAAGCGGGAACTCTTAGAAAAGGCTCTTCCACCCGGTTTTTACCGGAATCATGATGAAGATCTTAAAATGATCGGTACTTCTCCTATTTAATCTTTATTTACTAATCTGAAAGTAAATGATAAATGGACTGAAGATGAGTCAACTCTAGCTAGAGAGCGTCACGTTTGCTTGGATGGTGATGATTCTAATGCTAAAACTAAAAAAAGTGGGTTTGGAGAGGTTAAAAGTTTAACTAGTGATGTGCCCACTATGTTGGATTACAAGGGCTTTAATTATGAAAGTTTCTCTTTAGTATAATGTATTTCATTGTTGCAAACTATTATTAGCTCACCCAATGCTTATGAACAAAACAAGGCTTTCACTAATCATATAGTAGAAGCGATGATAAAAGCTTATCATGAGAAACTTGAGCTTGAAGTTTCTATTCCTAGAAAATTGCATGATGAGTGGGAACCTACTATTAAAATAATCATAAATAAATATTAATTCAATGCTTTGTGTGACCTTGGTGCTTGTGTTTCCACTATACCTAAAACTCCTTTTTTTGTGCTTGGTCTCACAAATATTCAAGATTGTTCCCTAAACTTGCATCTTGCGGATTCTACCATTAAAAACCTTTAGGTAGAATAAATGATGTTCTCATTATTGCAAATAAGAATTATGTGCCTGTAGATTTCATTATGCTTGATATTGATTGCAATCCTGCTTGTCCGATAATACTTGGAAGACCTTTCTTATGAACTATAGGTGCAATTATTGATATGAAAGAGGGAAACATAAGGTTCCAATTCCCATTAAAGAAAGGGATGGAACACTTCCCTAGGAAGATAATTAAACAAGCTTATGAATCAATCATGAGAGCTACTTATGGGTGGAGTGTCAAATATTACAACACTTGAAACTATGCATTATGCCTAGCATGGGGCATAAAACAATACCACTTGTTGGGAGGCAACCCAATAGTTATCTTTATTTTTGCTTTTCACTTTATGTTTGTGTGTGATAACATGATTATTGCCTATTTAATAATTTTGTTTTTATGTTTTAATTAGTGTTTGTTCCAAGTAAAGCCTTTGGGATGACTCACAAGATGAGTAGAACTGATACGGTGCAAAAACAGAAACTTTAGCGTCTAGTGCAGAATTTCTCTGATTTTACTGGAAAGTATTTTTGATCTGAATTTTTTAAACATTATTGCTATACAAATTCCTAAGATTTAATTATTTTTCAGAATTTTTAGAGTTACAGAAGTAAAGGTTCTCTACAGATCTTTACAGGTTGTTCTGTTTTAGACAGATTCTGTTTTTTGCTTGCATAGTTTGCTTGTTTTGATGATGCTATGGATTATATCGGGGGGTATAAGCCATGGAGAAGTTAGAATACGTTACCTATTATGCAATAATGAAATATGAATCAATTTATAATAGTACCTAAAGTATTCGATATGTCGCTTATACTAACGGATCTCACGAAGTTTTGTTGAGTTTTGTGTGATTGAAGTTTTCAAGTTTTAGGTGTTATCATGATGGACGAAGGAATAAGCAGAGGCAAGAGCTTAAGCTTGGGGATTCCCAAGGCACCCCAAGGTAATATTCTAGGAAGACTCAAGCGTCTAAGCTTGGGGATGCCCCGGAAGGCATCCCCTCTTTCGTCTCAATCCATCGGTATGTCACTTGGAGCTATATTTTTATTCGTCACATGATATGAGTTTTGCTTGGAGCGTCGTTTGCTTTTGTTTGATTTTATTTTTAGTTTGTCACAATCATAATTTTGCTGGACACACCTATTTGATAGAGACACGCCTTCATCATAATTTATTAAAATACTCTATGTGCTTCACTTATATCTTTTGAGCTTAGCAGTTGCTCTAGTACTTCACTAATATCTTTTTGAGCACGGTGGCGTATAGATTTTGTAGAAATAATTGCACTCTATTTATTCACTTATATTTGTTTGAGAGTTAATAAATAGTGACGGTAATTTTCATGGGTCATAGGACTAGTCAAAAAATAATAGGCATTCAAGGAGTGATAATCAAAGCCATCATGTAGCACATAAAAGAGAAATTGTGGGTTAATGATATTGATGTGGTAATGTGAAAAAGGTGTGAGTGCATCATTGTTGATTCATAGAAGTATCGGTATTAAGAGGTGTTAATTTCCCGTTTGTCTAAATATTAAAAAGGCATGGTAGGGATGTGTGAGCATTTATATTCCTCGTTGAAATCCTAGTGTTGTTTCGGGTCGGAGGCGCGCGATGGTTAACTCCTCCCAACCTCCTCCCTCGGGGCATGCGAGTAGTACTTTGATTTGTGATAAAACTAATAAACCTTTGCAATAAGTATATGAGTTCTTCATGACTAATATGAACCCGTGGACATACGCAATCTCACCACCTCATATTTTGCTAGCCTCTTCGGTACCATGCATTGCCCATTCTCACTTCGAGGATCGGTGCGAACTTCACCGGTGCATCCAAACCCCGTGGCATGATACGCTCTGTCACACATAAGCCTTCTTATATCTTCCTCAAAACAGCAACTATACCTACCTATTATGACATTTCAATAGCCATTCCAAGATATATTGCCATGCAAATTCCACCTTTACATCATATGACTAGTTCATTCATCATCATATTGCTTTGCATGATCATATAAAGCTGACATAGTATTTGTGGCAAAGCCACCTTTCATCATATTTTTGATATATGTCATGCTAGATCATTGCACATCCTGGTACACTGCCAGAGGCATTCATATCGAGTCATATTGTTTCATAGTTCTTCATATCGAGTTTTCATATTGAGTTGTAAGTAAATAAAAGTGTGATGATCATCATTATTAGAGCATTGTCCCAGTGAGGAAATAAAAATGGGGAGGCCAAATGGGCCCACCATAATAAAAAATATAAATTAAAAAGAGAGAAAAAGAGAGAAGGGACTTTCTACTATCCTTTACCACACTTGTGCCTCAAAGTGGCACCTTGTTATTCATATAGAGAGTCTCATGTTATGTCATTTTCATATGCTAGTGGGAATTACCTTTTCAATATTATAAACTTGGCTTGTATATTCCGATGACGGGCTTCCTCAAATGCCCGAGGTCTTCATGAGCAAGCAAGTTGGATGCACACCCCACTTAGCTTTAGTTGAGCTTTCATACACTTATAGCTTTGGTGCATCATTTGCATGGCTATCCCTACTCCATGCATTGACATCTATCGATGGGCATCTCCCAAGCCCGTTGATACACCTAGTTGATGCGAGACTTTCTTCTCCACTTTTTACCCCTTTGATATCTACCACCATATTCTATTGCACCTTTATTCTATGTCCATGGTTCACGCTCATGTATTGCGTGAAGAATAAAAAGTTGATGCATGATGTCTACTACACAACTTTATTATTGTAGACTCGTGTTGGGCCTCCAAGCGCAGAGTTTTGTAGGACAGTAGCAATTTTCCCTCAAGTGGATGACCTACGGTTTATCAATCCGTGGGAGGTGTAGGATGAAGATGGTCTCTCTCAAACAACCCTGCAATCAAATACAAGAAATCTCTTGTGTCCCCAACACACCCAATACAATGGCAAATTGTATAGGTGCACTAGTTCGGCGAAGAGATGGTGATACAAGCGCAATATGGATGGTAGATATAGCTTTTTGTAATCTGGAAATATAAAAACAGCAAGGTAACAATTAGTAAACAATGAGAAAAATGGTATATCAATGCTTGGAAATAAGGAATAGGGTTCATACTTTCACTAGTGCAATCTCTCAACAATGCTAACATAATAGGATCATATGATCATCCCTCAATGTGCAACAAAGAATCACTCCAAAGTTCATATCTAGCGGTGAACATAAGATGAAATTGTTGTAGGTAGTAAAACCACCTCAAAGTTACCCTTTCCGATCAATCTATTGGGCTATTCCTATAGGTGTCACAAACAGCCCTAGAGTTCGTACCAGAATAACACCTAGGATACATATCAATCAACACTAATGTCACCTAGATACTCCAATGTCACCTCAAGTATCCGTGGGTTAACTATTCGACACGCATCAAACAATTTCAGATTCATCATATTCAATCCAACACAAAGAACTTCAAAGAGTACCCCAAGATTTCTATCGGAGAACTTAGTATGAAAACGTTCAATCAACCCCTATGCATAGATTCCCAAGATCACCAGAATCCGCAAGTTGATGCCATAACATATATCAAGTGAATCAATAGAATGCCCCAATGTCACTACGGGTATCCACATGCAAGACATACATCAAGTGTTCTCAAATCCGACATAACAAAATCTCAAAGGGAAAGATTCAATGCATCACAACAAGATAGCAAGGGATAAACACCATATGATCCAACTATATTAACAAAGCCCGTGATACATCAAGATCGTGCCATCTCAAGAACACGAGAGAGAGAGAGAGAGAGATTAAACACATAGCTACTGGTACATACCCTCAGCCCCAAGGGTGAACTACTCCCTTCTCATCATGGCCTCCGCCAGGATGATGAAGATGGCCACCGGATAATGATTTCCCTCTCCGGTAGGGTACTGGAAAGGCTCCAGATGTTTTTTTGTTGATATAAAGAGTTGCGGTGGCAGAGCGGAGAGTCTAGGTTTATTTCTGAAGGTTTCTGTATATATAGGATTTTTCAGCGTTGGAATCACGCCAGCCGGAGCCACGTGGGCCCCACAAGCCATCAGGGCGCGCCAACGAGGGGTTGTCGCGCCCTGTTGCTTGTGGCCCATAGGTGGATCCACTCCAGTGGTCTTTGCTCTAGTATTCCTTATTTTCTCTAGAAAAAATAAAAAAAAAATTTCGGGCAATTCCGAGAACTTTTATTTTCTGCACTGAAACAACACCACGGTAATTCTGCTGAAAACAACGTCAATCCGGGTTAGTTCTAAATAAATCATATAAAGTGCATCAAAACTATATAAAAATATTGTAAGCATAGGCAAATATGGCACGAATACTTCATAAATTATCGATATGTTGTAGACGTATCAATGCACATTGAAAAAGTACGATCCAATTGCGTGACTTGGACACTGTGGTGCTTGACATTTGTATTAATGTGGTGAAGACGGAGCCATGCCTTGCTAATATGATAAAATGAATGGGGGTAAACATTCTTTTAGGATTGTATACTTTGAAAGATTGATGATTTTGTTGCTTGTGCTTATAAATATTACTATGTTAATGTTTGTCAATTCATCGTTTCTCAACGAGCATACATGCAAAAGATTACATTTTGGGTAGCATGTCACATAAAAAATTCTGTTTTTATCATTTACCTACTCGAGGACGAGCAAGAATTAAGCTTGGGGAAGCTGATACGTCTCCAACGTACATACAATTTTTTATTGTTCCATGCTATTATATTATCATTCTAGGATACTTTTTGAGTAATAATTTACCATTTTATGTTATTTTTTAGCACTAACCTATTGACCCAATGCCCAGTGCCAGTTGTTGTTTTCTGTGTGTTTTTTACTTTTTAGGTTTACAGTACCAAACGAAGTCCAATTGCCCCGAAACTTTTTTATGATTTTTCTGGACCAAAAGAAGACCTGGAAGATTCGGGAGAAGATCGGAGGCCGCACGAGGGAGCCACAAGCCAATAGGGCGCGCCCAGGGGGGTCGGCGCACCCTGGTGGCTTGTCCCTCCCTGGTGGCCCTCCTACCCCGTTCTCTAGCCTATAAATTCACATATATTCCAAAACCCCTAGAGGGCATCCCTAAACTCTTTTTCCGCTACCGCAAGTCTCTGTTCTGCCGTGATCCCATCTGGAGCTCCGTTTTGGCACCCTGCTAGAGGGAGGATCGATCACGGAGGGCCTCTTCATCAACCTTGATGCCCTCATGATGATGTGTGAGTAGTTCACCGTAGACCTACGATTCCGTAGTTAGTACCTAGATGGCTATCTCTCTCTCTCTTTTGATCTTCAATACAATGATCATCGCATCTTCCCTTTGATCTATCCGATGTAATTCTTTTGTACCGTGTGTTCTTTTGTATCTGATGAATTGTGGGTTTATGTTCAGATTATTCATGAAAAGATATTGAATACTTGCTGGTATTTTATTTGCATGATTGTTATAGCTTCGTAATCCTCTCTGATTTATTGAAATAGTTTGGCCAACTAGATTGATACTTCTTCGGTGAGAGGGGTGCGTTATTGTGGGTTCAATCTGGCGGTGCTCTATATCCCAGTGAGAGAAAGGGACAAGACACGTCTTTGTATTGTTGCCACTAAGGATAAAACGATGGGGTTAGTTCATATTAATTGAATTCTCTTTGTCTACATCATGTCAATGTTCTCCAAGCATTACTCTGTTTTACTTAATACACTAGATGCATGCTAGATAGGGGTTGATGGGTGGAGTAATAGTAATAGGTGGACGCAGGAGTCGGCCTATTTGCTTATGGACGTGATGCCTATATATGCATGATCATTGTCGTGAATATCACATAACTATGCGCTTTTCTATCAATTTCCCAACAGTAATTTGTTTACGCACCGTATGTTGCCTACATGAGAGATGCCGCTAGGGAAAACTATGGCCCCCGGGTCTATCCACTTATATATTTACAAAACCTATCATTACCTTGCTGCCATTTTTTACTTTTTATTTTATTTTGCAATTTACAATTATCTACTATTATATACACACTTCACTTGCTTGCAAATAACGAGATCAAGGGGATTGACAACCCTCTTGCCGCGTTGGGTGCAAGTGTTTGCTCTTTTGTGTGCAGCCACTGAAGACGGTTGTGGATTCATATTCCTATTGGTTCAATAAACCTTGGTTCTTAACTGAGGGAAATACTTATCTGTATTGTGCTGCAATTACCCGTTCCTCTTCACGGAAAACCCAACGCAGATCACAAGTATCATCTACCTTGATTGAACAAAATGATGATGCTTTATCTCATGAAACAATTTCAACAACAATGCTTATAGAGAAATTTCAATGCTAGACTTTACCCCGGTAATTCCTCTAATAATTATGGAAATACTTATGGAAATTCTTCTACAAATAATAATAGGATATCCTCTGATGTTGAGAACACCATTAAAGAATTTATTAGTTCTCAAAAGATTTTTAATACTATGGTAGAAGAAAACTTGCATAAAGTTGATGATTTGGTTAGAACATGGATAGAATTGGTATTGATGTGGAAACTCTTAAAAATAACACTTTGCCACCCAAGCATGATATTAAGGAAGCTATTAAATCTATCCAAATATCTATTAATGAGAGTAAGGAGAGGACCGCGAGGTTGAGAGCCAAACGAGAATTCTTAGAAAAAGCTCTTCCACCCGGTTTTTACCGTAATCATGATGAAGATCTTAAAATGATTGGTCCTTCTCCTATTGATTCTTTATTTACTAATCACAAAATAGATGATAAAGGGACTGGAGATGAGTCAAGTTTAGCTAGAAGGCGTCCCGTTTATTTGGAGGGTGATGATTCTAAGGATAAAATTGAAAAGGTGGGTTTGGAGAGGTGAAAGTTGTTCCTTGTTGCAATCCATTATTAGTGATGTGCCCACTATCTTGGATTACAAGGACTTTAATTATGAAAGTTGTTCTTTAGTAGAATGTATTTCCTTGTTGCAATAAATTATTAGCTCACCCAATGCTTATGAACAAAATAAGGCTTTTACTAAACATATAGTAGAAGCGATGATAAAAGCTTATGATGAGAAACTTGAACTAGAAGTTTCTATACCTAGAAAATTGCATGATGAATGGGAACCTACTATCAAAATAAAGGTTAGAGAATATCAATAATGCTTTGTGTGACCTTGGTGCTAGTGTTTCAACAATACCTAAATCTCTTTGTGATGTGCTTGGTCTCACCAATACTCAACATTGTTCCCTTAACTTGCATCTTGCGGATTCTACCATTAAGAAACCTTTAGGTAGAATACATGATGTCCTTATTGTTGCAAATAGAAATTATGTGCCTTTATATTTCATTGTGCTTGATATTGAATGCATTCCATGTTGTCCAATTATACTTGGAAGACCTTTCTTATGAACTATAGGTGCCATTATTGATATGAAAGAGGGAGATATAAGATTCCAATTCCCACTAAAGAAAGGGATGGAACACTTCCCTAGGAAGATAATTAAACCACCTTATGAATCTATCATGAGGGCTACTTATGGATTGGGCGTTAAAGATGATAACACTTGATACTATGCATTATGCCTAGCTAGGGGCATAAAATAATAGCGCTTTTTGGGAGGCAACCCAATAGTTATCTTATCTTTCTTACTTTTACTTTCTGTTTGTGTGTGATAACATGATTATTTCATCTGTAATGATTGTATTTTTGTGTTTAAATTAGTGTTTGTGCCAAGTAAAGCCTTTGGAATGACTTGCATGATAAGTAGAATTGATATGGTGCAAAAACAGAAACTTTTGCGTCCAGTGCATAATTTCTATGATTTTACTAGAACGTCTTTTTTATCTGCATTTTTTACACAGTATTGGTATAAAAATTCCACAGGTTTTCCTAAGTTTTAAGAATTTTTCGAATTATAGAAGTATAGTTTCTCTACAGATCATTACGGACTGTTCCGTTTTAGACAGATTCTGTTTTTTGCTTGCATAGTTTGCTTGTTTTGATGATGCTATGGATTGTATCGGGGGATAAAAGCCATGGTGAAATTAGAATACATTACCTATTATACAATAATAAAATATGAATCAATTTATAACAGTACCTAAAGTACTTGATATGTTTATTATACTAACGGATCTCATGAATTTTTGTTGAGTTTTGTGTGCTGAAGTTTTTAAGTTTTGGGTGTTATCACGATGGATGAAGGAATAAGGAGAGGCAAGAGCCTAAGATTGGGGATGCCCAAGGCATCCCAAGTCAAATTCTAGGAATATTCAAGCGTCTAAGCTTGGGGATGCCCCGAAAGGCATCCCCTCTTTCGTCTCAATCCATCGGTATATCACTTGGAGCTATATTTTTATTCATCACGTGATATGAGTTTTGCTTGCAGCGTCGTTTGCTTTTGTTTGTTTTTGCTTTAGTTTGTCAGAATCATTGTTTTCTGTACACACCTATTTAAGAGAGAGACACATTCACCATGATTTTTTAGAATACTCTATGTGTTTCACTTACATCTTTTGAGCTTAGCAGTTGCTCTAGTGCTTCACTTATATCTTTTTGAGCACAGTGGCGTATAGATTTTATAGAAATAATTGCACTCTCATTCTTCACTTATATTTGTTTGAGAGTTAATAAATAGTGACGGTAATTTGCATGGGTTATAAGACTAGTCCAAAAATAATAGGTATTCAAGGAGTGCATAATCAAAACCTTCATGTAGCACATAAAAGAGAAACCGTGGGTTAATGATATTGAGGGTGGTAATGTGAAAGGGTGTGAGTGCATGGTTGTAGGTTTGTAGAAGTATTGATATCAAAAGTTGATAATTTCCCATTTGTTTAAACATTGGTCATGGCATGGTGGGGATGTGTGAGCATTTTTATTCCTCGTTGAAATCCTAGCGTTATTTTGATTCGGAGGCACGCGATGGTTAACTCCTCCCAACCTCCTCCCTAGGGCCATGCGAGTAGTACTTTACTTTGAGAAACCTAATAAAACTTTCCAATAAGTATATGATTTCTTTATGACTAATGTGAATCCATGGACATACGCATTCTCACCTCCTCATATTTTGCAAGCCTCTCCTGTACCGTGCATTGCCAATTCTCACTTCGAGGATCGGTGCGAACTTCGCCGGTGCATCCAAACCCCGCGGCATGATATGCTCTGTTGCACATAATCCTCCTTATATCTTCCTCAAAACAGCCACCATACCTACCTATTATGGCATTTCCATCGCCATTCCGAGATATATTGCCAGCAACTTCCACCGTTGCACCATATGACTAGTACATTCATTGTCATATTGCTTTGCATGATCATGTAGCTGACATAGTATTTTTGGCAAAGCTATCATTCATCATTGTGTACATGTTATGCTAGATCATTGCACATCCTGGTACACTGCCAGAGGCATTCATATTGAGTCATTTTGTTTCATAGTTTTTCATATCGAGTTGTAACTAAAAAAAGTGTGATGATTTTCATTATTAGGGCACTGTCTCGGTGAGGGAAAAAAGAGAGAAAAAGAAAGAAAAAGAAGAAGAAAGAAAAAAAATGGAAAAGAAAGAAAAAATAAAAAATGAGAGAAAATAGAGAAGGGAAAGTGCTACTATCTCTTTTTCCACACTTGTGCTTCAAAGTAGCACCATGCTTTTCATATATAGAGTCTCATGTTTTATCACTTCCATGTGCTAGTGGGATTTTTTTTATTATAGAACTTGGCTTGTATATTCCAATGACGGGCTTCCTCAAATGCCTGAGGTCTTCATGAGCAAGCAAGTTGGATGCACACCCACTTAGCATCAGTTGAGCTTTCATACACTTATAGATCTAGTGCATCCGTGCATGGCAATCCCTACTCCTCGCATTGATATCTATTGATGGGCATCTCCATAGCCCGTTGATACGCCTAGTTGATGTGAGACTTTCTTCTCCATTTGTACCCCTTTGATATATACCACCATACTCTATTCCACCTATATGCTATGTCCAAGGTTCACGCTCATGTATTGCGTGAAACATAAAAAGCTGAAGCGCGTTAAAAAGTATGATCCAATTGCCTGACCTGGACACGGTGGTGATTGACATTTGTATTAATGTGGTGAAGACGAAACCATGCCTTACTAATATGATAAAATAAATGGGGGTAAACATTCTTTGAGATCATGTATTTCGAAAGATTGATGATTGTGTTACTTATGCTTATAAATATTACTATTTTGATGTTTGTTAATTCATCATTTCTCAATGAGCATACATGCAAGAGATTACATGTTGGGTAGCATGTCACATCAAAAATTCCATTTTTATCATTTACCTACTCGAGGACGAGCATGAATTAAGCTTGGGGATGCTGATACGTCTCCAACGTATCTATAATTTTTGATTGTTCCATGCTACAATATTATCATTCTAGGATACTTTTTTGGCATTTATTTGTTGATTCATATTATTTTTGAGCACTAACCTATTAACACAGTGCCAAGTGCCAGTTGTTGTTTTCTGCATGTTTTTGGCTTTTCAGGTTTACAGTACCAAATGAAGTCCAATTGCCCCGAAATTTTTTGATGATTTTTTATGCACCAAAAGAAGACCTGGTAGCTTCGGGAGAAGACCGGAGGCCACACGAGGGCCCCACAAGCTAACAAGGATGCCGAGGGGGTGGCCTCGCCTTGATAGCTTGTGGCCGCCCCCACATCTCATGGCCCGTGCACTGGCCTATAAATTCAAATATATTCCAAAACCCGAGGGGAGCTCCTGAAACACTTTTTTCGCCACTGCAAGTCTCTATTCCGCCGCGATCTCATCTGGAGCCCTTATCCGGTGCCCTGGCACCGGAGGGGGGAACGATCACAGAGGGCCTCTACATCATCCTTGCTGCTCCCATGGTGATGTGTGAGTAGTTCACCATAGACCTACGGGTCCGTAGTTAGTACCTAGATGACCATCTCTCTCTTTGTTCTTCATTGCCAAGATCATCGCGATTCCCGCGGTGATCTATCTTATGTAATCCATCTTTGCGGTGTGTTTATTGGGATCCGATGAATTGTGGGTTTATGTTCAGATTGTTCATGAAAAAGATTTGAGTCTTCTCTAAATTCTTATATGATTCTTATTTGCATGATCATTAGAGCTTCGTAATTCTTTCCGATCTATCGGTTTAGTTTGGCCAACTAGATTGGTTTATCTTCAGTGAGAGGGGTGCATTGTAGTGAGTTCAATATTGCGGTGCTCTATATCCCAGTGACAAAGTAGGGGACAAGACGCGTATTTGTATTACTGCCACTAAGGATAAAACGATGGGGTTTATCCATATTAATTGAGTTTACTTTGTCTACATCATGTCATCATTCTCCAAGCATTACTCTGTTTCACTTAATACTCTAGATGCATGTTGGATAGGTGTCGATGGGTGGAGTAATAGTAGTAGATGCAGGCAGGAGTCGGTCTACTTGTTTATGGACGTGATGCCTATATACACATGATCATTGTCGTGAAAACATATTGCATAACTATGCGCTTTTCTATAAATTGCCCAACAGTAATTTGTTTAACCACCGTATGCTTTCTTCAAGACAGAAGCCTCTAGCAAACACTATGGCCCCGGGTCTATTCACATATATATTTACAAACTCTACTATTTCCTTGCTGCTATTATTTACTTTTTATTTATTTTCCAATTAATATTTATCAACTATCATCTACACTGCTCATTTGCTTGCAAGTAACGAGTTCAAGGGGATTGACAACCCTCTTGCCCGCGTTGGGTGCAAGTGTTTGCTATTTTGTGTGTAGGCGCTGAAGACGGGACTTGTGTGATCCTCCTATTGGTTCGATAACCTTGGTTCTCATTGAGAAATACTTATCTATACTGTGATGCATCATCCCCTCCTATTCGGGGAAAAACCCAACGCACATCACAACTATCACGGCGTCGCGGAAGTTCTAGGTTAACTTCAAGGGTTTTTGGTATTTATAGGATTTTTCGGCGTTGGAATCACGCTAAACGGAGCCACGAGGGGGTCCCAAGCCATTAAGGCGCACCCAGGGGGTGATGGCGCCCTGATGGCTTGGGGGCACCTGGTGGCCCCCCCTCTAGTGGTTCTTCGCTTCAATATTTCTTATTTGTTCGAGAAAAAATCGTCAAAAAGTTTTGGGCGATTCTGAGAACTTTTATTTTCTGCACAAAAACAACACCACGGTAATTATTTTATTCACATGTTAAAGTATAGACCATAAACTTTCTTGAAAACCAACAAATTGTGTTTTCAGTCATCAAACAATTACAATTCATCTTATTTTCAGGAAGGGTCTATGTAAGAGCTTTGATTTAGAAAATTCCACATACTCAACTATCATTTAGTCTTCCATTATTGCTGACACTCAAAGCATATTTTTAGAACAAACAGTTTCAATCAAACACATAGGACGATAGGGGCTTAATGTTTCGCCTCCCAACTTATTTATCTCAGGGATAATGTCAACAATAATGAATCATGGTCACCTATATTCAACGTGATATATGTGCCTGGATCTTTCTCCAACACATGATGCTTGCCAACTAAAGAGTTAATAGATTCGAATAGGGATGAACATCATTGACTCTTGCATAAAAGTAAATACATGAAAGTAAAAGATAGGCCATTCGTAGTGGAAAGCAGAGGTTGCCATGCGCTTTTTATTTTTGTATGTGCAAACTCTTAATGGAAAGGAACGTCACTTTATATTGCCCCTTGTGATAGCAACCTTTATTATGCAGTCTATTGTTTTT
This sequence comes from Elymus sibiricus, assembly GCA_039707655.1. Taxonomy (NCBI): domain Eukaryota; kingdom Viridiplantae; phylum Streptophyta; class Magnoliopsida; order Poales; family Poaceae; genus Elymus; species Elymus sibiricus. Next base: position 131,041,194 of record CM077667.1, read on the forward strand.
ATTTCTTTACCATCACAAGTTCGTACAAAGCTTATTTTCCATTCCAATAAAAGACCATACATGTTTAGGAGCAATTTTTATTGTTTCTTGCACCGATGAAAACTTAATTGAAGGATCTTATTCAATCCATAGGTAGGTATGGTGGACTCTCATGGCAAGAAACTGGGTTTAAGGGTTTTTGGATGCACAAGTAGTATCTCTACTTAGTACGAATTTTTGGCTAGCAAAAGATCCTAAGCAAGCACCACATGTTAGAGCATCCATGACAATATACCTTCTATGTGAATATAAACAAACATAACCATTACATTGTCTTCCTTGTCTAACATCAACTATTTGATCAAGTTTGAAAATAATTAATGGGGGCTCACAATAATAAAAGATGTCCAAGATAGTATATTTATATGTGAAATCTCCCTTCCTTCAATATTCTTTCATGAATTGTTCAAGTTATGATTGTTAACTTTCAATAAATTTTACTGCTTATACTTCTTGTATGTGAAGTCACTACTCCCCATGGGAAAAGCATATGAAGCATATATAATTTCATATTTATGACATTCTATTCATTCAATATTTTCTCTTAGGATATAAGTGAAGCACAAGAGTGAACATCAAACTACTCTCAAAAAGATGTAAGTGAAGATCAATGAGTAGTCAAACAATTAAGTAGCTATGTGAGGACTCTCTCTCAATAAAGAACTTCAGATCTGGGAATTTTATTCAAACAACAAACAAAACAAAAATGCACTCCAAGAATAGCACATATCATGTGGACAAATAAACACTTAGGCTCAACATAGGCTAACCGATATTTGTTGACGAAGAGACGTGGGATGCGTAGCATCCCCAAGCTTATATGCTTGATACTTCTGGTAATATTGACTTGGGGAGCCTTGGGCATCCCCAAGCTTGATATTTTGTATCTCTCTCAATACTCTCATATCCCAGTTTCACCTAAATCTCAAAAACTTCATCCACACACAACTTGAAAAGAACTCGTGAGATAGGTTAGTACACATAAGGGTAAATCAACACTTCATGTACTGCCAAGACAAGTTGCACAATAATTTTCAAACATTAGGTATTGTATACCTTCATTTCCACAATTTATATCTACCAATATAAGCCATTAAAACTCTAGGATAAGTAGATAACAAAACTAAGACAGCAATCTGTCCAAACAGAACAGTTTGTAGCAATTGATTTAAAAAGTGTACTTCTATATCTCCCAAAATTATGAAATTTTATAAAATGATAAATAATTTGTATGAAAGTACAGTGTGAAAATTTCAGAAACTTTCCACGTTCCAGTAAAATACGAAAATTCAAACACTACAACAAAAGTTTATGTTTTTACACAGCACACATCAAACATGCAATTCAAGCATCCTAAAAGGAAATTATTGATACTTTTTATTGAGAAACATGATTATAAATAATATCTAATAGAGAACAACAAAATAAAATTACGCTCCAAGCAAAACACATATTATATGACAAATAATAATATAGCTTCAAGTGAGGTATACCAATAGTGTTGAAGACGAAAGAGGGGATGCCTTCCCGGGCATCCCCAAACTTAGACGCTTGAGTCTCCCTTAGATATTACCTTGGGGGTGTCTTGGGCATCCCCAAGCTTAGTTTTTTGTCGCTCCTTATTCTCCTCATATCGGTATCTCACCCAAAACTTGAAAACTTCAATCACACAAAACTTAACGGAACTTCGTGAGATGGGTTAGTGTAGTAAATATAGATCATTCACTTAGGTACTGTCAAGACAAGATTCATAATTGTTATCACATACCTACTCTATTCTATCATTCTCATAATTTATATCACTAAATATAAGCTATGGGAACACTAAAACAAGCAAACTATGCATACAAAACAGAATCTGTCAAAAACAGAATAGTCTATAGAGATCTGAATTTAAACCATACTTCCCTGTCTCTAACAATTCTGAACAATTAGGCGAACGTAGAGAATTTTCTTAGCAAAACTTTGTCAAAATTTAAGAATTGTTTGACTCTCCAGCAAAAGTTTATGTTTTTGCATAGAATCAAATCAACAAGTATCCACACTATCCCGAAGGCTTTACTTGGCACATTATTTAAATAAAAGACACAAATCATGATTACTACAGTATCTTAATCATGTTCGCACACAAAAATAGAAGGGATAAGCCAACACGCACTTTTCTTTAAAGCCTTTTAGCTAGGCATGATGATTTCAATGATGCTCACATAAAAGTAAAGAATTGAAACACAATGGGAGCATCATGAAGCATATGACAAGCTCATTTAAGTCTAATCCAATTCCTATGCATAGGGATTTTGGAATCAAATAATTTATTGTAGCAAGAATCAACTTGCATAGGAAGGCAAAGCAAGCAAGACTTCAAAACTTTGAACACATAGAGAGGAAACTTTATATTATTGAAATACCTACAAGCATATGTTCCTCCCTCATAATAATTTTTAGTAGCATCATGAAGGAATTAAAAAATATAACTATCACATAAAGCATTATCTTCATGATCCACAAGCATATAAATTTTATTACTATCCACAAGCAAATTTCTTCTCATTCATAGTTGTGGGAGCAAATTCAACAAAATAATTATCATGAGACACTTGATTGACATAACCACATTGAATATTAAAATCATGATGACAAGTTTCATAGTTACTATCGCTCTTAATATCATACATGTCATCACCATAATCATTAGAAATAGGAGGCATGCCATCATTATAATAAATTTGCCCATCAAAACTTGGGGGACTAAAAATATCATCTTCATCAAACATAACATCCCCAAGCTTGTGGCTTTGCATATCATAAGCATCATAGGTATTCATAGAATTCATACTAACAACATTTCTATCATGCTCATCATTCAAGGGTTTAATGCCAAACATTTCATTAAACTCTTCTTCTAACACTTTGGCACAATTTTTTGAACAATCATTTTCACGAAAGACATTATAAAGGTGAAGCATTTGAGCCCACCTCAATTCCATTTTTTCTGTAGTTTTCCTCTATAAAACCAAACTAGTGAAAAACAGGAAACTAAAAGATTTAATTGCAAGATCTAAAGATATACCTTCAAGCACTCACCTCCCCGGCAACAGCGCCAGAAAATAGCTTGATGTCTACTGCGCAACTTTATTCTTGTAGACTTTGTTGGGCCTCCAAGTGCAGAGTTTTGTAGGACAACAACAAATTTCCCTGAAGTGGATGACCTAAGGTTTATCAATCTGTGGAAGGTGTAGGATGAAGATGATCTCTCTCGAACAACCCTACAATCAAATACAAGAAAGCTATTGTGTCCCCAACACACCCAATACAATGGCAAATTGTATAGGTGCACTAGTTCGGCGAAGAGATGGTGATACAAGTGCAATATGGATAGTAGATATAGGTTTTTGTAATCTGAAAATATAAAAACTGCAAGGTAGAAAGTGACAAACAACGAGCAAAAAATTATATAAATGCTTGGAAATAAGGCTTAGGGTTCATACTTTCACTAGTGCAATCTCTCAACAATGCTAACATAATAGAATCATATGATCATCCCTGAATGTGCGACAAAGAATCACACCAAAGTTCATAAGTAGCAGAGAACATAAGATGGAATTGTTGTAGGTAGTAGAACCATCTCAAAGTTATACTTTCCGATCAATCTATTGAGCTATTCCTATAGGTGTCACAAACGGCCCTAGAGTTCGTACTAGAATAATACCATATGATACACATCAATCAACCCTAATGTCACCTATATACTCCAATGTCACCACAAGTATCCATGGGTTAATTATTCGACACGCATCAAACAATTTCAGATTCATCATATTCAATCCAACACAAAGAACTTCAAATAATACCCCAAGATTTCTATCGGAGAAAGTAGGATGAAAACGTGCAATCAACCCATGTGCATAGATCCCCCAAGGTCACCGGAATCCGTAAGTTGATGCCATAACATATGTCAAGTGAATCAATAGAATACCCCATTGTCACCATGGGTATCCACATGCAAGACATACATCAAATGTTCTCAAACCCAAAGCATTCAATCCAGTATAACGGAATTTCGAAGGGAAAGATTCAATTCATCACAACAACGTAACAAGGGAATAACATCATCTGATCCAACTATATTAACAAAGCCCATGATACATCAAGATCATGACATCTCAAGAACACGAGAGAGAGAGAGAGAGAGATCACATAGCTACTGGTACGTACCCTTAACCCCGAAGGTGAACTACTCCCTCCTCGTCATGGAGACCGACGGGATGATGAAGATGGCCTCCGGTGATGATTGCCCCCTCCGACAGGGTGTCGGAACAGGGCTCTGGATGATTTTTCTTGGGTATAGAGGCTTGCGGCGGCACAGCGAAGGTTCTAGGTTAACTTCTGGGGTTTTTGTTATTTATAGGATTTTTTGGCATTGGAATCACGCTAAACGGAGCCACAAGGTGGTCCCAAGCCATCAGGGCGTGCCCAGGGGGTGATGGCACCCTGATGGCTTGGGGGCACCTGGTGGCCCCCCGCCAGTGGTTCTTCGCTCCAATATTTCTTATTTATTCCAAAAAATCTTCAAAAAGTTTCGGGCGATTCTGAGAAATTTTATTTTAATTCTGCTGAAAACATCGTCAGTCCAGGTTAGTTCTAATTAAATCATATAAAGTGCATCAAAACCATATAAAAGTATTGTAAACATAGGTAAATCTGGCATGAATACTTCATAAATCATCGATACGTTGGAGACGTATCACGCAGCCTAGATGGCCGGTAGGGTCGGCGTGCAATACCACACTACCGAAAGCGAAAAGTTGGCCGAGGACGAAGATGTCGCCACAACCAATGCTGCTGTAAAATTACAGACGAACCATCAATCTTGATGATCACATAGCAGGCTCTCAACGAAAGCACCAATGGAGATGTCAAAACCGGCAGACCTCTGGTAGGGTGGCCCGATCTATGAGATCGGATCGAGGGTAACAGGAAACAAAGAACACAAGGCTTTTACCCAGGTTCAGGCCCTCTCGATGGAGGTAAAACCCTACGTCCTGCTCTTGTTGATCTATGATGTAGCGAGTACAGAGTTGATCTACCTCGAGATCGTAAGTTTGTGGTATAAACCCTAGGGGTGATGATGTTGTGTATGGGTATCCTCTACGGGCTAAACCCTACAGTTTATATAGGCACCATGGGTATCTAGGGTTACATAATGTCGGTTACCATCTACAGATTACATACTGAACGAATCATCCTCTTCCTGGAGTGCACGTCAAGTATTTTGGTTGAATCCGATATGCTCACGTCCCTTCAAGGGGCTTCCGAAGTCCTTCCCCTAAGGCGGGCGTCCGGCACAGCCCATGGACTAGACCAGCTCGGCTGGGACCCCCTAGTCCAAGACTCCCTCACCGGGTATCCCATAGAGGGGAATATAGGGCATACCTGAAGTCATTGACGAGGTCCGGCGGGAAGTAGGCATGGCGGCAGTGGATCTCCTCGCGGCAAGCTCGGCCGCTCACCCAGACCGGTGGAATCAACACCTGATTCGCGGAGAGGTGCCAGTTATTGGGTTGTGCACGTCCGTCCACAACAACAGCGTGCCCGTCTCCCAATAGCGCTTGCAAATCTCCACCTTAACATATAGCCGCATGCAAGGAGCGACCATTGGTGGCGAAATGTGGAATGGTGGAGGTGGAGGTAGAGGAGGATGGGTGGAGGAGGAGTGGCTACGGCAGCCGGAGGAAGACCCAGCCTCGTGGTTGTGCTTCCCCTTGCGGCCGGGGATACAATGCCAGCTCATTTCGGGGGCGGCAAGGTGGAGGAGAGGAGTCCGCCGGAGCTAGGGTTTGGCGTGTCGGGCTTCGAGGAGGCAGGAGGGCTCGGAAGTGGAAGTAGTGGACTGACTGGTGCACGACTTCCACATTAACAAGGACGACGACCGGAGAGGCTCGGTGGCTGACAGACTGGCCCGCCCGTACGTGCGTCGTAAATGCGGGTGGTGGTAGGTAGGTGGGCGGCTGCCACGCAGGCCCGAGGCGGACGCGGAGCGGGCGCTTGGGCGTCCGTTCGACGTCCGTCTGGACGCAAACCAGCCGCATGTTTACGCCAGAAATGCAGCGGACCGGACGTCAAACGGACAAAATATGCGAATGCGATCGCTCGTTGGGCCATGTCGTCTGTCCGTTTGGACCAAAACAGATAGACCCGGACAATTTGGGGGTCTACGTTGGAGTTGGCCTAACTACCTTGATTGGCCGCGAGAGGTTCATCACTAATGCGTCTTGGTTGACCCGTCAGTGTTGATTCTTATCACTTATGCCTGGCGAGGCGCTCGTCGGTGATGAGCACTCAGCAGTAATTCGCTCTTGTAGTAGTTTACACTTAATAAGGGCATCTTCAATATTAACCTGCAAATTTCCTCTTGTATCCGTCGCGGTAGGGGGATCAATCCGTGGACACTGATGCCGGAGGCCGCCATCCAATGCTATCTAATATATGTTCGTCAATAATGGGAAATTTCAAATTCAAATTCGTCCAATTTGGACACCGCAACCTCTGCCACGACGTCCAACATGTCGCCCATGGCCACCACGCCCACCGACGGCCATCATCTTCTTGAGCTTCTCCTCCTTTGCGGCCTTCGCTTTGACGAGGCGATTTTATCGTGTAGCCAGCTGATCTTCGGGGCCAGTAGGATGCTCGGATCTTCCCACCTCCATCTCCGACAGGTTCTCCTTCGGTTCCATGCGTCGGCAGCGAAAGGAAGGAGAGGGTTGGAGAAAAGGATGAGAATTGGGTGGAGAGCGGCGGGCGAAGGAAGAAGGGAGTGGCGGATTTTGATGTGGAAACAGTGTCGGTTGCTAGAATAGAGCGGGCTCCGCATTCCTTTTGGGTGGGCCAGAGGGGTCAGAGACCGACGTTTCTCGTGTCCAGACTCCCGCGACCCCTCCCCATAGGTTTAGTTTCAGTTTGCGGGAAAATCATTGTCCAGACTGCGTCGCGGACTGATACATCACCGTGTTGGATGGCTTCCGAGGTCCGGACCGCGTGGTCCGAACAAATGCGGGTGGTTTGAGAGACAGCATTGAAGATGCCCTAACTGAGGTAACTCCGTGTGTCGAAAGGACCTTGGATGGACATAAAATCTTGATTCGGCGAGTAGTGGTCGTGGAGTTATTTGGACGCATCTCCCACAACAATTCATTGACAATATATATGTAAAGGTGTTTACTAGTGTCATGTTTATCCAGATAAAATTATGAGTGCATGTACCCGACTGCAAGTGAACTTTAGCTCTGACATATTTCTTTGTTATTGTCTTTTTAATCAACTCTGTCATCTGGTCTAAAAATTGAAATATTTTGAGATAACAACTTCTTGCATAAATTTCCTTTCCAAAGCATGACTTTCCATGGTTCGATCACCTATAGTTTGTTGGGAAGTCTTTGAGGGTGGAGCAACACGACGGCCACGTGGACCTCTGCTACTTGTGAGTTGCGTTGAAATTTTCCCCGAAGAGGACAGGAGATGCAACACAGTAGAGCTAAGTATTTCCCTCGGTGAAAACCAAGGTTGTCAAACCAATAGGAGAACCAAGCAAACTCTCTTCGACAACACTTACACACACAAAACCAAACACTTGTACCCAACGCGGGCAAGAGGGTTGTCAAGCCCCTTGAACTTGTTAATTGCAAGGATTAAATCTTGATAGAGGTAGATAATGTAAAGGCAATATAAAATAAAAGTAAATAAATTACAAAAAAGTATTTTTAGTGTTTTTGTATTTATGTTTAAGTAGACCCGGGGGTCATAGTGTTCGCTAGAGGCTTCTCTCTTGAAAATAGCATACAGTAGGTAGACAAATTATTGTTGGGCAATTGACAGAACTGCGCATAGTTATGACATGTTATTCACGGCAAAGATTATGTATATAGGCATCACGTCCATAAACAACTAGACCAAACCGATTCTGCATCTACTACTATTACTCCTGCCTGCATCTATGGTATTAAGTTCATGACAAATAGAGTAATGCTTGGAGCAAGGTGACATGATGTAGGCAAAATAAGACAAGCAATATGTTCCGATCCCGTCGTTTTATCCTTAATGGCAACAATAGAAATACGTGTCTTGTCCCCTTCTGTCACTGGGATATAGAGCCCCGCAAGATTGAACCAATTACAACGCACCACTCCCGCTGAAGATAAATTAATCTAGTTGGCCAAACCAAACTGATAGATCGAAGAGAAATATGAAGCTATAACAATCATGCATAATAGAATTCAGAAAAGACTCAATTACTTTCAATGAATAATCTGATCATAAACCCACAATTCATCGAATCTCAACAAACACACCTGCAAAAGAAGATTACATCGGATAGATCACCGCGAGGATCGTGGTGAACATGGTATTGAAGATCAAAGAGAGAGAATAAGCCATCTAGGTACTGGTTATCGACCCATAGGTCTATGGTGGACTACTCATGCATCATCATGGAGGCAGCAAGGTTGATGTAGATGTCCTCCGTGGTCGATTCCCCCTCCGACAGAGTACCCGAAAAGGTGTCCAGATGGCCTCCCGTCGAAACAAAGGCTTGCGGCGGCAGAAAAAGTGTTTCGGGTGGCTCTCTGTTAGTTTCCCGATTTTACAGAATTTATGGAGGTGGAATTAGGTCAGACGGAGCCACGAGGGGACCGCAAGGTAACAGGGCGCGCCTACCCCCTGGGCGTGCCATGTTACCTTGTCGTCTCCTCGCGTCGCTTCCTGACTCCTCCCGAAGCTTCCTCGGTCTCTTTTGTTCGGAAAAAACCGTCAAAAAGTTTCGTAGAGTTTGGACTTCGTTTGGTACAGATTTTCTAGAAAACCAAAAACATGCAAAAAACAGCAATTGGTACTTAGCACTGGGTTAATAAGTTAGCTCCCAAAAATGATATAAAATAGCATATTATTACATTTAAGGTACCCTAGATTGATAATATAAAATAGCATATTATTACATTTAAGGTACCCGGTCTCAGATTCGTAGTACCTGTGCGGCGCTCGAAAGAGAGGTGTGGAACGACGGCGGAGGAGAAGCGGCGTGGAGCGTGGGTGTACCGCTGGAGGTGACAGACTCATTGAGTTCCGACTCGTTGAGTTCCAACATGGGTGTGGTGTGGTGGCCGGGGTGGTGGAGCGGCGGCGAAGGCAAGAGAGAAAAAGGGAAGGAGAGAAAATGGGAGGATGGAGGCGCGGGGTGTGCGAGTGGTTTTGGCGGTGTTTTGTGTGGGTCGGCGGTGTCGGGGTCCTACTTGGCTGCTGTCCGGACTCCCGCAAAGTCCCCCAGTTTGTCTCGGGTTTGCCAAAAAAATGTCTGAACGGCTCGACAGACCGATACAGGCCAGCGTTAGATGGCTAAACACGTGTGAACCATACAGTCCGGACGGTTGCATGCAGTTTGAGGGTCTGCTTTGGAGATGACTTAAGCTACCTAACTGAACTCCTACAAGAAACATGTCAGCACACATCACATAAAAGCTCTGATTCTCCTTCCGCATAGCACATTTTCTATTTTTCTTAATCACCAACTTTGTTTCATCGGTCTTGATCTTGTAATCATGGATTATGTCATCTTACTGAAGCTCTAGCTGCATCTTTGCCTTCTCAACCTTGTTCTTCTCCTCTAGAACCTTCTTCATATCATTCTCAACATTCATATGTTGGAATGAATTTTATTTCTCTAGTTTGCATTGCTCATATAGCCCCCAAAGTTTCAACGATGCTTTCTTTAGTGGAGAGGTCATTCACCATCAACAAACTTTTTGATGCCCACAATATACACCTTCCTTCTACATAGTTAGCAACATTTTTTTGAATAAAATTTTAGCAATCTTCACGGAAACTGAATTTCAGTAGTTCGACCAAACTTCACTTCAAGTTAGGTTCTTTAGCAAGCGTACCCCTTCGCTGCTCACGTGAGACAAGGCGATTAGGGTTTTCATTGCCTCCCACCGTGCAGTCGTCGGGCTGCCTCATGTCCCGTGTCCTTAGGGCCATGGAGGCATGATACGTCACCTATCTATAATTTTTGATTGTTTCATGCTATTATGTTATCAATCTTGTATGCTTTATACGACATTTTTATATCATTTTTGGGACTAACCTATTAACTTAGTGCCCAGCTCCAGTTTTCTATTTTTTGTCCATATCTTTGTTTCACAGAAAAACCATACCAAACTAAGCCCAAGCACGATGAAACTTTACGGTGATTTTTTTGGACCAGAAAAGACCCTAGAAGCTTCAAGGAGAGACCAGACGATGCACGAGAGAGCGACAAGCTCAAGGGGAGCACCCCAGAGGGGGCGTGCCATCCAGGCTTATGAGGCCCACGTGGCTCCGTTTGACCTAAACTCTGACCTATAAATTCCCTAATATTCCAAAAAACATAGCGAGACCCGAAACAATTTTATTGCTGCCACAAGTCTCTATTCTTCCGCGATCCCATCTGGAGGCCTTTTCCGGAGCTCTGCTAGAGGGGAAATCCATCACTAAGGCCATCTTCATCAACCTTTCTGCCTCCATGATGATGTGTGAGTAGTTCCCACGGGACCTACGGGTCCATAGTAGTAGCAAGATGGCTCTTTATTTTTTATGATCTTCAATACAATGATCTCTTCGGAGATATATTGAGTGTAATTCTCGCGGTGCGTTTGTTGGGATCCGATGAATTGTGAGTTCACAATCAGATTATTCATTAAAAATAATTGCATCTTTTCAGATCTATTATGTGTAATTTGATAGCCATGTATGCTTTCCGATTTATAAGTTTTTTTGGCCAACTTAATGAGTAGATCATCAGAGGAAGTGGTGCATAGTAGTGGGTTCAATCTTGCGGTGTCCTTACTCTGTGACAAGAGGGGTTGCAAGGCACGTATTGTATTGTTGCTACTAACGATAAAACGATGGGGTCTGAACATATTGATTGATCTTACCTTGTCTACAGTATGTCATCTTGCTTCAAACATTACTCTATTTGCCATGAACTTCATACTTTGAGATGATCTAGCCCTTTTGGGGTGGAGTAATAGTAGTAGGCGTCAGTAAGTTTAATGGTCTACTTATCACGGACGTAATGCCTATATATGAATTGTGCCATGAAGGATCATAATTATAATTATGCGCTTTCCTATCAATTGCTCAACAATAATTTGTTTACTCGCCGTTACTACGCTCATGAGAGAGATGCCTCTAGTGAACGCTATGGCCCCCGGGTCCACTTTTCCTATTAAATAGTAAAAATAAAATTGCTTGCTATTATTATTTATTATTTACCTATCACTATCATATTTAATCCTTGCAATCATCGGGAACAAGGGGATTGACAACCCTCTTGCCTTCGTTGTGTGCGAGCATTTGCTTTATGTGTGTGCATGTATTGTTAACATTATATGTATGGTGTCTCCTATTGGTTCGATAACCTTGCTTCTCAACTTAGGAAAATACTATCTGCAACTATACTGCTTCATCCTTTCCTCTTCGGGGAAAACCCAATAGCTACACCAAGTAGCAAGGCGCGGTGGATCCCAGTCGTTGCCGGTGGGAGGGCTTCGTTTTTAGACGTTGTTTTAAGTTTTGGTTGAGTTTGTGTCCTGCTAAGGAAGATGAGGTGGTGGTGGCTCCCTGAAGATGGAATAAGTTTCTCCCGCCTAGCCCCTTTTCCGATGAGGCTTCCAGCGTCGTCGGAGGGCGTTTGGAGGTTTGTCTCCGACGGGTCTCGCGGGATTCGGCCGGCATTTTTCTTCGGTTGATCCGCTTGGATCCTATCTTCGCTCGTCTACGTTCATGTGTCTACAGGTTGGATCCTTCCGATCTATGCTTCCGTTCGTCGGCTGCGGTTGTTGTTCCGGTGTGTTGGTCCTCTGGGACCTTAACACTACGACTTTCCGACTGCCTACTACAACAAGGTTTGCCCGACTCCAGTGATGGAGGGGTGATGACAGCGGCACGCCTTCGTCTCGTTCCAGTGCTTGTAGTCGTCGCTAGGTGGTCTATGGAGTTGGATGCAATTTTTTACTTCTAACGTTTTTTGTACTACCTTGATAGTTGATAAATAGATCAAAAGTTTTTCCCGCAAAAAAACTTCACTTCAAGTTTATCATACTTCCAACTCCACAGCCCAGAAAACTTTTGTATTGTTTATCCCAAAAATAGACACCATCTGCACCATTGTCTTGTCTCATGATAAAAGAAAATTTCTCTATTATCCTCGTCCTTGCCAAGGTAATCAGAGTGGCGCAGACTTTAAGGAGCCTAGTGCCGAAGAATTATGACAAAAATGACTTAATTAAACCAAATGCACAGAAATTTCCAAATTTGCAAATCGTAAGCCTTGAACTCACCTCTGGTTCAAGGCAAAAATGACCATCTGAGGTAGAACTCTCGCTCAAGGATACCATGGCGGCGATGACTTGTGACAGCGGATCTCGACAAGATGGTTGGGCGGCACCACTTGATGGTGATCGGAGCTCGGGGGAGGGGGTGTGGTTGAGAGAGACGAGATGGAAGAGAACGGAATCAATTGGTAAAACAACTAGTCACCCCTCAAAAGTAAACGACTAGTCAGGAACTTACGGTATAAGGATGTTTCACTTTTAGACATAATTGCCTGCTTATTCCAGTGTCACCACCCCCCCAAACCCGGTGCTAGGGGTCCAAGTTCACCCCTCAAGTTGGAGTCCGGTGCCCTTGAACGCTGTTTGAGGTTTTGTTTCCTCGCATAATGCTCTGGTTCTCTCTATTTGTGATCGTGGCTGTCATGTGACCAAGAGGAGGTGTAGGGATATCTCAACGAAACATTGCCCTTCGGCACGGTCTGTGGCTCTTTGTTATGACATGGCTAGACGGTGGGAAGCCCTTTGATGATGGCCTTCAAGGTGCTGAATGATCGCAGCACAGACTCTGACTTCTTCTCTATGTCATCTTGACGTCTTCTCTATGTCATCTCGTGGCCTCAGATCTCCTTTCGACTAATCAAAAAATGTTAGTTTCCACTCTTTATAGTTTGCCTAGTGATGATGAGTGCTAAATTCTTGGTGATGATTGCCAGTCGTAGCTAATTTCTGGTTCTTTCCTTGTATTTCCCTGTAACTTCTTGTGCGTGTCAGGTGCTACTTTATGTAGCCATTGTGTTTGTATCACCTTCTCTCCTTTTGCCCGCTGTAGCTGCTTCAAAAGAGAAGTGCAATATACTCTGGAGGTGGAGTTGTATTAAAAGATAGATGAACAACAACACGTCAGTTGAAACAATAGGTCAGTAATACATAAACGCTACAGTTCTCTGCAAGCCAGAGGATACAACAACCCATGGTACCATACTGCATGGTTTCATTTGAGGTGTCCTAGAAACTCGACACACAATTCTGTAAATCTCTAGTATATTGGTGAACCGTAGGCTCGTGCATGCTGAAGGCTGAAGCATCTACCATTTCTAGAAGTACACTACAGAAATGGAACAGAAGTAATGAAAGAATGATAACATATGCTTTCTATTTACGCTGAGACAAGACCAAGGTATCCTGCCAACACAGTTAAGAAGCATGTCATGATGTATGCACCCGCCACAATATAAGGCTCCTTTATGCCCCACAGTCTAAGATAATAATGCGAGGGAAGAATTCTCTGGAAAGATCTGTTTGTACCATGGATGTGCTTCAGAGTCATGCTTAAAGGAACCTGAGACAGAAATGGAACGCGACGGTACATTATGATCTTGCAGGCTGAAATGCCATCATTAGACAAAGAAATATGGTCCATATTGCACTATTTTGTGTTCTTACAAGACTGAAGGATGAAAAAGATTAGCAAACATATAGACACAATGCCTCGTAAAAATAATAATAACTGAAGCTTCTTTATGAAATGTGAATAAACTAGGATAATCAATAAAGGGTCCTGAGCAAAAGATAAGTATGTTTCTATGCGATGTCTCATTGTTCACAAACTGATAGTTCAGTAACAGAGTTATGCATTTCAATTGCCAATAATACAAAAAGGGCCTTCAGTTCAGCTCTTCTTATTTCATTTTCACTCAATGAACTAGCAAATAGGGCTCATGACTCCGGGCCACAAAGGTATAGAGGATAACACGAACTTGAGGGTTTAGGGCTGCAGATCAGAGCAAATGTCGATTATGACTAGATACAGGTTCGCGACAAAAGGTGTAAAGCATATTCACACAATTGACGAAGACAGAATGATCCAGTGATCAACTGCTCAATGTTTAAACACTATCCACTGGAAAGCAAACAAATATCATAATTCAACTCATCCAGTTCACTGCACATGCAAATGCTGTATAACAGTAACTAAAGGGTATCAGCAGTAAGCATATATCATAATTATTGAGGTAAAAGGATAAATACAAACAGTACTATACCTGCAATATTACCACAAGCAGCTCGAGAAAGAAGGTGCTGCATGCAATTAACATAGGGGTGAACATTCCACTACATGCTGCAATTGTAGCAATTGCTCCTCCAAGTGCAAAAGAGCCAACTCGACTCATAACTATTGAGGCTCTATATCTGTTATGTAAGAGGAAGCCGGTGCAAGCACCTGACATGGATGCTCCAAAAACACTCAGCTCTGCAACAATTGTGAATAGTTGGTTCAGACAAGACCTAGCCAGAATCAACAGTTCAACACAAAGTAGAAGACCATGAAGATGAATTCGAAAAAGTCGACAGGATGGTATCCATTTAGGTGACACCTTTGCATCATACCACGGAGAAATTCCGTTCTTATACACCATCCACCCTGAATAATGACTACACATAATATATTTTTCCAAACTTCAAAGACACTGCACTGAACCCTTTTCAGCAAATGGAGCATAGGTCCATGAAAAGCTCCAGAAGAAATTAAATGGGTACAATAAACCATTACATGTGCCACGAGTTAAATAGGTTTGTTGTGATGACATGAGCAAAAGCTAGTATACTACAAGGAATTAATTATGATGTGGGATTGCAACTTTGAGAAAACACGTTAATAGGCAGAAATAACAATGTACCCGAGCAAATTGGAAGAGCGGCAACAGACAATCCAACGAGTGCCAAAGCAGCAACACCACCGGCCAAACCATCAAGACCATCAACCAATGTTACTCCAGTACCCATGGAAAGAGAACATACTGTAGCCAGAACCAGATAAAGTTTCCCCATGAATGCAAGACCAAATGGCGGAGGCAGAGGAACAATGAATTTCCTTCATGAACAAATTCGAGTCAGTAAAGTTGAGACAGTCAACCTGAATATTAAACTGTGATATCAGAGAATTAAGGGTCATATGATGTGCTCAGTCTACCAAGATATGAGGTAGGATTTAGACATCTTCGAAGTATCAGCAAAGCACCATCCACTTTAAAATTAGCATGTAAACGTTGTGAGTAGTTACCGGCGTGAGTTCAACAACCAATACTAGTTGGGTAAGTAGGCGCTAACATAAAGTGACAGCGACAGAAAAAAATGGTGTATGGTCCTTGGGCTGTGAAAATCATTTAGGCAATTAAGAAAGATCTTGCTTTTCTATGAACACCGATTCGAAAGCCAGCCACAATCACAAGAAAGCATAACTGATCAAGCACTAATTCAAACTGGCCTAGCTTCAAGGCACGTGTCAGTTGCAATAATGCTTACATGTTGTATGGTGTTGAAATATTTGCAGAACCCAACCAGATAAAGAAGTAGATCCCAGCAGCAGTCTGCAAGGTATACAAGATTACTTCTATGTTGCATTCAATGTAACATGTAAAGGCATCCTATCATCTAATTTGAGAAAGCATCACTTACCTGAACGAAAAATCTTATCCACTGAGATATTTTACGATTGCGATCCGCGACAAGGTTTGAAATATCGTCAAGTAACCCAACTACTGCAAATACGAGGGTTATTATAGCTGCTCCATTCACTCCACTTGAGTTAGAACCAACATGTCTTCTTGCAACCAAAATACCAATCGGAATGAAGAACAGTCCTCCCATTGCTGGGGTTGGTTTTCCATTGGATGGAAATACAGGCTTCCCTCTCCTCCGGAAATGATGAATCTTCATTCTATCAGCAATGGGTGCAAAAATAAACCCAGCTACTGCGGATAGAACTGCTGATATTAAAAAAGGGCGTGTCAAATAAAATGAGTCCAGAGGTAGCCTAATAATCCACCACGAACACCAGTCGACAAACAAAAGTAGCACTGCTAGGAAAGCAATCAGCCCAACGTTATTCATCAGCCCTTGTTGAGTTCTGGGAATTGATGTAAGAAACTTTAGTCAGAAACTAGCAAACACATTTCTAAAAGCCTATCTGTTCTTATTGGTTCCATAGCCTTTGTGTTCAGTTGACTGTGAAGAATAAGAATTATACATAACCTTACTAGCGCAATATTAATCTGGAAGGTCATCGCATATGCTCTTAATTTATTACCATTACTCCATATTCGCTAAGTGTGTACTATTCCTAGAAAATTACGCACTATACTATAAAACTGCATATTCGTTAAGTGTCGGCTGCTCGCTGGAAAATTATGCAAATACTATGCAATTCGTTGTAATACAATGCTGACACCTGGCCATATTCTTATGATGGTATATGATTTATGGTGGTACACTTGTTTGTATTCCACTTGTGATCTGAAAAGCTAGATAATTTACCTGCTCTTTCTTTGCCCTTTCCCAATGGTCTCGAGCCTATGGGCAGCAATAGTTATCGCACCCTCTGCCCCCTTGAAGCGCCTCTCGGTCATCATCGTTGGCAACTCAACATCCCCAATTTGAGTTAACACAACCTCATCGTCGCTCCAATCACTCTCACTTGAATACAAAACAACACCAAATGCATCATCCTCATCGTCATGATGCACCAGCGAGAAATCCCCCAGATCCTGCACCAAAGTTACTGCAACTGGTAAAATAATCTAATTCGTGGTGTAGCACTGCTATTTGAAGAAGAGAAACGGCACAATACATCATCAAATGATTTGGCGATTTGAATGGAACCACGCCTGCGTGTGGGTCTGGATGGGATGCTTCCGAACTGGGACTCCTGCAGAAGGGACATAGCAGCGAGATCAGTTTCGCCGCACGTCCATCCGGTGAATCGTTTGAACTGAAACGCACAGCGGTATTAGTATACGACTACCGCCTACTGCAACAACAAACGGCCTAACTATTTGGACCTAAGAATCTGAATAAAATGGCAGCTGGTGGATTAGCTCAAGCATGCGAGAGATCACTTGTCGCCACCCAGGTAGTACTACGCTTCGATGAATACGGCGGCAATAACGAGGCGAAAAACCATCTCTACGAGGAATGGGGGCGGAGCGAGAGATCTAGGAGCTCACCTGCACAGCCGAGGTTCGGCGGGAGGACGGCGTCGAGGAGGAACGCACCCGCGGGAGAGGCGGCCGCCGGAGGGATCGCCGGAAGCGCGGGTGGTGGGGTGCGGGGCACGAGTAGTAGGAACAGGAGGCAGCGGAGGAGGAGGAGGAGGGAGATGCCATGGCTGGTACTTCGTCGGCGGGGACAAGGGGGGTAGAAGATGGCCGGAGATCAAGGAGTATTTTCTGACGGCGACCGGAGGAAGGCGACGACTGTTCTTGGAAAGTTGGAATGCGTCGTTGCGAGGTTGGTGTTTGCTGGATGCTTCTTGTCTTGGAGGCCTCGTCCAACCTGGCGGCAATTTTTCTCCCTTGGGGAAGTGGTCGCTTCGCTTCTGTGCGGTGGATCTGGACATCTGCTGCTCTTGTTGAACACTTTGGGAATGTCGAAACACGAAACAAGTTTTTTTTTTTTTTTTTTGAAACCACGAAACAAGTTTTTTGTTCAAGAGAAAAAGGATTTTTTCTAATTATGATAACTTTATTATTTACGATAAGTGCCATCCGTATAGCACGAAGCATTTCGGCTATGACGTTTTTTACAACTAAAGTAGACATCAGTAAAGAAAAAAATAAACTCAAAAAATACTCAAACTTGTCATTCGAAAAGGAATTGCGATGCTTGACAATAAGTTGCCATCCTAGTGTTACTAAACTTGTCATAAAAATGCCATGTGTTTATGCCACGGGTATGACACTTATCAGGGTCCATTATTTAATGGGAGTTGGTGTTTGTATGTCTTTATTTTTTGTTTCGTTAGAGCAACTCTAGCAAATCCGCTAAAACAGTTCGTCTACTATAATGTACGTTGATATAGTGGACGGAACGTTCTTTTCTTTCTGGAACAAATCCGGTATATTCGGCCATCTACTAAACTTTTTTGCGGGATCCCGCAAACTCCGACCCAAGTACGTCGTATTTACGGTTTCTGTTGGGGATATACCCAACAGATAAAACCCGACGACTGGGTAACCCGGCCGATGGCCCGAAATTATAACCTGGTCGAGGTTTTCGTCATCACTAAAGCCCATAAGGCCCAGACTAGAAGGCCTTGGGAGCAATGGGCCTACCCTGATGTGGCACGGGAAGAAGACCCAGCCCAAGAGCACCGGCTTACGGGAGGTCCAGTCAAGAGGAAGACCCGGCGTATGGATGCCGGCTTATGGTAGGACTCCTATGAGATAGAGTTTCTCTTTGTTTGGAAGTCACGGAAGGTACTAGGTTTGGGATAGGTTCCAGTTACGAATAAGACCAGAAATCTATTGTAGACCGGGGACCTAGCCTGTTATATAAAGGGGATCCTTAGGCGTCGGAGGACAGTTTAGAATATCTCGAGTCATTGGTAGCAAGAGTAATATCTTGTAATCGAGATCATCCTCATCAATAGCAGTCAAGCAAGAGTAGATTTTTATTTCCATCGTGAAGGGCCGAACCTGGGTAAACTCGCGTCTCTTTTTTCCGATCAACCCCATTCAAGTCATCACATAGAAGTGATGGCCTCACAACTTAGTTCTCTCACGAGGACATCTTCTGGGATAAAACCACGACAGTTGGCGCCCACCATGGGGCCAGCGCACGGTGGTGTTGAGTTCTTGAAGGGAGCCTTCCAGGGATCAAGAAGTACACGATCGGCCGGATGACGAAGAGTCGACGTGGGAAGCTCTACATCGACGACGCTGGCTGGGGCCCCGAGGCCGACTCCCTCGAGTCGGGATACCGGGTCCCCTTCGGCCAGATCCACGTCTTCATCGGTGTCTTCGGTAGATCTGAGATGGATCCGGCTATCACGGCCGACTCTGTTGAGTCTGCGCGTCGGATCAAAGCCGGCCACGAGAGCACTTTTGTCGGTTTCGTTGGCGGAGTCGCACAGGAATCTGAGCCGACCGTCGATTCTGTGACCGGAGGTGACACACTTATCAACTCGGATGACGAGTCTTCCGTCGGAGATATCGTGTCAATTCTCCCACTCTTTGGCGAAAGGTTGGGAGGTTATTCTGATGACGAGACCTATTCGGAGTCCTCCGAATCAACTCAATATGCGACAGTTTACGTGGTTGGTGGTCAGAACTAGTCTCAATACAATGCATAGGGGTGCATGGTCACGGATCCTTCCATCAGCCGGAACCAAGCCGGGATCACGCCGGTTCAACTGACCAGCGCTATGAGCGCAGCCGCGGCCGCACTGGCGGCGGCCGACTCTAGAAAAACAGGGGCTCGGGCCTTAACAGAGATGGTGGCTACTCTTGGAACACTCCTAGCGGATCTAGTCACTCCGGAGAATGCAGACGCACGGAAAGCAGAGATCATGAACAGTTGGCCAAGATTCAGGAGTATATCAGTATCGAGAACGCACGCCTAGCTGAAGCCCGGACCGAGGTCCTCAAGGAAGCAAAGCGGGTGGAGCCAGAAGTAATTCACCTTGGTTTCTGTCAAAACGAGGCTTCTACAGTCCATCAGAGGAGGCATCAAAGTCCGCTCCCGACATCATTAGAGCCGGCTGTTGGGGAACGTTGCATGGGAAACAAAAATTTTCCTACGCACACACAAGATCTATCCATGGTGATGAAGATCTACGAGAGGGAGAGTGAATCTACATACCCTTGTAGATCGCTAAGCGGAAGCGTTTAAGAAACGCGGTTGATGTAGTCGAACGTCTCCGCGATCCAAATCGCAAGTCGTCCCTCGATCCGATCACGAACTAGCGCCGAACGGACGGCACCTCCGCGTTCAACACACGTACGGCTTGATGACGCCTTCACCTCCTCGATCCAGCGAGCGATGATGAAGTAGTGGTTGAGTTCCAGCAGCACGACGGCGTGGTGATGGTGGTGAGGAACAATCTCTGCAGGGCTACGCCAAGCGCTACGGAGATTATGACGGAGGAACTAGAGGGTTAGGGTTGCCGCACACGGCTTGGGGAAATCTTGATGTGTCCCGTGTGCTAGCCCTGCCCCTCTATTTATATGTTGAGCCTTGGGGTCTAAACTTGGAGTAAAAGCCTCCTCCAGGTCGGTTTTGCCCGCACAAGGTCGGTTTGGTTCGCAGGGAAAGAGTCCAACTCGGATCCCTGCCGAACCGTGCACAGCCGCGCACAAGCGGTAGTACCGCTTGAGCGGTAGTACCGCTTCACACAAGCGGTAGTACCGCTTGGGCGGTAGTACCGCTTCATACAAGCGGTAGTACCGCTCGGGCGGTAGTACCGCTTCACCAAGCGGTAGTACCGCTTACGCGGCAGCAAAACTACTTTTTGCACTTTCCGATACCTCGTGAGTTTTATCCCTTTGGCCCATATAAAGTGTTGCTGTTTCCGAACACTTTGGTAAACATCCGGAACCCCTTCCGGTGAATTTCGGAACCCTTCCGGAGATCAAAACACTATTATCACATATATCAATCTTTACCTCCGGACTATTCCGGAGATCCTCGTCATGTCCGGGATCTTATCCGGGACTCCGAACAACCTTCGGTCACCAACAAAATAACTCAACTATACTAATCGTCACCAAACGTTAAGTGTGTAGACCCTGCGGGTTCGAGAACTATGTAGACATGACCGAGACACCTCTACGATCAATAACCAATAGCGGGACCTAGATGCCCATATTGGCTCCTACATATTCTACGAAGATCTTTATCGGTCGAACCACTATGTCAAGGATTCAGTTAATCCCGTATGCTGTTCCCTTTGTTCTTCGGTATGTTACTTGCCCGAGATTCGATCGTCGGTATCTCTATACCTAGTTCAATCTCGTTACCGGCAAGTCTCTTTACTCGTTCCGTAATACAAGATCTCGTGGCTAACACTTTAGTCACATTGCTTGCAAGGCTCATTGTGATGTTGTATTACCGAGTGGGCCCTGAGATACCTCTCCGTCACACGGAGTAACAAATCCCAGTCTTGATCCATGCCAACCCAACAGACACCCTCGGAGATACCTGTAGAGCACCTTTATAGTCACCCAGTTACGTTGCGACGTTTGATACACACAAGGTATTCCTCCGGTGTCAGTGAGTTGCATGATCTCATGGTCAAAGGAACAGATACTTGACATGCAGAAAACAATAGCAATAAACTGACACGATCAAATGCTACGTTTACAGTTTGGGTCTTGTCCATCACATCATTCTCCTAATGATGTGATCCCGTTATCAAATGACATCTCATGTCAATGGCTAGGAAACCTTAACCATCTTTGATCAACGAGCTAGTCAACTAGAGGCTTACTAGGGACACAGTGTTGTCTATGTACCCACACATGTATTTGAGTTTCCAATCAATACAATTATAGCATGGATAATAAACGATTATCATGAACAAGGAAATATAATAATAACTAATTTATTATTGCCTCTAGGGCATATTTCCAACAGCCTCCCACTTGCACTAGAGTCAATAATCCAGTTCACATCACTATGTGATTTACATTGTAATGAATCGAACACCCATGCAGTTCTGGTGTTGTTCATGTTTAGCCCTTGGAAGAGGTTTAGTCATCGGATCTGCAACATTCAGATCCATGTGTACTTTGCAAATATTTATGTCGTCGTCCTTGATGTAATCGCGGATGGAATTGAAACGTCGCTTAATGTGTCTGGTCCTCTTGTGAAATCTTGGTTCCTTGGCTAGAGCAATGGCACCAGTATTATCACAAAACAGAGTCATTGGGTTAAGTGCACTAGGCACTACTCCAAAATCTGTCATGAACTCCTTCATCCAGACACCTTCCTTCGCCGCCTCTGAGGCAGCGATGTACTCCGCTTCGCATGTAGAATCTGCTACCACGCTTTGCTTGGAACTGCACCAGCTAACCGCACCCCCATTAAGAATAAACACGTATCCGGTTTGAGACTTAGAGTCATCCGGATCAGTGTCAAAGCTTGCATCGACGTAACCCTTTACGACGAGCTCTTGATCACCTCCATAAACGAGAAACATATCCTTAGTCCTTTTCAGGTACTTCAGGATATTCTTGACCGCCGTCCAGTGTTCCATTCCTGGATCACCTTGAAACCTTCCGACCATACTTATGGCAAGGCTGACATCGGGTCTTGTGCACAGCATTGCATACATGATAGAGCCTATGGCCGAAGCATAGGGGATGACACTCATCTTTTCTCTATCTTCTGCAGTCACTGGGCATTGAGTCTTACTCAACTTCACACCTTGCAATACAGGCAAGAACCCCTTCTTGGACTGATCCATTTTGAACTTCTTCAAAACTTTGTCAAGGTATGTGCTTTGTGAAAGTCCTATTAAGCGTCTCGATCTATCTCTATAGATCTTGATGCCTAATATGAAAGCAGCTTCTCCTAGGTCCTTCATTGAAAAACTCTTGTTCAAATATTCCTTTACGCTTTCCAGCATTTCTATATTGTTTCCAATCAGTAATATGTCTTCCACATATAATATTAGAAACGCTATAGAGCTCCCACTCACTTTCTTGTAAATACAAGCTTCTCCGTAAACTTGTATAAACTCGAACGCTTTGATCACCTCATCAAAACGAAGATTCCAACTCCGAGATGCTTGCACCAGTCCATAAATGGATCGCTGGAGTTTGCAAACTTTGTCAGCATTCTCTGGATCAACAAAACCTTCTGGTTGCATCATATACAACTCTTCCTTAAGGAAACCGTTAAGGAACGCTGTTTTGACATCCATCTGCCAAATTTCATAATCGAAAAAGGCAGCTATTGCTAACATGATTCTGACGGACTTAAGCATCGCTACGGGTGAGAAGGTCTCATCGTAGTCAACTCCTTGAACTTGTGAAAAACCCTTTGCCACAAGTCGAGCTTTATAGACGGTGACATTACCGTCCGCGTCCGTCTTCCTCTTAAAGATCCATTTGTTCTGAATGGCTTTACGCCCTTCAGGTAATACTTCCAAAGTCCACACTTTGTTTTCATACATGGATCCCATCTCGGATTTCATGGCCTCTAACCACTTCTCGGAATCCGGGCCCATCATCGCTTCTCCATAGCTCGTAGGTTCATCGTTGTCTAACAACATGACCTCTAAGACAGGGTTGCCGTACCACTCAGGAGCAGTACGCGTCCTTGTCGACCAACGAGGTTCGATAGCAACTTGATCCAAAGCTTCATGATCATCATCATTAACTTCCTCTTCAGCTAATGTAGGCTCCACAGAAACAACTTTCTGCGTTGCGCTACTCTCAGGTTGAAGTAAAGGTTCAACAACCTCATCAAGTTCTATCTTCCTCCCACTCAATTCTTTCGAGAGAAACTCTTTCTCAAGAAATGTTCCGTTTTTAGCGACAAACACTTTGCCTTCGGATCTGAGGTAGAAGGTATACCCAACTGTCTCTTTTGGGTATCCTATGAAGACGCATTTCTCCGCTTTGGGTTCCAGCTTTTCAGGCTGAAGCTTTTTGACATAAGCATCACATCCCCAAACTTTAAGAAACGACAGCTTTGGCTTCTTGCCAAACCAAAGTTCATATGGCGTCGTCTCAACGGATTTCGATGGTGCCCTATTTAAAGTGAATGCAGCTGTCTCTAATGCATAACCCCAAAATGATAGTGGCAAATCGGCAAGAGACATCATAGATCGCACCATATCCAATAAGGTTCGATTACGACGTTCGGACACACCATTACGCTGTGGTGTTCCAGGCGGTGTCAATTGTGAAACAATTCCACACTGTCTTAAGTGACTGCCAAACTCATAACTCAGATATTCTCCTCCTCGATCAGATCGTAGGAATTTAATTTTCTTGTTACGATGATTCTCAACTTCACTCTGAAATTGTTTGAACTTTTCAAATGTTTCAGACTTGTGTTTCATTAAGTAAATATACCCATATCTACTTAAGTCATCAGTGAAGGTGAGAAAATAACGATAACCACCGCGCGCCTCAATACTCATCGGACCGCACACATCAGTATGTATGATTTCCAACAAGTCACTTGCCCGTTCCATTGTTCCAGAGAACGGCGTTTTAGTCATCTTGCCCATGAGGCATGGCTCACATGTGTCAAGTGATTCAAAATCAAGTGACTCCAAAAGTCCATCAGCATGGAGCTTCCTCATGCGTTTTACGCCAATATGACCTAAACGGCAGTGCCACAAGAAAGTGGTATTATCATTATCAATTCTACATCTTTTGGCATCAATGTTATGAACATGTGTATCATTACTATCGAGATTCAATAAGAATAAACCCCTCACATTGGGTGCATGACCATAAAAGATATTACTCATATAAATAGAACAACCATTATTCTCTGATTTAAATGAGTAACCGTCTCGCAATAAACAAGATCCAGATATAATGTTCATGCTTAACGCAGGCACCAAATAACACTTATTTAGGTTCATCACTAATCCCGACGGTAATCGAAGAGCGAGCGTGCCGACGGCGATCACATCAACCTTGGAACCATTTCCCACGCGCATCGTTACTTCGTCCTTTGCCAGCCTCCGTCTATTCCGTAGTTCCTGTTTAGAGTTGCAAATATGAGCAACCGCACCGGTATCAAATACCCAGGCACTACAACGAGAGTTGGTAAGGTACACATCAATAACATGTATATCATATATACCTTGTTTGTTGTTGGCCGCCTTCTTGTCAGCCAAATACTTGGGGCAATTCCGCTTCCAGTGTCCAGTTCCCTTGCAATGAAAACACACAGTTTCTGGTTTGGGTCCAGCCTTGGGTTTGTTCACGAGAGGAGCAACTGCTTTGCCACTCTTCTTGGAGTTACCCTTCTTACCCTTGCCATTTTTCTTGAAACTAGTGGTTTTATTGACCATCAACACTTGATGCTCCTTCTGAATTTCAGACTCAGCGACTTTCAGCATCGCAAACAGCTCGGCGACTGACTTGTTCATCCCGTGCATGTTATAGTTCAACACGAAGCTCTTGTAGCTAGGTGGCAATGATTGAAGAACTCTGTCAGTGATAGCCTCTGGCGGAAGGGGCATCCCTAACTCAGCCAGACGGGTGGAGTACCCAGACATTCTGAGCACGTGATCACTGATAGACCCGTTCTCCTCCATCTTGCAAGCATAGAACTTATCGGAGATCTCATATCTCTCGATCCGGGCATTCTTCTGAAAGATAAACTTCAACTCCTGGAACATCTCATATGCTCCATGACGTTCAAAACGTCTTTGAAGTCCCGGTTCTAAGCCATACAACATTGCACATTGAACTATTGAGTAATCATCAGAATGAGCCTGCCAGGCGTTCACAACGTCTAGAGACTCAACTGGAGCGGGTGGATCACCAAGCGGTGCATCAAGGACATAAGCCTTCTGGGAAGCCGTAAGGATAATCCTTAGATTACGGGCCCAGTCCACAAAGTTACTTCCATCATCTTTCAACTTAGCTTTCTCTAGGAACGCATTAAAATTCAGGGGTGCTACTGCGCGAGCCATGATCTACAACATAAATATAGCAAAGACAACTTAGACTATTGTTCTAGATAATGAGTTTAGTTAATCATATTACTTAAAAAACTCCCACTCAAATTGACATCCCTCCGGTCATTCGAGTGTAACATGATCCAAATCCACCAACTCAAGTCCGATCATCACGTGAGTCGAGGTGGTTTCAATGGTGAACATCTTCATGTTGATCATATCTACTATATGACTCATGTTCGACCTTTCGGTCTCTTGTGTTCCGAGGCCATGTCTGTACATGCTAGGCTCGTCAAGTTTAACCCAAGTGTTCCGCGTGTGCAACATGGCTTGCACCCGTTGTATGTGAACGTGGAGTCTATCACACCCGATCATCACGGCGTGTCTCGAAACGACGAACTTTCGCAACGGTGCACACTCGGGGAGAACACAATTTATCTTGAAATTTAAGTGAGGGATCACCTTATAATGCTACCGTCGTCCTAAGCAAAATAAGATGCATAAAAGGATTAACATCACATGCAAATCATAAGTGACATGATATGGCCATGAACTTGTGCTTTTGATCTCCATCTCCAAAGCACCGGCATGATCTCCATCGTCACCGGCATGACACCATGATCTCCATCATCTTGATCTCCATCAACGTGTCGCCATAAGGTTGTCGCGCCTACTGTTGCTTCCACGACTATTGCTAACGTTTAGCGATAAAGTAAAGCATTACATAGCGCTTAATGATTGACACGCAGGTCATACAATAATTAAAGACAACTCTATGGCTCCTGCCAGTTGCCGTATTCATCGACATGCAAGTCGTGATATTCTATACAAAACATGATCATCTCATACATCACATATATCTCATCATGTAATTGGCCATATCATATCACATCATACCCTGCAAAAACAAGTTAGACGTCCTCTAATTGTTGTTGCAAATTTTACGTGGCTGCTACGGGTTTGCAAGAACCGTTCTTACCTACGCAAAATCACAACGTGGTGTAGTGATTGCTTTTTGATCTTCTAAAAGAACCCTCTTCATTGAAATCGATTCAACTAAAGTGAGAGAGACAGACACCCGCTAGCCATCTTTATGCAACGAAGTTACATGTTAGTTGAAGGAACCTGTCTCGCGTAAGTGTACGCGTAATGTCGGTCCGGGCCGCTTCATCTCACAGTACCGCCGAATCAAATATCAACTAGTAACGGCAAGCAATATGTATACACCCACGCCCACAACTCGTTTGTGTTCTACTCGAGATCTCATCTACGCATAGACCTGACTCATGATGCCACTGTTGGGGAACGTTGCATGGGAAACAAAAATTTTCCTACGCACACACAAGATCTATCCATGATGATGAAGATCTACGAGAGGGAGAGTGAATCTACATACCCTTGTAGATCGCTAAGCGGAAGCGTTTAAGAAACGCGGTTGATGTAGTCGAACGTCTCCGCGATCCAAATCGCAAGTCGTCCCTCGATCCGATCACGAACTAGCGCCGAACGGACGGCACCTCCGCGTTCAACACACGTACGGCTTGATGACGCCTTCACCTCCTCGATCCAGCGAGCGATGATGAAGTAGTGGTTGAGTTCCAGCAGCACGACGGCGTGGTGATGGTGGTGAGGAACAATCTCTGCAGGGCTTCGCCAAGCACTACGGAGATTATGACGGAGGAACTAGAGGGTTAGGGTTGCCGCACACGGCTTGGGGAAATCTTGATGTGTCCCGTGTGCTAGCCCTGCCCCTCTATTTATATGTTGAGCCTTGGGGTCTAAACTTGGAGTAAAAGCCTCCTCCGGGTCGGTTTTGCCCGCACAAGGTCGGTTTGGCCCGCAGGGAAAGAGTCCAACTCGGATCCCTGCCGAACCGTGCACAGCCGCGCACAAGCGGTAGTACCGCTTCACACAAGCGGTAGTACCGCTTCACACAAGCGGTAGTACCGCTTGGGCGGTAGTACCGCTTCATACAAGCGGTAGTACCGCTCGGGCGGTAGTACCGCTTCACCAAGCGGTAGTACCGCTTACGCGGCAGCAAAACTACTTTTTGCACTTTCCGATACCTCGTGAGTTTTATCCCTTTGGCCCATATAAAGTGTTGCTGTTTCCGAACACTTCGGTAAACATCCGGAACCCCTTCCGGTGAATTCCGGAACCCTTCCGGAGATCAAAACACTATTATCACATATATCAATCTTTACCTCCGGACTATTCCGGAGATCCTCGTCATGTCCGGGATCTTATCCGGGACTCCGAACAACCTTCGGTCACCAACAAAATAACTCAACTATACTAATCGTCACCAAACGTTAAGTGTGTAGACCCTGCGGGTTCGAGAACTATGTAGACATGACCGAGACACCTCTACGATCAATAACCAATAGCGGGACCTAGATGCCCATATTGGCTCCTACATATTCTACGAAGATCTTTATCGGTCGAACCACTATGTCAAGGATTCAGTTAATCCCGTATGCTGTTCCCTTTGTTCTTCGGTATGTTACTTGCCCGAGATTCGATCGTCGGTATCTCTATACCTAGTTCAATCTCGTTACCGGCAAGTCTCTTTACTCGTTCCGTAATACAAGATCTCGTGGCTAACACTTTAGTCACATTGCTTGCAAGGCTCATTGTGATGTTGTATTACCGAGTGGGCCCTGAGATACCTCTCCGTCACACGGAGTAACAAATCCCAGTCTTGATCCATGCCAACCCAACAGACACCCTCGGAGATACCTGTAGAGCACCTTTATAGTCACCCAGTTACGTTGCGACGTTTGATACACACAAGGTATTCCTCCGGTGTCAGTGAGTTGCATGATCTCATGGTCAAAGGAACAGATACTTGACATGCAGAAAACAATAGCAATAAACTGACAAGATCAAATGCTACGTTTACAGTTTGGGTCTTGTCCATCACATCATTCTCCTAATGATGTGATCCCGTTATCAAATGACATCTCATGTCAATGGCTAGGAAACCTTAACCATCTTTGATCAACGAGCTAGTCAACTAGAGGCTTACTAGGGACACAGTGTTGTCTATGTACCCACACATGTATTTGAGTTTCCAATCAATACAATTATAGCATGGATAATAAACGATTATCATGAACAAGGAAATATAATAATAACTAATTTATTATTGCCTCTAGGGCATATTTCCAACACCGGCAAGGATGGGTGGGGGAAGGGATACCTCAATGAAGCCTCCAGGGAGTAGTTCGACGCCGCGGCGTCGTCATCGTTGTGGCCGTCGCCGTCGGCCAATGTTTTCCCCTGGTCCCTAAAGCCCCACCACCCGGATCCGGCAAGCAAGACCGAACCGGAGGCCAAATTGAGCGGGAGAGGATGAAGAAGATGATGATGGTGTTGTTCGGCTAAGATCCAAATTGAGCACCAACCACCGGATCCCGTTTGCCCAAGCAAGCCGAGGAAGGCTGGCCATGCACCAGCAGCCGCCGACCGCTGCAGGGCCGGTGCTGCCCACCTCGACCGGGGTTGCTACCCCGGCTCGCCAAGCCTTCCGCGCGAGGCAGAAGCAGCTAGCCTCGCTGCCACCTTCCTCGGCTCCACACGGGCTTGCCGACGGGTGTCTCCGGTGGCGGCGAGGACTGTAAGGAATGAGGAAGAGGCCCGCGGCGGCTGCCTAGGGTTGGGATCCGCCCGAGTCGCCCTAAGCCCTCCGCATTTTTTCTTTAATTTTGTACCTATTTTAGTTTCCTGTTCATCTCGGGTGCATTTGATCTCATGAGCCGAAGATCACTTTCGCTTAACAAAGTATTTGAACACTCCTACATGAAGCTACTTCATTAAATTGCAAAAATAACAAATCTTACAATTTAGGTATGACAAAAGGAGCGAGCAGCTAAAGCACAATGTACATCTTATACTTGCACCGCAAAGAGCACACTGAGAGCCATGATCAGGCCAGCTCCCAGACTGGCTAGATTCAGAGTAGAATCTGAAGTACTAGTACTCGCCTCGTCATCCGAAGCACTGCTATCCGACGGCGTGGAGACGTTCTTTGGGTGGCTGAAGTCGAAGACCGGCGCCCTGTCCGCGCTGTCGGGTCCGGCTGCTGGCCCTGGCGCGTCGGCCACCGGCGGCCTGAGGTCCGGCGGGAGGCCTTGGCCGTGTGCGACCGCTATGGCGAAGCGCTGGCCGTTCTCGCACTGCTCGCCGTCGTAGTTCCCGGAGAAGAAGTACGTGTTGCCCTCCTTGAGCAGTGGCACGGCGGCGGTGACGGCATCCTTGCTGAACTCCGGCGCGGCGGCAGACCAATCGACGGTGTCGTCGAGGCCGGAGTCGTCGTAGTCGCAGCTCTTGTACAGGGTCTCGTTCCGTGTCTGCACCACCGAGTGATTTTTGTCCGTGTTGAATACTGCATCAGGGACAAGCGAAACGGTTAATTTACGATTATCAGTTTTTATAAAACTCAGTCGACTAAAGTTTGGTAATGTCTCAGTCGATGATATACTTGTGAGATTTTACATTAAGATATGTGCAATTTTTTCTATTTAGATTTTTCCTTTCTTTCATTTTACTCCTTCCGTCTCATAATATAAGAGTGTTTTTTATATTATTATAGCGTCAAAAACGTTCTTATATTATGAGACGGAGGGAGATGTTATGTCACTTGGCTAACATTTGCTAGGCATATATTTACGGATAAGATTTGCCGGGTGACGTGGAGGTCTATGGTTGAATACTGCATCCCGGATCGACATGGTAGCACTGACTGGAAATCATGGGGCTAATCTAAAATTCAGTGGAATTAGTGAGAGTGAGACCCGTACGTCCATGAATTTGGAGATGTACGTCTCAGTCCATAGGTTTAGCATATTTTTGCATTGTAATCTCCTAACGTGAAAGAAGGAGCGTCGGCTCGATCGCGCGCATGAGAAGGGAAGGAGGTCGTGATAGTACTTGATAATGGCCAACGGTTGCTGTAAAAAGATGAATGATCAATGATTGACAACAGATCTACATCGTCGTTATTTCTATAACTGCTCGTGATTGACAAAGCGTCCAAGGAAATGGAGCATGTAGCACCTTTCACCCACGAGCTAGCCATGTGCACATACAGGGAAACCAATGGAGGAGAAACGTACTAGCTGCTTTCGATACCTAGGGGCCACCCTACGCATCGAGAAGAGCGGACGAGTCTCACAAGCTGACTGAACTTGGCAAAGCAAAACTAGAAACCTCATTGACGATGCGTACAACGTAATCAAAGAGCGATGGATGGATGGATGCAGAGCATGCAACTGTATGTAGTATATACTCACTGAGGAAATCTCCGAGGGTGAAGTTGTAGCCCTCGGCCCACGCCTGGTAGTCGACCGCGAGGCCGTCGTACCAGCCCTTGTCGTCGCCGACGGTGTAGTTCTTGTACGCGTCCACGGCGGCGCGCGGGTTAGCGGCGCCCAGGACGGCCACCGCCACGGCGACCGCGAGGACGCGCCGGCCGCAAAGCTGCAGCATCGCGCGCGACTCGAGTGGCCGTAAGAGAACCGACGATGAGAAGCTACGGCCGTCGTTGCGCGGCGGAGAGATGCTCTTGCGACGGCCGACAGTGCGCCGTGGGCTGGCTAGCTGCGCGTATATCTTTTGGGAGTTGGGAGCTGGGAACTTTATAGCTAGACTAGACTAGAGCACGTACTGATGGAGTGGTGAGGAGGGGAAGCATATATTTTCGTGGTGTGCTGGCGCGGTAGCATGGTGTGTCGGCAGCGAGGCGGTTGCTTTGCGTCCATCTCGTGGGCATGTGAGACTGATGAATGGCGATGAAGACGGATCTCCGTTTCTGTTGCGGCGTCCTGTCACCGGACCCGATGCGCTCCAGCCGGCCAGCTCCCCGTCTTCTTCAATTCATTCATCACACGTATAACTATAGTGTTCGTCTATGACGCGTGTAGCCAAAAAGAAGAATAAAATTTGAGACGAACGAACAAAGGTTGGCATCAGCACAGGCTTGACAGGCAGCTGTAGTTGTCTGATTATACAGTGCTCCGTCTTTTAGTGCATGTCCTAATAATTATATAGTACAATATCTTTAGGAGTACAACTAACATGGAGTAACATGTACCAAATGATTGCCGGTTCTTGTGAGTGACCAAGTGCTTTCTGTTGATAGGCCAATCGGTCTAGCTCCAGGTGGCGTATCAGACTTCACCACTAGTATATTATGTTTTGATGAAGATAAAAAAAAAAGGGAGGATAGATGGCTGGACTTTGCCAGCTAAACATAAAGGTTTTATATGGCTTAAGATTTTCTGTGATTGTTCAACTAAGGGCCGGTTGATGCCGATACTCCATCTGCCATATCGGCTATTCAACTAGCATGTCTTAAAAAAAAACTAGCAAATGTCCATGGCAACATTTATCCTATCGAAATTGATAGGCTTGATTTTTTTAACAAGGAAAAGATTTGTCATTTTCATTAACTAAGAATATCAGTCGCAAAAAAAAAACAAGAATAAGAGTTGCCTAGTTAATTGGTGACAACCCGCAGGCACACCCACAAAAAAGTCACATACACCATTGTTTTTTTGACCCGCAAACCGTAGAACAATAGTTCTACGATATATTTCCATTAAAAATAAAATAAAGCCAATATGTTATAGGGGAAGAAAAAAAAAGAAGAAAAAAAGAAGAAAAAAGGTCTCTAAAGGTCTACCAATGAAGTAGATCTATCCAATGCCAGTTCTTGGGAATATAACCATTTAACTAAAAATCAATGTTTATCCACTGATTAAAAGCTTGAACGTGCTTCTCTCTTATTTTGAATCTTAGCAGCTTAAGATCTTGCTTCAGAAAGAATCTCCAGGCTTGAATTGACTGTTGTTGAGCTCTGAATATTTTTCCCATTTCTTTGGGTCCAAATGTTCCAGCATGCCAGAATAACTATTTCTACAACAAATTGCTTAGAAAGCAATTCCATAGCAAACAGAGCTTCTTCATATACTGATGTACCTCTCTTTTTACCAGGAACCCGAGTGTTCCAACATTCCCTTGCAAAGTTGCAGTCAAAGAACCTATACATGGTTGTTTCTTCTGCCATTTGGTTGCAGTTGGGGCAGAAAGGATCATCTAGATGCATTACTTTTCTTGTAAGCAGTGTGTAAGAGCACATTTCTCCATGTGTGGTTTTGGTAATTGATGACACCCCTATGGACTAATGGTTGCCTTGAGTTATATTCGAAGGATTTGTCCGTAGGTACTTCTTGAAGTCCATCTGTTGGTTTCAAGGAGTGTATATGGTGACCAAGGTGGTATTCAAGGTTTTATCCAAAGATTGGTCATGTGAGAGTTGAGCTTATCGCAAGCATGTCTTGAAGAATAAGATTGTGTGAGCATTCATGTTTACCTTCAAGACATCATCTTTATGAAGAGAGAAGATAAGATACAAGGTTGATCAAGACTAAGTCAAAGAGTGAATCAAGTTGATCAACATACAAAGCGTACAAGATGTACCGAGAGGGATCAAGTGATCCCATGGTATGGTAAGCATTCTCCATTGCGCTTTGTGTACTAACCCATGGTCTATGTGAGAGTTCGTTGTGGGGTTAGGTATGTTTCCATGGGCTTGCGTCAAGAGGAAGATCTCATACAACCCATGGAGGATGACATCAAGTGGTGATCGTCATCAAGGTTGCGGTGTGCAAGTTCAAGTGAAGCATCACGGAAAGATCATGCTTGAAGCTGTAGGGGAACGGAGCATGAATTTCAAAAAATTTCCTACGCTCACGCAAGATCTATCCATGGAGATGCATCGCTACGAGAGGGGAGAGTGTGTCTACGTACCCTCGTAGACCGTTAGCGGAAGCGTCTCACAACGCGGTTGATGTAGTCGAACAATCCTTCAAGCTCCACCGATCGAGTACCGAACGTACGGCACCTCCGAGTTCTACATGTTGGAAATATGCCCTAGAGGCAATAATAAATTGGTTATTATTATATTTCCTTGTTAATGATAATCGTTTATTATCCATGCTATAATTGTATTGATTGGAAACTCAAATACATGTGTGGGTACATAGACAACACTGTGTCCCTAGTAAGCCTCTAGTTGACTAGCTCGTTGATCAAAGATGGTTAAGGTTTCCTAGCCATTGACATGAGATGTCATTTGATAACGGGATCACATCATTAGGAGAATGATGTGATGGACAAGACCCAAACTGTAAACGTAGCATTTGATCGTGTCAGTTTATTGCTATTGTTTTCTGCATGTCAAGTATCTGTTCCTTTGACCATGAGATCATGCAACTCACTAACACCGGAGGAATACCTTGTGTGTATCAAACGTCGCAACGTAACTGGGTGACTATAAAGGTGCTCTACAGGTATCTCCGAGGGTGTCTGTTGGGTTGGCATGGATCAAGACTGGGATTTGTTACTCCGTATGACGGAGAGGTATCTCAGGGCCCACTCGGTAATACAACATCACAATGAGCCTTGCAAGCAATGTGACTAAAGTGTTAGCCACGAGATCTTGTATTACGGAACGAGTAAAGAGACTTGCCGGTAACGAGATTGAACTAGGTATAGTGATACCGACGATCGAATCTCGGGCAAGTAACATACCGAAGAACAAAGGGAACAGCATACGGGATTAACTGAATCCTTGACATAGAGGTTCGACCGATAAAGATCTTCGTAGAATATGTAGGAGCCAATATGGGCATCCAGGTCCCGCTATTGGTTATTGGCCGTAGAGGTGTCTCGGTCATGTCTACATAGTTCTCGAACCCGCAGGGTCTACACACTTAACGTTTGGTGACGATTAGTATAATTGAGTTATTATGTTGGTGACCGAAAGTTGTTCGGAGTCCCGGATAAGATCCCGGACATGACGAGGATCTCCGGAATAGTCCGGAGGTAAAGATTGATATATGTGATAATAGTGTTTTGATCTCTGGAAGGGTTCCGGAGTTCACCGGAAGGGGTTCCGGATGTTTACCGAAGTGTTCGGGTGCAGCAACACTTTATATGAGCCAAAGGGATAAAGCCCACAAGGTATTGGAAAGTGCAAAAGTAGTTTTGCTGCCGCGTAAGCGGTACTACCGCTTGGTGAAGCGGTACTACCGCCGGAGCGGTACTACCGCTTGTGTGAAGCGGTACTACCGCCCGAGCGGTACTACCGCTTGTGTGAAGCGGTACTACCGCCCAAGCGGTACTACCGCTTGTGTGAAGCGGTACTACCGCTTGTGCGCGGCTGTGCACGGTTCGGCAGGGATCCGAGTTGGACTCTTTCCCTGCGGGCCAAACCGACCTTGTGCGGGCAAAACCGACCCGGAGGAGGCTTTTACTCCAAGTTTAGACCCCAAGGCTCAACATATAAATAGAGGGGCAGGGCTAGCACACGGGACACATCAAGATTTCCCCAAGCCGTGTGCGGCAACCCTAACCCTCTAGTTCCTCCGTCATAATCTCCGTAGCGCTTGGCGAAGCCCTGCAGAGATTGTTCCTCACCACCATCACCACGCCGTCGTGCTGCTGGAACTCAACCACTACTTCACCATCGCTCGCTGGATCGAGGAGGTGAAGGCGTCATCAAGCCGTACGTGTGTTGAACGCGGAGGTGCCGTCCGTTCGGCACTAGATCGGAAGGATCGTGATTGGATCGCGGGACGCTCGGCGATTTGGATCGCGAAGACGTTCGACTACATCAACCGCGTTTATTAACGCTTCCGCTTAGCGATCTACAAGGGTATGTAGATTCACTCTCCCTCTCGTAGATGCTCATCACCATGGATAGATCTTGCGTGTGCGTAGGAAAATTTTTTGTTTCCCATGCAACGTTCCCCAACACTACACACGTGCAGCTCGGTGACGTTCCTCGCCTTCTTGATCCAGCAAGACGTCGAGGTAGTAGATGAGTTCCGTCAGCACGACGGCGTGGCGACGGTGACGGTGAAGTGATTCCGGCAGGGCTTCGCCTAAGCTCTCCGAAAATATGACCGAGGTGGAAAACGGAGATCGGGGCACCGCACACGGCTATGGGAAAATTGTTGTCCTTTGGGGTGCCCCCTTGCCCCCGTATATAAAGGATGAGAGGGAGGAGGCCGGCCCCCTAGGGGTGCGCCAAGTGTGGGGAGTCCTACTAGGACTCCTTAGTCCTAGTAGGATTCCACCTCCCATACGGAGTAGGAAAGAGGGAAGGGAGAGGGAAAGGAAAGAGGGGGCTGCGCCCCCTCCCCTAGTCCAATTCGGTTTGGGCAAGGGGGGGCGCGAGCCTCCTCACGTGGCCTGCCTCTCCTTTTCCCGTATGGCCCAATAAGGCCCATTACTTCTCCCGGTGAATTCCCGTAACTCCCCGGTACTCCGAAAAATACCCGAATCACTCGCAACCTTTCCGACGTCCGAATATAGCCTTCCAATATATGAATCTTTACCTCTCGACCATTTCGAGACTCCTCGTCATGTCCGTGATCTCATCCGGGACTCCGAACAAACTTCGGCCACCAATCACATAACTCATATAATACTAAATCGTCATCGAACCTTAAGTGTGCGGACCCTACGGGTTCGGGAATGATGTAGACATGACCGAGACGACTCTCCGGTCAATAACCAACAGCGGAACCTGGATGCTCATATTGGTTCCTACATATTCCACGAAGATCTTTATCGGTGAACCTCATATGTCAACATACGTTGTTCCCTTTGTCTGGCGGTATGTTACTTGCCCGAGATTCGATCGTCGGTATCCAATACCTAGTTCAATCTCGTTACCGGCAAGTCTCTTTACTCGTTCTGTAATACATCATCTTGCAACTAACTCTTTAGTCACGGTGCTTGCAAGGCTTCTGTGATGCTGTATTACCGAGAGGGCCCAGAGATACCTCTCCGATAGTCGGAGTGACAAATTCCAATCTCGATCCATGCCAACTCAACAAACACTTTCGGAGATACCTGTAGTGCACCTTTATAATCACCCAGTTACGTTGTGACGTTTGATACACCCAAAGTATTCCTACGGTATCCGGGAGTTGCATGATCTCATGGTCAGAGGAACGTGTATTTGACATAGTGAAAGCAATAGCAATAAACTGAACGATCATTTGCTATGCTAACGGTTGGGTCAAGTCCATCACATCATTCTCCTAATGATGTGATCCCATTATCAAATGACAACTCATGTCCATGGTCAGGAAATCTTGACCATCTTTTGATCAACGAGCTAGTCTAGTAGAGGCTTACTAGGGACACAGTATTTGTTTATCTATTCACACATGTATTTAGTTTCTGGTCAATACAATTCTAGCATGAATAATAAACTATTATCATGAACGGGGAAATATGATAATAACTAATTTATTATTGCCTCTAGGGCATATTTCCAACAGTCTCCCACTTGCACTAGAGTCAATAATCTAGATTACATCTCCATGTAATTAACACTTAATCAGTTCTAAAGCTGATCATGTTTTGCTTGTGAGAGAGGTTTTAGTCAACGGGTCTGCAATATTCAGATCCGTGTGTTCTTGGCAAATCTCTATGTAGATGCTGCTACCACACTCTGTTTGGAGCTACTCCAAAAAATTTCCCCACTATACTTATCCGGTTTGAGACTCATAGTCTTTCGGATCAGTGTTTAAAGCTTGCATCAACGTAACCCCTTACGACGAACTCTTTATCATCTCTATTCCCAAGAAATTCTTCCTTAGTCATCTTAAGGATAATTTGACCGTTGTCCAGTGATCTACTCCTGGATCACTTTGGTACCTCTTTTGCCAGACACATGGCAAGGCACACAGCTTGGCATACTTTATAGAACCTATGGCCGAGGCATAGGGGATAACCTTCATCCATTCTATTTATTTTGCCGTGGTCGAGATTTGAGTCTTACTCAACTTCACACCTTTCACCACAGTCAAGAACTCCTTCTTTGACTGATCCATTTTGAACTTCTTCAAAATCTTATCAAGGTATATGTTTTGTGAAAGTCATATGAGGCGTCTCAATCTATCTCTATAGATTTTGATGCCTAACATGTAAACAACCTTTACCTAGATCTTCAAGTCTTACTCCACTTCACACCAGCCAAGAACTTATTTCTTTTGACTTGATCCATTTTGAACTTCTTCAAAATCTAATCAAGGTGTGTGAAAATCTTTTATCAGGTGTCTTGATCTATCTCTATAGATCTCGATGCCCAAACCGTGGATAACTCAAAAAACAGGTTTTTATTGAAAAACTCCTTTCAATTAATTCTTTATGCTTTCCAGAAATTCTACATCATTTCCAATCACATATACTTATTAGAAATGTTATAGAGCTCCCACTCACTTTGTTGTAAATACAAGTTTCTCCATAAACTTGCATAAACCCAAACGCTTTGATCACTTCATCAAAGCGAGTATTCCAGCTCCGAGATGCTTGCACCAGTCCATAGATGGATCGCTGGAGCTTGCATACTTTGTTAGCACCTTTAGGATCGACAAAACCTTCCGGTTGTATCATATACAATTCTTCCTTAAGGAATCCATTAAGGAATGCCGTTTTGACGTCCATTTGCCAGATTTCATAATCATAGAACGCGGCAATTGCTAACATAATTCTGACAGACTTTAGCATCGCTACGGGTGAGAAAGTCTCATCGTAGTCAACTCCTTGAACTTGTCGATAACCTTTAGCAACAAGTCGTGCTTTATAGACGATGACATTACCATCAGCGTCCGTCTTCTTCTTAAAGATCCATTTATTTTCAATAGCTCGCTGTTCATCGGGCAAGTCTACCAAAGTCCATACTTTGTTCTCATACATGGATCCAATCTCGGATTTCATGGCCTCAAGCCATTTATCGGAATCCGGGCTTGCCATCGCTTCTTCATAGTTCGAAGGTTCATCGTTGTCTAGCAACATGACCTCCAAGACTGGATTTCTGTACCACTCTAGTGCGGAACGTGTCCTGGTTGACCTTCGAAATTCAGTAACAACTTGATCCGAAGTTTCATGATCATCATCATCAACTTCTTCTCTGGTCTGTGTCGATGTCACAGAAATTTCTTTCTGTGGCGTACTACTATCCAGAGGAGGTACAATTACCTCATCAAGTTCTACTTTCCTCCCACTCACTTCTTTCGAGAGAAACTCCTTCTCTAGAAAGGATCCATTCTTAGCAAAGAATACTTTGCCTTCGGATCTGTGGTAGAAGGTGTACCCAACGGTCTCCTTTGGGTATCCTATGAAGACGCACTTATCCGCTTTGGGTTCGAGCTTATCTGGCTGAAGCCTTTTCACATAAGCATCGCATCCCCAAACTTTCAGAAACGACATCTTAGGTTTCTTGCAAACCACAGTTCATACGGTGTCATCTCAACGAATTTAGACGGTGCCCTTGTTTAAAGTGAATGCAGCTGTCTCTAATGCATAACCCCAAAATGATAGTGGCAAATCGGTAAGAGACATCATAGAACGCACCATATCCAATAGAGTACGATTACGACGTTCGGACACACCATTACGCTGTGGTGTTCCATGTGGCGTGAGCTGTGAAACAATTCCACATTGTCTTAAGTGATTGCCAAACTCGTAACTCAAATATTCTCCTCCACGATCAGATCGTAAGAACTTTATTTTCTTGTTACGATGGTTCTCTACTTCACTCTGAAATTCTTTGAACTTTTCAAATGTTTCAGATTTATGCTTCATCAAGTAGACATAACCATATCTACTCAAATCATCAGTGAACGTGAGAATATAACGATATCCACCGTGCGCCTCAACACTCATCGGACCGCATACATCGGTATGTATTATTTCCAATAAGTTGGTT
This sequence comes from Elymus sibiricus, assembly GCA_039707655.1. Lineage (NCBI taxonomy): Eukaryota > Viridiplantae > Streptophyta > Magnoliopsida > Poales > Poaceae > Elymus > Elymus sibiricus. The sequence goes on from CM077667.1 coordinate 131,080,819, forward strand.
GCTCGCTCCATTGTTCCGGAGAACGGAGTTTTAGTCATCTTGCCAATAAGGCACGGTTCACATGTCTCAAATGATTCATAATCAAGAGATTCCAAAAACCCATCTGCATGGAGTTTCTTCATGTGTTTAACACTGATATGACCTAAGCGGCAGTGCCACAAATATGTGGTACTATCATTATCTTTTGGCATTCGTGTTATGAACATATGTATTACTACGATCAAGATTCTATAAACCTTTCATTTTAAGTGCATGATCATCAATGATATTATCCAAATAGAATAACAATTATTCTCTGAAATTGAATAACCGTCTTGCAATAAACACTATCAGATATAATGTTCATGCTTAACGCAAGCACCAAATAACAATTATTTAGGTTCATCACTAATCCTGAAGGTAGAGAGAGCGTGGCGATGGTGATCACATCAACCTTGGAGACACTTCCAATGCACATCGTCACCTCGTTCTTAGATATCCCTCGTTTATTCCGAAGCTCCATGTTTCAAGTTGTAAGCAACTGAACAAGTATCAAATACCCAGGTGCTCCTACGAGTACTAGTAAGGTACATATCAATAACATGTATATCAAATATCTTTGTTGACATTGCCAGTATTATTATCTGCCAGTTACTTTGGGGAAGTTCCGCTCCCTGTGACATTTCCCTTTGCAATGGGAGCACTAAGTCTCGGGTTTGGTTCAGCCTTGGGTTTCTTCGCGTGAGCGGCAACTGTTTTACCGTTCTTCTTGAAGTTCCCTTTTCTTTCCCTTGCCCTTCTTGAAACTAGTGGTCTTATTAACCATCAACACTTGATGCTCCCTTTTTTTGATTTCTACATCCACAGATTGTAGCATCGCGAATAGCTTAAGGATCTTCTATCCCTTGCATGTTTATAGTTCATCACGAAGATCCAGTAGCTTAGTGATAGTGACTAGAGAACTCTATCAATCACCACTTTATTCGGAAGTCTAACTCCCACTTGATTCAAGTGTTTGAAGTACTCAGACATTCTGAGTACATGCTCACTAACGGAGCTGTTCTCCTCCATCTTGTAGCTATAGAACTTGTCGAAGGTGTCATCCCTCTCGACCCGGGTGTGAGTCTTGAAAAACAAATTTTCAGCTCTTAGAACATCTCATATGCTCCGTGTTGCTCAAAACATATTTGGAGCTCCGGTTCTAAGCCGTAAAGTATGGCACACTGAACTATCGAGTAGTCATCTTTTCTTGTCTGCCAGACGTTCATAACGTCCTCAGACGAAGCCGTAGGGGTATTTCACTGAGCGGTGCATTAAGGACATAAGCCTTCTGTGCAGCAGTGAGGACAATCCTCAGATCACGGACCTAGTCCGCATAGTTGCTTCCATCAACTTTCAACTTCGTTTTCTCTAGGAACATAATAAAAACAGGGGAACTACAACGCGGTCTATGGATCTACAACATAAATTTGCTAAGACAAGTAAGACTATGTTCATGACAATTGAAGTTCAATTAATCAAATTACTTAAGAACTCCCACTTAGATTAACATCCCTCAAGTTGTCTAAGTGTAACATGATCCACATCAACTAAACCACGTCCGATCATCACGTGAGGTGGATTAGTTATCAATGGTGAACATCTTTCATGTTGATCATATCTACTATATGACTCATGTTCGACCTTTCGGTCTCTTGTGTTCCGAGGCCATGTCTGTACATGCTAGGCTCGTCAAGTTTAACCCAAGTATTCTGCGTGTGTAAAACTGGCTTACACCCGTTGTATGCGAACGAAAGAATCCATCACACCCGATCATCACGTGGTGCTTAGAAGCGTCGAACCTTCGCAACGGTGCATACTAGGGGAGAACACTTATCTTGAAATTTAGTGAAGGGATCGTCTTATAATGCTACCGTCGTCCTAAGCAAAATAAGATGCATAAAAGGATTAACATCACATGCAATTCAATATATGTGACATGATATGGCCATCATCGTCTTGTGCTTTTGATCTCCATCAGCAAAGCACCGTCATGATCTCCATCGTCACCGGGTTGACACCTTGATCTCCATCGTAGCGTCGTGACACCTTGATCTCCATCGCAGCATCGTGGTCGTCTCACCGGATATTGCTACTACTACTACTGCTAACTCATAGCGGTAAAGTAAAGCAATTACATAGCGTTGGCATTGCATACAATAAAGAGACAACCATAAGGCTCCTGCCGGTTGCCTGATAACTTACAAAACATGATCATCTCATACAACAACTTATATCACATCATGTCTTGGCCATATCACATCACCAACATACCCTGCAAAAACAAGTTAGACATCCTCTACTTTGTTGTTGCAAGTTTTACGTGGCTGCTACGGGTTTGCAAGAACCGTTCTTACCTACGCAAAACCACAACGTGGTGTAGTGATAACTTTTTGAGAGAGACAGACACCCGCCAGTCAGCTTTATGCAACGAGTGCACGTAGCGGTGAAACCTGTCTCGCGTAAGCATACGCGTAATGTCGGTCCGGGCCGCTTCATCTCACAATACCGCCGAATCAAGTATCAACTAGTAACGGCAAGCAATATGTATACACCCACGCCCACAACTCACTTGTGTTCTACTCGTGCAAATCACATCTACGCATAGACCTGGCTCGGATGCCACTGTAGGGGAACGGAGCATGAATTTCAAAAAATTTCCTACGCTCACGCAAGATCTATCCATGGAGATGCATCGCTACGAGAGGGGAGAGTGTGTCTACGTACCCTCGTAGACCGTTAGCGGAAGCGTCTCACAACGCGGTTGATGTAGTCGAACAATCCTTCGAGCTCCACCGATCGAGTACCGAACGTACGACACCTCCGAGTTCTACACACGTGCAGCTCGGTGACGTTCCTCGCCTTCTTGATCCAGCAAGACGTCAAGGTAGTAGATGAGTTCCGTCAGCACGACGGCGTGGCAACGGTGACGGTGAAGTGATTCCGGCAGGGCTTCGCCTAAGCTCTCCGAAAATATGACCGAGGTGGAAAACGGAGATCGGGGCACCGCACACGGCTATGGGACAATTGTTGTCCTTTGGGGTGACCCCTTGCCCCCGTATATAAAGGATGAGAGGGAGGAGGCCGGCCCCCTAGGGGTGCGCCAAGTGTGGGGAGTCCTACTAGGACTCCTTAGTCCTAGTAGGATTCCACCTCCCATACGGAGTAGGAAAGAGGGAAGGGAGAGGGAAAGGAAAGAGGGGGCTGCGCCCCCTCCCCTAGTCCAATTCGGTTTGGGCAAGGGGGGGCGCGAGCCTCCTCACGTGGCCTGCCTCTCCTTTTCCCGTATGGCCCAATAAGGCCCATTACTTCTCCCGGTGAATTCCCGTAACTCCCCGGTACTCCGAAAAATACCCGAATCACTCGGAACCTTTCCGACGTCCAAATATAGCCTTCCAATATATGAATCTTTACCTCTCGACCATTTCGAGACTCCTCGTCATGTCTGTGATCTCATCCGGGACTCCGAACAAACTTTGGCCACCAATCACATAACTCATATAATACTAAATCGTCATCGAACCTTAAGTGTGCGGACCCTACGGGTTCGGGAATGATGTAGACATGACCGAGACGACTCTCCGGTCAATAACCAACAGCGGAACCTGGATGCTCATATTGGTTCCTACATATTCCACGAAGATCTTTATCGGTGAACCTCATATGTCAACATACGTTGTTCCCTTTGTCTGGCGGTATGTTACTTGCCCGAGATTCGATCGTCGGTATCCAATACCTAGTTCAATCTCGTTACCGGCAAGTCTCTTTACTCGTTCCGTAATACATCATCTTGCAACTAACTCTTTAGTCACGGTGCTTGCAAGGCTTCTGTGATGCTGTATTACCGAGAGGGCCCAGAGATACCTCTCCGATAGTCGGAGTGACAAATTCCAATCTCGATCCATGCCAACTCAACAAACACTTTCGGAGATACCTGTAGTGCACCTTTATAATCACCCAGTTACGTTGTGACGTTTGATACGCCCAAAGTATTCCTACGGTATCCGGGAGTTGCATGATCTCATGGTCAGAGGAACGTGTATTTGACATAGTGAAAGCAATAGCAATAAACTGAACGATCATTTGCTATGCTAACGGTTGGGTCAAGTCCATCACATCATTCTCCTAATGATGTGATCCCATTATCAAATGACAACTCATGTCCATGGTCAGGAAATCTTGACCATCTTTTGATCAACGAGCTAGTCTAGTAGAGGCTTACTAGGGACACAGTATTTGTTTATCTATTCACACATGTATTTAGTTTCCGGTCAATACAATTCTAGCATGAATAATAAACTATTATCATGAACGGGGAAATATGATAATAACTAATTTATTATTGCCTCTAGGGCATATTTCTAACAGAAGCTTGCCATCCATTGTGGTGACAATGGACTTTTGAAGATGTACCGAAGAGTGGCTCACCCGTAGTGGAGTATGGGGGAGCAATCTAATAGTCTTCATCGAGCCGACGCAATCAAGAAAGGTGGTCCATCTTGAGAAGGACAAGATCGTCATCATCTAGCTCAAGTGGACTATGCGCAAGGCAAAGGTTTGACCTTGATAGGGTTTTCTATTTTACCGGTCTCATGGTGGTAGTTGGGAGACCGGGTTATAGGATCGATAGCCGTACTATCAAGGGGGGCTCTCAAGTGAGTAGCTTGATCGTATCGTTCGTTGAGAGCTCAAACCATTGCATTCTTGGCATCATCATCTTTCTTGGTTCTTGGTTGGCTTTTCTCTATGTGGGTTCTTGAGCTTATGGTCAGCTTCATGACAAGCTCAGGTTCATCGAAAACGGAGTACATATGCATCTTCTATGATGTTTTCGATGTTGGAGTTTTTGCCGGTTCTTCATTCATAGAGGTTTCACATCTCTATACTATCGCTGTTGGATAGCTCTTGTCGTCCTGAATCCAACAAGCTTGAGTTTGCTCAATTCGGAGCTCATATGCGAAGGTTATGGCAGTTCTGATTTTACTGTATCCATCTGGTTGCTTGGGTTCTTTGTTTCTCTCCCGCGGTAGTACCGCTCTGGCCAGCACGATAATACCGCTTATAGCCGGTACTACCGCCCTGGCCAGCGGTAGTACCGCTGGGGGGGGAAGTGGGGTGGCTCGGGGAACTCGCGCGAGGCACCAGACAGCTCCAGTCAATTGTCTGGTGTCCCGCGCCAGCCCTCCAGCCGCAGCGGTAGTAGTGGCGGTAGTAGTAAGCGGTACTACCGCCGCCCCTTCTACTGCTCTCAGTTCTGCTGGTGGGCGGTACTACCGCTTGTGTGCAGGCTGTGGGGTAACGGTTGGATTTTCTCCCACCTATAAAAGGGGGTCTTCTTCCCCAATGCATCTTATCTCTTGAGCTCGAGTTTGCCCCCCATTGTTGACCTTCTTTGAGCTTGCTAACTCTCAATCCCTCCAATGATTCTTGCTAGTTCTTGAGGGAAAAGAGAGAGGAGATCTAGATCCACATTTCCACCAATCACTTTCTCCTCTATGTGAGGGGAACCCCTTGGATCTAGATCTTGGAGTTCTTCATGTTCTTCTTCGTTCTTCCTCTCATCTTCTTCCATAGCATTAGTTGTTGTGGAGGGATTTGGGAGAGAAGGACTTGGGCACTCCGTGTGCCCTTGCCATTGCATTTGGTGCATAGGTTTGAGTTCTCCACGGTGATACGTGGAAGTAAAGTTTGAGAAGCTTATTACTCTTGGGTGTTTGAGCACCCTAGAGCTTGTTCCTCTTGGGTGCCTTGGCGCCCTAGACGGCTTGTGTTGCCTCGAAGCTCAATCATTGTGGTGCAAAGCTCCGGGCAAGCGTCGGGGTCTCCAATTAGGTTGTGGAGATTGCCCCGAGCATTTGAGGTCACCTCGGAGCCACAGTCCGTTGTGGTGAAGCTTCGTGGTGTCATTGGGAGCCTCCAATTAAGTTGTGGAGATTGCCCCAACCTAGTTTGTACGGGTTCGGTGACCGCCCTTAAGAGCCACAGTCCGTTGTGGTGTCTGAGTCTGCTGGAGGTGCTCCATATTAACTTGAAGATTGGATGTCCTTCCTCTTCTCTTGGATGTCCTTCCTCTTCTCCCATCAGTCTCTTATACATTTGCATGGAAGAGTATTTGTTCCCAGTGCTCTTGCAAGCCCATATGTCATTTTCATTGGGTTTGAGTTGTGGCCTAGAATCTATTAATTCCTTGAACTGTTCATAGGCTTCAGCAGACAGAGGCAAATGAAAGTGTTCTGTTCCATCCTGTGATCCATAGTACACATGCACCATTGTGGAGAAAACATCGTCAAGGTTGCACATTGATGTTGGCGTCATCACTTCCCTCGTAGCAAGCTATCCCGATTTCACCGCAATGACCGTCGGCAAGATCACACCACAAAGACCACGAGAAGCAACATGAAGATCCGTGCCAAGCAATCAGGCACACACCCTAGTGGCTAGGCAACTTCGGATCCAAAAATGATCAAGCGGAGAACAATGCAAGGTTGGCGTCGCCAAAGATCTTCAACTAGGCCACTCCGCCATGCAGCTCCGACTTCACCACAACAAATGACCACAACGACTTTGTGAACACACTGAAGAGTCGGCTAATGCAACCTTGCCATGACCAACGACATGAGTCACCAACGACAAATCACGAGTTCCCCCATTTGGAACCAACTCCAAAAGGTGCACCCAATAGGAAAAATAAGACACAAGTGTTGCCACCTTCCGACCTGGAAATACCTTCTCGGTATCTCAAAACCAAAAATGTTGTCGAGCAACAACAAGTTTGTTTAGAGGAGCGTGCGAGCAGTGAATCGAGATGGTAAGGCGAGACAGGGAGTTTACCCAGGTTCAGACCCTCCGAGAGGAGGTAAGACCCTACTCATGACCTTGGTATTTGTATTAACCGAGTGCTCGCTGAGGACTGAGAGGATCACCAGAGAGATTTGTTTCTTGGGTTACAAGCTCTTGGCCTCGCAGCTGAGAGGAGGAAGATGGTGGTACGTGAAAACCCTAGTGGATGGGTCGTGAAATAGGCAAACAACGTGACCACAATCGACGACGGTGGCAAAAAGGGAAAGTGGCAACATGGATGGGTTGCTAGGGACGTGCTAGGATTTATTTCTCCCATTGTAATGCACATGCACATTTGCTAGTTATTTCATATATGTCGATGAAATTTTACTCCAAATTTTGTAAAACAAGCATTGACAAACACATAAATACGAGGTGTATTCAGGGACACATAAAAAGATTATCTGAATTTCTTAATGGGAAAAATGTGTTTTATTGTATTTTTAGTGAAATATGTTTTAGTGCATGTCCAATAGGAAACTTGCCACTTGCCCAGTGCGGCTTCAAATGAGACAAAATGGTTGGGCTCAAGGCTCATCTTTGCTAATATTGTGTTCTTTAACTTGCACCCAGCGCGACAAAAGTACGTAGTAGCTAGTGATGTCCTGCAAGTGTACGTGGTTTAGTTGTAGCTTTTTCGAAATAAGAGTATCGATCCCAAAGAGAACACATGAATTGGATATTTGCCCCTTGTAGTGACTAATGGATTTGTGGCTGCAAGTAATTATAGACTCGAAGCAAAGTGAGGGCGGAGATAAATAATAGTTTTGACTGAAGTGCAAACGTAAAGTAAATAACACAAGCAAAAGTAAATGGAGTAACGAAAGAGCAACTCGTGAAATTAGCATAGGAGTAAGGCGTTCTCAGTGAGTCTGGAATTCCAATTGATATGTGTTTAATGCGACTTATGCAACGACATAGTACTAACTAGATATTTGAGCCACTCTTGACGTTTGAGCTGGGTGGATTGAGGTACCGAATATGTTCTACTCTAGGCAGACTTTGTATACCACACACCACCACCGTAGTTCCCCCCTGCAGGTTACAACTACAGTAATTAAGGGTTTTACCGTGGATGTGGCCTCACCAAGGGTTCTTCATTATTCCCCTATCAATTGCAAAAGCGAGGAGTGAAGGATTTTAATATCACCTCGAATTATCTTCACTTCATAATCTTTACAAGACAGTAATATGCTTCGTGGCCTTGCAGCGAAAATACTAAGTGGGGCTCCTTCACAACATTCATGAAGGTTATTAAACCAAAGATTCAACAGAGAATCTCATATCCTTATTAACATTTTAGTACCTAAACATACCAAGGTTCATCCATATCCCCAAGAACTAGGGGGTTTACTCGTATATAGGAACGTCAAACATCATGTGGATAGCGGTGGTAAACATGAATGATACAAACGAGTAATACATGTAGTGATCCACAAGGGGTTCGATATTACAACGAGATGGAGATGGATGGTGATGAAGATGGTTGATGTTGACGTCCCCTTGCACGTGGTGGTGAAGATGGCAATTTCTCCCTTGGCAATTCCCCCTCTAGATTGTTGGAAATATGCCCTAGAGGCAATAATAAAGTGGTTATTATCATATTTTCTTGTTCATGATAATCATTTATTATCCATGCCAGAATTTTATTAACCGGAAACTCAGATACATGTGTGGATACATAAACAACACCATGTCCCTAGTGAGCCTCTACTAGACTAGCTCGTTGATCAAAGATGGTTAAGATTTCCTAAGTCCTAACCATAGACATGAGTTGTCATTTGATAACGGGATCACATCATTAGGAGAATGATGTGATGGACACGACCCAACCGTAAGCATAGCACTTGATCATATCACTTAGTTATTGCTACTGCTTTGTTCATGTCAAGTATATGTTCCTAAGACCATGAGATTGTTGGAAATATGCCCTAGAGGCAATAATAAATTGGTTATTATTATATTTCCTTGTTCATGATAATCGTTTATTATCCATGCTATAATTGTATTGATTGGAAACTCAAATACATGTGTGGGTACATAGACAACACTTTGTCCCTAGTAAGCCTCTAGTTGACTAGCTCGTTGATCAAAGATGGTTAAGGTTTCCTAGCCATTGACATGAGATGTCATTTGATAACGGGATCACATCATTAGGAGAATGATGTGATGGACAAGACCCAAACTAAGAACGTAGCATTTGATCGTGTTAGTTTATTGCTATTGTTTTCTGCATGTCAAGTATCTGTTCCTATGACCATGAGATCATGCAAATCCCTGACATCGGAGGAGTACCTTGTGTGTATCAAACGTCACAACGTAACTGGGTGACTATAAAGGTGCTCTACAGGTATCTCCGAGGGTGTCTGTTGGGTTGGCATGGATCAAGACTGGGATTTGTTACTCTGTGTGACGGAGAGGTATCTCAGGGCCCACTCGGTAATACAACATCACAATGAGCCTTGCAAGCAATGTGACTAAAGTGTTAGCCACGAGATCTTGTATTATGGAACGAGTAAAGAGACTTGCCGGTAACGAGATTGAACTAGGTATAGAGATACCGACGATCGAATCTCGGGCAAGTAACATACCGAAGAACAAAGGGAACAGCATACGGGATTAACTGAATCCTTGACATAGAGGTTCGACCGATAAAAGATCTTCGTAGAATATGTAGGAGCCAATATGGGCATCCAGGTCCCGCTATTGGTTATTGGCCGTAGAGGTGTCTCGGTCATGTCTACATAGTTCTCGAACCCGCAGGGTCTACACACTTAACGTTTGGTGACGATTAGTATAAATTGAGTTATTATGTTGGTGACCGAAAGTTGTTCGGAGTCCCGGATAAGATCCCGGACATGACGAGGATCTCCGGAATAGTCCGGAGGTAAAGATTGATATATGTGATAATAGTGTTTTGATCTCCGGAAAAGTTCCGGAGTTCACCGGAAGGGGTTCCGGATGTTTACCGAAGTGTTCGGGTGCGAGAACACTTTATATGGGCCAAGGGATAAAAGCCCACGAGGTATTGGAAAGTGCAAAAGTAGTTTTGCTGCCGCGTAAGCGGTACTACCGCTTGGTGAAGCGGTACTACCGCCCAAGCGGTACTACCGCTTGTGTGAAGCGGTACTACCGCCCAAGCGGTACTACCGCTTGTGCGCGGCTGTGCACGGTTCGGCAGGGATCCGAGTTGGACTCTTTTCCTGCGGGCCAAACCGACCTTGTGCGGGCAAAACCGACCTGGAGGAGGCTTTTACTCCAAGTTTAGACCCCAAGGCTCAACATATAAATAGAGGGGCAGGGCTAGCACACGGGACATATCAAGATTTCCCCAAGCCGTGTGCGGCAACCCTAACCCTCTAGTTCCTCCGTCATAATCTCCGTAGCGCTTGGCGAAGCCTTGCAGAGATTGTTCCTCACCACCATCACCACGCCGTCGTGCTGCTGGAACTCAACCACTACTTCACCATCGCTCGCTGGATCGAGGAGGTGAAGGCGTCATCAAGCCGTACGTGTGTTGAACGCGGAGGTGCCGTCCGTTCGGCGCTAGTTCGTGATCGGATCGAGGGACGACTTGCGATTTGGATCGCGGAGACGTTCGACTACATCAACCGCGTTTATTAAACGCTTCCGCTTAGCGATCTACAAGTGTATGTAGATTCACTCTCCCTCTCGTAGATGCTCATCACCATGGATAGATCTTGTGTGTGCGTAGGAAAAATTTTGTTTCCCATGCAACGTTCCCCAACAGTGGTATCAGAGCCAGGTCTATGCGTAGATGAGATCTCGAGTAGAACACAAACGAGTTGTGGGCGTGGGTGTATACATATTGCTTGCCGTTACTAGTTGATATTTGATTCGGCGGTACTGTGAGATGAAGCGGCCCGGACCGACATTACGCGTACACTTACGCGAGACAGGTTCCTTCAACTGACATGTAACTTCGTTGCATAAATATGGCTAGCGGGTGTCTGTCTCTCTCACTTTAGTTGAATCGATTTCAATGAAGAGGGTTCTTTTAGAAGATCAAAAAGCAATCACTACACCACGTTGTGGTTTTGCGTAGGTAAGAACGGTTCTTGCAAACCCGTAGCAGCCACGTAAAATTTGCAACAACAATTAGAGGACGTCTAACTTGTTTTTGCAGGGTATGATGTGATATGATATGGCCAATTACATGATGAGATATATGTGATGTATGAGATGATCATGTGTTGTATAGAATATCACGACTTGCATGTCGATGAGTACGGCAACTGGCAGGAGCCATAGAGTTGTCTTTAATTATTGTATGACCTGCGTGTCAATCATTAAGCGCTATGTAATGCTTTACTTTATCGCTAAACGTTAGCAATAGTCGTGGAAGCAACAGTCGGCGCGACAACCTTATGGCGACACGTTGATGGAGATCAAGATGATGGAGATCATGGTGTCATGCCGGTGACGATGGAGATCATGCTGGTGCTTTGGAGATGGAGATCAAAAGCACAAGTTCATGGCCATATCATGTCACTTATGATTTGCATGTGATGTTAATCCTTTTATGCATCTTATTTTGCTTAGGACGACGGTAGCATTATAAGATGACCCCTCACTTAAATTTCAAGATAAATTGTGTTCTCCCCGAGTGTGCACCGTTGCGAAAGTTCGTCGTTTCGAGACACGCCGTGATGATCGGGTGTGATAGACTCCACGTTCACATACAACGGGTGCAAGCCATGTTGCACACGCGGAACACTCGGGTTAAACTTGACGAGCCTAGCATGTACAGACATGGCCTCGGAACACAAGAGACCGAAAGGTCGAACATGAGTCATATAGTAGATATGATCAACATGAAGATGTTCACCATTGAAACCACCTCAACTCACGTGATGATCGGACTTGAGTTGGTGGATTTGGATCATGTTACACTCGAATGATCGGAGGGATGTCAATTTGAGTGGGAGTTTTTAAGTAATATGATTAACTAAACTCATTATCTAGAACAATAGTCTAAGTTGTCTTTGCTATATTTATGTTGTAGATCATGGCTCGCGCAGTAGCACCCCTAAATTTTAATGCGTTCCTAGAGAAAGCTAAGTTGAAAGATGATGGAAGTAACTTTGTGGACTGGGCCCGTAATCTAAGGATTATCCTTGCGGCTTCCCAGAAAACTTATGTCCTTGATGCACCGCTTGGTGATCCACCCGCTCCAGTTGAGTCTCTAGACGTTGTGAACGCCTGGCAGGCTCGTTCTGATGATTACTCAATAGTTCAATGTGCAATGTTGTATGGCTTAGAACCGGGACTTCAAAGACGTTTTGAACGTCATGGAGCATATGAGATGTTCCAGGAGTTGAAGTTTATCTTTCAGAAGAATGCCCGGATCGAGAGATATGAGATCTCCGATAAGTTCTATGCTTGCAAGATGGAGGAGAACGGGTCTATCAGTGATCACGTGCTCAGAATGTCTGGGTACTCCACCCGTCTGGCTGAATTGGGGATGCCCCTTCCGCCAGAGGCTATCACTGACAGAGTTCTTCAATCATTGCCACCTAGCTACAAGAGCTTCGTGTTGAACTATAACATGCACGGGATGAACAAGTCAGTCGCCGAGCTGTTTGCGATGCTGAAAGCCGCTGAGTCTGAAATTCAGAAGGAGCATCAAATGTTGATGGTCAATAAAACCACTAGTTTCAAGAAAAATGGCAAGGGTAAGAAGGGTAACTCCAAGAAGAGTGGCAAAACAGTTGCTCCTCTCGTGAAGAAACCCAAGGCTGGACCCAAACCAGAAACTGTGTGTTTTCATTGCAAGGGAACTGGACACTGGAAGCGGAACTACCCCAAGTATTTGGCTGACAAGAAGGCGGCCAACAACAAACAAGGTATATATGATATACATGTTATTGATGTGTACCTTACCAACTCTCGTTGTAGTGCCTGGGTATTTGATACCGGTGCGGTTGCTCATATTTGCAACTCTAAACAGGAACCGCGGAATAGACGGAGGCTGGCAAAGGACGAAGTGACGATGCGCGTGGGAAATGGTTCCAAGGTTGATGTGATCGCCGTCGGCACGCTCGCTCTTCGATTACCGTCGGGATTAGTGATGAACCTAAATAAGTGTTATTTGGTGCCTGCGTTAAGCATGAACATTATATCTGGATCTTTTTTATTGCGAGACGGTTACTCATTTAAATCAGAGAATAATGGTTGTTCTATTTATATGAGTAATATCTTTTATGGTCATGCACCCAATGTGAGGGGTTTATTCTTATTGAATCTCGATAGTAATGATACACATGTTCATAACATTGATGCCAAAAGATGTAGAATTGATAATGATAATACCACTTTCTTGTGGCACTGCCGTTTAGGTCATATTGGCGTAAAACGCATGAAGAAGCTCCATGCTGATGGACTTTTGGAGTCACTTGATTTTGAATCACTTGACACATGTGAGCCATGCCTCATGGGCAAGATGACTAAAACGCCGTTCTCTGGAACAATGGAACGGGCAAGTGACTTATTGGAAATCATACATACTGATGTGTGTGGTCCGATGAGTATTGAGGCGCGCGGTGGTTATCGTTACTTTCTCACCTTCACTGATGACTTAAGTAGATATGGGTATATTTACTTAATGAAACACAAGTCTGAAACATTTGAAAAGTTCAAACAATTTCAGAGTGAAGTTGAGAATCATCGTAACAAGAAGATTAAATTCCTGCGATCTGATCGAGGAGGAGAATATCTGAGTTATGAGTTTGGCAGTCACTTAAGACAGTGTGGAATTGTTTCACAATTGACACCGCCTGGAACACCACAGCGTAATGGTGTGTCCGAACGTCGTAATCGAACCTTATTGGATATGGTACGATCTATGATGTCTCTTGCCGATTTGCCACTATCGTTTTGGGGTTATGCATTAGAGACAGCTGCATTCACTTTAAATAGGGCACCATCGAAATCCGTTGAGACGACGCCATATGAACTTTGGTTTGGCAAGAAGCCAAAGCTGTCATTTCTTAAAGTTTGGGGATGTGATGCTTATGTCATAAAGCTTCAGCCTGAAAAGCTGGAACCCAAAGCGGAGAAATGCGTCTTCATAGGATACCCAAAAGAGACAGTTGGGTATACCTTCTACCTCAGATCCGAAGGCAAAGTGTTTGTCGCTAAAAACGGAACATTTCTTGAGAAAGAGTTTCTCTCGAAAGAATTGAGTGGGAGGAAGATAGAACTTGATGAGGTTGTTGAACCTTTACTTCAACCTGAGAGTAGCGCAGCGCAGAAAGTTGTTTCTGTGGAGCCTACATTAGCTGAAGAGGAAGTTAATGATGATGATCATGAAGCTTTGGATCAAGTTGCTATCGAACCTCGTAGGTCGACAAGGACGCGTACTGCTCCCGAGTGGTACGGCAACCCTGTCTTAGAGGTCATGTTGTTAGACAATGATGAACCTATGAGCTATGGAGAAGCGATGATGGGCCCGGATTCTGAGAAGTGGTTAGAGGCCATGAAATCCGAGATGGGATCCATGTATGAAAACAAAGTATGGACTTTGGAAATATTACCTGAAGGGCGTAAGGCTATTCAGAACAAATGGATCTTTAAGAGGAAGACGGACGCGGACGGTAATGTCACCGTCTATAAAGCTCGACTTGTGGCAAAGGGTTTTTCACAAAGTTCAAGGAGTTGACTACGATGAGACCTTCTCACCCGTAGCGATGCTTAAGTCCGTCAGAATCATGTTAGCAATAGCTGCCTTTTTCGATTATGAAATTTGGCAGATGGATGTCAAAACAGCGTTCCTTAACGGTTACCTTAAGGAAGAGTTGTATATGATGCAACCAGAAGGTTTTGTCGATCCAGAAAATGCTGACAAAGTTTGCAAACTCCAGCGATCCATTTATGGACTGGTGCAAGCATCTCGGAGTTGGAATCTTCGTTTTGATGAGGTGATCAAAGCGTTCGAGTTTATACAAGTTTACGGAGAAGCTTGTATTTACAAGAAAGTGAGTGGGAGCTCTATAGCGTTTCTAATATTATATGTGGATGACATATTGTTGATTGGAAACAATATAGAAATGCTGGAAAGCGTAAAGGAATATTTGAACAAGAGTTTTTCAATGAAGGACCTAGGAGAAGCTGCTTTCATATTAGGCATCAAGATCTATAGAGATAGATCGAGACGCTTAATAGGACTTTCACAAAGCACATACCTTGATAAAGTTTTGAAGAAGTTCAAAATGGATCAGTCCAAGAAGGGGTTCTTGCCTGTATTGCAAGGTGTAAAGTTGAGTAAGACTCAATGCCCAGTGACTGCAGAAGATAGAGAAAAGATGAGTGTCATCCCCTATGCTTCGGCCAAAGGCTCTATCATGTATGCAATGCTGTGCACAAGACCCGATGTCAGCCTTGCCATAAGTATGGTCGGAAGGTTTCAACGTGATCCAGGAATGGAACACTGGACGGCGGTCAAGAATATCCAGAAGTACCTGAAAACGGACTAAGGATATGTTTCTCGTTTATGGAGGTGATCAAGAGCTCGTCATAAAGGGTTACGTCGATGCAAGCTTTGACACTGATCCGGATGACTCTAAGTCGCAAACCGGATACGTATTTATTCTTAATGGGGGTGCGGTTAGCTGGTGCAGTTCCAAGCAAAGCGTGGTAGCTGATTCTACATGCGAAGCGGAGTACATCGCTGCCTCGGAGGCGGCGAAGGAAGGTGTCTGGATGAAGTAGTTCATGACAGATCTTGGAGTAGTGCCTAGTGCACTTAACCCAATGACTCTGTTTTGTGATAATACTGGTGCCATTGCTCTAGCCAAGGAACCAAGATTTCACAAGAGGACCAGACACATAAAGCGACGTTTCAATTCCATCCGCGATTACATCAAGGAGGACGACATAAATATTTCCAAAGTACACACGGATCTAAATGTTGCAGATCCGATGACTAAACCTCTTCCAAGGGCTAAACATGAAAAACACCAGAACTGCATGGGTGTTCGATTCATTACAATGTAAATCACATAGTGATGTGAACTAGATTATTGACTCTAGTGCAAGTGGGAGACTGTTGGAAATATGCCCTAGAGGCAATAATAAATTGGTTATTATTATATTTCCTTGTTCATGATAATCGTTTATTATCCATGCTATAATTGTATTGATTGGAAACTCAAATACATGTGTGGGTACATAGACAACACTGTGTCCCTAGTAAGCCTCTAGTTGACTAGCTCGTTGATCAAAGATGGTTAAGGTTTCCTAGCCATTGACATGAGATGTCATTTGATAACGGGATCACATCATTAGGAGAATGATGTGATGGACAAGACCCAAACTAAGAACGTAGCATTTGATCGTGTTAGTTTATTGCTATTGTTTTCTGCATGTCAAGTATCTGTTCCTATGACCATGAGATCATGCAAATCCCTGACATCGGAGGAGTACCTTGTGTGTATCAAACGTCGCAACGTAACTGGGTGACTATAAAGGTGCTCTACAGGTATCTCCGAGGGTGTCTGTTGGGTTGGCATGGATCAAGACTGGGATTTGTTACTCTGTGTGACGGAGAGGTATCTCAGGGCCCACTCGGTAATACAACATCACAATGAGCCTTGCAAGCAATGTGACTAAAGTGTTAGCCACGAGATCTTGTATTATGGAACGAGTAAAGAGACTTGCCGGTAACGAGATTGAACTAGGTATAGAGATACCGACGATCGAATCTCGGGCAAGTAACATACCGAAGAACAAAGGGAACAGCATACGGGATTAACTGAATCCTTGACATAGAGGTTCGACCGATAAAAGATCTTCGTAGAATATGTAGGAGCCAATATGGGCATCCAGGTCCCGCTATTGGTTATTGGCCATAGAGGTGTCTCGGTCATGTCTACATAGTTCTCGAACCCGCAGGGTCTACACACTTAACGTTTGGTGACGATTAGTATAAATTGAGTTATTATGTTGGTGACCGAAAGTTGTTCGGAGTCCCGGATAAGATCCCGGACATGACGAGGATCTCCGGAATAGTCCGGAGGTAAAGATTGATATATGTGATAATAGTGTTTTGATCTCCGGAAAAGTTCCGGAGTTCACCGGAAGGGGTTCCGGATGTTTACCGAAGTGTTCGGGTGCGAGAACACTTTATATGGGCCAAGGGATAAAAGCCCACGAGGTATTGGAAAGTGCAAAAGTAGTTTTGCTGCCGCGTAAGCGGTACTACCGCTTGGTGAAGCGGTACTACCGCCCAAGCGGTACTACCGCTTGTGTGAAGCGGTACTACCGCCCAAGCGGTACTACTGCTTGTGAGCGGTACTACCGCTTGTGCGCGGCTGTGCACGGTTCGGCAGGGATCCGAGTTGGACTCTTTTCCTGCGGGCCAAACCGACCTTGTGCGGGCGAAACCGACCTGGAGGAGGCTTTTACTCCAAGTTTAGACCCCAAGGCTCAACATATAAATAGAGGGGCAGGGCTAGCACACGGGACATATCAAGATTTCCCCAAGCCGTGTGCGGCAACCCTAACCCTCTAGTTCCTCCGTCATAATCTCCGTAGCGCTTGGCGAAGCCTTGCAGAGATTGTTCCTCACCACCATCACCACGCCGTCGTGCTGCTGGAACTCAACCACTACTTCACCATCGCTCGCTGGATCGAGGAGGTGAAGGCGTCATCAAGCCGTACGTGTGTTGAACGCGGAGGTGCCGTCCGTTCGGCGCTAGTTCGTGATCGGATCGAGGGACGACTTGCGATTTGGATCGCGGAGACGTTCGACTACATCAACCGCGTTTATTAAACGCTTCCGCTTAGCGATCTACAAGGGTATGTAGATTCACTCTCCCTCTCGTAGATGCTCATCACCATGGATAGATCTTGTGTGTGCGTAGGAAAATTTTTGTTTCCCATGCAACGTTCCCCAACAGAGATCATGCAACTCCCTAACATCGGAGGAATGCCTTGTGTGCATCAAACGTCACTTCGTAACTGGGTGATCATAAAGGTGCTCTACAGGTATGTCCAAGGGTGTATGTTGGCTTGACGTGGATCGAGACTGAGATTTGTCACTCCGTATGACGAAGAGGTATCTCTGGGCTCTCTCGGTAATGCAACATCACAAGAAGCTTGCAAGCAATGTGACTAAGGAGTTAGTCACGGGATCTTGTATTACGGAACGAGTAAAGAGACTTGCCGGTAACGAGATTGAACTAGGTATGAGATGTCGACGATCGAATCTCGGGCAAGTAACATACCGATAGACAAAGAGAACTGCATACGGGATTGATTGGATCCTTGACATCATGGTTTGACCGATAAAGATCTTCGTGGAATATGTAGGAATCAATATGGGCATCCAGGTCCCGCTATTGGTTATTGACCGAAGAGGTGTCTCGGTCATGTCTACATGATTCTCGAACCCGTAGGGTCCGCACACTTAATGTTCGGTGACGCTAGAGTAGTATTGGGATATGTACGTTGGTGACCAAATGTTGTTCGGCGTCCTGGATGAGATCCGGGACATCACGAGGAGCTCTGGAATGGTCTAGAGGTAAAGATTTATATATGGAAAGTCATATTTTGGCTACCGGAAAAGTTTCAGGTTTTTCCGGTATTGTACCAGGAAGCTTCTAGGAGGTTCCGGAGACTTTCGGAGGAGTTCGGAAGTCCACCAAGGGTTCCACCACGTCCCAAGGGTTAGCATGGGCTGAGGGGAGGCACCCTGGCCTTATTGGGCCAAGCACACAAGTTCCTCAAGGCCCATGCGGTTGGGAAAGGTGGAAAGTCCACCTATGTATGCAAAAGAGGGAATTGGACTAGGAGTCTAACTCCCCCCCCCTTGGTGCGCCAACCCTAGGGCATGGAGGGCTGGCCACCACGCCCCTCCACCTATATATAGAGGGGAGGTGGTGTTGGGGAACATTGCATGGGAAACAAAAATTTTCCTACGCACACGCAAGACCTATCCATGGTGATGAGCATCTACGAGAGGGAGAGTGGATCTACATACCCTTGTAGATCGCTAAGCGGGAAGCATTAAGAACGCGGTTGATGTAGTCGAACGTCTTCGCGATCCAAATCGCCGAGCGTCCCGCGATCCAATCACGATCTAGTACCGAACGGACGGCACCTCTGCGTTCAGCACACGTACAGCTCGATGACGATCTCCGCCTTCTTGATCCAGCAAGAGGGAGCGGAGAGGTAGATGAGTTCTCCGGCAGCGCGATGGCACGGCGGCGGCGGTGGTGGAACTATTCCAGCAGGGCTTCGCCTAAGCACCGCTGAAAACTAGAGGACTTGATCTATTGGGAGAGAGGGCTGCACCGTGGCTTAGGGTTCAAGTGCTTTTGCCCTCTCTCCCTCTAGTATATATAGGAGGAAGGGGAGGGAGGCCGGCGGCCCAAGGGCTGCC
This sequence comes from Elymus sibiricus, assembly GCA_039707655.1. NCBI lineage: Eukaryota > Viridiplantae > Streptophyta > Magnoliopsida > Poales > Poaceae > Elymus > Elymus sibiricus. The sequence continues at coordinate 131,100,080 of CM077667.1, forward strand.
CCTTGGTGCGGCCACAAGGAGGAGAGGTGGAGGAGTCCTACTCCAATCCTACTAGGAGTAGGATTCCACTTCCTCCACTTGGAAACTCTTTCCACCTTTGTGTTTTCTCACCCCCAGCCGCATGGGCCTTAGTGTGGGGCTCGGCCAGCCCACTAAGGGCTGGCTTGACTCCTCCCACAGCCCATGAGGCCCTTTGGGTCGAGACACCCCTCCCGATGGTCCCCGGTACCCCTCCCGGCACTCCCGGTACACTATCGAAATACCCGAAACTTTTCCGGTGACCAAAATGGGACTTCCTATATATCAATATTTACCTCCGGACCATTCCGGAGCTCCTCGTGACGTCCGGGATCTCATCCGGGACTCCGAACAACCTTCGGTCACCACCATACATAACTCTATACTACCGAAACGTCACCGAACCTTAAGTGTGTAGACCCTGCGGGTTCGAGAACTATGTAGACATAGCGGGACCTGGATGCCCATATTGGTTCCCACATATTCTACGAAGATCTTTATCGGTTGAACCTCTATGTTAAGGATTCAGTTAATCCCGTATGCTGTTCCCTTTGTTTCTTCGGTATGTTACTTGCCCGAGATTCGATCGTCGGTATCTCTATACCTAGTTCAATCTCTTTACCGGCAAGTCTCTTTACTCGTTCCGTAATACAAGATCCCGTGGCTAACACTTTAGTCACATTGCTTGCAAGGCTTGTTGTGATGTTGTATTACCGAGTGGGCCCTGAGATACCTCTCCGTCACACGGAGTAACAAATCCCAGTCTTGATCCATGCCAGCTCAACAGACACCTTCGGAGATACCTGTAGAGCATCTTTATAGTCACCCAGTTACGTTGTGACGTTTGATACACACAAGGCATTCCTCCGGTGTAAGTGAGTTGCATGATCTCATGGTCATAGGAGTAGATACTTGACATGCAAAAAACAATAGCAATAAACTGACACGATCATATGCTACGTTCATAGTTTGGGTCTTGTCCATCACATCATTCTCCTAATGATGTGATCCCATTATCAAATGACATCTCATGTCTATGGCCAGGAAACCTTGACCATCTTTGATCAACAGGCTAGTCTACTAGAGGCATACTAGGGACACAGTGTTGTCTATGTATCCACACATGTATCGGTGTTTCTAATCAATACAATTATAGCATGGATAATAAACGATTATCATGAACAAGGAAATATAATAATAACTACTTTTATTATTGCCTCTAGGGCATATTTCCAACAGTCTCCCACTTGCACTAGAGTCAATAATCTAGCTCACATCACTATGTGATTTACATTGTAATGAATCTAACACCCATACAGTTGTGGTGTTGATCATGTTTAGCCCTTGGAAGAGGTTTAGTCATCGGATCTGCAACATTCAGATCCGTGTGTACTTTGCAAATATTTATGTCGTCCTCCTTGATGTAATCGCGGATGGAATTGAAACGTCGCTTTATGTGTCTGGTCCTCTTGTGAAACCTTGGTTCCTTGGCTAGAGCAATGGCACCAGTGTTATCACAGAACAGAGTCATTGGGTCCAGTGCACTAGGCACTACTCCAAGATCTGTCATGAACTTCTTCATCGAGACACCTTCCTTCGCCGCCTCCGAGGCAGCGATGTACTCCGCTTCGCATGTAGAATCAGCTACCACGCTTTGCTTGGAACTGCACCAGCTTACCGCACCTCCATTGAGAATAAATACGTATCCGGTTTGCGACTTAGAGTCATCCGGATCAGTGTCAAAGCTTGCATCGACGTAACCCTTTACGATGAGCTCTTGATCACCTCCATAAACGAGAAACATGTCCTTAGTCCTTTTCAGGTACTTCAGGATATTCTTGACCGCCGTCCAGTGTTCCACTCCTGGATCACTTTGAAACCTTCCGTCCATACTTATGGCAAGGCTGACATCGGGTCTTGTGCACAGCATTGCATACATGATAGAGCCTATGGCTGAAGCATAGGGGACGACACTCATCTTTTCTCTATCTTCTGCAGTCACTGGGCATTGAGTCTTACTCAACTTCACACCTTGCAATACAGGCAAGAACCCCTTCTTGGACTGATCCATTTTGAACTTCTTCAAAACTTTGTCAAGGTATGTGCTCTGTGAAAGTCCTATTAAGCGTCTCGATCTATCTCTATAGATCTTGATGCCTAATATGAAAGCAGCTTCTCCTAGGTCCTTCATTGAAAAACTTTTGTTCAAATATTCCTTCATGCTTTCCATCATTTCTATATTGTTTCCAATCAGCAATATGTCATCCACATATAATATTAGAAACGCTATAGAGCTCCCACTCACTTTCTTGTAAATACAAGCTTCCCCGTAAACTTGTATAAACCCAAAGCGCTTATTCCAACTCCGAGATGCTTGCACCAGTCCATAAATGGATCGCTGGAGTTTGCAAACTTTGTCAGCATTCTATGAATCGACAAAACCTTCTTGTTGCATCATATACAACTCTTGCTCAAGGAAACCGTTGAGGAACGCTGTTTTGACATCCATCTGCCAAATTTCATAATCGAAAAAGGTAGCTATTGCTAACATGATTCGGACGGACTTAAGCATCGCTACGGGTGAGAAGGTCTCATCGTAGTCAACTCCTTGAACTTGTGAAAAACCCTTTGCCACAAGTCGAGCTTTATAGACGGTGACATTACCGTCCGCGTCCGTCTTCCTCTTAAAGATCCATTTGTTCTGAATGGCCTTACGCCCTTCAGGTAATACTTCCAAAGCCCATACTTTGTTTTCATACATGGATCCCATCTCGGATTTCATGGCCTCTAACCATTTCTCGGAATCCGGGCCCATCATCGCTTCTCCATAGCTCGTAGGTTCATCGTTGTCCAACAACATGACCTCTAAGACAGGGTTGCCATACCACTCTGGAGCAGTACGCGTCCTTGTCGACCTACGAGGTTCGATAGCAACTTGATCCGAAGCTTCATGATCATCATCATTAACTTCCTCCTCAACCGATGTAGGCTCTACAGAAACATCTTTCTGTGCTGCGCTACTCTCAGGTTGAAGTAAAGGTTCAACAACCTCATCAAGTTCTATCTTCCTCCCACTCAATTCTTTCGAGAGAAACTCTTTCTCAAGAAATGTTCCGTTTTTAGCGACAAACATTTTGCCTTCGGATCTGAGATAGAAGGTATACCCAACTGTCTCTTTTGGGTATCCTATGAAGACGCATTTCTCCGCTTTGGGTTCCAGCTTTTCAGGCAGAAGCTTTTTGACATAAGCATCACATCCCCAAACTTTAAGAAACGACAACTTTGGCTTCTTGCCAAACCACAGTTCATATGGCGTCATCTCAATGGATTTCTATGGTGCCCTATTTAAAGTGAATGCAGCTGTCTCTAATGCATAACCCCAAAACGATAGTGGCAAATCGGCAAGAGACATCATAGATCGCACCATATCCAATAAGGTTCAATTACGACGTTCGGACACACCATTACGTTGTGGTGTTCCAGGCGGTGTCAATTGTGAAACAATTCCACACTGTCTTAAGTGATTGCCAAACTCATAACTCAGATATTCTCCTCCTTGATCAGATCGTAGGAATTTAATCTTCTTGTTACGATGAATCTCAACTTCACTCTGAAATTGCTTGAACTTTTCAAACGTTTCAGACTTGTGTTTCATTAAGTAAATATACCCATATCTACTTAAGTCATCAGTGAAGGTGAGAAAATAACGATATCCACCGCGCGCCTCAATGCTCATCGTATCGCACACATCAGTATGTATGATTTCCAACAAGTCACTTGCCCGTTCCATTGTTCCAGAGAACGGCGTTTTAGTCATCTTGCCCATGAGGCATGGTTCACATATGTCAAGTGATTCAAAATCAAGTGACTCCAAAAGTCCATCAGCATGGAGCTTCTTCACGCGTTTTACACCAATATGACCTAAACGGCAGTGCCACAAGAAAGTGGTACTATCATTATCAAATCTACATCTTTTGGCATCAATATTATGAACATGTGTATCATCACTATCGAGATTCAATAAGAATAAACCCCTCACATTGGGTGCATGACCATAAAAGATATTACTCATATAAATAGAACAACCATTATTCTCTGATTTAAATGAGTAACCGTCTCGCAATAAACAAGATCCAGATATAATGTTCATGCTTAACGCAGGCACTAAATAACAATTATTCAGGTTCATCACTAATCCCGATGGTAATCGAAGAGCGAGCGTGCCGACGGCGATCACATCAACCTTGGAACCATTTCCCACGCGCATCGTCACTTCGTCCTTTGCCAGCCTCCGTCTATTCCGCAGTTCCTGTTTTGAGTTGCAAATGTGAGCAACCGCACCGGTATCAAATACCCAGGCACTACAACGCGAGTTGGTAAGGTACACATCAATAACATGTATATCATATATACCTTGTTTGTTGTTGGCCGCCTTCTTGTCAGCCAAATACTTGGGGCAGTTCCGCTTCCAGTGACCAGTTCCCTTGCAATGAAAGCACTCAGTTTCTGGCTTGGGTCCAGCCTTGGGTTTCTTCACGGGAGGGGCAACTGCTTTGCCACTCTTCTTGGAGTTACCCTTCTTCCCCTTGCCATTCTTCTTGAAACTAGTGGTTTTATTGACCATCAACACTTGATGCTCCTTCTGAATCTCAGACTCAGCGACTTTCAACATCGCAAACAGCTCGGCGACTGACTTGTTCATCCCGTGCATGTTATAGTTCAACACGAAGCTCTTGTAGCTAGGTGGCAATGATTGAAGAACTCTGTCAGTGATTGCCTCTGCTGGAAGGGGCATCCCCAATTCAGCTAGACGTGTGGAATACCCAGACATTTTGAGTATGTGTTCACTGACAGACCCGTTCTCCTCCATCTTGCAGGCATAGAACTTATTGGAGGTCTCATACCTCTCGATCCGGGCATTCTTCTGAAAGATAAACTTCAACTCTAGGAACATATCATATGCTCCATGACGTTCAAAACGTCTTTGAAGTCCCGGTTCTAAGCCATACAACATTGCACGTTGAACCATTGAGTAATCATCAGAACGAGCCTGCCAGGCGTTCACAACGTCTGGAGACTCAACTGGAGAGGGTGGATCACCAAGCGGTGCATCAAGGACATAACCCTTTTGGGAAGCCGTAAGGATAATCCTTAGATTACGGGCCCAGTCCACAAAGTTACTTCCATCATCTTTCAACTTAGTTTTCTCTAGGAACGCATTAAAATTCAGGGGTGCTACTGCGCGAGCCATGATCTACAACATAAATTTTGCAAAAACAACTTAGACTATTGTTCAGGATAATGAGTTTAGTTAATCATATTACTTAAAACTCCCACTCAAATTGACATCCCTCCGGTCATTCGAGTGTCACATGATCCAAATCCACCAACTCAAGTCCGATCATCACGTGAGTTGAGGTGGTTTCAATGGTGAACATCTTCATGTTGATCATATCTACTATATGACTCATGTTTGACCTTTCGGTCTCTTGTGTTCCGAGGCCATGTCTGTACATGCTAGGCTCGTCAAGTTTAACCCGAGTGTTCCGCACGTGCAACACTGGCTTGCACCCGTTGTATGCGAACGTAGAGTCTATCACACCCGATCATCACGTGGTGTCTCGAAACGACGAACTTTCGCAACGGTGCACACTCGGGGAGAACACAATTTTATCTTGAAATTTAAGTGAGGGATCACCTTATAATGCTACCGTCGTCCTAAGCAAAATAAGATGCATAAAAGGATTAACATCACATGCAAATCATAAGTGACATGATATGTCCATGAACTTGTGCTTTTGATCTCCATCTCCAAAGCACCGGCATGATCTCCATCGTCACCGGCATGACACCATGATCTCCATCATCTTGATCTCCATCAACGTGTCGCCATGAGGTTGTCGCGCCGACTGTTGCTTCCACGACTATTACTAACTCATAGCGATAAAGTAAATCAAAACGACGAAAATAATTAAAGACAACCCTATGGCTCCTGCCGGTTGCCGTACTCATCGACATGCAAGTCGTGATATTCTATACAATACATGATCATCTCATACATCACATATATCTCATCATGTAATTGGCCATATCACATCACAACATACCCTGCAAAAACAAGTTAGACGTCCTCTAATTGTTGTTGCAAGTTTTACGTGGCTGCTACGGGTATCTAGCAAGAACAATTCTTACCTATGCAAAAACCACAACGGTGATACAAAAATTGCTATTCAACCTTCTCAAGGACCGCCTTTGTCAAATCCGATCCGACTAAAGTGGGAGAAACAGACACCCGCCAGCCATCTTTATGCAACGAAGTTACATGTCAGTTGATGGAACTAGTCTCTCGTAAGCATACGAGTAATGTTGGTCCGGGCCGCTTCATCCCACAATACCGCCGAATCAAGAAAATACCAAGGGAGGAAGCAATCTGAATATCAACGCCCACAAACTCCTTTGTGTTCTACTCGAGATCTCATCTACAGATAGACCTAGCTCAGATGCCACTGTTGGGGAACGTTGCATGGGAAACAAATTTTTTCCTACGCACATGCAAGACCTATCCATGGTGATGAGCATCTACGAGAGGGAGAGTGGATCTACATACCCTTGTAGATCGCTAAGCGGAAAGCGTTAAAAAACGCGGTTGATGTAGTCGAACGTCTTCGCGATCCAAATCGCCGAGCGTCCCGCGATCCAATCACGATCTAGTACCGAACGGACGGCACCTCCGCGTTCAGCACACATACAGCTCGATGACGATCTCCCCCTTCTTGATCCAGCAAGAGGGAGCGGAGAGGTAGATGAGTTCTCCGGCAGCGCGACGGCGCGGCGACGGTGGTGGTGGAACTATTCCAGCAGGGCTTCGCCTAAGCACCGCTGAAAACTAGAGGACTTGATCTATTGGGAGAGAGGGCTGCACCGTGGCTTAGGGTTCAAGTGTTTTTGCCCTCTCTCCCTCTAGTATATATAGGAGGAAGGGGAGGGAGGCCGGCGTCCCAAGGGCTGCCCCTTGGTGCGGCCGCAAGGAGGAGAGGTGGAGGAGTCCTACTCCAATCCTACTAGGAGTAGGATTCCTCTTCCTCCACTTGGAAACTCTTTCCACCTTTGTGTTTTCCCACCCCCAGCCGCATGGGCCTTAGTGTGGGGGCTCGGCCAGCCCACTAAGGGCTGGCTTGACTCCTCCCACAGCCCATGAGGCCCTTTGGGTCGAGACACCCCTCCCGATGGTCCCCGGTACCCCTCCCGGCACTCCCGGTACACTACCGAAATACCCGAAACTTTTCCGGTGACCAAAACGGGACTTCCTATATATCAATCTTTACCTCCGGACCATTTCGGAGCTCCTCGTGACGTCCGGGATCTCATCCAGGACTCCGAACAACCTTCGGTCACCACCATACATAAATCTATACTACCGAAACGTCACCGAACCTTAAGTGTGCAGGCCCTGCGGGTTCGAGAACTATGTAGACATGACTGAGACATCTCTATGGTCAATAACCAATAGCGGGACCTGGATGCCCATATTGGTTCCCACATATTCTACGAAGATCTTTATCGGTTGAACCTCTATGTCAAGGATTCAGTTAATCCCGTATGCTGTTCCCTTTGTTTCTTCGGTATGTTACTTGCCCGAGATTCGATCGTCGGTATCTCTATACCTAGTTCAATCTAGTTACCGGCAAGTCTCTTTACTCGTTCCATAATACAAGATCCCGTGGCTAACACTTTAGTCACATTGCTTGCAAGGCTTGTTGTGATGTTGTATTACCGAGTGGGCCCTGAGATACCTCTCCGTCACACGGAGTAACAAATCCCAGTCTTGATCCATGCCAGCTCAACAGACACCTTCGGAGATACCTGTAGAGCATCTTTATAGTCACCCAGTTACGTTGTGACGTTTGATACACACAAGGCATTCCTCCGGTGTAAGGGAGTTGCATGATCTCATGGTCATAGGAGCAGATACTTGACATGCAGAAAACAATAGCAATAAACTGACACAATCATATGCTACGTTCATAGTTTGGGTCTTGTTCATCACATCATTCTCCTAATGATGTGATCCCATTATCAAATGACATCTCATGTCTATGGCCAGGAAACCTTGACCATCTTTGATCAACAGGCTAGTCTACTAGAGGCATACTAGGGACACAGTGTTGTCTATGTATCCACACATGTATCGGTGTTTCTAATCAATACAATTATAGCATGGATAATAAACGATTATCATGAACAAGGAAATATAATAATAACTACTTTTATTATTGCCTCTAGGGCATATTTCCAACAGGTAGCACCCCCAAGAGGACACACTAGTCCCTTGGCCCCTCCCTCTCTCCCGTTGCTCCGTTGCTCCTCCGTTCATAGTTCCGGCAGCGTGCAGCGAAGACTTGCCGACGCTACTTCACCACCATCTCCACCACGCCGTCGTGCTGGTCGAGATCCCATCTACTTCTCCTCTCTTGATTGTTGTATCAAGAAGGAGGATACGTCACCGAGCCGCACGTGTGCTGAACGTGGAGGTGTCGTCCGTTTGGCGCTTAATCGTGACGGATCGCAATTGGATCATGAAGACGCACGACTACATCAACCGTGTTATATACGCTTTCGCTTAACGGTCTACGAGGGTACGTAGACGCACTCTCTCCTCTCGTTGCTATGCATCTTCATAGATAGATCTTGGGTGTTCGTAGGAAATTTTTTTGTTTCCCATGCAACGTTCCCCATCACGGATGCACTCCGGGGGCTAGGTTTCGTGTTCTTAATGAGTTCCGTGTGTCTGTGTGTGTGTGTGTGTGTGTGTGTACCTATGATCCACAATCCAATTCCATGAGGTGGAAGTAGTGGACAGAGAGGAGGCAGCGACAGCTGGTACGAGTGCATGCGCTTGTACCGTACGTCGTCCTTCGCCCTGGAGGCGACGCGCTGGCTCCAGTTTCCTCCCAGACGCTTCAATCTTTTATGGTAGTTATTTATCACATTAATTGATGTGATATTATTATCATTTTCCGGAGTTCTTTTCTTAGTGCTTCAATTACTTTCAATAACCACATCATGAGGAAAAACGATAAAAGTGTGGGAACGCAGTAAAATTCCACAAAGCCTAACGTGTATGCAAAAAATAATGATAAAAAATCACAAATTTTGGACTCTTCGGCTAGCGATCACAAGAACCGGAGTAGTATTATAAATTATGTTGAGCAAATCCAAATGATAGAGAAGTGATATGGCCATAGGAAAGACTTTGGAATCGGCCGACCGATATCGCATGTCTTGCCATGTATGTTGCGCGATGGGACCCATGTACCACTCTGCATACCTTATCCCTCCTTCCTTTTCCGCAGAACCACGCATTTCCCCCTTGAGTTGTCTCTTCTCCATCTCTTTCTCACACTCCCATTTGTCGTTTGTATTCAACCCCTATCCCAGGTCGTTACATGGACCAGCAAGGTGGGGTCACGCCATGGTTGTGAGTTGTTGAGCATTGGTGAGTAGGGGCACTATCATCGCGTGCAAGGCCACGGCTATGAGCTCGCGCCACGCAATGGTACAAATCTATTCGTTCGCTTTGTTGTCGTCTACTTTCACTGTCGTGCCTCCACCCGGCGACACATTGCGGGAGGCACGAGGCGGGTGCGGTGAGCAATGTGGGAAGCAAGTTGAGGAGACGCGCAGCAGGGCGATCTGATCAACAAGCCCAAGGCCCAGCGGATGACTCCCACGGTGACCAAATCGGTCGATTGACTGCTAGGATCAAGCCATATCGACAAGGCTACTTGTCGCCCATTGCGAGACGTAACTGGGTCTCGCCTCGGGCACGAGGGACTTAGCCGACCTAGTACTTTAGTGCCTCTCGCTTGAGTTTTTTTTTCTGTTTTACTTCGTATCTTGACCATTTTCCGGTTTCCTGTGTTTCTTCACCGTTTTTTTTACTTCTTCTTTTTCCCTTTTTTCTTCTCTTTTCCAACACATGTCTACTTTTTTCCAATACATACGGTACATTTTTAGTATACATATGGACATTTTTTTGAGAAACGTTCAACATTTTTCAAATATATGACGTATATATTTTTCAAATACTAAATATTTCTGAATACATGTTAAACATGTTGACAGTTTTCTAATGATATGAACTATTTTTAAAACTACACGAACATTTTTTATTTTTTTATAAATTTTTATTGAATTGTCATAAATATTTTTTGGAAACGCGTGAATATTTTTTAAAAATTCCACGTACATTTTTGGAATGATACTTAACAATTTTTCATACTTGTCAAACATTTTTTTTACGTTGTATGAAACATTTTCTAAAAAGTCATGTACATTTTTTGAAAATGTGATATTTTCTTGAAATGCCACATACATTTTTTGAATGATACAAACGTTTTTTCAAAATTATGAGAATATTTTTACATTTTATTAAATGTCATTTACATTTTTTCTGTAGTATGCTAGCATTTTGTTTTCCAAATGCTATCAACCATTTTTTAAAGTTGCACGAACATTATTTTTTAAATGAGCAATTGACGTTTTTTAATATTTAAATAAAATGTGTATCCATTTCAGAAAATATATAGAATTATTTTTTTTAGAGAAAGAAATATAAATAGATATTAGAAAAGCATGCGCTAGGATCCAAACCTCCCTCCCACGATCGGACGGCTCATTTAGAGGGGCGCTGGAAGCGAGGGATTCTCGCGGCGACTATTTATGGCAAATACTAAACGGTGCCCGTTGCGCCCATTGCTTCACTTTGCGCAAACAGGCGCATACCCCCCGCGCCACGCTGGGCCGGCCTGTTTTTTTTTTCTGTTAAAACTATTAACTTCTTTCTCTTCTTTTACTCTTTCTCTAGGTCGGTTCGCTTGTCAGTTTTTGGGCGGTTTTTTTCTTCTTTTTTTTGCTTGTTCCTTTTTCATTTTTATTTTCTTTTTCCTTTCCGTTTGTTTTTTTCCTTTTCAAAGCGGTTGAACGTTTTAAAAGCGTTCATTTAAATGTACAATTTTTTTATCGAAATTTCAATGAAATTTTATCAAAATCGATTAACCTTTTTTCAAATTCAAGGATTATTTTTTTCAAATTCGATGAAACTTTTTTCAAAGTTGATGTACTTTTTTCTAATTCAATGAAACTTTTTCCCGAAATTGATGATTTTTTTCAAAGCGGATGAACGTTTTAAATTTTGTGTTTTTTTTTCAAATTCAATCAACTTTTTCATATTTGATGAACCTTTTTTTTCAAAATCAATGAACGCTTTCAAATTTGATGAACATTTTTCAAAATCGATGGATCTCTTTTCAAATTAGTGATTATTTTTTAGGTTTGTGGGCTTTCTTTCAATTCTCAGGAAGATTTTTTGATTTCTAGATTTGTTTTTGATTTTTTCGGATATTTTTCAACCGTTGACCGTTCAATTGGCCAACTGTAGATCGGTCAACCGATATCGAGCGAACAAGGCGACAGGGAGAAGGGAACGAGGCGGCCTAGGCCGGCCCAGTTTGCTGGCACGTGGGCGCCAGAACTGGTAACCGACGCTACAGGCGCCGGTTAGGAGCTCCCACTATTTGTCTACAAACAGCTTCTATCTCCGAAGATTTTTTCCGCCCCCACATCATATTAGGCCGGCCCATTCACGCACGTGCAGTGTAAAAAGTGGAAAGGATTGCCGAAGAAGGAGGGATCGAATCGGGGTCTTCACGGGGACGCGCGCCGTACTAACCCACCAAAGTCCCCTTCGTGGTTAGAACTAGGGGCGCGTTCTACTTGAGGTTACTGTAGCTGGTTTCTTCGGGGTTTTTTTTCCTGTTTTTTTCTTTTAGTTTTTTGACGGGTTTTCTTCATTTTTTTGTTTTCTTTTATTTTTCTTCTCCATTTTTTGTTTGGTTTTCTTTTTTCTTCTCCATTTTTTCTTTTTTCTTATGTTTGTTTTCGTTTTCACTCTACATTTTCGTATATGTCCAAAACAAATTTTTAATAAGTGATCAATATTTTTTGTACACACATTCAACATTGTCCGTACGCTTATTCAATATTTTTCAAATACATGTTCAACATTTTAATACTTTTTCACATTTTTCAAATACTTGTTTAACATTTTTTTCAAATAATCGTTCAACATTTTTAAATCATTGTTCAACATTTTTAATACTTATTCAACATTCTCAAATCCTGGTTCAACATTTTTTGAATACTCGTTCAACAATTTCTAATACTTATTCAACGTTTGCCAAATACTTGTTCACCATTTTTTATAATTATTCAAAAAAATTAAATACTTGTTCAATACTTATTCGACATTTTTCAAATACTTTTCAACATTTTTTGAATAATATGATTGTTGGGCCAGCCCATCCCCCCCGCGAGCCTTCCCCGTGCTTGAGACATAGGGCGCCCAGGGGTTCTTTCATGTTGCTATAATCGAGACAAAGCCCCACCCCGGGCCATATGATATGTTTCCTGAAGCATGAAAACGGGTACAACCAAACGACTGGATTTGAGGAGTAAATGGTAGGCGATGGTTCAACCAAAGACAGTACAGTCCTTTGTAATTCGAGTGAGAAAGAAGACACTGACGATCCAGTAAACAGATCAGGATCAACTCAGTCAAAACTAGGCTTTGCCCAGTTCAGTACGTCTTTTCAAGAGATAATCCACTGGAGTCGCAGTCTTGGCCAGTAACCAGTTACTGTACAACGGTTTCCATTTCCAAAACGGCAAAACCCCAATCACAAGCAAAATCTACAAGACGAAACCTAATCCAACCGGTCAATAGTTTATATATAATTTTCTCACACACATAGGGGTCCTGTTCCTTCCTCGCCGCCGCCTGAGGCAGCCGCCGGGCAAGCCTGGGGCGCCAAGGATGGTGGCGGCGGGGCCTCGGCTGCCCTGCCTCTGCGTGGGGAGCCCCGGATCTGGAGCGGCGGCTCCATTGGCAAGGCACGGCAGGCTAGCAGCCGTGCGGGCGGTGGATCTGGCGTCCCGGCCGCGCGGGCGGCGGGATCCGGTGGTCGTTGGTGGCCGGTGCGCGCGATCTGGCGCCTCCCCTCCTCCCCTGTTCGACGTGCGGGTTAGCCTGGTCGGGCCGCGCTTCCTTGGGTCGCCGGTTCTATACAGGAGGCGCTGCTGGTGGCGGGGATCTAGTTCGGGCGAAATCCCTGGCCGGCCATGGCCGGCCGCGTCGACGGCGACGCCTGAGGGCGCCGTTCCCCTCCTTGGAGGCGTCGGTATGGACTGATCCCCTCACTTCCCCTTCCCCTAGGTCTCCCGGGCGAAAGCCCTAACTTTGTTGGGCGGCGGCGGCGCTCACGGCGTCGTTCCCTTCTTGAAGGCGCCGCTTTGGGAACCTTGGGGCTGGGTGGCGCTTGTGGGTGGTGGGCGACAGCAGTAGTGCGGCCCTATCCTAGCATGGATCCGCGTCCGTTGCTTGGAGATGGACTCGCGTAGGTGGAGGTCGTCGTTTGGCGTCATGGTGGCGTAGATGGCGGAGGCACCTGCCAAGGCTGGCACCTCAATCTGCTCTGAAGATGAACCAGTGGAAGATGGCGGCGGCGACACATGTGAGTGCGTCAGATCGGTTTGTGCCCCGGACCCGGTATGTGGCTCGGTCGGGGCCTCCGGCTTTAGATGTTAGGCTTAGGTGAGAGGTCTGGGTATTTGGCCGAGCTTGCACTCCTTCATCATATGGATAGGAGTAGCGGCAGATGTTGCCAAGATGGCGGATTCAGGCATATTGTTGTACTACTTTGTAAGGCCCTCGGGAATAATCAATAAAATGGCCGCATGCATCTCCCAGATGCAGAGGCCGGGGGTCATCCTCCTTTTCTAAAAAAAAAACATAGGGGTCCTGCTGGTTAACAACAAGGAAGCCACGACTCTGCACAAAAATGGGCCGAAAGATCCCAGAATCATCTCCATTCTCCACGAATTGGCACTTCTGCGCATGGAAGTAAACGGAAACCAAATCATTTCCAGATGCCGATCTACATATAAAAAGTAGGTTCACGTGTTAGCAAAACCTGAGGGTGACATAAGAAAGAAAGGTGGTGATCATCAAATAGCTACACGTGATGAAAGTTGAAAAGTATCGGGCACAGATGAGATGTCGGCCAATGTTTCTCCCTTTTTCAGCCAGGCTTCCAGCAAGATGCAAAGCTCCCAGGAAGCCCGTGATGGAAGCCAGTGGGTTGTGACTTTATGAGGCAGGCTAAGCTCAAGTCGTTCAACTTGCCCATTTGCTCACAGGCTGCAGAAAGCAGGCTAATGCTTTATTGATACTCCCAGCAAACCCACAAGTCAAATAAGCAAGACATTGTCAATTTCAAGTTGTTGTAAGTTTCCAGTAACAGCCGCACGTTGCAAGAAGGGTGCATGAAAGATCTACAATCATGAAGATAATGTATTAATGTAGTACAGTAGTAGATTCTTATTGGAGCTTCGGAATTTTTTGAAAATTCACTTCAGATTTTGAGAAGAGTGGACATATGAAAATAAAGTGACCCAAATAACGCAAGTTTCTTTACATGTGGTTAACGAGAAAATATATTTAATATCTGGTACATGATTAGATTGCTCAAGGATCAGAAAGTAATGATAGTGGTGACTGGCCTTTATTATTGCCAAAAAAACGGTCCCATGCATATTGAATAGACCAGAAGAAGTAAACAACAGAACTGCCAAAATGCAGAGCATGGAAAAGGATGCTAAGAGCTGGAACAGCATTTAAGCTCACTTCATGTTGTTACTTTGACAGCATCACAAAATAAAAGCAAATGGAAACATTTTACTGATACTTTGTTAGCTGATGTTATATCCAGTTTTTTCACTTCAGATGCCAGTAAAAAGTTTTTTCACTTCAGATGCCAGTAAAATGTTTCCGGTTTCCAGTAAAATGTTTTTTCACTTCAGATGCCAGTAAAAAGTTTTTTCACTTCAGATGCCAGTAAAATGTTTCCGGTTTCCAGTAAAATATTTTTTCACTTCAGGTGCCAGTAAAATGTTTCCGGTTTCCAGTTTTTTCACAAAAATCTTATAATAGTTTACAGAGGGAGTACCTCATATAGCGCGAATTCATGCAGGCAGCAAAGCATGTTTTGTTTTTAATCTTGGACTAAACTTTCACATCACTACTATGGAAGAATGGAGTCACTCCCTACAAAAACATAAATGAAATGATATTTCATCATCTAAACTTCCAAAATTTTAATTTCTATTTAATTATATCTATAACTCTGCAAAATCTGTTTGTCAAATCTGAAAGAAATACTTCAAAGAACTGCAAACATCGTCTCCTAAACCCTGACCACACTCGGTAGTGGTACACCAAAACAGTTACAACCCATTCAGAGCGAACCTACCAAAACCATGAACAGTAAGCTCAAACCACTTGTTTGTTTATTTTCATATAGAAAGAAAAAGAAGCAAATAAAAGGTCACTGTCTTTTGATGCCCAAATCAAGGATCTCACTACCATTGTTTCTTGCATCCTCTTCCGTCTTGGAGCCAAACCAAACTCTTATTTATTCTGCACAATCAACACTTCAACACAGAATAGTACCATCCATGAAGGTTCAAAGGCATGCCAAGATTGAAATCCTCTTCAATAATCCAAATAGCCTGTAGGAACTAGGATCTACAGTAAGATACGCCCTACTTCTTTATAGATACTACAATGGATAATATTAGCAACATCTTCCACAATGACCTACTCCCATCTCTAGGAGCAAGAGCAAACCAATCTATCAAGTTGAGAAAATTTATCATTTCTCCCTATGATTCCCGTTACAGGTAAAATCACTCTCTTTACTTTCTATCGCATCATATATGTATGTGTACACAAATACTTAGTATAATCTTTCACTCTTGTGGGTCTGCAGGATCTGGGAAACGTTCTTGCTTGTGCTCGTTGTTTATTCAGCATGGATCTACCCGTTTGAACTAGCATTTCTGAGACATCTCTCGTGGAAGCTTTTCATAGTTGAGAACATTGTCAACAGCTTCTTCGCAATTGATATTGTTCTCACCTTTTTTCTAGCGTATCTCGATCACAAGTCTTATCTTCTAGTGGATAATCCAAAAAGGATTGCATCTAGGTTGGTACTTGCACCTCGACTATTCTCAACTGCGTCATTCTTAATGGTAAAGCACATGTGCAAAGCTAACAATTTGAACAACACTAACATGAGCCTGTACACAGGTATCTCTCTTCCTGGTTCATTGTTGACGTCTGTTCCACAATTCCATATCAACCGTTTGGGCTACTCTTTAACAAGCATGGAAATGGCCTTGCCTATAGGATACTTAACATGCTTCGATTATGGCGTCTCCGACGCCTCAGTGCTTTATTTGCCAGGTATGTTCTCTCATATGAAACTTGAAAAACAAGAGAACTGAAAATTACTAAGGTAAATTACCCCTTCTAGGCTTGAAAAGGATATCCGATTGAACTACTACTGGATAAGGTGCACCAAACTAATTTCTGTAAGTCTGCATCCTCTCCTCTGCAAGTATGAAACAAATTAATGTTTAATGCCTGATGAATGGAACATAATTCTGCGTGTTTGAGTGAGCATTGCAGGTTACTCTTTTTGCAATACATTGTTCAGGATGTTTCATTTACTTAATAGCTGATACATACCCCGATCCATCAAGAACCTGGATAGGAGCAGCAATACCAAACTACAAATCAGAGAGTCTATGGGTTCGATACGTGACAGCAATTTATTGGTCAATTACAACACTCACAACAACTGGTTATGGCGATTTACATGCGGAGAATCCAAGAGAAATGTCATTTTGCATATGTTTCATGCTATTTAACCTGGGATTGACAGCATACCTCATTGGTAACATGACAAACCTGGTTGTCCAGGGAAGTTGCCGTACTAGGAACTTTGTACGTACTCTTCACAATACCTTTCAAGATCTGTTTTGTCATTCTGTGATTGTTGATATTCCTTCTTGGCTTTACATAAGGATTGGATAAGAAACAGAAATGGAAGTAAGAAACATGTGAACTTGTTTGTGTTACGGTATATGTGGATTGCACTAGCCCTTTCCATCAGTTCGGACTTTTGGCTGCGTTGGCTAGTGCATGAAGCTTAACATGGTATCAGAGCTAAGGTCTTGAGTTCAAGTCATGGCTTTCGCAATTTATTAAAAAAATTGCTGGTTGTGTCCACGTAGAGACCTCTTGAGTCATACGTGAGTTTCGCGCACCGTCGCTCTCTTCCGGTTGCACGTGTTGACTTGTCTTCCCCGTCACACGTGAGAGGGGGTGTTACAGTATATGTGGATTGTACTAGCCCTTTCCATTAGTTCGGACTTTTGGTTGCGTTGGCTAGTGCATGAAGCTTAACATGGTATCGGAGCTAAGGTCTTGAGTTCAAGTCCTGGCTTTCGCAATTTATTTAAAAAATTGCTGGTAGCCCCCCTTTGTGTCCACGTAGAGGCCTCTTGAGTCATACGTGAGTTTCGCGCGCCGTCGCTCTCTTCCGGTTGCACGTGTTGACTTGTCTTCTCCGTCACACGTGAGAGGGGGGTGTTACGGTATATGTGGATTGCACTAGCCCTTTCCATCAGTTCGGACTTTTGGTTGCGTTGGCTAGTGCATGAAGCTTAACAGTTTGTACTGTAATACATATTCACCTTATAGACTGTAGGGCAGGATAGGCTGAAAAACAAACCACATGTGTACCTACTGGCTTAAGGGCATGCATGAGGGCATGCATGTTCAGATACACGTGAAAAATCTAGCTAATTAAATTTAAATGCATGTAGATATACCTGAATGTGTATGTCCACATGTGTTGAGATGCATAAAAGCAAGAGCTTTATTTCAAGAGCATCATATACTGTTTTATTCCTCCTAACCTTCCTGCCTTCAACTCTGCAGAGAGATACCATCCATGCTGCCTCTCGGTTTGCTGCAAGGAATCAGTTGTCTGAACAAATTAGGGATGAAATGCTAGCTCATATCTGCCTGAGGTATAAGACAGAAGGGCTTAAACAGAAGGAAACATTGGATAGTCTCCCCAAGGCAATTCGTTCAAGCATAGCGTGCCATTTATTCCTCCCTGTCCTAGAAAAAATCTATCTTTTCGATGGTGTTTCCTTTACTTGCAGGCTACAATTGGTATGAAAACAAAATTAGTTGCTTATTCTAGATCAACTGTAAAATGGTGTGCACTGGATATCAACAACAGCTTGAAGGTAATACATTATCGTCTACATGTAGGTTACCACAATGGAAGCAGAGTACTACCCACCAAGAGAAACTGTTATACTCCAGAATGAAACACCTACAGATGTTTACATATTAGTTTCAGGAGCAGTGGTTAGTCCAACTATAAGTTTGATGATTGTCAAGATACTGCAGTTTCTTAAAACCATGCATACTAGTGTAAGTTTTGCTTTTTTTTGGCAGGAAGAACGGATAATGATTGATGGGCGAGAAAAGGTAAGAGACGACAAATGATCATATATTTTAAAGGATAAAAGTTAATGCAGAATCTGATGTGATATGTATCATTACAAAATCCAGGTTGAGAAACTACTATCAGGTGGTGACATATTTGGTGAAATAGGAGTTCTCTGCAACATTCCTCAACCATTTACTTTCCGCACATCCAGAATTTCACAACTATTAAGGCTTAACACAACAGTGCTCAAAAACATTATTCAGGAAAATAAACATGACAAGGAAATTATAATGAACAATCTTTACCAGGTGAGTTCACAGCTTTTTTATCATTATGGCACCGTGTTTAGATAATTTAGTTGTTTATATAGAACAAAATTAGTATTCTTGTGCATTTGGCAGAAAATGAACTCAGATCAAAGGTTCTCTACTGACACGGTGGAGGTATGTCAAGGGACGCTCGATCAACACTTTGGAGAGTACAACAGATGTTTTGCATCCAATCAAGTCAACGTAAACAATGAACCAAAAGCAGGAGAAACATTAACACTGGCTTGCAGTGAAGAACGTTGTAAAGAACTCAATGAATCAGACAGACATGGAGCAATTCACAATACTATTGAACAGGGTTTCTTCAATATAAACATTGATTTTCCTGATAAAGGTGAAGGTATGGAAAATCTTGTTGCTACAAGTCAGATTACGGACAAATGGGAGGCAGATGAACATGAACATACATCAACCGACAATTGCATGACAGGATATAGAGGGGCTCGAGATAGGTTCAGAAACATAGGGCAAGACAGAATATTAGGGCAGCCAATTATCACAGATAAAATGCTTACATGCTCAGTTGCTGGAGAACTCCAGGAGATCACTGATGCACTCACAGAAGCTGACTCTGTGGTTCCAGAAAGATAAAGAGTGACAATTCATATGCATCCACAACAGAACAAAAGTTCAGTGGTGCCATATGCAAAAGTCATAAATCTACCAGAATCTCTGGATCGACTTTTTGGCATAGCTCGTAAGTACTTATATAATTCAGATGCATGATTGACATTAAAGTATGATTTAGGAGGGTTTAGCTTCTTATAGCTTCTCGGATATTTGATGGATAGGGGCTTCAGCTTGTCAGTACAGATGAGGTTGCTTAGGTTTCTCATAGCTCTCGCTAGAGTATTCTGACTTGGATTTTATATGAGAATCGAAAAGGAGTTTTATAATGTGAGATCACAACCAGAACATAACTATATCACACAGTACTGGTTAGCAAACCACTGCCTTCTGATAACCTAAGCTAACATGCTTGCATGTTAAATAAACATTTTCAGTTAAGTTTTACAGGCTTAACTTATAACTGGTCAGCTAAAGCTTATGCTTGTTAACTAATCCTATACCTGATTTTTTATTTAACTGGACAAAGTACGTCAGGTGTTGCCCATATCCCCAAAGCATCAAGCCCAGGACCTAACTAGCTCTGCTTTCAATATACTAAGTCGATGAATCAATGCCACACAGGGTATGTATTAACCCCAAATAGCGAAAGCCGGAACCTTCTGGCATTTGTCATTCGTAGTTGGCATCCTACATGAATATTTTCCTGATTCAGTTGTGCCCTGTATTAGGAAATTTTCAGTTCTTTGATGCCCCCCTTAAAAATGAACAGTAGTTGTCCTAGCTCACTGGTGCAAGTCTGTTGAGATCAACCAGTAATTGCAGTACCTTAATAGTGTGAAAGACACATTACGGCTCGCCTAATGCCAGATTCCAGCATTGCATACAGTCTAAATCATGCAGTGCAATCCTTCTTTAGTGTGAATGTTTTATCCTGTATTTTTTCTGTAGGTGAGAAGTTTCCAGGTTATTGTCCTGTGAAGCTGTTCAATCAAGATTTTTCTGAAATTGACGATATAACAGTAATTCGAGATGGTGACCGGTTGTTTCTTATGGAAGTTTGATTAAGGATGCTCAAAACTATAGACTGTGGAAAGAGCAATGCATAGGATATGAACTAGGACTCGCATTTGAGAAAGCTGCCTAGATTTCAGCAAACAGGAATTGAGCGACTTGGTGAAATCATGAAGAAAATGCCACCCAGGAATTAGTTGGAGTTACAGTTGTTGAGTACGGAGTAGCTACTAATTTAGTTCTGAGGTAGATATGAAGATGTAATGGAAACAGTTTTAAATCTGTTTTGCAAATCAAATGTTTGCAGAGGGCATACCTCCGCTGAATTAATCGTTCTAGGCAAGAATATAACTTTCAGGCAACAAATATTGAACGTTTCACCAAGGATGATAACGAGTAGTCAATACAAAATTGATGATCGACATAAATTCTAGCTAACTGAGGTACTCTGACCTTTTAAACATTAATTATTAACTTGTGTGCTTTGAGACTGCAACTATTTACTCCCTCCATTTCTAAATATAAGACCTTTCAGAGATTGCAGTACGGACTACATACGGATGTATATAGACGTATTTTAGAGTGTAGATTCACTCATTTTGCTCTATATGTAGTCTGTGTTGAAATCTCTAAAAAGGCTTTATATTTAGGAACGGAGGGAGTAGATGATAATGATCAAATATGGCCGACTTCTTCAACAGATTAGTACGATTGAAACTAGCTAGGTCCTGGGCCTGCCTTTCATGTTGTGCCAACTGATAACTACATTTTTCTCAGCAGATAATGGTAACTCTGGGTGTTCATATTGGAAGTCATTAGATATCACATTCAAAGCAGCTAACAGAACTAATTTTAGCATGACCAGCAGATGCGGTGAGAGATCACTCAACGACCAAATTTGATGACTATGCATAGGTTAGGAAGTCACACAGATCGAAATTGGCTACTTCAACTCACCAAATTCATCAACTGAAGCTAAGAAGCCTGGCAACCCAGGTCATCAAAGAAATTCCATTTGAGGAAGAAGCGTACGCAACGGGACTTACACAATCCGTTCGCCGCTGCGACTCCAGGACTAGACTAAGCAACCACCCAGCAGCACAATGCGATCCAAAGTTCCATGCCCGCCGGTCTCTCACGGGAGTACAGTGCGTCGCGGTGTAGGAGGCTGGCGCCCGTAACGCGCGATGGGAGCGGGGGACGCCGGGAGCAGGCAGGTGCGCGTCCGCGGCGGCAGGTGGGGTTTCTAGAAGCTTCCGTCGTGGGGACGAACGGCGGGCGAGCAGCGGCGGCGGCGTGCATACCGAACAGCCCAAAGCACACTCCGCACATGAGATTTGCTTGGATGGCGACTTCCGTGCACCGTTGGATAGTAAATCAGCTGTCCAGATCGAGCAGTTGCCCATCACGATACTCCCTCCATTTCACAACGTAGTGCGCCCGCGTTTTCTGAGATCTAAGTTTGTCTATATTACAGTTGACTGAAAACAATTGGACTTCAGTCAGATTTTTCATCTAGTAACGTGACACATGTATGTACGTATGTTTGACAAAGTAACAACAGAAAAATAAATGTATTTGTGTATTTTTGTCACAAGACAAAAAAACGACTGAAGACCAAAATAGTTTCAGTCAAAAAAAGTGTGTGTATGTGTGTGTGTGTGTATTTCTTTCACAGCTGCTCGATCCTTTGTTCTTCTCTTCACATGTAGATCCCTTGTTCTTCTCTTCACATCTGGAACACTTCTTCCACAAGAACAACACAAATGCTCATTCAAAAACTAAGATCTGCCAGAGGAAACAGGAGTTCAGAGATTTTAGGGACTGTAAAAGTTCATAAATCAGTTGGGGACAATGCTATTGCACACCACAGCAACCTAGATGTACAGTGGTTTCCAGGGAGAAATCATACAAAATACAGGGAAAAAAAACATTGTAACTCCACTCTTTTGCTACTATAAATTCATAGCATTCACATAGAAAGTAGAGAGCAGCAGTAACTCATGAATTACAGTAGGAAATTTGCAGAAGATGGAATCAAAAACTCAAATTTTATGTGTAAAAACACATGGGTAAACCTCATGACTTACAGGAAAACAAAAACTGTAACTCACCTACCTACCAACTGTAAAAACATATCAACTATCCAACTTGAGAAGTAGGCTGGGAAATTGGATTTTTTCCAACATACATACATGCATCCCACTACTTGCACAAGTAAGATCTCTCTTCACAAACTTCTTTAGGTTTATCCCCTCTGTTCTTTGACATCTTCAACACTTCTTTGCCAAAAACAAATCACACAATCCACTCCTTGCCCCCGTCAACAACACAAATCAGTTTAAGCAGTGATTTACAACAGCAACCACCCAAATTTACAGCAACTAGCATACTGAAACTTACAGATGATAGAAAACTATAATTTTAGTCTTCTTCAGCAGTAAATTACACTGCAACTACACTATAATTACATAGCAATTACACTGTAATTTTAGTAGTAAAATATAGTAAAGTTACAAAAGGTTTACACTGCAAATACACTAATTGCACTTAAAATACACTGCAATTACATAGCAATGACACTGTAATTTCAGTCTTCTTCAGCAGTTAAAACTAGTTTATACGTTGTAATTACACAACCATGCATGGCAAAAAAATGCATTGTGATTACACAGAAAAATACACTGTAATTTCATTCTTTTTCATCAGTTAGAATTAGATATGATATATTACGTAGCGAATACACTACAAGTACAGGGCAATTATACTGTAATTACAGAGCAATTGCACTGTAATTACACTATAACTTTATAGTTGCTGTCACTGTAGCTATATAGCAACTGTCCTGCATACTAGCTACAGTCCTTTACACCGTAATTATACTACAAATTTTACCATAGAAAAATGTAAAACATGGACTGAAAAAGGGTAAATTTGACCAAATATGTTTCTTGTACAAGATTTTCACTCGGGACCGTCAGGTGAAATTCATAACTGCTTTGTAGAAAATGAAGCAAATCCATTATTCATTGTAAATTGAAGAAAATTCTATATCACTGCCCCTGAAAAGTACAGAGCTATTGTCACTGTAACTACATAGGCACAACTGCAAATCTATAGAAGCATGAGTGTAAATTTACAGAAAAAATACAACTGTAAATCTATAGAAGCATGAGTGTAAATCTACCAAAAAAAATACAACTGTAAATCTATCGAAGCATGAGTGTAAATTTACAGAAAAAATACAACTGTAAATCTATAGAAGCATGACTGTAAATTTACAGAAAAAATACAACAGTAAATCTATGGAAGCATGAGTGTAAACTACAAGTTACTTAAATCATATTTAACCTTGATTCCAGAACTGAACTAAGTTTTATGAAACTACTGTTGCAATATTACAGAAAAATACAACTGTCAATCTGTACAAGCATGAGTGTAAATGACAAAGAACTTAATCGACTATGCAAGTAAAAACAAATTACTACAGATTTACATGACAAGAGGCGGAGACACTGAACACAAATCACGACGCACGAAACAGACGGGGCAAAAAATTCAAATGAACGCCTATTATTTTCGTTCGACTGTAAAATAGCGAAACCGATTAACAATGAAAGCTAGCAAAAAGGTACACTAAAAAACTAAAGTAAATAAAAATTCCAGGTACTGACCAATGTAAATCAATCGCATTTACACTGTAAAAGTGACAAATGGAATGACTAGAGAAGCAAACCAGTAATACATGGCTGAACAAAATGCAGTTCAGTTATCAGAAGCACATGCTTAAATACTCTCAGCTTTTAATCATATTCTAAGTACAGCCCACTTTGAAACAGTTATATTACAATGTAAAAAAACTACAACATCAGGTAGGAAGCACAATTCAAAACCGCTTACATCACGGAACTACAAAAACTAAGCAAAACCTAGCAGGAAAAAATATCAAAAAATACACCCAAATGAAGATGGTGAATTTGACAAACCTCCACAAAATAACCAAGATCATGTAAAGGTAATGCAACACTAACTACTACTCACAAACAAACACTAACGAACCATCTACTAGATCAGAGACTTACGGAATCATCGGACATGGGTTACATAGTTACTATCAGACTGGAATTCATTCATGAGTTACAATAAATATGCTCAACACTGGACTTTAACCTAAACATAACTTACAGAGACAAATCATTCAATCTACAGCAACTTCAAACAAGGGATCCTTCCAGCGGAGGGAGAGCTACAAAGCAAGGCAACTACATGAAGAGCAACCTAGGACTGGAGGGGCAAGAGCTCACAAAATCTACAAATTGCAACCACCGAGATGTAGAAAATAGAAAATGAATTGATAGAGGAAGAACAACAGAATCACACCACTTGAACCGCACCTCCAACCACAGCAACCTAATCTTCAAGCAACGGAGGGACAGCTCGGAATGGAAATCGCCATGCGGTCGCCCTATCTTTCTCTCCCGTCCCCTGCTATTGAAGTCTCGTCTTGAACAGAGGATGGCGGAAGGCAGCTACAAAGCGAACAGAAAAAAAAAACAAGGGGAAAAGGGGCAGTGACGAGGGTTAGTGGGTGGACCACATACACAAAACCAGCCGAACATGCACAAATCGCCGCGCAAGATCGAACGGACACAAAATCTGACTGAAGACGAATTGTTTTCAGCCGGATGAAAATTAGCATATCTGTATATGGACCAACGAGATCGATTGTGACGAAAACCAAAAAAATTATACTATTGAATTCGCATTTCGATATAATTTTGGAATAATTGCTAGGAGCAGCTGGACACGTGCAAGCACGTTTGGTTTTGGAAAACACCCCGGCCGGTCGTCTTCACGCACGGCGCGTATTCATCTATCTCTCCTTTTTTGTTTTAGAAAAAACTAGAAAAAGAGCCCGTGCGTTGCAACGGGAGAGAAAACATAACACACGCTCTTAACCCAACAACACACGCTCCACGTGCCATTGTGCAACACTTAAAGCCAAATAAAATCAATAGCAACAAACTATAAAATAATTATTGATCAACACAGTACACGATTCAGTACTATTTGTGATTTCCACAGTATTGTCATGTCTGAACCCACAAACATCGAATTTTGAAGCACTCCATCACCTCTTATAATTGGCAACCCCAAAAAATGTATATCCTGGCAAGCTCCAAAAGTTTTCTACATATATAAGTGATATCTTAAGTAGAAACCAAAATCTAGTATTAATTTCTCAAAGGAAAAAAAAATCCAGCTCTACATGTTCATTGTCTCCCTGCTCATTGCCTATTAACTGTTGGCTGCAAGAATTCTCTCTGACAAATCACCTTCCACCGACTGAGCCCCCTACACAAGCATATTGGTAGGAAAACAAGGTTAGCATATTGGAATCAGATATTTTAGTCATTTGACATTTCGAGATGAATCGATACTATTTGACATACCAGTTTTACTTTGGATTTTCCTAATACAATTGATGAATTCCAGTACACCAGCAGGCATGTTATCTTCACATTCATTGTCCTTGAATGTTAGCACTTGGCCCAAAATTAGTTTTCTGAGTTCATATCCATCCTATTCATTCATTTTTTTGTAAAAGAATGATATCAGCATCAGATGTATAATAATCATAAAAGCAAATATCTATACGGTTGCAATATTTACCTTTAAAAATGGCAAATGTGGTCTTTCGTCTTCCCATGTGGACATGAATAGGGGAACAAGATAACCAGACAGTTCCCTTATATAAGAATATAAATATACTTTATTAATATTGTCTACATACTCAAATCAACAAATAATCAGTATCTAGTATTCATCTTTTGAAAAATACCTGTTGTAAACTGGAATATCATCTAGGATTTTATGATGCCATAGGAGAATATTCTCGTTCCATCTAGACCCAGGGCATGCTTTTGACATTGCTTTCGGTAAGTGTTCGGAAATCCATATAATTTTTTTTCACATATTTTGCAAGTGGGTTGCATCGGTACATTGGATTAATAGGAGTAGGGTCCAAAATGTACATTGTTCTGGTATCTTGGTCCAATGTGAATAGAATGAATTCATCGATGGATTGTACTGGAATATGGATCTGAAATAGGCTACATATTAGATGTAATAAAAAAATTGCTCTAAAGTATACAAAAGTGCTCTTACCGATTTGCATGTTGCAACATTATATTTGATACTAGGCCAACTACGAACAGAATTTGCTAGTTGCTCCACATCTAACTTTTTACGAAAGTCTGGGTGCCTTCCAAAATCAGTTGTCATCTAGTATATAAAATAATTGGTTAGAAAGATGATAAAAAAATTAGAATATTAAAAAGTATATTACGAATATAAAAACATACCCAAAATTTCATGTCCAGATAATGCTTTGCTATCAATTGTTTTGTTTTTTGTGCCGTTTGGATGTCATCCAACAAAATCTTCCGTACGATCAAATTAAAGCAATCTCGGTCCATGGGTAAATCATCCTTTAGCATTCCTTGTAGTTTTTTGAGAGACAAGCTAATTGGATATGGTTTTGAACTCTGGATCCATACTTTCCTGATAATGATACAAATTAAGAAAATAAACCATTAAGAAAACAAGTAAGATATTGTACAATTGCAATACTAATTTAAAATGAATTACTCTAAAATCTCAGTGTAATTGATTGATTTAATGAAGCTACAGAGTCCAGCTGTTAACTCATGTAAGGTCATATTAGAAAGAATTGATATTAGTGATCTGTATTTATTTTCAACAGATAATGGGAATTTTTGTTTTGTTTTTTTATATCATCTAAACTTTCCAATATTTGAACATCATCAGGATCTCCCTTGGTGTCATCATCACTTTCTTCAACGATTGTAGTCATTGTTGCAGTGTTTGTTTTCCAACATAATAGTATGCTGGCTAACTTAAACCTAAAAGAAGTAATCATTTCCTATGCAACACGAACAATTATTAGTATATTTCAAAAGTACTTTTTGTAAAATTAACATACTTTTTATTAAACAAAAAAGATATATACCTGTGTAATTGGGTAGGATAGTGCACATCCGGTGAAATATTCCATAAATTTAACCATAAATAAACCACATGAAGAACTATCTTTTTGAATTGCCTTTTGTAATTGTTCTGTGATCTTCCATTCAGTAAGATCAACGTCTTTCCAATCGTCGCTTACCAAGCTTTGACTTTTAAGAAGGTCCAAATGAAATTGTATTCCTCGTAGCTAAAAATAAAATAGTGGTAAGAAGAAATGATACACATTAGCGAAGTATATTATAAATGGTGTTGTAACTAACCGTATTAGCGAGATCATCTCTGTCAGAATTCCAGCACAATGAGTGCAGTACTTGAACCTCACGTTTTTTTGTATTCACAACAGCTAAATACCAATGGGTGTTGTTGGCATTTATTGGAAGTTTAATCTGTAATAAAGATAATTAGGAAAATAGTAAATGAAAATGTATGAAACCTAGAACATGTAAATTATGAATATGGATATTACCATGTCACGCTGCATATATTCGAGGATAGTCTCTGTCATGAAGGCACTATCTTCTTGTATTCCAAGGGTGCCATCTCGTTTAAATAGTGAGGTAACAAATGGACTCTCAAAATATACTTTATTATCATTCTGGAGATGTATTTGGTCCTTTATACAACATATATATGCATTGATCACCTATAATTAAGAATTAAAAAAATACATTACTAATTGATATTAGTGATTAGAAACTTTTTCCTGTTTGAGTAAGGGTACTTACATCATCATTTACCCACTCTTTTTCATCTAGCAGGCACATCAATTGATTTTGCAAGAGAGAACTTCCATCTATCTGAACCAGCAATTGTTTTCTCAAAGATGATTCTATTGCTATATGAGCACATAGATCATGGTCGGTCAATGTATAGTCTGCAGAAAATCAAACAATTTAAGAATATATTGTATACGAAAGCACACATAATAAATCAAACAAATACCTTGTGGGAGATAATCATATGTCTCATCAACTTTGATCTCTTTATGTGAATCTGGTTCCTTAACATCATGTAATGGAAAAACAGGAGATATTGTCGAGCTAGATGGGGATGGAGGTGATGGTAATGTATGATGATTCATTTGATTATCTGATTCCGGCACAACCGATTCAAAACACTCTGAACCTGGAGAAGATGTTGACATAGATTCAGAAATTTCTGCCTTTTTGGAAGGTCGGTTATCAAAATCCTCTGCAATGTTCAGTTCAGCGATGTCATCTATTTTCTGCAGTCACAACAAAAATAAAATGTAAACCTCCAACCGTTAGATCAGTTGAAACAGAGGTAGTACATCATAGTGAGTTTACAGTTGGGATGTTATTGCATAAAGTAGATTGATCCAAGCTCAGAGAACCATGATATGCATCATGTGGTAGTACCATTGTTTAAAGGAGACAAAAACATTGCAATCCATTATGTAGAAGGCAAAAGCATATACAGATAAAAACTACCAATACACATGTTTCGAAAGTGAGTTACTGATAAGATGATAAAGCTAGGATGCTTGTACTACAATATATACGCCTTTCATTGGTACACATGCCATTATCTAGAATGAGAAAGTAAGTAATATCAGTAAATGTGGTCTTGCTCACAGCATAAAGGAACTCAGTTCACTAAGTAGTTATATTATATGTACATGTTCAAAAATTCTAGGCTGCAAAACCAAAGAAAACAGGAAAGAGCAAGACACACAAAATAACCCATTTATATTATTTTTGCTGCTAATGTCGGTTCCATCAGCCTAATATTATTGCTCCAGTTTATACATGAAGCCCCATTGTTCAGTGTAGATGGCAGTTTATATGTGTTTTAGAAAGCAAGAGCTCCAGCTTATAAGAGCAGACAACTAAATGCAGAATAAAGTGATTGAAGGTCGGAGAACCATGATATCTATCTGCCAGGAGATTGAGAGCATACAGGCTGATGAACACATCGACATTTGGCGAATTAGCATCACTCTTTTTCAGTTTTGACAGCAAAATAACAGGAAGAAAGGTCCCAGTCTGAATATATGAAACTTACAGTCTTCACGTTGGTATCATCCAGCATTATTGTTGCAATGTCCGAGAGCTGAACCTCCTTGGCCTCCGCCTGAGTTGGATTGGACGCCTTTGGCACCTGCACGCGCATACACAGTAGAGACATGAAAACCAGGCCAAATCACTTTTTTATTTATTGCATGGATGGCAGGGCAATTCTGAATATCAAGTGACACCAGACACTTAATTCTACTAAACCATCAAAAGAGATGCCACACTTCAGTGGTAACAGAAATAATACCAACAGTGCCATCAACTCAAAACTATAATATCAACTGACAGGAGTGATTTAAATTATGAATTGGACAGAAACTTTTTCATGTTTTTTGTTTACTTTCACTTTGCAATTTAATATATATGCAGCAGGACACTGTGCTGCTACAATTTTCATTAAAGTAGCTACAAAAGGCCGCTAGTCAACATATTACCATCATGGGCAATGTTTCTGAATGGCTGAAATTATTCACTGTCAAATTATTCAGTATACTGTCAACTGAAAATAGCTGCCTGAAACTGACATGTTTCTGTGAGCATCTCAAACCTGGCGGACTTGATGCCTAAGTTATTTTCAACACGAATTGGTTCATTCAGATGCCCTGCCCCATATCACTGAATAACTAAAAAGAAAAAAAAACAAGCTCCTACAATCACCAATACAAAGCTAGCATAGTCAGAGGCAGGGGACAGAAACAACATCTAAATCAGGGAATTGCATCCAATGAATATCAAGGGGATATATACCTCTGGTGTAGCCGCCGCCAACGACATTGGATGGTTGGACAGACGTTCTTGTTCCTCCGGCGAACTCGGCGCTTCTTCCTCCGACAAACTCGGCGGCGACATTGGACGTTTCGACGAAAATTGCAATTTCGACGGGATTTGATTTGTGGAGCTTCTAGTCCAAGGACGCAACCTGACGACCCTTCTTATAGCAGAGCAGGCCAATCCAGGTCGGGAAGATGTTGGAGAAGGACACGGTCTCCAATCACGACACGGGAGCAGCAACTCTGCCGCCGCTGGCAGCTTGCGGCGCCCTTGTTTGCAGAACCTCTAGGGAGGCACCAAACTTGCAGCAGGTGGTGGAGGTCGAGGGAGGCGGCGACCGCACGCAGGAGGCGGAGCTCGCCGTGGGGCAGACGTGGGCGCGCAGCCGCTCGCGGGCGGACGCACTGCCACAACTGCCATGGCAGATGGCCTTCAGGTCAGGGCGTCGCCGCGGTGCTTCTCCTATCGCCGCTCGCCTCTGTTCGTCGGAGCCCCAAGCACCGCCGCCGTAGAATGTCCTCCTCCCCGGCGCTCCTTCCACTCCTCCGCGGCTCAGACTGCAGAGCGCCGCGGCTGTAGCCGTGAGCCGCCGTGGGGACTCCTGCCGCGACACACACCGCCCGACGCTCCTTCTACTCCGGCGCTCCTCGCGCCGTGGCTGTAGCCGTCCGCCGGCGGCGCTCACCTTATCCTTCTGCGCCACGGCTGGAAAGGAAGCGGTCGTGGAAAAATGAAAGAGTGGATTTTATTTTAGAAAAGCGAAACGTTTTCTCAGATAAAAAAAAGAACAAATAAGAAAGAAAGAAAGAAAGAGAGGCTAAACAGGGATTAGTGGGTCCTTGATAATATCCTAGGCCTAATAGGAGAGAAAAGGAGAAAAAAATAAGAAGGGAGAAAAATTGAGAGAACCCGGGTGTCTGCTGCGGAGAAGGGAGGTTCGTACCACTGCGCCTCACGTCCAGTTCTGTTCCATATTAGGGGCTTACAATAAATAAACCGAATCCGCCCGGAATTTTAGAAGAAAAACACGAACCGTTTTGTTCCACTTACCGGTGGCATGGTGGGTAATTTGTGCCAACTCTAGGGGTAATTCTATGACGGACGACCAGAAACCCAATTCTCTTTATTATTAGGTAAAGAAAAAACATCGTATCCTTATTCATTGCGACTGCAGTCTTCATCCACCCCCTCACCGAGCGCCTCCGACCAGATCCGCGTTGTTCCTCCAAGCCGGCGTGCCTCCCCTGTTGGATCTCGTCCGCCAGCCGTCATGGAGTTGCCGGCCTCCCCTTCCTGTCAGCATGGGAGCAATCCTCTTTTCCCATTCCTCACTTGTTTCTACTCCGGTGAGCAGGTCGACACCTCCCACACCACCTTCTCAACGAACCCCTTCCCCCACTCCATCGCATCCCATGCCACTAGTGGGGGATAAAAAAAGCTATGACCAGAAGAGGACGACGTTGCAACTGGCGACGAGAAAAGCTACGACCAGAGACAACGATGTTGCAACGATGACGAGAAAAGCTACGACCAGAGACGACCATGTTGCAACCGGCGATGAGAAAAGCTACGACCGACGACGAGAAAATCTACGACCAAAGATGACGATGCTGCAACCGGCGACGAGAAAAGCTATGACTGGCGACGAAAAAGTTGGGTCGGTCGCTGCGCAACACTAAAAACTGCCGCCGACGATCGATAATGTTACAAACGACATTATCGAAAACTTCAACCGGAGACGATGGGGATCGAGGGGCCGGCCACCACGCAACCGCGGAAGTTGCAACCAGTGATGAAAAAAAACTTCAACCGGCCAAAAAAACTTCTACCAGTGATATAAAAAACTTCAACCGGCGATAGAAAAACGCAACAAGCTACAATCGTTGACACAAAAGTTTCAACCATATATTTGAAAAGCTTCAACTAGAGACCGACGAGAAAAAAACTGCATCGGCGAGCCGCATCAATGGTTCTGTAGCGGATGTTGAAACCGGTGCCCTCGCCACTGTTGCATAGGGAGCGGCGGACCAGTGGTGTCGGTGTTGCAACCAGCAAAGCGGCGACGGCGAGTGGCGCCGGTGTTGCAACCTGCGAGCGGCGGCGGCGAATCCCGGCAATGCTTCAAGCTCTCCGTCGCTTACACGGGTTTTGACCGGGGGGTGCGGCGGCGCTCGTTGCAACCTTCTATTTCTCCTATGCGGAAGGAGGACGAAGCGAGGTGGAGCGATCTAACGGCTGACATGGGCAGAATTGCACGGTTTGCATGTGACCGGCCCAATTTTGGGCCGGCACACCGGCGCCTATCATCCCCCTTTGGTTTTATAAGCTCTTTTTTGTAGCGCTATTTTAAACTCTAGAACAAACAATGTTTAAATTGTCAAGCATCTATGTGCTAGCAACTATAGTTATTGTAATAAGTCATCTTTTAGTTGGTTGGACGAGCCTTCTGATTGTCAGTAAGCTCGTAGACGATTTAAACATGTTTTGATCTTAATAAATCTAGCCATAATGGCCTTTTCTTAAAAAATCAAATAATCAAATCACAAAAATAACATTCCCCTAAAAACCATTAAGAATATCATATCTCTGTTATTCAAATAAAATCATCTAAATCATAGAAATATCAACACACATGTACCATCGAACGTGGCTAGAAATTTTTACATTAAACAGGAGTTTGTATGTTTGCATCGTTTCCAGGGTTTCCACCCTTCCTTGCATCCTCCCACGCAATTCTCTTCTACCTGGTTTATATGATTTTCATCTTAAAAACCACATGCACGTTAACTCAATTCCCTCTTCCCACGTCATGCATTAACTCAATAAGATCAAATCAACTCTTAACAAGACCTCAACTGAATCACATCTTGCCTTTGCGCACCCATACCGAAAGCAAAATCTAATCTTACCAAAATCCCAACTAAATCAAAACTTTCCTTACCTTCCTCTATCCACACTCTTACCAAAAGTCTAGAATATGATGGGTCTAAGATTTATACCAGACACGACTAATGTTGAACCATTATAATGTGTATGTTCCCGTTGCAACGCATGACAATTAGCTAGTAGCTATCATTTGAAAGGTCGAAATAGTTATTAAAATCGCAAGATACATGGACATTTCAGTGAAACAAATCAAAACATCACATGTGACGCCCCCAATTTGACCGTACGCTAATCATACACGCAAATGCGTACGACCAAGATTAGGGACTCACTGATCGATATCACAACACAACTCTAGACACAAAATAAAGTCATACAACTTCATATTATAAGCCAGGGGCCTCGAGGGCTCGAATACAAAGCTCGACAAGCACGAGTCAGCGGAAGCAAATAATATCTGAGTATAGACATAAGTTAAAAAAGTTTTGTCTTAAGAAGGCTAGCACAAACATAACAACGGATCGAAAGAGGCGAGGCCTCCTGCCTGGAAACCTCCTATCCTAATGCTGGTCGGGGGCAGCCTCCACGTAGTAGTAGGCTCCAGCGGTGGTGTAGTAGTCGTCTCCGGTGTACTCCATCTCCTGGGCTCCATCGTCTGAACGCAGTAATCGTATCGAGGGCGAAAGAGAAAAGCAAAGCAGCGGTGAGTACTCATCCAAAGTACTCGCAAGACTGACATCAGAATTATGCTAAGTATGCATCAGTATCAAGGAGTGGCGTTATATCTGGACTGACTGCAGAAAAGCAAGAATGAGGAGGGAAGGCCTAGTCCTATCGAAGACTAGCATCTTCAACATCTTGCAGCATTAGAAGAGAGTAGACTGGTTGTCGTGGGAATGATTCCGACAATAGAGAGGGGTAGTGTAAGGGAGCATGATCTATCGAGATGCAAATGGGTGACACAGTGGTTTTAGCGAGTTCGGGCCTCTCACGGTGGAGATAACAACCCTACGTCTCGTGCTCCGGAGAGTCTTTCCTTTATCTGTCATGAACATGGAGTTACATGGTGTATTTGAGAGAGAGGGGAGGCCC
This sequence comes from Elymus sibiricus, assembly GCA_039707655.1. Classification (NCBI taxonomy): domain Eukaryota; kingdom Viridiplantae; phylum Streptophyta; class Magnoliopsida; order Poales; family Poaceae; genus Elymus; species Elymus sibiricus. Next base: position 131,134,274 of record CM077667.1, read on the forward strand.
TCATTCTTCTCCTCTCTCTCATCTCTCTCACCATTAGGCTAATGCTAACCCACTACGAAGCCTCCATTATGAGAATGATGCTTTGACTGCCTTGCTGCCTGCTGTTCTTCGCATACCCGAGTGAGTCATACGGCCGAGTGGTGGACTGTCATCCGAGTGGATGGTACGTTGCTTGTCGAGTGAATAGTATGTCTGTATGAAATTTATCTGGACTCACATGATGTGTGGACCCCATGCTTTATGATATTTCGACCCTTCGTGGGCCTTCCTGTTACGTGTATCCCCAACATTAGCCCCCGAATCGATTGTGATTTTGTAGAACGAGTTTGTGAAAGACACAATTTGGCCCGAGTGATTACGGAAATACTCGGTACCCGTCATCGTGCTTTCAGACAACCAAGGTTTGAACAAAATCTCAATGGATTCTGGCACTGCGCTTCCCGACCGATCTAGGGTAAGTGCCCGCGAGGAGCAACTTGGTGACATTCGTTCATCTCTCGGAAGAGGTTAACTCGTGATCAGAGTATGGGTGTGTCATTAAATTCGGACAACAAGATTGACGCATGGGCTGTTCTCTCGGAGAGATGCCATTCTTATCCCAGAGGAACGTTAAAACGAGTCGGTTCTAGATCCGAACTTATGAGTTTCACGCTTTGAGTCCTAGAAGAAGGCTCAAAACAGGTCCACGGAGGAGCGTTAAACTCAGCTTATAGCAATTTTTTTGGTAGCCGACGGGAGCCTTAGAACTTGTTTGTTTGTTGTTCGTCACTCGGACTGGTCAGGCCATACCGAGTGGAGATTACTCCAGTGGGGGCACGCTGAGTGCACCCACTGGGTGTAGTCCCCGAGACCGCCGTCGACTGCGGGCAGTCGGCGGGGGTCTGAGAGAACTAAAAATCTTCTTAGCTGGTACTGATCGAACTTGTTCCTCTCCGACTCGGAGGTCGAGTAATACTTGAGGATCTGGTATTGGTCTAGCTTGTTTCTCCTCGACTCAGAAGTCGAGTAATACTTGAGTGATCTGGAGCTGGTCTTGACCGAGCAAAATGTTCTTTTTTGAGTTCTCTTCCAGTGGGAGCACGCTGAGTGCACCCACTGGGTATAGTCCCCGAGCCTCTGCCGGACTAGATGAGTCTGGCAGAGGGTTTAAGTCTCCTGGTAAACCTCCATGCAGTCGGCACGGTGAATATCTTTTAGTCTGAAATTGAGTCAATCGGATGGATCTTCAGGCGCTTGGCATGGTAAATAAGCTCAGCCTGGAGCTGAGTCAGTCGGACTGATCTTCGTGCACTTAGCACGGTAAATAAATTCAACCTGGAACTGGATCAATCAAGCGAATCTTCGTGCACTCGGCACGATGAATGAATTCGGCCTTGAAACTGGGTGTAGTCCCCGAGTGATGCTCGAAAGAGGTAAGCTTGCTACAACGTGCGATATGAGGTTTTGATCATATGAGTAACTTAGTCGTTCCCGTGTTGGGGGTGTAGTGGTGAAGACATGTCCAACTGATGGCGACGCGCGGGGCGTCCGAGGGGCGAGGATGTGTACAACCGAATGGCGACGCGCGGGGCGGCTGAGTGGTGAAGACGTGCACAACCGAGTGGCGATGCGCGGGGCGGCCGAGTGGTGAAGACGTGCACAACCGAGTGGCGACGCGCGGGGCGGCCGAGTGGTGAAGACGTGCACAATCGAGTGGCGACGCGCGGGGCGGCCGAGTGGTGATGACGTGCACAACCGAGTGGCGACGCGCGGGGCGGCCGAGTGGTGATGACGTGCACAACCGAGTGGCGACGCGCGGGGCGGCCGAGTGCTGAAGACGTGCACAACCGAGTGGCGACGCGCGGGGCGGCCGAGTGGTGACGCGCGGGGCGGTCGAGTGGTGTGTTGGGGAACGTTGCATGGGAAACAAAAATTTTCCTACGCACACACAAGATCTATCCATGGTGATGAGCATCTACGAGAGGGAGAGTGAATCTACATACCCTTGTAGATCGCTAAGCGGAAGCGTTAAGAAACGCGGTTGATGTAGTCGAACGTCTCCGCGATCCAAATCGCAAGTCGTCCCTCGATCCGATCACGAACTAGTGCCGAACGGACGGCACCTCCGCGTTCAACACACGTACGGCTTGATGACGCCTTCACCTCCTCGATCCAGCGAGCGATGATGAAGTAGTAGATGAGTTCCGGCAGCACGACGGCGTGGTGATGGTGGTGAGGAACAATCTCTGCAGGGCTTCGCCAAGCACTACGGAGATTATGACGGGAGAACTAGAGGGTTAGGGTTGCCGACACACGGCTTGGGAAATCTTAATGTGTCCCGTGTGCTAGCCCTGCCCCTCTATTTATATGTTGAGCCTTGGGGTCTAAACTTGGAGTAAAAGCCTCCTCTAGGTCGGTTTTGCCCGCACAAGGTCGGTTTGGCCCGCAGGGAAAGAGTCCAACTCGGATCCCTGCAGTACCGCGCACAAGCGGTAGTACCGCTCACGAGCGGTAGTACCGCTTGGGCGGTAGTACCGCTTCACACAAGCGGTAGTACCGCTTGGGCGGTAGTACCGCTTCACACAAGCGGTAGTACCGCTTACGCGGTAGTACTGCATTTACCAGCGGTAGTACCGCCTAAGGCAGTAGCAAAACTTCCTTTTGCACTTTCCAATACCTCGTGGGTTTTACCCCTTTGGCCCGTATAGAGTGTTGTTGCACCCGAACACTTCGGTAAACATCCGGAACCCCTTCCGGTGAATTCCGGAACCCTTCCGAAGATCACAACACTATTATCACATATATTAATCTTTTACCTCCGAACCATTTCGGAGATCCTCGTCATGTCCGGGATCTTATCCGGGACTCCGAACAACCTTCGGTCACCAACACAATAACTCAACTATACTAATCGTCACCAAACGTTAAGTGTGTAGACCCTGCGGGTTCGAGAACTATGCAGACATGACCGAGACACCTCTACGGCCAATAACCAATAGCGGGACCTGGATGCCCATATTGGCTCCTACATATTCTACGAAGATCTTTATCGGTCGAACCTCTATGTCAAGGATTCAGTTAATCCCGTATGCTGTTCCCTTTGTTCTTCGGTATGTTACTTGCCCGAGATTCGATCGTCGGTATCTCTATACCTAGTTCAATCTCGTTACCGGCAAGTCTCTTTACTCGTTCCGTAATACAAGATCTCGTGGCTAACACTTTAGTCACATTGCTTGCAAGGCTCATTGTGATGTTGTATTACCGAGTGGGCCCTGAGATACCTCTCCGTCATACGGAGTAACAAATCCCAGTCTTGATCCATGCCAACCCAACAGACACCCTCGGAGATACCTGTAGAGCACCTTTATAGTCACCCAGTTACGTTGCGACGTTTGATACACACAAGGTACTCCTCCGATGTCAGGGAGTTGTATGATCTCATGGTCATAGGAACAGATACTTGACATGCAGAAAACAATAGCAATAAACTGACACGATCATATGCTACGTTTATAGTTTGGGTCTTGTCCATCACATCATTCTCCTAATGATGTGATCCCGTTATCAAATGACATCTCATGTCAATGGCTAGGAAACCTTAACCATCTTTGATCAACGAGCTAGTCAACTAGAGGCTTACTAGGGACACAGTGTTGTCTATGTACCCACACATGTATTTGAGTTTCCAATCAATACAATTATAGCATGGATAATAAACGATTATCATGAACAAGGAAATATAATAATAACCAATTTATTATTGCCTCTAGGGCATATTTCCAACAGTCTCCCACTTGCACTAGAGTCAATAATCTAGTTCACATCACTATGTGATTTACATTGTAATGAATCGAACACCCATGCAGTTCTGGTGTTGTTCATGTTTAGCCCTTGGAAGAGGTTTAGTCATCGGATCTGCAACATTCAGATCCGTGTGTACTTTGCAAATATTTATGTCGTCCTCCTTGATGTAATCGCGGATGGAATTGAAACGTCGCTTTATGTGTCTGGTCCTCTTGTGAAATCTTGGTTCCTTGGCTAGAGCAATGGCACCAGTATTATCACAAAACATAGTCACTGGGTTAAGCGCACTAGGCACTACTCCAAGATCTGTCATGAACTCCTTCATCCAGACACCTTCCTTTGCCGCCTCTGAGGCTGCGATGTACTCCGCTTCGCATGTAGAATCAGCTACCACGCTTTGCTTGGAACTGCACCAGCTAACCGCACCCCCATTAAGAATAAATATGTATCCGGTTTGCGACTTAGAGTCATCCGGATCAGTGTCAAAGCTTGCATCGACGTAACCCTTTACGACGAGCTCTTGATCACCTCCATAAACGAGAAACATGTCCTTAGTCCTTTTCAGGTACTTCAGGATATTCTTGACCGCCGTCCAGTGTTCCATTCCTGGATCACTTTGAAACCTTCCGACCATACTTATGGCAAGGCTGACATCGGGTCTTGTGCACAGCATTGCATACATGATAGAGCCTATGGCTGAAGCATAGGGGATGACATTCCTCTTTTCTCTATCTTCTGCAGTCACTGGGCATTGAGTCTTACTCAACTTCACACCTTGCAACACAGGCAAGAACCCCTTCTTGGACTGATCCATTTTGAACTTCTTCAAAATCTTATCAAGGTATGTGCTTTGTGAAAGTCCTATTAAACGTCTCGATCTATCTCTATAGATCTTGATGCCTAATATGAAAGCAGCTTCTCCTAGGTCCTTCATTGAAAAACTCTTGTTCAAATATTCCTTCACGCTTTCCAACATTTCTATGTTGTTTCCAATCAGTAATATGTCATCCACATATAATATTAGAAACGCTATAGAGCTCCCACTCACTTTCTTGTAAATACAAGCTTCTCCGTAAACTTGTATAAACTCAAACGCTTAGATCACCTCATCAAAGCGAAGATTCCAACTCCGAGATGTTTGCACCAGTCCATAAATGGATCGCTGGAGTTTGCAAACTTTGTCAGCATTCTCTGGATCGACAAAACCTTCTGGTTGCATCATATATAACTCTTCCTTAAGGAATCCGTTAAGGAACGCTGTTTTGACATCCATCTGCCAAATTTCATAATCGAAAAAGGCAGCTATTGCTAACATGATTCTGACGGACTTAAGCATCGCTACGGGTGAGAAGGTCTCATCGTAGTCAACTCCTTGAACTTGTGAAAAACCCTTTGCCACAAGTCGAGCTTTATAGACGGTGACATTACCGTCCGCGTCCGTCTTCCTCTTAAAGATCCATTTGTTCTGAATGGCCTTACGCCCTTCAGGTAATACTTTCAAAGTCCATACTTTGTTTTCATACATGGATCCCATCTCGGATTTCATGGCCTCTAACCACTTCTCGGAATCCGGGCCCATCATCGCTTCTCCATAGCTCGTAGGTTCATCGTTGTCTAACAACATGACCTCTAAGACAGGGTTGCCGTACCACTCAGGAGCAGTACGCGTCCTTGTCGACCTACGAGGTTTGATAGCAACTTGATCCAAAGCTTCATGATCATCATCATTAACTTCCTCTTCAGCTGATGTAGGCTCTACAGAAACATCTTTCTGCGCTGCGCTACTTTCAGGTTGAAGTAAAGGTTCAACAACCTCATCAAGTTCTATCTTCCTCTCACTCAATTCTTTTGAGAGAAACTCTTTCTCAAGAAATGTTCCGTTTTTAGCGACAAACACTTTGCCTTCGTATCTGAGGTAGAAGGTATACCCAACTGTCTCTTTTGGGTATCCTATGAAGACGCATTTCTCCGCTTTGGGTTCCAGCTTTTCAGGCTGAAGCTTTTTGACATAAGCATCACATCCCCAAACTTTAAGAAACGACAGCTTTGGCCTCTTGCCAAACCAAAGTTCATATGGCGTCGTCTCAACGGATTTCGATGGTGCCCTATTTAAAGTGAATGCAGCTGTCTCTAATGCATAACCCCAAAACAATAGTGGCAAATCGGCAAGAGACATCATAGATCGCACCATATCCAATAAGGTTCGATTATGACGTTCGGACACACCATTACGCTGTGGTGTTCCAGGCGGTGTTAGTTGTGAAACAATTCCACATTGTCTTAAGTGACTGCCAAACTCATAACTCAGATATTCTCCTCCTCGATCAGATCGTAGGAATTTAATCTTCTTGTTACGATGATTCTCAACTTCACTCTGAAATTGTTTGAACTTTTCAAATGTTTCAGACTTGTGTTTCATTAAGTAAATATACCCATATCTACTTAAGTCATCAGTGAAGGTGAGAAAATAACGATAACCACCGCTCGCCTCAATACTCATCGGACCGCACACATCAGTATGTATGATTTCCAATAAGTCACTTGCCCGTTCCATTGTACCAGAGAACGGTGTTTTAGTCATCTTGCCCATGAGGCATGGCTCACATGTGTCAAGTGATTCAAAATCAAGTGACTCCAAAAGTCCATCAGTATGGAGCTTCCTCATGCGTTTTACGCCAATATGACCTAAACGGCAGTGCCACAAGAAAGTGGTATTATCATTATCAATTCTACATCTTTTGGCATCAATGTTATGAACATGTGTATCATTACTATCGAGATTCAATAAGAATAAACCCCTCACATTGGGTGCATGACCATAAAAGATATTACTCATATAAATAGAACAACCATTATTCTCTGATTTAAATGAGTAACCGTCTCGCATTAAACAAGATCCAGATATAATGTTCATGCTTAACGCAGGCACTAAATAACAATTATTCAGGTTCATCACTAATCCCGATGGTAATCAAAGAGCGAGCGTGCCGACGGCGATCACATCAACCTTGGAACCATATCCCACGCGCATCGTCACTTCGTCCTTTGCCAGCCTCCGTCTATTCCGCAGTTCCTGTTTTGAGTTGCAAATATGAGCAACCGCACCGGTATCAAATACCCAGGCACTACAACGAGAGTTGGTAAGGTACACATCAATAACATGTATATCATATATACCTTGTTTGTTGTTGGCCGCCTTCTTGTCAGCCAAATACTTGGGGCAGTTCCGCTTCCAGTGTCCAGTTCCCTTGCAATGAAAACACACAGTTTCTGGTTTGGGTCCAGCCTTGGGTTTCTTCACGAGAGGAGCAACTGCTTTGCCACTCTTCTTGGAGTTACCCTTCTTACCCTTGCCATTTTTCTTGAAACTAGTGGTTTTATTGACCATCAACACTTGATGCTCCTTCTGAATTTCAGACTCAGCGGCTTTCAGCATCGCAAACAGCTCGGCGACTGACTTGTTCATCCCGTGCATGTTATAGTTCAACACGAAGCTCTTGTAGCTAGGTGGCAATGATTGAAGAACTCTGTCAGTGATAGCCTCTGGCGGAAGGGGCATCCCCAATTCAGCCAGACGGGTGGAGTACCCAGACATTCTGAGTACGTGATCACTGATAGACCCGTTCTCCTCCATCTTGCAAGCATAGAACTTATCGGAGATCTCATATCTCTCGATCCGGGCATTCTTCTAAAAGATAAACTTCAACTCCTGGAACATCTCATATGCTCCATGACGTTCAAAACGTCTTTGAAGTCCCGGTTCTAAGCCATACAATATTGCACATTGAACTATTGAGTAATCTTCAGAACGAGCCTGCCAGGCGTTCACAACGTCTAGAGACTCAACTGGAGCGGGTGGATCAACAAGCGGTGCATCAAGGACATAAGCCTTCTGGGAAGCCGTAAGGATAATCCTTAGATTACAGGCCCAGTCCACAAAGTTACTTCCATCATCTTTCAACTTAGCTTTCTCTAGGAACACATTAAAATTCAGGGGTGCTACTGCGCGAGCCATGATCTACAACATAAATATAGCAAAGACAACTTAGACTATTGTTCTAGATAATGAGTTTAGTTAATCATATTACTTAAAAACTCCCACTCAAATTGACATCCCTCCGATCATTTGAGTGTAACATGATCCAAATCTACCAACTCAAGTCCGATCATCACGTGAGTTGAGGTGGTTTCAATGGTGAACATCTTCATGTTGATCATATCCACTATATGACTCATGTTCGACCTTTCGGTCTCTTGTGTTCCGAGGCCATGTCTGTACATGCTAGGCTCGTCAAGTTTAACCCGAGTGTTCCGCACGTGCAACATGGCTTACACCCGTTGTATGTGAACGTAGAGTCTATCACACCCGATCATCACGGCGTGTCTCGAAACGACGAACTTTCGCAACGGTGCACACTCGGGGAGAACACAATTTTATCTTGAAATTTAAGTGAGGGATCACCTTATAATGCTACCGTCGTCCTAAGCAAAATAAGATGCATAAAAGGATTAACATCACATGCAAATCATAAGTGACATGATATGGCCATGAACTCGTGCTTTTGATCTCCATCTCCAAAGCACCGGCATGATCTCCATCGTCACCGGCATGACACCATGATCTCCATCATCTTGATCTCCATCAACGTGTCGCCATGAGGTTGTCGCGCCGACTGTTGCTTCCACGACTATTGCTAACGTTTAGTGATAAAGTAAAGCATTACATAGCGCTTAATGATTGACACGCAGGTCATACAATAATTAAAGACAACTCTATGGCTCCTGCCAGTTGCCGTACTCATCGACATGCAAGTCGTGATATTCTATACAACACATGATCATCTCATACATCACATATATCTCATCATGTAATTGGCCATATCACATCACAACATACCCTGCAAAAACAAGTTAGACGTCCTCTAATTGTTGTTGCAAATTTTACGTGGCTGCTACGGGTTTGCAAGAACCGTTCTTACCTACGCAAAACCACAACGTGGTGTAGTGATTGCTTTTTGATCTTCTAAAAGAACCCTCTTCATTGAAATCGATTCAACTAAAGTGAGAGAGACAGACACCCGCTAGCCATCTTTATGCAACAAAGTTACATGTCAGTTGAAGGAACCTGTCTCGCGCAAGCGTACGCGTAATGTCGGTCCGGGCCGCTTCATCTCACAATACCGCCGAATCAAGTATCAACTAGTAACGGCAAGCAATATGTATACACCCACGCCCACAACTCGTTTGTGTTCTACTCGAGATCTCATCTACGCATAGACCTAGCTCAGATGCCACTGTTGGGGAACGTTGCATGGGAAACAAAAATTTTCCTACGCACACACAAGATCTATCCATGGTGATGAGCATCTACGAGAGGGAGAGTGAATCTACATACCCTTGTAGATCGCTAAGCGGAAGCGTTAAGAAACGCGGTTGATGTAGTCGAACGTCTCCGCGATCCAAATCGCAAGTCGTCCCTCGATCCGATCACGAACTAGTGCCGAACGGACGGCACCTCCGCGTTCAACACACGTACGGCTTGATGACGCCTTCACCTCCTCGATCCAGCGAGCGATGATGAAGTAGTAGATGAGTTCCGGCAGCACGACGGCGTGGTGATGGTGGTGAGGAACAATCTCTGCAGGGCTTCGCCAAGCACTACGGAGATTATGACGGGAGAACTAGAGGGTTAGGGTTGCCGACACACGGCTTGGGAAATCTTAATGTGTCCCGTGTGCTAGCCCTGCCCCTCTATTTATATGTTGAGCCTTGGGGTCTAAACTTGGAGTAAAAGCCTCTTCTAGGTCGGTTTTGCCCGCACAAGGTCGGTTTGGCCCGCAGGGAAAGAGTCCAACTCGGATCCCTGCAGTACCGCGCACAAGCGGTAGTACCGCTCACGAGCGGTAGTACCGCTTGGGCGGTAGTACCGCTTCACACAAGCGGTAGTACCGCTTGGGCGGTAGTACCGCTTCACACAAGCGGTAGTACCGCTTACGCGGTAGTACTGCCTTTACCAGCGGTAGTACCGCCTAAGGCAGTAGCAAAACTTCCTTTTGCACTTTCCAATACCTCGTGGGTTTTACCCCTTTGGCCCGTATAGAGTGTTGTTGCACCCGAACACTTCGGTAAACATCCGGAACCCCTTCCGGTGAATTCCGGAACCCTTCCGAAGATCACAACACTATTATCACATATATTAATCTTTTACCTCCGAACCATTTCGGAGATCCTCGTCATGTCCGGGATCTTATCCGGGACTCCGAACAACCTTCGGTCACCAACACAATAACTCAACTATACTAATCGTCACCAAACGTTAAGTGTGTAGACCCTGCGGGTTCGAGAACTATGCAGACATGACCGAGACACCTCTACGGCCAATAACCAATAGCGGGACCTGGATGCCCATATTGGCTCCTACATATTCTACGAAGATCTTTATCGGTCGAACCTCTATGTCAAGGATTCAGTTAATCCCGTATGCTGTTCCCTTTGTTCTTCGGTATGTTACTTGCCCGAGATTCGATCGTCGGTATCTCTATACCTAGTTCAATCTCGTTACCGGCAAGTCTCTTTACTCGTTCCGTAATACAAGATCTCGTGGCTAACACTTTAGTCACATTGCTTGCAAGGCTCATTGTGATGTTGTATTACCGAGTGGGCCCTGAGATACCTCTCCGTCATACGGAGTAACAAATCCCAGTCTTGATCCATGCCAACCCAACAGACACCCTCGGAGATACCTGTAGAGCACCTTTATAGTCACCCAGTTACGTTGCGACGTTTGATACACACAAGGTACTCCTCCGATGTCAGGGAGTTGTATGATCTCATGGTCATAGGAACAGATACTTGACATGCAGAAAACAATAGCAATAAACTGACACGATCATATGCTACGTTTATAGTTTGGGTCTTGTCCATCACATCATTCTCCTAATGATGTGATCCCGTTATCAAATGACATCTCATGTCAATGGCTAGGAAACCTTAACCATCTTTGATCAACGAGCTAGTCAACTAGAGGCTTACTAGGGACACAGTGTTGTCTATGTACCCACACATGTATTTGAGTTTCCAATCAATACAATTATAGCATGGATAATAAACGATTATCATGAACAAGGAAATATAATAATAACCAATTTATTATTGCCTCTAGGGCATATTTCCAACATGGTGATGACGTGCACAACCGAGTGGCGACGCGCGGGGCGGCCGAGTGGTGAAGATGTGCACAACCGAGTGGTGACGCGCGGGGCGGTCGAGTGGAGGACTACGTGTCCAGCCAAGTGGCGAAAATGGTCTTCGAAGGAGTTAGCCAGATGCTTTCGAAGCTGATGTAGCGACGAGGTCGGTGTAATGTGGTTGCGACGCAACAAGACCGGCGCGACAACTGAGTCTGAGTAGGAACGAAGATGGGACGCAGAGCGTTTGAGTGATTATGTAACTTGTTAAAGCGGCGGATATGAATGCACTCGTTGAAGTGAAGGATCTGACTGGTGATGAAGGATTCGACCGCTCAGGGGAGTGTGATTCCGAATGAGCTGTAGCCCCCGAGCGTACTACAGGCTCGACGGTGGACCTGTCGGAATACGAGAAATATAGTTTTGAATGGATACGTTGCAATTCATCGAGTAGGACTCGGGTAAAGGTGAGGAGCAGCTTTCGAGAGATGCTCGAAAGAGGCAAACTTGCAAAGGAGTGAAATATGCAGTTTAATTATAAAAGGGACTTATCTGTCTCATGCCCAACGAGACGACGAGGTCAATATCGTTGACACGATGAAGAGGACACCATGGTGGGGTTGACCGATGTGTTCAAAGTCAACAGAGCGACAAGGTCGGTGTTGCGGTGTGCTAGGATCGACACGGTGACCGAGACCGAGAAGCGATGAAGTTGGCGCACAGGGCCGTCGAGTGATCGCGCAACTTGTGTATGAAAAAAAACACAAGCCAACGTAATAATTTGTCGAGATAATTTGATGTGTGTTAAAATGATTTGTGGAAATAACACCCATAGACACCCGCTGGGAGTGCAAGGGGCTTGCCGATTGAGAACCAGCAAGAGTCTAAAAGAGCGAATGATCCGATCAAACGTGTCGAAGTGAAGGGTCCGACTGAAGTCGTTGGGGTACTAGACCCAAATGAAGCGGAAGTGTAGTGTTCCGACTGAGTTGCAGCCCCCAAGGACCGATGCGAACTCGAAATGAAGAACACATGGTGTTCGTGAATGACATACCCGTTAAAATGGAAGTTGGACTCGGGAGTGAAATAACCAGTACTAAGCCAGTATGTGAAAACAAACAACCGAATGTAGAAGTACACTCGGTGGCGTGGCCTCCGAGTGAATGTAGTGTGTGAATTATGGGACACTCGGGAACGTGGAAATAACAGAATGCAGTGCATGTAGAATGACTTAGCTGTTTGACGGCGCGCGAGTGGCCGAGTGGGCGTGTTGATGAAGACGTGCCCAACCGAGTGGCGGCGCGCGGGATGGCCAAGTGATGTAGATGTGTCTCACTGAATGGCGACGCGCAGGGCGGCCGAGTGGTGAAGAAGTGTCTCACCGAGTGGCGACGCGCGGGGCAGCCGAGTGGTGGAGGCGTATCTCACCGAGTGGCGACGCGAGGGGCGGCCGAGTGGTGAAGGAGTGTCTCACCGAGTGGCGACGCAAGGGGCGGCCGAGTGGTGAAAAAGTGTCTCACCGAGTGGCGACGCGCGGGGCGGCGGCGCCGAGTGGTGAAGAAATGTCTCACCGAGTGGCGACGCACGGGGCGGCCGAGTGATGAAGAAGTGTCTCACCGAGTGGCGACGCGCGGGGCGGCCGAGTGGTGAGGACGTGTCCAATAGAGTGGCGACACGCAGGACCGAGCTTTTTTTTGTTCGGTCTGAATGCTTCAGGAGCACTCGAAATATGTTTCCGAATCATGGCTAGTTGCGCCTTGGATGAAAACACAACAGATTCCGGACTGAAAGGTTCTCCGAATGATCGGATGTTGTTGATCGCCGAGCAAAACTTGGTGGCATTCATATGTCTCTCGGAAGAGATAGACTTGAGGTCCGAGTGTGGACATGCCATAAAAACTCGAGTGACGACGCTAGCGCGTGGTCTGATTCTCCGGGGAGATGCCACTCCTTATCCCGGGGGAACGCCAGCGCAGGCCATCTACGAGTCCAAGTTTATGAGGCATGCGCCTTGGACCCTAGTGGAAGGGCCAAGTTAACCCGCGGAGGGGCGTCAAGCTCATCTCATAGCGATCCTGAAGGTGACTTCAGTCGGGTGTTTTACGTGTCCGAGTGCACGGGTCCCCACGGAGGGTGGTCAGTCGGACTGACAGACGTCCTTTCGGAAAGGAACTGTGGGCAATCGATCGGATCGATTTGCCGCGGAAATTCCGGGTGAGGCCTAGCCCAACCGGGTGGCGATGCGCGGGGCGTCCAAGTGGTACGTATCCAGCTGAATGACGACGAAGCACGGGGCGTGCGACCGAGTGATTGCTGGAGCAAAACATCCTTGTCCAACTGTCGCAGTGGTTTGTTAATCATCCGAGTAAATTCGTCCGATCATGCGTGCGAATCATTCGAGTGGATGGTCATTCAAGTGAGCTTTAGTCTCGTCCGGGTGAGCTTGGGTTCGAACAGAAAAGGGACTGTTAAGCAATTGTACAGTAATTAGAGAACTAAACTGTAAAATGATCGGAGAGGATGAGGTCCTTAATCCTCCGTCGAGTGGCTGGGGACTTGTTCCGCCGGGTTCGTCGTTATCAAAGCGGAGTGCCGCCAGCCCCCGGAGGGAGGGGCTACCGCACGCTCGGGGCACGGCCGGCCTCCGGATTCCAGCTGCGTCGGGCCTGCTCCCCCTGTCGTGGGAGCTGCTACCGAGCAGTTGATGCCCGGGGGGAGGAGCCGTATGTGGGGGTTCGTCGATGACGTTGCAGATGAGGCTGGAGACTACGACAAGCCGGACGGCGCCGGTGGCCGTGCGTGGAGGTTCGACGACGGCCTCGCAGACGAAGCCGGACACGATGACGAGGCGGATGGCGCCGGTGGCTGCATGCTGAAGCTAACCAACCAAGTAACATGCACGTTAATTGTCCAGAGTGCAAAAATCATCTCCGGGCTAGCCGGCCGAGTGAACCTGTTCGTTAGCCGACCGAGTAAAAAGGGGAATCAACCGAGTGAACCACAGCTGGGCTGCGATCCGGTCGCCACGCCATCAGCCGAGTGGAATAAATGATGAGTCGGTCGGGCGGCGTTATTCGTCTCAGTAAGCCTGCAAGTTAGCAAGTACACGTACATCCACGAATATTTTTTGCTGGACTAAAGTGTCCACGCATGGATGCTATTTTGCAGGGAGTAAAGACCACGGATGGCCGTGCATGCATGCACAAATTAATCGGTGTGGAAACCGAAAGGTGAGCAATTAAGCCATTAATTTGCGAAAAAAGCGGAGGCAATCAATCGCCCTAAGGGCATGTACAATGGTTGATAAGATAGTCTTATCTTAAGTCTTGCATGTAATTTAGAGATGACAAAAAAAGAAGTCTATAATGGGTCATCTCTTAGCCTTATCTTCAATAACTAGCCATTCCTAAAAATATGGTGAGACATATTGTACTAAGAGATCATCTCTTATCTTCTCTTAAATAAGAGAAGACAAGTCTTTTTTTATGAGTTCTCTCTCCTCCACCTCATCATTTATCCTACGTGGCACTCCTAAGATAGCACCATTGTACATGCCCTAATTAGGTAACGGAATCCTCGCCTAATTGGCCGCTTAATGAGGTGATTACCTTAGTGAGTGCACGCATGGAATGGTAACTGGCACATGGCATGCAATTGGGTTAAGTGCAATTGCCAATTGAGTGCACGCATGCACTAGCACAACCATACGGGAGTGTATGGATGCATGCAAGGAGGCGGAGCGCCGTGCGATGAGCATTAATCGGCTGCGGTAATTAGGCCTTCACTCCATGGAGTAACCGGCATTGGAAATCCTCATCTAATTGGCCGCTTGATTACCTCAACGAAACGGCTAACCCACTACACGAAGAATTTTGAATACCACGTTATGCACTTGGGATTGCGGGGTACGTACTCTCCGATGTAGACGACGCAGATGAAGGAGAAGCAGGTGGCCAGGTAGCGCGTGCTGCCGGTGATGTAGGCAAGGGCCGGCGAGCGCGCTGCTGAGCGGCACCCGTGGCGCGGGGCCACCGAGCGCGCTGCAGGGCGGACGAGCACGGCGATGGGCTGGCGAGTGCGGCGCAGCACTTCAGCTTTCCAAGGGTCGGACGGGTCCGACCTCTTCGCCTACTCGTCCGCATGTGCTCCAGCCGTGTGCGAGAGAGCGGCGACGGCGTTCTCATACGAGATCGAAGACGACGAGTGAACGGCACAGAAGCGCAGCGCAATTGATGAAATAACCATCTACACCATGGCTCGATAGACACCATGCCCCACGGTGGGCGCCAACTGTCGTGGGAATGATTCCGACAATAGAGAGGAGTAGTGTAAGGGAGCATGATCTATCGAGATGCAAATGGGTGACACAGTGGTTTTAGTGAGTTCGGGCCTCTCACGGTGGAGATAACAACCATACGTCTCGTGCTCCGGAGAGTCTTTCCTTTATCTATCATGAACATGGAGTTACATGGTGTATTTGAGAGAGAGGGGAGAACGGATCTCCATGCCTGAGCTATGTCTGAGCCTAATGGTGAGAGAGATGAGAGAGAGGAGAAGAATGAGGGCCTCCCCCTTAGCTACGTGGTGGGAGGTGGCTTATATAGAGTGCGCCACCCCCCACCTCTTATGTTACAAAATGAGGCATGAATGCCATAATGCTAACCCACTACGAAGCCTCCATTATGAGAATGATGCTTTGACTACCTTGCTGCCTGCTGTTCTTCGCATACCCGAGTGAGTCATACGGCCGAGTGGTGGACTGTCATCCGAGTGGATGATACGTTGCTTGTCGAGTGAATAGTATGTCTGTATGAAATTTATCTGGACCCACATGATGTGTGGACCCCATGCTTTATGATATTTCGACCCTTCGTGGGCCTTCCTGTTACGTGTATCCCCAACATTGGTATCTCATATATAGCAATATTATTGTAGCAAATTTTATTAAGTATCCATGCCCAGAGATTCTTCCTCGACTCCCTGCGAGAAAGTAATCTCGGAGCCAACATTAATTTCAATTTTAAGTCACAATTATAGTTGTAGTAGGTCAAGATACAACTCCAAGTCGTCATGTTACCGTGGACACGGCTATTCGAATAGTTAATTTCATCCCTGCAGGGGTGCACCACATTTCCAACACGCTTGATCACCTCTGGCCGGACACACTTTCCTGGGTCATGCCTGGCCTCGGGAAATCAACACGTCGTCGCCCTACCTAGGCTCAACAGAGATGCCAGCCCGCCGGTCTAAGTCCTAAGCGCGCAGGGGTCATGGACCTACTCACCCTTTGCACTCTTGCACGATGCGAGGGCGGCCGAGGTCGGTCCTAGCACACTCTAATACAATATCAGTGTCGTCACGGACCACTCGGGCGCGCGCCGCTCCATTTCTGACGTTCGAAGAGCTTTGGCTGATACAACGACGCCGAGTACCCATAACTTCTCCCACGTGAAGGTTAGTGCGAAAAGGTCAAATGACCAACTCAAATCAAATACCCAAACCATTGGCATTTTGTTAATTGCTGTGACGAGCGTGATACACGATATGTGGTCCCGTCGCCCCGTCTCGAGGTCTTGTGACAAGGGCCAAGAATGCCCGGCCACGCCCCGTCGTCATTACACCAACACCCTCCAGGTCATCCAGACCTCAACATGTATCAACAGTAAAGTAAAAGTAACTGTGTGTCTATAACACCAAGGGGAAAACCGAGGAATCACCCTCGATGGATCCCACTCAATGTAACCATCAAGGTGACCAGAGAGGATTCACCCTCGACGGTCTACGCTTGAGGAGTTGCACGACAGAGTCGTCGTCGAGAGTGGTGAAGGAGGAATCACCCTCGATAACCACGACCGACTAGCTACACTACAGAGTTAGCATCATGAGTACGTTACGAGGTGTCACCCTCGGTACTCGATAGTAGTTCTGCAGAGTCGTACAACTAAGGGGAGTGCGGTGATGTGACGGGCCTGGTTCGTCGATCATGATGATCGAGTAACTGATTATTAAAGCGGGGCAACTGAGACTAAGGGAGGCACATGGGTCACTGTCAACCTATGCTAAGCAGTTTAATGATGTAGCAGGTAATATCACTTTATCAAAAACAGGCTATGCATCAGAATATGAGCTATATACAACAGTAGCAAAATCTAATGCAAGCATAAGAGAGAAAGAATGGGCGATATCGGAATGCTCAAGGGGGTTTGCTTGCCTTGCTGCTCTGCAGCAAAGGCCTGATCGTCAGTGGCGTAGTCGTACCCGACAGCAGCGTCAGTCTCGGGGTCTATCGGTAAGAAGAGGGGGGAGACAATAAATATAATGCAAGAAGATGCAACATAATACATGACATGGCAATATGCAGCGCTAGGCATAAGCTAACGCAGTACTACACGTTGCAGACAGAGTGGGAGAATATCTAACGATATTTCCCGGGTCTTTGTCTTTTACCAGACAGATGAAATCGATGCAAAAGTTTCATGTTCGTTATGATAGGAGCGCGTGACAGACGAACGGACAGCGTATTCGGATTCGTGGGATTTTTATGATCAACTTTCATGTATAAAACTTTTTCATCCGAGCTACGAATTATTTTATATGATTTTATAAAGATTTAATCATTTTCTGAAATCTTTATTAATCTGAAAATAAAACTAAATACTGGGTGCACCCGGTGCAGTGCACCCAGAGGTGCACCAGTGGCTGACCAGTGGGACTAGGGGGGTCCTAGTTGACCAGTCAAAGTTGACTGGTCAACAGGGGGTGGGCCCCCTGTCATTGACTCAAATGACTAACCTGTTAGTTTAATTAGGTTAATCAACTAATTAATTAATTAAATTAAGTAATTATTATTATTTAGAACATTTTTTTGCTAAGCGGGGTGGTGGGGCCCAACGTCAGTGGGTGGGGGGCTTAGTGGGGGTCTTAGTGGGTGGTTAGCCCCCCCACTTAACCGAACGGGGCAGGGCGAGGCCCGCGGCCAGCCGAGGCCTTGCGTTGGCCGGCGCCGGCGACAACAGCGGGCGGCGGAGGGACGCTAGCGACGTCTCCGGCGACCAAATGGACGGCCGCCGGGCCCTACGTGAAGCGGGCGGCTCGGCGGACCCGTTCCAGCCCGCGGTGTTAGCGGGGGATGGCCGGAGCGAGCGTCGGCGGTGCGCGGGGCTACGGAGCGGAGCCGTGGCGGCAGTGGCGCGACACGGGCGAGGCCAGCAACAGCGGCGAGTGGCGCCGATGGCTAGCACGGGCGGCGTGGCCGAGGCGGGGGTGAGCAGCGAATCGCGACGGCCGACGGTGACGAGCTCCCCGACCTCGAATCCGAGCTCGGGAAGAAGGAGGAGGAGCCAAGGCTCACCGCCGTTGTTGGGAAGAAGGGCGGCGAGGCTCGTGGTGGCCGGCGATGGAGAAGGGTCGGGGATGCGGCGGGGGCGACGGGGAGGGAGCCGCGGCGACGGCGTGGTGCGACCGTCCTCCGGACGGCGCCCAGAATGGGAGGAAGGAGCGGGGGCGCGCGAGGAGAGAGGGGTGGAGGAGTTAGGGTTGGCGAGGGGGGTGAGCTCGCCGGCGTTAAGTAGGGGGGGAGGGGCCGCCGGCGATGGCCTGCGCGTGGCCATCCTGGCCACGGGCGGCTGGGGGTTGCCCACATCCCCCCGTGATGAACAGGGGTAGGGGATGATGGGGGGGGGTCGGCCGGCCAGGAGGGTTTGGATGGGCCTTGGCCCATGGGGGGAAGAGGGGTTTTCTATTTACTTCTACCTTTTCTTTTCTTTTTAATAGTTTCTATTTTATTAGTGTTAGGACTGAAATGAATTTTGCAAAAAGATGGGATAGGGCCCAATATTTGCAATGCAAAATTTGGTACTGGCACAAAATGTTTGGGGCACTTTTGAATGTATTTGAAATTTACAAAATTCAAAAAGGGCTTTTAATAAATTATTTGGCCTCTGTTAATATTGTTTTAAGGTCTTAAAATACCTTACAAAAAGTTGGTTCTAATTTTCTAAATACTAAGTGAAAATATGTAACCCAAACATGATTTTTGTTTTCAGGTTTGCCAAAATAATTAAACCACTTATTGATTGGTTTTTTTGAAAATCAAAAGGGATTTGAACTGAGATAAGAATCAAATGTGATCAAACACTGTTTAGCAAAGATGGATTAGTTAAAACTCCTGGGTTACTGTAGCTTAATTACCAAGATCACTGTAGCATGGATCCAGGGTGTCACAACTCTCCCCTACTAAAAGGAATTCTCGCCCCAAGAATTAAGAAGTAGAAGGAAAGAGCCCGGGGTATTCTTCACGAAGATGATCTTCGCGTTCCCAAGTAGCTTCATCTTCAGAATGATTTGACCACTGCACTTTGAAGAACTTAGTAACCTTCTGACGAGTCCGACGTTCAGTTTCATCGAGAATGCGGACCGGATGCTCCTTATAAGAAAGGTCTTGTTGCAGCTCAAGCATATCATGATCCACTGCTCGGATAGGATCCTTGAAGCAGCGACAAAGCTGTGACACATGGAAGATATCGTGAACCTGAGAAAGGTTCGACGGTAGTTCCAATTGATATGCCACTTTACCACGCCTTTCAAGAATAGTGAAAGGACCAATATATCGAGGAGCCAGCTTGCCCTTGATCCCAAAACGGTGTGCACCTCTCATTGGTGTGACTCGAAGATAAGCCTTTTCGCCAGGTTGATAGACCATATCTTTGTGATGACGGTCATACTGACTCTTCTGACGAGACCGAGCAGCCTTCAGATTTGCATGAATAATGCGGACTAGATCTTCAGCATGTTGGATAATATCCGGACCGATAAGTGTACGTTCCCCAGTTTCTGACCAATTCAGAGGAGTCCGACACTTGCGTCTATATAACACTTTAAAAGGGGGCCATCTTCAGACTAGCTTGATAGCTATTGTTGTAGAACTCAGCATACGGGAGAGATTGCTTCCATTTCTTGCCGAAAGAAATGACACAAGCTCGAAGCATGTCTTCGAGAATCTGGTTGACTCTTTCAACTTGTCCCTGGGATTGAGGGTGAAAGGCGGTGCTAAATGACAAATGAGTTCCCATAGCCTCCTGGAAACTTGCCCAGAATCTTGAAGTGAATAAGCTGCCACGGTCTGAACTAATCACCAATGGAATACCGTGGAGTGAAACAACTCTGGACATATAAAGATCTGCCAGCTGACTAGCAGTGATAGTTTCCTTGACAGCCAGAAAATGTGCAACTTTGGACAGTCGGTCAATGACGACAAGAATATCATCATTACCTTTCTGCGATCTTGGAAAACCAGTGACGAAGTCCATTTCAACATGGTCCCACTTACATTCAGGAATAGAAATAGGTTGCAGAGTTCCAGCAGGCTTTTGATATTCTGCTTTGATTCGACGACAAATGTTGCATTTTGAAACATAGCGTGCAATGTCTTGTTTCATGTTTGGCCACCAGAACCTTTGACGAACGTCTTGGTACATCTTGGTACTACCCGGATGGATAGACAGAGGTGTGTCATGAGCTTCTTTCAGTATTCTATTAGTCATATTCAGATTTTCCTCCTTAGTTGGAATGAATAAGCGACCCTTGAAGTACACGGCGCCATCATCAGCAACAGTGAAGCATGAGGGTCTGCCTTCCACAACATAGCGTCTAATCTTTTCGACTACATTGTCATAGTGTTGCATGGTTTTGATGCTGCTCACGAGATCTGGCACAGCAACCAGGTTATTAAGGGAACCCTGTTTAACAACCTGGAGGTTCATCTTGCGGAACTCCGGTATAGGGGGAGCGAGATAACCCTGAGGAACAATATCAAAGTTCAGCTTGCGGAATTCTTTTTGAAGAAGAGGGTGAACCTTGTGAACCTGGAGGTGGTTGTAGTATGACTTGCGGCTCAAATCATCAGCCATTACATTAGCCTTGCCAGGTGTGTAAGAAATACCCACGTTGTAATCTGCTATGCGCTCCATCCCCTCTATTGACGGAGGTTCAGATCTGGCTGAGTAAACAGGTACTTCAGACTTTGGTGATCGGTGTAGATCTCACAACGATTACCAATAAGGTACTGCCGCCACTATTTCAGTGCATGAATTATGGCGTAAAGTTCAAGGTCATAAACTGGGCAGTTCCCTTCATGAGGACGCATTTGACTAGAGGCATAAGCAATCACTCTGCGCTCTTGCATTAGGACGCAGCCTATTCCCAGACGCAAATCGTCAAAATAAATGACAAAGTCCTTACGAGTATCCAGAGGAGCAAGCACTGGAGCAGATGTCAGCTTGTCCTTGAGTGCTTGGAACTTTCCTGACATTTGTCTGTCCACTCAAACTTAACGCCTTTGTGAAGCAGATTGGTCAATGGCTTGGCAATCTTGGAGAAGTTCTTGACAAAACAACGGCAATAGCTGGTGAGTCTGAGGAAACTTCTAACTTGCTTGACATTCTTCGGGGGAGTCCAGTCAAGAATAGCCTGAACTCGCTCTGGGTTGACGGCAATACCATCCTTGGAGATCACATGACCAAGGTAGGTCACTTCGTCCAACCAGAACTCACATTTGGAATACTTGGCATATAACTGATGCTCTCGAAGTTTTTCCAGCACAAGACGAAGATGTTCAACATGCTCTTCTTTGTTCTTGGAGAATACCAGAATATCATCCAGATAAACTACGACGAATTTATCGAGGTAGTCCATGAAGATATAATTCATTAACCGAGAGAAGGTTGCTGGAGCATTTGTTAAACCAAAAGACATGACAGTGTATTCGTATGAACCATAGCGAGTAACAAATGCAGTCTTAGGGATATCTTCTTCACGAACACGGATCTGATGGTAACCCAACCTCAAGTCAAGTTTAGAGAATATTCAGGAACCAGCAAGTTGATCATATAAATCATTGATCCGAGGAAGCTGATATTTGTTCTAAATGGTTGCCTGGTTGATGGGACGGTAGTCTTGGACCAAACGATTTGTACCATCCTTCTTCTTGACAAACAGAGAAGGCGCTCCCCACGTAGAGGAACTTGGGTGTATGAAACCCATGCGAAGCGAATTGTCGATTTCTTGCTTAAGCTCAAGGAGCTCATGAGGAGGCATCTTATAAGGTCGCTTGGCTATAGGAGTGGTACCGGGTACCAAGTCGATGACAAATTCGACAGCTCTAGTAGGGGGAATCCCTGGAAGTTCCTTCGAGAATACATCTTGGAAATCCCGGACAACTGAAATGTTTTCAATCTCTTCAAGAGGTGACGCATTCAATGCATTCAAGGCATAAAGCCGTGCTTCAGCATCCCGAACAAGGTGAGCATGGTAGCTTACTAACTCATTAGAAGGATGCAGGAGGTGGACTGTTTTGGTGGCACAAATGATAGAAGCGGTATGAGCCTTCAACCAATCCATTCCCAGAATGAGGTCGATTTTGGAAGACTTCAATATAATGGGAGAGGCATGGAATTCCAACCCTTCAATTTCATGGGTGACGTTGGGACTAATCATGGAGGTTCGACATTGGCCCGCGGGGGTGTTTACCACAATTGGAATGTCCATCTCTTCGTACTTAATGCCATGCATGTATGCAAAATCTTTAGACATAAAAGAATGCGATGCCCCTGTATCGAACAATACAGAAGATGGTACTGAGTTAACAAGAAGTGTGCCCATCACAGTAGCAGGTTGGTCTTGAGCTTCAGTCATCTCAATGTTGTTAGCCTGACCACGACCATTAGCAGGCCTGGCATTGTTGTTGCGGGGCTGGTTGGAAGGCAGTGCAAGTTGATTCTGATTTTGCCTGCATTCTCTGGCACGGTGTCCTGGACGACCACACTTGAAGCACAACCCATCCTCAGGACGAGAAGGGGGAACAGGGGCTCATGGTGGTGGAGCTGGGAGCCTCGACTGCCTTGGTGGTGGAGGAGGCAGACGAGGTGCAGCATAGGACGGCCTTGGAATAGGAGTAGGTGCAAGGTACATGTTGTGGGGAATCCAGATCTTGCGCTTCTGAGTTGATGAGCCCGAAGATGAGCCCATGTCACGGTTGCACTTGTTGCTATCCTTGTAGTCCTGCATACCTGTTTCCACTTGAATGGACTTGTTCGCCAAGATGGCGAAGTTATCAAAGTCCTGAACAAGGAGCGCCAGCTTGATATCAGGGTGAAGGCCTTCACGGAACTTTTCCTGCCTACGAGCATCAGTTGCAACGTCTTCTTCAGCATAGCGAGACAAGTCCAGAAATTCCCGATGATAAGCATCCACAGTCTTGTTGCCCTGGACGAGATTGCGGAACTCACGCTTCTTCTTGTCCATCATTCCCTGAGGAATGTGGCGAGCACAGAATGCGGCTTGGAACTCCGGCCAGGTGATGATGGTTCCAACAGGCTGTGAGCGCCTGTGACTGTCCCACCATTGAGCAGCGGGACCCTTCAGAAAGTACGAGGCAAAGGTGACATAGCTAGCCATTGGGGCGCCTGAAGACTCCAGCTCATAAGTGATGTCACGGAGCCAGTCATCAACGTCAAGCGGCTGAGTTGAGCTGCGGTAGACAGCAGGGTTGAGGCGCATAAAGTCCTTGGGGCTGGCTGCTGATTCATATTCGGCCTCGGGAACTGGTCAATAATCCCTTGCATGAACTGGTGGTTCAGCTCAAACTGTTGCATCATTCCAGCCATGTATTCTGGCGGCGGTGGTGGGTCAGGCGCACCACGACCACGACCAGCTAGCCTAACCATTATGTCAAAAATTTAACAGTGGTAGTTTAGCATTGGGTGATTGCACAGACAATGAATCATTCATGAAGTAAATTGCACAACGAAGGAAGTGCAATAGATTCGACATAGTAGTTCAAACTCAACATACAGATCCATACATAGGTCTATTACAAACCATAAGTCTGTTACCAATAGACGATAGGTCCGGCATGAAAACAACTTAGACAACTAGGCGACACGCAGGCACGCGATAGAGGGATACAACAACGACGCATAGCGATACGCTACATCAACGTCGGGGACAACCACTGAAGCCAGGTAACTGTCGATGATCACTATGTTAAACCTGGGAATGGGATTATGCATCCCATGAACACTCTCATGCAGCAACTGGTGCCCAGCGGGGAGCGCAGGTCCACGTGCAAGAGTACGACCTCCAACAGTAGGCCACTCAAGACCTGGTGGTAGCTCTGTCCTGTGCGGGTAAAGGATGTACTCCGGATACACCCCCGCTCTGATTGTCGGCAACAACTGCACCATAGCGTCGCGAAGACGAGTACGGGTGGCGTACAGCTCAAAAGTCAGAGCTCGGACAGTACGATCCAGTGCCTCAGTGTACTGAACCAGAAAGTGTGGGTCGTAACGACGACTCACGTAGGGAGTACAGACCGCAGTGTAGGATCAGTCATTGCGCTGCCGCACGAAATGGGTGAAGGCAGCGGTGTCGGATCCGGTCTCATCCCCAGCGGGGACATACATAATGTATCTGAATCCAGTCTCCTCCAAGCGGGGGTGCTCTCTGCGGAGGCGAGTGATAGCAGTGAAGGCAGCATCACGGACTGCCATCTTAACAGTCAAACCAACACCGCAATAGGTGTGCAGCTCCCTGATGGAGAGGTTCTGCCGATCCCAGATAACAACCTCAACTTGGTACTGCTCCTGGTTGTACTCGCGGTAGTCCTCGTAAACAGTGTACTCGGGGTACCAGCGATATCCCAGCCTGGTCAAGAGTTCGACCAGAATGGCCGGAAACCCAGGGGTATCGATAGCCATAGTCAGGCAAACGAGCTGCCTTGAGGGATGCATCTGTAACAAGGAGATTCAAGATGTCAAATGACAGTGTGTGTATCATAACTTCAAAGCAAACAATTGTCGACAAAGCAATTCTCCGGTGGATGTGATCACGAGAACCTAATGTTAGAGTTAGCAAAATCTTTAACCCGAAAGAGAAGAGAGATCAGAACCCAGAGTATAGATGAGGAATAAAAGATCCTAATACCACCCGATTGAAAAGTGGGCCCGTAAGCCACACAACTATGTTAGTAATTTTTTTTCAATGACTAGACTCAACTTCGGCCAAGGAGTTGGAAAGGGGGCTACCTACAGGCGGTCGGCTCTGATACCAACTTGTGACGCCCCCAATGTGACCGTACGCTAATCATACACGCAAATGCGTACGACCAAGATTAGGGACTCACTGATCGATATCACAACACAACTCTAGACAGAAAATAAAGTCATACAACTTCATATTACAAGCCAGGGGCCTTGAGAGCCCGAATACAAAGATCGACAAGCATGAGTCATCGGAAGCAAATAATATCTGAGTATAGACATAAGTTAAACATGTTTTGCCTTAAGAAGGCTAGCACAAACATAACAATGGATCGAAAGAGGCGAGGCCTCCTGCCTGGGAACCTCCTATCCTACTGCTGGTCGGGGGCAGCCTCCACGTAGTAGTAGGCTCCAGCGGTGGTGTAGTAGTCATCTCCGGTGTACTCCATCTCCTGGGCTCCATCGTCTGAACGCAGTAATCGTATCGAGGGGGAAAGAGAAAAGCAAAGCAGCGGTGAGTACTCATCCAAAGTACTCGCAAGACTGACATCAGAACTATGCTAAGTATGCATCAGTATCAAGGAGTGGCGTTATATCTGGACTGACTGCAGAAAAGCAAAAATGAGGGGGGAAGGCCTAGTCCTATCGAAGACTAGCATCTTCAACATCTTGCAGCATTAGAAGAGAGTAGACTGGTATCTCATATATAGCAATATTATTGTAGCAAATTTTATTAAGTATCCACGCCCAGAGATTCTTCCTCGACTCCCTGCGAGAAAGCAATCTTGGAGCCAACATTCATTTCAATTTTAAGTCACAATTATAGTTGTAGTAGGTCAATATACAACTCCAAGTCGTCCTGTTACTGTGGACACGGCTATTCGAATAGTTAATTTCATCACTGCAGGGGTGCACCACATTTCCAACACGCTTGATCACCTCTGGCCGGACACACTTTCCTGGGTCATGCCCGGCCTCGGGAAATCAACACGTCATCGCCCTACCTAGGCTCAACAGAGAGGCCAGCCCGTCGGTCTAAGTCCTAAGCGCGTAGGGGTCATGGGCCCACTCACCCTTTGCACTCTTGCACGATGCGAGGGCGGCCGAGGTCGGTCCTAGCACACTCTAATACAAGATCAGTGCCATCGCGGACCACTCAGGCGCGCGCCGCTCCATTGCTGACGTCCGAAGATCTTCGGCTGATACAACAACGCCGAGTACCCATAACTTCTCCCACGTGAAGGTTAGTGCGAAAAGGTCAAATGACCAACTCAGATCAAATACCCAAACCATTAGCATTTTGTTAATTGTGGTGACGAGCATGATACACGATATGTGGTCCCGTCGCCCCATCTCGAGGTCTTGTGACAAGGGCCAAGAATGCCCGGCCACGCCCCGTCGTCATTACACCAACACCCTCCAGGTCATCCAGACCTCAACATGTATCAACAGTAAAGTAAATGTAACTGTGTGTTTATAACACCAAGGGGAAAACCGAGGAATCACCCTTGATGGATCCCACTAAATGTAATCATCAAGGTGACCAGGGAGGATTCACCCTCGATGGTCTACGCTTGAGGAGTTGCACGACAGAGTCGTCGTCGGGAGTGGTGAAGGAGGAATCACCCTCGATATCCACGACCGACTAGCTACACTACAAAGTTAGCATCATGAGTACGTTATGAGGTGTCACCCTCGGTACTCGATAGTAGTTCTGCAGAGTCATACAACTAAGGGGAGTGCGGTGATGTGACGGGCCTGGCTCGTCGATCATGATGATCGAGTAACTGATTATTAAATCGGGGCAACTGAGACTAAGGGGGGCATAGGGGTCACTGTCAACCTATGCTAAGCAGTTTAATGATGTAGCAGGTAATAGCAGTTTATCAAAAATAGGCTATGCATCAGAATAGGAGCTATATACAACAGTAGCAAAATCTAATGCAAGCATAAGAGAGAAAGAATGGGCGATATCGGAATGCTCAAGGGGGTTTGCTTTGTTGGAAATATGCCCTAGAGGCAATAATAAATTAGTTATTATCATATTTCCTTGTTCATGATAATCGTTTATTATCCATGCTAGAATTGTATTGATCGGACACTCAGATACATGTGTGGATACATAGACAACACTATGTCCCTAGTGAGCCTCTACTAGACTAGCTCGTTGATCAAAGATGGTCAAGGTTTCCTGGCCATAGACATGAGTTGTCATTTGATAACGGGATCACATCATTAGGAGAATGATGTGATGGATAAGACCCAAACTATGAACGTAGCATATGATCGTGTCAAGTTTATTGCTATTGTTTTCTGCGTGTCAAGTATCTGTTCCTATGACCATGAGATCATGCAACTCACTGACACCGGAGAAGTACCTTGTGTGTATCAAACGTCGCAACGTAACTGGGTGACTATAAAGGTGCTCTACAGGTATCTCCGAGGGTGTCTGTTGGGTTGGCGTGGATCGAGACTGGGATTTGTCACTCCGTATGATGGAGATGTATCTCTGGGCCCTCTCGGTAATACAACATCACAAGAAGCTTGCAAGCAATGTGACTAAGGAGTTAGTCGTGGGATCTTGTATTACGGAACGAGTAAAGAGACTTGCCGGTAACGAGATTGAACTAGGCATGGAGATACCGACGATCGAATCTCGGGCAAGTAACATACCGATGGACAAAGGGAACTGCATACATGATTGTGTGAATCCTTGACATCGTGGTTCGACCGATAAAGATCTTCGTAGAATATGTAGGAACCAATATGGGCATCTAGGTCCCGCTATTGGTTATTGACCGTAGAGGTGTCTCGGTCATGTCTACATAGTTCTCGAACCCGCAGGGTCTGCACACTTAACGTTCGGTGACGATTTGGTATTGTTGAGTTATGTATGTTGGTGACCGAAAGTTGTTTGGAGTCCCGGATGAGATCCCAGACGTGAGCTCCGGAATAGTCCGAAGGTAAAGATTTATATATGGGAAGTCATATTTTGGCTATCGGAAAAGTTTCGGATTTTTCCGGTATTGTACCGGGAAGCTTCCGAAAGGTTCTGGAAGGTTCCAGAGGGTTCCGGAGGAGTCTGGAAGGGTCCCTCCAGCCTCTAGGATGTGCATGGGCTGTAAGGAGGCATCCAAGCCTTGTTGGGCTAGCCCCCAAGGGCCCATGCGGCTAGGGGGTAGGAAACCCTAAAGGGGAAGGCACCTAGGAGGTGCCTTGGGGAGGGAGGACTCCTCCCTCCTGGCCGCCGCCCCTTCCTTGGAGGAAGGGCTAGGGCTGCGCCCCATCTAACCCCTCCTCCTGTATATAGAGAGGGACAGGGAGGGCAGCCGCACCCCAAGGCATAGGTGCAGCCATCCCTCTCTCCCTAGATCTATTTCTCCACCGAAAACGCATCTGCGGCAGCGCTTGGCGAAGCCGTGCTGAGATTGCTTCACCACCACCGCCACCACGCCGTTGTGCTGTCGGAGAACTCATCTACCTCTCCGCCATCGCTTGCTGTATCAAGGAGGCGGAGACGTCATCGAGTTGTACGTGTGCTGAACGCGGAGGTGCCGTCCGTTCGGCGCTAGATCGGAACGGATCAAGATTGGATCACGGGACGGATCGTGATTGGATCGCGAAGACGTTTGACTACACCAACCGCGTTTATTAACGCTTCCCTCTTAGCGATCTACAAGGGTATGTAGATGCAATCTCTCCTCTCGTAGATGGTCATCTCCTAGATTGATCTTGGTGAATCGTAGGAATTTTTTTGTTTCCCATGCAACGTTCCCCAACAGTGGCATCATGAGCTAGGTCTATGCGTAGATGACATCACGAGTAGAACACAAAGGAGTTTGTGGGCGTTGATATTCAGATTGCTTCCTTCCTTAGTCTTATTTTGATTCAATGGTATTGTGGGATGAAGCGGCCCGGACCAACTTTACATGTCCTCGTACATGAGACCGGTTTAATCGACTGACATGTAACTTTGTTGCATAAGATGGCTGGCGGGTGTCTGTCTCTCCCACCTTAGTTGAATCGGATTCGACAAAGGCGGTCCTTGTAGAAGGTTAAATAGCAACTTGTATATCACCGTTGTGGTTTTGCGTAGGTAAGAATCGTTCTTGCTAGATACCCATAGTAGCCACGTAAAACATGCAACAAAAAATTAGAGGACGTCTAACTTGTTTTTGCAGGGTATGTTAAGATATGATATGGCCAAAGACATGATGATATATATTTGATGTATGAGAAGATCATGTTTTTGTAATAGTTTATATCAACTTGCATGTTGATACGGCAACCGGCAGGAGCCATAGGGTTGTCTTTAATTATTATGTGGTCTGCATGTCACTTATTAAGCGCTATGTAATGCTTTACTTTATCGCTAAGCGGTAGCAATAGTAGTAGAAGCATGGTTGGCGTGACAACCCCGATGGCAACACGATGATGGAGATCATGATGATGGAGATCATGGTGTCATGCCGGTGACGATGGAGATCATGCCGGTGCTTTGGAGATGGAGATCAAAAGCACAAGTTCATGGCCATATCATGTCACTTATGATTCGCATGTGATGTTAATCCTTTTATGCATCTTATTTTGCTTAGGACGACGGTAGCATTATAAGGTGATCCCTCACTAAAATTTGAAGATAGAATTGTGTTCTCCCCGAGTGTGCACCGTTGCAAAAGTTCGTCGTTTCGAAGCACCACGTGATGATCGGGTGTGATAGACTCTACGTTCACATACAACGGGTGCAAGCCAGTTTTCCACATGCGGAACACTCGGGTTAAACTTGACGAGCCTAGCATGTACATACATGGCCTCGGAACACAAGAGACCGAAAGGTCGAACATGAGTCATATAGTAGATATGATCAACATGGAGATGTTCACCATTGAAACCACCTCATCTCACGTGATGATCGGACTTGGGTTGGTGAATTTGGATCATGTAGCACTCGGATGACCGGAGGGATGTCAATTTGAGTGGGAGTTCTTTAGTAATATGATTAATTGAACTCATTATCATGAACATAGTCTAAAGTTGTATTTGCAAAATTATATTGTAGATCGATAGCTCACGCTATAGCTCCCTTAATTTTTGATACGTTCCTAGAGAAAAAGTAAGTTGAAAGATGATGGTAGCAGTTATGCGGACTAGGTCCGTGATCTGAGGATTGTCCTCATTGCTGCACAAAAGGCTTATGTCCTTGATGCACCGCTCGGTGCGCCACCCCCTCAAGCGTCGTCTGTGGATGTTGTGAACATCTGACAGACACGTTCTGATGACTACTTGATAGTTCAGTGCGTCATGCATTATAGCTTAGAATTGAGGCTCCAAAGGCGTTTTGAACGTCACAGAGCATATGATATGTTCCAAGAGCTGAAATTGGGATTTCAGGCTCGTGCCCTTGTTGAGAGATATGAGACCTCCAACAAGATTCTTTGCCTGCGAGATGAAGGAGAATAGCTCAATCAGGTGAGCATGTGCCCAGATTGTCTGGTTACTACAATCGCTTGAATCAAGTGGGAGTTCGACTTCCAGATAAGATAGTGATTGACAGAGTTCTCCAAGTCACTGCCACCAAGCTACTAGAGCTTCGTGATGAACTATAACATGCCAGGGATGGAGATGATCCCTGAGCTATTCGCGATGTTTGACACCGCAAAGGTAGAAATCAAGAAGGAGCATCAAGTGTTGATGGTTAGTAAAACCACTAGTTTCGAGAAGGGCAAGGGCAAGAAGGGAAACTTCATGAATGGCAAGCCAGTTGCCGCTCCAGTGAAGAAACCCAAGGTTGAATCCAAACCCGAGACTAAGTGCTTCTGTAATAAGGGGAACGGTCACTGGTAGCAGAACTGCCCCAGATACTTGGCAGATAAGAAGGCTGGCAACGTCAACAGAAGTATATTTGATATATGTGTTATTGGTGTGTACCTTACTAGTACTCCTAGTTGTACCAGGGTATTAGATACCGGTTTAGTTGCTAATGTTAGTAACTCGAAATAAAAGCTACAGAATAAACGGAGACTAGCTAAAGGGCGAGGTGACGATGTGTGTTGGAAGTGTTTCCAAGGTTGATGTGATCACCATCGCACGCTCCCTATACCTTTGGGATTAGTGTTGAACCTAAATAAATGTTATTTGGTGTTTGCGTTGAGCATGAACATGATTAGATCGTGTTTATTGCAATACGATTATTCATTTAAGTCAAGAGAATAATGGTTATTCTGTTTACATGAATAATACCTTCAATGGTCATGCACCAAATGTGAATGGTTTATTGAATCTCGATCGTAGTGATACACATGTTCATAATATTTATGCCAAAAGATGCAAAGTTAATAATGATAGTACCACATACTTGTGGCACTGCCGCTAAGGTCATATTGGTGTAAAGCGCATGAAGAAACTCCATGTTGATGGATCTTTGGACTCACTCGATTTCGAATCGTTTGAGACATGCGGACCATGCCTCATGGGCAAGATGACTAAGACCCCGTTTTCCGGTATGATGGAGCGGGCAAGTGACTTATTGGAAATGATACATGTTGATGTATGCGGTCCAATGAGTGTTGAAGCGTGCGGTGGATATCATTATTTTCTTACCTTCACTGATGATTTGAGTAGATATAGGTATATTTACTTAATGAAACACAAGTCTGAAATGTTTGAAAAGTTCAAGCAATTTCAGAGTGAAGTTGAAGATCATCGTGACAAGAAGATAAAATGTCTACGATATGATCGTGGAGGTGAATATCTGAGTTACGAGTTTGGTATGCAACTTAAGACAATGTGGAAATTGTTTCACAACTCACGCCGCCTGGAACGCCATGGTGTGATGGTGTGTCCGAACGTCGTAATCGTACTCTATTGGATATGGTGCGTACTATGATGTCTCTTACCAATTTGCCACTATCATTTTCGGGTTATGCATTAGAGACAACTACATTCACTTTAATAGGGCACCATCTAAGTCCATTGAGATGACACCGTATGAATTATGGTTTAGCAGAAACCTAAGCTGTCATTTCTTAGAGTTTGGGAATGCGATGCTTATGTGAAAAGACTTCAACCTGATAAGCTCGAACCCAAAGCGGACAAATGCGTCTTCATAGGATACCCTAAGGAAACAGTTGGGTATACCTTCTATCTCAGATCCGAGGGCAAAGTGTTTGTTGCTAAAACGGGTCCTTTCTCGAGAAAGAGTTTCTCTCGAAAGAATTGAGTGGGAGGAAAATAGAACTTGATGAGGTTATTGAACCGTCACTTCAGTTGGATGGTAGCACGACGCAGAAAGATATTTTCTGTGGCGCCTACACCGAATGAAGAGGAAGTTAATGATGATGATCATGACACTTCGGATCAAGTTACTACCGAGCCTCGTAGGTCGACAAGGAATCGTACCACCCCTGAGTGGTACGGCAATCCTGTCTTGGAGGTCATGTTGTTAGACAACAGTGAACCTACGAGCTATCAAGAAGCGATGGTGGGCCCGGATTCCAACAAATGGCTAAGAGCCATGAAATGTGAGATAGGATCCATGTATGAAAACCAAGTATGGACTTTGGTAGACTTGTCCGATGAACGGTAGGCCGTTAAGTACAAATGGATCTTTAAGAAGAAGACATACGTTGATGGTAAATGTCACCATTTATAAAGCTCGACTCGTCACAAAGTAGTTTCCGACAAGTTCAAGCAGTTGACTACGATGAGACTTTCTCACCCGTAGCGATGCTAAAGTTTGTTGGAATTATATTAGCAGTTGCTGCATTTTTCGATTATGAAATCTAGCAGATGGATGTCAAAACAGAGTTTCCTTAACGGTTTCCGTGAGGAAAGGTTGTATGTGATACAACCAGAAGGTTTTGTCGGTCCTAAGGATGCTAAAAGGTATGCAAGCTCCAGCGATCCTTCTATGGACTGGAGCAAGCATCTCGGAGTTGGAATATATGCTTTGATGAGGTGATCAAAGCTTTTGGGTTTATACAAAGTTTATAAGAAACTTGTATTTACAAGAAAGTGAGTGGGAGCACTATAGAATTTCTGATAAGTTTATGTGGATGACATATTGTTGATCGGGAATGATGTAGAAATTTCTAGAAGGCATAAAAGGTTGTTTGAAAGGTGTTTTTCAAAGGAAGACCTGGATAAAAGGCTACTTAAATATTGGGCATCAAGATCTATAGAGATAGATCAAAACGGCTGATAAGACTTTCAATGAGTGCATACCTTGACAAGATTTTGAAGGAGTTCAAAATGGATCAGTCAAAGAAGGAGTTCTTGCCTGATTTGTAAGGTGTGAAGTTGAGTGAGACTCAAAGCTCGACCACGGCAGAAGAGAGAAAAAGGACGAAGGTCGTCCCCTATGCCTTAGCCGTAGGCTCTATATAGTATACCATGATGTGTACCGCACCTGGTTTGTGCCTTGCCATGAGTCTGTCAAGGGGTACATGAGTGATCCAGGAGTGGATCACTGGACAGCGGTCAAAATTATCCTTAGTAACTTGAGGACTGAGGAAAATTTTCTCGATTATGGAGGTGATAAAGAGTTCGTCGTAAAGAGTTATGTCGATGCAAGCTTTGACAGCAATCTGGATGACTCTGAGTAGCAATCCGGATACATATAGTCGAGCACCATTTGGAATAGCTCCAAGTGGAGCATGGTAGCAGCATCTACAGTATGACATAAGATTTGCAAAGTGCACACGGATCTGAATGTTGCAGACCCGTTGACTAAAAACCTCTCTCACAAGCAAAACATGATAAAACCCCATAATTCATTGGGTGTTAATCACATGGTGATGTGAACTAGATTATTGACTCTTGTGCAAGTGGGAGACTATTGGAAATATGCCCTAGAGGCAATAATAAATTAGTTATTATCATATTTCCTTGTTCATGATAATCGTTTATTATCCATGCTACAATTGTATTGATCGGAAACTCAGATACATGTGTGGATACATAGACAACACTATGTCCCTAGTGAGCCTCTACTAGACTAGCTCGTTGATCAAACATGGCCAAGGTTTCCTGGCCATAGACATGAGTTGTCATTTGATAACGGGATCACATCATTAGGAGAATGATGTGATGGAGAAGACCCAAACTTTGAACGTAGCATATGATCGTGTCAAGTTTATTGCTATTGTTTTCTGAGTGTCAAGTATCTGTTCCTATGACCATGAGATCATGCAACTCACTGACACCGGAGAAGTACCTTGTGTGTATC
This sequence comes from Elymus sibiricus, assembly GCA_039707655.1. NCBI lineage: Eukaryota > Viridiplantae > Streptophyta > Magnoliopsida > Poales > Poaceae > Elymus > Elymus sibiricus. The sequence goes on from CM077667.1 coordinate 131,168,506, forward strand.
AAACGTCGCAACGTAACTGGGTGACTATAAAGGTGCTCTACAGGTATCTCCAAGGGTGTCTGTTGGGTTGGCGTGGATCGAGACTGGGATTTGTCACTCCGTATGACGGAGAGGTATCTCTCGGCCCTCTCGGTAATACAACATCACAAGAAGCTTGCACGCAATGTGACTAAGGAGTTAGTCGCGGGATCTTGTATTACGGAACGAGTAAAGAGACTTGCCGGTAACGAGATTGAACTAGGTATGGAGATACCGACGATCGAATCTCGGGCAAGTAACATACCGATAGACAAAGGGAACTGCATACGGGATCGTGTGAATCCTTGACATCGTGGTTCGACCGATAAAGATCTTCGTAGAATATGTAGGAACCAATATGGGCATCTAGGTCCCGCTATTGGTTATTGACCGTAGAGGTGTCTCGGTCATGTCTACATAGTTCTCGAACCCGCAGGGTCTGCACACTTAAAGTTCGGTGACGATTTGGTATTGTTGAGTTATGTATGTTGGTGACCGAAAGTTGTTCGGAGTCCCGGATGAGATCCCGGACGTGAGCTCCGGAATAGTCCGGAGGTAAAGATTTATATATGGGAAGTCATATTTTGGCTATCGGAAAAGTTTCAGGTTTTTTCGGTATTGTACCGGGAAGCTTCCGGAAGGTTCTGAAAGGTTCCAGAGGGTTCCGGAGGAGTCCAGAAGGGTCCCTCCAGCCTCTAGGACGTGCATGGGCTGTAAGGAGGCGTCCAAGCCTTGTTGGGCCAGCCCCCAAGGGCCCATGCGGCTAGGGGGTAGGAAACCCTAAAGGGGAAGGCACCTAGGAGGTGCCTTGGGGAGAGAGGACTCCTCCCTCCTGGCCGCCGCCCCCTTCCTTGGAGGAAGGGCTAGGGCTGCGCCCCATCTACCCCCTCCTCCTATATATAGATAGGGAGAGGGAGGGCAGCCGCACCCCAAGGCATAGGTGCAGCCATCCCTCTCTCCCTAGATCTATTTCTCCACCGAAAACGCATCTGCGGCAGCTCTTGGCGAAGCCGTGCCGAGATTGCTCCACCACCACCGCCACCACGCCATTGTGCTGTCGGAGAACTCATCTACCTCTCCGCCCTCGCTTGCTGTATCAAGGAGGCGGAGACGTCATCGAGTTGTACGTGTGCTGAACGCGGAGGTGCCGTCCGTTCGGCGCTAGATCGGAACGGATCAAGATTGGATCACGGGACGGATCGTGATTGGATCGCGAAGACGTTCGACTACACCAACCGCGTTTCTTAACGCTTCCCGCTTAGCGATCTACAAGGGTATGTAGATGCAATCTCTCCTCTCGTAGATGGTCATCTCCTGATTGATCTTGGTGAATCGTAGGAAATTTTTTGTTTCCCATGCAACGTTCCCCAACATGCTTGCCTTGCTGCTCTGCTGCAAAGGCCCGATCGTCAGTGGCGTAGTCGTACCCGACAGGAGCGCCAGTCTCGGGGTCTACCGGTAAGAAGAGGGGGGGAGACAATAAATATAATGCAAGCAGATGCAACATAATGCATGACATGGCAATATGCAGCGCTAGGCATGAGCTAACGCAGTACTACACGTCGCATACGAAGTGGGAGAATATCTCATGATATTTCCCGGGTCTTTGGCTTTTACCAGACAGATGAAATCGATGCAATAGTTCCATGTTCGTTATGATAGGAGCGCGTGACAGACAAACGGACAGCGTATTCAGATTCGTGGGATTTTTCTGATCAACTTTCATGTATAAAACTTTTTCATCCGAGCTACGAATTATTTTATATGATTTTATAAAGATTTAATCATTTTCGGAAATCTTTATTAATCTGAAAATAAAACTAAATACTTGGTGCAACCGGTGCAGTGCACCCAGAGGTGCACTAGTGGCTGACCAGTGGGACCAGGGGAGTCCCAGTTGACCAGTCAAAGTTGACTCGTCAACAGGGGGTGGGGCCCCTGTCATTGACTCAAATGACTAACCTGTTAGTTTAATTAGGTTAATAAACTAATTAATTAATTAACTAATTAAATTAAGTATTTATTTATTATTATTATTATTATTATTTAGAACATTTTTTTGCTAAACAGGGTGGTGGGGCCCAACGTTAGTGGGTGGGGGGGGCTTAGTGGGGGTCTTAGTGGGTGGTTAGCCCCCCCCACTTAACCGAACGGGGCAGGGCGAGGCCCGCGGCCAGCCGAGGCCTTGCGGTGGCCGGCGCCGGCGACAACAGCGGGTGGCCGAGGGACGCCAGCGACGTCTCCGGCGACCAAATGGACGGCCGCCGGGCTCTACGTGAAGCGGGCGGCGCGACGGACCCGTTCCAGCCCGCGGTGTTAGCGGGGGATGGCCGGAGTGAGCGTCGGCGGTGCGCGGGGCTATGGGGCGGAGCCGTGGCGGCAGTGGCGCGGCACGGGCGAGGCCAGCAGCAGCGGCGAGTGGCGCCGTTGGCTAGCACGGGCGGTGGGGCGGCGTGGCCGAGGCGGGGGCGAGTGGCGAATCGCGACGGCCGACGGTGACGAGCGCCCCGAGCTCGAATCCGAGCTCGGGAAGGAGGAGGAGCCGAGGCTCACCGCCGTTGTCGGGAAGAAGGGCAGTGAGGCTCGGAGTGGCCGGCGATGGAGAAGGGCCTGGGATGCGGCGGGGGCGACGGGGAGGGAGCCGCGACGACGGCGTGGTGCGGCCGTGCTCCGGACGGTGTCCAGAATGGGAGGAAGGAGCGGAGGCGCGCAAGGAGAGGGGGGGGGGGGGTGGAGGAGTTAGGGTTGGCGAGGGGGGTGAGCTCGCCGGCGTTAAGTAGGGGGGAGGGGCCGCCGGCGATGGCCTGCGCGTGGCCATCCTGGCCACGGGGGGCTGGGGGTTGCCCACATCCCCCCTGATGAACAGGGGTAGGGGATGATGGGGGGTGGGCCGGCCAGGGGGGTTTGGATGGGCTTTGGCCCATGGGGGGGGGAGAGGGGTTTTCTATTTACTTCTGCCTTTTCTTTTCTTTTTAATAGTTTATGTTTTATTAGTGTTAGGACTAAAATGAATTTTGCAAAAATATTGGATAGGGCCCAATATTTGCAATGCAAAATTTGGTACTGCCACAAAATGTTTGGGGCACTTTTGAATGTATTTGAAATTTACAAAATTCAAAAAGGGCTTTTAATAAATTATTTGGCCTCTGTTAATATTGTTTTAAGGCCTTAAAATACCTTACAAAAAGTTGGTTCTAATTTTATAAATACCAGGTGAAAATATGTAACCCAAACATGATTTTTGTTTTCAGGTTTGCCAAAATAATTAAACCACTTATTGATTGATTTTTTTGAAAATCAAAAGGGATTTGAACTGAGATAAGAATCAAATGTGATCAAACACTGTTTAGCAAAGATGGATTAGTTTAAACTCCTGGGTTACTGTAGCTTAATTACCAAGATCACTGTAGCATGGATCCAGGGTGTCACATCACATTCTCACAGTTGACCGAGCAATCCTCATGTTTGTGTTATTATGATGCACATTTAGTGTTAAATTTGCAAAAATGGAATACATATAAAACTAAGGTTGAGTTTGCGGTCCAACTAAATTCTAAGAGATTGGATTAAAGTTCGGCGAACTGTTGAGATTGCTTTGATTCTTGTAACTTGTACTTTTTTACTGGTGTGCATATACATTATGATGTCATATTGTCATATTGTGTCCATAACTCATTTTGACGTCGAGCTACAATGTCTCTACTTTGGACGAATTTTTAGTAGTATGTTGGCATTGCCAAAAAAAAGATAAAACATATGCCTGATATTACATATTTTTAAAGTGAAACTTCAATTTTTTATGTGTAAAAATATAATGTTACTAGCTACACAAAATGATCAAAGAAACACCAAATGTATGCTATATTGATCGCTCTTTGCTGATTCATTTGCACATGTTACAAATGGAAATTTTTTTGTTATAGTTGAAGGTTTGTGCTTTACTTCCTTGTCCCTTTTTATGTACCATGAGAATTTTTTTATGTCAGTAAGAAAAATAACATATTTTTAAATTACTGTTATTTTATTAGATGGGATCATTAGAACTTGGATGCTAGAAATCAGAAATATTTCCCCAGAGTTGTAACCTACCTTACTCCCTTCAGCCGTGCTTATAGGGTCACCACGGGTTTTTAGGTCCTTAGTTTGACTAGCGAAACATGTACCCCGTTCTGTATACTAATATAAGTACGTTTAGATCACTACTTTAGTGATCCAAATGGTCGTCTATTAGTTTACAGAGGGAGTATTATATATCATCAAAAGCATACTACCGAATTCATAAAATAATACATTTTCTTATGTTGGTCGCAGAAGGCTTCATGGCGATTTTGGTAGATTATGGAGTGGCTCAAAAACGTTCTTGAGAAGATAGAGTACTTTTCGAGCTTTCAAAAATCGTGAAGTAATTCATGGATGCAAGCCATGGTATTTAATGTGCATTCGCAAAAGCTCATAACGAATATAAGGTCTTGTGAATTGTGACATGTACAAAAAAGACAAATTTATATCATGTGCATTGCTATTTAACTGAGCACTATTCATTTGAATCTTGTATTTTTTGTCTAGGTCACAAATCATTATATTACTGGTTGAACTGAATTTTTACTAGTGCACATTACATATCATTGCTAACCTCCATGAACTATCTCATATTTTTCGAAAAATCAGAAAAATTTAAAAGATGTGAGAGAATATGGGTTGCACCGGAGAGTAGTTGCACAAAATTCTCTTTCGGGTAATACCATATATTTTTTCCACAGCCAAAACCACACTCATAGGCACCATTTTCCATTTCTGTGTAACCTATTTATACCAGGTTGTTATTTGGGTGTGGCTGATGCATCACGCCGGACATCTAATGTGAGTGGGGAATGTATCCGGCGCACCGGTGCTTGTGGTGCTACCGGGGCATGGGACCTCCTAGCAGATTTTAAAATGTTTTAAATAATGTGAAAAATTGAGCACATTCTTACAATGTAAATGTTTGTTGTCGTAAAATTTCATATCAAAATTCAAAACATTGCCCGAGATACATAAATGACAAATTTGACATCAATGTAATAATGAGCCAAATCTAAAGTCCAACTTATATTAGATATTGTTTAGTGTTAAATTTGTCAAAAATAATAATATCTCGAGTAAGGTTTTAAATTTTAATTTAAACTTTTACAACAACAAACATTGATACTGTATGAGCATGCTCAATTTTTCATATTTTTTGGAATATTTTACAATGTCTTACGAAATCACAAGCGCCGGTGCACCAGACATTTCCCCACTGTGAGTGTAGCGTGGGCCAAACATCGAGCCTGTATCCAGCATGCGGGGGAAGGACGGTGCAGGTGCACCGTTGTCCGGGAATTTTGCTGTGGAAAGGGACGTGTAATTATGAAGCCACATGAGCTTATATAAAAAGGTGGAGGATCCTGTGGACCCGGTCACATGCGAAGCAGGTGTCTGAACAGTTGGAAGTGGCATCAAGCCATCAAGTGTGCTCTTGAGATAGAATAAAGAGTCTATGCAGTACTGTTGTTCTGGTTTTTTACGAGGACACACAAGCGAGCATCGGTTAAGAGGAGTAAAACAAATCGCTCATCCAATTCCACCGTAGTCAATCAAGCACGGACCCGCGGTGTTCTTCTAGAAAAGACTACAGTACCCAGAGAAGAATGCTGACGGCAGCTATCTATCATGCATGGTGGACGCATCAGGCTGTTGACGGTTGAACGTTGCTGCGGATCTATCTCTCCCTAATAATAATAAAGCAGCTACCGCTTCTGTCGTACGTCGTCGGCGTTTTTGCAAAAAGCCCCTGTGATTTCTGGTAATAGAACCCGCAGTCCTTTTTTAAGTTAAAAAAACGTTTCTTTTTTACGTAACGCCCCCTGGCTTATCCATTTGCGTCCTCCACTGCCGGGCTGACGGGCGAGGAGGAGATGGAGCTCGGGGCGGGGCCTTATCGCCGGCGCGAGGAGGCGGGGGAGGCGGGGTCGAGGAGGGGCGGTGGGCGGGCGCAGGAGGACGAGGAGGCGGGGCCGAGGAGGGTGGCGCGCGGGCGCAGGAGGACGAGGAGGCGGGGTTGAGGAGGGCGGCACGCGGGTGCAGGAGGATGCCGGCCGTCGGTTTCCAGCGAGGAGGCGAGGGAGCTCGGGGAGCTCCGGCCGCTGAGCTCAGGCCGAGCCTTGACGCCGGCGAGAGAAGGCGGACGCCGTGGGCGCATGCTCCGGTAAGGGAGGCCGCCCTTGCTGCGCTCGTGGGCGTTGATGGAGGGTGGAAGGAAAGACAACTTCGGGTGGGTACGCCGGCCGCCAGCGCTAGCTGCGAGCATGCGCCGTTGTGACCTTTCGGCCTCTGCCAGTCCTCTCCGGCCTCCTCCGCCCCTTGAAAGCTAATCACTGGATGGAAGGAATTCCCTGTTTTAGTTATTGTTTCTGTCCCCTGGCTCTGTCTGCGATTCTACTCTTTCTTTCTTCAGTTATCAATTAGCTTTGCTGTGGCATACACACGAATAGATATGCTAGCTTAGTACATATTGATCGATCCATCCGTAATTAGTAGTGTACTGGATTGTTGGTTGGAAATCTCAGTAACAGCTAGATTCTGTTTGTACACTATAGCCCTGCCACTCTTTGATGCAATAATCCAACTAAAAACCCAACAACTTAGTAGATGAAGTTTATTGTGTGCAGTACAGTTTATACTACTCTTAGATAAATTTACTTTCCGTTTCAGTAATCTTCTGCCATAGCGTACTGACCTGCAGAAGGTCACCTCTCATAATCTGGATTAAGAAACTTCTTCATGGCTGTGCTGATTATAACTGCATCTATAATAATGCATCAGGCACTGAATACTTCTTCGTTTGTACCTGTTTGCCATTGTCCATACCATGTTAGCTTTGATATGCATATTGTTTCTGCATTATGACTGAACTCTTTGTTTTCAGTTTGTCTCATATCTGCATCCACTTGATATTTAAAATTGCACTGCCATACCTGCAATAAATAAAAAAAAATACTCGTTACATGCTTAGTGAAAGTACAATAGGTAATGAAAAGAATGATCAGCTATTTTTGTTACAGTTAGGATTTAGTCAAGCTTGATCTCCCTCTGCATAAAGCTTATTCTGATATGGAGTTGCAAGGTTCCAATAAACAATGGATACACTTTTAAAAGTCATAGAGGTTTCTTCAGAATTTAGGAAATTACTCAAATTTGAGGAGTATCAATGTTCAATCTATGGACAGAGGAGGAAAGCAATGGAAACCATCGAGGTCCTGGTGCTTCTCTCTGTGTGTTCCCTTGCTCACCTCGGCACTTGCGGTTTCTACGGCTTCTATAGGTTCGTACTAGATGACTACCCACCATCTTTTTTTCTATTTACAGTTTGATTGCTTCATCAATCCTTCTAGAGGGTCTTGACATGAAGGGCTGGGCAGCCACTGCGCTGGAGTAGACTGTGTGACAGGTTTTCTCGTCTTTCTCCTTCCCGTGATCGGTTTCTCTGGTGAAGAAAGCATCACCGTGTTTCAATACATCATGGCTGGAGTCTCAACCTGTATGTCTACATGGTACATGAATGAAGATTAACCTTTCAATCTATTGATTCAGAGTGAGACAAGGCCGAAACAGAATAAGCTCATTTTTTAGGTGAGTTCCCTAAGCCCCAGACCTAGCATTTTAATTACAAATTCAGTTTTGATCACATCATTTCAGTTTCATTATAGACTTCATATTGTGTGGATCAATCAGTTTCGCATAGAAAAGAGATCGCCTAAATTAATGACAGGTTTATCTTATCTTCTATACAATATTGCTTCTATAAAAAAATCCGTCTCCTAATCTTTAGTTCTACTGAGAGTTGCCGAAGGAAAAATTCAGCAAATGAACTCTAAGTAGGTGTTTTTGGTATTTTCCAATGTAATTAAAAAATTGCCGCTCATAATATGATAGATTCAGTGTCGGGAAAAATATATTTAGCATGAATGTAGGCGCTTTCATATGAAGCTGGACATGTTTAGAGTGATCGACCGGATATCGTTACATATGTCTTCAATATGAAGTTTAATGATTTCTGAGAAGACGTTAAAAGTGGACATTTGTTTGGTACAATTCAAGCATGTAAGTTATTTACATACTGTTTTTTCCCACCTTTGTTTTAATCTTTTCATTTATATATTCTAACTTCGTCCATCTATTTCTCTTTCTCTTTTTTGGGTTATCCAGATTTGTACATCATGGAATTCCAGAAAAGGGGCTTGCCTCATACTCATACTTCAATTTATCTTAAAGGAAGATGGAGAAGGACATGGCGACCACTTGCTAATGCGCCAGCAGGTGACTACATCTGTTCTATGAATTGAATGTCCTGCCATATAGCTTTAAACATCACAGTTGATGGTACTCTACATTTATGTTAAAGTGCTTGATGTGGTAACAAAGTTTTTTTCTTGGATCTGATCAAACATATGTTTTTCTCCCATGAAGTTATTTAGACATTTCTTTGGTTTTTTTATGAAGAGCAGCAGTGCTCAAGGGAAGTGTCAAATCATTTCTTTGGTTATCACCTCTGTTGCATAAGCATTAGATGAGGCACGAGCTAGCAAATTTAATTTGTAAGATCTGGAGTCACTTTTGTTAGGGATAACATTGATGTGACCACTTATATCTGTGTTTAGCGGGTCATTTGAAGGGCGTTCATCCACCTGCAGCCCGAGCCAGAGCAGTGCCCACGAGCAGGCAGAACCGCACGAGCCCACGAGCGCGACCAGCGGTGTACTCCCACCTCCCGGCAAGCACGACTGGGTGGGCGGAGGACCGGTAGCAACCGCTGTGTCCAGTCAGAGTTTCCGGGACATTCTGCTCCTGCCAGGATGCTGTCTCGCAGGCCACATCTTGTCCTCCTCTGATTCCCCACGGCGGCGGTGCTGATGGACGGCTGCACAAGGTAGGGGAAGCTGAGGGATGCGGAGGTAAGCGAGGAGGACATGGCAGTCATCACGATACTGTGACGGTTTCATCTGCAATCCACCTCCTTGCATTTGTTCTCTACTAGAATAGAAAGTGGCTTGTTCTGTCAGTTACATATATCCTGAACTCTGATATGCAGTACAATCTTCATAAGGAGTTACCTTGAAACCAGGAAAGTTGCTTTAATTTTTGCTGATAAGACGACGAAAAATTATGAATACAATTCTGGAGGAAATAAATCACTTTGGCTGAGAGCATCTCTAGCAGACCCCGTAAAAGTCGACCCTTAAAAACGCGTATGAGGGGCACTATAAACCGTTTTTACGGTGCGAAATTGCCCCGGACAGAACAGACCCCGTAAATAAAACTGTACCTCACTATAGCACATTTTTTTCTTTTTTTTTCTTTTTTCCTTCCGTCCCGGCGAGTCCGTCTCCGACCACGGCGTGCCTCGCCCTGGCGCCCCGGCGCCACCCGCCTCGCCCCCTCCTCGTCCCGGCGCCGTCCGTTCCGGGCCACACATGCAGTGGAGGAGCCTTCCGCCGCCCGCCCCGACCGCGCGCTCCCTGGCGCGCCCGCCCGTCCCCGATTTGAGCCCGGCACTGCCCGCCACCGCACGCGCGTTCGCCATCATGGCCGCGCAAGCTCCCCCACCCCTACCCCGCTCTTCTCCGGTGCCGCCACGCCCTGATTCGGGCCGCCGGTGGCCTGCTCCGCCCTTCCCGTGGACGGCCTCGCCTCGGCAGTGGAGGTCGAACCGGTCGCAATTCGGACCGGTGGCGGCAAATTTCGGCGTGTAGCGGCTTCTTCCGACGTGCGGCGACGGATTCCGGTGAGTTCCAGGTACATTCCGGCCAGTTCCGCGGTGGCGCGTTTGCTTCGACGAGGTTTGACCGGTTACAGGTTGAACTGTATATTGCCTTCGAAACTGTACATATAAGGTTTTCGCGGATGAGTTTACCGTGCCCCTTAAAAAGTTTAAGGGGCGAACAAGTTTTACGGGGTCTGCTTGGCGCCGTTTTTCCGACCGAAACTGTAAACACCTCGTTTTTTTACGGATTTGACCAGTTTACAGGGTCCGCTAGAGATGCTCTGAACAAGCTACAACCAACCGAGCCATGCAAGTGTTGCCAACTCTAATGACTCACGATGCAGTCACATAGTGCATGGTCACATCTTAGCTTTCATGGTAATTCTGCACTTTGAAGGAAGTTTGTTTCTTTTCGGGGAACCTAATAAAATTTGATCAATTCATGTATAATCTATGGAAGATGCATATATTTTCCAGGGTTAATCAGCTTGATTGATAAGTTATTTTTTTCATTTTGCAGTCCGTATCTGGTGAAACTTTATTGGCCAGTTTCACATACATATAGAAATAGTGTCATTTTCCTCAATAAAAGGATTAGCGTTGCATGTTGATAGTAGCATTGGCCAATAATTTCACACCGAGTAGAATATAAGATGAGGCAGAAATAGATGGATTGCAAGCCAACTAAGCATTGCACAAGGACAGATAAACTAACGAATGCGAACTCTCTTATTTATTTTGTAATTGTTGCAACACACGTGTTATGATTCATCGTTCGGACAACGACCCGGAGCAATGCACGGGCATATTTACTACTAGTTATTAGTACCACCACCAGCAGTAGCATCACGCTGGTTGAGGAAAATCGCACATTAACTCGGGCAGTTGTATGGGACCAAGTGTGTGTCTACCAGACGCGTGCTAGCATCGCCACGAGTGTATTTAAACCAGGAACGCAATCCCATCCGCTCGATCGCTCTGCACATAGGACGTTGACGCAGGTCGCTGGAGTGTCATGTCTCATCAAGTAGGAGTAACTTGAGACTCTTGCTTCAGAGGTAAGGATTCAGGGTAGTAGAATTTCTCTCGATTTCTCAGATAGTTCGTGTCAATGCCTTGACCCAAGACCGCAAGACAAATTCAGAGTATCTCTAGCATAGATCCCGCTAAACAGCCTCCCGCAAAAGCCATTTGCGGTATACCGGGAAATGCTTTCGCAGGAGCGTGGTCGCTCGATCCCGTAAATCGATATTGTAAATTTGAATAAAATCTTCGCTCTAGAACATGTCCATCACCATCATAGTGCATACATACGAAATACATACTTCGCGCTAGAAACTTAACACTAGTTTCACGACATCCTCACTCGTCGCCGTCGAGGTAGAACTTAGCGGTCGGCTTGTGGAGCGCATGGGCGAGGTCGTGCTCCTCGTCGTCACCTTCTTCTCCGACCACCATCGCTTTCACCGCAGCGACGAGCTCCTCATCGGCGGCACGACACCTCTTGGTGTGGGGGAAGACGTGCTCGTCGAGCACATCGAAGCCTGTCCAAGGGTTCCGCCAGCCACTTCGAGAGAGCCGGTCGCGGTCCTGCGCCTGTCTTGACCCCCATGGCTCCACGTTGTGGCTGGAGCTGCCTACGTCAGCATCGCGCCGGGGGCGCTTGATCGGAGGCAACCCTATGTGGCCGCCACGACCACCACGACTTCCACCAGCATCGCCGGCCATCGAGGAGGAAAAAAAATAAAGGAGAGGCGGAGGGATTTCTGGCCGGAGTTGGCTAGTGTTTGCGACGGAGAGGACGAATTGCAGCGGAGGGGATCCGGGGAGCTAAACCTAAAAGCCTCCCGGTCCGTGTATATAGCGGTGGAGGGTGTCGGAGCTAAATCCGGCGGATCTTGGGCAGGGGCTCCCGATCTAGTAGTCTTGGCTAGATGATAACAAGGACACAAGGGACACGAGGTTTACCCAGGTTCAGGCCCTCTTGAAGAGGTAAAATCATATGTCCTGCTTTCTTTGTATTGATTGTGCATGGGGTACAAAGTACATGTGATCTACCACGAGATCGAATCTACCCTCTACAGTCCTGGTACCTTGGTTTATATAGATACCGGTGGCACCTACATGGTCGGTCATATTTAAGGGGTAAATGTGCCGAGTACTATCTCTACGTTTTGGAGTACATGACAAGTCTTCAGATCATTCTTCTTGATGCTTCTGTACCAGACGAACGAGGCCCACCGGTGATAGACTTAGGGTGGTTTCTCAACCCAACCCAAATGATGGGAAACCAACGTGCCAAGCACCCCCTAATCCGGGACTCCGTTAGTAGCCCCTGAACCGGTCTTCAAGACGAGGACACTCATCGGTCTTTCCTGAGCTACTCTTCATCTTTAGTCTTTGGTCTTGCAAGCTGGTTCAACCTTGTTTGTAATTTTCCGAGGAGTCGTACACCCCGGACATCCAAGATTATTATCCAAATTTGAGAGTCACGGAAAATTCCTGAGGATATCTTCAAGCCGTGGATCTGACTTAAATGAATGTTCCTTAGGGGTATCCTGACTGGTCCGAGCATCCGGTGCCCACTTCTGACGTCTTTCCGTTGTGTTGTCACATCTGGGTTCCTGGGGCGCGTTTGCGTCGCTCGGAGTCCCACCGCAAGGCGTATAATCATAGAAGCCTTTACGGGCCCCAATGCACACGGGGGCGGCATTATCGATAGTCCCCTCGATTTTTGTGTCCATTACACGCACGTCGCCTGGGCAACGTGCGCGAGTTACGCTTGGAGACTCAAACGCTCACTTGTGGATTTTCCAAATTGCCCTCATAAATGGCCGGGTAGCCCAAATGAGCAATTTTACTTTTCCCTCCGCCAGACCGCCTCTCGCCTCCATTTGACCTAGCGACTCGCCGCACCAAAAGTCCGACTCTAATGGCTCCAGTCGCGGCCTCATCCTCGTGCTCCACCTGCCTCCTCTAGGGAGAGTGGAAAAGTTGTACGGGTGCGCAAGGTCAGTTAGATCAACTAGCGGTTTTAGGTTATTTGCCTCCTCCGGAAGTGGCCTTCTCTCGTTCGGGGTCAGTAGCGATTAATGGCGATTTCACCCAGGATCCTCGCCCCAAACCCGCAAAATATGAGCGGGTATGTTTCGTCCCATTTTTAAGCCGGGGTCTGGGTTTCCCAATTCACCCCTTTCCGAGTGGCTTATTGCACTTCTATGGCCTCCAACTCCACCACCTTTCCCCATTCTATTTTGCGCATAGCTTCCTACGTCATCCTTTGCGAGGCCTTCCTCGGGTGCCAACCACATTTTGATTTGTGGTGCCATTACTTTTGCATGGTGCCGCGTCGCCGAGGAGGTAGCTTGTGGGAGTGTGGAGGGGCCGAGATTTGCAAGGTGGCCGGCTGTTGGTATCTTCATGGTACCCCCAAGGAATCAAGGGACCATAGAACCGAGGAATGGTTTTATCTTCCTGACGTTCCCCTCATTGATTTTTCTCAGGAAGAGCTTCCTCCTTTTTCACCCTCCCTTCCTCGGAAAAGGTACAACTGGTGACCGAGGACTCGAGCGCGGGTTGGGACGCAAGAGGTGATTCGTCTTGCACACCAGGTTTCCCTTATTTTAAATCACGGGCTGGCATTACCCAATGTGATGGCAATAGTGCTTCTCCGAAGAGTCTAGCCTCTGTAGCAACACTATCATCCCTTGTGGCAGTTCAATGGTGCCAACGACTTGACTCACTCTATCGAAGACGAGTTTTCTAAGCGCCATACACTTGTTCAATTGCGGGCATCAGTGTTCAAGGCGCGAGGAGTCATACTTTGTAAAGGGGGCAAGGCACGACGACTTTTCCTTCCAGAAGCCTTCCAAAGAGTAGCAAGCAAGACCGAAACCAGATCAAGAGCAAGGTGAAGATCACGGAAACATATACCTTTCTCTATGCGTCATGGAGATCGGAATCGCCTGCCCTCAGAGCCACTCGTAACCCTAAAACTGTTCAGGGCTTTCTCTTTCGCCCACATGCTCAAATATTTAACGCACAATTAGCCATCCGTCATTAAACCCTTGAGGGGACATAAACCTACATGATTCATTATGCAGGGGAACAGTTTAAAAAGGAAAAAAAAAGAGAGCAAGGAATCCGTAGAGCCGGGGAGGCGGGGACCCAACGTCTTCTTCCCCACGCATTAACAAGCCATCGCCTTAAATCCCCTCTCCCAACCATCTTCCTCCCAGCTCGGACGACGGTATCCATCCTGGAACGGCTTTCCACCTATAAAATCCACCCCTGTCCACTCCCCAATCACACAACAGCAAACCAAATCCCCAAGACCGAGAGCGTCGAGTTGAGCCTGAGTTTACTTCCCGAGATTTGATTCAACCAGTCGAGATGGCGCAGGCGATCGAGGCTCAGAGGGAGGGCGCGGAGGTGTACCACGGCGCGGCGCTGTGCGCGGAGAAGGCAGTGGAGCTGCTGGCCGAGACCAACATGCCGCTGGGCTTGCTGCCGCTGGCGGACATCGAGGAGGTGGGCTACAACCGCGCCACGGGCTTCGTCTGGCTGCGCCAGAAGAAGGCGCTCACGCACACCTTCAAGAACATCGGGAGGGAGGTCTCGTACACCACCGAGGTGACGGCCTTCGTCGAGGACCGCAAGATGAGGCGCATGACGGGCGTCAAGAGCAAGGAGCTCCTCATCTGGATCACCCTCAGTGATATGTACATCAACAAGGACGACCCCTCCAAGATCACCTTCAAGACGCCCACAGGGCTGCGGAGGACCTTCCCCGTCTCCGCCTTCGGGAAGGAGGACGATGGCAAGGCCAAGGCCCCCGCTGCGGCAGCTGCCGACGGCGGGGAGGCCGCCGTGGCCAAGTAAAGTGACGACGACCAACATGCTACAAGAGTTTGGATGAAGATTTTCTAAAGAAGAGAGTTTGAACGAAGAGTTATAAGTTCAATTGTTATCTACTACTACTACTACTTGCTTTGAAAAATTACGAAGTAATTCATGGTTGTAAGTCATTATATAATATATGCGCATGCAAAAATTCATTACAAATATAAGATCTTTATACATGTAAAAAAGTCAATTTTATATCATGGGCATTGTATGGATACCATTCATTTGAATATTGTTTTTTTTGTCTAGGTTCTAAATGGTTATATTACTGGTCGATTTTTTTACAAGTGCACATTACATATCCATGCTAACATCCATGAATTATTTCATACAGTATATTTTAGAAATCAGAAAAAATAAATATATGAGAGGTGTGTCTAACAAACAGCCGTCTGATTCTTATTTGGGCTTAGGTCGCTTTTTTAAGCCAATTGCAATGTGCCAGCTGTACTACACCTGCTATGTACGTTCCACATCTCCCCGCTCTAACGGCCCCCAAAAACTTAAACGGGTTTGGACTTTGAAAGCTGAAAAAACTGAACAGAACATCAGGCTGTCTCTTTTTCACATACAGAGGCTGGGAGATGGATGACGCACAGAGTAACATAAAGAGTCCCCTCTTTAAAAAAGCTCTGGCTCATCTTCTTCTAGCTCAAATGTGATGCAAAACAAAACAAAATACAGAAAAACATGTACGTGATGAGAAGAAAATAACAAAAGAATAAATACAAAAGTTACGATGAAGATGACCGAGGACAAAAATAACAAAGTGTTCTACGAGAAAAACAAAATTACTTCATCTGCTCATGCTGTTTTTACTTCACCAAGACAAAGAATGACTAAACAAGGACTGAAGGGGTTTGCACTAAAGATTAGTTATCCATCAGAAAAAGAAATGATCAATATCAAGATAATGAACCTGGATGGAACTCAAGAATGATTTAAGATATGAGGGACTGATAACCGAAGGTTAAGGTAAATAAAACAAAGATAACTGAGGAGAGAAAGAATGAGAGTGAAAAACAAAAAAAGAAGACGGGATAATCACCTTCGATGTCTGAAGACTGATGAGAACTAGCACACAAATAAAATCTGCAGAACTAGTGGCTGAATGACAAGTGAACTAGCACACAAATAAAATCTGCAGAACTAGTGGCTGAATGACAAGTGAACTGACTGGGATATCTACAAAATGTCTATGATTTCTTGCTTCTTCACTGTGTTTTATGTGTTTTTAGAGAGTTTGTTCACACTTTTTTTTTGCCGAAAAAGGGTTTTCCCCCGCTTTGTATTACAAAGCAACCAACCGATACAGCCAACGATAGGTGCTGGGGCGGAAGCAGCACAATCACACCCAAAAGAAACGAAAGAGAAACAACAAGAGAAAAAAAAAATGCCGACAACGGCGGATCGACGGAAACGAAGAAGCTTCACGACCACTGCGCCTACCTAAGATCTCCCACCAAGCTCCAAGGCTCCGAAGCACCGGTACCAATCAACACCTCCAAGAAGGACCGCGACGATGACGACGCTGCTGCCAAGGGTTTCCCCCAGTACGTGACGAGGCGAGAGGAAGGGTCGCCCCCGACGCCCTCCAGGAAGGTCCGGCGGCACCCACCGGCGTCGCCGCGTCGGTGTCGGCCAGGCTGACAGGGGTTTCCCCCGATCCCAACCTTCACCTCAGATGCTCCAGAGCCTGCCACCAAACCGACCACCATCTTGCGCCACCGCGGTCATGAAGCCTCCACGCCGTCTCACCACGGCACCACGAAGTGAGGCCTGCACAGCGGGGAATAGGAGCCGGGACTAGGGGCCGCAGCACCGTCGGCACGCGGGAGGGCACAACCTCCACCGTCAACGACGGTAGTCGACCGGACACAATAGCAGGAGCATACAAGGCCCGTGGGCCCACAGGCCCGGCCGGGCCCTTCACTCCCGTAAAGCTCCCGCCATCGCGCTGCAGCTGGCACGCCGTCGGCGTCGCCGCCCCCCGTCCGAGCTCCTCCTCCTCCTCACCACACAGACAACGACGAAGCCACGCCGGGGGCCGGCCCGCTAGGACCCAGATGGGGCCCGCAGGGCCCAGATCTGGGCCGGGGGCGCGCCACCAGCCAACCTGCGCCACCACGCCGTCTCGCCGCCAAGGGGCCACACCACCACCTCGCGCGCCGCCGGCCACTGCCGCCGGGTCGCCGGGCCGTCGTCGAGCCAAGGAGCACTGCCGCCGCCCCCATGCCCCGGGCAGGGAGCCGCGCGCGCGGGGACAGGCAGTCCCGCCGCCGCCAACACCACTTGGCCAAGCGCCGGGGCGACCGTCGGCGGCGGCAGGGAGGGAAGGGGAAAGGAGGGCGGCCGAAGGGGGGAGGGGCTCGCGCCGCCCCGGCCACCTCCCGGGGAGGCGGCACGGGGGCGGATCCGGGAGGGGGGGGGAGAAGGGGGGGAGGGGGGGCCGGGGACGGCCGGCGGCCGGCGGCGGCGGGGGCCCTAGGAAGGCCGGCGGCGGCGGGAGAGGGTGGGAGGAACCCTAGAGAGCCGGGTCCCTCGCAAGACAATCAGATAGATCTTCACACTTTTTTCACTCAATTTGGCTGCAGCGTGCCCACAAGCCTTTTCTATCTATATTTATGTGGGATTTTCTCACTACTAGAACATGGAAAATGCAGCTATCTCTAACATTCAGTTTTCATTATTTTTTTCCAGAGAAAATGTTTTTGCAGCCGTAAAAGATTTCTCTGGAAAAAATGGAGAGTATCTTGTTGCTTCCCTGAATAAGTGATAGTACCTTGTTCTTTCCTGAATAAAAGTAATAGTACCTTGTTCTTTCCTGAATAATTAAGAGACACTCAACGCTGAGGGTTATTTACTTAACAAAAGAAAGAATAAACACCGGGTGTATGCGGGAAACCAAAGGCGGAGCAAACCTCTACTAAAAAAAATGTTTGTAATCATCGCTCAGGAATAAGAATACATGCATATCACAAAACAAACTTTAGAAGTAAAATTTGTGTCATTGACAAAAGCCATTGAACAAAAATCAGAGAAAAGAAACTGAAATAACTGAAGAAACTAAAGGGAGTAGGAAGATAGACATATAATGAAGGACTGCCTGCTTATTTAACTCATGCTTGGCCCAAAAGGAGTAAATAAAAGAAACTGAAAAGATAAAAAAGAAGATAATATCATCTGAAAGACTAAACGATGAGTAAAACTCATGAATGATAGACAGAATTGCGGCTGTCGGCGGTTTTCTTGGTGCTGACCCCGTGCAAAGTAAATGAATAATACAGTAGTGAAATGACAAATGTAGATACGCTGAAAACTGATGGGACTGAAGAAAAATACACCAAAACACTGACAAAACTGAATACTCACAAAGGAAAACACGAAAAGTGCTTTTAATTGTAGGTTCCAGTTTTCCCATCAACCAATTGTAGGTTCCAGTTTACAATTATGAACTTACATGGAAACAAAACATGCTTTTAATTGTAGGTTCCAGTTTTTCACATCAAAAAGAGCCGCACGTGCACACGCGCCAAAAGAGGCAGAAAGATAGGGAGGTTACACATGAAAGCAGAGAGGCCACTCTCCTAATCATCTAAGGATGATCCAAAAACTGAAGAAAACATACCGGTGGTCATACCGAAAAAAACTAAAAGGTTTGAAATATTGAGAAAGAGGAGTAACTATAATAGAATGACCAACTAAATATGGGTTTTAGAGTGAAAACTAAGAAAAGACAACTAAATAAAAGACGGACCGCGCTTCGGTAGCCCCCCCCCCCTAAGAAACGTAGAAGGGCAGAATGATCATACGGAAGAAACGTATACCCACCTCCTATTGTACACTGCAGGCCGCCGTATGTATACCCGCGCACCGCCGCATGAAAAAAAAAACCACGATCTGCCGCCTGCCGCCAGCGTACGGAGTTGCACGATCTTCGCGCCCGCCCGCGTACGGGGAAAAACAGGAAGGTGCACAATCTTCGCACCCGCCCGGCGATCACGCTCCTCCCGGGCCATTTTTTCCAACCGGCCGATCACCACCGGAGGCCGGAGGTGTGGAACAACGTCGTCGCCTGGTTCAAACAACGTTCCAACCCCGTTGCACGCCGCATCTCACCGTTCTCGTCCGACGCCGCGGACGTGAACGACCATACGTCCGAGGCCGCCTCCGCCGCGACCGACCGCCATCGTCCCCCGTCATGGATCCGACCAAAAACCCCGCAGCTTCCTCGTATTCCACGTCGCCGCCGACTAGAATCAAGCCGGAGCCCCCCTCCCTGAAGGCCCGTCGTCCTAGACCGGCGACGTGTACACCGTGGCCCAAGGTTTGGCATCTAAACCTCGCATGATGGATGGTAATGATTTAGTTCATGTGGTTGTAATCGTATTAGTGTTGCAATTTATTCTTTGGCATGAGCCACTGTACGAATTTTAACACAAGGAAAATTACCAATGTTGTGCAGTTCTGCGAGTTAGGTGTTGACATGGACGAAGAAACCGCATTCACGGGGGATGAGAATTATACTGATAAGGTGACTAACACTGAAACCGATAGTGTTAACCAAGATGATGACAACAACGACAATGATTCGTGCTCGTCATATGATATCTTATCTTTGGAGGATTTTGATAATAATGAACATGGTGCGAATAGTGAAAACGTAAGTGGCGTGTATTTTGATTTCATTTTTGAATTAGCAAATTATGGCAGGTCTAACTATTTGTCTTTGTTTATTAATTTGTAGGAAGATGTGGATGTTGACAATGTGCAAAATAGTTTCCAGGAATCATTCGCAGATAACTTGAGCCAGGTTCGTTCATACATGTTGTACATCGCACAATAGTATGAGATAAATGATAGTACTTGACATAGTTTCATATGTAATTTTGTAGGAGGAGTCAGATGGTACTAGCGGTGATCACGATGAGGCAGATATGGACATTGAGGAGGCTCAAAGCAGCAACAGATGTTGGAGACACATTGGAAGATCATGGCTATGACATTTCGATCGCAAGGGGATGCATACATATTCTACAACAATCACGCCAAAGAGCGTGGGTTTAGCATCAGAAAACAGAAGGTGAAACGAGTCAAAGGTGCTTCAGGAATTATACGGTACCGGCGGTTTCTTTGCTCCAGGGCGGGAAGAAGGCAGAGCAAATTCATAACCATGGAGGGCCGGAAGCGCAGGCTTAGACCCGCGACTCGTTGCGATTGTGGTGCATAGATGGTGGTAAAGCTGGACAGAGAACATGGAGTTTGGTTCGTCGCGTCATTTGTGGATGATCACAACCACGCGATGGCTCGCCCCGACGAGGTTTGTTTTTTGTGGTCACACAGATGGATTGGAGATGGCAAGAGGGCAGAGATATTGGCACTGGAAGCGGTTGGGATAAGAAAGCATATAATAATGGACAACTTCATCAGTAGATACGGTTCGTACGATAAGTGCGGGCTTATCAGGCGGGACATTTATAATCTGTGCTTCAGAGAGAAAATGAAGCTCATTGCAAAGGATGATGCTGAGACGACAGTTGGCATTATGAGGAGCAGAAAGGCGAAGGACCCTGACTTTTTTTTGAGTATGTGCTTGATAACGAAGGGCGACTAAAGAGTATGTTCTGGTGCGATGCACAGTCACGGAGGGACTATCAGGACTACGGAGATGTGGTCGTGTTTGACAGCACATATAAGATGAACAGATATGGAATGCCTTTCATCCCCTTTGTCGGTGTTAATACCACCGTTGCACCACAATATTTGGTTGTGCAATTGTTTCTGACGATACCGAAGGGACATACGTGTGGCTGCTGCAGACATTTATGAGGGCAAACTGTCAGGTGAAGCCAAAGTCAATAATCACAGACGGCGATGCTGCGATGATCCGAGCGATTCGGACTGTCCTTTTGGATGTGTTCCATCGTCTTTGTTCCTAGCATATTGAGAAAAATATGCAGAAGCACCTACATTACAAGTCACACGATGAGTTCAGGTCGCTCTTGTACTATGCCACCTCTCAAGCAAACTTTGCGCAGAGATGGACGCTTTCGTCAATAAATGGAAGACGGATAAAACTGAAGAATGGCTTAACATGATGTATAGGAAGAGGAGACTTTGGGCATCTTCATATCTTTCCGATGGTTTTTTTATTGGTATGCGAAGTAACCAGAGGAGCGAAAGCCTCAACTCCTGCCTTCACCTTCACCTGGATTACGGTATGACAATAGTTGATTTAGTAGTGCATTACGAGAACTGTATAGTTCGCCTTCGTGAGAACGAGGCGCACGATGACTGTGATGCTAACCAGAAAGTACCACTGTCGGTTACTGAATATAAGGCCATTGAGGAGCATGTTGCCGTTGTATTCACACCTGCTAATTTCTACATCCTGCAAGATGATTTGCAGAAGATGGGATAGCTCTAGATATTTGAGATGCTCGTGGGTATTGAGCGTCAGACATTCATCGTGACATGGAAGGATAACCACAAGTTCAGGTACAATGTTGTTTATCAACCAGCTAATTCAGAAGCAACTATATCATGCACTTGTCTTAGGATGGTTTGGAAAGGGCTGCCATGCAAACACATTCTCTTTGTTCTGCATCATCTGAATTTAACTGAAATACCAAAGTGTTATGTCCTTCATCGCTTGTCCAAAAATGCGAGAGATGGGTTGCATGTGCAGCCCAAGAGTGATATGTTTGGATGGGGTTGGTCAGGGCTAGTTGAGAGGGAACGGTATAGTCAAATTACCATAAAAACCGCAGAAGCTGCCCATGTTGCATCAAATGATTCCTTCTTGTTCGACGAGTTGATGAAGTGTCTGGACAACATAATAGCGAAGAAAAAGATTTCGGAGGAGGAACTTATAGGAAGTAGAAGGTGTGCTATGGCTAAGAAGAAGGCAAGTCAGGCGCAAGAAGGTGCACCTGGTATTGCTGATCCTGAGAAAGTTTCGACGAAGGGTGCACCTAAGAAAGAACGGTCAAAGGGGGGGGGGGGAGGCGACATTACGAAAAATGGTAGACCAAAAGATTTTAGAGAGAAGAAAAGTGGTTCGTTATGCAGTCTGTGTCATTTGCCAGGTCATAACAAGGCGACATGTAGTCTGAACGAGAAGTAAGTTTTACAATTTTATTTTTGTTATGTTTCTAATTAGGTTTTACTGACTATATTTTCTCACACAGTTCTTTATATTTCGTTCAGGAATCGGGCGTAAAGAAGTGGCTTCGATCGTGGGAAGAAGAAAACTGTTTGCATGAGTCATGTCGAAATAATCTATGTTGTTGTTTATTTATGTGAACATGTGTGCGGTGCCAGAAAACTTAATAAGTGTTTTGTTTATGTTTCTCAAAATATTTATTTGAACATCTATCATATGTATTGAATTAATTGCCATGTCTTTTGTAAGGTTTTGTGTGAACGAGTTCACAGTTTTAACATAATGTTTATTTTGTTAGTTAGTGCTTAATGATCATTACTGTATTGTATAGGTTCCGACCTCGTAAAAAAATGCCCGAGCGGCAGCTGGACCGGTAGTAGGTATATTTTTCCACCCAAATCAAGCCTAACAGGCGACTCGGGCGGTCGAATCGGCCCACTACGGGCCCAGCAGCAGGGTCCAACGGGGCTGGAAGGATGTGTAACAGAGGAGTTCAACAACTCTGGCGCGCCCGGCTATTTAAGCCGGTCGGCGCGCCACCCCGCTTCCGAGGTGGGACTAAACGAGTGAGCAGGTGCGACGCGAGCGCGGGGGGCGGGGGCGACCGCGCGGGTGAACTATGGGCCGGCCCAGTTGGCGGGGGAGAGGTCGCACGCGGGGTGAGGGGGCCGACCGCGGTGGTCTGGGAATGTTGGCCGGCCCACGAACGTGGCAATGCATGCCCCGTGCACGCCGCGGCGCCCGCACAGGTGGTTTAGTCCCACCTCGGAAGCTGATGGTGGCGCGGACCGGCTTAAATACCGGGACGTGGTTGATGTGTTGAACTCCTCTAATAACACAAGTATCAGCCCCGTTGTACCCAGCTGCTGGTCCGTTGTGCGCCTGTTACACCGCCAGAGTCTCCCATTTGGCTAGGAAAAATAGTGCAAGCGGCGGACCAGCAGTCTAGGGTTGGGCATTTTTTTATAACCTAAGTTACATGCTGAAGCTGATTATTATGAGGTGAGAGGGGCCTTATTTTTTATACCAAATAGGCTTAATCACTTCAAAAGAGAAAACTGTAGCCATGCATAATCACTTGAAACAGAAAACAGTAGCAATTTCATCACGAAAAGTCCGCAACACACTCTGAAAATAAATTTGTCCCAATCACCAAATAGGCATAATAATGTACGCGGCAAAAACCGAAAGTGTGCCATTATTACAATAATAAAACTTTAGCAAGTACCAAATATGCATAATCATCTATGGGGCAAAAACCATAATTCTGCCATTATTTAGTTGCGAAATAAATCCGAAAGAGTGCCATTACAAAATCAAAATTTGATAAGTAGCGATCGCACCATTTATTCCTTCTCCATGATTTTAATAATCTTTTCCTTCACCCTTTCCACCGTGTTGATCTCTGAAAAAAGTATTTCCGCAACAATGCGTCCTCTTATAGAATTAACCTCCGCTTGGTTAAAGAAATATTTCCACTCCTCTCCGTCCCAGAGTAGGATGCATTGTGTCACGAAAAGTCCAGAAGAGACTCTGAAATAATAACATGATTCAGAAAATGATGGAAAACACAATTAGTTATGCATTCAAAAATTAACTTACATGTCATGTTGTATCGGCATATCATACTTCATGATTGGCCAAGAAGAGACATCGGGATAATCCCCGTTTAAAGACGAGTTTACCTCCTTTGTATCTTTAGCGATTTCTGATCTCTGAAATAAATTGTATGTTAAAAATGAGGGCTGAACACTTTACAAAAGTAAAAATAATTTTTGTAAACTCACCAGTGTTTCAATCTCTTTTTTGTTCTTTTGCTAAGTTTACCAAAAGAATCTAGAACTTGAAACTCTTTCTTTGTGTTGTGCATAACAACAGTTATCGAGTGTTGATTGTCCAAATTAAAAGGAAAATATGCCTACGAAACAGTAAAGTTATGAACGTGTATATACAAATATTGTCATAATGCGAAGGCTCGTTTGAAGTGACATACCTTGTCTTTCACAAAATACTCATCAATTACTCTTGACACAGTTTTTGATTTGTTTGTGAAATGTTCTAGCATATTCTTCTTCGAATTGTTTACCTTTCCTGAAGCGCGAAGTAGAAGCCAGTGCGACACCCACGACGATAATATATGATGATCAAGAAAATGACTACGGTTCTGCACGTGGTTCAAATAACAATTGATAATCTGAAAATAACATAACACAAATATGAATATTACAGTAATCAGTAAACACAATAAACTTAGATAGGGAAGTCAAGAAAACACATTCTTACGACGCCATTCAACCACTCATGATCAATGACGGCTTGAAGCTGTTGTGCCGTACACGACTCCCCTCCTAAACCCGACATGATAACCACAATCTGCCCATGATGCTTGTGCGACTTTGATAATTTCTGGATATAAACCCTCGAGGCCTCTATGTGATCCTCAGTAATATGGTCCGTGCTAATCATAACATCTTGTATACCAAATAAACCTAGAAAAATGTACATACAATGGGTTAGTTACATGCACGTGTTAGGCCAGAATGTAATTTACAAAAGTGTTATATTTAACTTACTTTTTAACACGTTTGCTTCTACCATTCTGCTGGTAAGGTGACCGAAAGTATTTTGATTGTGTTCGCTTGCGCTTCCCAACTGGCTCCTTTGTACCATTACCAATTGCATTCTTTATACGGGTATTAAGACTGTCAATACTAATTTCCTCTGACTTGTCAGTGCTAGACCCGCCTGATACCGTGTTACCATTTTGTGGGGTTCGAGTGGCTGAAGGGAATTAATTTGTGGCTAATGATGCAGATGATACCGCGGGTGAATCACCATTATCGATAATAATAAGGGGGTCGGTTGCATCACCTTTACTAGGTGTTTTGTCTTCCACGCCCGTGGAAGATACTCCATTCTTCTCCTCCCTATGATCTTTCGAAGGAGTTGAATTAGCTTCATCAAAATATTTGGGTTTGTACTTTTTCTTCCACTCTTCACTTTCATTCAAAGGAGTTGAATTTACTTCATCACAATATTTTGCCTTAAACTTGCTCTTCCACTCATCACTTTTGCTTAGCAAAGTGCAATCGTCATCATCCTTCTTGTTTGATGGTTTGAAGATAAGACCTCTCTTGTTCAGTTTCTCGATAAGTATCTAAAAAAACATCTAAAACGTTACGCACTCCTTAACATTATGTCCATGTAAACATAAAATAAATTATGCATCAATCATTACCTCAGCACATTTATCAGGAATGAGACGCATTTCTTTGTGCATATCTTTTATGCATTTCATGACTTGATCTAGTGTGGTGTCCGTACTCGATGAAGCCTCGGCATTATTACCTTTTCCACCACCTTTACGTTTTTGTGGCTCAGGTATCTCCTCTGGAATTATTCCCTCTTTGGCTATTTTAGCGTTTCAGTACTCTTCGCTAATTATGTTATCAATCTGGAAAATATTAAACAAATTTAAGAAAGTGATCCGTTAAGTACTCAAATCAATGGTTGAAGTCAAGCCATAAATATTTAGCTTTCCATGATCACGACCATTGTCTGTGTCGTACTGGTCACGCTTCCCTGCCTCGATTTCCAATAAGTTGGTGTCATTTCATGCGTGACATGATGCAGACCATGTACAAGCAGTACCGACTCACAGTGCCGGTAGGGCACATGTCCAACACGTTCTCCGTTTCCCATCCATGAAACTCGCTCAAATTTTTTTCACACGCTGGCGTCGCCATCAGAAGCATCCATGTCAATTTTCAACCACTTCCTACACAGTATGCATTTTCTACGGTTTTCCAGAGGAAAATACCCGAAAACACCGGCCGTACGTGACGCAACGTGCGTTTGGTGTTGGAATTCGTTCATTCTTTGTGTGGGGGGCTAGAATGGATGTTGGCACGTGCTGCCAAAAGTTGGTGTCATTTCATGCGTGACATGACGCACACCATGTACAATCAGTACCGACTCACTGTGCCGGTAGGGCACGTGTCCAACACGTTCTCCGTTTCCCATCCATGAAACTCGCTCAAATTTTTTTCACACGCTGGCATCGCCATGAGAAGTATCCATGTCAGTTTTCAACCGTTTCCTACATTGTATGCGTTTTCTACGGTTTTCCAGAGAAAAATACCCGAAAACACCGGCCGGACGTGATGCAACGTGCGTTTGGTGTCGGAACTCATTCATTCTTTGTGTGGGGGGCTAGAATGGATGTTAGCACGTGCTGCCAAAAGTTGGTGTCGTTTCATGCGTGACATGACGCAGGCTATGTACAAGCAGTACCGACTCACAGTGCCGGTAGGGCACGTGTCCAACACGTTCTCCGTTTCCCATCCATGAAACTCGCTCAATTTTTTTTCACACGTTGGCATCGCCATCAGAAGCATCCATGTCAGTTTTCAACCGTTTCCTACATTGTATGCATTTTCTACGGTTTTCCAGAGGAAAATACCCGAAAACACCGGCCGGACGTGACACAACGTGTGTTTGGTGTCGGAATTTGTTCATTCTTTGTGTGGGGGGCTAGAATGGATATTGGCACGTGCTGCCAAAAGTTGGTGTCATTTCATGCGTGACATGACGCACACCATGTACAATCAGTACCGACTCACTGTGCCGGTAGGGCACGTGTCCAACACGTTCTCCGTTTCCCATCCATGAAACTCGCTCAAATTTTTTTCACACACTGGCATCGCCATTAGAAGCATCCATGTCAGTTTTCAACCGTTTCCTACATTGTATGCGTTTTCTACGGTTTTCCAGAGGAAAATACCCGAAAACACCGGTCGGACGTGACACAACATGCGTTTGGTGTCGGAATTCGTTCATTCTTTGTGTGGGGGGCTAGAATGGATGTTAGCACGTGCTGCCAAAAGTTGGTGTCGTTTCATGCGTGACATGACGCAGGCCATGTACAAGCAGTACCGACTCACTGTGTCGGTAGGGCATGTGTCCAACACGTTCTCCGTTTCGCATCCATGAAACTCGCTCAAATTTTTTCCACACACTGGCATCGCCATCAGAAGCATCCATGTCAGTTTTCAACCGTTTCCTACATTGTATGCATTTTCTACGGTTTTCCAGAGGAAAATACCCAAAAACACCGGTCGGATGTGACACAATGTGCGTTTGGTGTCGGAATTCGTTCATTCTTTGTGTGTGTGTGTGGGGGGGGGGCTAGAATGGATGTTGGCACGTGCTGCCAAAGGTTGGTGTCATTTCATGCGTGACATGACGCAGACCATGTACAAGCAGTACCGACTCACAATGCCGGTAGGGCACGTGTCCAACACGTTCTCCGTTTCGCATCCATGAAACTCGCTCAAATTTTTTTCACACACTGGCATCGCCATTAGAAGCATCCATGTCAGTTTTCAACCGTTTCCTACATTGTATGCATTTTCTACGGTTTTCCAGAGGAAAATACCCGAAAACACCGGCTGGACGTGACGCAACGTGCGTTTGGTGTCGGAATTCGTTCATTCTTTGTATGGGAGGGCTGAATGGATGTTTGCACGTGCTGCCAAAAGTTGGTGTCATTTCATGCGTGACATGACGCAGACCATGTACAAGCAGTACCAACTCACTGTGCCGGTAGGGCACGTGTCCAACAAGTTCTCCGTTTCCCATCCATGAAACTCGCTCAATTTTTTTCATACGCTGGCATCACCATCAGAAGCATCCATGTCAGTTTTCAACCACTTCCTACACTATATGCATTTTCTACGGTTTTCCAGAGGAAAATACCCGAAAACGCCGGTCGGACGTGACGCAACGTGCATTTGGTGTCGGAATTCATTCATTCTTTGTGTGGGGGGCTAGAATGGATGTTGGCACGTGCTGACAAAAGTTGGTGTCATTTCATGCGTGACATGACGCAGACCATGTACAAGCAGTACCGACTCACTATGCCGGTAGGGCACGTGTTCAACACGTTCTCCATTTCGCATCCTTGAAACTCGCTCAAATTTTTTTCACATGCTGGCATCGCCATGAGAAGCATCCATGTCAGTTTTCAATCATTTCCTACATTGTATGCATTTTGTACGGTTTTCCAGAGGAAAATACCCAAAAACACCGGCCGGACGTGACGCAACATGCGTTTGGTGTCAGAATTCGTTCATTCTTTGTGTGTGTGTGGGGGGGGGGCTAGAATGGATGTTGGCACGTGCTGCCAAAAGTTGGTGTCATTTCATGCGTGACATGACGCAGACCATGTACAAGCAGTACCGACTCACTGTGCTGGTAGGGCACGTGTGCAACACGTTCTCCGTTTCCCATCCATTAAACTCGCTCAATTTTTTTTCACATACTAGCATCGCCATGAGAAGCATCCATGTCAGTTTTCAACCGTTTCCTACACTGTATGCATTTTCTACGGTTTTCCAGAGGAAAATACCCGAAAACACCGGCCGGACGTGACGCAACGTGCGTTTGGTGTCGGAATTCGTTCATTCTTTGTGTGGGGGGCTAGAATGGATGTTGGCACGTGCTGCCAAAAGTTGGTGTCATTTCATGCGTGACATGACGCAGACCATTCCGCGGAGGCCGTTCGGGTAGGAGCGAAGGGCCCGTCGTGAAGGACGTTTTTTTTGACATCCTTCAAATGAACCCAATTTTTTGTACACTTGTACCATCATGACAAGCATGTATGCCAAGTTTCGTAGCTTTTCAATAGTGCATGCATTTTATACAATTTTACTGGTGAAAAAACCCTAAAACAACACCCGGACGTGACGCAACGTGCGTATGTTGTCGGAACTCACTCAAATTTTGTATTGAGTATTGTGTTGGGCATGCCAACCCGCTTGCAAAATATGGGGTCATTCTGAAGATGAGCAAAAATTGACCTTCTTCTGCGGAGGCCGTTCGGGTAGGAGCGAAGGGCCCGTCGCGAAGCACGTTTTTTTCGACATCCTTCAAATGAACCCATTTTTTATACACTTGTACCATCATGACAAGCATGCATGCCAAGTTTCATAGCTTTTTAACAATGTATGCATTTTATACAATTTTACGGGTGAAAAACCCCTAAAACAACGCCCGGACGTAAAGCAACATGCGTATGTTGTTGGAACTCGATCAATTTTACATCGAGTAATGTGTTGGGCATGCCAAACCGCTTGCAAAATATGGTGTCATTCTGAAGATGACCAAAATTTGACCTTTTTCCGCGGAGGCCGTTCGGGTAGGGAGCGAAGGGCCCGTGGCGAAACATGTTTTTTTCGACATCCTTCAAATGAACCCATTTTTTTGTACACTTGTACCATCATGACAAGCATGTATGCCAAGTTTCGTAGCTTTTCAAGAATGTATGCATTTTATACAATTTTACCGGTGAAAAAACCCTAAAACAACGCCCGGACGTGATGCAACGTGCGCATGTTGTCAGAACTCGCTCAAATTTTGTATTGAGTACTGTGTTGGGCATGCCAACCCGCTTGCAAAATATGGGGTCATTCTGAAGATGACCAAAATTTGACCTTCTTCTGCGGAGGCCGTTCGGGTAGGAGCGAAGGGCCCGTCGCGAAGCATGTTTTTTTTGACATCCTTCAAATGAAACCATTTTTTATACACTTGTACCATCATGACAAGCATGCATGCCAAGTTTCATAGCTTTTTAACAATGTATGCATTTTATACAATTTTACGGGTGAAAAAACCCTAAAACAACGCCTGGACGTGACGCAACGTGCGTATGTTGTCGGAACTCGATCAAATTTTGCATTGAGTACTGTGTTGGGCATCCCAACCCGCTTGCAAAATATGGGGTCATTCTGAAGATGACCAACATTTGACCTTCTTATGCGGAGGCCGTTCGGGTAGGAGCGAAGGGCCCGTCGCGAAGCACGTTTTTTTCGACATCCTTCAAATGAACCCATTTTTTATACACGTGTACCATCATGACAAGCATGCATGCCAAGTTTCATAGCTTTTCAACATTGTATGCATTTTATACAGTTTTACCGGTGAAAAAACCCAAAAACAACGGCCGGACGTGATGCAACGTGCGTTTGGTCTCTGGTTTCATCGAAATATTGCGTGGGGCTCTTCTTTGGCCATGCACATGCACTCCCTAATTTTCGTTTCATTTCGTGGATGCAATCACGTACACCATGTGCAACGAGCAAAGTTTCATTTCATTCTATTAGCCACTTTATTATTATGTAATGTAAAGAAGTAAAGATGAACATATCGTATTTTACAAAGTTTATGGCGATATTTGTCAATACTTTTCGATTCAATCCAATTAAAATATAAAAAAACTAAAACCAGTTAATAAACAACTAATAAAATATTAAAACATTACATAATTCATAAAAGCAACACAATTTCGTTCATATTTTAGGATATCTTACATCATTTATTGAACGAAATTTTACATTCGAAATTAAAAACGACGAAATAAAACCTAACTACCCCTAGTCGCTATCGACAAGATCCACAACTACTGCAACGCCGCCATTGTCGCCGCTGTCTTCGCCACCGTCCGAGTCGTCGAAGGCGTCAGAGCCGTCGGAGTCGTCGGAGCCGGCGAAGTGCGCAAAAAAATATGCATTTGTCACCGCCTCCTGCGCTAGCGTCTCCGTCGACGCCCTTATCGCCTGCCAGTACCCCGGCTCGTCCGCCGGGTCCCTTAGGTCAACCAACTCCGGCGGTGGAACCCAGGTCGTCTCCCTGGTTGAGTCTCGGATCGTGCGGATTAACCTCGGTGACTCCAAGGGATCCCCGTCCTCCTGCATCGCGGCAAGCTCCGGCGGAATGTTCAACGATGGTGTGGCAGGGGCCACGGCGGGAGCGATTGGGGGGGCACGTGCTCGACGGCCCACACGCGGGGACAGGAGGACATGGGGCGCCACGGGGGCGTTTTGCCCGTCGGCGCGAAGGCCCCGGGTCTTGTAGAAGGCGACGACGGTGTCGAAGTGGCGGCCTTCCCAAAAAGCTTGGCGGCCCTCGGGATTCCATGGGCCTGGTTGAGCGGGGCCCGGCATGGCGTAGCCGTCCGTGGTGACGTGCCACCCGTGCGCTAGGCGGCACGAGGATGCCGTTACGGTTGATGTCTACCGTCTGAGGCCCCGTAAGGCTCGACGGCCAATGGCCTGCCGGTGCGGCACCACCACCGCGCATGCCACTGTTGCCGCCGGCGCCATCTCCACGGCGGCTGCCACCGACGCCATCTCCACGGCGGCTGCCGCCGGCCCCGCCTCCACCGAACCACCGGCGCCCAAAGCAGCCTTGTCCACGTGGCATCGACGGCGACGGAGGGGTGCAACGGCGAGGGGGTGCAACGGCAAGGGGCTGCGAGATCTGTTCGGCGGCGAGGGAAGAAGAAGGGAGGGGATGAGAGGCGCGGGGTGGATAGGCCGGGGGTGGGGGCTTATATAGCCGGGGGGAGGTACGGGGCAGCGCCGGGCGAGCCGACCGATGCGAGGGCGCGGCCTTCGAGAGAAACGGCATGCCTGCCGAGGCAAAGGCGCGGTCTTCGACCGAAACGGCGCGGCGGCTGATGTGAAGGCGCGACACCCGAGGCGCCCGTGCGGATGGCTCGGCGGCACGGAAGGCGAGGCGGAACTGATGGCTCGGCAGCGCGGATGGCGAGGCGGCGCGGATGGCGAGGCGGGGAAGACGAGGTGGCGCTGATCGCGACGCGGGGAAGGCGAGGCCCGCGGAAGGCGCGGCAATTGCCGAAAACAGCGGCACGTCCCGTCCGTGCGGGCTGATGTGGCCACATAAATTAAAAAAACAACGCGCGCGTGACCGGTATACAAACCGTATTAGTATACGGTGGTCCCAGAGCGGCGAACCGGCATGCGACCACTTTTTCTAAAATTGCCCATCTTGACCTTTGTTATGAAGGGGTACCGTGCAATCTCAACCGTCAATATGTTAGGGGGGTCTATTGAAGCGGAAGTGATAAAAGACTGAACAATGACTACTCAACTAAGCAGAACTGAAAAATTCAAAATGATACAAAAGTGAAAATAGAAAACTAAAACTAAGAAAGAAAAAAATATAAAAACCCTAAAGACTATCTGCAATGCCATCTTGGAACACCTAAAATGAGTATCAACCACATAACTGAAAACTATATTGAATATCAGTTCAAACTAGATTAGTGATAAATCAAATAAATGACTGAAAACTAGAATGAATATTTGATCAAACCGAATACCGAAGACTATTTGCCAAACCCAAAATCAGTAAATCAACTACATGATTGAAAACTCGAACAAAACTGAATACTGACAAACTGACACACTGAAAACTGAAAAACTGAAGAAAATGACACCTAACAATGATATTGACGAAACTGAAAAAATGACATCTAACACTGAAACTACTGACAAAACTGAATAAAATGGCACTTAACAATGAAACTACTGAACCTGAAGAAACAAATCTTCATGTGAGAAAAAATGAGGCTTGAGAGTTAAGACTAAGAATAAGATGAGTGGAACAATGAATTACAATGAAATAAAGACGACATATACTAAAACATAAATACTATATGATGGACCAAAATAATAAATAGTGAGGCTGAATACTGAAGCGCTAAGGACGGATCTAAAGAAGAACCTAGGACTGATGAAATAAGCACTGATGAAAGGATACTGATAAGAACACGGAACAACACTGAAGAATGAACAATGACTTAAACTGAAGAGAGAAAAATTGTCGCATCAGGAAGCTCACATGAGATAATAAATGACTGAAATAAAAAATAAAGAAACATGACAGACTTTACTGATGTGACAGTAAAGTCAGTAAAGATGGCATATACTGAAACATAAATACTATATGATGGACCGAAATAATAAATACTGAGGCTGAACACTGAAGCGCTAAGGATTGATCTAAAGAAGAACCGAGGACTGATGAAATAAGCACTGATGAAAGGGTACTGATAAGAACATGGAACAACACTGAAGAATGAACAATGACTTAAACTGATGAGAGAAAAATTGTCGCATCAGGAAGCTCACACGAGATAATAAATGACTGAAATAAAAAATTAAAGAAACATGACCGACTTTACAAACAAAGATGTACTGAGAAAGATACTGAAGTACTGTAAAGACTAAGTTTTGACTGATAAGCACTCAAGTAGTGAACACTCAAGAAAGATGGGAAACTGAGGACACTGATTGACAAGTAATCTGACGGAGACTGATGACTGGATACTGAAAATTGATAACTCGTACTAAGAATAAGCTAACTGAGCGACACGGGTGGCGAGCTCTATGACTGGCTACATGTGTGGATAGGTACCTGCAAAAAATTTCAGAGCGTTCCTGATGAACTAAGCTATCACAAACATTCCTGGCCAAAACAACCACCTAACCGAGTGACGTGGCTTGAGACTGTGTCGGTATTTCCCTAAAGAGGAAGTGATGATGTAGCACAGCGACGGTAAGTATTTCCCTTAGTTATCAAACCAAGATATCGAATCAGTACGAGGATCACCACCACTGCGTAAACAACACCTGCACACAAAGAACAAATAATTATTACCTGACGCGAAAGAGAGGTTATCAATCTCTCTACGGTAAAAAGATAGATTAGGATATGATACATTGGAGAGATAGATCTCTCAATAACACAAAAAAAAAAGTGCAGCATGCATCTAGTGTATTAAGTTCATGGAAAAACGGAGTAATGCAATAAGAACGGTGAAATGATGTATACAAGATCTATTCATGTAGGAATAGACCCCATCTTGTTATCCTTAATAGCAACGATACATGCGTGCCTCGCTGCCCCTTCTGTCACTGCGAGAGGACACCGCAAGATCGAACCCATCACAAAGCACCTCTTCCCATGGCAAGAAAAATCATTCTAGTTGGCCTAACTAAACCAAAGATTCGAAGAAGAAATACGAGGCTGTAAGTAATCATGCATATAAGAGATCATAGAAGACTCAAATAATATTCATGGATAGAAACTGATCTTGAACTCCAAATTCATCGGATCCCAACAAACACACCGCAAAAGTTTACATCAAATAGATCTCCAAGAGACCATTGTATTGAGAATCAAAAGAGAGAGGAAGCCATCTAGCTACTGCCTACGGACCCATAGGTGTATGGTGGACTATTCACGCATCATCGGAGAGGCACCAATGAGGATGATGAACCCCTCCGTGATGGTGTTAGATTGGATCTCGTGGTTCTGGAACTTGCGGCGGCTGGATGTGTTTTTCGTCGACTCCCTTAGGGTTTATGGAATATTTGGGAATTTATAGGCATCAGAGGCGGTGGAGAGGCATCCCGAGGAGGGCACAACCCATCAGGGCGCGCCCTGGTGGGTTGTGATCTCCTCGACCCTCCCCTCTGGTACTTCTTTGGCCCATTGGATGTCTTGTGGCCCAAAAAAATCTTCAAAAAGTTTCGTCGCGATTGGACTCCATTTGGTACTGATATTCTGCGAAGTAAAAAACAAGCAAAAACAGCAACTGGCACTTTGGCACTTTGTCAATAGGTTAGTCCCAAAAAATGATATAAATTTGCTATAAAATGATTGTAAAACATCCAAGAATGATAATATAACAGCATGGAACAAGCAAAAATTATAGATACGTTGGAGACGTATCAACATCCCCAAGCTTAATTCCTACTGGTCCTCGAGTAGGTAAATGATAAAAACAGAATTTTTTATGTGGAATGCTGCCTAACATGTTCATCACATATTCTTTTCTTTTGTAGCATGGACATTTGGAGTTTTAGATGGTTCAAAGCAATAGTCTAGTTTTAACATAATGACTTCAATACTCAAGCATGCTAACAAGCAACCATGTCTTTCAAAATATCAACACTAAAGAAAGTTATCCCTAGCCCATCATGCTCAATCATTGATCCATTCATGAAACACACTCAAATATTAACTACACCCAATGCTCAAGTACGATCATAGTGCCCCCTAGTTGGTGCTTTATAAGAGAAGATGGAGACTCAAAGTAAAAATAAAAATTGCATAAAGTAAATAGATAGGCCCTTCGCAGAGGGAAGTAGGGATTTGTAGAGGTGCCAGAGCTCAAGGTTTTAAATTGAGAGAGAGAAATATTTTGAGTGGCATGCCTTTCCTGTTAACGAAAATGACAAAGTAGTTCACAATACTTTCCATGCTAGATATATCATAGGCGGTTCCCAAACATAAAGTAAAGGTTATTCCTTTTTCCACCATTCTTTCACAATCCATGGCTGGCCGTATCCATGGTTGCCTTCCATACCAACACTTTCCAAGAAATTTATTATTTGGCAACATAAAGTAATTTTTTTCTTTTTTCATTACGGGACTAGGCATCCCTATTACCGCCGTACTCTCGTGCAATGACAAGTGAATAAACACTCATCTTGAGAATAACACATCTAGCATGGAAAAATATTGGACACCCCCTACCATTTCATGAGTGGTACGAGCACACAAAAAAGAAAATTTATTTTGAAAATTAGAGATGGCACAT
The DNA here is from genome assembly GCA_039707655.1 of Elymus sibiricus. Lineage (NCBI taxonomy): Eukaryota > Viridiplantae > Streptophyta > Magnoliopsida > Poales > Poaceae > Elymus > Elymus sibiricus. The sequence continues at coordinate 131,203,846 of CM077667.1, forward strand.
ACAAATTTGCTTAGAACGGCATGGAAATACCGCATATAGGTAGGTATGGTGGACTCATAAGGCAAAACTGAGTTTAAGGATTTTTGATGCACAAGTAGTATTTCTACTTAGTACAAGTGGAAGCTAGCAAATAGATTGAGAAGCAACCAACCAAGAAACGAAAATTCACATAAGCGAGCATTGAGCATAACTAACACCGAATAATGCACCATAAGTAGGATGTAATTTCATTGCATAATTATTGACTTTCGTGCATGCATAGGGAATCACAAACCTTAACACCAATATTCCTACTAAAGCATAATTACTCACTTGTGACGCCCCCGATTTCGACCGTATGCTAAACATACACGCAATGCGTACGACCAAGATTAGAGACTCACTGATTGATATCACAACACAACACTAGACACAAATTAAAGTCATACAGCTTCATATTACAAGCCAGGGGCCTCGAGGGCTCGAATACAAAGCTCGACAAGCACGAGTCAGCGGAAGCAAATAATATCTGAGTACAGACATAAGTTAAACAAGTTTTTCCTTAAGAAGGCTAGCACAAACATAAGCAGCGGATCGAAAGAAGCGAGGCCTCCTGCCTGGGAACCTCCTAACTACTCCTGAGCGTCGGCACTCTCCACGAAGTAGTAGGCTCCAGCGGTGGTGTAGTAGTCGTCTCCGGCGTACTCCATCTCCTGGGCTCCGTCGCCTGAACGCGGAATCGTATCTAGGGGGAAAGAGAAAGCAAAGCAGCGGTGAGTACTCATCCAAAGTACTCGCAAGACTGACATCAGAACTATGCTAAGTATGCATCAGTATCAAGTAAAGGGGTCATATCTGGGCTGACTGCAGAAAGCAAGATTAGGGGGGAAAGGCCTAGTCCTATCGAAGACTAGCATCTTCAGCATCTTGCAGCATTAGAAGAGAGTAGACTGGTATCTCATATATAGTCATATTATTGGAGCAATTTTATTAAGTAACCACGCCCAGAGATTCTTCCTCGACTCCCTGCGAGAAAGCAATCTCGGAGCCACATTCATTTCAAATTAAAGTCTCAATTATAGTTGTATAAGGTCAAGGTACAACTCCAAGTCGTCCTGTTACCGTGGACACGGCTATTCAAATAGATAATTCATCCCTGCAGGGGTGCATCGCATTTCCAACACGCCTGATCACCTCCGGCCGGACACACTTTCCTGGGTCATGCCCGGCCTCGGGATATCAGCACGTCGTCGTCCCACCTAGGCTCAACAGAGAGGCCAGCCCACCTGCCCTATGCGCTCCTGCACGATGCGTGGGCGGCCGAGGTCAGCCCTAGTACACTCTAGTCCAAGAGCTGCACCTTCCAGGCCACTCGGGCGCGCGCTGCTCCATTGCTGACGTCCGAAGAGCTTCGACTGATACAACGACGCTGAGTACCCATAACTTCTCCCACGCGATGGTTTGGTGCGTAAAAAGGCCAACGACCCAACTCAGATCAAATACCCAACCCATTAGCATTTTATTAATGCGGGGCAAGCGCGACCCATGAAGTGCGGTTCCGTCGCCCCGTCTCGAGGATGTGTGGCAAGGGCCTCTCTCGCCCTTCCACGCCTCATCACCATCAAACCGTGGGTACCCCTCAGGGCCGACCCATCACCAACATGTTTCTGTAACCAGGTCATAGTAACTGTGTGTATAAAACATCAAGACGGAACCTGAGGAATCACCCTCAAGGGGCCCCGCTCGATGAAACCGTCAAGGTGGACTTAGAGGAATCACCCTCGAGAGTCCCACACTTGAGGGGTTGCACAACAGCGTCATCGCCGGGAGTGGTGAAGGAGGAATCACCCTCGATAACCACGACCGACTAGCTGCACTACAGAGCTAGCATCATGAGTACTTCACGAGGTGTCACCCTCGGTACTCGATAGTAGCGCTGCAGAGTCGTACAACTAAGGGGGGTGCGGTGATGTGAAGGGCCTGGCTCGTCGGTCGGTTGACCGAGTCTTCGAGTCGTCGGGTCGTCGATGAAGAAGCAGGGGCAACTGGGACTAAGGGGGGGGGGTCACAAGGGATTCATTGATCAACTTATACTGAGCAGTTGATATGATTGCAGGTATGATAGCAGTTTATCAAAAGCAGGCTATGCATCAGAAATAGGAGCTAGCTCATACAGTAGCAAAATCTAATGCAAGAATAAGAGGGAAAGGAATATGTGATATCGGAATGCTCAAGGGGGGTTGCTTGCCTTGCTGCTCTGCGGCAAAGGCCTGATCGTCAACGGTGTAGTCGTACCCGGCAGCACCGTCAGTCTCGGGGTCTACCGGTAAGAAGAGGGGGGAAGAAACAATAAATATAAAGCACAGATGCAATCACAATGCATGACATGGCAATATGCAGGGCTAGGCATGCACTAACGCAGGCTACACATTGCAGACGGGTCGGAAGAATATCTGACGATATTTTCCGGGTCTCGGGCTACTACCGGACAGATGAAACGGATGGAAAAGTTCCATGTTCGCTATGCTAGGAGCACGTGACAGACTAACGGACCGCGTATTCGGAACCGTGGGATTTTTCTGAACAACTTTCATGTATAAATTATTTTCATCCGAGTTACGGATTATTTTATATTAATTTTTAAAGTTTATTAATATTCTGGAATAAAACAAATTAAATTTAATTCTAAAATAGCATTATGACATCAGCATGACATCATGCTGATGTCAGCAGTCAACAGTGCTGTTGCCCTGGTCAAACTAACTGCTGGGTCCCACCTGTCAGTGTCACAGTTTTAATTATGTTTAATTATTATTAATCACAATTAATTAAGGGGGTGGGTCCCACCTGTCAGTCACTGCGTAAAATTAATTAACAGTTTAATCAATTAATCTAATTAAACTTAATCATCTAATTAACTAATTAATTACTTAATTAATTAATTCACTAATTAATTAATTTAACTAATATTTATTTATTTATTATTTTTTGAAACGTTTTAGGGGGCGGGCCCCCTTGTCATCCTCACACAGGGGGGGGGGGTTAGTGGGGGGCCTAATCCTCCACTAACCAAACGGGCCAGGGGGGCGCCAGGGGCTCACCGGCGGCCTGGGCGGCGGCGGTGGGTGGCACAGAGGCCAACGCGGCGGCCAACGGCGGCGCTGCGTGGCGGCAGGGCCGCGCGCGGAGGCGAGCGGGCGGGGGAGCGGCGGCGCGTTCGGGCGCCTGCGGGCGCGGGGGGGAGCGAGCAGCGGCTGGCGGCGGGGCGCAGGGGGAGGCAGGCAGGGCGCGGAGGTGGGGGGGGCGAGCGCGCGCGCGAGGGCAGTGACCGGGGAGGCGCGGCGACGGGGGGGAGGGGAGTGGGGATCGGGGGAGGCTAGGGTTGGCTCGGGGGGGGGGGGGGTTATGACCCCGGGTTGGGCCGGCCAGGGAGGGATTTGGGCCAGGCCCAGTTGGGCTGGCCCATGGGGGGTGCTTTTTTTTTTCTTTTTTTTTAGTTTTCTTTTTGTTTGTTTTTCTTTTAATTGTTTTCTGTTTTAGATAACTTTAGCACTAATTCTTTATATCAAAAATGTGTGACCAGGTACATAAAATATCTTGCAATATTTTGAGTGGCCACACCAAGTTTGAGGAATTTTGGAATCTGTTTGAAATATCCATTTGAATTTAATAGCACTTTTAAATGCTTCAAAGTGTTGTTATTGATGGTGGGGTCCACACCAACATCAAGGTGATGTTGTTTTCCTTAGCATAATTTGTTTTGGAATTTTTGACAAGTGTGCAACATTTTTCCTTTGCTGTTTGCCAACTTATTTTATCACCATAAAATGCAATGCCCTTTTTAACGGAATTTGAAATGAGATATCAATTTTCAACTTGATCATATCTTGTTTAGCAAAATGATTAGGCACTGATCATGGTCATCACTATGCTTAATTACAATGACCACTGTAGCCAAAATCCAGGGTGTCACAACTCTCCCCTACTAAAAAGAATTCTCGTCCCGAGAATTAAGAAGTAGAAGGAAAGAGCCCGGGGTATTCTGCATGATGATGATCTTCGCGTTCCCAAGTGGCTTCATCCTCAGAATGATTTGCCCACTGCACTTTGAAGAATTTAGTAACCTTCTGACGAGTCAGACGTTCAGTTTTATCGAGAATGCAGACTGGTTGCTCTTTGTAAGAGAGGTCTTGTTGCAGCTCAAGCATATCATGATCCACTGCTCGGATAGGATCCTTGAAGCAGCGACGAAGCTGTGACACATGGAACACATCGTGAACCCGAGAAAGGTTTGGCGGTAGTTCCAGTTGATATGCCACTTTACCACGCCTTTCGAGAACAGTGAAAGGACCAATATATCGAGGAGCCAGCTTTTCCTTGATTCCAAAACGGTGTGTACCTCTCATCGGCGTGACTCGAAGATAAGCCTTTTCGCTAGGTTGATAGACCATATCTTTGTGATGACGGTCATACTGACTCTTCTGACGAGACTGAGGAGCCTTCAGATTTGCATGAACAATGCGGACTTGATCTTCGGCATGTTGGATAATATCCGGACCAATAAGTGTACGTTCCCCAGTTTCTGACCAATTCAGAGGAGTTCGACACTTACGTCCATATAACACTTCAAAAGGAGCCATCTTCAGACTAGCTTGATAGCTATTGTTGTAGGAGAACTCAGCATACGGGAGAGATTCCTCCCATTTCTTGCCGAAAGAAATGACACAAGCTCGAAGCATGTCTTCGAGAATCTGATTGACTCTTTCAACTTGTCCCTGGGATTGAGGGTGAAAAGCGGTGCTGAATGACAAATGAGTTCCCATAGCTTCCTGGAAACTTGCCCAGAATCTTGAAGTGAATAAGCTGCCACGGTCCGAACTAATCACCAGTGGAATACCATGGAGTGAAACAACTCTGGACATGTAAAGATCTGCTAGCTGACTAGCAGTAATAGTTTCCTTGACAGCCAGAAAATGTGCAACTTTGGACAGTCGGTCAATGACGACAAGAATAGCATCATTACCTTTCTGCGATCTGGGAAAACCAGTGACGAAGTCCATTTCAACATGGTCCCATTTCCATTCGGGAACCGTAATAGGTTGTAGAGTTCCGGCAGGCCTTTGATGTTCTGCTTTGATCCGACGGCAAATGTCACATTCTGAAACATAGCGTGCAATGTCTTGCTTCATGTTAGACCACCAGAATCTTCGACGAATGTCTTGGTACATCTTGGTACTACCAGGATGAATAGACAGCGGAGTGTCATGTGCTTCCTTCATGACCTCCTGAGTCATATCATTGTTTTCCTCCTTACTCGGTACCACTAGGCGGCCTTTGAAATACAAAGCACCATCCTCAGCAATAGTGAAAGATGAGGGCTTTCCTTCTGCGAGATCGAATTTAATCCTCTGGACTTCATTGTCACACCTCTGGATCCACTTGATGACGTCCACAAGATCTGGTTTAGCAACCAGGGTATTAAGAGAACCCTGGGAAACAACGTGGAGGTTCATTTTGTAGGACCCTTCAGGAGGGGGAGTGAGATAACCCTGAGGAACAATATGGAGGTTCAGCTTGCGGAATTCCTTTTGAAGAAGGGGGTGAACCTTGTGAACCTGAAGGTGGTTGCAGTATGACTTGCGGCTCAAAGCATCAGCCATTACATTAGCCTTGCCAGGTGTATAAGAAATTCCCACGTTGTAATCTGCTATTCGTTCCATCCATCTTTGTTGACGGAGATTTAGATCTGGCTGAGTAAACAAGTACTTCAGACTTTGGTGATCGGTGTAGATCTCGCAACGATTACCAACAAGGTACTGCCGCCACTCTTTCAGTGCATGAATTACTGCAACAAGTTCAAGGTCATGAACTGGGTAGTTCTCTTCATGAGGACGCAATTGACGAGATGCATAAGCAACCACTCTGCGCTCTTGTATTAGGACACATCCCATTCCTTGACATGAAGCATCACAATAAATGATGAAGTCCTTACGAGTATCCGGAGGAGCAAGCACTGGAGCAGACGTCAGTTTGTCCTTAAGTGCCTGAAAGCTCTCCTGACATTTTTCTGTCCACTCATATTTAACACCCTTGTGAAGCAGATTGGTTAAGGGTTTTGCAATCTTGGAGAAGTTCTCGACGAATCGACGACAACAGTTGGCGAGTCCGAGAAAACTTCTGACTTGCTTGACATTCTTCGGGGGAGTCCAGTCAAGAATAGCCTGAACTCGTTCAGGGTTGACCGCAATACCATCCTTGGAAATCACATGACCAAGGTAGGTTACTTCGTCCATCCAGAACTCACACTTTGAATACTTTGCATAAAGTTGATGTTCTCGAAGTCTCTCCAATATAAGACGAAGATGTTCATCATGCTCTTCTTTATTCTTGGAGTAAACTAGGATATCATCCAGATAAACCACGATGAATTTATCGAGGTAATCCATGAATATATAGTTCATCAGGTGAGAGAAGGTTGCCGGGGCATTGGTTAAGCCGAAGGACATGACGGTGTACTCGTATGAACCATAGCGAGTAACGAATGCAGTCTTGGGAATATCCTCTTCACGAACCCGGATCTGATGGTACCTCAAGTCGAGTTTTGAATACACTGATGAACCGGCAAGTTGATCATATAGATCGTTGATCCGAGGAAGCGGATATTTGTTTTGAATCGTTGCTTGGTTGATGGGACGGTAATCTTGGACCAATCAATTAGTACCATCTTTCTTCTTGACAAAGAGGGAAGGTGCTCCCCAAGCAGAGGAACTTGGACGAATGAAACCCAGACGAAGTGAATTGTCAATTTCTTGCTTAAGTTCTAGGAGTTCATGTGGAGGCATCTTATATGGCCGCTTGGCTATAGGAGTGGTACCAGGTACCAAGTCGATGATAAACTCGACGGCTCTAGCAGGGGGAATCCCTGGAAGTTCTTCCGGAAAGACATCTTGGAATTCCCGGACAACTGGAATGTTTTCAATCCCTTCAAGAGGTGACTCATTTAATGCATTCAAGGCATATAGTCAGGCTTCAGCATTCCGAACAAGATGAGCATGATAGCTCACAATCTCATTCGATGGATGTAGGAGGTGGACAGTTTTGGTGTTACAAACAATTGAAGCGGTATGTGCTTTCAACCAATCCATTCCGAGAATGAGATCGATATTGGAAGACTTCAGCATTATGGGGGAGGCATGGAATTCCAACCCTTCAATTTCAATGATGACATTGGGACTAATAATGGAGGTCCGACATTGGCCCGTGGGAGTGTTTGCCACTATTGGGACGTTCATCTCTTCAGACTTAATGTCATGCATGCACGCGAAATCTTCAGACATAAAAGAATGCGATGCTCCTGTATCAAACAATACAGAAGCTGGTACTGAGTTGACGAGAAGAGTACCCATCACAGTAGTAGGCTGGTCTTGAACTTCATCCAGAACAATATTGTTGGCTTGAACACGTCCCTGAGCAGGCCCGACATTGTTGTTGCGGGGCTGGTTGGAAGGCAGTGCAAGTTGTTTTTGATTCTGCCTGCATTCTCTAGCACGGTGTCCTGGACGACCACACTTGAAGCACAGCCCATCCTCAGGACGAGAAGGGGGAACAGGAGCTCGTGGTGGCGGGGCTGGGAGCCTCGGCTGCCTAGGTGGGGGTGGAGGCCGACGAGGTGCAGCATAGGACGGCCTCGGGGCAGGAGGCGGTGCATGATACATGTTGTGTGGGATCCAGATCTTGCGCTTCTAAGCAGATGAGCCCGAAGATGAGCCCATGTCACGATTGCGCTTGTTGCTGTCCTTGTAGTCCTGCAGACCCGTTTCCACTAGAATAGACTTGTTCACCAAGGTGGCAAAGTTATCGAAGTCTTGAACAAGGAGTGCCAGTTTGATATCCGGGTGGAGGCCTTCACGGAACTTTTCCTGCCTGCGAGCATCAGTTGCAATGTCTTCTTCAGCATAGCGGGATAAGTCCAGAAATTCCCGCTGATAAGCATCCACAGTCTTGTTGCCCTGGACTAGGTTGCGGAATTCATGCTTCTTCTTATCCATCAGTCCCTGAGGAATGTGACGAGCACGGAACGCAGCTTGGAACTCCGGCCAGGTGATGATTGTTCCAATAGGCTGTGAGCGCCTGTGACTGTCCCACCATTGAGCAGCGGGACCCTTCAGAAAGTACGAGGCAAAGGTGACATAGCTAGCCACTGGGGCGCCTGAAGACTCCAGTTCATAAGTGATGTCACGGAGCCAGTCATCTGCGTCAAGCGGCTGAGTTGAGCTGCGGTAGATCGCAGGGTTGAGACGCATGAAGTCCTGCAGAGTCATTGGGGCTGGCTGCTGATTCATATTCGGCCTCGGGAACTGGTCCATAAGCCCTTGCATAAACTGGCGGTTCAGTTCAAACTGTTGCATCATACCAGCCATGTATTCCGGTGGGGGTGGTGGTTGAGGGGCACCACGACCACGACCAGCTGGCCTAACCATTCTGTCAAATTTTTAATAGTGGTAGTTTAGCATTGGGTAATTGCAAAGACAAAGAACAATTCATGAAGTAAATTGCACAAAGAAGGAAGTGCAACAGATACGACATAGTAGTTCGAATTTCAACATACAGATCCATACATAGGTCTATTACAAACAATAAGTCTGTTACAAAATAGACTATAGGTCCGGCATGAAATTAACCTAGACAACTAGGCGGCACGCAGGCACGCGGTGGAGGGATAAAACAACGAGGCATAGCGATATGCTACATCAACGTTGGGGACAACGAAAGAAACAAGCCATCATCTGGAAGGAGGGGTTCTCCGGGAGGAAGTAGTTACGAGACCCTAGAGTTAGAGTTAAAAAACTCTTTAACCCGAAAGAGAAGAGAGATCCGAACCCAGAGTATAGACGAGGAATAAAAGATCCTAATACCACCCGATTGAGATGTGGGCCCGTAAGCCACACAACTATGTTAGTAAAAATTTTTCAATGACTAGACTCAACTTTGGCCAAGGAGTTGGAAGGGGGCTACCTACAGGCAGTCGGCTCTGATACCAACTTGTGACGCCTCCGATTTCGACCGTACGCTAAACATACACGCAATGCGTACGACCAAGATTAGGGACTCACTGATTGATATCACAACACAACACTAGACACAAATTAAAGTCATACAGCTTCATATTACAAGCCAGGGGACTCGAGGGCTCGAATACAAAGTTTGACAAGCACGAGTCAGCGGAAGCAAATAATATCTGAGTACAGACATACGTTAAACAAGTTTTGCCTTAAGAAGGCTAGCACAAACATAAGCAGCGGATCGAAAGAGGCGAGGCCTCCTGCCTGGGAACCTCCTAACTACTCCTGAGTGTCGGCACTCTCCACGTATTAGTAGGCTCCAGCGGTGGTGTAGTAGTCGTCTCCGGCGTACTCCATCTCCTGGGCTCCGTCGCCTGAACGCGGAATCGTATCGAGGGGGAAAGAGAAAGCAAAGCAGCGGTGAGTACTCATCCAAAGTACTCGCAAGACTGACATCAGAACTATGCTAAGTATGCATCAGTATAAAGTAAAGGGGTCATATCTGGGCAGACTGCAGAAAGCAAGATTAGGGGGGAAAGGCCTAGTCCTATCGAAGACTAGCATCTTCAGCATCTTGCAGCATTAGAAGAGAGTAGACTGGTATCTCATATATAGTCATATTATTGTAGCAATTTTATTAAGTAACCACGCCCAGAGATTCTTCCTCGACTCCCTGCGAGAAAGCAATCTCGGAGCCACATTCATTTCAAATTAAAGTCTCAATTATAGTTGTATAAGGTCAAGGTACAACTCCAAGTCGTCCTGTTACCGTGGACACGGCTATTCGAATAGATAATTCATCCCTGCAGGGGTGCACCGCATTTCCAACATGCCTGATCACCTCCGGCCGGACACACTTTCCTGGGTCATGCCCGGCCTCAGGATATCAGCACGTCGTCGCCCCACCTAGGATCAATAGAGAGGCCAGCCCGCCGGTCCAAATCCTAAGCACATAGGGGTCATGGGCCCACTTGCCCTACGCGCTCCTGCACGATGCGTGGGCGGCCGAGGTCAGCCCTAGTACACTCTAGTCCAAGAGCTGCACCGTCCAGGCCACTCGGGCGCGCGCCGCTTCATTGCTGACGTCCGAAGAGCTTCGGCTGATACAACGACGCTGAGTACCCATAACTTCTCCCATGCGATGGTTTGGTGCGTAAAAAGGCCAACGACCCAACTCATATCAAATACCCAACCCATTAGCATTTTATTAATGCGGGGCAAGCGCGACCCATGAAGTGCGGTCCCGTCGCCCCGTCTCGAGGATGTGTGGCAAGGGCCTCTCTCGCCCGTCCACGCCTCATCACCATCAAACCGTGGGTACCCCTCAGGGCCGACCCATCACCAACATGTTTCTGTAACCAGGTCATAGTAACTGTGTGTATAAAACATCAAGACGGAACCTGAGGAATCACCCTCAAGGGGCCCCGCTCGATGAAACCGTCAAGGTGGACTTAGAGGAATCACCCTCGAGAGTCCCACACTTGAGGGGTTGCACGACAGAGTCATCGTCGGGAGTGGTGAAGGAGGAATCACCCTCGATAACCACGACCGACTAGCTGCACTACAGAGCTAGCATCATGAGTACTTCACGAGGTGTCACCCTCGGTACTCGATAGTAGCGCTGCAGAGTCGTACAACTAAGGGGGGTGCGGTGATGTGAGGGGCCTGGCTCGTCGGTCGGTTGACCGAGTCTTCGAGTCTTCGAGTCATCGGGTCATCAATGAAGAAGCAGGGGCAACTGGGACTAAGGGGGGGTCACAAGGGATTCATTGATCAACCTATACTAAGCAGTTGATATGATTGCAGGTATGATAGCAGTTTATCAAAAGCAGGCTATGCATCAGAAATAGGAGCTAGCTAATACAGTAGCAAAATCTAATGCAAGAATAAGAGGGAAAGGAATAGGCGATATCGGAATGCTCAAGGGGGGTTGCTTGCCTTGCTGCTCTGCGGCAATGGCCTGATCGTCAATGGTGTAGTCGTACCCGGCAGCACCGTCAGTCTCGGGGTCTACCGGTAAGAAGAGGGGGGAAGAAACAATAAATATAAAGCACAGATGCAATCACAATGCATGACATGGCAATATTCAGGGCTAGGCATGCACTAATGCAGGCTACACGTTGCAGACGGGTCGGAAGAATATCTGACGATATTTTCCGGGTCTCGGGCTACTACCGGACAGATGAAACGGATGGAAAAGTTCCATGTTCGCTATGCTAGGAGCACGTGACAGACTAACGGACCGCATATTCGGAACCGTGGGATTTTTCTGAACAACTTTCATGTATAAATTATTTTCATCCGAGTTATGGATTATTTTATATTAATTTTAAAGTTTTATTAATATTCTGGAATAAAACAAATTAAATTTAATTCGAAAATAGCATTATGACATCAGCATGACATCATGCTGATGTCAGCAATCAACAGTGCTGTTGACCTGGTCAAACTGACTGCTGGGTCCCACCTGTCAGTGTCACAGTTTTAATTATGTTTAATTATTATTAATCACAATTAATTAAGGGGGTGGGTCCCACCTGTCAGTCACTGCTTAAAATTAATTAACAGAATTAATTAACAGTTTAATTAATTAATCTAATTAAACTTAATCATCTAATTAAATAATTCATTACTTAATTAATTAATTCACTAATTAATTAATTAATTTTACTAATTTTTATTTATTTATTTATTTATTATTATTTTAAACGTTTTAGGGGGCGGGCCCCCTTGTCATCCTCACACCAGGGGGGGGGGATAGTGGGGGGGCCTAATCCCCCACTAACCAAATGGGCCAGGGGCTCGCCGGCGGCTCGCCGACGGCCTGGGCGGCGGCGGCGGGTGGCACAGAGGCCAACACGGCGGCCAACGGCGGCGCTGCGCGGCAGCAGGGCCGCGGCGGCGCGGTCGGGCGCCTGCGGGCGCGGGGGGAGCGAGCAGCGGCTAGCTGCGGCGCTAGCGGCGACGGGGCGTAGGGGGAGGCAGGCAGGGCGCGGAGGTGAGGGGCAAGCGCGCGCGCGAGGGCAGTGACCGAGGAGGCGCGGCGAGGGGAAGGGGAGCAACGCGGCGGCTCATCGAGAGGAGGGCGGCGGGATGGCTATGAGCGCGGGAAGGGCGTGAGGAGGAGGCCGGGGCGAGGCGGATGCGGCGGCCGGCGGCTAGGAGCGCCGGTGGGGGAGCGCAGGGGCGCTGGGTGGCGCCGGCCCCGATCCAATCGGATTGGGAGGGGAGAGAGGTGGGCGACGGGGGGAAGGGGAGTGGGGATCGGTGGAGGCTAGGGTTGGCTCGGGGGGGGGGGGGGGGTTATGACCCCAGGTTGGGCCGGCCAGGGAGGGATTTGGGCCAGGCCCAGTAGGGCTGGCCCATGGGGGGTGCTTTTTTTTTTCTTTTTTTTAGTTTTCTTTTTGTTTTTTTTCTTTTAATTGTTTTCTGTTTTAGATAACTTTAGCACTAATTCTTTATATCAAAAATGTGTGACCAGGTACATAAAATATCTTGCAATATTTTGAGTGGCCACACCAAGTTTGAGGAATTTTGGAATCTATTTGAAATATCCATTTGAATTTAATAGCACTTTTAAATGCTTCAAAGTGCTGTTATTGATGGTGGGGTCCACACCAACATCAAGGTGATGTTGTTTTCCTTAGCATCATTTGTTTTGGAATTTTTGACAAGTGTGCAACATTTTTCCTTTGCTGTTTGCCAACTTATTTTATCACCATAAAATGCAATGCCCTTTTTAACGGAATTTGAAATGATATATGAATTTTCAACTTGATCATATCTTGTTTAGCAAAATGATTAGGCACTGATCATGGTCATCACTGTGCTTAATTACAATGATCACTGTAGCCAAAATCCAGGGTGTCATAACATGACTCACATATTACTATCATCATGTCTCAAAACTATTACAAGGAATCAAGTTTAATTTGTCCAATGATCTTCATGAAAGTTTTTATTATATCCTCCTTGGATATCTATCACTTTGGGACTAGTTTCATATATTTCCATTGCTTTTGGCGAGCTCAAACAAATTTAAGTGAAGCAAATGAGTATAGAGATTTCATCTCTTAAAATAGTATAAGTGAAGCATGAGAGGATTTCTTCAAAATTTACTAACTCTCAAAATAATCTAAGTGAAGCATGAGAGGGTTTCTTCAAAATTACTAACTCTCAAAATAATCTAAGTGAAGCATGAGAGGATTTCTTCAAAAGCTTCCAAGCACACCGTGCTCAAAAAGATACAAGTGAAGCACTAGAGCAATTCCAAAGCTCAAAAAGTTTAAGTGAAGCATATAGAGCAATTCTAACAAATCATAGCATAATTTTGGCTCTCTCAAATAGGTGTGTCCAGCAAGGATACAAGTGACAAACTAAAAAGCAAAGCAAGCAAAGACTCAAATGATACAAGACGCTCCAAGCAAAACTCATGATATGTGACGAATAAAAATATAGCTCCAAGTAAAATACCGATGGTCGCTAGAAGAAAGAGGGGATGCCACTCCGGGCATCCCCAAGCTTAGTTGCTTGTTTCTATTTGGATATATCTTGGGGGTGCTGTAGCATCCCCAATCTTAGGCTCTTTTCGCTCCTTATTCCTTCATCCATCATAATCTCACCCAAAATATGAAAACTTCAATCACACAAAACTCAACAAAACCTTCATGAGATCCGTTAGTATAATAAAGCAAATCACTACTTTAAGTACTGTTGCAAACTCATTCATATTTTATTATTGCATTATACCTACTGTATTTTAACTTTACCATGGCTCATACCATTCAATACAACCCATAGATTCATCAAAACAAGCACACAATGCAACGAAAACAGAATCTGTCTTAAATAGAACAGTCTGTAGTAATCTGTACTCTAACCATACTTCTGTAACTCTAAAAATTCTGAAAATTTAGGAAAACGTAAAGAATTTCTATAGAAATACTGTGTTAAAATTTCAGATTCAACATTGTTTCTACTCATCTTATGGATCATCCTAAAGGCTTTACTTGGCACAAACACTAAATAAAACATAAAAACACAATCATAACAGAGGCACAATTGTGTCAACACTCAAACACAGAAATAAAAATATGAAAATAAATTTATTCATTGGGTTGCCTCCCAACAAGCGCTATCGTTTTACGCCCCTAGCTAGGCATAATGATTTCAATGATGCTCACATAAAAAGTAGTGATTGAAATATGCAGGAGAGCATCATGAATCTCATGACAAGCACATTTAAGTCTAACCCACTTCCTATGCATAGGGATTTTGTGAGCAAACAATTTATGGGAACAAGAATCAACTAGCATAGGAAGGCAAAACAAGCATAACTTCAAAACTATGAACACATAGAGAGGAAATTTGATATTATTGCAATTCCTACAAGCATATGTTCCTCCCTCATAATAAATTTCAGTAGCATCATGAAGGAATTCAACAATACAACTATCACATAAATCATTCTTTTCATGATGCACAAGCATAGAATTTTAATTACTCTCCACATAAGAAAATTCCTTTTCATCCATGGCAGTGGGAGCAAACTCAACAAAATAACTATCATGAGACACTTGATTGACATAACCATATTGCCAATTAAAACCATGATGATAAGTTTCATGGTTATCATTACTCATTATAGCATACGTGTCATCACCATCATCATGAATAGGAGGCATGCAATCATCATAATAAATTTTCTCATCGAAACTTGGGGGACTAAAAATATCATCTTCATCAAACATAGCATCCCCAAGCTTGTGGCTTTGCATATCATTAGCATAATTGACATTGAAAGAATTTATAGTAACATCAGTGCAATCATGCTTTTCAATCAAGGAGCTATCCTGAATCACCTTATAAATTTGTTCTTTCAACACTTCATCCAAATTTTCAGATTCATGATTTTCAAGGAAAACTTCATAGAGGTAATCAAGTGCACTCAACTCACTAGCAATTGGTTCATCATAATTTGGTGTTTTGAAAAGATTAACAAGTGGATGAGGATCCATATCAATAGATTTTTAGCAAGCGAAGATGCAAGCAAATAGAAGGCAAATGGCAACACAAGCAAAGATAGCAAACAAGCAAACAAAAAGAGATCCGGTGAGAAAAAAGGCGAACAAAAAAGAGGGCGAATAAAATGGCAAATTTGGTGAAGTGGGGAAGAGGAAAACGAGAGGCAAATGGCAAATAATGTAATTGCAAGGAGATGAGATTTGTGATTAGGAACCTGGTAGATGATGATGGTGTCTCTTTGGCGCGAGAGATTGGCACGTAGAGAGACCGCTTCCTGCCCGGCAACGCGCCAGAAATTCCTTTGACGTGGGTTGAGACTGCGTCGGTATTTCCCCAAAGAGGAAGGGATGATGCAGCACAACGACGGTAAGTATTTCCCTCAGTTATGAAACCAAGGTATCGAACCAGTAGGAGGATCACCACAACTACGTAAACAACACATGCACACAAAGAACAAATACTTGCAACCTGACGCGAAAGAGAGGTTGTCAATCTCTCTACGGTAAAAATATAGAATAGGATATGATAGATTGGAGAGATAGATCTCTCAAGAACACAAAATAAAAAAATAAAATAAAAAGTGCAGCAAGGTATTTTTGGGTTTTTGGAATAATAGATCTGAAAACAAAGAGGCAAAAAGATAGATCGGAAACCAATATATTGGAAAAGTAGACCCGGGGGCCGTAGGTTTCACTAGTTGCTTCTCTCATGAGTATAGCACACGGTGGGTGAACAAATTACTATTGGGAAATTGATAGAAGATCAAATAATCATGACAATATCCAAGGCGATGATCATTATATAGCCATCACGTCCAAGATTAGTAGACCGAAACGATTCTGCATCTACTACTATTACTCCACACATCGACTGCTATCCAGCATGCATCTAGTGTATTAAGTTCATGCAAAAACGTAGTAATGCAATAAGAACGGTGACATGATGTAGACAAGATCTATTCATGTAGGAATAGACCCCATCTTGTTATCCTTAATAGCAACGATACATGCGTGCCTCGCTGCCCCTTCCGTCACAAGGAGAGGACACCGCAAGATCGAACCCATCACAAAGCACCTCTTCCCATGGCAAGAAAAATCAATCTAGTTGGCCTAACTAAACCAAAGATTCAAAGAAGAAATACGAGGCTATAAGTAATCATGCATATAAGAGATCAAAGAAGACTCAAATAATATTCATGGATAGAAACTGGTCATGAAATCAAAATTCATCGGATCCCAACAAACACACCGCAAAAGTTTACATCAAATAGATCTCCAAGAGACCATTGTATTGAGAATCAAAAGAGAGAGAGGAAGCCATCTAGCTACTGCCTACGGACCCGTAGGTGTATGGTGGACTACTCACGCATCATCGGAGAGGCACCAATGAGGATGATGAACCCCTCCGTGATGGTGTTAGATTGGATCTCGCGGTTCTGGAACTTGCGGTGGCTGGAATTGTTTTTCGTCGACTCCCTTAGGGTTTCTGGAATATTTGGGAATTTATAGGCATCAGAGGTGGTGGAGAGGCGTCCCGAGGAGGGCACAACCCATTAGGGTGCGCCCGGGGCCTCTGGCGCGCCCTGGTGGGTTGTGGTCTCCTCGACCCTCCCCTCTAGCACTTCTTTGGCCCATTGGATGTCTTCTGGCCCAAAAAAATCTCCAAAAAGTTTCATCGCGATTGGACTCCGTTTGGTACTGATATTCTGTGAAGTAAAGAACAAGCAAAAATAGCAACTGGCACTTTGGCACTATGTCAATAGGTTAGTCCCAAAAAATGATATAAAGTTGCTATAAAAGGATTGTAAAACATCCAAGAATGATAATATCATAGCATGGAACAAGCAAAAATTATAGATACGTTGGAGACATATCACCGAGCAACACTTGCGACGAGCTCTATGACCCGCGACCATGACGATGAACTGAATGATAAATAGCAGTGACACAACGGAAATCACATCGAGCAACACATGGATAAATTGGGCAGAGCGATAAACAACAGGGACACAGGGGAGAAAATACCTTGCGCCCCAACGCCGCCGGCGATTACTACCTCCCCCACCGACATGCGCTTGCTGGTGGCGAGCACGACAGGAGAGCCCCGCCGAGCTCCTCTCCAACGGCCGTCCCTATGAAGAACACATCCCACATTCAAGTGCACCTTATCGGGGACCATCTCTGCCTGGCCGACCTGCCGCTAATCACCAGCGAGGAGCCCCTTTCCCTCCATCGTCTCCGCCTCCCCTCTGCCAATCCCCTCCTCAGCCAAGACAAAAGCAGCCCTCGGCCCCCCGACTTACTAGAAAATTCAAAGAACAAAAAAAAGAGACCCAGGACCCGTGAACCCGAAAAGCCCATCGATAAAAAGAACATGACAGGACGACCCGGAGGACAAACGAACACACAGAGATTGGTGCAGATCCAATGGACAGAAAAAATAGTAAAACTGTTGAAAAAAGGCCCTTTCCAGTTTGGTAGTTGGGTGTGATTGATGCACCACACAAGCAAACAACATCTAATGTGAATGTACCGTAGGCCCTAACTTGGAGCCAGAAAAGAAACATGTAATTATGAAGCCACGTGAGCGATTAACGATTTCATGGACCTAGTTTAAATTTGCTACTTCTCCTATATTTTTTACTCATAAGGATTATGAATTCTCTATCGATTGTGAGTTATTTACTTTGGTAGAATCTGATCCTTTCCAAGGTTATGAATCTGAAACTGTTGTGGCACACCTTACCAAATTAAATGATATTGCCACCCTATTTGCTAACGAGGAAAAAATTCACTATTACTATATCCTTAAGCTTTTTTCCTTTCTCACTAAAGGGTGATGCTAAGAAGTGGTTCCTTTCTCTTGCTCCTGGTTGTGTGCGTAGCCCCAAGATATGATATATTACTTCTCTAAAAAATATTTTTCTGCTCATAAGAAACAAGCCGCCTTACAGGAAATATTTAACTTTGTGCAAATTGAAGAAGAGAATCTCCCTCAAGCCGCTTTGCCTGATCATCCTCTTAAGAAAAATGAAATACTTGATATCTTTTATAATGGACTAACCGATGCTTCTAGGGACTACCTAGATAGTTGTGCTGGTTGTGTTTTCAGGGAACGAACTGTTGGGCAAGCTGAAGAACTATTGAATAATGTTTTGAAGAATGCTAATGATTGGACACTTCCTGAACCACCTCTTGAGCCAATTAATAAGAAGAGAGGTATTATATTCCTTAGTCTAGAAGGTATGCAAGAAGCCAAGAAATCTATGAAAGAAAAAGGTATACAGATTGAAGATGTTAAGAATCTACCACCTATTTAAGAAATACATGGACTTGATGTCCCTACACAGGTAGTAGAGGTAAAATCTCTCTGTAGATTCGATGAAAGTGATATACCTTATAATAAAACCGCTAGTCAATGCATGGATGAATTTGATAATTGCATTGTTAATCAAGAGCATCTTAATATGTATGTTATAGATCAATTAAAAAGAAATGATATGATGATTGATCGCTTGAGTGACTTGATGTTTAGAATTGCTAATGATGTTAATGGTTTAGGTAAACACTCATCCATGGTCCAAACTCAGTTAGAACAAGTTGCTAAGTCAAAAAATGATTTGCTTGCTGAGATGAATAATAAACTGAATGATCATGCTTTAGAGTTGTGACTGGAGGAGGTAGAATGACACAAGAACCCCTCTATCCTGAAGGACGTCCTAAAAGAACTGAACAAGATTCTCAGAATATTAATCAGGATGTACATAGTTCATCTAATAAGAAAAAGAAAAAGAAAAATGATAGTACTTTACATGATTCTAGTGAATATACGATAGAGAAACCTTCTGAGAATCATGATGATGTTTTTATTTGTGATGCGGACACACAATCTGGAATGAACATGCACCTAGTGACAATGAAAATGATGATGCTCAACCAGATAATGATAAAGAACCTGATAATGATGTATAAATAGAACCTGCAGCTGATCTTGATAACCCACATAAGAATAAACGTATGATAAGAGAGATTTCATTGCTAGAAAACATGGTAAAGAAAGAGAGCCATGGGTTCAAAAACCCATGCCATTCCCTTGCAAGGCTTCTAAAAATAGGGAACAGGGAGATTTTGAGCGCGTTGTTGAAATGCTTAGGCCTGTATTTTTGGGCACACGTTTGACTGATATTCTGAAGACGCCTCATTATGCAAAATATATGAAATATGTTGTCACTAATAAAGGAAAGATACGTGAAACTGAAATTTTCACCATGCCTGCTAATTACTCTTTTAAGGGTGGAGTACCAAAGAAATTGGGTGACCCCGGGATACCTACTATACCTTGCTCCATTAAACGAAGTTATGTTAAATCTGCTTTATGCGATTTAGGAGCCGGTGTTACTGTTATGCCTTTCTCCCTATATTTAATACTTGATTTTAATAAGCTCACACCTACTGAAATATCTTTGCAAATGGTTGATAAATCTATGGCTAAACCTATTGGGATTTGTGAGGATGTTCCCGTTGATGTTGCAAATGTTACTATTTTGACAGACTTTGTTATTCTTGAGATGCCCGAGGACGACAACATGTTGATTATCCTTGGTAGACCCTTTTTGAATACTACAGGGGTTGTTATTGATTGCAACAAAAGCAAGGTTACTTTTCATGTCAATGGGAATCAACATACGGTGTACTTTCCAAAGAAACGAGCTATGGTTAATAGTATCAATTCTATTGAACAAGTGGCAACAATTACTCTTAGAGAGTTCAAATTTCATATAACTACTGCCAAGAAGTAATATGATATACTTATTGTTGGGGAAATGCATATTCCTATTGAGGTAACTTAGTGTCATACAAAAAAAATCGATTTCATGCCAATCGAAAACGGTTCGTTAACAAGACTTGATCAACCTTGTTAATGGATTCATTTTGAGAAGCATGTGGTAGATAAATTTAGCAGGCACAACTATCTGTAACTTTAATTTGCTCTCTGTTATTTATAGTTTAATAAATAAAAATGCCATGATTATCCTCTTTTCTGAATAAATCGTGAAATAGAAAAATGACCCAAAAATAAAAGTGCTCAGAATGCCAAAAATTTTAACTTGAATTTTTGTAGGATATATTAGAATTTCTGGAGATGAAAACATCCCAGGGGGTGCACCTGTTGCTCACAAGGCAGCAGGGTACGACCACCCCATGGGCACGCCTATGTGCCTTGTGGGTCCCACAAGGACCCACTCACTTATTCCTTCAGCTCACATCGTCACTTACCTCTAGCAAAAATTCCCGGTAGCTCTGTCTCTCGCGTTCTTGCTCCCAAACCTGAGAATTTTTGATCTCTTTGCTCAGAGTTCTGTTTTCAAAACTGTTTTGAGGGATTGCTCGTTGGTATATGACTCCTCCAGTGCTCCAATTAGTTTTTGCTATAGTGGATTATATCTTGCATATTTTGTTGCTCTTGGTGCTACTGAAAATGAGCTTGTATGTTGAATTCTTTGAGTTCTAAGTATTTTGAATGCTTGATATGGCCTCTAGGCATCCCTATGAGTAGTTGCTATCAATCTTACAAAGTTTTGTTGACATGATTTTGTGGCCCAAAAATTTCAGAAATTTGTTCTTAGGAAAATGAACTTCTTGCGGAGAAATTCTTCGAGCCGGAGTCCCAAGGGAATCGTTGGGAATGTCCAGGACTGTGAACTCAACATTCCGCGGAGGACGGAGGTTCGGTCATGCGATGGCCACATCATGCCTTCATGTCAGAAGCCGGGTTTCACCAAGAGTTCATGCAATTTATTGCAAATGCCGGTTTGACCAACTTCCTCTCAGATGAGTGTGACCAATAGCCCATCCTTACGAATTCCTTTGTGCACAATTTCTATTTCATGAATAGGCTCGAAGTTCCCATGGTACGCTTTGATTTATATGCTGAACATTATGAGATTCCATTTACCGAATTTTGTCAAATATGCTTGATTCCCTCTGAGGGGGAATTAAGAGAACCCCGGCCGGGGGAGTTTGAGCACTTCCTTCGTACTTTAACTGTGGGAGAAAATAGCGGTGTGTCAAGAGCCACAACCACTAGTTTACATTTGCCTGTTGTGCACTACCTTGCTTGATTCATAGGGAAATGTTTGACTGCTAAGGATGAAGGTGGCCCGCTCAGTGCCCCTGACCTCTCCATTTTACGCCGTGCACTTTTAAATGACAACACATACAGCTTAGGAGCTATCATTGCACACCGCTTGCACACCAATAGGACTAAAGGCATAATTTATGGTGAAATTTATGCGACTCGCTTGGCAAAATGGTTTAATGTTGATATATGCCCTCATGATTACATGCTACCTAGAGTTTATCTGGATCACCAAGCTATGTTAGATCACCACTTTATTGATAATCCTGAACCTCCCCATAACATTTGTTATAACTTGGTGTTTAGCAAGACTACTCGTGATGTTGTTGTATTGCCTGGACCCTCTTTGTTTGATTCTCATGCCAGGGAAACATATGTCATATGTCACCGGACATCATAGCTTACCGGAACGAGTTGGCTGTGGCAGAGGCTGAGGCCCAGGCTTGGGACGCTCAAGTACCTCCGCCTAACTACTACGCTCCTGGACCGGATGGATATTACGGATGGTGACTACCAAGCTACACTAAGGCCTAAACTTGGGGGAGTACGTATTTCTCATCGACATTACATCATGTTCACACATTTCATTCATCAGTTATCATCCTTTTTCATTGTATATCCATGTTAGTTTTATTTTTTGTCTTCTTCTTGTGTGTTTGAAAAACTTTGAAAACTCAAAAATATTTCTCACTTCTTTTCGTTTTTTCTTTCTTGTTTTATTAGTTTGTAGTATTAAAACAAAACCCCAAAAGATTTCCGATTTCTTGTTTTGCTTGTTGGGAGCTTTCCTGTGTAAATAGTTTTTCTCGCTTTTCGTTTCTCCTTCTTTAATTTGCTTTCTTCAGAAAAACTAAAAACTCCAAAAATATTTCAGTGTGTTTCTCTGAAATTATTTTCTTTTCTTTGAGTTGTCGAAAGAAGAAGACCACGATGAAAATGTTGAGTGGCTCTCATATGCTATATTGTGGACCTAACGAAGGGCCAATATTACCTTGTCTTCTCCTTGAAAAAAAGGGTTTTTACATCTGTGCCCCTGGTTCCCTAGCTGTACTCATTCATCCCCACGCTCTTAACTTTTGCTCACTTTTCCCCACTCCCTTGTCCGAAACCCTCAAAAATGGTCACAGCGGAGGAAGCCGTCTGGTCAATGGTTTGACCGTTAACTCTGACGAGTGGGGCCACGTTGGAACGGGTCCTCCTTTGACCGTTCTAATGTGTGGGGCCGCATTGATACACGTCAGATGGGCTTGTCTGAACCTCGAGCTCGAGCCACTACAACACTGCGCCGCTCCACCCCCTCCGCTGCAGTGCTCCGCCCCCTCCACCGCCGTCGTGCCCTCCAACCTCTAACCCCATTCCGCCTCCGCCGCCATCGTGCCCTCCGCCAGATATACTACCACATCCCCATCTGGATTAAGCAGTGATGTCGGGGGAGCAGGCTCTCAAGATCGTCGACTGTGGAGAGGATTGGGTCAAATCGGTGGCGGATAATTCATGGATTACACCTGGGTAAGCGTCGTTTCCCCTCTAACTGATTTGTTGATTCGTAAATTCGGCCCTATTTGACCACTAGTCGCTTGAATCGTTCAAATTTTGCTGAATTGTTCCCGGCCTAACTGCAACCCTTATTTGAATGGAATAGGATTGATCCTGCGCTTGCTTTCCGGCCGGCGGTTAGGATGGAAGTTAGTGTGTTGCGCGGTAGAAAACCGCATATGATTATTGAATTTTCCTATCCAAAGGTGGTAGAAACCAGTATGTCGTTCAAAGATTTGCTCGCGGAGCTCCGAAATTCTTCATATGGGTGGAGCCCTACCGATGCTGTTGAACTGAAATTTTTCAACAGTACCGAGCAAAAAATTATACCACTAACTTGCGATGAGCATCTGGGATTGCTCTTTACTTTGAATGCTGAAAGCCGCTTCGGTAAAATCCATATTGAGGTGCTTCAGCCACACAATGAACGTGACAAGGGGAAGGGTGTGCAGAAATCTTCTGTCTCTGCTAACAGAGAGCGCCCCGGCACTCCTTGTAGGTCAAAACCAAGCAGAGCTAGTGGTTCTGAAAGTCACAATATGTCTGCTGCCGCTTCTCCTATCCCTGATGCAGCCGATGTAGAACAAGATGCAGAGCGAGACGAAGAGGTGCCTCTACATGATGACAAGGATGAGAATATGTTCCCTGATCTTGTAGATATTGTCAGTAAACAAGTAATGGAAGATGAATATCAAGAGGAACCTATCAGCCGTGCTAGATTTGATGACACTGATGATGAAGAGAGCGAGGAGAACATCGACAGCTTAGTTTTAGATGAATATGATGGTGAGGACATGCCAACAGTTGAGTGGAATAGGGAAGATCCTCAGCTTGCTGTCGGCACCATATTCCAGTCGATGGTGGACTGTCGTAATGCAGTGACTACATACTGCATTCTCACTCAAAATACATATGTGATTGATAGGAGTGAGCCATCAAGGTTCACTATTCATTTCCCATATGATAGGTGTAGATGGAGGTTGCATGCATCACATATGTTGAGGAGCAAGTTCATTCAGGTTTGTGTATTTCAGTTTATACTGGTTCATTCTATTTTCAGATCATTGTGTAATGTTTTCTTAACTGTACTTCCTTTTATATTTTGTTTCAGATAAAAAAGAACCCACACTAGCACACTTGTCCACCTGGAGGGGGAGGGGGGAAGGCTAAAACAAAGCTAGCAAAGACTAGGTGGGTGACAGATGCAATTTTGGATTGGTTGAGAGAAAAACCAACACTTGGTCCAACATCACTCCATGGGAAGCTATTTGAGAAGTACAAGATTGATATACCTTACATGTAGATTTTTTATGCTAAGGAAATAGCTCTTGACAGTATTAATGGTCCTTGGAATGAGAACTTTCAGTTGCTCTACACATTTAAAGTTGAAGTGGAAGCTGCTAGTCCAGGGAGTGTTGTAGAGATTGAGAAGCATACAGTTCCATACAAAATAAAAGGGAATCCATTTGAGAAGGAGGGCTTCAGAAGGGCTTTTGTTTGTTTCAAGGCTTGTTGGCAGGGGTTTCTAGATGGTTGCAGGCCCTATTTGTCTGTTGATGCAACTGCTTTGAATGGAAGGTGGAGAGGACAACTGGTGGTAGCTTATGCAGTTGATGGACACAACTGGCTATTCCCAGTTGCATTTGGTGTGGTGGAGGCAGAGTCCGAGGAAAGTTGAGTCTGGTTTCTGTAGCAGTTGCGCAACCTTATAGGTACACCCCTAGGTTTAGCTATACACATATATGCTTGCAAGGGTTTGGAGAGTGCAGTGGAAATTGTATTCCCTGGAGTGGAGCATAGAGAATGTATGGGACACCTAACGCAGAATTTTAGAAACAAATTCAAAGGTAAAGTTTATGATCAGAACTTATGGCCAGCATCATACACATGCAGTGAGAGAAAGCATGAGCATCATTTGAGAGTGTTGTATGCTCACAATCCTCTGGTGTAGGAGTACCTAGATGCAAATCATGGAAAGTTGTGGTCAAGAAGCAAATTCAATGAAATATGCAAAGTAAACCATGTGACCAGTAACCTGGCAGAGTGTTTCAATGCAAAGATCAAGTCATTGAAAGTGCTTCTGATATGGAAAATATTTGATAAGATTCGGCATATGATCATGATAAAGATGGCTCTTCGCAAAAGAATTGCAAAAACAGAATATGTTGGCCATCTTTTGCTCCCATCTCTTATTAAGGCATTGCATGCCAAGGCAAGAGGACTGAACAGAATGAAATGCATTCGAGCGGCGACACACGAGGCTGAGGTAACATATACTGATAGTAAAAACAGGGAATGGAGATATCCAGTTAACCTAGCAACTAGGGAATGCAGTTGTGGGCAATGGAAGCTCCGTGGGAAGCCATGCATACATGCCCTACATCTGATGACTGTTATCGGTGGTGAAGACGGTGAAGTTGATCAAGACATCTCTGAATATTTTTCTGTTGCCAAATTTAGGGCTGCTTATGCTTCCAATGTGCCTGCACTCTTGGGAAAAGACCAATGGAACATAGTAGATCCAGGGTTCAAACTACATTCTCCTGTACTGACTAGACCACTAGGAAGACCAAGGAAGAACAGGTACAGAAGAGGTGAAGAGGGTCGTGTAAAAAGACAACATAAGTGCAAAAAATGGGGAACCCTAGGGCACATTGCTAGGATATGTACCAATCCAGTGGATGCTTCATTTGGAGAAGAGGAACAATGAGCATCAACAAATGCAGAGGAGAATGCAGCATTAGAGCAGATTGCAGCTAATGCAGAGGAGAATGAAGCAGCAAAGCAGATTGCAGCTAACACGGAGGAGAATGAAGCAACTGAATTAGCACAGCTGGCAGCTTGGTATGTGTGCAACAACCTTCCCTTTTTGTGCATTTCTTCTCTTTTTTATCGATGGCTTATAATCTTTTTTCTATTTGACCTAGCTCTAGGGAAATTAGAGGAAAAGGAGAGAAATGGCCAAGAGAGAAAGAAACTTCGGTTCAGCCATCACCCGATGCAGAATTTGAAGCCATGGCTTATGAAGGTTTTGAAGCTATTGAACCCCGTCAACTGGCCAGTGGAACTTCTCCGCCAGCACCTCAACAACCACCAACCGAAGTGAAGATCAAAAGGAAGAAGAAAAAGGTGGATATCCCAGCTAGGGAAACCAGGAGCAAGTCTGTTAAGCCGTCTAGGAACACAAGGAGCAAGGCAAAGATGTGAACTTTGAACGTTGAATGCAAGTTGTAAACTTTGAACTTTAAGGATTTGTACTAAGGTCAAATTCAAAATTGGAGGCGAAATTGGAATTTGAACTAACCTTTGAATTATAAGCAACATTTGAAGTCCATTGATCTGTGATGTGATGTTGCAGTGATTTTGAATTATTACACATGTTAGATGATCAATCCGATCTATAAGCAAAATTTTGAATTATTACACATGGCAAAATTTGAATTATTACACATGGAAAAATTTGAAAAATGAAAAAATAAGTTCAGATCCTTCTTATTCACGCCAAAATGAAGCTTTGGTGATTTTTTAATTATTTTTAATTTTTCATAAACCTAAACCCACTATCACTCTCTTCTCGAACTCTATATAGCCTCGTACGTGATAGCTCGTTTGTGTGAAGGAGTTTTCATGGAAATGTCCATAAACCAAGATTTTTATTTCATAACCATGTCACATACAACGACATTGTGCGCAGGTCTTCCATTTTTTTTGTTTTCTTGAATTAGTTCTGCTCATTTGAACTTGGAAATGGTAGCTCGCCTCAAAAAATGTCCCTAAACCAACTTTATATATTTTTATGGTAACTATGTCTTATAAAATGACGAACCGCGAAGGTTTCCTATTTTTTTGTTTTTTTTGAATTAGTTAAGGTCATTTGAAGATTGGTCAAACCTAAGATAACCCCGCTGACTGGCTCAAAACCCCGCAGCATCTCTCCAAACCCTAGCATCGAACTGCAGCCGTCAGATCATACCATAGCGCCAAGCGACAACCCTCATATATGGTCTTCTAGAAAAATTCCGAGGGCAGGCTGCGCGTCGTTGGATCACATGGATGGCTCCACATCGTTGGATCGTTGGGCGATCCTTGAGACGGCGAGAGGTTGGTTCTGCTCGCCCACCATTGCGGCATTGCCTCCCCTTTTCCTCTGCTTCTTCTTCTGCGGTGACGAGAGGAGCCACCCGTCTGCTTCATCTTCTCCGGTGAGGAGATATGTCGAGCTCCACCTCAGCCTCCCGCCCCTCGTGGCCCCAGTATGGTCCACTGCCCATGCAACCATGTCCTGACTGCCCACATCACGCCACTGAAACGGTTGACTTCGAAGGAGGACAAGAACGACAACTTTGGGCGCGAGTTTGTGAAATGCGAGAGCAAGCTAGAGGGGCAGGTTAGATCTCATGATTTTTCTTTGATTTCTTTTTCTCTTTGCTTTTAATTCTTTTTCGTTGGATCTGGGATTTAGGGCTCATGATTTCGTTTCAGATCATGAAGAAGTGCACACATTATGAATGGCTGGATGACTACGTTCTAAGGCTTCAAGGGGAGGGCTTGATTCAATTCAATGGGGCCGCAACCCGGGAGCTCAATCTGTCATCAGCCATGCGGAATTTGGTCTCTGAAAGTGCTGCTTCGACAGTTGGGGATGCGGATCTGAAGGTAGAATTAAAGAAGATGAACAAAAACTTGAGGCAGATGATTCAATTGAAAAAGCAAGCGAATCTGATAGCTTTAGGATTTTTTTGTATAGTTGCTCTAGGATTTGCTTACTTGCTGGTCATCACTCATTAGAGATGTTATTACTGTGGTGTAAGCTTAATTTGTGGATCATGTGCTCTGTGTGTTGCTTAAACTATGTCTCTATCTCCATCTCTGAATCTTTGTAGGTGTTAGTTTTTGACACTTTCAGTTTCTTCGGTTTTGTCAGACAACATCGAGCGCAAGAGAAAAAAAGTAGTTCTTGGGCCCAAACTGAAACCAAGCTCTGGTTGGGCCGTCGCATGGCGTTGACTGTCGAAGGCCCAAAAAGATAAAAGAGGCCTAGAAAATAGTGCACGCGTTCGTTCTATTTTTTTTGCTTATTAATTTTTTTGCGGGGCTTGCTTATTGATTTGATTGCACCTACCGAGATTGAGTGCACGTTGATTCTGTTTTTTTGCTTATTGATTTGATTGCACCTACAAAGATTGAGTGCATGTTGATTACAAAAGTAGGTTACATCGTTTGAAATTACACAACAATTGATATTGCCATCAACAAGTCACCAATTAGCTTTTTGTTTCTTGCAATATGGCCACCAACAAGTAAAAAATGGCCTACCCTTCAAAATTTAGTTTCATCATGCAAAATGGCCACAAACTATTTAAAAATTAGCTTCTTTCTGTTCATAAAATATATATGGCCACCAACAATTCAAAAAAAATTAGCTTCTTTTTTTCTTCTTTTCAACATCAACATGTCTCATTTTTCTAGCTTTAGTTTCCTTTTGGGTACCCTTCCCTTTTTGACACCTCAACTAGTCCATTAGCCGCGCGTGCCAAAACTTTGGAACCCATAAAATATAGGGCCAAAATACAAATATCGCACAACATGAATATAACAAGCTGAATGGGCTACAAA
Organism: Elymus sibiricus; assembly: GCA_039707655.1. Taxonomy (NCBI): domain Eukaryota; kingdom Viridiplantae; phylum Streptophyta; class Magnoliopsida; order Poales; family Poaceae; genus Elymus; species Elymus sibiricus. The sequence goes on from CM077667.1 coordinate 131,232,201, forward strand.
GTAACAAATAAAAGTAGCAATCATAACATAGATATATAAATAGGGTAAGGGTAAAAGTAGCAAGCATAACATAGTTCTTACATAAAACATGATATAACATGATAGAGATAAAAAGTTCATGGTACAACCAACGACATAACATAGAAATATATAAAAAGACCTAACACCCTAGGGCAAGACAAGCTTCACGAGACCGGGCATAGCCTTCACCGCCATCTTCACTAGTAGAAGAGGATCTTCACTACGCCTCCTCTTCACTGCTCCTCCTCCATGCCGTTCTCGCCGAGGTAGTAGGGGAGGCTGTGGATGATGTAGCGGGTGGAGAAGATTCTATCGAGATCCGTGAAGATGTTGTAGGTTGTGAATTCGACGAAATCGCACCCACACCAAAACACCTTGCCGAGTAGGTGGTACGCATCAAATCTGTTGCTGAAGTTGGCGATGAGCCCTGTCGGTGGAGAGTTGGAGTTTGGACGCAATTCCTCCAGTCGGAACATCACCGGCGAGCCTGTCGGGAGGTGGGCGAAGCCCACACGGAGGAACCATTTGGCCAAATCCCTAGAACCCCTCTAGTGTGAGATCATCTACACGTGGAGCGTTATCTCCACGATGACGCCGGCGGGGTACCGCCTCTCCCGCACGGTCGGTGGCAGTTGGAAGCTGGGGCCATAGTACTCCATCTTCGCCTAGCTTCGAGAGTGCTCTGGATTTGGGTGAAGAAGAGAAGGGGGGCGGCGCAAATGGATATGTGAGAATAGGTGGAGGGGTGGGTGGTTTAAATAAGGGCATCGGCCGCATGTAGCTACCTTCAAGCGAGGCGCGTCGATCGGTATGCCCTAGACTTTAATTGCCATGCTGAATTGATGTTGCGGAGGTCAAAGGTTGAAACGATGTGAACTATGAATAGATCGAGGAGACGCGTGCGAGAAGAGACGAACCAGCGGTATGACTCTAAAAGTGCCCATTGTGAGGGGTTTATTCTTATTGAATCTCGATAGTTGAAAGATCGTGGATGTCGCCTAGAGGGGGGGGGGTGAATAGGCGCTTTAAAATAATTACGGTTTAGGCTTGAACAAATGCGGAATAAACCTATCGGTTAATTTGTCAAGCACAAAACCTAAATCGACTAGGCTCACCTATGTGCACCAACAACTTATGCTAAGCACGATACACAACTAAGTGATAGCAAGATATATAACAAGAAACAATATAGCTATCACAAAGTAAAGTACATAAGTAAAGGGCTTGGGTAAGAGATAACCGAGGCACGCAGAGACGACGATGTATCCCGAAGTTCACACCCTTGCGGATGCTAATCTCCGTTTGGAGCGGTGTGGAGGCACAATGCTCCCCAACAATGCCACTAGGGCCACCGTATTCTCCTCACGCCCTCGCACAATGCAAGGTGCCGTGATTCCACTAAGCGGTGCCTTAGAAGGTGGCAACCGAACCTTTACAGTTGGCAACCCTTGGGGGCGGTCACCGTACCCGTACAAATTGCCCGGGGCAATCTCCACAACTTAATTGGAGACCCCGAAGCTTGCCCGGAGCTTTACACCACAATGATTGAGCTCCGAGGCACCACCAAGCCGTCTAGGGCGCCAAGGCACCCAAGAGGAACAAGCTCTAGGGTGCTCAAACACCCAAGAGTAATAAGCTTCTCAACTACTAACTTCCACGTATCACCGTGGAGAACTCAAACCGATGCAACTAATGCAATGGCAAGAACACACCAAGTGCACAAGTCCCTCTCCCTCAAATCCCACCAAAGCAACAAAATCTATGGTGGAAAGTGAGAGGAAGAACAAGGAGAACACCAAGAACTCCAAGATCTAGATCCACAAGGTTTCCCTCACATAGAGGAGAAAGTGATTGGTGGAAAGATGGATCTAGATCTCCTCTCTCTATTCCCTCAAGAAGGAGCAAGAATCATTGGAGGGATGGAGAGATAGCAAAGCTCTAGAAGGTCAACAATGGAGGAGAGAGAGCTGCAAGGGGATAAAAGAACCGTTGGGGGCAAGGGGGAAGAAGACCCCCTTTTAAAGGAGCCCCCAAATCCAACCGTTACCTGACTCAGCCCGCACAGAGCGGTACTACCGCTCCTCAGAGCGGTACTACCGCTCGGGCGGTAGTAATTCAAAAAAACAGCAGGCGAGAACACGGAACTGGAGCGGTAGTGCCGCACTTAGCGGTACTACCGTTCCAACCAAGCGGTACTACCGCTAAAGCGAAAAGAGCAACAGAAGCTTGCACACTCTGCGAAAAAACAAGCGGTAGTAGCAGCGGTAGTGGAGGGTGGAAGTACCGTGTCAAGCGGTACTACCGCTCTACTACCGCTTTACTACCGCTTAGCTGAAAACAATACCAGAGAGGTTTCTCCAAGCGGTAGTGGCAACGGTAGTAGGGGCCGGTAGTACCGCACCAAGCGGTACTACCGCTCTACTACCGCTTAGCGGAAAATAGCACCAGAGGGGTTTCTCCAAGCGGTAGTGCTGCGGAAGACCACAGCGGCACTACCGCACAAGTGGTACTACCGTGGTACCGAGCGGTACTACCGCTTGGGTGCTGCAAAAGTGCCCAAGCAGAACAGACAGATACAGGAAAACCAGAACTGCCACAACTTCTACATATGAGCTCCGAATGGAGCAAACTCAAGCTTGTTGGATAGAAGACAACGAGTACTATCCAAACAGGGGAGAAATGCCTAAGATATAGAGAAGAGAAACCTCTATGAATGAAGAACCGGCATAAACTCCAACATCGAAAACATCATAGAAGATGCATATATGAACTCCGTTTTCGATGAACTCGAGCTTGTCATGAAGATGACCAAAAGCTCAAAGACTCACAAAGAGAAACACCAAACACGAACCAAGAAAGATGATACAAGGATGCAATGGTTTGAGCTCTCTACGAAGATACGATAAAGCTACTCACTTGAGAGCCCCCCTTGATAGTACGACCATCGATCCTATAACCCGGTCTCCCAACTACTACCATGAGACCGGTAAAATAGAAAACCTATCAAGGGCAAACCTTTGCCTTGTGCATAGTCCACTTGAGCTAGATGATGACGATCTTGACCTCCTCAAGTTGGACCACCTTTCTTGATTGCGCCGGCTCGATGAAGACTAGTAGATTGCTCCCCCATACTCCACTATGGGTGAGCCACTCTTCGGCACATCTTCACAAGTCCATTGTCACCACAATGGACGGCAAGCTTCAAGCATGTGATCTCTTCGTGATGCTCCACTTGAACTTGCACACCGCAATCTTGATGACGATCACCACTTGATGTCATCCTCCATGGGTTGAATGAGATCTTCCTATTGACGCAAGCCCATGGAAACAAACCTAACCACACAAAGAACTCTCGCATAGAACATGGGTTAGTACACAAAGCGTAATGGACAATGCTTACCATACCGTGAGATCACTTGATCCCACTCGGTACATCTTCTACGCTTTGTGTGTTGATCAACTTGAATCACTCTTCATATTTAGTCTTGATCAACCTTGAATCTTTCCAACTCTCTTCATTAGGATGATGTCTTGAAGGTACTTCTTCTTCAAGACATGCTTGCAATAGGCTCAACACTCACATGACCAATCTTTGGATAAATCCTTGAATAGCACCTTGGTCAACACACATTCTTCTTCTAATAACCTTGAAACCAACAAATGGTCTTCAAGCAATGCCTATGGACAAACCCTTCAAATATAACTCAAGGCAACCATTAGTCCATAGAGATTGTCATCAATTACCAAAACCAAACATGGGGGCAGCACATGTTCTTTCAATAGTGATGATACACATGTTCATAACATTGATGCCAAAAGATGTAGAGTTGATAATGATAGTACCACTTTCTTGTGGCACTGCCGCTTAGGTCATATTGGTGTAAAACGCATGAAGAAGCTCCATGCTGATGGACTTTAAGAGTCACTTGATTTTGAATCACTTGACACATGTGAACCATGCCTCATGGGCAAGATGACTAAGACCCCGTTCTTTGGAGCAATGGAACGGGGAAGTGACTTTTTGGAAATCATACATACTGATGTGTGCGGTCCGATGAGCATTAAGGCGCGCGGTGGATATTGTTACTTTCTCACCTTCACCGATGACTTAAGTAGATATGGGTATATTTACTTAATGAAACACAAGTCTGAAACGTTTGAAAAGTTCAAGCAATTTCAGAGTGAAGTTGAGAATCATCGTAACAAGAAGATTAAATTCTTACGATCTGATCGCGGAGGAGAATATATGACTTACGAGTTTGGCAATCACTTAAGACAATGTGGAATTGTTTCGCAGTTGACGCCACCTGGAACACCACAGCGTAATGGTGTGTCCGAACGTCGTAATCGAACCTTATTGGATATGGTGCGTTCTACGATGTCTCTTGCCGATTTGCCACTATCATTTTGGGGTTATGCGTTGGAGACATCTGCATTCACTTTAAATAGGGCGCCATCTAAATCCGTTGAGACGCCGCCGTATGAACTGTTGTTTAGCAAGAAACCAAAATTGTCGTTTCTTAAAGTTTGGGGATGCGATGCTTATGTCAAAAGGCTTCAGCCAGAAAAGCTCGAACCCAAAGCGGACAAATGCGTCTTCATAGGATACCCAAAAGAGACAGTTGGGTATACCTTCTATCTCAGATCCGAAGGCAAGGTGTTTGTCCCTAAAAACGGATCATTTCTCAAGAAAGAGTTTCTCCCGAAAGAATTGAGTGGGAGGAAGATAGAACTTGTTGAGGTTGTTGAACCTTTACGTCAACCAGAGAGTAGCACAGCGTAGAAAGATGTTTCTCTGGAACCTACATCACTTGAAGAGGAAGTTAATGATGGTGATCATGAAGCTTCGGATCAAGTTACTATCGAACCTCGTAGGTCGACAAGGACACGTACTGCTCCTGAATTGTACGGTAACCATGTCTTAGACGTCATGTTGTTGGACAACGATGAACCTACGAGCTATGGAGAAGCAATGGTGGGCCCGGATTCCAACAAATGGTTAGAGGCCATGAAATCCGAGATAGGATCCATGTATGAAAACAAAGTGTGGACTTTTGAAGTATTACCTCAAGGGCGAAAGGCCATTCAGAATAAATGGATCTTTAAGAAGAAGACGGATGCGGATGGTAATGTCACCATCTATAAAGCTCGACTTGTGGCAAATGGTTTTTCAAAAGTTCAAGGAGTTGACTACGATGAGACTTTCTCACCCATAGCGATGCTTAAGTCCATCAGAATGATGTTAGCAATAGTTGCATTTTTCGATTATGAAATTTGGCAGATGGATGTCAAAACATCGTTCCTTCACGGTTTCCTTAAGGAAGAGTTGTATATGATGCAACCAGAAGGTTTTGTCGATCCAGAGAATGCTGGCAAAGTTTGCAAACTCCAGCGATCCATTTATGGGCTGGTGCAAGCGTCTCGGAGTTGGAATCTTCGCTTTGATGAGGTGATCAAAGCGTTTGGGTTTATACAAGTTTATGGAGAAGCTTGTATTTACAAGAAAGTGAGTGGGAGCTCTATAGCGTTTCTAATATTATATGTGGATGACATATTGCTGATTGGAAACAATATAGAATTTCTGGAAAGCATGAAGGAATATTTGAACAAGAGTTTTTCAATGAAGGACCTTGGAGAAGCTGCTTTCATATTAGGCATCAAGATCTATAGAGATAGATCAAGACACTTAATAGGACTTTCACAGAGGACATACTTTGATAAAGTTTTGAAGAAGTTCAAAATGGATCAGTCCAAGAAGGGGTTCTTGCCTGTATTACAAGGTGTGAAGTTGAGTAAGACTCAATGCCCAGTGATTGCAGAGGATAGAGAAAAGATGAGTGTCATCCCCTATGCTTCTGCCATAGGCTCTATCATGTATGCAATGCAGTGCACAAGACCAGATGTCAGCCTTGCCATAAGTATGGCCGAAAGGTTTCAAAGTAATGCAGGAGTGGAACACTGGACGGCGGTCAAGAATATCCTTAAGTATCTAAAAAGGACTAAGGAAATGTTTCTCGTTTATGGAGGTGATCAAGAGCTCGTCCTAATGGGTTACGTCGATGCAAGCTTGGACACTGATCCGTATGACTCTAAGTCTCAAACCGAATATGTATTTATTCTCAATGGGGGAGCGGTAAGCTGGTGCAGTTCCAAGCAAAGCGTGGTAGCTGATTCTACATGCGAAGCGGAGTACATAGCTGCCTCGGAGGTGACGTGGCTTGAGACTGCGTCGGTATTTCCCTAAAGAGGAAGGGATGATGCAGCCAGCGACGGTAAGTATTTCCCTCAGCTATGAAACCAAGGTATCGACCCAGTAGGAGGATCACCACCACTACGTAAACATCACCTACACACAAAGAACAAATACTTGCAACCCGACGCGAAAGAGAGGTTGTCAATCTCTCTACGGTAAAAAGATAGATTAGGTAGTGATAGATTGGAGAGATAGATCTCTCAAGAACACAAAATAAAAAGAGCAAATAAAAAGTGCAGCAATGTATTTTTGGTTTTTTTGGAATAGTAGATCTGAAAACAAAAGCGGTAAAAAGATAGATCGGAAAGCAATATGTTGGAAAGGTAGACCCGGGGGCCATAGGTTTCACTAGTGGCTTCTCTCATGAGTATAGCACACGGTGGGTGAACAAATTACTGTTGGGCAATTGATAGAAGGCCAAATAATCATGACGATATCCAAGGCGATGATCATTATATAGGCATCACGTCCAAGATTAGTAGACCGAAATGATTCTGCATCTACCACTATTACTCCACACATCAACCGCTATCCAGCATGCATCTAGTGTATTAAGTTCATGGAAAAACGGAGTAATGCAATAAGAACGGTGACATGATGTAGACAAGATATATTCATGTAGGAATAGACCCCATCTTGTTATCCTTAATAGCAACGATACATGTGTGCCTCGCTGCCCCTTCTGTCACTGGGAGAGGACACCGAAAGATCGAACCCATCACAAAGCACATCTTCCCATGGCAAGAAAATCGACCTAGTTGGCCTAACTAAACCAAAGATTTGAAGAAGAAATATGAGGCTATAAGTAATCATGCATATAAGAGATCAAAGAAGACTCAAATAATATTCATGGATAGAAACTGATCATGAACTCAAAATTCATCGGATCCCAACAAACACACTGCAAAAGTTTACGTCAAATAGATCTCCAAGAGACCATTGTATTGATAATCAAAAGAGAGAGAGAGAGGAAGCCATCTAGCTACTGCCTACGGACCCGTAGGTCTATGGTGGACAACCCACGCATCATCGGAGAGGTACTAATGAGGATGATGAACCCCTCTGTGATGGTTTTAGATTGGATCTCGAGGTTCTTGAACTTGCGGCGGCTGGATGTGTTTTTCGTCGACTCCCTTAGGGTTTCTGGAAGATTTGGCAATCTATAGGCGTCAGAGGTGGTGGAGAGGGGTCCCGAGGAGGGCAAAACCCATCAGGGCGCGCCTGGGGCCTCTGGCGCGCCCTGGTGGGTTGTGGTCTCCTCGACCCTCCCCTCTGGCACTTCTTTGGCCCACTAGATGTCTTCTGGCCCAAAAAAAATCTCCAAAAAGTTTCGCGATGTTTGGGCTTCGTTTGGTACTGATATTCTGCGAAGTAAAAAACAAGCAAAAACAGCAACTGGCACTTTGGCACTATGTCAATAGGTTAGTCCCAAAAAATGATATAAAGTTGCTATAAAATGATTGTAAAACATCCAAGAATGATAATATAACAGCATGGAACAAGCAAAAATTATAGATACGTTGGAGACGTATCAGGAGGCGGAAAAGGAAGGTGTCTGGATGAAGCAGTTCATGAAAGATCTTGGAGTTGTGCCCAGTGCACTAGACCCAATGACTCTGTTCTGTGACAACACTGGTGCCATTGCTCTAGCCAAGGAACCAAGGTTTCACAAGAGGACCAGACACATGAAGCGACGCTTCAATTCCATCCGCAATTGCATCGAGGAGGAGGACATAAATATTTGCAAAGCACACACGGATCTGAATGTCGCAGACCCGTTGACTAAGCCTCTTCCATGAGCAAAACATGATAAACACCAGAACTGTATGGGTGTAAGATTCATTACAATGTAAGTCACATAGCGATGTGAGCTAGATTATTGACTCTAGTCCAAGTAGGATACTGTTGGAAATATGCCCTAGAGGCAATAATAAATTAGTTATTATCATATTTCCTTGTTCATGATAAATGTTTATTATCCATGCTAGATTTGTATTGATTGGAAACTCAAATACATGTGTGGGTACATAGACAACACTGTGTCCCTAGTGAGCCTCTAATATACTAGCTCGTTGATCAAAGATGATCGAGGTTCCCTGGCCATGGCCATGAGTTGTCATTTGATAACGGGATCACATCTTTAGGAGAATGATGTGATGGACAAGACCCAAACTATGAACATAGCATATGATCGTGTCAAGTTTATTGCTATTGTTTTCTGCATGTCAAGTATTTGTTCCTATGACCATGATATCATGCAACTCACTGACACCGGAGGAGTACCTTGTGTGTATCAAACGTCGCAACCTAACTGGGTGACTATAAAGATGCTCTACTGGTATCTCCGAGGGTGTCTGTCGGGTTGGCATGGATCAAGACTGGGATTTGTTACTCCGTATGACGGAGAGGTATCTCAGGGCCCACTTGGTAATACAACATCATAATGAGATTGCAAGCAATGTGACTAAGGAGTTAGCCATGGGATCTTGTATTACGGAACGAGTAAAGAGACTTGCCAGTAACGAGATTGAACTAGGTATGGAGATACCGACGATTGAATCTCGGGCAAGTAACATACCGATGAGCAAAGGGAACTGCATACGGGATTGACTGTGTTGACACACGAATGCGTCACGCGTACCCTCGATGCCGGGGGTGATGCACCGCAGCTCACGTCGAAGGAGGCCTGCCGGAAGCGCGATACGCAAGACAATCCGGCCGGCGCTTTTGAAACCCGACGCACCGCTTCTCCGGGATGGAACCCGTCAGGAGTCACGGATGGACGATGGGCTGCCCTAGGTCGATTCGCTCGCCCCTAGGGCCTCGAGGATCGCCGTCCTGCAAGAACAAGAACCGACGAAGAACGAGAAGAAAGATACAAGGGAGAGGGATAAAAGTAGGGTAAAAAGATGTAGATGTGTTAGTTCGATTGTGTGTGTTCTTCAATCGGCCGTCACCCCAAACATATATAATAGGCGGCTGGACTTCCCGTACAAGAAAAGGATTCATCTAGGCTTTCCTTACAAGAAAATTACATCAATTCACGTCCTAGAGTCCTAGTTCTGGTCCCACTCGGATTCAGCCCGAATCTGGTCCAATCTTCTGTCTTGCTCCTTGCGTGGGCCGTGGAATCTGCATATGACTTTCGATGGAGACAGATCAAATACCAATTTTGTGCGCTTCGACGAGGCCAACAATCCGTATGTTGACCACTTTTCCAAATAAGGCCATCTTGAATACTCCACGGGGTCATCTTTAATTTCGAGCCAGACTCGTTCGTGTAGCTGACTGGACCATCCGACTCTTGTAGCGTCTCTGCAGGTCATATACTACGTCGGATGATGATGACTCCAAAAGCAAAGTTGACCATTTCGACGAGACGAACAACTTTCATGTTGAACACTTTTTCATCCGAGGCCATCCTATTTTCACGCGGCAAGATCTTCACCCGGCAAGCCCTTGGCCCGGCAAACTTTCTGCACCTTGCGGGCCCTTTTTGTGATAGTAAATGACCTCAGATGAAAATGAGCCCAAAAGCAATTTTAACCGTTTCGACGAGACGAACAACTTTGGTGTTGGACACTTTTTGATCTGAGGCCATCTAGATAAGTATTTGAGCCTATCTTCAGCATCTCGTCGGATTGGCCTTGACAGTTTTTACTGTTCACGGCGGCAAGCTTTTCCCCGGCAAGGTTACTGTTCACGGCGGCAAGCTTTCCACGACGGCAGCTTACTGTTCACAGCGGCAAGCTTTCCCCGGCAAGGTAACTGTTCACGGCGGCAAGCTTTCCACGGCGGCAAGCTTTCCCCGGCAAGGTCACTGTTCACGGCGGCAAGCTTTTCCACGGCGGCAAGGTTACTGTTCACGGCGGCAAGCTTTCCCCGGCAAGGTAATTGTTCACGGCGGCAAGCTTTCCACGGCGGCAAGGTTACTGTTCACGGCGGCAAGCTTTCCCCGGCAAGGTTACTGTTCACGCCGGCAAGCTTTCCCCGGCGGCAAGGTTACTGTTCACGGCGGCAAGCTTTCCCCGGCAAGGTTACTGTTCACGGCGGCAAGCTTTCCCCGGCAAGGTTACTATTCCCGGCAAACTTTCTGGCTGCACCTTGCGGGTCCTTTTTGAGGCAGTAAACGACCTCGGATGAAAATGTGCCCAAAAGCAATTTTGACCGTTTCGACGAGACGAACAACTTTCATGTTGAACGTTTTTCGATCCGAGTCCATCTTGAAGGGCTAATTGCTCACGCATTGCATCAGACACCCATCAGACATGTGTCTGATGGGGCGCGCCATATTTCGCCTCTTGACAGGGCTGCATTCAAATAGCTCTAACTTTTGTATACGAACTCGGTTTGAGACGATTTTTATATGAAAATCAACCGATTCGACGAGACGAAGACAATTCATGTAGAGCATTCCTTCATCCGAAATTGTCTTGGAGGCGTAATCGACCAAAAAGCACTCAGAACACCTAAACATGACAATCCGAGTGTTGTTTTGGTCTTTGATATGATACTGAATGATTATGATCCAAACATCAAAGTTGTTCCATTCGGCAATGTGAAGTTTCTCATGTAGAATATCTTGTCATTTGAGGTCACCTCTATTGCATTCTGTATTGTGCCAAAATCAGGTGTCAACACATGCACCCCTGTTTTCTGGCAGAGCTTGCGTGCCAGAAAATACTTTGCCTCGGGTATTGTTTAAGCACGATGTCAACACTCCATCGGCTGTGTATGCTGAGGACGATAATTGTTATCGCCCATATGCTCGGGCTTCTTGCTGCTTGAGTAGAACTTCTTCGGATGATAGTCGTCTGAGAACAACCATTGGATGTCACAAAGGCCTCCACATAAATTTCTCATGTCAATTCTAACCTTACTTTGTCCAGGTAATCCTTGGAAATATTAGAACCGCTCGACGATACATCGCCAAGCCGTCTTCCGAGCAATTATAACCATGCACCTCAAAGGAATACCGACAACTGTTCGGTGACTCAATTCATTGTTGACCAAAATACACCATCAAGCCTCCGCCGAACATCGTCTGTCTCCTAACATGGATCCTGCAGATAACTATCATCATGAGTCAGAGCTTTTATGCACTAAACCTTTGATCAGTGGCCGAATCAATAATTAAGTCGGCCTCGCTGGTATTGGCAAACACCGAGCATCGGCTATAGGAGTACAAGATAAACATGATGAACACCGTCAACCAGATGCCCTACTTTGCCAATACAATGAACTCTCAGGGCGATATGAAAATATCGGCCATGCATTCTCATCTCAAAGGAGCTTGGGAATCCGTCCACCAAAGTGTGAATAGCCGAAATAAATCAGATATTTCAGCTGAGGATATATTCTTGGGCACAAACTCTGATGGGACGGTTGCAGAACATGGATGATGCGCCGTTTGGAGTCTCGTATAGTGGCGTTGAAATCATTTTTTTTGCCTACCGGCTTCACGCTTGTCCTCCCTTTCTCCTCCCGGCTTCACAACAGGAGTAGGCACATCATTCTTGCTTTGACGGCTTCCCTTGGGGACCCATGCCATGTTCCTCTTCTCCAACTCGTTGGCTCTGAGCCTCTTTAGCTTCCTCTCTTGCCAATGTGATAAGCCGAGTGAGCATCCCGACTGTGATTCTGTTTTATGCAGTGGCAATTCTTTCCTGGCTTTGGGCACATCTGGTTTGGCCAGTCCGAACTCGATGATTGGGTCCTTGAAAGTTACTCGCTTCACTTCCTTTCCCTTAGTGGCCAACGTAGACTCGGCTGGGTTTTTTACATCCGAAGTCGGATCTGAAACAACACACTTGCGGCCATCCTTTTTCACTCGGTAGACTTGCTTGACCGCGCCCATATTTTTCGCCGAGCTCCGGACCGATTCTTTTTGGTTGAGTCGGTCTTTAACATGTGGTTGTTGAACAAACAATGATCCTCTCAGAGCTGCATAATTTTGGCGAGGTGGTTTAGAATATGATGGACAGTGTGCCTTCGATTTATACCTCTCCTTTCGCCAATCTCGGTCTTCAGATTTATACTTTGGGGGTGACTTCGATGCTTTTGTTTCACTCGGCCGATAAGCACTCTTCTCCTCACTTAACTTCTGATATTTTTCCAATAACTGCGCGAAAGTGACTTTCGGCTTTTTACCTTTGTGCTTATCGCGGCCTTTTCTTTCTTTGGTTACGTGTGCACCGGTCTTTGAATTTTCTTGTTGCCCCCCAGTGCTAGATGTGTCAGTTATAGCTTTGATGGAATTTCCGTCTTCAATGTTGTTGCTGATGTACTTTTGAATGATTGCCTTGCTCGAAGATTTGATCCCATCATCATTAGCGTATACTTGTCCGTCTTTGGATGAGCCGGCTTGAGGTAGCCGAGTCAATGCTTGATCGCCATCGAGACCAATCTGAGTCGACTGGCCGTATGCTTGTGCCTCAACGAGCTCCAATCGTCCTATGTTGGCCGATTGTGTGGCTTGATGAATCACATTATTGTCTTTGACATTCTGTTCAAACGAACATTGCATTTGCTCTTGTCTTGATGGCTCGACATCGTGATCAATTATAATAATAGGATTAGTTGGCGACGCACCGACGATGTGCTCACTTATGCCCGGACTGAAAGTACACTGCTCGTCCATTAACCGATATTGTGATACCGGCTCTGGAGCAAACCAACCGAGTGGTGCTGGTTTAACGCCATCCGACTCGGCTATGCATTGATTTTCGTCCTCCTTCCCCGATGCTCTTGAATCGGCTATCCCGGACAACTTTGGACCTGGCTTTATGTTTCTGCAACCAAAGTAACTACAGGATATACGTCTCATTTGACACCAAATGTTAGCCAAGCATGAAACAATCAAAGCTACCCATATGAACATAATTTTCAGTCGGCATAATGGGAAAAGCTTTGGTTGCGATAATCTATCCTTGGCAGCCTCTATGAATGGTACAATATGTTGACTGGCATGATTAGTGACAAGACTATTTCTAACAAACAAGTTACTCATCTTGATTGGTCTTTTCAAGTTAATTATGATCTTGCTAATGGATGTATCAATGATATATTTTTGACCAAATCGGAAAGCGAGTAAATTATTTGCTAGACGTACCTTTGCGACACCGTTGGTGGAATATGATGATTGTACATGTGGAACAATGCTTTGCTCCACCCCAAGATGATCCTCCAACGCCTCTTCTTCTTCTTCTTCTTCTGGATCTTGTGCTTCATCACTCGTATTTACCAAGTAGATTTCATTTGGATTACCCGAATGGATTCCACTCAGAAGCTCTTTGTCAGCTAAACTTTGCTTGGCTGCATGTTCTTGTTCTTGATGTTCATCGTTAACCGAACTGTGTTCAGCCATATCACTTTGTTCTTGATGCTCACCAATTTCTTTAGCACGAAATTCATAGGGCAGCATGTAAGCTCCCTCACATCCAGAAAAATCGAGCACAACCAATTTGCTGCGTTTGTCGTTCCTTTGCTCGGTGAAGCTTGCATCATCTATTTTGGTACACTCGACAATAACTGGCTCTATGCACTCGACATTAGCCGGTGATTCACTCGGATGTCTCAATGTACTCGGCCTTGACTGGCTCGATGCACTCGGTTGGCTCAGTGCACACGATATTGACTCTATGCACTCGACCTTGGCCGTCTCGGTACTGAATCCGGTTTCAACCGAATCCATCATTGTCTTAGCTTTAAAGGAACCGTTCGACTCGGCTGTAGACGACTTAGTCATATTTGACTTGGTTTCAACCGAATCAACCGTATTAACCGAGTGAATCCTTTTTTGTTGTTCAGCTTGCAAAGCTTTTGTTTTATCTTGCCTCAACATCGTGGAAGGTCCAACATGGTTACTGCATAGAGGAAGGGACTTGACGTATTCATGCAAATCTTCCTCTTCACGCTTCTTCTTGAGTGCTTCATAAGCCTGTCGATATTCTGCTGGTAACTCCTCAAGAGTCGGTGTGATAAAATTGTTGACGCAATTGCCTGTGAGCTTTGGCTTGACCTTGTCCATTCGGGCCACATATTTTCCTTTAAATTCGGCCCTGCTTGGTTCGGCTTGCCCCCCAATGCTTTTATGATATTTCGGCAATGAACTGATGTTGCCGAAATTTTGCAATTGTATAGGGGGTGTATGACACGCTGCAATGATAGGTGAAGACGTATGCACTGTTGTTGAACTATATTTCCACTCGCCAATTTGGTCAATTGGCAACACATCATCTTCTTGCAAAACCCTAGCTCTTATTGCCTCATAATCAGGAACCATCCCCTTATCATGTTGCTCAAGGCAAAGAGCACTAATCTTCTTGTTTTGGGCTAAACTTTTTAAAGCAGCCAGAGCCACCTCATCTCCTGCAATATTAGGCACGGATGATCCTGTATATTCTTCATTCATTCGGCCATAACCACGAAGGTGAGCTGAGTCATGAATATTTTGAGTTGTATTTTCTGCCAAAAAATTAATCTCATGAGGTGTAGTATATGATGACTGAGAATAACCGGCCAAATTGCTAATGAAAGCATGGCCGATTCCCCCATCCATCGGCATGTTTGGGGATGAACCCGCATATTGCGAGCCGGCTGCCGATGGGTAAAACTGTGAGACACCCTCCTGTACATGTAGTTTCCTATATTGATCACTCGAACTTGTCGTGTTGTTCATCGGCATATTGAAAGGAGTTGCCGATGCACGAAAGTTCGGATCCATAAGTTGCATGTCATGATTATGTAATTTCCAAGCTTCTCCAACAGGATACTTAGTCGGCCTTTCCTCGTTAGAGCTAGCCGACATAGCATGCCCATCAAAGGATCTAGTGACAGCAACATAATGGCTATTTGCATCCACATAAGCAGATTTATGATACATGTTACCGTGTAGATTGCAGCCGCTTGATGACGCTCTCCTCGTAGCAAGAACGGGCTGGAGACCGTTCGAAGCTTCTTGTCCCCAGCGGAGTCGCCAAAAAGTGTGTTGACACACGAACGCGTCACGCGTACCCTCGACGCCGGGGGTGATGCACCGCAGCTCACGTCGAAGGAGGCCTGCCGGAAGCGCGATACGCAAGACAATCCGGCCGTCGCTTTTGAAACCCGACGCACCGCTTCTCCGGGATGGAACCCGTCAGGAGTCACGGATGGACGATGGGCTGCCCTAGGTCGATTCGCTCGCCCCTAGGGCCTCGAGGATCGCCGTCCTGCAAGAACAAGAACCGACGAAGAACGAGAATAAAGATACAAGGGAGAGGGATAAAAGTAGGGTAAAAAGATGTAGATGTGTTTGTTCGATTGTGTGTGTTCTTCAATCGGCCGTCACCCCAAACATATATAATAGGCGGCTGGACTTCCCGTACAAGCAAAGGATTCATCTAGGCTTTCCTTACAAGAAAATTACATCAATTCACGTCCTAGAGTCCTAGTTCTGGTCCCACTCGGATTCAGCCCGAATCTGGTCCAATCTTCTGTCTTGCTCCTTGCGTGGGCCGTGGAATCTGCATATGACTTCCGATGGAGACAGTTCAAATACCAATTTTGTGCGCTTCAATGAGGCCAACAATTCGTATGTTGACCACTTTTCCAAATAAGGCCATCTTGAATACTCCACGGGGTCATCTTTAATTTCGAGCCAGACTCGTTCGTGTAGCTGACTGGACCATCCGACTCTTGTAGCGTCTCTGCAGGTCATATACTACGTCGGATGATGATGACTCCAAAAGCAAAGTTGACCATTTCGACGAGACGAACAACTTTCATGTTGAACACTTTTTCATCCGAGGCAATCCTCTTTTCACGCGGCAAGATCTTCACCCGGCAAGCCCTTGGCCCGGCAAACTTTCTGCACCTTACGGGCCCTTTTTGTGATAGTAAATGACCTCAGATGAAAATGAGCCCAAAAGCAATTTTAACCGTTTCGAGGAGACGAACAACTTTGGTGTTGAACACTTTTTGATCTGAGGCCATCTAGATAAGTATTTGAGCCTATCTTCAGCATCTCGTCGGATTGGCCTTGACAGTTTTTACTGTTCACGGTGGCAAGCTTTCCCCGGCAAGGTTATTGTTCACGGCGGCAAGCTTTCCACTGCGGCAGCTTACTGTTCACGGCGGCAAGCTTTCCCCGGCAAGGTAACTGTTCACGGCGGCAAGGTTACTGTTCACGGCGGCAAGCTTTCCCCAGCAAGGTCACTGTTCACGGCGGCAAGCTTTCCACGGCGGCAAGGTTACTGTTCACGGCGGCAAGCTTTCCCCGGCAAGGTAACTGTTCACGGCGGCAAGCTTTCCACGGCGGCAAGGTTACTGTTCACGGCGGCAAGCTTTCCCCGGTAAGGTTACTGTTCACGGCGGCAAGCTTTCCCCGCAAAATTGCTTTTGGGCACATTTTCATCCGAGGTCGTGTACTGCCTCAAAAAGGACCCGCAAGGTGCAGCCAGAAAGTTTGCCGGGAACAGTAACCTTGCCGGGGAAAGCTTGCCGCCGTGAACAGTAACCTTGCCGCCGGGGAAAGCTTGCCGGCGTGAACAGTAACCTTGCCGCCGGGGAAAGCTTGCCGCCGTGAACAGTAACCTTGCCGGGGAAAGCTTGCCGCCGTGAACAGTAACCTTGCCGCCGTGAACAGTTACCTTGCCGGGGAAAGCTTGCCGCCGTGAACAGTAACCTTGCCGCCGTGGAAAGCTTGCCGCCGTGAACAGTTACCTTGCCGGGGAAAGCTTGCCGCCGTGAACAGTAACCTTGCCGCCGTGGAAAGCTTGCCGCCGTGAACAGTTACCTTGCCGGGGAAAGCTTGCTGCCGTGAACAGTAAGCTGCCGCCGTGGAAAAGCTTGCCGCCGTGAACAGTAACCTTGCCGGGGAAAGCTTGCCACCGTGAACAGTAAAAACTGTCAAGGCCAATCCGACGAGATGCTGTAGATAGGCTCAAATACTTATCTAGATGGCCTCAGTTCAAAAAGTGTTCAACACCAAAGTTGTTCGTCTCGTCGAAACGGTTAAAATTGCTTTTGGGCTCATTTTCATATGAGGTCATTTACTATCACAAAAAGGGTCCGCAAGGTGCAGAAAGTTTGCCGGGCCAAGGGCTTGCCGGGTGAAGATCTTGCCGCGTGATAAGAGGATGGCCTCGGATGAAAATGTGCCCAAAAGCAATTTTGACCGTTTCGACGAGACGAACAACTTTCATGTTGAACGTTTTTCGATCCGAGGCCATCTTGAAGGGCTAATTGCTCACGCATTGCATCAGACACCCATCAGACATGTGTCTGATGGGGCGCGCCATATTTCGCCTCTTGACAGGGCTGCATTCAAATAGCTCTAACTTTTGCATACGAACTCGGTTTGAGACGATGTTTATATGAAAATCAACCGATTCGAAGAGACGAAGACAATTCATGTAGAGCATTCCTTCATCCGAAATTGTCTTGGAGGCGTAATCGACCAAAAAGCACTCAGAACACCTAAACATGACAATCCGAGTGTAGTTTTGGTCTTTGATATGATACTGAATGATTATGATCCAAACATCAAAGTTGTTCCATTCGGCAATGTGAATTTTCTCATGTAGAATATCTTGTCATTTGAGGTCACCTCTATTGCATTCTGTATTGTGCCAAAATCAGGTGTCAACAGACTGAATCCTTGACATCGTGGTTCGACCGATAAAGATCTTCATAGAATGTGTGGGAGCCAATATGGGCATCCATGTCCCGCTATTGGTTATTGACCGCTGAGGTGTCTCCGTCATGTCTGCATAGTTCTCGAACCAGCAGGGTCTGCACACTTAACGTTCGGTGACAATTGGATATTGTTGAGTTATATATGTTGGTGACCGAAAGTTATTCGGACTCCCGGATGAGATCCCGGATGTCACGAGGAGTTCCGGAATGGTCCGGAGGTAAAGATTGATTGATTGGAAGGTGATATTCGGGCACCGGAATGGTTTCGGGGTTTGTCGGATTCTATCGGGAGTGCCGGAAGGAGTTCCGGGGGTCTACCGGGGAGGGCCACCTGCCCTGGAGGGCCCCATGGGCTGAGAGGGAGGTGCACCAGCCCCTGGTGGGCTGGACGGCCCACCTCCCAAGGGCCCATGCGGCCGATGGCAAAGGCTGGCCCTGGGGTGGGCGCCGCCCCCCTTGCCTTGGGGGCCAAGGCAGCCCCCAGGCCGCCGCGCCCAACCCTAGGGAAACCCTAGGGCGGCCGACCCCTCCCCTTGACCCTATATATATATATGAGAGAGAGGGAGGAGGGCAGCCGCACCCAAGCCACGGCGCAACCCTCTCTCCCTCCCTCTAGATTGCTTTCTCCTCTAGATCGGTTCGGTAGTGCTTGGCGAAGCCCTGCTGGATCAGCTCCATCACCATCGCCACCAAGCCGTTGTGCTACCGGAGAACTCATCGACCTCTCCACCCTCGCTTGCTGGATAGAGGAGGCGGAGAACGTCATCGAGCTATACGTGTGTTGAACGCAGAGGTGCCGTCCGTTCGGCACTTGATCGGGAGTTCGCGGGACGGATCGTGATTGGATTGCGAAGACGTTCGACTACATGAACTGCGTTTCTTAACGCTTCCGCTTAGCGATCTACAAGGGTATGTAGATGCAATCTCTCCTCTCTTAGATGGTCATCTCCTAGATTGATCTTGGTGAAGCGTAGGAAATTTTTTGTTTCCCATGCAACGTTCCCCAACAGTGGCATCATGAGCTAGGTCTATGCGTAGATGACATCACGAGTAGAACACAAAGGAGTTTGTGGGCATTGATATTCAGATTGCTTCCTACCTTGGTCTTTTCTTGATTCAGCGGTATCGTGGGATGAAGCGGCCTGGACCAACTTTACATGTCCACGTACATGAGACCAGTTCCATCGGCTGACATGTAACTTTGTTGCATAAGATGGCTGGCGGGTGTCTGTTTCTCCCACCTTATTTGAATCTGATTCGACACAGGTGGTCCTTGTAGAAGGTTAAATAGCAACTTGTATATCACCGTTGTGGTTTTGCGTAGGTAAAAATCGTTCTTGCTAGATACCCATAGCAGCCACGTAAAACATGCAACAACAAATTAGAGGACGTCTAACTTGTTTTTGCAGGGTATGTTGTGATATGATATGGCCAAAGACATGATGATATATATTTGATGTATGAGATGATCATGTTTTGTAATAGTTTATATCAACTTGCATGTTGATACGGCAACCAACAGGAGCCATAGGGTTGTCTTTAATTATTATGTGGCCTGCATGTCACTCATTAAGCACCATGTAATGCTTTACTTTATCGCTAAGCAGTAGCAATAGTAGTAGAAGCATGGTTGGCACGACAACCCCGATGACAACACGATGATGGAGATCATGATGATGGCGATCATGGTGTCATGCCGGTGACGATGGAGATCACGCCGGTGCTTTGGAGATGGAGATCAAAAGCACAAGTTCATGGCCATATCATGCCACTTATGATTTGCATGTGATGTTAATCCTTTTATGCATCTTATTTTGCTTAGGACGATAGTAGCATTATAAGGTGATCCCAGACTAAAATTTTAAGATAAAAATTGTGTTCTCCCTGAGTGTGCACCGTTGCAAAAGTTCGTCGTTTTGAAGCACCACGTGATGATCGGGTGTGATAGACTCTACGTTCGCATACAACGGGTGCAAGCCAGTTTTGCACATGCGAAACACTCCGGTTAAACTTGACAAGCCTAGAATGTACAGACATGGTGTGTTCGCGGTGGTGGTGGAGCAATCTTAGCAGGGCTTCGCCAAGCACTGTCGCAGATGCGTTTTCGGTGGAGAAACAGATCTAGGGAGAGAGGGAGGGCTGCACCTATGCCTTTTGGGGTACGGCTGCCCTCCCTATCCCTCTCTATATATAGGAGGAGGGGATAGATGGGGCGCAGCCCTAGCCCTTCCTCCAAGGAAGGGGCGGCGGCCAGGAGGGAGGAGTCCTCCCTCCCCAAGGCACCTCCTAGGTGCCTTCCCTTTTAGGGTTTCCTACCCCCTAGCCGCATGGGCCCTTGGGGCTGGCCCAACAAGGCTTGGACGCCCCCTTACAGCCCATGCACGTCCTAGGGGCTGGAGGGACCCTTCCGGAACCCTCTGGAACCTTCCTGAAGCTTCCCGGTACAATACCGAAAAAACCCGAAACTTTTCCGGTAGCCAAAATATGACTTCCCATATATAAATCCTTACCTCCGGACTATTCCGGAGCTCCTCGTGACGCCTGGGATCTCTTCCGGGACTCCAAACAACTTTCGGTCACCAACATACATAACTCAACAATACCAAATCGTCACCGAACGTTAAGTGTGCAGACCCTGCGGGTTCGAGAACTCTGTAGACATGACCGAGACACCTCTACGGTCAATAAACAATAGCAGGACCTGGATGCCCATATTGGTTCCTACATATTCTACAAAGATCTTTATCAGTCGAACCATGATGTCAAGGATTCAGACAATCCCGTATGCAGTTCCCTTTGTCCATTGGTATGTTACTTGCCCGAGATTCGATCGTCGGTATCTCCATACCTAGTTCAATCTCGTTACCGGCAAGTCTCTTTACTCATTCTGTAATACAAGATCCCGTGACTAACTCCTTAGTCATATTGCTTGCAAGCTTCTTGTGATGCTATATTACCGAGTGGGCCCAGAGATACCTCTCCGTCATACGGAGTGACAAATCCCAGTCTCGATCCATGCCAACCCAATAGCTACCCTCAGAGATACCTGTAGAGCACCTTTATAGTCACCCAGTTACGTTGCGATGTTTGATACACACAAGGTACTCCTCCGGTGTCAGTGAGTTGCATGATCTCATGGTCATAGGAACAGATACTTGACACGCAGAAAACAATAGCAATAAACTTGACACGATCATATGCTACGTTCATAGTTTGGGTCTTGTCCATCACATCATTCTCCTAATGATGTGATTCTGTTATCAAATGACAACTCATGTCTATGGTCAGGAAACCTTGACCATCTTTGATCAACGAGCTAGTCTAGTAGAGGATCACTACACTACTGCAGGATGCTGCTAACGCGACACATCAATCAGAGACCCTTCGACGAAACTGTGTGCGATGCATGAATCGCAAACGGTATAGTTCGAGCTCCGTCGCTAATGGCACGAACTGTGTGTGAAGGAGGATCCATCAAATATGATTCAGAAAGTTGTTACGTGTGCGATCTATGGCAGACAGTTTGTTCTTATGAACCGTTTGAGATTAGCGAAGATAACAGAAATGATTGCACAAATCCAGATGTGTGCGATAGTGGGCACATGGTTCATCACTACAAACTGTGTGCGATAATATAGCAGAACACAAACGATTTAGTATAACAAGATGTGTGCGATATAGGGCACACAGTTCACTACATAAACTGCGTGCGATGATATAGTAGAACACAAACGATTCAGCATAACAAGATGTGTGCGATAGAGGGCAAACAGGTCAGTAATCACAATCGTGTGCGAACACAAGAAATAACACAAATGCTTGGTGTTAATAACCTGTGTGTGTTGTGGGAAAACGGTTGCTGGTATACAATTTGTCAGTGATTGACGAAATCATCACCAACGGGTTTCATAGTTTTGTCCGTGTGTACTGTGATTTGCTTTGTCTGCACAACATCTATGCTGCCTACACAACCGGTTGCATAGATCAAGATGTGTGCGACAGACGACATACCGTGCGCTCGGATGAAATGTGCGAGCCAAAATAACACAAACAATTGGGCATAACAAGATGTGTGTGATGCCCAGCAAACAGGTCAGTAATCTAAATTGTGTGGAAAGACAGAAAATAACACAGACGATTCGTGGTAATAAGCACCTGATTCAGAAAGTGATAGCACAAATTTTCGTTCGCACTCCTACATAATCGACTAAAGAACATAATAGCGAGATTACATATCAGCAAGGTTCAGAAAACAGCAAAATGGAAACAGCTACTCGTCGTCGTTGTTGCGGGGCTGGCCTGTTGGTTCGCCAATGTAGAAATAGCTTCTGCACTCATGCAACATCCTCTCTATGGAAGTAGGATCCGCTTTCGGGTCGGCGATGACCATATTCTTGAACGTTTCATAGGCCCGGACTTTCCTATGCTCATACCCCCATCACGGTAGCTCCGGTCTCATGGAAAATCCCGTCCACAGCCAAATGCCTGCGTACAGCCCACTTACGATGGAGATATTTAAAGCGGTCGTAAACAACATAGTCAAGAGCTGCGCGCTATGCTAGAGCGGTAGGAGACTGCAGTAAGGAGGCTGCTGCCCTTATCGAGGCCAAATCCACGCAAGCCGGCAAGGGAACGATGAACTGGTCGGCGGATGATGCCCTTTTGATGGCCACAGCCACGCGTTCCGCGTACAGAACCGCTCTTGCCCACAGCCAATCTGATGTAACCTTCATCTCTTCCGCTATTGCCGCCAAGGCCTCCGGACCCTTAGCAGCGCGTACCGCCGCTAAGGCCTCCGAACCCTCAACAGCGCATACCGCCGCCAAGGCCTCTGGACCCTCAGCAGCGCATACCTGCCTCAACCGCGCGCTCCTCCGCAGTGGGGTCCTACGCGCGGATGACATGTCTAATGTTGAGGATTTTGTGGAGGCGAGGACAGTGGGGAGAAGGACAGATTTGGGGGGTGCGAGAGGGGAAAGAGACAGTGGAGAGCGAAGAGTGGTCATATTTATTTATGACCCTATACACGATTGCAGACAGTTGCTATATGTGTTTCGTGTGCGATTATGTGTGCACGGAAAAGAACTCAAAGACTGTGAAAATGCTTCTAGCGCAAGCGCACGCGCCAGCCACAATGGTAAATTATAAAATAATAACATCCCCAACCCCCTTTGCAGCAGCTAGCTATAAATAACCACAGCGATGACCGGCGGCGGCGAGTCAATGATCCCCTGGCTAGTTGCCACACACACCATCAAACCCCCAATGGCCGACGACAGGATGGAGTTGGGCGACGGCGGAATCAAGGCTGCGTGCGCGATGGTCAGCTTGAGGATCGACGACCATGCCGCTACCTCTCCCGACGATAGCCAAAGGAGGCAGGAATCACGACATGAGCAAGCCAAGAAGTTAGCCAGGGTCGTCTTGAAAGCAGATAGTGATCACCAGCGGGCGATATTGCGGGCTCGGCGCAGAGTGCGCCGGATGGTGCGGGCGGCGCAGGAACCGCGACGCCGCAAGCACAACTGCTTCAGTGGCCGCCGCACGAGGCGCAGGCTTATGTCCCAGATGGAGGAGGACGCAGCTCCGGACGCCGGGGGAGGACTTGCGGCCGTTGCTGCAGAATTAGCGATGGTCAGGGTCTCGTCGGCCGCCGTCGTCGAGGCTGACCCTTCCTCAATCGATCAAGGTGTAGGTCATCGACTTGGTGACCTCCTGAGTCAAGGAACGACACGATATCGATGGACGATGGCAGCTGTGCGTGCTGGGTCGGCGTTAGGGGCAGTAGCACTTTTGTGCGTGCGCAGTTCATATGTATTATATTGATGTAAAATTAATAGCGAGCTAATGTTTTGTAAATTACTCCGCCAACTATGCACTGTACCAATTTCAGCAGGTAAATGCTCGATTGATTGCTAATGCCTGATTTGTGCTTGCACTATGGACACAACGGTTGCGTTCGTCGGCGGCAGCCGGCTGCGACAGGCGTCGTCGAGCTCGAAGATTTGGTCGGTCCGAGGCCGAGAACGAGCAAGTGTACAACAATGCGAATGAGGAAGAAGGGGGAGAGGGTCTGGGACTCGGGGTAGAGGGTCCGCGTAGGAAACGGTTCGTAAACATGAACCGTGTGTGATTACTGCCATTAAAGTTTTTGTTGGGACCTTAATTTAGTGCATGTACGAACTAAAATGCCAACTACAGTATACAGGTGTGACGGGAGAAGTTTGGGTTGCCGTTCGATCGCGGTGCATCCTACAGTGCGCATGCGCGATTCGTGTGGCTGGTGTTCTGGCCAATCAGAACACACCGCAGAATGAGTTGAATTCACGGCATTCGCAAAGTAACTGTTTGCCCAAACAAATCACAAAGTTTCAAGGGAAACCCATATTTCCTTGGTCGTTTCTCCATTATTATTTTTCTACTATCAACATACCCACTAGAATGCAACGTGTCCAAAATTCACATTCTTTCATGCTCGTTTACCATACTTAGTCTTTTTTGTGCACTTTTCTAGGCATTTACTGCTTATAATTCAAGTTTGAACATTTTATTCATGAAAAGGTGTTCAAAACATGTTATCTCGTGTGGTGCCCAGGCATGACCTCAATACGATTCGATAAAAATTTGAGGAGGTATATATGGATAATGTCGTGATAGACACTCTTCATATAGCGGACCATCACCTATGGAGTTTCATGGCTCGGAGAGCGAAAATTGCCATGTTTTCAAGGGGAACCCATATTTCCTTGGTCCTTTCAACTTGATTTATTTTCCATGATCAACATACCCACTAGAATGCACCATGTCCAAATTTCACAATTTGCAGGCTCATTAATCGTATTTGGTCCCTTTTGTGTAATTTCTAGGTCCTTTGTGCTTATAATTCTGGTTAGAATGCTCAATACATGAAATGGCATTCAAAAAGGACTCGAAAATTCGTAATTGTGTCGTTAAATAAGTTTTCATGTATTTTATAGGAAACTAAAACAATTTTAGAGGATATGTGTGGGAAGAGGCAACCAGAGATGTGTCGTTTATTTGTTTTGTAACTATAGAAAAAATGGAAAACGTGCCTGAAGAACATGTTATCTCGTGTGGTGCCCGGGCATGACCTCAATATGATCCTGTCAAAATTTGAGGAGGTATGGATAATGTCGTGATAGACACTCTTCATAAACCGACCATCACCTATGGAGTTTCATTGTTCGGGGAGCAAAAATCGCCATGTTTTCTAGGGGAACCCATATTTTTCCTTGGTCCTTTCAACTAGATTTATTTTATATGATCAACATGCCCACTAGAATAATGCACCATGTCCAAATTTCACAATTTTTAGGCTCGTTTATCGTATTTGGTCCCTTTTGTGTACTTTCTAGGTCCTTTGTGCTTATAATTCAGGTTAGAACGTTCTGTACATGAAAAGGTGTTCAAAAAGGACTATAAAATTCGTAATTGTGTCGTTGAATAAGTTTTCATGTATTTTATAGGAAACTAATACAATTTTAAAGGATATGTGTGGGAAGAGGCAACCAGAGATGTGTCGTTTATTTATTTTTGTAACTCTAGAAAAATAGAAAACATGCTTGAAGAACATGTTATCTCGTGTGGCGCCCGGGCATGACCTCAATATGATCCGGTAAAAAATTGAGGATGTATGGATAATGTCGTGATAGACACTCTTCATAAACCGGACCATCACCTATGGAGTTTCATGGTTCGGGGAGCGAAAATCGCCATATTTTCAAGGGGAACCCATATTTTTCCTTGGTCCTTTCAACTAGATTTATTTTCTACGATCAACATGCCCACTAGAATAATGCAACATGTCCAAATTTCACAATTTTCAGGCTCATTTATCGTATTTGGTCCCTTTTGTGTACTTTCTAGGTCCTTTGTGCTTATAATTCAGGTGAGATTGTTTTGTACATGAAAAGGCGTTCAAAAAGGACTAGAAAATTTGTAATTGTGTCGTTGCATAAGTTTTCATGTATTTTATAGGAAACTAATACAATTTGAAAGGATATATATTTGTGGGAAGAGGCAACCAGAGATGTGTCGTTTATTTATTTTGTAACTCTAGAAAAATGGAAAACATGCTTGAAGAACATGTTATCTCGTGTGGTGCCCGGGCATGACCTCAATACGATTCGGTAAAATTTTGAGGAGGTATATATGGATAATGTCATGATAGACACTCTTCATATACCAGACCATCACCTATGGAGTTTCATGGCCCGGAGAGCGAAAATTGCCATGTTTTGAAGGGGAACCCATATTTCCTTGGTCCTTTCAACTAGATTTATTTTTTACGATCAACATACCCACTAGAATGCACCATGTCCAGATTTCACAATTTTCAGGCTCGTTTATCGTATTTGGTCACTTTTGTGTACTTTCTAGGTCCTTTGTGCCTATAATTCAGGTTAGAACGTTATGTACATGAAAATGCGTTCAAAAAGGACTCGAAAATTCATAATTGTGTCATTGAATAAGGTTTCATGTATTTTGTAGGAAACTAATACAATTTTAAAGGATATGTGTGGGAAGAGGCAACCAGAGATGTGTCGTTTATTTATTTTGTAAGTCTAGAAAAATGGAAAACATGCTAGAAGAACATGTTATCTCGTGTGGTGCCCGGGCATGACCTCCATATGATTCGGTAAAAAATTGAGGAGGTATGGATAATGTCTTGATAGACACTCTTCATAAACCGGACCATCACCTATGGAGTTTCATGGTTTGGGGAGCGAAAATCGCCATGTTTTCAAGGGGAACCCATATTTCCTTGGTCCTTTCAACTTGATTTATTTTCTACGATCAACATAGCCACTAGAATGCACCATGTCCAAATTTCACAATTTTCAGGCTCGTTTATCGTATTTAGTCCCTTTTGTGTATTTTCTAGGCCTTTTGTGTTTATAATACATCTTTAATGACAAACGTTTTCTTACAACAAACCGTTTGCAAAGCGTCCGATGGCACGAGAGAGAGAGAGAGAGAGAAGACTTGAATTTTTTCCGACGCGGGATTACCAATTTTCTCTTTTCTCGCACACGGGTATTTGATGCGCTTCGTCTGCGTTGCATGTTCCCCCCGTAAGGTTCGAGTTTCGCCACCAAATTTTCAATAGGCGCGATTTCAGTAGTTATTCCTCCCACCCCATACCCACACATTACATTTCCCCCCTATCCCCACCGCCCCCCTCTCCCCCTACTCTAACTGCAGCCCAAACCGCCGCCACCGCCGCAACCAAATCTATGTTCTGCACCAGTCTCGCTCATCGATCTAGTGAGGTAACCTCCGATCTCCATCACCGCCCTGGCCCGATAGCTCAGATGGAGCATGCGAACCACCCTCACGCCTCCACATCCCCACCCCCTATCGTCGAGCATCCCCGCGTAAGCGCAACCACATATCACGCGGATGTCGAGGAGCTGGCCATGGTGGTCGATGACGTGGTGAACGCTATGCGTGCCGACCCGGAGGAACACCTCGCCGCCGACGCCGCCAACTTGGTGCGGGGTCTGGACTTGATGAAATCCCCATGCAGCGACCCCCCCGGGACTTACCAAGTATGAACTGTCCAGTTCATTTTTACGAATACCAGTATAGCAATATTTAACCGTGTCAATTTCAGTATCAACGGTACACGTTTAAATTGCCATGTTAGGCTGTGTGTACTCTGTAGTCAACACGTCCGTTGTTCATTTCAGTTATGTGCAGTGTGTTGTTCAAACATGAACGGTGCAGTTCAATTTTACCAATACCAGTTACAAACTTACAATGCCTATGCTAGGTTGCTGTTAAGCCTGCTATAGTGAACAGTTATATCCATTATTTACGCTGTCCATTCGGTACTGTGCTACTCTTCGCAAAGAAGATATCACTGGAGATGATGTCCTTCAATTACCATTAGATATTTTTGGTGCATGTTAACCCTGTTGTAGTTGACATGCCTTTCCTTGTACTTACGCAGTTTCATAATGCATGACGATGTTGTTTACTGTCGAAGTTAGTCACATCCCAATATCTTATAGTATTTTACATCATTTGTTCAGTTGCAGTTTAGCTTCTAACATTTACTTGTTGCTTGTAGGTACATATGTTAGCGGTACTGATCCACGCTGCGAGCAGCAGGAACACCTAGCCACTGACTTTGTGCGGGCTCTGGCCGAGTTGAAGTACCCCAGCAACTACCCCTCGGGGTTTACCAAGTATGAACTGGCTTGTGATGTTTAACTGTGTCAATTTCTGTTTCACTGGTACAAGTTAGATTGTCTGAACTCTGAAGTTAACACATCCAGTTTAATTTCACCAATACCTGTCCCTTTGTTACCGTGCTACTCCTTGCAATGAAAATATCACCAGAGATATTGTCGTTTAGATAACATTTGCTATTTTTGGTGGATGTTAACCCTGTTGTATTTAACACGCCTTTCTATGTGCTTATGTAGGGCTACGATGCGTGATGCTGTTGTTTACCATCGAGGTTAGCCACCTCCCATTTTGTTATAATATTTTAAATCATTTGTGCAATTGCAGCTTATGTTCTAACATTTATTTGTTGCTTGTAGGTACATATATCAGTGGTACTGATTCACGCTTCGACCCCCTTTGCATATGGGGCAATGAGATAAACATGAACGAGCATCAAGTGAGGAAACTAAGAAAAATTGTTAGGCAGATGAGACATCTGATTGGAATTAAACTCTTTATTTATACTTTATCCAAGACATCAGTGAACTTTAGGATGGTAAGTAATCTGTTGCCTTCTTTTCCAGCCCAGAACAAGTTACTCTATTAGACATGAATACCTGAAAGTTGTCTCTTTTCAATGGTTTCCGAAGGAATTTACTCAAGATTACCTAGCAAACTACAAGACCGATGTGGAGGCAACGAAGGTTATAGTATATAATTCATGCTACCATGATAACGGTCTAGAAGTCTTCTTGAAGGCGGTGAAGGATGGACAGGCGATCATCACAAGGGGTTGGACAAAAGTTGTGCGCACCTTTGGCATGGAGGGGGGCACATTATGGGTATTCCGCTTCTTCAACACCATCGACAGCCAATAGCATTTACAATTCTCTGTTCACCTTTACTGCCTCTAGTACTATATATTGTGGTTCATCATATTTAATCTTCTACCGAACTATGTAACCATGGAACATGTACTGAGCTTTTGATTTATGCATTGGCCGTTGAACCATTGTAATTAGGGTATGTATTGATGGATGTGAAATCCACATTTCATAACTAAAAATTGTAAATTTCCAATTCTAATAATAAATTAACGAAAATAAGCTATCAGGTAATAAATTACAGCGCACACAGTTAGAACGATTAAACCATGTGCGATGGTGTCATATGTCACACACAATTGTTTGAATAATAGTGTGTGTGATTGTCAGCTTTACAACACACGGTCGCATATTTTGCGCATGTGGTATGCGCGCATTGTCACACACGCGTTTGCACGCCGTAACTGTGTGCGCTTGCCGTTAATAGCACAAACGGTTACGAACCTGCGTGCGTGTGTAATGTAGGATGATCAAGAGACGGTTGACATACGTTTCACGTGTGCGATTCGAATAAGTATTGCACACGAATATATCTGTGCCATCGTGTCGGATGTGTGCTTGACCACAAACGCAGCATGAAAGTGTGGCGTGTGGGATAGACTACGACTTCGCATACATTTACGTTAGGCGAATCGTCAGCAGGCGCTCGCACCATCGCAGACGATGTTTCGGTGTCGTGTGGGATGACCCCACCCCTATCGCCCACACATGCAAGGCGACGGTTCGGAACTACGTCGCGGAAAGGGGTTAAAAATCATTTGTATAGCACGTAACGGTACCAGTATAGGGATATAGTGTTGTCTATGTATCCACACACGTATCTGAGTTTCCGATCAATACAATTCTAGCATGGATAATAAACGATTATCATGACCAAAGGAAATATGATAATAACTAATTTATTATTGCCTCTAGGGCATATTTCCAACTACAAGATGGAGGAGAATGGGTCTATTAGTGAGCACATACTCAGAATGTCTGGGTATTCCAACCGTCTGGCTGAGTTGGGCATCACGCTCCCGCCAGAGGCGATCACTGATAGAGTTCTTCAATCACTGCCACCTAGCTACAAATTTTTTGTGTTGAACTATAAAAGGCAAGGGATGAACAAATCAGTCGCCGAGCTATTTCTGATGCTGAAAGTCGCTGAGTCAGAAATCCAGAAGGAGCATCAAGTGTTGATGGTCAATAAAACCAGTAGTTTCAAGAAGAATGGCAAGGGCAAGAAGGGTAACTCCAAGAAGAGTGGCAAAGCAGTTGCCCCTCCTGTGAAGAAACCCAAGCCTGGACCCAAGCCGGAAACTGAGTGCTTTCATTGCAAGGGAACTGACCACTGGAGCGGAATTTCCCCAAGTATCTGGCCGACAACAAGGCGGCCAACACCAAATAAGGTATATATGATATACATGTTATTGATGTGTACCTTACCAACTCTCGTTGTAGTGCCTGGGTATTTGATACCGGTTCGGTTGCTCACATTTGCAACTCAAAACAGGAACTACGGAATAGACGGAGACTGGCAAAGGACGAAGTGACGATGCGCGTGGGAAATGGTTCCAAGGTTGATGTGATCGCTGTCGGCACGCTCGCTCTTCGATTACCATCGGGATTAGTGATGAACCTGAATAATTGTTATTTAGTGCCTGCGTTGAGCATGAACATTATATCTGGATCTTGTTTAATGCGAGACGGTTACTCATTTAAATCAGAGAATAATGGTTGTTCTCTTTATATGAGTAATATCTCATATGGTCATGCACCCATTGTGAGGGGTTTATTCTTATTGAATCTCGATAGTGATGACACATGTTCATAACATTGATGCCAAAAGATGTAGAGTTGATAATGATAGTAACACTTTCTTGTGGCACTGCCGCTTATGTCATATTGGTGTAAAACGCATGAAGAAGCTCCATGCTGATGGACTTTTAGAGTCACTTGATTTTGAATCACTTGACACATGTGAACCATGCCTCATGGGCAAGATGACTAAGACCCCGTTTTCTGGAACAATGGAACGGGCAAGTGACTTGTTGGAAATCATACATACTAATGTGTGCGGTCTGATGAGCATTGAGGCGCGCGGTGGATATTGTTACTTTCTCGCCTTCACTGATGACTTAAGTAGATATGGGTATATTTACTTAATGAAACACAAGTCTGAAACGTTTGAAAAGTTCAAGCAATTTCAGAGTGAAGTTGAGAATCATCGTAACAAGAAGATTAAATTCCTACAATCTGATCGAGGAGGAGAATATTTGAGTTATGAGTTTGGCAATCACTTAAGACAATGTGGAATTGTTTCGCAGTTGACGCCACCCAGAACACCACAACGTAATGGTGTGTCCAAACGTCGTAATCGGACCTTATTGGAAATGGTGCGTTCTATAATGTCTCTTGCCAATTTGCCACTATCATTTTGGGGTTATGCGTTGGAGACAGCCGCATTCACTTTAAATAGGGCACCATCTAAATCCGTTGAGACGACGCCGTATGAACTGTGGTTTATTAAGAAACCAAAGTTGTCATTTCTTAAAGTTTGGGGATGCGATGCTTATGTCAAAAGGCTTCAGCCAGAAATGCTCGAACCCAAAGCGGACAAAGGCGTCTTCATAGGATACCCAAAAGAGATGGTTGGGTATACCTTCTATCTCAGATCCGAAGGCAAAGTGTTTGTCGCTAAAAACGGATCATTTCTCAAGAAAGAGTTTCTCTCGAAAGAATTGAGTGGGAGGAAGATAGACCATGATGAGGTTGTTGAACCTTTACTTCAACCAGAGAGTAGCGCAGCGCAGAAAGATGTTTATGTGGAACTTACGTCAGTTGAAGAGGAAGTTAATGATGGTGATCATGAAGCTTCGGATCAAGTTACTATCGAACCTCGTAGGTCGACAAGGACACGTATTGCTCCTGAATTGTCACACCCTGTGTTTGTATCACTTTGTTATGCTATGGATTTACAAAAATTGGAACCATTTGAAACTTTTTGAGTGCATGTGCTTGTATGAATTGTTTAATGCTTGCTTGATTGGTTGATTGTGTTATGGCACTTATAGGTTCTTCTTCTCTCCATCTTCATCTTCCTTGATCCAACCTCTTGCCCGATGATCATACCATGTTTATAGTACCTAAAACTATTTTTATCAAATATTATTTTTGCCAAAAAGGATTTATTCAAATTAGGTTTTCAAAAACCCCCTGAATTGAGGTTTGCACTACAAGTCCTCAATTTGGGGGGAATATTTTGCACCCAAAACCAGCAAATATTATTCTTAAAGATTATTTGACTATTTTATTTAAAGGCTTTTTCTTAAGACCAGAAATGGTTTTTCATAGGGAAAAAATATTTAAATGCTTTGAAAATATTTGAGAAAATTTAGTGAGACTCAGTGGACATATATTTTCCATATATATGAGTTTCAACACATGGTCATGTTCAACATAATGGGCAAAACCCTCCAAAACCCTTTCTGCTTAAATCAGGCTTTTGAAATATTTCTACTGGAAATATTCTCAATAAAATCCAGGAAAATTCCAGCAAGTCACACATGCCATATGTGATGTTCTTGAAAAGGTTCATCTCTATCCCAATTGATTTGCTACACCAAAATATTCCAAAACCATTCTTGACCAGAGTCAAGTTTGAACAACTTTACATTGTGAAGTTTGTCCTATTGACCCCAAACTTTGTGGGCATGTTGTAACCCCCAAATAATGATACCACACTAAGTGGTGGATTTGGGAGAATAGGATTGCATGCCTGGATCTTCAGAAATCTGATTCTGTTGAATTCTAGGGTTTTCAAGTTTGTACTGTCAACTTTCTTCAAATCTCCTCAAACTTGGTAGTCCTCTCTATGTTTACCTACATTTTCATCCTGTTAAATCTCATGGCAAGCAAACTCCATTTGCTTGCCCAAAACTTCATCAAACACCTTCTGTATGTTTGGTAAAAACCATGTTCCCCCCCTCTTAACTTGTTCTCTTTGCCCCCAAACTTTTACCACAGTACCATATTAATGTATTTTATCTCCAGCAAGAAACTCATGGCTCAGCTCAATGGTTAAGTGGGGTGAAATCCCATTTTACCCTTCTGGACAGCAAGAATCTCTTTCTCTCTCCACTCCTCTCTCACCCTAATGGACCACCAGAGCATCCAAAGCCTCACCCACATTGTATATTCCCCCCTGGACCCATTGGACACGGTTGGCCGCGCCCAAAGCACCATTGGCATGCCGTGGCATGCCAAACGGGCGCTCTGAAGCGCGCTACAGTGCGCACCTACCCTGTAGCTACCGCCCAATCACCTCTCCCGACAGAATTGGGCCTCCCCCTCGTGTCCCCCGAGGTCGCCTCGGTGTCCGGGACACGCTAGCTTGTCGCACCCCTCCTCTCTCCTCCTCCTTCTCGCTCTTCCCACGCTTGCCGTGTGCCGTCTGGCTCGGCCAGTGAGCAGGCTCACACGCGCACGCTCCCCTCTCTCTTTCTTCTCCCCTGCGGCCTAAACCAGTCCCACAAGGACCCCCAGACACCCCTGCTCTTCCTCCCGTGGACCCCCAGCAACGGCATCGACCTCGCCGGCGCATGGGCAATCGGTGGACCACGGGCCGCCTATAAAAGCCCCCCCAGACCTCTCTCTCTCCCTTAGCTGCTCCCTTCTTCCTCCAATCACGCTCCAGAAACCCCCTCTCGACCTCCCCGTGCCCGAGTGCTCGGGATTGACCGCAGTGTCGCCGCCTCGGGTCGCCGGAGTTCGCGCGGTAGGGACCTCCCCAGCCTCCGTTTCTTCTCGATTTGGACCCCCTGGAGCTCTCTGATGCGATTCCCCCTCCTCCTCGTTCGTTTTCAAGCACGAGACGGCCCCGACGATCACCTCTCGATGCGCCTCCGCCGCGGGACCTCGTCGCCGGCGACTCCCTGCTCCCCGGCCTCTCCCTCCACCACCAGGCGATCGACGACAGCACCCCGGGCCCGTTCCCATCCTTTGCTCACCTCGCCGTGGTCCCTCTCGCTGACGGTGAGCTCCTCCGCCCTCTGGCGAGGGGTTGACGATGACCCCGACAGGTGGGGCCGCTCGTCAGCTTCTCACCCCTCCCGCGTCTCTCCCTCTGTCGCTGGCCTTTGGGCCCCGCACGTCAAGTTCAAACCTAGCGCCAGTGCGCCTGGCCTGGCTGGCCACTGGGCCGGCCCAGCAGCTGGCTGGCTCTGGCCTAGGGCACAGAGCCCCTTTTCCTTTTTCTTTTCTGTGGGGTTTTGCAAAAATTCCACATGTCACAATATTTGTCCAAATCCAATTATTCTTCCACCATAAATCTTAGAATATTCTGTAGAATTTAACATTGCTATTTGTGTAATTTTTTGAAAATGTTTTATATAGTGATTTTATGTAAAACCTTGTTTTAAATATTTCTAGCCTCTGTTAAAATAGTTTTCAAAATCTTTTTCACTTCAAAACCAGAGACAAATATTTTTAGTTTCTGTTGTAGTATCAGAGTAGGGTAACATTTTAGAAGTAGAGTTTGTGTTCTATTTTTGTTGTGATTCTTATTATTGCCGTTATTATCGCGATGATAGATTGCGCTATTGACGAGGGAGTTGGACCCGAAGACTTTGAAGACCCCGAAGACTTTGTTGAGCCAGGCAAGCAGCCCTTTGACCATGACTATGAAACCCTTTATTTGCATGGCATATAGCACTTTATTTCATGATGTTGATCATGATGATGTGGTGACCACTCCGGTGGGATTCCTCCGATACTTTTACCATTGATACTTGCATCGTGCATGACCCTACCTCCTTATGAGGATTGTGCGGGTCGGAGTAGATAGGATGCTTAGTAGATGCTACGCAAATGGGATGGGGATATGCATGGTGATGGAAACAAAAGTGTTTTCAAAGGCTTTTGGAAAACCTCATCGGGTGCCACTAATGACCGAGGGAGATGATGATGAGCTAGGTAACCACTTGATAAAGAAGTGGTGTACCGGAGTAAGCGAGTGTGTGGGTTTTCGAAAACGGATTAGATTTAAGATTTGTCGACCGTCCCAACCTTACATGCACAACCACGATACCCCTTATGGGACGGGGCTTGTTGATTACTTTGATGGGTACTAGCAAGGAGCCCGCATTACTAGTGGCGGGAGGGTATGAGTTACTCTCTCGATATGGGGTCGTGCCTGGTAGGGCGACCATGCGCTGTCTTTACAGGCACCGGGCACACCGTTGTGTTCCTTCATGGATGGTACTATGTTGAGCGATGCTCGTGTTTTGTACATCATGAAGATACGAACCAACGAGTGGACTCTTTGTTTAGTGTCGTCAGGGGAAAGGCATTGTTCGAGTGCTTACCTCGGGTATGTAATATACCGCGAGTCGTGGATGACACGGAAGTTCCCCGAGTCTTGTGGGGAAAGTGTGCAACCTCTGCAGAGTGTAAAACTATTCGAATAGCCGTGTGCACGGTCAAGGACAGTTGGGTGGTGCTGCTTAAACTACGTCCAGTGTTTTCATAAACTTGGTGTGAGTGTGTGAATAACAAAAATGGAATACTCGAGACAAGTCGGATGACTTGACATGATGATTGAACATGAAATGTTCAGACCTTGATTATATTGATATCTGTAACCTGTTCATACGGATACTTGTATCCTCATGATGCATGCTACTTCAAGTTATTTTGATCATGTCATTGCACTCAAAATTAGCTTTCCGCAAACTTACCTACTTAGTGCCATATCATGCATTGTTATACCTTGTTCCAAAACATGGGTTGCTTGTGAGTGCATTCAAAGTACTCATTGGCTTGCCACTGGTTATTTAATTGGCCAGATATGGAAGAGCATGAATATGGTGAAGAATTTGTTGGTGATGAACATGCGAACTAGGACGCTTCCCAGTCATAATAGCTGTAGGTTAAGGCAGATGGCATGGGTCTACGCTTTTGATCAAGAATTACGCTGCTAGTTGTGTTTATTATTTGGCCTTCGTGGCCCTATCTATGTAAGACTTGACCTTCATGGTCTTTATTTGTGTAAGACACTAAGAATAGATGTAAGACTCTTGTTATTCAGCTTCTGTGTGTTCAGTGAGCATTGATCTCTGGGATCACTGTACACGTGCATTCAGTGATCACGACTTATGAGTCGGGGTCCCCACATGAATGGTACGGTAACCCTGTCTTAGAGGTCATGTTGTTGGACAACGATGAACCTACGAGCTATGGAGAACAATGGTGGGCCCGAATTCCGACAAATGGTTAGAGGCCATGAAATCCGAGATAGGATCCATGTATGAAAACAACGTGTGTACTTTGAAAGTATTACCTGAAGGGAGAAAGGCCATTCAGAATAAATGGATCTTTAAGAAGAAGACAGACGCGGATGGTAATGTCACCATCTATAAAGCTCGACTTGTGGCAAAGGGTTTTTCACAAGTTCAAGGAGTTCACTACGATGAGACTTTCTCACCCGTAGCAATGCTTAAGTCCGTCCGAATCATGTTAGCAATAGCTGCATTTTTGGATTATTAAATTGGGCAGATGGATGTCAAAACAGCGTTCCTTAACGGTTTCCTTAAGGAAGAGTTGTATATGATGCAACCAGAAGGTTTTGTCGATCCAGAGAATGCTTACAAAGTTTACAAACTCCAGTGATCCATTTATGGGCTGGTGCAAGCGTCTCGGAGTTGGAATCTTCGCTTTGATGAGGTGATCAAAGCGTTTGGATTTATACAAGTTTACGGAGAAGCTTGTATTTACAAGAAAGTGAGTGGGAGCTCTATGCATTTCTAATATTATATGTGGACGACATATTGCTGATTGGAAACAATATAGAATTTCTAGAAAGTGTGAAGGAATATTTGAACAAGAGTTTTTCAATGAAGGACCTAGGAGAATCTTCTTTCATATTAGGCATCAAGATCTATAGAGACGGATCAAGACGCTTAATAGGACATTCACAGAGCACATACCTTGATAAAGTTTTGGAGAAGTTCAAAATGGATCAATCCGAGAAGGGGTTCTTGCCTGTATTACAAGGGGTGAAGTTGAGTAAGACTCAATGCCCAGTGACTGCAGAAGATAGAGAAAAAATGAGTGTCATCCCCTATGCTTCTGCCATAGGCTCTATCATGTATGCAATGTTGTGCACAAGACCAGATGTCAGCCTTGCCATAAGTATGGTCGGAAGGTTTCAAAGTTATCCAGGAGTGGAACACTGGACGACGGTCAAGAATATCCTTAAGTACCTGAAAAGGACTAAGGAAATGTTTCTCGTTTATGGAGGTGATCAAGAGCTCGTCGTAAAGGGTTACGTCGATGCAAGCTTTGACACTGATCCGGATGACTCTAAGTCTCAAACCGGATACGTATTTATTCTCAATGGGGGAGCGGTAAGCTGGTGCAGTTCCAAGCAAAGCGTGGTAGCTGATTCTACATGCCAAGCGGAGTACATAGCTGCCTCGGAGATGGCAAAGGAAGGTGTCTGGATGAAGCAGTTCATGACAGATCTTGGAGTTGTACCCAGTGCACTGGACCCAATGACTCTGTTCTGTGACAACACTGGTGCCATTGCTCTAGCCAAGGAACCAAGGTTTCACAAGAGGACCAGACACATAAAGCGACGCTTCAATTCCATCCGCTATTACATCAAGGAGGAGGACATAAATATTTGCAAAGTACACACGGATCTGAATGTCGCAGACCCGTTGACTAAGCCTCTTCCACGAGCAAAACATGATAAACACCAGAACTGTATGGGTGTTTGATTCATTACAATCTAAGTCACATAGCGATGTCAGCTAGATTATTGACTCTAGTGCAAGTGGGAGACTGTTGGAAATATGCCCTAGAGGAAATAATAAATTAGTTATTATCATATTTCCTTGTTCATGATAAATATTTATTATCCATGCTAGAATTGTATTGATTGGAAACTCAAATACATGTGTGGGTACATAGACAACATTGTGTCCCTAGTGAGCCTCTAATATGCTAGCTCATTGATCAAAGATGGTCGAGGTTCCCTGGCCATGGACATGAGTTGCGATTTGATAACGGGATCACATCATTAGGAGAATGATGTGATGGACAAGACCCAAACTATGAACGTAGCATATGATTGTGTCAAGTTTATTGCTATTGTTTTCTGCATGTCAAGTATCTGTTCCTATGACTATGAGATCGTGCAACTCACTGACACCGGAGGAGTACCTTGTGTGTATAAAACGTCGCAACATAACTGGGTGACTATAAAGATGCTCTACAGGTATCTCCGAGGGAGTCTGTTGGGTTGGCATGGATCAAGACTGGGATTTGTTACTCCATATGACGGAGAGGTATCTCAGGGCCCACTCGGTAATACAACATCATAATGAGCTTGCAAGCAATGTGACTAAGGAGTTAGCCACGGGATCTTGTATTACAGAACGAGTAAAGAGACTTGACGGTAACGAGATTGAACTAGGTATGGAGATACCAACGATCGAATCTCGGGCAAGTAACATACCGATGAACAAAGGGAACTGCATACGGGATTGACTGAATTCTTGACATCGTGGTTCGACCGATAAAGATCTTTGTAGAATGTGTGGGAACCAATATGGGCATCCAGGTCCCGCTATTGGTTATTGACCGCAGAGGTGTCTCGGTCATGTCTGCATAGTTCTCAAACCCGTAGGGTCTGCACACTTAACGTTCGGTGACGATTGGATATTGTTGAGTTATATATGTTGGTGACCGAAAGTTGTTCGCAGTCCCGGATGAGATCCCGGACATCACGAGGAGTTCTGGAATTGTCCGGAGGTAATGATTGATATATAGGAAAGTGATATTCGGGCACCGGAATGGTTTCGGGGTCTGTCGGATTCCATCGGGAGTGCCGGAAGGAGTTTCGGGGGTCCACCGGGGAGGGCACCTGCCCCGGAGGGCCCCATGGGCTGAGAGGGAGGCGCAGTCCCTGGTGGGCTGGGCGCCCCGCCTCCCAAAGGCCCATGCGGCCGAGGGCAAAGGCTGGCCCTGGGGTGGCCGCCGCCCCCTTGCCTTGGGGGCCAAGGCAGCCCCCCCCCAGGCCACCGCGCCCAACCCTAGGGAAACCCTAGGGCGGCCGGCCCCTCCCCTTGCCCCTATATATATATGAGAGAGGGAGGAGGGCAGCCGCACCCAAGCCACGACACAGCCCTCTCTCCCTCGCTCTAGATTGCTTTCTCCTCTAGATCGGTTCGGCAGTGCTTGGCGAAGCCTTGCCGGATCAGCTCCACCCCCACCGCCACCACGCCGTCGTGCTGTCAGAGAACTCATCTACCTCTCCTCCCTTGCTTGTTGGATCAAGGAGGCGGAGAACGTCATCGAGATGTACGTGTGTTGAAGGCGGAGGTGCCGTCCGTTCGGCACTTGATCGGGAGTTCGCGGGACGGATCATGATTGGATCGCGAAGACGTTCGACTACATCAATCGCGTTTCTTAATGCTTCTGCTTAGCAATCTACAAGGGTATGTAGATGCAATATCTCCTCTCGTAGATGGTCATCTCCTAGATTGATCTTGGCGAAGCATAGGAATTTTTTTGTTTCCCATGCAACGTTCCCAAACACAACGGGTGACACAGTCCAACGCGGCCCCACTCGCCAACAGTTAACGGTCAAACCATTGACCCGACGGCATCCTAAGTTGTGACCATTTCTGAGGGTTTCGGACAAGGGAGTGGGGAAAAGTGAGCAAAAGTTAACAGCATGATGAATGAGTGCAACTAAGGAACCAGGGGCACAAGAATAGAAAACCCTTAAATAAATGCTTTGTAGATTCCAGCTTAGTCCATATGCACACTTGCACTATCATTATTTTCACATCATTCGACCGTGCAAGTGAAAATCAACAATGACGGTATTTGATGAAGTGATTGCGATAAAGAAAGCTGGTATGAACTCTTTTTTTCTGTTTTTGTAAATATGTTTAGCTCCGTTGCTCTTGATTCAATATATTAGGAGTAATCTTGTTCGTGATGACAATTAGAGATTATAGTTGCTCATGCCATGCTTAAATATCTAGGAGTGGATAATGATTTATCTTGTGTGTCAACATGCATTAAATGGGTTGTGATGTAGTATGTTAGCATGGTATCCTCCTCTGAGTAATTCGAGTAGCTTGACTTGGCACATGTGCAAATATGTAGTTGAATCAAATCCAATGCAGCCTTCATGATATTTATGTTCAGAGTGTTTATATCCTACTCGTGCTAATATTCAATGTTAAATAGCCACAATGCATGATTATGACAGTTAGCGCTCTCCAGCTGGTCGCTTCCTCGTCTATTTGCTAGCCTTCATGTGTACTAAGAGAGAATGCAGCTTGTGTAACCAAAATTCTTAAACCAAAGTTGTTCCACTTGAGTCCACTATATTTGCCAATATGTGGTATTACCCTGCCGTTCCAAGTAAATTTGCATGTGCCACCTCAAATCATTCAAATAAATATCTGTTTTATGTGCTCGTACTGCTCATGGAGCGATGGGGCGGTCAGTATATTCCATGCTAAGCTGGTTATTCTCACGACGGTGTTTATTCACTTATCATTGCACGAGAGAGGTTGGTAAAAAGGATGCCCAGTCCTGCATAATCAAAAATAAATTAAACAAACTCCCTTGGAAAGATGAAGTGTTGGAGGGCACCCATGGATTCAGTCAGCCACGGCTCGTGTATGTATGGTGGTTGGGAGTAAACTTTACAATTCTGTTTGGGAACCATATATAATGTGTTTAGCATAGAAGATAGCGAAATCCTTTGTCGTGACGTTGATAGGAAATGCACACCACCCAAAATAATACTTCCATCTCTGCTTAAAACCATGAGCTCTGGCACCTCTGGAAATCGATGCTTCCCTCTACGAAGGGCCTTTCTATTTACTTTCATGTTATTTACTTTTATTACCGAGTCATCATCTTCTTATCAAAAGCACTAGTCCTGAGAGCGCTATTGTCATTTTTATTCACTGAGTCTAGTTAATGTTGGATGTTAGCATGACTGAATCTCTTCTACGCTGAATTAAAATGTTTAGTCGATGCTTGAACCAAAGAGGTGATCTGCATTTATGATTTGCGGTCTTAGAAAGGGCTAGCGAGATACCATGTTGTCATATTATATCATTATTGTTTTGACAAATTGTTGGCATCTAAGATATCTTATTTTTGCCCGCTAGTTGGTTATGTTATTGTCATGAGTAATGTGAGACCTAATTGTTATCATTGACATGGTTAATTAGTTCATGATCTTTGCTGAAAACTTGACATTGAGTTAAGTATAATGAACAAAATAGTTTGTAAAAGTTTTCTTTATCACTTTCAGTTTGTCAACAGAATTGCTTGAGGACAAGCGATGAGTTAAGCTTGGGGGAGTTGATATGTCTCCAACTTATGTACTTTTCCAAACACTTTTGCTCTTGTTTTGGACTCTAATTTGCATGATTTGAATGAAACTAACCCAGACTGACAATGTTTTCAGCAGAACTACCATGGTGTTGTTTTTGTCTAGAATAAAAGTTCTCGGAATTGAATGAAACTTTTTGGAAAAAATTTCTGGAATATATAGAAACTATTGGAGCGAAGAGTTACCGGAGGGGGGGCACCAGTTGCCCACAAGGCAGCTGGGGGCGGCCACCCCCTAGGCGTGCCGACCTGCCTTGTGGGGCCCCCGAGTCTTCGCCGGCCCTAATTCCAAGCCTATACATTCATATTATCCGAGAAAAAAGTAAAAGATAAGTTTTCATCACGATCTACGAGACGAAGCCGCCACCACCTCCTGTTCTTCCTCGGGAGGGTTGATCCGGAGTCCGTTTGGGGCTCAGGAGAGTGGAATTCGTCGCCATCGTCATCACCAACTCTTCTCCATCACAAATTCCATGATGCTCGCCACCGAGAGTGAGTAATTCCTTTGTAGGCATGCTGGATGGTGATGGGATCGGATGAGATTTATCATGTAATCATGTTATTTTGATAGGGCTTGATCCCTAGTATCCACTATGTTCTGAGATTGATGTTGCTATGACTTTGCTATGCTTAATGCTTTTCAGTAGGGCCCAAGTGCCATGATTTCAGATCTGAACCTATTATGTTTCCATGAATATGAGAGTGTTTTTGATCCTATCTTGCAAGTTTTATGCACCTACTATGTGTTATGATCCGCATACCCCAAGGTGACAATAATTGAGATTCTTTTCGGTTATGACCGTAGTTTGAGGAGTTCATGTATTCACCGTGTGTTAATGCTTTGTTCCGGTTCTCTATTAAAAGAAGGCCTTAATATCCCTTAGTTTCCATATGGACCCCGCTGCCACGGGAGGGTAGGACAAAAGATGTCATGCAAGTTCTTATTATAAGCACGTATGACTATATACAGAATACATGCCTACATTATATTGATGAATCGGAACTAGTTCTGTGTTGCTCTAGTGTGTAACTGTTATATGATGAATGTCATCCATATCAATCCATCACTTATCCATGGCCTATGCTTTTCGCTTATTGGTTTCCGTTAAGTTACTTTTGTTACTATTGCTATTACAATCAATACATATTTGCTTCTCTTACTATTTCTATTGCTTTTCTTACTGTGATACTGAAATTCCAGGTGTGGTTGAATTGACAACTCAACTGCTAAGACCAATAAATATTCTTTGGCTCCCCTTGTATCGAATCAATAAATTTGGGTGAAATAATACCCTCAAAGACTATTGCGATCCCCTATACTTGTTGGTTATCACCAACCGGGGTCGAGAACGGGGAATCGGCTTCGACTAACTGACTAGAGAGCTCGCACCGCCTCCAACACCAGCCCACAAC
Source organism: Elymus sibiricus (assembly GCA_039707655.1). Taxonomy (NCBI): domain Eukaryota; kingdom Viridiplantae; phylum Streptophyta; class Magnoliopsida; order Poales; family Poaceae; genus Elymus; species Elymus sibiricus. Next base: position 131,275,059 of record CM077667.1, read on the forward strand.
CTCCAGGGAGCGGCGCTACTTGTAGACCAACTGCAAACTAAGCCAGGAGATTCTAAACTCCTAGCCGACCTCACCCACGTGCTACACAGGACGGTGGATCTCCAGGACAACATCTCGCGATCAAGGGACAAGCTGGCAGGTACCAAAAGCATTTTGTCCGCCGCCAACCACCCGACTCGCGAGCAGCGACCACTACTGGGAAAGGGCTTATAGGTGCACTCAAATGAGTGGCGGGCGCGGCGGGGCACCCGCCACAACTATTTTGGGAAGCAAGCAATGGTGGGTGCTTAGAAGAGCTCACCAATACTAAACATGTTATAGTAGCGGGCACATTTTAGGATCCGTCACAGGTATAAGCTTTCTAATATCTTCAGGAGTGAAAAGCAGCAATGGCAAGAACACAATTATGTACGCCACTGCTTCAACGCCACACAGTGGCGGGCGCTTCTGAACTACCGCCACAACTATCTTTGGGTTCACACGTGCCAATCGGTTTCAAATTTATCAGAGTCTACAATGGCAGGTCCTCTTCGGCGCCCGCCACTGCTATACATAACCTTATCCACTGCATCCACCACCCGCATCCAACAGTCAGATCCAATCGGACACATCTATTTCTACCCCTGTCTCTCTCTTCGCCGCTATCACCAGCGTCATGGCGTTGTCCGTCGTGACCGGCGAGATCGCCGCCTGCCATCTCGAACGCCCTTGCGAACCCAATCTTCCCCGTTGCCCGTGCCGTCCGTCACCACCTTGAAGTTCGCCAACATCACCATGCTACTCTACCTCCAACTACTTCCCCATCACTGTCACTCTTGCCTTCCTCCACATCCAACGTTGCCCGCGTCTCCGTCGAACTCGCCGTCCGCCTACGCCTCCGCCATCGTCCTCGGCCTAGTCCTACCCGCCATCCAACTCTTGCTCAGTAAGCACACCTCCCTTCTCTCTGTACATGCTCGATTTAGGTTGTTCTCATTGTTGTACTTGTACATCTGCAACATTTTGTTAGTGTAGTTAAAATTGCAGGTATTCACTAAATATTTTGTTAGTGTACTTGTACATTTGCAACATTTTGTTAGTGGAACTCCCAAAGCTGAGATTCTAGGTCCGCCATTGTTCAATATTTTTTTCATGATGAAGGTATTCATAAGGAGTGCCAGTGTTTTCGTGAAACATGGATTATGTTTTGTTTTGCTTAATTTTTGGCACTCAATTTGGCCAATATCTATCAAAGGCCGTGTCGATTTTTTCCGTAAATTTATTACTTTTTTATGTACAAGCTACTTAATTGTATTTTTCTTCAGGTGGACAATACTCACTCTTAATCCAGAAAGTGAGATGAGAGTTGACGGACACCGACTGTTGTCGTCCTTCTTCTTCTCTTCCTCATAAACTTTGGTATGGTAGGAGGAGAAGATGAAGGACGACCATCACCAACAGTCGTAAATACAATGAATGAGTGTACACAATATATACAACCACTTGAGAGATGAACCGACTGTTGTCGTAGGGGGTTGTTCCTCTCCCTCTTCTTCCTCTAAGACCTTGGAAAGCAGGAGGAGAGGGGGAAGAATGATCATCACTAACGGTCGAAGTACCCAACATAAGAGCAAGAAATGTCTACCCGCAGAACAAATGTGAAGTGTTGTCATAAGAGTTTTATCTTTTTTACTGTCATAAATCTGCTTTCATAAAAATGTCTTTTATTTAAATGTTAACTTGTTTAATGCAATTTACATGGAGAAGCCGAGATGCCTCGTTAGGACTCCTACACCTGTAGATGGAACTCCTATTGCTGTAGACATTGTCACGAGGGTAGCTCAATACATGGAGATCATGCTTGCCTATGTTGAGAGTGCTCGAGCAGCCACCGATAGTGCTCAGGCATACGTCAAGAGTGCTGCATCATATGCTCAGAGCGCGAGAACAACCGCCAAGAGCACTAGAGCAGCAATCGAGAGTGCGTGAGCAGCCGTCAAGAGTGCCTGAGTAGCCATCAAAGATGCAAGGACCTCCCAAGCCGAGATCACGAAGATGATGGAAGGCGAGGAGAAGTCATGATGGATCTGAACTTTTAGTTCTAAACTACTAGTGCACGACCTTTATGTGATATATATGATCTATGCGTGTGAACTGCACCCGGGGATGCTACATCAAGGTTCATCTCGCTCACGTCAAGTATTGCACCAATATGCTTTGGGCAGGAAGTGATATCCCACTAGTTCCCCAACCCTTCATCGTCCGCGGCATCGAGAAATATTCAAATGACACAAAATTAGAGCACTTGTTGAATGACTAACCGACGGCTGTCGAAATGGCAAACGGGGATATAGACAACACCCTTAGGTACATACCACTATGCCTAATAGGACACGCATGCTCCTGGCTAAGCGGGCTCCCTCCCAATTCCATCCATAACTGGGCGGATTTTGACCATGTTTTCCTCATCAACTTCGATGGAACCTACCACCAAGCAGAGTGTGGAGCCGACCTCCACAACATCATCCAGTAGGATAAGGAGTCGGTCCGCGACTATGTCACGCGCTGGCTCAAGAAGAAGAACACGTTATCCAGCATCTCAGATGAGACAACCATCGAGGCATTCATCAACGATGCACGAGACCCCCTTTACCGGCACAAGCTCGACAAGAAGCGGGTAGAGGGCAAGCTCACGTCCCTGGCCATGCATATGAAGGTGACTAATGACTTCACCACGGGCGAAGAGACAGCTCGAGCAGGGCGCAAGCCTATGACAGGGACACAGACCACCGACCTCACGGGGCCAGAAGCCCCCAAAAGCCACAGCTCCAAGAACAAAGAAGACCATAAGCGCAAATAGGAGCAAGATTCCGAGCTTGTCATAGCGGCCAACGAAATAGACGAGGCCGGCGCAAAAAATCATCGGTGGAATGGCAAGCCCGTATGCAACCCACGCACATTCGAAGAGATAATGAATGGACCTTTCATCTATCATTTATATGGAAACCATAGGGCTCAGCACTCGACACGAGACTATGGGCTCAACGAGCAGCTCCTCCGTGAGAAGGGCAACTGAAGACTCACAAGTATAGGGCATCAATCGTAGTCCTTTCGATAAGTAAGAGTGTCGAACGCAACAAGGAGCAGAAGGAAATGATAAGCGGTTTTCACCAAGGTATTCTATGCAAGTACTGAAAGTAGTAGTAACGTGTAGTTAGGTAGTAGGATAATTCATAGCAAGTGATAAGTAACAATAGTAACAAGGTGCAGAAAGGTAGCTGATACGTCTCCAACGTATCTATAATTTTTTATTGTTCCATGTTGATATATTATCATTCTAGGATACTTTTTGGGTCATTATTTACCAATTTATAATATTTTTGAGCACTAACCTACTGACCCAGTGCCCAGTGCCAGTTGCTATTTTCTGCATGTTTTTTGCTTTTCAGGTTTACAGTACCAAACGAAGTCCAATTGCCACGAATTTTTTTGATGATTTTTTCTGGACTATATGAAGACCTAGAAGCTTCGGAAGGAAGCCAGGAGGTGCACGAGGGACCCAACACACATTAGGGCGCGCCCTGGGGGGGCGCACCCTGATATGTGGTGCCCCCCTCAGCCGCCTCCCGACGTCCCTCTTCGGCCTATAAATTCTCTAATATCCTAAAAACCCTGGAGGCAGTCCCGAAACCCTTTTTCCGCCGCCGCAAGTCTCTCTTCAGCCGCGAGGCCATCTGGAGCTCCGTTCCGGCACCCTGCCAGAGGGGGGATCGATCACGGAAGTCCTCTTCATCAACCTTGTTGCCCTCATGATGATGTGTGAGTAGTTCACCACAGACCTACGGGTCCATAGCTAGTACCTAGATGGCAATCTCTCTCTCTCTCTTATGATCTTTAATACAATGGTCATCACATCTTCGCTTTGATCTATCCGATGTAATCATATTGTGCGGTGTGTTTGTTGGGATCCAATGAATTGTGGGTTTATGTTCAGATTATTCATGAAAAGTATTTGAGAAGCCTCTGAATTATATTATCTCTTAAGTGCATGATCATTATAGCTTCGTAATGCTCTCCGATCTATTGACGTGCTTTGGCCAAGTAGATTGATAGTTCATCGGTGGGAGTGGTGCGTTGTGGTAGGTTCAACCTAGCAAGTTTTTATATCCCAGTGACAAAGTAGGGGACAAGATGCGTATTTGTGTTGTTGCTACTAATGATAAAACGATGGGGGTTCATTCATATTGTTTGAGTTTACTTTGTCTACATCATGTCATCGTTCTCCAAACATTACTCTATTTAACTTAATACTCTAGATGCATGCTTGATAGCGGTCGATGAGTGGAGTAATAGTAATAGGTGCAGGCAGGAGTCGGCCTATTTTCTTATGGACGTGATGCCTATATACACATGATCATTGCCGTGAAAATTGCATAACTATCCGCTTTTCTATCAATTGCCCAACAGTAATTTGTTTACCCACCGTATGCTGCCTACATGAGAGATGCCGCTAGGGAACACTATGGCCCCGGGTCTATTCACTTATATATTTGCAAACGCTGTTATTACCTCTCAGCCTTTATTTACTTTTTATTTATTTTGCTTTTATCAATAATTATCTACACAACTCATTTGCTTGCAAATAACGATATTAAAGGGATTGACAACCCTCTTGCCCGCGTTGGGTGCAAGTCGTTTGTTCATTTGTGTGCAGCCGCCGAAGACAGTTGAGGATTGATATTCTTATTGGTTCGATAAACCTTGGTTTCATAACTGAGGGAAATACTTATCCCCTTTGTGCTGCAATTACCCATTCCTCTTCACGGGAAAACCAACGCAGATCACAAGTATTAGTAGCCCAATCCTTATTATGCAAAGGACAGGACAAAAGTGTTTCTTATAGTGAGCAAGTGTTCTCGAGGACACGTGGGAATTTTGTCTAGTCATGCCTATCTTATTTTAGTTGATTCATGTTCACTACTTTGATAAATAGTAATGTGGGTGGATTGGTGCTAAGGTGTTGTTCTTACTTGAACAAACAACCTACTTATGATTACCCCCTTTCGGAAGCATCCGCAACTACGAACGAAAAATTAAGATTATCTAACCATAGCATATGGATCCAAATCAGCACCTTACATAATAGCACATAAACTAGGGTTTAAGCTTATGTCACTCTCGCAAGCCATCATCTACTTCTTATTCCACAATTCTTTCCTCTAGGCCCAAATATGGTGAAGTGTCATGTAGTCGACGTTCACACGACACCACTAGAGGAAACACAATATACATGTCATCAAAATATTGAATGAATACCAACTTCACATGATAATTTATAACAAGACTTCTCCCACGTCTTCAAGAACAAAAGTAACTACTCACAAATCACGTTCATGTTCAAGATCAGAGGGGTGTTGAATATGCTTAAGGATCTGAATATATAATAATCTTCCACACGGTAAACCAACTAGCATCAACTACAAGATGTAATCAACAGTACTAGCAACCCACAAGTACCAATCTGAGGTTTAGGGAAAAAGATTGAATACAAGAGATGAAATAGGGTTTGAAATGAGATGGTTCTGGTGAAGATGTTGATGGAGATGAGTCCTCCCACGATGGAGGGAGCAATGGTGATGACGAAGGTTTCGATTTCCCCCTCCCGGAGGGGAGTAACCCCGGCAAAATCGCTCCGTCGGAGCAAAAGTGCTCCTGCCTAGGTTCCGCCTCGAGATGGCGATGCTTCATCCCTAAAGTGATCTCTTGATTTTTATTCTAGGGCAAAGGGCACTATATAGGAGAAGGGAGGCCCGGGAGGGCTGCTTGTGGCCCACTAGCAGGTCCCCTCCCGATGATTCTTCTTCTAGTATTGTTTTATTAATGCCAAAATAATTCTTCGTAAATTTTCAGGTCATTTGGAGCTCCAAAGAATATCCATCTCTGTTGTAGCTTTTCAGGTCTAGAATTCCAGCTGCTGACACTTTCCCTCTTCATATAAATCTTGCATAATAAGAGAGAAAAGGCATTAGAATTACATTATAAAGTGGAATAATGACCTAAACCATTATAAATTACAATAGGAAAAAATGATGCAAAATGCACGTATCAACTCCCCCAAGCTTAGACCTCGCTTGTCCTCAAGCGAATACCGAACTCGATTATCATGACCACATGTTTAGAGAGAGAGGGAGAGAAGACGGTAAAATAAAATATGGACATAGCAACATCATGATTGTCACTATAACAACAAGTAATCATCATAGAACTTATCATATCAAAGTAATAATTCATCCACAACTTCAATAGTATAAGTAATAAACTTTCTTGAAAACTAACAAACTATGTTCTCAGTCATCAAAGCAATTACAATTCATAAATTTTACGGGAAGAGTCTATGTAAGAGCTTTTGGTTAAGCACATTTGTAAGAGCACATTTCTCCATGTGTGGTTTTGGTAATTGATGACACCCCTATGGACTAATGGTTGGCTTGAGTTATATTCGAAGGATTTGTCCGTAGGTACTTCTTGAAGTCCATCTGTTGGTTTCAAGGAGTTTATATGGTGACCAAGGTGGTATTCAAGGTGTTATCCAAAGATTGGTCATGTAAGAGTTGAGCTTACTGCAAGCATGTCTTGAAGAAGAAGACTGTGTGAGCATTCATGTTTACCTTCAAGACATCATATTTATGAAGAGAGAAGATAAGATACAAGGTTGATCAAGACTAAGTCAAAGAGTGAACCAAGTTGATCAACACACAAAGCGTACAAGATATACCGAGAAGGATCACGTGATCCCATGGTATGGTAAGCATTGTCCATTACGCTTTGTGTACTAACCCATGGTCTACGTGAGTGTTCTTTGTAGGGTTAGGTATATTTCCATTGGATTGCATCAAGAGGAAGATCCCATACAACCCATAGAAGATGACATCAAGTGGTGATCGTCATCAAGGTTGCGGTGTGCAAGTTCAAGTGAAGCAACACGAAGAAATCATGCTTGTAGCTTGCCGTCCATTGTGGTGACAATGGACTTGTGAAGGTGTGCCGAAGGGTGACTCACCCATAGTGGAGTATGGGGGAGCAATCAACTAGCCTTCATCGAGCCAACGCAATCAAGAAAGGTGGTCCATCTTGAGAAGGACAAGATCGTCATCATCTAGCTCAAGTGGACTATGCGCAAGGCAAAGGTTTGACCTTGATAGGGTTTTCTATTTTACCGGTCTCATGGTGGTAGTTGGGAGACCGGGTTATAGGATCAATTGCCGTACTATCAAGGGGGGCTCTCAAGTGAGTAGCTTGATCGTATCGTTCGTTGAGAGCTCAAACCATTGCATTCTTGGCATCATCATCTTTCTTGGTTCTTGGTTGGCTTTTCTCTATGTGGGTTCTTGAGCTTATGGTCAGCTTCATGACAACTCAAGTTCATCGAAAACGGAGTCCATATGCATCTTCTATGATGTTTTCGATGTTGGAGTTTTTGCCGGTTCTTCATTGATAGAGGTTTCACATCTCTATATCATTGGCATTTTCATACTGCCTCTTCTTACTGCCTATTGGATAGCTCTTGTCGTCCTGAATCCAACAAGCTTGAGTTTGCTCAATTCGGAGCTCATATGCAGAAGTTATGGCAGTTCTGGTTTTACTGTATCCTTCCGTTTTCCTAGCTGAGTAGTTGAAGGCAGCAAGGTGTTGCGGTACAGTGGCTAGCGGTAGTACCGCTCCTTGGGGCGGTAGTACCGCTCCTCGGAGCGGTAGTACCGCAAGGTGCCAGCGGTAGTACCGCTCCTCGGAGCGGTAGTACCGCTGTCTCCAGCACCTGTAGCGTACACCTACAGTAGTTGCACGGAAGTAATTTTTTACTTCCGCCCCTCGGGCGGTAGTACCACAAATTACTTCCGGTACTACCGTGCCGGATATTTTCTCGAAGCTAGCTCCAGCGGATGTAGCCCGGAAGTAATTTTTTACATCCGTGGACGCGCGGTAGTACCGCTGCCTCAAGGTGTCTTCTGCCGTGTGCTGCACCTGAGTGGCCGTTGAATACTACCCCCGCGGTAGTACCGCGAGGGCAGGCGGTAGTACCGTTCCGGCAGTACTACCGGCCTATTGCCTCGTTGCAGTAGTGTTTCATATGGCTACTACCGCCCTAGCGGTAGTACCGCTCTGTGCGGGCTGTGAGGATAACGGTTGGATTTTTCCCCACCTATAAAAGGGGGTCTTCTTCCCCATTGAACCTTATCTCTTTAGCTCGTGTTCTTCCCCCATTGTTGACCTTCTTCGAGCTTGCTAACTCTCAATCCCTCCAATGATTCTTGCTAGTTCTTGAGGGAAAAGAGAGAGGAGATCTAGATCCACATTTCCACCAATCACTTTCTCCTCTAAGTGAGGAGAACCCCTTGGATCTAGATCTTGGAGTTCTTCGTGTTCTTCTTTGTTCATCCTCTCATTTTTCTCCCTAGCATTAGTTGCTTTGGTGGGATTTGGGAGAGAAGGACTTGGGCACTCCGTGTGCCCTTGCCATTGCATTTGGTGCATAGGTTTGAGTTCTCCACGGTGATACGTGGAAGTGAAGTTTGAGAAGCTTATTACTCTTGGGTGTTTGAGCACCCTTGAGCTTGTTCCTCTTGGGTGCCTTGGCGCCCTAGACGGTTGGTGGTGCCTCAGAGCTCAATCATTGTGGTGCAAAGCTCCGGGCAAGCTTCGGGGGTCTCCAATTAGGTTGTGGAGATTGCCCCGATCATTTGAGGTCACCTCGGAGCCACAATCCATTGTGGTGAAGCTTCGTGGTGTTGTTGGGAGCCTCCAATTAAGTTGTGGAGTTTACCCCAACCTTGTTTGTACGGGTTCGGTGACCGCCCTCAAGGTTCCCTTAGTGGAATCACGGCATCTTGCATTGTGCGACGGCGTGAGGAGATTACGGTGGCCCTAGTGGCTTCTTGGGGAGCATTGTGCCTCCACACCGCTCCGAACGGAGATTAGCATCCGCAAGGGTGTGAACTTCGGGATACATCATCGTCTCCACGTGCCTCGGTTATCTCTTACCCGAGCCCTTTACTTGTGCACTTTACTTTGTGATAGCCATATTGTTTCTTGCTATATATCTTGCTATCACTTAGTTGTTTATCTTGCTTAGCATAAGTTGTTGGTGCACATAGGTGAGCCTAGTTGTAGGTTTTGTGCTTGACATATTAAACGTTAGTTTTATTCCGCATTTGTTCAAGCCTAAACCGTAATTATTTTAAAGAGCCTATTCACCCCCACCTCTAGGCGACATCCACGTCCCTTTCAACATTCCACATATTCATCCATCATTTAGTCTTCCATGATTGCTGAAACTCAAAGCTTATTTTTTGAACAAAGAATCTCAATCAAACACAGAGGAAGATAGGGGTTTGATACGTCTCCAACGTATCGATAATTTATGAAGTATTCATGCCATATTTGCCTATGTTTACAATACTTTTATATGGTTTTGATGCACTTTATATGTGTCGGTGTACTAAGAAACGGGGTCCTTATCACCCTAACTTGTGCACCAGACGCTGTAGCCTCCAGCCCGGCAAGATTTTGTCAGGCATAAACATTCCTCCAACTACAACGAGCAAAGACCAAGTAAGCCCGGCAAGACGCCTTGCTAGGGGCTCAAGGACGCACGCGCCTGCCAAGGACTCCACCCGCCAAGGCCTGAAGAGGCTTGAGACTGCGTCGGTAATTCCCCAAAGAGGAAGGGATGATGCATCACAGTGACGGTAAGTATTTCCCTCAGTTATGAAACCAAGGTTATTGAACCAGTAGGGTGTTCACCACCACCCATAAGCAGCACCTGCACACAAATAACAAATACTTGCAACCCGACACGAAAGAGAGGTTGTCAATCTCTCTACGGTAAAAAGATAGATTAGGTAGTGATAGATAGGAGAGATAGATCTCTCAAGAACACAAAATAAAAAGGGCAAATAAAAAGTGCAGCAATACATTTTTGGGTTTTTGGTTTTGTAGATCTGAAAACCAAGAGGCAAAAAGATAGATCGAAAAGCAATATGTTGGAAAAGTAGACCCGGGGGCCGTAGGATTCACTAGTGGCTTCTCTCATGAGTATAGCGCACGGTGGGTGAACAAATTACTGTTGGGCAATTGATTGAAAATCGAATAGTCATGACGATATCCAATGCAATGATCATTTTATAGGCATCATGTCCAAGATAAGTAGACCGACTCCTGCCTGCATCTACCACTATTACTCCACACATCGAACGCTATCCAGCATGCATCTAGTGTATTCAGTTCATGGAAAAACGTAGTAATGCAATAAGAATGATGACATGATGTAGACAAGATCTATTCATGTAGGAATAGACCCCATCTTGTTATCCTTAATGGCAACGATACATGCATGCCTTGCTGCCCCTTCTGTCATCGGGAAAGGACACCGCAAGATCGAACCCATCACAAAGCACCTCTTCCCATGGCAAGAAAAATCGATCTAGTCGGCATAACTAAACCAAAGATTCGAAGAATAAATACGAGGCTATAAGCAATTATGCATATAAGAGATCAAAGAAGACTCAAATAATATTCATGGATAGAAACTGATCATGAACTCAAAATTCATCGGATCCCAACAAACACACCGCAAAAGTTTACATCAAATAGATCTCCAAGAGACCATTGTATTGAGAATCATAAGAGAGAGAGAGAGAGAGGAAGCCATCTAGCTACTGCCTACAGACCCGTAGGTCTATGGTGGACTACTCACGCATCATCGGAGAGGCACCTATGAAGAAGATGAACCCCTCAGTGATGGTGTTTAGATTGGATCTCGAGCTTCTGGAACTTGCGGTGGCTCAAATTGTGTTTCGTCGACTCCCCTAGGGTTTTCCAAATATTTGAGAATTTATAGGCATCAGAGGCGGTGCAGAGGGGCCCCGTGGAGGGCACAACCCATGGCGCGCCGGAGGCCCCCCTGCGCGCCCTGGTGGGTCGTGCTCTCCACAGCCCATCTTCCTGGCTCTTCTTTGGCCCACTGGGTGTCTTCTGGTCCAGAAAAAATCTCCAAAAAGTTTCATCGCGATTGGACTCCATTTGGTACTGATATTCTGCAAAGTAAAAAACAAGCAAAAACAGCAACTGGCACTTTGGCAGTATGTCAATAGGTTAGTCCCAAAAAATTATATAAAGTTGTTATAAAATGATTGTAAAACATCCAAGAATGATAATATAACAGCATGGAATAAGCAAAAATTATAGATACGTTGGAGACGTATCAGCATCCCCATGCTTATTTCCTACTCGTCCTCGAGTAGGTAAATGATAAAAACAGAATTTTTGATGTGGAATGCTGCCTAACATGTTCATCTCATATTCTTTTCTTTTGTATAGCATGGACATTTGGACTTTTAGATGATTCAAAGCAATAGTCTAGTTTTAACATAATGACTTCAATACTCAAGCATGCCAACAAGCAACCATGTCTTTCAAAATATCAACACTAAAGAAAGTTATCCCTAGCCCATCATGCTCAATCATTGATCCATTCATGAAACACACTCAAATATTAGCTATGCCCAATGCTCAAGTACGATCATAGTGCCCCCTAGTTGGTGCTTTATAAGAGAAGATGGAGACTCAAAATAAAAATAAAAATTGCATAAAGTAAATAGATAGGCCCTTCGCAGAGGGAAGTAGGGATTTGTAGAGGTGCAAGGGCTCAAAGTTTTAAATTAAGAGAGAAAAATATTTTGGGTGGCATGCTTTTCCTGTCAACAAAAATGACAAAGTAGCTCACAATACTTTCCATGCTAGATATATCATAGGCGGTTCCCAAACAGAAAATAAAGTTTATTCCTTTTTCCACCAAACTTTCACTTTCCATGGCGGGTCGTATCCACGGTTGCCTTCCATACCAACACTTTCCAAGGAATTTATTATTTGACAACATAAAGTAAATTTTTTTTTCGTCTTTTTCATTTCGGGAATGGGCATCCCTATTACCGCCGTACTCTCGTGCAATGACAAGTGAATAAACACTCATCTTGAGAATAACACATCTAGCATGGAAAAATATTGGACACTCCCTACCGTTTCATGAGCGGTACGAGCACACAAAAGAGAAAATTTAGTTTGAAAATTTAGAGATGGCACATGCAAATTTGCTTGGAACGACATGGAAATACCGCATATAGGTAGGTATGGTGAACACATAAGGCAAAACTTGGTTTAAGGGTTTTGGATGCACAAGTAGTATTTCTACTTAGTACAAATGGAGGCCAGCAAATAGATTGAGAAGCAACCAAACCAAGAAACGAAAATTCACATAAGCGAGCATTGAGCATAACTAACACCGAATAATGCACTATATGTAGGATGTAATTTCATTGCATAACTATTGACTTTCATGCATGCATAGGGAGTCACAAACCTTAACACCAATATTCCTACTAAAGCATAATTACTCACCAACATGACTCACATATTACTATCATCATGTTTCAAAACTATTACAAAGAATCAAGTTTAATTTGTCCAATGATCTTTATGAAAGTTTTTATTATATCCTCCTTGGATATCTATCACTTTGGGACTATTTTCATATATTGCCATTGCTTTTTGACAAGCTCAAACAAATTTAAGTGAAGCACATGAGCATAAAGGTTTCATCTCTCAAAAGGGTATAAGTGAAGCATGAGAGGATTTCTTCAAAATTTACTAGCTCTCAAAATAATCTAAGTGAAGAATGAGAGTATTTCTACAAAAATTTCCAAGCACACCGTGCTCAAAAAGATATAAGTGAAGCACTAGAGCAATTCTATAGCTCAAAAAGTTTAAGTGAAGCACATAGAGCAACTCTAACAAATCATAGCATAATTTTGGCTCTCCCAAATAGGTGTGTCCAGCAAGGATACAAGTGACAACCTAACAAGCAAAGCAAGCAAAGACTCAAATGATACAAGATGCTCCAAGCAAAACTCATGACATGTGACGAATAAAAATATAGCTCCAAGTAAAATTCCGATGGTTGTTAGAAGAAAGAGGGGATGCCACTCGGGGGCATCCCCAAGCTTAGTTGCTTGTTCCTCTTTGGATATATCTTGGGGGTGCTGTAGCATCCCCAAGCTTAGGATCTTTTCACTCGTTATTCCTACATCCATCGTGATCTCACCCAAAACTTGAAAACTTCAATCACACAAAACTCAACAAAATCTTCGTGAGATCCGTTAGTATAATAAAGCAAATCACTACTTTAGGTGCTGTTGCAAACCCATTCATATTTTATTGTTGCATTATACCTACTGTATTGTAACTTTACCATGGCTCATACCCTTCAATATAACCCATAGATTCATCAAAACAAGCACACAATACAACGAAAACAGAATCTGTCCTAAACAGAACAGTCTGTAGTAATATGTACTATAACTATACTTATGTAACTCTAAAAATTCTGAAAAATTAGGACAACGTGAATAATTTGTATAGAAACACTGTGTTAAAGTTTCAGCTCAAGATCACATTCCAGTAAAAAATTAAAATTCATATACTGGATGCAAAGTTTCTCTTTCAGATTCAGCATCGCTTCTACTCATCTTATGAATCATCCTAAAGGCTCTACTTGGCACAAACACTAAATAAACCATAAAAACACAATCATAACAGAGGCATAATTGTGTCAACACTCAAAAAAATAGAGGAAAAAGAAAAAAATTATTTATTCATTGGGTTGCCTCCCAACAAATGCTATCGTTTTACGCCCCTAGCTAGGCATAACACATAGATTCAAGTATTCTCATCTTTGGTTTTGGCTACTTTTGTGAGGGCTTTCTCGAATCCGGGGGGCTCTTTACACTTCCCCAAATTTTCAGGAGAAGAGACTATCTTGAGATCCAAAATATCCAAACGCTTGTTGCAAAGAGTAATCAAAGTATTCAAGCGATTGAGGTTCCCACTAATATGTTTGAGAGGTTCATTATATTTTTGCATCTCGACCAAGCGCTTATGCAAGTCACCCAATTTGTCAAGAATTTGAACCCCCTGTTGTGTAAAAGAAGGTCCCTTTTTAATGGAGGAATCCCCAATATCCCTTCCAAAATTTCATAAGCGGTGTTTGCATCAAGCTCAATAAAATTCCCTTTAGCGGCAAAATCCAAGAGTTCTCTATGATGCAAAGCTAATCCTATGTAAAAAATTCTAAGCAAAATTTTTGTGTCTCCTTTTAGATTGGAAATACGATAGGATTCCATTAGCCTATACCAGGCATCTTTCAAATTTCCCCCTTTTTTTGTTTGAAGTATAGAACTTCAAAATCTGGTGACAAAGGGGGAGTAGTAACGCTAGTCATGGCAACAAGATAGGCAAACAAGAGGTCTGACGAGAAAAAGGCAAAGGAAAAAGAGGGCAAATAAAACAGCAAATTGGTGAAGTGGGGGAGAGGAAAACGAGAGGCAAATGGCAAATAATGTAATTGCAAGGAGATGAGATTTGTGATTAGGAACCTAGTAGATGATGATGGAGTCTCCTCGGCGCCTGAGATAGGCACGTAGAAGAGACCGCTTCCTCCCCGGCAACAGCGCCAGAAATTCCTTTTGACGGCTTAAGACTGCGTCGGTATTTCCCCAAAGAGGAAGGGATGATGCAGCACAGCGACGGTACGTATTTCCCTCAGTTATGAAACCAAGGTTATCGAACCAGTAGGAGGATCACCACCACCCAATAAGCAGCACCTGCACACAAATAACAAATACTTGCAACCCGACGCGAATGAGAGGTTGTCAATCTCTCTACGGTAAAAAGATAGATTAGGTAGTGATTGATAGGAGAGATAGATCTCTCAAGAACACAAAATAAAAAGGGAAAATAAAAATTACTGCAATATATTTTTGGGTTTTTGGTTTTGTAGATCTGAAAACAAAGAGGCAAAAAGATAGATCGGAAAGCAATATGTTGGAAAAGTAGACCCGGGGGCCGTAGGATTCACTAGTGGCTTCTCTCATGAGTATAGTGCACGGTGGGTGAACAAATTATTGTTGGGCAATTGATAGAAAATCGAATAGTCATGACGATATCCAAGGCAATGATCATTATATAGGCATCATGTCCAAGAAAAGTAGACCGACTCCTGCCTGCATCTACCACTATTACTCCACATATCGACCGCTATCCAGCATGCATCTAGTGTTTTAAGTTCATGGAAAAATGGAGTAATGCAATAAGAATGATGACATGATGTAGACAAGATCTATTCATGTAGGAATAGTGTAACAGCCCGAGACCGACGCTCCAGAAGATTCCCCTTTGTATTCCGTTGTCGCCGTGTGAATTATCTGGTTGTCGCATCATTCGCATCATCTGCATAGCATCGGCTCTTCGTTGTCATCATTTTTCAAAAACTACATCCGTTCGTAGTCGTCGGTTCTCTGCGTTCTCGTCGACGATCGTTTCGAGATCCACCACACATGCGCGCACCCACGGCATCGATAAAATATTGTTTGTAAAAGTGCGCGAAAAATATTCTCGGATTGGGTCGGAAGTTGGCATGCAGTCTTGTTATATTGTAGGTAGACCGCCTGCCAAGTTTCGTCGCAATCAGAGGTCGTTTGATACCCGAACGGCCAACTATAGCGGCTCCGTTATCGGTTTATTCGTCAGACGTTTTTCGGTTTATAAAAACTTTGTCACGGGCCACAAACCTCCTCTCTTCTCTCAGCCCAACCAACCTACACAGCCCAACCTAGCCCACCTAACCAATCCCCGTGACCGGAGCCATCCGAGTTCGATCGGAGGGTCGAAAATCGGACAAAAATCCCCCTAACCCTAAATCCCTGGTATAAAAGGTAGGGCAATCCCTCCTAATTAGGAAACCCTAACCCTCCACCTCCTTTTCCACGCCCTACCATCACCCCGCCGCCACTTGGTGCCCTCCAGCCTCCCACCCGCAGCCGCGGCCTGCCGAGCCCGTCGCAGGCCCGCCCGGGCCTGAGGCTGTGCCGCTGCTGTCCGCGAGCTCCGAGCTCCTCCCATGGCGCGCCCCTTCCCGGATCCTGCGCCTCGACCCCGCCTCCGCGACATCATCCCCGCCGCCTCGGCCTCCCCGTCGCCCGTGCCGTCGGCCACCGGAGAGCCGCCGCCGGCGACCTCGCCCAAGGGAGCTCGCCTCGGCCTCGGATCCGCGCCGCCGTTGACCAAGAATCTCCACCTCGCCATCGATGTCCAGAGCACCTCCACTGCGTCGTTGTTGCCTCCAACCGCCAGATCCGGCCACGCCGGACCGGATCCATCCATCCCCGGCTCCAGCCGTTGCCTGCCTACCGGAGTAGCTGCCCGCCGCCGCCGCCGTTTGTCCCTGCGAGGAGGAGGACGACACATCGAACCCCCGCTCGCTTGTAGCGGTCGCTTGGGCCAGCCGCCGCCAGCGCCTTCCCCAGGCCCAGTCCGCCTCGCCTCCCGCCGAATGGGCCAAGCCCACAAGGTGATCCCCCGGTTGCCTATCTAGCGCCCGTGCGTAGTATTACTATGTCGCGCTCACTCTGTTTCGGGCGTATTGCAGATTCGGCCCGATTCATATATTTTTTTGTCTAGCGAATTTCGTATTTATCCTGTGAATTGTTGTTTTACAGAAAATACCATTAATTTGCATCGCTCATATATAATAAACCGTGCATCGGATGAAAATATATTATATATGAAAAACGTGTAGAATTGTGTGTAGATTTTAATGTCCCACTTTCATCCATATTTAAAATGTTTAACATGCCATTTTCTGTTAATTTGCATAATTGTTAGGATTTGCATTGCACATTAATATTTAAGCGTGCTTCCGAATTAAACAAACCATTTATGTAAAATGTGTAGGTTATTTATATTCCTTTGTCATGCATGAGAAAAATGTGTGATGTGATGTTTCCATTTCATTTGCATATATAACTTGCTAAAAGGGTTTATGTCCTAATCTCGCATAAATGTTATGTCATTTGTTTTATAGTAAAAACCCACATATTATAAATGATCTTGGGGTAAAAAAATCAATAGAATTTATATGTGCATTTAGTTTTCTCTTTTGAGCAACTTTGCGTGCAAGTCATTTTGGCTATGATGCTCTTTTGTCTTTTTTTTGTGTGAATTAATCCATGCATATTTTGAAATAGTTGCAAACATGAGATATGCCCTTGGACATGTGTGCTAGGCCCTGGTAATTTTGGTTGCTATAGAAATCCATGTTTAGGTGCTATTTTCTTGTTGCCAACATGCCATAAAAATATTGCTGTTTTGAGAGTCTAAAATATTTCTAAGTCTGAAACTGTTATTTTGTTGTCATGTTGTTATGTGATTTGCTATTGATCTAGGAGTCTTTTGTGGTTGCTCCCAAGGAGTCTTTTGTTAAGCATGTTATTGTCTACCAGGTTGTGTCTTTTGATGCCATGTATAGGATTTTCATCATAGTTATATTCATTGTCTAACATGTCAATCTGTTAAAAACTGCTGCACATGTCTACTCTAATTTTCACCAAGTCTGAGAATCTGTTTTCTTCAAAATGCCATGTTCTGTTGATAATTGCCATGAATCTGTGCATAATTTGATGTTGCCATGATGGAATGAATTGTAGTGCATCATGTCCTCTACCATGCGGTTAAGTTTCATGCCAATATCTGACCTGTAGCATATAGTTTTACTGCTGCCAATATGCCTCTGTGATAAAACTGCTCTGTTAAAACTGTTATTTTCACTAAGTCCCTAAATGCTATATTTTATTGCCATGTTGTGAGCTTCCTATCATGTGATCCATGACTCTTTTGAGTATGATATGTGAAAATGAAATAAAGTGTGTGGTATATGCTACTGCCCCATGCTTAGCTTGTGCATTTTAGAATCTTGTAGCTAGTTGTTTTCATGTGTGCAATATGCTATGTTGCTGTTTTGGGCAGATTTCTACTAAACTTGTATTGGTGATTGTGGTTGAACCGTAGCTCCGTTTTGGTCATGCATATATGAAACTTGCTTAGAATCTCATGTAGTTTCATAATATCTTGCTGGATTCATGATTTGAAATGTTTGTGGTTGTCATTTTCATGCATTTAGCATTCATGCCATGTTAATCTTGTGTGTGTCATATCTTTTAAACCGTAGCTCTATTTGAGATGTTCCATATATGTAAATCGACTAGAATGACCTGTAGAATTGCATGGTATGCTTTATTTTACTGTGTAATAAATATAAAATGTGTTTAGGACAGATCTGGACCAAAATCATAATATGCATATGAGCTCGTTTCGGAAATACTCTAAGTCGTTTCCGACCTCATTTAAGATGCCTAGATAGTGTAGTTGATTTATGCTTTGCCTCTTGCCATGCTTAACAACATTTAATATTGTCGTGTACCTAATCGAGAGTGAACTAAGTAATTCAACGTGGAGTTTCGTCAATATGCAACTCGTTGCATATTGAACTTCACTTAATGTGTAGTGTTTGACTGTTGCTTCTTGCCTTGCCATGCCTTGCATATTTAAACCGGACATGCATCATATTTGTTTGCGCATCATGTAATGCATATGTTGTGGTGTTTATCGTGTGTTGATTTTTGTTTCCGATTTGCTTCTTCTCGATAGAGTTCCGAAACCGCTTTGGAGTGTGAGGATCCGTTCGACTACGTGGTTCGTCTACTTCACGAATTCGTTTCTTCCAAGCGGGATCTCGGGCAAGATGATCATTTCCCTGGATACCATTACTATCATTGCCATGCTAGTTGTCTCGTTTCTATCGCTTTGTCTCGCTACCTACCACTTGGTTGTCAAGCCTCCCAAATGCCATGATAAGCATCTAACCCTCCACATCC
The DNA here is from genome assembly GCA_039707655.1 of Elymus sibiricus. Classification (NCBI taxonomy): domain Eukaryota; kingdom Viridiplantae; phylum Streptophyta; class Magnoliopsida; order Poales; family Poaceae; genus Elymus; species Elymus sibiricus. Next base: position 131,293,859 of record CM077667.1, read on the forward strand.
CAGCAAACCATTGTTTGGCTATGTTACCGCTTACTCGGCCCTTCTTATAGCATTGCTAGTTGCAGGTGCAAGTTCTTTCCATGTGCAACATGGATATTTTTGATATATCATAATATTATTGCTATTTAATTTAACGCACATATACTTGGTAAAAGGTGGAAGGCTTGGCCTTTTGCTCGGTGTTTTGTTCCACTTTTGCCGCCCTAGTTACTTGTGTACCGGTGTTATGTTCCATATTGAGCACTCCTAACATGCTCGGGGTTGTTATGGGGACCCTCTTGAATTTCGTTTTAGGATAAAACTCATCTGGCAAGGCCCAACATTGATACTACATTTGCCTAATAACTAATAAAATTACATAGGGACTTTCCAGACCCCGTGGATAATTAATCAACAACCCGGGCTAGTGCTCCTCATGAGTGTTGGTCCAACCCAGAGCAGCTTATTAACGCTACCCGGGGCAACTTGGTGATTGGCGTGGTAAGCATCGCTCATCCGTCGTGTCCTGAGAAAGAGATACGCGGCCCCTATCGGGTTCGTCGACACGTCGGGCGACCTTGCTGGATTTGTTTTACCTTTCTCGAACGTCTTGTGCGTGGGATTTCGAGGACACTTCGGGCTATCTCGAGGTTGAGATTTTCCAACGGAATTTCCAAGGAGATCACGGGTTTCGTGGTCGAGGTTATTCCCGCGGCGTGTGATTAGTTTGTGATGGATGAGTTGGAGCACCCCTGCAGGGTTAAATCTTTTCGAGAAGCCGTGCCCGCGGTTACGTGGCAACTTGGAAACTTTGTTTAACACCCGGTCATAGCAAACTTAAAGTAAACTCCAATAAAATATAGCAACTATGTGTGTAACCGTGAATGTCTCTTCTCGTGAATTTCTGAACCGAGAGAGAACACGGTGGGGTTATGTTAGACCGTAAGTAGGTGTTCAGGATCACTTAGTGATCATTACTAGTTCACGCCCGTTTATGCGATGATCACCCCCCTTATTCTTGTACTCGTAAGTTAGCCACTCAAATAAATACTTAGTGCTTGCTGAAGCCTCACCACTTAACCATACCTCACCCATTAAGCTTTGTTAGTCTTGATACCCTTGGAAATGAGATTGCTGAGTCCCTCTGGCTCACAGATTACTACAACAACAGTTGCAGGTATAGGTAATGCGATGCTTTGACGTGAGAGCGATGCTTGTTTGATTTGGAGTTCTTCTTCTTCTTCATCGATCTAGGATGGGTTCCAGGCCGACAGCCTGGGATAGCAAGGATCGATGTCATTTCATCATTTGATTTTGTCCGTAGTCGGACCCTGCTCTTCTGTATGGTGATTGAATGTATTGTTGTATTTGATGTGATCATGTTTTAGCTTGTGGCGAGTGTAAGCCAATTCCATATACTCATCTCTTCTTTACATGTACTTGTAATGATATCCATTCTTGCGAAACGACGAGATGCGCTTCTATCCCTGTTGAGGCCCTCGAGCCAAAATAAGGATAGGATCACATCTTGGGCGTTACAAGTTGGTATCAGAGCCTGTACCGACCTAGGAGCCCCCTTGATTGATCGAACTTGGCCGAGTCAAGTCTAGTAAAAAACTATTTTGAGTCTAGTTATATATCGGAGAGTAGGATTCTTTTTACTCCTCTTCTATGCTCTGGTGAGGAATTACGACTTAGGAATTTTAATTCTACCCTCTTCTCACTCAAATTTGTTAGGATCACAAGGGTATTTTGGAACCTCTATGATGTCGATGTGACCGGAACTCTGTTCTTGGTGCCTCCCGTACGGGACCCGGGGAGTTGAGCTCCAAGGGGTTCTTGACACATCGATATCATTCAGTTTCCTTAGTATCTCAGGACGTGGATGTTCGAAATTGCTTCAATGCTATTTGTGGTGCGAAGAGTGTGGCGGCACCCAGTATTGGGGAGCGGGATCACATGTACTGCCATCTTTAGTATCGTTGTGATTACGAGGGTCTAAGGTAGATGAGTTTCCGAGGTTTCTCTGGTTATGTGTTGATGGATGTGATACACTGGTGGGTAGTATTATTGCTAGGAGTTGAGTGATTTATTCAGTAATTGATCCATGTATCCGTTGGACCAGATTACATAACCTGAAAGATTTCGGGAGTTCTTAGGTGGGAATTCAAGTAGTTACCTAGGATTATCCTTCCAACAAATGCATGATGGATTATGTATTTGTTTCTGGCTTGTTTCGTAAGCCTCATCCTTTGTTTTGTTGGAATATGGTAATTCGAGTTGCTTCGATGTCAAGTGGTGATTTCATATCTTTTCTAAGCAGTGTTCTCATATTTCTGTGGGAGTGCCAATCCTTTTGATTAATCAGATTGTCATGACAATTTCTTTCCACCCGGTGTGCTTCTCTTCAAGATAATTCAACCCTCTCCAATATTTGCAAGATCAATCCTCATATTTCTTTCCGGAGTTCGTCTCATCGGTCTCAAGTTGTCTTTGTTTTTCCCACCCTCCCGCCCTTTTTCTTCAATGATTAAAATCTCATCCAAGTGCCTTCTCTATTCATGTGATGCTTCCGCTATCTTCTCTTCCGTGATGTATCCGGTGATTCGTTGTGAAGAAGCTCAAGTGCTCAAGTTCATCATTTCTTAGTCTTGATCTTTGTTTTCTTTTCCGGTGTATTCAATTCAACCTCTCGGTGTTCATCATATCCTTGTTATTCGTTATATGATTCCCCATGTTGGAAGTTCTTATCCTAGCCTCCCTCTTTTATTCAATTCTCTCTATTCTATTCGGAGTGGCAAGATATCTCATAAGACTTTCATTTCCATTCAGATCCTCTTAATTTATTTTGAGGTTCTCACCTCATCAAGTTTTCATTTGTACCGGTGTAATCCCTCTTTCTAAGCAATCGTTTCAACAGTGATCTGTTTGAGTGGGCTCATAACCCATATGTATTTCCCCAGGATCTTACCTGGCTCTTCTAATCTTTTCCGAAGATCTCAAGCTCTTGTCAAATGATGTAAGAATGATTCTCATCAGTCATATTCCTTCTCGAAGACCGCTTCTAAATCATTTTCATCATTGGCTCAACCTTTCCTTATTCATTGTTCCGGAGTGTCTCAGTAATTCATGGTGGTGTTTCTCGTCATCATTCTCTGCCTTGAAGACCGAAGAGGAGTGCCTCTTGAATCTTGTTTCTTTATCTTGAAGATTCTTGGTTTCAGCTTGATGCTATCATCTTAAATTGTTTTTGATCATGAGTAGTTCCTTCCATGTCTATTCGGAGCATCCTAGAGCTGTGTTCATTTCTCGATCCTCCGAAGGCCATCATTTCAGAAGAATTCTTCGTTCTCAGCTTTCAACTTTCATTCTCAAATTATTCTCAATTGTTGTCCCTTCGTTCGTATCTCAATTATTCTGGTGCTTCGTTCAAGTTTTCCTCTAGGCGGATCGTGATCTTTTCGTTCTCATGCATTTCCATTCGTTCATAGTTTCTTCATTCGTTTCAATTCTTACCGGTGTTTCGCCCAAGATGTCTCCAAGCTTGTTTCATCTCTCTTCAATCTTTTGCAAGAATAATAAGTAGTATGCCAATCCGTTGCTTGTCATCAATTTAACTTGATGAAGGATAAGCATAACATAATTCTTATTCTTGTTTATCAAGGTGGTTTCAATCCTTCGTCTGGAGGTTGGTCATGATATCAATTCCTTATCCCAAGTGCTCTTCATTTCGTTTCCGGAGATCCAAGTTGTCTCAAGTATCTCTTCACGAAGTTCCATCTTAATCTTTGCAAGGCTTCAACTCTTGTTCTTTTCAACCTTCATTTGTTTTCTATTATGATTTTCTATCTGGAGTTCTTCATGGAGGCTCTTCATGGTGGTTCATCAAGAATTTAATTCATTCTCGAAGTATTCTTGAAGATTCTTGTTGGAGGAGCTCAAGTATTCTTTATCTTGAATTCCGAAGTGCATTTCATTTATCTTATCTTTGAGATGGTGTTATATCATTCTTGATTCATGAGGAGTCTCGAAGAGAATCTATCAAGAGTGAGATAATAAAAACCCATCATGTTCTTCCTTGGAGTTATCTTGGATGATATTTCACCTAAAGCCTTTCCTAAGCATTGTTGCTATTTGCGGTGTTTTTCATGATCCAAGTTTTCAATGTGTCCTTTTGGTGAAAGAAGTTTTGTGTATCTTGTTGCTCCCAAGCAATCTATTGTTTCCGTTAGTGGCCGGTTATCACCTCATAATTTTCAGATGTTTTCCATAAGCCCACAACAAGCTTCTTCTTTTCGTTGTTGATTTTCCAACAACTCCGTTCATCCTTCCTTGTAAAGATAATTTTCAAATTCAATGGTGGTGTAAGTTGTCATGTTTCTTCTCCGTCCTCTTCTTTCCAACGACCTAGCTTCTATTCTTTATTCCGGAGGCATTGTGATGTTGCTCTCTCTGACCCATCATCTCGTTTTGTCAAGATCATGTTCTTTCATTGCTTATCCATTTAATCAGTGTGTTGCATCCTCTTTTCATTTTCTTTTCATCTTATCAAGTCTTGCCTCTCTTTTCTACCGAAGTGCTGTCCAAATTTCTTTTGAATTCTTGTTTGTTCCTCATGTCATTCTCAATATCCTTGTGACCTTCAAATTTTGTGGTTTCACTCGTTTGTCAAAGAAGCAACTAAGTTTTACCTCGTCCTTTCTTCTTCCTCTTCCCCTTCTCATTCTAAGATCTCGAGTCGAGATCTCTTGTAAGTGGAGGAGTGTTGTAACAGCCCGAGACCGACGCTCCAGAAGATTCCCCTTTGTATTCCGTTGTCGCCGTGTGAATTATCTAGTTGTCGCATTCATCATCGCATCATTCGCATCATCTGCATAGCATCAGCACTTCGTTGTCATCATTTTTCAAAAACTGCATCCGTTCGTAGTCGCCGGTTCTCCGCGTTCTCGTCGACGATCGTTTCGAGACCAACCACACATGCACACGCCCGCGGCATCGATAAAATATTGTTTGTAAAAGTGCGCGAAAAATATTCTTGGATTGGGTCGAAAGTTGGCATGCGGTCTTGTTATATTGTAGGTAGACCGCCTGCCAAGTTTCGTCGCAATGAGAGGTCGTTTGATACCGGAACGGTCAACCGTAGCGGCTCCGTTATCGGTTTATTCGTGAGACATTTTTCGGTTTATAAAAACTTTGTCACGGGCCGCAAACCTACTCTCTTCTCTCAGCCCAACCAACCTATACAGCCCAACCTAGCCCACCTAACCTATACCCGCGACCGGAGTCGTCCAATTTCGATCGGAGGGTCGAAAATCGGAAAAAAAAACCCTAACCCTAAATCCCTGCTATAAAAGGAAGGGCAATCCCTCCTAATTAGGAAACCCTAACCCTCCGCCTCATTTTATGTGCCCCACCATCACCCCGCCACCACTTGGTGCCCTCCAGCCTCCCACCCACAGCCGCGGCCCGCCGAGCCCGTCGCAGGCCCGCCCGGGCCTGAGGCTGTGCCGCCGCCGCCCGCAAGCCCCGAGCTCTTCCCATGGCACGCCCCTTCCTGGATCCTGTGCCTCGACCCCGCCTCCACGACGTCCTCCCCGCCACCTCGGACTCCCCGTCGCTCGTGCTGTCGGCCACCAGAGAGCCTCCGCCGGTGACCTCGCCCAAGGGAGCTCGCCCCGGCCTCGGATCAGCGCTGCCGTTGACCAAGAAACTCCACCTCGCCATGGATGCCCAGGGCACCTCCGGTGCGTCGTTGTTGCCTCCAACCGCCAGATCCGGCCACGCCGGACCGGATCCATCCATCCCTAGCTCCGGCCGCTGCCTGCCTGTCGGAGTAGCTGCCCGCCGCCGCCGCCGTTCGTCCCTGCGAGGAGGAGGACGACAGATCGAACCCCCGCTCGCTCGCAACGGTCGCTTGGGCCAGCCGCCGCCAGCGGCTTCACAAGGCCCAGTCCGCCTCGCCTCCCGCCGAATGGGCCAAGCCCACAAGGTGAGCCCCCGGTTGCCTATCTAGCGCCCGTGCGTAGTATTACTATGTTGCGCTCACTCTGTTTCGGGCGTATTGCAGATTCGGCCCGATTCGTATTTTTTTTTCTGTCTAGCGAATTTCGTATTTATCCTGTGAATTGTTGTTTTACAGAAAATACCATTAAGTTGCATCGCTCATATATAATAAACCGTGCATCAGATGAAAATATTTTATATATGAAAAACGTGTAGAATTGTGTGTAGATTATTAATGTCCCACTTTCATCCATATTTAAAATGTTTAACATGCCATTTTCTACTAATTTGCATAATTGTTAGGATTTGCATTGCGCATTAATATTTAAGCGTGCTTCCGAATTAAACAAACCATATATGTAAATTGTGTACGTTATTATATTCCTTTTCATGCATGAGAAAAATGTGTGATCTGATGTTTGCATTTCATTCGCATAAATAACTTGCAAAAACGGTTTATGTCCTAATCCCGCATAAATGTTATGTCATTTGTTTTATAGTAAAAACCCACATATTATATATGATCTTTGGGTAGAAAAATCCATAGAATTTATCTGTGCATTTAGTTTTGTCTTTTGAGCAACTTTGCGTGCATGTCATTTTGGCTATGATGCTCTTTTGTCTTTTTTGTGTGAATTAATCCATGCATATTTTGAAATAGTTGCAAACATGAGATATGCCCTTGGACATGTGTGCTAGGCCCTGGTAATTTTGGTTGCTATAGAAATCCATATTTAGGTGTTATTTTCTTGTTGCCAACATGCCATAAAAATATTGTTGTTTTGAGGGTCTAAAATATTTGTCAGTCTGAAACTGTTATTTTGTTGCCATGTTGTCATGTGATTTGCTATTGATCTAGGAGTCTTTTGTGGTTGCACCCAAGGAGTCTTTTGTTAAGCATGTTGTTGTCTACCAGGTTGTGTCTTTGTTGCCATGTATAGGATTTTCATCATAGTTATATTCATTGTCCAACATTTCAATTTGTTAAAAACTGCTGCACATTTCTACTCTAATTTTCACCAAGTCTGAGAATCTGTTTTCTTCAAAATGCCATGTTCTGTTGATAATTGCCATGAATCTGTGCATAATTTGATGTTGCCATGATGGAATGAATTGTAGTGCATCATGTCCTCTACCATGCGGTTAAGTTTCATGCCAATATCTGACCTGTAGCATATAGTTTTACTGCTGCCAATATGCCTCTGTGATAAAACTGCTCTGTTAAAACTGTTATTTTCACAAAGTCCCTAAATGCTATATTTTATTGCCATGTTGTGAGCTTCCTATCATGTGATCCATGACTATTTTGAGTATGATATGTGAAGATGAAATGAAGTGTGTGTTATATGCTACTGCCCCATGCTTAGCTTGTGCATTTTAGAATCTTGTAGCTAGTTGTTTTCATGTGTGTAATATTCTATGTTGTTGTTTTGGGCAGATTTCTACTAAAACTTGTATTGGTGATTGTGGTTGAACCGTAGCTCCGTTTTGGTCATGCATATATGAAACTTGCTTAGAATCTCATGTAGTTTCATAATATCTTGCTGCATTCATGATTTGAAATGTTTGTGGTTGTCATTTTCATGCATTTAGCTTTCATGTCATGTTAATCTTGTGTGTGCCATATCTTTTAAACCGTAGCTCCGTTTGAGATGTTCCATATATGTAAATCGACTAGAATGACATGTAGAATTGCATGGTATGTTTTATTTTACTGTTTAATAAATATAAAATGTGTTTAGGATTGATCTGGACCAAAATCATAATATGCATATGAGGTCATTTCGGAAATACTCTAAGTGGTTTCCGACCTCATTTAAGATGCCTAGATAGTGTAGTTGATTTATGCTTTACCTCTTGCCATGCTTAACAACATTTAATATTGTCGTGTACCTAATCGAGAGTGAACTAAGTAATTCAACGTGTAGTTTCATCAATATGCAACTTATTGCATATTGAACTTCACTTAATGTGTAGTGTTTGACTGTTGCTTCTTGCCTTGCCATGCCTTGCATATTTGAACCGAACATGCATCATATTTGTTTGGCATCATGTCATGCATATGTTGTGGTGTTTATCGTGTGTTGATTGTTGTTTCCGATTTGCTTCTTCTCGATAGAGTTCCGAAACCGCTTTGGAGTGTGAGGATCCGTTCGACTACGTGGTTCGTCTACTTCACGGATTCGTTTCTTCCAAGCGGGATCTCAGGCAAGATGATCATTTCCCTAGATACCATTACTATCATTGCCATGCTAGTTGTCTCGTTTCTATCGCTTTGTCTCGCTACCTACCACTTGGTTGTCAAGCCTCCCAAATGCCATGATAAGCCTCTAACCCTCCACATCCCAGCAAAGCATTGTTTGGCTATGTTACCGCTTGCTCAGCCCTTCTTATAGTGTTGCTAGTTGCAGGTGCAAGTTCTTTCCATGTGCAACATGGATATTTTTGATATATCACAATATTATTGCTATTTAATTTAACGCACATATATACTTGGTAAAAGGTGGAAGGAAAAGACGAAAATAAATTCATTCATTGGGTTGCCTCCCAACAAGCGCTATCGTTTTACGCCCCTAGCTAGGCATAACGCAAAGATTCAAGTATTGTCATATTTGGTTTTCAACTCTTCAATCACACAACTAGATTTCTTCAAGAATTTAGCATGCATATTCTCAATGACAACACTTCTAGGAAAAAGACCAAAAAGTTCATTCTTATAAATAGGGTCTCTTACTTTTTCAACAAACTCGGGATGAATACTAATCATTTTAAGATCTCCCTTGTGGCCACTAGGTGTAGCAACTTTGTTCTTAGTGACTTGCGTGGTTTTGCAAGTTTTCACGGGTGTTTTTTTCAATAGTTTTGACAGAAGAAAAAGTTGAACCCAAGTTACTAAAAAATTCTTCTAGTTTATCAATCCGGCAAGGACTCTCTTCTATCCTTTCGTTAACTACGGTCTCTTTTTTCCTTTAACAATTTAAAGGCGTCCCCCCGCTTTTGACCCGATTTTATTAGCAAGATTATGCATTTTCTTATGCAAATTTTCAACATGTTCTTTGGTAATCATCTTCTTTTCAATAGCATCTAACCTCTCCATAACATGTTCAAGAGTTAAAGTTGTTTGATTGATCGTAAGAGATGGTGATCCCACTAAAATTCCCATAGCATTAAAAGCGTCCAAAGATGGACACATCAAAAAATTCCCACCGGTAATCATATCAAGGACGAATCTATACCAAGTGGTGATGCCCACATAAAAACTGCGAAGGAGAACAACGGTAGACTGCTTATGAATAGATCTATTATGAGCATTGCAAATCCTATACCAAGCATCTTTTAGGTTCTCCCCTCCCGTTTGGTTAAAATTAAGAACCTCATTCTGGGGAGTACACGCAATAGAGGAAGAACTAGCCATAACGACAAGGCAAGAGATCTGACGAGAAAAAGGCAAACGAAAAAGAGGGCGAATAAAAACGGCAAATTTGGTGAAGTGGGGGAGAGGAAAACGAGAGGCAAATGGCACATAATGTAATTGCAAGGAGATGAGATTTGTGATTAGGAACCTGGTAGATGATGATGGTGTCTCCTCAGCGCCAGAGATTGGCACGTAGAAGAAACCGCTTCTTCCCCGGCAACGGCGCCAGAAATTCCTTTGATGTGGCTTGAGAATGCGTCAGTATTTCCCCAAAGAGGAAGGGATGATGCAGCACAGCGACGGTAAGTATTTCCTTCAGTTATGAAACCAAGGTATCGAACCAGTAGGAGGATCACCACCACTACGTAAACAACACCTGCACACAAAGAACAAATACTTGCAACCCGATGCTACTTCTTGAGCATGCGTTGGTTTTCCCTTGAAGAGGAAAGGGTGATGCAGCAAAGTAGATAAGTATTTCCCTCGGTTGTTGAGAACCAAGGTATCATTCCAGTAGGAGATACAAGCAAGTCCCCAATAGATGTGCCTACACAAATAATCAAACACTTGCACCCAATGCTATAAAGGGGTTGTCAATCCCTTCACGGTTATTTGCAAGGATGAGATCTGATAGAGATAGATATAAAAGATTGCTAGAACGTAAAATAAACAAAAGTAAAAATAAGGCAGCGAGGTATTTTTGGTATTTTTGGTTTATAGATCTGAAAATATAATATGGAAAATAGACCCGGGGGCCATAGGTTTCACTAGAGGCTTCTCTCATGAAGGAAAATAATACGGTGGGTGAACAAATTACTGTCGAGCAATTGATAGAAAAGCGAGTAATTATGACGATATCCAAGGCAATGATTATGCATATAGGCATCACGTCCGTGTCAAGTAGATCGAAACGATTCTGCATCTACTACTATTACTCCACACATCGACCGACTCCTGCCTGCATCTAGAGATTAAGTTCATGAAGAACAGAGTAACGCATTAGGTAAGATGACATGATGTAGAGGGATAAACTCAAGCAATATGATGAAAACCCCATCTTTTTATCCTTGATGGCAACAATACAAATACGTGCCTCGCTACCCCTAATTTGTCACTGGGTGAGGACACCGCAAGATTGAACCCAAAACTAAGCACTTCTCCCATTGCAAGAATTACCAATCTAGTTGGCCAAACCAAACCAATAACTCGAAGAGACTTACAAAGATATGAAATCATGCATATAAGAATTCATAGAAGATTCAAATAATATTTATAGATAAGCTGATCATAAACCCACAATTCATCGGATCTCGACAAACACATCGCAAAAGAGTATTGCATCGGATAGATCTCCATGAAGAGCATGAAGAACATGGTATTGAAGAACAAAGAGAGAGAAGAAGCCATCTAGCTACTAGCTATGGACCCGAAGGTCTGTGGTAAACTACTCACGCATCATCGGAGGGGCAATGGAGTTGATGTAGATGCCCTCCGTGATCGAATCCCCCTCCGGCAGATTACCGGAAAAGGCTCGAAGATTGGATCTCACGGGAACAGAGGCTTCCGGCGGTGGAAAAGTATTTTCGTGGCTCTTTTTAGTATCCAGGGAATATTTGGGAATTTATAGGCCGAAGAATAGGGTTAGGAGGGCTGCCGTGGGGCCACAAGCCAGGGGGGCGCCCCCCTAGGGCGCGCCCTGGTGGCTTGTGACGCCACGACAGGTCTCCTGCCTTCATCTTCAAGTCTTCTGGGTTTCTTCTGGTCCAAGAAAAATCATTCTGAAGATTTTATTCCGTTTGGACTCCGTTTAATATTCCTTATCTGCAATACTCAAAAACAAGGAAAAAACAGAAACTGGCACTAGGCTCTAGATTAATAGGTTAGTCCCAAAAATAATGTAAAATAGCATATTAATGCATATAAAACATCCAAAACAGATAATATAATAGCATGGAACAATCAAAAATTATAGATACGTTGGAGACGTATCAAGCATCCCCAAGCTTAATTCCTGCTCGTCCTCGAGTAGGTAAATGATAAAAACAGAATGTTTGATGTGGAATGCTACCTAACATGTTTATCCATGTAATATTCTTTATTGTGGCATGAATATTCAGATCCATAAGATTCAAAACAAAAGTCTAATATTGACATAAAAACAGTAATACTTCAAGAATACTAACAAGGCAATTGCGTCCTTTCGAAATAACATGGCCTTAGAAAGTTATCCCTACAAAATCATATGGTCTGGCTATGCTCCATCTTCCCTACACAAAGTATCTAAATCATGCACAACCCCGATGACAAGTCAAGCAATTGTTTCACACTTTTTATGTTCTCAAACCTTTTCAACTCTCACGCAATACATGAGCGTGAGCCATGGATATAGCACTATAGGTGGAATAGAATATGGTGGAGGTTGCGAGGAAAAAGGAGAAGATAGTCTCACATCAACTAGGCGTATCAACGGGTTATGGAGATGCCCATCAATAGATATCAATGTGAGTGAGTAGGGATTGCCATGCAACGAATGCACTAGAGCTATAAGTGTATGAAAGCTCAAAAAGAAAACTAAGTGGTTGTGCATAAGATGAAAAATTCCACTAGTTATATGAAAGTGACAAAATAGGAGACTCTCTATCATGAAGATCATGGTGCTACTTTGAAGCACAAGTGTGAAAAAAGATAGTAGCATTGCCCCTTCTCTCTTTCTCTCATTTTTTTTATTTTGGTGGGCATCTTTGGCCTCTTTTTTTTATTTGGGCTTCGCTGGCCTCTTTTATTATTTGTAAAGTCCGGAGACTCATCCCAACTTGTGAGGGAGTCATAGCTTCCATCATCCTTTTCTCTCACGGGACAATGCTCTAATAATGAAGATCATCACACTTTTATTTACTTACAACTCAAGAATTACAACTTGATACCTAGAACAAAATATGACTCTATATGCAATATGAAAGTGATGGTGCGTGTCATGAAAAAAACGGAACGGTGGAAGTTGCATGGAAATATATCTCGGAATGGCTATGGAAATGCCATAATAGGTAGGTATGGTGGCTGTTTTGAGGAAAGTATATGGTGGCTGTTTTGAGGAAGGTGGGTTTGATGCACCGGCGAAAGTTGCGCGGTACTAGAGAGGCTAGCAAAGGTGGAAGGGTGAGAGTGCGTATAATCCATGGACTCAACATTAGTCATAAAGAACTCACATACTTATTGCAAAAGTCTATTAGTTATCGAAACAAAGCATTAGACGCATGCTCCTAGGGGAGAGGTTGGTAGGAGTTAACCATCGCGCGCTCCCGACCCTCACACAAAGGTTGACAATCATTAAACAAATCATGCTCCGACTTCGTTACATAACGGTTCACCATACGTCCATGCTACGGGAATCACAAACTTTAACACAAGTATTTCTTCCAATTCACAATTACTCACTAGCATGACTCTCATATTACCATCTTCATATCTCAAAACTATATGCAAAGAATCAAACTTCTCATAGTATCCAATGCACTTAATATGAAAGTTTTTATTATATCCCTCTTGGATGCCCATTATATTAGGACTAAATTCATAACCTAAACCAATTACCATGCTGTTTAAAGACTCTCAAAATAATATAAGTGAGGTATGAGAGTTCAATAATTTCTATAAAATAAAACACCACCGTGCTCTAAAAAGATATAAGTGAAGTACTAGAGCAACATTGCCTAGCTCAAAAGATATAAGTGAAGCACATAGAGTATTCTAATAAACTCACGATTAATGCGTGTCCCCCTCAAAAAATGTGTGCAGCAAGGATGATTGTGGCAAACTAAAAAGCAAATACTCATATCATACAAGACGCTCCAAGCAAAACACATATCATGTGGTGAATAAAAATATAGGCTCAAGTAAATTTACAGATGGATTGAAGACGAAAGAGGGGATGCCTTCTGGGGCATCCCCAAGCTTAGGCTTTTTGGTATCCTTGAATATGTCTTGGGGTGCCTTGGGAATCCCCAAGCTTAGGATCTTGCCACTCCTTATTCCATAGTCCATCAAATCTTTACCCAAAACTTGAAAACTTCACAACACAAAACTCAACAGAAAACTCATGAGATCCGTTAGCATAAGAAAAATAAATCACCACTTTAGGTACTGTTGTGAACTCATTATTTATTTATATTGGTGTAATATCTACTGTATTCCAACTTCTCCATGGTTCATACCCCCCGATACAACCCATAGATACATCAAAATAAGCAAACAACACAAAGAAAACAGAATCTGTCTAAAACAGAACAGTCTGTAGCAATCTATAGACTTAGAATACTTATGCAACTCCAAAAATTCTGAAAAATTAGGACAATCAGGAAAATTTGTATATAAATTTTGTGTAAAAATTTCAGATCAAAATCACGTTCCAGTGAATTTACAAAATTCCTGGACTGAGAGCAAAAGTTTCTGTTTTTCAGCAAAATCAAATCACAAACACCGTAGACCATCCCAAAGGTCTTTCTTGGATCAAACACTAATTTAAACAAGAAAACACAATTACTACAGAGGTAATAATGTGTCAAACACTCAAAAACATAAGCAAAAACAAAAGCATAAAAATAAAATTGGGTTGCCTCCCAACAAGCGCTATTGTTTAACGCCCCTAGCTAGGCATAACGCAATAAATCTAGGTATTGTCATCTTTGGTATTGGCAACTTTTGTGAGGGCCTTCTAATATCCGGGGGCCTCTTTCCTCTTCCCCGGGTTTGTAGGAGAAGAAACCTTATTAATATCCAAAATATCCAAACGCTTATTGCAAAGGGTAATCAAAGTACTCAATTTGTCGAGAATTTGAACTCCCTCTTCTAAGAAAACAAACCCCTTTTTTGTGGAGGAACCCCCAAAATCCCCTCCAAAACTTCATAAGCAGCGTTCGTATCCAGTTCAATAAAATTCCCTTTTGAGGCGAAATCTAAGAGTTCTCTATGATGCAAAGCCAATCCAATATAAAAATTTCTAAGCAAAACCCTTGCATCTCCTTTTAGGTTGGAGATACGATAAGATTCCATTAGCCTATACCAGGCATCTTTCAAATTTTCCCCTTGTTTTTGTTTGAAGTATAGAACTTCAAAATCTGGTGACAGAGGGGAAGTAGTAATGCTAGTCATAGAAACAGGTGAGAAAGAGGCAAACGAAAAGGAGGGCGAATAAAAAGGCAAATCTTTTTGGTTTTTTCTAAAAATCGTTTTATAAGTGGGGGAGAGGAAAACGAGAGGCAAATGGCAAATAATGTAAATGCAAGAGATGAGTTTGTGATGGGTACTTGGTAGGCTTGATGTAGATCTCCCCGGCAACGGCGCCAGAAATCCTTCTTGCTACTTCTTGAGCATGCGTTGGTTTTCCCTTGAAGAGGAAAGGGTGATGCAGCAAAGTAGATAAGTATTTCCCTCAGTTGTTGAGAACCAAGGTATCAATCCAGTAGGAGATACAAGCAAGTCCCCAATAGATTTACCTACACAAATAATCAAACACTTGCACCCAACGCTATAAAGGGGTTGCCAATCCCTTCACGGTTATTTGCAAGGATGAGATCTGATAGAGATAGATATAAAATATTGCTAGAACGTAAAGTAAAACAAAAGTAAAAATAAGGCAGCGAGGTATCTTTGGTATTTTTGGTTTATAGATCTGAAAATATAATATGGAAAATAGACCCGGGGGCCATAGGTTTCACTAGAGGCTTCTCTCATGAAGGAAAATAATACGGTGGGTGAACAAATTACTGTCGAGCAATTGATAGAAAAGCGAATAATTATGACGATATCCAAGGCAATGATTATGCATATAGGCATCACGTCCGTGTCAAGTAGACCGAAACGATTTTGCATCTACTACTATTACTCCACACATCGACCGACTCCTGCCTGCATCTAGAGTATTAAGTTCATGAAGAACAGAGTAACGCATTAGGTAAGATGACATGATGTAGAGGGATAAACTCAAGCAATATGATGAAAACCCCATATTTTTATCCTCGATGGCAACAATACAAATACGTGCCTCGCTACCCCTACTTTGTCACTGGGTGAGGACACCACAAGATTGAACCCAAAACTAAGCACTTCTCCCATTGCAAGAATTACCAATCTAGTTGGCCAAACCAAACCAATAACTCGAAGAGACTTGCAAAGATATGAAATCATGCATATAAGAATTCAGAGAAGATTCAAATAATATTCATAGATAAGCTGATCATAAACCCACAATTCATCAAATCTCGGCAAACACACCGCAAAAGAGTATTGCATCGGATAGATCTCCATGAAGAGCATGAAGAACATGGTATTGAAGAACAAAGAGAGAGAAGAAGCCATCTAGCTACTAGCTATGGACCCGAAGGTCTGTGGTAAACTACTCACACATCATCGGAGGGGCAATGGAGTTGATGTAGATGCCCTCCGTGATTGAATCCCCCTCCGGCAGATTACCGGAAAAGGCTCCAAGATTGGATCTCACGGGAACAGAGGCTTCCGGCGGTGGAAAAGTATTTTCGTGGCTCTTTTTAGTATCCAGGGAATATTTGGGAATTTATATGCCGAAGAATAGGGTTAGGAGGGCTGCCGTGGGGCCACAAGCCAGGCCCCCCCCTAGGGCGCGCCCTGGTGGCTTGTGACGCCACGGTAGGTCTCCTGCCTTCATCTTCAAGTCTTCTGGGTTTCTTCTGGTCCAAGAAAAATCATTACAAATATTTTATTCCGTTTGGACTCCATTTAATATTCCTTATTTGCAATACTCAAAAACAAGGAAAAAACAGAAACTGGCACTAGGCTCTAGATTAATAGGTTAGTCCCAAAAATAATGTAAAATAGCATATTAAAGCATATAAAACATCCAAAACAGATAATATAATAGCATGGAACAATTAAAAAATATAGATACGTTGGAGACGTATCACTCAACGCGAAAGAATGGTTGGCAATCTCTCTACGGTAAAAAGATAGATTAGGTAGTGATAGATTGGATAGATAGATCTCTCAAGAACACAAAATAAAAAGAGCAAATAAAAGGTGCAGCAATGTATTTTTTTTTTAATAATAGATCTGAAAACAAAAGCGGCAAAAAGATATATCGGAAAGCAATATGTTGGAAAAGTAGACCCGAGGGTCGTAGGTTTCACTAGTGGCTTCTCTCATGAGTATAGCACACGGTGGGTGAACAAATTATTGTTGGGCAATTGATAGAAGATCAAATAATCATGACGATATCCAAGGCGATGATCATTATATAGGCATGATATGTCCATTTTGCATCATGATTTCCTACTATTATTTATTATGTTTTGTTGAATAATAATGCTTTAGGGAGTTATTCTAATGCCTTTTCTCTCATAATATGCAAGGTTTACACAAAGAGGGAGAATACCGGTAGCTGGAATTCTGGACCTGAAAAAAGCACATCAGAGATACCTATTCTACACATCTCCAATGGAGCTGAAACCTTACAGAGAATATTTTTGGGATTTATAAAAAATAATGCAGCAAAGAACTACCGGAGGGGGCCAACCTGGTGGGCACAAGACACCAGGGCGCGCCAGGCCCCCCTGGGCGTGCCCTGGTGGGTTGTGCCCTCCTCGACCCACCTCCGGTGCCCATATTCTGGTATATATTCACTTTTGACCTATAAAAAAAATAAGAGGAGGACTTTTGGGACGAAGCGCCACCGCCTCGAGGCAGAACTTGGGCAGGAGCACTTTTGCCCTCCGACGAAGCGATTCCACCGGGGGAACTTCCCTCTCAGAGGTGGAAATCGAAGCCATCGTCATCACCAACACCCCTCTCATCTTTGGGAGGCCAATCTTCATCAACATATTCAACATCACCATCTCATCTCAAACCTTAGTTCATCTCTTGTGTTCAATCTTTGTACCAGAACCTCAGATTGGTATCTGTGGGTGACTAGTAGTGTTGATTACCTTGCGTAGTTGATTACTATATGGTTTATTTGTTGGAAGATTATATGTTCATATCCATTATGCTATTTAATACCCCTCTGATCTTGAGCATGATTATTATTTGTGAGTAGTTACCTTTGTTCTTGAGGTCACGGGAGAAGTCATGTTGCAAGTAATCATGTGAATTTGATATGTGTTTGATATTTTGATGATATGTATGTTGTGATTCCCTTAGTGGTGTCATGTGAACGTCGACTACATGACACTTCACCATTCAATGGCCTAAGGGAATGCATTGTGGAGGGTTGCTAGAGTGACAGAAGCTTAAACCCTAGTTTATGCGCTACTTCGTAAGGGGCTGATTTGGATCCAAACGTTTAATGCTATGGTTAGATTTTATTTTAATACTTTTCTCGTAGTTGCGGATGCTTGCGAGGGGGTTAATCATAAGTGGGAGGTTGTTCAAGTAAGAATAGCACCCAAGCACCGATCCACCCACATATCAAATTATCAAAGTAGCGAACACGAATCAAACCAACATGATAAAAGTGACTAGATGAAATTCCCGTGTACCCTCAAGAACACTTTGCCTATTACTAGAGATTGTTCTGGCCTGTCCTTTGCCACAAAAGGATTGGGCTACCTTGCTGCACCTTATTTACCATTACCGTTACTTGCTGATTACCAATTACCTTGCTATCAAAC
Organism: Elymus sibiricus; assembly: GCA_039707655.1. NCBI lineage: Eukaryota > Viridiplantae > Streptophyta > Magnoliopsida > Poales > Poaceae > Elymus > Elymus sibiricus. The sequence continues at coordinate 131,311,892 of CM077667.1, forward strand.
TATCTGTTACCTACAATTTCAGTGCTTGCAGAAATTACCTTGCTGAAAACCGCTTGTCATTTCCTTCTGCTCCTCGTTGGGTTCGACACTCTTACTTATCAAAAGGACTACGATTGATGCCCTATACTTGTGGGTCATCAAGACTCTTTTCTTGCACCGTTGCTGGGGAGTGAAGTGCTCTTGGTAAGCGGAAATCGGTAAGGAAAAACTTATACTACGTGCTGAAATTTGTTGCAACTTGCTACTATGGAAAACAATCCTTTGAGGGGTTTGTTCGGGGTATCTTCACCTCGACCGTAACCACAATTAGTTGCCCCTCAACCTACTACACCTACTGAAAATATTGGTTATGAAATTCCTTCGGGTATGGTAGAACAACTGTTGCTAAACCTTATGCAGGAGATGGAACTGAACATCCTGATATGCACCTTTTATATGTGAACAAAATTTCTGGATTATTTAAGCTTGCAGGTTTACCCGGAGATGAAGCTAAGAAGAAAGTTTTCCCTTTATCTTTGAAGAGAAAAGCATTGACATGATATAGGCTATGTGATGATCTTGGATCTTGGAAATGGAATCGTTTGCAATTGGAATTCCACCAAAAGTTTTATCCCATGCAGCTAGTTCATCGTTATCGAAATTATATATATAACTTTTGGCCTCATGATGGAGAAAGCATCGCTCTAGCTTGGGGGAGGCTTAAGTCAATGTCATATTCATGCCCCAATCATGACATCCCGAGAGAAGTTATTATTCAGAATTTTTATGCTCGGATTTCTCATAATGATCAATCCATGCTCGATACTTCTTGTGTTGGTTCTTATATGAAGAAGACTATTGAATTCAAATGGGATCTCTTAGAAAGAATTAAATGCAACTCTGAAGATTGGGAACTCGACGAAGGTAATGAGTCGGGTATAAAGCTCGAGTTTGATTGTGCTAAATCTTTTATGAATACCGATACTTTTCACAAGTTTAGCACTAAATATGGACTTGACTCCGAGATAGTAGCCTCTTTTTGTGAATCATTTGCTACTCACGTTGATCTCCCTAAGGAGAAGTGGTTTAAATATCATCCCCCTATTAAAGAAGAAATTAAAGAACCGGTCATAGCTAAAGATGAAACCATCATTTATAATGTTGATCCAGTTGTGCCTACCGCTTACATTGAAAAACCACCTTTCCCTGTTAGGATAAAGGAGCATGCTAAGGTATCAACTGTGGTTCGTAAGAGTAATATAAGAGCACCTAAGACCCCTGAACAAATTAAAGTAGAACCTAGTGTTGCTATGGTTAAAGATCTCTTGGTAGAAAATATTGATGGGCATGTTATCTACTTCTGTGATGAAGCTGCTAGAATTGCTAAACCCGATGAAAAAGATAAACATAGACCCATAGAAGGCATGCCTGTTGTCTCAGTTAAAATAGGAGATCATTGCTATCATGGTTTATATGATTTGGGTGCTAGTGTGAGTACTATCCCTTTTACCTTATACCAAGAAATTATGGATGAAATAGCACCTGCTGAAATGGAAGACATTGATGTTACTATTAAACTTGCTAATAGAGACACCATCACACCACTTGGGATTGTTAGAGATGTTGAAGTCTTGTGTGGGAAAGTAAAATACCCTACCAATTTTCTAGTTCTTGGTTCCCCCCAAGATGACTTTTGTCCCATTATCTTTGGTAGACCTTTCTTGAGCACCGTCAACGCTAAGATAGATTGTGAAAAACAAACTGTCGGTGTCAGTTTTGATGGTGTGTCTCATGATTTTAATTTTTTCAAGTTTAGTAGACAACCTCGTGATAAAGCGTTATCTAGTAAGGATGAAATAATTGGTCTTGCTTCTATTGCCGTGCCTACTACTGATCCATTAGAACAATATTTGCATGACCATGAAAATGATATTCACTTGCGTGAAAGAAATGAAATAGATCAAATTTTCTTTGAACAACAACCTCTCCTGAAACACAATTTGCCTATTGAAACACTTGGAGGTCCTCCTCCACCTAAAGGTAATCCTGTGCTTGAATTAAAGCAATTGCCTGACACTTTGAAGTATGCTTATCTTGATGAGAAAAAGATATATCCTGTTATTATTAGTGCTAACCTTTCAGAACATGAAGAAGAAAGATTATTAAAAGTTCTAAGGAAGCACTGGGCTACTATTGGATATACTCTTGATGATCTTAAGGGCATTAGTCCCACTCTATGTCAGCACAAGATTAATATGGAACCTGATGCTAAACCCGTTGTTGATCATCAACGGCGATTAAATCCTAAGATGAAAGAAGTGGTAAGAACTGAAATATTAAAGCTTCTGGAAGCAGGTATAATCTATCCCATAGCTGAAAGTAGATGGGTAAGTCCCATTCATCGTGTCCCTAAGAAAGGAGGTGTTACCATTGTTCCTAATGATAAAAATGAACTCATTCCACAAAGAATTGTCACTGGCTATAGAATGGTAATTGATTTTAGAAAATTAAATAAAGCTACTAGAAAAGATCATTACCCTCTGCCTTTCATTGATCAAATGCTAGAAAGATTATCTAAGCACACACACTTTTGTTTTCTGGATGGATATTCTGGTTTCTCTCAAATACCTGTGTCACAATCCGATCAAGAGAAAACCACCTTTACTTGCCCATTTGGAAGCTATGCTTATAGACGTATGCCTTTTGGTTTATGCAATGCACCTGCTACCTTTCAAAGATGTATGACTGCTATATTATCTGATTTTTGTGAAAAGATTATGGAGGTTTTCATGGATGATTTTTCCGTTTACGGAACTTCTTTTGATGATTGCTTAAGCAACCTTGATCGAGTTTTGTAGAGATGTGAACAAACTAATCTCGTCTTGAATTGGGAGAAGTGCCACTTTATTGTTAATGAAGGTATTGTCTTGGGGCATAAAATATCTGAACGAGGTATTGAGGTGGATAAAGCTAAAGTTGATGCAATTGAGAAAATGCCATGTCCTAAAGATATTAAAGGTATTCGAAGTTTCCTTGGTCATGTTGGTTTCTATAGGAGGTTCATTAAAGACTTCTCTAAAATTTCTAGGCCTCTTACTAATCTTTTGCAAAAGGATATCCCTTTTGTTTTTGGTGATGATTGTGTGGAAGCCTTTGAAACACTCAAGAAATCCTTAACCTCTGCACCTATCGTTCAACCACCTGATTGGAACTTACCTTTTGAAATTATGTGTGACGCTAGTGATTATGTTGTTGGTGTTGTTCTAGGACAAAGAGTTAATAAAAAATTGAATGTTATCCATTATGCTAGCAAAACTCTAGACAGTGCCCAACGAAATTATGCTACTACTAAAAAAGAATTTTTAGCAGTTGTGTTTGCATGTGATAAATTTAGATCCTATATTGTTGACTCCAAAGTTATTGTTCACACCGATCATGCTGCTATAAAATATCTTATGGAAAAGAAAGATGCTAAACCTAGAGTCATTAGGTGGGTTCTCTTGCTTCAAGAACTTGACTTACATATCGTTGATAGGAAAGGAGCTGAGAACCCCGTAGCTGATAACTTGTCTAGGTTAGATAATATTCTTGATGACCCACTCCCTATTGATGATAGTTTTCCTGATGAACAGTTAGCTGCAATAAGTGTTTCTCAAAACACCCCTTGGTATGCTGATTATGCTAACTATATTGTTGCTAAATATATATCACCTAGCTTCACATACCAACAAAAGAAAAAATTCTTCTATGTCTTAAGACATTACTTTTGGGATGACCCACATATTTATAAAGGAGTAGATGGTATTATTAGACGTTGTGTACCTGAGCATGAACAGGAACAAATCCTATAGAAATGTCATTCCGAAGCTTATGGAGGACATCATGCGGGAGATAGAACTGCTCACAAGGTATTGCAATCTAGTTTTTAATGGCCTACTCTCTTCAAGGATGCCCATAAGTTTGTCTTGTCTTGTGATGAATGTCAAAGGATTGGTAATATCGGTAAGTGTCAGGAAATGCCTATGAATTATTCACTTGTTGTTGAACCTTTTGATGTTTGGGGTTTTGATTATATGGGACCTTTTCCTTCCTCTAACGGGTACACTCATATTTTGGTTGCTGTTGATTATGTCACTAAGTGGGTAGAAGCTATTCCAACTAGTAGTGCTGATCACCAGACCTCCATTAAAATGCTTAAAGAGGTTATCTTCCCGAGGTTTGGAGTCCCTAGATATTTAATGACCGATGGTGGTTCACACTTTATTCATGGTGCTTTCCGTAAGATGCTTGCTAAATATGATGTTAACCATAGAATTGCATCACCCTATCATCCTCAATCTAGTGGTCAAGTTGAACTTAGCAATAGAGAAATAAAATTGACATTACAAAAAACTGTCAATAGGTCTCGAAAGAATTGGTCTAAGAAATTAGATGATGAACTTTGGGCCTATAGAACAGCTTATAAAAATCCTATGGGTATGTCTCCATACAAAATGGTATATGGAAAAACTTGTCATTTGCCTCTAGAATTAGAACATAAAGCATTTTGGGCAATTAAAGAACTCAACTATGATTTCAAACTTGCCGGTGAAAAGAGGCTATTTGATATTAGCTCACTAGATGAATGGAGAACCCAAGCCTATGAAAATGCCAAACTATTCAAAGAAAAAGTAAAAAGGTGGCATGACAAAAGAATCCAAAAGCGGGAATTCAAAATAGGAGACTATGTTCTTTTGTTCAACTCTCATTTAATTTTTATTGCAGGTAAGCTTCTCTCCAAATGGGAAGAACCATATATTATCGAAGAGGTTTATCGTTCTGGAGCTATCAAGATTAATAATGCCGAAGGTACTAACCCGAAGGTGGTCAATGGACAAAGAATTAAGCACTATATCTCAGGTACGCCTATTAACGTTGAAAGCAATGTTATCCAAACCATGACACCGAAGGAACACTCCAGAATTCGGAAAAATAGGAGGTACGTGATACGGTAAGTAAACGGACTCCGAAAAATCCGCAAAAATATTTTTTTTTCAGTTTTGGATTATTAGAAATTTTGGAAATTAAGAAATAAACCGGAAGGTGATCGAGGTGAGCACGATACACCAGGGCGTGCCAGGCCCCCCCTGGGCGCGCCCTGGTGGGTTGTGCCCACCTCGGACACCTTCCCGACTCCGTTTTCCTTCCATATGCTTGTTTTTCAAGAATAAAAATTCTCTATATATACCCCCGACTGTTTTGACGACCGCATCGCAGAAAAATCCTCTGTTCTTGTTTCGTTCTGTTTTCTCATCAGATCTAGATCTCCATGGCTCCACCAAGCTCCTCCAAGGACAAGTTCTTCGAGAAGGTCATCAACCCATACTTGCCGGAGGTGATGAAGCGCCCTCAAGCCATTAAGATGCGTGAGGGGGAGCTCCACATCCACGATGTTCAGGGACCCCAGAGGACCAGAAACGTCGGGGCTAGGCTCGAGGCGGTGGAACAAGAAATCTTCAAGTGCCAAAAGATGGTGGAGCGCGAACTTAGTGCCAATCACGGAGTTCAACCGTGATCAGATAGTGGATGGTCAGTCTGTGAAGGACATCATCTCCACCCTCAACGAGCAAATTAATTTTCTGCAAAGCCAAGTTTATGATCTTCAAAACCAAGTTTTTGAATATGAAGCAAGATTTAAAGGTGTTGGATTTCAGGCTCCGCCAAACCCTCAAGATTCGAACACAGGGGCGTGTGCGAAGATCCCCTACAGCCTCGCCCTACCTCGCTCGCTACTCGATGGATATGACAATGAACTCGTACGATGACGAGGAAGAAGATGAACACGGTGATTTACCCAGGTTCGGACCGCTGCGAAGTGTAATACCCTACTCCTGCTTTGGTGGATTGCCTCTCGTGGAGGTGTGGTGGATGAACTAGTACAATGTTCGGGAGCCTCGCGAGGGCGCTCCTGAGGTGTTCTTGGCCCTCTGCTGGCTTTGTGATGGGTCGGATGGATGGGTGGTTCCACCGGTTGCCAGATCCCCCTCTACGGTGCAGTCTAGCCTCTATATATAGCGGTGGCCTGGGTCCTCTTCCCTTATCGCAATGGCGGGAAGGGATCCCACAACGGACAAATTTGAAGGGGGACAGGAGTACATCCCCACTCTGTCCAAAGGCGGTCTTCGCCTGCAAAGTAGCTGTCGATGATGCAGAGGTGGGCTCGGCGATGACACCCATCCTGCGGAGCTCGTGGCTGTGGTCTTGTTGCACCAGAATGGAAACCTTTGGAGGGTGCTTTGGGAACCCGCGTACGACCTTGCTCCCTTTGCACCAAAGGGGAAACTGCACCGCCTGGCGCGCTGGTGCCTGCCTGTCCTTCCTTGCGTCATCTTTGACTCCTGAGGCCAGGTCCTGCATAGAGATCTCCGCCGCTCCGGAGGGGGCCTGGGGAGACCCATCCCTTGCCAGTCTTGATGCTGCTCCTCCTCGAGAGCCTAGGGTCCTCGCGAGGGCCTTGTCTTGAGTGGGGCCGCGTCTGGCTGTGATTGGCCGGCGAGGTAGGCCATGCCCTGGGCCGCAGGCAGGCAGGTCTGGGTACCCCCGTTCCCAGAACGCTGACAGTAGCCCCCGGGTCCCAAGGCGCGCTCGATCTGGCTTTCGGGCGAAGCCTTGAGGACGGCCCGAAGCGCCGCGGGCCCCAAATGCCTGCGGGCGAGGACTGGCACGCGTTGTGCGGTTGATGTCGGGCGTCCTTCGTCCCTTCGGCCACCGCCCGAGTCGACAAGAGCCTGACTTCCAGCGCCGAGCCAGTATTGCTTTCCCCTTCTGCGCACCTGCTCCTGCTTCCCAGATCCCCGGCCCTAGCAGAGGCCTCTCCAGATCAGGCGTCGCTCCGTCCTCCTCCTTGCCGCTCCGGCCCCGCGAACTTTCCGATGGCTCCCGCCGGCAAGCAGAAGCCAGAGGCCCAGAGCTTAGCCTCCGCTCCCATCTCACCGGCGCTCTCGGGGTCCACCATCGCCAAGGACGAGGACCTCGTCCCGGTGCTCCCGTCGACGGCGGACGGGACCAACGAGTGGGGGCGGACCTTGATATGGGGCGGCTCCTTGGAGAAGCGGCCCTCGTCCAGGGCGGCCTACCCTTTGTTTCTCCATAACGTCTTCGCCGGGCTCATCCCGCCTTTCTCCGCGTTCTTCACCGCCATCCTCGACCACTACGGGATTCAAGACCTTCATCTCCAGCCCAACTCCATCCTGCTCTTGTCCGTCTTTGCCTTCTACTGCGAGGCTTTCGTGGGCGTGAAGCCTTCGGTGGCCCTCTTCCGCCATTTCTTCAGCTTGCGCGTGCATGACGGCGCTCAACGGTCGGCGTGCGTCTCCTTCGTCGCGGTCCAAAGAGGCAACATGCTCTTAAAGGCCGGGAAGAAGGTGGAGAATTTCAGGCACCGCTGGGTCCTCATGGATCTCAGAGATACCAACCCCCGATTGGATCTGCCGAAGGGGCTGCCGGAGAAGACCTCCGCATGGAGCTCCGCGAAGCCTTCCGACTCCCGGGCCAGGCCCGTCCTGGAGCGGATTTCCCGCGATATCAGTGCCAGGAAGCTGACTGGGGGGATGATAGTGAAGGAGTTCTTGACGCAGCGCCTGGCGCCCCTCTAGTCCCATTCTAGGCCCTTGTGGGACTATCAGGGCAGCGGCGACAACCTCAGGCTTCGGTCCGCACGCTTAACCTCCGAGGAACTGAACAGGGCCGTGGCGACCCTGCTCAATGGTGACCCCGGTGATCTCCCCGACGCCTACGCCCCGCTGTATTGCCACGACGACGGGGCCGATCTGGTTGCTGCGATGCATGTCTTCAACGAACTGGGGCTCTCCCCAGCTGAGGGCCTTGGCTCCCCGGTGATGGTGTCCTCCGGTGACACCACGGGCGGGGAGGATTCGGAGAAGACCGCCGATGACGACCCGGTAGGGGCGTCCCCCCCGTCGCAGAGCATGCTCCTATGCGACCTCGAGGACGACGGTGATGTCGGTGAAGTTTCTGCTGCGGGCTCTCTACGTCCCACCAAGTCCCTCAGGGGGCTAGGACCGGCCCCTCGTGCCACACGGTCCGCCTGCGTGTCGACCGCCAGGAAGCGCGGAGCGGGGTCTCCTCCGGTGCACCCTGCCTCTGTCAGCAAGGCGGTTGAAGCGCCGGCCTTGCCCCCGCCCGATTCGCGGCTCGCGGGCAAGGTGGGCGAGGCCGGGGACATGGCGATCCTTCCAGCGGCCGCCCTTGCGGACAACGCCATTTGCTCCCCCGCGTGGTGGTGCCCTCTCCGAGAAAGGCGAGGGCGCCCCCGTCGTTGCCGGAGCAGAGAGGAAGAGGAAGTGGGTCGACGTTGAAGAGTAAGTGATCCGGCTCGGCCTTGGTCCCCTGCCGGTAGCTTGCGTATTGATGATTTTCCTTTGCTTGGTAACCAGGAACGCCGCCGCACTGAAGATGAGGAAGAAGAAGGCGGGCGTCAAGCCGAAGGTGCCTTCCAACGCGCCGCCCGCTCCTGATGTCCTGCCATCGCCCGTCGAGGCGCCCGCCGCCGAGGGGGTGGGGGCTCGCGAGGCAACCCCCCTAGTCATCGCCGCGGAGCCCCCTGAGCCCCCAATGCTTGTTGGCGTGATCACTCCTGCCCTCGAGGGCGCAGAGGTGCCGCAGTCCGGAGGGCCAGCCCCTGAGGGCCAGCCGCCCGTCGATCCGTTTCTGTCTGTGGTCGCTGCGCGGCCTCCGGAGCCTCCTGCTCTTCGTGCTGCTGTCTCCTCGGGGACGTCTCCCGTGATTGTTCAGGGGACTCCGCCGGAGGGGGCCTTGATGCCTTCGTTGCATGGCCTCGGCGTCTTGGACGGGGCCTTCACCGTTCTGGGTCAAGTTCGGGACGCTCCCGGGGGTACCGACGATCGGCTCGCGAGTGGGTGCCTAGGGCTCCTCTCCGGGTGGCTCCAGGCCGACGCTTCTGCCGTGGCGGTTTGGGGTCAAGCCAAGGCTGCCGCGGCGAAGAGCGAGAAGGAGGCCGCGTCTGCCAGGGTAGCCCACGAGGAGGCACTGGCCGACGTGGCGTCCGCCATTAGGCGCTGCGAAGAGGTGGAGGCCCGCCTGAAGGCTCTCCAGGAGGAGAAGTCTGAGCTTGCGTGGCAGTTGCGTCAGCAGGAGGAAACCCTCAAGACCCGCGAGGCCAAGCTTGCCGCTCGGGACTCCGAGCTATCCCAGGCGGCGACCCGCCAGGCCGCGGAGCGGGAACGCCTGGACGCGCAGGAGAAGGAAGTCGCTTCGGAGAAGGCCCTGCTCGACACCAGGGAGAAGGCTCTTGCCGCGGCTGAGGAGAAAAAGGCCGCGGAGCTCAGCTCCTTTCCTTCCGTCAAGTTCAAGCTTCGCCAAGCGCTCCACTCCCTTTGCCGGGATGGGTTTGCGGAGCCCCTGGCGGCTCCAGAGAGCGGCTTCGCGGGGCTCGCTTCGAAGCTCGTCGAGGCGCTGGAGGGCGCCGTTGTCAAGGTGGAGGGGATCTTGGAGGGCAAGTGCCGCGACCTCTTTTCTGAGGCTGCGACGCGCGTCTTCAGCCATCTTCATCTGCGCAAGCCGGGGTTCGACTTCGACTCCGTGATCCGCCCGGTCGCCCCCGAGGCCCGCGCCAGTGCTGTGGCGGCGGTGAAGGGCGCCGTGGGGACGCTGGTGAAGAGGTTCACCCGCGTCACCGTTCCTCCGCCCGGTCGCCTCCTGATGCTGCAGGGGGTTAGCGGCGAAGAAGACGACGCCAGCGATGTCGACGACAAGTTCCCCGAGGGCGGGACGAGTGGTGGCGGCGGCTCCCCATGATTCCTCTCCCTTGTCCCTTTCCTGCAATGTCCATCGTGCCTCGTGGAGGCGTTAAACTCGTTTGTATCCGTGAAAACTTTTAATGCTTGTAATAATTGTTGAACTATGTGATTGCTCTCTTCACCTTGTTTCCTTCTTGCTTGCTGTGATGCTCTGCGTCGGCAGGGCCCGGCCCCGCGCATACCTCAGCCGCCATTGGGCCGTCCGGATCACCAAGGACGGTTCGAAGGAGTGAGGGGCTATGGGGCCAGTGAGGCTCCTGAGTCGCGATGCTCAGGAGTCCCCCTTGACGTACGAGCAGCCCTCATGAAGGGAACATGGTGAAGGTTGGGTTAACTTGGAAATTCCGAACACCTTGCACTTTGCGTCGGCAGGGCCCGGCCCCGCGCATACCTCAGCCGCCGTTGGGCCGTCCGGATCACCAAGGACGGTTCCAAGGGGTGAGGGGCTACAGGACCAGTGAGGCTCCTGAGTCACGATGCTCAGGAGTCCCCCTTGACGTACGAGCTCCAGCGTCCTCCTTAAGGGTTTGTTGAGCGCTTTGAGCTCTGCGTCGGCAGGGCCCGGCCCCGCGCATACCTCAGCCGCCGTTGGGCCGTCCGGATCACCAAGGACGGTTCCAAGGGGTGAGGGGCTACGTGGCCAGTGAGGCTCCTGAGTCGCGATGCTCAGGAGTCCCACTTGACGTACGAGCGGCTCCCATACCTTTCCTCGCCAGCTTTCCCTGAGATGGGCGTGTGAAGACCAGGTTTGGCAGACCTGGGAAGGTGGCGCGTACCAGGCTTGGCTCGGTAGTAGCCCCCGTGCAGCCCCCTCACGCGTACATCCCTGGGGAACGCAGCGAGGAGGGGGCCACTAGGGGCCTTCCTGAGATTGGATGCAGCCGCTGGGGCGCCCTCAGTTGTTTATCCCCCGCACGGGGCGTGGGGCTTCCACATTGCGTGGGCATAGTCATTGGTGGACCGTGTTGTCTGCCAGCACGGGGCTGTGGCTTCCACATTGCGTGGGCATAGTCATTGGTGTACCGTGTTGACCGCCAGCACGGAGCTGTGGCTTCCACATTGCGTGGGAAGGAACCCCTCTGCGTCCTCGGGGGGCTCCGGGCGTGTACAGCCCATTGAGTTCGTGCGCATGGCTTGCACGGCAGAACTGGGAGGTGTATCTGGGAGCTCGCGAGGGCGCTTTGGGCTCGCGAGGTCCCTACCTCTAAGGCGGTTTGCGCCTGAGTCTTCTCGTAGGCGGCGGCGTCCGAGGTCCTGCAGACTTCTTCTTCTTCTTTACGAGTGAAGCAGGTTGGGAGCCCTTTCGGCACTCTGCGTCTGCAGGCCCCAGTCCCGCACATTTCCCGACCACCGTAGTGTACCACCGGATCACTAGGACGCAACTACGAGATCAGGCCTCGACACCCTTGATGCCGACCGGATCACCAAGGACGACATCAAGGGGCGAGTGGCTTTATGACCGGTAAGGCCACTGAGGCGCGTTGCTCAGGAGCCCCCTTTGACGCCCAAGCGGCTCTACGTTGGCAGATCCCAGTCCCGCACATTTCCCTACAGCCGTTGTGTACGACCGGATCACCAAGGACGCAACTACGAGGCGAGGCATCGACACCCTTGATGCCGACCGGATCACCAAGGACAACATCAAGGGGCGAGTGGCTATATGACCGGTAAGGATCCTGAGGCGCGGTGCTCAGGAGCCCCCCTTGACGCTCGAGCGACCCCCATTCCGTCCTGCCGGCTGCTGCCTCAGAAGGCCCTAGAGCCTCCCGAGACTCCATGCTACGGTGCCTCACTGCGGCCGGAGCCCCCGAGCGGGGGTCGACTGCCCAAAGATGCAAATCCCTAAGGCGGCAGGGCCTCGCTGTCCAGCCCCGAGGTGCCTCGGGGAGGGTCGGAGCGCACGGCCCCTTGCGAAACACCAACTCAGAAAGAGAGAATTCAAGACCGGTAAAACGAGAGCACAAAGAGAGAAAAGTTCCCGCCCCTTTTTCTTTTAAATATGGAGTTTCGAAATCCTCAAACTTCATTCCAAAAAATGGCAATTCGAACACCAAAAAGAAGCAAGCAACTGCCGCGTCCGACCCCTAGTCTAGTCTTCGTCTTCATCTTCCCCCAGCGCTGAGCGTAGGGCATCCACGTTGCATGGCCATAGCCATTGGAGGGCAGTGTTGTCCGCCAGCGCGGAGCTGTGGCTTCCACATTGCGTGGGAAGGAACCCCTCCGCGTCCTCGGGGGGCTCTGGGCGTATACAGCCCACTCATTATTACGTGAGAGTGTCACAGGTTGGTCCTGGGGGTGTGCAGGGAGCTCCATGCCCCGCGGACATGAAGCCCACTCCCAGCCCCCAGGCTTGGCGTGGCGAAGTAGGGTCGGCTCCGGACGGGCCCTCGAGCGTAGGGAGAGCCCCTCGCGCCCTCCGATGGGAAGGCCCGCCCCGGAAAAGGGCTTTGGGCACCCCGGCCGGTGCCCCAGCGCGCCTTGCTGGGGTGCCCGGGGTCCCCACGCAGGTACTCGAGGCCCTGCCCCCAGGCCGGGGCGAGCCGGGCCTGGGGACATGGGCGAGTACATGATCGCCCGCTGGTGATCGAACGAAACCCGACCCGGAGACATGGGCGTATGTTCCACCCTCCGTCTCCAAGCGGGCGTCGCGCGCCCCGGAGACATGGGCGTATGTTCCACCCTCTGTCTCCAGGTTGGGATCATCTGGCTTGGAGACATGGGCATGTGTTCCAACCTCCGTCTCCAAGCTGGGGCCATCCAGCCTGGGAACGTGGGCGAATGTTCCACCCTCCGTTCCCAGGCAAGGGACCCCCGGTCCCCAGACCCAGACGCCTGTTCAAGGCAGCTCCCTACCAGCGGGTGTGCCTCGCGAAGGTGCCTACGCTGGGCATCCTCACGAGGCCAGTCCCGCAGGCCGCCCCCGCGAGGCTGTGCATACCAGCCTGCGCGAGAGCTGCCCACGAAGTTGTGTATGCGCCTCCTGTCGCCGTGGTAGCCGGTGCTGCATCCTTCGTGACCCGGGCGCGCGTCAACATGGTCATTGTAGAGTTGCACGAGTCCCCGGGCGCCGGCGTAGTCGAGCCTCTGGTCCTCCTCCCTGGTTCCGGTGGGCGTGCCGAGAGGCGCGAGGCGGCGCCCCTCTCGGCTCGAGCGCAAGTGGTGCGCCGGGGGTAGCCGGAGCCCCCGGGTCTGTTACCGGAGCCCCCGGGTCCAGCCCGTCAGTCCCCGGGGCCGGCTCGCTAGCCCCCGGGACCGGGTCGCCAGTCCCCGATACTGAGACAGCGGGGGACGCGTCGATCGCCATCATGACGGCCGTGGAGCCGGAGCCGACCGTCGCAGGGGTGTCGGACGTCGGAGCCGATGGGATTGGCACGACAGCCGGAGTCGGCGATGTCGGCGGAGCAGCCGGACCCGGCGAACAGCCAACGGCGTCAGCCGGCACGAAGATAGACTCTGATTCAGGGGAGGGCTTGATCGAAGACTTGAGCAGCCGTTCGAGGGAGACGCCGGCTGGGATGGCCTGCCGGGTGGAGCCGATCTTTGCCAACGTATCGGCCGCCTCGTTGTCCGCCCGGGGACGTGGTGGAACTCGCAGCCCTCGAAGGAGCCGGTGAGTTGCTGGACGAGGAAGCGATAGCTGGCCATGTTGGCGTCCCTGGCATCCCATTCGCCAGAGACCTGTTGCACAACGAGGTCGGAGTTGCCAAAATAGAGGATGCGCCGGATCCCGATTTCCTTGGCGAGCCGGAGGCCGTGGACGAGCGCCTCGTACTCGGCCACGTTGTTGGAGGTGGCGGAGAGGATTTGGAGTGCGTACTTGAGCTGGTCCCCCTTCGGGGACGACAGGACCATGCCGGCTCCCAGGCCAGTTCGCATCTTCGAGCCGTCGAAGTGCATGCGCCAATGCGTGGAATCCCGGGGAGGCGGCACGAACTGGGTTTCGACCCAGTTGACGAGGAAATCAGCCATCGTCTGCGACTTGATGGCGGTGCGCGGCTCGTACCGAATCTCGTAGTCGGCGAGGGCGATGCCCCATTTGGCGATCCGGCCGGTGGCGTCCCGGCCGCTCATGATCTCGCCAAGCGGCGCCGTGCTCACCATGGTGATGGTGTGCTCCTGGAATTACTGCTTGACCTTCTTGGCGGCGAAGTATATGCCATAGCACATCTTCTGGTAGTGGGGGTAGTTCTGCTTGGAGGCGGAGAGGACCTCGCTGAGGTAGTAGACGGGACGCTGGACCGGCAGCGCCTTGCCCTCTTCCAGCCGTTCCACCACCAGAACAACGCTGATTACGCGGGTGGTCGCCGCAATGTACGCGAGCATCGGCTCCTTCTCAGCCGGAGCCGCCGGGACGGGTGCGCTAGAGAGCGCGCACTTGAGGTCGCGGAACGCCTCGTCCGCCTGGTCTGTCCACTCGAATGTGGGAGTCTTCCTCATGAGCTGGTAGAGGGGCAACGCCTTCTCGCCCAGCCGGCTGACGAACCGGCTGAGCGAGGCAAGGCAACCGGCAAACTTCTGGACGTCGTGGAGCTTGGCCGGCTTGTGCATGCGCTCGATGGCTCTGATCTTCTCCGGGTTAGCTTCGGTGCCGTGGGCGGACACGAAGAAACCCAGGAGCTGGCCGGCTGGCATGCCGAAAACACACTTCTCCGGATTGAGCTTGATCTTGTATTCGCGCAGGTTGGCGAAGGTCTCTCGGAGATCGTCGAGGAGGCTGAAATGCTTCTTGGTTTTGACGACGATGTCGTCCATGTAGACGTGGACGTTCCTGCCGATCTGGGGCAGGAGGCACTTCTGCATGCAGCACTGGAAGGTAGCGCCTGCATTCTTCAGGCCGAAGGACATGGTGATGTAGTAGTAGGCCCCGAAAGGGGTGATGAAGGAGGTCTTCAGCCGGTCGGCTGGGTCCAGCTTGATCTGGTGGTAGCCGGAATATGCGTCCAGGAAGGACAGCAAATCGCAGCCGGCCGTGGAATCAATCACTTGATCGATCCGGGGCAGGGCGAAAGGATCCTTGGGACAGGCCTTGTTCAGGCCGGTGTAGTCGATACACATGTGCCAAGTCTTGTTCTTCTTCAGCACCAGGACTGGGTTGGCCAGCTAGTCCGGGTGGAAAACTTCCATGATAAAGCTGGCTGCGAGCAGCCGGGTGATCTCCTCTCCTATAGTACGCCGCTTCTCCGCGGAGAAACGGCGTAGGGGTTGCTTGACCGGCTTCGCGTCCGGCCGCACGTGAAGTTTGTGCTCGGCGTACTTCCTCGGAACACCCGGCATGTCCTTGGGGGACCATGCGAAGATATCCCGATTCTCACGGAGGAAGTCGACGAGCTCGCCTTCCTATTTGCTGTTGAGGCGGGCGCCGATGGTGACGCACTGCTTGGGGTTGGCCGGGTCGAGTGGCACCTGCTTGGTGTCCTTGGACGGCTAGAACGTCGCCTCGCTGGGTGACTGGGACGGGGGAGCCGGTACGGCCGGCTGGTCAGAGGCGTGAGGCACGAGCCGGTCGAGCTACCGCTTCTCCTCCGCTATCTCCAAGGCCTCGGCCAGCCGGCTGCTGTCGCGCGCGCACTCGATCGACATTTTGTAGTCGCCGTTGACGGTGATGATGCCCTTGGGGCCCGGCATCTTCAGCTTGAGGTAGGCATAATGGGGTATCGCCATGAATTTGACGAGGGTCGGCCTGCCCAGCAGCGCGTGGTAGGGACTATTGAGGTCCACCACCTCGAACCATATCGGCTCGCGGCGGAAGTGGCTCTTGTTGCCGAAGAGGACGTCGAGCCGGATTTTACCGATGGGGGTGCAGGATTTTCCCGGCACAATACCATGGAAAACCGTCCGACTCGGTTGCATGTCTGTTTCCTTGAGCCCCAACTTGAGCAGAGTGTCGTGGTAGAGGATGTTGATGCTGCTGCCCCCATCGATCAGCACCCGCGAGAAATGGCAGGTGCACCTCTCGGAGGCGATGGTGGGATCGAGGACAAGGGCATAGCTGCCGGGGTTTGGCATCACGGCCGGGTGGTCCGCCCGGCTCCAGGTAACCAGCTTCTCGGACCAGTGCATGAACTGGGGGACCGAGGGGACGGTGGCGTTCACCTCGTGCTGGCGCTGGCACAGGCTATGCTTGTCGGTTTCCTCGCTGGTGAAGACGACGTAAGCCCTGTCCTGGTCGGGCAACTGGTCATGAAGGCGGCCGTTGTTGGCAGCCGGAGCCGGAGCTGGTGGCTGGGCCGGGGCCTGAGCCGGCGCGCGGGGAGCCAGAGGTGGAGGAACCGGGAGGCCCTTACCTCGGGCCAGCCGCTGGGAGAAGCTGCACTGCCGCATCGTGTGTGTGGTCGGCTTCGCCCCGGAGTGCATTTTGCACGGGGCATCGAGCATCTGCTCGAAGGTGAGCTTGGGCTGACAGGCGGCCTTGCCGGTCCGCTGACCTGTCAGCTCCCATAGCGGGGATCCGGCTGGTCCATTTTGCGGTTGTTGTTCTGCTGCTGCCGGTTGTCGGCAGCCACCCGCGGCGCGGCAGGCGGCGGGGTCGGCTTGGCAGGCGTGGTGACCTTCATCCGCATTGCGGAGTCAGCCATGGCGTACTTGTCCGCCTTGGCCATCAGATCCGCCACGGGTCGCCGCCTCAGAGCACAGGAGCTTGTGCTTGAGGTGAGTGCCGTCGCGGCAGCCCTCGATGAAGTACTGGATGGCCTGCACCTCGTGTACCCCCTCGCAGGAGTTGCAGAGCTCGGTCCAGCGCGTGAGGTAGTCACGGAGGGACTCGTCCAGCCCCTGGACGCACATAGCCAGCTCGCGGGGCCGGCCGGGCCGCTTGTAGGTGCCGGTGAAGTTGCGGACGAACGCCTCCTCAAAGTCTGTCCAGGTGTTGATGCTGCCGGCAGACAGGCTGTTGAGCCAGGTCCGAGCCGAGCCAATCAACATGAGGGGGACGTAGCGCACGGCTACGCGCTTGTTTCCCCTGGCTATGCCGACAGCGGTGGTGTAGTCGACCAACCAGTCTTCCGGTTTGGCGGTGCCGTTGTACTTCGAGGTGTCGCGAGGGAGTGTGAAGCCGGTTGGGAACGGCTCGTTGCGGATCCGTGGGCCAAAGCACGCCGGGCCGATCGGCCCTTCCTCCTCGAGGAGGGTGGATTGCGCCAGCCAGTCGATGCGGGTCCGGGCGTCGTTCTCACTCCGCGGGACGCGCGGGCCGAGCCAAGCGGCGAGTTCGGGACGGACAACCGGGGTAGGCGAGCGCGCGCGCTCCCGCCGCGGGAGCGGGGTATGGTCCCGGCTGCGCCGGCTGCCGCCAGCCGGGGCGTCATTGCACCGGCTGTTGACGGCCGGCGGCTCGTCTCCGTATCGGGTGCGTCCGTTATGGGACCCAGCGCCCCGTCGGCCGGAGCCACGGGGGGAAGAGGCTTGCTGGACCGACCGGCGTTGGCCAGCAGTTGGCGGGGCGTCCCCCTCGGGGACGGGAATTTTGGAACCGGCGCAGGGGTCATCGAGCCGGGCCTGCTGGGCGTTGGCGGTGGCGATGAGGTCTTGGATGTGCCGCTCCTACCGCTCTCGTTCCTCGCCCACCAGGTCGTCGAGGTCGGCATAGGCCACCTGGGCGGCTCTCAGGTTTGCAGCCGGCGTGTCGTAGGTGGGGAGCCTGCCACCGAGGATTTCCGTGACCACACGGCCGCGGTTGCGGACGTCGCCGCACCGGCTGGGCTCATTGCCGGCGGGGGTGAGGCCGTAGGCGGAGTTGTACTCGCACTGAGCGGACTCCATCCGGCGCTTGGTGGTGGCGATCGTGGTAGCCTCTGTGAATAGCAGCCGGCGAGTGCTACTTCTTGAGCATGCGTTGGTTTTCCCTTGAAGAGGAAAGGGTGATGCAGCAAAGTAGATAAGTATTTCCCTCAGTTGTTGAGAACCAAGGTTTCAATCCAGTAGGAGATACAAGCAAGTCCCCAATAGATGTACCTACACAAAGAATTAAACACTTGCACCCAACGCTATAAAGGGGTTGTCAATCCCTTCACGATTACTTGCAAGGATGAGATCTGATAGAGATAGATGGAAAGGATTGCGGAAAGTAAAAGCACAAGTAAATAGATCTGAAAATATATGATGGAAAATAGACCCGGGGGCCATAGGTTTCACTAGAGGCTTCTCTCATGAAGGCAAATATTACGGTGGGTGAACAAATTACTGTCGAGCAATTGATAGAAAAGCGCATAGTTATGACGATATCCAAGGCAATGATTATGCATATAGGCATCACGTCCATGTCAAGTAGACCGAAACGATTCTGCATCTACTACTATTACTCCACACATCGACCGACTCATGCCTGCATCTAGAGTATTAAGTTCATGAAGAACAGAGTAACGCATTAGGTAAGATGACATGATGTAGAGGGATAAACTCAAGAAATATTATGAAAACCCCATCTTTTTATCCTCGATGGCAACAATACAATACGTGCCTCGCTACCCCTACTATGTCACTGGGTGAGGACACCGCAAGATTGAACCCAAAACTAAGCACTTCTCCCATTGCAAGAATTACCAATCTAGTTGGCCAAACAAAACCAATAACTCGAAGAGACTTGCAAAGATATGAAATCATGCATATAAGAATTCAGAAAAGACTCAAATAATATTCATAGATAATCTGATCATAAACCCACAATTCATCGGATCTCGACAAACACACCGCAAAAGAGTATTACATCTGATAGATCTCCATGAAGATCATGAAGAACATGGTATTGAAGAGCAAAAAAAGAGAAGAAGCCATCTAGCTACTAGCTATGGACCCGAAGGTCTGTGGTGGACTACTCACGCATCATCGGAGGGGCAATGGAGTTGATGTAGATGCCCTCCGTGATCGAATCCCCCTCTGGCAGATTACCGGAAAAGGTCCCCAGATGGGATCTCATGGGAACAGAGGCTCCTGGGGGCGGAAAAGTATTTTCGTGGCTCTTTTTGGTATCCAGGGAATATTTGGGAATTTATAGGCCGAAGAGTAGGGTTACGAGGGCTGCCGTGGGCCCACAAGCCAGGGGGGCGCGCCCTACCGCCCTGGGCGCGCCCCTGTGGCTTGTGGCCACACGGTGGCTCTCCTGCCTTGGTCTCCAAGCTTGGTAGGTTCCTTTTGGTCATAGAAAAATCATTCTGAAGATTTTATTCCGTTTGGACTCCGTTTAATATTCCTTATCTGCAATACTCAAAAACAAGGAAAAAACAGAAACTGGCACTAGGCACTAGATTAATAGGTTAGTCCCAAAAATAATATAAAATAGCATATTAATACATATAAAACATCCAAAACAGATAATATAATAGCATGGAACAATCAAAAATTATAGATACGTTGGAGACGTATCAAGCATCCCCAAGCTTAATTCTCGCTCGTCCTCGAGTAGGTAAATGATAAAAACAGAATTTTTGATGTGGAATGCTACCTAACATATTTATCCATGTAATATTCTTTATTGTGGCATGAATATTCAGATCCGTAAAATTCAATACTATAGCTTAATATTGACATAAAAACAATAATACTTAAAGCATACTAATAAGCAATCATATCTTTCAAAATACCATGGCTAAAGAAAGTTATCCCTACAATATCATATAGTCTGGCTATGCTCCATCTTCCCCACATAAAGTATCTAAATCATGCACACCCCCGATGACAAGTCAAGCAATTGTTTCACCCCTTTTATGTTCTCAAACCTTTTCAACTCTCACGCAATACATGAGCGTGAGCCATGGATATAGCACTATGGGTGGAATAGAATGTGGTGGAGGTGCAAGGGAAAAGGAGAAGATAGTCTCACATCAACTAGGCGTATCAACGGGCTATGGAGATGCCCATCAATAGATATCAATGTGAGTGAGTAGGGATTGCCATGCAACGGATGCACTAGAGCTATAAGTGTATGAAAGCTCAAAAGGAAACTAAGTGGGCGTGCATCCAACTCGCTTGCTCACGAAGACCTAGGGCACTTTGAGGAAGCCCATCATTGGAATATACAAGCCAAGTTATATAATGAAAAATTCCCACTAGTATATGAAAGTGATAAAATTGGAGGCTCTCTATCATGAAGAACATGGTGCTACTCGAAGCACAAGTGTGGAAAAGGATAGTAGCATTGTCCCTTCTCTCTTTTCTCTCATTCATTTTTTTTTCTTTCTCTCTTTTTTTTGGTGGGCATCTTTGGGCTCTTTTTTTTATTTGGGCTTCGCTGGCCTCTTTTATTTTTTGTAAAGTCCGGAGACTCATCCCATCTAGTGAGGGAATCATAGTTTCCATCATCCTTTCCTCTCATGGGACAATGCTCTAATAATGATGATCATCACACTTTTATTTACTTATAACTCAAAACTTAGAACAACATATGACTCTATATGAATGCCTCCGGCGGTGTACCGGGATGTGCAATGATCTAGCATAGCAAATGACATCAAAAAACGGACAAGCCATAAAAACATCATGCTAGCTGTCTTACGATCATGCAAAGCAATATGACAATGATGGTGCGTGCCATAATAAACGGAACGGTGGAAGTTGCATGGCAATATATCTCGGAATGGCTATGGAAATGCCATAATAGGTATGTATGGTGGCTGTTTTGAGGAAAATATATGGTGGCTGTTTTGAGGAAGGTGGGTTTATGCACCGGCGAAAGTTGCGCGGTACTAGAGACGCTAGTAAAGGTGGAAGGGTGAGAGTGCGTATAATCCATGGACTCACATTAGTCATAAAGAACTCACATACTTATTGCAAAAGTCTATTAGTCATCGAAGCAAAGTGTTACACGCATGCCCCTAGGGGAGAGGTTGGTAGGAGTAAACCATCGCGCGCTCCCGACCCATCACACAAAGGATGACAATCATTAAACAAATCATGCTCCGACTTCATTACATAACGGTTCACCATACGTGCATGCTACGGGAATCACAAACCTTAACACAAGTATTTCTACTAATCCAAAATTACTTACTAACATAACTCTTAATATTACCATCTCTACATCTCAAAACTATATGCACGGAACCGAACTTCCCATCATATTCAATGCACTTAATATGAAAGTTTTTATTATATCCCTCTTGGATGCCTATTATATTAGGACGAAATTCATAACCTAATCCAATTACCATGCTGTTTAGATACTCTCAAAATAATATAAGTGAGGTATGAGAGTTCAATTATTTCTATAAAACATAACACCACCGTGCTCTAAAAAGATATAAGTGAAGCACTAGAGCAACATTGCCTAGCTCAAAAGATATAAGTGAAGCACATAGAGTATTCTAATAAATTCACGATTCAGCGTGTCCTTCTCAAAAATATGTGTGCAGCAAGGATGATTGTGGCAAACTAAAAAGCAAAGACTCATATCATACAAGACGCTCCAAGCAAAACACATATCATGTGGTGAATAAAAATATAGCCTCAAGTAAATTTACCGATGGATTGAAGACGAAAGAGGGGATGCCTTCCGGGGCATCCCCAAGCTTAGGCTCTTTGGTATCCTTGAATATGGCTTGGGGTGCCTTGGGCATCCCCAAGCTTAGGCTCTTGCCAATCCTTATTCCATAGTCCATCAAATCTTTACCCAAAACTTGAAAACTTCACAACACAAAACTAAACAGAAAACTCGTGAGATCCGTTAGTATAAGAAAAATAAATCACCACTTTAGGTACTGTTGTGAACTCATTATTTATTTATATTTGTGTAATACCTACTGTATTCTAACTTCTCCATGATTCATACCCCCCGATACAACCCATAGATTCATCAAAATAAGCAAACAACACAAAGAAAACAGAATCTGTCAAAAACAGAACAGTCTGTAGAAATCTGTAAACTTCGAATACTTATGTAACTCCAAAAATTCTGAAAAATTAGGAAAACCAGGGAAATTTGCAGATAAATCTTGTGTAAAAATTTCAGATCAAAATCACGTTCCAGTGAATTTATAAAATTCCTGTACTGAGCGCAAAAGTTTCTGTTTTTCAGCAAAATCAAATCAACAAACACCGTAGACCATCCCAAAGGTCTTACTTGGCTCAAACACTAATAAAAACATAAAAACACAATTACTACAGAAGTAATAATGTGCAAAATACACCAAAACAGAAACAAAAAACAGAAAGCAAAAATAAAATTGGGTTGCCTCCCAACAAGCGCTATTGTTTAACGCCCCTAGCTAGGAAAAACGCAATAGATCTAGGTATTGTCATCTTTGGTATGCAATCCATAAGTAGCTCTCATAATAGATTCATAAGACAATTTAATTTTATTTCTAGGAAAGTGTTCCATGCCTTTCCTTAATGGAAACTGAAATCTAATGTTTCCTTCTTTCATATCAATAATTGCACCAATCGTTCTAAGGAAAGGTCTACCAAGAATAATAGGACATGTAGGATTGCAATCTATATCAAGAACAATGAAATCTACGGGCACATAATTCCTATTTGCAACAATAAGAACATTATTAATCCTTCCCATAGGTTTCTTTATAGTGGAATCCGCTAGATGCAAATTCAAAGAGCAATCATCAAATTCACGGAAACCTAACACATCACATAGAGTTTTCGGAATCGTGGAAACGCGAGCACCCAAATCACACAAAGCATGGCACTCAAAATCTTTAATTTTAATCTTAATAGTAGGTTCCCACTCATCATAAAGCTTTCTAGGTATAGAAACTTCCAACTCAAGTTTTTCTTCAAAAGATTTCATCATAGCATCAACGATATGTTTAGTAAAAGCTTTATTTTGATCATAAGCATGCGGAGAATTCAACATGGATTGCAACAAGGAAATACAATCAATGAAAGAAAAATTCTCATAATTAAAGTCCTTGAAATCCAAAAGAGTGGGTTCATTGCTACTTAAAGTTTTGACCTCTTCAATCCCACTTTTATCAATCTTAGCATTAAGATCTATAAACTCCGAATCGTTGGGACGCCTTTTAACTAAAGTTGACTTATCTCCAGTCCCATATTCATTAAGATTTGTTTTAGAAAACAAAGATTTAATAGGAGTCACATCAATCACTTTAAGATCTTCATCAATATTATCACGAGAACACACTTTTTCAAGCCAATCACGCTTAGCACGTATTCTAGCGGTTCTTTCCTTACACTCATCAATAGAAATTCTCATAGCTTTTAAAGATTCGTTAATATCATGCTTGGGTGGAATAGATCTAATTTTCAAAGAATCAATCTCGAGAGAAATTCTATCAACGTTCCTAGCCAAATCATCAATCTTGAGCAGTTTTTCTTCAATCATAGCATTGAAACCCTTTTGTGAACTAATAAATTCTTTAATATTATTCTCAAGATCAGAGGGCATCTTATTATAATTTCCATAAGAGTTTCTGTAGGAATTACCATAATTATTAGAGGAATTACTAGGAAACGGCCTAGGATTGAAATTACCTCTATACGCGTTATTACCAAAATTGTTCCTACCAACAAAGTTCACATCCATAGATTCATTATTATTTCCAATCAAAGAGGACAAAGGCATATCATTAGGATCTATAGGAGTACTCTTACTAGCAAACAATTTCATCAATTCATCCATCTTTTCACTCAAAGTATTTATTCCTTCAATAACATGCACTTTTTTACTAGTAGGAGATCTTTCGGTATGCCATTGAGAGTAATTTGCCATAATATTATCTAGGAGTTTAGTAGCTTCTCCTAATGTGATTTCCATAAAAGTACCACCCGCGGCGGAATCTAAGAGATTCCTAGATGCAAAATTCAATCCAGCATAGAAAATTTGTATAATCATCCATAAACTCAAACCATGCGCGGGGCAATTTCTAATCATTAGTTTCATCCTCTCCCAAGATTGTGCAACATGCTCATGATCAAGTTGCTTAAAATTCATTATATCGTTCCTAAGGGAGATGATCTTAGCGGGCGGAAAGTACTTGGAAATAAAAGCATCTTTACACTTATTCCACGAATCAATACTATTTTTAGGCAAAGATGAAAATCAAGTTTTAGCACGATCTCGTAGTGAGAACGGAAATAGCTTCAATTTAACAATATCATTATCCACATCTTTCTTCTTTTGCATATCACACAACTCAACGAAAGTATTTAGATGGGATGCGGCATCTTCATTAGCAAGGCCGGAAAACTGTTCTTTCATAACAAGATTAAGTAAAGCAGCATTGATTTCATAAGATTCCGCACTAGTGGCGGGAGCAATCGGAGTACTAATAAAATCATTATTATTAGTATTGGAAAAGTCACACAACTTGGTATTCTCTTGAGTCATCGTGACAAAGCAAGCAATCAAGCACACAAGCAAGCAAAAAGCAAAAGAATTCAGAAAAGACTCAAATAATATTCATAGATAATCTGATCATAAACCCACAATTCATCGGATCTCGACAAACACACCGCAAAAGAGTATTACATCGGATAGATCTCCATGAAGATCATGAAGAACATGGTATTGAAGAGCAAAGAGAGAGAAGAAGCCATCTAGCTACTAGCTATGGACCCGAAGGTCTGTGGTGGACTACTCACGCATCATCGGAGGGGCAATGGAGTTGATGTAGATGCCCTCCGTGATCGAATCCCCCTCCGGCAGATTACCGGAAAAGGTCCCCAGATGGGATCTCACGGGAACAGAGGCTCCTGGCGGCGGAAAAGTTTTTTCGTGGCTCTTTTTGGTATCCAGGGAATATTTGGGAATTTATTGGCCGAAGAGTAGGGTTAGGAGGGTTGTCGTGGGCCCACAAGCCAGGGGGGCGCGCCCTACCCCCTGGGTGCGCCCCTGTGGCTTGTGGCCACACGGCGGCTCTCCTGCCTTGGTCTCCAAGCTTGGTAGGTTCCTTCTGGTCCAAGAAAAATCATTCTGAAGATTTTATTCCGTTTGGACTCCGTTTAATATTCCTTATCTGCAATACTCAAAAACAAGGAAAAAACAGAAACTGGCACTAGGCACTAGATTAATAGGTTAGTCCCAAAAATAATATAAAATAGCATATTAATGCATATAAAACATCCAAAACAGATAATATAATAGCATGGAACAATCAAAAATTATAGATACGTTGGAGACGTATCAGCGAGCGGCCTCCAGCTCGGCCGTAGCCGTGGCTGGGTTCGTTGTAGGCGCGACGGGGGTGCTGAGGCCCCGAAGCACGGAGCCGAGGGGGTCGAAGGTGCCAGCGAGGGCGGCCGCCGCGGCCGCCTCCGCCTCCGCCCTGACGCGGCCGAAGGTCGTGGAGGAGCCAGTGGCCATTACCCCCGCGCGGACGCAGGAAGTCAGCATTGCCCGGGGCGAGTGCGCCCACGAACGAGGGCGGGTCGAGGCAGTCAAGCACCTGGCTAGGGTACTCGTCGGTGGCTGGCTCATCGGCGAGGCTCAGCCCGCCGAGGCGCTCAGTGAGGGCGACGACGTCGTACAGAAGGTCGCTGTCGCGCCGCTCGTCGGAGAGGCCAGCAGCGTCGCTCGCAGGGCTGGCGGGGACGGGGTCCCGCCCCGTGGGAGCAAGCCCCACGAGCGTACAGTTCCGCCCGGACGCGGGGCGGTCGGGGAAGGTGGTGAAGGGTCCCGCCCGGAGCGTGACTCCGGCCGGCGCCGCGGAGGGCCCCACGGTGGGCGCCAACTGTCGTCGGTTTCTCACGACAGATGCCATGGGGTGGCTTATCGAGAGTGGTTGGGGCCGAAGGACGCCGGCGGACTCCGGTAGCGGGATTAGGCACAAGCGGTGAGGGACACACGATGTACCCAGGTTCGGGGCCCTCCGTGGGAGGTAACACCCCTAGTCCTGCTGGTCTAGTTGATGGGTGGTTGGTGTTACAATGGTGCTCCTTGAGCTGTTGTCTAGAGGAAGAAGAAGGGGCAGCCGGCTCTTCTTGCCTTGCTACGTGGGAGTGAGAGTGTGAGATGGGGAGAATGCCTGCCTGATGCATGGGGGGCCTCGGGGGGTTTTATAGGCCAACCCCCCGGCTTATAATATACACGAGGTACTAAATGGGGAGCCCGGACGGCGGCCTCCCTAACAGGCCAGCGGCCCCACCGGCCGGGTCGTCTTGTCGCTCATGGGCCCTATCGGCTGCGCGGTCCCATCGCTGACTGGGGCCCGCCAGCCGGCTCATCTATTGGCCCGCGCCTACCTGCCGCGGCACGGGTCGCCCCGCGCGGCATCGGCTTGCGCCTGCCGGCCGAAGTTAGCGGTACGGCCGGCTGCGCTGTAGCCACGCCGGGGCAGGTAATGGAGTAGACGGTGGCGTGGCCGCACTGTTGCCCCGCCGGGTCTCGATCGGTCAGGGGAAGTAGTACGACCGCCCGGACTATAGCCACGCGTGCCCGTGCGTCAGCAGTCGCTGTAGCCACGCTGGAGTCCATCGCGGGGGTCGTGTCCTGTCGGCGTACTTGGTCGCAGTGGGAGGGGACAAGTGCCTGCTCGTCCAGAGGTCAGTGGAAGGGCCGGCCGCGGGGCGGCCGGTTGCGGGCTGGCCGGGGGCCAGGCGGCCGGCTCCTGTCTAGCCGGCCGTGGGCCTCGCTGAGGTACACCTGGGCCTCGGCGGCGGCGGTGCTGCGCCTGGGGGCGCGCATGGCCTCGTCGTTGCGGCGGTCGTGAGTAGCGTGTTGGCGCTGTAGCTCGTGCGCCACGAGGAGCGCGACATGTCTGTGCGTTGGGTCTTGGCAGACTCGGAGGAGCGATGGTGCGGCCCGAATGCGGAGATGGGCCGGGGCGGCAGGGGCGTGCCGTGTGGTTGGTGATGGCGGCAGCCCCCAGCGCCTACTGAGGGCCCGGCCGGAGACGGCGCCCGCTGACGGGGAGGCAAAACGACGCGAGGTGCTAGGGCCCACCGGCGCCGCCCACGCCACGCGGGCAGCCCGCCGCTCAGCGCGGGCTCGATGTCCCTTTGCCATGAGTGCGGCGAGTGGAGGCGAGGTGAGGCCTGAGGAAGACCCCGACACGCCCCTACCTGGCGCGCCGATAAAAGGTATGAGTTTAGCTGCCAGTTGCAGGACTCAGGGGACTCTTGCGTCAACTTTTGATGGAGAGCCCTTGCCCTGGAAGCTGGAGGACAAGCCTACCACATCATTACCACCACCTTCTTCATCACCACCACCAAAGGAGACTTGAGCACACGGGTATGGGCACTCCCCTTGGCTTGAGCCAAGCTTGGGGGAGGTGCCCCGGTATCGTATCACCATCACTTTTATTCACCTTTACCTATTTTAGTTCGATCTTTAGTTTTCCTTTGCTTTAGTTAAATAAAAGTTTAGCATGATCTATTTTCGTGTGTTAGTTTCGTGGCCTATCTATCTATGTAATCGAGTGAGAGTTATATAATAAAGTTTAGTTTGAGTCTTTGCCTCTCTACTTTCTTGTTGCAATCAAAATAAAGGAAAAGGAAATAAATGAAAAGAATCATATGCTAATCTTATGGTGAGTAAGGACATCACATAAGGAAAAGTATAAGTAGTAAAATTTATTGGAGATTGACAAACATAGCATTGGTCAATGATGCAATTCATGAAAGAATTAATAAGGGAAGAGAAGACTCACATGCAAATACACTATCCTGGACATCTTTTATGATTGTGAGCCCCCATTAAATATTATATGTCAAAATTGTTGACGTTGGACATGGAAGACAACGTAATGATTTATGCTTGTTCATATCCACATAGAAGTTATATTGTCATAGATCCTTCAACATGTGGTGCTTGCTCAATATCTTTGCTAGCCAAAAAATCGGCACTAAGTAGAGATACTACTTGTGCATCCAAAAACCCAAAGCGAAATTCATTCTTTGAGAGTCAACTATACCTACCTACGGATCGAGTAAGATCCTTCAAGTAAGTTGTCATCGGTGCAATAAGGCAATAAAAATCGCTTCTAAAAGTGTTTTGGTCAATTAGTATAAGAGAAAATTGAGCGTTATACAAACTATGATGGCAAAGTAATAAAAGCGACGGACTTCATAATAAAGGTTGCTATCATAGGGGGCAATATAGCGTGACCTTCTTTTACATTAAGGGATTGGGCATACAAACCAAAAAGTGCATGACAACCTCTGCTTCCCTCTGCGAAGGGATTGTCTTTTACTTTTATGTATTTACTTTTATGCAGGAGTCAAAGTATTCTTCCCTATTCCTTTTTACTTTTTCTTTTGCAAGCATCATGTGGCGAGGAAAGATCTAGGCACATATATCCAGTTGGATATGGGTGGGCATGAGTTATTATTGTTGACATCACCCTTGAGGTGAATACGTTGGGAGGCGAAACTATAAGCCCCTATCTTCCCATGTGTCCGGTTGAAACTTTTTGCTCATGGGTATGCTATGAGTGTTAGCAATCATAGAAGACTAAATGATGGTTGAGTATGTGGACTTGCCAAAAGGCTCCGACATGAGACCCTTCCTGAAAATATGATGAATTGTAGTTGCAAAGTTGACTGAGAACATAGTTTGTTGGTTTTCAATAAGGTTTATGCTTTATACTTCTATGTTGTGATGAATTGTTACTTGTGCATGAGAAGTTATATGATGAAAAGTATATGAATAAGTTTTATGATAGAGTTTGTTGCTGTTATGATAATAAGCATGATGCTTATATGTTCGTATTTTGTTTTTATCGACACCTCTCTCTCAAACCATGTGGACATGCTTTTCAATTTCGGCTTTTCGCTTGAGGACAAGCGAGGTCTAAGATTGGGGAGTTGATACGTCCATTTTGCATCATGATTTCCTACTATTATTTATTATGTTTTGTTGAATAATAATGCTTTAGGGAGTGATTATAATGCCTTTTCTCTCATAATATGCAAGGTTTACACAAAGAGGGAGAATACCAGCAGTTGGAATTCTGGACCTGAAAAAAGCACATCAGAGATACCTACTCTGCACATCTCCAATGGAGCTGAAACTTTACGGAGATTATTTTTGGAATTAATAGAAAATACTGGAGCAAAGAACTACCGGAGGGAGGCACCCTGGTGGGCACAAGACACCAGGGCGCGCCAGGCCCCCCTAGGCCCTGGTGGGTTGTGCCCTCCTCGGCCCACCTCTGGTGCCATCTTCTGGTATATATTCACTTTTGACCTAGAAAATAAATAAGAGGAGGACTTTCGGGACGAAGCGCCGCCGCCTCGAGGCGGAACTTGAGCAGGAGCACTTTTGCCCTCCGGCGGAGCGATTCCGCCGGGGGAACTTCCCTCCCGGAGGGGGAAATCGAAGCCATCGTCATCACCAACACCCCTCTCATCTTTGGGAGGCCAATCTTCATCAACATCTTCAATAGCACCATCTCATCTCAAACCCTAGTTCATCTCTTGTGTTCAATCTTTGTACCGGAACCTCAGATTGGTACCTGTGGGTGACTAGTAGTGTTGATTACCTTGTGTAGTTGATTACTATATGGTTTATTTGGTGGAAGATTATATGTTCAGATCCATTATGCTATTTAATACCCATCTGATATTGAGCATGATTATTATTTGTGAGTAGTTACCTTTGTTCTTGAGGTCACGGGAGAAGTCATGTTGCAAGTAATCATGTGAATTTGATATGTGTTTGATATTTTGATGATATGTATGTTGTGATTCCCTTAGTGGTTTCATGTGAACATCGACTACATGACACTTCACCATTCATGGGCCTAAGGGAATGCATTGTGGAGGGTTGCTAGAGTGACAGAAGCTTAAACCCTAGTTTATGCGCTACTTCGTAAGGGGATGATTTGGATCCAAACGTTTAATGCTATGGTTAGATTTTATCTTAATACTTTTCTCGTAGTTGCGGATGCTTGCGAGGGGGTTAATCATAAGTGGGAGGTTGTTCAAGTAAGAACAGCACCCAAGCACCGGTCCACCCACATATCAAATTATCAAAGTAGCGAACACGAATCAAACCAACATGATAAAAGTGACTAGATGAAATTCCTGTGTACCCTCAAGAACACTTTGCCTATTACTAAAGATTGTTCTGGCCTGTCCTTTACCACAAAAGGATTGGGCAACCTTGCCGCACCTTATTTACCGTTACCGTTACATGCTCGTTACCAATTACCTTGCTATCAAACTATCTGTTACCTACAATTTCAGTGCTTGCAGAAATTACCTTGCTGAAAACCGCTTGTCATTTCCTTCTGCTCCTCGTTGGGTTCGACACTCTTACTTGTCGAAAGGACTACGATTGATCCCCTATACTTGTGGGTCATCAAGGCATCACGTCCAAGATTAGTAGACAGAAACAATTCTGCATCTCCTACTATTACTCCACACATCTAGCATGCATTTAGTGTATTAAGTTCATGGAAAAACGGAGTAATCAATAAGAATGGTGACATGATGTAGACAAGTTCTATTCATGTAGGAATAGACCCCATCTTGTTATCCTTAATAGCAACAATACATGCGTGCCTCGCTGCCCCTTCTGTCACTGGGAGTGGATACCGCAAGATCGAACCCATCACAAAGCACATCTTCCCTGGCAAGAAAAATCGATCTAATTGGCCTACCTAAACCAAAGATTCGAAGAAGAAATATGAGGCTATAAGTAATCATGCATATAAGAGATCAAAGAAGACTCAAAGTAATATTCATGGATAGAAACTGATCATGAACTCAAAATTCATCGGATCCCAACAAACACACCGCAAAAGTTTACATCAAATAGATCTCCAAGAGACCATTGTATTGAGAATCAAAAGAGAGAGAGAGAGAGAGAGAGAGAGAGAGAGAGAGAGAGAGAGAGAGAGAGAGAGGAAGCCATCTAGATACTGCCTACGGACCGGTAGGTCTATGGTGTACTACTCACGCATCATCGGAGAGGCACCAATGAGGATGATGAACCCCTCCGTGATGGTGTTAGATTGGATCTCGCGGTTATGGAACTTGCGGCGGCTGGATGTGTTTTTCGTCGATTCCCTTAGGGTTTCTAGAATATTTGAGAATTTATAGGCGTCAGAGGCGGTGGAGAGGGGTCCCGAGGAGGGCACAACCCATCAGGGCGCGCTTGGGGCCTCTGGCGCGCCCTGGTGGGTTGTGGTCTCCTCGACCCTCCCCTCTGGCACTTCTTTGGCCCACTGGATGTCTTCTGGCCCAAAAAAAATCTCCAAAAAGTTTCGCGATGTTTGGGCTTCGTTTGGTACTGATATTCTGCGAAGTAAAAAACAAGCAAAAACAGCAACTGACACTTTGGCACTATGTCAATAGGTTAGTCCCAAAAAATGATATAAAGTTGCTATAAAATGATTGTAAAACATCCAAGAATGATAATATAACAGCATGGAACAAGCAAAAATTATACATACGTTGGAGACGTATCATGCCCCGTCAAGTAGAAGGCCAGAAAAGAAGCATTAGAGCGGCAAGAGTTCATTGTCGAAGAGATTAAGAACCTAGAAGCAGCAGGACTAATCAGAGGCATGATCCACCCATCCTGGTTGGCGAACCCTGTGGTTGTGCGCAAGGCGAACGAGAAATGGAGGCTTTGCATCGACTTCACCAACATCAACAAGTCCTGCCCAAAGGACCCATTCCCCTTGCCACGCATAGATCAGATAGTGGACTCAACCGCTGGCTGCGACCTTTTGTCCTTCCTTGACTCATACTCTGGTTATCACCAGATCTTCATGGCCAAGGAGGACGAAGAGAAAACGGCGTTCATCACCCCATGCGGCGCGTACTCTTTCAGACGCATGCCATTCGTGTTGAAGAGCGCCGGTTCCACACTTTCAAGGGCATTCTAGATTGGTTGAGGCCTACAGCTACACAGGAACGTAGAAGCATACATGGATGACATAGTGGTCAAGACCAAGAACAAGGACACGCTGGTGCAACACCTAGATGAAACCTTCGCAAACCTGTGCAAGATCAACCTGAAGCTCAACCCCGAGAAGTGCGTCTTCAAAGTCCCCTCTGGCAAGCTCCTTGGGTTCTTCGTCTCGCAACGCGGGATTGAAGCCAACCCTGCCAAGATCGAAGCAATTGAGCAGCTGGAGCCGCTGAAGCGCATCAAGGACGTACGTCGTTGATACTTGTGATTTGCGTTGGGTTTTCCGTGAAGAGGAACGGGTCATTGCAGCACAAAGTGGGTAAGTATTTCCCTCAATTTTGAAACCAAGGTTTATCGAACCAATTGGAATATCAATCCTCAACCGTCTTCAGCGGCTGCACACAAAAGAACAAACAACTTGCACCCAACGCGGGCAAGTGGGTTGTCAATCCCCTTGATCTCGTTATTTGCAAGCGAATGAGGTGTGTAGATAATTGTAAATTGCAAAATAAAATAAAAAGTAAATAAAGGAAGCAAGGTAATAGTAGCGTTTATAAATTTATAAGTGAATAGACCCGGGGGCCATAGTTTTCCCTAGCGGCATCTCTCATGTAGGCAGCATACGGTGGGTAACAAATTACTGTTGGGCAATTGATAGAAAAGCGGATAGTTATGCGATTTTCACGGCAATGATCATGTGTATATAGGCATCACGTCCATAAACAAATAGGCCGACTCCTGCCTGCACCTATTACTATTACTCCACTTCAAGAGCGCTTCTATGCTTGCCTCTCTACGTATTAAGTTCATGACAAATAGAGAAATGTATGGAGAACGATGACATGATGTAGACAAATTAAACTCAAGCAATATGAATAAACCTCATCGTGTTATCCTTAGTAGCAACAATAAAAAGACGCATCTTGT
This sequence comes from Elymus sibiricus, assembly GCA_039707655.1. Lineage (NCBI taxonomy): Eukaryota > Viridiplantae > Streptophyta > Magnoliopsida > Poales > Poaceae > Elymus > Elymus sibiricus. The sequence continues at coordinate 131,344,379 of CM077667.1, forward strand.
CCCCTACTTTGTCACTAGGATATAGAAACTAATCAGGTTGAACCTACCACAACGCACCACTCCCACTGAAGATAGATCAATCGACTTGGCCAAAGCACATCAATAAATCGGAGAGCATTACGAAGCTATAATCATCATGAAAATAAGAATCTTAATATTCATAGGTGACTCAAATAATTTTCATGAATAATCTGAACATAAACCGACAATTCATCGGATCCCAACAAACATACCGCACAATAGTATTACATCGGATAGATCAAAGCGAAGATGCGATGAGCATTGTATTGAAGATCAAGAGATAGAGAGATTGCCATCTACGTACTAGCTATGGACCCGTAGATCTGTGGTGAACTACTCACACATCATCATGAGGGCAGCAAGGTTGATGTAGAGGCACTCCGTGATCGACCCCCCCTCCAGCAGGGTGCCAGAACGGAGCTCCAGATGGCTTCGCGGCGGAACAGAGACTTGCGGTGGTGTAAAAAGGGTTTCGGGACTGCCTCCAGGGTTTTCACGATATATGAGAATTTATAGGCCAGATAATTAGGTCGGGAGGGCCGCCAGGGAGGCACAAGACATCAGGGCGCGACCCCTAGGGCGCGTCCTGTTGGCTTGTGCGGCCCTGGCGCGGCTCCCGGCCTTCTTCCGGCTCTCCCAGGTCTTCTTTTGGTCCAAAAAAAATCATCAAAAAGTTTCATGGCAATTGGACTTCGTTTAGTACTGTAAACCTGAGAAGTGAAAAACATGCAGAAAACAACAACTGACACTGGGCACTGGGTCAATAGGTTAGTGCTCAAAAATATTATAAATTGGTAAATGAAGACCCAAAAAGTATCCTAGAATGATAATATATCAGCATGGAACAATCAAAAATTATAGATATGATTGTGGTTAGTGCATCCTGCACGATTGCTTTGAAAAGTGCCTCAATGCAGCCTTCTGCGTCATATATATGATGCATTTAGTTCCTTTCCCATTTATTGTACACTTTGTACTATTTTGACATGCCCCTTAAGATGATTAAAACAACATTTGTTATGCATGATTATTGATAACTCAGCTGATCAGGTAGTAAATGGTAACTATACCATGTACGATGCATTTTCCCTTCAGAATGTAGCATGTGTTTTCATGAATTTTTGGATGCGAAACCACCTGCACACTAGAATGCATCCACCCTGTCAAGGAAAAGAATAAAATGATATCAATAGTTCAGCACGATGGGAAGATATCAGTAGTTCAGCACACCATGGCAGCACATGCGTGGCCAGCCAATGTACGCTCACTACTAGCACCATAGTCGATTATAGACACCTATGGCTATGAAGTGCATGAGCTGATGCTAGCATGCCGTGACAAAACATGAAAAAACTGGCTCTCTGATGTAACTACCGCCTAAGAGATTGTTTTGATACAGTTATCGTATTTTATAAAATAATTACCAGGTTCTTTGATGTAGTTGACAGGTTCTCTGATGTAGTTGACATGTTCTCTTATGTATTTTAGAAAATAATTACAACTATCTCGGCGACAAGGGCTCTCGGTCATCAGCTTCGGCAATTTGAGGTACAAGTTCGGGCACGACGAGCTTTATTTCGTAAAGACGCGACTTTGATGTTTGAATCTTCCTTCTAATCATGTTAATGATAACGAGGCTCTCTTGTTAGAATGTGAATTTGTCCCTTTGTTTTGTTAGCTTTTGCGCTATATTAATATTGTGTTCTTCGTCAAACACAAATCGCTACCGACGGGCGTTTGTGGTGTGCGATATTTAGTTTTTAGTTTTATTGTGTGAGTTGTTTCTATTTTCCTGGTTTTCCATTTCTCCTGAAATGTACTTCAAATGAGTGTGCGTGTATTCAGTATTCAGAGAGATGGGGTACTATGTAGACATTCATTGTAGTTGTTATGTACCTGGTTACTTCATAATCATTCTGTCAATTACTATTACTTTGAAATCCTTTTCTTACTTAATAACCATTCTGTCCAACAGGAGCTTTCAGAATCTAAGGTTCACCGGCACACAAGGTATATCCTAAGCCATGAATCGGTCCTATTCTACTGCAGATCTTTGCTATTGCTGTTAAGTGTCTTGCTTGCAATACGAACGGGTGCCTTCAGATAGTAACATATGTATTTTCTTGATTTACTGACATGTGTGTGGATCCCAATGAGCACATTCTTGATGAAAAACTATCCTTTAAAGCTGTATTCATCCCGCGCCTTTATGAACGTCAGGCCATTAATTGGTTTTTTAACTAGATGTTTATTCGTCTGTTGCGATAGCATATCTGCATTGTTATTGTTTGATCTGTATTTCGTGCACAAAGTCACTTGGTTGTTTGATGCGTTCATAATACAGTTGCATGATTAGTTCACTGCACATACGTAGGGAAATCAGTATTTTTTCTATCCACGTCTCTCACTTACAGCCCCCTCACTAGCTCCTCAATGCTTGGCCTACCCCAGTAAGATTTGTGATGCGCTGTAATTATCAGATGTGCTGCTCATTGCCAGATTTGTTGTTTTGTGCCCTGAATATTCTTGGATGCACGTATTAATATTTCTTGGGTAGGTGCATGTTCAGGGTTATTACAATGGAACCGATGAAGATTCATGGCGAATCAGTTGATGATGATAATGAGGCCATGCAAAATGCCGCTATTGAGTGTTTGAGATATCTTGCGGGCACCATGGAGATTGAGTTTGTTTTGTCTATCTACCTCTGATATGTATTGCCTCGATGCTATTTTGTATCTGAACCCACTGCTATTATTGATAAAAATATATTGGATTTATCGTGCCTTTTCATTCTGTTTTAAATGTTTATTATATTGTTATTTTGTTACCGGGTATGATATAACATAATAGATAGGTCATATTACCCTATTTTCCTCCAAAATGACATAATAAGCTTAGTTAGCTAAAAATTGGCATAATTACCTAAGTTAGTTCTAAAATGACACAAATAAGGAATAAGAATAAGAAGAAGAAGAAGAAGAAGAAGAAGAAGAAGAAGAAGAAGAAGAAGAAGAAGAAGAAGAAGAAGAAGAAGAAGAAGGGAATCATCGGTCTTCGTCATTATCAACCCTTCTCCCATCACCAATTCCATGATGCTCCCCACCGGGAGTGAGTAATTCCTTCGTAGGCTTGCTGGTCGGTGAGGAGTTGGATGAGTTCATCATGTAATCGAGTTAGTTTTGTTAGGGCTTGATCCCTAGTATCCACTATGTTCTGAGATTGATGTTGCTATGACTTTTCCATGCTTAATGCTTGTCACTAATGCCCGAGTACCATGATTTCAGATCTGAACCGTTTATGTTATCACCATTATATCTATGTTCTTGATCGGATCTTGCTAGTCATACGCACCTATTACGTGTTATGATCCGTAAACCCCGGAGTGACAATAGTCGGGATACTTTCCGGTGATGACCGTAGTTTGAGGAGTTCATGTATTCACCGTGTGTTAATGCTTTGTTATAGTTCTCTATTAAAAGGAGGCCTTAATATGAGAGCGAAGTAGTAGCGGACGGAGGCATTGGCTGACTTAATCAGGTGCGTTTGAATGGGCCGCGGGATCCTACCCCATCACCATTTTCCTCATATACGGATTTGGAATACGAGGCCTAGGGAAGGTAGGTAGTACAAGGATGGGTGGGGCTGGCACAGCCGCACAATGCAGTTTGTGAAGTGCCTTGATTGACTAGACATGGCGAGGGAAAAGGCTAGGAGTACTAGGTTGCACGACCGGCTGCATGGGTGAATTAAAAAATATACCTACATTGTGTCAAGGAATATCTGTGAGGTTAAACATGGCTCTGGACAGATGGCCCGTCACATGTGTTGGTTGTTTAAAAGAACATTACATAAAAACGGAACATTATATTAATTATAAGCGGTTGGAAAAAATGGTCTCTATATTTGCTTAAATAAAGACTCAACCTTAAAACCTATAGCGTTAAAAAAAACTGTTCTCTAACATTGGATACAGATATGATAATGACTACTACATGCGAAGCTTTTAATTTATAACAATTTGTTTATCTAGTGATTAATGGTTATTTGACAGTGTATCTAACAGGAGGTTAGACCAAATCCAATGCATGAACAGTGTGGCCGCCCTGGTGCACAGTGTGCCCATGATTCGTACGGGAGTGGACCAGGCGGAAAGATCATCTCTAGCAGCTTTCAGGTCTGATACATGTGGTCCCATGCTCTAGTGATGGGGGATTTAATAAATGGAATTGAGCTGCTGGTTGCAAAATACCTGCCCACTGCCGCTGCAAATACCACGCAGTATCGAATCCTGATGGGGCACCGGGAGGGTAGGATTAAGTCCTACCAGATGCCCGTCCACCACATCGCTTTTTCGGCCTTAATATCCCTTAGTTTCCTTATGGACCTCGCTGCCACGGGAGGGTAGGACAAAAGATGTCATGCAAGTTCTTTTCCATAAGCACGTATGACTATTTACGGAATACATGCCTACATTATATTTATGAACTGGAGCTAGTTCTGTGTCGCCCTAGGTTATGACTGTTATATGATGAATATCATCCAATGAGTTCACCGATCCAGTGCCTATGAGTTTTCCACATATTGTTCTTGCTGAGTTACTATTGCTACTGCTACTGTTACACTTGCTACAAAACTATTGCTATCACTGTTACAGTTACTGTTACTGCTACTACTGCTATCAAAACTATCATACTACTGTGCTACTGATCACCCTACTGCAGATATTTAATCTCCAGGTGTGGTTGAATTGACAACTCAGCTGCTAATACTCTCAAATATTCATTTGCTCCCCTTGTGTTGAATCTATAAATTTGGGTTGAATACTCTACCCTCGAAAACTGTTGCGATCCCCTATACTTGTGGGTTATCAGAAGCCTATGTTGATGAGGTGCGGAGATTGGAGGAGCGATTTGACGGTCTGCAAATGGAGCACGTCCCTTGTGCCGAGAATGATGTTGCCGGCGACCTGTGAAAGAGAGATGCGTAGAAGCTGCCTGTGGAACCAGGCACTTTTGTCCTCCGATTGACACAACCCTCTGCCAACCCTTCAACACGGAAGAGCAGAAAAAGGGAAGTCGATTCCGGCGACCATGTCCCGGCAGAGCCATCAGTGGCCGCCAAGAGGGTAACTGGGAGTGACTGCCCGTGTGTCGGGGAACCACAAGCTCTGACAGACCCGAGGGTCTTGGTCGTAGAAGCTAGTGTCCCCGCAACGGAAGAAATGCCTTTGGTCCTTGTCGTCGAGCCAAAAGCTCCGACATGGGCGCAACAAATCGTCCAATACCTCCAGACACGAGACCTTCCCAAGGAACAAGAAGAAGCTAAAAGAGTAGCCCGGCAGTCAAGCATGTACCAATTCATGGACGACACCTTGTACAAGAGGAGGCCGAACGGCATGAAGCTGAAGTGCATTCCTTGGGAAGAAGGACAACAACTGTTGGCAGAGATACACGAGGGGATTTGTGGCTCCCAAATAGGATCACGAGCCCTTGTCGGGAAGGCGTTCCGACAAGGCTTCTACTGGCCCACAGCCCTTCAAGACGCCTTAGTGGTGGTAACAACATGTGAAGCATGCCAATATCATGCCAAGCAGATACACCAACCAACACAAGCCCTTCAAACTGTGCCGCTCTCCTGGCCATTCTAGGTCTGGGGGCTCGACATCGTCGCCCCCCTCCCCCGTGCTACTAGGGGCTTCGAGTTCTTGTTCGTCGCCATTGACAAGTTCACGAAGTGGACCAAAGTTGAGCCAGTGAGAAAGGTAACGGCGCAGGCAGGAGTAAAGTTTGTCAGAGGGATTGTTTGTCGTTTCGCGGTCCCGAACAGGATCATCACCGATAACGGCACGCAGTTCACCAGCAACACTTTCATGCAATGTTGTCAAGATATCGACACCAAGGTCTTCTTCGCCTCAGTTGCCCACCCCAGGAGCAACGAGCAAGTAGAGAGGGAAAATGCTGAAGTGCAGCGGGGCCTCAAGACGAGAACTTTCGACAAGCTGCGCAAGCACGGAAGGCGCTGGATTGATGAGATGCCGACGGTTCTTTGGTGGATCAGAACGACGCCAAATCGGAACACCGGCGAGACACCTTCTCCCTAGTTTATGATGCAGAAGCAGTTCTCCCCATGAAACTCACGTACGGGTCATCGAGAGTGCAGGCCTTTGATGAGGACTAGCAAGAGCGGCTACGGCATGACGATGCACGCTCCTCGAGGCAGATCGTCTCCAGGCCGCACTGTGCGCCGCTAGGTACCAGCAGGCCTTGCACCGCTACCATAGCCGCAAGGTGCATGCCAGGATTGTTGAGGAAGGTGACCTTGTTCTTCAACGGATTCAGTCCGCGAAGGGATCAAACAAGTTGACGCCGAAGTGGGAAGGCCCTTATCGGGTGGTACGAGTCACCAGGCCTGGCGCAGTCCGCCTGGAGACCAAAGATGGAACTCCGGTGCAAAACTCATGGAATATCGAGCATCTTCGAAAGTTCTACCCGTGAGGCGCGGTTACCGGGTCCGCCCGGCAACCACTTTTGTGCAAGTTATGCCAAAAGGGCATGTAATCCTTTGTACAAAGCTAGGCGATGAACCTGTGTGTAGTTAATAAAAGCTAAGTACTCCGCAACCTTTTGTCAAAGTACAAATTTATTTTGTGTATCTTTCAGGACATGTTGCATGAGGAGACCATTGGACCACCTAGGTCCCTTGCCTACTCTATTTTCTCTTCTTTCTTTTTCTCAAGAGGAGAAGGAGCCCCGCGTGCAAGTCTTCCCAGGGGGAGTAACGGTGCCGGCACCTACGAAAGCGTTCGGCGGCAAGAGATGCGACGGGAAAAGGCTAACTTACACAGCCCCTTCAAGAATTTTTCAAACTTTTTCCTGTTCGTGCGAGAAAGCTTGGATGCTAAGGCCCCTTGTCAGATTCGTTGCGCACTTCGGTGCTGGAAGCATGCCCAACACTTAAGGTTGCCGTGGCGGGGATGACAGGGCAGCCTTGCCAGAGGCAATGTCTCTATTAGGGTGCTCGGGATTTATCCTTAGAAGCGCCCGAAGAGAGGGCGTACGCATCGGCAAGTGCCCTTGGTGAGTGAAGGCACCCGAAAAACACACGAACGCGAGACTCTTTCGCGATAGAAAGGCCGATATTTATAGGGCACATAAGCGAACACGTTGCCATTTTTTTAGACTGCCCAATCTTTTCCCTTCATTTCATCGTAGGGTTACATTGGGCGCAATTTGAATACACAAGGAGAACACCGAGATCAGCTTAAATACAAAAGGAGGACGCCAAGCCCGGCGACGGCAGCGACGGGGATGAGACAGAGTACAACTTCCTATAACGTCCCCGCCAGCCTCCGAAGGGAAGGACGCCCAGCTCGGCGATGGCGGGGACGGGGTCAGGTTGGAGTACGATTTCCTTTAACTACCCCATCGGCCCCCGACAGGAGATCTGCCAGTACTATGTGGCAGTTGATCCGGAAACGACGTCTCGTGGATAGAGCCTCGTTCCCGGATCCTTAAAACCCTAGCTACGACGCCATGCGCGCCTAGTCGGACTCCTCCTGCTTGATGCCGAAGGTGCTGCCGTCGCCGTCGCTGTCCCTGGAGGATCGTAGTCCCTGCAGCTCGAGCTCTCCGCGCAGCACTCCAAGCGGATGCCGGACACCCCAAAGATCGTCACAAAGAGGGTGGTGGGGCCATCGAACTTGAAATGAAGGAGATGCCCGGGGCCCAGGCCACGGGAGCGGGCGAATGACTTCCACCCCCGTGTCAGGAACATGTCACTGCTGGTGGAGAGGTTGACAGCCACCCAGGCGGGGCCGTTGCAACATCTGTTCACCCACAGCCATAACCCCTGGGGCGAGCTGCCTTCCATGGCCCGAGCAAACGGTTCGGGGAGAAGCAGCCAGCTCCGGGGATGGCGAGGTACCGCCACGACAAACTCCAGCAACTCCTCCCCCGCGTGGATACTCGCGTGGGGTTGAGGGACAGGTGCGCCACCACGGCCGTCACGGTTTGGCGGAACTGTCCGACCACCGTGACCGCCGGGGGCCGATGGAGCCGCCTGCCCACGACCCATGGACGATGACCGTCCATGGGAGCTGGGCCCGACCCCCGCCGTCGTCACCACGATCCGCATCGGGCTTTGCGGAGCGCCCCTCGCAGCGCCACCTGACCCGCGAGCATGACCGTGGCCCCTTGCCATCTCGAGGGGAACGCGCCAGAGAAGGTGGCGGAAGGCGAGGGAAGAAGAAGATGATGGGCGAAGAACTGAGAGCAGGAGGGCACGAATGAGTAGTGCCTCCCCTCAGTCCCTCCTCATTCTAGAGACGGGGAAGGGGTAGGGGCCGACTCTTTGCGACCTGGACCGGATGCGCACTGGCCCTCAGTCAACGCCCACGACTGCCCCTCTCAGCCAATACCAGGCCCCGCGTATGACACGCATCGCGCGGGACACGACGGATGAGGCAGAGACGCTCAAGCAGCGCTGGAGGGATTGGAAGTCGGCTGTTCACTACCAAGCGCGCTATTGGGCGACCGTTTCCCATCCCCATATGTGACCCCACGTAAGAACACGTGGCACGAGGGAAGCGTCACTCCTTGCCCAACACGGTGTGGCTTTTGGGCGCGCCCCCTTCGGGCGACCGCCCTGCTCCTCCACTCCCACGACCCGCAGTTAATGCACCTCGTGGGAAAGGTCAGTAAAAGTCCTCATAACCGCAGAAGATCGCGACCACATGCGCTTGTGCACTATTTTTATGCCTAGCCCAACAAACGTCGTAGACGCATGTGTGGCCCAGGCCTGGGGGCTCCTGTCAGTGTACTAAGAAACGGGGTCCTTAGCACCCTAACTTGTGCACCAAACGCCGCAACCTCTAGCCCAGCAAGATTTCGCCAGGCATAAACATTCCTCTAACTACCACGAGCAAGGACCAAGTAAGCCCGGCAAGACGCCTCGCCGGGGGTCAAGGACGCCCGCGCCTGCCAAGGACCCCACCCGCCAAGGCCTAGCTCCATGTCGCCAGGCTGGTTGTCTACATCGACCAGGTGGCGAGCGGGCAGGCGGATAGATGGAACCGGCCGGAGCACGTGGCAGTGTGGGGGGATTTACAGCAGCTTTAACAACACTCGTACCATGGCATGGCAAAAGAATAGAAGGTAGCTGGACGGACGACACAAAAGGAGAGGCAATCCTTGCCAGGAGACGTTGCCAGCTTTACACCTCACGGCGCATTCAATGCGCCTGTCCTAGCCCGTTAGGGTTAGGTATTTCCCAGTACCACCTCTGCTGACACTCTGGCAGAGAGAAGGATCCACTGTTTACCAGATGTAAAGACCATTTTGCCACTGTGGTAACCCCTTGTCTATAAAAGGAGGCCCATGGCTACCTTTACAAAGTCGACACTCTGTTCATTCTACATGCATAGATGCACTCCCGAGGCGCCTCTTGCCGGGGTTGTTGCGCCCTATATTGTGAACGCTCATAAACCACAAGAACACAGGACGTAGGGTTTTATGCTCCGGCGGCCCGAACCTGTCTAAACCCTCGTGTGCACAGGAATCTGTGATGCTCGTTGCGTGTTAGAGACCTACCTGCCTTAACACAAAGGGTCCTTGCCGGGCCCATAGATTGTCGTTCCCCGACAATATGATTTATTTAGAACTAACGCGGACTGACGCTATTTTCAGCAGAATTACCGTGGTGTTGTTTTTGTGCAAAAAATAAAAGTTCTCAGAATCGTCCGAAACTTTTTTATGATGTTTTCTGGAGGAAATAAGAAATACCGGAGAGAATAACCACCGGAGGGGAGCACCTGTGGGCTACAAGCCAACAGGGCGCGCCCACCCCCTGGGCACGCCTTGATGGCTTGTGGGGCCCACGTGGCTCCCACTGGCGTGATTCCAACACTGAAAAATCCTATATATATAGAAACCTTCAGAAATTAACCTAGAACTTCCGCTCCGCCGCCGCAACTCTCTGTATCGAAGAAACACCCATCTAGAGCCTTTCTAGTACTCTGCCAGAGAGGGGAAATCATAACCGGTGGCCATCTTCATCTTCCCGAGGGAGGCTATTACGAGGAGGGAGTAGTTCACCCTCAGGGCTGAGCATATGTACCAGTAGCTATGTGTTTAATCTCTCTCTCTCTCTCTCTCTCATGCTCTTGAGATGGCACAATCTTGATGTATCACGGGCTTTGTTAATATAGTTGGATCATCTGGTGTTTGTCCCTTACTATCTTGTTGAGATGAATTGAATCTTTCCCTTTGAGATTTTGTTATGTCGGATTGAATATTGGATCTGAGATCACTTGACGTATGTCTTGGTACTCAACTTGCGGATTCCCAAGGTGAAAATGGGGTAATCTATGCATAGGGGCTGATACACGATCTTGTCCTAGCTTCTCCGATAGAAATCTTGGGGTACTCTTTGAAGTTCTTTGTGTTGGATTGAATATGATGAATCTAAAATTGTTTGATGTGTGTCGAATAATTAACCCACAGATACTTGTGGTGACATTGGAGTATCTAGGTGACATTAGGGTTGATTGATTTGTATCATTGGTGTTATTTTAGTACGAACTCTAGGGCTGTTGTGACACCTATAGGAATATCCCAATAGATTGATCGGAAAGGGTAACTTTGAGGTTTTTCTTACTACCTACAACAATTTCAACTTTTGTTCTATGCTAGATATGAACTTTGGAGTGATTCTTTGTTGCACGTTGAGGGATGATCATATGATTTTATTATGTTAGCATTGTTGAGAGATTGCACTAGTGAAAGTATGAACCCTAGTCCTTGTTTCCAAGCATTTATATAATGTTTAGCTCGCCGTTTGCCACTTGCTACCTTGCTTTTTATTTTTTCAGATTACAAAAACCTTTATCTACTATCCATATTGCACTTGTATCACCATCTCTTCGTCGAACTAGTGCACCTATACAATTTACCATTGTATTGGGGACATAAGAGATTTGTCATATTTGATTCCAGGGTTGTTTGAGAGAGACCATCTTCATCCTACACCTCCCACAGATTGATAAACCTTAGGTCATCCACTAGAGGGAAAATTGCTACTATCCTACAAAACTCTGCGCTTGGAGGCCCAACAGAGTCTACAAGAATAAAGTTGTATAGTAGACATTAGGGTTTAATGTTTCACCTCCCAACTTATTTATCTCAGGGATAACGTCAACCATTATAACTCATGATCACCTACATTCAACTGGATATATATGCATGGATCTTTCCCCACCACATGATGCTTGCTAAATACAGAGTTACTAAGATATGCCTAAGGACGAACATTCTGGACTCTTGCATATAAGTTAAAGACTTGAACAGAAATAAAAACATTACAAGATAGGCCCTTCGCAGAGGGAAGCAGAGGTTGTCATGCACTTTTGGTTTTCGGGTGTGCAATCTCTTAATGCAAAGGAACATCACTTTATATTGCCCCTTGTGATAGGAACCTTTATTATGCAGGTCGTTGCTTTTATTTCTTTGCCATCACAAGTTTGTACAAAGCTTATTTCTCTTGCAATAAAAGATCATACATATTTAGGAGCAATTTTTATTGCTTTTTAACCGATGACAACTTACTTGAAGGATCTTATTAAACCCATAGGTAGATTTGTAGATATGGTGTTCTCTCTTGGAAAGAAACTAGGTATAATGGTTTTGGATGCACAAGTAGTTTATCTAGTTAGTGCTAAATTTTGGCTAGCAAAGGATGAGGGGCAAGCACTATTGTCAAGCCAATCCAATAATGGTGGCCAACCACAAACCGCTGTCCGACATCATCAACAACAAGGATGCCACAGGAAGCGTGGCAAAATGGGCAATTGAGATACTACCATTCGAGCTCTCATATAAGCCACGAACAACAGTCAAATCGGAAGCCATCACCGACTACTTAGTAGAATGGACAGAACCCCAGAAGGTCCCAAAAACATCGACCTTGAATACTAGATGGTGTATTTCGACGGGTCAATGATGGTACAAGGCCTAGGGGCTTGGGTGGTTCTCGTTTCCCCAAGAGGGAACAAAATGAACTACGTTCTACAACTTCATTTCTGGGACTCCAACAACATAGCAAAGTACGAAGCCCTCCTTCACAGGCTCTGGATAGCGGCCTCAATGGGCATTCACCACCTCATCTACTGAGTCGAGTCCGACCTCATGGTTCAACAGATCATGAAGACGTTCGACACGAAGGATCCCAAGATGGAGGCATACTGCGCCACCGTCTGGGAGCTAGAAGGGAAATTCGATGGTCTCAACCTACATCACGTTAAGTGAGGCGATAACATCACAGCTGATAATCTGGTGTGCATCAGATCATCAAGAGGCCCCGTGCCATACGAGACCTTCCTGGAAATACTCTACAAGGCCTCTGCCAGAATCCAAGACTGCGAAGAGGTCAGTCGGGTTCTAGCCTGCACAGCACTGCAGCCCTGAAAGACAGCTCGCTGATGGAAAACACCCAAGAAGAGGCCGTGCTGGTGGTCCTAACAAATGATTGGACCAATCCATTACTAGCCTACATGACCAAGGGCGAGCTCTTGATAGAAAAAACGGAGGCCCGACGCATCGTCTGCCGCTCTAAAGCCTACACGATTATCAATGGCAAGCTCTACAAACTCCGCCAAGTGGGTGTTTTTGAATGCTGCAGGAAATACACACGGGGCTTGTGGGCATCATGCCGCCCCGAAAACAATTGTGGCAAAGGCCTTCCGCCATGGTTTCTGTTGGCCCCACGCAATGCGCGACGCCGAGGAAATAGTCCGACACTGCGACGACTGCCAGCAAGACACACAAGCCAACAACAGCTTTGAAAATAATCTCGCTAACATGGACGTTCGCGATATGAGGGCTAGACATGGTCGACAAGATATCACCATCTCCAGGCGGAAATAAGTTCCTGCTGGTGGCAATTTAAAAATTCACCAAGTGGATAGAGGCCAAACTAGTGACAAACGCGGAGGCCGACATGGCAATCAAGTTTGATTCTGGTCTCATCCATTGTTTCGGTGTCCCCCACAACATCATAACGGACAACGGTTCAAACTTCACTACCTCAGTATTCAAAGATTTCTGCCACAAATGGTGAACCACATCGACTATGCCTCTGTGGCCCATCCACATGTTGGGGAACGTTGCATGGGAAACAAAACAAAAATCCTACGCACACGCAAGATCTATCCATGGAGATGCATAGCTATGAGAGGGGGAGTGTATCTACATACCCTTTTAGATCTCTAAGCGGAACGGACGGTTGATGTAGTCGTACGTCTTCACGATCCAATTGTGATTCGTCCCGATCAAGCGCCGAACGGACGGCACCTCCGCGTTCTGCACACGTGCAACTCGATGACGTCTCCGCCTCCTCGATCCAGGAAGCGAGGGTGGAGTAGTAGATGAGATCCCGAACAACACGACGGCGTGGTGGAGATGGTGGTGTCCCAGTGCCGACAAGGTTTCGCCAAGCGCCTTCGGAACGACGTACGAGGAAGAAACGGGAGAGATGGGAGGAGGGCCGCGACCGTGGGAGGGTGTGCTGCCCCCTTGCGCCTCCCACCTTTATATAGGCGTGGGAGGGGCTGGTGGCTTGCCCTCCAAGCCCCTAGGGTCGTTGGTGAAGGGGGAGGAAGGAAATCCCTCCTTTCCATCCCCACCGATCACTATCCCCCCTTTTTAGGGATCTTGATCTTATCCTTTCGGGATATGATCCTATTCATTTTAAGGGGGGATCTTGCTGTGCCTATACCAGGGGTGTGGGGACTTTCCCCACTACCCACATCCATGTGGGTCCCCATGCAGGTGGGCCCCACTCTGGAACCTTCTAGAACCTTCCCGGTACAATACGGAAAAATCCCGAACATTTTGCGGAACCCTCAATATGACTTCCCATATATAAATCTTTACCTCCGGGCCATTCCGCAGCTCCTCGTGACATCCGGGATCTCATCCGGGACTCTGAAAAACATTCGGTCACCAACATACATATCCCAATACTACTCTAGCGTCACCAAATAGTAAGCGTGAGGACCCTACGGGTTCGAGAATCATGTAGACATGACCGAGACACCTCTCCGGTCAATAACCAATAGTGGGACCTGGATGCCCATATTGGTTCCTACATATTCCATGAAGATCTTTATCGGTCGAACCACGATGTCAAGGATTCAGTCAATCCCGTATGCAGTTCCCTTTGGCCAGTGGTATGTTACTTGCCCGAGATTCGATCGTCGGTATCTCCATACCTAGTTCAATCTCGTTACCAGCAAGTCTCTTTACTCATTTCGTAATACAAGATCCCGTGACTAAATCCTTAGTCACATTGCTTGCAAGCTTCTTGTGATGTTGTATTACCGAGAGGGCCCAAAGATACCTCTCCGTCAAACGGAGTGAAAAATCCCAGTCTCGATCCATGCCAACCCAACAGACACCCTCAGAGATACCTGTAGAGCACCTTTACGATCACCCAGATACAAAGTGACGTTTGATGCACACAAGGCATGGTTAGGGAGTTGCATGATCTCATGGTTTTAGGAACAGATACTTGACATGAAGAATGCAGTAGCAATAAACTTAGTGATACGATCAAATGCTATGCTTACGGTTGGGTCATGTCCATCACATCATTCTCCTAATGATGTGACCCCATTATCAAATGACAACGCATGTCTATGGTTAGGAAACCTTAACCATCTTTGATCAACAAGCTAGTCTAGTAGAGGCTCACTAGGGACACGGTGTTGTCTATGTATCCACACATGTATCTGAATTTCCGATCAATACAATTCTAGCATGGATAATAAATGATTATCATGAACAAGAAAATATGATAATAAACAATTTATTATTGCCTATAGGCCATATTTCCAACAGTCTCCCACTTGCACTAGAGTCAGTAATCTAGTTCACATCACCATGTGATTAACACCCAATGAGTTCTGGGGTTTGATCATGTTTTTCTTGTGAGAGAGGTTTTAGTCAACGAGTCTGCAACATTCAGATCCATGTGTACATTGCAAATCTATATGTCATACTATAGATGCTACTACCACGCTCCACTTGGAGCTATTCCAAATGACTTCTCCACTATACGTATCCGGTTTGCTACTCAGAGTCATCCGGATTGGTGTCAAAGCTTGCATCGACGTAACCCTTTACGACGAACTCTTTATCACCTCCATAATCGAGAAACATTTCCTTAGTCCTTTTTAGGTTCCCAAGGATAATTTAGACCGCTGTCCAGTGCTCCACTCCTCGATTACTCTTGTACCCCCTTGCTAGCCTCATGTCCAGGCACACATCAGGTGTGGTACACAGCATGGCATGCAGTATAGAGCCTATGGCTGAGGCATAGGGGACGACATTCGTCCTTTCTATTTCTTCTGCCGTGGTCGAGCTATGATTCTTACTCAACTTCACACCTTACAACACAGGCAAGAACTCCTTTGACTGATCCATTTTGAACTCCTTCAAAATCTTGTCAAGGTATGTGCTCTGTGAAATTATTATCAGGCGTCTTGATCTATCTCTATAGATCTTGATGCCCAATATTTAAGCAGCTTTATCCAGGTCTTCCTTTGAAAAACTCCTTTCAAACAACCCTTTATGCTTTCCAGAAATTCTACATCATTTCCGATCAACAATATGTCATCCACATATACTTATCAGAAATGCTATAGTGCTCCCTCTCACTTTCTTGTAAATACAAGTTTCTTCATAGACTTTGTATAAACCCAAAAGCTTTGATCACCTCATCAAAGTGCATATTCCAACCCCGAGATGCTTGCACCAGTCCATAGAAGGATCGTTGGAGCTCGCATGCCTTTTAGCATCCTTAGGATTGACAAAAACTTCTGGTTGTATCACATACAATCTTTCCTTAATGAAACCATTAAGGAAACGCTGTTTTGACATCCATCTGCCAGATTCCATATTCGAAAAATGCAGCAACTGCTAACATAATCCCAACAGACTTTAGCATCGCTACGAGTGAGAAAGTCTCATTGTAGTCAACTCCTTGAACTTGTCGAAAACATCTTTGCGACAAGTCGAGCATTATAGACAGTGACATTACTACCGGCGTCTGTCTTCTTAAAGATCCATTTATCCTCAATGGCCTGTCGGTCATCGGACAAGTCTACCAAAGTCCATACTTGGTTATCATGCATGGATCCTATCTCGGATTACATGGCCTCTAGCCATTTGTCGGAATCTGGGACCACCATCGCTTCCTGATAGTTCGCAGGTTCACTTTGTCTAACAACATGGCCTCCAAGACAGGATTACCGTACCTCTCACGGGCAGGACGAGTCCTTGTCGACCTGCGAAGCTTGGTAGTAACTTGATCTGAAGTTTCATGATCACTATCATTAGCTTCCTCATCAGCTGGTGTAGGCATCGCAAAAACATCTTTCTATGTTGCGGTACTCTCCAATTGAAGTGAAGGTTCGATAACCTCATCAAGTTCTACCTTCCTCCCACTCACTTCTTTCGAGAGAAACTCCTTCTCTCGAAAGGATCCATTCTTGACAACAAGACTTGCCTTCGGATTTGTGATAGAAGGCATACCCAATTGTTTCCTTAGGGTATCCTATGAAGACGCACTTCTCTGCTTTGGGTTCGAGCTTATCAGGCTGAAGCCTCTTGACATAAGCGTCGCAACCCCAAACTTTAAGAAACGACAGCTTAGGTTTCTTGCCAAACTAAAATTCATACGTCGGCGTCTCAACGGATTTAGATGGTGCCCTATTTAAAGTGAATGCGGCTGTCTCTAATGCATAACCCCAAAATGATAGTGCCAGATCAGTAAGAGACATCATAGATCGCACCATATCTAATAGAGTATGATTACGACGCTCGGACACACCATTACGCTGTGGTGTTCCAGGTGGCGTGAGCTGTGAAACAATTCCACACTGTCTTAAATGCATGCCAAACTCATAACTCAGATATTCTCCACCAAAATCAGATCGTAGAAACTTTATCTTCTTGTTATGATGATTCTCTACTTCACTCTGAAATTGCTTGAACTTTTCAAACTTTTCAGACTTGTGTGTCATTAAGTAAATATACCCATATCTACTCAAATCACCAGTGAAGGTAAGAAAATAACGATATACACCGCGCGCCTCAACACTCATTGGACCGCACACATCAGTATGTATGATTTCCAATAAGTCACTTGCTCTCTCCATTGTTCCGGAGAACGGGGGTTTCGTCATCTTGCCCATGAGGCATGGTTCGCATGTATCTAGCGATTCAAAATCGAGTGATTCCAAACGTCCATAAGCATGGAGTTTCTTCATGTGCTTTACACCAATATGACCCAAGCGGCGGTGCCACAAGAAAGTGGTACTATCATTATTAACTTTGCATCTTTTGGCATCAATGTTATGAACATGTGTATCACTACAATCGAGATTCAGTAAACCATTCACATTGGGTGCATGACCATAGAAGGTATTATTCATGTAAACAGAACAACCATTATTTTTTGACTTAAATGAATAATTGTAATGCAATAAACACGATCTAATCATGTTCATGCTCAACGCAGACACCAAATAACATTTATTTAGGTTCAACACTAATCTCGAAGGTAGAGGGAGCGTGTGATGGTGATCGCATCAACCTTGGAAACAGTTCCAACACACATCGTCACCTCGCCCTTATCTAGTCTCCATTTATTCCGTAGCTTTTTTTTAGTTACCAATATTAGCAAATGAACCGGTATCTAATACCCACGCGCTACTACGAGTACTAGTAAGGTACACATCAATAACATGTATATCAAATATACTTTTGTTGACGTTGCCAGCCTTCTTTTCTACCAAGTATTTGGGGTAGTTCCGCTACCAGTGACCGTTCCCCTCACAATAGAAGCACTTAGTATCAGGTTTGGGTTCAACCTTGGATTTGTTCACTGGAGCGGTAACTGGCTTGCCATTCTTGAAGTTTCCCTTCTCGCCCTTGCCCTTCTAGAAAACTAGTGGTCTTGTTAAACTTCAACACTTGATGCTCCTTAATTTCTTCCTCCGCGGCCTTAAGCATCACGAATAGCTCAGGGATCATCATCTCCATCCCTTGCATGTTATAGTTCATCACAAAGCTCTAGTAGCTTGGTGACAGTTACTGTAGAACTCTATCAATCACTATCTTATCTGGAAGATTAACTCCCACTTGATTCAAGCGATTGTAGCACCCAGACATTCTGAGCACATGCTCACCGACTGAGCTATTCTCCTCCGTCTTTGCTTGGATCGTCATTATATTTTGTTATTTTCTGTTAGGTGTTATTTATAATCTTGTTTTTCAATAAAAAGTTCCAAGAATTGCCTTAGGATGCTTGCATTGCATGTTTGATGTGTGCTGTGCAAAAATAGAAACTTTCTTTGTAGTGTTTGAATTTTCATATTTTACTGGAACGTGGAAAGTTTCTGAAATTTTTACACAGTGTTTTCATATAAATCCTTTAGCATGTCCTAATTTTTCATAATTTTTTGAGTTACATAAGTACACTGGTTTAATAGATTTCTACAGACTGTTCTGTTTGGACAGATTGCTGTCGTAGTTTATATAGACTGATCTGAAAATATTTATTGAGAGAGAGCCCTCACATAGCTACTTGATTGTTTACCTACTCATTGATCTTCACTTATATATTTTGAGAGTAGTTTGATGTTTACTCTTGTGCTTCACTTATATACTATGAGTAAATTGTGAATCAATGAAATATCATAAATATGAAATTATCAATATGCTTTATGCTTAGTAGTAGCTTCACATCTGGTTTTGAAAGTAAAATCTATTGAAGTTTGACAATCACAATATTGGTCATACAAGCAATTCGTAAATTATTAGTATAAGGAAGAGAACTTTCACATACAAATATATTATCTTGGACATCTTCTATGATTGTGGATACCCATTAATTATTTTCAAACTTGAGCAAATTAGTTGAAGTTGGACAAGGAAGACAAGGTAATGAGTTATGGTTGTGTATATTTGCATAGAAGTTATATTGTTATGGATCCTCCAACATGTGGTGCTTGTTTAGAACCTTTTGCTAGCCAACACTTCGTACTAAGTAGAGATACTACTTGTGCATCCAAATCCTTGAGACAAGTTTCTTCCATAAGAGTCCACCATACCTACCTATATATGGTATTTCACTGCCATTCCAAGTAATTTGCATGTGCCACCTCTAAACATTCAAATAAACATCTGTTTTGTGTGCCTGGACCGCTCATGGAGCGACGGGGGGCGGTCAGTATCTTCCATGTTAAGCGGGCTATTCTCATGATGAGTGTTTATTCTCTCGTCCTTGCACGAGAGGGGCGGTAATAGGGATTCCCAGTCCCGAAATAAAAAAAATGCAAATAATTAAACAAAACTCCCCCAGGAATGTTGTTGGTATGGACGGTACTGATGTCTACTACGCAACCTTCTTCTTGTAGACTCGTGTTGGGCCTCCAAGCGCAGAGTTTTGTAGGACAGTAGCAAATTTCCCTCAAGTGGATGACCTAAGGTTTATCAATCCGTGGGAGGCGTAGGATGAAGATGGTCTCTCTCAAACAACCCTGCAACCAAATAACAAAGAGTCTCTTGTGTTCCCAACACACCCAATACAATGGTAAATTGTATAGGTGCACTAGTTCGGCGAAGAGATGGTGATACAAGTGCAATATGGATGGTAGATATAGGTTTTTGTAATCTGAAAATATAAAAACAGCAAGGTAGCAAGTAACAAAAGTGAGCAAAAACGGTATTGCAATGCTTGGAAACAAGGCCTAGGGTTCATACTTTCACTAGTGCAAGTTCTCTCAACAATACTAACATAGTTGAATCATATATAAATCCCTCACGTGCGACAAAGAGTTCACTCCAAAGTCACAAATAGTGGAGAACAAACGAAGAAATTATTGTAGGGTACGAAACCACCTCAAAGTTATCTTTTCTGATCAATCTTATGAGCTATCCCTATAAGTGTCACGAACAGCCCTAGAGTTCGTACTAAAATAACACCTTAAGATACACATCAACCAAAACCCTAATGTCACCTAGATACCCCAATGTCACCTCGAGTACCCGTGGGTTTGATTATACGATATGCATCACATAATTTCAGATTCATCTATTCAATCCAACACAAAGAACTTTAAAGAGTGCCCCAAAGTTTCTACCGGAGAGTCAAGACGAAAACATGTGCCAACCCCTATGCACAGATTCCCATGGTCACGGAACCCGCAAGTTGATCACCAAAACATACATCAAGTGGATCAATAGAACATCCCATTGTCACCACAGATATCCCATCGCAAGACATACATCAAGTGTTCTCAAATCCTTAAAGACTCAATCCGATAAGTAAACTTCAAAGGGAAAACTCAATTCATCACAACTAGATAGAGAGGGGAAACACTCCATATGATTCATCTATATTAATAAAGCTCGCGGTACATCAAGATCGTTGCATCTCAAGAACACGAGAGAGAGAGATCAAACACATAGCTACTGGTACATACCCTCAGCCTCGAGGGTGAACTACTCCCTCCTCGTCATGGAGACCGCCGGGATGATGAAGATGGCCTCCGGTGATGGTTTCCCCCTCCGGCAGGGTGCCGGAACGGGCTCCCGATTGGTTTTTCGTGGCTCTGGAGGCTTGCGGCGGCGGAACTCCCGATCTAGGTTTCTTTCTGGGGGTTTTGGGATTTATAGGAGTTTTTGGCGTCGGTCCCACGTCCAGAAGGTTCCCGAGGAAGTCACAAGCCAGGGGGGCGCGCCCTAGGGGGGGCCGCGCCCCTGTGGCTTGTGGCTTCCTCGGCCTTCCTCTCCGGTGACTCTTCGCTCCAGTATTTTTTATATTTTCCAAAAATATTCTCCGTAAATTTTCAGCTCATTCCGAGAACTTTTATTTCTGCACAAAAACAACACCACGGTAGTTCTGCTGAAAACAGCGTCAGTCCGGGTTAGTTCTAATAAAATCATACCAAAATCATATAGAATTATTGTAAACATGGCATGAATACTTCATAAATTATAGATACGTTGGAGACGTATCAGCATCCCCAAGCTTAATTCCTGCTCGTCCTCGAGTAGGTAAATGATAAAAGAAATAATTTATGAAGTGTGAATGCTACCCAACATGTTCATCATATTGTTTTCTTCTTTGTATAGCATGGACATTTGGACTTGTAAATGATTCAAAGCAATAGTCTAGTTTTGACATAATGACTTCAATACTCAAGCATGTCAACAAGCAACCATGTCTTTCAAAATATCAACACTAAAGAAAGTTATCCCTAGCCCATCATGCTCAATCATTGATCCATTCATGAAACACACTCAAATATTAACTATGCCCAATGCTCAAGTACGATCATAGTGTCCCCCTAGTTGGTGCTTATAAGAGAAGATGGAGACTCAAAGCAAAAATAAAAATTGCATAAAGTAAATAGATAGGCCCTTCGCAGAGGGAAGTAGGGATTTGTAGAGGTGCCAGAGCTCAAGGTTTAAATTGAGAGAGAAAATATTTTGAGTGGCATGCTTTTCTTGTCAACGAAGACGACGAAGTAGCTCACAATACTTTCCATGCTAGATACATTATAGGTGGTTCCCAAACAGAATGGTAAAGTTTTTACTCCCTCTCCACCAATCAATCACACTCCACGGCGAGCCGAATCCACGGGTACCGTCCATACCAACAACATTCCTGGGGGAGTTTTGTTTCATTATTTCTTTGATTTGAATTTTGAGCATGGGACTGGGCATCCCGAATACCAGCCACTTTCTCGTGAATGATAGTGAATCAACACATATCGTGAGAATAACCCACCTAGCATGGAAAAATATTGGATACTCCCCACCGTTTCATGAGCGGTACGGGCACACGAAAGAGAAAATTTATTTTGAAGATTTAGAGATGGCACATACAAATTTGCTTGGAACGGCATGGAAATACCGCATATAGGTAGGTATGGTGGACTCATAAGGCAAAACTTGGTTTAAGGATTTTGGATGCACCAGTAGTATTTCTACTTAGTACAAATGAAGGCTAGCAAATAGATTGGGAAGCAACCAAACCGAGGAACGAAAAATCTCATAAGTGAGCATTGAGTCATAACTAACACCGTATAATGCACCACAAGTAGGATGTAACTTCATTGCATAACTATTGACTTTCGTGCATGCATAGGGAATCACAAACCTTAACACCAATATTTCTACTAAGCATAATTACTCACTAACATGACTCACATATTACTATCATCATGTTTCAAAACTATTACGGGGAATCAAGTTTAATTTGTCCAATGATCTTCATGAAAGTTTTTATTATATCCTCCTTGGATATCTATCACTTTGGGACTAGTTTCATATATTGCCATTGCTTTTTGGCAAGCTCAAACAAATTTAAATGAAGCACATGAGCATACAGATTTCATCCCTCAAAAAGGTATAAGTGAAGCATGAGAGGAAATGACAAGCTACTCTCAAAAGATATAAGTGAAGATCAATGAGTAGTCAAACAATTAAGTAGCTATGTGAGGACTCTCTCTCTCTCTCAATAAATATTTTCAGATCTGAGTATTTTATTCAAACAGCAAACAAAAGAAAAATAGCACTCCAAGAATAGCACGCATCATGTGAACGAATAAATATTTAGGCTCAACATAGGCTAACCGATAATTATTGATGAAGAGAGGTGGGATGCATAGCATCCCCAAGCTTAGATGCTTGAGACTTCTTGAAATAATTACTTGGGGTGCCTTGGGCATCCCCAATCTTGAGCTTTTGTATCTCGTTCAATCCTCTCATATCATGGTTTCACCTATTCTCAAAAACTTCATCCACACAAAACTCGAAAAGAACTCGTGAGATAGGTTAGTACACATAATAATAAATCAACACTTCATGTACTGCCAAGACAAGTTGCATAATAATTTCCAAACATTAGGTACTGTATACTATCTTTTCCACAATTTATATCTACCAATATAGGCTATGGAAACTATAGGATAAGTAGATAACAAAACTATGACAGCAATCTGTCCAAACAGAACAGTCTGTAGCAATTTATGAAAACAGTGTACTTATGTAACTCAAAACATTATGAAAATTTAGGACATGCTATATAATTTATATGAAAATACTGTGTAAAAATTTCAGAAACTTTCCATGTTCCAGTAAAATATGAAAATTCAAACACTACAGCCAAAGTTTCTGTTTTTACACAGCACTCATCAAAACATGCAATGCAAGCATCCTAAAGGCAATTCTTGGAACTTTTTATTGAAAAACAAGATTATAAATAACACCTAACAGAAAGTAACAAAATATAATGATGATCCAAGCAAAGCACATATTGTGTGACGAATAAAAATATAGCTCTAAGTAAGATATACCGATAGTGTTGAAGACGAAAGAGGGGATGCCTTCCGGGGCATCCCCAAGCTTAGACGCTTGAATCTTCCTTGAATATTACCTTGGGGGTGCCTTGGGAATCCCCAATCTTAGGTTCTTGTCACTCCTTATTCTTCTCATATCGGTGCCTCACCCCAAACTTGAAAACTTCAATCACACAAAACTTAACGGAACTTCGTGAGAAGGGTTAGTGTAACAAAGATAAATCATTCACTTAGGTACTGTCAAGACAAGATTCATAATTGTTCCCACATTATACATACTGTATTATATCATTCCCATAATTTATATCACTGAATATAAGCTATGGGAACACTAAAACAAGCAAACTATGCATGCAAAACAGAATCTGTCAAAAACAGAACAGTCTGTGAAGATCTGTAGTGTAACCATACTTCCCTGTCTATAAAAATTCTGAACAATTAGTACAATCTAGGAAATTTGTATATAAATCTTGTGTAAAAATTTCATATCAAAAGAACGTTCCAGTGAATTTACAAAATTCCTGGACTGAGAGCAAAAGTTTCTGTTTTTGCACAGAATCAAGTCAACTATCATCCACACTATCCCAAAGGCTTTACTTGGCACTTTTATTGAAACAAAAGCCATAAAACATGATTAATACAGTAGCTTAATCATGTGAACACACTAAAACAGGAATTGAAAGTGTTGGGTTGCCTCCCAACAAGCGCTTTTCTTTAATGCCTTTTAGCTAGGCATGATGATTTCAATGATGCTCACATAGGGATAATAGTTATAACATGCAAAAGAGCATCATGAATCTCATGACAAGCACATTTAAGTCTAACCCACTTATTATTCATAGGGATTTTGTGATCAAACAACTTATGGGAGCAAGAATCAACTAGCATAGGAAGGCAAAACAAGCATAACTTCGAAACTTTGAACACATAGAGAGGAAACTTGATATTATTGCAATTCCTACAAGCATATGTTCCTCCCTCATAATAATTTTCAGTAGCATCATGAAGGAATTTCACAATATATCCAGCACATAAAGCATTATCTTCATGATCCACATGCATAGCAAATTTGTCACTCTCCACACAAGCAATTTTCTTCTCATTCATAATAGTGGGAGTATCATATGAAGCTCGAATACTAAAAATTGTTTCCACATTAAAAGAGTAATGTTCAGTAAAAGGATATTCAAAATTATGACAATAATTATCACTACTCTTTATAACATAAGTATCATCACAATAATCATCATAAGTAGCAACTTTGTTCTCATCATAGTCAATTGAAACCTCTTCCGAAATAGTGGAATCATTAATAAATAAAGTCGTGACCTCTCCAAATCCACTTTTATCATTATAATAAGATTCAACACCCTCCAAAATAGTGGGATAATTATTATCTAAAGTTGACACTCTTCCAAACCCACTTTCATAAATATTGCAATCATCATAAATAGGGGGTATGCTATCATCATAATAGTTTTGCTCATCAAAATTTGGGGGACTAGAAACATCATCTTCATTAAACATAGTATCCCCAAGCTTGGGACAAACATTAATTGCAGCAAATAAATTCTCAAACATGTCATTCTCATCAAACATAGCATCCCCAAGCTTGTGGCTTTGCATAACATAAGCATAATCACTCTCATCATTAATAGTATGAATAGCACCAATAGTATAGCAATTGTTATCACAATTTTCTAAGTTGGTGCCAAAAAGATTTTCAAGATTATAAGGGGTGTCATTATTTGGGAGAGATACCTCTTTACCTTTACTTTTCCTTCTTTTCTTCTTCTTCACCACATTATGTGTGGGTTTATTTAATTTCTCCAAGCTTCTTTTCGAAGAGATTGGTTGAATAAAAAGCTCCTCCTCGTTACCTGATTCATCATAAGAAAAAATAGGAGGATATTGGGAAACCTCTTCCCCTTCATTAGTATTCTCTTCATCTTCTATTTTTTTCCTTGTCTTTAAGTAATTGGCAATATAAGGATTCTCAATGCAATTTACCACGCAATACATATAGATTTCATTTAGATCAAAATCAATCAATTTCATGAGAACCCATGCTGGAACATCCTTGGTTTCATGTTTCATTTCTTCATACCCCAAAAATAGACTAAGTTCATTATGATGCTCAAGGGTAATGAGATTATCACAATTTTTGGACACAATTCGATCATGAAACAATTCACATTGGAAATTAAAATGACCACTTTCATTGCAAAGTTCACAAGGACGGCGAGAAATATTAAGTCTTTCAGCACAAACACATAGCCTCTCTTGCAACCATTTAGTTTCTAAATACTTATGCCTCTTACAAAATCTATCTTCCCTTTTAGGCACGTCTTCACAAACTCTATGCACTCCACAAAAATTGACATGCTTATAAGAAATATTTTTATCATGACTAGTGCAATCATCATTAGTACTATAGATATTCAAAGAATTCATACTGACAACATTGCAATCATGCTCATCACTCAAGGATTTAGCACCAAACATTTTAATAACTTCTTCTTCTAACACTTGAGCACAATTTTCCTTTCCATCATTTTCACGAAAGACATTAAAAAGATGAAGCATATGAGGCAACCTCAATTCCATTTTTTTGTAGTTTTCTTTTATAAACTAAACTAGTGATAAAACAAGAAACTAAAAGATTCGATTGCAAGATCTAAAGATATAGCTTCAAGCACTCACCTCCCCGGCAACGGCGCCAGAAAAGAGCTTGATGTCTACTACGCAACCTTCTTCTTGTAGACTCGTGTTGGGCCTCCAAGCACAGAGTTTTGTAGGACAGTAGCAAATTTCCCTCAAGTGGATGACCTAAGGTTTATCAATCTGTGGGAGGCGTAGGATGAAGATGGTCTCTCTCAAACAACCCTGCAACCAAATAACAAAGAGTCTCTTGTGTCCCCAACACACCCAATACAATGGTAAATTGTATAGGTGCACTAGTTCGGCGAAGAGATGGTGATACAAGTTCAATATGGATGGTAGATATAGGTTTTTGTAATCTGAAAATATAAAAACAGCAAGGTAGCAAGTAACAAAAGTGAGCAAAAACGGTATTGCAATGCTTGGAAACAAGGCCTAGGGTTCATACTTTCACTAGTGCAAGTTCTCTCAACAATACTAACATAGTTGAATCATATATAAATCCCCCATGTGCGACAAAGAGTTCACTCCAAAGTCACAAATAGCGGAGAACAAACGAAGAAATTATTGTAGGGTACGAAACCACCTCAAAGTTATCTTTTCTGATCAATCTTATGAGCTATCCCTATAAGTGTCACGAACAGCCCTAGAGTTCGTACTAAAATAACACCTTAAGATACACATCAACCAAAACCCTAATGTCACCTAGATACCCCAATGTCACCTAGAGTACCCGTGGGTTTGATTATACGACATGCATCACATAATTTCAGATTCATCTATTCAATCCAACACAAAGAACTTTAAAGAGTGCCCCAAAGTTTCTACCGGAGAGTCAAGACGAAAACATGTGCCAACCCCTATGCATAGATTCCCATGGTCACAGAACCCGCAAGTTGATCACCAAAACATACATCAAGTGGATCAATAGAACATCCCATTGTCACCACAGATATCCCATCGCAAGAAATACATCAAGTGTTCTCAAATCCTTAAAGACTCAATCCGATAAGTAAACTTCAAAGGGAAAACTCAATTCATCACAACTAGATAGAGAGGGGAAACACTCCATATGATTCATCTATATTAATAAAGCTCGCGGTACATCAAGATCGTGTCATCTCAAGAACACGAGAGAGAGAGAGAGATCAAACACATAGCTACTGGTACATACCCTCAGCCCCGAGGGTGAACTACTCCCTCCTCGTCATGGAGACCGCCGGGATGATGAAGATGACCGCAGGGTGCCGGAACTGGCTCCCGATTGGTTTTTCGTGGCTCTGGAGGCTTGCGGCGGCGGAACTCCCGATCTAGGTTTCTTTCTGGGGGTTTTGGGATTTATAGGAGTTTTTGGCGTCGGTCCCACGTCCAGAAGGTTCCCGAGGAAGTCACAAGCCAGGGGGGCGCGCCCTAGGGGGGGCCGCGCCCCTGTGGCTTGTGGCTTCCTCGGCCTTCCTCTCCGGTGACTCTTTGCTCCAGTATTTTTTATATTTTCCAAAAATATTCTCCGTAAATTTTCAGCTCATTCCGAGAACTTTTATTTCTACACAAAAACAACACCACGGTAGTTCTGCTGAAAACAGCGTCAGTCCGGGTTAGTTCTAATAAAATCATACCAAAATCATATAGAATTATTGTAAACATGGCATGAATACTTCATAAATTATAGATACGTTGGAGATGTATCAGGTACCCGTGGATTCGGCAGCCGTGGAGTGTGTTTGTTGGTGGAGGGGGAGTAAACCTTACTTTTACCGCTTGGGAACCGCCGCTAATGTCTTTAACATGGAAGATATTGATAACTATTGGTCGTAACGTTGACAGGAAGGGTGCACCTCCCAAAACTATATTCATCTCTGTTTTTAAATAATGAGCTCTGGCACCTTTCCAAATCCCTGCTTCCCTCTGCGAAGGGACAATCTATTTACTTTCATGTTATTTACTATTTGTGTTGAGTCAACTTCTTATTCCAACCTCAGTCTATTAGTTGGCAAGCATCATGTGGTGGGCAAAGATCCAAACATATATATCCAGTCAAATATATTTGATCATGAATTATTATTGTTGACAATTATCTCTATGATAAATGAGTTGGGAGGCGAAACATTAAGCCCCTATGTTTCTCTATGTTCGATGGATGCCATTTGTTATAAAAATATGCTTTGAGTACTAGCAATCATAGAAGACTATATGATGATTGAGTATGTGGGGCTCTTACTTAGACTTTGTTGAGAATAAGTTGAATTGGAATTGTTTGGTGACTAAGAACATAGGTTGCTAAGTTTCAAGAGAATTCATTGTTTGAACCATAACATGTGAATTGGTTGCTACTCTATAATGATGATTTTTATGAGAAAAAGTTGCTGGTTATGATGCTAGAAAATTGACTGAAATTATCAATGATCAAACTTATATATTATGCTAGCATTCACACTTCATAAATTTGTTCTTTTATCATTTACCTACTCGAGGACGAGCAGGAATTAAGCTTGGGGATGCTGATACGTCTCCAACGTATCGATAATTTATGAAGTATTCATGCCATATTCATCTATGTTTACAATACTTTTATATGGTTTTGATGCACTTTATATGATTTATTTAGAACTAACCCAGACTGACGCTGTTTTCAGCAGAATTACCGTGGTGTTGTTTTTGTGCAGAAAATGAAAGTTCTCGGAATCGCCCGAAAATTTTTGGTAATTTTTTCTGGATCAAATAAGCAATATTGCAGCAAAGAACCACCGGAGAAGAGCCACGAGGTGGGCACAACCCACCAGGGCGCACCAGAGGGCCCAGGCGCGCCCTGGTGCATCGTGCCCTCCTCGTGGGCCATCTTGGCGTCAAACCAACGCCCAAAAATCCTATAAATATAGAAATCATCAGAAATAACCCTAGACTCTCCGTTCCGCCGCCGCAACTCTGTGTATCAACGAAAAAACAATCTGGAGATGTTCCAGTACCCTGCCGGAGAGGGGAATCCATCCCCGGTGGCCATCTTCATCATCCCGGCGGAGGCCATGACGAGGAGGGAGTAGTCCACCCTCGGGGCTGAGGGTATGTACCAGTAGCTATGTGTTCAATCTCTCTCTCTCTCGTGTTCTTGAGATGTCACGATCTTGATGTATCACGGGCTTTGTTAATATAGTCGGATCATATGATGTTATTCCCTTGCTATCATGTTGTGATGAATTGAATCTTTCCCTTTGAGATATCGTTATGTTGAATTGAATATTGGATTTGGGAACACTTGATATATGTCTTGCATATGGATACCCGTGGTGACAATGGGGTGTTCTATTGATTCACTTCATGTATGTTTTGGTACTCAGCTTGCGGATTCCCGAGGTGACATTGGGGTAATCTATGGATACGGGTTGATGCACGTTCCTGTCCTACATTCTCCGATAGAAATCTTGGGACACTCTTTGAGGTTCTTTGTGTTGGATTGAGTATTATGAATCTGAAATTGTTTGATGCGTATCGTATAATTAACTCATGGATACTTGTGGTGACATTGGAGTATCTAGGTGACATTAGAGTTGGTTGATGCGTATCATGTGGTGTTATTTTAGTACGAACTCTAGATAGATTGATTGGAAAGGATAACTTAGTGTTATTTTAGTACGAACTCTTTAATAGATCGATCGGAAAGAATAACTTTAAGGTGGTTTCGTACCCTACAAACAATTTTTTCTTATGTTCTTTGCTAGATAAGAACTTTGGAGTGATTCTTCATTGCACGTTGAGGGATGGTTATGTGATCCAATTATATTAGCATTGTTGAGAGATTGCACTAGCGAAAGTACGGACCCTAGGCCTTGTTTTCAAGCATTGCAATACCGTTTGTGCTCACTTTTGTTACTTGCTACCTTGCTGTTTTTATATTTTCAGATTACGAAAACCTATATCTACCATCCATATTGCACTTGTATCACCATCTCTTTGCCGAACTAGTGCACCTATACAATTTGCCATTGTATTGGGTGTGTTGGGGACACAAGAGATTTCTTGTATTTGATTGCAGGGTTGTTTGAGAGAGACCATCTTCATCCTACACCTCCCACGGATTGATAAACCTTAGGTCATCTACTTGAGGGAAAATTGCTACTGTCCTACAAAACTCTGCGCTTGGAGGCCCAACAAAGTCTACAAGAATAAAGTTGCATAGTAGACATCATGGTGGCCCTCGCGAGGGCTGCTCGTGAAGTCCAGCGGCGGGCCATGCTGGGTCCATGGCATGCGTCGCGTTTTGGGCCGCAGGCACACGGGCCTGGGTACCCCCAGTCCCAGGAGCCTGACACCTTAGTCCCGACCTCTGCTGCTTTACCAAAATCATCAAGGGCGACCAACAGTGCTCGGCCCAAACTTTGCCTTGATGGACAAGTGTGTTCAAAACCGAAGAACTTTTTGAATACTTTAGCGCTGGGGGAGAGGAGCGCACGAGGTCACCGGCGGCATCAAGGAGCCCGGGGAAAGCGGAGGGACCGGTGACCTCATATCCCGAAGGATCATGCAACCCTTACCCCAAGGGAAGAAGGATCACAGACGATGGAGGTAGACGACAACTAGTAAGTTTCTTCTTCCTCGTCGCTTTTGGTTTCCGGGGAGGAAATGAAGAACCCCGAAGGTTGGGACCGTTGGTGACCAACTAGGGCGGTCTGTTAGCAACAAAAACCCACCTTCACGAACCACGAGCAATGGCTCTGTGGGATCAGGCCGCACCCCCATCACCGGAAGAAGCTCTGGCCTGCGTCAACGAGCCGGCGGCAAGCTCCATCATTACTCGAGCGCCCTTCGACGCAGGCGCATCTCCTGACGGCAGTGATAACCCACAAGTATAGGGGATCGCAACAGTCTTTGCAGATAGTATTTCACCCTGATTTATTGATTCGACACAAGGGGAGCCAAAGAATATTTACCGGCCTTAGCGGTTGAGTTGTCAATTCAACTACACCTAGGATATCTCTCTGTAGGAAAGATTTAGTGGCACAACAAATAGTAGTAGCAACAGTAACAGTAACAGTGACGGCAGTAATTATGTAGCAGTTGGGACAGTAGCAGTAGCAATAGTAACTTAGCAAGATTCAGTATATGAAAAGCATAGGCACATGGATCGGTGATGGATAATGATTTAGATGACATCAATCATGTAATAGTTACACACTAGGGCGACACAGAACTAGCTCCAATTCATCAATGTAATGTAGGCATGTATTCCGTATATAGTCATACGTGCTTGCGATAAGAACTTGTATGGCATCTTTTGTCCTACCCTCCCGTGGCAGCGGGGTCCTATTAGAAACTAAGGTATATTAAGGCCTCCTTTTAATAGAGAACCGAAACAAAGCATTAACACATGGTGAATACATGAACTCCTGAAACTACGACAATCCTCGGAAAGAATCCCAATTATTGTCGCCTTGGGGTATGCGGATCAAGACACGTAATAGGTGCATACAACATAATAGGTTCAGATCTGAAATCATGGCACTAAGGCCCTAGTGACGAGCATTAAGCATAGCAACATCAATCTCAGAACATAGTGGATACTAGGGATCAAGCCCTATCAAACTTAACTCGATTACATGATCAATCTCATCCAATCCCATCACCGTCCAGCAAGCCTACAAAGGAATTACTCACTCCCGGTGGTGAGCATCATGGCGGTGTTGATGAAGAAGGGTTGGTGATAACGACGGTGATGAACCCTCCTCTCCGGAGCCCCAAACGGACTCTAGATCAGCCCTCCCGAAGAAGAATAGGAGGTGGCGGCGGCTCCGTCTCGTGAAACACGATGAAATCTTCTCTCTGATTATTTTCTCCGAATATGTGAATTTATAGGAGTGGAATTAGGGTCGGGGGAGCCACGTGGGCCCCACAAGCCATCAGGGCGCGCCCAAGGGGTTGGTGTGCCCTGTTGGCTTGTGGCCCACAAGCAACCCCCTCCAGCCGATCTTCGCTCCATAATTCATTATTTATTGCAAAAATAATTAACAAAAAGTTTTGTCCAATTCCACGAACTTTTATTTCTGCACAAAAATAACACCAAGGTAGTTCTGCTGAAAACAGCGTCAATCCGGGTTAGTTCGATTCAAATCATGCAAATTAGAGTCCAAAACCAGAGCAAAAGTGTCTGGAAAATTTGATACGTTGGAGACATATCAACTCCCCAAGCTTAACTCATTGCTAGTCCTCAAGCAATTCAGTTGATAAACTGAAAGTGATAAAGAAATTTTTTACAAACTCTTTTGTTCTCATCGTTATACACATGCTGAGCTAGTGTTCAAGTTTTCAGCATAAATCATAAATAACCATATCCATGATAACAATTAAACATCATATTCACTCATGGCAATACATAACCAACTAGCAAGCAATAATAAGATATCTCACTTGCCAACAATTTGTTAAAACAATCATGATATAATATGGTGACATGGTATTTTGCTAGCCCTTTCTGAGACCACAAAACATAAATGCAGAGCACCTCTAAGGTTCAAGAAGCGACTAAACATTATAATTCAGGGTAGAAATGATTCAGTCATGCTCACATCCAACATTAACTAGACTCAATGCGTAAGAATGACAATAGTGCTCTCCCGTCTGGTGCTTTTAGTAAGAGGGTGATGACTCAACATAAAGGTAAATAGATAGGCCCTTCACAGAGGGAAGCATTGATTTGCAGAGGTGCCAAAGCTCAAGGTTTAAAACATGATTGAAATTGTAGTTTTTGGGTAGTGAACTTTTTCGGTCAACGTCATGACAAAGGATTTCAATATCTTCCATGTTAAATACATTATTGGCGGTTCCCAAGCGGAACTGTAAAGTTTACTCCCATCCACCATACATACACAAGCCATGGCTGACTGGATCCACGGATGCCCTCCAACATTTCAACTGTCCTGGGAGTTTTGTTTAATTATTTTTCATTTTTGCAGGACTGGGCATCCTTTTTACCGGCCTCTCTCATGCAATGACAGGCGAATATATGCCCATCTTGAGATTAACCCACTTAGCATGGAAGATACTGACTGCCCCGACGCTCCATGAGCAGTACGAGTGCACAAAATAGGTGTTTATTTGAATATTTGAGGTGGCACATGCAAATTTACTTGGAATGACAGGGTAATACCGTATATAGGTAGGTATGGTGGACCCATGTGGAATGACTTGGTTAATGGATTTTGGATGCACAAGCAGTATTCACACTTAGTACAGGTGAAGGCTAGAAATAGATTGAGAAGCGACCAACTAGAGAGCGAAAACGGTCATGAGCATGCATTGTGAATAATTAACATTGGACATAGCATGAGTAGGATATGAACACTCTGAATTTAAACATCATGAAGGCTGCATTGGTTTTGAATCAACTACACGTTTGCACATGGGCCAAGTCAAGCCGCTCAAATTACTCAGAGGGAATATCATACTACCATACCACATCATAACCATTTTAATGCATGTTGACACATAAGATAAATCATTATCCACTCCTAGCTATTTAAGCATGGCATGAGAAACTATAATCTCTAATTGTCATCATAAACATGTTCACTCATGATATACTGAATTGAGATCGAACGAGCAAAACATATTTACAAAAACGGAAAACAAGAGGAGTTCATACCAGTTTCCTTTAACACGATCACTTCATCAAATATCATCATTATTGCCTTTCACTTGCATGGCCGAATGATGTGAAAATAATAATAGTGCAAGAATCCCGTGGACTAAGTTGGAATATGCATGGCAGTTTTATACAAAGTAGAAGACAAGGTAATATTGGCTCTCTGTTAGATCAACAACAAAACATATAGGAGCCACTCAACAATTCATCGTGGTCTTCTCCTTCCATGACTCAACAAAAAAAATCAGAGAAACACACTGAAATATTTTTGGAGTTTTTGTTTTTCTCAAGAAAGCAAATAAACAAAGGAGAAACAAGAACGAGAAAATTATTTACACGGGAAAACTCCCAACATGAAAAGGAAATCTTTTTGGGTTTTCTTTAAGTACTGCAACTAATTAAACAAGATTGAAAAACCGAATAGAAGCGAGAAATATTTTTGGATTTTCAAAGTTTTTCAAACACACAAGAAGAAGGCAGAAAAATAAAGCTAACATGGATATACAATGAAAGAGGATGAACATCGACAATTTATATGAAGTGTGTGAACATGAATGTAATGTCGGTGAGAAATACGTACTCCCCCCAAGCTTAGGTGTTTGCCTAGCTTGGTGATCACCATGGTTGGTCTGGGTAATAGTTGAAGTGGTAACTCGTGGAGGTGTCCCTTGCCGCCTCCTCCGCCAAGAGAGCGGTCTCTACTGCAGCATTGTACTCCTGCACCTCATCCTCAACAACATAGTATCTCTGTCGAGCCTAAAAATCAAAGAGAGCAGGTGCAGGCAACATAACAGAAACAGACGTATATTTATAAAACGTTAGGTTGTACTCATAACACCTAGACTGTCCATGATAAAGTCATGACGACGCATGGCTTCAAAGTCTAAATATCTCTCGGGAAAAATAGGGTCATCAGGTTGAGGTGACACTCTCAATTTTGCAGCTATGCGGGAGGCATAAATTCCTCCATAAAAATCACCGCTACCTGCGTTAGCATGCAGCCCACGAGCAACAATTGCACCAAGGTTATAATGTTTTTCACCGATCACCGCGGTGTGAATAAGGCTCAAGTCGGGAGCACACAATGCACTGCAATCTTGTTTACCTACTAGACATTTCCCATTAAGCAGTGCAAAGTAACGAATAGTGGGGAAGTGAATACTTTTTATTCTAGCTTGTGTCACTCCTCTATCCTCTCCAACGCAAAGACTTTGAAGGAACATATTATAATCAGTTGTTTTTGTTTTTTCTAGAGAGCCCCATATTGGAAGTTTGAATGCATCAGAGAATTCTTCTAGAGTCATACTAAAGGATTTATCATAGAGATTAAATAGCACCCTAGAAGTATTGGGATGATATCGAAATCCATGTGTGAATGTATAGGTAAGGTTATAGTTTTGGACACACTTATCTGCAAGGAAGTCGGTGAGCCGGTATTATAAATGTAATGATCAAATTCCTCCTTGATACCTGCACCTCTCATGAACTCATCGTTTCACCAACGACATGATTTGGCGTTGGCCATGACTATCAGGCTTGTCCGGGGCTCAACATAAGCTTGCCATACCAAGCCCTCGCTCGATGACTCTCCCGAAGTACGTCTTCTTGAGGAGCTCCTCCTAAAGAAACTCATCTTCCTAAGCACAAATTTCTGAAGTTTTTGAGCCACAAATTTATGTCAATAAAACTTTGTAAGATTGATAGCAACTACTCATATAGGTACCTAGAGGCCATATCAAGCAATCATACTACTTAGAACTCAAAGAATTCAACATGCAGGATCATTTTCTGTACCACCAAGTGGAGCAAAATATGCAAAATATAAACCTCTAAAGCAAAAAAACTAATCGGAGGAATGGGAGAGTCACATAACAAGGAGCAATTCCTCAAAACAATTTCGGAAATGGAGTTCCGAGCAAAGAGATCAAAAATTTCAGTTTCAGGTGCAAGAACATGGGAAAGAGAGAGCTAGGGAATTTTTGCTGGAGGTAAGGGATGAAGTGAACCGAAGGGATAAGGTTGGGGGGCTATGCTCCTGATACTTGTGATCTGCGTTGGATTTTCTGTGAAGAGGAACGGTCGGCACAATACGGATAAGTATTTCCCTCGGTTAAGAAACCAAGGTTTATCGAACCAGTAGGAATATCAATCCACAACCATCTTCAGTGGCTGCACACAAGTGAGCAAACAACTTGCACCCAACGCGGCAAGAGGTTTGTCAATCCCCTTGATCTCGTTATTTCCAAGCAAGTGAAGTGTGTAGATAATAGTAGATAATTGCAAATTGCAAAATAAAATAAAAAGTAAATAATGAAAGCAAGGTAATGATAGGTTTTGTAAAGATATAAGTGAATAGACCCAGGGGTCATAGTTTCCCTAGCGGCATGTCTCATATAGGCAACATACGGTGGGTAAACAAATTACTGTTGGGCAATTGATACAAAAGCGCATATTTATGTGATATTCATGGGAATGATCATGTATATATAGTCATCACATGCATAAGCAAATAGGCCGACTCCTGCCTGCACCTATTACTATTACTCCATCCATCGACCGCCATCCAGCATGCATCTAGAGTATTAAGTAAAACAGAGTAATGCTTGGAGAACAATGACATGATGTAGACAAAGAGAATTCAATTAGTATGAACTAACCCCATCGTTTTATCCTTAGTGGGAACAATACAAAGACGTGTCTTGTCCCTTTCTGTCACTAGGATATAGAGCACCGCCAGATTGAACCGACTACACGCACCCCTCTCACTGAAGAAATAACAATCTAGTTGGCCAAACTATTTCAATAGATCGGAGAGATTTACGAAGCTATAATGATCATGCAAATAATAATCATAATATTAAAAGGGGACTCAAATACTTTTCATGAATAATCTGAAACATAAACCCACAATTCATCGGATCCCAAAAAACATACCGTACAAGAGAATTACATCGGATAGATCAAAGTGAAGATGCGATGATCATTGTATTGAAGATCAAAAGAGAGAGAGAGAGAGAGAGAGAGAGAGAGAGATAGCCATCTAGGTACTAACTACTGACCCATAGGTCTGTGGTGAACTACTCACACATCATCATGAGGGCAGCAAGGTTGATGAAGAGGCCCTCCGTGATCGATCCCCTCTCCAGCAGGGTGCCGGAACGGAGCTCCAGATGGGATCGCGGCGGAACAGAGATTTGCCGAGCTGGAAAAGTGTTTCGGGATGCCCTCTAGGGTTTTTGGAATATATGTGAATTCATAGGCCAGATAACAGGGGTAGGAGGTCCACCAGGGAGGACAAGCCATAAGGGCACGCCGACCCCCACTGTGCGCACCCTGTTGGCTTGTGCCTCCCTCGTGCAGCCTTAGGTCTTCTCTCGAAGCTTCCATGTCTTCTTTTGGTCCAAAAAAAATCATAAAAAAGTTTCGGGGCAATTGTACTTTGTTTGGTATTGTAAACGTGAAAAGTAAAAAACATGCAGAAAACAACAACTAGCACTGGGTCAATAGGTTAGTGCTCTAAAATAATATAAATTGGTAAATTAGTACTCAAAAAGTATCCTAGAATGAAAATATAATAGCATGGAACAATCAAAAATTATAGACACGTTGGAGACATATCAACATCCCCAAGCTTAATTCCTGCTCGTCCTCGAGAAGGTAAATGATAAAAACTGAATTTTTTATGTCACATGCTACCCAATATGTAATCTTTTGCATGTATGCTCATTGAGAAACGATGAATTGACAAACATCAACATAGTAATATTTATAAGAAAAAGCAACAAAATCATCAATCTTTCAAAGTATACGATCCTAAAAGAATGTTTACCCCCATTCATTTTATCATATTAGCAAGGCATGGCTCCGTCTTCACCACATTAATACAAATGTCAAGCACCATGATACGTCTCCAACGTATCTATAATTTTCGATTGTTCCATGCTGTTATATTATCATTCTTGGATGTTCTACAATCATTTTATAGCAACTTTATATCATTTTTTCGGACTAACCTATTGACATAGTGCCTAGTGCGAGCTGTTGTTTTTTGCTTGTTTTTTTACTTCGCGGAATATCAGTACCAAACGAAGTCCAAATGCCACGAAACTTTTTGGAGATTTTTTTTGGACCATAAGACAACTTGGGAGCGAAGGAAGCACCTGGGGGAGGCCCGTGGGGCCCACAAGACACCAGGGCGCACCGGAGGTCCCTGGAGCGCCCTGATGGGTTGTGAGGCCCACGAGGCTCTCCTCCACCGCCTCTCAGCTCTATAAACACCCAAATATTCCAAAAACCCTAAGGGAGTGGACGAAACACAATTCCAGCCGCCACAAGTTCCAGAACCACGAGATCCAATCTAGAGCCCTATTCCGGCACTCCGCCGGAGGGGAACACGATCACGGAGGGGTTCATCATCCTCATTGGTGCTCCTCCGATGATGCGTGAGTAGTTCACCATAAACCTACGAGTCCGTAGGAAGTAGCTAGATGGATTCTTCTCTCTTTTTGATTCTCAATACAATGGTCTCTTGGAGATCTATTTGATGTAATGACTTTTTGCGGTGTGTTTGTTGGGATCCGATGAAGTTCGAGTTTATGATCAGATCTATATCCCATGAATATTATTTGAGTCTTCTTTGATCTCTTATATGCATGATTATTTATAGCCTCGTATTTGTTCTCCAAATCTTGGTTTAGTTAGGCCAACTAGATTGATTTTTCTTGCAATGGGAAGAGGTGCTTTGTGATGGGTTCGATCTTACGGTATCCTCACCCAGTGATAGAAGGGGTAGTGAGGCACGTATGTATCGTTGCTATTAAGGATAAAAAGATGGGGTCTATTCCTACATGAATAGATCTTGTCTACATCATGTCATCGTTCTTATTGCATTACTCCGTTTTTCCATGAACTTAATACACTAGATGCATGCTGGATAGCGGTCGATGTGTGGAGTAATAGTAGTAGATGCAGAATCGTTTCGGTCTACTAATCTTGGACATGATGCCTATATATTGATCATTGCCTTGGATATCGTCATAATTATTTTTTCTTCTATCAATTGCCCAACAGTAATTTGTTTACCCACCGTATGCTATTTTCTTGAGAGAAGCCACTAGTGAAATCTGCGGCCCACGGGTCTATCTTTTATCATATTGCTTTCTGATCTATCTTTTATCGTATTTGCTTTCATATCTATTATTCCAAAAACCCAAAAATACCTTGCTGCACTTTTTCTTTTCTTATTTTATTTTGTGTTTTTGCAAGATCTATTTATCCAATCTCATACAAACCAATCTATCTTTTTACCGAGGAGGGATTGACAACCCCTCTTACGCTTTGGGTTGCAAGTATTTGTTCTTTGTGTGCAGGTACCGTTTACATAGTGTTGCTTGGTTCTCCTACTGGATTGATAACCTTGGTTTCATGACTGAGGGAAATACTTGTCGTCGTTGTGCTGCATCATCCCTTCCTCTTTGGGGAAATACCAATGCAGTTCAAACACATCAAAGGAATTTTTGGCGCCATTGCCGGGGAGACATCATCAACATCTATCAGGTTCCAAATCACAAATCTCATCTCCTTTCAATTTACATTATTTGCCATTTGCCTCTCGTTTTCATCTCCCCCACTTCACAAAATTTGCCGTTTTATTCGCCCTCTTTTTCGTTCGCCCTTTCCTCGTCACATCTCTTGTTTATCTACCTTTTTGCTATGGCTAGTTCTTCCTCTATTGCGTGTACCCCCGAGAATGAGGTTCTTAATTTTAAACAAAAGGGAGGGGAGAATCTAAAAGATGCTTGGTATAGGATTTGCAATGCTCACAATAGATCTGTTCGTAAGCAATCTACCGTTATTCTTCTTCGCAGTTTTTATGTGGGATCACCACTTGGTATAGATTCGTCCTTGATACGATTACTGGTGGGAATTTCTTGATGTGCCCTACTTTGTATGCTTTTAATGCTATGGGAGATTTAGTGGGTGCACCACCTATCACTATCAATGAAACGTTTTTAACTCTTCAGCACGTTGTGCAAAGGTTAGATGCTATTGAAAATAAAATGCTCACCGAAGAAAATATTGAAAAATTAGATAAAAGGATGCATAATCTTGCTAATAGAATTGGGTCAAAAGTAGGATATGCTCTTAAAATACTAAGGGAAAAAGAACCCGAAGTCAACAAAAGAATGGAAGAGAGCCTCGCTAGAATTGATAAGTTGGAAGAAATCTTTAGTAACTTGAGCTCAGCTTTTTCTACCGTTACGACTATTGAAAAAACTCCTATTAGTAAAGATTGCAAGTCTACACACGTTCCTAAGAACAACGGTGCCACTTCTAGTAGCAACAATGTAGATCTTAAAATGATTAGCATTCACCCCAATTTTGTTGAAGTGGTAAATGACCCTATTTGCAAGAATGAATTTTTCAATCTTATTCCTAGAAGTATTGTCATTGAAATTATGCATGCTAAATCCTTGAAGAATTCTAGTTGTGTGATTGAGGAGTTCGAAACTAAAGATGACATCACTTGAATCTATGCATTATGCCTAGCTAGGGGCGTAAAACGATAGCGCTTGCTGGGAGGCAACCCAATGAATAAAATTTATTTTTGCCTTCTTTATTTCTTTTCTTGAGTGTTTACACAATTATGCTACTGTTATGATTGTGTTTTTATGTTTTAATTAGTGTTTGTGCCACGTAAAGCCTTTGGGATCATGTTGGGTGATAGTTGATTTGATCTTGTTGGAAAACAGAAACTTTTGCGTCCAGTAGCAGAATTTTCAAAAATCACAGAAGTGATAAAAACTTCTAAATTTTTTACACAAGATTTATATACAAATTTCTTACGTCGTACTAATTGTTCAGAATTTGTGTAGTTACATAAGTATGGTTAGAGTACAGATTACTACATACTATTCTGTTTTTGACAGATTCTGTTTTCGTTGCGTTGTGTGCTTATTTTGATGACTCTATGGACTATATCGGGGGGTATATGCCATGGTAAAGTTAGAATACAGTAGATATAATGCAATAATAAAATATGAATGGGTTTGCAACAGTACTTAGAGTGGAGATTTGCTTTAGTATACTAACGGATCTCACGAAGGTTTTCTTGAGTTTTGTGTGATTGAAGTTTTCAAGTTTTTGGGTGAGATCATGATGGATGAAGGAATAAGGAGTGAAAAGAGCCTAAGCTTGGGGATTACCATGGCACCACAAGGTAATATTCAAGTAGAAAAAAGCAACTAAGCTTGCGGATTCCCCGGAAGTCATCCCCTCTTTCTTCAAACAACCATCGGTAATTTTACTTGGAGCTATATTTTTATTCGTCACATATCATGAGTTTTGCTTGGAGCGTCTTGTATTATATGAGTCTTTTCTTGTTTTTCTTTTTAGTTTGTCACAAGTATCCTTGCTGGACACACCTATTTGAGAGAGCCAAATTATGCTATGATTTGTTAGAATTGCTCTATGTGCTTCACTTAAATTTTTTGAGCTATGGAATTGCTATAGTGCTTCACTTATATCTTTTTGAGCACGGTGTGCTTTAATTTTTGAAGAAATACTCTCATTATTCACTTAGATTTATTTGAGAGTTAGTAAATTTTTGAAGAAATTCTCTCATGCTTCACTTATATTATTTTGAGAGATGAATATCTTTATGCTCATGTTCTTCACTTAAATTTGTTTGAGCTTGTCAAAAGCAATTGCAACATATGAAACTAGTCCCAAAGTGATACATATTCAAGAGGGATATAATAAAAACTTTCATAAAGATCATTTGACAAAATAAACTTGATTCCTTGTAATAGTTTTGAGATATGATGATAGTAATATGTGAGTCATGTTGGTGAGTAATTATGCTTTAGTAAGAATATTGGTGCTAAGGTTTTTGATTCCCTATGCAAGCACGAAAGTCAATAGTTATGCAATGAAATTACATCCTACTTGTGGTGCATTATTCGGTGTTAGTTATGCTTAATGCCCGTTTATGAGAATTTTCGTTTCTTGGTTGGTTGCTTCTCAATCTATTTGCTAGCCTCCACTTGTACTAAGTAGAAATACTACTTGTGCATCCAAAATCCTTAAACCCAGTTTTGCCATATGAGTCCACCATACCTACCTATATGCGGTATTTCCATGCCGTTCCAAGCAAATTTGTATGTGCCATCTCTAATTTTCAAAATGAATTTCCTTTTTGTGTGCTCGTACCGCTCATGAAGCGGCAGGGGGTGGTGTAAGAGCACATTTATCTATGTGTGGTTTTGGTAATTGATGACAATCCCTATGGACTAATGGTTGCCTTGAGTTATATTCGAAGGATTTATCCATAGGTACTTCTGGAAGTCCATCTGTTGGTTTCAAGGAGTTTATATGGTAACCAAGGTGGTATTCAAGATTTTATCCAAAGATTGGTCATGTGAGAGTTGAGCTTATTACAAGTATGTCTTGAAGAAGAAGATTGTGGGAACATTCATGTTTACCTTCAAGACATCATCTTTATGAAGAGAGAACATAAGATACAAGGTTGATCAAGACTAAGTCAAAGAGTGAACCAAGTTGATCAACACACAAAGCGTACAAG
The DNA here is from genome assembly GCA_039707655.1 of Elymus sibiricus. Taxonomy (NCBI): domain Eukaryota; kingdom Viridiplantae; phylum Streptophyta; class Magnoliopsida; order Poales; family Poaceae; genus Elymus; species Elymus sibiricus. The sequence goes on from CM077667.1 coordinate 131,386,703, forward strand.
ATATACCGAGAAGGATCACGTGATCCCATGGTATGGTAAGCATTGTCCATTACGCTTTGTGTACTAACCCATGGTCTACGTGAGTGTTCTTTGTAGGGTTAGGTATATTTCCATGGGATTGCATCAAGAGGAAGATCCCATACAACCCATGGAAGATGACATCAAGTGGTGATCATCATCAAGATTACGGTGTGCAAGTTCAAGTGAAGCATCACGGAGAGATCATGCTTGAAGCTTGCCATCCATTGTGGTGACAATGGACTTGTGAAGATGTGCCGAAGAGTGGCTCACCCATAGTGGAGTATGGGGGAGCAATCTACTAGTCTTCATCGAGCCGGCGCAATCAAGAAAGGTGGTCCATATTGAGAAGGACAAGATCGTCATCATCTAGCTCAAGTGGACTATGCGCAAGGCAAAGGTTTGACCTTGATAGGGTTTTCTATTTTACTGGTCTCATGGTGGTAGTTGGGAGACCGGGTTATAGGATCGATAGCCGTACTATCAAGGGGGGCTCTCAAGTGAGTAGCTTGATCGTATCGTTCGTTGAGAGCTCAAACCATTGCCTTCTTGGCATCATCATCTTTCTTGGTTCTTGGTTGGCTTTTCTCTATGTGGGTTCTTGAGCTTATGGTCAGCTTCATGACAAGCTCAAGTTCATCAAAAACGGAGTCCATATGCATCTTCTATGATGTTTTCGATGTTGGAGTTTTTGCCGGTTCTTCATTCATAGAGGTTTCACATCTCTATATCATTGGCATTTTCATACTGCCTCTTCTTAATGCTGTTGGATAGCTCTTGTCGTCCTGAATCCAACAAGCTTGAGTTTGCTCAAATCGGAGCTCATTTGCAGAGGTTATGGCAGTTCTGGTCTTACCAGTTTTCTTGATGCGGTTGTACCGCTGGTCCGAGCGGTTGTACCGCTTGGCCGGTTCGTCCGGTGCAACTGCTGCCCAGGGGTGATACCCTGGGGTCGCTGCTCACAGGTTGATGCCAGTGGTTGTACCGCTGCCTCCGGGCGGTTGTACCGACAAGGATCTGGCCAACCCTGGAGAGTGGCTTCAGGCGGTTGTACCGGCCCAACACCGGCCCAGCACCGGACTTGGTTCTGTTGTGGTGCGGTTCTTGGGCGGTGGTGGCCCGGTTGTTCCGGTCAATTCATTTTGACCGGTACTACCGGTGTCCGGAGCGGTTGTACCGCTCGGGACTCAGCCTCGCCACCTCCCATGCTCGGTCCTAGCGGTTGTACCGGCCTTCTTAGCGGTTGTACCGCTCATGTGCTATTCTGCACATAACGGGCAGATTTGTGGGGACCTATTTAAGGGGGTCTTCTTCCCCAATGGTTCCCTAACTCTTGAGCTCGTTTTTGCCCCCCATTGTTGACCTTCTTTGAGCTTGCCATCTCTCAATCCCTCCAATGATTCTTGCTAGTTCTTGAGGGAAAAGGGAGAGGAGATCTAGATCCACATTTCCACCAATCACTTTCTCCTCTATGTGAGGGGAACCCCTTGGATCTAGATCTTGGAGTTCTTCGTGTTCTTCTTCGTTCTTCCTCTCATTTTCCTCCATAACATTAGTTGTTGTGGTGGGATTTGGGAGAGAAGAACTTGGGCACTCCGTGTGCCCTTGCCATTGCTTTTGGTGCATAGGTTTGAGTTCTCCACGGTGATACGTGGAAGTGAAGTTTGAGAAGCTTATTACTCTTGGGTGTTTGATCACCCTAGAGCTTGTTCCTCTTGGGTGCCTTGGTGCCCTAGACGGTTGGTGGTGCCTCGGAGCTCAATCATTGTGGTGTAAAGCTCCGGGCAAGCGTCGGGGTCTCCAATTAGGTTGTGGAGATTGCCCCGATCAATTTGTACGGGTACCGGTGACCGCCCCCAAGGGTTGCCAAAGTGTACGGGTACCGGTGACCGCCCCCAAGGGTTGCCATTTGTACGGGTTCGGTGACCGCCCTCAAGGGTCCCTTAGTGGAATCACTGCAACTTGCATTGTGCGAGGGCGTGAGGAGATTACGGTGGCCCTAGTGGATTCTTGGGGAGCATTGTGCCTCCACACCGCTCCAAACGGAGATTAGCATCCGCAAGGGTGTGAACTTCGGGATACATCATCGTCTCCACGCGCCTCGGGTATCTCTTACCCGAGCCCTTTACTTGTGCACTTTAGTTTGTGATAGCCATATTATTTCTTGTTATATATCTTGCTATCACTTAGTTGTTTATCTTGCTTAGCATAAGTTGTTGGTGCACATAGGTGACCCTAGTTGCTTTAGGTTTTGTGCTTGACATATTAAACGTTAGTTTTATTCTGCATTTGTTCAAGCCTAAACCGTAATTATTTTAAAGCGCCTATTCACCCCCCCTCTAGGCGACATCCACGTCCTTTCAGGTGGCCAATATTTTTCCATGCTAGATGTGTTATTCTCAAGATGAGTGTTTATTCACTTGTCATTGCACGAGAGTACGACAGTAATAGGGATGCCCAGTCCCGAAATGAAAAAGAATTTTACTTTATATTGTGAAATAATAAATTCCTTGGAAAGTGTTGGTATGGAAGGCATCCGTGGATACAGCTAGCCATGGATTGTGAAAGAATGGTGGAAAATTGAATAAACTTTATTTTCTGTTTGGGAACCGCCTATGATATATCTAGAATGGAAAGTATTGAGAAATTATCGGTCGTTTTCGTTGACAGGAAAGGCATGCCACCCAAAATATTTTTCTCTCTCTCAATTTAAGCTTTGAGCTCTGGCACCTCTACAAATCTCTACTTCCCTCTGCGAAGGGCCTATCTATTTACTTTATGCAATTTTTATTTTTACTTTGAGTCGCCATCTTCTCTTATAAAGCACCAACTAGGGGGCACTATGATCATACTTGTGCACTAGATGTAGCTAATATTCGAGTGTGTTTAATGAATGGACCAATGATTGGGCAAGATGGGCTAGGGATAACTTTCTTTAGTGTTGATATTTTGAAAGACATGGTTGCTTGTTGATATGCTTGAGTGTTGAAGTCTACTTGTCAAATATAGACTATTGATTTGAACCATCTAAAAGTCCAAATGTCCATGTTACAAAAGAAAAGAATATGTGATGAACATGTTAGGCAGCATTCCACATCAAAATTTCTGTTTTTATCATTTACCTACTCGAGGACGAGCTAGAAATAAGCTTGGGGATGCTGATACGTCTCCAATGTATCTATAATTTTTGATTGTTCCATGCTGTTATATTATCATTCTTGGATGTTTTACAATCATTTTATAGCAACTTTATATCATTTTTTGGGACTAACCTATTGACATAGTGCCCAGTGCCAGTTGCTGTTTTTTCCTTGTTTTTTTACTTCACAGAATATCAGTACCAAACAAAGTCCAAATGCCACGAAACTTTTTGGAGATTTTTTTGGACCAGAAGACAACTTGGGAGCCAAGGAAGCACCTGGGGGAGGCCCGTGGGGCCCACAAGACACCAGGGCATGCCCTGATGGGTTGTGGGGCCCACGGGGATCTCCTCCACCGCCTCTCAGCTCTATAAATATCCAAATATTCCAGAAACCATAAGGGAGTCGACGAAACACAATTGCAGCCGCCGCAAGTTCCATAACCATGAGATCCAATCTAGAGCCCTACTTCGGCACTCCGCCGGAGGGGGACACGATCACGGAGGGGTTCATCATCCTCATTGGTGCTCCTCCGATGATGCGTGAGTAGTTCACCATAGACCTACTGATACGGGGCAAACCCAAGGGTGGCCCGATCTTCACGACTTGGAGGTGGATTTGAGGAAGAACACGAAGAACACAAGGGGAAAGCATGGAGAAAATCGAAGGGAAAACACTCTATTGGACAAGATCCACACCAAGTACTTCTCAAATCACAAGCAATACAAGAGGTGCATCAAGATCCAAGAACAACAATGGAAATAAAGATACATGGGTAGTTCATCCAAATCTCTAGGAGAGATGGGCATTGAAATCCGTAGACGGATCTTCCCTCGAAAGGGGCCTTGACATCCTCTAGGGATCTTCTCCGGTGGATGCCTCGGTCTCCATATGAGAAGTAGAGGAAGGAGCAAAGCTCATCTATGAATGAGCTATCACTTTGCTAACCCTAAAATGGAGGAGGGGGTGGAGTATATATAGTGCTAGCCCACGAAGGGGTAAGTGAGAGGGAGGTACATGGGCCTCGGGCCCGTCCATGCGCGCAGGCAGGAACCGGATGTCCGGCCTAGGGCCAGATGTTTGGCCATTCGCGGGGGTGCCAGATGTCCGGGCTGTGGGGGGCCGGATGTCCGGGGCTCGGGCGTCTGGCTCCGCTCGGTTCGGGTGTGGAGGCGCCGGATTTCCAGGGAGGAGCACCGGATGTCCAGCCTGTCTTGTGGCGCCGGATGTCTCGGGGTCGGCCCTAATGTCCGGCCTGGAGTGGCCGCATCTGCGAGGTTCGGGCGCCTTGCACCAGATTTCTGGGGAGGAAGCGCCGGATGTCCGGGCAAGGACAGATGTCCGGAGGCCGGCCGGATGTCCGGGCAAGGACAGATGTCCGGAGGCCGGCCGGATGTCCGGCCGCTGTAGGCTTCGCGCGCTTCCACTTGATGATCTCCTTTGTCCGTCTTTGTGGCGGCTTGGCCTTCGCTCCGAGAGTCTCCGAGGTCACCTTCATGGTACCTAAGCATGCATAGAGTTTCCGCTTTAGGAAGCATCCATGTCTCGAGTGAATTAAAAGGAGAGGGACTTAGGAGCGAGTTCACCTTATGTCCAATGGCACTTGGGGCTTGGGGAGTAGTCGGGGTGTACATGGTGATGTCTGTAGGATGCTCCGCATCATCCCCTCCCCCTTGGGAAAGATCCGTCCTCGGATCAAAATCCAAATCACCATGGGAAAGAGAGTGTGTCGCCGTGAGAAATGGACGGTCACCAAACGCTCATCGACAAGCTAGAAATGGGCACTCTCCAATGTCGCACCATCTTGTAAATCTGTCAAAAGTAGCAAACATGACAAACACTTGGAAAAACAAATGTGGTTAGCGTTAGTGCAAAATCAAGCATTCAAGTGGTGAATCACCGAACAAGTGTTGTCATCATGCATATCATAGGATGTGACAAAGGAATGTGTCATGGCATGTAAGCATTCAAGTTGAGCACAATCTAAGGCATCATGGAGACAAGCATGAAATTGTGAGGTAGGGATGCAAATATGTGTGACGATAGAACGAGCATCTACCTCAAGGTCATAGCACGCATGCACAAAGCAATCAACAAAAGGTCTATGGTAGGCATAGGAATAATTCACAACACCAAGTAAAATGAAGTGTTTAAACACATGGTGCAATCCAAAGCGCAAGACAATCCAAGCATAATGTGCACATGGTGTGGTGAAGATAGTGAGGCGCTCAACACAATATAAAGAGCAATTGGTCATCATGTGTGAGGCAATCAAGTCAAGCATGTAGCAAGTAATGTGGCATGGCAAATGTGAAGAATGGACATTGTTGCAACCAAGCATATGATAAGAGCAAACAATCCACAAGTTGGATGCAACACACAAGGCATATATGTCATGAGGCATGGAACGATGGCAATCGCGAGTGAAAGCAATATCTCTAACATGTGTGCAAGTAGGTGGTCCAACATGACCAATATGTGTCATGATACAAGCAACACAAGTAGGAAGATCCACAATATACATGCACAAGAAGGATGTCACCTCAAAAGAGTGTCCTTGTGGGTTCTTCATAATGCCGAAGCACAAGCAAGTGCTATGTAGAAACATGTCGGTCCAAAGTGGCTCACTCTCAAGAGCTCGAATGGTCAACTCATGTGAAGTGGAAGTTGACATGAAGTCAAAGTATCCTACACATACACACAACAAAGGAAACAATGTATGTGCATGGTAGACAAGCACATCATCCATCATGATGGTTCTCTCGTCTTACACATAACCATTAGAATCATAAGTGCATGAATAATATGATGCAACAATGGCAATATTCATGGCACTAGGCATGTGGTGCAAAGAAGGAAGGCAAGCATGCTTCACATTAAAGATGTCAAAAGCTCCAATAATATGAGAGAAAGCTATGGGGGCAATCTCATAAGCAAAACTAATATGATTGTTGCACTCAATACATGGCAAATCATTTAGCATGAGAGAGGCAACACATGGAGACATATAGTAATAAGCAATATCAATCATGTGCGAAGCATGGCAATGGTTGTCATCAACCGCATAAAATGAGCAAGTAGTAATCATCGGTGATGCAACACATGAAGCAAGCATAGGAACCATGTCGTGCATGCTAGTAGTGTGAAGATGCAACATACTAGAGAAAATCATGGCAATCATGTCATATGAACAAATAGTGGACATAACTGATGCACATGACATATCGCGAGCATGAACACAAAGCAAGATCCATGTGCATCATAGGCATGGGGCACAAAGCAAACATGGCAATAGCAAGTAATATCTCCACCAAGCTTGCAAGTACACATACGAGTCATATAATCAAGTGTCATGTGAGATGCAAAGCATGGGTCACAATTGCATGGCAAGGGCATAGAAATGAGCATATCATGCAAAGTGAACATGGAAATATGGGCATAATAAGTGTAATGAGCAAGAAGCCATAGCCATGTGAGAGCCATGTAGAAGAAATGCGCGAAGTATTCGTGCAAAGAGGATGGGTGGAGGGTAAGCACTCCATGTGGTGCACATCTTCATTGCTCTCTAGAGCTCGTTTCGTCAACTCCATGGTGACATATCGCGAGGTTGACGAAGAATCATGTGTACCTACACAAGAAGGAGACACACGAAACAAAGTGTGTGCGTGATAAATGTACACATCATCCATCATGATGTGTATGTGCACATGAGAGTTAGCACAAGTTAAACAATGCTCAAAGTAATTTGAGGCATGGTATAGGAACATGGCATCCATCATGAAAGAATAGTTGTTGTGTATAACACGATGGGGACACAAATTGAGCGGACAACTATATGGCATATCAATAGCATTTTTATTCATGGGAAGCATATTGTGCACACAAATACTGGAATCATGTAATGTATGGGATGGGTCAAAATCTCCTAACATATATGAGGAAACTATGGGGGTTTCCTCTTGTGCAATAGCGGAAGCATAATATGGAGAATATGGACAACACCCAAAACAATGCATATCCGAAGCTAGGTGGTCATGGCATGTCATATGTGAGAAATTGCGCAAATGATGCAAAGGGAGCATGGCAATATCATCACAAGAAAAGCAAATTTCGATAACCATGGGTTTGTCACCTATGCCATATGTGCAAATTGGGTTTATTTTAATGGCATATGCATAGTTACTATGATGAGATTTTAAAGATGCAATATGGGTGATCTCATGCATAGCATATGACAAATCAAGCGGATTGTCAATCATGATGTGACCTATAGAGTTCTCACAAGATATCCTATGCAACATGGCATCACAACCAATAGACTCCACATGAGAATCGTCAAAATCATCATAGATGGGTAAGTCATCACATGAGAAAGTCGCATAATTATGAAGCATGGCAATAGGTGGATCATCATCATGCAAGCAATCAATGTCCACTAGGGGGACAAGAGCATCACCTTCACCTATGTTACCTTGTTAATTCCACTCATGTGGTGTAGGTGAGGTGGTAAAGACCAAATCATGGTCGTCGTCAGCGTGCTGGAACCATGTGGGGGTGCATCATATTCCACCATGGCCATCATCTTGTCCAAAGGGAGGAAGAAGTCGTCGAGGATTGGCGCGTCATCGTGTATGGGACCTAGCACCGAATGAGAAGACACAATAGAGGTAGAGGTTAAGTTGTTAGAAATCAAAATGGACTCACATGCCCTATCAACTACCTCACTCGCTCTATGTGTTTGTGGCTCACTCACTCCCTCAAGGTAGGTGCGCTCATACTCACATATGGTGGAGTCACTCATCTCACTCAAGTGGTGGGGGTTGTGGCTCTCCTCACATGGGAATTGGGGCAACTCATCATATATGGGGCTAGTGGTGACCTCACTTGCACTCTCCATATGGTGGCAAAAGTCTCTCAACTCATCTCCAAACGCCGTCGTGGTCGAAGGGAAAATCCCATGCCCAACCATCTCGTCACCGTCGCCGTGGATGAATGCCAAAGATGGCACATCATCACTCGCCTCCATGACCGAAGGGAAAATCCCATGCTCGATCATCTCACTCTCGCCTCCAAGGATGGAAGCATCATCCTTGCTCGCCACCTTGTTGCTCGCCTCCCAAGCATGTTCCATGAGTGGCTCCGTAGTCGTAGTAGTCGCCGCACTGTCTTCAAAAAGAGTCATGGTAGACTCGGCATCGTCAATGCCACAAAGAGGGGTGGCGGTGAAGTCGAACTTGGGAGCATCGTCTTGGAGCTCGTCGGGCTTGGACATCTTGGTGGTACCATCGTCATGCTCATACTCGTGGAGCTTGGTCGTCGCGAAGTGTGCTTGGGGTGGAGAAGCCTTGGCCTTCTTGAGTTCTTGAACCGCCTTGAGAGCACCAATGTAGAGGTCATCGAGAGACTTGTAGGTGTTGTTGAAGATAGTCTTGGCGATGTCGTTGTTCAATCCCATCATGAAGTAGAACTTCATCCAAGTAGGGTCGTCCACTCCGGCTCGTCGCAAGGCTTTCGTCGTCTCCATGAAGTACTCGTCGAGGGACTTCGATCCTTGTATGGTGTTCTCCAATTGGCGTTGAAGATGTGTCGTGTACTTGGAAGGCACAAATTCTCGCCTCATAGCTTTCTTCGTCTTAGATCAACTCACGTCTAAGCTCTTCGAAGGTGTGTGATGCCACCATGTTGACGCATAGTCATGGAAGTTTCTTGTGGCACACTTCACTTGATCTTCGGAAGGGACTTGAAGTAGCTTGAGGTAGGTGTCCATCTTGCGCTCCCACTCGAGGTACTCTTCGGGGTCATGAGTCCCATAGAATGGAATGTCGAAGTCGTACTAGCTCGTGGAAGTCGCGGTCTTGAGCTTGAGGAGCTTCTCTTGAGGTGCTTTCGGCGAAGATGCCACATATCCAAAGGCGAAGATGCCTTCAAGTCACTTGGCGAAGATGCCAAGGTAGGTGGTGAAGTCATCGAGCGGTGGTTGGTGTCGAGCTCGTGACCTTCACACTTGTTCTTTGTTGGACACCTTGATGTTGGCGTCGTTATTTCTTCATGTCTTTGATGTTGTCGATGCCGATGAGATCTTGCCGGGGATGGTAGCTCAGAAGCATGTGGACTTGAGCGTCTTCTCAAAGATGAGGAAGACCTCTTGTCGGTGTTGATGATGACCTTGAGCTCTTCCATTTGAGCATCTATCTTGGCGTCGATGAAGTTCTTCATGGCATCGAACTTGTCGTCGTGGTGGTAGACCGAAGTAGATGTGTCGTCCCTATCCATGGAAGCACTCGAGAAGGTGTGAGAACGAGATGGAATGATCATACCAAAGTTACCTCTTTCTGAAGTTGTAGATGGATCTTAAAAGACCACAATGTATGCAAGGAAAAGAGTGCACTTGGTGAAAAACCTTGTCCAATTCTCACGACCTACACAAATGGCTTATAGTGGAGCTCGGTCGGGTTAGTGGCACAAAATATCAAGCAAAATGAAGTCCAAGATATTGCAAATGTTGAAATCAATCCAATGGACTCAAAGTGCAAAGCAAGCGATCACAATATAGAGGAGGGCAATAAAGAAACACACACAGTGGGATAATGGGGCTTGTGCAACTATAGGGATGAGCAATACAAAATTGCCTAACGATGACTAAGCTCTTGTTGCACAAACACAAGGAGAGACGCTAGCTTGATTGCACGTTTGGGCACGATTCACCACTTGGCACCAATCCTATTCATGCAAGCAAAACGTTTCCTATTCCATGTATCCTCATGCACAAGTATCTCTTTTCATGCTGAACTCCTTTTGCTTATAAGCTTATGATGTTTCTTTCTTGCTTAGAAGCTTTTTTTCCTCTTCTCTTCCTTTCCACTATTCTTATTGAGCCTGAACCAAATATATGAGACAAGTATCACAAGATATGCACGGGAGCAAGCAATTGCACTATATGATATTTCCAATGATGCAACAATATGATATCGTATCACTATGGTGCACAAGTTTTCGCGAAGCCCGGCAATATTCGGATAGCTAGTCTCAATAGGTATGAAGGTAATCGCAAAGATGGTGTGGCTATCAAGATGTAATGGCAAGGAAGGAAAAGTGTATGACGGAATATATACCTTCGTCACACTTAACCTTTCACGAAGTCGGGGGCAACCGGCCTTGCTTCCGGTTGAAGTTGGTCTCAAAGGATGGATGGTTGTCGTTGATGTCGATCGTTGGTGGTCGATGTAGATGATGGACCAATACAAGTCACCGGTGGTTGATGAATAAGTAACCATCCCTAAGTAGCCTAAACACCTTAGGAGACTCAAATCACAACTCAAGCAACCACAAATGCGAGGGAAACCAAAATGGGTTAGGTTGTGGAGTCTATGGTGGTATTGCGGATGATATGGTGGAGGGCCTAGGCAAACTTGCCAAAATTTGAAAACTATGATGGTGTCAAATGATGGTGGAACTAATTTTGTGGGGTGGTGCATGTCAATAGCTACAAAACGAGCTAAAGAACGCCTAAATCGGAGTCCGAATGAATTAGTTATGGCCGAAACGGTAAAACACGAAAGGCTGAAGCCTACAGGGGTCGGACATCCGGGGGTGGGGCCGGAAATCTGGGCACTAATGTCCAGAACCGAGTCTGTTTTGGCTCTCCAGGAGCCGGATGTCCGGCCGGTGTCCCGGATGTCCGGCTAGGGGCCCGGATGTCCAGCCCGATGCCCGGAAATCCGGCCCGACAAATCCAGATCGCGATTTGGGGCTCGAAAACTCGATTTGGGGTGGAATTTCGTGATTCCAAAGTCAAAATTTGATGGGGAAAAGGTGGAATTAGGGCTAGGGGACGCCAAGGGAGGTAGATCCACTTGCCAAACACCAAATCCACGGATCAAAATCAACAAAAACTCACAAGAACAACAAATCACAAGAAAAAATTTGGGGCTATTTTTGTGGGGTATTTTCGAAATTGGGGAGAAAATTTCGAACTAAAGCAAGAAAAGTGGGGGGGGGGTAGGGCTCCAAATTCGTGGCAACATGACTCATGATACCAATATGATACGGGGCAAACCCGAGGGTGGCCCGATCTTCACGAATTGGAGGTGGATTTGAGGAAAAACACGATGAACACGAAGAACACGAGGGGAAAACATGGAGAAAATCAAAGGGACAACACTCTATTGGACAAGATCCACACCAATTACTCCTCAAATCACAAGCAATACAAGAGGTGCATCAAGATCCAAGAACAACAATGGAAATAAAGATACATGTGTAGTTCATCCAAATCTCTAGGAGAGATGGGCCTTGAAATCCGTAGACGGGTCTTCCCTCGAAAGGGGCCTTGACATCCTCTAGGGATCTTCTCCGGTGGAGGCCTCGGTCTCCATATGAGAAGTAGAGGAAGGAGCAAAGCTCATCTATGAATGAGCTATCACTTTGCTAACCCTGAAATGGAGGAGGGGTGGAGTATATATAGTGCTAGCCCACGAAGGGGTAAGTGAGAGGGAGGTACATGGGCCTCGGGCCCGTCCATGCGCGCAGGCATGCGCCGGATGTCCGGCCATTCGCGAGTGTGCCGGATGTCCGGGCTATGGGGGTCGGATGTCTGGGGCTCGGGCGTCTGGCTTCGCTCGGTTCAGGTGTGGAGGTGCCGGATTTCCGTGGAGGAGCGTCGGATGTCCGGCCTGTCTTGTGGCGCCAGATGTCTGGGGGTCGGCCCGGATGTCCGGCCTGGAGTGGCCGCGTCTGCGAGGTTAGGGCCCCTTGCACCGGATTTCTGGGGAGGAAGCGCCGGATGTCCGGGCAGGGCCGGATGTCCGGAAGCCGGCCAGATGTCCGGCCGTTGTAGGCTTCGCGCGCCTCCACTTGATGATCTTCGTCATCCGTCTTCATGGGGGCTTGTCCTTTACTCCGAGAGTCTCCGAGGTCACCTTCATGGTACCTAAGCATGCATAGAGTTTCCACTTGAGGTAGCATCCATGTCTCGAGTGAATTAAAAGGAGAGGGACTTAGGAGCGAGTTCTCCTTATGTCCAATGGCACTTGGGGCTTGGGGAGTAGTCGGGGTGTACATGGTGATGTCCGTAGGATGCTCTGCATCACCTACGGGTCCGTAGGCAGTAGCTAGATGGCTTCTTCTCTCTTTTTGATTATCAATACAATGGTCTCTTGGAGATCTATTTGATGTAATGACTTTTTGCGGCGTGTTTGTTGGAATCCGATGATCAGATCTATATCCCATGAATATTATTTGAGTCTTCTTTGATCTCTTATATGCATGATTATTTATAGCCTCGTATTTGTTCTCCAAATCTTGGTTTAGTTAGGCCAACTAGATTGATTTTTCTTGCAATGGGAAGAGGTGCTTTGTGATGGGTTCGATCTTACGGTATCCTCACCCAGTGATAGAAGGGGTAGCGAGGCACGTATGTATCGTTGCTATTAAGGATAAAAAGATGGGGTCTATTCCTACATGAATAGATCTTGTCTACATCATGTCATCGTTCTTATTGCATTACTCCGTTTTTCCATGAACTTAATACACTAGATGCATGCTGGATAGCGGTCGATGTGTGGAGTAATAGTAGTAGATGCAGAATCGTTTCGGTCTACTAATCTTGGACATGATGCCTATATATTGATCATTGCCTTGGATATCGTCATAATTATTTTTTCTTCTATCAATTGCCTAACAGTAATTTGTTTACCCATCGTATGCTATTTTCTTGAGAGAAGCCACTAGTGAAATCTGCGGCCCACGGGTCTATCTTTTATCGTATTGCTTTCTGATCTATCTTTTATCGTATTTGCTTTCATATCTATTATTCCAAAAACCCAAAAATACCTTGCTGCACTTTTTCTTTTCTTATTTTATTTTGTGTTTTTGCAAGATCTATTTATCCAATCTCATACAAACCAATCTATCTTTTTACCGAGGAGGGATTGACAACCCCTCTTACGCTTTGGGTTGCAAGTATTTGTTCTTTGTGTGAAGGTACCGTTTACATAGTGTTGCTTGGTTCTCCTACTGGATTGATAACCTTGGTTTCATGACTGAGGGAAATACTTGTCGTCGTTGTGCTGCATCATCCCTTCCTCTTTGGGGAAATACCAATGCAGTTCAAACACATCAAAGGAATTTTTGGCGCCATTGCCGGGGAGACATCATCAACATCTATCAGGTTCCAAATCACAAATCTCATCTCCTTTCAATTTACATTATTTTCCATTTGCCTCTCATTTTCATCTCCCCCACTTCACAAAATTTGCCGTTTTATTCGCCCTCTTTTTCGTTCGCCCTTTTCTCGTCACATCTCTTGTTTATCTACCTTTTTGCTATGGCTAGTTCTTCCTCTATTGCGTGTACCCCCGAGAATGAGGTTCTTAATTTTAAACAAAAGGGAGGGGAGAATCTAAAAGATGCTTGGTATAGGATTTGCAATGCTCACAATAGATCTGTTCGTAAGCAATCTACCGTTATTCTTCGCAGTTTTTATGTGGGATCACCACTTGGTATAGATTCGTCCTTGATACGATTACTGGTGGGAATTTCTTGATGTGCCCTACTTTGTATGCTTTTAATGCTATGGGAGATTTAGTGGGTGCACCACCTATCACTATCAATGAAACGTTTTTAACTCTTCAGCACGTTGTGCAAAGGTTAGATGCTATTGAAAATAAAATGCTCACCGAAGAAAATATTGAAAAATTAGATAAAAGGATGCATAATCTTGCTAATATAATTGGGTCAAAAGTAGGAGATGCTCTTAAAATACTAAGGGAAAAAGAACCCGAAGTCAACAAAAGAATGGAAGAGAGCCTCGCTAGAATTGATAAGTTGGAAGAAATCTTTAGTAACTTGAGCTCAGCTTTTTCTACCATTACGACTATTGAAAAAACTCCTATTAGTAAAGATTGCAAGTCTACACACGTTCCTAAGAACAAGGGTGCCACTTCTAGTAGCAACAATGAAGATCTTAAAATGATTAGCATTCACCCCAATTTTGTTGAAGTGGTAAATGACCCTATTTGCAAGAATGAATTTTTCAATCTTATTCCTAGAAGTATGGAGTAGGGATTGCCATGCAAATGATGCACAAGAGCTATAAGCTTATGAAAGCTCAAGTGAAGCTAAGTGGGGTGTGCATCGAACTTGCTTGCTCATGAAGACCTTGGGCATTTGAGGAAGCCCATCATCGGAATATACAATCCAAGTTTCTAATAATGAAAAAGTAATTCCCACTAGCATATGAAAATGACATAACATGAGACTCTCTATATGAAGAACAAGGTGCCACTTTGAGGCAAAAGTGTGGTAAAGGGTAGTAGCAAAGTCCCTTCTCTCTTTTTTCTCTTTTTCAATTTTTTCATTTTTTTCATTTTTTATTATGGTGGGCTCATTTGGCCTCCCTCATTTTTATTTCCTCACTAGGACAATGCTCTAATAATGACGATCATCACACTTTTATTTACTTACAACTCAACATGAAAACTCGATATGAAGAATTATGAAACAATATGACTAAATATGAATGCCTCTGGCAGTCTACCAGGATGTGCAATGATCTAGCATGACATGTATCAAAAATATGATGAACTTAGGCTTTGCCACAAATACTATGTCAGCTCTATATGATCATGCAAAGCAATATGATAATGAATGAACTAGTCATATGATGTAACGGTGGAATTTGCGTGGCAATATATCTCGGAATGGCTATGGAAATGCCATAATAGGTAGGTATGGTAGCTGTTTTGAGGAAGATATAAGAAGGCTTATGTGTGACAGAGCATATCATGTCACGGGGTATGGATGCACCGGCGAAGTTCGCACCGATCCTTGAGGTGAGAATGGGCAATGCACGGTACCAAAGAGGCTAGCAAAATATGAGGTGGTGAGATTGCGTATGTACACGGGTTCACATTAGTCATGAAGAACTCATATACTTATTGCAAACTTTTATTGGTTTTATCACAAATCAAAGTACTACTCGCATGCCCCGAGGGAGGAGGTTGGGAGGAGTTAACCATCGCGCGCCTCCGACCCGAAACAACACTAGGATTTCAACGAGGAATAGAAATGCTCACACATCCTCACCATGCCTTTTTAATATTTAGACAAACAGGAAATTAACACCTCTTAACACTGATACTTCTATGAATCAACAATGATGCACTCACACCTTTTTCACATTACCACATCAATATCATTAACCCAAAATTTCTCTTTTATGTGCTACATGATGGTTTTAATTATCACCATTGAATACCTATTATTTTTGGACTAGCCTTATGACCCATGCAAATTACCATCACTATTTATTAACTCTCAAAAAAATATAAGTGAAGAATGAGAGTGCAATTATTTCTATAAAATCTATGCGCCACCGTGCTCAAAAAGATATAAGTGAAGTACTAGAGCAACTGCTAAGCTCAAAAGATATAGGTGAAGCACATAGAGTATTCTAATAAATTATGATGAAGGTGTGTCTCTTTCAAAAAGGTGTGTCCAGCAAATGATGATTGTGGAAAACTAAAAAATAAAAGCAAACGACGCTCCAAGCAAAACTCATATCATGTGACGAATAAAAATATAGCTCCAAGTGACATACCGATGGATTGAGACGAAAGAGGGGATGCCTTCCGGGGCATGCCCAAGCTTAGATGCTTGAGTCTTCCTAGAATATTACCTTGGGGTGCCCTGGTCATCCCCAAGCTTAGGCTATTGCCGCTCCTTATTCCTTCGTCCATCATGATAACACCCAAAACTTGAAAACTTCAATCACATAAAACTCAACAAAACTTCGTGAGATCCGTTAGTATAGGCAACATATCAAATACTTTAGGTACTGTTATAAATTGATTAATATTTCATTATTGCATAATAGGTACTGTATTCTAACTTCACCATGGCTTATACCCCCAGATACAATCCATAGCATCATCAAAAAAAAACTATGCAAGCAAAAAACAGAATCTGTCTAAATCAGAACAGTCTGTAAAGATCTGTAGAGAACCTATACTTCTTTAACTCTAAAAAATCTGAAAATTACTAAAACCTGAATAACCTCTATAACAATACTCTGTAAAAAAATCAGATCAAAAAGACGTTCTAGTAAAATCAAAGAAATTATGCACTGGATGCTAAAGTTTCTGTCTTTTGCACCATATCAATTCAACTCATCTCGTGAGTCATCCCAAAGGCTTTACTTGGCAGAAACAATAATTAAAAAATAAAAACACAATCATTACAGAGCCCATAATCATTTCATCACACAAAAAAAAGAAAAAGGTAAAAATAAAGATAACTATTGGGTTGCCTCCAAACAAGCGCTATTGTTTTATGCCCATAGCTAGGCATAATGCATAGTTTCAAGTGACATCATCCTTAATATTCTCATTTTGCGAAGAAGGATTTTCAAAGATAATTGTAAACACATCATCAAGTAATATCTTGGCATTCTTAATACTACTCTCCTTAAAGCCTTCCATATTTTCTCTTACAATCCAACAATATTGCTTATTGATAACATTGAAGACTTGTTGGATAATATGAATAGGAGGAAATTCTTTACAAGTATTTTCATCAAAAGTATGGTTATCACAAAACACATACCTCATCGCATAGTCCTCATTATATAAAATTTCATCTATCACAGGATGTTCACAACTCATATTATAGTGTTCAAAAATATCCCTAGCCTCTTGTACTATATAGTCGAATTCATGCATCAGAATGAGAGTGGCCAACTTTTTGGCTCTAGGGTCTTTTATGACCGGTAACTCATAGAAAAGCCTTTGCAAAGTGGGATGAGTACGCATAAATGTTCTCTCAATCTTAAGTACAAGAGCGGAAATAGCATCGGCATAACTTTTAGTTCTTTTAAGGATTGACATATACTTGCAAGCTAAAGTACACGTACAGTTAAAGAATTCTTGGATAATGCTTTTCCCTATGATATTCCCCTTCCCTGCAACAAAAACTTTTACATCTTGCAGTGGGGGAGTTTGCTCTTTGGGGATATTACTTCCATCATCCTTTTCAATAATAAAATCAGCCATAGTAGCAACTTTCAAATGAAACAAGCAAACAAGCAAGCAAAGAAGTAAACTAGTAACAAGAAAAGATAAATATTTTTGTATTTTTGATTTTTATGAGGCAAACCAAATATAACAGCAAATAAAAATAAGAACAAGTGAATGATAATTTGTGCGAAGTTACTTGATAGTTGGTGATGATATTCCCCGGCAACGGTGCCAGAAATCCTTCCTGATACTTTTGATCTGCGTTGGGTTTTCCGTGAAGAGGAACGAGTAATTGCAGCATAATACGGATAAGTATTTCCCTCAATTAAGAAACCAAGGTCTACCGAACCAATAGGAATATCAATCCACAACTGTCTTCAGCGGCTGCACACAAATGAGCAAACAACTTGCACCCAACGCGACAGGAGGGTTGTCAATCCCCTTGATCTCGTTATTTGCAAGCAAGTGAAGTGTGTAGACAATAGTACATAAATGTAAATTGAAAAATAAATAAAAAGTAAATAATGGCAGCAAGGTAATGATAGGTTTTGTAAAGATATAAGTGAATAGACCCGGGGGCCATAGTTTTTCCTAGTGGCATCTCTCATGTAGGCAACATATGGTGGGTAAAAAAATTACTGTTGGGCAATTGATAGAAAAGGGCATAGTTATGTTATATTCACGACAATGATCATGTATATATAGGCATCACGTTCATAAGAAAATAGGACGACTCCTGCCTGCACTTATTACTATTACTCCACCCATCGACCGCTATCCAGCATGCATCTAGAGAATTAAGTAAAACAGAGTAATTCTTGGAGAACATTGACATGATGTAGACAAAGAAAATTCAATTAATATGAACTAAGCCCATCGTTTTATCCTTACTGGCAACAATACAAAGACATGTCTTGTCCCTTTCTGTCACTGGGTGATACGTCTCCAACGTATCTATAATTTTTGCTTGTTCCATGCTGTTATATTATCATTCTTGGATGTTTTACAATCACTTTATAACAATTTTATATCATTTTTTGGGACTAACCTATTGACATAGTGCCAAAGTGCCAGTTGCTGATTTTGCTTGTTTTTACTTCCCAGAATATCAGTACCAAACGGAGTCCAATCGCGACAAAACTTTTTGGATATTTTTTCTGGACCAAAAGACACCCAATGGGCCAAAGAAGTGCCAGAGAGGTGGGCTCTAGAGGCCACAACCCACCAGGGCGCGCCAAGGGGCCCCTGGCGCGCCCTGATGGGTTGTGCCCTCCACGGGAGCCCCCTCCACCGCCTATGATGCCTATAAATACCCAAATATTTGGAAAACCCTAGGGGAGTCGACGAAAAACACATCCAGCAAGCGCAAGTTCCAGAGCCTCGAGATCCAATCTAACTCCATCACGGAGGGGTTCATCATCCTCATTGGTGCCTCTCCGATGATGCGTGAGTAGTCCACCATAGACCTACAGGTCCGTAGGCAGTAGCTAGATGGTTTCCTCTCTCTCTTTTGATTCTCAATACAATGGTCTCTTGGAGATCAATTTGATGTAAACTTTTGCGATGTGTTTGTTGGGATCCAGTGAATTTCGAGTTCATGATCAGTTTCTATCCATGAATATTATTTGAGTCTTCTATGATATCTTATATGCATGATTACTTATAGCCTTGTATTTCTTCTTTGAATCTTTGGTTTAGTTAGGCCAACTAGATCGATTTTTCTTGCCATGGGAAGAGGTGCTTTGTGATGGGTTCGATTTTGCGTTGTCCTTTCCCAGTGACAGAAGGGGCATCAAGGCACTCATGTATCATTGCCATTAAGGATAACAAGATGGGGTCTATTCCTACTTGAATAGATCTTGTCTACATCATGTCATCGTTCTTATTGCATTACTCCGTTTTTCCATGAACTTAATACACTAGATGCATGCTGGATAGCGGTCGATGTGTGGAGTAATTGTGGTAGATGCAGGCAGGAGTCGGTCTACTTATCTTGGACGTCATGCCTATATAATGATCATCGCCTTGGATAGCATCATGATTATTTGATCTTCTATCAATTACCCAACAGTAATTTGTTCACCGACCGTGTGATATACTCATGAGAGAAGCCACTAGTGAAACCTACGGCCCCCGGGTCTACTTTTCCAACATATTTTTTTCCGATCTATCTTTTTGCCTCTTTGTTTTCAGATCTCCTAAACCAAAAATCCAAAAATATATTGCTGCACTTTTTATTTGCTCTTTTTATTTTGTGTTCTTGAGAGATCTATCTCTCCTATCTATCATATCCTAATCTATCTTTTTACCGTAGAGAGATTGACAACCTCTCTTTCGCGTCGGGTTGCAAGTATTTGTTATTTGTGTGCAGGTGGCGCTTATTGGGTGGTGGTGATCCTCCTACTGGTTCGATAACCTTGGTTTCATAATTGAGGGAAATACTTACCGTTGTTGTGCTGCATCATCCCTTCCTCTTTGGGGAAATACCGACGCAGTCTCAAGCCACGTCAAAGGAATTTCTGGCGCCGTTACCGGGGAGGAAGCGGTCTCTTCTACGTGCCACTCTCAGGCGCCGAGGAGACTCCATCATCATCTACCAGGTTCCTAATCACAAATCTCATCTTCTTGCAATTACATTATTTGCCATTTGCCTCTCGTTTTCCTCTCCCCCACTTCACCAATTTGCTGTTTTATTCGCCCTCTTTTTCCTTTGCCTTTTTCTCGTCAGATCTCTTGTTTGCTTGTCATCATGAGTGATTTTGGTATGGACGAAACAGATGATGGCAGGACTCCTAAAATTGGGTGTTCTGGTAATCTGGATGCTAAAACTTTTGTTTTGAGGCAAGGGAACGTTACAGGAAAAGAAACTATCCAAGAATTTTTGGATTGCATTGGAAATTTGCCCTTTGATGATACTCCTATACTAAAAAGAACTAAAACTTATGCGGAAGCTATTTCAGCGCTAGTTCTGGAACATGAAAATAGATTTATCTGTACCCATCCTACCTTGCAAAGATTGTTTTATGAGCTACCCTTCATTAAGAATCCCAAGGCTAAGAAGCTAGCCACCCTTGTTCTAATGCATGAATTTGATCACATAGTACGGGAAGCTAGGGAGATCTTTGATTTTTATGTTATGAGCCGTGAAAAACCGATAATAGGAGAAATCCTTTACAATAGTGATTACATCATGAGATATTTGCTTGGAAATAATCAACAAAATTATGAGAATCTCAAAAAGGAAGTCCCCGCTTTAGACAGGATCCAACAAGTTTTCAATGATGTGAACCAACAATATTCTTGGATTGTGGCCGGGAATCAAAGGGGGTACGTAGATGGACAACTTGATAGTACTAAGATTGCTATGGATGATGTGTTTCAAGTTCTATTTGCAAAACCTCTTGACAAAAACACCTCAACCAAAACCAAAGATGACAATACTTGAATCTATGCGTTATGCCTAGCTAGGGGCGTAAAACGATAGCGCTTGTTGGGAGGCAACCCAATAAATAAATTTATTTTTTCTTTTTCCTTTCTGATTTTGAGTGTTGACACAATTATGCCTCTGTTATGATAGTGTTTTTATGGTTTATTTACTGTTTGTGCCAAGTAGAGCCTTTAGGATGATTCATAAGATGAGTAGAAGCGATGCTGAATCTGAAACAGAAACTTTGCGTCCAGTATTTGAATTTTCATTTTTTACTGGAACGTGATCTTGAGCTGAAATAATAACACAGTGTTTCTACACAAATTATTTACGTTGTCCTATTTTTTCAGAATTTTTCGAGTTACATAAGTATGGTTATAGTACAGATTACTATAGACTGTTCTGTTTAAGACAGATTCTGTTTTCGTTGCATTGTGTGCTTGTTTTGATGAATCTATGGGTTATATTGAAGGGTATGAGCCATGGTAAAGTTAAAATACAGTAGGTATAATGAAATAAAAAAATATGAATGGGTTTGCAACAGCACCTAAAGTAGTGATTTGCTTGATTATACTAAAGGATCTCACGAAGATTTTGTTGAGTTTTGTGTGATTGAAGTTTTCAAGTTTTGGGTGAGATCACGATGGATGAAGGAATAAGGAGTGAAAAGAGCCTAAGCTTGGGGATGATACAGCACCTACAAGATATATCCAAAGAGAAACAAGCAACTAAGCTTGGGGATGCCCCCGAGTGGCATCCCCTCTTTCTTCTAGCGACCATCGGTATTTTACTTGGAGCTATATTTTTATTCGTCACATATCATGAGTTTTGCTTGGAGCGTCTTGTATCATTTGTGTCTTTGCTTGCTTTGCTTATTAGTTTGTCATTTGTATCCTTGCTGGACACACCTATTTGGGAGAGCCAAAATTATGCTATGATATGTTAGAATTGCTCTCTATGCTTCACTTAAACCTTTTTGAGCTATAGAATTGCTCTAGTTTAACGCCCGGATAATTAAGCTACAGTAATCCCACGCTAATGATGCCTTGTCATCGCTTGCACTGTTGCTAATCCCGCTTTGTTTCAAATCGCGATGAAATTCAAAATTAAGTTAATGTTGAAAATTAAAGTTTTCGAAATGCCAAAACAGAAATGTTCGTATTGCGGCAAATAATGCATAGGTAATTGTGTTGTAGAAATCAACATTTTTGAAAGTAATTAAATTCACTAAATTAAAATAAAACTAAAACAGAAAATTATAAATAACAAAAACAAAACCAAAACAAAAGAAAAAGAAAAAGGAAAAGCCCCCCAGCCCAACTGGGCCATCGGCCGAGCAGGCCGGCCCACCCCAGCCCCTCGGGCTATAACCCCCCCCCCCCCCCCCCCACCGACACCCCATCTCACCCACTCGCCCCCGCTCCCCCCCCCCCCCCCCGATCCAGATCTGGATCGGGGCAGTACCCCATCGCGCCGCCGCCCGTCGCCCCAGCGCCTCCCTGCGTCCCACCACCGCCCCACGCTAGTCCTCCCCGCCGGTGCCGACGCCGCTCCGCACCGCCGCCGCACCTCCTCACGCCCTCCCCGTCGGTCGTCACCGACCTCGCCGCCCCAGCCACCCTGCACCATGGGTGAGCCGCCGCCCCTCTCGTCCCGCCCCGCCGCGCCTTGCTCCCCCCCCCGCCGCCGCTAGCTGCCGCCGACAGCCGCAGTACCGCTCGCCGCGCCTCCTGCTCCCCGTGCCGCCCAACGCGCCGCCCGCCGCCCCCTGGCCGTGGCCCCGCCGCGCCTCGCCCTCGGCTGATCGCGCGCGTAACCGCCGGTGCCTCCCACCGCGGCCCCGCGCTCGCCCGCCTCCGGCCACCCTCCACGCGCGCCCGTTGCCCTCGGCCCCCAGCCCGCGCGGTCGCTCATCGGCCGCGTGCGCCGCGCCCTTGCTTGCGCCGCTCGCCGCGCCCCTGCTCCCCGCGCCGCCCAATGCGCCGCCCGCCGCCCCCTGGCCACGGCCCCGCGCGAGCCCCGCTGAGCCCTGGCCGCCGGCGAGCCCCTGTGGCCGGCCAGGGCCTCCGGCCGTCGCCCCGTGTACTTTGGTTAGTGGGGATTGACCCCCCCCCCCACTAACCCAGCTGACAGTGGGGGCCCACTCCCCCCCACTCAATGACAGAGGGGGCCCGTGCCCCCTAAACGTTTTAAAATAAATAATAATAATAAAATATAAATATAAATAAATAGTTAATTAATTAATCAATTAATTAATTAGTTAATTAGCTTAATTAAACTGAATTAAGCTAATTAACCACTCTGTTAGTTAATTAAACTTGCTAATTAATTCTGTTAATTAATTAACCTTAACAGTGAATGACAGGTGGGTCCCACCCCCTAATTAATTATGTTTAAGGTTAATTAAAACTTAATTAATCATGTGTCAATGACATGTGGGACCCACTGGTTAGTTTGACCAGTCAACCACTGTTGATTGCTGATGTCAGCATGACATCATGCTGATGTCATAAATTGAATTATTGAATTAAAATAATCTGTTTTAATTTCAGAATATTAATAAAACTTTAAAAATTAATATAAAATAATCCGTAACTCGGATGAAAAAGTTTTATACATGAAAGTTGTTCAGAAAAATCCCACGGATCCGAATACGCAATCCGTTCGTCTGTCACGTGCTCCTATCATGACGAACGTGGAACTTTTCCATCGTTTTCGTCTGTACGGTAGTAGCCTGAGACCCGGAAAATATCGTCAGATATTCTTCCGATCCGTCTGCGACGTGTAGTACTGCGTTAGTGCATGCCTAGCTCTGCATATTGCCATGTCTTGCATCGTGATTGCATCTGTGCTTTATATTTATTGTTTCTCCCCCTCCCCTCTTCTTACCGGTAGACCCCGAGACTGACGCTGCTGCCGGGTACGACTACGCGCCTGACGATCAGCCTTTTGCCGCAGAGCAGCAAGGCAAGCAACCCCCCCCCCCTTGAGCATTCCGATATCGCCCATTTCTTTCCCTCTCATTCTTGCATTAGATTTTGCTACTGTATTAGCTAGCTCCTATTTCTGATGCATAGCCTGTTTTTGTTAAACTGCTACTGTACCTGCTGTTATATCAACTGCTTAGTATAGGTTGATCAATGAATCCCCTGTGACCCCCTTAGTCCCAGTTGCCCCTGCTTCTTCATCGACGACTCGACGACTCAAAGACTCGAAGACTCGGTCAACCGACCGACAAGCCATGACCGTCACATTCACCGCACACCCCTTAGTTGTATGACTCTGTAGAGCTACTATCGAGTACCGAGGGTGACACCTCGTGAAGTACTCATGATGCTAACTCCGTGGTGCAGCTAGTCGGTCGTGGTTATCGAGGGTGATTCCTCCTTCACCACTCCCAACGATGACTCTGTCGTGCAACCCCTCAAGTGTGGGACCCTCGAGGGTGATTCCTCTAAGTCCACCTGGACGGTTTCATCGATCGGGACCCTTTGAGGGTGATTCCTCAGGTTCCGTCTTGATGTTTTATACACACAGTTACTATGACCTGGTTACAGAAACATGTTGGTGATGGGTCGGCCCTGAGGGGTACCCACGGTTTGATGATGATGAGGCTTGGTCGGGCAGGAGAGGCCCTTGCCACACATCCTCGAGACGGGGCGATGGGACCGCACTTCATGGGTCGCGCTTGCCCCGCATTAATAAAATGCTAATGGGTTGGGTATTTGATCTGAGTTGGTCGATTGACCTTTTACGCACTAAACCTTCACGTGGGACAAGTTATGGGTACTCAGCGTCGTTGTATTAGCCGAAGCTCTTCGGACGTCAGCAATGGAGCGGCGCGCGCCCGAGTGGTCTCGAAGGCACAGATCTTGGATTAGAGTGTGCTAGGACTGACCTCGGCCGTGTACGCATCGTGCAGGAGCGCAAAGGGGGAGTGGGCCCACGACCCCTGTGCGCTTCGGATTTAGACCGGCGGGCTGGCCTCTCTGTTGAGCCTAGGTGGGGCGACGACGTGCTGATATCCCGAGGCCGGGCATGACCCAGGAAAGTGTGTCCGGCCGGAGGTGATCAAGCGTGTTGGAAATGCGGTGCACCCCTGCAGGGATGAATTCATCTATTCGAATAGCCGTGTCCACGGTAATAGGACGACTTGGAGTTGTACCTTGATCTACTACAACTAAAATTGTGACTTTAAATTGAAATGAATGTTGGCTCCGAGATTGCTTCCTCGCAGGGAGTCGAGGATGAATCTCTGGGTGTGGATACTTATAAAAATTTGCTACAATAATTTTGTTATATATGAGATACCAGTCTACTCTCTTCTAATGCTGCAAGATGCTGAAGATGCTAGTCTTCGATAGGACTAGGCCTTCCCCCTATTCTTGCTTTCTGCAGTCAGCCCAGATATAACCCCATTCCTTGATACTGATGCATACTTAGCATAGTTCTGATGTCAGTCTTGCGAGTACTTTGGATGAGTACTCACCGCTGCTTTGCTTCCTCTTTTCCCCTCGATACGATTCTGCGTTCAGACGATGGAGCCCAGGAGAGGGAGTACGCCGAAGACGACTACTACACCACCGCGGAAGCCTACTACTACGTGGAGGCGGCCCCCGACCAGCAGTAGGATAGGAGGTTCCCAGGCAGGAGGCCTCGCCTCTTTCAATCCATGTTATGTTTGTGCTAGCCTTCTTAAGGCAAAACTTGCTTAACTTATGTCTGTACTCAGATATTATTTGCTTCCGCTGACTTGTGCTTGTCGAGCTTTGTATTCGAGCCCTCGAGGCCCCTGGCTTGTAATATGAAGCTGTATGACTTTAATTTGTGTCTAGTGTTGTGTTGTGATATCGATCAGTGAGTCCCTAATCTTGGTCGTACGCATTGCGTGTATGTTTAGCGTACGGTCGAAATTGACCACGGTGTGCTTGGAAATTTTTGTAGAAATACTCTCATGCTTCACTTAGATTAATTTGAGAGTTAGTAAATTTTGAAGAAATCCTCTCATGCTTCACTTATACCTTTTTGAGAGAAGAAATCTTTATGCTCATGTGCTTCACTTAAATTTGTTTGAGTTTGTCAAAAGCAATGGCAATATATGAAACTAGTCCCAAAGTGATAGATATCCAAGGAGGATATAATAAAAACTTTCAAGAAGATCATTGGACAAATTAAACTTGATTCTTTGTAATAGTTTTGAAACATGATGATAGTAATATATGAGTCATGTTAGTGAGTAATTATTCTTTAGTAGGAATATTGGTGTTAAGGTTTGTGATTCCCTATGCATGCACGAAAGTCAAAAGTTATGCAATGAAGTTACATCCTACTTATGGTGCATTATTCGGTGTTAGTTATGCTCAATGCTCGCTTATGTGAATTTTTTCGTTTCTTGGTTTGGTTGCTTCTCAATCTATTTGCTAGCCTCCACTTGTACTAAGTAGAAATACTACTTGTGCATCCAAAATCCTTAAACCAAGTTTTGCCTCATGAGTCCACCATACCTACCTATATGCAGTATTTCCATGCCGTTCCAAGCAAATTTGTATGTGCCATCTCTAATTTTCAAAATAAACTTCTCTTTTGTGTGCTCGTACCGCTCATGAAACGGTGGGGGTGTCCAATATTTTTCCATGCTAGATGTGTTATTCTCAAGATGAGTGTTTATTCACTTCTCATTGCACGAGAGTGCGGCAGTAATAGGGATGCCCATTCCCGAAATGAAAAAGAAAAAATATTACTTTATGTTGTGAAATAATAAATTCCTGGGAAAGTGTTGGTATGGAAGGCAACCGTGGATACGGCCCGCCATGGAAAGTGAAAGAATGGTGGAAAGGAATAAACTTTATTTTCTGTTTGGGAACCGCCTATGATATATCTAGCATGGAAAGTATTGTGAGCTACGTTGTCATTTTCGTTGACAGGAAAGGCATGCCACTCAAAATATTTTTTCTCTCTCAATTTAAAACTTTGAGCTCTAGCACCTCTACAAATCCCTACTTCCCTCTGCGAAGGGCCTATCTATTTACTTTATGCAATTTTTATTTTTACTTTGAGTCTCCATCTTCTCGTATAAAGCACCAAATAGGGGGCACTATGATCGTACTTGAGCATTGGGTATACCTAATATTTGAGTGTGTTTCATGAATGGATCAATGATTGAGCATGATGGGTTAGGGATAACTTTTTGTAGTGTTGATATTTTGAAAGACATGGTTGCTTGTTGGCATGCTTGAGTATTGAAGTCACTATGTTAAAACTAGACTATTGCTTTGAATCATCTAAAAGTCCAAATGTCCATGCTACAAAGAAAAGAATATGAGATGAACATGTTAGGCATCATTCCACATCAAAAATTCTGTTTTTGGACTAACCTATTGACATAGTGCCAAAGTGCCAGTTGTTGTTTTTTGCTTGTTTTTTTACTTCGCAGAATATCTGTACCAAACGGAGTCCAATCGCGATGAAACGTTTTGGAGATTTTTTCTAGACCAGAAGACACCCAGTGGGCCAAAGAAGTGCCAGAGAGGTGGGCTATGGAGGCCACAACCCACCAGGGCGTGCCCGGGGGCCCCCGGCGTGCCCTGATGGGTTGTGCCCTCCACGGGAGCCCCCTCCACTGCCTCTGATGCCTATAAATACCCAAATATTCAGAAAATCCTAGGGGAGTCTACGAAAAACACATCCAGCCGCCGCAAGTTCCAGAGCCTCAAGATCCAATCTAACACCATCACGGAGGGGTTCATCTTCTTCATAGGTGCCTCTCCAATGATGCGTGAGTAGTCCAGCATAGACCTACGGGTCCGTAGGCAGTATGTAGATGGCTCTCTCTCTCTCTCTTTTGATTCTCAATACAATGGTCTCTTGGAGATCTATTTGATGTAAACTTTTGCGATGTGTTTGTTGGGATCCGATGAATTTTGAGTTCATGATCAGTTTCTATCCATGAATATTATTTGAGTCTTCTTTGATCTCTTATATGCATGATTACTTATAGCCTCATATTTCTTCTTCAAATCTTTGGTTTAGTTAGGTCAACTAGATCGATTTTTCTTGCCATGGGAAGAGGTGCTTTGTGATGGGTTCGATCTTGCGGTGTCCTTTCCCAGTGACAGAAGGGGCAGCAAGGCACGCATGTATCGTTGCCATTAAGGATAACAAGATGGGGTCTATTCCTTCATGAATAGATCTTGTCTACATCATGTCATCGTTCTTATCGCATTACTCCATTTTTTCATGAACTTAATACACTAGATGCATGTTGGATAACGGTCGATGTGTGGAGTAATAATGGTAGATGCAGGCAGGAGTCGGTCTACTTATCTTGGACGTGATGCCTATATAATGATCATCGCCTTGGATATCGTCATGATTGTTTGATCTTCTATCAATTGCCCAACAGTAATTTGTTCACCCACCGTGTGCTATACTCATGAGAGAAGCAACTAGTGAAACCTACGGCCCCCGGGTCTACTTTTCCAACATATTTCTTTCCGATCTATCTTTTTGCCTCTTTGTTCTCATATCTACTAAACCAAAAACCCAAAAATATATTGTCGCACTTTTTATTTGCTCTTTTTATTTTGTGTTCTTGAGAGATCTATCTCTCCTATCTATCATATCCTAATCTATCTTTTTACCGTAGAGAGATTGACAACCTCTCTTCCGCGTTGGGTTGCAAGTATTTGTTATTTGTGTGCAGGTGCTGCTTATTGGGTGGTGGTGATCCTCCTACTGGTTCGATAACCTTGGTTTCATAACTGAAGGAAATACTTACCGTCGTTGTGCTGCATCATCCCTTCCTCTTTGGGGAAATACCGACGCAGTCTCAAGCCACGTCACTGGGATATAGCACCGCCAGATTGAACCCACTACAACGCAGCCCTCTCACTAAAGAAATATCAATCTAGTTAGCCAAACTATTTCAATAGATCGGAGAGATTTATGAAGCTATAATGATCATGCAAATAAGAATCATAATAATCAGAGGTGACTCAAATACTTTTGATGAATAATTTGAAACATAAACCCACAATTCATCGGATCCCAACAAACACACCGTACAAAAGAATTACATTGGATAGATCAAAGCGAATATGCGATGATCATTGTATTGAAGATCAAAAGAGAGAGATATAGCCATCTAGGTACTAACTACGGACCCGTAGGTCTGTGGTGAACTACTCACACATCATCATCATGGCAGCAAGGTTGATGAAGAGGCCTTTTGTGATCGATCCCCCCTCCGGCAGGGTGCCGGAACGAAGCTCCAGATGGGATCATGGCGGAACAGAGACTTGTAGCGGCGGAAAAAGTGTTTCGGGATGCCCTCTAGGGTTTTTGGAATATATGTGAATTTATAGGCCAGAGAACGGGGGTAGGAGGTCCACCAGGGAGGGACAAGCCATATGGGCGCGCCGACCCCCCTGGGCACGCCCTGTTGGCTTGTGCCTCCCTCGTGCTGCCTCCGGTCTTCTCCCGAAGCTTCCAGTAATTCTTTTGGTCCAGAAAAATTCATAGAAAAGTTTCGGGGCAATTGGACTTCGTTTGGTACTGTAAACCTGAAAAGTAAAAAACAGGCAGAAAACAGCAACTGGCACTGGGCACTGGGTCAATAGCTTAGTGCTCAAAAATAATATAATTTGGTAAATTATTACTCAAAAAGTATCCTAGAATGATAATATAATAGCATGGAACAATAAAAAATTATAGATACGTTGGAGGCATATCAGCATCCCCAAGCTTAATTCCTACTCGTCCTCGAGTAGGTAAATGATAAAAACAGAATTTTTGATGTGGACTGCTACCTAACACATTTATCCATGTAATATTCTTTAATGTGGCATGAATGTTCAGATCCATAAGATTCAAAACAAAAGTTTAATGTTGACATAAAAACAATAATACTTCAAGCATACTAACAAAGCAATCGTGTCTTTTCAAAATAACATGGCCAAAGAAAGTTATCCCTACAAAATCATAAGGTCTGGCTATGCTCCATCTTCCCCACACAAAGTATTTAAATCATGCACAACCCCGATGACAAGTCAAGCAATTGTTTCACACTTTTTATGTTCTCAAACCTTTTCAACTTTCACGCAATACATGAGTGTGAGCCATGGATATAGCACTATAGGTGGAATAGAATATGGTGGAGGTTGTGAGGAAAAGGGGAAGATAGTCTCACATCAACTAGGCGTATCAATGGGCTATGGAGATGCCCATCCATAGATATCAATGTGAGTGAGTAGGGATTGCCATGCAACGGATGCACTAGAGCTATTAGTGTATGAAAGCTCAAAAAGGAAACTAAGTGGGTGTGCATCCGACTCGCTTGCTTACGAAGACCTAGGGCAATTTGAGGAAGCCCATCATTGGAATATACAAGCCAAGTTATATAATGAAAATTCTCACTAGTATATGAAAGTGACAAAATAGGAGACTCTCTATCATGAAGATCATGGTGCTACTTTGAAGCACAAGTGTGGAAAAAAAGATAGTAGCATTGTCCCTTCTCTCTTTTCTCTCATGTTTTTTTGGTGGGCATCTTTGGCCTCTTTTTTTTGTTTGGGCTTCATTGGCCTATATTATTTTTAAAGTCCGGAGTCTCATCCCAACTTGTGAGGGAATCACAGCTTCCGTCCTTTCCTCACATGGGACAATGCTCTAATAATGATGATCATCACACTTTTATTTACTTACAACTCGATACTTAGAACAAAACATGACTCTATATGAATGCCTCTGGCGGTATACCGGGATGTGCAACGATCTAGCATAGCAAATGACATTAATGAAAACATCACGCTAGCGGTCTTACGATCATGCAAAGCAATATGACAATGATGGTGCGTGTCATGATAAACGGAACGGTGGAAGTTGCATGGCAATATATCTCGGAATGGCTATGGAAATGCTATAATAGGTAGGTATGGTGGCTGTTTTGAGGAAGGGTATATGGTGGGTTTAATGCACCGGCGAAAGTTGCGCGGTACTAGAGAGGCTAGCAAAAGTGGAAGGGTGAAAGTGTGTGTAATCCATGGACTCACATTAGTCATAAAGAACTCGCATACTTATTGCAAAAGTCTATTAGTTATCGAAGCAAAGTATTAAACGCATGCTCCTAGGGGAGAGGTTGGTAGGAGTTAACCATAGCGCGCTCCCGACCCTCACACAAAGGATGACAATCAATAAACAAATCATGCTCCGACTTCGTTACATAACGGTTCACCATACGTGCATGCTACGGGAATCACCAACTTTAACACAAGTATTTCTACCAATCCATAATTACTCACTAGCATGTCTCTAATATTACCATCTTTATATCTCAAAACAATCATAAGGAATCAAACTTCTCATAGTATTCAATGCACTTTATATGAAAGTTTTTATTATATCCCTCTTGGATGCCCATTATAATGGGACTAAATTCATAACCAAAACCAATTACCATGCTGTTTAAATACTCTCAAAATAATATAAGTGAGGTACGAGAGTTCAATTATTTCTATAAAATAAAACACCACCGTTCTCTAAAAAGATATAAGTGAAGCACTAGAGCAAAATTGCCTAGCTCAAAAGATATAAGTGAAGCACATAGAGTATTCTAATAAATTCACGATTCATGCATGTCTCTCTCAAAAGATGTGTGCAGCAAGGATGATTGTGGCAAACTAAAATGCAAAGACTCAAATCATACAAGACGCTCCAAGCAAAACACATATCATGTGGTGAATAAAAATATAGCCTCAAGTAAATTTACCGATGGATTGAAGACGAAAGAGGGGATGCCTTCCGGGGCATCCCCAAGCTTAGGCTTTTTGGTATCCTTGAATATTCCTTGGGGTGCCTTGGGCATCCCCAAGCTTAGGATCTTGCCACTCCTTATTCCATAGTCCATCAAATCTTTACCCAAAACTTGAAAACTTCACAACACAAAACTTAACAGAAAACTCGTGAGATCCGTTAGTATAAGAAAAATAAATCACCACTTTAGGTACTGTTGTGAACTCATTATTTATTTATATTGGTGTAATATCTACTGTATTCCAACTTCTCCATGGTTCATACCCCCCGATACAACCCATAGATACATCAAAATAAGCAAACAACACAAAGAAAACAGAATCTGTCAAAAACAGAATAGTCTGTAGAAATATGCAAACTTCGAATACTTCTGTAACTCCAAAAATTTAGAAAAATTAGGAAAGTCTGGGAAATTTGTATATCAATCTTGTGTAAAAATTTCAGACTCATTCGACACTCTGGTGAATTTATAAAATTCCTGGACTGAGCGCAAAAGTTTCTGTTTTTCAGCAAGATCAAATCAACAATCACCGTAAACCATCCCAAAGGTCTTACTTGGCTCAAACACTAATTAAAACACTAAAACACAATTACTACAGAGGTAATAATGTGTAATTTATTCAAGAACAGAAACTAAAACAAAAACATAAAAATAAAAATTGGGTTGCCTCCCAACAAGCGCTATTGTTTAACGCCCCTAGCTAGGCATAACGCAATAGATCTAGGTATTATCATCTTTGGTATGCAATCCATAAGTAGCTCTCATAATAGATTCATATGGTAATTTAAATATATTTCTTGGGAAGTGTTCGATGCCTTTCCTTAATGGAAATTGGAATCTAATGTTTCCTTCTTTCATATCAATAATTGCACCGATCGTTCTAAGGAAAGGTCTACCAAGAATGATAGGACATGTAGGATTGCAATCTATATCAAGAACAATGAAATCTACGAGCACATAATTCCTATTTGCAACAATAAGAACATCATTAATCCTTCCCATAGGTTTCTTAATAGTGGAATCCGCTAGATGCAAATTTAAAGAGCAATCATCAAGTTCATGGAAACCTAGCACATCGCATAAAGTTTTCGGAATCGTGGAAACGCTAGCACCCAAATCACACAAAGCATGGCACTCATAATATTTAATTTTAATCTTAATAGTAGGTTCCCACTCATCCTAAAGCTTTCTAGGTATACAAACTTCCAACTCAAGTTTTTCTTCAAAAGATTTCATCATAGCATCAACGATGTGTTTAGTAAAAGCTTTATTTTGATTATAAGCATGCGGAGAATTCAACATGGATTGCAACAAGGAGATACAATCAATCAAAGAACAACTATCATAATTAAAGTCCTTGAAATCCAAAAGAGTCGGTTCATTGCTATTTAAAGTTTTGACCTCTTCAATCCCACTTTTATCAATTTTAGCATTAAGATCTATAAACTCTGAATCATTGAGACGACTTTTAAATAAAGTTGACTTATCTCCAGCCCCATCTTTATCAAGATTTATATTGGAAAACAAAGATTCAATAGGAGTCACATCAACCACTTTAAGATCTTCATCATTATTATCACGGGAACACACTTTTTCAAGCCATTCACGCTTAGCACGCATTCTAGCGGTTCCTTCCTTACACTCATCAATAGAAGTTATCATAGCTTTTAAAGACTCATTAATATCATGCTTGGGTGGAGTGGATCTAATTTTCAAATAATCAATCTCAAGCGAAATTCTATCAACGTTCCTAGCCAAATCATCAATCTTGAGCAATTTTTCTTCAATCATAGCATTGAAAACCTTTTGCGAACTAATAAATTCTTTAATATTATTCTCAAGATCAGAGGGCATCTTATTATAAGTTCCATTAGGATTGTTGTAGGAATTACCATAATTATTAGAGAAATTACTAGGAAACGGCCTAGGGTTGAAATTACCTCTATACGCGTTATTACCAAAATTGTTCCTACCAACAAAATTCACATCCATAGATTCATTATCATTTCCAATCAAAGAAGACAAAGGCATATCATTAGGATCAATAGGAGCACTCTTACTAGCAAACAATTTCATTAGTTCATCCATCTTTACACTCAAGGTATTTATTTCTTCAATAGCATGCACTTTTTTACTAGTAGGAGATCTTTCGGTATGCCATTGAGAGTAATTTGCCATAATATTATCTAGGAGTTTAGTAGCTTCTCCTAATGTGATTTCCATAAAAGTACCACCCACGGCGGAATCTAAAAGATTTCTAGATGCAAAATTCAATCCCGCATAAAAAAATTGTATAATCATCCATAAACTCAAACCATGTGCGGGGCAATTTCTAATCATTAATTTCATCCGCTCCCAAGATTGTGCAACATGCTCATGATCAAGTTGCTTAAAATTCATTATATCGTTCCTAAGGGAGATGATCTTAGCGGGCGGAAAGTACTTGGAAATAAAAGCATCTTTACACTTATTCCATGAATCAATACTATTTTTAGGCAAAGATGTAAACCAAGTTTTAGCACGATCAAGTAGTGAGAACGGAAATAGCTTCAATTTAACAATATCATTATCCACATCTTTCTTCTTTTGCGTATCACACAATTCAACGAAAGTATTTAGATGGGATGCGGCATCTTCACTAGGAAGGCCGGAAAATTGTTCTTTCATAACAAGATTCAGCAAAGCGGCATTAATTTCATAAGATTCCGCACTAGTGGTGGGAGCAATCGGAGTACTAATAAAGTCATTATTATTAGTATTGGAGAAGTCACACAACTTGGTATTCTCTTGAGTCATCGTGACAAAGCAAGCAATCTAGCACACAAGCAAACAAAAAGCAAACGAAAAGACGAACGGAAGAAGGGCGAATAAAAAGGCAAATCTTTTTGGTTTTTTCTGAAAATTCGTTTTAGAAGTGGGGGAGAGGAAAACGGGAGGCAAATGGCAAATAATGTAAATGCAAGAGATGAGTTTGTGATGGGTACTTGGTAGGCTTGATGTAGATCTCCCCGGCAACCACGCGAGAAATTGGCAAGTTGACGGGAGAGTTCTTGTCTTGACTTGCTATGTATCCTCCCCGGCAACGGCGCCAGAAATCCTTCTTGCTACTTCTTGAGCTTGCGTTGGTTTTCCCTTGAAGAGGAAAGGGTGATGCAACAAAGTAGATAAGTATTTCCCTCAGTTTTGAGAACCAAGGTATCAATCCAGTAGGAGGTACAAGCAAGGCCCCAATCTATGCACCTGCACAAACAATCAAACACTTGCACCCAACGCTATAAAGGGGTTGTCAATCCCTTCACGGTCACTTGCAAGGATGAGATCCGATAGAGATAGATATAAAAGATTACTAAAACGATAATTAAAATAAAAGTAAATAAATTGCAGCAAAGTATTTTTGTGTTTTTTAGTTTATAGATCTGAAAATATAATATGGAAAATAGACCCGAGGGCCATAGGTTTCACTAGAGGCTTCTCTCTTGAAGGAAAATAATACGGTGGGTGAACAAATTACTGTCGAGCAATTGATAGAAAACCGCATAGTTATAACGATATCTAAGGCAATGATTATGCATATAGGCATCATGTCCGTATCAAGTAGACCGAAACGATTCTGCATCTACTACTATTACTCCACACATCGACCGACTCTTGCCTGCATCTAGAGTATTAAGTTCATGAAGAACAGGGTAACGCATTAAGTAAGATGACATGATGTAGAGGGATAAACTCAAGCAATATGATGAAAACCCCATCTTTTTATCCTTGATGGCAACAATACAAATACGTGCCTCGCTACCCCTACTTTGTCACTGGGTGAGGACACCGCAAGATTGAATCCAAAACTAAGCACTTCTCCCATTGCAAGAATTACCAATCTAGTTGGCCAAACCAAACCAATAACTCGAAGAGACTTACAAAGATATGAAATCATGCATATAAGAATTCAGAGAAGATTCAAATAATATTCATAGTTAATCTGATCATAAACCCACAATTCATCGGATCTCGACAAACACACCGCAAAAGAGTATTACATCGGATAGATCTCCATGAAGATCATGGAGAACATGGTATTGAAGATCATAGTGAGAGAAGAAGCCATCTAGCTACTAGATATGGACCCGAAGGTCTGAGGTAAACTACTCACGCATCATCGGAAGGGCAATGGTGTTGATGTAGAGGCCCTCCGTGATCGAATCCCCCTCCGGCAGATCGCCGGAAAAGGCCCCAAGATGGGATCTCACGGGAACAGAGGCTTGCGGCGGCGGAAAAGTATTTTCGTGGCTCTCTTTGGTATTGGGGGAATATTTCTGAATTTATAGGCGAAGAGTTAGGGTTGGAGGAGCTACGGGGGGCCCACAAGCCAGGGGGGCGTGCCCTGGTGGCTTGTGGCCCACCCGTAGGTCTTCTGGCCTCTTCTCGAAGCCTCCTGGGTTCCTTCTGGTCCAAGAAAAATCAGCATAGAATTTTATTCCGTTTGGACTCCGTTTGATATTCCTTTTCTGCAATACTCAAAAACAAGGGAAAAAACAGAAACTGGCACTGGGCACTAGGTTAATAGGTTAGTCCCAAAAATAATATAAAATAGCATATTAATGCATATAAAACATCCAAAACAAATAATATAATAGCATGGAACAATCAAAAATTATAGATACGTTGGAGACGTATCAACTAGTAACAAGCAAATATAAATATTTTTGATTTTTATGAGGCAAACTAAATATAACAGCAAATAAAAAGAAGAACAAGTGAATGATAATTTGTAGGAAGTTACCTGACAGTTGGTGATGATATTCCCCGGCAACGGCGTTGGGTTTTCCGTGAAGAGGAATGGGTAATTGCAGTGCAATACGGATAAGTATTTCCCTCAATTAAGAAACCAAGGTTTATCAAACCAATATGAATATCAATCCACAACCGTCTTCAGCGGCTGCATACAAATGAGCAAACAACTTGCACCCAACACGGCAAGAGGGTTGTCAATCCCATTGATCTCGTTATTTACAAGCAAGTGAAGTGTGTAGATAATAGTAGATAATTGTAAATCGCAAAAAAAACATAAATAATGGCAGCAAGGTAATGATAGGTTTAGTAAAGATATAAGTGAATAGGCCCTGGGGGCATAGTTTTCCCTAGCGGCAGCTCTCATGTAGGCAACATACGGTGGGTAAACAAATTACTGTTGGACAATTGATAGAAAAGCGCATAGTTATGTGATATTCACGGCAATGATCATCTATATATAGGCATCACGTCCATAAGCAAATAGGTCGACTCCTGCCTGCACTTATTACTATTACTCCACCCATCGACAGCTATCCAGCATGCATCTAAAGTATTAAGTAAAAAAGAGTAATGCTTGGAGAACATTGACGTGATGTAGACAAAGAGAATTCAATTAATATGAACTAACCCCATTGTTTCATCCTTACTGGCAACAATACAAAGATGTGTCTTGTCCCTTTCTGTCACTGGGATATAGAGCACCGCCAGAGTGAACCCACTACAACGCACCCCTCTCACTGAAGAAATATCAATCTAATTGGCCAAACTATTTCAATAGATCGGTGAGATTTACAAAGCTATAATGATCATGTAAATAGGAATCATAATATTCAGAGGTGACTCAAATAATTTTCAAGAATAATCTGAAACATAAACCCACAATTCAGCGGATCCCAACAAACACACCATACAAAATAATTACATTGGATAGATCAAAGCGAAGATGCGATGATCATTGTATTGAAGATCAAAAGAGAGAGAGAGAGATAGCCATCTAGGTACTAACTACGGACCCGTAGGTCTGTGGTGAACTACTCACACATCATCATGAGGGCAGCAAGGTTGATGAAGAGGCCCTCCATGATCAATCCCCCCTCTGGTAGGGTGCCAGAATGGAGCTCCAGATGGGATCGCGGCGGAACAGAGACTTGCGGCGGCGGAAAAAGTGTTTCGGGATGCCCTCTAGGGTTTTTGGAATATATGTAAATTTATAGGCCAGAGAACGGGGGTAGGACATCCACCAGGGAGGGACAAGCCATCAGGGCGTGCCGACCCCCTTGGGCGCGCCCTGTTGGCT
Source organism: Elymus sibiricus (assembly GCA_039707655.1). Taxonomy (NCBI): domain Eukaryota; kingdom Viridiplantae; phylum Streptophyta; class Magnoliopsida; order Poales; family Poaceae; genus Elymus; species Elymus sibiricus. The sequence continues at coordinate 131,424,195 of CM077667.1, forward strand.
TGTGCCTCCCTCATGCGGCCTCCGGTCTTCTTCCGAAGCTTCCAAATCTTCTTTTGGTCCAGAAAAAATCATAAAAAAATCGGGGCAATTGGACTTCGTTTGGTACTGTAAACCTGAAAAGTAAAAAACACGCAAAAAACAACAACTCGCACTGGGCACTAGGTCACTAGGTTAGTGCGCAAAAATAATATAAATTGGTAAATTATTACTTAAAAAGTATCCTAGAATGATAATATAATAGCATGGAACAATCAAAAATTATAGATACGATGGAGACGTATCATGGCCCCACAAGCCATCAGGGCGTGCCCAGGGGTGTGGGTGCGTCATGTTGGCTTGTGGCCCACAGGTGCACCTCCCTAAACTATCAGCACCAAAAAACAGTCCAGAAAAATTAAAATTTTGTGGCAATATGAGACTTTTTATTTTTGGGTCATTTTTTATTGCACGGGGAAATCAGAAAACAGGATAATCAAGGCATTTTATTTTTCTTAACTAAAAATAACAGCGGATAAACTTGTGATACAGAGAATTGTGCATACTAAATTCATCAATCACATGCCTTTCAAAAAGGATCCATTAATAAGTTTGATCAAATCTTATTAATAACCGTTTCCGATTGACATGAAACCGAAGAATTTTCGTATAACACTAAGTTACCCTAATGGGGATTTGCATCTCCCTAACAATAAGATTATAATACTTCTTATTGGCAGTAGGTAGAGGGATTTTAAAACCTCCAATGATAACCGTGGCACTAGGCTCAGTGACATTAATATTATTAACCAAAGTTTGCTTCTTCGAAAAATGCACAGTATGTTGTTTGCCATTGACGTGAAAAGTCACCTTACTTTTGTTGCAATCAATAACAGCCCCTGCCGTATTTAGAAAGGGTCTACCAAGGATGATCGACATGTTGTCGTCCTCGGGCATATCAAGAATAACAAAGTCTCTTAAGATAGTAACATCTGCAACCACAACAGGAACGTCCTCGCAAATTCCAATAGGTAAAGCAGTGGATTTATCAGCCATTTGCAAAGATATCTAAGTAGGTGTAAGCTTATTCAAATCAAATCTATTATATAGAGATAAAGGCATAACACTAACACCGGCTCCTAAATCACATAAAGCCATTTTAACATAACTTTTTTTAATAGAGCAAGGTATTATGGGTATACCCGGATCTCCCAACTTCTTAGGCACTCCATCATCAAAAGAGTAATTAACAAGCATAGTAGCAATTTCAGTCTCAGGTATTTTTCTTTTTGTTGGTAGTAATATCCTTTGTATACTTAGCATACGAAGGCATTTTCAATATGTCAGTCAAGCGAGTGCGCAAAAGGACGGGTCTAGCAAAGCGTTAAAATTTCATCGTCCTTACTTTTAGAAGACTTACAAGGGAATGTCATATGTTTTTGAACCCATGGCTCTCTTTCCCTACCGTATTTCCTAGCAACAAAGTCTCTTTTATCATAGCGTTTATTTTTGGGATGTGGGTTATAAGGATTTTTAGCTGGTTCTATTTCCACATCATTATCATGTTCTTTATTATCATCTGGTTGAGCATCTACGTGAACATCATCATTATTATTATTCTCATTCTCATTATCACTAGGTGCATGTTCACTACCAGATTGTGTCTCAGCATCACAAATAGAAACATCATTATGTTTCTCAGCAGGATTTTCTATAACAGGTTCACTAGAAGGATGCAAGGTTCTATCATTTTTCTTTTTCTTTCTCTTCTTAGATGGACTAGGTGCATCATCATTAATTCTCTGAGAATCTTGTTCAATTCTTTTAGGATGACCCTCAGGATAAAGAGGTTCCTGAGTCATTCTACCTCCTCTCGTCATTACTATCACAACATGATCATTCATATTATTATTTATTTCAGCAAGCAAATCATTTTGCGACTTAGCAACTTGGTCTTGTTGGGTGTGAACCATAGAAGCATGTTTACCTAGACCCTTAACATCATTAGCAATTCTAAACATCAAGTCACTCAAGCGATCTATCATCATGGCATTACGTATTAATTGATCCTTGACATAATTATTGAATTGTTCTTGCATAACAATGTAATTATCAAATACATCCATGCATTGACTAGGAGTCTTAGTATAAGGTATATCACTTTCATTAAAGGTACAGAGAGAATTTACCTCTACTACCTATGTCGGGGTGTCAAGTCCATGTATTTCTTTGATAAGTGGTAATTTCTTGACATCTTCACTTTTAATACCTTTCTCTTTCATAGATCTTTTTGCTTCCTGCATATCTTCAAGACTGAGAAATAGAATACCTCTCTTCTTTTGAATAGGTTCCGGCAGTGGTTCAGGAAGTGTCCAATCATCAACATTTTGCAATATGTTATTCAATAGTTCTTCAGCTTGTCCAACAATTCTTTCCCTAAAAACACAACTAGCACAACTATCTAGGAAGTCCCTAGAAGCATCGGTTAGTCCATTATAAAAGATATTAAGTATTTCATTTTTCTCAAGAGGATGATCAGACAAAGCTCTAAGTAACTGGAGAAGCCTCGCCCAAGCTTGAGGGAGATTCTCTTCTTCAATTTGCACAAAGTTAAATATTTCCTGTAAGGCAGCTTGTTTCTTATGAGCAGGAAAATATTTTTCATAAAAGTAATAAAGCATATCCTGGGGACTATGTATACAACTAGAAGCAAGAGAAAGGAACCATTCCTTGGCCTCGCCTTTTAGCGACAAAGGAAAAAGCTTAAGGATATAATAGTAGCGTATATTTTCCTCATTAGTAAATAAAGCATCAATATCATTCAATATCATGAGATGTTCGATAACCGTTTCAGTTTCATAACCATGGAAAGGATCATACCTACTATAGGAATCAATTCAGGGTCTACAGAGAATTCATAATCCTTATCAGTGACAAATATAGGAGAAGTAGCAAATTTAGGATCATGTTTCATTTTCTTCATCATAGATTTTTCTTTTAGTTTGCATAGTAGTTTCTTCAAATCATCTCTATTCTCACAAGCAAGAAAGTCCCTAGCTACCTCTCCATCCATAACATAACCTTCAGGTACATAAGGCAATTCATATCTATTAGGAGAGCAAGGTGTAACGGGTGATTGACGTGGCTTGAGACTGCGTCGGTATTTCCCCAAAGAGGAAGGGATGATGTAGCACAGCGACGGTAAGTATTTCCATCAGTTAAGAAACCAAGGTATCGAACTAGTAGGAGGATCACCCCCACCTAATAAGCAGCACCTGCACAGAAAGAACAAATACTTGCAACCCGACGCGAAAGAGAGGTTGTCAATATCTCTACGGTAAAAAACATAGATTAGGTAGTGATAGATTGGATAGATAGATCTCTCAAGAACACAAAATAAAAAGAGCAAATAAAAAGTGCAGCAATATATTTTTGGGTTTTTGGAATAATAGATCTGAAATCAAAAGAGGCAAAAAGATAGATCGCAAAGCAATATGTTGGAAAAGTAGACCCGGGGGCCGTAGGTTTCACTAGTGGCTTCTCTCATGAGTATAGCGCACAGTGGGTGAACAAATTACTGTTGGGCAATTGATAGAAGATCAAATAATCATGACGATATCCAAGGCGATGATCATATATAGGCATCACGTCCAACATAAGTAGACCGACTCATGCCTGCATCTACCACTATTACTCCACACATCGACCGCTATCCAGCATGCATCTAGTGTATTAAGTTCATGGAAAAACGGAGTAATGCAATAAGAACGATGACATGATGTAGACAAGATCTATTCATGTAGGAATAGACCTCATCTTGTTATCCTTAATGGCAACGATACATGCGTGCCTTGCTGTCCCTTCTGTCACTGGGAAAGGACACCACAAGATCGAACCCATCACAAATCACCTCTTCCCATGGCAAGAAAAATCGATCTAGTCGGCCTAACTAAACCAAAGATTCAAAGAAGAAATACGAGGCTATAAGTAATCATGCATATAAGAGATCAAAGAAGACTCAAATAATATTCATGGATAGAAACTGATCATGAACTCAAAATTCATCGGATCCCAACAAACACACCGCAAAAGTTTACATCAAATATATCTCCAAGAGACCATTGTATTGAGACTCAAAAGAGAGAGAGGAAGCCATCTAGCTACTGCCTACGGACCTGTAGGTGTATGGTGGACTACTCACGCATCATCGGAGAGGCACCAATGAGGATGATGAACACCTCCGTGATGGTGTTATATTGGATCACGAGGTTCTAGAACTTCTGGTGGCTGGATGTGTTTTTTGTTGACTCCCCTAGGGTTTCTGGAATATTTGGGAATTTATAGGCATCAGAGGCGGTGGAGAGGGGCCCCGAGGAGGGCACAACCCATCAGGGCCCCCCTGGCGTGCCCTGGTAGGTTGTGGTCTCCACGGCCCACCTCTCTGGCACTTCTTTGGCCCACTGGGTGTCTTCTGGTCCAAAAAAATCTCCAAAAAGTTTCGCCGCGATTGGACTCTGTTTGGTACTGATATTCTGCGAAGTAAAAAAACAAGCAAAAACAGCAACTGGCACTTTGGCACTATGTCAATAGGTAAGTCCCAAAAAATGATATAAAGTTGATATAAAGTGATTGTAAAACATCCAAGAATGATAATATAACAACAAGCAAAAATTATAGATACGTTGGAGACGTATCAGCATCCCAAAGCTTAATTCCTACTCGTCCTCGAGTAGGTAAATGATAAAAACAGAATTTTTGATGTGGAATGCTGCCTAACATGTTCATCTCATATTCTTTTATTTTGTAGCATGGACATTTAGACTTTTAGATGATTAAAAGCAATAGTCTAGTTTTAACATAATGACTTCAATACTCAAGCATGCCAACAAGCAACCATGTCTTTCGAAATATCAACACTAAAGAAAGTTATCCCTAGCCCATCATGCTCAATCATTGATCCATTCATGAAACACCTTCAAATATTAGCTACACCCAATGCTCAAGTACGATCATAGTGCCCCCTAGTTGGTGCTTTATAAGAGAAGATGGAGACTCAAAGTAAAAAATAAAAATTGCATAAAGTAAATAGATAGGCCCATCACAGAGGGAAGTAGGGATTTGTAGAGGTGCCAGAGCTCAAAGTTTAAATTGAGAGAGAAAAATATTTTGAGTGGCATGCCTTTCCTGTCAACGAAAACGACAAAGTAGTTCACAATACTTTCCATGCTAGATACATCATAGGCGGTTCCCAAACAGAAAATAAAGTTTATTCCTTTTTCCACCATTCTTTCACTTTCCATGGCTGGCCGTATCCACCGTTGCCTTCCATACCAACACTTTCCAAGGAATTTGTTATTTGACAACATAAAGTCAATTTTTTCTTTTCCATTTCGGGAATGGGCATCCCTATTACCGCCGCACTCTCGTGCAATGACAAGTGAATAAACACTCATCTTGATAATAACACATCTAGCATGGAAAAATATTGGACACTCCCAACCGTTTCATGAGCGGTACGAGCACACAAAAGAGAAAATTATTTTGAAAATTAGAGATGGCACATGCAAATTTGCTTAAAACGGCATGGAAATACCGCATATAGGTAGGTATGGTGGACTCATAAGGCAAAACTGGGTTTAAGGATTTTGGATGCACGAGTAGTATTTCTACTTAGTACAAGTGGTGGCTAGCAAATAGATTGAGAAGCAACCAACCAAGAAATGAAAATTCACATAAGCGAGCATTGAGCAAAACAAACACCGAATAATGCAACATAAGTAGGATGTAATTTCATTGCATAATGATGTCTACTATGCAACTTTATTCTTGTAGACTTTGTTGGGCCTCCAAACGCAGAGTTTTGTAGGACAGTAGCAATTTTCCCTCAAGTGGATGACCTAAGGTTTATCAATCTGTGGGAGGTGTAGGATGAAGATGGTCTCTCTCAAACAACCCTGCAATCAAATACAAGAAATCTCTTGTGTCCCCAACACACCCAATACAATGGCAAATTGTATAGGTGCACTAGTTCGGTGAAGAGATGGTGATACAAGTGCAATATGGATGGTAGATATAGGTTTTTGTAATCTGAAAATATAAAAACAGCAAGGTAGCAAGTAACAAAAGTGAGCACAAACGGTATTGCAATGCTTGAAAACAAGGCCAAGGGTCCGTACTTTCGCTAGTGCAATCTCTCAACAATGCTAATATAATTGGATCACATAACCATCCCTCAACGTGCAACGAAGAATCACTCCAAAGTTCTTATCTAGCGGAGAACATAAGAAGAAATTGTTTGTAGGGTACTAAACCACCTTAAAGTTATCCTTTCCGATTAATCTATCCAAGAGTTCGTACTAAAATAACACCAAGTTATCCTTTCCGATCAATCTATCTAGTGTTCGTACTAAAATAACACCATATGATACGCATCAACCAACTCTAATGTCACCTAGATACTCCAATGTCACCACAAGTATCCATGAGTTAATTATACGATACGCATCAAACAATTTCAGATTCATAATACTCAATCCAACACAAAGAACCTCAAAGAGTGCCCCAAGATTTCTATCGGAGAACGTAGGACAAGAACATGCATCAACCCCTATGCATAGATTACCCCAATGTCACCTCGGGAATCCGCAAGTTGAGTACCAAAACATACATCAAGTGAATCAATAGAACAACCCATTGGCACCACGGGTATCCATATGAAAGACATATACCAAGTGTTCTCAAATCCAATATTCAATCCAACATAACGATATCTCAAAGGGAAAAATTCAATTCATCACAACATGATAGCAAGGGAATAACATCATATGATCCGACTATATTAACAAAGCCCGTGATACATCAAGATCGTGAGATCTCAAGAACACGAGACAGAGAGATTGAACACATAGCTACTGGTACATACTCTCAGCCCCAAGGGTGGACTACTCCCTCCTCATCATGGCCTCCGCCTGGATGATGAAGATGGCCACCGGAGATGGATTCCCCTCTCCGGCAGGGTACTGGAACATCTCCAAATTGGTTTTTCGTCGATACAGAGAGTTGCGGCGGCGGAGCGGAGAGTCTAGGTTTATTTCTGATGGTTTCTGTATTTATAGGATTTTTGAGCGTCGGTTTCACGCGAAAATGGGCCACGAGGTGGGCACAATACACCAGGGCGCGTCGGGGGGGCCTGGCGCGCCCTGGTGGGTTGTGCCCACCTCGTGGGTCTTCTTGCCCTCCCACGAAGCGTCTAGTGCCTCTTTTGTTCCAAAAAAATCGTCAAAAAGTTTCGTGCGATTCCGAGAACTTTCATTTTCTGCACAAAAACAACACCACGGTAGTTCTGCTGAAAACAACGTCAGTCCGGGTTAGTTCTAAATAAATCATATAAAGTGCATCAAAACCATATAAAAGTATTGTAAACATAGGTGAATATGGCATGAATACTTCATAAATTATCGATACGTTGGAGACGTATCAGCATGCCCAAGCTTAATTCCTACTCGTCCTCGAGTAGGTAAATGATAAAAGAAATAATTTATGAACTGTGAATGCTAGCATAGTGCATAAGTTTGATCAATGATAATTTCAACCACTTTTCCTAGCATCATAACAGCAACTTTTTCTCATAAAAATCATCATGATAAAGTAGCAACCAATTCACATGTTATGGTTCAAACAATGAATTCTCTTAAAACTTAACAACCTATGTTCTTAGTCACCAAAGAATTCCAATTCAACTTATTCTCAACAAAGTCTAAGTAAGAGCCCCACATACTCAATCATCATATGGTCTTCTATGATTGCTAGTACTCAAAGCATATTTTTAGAACAAATGGCATCCATCGAACACAGAGAAACATAGAGGCTTAATATTCCGCCTCCCAACTCATTTATCATAAAGATAATTGTCAACAATAATAAATCATGATCAAATATATTTGACTGGATATATATGTTTGGATCTTTCCCCACCGCATGATGCTTGCCAACTAATAGACTGAGGTTGGAATAACAAGTTGACTCAACATGAATAGTAAATAACATGAAAGTAAATAGATTGTCCCTTCGCAGAGGGAAGCAGAGATTTGCAAAGGTGCCAGAGCTCATTGTTTAAAAATAGATATGAATATAGTTTTGGGAGGTGCACCCTTCCTGTCAACGTTACGACCAAGAGTTATCAATATCTTCCATGTTAAACACATTAGTGGCGGTTCCCAAGCGGTAAAAGTAAAGGTTTGCTCCCCCTCCACCAACAAACACACTCCACGGCTAGCCGAATCCACGGGTACCGTCCATACCAACAACATTCCTGGGGGAGTTTTGTTTAATTATTTGCATTTTTTTGGGACTGGGAATCCCTATTACCGCCCCTCTCATGCAAGGACGAGTGAATAAACACTCATCATGAGAATAACCCTCTTAACATGGAATATACTGACCGCCCCCCGTCGCTCCATGAGCGGTCCAGGCACACAAAACAGATGTTTATTTGCATGTTTAGAGGTGGCACATGCAAATTAACTTGGAATGGCAGTGAAATACCATATATAGGTAGGTATGGTGGACTCTTATGGAAGAAACTTGGCTCAAGGATTTGGATGCAGAAGTAGTATCTCTACTTAGTACGAAGTGTTGGCTAGCAAAAGGTTCTAAACAAGCACCACATGTTGGAGGATCCATAACAATATAACTTCTATGCAAATATACACAACCATGACTCATTACGTTGTCTTCCATGTCCAACTTCAACTAATTTGCTCAAGTTTGAAAATAATTAATGGGTATTCACAATCATAGAAGAAGTCCAAGATAATATATTTGTATGTGAAAGTTCTCTTCCTTATACTAATCATTCACGAATTGCTTGTATGACCAATATTGTGATTGTCAAACTTCAATAGATTTTACTTTCTAAACTAGATGTGAAGGTACAACTAAGCATAAAGCACATTGATAATTTCATATTTATGATATTTCATTGATTCACAATTTACTCATATGATATAAGTGAAGCTCAAGAGTAAACATCAAGCTACTCTTCAAAATATATAAGTGAAGATCAATGAGTAGTCAAACAATTAAGTAGCTATGTGAGGACTCTCTCTTGTTGGAAATATGCCCAAGAGGCAATAATAAATTAGTTATTATCATATTTCCTTGTTCATGATAATCGTTTATTATCCATGCTAGAATTGTATTGATCGGAAACTCAGATACATGTGTGGATACATAAACAACACTATGTCCCTAGTGAGCCTCTACTAGACTAGCTCATTGATCAAAGATGGTCAAGGTTTCCTAGCCATAGACATGAGTTGTCATTTGATAACGTGATCACATCATTAGGAGAATGATGCGATGGGAAAGACCCAAACTATGAACGTAGCATATGATCGTGTCAAGTTTATTGCTATTGTTTCCTGCGTGTCAAGTATCTGTTCCTATGACCATGAGATCATGCAACTCACTGACACCGGAGGAGTACCTTGTGTGTATCAAATGTTGCAACGTAACTGGGTGACTATAAAGGTGCTCTACAGGTATCTCCGAGGGTGTATGTTGGGTTGGCATGGATCGAGACTGGGATTTGTCACTCCGTATGACGGAGAGGTATCTCTGGGCCCTCTCGGTAATACAACATCACAAGAAGCTTGCAAGCAATGTGACTAAGGAGTTAGTCGCGAAATCTTGTATTACGGAACGAGTAAAGAGACTTGCTGGTAACAAGATTGAACTAGGTATGGAGATACCGATGATCGAATCTCGGGCAAGTAACATACCGATGGACAAAGGGAACTGCATACGGGATTGTCTGAATCATTGACATCGTGGTTCGACCGATAAAGATCTTCGTAGAATATGTAGGTACCAATATGGGAATCTAGGTCCCGCTATTGGTTATTGACCGTAGAGGTGTCTCGGTCATGTCTACATAGTTCTCGAACCCGCAGGGTCTGCACACTTAACGTTCGGTGACGATTTGGTATTGTTGAGTTATGTATGTTGGTGACCGAAAGTTGTTCGGAGTCCCGGATGAGATCTCAGACATCACGAGGAGCTCCGGAATAGTCCGGAGGTAAAGATTTATATATGGGAAGTCATATTTTGGCTACCGGAAAAGTTTCGGGTTTTTCCGGTATTGTACCGGGAAGCTTCTGGAAGGTTCCAGAGGGTTCCGGAGGAGTCCGGAAGGGTCCATCCAGCCTCTAGAACATGCATGGTCTGTAAGGGGCATCCAAGCCTTGTTGGGCCAGCCCCAAGGGCCCATGCGGCTAGGGGGTAGGAAACCCTAAAGGGGAAGGCACCTAGGAGGTGCCTTGGGGAGGGAGGACTCCTTCCTCCTGGCCGCCGCCCCCTTCCTTGGAGGAAGGGCTAGGGCTGCGCCCCATCTACCCCCTCCTCCTATATATAGAGAGGGAGAGGGAGGGCAGCCACACCCCAAGGCATAGGTGCAGCCCTCCCTCTCTCCCTAGATCTTTTCCTCCCCCGAAAACGCATCTGCGGCAGCGCTTGGCGAAGCCCTACTGAGATTGCTCCACCACCACCGCCACCACGCTGTTGTGCTGTCGGAGAACTCATGTACCTCTCCGCCCTCGCTTGCTGGATCAAGGAGGCGGAGACGTCATCGAGCTGTACGTGTGTTGAACGCGGAGGTGCCGTCCGTTCGGCGCTAGATCGGAACGGATCAAGATTGGATCGCGAGACGGATCGTGATTGGATCGCGAAGACGTTAGACTACACCAACCGTGTTTCTTAACGCTTCCCACTTAGCGATCTACAAGGGCATGTAGATGCAATATCTCCTCTCGTAGATGGTCATCTCCTAGATTGATCTTGGTGAAGCGTAGGAAATTTTTTGATTCCTATGCTACGTTCCCCAACAGTGGCATCATGAGCTAGGTCTATGCGTAGATGACATCACAAGTAGAACACAAAGGAGTTTTTGGGCGTTGATATTCAGATTGCTTCCCTCCTTAGTCTTTTCATGATTCAGCGGTATTGTGGGATGAAGCAGCTCGGACCAACCTTACTCGTACACGTACGACAGACCGGTTCCATCGACTGACATGTAACTTTGTTGCATAAGATGGCTGGCGGGTGTCTGTCTCTCCCACCTTAGTTGAATCGTATTCGACAAAGGTGGTCCTTATAGAAGGTTAAATAGCAACTTGTATATCACCGTTGTGGTTTTGCATAGGTAAGAATCGTTCTTGCTAGATACCCATCGCAGCCACGTAAAACATGCAACAAAAAATTAGAGGACGTTTAATTTGTTTTTGCAGGGTATGTTGTGATATGATATGGCCAAAGACATGATGATATATATTTGATGTATGAGATGATCATGTTTTGTAATAGTTTATATCAACTTGCATGTTGATATGGCAACCGGCAGGAGCCATAGGGTTGTCTTTAATTATTATGTGGCCTGCGTGTCACTCATTAAGTGCTATGTAATGCTTTACTTTATCGCTAAGCGGTAGCAATAGTAGTAGAAGCATGGTGGGCACGACAACCCCGATGGCAACACGATGATGGAGATCATGATGATGGGGATCATGGTGTTATGCCGGTGACGATGGAGATCATGTCGGTGCTTTGGAGATGGAGATCAAAAGCACAAGTTCATGGCCATATCATGTCACTTATTATTTGCATGTGATGTTAATCCTTTTATGCATCTTATTTTGCTTAGGACGACGGTAGCATTATAAGGTGATCCCTTACTAAAATTTCAAGATAAAATTGTGTTCTCCCCGAGTGTGCACCGTTGCGAAAGTTCGTCGTTTCGAGGCACCACGTGATGATAGGGTGCGATAGACTCTACGTTCGCATACAACGGGTGCAAGACAGTTTTGCACATGCGGAACACTCGGGTTAAACTTGACGAGCCTAGCATGTACAGACATGGCCTCGGAACACAAGAGACCGAAAGGTCGAACATGAGTCATATAGTAGATATGATCAAAATGGAGATGTTCACCATTGAAACCACCTCATCTCACGTGATGATCGGACTTGGGTTGGTGAATTTGGATCATGTAGCACTCGGATGACCGGAGGGATGTCAATTTGAGTGGGAGTTGTAATATGATTAGTTGAACTCATTATCATGAACATAGTCAAAAATATCCTGGCAAATTATGTTGTAGATCGATAGCTCACGCTGTAGCTCCCCTAGATTTTGATACGTTCCTAGATAAAAACTAAGTTGAAAGTTGGTAGTAGCAACTATGCGGACTAGGTCCGTAAACTGAGAATTGTCTTAATTGCTGCACAGAAGGTCTGTGTCCTTGATGCACCGCTCGGTGTGCCACCCCCTCAAGCGTCATCTATGGGTGTTGAGAACATCAGACAGGCATGTTTTTGATGACTACTTGATAGTTCAGTGCGTCATGCTTTACGGCTTAGAATTGAGGCTCCAAAGATGTTTTGAACGTCACGGAGCATATGAGATGTTCCAAGAGCTGAAATTGAGATTTCAGGCTCGTGCACGTGTTGAGAGGTATGAGACCTCCAACAAGATTCTTTGCCTGCAAGATGAAGGAGAATAGCTCAATCGATGAGCATGTGCTCAGATTGTCTGGGTACTGCAATCGCTTGAATCAAGTGGGAGTTGATCTTCCAGATAAGATAGTGATTCACATAGTACTCCAAGTCACTGCCACCAAGCTACTGGAGCTTCGTGATGAACTATAACATGCCAGGGACGGAGAAGATGATCCCTGAGCTATTTGCGATGTTTGACACCGCGAAGGTAGAAATCAAGAAGGAGCATCAAGTGTTGATGGTTAGTACAACCACTAGTTTCAAGAAGGGCAAGGGCAAGAAGGGAAACTTCATGAATGGCAAGCCAGTTCCCACTCCAGTGAAGAAACCCGAGGTTGAACCCAAACCCAAGACTAAGTGCTTCTATAATAAGGGGAACGGTCACTGGTAGCGGAACTGCCCCAGATACTTGGCAGATAAGAAGGCTAGCAACATCAACAGAAGTTTATTTGATATACGTGTTATTGATGTGTACCTTACTAGTACCCCTAGTAGCACCTGTGTATTAGATACCGGTTCAGTTGCTAGTGTTAGTAACTCGAAATAAAAGCTACAGAATGAACGGAGACTAGCTGAAGGGCGAGGTGACGATGTGTGTTGGAAGTGTTTCCATGGTTGATGTGATCACCATAGCACGCTCCCTCTACCTTCGGGATTAGTGTTAAATCTAAATAAATGTTATTTGGTGTTTGTGTTGAGCATGAACATGATTGGATCGTGTTTATTGCAATACGGTTATTCATTTAAGTCAGAAAATAATGGTTATTCTGTTTACATGAATAATACCTTCAATGGTCATGCACCCAATGTAAATAGTTTATTGAATCTCGATCGTAGTGATACACATGTTCATAATATTGATACAAAAAGATGCAAAGTTAATAATGATAGTACCACATACTTGTGGCACTGCCGCTAAGGTCACATTGGTGTAAAGCGCATGAAGAAACTCCATGCTGATGGATCTTTGAACTCACTCGATTTCGAATCGGTTGAGGCATGCGGACCATGCCTCATGGGCAAAATGACTAAGACCCCGTTTTCCGGTATGATGGACCGGGCAAGTGACTTATTGGAGATGATACATGTTGATGTATGCGGTCCAATGAGTGTTGAAGCATGCGGTGGATATCGTTATTCTATTACCTTCACTGATGATTTGAGTAGATATGGGTATATTTGCTTAATGAAACACAAGTCTGAAACATTTGAAAAGTTCAAGCAATTTCAGAGTGAAGTTGAAGATCATCGTGACAAGAAGATAAAATGTCTATGATATGATCGTGGAGGTGAATATCTGAGTTACGAGTTTGGTATGCAACTTAAGACAATGTGGAAATTGTTTCACAACTCACGCCGCCTGGAACGGCATGGTGTGATGGTGTGTCCGAACGTCGTAGTCGTACTCTATTGGATATGGTGCGTACTATGATGTCTCTTACCGATTTGCCACATTTTCGGGTTATGCATTAGAGACAACTACATTCACTTTAATAGGGCACCATCTAAGTCCGTTGAGATGACACCGTATGAATGTTCCATCACAACATGATAGCAAGGGAATAACATCATATGATCCGACTATATTAACAAAGCCCGTGATACATCAAGATCGTGACATCTCAAGAACATGTGAGAGAGAGAGATTGAACACATAGCTACTGGTACATACCCTCAGCCCCGAGGGTGGACTACTCCCTCCTCGTCATGGCCTCCGCCGGGATGATGAAGATGGCCATCGGAGATGGATTCCCCTCTCTGGCAGGGTACTGGAACGTCTCCAGATTGGTTTTTCATCAATACAGAGAGTTGAGGCGGTGGAGCGGAGAGTCTAGGGTTATTTCTCATGGTTTCTGTATTTATAGGATTTTTGAGCGTCGGTTTCACGCGAAGATGGGCCACGAGGTCGGCACGATACGCCAGGGCACGCCGAGGGGGCTGGCATGCCCTGGTGGGTTGTGCCCACCTCATGGCTCTTCTGGCCCTCCCACGAAGCGTCTAGTGCCTCTTTTGTTCCAAAAAAAATCGTCAAAAAGTTTCGGGCGATTCCGAGAACTTTCATTTTCTGCACAAAAACAACACCACGGTAGTTCTGCTGAAAACAGCGTCAGTCTGGGTTAGTTCTAAATAAATCATATAAAGTGCATACCATATAAAAGTATTGTAAACATAGGTGAATATGGCATGAATACTTCATAAATTATCGATACGTTGGAGACGTATCACATAACTATTGACTTTCGTGCATGCATAGGGAATCACTAACCTTAACACCAATATTCCTACTAAAGCATAATTACTCACTAACATGACTCACCTATTACTATCATCATGTCTCAAAACTATTACAAGGAATCAAGTTTAATTGTTCAAATGATCTTCATGAAAGTTTTTATTATATCCTCCTTGGATATCTATCACTTTGGGACTAGTTTCATATATTGCCATTGCTTTTTGACAAGCTCAAACAAATCTAAGTGAAGCACATGAGCATAAAGATTTCATCTCTCAAAAAAGTATAAGTGAAGCATGAGAGGATTTCTTCAAAATTTACTAACTCTCATAATAATCTAAGTGAAGCATGAGAGTATTTCTTCAAAAGTTTCCAAGCACACCGTGCTCAAAAAGATATAAGTGAAGCACTAGAGCAATTCTATAGCTCAAAAAGTTTAAGTGAAGCTCAGAAAGCAATTCTAACAAATCATAGCATAATTTTGGCTCTCTCAAATAGGTGTGTCCAGCAAGGATACAAATGACAAACTAACAAGCAAAGCAAGCAAAGACTCAAATGATACAAGACGCTCCAAGCAAAACTCATGATATGTGACGAATAAAAATATAGCTCCAAGTAAAATACCGATGGTCGTTAGAAGAAAGAGGGGATGCTACCCGGGGGCATCCCCAAGCTTAGTTGCTTGTTTCTCTTTGTACATATCTTGGGGGTGCTGTAGCATCCCCAAGCTTACGCTCTTTTCACTCCTTATTCCTTCATCCATCGTGATCTCACCCAAAACTTGAAAACTTCAATCACACAAAACTCAACAAAATCTTCGTGAGATTCGTTAGTATAATAAAGCAAAAAACAACTTTAGGTGTTGTTGCAAACCCATTCATATTTTATTATTGCATTATACCTACTGTATTTTAACTTCACAATGGCTCATCCCTTCAATACAACCCACATATTCATCAAAACAAGCACACAATGCAACGAAAACAGAATCTGTCTTAAACAGAACATTCTGTAGTAATTTGTACTCTAACCATACTTCTGTAACTCCAAAAATTCTGAACAATTAGGACAATGTAAATAATTTGTATAGAAATACTGTGTTAAAGTTTCAGCTCAATATCATGTTCCGGTAAAAAATGAAAATTCGAACACTGGAGGCAAAGTTGCTGTTTCAGATTCAGCATCGCTTCTACTCATCTTAT
The DNA here is from genome assembly GCA_039707655.1 of Elymus sibiricus. Classification (NCBI taxonomy): domain Eukaryota; kingdom Viridiplantae; phylum Streptophyta; class Magnoliopsida; order Poales; family Poaceae; genus Elymus; species Elymus sibiricus. Next base: position 131,440,158 of record CM077667.1, read on the forward strand.
GAATCATCCTAAAGGCTCTACTTGGCACAAACACTAAATAAAACATAAAAAACACAATCATAACAGAGGCATAATTGTGTCAACACTCAAAAACAGAAAGGGAAAAGCAAAAACAAATTTATTCATTGGGTTCCCTCCCAACAAGCGGTATCGTTTTACGCCCCTAGCTAGGCATAACGCATAGTTTGAAGTATTGTCATCTTTGGTTTTTGCTACTTTTGTGAGGGCTTTCTCGAATCCGGGGGCTCTTTACGCTTCCCCAAATTTTCAGGAGAAGAAACTATCTTGAGATCCCAAATATCCAAACGCTTGTTGCAAAGAGTAATCAAAGTATTCAAGCGATTGAGGTTCCCACTAATATGAGAGGTTCATTATATTTTTGCAACTCGACCAAGTGCTTATGTAAGTCACCCAATTTGTCGAGAATTTGAACCCCCTCTTGTGTAAAATAAGGTCCCTTTTTTGGAGGAACCGCCAATATCCCTTCCAAAATTTCATAAGCGGTGTTTGCATCAAGCTCAATAAAATTCCCTTTAGTGGCAAAATCCAAGAGTTGTCTATGATGCAAAGCTAATCCTATGTAAAAATTTCGAAGCAACAATTTTTGCATCTCCTTTTAGATTTCAAATACGATAGGATTCCATTAGCCTATACCAGGCATCTTTCGAATTTTCCCCTTGTTTTTTTTTGAAGTACAGAACTTCAAAATCGGGTGACAAAGGGGGAGTAGTAACGCCAGTCATAATAACAAGATTGGCAAACAAGAGATCTGACGAGAAAAAGGCAAACGAAAAAGAGGGTGAATAAAACGGCAAATTGGTGAAGTGGGGGAGAGAAAAACGTGAGGCAAATGGCAAATAATGTAATTGCAAGGAGATGAGATTTGTGATTAGGAACCTCGTAGATGATGATGGTGTCTCCCCGGCGCCAGAGATTGGCACGTAGAAGAGACCACTTCCTCCCCGGCAATGGCGCCAGAAACTCCTTTGACGTGGCTTGAGACTGCGTCGGTATTTCCCCAAAGAGGAAGGGATGATGCAGCACAGCGGCGGTAAGTATTTCCCTCAGTTAAGAAACCAAGGTATCGAACCAGTAGGAGGATCACCACCACCTAATAAGCAGCACCTGCACACAAAGAACAAATACTTGCAACCCGACGCGAAAGAGAGATTGTCAATCTCTCTACGCTAAAAAGATAGATTAGGTAGTGATAGATTGGAGAGATAGATCTCTCAAGAACACAAAATAAAAAGAGCAAATAAAAAGTGCAGCAATATAATTTTGGGTTTTTGGAATAATAGACTTGAAAACAAAAGAGGCAAAAAGATAGATCGGAAAGCAATATGTTGGAAATGTAGACCCGGGGGCCGTAGGTTTCACTAGTGGCTTCTCTCATGAGTATAGCGCACGGTGGGTGAACAAATTACTGTTGGGCAATTGATAGAAGATCGAATAATCATGACGATATCCAAGGTGATGATCATTATATAGGCATCACGTCCAAGATAAGTACACCGACTCCTGCCTGCATCTACCACTATTACTCCACACATCGACCGCAATCTAGCATGCATCTAGTGTATTAAGTTCATGGAAAAATGGAGTAATGCAATAAGAACGATGACATGATGTAGACAAGATCTATTCATGTAGGAATAGACCCCATCTTGTTATCCTTAATGGCAATGATACATGCGTGCCTTGCTGCCCCTTCTGTCATTGGGAAAGGACACCGCAAGATCGAACCCATCACAAAGCACATCTTCCCATGGCAAGAAAAATCGATCTAGTCGGCCTAAATAAACCAAAGATTCGAAGAAGAAATACGAGGCTATAAGTAATCATGCATATAAGAGATCAAAGAAGACTCAAATAATATTCATGGATAGAAACCGATCATGAACTCAAAATTCATCGGATCCCAACAAACACACCGCAAAATTTTACATCAAATAGATCTCCAAGAGACCATTGTATTGAGAATCAAAAGAGAGAGAGGCAGCCATCTATCTACTGCCTACGGACACGTAGGTCTATGGTGGACTACTCACGCATCATCGGAGAGGCACCAATGAGGATGATGAACCCCTCTGTGATGGTGTTAGATTGGATCTCGAGGTTCTGGAACTTGCGGCGGCTGGATGTGTTTTTCATCGACTCCCGTAGGGTTTCTGGAATATTTGGGAATTTATAGGCATCAGAGGCGGTGGAGAGGGGCCCCGAGGAGGGCACAACCCATCAGGGCGCGTCGGGGCCCCCCTGGCGTGCCCTGGTGGGTTGTGGTCTCCACGAATCCCCCTCTCCGGAGCCCCAAACGGACTCCGAATCAGCCCTCTCATGGAAGAACGGGAGGTGGCGGCGGCTCCGTCTCGTGAAACGCAATGAAATCTTCTCTTTGATTTTTTTTCTACGAATATGTGAATTTATAGGAGTGGAATTAGGGTTAGGGGAACCACGTGGACCCCACAAGCTATCAGAGCGCGCCCAGGGGGTGGGCGCACCCTGTTGGCTTGTGGCCCATTGGCAACCCCCCTACGGTGGATCTTTTCTCCATAATTCATTATTTATTCCAAAAATAATTTACAAAAAGTTTCGTCCAGTTCCAGGAACTTTTATTTCTGCACAAAAATAACACCAAGGTAGTTCTGTTGAAAACAGCGTCAGTCCGGGTTAGTTCCATTCAAATCATATAAATTAGAGTCCAAAACCAGAGAAAAAAGTGCTTGGAAAAGTAGATACGTTGGAGACGTATCAGGCAGCCCTTGCCTTTTAGGCACACCCCCACGCCTGGGCAATGAGCTGCGGCACCCTGATGAAGTCGCCCAGGGTGAGCATTTGTAGGAGCCTGAAGGACTGAAAGACGGGGTGACGTCAGGGAGCCATAAGAAGCTTTTCTTTCTCTTAAAAATGTAACAAAAGACTCACCTAATGCCACGAATTGGCCATGCTAAAGGGCTCCATGACCACCTATAGACGGAGATCTTCAAAGGGTAGGTCGATCAGCAAATGCATGTGATTTTCGACCTCACTCTCGGAAAGCTCGCGACGGAGCGGGCGGTTTGGATTGCACCTCCCACGATATTTCAAACATCGATGGGTTAATACGACCTAAGGGATGGATGTTCCTTTGCGCCCAAGTCTTCAAGATTTGCAGAACTGTAAGTCCGTTTCTCCGCAGATGAGCCATCGCATCCACAAGATAGCCGGTCCCCGGGTCAAGATCAATCTTCGATTGCCACTCCGTTTTTTGCCAGCACGGCACGTCGGCAAACTATGGAAGCCCGGGATCGCTAGGATCGTGGAAATTGTCCAGGGCATAGAACCACCCACGTTTCCACAATTCCGGCTCTAAGCCAGTGGTAGAGCAAAATTATTGGCGTCCGGACGAGGATGGATGATGGCCCCACCACAGGAAGGATCTTGTCGTCCTTAAGGCAGGGGACATCCTTGAAAAAATACCAGAAGATGCCAAGATGAGGCCGGATCTTCAAGAAGCACTCGCAGAGATCTATGAAGCAATACAAATGCAGGACCCCGTCCGGGGTCAAGTGGTGTAGCTGCAACCCATAGAGGGCTAACACGTCTGGGTGAAAGAGCTCAATGGAAGTCACAACCCACCATGGATGAACGCCACGTGCACCACCTGGTTCCGGTGCAATGGTTGTCGAACCTCGTCTTTCCACCGCGGAGCCATCCACCCCATCTTAGTGAGCTCTGGCAATCGCCCCATCGGCAGCAACTATGTCAATTGGGATTGAGAGATAGAAGAGTGCTCCTAGTCACTGACCCACTGATATCTCCTTTTTATTAATCCGGTATTGGAACAAGAAAAGGTATCCCACACCTATTTCCCCAGAGGTGACCCTGGGTATCTAACCCACGAGAGGAAGATTCCCTCGAAGCAATGGTCTCTAGCAAGCTTTTGCAAAGTGTCAAATCCAGCTTTTTACCAGATCAGCAAGCAAATAGTGATTCAAACACTTATAATAAAAAGAAGGTACGGGGATGAGATCTTAATGCTTACAACCATGTATTTGCGTTGAGATAAAAAATGATATTAGTTTGTGCTTGGGAAGTCATGTTGGGGAACGTTGCATGGGAAACAAAAAATTTCCTACGAACACCCAAGATCTATCTATGGAGATCAACAGCTACGAGAGGGAGAGTGGATCTACATACCCTTGTAGATCGCTAAGCGGGAAGCGTTAAGAAACGTGGTTGATGTAGTCGAACGTCTTCGTGATCCAAATCGCAATCCGTCCCGCCATCCAATCACGATCCGTCCTGATCTAGCGCCGAACGGAGGCACCTCCGCGTTCAGCACACGTACAGCTTAATGACGTCTCCGCCTCCTTGATCCAGCGAGCGAGGTTGTAGTAGTAGATGAGTTCTCTGGCAACACGACGGCGTGGTGGTGGTGGTGGTGGTGCTATCCCGGCAGGGCTACGCCTAGCGCTACCGAAACCGCGAACGGAGGAGAAAACGATCTAGGCAGAGAGAGGGGCGTTGTCGGCGTCCTGGGAACGGGGGTACCCAGACTTGCCTGCCTGCGGCCCAGGGCATGGCCCGCTTCGACGGCCAGTACGGCCCGGCGCGGCTTCACTCAAGACAAGGCCCTCGCGAGAGTCCCACCCTCGCGAGGAGGACGACACCAAGACCCTCCGAAGGAAGAGGCCACCCCAGGTTGCCTCCCGAGGGGCGGAGATCCCTATGCAGCACTCGGCCTCGGGAGGTCGGGGGTGACGCAAGCTTAGCCAGGCGGGTACCAGCGCGCGCAGAGAAGACAGTTTCCTCTTTGGTGCAAAGGAGGCAAGGGCGTACGCGGGTTCCCGAGGCGTCCCACCAAAGGTTTCCATTCTGGTGCAACAAGACCAGGCCAACGGGCTCAGTAGGACGGATGTTACCACCGAGCCCACCTCCGCGCCACTGCCATCTACTTTGCAGGCGAAGACCACCTTTCGTCAGGATAAGATGTACCTCCTGTCCCCTTTCGAATTTGGCCATTGTGGGATCCCTTCCCTCCAATGCGATAAGGGAAGAGGACTCGGGCCATTATAAATAGAGGCAAGGTTACGCCGTAGAGGGAGGAGATCCAACACCACTCGAGCACCCTCGCGAGGTTGCTCACCACTGTACCAGTTCATCCACAAACCTCCTCGTGAGGCAATCCACCAAAAGCAGGAGTAGGGTTTTACGCTTCGCAGCGGCCCGAACCTGGGTAAATCCGTGTGTTAGTCCTCCTCCCCGCGATTGAGTGAGTTCGGTTCGGCTAGGCTGTGGAGCTGTGAGTTTAAGGTCGAAGTTGGTGGGGATCTTTGCACACGCCCCTGATTTCGAACCTCTTTGGGTTTTGCGGAGCCCGAAATCCGACATTTGGCACGCCAGGTAGGGGAAGGCCGGCCTCTCGAGGGCGAGCCTCACGAGGATGGTCGCAGCAGGGCCCCTCACGAGGCTCGTTGTGCCAGCGGTCCTCCTGACGCGAGTCGCGACCGTCCTAGCGGCCTCCACCGCGGCCTCCACCACGACCGTAGCCATGGTCGCCACGCCCAGGGCGACGACCGAAATGCTCGTCGCGGAGCACCCTGAGCTCCTGGCAGTCGTTGGTGTTGTGGCTGTTGGAGCAGTGGAAAATGCAGAATGGTCGTCCAAAGAGGTTCGAACTCAGGGGCGTGTGCGAAGATCCCCACCAGCTTCGACCTCAAACTCACAGCTCCACAGCCTTGCCGAACCGAACTCAATCAATCGCGCGGGGGGGGGAGACTAACACACGGATTTACCCAGGTTCGGGCCGCTGCGAAGCGAAAAACCCTACTCCTGCTTTTGGTGGATTGCCTCACGAGGAGGTTTGTGGATGAACTGGTACAGTGGTGAGTAACCTCGCGAGAGCGCCCGAGTTGTGTTCGATCCGTCCCCCTCTACGGCACAACCTTGCCTCTATTGATAATGGCACGGGTCCTCTTCCCTTATCGCCTTGGCGGGAAGGGATCCCACAATGACCAAATTCGAAGGGGGACAAGGAGTACACCCTATCCTGACGAAAGGTGGTCTTCGCCTGCAAAGTAGCCGGTGGTGATGCGGAGGTGGGCTTGGTGATGACGTCCGTCCTGCGGGGCTCGTGGTCTTGGTCTCGTTGCGTCGGAATGGAAACCTTTGGGGGATGCCTTGGGAACCTGCGTACGTCCTTGCCTCCTTTGCACCAAAGAGGAAATTGCTTCTTCTATGCCCGCTGGCGCTAGCCTGGCCCGGCTGGCGTCACCTCAGCCTCTTGAGGCCGATCGCTGCATAGAAATCCCTGCCCCTCGGGAGGGGGCCTGGAGAGGCCTCCTCCCTCCGGGGGTCTTGGCGTCGTCTCCCTCGCGAGGGTGGGGCTCTCGCGAGGGCCTTGTTCTTGAGCGATCCTGCGGCAGGCCGTACTGGGCTGTCGGAGTGGGCCACGCTCTGGGCCGCAGGCAGGCAGGTCTAGGTACCCCCATTCCCAGAACGCCGATAGCAGCCCCCGGGCCCAAGGCGTGCTGGGGCGGGCTTCGGGGCGGAGCCTGAGAAGACAGGCCATGGCGCCGCGGGCCCAAATCGCCTGCGGCCCAGACGAGCGCGTGGCGCACGACGAGGCACGGACGCCTCGGCTTTTTCGTGCCGCCTCGGCAACTGCCCCGGCTGATCAGAGACCGGCGCTCGGCGTGGGGCCATCATTGCCCGGAATGTGGAGGGGCATCGATCAGCCTCCACCCGGCTATAAATGAGCAGAGGGGGTAGAGCCCCCAGCCCATCTCTGCTCCTTGCTTCCCAGCTCTTGCCCTTCGCCTCCTCAACCATGACGCCATTGTGAAGGTTTTCCGCCGCCGAGAAGGGGAAGGCCCTCCAGGAGAGGCCGGACTCGCCGCCACCCAAGAGGGGCCGGGGCCGTCCCCGTAAGTACACCGCTGTGCTAGTGGTGGCCCTCCGGGGGCGCGGCCGCACCTCCACGAGAGTAGGTGCCTCCTCCGGCGGTCGCGAAAGGGCCTCATCCAGGGCAGGCGATGGTGGCGGGCGTGGCGTCCGTGGCCAAGGAGGGAGGCCCGCCGCGGGTGCTCGGCCACCGCGCCCGCGGTCCCATACTGCCGATGAGGGCCAGGAGTTCGTGGTGTGGGTGGAGAGGCCGGCGATCACCTGGCTGCAACTCCCATGCTTTTGTGCGGAGGTGCTGCAGGCCGACGAGCCTGCAAGCCTGTGGCTGCAAGCCGACGGCTGCTGTGGCGGCGTGTCGTGGGTGGAGATTGAGGTCACCCCGCGGGTTACGCCTTCTTGAGCCACGGGAGGCAGACCTTCGCTCGCGCCCACGGCCTGGAGGGGAGGCTCACGCTTCACTTCAGGTATAACGGCGCGGCAACGCTCTTCTTCGGGATCTTCGGTGAGGACGGCAGGCGCTTGGGGTGCTGTCCGGAGGGCGACGGCGATGGAGGCCTTGGAGGTGAGCTTGTCCTTGGCGACGGGCGTCATGCCTCCAGCGGCAGCGACACCTCCTTCAAGGAGAGCCCAAGCGACGACACCTACGACGCGCCTCTGCGTTGGCGCGCTCGGACCTCAGAGGGCAGCAGGCCGAGGCGGCGCCGCACTCCCGTCCGGGGGGGGCTGCTATGCCGGCGTGCCGCCACGGGCCTGTGAAGGAGGAGGAGGACTCCGACTGAGCGCTGGCGCGCCGGAGCCAGGGCCTCAGGATTGGCAGCCCCCAAGGGTGGGGGGCCTCCTTCGCCTTCTTCTTCTTTTCCTTTCCCTATAATCAAAAAATCATGGAGGGCCCCTCGGGGCATGTAATGAATCCTGGCACTTGCGCCCTTACTTTAGCACTTTCGTCGTGCATCCCGATCCTTGCATCACTGTTAATTGAGACTTCCTGTTGGAATGATTAGGGTACTTAGCTTGATGCGTCCGCGGCGGGTCTCTGCGTCGTGAGGTCTGGCAGTGGCACCTGGGGAGCTTGGGGGTCTTGCCAGGGGGTTCTTCTTTCTTGCTGGCGTGGCGGTTTGGGAGCTCTCTTGGTGCTCTGCGTCGGCAGGGCCCAATCCCGCGCATACCTCGACCGCCGTTGGGGCGTCCGGATCACCAGGACGAGACCAAGGGGCGAAGGGCTACGTGACCAGTGAGGCTCCCGAGTCGCGTTGCTCAGGAGTCCCCCTTAACGCTCGAGCAGTCCCCTTACCATTCCTTGCCAGTTCTTGCATTGGGTCCCTGGGCAAGGGTCGATCGTCGCTGGTATGTCGAGTCGTGACGCTCAGCAAGGCCAGGAGATGGATACCTCTGGGGCAGTATGGGCCTGCTGACTCACCCGAGAGCGCCGCGCGAGGACCAGGATGCCCAGGTCTTGGCAAGGTATGCGCAAGCAAGGTGTGCGCACCGTGCCCGTAGCCCCCGCTCGCGGGGCGCGAGAGGGAGAGTCTGGCAGGTGTCGACTTAGAAAAAGAAACTTCAAGACAGAGAACTGCAAGGAGAAAAATTCCCACCACTTTTTTCAAATAAAGTTGAAGAGCCTCTTGTTTCATTCCAGAAAATGGCAAATTCGAATACAGAAAGAAGCAAAGAACAGTCGCTTCCGGCACCTAGGCTAGTCTTCGTCTTTGTCTTCTCCCTAGCGTGGAGCGTAGGGCTTCCACTAGGCGTGGGCATAGTCATTGGAGGACAGTGTTGTTCGCCAGCGCGGAGCATGGGGCTTCCACTTGGACGTGGGTGGGAACCCCTCCGCGTCCTCGGGGGGCTCCGGGCGTATACAGCCCACTCATTATTACGTGAGAGTGTCACGGGTTGAGCCCGGGGGTGCGCAGGGAGCTCCATGCCTCCTGGACATGGAGCCCACTTCCTGCCCCCAAGCATGATGCGACGGAGTGGGGTCGGCTCCGGACGGGCCCTCGGGTGCGGGGGGAGCCCCCAACACTCTCCGCAGGGAAGGCCCGACTCGGAACAGGGCCTCGGGCATCCCAAAGCCCGGGGGCGAATGTCGTCGTTGTAGTGGCGCCGCAGGCCCCCGCGCCACGGGCGAGGCTCGGCGCGGGGTCCTTCCGTCGAGCGCGAGGCTGACGCCTAAGGCGGTGCCCCAGCGCGCCTCACTGGGGTGCCCGGGAGCCTCGCACTGGTACTCAACCCCCCGTCCCCAGGCGGACCGGGCCGGACCCGGAGACATGGGCGAGTACGTGGTCTTCTGCCACCGGACGGGCGAGGTCTGGCCCGAAGACATGGCGTGTGTTCCACCCTCCGTCTCTAGGCAGGCGACGCCCGTCCTGGAGACATGGGCGTGTGTTCCACCCTCCGTCTCCAGGCTGGGAGCACCTGGCTTGGGGACATGGGCGTGTGTTCCACCCTCCGTCTCCAGGCAGGTGACACCCGGTCCAGGGACCCAGGCGCCTGCTCAGGGTAGCTCCCCACCAGCGGGCGTGCCTCGCGAAGCTGCCAATGCCTGGCACCTTCGTGAGACCAACCCTGCCAGCCGCTCTCGCGAGGCTGCGCATGCCAGCCCCGACGAAAGCCGCTCGCGAGGTCGCGTATGCTCCTTCTGTCATTGTAGTGGCCAACGTTGCACCCTTCGCGGCTTGGGCGCTCATCAGCATGGTCCTCGTTGAGTTGCTCGAGCCCCTGGGCGCGGGCGTAGACGAGTCGCCGGACGCCCACTCCGGATGCGGTGGGCGCGCTGGGAGGCGCGAGGCGGCGGCCACCCCGCACGGCCAGCATCTCCCACCGGTCTTCGTCCGCGCCGGGGTGAACTCCTGCGTGCTTGATGCCCTGGGCCGCACCCCTAGCGGGCGCGTGTCGTAACGCACTTCCCAGGGGCATCCGCGTTTCCTCAACGTTGCGCCGGTTGGTTGAGTGACTCTGCGGACGCGAGCCCCCAGGCCCGTCCCGTAGGGGAGCGTCTGGACCTCACCGGCTGTGCCTGCGCGCCTAGCGGTGCGACACACCCAGTCGTCGTAGCGGCCGCGAGCGGTGTGGTAGTGCTACAGTTCACGGGCCATGAGGAGCGCGACTCGCTCGCGCATCAGGTTGTGGCAGACTCAGGAGGATGACGCCGTGACGTGGACGCGGGGGGGGGAGTCGGGGCGACGAGATCGTGCTGCGCGGTTGATGAGGGCGGCAGGCCCCGGCGCCTGTCGAAGGCCGGGCTGGCGTTGGCGTCTGCCAACGGGGGGCCAAGGCAGTGCGGGGTGCCGTGGCCTGCAGGCGTCACCCGAGCAACGCGAGCAGCCCGTCGTTTGGCGTGGGCTCGGTGCCCTTTGGCCATGGGAGCGGCGAGCGGAGGCGAGGTGAAGCTTGCAGAAGGATTCTGACAGGCCCCCTACCTGGCATGCCAAATGTCAGATTTCGGGCTCCGCTAAACCCAAAGAGGTTCGAACTCAGGGGCGTGTGCGAAGATCCCCACCAGCTTCGACCTCAAACTCACAGCTCCACAGCCTTGCCGAACCGAACTCACTCAATCGCGGGGGGGGGGGAAGACTAACACACGGATTTACCCAGGTTCGGGCCGCTGCGAAGCGTAAAGCCCTACTCCTGCTTTTGGTGGATTGCCTCACGAGGAGGTTTGTGGATGAACTGGTACAGTCGTGAGTAACCTCGCGAGGGCGCCCGAGTTGTGTTCGATCCGTCCCCCTCTACGGCGCAACATTGTCTCTAATTATAATGGCCCGGGTCCTCTTCCCTTATCGCCTTGGCGGGAAGGGATCCCACAACAGCCAAATTCGAAGGGGGACAAGGAGTACACCTTATCCTGACGAAAGGTGGTCTTCGCCTGCAAAGTAGCCGGTGGTGATGCGGAGGTGGGCTCGGCGATGACGTTTGTCCTGCGGGGCTCATGGTCTTAGTCTGTTGCGCCAGAATGGAAACCTTTGGGGGATGCCTTGGGAACCTGCGTACGTCCTTGCCTCCTTTGCACCAAAGAGGAAACTACTTCTTCTGTGCCCGCAGGCGCAAGCCTGGCCCGGCTGGCGTCACCTCAGCCTCTTGAGGCCGAGCGCTGCATAGAAATCCCCGCCCCTCGGGAGGGGGCCTGGAGAGGCCTCCTCCCTCCGGGGGTCTTGGCGTCGTCTCCCTCGGGAGGGCGGGGCTCTCGCGAGGGCCTTGTTCTTGAGCGATCCTGCGCCGGGCCATATTGGGCTACCGGAGTGGGCCATGCTCTGGGCCGCAGGCAGGCAGGTCTGGGTACCCCCGTTCCCAGAACGCCGATAGGCGCCAAGGGCTTCGTGTGTCCTCTTGGGGCACCCCCTCCCCTCTATATATAGGTGGAGGGGCGTGGAGATTAGCCCCTCCAAGCCCTAGGGCGCAACAAAGGGGGAGGAGTTGGACTCCTAGTCCAATTCCCTCCCTTTCCAAAAACAGGTGGACTTTCCACCTCTCCCAAGCCACATGGGCCTTGAGGGACTTGTGCGCCTGGTCCAATAAGGCCATGGCGCCTCCCCTCGGCCCATGCAAACCCTTGGGACGTGGTGGAACCCTTGGTGGACTTCCGGACTCCTTCGGAAGTTTCCGGAACCTTCTAGAAGCTCCAGACATGAGTTACATGATCTCATGGTCATAGGAACACATACTTGACTTGCAGAAAACAATAGCAATAAATTGACACGATCATATGCTACGTTCATAGTTTGGGTCTTGTCCATCACATCATTCTCCTAATGATGTGACCCCATTATCAAATGACAACTCATGTCTATGGCCAGGAAACTTTGACCATCTTTGATCAACAAGCTAGTCCAGTAGAGGCTCACTAGGGACATAGTGTTGTCTATGTATCCACACATGTATCTGAGTTTCCGATCAATACAATTCTAGCATGGATAATAAACGATTATCATGAACAAGGAAATATGATAATAACTAATTTATTATTGCCTCTAGGGCATATTTCCAACAGTCTCCCACTTGCACTAGAGTCAATAATCTAGCTCACATCGCTATGTGATTTACATTGTTATGAATCTAACACCCAATGAGTTCTGGGGTTCCATCATGTTTTGCATGTGAGAGAGGTTTTAGTCAACGATCTGCAACATTCAGATCTGTGTCTTCTTTGTAAATCTATATGTCATACTGTAGATGCTGCTTCCACGCTCCACTTGGAGCTATTCCAAATGGCTGCTCCACTATACGTATCCGGATTGCTACTCAGAGTCATCCGGATTGGTGTCAAAGCTTGCATCGACGTAACCCTTTACGACAAACTCTTTATCACCTCCATAATCGAGAAATATTTCCTCAGTCCTCAAGTTACTAAGGATAATTTTGACCGTTGTCCAGTGATCCACTCTTGGATCACTCATGTACCCCTTGACAGACTCATGGCAAGGCACACACCAGGTGCGGTACACAGCATGTCATACTATATAGAGCCTATGACTAAGGCATAGGGGACGACCTTCATCCTTTTTCTCTCTTCTCCCGTGGTCGAGTTTTGAGTCTCACTCAACTTCACACCTTACAAATCAGGCAAGAACTCCTTCTTTGACTGATCCATTTTGAACTCCTTCAAAATCTTGTCAAGGTATGCACTCATTGAAAGTCTTATCAGGCGTTTTGATCTATTTCTATAGATCTTGATGCCCAATACTTAAGTAGCCTTTTATCCAAGTCTTCCTTTGAAAAACACCTTTCAAACAACCTTCTATGCCTTCCAGAAATTTCTACATCATTCCCGATCAACAATATGTCATCCACATATACTTATCAGGAAATTTATAGTGCTCCCACTCACTTTCTTGTAAATACAAGTTTCTTATAAACTTTGTATAAACCCAAAAGCTTTGATCACCTCATCAAAGCATATATTCCAACTCCGAGATGCTTGCTCCAGTCCATAGAAGGATCGCTAGAGCTTGCATACATTTTAGCATCCTTAGGACCGACAAAACCTTCTGGTTGTATCACATACAACCTTTCCTCATGGAAACCGTTAAGGAAACTCTGTTTTGACATCCATCTGCCAGATTTCATAATCGAAAAATACAGCAACTGCTAACATAATTTCAACAGACTTTAGCATCGCTACGGGTGAGAGAGTCTCATCGTAGTCAACTCCTTGAACTTGTCGGAAACCACTTTGCGAAAAGTCGAGCTTTATAAATGGTGACAATTACCATCAGCGTCTGGCTTCTTCTTAAAGGTCCGTTTGTACTTAACGACCTGCCGTTCATTGGGCAAGTCTACCAAAGTCCATACTTGGTTTTCATACATGGATCCTATCTCGGATTTCATGGCTGCTAGCCATTAGTTGGAATCTAGGCCCACCATCGCTTCTTCATAGCTCGTAGGTTCACTGTTGTCTAACAACATGACCTCCAAGATAGGATTGCCACACCACTTAGGGGTGGTACGATTCCTTGTCGACCTACGAGGCTCAGTAGTAACTTTGATCTGAAGTTTCATGATCAACATCATTAGCTTCCTCTTCATTTGGTGTACGCGCCGCAGAAACAACTTTCTGCGTTGTGCTACCATCCAACTGAAGTGACGGTTCAATAACCTCATCAAGTTCTACCTTCCTCCCACTCAATTCTTTCAAGAGAAACTCTTTCTCGAGAAAGGACCCGTTTTTTAGCAACAAACACTTTGCCCTTGGATCTGAGATAGAAGGTATACCCAACTGTTTCCTTAGGGTATCCTATGAAGACGCATTTGTCCGCTTTGGGTTCGAGCTTATGAGGTTGAAGTCCTTTCACATAAGCATCGCATTCCCAAACTCTAAGAAATGACAGCTTAGGTTTCTGCCAAACCGTAATTCATACGGTGTCATCTCAACGGATTTAGATGGTGCCCTATTTAAAGTGAATGTAGTTGTCTCTAACGCATAATCCCAAAACGATAGTGGCAAATCGGTAAGAAACATCATAGAACGCACCATATCCAATAGAGTACGGCTACGATATTCAGACACACCATTACATTGTGGTGTTCTAGGTGGCATGTGTTGTGAAACAACTTCCGCATTGTCTTAAAAATATACCAAAACTCATAACTCAGATATTTACCTCTACGATCACATCGTAGACATTCAATCTTCTTGTCACGATGATCTTCAACTTCACTCTGAAATTTCTTGAACTTTTCAAAAGTTTCAGACTTGTGATTCGTCAAGTAAACATACCAGTATCTACTCAAATCATCTGTGGAGGTAAGATAATAACGATATCCACCACGTGCTTCAATGCTCATTGGACAGCATACATCAATATATATTATTTCCAATAAGTCACTTGCCCGTTCCATCGAACCGGAAAACGGGGTCTCAGTCATCTTGCCCATGAGGCATGGTTCGCATGTCTCAAGCGATTCAAAATCGAGTGAGTCTAAAGATCCATCAGCATGGAGCTTCTTCATGCGTTTTATACCAATATGACCTTAGCGGCAGTGCCATGAGTATGTGGTACTATCATTATTAACTTTGCATCTTTTGACATCAATATTATGAACATGTGTATCACTACGATCGAGATTTCAATAAACCATTCACATTGGATGCATGACCATTGAAGGTATTATTCATGTAAACAGAATAACCATTATTCTCTGACTTAAATGAATAACCGTATTGCAATAAACACGATCTAATCATGTTCATGCCCAACACAAACACCAAATAACATTTATTTAGGTTCAACACTAATCTCTAAGGTAGAGGGAGCGTGCGATGGTGATCACATCAACTTTGGAAACACTTCCAACACACATCGTCACCGCCCCCTTAGCTAGTCTCCGTTTATTTCGTAGCTTTTACTTCGAGTTACCAAAATTAGCAACTGAACCGGTATCTAATACTCAGGTGCTACTAGGAGTACTAGTAAAGTACACATCAATAACATGTATATCAAATATACTTTTGTTGATGTTGCCAGCCTTCTTATCTGCCAAGTATCTGGGGCAGTTCCGCTTCAGTGACCGTTCCCCTCATAACAGAAGCACTCAGTCTCGGGTTTGGGTCCAGTCTTGGGTTTCTTCACTGGAGCGACAACTGGCTTGCCATTCTCGAAGTTTCCCTTCTTGCCCTTGCCTTTCTTGAAACTAGTGGTCTTACCATCAACACTTGATGCTCTTTCTTGATTTCTACCTTTCGCAGTGTAAAACATTGCGAATAGCTCAGGGATCATCATCTCCATCCCTGCCATGTTATAGTTCATCACGAAGCTCTAGGAGCTTGGTGGCAGTGACTTGGAGACCATATCTATCTTATCTGGAAGATCAACTCACACTTGATTCAAGTGATTGTTGCACTTAGACAATCTGAGCACATGCTCACCGATTGAGCTATTCTCCTTCATTTTGCAGGCAAAGAATCTTGTTGGAGGTCTCATACCTCTCAACACGGGCACGAGCCTGAAATCCAATTTTAGCTCTTGGAACATCACATATGCTCCGTGACGTTTCAAAACGTATTTGGAGCCTCAATTCTAAGCCGTAATGCATGACGCACTAAACTATCAAGTAGTCATCAGGACGTACCTGTCAGATGTTCACAACATCCACATACGCCGCTTGAGGGGGTGGCGCACCGAGCGGTGCATTAAGGACATAAGCCTTCTGTGTAGCAACTGAGGACAATCCTCAGATCACGGACCTAGTCCGCATAATTGCTACCAACATCTTTCAACTCTATTTTCTCTAGGAACGTTTCAAAAACACAGTGGAGCTACAGCGCGAGCTATTGATCTACAACATAATTTTGCAAAGACAACTTTAGACTATGTTCATGATAAAGAGTTCAATTAATCATATTACTTAAAGAACTCCCACTCAAATTGACATCCCTCCGGTCATCCGAATGTGACATGATCCAAATTCACCAACCCAAGTCCGATCATCACGTGAGATGAGGTGGTTTCAGTGGTGAACATCTCCATGTTGATCATATCTACTATATGACTCATGTTCGACCTTTCGGTCTCTTGTGTTCCGAGGCCATGTATGTACATGATAGGCTCGTCAAGTTTATGTAACACCCTGGATTTTGCCCATTTTCTTTTTCCTTTGATTTTGGTCTGGTTTTGATTTTCTGTGGCTTGGTAGTCTTGGAACCTGAAGGGATCACCCTTGATTCCTCTTCCCTAGTGGCTTGCCAACCTCTAAACCATCCCAAGACCTTGTCATTTCCATCTTGAACCCAATCCCAATATTCTTTACTTGGGAATATTTCTTTTTCTATTAAAGGAATAACCCTGTCTACCTTGGGTTGTGAAGCAACCCACATTCCTATCATTCCAAAAATTCCCAAATAATTCTCATAAATTATTTGGATCATATCTTCCTCAGATATGTCAAAATCTTTCCTTGCCATGTTCAAAAATAATTCACCAATATTCCTTTTCTGATTCTGCCCTAGCTGTCAAGTTGTGAAGCAAGTACCCTTTATATTTGCTTTCTTGCTCTCAACCTTTTTGGGCACTCACTCCTATCCATATAATTTCCACATGACAAAATTCAACTCACTTTGGCTAGTAAATATTTCTTGGCAAATTTCCAAAGTTTCTGATCCAGAGGAAGCTTTGTGAAGCAAGTGCTAGATAAGAGTATGAAACTGAGTTGAAATTTTTCCATGACCTCACTATTCTAAAATAATGACTCTCCACAAAATTTTAGCATCATCCCATCTTCTATGTGACCACAGCATCAAATCTTTGTTTCTGGTCATTATTTTGGATTGTGAAGCAACTATATTTTATGTTGCTCCATAATATCTGAACTTTTACCAGGACATTCTCCCACCTGTATAACCCCTCTCTACTAAATTTTGGATCATTTCATTCATCCAATAATTCCCTACAATTTTTCCAAGATTCTGTTCAGTAGGATGCTGTGTGAAGGAAGTACCATTTTGGTTTATTCAAATGGCACGAAACTTATACAGAATCTTAATATGCCTAAATAACTCATCTCCTCAAAATTTAAGCTCCATCCAAGTAAGTATGTGAGTGCCACATCCAGATTTCCTTTCTGGACCAGATTGGCCAGTTGCAAAACAACTATGTTAAATCTTGATTCCTTTCTTCTCAAACTTCCCAGGATTTTAGACCTTCCTACCCTAAACCTCCCAGACATCTTATTTGGTTCCTATCACCTTCCTGTGGATCACAGTAATGTGGCCAAGTTTGCTACAGAAAACTTCCAGTGACCTTTGCCATCCCACCAGTTATCCATTTTCTTATATCTCACTTCCAAGCTGCCTTGAGGAGCAAGGACTGCACCCCAGACAATGTGTGCCAGCCTCTCTTGTCCCCTCCAAGCCAGTGCACGCGGTGACCATGCGTTTGGCATGCTGTGCGCGCGCTCTGGCAGTTGGGACCTTCGGTCTCGTTCGTTTCCTCGTTCCCTCGACATCTAGCCATGTCCAGCAGCTTCCCCTTGTCGTCTACTTCCTCCTGGACCCTTCTCCCCCTCCAGCGTCTTCCTCGCCGCACCGAGACGAGCTCCGCCCCTGTTCTGCCAGTGACCTCCATTGTCGTCTTTCCCCTCGAG
This sequence comes from Elymus sibiricus, assembly GCA_039707655.1. Lineage (NCBI taxonomy): Eukaryota > Viridiplantae > Streptophyta > Magnoliopsida > Poales > Poaceae > Elymus > Elymus sibiricus. Next base: position 131,457,615 of record CM077667.1, read on the forward strand.
CTCTCCCGAGCCTCCCTGACCTTCCCCGAGACCCCTCCAATCCTCTGAGAAGCTCCTCGACGCCGCTTGCGGCCAGCCACGACCTCCCCTCGCTCCAGTGCCCGGCTAGGATCGCCACGGCGGCGTCCTTATCCGTCGCCCTCGGCCGGCTATAAAAGCCGCGGCCGAGACCCTCCCCGGGCATCCCCGAGCTTCTCCTCCCCCTCCTCTCTCCCCTAGATCCCTCTCCCGGCCATTTCCCTCTCCGGAGCTCCCCAATCGCCGCCATGGCCGCCGGCGAACCCCTCTCAAATTCACCCGAGGCCGAGCCCCCCCTCCACCTCCTTCCACCACCATAAGTAGCCCTCTCTCCGGCGAACCTTCCCCACCCCTCAGCTTGCCGTCGGAGCCCCTGTGGCCGCCGCCTCCCTTTGCTCTCTGTTAATCTCGAGCCGCGGCAGCTCAGCTCGTCCCCGGCGTGCGTGCGGGTGTTGAATGGAGGCGGCGTCTCTCCCCGATCCCGCCGATGCCCTCCCCTTGGCCGGAGGTGACCGGAGCCGGCCGGGCCATCGCCGGCGGCGCTCTGCCTCGCCTCGCTCCTGTCCCCGATCGGGAGGTTGAAGGAGGCGGGAGGAGAGAGAGGGTCCACGCGGGCCCCATCGGTCAGTGGCAGAGGCCGGGCCCCGCCCCGCCACGTTGGATTAAGTGGAGGCGCCCGGCCTGGAGTTCGCCTCCCTGCGTCAAAAGCGTATTCTTCGAAATACGCTTTCTGTTTTATCAGCCAGGGGCCGGTTTGTGAAAATCTTTTTACAGATTGGTCCCCGGTGTTCAAACGTCCATATCTTCGCGATCCTAACCCCGATCGAGGTGATTCCAAAGCCCACATATTCGTTTCGTCGAGACCGTCATGTTGGTATCATTTTCACTATGTGATCACACAGTGAAAATGACCCTTTTGCCCTTGCCCGTAAACAGCCTCTCGGAGAGAGAACTGTTTCCGACAACTCCTTCCGCGACCTTTCCGCACTTCTTACCGGTGGATCCCTCATCCCAGGCAAGCCAGGACACCCATTCCATGAAGCATTTCAATAGCCTTACATATTTGATTGAATTACTTGCATTACTTTGCCATGTGATAATTCATAGTAATTAATTTAAATGCTTAGTTGCTGCCATCTTAAGGATTGTGATAAACCACTATGTTTGCCAAGTGAACTTAGTGGGTTGATCTTGAGTCACCTGTCCAGGCTTATCCGTGCAACCACATTTGCCGGTATGGGACGGCCTTGACTTGGTCTGATCGCGTGCCCTTTCATCGGTACCACCAAAGAGGGAAGGTTATGCGTGTGTGCTACCCTGGCCCGGTAGGCGGCGATAACCTTGTGAGCCCAGTTGAGTTATTTGGATCCAGGTCCCCGTTTGGGACAGTTTGTTTGGCCACGACGGTGGCAGGTGTCATGAGGACACAGGTGTCATGAGGACACAGGGGCCACCCAGGGCAGGCCTCCGGGGGAGGATGAATGCAGGTGGTACGATGAGAGAATCACGGGTCAGGCAGGTTTCGTTGAAGCAACGTTGGTCCACCCGAAGGGGATCGCGAGGCCAGGTGCTTCATGGTGTGGGTAAAGTGCGCAACCTCTGCAGAGTGTCAAATCTATTCGAATAGCTGCGTTCACGGAATTGGACAGCCCGTCCTGACCTCAGTAGGTGGTCAACCGTAACAGTGTTAGTAATGATGGAAGAACTCTTCGTATGATCGGAAGTACTCGATGGCTTATGAGTATTCTGAGGGTTGTGGGACAACCCGTAAAAGAGTAAGTTGATGATCGGTAACAGTAAGTGAATTACTTAAGCATTTAATATGATAATTGCCATGCTATTGTTTGCTGCATTGTTTGGTTGTCGTGAGCTTGCGAGTACATTCAAAGTACTCACCTGGCGTATCATGCCAGTTTGCAGGTCTTGTCAGGTTTGCTTGCTTGTCGTGGATGTCGAGTTTGCGAGCTAGGATGCGCGTTCCAGCCAGAGTCCCTGCGGAGTGGAGTCCATCACCGCAGCCGTTGTTCCGCTGCCGAGAGTTATTTCGCTTCCTCGGATTATCCCGCTGTTAGCATAGAGCTACCCTGGGCAGGCGTAGTATTGTCGTACCGATGTAATCTATGTACCCTTGTATCCTCATTCATGGTAATAAAGCGCTGATTTGTTCTATGCCAACAGTGCCGTATTCTAGAAGACTTCTCTTTGGGCTGGAATACGGGGCGTTCCGGTTTCCTCTGAGCCGGGGTGCCACAAGCGTTGGTATCAGAGCAGGTCTGGCTGTGGGACGCCCTAGACCGCGCGAGCGTTAGTAACCAGTAGTATAGGGTCTAGTTGGTTTGCTGCACTTGTTTGTTGCATTTGTTTGTGCATAGCATGCATGTAGACTAGATATTTTATCACTAACGGTTGATCTGGTGAGTGTAGGTGGCATTGGTTTCGATTCACCACCTGCACCCTCCAGTTGCATTCTGGCTCTTTGGTGTGGTGTCATCTTCGTCCCAGTGGAGTGATGCCAAGGTATCAATAGTATCGATCCCTTGCAGGATTGATGCACCGGTACCACACCAATGTATTCTCATCAGCCACCCCTATTGTCTCAGTGATAGACATGTTTGTATCCCGGATCTTGTCCTTTCATTAGCTGCGTTGGCAACCCTTACTGATCCTGTTTATCAGAAAAGGGCAATGCCCGCAGGCCCTTCTTTTTCATCGCACCCTGCCATCCATCCTCTAGACGAGTACGGTTTTCTTCCGTCCGCTTGATGAGGATGTGGTCGTGACCCCCGTGTTCCGACCCACGATCACCAAGTTCGTCCCCGCCACCGTGTCCGTCCCGATGGAACCGGTGTAAGCCCCTGTTTGGTGTAGCTTTGTTTACACCAACTTCCTTCCACACAATGATTCACTTTCGTGCACACAGCCACAGCATGTTAGACCGTAGTACCGGAGTTCTTGCGAGATTTGTATGCTTAAGTAGGAATGCACATTATTGCTGTGGATAGCTGTAGAATGTGCTATTGCTTGTGTGTTATCTTGATGCTTTGTGTGTTTTTGTTTAGCCTTTCTTTTGCTTCTTTCTTTGGGCCCTTGGTGTTACCTTATTTTCCCCTTATGGAAGTTGCTCAGCGACACTGGACTCAAAGAAATCAGTAAAGGCAGTCCTTTGGAAGCTCAGCTCGGCAATATGGAATCTTCAGCAGACTGCATTATATCGGGCCTGAATATAAATGATATCCTGGCTGGAGTGGTTAACAGCATCAAGTATACATCAGTGCAACCTTCCCAGCAGTAATCATCGAATCAACAAGACGACAGACTGTGTGCCCGATCCACAGTACATCCCGCGTCAAAGGTATGATTTACATACGCGGTTGAGTCTGCTATGAGTACAATTTGAAACCTGCTATGTCCTGGAATCAAGCCAGAATATGCTATGAACTTAGTGTTCAGCAAGAAGGATAGCCGAATACCCTGTTGCATACAACAAGTGACCGACAGCAGGAACATTAAGGGATATATATATATATACACTCAGCCCGTATATGGCAAAAAGGAAAGCTTCAGATGTAAGCAACCCAGTCTTTCTCCATAAGCTATCAGAGAAGCTTACGATGCAAGGTCCCTCTGTCTTCCCTGATACGGCACATGGATATCTTCCAGTGCAAGATACTCAGGCTTCTTCAGTAAGCTGCCGCAAAAGCTTCTGGCCTAAGGTACCGAGTCTTCCTAGCAAGTCTTTAAGAGGGAAAGCTTTTGAGCACAAGCTATGCAATCCTCGTCAGCAAGGTATCGCATCGACATCCGTACAAGCTATTCCGCCAACAATTGGCAGCATATGACCATGCATCCCAAGAATCAGCTCCACGGTAGTTTGGTCAGAAGGCAAAAGTCAGCCAGGACACAAGCCTGCTTCAGGAATCAAGCGCTCAGCCGCATATACTCGATAGATATGGTGGACATGCTGCCAAGGCCATATGAGCCAATCATACAATGATGACAGCCCGGTGAGAATCCGACTATTGCATGAGCTATGTAAGAAGAAGAAGAACGCCAGTTATACACTTCAGTGAGATGACCAACAACCTATGGATAAGCTGTATGGGACACGGATGAACCCTTGCCCATCTTTCGTTGGTGACGACACCACGCCTGTGTTCTGAGCTATTTTCAGCCGTCCGGGGTGGATGCCGACTTTTATTTCTCTTGTCAGCAACTGGCCCGTGTTCTGAGCTGTTTTTCGGCCATCTCGAACAGCTGTTGAATTTCTTTCCGTAAGCAGTGACCCGATGCTCTGAGCTATTTCTCGGCCGTCTTAGGGAACTGCTACTTTCTTCTTATCGACACCGTCTCATGCTCTGAGCTGCTTTTCAGCCGTCTTGAGTCGGGGTTGAGTTACTCCAGTAATGTCCCAGATCTGAGTTGTAAAGACTGTTCTGGTGGCTACTGGTTTATTTGCCGGTTTCATCCAAGGGTTCAGACGGTCGTTACCCTACAGCTGCAACTTGTTAAGTAATATGCCTGCCGGAATATTGTACCTCGCAGCACCCATGGTCATCCGAAGAATCAAGAACACATCAGGCCAAGCTCTTTCAGCTAAGGATCCAGGCAAAGAGAACCATAATGAAGGAGCAAGATTGGCCATACAGGTATGATAATGGTTGCAAGATCCACATGGTACAGATACTCAAAACAGTCTGGTTCGATACCAATCACCGTGGGTACACACCCACGGGGTCTATTCCATTTGCAAGGACCCCAGATCGAGTCAACCCGCTCAGCCAGCTATACATTCTCAAAATCGTCAGAGGGGATATTCAAGCCTGTCAGATGTAACGATCAGAAAGATGATAACTACCTCAAAGCATGTGTCCCCATCTATGGAAATCAGTCAAAAGATAACCTGCTGGGGACAAGATCTTCCTGTTAGGACCCCCGTCAGTCAAGTCTGCAGATAATGCCGTTATAAGGTCGTACCCTTTACGCTGGTCACAACAGGCTACAACCAAGTCATTGGTACAGATGTGATGCTAAGGGTAGTGAACCTAACCAAGATGTTTCCGTAACCCCTGCAAGGAGTCCGATTCCGCCAGGAGAACGGTATGATTCACAGCACCAGTTGAGTCTGGAGGGCACACAGCCATTTGAAGCCACCCAATGCAAAAGTAAAAGATTTCGTGTCCACCTAGAGAATCTGTTCACAACTCAATGGGCGGTCGTCCGTATTGACTTCAACACAACACGTCCATGAGGAACAACTCCCGGACTTGCGAGAAGGATAGGTATTTCAGACAGGATAAGCCATTGCATCCAGATAAGTCAGCAGACATAAAAGGATTAAAGTCAGAGTAATATATATGAGGTAAGATCTGTCAGAATAAGAATCCAGTGAAATGAACCACACCAAAGCCAGGCAGTGAGTCAGATAAAATTCAGCAGGAGCATTGTACAAAGGCAAAAAGGAAGCCCGAGTTGGAAACGGTTTCCTCAAGTAGGAATATCCATGTTTGATCCCTGAGCAACCAAATCTCGAGGACGAGATTTCTTTAAGGGGGGTAGGTTTGTAACACCCTAGATTTTGCCCATTTTCTTTTTCCTTTGATTTTGGTCTGGTTTTGATTTTCTGTGGCTTGGTAGTCTTGGAACCTGAAGGGATCACCATTGATTCCTCTTCCCTAGTGGCTTGCCAACTTCTAAACCATCCCAAGACCTTGTCATTTCCATCTTGAACCCAATCCCAATATTCTTTTCTTGGGAATATTCCTTTTTCTATTAAAGGAATAACCCTGTCTACCTTGGGTTGTGAAGCAACCCACATGCCTATCATTCCAAAAATTCCCAAATAATTCTCATAAATTCTTTGGATCATATCTTCTTTAGATATGTCAAAATCCTTCCTTGCCATGTTCAAAAATAATTCACCAATATTCCTTGTCTGATTCTGCCCTAGCTGTCAAGTTGTGAAGCAAGTACCCTTTATATTTGCTTTCTTGCTCTCAAACTTTTTGGGAACTCACTCCTATCCATATCATTGCCACATGACAAAATTCAACTCACTTTGGCTAGTAAATATTTCTTGGCAAATTTCCAAAGTTTCTGATCCAGAGGAAGCTTTGTGAAGCAAGTGATAGCTAAGAGTATGAAAATGAGTTGAACTTTTGCCATGACCTCAATATGCTCAAATAATGACTCTCCACAAAATTTGAGCATCATCCCATCTTCTATGTGACCACAACATCAAATCTTTGTTTCTGGTCATTATTTTGGATTGTGAAGCAACTATATTTTATGTTGCTCCATAATATCTGAAATTTTACCACGACATTCTCCCACCTGTATAACCCCTCTCCACCAAATTTGGGATCATTTCATTCACCCAATAATTCCCTAGAATGTTTCCAAGATTCTGTTCAGTAGGATGTTGTGTGAAGGAAGTACCATTTTGGTTTATTCAAATGGCATGAAACTTATACAGCATCTTCATATGCTTAAATAACTCATCTCCTCAAAATTGCAGCTCCATCCAAGTAAGTATGTGAGTGCCACATCCAGATTTGCTTTCTGGACCAGATTGGCCAGTTGCAAAACAACTATGTTAAATCTTGATTCCTTTCTTCTCAAACTTCCAAGGATTTTAGTCCTTCCTACCCTAAACCTCCCAGACATCTTATTTGGTTCCTATCACCTTCCTGTGGATCACAGTAATGTGGCCAAGTTTGCTACAGCAAACTTGCAGTGACCTTTGCCATCACACCAGTTATCCATTTGCTGATCTCTCACTTCCAAGCTGCCTTGGGGAGCAAGGACTACACCCCAGACAAGGTGTGCCAGCCTCTCTTGTCCCCTCCAAGCCAGTGCACACGGTGACCATGCGTTTGGCATGCTGTGCGCGCGCTCTGGCAGTTGGGACCCTCGGTCTCGTTCGTTTCCTCGCTCCCTCGACATCTAGCCATGTCCAGCAGCTTCCCCTTGTCGTCTCCTTCCTCCTGGACCCCTCTCCCCCTCCAGCGTCTTCCTCGCCGCGCCGCGACGAGCTCCGCCCCTGTTCTGCCCGTGACCTCCATTGTCGTCTTTCCCCTCGAGCTCTCCCGAGCCTCCCTGACCTTCCCCGAGACGCCTCCAATCCTCTGAGAAGCTCCTCGACGCCGCTTGCAGCCAGCCACGACCTCGCCTCGCTCCAGTGCCCGGCTAGGATTGCCACGGTGGTGTCCTTATCCGTCGCCCTCGGCCGGCTATAAAAGCCACGGCCGAGCCCCTCCCCGGGCATCCCCGAGCTTCTCCTCCCCCTCCTCTCTCCCCTAGATCCCTCGCCCGGCCATTTCCCTCTCTGGAGCTCCCCAATCGCCGCCATGGCCGCCGGCAAACCCCTCTCAAATTCACCCGAGGCCGAGCCCCCCCTCCACCTCCTTCCACCACCATAAGTAGCCCTCTCGCCGGCGAACCTTCCCCACCCTTTAGCTTGCCGTCGGAGCCCCTGTGGCCACCGCCCCCTAAGCCGGCCGCCGCCTCCCTTTGCTCTCTGTTAATCTCGAGCCGCGGCAGCTCAGCTCGTCCCCGGCGTGCGTGCGGCAGCTGAATGGAGGCGGCGTCTCTCCCCGATCCCGCCGATGCCCTCCCCTTGGCCGGAGGTGACCGGAGCCGGCCGGGCCATCGCCGGCGGCGCTCTGCCTCGCCTCGCTCCTGTCCCCGATCGGGAGGTTGAAGGAGGCGGGAGGAGAGAGAGGGTCCACGCGGGCCCCATCGGTCAACGGCAGACGCCGGGCCCCACCCCGCCATGTTGGATTAAGTGGAGGCGCCCGGCCTGGAGTTCGCCTCCCTGCTTCAAAAGCGTATTCTTCTAAATACGCTTTCTGTTTTATCAGCCAGGGGCCGGTTTGTGAAAAACTTTTTACAGATTGGTCCCCGGTGTTCAAACGTCCATATCTTCGCGATCCTAACCCCGATCGAGGTGATTCCAAAGCCCTCATCTTCGTTTCGTCGAGCCCGTCATGTTGGTATCATTTTCACTATGTGATCACACAGTGAAAATGACCCTTTTGCCCTTGCCCGTAAACAGCCTCTCCGAGAGAGAACTATTTCCGACAACTTCTTCCGCGACCTTTCCGCACTTCTTCCCGGTGGATCCGTCATCCTAGGCAAGCCAGGACACCCATTCCATGAAGCATTTCAATAGCCTTACATATTTGATTGAATTACTTGCATTACTTTGCCATGTGATAATTCATAGTAATTAATTTAAATGCTTAGTTGCTGCCATCTTAAGGATTGTGATAAACCACTATGTTTGCCAAGTGAACTTAGTGGGTTGATCTTGAGTCACCTGTCCGGGCTTATCCGTGCAACCACATTTGCCGGTATGGGACGGCCTTGACTTGGTCTGATCGCGTGCCCTTTCATCGGTACCACCAAAGAGGGAAGGTTATGCGCGTGTGCTACCCTGGCCCGGTAGGCGGCGATAACCTTGTGAGCCTAGTTGAGTTATTTGGATCGAGGTCCCCGTTTGGGACAGTTTGTTTGGCCACGACGGTGGCAGGTGTCATGAGGACACAGGTGTCATGAGGACACAGGGGCCACCCAGGGCAGGCCTCCGGGGGAGGATGAATGCCGGTGGTACGATGAGAGAATCACGGGTCAGGCAGGTTTCGTTGAAGCAACGCTGGTCCACCCGAAGGGGATAGCGAGGCCTGGTGCTTCATGGTGTGGGTAAAGTGCGCAACCTCTGCAGAGTGTCAAATCTATTCGAATAGCCGCATCCACGGAATTGGACAGCCCGTCCAGACCTCAGTAGGTGGTCAACCGTAACAGTGTTAGTAATGATGGAAGAACTCTTCGTATGATCGGAAGTACTCGATGGCTTATGAGTATTCCGAGGGTTGTGGGACAACCCGTAAAAGAGTAAGTTGATGATCGGTAATAGTAAGTAAACTACTTAAGCATTTAATATGATAATTGCCATGCTATTGTTTGCTGCATTGTTTGGTTGTCGTGAGCTTGCGAGTACATTCAAAGTACTCACCTGGCGTATCATGCCAGTTTGCAGGTCTTGTCAGGTTTGCTTGCTTGTCGTGGATGTCGAGTTTGCGAGCTAGGATGCGCGTTCCAGCCAGAGTCCCTGCAGAGTGGAGTCCATCACCGCAGCCGTTGTTCCGCTGCCGAGAGTTATTTCGCTTCCTCGGATTATCCCGCTGTTAGCATAGAGCTACCCTGGGCAGGCGTAGTATTGCCGTACTGATGTAATCTATGTACCCTTGTATCCTCATTCATGGTAATAAAGCGCTGATTTGTTCTATGCCAACAGTGCCGTATTCTAGAAGACTTCTCTCTGGGCTGGAATACGGGGCGTTCCGGTTTCCTCTGAGCCGGGGTGCCACAGTTTAACTCGAGTGTTCCGCATGTGCAAAACTGGCTTGCACCCGTTGTATGCAAACGCAGAGTCTATCACACCCGATCATCACGTGGTGCTTCGAAACGACGAACTTTCGCAACGGTGCACACTCGGGGAGAACACAATTTTATCTTGAAATTTTAGTGAGGGGTCACCTTATAATGCTACCGTCGTCCTAAGCAAAATAAGATGCATAAAAGGATTAACATCACATGCAAATCATAAGTGACATGATATGGCCATGATCTTGTGCTTCTGATCTCCATCTCCAAAGAACCGGCATGATCTCCATCGTCACCGGCATGACACCATGATCTCCATCATCTTGATCTCCATCAACGTGTCTCCATGAGGTTGTTGCGCCAACTATTACTTCTACAACTATTGCTAACTCAAAGCGATAAAGTAAAGCAAACGAAGGCGAAAATAATTAAAGACAAGCCTATGGCTCCTGCCGGTTGCCGTACTCATCGACATGCAAGTCGTGATAATCTATGCAAAACATGATCATCTCATACATCACATATATCACATCATGTGTTTGGCCATATCATATCACAACATACCCTGCAAAAACAAGTTAGACGTCCTCTAATTGTTGTTGCATGTTTTACCTGGCTGCTATGGGTATCTAGCAAGAACGATTCTTACCTACACAAAACCACAACGGTGATATTCAAGTTGCTATTTAACCTTCTACAAGGACCGCCTCTGTCGAATCCGATTCAACTAAAGTGGGAGAGACAGACACCCGCCAGCCATCTTTATGCAACAAGTGCATGTCAGTCGATGGAACCGGTCTCTCGTACGTGGACGAGTAAGGTTGGTCCAGGCTGCTTCATCCCACAATACCGCCGAATCAAAATAAGACTAAGGAAGTAAGCAATCTGAACATCAATGCCCACAAACTCTTTTGTGTTCTACTCGTGCATGTTATCTACGCATAGACCTAGCTCATGATGCCACTGTTGGGGAATGTTGCATGGGAAACAAAAAATTTCCTACGAACACCCAAGATCTATCTATGGAGATCAACAGCTACGAGAGGGAGAGTGGATCTAAATACCCTTGTAGATCGCTAAGCGGGAAGCATTAAAAAATGCGGTTGATGTAGTCGAACGTCTTCGCGATCGAAATCGCAATCCGTCCCGCGATCCAACCACGATTCGTCCTGATCTAGGGCCGAACGGACGGCACCTCCGCGTTCAGCACACGTACAGCTTAATGATGTCTCTGCCTCCTTGATCCAGCGAGCGAGGACGGAGTAGTAGATGAGTTCTCCGACAACACGACGGCATGGTGGTGGTGGTGGTGGTGCTATCCCAGCAGGGCTACGCCTAGCGCTACCGAAACCGCGAACGGAGGAGAAAACGATCTAGGGAGAGAGAGGGGCGCCAAGGGCTTCATGTGTCCTCTTGGGGTGCCCCCTCCCCTCTATATATAGGTGGAGGGGCGTGGAGATCAGCCCCTCCAAGCCCTAGGGCGCAGCGAAGGGGGAGGAGTTGGACTCCTAGTCCAATTCCCTCCCTTTCCAAAAACAGGTGGACATTCCACCTCTCCCAAGCCACATGGGCCTTGGGGGACTTGTGCGCCTGGCCCAATAAGGCCAGGGAGCCTCCCCTCAGCCCATGCAAACCCTTGGGACGTGGTGGAACCCTTGGTGGACTTCCGGACTCCTCCGGAAGTTTTTGGAACCTTCTAGAAGCTTCACGGTACAATACCGGAAAACCCCGAAACTTTTTCGGTAGCCAAAATATGACTTCCCATATATAAATCTTTACCTCCGGACCATTCCGGAACTCCTTGTGATGTTCGGGATCTCATCCGGGACTCCAAACAACCTTCGGTCACCAACATACATAACTCAATAATACCGAAACGTCACCGAACGTTAAGTGTGCAGACCCTGCGGGTTCGAGAACTATGTAGACATGACCGAGACACCTCTACGGTCAATAACCAATAGCGGGACCTGGATGCCCATATCGGTTCCTACATATTCTACGAAGATCTTTATCGGTTGAACCTCTATGTCAAGGATTCAGTTAATCCCGTATTTTGTTCCCTTTGTTTATCGGTATGTTACTTGCCCGAGATCCGATCGTCGGTATCTCCATACCTAGTTCAATCTCATTACCGGCAAGTCTCTTTACTCGTTCCGTAATACAAGATCCCGTGGCTAACTCTTTAGTCACTTTGCTTGCAAGGCTCATTGTGATGTTGTATTACCGAGTGGGCCCTGAGATACCTCTCCGTCACACGGAGTAACAAATCCCAGTCTTGATCCATGTCAACTCAACAGACACCCTCGGAGATACCTGTAGAGCATCTTTATAGTCACCCAGTTATGTTGTGACGTTTGATACACACAAGGTATTCCTCCGATGTCAGTGAGTTACATGATCTCATGGTCATAGGAACACATACTTGACATGCAGAAAACAATAGCAATAAACTGACATGATCATATGCTACGTTCATAGTTTGGGTCTTGTCCATCACATCATTCTCCTAATGATGTGATCCCGTTATCAAATGAAAACTCATGTCTATGGCCAAGAAACTTTGACCATCTTTGATCAACGAGCTAGTCCGGTAGAGGCTCACTAGGGACATAGTGTTGTATATGTATCCACACATGTATCTGAGTTTCCGATCAATACAATTCTAGCATGGATAATAAACGATTATCATGAACAAGGAAATATGATAATAACTAATTTATTATTTCCTCTAGGGCATATTTCCAACAAGTCAGCCATCAAGAGGTGCTTGTTTCATATCGGAGTAGGGGATGTGTCCAAATAACATCTTGACCAGCACGAGTCCTGCATCAAGAATCAGTTGTCCTACCGAAGGCCCTATCTGTCTCGCGGGGTTGCCCCGATAATTAATATAATAGTATCAGACAAAAGCATTGGGTATTTAATGACTACACCTCATGAATCCCCAAGGATATGATCCATGTTACCCTAGTAAACCTTACTGTCACCGATGTTCGGTATAAAACTTCACGGTCCCCTTGCTCCTATCCTCACCAGTGCTCGATTTCCATGATCCTGGGTACCTGCATGGATGAAGATTACAGACAAGACAAGAGACACTTCACGAAACAATTTTATTTCACACATACGAGATGTTGTGTCAAAGACTTCCATTGACCCCCTCAACAAATACCTAGGGTTGCAAGGCTCATGCCTCACCCCATACCTTACAGAACTACTCACACATGGAGATCAGATCGCGAGAAAAAACATTGAAGAAAACATCTTGGGATTGATTGATTGCAATATGTCTTACACTGGATGCCTTGTGCGATGCACGATTACAAGTATGAACTAGACGAGAGAGCACTATGGTGGTGGAGATGGCTATGGAGATGAAAATGGTGGCGGCTAGGGTTTGTGGATGAAGAAGATGATGAATAGGTTCTGGTTGTGCTTGACGCTGTTCTGTTGACATTTCAACAGGGTCCCCTTTATAAAAGTTGTTCAGGTGGACGACCTGCCTTGGTTTCCACACCAAATGACCTCACATGCGAGTGCGTGCGATCGCATGGAACGCCGTCGTTGACTCTGGTTGCCTTCTGGCGCCTCCTGGTGACTGATTCTTCCTTCATTTTCCTTCCTTTCCATTCTCCCACGTGATTTCTTTCCTTTTTAGCTCATTTCCTGTGAAAAACATTAAAGAGAGGATTTGTGGAATCCTTTGCATTCATTAGTCATTAGTGGCAATATCAGAGTGAATATCTCTCTTTTAATGAAATATCTCAGTTTAAACAAGGTTGAAATGAGTGTGAAAATACCACTCATCAACTCCCCAAGCTTAAAATTGATCGTCCTCGAGCAACATAACGAGAAATTCGAAGCATAAGGAACTCAATTGTTTAAACCGAAAATAACGAGAAGGTTTTGGTTCACTTACGATCGGTATGCCTAGATAGCCCTCCGCTTCTTGACCTGAAAACTTAGCATAGATATAGCGGTGGCATGGTTATAGGGCAAGTGTAGTGAAGCAAAGATAATCAACATAAAGTTTCTGTTCTACTAGATAAAACAACTTTGCAATACTTCATTTCATTTAATCTAGACAACACTTGCTTGCCGGGAATGCACGGAAGTGTTTCTTTAGATGGAGCCATAAAAACATAAGTTAGGGAGTAGAAAGCATGTAGTAAAATATGGTGCTCATGAGCACACCCACAATTGTCTCCTCCTCTAGGCGCTTAAACACTTTGTTTCAATCATTGTTTTGCTAGAACTTTGATTGTCACGTGAAGGGGATCATGCCAAATAAGTGACCATGCAAAGGTTTTCGTTGTGGCTTAATGTTTGGGAACTATGGACCTTTAGCAATAATGTCTCTTTCGAGCTCTTTTGACCGGTCCCTTTTATTTACCACATACACACCCACTCAAGAGAAAACCAAATAATATTCGTTTGTAGTGTCGCCACTACGTATGGTAACAAACTCATAGCCGAAATCCGAGTTGTCGCTCTTGGTGGATCATTCATTGGCTAGCGGAGTCCTCAACATAACATCAAGAAGGGTCACGAAGCCACATTAACACAGTAAATGCGTATATAGTAGCAAAGGCCATGGGACCTGCCGGAGGCTCTAACACCATGTTGAGAGATACAACACATATTTTTGGCATAATCTCAACCACCTTTCAACTAAGTTCCTCTAGACAATTTCATTCACAAGTGCTATCAAGTCTATTAAAATTAACAACATGGGGTTGAGCATGATAGACATCACTTCCACTACAATTACTCAACTCCAAAGTCTTGAGAGACTTTCTCTTGTGCAAAGTTATACTTGGTTAATATCATTTCATTTAAAAACTGTCCCACGACAAGTCTTAGTTGTCTAAACTAAAGAAAACAAAGGCTACAAAATTATTTCATCTACTAGAGCAAAACCTTTGTATCAACTATCAAGACTTACTCCCATATGCACATATCACACATACAACTACTACATCTACTCTAAGTATCCAAGTACAAAAGACGGGGGTCGTAGGACATACCTTCATGGTTGCAAATTTACACACTTCTCTTCCTTACTCTTGCATTCCTCATTGTCTGGCATGTATCAACTCCTCTAAAATAGAATGCAAATGAACTCCAAGGAACTAAATTAAGAACAAGAGCAGAGCAAAGCAAAGCAAAACTTATTCTATTTTTTGGGGTTTTGGGTTTTTGAAAACTAACTTGCAACCGAACAGTTGCAAAGGCAAAATAAAAATAAAAAGCAAAAACAAATAAAAAGCAAAGTGTTGAAACAAACCAACATGAGTGTTTTGAAGCTCCTCGATCTTAAGTACAACCTCATTACAGTTTATTAAAATACCGCCACATCTTGAAGTAGAAGTGGTGATAACCTCCCCCAGGATTAGGCTTTTGCAAGCCCAAACCGGTGAGATCATTGTGGCTGTTGGTCAGGAGCCCACTCCTGCCTCCAGTCGGAGAAGTTCATGTTCATGTAGGCGGACGTGCCTCTCAGGGACGATACAAGGTTGCTCATATCATGGATAGAGCTTGGAGGTTGTTGAGGTCCACGTAAGTGGTGTAGTCTTGTTGGGGCTGCTCCCCCTCTTCGTTGGTGGCGAATTCTTCTTCATCTACTTGTTCTGGTTCTGGCCCTTCTTGGTTAAAAGCTGCATCTCCTGCATGTGCAACATAATGCAATTGTCCATTCTCGATGGAGAAACGATTAGGCATAGGTGTGGGTAACAAGTATGCCACTCCAGGAATTTTGATGCAATGAAGGCCATTACGAACTACTACCATACCAGCGCTAGTAAGAACACGAATGTTAACAAGAGTGTTACCGACAATGGGGCGGAGATGATTGTAGTTGAGACCAAGGGAGTTGGCTAACATGGCGATCACTCTTCCACACACGATATCTCCTTCTGCATGGTTTGCTTGAAGCGCGAGGTGTAGCAAAAGTATTGCCCGTAAGTTGGGTGATAACCGATGTCCAGGTTTGTTGATTTCCCGAGAACTAGCATGTTCTCATCATTCACCTTAGAAACTTCTCCTCGTGCCTGCAACGAGTTAGTGATAACATAGTAGAAATAACGTATAGCAGGACTTCCAATGCAACTGGCTCTTTGCCTAGAGCCATGATGACTCATCTGGTAAAGGATTGCCTTGGGTGCGGGTCAATGAAATCATAAACATATCTAGTATCATCATCATTGTTGGGGAAGCCAAAGTAATTACACCACTCAACAAAAGTGATGCCAAAGTCTTGGTCAAGGAGACAAAAAGTGATCCTCTTCTCCTCATATGCATTTGGAATTAAATCAACATTGTGCGAGAGAGTACTAAGAAACTCAAGCGTCAATCATTCATAAGTCCCACATCCCTGATAAAAAAAATGATGCAACCCGGCATTATGACAAAGGAAATTAAATCATGGGTGATACCTAGCTTGGCGAGTGTATTTGCACAAGCCCATTTGGTTGCTTTGATCTTCCTTGTGGTGAGCTTTTGTAACTTCTTCCTGGCTCCACGGTCGGTGAAGATGATCCCCTGCGTGAAAACTTGTTGCGGTCGTGCGGTGGATGAACTCGAACCACCGCGTACACGAGAATACCTTCGTGTAAACATCTATAAAACAATTTTTTTAGTCCAATACAATTAAACAATAATGGTCCTACGGTACTCACAACATCATACTCCTCTAAAAACATCAACAAATCCATGCCAAACTCAAGTTTGAATCAAAAATATGCATATCCTAGACATGGCAATGCTAGGCATGTAGAACGTGGATTTGTGAAAAATAACTTGGGGATCGGAGGAGAAACGTACCATAGATCGATCACACTGAAGGATTCGAACTGAAAACGAACGAGTAGAGAGATCGGGTGAAGTTTTGCTGGGGTATGGAGGAAGAAGAAGAAGAAAAGAGAGAGATGGGGCTGAAATACCTCCTTCCTCGGGCTTATTGGAGCCGCCGGAGTGCGAAATGATCGCTCATACGGGCGTGAGCACACGTATGGAACTCCGTCTTCAACCCGGTTTAACTCACCTTTGCGTGCGCGTGGATAAAACGACCGTTGAAACGGACACCAGCGTCCGTTTTGAACACCGTCGTTCGTTCTGTTCTTTTTGTTGACCTGGTGAAAGAACATGTGCTGCCCCCATGTTTGGTTTTGGTATTTGATGACAATCTCTATGGACTAATGGTTGCATTGGGTTATATTTGAAGGGTTTGTCCATAGGCATTGCTTGAAGACCATTTGTTGGTTTCAAGATTATTAGAAGAAGAATGTGTGTTGACCAAGGTGCTATTCAAGGATTTATCCAAAGATTGGTCATGTGAGTGTTGAGCCTATTGCAAGCATGTCTTGAAGAAGAAGTTTGTGTGAACATTCATGTTTACCTTCAAGACATCATCCTAATGAAGAGAGTTGGAAAGATTCAAGGTTGATCAAGACTACATATGAAGAGTGATTCAAGTTGATCAACACACAAAGCATAGAAGATGTACCAAGCGAGATCAAGTGATCGCATGGTATGGTAAGCATTGTCCATTACGCTTTGTGTACTAACCCGTGTTCTATGCGAGAGTTCTTTGTGGGGTTAGGTTTGTTTCCATGGGCGTGCATCAAAAGGAAGATATCACACAACCCATGGAGGATGACATCAAGTGGTGATCGTCATCAAGATTGCAGTGTGCAAGTTCAAGTGGAGCATCACGAAGAGATCACATGCTTGATGCTTGCCGTCCATTGTGGTGACAAGGGACTTGTGAAGATGTGCCGAAGAGTGGCTCACCCATAGTAGAGTATGGGGGAGCAATCAACTAGTCTTCATCGAGCCGGCGCAATCAAGAAAGGTGGTCCAACTTGAGGAGGTCAAGATCGTCATCATCTAGCTCAAGTGGACTATGCGCAAGGCAAAGGTTTGCCCTTGATAGGTTTTCTATTTTACCGGTCTCATGGTAGTAGTTGGGAGACCGGGTTATAGGATCGATAGCCGTACTATCAAGGGGGGCTCTCAAGTGAGTAGCTTTATCGTATCTTCGTAGAGAGCTCAAACCATTGCATCCTTGCATCATCTTTCTTGGTTCGTGTTTGGTGTTTCTCTTTGTGAGTCTTTGAGCTTTTGGTCATCTTCATGACAAGCTCGAGTTCATCGAAAACGGAGTTCATATATGCATCTTCTATGATGTTTTCGATGTTGGAGTTTATGCCGGTTCTTCATTCATAGAGGTTTCTCTTCTCTATATCTTAGGCATTTCTCCCCTGCCACTTCTTATTATAACCAGTCGCTGTTTGGATAGTACTCGTTGTCTTCTATCCAACAAGCTTGAGTTTGCTCAATTCGGAGCTCATATGTAGAAGTTGTGGCAGTTCTGGTTTTCCTGTATCTGTCTGTTCTGCTTGGGCACTTTTGCAGCACCCAAGCGGTAGTACTGCTCGGTACCACGGTAGTACCGCTTATGCGGTAGTACCGCTGTGGTCTACCGCCGCGTGTACCGCTTGGGGGTATTTCTTCTGGTATCGTTTTCTGTTAAACGGTAGTAGTACGGTAGTACCGCTCAGGGCGGTAGTACCGCTCTGCTGGGCGGTAGTACCGCTTGGTGCGGTACTTCCGCCCTCCACTACCGCTGCTACTACCGCTTGTTTTTCGCAGAGTGTGCAAGCTTCTGTTGCTCTTTTCGCTTTAGCGGTAGTACCGCTTGGTTGGAACGGTAGTACCGCTAAGTGCGGCACTACCGCTCCAGTTCCGTGTTCTCGCCTGCTGTTTTTTGAATTACTACCGCCCGAGCGGTAGTACCGCTCTGTGCGGGCTGAGACAGGTAACGGTTGGATTTGGGGGCTCCTTTAAAAGGGGGTCTTCTTCCCCCTTGCCCCCAACGGTTCTTTTATCCCCTTGCAGCTCTCTCTCCTCCATTGTTGACCTTCTAGAGCTTTGCTATCTCTCCATCCCTCCAATGATTCTTGCTCCTTCTTGAGGGAATAGGGAGAGGAGATCTAGATCCATCTTTCCACCAATCACTTTCTCCTCTATGTGAGGGAAAGCTTGTGGATCTAGATCTTGGAGTTCTTGGTGTTCTCCTTGTTCTTCCTCTCACTTTCCTCCATAGCTTTTGTTGCTTTGGTGGGATTTGAGGGAGAGGGACTTGAGCACTTCGTGTGTTCTTGCCATTGCATTAGTTGCATCGGTTTGAGTTCTCCACGGTGATACGTGGAAGTTAGTAGTTGAGAAGCTTATTACTCTTGGGTGTTTGAGCACCCTAGAGCTTGTTCCTCTTGGGTGCCTTGGCGCCCTAGACGGCTTGGTGGTGCCTCGGAGCTCAATCATTGTGGTGTAAAGCTCCGGGCAAGCGTCGGGGTCTCCAATTAGGTTGTGGATATCGCCCCGAGCAATTTGACGGGTACCGGTGACCGCCCCCAAGGGTTGCCACCGCGGAAGCCATAGTCCATTGTGGTGAAGCTTCGTGGTGTTGTTGGGAGCCTCCAATTTAGTTGTGGAGTTTTCCCCAACCTTGTTTGTACGGGTTCGGTGACCGCCCTCAAGGGTCCCTTAGTGGAATCACGGCACCTTGCATTGTGCGAGGGCGTGAGGAGAATACGGTGGCCCTAGTGGCATTGTTGGGGAGCATTGTGCCTCCACACCGCTCTAACGGAGATTAGCATCCGCAAGGGTGTGAACTTCGGGATACATCGTCGTCTCTGCGTGCCTCGGTTATCTCTTACCCGAGCCCTTTACTTATGCACTTTACTTTGTGATAGCCATATTGTTTCTTAGTTGTTTATCTTGCTTAGCATAAGTTGTTGGTGCACATAGGTGAGCCTAGTCGATTTAGGTTTTGTGCTTGTCAAATTAAACGCTAGTTTTATTCCGCATTTGTTCAAGCCTAAACCGTAATTATTTTAAAGCGCCTATTCACCCCCCCTCTAGGCGACATCCACGATCTTTCACCTGGTCAAAGATGTCAAACGACCGCTCGAACGAGCGCGTGCGCCCGTTTGGAACGCCGTCGGACGCTTTGTTGCCTCTTGGTTGTTTTGCGTTCGAACCTCCTTCAGGTCAAACAACCACCCATACGACCGCTACGTTCGCATTATAGGTCGTCTTTTGGTCTGTTTCTTTCAAAACTTCTCTTTTTCTTTGTTTTCTTGCGGTGTTAGTTCCATAGCAATACATAGATATATTTCCAGGCATTCAAACATCATATAATTCATCTTGCACAAGGCTAGGACTTCAATAGAACAACTCTTCCAAACTCACTTCTTCATATGAAACTTGAATCACACTTTTATTGAAACAAAAAAAATCACTTGTCTACTTTATTCGCATGGGTTGCCTCCCACGAAGCACTTGTTTTCAGTCGGATAGCTCGACCGTAGTGGTGATCAAGGAGGTGCTAGAACACCGAGACTATAGCTTCTGACATTCAAAGTGATGCCACCTCCTGTGTGGGTCTTCAATTTCTTTTTCTTGAGGAAATGCCTTACAAAGGAATCTTTAGCTGGTAAATCAAAACGAACATTCCCGTCAAACATATTTATCACAACGTTCATAGTCCTTAGAAAAGGTCTACCGAGAATTATAGGAGTAAATGGATCCTCGGTAATATCTACTATAACAAGATCAATCATGACAGGGCAATCATTAATTTGAACAATAACTCCGTGCTTAATGCCTACTGCCTGATTAAAAGTAGAGTTAGCCATATTCAATATAATCTCAGTATTTGCATAAGGACCAAGATTGAGACTATCATAAACAGATTGGGGATAGCGGAAACACTTGCCCCTAGATCACATAAAGCACTGAATTTAATAAATCCTATATCAATCTCTATAGTAGGTTCAAAAGCATCCTCTTGCTTAGCTGGTAACTTACTGAATAACTTTTACCTTTCATCATCAAGTTCATGTACCTTGGCTGCAACTTGTTCAACAAAGACATTATATGCCTCATCATTAGTTACCTCCGGTAGTGGATACTTCATTGATATCATCTTGACAAAATCTGCAATGATGTAGTTGTACTCTAGCACATGGCTTGTGTCAAACACCTCAGCTTTCTCTTTGTTCCTTCTTACAATTTTAACTTCTTCAACCGGGTTAGGTTCCGGTTTACCTGCAGACTTGGCCAAAATCAAGGTTTGGCTCTTTGCTATCTTAGCCACTTGTGCTTCCATATTCTTGGACCTGGTTTCAAGTATCTGCACATTATTTGTTAGTCCAACAACCTTATCGGTCAACTGACCAAGTAAGTTATCATGACTCTTCAAAATATTCTTGAAGTTTTCATTCTGCTAAGTCTGGCTAGCAATAAAACTTTTAAGAGTTTCTTCAAGAGTATTTCTATTGCTACTATTATCTCCATTAAAATTATTGGATGCTCCTCCATTACTAGGATAAGGAAGTTTAGGAGCATAGCCACTATTTTTCCAATTAGGATTACAACTATTACGAGCAATAAAATTTACATCACTAATGGCATCGACATTTACCTCTTCTTTACCTTTCATCAAGGAGATAAGTTTTTTAAGCTTGGTTGTCAACTCTGAGTTATTTTGTTTTATAGTATTCACCTTCTTGGTGGTGGTTCTCTCAACATGCCATTGGGCATGGTTCTCTTACATATCATCTAGTATCTCTTCTCCTCGAGCCGGACCGGGTTTCGGGTCGGGCCTAGGCCCGACTTGCAAAGTCTAGGCCTGAGTCTGGCCCGGCCGAAAAATACGAATATGTAGGCCCGAGCCCGACTAGAAGGGACTAAAAAGATCAATTTCGGAACGGCCTCCGTGTAAACTGCCTGATTTTTCAAGTCCGGGCCCGGCCCAAACTACAGAAAGAGTCAAAATTCCAGACCCGAGCCCGACCCAAAATACAAAACGGGCCAAACTTTCAAACCCGAGTCCGGTCCAAACACAAAGCCCGAACAGACCCGATCTTGGTTTTTCAGGCCGGTCGTCCGGCCGGGCTGTCCATGCCTAAGTTTAGATAGCGCCACCCCATCGTTGATCAGCCGTCGCGCGCCAGCCGCTGAGGAAGGAGCGAAGGGGAAGAAAGGTCCCGTCACCGGCCCGGCGGCGCCTCTGGGTAGCAGCGGGTAGGTGAGGAATTCCTGCCACCCCAACTAATCTCGTACCCGTGGTGACACCATGAGCGTCCATTTCTGTTTATTAAGCTGTCACGGTTAACGCACAAATAGCCCTGCGTTATTAAACCCCCGGAAGCGACATAAACCTGCACGATTCATTATGCAAGGAAAAGTTCAAAAAAAGTAATGCAAAGAAGCCAACCGAACGCCGCCGCGTGCGTGCGTCGGAGACCCGGAGACCCAACCGTCTTCCTCCCCACGCATTAATAAACCCTCGTCTTAAATCCCCCCTCCCAACCGTCTTCCTCCCCAGCTCGGACGACGGTATCCATCCCGGAACGGAAAGCAGCAATCCTGCTTTCCACCTATAAAATCTGCCCCTCCCCAACCCCCAATCCCACAACAGCATACCAAATCCCCAAGACCAAAAAAGGCCCCAGCAACTCGAGCGCGTCGACTCCTTCCAGAGTTGAATCTGAGTTTACTTCGCGAGATTTGATTCAACCAGTCGAGATGGCGCAGGCGATCGAGGCTCAGAGGGAGGGCGCGGAGGTGTACCACGGCGCGGCGCTGTGCGCCGAGAAGGCGGTGGAGCTGCTGGCCGAGACCAACATGCCGCTGGGCCTGCTGCCGCTGGCGGACATCGAGGAGGTGGGCTACAACCGCGCCACCGGCTTCGTCTGGCTTCGCCAGAAGAAGGCGCTCACGCACACCTTCAAGCAGATCGGGCGGCAGGTCTCGTACGCGACCGAGGTGACGGCCTTCGTCGAGGACCGCAAGATGAAGCGCATGACCGGCGTCAAGAGCAAGGAGCTCCTCATCTGGATCACCCTCTGCGACATGTTCATCGAGAAGGACGACCCCTCCAAGATCACCTTCAAGACGCCCACCGGGCTGGGGAGGACCTTCCCCGTCTCCGCCTTCGAGAAGCAGGACGACGGCAAGGCCAAGGCCGCAGCAGCCGGCGGCAAGGAGGCCGTCGTGGCCAAGTAGGTTCGGACGCCGGCATACTCTACAAAGTTTGGATCAAGAGTTCTCGAGTCCAATGTTAACTACCACTATGATTACTGTCTTGCTATGATATGTTTTAATAAACTTTGAGTACTATGTAAGGTTGCAATACTCTGCTCCGGTGTTTTGCCGAGGGTTGTATCATTCATATGATGTTTATATAGTCTACTGCTAATATATCTGCTGTTCGCTGCATAATCGTGTGAACCTTTTTGTGGCAGTATCACGGGGTGTACGTGACTACGTGTTCTCAGATTTTATTGTAGGCATCAAAAGCTTCTCTCCCCCTTTCGCACACACAAAGGGACAATTCTGGTCTCCTGCTATTTAAGTGAAGTCACGTATAGCTGTCAACCAATTTAACGCAGAGTGCTACCCCACAAACAGACGTGAGCTAGAAGAGACTCTTGGCCCCCGCTAGGGCGACTCGGCGCCCAAACCTTAGCCGCCAGGGACGCGCCCTCCCTCCATCATCGCCGGGAAACGCCCGGGGGCCGACGGCCATGGCGGGGGACTCCCTCTCTCCCGCGTCTCAGGGATGGTGCGGGGCCCCTACACGTGTGGAGGCATGGCCGATCTAGCGGAGCGGCGGCGATGGTTGCGGCGACGACGGCGGTGGCCGGCCCTGCCTCAGGCGACGGCGGCTGCAAGCGTGCCAGGTAGCCTCGTCACGGGCGGCAGCGTGCGGCGGCGACGCGATGCGGTCGGCAGCGGTGGCTGGCTATGCTGCGGCGGCGCGTCATCCGGCTTCAGATCGGCGCCGGCGTGGAGGGCCTGGTGGACTACTCGACGGCACCTCCGGCCAGATCTGTTCTGGCCGGTGCAGCCGACGGTGGTGGTCATCTCCTCCGTCAGAGGTGGTCGGCCTGAGGCTGGGTGGTCGGATCTACAGATCCGTTATCTAGTCCCGACTGCGAGTCGGGGAGACATAGTTGCCGGTGAAAACCGAGCCGATGGCAGGCGATGGCGGCGTTCTACGTTGTTACCTTGATGAAGGCATCGTCGTGTAACTACTGTCGACCCACTCGTGCTGCTCCGGGGGAAACCCTAGGATCTGGTCGTCCAGATCGGACGATAGCGGCACTACGGTGTCGTTTCTCTCTTGGGAGCATCGTTTGTGGAGCAGCGCTGGAAGATAGAGGCAGGCGGTGGAGCGGCTTCGTCTTGAACGGAGCTTCGGTGGAGATGTCAAGTCATGCCTGGTCGACAGGTGCTACGCTGTGTCATGCCTGTTCGGCAGGTGCTACGCACAACACATCTTTCAGAGCCTCCGCGTGAGGATGGACGAGCGCAGGGCGATGGCGCCGTTGGGCACCGTGGTGGCGTCGACGGATGGCCGGACTGGCAAGGATGATGCGGATCTCTCTCCTGAAGATGGGACAGCGGTTCGATGATGATGACGGCTTATAAAACGTGTGCATGTAGTGTACGCTTTAGGTCTGCCGCACCAGTTGTTGGTTCCGATACGTTATAGGGATGGATCGGCGATGACATCGGTTTTAGATATGGGGATGAGAGCACTTAACATTATCATGTTTGTAGGTGTGAGTGGTGGCTTCGGGTGGCTTGATGTTTGTTCTTGTCGGACCTTCGTGAAATAATTAATAAAGATGGATGTATGCATCTATTATTAATTAGAGGCCGGAGGTTTAACCTCCTTTTCTAAAAAAAAGGTAGAATCGACAATTTGACATACTCTGGAACGGTATTTCGTTTCAGCGCTCCGGACATGACTTTTATTCAACACGAGCCCTTTCCAAAGGCCACGTTCAACGCTATGCATCAAAACAACCCATAAATGTCCGAATCGCGCAGTTCAGACACTTTGTGCGCTCAACATCGTGCATCAAACGTCTATGCATCGATCCACACGCATTAATCATGCATCAATCATCTGTGGATCGATCCACACGCCTGAATCATGCATCAAACATCCGTAGACCGATCCACACGCCTGAATCATGCATCAAACATCCGTAGACTGATCCACACGCCTGAATTCTTGCAAACCTAAAGCAACACTGGAAGAGTTTTGTGGGCGTTAGACCTCCGCCACGTATTCGTCCGACACACTGGCCCACACAAAACAATCTCTAGGTCCCGCTCTCCATGCCGTGTTCATGTTGGTCCAGAGTGGATGTGAAGGATCACTAACGCGTGCCGGCAGAATGCCACGGCATTCACACCGGTGTGGTAGACCCCGCGACCGCTTTTCGCTCCACATTAATGCTGGATCAAATCAGACGTGACCGGACGAGCGATGGGGCAGCTTCCTACAACCTTTAAGTGGGCTGACAGTTCATTTGCCTGCCCGGGATTCATGCCAGCGCGGTGAATGAGAAGTTGTCGCTCCGCCTACCCGATGCATTCGAGCCGTAGCTTCGTCTGCCCAGACGCCGGCTATTTAAGTAGCGCCGCCCATGGCACAAACCCGTACAACCACCAAGCGCCATCTCTCTCCGTCAACCTCCGTGGAGCAGCACTGCTTCACTTCATTCTTCCACGACTGTGAACGCAATGGACGGGACCAGATGCGGGTGCTGGAAGAAGCTCTACCGCGACCCCGACACAAGATCGCGAAGCTTGTTGCACAATTAGGAAGGCAAGCACGCGCACCGCATTGAGACAATGTCGATGTCAAAACCGGCAGACCTCGGATAAGGGGCCCCGAGCTGTGAGATCGGATCGATGGGTAACAAGAGAAAAGAGACATACAACTTTTACCCATGTTCGGGCCCTCTTGAAGGTGGTAAAACTCTATGTACTGCTCTTATTTATATTATGGGTGTATCAAAGTACAGAGTTGATCTACCTCGAGATCATAAGTTTTGGTCTAAACCCTAATGGTGATGATGAATGTTTTTCCGTCCTCTACAGGCTCAACCCTCCGTCTTATATAGACACCGGGGGGTATATAGGGTTACATAAAGCTCGGTTGCCATCTAGGGATTGCACGTTGAATCTAATTACTTGGAGTACACGTCAAGTCTTCAATGAAGTCCGATATCCTTGCGCCACGGGTTGAGGGCCTCCGAAGTACTTCCTCCCTGTCAGGCCACCAGCCCGACCCATGGACTAGACCAGCTCGGCTGGGACCCCCTAGTCCAGGACACCATCAGTAGCCCCAGAAGTAGTCTTCGATGCCGAGGATGACAATCTTCTTCGGACATGTAATTGTGGCTTAGGAGTCTTCGGCTCGACAGGCGAGTTCCTGTCCCAACTTTGGAGTGTTTAGTTTGAAAACGAGAGTTCACTTCGGCCCCAGCCCCACGACGGGCCACCTTGAGTGTCGCGTTGCATGGGGAGCCGAGCCGCCTTTATGAACAGACGTCGAAGCATCGCCTTTCCCTTACTTTATTTAACCAGTACCCGACCCAAAGCTGCGTCCAAGCGCATCCTGGTCTTCCCTTTGCCGCTCAGCGCCATTTTCTCCCTCAAAGCTCAACTTCGAGAGCTCCAGCCATGGCTAGCGATGCAGGATCCTCTCAACGTTCCCATGGTCCCCTCAAGGGAGACTGAAGGGAGCTGCGCCGTCACGCGCCTCCAACTGCATCGGCTTGCCACTCAGGGCTACCTACCAGATCCGGATTTGGCCCCAATTCGCGCGGGTCTAATATCCATCGACGGGCAACCACACGTCGACAGCCATCCCATCCCTCACGGAGGCGAACGGGTATGTTTTGTCCATGTTCTCCTCCGCGGTCTGGGTTCCCTATCAACCCTTTTCTCTGAGGCTTGCTCGAGTTCTATGGGATCCAACTCCATCATCTTACTCCCAACTCGATATTGCACACCGCGGGATTCGTCACCTTCTGAGAAATGTACCTCGGCTGCGAAGCACGCTTCGGGCTATGAAGGAAATATTTTTGCGTGATGCCCTGTTCCCGAGATGGGAAATTACTCGAAGTAGGATCCACCGAACTATGCAGAATAGCTGGGACCGGCTACCCTACCGGCACTCCCCGTGAAGACGATACATGGGTGTCTGAATGGTTCTACATGGCCGATGTCCCTCTGCATGACCCAGTTCAGACCGCCCCTTCTCCTCGGACCTACCAAAGAAACGTTTTAGCCAGAGACCATGGAGCATAGCTTAGAAGGACAACACCGACGTGGCCTGTCTCGTGGCTAAAGTGAAGTGCCTGACCAGCACCGACCTGACTATTATAGATGTGATGGCAACAACCATCATCCGAAGAGTCCAACCTCTTCGGCAACGCCAACACCCGTTGTGTATGTACAACGAGACTGACGATGCCACCCGGTCAATTCCAAAAGACTTCAAAGACGATGCGGCCTTTGGTGCGGTCCTAGCCGGCATATACAAGGGAGAAGCCGCGGATTTTGCCAAGAGAAGATTCATACACGGCTGTATTTCTTCATGTATGTGCCATTTAGGCTATATTTGAAAATACTTTCCAATGTTGTTTTCAATGTACTGATTAAATATTTCAATGGCAGATGAATACTTATGGTTGCCTTTTTTTGAGGATTTTGTAATCATGTTCGTCGACAGAATGAGTTGGTTGTCTACCAGAGATAGATTTTTGTAAATATTTGTGCATGTTTGGTGAAACTATGGTCACCACACTGATATTAGTAAATATTTGTGCTTGTTCGATGACAGAATGAGTTAGTTTCATTTCTATTCCTTTCAGTTACTATTTACAATTATTTCTATCACTCTTTGCAATAATTAATAAACCATGAAATTTGCAATGGCTAGAAACCCGAGAACTAAAAGATGCCCTTGATTTGGTCTGTTCCTACCTCTATTGGATAGTACACAGTTGTACAATTATATATGGCAACTGCAGAAGTATTCATTTTCCTTTGAAACTTATAATTTTCTCTTCAGAAATTATTAGTAGATGAAGCATCAAGGTGGTGTTGGTACCTAAAGCCCTACAAATTCTTTCAAGTATAGAAGGTACTGCAGTAGAAACAACAGTTGTTGATTAGAGCTTGTACACATTGTGAGGGAAGTTTTGATTCAGAAATGAAAAATGACCCATACTCTAAGACTTTCTTCTCCCAGCCTTATATGCTCCTTCTAATTCAGCTCAAGATTTAGTTCCAAGGTTTCTCCAATAAAAGTGAAAAGAAACTGTTTTTCAGGTGAACATTAGTTGCTCATCTTACTATTGTTCTTCTATTATGAATGCTCATCTACAGATCCATACCTCAGCATTGATGCTGGCATCATGTCTCGGTTCAATCATGAATAATTCTTTGTTCCTCATGCTGGTGGAGAGATAATTACCACATGTTGGTGGAGGTAATTACTACAAACAACTACATAACTATACTCACTCTGATGTTTAGGCCAATGGGACAATAGTCAGGACACTTTGTAAAAATTGTTGTCTTGTCTTGGCCACTTGGAAGTTTAGCTGATTGGTGGTAAGTTTAACCGTGTATGTAAAATGGCCAAACAACATGAATATATACCTCCTCTTTTATGTTAACAGACAATGTAATGTTGTCAGGTCTAGAATCATAGGGTAAACCATGTACAAGTATCAGATTTGCACATTGATAGAACCTAAAGTACTCAACTTTAAGATTATCATGTGAAAAGGCCCATTTTCTTCAGTATCTTTGGGGCAATTGTTACAAATTTAATATGACCATTTCGCGGATATGTAGGATTTTACTTTACTCCCCAATCGGTAAAGTTTCTATCTTTTTTGATTAAAAAAATGTATGAGTGGAAAAATAATTTTAAGTTTTATTCCTGAGTTGAAATGAAGATATTTTTGGGTACTGAAAGTGCCCAAGAGCAAGATATTGTTTCATCATTGAGGTAGTGATAAAGTCTCTATTTTTACTGTAAGAAAGATACGCTTGTAATAAATTGAACAGTTGAAATAAAACTTGAAAAAGAGGACATATAGAAGAAAATGAACCGGTGGTTGTCACTTTCAGCTATGCTAATAGAGCAGGAATTTGGAACTTTTCCTAGCAACTAATCGCGTTATTTAAAGATAGCGATAAGCCTAGATCACTCAGCAAAGATAACATACAAAATGATACAATCCTTCACATTGCTCATATCATATCATTGGCCAGCATTGTGCAAATGGTTTCCAACAAAGAACAGGTGGTATTTTTAGAAAAACTTGGAATATGTTATATTTCTTTATTTTACTTTAATTGGAACGTGTGAAACATATCATAGCCTTGATGTGCTCCTATAAGCTTGATACAATGTTTAAAGTTTAAGTAAGACAATGTACAACAATATGTCTCTAGATAATATGCTACTTTTAAAAATTATCCTTCTTCTAAAGCATTGTAATCTTTAATTTGTGTCATACTTGCATTCTTTATTTTAGCAAGAGACAAACAACATTGCGTACCATTAGAGGTGTGTATGTACACACTTAAAATGTTTTACATCTCGCTTACAAAAGTTCTCAGACTGATTTTGAATTGGTGGTTCATTAAAATATTTAATTTGTGTTGGTTGGCTGTTTGGATTAAAACTTATAATCGAATGATGTCGTGTAGTGCCAAGGATCATGGCGAGTGCTTTGTATTGTTTCATGAATATCAGGTTTCGTATATACCTTTCTTAGATGAGGTTTCGTGAATACTTTGAAATTGCTGATCTGGACAGCCTGTATGAATAATGTAAGCATGTGCTTTCGTCTAATAAAAATTTCTATAAACAACATTGCGCCAACATTTGGATATAATAAGACTATATTTACTTGGGTTTGTGTATGCACCGTCTGATTATAATATTAGTCAAGACGCGCATTGCACGTGCACGCTTACTAGTTTCAGAAAGGGGGAATTTGAGGATTTGCCCCATGTTTCCCAGCACTTTGAGGAATTGCCCTCGTTTTCCTTGTAACTGATAATTTGCCACAACTTTGCCTGCAGTTTGATGATTTTCCCTTTTTAACCGCTTCACTCAGCTTTTAGAATACGCAGCAAGACGGATGACCAATTTACCCTCCAATTCAGATTTCCCTTTGCCTGCTTGCTGCGTGGGCAGATACGAGACACGACCACAAAACTACATAAACATGAATTCGGCATGGACATCATAGTCTACATCATTGGAAGAAGCTAGCCAGAACAAACTTTGATTGATTGAAGTAGAAATCAAGAAAATTGATTGCTAGTATTGCGTCTCTCGGTTCAGTCGTATAATACTTTACTGAAAAAAAGACAACGAACAGAGGTGGTTGCTGGTCACAGTCGCTGGGCCTATCTTGCATGGTCGCGCGCCCTACAAGCTAACCATGTCGTTGCTGCTTGTCCACGCCGCCGGTAGCTGCTGCTTGTTGCAGCTTGTCCATGCCACCGCTAGCTGCTGCTTGTCCGCGCCGCTGTTCAGGTCATTGGATCCACCGCTCGTACACCACGCAGTGCAAGTAGCCGAAGCCGGTGCCACCAAGTTACAGTCGAGAGAGGTGAGTTGAAGGAGATGGAGCGAGGCAGGGCCTCGGAGAAGGGGACAGGGAGAAGAGCAGCTAGCCTCCTGGTCGCTACCGCTGTTTAGGTAATCTCCGTCGAAGAGATTTCCGCCGCAACAATGCGCCGTCGCCCGGCGCTTGGGAGGGAAAGTCACCGCCGTCGCCCGCCGCGATTTGGTCGGGGTCGGGAAAGACGAGAGATGGGGCTCGATCATGTGTACTGCAGGGGCATTTTAGACATTTTTCATTGGTCCCTCGTGGCGGGGGCAAATCATCAAACTACAGGCAAAGCTGTGGCAAATAATCAGTTACAAAAAAAACGAGGGCAATTCCTCTAAGTGCTGGGAAACATAGGACAAATCCTCAAATTCCCCTTTATACTTACCTCAAACAACGAGCGAAGTCGAGATGTTGATGAGAAAGGGGCTTTTCTCAAGGCCAAAGAGTGCTCTTTGAAGGCTACTATGCATCCTTACGAATACAAGAGTGGTTTTTTTTGTTTTGGGTATAGCAGGACTTGAACCTGCGACCATTAGGTTAAAAGCCCAATGCTCTACCAACTGAGCTATACACCCGATTTTACAAGAAGGCTTGGTGCGGAAAAGAAAAGAGGGCGGCCTGGCCCCTTTTCTTCTTATCATATCACAAGGGCGCGGCTCTGTATGGTATAGTACTGTGGAGCAAGTCTGGGAGTCCTTTCCACTCATTGAGGATTCTATCTAAAAAAGAAGGTCAACGGGGGAGACTACAGTAGCTCGAACTCAGACTATCTACGAAAAAGGTAAAGTCGTCTTTCCTAGGGTTCGACCGAAAGGAGCTGTGTTCTATGGTTTGACGTTGTGGAGGTCCAGCACTCTTCTAAACGAAGAAAGAGGGGATTCGCGCTACCTCCTACTCCTACAGAAGATCGATTGGCGCGAACTTCCGATCGATTCCTTATTCATTGTTGCCGACCCTTACATCATCATAAAGAGAATCAAGATATCCCAAGAACCCAGCTAGGGATGAATGACTAGCGCTCAAGAACAAGCAAGGGATGAGCGCACGGGAGCGGCGTTGCTTGTTGCTTTATTATCACATTAGAGAAGCGGAACCTCCAAGCTCAGACATCTCGAACTCAGAAACTACCCTTCTATCCCACCCTGCTCCTCCGGCATCGGAAGCAGAACTACCTGACCGAAGGAGATAGACAGGAAGGGAAGACGGTCATACAAAGGCCGAATAAAGCTCTCTTGAAGCTGCATCTGAATAGACCTAGAGTCACTCAGTACATACGAACCCTTGAATAAATAAGAATTGAGAAGTATGAAATGTGGGCATCATAACAAAAAAAGAAAAAGACCGAACCAGTAAGACTAATGTCTACTTATTTATACCTTTGAGAGGTCCACTTAGACTATTATGATTTTCTCTTTAGCTACGTAGGTTATATAAGATTCAATTCAATCTAACAAGCGGACTGGACTACCTTCGGCTACTACAAGATATTTAGAAACCTAAGAAGCTGAGCCTACTTTACGCACTTAAGGCAGCAGCAGATGATGAAGAAATGGGCGGTAGATGATAATGAGAAAGGGCGCCCCTTGGCATTTCCTGTGGGGGAGTCTGATTGATCCAATCACGACGAATGATGTCAACCCCCTCTTTTGCGCCTAACTTGACTCTGATTCTCCCACTATGAGAGCTGATCCAGGGGCTAGTTCGGCTACAGAATGGAATTTACGAAAGCCCCCCGTCTTTCCGACTCAATGTATTGCCCTTTGGGACCAGGATCTGACGAGGAAGTGAGAGAGGGGACACCAAACATAGGTGCGTACCATTGCCCCAATCCAATGGACTATGTCATACAGGGAGGAACCCTTGGAGGTTGGGACAGAAAGAAAGCAGGTTTTGCTTCTGCTTCCTTCGAGCTACCAAACTCTTTCGTCAGGTGTGGGTCAAGTTCCCTCATTATTGCTTGACTTCCCCTTTGGGGCACGAAAAGATGGACTAGGACTTAAGTAAGGGAGAGGACAACCCCTGTTTCTGGCTTACCTTCAACGAGTGAGTGCTATTCCCATTCCTTACTTTGATCCGACCCTGTTCCCCGACCAGTTTGCTTGCTCACTAGAAGAGTCAAGCGAGAGCAGCTAGTTTAGAAGGAAAAGGACACCAGGGGCTATTCGGCCTCACTTGTCGGAGACTGAACTACCGCTCGCTTACTTGCTGATCAAGGAGGTCATTTCCACTTACTCTAAGCATAGAAGGAAGAAGATTGAAAAACTAACAAACAAATTGTCTTCAGCCCTACTTACTTATAACTTGGCCCAGGAAACAAGGTTCTATTAGGCTTGCAGGGCTTAAAAAAGAATGAGCTAGATCGCAGGTATTTGGATACGAGGTAGTAGCGGGGTCTAGTCGAAGCGGTGCGCAAAGTGTACAAAGGCGAGTCTCACGGGCAGCGGCACGTGAGGGGTCTCCCGAACTTCATGGAAGACGCAGTTAGGGAGTTGGAAGATGCACTTTGGACTCCTGCACCAGTAAGAATGGAACTGGAATAAAAAGTCGGGGTAGCTAGTCACTCCGTTACTGAGGAAAGAGAGGATGGCATTTCCATAAGTAGACTCTCCTTCTTACTGAATCCTTATCCTGCCCTCTCTACTCGGGAACAATTCATTCTTAACTCGTACATAAGTTCCGGGCGTCGACAAGAGAGTTAGCGATCTACAGCTGGTTCGGTGGACTGGTGGTGACACGGGCGGGCCCTCTACTTTATTTGCCGAATCCAATCGATCATGGGCGGCCCTCTTCGTTCACAGTCTTTCTTTCCTTTCGAATCCAATTGTTCCAATCTGACCAAATAGCAATTCATTGAAATCATTCGGGTCACCTCTTTTTTAAGCACTTGACCAAGCCTATTTCTATAGAAAAGGACAGGAATCTATTGACTTTGAGTCTGTCTCCTACTACGAAATTGGAACTGAACACAGGATGGCAATAGTGAGAAAAAAAATCCCCTCGTACTACGTCATTATTTATTCTATTTTCCCTGGTAAGTGCTCCAGATGCAGTTGCTTTAGTTGACGTAGTGAGTGGAACCTAATTATCTGTTTCCTTGAATACCAGAGTTGCCTTTTGTAGATGAGAAAGCCAACAATTTTGCAAGGAGTTGATAATTGCACTTGAAGTAGTAAGTTTAAAGACAGTTGAAACTTAATGGCACCGTTTAACCAAGCACTCTTGTAGCTTCGGAAACTCCGTGTTCAGATCGGTGAGGCAAGAGACGAATTCATCGTCAGTTACCTCCACGATATCCAAAATACCCTCCAGACCATGAAGACAGATAATGAGAGTCAGGTTCAAACAATTCAAGGATTGTAAATACCATAACAGCAAAGTAGAATGCACCAAATTTTTCCTATTACCGGTTCCAGGAAGAGCACACCAAATGAAAGAAACTATTACTCAAAAAGCGAATCACATCTCGATCCACAAACTGCCAAAAGCCTTTGTTATTCCATTCCCAGTGGAACGTCAACCTGTTTAACAACAATTTTCTAAGAAACTTGCTGAATTCTAAATGAAACAACCTTATTTTCAAGTGACAGGCAATATCCATTTCAACCAATTATTAAAGATAAAAGGGCTAACTGCACAGCTAATTGAATTCCTTTTCGAGGTTGAGTTCATCTTGAAACCGCATTTGCTTCCTAATTAAACTGAGAAAAAATAAGAATATTAAAAGAAAGACTCCACAGAACATGAATGAATTCAGGTACATCACATCAGGCTGATATGTGCCGGTATCATACCTGTTTCAAGATTCTGGCTAAGCCCTTCTTGTTGCCACATATCCAGTTTCTTCTAAGGTTTCTTGAATTGCTCAAGTTCCTGCTCAACGCTTCTTGTCTAGCTCCAGTCTAGCACTTGTACCAGTCGCCTACCAGATCACGGCTTTGCTCCAATTCTACTCTCCAATTATGCAATCCTCTCCAAAATTGGGGCTTTTCTTCACTTCAGCACTTCCCCTCGCAGTGGATTCCACTAGGTTCTTAACCTCTTCCCAATTCTTAAACTGAAACCTGCGATGTCTAATCCAACTCGGCACCTAACCAGCTTGTCAGCATCGTAAGTTTGCCTCAACATTCCCCCTAGAAATACAAAAATAATGTAAATCTACTTTCATTTATTTATTAGGGATGAGACTTTCTTTTTCTTTTTCTATTTTCTAGAATAAGTATGCTCTGGAGTAAAAGGATTCGAACCTTTGCATGCCGGTACCAAAAACCGATGCCTTACCACTTGGCTATACTCCAAACGGGGGGAAGGCTCGATGAAAACGAGCTGGGATATAGATTTTTCAGAAGGAAGAGTTAGTTACCCTCGGTCTTCCTTCTTTCCCGGGAATCAAGGAAGTAGTAGCGGGACAGTCCTTTATTTCCCCCTTTAGACCAACTACAACAAGCTCGCTCCTTAGGTTAGCTCTCTGCTCTACCTATTTGTTTGCAATGCCTTGCTTATCAAAATAGGCCTTTCTGTAACCTGACCTTACGCTGAAAAACTGCACTTGTTGGCTCTGCGTCCACTGAAACTTATGAAAAAGAAATGTTATTCTATCGATATCTTCAAGAGTTCCCTAACCCCCTGACTGAGAGTGCTATGATGGGCTATTGAAGTTCGTCCCTGCGGCACGGTGGGGCAGTGCAAATCCTTTCATTAATGAAGTTCCGCCCTGACACTCCCATTATTGGCTTCCTTCCCTGGGGACCGCTCGGGCGAAGGCAGAGCATGGAATGATCGTAGGGGCATCCTTCCTAGGTGGAAAAGACGTGTGTGACTAAAACCAGGAGGAGAAATCCATTTTCAAATGGCGACAGAAAGAAAGGAATCACGAAATAGAAGAAAAAGTGCACTGTGCTGGCAAATGTGGAGAATAGCCATCCATCTTTCATCAATGAAATTGTTCCGTATGGGTAGCAAATACACATATCAGAAGAGCCAACCCGAAAGCACTTGCTTCAAAGAAGCAGCAGTTACCAAGAAATTCCTGTTTCAAGTCAGTATATCTCGATAGAACCAATTCCAATCCAGGTAGTGTGAACAGAGGATGTGGAAGTTCTGTTTCCTTGCCTTGTCAAGCATTTCATCTGACACTCTATCTATACTATAGCTAGATCAATTCCTATTCTTTCTTCCAGGCGACTTTACTCCAAAGAATTTTTCCTTCTTATCTTGACTCGATCTCACGAAATTGGATTGATTGGCACACCGCGCATCTGGCATTCGCTTCTCCTATCTATCTCTTCCAACTAAGCTGATCACTGGAAAATATGAAATCCTGCAAGCAATCATTCCAGAGCCAACTACGAAGATACCTGGTCTTCCACTCTGTTCACTGGAGGAAAGACAAGAAAGTAAACAATTCTTCAAAGGAATTGGCTCTACCGGAACAGAGGAATTGGCTCGCTCCTTCGCTCGCTGGGTAAGCATAGAATGCACACCAGTCTGGTATCAAAGCGTATCTACTTGAAAAGGAGACTACTTGAACAGATGAAATGGAAGGAAGAAATGAAAGTTCGATCTACCAACGTAGAGTCCGCCCCTCCCAGGAAGAAGAAATTTGCTACTTTGGCTCATCAGTTGGTAAGTCTGTCTATGAAGTTCAGTGCCCAGAAAAGAGAAAAAAAGACCAAAACAAGCTTTTTCAAGCTCTACAAGTCCTATATATATAGTGTTCCACTAGATAGCCGTGTTAAACTAGTCCAGTCTTGCCGAGTGGCCTTATCTTCTGGTTACCTGGTCCGGTACTTCTACTTCGAGAGTGAGTTAGTAAACAGGATCAACTTTATGATCCATTTTGAGAAATTGCAATCACAGAATCAGAACGAGTGGGTCTAGAGTCCATCCTCACACAGTTGAAATGCTGCTTCTCCCTTCTCCTTTCCAAAAGAAAGTGGATCTCATAGCCTCTGACAATTCGAAAAGTAGGTCTCAGTCTCATTTTCAGATGCAATTTTCCACCGGAAAGAGAATCCCATATTCTTTAAGCCAAGCCGCCAATCCTAGGGTCAATGCGGAACAGGAAACCATTGCTATTTGAGCAGTTAGAGAATCGAAATTCCACTCATTTAGAAATCGATCGGCGAATGCCAGAGGAAGGATAAGGGGAGCCTACACCAACGTAGTCTTAGCCCTAGAACACATGGAGCTTGGAGCACTGATAATAAGTCTGTCTGATTTTCAAGGAGTTTATGAACAATCACCACATCCATATTGAGGAGAAAGCTCACTCAGGCTACTGAACTTGTAAATACAGTTGCGCTCATGATAGGGATTCCGTTTATGGCGTGAGGTGAAGTTAGAAGCATACCTGGATATATACTCATAGTGGCTTCCATACCTATCTCCGGTAGAACTAACAAAATAGAAACCTATGACTAGTAGACTCATACGAAAACTTGAAAGATCTATTTCATTAGAAGAGAAAGTTCACTAATCTATGGCCTAGAAAGCCAAAAGAAATGATCAGTCCAATGACAGAAGGACAGAAGCGCGTTCCCTTCGTCCTCAATGTGCGTCCACAGCTTACTCGAGTGCTTGAGATATTCATTCGGTTTAAGGCAACCACCCAACCGATGCTTCTACTGTCTACGTGTGTCCCCTCTCCCCCGCCTGCCAGTCTCGGTCCTCAAGACCCGAACGATGACGGCCAAGTGCTCGAATCCCGTCGACGTGGAAGCACCGGCGCCGCGGCCACCCTGAACCGCAGCCGAGCCGTATTTATCCCACCACCACAAATCAATCCCCAGAGGCACGCACACACCCGAGCCCCACAAATCCCATCCCCCACTCCACTCCCCACCGAAAACCAAGGCGCGGCGGAGCGGCATGCTCCTCCTACTCGCCGCGGCCGCCCTGCTTGCCGTCGGGGCCGGCGCCGCCGTGCCGCCGTCGTGCGAGCGCATCGAGTGCCCGGCGTACGACGTGGTGGACAGCGCTAACGGGTTCGAGATCCGGCGGTACAAGGACGCGATGTGGGTTTCCACCGCGCCCATCGAGGACATCTCCCTCGTCGACGCCACCCGCTCCGGTTTCCTCCAGTAAGCACGCCCCTCCCTTCGCCATTGCCAAGTCACGCGCAACTTGTTTTTTTTTTCCTTTTTTTTTTTTGAGGCAACGCGCAACTTGCTTGCAGGAAGCAGTAGTGCCAGTGAAGCTCTCCTTTGGGCTTCAGGTGGGCCTAAACAGATGGGCTTGAGATAACAATAACGGGTTTCGCTTGTTTCTATGGGCCAGGCTTTTCAAGTACATCCAGGGGAAGAACGCCTACAACGAGACGATCGAGATGACGGCGCCGGTGCTGACGCGGGTGGCGCCCAGCGACGGGCCCTTCTGCGTCTCCTCCTTCGTGGTCAGCTTCTACGTGCCGGCGAAGAACCAGGCAGACCCGCCGCCGGCCGAGGGCCTGCACGTGCAGAAGTGGGCCGGGGCGAGGTACGCCGCCGTGCGCCGGTTCGGCGGCTTCGTGGCCGACGCCGACGTCGGCGTGCAGGCCGCGCTGCTCGACGCCAGCCTGCAGGGTACCAGGTGGGCCGCCGCCGTTTCCGACGGCCGCAAGGCCGACCCGGCGTCCGAGTACACCGTGGCGCAGTACAACTCGCCGTTCGAGTTCAGCGGCAGGGTCAACGAGATATGGATGCTATTCGATACCATGGGCGCGTCTGACATGTAATCAGTGAACTCGTATATAAGAGCGTCTTGTCTTTTAAGCTTCTACTATAAGCGGACTGCGGACGAATAATAGTGGTAGTCTATAAACTGCTTAAGCGAAATAGTGTACCGTTTTGCGCTGTATGGACTTGCGAGCAATAAAGTGCCTCTTTGGTGCAACAACAAACTGTTTGCCATTTTGGCGGCCTGTTGCTTTCCTTCTCATTTGAGAAGATTGCTCCGATGATACGTTTCCTATAAATATCCCCGGCTACTACTACATGGGCGCTGCTGCTATTTGTTTTGGACTGCTGATGCTACTGCTACTCCTACTTGTTGCAACTGAAGAATCAAGCAGTGGTGTCCGAATCCAAGTTTCTTCCGTCAGCTCAAACAGAATCGCTGATTCTCACTACATCGACTGCACTCTCTCTTGGAGCATCGCTACAATAGGGAGTGTGGAGTGTCTACGTGCTACCGCCGACCTTAAAAAACGTCTTATGTTTTAACACGGAGGCCGTAATACTAAACATTTTGTGGCGCGAGCGGGAGTGTCTACGTGCTACCATACCACCGACCTACAGATACGAAACATTTTGTGGCGGTCGCGGCAGCTCATTTTCCTCTCCGTAACAGACGTGCGGCATGCAGGGCCACGGCACGGCACGGCACGGCAGCTCGGTTTCCTCTCCGTAACAGACGTGCGGCATGCACGAGGACCCCCGATCTCCGCTTCCCGTGTGACCCGATCACTCAGCCCAAAGAGTCAAAACAAACAGGGTGGTGCCGGCCCGCCGGCGCGCTCTGGCTGGGGCGGGCGGCATGGCGTGGGTGCGCGTGCGGAGACCCCCGCTGCTGCAGTACAAGCTGCTCTGCCTCTCGCTGCTCTACCTGCTCACCACGCTCCCGCTCGCGCTCTACGTCTCCTTCTCCGACCCCTCGCGCTGCCTGCCCCTCCACCTCCTCCTCCTCCTCCCCGCCCGCCCCTCCCCTCCGGCGACGCCGCTCTTCGAGTACCCGCGCGACTACGGCGCGCACAAGCACGCCCTCCCCGTCCCGCGCGCGCTCTGCTCCGGCCCGGCCGTCTTCTCAGGTCTCGGCTTCCGTCGCTTTTCAGAGGATCCGATCATTCGCACCATAACTCGCAACGATCCGATATCCTGCCGGAGTTGCACACGTTTAATTGCACGTGATATTCCCGTCAAATTGTAGTTCTTGCTAATGATTCTGCTTTTTTCTCCGTCTATTGTCGCATGCCAAAAACGCGGCTCATTTCGTTGCCTTTCTGACCTGCAAATTTCGTTCTTCGAGCAGATTATAACACCGTTTTGCAAGAGATCAATGGCCTCGGCCGCAACATCTCGGCGACTTCCCGTGCACCCCCTGCGTTGCGGTACCAGAACGGCAAGAGGAACACGTTTGCGGGAAATTTGTCCATCGAGGAACGAAGATCGTTCTTCAATCACACGGACAGCAGCGCAGTGGAAATCCCCTGCGGATTCTTCAACGACTTTCCCCTCGCACAAGCCGGTGAGTTACTTGTCCTTATTCTACTCTTTCAGATCCAAAATAAGGAGTACTCGCTCCATTTCATAATATAGTGCGTCCACGTTTTTTAAAATTTGCATTTGAGCACAAATTTAACCAATATAGACGATTATGGCGCGAGCAAAAATTATACCATTAAATTCATATTTAAAAAATGTTTTCTGTGGTATAATAGTATTCGAAAGAACTTTTCAGTGGTATAATTTTTGCCCCCGCCGTAGTCGCTTGGGTCGCTTAAATTTATAGTAAAACTTAAATCTTAAAAACATGTACGCGCTACATTATAAAACGTTGGAAGTACTCCTTTCTAATGCGAATTTGGTGATATGCTTTGTGCAATATGAATATCATATACTATTGCTCTACCCCGTGGTCAAATGTAATCTCGAAAAAATTAATTAAGCCCCTATACATTTGATGGATGGATGACGTAGCAGTTTTCCATTATTATTATTTTTGCTAGGATTCCGCTCGTTACTGTTACCATGCTTGATTCACAAAAAGGGTTCTTTTAACATTGGAATTTTTGTCCAAAAGGACCACCTGTTGACTGCAAATGCCAAAAGAGACCACCTGCGAAATAAATTGCTAGATCAGACCCCCCTGCCGCCACCAGCGGAGGCGGCTGGGGCCTGCCGCCACCAGCGCTGGCGGCCGGGCGGGCGGGTGGGGCCTGCCGCCAATGGCCGAGGCGGCAGGGGGGAATCCCGTTTCGGCGTGCTCGCTACGGAACGGACGGCAGGCGCGGGCCCTGCCGCCACCAGCCGAGGCGGCAGCGCGGGCCCGGCCGCCACCAGCCCCGGCGGCAGCTACTGTGCCCCGCTGCTCTGCAGGCAGCCGCAGGCGTGACAGCGACGTTGACAGCGACGGGGACTGTAGTGACTGCGTTGATTTTTAGGCGCGCGGGAACTGTTGCGCCTGATTCCTGCTGTTGCTGCTTTTTTTGCTGATTCTTGCTGCTGCTGCTTCCTGCTGTCTACGTGCGACACTGATTGATAGATGCTGCCGCTGCTGATTGCGAGGCTGACTGAAAAATGCTGCTGCTGATTGCTACGCCGGACGCGAGAGCAAATTCTAACGCGGTGTGCCGACACTACAGTGCCCGTATTCTTTTTATACACGATGCCAGCTCTCTCTCGCACACACACCCTGTCTGCTCTCTCGCACAGACACACTGCCTACTCTCTCGCGCGCACACACTGCTCCCTCTCGGTAAGTCGTAATTAGGACTTATGTTAAACGTTTTGGTTTTAAATGTGTTGTTATTTCATGTGTCATGTTTTTTAACATGCATGATTAAACGTTTTTTAACATGCATGATTAAATGTGTTGTTATTTCATGTGTCATGTTTTTTAATAAGTTCTGTAGCTGCGGCGGACGCGCGTGTTTTATTTTCTTCTACCGACAACACAGTGCTCCTCATCTTTATATATGAGATGCCGTTGCCTGCTCTCTCACACTCTTCTCTTTGCTTCTGCCCACACTGCTTGCTCTTTCTCACTCTATTCTGCATCGTCCAGGCACACTTCAAAACACCAACGCGCTAGTCAGCATGAGTTTGCCTTACTCGGATCAAAGCATTAGGCCTAAGAAAATGAAGAGTGCGACTTTGCCTCGGGGGATGGAAGTACTTCGTTGTTGGTGTGGCGATCTCTGCAAGGTGAGGGAGGTGACGGATTTTTCAGATTGGTTGGGCATGAAGTTTTTCATGTGCGCCAATTATGAGGAAGATCCACCCGTTGCTATTTCACCGTAGATCAGGCCTCCGGTATGTTTTAGTCACCAAGAATAAACACGTTGTTGATATTATTGTTGATTTGATATTTATATTTCTATTTTTGTTGTAGTCTCCTCCGCCTCTGTGCATGTACTATCGTTGGATTGACACGAAAAAACCGGACTGGGCGGTGACCGAGATTCGTGAAAGAGGTCGTCGTGCATGGGCAAGTTTGGACGTGGAAGAGCGCCGCGCGAAGGCGGCAGCAGAGGAGAAAGCAGAGCAGGAGAGAGAGTGGCAAGAGTACTGTGTGAAGCAGAGGGCTTTTCTTGATGAGATGAAGAAGAAAAACCGAGAAGAGGCACTTCGACTGACGGAGGTTCAACGACAGCGACAGGAGGCCCGTGAGGCTGAGAGGCAGATAAAGAAAGAAAGGGCTCGTGCAGCCAAGGCAGCAGAAGAAGCTGGTGATGGAAAAGGAAAATATCCACGTTGGACTCAGTAGATTTATGTTATTGTATCCTAAAATTCGCATTGCAGCAAGTTGTATCTTAAAATTCGCAGCAAGTTGTATCTTAATTTTTATGTATCTTATTTTATGCATATTATTTTCGATGCATCTTAATTTCAACAGTTTAATGTATCTTATTTTATGCATGTTATTTTCAATTTTCTTTCCCGCCCTTCTTTCCTGCCATTCTTTCCCGCCATTCTTTCCCGCCATTCTCTCCCGCCATTTTATTTCCCGCCCTACTTTTCCGCCATTTTATTTCCCGCCCTACTTTCCCGTCATTTTCTTTCCCGCCTTTCTCTCCCGCCATTCTTTCCCGCCATCTTCTCTTCTGAACCTATAAAACCCCCTCGGCAGTAAGGTGGGTGAGCAGGCAAGTGTAGTTTCGTGGAGATGTCCCATTATCCTTTTGATCGTAGTTTTCACACTGGTATGTCCGATCGTCTTCTCCGTCTAGCCGCCAATTTCAAGATCGACGATAGAGTAGTTCCATGGGAGGAACTCATCAGTAGTGACACCATAATGAATGAGTTGGCTCACTCATTAGCTAGGAGTGGGTGGCCTCCCAGGACATTTGAGGAGATACGGAAAGAACTTCTCAGGTTGCATGGCAGATGGCAGAAGCAACTGCATAAAGGTGAATCTTACCTCAGGCTTGCTCTAAATAATTCAGATTTATGGTCAGCAGACAGTGAGGACGAAGACGACCTCTTCATGCCGAGCACCAAGTCCAGGATACCTGCATCGTCGAAGTGAAAGAGTACCGCACCGTCGAAGGGCAAGAGTGCTGCATCAACGGAGGATGACGACGATGACTTCATGCCGAGCACCAAGGCCAAGAGACCCACATCGTTGAAGTCCAAGACTACCGCACCGTCGAAGGTGAAGAGTGCTGCATCAACGGAGGATGACGACGATGACTTCATGTAGTTTGTGGGATGTATTTTTTTAGTTAAGTCGTACCGTTTAATTCAGATGTACTTCTATCTTAATTATCTGTTGTAGTCTGTTTGGAAATGTATCTCGTACCGTTTAGTTGAGTCGTACCGTTTAATTCAGATGTACTACTAATATGAAGTAGACAAGTGTCTTGAAAACCGCGGGTAAAGGTTCGTCCACTATCTTTGCGGCAAAGTAGATGAGACCAGGGAGGACTACCTCACCATGAGAATTAGGAAACATCACACCAAATAGCCACAATAAATATGCAAACAAGTGTCTCTTCCTCGTCTCAAGATCAGCGTAGCTAGATAACGTTTCAAAGTTATTAAAAAGCCAGCTGAGCGGGACACCCCGAGGCGGACCAGGACGATTTGATTTTGGCATTGTAAGCCCAAGACGGACCGAGACATATTCTGGCCAAGTTGCAGGAACTAGTGGAGGGACCACTGGCTCACCTCTAATTGGTAAAGCTGTGATCATTGACACATCTTTTAGCGTAGGTGCGAG
Organism: Elymus sibiricus; assembly: GCA_039707655.1. Classification (NCBI taxonomy): domain Eukaryota; kingdom Viridiplantae; phylum Streptophyta; class Magnoliopsida; order Poales; family Poaceae; genus Elymus; species Elymus sibiricus. The sequence continues at coordinate 131,500,457 of CM077667.1, forward strand.
CTCTCCACAGCGAAAATGAAAGATGTGGGTCTCAGGTCTCCATCGGTTAACGAGGGATGTCAAAAGCGATGGGTCAGAAGTGAAAGTGCCTGGACGAGTTGCGAGGTTAGCAAAATGAAGGAGTCCATAAGCCTGAAGGTGTTGACGGAAATAATTGTGTATTGGCCATGTGTTCTTTACGGTTCGTAGTCTGAAGGTCTGAGGAGGATTTTCATGATTCGGGTTTAAGAAAAGGTGGCAACGGTGGTGGGCGTCGTGATGCCGCTTCAAAAGCGCTGGCATTTCGGCCATAACCTGCAATCACGATTAAATGAAATTAAATATCCGAAGATTACATCAAGATTAAATGTAATTAAATATCCGAAGATTAAATCACGATGAAATGAAATTAAATATTCGAAGATTACATTACATCAAGATTAAATGTAATTAAATATCCGAAGATTACATCACGATGAAATGAAATTAAATATCCGAAGATTACATTACATCACGATTAAATGAAACTAAAATACATAGCATGATTAAATATCATGCGGTGTTGTTGGTACGATACGGACATTCCCTACGCGAGTGTCCACGGCACCTGCAAACGCGACATCGCCTTGGTTCTCCCGACTGGCTATGGTCCATGTCATTGCGATGACGCCTAGACTGACGTCGTCCCTTGGTGGTTCTCATCAACTTGGGATCAGGAACCCATTTGGACCCGTTTGGCCACAATAGCTTGTAGTCCATATCAATGCCCCATGCCCAGAACTCACCGTTCCAAGTGTTGTATAAACTGTGCATGTTAAAGAACGGCGATACGTAAGGTTCGACACTGATTTTTTGATCGGCAGCTGCCCGGAGTACGTGACTGCAAGGGTATCCCAGAAGCTTGGGCTTGTTGCAAGTGCACTCACACGAGGTTGTGCCAAGGGTCACAGCTTGTTTTTTTGATCCTCTGTGGTGACCCTTAACATACTTGGCTCGCACATTGACTTCCCATTTATTCCTAAGTGCATCTACCTTCCTGTAACCATGGCTTTGCGACTTCTTTGCTTTCTCATCAAGATGTCTTTGCATCTTCTCAGACCATGGCTTGTTCAAATCAACCAGTGCCTTGGCGACCGTGACTCTGTCTGCAAAGTATGACACAGTCCGGTTCCAAGTTTCATCGATTAGGGCTGTGATAGGTAGGGCCCTCACCCCTTTAAGAACACCATTGTACACCTCTGACATGTTGCTTGTCATTATACCGTACCGAGCCCCACTGTCGTGAGACTGCGCCCACTTGTACAAATGGGGACAATTCTCACTGATCCACTGGCTCAAATTTATTGCTGTCCGACGACCCCTCTGGTCTTCTCTCTCCGGCAGGGATGCGCGCTCGATCTCACCATTGATACCTGCCCAGATAGCATTCATTTTGGCTTCAGTTTTCTGCATGCACATCCTCTTGAATAACTTGAACCAATCTTTGTTTTTGAATTTGGAATAAAAATTAGCTGCCAAATGCCGCATGCACCACATTGTCTCCAGATCGGGCCACCTCTAGTCTAGTTCTTCTGAAGCCTTAATTATGTCGAGCGCGCTTAATAGCCCAGTGTTGCGATCAGAGATGATGCAAACCCCTTCGCGATCTTCGACGACCCCCATCTTCAGGCAACTCAGGAACCACAGCCAACTATGTTTGTTCTCGCTCTCGACTATTGCATACGCAATAGGTAGAAGTTGATTATTTGCATCTGCAGCAATTGCCACCAAGAGTGTGCCCTTGTACTTTCCAGTGAGAAATGTACCATCGATTGATAAAACCGGACGACAATGCTTGAATGCTTGTATAGTCTGGGCGAATGCCCAGAATAAGCGGTCCAGGATTAGCTCGTCCCGGTTCATTGGGTTTGGACGTTGTTTCCGGAAAACTTGAGTCCCCCTGTTAGCAGTTGCTATCTGATGCAGCATTCTGGGGGCAAAAGAATACGCCTCCTCATAGGTTCCATACAACCTCTGGAATATCTTTTCCTTTGCATGCCTTGCCTTGCTGTAGCTGACATTGAAGCCAATCTGATCAGCTGCAGTTTTTTGCAAAGCCCTAATACTAATATTAAGACTTTCCTGCACAGTCGTTTGCATGATCTGTGACACAAATTCTGCAGTCACATTGCGGTGGTCTGGAAGAGTGCCGGTTTGCTCACAGCCATGTTCCACTATTTTTGTGATATGCCATGGCTGACATACCCCAGGCTTCCGGCGAGCAATAACTCTTCCGCGGCAACCATTCGACTTGCGATGGATGCATATGACCTTCAACTCCTTTTTATCAGACTGCATCACTTTATGCTGCCGGTGTATGGCAATTGCATAGCTATTCATTGCTTGGTAAGCATATTTCTTATCAGGAAAAATCTGCCCAACGGCCAGACTTCCCGCTTCCAGGCCAGAAACAGAGTGAAATTCATTGGTGATGCTCATAACCTGTAAAAACTCTGGGTTCATTGGTGGAGTGACCGCCTTCTCAGGAGGAACAACTTCGTCATCATCTGATTCCGAAGAGGCAGGAGAATGACCATCATCGTCATCATCTAGCGCCTCCGGCAATCCCTCCACGTGTTTGCTCATGTCAACGACCGCAGACCAGTATCCTGTGTCATACACTTGTTGGCCGCCTGTCGGTTCCGATGGACCGGCGCTGGGGGCTACAGTGATTGCCAACTCGGCCTCACCGCCCCCGCTACTGCACTCGGCGACATCAGTGACAGAAATGAACTCCACATACACCATGGGCTGTCCAAACATGGAGTTATTGGGATTGCTTGCAAAACCCATGTACGACGCCCAGGCTTTTTCACCAGTAACCCGCCGCAGACCCCAACGGGATACTGTCCCATCATTTCCTCCGTCAACCACGAAAGCCTCCATGGTCATTTTTTTTCCATCCATCGCTGAACCAAACACCGATCGGATGCACCTTCTAACTGCCGCATACCCTACATTAACCATGTCTCTCACTACAACCGTAGTCATCTCGCACCTAGACACATCCACACCGGAAGGACCGTCGCGTACGATGTCCCCATAGAACACTAACAAATTTTCCGTAGTACCTAACGAGCAGCAATATTTACATCGTTAGTCAATTTATATTCTAATAACTTACGGTAATAATCGTTTATTTACATATAATAATCCGACTAATATTCACAACACAACAGTAACATCATTCACAGCAGTACATCAACACAAAAAATAATTGTTCAAAAAATTACACCACAGCATTTATACCTCTTGTTCAATAAGGATATCCTTCCGAATAGAAAAATCCGTTAGCGTGAATATTTCACCGGTAATATATCAACGGGGTCGACCTATTATCACATGAAAAAAAATTAGACGCACAATTTTTTTCTGCTGCCAAAAGTTTCAAAATAGCAGTAGCATGCATGTGGTCATCACCTCTAAAGAGAAACCGAAGACCGAAAAATAATTTCATCAATCACGTCATCTCCTCCTAGTTTTCTACCCAAACGATATTTTCTTTACCTAATTACATACATCATCAAGGATATTAGCATTTATCTTGCATTTCATGTACGGTTTCCTACTCTACCAAATTAGCTAATAAAGTCTACGTATGATTTCCTTACTACAGAACTTATTAAAAAACATGACACATGAAATAACAACACATTTAATCATGCATGTTAAAAAACGTTTAATCATGCATGTTAAAAAACATGACACATGAAATAACAACACATGAAATAACAACACATTTAAAACCAAAACGTTTAACATAAGTCCTAATTACGACTTACTGAGAAAAATAACAACATCTTGCATGTTAAAAAATATTACTAATGGACATAGCTAACATTGATATTCCTATAAATGCAAATGACGGGCTAAAAAATATCTTCAACATACTGTTATAACAAATATTACTATAAATGCAAATGACGGGCTAAAAAATATCTCATATGAAAACGTTTATAAGCTTCAAAAGTAAACATCGCATAGCTAATAACGGGCTAAAATACTAACTACTTTCCAACGTGCATGCACAAAAAAATTCATGTATTGCAAAGATCATACCTGGATCAAATTACTCCACTTAGTACTTCACTTCACACGGCTAATCGTACTCCTGAAGCTCCAAATTACTCCACAAAGTGATGAAATACTACCTAAAACAACAGATAATACATACTTAAAAACTAATGAAACAAAGTAAAAACATCATGCATGCGAACACAACCAACAAAAATGGACTGCTCTTACCTTGATCTTTCGTTTCTTCAACTACAACATCTTCAAAATCTTACTCTAAACAGTCACAATAGTGTACTGTGAGGGCGAGATAGCTGACAGTTGTAGGAAGAGAGCAGGCAGATTAGCGAGAGAGCAGGCAGTGTATGTAGGAAGCAAAGAGAAGAGCGTGAGAGGGCAGGCAGTGTGGGCAGAAGCAAAGAGAAGAGCGTGCGAGAGCAGGCAACGGGATCGGATCGAATATAGAAGGAAGGGGACTGTAGTGTCGGCAGAACAGTTACCCTCGCAATTAGCAGCAGCATCTTTCAGTCAGCCTCGCAATCAGCAGCGGCAGCATCTATCAATCAGTGTCGCATGTATCGAAATCAACGCCCTCACGGGTGGCTGCCGAAAAATAGGGACGAACGGACGAAAAATTAGACTGCAGACAGCGGGAATCAGTAAAAAAAAGCAGCAGCAGCAGGAATCAGCAAAAAAAGCAGCAGCAGGAGGAATCAGGCGCAGCAGTTCCCGCGCGCCTAAAAATCAGCGCAGTCACTACAGTCCCCGTCGCTGTCAACGTCGCTGTCATGCCTGCGGCTGCCTGCAGAGCAGCGGGGCACAGTAGCTGCCGCCAGGGCTGGTGGCGGCCGGGCACGCGCTGCCGCCTCGGCTGGTGGCGGCAGGGCCCACGCCTGCCGTCCGTTCCGTAGCGAGCACGCCGAAACGGGATTCCCCCTGCCGCCTCGGCCATTGGCGGCAGGCCCCACCCGCCCGGCCGGCCGCCAGCGCTGGTGGCGGCAGGCCCCAGGCGCCTCCGCTGGTGGCGGCAGGGGGGTCTGATCTAGCAATTTATTTCGCAGATGGTCTCTTTTGGCATTTGCAGTCGACAGGTGGTCCTTTTGGACAAAAATTCTTAACATTGATGGTTTCAGACAGATTGGCCATGGAGAGCTGCCGAGGGGTGGTGGTCGCCTCGGCGATCTTGAACGACCACGACAAGAGGCAGCCCAAGGGGCTTGCGTCCCATACAGTTGAGGCGGCGTGCTTCTTCATGTTCATCGACGACCATACCCGCCGGGTCCTGGCGAGCCACGGCATCCTGAGAGACGAGCATGTCGCGTCGGGCAGCGCGGTCGTCGGCGCATGGCGCGTGGTGACGCTGCAGCAGCAGCAGCTCCCCTACGAGCACCCCGCCATGAACGACGTCGTGGTGAAGCACCTGCTGCACAGGCTGTTCCCGAACGCCATGTTCAGCGTGTGGGTGGACGCCAAGATGCAGCTCACGGTGGACCCGCTGCTGCTGGTGCACTCGCTCCTCGTCGGCAAGGGCGTGGACATGGCGGTGTCCAGGCACCCGTTCAACCTCCACACCATGGAGGAGGCGATCGCGACGGCGCGGTGGCGCAAGTGGCGCGACGTGGACGCCATCAGGGCGCAGATGGAGGCGTACTGCAGCAACGGCCTGCAGCCATGGTCCCCCAGCAAGCTCCCGTATCCTTCAGGTATGCACTCAAGAGTCAAGACAGAGACACAACTGCTCGCCTGCCTGTGTATGTTCGATTCTGACTCGTTTGACGTGGTGCAGATGTGCCGGACACGGCGATCATCGTCAGGAGGCACGGCTCGGCGAGCGACCTCTTCTCCTGCCTGCTGTTCAACGAGCTGGAGGCGTTCAACCCGCGGGACCAGCTCGCCTTCGCCTACGTGCGGGACCAGATGAGCCCCAAGGTGAGCATCAACATGTTCGAGGTGGAAGTGCTGGAGCACATCAGCGTCGAGTATCGGCACAACCTGAAGCGCGAGAATGGCGGCGGGGGAGGAGGGGCGAAGCAGGGGATCGCCAGGATGGCGTCCTCGCGAGACATCGCCGGGAGCAGCTGCGAGGGGTACCTCAGGAAGATGTGGGGGGAGCCTTTTGAATAAAACAAGGCCTATGAAAATGTAGCATTTCATCCATTCATTTTGTTCTGAAGAAAGAATTCCACTGTAGGGTAGATATACAGCAGGCAAACTTTTGGTAAACACAAGCACACAAAGAGACAAGACTTCGTGATTACATGAACTCACAGGCACTGAATCAACTTCACACGCAACTACGCTGTCAAAGGCACAAAGATGCATCACAAGAGTGGTCAGCACTCAACACAAGGCTCTGCCTTTAGGCAAGCAAGACACGAAGATTCTTCACAAGAATTGGTCAGTGCTGCTGCTGCATCAGGTGGTCAGGTGCTGGACTCTGTCGATCCCTTGGCTAGCTCGTACTTGTTCTTGAATTCTTTCCAGGCGTCCATGGCGTTCTTGGACATCTTCTCGATGTCGTCGGCGGTGGCCGTCTCCGGAGATAGCATGGTCTCCACCGCCATCATCATGTTCACCACAGCCTGCACAAAACAGAGTTGATCAGCACACGAGAAATTGAGCACATGTAGGCTAGGCAGGCTGTATTAGCGGTGGCAAGAAAGCATTTACCAAATGCAAATATGGCCTCGAGTCACGTTGGTAGCGGCCAGTCAGCTGCTGGCAGACTTCTTTTGCCCTCTGCCATTCTCTCTACGTGACGATTAAACAGTGTGTCAGCACGGTTCATTCGTCTCCACGGAGCACGCGAATGGAGGACAAGAACTCACCTGATTGATGAGTACGTCGGTGAGCAGCAAGCCGAGGTCGAGCTTTCGTTCCGGGTCGCGCGACGCCGCCCACTCCTTCTGCAGCAGGCTCGTCAGCTTTCCCCTGTCGCCGATGTGCTGCGCATGGCATGAACACAAGCTCCAGCTCGATCGTTAATCCATCATCGTACGAGTCGAACGAAAGCAGTGGCATTGCACAAGCAGAGGAAGAGAACCTCCTTGGTGACTTGCTCGAAGACGAGGTCCATGAGCGTGGCGTGTTCTCTGGGCGCGTCCTCGCGCCGGAACAGCGAGTCCGAGAGCGCGCCCACGCTCGTCTTAACCGCCGCGGTGCCGCCACGCTCCGTTCCGTCCGTGACGGCGTTGAGCGTGTACACCATGGCAGGCTGCACGAGGACGGCGCCGGTGCCACCGCCGCGCGCTGACCATGAGGCGCGGCCCAGGACCAGCGCGAGCGCGACGCCCGCGCCCACCCTCAGCACGGTCCAGGGCAGAGCCGGCTGTCCTCCCTTCGCTTGTGCCAGGGGCTCCGGCTCCCTCGCGCTCCCTTGGGCGCGCAGAGCGCGAGACCTCCATCGTCCCGAAGCGCTGGCACGGGCCGGGGCGCGGCGGCGCCGCATGCCGGCACCCGGAGCGGCACGTGCTCCGGTCACCGTGGCGAGCGATGCTGTGCAGAGCGAGGACTCCATGCGCTTGTTAGATCGCTCGGCTCGATCGCAGTCGGGGTTCTGGAAGCGTCTCTTTTGATTATTCCGATGTTTGTAGCGCCATGGCCTCTGCATGCATGGTGCTTTGCGTCTTTCGCTACAGCAAGCAAGGCATCCAGTGCGGCCTGCTTTTTAGTACAGGCCCTTTTATTTTCTTTCGAGGCAATAAGCTCAGGTCATTTTATGAACCTAGTAATATCGAGGTTTCCGGATTGAGATCTTCACCATCTCAAGCAATTCCAAACCTTCCATAAGCATAAAGTCGACTTGAATCGGCATAATTTTGTCGCGCATTCTCTTTTCCTAATCCAGGGGTACGGCGTTCAGGATTTGCTCCTTCCACAAGCAAAGAACTATTATGAGTGCTATGTTCTTTTTTTTTTCTTCCTTTAAGAACGATATAATAATAGAAAAAACGGATTTGCTATTTCTTAGGGGCATGAAATTTTTCAAAGCGCCAGTCATTGTTTGTTAGTTCATTCCAAGCTCGCCGGAAAAGAAGTAGCCCCACTATCTATCTTAGGAAAAAATCATGGCCCCATTATCTATCTTAAGGGGAAGCCCTGACCCCATCATCTATCTTATGGGGCAGGGGGTGCCAGGGATCACTGGAGTTGTGCGGCGGGGGTTAGAGGGATGGTCAAGACGGCGGCCAACACGATGGGGGAGAGGAGGTTGAGGGGAGGGGAGGGTGGCAAGATGGCGCTAGCTGCCAGCCACGCGCGGGGGGGGGGGGGGGGGGGGGGGGCAGGCGGTTAGGCCTAGTTTAACCGGCGGTTGCGAGAGGTAGAAGTGAATAATGCCTGATATATTTTCAACCGCTGGATGAAGATCGAGTGGCCCTGAATGGAACTAACTGATGCAACTTTTTTTCACGTACCTGTTGCATAGGTGGTCCCGAGAAAATTCGACTTTTCGTCCATCTTCGCCAGATCTAGATTTGGTCCCTCCACTTCCAAGCCGAACAACTTAGAGCATCTCTAGCGGATGTGCTATCCCGCAGCCGGCCCATAAATTTGTGTGAAGGATAGCGTATCAGGTTGTTTTTGGGCCAGAACAATTCCCCTAATTTTGCATCGGCTCGTAAACATTATACGGGCAGCTCGTAAACCGCACCCTCCAGCCGCTATATCTTTGGGGAGCGGGCGGTTTAGGATTCCCTTCTCGCATCAGATCCGCCACTATCTTTTCCCCTCCACCGCTTTCCTCCTCCCCTTCGCCGCCATTTTTTAGCTCCGGCCAAAGCAACCATGTCGGGAGAAGGTGCTGGCATGTCGCCGCCGCGCAAGCGCCGACACGACGCAGAGGCCGCAACTCTAGCGCCCCACCATCTAGCACCCCACCAGCGCGGCGCCTTCTCCCGCAATGGCAGGAGTCGTGGGTGGCGCCGCTTCACGAGATGTATGATGCGCTCTGGCCGTCGAGGAACACTCCCCACGAAGCGAAGGTCGCGTGACGCCACGAAGGAGGCGTTGGACGCCGATAAAGAGGGCGCCATCACACGCTTCGAGGCGGCACACACGAAGTACGAGCTTGCCTACACCATCTATAAATCCGCCTGCGCGTACCACCTCGGCGTGAAGCCGTGAGCCACCACCGCCCTCCTCGTGAAGCCATGCACCGCCGCCACCCTCCGTCTAGGATTTTAGGACTCCTTTGATTCAAAGGAATTCTATAGGATTTTTGGAGGATTGAAATCCTTAGGATTTTTTCCTACATTGATCCTTTGATTTATAGGATTGGATCACATAGGAATTTTTCCTATGCATTCTTTTGTACTACATTTCATAGGAAATCTAACATCCACTCCAACCTCTTTTTACAATTCCTTTGTTTTTCCTGTGACATCAAACACTCCTTGCTAATCCTATAGGGTTCAAATGGACATGCCACTCCAACCCTCTATTTTTTCTATTCCTACGTTTTCAAAATCCTGTGAATCAAAGAGGCCCTTAAGATTTTTTGTGAGTATGTGTGAACTCCGGGACTATCAAATGTAATGTGAACATGTTTAATCTTGGGTTTTTAAATTTACAAAGGGAATGTCTAGGTCTCAGTCAAGTAATATAGTATGCAAGAAGAAAAAAAACTGAAAAAAAAATTGTTTGCACGAATCTCAATGCAAGATCAACGAATTATAGTATCGACTGAGACTTCGCGAAGTCTCAGTCCACTGATTTTTAGCAAAGCCGATTTACAAATCGTTTTGCGGTATCTGTTCTACTCCGAGCAAAAGTGCACGTAAAATCTATTTAAGACGAACGATTTTGAGGGCCGAAATTATAGCGGCTCTGCTAAAACAACACACGTTTTTTCCCTCGGCCAACCCAGCATCGCTGCTGACTCCGCATAGTTTTGAACAGTCCACGCCGATCTGGCACCGGTCTCTCATCCAAACTCTGGTTGACATTTTGTCGAACACCTGGCAAGCGCCTGCCACGCCGATGAGAGCAGCGCGACAACGAACGGTGAGCCGGTGAGGGGCACAGATATGGGTGAGCACCGAGAGCGGTAGAAGTTCGCGTGGCGAGAATCCTGAAGCAGTCGCCTCGCCGCCTTCCAGCCTCCCTCGCTGTGCTGCTACACGTCGTCGTGCTCGCCATGTACCCTCTCCACGAAACCTAGTCCCCCCCCCCCCCGCGTCGCCTGCTCTGGCGACTCGGGGGCGACCCTAGTTGCGCCTCCGCCGGGCCCTCCCCGCCTGCCCTCTTCTGCTTCGTCGCCGCCGGAGGGGGCGCCGGCGAAGCCGCGCGTGCCCAGGGATGGCGGCGGCGGGGCTCTCTCGGCGGCTCTCTTCGCGGTGGCCCGGACGGGGCGGCGGCTGGCATCGAGGGGCCGGAGCTCGCGGCGGGTCGGATCTGGGTCCCTCACGGCGTGGTGGCGGTGTCGTGCTCCGGTAGTCCGGGCTTGGCGCGTGTCGGCGGCATCCTGTCCATGCCTGCGTTCTTAGATCTTGGGGTTCGTCGGTGGTGCTTCGCTGGCCTAGCTGGATCCGGCCGGATCTGGCCCGTGGTGGTCCGGCTTGGGGAGGTGGGGTTGTTGGTGGTGGTGGTGGAGGCGGGAGGCGGTGGGTGTTAGAAATATGCCCTAGAGGCAATAATAAATTAGTTATTGTTATATTTCCTTGTTCATGATAATCGTTTATTATCCATGCTATAATTGTATTGATTGGAAACTCAAATACATGTGTGGGTACATAGACAACACTGTGTCCCTAGTAAGCCTCTAGTTGACTAGCTCGTTGATCAAAAGATGGTGAAGGTTTCCTGGCCATGGACATAAGATGTCATTTGATAACGGGATCACATCATTAGGAGAATGATGTGATGGACAAGACCCAAACTATAAACGTAGCATATGATCGTGTCAGTTTATTGCTATTGTTTTCTGCATGTCAAGTATCTGTTCCTATGACCATGAGATCATGCAACTCACTGACACCGGAGGAATACCTTGTGTGTATCAAACGTCACAACGTAACTGGGTGACTATAAAGGTGCTCTACAGGTATCTCCGAGGGTGTCTGTTGGGTTGGCATGGATCAAGACTGGGATTTGTTACTCCGTGTGACGGAGAGGTATCTCAGGGCCCACTCGGTAATACAACATCACAATGAGCCTTGCAAGCAAAGTGACTAAAGAGTTAGCCACAGGATCTTGTATTACGGAACGAGTAAAGAGACTTGCCGGTAACGAGATTGAACTAGGTATAGAGATACCGACGATCGAATCTCAGGCAAGTAACATACCGAAGAACAAAGGGAACAGTATACGGGATTAACTGAATCCTTGACATAGAGGTTCAACCGATGAAGATCTTCGTAGAATATGTAGGAACCAATATGGGCATCCAGGTCCCGCTATTGGTTATTGGCCGTAGAGGTGTCTCGGTCATGTCTGCATAGTTCTCGAACCCGCAGGGTCTACACACTTAACGTTTGGTGACGATTAGTATAGTTGAGTTATTGTGTTGGTGACCGAAGGTTGTTCGGAGTCCCGGATAAGATCCCGGACATGACAAGGATCTCCGGAAGAGTCCGGAGGTAAAGATTGATATATGTGATAATAGTGTTTTGATCTCCGGAAGGGTTCCGGAATTCACCGGAAGGGGTTCCGGGTGTTTATCGAAGTGTTCGGGTGCAGCAACACTTTATATGAGCCAAAGGGGTAAAGCCCACGAGGTATTGGAAAGTGCAAAAGGAAGTTTTGCTGCTGCCTTAAGCGGTACTACCGCTGGTAAGGCGGTACTACCGCGTAAGCGGTACTACCGCTTGTGTGAAGCGGTACTACCGCTCGTGAGCGGTACTACCGCTTGTACGCGGTACTGCTCGAATCCGAGTTTGACTCTTTCCGTGCGGGCCAAACCGACCTTGTGCGGGCAAAACCGACCTTGTGGAGGCTTTCTCTCCAAATTTAGACCCCAGGGCTCAACATATAAATAGAGGGGCAGGGCTAACACACGGGACACATCAAGATTTCCCAAGCCGTGTGCCGGCAACCCTAACCCTCTAGTTCCTCCCGTCATAATTTCCGTAACGCTTGGCGAAGCCCTGCGGAGATTGTTCCTCACCACCATCACCACGCCGTCGTGCTGCCGGAACTCATCTACTACTTCACCATCGCTCGCTGGATCGAGGAGGTGAAGGCGTCATCAAGCCGTACGTGTGTTGAACGCGGAGGTGCCGTCCGTTCGGCGCTAGATCGTGTTTGGATCGAGGGACGACTTGTGATTTGGATCGCGAAGACGTTCGACTACATCAACCGCGTTTCTTAACGCTTCCGCTTAGCGATCTACAAGGGTATGTAGATTCACTCTCCCTCTCGTAGATGCTCATCACCATGGATAGATCTTGCGTGTGCGTAGGAAATTTTTTGTTTCCCATGCGACGTTCCCCAACAGTGGTATCAGAGCTAGGTCTATGCGTAGATGAGATCTCGAGTAGAACACAAACGAGTTGTGGGCGTGGGTGTATACATATTGCTTGCCGTTACTAGTTGATACTTGATTCGGCGGTATTGTGAGATGAAGCGGCCCGGACCGACATTACGCGTATGCTTACACGAGACAGGTTTCACCGCTACATGCACTCGTTGCATAAAGGTGACTGGCGGGTGTCTGTCTCTCTCACTTTAGTTGAATCGATTTCAATGAAGAGGGTTCTTTTAGAAGATCAAAAAGCAATCACTACACCACGTTGTGGTTTTGCGTAGGTAAGAACGGTTTTTGCAAACCCGTAGCAGCCACGTAAAACTTGCAACAACAATTAGAGGACGTCTAACTTGTTTTTGCAGGGTATGTTGTGATGTGATATGGCCAATTACATGATGAGATATATGTGATGTATGAGATGATCATGTGTTGTATAGAATATCACGACTTGCATGTCGATGAGTACGGCAACTGGCAGGAGCCATAGAGTTGTCTTTAATTATTTTCGCCGTTTTGCTTTACTTTATCGCTATGAGTTAGCAATAGTCGTGGAAGCAACAGTCGGCGCGACAACCTCATGGCGACACGTTGATGGAGATCAAGATGATGGAGATCATGGTGTCATGCCGGTGACGATGGAGATCATGCCGGTGCTTTGGAGATGGAGATCAAAAGCACGAGTTCATGGCCATATCATGTCACTTATGATTTGCATGTGATGTTAATCCTTTTATGCATCTTGTTTTGCTTAGGACGACGGTAGCATTATAAGGTGATCCCTCACTTAAATTTCAAGATAAATTGTGTTCTCCCCGAGTGTGCACCGTTGCGAAAGTTCGTCGTTTCGAGACACCACGTGATGATCGGGTGTGATAGACTCTACGTTCACATACAACGGGTGCAAGCCAGTGTTGCACATGCGGAACACTCGGGTTAACTTGACGAGCCTAGCATGTACAGACATGGCCTCGGAACACAAGAGACCGAAAGGTCGAACATGAGTCATATAGTAGATATGATCAACATGAAGATGTTCACCATTGAAACCACCTCAACTCACGTGATGATCGGACTTGAGTTGGTGGATTTGGATCATGTTACACTCGAATGACCGGTGGGATGTCAATCTGAGTGGGAGTTTTAAGTAATATGATTAACTAAACTCATTATCTTAAACAATAGTCTAAGTTGTCTTTGCTATATTTATGTTGTAGATCATGACTCGCGCAGTAGCACCCCTGAATTTTAATGCGTTCCTAGAGAAAGCTAAGTTGAAAGATGATTGAAGTAACTTTGTGGACTGGGCCCGTAATCTAAGGATTATCCTTACGGCTTCCCAGAAGGCTTATGTCTTTGATGCACCGTTTGGTGATCCACCCGCTCCAGTTGAGTCTCTAGACATTGTGAACGCCTGGCAGGCTCGTTCTGAAGATTACTCAATAGTTCAATGTGCAATATTGTATGGCTTAGAACCGGGACTTCAAAGACGTTTTGAACGTCATGGAGCATATGAGATGTTCCAGGAGTTGAAGTTTATCTTTCAGAAGAATGCCCGGATCGAGAGGTATGAGATCTTCGATAAGTTCTATGCTTGCAAGATGGAGGAGAACGGGTCTATCAGTGATCACATACTCAGAATGTCTGGGTACTCCACCCGTCTGGCTGAATTGGGGATGCCCCTTCCGCCAGAGGCTATCACTGACAGAGTTCTTCAATCATTGCCACCTAGCTACAAGAGCTTTGTGTTGAACTATAACATGCACGGGATGAACAAGTCAGTCGCCGAGCTGTTTGCGATGCTAAAAGCCGCTGAGTCTGAAATTCAGAAGGAGCATCAAGTGTTGATGGTCAATAAAACCACTAGTTTCAAGAAAAATGGCAAGGGTAAGAAGGGTAACTCCAAGAAGAGTGGCAAAGCAGTTGCTCCTCCCGTGAAGAAACCCAAGGCTGGACCCAAACCAGAAACTGTGTGCTTTCATTGCAAGGGAACTGGACACTGGAAGCGGAACTGCCCCAAGTATTTGGCTGACAAGAAGGCGGCCAACAACAAACAAGGTATATATGATATACATGTTATTGATGTGTACCTTACCAACTCTCGTTGTAGTGCCTGGGTATTTGATACCGGTGCGGTTGCTCATATTTGCAACTCAAAACAGGAACTGCGGAATAGACGGAGGCTGGCAAAGGACGAAGTGACGATGCGCGTCGGAAATGGTTCCAAGGTTGATGTGATCGCCGTCGGCACGCTCGCGCTTCGATTACCATCGGGATTAGTGATGAACCTGAATAAATGTTATTTGGTGCCTGCATTAAGCATGAACATTATATCTGGATCTTGTTTATTGCGAGACGGTTACTCATTTAAATCAGAGAATAATGGTTGTTCTATTTATATGAGTAATATCTTTTATGGTCATGCACCCGATGTGAGGGGTTTATTCTTATTGAATCTCGATAGTAATGATACACATGTTCATAACATTGATGCCAAAAGATATAGAATTGATAATGATAATACCACTTTCTTGTGGCACTGCTGTTTAGGTCATATTGGCGTAAAACGCATGAGGAAGCTCCATGCTGATGGACTTTTGGAGTCACTTGATTTTGAATCACTTGACACATGTGAGCCATGCCTCATGGGCAAGATGACTAAGACGCCGTTCTCTGGTACAATGGAACGGGCAAGTGACTTGTTGGAAATCATACATACTGATGTGTGCGGTCCGATGAGCATTGAGGTGTGCGGTGGTTATCGTTACTTTCTCACCTTCACTGATGACTTAAGTAGATATGGGTATATTTACTTAATAAAACACAAGTCTGAAACATGTGAAAAGTTCAAACAATTTCAGAGTGAAGTTGAGAATCATCGTAACAAGAAGATTAAATTCCTACGATCTGATCGAGGAGGAGAATATCTGAGTTATGAGTTTGGCAGTCACTTAAGACAATGTGGAATTGTTTCACAACTGACACCGCCTGGAACACCACAGCGTAATGGTGTGTCCGAACGTCGTAATCGAACCTTATTGGATATGGTGCGATCTATGATGTCTCTTGCCGATTTGCCACTATCGTTTTGGGGTTATGCATTAGAGACAGCTGCATTCACTTTAAATAGGGCACCATCGAAATCCGTTGAGACAACGCCATATGAACTTTGGTTTGGCAAGAAGCCAAAGCTGTCGTTTCTTAAAGTTTGGGGATGTGATGCTTATGTCAAAAAGCTTCAGCCTGAAAAGCTGGAACCCAAAGCGGAGAAATGCGTCTTCATAGGATACCCAAAAGAGACAGTTGGGTATACCTTCTACCTCAGATCCGAAGGCAAAATGTTTGTCGCTAAAAACGGAACGTTTCTTGAGAAAGAGTTTCTCTCGAAAGAATTGAGTGGGAGGAAGATAGAACTTGATGAGGTTGTTGAACCTTTACTTCAACCTGAAAGTAGCGCAGCGCAGAAAGATGTTTCTGTAGAGCCTACATCAGCTGAAGAGGAAGTTAATGATGATGATCATGAAGCTTTGGATCAAGTTGCTATCGAACCTCGTAGGTCGACAAGGACGCGTACTGCTCCTGAGTGGTACGGCAACCCTGTCTTAGAGGTCATGTTGTTGGACAACGATGAACCTACGAGCTATGGAGAAGCGATGATGGGCCCGGATTCCAGGAAGTGGTTAGAGGCCATGAAATCCGAGATGGGATCCATGTATGAAAACAAAGTGTGGACTTTGGAAGTATTACCTGAAGGGCGTAAGGCCATTCAGAACAAATGGATCTTTAAGAGGAAGACGGACGCGGACGGTAATGTCACCGTCTATAAAGCTCGACTTGTGGCAAAGGGTTTTTCACAAGTTCAAGGAGTTGACTACGATGAGACCTTCTCACCCGTAGCGATGCTTAAGTCCGTCAGAATCATGTTAGCAATAGCTGTCTTTTTCGATTATGAAATTTGGCAGATGGATGTCAAAACAACGTTCCTTAACGGTTTCCTTAAGGAAGAGTTGTATATGATGCAACCAGAAGGTTTTGTCGATCCAGAGAATGCTGACAAAGTTTGCAAACTCCAGCGATCCATTTATGGACTGGTGCAAGCATCTCGGAGTTGGAATCTTCGCTTTGATGAGGTGATCAAAGCATTCGAGTTTATACAAGTTTACGGAGAAGCTTGTATTTACAAGAAAGTGAGTGGGAGCTCTATAGCGTTTCTAATATTATATGTGGATGACATATTACTGATTGGAAACAATATAGAAATGTTGGAAAGCGTGAAGGAATATTTGAACAAGAGTTTTTCAATGAAGGACCTAGGAGAAGCTGCTTTCATATTAGGCATCAAGATCTATAGAGATAGATCGAGACGCTTAATAGGACTTTCACAAAGCACATACCTTGACAAAGTTTTGAAGAAGTTCAAAATGGATCAGTCCAAGAAGGGGTTCTTGCCTGTATTGCAAGGTGTGAAGTTGAGTAAGACTCAATGCCCAGTGACTGCAGAAGATAGAGAAAAGATGAGTGTCGTCCCCTATGCCTCAGCCATAGGCTCTATCATGTATGCAATGCTGTGCACAAGACCCGATGTCAGCCTTGCCATAAGTATGGCCGGAAGGTTTCAAAGTGATCCAGGAGTGGAACACTGGACGGCGGTCAAGAATATCCTGAAGTACCTGAAAAGGACTAAGGACATGTTTCTCGTTTATGGAGGTGATCAAGAGCTCGTCGTAAAGGGTTACGTCGATGCAAGCTTTGACACTGATCCGGATGACTCTAAGTCGCAAACCGGATACGTGTTTATTCTTAATGGGGGTGCGGTTAGCTGGTGCAGTTCCAAGCAAAGCGTGGTAGCTGATTCTACATGCGAAATGGAGTACATCGCTGCCTCGGAGGCGGCGAAGGAAGGTGTCTGGATGAAGGAGTTCATGACAGATCTTGGAGTAGTGCCTAGTGCGCTTAACCCAATGACTCTGTTTTGTGATAATACTGGTGCCATTGCTCTAGCCAAGGAACCAAGATTTCACAAGAGGACCAGACACATAAAGCGACGTTTCAATTCCATCCGCGATTACATCAAGGAGGACGACATAAATATTTGCAAAGTACACACGGATCTAAATGTTGCAGATCCGATGACTAAACCTCTTCCAAGGGCTAAACATGAACAACACCAGAACTGCATGGGTGTTCGATTCATTACAATGTAAATCACATAGTGATGTGAACTAGATTATTGACTCTAGTGCAAGTGGGAGACTGTTGGAAATATGCCCTAGAGGCAATAATAAATTAGTTATTGTTATATTTCCTTGTTCATGATAATCGTTTATTATCCATGCTATAATTGTATTGATTGGAAACTCAAATACATGTGTGGGTACATAGACAACACTGTGTCCCTAGTAAGCCTCTAGTTGACTAGCTCGTTGATCAAAATATGGTGAAGGTTTCCTGGCCATGGACATAAGATGTCATTTGATAACGGGATCACATCATTAGGAGAATGATGTGATGGACAAGACCCAAACTATAAACGTAGCATATGATCGTGTCAGTTTATTGCTATTGTTTTCTGCATGTCAAGTATCTGTTCCTATGACCATGAGATCATGCAACTCACTGACACCGGAGGAATACCTTGTGTGTATCAAACGTCACAACGTAACTGGGTGACTATAAAGGTGCTCTACAGGTATCTCCGAGGGTGTCTGTTGGGTTGGCATGGATCAAGACTGGGATTTGTTACTCCGTGTGACGGAGAGGTATCTCAGGGCCTACTCGGTAATACAACATCACAATGAGCCTTGCAAGCAAAGTGACTAAAGAGTTAGCCACAGGATCTTGTATTACGGAACGAGTAAAGAGACTTTCCGGTAACGAGATTGAACTAGGTATAGAGATACCGACGATCGAATCTCAGGCAAGTAACATACCGAAGAACAAAGGGAACAGTATACGGGATTAACTGAATCCTTGACATAGAGGTTCAACCGATGAAGATCTTCGTAGAATATGTAGGAACCAATATGGGCATCCAGGTCCCGCTATTGGTTATTGGCCGTAGAGGTGTCTCGGTCATGTCTGCATAGTTCTCGAACCCGCAGGGTCTACACACTTAACGTTTGGTGACGATTAGTATAGTTGAGTTATTGTGTTGGTGACCGAAGGTTGTTCGGAGTCCCGGATAAGATCCCGGACATGACAAGGATCTCCGGAAGAGTCCGGAGGTAAAGATTGATATATGTGATAATAGTGTTTTGATCTCCGGAAGGGTTCCGGAATTCACCGGAAGGGGTTCCGGGTGTTTACCGAAGTGTTCGGGTGCAGCAACACTTTATATGAGCCAAAGGGGTAAAGCCCACGAGGTATTGGAAAGTGCAAAAGGAAGTTTTGCTGCTGCCTTAAGCGGTACTACCGCTGGTAAGGCAGTACTACCGCGTAAGCGGTACTACCGCTTGTGTGAAGCGGTACTACCGCTTGTACGCGGTACTGCTGGAATCCGAGTTTGACTCTTTCCGTGCGGGCCAAACCGACCTTGTGCGGGCAAAACCGACCTTGTGGAAGCTTTCTCTCCAAGTTTAGACCCCAGGCCTCAACATATAAATAGAGGGGCAGGGCTAACACACGGGACACATCAAGATTTCCCAAGCCGTGTGCCGGCAACCCTAACCCTCTAGTTCCTCCCGTCATAATTTTCGTAGCGCTTGGCGAAGCCCTGCAGAGATTGTTCCTCACCACCATCACCACGCCGTCGTGCTGCCGGAACTCATCTACTACTTCACCATCGCTCGCTGGATCGAGGAGGTGAAGGCGTCATCAAGCCGTACGTGTGTTGAACGCGGAGGTGCCGTCCGTTCGGCGCTAGATCGTGTTTGGATCGAGGGACGACTTGCGATTTGGATCGCGAAGACGTTCGACTACATCAACCGCGTTTCTTAACGCTTCCGCTTAGCGATCTACAAGGGTATGTAGATTCACTCTCCCTCTCGTAGATGCTCATCACCATGGATAGATCTTGCGTGTGCGTAGGAAAATTTTTGTTTCCCATGCGACGTTCCCCAACAGTGGGTGCTGCTGGTGGAGGCTGGTGGCGCTGGGTGATGCTGGCGCTGGGTGATGCTGGTGGTGGATAGAGGGACTGCTGCAGCCGGTTTTTTTTCTCATCTCCTCACCTTTGGTTGGTGCTGCGGCGCATCGGATCTGGTCTCCGGCAGATACGCGGTGGCGCGCGTGGGGCGTGTTGGTGCACCTGACATATGGCTGCAGCCCGGGACCATGGTGGTTCCTGGCCTCGGGCAGCGCTCCTCTGCTCCTCGCCGGCATGGTGCTCGGTAAGGTCTGGCGGCTCGCGCTGCGTCCAGTGGCCTTGCGTCCGGACGACCATTGGTGGATCCTGTGCCTAGTGCTGATGTTTGGCCGTCCGCGGTCTCCGCGTGGTGAGGTTGGCCGTGACGGTTCGTCTTGCTTCTTCAAGAAGGGACCAATGGTGGTGGTTCAGTTGTCGTCTTGCTGTAGGGATGTGCTCAAACTCCGGGTGAGAACCTTGCATCGGCTTTGTCGATGCCAGCGGCAATGGCGTCTGTGGACGTCGTTTTCCTCGCAGGAGGTGCCGTTGTGGAGCTCCAGCACCTGCAGTACTATGTTTTGTGGTATCCGGGTGAAAACCTATGATCCGGCTTGTCGGATCGGATGACGGTCTTGTGTCCTTGTCGGCACTACCTCCTTGGAGGCGTCATCTTGGAGACCCAAACGACGGCTTCTGTGGCTGCGTGTGGTCAAGGGTGCACCGTTTGGTGGTGTTGGTGTGGCCAGCTCGGGATCAGATAGAGGGTCCAGTGGTGGTGCGACTGGCTTGGAGTCGATGGTGGTTGTTCGGTGGTGTTCTTTGGGGTTCGGCGGCGGTGCCTTTGGTGCCGCAGGGCGGCCATCTGTTTCCCCCTCGTGAAGGTGTCTCGCTATGCATGCTCAAGACTCTCCCTTGGTGGCCAGTGTGTTGCGGCGAGCGTCGTGCTCTTGGTGATGTCTTGGTTCATCTTTGCTCTTTGATGACGCAAGATGCCTCCCCAATTGCTAATCGTTCTGATTTTTCGTGGCGGGGCTCCCAGTCAAGGTTCGTGTTCTGCACTCGTTGGTTGTGGTCGCTCCTGAGTTGTGTCGCGGGGCTCGGTATGCACGCAATCCGGTGCGTTAGGTTTCTCGCAAAGTCTAAGTATTGTGATCCCTTGACGACACCCCGCAACTACTTGTGTCTTTGGTGGTGATGGTCCTTTTAGCCTGCTAGCTAGGTCCTGTCTTTGTTGGGCGTTTGTTCTTCTCTTCTCCTTGTAACCTTCTTACTTGTATGGTTTTCGGCCCGGTTTCCCTTATAAACGGGTCAACTTGTTTAGGTTTTCGATCCGGTTTCCCTTATAAACTGGATCACTCTTCTGGCATAATGGCCACTTTGAGTAATACTAGGACATATGCCCGTGCGTTGCAACGGGAAGGAAAAATAGGCATGCATGTGCAAACTATACCTGGCCATGGGCAGCCCGGCACAGACGGTCCGATCCGACCCGGCTCGAAAATCCCAGGCCAGGCCGGGCATAAACTTGCCATCGGGCCAGGCCTGGAATTTGAGCCCGGTGGTCGGACCGGGCCGGGCTCGAGGATTACAGATTTTAAGCCGCGGTCGGGTCGGGCTGGTCGGGCTTTTTCAGGCTCGGGCCCAATATCTAGGCCCGACGGTAGGGCCGGGTCAAGCTCAGGCCGGTCGACAAAATGCGAGGTTACACATATTTTGCCCTTATATAGTTGTTGACCGAACACGCTCGGAATGAAATGATAAGTGTCTATGTTTTCTGTTCGTCACTGTCAGCACGTCCGTTCCATAAGTGTCTTGGACCATGCACACATTCGCCCATCTTTATTCATGCACAATTCCTTCCATCCTTGGATTCCATAATAATTCCTCGTATCAATCCTCCCTTTAATAGGCATGCATTTCATTCCTTTTAATCATCCAATTTTCTTGCATCCCATAATAATCCTCAAATCTCTCCATCCTTTTATAGCCCGCAATTTCATTTCACAAGGCATGTATGCAACGTCATGCACCTTCTAGCCAGCTTGTTACCTTGGCTACTCGCGGACATATTTAAACGGATCTGATTAAATATACGGGGGCGAGGTGGGACTATTTTCTCTTTTTTGTTATTGTGCATATACGCTAGCCTCTGCCTCCGTCTCCCTCAATGAGACGGCCATCTCCCTGGAGTGCTTGGGGCTGGAGCTGGACCATGATAGCGGAGGCAGGCTGGGCGCTTCCTGGACCATGGTAGCGGTAGGTAGGCTGGGTGCCTTTACCTCTGCTAGTCCAAGAAGGACGCCGTCGTCTGGCTTGGTGCCTGATGCTCCGCTAGCTACAAGCCTACAACGACGAGCGCTTCTTCGGCGAGGTTGACGACGACCACAGTGCCAGGGCGTGGCGAGCATGGGGAGATGGGGAGTGTCCAGGGCGTCGCCTCCAAGCCAAGTCTGACCACGCTGGCGCTGACGCCACCCATCCTCCTCCCCCCTGCCTCCCCAGCGGCGCAGGCTACTTCGCCCGGCCACGCCGTGCCGTGCGGGCCGCCGTTCGGTGCGAGCTCGCCGCTGCCACCGCCTCCTACGCGGCACCCGCGGCCGCTCCTGGATCCGTGGCCGCCGTCCGCCTCTGCCTCCCCACCGGCGCAGGTTCCTCTGCCTGGGCCGCGCCGCGCCGTGCGGGCTGCCGTCCAGTGCGAACTCGCCGCCGTCGCTCCCGGATCCGTGGCTGCCGTACGGTGCGAGCACACACGCACGTCTCCTCGCATCTCGGCTTGAACGTGCATCGATTCGTACCTTGTACCTGGACTCGATCTGCCAGTGCTGAATATTACGACGCCGGCTGAGTGATTCGAGGAAACCGCCGCTGATTCCAGGACCACAGGCTGGCTGAGCCATGCGAGCAGCGCCAGTCGCGTCGCGTGCCTCCTGCAGCGGCCGTGGGCGCGATCTCGAGGATGGAGCTCTGTTGAGAGGAGGGAAGGAGGACAATGGGGGAAGTGCCTTCGCTAGTCGCTGGAGGCAGTTGGTGCTGCCGGCGACGGTTGGCCTCGCAGGCTTCATACGGAAGGAGGAAGAAGCTGGAAGGAAGAAGAAATCGGGAGGGCACGTCCTGCCGTATGAACTGACAAATCTAAAAAAAATAGGAGACGTACCAAACTGGATGGGATGAACGGACGAAAAACGGACCAAATTACGGTGGTAAGAAGCAATAGCCCCTTTATTAATAGGTATAGAGGTATAGATATAGATATAGATATTCAGATGGACTCCTCCGCCGGTGATTCTTAAAAAAAAAAAAGTGCCCTCTCCACTAGCCGCGGCGCGATCGACACCATAGCCGGCGCGGAGGCAAACATGCGGAGGCATCCAAGTCCCTCTCGTCATCCTCGTGCTCAGGGCGCGACACAACCATGAGCATGAAAAACTCCCGCTCGCTGAGCCCGCCGTCGCCCTCGAGTGAGCATATCCGCTCGGGCGAGGAGAATGCCATGCCCTGGGCGTCGGAGAAGGACGATGTGTCGTAGACTCGTAGTCGTCGCTGCTCGCCTCACTCGCGTTGCCGTAGCACCAGTTCGTGGCATCATCTCCTCCCGCTCCGTGTGCGCGTCCCTGTTGCTCTTGGGCAGGCCGGGGGAGCTCGGAAACGCGTTCCGCATGCAACTCTGATCGAACATCGGAAACCGAGTCTGGGTATGACCGCACGAATGTCCAATTCCCATCTGAATTTTCAGTATATAAAGGGGGAGCGAGGCCCCCATGCTGGCCTCGTCAATTTTCTCCCCGCTGCCTCCTCCTCCATCTAGATCCTGCGCGCTTCGCCGTTCCTCTCCCTCTAGAATCTCCGTTCAGCCCGCAGATCGACCCGATGGCCGCCACCAAGCGATCTGCTGCCGCCGTCGACGGCCACGCCAACCGGCCGGGAGCAGCCTGCGTCAAGAAGAGGTGCATCAGAAGCACCGGGGACTACGATCACGAGTCCTGCCTGGGCGAGGGCATGTTCGGCGTCGTCGACAAAAGGCGGCACCGTGCCACCGGCCAAGTCGTCGCTATCAAGTCCTTCCGCAACCCGCGCAAGGAGGACGAGCCCGTCGACGCCCAGGAGGTGCTGCGGGAGGCCCGCTTCCTCGAGGCGTGCGGCGGCCACCCGCACATCGTCGGCTTCCGCGGCGTCGTGCGGGACTACGTCACGAACGAGCTCTGCCTCGTCATGGAGTACGTCCAAGGAAAGAGCCTCCACTGCCTCCTGAGGGAGAGGCGCGGCAGGCTCCCGGAGGCCACGGTGCGGGACTTCATGTGGCAGCTCCTGACGGCGGCCACCAAGATGCACCGGCGCCACGTCGTCCACCGCGACATCAAGCCGGCGAACATTATCGTCGGAGAAGGAGAAGGAGAAGGAGTGCTCAAGCTCTGCGACTTCGCCTTGTCCATGTCGGAGGCGCCGCCGTACAGGCAGGCCGGCACGGGGATGTACCGAGCTCCCGAGATGCTCCTGGGAAAGCGGGACTACGACGCCCTGGTGGACACATGGTCGCTTGGGTGCGTCATGGCGGAGACCATCACCGGCGAGAGGCTGTTCGACGAGGACAATTCGACTTGCCTTATCAGAAGGATCTTTGAAGTGGTCGGAAAGCAGGACGACACAACCTGGCCGTGGTTCACGTCCCTGCCGTTCGCAGACGAGGTGCCGCAGGTGCAGCAGAACACGCTGCGAGAGCTGTTCCCGGAGGAGACGCTGTCCAATGAGGGGTTTGAGGTCCTGAGCGGCCTTCTCGCCTGCAATCCCGACAAGCGGCTGACGGCGGCCGCCGCGCTCAAGTCGCCCTGGTTCGCCACCATTGCTGCAGACGCCCGCCCTCTCGCTTCTCCTCCTGCGGCCGCTACGACGACGGTGTCAGTCAAGGTGGAGGAAGTAGAGATCGCTCCGTCAACGCTACGCAGGAAGAAAGTGCCTGCAAAGAAATATCTGTCATTGTTTGTAGCAAGATAGATTGTCTATGTATTTGCGTTTGATAATAAATCTCAAGTACCCGGAAGCTTGAAAGCTTGATTCTGGTGGGTTATTCCATCCATTATCTTTCAACATTTGTTTTGGATGATACAGTAGAATAGAGTAAACTTTTCAGGTCACTGCATCTGAAGATGCACACAGCCAGATGATGGACTAACTGCTGTGTTTGTGTTTTTGTGTTGTATGTATGGCCGAAACCAATTTTACACTTATGCAAATGTATGTGCATTTTGACTAAGATCATCTTCGGCAAGCACGTAGATTACCATGTATTTCGAACCAAAGTTTGAATTCGAGAACTTGATGGCTCCATTTCTGAATCGAGGATCATTCAGATTTGGTTGCTGAAAGCCTGAAACTAGGACAACAGAAATGTATTCATCTCTCTCAACATGAATTTTATACGGCCAAACTTAGGATTTACCAGTGGCGTACACCGAGTGTCGGACTGGCCTTGTGCTGAACGCGTGTTCACAGCTGCAATGCTCTTTCTCTTTAGGTTTGGTTCAAGCTGCAGGGTTTTATAGCGATGGCAACCCTGATTCCAAACCATGAGGATTCAGTCAGAGAGTGGTGGTGCTCGAATCAGTCCAAGAGTGCCGAGAAGAAGGTTGAAACTTGAAAGAGATCTCAGCTTTGATTTTTTTTTTTTTAGAGAAAAGACTAGCTGGGCGCGAGGGGAAGCCCCGCCGCCGCCTACCGCCGCACCAGAAGAGCCCGGCCACGACCGCCGACGGCGGCGGGGGGGAAGGGCAAGGTGTCGGGGAGGTTTCGGCGGGTAGGATTATCGCCCCCTAGCAGCCCGACCGGACCTGATCTCAGCTTTGATCATTGCCGGCTTGAGAAAAAACTGTGGTTAGAAAGAAATGCCAGAGTGCTTCAATCCAAAACTGCTACGGTGGAAACGGTGGCACCGTGGCAGCCTTATCGTTAGATGAGTTCAAACTTTGGACAGTGGCAAATACTCCTACTTCGGTAGGCAATAGTGAGATTGAGTAGTCTGCATCCGTTCTGGTGGTGGTCGAGTGTGATCCTTAGTTGTAAGAGCAACTCCAACGTACCCAAACGGACACCGGTTTTTGTCCATGTGGATCGACCTAGCGGACATATTTGTCCGCTTTTTTTATTTGGGTCGGACAGTGCGCCCAACGCCAGCTGGGTGGCTGCATGGAAATGGGTCCGCGCGAACACAGACCGGACACAAAATAGGAATGGGTCTCCGCGTTGGGCCATCTTTTTTGTTCACGGCGACCCAAACGGACATGGGCGGACGAAATGGGTCGTCCGGTTGAAGTTGCTCTAATAAATCTTTGTAAAGTCTCTCTTTTTCTCCAATCTTAAAGAAAATGACAAGCAACGATTGTTACTTGTTCTTCAAAAAGAAAGAAGAGTTAAACGAAACACGGGACACCAGCGGAAGGGGGCTGCAATGAGGCGGCGGCCAGTTTGGGTCCCACGAAGGCCACTGTCGATGCCGCTTGTGTCCCAAGAAGGCCACTGCCGATGCGTCGCCGACATGCACAGCCGGTGTCTTGCCCGGTCGCAAACAACCATCGTCCCCTCGACCCAAAAATCAGCTCTGACTCGTGCTTCATGGAAGTGGAGGCCACCCTTTCCCTTCGGCTGAAGCATATCCCTCCGGTGCTACTCCAATGAGCGGTGCTGCCGAACAAAGAGAAGACAGGGTGTATTCTTCCCCTCTCGCTGAAGCATATACCTTCAGGGTTCTCGACATCCCGAGGAGCGGGCTGCCGGACACGGGGAAGACAAATCGTTAGAGTGGAGGGATGCAGAGGAGGTGGGGCTTCATTTTCCGGGGCTCATGGCCGGCCTGGGATGGGGAACAGGCGCTGGCGATCATTCTAGTCTAGGTTTAGAGTCCGGTCTAGTTAAAATTTGTGTAAATGTAATGAATTTGCTCCGGTTTAAATGAAAAGCTTCTGGTTTTATGTAAAATTCATCCAAGTATGAATGAATATCGTCCGGTTTGTTTGAGTTTGCATCAAATTTATTCATTTTCGTTAAACTTCATTTGAAATGTAAGCAACCATATGCGGCTAGCTTTGGATGACCGGCTCCTGCATCCGTGTCTGTGGATGCTTTGGATAACCTTCGAGCCGTTGGATGAAACTCTAACGGACATGATTGAATGTGGCTGATGCGAATCGATTTTTTTTTTGCTCCCTAACTATGCAGATTGTCTACTGACAGAATGTACTTTGCAACAACTTTCTTAATGCATTTTGTGTCCATACCTTTGGACCTTATGGTAGACGGAAATTCGACGTAATTTAGGTTGCGTGGAATGGATCTGTGGCTATAAGGTTGTGCTATGGATCAGGAATACTATAGGAATTTGAAAAAGCGTGTCTGGATAATTTCGGTCACTGCTGGTTGCTTTTATACGCACCGGTTAGTTTCACATGGGTTTGTATGTTCAAAAGTTTTGGATTAGAAAACAAGCATTTAAAAAATTATTCATGTAATTTGAAAGGTGTTTCACACATTTTAGAAAACAATTATTTAATTAAAAAGTGTTCACACATTTTGTAAAAGGAAACCAATGGAATTTTCAAAAGTGTTCTCTCACTGAAATAAATGTTCATCCAATTTAGGGAAGTGTTTGTGGGATTTAAACTGGATTTTTAAACACAAAAATAGAAAAAGATAGTAAAATAGATCAAAGAAGAAAGATTATAAAGAAAATAAAAATTTGAAAACGGCAAAGCAAAAAATTTAAAACATGAGTGAAAAATCGGAACCCGAGCAAAATGATGGTTTCCTAAAAAAACAGCAGGAACCATGGAGAAAATGAAGAAACCGCTCATACTACCCCACACTACTGGGTTAACCCACTCTGTAACCTAACATACTATAGTCGATGCGCCCGTAGCTGCTCGCTACATGTAAGACGGTATGGTACTTACTACGGCCAATAAGTGACATATCACCCACACACGCTTGTTCTTGGGACGAGACATGCGGAGCCGATTTTTTAAGTATTTTTTTACGTTTTCTTTCCTTTTTCTTCTCCATTTTCAATTTCATTTTCGCTTTCATTTTTGCCGGTTTTATTTCTCTACTTTTCTTTGTTTTTCTTATCATTACTTTGTTTTCTAGTTTCTTTTTGCTTTTTTCTTAACTATTTTCCTTTACTCATTTGCAAATTACATATACTTTTTTCAGAAAATACACATATTTTTTTTTACAAAAAATGGCTAAGCATGTTTAAAAGATGTACTGAATGATTTCAAAACTTTATTTACATTTTTCTTCAAAATGTGTGGGAATTTTTTACATAACTGAAGATTTCAAAAAAGGTGTGGAAACTTTTTTAAAGTTTCATAAACACTTTCTAAATTACGTGATCATATTTTAAACTACATTAAGTTTTATATAATTTGTTAAAATTAGGTGAAATTCATTTTAAATTAAAAGAAACTTTTTGTAAACAAATGAACACTTTTTGAATATTTACTAATATGTTTTATAACACACACAAAATTCATATTTACTGTTCAAATAACTATTGATAACGCGCTGACGTTCGGTGGGAGCCCTTCCACATGATCGAACGAAAAGGAACGATTGAAGGATCCCTCTCCCGAACGCTTTCGTTCGGGGCCACATGATCCGCCTCCCGAACCCGAGTTAAGGCAGGCCCTTAGCTGGCCTTCTGGCCCAACATAAATACCTTTCGCACCAAAAAAAAGCTGAACACTGCCAAAACTATTAAATATGCAATACAGAAAATTCACAAAATGAAATGTACTATAGAAAATACCATGATTAGTACAAAAAAAACAATTGCCAACTTATATACAAAACATAAAAAGTTTAGTACATTTCCAAAAAAAAACATGCGTATTAAAAATTGCCATGTAGAACACGTACAGAGACAAAAACTTGTAGAAGTATAGTGTACATGGTGGCAAGATATGTAGAGTGTGGACCAAACATTGCCGCCATGTGAAACACAAACAAAAAGGATGTCTATAACGCCTGAACGTTCGGTCTGGAAGCTCCATAGATCGAACGTTCCGTTCGCTACCGGGAGGGGCATCGATCGAACGACTCCTTTTTTTAACACACTACAGACGCGAGCGCTCATATACACGCGCATACACTCATCCCTTGTGAACGCACACACGCACACCCTACCCCCATGAGCACCTTCGAGAGACTGAGCCGGCATATCATCTTGAAATTTATGAAGTCACCGTAGGCACCTCGTCGTTGACGGGAACGTCTCCTCCCACTGAATGCGCATCGCCGGAAATCCTGAAATAAATCCAGGAATAAATGCGAGCATCAGGATTTGAACCCTGGTGGGGCTGGGGATACCACAGCCCCTCTAACCATCCAACCACAGGTTGGTTCGCTCGATCGAACGACTCATTCGGTACGAGAAGCGCCAAAGCGGGAACACCCTCCCCCGGGCCTACATAACTTTTTCATGTGAAAAAGAAGAAAAAAAACCCGGATTAAGCTATGACTAATAAAGCCCAGTTTTCTATGGCAAATAAAGACTGTCTTTTGCACGAAAAAATTGCCATGGTCTTTTGCCATGCTATGGAAAAATTCCCATGTTCAGGTCTATGTTTTCAAATGGCGAGAAAAAGGAAGAAGTCATGGCAATTTGCAAAGTAAAAAATTGTAAAGTGAAAATTTGCAACAAAATTACAGTACATTTTCATAGTTCCATAAAATTTAATTTGGCATGAAAACAAATTTCCATTAGCGATTTTATTGACATCCATGTGAAGGTTATAAATTACCATGGAAATATAGGTAAAATTGCCATGGTAATATAGGTAAAATTGCCATGTCAAAAAAGGTAAAAAATTGCCATGACAAAAATAAAAAGTAAAAATTTTACAGAAAAAAGAGGTTAAAGTAAATTGCCATGACGTTATAGATAAATTGCCATGCCAATATAGGAAAAATTCCCATGGCAAACTAAAAGTAAAATTTGTCATTTTTTTACCATTTAAAGGTTAAAAATTGCCGAGTCAAATATGAGTAAATTTTCCATGTCAAAAAAGGTAAAAATTATCATGGCAAAAAATAAAAAGTAAAATTTCACACAAAAAAGTAGTTAATGTTTTTTGCCCTGGTGTTATAGATAAATTTGCCATGTCGATATAGTAAAAATTGCCATGGCAAGTTAAAAGTATATTTTGCCATTTAAAGGTCAAAAATTGCCATGGAAAATATAGGTAAATTTGCCTTGTCAAAATAGGTAAAATGGCCATGGCAATAATAAGAAGTAAATTTGTCACCAAAAGACAACACTTGCCATGGGAAAAAACATTTTTTTTATGAAGACAAAATTCATTAATTTTTTGCCGTGGCAAATTTATTTTACGGCCCATCGCAAATTTCTTTCTTTTAGATAATTGTTTTTGCGATGGAAAATTCCCGCACAAAATTTTAGATAAATTTTACTAAAAGTTTTCATATTACTTGGAAATTTTAACATGACCAATTCACTTTACGGCACATGGCAAATTTCTTTCTTGTAGATAATATTTTTTTTGCCATGGAAAATTTACGCATGTTTTTTATTAAATTTTACTAAAAGTTGCCATATTACTTGCAAATTTTTCCATGGCAAAAGTGTTTTTATCTTTTTCCATATCGTCAATACATCACTCTTGCCATTGCCAAAACACAGCTTTTTTTAAAAAGACAGAAGTTATGAATTTTTTCGCCATGGCAAATTCACAGCCTATGGCAAAAATATAACTTTGGCCACGTTAGCAAAATACATTTGCCATGGCACAACACACTTTTTAAAAGGAAAAAATCATTAAAAGTTTTCCATGGCAATTTCATTTTATGGCCCATGGCAAATTTCTTTCTTGTAGACAATGTCAAACTACTTTTGTTGTGGTCCATGGCATATTTACTTTGTATGCCATGGAAAATTTACTTAATGAACCATGGCAAAAAAAAATTTTACTCAATCATGTGCAAGAGAGTTGCTGTGCATATTGATCTTAGTTAGTATATTGTTTTTGCTGTGAATCTAGAATTAACTATGCCGTGAGAACAACAAGTGTTAAGTTGCAAATTCAGAAGAAAATGGAATTTGCCATGTAAAAAAATGTGAAAGACATGTAAAAATGGTATACATGACACATATTGATACATGGCAAGAAAATAACAAATAACAACAGAAGTTGTTTTCAAACCTATAACCATGGCAATTTTGGCATGACAAACAGAATTGGAAACATGACAAAATTCGAAGGCATACAACATTTCATAGAACCATGGCAAGATCGCCCATGTTTGCTGGAAAAAATTTTGGTTTACAAAACGATGAATCAGCCATGATTCATATCACAAAGCATACTATATTTTCTTGAGAAACATGGCAGTTTGTGTTGCTCTGTTCTTACCTGAATGCCCTTCCTGTCCAGGGTCCTATTGAGCTCGTCCAGCATGCTCATGCCACTGGTGTCGATGCTGCCGATCGCTGCTGCGTCCAGAAAGAAAAAGTTTCACACATGCTCTGCTTGAGATGCTCAGGTCTGGTCAAATTTCAGACCAAGTTGTTGTAAGAGCAACTCCAACGGGCCGACCCAAACGGACTGCGGATTTGTCCGCTTTTTGTCCGTTTGGGTCGGCCCGGCGGACATCAACGTCCGCTTCCACGTTTGGGTCGGCGCGTGCGCCCAACGCTTGCCCGACCCATTTTGACGGCGGGCGAAATAAAATAAAATGCATACATTTCAAAAATAAAAAAAAACATTAATTAAACATTAAAGCCGGCCACGAAGGCCGGCGATAGTCCACGCGTCCACATAAACATTAAAAAAACATAACTACGAGGGCCCTAGGCGTCCTCGTCCTCATCATCGTCGTCGGGGCCGGTGAGGTCGACGAGCGTCGGTGCAGGGCCGGCCCAGGGGAACGCCGTGTTCCAGAGGGCGTTGATGTCGGGCGCGGGTTGTGCCACCGCTGCCACTACCTGTGCCGCCGCTTCCTGGGCCCGGCGTGCCTCGGCCTCGCGCTGCTCCTCCTCGGCGTCGCACTCGAGCTTCTCGAGGTATTCGCCGTGGCGGCGTTCCTCATCGAGCCATCGCTGACGCCATTCCTCAAGGTGCTCCGCCTCCTCCTCCGCCGTCACCCCCATCCAGACAGGCGGAGCACTGACCCACTCGCGCACGACACCGGTCCATTTGTAGCCCTCGATGGGGGTCGGCTCTGGCTCGGCCTTGACGGGGGAAGGCGGGGCCACCGGCGGCACGACGCAGTCGCCCGCCGCGGAGAGGGCCATGGCCTCCGCCATGGCCGCCTGGTACGCTGCCTCCTCCTCTTCCGCCCTGCGACGCTCCTCCTCCTCGCTCTCCCGGAGGACGGCCGCCAAGGCCGCCTGGTAGGCCGCCTCCGCCTCCTGGTCCTCGTCGCGGACGACGAGGGGGGTCGGCGACGACCTATGGCCGACTTCACGGACGTCGCGCCGCCTGGCCTCCTCGTGCTCGAAGGCGAACCATCGAGCCCAGTTGGGCGAGTCGAAGGTGTAAGCGGCGTCGTTGCGCCCACCGGCGCCGCACCTCCTCCGCGTGCGCCCTATCCGACCGCGGCGCCGCCGGCACTGGGATCCTCTCCGGATCCAGATGCCAGTCGTGTGGCAGGGTGACGTCGGGGTACGGGAGAGGCACCCGGTTCTGCTAGTGCCACTCCGCCTGGTGCACTGGCACGTTGACGCGCTGCCGCTGCCGTCGAGCTGGCACCGGCAGACGGAGCTCAGGGGGAAAAGGGGTGGCGGGGGCCTTGCCCTTGCCTTTGCCGGAGAAGAGCCCCATCTGGGTTGGCTAGGGTGGCTAGGGTTTGTCGCCGACGGGGGAGCGAGATGGGGACGGGAGCTCTTCTGGAAGCGGATGAGGACGGACCCGCCGCACGGTCGGCTTAAAAAAGGACGACCGTCGTCGCTGACGCGTGGGCCCGAGATGGGCGGTCGTCATAAATTAAGCTGACCAAACTGGCCGCTGGGTAGTTGGACGACCGCCAGGTGGGGACGCGGCGGACACCGAGAAGGCGCGCGTGGCGTCCGCTTCGCCTCCGCGCCGACGCATTTCGACCGCAAATTTGGGCCACAAATGCGTCGGCGCGGAGGCGAAGCGGACATGATTTGGGTTTGGGTCGGCGCGTTGGGCCTCCACTTTAGTCCGCGCCGACCCAAACGGACGCAGGCGGATAAAATGGGTCGCCCCATTGGAGTTGCTCTAACTTACCACCCACGTCGAGGACAACGTGCTGCACGCCGGTCTCGCCCTTGGCACTGGTCCGTTCGTCGTCGTCGTCAACCCACCAGGTGATCCTCTCGCGCATGTTAACGCAGATGGGCGAGTCCACGCGCAGCACGAGCACGCCGGGCACGTCCGCACCGTTGTCTACTGGTCCATCCGCCGATAGATGGTCGCCTCCGGCACGTTGCCCATAACGTGGTCCTCGGCCACGCCACGAATAGTAGCACCCTCAACACCGAGATGGGCATGGTTGGAGACGCCCATCCTCTCGCTTCTCTGATGTGCATTGTAGAAGTTGTTGCAAAGCAAAGAACATCATGTAAAAATGGAAAAACATGAATGAAAAATCGAAACCCAAGCAAAAACATGGTTTCGTAAAAACCAACAAAACAGCAGGAACCGTTGCCCAAAAATGAAGAAATCGTTCATACCGCCCCACTCTGTTGGGTTAGCCCACTATGTAACATCCTATAGCCAATGCATCAGTAGCCGCTCGCTACGTGTAAAGACTATATGCCACTTACGGCGGCCAATAAGTGACATATCACCCACCCGCATGTGTTATCGGGATGAGACATGCGGGACGATTTTTGAAGTGTTTTTGATGTTTTTTCCATTTTCTTCTCCAATTTTATTTTACTTTCGGCTTTTCTATTTGCCATTTTTATTTATCCACATTTTTTTCTTATGATTACTTTGTTTTTTTTCTTTTGCTTTCCTCCTTACTATTTTCCTTTCCTTATCTTCGAATTATATAAAAATTTTCCAACAAATAAACATACACTTTTACGAAAAATTCTTGAGAACCTTCTAAAAATATAGTGAATATTTTTTTAATTTATGGACATTAACATTTCTTCAAAAGTGTGTGAGCATTTTTTTTAAACCTGGACATTTCGAAATTGCTTGATTATATTTTAAGGCGTGAACACTTTTTAAAGTTTCATACACACTTTCGAAATTGCTTGATTATATTTTAAACCACGTTAGAAATATTATACTGTTTTTGAAAAATTAGGTGAAATAAATTTTAAGTTATAAGAAGATTCTTGTAAAGAAATGAACAATTGTGCATATTTACTAACATTTTTCTAAAACACAAATATTTTAGCATTTAATGTTGAAATAGATAATTAGTTCAATAAAAATGGATTTTTTTCCAAAAATAAAGATAAAAGAAATCAAGATATATAACACATAAACACATTTTATCGCATTGTGCATCCCATTTGACTTCTGAAGCCGACGAGGTGCTATCGCATCTTACAGGCACCACGCAAAATCCTATACCGATATATAGATTGCAACTTGTACAACGTGCAGACCTCCTCTATGCCTCGCTTAGCACGAGACCATACGAACGCTCGCCTGAAGCGTTTGCGCCAATGAGCCGGCCCAGCGCACGGGACCATCAGCGCTCGTTTTTTTTCTTCCATTTCTCCCAAAATTTTATTTTCTTTAAAAAAATATAACACACGTATTTTAAATATTACAGAAACACTGTACACAAAAGTTTAGAAAAATGTTTATCATGCATTTGGAAAAATGTTAATTATGTATAGAAAAGTTGTCTGATGTATTATAAAATATACGACATGTACGAATAGAATTATATATCAAACACATATATGAGAAAATATTAATTCTGTATTTCAATTTTTTAAATGTGTAAAAAAAATGTTGCTAATTTATAGAAAACACGTACAAGGTGTGTGGAAATAGTAGACATGAAAAACATATGTTTGGAAAAATGTTAAACACGTATAAAATACGTGATGTATACGAAAAATGTATAAGATGGATGGAAAAAAGTCGACAGCCAAAAATACGTTTTGAAATTTTTTAATCACGCATTGGTAAAATATTAAACTTGTATAAAATATTAAATATATATAAGAATTGTAAAATTTCTATGAAAAAGATGGACATTTTAACATCTATTTTTAAAAATTATTAATAATGAATTGTAAAAATGTTAAACATGTACAAAATAGGTACAACGTGTATGAAAATGAAGGACATCAAAACTTGTATTTGAAAAAAATGTTAATCATGTATTTCAAAATATTTAAACATGTATAAAATAGGCACCTATCGTATAGAAAAATGTGAGTAATGTATAAAAAATGTAGACTTGCGCTGCAAAAAACATGAGAAAAACCAAGTAATAAGAAGGAAAACAGAAAAATTAATAAAAAATAAAAAAAAGTGAAACCGAGAAAAAATAAGAGAAAAATGAAATCCTATGTATAATGGAGACAAGGAAGGAAAAATCAGGAGAAGGCGAAAGAAACCCTAAGTATACCAATAAAATCATTAACCCAAAGAACCACATGTTTTTTCCTGACAGAACAGACCAGTAGTTATTATGGGCAGCAAAAAAAGAACCATGGACGACCGATAAGAGCCTGGGCGAACGAGTTACTGGGCCGGCCAATGACACATCCATGTGCGTTATCGCGATGATACCGTGTAACAGGCACGGCATAGCATGGGAGCTCCTACTGGATGCACTCTGTGTCAAATAGCCGATGTGCCACACAGGGTGTGCCCGACTAGGCAGTCCCATTGCCAACTCGACCAGAGGTTACTGTAGCAATTTAACATATTGTAGCTCGATTGGTACTGTGTCATTTCTTTTAAAAACTGATCAATTTTCAAAACATGAACATTTTTTTTTAAAGGTGAAGATCTTTTGAAACATAACATTTTTTGAGTTCATGAACAAAATTTGAAAATGAGAACATTACTTGAAATTCTGAAACACTTTAGAACACGAATAGTTTTGAAATTCAAGAACATATTTTAAGAATGGGAACATTTTTTGAAATTCCAAACAATGTTTGAAAACACGAACATTATTTAAAAATTCGAAACATTTTGGAAAACGCAAAGGTTATTAAAATTTTGAACTTTTTACCAAATACAAACATTTTTGAAATTCTAGACATATTTCTGAGCATTTGAAAAAAGGAAATTTTTGGAAAAAGGTAAAAGGAACAGGGAAAATAAAAAAACGGACTCAGACTGTTCAGAACCTTCTAGAAGATTCCCATGATCGGTAAAAAGGGCAAAACCTTCTAGAAGGTTCCTAAAACCGGGATCAGTAGAATGTACTTTTAGCTCAAATTGGCCGGCCCATCTTCACAATGCCTTTGCCACCTTCTGTGATAACGAACGACACTCACGCAGTGAGCCAGTGAGCGGCCAATAGCAGCTCCCGCTATACATAAAGCATACTTGAATTCAGTCTGTGTGCATTTCTTTTGTACTATCCAAACAGACGTAAATTCTCTCAAGCTTGTACCCTTGACATGTGCTTTCATCGTTACAATGTTAATAGGCGTGATTTTGTGCCCTGGCTTCGCCATTGCGCCGATACGAGCTACGGTGTACGTGTGGAGCCATTGAGAGATTGTATAGGTGTCTTGGACCGGCGCTGATGTGTTGGTCTCTTCTGGAGGGGGTCAAATCTTCCTCCCTCTTGGTCGGTACTTCGTCTTGCTTCATATCCGATGTGCTGGTCCTACAGGACCGAGGTTGACGACTTCCCGTCCGCAAAGATCCCGTCTGTAGATTAAAGGTAACGACGGCTCCGGGGGAGCGGAGGCAGCAGCGCGACAGCGTGCCTTCAGCCCACGTCAGGGGTGCTGGTGGGCGGTGCTCCAAGGACCCAATCGTAATTTTTTTTATGGGATGCTTTGTATCACTGGTTGTCATTAATACAAGATCTGGGATCTCCTTCGCAAAATGAACACGTGATTTTCTTTAATCTGGGCCCACAGGATACCCCTTTG
This sequence comes from Elymus sibiricus, assembly GCA_039707655.1. NCBI lineage: Eukaryota > Viridiplantae > Streptophyta > Magnoliopsida > Poales > Poaceae > Elymus > Elymus sibiricus. The sequence goes on from CM077667.1 coordinate 131,537,081, forward strand.
AAACTTCAAAATCAAAAAAATTCTGACAAAATTTGATACATATATAGAATGGTAGATGTATGTCTTTCGAGGTTTTGGTAGAAAGATGATAGCAATTCACAATGCAATCCAAAAGGCCGAAAATAGAGGGTGGTTCTACGGTGCACTGACAAAGAGGGTGGTTCTTTGATACGTTCCTGTTGGACTGAATCCCCTCATATCGACGACCAAGAGCTTGAACTATACTCCCTTCAAATCCACGAAAATCGAGTTGGATGGAAGTACTCCATCCGTCCGAAATTGGACATCGCTGAAACTAGTGCATCTCGACAAAAAATGTGCCAATTAGCCACAGTGAATAATGGACAGTGGCATTGTCAAGCAAAGAAGCACGCGAGCTCATTTTGTCCACAGTCATATTCACGTCACGGTCTTGAAGGAACAAGGCCGGCTATCTCACTCTACAGGAGCGTGACGGGTCAGGAGGGGCACCGGAGAAAAAGAAAAATCTTTGCTTGCCTGCTTCCCCAAGCGTACGTAGACTCCGACTCCGACTCGTGCCCACCCCACGCACGCCCGCCCGCCCGCAACAAGTCGTCGTGTAACCTTCATTTCAGAGGTAGCAGCCGTCGGATGAAAGCTCAATCCGTTGGGTTAGGCAAGGAAGAAAACCAATTCGCACTGCGATTCTGTGACCGATGGTTAGTACAGTACGGTCAGTAATGTATTTATTTTTTTAAATAATACATTTTTTTTATAAATTACAGAAATAATATACAAATTTGAAAATTTTCAAAAATATGACCCAGTCGGCTGGGGCTAAGCCGACTGGATCCAGTCGGCTTAGGCTAAGCTGATAGGGTCCAGTCGGCTTAGCCTAAGCCGACTGGATGCTAATCCCTGCTGTTGAGGTGGATTAGGCACTAATCGGCTTAGCCTAAGCCGATTGGATCCAGTCGGCTTAGCCTAAGCCGACAGGTCCTGCTGCTACAGTAAAATCGAAAAAAAATAGAAAAAAAGTCAAAAAAATCTGAATTTTTTTTGTGTGAAACATTGATGTTTTCCCCACATGCCTGCAAAATTTCATCACCAGATGACATTCGTGGAAAACGTGGCAAAAAAAAACAAAATCGATGCTACTTTTTGGAGCATCGATTTTGTTTTTTTTGCCACATTTTTCACGAATGTCATCCGGTGATGAAATTTTGCAGGCATGTGGGGAAAACATCAATGTTTCTCACAAAAAAAATTCAGAATTTTTCGAATTTTTTTGCTATTTTTTTCGTTTTTACTGTAGCAGCGGGAGCATGTGAGCTCGGGAGCAGAACTGCGTTATGCCCATCATCATGGTCACTATCCCAGTTGGATTCAGACATAGACATATCGGACGTACTAGAAGCTGATCATCCGGCGACCAGACGACCCGTGATGTCGGCATCACGCCGGGCGACATCTTCGTCACGCTCACCGAGATCATCCAGAAGGCCCTCGCTGCTGCCTACTACCCGGCAAAGATAATCGGGGCCATCGTCGAGCTCCTCCTCAACTTCTTCGCCCTCAACGGAGGCCTGCTCGGCATCGTATGGAACATCATCAGATGTACGTATTCACATATATTAACCATCTTGATCCTAACTAACTCATGCACTATCAACTTGAAATGGGAGCATAACACAAATTGAGACGAATATGTGTACATGTGCACGACGCCAAGCTGATGATCGACTTCAGTTTAGCTGAACTTGATTTAATTTGAGTCACAAAATAAATTTACTATGTACAAACATGTGGCGTGTTTATAATAACTATAATCAAGTAAATAAGTAAAGGACCAACAAATTGACGACGTCCATATATAAAGGTATGGAACCATGTATGAAGGGATAATGACTGCATGAGGTAAGTTTATGTACATGGACGACCCAGAACGACATGTGTGATCCTCTCTCTCTCTCTCTAAATTATATTGTTGAATTCGTATTTGAATGTAGTTTTCAATGATAATATTTTTGCTACGTATAACTTATAATTTATTTTTTAAGTCACGGCTAAAATATGACCTAAAATATGAGTGGACTAGTAAACCCGGACGGAGGTGGTAAAATGCTAAACTTACTGGAGATTGGATTACTAACCACCCCCAACCACCCCTCCAAACCAAACCCCACCAAAAAAAATTCACTGTTACTGCCAGGAATTTCACCGTAGGCCCTCACTGATATATTTTGGTGTGAGAAATGACCAAGTCACATTTAACTCCTACATCATTTGATTTTACATGAAGATTTGTGCAGGGTTTTTCTTTTTTTTCTTTGATTAATTAAATTATGTAGAAGTTAGATGAGACTTTCTTAGTTCTCATCTAGATGGTAATTAACAAATTCGTTATTGTTTGGCAAACTAGTAGGGATTTTTTTTTCCAACTGCATACCAATATTTTCTTCTAAGCCATGTAACCATGTATATTAGCAGACAAATTTAAAATTTGAATGAATATCCAAGGAGCATTACATTTATTTATCTAATAAGTTTATGTGTTCGGTGATTTGCAGTTCAATTTCGTGGGGTTCTACAATGTTTTTTTTTGCCACGTTTTCCACGAATGTCATCTGGTGATGAAATTTTGCAGGCATGTGGGGAAAACATTAATGTTTCACACAAAAAAAAATCAGATTTTTTTGACTTTTTTTCTATTTTTTTTCGATTTTACTGTAGCAGCGGGACCTGTCGGCTTAGGCTAAGCCGACTGGATCCAATCGGCTTAGCCTAAGCCGATTAGTGCCTAATCCACCTCAACAGCAGGGATTAGCATCCAGTCGGCTTAGCCTAAGCCGACTGGACCCTATCAGCTTAGCCTAAGCCGACTGGACCCAGTCGGCTTAGCCCCAGCCGACTGGGTCATATTTTTGAAAATTTTCAAATTTGTATATTATTTCTGTAATTTATAAAAAAAAATGTATTATTTAAAAAAAATTAGCTCAGACGGGCAGAGGATGATGATGATGACCCTAGCAAGATCGCTCAGTCATGAACACTGAACTGAGCCACTGTGAGCAAGCGATGAAACGCGACGTGCTCGGTCAGCCGATGCGCGGACGGGGCCAGGCACAAGGGGACGGCGCACGCCGGCGTTTCAACGGAGCTGGCCCGCGAGGCGGACGTGGAGGATGGGCACGTCTTTGGATCCTTGCTCGACTCCCCGGGTTGCCCGGTCGTTTTGTTTGAATCCTCGCACGTCCTTCCAAGGGGATAGATAACGATCCAGGAATCTCAGACCTGCTGGTGCGCCGGCATGCCGAATCTACAGCGAGTTCGATCGGCCACTGGCTAATCATGTCCGTGTACAAACCATACATTATTCCATGTTGCTGACAGCGCACGTACTGATCGATCAACTGGACGATCCAGCGCCAGGATTTGTTTACGACCTGAAAGCTTTGGAACCTTGCGTCCTGGTGGTTATTAGGTATTTTAACTATGCTTGTGCTATATGTATACAGCCGCACTCGAGCTGTCTCTAAGAGCAACTCCAACGCAGCAACCCAAACAGACACGTCCGTCTTTTGTCCATTTGGATCAAACTAGCGGACATTTTTGTCTGATTTTTAATTTGGATCGGTTTGTGCACCCAACGTGATGCTAGCCATTTGTGCATGTGTCCACGTCTAGAATTTCAACAAACACCTAGCACGATGCCGAAGACCTCCCCGCCTTCGGCTTCGCCGCGCCGCAACCGTAGCCGACTCGCTCCCGACGCTATCGCGACACCTTCTTTTTCACCGACGCCGGCCGCGGGGAGGAGGTGGGCATCGGCGATGAGCCCCTGCCCATTGGCTGCGGGAATGACGGACCATGAAACGGTCATCGCCGAGCTCTTAGCGGTGAGCTGGGGCGGCGGGCTGTAGTAGTAGAAGGGGAAGTAGGGCATGGCAGAATGGTCACATCGGCGTCCTCGACGTTGGCCCATCGCGCCGAATCGGGGAGAAGCGAGCAGAGGAGGATGGGCGCGAGGAGCAGGAGGAGGAGGACCGGTGGGTGGGGAGCCATGGCCATGTGGCAGAGAGTAGGGGTTGGTGATGGGGATGGGAGTGGGAGCCTGAGTGAGTGAGGACACCAGGACGTTCTGCTCCATCGCGGCGAACGCGCTAATAGCGAGAGTGAGAGCACGCCGCAGCCGTCGGCGACGGTGGTGTCCATGCCGGCGACGATGTTGTCGGTGTCAAAACCGGCAGATCTCGGATAAGGGGTCCCGAACTGTGGATCTTGGATTGATAGGTTACAGGAGACAAGGGAGACGATATTTACCCAGGTTCGGGCCCTCTTAATGGAGGTAAACCCTACGTCCTGATTTGATTGTATTGAATATGGGGTATCGAGTACAGAGTTGATCTACCTCGAGATCGTATGATGTGGTCTAAACCCTAAGAGTAATGAGCTTAACTTGCCCTACAAACTAAAACCCTCTTGTTTATATAGTCACCAGGGGTATCTAGGGTTACACAAGGTCGGTTACAGCAGGAAAGGAATATGCTGTAACGCCCAAGATGCGATCCTATCCTTATTTTGGTACGAGGGCCTCGACAGGGATAGAAGCGCATCTCGTCGTTTTGCAAGAATGGATATCATTACAAATACATGTAAAGAAGAGATGAGTATATGGAATTGGCTTACACTCGCCACAAGCTACATCAATATCACATCAATACAACAACATATACAATCATCAAACAGAAGAGCAGGGTCCGACTACGGACGAAATCAAACGATAAAATGACATCCATCCTTGCTATCCCAGGCTGCCGCCTGGAACCCATCCTAGATCGATGAAGAAGGAGAAGAAGAACTCCAAAGCAAACAAACATCGCGCTCACATCATATCATCGCATTACCTGTACCTGCAACTGTTGTTGTAGTAATCTGTGAGCCACGGGGACTCAGCAATCTCATTTCCAAGGGTATCAAGACTATTAAAGCTTAATGGGTGAGATATGGTTAAGTGGTGAGGCTGCAGCAAGCACTAAGCATTTATTTGAGTGGCTAACTTACGAGTACAAGAATAAAGGGGGATGATTGTCGCATAAACGGACGTAATCTAGTAATGATCTCTAAGAGATCCTGAACACCTACTTACGTCAAACATAACTCCACCGTGTTCTCTCTCGGATAAGGACTCACGAGAAGAGACAGTCACGGTTACACACACGGTTGGTGTATTTTATTGGAGTTTACTTCAAGTTTGTTATGACCGGGTGTTAAACAAAGTTTTCAAGTTGCCACGTAACCGCGGGCATGGCTTTCCGAAAGATTTAACCCTGCAGGGGTGCTCCAACTCATCCATCACAAACTAACCACACGCCGCGGGAATAACCTCGACCACTGGAAAACCGCAACCTCGAGATAGCCCAAAGTATTATCGGAATTCCTCGCACAAGACGTTCGAGAAAGGTAAAACAAATCCAGCAAGGCCGCCCGGCGTGTCGACGATCCCGATAGGAGCCGCGTATCTCGTTCTCAGGACACGACGGATAAGCGAAGCGTACGGTGGCCTGATAGACATCTCTCGAGTTGCCCCGGGTTGGCCCCGCACGATGCTCTAGTTTGGACCAACACTCATGAGGAGCACTGGCCCGGGTTGTTGATTAAAGATCCGCGGGTGCCGGCGGGTCGCTATGCATTTTATTAGTTGTTATTAGGCAAATGTAGTACCAATGTTAGGCCTTGACAGACAAGTTTTATCCTAAAACGAAAATCAAGGGGGTCCCCATAACAACCCCGAGCATGTTAGGAGCGCTCAATTATGGAACATAACACCGGTACACAAGTAACTAGGGGCGACAAGAGTGGAACAAAACACCGAGCAAAAGGCCAAGCCTTCCACCCTTTACCAAGTATATATGTGCATTAAATTAAATAGCGATAATATTGTGATATATCAAAAATATCCATGTTGGCACATGGAACAATTTGCACCTGCAACTAGCAACGCTATAAGAAGGGCTGAGCAAGCGGTAACATAGCCAAACAATGGTTTGCTGGGATGTGAAGGGGTTAGAGGCTTTTCATGGCAATTTGGGAGGCTTGACATACAAGTGGTAGGTAGCGAGACAACGATAGAAACGAGACATCTAGCATGGCAATGATAGTAATGGTATCCAGGGAAATGATCATCTTGCCTGAGATCCCGCTTGGAAGAAGAACGAATCCATGAAGAAGACGAGCCAACGTAGTCGAACGAATCCTCACACTCCGAACGCTTTCGGAACTCTATCGAGAAGAAGCAATCCGGAAACAACAATCAACACATGATAACACCACAACATATGCATGACATGATGCACTTCAAATATGATGCATGTTATGCATGACATGGCAAGCACAACAATCAACTTCTACACATTAAGTGAAGCTCAATATGCAACGAGTTGCATATTGACGAAACTCCACATTCGAATATTTAGTTCATTCTCGTTTAGGTACACGACAATATTAAATGTTGTTAAACATGGCAAGAGGTGAAGCATAAGTAAACTACACATCTAAGCAAGTTTAAATGAGGCCGGAAACAACATATAGCATTTCCGAAACGACCCCATGTGTTAATTTCAAAATTGGTCCAGATCTGAACTAACCATGTTTTATATTTGTTAAACAGGAAAATAAAGTATACCATGCAATTCTACACGTCATTCTAGTCGATTTACATATATGGAACATCTCAAACGGAGCTACGGTCTAAAAGATATGACCTTCACAAGATGAACATGACATGAATGCAAAATGCATGAAAATGACAACCACAAACATTTCAAATCATGAATGCAGCAAGATAATTTGATACTACATGAAAATCTAAGCAAGTTTCATATATGGCATGTGCAAAACGGAGCTACGGTTCAACCACAACAACCAACACAAGTTTTATTTGAAATCTGCCAACTGCAACATGGCATATTGCACGCATGAAAACAACAAGCTACAAGATTCTAAAATGCACAAACTAAGCATGGGGCAGTAGCATATAACACACACTTCATTTCATCTTCACATATCATACTCAAAAGAGTCATGGATCACATGGTAGGAAGCTCACAACATGGCAACAAAATATAGCAGATTAGGACTTGGTGAAAATCACAGTTTTTAGCATAGCAGTTTTTCACGAAGGCATATTGGCAGCAGCAAAACTATATGCTACAGGGCATATTATGGCATCAAAATTAACAGCATGGTAGTATACATGATGCACTACAAATCATACCATGGTGGAAAGGTCTAATTATGCATAGGTTCATGGCAAGCATCATCACAACATGGCATTATGAAGAAAACAGATTCTCAGACTTAGTGAAAATTAGAGTAGGCATGTGCAACAGTTTTTAACAGATTGACATATTGAACAACAGAATTAATTATGATTCTAAACCTATTCATGCAAACTATTGGCACAAAATGATAGGCAACAACATGCTTAACAAAAGACTCCTTGGTGGCATCCACAAAAGACTCCTAGATCATTAGCAAATCACATGGCAACATGGCAACAAAATAACAGTTTTCAGACTTAGAAATTATTTCGGACCCTCAAAACAGCAGTTTTTTTTATAGCATGTTGACAACAAGAAAACAACACCTAAACATGGATTATCATGGAAAACAAAAAGACCAGGGGCTAGTGCACATGTCAAAGGGCATATCTCATGTTCAACAATAATTCATATGATGCGAGGATTAAATCACGCGAAAATAACAAAAGGCATCACCGCAAAATAACATGCACACAAAAATGCTCAAATGACAAAACTAATTGCACAGATAAATTCTATGGATTTTTCTACCCCGAAAACATATATAATATGTATAGGTTCATGTAGGAAAATATGTCACAATTAATTATGCAAGTTTATGACATAAACCTATTAGTAAGTTATTTGTGCAAATTAAATGCAAACATCTCATTAATTTTTTTTTATCATGCATGAAAATGCAATATAATTAATCTACACATAATTCCACACATTTTTCATATAGGACATGTGCAATTCCGATGCACGGTTAAACATTTATGAGCAATGCAAAAAAAATGACATTTTCTGTAATAAAAATGCCCTGGCTAATTAGATAAATTCGCATACTCTAAAAAAAATGACTATGGGCCGAATCTGGACAGAGCATGGGCTACACACTGGATGCAGGCTAGCAATATTGCGCACGGGCGAGGGATAAGGGATTTGGTGGGGGCTCACCAAGCGGGCTTGGCCCAGTTGGTGTAGCAGGCCGGCCGGGGGTCGCTGGAGATGGACTTGCGGGCGCTAGCCCAAGCGCTGGCCGCGGTCAACGCGGGCACGAGCAGCAGCGCCTTCGTCTCCCCTTGGACGAGCAGAGGCGGCGGCGGCGGCGCTGTCCAAGGCGGTTGGCGGCGGGGCTTGACCGGAGCAAGGCGATAGGAGGCGGAGGAGGTCGGGGATGGGGCCTCTGGTCCGGATCCGGAGGCAGACTGGCGACGGGAGGGCCGCGGCGCGCCGGAGCTTCGAGCCCGGCCATGGCGGCCTGGCGACGACGGGGACACGCTCCCGAGAGCACGAGCGAGGTCGACAGGGATCAGGCGGCATGCGGGGCAGCTCCGGTGGCCTTCATGGGCAGCGGGCGAGGAGGCTAGCACGGGGGCGCGGGGAAGATCTAGGGCCTCAGCTCCATGGCACAGGAGGAGGAGCTCGGGCTCCCTCACTGCGCGCCGGCGCGACTCCGGGCCCGGGCGGGCCGGATCTGGGCCTGGCGGCCCGCGCGGTGGAGGGGGGCTGGAGCTGGCGGCGGCGGCGCACGGATTTTGAGGAAGAGAGAGAGGGGCCAGACTTGGAAGGGGAGGACCTTCCTTATATAGCAGGGAGGGCTAGGTTTAGGGGCCTTTGTCCGTTTTCGGACCGTTCGATTTCGATCGGACGGTCCGGAAGCGGAGGGGGCTAGCTGGGCTATGTGGGCTGTGTAGAGAGGGTGTGGGCTGAGAAGAGAGGGAGGTTTGCGGCCCGTGACAAAGTTTTAAAAACCGAAAACGTCCGATAATAAACCGATGACGGTGCCGCTACGGTCGACCGTTCGGGTATCAAACGACCTCCGATTGCGACGAAATTTGGCAGGCGGTCCACCTACAATATAACAATACCGCATGCCAACTTTCGACCCAATCCGAGAATATTTTTCGCGCACTTTTGAAAACATTATTTTGCAATGTCTCAGGCGCGTGTGTGTGTGGTTGGTCTCGAAACGCTCAACGGGGAGAATCGACACTACAAACGAATGCAAGTTTTGAAAATGATGACAACGAAGTGTCGATGCTATGCAGATGATGCGAATGATGCGATGATGAATGCGACAACAAAAGGATCAGACGATGCCAATGGAATAAAAGGAGAATCTTCTGGTGCGTCGGTCTCGGGCTGTTACATATGCCGAACCCATCGTCTTGTACTTGGAGTGCACGTCACGTCCTGGGAGATTCCGTCTTGGTTATGGTGTCTGGACCTTCATTAACAATCATAAGGCGGCCCACTGTCCGGCCCGCGGAGATAGACCGGCAGCCCGAGGATCCCTTAATCCCGGATTCCCTTAGTAGCCCCCGAACTAGCCTCCAATGCCGCTGCGTCATCTTAGCATTTGCATGTCCAAAGTCTTCGGCTTGCGGGGCGAGTTCCCCCTTAATAGTTCGGACAACCCCAATTCGGCCTTTGGCGTATTTTCGAACGTCGAAGCGTTACATGGCCCACAACTTTTGGTCTTCCTTCGACTCCTCGATTCCTTTCTCTCGCTGAGCAAAACACCACAGAATCATGTCGAATATCCCCAGTTCTTCCTCGTGTCCTCATGGTCCTCTCCCAGGCGACTGGGCTAGTTGTTCAGTTTCCCATCTCCGCCTACGTGATCTAGAAGTTCAGGGATACCTCCCCTCTTTAGATCTGACGCCCTTCTGTTCTGGATTGACTTCCGCTAATGGTGCAGCTTTCACGGAGAAATCTCCCACTCCTCGCAAGGAGGAGAGGGTATGCTTTGTTCCCTTCCTTTTACGAGGTTCGGGCTTTCCTATCCATCCTTTCATAAGGGGTTTATTAGAATTTTTACGGAATCCAGCTTCACCACCTCACCCCTGGATCTATCCTCCATATTACGGGTTTCGTTGCCCTGAGCGAGATGTTTTTGGGTTGTGAAGCCCACTTCGAACTGCGGAGGAAATTTTTCTGCCTTATTCCCCGTACTCACGAGGGGTCGATTCTGGAAGTTGGTGGGGCCGAAGTGTGTCGCATAACCGGGTCGGGATACCCCGTGGTGTTGGGGAACGTTGCATGGGAAACAAAAAAATTCCTACGCTTCACCAAGACCAGTCTAGGAGATGACCATCTATGAGAGGAGAGATTGCATCTACATACCCTTGTAGATTGCTAAGCGGAAGCGTTAAGAAACGCGGTTGATGTAGTCGAACGTCTTCGCGATCCAATCACGATCCGTCCCGCGAACTCCCGATCAAGTGCCGAACGGACGACACCTCCGCGTTCAACACACGTACAACTTGATGACGCCTTCACCTCCTCGACCCAGCGAGCGATGGTGAAGTAGTAGCCCGAGTCCTCCGACAGCACGATCCCGTAGTGAGGTGGTGGTGGTGGAATCTCAGCAGGGCTTCGCCGTGCGTTATGGAGAGGAGAAGAACTACGAGGGAGAGGAGGGGCAGCGCCGTAGCACGTTGGCGTGCGGCTAGGGGCCGGCGACCAAGGGGGGTGCGGCTAGGGTTTGGGGTGGCCCCCCCTTAGGCGCCTTGCCTCCCAAGTTAGGGTGGCCGGCGGCCCTAGGGGATGTGGCCCCCTTCCTAGCCGAGTGGGATGGGGTTTGGGCGGCTCCCAGCCCCTTGTGGGCTAGTGCTCCCCCTCTCCTTGGCCCATGAGTCCCCCAACACTTGTCGGGCCCCCTGAAACCCCTTTCGGTACTCCGTCGAATCCCCGGTATGCCCTGGAACACTTCCGGACTCCGATGCCCTTCATCCTATATATCAATCTTCACCTCCGAACCATTCCGGAGTTCCTCGTCACGTCCGGGATCTCATCCGGGACTCCGAACAACCTTCGGTCACCAACATAATAACTCGACTATACTTGTATCGTCACCAAACGTTAAGTGTGTAGACCCTGCGGGTTTGAGAACTATGTAGACATGACCGAGATACCTCCACGGCCAATAACCAATAGCGGGACCTGGATGCCCATATTGGTTCCTACATATTCTACGAAGATCTTTATCGGTCGAACCACGATGTCAAGGATTCAGTTAACCCCGTATACAGTTCCCTTTGTTCATCGGTATGTTACTTGCCCGAGATTCGATCGTCGGTATCTCCATACCTAGTTCAATCTCGTTACCGGCAAGTCTCTTTACTCGTTTCATAATACATGATCCCGTGGCTAACTCTTTAGTCACTTTGCTTGCAAGCTCATTATGATGTCGTATTACTAAGTGGGCCCTGAGATACCTCTCCGTCACACGGAGTAACAAATCCCAGTCTTGATCCATGCCAACTCAACAGACACCCTCGGAGATACCTGTAGAGCATCTTTATAGTCACCCAGTTACGTTGCGACGTTTGATACACACAAGGTACTCCTCCGGTATCAGTGAGTTGCATGAACTCATGGTCATGGGAACATATACTTGATATGCAGAAAACAATAGCAATAAACTTGACACGATCATATGCTACGTTCATAGTTTGGGTCTTGTCCATCACATCATTCTCCTAATGAAGTGATCCCGTTATCAAATGACAACTCATGTCTATGGCTAGGAAACCTTGACCATCTTTGATCAACGAGCTAGTCCTGTAGAGGCTCACTAGGGACACGGTGTTGTCTATGTATCCACACATGTATTTGAGTTTCCAATAAATACAATTATAGCATGGACAATAAACGATTATCATGAACAAGAAAATATAATAATAATCACTTTATTATTGCCTCTAGGGCATATTTCCAACAGTCTCCCACTTGCACCAGAGTCAATAATCTAGCTCACATCGCTATGTGATTTACATTGTAATGAATCTAACACCCATACAGTTATGGTGTTTATCATGTTTTGCTCATGGAAGAGGCTTAGTCAATGGGTCTGCGACATTCAGATCCGTGTGTACTTTGTAAATATTTATGTCCTCCTCCTTGATGTAATCGCGGATGGAATTGAAGCATCGCTTTATGTGTCTGGTCCTCTTGTGAAACCTTGGTTCCTTGGCCAGAGCAATGGCACCAGTGTTGTCACAGAATAGAGTCATTGGGTCCAGTGCACTGGGCACAACTCCAAGATCTGTCATGAACTGCTTCATCCAGACACCTTCCTTTGCCGCCTCCGAGGCGGCTATGTACTCCGCTTCGCATGTAGAATCAGCTACCACGCTTTGCTTGGAACTGCACCAGCTTACCGCTCTCCCATTGAGAATAAATATGTATCCGGTTTGAGACTTAGAGTCATCCGGATCAGTGTCAAAGCTTGCATCGACGTAACCCTTTACGACGATCTCTTGATCACCTCCATAAATGAGAAACATTTCCTTAGTCCTTTTCAGGTACTTAAGGATATTCTTGACCGCCGTCCAGTGTTCCACTCCTGGATCACTTTGAAACCTTCCGGCCATACTTATGGCAAGGCTGACATCTGGTCTTGTGCATAGCATTGCATACATGATAGAGCCTATGGCATAAGCATAGGGGATGACACTCATCTTTTCTCTATCCTCTGCAGTCACTGGGCATTGAGTCTTACTCAACTTCACACCTTGTAATACAGGCAAGAACCCCTTCTTGGACTGATCCATTTTGAACTTCTTCAAAACTTTATCAAGGTATGTGCTCTGTGAAAGTCTAATTAAGCGTCTTGATCTATCTATATAGATCTTGATGCCTAATATGAAAGCAACTTCTCCTAGGTCCTTCATTGAAAAACTCTTGTTCAAATATTCCTTCACGCTTTCTAGAAATTTTATATTGTTTCCAATCAGCAATATGTCATCCACATATAATATTAGAAACACTATAGAGCTCCCACTCACTTTCTTATAAATACAATCTTCTCCGTAAACTTGTATAAACCCAAACGCTTTGATCACCTCATCAAAGCGAAGATTCCAACTCCGAGACACTTGCACCAGCCCATAAATGGATCGCTGGAGTTTGCAAAATTTGTTAGCATTCTCTGGATCGACAAAACCTTCTGGTTGCATCATATACAACTCTTCCTTAAGGAAACCGTTAAGGAACGCTGTTTTGACATCCATCTGCCAAATTTCATAATCGAAAAATGCGGCTATTGCTAACATGATTCTGACGGACTTAAGCATCACTACGGGTGAGAAAGTCTCATCGTAGTCAACTCCTTGAACTTGTGAAAAACCCTTTGCCACAAGTCGAGCTTTATAAACGGTGACATTACCGTCCGCGTCCGTCTTCTTCTTAAAGATCCCTTTATTCTGAATGGCCTTTCGCCCTTCAGGTAATACTTCCAAAGTCCACACTTTGTTTTCATACATGGATCCTATCTCGGATTTCATGGCCTCTAACCATTTGTCGGAATTCAGGCCCACCACCACTTCTCCATAGCTCGTAGGTTCATCGTTGTCCAACAACATGACCTCTAAGACAGGGTTACCATACCATTCAGGAGCAGTACGTGTCCTTGTCGACCTACGAGGTTCGATAGTAACTTGATCCGAAGCTTCATGATCACCATCATTTGCTTCCTCTTCAACTGATGTAGGCTCCACAGAAACATCTTTATGCACTGTGCTGCTCTCTGGTTGAAGCAAAGGTTCAACAACCTCATCAAGTTCTATCTTCCTCCCACTCAATTCTTTTGAGAGAAACTCTTTCTTGAGAAATGATCCGTTTTTAGCGACAAACACTTTGCCTTCAGATCTGAGATAGAAGGTATACCCAACCGTCTCTTTTGGGTATCCTATGAAGACGCATTTGTCCGCCTTGGGTTCGAGCTTTTCTGGCTCAAGCCTTTTGACATAAGCATCGCATCCCCAAACTTTAAGAAACGACAACTTTGGTTTCTTGCTAAACCACAGTTCATACGCTGTCGTCTCAATGGATTTAGATGGTGCCCTATTTAAAGTGAATGCAGATGTCTCTAACGCATAACCCCAAAATGATAGTGGCAAATTGGCAAGAGACATCATAGAACGCACCATATCCAATAAGGTTTGATTACGACGTTCGGATACACCATTACGCTGTGGTGTTCCAGGTGGCGTCAACTGTGAGACAATTCCACATTGTCTTAAGTGATTGCCAAACTCATAACTCAGATATTCTCCTCCTCGATCAGATCGTAGGAATTTAATCTTCTTGTTACGATGATTCTCAACTTCACTCTGAAATTGCTTGAACTTTTCAAACGTTTCAGACTTGTGTTTCATTAAGTAAATATACCCATATCTACTTAAGTCATCGGTGAAGGTGAGAAAGTAACGATATCCACCGCATGCCTCAATGCTCATCGGACCGCACACATCAGTATGTATGATTTCCAAGAAGTCACTTGCCCGTTCCATTGTTCCAGAGAACGGGGTCTTAGTCATCTTGCCCATGAGGCATGGTTCACATGTGTTAAGTGATTCAAAATCAAGTGACTCTAAAAGTCCATCAGCATGGAGCTTCTTCATGCGTTTTACACCAATATGACCTAAGCGCCAGTGCCACAAGAAAGTGGTACTATCATTATCAACTCTACATCTTTTGGCATCAATGTTATGAACATGTGTATCATCACTATCGAGATTCAATGAGAATAAACCCCTCACATTGGGTGCATGACCATAAAAGATATTACCCATATAAATAGAACAACCATTATTCTCTGATTTAAAAGAGTAACCGTCTCGCATTAAACAAGATCCAGATATAATGTTCATGCTCAACGCAAGAACTAAATAACAATTATTCAGGTTCATCACTAATCCCGATGGTAATCGAAGAGCGAGCGTGCGACGGCGATCACATCAACCTTGGAACCATTTCCCACGCGCATCGTCACTTCATCCTTTGCCAGCCTCCGTCTATTCCGTAGTTCCTGCTTTGAGTTGCAAATGTGAGCAACTGAACCGGTATCAAATACCCAGGCACTACAACGAGAGTTGGTAAGGTACACATCAATAACATGTATATCATATATACCTTGTTTGGTGTTGGCCGCCTTCTTGTCGGCCAGATACTTGGGGCAATTCCGCTTCCAGTGGCAAGTTCCCTTGCAATGAAAGCACTCAGTTTCCGGCTTGGGTCCAGCCTTGGGTTTCTTCACGGGAGGAGCAACTGCTTTGCCACTCTTCTTAGAGTTACCCTTCTTTCCCTTGCCATTCTTCTTGAAACTAGTGGTTTTATTGACTATCAACACTTGATGCTCCTTCTGGATTTCTGACTCGGCGACTTTCAGCATCGCAAACAGCTCGGCGACTGATTTGTTCATCCCTTGCATGTTATAGTTCAACACAAAGCTTTTGTAGCTAGGTGGCAGTGATTGAAGAACTCTGTCAGTGATCGCCTCTGGCGGGAGCGTGATTCCCAACTCAGCCAGACGGTTGGAATACCCACACATTCTGAGTATGTGCTCACTGACAGACCCGTTCTCCTCCATCTTGCAAGCATAGAACTTATCGGAGGTCTCATACCTCTCGATCTAGGATTTTTTCTCAAAAATAAACTCCAACTCCTGGAACATCTCATATGATCCATGACGTTCAAAACGTCTTTGAAGTCCCGGTTCTAAGCCATACAACATAGCACACTGAACTATTGAGTAGTCATCAGAACGCACCTGCCAGGCGTTCACAATGTCTGCAGATGACAATGGAGGGGGTGGCGCACCGAGCGGTGCATCAAGGACATAAGCCTTCTGAGAAGCCGTGAGGATAATCCTCAGATTACAGGCCCAGTCTACAAAGTTACTTCCATCATCTTTCAGCTTGGCTTTCTCTAGGAACGCATTGAAATTCAGGTGAGCTACTGTGCGAGCCATTGATCTACAACATAAATTTGCAAAGATTACTTAGACTGTTGTTCTAGATAATGAGTTTAGTTAATCATATTACTTAAAACTCCCACTCAAATTGACATCCCTCCGGTCATCCAGTGCTACATGATCTGAATTTACCAACCCAAGTCCGATCATCACGTGAGATGAGGTGGTTTCAGTGGTGAACATCTCCATGTTGATCATATCTACTATATGACTCATGTTCGACCTTTCGGTCTCTTGTGTTCCGAGGCCATGTCTGTACATGCTAGGCTCGTCAAGTTTAACCTGAGTGTTCCGCATGTGCAAAACTGGCTTGCACCCGTTGTATGCGAACGTAGAGTCCATCACACCCGATCATCACGTGGTGCTTCGAAACGACGAACTTTCGCAATGGTGCACACTCGGGGAGAACACAATTTTTATCTTGAAATTTAGTGAGGGATCACCTTATAATGCTACCATCGTCCTAAGCAAAATAAGATGCATAAAAGGATTAACATCACATGCAAATCATAAGTGACATGATATGGCCATGAGCTTGTGATTTTGATCTCCATCTCCAAAGCACCGGCATGATCTCCATCGTCACCGGCATGACACCATGATCTCCATCATCGTGTTGCCATCGGGGTTGTCGCGCCAACCATGCTTCTACTACTATTGCTACCGCTTAGCGATAAAGTAAAGCATTACATAGCGCTTAATGAGTGACACGCAAGCCACATTATAATTAAAGACAATCCTATGGCTCCTGCCGGTTGCTGTATGTATCAACATGCAAGTCGATATAAACAATTACAAAACATGATCATCTCATACATCAAATATATATCATCATGTATTTTGCCATATCATATCAAAACATACCCTGCAAAAACAAGTTAGATGTCCTCTAATTTGTTGTTGCATGTTTTACGTGGCTGCTATGGTTATCTAGCAAGAACGATTCTTACCTACGCAAAACCACAACGGTGATATACAAGTTGCTATTTAATCTTCTACAAGGACTGCCTTTGTCGAATCCGATTCAACTAAGGTGGGAGAGACAGACACCCGCCAGCCATCTTATGCAACAAAGTTACATGTCAGTCGATGGAACCGGTCTCATGTACGTGGACATGTAAAGTTGGTCCGGGCCGCTTCATCCCACAATACCGCTGAATCAAGAAAATACCAAGGAAGGAAGCAATCTTAATATCAACGCCCACAAACTCCTTTGTGTTCTACTCGTGATGTCATCTACGCATAGACCTAGCTCATGATGCCACTGTTGGGGAACGTTGCATGGGAAACAAAAAATTTCCTACGCTTCACCAAGATCAATCTAGGAGATGACCATCTACGAGAGGAGAGATTGGATCTACATACCCTTATAGATCGCTAAGCGGGAGCGTTAAGAAACGCGGTTGATGTAGTCGAACGTCTTCACGATCCAATCACGATCCGCCCCGCGAACTCCCGATCAAGTGCCGAACGGACGGCACCTCCGCGTTCAACACACATACAACTTGATGACGCCTTCACCTCCTCAATCCAGCGAGCGATGGTGAAGTAGTAGCCCGAGTCCTCGGGCAGCACGGTGGCGTGGTGAGGTGGTGGTGGTGGAAACTCAACAGGGCTTCGCCGTGAGTTATGGAGAGGAGAAGAACTACGAGGGAGAGGAGGGGCACCGCCGTAGCAGGTTGTCGTGCGGCTGCCCTCTCTCTCCCTCTCTATATATAGGGGAAGGGAGGAGGGGAGGGCGCCCTAGGGTTTCCCCTAGGGGCCGGCGGCCAAGGGGGGTGCGGCTAGGGTTTGGGGTGGCCCCCCCTTTAGGCGCATTGCCTCCCAAGTTAGGGTGGCCGGCGGCCCTAGGGGGTGTGGCCCCCTTCCTAGCCGAGTGGGCTGGGGTTTGGGCGGCGCCCAGCCCCTTGTGGGCTGGTGCACCCCCTCTCCTTGGCCCATGAGGCCCCCCAACACTTGCCGGGGCCCCCCGAAACCCCTTTCGGTACTCCGTCGAATCCCCGGTATGCCCCGGAACACTTCTGGACTCCGATGCCCTTCATCCAATATATCAATCTTCACCTCCGGACCATTCCAGAGTTCCTCGTCACGTCCTGGATCTCATCCGGGACTCCGAACAACCTTCGGTCACCAACATAATAACTCGACTATACTTGTATCGTCACCAAACGTTAAGTGTGTAGACCCTGCGGGTTCGAGAACTATGTAGACATGACCGAGACACCTCCACGGCCAATAACCAATAGCGGGACCTGGATGCCCATATTCGTTCCTACATATTCTACGAAGATCTTTATCGGTCGAACCACGATGTCAAGGATTCAGTTAATCCCGTATACAGTTCCCTTTGTTCATCGGTATGTTACTTGCCCGAGATTCGATCGTCGGTATCTCCATACCTAGTTCAATCTTGTTACCGGCAAGTCTCTTTACTCGTTCCGTAATACAAGATCCCGTGGCTAACTCTTTAGTCACTTTGCTTGCAAGCTCATTATGATGTCGTATTACTAAGTGGGCCCTGAGATACCTCTCCGTCACACGGAGTATCAAAATCCCAGTCTTGATCCATGCCAACTCAACAGACACCCATGGAGATACCTGTAGAGCATCTTGATACGTCTCCGTCGTATCTATAATTTTTGATTGTTTCATGCCAATATTCTACAACTTTCATATACTTTTGGCTGTTGGGGATCGTAGTAATAATTCAAAAAAATTCCTACGTGTCACCAAGATCAATCTAGGAGATGCTAGCAACGAGAGAGAGGGAGTGCATCTTCATACCCTTGAAGATCGCTAAGCGGAAGCGTTGCAAAGAACGCGGTTGATGGAGTCATACTCGCGGCGATTCAAATCGCGGAAGATCCGATCCAAGCGCCAAACGGACGGCGCCTCCGCGTTCAACACACGTACATCCCGGGGACGTCGCCTCCTTCTTGATCCAGCAAGGGGGGAGGAGAAGTTGAGGGAGAGCTCCGGCAGCACGACGGCGTGGTGGCGGTGGAGCTCGAGGTTCTCCGGCAGAGCTTCGCTAAGCACTACGGAGGAGGAGGAGGTGTAGGAGGGGGGAGGGCTGCGCCAGGGGCAAGGGGTGCGGCTGCCCTCCCACCCCCCTCTATTTATAGGCTGAAGGGGAGAGGGGGCCGCCCCCCTAGATCCATCTAGAGGGGGGGCGGCGGCCAAGGGGGGGAGCTTGCCCCCCAAGTTGGTGGGAGGCGCCCCCACCCCCTACTGTTCCCAACCCTAGGCGCCTTGGGCCCTTGGGGGGGGGCGCACCAGCCCACTAGGGGGCTGGTTCCCACCCATATTCAGCCCACGTGGTCCTCCGGGGCAGGTGGCCCCTCCCGGTGGACCCCCGGAACCCTTTCGGTGGTCCCGGTACAATACCGATAAACCCCGGAACTTTTCCGATGACTGAAACTGGACTTCCCATATATAAATCTTCACCTCCGGACCATTCCGGAACTCCTCGTGACGTCCGGGATCTCATCCGGGACTCCGAACAACTTTCGGTAACCACATACAATTCCCATTACAACTCTAGCGTCACCGAACCTTAAGTGTGTAGACCCTACGGGTTCGGGAACCATGCAGACATGACCGAGACACCTCTCCGGCCAATAACCAATAGCGGGATCTGGATACCCATATTGGCTCCCACATGTTCCATGATGATCTCATCGGATGAACCACGATGTCGGGGATTCAATTAATCCCGTATACAATTCCCTTTGTCCATCGGTATGTTACTTGCCCGAGATTCGATTGTCGGTATCCCTATACCTTGTTCAATCTCGTTACCGGCAAGTCTCTTTACTCGTTCCATAACACATGATCCCGTGACTAACTCCTTAGTCACATTGAGCTCATTATGATGATGTATTACCGAGTGGGCCCAGAGATACCTCTCCGTCACACGGAGTGACAAATCCCAGTCTCGATTCGTGCCAACCCAACAGACACTTTCGGAGATACCTATAGTGCACCTTTATAGTCACCCAGTTACGTTGTGACGTTTGATACACCCAAAGCATTCCTACGGTATCCGGGAGTTGCACAATCTCATGGTCTAAGGAAATGATACTTGACATTAGAAAAGCTCTAGCAGACGAACTACACGATCTTGTGCTATGCTTAGGATTGGGTCTTGTCCATCACATCATTCTCCTAATGATGTGATCCCATTATCAACGACATCCAATGTCCATGGTCAGGAAACCATGACCATCTATTGATCAACGAGCTAGTCAACTAGAGGCTCACTAGGGACATGGTGTGGTCTATGTATTCACACATGTATTACGGTTTCCGGTTAATACAATTATAGCATGAACAATAGACAATTATCATGAACAAGGAAATATAATAATAACCATTTTATTATTGCCTCTAGGGCATATTTCCAACAGTCTCCCACTTGCACTAGAGTCAATAATCTAGTTACATTGTGATGAATCGAACACCCATAGAGTTCTGGTGCTGATCATGTTTCGCTCGTGGAAGAGGTTTAGTCAACGGATCTGCGACATTCAGATCCGTATGTACTTTACAAATATCTATATCTCCATCCTGAATGTAACCACGAATGGAGTTGAAGCGGCGCTTGATGTGCTTGGTCTTCTTGTGAAACCTAGGCTCCTTGGCAATGGTAATAGCTCCAGTGTTGTCACAGAAGAGAGTCATCGGGCCCGACGCATTGGGAATCACTCCTAGGTCGGTGATGAACTCCTTCATCCAGACTCCTTCCTGCGCTGCTTCCGAAGCAGCTTGTACTCCGCTTCACATGTAGATGCCGCCACGACGCTTTGCTTGCAACTGCACCAGCTGACTGCCCCACCATTCAAAATATACACGTATCCGGTTTGTGACTTGGAGTCATCCGGATCTGTGTCGAAGCTAGCCTCGACGTAACCCTTTACGACGAGCTCTTCGGCCCCTCCATAAACGAGAAACATATCCTTAGTCCTTTTCAGGTACTTAAGGATATTCTTGACCGCTGTCCAGTGTTCCATTCCGGGATCACTTTGGTACCTCCCTACCAAACTTATGGCAAGGTTCACATCAGGTATGGTACACAGCATGGCATACATAATAGAGCCTATGGCTGAGGCATAGGGGATGACACTCATCTTTTCTCTATCTTCTGCCGAGGTCGGGCATTGAGCTGTGCTCAATCTCACACCTTGCAATACAGGCAAGAACCCCTTCTTGGACTGATCCATATTGAACTTCTTCAATATCTTGTCAAGTTATGTGCTTTGTGAAAGACCAATGAGGCGTCTCGATCTATCTCTATAGATCTTGATGCCTAATATGTAAGCAGCTTCTCCAAGGTCCTTCATTGAAAAACACTTATTCAAGTAGGCCTTTATGCTTTCCAAAAGTTCTATATCATTTCCCATCAACAATATGTCATCCACATATAAAATGAGAAATGCTACAGAGCTCCCACTCACTTTCTTGTAAATACAGGCTTCTCCATAAGTCTGTATAAACCCAAACGCTTTGATCACCTCATCAAAGCGAATGTTCCAACTCCGAGATGCTTGCACCAACCCATAGATGGAGCGCTGGAGCTTGCATACCTTGTCAGCATTCTTAGGATCGACAAAACCTTCCGGCTGCATCATATACAATTCTTCCTTAAGGAAACCGTTAAGGAATGCCGTTTTGACGTCCATTTGCCAGATCTCATAATCATAAAATGCGGCAACTGCTAACATGATTCGGACGGACTTTAGCATCGCTACGGGTGAGAAAGTCTCATCGTAGTCAACTCCTTGAACTTGTCGATAACCCTTAGCGACAAGCCGAGCCTTATAGACGGTCACATTACCATCCGCGTCAGTCTTCTTCTTAAAGATCCATTTATTTTCTATGGCTTGCCGATCATCGGGCAAGTCCACCAAAGTCCATACTTTGTTCTCATACATGGATCCTATCTCGGATTTCATGGCTTCAAGCCATTTGTTGGAATCCGGGCCCGCCATGGCTTCTTCATAGTTTGAAGGTTCACCGTTGTCTAACAACATGATTTCCAGGACAGGGTTGCTGTACCACTCTGGTGTGGAACGTGTCCTCGTGTACCTACGAAGTTCAGTAGTAACTTGATCCGAAGTTTCATGATCATCATCATTAACTTCCTCTCTAGTCGGTGCAGGCACCACAGAAACATTTTCCTGCGCTGCGCTACTCTCCGGTTCGAGAGGGGGTACAATTACCTCATCAAGTTCTACTTTCCTCCCACTTACTTCTTTCGAGAGAAACTCTTTCTCTAGAAAGGATCCATTCTTGGCAACAAAGATCTTGCCTTCGGATCTGAGGTAGAAGGTATACCCAATAGTTTCCTTAGGGTATCCTATGAAGACACACTTTTCCGATTTGGGTTCGAGCTTTTCATGTTGAAGTTTCTTGACATAAGCATCGCATCCCCAAACTTTCAGAAACGACAGCTTAGGTTTCTTCCCAAACCATAATTCATACGGTGTCGTCTCAACGGATTTAGACGGTGCCCTATTTAAAGTGAATGCGGCAGTCTCTAATGCATATCCCCAAAATGATAGCGGTAAATCAGTAAGAGACATCATAGATCGCACCATATCCAATAGAGTGCGATTACGATGTTCGGACACACCATTACGCTGAGGTGTGCCAGGCGGCGTGAGTTGTGAAACAATTCCACATTTCCTTAAGTGCGTGCCAAACTCGTGACTCAAATATTCTCCTCCACGATCAGATCGTAAGAACTTTATTTTCTTGTCACGTTGATTCTCTACCTCACTCTGAAATTCCTTGAACTTTTCAAAGGTCTCAGACTTGTGTTTCATTAAGTAGACATACCCATATCTGCTTAAGTCATCAGTGAGGGTGAGAACATAACGATAGCCACCGCGAGCCTCAACGCTCATTGGACCGCATACATCGGTATGTATTATTTCCAACAAGTTGGTTGCTCGCTCCATTGTTCCGGAGAACGGAGTCTTAGTCATCTTGCCCATGAGGCATGGTTCGCACGTGTCAAATGATTCATAATCAAGAGACTCCAAAAGTCCATCTGCATGGAGTTTCTTCATGCGTTTGACACCAATATGACCAAGGCGGCAGTGCCACAAGTATGTGGGACTATCATTATCAACCTTACATCGTTTGGTATTCACACTATGAATATGTGTAACATCACATTCGAGATTCAATAAAAATAAACCATTGACCAGCGGGGCATGACCATAAAACATATCTCTCATATAAATAGAACAACCATTATTCTCGGATTTAAATGAGTAGCCATCTCGCATCAAACGAGATCCAGATACAATGTTCATGCTCAAAGCTGGTACTAAATAACAATTATTGAGGTTTAAAACTAATCCCGAAGGTAGATGTAGAGGTAGCGTGCCGACGGCGATCACATCGACCTTGGAACCATTCCCGACGCGCATCGTCACCTCGTCCTTCGCCAGTCTCCGCTTATTCTGCAGCTCCTGTTTTGAGTTACAAATGTGAGCAACCGCACCGGTATCAAATACCCAGGAGCTACTATGAGCGCTGGTAAGGTACACATCAATAACATGTATATCATATATACCTTTGACGTTGCCGGCCTTCTTATCCGCTAAGTACTTGGGGCAGTTCCGCTTCCAGTGACCGGTTCCCTTGCAATAAAAGCACTCAGTCTCAGGCTTGGGTCCATTCTTGGGCTTCTTCCCGGCAACTGATTTACCCGGCGCGGCAACTGCTTTGCCGTCCTTCTTGAAGTTCTTCTTACCCTTGCCCTTTTTGAAACTGGTGGTCTTATTCACCATCAACACTTGATGTTCCTTTTTGATCTCCACCTCCGCTGATTTCAGCATCGAATATAACTCAGGAATGGACTTCTCCATCCCTTGCATATTGAAGTTCATCACAACGCTCTTGTAGCTAGGTGGAAGCGACTGGAGGATTCTGTCAATAACCGAGTCATCCGGAAGATTAACTCCCAGCTGAGACAAGCGGTTGTGCAACCCAGACATTTTGAGTATGTGCTCGCTGACAGAACTATTTTCCTCCATCTTACAACTGAAGAACTTGTCGGAGACTTCATATCTCTCGACCCGGGCATGAGCTTGGAAAACCATTCTCAGCTCTTGGAACATCTCATATGCTCCGTGTTGCTCAAAACGCTTTTGGAGCCCCGGTTCTAAGCTGTAAAGCATGCCGCACTGAACCAGGGAGTAATCATCACTACGCGACTGCCAGGCGTTCATAACGTCTTGAGTTGCTGGGAAAATGGGTGCGTCACCTAGCGGTGCATCAAGGACATATGCTTTCTTGGAAGCTATGAGGATGATCCTCAAGTTACGGACCCAGTCCGTATAGTTGCTTCCATCATCTTTTAGCTTGGTTTTCTCTAGGAACGCGTTGAAGTTGAGGGCAACATTAGCGTGGGCCATTGGATCTACAAGATAGATTGTAAAGATAATTTTAGACTAAGTTCATGATAATTAAGTTCATCTAATCAAATTATTTAATGAACTCCCACTCAGATAGACATCCTTCTAGTCATCTAAGTGATACATGATCCATATCGACTAGGCCGTGTCCGATCATCACGTGAGACGGACTAGTCATCAATGGTGAACATCTCCATGTTGATCGCATCTGCTATACAACTCATGTTCGACCTTTCGGTCTCTCGTGTTCCGAGGCCATGTCTGTACATGCTAGGCTCGTCAAGTCAACCTAAGTGTTTCGCGTGTGTAAATCTGGCTTACACCCGTTGTATGCGAACGTTAGAATCTATCACACCCGATCATCACGTGGTGCTTCGAAACAACGATCCTTCGCAACGGTGCACACATAGGGGGAACACATTTCTTGAAATTTTAGTGAGGGATCATCTTATTTATGCTACCGTCGTTCTAAGCAAATAAGATGTAAAAACATGATAAACATCACATGCAAGTCATAAAGTGACATGATATGGCCAATATCATCTTGCGCCTTTGATCTCCATCTTCGGGGCGCGGCATGATCACCATCGTCACCGGCACGACACCATGATCTCCATCATCATGTCTTCATGAAGTTGTCTCGCCAACTATTACTTCTACTACTATGGCTAACGGTTAGCAATAAAGTAAAGTAATTACATGGCGTTTTTGATTGACACGCAGGTCATACAATAAATTAAGACAACTCCTATGGCTCCTGCCGGTTGTCATACTCATCGACATGCAAGTCGTGATTCCTATTACAAGAACATGATCAATCTCATACATCACATATATTTCATCACATCCTTTTGGCCATATCACATCACATAGCATACCCTGCAAAAACAAGTTAGACGTCCTCTAATTGTTGTTGCAAGTTTTACGTGGCTGCTATGGGTTTCTAGCAAGAACGTTTCTTACCTACGCAAAAGCCACAACGGTGATATGCCAATTGCTATTTACCCTTCATAAGGACCCTCTTCATCGAATCCGATCCGACTAAAGTGGGAGAGACAGACACCCGCTAGCCACCTTATGCAACAAGTGCATGTCAGGCGGTGGAACCAGTCTCACGTAAGAGTACATGTAAAGTCGGTCCGGGCCGCTTCATCCCACAATGCCGCCGAATCAAGATAGGACTAGTAACGGCAAGCAAATTGACCAAATCATCGCCCACAACTACTTGTGTTCTACTCGTGCATAGAATCTACGCATAGACCTAGATCATGATGCCACTGTTGGGGATCGTAGTAATAATTCAAAAAAAATTCCTACGTGTCACCAAGATCAATCTAGGAGATGCTAGCAACGAGAGAGAGGGAGTGCATCTTCATACCCTTGAAGATCGCTAAGCGGAAGCGTTGCAAAGAACACGGTTGATGGAGTCGTACTCGCGGCGATTCAAATCGCGGAAGATCCGATCCAAGCGCTGAACGGACGGTGCCTCCGCGTTCAACACACGTACAGCCCGGGGACGTCTCCTCCTTCTTGATCCAGCAAGGGGGGAGGAGAAGTTGAGGGAGAGCTCCGGCAGCACGACGGCGTGGTGGCGGTGGAGCTCGAGGTTCTCCGGCAGAGCTTCGCTAAGCACTACGGAGGAGGAGGAGGTGTAGGAGGGGGGAGGGCTGTGCTAGGGGCAAGAGGTGCGGCTGCCCTCCCACCCCCCCTCTATTTATAGGCTAAAGGGGAGAGGGGGCCGGCCCCCCTAGATCCATCTAGAGGGGGGGCGGCGGCCAAGGGGGGGAGCTTGCCCCCCAAGTTGGTGGGAGGCGCCCCCACCCCCTAGGGTTCCCAACCCTAGGCGCCTTGGGCCCTTGGGGGGGGGGGCGCACCAGCCCACTAGGGGGCTACTTCCCACCCATATTCAGCCCACGTGGTCCTCCGGGGCAGGTGGCCCCTCCCGGTGGACCCCCGGAACCCTTTCGGTGGTCCCGGTACAATATCGATAAACCCCGAAACTTTTCCGGTGACTGAAACTGGACTTCCCATATATAAATCTTCACCTCCGGACCATTCCGGAACTCCTCGTGACGTCCGGGATCTCATCCGGGACTCCGAACAACTTTCGGTAACCACATACAATTCCCATTACAACTCTAGCGTCACCGAACCTTAAGTGTGTAGACCCTACGGGTTCGGGAACCATGCAGACATGACCGAGACACCTCTCCGGCCAATAACCAATAGCGGGATCTGGATACCCATATTGGCTCACACATGTTCCACGATGATCTCATCGGATGAACCACGATGTCGAGGATTCAATTAATCCCGTATACAATTCCCTTTGTCCATCGGTATGTTACTTGCCCGAGATTCGATCGTCGGTATCCCTATACCTTGTTCAATCTCGTTACCGGCAAGTCTCTTTACTCGTTCCGTAACACATGATCCCGTGACTAACTCCTTAGTCACATTGAGCTCATTATGATGATGTATTACCGAGTGGGCCCAGAGATACCTCTCCGTCACACGGAGTGACAAATCCCAGTCTCGATTCGTGCCAACCCAACAGACACTTTCGGAGATACCTGTAGTGCACCTTTATAGTCACCCAGTTACATTGTGACGTTTGATACACCCAAAGCATTCCTATGGTATCCGGGAGTTGCACAATCTCATGGTCTAAGGAAATGATACTTGACATTAGAAAAGCTCTAGCAGACGAACTACACGATCTTGTGCTATGCTTAGGATTGGGTCTTGTCCATCACATCATTCTCCTAATGATGTGATCCCGTTATCAACGACATCCAATGTCCATGGTCAGGAAACCATGACCATCTATTGATCAACGAGCTAGTCAACTAGAGGCTCACTAGGGACATGGTGTGGTCTATGTATTCACACATGTATTACGGTTTCCGGTTAATACAATTATAGCATGAACAATAGACAATTATCATGAACAAGGAAATATAATAATAACCATTTTATTATTGCCTCTAGGGCATATTTCCAACATTGGCAACTTTTTATACTATTTTTGGGACTAACATATTGATCCAGGGTCCAGTGCCAGTTCCTGTTTGTTGCATGTTTTTTGTTTCGCAGAAAATCCATATCAAATGAAGTCCAAACGAGATAAAAACTTACGGAGATTTGTTTTGGAATATATTTGAATTTTGGGAAGTAGAATCAACAGAAGGCGGTGCCCGAGGGGCCCACAAGCCATAGGGGCGCGCCCTGGGGGGTAGGGCGCGCCAGGGTGGCTTGTGGTCACCCCGTAAGGCGGTTGGTGCCCTTCTTTTGCCACAAGAGATCTAATATTCGCATAAAAATCGTGTTAAAATTTCAGCCCAATCGGAGTTACGTATCTCCGGGAATATAAGAAACGGTGAAAGGCCAGAATCTGGGAAGCCAGAAACAGAAGGAAACAGAGAGAGAGATCCAATCTCGTAGGGGCTCCCGCCCCTCCGCCGCCATGGAAGCCAAGGACCAGAGGGGAAACCCTCCTCCCATCTAGGGGGGAGGTCAAGGAATAAGAAGAAGGAGGGGGGCTCTCTCCCCCTCTCTCCCGGTGGCATCGGAACGCCGCCGGGGCCATCATCATGACGGCAATCTACACCAACAACTTCGCCGCCGTCATCACCAACTCTCTCCCCCTCTATGCAGCAGTGTAACACCCCTTCTCCCCGCTGTAATCTCTACTTAAACATGGTGCTCAACGCTATATATTATTTCCCAATGATGTATGGCTATCCTATGATGTTTGAGTAGATCCGTTTTGTCCTATGGGTTGATTGATGATCATGATTGGTTTGAGTTGCATGTTTTATTATTGGTGCTGTCCTATGGTGCTCTCCGTGTCGCGCAAGCGTGAGGGATCCCCGCTGTAGGGTTTGCAATATGTTTATGATTCGCTTATGGTGGGTGGCGTGAGTGACGGAAACACAGACCCGAGTAAGTAGGTTGTTTACGTATGGGAGTAAAGAGGACTTGATACTTAATGCTATGGTTGGGTTTTACCTTAATGATCTTTAGTAGTTGCAGATGCTTGCTAGAGTTCCAATCATAAGTGCATATGATTCAAGTAGAGAAAGTACGTTAGCTTATGCCTCTCCCTCATATAAAATTGCAATCATGATTACCGGTCTAGTTATCAATTGCCTAGGGACAAATAACTTTCTTGTGACAAAAAGCTCTCTACTAAGACTAACTTAGTTGTTTCTTTATCTAAGCAGCCCCTAGTTTTTATTTACGTGCTCTTTATTATCTTGCAAACCTATCCTATCACACCTACAAAGTACTTCTAGTTTCATACTTGTTCTAGGTAAAGCGAACGTTAAGCGTGCGTAGAGTTGTATCGGTGGTCGATAGAACTTGATGGAATATTTGTTCTACCTTTAGCTCCTCGTTGGGTTCGACACTCTTACTTATTGAGAAAGGCTACAATTGATCCCCTATACTTGTGGGTTATCACATCTTTATAGTCACCTAGTTACGTTGCGACGTTTGATACACACAAGGTACTCCTCCGGTGTCAGTGAGTTGCATGACCTCATGGTCATGGGAACAAATACTTGACATGCAGAAAACAATAGCAATAAACTTGACACGATCACATGCTACATTCATAGTTTGGGTCTTGTCCATCACATCATTCTCCTAATGATGTGATCCCATTATTAAATGACAACTCATGTCTATGGCCATGAAACCTTGACCATCTTTGATCAACGAGCTAGTTCTGTAGAGGCTCACTAGGGACACGGTGTTGTCTATGTATCCACACATGTATTTGAGTTTCCAATAAATACAATTATATCATGGACAATAAACAATTATCATGAACAAGGAAATATAATAATAATCACTTTATTATTGCCTCTAGGACATATTTCCAACACGTGGGTACTCCAGAGAAGGACCCCGAAGAGTGGACCTCCGAATGGCTTTATATTGAGGATGTCCCCCTATTCGACCCATCCCGGAGGGGTCTTCCCGAGTTTTCCCATTTTCCTTTGAAGAAGCGTTTCAACTGGTGCCTGAAAAGTTCTCACCAAGAGGACAGTGCCGAAGTAAAACGGTTGGTCTCCAAGGTGAAGCTATTAGCTCACTATGGGCTAACCATCATTGAAGTGATGGCCACGGCCATCACACGATGCGTCCAACCCCTTCAACAAAGGATGCGTCCTTTTTGGCATTATAATGGCTCGAGTGACGCGACCCGCTATAAGCGGGAAGGTCCTGCCAACTAGGAGGCAATGGCCGCCATACTGGCCAATCTCTTCAAAGGAGAAAAAGACGGGTTCACCTCCCTGAACGCCAGGGACGGCGCCAGGGACGGATATTCAAACCACAATCCCATCGAATGGGTGAGTGTAATCTTATGCCCTTACTTCGGGCGTTCTTCACATTAGTTTTTTGACTAACCAAATCTATTGAAATTTTACCGAACAGGACTGGAGGCGCTGGATCGAGACAGTCAACTGTCCTTCCCCACAACCCGAGAGTTATTCTCCAGATGAATACCCAGGATTTCATGATGATCTGAATACCTCGATCATTTTTTAAGACGTTTTTTACCAAGATAGTCTCGATGGCTCTATGGTTGCCAGCATAGTCGATCATCCGAGGATACCTCCCTCCCAAAACGGAGGTAAGAAGAAGGCTCCTGCCCGAAAAGGGTGCCCACCTCCTACTACTTCAGAGGCATCTTTCCCCATTCCCAAGGGCCACCGTGGCGCACGCCGAACACAGGGAAACGTGTCTCTTCTAGAACCCACACAAGGTGCTGTCAAGCGCGGGGCCAGCAGAGGAACTACTTCACTTATTCCTCCCCGAAAAGGTAATGATTCAAACTTTTTACAAGCCGAGAGCTGCTTGCGACTGTTTATGAATTTTCACGGTCTCGACCGACCTATTATAGGAGCCGAACACAACCCCCCGTGTTCGAAGACATCGGGCGGGTTCAAGGTGGCGGCCTTGAACAATGGCGCCCCACGTCCGCAGGTGGTAATGTGGGAGCCCCTACCATGGACTAGCATCCGAAAGAGGCTGGTGATGTTTTCCGCCACTAATTTGGAGGTAGAGAGCGCGTTGAACCACCGTCGTCGAAAGGGATCACTACACCACCCCACATTAACCAAACACGAGATTAATGCTCTTGATTCGGTGGATATGCATTTTGGCGCAGCCCGATCAGGACTTGAAGGGATCGCCAATATTACGCGAAATAGTCTTCGGTTAAGTAATAATTTCGATGGCCGAATACAAATACCAATCCGGTAGCCCTCGAGCCTTAATCTGGGCAAGATGACCATATTAAGGGTCTAACGAAACCTGATTGTTACCTTTCATAGGCCGCGAGGGAGCGAAATGACAAGCTGTCCGAAGACCTTGAGACAAGCCGGACACAGCTAGAGGCTGCAAAATCCGAGCTAGAAGGAGTGAAAAAATTCACACGGGAAGCGCACGGTGAGTAACAGCTTCGCGAGATACGTAAGTGCTCAAGGCATTAATATCTAATTAGTATTTGTTTTGTAGCCACCGAATCCATAGGTCAACTACAAAAAGATCTTGATGCAGCAAAAGTATTGCAAAGGTATGCTGAATCGCAACTCGAGGCCGGCCATCGAGTACTGACCCGGAATCTTGAAGAAAAGAATAAACTTCAGACGGAGAACCAGCGACAGGCCAGTGAAATCGTGGATTTAAGAACCCAGTTGGCCCGTGCCCATGAAGAAAATCTGAGATTGAAAGGTGGTATATTTGGTAAGTGTAACTCCGAACTCGTAGCTCTGTACACAGATTATATTTGAGCTAACGAGCACACCACGTCTCTTGGCAATTCTCTTAACCGGGCATCCCGAAGAAGAGGCCATCTCGTATAGATAGGACCTTTTGAAGGCTTTAGCCATTGTACACGAACGAGGCCGAAAGACGATGAGGAGCATGATCAAGGCGCTATGGCCATCTCAGAGTCCACCGGAAGGTATGGCCGAATTGGCAGACCATTTCAAAGGAGCTCGCCGTTGATTCGAGATATGGAAAACATCAGCCTGTCAGGAAGGAGCACGGGAGGCATGGGGCATGGTGAAGACGAGATTCACCAAGCTTGATCCTAAGCATTTAGCTCGAGTCGGGCCGGTAGGGCCAGATGGTCAAGAGATACCTCTACACCTGGTATATGACCAGGCAATGCCTGCAGTGCGCCTCTCTCAACAAGACTGCCATCTGGATGCCATAATAGACAATCTTGATCAGCAACCAGATATGTGACTCTTTGTAACTATGTACTTGTCATCAAGTGCCGCTACATCCGAACTGTAAATGTTGTCTTAAACCGGCCTTCGGCTTTCACCTCCCTTGAAAATAGTCGGGGAGTGTTCCTTACTATGTAGGACCTGAAATATCAGGGAAACATTTCGGAGAACCAAGCAATCCGGCCATGTGGTGCGAACAGACAAAACGTTGATCGAAGAGCAATGTT
This sequence comes from Elymus sibiricus, assembly GCA_039707655.1. Classification (NCBI taxonomy): domain Eukaryota; kingdom Viridiplantae; phylum Streptophyta; class Magnoliopsida; order Poales; family Poaceae; genus Elymus; species Elymus sibiricus. Next base: position 131,569,016 of record CM077667.1, read on the forward strand.
ATATTACTATGTAACGTAAGAAACATCTTTTGGTGAAAATAGTTCCTCTACCGGATCCTTTCTCCGGGTGCTAAGCTATACGTAGTCCTAATATCCGAATACCTGCAGTAGGCAGGCACAGATTCAGTTCGGCATATAATTCCGAATTGTGGTAAAAATCACCGAATTATTTCTTTGTCCTTTACACCGACCAATTATGTTTTTAAGAATGCTAGCTTTCGGCTTTACCCGTCTAAGGTACGTACTCGGATGACCCGGTCGTAACAATCGCAGAGGTGCTCCCTTTACCCTCTAGCCAAACAAGCGGGAACGTAGAGGATAAGCACAGGAGCCAGGCAACCCAGCTTGGCCAAATCTTAAGTCAAATTGATGCATATAATGGTTGCGAAAACAATAGGAAAAGTGTATAGACATGATAAAGATGAAAAGAATAAGTGCATGAAAGTATATTAACCGGCTTTACTAGAAAGCCTACAGGTGCTTAAGAAGAAATATATTTAAAAATGTATGCCCGGGAGTTTGTCGGCATAGCTCGGTCTAGCCGAACATATCCTGACGAAAACTGGAAGAAGGGGAAAAATTAAAAACAAGGAAAAGGACAAAAACTAAGTTGGTTGATGATTCCAGTATTATCCGTAGAAACGCCGAAGACGAGCTGCGTTCCATGGGTTCGGTTCGAGGCGGTTATCCGATGGGTTGCGTAGACGATATGCTCCTCCTGTAAGGACTTCATCAATGATGAAGGGGCCCTCCCATTTAAATGATAGTTTATTTTTCTTTTTCTTTGGGAGGCGCAGCACCAGTTCGCCCACATTGTATGCTTTAACCCAAACTTCACTGCTCTGATAGCGCCTAGCCTGTTGCTGATAAAATGTAGATCGTGCCAAAGCTATATCGCGCTCTTCCTCCAAGGCGTCTAAGTTGTCCTGCCGATCTAATTCGGCTTCCTTTTCCTTGTACATGCACACTCTAGGTGCGTCATGGATAATGTCGCAGGGTAAGACTGCTTCTGCCCCGTATACCATAAAGAATGGTGTGTATCCCGTTGATCAGTTGGGGGTGGTGCGCAAGCCCCATAGTACGGAGTCGAGCTCCTCCACCCAGTGGCAGTCAGATTCTGTCAAGGAATGAACCAGGCGCGGTTTAATGCCGCTCATAATTAGCCCATTTGCCCGTTCAACCTGTCCATTGGTTTGTGGGTGGTATACGGAGGCGTAATCAAGTTTAATGCCTAAACTGGCACACCAGTCCTTAACTTTCCGAGCAGTGAAATTTGACCCATTACCATTATTATACTATGAGGAACACCATAACGGTGAACCATGCCAGATATAAAGTCGATAATTGGGCCGGATTTAGCAGAGCTTACTGGCTTGGCTTCGATCCACTTAGTGAATTTGTCCACCATTACTAGTAAATATTTCTTCTTCTTGGTCCCCCTTTAAGTGGTCCGACCATGTCTAGCCTCCAGACCGCAAAAGGCCATGTGATTGGGATCGTCCGAAGAGAAGTTGCGGGCATGTGGCTTTGATTTGCAAAGAGCTGACAGCCAACGCAGTGCTGGACGAGTGTGTGAGCGTCAGCGCGAGCCGTGGGCCAGAAGAAACCAGCCCGAAAAGCCTTGCTAACAAGGGCCCGAGCGGCTGCGTGATGGCCACCCATACCCGCATGTATTTCAGCTAGGAGTAGCTTACCTTCTTCTTCGGATATGCATCTATGGAGTATTCCAGTAGTGCTTTTCTTGTATAACTCGCCCTCATAGACCTTGTAAGCCTTGGATAGTCGAATTATTCGTCTTGCTTCCGTTTGGTCGTCAGGGAGCTCTTGGCATAGTAGATAGGTGAGAAAGGGTTCGGTCCATGGCGCGATTATTGCCATGACTTCGTGGGCCGAAGGTGTCTCTTCGGGTGTCGAGCCGCCAACGATTTGTTCATCTGGTTCAACTGTGGGAGGGGTGAGCACTTCTGATACGTAGTAGACTGGCTTCTGCACCCGGAGCTTGTGGCTCTCCGCCTCGCGTTCAACAACAAGGAATGCGCTGACCACTTGGTTAGTGGCCGATATGTACAGCAACATTGGTTCACCAGTGGCGGGTGCAGTAAGAATGGGGTTACTGGCCAATAGTGTTTTAATTTCTTCCAATGCGGCTGTTGCTTTGTTGGTCCACTCGAAGTTTTTGGTCTGTTTGAGCAGCTTGTAGAGCGGCAGTGCCTTTTCGCTGAGGCGGGATATAAAGTGGCTTAAAGCAACCACGCAGCCCGCCAATTTGTGTACGTGCTTCAATTCTGTCAGGATTGCCAGTTGGGATAGGGCTTGAATCTTAGCCGGATTAGCTTCTATTCCTCTATGGGAAACGATAAATCCGAGTAGTTTACCCGCGGGAACCCCGAAGACACATTTGTCTGTGTTAAGCCGGATGTCGTAAGTCTACAGATTGTGGAAGGTTGTTCAGAGGTCATCGACCAGCTGGCTGATGTGTTTGGTCTTGATGACCACATCGTCCATGTATGCTTCGACTGTTTTGCCAATTTTTTTTTCGAGGCATATCTGAATCATGCGCTGATACGTGGCGCCTGCGTTTTTCAATCCAAAGGGCATTGTATTGAAGCAGAAAGTCCCGTAAGGAGTGATGACCGCGGTTGCGGCCTGGTCGGACTCCTTCATTTTTATTTGCTGGTATCCGGAGTAGGCGTCGAGGAAGCATAGCGAGTCATGTCCGGTGGTGGCGTCGATGATTTGGTCGATGCGAGGTAAGGGGAAAGGATCCTTGGGGCAGGCTTTATTTAGGTCTTTGAAACCCACACACAGCCGCTAGGATTTGTCCTTCTTTGGCACCATCACCAAGTTTGCCAACCACTCCGGGTGCTTAATTTCGCGAATGAATCTGGCCTCTAGCAATTTTGCTAGTTCGGTACCCAAGGCTTGACGCTTAGGTTCAGAAAATCGGCGTAATGCCTGCTTAACTGGTTTAAAACCTGTGATTATATCAAGGCTGTGCTCTGCGAGTTCTCGTGGGATTCCTGGCATATCTGTGGGGTGCCAGGCGAATATGTCCCAGTTTTTGCATAAGAATGTACACAACGCCTTGTCGATCACGGGATCCAGCTGAGCTCCGATGGATGTTGTTTTATTTGGGTCCGTTGGGTGTACCTAGAATTTGACTATCTCGTCCGCAGGTTTGAAGGAAGTAGACTTTGGCCTCTTACTGAGGGTTACATCATCCTTGTCTACCATTAAGCAGAGTGCGGTTAACTCTTCTGCCGCAAGGGCTTCGGATAATGCTTCCAGGGCAAATGATGCGGTTTTATTTTCGGCCCGAAGGGCTCTATCTGCGTCGCTTATCATTGTAATGACACCGTTGGGTCCTGGCATTTTAAGCTTCATGTACCCGTAGTGCGGTATGGCCTGAAACCTGGTGAAGGCTTCTCGCCTGAGCAGGGCGTGATAGCCTCTGCGAAAAGGTACGATATGAAAGACAAGTTCCTCGGACCTATAATTCTCAGGGGTACCGAATACCACATCGAGGGTAACCTGTCCTGTGCATCGCGCCTCTCTTCCGGGGATAATCCCCCGAAAGGTGGTAGAGCTATGTTCGACACGAGATCGGTCAAACTGCATTTTATCCAATGTATCCTCATAAATGAGATTCAAGACACTGTCGCCGTCCATGAGCACTTTATGCAACCGAAAACCGTCTATTATGGGGCTGAGTACTAGAGAGGCCGGTGTTCGGTTGGAACGGATTCTTGGCTGGTCGTCTTCACCGAAGGTTATGGATGTGTCCGCCCAAGAGTTCGTGGCTGCCACATAGTGTATTTGATCAAGTTCTCGAAGAGTTCTCTTCCTCTGATTTTTTGAGGAGAATGTTTCGTAGATCGTCAAGATCTCCGTATTGTCATCTGGTGGTGTGGCTGATCGTCTTGTTGCGAGTGAGGTGCCGAGGATAGCCTCCCCACTCTTTGCAACTTGCCTCATGACCCAACAAGCTCGGAGACTGTGAGTCGGGTTTGTATTTGGCGGTGAAGAGTGTATGGGACATGGCTTGTCCAGCAGTTCGTCAAGAGCAGTCCGGCGTCCCTCGAGGTGTTTGTTCTTTTTCTCAGAGGGTTCATGGTCGGCTGACTTTCGTGGGGATGTACGCTTCCTCCGAGCCCTTGTGGGCTCTCTGGTCTGGATTGACTCCAGCTGCTGAGCTTGCCAGGTGCTTTCCATGGCACAGTACTTGCACACTAGGTTTGATAGCTCGGATAAGTTGCGGATGTGGCGACGAGCGAGGGCATTTAGGATCCCGTCATCCCGGCAATTATGCCGGAAGGCCGCTATGATTTCTTGATCGCTGCAACTTGTCATCTTGTTTTTGGTGAGGAGGAATCGAGCCCAGTAATGGTGGACTGTTTCCCCGGGCTGTTGTTTGATGCACAGCAGATCCCATATGTCCGGCTTCCCCGAATCGGTCGAAGAGTATGCGACATGGGTGGTGGGTGGGAAAAAATTCCTTATCCCGATAGACCGGGAATCGGGGGACATAAAGGTTGGGTCTTGTGCCGTTGCGATGTCTTGGGCGCTGGACTCGATGTGCGGATCGCCCCCCGAATTCTTCTGTCCCGTCTCAAGGTCGGATGCTGAATCGGGTACTCCTCCCGGATTATCTACGGGGCCAAGCCCGGATTCCGTGTTATGTGAGCAGTTGGGGTCATCGGAGACCCAAACATAGACCGTTCTCATTTCTGGGAGGCGAGAGGGCGAGTCTTCGACCGAACTCTCGACGGTGGCCACCAGATGCATAATGGGTGGGACGTGAATTTCCCTGTCATCGGGTTTAAGACCGATCTGGTCATAAAGCGAGGGTCCGCCGCTATTTACTCCCATTGCTTGAATTCGCCCCAACAGCTCATTCAAAGATGAGACATCTGTAGGGTCCGAATTTCCAGCATACGTTGAAAGGATCGATATGGTTGCCTAGAAGGGGGGGGGGGTGAATAGGCAACTACCAGTTTTTAACTTTTCTTTAACAATTTATGCTTAGCAACAAATAGGTTGGCTAGATATGCAACTAGGTGAGCAACCTATATGATGCTAAACACAACAAGCAAGTCAAGCAAGCAAGATAAACAATGTGTTACCGAAGGTAAGAAATAACCACAAGAGGAACCGATGGAGATGAGGATGTGTTACCGAAGTTCCTTCCCGGTAAAGGGAAGTACGTCTCCGTTGAAGCGGTGTGGAGGCACAATGCTCCCCAAGAAGCCACTAGGGCCACCGTATTCTCCTCACGCCCTCACACAATGCGAGGTGCCGTGATTCCACTAGTGGTGCACTTGGAGGCGGCAGCCGGACCTTTACAAACAAGGTTGGGGCAATCTCCACAACTGAATTGGAGGCTCCCAACGACACCACGAAGCTTCACCACAATGGACTATGGCTTCGAGGTGACCTCTTCCGTCTAGGGTGCTCAAACACCCAAGAGTAACAAGATCCGCAAGGGATTAGTGGGGGGAATCAAATTTCTCTTGGTGGAAGTGTAGATCGGGGCCCTCTCAACCAAACCCTAGAGTATCAACAAGTTTTGTTGGCTAGGGAGAGAGATCGGGCAAGAATGAGGTTTGGGCAACAATGGAGCTTGGGGAAGGATAAGAGGTAGGGCTTCTTGGGGAAGAAGGCCCTTTATATAGAGGAGAGGGGAATCTGCCCGTTACCCACCAACCAGCCGCGTTGCAGCGGTAGTACCGCTGGTTGGGGCGGTACTACCGCCCAACAGAGAACCAGTAGGAGGGGCGGCTGTAGTACCGCTTAGTACTACCGCCCCTACTACCGCAGCGGCTGGGTGCTGGAGCGGGGCACCAGACACTCCCAGATATGCGTCTGGTGCCACGCACGAGGTGCCCAGCCCTCCCTTCTTTCCCTAAGTGGTACTACCGCCAGCTGGGGCGGAAGTACCGGCTGCGCGCGGTACTATCGCTTCCCAGAGTGGTACTACCGCTGAGAGAAAGAAAGGGAGAGTAGGGCAAGGACAGATACTCCATGTTGCCGAGAAACGAATGGGGGTGCGAGTGTGTACGTGATGATTCCTCCCAAACTTTCCCACCGCGGACCCCCTCTTGATAGTACGGATTTTCCTACGACTTAAGTCCACCGACACTAAATCATCGAAAAGACACCGTCTTCTTTTTAGCTTCCTGAGGGGTAAGATAATCGTCTCGTGCCACCTGATATTCTCTGAAAACTTAATGCACACGATTAGTCCGCAAATGCATTGTCATCAATCACCAAAACCATTAGGGTATAAATATGCCCTTACAATCTCCCCCTTTTTGGTGGATTGATGACAACACTGGATTTGCATAGAAAATAAATAAGAGAAAGAAAGCAAACCCAAAAGTCTACAAAAATATAGACGGGCTCCCCCTAGATGTGTGCTATATTTGAGATGCTTTTGGAATGCAAAACACACATGCTAGGATCAACACTCCCCCTATATTTTAGAGATGAATACTCCTTGCAACAATATATAATATGACATAGATAACTAAGCAAGGAGCACTATGTGAGAGTATAACACAGATGGTATAATAAAACTAACTCACAAAGCGAGACATATTAGGATAATTAAGGGTAACATATGTCTTATACCATACGACGAAGTGACAGAAGTCTCACAACCATAAGCAGAGCAAAGCAAAGCAAGGCAACTAGAAAGAGTTCACGAGCAATGACATAAAAGAAGGCAACTCAGAAAGCAAACGCATGCTCGTGACTCGGAAAATCCCTACACTCTCTCCCCCTTTGGCAGCGAGACACCAAAAGGGCAGGGAGGACTAAGACATACAGGTGGCAGAACACAAGGACCCATCATCAGTACTCTCCGGACTCTGGAGTGTGGGAAACGGTGCTGGGCGGAGCTAGAGCAGAAGAGCCAGGCAGATCATCGTCAGAGTCCTTGCAGTGCCGTGAGATCCAGACCTCCTCATCAGTAATGACCTCCTCAGAACCACTGGGAACCTCCAACCCAACGTGTCTGCCGAGAGCCTTGTGACGCCGTCTAGCTTCCTTCTCAGCAACATGAGCCCTGTACTGACCCTTAGCCTGTAAACAGAACAACTTCTTCATCTTCTCCTTGAGCTTCTTAGCCCAAGATGGTTCAGCCAGAGAAGGTGTAGAACGAGGAGCCGCACCACCCTGGACCACAAAGTCCTCATCATCCTCGTCGTCATCCTCAACTTCATCATCATCCAGAACAGCCTCGGGAGCAACATAGTTTGCCCATTTGTCCTTCTGACGGAGCTGCACAACCTTATGAGTAACCACCTCACCATGCTCAAAGATGATGACTGGATGGGTCTTAGCCCACGTGTTCTCAAGAAGAAGCATCAAGTACGGGCCATAAATAGGAACCTTATGATCAAAGACAGCAGAGTGGAGTTCAGACCACATGATGTGAGAGATATCCAGAGCAGGCACCTCAGCAGACTCCTTCATATGCTGACAGAGGAGCAAGAGATCCACAAGGTAGGAGTGCACCATGTCCAAGTTGCCAACACGAGGAAACAAGGTGTTCCGGAATATGCGGTGCATAATATCAAGGAACGGCTGCAGAACATAAGTAGCTTTGCCAATAGTGGAGGATACCTTCTCAGTGGAGTAGGGCCAAAGATGGCGCTTGTGAGTTGCCGTAGGTTCCTTGTGTGGGCGAAAACCGACAGGGTCATCTAGCCCCCTGTCCTCAACGTGAAGAAGGTCCATGAACTCCTTCCATGTAGCAGGCAACTTCCTCCCATTAGACATCCAAGTCATAGTCCTGTCATCATCAGTCCCAAAGTGAACGGTAGCATAAAACACGGCAATCATCTCAGCATCAAAATCCTTGTTGAATTCCTTGAGATGAGTGATCTGAAGCTTCTGACAGAGCTCAATAGCCTGGCCAAAGTATTGGGCATTCTTTTCCATGCACTCCATATCAATTGACTTGACATTTGGCACATAGATGTTTTCCTTACCCAGAAGCACGTCATTGTAAATACACAACTGCTGCTTGGTCCAGAAGGGACGGTTGCGAACAACATTCTCTTGAGGAGTGACATATGGATCGTGACGGCAAATGGCCCAGTAATCTTTGAGAGGGATCTTGTCCAGGGATGGCTGCAACCTTTTGGAGGCAGCCTTCTTCATCTGCTGCTTGGGAGGGTTGGCTGAGCTGTCTTCTCTATGGTGCGCGGTCGCTTGGATCCTGTCTCACGGCTCGGGTTCCTCCTACTACCACCTGGAAACCAAACGAGAACACCAAACGAGAGAAAAAGAGTGTAAACCAGTTTGCATAAGCCAAAAACAACAACAACAAAAAATAAAGCAATTCTGAAGATTTGGTAGAAAAACATGGGCAAGTGGCATCTCCAGCGGTAGTACCGCTCGGGCGAAAACTGCAGCGAACCTACAACCGCTGGTGAGATTCGTTACTACCGGGGATGTCAAATGCACATATTTGACTGCAAAACCTTGAGAAACACTTCCTAGCAAGCTTGTATAGGAGAATCACGCCCGGATTTGACCCAAAAAAGATGGAACTACCATGCATTGTCCAATACCTAGATTCAAAAATAGGAGAACCTAGGGAGAGAAAAACGGGACAATACCGGCGTCCATGGCGAGAGGGGGGGTTGGAGATCAACTCCTCCGGACCGTTTTGTGAAGGAATGGCTGGAAACGGAGATCCGGCGAAGGCCTCCGCGCCCTTGGGTGCGCCTGGAGAGAGAGGGCCGTGAGAGACAGGGGTGAATGGGTATGGGGAAGTAGAAACTTCCCCTGCCCTGCCCCGCCCCATATCCCTTCGTGGGAACTCACAGGAGGTAGTACCGCCCGGGCGGGCGGTAGTACCGCCCCGATTCTACACAGCGGCAGGAGGCCCGGTAGAACCACTCCGGCGGTAGTACCGCTGGGCGTAGCGGTAGTACCGCTTAGTACTACCGCCCAAGCCAACGGTAGTACCGCTCTGGGCAACACCAAGGCAGGAAATAAAACCAAGAGAGTGGCTTATGCAAGATTTTGTTTTGTTAAAAAGGTTGGAGACAATCAAAACCATCCAAAAATCAGGAAACACTCCGATGATGCCGATCCAAAACAAATCAAAAAAGGTTGGAGTGACCTCGAAAACACAAAAACGTGCTTCTCAAGAGCAAATGCCTCGCTATGAGGGGCGGTGGCCGAGGCCACCTATGTTTGAGTCAAATGGTATGGCACCGCGAAGATTCGAACCTTGGGCCCATGACCAAAACTCGTCTTTGAAGCACAAAAACCATCAAAAATGGCGGATGTGAAAGACTTGGATTAGTTTATGCATAATAGGAGGAGGGATAGTTCATTGAGAGAACTAGACTCCCCCTAAATCCATGCCTACATCTAGACAAGACATAATGATGAGTGTGGTGGGGTGTGCACTAAGTCAAGCCACATTGCTCGAATCAATGATATTTAGCTCATGCCTTAACTCGCAAAATCTTGCTTCATCCAATGGCTTCGTGAATATATCTGCAAGCTGTTCCTTGGTATAAAGATGAATAAGATCAATTTCTCCACGCTTGATGTGGTCCCGGATGAAGTGATGACGAATCTCAATATGCTTCGTCTTGCAGTGTTGAACTGGGTTGTTGGAGATCTTGATCGTCCTCTCATTGTCGCAGTAAATAGGCACTTTGTCATAGTTGACACCATAATCCTTTAAAGTTTGCGTCATCCAGAGAATCTGAGCACAGCAGCTTGCGGCGGCTACATACTCGGCCTCGGTGGACGAGAGAGAAACACAGTGTTGTTTCTTTGAAGACCAACTTACCAAAGAGCGACCAAGAAATTGGCAGCCTCCGGACGTGGACTTCCTTTCCACACGGTCTCCCGCCCAATCCGAGTCAGTATATCTAATGAGATCAAATGAAGCACCTTTGGGGTACCATAATCCAAAGTTTGGGGTATGAGCCACATATCGAAAGATTCGCTTGACAGCCACATAGTGACTCTCCTTAGGTGCAGCTTGAAATCTTGCACAAATTCCCACACTCAACATAATATCCGGTCTAGATGCACAAAGGTAAAGCAGAGATCCAATCATGGAGCGATATACCTTTTGATCCACAACTTTACCATTGGGATCACTATCAAGTTGGCATTTGAGCGGCATTGGAGTATTGGCCTTGGGAGGATTGAGCTCATCCAACTTGAACCACTTGAGCATGTCTTGAGTGTATTTTGCTTGGTTGATGAAGGTTCCTTGGCTTCGTTGCTTGACTTTGAATCCAAGGAAGAACTTCAACTCTCCCATCATAGACATCTCAAACTCTTTGGTCATTAGTGCGGCGAACTCATCATTAAAAGCTTTGTTAGAAGAACCAAAGATAATATCATCTACATATAGTTGGCATATGAACAAGTTCCCGTTAACCCTCTTAGTAAAAAGAGTGGGATCGATTTTCCCAATTTCAAACCCACGATCTTGCAACATCTCGATAAGGTGCTCATACCACGCACGTGGGGCTTGTTTAAGGCCATAGAGTGCCTTATCAAGAACATATACATGATTGGGGAACTTGGGATCCTCAAACCCCGGGGGTTGCTTGACATATACCAACTCCTTAAGTGGACCATTAAGAAAAGCACTCTTCACATCCATTTGATATAATTTGAAATCATGATGAGAGGCATAAGCAAGCAACATGCGAATAGATTCAAGGCGAGCAACAGGGGCAAAGGTTTCACCGTAGTCGATGCCCTCGACTTGGGAGTAGCCTTGAGCCACCAGTCTTGCCTTGTTGCGAATAATAATGCCATTTGCATCTTGCTTGTTCTTAAAGATCCATTTGGTTCCAATGACATTGTGTTTCTCCTTTGGTCTGGGTACTAATCGCCAAACTTTGTTGCGCTCGAAGTTGTTGATTTCATCATGCATGGCTTCAAGCCATTCCTCGTCTTCGAGCGCATCTTGTACCTTGAGAGGTTCAAAGTAAGAAACAAATGCATGATGTGCACAAAAGTTTGTTAATTGATGACGAGTAGTTACCCCTCTTTTAAAGCTTCCGTAGACGTTCTCTAGGAGGTGTTGCTTGGTTTTAAGCTTGGAAGCAATCTTGACAGCTCGTCTTTCAAGAATTTCCTCCATGGAAAGTTGAGGCTTGGTAACTTGACGAACTTCGGTACTAGCACCGACTTGCTCTTGATCTTGAGCATGGTCTTGATTTTTAGCTTGACCTTCATCTTGAGCTTGATCTTGGTCTTGAGCTTCATCTTGATCTTGAGCTTTCACGAGGGTGTGAGCAAGATCTTGAGCATCATGTGATGTAGAATCATCACCATTTAGTTGATATTGCCCTTGATCTTGATCACGGGGTTGAGGGCCTTCACTTTGTTCTTCGGAAGCGTGTGGGTCGTGCGTCGGTGATGGTTCCACTTGAGTGGAACATTGTCCTTCTCCTTCAGCCACAAGGGGTTCCTCAATGGGTAGGAAGTATCCCACACCCATTCTTCTTATGGCTTGGGGAGGAATTTCATCACCTACATCACAAAGACCACTTTGCTCCACTTGGGAGCCATTATTTTCATCAAACTCTACGTTACTCGTCTCCTCAATGAGTCCCGTGGACTTGTTGAGGACACGGTAAGCATGAGAGTTTGCAGCATAACCAACAAATATGCCCTCATGGGCTCTAGATTCAAATTTAGACAAATGAACACCTTTCTTGAGAATGAAACACTTACAACCAAACACCTGGAAGTATTTGAGGTTGGGCTTGTTCCCAGTAAGAATCTCATAAGGAGTCTTGTTCAAGCCTTTACGGAGATAGAGCCGATTTGATGCATGACACGCGGTGTTGATGGCTTCGGCCCAAAAGTTGTACGGAGATTTAAACTCTGCCATCATGGTTCTTGCCGCATCCATCAACGACCGGTTCTTCCTCTCCGCAACACCATTTTGTTGAGGGGTGTAAGGTGTGGAATATTGGTGTTTTATCCCCTCATCACTGAGAAACTCATCTAGGGTGTAGTTCTTGAACTCAGTGCCCTTGTCACTTCTAATCATCAAAATCTTTGCTTCATGTTAACGTTGGACTTCATTTGCAAAGTTGATGACGGTCTGTTGGGTCTCACTCTTCCTCTTGAAGAAATATACCCAGTGTATCTTGAGTAATCATCGACAATCACCAAGCAATACCTTCTTCCTCCAAGGCTGTCAAAAGATGGAGGCCCAAAGAGATCCATGTGAATGAGCCCTAAGGTCCTCTTTGAGTAGATTGTAGTAGTTGGACGATGAGCCTTTTCATGTAGCTTTCCTTCGATACAAGCACTGCAAGCACGATCTTTGGCAAAACTCACATTTGTTAGTCCAAGAATGTGATCCCCTTTGAGGAGACTTTGCAAAGATCTCATATTGACATGGGCTAGTCGGCGATGCCAGAGCCATCCCACATCAACTTTAGCCATTAGACATGTCGCGGTCTTAGTGGGTCGCTCTGAGAAGTTAATCACATAGAGACCGTTTTCGACATGCCCAACAAAGGCTACTTTAAGAGTCTTGATCCACAAAAGGGTCACGGTATCAATGCCAAAGAAGGTGCTAAAACCCATGAGTGCAAGTTGACGAATGGAAAGTAAATTGTATGCAAGGGTCTCAACAAGCATGACTTTCTCAATGGTTAAGGTCGGAGAGATGACCACCTTGCCAAGACCCAATACCTTTGAGATTGCGTCATCGCCAAAGGAGACTTGAGTGGCCACGGATGCATCGTGTCGAACATCCACCACCAAGTCCTTGCTTCCGGTCATATGATTTGTTGCTCCGCTATCGAGCAACCATGAGACTCCCCCGGAAGCAAAGTCCTTGGTGATACCTTTGGCCATGAGACACCTAGCAATGTGGTTCTCGTTGGGAGCGTCGAAGAGTGACACCTTTGTTGGGGTACTCGATGCAATAGCCACAGATGCCATTGCCATTCCTTCACCACTTGTGTCTTCGTCATCCACATCATCATCAGAGACATACTCTTCTTGAGCCACCAACACTTTGTGAGGAGCCTTCTTGGTGAAGTTAGACTTGTTGGGAAAAGACTTGGCCTTATCTTTGCGGATGAGCTTGCCACCATTGTCTTCCCTCTTCTCATAGGGACAATCTACCACGAAGTGACTCACATTACCACAGTTGTAGCAGGTTCTCACATGTTGCTTGCCCTTTGACCCGCTTGAGTTGTTCTTGGAGAAGTTGGGCCTTGTGTTTCTCTTGTTGCCCCAGAATTGCCTAGACGCTAGAGCCATATGCTCATGGTAAGCATATTTGGTGTCCTCGGGGCAACTCTCCTCTTCTTCTTCTTCCTCTTCCTCTTGACTGACCTTGGCCTTCAAAGCAAGGTTGGGAGATGATTTCTTTGACCGTTGCACACGAGCAAGAGCATTGTCTGCGATCGTGTTTAAGATGTTCATTGCAATAAATTCATCCAACACATCACTAGAGGACAAGTTGTGAAAGTCCGGTCTTTGGCGGATGACGGCGGACATGGCCTTGTTGAAGGGCATGATGAACTTCAGAAACTTATGCTTGATCCAGGTGTCATCCACATCCTTGCTGCCATGATCTCGGAGGGCAACGACAAGAGTAGTTACCCTCCTATAGAGCTCACGTGGTTCCCCATCTTCTATCATTACAAACTCATCTGACTGATCAAGCACGACCTCATAGTTCGACCGTTGAATGCTTGAGCTGCCCTTGTACATGGAGACAATGTGTTCCCAACACTCTTTAGCAACAGTGAAGGGACGCAGGTGAGGAAGGTCTTCGGTAGGAACTGCAGCTTGGAGTATGAACAAGGCGGAGGAATTTAGTTGTTTTATCGACCTCTTCTCTTGGAGTGAGGTTGCGTGGATCACGAGGATAGTATCCTTCTTCAATGACTCTCATGAGTCGAATTGAGCTGTGATCCAAATGAGACTTGATACGAAAAACCCAATTAGCAAAATCATTCTTAACAAGTTTAGGAGGAGGACCGAGATTAACTATATGAGGTGGGTGCACCGGTCCTCCATAGACCAAGGGAGGGGGAACTGAGGCAAAGGTCCCCGACCCATTAATTCCTTGAGAACGAGTGTCCTTATCAGCACTAGCCCCCTCCTTACCGGAGTTGACATCCGATGTCGAGTTAGTGGGATTAGCCACTAGCACCGCATCGGTGGAAAGTTTAAGAGTATCAACGAATTCTTTAAACATGGATTTGACCTCGGTCGTCATGGAGGACTTAAGCAAGGACATGGCCTCGCTTAAATCCTCACAAGAGACCGTGTTCACACCCATGGCCTCGGGGAGTTCAACCGGCCGGTCCCCGTCGTTAACCATACTCTTCGGGTGGTGAAACCCTTAATAAAGAGACGAGCCTCTGATACCAATTGAAAGGATCGATATGGTTGACTAGAGGGGGGTGTGAATAGGCAACTACCAGTTTTTAACTTTTCTTTAACAATTTATGCTTAGCAAAAAATAGGTTGGCTAGATATGCAACTAGTTGAGCAACCTATATGATGCTAAACACAACAAGCAAGTCAAGCAAGCAAGATAAACAATGTAAGTAGCTTGCGTGAAGTAAAGGTAAGAAATAACCACAAGAGGAACCGATGGAGACGAGGATGTGTTACCGAAGTTCCTTCCCGGTAAAGGGAAGTACGTCTCCGTTGGAGCGGTGTGGAGGCACAATGCTCCCCAAGAAGCCACTAGGGCCACCGTATTCTCCTCACGCCCTCACACAATGCGAGGTGCCGTGATTGCACTAGTGGTGCACTTGGAGGCGGCAGCCGGACCTTTACAAACAAGGTTGGGGCAATCTCCACAACTGAATTGGAGGCTCCCAATGACACCACGAAGCTTCACCACAATGGACTATGGCTTCGAGGTGACCTCTTCCGTCTAGGGTGCTCAAACACCCAAGTGTAACAAGATCCGCAAGGGATTAGTGGGGGGAATCAAATTTCTCTTGGTGGAAGTGTAGATCGATGCCCTCTCAACCAAACCCTAGAGTATCAACAAGTTTTGTTGGCTAGGGAGAGAGATCGGGCAAGAATGAGCTTTGGGCACCAATGGAGCTTGGGGAACGATAAGAGGTAGGGCTTCTTGGGGAAGAAGACCCTTTATATAGAGGAGAGGGGAATCTGCGCGTTATCCACCAACCAGCCGCGCTGCAGCGGTAGTACCGCTGGTTGGGGCGGTACTACCTCCCAACAAAGAACTAGTAGGAGGGGCGGCAGTAGTACCGCTTAGTACTACCGCCCCTACTACCACAGCGGTTGTGTGCTGGCGTGGGGCACCAGACACTCCCAGATAAGCGTCTGGTGCCACGCGCGAGGTGCCCAGCCCTCCCTTCTTTCCCTAAGCGGTACTACCGCCGGCTGGGGCGGAAGTACCGGCTGCGCGCGGTACTACCGCTTCCCAGAGCGGTACTACCGTTGAGAGAAAGAAAGGGAGAGTAGGGCAAGGACAGATACTCCATGTTGCCGGGAAACGAATGGGGGTGCGACTGAGTACGTGATGATTCCTCCCAAACTTTCCCACCATGGACCCCCTCTTGATAGTACGGATTTTCCTACGACTTAAGTCCACCGACACTAAATCGTCAAAAAGACACCGTCTTCTTTTTAGCTTCCCGAGGGGTAAGATAATCGTCTCGTGCCACCTGATATTCTCTGAAAACTTAATGCACACGATTAGTCTGCAAATGCATTGTCATCAATCACCAAAACCATTAGGGTATAAATATGCCCTTACATACGTGGAGTCGATCTGTAGTGTAGGCGTCTCCAGGGCCTCCAGGGTTGCGCCCGAGTGTAGGTCGGCCGGTTGGGAGACAAGTGTGTCGACTGGACCGGGATTTAGGTCTAGGCCCAAGGTGGAGGGCACCTCCGTGGCACGGTCCTCCGTTGTTGAAGTTGTGGGGCTGGGGCTCACGAGCTCTTCAAGAGGAGTCACCAGCTTTGTTAAGACGAGATCTCCCCGGAGTCGGCGACGAACTCTTGGTTGCCGAACCTGAACTCCTGATTGGGGGCGAAGCTTTCAACCTGGCCCAAATGGCAGGTCGATCGGGCCCGCGTGCAGCACCACGCTGCCGAACGCGAAAATTTGTCCGGAGACGAAGACGTCCCTGGTACAGATTCCGCTATTGAAAATTAAGCGAGCCATCAATCCTTTTGGCGATCCCACGGTGGAACTCTCAATGAAAGCACCAATGTCGGTGTCAACACCGGCAGATCTCTGATGTCTACTAAGCAACTTTATTCTTGTAGACTTTGTTGGGCCTCCAAGCGCAGAGTTTGTAGGACAGTAGCAATTTTCCCTCAAGTGGATGACCTAAGGTTTATCAATCCGTGGGAGGTGTAGGATGAAGATGGTCTCTCTCAAACAACCCTGCAATCAAATACAAGAAATCTCTTGTGTCCCCAACACACCCAATCCAATGGCAAATTGTATAGGTGCACTAGTTCGGCGAAGAGATGGTGATACAAGTGAAATATGGATGGTAGATATAGGTTTTTATAATTTGAAAATATAAAAACAGCAAGGTAGCAAGTAACAAAAGTGAGCACAAACAGTATTGCAATGCTTGAAAACAAGGCCTATGGTCCGTACTTTCGCTAGTGCCATCTCTCAACAATGCTAATATAATTGGATCACATAACCATCCCTCAACGTGCAACGAAGAATCACTCCAATGTTCTTATCTAGCGGAGAACATAAGAAGAAATTGTTTGTAGGGTACGAAACCACCTTAAAGTTATCCTTTCCGATCGATCTATTCAAGAGTTCATACTAAGATAACATCAAGTTATCCTTTCTGTTCGATCTAGCTAAGAGTTGGTACTAGAATAACACCATATGATACGCATCAACCAACTCTAATGTCACCTAGGTACTCCAATGTCACCACAAGTATCCATGAGTTAATTATACGATACGCATCAAACAATTTCAGATTCATAATACTCAATCCACACAAAGAACCTCAAAGAGTGCCCCAAGATTTTTATTGGAGAAAGTAGGACAATAACGCGTATCAACCCCTATGCATAGATTACCCCAATGTCACCGCGGCAATCCGCAATTTGAGTACCAAAACATATATCAAGTGGATCAATAGAATACCCCATTGTCACCATGGGTATCCGCATGCAAGACATATATCAAGTGTTCTCAAATCCAATATTCAATCCAACATAACGAAATCTCAAAGGGAAAGATTCAATTCATCACAACAAGATAGCAAGGGAAACATCATGTGATCCGACTATATTAACAAAGCCCGTGATACATCAAGATCATGACATCTCAAGAACACGAGAGAGAGAGAGATTGAACACATAGCTACTGGTACATACCCTCAGCCCCGAGGAGGATTACTCACACATTATCATGGTTAGTGAGGGAGTCCTGGTTTAAGGGGTCCTCGGGAGGCCGACCTATTTCTTATGGGCCGAACTATATGGGCCACTTACCGAGCATTGGAATGATCAAAGGCCTTGTGTCCAGGAATGAAGCTTCGGGAATCGTGGCGTGTCCTCCAAGTTTGGAGTAGTGAACAGGCATGTTTATCCCTTCGACGTGGTACCGACCATGTGTAAACCCTAGGTACCCTCGGCGTCTATATAAGCTGGAGGGTTTTAAGTTGTAGAGGCAAGAACTCATCTAGGGTTTAGCTATTCGATCTCGAGGTAGATCAACTCTGTAACCCTTATACCATCAATATAATCAAGCAGGACGTAGGGTATTACCTCCATAGGAGGGCCCGAACCTGGGTAAACATCGTCTCCTTCGTCTCCTGTTACCATCGATTCTAGTCTCACAGCTCGGGACCCCCTACCCGAGATCCGCCGGTTTTGACACCGACATTGGTGCTTTCATTGAGAGTTCCGCTGTGATCGCCAAAGGAATCGATGGCTCGCCTTGTCATCAACGAAGAGGTCCGCAATACGGACACTTTCGTCCCCGGACAGATCTTCGCTTTCGGCAGCATTGTGCTGCACGCCGACCCGACCGGCCATCTAGGCCGTGTCGGAAGTTTTGCCCCTGATCAAGAGGTCAGATTCGGAAACCTAGAGTTCTCCGTAGATTCTCGGGGCGACCTGTCACTTACCGGGCTCGCAGTCTCGCCTGCCACGCCCGAAGACTCTGAGGCTTTAACCTCAGATCCATCTTTCGGTCCCGCCCACGGGATCTGCCCGGGCGAGGACCCAACTTTCAGTCCGGACCTGGTCATAGTGCCAGATGCTCGGACACCCGTTCTTGCCGAACACTCACCCCGCGCGGATGCATCGGAGGTTAACTCCGGAAGCTCTAAGTAGGCCGACCCGATCGAGCTCTCGATACTCAACGAGGCCCTAGATCGGATCTCGTCGATGGAGATTACCGACGATCCAACCCCGATCTGTGCTCAGATCGGGCCCAAGGCGGGTCAGGATGAATTTTTCGTCCCACCCACCACCCACTTGGTAGCCACTGTCGAGGATTTAACCGACATGTTGGACTATGCCTCTGAGGAGGCAGAATACATGGATGAGGAGGATCGCGCCCTCACCCCCGTTAACACCGGGCGGTGGACTGCCACCTCCACATACGACGTCTACATGGTGGACACTCCGAAAAACGATGACGACAAATCGGATGAAGCGCCGTCAAGGCGCCGAAAGCCGCATAAACGGTCAAAAGGAAAAAAGGGAAGAAAAGCTATCGACGGCACCGGGGACGGAGACACCCCGGAAGACCTCGGCGATCCCAAAATCCCCGAACACCCGTTAGAGGGTCAGGAGAGGCTGGAAGGCTGGCGCAACCCCGACGATCTAAATGATTCCGAGGACGACAATCACCTCCGCCCTGCCGAGGAGGAGGACATCGCGGAAGCCGATGACTTCGCCATCCCCGATAATCCTGAAGATCAGGAACTGTTCAAGCAACAGCTTATAGCCACGGCCCGTAGCCTGAAAGCAAAAGAGCGGCAGCTTAAAGCCGAACAGGACAACCTCAACGATCGATGGACAAGAGTCCTCTCAGCTGAGGAAGGATACGGTACCGGTCTATCGGACCAACCTAAGAGCTATCCACGCAGAAGGCTGCTGCCACAATTCGATGACGAGCTCACTGATACGCCGTCTCCCAAACATACCCCATACGACAAGCTAGACCGCCCTCCTCGAGGACGAGATAGGACGGCTGATGACACCGGCTATAGGCCGACGATATCCCGTAGACAGGGAAAAGAGCCACTAGAGCCCGATGACAGGTTCGACCTGCGACACGACCTGGACTACAGAGCAGGTCGTACGCGATCCATCTACCAATCCAGAGGATACTCACCCGATAGACGGGAAGGGTACCGGCCTTGGTTCGACCGCAACAATGAAGGTCGGGAACGAAACCGGGCTAGGACAGACGCCGATCACCGGCGTGACATAGCTCAGGTCAGAGGCGCTGCCCACCCACTGTGCTTCACGGACGAGGTGATGCGGCATCAGTTCCCGGAAGGGTTTAAACCCGTAAACATAGAACAATACGATGGGACAACTGACCCAACCGTATGGATCGAGGATTTCCTCCTCCACATCCACATGGCACGAGGAGATGACCTCCACGCCATCAAGTACCTACCCCTGAAGCTTAAGGGGCCAGCTCGGCACTGGTTAAATAGCCTCCCCGAAAATTCCATTGGGTGCTGGGAGGATCTAGAAGATGCATTCCGATCTAACTTCCAGGGCACTTATGTTCGGCCGCCGGACTCTTTCGACCTAAGCAACGTCGTCCAGAAACCAGGAGAATCCGCGTGACTATTCTGGAATCGGTTCTTGACCAAGAAAAACCAGATTGTCGACTGCCCTGGACACCGAAGCAATAGCCTCTTTCAGGGATAATATTCGGGATGAATGGCTGGCTCGTCAGCTCGGCCAGGATAAACCAAGGACAATGTCCGCCCTCACATCACTCATGACTCGCTTTTGCGCGGGCGAGGATAACTGGCTAGCAAGACATAGCCACAACCCCGAAGACCCCGGAACCTCCGAAGTTCGGGATGGAAACGGGAAACCAAAGCGCAACAAGAATAAGCGCTGGCACAACAATAGTGATGCCGATGACACGGCCGTCAACGCCGGCTTCCGCAACTCCCGGCCTGGGCAGCGGAAGAAGCCTCCTAAAGGCAATCGCGACAGACCCACCCCGCTGGAAAAGATCATGGAGAGGCCTTGCCAGATCGATGGCACTCAAGAGAAGCCCGCCAACCACACCAACCGTAACTGTTGGGTATTCAAACAGGCCAGCAAGCTCGCATCTGAGGACCAAGGCAAGAGCCCACGCAGCGAGGACGAGGATGAGCCCTGCGGTCCGATCGGTGGCGGACAAAATAAATTCCCTCCAGAGGTAAAAACAGTAAACATGATATACGCCACTCATATACCCAAAAAGGAGAGGAAGCGTGCCCTTCGAGAGGTCTACGCCGTAGAGCCTGTAGCCCCGAAGTATAACCCATGGTCGGCATACCCGATCACCTTCGATCGACGTGATCACCCGACCAGTATCCGTCATGGGGGTTCGGCCGCCCTCGTCCTAGACCCCATCATAGACGGGTATCACCTCACTAAAGTACTAATGGACGGAGGAAGTAGCCTCAATCTGATTTACTCAGACACGGTGAAAAAGATGGGCATAGATCCGTCAAGGATCAAACCCAGCAACACTACCTTTAAAGGAGTGATCCCAGGCGTCAAAGCCCGGTGCACGGGCTCTGTAAGCCTGGAAGTAGTGTTCGGCTCGCCCGATAACTTTTGAAGCGAGGACTTGATCTTCGACATCGTACCTTTCCGCAGCGGCTATCACGCCCTGCTCGGCCGTACAGCGTTCGCTCGCTTTAATGCCGTCCCACACTACGCATACCTCAAGCTCAAAATGCCCGGCCCCAAGGGGGTCATTACTGTCAACGGCAACACGGAGCGCTCCCTCTAAACTGAGGAACATGCGTTGGCCCTGGCGGCCGAATTCCACTACAACGATGATCGGCAAACGCCGATATCCGCCGTAAAGGCACGTAAGGCTGGGAAGCGAGCTCGGTTTCAACCCGAGGTCTCAGAACCTTCTTCTCCCCATAAATAGGGACTCGCCCCCCATCGCACAGCCCTAGAACCAGCAAAGTACGTGCCGAGGAGGCACAACTTCGTGCTTAAAATTCCATGGACAGCGGTGGGGAAAAACTATCAAAGGGTAAGTGTTCGGCTGGACCGAACTATCACCATCAAAACGTCTTCGGACATACTACAGGTACCATAAAGTACCTGCTAAGGCGTACAGCTCATTCACACTTCGGCGACTTCTCAAGATTTTTCTTCAAAATCCGCTCGCCGAACAGCAAAACCCTTAGCGGTATACAACTCCTTAGGAGACGCAGGAGCGGACAAACGACAGGGCACACCGAGGACGTCAGGTCACCCATCGAAGATCCCTGGTACAACCCCTCCTGTAAAGTTCATATTTTATTTTCAAATACCTGTAAACAGTCGCATCGGCAATTTGAATAATAAGAGTTGTTGAGCAAAATACAGATCCTTTATACATGATCGCTTCGCTGTCTTTTTTTTGACACACCCTCTATTTTCTCCCTCTTCTTGCGAACCTGTTTGGTATACTTTACGATGCAACCGGCTAATAGACCGGGGGCTCGAACTTAAAAAATCGCCCTAAGCACAACTGATTTTGCGTTCGGCGTCTTGGAATTCCGCTTTATATGCATTGCTTCCGAACTATGTCTTGGGTCAATAGTTGGGTTGCCCGGCTCCTGTGCTTGCCCCTTTACGTTCCGCTCGTTCGGCTAAAAGGGCAAAGGGAGAACCGTTGCGATTGTGCTTCCGGCTAGTCTGGTCAAGCACCTCAGCGGAGAAAGCCGAAAACTGACTGTCATAGTATGCGAGAACCGGTCTGCGAATCCGAGCTTAAATAAACCTCGTTAGAGGTTATTCCGTGTCATGCGATGGGTTTGGTATTCGTACAAACCATGTGATATCGGCTTTGGCCGCGGTTCATCCGAACATCACAAAAACCTGGGGGCTAGTCATCAGCCCCCCGCACTCCTTTCTCGCGCCCCTACGGCTAAGTGAAAGCAATAAAGCATTATGGTCCGATTGCCTTGTCCGCCCCACACTACCACCTTCGGGTACCGATAGATTGGCTAAGGGTCACAGTGCGTTGGCAGAGACACCCCGCAAAGTATCTACACGGGGGCTGAAGCCGACGACTCGCAGCTTTCAGTTTCAACGGCCACATAGGAGTTATAAAGGATGCAAAACACGAAAGACATGATAAACCATGCATCTTAAATATAAACGTGTTAAAAGGTCTTCGGACATATTACAACGCATTTACTCATAAATGTTTTCTCTCGAACATTGAGCCTCTATTGCCTGAGCACCCTCCATAACTACGGAGAAGTATCGCTCAGGGCACCTATGCTCCTTTCCAGGGGGCGGCGGAGCAGTGGCTATCTTCGTCGGATCAAGTCCCGGCCAGTGCACCTTGGCCCTTGCGAAGGCCATCCGAGCTCCCTCGATACAGGAGGACCGCCTTAGTGCGTCATTCCGAGGTGAGGCGTGGCTCAGCTTCTGCACCAGGCCGAAGTAGCTACTCGGCAACGGCTCATCGGGCCATAGCCGGATGCAGAGATCCTTCATGGCCGGCTCCACCATCCGGTGTAGCTCCATCAGCTGCTTTAGCTACTCAACGAGGAGAGGAGAGCGCTCGGGGGCTTCAAATTGCGCCCAAAACAGCCGAGCTTCATCTCCCTCTCCCCGCGAAGCATAGAACTGGTTTGCGTCCGCTGTGCTCTTCTGGAGGTCCGAGCAGGCGCCTGAGGAACGCCATACTTGGGTAAGCAATGCGAACTTGCTATCCCCGAAGACACACTGCATTAAATACGGCTTACCATCCATGATAGCCTTGACCTGGCTGACTTGCTCTTCAAAGGACCTCCTATCCACCCGCTCCTTTTGGAGATCGGATTTCAGAGTGGATAGTTCGGCGGCCTGCTCCTTGCCTTTCCGCTCAAGGTCCTCGCACTTTTGGCCGGCGTCTTTGAGCTCCTGTTAGATTTCCTCCACCCGAGCCTCATGCTTGTTGCTGGTGGCTCTTAAGGCGGATAGCGCGGCAGCCGCTTCTTTGGCCGCCGCCCTCTCAACCGTAGCCTCCTGCTTCGCATTCTGCAGCTCGGCCTTGAGATTCTCAATTTCTTTCGCCGAAGCTGTGTAAGCATTAAAAATATAAATACTGCATCGACAGTACGATGACGAAATTTTTCGGATATTGAATCAGGCTTACCTTGCGCCTCGTCGAATCTCTTGTTCAGAGCGTCAAGCTCATCTTCGGAGCTCTTGAGCTTCCGATTTAGCTTGTCCAGCTCGGCAGCATTAACAGCCGCCGCCGATGACGAAGCCTATAAAAAACAAATCCCTATCAGGTCATATAGGTTCAAACCTCCGAACTATCATAAACATGATCACATGTTCGGTCCCCTTAAAGGCTATTCCGAACAACTATTGTTTCATGCACTGTCCGGTTAATAGTCTATGATTGACCCCCAGGTGAGTTTTCCCAAACTCACCTAGGGCTCGGGGGCTGCTATATACATAACGATAGCACAAAAACAGTAAATTAACAAAACATTACGCGGCTTACCTGGAAGCCCGTCAGGAGACCCTTGAAGGCCTCCTTCAGTCCCCTATCAACGGACTGAATGCTTTGCAAAACCGCACCCATAAGGGTGCGGTGCTCCTCAGAGATGGAGGCGCTTGACAGAGCCTCCCCCATAGCCGGCCACCCATTGGTCGGTGGCACCGGTGGAGATCGGTTGACCCGATCTCCAACCGGGGATTGAACCGGTGCCTCCGGAGGCATGGTGCGCTCCGGAGACGACCTCGGAAGGGACTGGACATCCGCTCGTCTGGTCTCCTCAGTATCCGGGAGGGGCTTTTCCCCCTGGTCTTCGGCGGCCGAGACGTTAGCCTCGGCCATGACGTCATCGCCCCCACCTCTGGTGTCCGGCTCCAAAGGAGCCTGTTGGGACGACACCTCCACGGCATCCTTCGTGGCGCCCGAAGGAGAGGGGTGCGACGCGGTCCCGCTCTCCGCTAGCTCAGCAGGCGGGGTCTCCCCGTCCGAGACTTGATCGGCGGGGAGAACACGTGGTGGGCTGCAAGTCAATAGGCGCTCACATTTTAATGACGTTCAAAACTTAGCACTAATAGCTCAGGAAGTCTTCGGAACTTTACCTTCGAGCTGGGGGCTTGACCCTGAGGTTCCTTCGTGGAACCCTCTCGAAGTCTTCGGACTCGGTATCCGAGTCCGAACTGTCATCGGACAGAACTACCTGTGTCCGGCGCGCTTTCTTCAGGGCGGGAGGAGGTACATCCTCTGAGGCATCCGATGACGCCGCCCTCTTTCCTGCGAGGGGGAATCGCCTCCCCCTTCACCCTCGTGCTCCTCCTCTTGATTCGAGGAGGCATGGGTTTCCTCAGACACAGCCCCCGGCTGGTCCCTGATGCGCAGGCCTGCTCGGCCTGGTTTCTTCTTCTGCTCCTTCTTCTCTGGCGCCTTGTAAGGCGCCACGACGAGCATCTCCGACAACAGCTTGGACCTAGGGTCTTCGGGCTATGGAGCCGGGCATTTGATGCCCGTGGCCTTGCTCAACCATTCCTGCGGAAGTAATCAGAAAGTGCTTAGATTTTCTTTAGGAAAACGAAGCCGATCAAGCGAAATTGTGATTACCTCAGAAGGGGGCTTATTGGCGCGCAGGCCCTGGTCCTCCTTCTTGGCTGGCCAGTTCTCCTGCGCCTTGAACAATGCCTTCCACAGCTTCTCCCGAGTGGTGCGGAAGAGCTGACGAATCGTAGGCTCATCGTCAGTCCGATAAGTCCACATAGGAGAGCCCCGGTGCTGGCAGGGGAGGATGCGCCGCCGGAGCATAATCTGGACCACGTTGGTCAGCTCGATTTTGTCCTTGATCATGGAGGCGATGCCCCTCTGCAGGTCATCAACCTCTATGTCCGACCCCCAGTTGAGGCCCTTTCGGACCCATGAAGTCAATCTGGTCGGGGGGGGGGGGGGGCGGATCTGAATTCAGCAGGAACAGTTCCGCCCTCCTCCCTTGGCTCGGTGATGTAAAACCACTCTTTTTGCCAAGTCTTGATGGTGTCGATGAAGGTGCCGGATGGCCATCCTGCGCGGGGAAGCTTGCTGATGACCGCCCCGCCGCAGTCTGCGTGTTCGCCTGTGACACACTTCGGCTTGACATTGAATATCTTGAGCCACAATCCGAAGTGTGGTTCGACCCGCAAGAAGGCCTCGCAGATGATGATGAAGGCCGATATGTGCATGAAGGAGTTCGGTGGGAGGTCATGCAAGTCGAGTCCGTAGAAGAACATGAGGCCCCTAACGAAGGGGTGGAGCGGGAAGCTCAGTCCTCGGATGAAGTGAGGAATGAAGACCACCCTCTCGCCTGGTTTGGGGGTGGGGATCACCTGGCCCTCCTCCGGGGCGCGGTGGAAGATGTTGGCGGGGAGGTAGCCGGCGTCCTTGAGGTCCCGGATGTCCTGGTCTGTGACCGTGGAAGCCTCCCACTTGCCGTTGGAGCCTGAGCCGGCCATGGCTGAGCTCGGAGGAGAAAGGGTGGAAAACCTAGATCTGGGCTTTGGAGGCTCAGGAGATTGGGGAAGCAGGGATGCGAATGGGAAGTGCGGTTAAGCCTTGGGGTTTTCTTTCCCTTTTATTGGGCTTGTCGCCGGTTAGCCTCCCTTCTGCGCCGTGAATCCCTCTGCTTCCCAAGGCGTGCGTGTTGTTATACGTGCTTGATTAAACATATCCCGTGTGAAACAAAGCACGATCTGTGCATTGATGGGTCATGCTGATGAAGACGGCCTCGAACCGCGAATCGAGCTTTTGTGACTGGTTTAGCGGTCGTGGTGGGCCGTGACCTTTCACCTGAAAGGTTGTCAGGGAGCACTATTTACGCCTTGACGTTTGGCCTTCGGGGCCGAGTTATTCATGGTGTTCGGACGATTCATGATCGTAGAAACTACACGTCGTCGGAGGCCAAACTGCACTCGGCCGATCACTATTCGGAGAAAGGAACTTGCCTCGCAAGCCGAAGACTCTGATCATATGAAGAAGCTGGAGCTAGGACCCTTGGCGTTGGAGGCTAGTTCGGGGGCTACTGAGGGAGTCCTGGTTTAAGGGGTCCTCGGGAGGCCGACCTATTTCTTATGGGCCGAACTATATGGGCCACTTACCGAGCATTGGAATGATCAAAGGCCTTGTGTCCAGGAATGAAGCTTCGGGAATCGTGGCGTGTCCTCCACGTTTGGAGTAGTGAATAGGCATGTTTATCCCTTCGACGTGCAACCGACCATGTGTAAACCCTAGGTACCCTCAGCGTCTATATAAGTCGGAGGGTTTTAGGTTGTAGAGGCAAGAACTCATCTAGGGTTTAACTATTCAATCTCGAGGTAGATCAACTCTGTAACCCTTATACCATCAATATAATCAAGCAGGACGTAGGGTATTACCTCCATAGGAGGGCCCGAACCTGGGTAAACATCGTCTCCTTCGTCTCCTGTTACCATCGATTCTAGTCTCACAGCTCGGGACCCCCTACCCGAGATCCGCCAGTTTTGACACCGACAGTGAGAAAGAGAGATTTGTTGATGGAGAGGTGCAGCCCCGAAGAGATGGAGGCGATGGCGGCCACGGCGCCAGTGACGGGCGGGGGCGGTGGCGACGGGCGACGGCCCCTTGCCCCTCCTTCTTCCTTGGTCTTAGTGCTGCAATGGAGGATCCTCTCCCCTTCTTGGTGGCTGCCAAGGGAGAGGCAAATTCGTGGCTCTTGGTGGCTCTCTCGAAATTAGGGTTTTCCTCTCCTTATATGTGCCTCTGTGGTGCTCTATGACCCTCCGATGGATGGACCCTTGATCCAATGGCTCTTGGGCACCTCTAGAACCTTCCTAGGGGCTCCTCACATCCATCATGAGTCCCCAAAGTCATGGCTTGGCCAAATATATCAGATATGGTAAGAGTTGGACTCAATCACGTCATCAATTCTCGTAATCCCGTAATCAGATATTTTCCTTCAGTAAAATGGGTCTCCAGATCGCATCCGAACTCCGGTTTGGACGAATTTTTAGTTCAGAATCATTGTCATAAAATTCCCCACACTTTCGTAGTTTTAACTTTTTCCATTTGACGCCATCTTCGGGGGTCAAACTGATGATCTCTAAAAACTGTTCGTGGACAGATTTCAGGAAAGTCAGAGTCCTCCTCCAACAAGGCTCCTTTTTTGTTTTTTCGACAATTTCCAATTAATTCCTACACATCAAAGTGTGAAACAAGAACTTGTGCAATTTTGCAACCATTAATAGGTTAGTCCCAATAAATCATAAAACAATAGTAAAAACATAGGCAAATATGACATGAATACTTTATAAATTATCGATACGTTGGAGACGTATCAATCTCGGGTAGGGGGTCCCGAACTGTGGATCTTGGATTGATGGATTACAGGAGACAAGGGAGATGATATTTACCCAGGTTCGGGCCCTCTTAATGGAGGTAAAACCCTACGTCCTGCTTTGATTGTATTGAATATGGGGTATCGAGTACAGAGTTGATCTACCTCGAGATCGTATGATGTGGTCTGAACCCTAAGAGTAATGAGCTTAACTTGCCCTACAGACTAAAACCATCTGGTTTATATAGTCACTAGAGGTATCTAGGGTTACACAATGTTGGTTACATTAGGAAAGAAATATGACGAACCCATCGTCTTGTACTTGGAGTGCACGTCACGTCCTGAGAGATTCCATCTTGGTTATGGTGAGCGGACTTTCATTGACAATCATAAGGCTGCCCACTGTCCGTCCCACAGAGATAGACCGGCAGCCCGACGACCCCTTAATCCCGGATTCCCTTAGATGTCCCAGCTAAAGCAGCCATCGAGCTAGCCGTGCCGCTCGCTTGCGCCGGTCCACCCCGCGGAAGCGTCCTCCTGCAGGTCACGGAGCTCGCATGCGACTCCTCTATCAACGGCCGTCGCGGGGAGCGCGGCGGTGCAGCGACCTCTACTGCACCTGCTCCTACATGTGCGGCGGCGGTGACTGCATGTGCTCCTGCGTGTGCGGCGGCGAGGGTGGAAGCAGCGGCGGCGCCTGCGGCCTGGCCAGCACGGCCATGAGTTGGAGGGAAGTTGTACAACGGGGAAAGAAAATAAATAAATAAAAGGTGGATGGGTGGATGGCAGGTGGGCAAGAAGGCACATGTGGTGGATAGAGGCGGACGAAGAGGACTCAAAAAATGTCCGTTTTCTGTCTGCCTCGGACCCAAATGCGTCCCAAATTTGAGACTGAAATGGGTTCGAGCGGACACAAAACGGACATAAAATCGAAATGGGTGAGTGCGTTGGGCAATGTTTTTTGTCCGCGCGGATCCAAACGGACACGCGTGAAATGGGTATGTGTGTTGGAGTTGCTCTAACACGTAGTTCTTTTATAAAGAGGAAATCTAGCCACACTCGATCTATTTGTGATTACAAATTTTACATAAACATCATGTTATAAGTTAATGGTACATTATTGTGAAATTCATATGTTGTTGACAACTATTTTATGTTTGTGAGTGAATTTATAAATTATTCTAAGGGAAGATCTCCAACCAAATATTCAAACATAACCATTCCATTCTGCTCAACCAAACACATGAATGGATCCAGTAATGGCAAAAATGGTATTTCATTCCATTTCATTCCGCACCAAACACACACTAAATGGCATCGCTGGTTCTAAGCAGATCTCCATGGCTCTCGGCCGGTCAGCTACTGAGTAGTGATTTTTTTTAAAAATGAGGATGACCTCCGACCTCTTTGCATGCAAGCATTTTATTAATAATTCATGAAGACCTTAGAAAGTAGAACATCAATATGTCTGAATCCGCCATCGTGGCAACATCTATCGACTCCTATCCACTTGATGAAGAGGTGCAGAAATACTGAGCCGAATACTCAAACCTCTCACCTAAGCCTAACAACTAAATCCGGAGGCCCCAACCAAGCCACATACCGTGTCTGGGGCACAGACCGGTCCGACGCACCCTCATAGGTCGTCGCCACCGTGTCGGCGTACGACACCTATGGGATTGCGTGGATCCCTTTTATGGTTCGGCAGGGAGAAAGGCTTGCACAAAGAGCTGATCTAACGATCAACACGAGGGATTTTTACCCAGGTTCGGGCCGCTGAGGAGCGTAAAACCCTACTCCTGCTTTAGTGTATTGTGAGTCTTTGAACTCTGGCTCCAGGAGCGCTATGTGATGAACAGTACACAGCCGCTACGCATCTATATGGGCCAGAAGGTCCTCTCCCCTATAGCTACGCCTTGGGCCTCCTTTTATACGTCGAAGGGGTCACCAACAGTGGCGAAGTACAAGAGGTGTAAAGTTGCTACAACGTTATCATACCTAATACTGACGACTTAGGACAAACGCATTAAATGCTCCATTTAGGTGTCCCTAACTTTCTTGGGGACGGAAAAAGAGCCCGTCCCATCAGCACCGCTTAACCCCATCCACCGTTAGCGCCTTGACACCCATCCAGGAGGACAAAACCTAAATGACAGGCTGGTCGCTGCGCTGGAGCGGTGACAGGGTGACAGGGTGGCGAGGTCTTGCCGGGTGCGAATCTTGTCGGGGCTCCGCAAGCCATCCCGGCAAGATCTTGCCGGGATCTCAGCCTTTGGTCTTCTGTCTTCTGATTATTGACTTGAATGCTTTCTTGACATTCTTGCACTTGCATTCAGCTGTCCCCCGGCAGGCCTTGCCGCTGGTGTGGCTACAACCGTCCGTGCACAAGTATGGGGTACTAAAAGACCCAAAATTTAGTACACCGACACACCGTCTTCCACCGATTCATCTTCACAGCAGGTACTGATGCATCGACCTTGTCAGGCATGTCGTCGCCGCCGCCACGGTACCAAACACCGCCACCGTCATGCGCTCGTCCATCCAAACACATCCGTTGTCGAGATCCAGCTGCACCATGCCGCCAATACTCGTCGTCATTGACATGGTAGATACAACACCGCTCCTCCTGCCAAACTCCACACCATTGCCGCTGCTGGAGCTACCCGGAGCCAACCAACCACAACATCTCTCCCTCGAAC
The DNA here is from genome assembly GCA_039707655.1 of Elymus sibiricus. Taxonomy (NCBI): domain Eukaryota; kingdom Viridiplantae; phylum Streptophyta; class Magnoliopsida; order Poales; family Poaceae; genus Elymus; species Elymus sibiricus. The sequence continues at coordinate 131,599,242 of CM077667.1, forward strand.
ACCCGAGCCTCCCAAGATGGCGCCTCCATGGAGGGTACGATGCGCAGGCCACCGCCGCCGCTCAATCCAGACGGAATTTTGGACTTTCGTCCGAGAGGGGTTCAGAGGTGGATAGGACGGACCTTGGCTTCGCCTCCAGGGAGGGTAAGGGCGTCGAAGGATGTCGCCGATGGCGGGCCGAACCAGCCGACCAAAGTTTCCCCTGGTCCCCATCCTATACCACCAAACCTCCGTCTCCTCCGGATCCGGCAGCGAGCCATGAACCGAAATCTGCAGAGATGAAAGTGCCATGGGGCTCAAACCACCAGGAAGGAGGATCGAGAAGAACAACGGTCGTAGATCTATCTATGTGTCGAATCCAACGGTCCGACGTGGCCAACGATGAACACCACCACCCCGCATTGGCCGACGTCGTCCAAGCGCCGGATCTAGAGGGATCCGACCTGAACCCGGCGACGCCCGTGACCACCCAGTCTTGCCCACCACAGTTGCCGCCTCACCGCGAGCACACATCCAAGCCATCACTACTGCGCCACGCACGACGCCGCCACGAGTTGCTCGCACACCGCCGGACCCCATGCTAGCCGCCACCACAAGTCTGGTCGTCCTGCGCTACTCGTGACGCTCAAAGGGGACAGCAGCCCCCCGACCACCCTGCCTACCAGGCCTCGCCTCACGGCGCTAATGACGGCGGCGAGAAGGGAGGAGAGGCGGGCAAGGTTCGAGAGGCAGCAGCTAGGGTTTCCCCCTAGTCGCCTACGGGGGCAACACCCAGGGGAGGGGGAGCTAAAGATGATCTGTTTATGTTTTTAATCAAACATTAATATATTAATACAAGATGATACCATTATATCCGACTTCTACAGTGATAAAGTATCAAGACTTAGTCTAAACATCAAGCATGGACACAACAAAGAAAAACATAAAAATAGGAAGAAGGGAAAACAAAGAAAGCTGACACCGTCGACGAACTCACAGTGGATCAACATCAACACCATCCAACATATTTGACATCAAATGAGCTACAATAAATGTTCTACGAAAACAACGCTTCCAAGAAGATAATGTCACTCAAGCTTGCCATTGCGGGGTCCAACCACTGCAGGTCAAATATTGAGTTTTCTCCTAGAGAGCACGTCCAAAGCATTGCCTATAAGGGCACAACCGTGAAACACTACTATTGCGAGGTGGAACCATCAAAGATCAGACCTAGGGTTTTCACTACAGAGATCGAGATTTGATGCACGAAGAGCACTACCAAGCCAAAGACACCGTGTGTTGCCACCACCCTTTGCCGAAGAAGAGGAAGTTTCATGAAAAGGGATCCACACACCATGTCTCAAGTTGAATCCAACGATCTAGGGTAGGGGGTCCCGAGCTGGTGATCTTGGCTTAATGGTAATAGGACAAAGAGGGGTACAATGTTTTACCCAGGTTCAGGCCCTCTCGAAGACGTAGAACCTATGCGTTCTTCTGTTGTATTGATTGTGTATGGCGTACAAAGTACATGATGATCTACCTCGAGAACCTATGGATTGTTGATTTCCTGGTTGTTTTGTTTGAATCCTCGCACGTCCCTCAAAGGGGATAGATAGTGATAACCCACAAGTATAGGGGATCGCAACAGTTTTCGAGGGTAGAGTATTCAACCCAAATTTATAGATTCGACACAGGGGGAGCCAAAGAATATTTGAGAGTATTAGCAGTTGAGTTTTCAATTCAACCACACTTGGAGATTAAATATCTGTAGCAGAGTGATCAGTAGCACAGTAGTATGATAGTTTCCATAGCAGTAGTAGCAGTAACAGTAACGGTAGCAATGGTAGCAATAGTTTTGTAGCAGTTGGAACAGTAACATCAACAATAGTAACTCAGCAAGAACAATATGTGGAAAACTCGTAAGCACTGGATCGGTGAACTCGTTGGATGATATTCATCATATAACAGTCATAACTTAGGGCGACACAGAACTAGCTCCAGTTCATAAATGTAATGTAGGCATGTATTCCGTAAATAGTCATACGTGCTTATGGAAAAGAACATGCATGGCATCTTTTGTCCTACCCTCCCGTGGCAGCGGGGTCCATAAGGAAACTAAGGGATATTAAGGCCTCCCTTTAATAGAGAACCAGAACAAAGCATTAACACACGGTGAATACATGAACTCCTCAAACTACGGTCATCACCGGAAAGTATCCTGATTATTGTCACTCCGGGGTTTACGGATCATAACACGTAATAGGTGCGTATGACTAGCAAGATCGGATCAAGAACATAGATATAATGGTGATAACATAAACGGTTCAGATCTGAAATCATGGCACTCGGGCCCTAGTGACAAGCATTAAGCATGGCAAAGTCATAGCAACATCAATCTCAGAACATAGTGGATACTAGGGATCAAGTCCTAACAAAACTAACTCGGTTACATGATGAATCTCATCCAACTCCTCACCGACCAGTAAGCCTACGAAGGAATTACTCACTCCCGGTGGAGAGCATCATGGAATTGGCGATGGAGAAGGGTTGATGATGACGAAGACCGAAGATTCCCCTCTCCGAAGCCCCAAACGGGCTCCAGATGTGGCCTCCCGAGGAAGAACAGGAGCTGGCGGCGGCTCCGTATCGTAAAACGCGATGAAACTTCCTCTCTGATTTTTTCTCCAAAAATAGGATTTTATAGCGTTGGAATTAGGGTCAGTGGGGCCCCAAGGTGGGCACAACCCACCAGGGCGCGCCTGGAGGGGGTGGCGCGCCCTGGTGTATCGTGCCCAGCCAGGGCTCCCCCTCCGGTGGTTCTTGGCTCCAATATTTTTTAGTTATTGTAAAATAAATCTCCAAAAAGTTTCGTCTAGTTCTGAGAACTTTTATTTCTACACAAAAACAACACCATGGTAGTTCTGCTGAAAGTTTGAGGAAAAGTAGATACGACGGAGACGTATCAACTCCCCCAAGCTTAACCCATTGCTTGTCCTCAAGCAATTCACCTGACAAACTGAAAGTGATAAAGAAAAACTTTTACGAACTCTTTTGTTCTGGTTTACATATATATGCTTAAGTAGCACCCAGGTTTTCAGCAAAGATTATGACTAACCATGCCAGCAATAACTCTTAGAAATTAAATTAACTCATATCAATGACATAAGCAACTAGCAAGCAATAATAAAATATCTCAAGCGCCAACACTTTGTCAAAACAATCATGATATAATATGACAATAGTGGTATCTCGCTAGCCCTTTCCTTGACCGCAAAACATAAATGCAGAGCACCTCCAAAGTTCAAGCTGCGACTAAACATTGTAATTCATGGTAGAAAAGATCCAGTCATGCTGCACCCAACATTAACTATACACAATGCATGAGGATGACAATAGTGCTCTCAGGTCTGGCGCTTATTTGAGAAGGTGATGACTCAATGTAAAAGTAAATAGATAGTCCCTTCGCAGAGGGAAGCAGGGATTTGCAGAGGTGCCAGAGCTCAAAGCTTAAAACAGATATATATATATATATATATATATATATATATATATATATATATATATAATTTTGGGAGGTACACCCTTCCTGTCAATGTTATGACCAAGAGTTATCAATATCTTCCATGCTAAACACATTAGCGGCGGTTCCCAAGCGGTAAAAGTAAAGGTTTACTCCGCCTCCACCAACAATCACACTCCACGGCTAGCCGAATCCACGGGTACCATCCATACCAACAACATTCCTGGGGGAGTTTGTTTCATTATTTGTATTTTTTGATTTCGGGACTGGGAATCCCTATTACCGTCCCTCTCGTGTAAGAACGAGTGAATAAATACTCATCATGAGAATAACCCGCTTAACATGGAAGATACTGACCGCCCCCTGTCACTCCATGAGTGGTCTAGGCACACAAAACAAATGTTCATTTGAATTTTTAGAGGTGGCACATGCAAATTTACTTGGAACGGCAGGGTAATACCGCATATAGGTAGATATAGTGGACTCATCTGGAATAACTTTGGTTTAAGGATTTTGACGCACAAGCAGTATTCCCGCTTAGTACAGGTGAAGGCTAGCAAATAGATTGAGAAGCAGACAACTAGAGAGCGAAAACGGTCATGAGAATGCATTATGAATAATAAACATTGACTACTAGCATGGGTAGGATATTGACACCATGAACATAAATATCATGAAGGCTATGTTGGTTTTGATTCAACTACATGCGTGAACATGTGCTAAGTCAAGCCACTTGAAACATTCAGAGGAGGATACGATATCATCATACCACATCACAATCATTTTAATGCATGTTGACATCCAAGATAAATCATTATCCACTCCTAGCTACTTAAACATAGCATGAACAACTATAATCTCTAATTGTCATTGCAAACATGTTTGATCATAATATGCTGAATCAAGGATACTAGGTTAAACATATTTACAAAAACAAAAACAAGTTGAGTTCATACCCGCTTTTCTCTGCCACAGTCAATTCATCAAATTTCATCATTATTGCCTTTCACTTGCACGACCGAATGATAAGAAAATAATAATAGTGCAAGAGTGCCGTGGACTAAGCTGGAATCTGCAACATTTTATTCAGGAGGAGAAGACAAAGTAATATGGGCTCTTTGTTAGATTAACAATAATGCATATGAGAGCCACTCAACATTTTCATCGTGGCCTTCTCCTTGGTACGACTCCAATAAAACGAAAAGAATTTCAGAGAAACACACTGAAATATTTTTGGAGTTTTTGGTTTTTCTTGAAGAAGGCAAATTAACGAGGGAAAAACAAAAACGAGAAAAACTATTTACACGGGAAAGCTCCCAACAAATAAAAGAAGAAATGAGAGATCTTTCTGGGTATTCTTTTGATACTACAATTAATCTAAGCTGGAAAGAAAAGCCGAAAAGAAGTAGGAAATATTTTTGGGTTTTCTCAAAGTTTTTCAAACACGCAAGAAGAAAGCGAGAAAATAAATCTAGCATGGATAATACAATGAAAAAGTATGAACACCGACAATTGGAATGAAATGTGTGAACATGAATATAATGTCGGTGGATATACGTACTCCCCCAAGCTTAGGCTTTTGGCCTAGCTTGGTAATCACCATCCGTAGTAACCATCCGGTCCTAGGTCGAAGTGAGGTGGAGGCGGCACCTGAGCGTCCCACTCCTGGGGCTCCTCCTCAGCCGCTGCTAGGTTGTTCCGGTAGGCTGTAATGTCATCTGGCATGATCCTGTATCCATTCCTGGCAATAGAATCAAAGAGAGCAGGTGCATGCAACGGGATAACATCCCGGGTTTCGACGCTGAATACTAAGTTGTAACGAATGTTATGAAAGGAATGAGTTGCCTCAATAATTTGGTGATCCTGCAACGCCTTGTGATCTAGATAAACTTGGGACAAGGGATAATCATGTGGGCGAATCTGAACATTAAAGTGTCTCGCTAAACGAGTAGCATAAATACCACCATGTATCTTTCCCTTAGTCCTGTTAAGGTGTAAGCGATGTGCAATGATAGCCCCCATGCTAAAGGTGTGATCATTGTACAATGCACGGTGTAAAATGGCGAAGTCGGGGGCACTGAGTGCGCCAACCTTCTCCCTAGCGGTTAAACACTTCGCGATGAATAAAGCAAAGTAGTGCACAGAAGGAAACTGCAAGCTGGTAGCAGTGGCTTTTGACACGCCTCTATCTTCACCCACTGTTAAAGTGAGGAGAAAGTCCTCAAACTCCGCTGGTCTAGGCTCTCTTAATTCCCCATCAGAAGGGATCAAGCATATGTCGCAAAAGCTAGTGAGCGGTATCTTGTGAGTTTCAGCATATAGCTTAAACTGCACCTCAGGAGGATTATTCCTACTCAGAAAATGAAAACTTTGCACAAAGGAATTTGTAAGGATGTGGTGTTAGTCACACTTAGCTGCGAGGAACTCGGTCAGCCTAGCATTTGCAACGAATTGAGCAAACTCTTGATGGAACACAGCCTCCTCCATGAAGGCATCATGCGGCCATTCGCACGGCCGCACCTCCACTGTTCTCGGAGTGTGGAGGTCATTGTCCGATGATTCCCCAATGACTCCTTTGGCATTTTTCTTGGAGGAAAACTTCCTAAAGAAATCCATCTTATTCCTATAATAAAATTTCTGAAAATTTTAGTCCACAAAAATTTTGTCAACAAAACTTTGCAAGATTGATAGAAACTACTCCCAAGGATGCATAGAGGCCATATTAAGCATTCAAACTACTTAGAACTCTAAGAATTCAACATTCAAGCTCTTCTACAGCAGCACCAAGAGTAGCTAATTACTCTAAAAAATAACCCACTAAATCAAAAACTAATTGGAGCAATGGAGGAGTCACATACCAAGTAGCAATCCCTTCAAACAGTTTCGGAAACGGAGCTTCGAGCCAAGAGATCGAAATCCACGGGTTTGAGAGCAAGAACATGGGAATGAGAGCTATGGTGGTTTTTTTTCTGGAGGTAGGGGATGACATGGGCAAAAGGAATAAGTGAGGGGGGCCATGTGGGGGCCACAACCCACCAGGGCACGCTTGGGGTTGCTGGTGCGCCCTGGTGTCTTGTGGGCACCAGGTGCACCCCCCTTTGATGTTATTTGCACCAGAAATTCAGAAATATTCAGAAAAAAATCGTATCAAATTTTCAGGACATTCTGAGAACTTTTATTTTTGGGTCATTTTTTATTGCACAGAGAAAACAGAAAACAGGATAAACATGGTATTTTATTTTATTTGACTAAGTAGAACAGAAAATAAAAGGTGGGAGCAGAAGATTGTGCCTACTAGATTCATCAACTCCATACCTCTAAAAAATGATCCATTAGTAAGGTTGATCAAGTCTTATTAACAACCACTTCCCATTAGCATGAAACCGAAGAACTTTCGTAAAACACGAAGTTACCTCAATGGGGATATGCATATCCCCAACAATAAGTATATCGTATTTCTTCTTGGCAGTAGGTAGAGGTAGTTGAAAACTTCCAATAGTGATTTTTGGAGATTCTTCAATGACATTTATACCATTCACCTGGAATTGTTTCTTCGGAAAGTGCACCGTATGCTCATTACCATTGATATGAAAAGTGACTTTGCTTTTATTGCAATCAATAACAGCCCCTGCAGTATTCAAAAAGGGTCTACCAAGGATAATCGACATGTTGTCATCCTCGGGCATCTCAAGGATAACAAAGTCCGTTAAGATAGCAATATTTGCAACAACAACGGGCACATCCTCACAAATACCGATAGGTATGATAGTTGATTTGTCAGCCATTTGCAATGATATCTCAGTAGGTGTAAGTTTATTCAAATCAAGTCTTTTATATAAGGAGAAGGGCATAACACTAACACCAGCTCCCAAATCACACAAAGCAGTTTTGACATAATTTCTTTTAATTGAACAAGGTATAGTTGCTATTCCCGGATCTCCAAGTTTTTTAGGTACTCCATCCTTAAAAGAATAATTAGCAAGCATGGTGGAGATTTGAGCTTCAGGTATCTTTCTTTTATTAGTGATGATGTCTTTCATGTATTTCGGGGCCATCCTTAGGATATCAGCTAAGCGGGTACGTAAAAAGACTGGCCTAATCATTTCAGCAATGTGTTCAAATTCTTCATCATCCTTTTTCTTAGATGGTTTTGGTGGAAAGGGCATGGGTTTCTGAACCCATGGCTCTCTTTCTTTACCATGTTTTCTAGCCACAAAGTCTCTTTTATCATATCGTTTATTTTTAGGTTGTGGGTTATCAAGATCAACAACAGGCTCTATTTCAACATCATTATCTGGTTCTTTATCATTGTTTGGTTGAGAATCCTCATGAACGTCATCCCCCAGACTGAGTTTCAGCATCGGAAATAGAGACATCATTATCGTTAGGAGGTTTTTGTATCTCAGGTTCACTAGAGGTATGAAGAGTCCTATCATTTTTATTTTTATTTTTCTTTTTAGAAGGACTAGGTGCATCAGCATTAATTCTCTGAGAGTCTTGTTCAATTCTTTTAGGATGACCCTCAGGATAGAGTGGTTCTTGGGTCATTCTACCTCCTCTAGTCACTACTCTAGCAGTGAAATCATTCATATTATTGTTCATTTCATCAAGCAATTCTTTTTGAGATTTAGCAAATTGTTCTAACTAGGTTTGAACCATAGAGGCATGTTTTCCTACACCTCTAACATCATTACCGATTCTAAATAACAAGTCACTCAAGTGAGCAATCATATCGCAGTAGGTGTGAGTTTATTCAAATCAAGTCTTTTATATAAGGAGAAAAGCATAACACTAACACCAGCTCCCAAATCACACAAAGCAGTTTTGACATAATTTCTTTTAATGGAGCAAGGTATAGTTGGTATTCTAGGATCTCAAAGTTTTTTAGGTACTCCATCCTTAAAAGAATAATTAGCAAGCATGGTGGAGATTTCAGCTTTAGGTATCTTTCTTTTATTAGTGATGATGTCTTTCATGTATTTTGCATAGGGGGGCATCTTTAAGATATCAGTTAAGCGGGTACGCAAAAAGACTGGCCTAATAATTTCAGCAAAGCGTTCAAATTCTTCATCGTCCTTTTTCTTAGATGGTTTAGGTGGAAAGGGCATGGTTTTCTGAACCCATGGTTCTCTTTATTTACCATGTTTTCTAGCCACAAAGTCTCTTTTATCATAATGTTTATTTTTAGCTTGTGGGTTATCAAGATCAACAGCGGGATCTATTTCAACATCATTATCCGGTTCTTTATCATTGTTTGGTTGAGTATCTTCATGAACATCATCATTATTATGTTCATTATCACTAGGTGAATGTTCATTACCAGACTGAGTTTCAACATCAGAAATAAAGACATCATTATTATCAGGAGGTTTTTGTATCTCAGGTTCACTAGAGGTATGCAGAGTCCTATCATTTTTCTTTTTCTTTTTCTTTTTAGAGGGACTAGATGTATCAGTATTAATTCTCTGAGAGTCTTGTTCAATTCTTTTAGGACGTCCCTCGGGATAGAGTGGTTCTTGGGTCATTCTACGTCCTCTAGTTACTACTCTAGGAGCAAAATCATTCATATTATTATTCATTTCATCAAGCAATTCTTTTTGAGATTTAGTGACTTGTTCTAACTGGGTTTGAACCATAGAGGCATGTTTTCCTACACCTCTAACATCATTACTGATTCTAAATAACAAGTCACTCAAGCGAGCAATCATATCAGAATTATATTACAATTTTTCAGAACATGTGCATTGAAGTGATCTTGTTTCATAATGTAGTTATCAAACTCATATAAGCATTGACTAGGATGTTTATTGTAAGGGATATCACTTTCGTCAAACTTTAATAAAGAATTTACCTCTACCACCTGTGGAGGTGGTGGTGTGTCAAGGCCATGCATTTCTTCAATAGGTGGTAAATTCTTAACATCCTCAGCTTTAATACCTTTTTTCCTTCATACATTTCTTTGCCTCTTGCATATCTTCAGGACTAAGAAATAAGATACCCCTCTTCTTCGGAGTGGGTTTAAGCGATGGCTTAGGGAGAGTCCAATCATAATAATTCTTCAATATATTATTCAATAGTTCCTCAGCTTGTTCAACAGTTCGTTCCCTAAAAACACAACCAGCACAGCTATCTAGGAAGTCCCTAGAAGCATCACTTAGTCGATTATAGAAGATATCAAGTATTTCATTTTTCTTGAGAGGGTGATCAGGCAAAGCATTAAGCAATTGTAGAAGCCTCCCCCAAGCTTGTGGGAGACTCGCTTCTTCAATTTGCACAAAGTTAAATATTTCCTGTATGGCAGCTTGTTTCTTATGAACAGGAAAATATTTTTCAGAGAAGTAATAAATCATATCCTGGGGACTATGCACACAACCAGGAGCAAGAGTATTGTACCATGTCTTAGCATCACCCTTTAATGAGAACGGAAATAATTTTAGGATATAGTAGTAGCGAATCTTCTCATCATGAGCAAAGAGGGTGGCTATATCATTCAGCTTAGTAAGATGTGCCACTACAGTTTTAGTTTCATAGCCATGGAAAGGATTAGATTCAACCAAATTAATTAACTCTGGGTCGACAGAGAATTCATAATCCTTATCAGTAACAAAGATAGGTGAAGTAGCAAACTTAGGATCACATTTCATTCTAGCATTCAAAGTCTTTACCTTATACTTGCGTAGTAATTTCTTAAGATCATTTCTATCCTTGCAAGAAAGGATTTCCCTAGTTGTCTCCTCATCCATAACATAACCTTCAGGTATCTTAGGCATTTCAAATCTAGGAGAGCCAGGTCTAATAGGTGTTTCATAGTCATCAGTTTCAAAGGCTTCATCAGTTTCAATAATTCATTCTCTTTAGCTCTAGCAATTTGTTCATCAAGAAATTCACCTAGTGGCACAGTATTATCAAGCATGGTACTAGCATCATCATAAGCATCATTCATAGCATAAGTAGCATCATCAATAACTTGCGACATATCAGGATTAATAGCATGTGGTGGTGTTCCAAGTCTACTCATAACCAAAGGTGAATCAAGTGCAGAGCTAGATGGCAATTCCTTACCTCCCCTCGACTTAGAGGGAAAAATCTTGGTTTTTGGATCCTTCAGATTCTTCATAGTAATCAATTGATATAAATCCCAAGTGACTCAACAAATATAGCTATGCTCCCCGGCAATGGCGCCAGAAAAAGGTCTTGATAACCCACAAGTATAGGGGATCGCAACAATTTTTGAGGGTAGAGTATTCAACCCAAATTTATAGATTCGACACAGGGGAGTCAAAGAATATTTGAGAGTATTAGAAGTTGAGTTGTCAATTCAACCACACCTAGAGGTTTAATATCTGCAGCAGAGTGATCGGTAGCACAGTAGTATGATAGTTTGGATAGCAGTAGTAGAAGTCACAGTAACGGTAGCAGTGGTAGCAATAGTTTTGTAGCAGTTGGAACAGTAACAGCAGCAATAGTAACTCAGCAAGAACAATATGTGGAAAACTTGTAGGCACTGGATCAGTGAACTCGTTGGATGATATTCATCATATAACAGTCATAACCTAGGGTGACACAGAACTAGCTCCAGTTCATAAATGTAATGTAGGCATGTATTCCGTAAATAGTCACACGTGCTTATGGAAAAGAACTTGCATGCCATGTTTTTTCCTACCCTCCAGTGGCGGCGGGGTCCATAAGGAAACTAAGGGATATTAAGGCCTCCTTTTAATAGAGAACCGGAACAAAGCGTCACTAGTGCAGCCGCGTGCTATACAAACGGTTTTTAACCCCTTTCTGTGACGTAGTTTGAAACCATCGCCTTGCATGTGTGGGCGATGGGGGGGGGCTATCCCACACGACAGACAAAACCCGTCGGCGATGCCTGCACCCGGTAACACACGGTGGGCAAAAACATATCGTTTGCGATTCGAAGGGCCATCACAAACAGACATATTGGCGAAGACGTGTGAGATGAGCTTATCATCCCACACAGGGAATCCCAAGGTTACGTCTCTGTTCGTATTGCAGATCATACACAATTTTCTGCATCACATCGTTTGTGATAGGGCTGGTCACCACACACGATAATTATAATTATGTCGTTTGCGTTATTCAAAACATCACTCATGGTGTCTAGATGAAACTATTTGGCATTGGGCTGCCCATCACACACACATGCTTAAGAAAACTTTTGTGATTGGGTGTCCTAACGCACACAGTTGTCGAGCAGAATTCGTGTGTGATTCCTCACCGATCCAACACGCCAACTTTGTAGAAACCGTGTGGGTTTGTTGTGGTCATCGCCCACGGTGTAGTCCTAGAAACCATTTGGAATGGGAACCCCCATAATAAGCCTGATTGCTCTATTATTTATAATCCATTTAGTAATCAAATTAACATTTCATATCAAGCACAAAATATATTTCTTATTCGTAGTATGGCAACCAGGATTTCATAATTGAATTACATCAGGGTACAACATCATATAGGCATATACTGCTTAGCTACCCAATTGCACAACATGACAATGTTTCAAATGCAACATCTAAAACCTTTGGAAATTAAGTATCATCATAGACGGTAAATAGACAGATGAGTCTCATCTAGAAAACTGGTAAAGCAGAAGGCAAATATTGAGCCTTCAATGATGTTGAAGGTCCTCGCAACTTTAGGCCAGTGCCTGTGGATGATTGCCCGCCCATCCTTCGTCCTCTTGAGGGAGACTTCAAGATTATACCGTGGGTGCTGTATGAATACCTTCCTCGCCTCTTGATCATACAGGTGGTTTGAGACGTAATCATTGATGAACTGCCTTGAGAAGGACTGAAAACAAACATACGCATAAATATTTTTTCTAAAATTTGAAATGGCGTAAAGGGAAAAGGACAAGGTGAAAGAGATGGTACCATCCTATAGTTGACTGATGTCTTCTTCATTGTGCAGACAAACATCTTGTTGTTTTTCATAGCTAGTTTCTTTATCTTAACAATCTTTCTGAGTTTCTTGATTTGACTGATATTCAAGGACACCTCATTTCCCCACATGCAAAAAGGGTCGAACAGTGGATCTAAACCTCTTACAGCACGACCTACATGTGCAAGAACAAATTATTAAAAACATTAATATTACAATGGTTTCTACAAATTGCACAATAATGTGCTATCAGCCAAACGACCATGGATGTGCAAACCTCGATGGTAAACTTCAGTGTCCCCCATTGTTTGCCTCTGCAACATATTTAAGACAAATATTGATCAGGTTAAAAGTGATATTTGGCATACTATCAGTGAAATATGTTAATGGAAAATAAACACATTGCGAATCCAACAGATTAGTTCGAGCCACATGGAAAAGCCAGTTATCTAAACCAAGCGTGCTAAGAACTAGGAAATATAGCAATTATATATGTTTCACATGTATTTAGTACATCTAAATTCGATTTATTCGTCACATGCATAAGAATACAAAATTGTACCAACAACAATCGTACATCACATTTAAGAATTGATTTAAATAGTTAAATGATCACCACAACAAATGAACAAAATAGTTAACTAAGCACCACATTGCACAATAGAACATACTAGAAGGTCAGGTTGCAGTAGCATTACATTGGACATTTCACTAGAATTTCTAAATGAAAGGCAGTAGCGGCACATGCAATAGGTAAAGGAAACATGCTTAACCGGCGTAGCTAGGTGAACATAGTTCCTTAATGATAAAGCTAAGAAAAACAAGCTATTCCTCATCGTCGGAGATATCGATGATGATGGGCTCCTTCAACTTGGAAGAGGGCGAGGCCTCTACACCGTGGGTGCACCCCTCGTAGTGGTGAGTGGCCTGATCCTGCCCCGGCACCAACATGTTGGCTCTGGAGTTGAGGTAAGCACGAACACGCTGAGAAAACACATCGAGGTCTTTGGCGAACGCACCGACAGTGCCCTCGAGAAAAGACCACGAGCTGTCATTTATAGCAGCCAACCACATTGCGGCATCAACGCACGAGGCGTCAACGGTGTCCTTGACGGCGAGGTGCTCCTCCAAGATCTGGGGGTCGGCACGCATGGAAGCCATAGCTGCCTCATCTGCGTGTGCAGATGCGATTTTCTTCTCCGCATCCAAATGCTCTTTGAGATTCTGGCTATACTGCGTGCACCATGGCTTTTGGCGGCGATTATTTGGAGTATGGGGTGGTGATTTGGGTGGAAGGTGTCGCGTCGGTCGGTCCATGTGGGATGGAGGAGGGGGTGAGGGGTTATTGGGGAGCTGTGGATTACCTGACTAGATGGAGGAGGCCGAGCAGCAGGAAGGAGCGTCGCCGGCGAGGAGGCGGCGCTGCAAGCAAGCAGTGAAGGTTTGAACTAGGAAAGGTAGAGGAAAAGGGGGAAATGTGGCTTTTGATTGGTACCGGGGGGCGAGGGAGGTAGATATTTTCGCGGCAGCCCAAAATTTTCATTTGGTGCAGAATAGTTCTTGATATCAACACATCACAAATGAAGCCTGTGCTATACCCCGTGTGTGATGCACTTGGACGTGAAAATGTTTGTCTCCAAGCTTCCGACGTAAGATTGGGTACTACATTGCACACGGTTCATTCCAAAAAATTGTGTGTGATGAACTTCAATTTCATTTTCAATTGGAAGATGGAATGGGGATATGGTGGCAAATTTTTTGGCTGAATTTCCCTGGTTACAGTGATCATCCACGTCGTCGCATAATTTAACATCAATTGCAAATTTGGGTACTGCACAAAAGAGACTACACCGCAGCCCGCACTTACTTAATCGAGCAATTAAACAGAGCTGGTTGACCTAAACATTACTCTAACAAAATACCAGCACTCTAAACAGAGACTAATGTTCCGCCTGACGCTCGGCGATCTCCGCTGTATCCTCCATGACCAGCTCGCGCTCGACGACCTCCAGGGGAAGGGGCTCCATGGCCTCCAACGCCACATACTCTGCAAGCATCTCGCTTTCCACGTTCGCCATCTCTTTGGAAAAATCCGCCATGAGTTTGGTGTGGGCGGCCGCGGTCCGGGCATTGACGGCCTCCATCTTGGCAAGGGAGGCTGCCGATGAATGGACGGCTGCCCGAGCGCTCTCAGCGATTGCCAACTCTTCGGACATAGGTTGCCGACCATTGTCGGAGAAGGCCGCTGCTATTTGTGTGGTGACCGACACGAGCTGGGCGTGGGCGGCATCGGCATAGGCGTGGGCAGCCGCCATCAGGGCTATGGCGGCCGCCGAGGAACGGACAGCTGTTGTGCCGTTGTCGCCATTTGCTATCCCGGTCACGGATGTTGCTGCCACCATCTCAGATGCAGCAGCTGCCCTTTTGGCGGTCGCACCTGCCCTGTCGGAGAGTGCGACCATGCTCAAGGATGTTGTGAGCTCATTCATGGCTGATGCAGTCACGCTCGGGCCGGAGTGGGTCGCTGAAGTTGCCCTCACGACGCGAATCCACGTCCCCATCTTTCACCGGCGACGATTGAACAGTACAGTGGTCTTGGGGAACTAGTGTGACAGTGTGGTTGACGCGCCGGCGGTGGACTGAAGCTTCCGGTCTAAGCCATATATGAGGATTGGCCCAAGATATTTTTATACCACATCACACACGTTTCATGATCAAGAACTGTTTGCTATGTTTTTGATTTTCATATTGCTTTGAAACGAAAAATGAAGTTACATTGGCAATTGAAGGTGTTTGGATGGCAATAACATTTATCTGCAGTGAACTTGCAACTATAGGACTGTGTGTTGAATATGGAATTATTCAGGTTTGTTTAGGCCCTTTTAAACATTTAAAGAGTTTTTTAGACATTTCATGTGCATAGTTCAAATTTGAACTGCAGTTAAGCACATACTAGAGTGCACCTGAATGGGTTGAAAATCATCTATTTGTCACTAGATACATGTTTTGGTCCCATGCAAGAAATGGAAATTAAACGAATTCCAAACCTCTCGGTATTTTGGCTCGGCCGTAGACTTTGAGAAGACGTGTTTTCAAATTCCAGTAAAGCCAAATATCGTGAGAAATTCATAAAACTTGGCATGGTGTCATGTCATGGCGTATGTGTGTTGTGGTAAAAACAATGCCTAGTTCGGGACAAGTTTTGGCACAAACCTCTTACAAACCGAAGATCTCACAAGAAGCATGTGGTTCCGGTATGGAAAGTTCACATTTTATGTGTGAAACAACATCCGATGTCTCTTCTCGCCTTGAATTTATTTCTAGAGTCTCCATAGAGTAACATGAATGTGTCGTGCGAAACAGTGGAATCTTACAGAGTTCGTTTGGCCTTTTAAGTACATTAATTGAGTTTTCTAGGCATTCAATGTGCATAATTCAAATTTGATCTACAATCACACGGTCCAGCTCATGAAAATATGTCGAAAAACCGTATACGTTTCCCTGGCTGCATGTTTAGGCCCCACACAAGAAATGGGAATGAATTTCAAACATATCATCGTCTTGGCTCGACCGCAAACATTGGGAAACTTAGTTTTTAAATCATGTAAATGCAAACCTCGACAGAAATTCATGAAATTTGGGGGTGCCATCAATTGCCCTGTTGTGTGTGTTGTGGTACAAAAATTGCCCAATTTTGGACAAGTTTTGGCACAAAGCCTCTTACAAATTAAACCGAAGGTTATCACAAAGAAAGTCGTGTGTGCCGATAGGGAAATTTCACATTTTATGTGCGAAACAACATCCGTTGTCTTTTCTCGCCTTGAATTTATTTCTGAAGTCACCATAGAGCAACACATGACAGTCATGACAAACTGTGTATTTTTTCCAGGGTTCGTGAGACCTATTTAACACATTAATTGAGTTTTCTAGCCGTTTAATGTGCATATAATTCAAATTTGAACTACAATCACAAGGTCCAACACATGAAAAATAGGTTGACAAAATATATGCCTTTCCCTCGATGCATGTTTAGGTCCCACGCAAGAAATGGGAGTGGATTTCTAACATCTCATTGACTGTTGGCTCGGCCGCAAACATTGAGATACTTGGTTTTCGAATTCCCATAAATCCAAAACTCGTTAGAAATTCATGAAACTTGGCATGGTGTGGTGACAAGCTTAAGGGCACACATATGCCATGCTAAAAAAATTGTCCAAATTGGACATGTTCTTGCACAATACCCTTACAAATCGGAGCTCCTCACAAGAAGCTTTGTGGTTTCGATAGGGAACATTGTATATGCATGTCACATATGCGGGCGAAAAGACATCTGATGTCTCTTCTCTCCTTGATTTTCTTTATAGAAACAACCCAGACATGTTGGTGCGAAGTGCGAAAATATGAATAAATTAAGGGATCATCTGGCTTTTAAATATATTAATTAAGTTTTTAATGCATTATTTAATGTGCATAATTCAAATTTGATCTACAATCACAAGGTCCGGGGCGGCAAAATGGGTTGAAAAATCATATATATGTGTCCTTGTATGCATGTGTTAGGTCACATGCAAGAAATGAGAACGAATTTCAAACATCTAAGCATGTCGGCTCGACCACAAACATCGAGGAACTTGGTTTCCAAATTCTTGTAAATCCAAAACTCTGTCAGAAATTCATAAAACTTGGAATGGTGTCATGACAAGGCACACATATGCCGTGGTAAAAAAAATACCAACTTGGACATGTTTTGTCACAAGCCTCTTACAAACCGGAGGTTCTAACACAATAAGATACGTCCAGTGGTTCCGTAATGTCACATATGCACGCCACATCTGCGGGTGAAACGACATCTGATGCCTCTTCTCTCCTTCATTTTTTCTAGAAACAACATAAAGCAATAGGTGTGTACTGCAAAAATATGAAATTATTAAGGGTTCGTATGGCTTTTTTATACATTAATTGAGTTTTATGTGCATTTAATGTACACAATTCAAATATGAACTACAGTCACAAGGTCTATGTTGGGCAGGGCCTCATCATATAAAGCACAAATATGTTGTGGTATTTTTAGTATCCACTTTGAGAGAAAGAGCAAGCATTATTAATAGCCAACAAAGGCATTTTGGAATAAAAATATGTCACGTTACCATCGCAAACGGGCGTATTATTAATAATTCATGGACGCTCTACAGACCATTTATGTGCGGGCCACATGTCGCTATCTGTATTGGCAAGGAGGTAGCGTGCGGACAGGTGTTTGAGTAGACGGGTGGCATGCGAGCAGTGTCCTGCGCACGCTCATCGGGGTGATGTGTCCTTTGGCAGTCGTCAAAGACATTTCAGACTAAATACCCATATGCAAACCGAGGGCAATTGTTCCTTCCCTACTAAGCCAAGCGAAAATCTGGCACGAAGGAATTTTTTCATTGTGTCATCGCAAACGGTTGTGGATGATGACCCGTGTGCCCTTCCCGATGCTACACCTTGTACTGGTGCTAACTGGTGAGGTTGCCATGCATGAAAAAAAATCTGATGTGGGAAGGTAATTAAGGAGACATATGAGTTTGGTGACCACATGAAGAAACAATGCCAAGCGCGTGAACCTTGGCAAAACACTTAAATGAAGGAAACTCACCAATGCATGCAAGAGTTTAGTTGCTAAATCATTAAATGAAGGGACCTCAGCAACAATGCTTTGTGGACTTGAGTTGCTAAGACATTTAAGACACTAAGCACCCCAAGTAAGCACCGATCGATGCATTGGCAGCAGGAGTCAGGTAAGATTCGAATCTGTCATATTGGGTAAGTTTTCATTTGTCAAATTGGAAACACTGAGATTTGTCCAATTTTGCAGGAACAAAATCACTATTACGGTGCAATTTTGCAACTAAAATTCAGTAAACATAGATTTCATTCATAGATCAAGCATTGGTCTTTGTACAAAATAGTTCAACTCGACAGCCGAATCGAGCAATCTTTTCCAAATTTGTTGCCAACCACGTACTGAAATAGCTAGTTCAACTATATATACTAGCTAATTTCAAATAGGTGGGACAGTTCAATCATATCTATAGTTAGATGAACTAAACAAAATAACCCCTAAATACTACTCCGGAGGGGCTTCGTGCTACTGCCAACAGCCTTCTCCTCTGCCGAGCGTGTTCAGTAAGAGGCAGAGGAGGAGAAGCCTACTGATGAGCTGGAGGAGTCGAATTCGTCGGCTGCCGCTGCTGCCCTCCGCCGCTCCAGACGCGCCTCCTCGAAGCGGCGGGACTCGGCGTAGATCTCCTCATTCCGCGACATAGCTGCGGCGTCTGCAGCGGCCACGGCGGCGGTGAGCCTCTTTGCGTCCTCGACCTGGCGCTCCTCCTCCTCATGTAGGAAGTTGATGTAGCGCGATAGGCCACTGATGCAAAAGCCGAGCGGCTGTGCTTAGGCGGCGGCCTCCTCCCGCCTTCGGGCCGCGGTGGCGGAGCGGGTGATGGCCCCGACGGCTGACCGTGGGGTGGCTGCCAAGGTGGACGCCGGTGTGGTGGCGGCCAAGGAGGCAGCTGGTGGGGTGGCTAAAACGGCGGTCGGCGATGGGATGGGGGCACGGCGGTCGCCGACAGCAGCTGCCTTCGGGCAAATGTGGAGGAGCATGTGGTGGGTGCCATACGCACAACCAACAAGGACGCCACACGCACTACATGCTTCCGGGTACTGCGCTGCCGACGTGGTGCAGCCTCCCAGCTGGAGCTTCCCTCTGGCGGAGTGGCGGAGCGACGACGACGGATAGGTGCCATTGGCGATTGGGGGAGAAGCAAACTTGGGAAGCTACGGGCAGGAAGGGGATGAATGCGATGTGGAGGCGCCGGCTGTGAGGGTTTATAAAGAAGGAGGCCAAGGCGAGCCGGGCGGTAAGCTTGCACGCGCTCCTGCGTGGTTGTGTGGGAACGGGAAGCCCAAAAGAAACGTTGCGCGCTCCCGAAGCATTGGGTGATTGGGGGATTTCAGCGAGCCGGGTGGGAAGCTTGCGCGGGAACCTGCGCGCTCCCGAAGCGTGCACTGGAATCCTCGGGCGGCAACGCGGTGACAAGACGGGACGAAGGTGGGAGAAATGACAAGTACACAAACGGTTAATAAAAAAACGTTTGCGTTTTACTACAAAGCAAATGGTCGTTCTGTACGCACCGTCGCGAATTAATCTACGCATGAGGCGGTTGACGCGGCCACGGCGCGCTATGCTCGCGTCCGTGCGCGCTCGCTCTGCAGGCGTCCACACGCCAACGGTCACGTAAGTTCAAGGCGCCATATGCATGCGGACGCGGTTGTGCCGCTCCCGGCGCCACCATGCAGTTAAGCGCTGCAAAAACTGCCATGCGGACGTGCCGAAATTCCAGGCCGTCCGGCGCAATTTTTCCTACGACCATTTACCTTTGTCTCTTCCACCTTCCGATCGCGCCACACAACACAAGAAGCACACCCACGATCTCTTCATCGCTTCAACCTTCCCGTGCGGATCCAATGGCGGCTGCCGGCGCCGAGTGGCAGTTCGCCAAAATTGTCAAAGTGAACACCCACATCAGGAAGACGGACCTCTCGGTGGTGTACACCAACGACCCGATCGTGGTGGTGAACTCCATCAACACGTTGGAGCAGCTGCTTCCTGAGGATGACAAGTACAAAGTGGTCGGCTTTG
Organism: Elymus sibiricus; assembly: GCA_039707655.1. NCBI lineage: Eukaryota > Viridiplantae > Streptophyta > Magnoliopsida > Poales > Poaceae > Elymus > Elymus sibiricus. The sequence continues at coordinate 131,619,326 of CM077667.1, forward strand.
ACCTCGAGTAGACCGGCGGTCGTGTCGGGCATGATCAGAAGGTTGCCGTCGCCCAGTTGTGTGTGCGTCATCACGTGCTCATCTACCACTACTGCCTGGCCACAAGTCCTTGCGAACGTTTCGCCAGGTTTTTTAACAGCCCCGACTACAGGTTCGCAACGGTGGACACCACGAACGATCTAAAGGTGCTCAAGACTACGGGCTTGTCCTGCCAGAAGCTTGTCAACATCCTAGGTCAGTACAGGGTCTAGGGCGGCAAGAAGAAGAAGCAGAAGGACTCCCTGGTTGACCTCGCCGCGTCCATCATCAACCCCTACTACAAAGACATGAAGGCTGAGTGCCACAAGGACAAGTCCGCCTGGCACAAGGCCTGGGTGAACGAACTGGATGAAGAACACATCAAGTACAGGGCAAAGGACGCATACACAAGCTACGAGATGTACAGGAGGATCATTGACATGAGGAAGTGCCTCCTTCCTGCAGACGGCGAGGGATAGCCACAAGTAGAGCAGTGTCGACAACCGTCATCAGAAGAACAATATGATTTGCTGATCGTCTACTTCTTGTAACTTTATATTGAGGAATGTACATGTGTTGTGTAGTCACTTATGTAACTGGATGTCCAAGTTGGTTATGCAACATTAATGTAGGTGTTCTATAGACAGAGCATATAGATGTGCAAACAGAGCAAATCACATCTCATACAATTATTAGCAGCAACCGTCTGCCCACAACACACAGGTTGTCTGGATGAATCGTTTGGGTTATTTTTGGTCTTCCCACACAATTCTGATGAATGAACTGTTTGCCGGGTACCCACAACACACACGGTTGTCAGGATGAATCGTTTGGGTTATTATTGGTCTTCCCAAACAATTTTGATGAATGAACTGTTTGCCGGGTATCACACACGCCTTTTTAGGCTAACTCGATTGCGTTCTGCTTGATCAGCGCAAACAGTTTGCCCGAGTGAACTGTATGCCGCACTACGCACAAGTATATAGTTTGTTAACCGTTTATGTTATGTTCCATAATCACAAACAGTTCATAAGAACAAACTGTCTGCTGTAGATCGCACACGCAACAATTTTCTTAATCGTATTTGATGGATCCTCCATTGAGCATGGTTTTCGTCATTGGCGGTGGAGCTTGAACTATGCCGTTTGCGATTGATGGATCGCACACAGTTTCGTCGAAGGGTCTCTGATTGATGTGTCATCTTTGGACCATCATGCAGTAGTGCATTAACACATGGTGAATACATGAACTCCTCAAACTACGGTCATCACCGGAAAGTATCCCGACTATTGTCACTCCGGGGTTTACGGATCATAACACGTAATAGGTGCGTATGACTAGCAAGATCGTATCAAGAACATAGATATAATGGTGATAACATAAACGGTTCAGATCTGAAATCATGGTACTCGGGCCCTAGTGACAAGCATTAAGCATGGCAAAGTCATAGCAACATCAATCTCAGAACATAGTGGATACTAGGTATCAAGCCCTAAAAAAGCTAACTCGATTACATGATGAATCTCATCCAACTCCTCACCGACCAGTAGGCCTACGAAGGAATTACTCACTCCCGGTGGAGAGCATCATGGAATTGGCGATGGAGAAGGGTTGATGATGACGAAGACCGAAGATTCCCCTCTCCGGAGCACCAAACGGGCTCCAGATCTGGCCTCCCGAGGAAGAACAGGAGGTGGCGGCGGCTCCATATCGTAAAACACAATGAAACTTTCTCTTCAATTTTTTTCTTCGAAAATAGGATTTTATAGCGTTGGAATTAGGGTCAGTGGGGCCCCGAGGTGGGCACAACCCACCAAGAAGCGCCTGGAGGGGGTGGCGTGCCCTGGTGTATCGTGCCCAGCCAGGGCTCCCCCTCCGGTGGTTCTTGGCTCCAGTATTTTTATTTATTGTAAAATAAATCTCCAAAAAGTTGTGTCCAGTTCCGAGAACTTTTATTTCTGCACAAAAACAACACCATGGTAGTTCTGCTAAAAACAGCAACAGTCCGGGTTAGTTTCATTCAAATCATGCAAATTAGAGTCCAAAACAAGGGCAAAAGTATGAGGAAAAGTAGATACGATGGAGACGTATCAGATAGCCATCCAGGAATCTCGGGAAAATGGACACAATTGACCTATAGACGGAACTAATTCACAAAATGAACTGTGCGCGAAAGAAATTCACATGGCTAACCCTTTTGTGTGGCGCCCGACAGCAAGGCGCCACACTACACCGTGTAGCGCCTGACATACATGTGCTACACCTATGGCCAGCGTGGCACTCCGGGACCATACTCCTGGTTGTGTGGTGCCTAGGTGAAAGGAGCCACACTGCCTTATATTAAAACCGTTGTAACTTTTAGTCCGTGCATCTGATGAAAATGTGCCTTATATGAATGTTGTGTATTTTTCTGTGTTCTATGCAATGGTGGCATTTTCTTCTATGTTATGATCAATTTTCTTGATGAAAACTCTGTTACAAAAATGAATCATAATATAACTGACCGGATTTGTTAAGACTTACAAACTTGGTATGATGATAGCCATTGACCTATAGCTCTTATGCATTTTCATCCTACATGACTTTTGCACTACATAATGTGTACGTTCACGCCATGCCCATGCTTGCCATGTTAATCATCTTTAACATGTTCATGTGTTGCATCTAAGTGACTAACATGATATAAATGAAATTCTGTTACAGAAAGTTGCATTTTGTAAGATCCATAGTAAAAGTGACTAACATGATATAAATCAAAATCTGTTACAGAAAATTACATAACATGATATGAAGCATGGTTGATTTACTATGCACTTTACAAGATGCAAAGTTCTGTTGACACCTAGGGACTTGGTGAATTTAACAGGTGTCAATCTCGCAGAACATTGCCTTAGATACTTTAGTGTCTCAAAACATAGTGATGCAGATATTTAGTGGGTATGAAAATGACATGGATTTAAAGTAGACATAAAATTTTCCAACTTTCATAATTATATCATATTCATTTGATGCCATGATTATTTACTATGGATCTTATAAAATGCAACTTTCTGTAACAGAATTTCATTTATATCATGTTAGTCACTTAGATGCAAGACATGAACATGTTAAAGATGATTAACATGTCAAGTATGGGCATGGCGTGAACGTACACATTATGTAGTGCAAAACTCATGTAGGATGCAAATGCATAAGAGCTATAGCTCAATGGCTATCATCATGCCAAGTTTGTAAGTCTTAACAAATTCGGTCAGTTATATTATGATGCATTTTTGTAATAGAGTTTCATCAAGAAAATTGCTCTTAACATAGATGAAAATGCAACCATTGCGTAAAACAAATAAAAATACACAACATTCATATAAGGCACGTTTTCAACGGATGCACGGATTAAAAATTATAATGGTTTTAATATATGGTAGTGTGGCTCCTTTCACCTAGGCGCCACACAACCAGGAGTGTGGCCCCGGGGTGCCATGCTAGCCAGAGGTGTAGCGCCCCTATGTCAGGCGATACACAATTTAGTGTGGCGCCCAACTGTCGGGCGCCACACGAAAAGGTTAGGCGTGTGAATTTCTTTCACGCACAGTTCACTTTGTGAATTAGTTCCGTCTATAGGTCAGATTTGTCGATTCTGCCAGGAATCTCAGACCTGCTGGTGTGCCGGCTGCCGAATCTTCATCAAGTTCGATCGGCCACTGGCCAATCATCATGTCCCTATACAAACCATACATTATTCCATGTTGCTGAGAGTGTACACACTGATCGATCGACTGGACGATCCAACGCTACGATTTGTTTATGACCTGCAAGCTTTCGAACCTTGCACCGTGATGAAGTAGTTATTTTAGCCTGTAAAACTATGCTAGCGTTGTATGTCTATATCTATACAGCCGTGCTCCATATGTTTGTAACATGTAGTTCTTTTATAAAGAGGAAATATAGCCACATTCAACAAGAACGATTGAAATCGTGGAGATCGTGGGACACGTGGCAACCATTCCCTGTGAAATTCTCGGGGTGAGAGCGGGCCACCGAAATATCTAAGGGCTTTCGCCAAAGCGGATAAAGTTTCAAAGTGTATTTCTTTTGTGACCAAGGACGCTAGAAAGAAATGTGCTTCCGATCAATTTGCATACTCATGATAGACAACAAGGATTTAGATGTGAAAGAAGAGAGAGGAACACGGGGTCCAAAACATAATCACTCAGCGAGAACTCGAAACAAAAAAATGCAAATAGCTCTGAGTGAATTATTCGCCGGACTGAACATGAAATCCATCGAATGACTTGAAGAAATAAAATGAAAATACATGAAAGGCAAACAACTTGGTAAGACACATATATAAAACACACAAGTTGGGAAACACGAAAGTGTTTATGCACCAACAATTAAATCTCGGGGCATGGGATAAGCAGTGAGTAGCCCTAAGACCACATTCATGCATGAACGATTAGTTGGCCTTTACCACCAACATCTTGGTGGGAGGTGGTGACCTCAATTGATTCAGTCGAGCAGGAGTTGTTTTCTTTCAAAAGCTTTTGATGTGCATATGTGAAGTGTGAGAGTAATCATATGAATGTGCATTGAAGTTATTTTCAGAGGCATGGACAAATTGGTTAGAAGAGGTACATCGTACACATGTACTCTCTCTGATAGTCACTTAGCCTATTACTTTTCAAGGGGAGTGCATTTCCATACTACAAAAGATATTCATTTCCCCGAAAATAATTTCCTTGCATGGTTAGATTGACAGTGACACAGACATTTTCAATGAGGGATATTTTCACCCAAATTTGCTTCTTGGGTGAACTTGTCCTGCAATTAGCGCCAATGTACCAAGAAAACACCTTACTATTTTGTTGCTTGAATAATTTGTAATTCGAGTCAAAAGACTTCTCATCGTCAATAGGAGTGGGACTGTCATAGCCCGATAATGATGCAGGTTCAAGAGGTTTACTCTTGGCAAGAACCCAACCGGGTTGAGGATATTGTTAGGGGATACCGTATGTTCATCTGCATTGAGTTTTCTCTCGAACCCCAAACCTTCCTTTCTAAGATTTTTGTGTAGTATTGATTTCTTGAGCACATCACAGAGGATTTGGTGCCCTTTGAGGCTTTTCTGTATTCCTGTTTCTAGTAAGATTTTTAGCCTAAAATTCTCATCGGAGATGGCGATAAATTCGGAGGAGGGGTTAGTTTCAACATTCGTAGCAGTTGCAATTTTCACAGTGGTAGCTGTAGCAGACGTTTCTGCTGTGGAATTAGTGTTGCTGCGCTCTAGGCATTTTAGATAGGGTGGCATAAAATTATCAGGAAGTTTTTCACTTTCTTGGCAAAAAGAGAAGCATTTTCTTTCGTGAGCTTGTCATGATAATCTTTCAGTGAATCAAGTTCCCGATTCTTGTTATGGAGATCATTTGTCAAACTATCGAATTCAAAAGAAGAGAATCATGAAGAGTGGATAAATCCTCGAATGTTGATAAAAGAGCATCATGATTTTCTATCAACAATTGATTTTTCTCCATCTCTTTGACCAACAAACCTTCAGATTTCTTGAGGGTTTTTTCAAGTCTTTCAAGAGCATCTTGTTGAGTAGCCATTTAATGAGTTTCTCACAGACTACTTTCTCTAAAGAGAATGCATCTTTGTCAATCAAGTTTTGGCACTTTGGTGATACCTGATCTCTCGAAGACTTTGCATGAATCAGAATGCAGTTGTCTCGCCATCGCTTGAATAACCGTTACAGTGGCTTGAGGATTAATATGTTGCGCATGCAACGAACGCATTTCCTCGGCCTAGATTCTTGTAAAACTCAGCATCTTCATCAAATTCAGACTCTGATATTTCATCTTCGGAGTCCATAGTCATTCCAGCATAGGCACTAGCTATGTTAGATATTTTCTTCATATTGGAAGCAATCATTGCATTGGAATTCATGTCAATGACTAGTCTCACTGAAGAAGATGTTGAGAATTCATTTTTCTTGGTGAGCTTAGTATGAAAATCTAAACTGTTGAATGCAGTGCATTGAGTGCTTTCCATCCTCTAGTTGGTTTGATATCCATTTCTCATGATGGTCATTCGGTGATGAAGTGACTGAAGTTTTTTGCATTTGAAGCATAACATCTCTAGAGGAGGTAATCTTCTCGAAGAGCTTGAAGAATCATCTTCAGGTGGCATAGATAGGCATATATTTTGTCTACTGAGATTGTTGAGGCGTTCGGTAAGCATTTATAGATCTCTTGTCATGGTGTGTTGATTCTCATAATCTTCTTCATGAGAGCTACCATAGTCATGGCTCAATCAAAGAAAAACTCTTTCGTGCATTCCTGGCAAGCAAGTGTTAACTAGAGGAAATATAATTAAGTGTTACAAGGTTGTTTTATCTAGTTAAACAAAAACTTTGAATTGATTATCTTTGCTTCACTAACACTTGCATAATAATCATGCCCCTGCTACATCTATACTAAGTTTTCAGGTCAAGAAGCAGAGGGCTATCTAGGTGTACCGATCATAAGTGAACCAAAACCTTCTCATTATTTAGGTTTAAACAACTGAGTTCCTTATGATTTGGATTTCTCTCTATATTGCTCGAGGACGATCAATTTTAAACTTAGACGAGTTGATGAGTGTTATTTTTACACTCCTCTAGCCCGAGTTTAAATCGATATATTTCATTAAAAAAGAGATATTTGCGCTGATATTGCCATCATGACTAAGGAATGCATATGATTCCAAATATCATATCTTTATTCTCTTTCCACAGGAAATGGGCTATTTATGGACGAAATTAAGCCAATACTTGGAAATGAGTAAAGTGGAGATAGAGGAAATCAAGTGGGAGGTGCACCAGGGGAAACAGACCAAAAGACAGTGTTCCATGAGACCGCACCCGCTCGTATGAACGGTCGAATGGCATGAAAACCGAGGCTCTTCGTCCACCTAAACATACTTTATAAAGGGGTTGACGCCAAATGGATAAGAGAACAAGTAGTGGGAAACGCAAAACAATGAGTCATCACCATCCCCATCTCCATCAACCCTAGCCGCTGCCTTTTCCCATCTTCATAGGCACCACCTTCATCTCCACCATAGTCCTCTACCATCTAGTGATACTTGTAATCATGTATCACACATGGTATCCATTGTAAGACATATTATCAATCAATCTACCTTGATGATGTGTTATTCGTGTGATCTGATCTCCATGTGTGAGTAGTCCGGTAAGGTATGGGTTGAGGCAAGAGACTTGCAAGCCAATGTATTTGTTGTAGGGATCAATGGAAGTGCTTTGAATTAATGTCCCATATGTGTGAAATAAAAAATTTCCATAGTTGTCTCTTGTCTCATTCGCATTCTTCATCCCTGTAGGTACAAAAGATCATGGAGGATGAGCCACAAAGAGGCTAAGGGCAGGGATACCGTGAAGTGTTATCCTGAACACCAATGACAGAAAGGTTTAGATTGGAACACAGATCCTATCCCTAGGGATTCAAGAGGTGTAGTCATTAAACACCCAATGCTTTTGTCTGATTATTGCAATCTTAATTATCGAGGCAACCCCACGCGACGCATAGGGCCTTTGGTTGGATAACTGACTCTTGATGCAGGACGTGTGTCGGTCAAAATGTAATTTGGACACATCCCCCACTTCGGTTCGTAACAAGAACATCTCAATGGATGACTTCCAGTGCACAAATTAATATCATATTTGGTCCCTTCACAAATGTATGGTCGTAACCATTAAGACCTCATACCCGCACCTATTTTTATTATGAGTGGTCTTCTTGTATCAGTTTGATTTACGACCCAGTCAAAAGCTGGAATAAAAAATTAATCCTTAAACAAAAGCTTGATTCGGACCCTAGCTTAAAGGGTACCTTCCTCCCATGGGTTCGATAACTCAGGGTCACCTCTGGGGAAAAAAGCGAGAATCTTTTCTGCTCCATTTACGGATCACCAAAGTAAGTGATCAAAACCGCCTTCGAGGGGGGGCTACTCAAGTCGATCCGTGGAAGCGGTTGGCGTGCCTCGAGGGTGCTTGATAGGCTTTTGCCGCCATGCAGGCCCATTACCCTAAGCTGAAGTTGCATCCACTTGTCGAGAAGGGCCCTGAGAAGCATGGCCAGGAGGAGCGAGTGATTCCTTCTACTCGGATAGCTGAGCGAAAATGCAGGAATAAATCCTTGCTAGAAAATCTTGGTTAGACCCGTCATGTATTCCCCTCGTGATACCAAGGAATTTATGTAAATACTAATATTTTAATTCAGTAGTGTCTGTTTGGAACAAGGAATTTCAATTTAGTCACTCGATTTATCCGTTTTAACTTTTCTGATTTTGACTCAACCGTGACAGTTAAAACATGTAGTTGGCTACTCGTCAGCTTCCGCCCCAAGTAGAAGCTTCTTAGGGTGTTTTCCTGCTGAATCAAACCCTTAGCTGATGTCTTAGTGTCCGGAGGCGGTTACTTCAGAGTAAACAAGGCAATCAGACATATGAGGCTAAAACATACGCTTAGTCTCACGAGCTTCGTGGGTGGCGAGTAAATAGCCCTCGGTGCAACAAGAGTCCTAGGCGGGACCGTGCTCAGGTTGTGAATACTTCGGTCTTCCTCGAAGAAAATACCTTTGTTTTACATAGATAACCATCTATTGGTTATAATGTTGACACTTAATTTGTGTTGCCGATCGACTTACACGCGTTGTGACAGTAGGTATCGGTTCACCCACGTGAGGTACTTAGCCGGTTAAACCATAAGTAACGGTCATAGAGGTGCTCCCTTAACACCCTTAGCCATACATGCGGAAACGTAACGGGGAAGCATAGGAGCCAGGCAACCCAGCTATCGACAAAAGACACAAGTCTAAATCGATGCATATAATGGCTATAGGTCCGAGGACATCGTGCCGAGGACTCCATGGAGTACTGATGTCTACTATGCAACTTTATTCTTGTAGACTTTGTTGGGCCTCCAAGCGCAGAGTTTTGTAGGACAGTAGCAATTTTCCCTCAAGTGGATGACCTAAGGTTTATCAATCTGTGGGAGGTGTAGGATGAAGATGGTCTCTCTCAAACAACCCTGCAATCAAATATAAGAAATCTCTTGTGTCCCCAACACACCCAATACAATGGCAAATTGTATAGGTGCACTAGTTCGGCAAAGAGATGGTGATACAAGTGCAATATGGATGGTAGATATAGGTTTTTGTAATCTGAAAATATAAAAACAGTAAGGTAGCAAGTAACAAAAGTGAGCACAAACGGTATTGCAATGCTTGAAAACAAGGCCTAGGGTCCGTACTTTCGCTAGTGCAATCTCTCAACAATGCTAATATAATTGGATCACATAACCATCCCTCAATGTGCAACGAAGAATCACTCCAAAGTTCTTATCTAGCGGAGAACATAAGAAGAAATTGTTTGTAGGGTATGAAACCACCTTAAAGTTATCCTTTCCGATCGATCTATCCAAGAGTTCTTACTAAAATAACACCAAGTTATCCTTTCCGATCGATCTATCAAAGAGTTCATACTAGAATAACACCATACGATACGCATCAACCAACTCTAATGTCACCTAGATACTCCAATGTCACCACAAGTATCCATGAGTTAATTATATGATACGCATCAAACAATTTCAGATTCATAATACTCAATCCAACACAAAGAACCTCAAAGAGTGCCCCAAGATTTCTATTGGAGAACAAGGCATGAAAACGTGCAGTCAACCCCTATGCGTAGATCCCCAAGGTCACCGGAATCCGCAAGTTGACGCCATAACATATATCAAGTGAATCACTTGAATACCCCAATTTCACTACGGTAAATAAAAGTATTCAATCCGATAATAACAAAATCTCAAAGGGAAAACTCAATTCATCACAACAAGATAGAGAGGGGAAAACATCATATGATCCAACTATATTAACAAAGCCCATGATACATCAAGATCGTGCCATCTCAAGAACACGAGAGAGAGAGAGAGAGAGATTAAACACATAGCTACCAGTACAAACCCTCAGCCCCAAGGTGGATTACTCACACATTATCATGGTGAGAAAGATGGAGTTGTTGATGGAGAGGTGCGGCCACAAAGAGATGGAGGCGATGGCGGCCACGGCGCCGGCGATGGGCGGCGGCCCCTTGCCCCCCCTTCTTCCTTGGTCTTGGTGCTGCAATGGAGGAGCCCCTCCCCTTCTTGGCGGCTGCCAAGGGAGAGGCAAATTTGTGGCTCTTGGTGGCTCTCCCGAAATTAGGGTTTTTCTCTCCTTATATGTGCCTCTGTGGTGCTCTATGGCCCTCCAATGGATGGACCCTTGATCCAATAGCTCTTGGGCACTTCTAGAACCTTCCTAGGGACTCCTCACAGCCCTCATGAGTCCTCAAAGTCATGGCTTGTCCGAATACATCAGATATGGTAAGAGTTGGACTCAATCACGTCATCAATTCTCGTAATCCCATAATCAGATATTTTCCTCCAATAAAACGGGTCTACAAATCGCATTCGAACTCCATTTTGGACGAACTTGGAGTCCAAAATCAATGCCATAAAATCTCCACACTTTCCTAGTTTTAGCCTTTTCCATTTGACGCCGTCTTCGGGGGTCAAACTGACGATCTCTAAAAACTGTTTGTGGACAGATTTCAGGAAAGTCACAGTCCTCCTCCAACAAGGCTCCTTTTGCGTTTTTTCACCAATTTCCAATTAATTCCTACACATCAAAGTGTGAAACAATAACTTGTGCAATTTTGCAAATATTAATAGGTTAGTCCCAATAAATCATAAAATCGTAGTAAAAACATAGGCAAATATGACATGAATACTTCATAAATTATCGATACGTTGGAGACGTATTAGCATCCCTAAGCTTAATTCCTACTCGTCCTCGAGTAGGTAAATGATAAAAAACTAATTTATGAAGTGTGAATGCTAGCATAATATATAAGTTTGATCATTGATAATTTCAGTCAATTTTCTAGCATCATAACCAGCAACCTTTCCTCATAAAAATCATCATGATAGAGTAGCAACAATTTCACATGTTATGGTTCAAATAATGAATTCTCTTGAAACTTAGAAACCTATGTTCTTAGTCACCAAACAATTACAATTCAACTTATAGTCAACAAAGTTTAAGTAAGAGCCCCACATACTCAATCATCATATAGTGTTCCATGAATTCTCGTACTCAAAGCATATTTTTAGAACAAATGGCATCCAACGAACAAAGAGAAAGATAGGGGCTTAATGTTTCGCCTCCCAACTCATTTATCATAGAGATAATTGTCAACAATAATAAGTCATGATCAAATATATTTGACTGGATATATATGTTTGGATCTGTCCCCACCACATGATGCTTGCCAACTAATAGACCGAGGTTGGAATAAGAAGTTGACTCAACATGAATACTAAATAACATGAAAGTAAATAGATTGTCCCTTCACAAAGGGAAGCAGGGATTTGCAAAGGTGCCAGAGCTCAAAGCTTAAATCAGAGATAAATATAATTTTGGGAGGTGCACCCTTCCTGTCAACGTTACGACCAAGAGTTATCAATATCTTCCATGTTAAACACATTAGTGGCGGTTCCCAAGCGATAAAAATAAAGGTTTACTCCCCCTCCACAAACAAACACACTCCACGGCTAGCCGAATCCACGGGTACCGTCCATACCAACAACATTCCTGGGGGAGTTTTGTTTAATTATTTGCATTTTTTTATTTCGGGGCCAGGAATCCCTATTACCGCTCCTCTCGTGCAAGGACGAGTGAATAAACATTCATCATGAGAATAACCCGCTTAATATGGAAGATACTGACTGCCCCCTGTCGCTCCATGAGCGGTCCAGGCACACAAAACAGGTGTTCATTTGAAATTTTAGAGGTGGCACATGCAAATTTACTTGGAATGGCAGTGAAATACCATATATAGGTAGGTATGGTGGACTCTTATGGAAGAAACTTGGCTCAAGGATTTGGATGCACAAGTAGTATCTCTACTTAGTACGAAGTGTTGGCTAGCAAAAGGTTCTAAACAAGCACCACATGTTGGAGGATCCATAACAATATAACTTCTATGCAAATATACACAACCATAACTCATTACGTTGTCTTCCTTGTCCAACTTCAACTAATTTGCTCAAGTTTGAAAATAATTAATGGGTTCACAATCATATAAGATGTCCAAGATAATATATTTGTATGTGAAAGTTCTCTTCCTTATACTAATCATTCAAGAATTGCTTGTATGAGCAATATTGTGATTGTCAAACTTCAATAGATTTTACTTTCTAAACCAGATGTGAAGCTACTACTAAGCATAAAGAACATTGATAATGTCATATTTATGATATTCAATTCATTCACAATTTACTCATAGAATATAAGTGAAGCACAAGAGTAAACATCAAACTACTCAAAAAAGATAAAATTGAAGATCAATGAGTAGGTAAACAATCAAGTAGCTATGTGAGGGCTCTCTCTCAATTAATATTTTCAGATCTGAGTATTTTATTAAACAGCAAGCAAAAGAAAAATAGCACTCCAAGAATAGGACGCATCATGTGAACGAATAAAAATTTAGGCTCAACATAGGCTAACCAATAATTGTTGATGAAGAGAGGTGTGATGCGTAGCATCCCCAAGCTTAGATGCTTGAGACTTCATGAAATATTTACTTGGGGTGCCTTGGGCATCCCCAAGCTTGAGCTTTTGTATCTCGTTCAATCCACTCATATCATGGTTTCACCTATTCTCAAAAACTTCATCCACACAAAACTCGAAAAGAACTCGTGAGATAGGTTAGTACACATAATAATAAATCAACTCTTTATGTACTGACAAGACAAGTTGCATAATAATTTAAAACATATTCTACTTTTTAACATCATTTCCACAATTTATATCTACCAATATAGGCTATGGAAACTATAGGATACGCAGATAACAAAACTATGACAGCAATCTGTCCAAATAGAACAGTCTGTAGAAATTTATGAAAACAGTGTACTTCTGTAACTCAAAAAATTATGAAACTTTAGGATATGCTAAATAATTTATATGACAGCACTGTGTAAAAATTTCATAAACTTTCCACATTCCAGTAAAATATGAAAATTCAAACACTACAGCAAAAGTTTCTGTTTTTACACAGCAAAAGTTTATTGAAAAACAAGATTATAAATAACACCTAACAGAAAATAACAAAATATAATGACGATCCAAGCAAAGCACATATTATGTGACGAATAAAATATAGCTCTAAGTAAGATATACCGATAATGTTGAAGACGAAAGAGGGGATGCCTTCCGGGGCATCCCCAAGCTTAGGCACTTGAGTCTTCCTTGGATATTACCTTGGGGGTGCCTTTGTCATCCCCAAGCTTAGGTTCTTGTCACTCCTTATTCTCCTCATATCGGTGTCTCACCCAAAACTTGAAAACTTCAATCGCACAAAACTTAATGGAACTTCGTGAGATGGGTTAGTATAATAAGTAAAGATCATTCACTTAGGTACTGTCAAGACAAGATTCATAATTTTTCTTGCATAATAACTACTGTATTATACCATTCACATAATTCATATCACTGAATATAAGCTATGGGAACACTAAAACAAGCAAACTATGCATGCAAAATAGAATCTGTCAAAAACAGAACAGTCTGTGAAGATCTGTAGTGTAACCATACTTCCCTGTCTCTAAAAATTCTGAAAAATTAGGAAAATTGAATAATTTGTATATAAACACTGTGTAAAAATTTCAGATTATTATCACGCTCCAGTAAAAAAATGAAAATTCCTGTACTGGAGTCAAAAGTTTCTGTTTTGGTTCAGCATCATTTCTACTCATCTTGTGAGTCATCCCAAAGGCTTTACTTGGCACTTTATTGAAATAAAAGACACAAACATGAATACTACAGTATCTTAATCAAGTGAACACTCAAAAACAGAAAGGAAAAGTGTTGGGTTGTCTCCCAATAAGCACTTTTTTAATGCCTTTTAGCTAGGCATGATGATTTCAATGATGCTCACATAAGAATAGTATTTGAAACATGCAAGGGAACATCATGAATATCTTGACAAGCACATTTAAGTCTAACCCACTTCCTATGCATAGGAATTTTGTGAGCAAACAATTTATGGGAGCAAGAATCAACTAGCATAGGAAGGCAAAACAAGCATAACTTCAAAACTTTGAACACATAGGGAGGAAACTTGATATTATTGCAATTCCTACAAGCATATGTTGCTCCCTCATAATAATTTTCAGGAGGATCATGAAGGAATTTCACAATATAACTATCACATAAAGCATTCTTTTCATTATCTACAAGCATAGAAAATTTATTACTCTCCACATAAGCATATTTCTTCTCATTCATAATAGTGGGAGCAAACTCAACAAAATAACTATCATGAGACCCTTGATTGACATAACCATATTCAATATTAAAATCATGATGACAATTTTCATGGTTACTATCACTCTTTATAGCATACATGTCATCATCATAATCATCATAGATTGGAGGCATGTCATCATCATAATAAATTTGCTCATCAAAACTTGGGGGATTAAAAATATCTTCTTCATCAAACATAGCATCCCCAAGCTTGTGGCTTTGCATACCATTAGCATCATGGATATTCATAGAATTCATACTAGTAACATTGCAATCATTCTCATAATTCAAGTAATTCTCATTAAGTATTTTCATAATTTCTTCCTCTACCAATTGAGCACAATTTTCTGAATCCTTATTTTCACGAAAGACATTATAAAGACGATACAAATGATGCAACCTAAACTCCATTTTTTTGTCATTTTCTTTTATAAAACCAAACTAGTGAAAAAGAAGAAACTAAAAGATTTAATTGCAAGATCTAAAGATATACCTTCAAGCACTGACCTCCCAGGCAACGGCGCCAGAAAAGAGTTGATGTCTACTATGCAACTTTATTCTTGTAGACTTTGTTGGGCCTCCAAGCGCAGAGTTTTGTAGGGCAGTAGCAATTTTCCCTCAAGTGGATGACCTAAGGTTTATCAATCCGTGGGAGGTGTAGGATGAAGATGGTCTCTCTCAAACAACCCTGCAATCAAATACAAGAAATCTCTTGTGTCCCCAACACACCCAATACAATGGAAAATTGTGTAGGTGCACTAGTTTGGTGAAGAGATGGTGATACAAGTGCAATATGGATGGTAGATATAGGTTTTTGTAATCTGAAAATATAAAAACAGCAAGGTAGCAAGTAACAAAAGTGAGCACAAACGGTATTGCAATGCTTGAAAACAAGGCCTAGGGTCCGTACTTTCGCTAGTGCAATCTCTCAACAATGCTAATATAATTGGATCACATAACCATCCCTCAATGTGCAACGAAGAATCACTCCAAAGTTCTTATCTAGCGGAGAACATAAGAAGAAATTGTTTGTAGGGTACGAAACCACCTTAAAGTTATCCTTTCCGATCGATCTATCCAAGAGTTCGTACTAAAATAACACCAAGTTATCCTTTCCGATCAATCTATCAAAGAGTTCGTACTAGAATAACACCATATGATACGCATCAACCAACTCTAATGTCACCTAGATACTCCAATGTCACCACAAGTATCCATGAGTTAATTATACGATACGCATCAAACAATTTCAGATTCATAATACTCAATCCAACACAAAGAACCTCAAAGAGTGCCCCAAAATTTCTATCGGAGAACAAGGCATGAAAACGTGCAATCAACCCCTATGCGTAGATCCCCAAGGTCACCGGAATCCGCAAGTTGACGCCTTAACATATATCAAGTGAATCACTTGAATACCCCAATGTCACTACGGGTATCCGCATGCAAGACATACATCAAGTGCTCTCAAATTCATAAAACTATTCAATCCGATAATAACAAAATCTCAAAGGGAAAACTCAATTCATCACAACAAGATAGAGAGGGGAAAACACCATATGATGCAACTATATTAACAAAGCCCGTGATACATCAAGATCGCGCCATCTCAAGAACACGATAGAGAGAGATTAAACAGATAGCTATCGGTACAAACCCTTGGCCCAAGGTGGATTACTCACACATTATCATGGTGAGAAAGATAGAGTTGTTGATGGAGAGGTGCAGCCCCAAAGAGATGGAGGCGATGGCGGCCACGGCGCCGGCGACGGGCGGCGGCCCCTTGCCCCCCCCCTTCTTCCTTGGTCTTGGTGCTGCAATGGAGGAGTCTATCCCCTTCTTGATGGCTGCCAAGGGAGAGGCAAATTCGTGGCTCTTGGTGGCTCTCCCGAAATTAGGGTTTTTCTCTCCTTATATGTGCCTCTGTGGTGCTCTATGGCCCTCCAATGGATGGACCCTTGATCCAGTAGCTCTTGGGCACCTCTAGAACCTTCCTAGGGACTCCTCACAGCCCTCATGAGTCCTCAAAGTAGTGGCTTGGCCGAATACATCAGATATGGTAAGAGTTGGACTCAATCACGTCATCAATTCTCGTAATCCTGTAATCAGATATTTTCCTCCAGTAAAACGGGTCTACAGATGGCATTCGAACTCTGTTTTGGACGAATTTGGAGTCCAAAATCAATACCATAAAATCGCCACACTTTCCTAGTTTTAGCTTTTTCCATATGACGCCGTCTTCGGGGGTCAAACTGACGATCTCTAAAAACTGTTTGTGGAAAGATTTCAGGAAAGTCACAGTCCTCCTCCAACAAGGCTCCTTTTGCGTTTTTTCACCAATTTCCAATTAATTCCTACACATCAAAGTGTGAAACAAGAACTTGTGCAATTTTACAATTATTAATAGGTTAGTCCCAATAAATCATAAAACCATAGTAAAAACATAGGCAAATATGACATGAATACTTCATAAATTATCGATACGTTGAAGACGTATCAAGTACCTCGGTGTTTTGAAGGGGTTTGGTTCTTAACGAAGCCCCTAATTAATGGTGCCAATGCTCAAGGGCATTTTAAGGCACGACAGAAGATAAAATATAGCAATCTTGAATTGAAAAGAGAACGAGGAAGCACCAGGAGTGTATTCACAGCCCGAAAAAACGTTCGAGCGTCTCTTTATTCCATAATTTATAAGGTTGTACCTACATGAGCTATAATAAAATATACATGATTTGAAAATTTTGATAAAGGTTGTCCAAGAGCTAACGCTGAGCTCCAGGCTTTGGGATTTATGTACAACGTCATTTTGCCGATGCGTGTTCCTCCATGCACCCTGATCAAGCCAAGGGCTGCTGCATTTGTGTTGTGTTGTCCGTATAGTGCTCCCTCTTCCAGACCAAGGTATTTTTTCCGCCACCATGCTCACCTTATGTTGTTTCAACCATAATTTATAAGAGGTAAATGCACCAGTGGTGCTTGAACTTGCAATAGATGTTCACTTTAGTGCATGAACTTGAAAAATACATTGAACTGGTTCTAAAACTTGACACGAACGTGCAAATACGGTGCTAATCATGTCCATAGACGTAAAGTGCGTATTGTATATGGCTGATGTGGCCATGACATGACGTGGGGCCCGTTCCTAGGTATGAAACAAAATTACTTGAGTAAAATATGACTCTATGACTAGTGGGCCCGCCTGTCAATAATTACGAAAACTAACAGAAAAATTAGCTAGACATGAAATCAAACCAACGACCTCAGCCTAGGTCAATACTTGCGCCAGCCACTTGACCCAACATGTTTTGTTGACAACAATAATCCCTCAGTTGTAATGTATTTAGACAGAAACTCTTATGTGCATAAATTAGCTGCATCCAGTGGCCATGTTACACACGTTTTCTCTAAATGTAAACACTATGTAAATAATAATCATAATAATAAAAGTTAGACTAAATATTCATGTGTTATTAATAATTACCTCATGCTACACAAATATCCGTGTGCACAGAAAATAAATATATAGAGTATGAAATATAATAACGTACTAACTAAATGTTCCTGTATTTTTAGAAAATTTTGTATAATATAAATAATTCATTTCTTTTAGATTACCATTTGTAATTTTTTGTTTAATTACTCAAACATTTGAATAATTATTTGCATATTTAAAATGTTTGTGTTTGCAAACATTTTTAATACTCATGTACTATATTACAAAATTATTTTCCAAATAATAAGCTAATATTTCTAAAAATTACAGGAACATTTTTAGTTAGTTATTTTGTTAAACTCCTCTATATATTTATTTTGTGCACGCACGGATATTTGTGTAGCATGAGTAATTATTAATAACATATGAATATTTGGACCTAACTTTTATTATGATCATTGTTATTAACATGCTTTTCACATTAAAAAAAGGAACGTGTGCCAAATGGCCCACTGGCTGCGGCCATTTATGGGCACAAGACTTTTAGTTAAAATACATTGAGCATGAGGGTGTAATTTAACCATGGGAACATGTTTGGTATAGTGGCTTGTGCAAGCAGCGAGCAGGCATCAGGTCGGTTGATCGTTCCTGTCCTCCAGCGCATTTTTCTTACAAACTTTTTTGACGTACTGGCAGGCGGGCCCACTAGTCAGAGTCGTATATATACATTAATCAAGCAATCATTCTGTTCGGTAGGTACAATTGGGCATCCACGTCATGTCAGTGTCACATCACCCATATACGCTGCCACATCTATGCATTTTACGTCTACGGATGGAATTAGCACCGTATTTGCACGCACGTGTCAAGTTTTAGAACCGGTTCAATGTATTTTCAAGTTCAGGTACTAAAGTGAACATCTATGTCAAGTTGAAGCACCACTAGCGTATTTACCTCAATTTATAATGGTTGAGTGTCCAAAAATATGCTTCCACGACAGTGGTGGTGTCAGTCTAAGCTGATGTTAGCCCCGGTCAAGCTATTAATGTAGCTTTATTATCAAGGTGTTGTGCATTGTGCCTTAATGGCCCGATGCATCCTCAAGCAAGGATTTAAAAATCTCGGCAGAGCTGACGGATGCAGAGCTAAATGCTCATCATCCGAGAACTTTTGTGCTCCACCGCCCTTCATGGGATTTTTGAAGCAAAATTGTGAATCCGAGGAACGAAGTCCTCGATAATGTAGTGGAGGAGTGGAGCACATATCCCTATTTAGGGTTGCCATTTGATGCTTCTGAGGTGCTGTTCATATCATTGGTGGATGTGCCATGAATTGGCTTTGGACGTTTTATAGCATCACGAATGTCTGATATAGCTAGGGTCTTCGTCGCTTCCTCGGCATCTTGAACCTCGGCCGCAAAGGCTGCGGTATACTCTTCTGTACGGAGAGAGAGCATTCGTATTACCATTGACCGTGATCACGCCATAGGGTCCTGACATCTTTAGCTTTAGAAGCATAGTGCGCAATGGTGTGGAATTGCGCAAAAGCTATTCTCCCGAGGACTGTGTGATAGCCGCTCCTAAAGGGGACAATGTCAAAGGTTAACTCGTCACATAAAAAATTCTCGGGTGTACCGTAGACTACATCTAGGGTCACCCTTCCCGAGCACTATGCTTCAATCCCAGGTATAATACCCTTGAAAGTAGTGGTACTGGGCTTGACCCTTTCTAGGTCTATATGCATCTTCTTGATTGTATATGCATAAATCAGGTTCAGACTGGTGCCGTCATTCACAAGGACTCGGGTCAGGTGAAAACTGATACTTGTAAACTGCGTTGGGATTTTCCTGAAGAGGAGGGGATGATGCAGCACAGTAGAGGTAAGTATTCCCCTCAGTGAGAACCAAGGTTATCGAACCAATAGTAGAACCACGCAAACTCCCTTCTTCCGCGCCTACACACAAAAGAGCAAACAGTTGCACCCAACGCGGGCAAGAGGGTTGGCAATCCCCTTGAACTCGTTACTTGCAAGCGATAAGTAGTGATAGATAGATAATTTGGTAAATGTAAATTTAAAATAAAAATAAAGTAAATAATGGCAGCAAGGTATTTAGAGTTTTTGTAAATATGTTTGTGAGGAGACCCGGGGCCATTGTTTTCGCTAGAGGCTTCTCTCTCGAAGAAAGCATACGGTGGCTAAATAAATTATTGTTGGGCAAATTGATAGAAAAGTGCATAGTTATGCAATATTTATTCACGGCAATGATCATGTATATAGGCATCACATACATAAACAAGTAGACTGACTCATGGCTGCATCTACTACTATTACTCCACCCATCGACCGCTATCCAGCATGCATCTAGAGTATTAAGTAAAAAACAGAGTAATGCTTGGAGGATGATGACATGATGCAGACAAAGTAAATCCAATTAATATGAATGAACCCCATCATTTTACCCTTAGTGGCAGCAATACAATACATGTCATGTTCCTTTCTGTCACTGGGATTGAGCACCACAAGATTGAACCCACTACAACGCACCACTCCCACTGAAGATAAATCAGTCTAGTTGGCCAAACCAAACCGATAGATCAGAGAGCATTATGAAGCTATAACAATCATGCATATAAATAACTAGAAAGGATTCAATATATTTTCATGAATAATCTGAATATAAAGCCACAATTCATCGGATCCCAACAAACACACCGCAAATATTGATTACATAAGATAAATCACCGTGGGAATCGCGGTGATCTTGGCAATGAAGAACATATAGAGAGATAGCCATCTAGGTACTAACTACGGACCCGTAGGTCTGTGGTGAAGTACTCACACATCACCATGGGAGCAGCAAGGTTGATGTAGAGGCCCTCCGTGATTGATTCCCCCCTCTGGCAGGGCACCGAAATAGGGCTCCAGATGGGCACACGGCAAAACAGAGACTTGCGGCGGCGGAAAAAGTGTTTCGGGGGGCTCTCTAGGGTTTTGGGGATATATTAGAATTTATAGTGAAGATATGAGGGCCAAAGGAGCTGGGAGGTGGCCCCAAGCTATCAAGGCGCGGCCACCCACCTGGGCGCGCCCTGTTGGCTTGGGGGCACCTCGTGTGCCCTCCAGTCTTCCTCCGAAGCTTCCAGGTCTTATTTTTGTCCATAAAAAATCATCAAAAAGTTTCGGGGTATTTGGACTTCGTTTGGTATAGTATTCCTGAAAGGCCAAAAACATGCAGAAAACAACAACTCGCACTTGGCACTGGGTTAATAGGTTAGTGCTCAAAAATAATATAAAAGAGCAAATAAATGCTTAAAAATATACGATGAACAATTATAGATACATTGAAGACGTATCAGCATCCCCAAGCTTAATTTCCCCTCGTCCTCGAATAGGTAAATAATAAAAAACAATTTTTTTGATGTGACATGCTACCCAACATGTAATCTTTTTCAGGTATGATCATTGATAAACAATGAATCAACAAACATTAACATAGTAATATCCATAAACATAAGCAACACAATCATCAACTTTCAAAATATACGATCCTTAAAGAATGTTTACCCCCCATTCATTTTATCATATTAGCATGACATGGCTCCGTCTTCACCACATAAATACAAATGTCAAGCAGCACGGTGTTAAGCCAAGCAATTGGATCGTACTTTTTCATGTGCTTCAGCATCTTATACCTCACTCAATACATGAGCGTGAACCATGGACATAGCATATAGGTGGAATATAATATGGTGGTAGGTTTCAAAGGGGTAAAAGTGGAGAACAAAGTCTCACATAAACTAGGCGGATCAATGAGCTATGGAGATGCCCATCAATCAATATTAATGCGAGGAGTAGGGGCTGCCATGCAACGGATGCACTAGAGCTATAAGTGTATGAAAGCTCAACTGAAGCTAAGTGGGTGTGCATCCAACTTGCTTGTTAATGAAGACCTCGGGCATTTGAGGAAGCCTGTCATCGGAATATACAAACCAAGTTCTATAATGAAAAATTTCCACTAGCATATGAAAATGACAAAACATGAGACTCTATATGAAAAACATGGTACTACTTTGAAGCACAAGTGTGGAAAAAGAGGTAGTAGCACTGTCCCTTCTCTCTTTATCTCTCATTTATTTCTTTTTATTTTTCATTTTTATTTTTATTTTCTTTTTCTTTCTTTTTTTCTCTTTCTTTTTTTATTTTATTTTTCGTCTGGAGTCTCATCCCGACTTGTGGGGGAATCATTGTCTCCATCATCCTTTCCTCACTGAGACAGTGCCCTAATAATGATAATCATCACACTTTTATTTACTTACAACTCGATATGAAAAACTATTAAACAATATGACTCTATATGAATGCCTCTGGCAGTGTACCAGGATGTGCAATGATCTAGCGTAACATGTAAATAATGATGAATGATAGCTTTGCCACAAATACTATGTAAGCTACATGATCATGCAAAGCAATATGACAATGAGTGCACAAGTCATATGATGTAATTGTGGAAGTTGCATGGCAATAAATCTCGGAATGGCTATGGAAATGCCATAATAGGCAGGTATGGTGGTTGTTTTGAGGAAGATATAAGGAGGCTTATGTGCAACAGAGCGTCTCATGTCGCGTGGTTTGGATGCACCGTCAAAGTTTGCACCGATCCTCGAGGTGAGAATGAGCAATACACGGTACCGAAGAGGCTAACCCATATGAGGAGGTGAGTGTGCGTACATCCATGGATTCACATTAATCATAAATAACTCACATACTTATTGCAAAGCTTTATTAGATCTCTCGAAGCAAGGTACTACTCGCATGCCCATAGGGAGGAGGTTGGTAGGAGTTAACCATCTCGCGCCCCCGACCTAAACAACACCGGGATTTCAACGAGGAATAAGAATGCTCACACATCATCACCATGCCATAACCAATATTTAGATGAACATCAAATTAACACACTTTAACTATCGATATTTCTACTAACCAACAACCATGCACTCACGCCCTTTCATATTACCACATCAATATCATTAACCTACAATTTCTCTTTTATGTGCTACATGAAGGTTTTGATTATGCACTCCTTGAATACCTATTATTTTTGACTAGTCTTATAACCAATGCAAATTACCATCACTATATATTAGACTCTCAACAAATTTAAGTGAAGAATGAGAGTTCAATTATTTCTATAAAAACTATACGCCACCGTGCTCTAAAAGATATAAGTGAAGCACTAGAGCAACTGCTTAACTCAAAAGATATAAGTGAAGCACATAGAGTATTTTAAAAAATCATGGTGAACATGTGTCTCTCTCAAGTAGGTGTGTCCAGCAAATAATGATTGTGGAAAACAAAAACAAAAGCAAACTATAACACACGACGCTCCAAGCAAAACACATATCATGTGATGAATAAAAATGTAGCTCCAAGTGAAATACCGATGGATTGAGACGAAAGAGGGGATGCCTTCCGGGGCATCCCCAAGCTTAGACGCTTGAGTCTTCCTAGAATTTACCTTGGATTGCCTCGGGCATCCCCAAGCTTAGGCTCTTTGCCGCTCCTTATTCCTTCATCCATCGAGACCGCACCCAAAACTTGAAAACTTCAGCACACAAAACTCAACAGAAAACTCGTGAGCTCCGTTAGTATGATAGGTAAATCAAAAACTTTAGGTACTGTTATAAATTGATTCATATTTATTATTGCATAAGGTACGGTATTCTAACTTCTCAATTTCTTATACCCCCCGATACAATCCATAGCATCATCAAAACAAGCAAACTATGCAAGCAAAAAACATAATCTGTCTAACACAGAACAGTCTGTAATGATCTGCGCAAACACCATACTTCTGTAACTCCAAAAATACTAACAAATTAGGAAAACCTAGGGATTGTGTATACCAATACTGTGTAAAAAATCCAGATCAAAAATACATTCCAGTAAAATCAGAGAAATTCTGCACTGGACGCAAAAGTTTCTGTTTTTGCATCGTATCAATGCTACTTATCACATAAGTCATCCCAAAGGCTTTACTTGGCACAAACACTAATTTAAACATAAAAACACAATCATCACATTAGCAATAATCATGTTATCATACCAATACAGAAAGTAAAAACAAAAAAAATTAAGATAACTATTGGGTTGCCTCCCAACAAGCACTATCGTTTTATGCCCCTAGGTAGGCATAATGCATAGTTTCCAGTGATATCATCCTTGGTGTTCACATATTGGGGTGTGTGTCCATGGTGAGGCTTTTTAAAGACAATAGGAAACACATCATCAAGTAATATCTTGGCATTCTCAATGCTACTTTCCTTGAAACCTTCTGTATTCTCTCTTACTATCCAAGAATTTGTTTATTGATGGCATTGAAAATTTGTTGGATAATATGAATAGGAGGAACTTCTCTACTGGTATTTTCATCAAAAGTATGGTTATCTCGAAACACATACCTCATCATATAGTCCTCATTATATAAAATTTCATCTATCACAGGATGTTCACGGCTCATATTATAGTGATCAAAGATATCTCGAGCCTCTCGCACTTTATAGTCAAATTCATGCATGAGGATAAGAGTGGCTATCTTCTTAGCCCTAGGGTCTTTTATGACCGTTAACTCATAGAAAATCCTTTGCAAAGTAGGGTGAGTATGCATAAATCTTCTTTCAAGTTTAAGAACAAGAGCGGAAATAGCATCGACGTAACTTTTGGTTCTTTTAAGGATTGGTGTATCCTTGCAAGCCAAAGTACCCGTACAGTTAAAGAATTCTTGGATAATGCTTTTTCCTATGATATTCCCCTTCCACAAAAAAAACTTTTACATCTCGTTGTGGGGGAGTTTCCTCTTTTGGGGGTTTAACTTCATCATCCTTCTCAATGATAAAATCAGACATGATAGCAACTTCAAGCAAGCAAAGTAACAAGCAAAGCAAGTAAACTAGCAAGGGTAAATATTTTTGTATTTTTTATTTTTATAGCAAAAAAATATAACAGCAAATAAAAAGTATAACAAGTGAATGATAATTTATGAGAAGGTACGTGATAGGAATTTGGTGATACTCCCCGGCAACAGCGCCAGAAATCCTTCGTGATACTTGTAAACTGCATTGGGATTTTCCCCGAAGAGGAGGGGATGATGCTGCACAATAGAGGTAAGTATTTCCCTTAGTGAGAACCAAGGTTATCGAACCAATAGGATAACCATGCAAACTCTCATCTTCAGCGCCTACACACAAAAGAGCAAACGCTTGCATCAATCCCCTTGAACTCGTTACTTGCAAGCGATAAGTAGTGATAGATAGATAATTTGATAAATATAAATTAGAAATAAAAAGAAAGTTAATAACAGAAGCAAGGTATTTAGAGTTTTTCTAAATATATTTGTGAGGAGACCGGGGGGGCATAGTTTTCACTAGAGGCTTCTCTCTCGAAGAAAGCATGCGGTGGGTAA
The DNA here is from genome assembly GCA_039707655.1 of Elymus sibiricus. NCBI lineage: Eukaryota > Viridiplantae > Streptophyta > Magnoliopsida > Poales > Poaceae > Elymus > Elymus sibiricus. The sequence goes on from CM077667.1 coordinate 131,644,647, forward strand.
ACAATTCACTGTTGGGCAATTGATAGAAAAGCGCATAGTTATGCAATATTTATTCATGGCAATGATCATGTATATAGGCATCAGGTCCATAAACAAGTAGAATGACTCCTGCCTGCATCTACTACTATTGCTCCACCCATCGACCGCTATCCAGCATGCATCTAGAGTATTAAGTAAAAACAGAGTAATGCTTGGAGGATGATGACATGATGTAGACAAAGTAAACCCAATTAATATGAATGAACCCCATCGTTTTACCCTTAGTGGCAGAAATACAATATGTTTCATGTCCCTTTCTATCACTGGGATTGAGCACCGCAAGATTGAACCCACTACAACGCACCACTCCCACTGAAGATAAATTATTCTAGTTGGCCAACAAAACCGATAGATTGGGGAGCATTACAAAGCTATAAAAATCATGCATATAAATAACCAGCAAGGATTCAATATATTTTCATGAATAATATGAACATAAACCCACGATTCATCGGATCCCAACAAACACACCACAAAGATTGATTACATAAGGTAGATCACCGCGGGAATTGCGGTGATCTTGGCAATGAAGAACATAGAGAGAGAGAGAGAGATAGACATCTAGGTACTAACTACGGACCCGTAGCTCTGAGGTGAACTACTCACACATCACCATGGGAGAAGCAAGGTTGATGTAGAGGCCCTCCATGATCGATCTCCCCTCTGGCAGGGCACCGGAACAGGGCTCCAGATGGGCACAGGGTGGAACAGAGACTTGCGGCGGAGGAAAAAATGTTTCGGATGGCTCTCTAGGGTTTTGGGGATATATGAGAATTTATAGCGAAGAGATCAGGGCCAGAGGAGCCGGGAGGTCACCCCAAGCCATCAAGGCGTGGCTGTCGGGCTCCGAGGACTAGGGGTACCCAGGCCTGTCTGCGTGTGGCCCAAGACACGACGCATGGCATAGCCCTAGTACGGCCCACCACAGGCCTCACGAGCAAGGCCCTCACGAGGGCTCCAGCCTCGCGAGGCATCCGACGAGAGGCGTCTCCAGGAGCCTCATGAGGACGCCCATGCGAGGTCGTCTCCCGGGGCTACCCCCCGGGGGCTTCGCGGGGCGGACTAATCAAGGGTGGCTCGGCGGGGCCCTGCTACCCTACACCTTCACATGGGCGACGCGCGCCACGCCAAGCGACGCTAGAAGCCGTGCCAGTAGGCACGAATGTTGAGGTTTTCCTCTTTTGTGCTAAAGAAGCGGGGCCAGCCAGCCCACTCCAAAAGCAGCCACCCAAAGGTTGCATGTTTGGTGCAAGAGGATCGAGGCAGTGGGCTCGCCAGGATGGAGGTCATCCCCGAGCCCACCAGCGCGTCGCGAAGGGAGGCTTTTGCAGGCACGGACTACTTTTGTCAGGATAAGCTGCAGTCTTGTCCCCTTTTCAAACTGGCGCTTATGGCAACCCTTCCCGTCTGATATTTTCGGGGGAAGAGGACCAAAGCCAGTATAAGAGGAGTCGGGCAGCCACCATAGGAAAGACCGACCTCCACTGTATTCACTCTCACCCCCAAGAAATCCAGACAAGCAGGAGTAAGGTTTTACACCGTGAGGTGGCCCGAACCTGGGTAAACCACCGCGTTCTTTGTCCTTCCCCCAAGCTCGAGCACGCCGGAGCATCGCCGTAGGTTAGCAAGAGAGAGCAGGGTCCCAGAGTTCAAACCTCTTTGGGTCCCCGGAGCCCCGATTCCGACATTTGGCGTGCCAGGTAGGGGTGCGCCGCTGGTCTTCAGCCCCGTTCGGCTCCGCCCTTGCCAACCTCATGGTCGAAGCCCGTCGTGTGTGCGCTAAGCGCCGAGCGGCCTGAGTCGTCCAGACCGCGCCTGCGGGCCGTGATGGCCGCCATCACTCCGCCGGCGCTGAAGTTGCCGCCGCCACCGATCATGCTGCACGCGAACAGCAGGACTCCTCCATGCACCCTTCCATGCTAAGGGACGGCCGCACCGCCACCGCCTCTTCCCCCGGGGGAAGAGGCGCGCCTTCCACTGAGGTGACACTTGGGTCCCCGAGACTCCTCGCGCCCTCCCGTGCGGCGAGGTGGTCGTGCCGCCATGGTTCCTTCCCCTCGTGCCCACTTTGGGGATCTGAACGCGCAGGACGCGCTAATCATGGCGGGCAAATTGCTTCGCCACCGCCCGACAGATGGTGGCCACGACGCCTGGGTGGGCCACATCGCCGAGCCATTACCATCTCCAGGAGAGCACTGGTACCCTACCGCCTGCTTCAACCCCCGTCGCCTCGCGCTGGGAGCGCGGCGCATGGAGCGCCCCCACCACCGTGCGGTAACCCAGTCGATCCTCGGCGCGACACGCCACCGCGTGACCAGCCCCGTGTCCTCCTCCTCCTCCGGGTCCTCGTGGCGGAGCTTGAGCCGGGACTGGGCCCCGACCGTGGTGTGCCTGAGGAGGCGAGCCGCCTGTTCTGCGCCTTCCACAGCGTGCGCACCCACAACATCGAGGACTGTCGGGCGCTCGAGCCCCCTCGCGGCAAGCACGCCAGCCGGCGTCCAGGCCGTGGCGGGCGCGGCGCTGGCCACGGAGGCGGCCGGAGCAAGGGCTCACAGAACCAGGATGAGCACGGGCAACCCCGTGGGGACGATGGGTGCGACGGGCCTCGTGAGGACGCCCAGCGCGGGCAGCCTCGCAAGGCGCGCCCCTAGGGCAACGTTACTCTTCTACATCGACTGGCGCCGCCCAAGGGGAGTGGCAGTAGCCGGCCTGGCGGAGAGGCCGGGGACCACCAGGGGTCTCACATGGCCTGCGGCATGTGAGGCGCCGTCCCGGGGAGACCCTACGCGAGTACGTCTTGCACCTCAGGCGGAGGGGCGACTAGATCCCGCGAGGCCCCCGGCACTCCCGAAGAACCTTCGCGACATGCTCCGTCAAGCAGTCCCACGCTCCCATTGGAGCACGAGCGCCAGGTTACTTTTTTGGGTTGGTTCTTTTCAAATTAAGTGTGCCCCCTCCCTTTGGCTGCATTACTCTCAAGATGGCACTTCTTCGTTATGTAATGAACCCGGTTAACTTTTGCTGAATTTATGTTGCTTGCTTAAACCCTGAGTTTCAGTGCCTCGGCGCCGTCTGGAACCGCCGTGCCCTCTCAACTACCCCCCCCCCCCGACAGCCCCATGACTGGGGGCTAGGCACGGCATCTGTGCTCGCGTCCGTCCCTACAATGCCGAGAAATCTAAGCGATCGAGCTCTGGCTCACGGGCTGGCCCCCGTGCACGTCACCTCACCAGGGTCCTTGGTGTCTCGCCCTTACATGGAACCATCGCGGGTGAACAGGTGGGGGTGCAGCACGGCTCGTGCCGCCGCAGGTTAGGTGCTTCGCCGCCTCGGGTGTCACACCCTCGTGGCCGCCCGACGCGCGTGGCGCCCATATTACGGGGCACGAGAACGTGCAGCCGTGCCAAAAGCCAGGCGCAAACCGCATGGGGTATGAAGAAGGGCCCCCCTGAGCCCTGCGCTTGGAGCTCCCGACCTCTCCTTTTTATCGCCGCCCGTGACCCTCTCACGTAAGAATGAGGTTGGGGCTGTACACGCCCCGGATCCTCCCGGAGCGCCACCCCTTGGCCTCAGGAGGAGTCCCGCCCACGCCCAAGTGGAAGCCCCATGCTCCGCGCTGGCGGAACTGTCGAACCGCGACTATGCCCATGCCCAAGTGGAAGCCCCATGCTCCGCGCTTGCAGAACTATCGAACCACGACTATGCCCACGCCCAAGTGGAAGCCCCATGCTTTGTGCTGGCGGAACTGTCGAACCGCGACTATGGCCACGCCCAAGTGGAAGCCCCATGATCCGTGCTGGCGGAACAGTCAGGCTGTGATCATGACCACGCCTCCATGGAAACCCCACGCTCCGTGCAGGCGAAGAAGCCGATTAGGGACGCTCTCACGACCCATATCGCCCCCAGGGCGAATCGTGCCTGGAGTGGCAGTCGACGGTCCTCCTTCCATGGAAAAAGCTCACCATATCCCCTTGGGCCTCGCGTGAGCGGGGGCTGGGGACGGTGCTCATGCTCGGTTGGCCCCAAGGGCCGGGCCCTGGCTCAGGGGCCTACCCCCGCACATACCACCCCACTGAAGCCCTTGGTGATTGGTCTCCTCACACGACGCCCAAGCGCAAGATGGCGAGCGTGTGGCGTCCGGAACGGGGCATTCTGCGTAGGGCTCTCCTCAGGAAGCATTCCCCAAAGGGCCTCTCGACGTGCGTCCGGCAAAAAGCAACGTCTTGACAAGGCACGGGCCTAAGTGCTAAAAAACCCTCGGGAACTGCCGCCCTGAGGCCCCCTCGCGCATCGAGGGCGGAGGCCCGAGCACTATGCCTCAAAGGCCCCCATCAGCTCCGGAGCTCCCCACCCCCCTGGCGCCTGGGGTGCATGCAAGGGTGGCAACCCGTCCAGCCTGATATTTTCGGGGGAAGAGGACCAAAGCCAGTATAAGAGGAACCGGGCAGCCACCGTAGGAAAGACCGACCCCCACTGTATTCACTCTCACCCCCAAGAAATCCAGACAAGCTGGAGTAGGGTTTTACACTGCGAGGTGGCCCGAACCTGGGTAAACCACCGCGTTCTTTGTCCTTCCCCCAAGCTCAAGCACGCCGGAGCATCGCCGTAGGTTAGAAAGAGAGAGTAGGGTTTGAGAACCGGCGCACCCGAGAGTTCGAACCTCTTTGGGTCCCCGGAGCCCCGATTCCGACAGTGGCCACCCCGTCTGGGCGCACCCTGTTGGCTTGGGGGCACCTCGTGTGCCCTTTGGTTTTCCTCTGAAGCTTCCAGGTCTTATTTTTATCCAGAAAAAATCATCAAAAAGTTTCGGGGTATTTGGACTTCGTTTGGTACAGTATTCCTGAAAGGCCAAAAACATGCAGAAAACAACAACTGGCACTTGGCACTGGGTTAATAGGTTAGTGCTCAAAAATAATATAAAACAACAAGTAAATGCTTAAAAAATATCCTAGAATGATAATATAATAGCATGGAACAATCAAAAATTATAGATACGTTGGAGACGTATCAAAAACCATCAACTATAGGGTCGAGCACCAATGTTGGTGTGCTTTCGTGACATATGTTGGTTGGATGGTCTCGTCTGTCAAAGATGGTCGGGATTTTTGACCATGGATTGTATTTAAGCGCTGCTAGCTCTACGATGTTCACCTCGCGGAGCGTGCGTTTCCTGTCCTTCTTTCTTACATTCATGACATATATCATGTTGGCATCCTTTACCTCGGGAGGGAATTGTTTTTGGCCAGTGTTGTCTGGCCCTGGTTGGTCTCTATCCTCGTTACAAGGCTGGCCCTTACCTTGGTTATTGGCAGCAATCTTTGCATCTTGTTTAATTACACAACAATTACGGTTGGTGTGCGTGGCTGGCTTGTTGGGACTACCATGGATGGCACATGGTTTGTCCAATATGTTGTCCAATGTACTCAGACCATTTGTGCCTCCTTGAAAAGGCTTCCTCTTATTTCCACCACGTCAGCTAGTAAAACCTGCATTATCCGCGGTCCCTTCAGCGTCGCTGTTACTGCCTCTATTGCGGCACTTGTTATTTTTGTGACGTTGAGGTTTGCCATTCCCGTCGCGCAGCTCCGAGATGTCGGGATCGCCACTGTGGTTACTCTTCTGAGCTAACCAGTTGACCTCATCACCGAAAACTGGGGCATGAGGTGGGTGAGGGTCGTCGCGCGAATTCTCTTGTCCGAGCTCTTTGGTCAGCCATTCACCACGAATGCTATGTTTGAATGTGACTATCGCTTTTTCGTCTGGACAGTCCACTATCTGGTTCTTCTTAGTTAAGAATCTATTCTTCAACCATGTAGACGTCATAGGTGGAGGTATCTGCCCACTTACCGGTATCAGTGGTGACCGGTGTTGATTTCGTGTCCGAAATCCTGTACACATAATCATCCATGCCGGCATCTTCGTCGGATGCATATGCAAGCATGTAGGTTAAATCCTTGATGGTAGCGACTAGGTGGGTTGAAAATTCCCACTTCTACAGGTTTCTCCCAGATCTGATCATAGACCGAGGTCCGATCATATGAGATAGCGAGGCTCTGAATCCGATATAACATCTCGTTCATGAGCGCTTTGTCGGCTTCGCCCATATCTTGACATGAGGTTTGGCTTATCTGAAGTTTGGTATAGGTTCCATCATACATGGCCTCTACACTCTCGCCATCTGAACCCTCCGCACCATCTTGACAATGTTCGGTTACAAGCTCAAGGCTAGATCCAAATAGTGCTTTGCGCTGTTTTTCTGTTTCGAGGTTGAATCTGAGATCGGTGCATCAGCGTCGGCGTCGGCGTCGGCGGGATCCTCGAAATGGTGTGATACCTAGGCCGAGAACATGAATTCATCGCGGGCATCCCCGACATATTCCATGTTTCCAAACCCGATGGTCTAGCCTGGAGCAAAGTTCTCGATCTGGCTTAGGTGGTCAGTTGCATCGACATAGAGCGTGACACTGCCGAAAACAAGAGTTGGCCGGGGAAGAAGGTGTTCCCTCAACCAATATTGTCATTGAACAGAAGATGAGCCATCGATCTATCTTGACTGCACAGCGGGACCTGCATGGGCCACTAATGCCGGGGTTAAATCCGGCAGATCTCGGGTAGGGGGTCTCGAGATGGTGGTCTTAGATAGATGGTAATAGGTTGAACAAGGGACACAATATTTACCTAGGTTTGGGCCCTCTCAAAGAGGAAAAACCCTACGCCCTGGTTCTGTTGTATTGTTTGTGTTAGAGTACAAAGTATAGGGTGATCTACCTCGAGATCATATGAATGTATCTAAAAACCTTGCCTCTACGTTCTAAATCCCTCGGCTTATATAGGGACCGAGGGGGTACCTAGGGTTACCCATGGCCGGTTGCATCTAGAGATAAACATGCAAAATATTCAGCCGTGTCTTGGAGTATGCGCCAAGTCTTCAGAGGATTCCATCTTGAGCATGCCTAAGGGCATGGCGGTCTTGGCCCTTTTGTTGACGATCCAGGGGTCCTTGGCCCGACCCACTATGATAGGTCGACGTGACTAGCACCCCCTAATCCAGGACACCCTCACCCGGTAGTCCTCAAGAGCATTTTCGTTGGTGCCTGTTTGACAATCTCAACCCCGAGGAGGGCGATTGTCGGGGATATTATCCATGGTTTCACCCGGCCAGGAGAATGACCCGTCCCATCATTTGGCGGCTCATACGGGCGCCGTGTTTTATCGGGTCAACCTGGATGGCAAGGCCCAAGGTCCCGGCGTGCACCCCGGCGGAAAGCGGCTCATAGAGAGGCCAGGAGGGCCGGCTCATAGAGAAGGCCCAAGGAGAGGAAAGATTCCCTCACAAAGGAAACAAGACTCGTATTAGGATGCAAGAGAAACTAGTCCTAGTCCTACTCCTACTAGGACTCTACATGTAAACCTACCCCTTCAACTTATATAAGGAGGGGTAAGGCACCCCAAGAGGGACAATTTCAAGTCATTAGAGATAGACAGATTAGAAGCCCTCGAGACTAGAGGTAGCGATTCCGCGCCCTTGTAATCGAGATCATCATCATCATCAATACACACTAAGCAGGATGTAGGCTTTTACCTCCATCGGAGGGGCCGAACCTAGGTAAACTCGCGTCTCTCGATTCCGACCAACCCCTCTCAAGCTGCCACATAGTAGCGATGGCCTCACACCTAAGTTCTCTCATGAGGATATCTTGTCATGACAAACCACGACAGTTGGCGCCCACCGTGGGGCTCGTGCACGGTGGTGTTGTGTTCTTGAAGGGAATTCTTCAGGGATCAAGAAGCCCGCGTTTGGTTGGATGAAGAAGAGCCGCCACGAAACAATCGTGGAGGATAACCGGCAACCTTTGTCAGTGCGGCAATTTCATCGTTTTTTATTGGATCAAAATCATGATTAACTTCGGAGCTGGCGAAGAATTCGAGTCGATGTGTGTATGTGCATCTGCCGCAATCATCCTACGATTCGTCGAGACCGATAGCAATCCATCAAATCTTCAAATCGCCGAGTTACAGAGACGGCTGATTTTCTACTGCTGCCTATTTTGTTGATTGGACACACAGGCGCCGTCCCGTCCACATTAAAAATTCAAGCCAGATTGATCTCGGTGCTTGGACACAAGACGTCAGAACCAAGGCGGACTAAGTTCCGATGAAGAAACTAGCAAATTCGACGAGTTGACAAGACCGACAGGCGGTCCAATCCAAAGCCGGATGATTTCTTGGGGCGATGTCGCGCGTCGCTGGACCGGATTCCCATTGTACGCTGCCAAAGATTCGAAAGCCGGGCACACATTTTTTCATCTACAGCAGCCAGGCTACCGGGACACTTCAAGTCACGAGGAGGTCAGGCGCTGCTGTTGTTTTTACTGCACATATTTTAATTGATCATTACAGCTATTGCGAGGCTACACTGCTGCTACTTCTCATGGATCCACGTAATCCAATCTAGTTAAAAAAGAAAGGCCGAAACCTAAAAAGTTACTACGGTTGTCAGTATTATACCGCGGATGCAGAATGCGCCAGCATCATTCTGCACTAGCGTTCATCTATGTCGCGCTGCTCGATGGACACGAGTGCGAGTCGTCGCCCCCGCGTTTCAGTCTACATCAACGCCGCGGCCGACTCATCTGTCCGCGCCCGCGGCCGACTCTCCCGTCCGCGCCGGCGTACAATGCAGCGGCCGACGCCCACGGTCGACTCTCCCGTCCGCGCCGGCGTACAACGCTGCGGCCGACGCCCGCGGCCGACTCTCCCGTCTGTGTCGGCGTACAACGTCGCGGACGCCTCGCGCGTCCGCACTGGCTTACAATGCCGTGGCCGACTCGTGCGTCCGCACCGGTTTACAACGCCGCGGCCGTCTCTTGCGACCGCACCGGCTTACAACGTCGCGGCCGTCTCTCGCGACCGCACCGGCTTACAACGCCGCGGCCGTCTCTCGCGACCGCACCGGCTTACAACGACGCGGCCGTCTCTCGCGGCCGCACCGGTTTACAACGCCGCGGCCGTCTCTCGCGACCGCGCCGTCTTCAAACGTCGCGGCCGACTCCCGCGTCCGCGCCAAGCTAACGGCCAACTCCTGCATCTACGTCAACATGCCACGTCGTCCGGTGGACGCTCGCATAAAAATTTGCTTCCCTACAATTCGCATTGATTGATCATCAACAAAAAATACTACGACGTGTCTCGTCAATTGAACATCCCTATGGAAGTTATGTATGGGTCATCTCATCCAAATAAATCAAGTGATATCCCTCGAGTCTGTTTTTCTTAGCACAAATTAATTTCTTCAAAGAACAATTACTCTGGCTAGTATATTTTAATATATGCAGGACAATTGTTTATTATCAAAAGTGGTGTTATATCATGAATACGGAGCTCGCGCAAAAATTATCATGCGCCAGCGTCCGACCAAACCGCACTGCTCGACAGACACGCGCGCGAGCCGCTGTTGCCGTGGTCCGGTCTACATCAACACGCCGGTGCCGCGCCTGCCGTACGAGCCGCCATACGGACACACGCAAGCCGCCGTTGCCACGGTCTAGTCTACATCAACACGTCGGTGTCGCGCCTGCCGTACGAGCCGCCATACGGACGCACGCAAGGCGCCGTTGCCGCGGTCTAGTCTACACCAACATGTCGGTGCCGCGACCGTCTATCGATTAGAAGCCCTCGAGACTAGAGGTAGCAATTTCGCGCCCTTGTAATCGAGATCTTCATCATCATTAATACACACTAAGCAGGATGTAGGCTTTTACCTCCATCGGAGGGGCCGAACCAGGGTAAACTCCCGTCTATCGATTCCGACCAACCCCTCTCAAGTCGTCACATAGTTGCGATGGCCTCACACCTAAGTTCTCTCACGAGGACATCTTGCCGTTACAAAACCAAGACAGCGATCGTTGTTGTTGGCCTAGTCGCACTTAGATAGCATGCTATCCTCGGCCTCCTCGTCCAATTTGCGCAATAGGTTTTTGTAGGGTTAAGGGCGTTTAGCGTCCAGCCGCTGGAGCTTTCCCTCAAGCGCCTGCTCGGTCAGTTACATCAAGGGATAAACATGCTGAAGATTCAAAGGCGTCTTGAAGTATGCGCCAAGTCTTCGGAGGATTCCATCTTGAGTTCATCGTTGTTCGCTGATGTCCGTGTCGATCAACCCCTGAGCCGTTGCTGCCAGAACTGGGCATCGGAGGCCCATCACCACACGTCGAACATGTACTCCCACGCAACACAACAACCGCTTAGGGCACCAAGGCCGCCGCTCCAGCATCCAAGCTCCATCGACTATGCCGTGATGTTCAGGGCCGCCGAACCGTATGGTTGGAGATCTCCTCGTGTGAAAGATTGCCGCATGAGAGGGCATGCCCGCCGGCGACAACAATGGAAGGGATGAGATGAGAGGAGTAGGTGGGGGTGGAGGCGGCGACGGCTAGGATTTCGCCCGAAGCGCCTGTGAGGGGGGTCGCGGGATTCGGTTGATGTAGACATGCTCTCTTATTATTTTTTGGCCCTAAATAAGTGTGCTATTACACTGTGACAAATTCGTAGCTGTCCAACAATGGTGCGGAGACTGCTGCCCACCCACTGCTGATTAGTTTTCATGTGTCAGACTCAACTCCCATGTCTAATTATTTGAAATGATGTGTCGAAGCCATCAGACAACGGGGTAGCACACCCATGCGTTAAAACATAAATGCCACATATTTTGAAATGGAGGGAAAAGCTTTGCCTCATCTATAAATTAAGTGGAAGAGTTTGTCCAGTTAATTAGTGGAAAATCGAACGAAAACCGATACAAGGGGCAAGCCCACTCCCACACACTGATGCACACATGACTGAGCCCACTCTTGCTGACAACATGTCGAACACACAACTTCCACCGCTGCTGGAAAGAAGAATCCATGACTACTATGACAGGAGCAGCCACAGGACCCTCCCGCAGAAATGAAGAGCATGCACTCCACAGGGCCTGCACCCCTGATATGTCAACGAGCAACATTGAAGGCAAACTTGTCGCCCACACGACACGAAGATGGAGCTCTCGAAGATGCAAAGTCTCAGAGCCGCCGCCCCGACATCCATCACTCCGTTGCGCCCTGCACGGTCAACCGACACCACCTTCAGGGGCCGCTGCCCCGACATACCACCGCTCACCCACGAGATACAACACCGCACGACCCAGCCACCCACAACCCACGCTGCACAGGGTGACCGCCTGCAGACCATGACCGTCGCACCACTTTCGGGGCCGCCGCCCCGACATATCGTCCACCCGTCCACACTTGAACACGTCGATTGAGCCGACGACCCTGCCGCCCTCGCAGCTCAAGATTGCCACCCAAGCCATGCTGAGCTGCAACCCTACGTCATGGAGTTGTTGCCGCATTGGTTTCCGAGAGCACCATCTCGGCGCACAAATCCGGGGCCGCTGCCCCGACATCCACTAATCTTGGTGGTGAAGAGATCCCTCGCAACGGTCTCTCCCAAATGACGCCTCCAAGGAGGTCATGACGTAGACACCGCCGCCGCCGGCCTCGAAAAACCGAGGCTAAGATTTTCATCCGGAGAGCCAAATCCATCATAATGTCGATGAAGCTCCATAACAAAGCCACCAAGAAGGTAGACGATGCCGGAGACGCCGCCATCGTCGGCCCTTACCTTGGTCAAGGCAGTGATTTTGTTGGAGCTCCTCGCCATAAAACAAGATTTGTGGATCCAAAGCACGGAGGGCATCTGGATCACTGGAGAGCACACCTCCACCACCACCTGCCGTCAACCACCACCACCGTACGAACCTGAATGTAACACCTCAAGCCACGACGAGCTCCATGTTATTGCCGCCATCCCGGGGTCGCCGCCCTGGCGTCCACGCACCTCCTGACGCGCGTTCCTGCTTGCACCAACGTGTGAACACGCCTAGCAGGGCCTCTGCCCCGATTCACAGCCCCGAGCACCACCAATGCCAAATATGGGCAAAGGACTCCCAGATCCGCGCCTCCCAGCTCCGCTGCCACCACCACTCAGCACTGTTGCGCCTAGCTCCTCGTCCGCCACTTCACCTTCATCGTCTCACACCTTGAGCGGCCCCTGTAGGACCGCCGCCGCCAGCACGCTCGTGCAACCACACTTTCCTCGGCCGACGCCTTTGCCAAAGTAACAGGTTTCCGCGGCCACCGCGCGACCGCGCGCTCCTCCGGCACGCCCACACGCGACCCGAGAGCCCGACGGCGCCGCATCGAACCCCGAACCTCCGCTCAGGCGAGCTACCCCCGTCGCCCGTGCGCCTCGCGAGAGAAGACAAGGACCCCGCCGCCGCCGACGCCGCTCGGGCTTTGCCCGGCGGCGCAAACCGGCGGCGACAAGGGGGATCGGGGTAGGGTGAGGGTGGGTGGTGGCGACGATTAGGTTGCTTCCGTGCGCTCGCGGGTGAGCGACACACGAGAGGAATGGCAAAATTATAATTCAAAATCTATAGTATTTTTGGTCCAAATGATCCCTTTAGCAAGTTTTACACTAGGGAAAGCTCTAGGGAACGTCATGCGATACGCACAGCGGCGGCGGCTGCTCATACCCTAGCACAAGTCTGGGGTTTCTCCTGCCTCCCATCGGCGCCAGCGTCAGTCTATCTCGTCTTCTTTGGTCTTAGGGCCATGGAGGCGTGGTGGATCCCGGTCTATGCCAACGGGAGATGATACGGGGCACGCCCGTGTGCGTCGATCTTTCACGAATTGGAGGTGGATTTGGGGATGAACACGAGGCACACGGAGTAAAACAAGGGGAAATCACAAGAGAAAACACAAACACTCAAGACACAATCTCCAATTACACATCCACTAAATCCACACAAACACACGAGTCTCGAAAAGAGTTCAACGAACGGATACAAGTACCGGTAGCTTCCACTCCAAAGGAGGGTCTTGAAATCCACTAGGGATCTTCCCTTGATCGGGGCCTTGGCATCCACAAGGATCTTCTCATGGAGAGGTCATCTCCAAAGAGAGCAGGAAAGTGAATGGAGCTATGCTCTACAAATCTCTAGCATAAGCTAACCCTAAAAAATGACCCAAGGTTCAAATAAATAGGTAGCAGGAGGTAGGGGACGAAATGGAGGCGAAATGGGCCGAATCCCGCAGGCTGGCCTGGAAGGCCCGTGCGCACGGCCTAAGTAACCCCCGTGCGCACGGGGGTCCCGTGGGCACGGTACACGCCCGTGCGCACGGGGTGTCCAGTGGCTACAGAAGAGGGCCCGTGCGCACTGGGTCTTTTGGGCCCGTGCGCACGGGGTGTCCAGGGACTTCGGGTACCCCCGTGTGCACTGGGTCTTTTGGGACCGTGCGCACGGGGTAGTCTGGAGCTGGGCTTCTTGGCTGCAGCTTGGACTCCGTCTTCCGTGCTTCTTGACGTTCCTACTCTTGGCCTTGTTCATCCTTTCTAGTCCTTCCTTGGGTGCTCTCCTCGTGCCTAATGATGCATAGGGTTTCATTGTGAGGTAGCATCCAAGTTCCGTTGATATCCATGTGTATCTCAAAGAGTAGGGAGTTCACCTTTGTTTCGATGGCACGCGCTCGAGCTCTAGTCATAGGTCCACTTGGTGCTTGTAGTGGTGGTGTAGATTCCATGGGGATGATGGTGGGATGTTCCGCATCATCTCCCCCCCCCCTTGGGGAAGATCCATCCTCGGATCAAGATCTTCATCACCATGAAAAGGGGAAAGGTCCTTGACGTTGAAGGTGTCACTCACGGTGTACTTGTCGCGTGGAATGTCGATCTTGTAGGCATTGTTGTTGTAGCGTGCCAACACCTTGAAGGGTCCGTCGTCTCGAGGGAGTAGCTTTGACTTGCGCTCGTTGGGGAAGCGGTCCTTGCGGAGGTGTAGCCACACAAGATCACCGGTCTTGAACACCATGGGGTGCTTGTTGAGGTTGCGCTTGTTGGTGACGCGTTCCACTTGACGTCCGATCGTGCACCTTGTATCTTCATGCATCCTCTTGATGTAGCGTTTCCTTGCACTTGCGTCCATGTTGACGCGCTCTTGGAGTGGTAGAGGAAGTATGTCCAATGGGGACAAAGGGTTGAAGCCGTAGACCACTTCGAAAGGAGACTTGCCGGTGGTGGAGTGTTGCGCACGATTGTAGGCGTACTCGGCGATGGGGAGGCATTCTTCCCGATCCTTGATGTTCTTCTTGATCAACACGCATAGGAGAGTAGATAGCGTCCGGTTCGTCACCTCCGTTTGTCCATCGGTTTGTGGGTGATATGCTGAAGAGAATAGAAGCTTGATTCCGAGCTTGGTGCATAGGGTCTTCCAAAAGTAGCTTAGGAACTTGACGTCGCGATCCGAGACAATGGTCTTGGGGATGCCATGTAGTCACAAGATGTCCCTACAAAAGAGATTTGCAATATGCGAAGCATCGTCGATCTTGTGACATGGAATGAAATGAGCCATCTTGGAAAAGCGATCCACAATGACAAAAACGGAATCATGTCCATTTTTGGTTCATGGTAAACCAAGCACAAAGTCCATACTAGTGTCTTCCCAAGGCTGGAAAGGTATAGGAAGGGGCATGTAAAGACCATGGGATTGAGCTTTAGACTTAGCTTTGAGGCATGTAGAGCATCGGTTGGTGAAGCATGCGACATCACGAAACATCTTGGGCCAATAGTACTTGTTGGATAGTGTGGCATACGTCTTGTCGCGTCCAAAGTGACCCATAAATCCTCCACCGTGAGCCTCTTGCAAAAGCAACAAATGAAGAGAAGACTCGGGTATACAAAGTTTGTTAGAACGCATAAGATAGCCATCTTTCATATAGTAGTTCTCCCAACAAGGTTTCACTTGGCACTTAGCATATGGAGTAGCAAAGTAAACATCATGCTCATACAAGTCTTTGATATGCTCAAAACCAATGACCTTCAATTCAAGTTGAGTAACTAGCATGCATTTGCGGGAAAGAGCATCCACCACAACGTTTTCTTTACCCTTAATGTATTTGATGGCATAAGGAAAAGACTCAATAAGTTCACTCCATGTAGCATGCCATTTGTTCAACTTAGTTTGACCCTTAAGGTACTTGAGAGTTTCATGATCGGTATGAATAACAAACTCATGAGGTCGCAAATAATGTTCTCAAACATGTAAAACTCTCACCAAAGCATACAATTCTTTATCATAGATGGGATAGTTGAGTTGAGCGCCAGAAAGTTTCTCGCTAAAGTACGCAATTGGGTGCTTTTCTTGCATTAGCACGCCACCTATTCCATTACCACTAGCGTCTCAATACACTTCAAATGTTTTATCAAAGTTGGGCAAAGCAAGCAAAGGTGCATGAGTGAGAAAAAAATTTAATTTCATGGAATGCGGTGTCTTGGGAAGGACCCCAAATAAATGGTGCATTCTTCTTGCTCAAAGCATGGAGAGGAGATGCAATAGTGCTACAGTCCTTGACAAAACGTCGATAGAAACCGGCTAGTCCTAGGAAGCTACGCACTTGTTGCAAATTTGTGGGTGTAGGCCAAGTTTTAATAGCATCAATTTTAGTGTCATCAACATGGACACCCTTCGAAGATACCACAAATCTTAGGAAAACGACCTTGTCAACACCAAAAGTGCATTTTTTTCATGTTTGCATAAAGTTGTTCTTTCCTAAGAATTTGCAATACTTCTCTAACGTGTGTAGCATGCTCCTGAAGAGACTTGCTAAAGACAAGAATGTCATCAAAATAGGCCACAACACAATATCCAATTAGGGGTCGCAAAACATAATGCATAACACGCATAAAAGTACCCGGTGCTTCGGATAGGCCCATAGGCATCACTAGCCATTCATAGAGACCAAACTTAGTCTTGAACGCCGTTTTCCACTCATCGCCCTCTTGTATGCGTATTTGATAGTAACCATTTTTAAGTCAATCTTTGAAAATATAGTGGCACCACTAAGTTCATCTATCATATCATCTAGGCGAGGAATGGGGTGACGATAACGAATAGTTATAGCGTTGATAAGACGGCAATCGGAACACATGCACATACTACCATATTGCTTAGGTACTAGTATCACCGGAACCACACAAGGACTCAAACTCTCATGTACATGCCCTTTATCTAGGAGTTTTTGGACTTGCCTTTGTATTTCCTTTGTTTCTTCGGGGTTGACGCGGTAGGGTGCCTTGTTAGGAAGCGGTGCTCCGGGGATGAGGTCGATGCGGTGTTCTATCCCTCGTTTTGGTGGTAGTCCCGGAGGTAGCTCATCAGGGAAAACATCTTGGAATTCCTGCAACAATTTAGATAACACAAGAGGAAGATGTTTTGAAGGGTTAGTCCGAACGACGTCATCTTTGCACACAAGTACATAGTGATGAACGGTCGATGGGCTCTCACTCACATCCCTCAAATCTCTTTTGGTGGCTAAAAGAACTATATCACTCATGTCCCTCATCGTGGAGTCACTCAAGTTTGGCTTGTGGCGCTCACTTTCTTTTAGGTGGATCGCTCTCTCACTTTTGTCTCCACGATGAGATGAAGCGTGTTTGTCGGCGATGACTTGACTTGGAGTCATTGGTCGAAGTACATATTGCTTGCCCTTCATCTTGAAGCTATAGTGATTAGTCCGATCGTTGTGGATGGCGCCACGGTCGAATTGCCAAGGTCTACCAATTAGAAGGTGGCAAACGGACATGGGAACCACATCACACTCCAAAGTGTCTTCTTAAGCGCCTATCTTGAAGGAAACTTCCACGGTGTGTTCAACTTGGAGGGTGCCGGAATCACTTAGCCATTGGACCTTGTAGGGGCGAGGGTGCTTCTTCTTGACCAATTGTAGCTTGGAACAAAGGTCCTCACTTGCCAAATTGTGGCAACTTCCACTGTCGATGATGACCTTGACGGATTTTCCTTGGATGCCCGCCTTGGTGTGGAAGATGTGGCAACGTTGGTCCTCGTCTTCTTGTTGTTGAAGCGTCAAAACCTTGGAGACAACGAGAGAGGGGCTTAGATCATTGTCGCAAAAGATTTGCGAATCTTCATCTTCATTGACTTGACGAAGCATGGCCGCGTGCTCCGATGCTTCCATCTCACCATCACTCATAGAGTCATAGGTGCCATCGTCTTGAAGGATCATGGTGCGTCTTGTTGGACACTCATAAGTCTTGTGGCCTCGGCCTTGGCACGTGAAACACTTGATGGAGCTTGACTTGGCCGTAGCATCCGGTGTTGATGTAGAGGATGAAGCTTTCGACTTGTAGTTGGTTGTAGGAGGTCGGCTTGACGAAGTCGTCTTGTCCTTGTAGCTTGACTTGTCGCCGATAGTGGTTGTAGTTTTCATAGTCGAAGGCATCGTTGTCGTAGTAGCTTGAGCACTTGAACCGCAGGTCTTGGAGGAGAACTGGGAGTACCTGTAGTCATCTTGCACTTGGCGTTCCGCCTTGGTCGCTTGATGCACTAGTTCAAGTAAATTGGAGCATAGTTGGAAGTCGGCGATTTTCTTGACTTGGTAGTTGAGGCCATTCAAGAAACGTGCCATTGTTTGCTCGTCATCTTCCCTGACATTTGCTCGGATCATTGCAATTTCCATCTCTTGATAGTACTCTTCTACCGACTTGGTGCCTTGCTTGAGTTGTTGTAGCTTCTTGAAGAGATCGCGGTTGTAGTGTGTAGGCACAAAACAAGCTCGCATGAGATCCTTCATTTGGGCCCAAGTGGTGATAGGCGGTTCACCCTTCTCTCTTCGTCGCTCAATCACTTGTTCCCACCAAATGAGAACGTAGTCTTGGAACTCGAGTGAAGCCATGGCTATTTTCTTCTCTTCATCATAGTTGTAGAGGCGAAAGATCTTGTCAACTTTGAGTGCCCATGATAGGTAATCTTTGGGATTATTGCTTCCAGAAAACTTTGGCATTGTGAACTTGAGCTTGCCGAAGAGTTGTTCATCATTGTGGAGGTGATGCCGAAAACCTTGTCTTGGAGGTGGATCCTCATTGTCATTGTCTTGGGCGTGGTGACGTTGATCTTGTCCTTGCTCGTCTTCATCCTCGGGTTTGTCGTGATGAGCTTGAGGACGGCGACGAGGTGGACGCACTCGGTTGCGCCTTTCTTGGTGCTCCTCTTGACGATTGGCTTCTTCTTGTCGTTGTCGACGAAGTTCTTCTTGTCGTTCACGGCGAAGTGCTTCTTCCTCAAGACGTGCTTGACGGTTTTGTTCATTCAAAGCATGAGTTGCTTCACGGAGTGCTCGTTGGGCTTCTAGCGCTTGTTCTTCATGAAGGCGTATTTCTTCCTCACGGTGTTGTTGTTGGCGTTCTTGTTCCAATGCTTCTTGTTCTTGTTGGTGATGTCGAGCACGCTCGCGAAATTGATCTTGTAGTCCATTGCCATGGAAGGGATTCTCCGAAGCTTGACGTTGGCGGCCTTGGTGTGAACTTGGGTCTGAGCGGTCATCTCGATGATGAGAACACGGTCGAGGTGGACTCTCGCCGGAAGAGTACTCCGATGAGTGACGACTTGAGTGGCGTCGTCCGGACGATGTAGATGTAGAAGAAGCGTGCTTGACCATCAAAGGCGCGAATTTCCTCCATTTGGCTTGAGAGCTTGGTGTCGAGGTAGTCCCTTGTTCGCACTTCGAATTCGCGTACGTCGGTAGCGAGTTGCTCGATGCGGTCGTTCAAGACGTCATGCGATTGGCGCATTGCCTTTTGCGCGCCGAAGAATTGCATCTTGGTGACGTAGGTGGTTTCGTCGTCCTCTTGCTCCTCAAATGCCGGGTTGTGGATGCTTGACCTATCCATATCACTCAAGTAGATATAAGTGGAAGAGTGAAAGACAATACCAAATACCGTTCCGTAAGTTGAAAATGGATCAAGCACTCAATGTGCTAATGTGGAAATAGTGGAATTGGTATCGGAGATTGGTCTTCTCACACCTACACAAGTAAAGTTTATGGAGCGGCTCGGTTAGGACAAGTGGCACAAAATTTCAAGCAAATGAGATTCAAGATGTTGCAAATGTTGGGAAAGATTCACAAAATAGTAATGCAAAGCAAATAGATCAATATCTTTGTGGTAGTAGGAACACACACATGGATAGATAAATGGGATCCGCGCAACCAAGGAATGAGCACTAGATGTGATGCCACGGAAAGCTCGTGTTGCACGGATACAAGAGAGACAAATAGCTCGATTGATCAAATGGGCTAGATATGTGCTTGTGCACCAACCTATGAGAGTAACGTGCCCTCTTCAATCCCAAATATGCTATGTGTGGATGAGTATGCAAAATGGCTCAATGCTATCGCTATTGCTTACAAGCTCTTTTGTATCTTCTCTTTTGCTTAAAAGATTTGCTTGTTTTTTTTAAGTTTGATGTTCGAGCCGAGATATGAGACAAGTATGATGTTTATGCACGGGAGAGACTTATGGCAGAATGTAGATATGAAGATGTACTAGAACAAGTCACACTACGGTGCACAAGTAACGTGGCCCGGCAATTCTCAACTCGCTAGTCTCAATGGGTAAGCTACGCAAAAGGCTCGAAGCGATCAATGTAATGGCAAGGTATGGACAAAGATGTCGTTCAGGTTACCGTCCTTGCTTACGGTTGTGGAAGTGGCTGAAGTCGATGTCGAGGTCATGGCGATGATTAGTGGCGGTGATGTCGAAGTAGTACCGGCCCTAAGTAGCCGAAACACCTTAGGAGACGGAAACCACAGCTCACAATCTCAAAAACAAATGAGTAGGCAAATGGCGGAAGGGAATATGTGGTGGCGATGGGAAAAGCAGCAAAAATGAGGGATGTTGGACCCCTCTGGATAGCCCGTGCGCACGGGGTCTTTTTGAGGCCGTGTGCACGGGGTGGTCAGAAACTTTTGCGGGGGCCCGTGCGCACGGGGTCTGGGGCCCGTGGGCATGGGGTGGCGGAAAATTTGCGAAAATTCCAGAAATCGGCGGGGAGAAGAAAAATTTCGGGGAATTGTTTGGATAGGAAGCTAGATCCACTTGCTAGGCATACATTCCATGGATCAAAACCAACAAAAACTCAGGAGAATCAACAAATGCAAAAAAAAATTGGTATGGCTATTTTTGTGGGGATTTTCAAATTGGGACAAAATCAAACTAAATTAGGCTAGAAAACGAAGAGGGAAGGCTCCAAATTCATGATCAACATGGCTCATGATACCAAGATGATACAGGGCACGCCCATGTGCGTCGATCTTTCACGAATTGGAGGTGGATTTGGGGATGAAGACGAGGAACACGGAGTAAAACGAGGGGAAATCACAAGAGAAAACACAAACACTCAAGACACAATCTCCAATTACACATCCACTAAATCCACACGAACACACGAGTCTCGAAACGAGTTCAACGAACGGATACAAGTACCGGTAGCTTCCACTCCAAAGGGGGGTCTTGAAATCCACTAGGGATCTTCCCTTGATCGGGGCCTTGGCATCCACAAGGATCTTCTCATGGAGAGGTCATCTCCAAAGAGAGGAGAAAAGTGAATGGAGCTATGCTCTACAAATCTCTAGCATAAGCTAACCCTAACAAATGACCCAAGGTCCAAATATATAGGTAGCAGGAGGTAGGGGACGAAGTGGAGGCGAAATGGGCCAAATCCCGCAAGCTGGCCTGGAAGGCCCGTGCGCATGGCCTAGGTAACCCCCGTGCGCATGGGGGTCCCGTGGGCACGGTACACGCCCGTGCGCACGGGGTGTCCAGCGGCTATAGCAGAGGGCCCGTGCGCACGAGGTCTTTTGGGCCCGTGCGCACGGGGTGTCCAGGGACTTCGGGTACCCCCGTGCGCACGGGGTCTTTTGGGCCCGTGCGCATGGGGTAGTCTGGAGCTGGGCTTCTTGGCTGCAGCTTGGACTCCGTCTTCCGTGCTTCTTGATGTTCCTCCTCTTGGCCTTGTTCATCCTTCCTAGTCCTTCCTTGGGTGCTCTCCTCGTGCCTAATTGATGCATAGGGTTTCGTTGTGAGGTAGCTCCAAGTTCCGTTGACATCCATGTGTATCTCAAAGAGGAGGGAGTTCACCTTTGTTTCGATGGCACGCGCTCGAGCTCTAGCCATAGGTCCACTTGGTGCTTGTAGTGGTGGTGTAGATTCCATGGGGATGATGGTGGGATGCTCCGCATCAGGAGGGCTCCACTTTCTGATGTTTTTTTAGTTTTGTTAGGGTTTGTGTCCTATTTAGAGATGCAAGGCGGAGGCGGCTCTCTGCAGATGGAATAAGGTCCTCCCCGCCTAGATCCCGTTCCGATGGTGTTTCTAGCATTGTCAAAGGGTGTGTGGAGGTTTGTCTCCGGCGGATGTCATGGGATTCGGTCGGCGTTTGTCTTAGGTGGATCCATGTGGATCCGGTCTTCGTTCGTCTGTGTTCGTGTGTCTACAGGTTGGATACTTCCGATCTACTCTTCTCTTCATCGGCGGCGGTTGCTGTTCTGGTGCGCTGGTCCTATGGGGCCTTAGCACAACGACTTCCCGACTGTCTACTACAACAAGGTTTGTCTGGCTCCTATGACGGAGGGGTGATGACGGCGGCGCGCCTTCGTCTCGCTTCAGTGCTTGTAGTCATCGCTAGGTGGTCTATGGTCCTGGATGTATTTTTTACTTCTGGTGTTCTTTGTACTATCTTGGCAGTTGATGAATAGATTGGAAGTTTTCCTCGGAAAAAAAAAGTTTTACACTAGATCAACTCACCAGCCCATTCTCTGACGAATTCCTCTTGAACCAAATCAGAATATGTCATGTTCCTGCCTATATTGAATGCCAGAAACAAGATTACAGGGCAAGGTTATGGCAGCTTAATGTAAACTTGCTCCCAATGTCTGCACTGCATCAGCCAGTGCACATCATCACACGTCAAAAGGGTGAGAGATTGAAAGAGAAGGAGATGCAGAAGCAGGCCACAAGGCCACATCAGTTCAGACATTAGACATCCCAACTCCCTGGGAACTACTGTATTACCTCTCCACTTCCTTCCTACAAACGGATGAGATTACTTCCTGCAACTGCAAGTATTGTAATGCAAATGCAATACGTTCATCCAGAAGCAACAACGACTCGCCGGTTTGCCTGAAACGCTTGCGTCACTACGGAAAAAGATCCAAATGGCTCATGCGATGCAAGTATGCACAAGCCCAAATGGAGATAGGGACTCGTCGAGCGCAAGACTACAAAAGAAGACGTTTCGCTCACTCACTGTCACTGACCAACCCACGCTTGGGCCACATATCTACACGGCTGTGGGCTGGAGCTGCAGCTCACCACACTCCCTCCTCCATTTCCGGTCCACACCAAGGCGCGAGCGCGAGCGTGAGAAGTGAAGCTCGGGGCCATGGCGGCCGCGGAGACGCGGCAGGAGCAGTACGCGCCCAAGCCGGCGGCCCAGGGCAGGGGCTACTGGCGGTGGCACAGGGACGACTTCTTCCCGGAGCCGTCGTTCGCGAGCTGGGGCGCGTACCGCTCCGCGCTGGCCGCGACCCCCGCGAGGCTCCGTGACCGCTTCACCGGCCGCTCCACCGACGCCATCGAGCTCGGCGCGCTGCGGCGCCGCAGCGAGAACGAGATGCGCCGCTGCCTCACGTGGTGGGACCTCACGTGGTTCGGATTCGGCTCCGTCATCGGCGCCGGCATCTTCGTGCTCACTGGCCAGGAGGCGCACGACCACGCCGGCCCCGCCATCGTGCTCTCCTACGTCGTCTCCGGCCTCTCCGCCATGCTCTCGGTGTTCTGCTACACCGAGTTCGCCGTCGAGATCCCCGTGGCCGGCGGCTCCTTCGCGTACCTCCGCGTCGAGCTCGGCGACGTCGCCGCCGCGAATCTTATCCTCGAGAGCATCATCGGCACGGCCGCGGTGGCGCGCTCTTGGACGTCCTACTTCGCGTCGCTCATCAACAAGCCGGCGAGCGCGCTGCGCATACACACGTCGCTCGACGAGGGGTACAACGAGTTGGACCCCATCGCGGTCGTGGTGATTGCGGTCACCTCCACCATGGCCATCCTGAGCGCCAAGGGCACTTCCCGGATCAACTGGGTCGCGTCCGCGATACACGTGGTCGTGATAGCGTTCATGCCGCACGGCGTGCCGGGCGTGTTCCGCGCGGCGGCGATCGTGTACTTCGCGTACGGCGGCTTCGACAACATCGCGACGATGGCGGAGGAGGTTAAGAACCCGTAGCGGGACATACCGCTGGGGCTGCTGGGGTCCATGTCGGTGATCACGGTCATCTACTGCGTGATGGCGCTGGTGCTGAGCATGATGCAGCCGTACACGGCGATCGACCGGAGCGCCGCCTACTCGGTGGCGTTCAGCAGCGTGGGGATAAACTGGGCGCAGTACGTGGTGGCGCTGGGCGCGCTCAAGGGGATGACGACGGTGCTGCTGGTGGGCGCGCTGGGGCAGGCGCGGTACACGACGCACATCGCGCGGAGCCACATCATCCCGCCGGTGTTCGCGCTGGTGCACCCCAGGACCGGCACGCCGGTGAACTCCAACATACTCATCGCCGCCGCGGCATGTTGCATCGGGTTCTTCTCCAGCCTCGACGTGCTCTCCAGCCTGCTCTCCATCAGCACGCTCTTCATCTTCATGATGATGGCTACCGCGCTCCTCGTCCGGCGGTACTACGTGAGGGGCGTGACGACGCGGACGCACGCGCTGCGGTTCCTGGTGTTCCTGCTGGTGATCATTGCCTCGTCGGCGGGCATCGCGGCGTACTGGGGCACGACGCCCGACCAGTGGCATGGCTACGTCGTGCTGGTGCCGGCGTGGGTGCTGGGGACGCTCGGCATCCAGCTGATGGTGCCGACGGCGCGCGCGCCCAAGGTGTGGGGGGTACCGCTCGTTCCGTGGCTGCCCTCGCTCTCCATCGCCACGAACCTGTTCCTCATGGGGTCGCTCGGCTCTCAGGCCTTCATCCGCTTCGGCGTCTGCACCGCCATCATGCTGATCTACTACGTTCTCGTCGGGCTGCACGCCACGTACGACGTCGCCCACGATCTGTGCAGCGAAGACGAGCTAAAAGACTACAGCGACACCGATGATGCTGCTGCCGGTGAGAAGGCGGCGGCGAAAACGGCCGACGTCGAGAAGGCTAGCGCGGGAGACGGTGGCCGCTGAAGAGGTTCGGAGTCGGCCTCGGTCCGTCACAATCTGGGTAGTAGTCACTGGTCACTGCTTGACTATACGCTGTAAAACTTGTAATTCGTACCACAAAATGAAGAATGGGAGAAGAATCTTTATCTTCACACGAGTGTAATCTACACATTCAGTCTTGATCTCTGTTTTGTAACGTACATGTGTGCGTGCTAGTAATCAGCCGTCAATACTTTGACAAAACTTACTTTTTTTCCGATAAGGGGTGCTTTATTACTTAAAAGGTTTAAGCATTACACCGGCCTCTGCATATCTATGATGCACACAGCCGCAACAAGTCCAAGCAAAACAAGAAAGAAAGAAAAGGCGTAATACAAATAATCTTGAAGAAACTGTATGACGCCTAAGTAGATGGGTGTCCAATCCGCAGATCACGCTGCCATCCATGTTGGATAAAAATGTCCTTCGCCGTATCCTCCAAGCGTATACAGACCTCCGTAAACAGGTCGCGAAACTCCACACGATGTAGAGATGACCATAAACGGAGAATATCCGTGCACCTGTAGATTACCTGCAAAAGAGATGAATTTTTATCATTAAAAACCTTGCCATTTCTACATAGCCAAAGCGACCAAATAATGGCTATCGCTCCCACCCTAATTAGAATCCTAAACATGTGATCCACTCCATGTAGCCAATTGCCAAATATATTGGCGACGCTACGCGAAGGATACAAGCCAGAAGCTATTTGGATGACTGACCATATAGATCGAGCAAATTTGCATTTGAAGAACAAGTGTCTAATTGTCTCATCCTGATGATAAAAAACACATCTCGTACTTCCTTGCCAATTCCACTTAACAAAGTTATCTTTTGTAAGAATGACTCCTCGACGAAGATACCATGCAAATATTTTATTCTTGAGTGGTATCTTCATCTTCCAGATCTTCTTGTTACTATCGACCGGCACAATCGGATGGACTAATGCTTTATACATGGAATCCACAGAGAATTTACCACTCTCATGTAAGTTCCAACGAAACTCATCAGCACCCTGTGACAATTGTACCGTTGTCAAACGCTGTAATAAAGCGTTCCACGATGCAAGTCTTGGGCCGATTAAATCTCTCCGGAATGTCACGTTTGGTGGGAAAGATTCCAACACTGTGGCAATAGTATCGCCCTTGTGATGCACGATGTTATATAAAGCTGGATATTGTTCCCGAAGAGTAGCATTTCCCAGCCACTTGTCCTCCCAGAAACGAATTTCCGAGCCATCCTTAATAGAAAATGATCCAAAACGGAAGAAATGTTTCTTCGTAGCCATTAGACCAGCCCAAAAGTGTGAGTCCCCGTCTTCCAGCTAACTTGGGATAACGCATGTGAGCCTACATATTTTCTTTTCAGGAGGGTTTGCCGTACACCGTTTTCGGTAAGTAACTTAAAAAGCCATTTACCTAGGAGGGCAGTATTTTTGACCTCAAGGTCCGGAATACCTAGCCCACCCATATCTTTGGGACGACAAACCACACTCCATTTAGCCAGCCGATATTTCTTCTTCTCACTATCTCCTTGTCAAAAGAATCTTGATCGGAAATAATCCAACTGTTGTAAGACCCCTTTGGGCAACAGGAAGAATGATATCATATACAGTACCATATTACTGAGTACCGAATTTATGAGTACCAATCTACCGCCCAGAGATAGCAATTTTCCTTTCCAACTACTTAAACGTTTTTGCAGTCTCTCCTCGACATGTTTCCATTCAACATTTGTAAGTCTTCGATAATGTATCGGAATACCTAGATAGCTAATTGGAAACTGACCCTGTCCACAGCCGAATAGTTCAGCATATTGTTGGACATCGTCCTGAGCCTCGCCAAAACAATACAATTCACTCTTGTGGAAGTTTATCTTAAGACCCGAGAGTTGCTCGAAGGCTGATAAGATTAATTTCAGATTTCTTGCTTTTTCGATGTCATGGTCCATAAATAGTATTGTATCATTGGCATATTGAAGGATAGAAAGTTCATCATCAACTAGATGAGGAACTACCCCGTCAATTAGACCCTCAACTTCTGCGCGCTCAATCATGACAGCTAACATATCGGCCACTATGTTAAATAGTATGGGCGATATTGGGTCGCCTTGTCTAAATCCTTTTTTCGTTTGGAAGTATCTGCCAACGTCATCGTTGACTTTGATGGCCACACTACCTCTAGAAACAAAACTTTGGATCATAGCTCACCACTCTGCACAAAATCCTTTCATTCTGAGAGTCCGCTGGAGAAAAGACCACTTGACTTTGTCATAAGCTTTTTCGAAGTCAATTTTTAAAATAACTCCATTCAAACTTTTCCTATGTAGTTCGTGAACTGTTTCATGCAAGATTACAACTCCATCTAGGATGTTTATTCCTTGCATAAAAGCAGTCTGTGAAGGACGAACCACATGATCAGCTACGGAATTCAGCCTAAGTGTTGCGGTTTTCGTGAATATGTTAAAACTAACGTTAAGGAGACAAATAGGTCTATATTGTTGTATCCTTTCTGCCTCATTAACCTTAGGTAGTAAAATTATCTCACCGAAATTTAGGCGGAACAGATCTAATTGTCCGGCATGGAAAAAGTTAAATAGTTCTAACAGGTCCAAATGACCTCCCAAAAGTATTGATAGAACTTGGCTGGGAAGCCATCCGGCCCCGGGGCCTTGTTATTTTCCATTTGGAAAACCTCCTTCTTTATTTCCTCCTCGGTATATGGAGCTATAAGAAAATGGTTTTCCTCGTCAGAAACCTGGGGTATATCCTCTGTTCGTGACTCATCCAGAGAAAATTACCTTCTTCTGGTACCCCAAACAAATCTTTGTAGTAGTTAGTAATGTACGATTTGAGTTGTTCATGGCCCTCGATCGTACCCTCATCCTGTACAAGAGAATGAATAAGTTTCTTCTGATGTCTGCCATTAGCGACACCCTGGAAGTATCTTGTGTTCGAATCTCCTTCTAGGATAAATTGAGCTTTTGATCGTTGGTACCATTTGAGCTCCTCTTCGCGCAATATCTTTGCAATCTGTGCATTTGATTGCCTTTTTAGCTCAACTTCTTGCATGGATAACGGCCACACCTCTGCAAAGGCCTCTAATTCAACGATGATAGATGACAATCGAAGCTTTTCCTTTTTCAGAATCCCAGACGTATGTCTAGCCCATCCTCCGAGGAATCTGCGTAGTGCACGCATTTTATTATTCCATCTTTGGATTGGAGTCCGACCCGATACAGATCTTTCCCACACCTTTTTCACCATATCATGGAAGCCATCCCGATGTAACCATCCAAGTTCAAACTTGAATTGGTGTTTACACCTAGGCGAACCAGTGGTTATAAGTATGGAGGCATGGTCCGACAAAGCCTCAATACGTTCTAGTGCGCGCATTGTTACCATAGGGAACTTCGATTCCCATTCGGTATCCATAAGCACGCGATCTAGTTTCTCGTATGTCGGCTCTGGAAGACTGTTCGCCCAAGTGAACTGCTTTCCTATCATGGAAACCTCTCTTAAATCGAGACTGTCAATGACAGCGTTGAATAAGAAAAACTTAATTTGCTAAGATTTCCTCTTGACAAAACTTACTATTTGTGCAACAAAATAATTATTTTCTAAACCGTAAAAAAGCGTGCAATATATTACAAGGAGAATGGGTTTTGACAATATCAAAATAAACTTTCGCTCAGCTTCATAAATAATTTCATACAACGAGATGCAAAGCAACGGCATAGAAAGTATGTTGGGGCATCAGTATAAACAAGCCAAAATAAAACATAAAAGAAAGGCATAAAAGGACCACCAAGTGGCCACGACATCAGGGAGGTCGTCGGCAAAGAGAGACGATGAGCAGTACCATGTAGCGCATTCAACATCTAACCCAGTTGACTGTGGTCCCACTGCCTAGCCAGCGGGTGCCATTACTGCAAAAACGCAAGAAATTTGAAGAATGAGTGAGAGACCCGCTGGAGTAAGACCCATTTGATCACCACCTTATTACGCGTCGTTCAAAACGTTCAAACTAACGTTGCAAAACGTAGCCACACTACATAATCTGCTCTATTCAGTGACAAAAACTCGGGTGACAAAACAGGAAACGACGCATAAAATGCTTTTTTGTGATGGTCCATCGTCACCATGTGTTTTCCTTCCGCGGCAGTGACCTCCCCAACTTTGACGACGTTTTGACCTTATTTTCGGCGACGTATTTGACCGTCATTAGGCATGTGCATATTTTGCGACGATTTGTAGTGACAGAGAAAATGTTTGGTGTCACAGAAAATGTTCGGCGAGTTAGAAAAATGATTAAAAAATGACGTCTTAGTGTTCACAATGTAGTACCTTATAAATTGTGCCATAGCAGAGTTTATATCACATTAGAATTAAATTTTCAAGGTTTAGGGTTCAGATGCTCATAAGTAGCATTTATGTGAAGCCGATTTATGTACGCCTCCTCTCCACTCATACTGTCCTACACCCAATCCACTCATGGTGAGTTAATTGCACAGAAGTATCATAATTGGGGCAGAACGTGCAGATTTGTACCAAGATAACTAATTTTTTCATGTCAGTACCAACTTTGTGCCAGGCTGTTACAAAAAGATCTAAACCGCGTATAAATACGCATTGACGGTGTATCTGACTGACGGGCCCGTCTGTCAGGTGCCGACGTGGCAGTTTTTTTTGCAGAAACCCCCCTTGCTTTATATTTAATCATACAAAAACCGACCGCTGGCAGGAATAGAACCCGCGACCTCCCATAAGAGCATCACCAATGTGTAGAGGCAGACTTGCCTCTAAGGTGGGCCTTACACCCCAATCTATAAGCATGCACAAAAACCTCGCAGTGTGTAGCACCCCTCGTTGCCTCTAAAGATGAGTCCTATTATGAAATAAACAATTCCAATATCCCAGCTGATCCCAACCTTTCCATGCAATTGTCAGGGAGCATCTTTTACAACCATACACTGGCATGTAGGTCCGCTTGTATTTTCTGGTCGCTGGAGGCTGCCTCCAAGCATAGCGACGGCGCTAGCGAATTTTCGCTTAGAGGCAGCGTATGCAGTGTATAGCGCCAGCACCAGAGAACATAGAGGCAGCGATAGAGGCGGCTAAATACTACACTATGGATGCCCTAAGGAGCGCCGCGTCGTAGCCACCACGCCACAGAGGCGCCCGCGTTAGAGAACGGGCGCGATATCTGTTATATTAACATACGCATGCTGGGCCGGCTGGTTGGGCCTAACGAGGCTTTTTTTTCACGGAAATAAATACGGAAATTATATGTTGCGTGGCTGCAGGAATCGATACAAATATTGTGTATCCTCCTTATATTATTCAAATACGCAAAAAAAGGTATTTTCTATCGAGTTACTCGTATATTGATTGTATTCTTTTAAACGCACAGTTACTTAAAAAGTTGATCACATGTATTAAAAAATTTGTGTAAACATAATAAATTTTACAAATACATTAAAACTGTTCAACTTTTACTAAAAACAATCGAGGTGTTTCTTCAAATATAAAAATATTTTACACAATAATATGTAAAATGTTCATCATATCTTTAGAACATTACGTATTATTGTAGATACCACTGTGTAATAAGCTATAAAAAATATTCATTCATCATATCTACATTTTGCTGAACATTTTTTGAAATACACATTGTCAAAAAAAAAAAACACCTCGATTGTTTCTCATAAATTACAAAAAGTTTGCCGTGCATTATGTAAAATCTTCATCATATCTTAAGAGAATTGTTCAACATATGTTACAAAAATTATAAATTTTCATTTGAAATATATTCATCATAACTTACCAAAATATTATTATATTAAAAATATATTCATCGTTTTTAAAAAGAACCTTTTTTGAGTGAGAGTTTGTAAAAAGAACCTGGGCAATGAACGGGCCACAGTAAACGCGAAACGAAAAAAAAAGTAGGCCTCGCTTGGCCCAACCAGCCGGCCCAGCATAGCTACGCTGGTATAACAGACATGCCGCCCGACTTTGGCGTGGTGGCTCGGGCTCCACTCCTGCCTACGGGTGGTCGCGGGTTCGAAACCTGCCCGTCACCGATTTTCGTTTCTTTTATTTATTTGTCTAATCGGACGGAAACTTTCAAATGGGTCCGATTATTGAAAAATTACAAAAGGAAAAAAAGTCGCTCACAGGAGCTCTTTTCCTGCAAAAATAAAGGGCATTTATATAATTAAGTATAAAGCAAGGGGGTTTTCTGCAAAAAAACTTGCCACGTCGGCACCTGACAGGCGGGCCCGTCAGTTAGATACACCGTCAATACGTATTTATACGCGGTTTAGATCTTTTTGTAACGCCCTGACACAAAGTTGATACTGACATGAAAAAATTAGCAATCTTGGTACCAATCTGCACGTTCTGTCCCAATTGTGATACTTCCGTGCAATTAACTCACTCATGGTTGTCTAAAAAAATCCTAATCTGCGTGATGTAAATAAGCTACATGACAATGGCACGCGTATAAGTATGGCGAACCTTTTTTCTGTCTACAAGCTTCGGTCAGATAAGTTGGCTGCAGCACCAGGAAAAGGTTGAGAGGTTACCGGTTTGAATGCCCACTCCTTTTTTAGGGGTAACTAAAGATTTTATTCAGCGTTCACAACGTACGGAATACATACAATATCAGGAACATTTCCTAGCCACACATGGTTTGAATGCCCACTCTAGCAAGCATTTTTGCATCCCGGTACTTTTATACTGGGCCGGCTTCATTGACGGGTGATTTTCTACCAGGTCGTCTTCATCGACGGATGGTTTTTTACTGGGTCTGCTTCATTGCCATGTGACACCTGGACCTGTCTGCAGACAATTCTTTAGACGCCAACCGTTCTTCATCTGGACCGTGGTTGATTAGTACCACCTCGTGTATTTTAATGCACGTAACATAGGATCAGATGCAGATGCGAGACGAAATCAAGAATATCACATCGGTAGGTATAGATTTCATAGCTATATATGATTTTTGATCTATTGATTCTTCTTTCGCCAATTAGATGATTAGATCTTTAGAGATATTGGTGCATAGTAGTGGGTTGAATCTTGCGATGATTCTGTCGAGTGACAAAATGGGTAAGGGAACGTATTGTGTTGTTGTCACTAAGGCGGATTTGATCATATTAATTGATCTCTTCCTATCTACATTACGTCATCATACTTATTGGTTACTCTGTTTATTATAAACTTAATACTTTGAGATGCATGATGCAGTCTTGGGGTTGAGTAATAGTAGTAAGCGTCAGTAAGTTTGATGGTCTATTTGTCATGGACGTAATGTCTATATTTGATTATGATAAGAATGATTATCATAATTATTTGATATTCTGTCAACAGTTATTTGTCTACCCGTCGTTGCTATGTTTTCGAGAGAGATGCCACTAGTGAACCTATGGCCCCCGGATCTATCTTCTCATTAATACAAATTTCCTACAATTGCAATCCTATATAAGTTTATTTTATTCTGTTATTTATTATTTTGCAAACAATTAACCTATCACTATCAGTTTTAATCTTGCAACTAGCGTTAACAAGAGGATTGACAACCCTCTTGCCTTTTGTTGGGTGCAAGCATCTTTTGTAGTTGTGCGCATGTGCTGCTAACGTTGTTAGTATAGTGCCTCCTGCTGGTTCGATTAAATCTTGGTTCTTAACTGAGGGGAATACTTTTTGCCATTGTGCTACATCATCCTTTCTCTTCGGAGAAATCCAACAACTCCTGCGGGAGTAGTAGCATTCTAGTTCGCTAGAGTGGGAGGAAGCATGTGCTTTTGCGGCTAGGAAATGTGTGGGGTGGTGCTCAGTACCGATGATTTTAGAGGGACATAGTCCGTCCATCATCAAGTAGCTGGAAGGCAGGCAATAGGATAGAGCAAGCAATGTCCGTCTGCTTAAGCTGGTAAAGGAGAAAGCAACTTTTTTCCTTATCGATAGGTGTAGTTTTGCGAACATTGAATGTAATAGAGTTGCTCATTGCTTACCTTCGGCTCGATTTATAGCATGTTATTTCTAAGCTTATTTTTAAGGATCATAAATAGTTGATCTATATTAATAAAGTCTCGGGTTTCGATAAAAAAACAATTTTAGGGCGCCACGCTTGCGACCAACATTTGCGATAACGGGGTGAGAGGTAGATAAGGTGATTGATGCATACAACGACATATGCAAAGCTAGAAGTGTTGGAAATATGCCCTAGAGGCAATAATAATTTAGTTATTATCATATTTCCTTGTTCATGATAATCGTTTATTATCCATGCTATAATTGTATTGATTGGAAACTCAAATACATGTGTGGGTACATAGACAACACGGTGTCCCTAGTATGCCTCTAATAGACTAGCTCGTTGATCAAATATGGTCAAGGTTTCCTAGCCATAGACATGATATGTCATTTGATAACGGGATCACATCATTAGGAGAATGATGTGATGGACAAGACCCAAACTATGAACATAGCATATGATCGTGTCAGTTTATTGCTATTGTTTTCTGCATGTCAAGTATCTGTTCCTATGACCATGAGATCATGCAACTCACTGACACCGGAGGAATACCTTGTGTGTATCAAACGTCGCAACGTAACTGGGTGACTATAAAGATGCTCTACAGGTATCTCCGAGGGTGTCTGTTGAGTTGGCATGGATCAAGACTGGGATTTGTTATTCCGTGTGACGGAGAGGTATCTCAGGGCCCACTCGGTAATACAACATCACAACAAGCCTTGCAAGCAATGTGACTAAAGTGTTAGCCACGGGATCTTGTATTACGGAACGAGTAAAGAGACTTGCCGGTAATGAGATTGAACTAGGTATAGAGATACCGACGATCGAATCTCGGGCAAGTAACATACCGAAGAACAAAGGGAACAGCATACGGGATTAACTGAATCCTTGACATAGAGGTTCAACCGATAAAGATCTTCATAGAATATGTAGGAACTAATATGGGCATCCAGGTCCCGCTATTGGTTATTGACCGTAGGGGTGTCTCGGTCATGTCTACATAGTTCTCGAACCCGCAGGGTCTGCACACTTAAGGTTCGGTGACGTTTCGGTATAGTAGAGTTATGTATGGTGGTGACCGAAGGTTGTTCGGAGTCCCGGATGAGATCCTGGATGTCACGAGGAGCTCCGGAATGGTCCGGAGGTAAAGATTGATATATAGGAAGTCCCTTTTTGATCACCGGAAAAGTTTCGGGTATTTCGGTAGTGTACCGGGAGTGCCGGGAGGGGTACCGGGGACCGTCGGGAGGGGTGTCTCGACCCAAAGGGCCTCATGGGCTGTGGGAGGAGTCAAGCCAGCCCTTAGTGGGCTGGCCGAGCCCCCCACTAAGGCCCATGCGGCTAGGGGTGGGAAAAACCCAAAGGGGGAAAGGTGGAAAGGGTTTCCAAGTGGAGAGGAGGAATCCTACTCCTAATAGGATTGGAGTAGGACTCCTCCACCTCCAATTTCAGCCAGCCCTTGAGGGTTTGAGGCTGCCTCCTCCCCTCCCTCCCTCCTATATATACTAGAGGATTTAGAGGGGAGAGCTAATCCTAATAGCCACGTGCTCCCTCTACTTCATCTAGATCATTTTCTCCTCTAGTCTAGTTCGGCGGTGCTTAGGCGAAGCCCTGCCGGAATAGTTCCACCACCATTGCCGCCACGCCGTCACGCTGGCGGAGAACTCATCTACCTCTCCACTCCCTCTTGCTGGATCAAGAAGGCGAAGATCGTCATCGAGCTGTACGTGTGCTGAACGCGGAGGTGCCGTCCGTTCGGCGCTAGATCGGAAGGACCGTGATCAGGATCGCAAGACGGTTCGTGATTTGATCGCGGAACGGATCGTGATGGGATCGCGGGACGGATCATGATTGGATCGCGAGACGGATCGTGATTGGATCGCGGGACGCTCGGCGATTTGGATCGCGAAGACGTTCGACTACATCAACCGCGTTTCTTAACGCTTCCCACTTAGCGATCTACAAGGGTATGTAGATCCACTCTCCCTCTCGTAGATGCTCATCACCATGGATAGATCTTGCGTGTGCGTAGGAAATTTTTTGTTTCCCATGCAATGTTCCCCAACAGTGGTATCAGAGCTAGGTCTATGTGTAGATGAGATCACGAGTAGAACACAAAGGAGTTTGTGGGCGTTGATATTCAGATTGCTTCCTCCCTTGGTCTTTTCTTGGTTCGGCGGTATTGTGGGATGAAGCGGCCCGGACCAACATTACTCATACGCTTACGAGAGACCGGTTCCATCACTTGACATGTAACTTCGTTGCATAAAGATGGCTGGCGGGTGTCTGTTTCTCCCACTTTAGTCGGATCGGATTTAACAAAGGCGGTCCTTGAGAAGGTTGAATAGCAATTTTTGTATCACCGTTGTGGTTTTTGCGTAGGTAATAATTGTTCTTGCTAGATACCCGTAGCAGCCACGTAAAACTTGCAACAACAATTAGAGGACGTCTAACTTGTTTTTGGAGGGTATGTTGTGATGTGATATGGCCAATTACATGATGAGATATATGTGATGTATGAGATGATCATGTATTGTATAGAATATCACGACTTGCATGTCGATGAGTACGGCAACCGGCAGGAGCCATAGGGTTGTCTTTAATTATTTTCGCCATTTTTGCTTTACTTTATCGCTATGAGTTAGCAATAGTCGTGGAAGCAACAGTCGGCACGACAACCTCATGGCGACACATTGATGGAGATCAAGATGATGGAGATCATGGTGTTATGCCGGTGACTATGGAGATCATGCCGGTGCTTTGAAGATGGAGATCAAAAGCACAAGTTCATGGCCATATCATGTCACTTATGATTTGCATGTGATGTTAATCCTTTTATGCATCTTATTTTTCTTAGGACGACGGTAGCATTATAAGGTGATCCCTCACTTAAATTTCAAGATAAATTGTGTTCTCCCCGAGTGTGCACCATTGCGAAAGTTCGTCGTTTCGAGACACCACGTGATGATCGGGTGTGATAGACTCTACGTTCGCATACAACGGGTGCAAGCCAGTGTTGCACGTGCGGAACACTCGGGTTAAACTTGACGAGCCTAGCATGTACAGACATGGCCTCGGAACACAAGAGACCGAAAGGTCAAACATGAGTCATATAGTAGATATGATCAACATGAAGATGTTCACCATTGAAACCACCTCAACTCACGTGATGATCGGACTTGAGTTGGTGAATTTGGATCATGTGACACTCGAATGACCGGAGGGATGTCAATTTGAGTGGGAGTTTTTTAGTAATATGATTAACTAAACTCATTATCATGAACATAGTCAAAATGTCTTTGCAAATTTTGTTGTAGATTACTAGCTCGCGCTGTAGCTCCCTTGAATTTTTATATGTTCCTAGAGAAATAGAGTTGAAAGATGATGGTAGCAATAATGCGGACTGGGTCCGTGATCTGAGGATTGTCCTCATTGCTGCACAGAAGGCTTATGTCCTTAATGCACCGCTCGGTGCGTGATACGTCTCCATCGTATCTACTTTTCCAAACTCTTTTGCCCTTGTTTTCGACTCTAATTTGCATGATTTGAATGGAACTACCCCGGACTGACGTTGTTTTCAGCAGAATTGCCTTGGTGTTATTTTTGTGCAGAAATAAAAGTTCTCGGAATGACCTGAAAATTTACGGAGAATATTTTTGGAATTAATAAAAAATACTGGCGAAAGAATCAACCGAAGGGGGCCCACCACCTAGCCACAAGTCAGGGGGGCGCCCCCCTAGGGCGCGCCCTGCAGGCTCGTGGGCCCCCTGAAGCTCCTCCGACCTTGATTCCAACTCTATATATTCCTATTCGGGGAGAAAAAATCAGAGAGAAGAGTTCATTGCGTTTTACGATACGGAGCCGCCGCCACCTCCTGTTCTTCCTCGGGAGGGCAGATCTGGAGTCTGATTTGGGCTCCGGAGAGGGGAAATCGATGCCGTCGTCATCACCAACCATCCTTCATCACCAATTTCATGATGCTCTCCACCGTTCGTGAGTAATTCCATCGTAGGCTTGCTGGACGGTGATGGGTTGGATGAGATTTACCATGTAATCGAGTTAGTTTTGTTAGGGTTTGATCCCTAGTATCCACTATGTTCTGAGATTGATGTTGCTATGACTTTGCTATGCTTAATGCTTGTCACTAGGGCCCGAGTGTCATGATTTCAGATCTGAACCTATTATGTTTTCATGAATATATATGTGTTCTTGATCCTACCTTGCAAGTTGTAGACACCTATTACGAGTTATGATCCGCATCCCCCAGGGTGACAATAACTGGGATTCTTTCCGGTGATTACCGTAGTTTGAGGAGTTCATGTATTCACTAAGTGCTAATGCTTTGGTCCGGTTCTCTATTAAAAGGAGGCCTTAATATCCCTTAGTTTCCATTAGGACCCCGCTGCCATGGGAGGGTAGGACAAAAGATGTCATGCAAGTTCTTTTCCATAAGCACGTATGACTATATATGGAATACATGCCTACATTACATTGATGAATTGGAGCTAGTTCTGTGTCACCCTATGTTGTAACCATTGCATGATGAATGCCATCCGACATAATTATCCATCACTGATCCATTGCCTACGAGCTTTTCATATATTGATCTTTGCTAAGTTACTTTTCCGTTGCTACTGTTACAATCACTACAACACTGCTACTGTCGCTTTGCCATTGTTACCGTTACTTCCATACTGCTTTGCTACTGAATACTTTGCTAAGTTACTTTTCCGTTGCTACTGTTACAATCACTACAACACTACTACTGTCGCTTTGCCATTGTTACCGTTACTTCCATACTGCTTTGCTACTGAATACTTTGCTGCAGATATTAAGTCTTTCAGGTGTGGTTGAATTGACAACTCAGCTGCTAATACTCGAGAATATTCTTTGGCTCCCCTTGTGTCGAATCAATAAATTTGGGTCGAATACTCTACCCTCGAAAACTGTTGCGATCCCCTATCCTTGTGGGTTATCAAGACCTTTTTCTGGCGCCGTTGCCGGGGAGCATAGCTCTATTCTCTGAGTCACTTGGAATTTATATCTGTTGATCACTATGAAGAATCTGAAAGATGCTAAAACCAAGATCTACCCCTCAACTACGAGGACAGGTAAGGAACTGCCATCTAGCTCTGCACTTGATTCACCTTCTGTTATGAATAAATTTGCGACACCACCACCTGCTATTGAATCTGATATGTCGCAAGTAATTGATGATGCCACTTCTGCTATGCATGATGCTTATGATGATACTTTGTTTGATACTACTGTGCCACTGGGTGAATTTCTTGATGAACAAATTGCTAGAGTCAATGCTGCAACTGATGATATTTCTGAAACTGATGAAATTATTGAAACTGAACACCATGAGACACCTGCTAGACCTAGCTCTCCTAGATATGAATTGCCTAATATACCTAAGGGTTATGTTATGGAAGGAGAGGTAGCTAGGGACTTTCTTGCTTGTAAAGATAGAGATGATCTTAAGAAATTACTATGCAAGTGGAAAGAAAAATCTTTGAATTCTAGAATGCAATATGATCCCAAGTTTGCTACTTCACCTATCTTTGTTACTGATAAGGATTATGAATTCTCTGTCGATCCTGAGTTAATTACTTTGGTAGAATCTGATCCTTTCCATGGTTATGAATCTGAAACTGTTGTGGCACATCTTACTAAATCGAATGATATAGCCACCCTATTCACTCATGAGGAAAAAATTCGTTATTACTATATTCTTAAGTTGTTTCCTTTCTCATTAAAGGGTGATGCTAAGATATGGTTTAATTCTCTTGCTCCTGGTTGTGTGCGTAGTCCCCAGGATATGATATATTACTTCTCTGAAAAATACTTTCCTGCCCATAAGAAACAAGCTGCCTTGCAGGAAATATTTAACTTTGTGCAAATTGAAGAAGAGAGTCTCCCACAAGCTTTGGGGAGGCTTCTCCAGTTACTTAATGCTTTGCCTGATCACCCTCTCAAGAAAAATGAAATACTTGATATCTTTTATAATGGACTAACCGATGCTTCTAGGGACCACCTTGTAGTTGTGCTGGATGTGTTTTCAGGGAACGAACTGTTGAACAAGCTGAACTACTATTGAATAATATATTGAGCAATGATAATGATTGGACTATTCCTGAACCACCCCCAAAGCCGACTCCAAAGAAAAGAGGTATTCTATTTCTCAGTCCTGAAGATATGCAAGAGGCAAAGAAATCTATGAAAGAAAAAGGTATTAAAGCCGAAGATGTTAAGAATCTACCACCTATTGAAGAAATACATGGTCTTGATAACCCGACACAGGTAGTAGAGGTAAATTCCCTCCGTAGATTTGATGAAGGTGATATTCCTTATAATAAGTCTGCTAGCCAATGCTTGGATGAATTTGATAATTTTATTGTTAAGCAAGAAAATTTCAATGCTTATGTTAGTAGACAACTGAAACATAATGCTTACATGCTTGATCGCTTAGGTGATTATATGAGTAGAACTGTTAATGATCTTAAGCTTATTAGTAAACATGCTTCCATGGTAACTACTCAAGTAGAACAAGTACTTAAGGCACAGAATGATTTGCTTAATGAGATGATTGGTAAGAACAATGATCATTCTGTTAGAGTTGTGACTAGAGGTGGTAGAATGACTCAGGAACCTTTGTATCCTGAGGGCCATCCTAAGAGAATTGAGCAAGATTCTCAGAGAGTTAATACTGATGCACCTGGTCATTCTAATAAAAGGAAAAAGAATGACAATAGGACTTTGCATGCTGCTAGTGAACCTGTTATAGATTCTCATGAAAACCCAAATGATATTTCTATTTCTGATGCTGAGACACAATCTGGTAATGAACATGAGCCTAGTGATAATATTAATGATGATGTTCATGTTGATGCTCAACCTAGTAATGATAATGATGTGGAGATTGAACCTGCTGTTGATCTTGATAACCCACAACCTAAGAACAAAAGATATGATAAAAGAGACTTTGTTGCTAGGAAGCATGGTAGAGAAAGAGAACCATGGGTTCAGAAACCCATGCCCTTTCCTCCTAAACCATCCAAGAAGAAGGATGATGAGGATTTTGAGTGCTTTGTTGAAATGCTTAGACCTGTCTTTTTGCGTATGCGCTTGACTGATATTCTGAAAATGTCTCCTTATGCTAAGTATATGAAAGATATTGTGACAAATAAAAGAAAGATACCGGAAGCTGAGATTTCCACCATGCTTGCTAATTATACTTTTAAAGGTGGAATACCAAAGAAACTAGGAGAACCCGGAGTACCTACTATACCATGCTCTATTAAAGGAAATTATGTTAAAACTGCTTTATGTGACCTTGGAGCTGGTGTTAGTGTTATGCCTTTCTCTTTGTATCGTAGACTTGATTTGAATAAGTTGACACCTACTGAAATCTCTTTGCAAATGGCTGATAAATCAACTGCTTTACCTATCGGTGTTTGTGAGGATGTGCCTGTCGTAGTTGCAAACGTTACTATTTTAACGGACTTTGTTATTCTTGATATTCCCGAGGACGACAGTATGTCGATCATCCTTGGTAGACCCTTTTTGAACACTACATCGGCTGTTATTGATTGCAACAAGGGCAATGTCACTTTTCATGTCAATGGTAATGAGCATACGGTACACTTCCCGAAGAAACAACCTCAAGTTCATAGTATCAACTCCATTGAAAAAATTTCAACGATTATTATTGGAGACTTTGAATTCCCTCTCCCTACTGTCAAAAAGAAATATGATATACTTATTGTCGGGGACATGCATATCCCCATTGAGGTAACCTAGTGTCATTCGAAAATTCTCCGGTTCCGTGTCATTCGAAAAAAGTTTGTCAATAAGACTTGATCAACCTTATTGATGGATTCTTTTTGACGAGCATGAGATGGATGAATTTAGAAAGCACAACCTTCTGCACCCAACTTTTATTTTCTGTTCTTTACTTTCAATTTAGTAAAAATGCTAATATTTTTCTGTTTTCTGATTTATCCGTGCAATAGAAAAATGACCTAAAAATAAAAGTTCTCAGAATTCCCTGAAAATTTAGTATGATTTTTTCTAGAATATTTAAGAATTTTTGGCACTGAGAACACATCAGGGGGCTGCACCAGTGGTCCACAAGCCTGCAGGGCGCGCCCACCCCCTTGGACGCAGCCCCCTGGCTTGTGGGTCCCACGTGGAGCCCCCTCACTTATTCCAGCACCCATCCACTTCGTCTTCCTCCAGAAAAAAATCCCACCATTGCTCAAACCCGTGTTCTAGCTCATCTTGCTGCCATTTTCGATCTCCTTGCTCAAAGCTCCATTTGCAAAACTGTTTTAGGGATTGTTCATCGGTATGTGACTCCTCCAATGGTCTAATTAGTTTTTGTTCTAGTGCTTTAAATATTGCAAATTTTTGCTGCTGCGGTGACCTTGTTCTTGAGCTTGCATGTCAAATTTGTATGGTCCCAAGTAGTTTTGATGCATGATATAGCCTCTAGGCACTTGTGGGAGTAGTTGCTATAAGTTTTGTTGAGCTTTGTTCACTTTTATTTGGAGTCACTAAAAATTTTAGAATTATTTTTCAGAGAAAGAAATGATGAGGAGATTGTTAAGAGGCTCTTCAAGCCGGGGTTCTAAGGAAAATGAAAATGAGAAGCCCAGATACAATATTCCTCGCACCGCGGAGGTTCGACCATGTGAATGGCCAAGTGAAGCATTCTTGAGGGCGGTCGGAATTTATGAAGATTTCTGTTATCTGGCAGAAAATGCGGGCATCACCGACTTCCTCAACGATAAGTGTGACCAGTACCTCCTACTTACTAATATTTTCATGCAAAATTTTCACTTTTATCCTAGGAAGAATCTTCCCATGGTAGAATTTTACTTATATGATGTGCCTAAGGAAATGTCACTTTACGATTTTTGCAATGTTTGCAAAATACCTTATGAGGGCAGCATCAGTGAACCACGTCCTAGAGACATGGAGGACTTTATTACCGCAATCACTGTGGGGGAAGAGAGAGGGGTGTCAAAGGCAAGAGCAGCTAATGTACATTTTCCTATTCTACGCTATTATTCATTATTTGCGGAGAGATGTTTAGTTGGTCGTGGGGAGAGTGGAAGCCTTAGTGCTCCCGACCTCGCCATTTTGCACCACGCTCTACTTGCTGATAGAACTTTCAGTTTGGGCGCTATGGTGGCCCAACGGTTGAACTTAAACCGTTTGAAGGGCCCCATATTCGGAGGTATCTATGTGTCTCGTCTTGCCAAACACTTTAAGATACCCATTAGGCTTGACGAGGAGGAGGAAATGCTGCTACATACAAGATATTTAGACTATGATAGTATGGTAGCACATGATTTTATTAGGAAAGATAATGATAAGAGGCTGCTTTACAACTTAGTATTTAGTCAGGGTACTTGTGAGATTATTGCTTTGCCTGCTTCTTCTTTGTTCGATATCCGTTCAGGCAGGTACACTGTTATGCCCGAGGACATTTACAGATATTGGGGCCTGTCGCAACCCCCAGCACCTGAGCCTGCACCAGCCCTTGATCCGTATCAGGCTCCAGTTTTTCAGTGGGAGCCATAGGAGCTCGCCAACCAGTGGAACCCTCAGTATCCTCCGGAGTATCCAGGAGAGGGTTATTTCCAGCTGTGGCCCTAGACCAACTTAGGCCAAAAGCCTAAGCTTGGGGGAGTACGTATTCCTCACCGACATTACATTCATGTTCACACACTCATTCCAGTTGTCGGTGTTCATACTTTTTCATTGTACCATCCATGGTAGTTTATTTCTTCTTTTTGCTTTCTTCTTGTGTGTTTAGTTAACCTTGAGAAAATCCAAAAAAATTAGTTCTAGCTTTACCTTCTAGTTTGTTTAGTTGTAGTATTAAAAGAAAACCCAAAAAGATTTCTCGTTCTTCTTTTGCTTGTTGGGAGCTTTCCCGTGTAAATAGTTTTCCTTTCTTCTTTGGGTCGTAAAGAGAAGACCACGATGACATGTTGAGTGGCTCTCATATGCATTATTGTTTATCTATCAGAGAGCCCATATTACCTTGCCTTCTCCTTTGAGTTATTGTTTGCAGATTCCAGCTTAGTCCAATGCACGTGCACTCTTATTATTATTCACATCGTTCGGTCGTGCAAGTGAAAGGCAATAATGACGATATATGATGAAGTCACTGAGATGGAGAAAAGCTGGTATGAACTCGACCTATTTTGTTTTTGTAAATATGATTAGCTCATCGTTCTGGATTCAGCTCGTTATGGATTGAACATGTTTGCAATGACAATTAAAGATTATAGTTACTCATGCCATGCTTAATTAGCTAAGAGTGTATAATTGTTTGTCTTGAGTGCCAACATGCATTTTAAAATGGTTGTGATGTAATATGATAGAATGGTATCCTCCTCTGAATGATTCAAGTGGCTTGACTTGGCACATGTTCACGCATGTAGTTGAAACAAAACCAACATAGCCTCCACGATGTTTATGATCATGGTGATTTATATCCTACTCATGCTTGCATTCAATGTTGGTTAATCTCAAAGCATGTTTATGACTGTTGTCGCTCTCTAGTTGGTCGCTTCCCAGTCTTTTGCTAGCCTTCACTTGTA
The DNA here is from genome assembly GCA_039707655.1 of Elymus sibiricus. Classification (NCBI taxonomy): domain Eukaryota; kingdom Viridiplantae; phylum Streptophyta; class Magnoliopsida; order Poales; family Poaceae; genus Elymus; species Elymus sibiricus. Next base: position 131,687,480 of record CM077667.1, read on the forward strand.
CTAAGCGGGAATACTTCTTGTGCATCCATTTCCATAAACCCAAAGTTGTTCCATATGAGTCCACCATACCTACCTATATGCGGTATTTACCTGCCGTTCCAAGTAAATTTGCATGTGCCAAACTCTAAACCTTCAAATAATACCCTGTTTTGTATGCCCGAATCGCTCATGTAGTTACTAGGGGCTGTCAGTATCTTCCATGCTAGGTGGGTTATTCTCACGATATGTGTTGATTCACTATCATTCACGAGAAAGTGGCTGGTATTCGGGATGCCCAGTTCCATGCTCAAAAATCAAATCAAAGTATAATGAAACAAAACTCCCCCAGGATTGTTGTTTGTATGGACGGTACCCGTGGATTCGGCCCGCCGTGGAGTGTGATCGATTGGTGGAGGGGGAGTAAAAACTTTACTATTCTGTTTGGGAACCGCCTATAATGTATCTAGCATGGAAGATATCGAGATCTCTTAGTTGTTATGTTGACATTGAAAGCATACCGCTCAAAATTATTATTCATCCCTGTTTTAAAAGCTCGAGCTCTGGCACCTCTGTAAATCAATGCTTCCCTCTGCGAAGGGCCTACCTATTTTATTTACTGTTGAGTCATCCTCCTCTTATAAAAAGCACCAGTTAGAGAGCACCTCCGTCATTTGTATGCTTTGTTATTAATTGATATTGAGTATGAGTGTGACTGGATCTCTTTTGCCATGAATTACAATGTCTAGTCAGTCCTTGTTCTTCAGAGGTGCTCTGCATTTATGTTTTGCGGTCTCAGAAAGGGCTAGCGAGATACCATTATATCATATTGTATCATGATTGTTTTGATAAAATTGTTGACATCCGAGACTTATTATTATTGCTCGCTAGTTGATTATGCCATTGATATGAGTAAATGTGAGACCTAAATGTTATTGTGAATGTGGTTAGTCTATAATCTTTGCTGAAAATCTGAACATCAGTTAGACCTATTTACAACAACAAGATCAAACAGAGTTTGTAAAAGTTTTTCTTTATCACTTTCAGTTTGTCAACTGAATTGCTTGAGGACAAGCAATGGGTTAAGCTTGGGGGAGTTGATACGTCTCCATCGTATCTACTTTTCCAAACTCTTTTGCCCTTGTTTTGGACTCTAATTTGCATGATTTGAATGGAACTACCCCGGACTGACGCTGTTTTCAGCAGAATTGCCTTGGTGTTATTTTTGTGCAGAAATAAAAGTTCTCGGATTGACCTGAAAATTTACGGAGAATATTTTTGGAATTAATAAAAACTACTGGTGAAAGAATCAACCGGAGGGGGCCCACCACCTGGCCACAAGCCAGGGGGGCGCCCCCCTTAGGGCGCGCCCTGCAAGCTTGTGGCCCCCCTGAAGGTCCTCCGACCTCGATTCCAACTCTATATATTCCTATTCGGGGAGAAAAAAATCAGAGATAAGAGTTCATCGCGTTTTACGATACGGAGCCGCCGCCACCTCCTGTTCTTCCTCGGGAGGGCAGATCTGGAGTCTGATTTGGGCTCCGGAGAGGGGAAATCGATGCCGTCGTCATCACCAACCATCCTTCATCACCAATTTCATGATGCTCTCCGCCGTTCGTGAGTAATTCCATCGTAGGCTTGCTGGACGGTGATGGGTTGGATGAGATTTACCATGTAATCGAGTTAGTTTTGTTAGGGTTTGATCCCTAGTATCCACTATGTTCTGAGATTGATGCTGCTATGACTTTGCTATGCTTAATGCTTGTCACTAGGGCCCGAGTGCCATGATTTCAGATCTGAACCTATTATGTTTTCATGAATATATATGTGTTCTTGATCCTACCTTGCAATTTGTAGACACCTATTACGAGTTATGATCTGCATCCCCCAGGGTGACAATAACTGGGATTCTTTCCGGTGATTACCGTAGTTTGAGGAGTTCATGTATTCACTAAGTGCTAATGCTTTGGTCCGGTTCTCTATTAAAAGGAGGCCTTAATATCTCTTAGTTTCCATTAGGACCCCGCTGCCACGGGAGGGTAGGACAAAAGATGTCATGCAAGTTCTTTTCCATAAGCACGTATGACTATATATGGAATACATGCCTACATTACATTGATGAATTGGAGCTAGTTCTGTGTCACCCTATGTTGTAACCTTTGCATGATGAATGCCATCCGACATAATTATCCATCGCTGATCCATTGCCTATGAGCTTTTCATATATTGATCTTTGCTAAGTTACTTTTCCGTTGCTACTGTTACAATCACTACAACACTGCTACTGTCGCTTTGCCATTGTTACCGTTACTTCCATACTGCTTTGCTACTGAATACTTTGCTGCAGATATTAAGTCTTTCAGGTGTGGTTGAATTGACAACTCAGCTGCTAATACTCGAGAATATTCTTTGGCTCCCCTTGTGTCGAATTAATAAATTTGGGTTGAATACTCTACCCTCGAAAACTGTTGCGATCCCCTATACTTGTGGGTTATCAGTGCGCCACCCCCTCTAGCGTCGTCTGTAGATGTTGTGAACATCTGACAGGCACGTTTTGATGACTACTTGATAGTTCAGTGCGTCATGCATTACGGCTTAGAATTGAGGCTCCAAAATGTTTTGAACGTCACGGAACATATGAGATGTTCTAAGAGCTGAAATTGGGATCTCAGGCTCGTGCCCGTGTTGAGAGGTATGAGACCTCCAACAAGATTCTTTGCCTGCAAGATGAAGGAGAATAGCTCAATCGTTGAGCAGGTGCTCAGATTGTCTGGGTGCAACAATCGCTTGAATCGAGTGGGAGTTGATCTTCCAGATAAGATAGTGATTGATATAGTTCTCCAAGTCACTGTCACTAAGCTACTAGAGCTTCGTGATGAACTATAAAATGCCAGGGATGGAAATAATGATCCCTGAGCTATTCGCGATGTTTGACACCGCGAAGGTAGAAATCAAGAAGGAGCATCAAGTGTTGATGGTTAGTGAAACCACTAGTTTCGAGAAGGGCAAGGGCAAGGAGGGAAACTTCATGGATGGCAAGACAGTTGTTGTTCCAGTGAAGAAACCCAAGGTTGAACCCAAACCCGATACTAAGTGCTTCTATTATGAGGAGAACGGTCGCTGAAGTGGAACAACCCTAGATACTTGGTAGATAAGAAGGCTGGCAACATCGACAGAAGTATATTTGATATACGTGTTATTGATGTGTACCTTACTAGTACTCCTAGTAGCACCTGGGTATTGGATACCGGTTCGGTTGCTAAATGTTAGTAACTCGAAATAAAAGCTACGAAATAAACGGAGGCTAGCTAAGGGCGAGGTGACGATGAGTGTTGGAAGTGTTTCCAAGGTTGATGTGATCACCATCGCATGCTCTCAACCTTCGGGATTAGTGATGAACCTAAATAAGTGTTATTTGGTGTTTGCGTTGAGCATGAACGTGATTAGATCATGTTTATTGCAATATGGTTATTCATTTAAATTAGAGAATAATGGTTATTCTGTTTACATGAATAATACCTTCAATGGTCATGCACCCAATGAGAATGGTTTATTGAATCTTGATCATAGTGATACACATGTTCATAATATTGATGCCAAAAGATACAAAGTTAATAATGATAGTACCACATACTTGTGGCACTGCCGCTAAATGTCATATTGGTGTAAAACGCATGAAGAAACTCCATGCTGATGGATCTTTGGACTCATTTGATTTCGAATCGGTTGAGACATGCGGACCATGCCTCATGGGCAAGATGACTAAGACCCCGTTTTCCGGTATGATGGAGCGGGCAAGTAACTTATTGGAAATAATACATGTTGATGTATTCGGTCCAATGAGTGTTGTAGCGTGCGGTGGATATCGTTATTTTCCTACCTTCACTGATGATTTGAGTAGATATGGGGATATTTACTTAATGAAACACAAGTCTATAACGTTTGAAAAGTTCAAACAAAATCAGAGTGAAGTTTGAGATCATCGTGACAAGAAGATAAAATGTCTATGATATGATCGTGGAGGTGAATATCTGAGTTACGAGTTTGGTATACAACTTAAGACAATGTGGAAGTTGTTTCACAACTCACGCCACCTGGAACACCATAGTGTGATGGTGTGTCCGAACGTCGTAGTCGTGCTCTATTGGATATGGTGTGAACTATGATGTCTCTTATCGATTTGCCACTATCGTTTTGGGGTTATGCATTAGAGACAACTACATTCACTTTAAAAGGGGCACCATCTAAGTCCGTTGAGATGACACCGTATGAATTTTGGTTTGGCGGAAACCTAAGCTGTCATTTCTTAATGTTTGGGGCTGCGACGCTTATGTGAAAAAGGGTTTTCACCTAATGAGCTCGAACCCAAAGCGGACAAATGCATCTTCATAGAATACCCTAACATAACAGTTTGGTAAACCTTCTATCTTAGATCCAAGCACAAAGTGTTTGTTGCTAAAACGGGTCCTTTCTCGAGAAAGAGTTTCTTTCGAAAGAATTGAGTGGGAGGAAGATAGAACTTGATGAGGTTGTTGAACCTTTGTTTCAACCAGAGAGTAGCGCAGCGCGGAAAGTTGTTCCTGTGGAGCCTACGTTAGTTGAAGGGGAAGTTAATGATGATGATCATGAAGCTTCGGATCAAGTTACTATCGAACCTCATAAGTCGACAAGGACGCGTACTGCTCCTGAGTGGTACGGCAACCCTGTCTTAGAGGTCATGTTATTGGACAACGATGAACCTACGAGCTATGGAGAAGCGATGATGGGCCCGGATTCCGAGAAATGGTTAGAGGCCATGAAATCCAAGATGGGATCCATGTATGAAAACAAAGTATGGGCTTTGGAAGTATTACCTGAAGGGCGAAAGGCCATTCAGAACAAATGGATCTTTAAAAGGAATACGGACGCGGACGGTAATGTCACCGTCTATAAAGCTCGACTTGTGGCAAAGGGTTTTTCACAAGTTCAAGGAGTTGACTACGATGAGACTTTCTCACCCGTAGCGATGCTAAAGTCTGTTGGAATTATGTTAGCAGTTGCTGCATTTTTCGATTATGAAATCTGGCAGATGGATGTCAAAACATCGTTTCCTTAACGGTATCCGTGAGGAAAGGTTGTATGTGATACAACCGGAAGGTTTTGTCAGTCCTAAGGATGCTAAAATGTATGCAAACTCCAGCGATCCTTCTATGGACTGGAGCAAGCATCTCGGAGTTGGAATATACGCTTTGATGAGGTGATCAAAGTTTTTGAGTCTATACAAAGTTTATGAGAAACTTGTATTTACAATAAAGTGAGTGGGAGCACTATAGAATTTCTGATAAGTATATGTGGATGACATATTGTTGATCGGAAATGATGTAGAATTTCTGGAAAGCATAAAGGGTTGTTTGAAAGGAGTTTTTCAATGAAAAACCTGGAATGAAGCTACTTAAATATTGGGCATTAGGATCTATAGAGATAGATCAAGACGTCTGATAAGACTTTCAATGAGTACATACCTTGACAAGATTTTGAAAAAGTTCAAAATGGATCAGTCAAAGAAAGAGTTCTTGCCTGATTTGTAAGGTGTGGAGTTGAATGAGACTCAAAGCTCGACCACGGCAGAAGAAAGAGAAAGGACGAAGGTCGTCCCCTATGCCTTATCCATAGGCTCTGTATAGTATGCCATGCTGTGTACTGCACCTAGTGTGTGCCTTGCCATGAGTCTGTCAAGGGGTACAAGAGTGGTCCAGGAGTGGATCACTGGACAGCGGTCAAGATTATCCTTAGTAACTAGAGGACTAAGGAAATATTTCTTGATTATGTAGGTGATAAAGAGTTCGTCGTAAAGGGTTACGTCGATGCAAGCTTTGACACCTATCCGGACGACTCTGAGTAGCAGTCAGGATACGTATAGTGGAGCAACCATTTGGAATAGCTCCAAGTGGAGTGTGGTAGCATCTGCAGTATGACATATAGATTTGCAAAGAACACACGGACCGTTGACTAAAGATCTCTCTCACATGCAAAGCATGATCGAACCCCAGAACTCATTGGGTGTTAGATTCATAACAATGTAAATCACATGGTGATGTGAACTAGATTATTGACTCTAGTACAAGTGGGAGACTGTTGGAAATATGCCCTAGAGGCAATAATAATTTAGTTATTATCATATTTCCTTGTTCATGATAATCGTTTATTATCCATGCTATAATTGTATTGATTGGAAACTCAAATACATGTGTGGGTACATAGACAACACTGTCTCCCTAGTATGCCTCTAATAGACTAGCTCGTTGATCAAAGATGGTCAAGGTTTCCTAGCCATAGACATTAGATGTCATTTGATAACGGGATCACATCATTAGGAGAATGATGTGATGGACAAGACCCAAACTATGAACATAGCATATGATCGTGTCAGTTTATTGCTATTGTTTTCTGCATGTCAAGTATCTGTTCCTATGACCATGAGATCATGCAACTCACTGACACCGGAGGAATACCTTGTGTGTATCAAACGTCGCAACGTAACTGGGTGACTATAAAGATGCTCTACAGGTATCTCCGATGGTGTCTGTTGAGCTGGCATGGATCAAGACTAGGATTTGTTATTCCGTGTGACGGAGAGGTATCTCAGGGCCCACTCGGTAATACAACATCACAACAAGCCTTGCAAGCAATGTGACTAAAGTGTTAGCCACGGGATCTTGTATTACGGAACGAGTAAAGAGACTTGCCGGTAACGAGATTAAACTAGGTATAGAGATACCGACGATCGAATCTCGGGCAAGTAACATACCGAAGAACAAAGGGAACAGCATACGGGATTAACTGAATCCTTGACATAGAGGTTCAACCGATAAAGATCTTCGTAGAATATGTAGGAACCAATATGGGCATCCAGGTCCCGCTATTGGTTATTGACCGTAGAGGTGTCTCGGTCATGTCTACATAGTTCTCGAACCCGCAGGGTCTGCACACTTAAGGTTCGGTGACGTTTCGGTATAGTAAAGTTATGTATGGTGGTGACCGAAGGTTGTTCGGAGTCCCGGATGAGATCATGGACGTCACGAGGAGCTCCGGATGAGATCATTGATATATAGGAAGTCCCGTTTTGGTCACCGGAAAAGTTTCGGGTATTTCGGTAGTGTACCGGGAGTGTCGGGAGGGGTACCGGGGACCATCGGAAGGGGTGTCTCGACCCAAAGGGCCTCATGGGCTGTGAGAGGAGTCAAGCCAGCCCTTAGTGGGCTGGCCGAGCCCCCCACTAAGGCCCATGCAGCTAGGGGTGGGAAAAACCCAAAGGGGGGAAGGTGGAAAGGGTTTCCAAGTGGAGAGGAGGAATCCTACTCCTAATAGGATTGGAGTAGGACTCCTCCACCTCCAATTTCGGCCAGCCCTTGAGGGTTTGAGGCTGCCTCCTCCCCTCCCTCCCTCCTATATATACTAGAGGATTTAGAGGGGAGAGCTAACCCTAATAGCCACGTGCTCCCTCTACTTCATCTACATCGTTTTCTCCTCTAGTCTAGTTCGGCGGTGCTTAGGCGAAGCCCTGCCGGAATAGTTCCACCACCATTGCCGCCACTCCGTCACGCTGCCGGAGAACTCAACTACCTCTCCGCTCCCTCTTGCTGGATCAAGAAGGCGGAGATCGTCATCGAGCTGTACGTGTGCTGAACGCGGAGGTGCCGTCCGTTCGGCGCTAGATCGGAAGGACCGTGTTCAGGATCGCAAGACGGTTCGTGATTTGATTGCGGGACGGATCGTGATGGGATCGCGGGACGGATCGTGATTGGATCGCGAGACAGATCGTGATTGGATCGTGGGACGCTCGGCGATTTGGATCGCGGAGACGTTCGACTACATCAACCGCGTTTCTTAACGCTTCCCGCTTAGCGATCTACAAGGGTATGTAGATCCACTCTCCCTCTTGTAGATGCTCATAACCATGGATAGATCTTGCGTGTGCGTAGGAAAATTTTTGTTTCCCATGCAACGTTCCCCAACAAGAAGAGGGGTAGGGCTTTTCCGATTTGAAGTTGTTTGCGGCAAGTTGTCGAGAATCTGAAAGTGCAATAATGCCCTTAATCATATGTTGATATTGTTGACAACATACATATAGGGAACTAATCTGTTTCATCAAGTGCATCTCAGGTTTAGTTCCCAAGATATTATGGTGCGGACTATGGCTGACATATTGAGGATGCTTCAACTACGGAGAAACAAGATAAAATGTTCTATCTATTTTGGTTTACTCTTGAGTATAGAGATCCCGCACTATTAAGAGGGGATCAGTGGCTCTCGCGATAGACTTGCTCAAAATCTAGAGAAAACCCTTTGGTTGAGCTTCTAGCCTTGATTCTGTTCTTGTCCGGACGTCCGACGACCTCCGGTCGTCCGGCCTCCGGACGTCCGACACCCTCCGGAAATCCGGAATGAAACCAGTAGTTTATCAGCATGTTTTCCTTGGATTTCCGGTCCTTCCGGTCGTCCGGGCTCCGGACGTCCGTGGGTGGTCGGAAATCCGACGGCTCCCCTCCAGAACCAAAACTGCCGGATGTCCGGTCCCTTTCGGACGCCCGTGTCCTTCTGCGCAGCTGACCCACTCTCTCTAAAGCTGTCGGACGACCGAATCCTATCAGACGTCCGGTGCCTCCACTTGGCCCGGACGACCGACGCCTGTCGGACGTCCGGTGCTTCCTCTTGGTGCGGACGACCGACACCTGTCGGACGTCCGGCTCCTGCGCAGCTTAAGTGGCTTCCAACGGCCATTTTCCTCCTCCACTATATATAGTCTTCTTCCACCTAGGGTGGGAGTTGTCCAACACAGCCAAAAAGCCCCCAAGAACAAATTTCTCTCTTACTCTCTCTACCCCTCACCAAATCCTAGATCCCAAGAGCATTTGTGAGGATTCTTGAGTGTTGTTCCAACCAAAAGATAGATCGTCTCTCTCTCCTCCTCTCAACCAAAGCAATTTGTGATTCGAGCAAGATTTGAGCGGTTCCCTTGATCTTGTTACTCTTGGAGGTTGGAGACTCCTAGGCGGTAGGAGTTCTTCGGAGAGGAATCAAACCATTGTGATTACCCCCCGGAAAGTTTGTGAAGGTTTGGAGGCCACCTCAAGGCCTACCACTAGTGGTTGAGAAACGCCTTCGTGGTGTTGTCTCAAGGACAGAATAGGGTGAGGCTTCGTGGCGTTGGTGTGCCTTTGTGGTAACATCCACCTCTCTAAACGGTGACGTAGCTTCCCTCCAAGGAAGTGAACACCGGGATACATCCTCGTCTCTCGGAGTTGCGGTTATTCCTAACCCTAGCTTCTTACTCGTGGTTACTTGTTTCCTTACGTGTTTCACTTACCTCATATTGTTGGTGTGTTTATCGATCTAGTTGCTAAACTTGTATACCTCACTTGTCATCATATCACCCTTGCAATTGTTAGGCTACATTTCATATTCCGCTTTATTGCCTAAAATTGCTAAGTAACAATTAAAATTTGGAATTGTACCTATTCACCCCCCTCTAGCCAATTGGTATCAGGGCCTCGTGCTCTAATCTTGTGGCTTAACCGCCCTAGATCGAGATGGATACGGATGGGAACCCCCTTGTTGCACTTCCTCTTGAGAAGGGGACATCTTCCACGGAAGTGCATAGATCCTTTACCTCTGAGGATCTTGAAAGGGCCCTCGCTAAGCAAAAGGAGGAGCATGATGCTTCTATTGAGGCCTTGGTCAAAATGAGGTTGGATGCATTGGGTGTACGAACTCCACCACTGGAGAACCCAGTAAGTGTGGTAAAGCCACCAGATGCATCTCTTCCTAATTCGGGCCAACAACCTCAAGTTGGTGATCACACCGGTGTTCCATGGTTATATGCAAAACTTAGAGTTGAGAAACCTAAGTATAATGCAGGGGGCAATCCCCCATTACTTGATGACACTGCCGATTTTTCCTTGTGGAGAGTTGGTATGCAGGATCATCTTAGGTTCGCCAACGATGAGATGTTGGAGATCTTGGAGAAAGGCTACAACCCTGTGAATCCCAAGGATCTCACACCGGGTGAAGTATATGACAAGCACCTCAATGACACCGCAATCATGCTCATAAGAAAGGGTATGTCTGACAAGCAGAAGAGGCCCTACATTCACCTCTCAAATGCAAAAGAGCTATGGGATAGCATTGTGATGACCAAGACGGGAACGTCCTCACTTCGTCTGGCACAGTATGAGATTGCAAAAGGGGCATTACAATATTTTTGCATGGAGAAAGGTGAAGACCCCAAGCATCTTCATGAGCGGTTGATGACACTAGCCGCCAACATTGAGTCATATGATTGTGACAAGAGCCAAGATGGATTCAACTTGACCAAACGGTTTCTTGTGGACAAATTGCTAAATGCTCTTGCTCCATATCACCATCAAATGGTGTGGGACATAAGAAGAGAACATGGATTCAAGGACATGTCTCCCGATGATGTCATTTCAACCTTTCAACTATTTGAAGAATCCAAGACCAATGCTACAAGACAGCTTGCCATGCATGGTTCCTCATCACCTAAGACAAACCTTGCTTTGAAGGCCAAGCATGTAAAGGATGATGATGCTAGTGAAGAAGAAGAAGAAGATGATGATGATGAAGGTTATGAAGTTGACTCGGATGAGGGGCCCTCATATGAAGACATGGCTCTCTTTGTGAAGAAGTTCAGTGCAGGAAAATTCAAGGGAAGATTCCAAAAGAAGAAAGTAAGGACTTGCTACAATTGTGAAGAAACCAATCATTTCTCAAATGAGTGCCCCTATGAAAAGAGAGAAGATAAACCAAGATTTCCGAAGACGTTTGTGAAGAAGTTGCCCAACCCATTGAACTCCAAGTTCAAGAAGAGAGATAGGAAGGCTATGGTTGCTCAAGACGAGTCCGACCCCGATGATGTTAGAGGTGTTGCAGGTGTAGCCCAAGACACTCAAACCACATTGAGACTCGTAAACAAGACCGGTGATGTCGTCACATACAACTACATGAAAGACTACCAGGGCAACGCACACAAGTGTCTCATGGCAAAGACCGTGGTAGATGATGATGATGAGGGTCAAGCGTCTTCTGACAAGGTGAAGGTAACTCCACGTCCAAACCCTCCTCTATTTACTCCTACCGCATCTAGTGATGAATATCTTGATGCGGAGGATCATGATCATGAAAATGAAATAAGTGATGCTATGCTTGCTAAAATGGAGAAAGTCATGTGCTCTCTCAAAGGAAAGAAGCTCATTATGTTTCGTATGCTTATGGAGATGGTGAGTAAGCACACCGCCTCCATTAAGGAACTCGAAACCCTCGTCACTGAGGAAAAGGAAAAATGTGAAATCCTTGAGCGGAAAGTCCTATATGAGGAAGCACGTAATGATAAATTGTGCTTAAAGATAGGTGCAAACATTGATATGCACACTAAAGAAGTTGCCTCCTTGAAAAAGGCTAAAAGTGCTTATAATGTGTTAACAAATGACAATAGTAAGCTTGAAGAGTCTCACGCTACTCTTTCTAAGGATTGTGAGCTCTTACATTTGTCTCTCAAGACAAAGGAAGAAGAGCTCAACATCCTTACAAAGAAGTTTGATGAACTCAAGCTTACTTATCTCAACACACTTGGCAAAGCTTATTCCACTCCTACTATAAATATTGATGCTTATGGTACTAACCCCAGTGGTGACCTAGCTAGCTTACTTGAGGAGAACCGGTTGCTAAAGGCTCAAATTGAAAAAAGGCTCATGTCATGTGCCCAAGGACAAAAGAACCTCAATGAAGTGTTGAGTCAACACAAGGAGGTAGTGGCCAAGGAAGGGCTTGGATTTGATCCAAGCACAAGCAAGAAGAAAGTGGCGACACATAAATCTACAACTTCCCTCAAGGAGATATTTGTGCAAGAAGGGCACAAGGAGAAAGGAAAGGGTAAAGATGATAAGGTTGTGAGTAGGAAGGCCACTAGGGGCAAGCCTACTCACAACAAGCCAAAAGAATTTATGCCTCCATCTTATGTGCTTCGTAAGGCAAAAGATGGTGATGTTTATGCTCAATTTGTTGGTCCTAGAAATGCCTTTCGTTTCTATGCAATTTGGGTTCCTAAGACCCTTGTTACTAACTTGAGAGGTCCCATTGTCAAATGGGTACCTCGAACCAAGACTTGAAATGTGCGTAGGTTGCCGTCTCCGGTGGAGTCAAATGGGTGATCGATAGCGGATGCACCAATCATATGACCGGAGATAGCACTTTGCTCATGGACTTCATGGAAGCTATTCGACCATTTATGAGCATTGTTTTTGGTGGAGGGTCTAAAGGACAGGTACTTGGATTGGGCAAGGTGGCTATCACCAACGACATGTCACTTGCAAATGTCATGCTTGTCCAATCCCTTAAATATCACTTGCTTTCCGTTCGTTAATTGGCTTCTGTTGGTTATGATACACTATTTGGACTAACGAATGTGAAAGTCTTTAAGAGAGATACTCTTGAAGTTGCCTTTGTGGGGGAGTTGGATGGCAACCTTTACACGGTTGACTTCTCGAAAGAGAGCACACTCCATGCAACTTGCCTCATGGCCAAGGCCGACAAGGGATGGCTATGGCATCGCCGGCTAGCCCATGTCGGCATGAGAAACCTTCAAGATCTCTTAAAGGGTGAACACATCCTTGGACTAACCAATGTTTTGAGAAAGATCATGTGTGTAGTGCATGCATAGCCGGGAAGCAACATCAATCAAAGCATCTCCCCAAGAATATAGTATCAACCTCAAGACCCTTGGAGCTCCTTCATGTGGATCTCTTTGGGCCTCCTTCATGGGATAGTCTTGGTGGAAACAAGTATGGGTTTGTTATTTTTGATGATTACTCAAGATACACGTGGGTGTTCTTCCTCAAGTCCAAGGACGAGACAAAGATCACTTTCATTGATTTTGCCAAGCAAGCTCAACGCAAGTTTAACAAAGAGATCTTGGCAATAAGAAGTGACAATGGCTCCGAATTCAAGAACTACACCTTGGAAGAGTTTCTTAGTGATGAAGGAATTGAACATCAATACTCCGCACCATATACCCCACAACAAAATGGTGTTGCGGAGAGGAAGAATCGCACACTTGTGGAGATGGCAAGGTCCATGTTGGATGAGTACAAATTACCTCATAGCTTTTGGGCTGAGGCCGTCAACACCGCATGCCATGCCTCAAATCGTCTTTTCCTTCGCAAGATCTTGATGAAGACACCATATGAGCTCATAACCGGAAACAAGCCAAATGTCAAGTATTCCCGGGTATTTGGTTGCAAATGCTTCATTCTCAACAAGAGAGAACGGTTAGCAAAATTTCAATCTAAAACAACCGAAGGAATATTTGTTGGTTATGGATCAAACTCCCATGCCTATAGGGTCTACAACAAATCCACCGGATGCATTGTAGAAACTTGTGACGTGGTGTTTGATGAATTTAATGGCTCCCATGGGGAGAAAGTTGATCTAAGTGATGCAGGTGAAGAAGATCCTTCGCAAGACATTTTTACCATGGGTGTAGGTGCTCTCCTTCCAATGGAACATGTTCCTTGTGATGGTGAGAATGAGGACACAAGCACCACTCATGCTCAACGTACTGCAACACCAACACCAACACAAGATTCCATTCCTCAAGAGGAGCCCATAACTCAAGAACAAGAACTAGGTCCTACATGGGACCTACAACTTCATCAAGCATAAGAACAAGAACAAGTTCATCATCAAGCACAAGAACAAGAACAAGTTCATCACCCAGAACAAGAACAAGAACATGCTCATGTCGATGATGATGAATCCTTTAGTGATGGTGAATCTCAACAAGTGATGCATGAAGAGCAAGATCTTCCACCTATAGATCCACATGTTGAAGATGTTGATGATGGGAACGAAATTGAACCTCGTGAAACCTTAGACTCCATCATGCCTCGTGTGGCCCGTCGTGTTGACGTTAAGCAAATCCATACCGGCATATCGGAAGGTAGAGTCACTCGTAAACAATTAACAAACTTTTGTGCTCACTTTTCGTTTGTCTCTAGTGTTGTGCCACTCAGGGCACAAGATGCATTGACGGACAACGACTGGCTTGTTGCAATGCAAGAAGAGTTGAACAACTTCGAGCGTAACAAGGTATGGTCCTTAGTCAAAAGGCCAACTAAGGAACACAATGTTATTGGAACAAAATGGATCTTCAAGAACAAGCAAGATGAGTATGGTGTAATCATCAGAAACAAGGCAAGGTTAGTGGCACAAGGGTACTCACAAGTTGAAGGTTTGGACTTTGATGAGACTTTTGCTCCCGTTGCCCGTCTTGAATCAATTCGCATCTTACTTGCTTATGCTGCTTTCAATGGTTTTACTTTACATCAAATGGATGTGAAGAGTGCATTTCTTAATGGTCCTCTACAAGAAGAGGTCTATGTATCACAACCACCCGGTTTCGTTGACCCCGATCACAAAGACTATGTGTACAAACTTTGCAAGGCTCTGTATGGCCTTAAACAAGCACCTCGTGCTTGGTATGATCATCTTAAGAAGTTTTTACTCGATGATGGTTTTGTGAGAGGGGTGATTGACCCTACTCTTTTTACTAAAAGGGAAAAGGGTGATTTGATCTTATGCCAAATTTACGTAGATGATATCATTTTTGGTTCTCCTAACATTCACTTATGCAAGAAGTTTGCGGAATCCATGACCAAGACCTTTGAGATGTCACTCAATGCGGATTTGAAGTTCTTTCTCGGTTTTCAAATTCAACAATTTCAAGAAGGAATTTTCCTATCTCAAACCAAGTATCTCAAGGACATTCTTGCGAAATTCGGAATGACAGACGCCAGCCCATGCAAGACGCCCATGCCAACCAAAATCTTTCTTAACGAAGACACCAACGGTATTCCGTTTGACCCATCTCTTTACCGCTCTATGATTGGTTCGTTGCTTTACCTTTGTGCATCTAGACCAGACATCATGTTAAGTGTAGGCATTTGTGCAAGATTTCAAGCTACCCCTAGGGAAAGTCATCATAAGGCGGTTAAGCATATTCTGAGATACCTTGCTCACACCCCAAAGTTGGGTCTATGGTACCCCAAGGATGCCAAGTTTGATCTTATTGGGTACACGGATGCGGATTGGGCTGGAGACAAGGTGGGAAGGAAGTCCACCTCCGGGGCATGCCAGTTTCTTGGACGCTCCTTGGTAAGTTGGTCCTCGAAGAAGCAAAATTGTGTCTCCCTATCCACAGCTGAAGCCGAATACATTGCAACCGCAAGTTGTGCAACACAATTACTCTGGATGAGGCAAACTTTGAAGGATTATGGTATCACATATAGAAATGTGCCTCTCTTATGTGACAATGAAAGTGCCATCAAGATTGCTGAAAACCCTATTGATCATCCTCGTACCAAGCACATTGACATTCGGTATCACTTCTTAAGAGATCATGTGCAAAAGGGTGACATTGATATTGCTCATGTTGGTAAGGATATGCAACTTGCCGACATCTTCACCAAACCATTGGATGAAGCAAGGTTCTGTCAACTTAGGCGTGAACTTGGTATCTTGGAGCTCGACAACATTATGTGAAAGCTTGCACACATGCATACATTTATTTCATGTCTTGTCTAGGTGTAGGCATGTATTTAGGGGGAGACACTCAACTCATGAGTTCTCTCACCCTATATGATGCATAAATAAACCAAACACTCTCAAAGTGTTCCTTGCTCACTCATGTGACTTGGTACTTTAAATGATGGAGTTGTGGTGATGGGCTCAAGGTTCATATCTTCGCAGTGCCATGCCACGTTTACTCAAACATGGTGGCCCAAGCCACCACCCCCTCTATGAACAATGATCGAGCAAATTATCTAAATTATATAGGGTCAACATTGTTTGGTTTGGTCATGCGCACTATATTATATATACTGTCGTTTATCATCGATTTGCCATGTGCATCACTGGAACTGCCTCCTATCTTCTTTTGGCCTCTCCCTGTTTCTGATAGTTTTCTCGGACGTCCGGCATCCTCCGGTCGTCCGGTCTCTGGTCATCCGACGTGTTCGGTCGTCCGTGCCCTAGGACTCCCCAGGCCTGGCTACTCCTGTCTGGCGAACCCTCCAGTCCCCGGACGTCCGACGCCTCTCGGTCGTCCGGCACTTTCCAGCCCTCGGACGTCCGACACCTCTCGGTCGTCCGGGCCTTCGGGCTCACTTATATAAAATGGGGCGGGCTCGCGTGGCTGGGCAGTTGCCCTAATCCACCGAGCCGCCCCCATCTCCTGCCCGCTCCCCAGCGCCGCCGGGCCGCCGCCGGTCAACTCCGGCCGCCTCCCGGCCGTCTCCTCCTCTGTTTCTTCTTCCCGAGGTAAATCCATCCCTCCTCTTCCCTCTCCACCGATCCATTTCTCTGAAAAACTTTAGAAACCTATGGATCTAAGAGCTTTCTCTCCCGTAGATCACTTCGCTCAAAGGGAGGGCATCTCACAATGCCCAAGATCAAGCACACCGGGCACAAGGCCCCCGTGGGACCCTCTGCTCGTTCCTCCCGTCGTGATGGCTCCGGGGACTCTCAAGAACGGGATCGTCCCCGCAAGAAGCGCCTCGCCAAGCGTCCCGTTCGTGAAGTCGCGTCTTCTACGGAGGGCTCCGACTACGAGGAAGAGATGGAGTATGAAGAACGGGCTGAATTTGTCGGCGTGCGTGCAAATGCCCCAAAGCCCGGTACTCGGAGGCCCTCGTACATGCCTCCTCCGCCTCCGGATCAACCTCAAGGTGATGCCCGCCGCATCTCTCTTGAGCCTCCTCTCCCTCTTGGTCGCCAATTAAAGGACTACACCATAGTCCCTAAATCCACTTATCTTAAGTTTCGTCGCGACATTGATCAGTTCGTTGTTGAGCATGATTCCATGGATTCTCGTTTTTGCACCAATGTTCAGGCAGACATCTTCACCACTGTCATTGTTCCAAAAGGTCTGTCTATTCATCTCTATATTGACTTAGAGCATATTCGCACTCACCCAGTGAAATATCCGGGTGCCATTGAACTCATTGAGTTTTCTGGCCTTGCTGCCCCGTTTGCTTTTAAACATGATTTCAACCATGCTGCCATTCATCAGTTCTATGCCACATGTTTCTTTGGTCCTAACAAGACCGTCACTTGGATGACCTCTGACGCCGAGCTCACCGCTACTTATTCTCAGTTTGTCGCCGCTCTTGGTTTTCCTGACATTGGGTTCAAAATCCATAAGGATGATCCCAATCAAGCGCCCAAATCTATTGAGGCATGTGGCTATCTTCTAAAAACCCTTCCTGAACTTGACGAGGAAGAAAGGGGCAAGGATTTAAATCAAGTTTCTATTTGGAGGTCTCCTTTCTTCATCATCTTTCAGTGTGTCATTCGCACCATCTATCCCAAGATGGGTGACAAGGGGACTTGTAGCAGGTATTGTATTGACCTCATGACTCGTCTTAATGATCATCCTAAAGGGAAGATCAATGTCCCTCACTTTCTATGGCATGAGATTTGCCTCGCTAGTCTTCAATACAAGCGAGCCTTTCCTCATGCTCCTTTTATCCAAGCTCTCATTGAGCATGTGGCCCCTTTCCCCATTGCTCGAACTCATGTCCATGACAAATGGGTCATTCCATCTCATATGGCGGATGATTGGGCTCCCAAGAAATCCTCCTCTGCTCCTGCTCGACGGGCTGCTGCTCGATCTCGTCCTGCTCCCTCTGGGTCAGCCTCCTTCGGTCGCTTTGCTCGTTTTCTTGGGAAGGCCCATTCTGCCATGATGAAGGCCTTCTCCTTTCAGTGCGCTCAAAACCACGATGTGGTCACTCGCATGATATCCTCTAAGAATGCCTATAAGGCTCGTCAACTATGGTACGGACCATGGCTGACATATTGAGGATGCTTGAACTACGGAGAAACAAGATAAAGTGTTCTATCTATTTTGGGTTACTCTTGATTATAGGGACCCCGCACCATTAAGAGGGGATCAGTGGCTCTCGCGATAGACTTGCTCAAAATCTAGAGAAAAACCTTTGGTTGAGCTTCTAGACTTGATTCTGTTCTTGTCCGGACGTCTGACGACCTCCGGTCGTCCGGCCTCCGGACGTCCGACACCCTCCGGAAATCCGGAATGAAACCAGTAGTTTATCAGCATGTTTTCCTCGGATTTCCGGTCCTTCCGGTCGTCCGGGCTCCGGACGTCCGTGGGTGGTCGGAAATCCGACGGCTCCCCTCCAGAACCAAAACTGCCGGATGTCCGGTCCCTTTCGGACGCCCGTGTCCTTCTGCGCAGCTGACCCACTCTCTCTAAAGCTGTCGGACGACCGAATCCTGTCGGACGTCCGGTGCCTCCACTTGGCCCGGACGACCGACGCATGTCGGTCATCCGGTGCTTCCTCTTGGTCCGGACGACCGACACCTGTCGGACGTCCGGCTCCTGCGCAGCTTAAGTGGCTTCCAACGGCCATTTTCCTCCTCCACTATATATAGTCTTCTTCCACCTCGGGTGGGAGTTGTCCAACACAGCCAAAAAGCCCCCAAGAACACATTTCTCTCTTACTCTCTCTACCCCTCACCAAATCCTAGATCCCAAGAGCATTTGTGAGGATTCTTGAGTGTTGTTCCAACCAAAAGATAGATCGTCTCTCTCTCCTCCTCTCAACCAAAGCAATTTGTGATTCGAGTAAGTTTTGAGCGGTTTCCTTGATCTTGTTACTCTTGGAGGTTGGAGACTCCTAGGCGGTAGGAGTTCTTCGGAGAGGAATCAAACCATTGTGATTACCCCCCGGAAAGTTTGTGAAGGTTTGGAGGCCACCTCAAGGCCTACCACTAGTGGTTGAGAAACGCCTTCGTGGTGTTGTCTCAAGGAGAGAATAGGGTGAGCCTTTGTGGCATTGGTGTGCCTTCGTGGTAACATCCACCTCTCTAAACGGTGACGTAGCTTCCCTCCAAGGAAGTGAACACCGGGATACATCCTCGTCTCTCGGAGTTGCGGTTATTCCTAACCCTAGCTTCTTACTCGTGGTTACTTGTTTCCTTACGTGTTTCACTTACCTCATATTGTTGGTGTGTTTATCGATCTAGTTGCTAAACTTGTATACCTCACTTGTCATCATATCACCCTTGCAATTGTTAGGCTACATTTCATATTCCGCTTTATTGCCTAAAATTGCTAAGTAACAATTAAAATTTGGAATTGTACCTATTCACCCCCCCCTCTAGGTCCATCTCGATCCTTTCAGAATCGCACATAGCGCTTGCTACTGGGTTGGCCCAACTAAACGGAATCGCTATCTCATTTCATTGGTTTTTTGTTCTCGTGGGTAATTTTTTCATGTTTCTTCATTTATGTTGTCCTTCAATTATTTCTATGGTTTTCATCTAGTTTTTTCACACAAAAACAATTTTGTTCTTTAGTCTTTGTTTTCCCTCTACCTTTTATTTCTTTCTCTAGCCTTTTTAAAAAAATTGATCATTGTTTCAAATTTTGAACATTTTCTAAAGGGATAATTGGTTTTGTGCCCATAGTTGGGTCACACTCGGCTGGTTTACCCCTAGTTTTTGAAAACACTCGTTGCTGCCCAAACCACTTTGCTCGTCTTATGCTTTTGCCCTTTGACCATTTGACCGTCATTTTTAAAAATTCATAACAAATTCATACTAACTCAGGAAAATGCAAATAAGATATCAAAATGTTCAGACAAACATCACCTATATGTGCATGTCATTTGCATTCATGACAAAAGTGTTGGAAAGTCCCCATCTCACTTTCCAACACTTTTGTCATGAATGCAAATATCATGAACATATAGGTGATGTTTTTCTGAACATATTGATATATTGTTTGCATTTTTGCGAGTTTGTATGAATTTATTATGAAGTTTTCAAAATGACGGTCAAAAGGTCAATGGGAAAAAGCATAAGACAAGAAAAGTGGTTTGGGCAGGAACGCGTGTTTTCGAAAACTAGGGGTAAACTAGCCGAGGGTGACCCAACTAGGGGCATAAAACCAATTATCTCTTTTCTAAAATACACACTTTTAAATTCATGGCCGTTTATTAAATTTTTGAATTAAAGAAAATCATTAAGCTTTTCAACAGCATGAACAATTTCAAATTCATGAATATTTTCTAAAATACAAGAAGAATTTTTTATTCGTATGTTTTTTCCATCTAGTGAAAAGAATAGGTGAAAACCTTTCAAAAATTACATAAAATAAATAAACGTGAACAATATTATACATGACATGAACATTTAGAAAAGGAAATTAACACTGTTTTACATTATATGAACATTAAATGTGTGAACAACTATATATATATATATATATATATATATATATATAAGTACCTATTTCGAAATTAACTCTTTAAATTTTGAAGGAAATATGGAAACTAAAATAAACCCAATCAAAATACCAAAAGATACAAAAAAAAGTGAGGACCAAAGGACGAGCTCTCAGTGACGCGTAGCCGAATTTTAGGTCCATTGGTTGAACTGGGCAGCACACAGAACATGCGTATAGTGGACATTGGGCAATCGAAATTTGATGTCCAAATCCGGTCCAGTGAAGGTCAGTTTCTCCCGATGAAGTTTAGATCCAAAGGGAGGCAACAACTACCTGAGGTTACCCTTGCCGGGGAAATGTAGGGGTCATTTTTGGTCATTTCCTATATGGCGCCTAAAGCGCCCAACAAATTGCCAACCGGCGCACACCCCACCATGGGCTGGCCCATTCACGCCCTTTTTCCTCTGCAGTTAAAATTGAAAAAATTCGGGCCCAATGTGATTCAAACTCGAGAACCTCAGGCAGATTAAAACAATAGTAACCAATGCGACAACTTAGTTGTTGTGACTTTTATACTTCTTTTTTCTTATTGGATAACGCTAAAAATGCAGTCATTTCCCGGTTTCAAATTTATTCTTATCGGTTTTTGTTTTGGCTGGTTTTTCCTCTGGTCTTTTCCTTTCTTTTTCTCTTTCTCTTTATTTTTTCCTTTTCATTTATTTAAAAATTGTGAAATTTACTAAATATCTTGAAACTTTTTAAAATTTATGAAGTTTTGTAAAACATTGAACTTTTCTTCAAAAGTGCAAACTTTTTATCAATCCACACACTTCTTTTTCTCAAAAACATTGAACTTATTTTCAATTTCTTCAATTAATTTCAAAACAAGGGAACTTTTTGAAAATTAATAAAAAAATTCTCAAAATGGTGATTTTTTTCTCAAAATCCATGATTTTTTTCTCAAAATCCATGATTATTTTTCAAACTCGATGATTATTTTTATAATCAATGTACTTTATTTAAAAATGTATGATCTTATTTAAACATGTGTACATTTTTCAAATCCAATGATCCTTTTCTCAAATCAATGAACTTTTTCCCAATATTGTGAACTTTTTTTCAAAATGGCTGAACTTTTTTTTCAATTATTTGAACTTTTTCTCAAATCATTTTTTTTCAAAATCAACGACGTTTCTTTCAAATTTGTGAACATTTTTTCAAAATCGATTTTTTTTTTAAATCCATGTTTTTTTTTTAAATTTTCATTCTTTCCCCTTTTACAATTTTTCCAGATTAATTGGATTTTACAAAAGTCAACAGTCTTTTTTAAGATTTTTTTTAGGCAAGGTTGTTTTCTTAGGCGAGCGAACAAAGCGGAGCATGTGCGCCTTGTTGGGCCAGGCTAGGTCACGAGTGCAAGCAGCATTGAACGTGTTGTATAGGAGCTCTGTTATTTTTGGTGCCCTCGGAGCACGCCAAGTAGTGTGTCTAGCCATCGCCATATGTCCTATGCTGGGGGGGGGGGGCTCCCTCTAGTTTTTTATTTATTTTATGTATGTGTTTTCGGGTTTTAGATGAGTTTTTCTCAGGTTATTTCTCCTTTTGGAGAGAGAAATATTTTCTTCACGGAATAAAAATGTGTTTTAACAAGAAGCATAACTGTGCTTCTTGAAGAGGGGAAAAAAATATGCTTCCATGAAAATCAAAATTTACTTCTCTCGAAGGTACAGATTTGTTTTCGCGAGAAGCACACGACATCTCGAAAAAGGGCAACTAAATTTGTTCTTCCATGAGAAGCACAAATTTGCTTCTCATGGAGGCACAAATTTACTTCCCGAGGAGGTATAGATTTGCTTCCGAGGGAAGCAAAATTGTACTTCCCGAAAAGTAGGGGATAGTTATGATTCCACAAAAAGCACACATTTGCTTCTCGTGAAGCCACAGATTTGCATGCGCGAAAAGCACAATTTTTTTTCGTTTTCCAAAAGGCACACGGATTTACGCCAGTGGTAAGCACGACGTTACATCTTGGAAAGGACAAAAAATTTATTTCCACGAGAAGTACATATTTGCTTCTCATGGAGGCACAGATGTGCTTCTGTCAGAAGGACAGTTCTCCTTCTCGAAAAAGGAAAAAAAGTGGAATAAAAAACCATGCATCTGTCTCTAGTTTTACTTTCGTTCTTTTTTGTTAGAAAAAGTTCGATGAAACATATTAAAATGAGATCTAATTTCAAAAATTTCGACCCGAGAAAATATATGGTGAAAATGCTTCGAAATTTATACACACGGTTCAAGAGATAAACCATTTTAAATAAAAAAAAATTACGAAAAAATTGTCACAAGTTGCGACAGGTGGCGCACATATTGTGCACCATTTGTCAACTTCTAAGAAGGTAAAACTGATATTTGCTGGGGTGTAACAGTTAACTAGTGATTTTGGTGACCTTCTCCATGACGCATGTGGACAAATCTTATTAGGCGCTTCAGGCGCAAAATATAAGCCTATTTATACAAAACGCACACAACCCTTTGAGGCTAGCCTATTGAGGATGGTATCGGTAGTTCGAGTTTTGTGGCAGCCAATTTATTGTGTTCTATTTATTTCCGTTATTTAGGCTGCTTTTCATTTTTTATTTCCATTTCTTTATTTTCTTTTTAACTCATGAATTTTATTTTGAAAATACATGATTTGTTTTCAAATTTGAAACCCTTTTTCAAATAAATAAACTATTTTCCGAATTCTTGAACTTGATTAAAATTCATTAAACTTTTTTAAAATCCATGAACTTTTTCCAGTTGGCAAACCTTTTATAATTCGAAAAACCTTTTTTAAATTCATTATCTCTTTCATAATTTGTAAGCCTTTTTTTCAAATTAAAGAACTTTTTTCCTAAATTCACGATTTTTTACAAGTTGATTAACCTATTTTCCAAATTCATGATTTTTTTCGAAATTTGTGATTTTTTCCAATTTGTGAACTTTTTCAAATTCGTGGCTATCTTTTAAAACCATGATTTTTTTAAAATTGACGAGCATTTGTCAAATTCATTAAAAAAATTAAATTAGTGAAAAAACGAATTCACAATCTTTTTTCTGAATTTGCAAATATATTTTTGAATTCGTAATTTTTTTAAATTTGCGAACGTTTTAGTATTCTTGAATTTTTTTTGACCTTTTTTGAACTCATGTACTTTTTCCATATCAAGGCAGCCACAAGCTAGCGAAAAAGACGAAGCCACGTAGCGGAGCAGCGAGACCGGCTATAATAGGCTGCCGCTCAACAACCTTTCCATGGGTGCTAGTTCCCCAAGAGGTGCTATAAGCGCTGATGAGGAGCATCGAGATCATTAATTAAAGGGTATCATTTGCAAAAGTCACTTTCATCTTTTTAGGCCCTAACAAGTGGTGCATTGTATGTGTGTTATTTGTCGCAACATGAGAGTTTTTTTTCTCTATATTTGTTTATTCATAACATTTTATCTCTTGATTTATGCATCCAAATCCCGAACCTTTTCCACCGTTGGATTTCTCACGTCTACATCTTCAAAATTAGATCCCATTAGGTCTCGGTTAACTTTTTCAGAAAAAAAAGGAAATAAAAAATGGTGCAGGAAGCAAAAAAAATTCTATTTTTCTCTTTTCAAGAAGCACACTCACGAAAGAAAATTTTCTTTTAATAACCCTCCAAAAACCTAGGAAAAACCAGGCGAAAACCTGTAATCCGAAACCCCCCAAAAAACCCATCTAAAACCCGAAATAGAAAAAAAAAGTCAGAAAGCGACTACCACGCGACACCTGGCAATGGCTGGATGCGCCACTTGATGCACTTGCAACCCACCAAAGCGAACAAGGAGCACTCATGCCTGTGGCAGGATAAGCGCTAAGGAGGAGCACTCACGCCTGTGGCTATATAAGCGCTGAGGAGGAGCACTCACGCGTGTGGGCGTGTGGGCATCACACAGTAAATGGCCAAGGCATGCTGGTGCAATAGTGGTATTCTGTTTCCCCTCTTTGTTTTACTAGTCCACCCCCCCTCCCCGCCCCAAAATTTGGCTATTTTTAACCGAGCTAAATACTAAAGCCCCTATTAAATGAAATTTTATTTAAAACAAAGTTCTCCTCATAATACAGATATGTTCATCATATATTAGAAACTTCACCATGTATTAGAACAAGCTTCAGTATGTATTATAAAAGTTCAATTTATACAAAATATATGTTCATGATGTATTAAAAAATTGTCATCGTTTACTAAAAAAATGTCCATCATATATCAAGATAATATTCCATCGCATATGACCAAAATATCCAATGTGTATTTGCAAAATGTTTTATGTATATTGCAAAAAGGTCACTCCACTATAGGAAAGTTCATAGTATAAGGGAAAAAGTTCACCATGTGTTTAATATTTTTTCACCATATAAAATATTAATGAATAATAAAATTAAAGGAAAAAAATAAAATGAATAAAAGCTGAAACAAAAAACCCTAAAACCTGAAGAAAAACAAGGAAAGAAAAAAACAAAAATTAAAAAAATGCAACAAAAAAAAAACCCATGATGCACAGCACGCGCTGCCGCGAACTGGGTTGACCCACCTATGGCGTTGTGGCCCAAGCCACAGCTATTTGCCACCCCGCACGGGGCATATAGGATCCACCTGTCCAAAGGCAGATTGTGGAAATCCAGTCCAACATTTACTTTGAGTCCACGGGTCGAAGAATCCGGAGCGCATAATCAAGGAGTACTCCATCGGCAGTCTCCGC
Organism: Elymus sibiricus; assembly: GCA_039707655.1. Lineage (NCBI taxonomy): Eukaryota > Viridiplantae > Streptophyta > Magnoliopsida > Poales > Poaceae > Elymus > Elymus sibiricus. The sequence goes on from CM077667.1 coordinate 131,712,530, forward strand.
AAGGGTCACTTGATGTTGGCTGGGAGCGTCGCGCTCTAGGCTATCCCTTCGGCTTTTTTATTTTCCTGTATGCGTTTTCGGCTTTTTGGTTTTCTCCCAGTTTTTCTTAGGATTTGGACCCCAAAAAACTCCAATTTTTTGACGCGATAAAACATATTTTTTCCTTCTACGAGAGGTACATATTTACTTCCCATGGAGGCATAACTTTGCTTCCGCGAGAGGCACGCCTGTGCCTCTCGGAAAAAAGGGAAAACGTGTTTTATTATTTTTTCTTCCGCGAGAGGCACGGATTTACTTCTCATGGAGGCATAGATCTGTGAGAGTCACGGCCAAGCGTCTCGGAAAAGAAGAAAAAACATTTTTTTCTTCCATGAAAAGCACGGTTTTAGTTCTCGTGGAGACACGGATTTGCTTCCGCGGGAGGCACAGTTGTGTCTCTTGCAAAAGGAAAGAACATGTTTTTTCTTCCGCGAGAGGCATGGATTTACTTCTCGTGGAGCCACTTATTTATTTTCGTGAGAGACACGGCGGTGCCTCTTGAAAAAGGGAAAACGTATGTTTTTTCATTCCACGAGAAGTACAGATTTACTTTTCATGGAGGCAAGAATTTTCTTTTGCGAGAGGCACGACGAGAAAAAACTTATTTTCTTTTTTCTTTCGCGAGAGGCACAGATTTACTTCTCGTGGAGGCACAGATTTGCTTCCGCGAGAGGCACGGTTGTGCCTCTCAGAAAGGGAAAAAAATGTGCTCTCGGTTCAGGGTTTTTCGTAAAAAAAAAAGTTCGTCGACACCTATTAATATGAGAACTAGTTTTGAAGATCTCGACGCGAGGAATTCAACGACGAAAACGGTTCGAGATTTGGACGCACGGATTGAGAGATATAACGTTTTGAATAACGAATCCATGAGAAAAGAAAAAAAAATCTCAAGTTGTGACAAGTAACGCACATGCAGTGTGATATTTGTCGCAATCTAGGAAGGTGGGAGTGATCTTTAAAAAGAGAAATCCTTAACTAGTGATTTCGTGGAGAACTAGCTTGAATTAATTGCATGGTTGCGCGTTTTGGGCTATTCCACACCAAACATACCCATTTTTGGTTCTCATGTACGAAGGGTTTCAAAGGTGTTGATTATAGACGAGCTTTGAGCCCATGACATGATGAAAAGTTTAATATGATACTGCTAGTGGAGGAGAATTTAGATCTTGAGAAGATGAGTTGCTCTTGCGCGCTCCTCTGCCACCAAGCCTCGCACGTGCGTTATGTTTCATGAATGAGCTGAGTTCGTACATAGGTCATGTGTGTGCATTATTAATGGACGACACTAATTCAAGATATCTCGGCTCATGTGTGTGCTTTATTAATGCACAACACAAATCCGAGACATCTTAGTGCGACTGCTTGATGTTCGTCTTTGTCCTCTTACTCAACACCAACGCTGCCAAGAAGAAGGTTGTCAAGGAAGCCGTTCAGATATCGGTATGATATTCATAATGTTGATGATTTATTTATGGATTAAATTGATCAAAAATTGCTAATATACCCAGCAATACAAAAACTTTATTTATTTTAGGCATTTTTTATTCAAGGCTTTGCTTCTACATTCAAATCGAGCCTGTTTATGGGTATGCATTTTAAGCGTCAGTAGACCAAAACTACCTTGTGTCTCACAATGATGAACATGTTGTGGATCACTGATGTCTACTACGCAACTTTATTTTTGTAGACTCGGGTTGGACCTCCAAGCACAGAGTTTTGTAGGACAGTAGCAATTTTTTTTCAAGTAGATGACCCAAGGTTTATCAATCCATGGGAGGTGTAGGATGAAGATGATCTATCTCAAACAACCCTGCAATCAAATACAAGAAATCTCTTGTGTCCCAACACACCCAATACAATGGCAAATTGTATAGGTGCACTAGTTCGGCGAAGAGAGGTGATACAAGTGTAGTATGGATATTAGAAATAGGATTTTATGATCTGAATAGATAAAAACCACAAGGTAACCAGTAGTAAATAGTGAGCAAAAAGGTATATTAATGATTGGAAATAAGGCCTAGGGTTCATACTTTCACTAGTGCAATCTCTCAACAATGGTAATATAATAGAATCATATGATCATCCCTCAACATGCGACAAAAAATCGCTCCAAAGTTCCTATCTAGCGGAGAACAGAAGATGAAATTGTTGTAGGTAGAAAAACCACCTCAAAGCTATCATTTTCGATCAATCTATTGAATCGTCCCTATAAGTTTCACAAACATCCCTAGAGTTCGTACTAGAATAACACCTATGATACGCATCAATCAACCCTAATGGCATCTAGATAATCCAATGTCACCACAAGTATCCATGGGTTAATTATTCAACATGCATGAAACAATTTCAGACCCATCATATTCAATCCAACACAAAGAACTTCAAAGAGTACCCCAAAATTTCTATCGGAGAAAGTAAGACAAGAACGTGTATCAACCCATATGCGTAGATTACCCCAATGTCACCACGGGACCCGCAAGTTGATTACCAAAACATGTATCAAGTGAATCAATAGAACACCCCATTGTCACCACGGGTATCCACATGCAAGACATATATCAAGTGCTCTCAAATCCAAAGTATTCAATCCAACATAACGAGATCTCAAAGGGAAAGACTCAATTCATCACATCAAGATAGAGAGGGAAGAACACCATATGATCCAACTATATCAACAAAGCCCGTTGTCGTGGGAGTAAGTCTGACAGTAGTACTGGGGGTACGAATGAAGGGGGCGGAGCCTAGCTACGGCACAGGTGTGACACTCGGATGTACGAGTTCGGGCCCCACTCGGGAGTGGTAAAGACCCTACGTCTCGAGCCCTGATGCTTAGTGTTTGCTTATGGAGGGTGTCTGATTACAGAGAGTTCGGAACCCTTGTCTAGGAGCTCTGGTGCGGCTTATATAGAGTGCGCCTGGTCCCGCCGAGCGTCATTACAAGGCATTAAATGTGAGTAACTGCAGGCGTTACTGAAAACTGTCGTCTTAACTAAGCCGTTACTGGTAACGTTAGTCTTCACAACACTTCATGTGAGTTATCAAGTCTCTCGAAAGTTACGACTCCTACGCCGGCTCCACTCCTTCTTGTCCGAGTGTTGGATCGTAGCCGACTGACGGATTGACGTCCGAGTGACCATCCAGATCCGAGTGGATCCTGAGGATGTATCCGAATGCACTAGTAGTCTAGGGACTTTAATGCTAATGTGGGCCGCCAAGTGGGCCCTAGGTGTCAGGTCTGTGACCCTACCTGTAGTAGGTGACCTCATCAGTAGCCCCCGAATTAGTTGAGGTTTGAAGGATGAGCGGACGATGTGCGGGAACATCGTCGGCGCCTCGGAGGCGTTAGGAAACGACCCGGGTTGTCTCTCGCTCATTATGTGACCACAACGGATTCGTGTTGTTTCCTTCCCGAATGGGTAGGATAGCTTGGCTACGCAAGCCACTCGGTTGGCGTCGGATCATCTCTCAGGATAAATGATCCGACGGCTCGGGTGTGTATCCATCAAAGTTTTCCGAATGATGATGCAAGAAAGAGGTTGACCTCTCAAGTTTCCTTGCGAAAATCTCGCAACGACCAAAAAACTTTCCGAGTGATCGACGGATCTGCCTTGCGCATTCAGAGTGTCAAAACGTGTCGAAATGCATCCGTGGGCACGGAGCCTACTCGGATCACGTCACGGCGAAAAATCCATCGATTTTGAAATCGTGGGAATCGTGCGCGCGCGCGAGGGCGGTTGCGCTGCATTAGTGGGGAAAGTGGACGTGACGCCTTGATAACCGCGCCGCGATTAATACCATGCGTCCCCGAAATGCTGCCCTGAAGATCCTGTGGATCTCGCGCGGTCCGAAGATGTCGCGCCGCTTGCGGATCGATGGCTGAGATCGTGCCGCGCTGGGGTATAAAGATTGACTGAGAGAGAGGAGAGAGAGGCAGTTCCCACTTCTCCCCCTCTCAATCTCCGTCGCTCCGCCGAGAGCTTCCCCCCACCGGACCACCTCTGGCCCGCCCCCAATCTGTCGGACATGATGAAGGGGGCGACCGCGAAGGCCGAGAGGGCAAAGAAGGGGTCACGCGGATCTTCATCGAGCGCCGGCGCGCCGGCGGGTTTCGGACCACCGCCGGCCGGCTGAGGGAGCTGGAGAGCCAAGGGCTCCTGGTCGCGGGGAGCTGGCGAGTGCCAGAAGCAGGAGAGGTCGAGCCGGCGCCGCTAGGGGATGAGCGGGTGCTCCTCACAACCCACATCGAGAGAGGTTTCTCTTTGCCCGCGCACCCATTCTTCCGCGCTTTCCTCGATTTCTACGGTGCTCAGCTCCATCATCTTCCTCCTAACGTTGTTTCTTACTTGGCGCCTTTATCTCCCTTTGTGATAACTTCCTTGGTTGCAATCCGCACTGGGATTGTTCAAACCCCTTTTTACGTGTCGAGTGATGACTGTCAAGAAGTCTGCTCAGGCTGGGGGGGGGGGGAAACGAACATAGCTCAGTTATGCGGGGGTCTAGGCATCCAACTGAGGGGAAAGAGTAGTTTCCCACAAATGAACTTTCCAGACACGGTCAAGGGTTGGCAGGGTTCATGGTTTTACTGCTAAGACGTTCCAGTCGTCGAGGGTCAGTCGGATCTCCCGTCGTATTCGCCTGAGCGCATTCGGCGGTTTCCCAAGCTGACCGTGACCAAAGAGGGAAATACAGACGTGGAGATCCTTGTGATCGCGCTGGTGGCCCTGGTGAGGCAAGGCATTAATGGTTTGGATCTGCAGGAGGTCTTCTTTCAAAGGAGAATTCAGCCGCTGCAGGCCAGAGCCCACCCCATGTGGCTGTACTTGGGGCCGAGTGATCCCACTCGCACGCACCCGGAGGAGCTCAGCACCGAGGCCGTGGAGAACAAGCTCAAAGCAATCACTCCAGCTCGCGAGAACCCCAGAGGGACGAGGTTGGTGCCGCCATTTTCATTTGAGAATTCGTCGAATGAGGTAAACTCTACGCGTTACCATTGTTGTCCGAATGATTGTAATGTTTGCTGATTAAAATCTTGACTGGCATAATTTTCACTCGGCAGGCCTTCACAGGTATGGATAGCCTCATACCCGCCGTCAATCATGCCCATGACGACGTGACGAGTGACAACGAGCGCCAGGAGGGCTCAGACGGCGAGGAGGAGTACGCGGAGGACAGAGAGAGCGACAAGGAGGAAGAGGACTCGGACTCAGAGGACAAGGTAGAATCCTCTCCGTCGGAGCCTCGGAGGAGGTCCCACCCGAGACCCGCTCCAAGGCGCGCCAGGACCCGGGAGTCCGTGGAGGCAACCCCAAGGAGCCGAGTGCTGCTAAGTCCTCCGTGCCTGCCCTTCCCACTCGAAGTTCGAAGCGTGGGCGTGACGAGCTCGCACCGTCACCCGAGAAGACGGCCAAGCAACCGAAAGTTGCTGTCAACAAACCCTGGAAGGCTGTCCTGCCGAAGATCAAAATGAACATGCCGGTGGACTCAGCGTAAGTATCTTTGCACCGATTGATATTACAGTTATTTGACCGAGTGACGTGACATTTCGAAAGGCTTCATTATAGAGCTGACACCTCAACTGCTTCGCTGGAGAAGGATAAGGCCGATGTTGATGCCGCGTCTTCAAAAGGTAACCTTTGAACTCACTCGGACATGATTTTTGAACTCTACGATTTTTCCTTTGTGCTTACTCCCGAATGATCTTCGAGTGTTTATAGAGCCGCGCAAAGTGATAGAACTTGACGGGGATGACAAGGTCGACCCACAAAACCCTTCTGCCGACATGGACGTCTTGATGCAGGATGCTTCGCCTGCTAAGGCATCAGCACTGGTTCGGGGAGCTTCTTCGGGGGCCGGGACCGCACTCGAATCTTCCTTGCCAACTCTTCCCATGGCTAACATCTTCACACTGCACCACGTCCCGGAGGACCTGGTGGGGGCGAGCAAGGAGGCACTGATCCAGCTGAAGCTGATGAATGACAGGCTGAAAGAGGCCTACGACGCCAGCAAGGCGCTGGAGAAGAATGTCCAAGTAAGTACCGTTGTAAGTACCATCTTCGGTCGGAAATTTCGTCTGTATGCAAATTCTTTGGGTCCCGAGTGGTTTTGCGTCGGGGGCACACCCACTGGGTGTTTTCTGGTTCCAGTGGGAGCGCGCTGAGCGCACCCACTGGGTGTAGTCCCCCAGACTGCTGTCGACTGAAGCAGTCGGCGGGAGTCTGAGAGTCCAAAAGATGCTTGTAGAAATAGGTGTAGTCATACTTGTCGAAGAGGATGCGGTGATGGTCCATGGACCAGAGACTCTCGACATTGTCTGTCGGGGTGTAGAACCCGTTATTCTCCAGTGGGGGCGCGCCGAGCGCACCCACCGGGTGTAGTCCTCGAGACTGCCGTCAACTGAAGTAGTCGGTGGGAGTCTTTAGAGACCGAATGATGCTTGTGGAAATACCACATCTCGATTGAAACGATACTTGTCGAAGAGGATGCGGTGATGGTCCATGGACCAGAGCCTCTCGACGTTAACCGTCGGGATGTAGAACCTTATCCTGAGTGAGGAGGGCCTCTTCCCGAGTGGGTAGAACCTGTTGCTGAGTTTGTGGAGGTACCTCATCCCGAGTAGGTAGAACCTGTTACTGAGCTTGTGGAAGTACCTCATCCTCATCCCGAGTAGGCAGAACCTGTTACTGAGCTTGTGGAAGTACCTCATCCCAAGTAGGTAGAACTTGTTGCTAAGTTTGTGGAAGTACCTCATCCCGAGTATAGTTCCAGTGGGGGCGCGCTGAGCGCACCCACTGGGTGTAGTCCCCGAGACTGCCGTTGACTGAAGCAGTGGACAGGAGTCTTAGAGTCTTGAGGTTTAATTGAACGAACCCTTTCGCAGTATCCGATTGTTATCACTGATGTTTCCTTATTTTCTGTCGGCAGAGTGTGTGCAAGCTCGAGACCCGCTACCACGCCCTGGAAAAGGAGGTGCAGGACCTGCACCTCAGCCTTGAGGTTGAGAAGGCCAAGAACATGTGTCTGGAGCAAGAGAAGCGATCACTCGGAGGTAAACGCTTTCTGCCCGACTGCCGTAGAACGTGTTCCTATTCCCTGTCTGAATGAAATTACTTTATCAGATGTACGTAGTGAAAATCTTCAACTTACTAAGAGACTCCGAGCTTCCATTTCTATAGACACCATGAAGGAGGCCCTGGAGAAGAAAGACACTGAGTTGGCGTCCGCCCAGAAGGAAGCCAATCGGAAGATGAAAACGACCGAGGACAAGTTGAAGTCACTCAAAAAGTGGGAGGAGGATAAGAAGAGTCTGGAGGCTATTGCCAAGAAATCCGCGAAGGAGGCTCTCGAGTCTGAATCAAAGCTGAAGCAGGTGTCATCCAAGAGACTCAAGCTGAAGAAGTTCATCCAAGACTTCGGTAATGAAATGAATCAGAAGCTCAAATGTATGCCAATAACCCAATTGCGTTTCAAGTTACTTTGATTCTTTACTCAACCTCTAACAGCCCTTTTTCTCCCATCAAATGTCCAATATCGAGAAGGGACTGGATTCAGCTGCGGGCATTCTCCGTGATAGCTCAGCACTTGCTCTTCTCCGACTGGAGAAATGCGTCGGGGAGGTGACTGTCTTCCTCAACCGCCTGCGCACGACAATCAAAGATATTTACCGAGAAGTTGCCCCGGGAAGGAATCCTTGAATGACTTGGATGTTCTTATCAACCGCCTGCAAGATGTGCCTCGCTGAGTGCAATCTTGGAAGAAATCTGCAGCTCATGCTGGAGCCAACATCGCCCTCTCACTCGTCTGCGTCCATTGCAAGGGCGTAGATGAGGAGAAGTTGAAGTCACTGAAGGTCGTCAACAGGAAGAGTGCCAAGATAGAAGACTTCATGGAGACGTTCCTCGAGGCCGCCACTCGGATTGCGACCTTCATCGACCTCGACACCTTCACTGACGCAGCAGCTCCGACTACCGCCAAGTGATCCTCGGATAAAAAACTTCGAATGAAATTTGCCTCGGGATGCCGAGTGGTTTATGTAACCGTACATTTGACGTGACCTAGAAGCAACGACTATCTGCACTTTTGCTTTCAAGTATATGCAGTTTGATTGCCTTCATTTGACTTTTTGAGCATTTGGCCCAGTCCCCGAGTGTGGATGACGTCCCCACTCGGAGTAGTCTTTACGCTTAGGCGATTTCTGGATCGCAGCTAAGCCCCCAAGTGTGGATGATGTCCTCACTCAGAGTAGTTTTTATACTTAGGCGATTTCTGGATCGCAGCTAAGCCCTTGAGTGTGGATGATATCCTCACTCGAAGTAGTTTTTATGCTTAGGCGATTTCTGGATCGCAGCTAAGCCCCCGAGTGTGGATGATGTCCTCACTCGGAGTAGTTTTTATACTTAGGCAATTTATAGATCGCAGCTAAGCCCCTGAGTGTGGATGATGTCCTCACTCGGAGTAGTTTTTACACTTAGGCGATTTCTGGATCGCAGCTAAGCCCCTGAGTGTGGACGATGTCCTCACTCGGAGTAGCTTTTATACTTAGGTGATTTCTGGATCACAACTAAGTCCCCGAGTGTGGACGATGTCCTCACTCGGAGTAGCTTTTATACTGAGGCGATTTCTGGGTCGCAGCTAAGCCCCCGAGTGTGGACGATGTCCTCACCCGGAGTAGTTTTTATACTTAGGCGATTTTTGGATCGCAACTAAGCCCCCGAGTGTGGATGATGTCCTCACTCGGAGTAGTTTTTTAAACTTAGGCGACATCAGGTTCGCTGCTTAGCCTCCGAGTGTGGATGATGTCCTCACCCGGATAAGTTTTTTAAACTTAGGCGAAATCAGGTCCGCGGCTAAGCCGATCCATACACCCACTGGGGGTGAGGAAAGTTATAAGGATCACCAGGGTGAAAAAACCGAAAAGTTTTGACAACACCTTTTGACAAAGTGTAGGAAATGAAAAGACTTTTATTCATCAAAGCCACTCGGCAGTTCATTACAGGAATGACAGAGTGTTTTATATTTTAAGTGTAGAACTTGCGGAGCAGATCCACGTTCCACGTACGGAGCTCTTCTGCCCTAGTTTTGAAGTTGTATAGCCAATAGACTCCATTTTTCAGGACTTTAGAGACCGCAAAAGGCCCTTGCCACAGAGGCACCAGCTTGTGTGGCTTTTTTTGGTCCAGTCGGAGGACTAGGTCGCCCTCTTGGAAAGCACGCCCCCTGACTTGTCTGTCATGATAGCGCCTTAGATCCTGCTGATAAAGTGCCGATCTGACAAGGGCTAGCTCCCTCTCCTCTTCTAGGAGATCCAGACCATCTTGGCATGCCGCTTTAGCCCCATCTTCATCATACAGTTCCACTCAGGGAGAATTAGGACGCAAGTCACTCGGTAAAATGGCTTCAGATCCGTACACCATGAAGAACGGTGTGCGCTTAGTGGAGCGGTTCAGGGTCGTTCGAATGCCCCATAGAACAGACGGTAGCTCTTCGACCCAGGCTCTTACAGCATACTCCAGATCTCTCATCAGTCGAGGTTTCAACCCCTATAAAATCATCCCATTTGCTCGCTCTGCTTGTCCATTCGTCTGCGGGTGAGCCACAGAGGCATAGTTGACCCGAGTACCTTGGGAGTAGAAAAACTCACGGAATTCATCCGAGTCGAAATTGGTCCCATTGTCAGTGATGATATCATGTGGAACTCCGAATCTGAAGATAATCCGTCGAATGAAACTGACCGCAGTCTTTGCATCCAAGTTTTGATGGGCTTAGCTTCGACCCACTTGGTGAACTTATCCACCGCCACTAGCAGGTGGGTAAACCCACTTGACCCGGTCCGTAGAGGGCCGACCATATCGAGACCCCACACGGCGAACGGCCAGGTGAGCGGGATGGTCTTCAGTGCGGATGCAGGTTTGTGCGTCTGGTTCTTATAGAACTGACACCCAACACATAAGTCGACCAAGTCCTTTGCTGCCTCATTGGCTCGGGGCCAATAAAAACCTGCACGAAACGCCTTTGCAACCAACGTTTGAGAGGACGCATGATGGCCGCAGGTTCCCGAATGAATCTCATGCAAGATCTGCAGTCCTTCCTCCGGGGAAATGCATTTCTGAGTTACTCCTGTAGCGCTTTTCTTGTACAATTGTTCTCTCATCACTTCAAAGGACTTAGACCGCCGGACGATTCGGTGGGCTTCCTCTTCGTCTTCAGGGAGTTCTTACCGGAGAAAGTATGCTAAGTAAGGTTGGGTCCACCCGGGAGTGATCACTAACATTTCATGGACAAGGTCCACCACGGTTGGAATGTCAACCTCAGTTGGATTTGAAGGTCCGACTGCTTGCGGGGGCTCCTCAGTGAAAGGATCTTCTTTAATTGTGGGAGCACGCGGGTGTTCAAGGAATATGCCTTTCGGCACGGCCCGTCGAGTGGAACCAATCTTAGCCAGGTCGTCTGCCGCCTGGTTCTTCGCTCAGGGTATGTGGTGCAGCTCCAAGCCTTCAAAATTCTTCTCCAGTTTCCTGACTGCATTACAGTACCCGGTCATGGACGGGCTCCGGATATCCCATTCTTTCATCACTTGATTGACAACGAGGTCCGAATCACCGAATATCATTAAACATCAGATACCGAGTGAGATGGCCATATGGAGCCCGTACAGGAGGGCCTCGTATTCGGCCTCGTTGTTAGATGAATCGAAGTGGATTTGAAGGACGTAGCTCAATCAGTCTCCCTTGGGGGAGACGAGAACCACCTCGGCACCGGATCCTTGGAGCATCTTGGATCCATCGAAAAACATTGTCCAGTGTTCGGGGATACTTGGAGCTGGTTGTTCTTGTTCTATCCACTCGGCCAAAAAGTCCACCAGCGCTTGAGACTTGATTGCTTTTTTTCGCTTCGAACTTGATCTCCAACGGGAGGAGCTCAATTGACCATTTTGCCACTCGACCCATGGCGTCTCTTTTATGCATGATTTCCAACAGGGGGGCATCGCTGATAACTATGACCGAGTGCTCTTGGAAGTAGTGAGCCACCTTTTTAACGGCCAGGTAAATACCATAGACCAACTTCTGGTAGTGCGGATACCTTTGCTTGGAGGGGGTCAAGACTTCTGAGATGTAATATATGGGCCTTTGCACTTTGAATGCCTTTCCTGATTCTTCATGCTCCATAGTGAGGACAGTGCTGACCACTTGGCTGGTCGGCGCGATGTACAAGAGCAAAGGCTCTCGGCTGCTCGGAGCAGCTAACACTGGCTGGGTGGAAAGCAAGGCCTTGATTTCTTCGAATGTGGCTTGCACTTCAGGTGTCCACTCAAAGCTATGAGACTTCTTCATCAATCGGTAAAGAGGCAATGCCTTCTCACTGAGTCTAGAGATGAACCTACTCAAGGCTGCAAGGCACCCCGTGAGCTTTTGTACGTCGTGCAGGCGTACAAGCTTTTTCATTCGGACGATAGCGCCGATTTTGTCAGGATTAGCATCGATTCCATGTTCGGAAACGAGAAAACCGAGTAGCTTGCCTGATGGCACTCCGAATGTGCATTTTGCCGGATTGAGATTTATCTGGTAGCGCCGCAGGTTCACGAAGGTTTCGGCGAGGTCTGTCAGGAGGTCGGAACCTTTCCTGGACTTGACCACGATGTCATCCATGTACGCCTCCACGTTCCGACTAATTTACTTTTGCAAGCATTTTTGGATCATGCGCATAAAAGTCGCCCCGGCATTTTTGAGACCGAATGGCATAGTGATGTAGCAGAAACACCCGAATGGGGTGATGAAGGCTGTTTTTATTTCATCTGGACCGTACATTCGGATCTGGTTGTACCCGGAGTACGCATCCAGGAACGACAGGCGTTCGCATCCGGCAGTAGAATCTACTATCTGGTCTATGCGGGGAAGGGGAAAATGATCTTTCGGGCAGGCCCGATTGAGGTGCTTGAAGTCGATGCACATCCAGAGGGACTTGTCCTTCTTAGGCACCAAGACAGGGTTGGCGAGCCACTCGGAATGATACACCTCGCGAATGAATTCAGCAGCTAGGAGCCGAGCGATTTCTTCGCCAATCGCCTTGCACTTCTCGACGGAGGATCGACACAAGTGCTCTTTGACCGGCTTGATCTTCGGTTCGACTTGGAGTCAGTGCTCAGCCAGTTCCCTGGGAACCCTCGGCATGTTAGATGGCTTCCACGCGAAGATGTCCTAGTTCTCACGGAGGAACTGGATGAGCTCGGCTTCCTAATTTTCACCGAGTGACGTCGAGATGTTCGTGGAGGCACTCGAATCGTTCGGGTGAATGTGAACCTGCTTGGTCTCACCGGCCGACTGGAAAGCTGATTCTGTAGCCGACCATTTTGACTTGAGCAAATCCGCAGTGTCCACCTTCTTCTTGTACATGTCGAGTTCGACTGCGAGTACCTGCTCGTTAGCAATCTTGGAGCCCTGCTAGAGGCACTCTTCGGCGACTATATGATCGCCAGTCACCGTGATCACTCCTTTCGGCCCAGGTATCTTAAGTTTAAGATACACATAACATGGACGGGCCATGAAACGTGCGTAGGCGGGCCTACCTAGGATGGCGTGATAGGCGCTATGAAAGTCTACCACTTCAAACGTCCGGCGTTCTTTTCGAAAATTCTTCTCGCTTCCGAACACGACGTCCAGAGTGATTTGGCCGCGTGACTCAACCTTCTTCCCAGGGATGACCCCATGGAAATGCATGTTGCTCTTGCTCAGTCGGGACATTGGAATGTCCATTGCCCTGAGCGTGTCGGCGTAGATTATGTTGAGCCCACTGCCTCCATCCATCAGGACCTTGCGCAGTCGGACTCCATTGACGGCCGGGTCAACAACCAGCGCCTGCCTCCCAGGGGTGGCTATGTGGGCTGGATGATCCGACTGGTCGAAGGTAACGGGGGTCTTTGCCCAATTGAGGTACTTGATGACAATCGGAGCTGCCATGTTGACCTCCCAATTGACGACCTTCAACTGGCTCTTGCTTTCAACATCAGCAAAAATCATATTGAGGACCTTGTCGATGTTCGGATACTCGGGAGCATCCTCACCTTCTTCGTTGTCATCCTTCTCTCCAGAGGGCTCTCTACCCATCTCCTGCTTGAGCATTCGGCACTCCCGAGTGGTGTGCTTCGGGTATACCACGTTGCCGTCCTCGTCCTTTTTGGTATGGACAACACAGGGTTGATCCAATACCTCAGATCTGTACTCGGGCTTCTTCTTGTTAGCCCATTCGTTCTTCTTCTTCTTCGTTTTGGGCTTCCCCTGGCCAGGTACCGCCGCAACTTCTGCCTTACCCAAAGAATCGACTTTTTGCTTTTACTTTTTCCCAGCGTTTCCCCCCGATTGAGGGGTATCGTCGGTTCGTCCTTTGCCGCTTCGGAGGCGGTCTTCCTCTTCGCCATTGGCATACCGATTGGCGATTTCCATGGCCCGACTGAGGGACAGGTCCCCAACTCGGCCAAACTTCAAGATGAGCTCTTGATATCGAGTGCCTGCATTAAAGGCGCAAACGGTTTGATGTTCGGTAACATTCTCAACGGTATTGTGCAGCGTGGTCCAGCGCTGAATGTACTCACGGAGAGTTTCATTGCTTTTTTTGGACACAGTGCTGCAGCTCCGTCAAACCACCCGGACGCTTGTAAGTGCCCTCAAATGTCTTGATGAACACCTGAGCCAGGTTTTCCCAGCAGTAGATGCTGCTAGGGGGCAACTGGTTTAACCAGGCCCGCGCAGATCCCTCTAGCATGAGAGGGAGATGCTTCATTGCGACAAAATCATCACCGCCACCGATCTGGACGGCCACTCGATAATGTTTGGGCCAAGTTTCCGGCTTGGACTCGCCGTTAAACTTCCCGATTCCCGTCGCCAACCTGTAGTTGGAGGGGATCTCGGCCTCTCGGATGTACCTACTGAAGCACTCGAGACCTGAAGTCCCCCATCGACTCGCTCGGTCTCTGATATATCTATTCATGTCCACCACATTCTGTGTGATGATGGATCTGGCATTGAGCTGTGGAGGTCGCCGACCACCTTCTTCATAGCCCCTGGGACGAATGGGGCTCCGATCGCGGTCTTCTCTATGAGGTCGACCGCCATCGTAAGGTCATCTTCCATATGAACCGCCCCTCGGAGGGGGCGTCCGACTGACATCACGGTCATCGTGCAAACGTCCTCCATGCAGGCCTCTCGGAGGGGGAGGAGAATGCCGGCGCTTTCCGTATGCATGCGGGCTGTGCGCAGACTGAACTGTATCGGCCCGAATAGACTTACTATGTATGCGTTGATGCAACTGTGACACCTCTGAATTTTGTCTCAGGGCGGTCTTCAACAGAGTCTGGATCTACCGAATGCCCTCTCCAGCCGCAGAACCGGACGGCTGAATAGATTCAGCGATCCGTGTGGCTACTGCCAGGTTCTCCATCGGTGTGCGCATCACTGGAATTTTGGGCGGTCTATCGTTCGGGAACAATTGCCACCGATTGCGGCTGGAGCTGGGTTGCTCTCTGGCCGCGCGGTCGTTGAGTGACCGCTGGAGTCGCTTGAGCTGCTCGCGCTAAGCAAAAGTGGCTTGGCGCGTGGCCTCCAAGGCCATTTCCTCCGGGGTAGTCCCCATGATGGGAGTGAGCAGAACTTCGTCGTCTCTCGACCTCCTCTCCTCTCGTTGCTCCAGATTGAGAGGCCAGGGGATGTAAGTGTCGATGTTGCCGTTGTCACGGCCACCATCTCGGCCACGGGAACCACCCGCGGAGTACCCATGAGGTCCATGGTTGGTGGTGTGGGCAATTTGTATTTCTGCAGCGTTTCCTCTGCTCTCGCACTCAGACGCATCAGACAGCTCATCGCCCGAAGAAGGGAACAAGCTGACGGTGGGCTCATCTGAATCGAGCACGGACACCTGCCCGACCGTGGACTGGCATGCCACAACGTGCTTGATCCATCGGTGCAGCCGCGAGTGCTCGAAGCGCTTGCGGCGGCCAGCAACGGGACAAACGAGTGTGGAGTCATAGGGCTCCAACGGCTGTCGAAGTAGAACTCTGTGTGCCACCGCACTGAAATGCGTCACACCGCGGGCGGGGAACGCATCCGGGTCCAGCGGCGCCTCATGCAACCATGCCGAACCGTCGGTGATGAAGCGAAGGGTACCTAAGAGGATCTCGCCGCCGAGTACCATCATGATGACCGGAAAAATTAGATCTCCACCTGCGCCGGAGTTTGCTAGACGTGCTGCCGCACGGTGGGCGCCAACTGTCATGGGAGTAAGTCTAACAGTAGTACTGGGGTACGAATGAAGGTGGGCGGAGCCTAGCTACGGCACAGGTGTAACACTCGGATGTATGAGTTCGGCCCCCACTCGGGAGTGGTAAAGACCCTACGTCTCAAGCCCTGAGGCTTAGTGTTTGCTTATGGAGGGTGTCAGATTACAGAGAGTTCGGAACCCTTGTCTAGGAGCTCGAGGGCGGCTTATATAGAGTGCGACTCGTCCGCCGAGCATCATTACAAGGCATTAAATGTGAGTAACTGCATGCGTTACTGAGAACTACTGTCTTAACTAAGCCGTTGCTGGCAACGTTAGTCTTCACAACACTTCATGTGAGTTATCAAGTCTCTCGAACGTTACGACTCCTACGCCGTCTCCACTCCTTCTAGTCCGAGTGATCGTAGCCGAGTAACGGAGTGACGTCTGAGTGACCATCGAGATCCGAGTGGATCCCGAGGATGTATCCGAATGCACTGGTAGTCTAGGGACTTTAATGCTATTGTGGGCCCCCAAGTGGGCCCTAGATGTTAGGTCTGTGACCCTACCTATAGTAGGTGACCTCATCAGCCGTGATACATAAAGATCGTGCCATCTCAAGAACACGAGAGAGAGAGATCAAACACACAGCTACTGATACATACCCTCAGCCCCGAGGGTGATTTACCCCCTCCTTGTCATGGAGATTGCCGGGATGATGAAGATGGCATCCGGTGATGATTCCCCACTCCGGCATGGTATTGGAAAGGGCTCTGGATGAGATTTCTTTGATACAGAGAGTTACGACGACATAGCAGAAGTTCTAGTTAACTTCTAGGGGTTTGGGATTTATATGATTTTTTAGCGTTAGAATCACGCTAAACGGAGCCACTGGGTGGTCCCAAGCTATCAGGGCGTACCCTAGGGGGGTGGTCACGCCTTGATGTCTTGGGGCACCTGTTGGGCCCCTCCGGTGGTTCTTCGCTCTTGTATTTCTTATTTGCTCCATAAAAAATCTTCAAAAAGTTTCGGGCGATTCCGAGAACTTTTATTTTCTACACAAAAATAACACCACGGTAATTCTGCTGAAAACAACGTCAGTCCAGGTTAGTTATTAAATCATATAAAGTGCATCAAAACCATATAAAATTATTGTAAACATGGGTAAATATGGCATGAATACTTCATAAATTATCGATACGTTGGAGGCGTATCAATCACTGGTGGCACTCCCAATGAAACTACTACTCCTCATTAGGAGAAGGTGTTTAGTGACGCCACTGATACGTATCTGATGTTTCTATAATTTTTGATCATTTCATGCTATTACCATACCACTTTTATATATTTTTGGCAACTATTCGTATAATTATTATAGACTAACCTATTAATCAAGTGCCTAGTATCACTTCTTGTTTTTGCATGTTTTTGTTCTTATAGAAAATTAATATCTAGGAAGGTCAAAATACCCCGGTGATTTAATATTACTTTTTTGGAATATATGTAGTTTTTGAGCGAAAGAATCGACGCAAAATGATGCCCGAGGGACCCACACGACCAGGTGGTGCGAGCACCCCCCTAGCCGTGTCGTGGGCCCATATGGGCAGCCCTTAATGTGGTTAGAGCACTCCTTTGGTGACAAGGAAGCTAATTTTATGGAAAAATTCCCTCGGAATTTCAGCCCGATCCGAATTACAGATCTCCGGCTATAAAAGAAACGGTGTCCGGCCAGAAAAAGGAGTGAAAACAGAGAGAAACAGAGGGGAGATCCAATCTCGGAGGGGCTCCCGCCCAAGGACCAAAGGCGGAAACCTTCTCCCATCTAGGGAGAAGTCCTAACAAGAAGAGGAAGGAGGGGGCTCTCTCCTGCTCTCTCCCGGTGGTGTCGAAGCGCCGCCGAGAGAACCGTCGTGAAGGAGATCATCTCCATCAACTTCGACACCATGATCAAAATATTTCTTCCTCTCCGTGCAGCGGTGTCCTCTCTCTCACCCAGATGTAATCTCTACTTTAACATGATGCTTGATGCTATATATTATTATCCAATGATGTGTTGCATCTCTACTGTGCCTAAGTATTTCTTTTTGTCCTATAGGTTAAT
This sequence comes from Elymus sibiricus, assembly GCA_039707655.1. Lineage (NCBI taxonomy): Eukaryota > Viridiplantae > Streptophyta > Magnoliopsida > Poales > Poaceae > Elymus > Elymus sibiricus. The sequence goes on from CM077667.1 coordinate 131,729,910, forward strand.
TATGATATGCTATGGTTGATATGAGTTGTATGTTATTATTGTGTTTTCCTATGATGCCCGCCGTTTCGCACACACGTGTGGGTTTCACGTTGTATGGTGTTGCAATATGTGGTTAAATTGCTTATGGTGGGTTATGGGAGTGATAGAAACCTAAACCCCAGTTCATGAGTTGTTGCATATGGGATTAAAGAGTATCTAAGAACTTAATGTTATGGTTGGGTTTTAACTTAATGAATCTTTGGTATTTGTGGATGTTTGCTAGACTTCCAATCATAAAAACTTATGATCCAAGTACGGATTGTATGTTAGCTTAGGCCTCTCCCCGATAAAAAACTGCAATAGAGGATTATCACTATCATTTCATATTCAATTGCCTAGGGACAATCCTTTTCTTTATTCTTCTTTAAAACCCCTTTACTTATTGTTCTTTTATTAAAATATCACTTAAGTATGTATATTCTTGCAAATCTATCTTTTTATTCTTGCAAAATAGTTTTATTTCTTATTCTAGGTAAAACAAATGTTAAGTGTGCGTAGAGTTGTATCAGCGGTTGATAGAACTTGAGAGAATATTAATACTACCTTTAGCTCATCAATGGAATCGACACTCTTATTTAAAAGACTAAAATTGATCCCCTGCACTTGTGGGTCAGCAAGACCGTTTCTGGCACCATTACCAAGGATCAATAGCGTGGAGAGAATATTCTCGTGTGTGCTTGTTGGATTTATCACAAAGTAAATTTTATTTTCTGTTCTAAGTTGTTCTCTATATTTAGTTATGGATATGGAACATGAAACATGCTACCCATGGAGACATGGAACCTCCTAAAACCCTCAATGTTACTTGTGTGTGGAATATTAAATATTACTTTTAATAATCCTGATAAATCCCCGTTCAACATGGTAATGGGATACACTTTGGATCAACGTGAATACTTTAGGGATTATCGCTTGACTCAAAAAGGGAAACACTTCTGGGACCAAATAAAAATAAAAATGTTACGTTTGTATTCTTGAAATTTGGGCTCTATGTATGATTTTACTTGTTGCTCTAGAATGGAGGCCCAAACCTTCCCTTTTGATGTGAATCTAATGATAATGAAACCTTGACCTCTTATGCTAATGGTGTATGAGATTACTATGATGTGGAACAAATAGAAGAATATGTTGCTTTTAAGGGTGCTTATGAAATTGCTTATTTGCTTGAAAAATATGATGATGCTCTTTAGAAATTTGAAAATCTTTCATACTTAAATATATTTCTCACATTATTGAATTTATTGAGAGAATATCTGCTGCTCTAGAAGAGACTAATTTTTTGTGGGAATATGTGGAGAAAGAAATTGCTGAAACTGTGAGCTAATTAGATGAAAAAGATGAGAGGAGAGTGAAGAACAAAAGAGGAAGTGCGGATTAGCTACCCATTTCCCACCTTCTAATGAGAGTAACTCCTTAACTCATACATTATTTAATTTCCCTTCGTACTTACCGGAGGATGAATGCTATGATCCCTTGCATTCGTTTAAAATTTCCCTTTTCGATGAACTTGATGGTTGCTATGATTATGACCATGATGCCACTATGAATGATGCTTATGGAGATGAACTTGCTATAATTTCTTATATTCAAAATGAAATTGTTGCTATTGCACCCACACTTGATAGTCCTATTATCTTTTTGAATTCTCCGAACTATACTATATCAGAAAAGTTTGTGCTTATTGAGGATTATATTGATGGGTTGCGTTTCTCTTATGCACATGATGATTCTAGTAGATATGATATGCATGTTTTTGCCACTTCTACTTGAAATTATTATGAGAGAGGAACCTCATCTCCACCTCTTTAGGTTTCTAGTACAATAAAATTGCAAGAAATTAACTACACCATGCATTGTCCGTTATGTTATGTGCATGAATTGTTCTTTTATGAGATAACAATGCATAGGAAGAAAGTTAGACTTTGTTTTTATATGCTATATGTTACTTTGTGCTCATATTTAACATCTAAATTTTTGTTGCTTAAAATTGGCTTTGATGTGCCCTGGGATTCTAGTTCAGTGATTAGTTGAGCACAATATGCCTAGCTTAATGGCTTTAAAGAAAGCGATGCCTGGGAGACAAGCGGAAGTTTTAGAGAGTCTTTTTCTTCTTCTGTGTGCCATAAAAATTTTCAAAAACAAAAAAATAAAGTGGAGAACTTAAAACATTTTCTAAAATAAAAAGTGAAAGTGAGAAAGATGAGCACTGTTGAAGTGGAGGGCGCCCTTGAAATTTTGTTCATGCCCGTGGAAACTTTGTGAATCTTGAATCATAGAAGCTTTTCAACAAAAATAAATATCCCCTTGTAAAAATCCACTGTATTATAAAAATAAAGTACCAAGGTTATTGTGCAGAAACATAAACTTTTGATGTAGTATTCAAATTATAATGTTTTACTCGAACTTGCAATTTTTTCGATTTTTATACAGTTTTTTTATTATGTCCTAATTTTCAGCATTTTTGTATTTACGGAAGTATATGTTCGATCTGCATCTTTATAGATTGTCCTGTTTTCACGGATTGTTGTTATTGTCTCTTTAATGGATTATGTTTGCATTTTTGTTGAAGCCCCATTGATGTGGGAGTGTTAGAATTGTGTTAGCATACATCAGGTAATGATGGATTGTAATTATAAAATAATGTTACAACAAGACATGATGAGATTTCATGTTATTTGTACTAACCCCTCGAATAGAAGTTTTGTTGAGTTTTGTGCAGGTGAAGTTTGTAAGACCGTGGGGAGACTTCGATATGAGAGGAATAAGGAGAGGCAATATTTCAAGCTTGGGATGACCAAGGCACTCCAAGTAAATGTCCAAGGAGAGTCAAGCATCTAAGCCCTCTTTCTTCCGCAACAATTATCAGTATGTCTTGGTTGGGCCTATATTTTTGTTTGGTCACATAATATGCGTAAATTCTTGGAGCATTGTTTGTTTTTCTTTTTATTTTAGTTATTCACCATGCTGGTGTGGGATAGTCCTTGGTTGATTTATATAATGCTCTTTGCACTTCACTTATATCTTTTGAGTATGTCTTTATAGAATGCTTCTTGTGCTTCACTTATATCTTTTGAAGTTTGGATGCTTGTTTCTCTATACTTGGAGTACTATTATTTGTAGAATGTACTTTTGCTCCACTTATAGTTGTTAGAGCTTGGCTGAGTCTTTTGTAGAAAATTAGAACTCTCTTGCTTCACTTATATTTTTTTGGAGGGTTGAATAGGAATTGGTTGTTGGCATGATTTAATGTGTTAATCATAGGCATGTAGTGGTGGTACATATAAAAACTTGCATAAAACTTGTAGAATATTGAACATGATAAGTTTGATTCTTTGCAACAGTTTTATGATAGTGTGGTAGTGATATATGATCATGTGGGTAAACGATTAATGTTTAGTACGTATACCGGTGTTAAGGTTCGTGAGGCCGTATGGATGGAAGTGGTAGCCGTTGGTATTAGGGAAGAATTCTAAGTGTGGGGATATCTTAAAGTGGGACACATGTGTGTATCGATCAGGAGCGCGCGATGGTCAACTCCTACCAACATCCCTCCAAGGGGCATGAGGGTTGTGTTTGCTTCGAGATGGGCTACTAGGCTTCCACAATAAATACTTGAGTTCTTTATGAATAATGTGATTTTTCAGTCTTTTGTGCACTTCTACATATCCATATTTTGCTAGCCTCTTCGGTCTCGTGCATTACCCACTCTCACATAGAGACATGGTACATACTTCGCCGGTGCATCCAAACCCCGTGGTATGATTCGCTCTCTAACACATAAGCCATCTTATATCTTCCTCAAAATAGCCACCATACGTACATATCATGGCATTTCCATAGTCATTCTGAGATATATTGCCATGCAACTTCCATTTTTACTTTACATGAATTGTGTTTTCATTGTAATATAGCCTTGCATGATCGTAATATAGTTAGCATGATATTTTCATGGCTTGTATCTTTTGATATCTTTGTACGCTAGATCATTCACAAGTAGAAAAATGGCTAGCCACAACTTTCATTGGTGGCGCGTCATTTTCAACCAACGCCAGCACTATGTTTTTCAAGTAGTGGTGTCGTACATATATTTGGCACGTCACCTTTATAAGACTAGTGCTGGCGTGGGCTATATTTAACATGTCACAAATATGTTGGCCGAGATGTACTCCCCCATTGGAAAATAGTGGTGTCGTCATATTTCTATGTACGACCATAGTTAGTTAGATATTGCTGGTGTCCTAACATATGTGACGCCAGAAATATTTTTGTTTGTAGTATTTAATGATTATATTAGTGAAAATATAATGACCCTTTTATACTATATATTAATTTTCATTATTATTAGTATTTTATTATTTTGACTCTTTTATTATTATGAGTCTTTTATTATATTGAGTGTTTTACTACTTGTAGTCTTTTTTAGGGGTCTTGTAGTCTTTTATTAATCTTAATATTTTTTATTTGGGTTGTAATTAGCAATGGCGTTGCGATGTTGTCCCACATCAGCACCGACCCACCTTAGTTATAAGTGCCTAAAAGCCCTAGAGCGTTGGTCGTCGCCCTCATTTCACCCCCACACGCACTTTCCTCCCCACAACTAGCCACCGCCACCTCGCCGCACGTCGCCGCCCGGCATCACCGCCCATCGCCGCACATGCTAAGGTTTGATCCTCTCCTTCCCTTCCCCTCCCACTCGCGCCTTCCCTGTCCGCGCACGCTAAGGAATCCATGGGCTTCGTGGATGTATTTGTTGTTTTATGTAGAATTTAAGTAGTGTTATCAACATTTTTGTGATGTAGATTCCAATTAAGTTAGTTTTATGGATTATTTGTGTAGAAATTTTCATGATGTAGATTGCAATTAAGTTAGTTCCATGGATTTCTCGTGTAGAAATTTTCGTGATGTGGATTGCAATTAAGTTAGTTCCATGGATTGCTTTGTGTAGAAATTTTCGTGATGTAGATTGCAATTGCTATACATTGTGTAGAATCCGATTGCTTTGTAAGTTCCATATAATGTGTAGAATCCAATTGCTATTGTTCAATTGTCAAATGGCATATTGTAGGTATTTAGTGTAGTATTTTTTGTCATACTTTAAAAATACTTTGCATCAGGTCATGGCCAATTCTGGAGGCAACCGGGAGGAGGTGTACCATGTGGACAAGCTCAATTGCGATATGTTAGATGCGCATTAGTATACAATCAACAACTTGCAAGAGGTGAATGCCTCGCTGAAGGCGGAGACACATCAGCTGTTGGAAGAGCATGTCGTTGTCTTCGTGAAGATTAATGTGATGAGGGACGAGAGAGATCAACTGATCGAGGAGAGGGATACACTGAAGAATGAAAGAAAACAACTCAGGAGCGAGAGGGTTGTCTTCAAGATGGAGATAGATCATTTCACAAATGATGGAGTGAAGAACAGAAACAAGATTTATCTGTTGAAGTTAATCCTTGATGAAGAGTAGACTATTTAGTTCGTCAAGTTGAATAATGTAACTAGCTAGTAACTTTTGTGAAGTTGAACTTGTTAAGTTGATGAGTAGTATCTAGTTCTTTAACTAGCTAGTAACTTTTGTGATGTTTAATTATGTGGTTTTTTAACTAGCTAGTAACTTGTGGTGTTAAATCATGTAGTTCTTTAACTAGCTAGTTTTTTTATTACCTAAAACTCAATTTGCTGCTGTTGGCAAACAAGGTATGACAGTTGTAATGTAGAGTTACCACTGGCGTTGGCCACGTGGCATGCCATTAGCATGCTTGTTAGCCCTGGCATGAGCTCCAATGCCACCACTATTTTTTAACAAATGCGCCATATTGGTGGCGTCGGGTCCACATCAGCAAGGCCATTTTTGGCACGCTATAGCTAGGGTTTTCTGCACTAGTGATCGCTCATACTGGTACACTACCAAAGGCATTTATTTAGTCATCATTTACATTGCGAGTTATGAGTAAATAAAAGTGTGATGCATTCTAGAGTGTTTCCTCTACCTGTGAGGAATAAGAAAAGGAGGCCAAAAATATCCCGACAAAATAAAATGGAGAAAAATAGAGAGGGGCACACTACTATCCTTTATACACACTGGTGCTTCAGAGTATTACCATGATTTTCATATAGAGAGTTTTCATATACTTCATGTTTATGCTAGTGGGAATTTCACATTGTAGAACTAGATTTTGCATATCCTATAATGAGCTTCCTCAAATCTCGAGGATATGAGCAAGCAAGTTGGATGCACACCCACTTAGTTTCATTAGGAGAGCATCATGCATTCAAATCTCTAGTGCATCTTTTGCATGGAAATCCCTACTCCTCGCGTCAATATTGATTGTAAGGCATCACCATTGCCTAACGGTTAGCTGCATTGGTGCGAGACTTTCTTAATTTTTTATCTTCTCTTAAAACCTCCATCATCATTCTATTTTTCATCCATGTGCCAAGACCGTAGCTCACGCTCAAGTAGTTTGTGGGCGTTGAATAACTGAAGTGAGAAAAGCATGATTTGATTACTTAATTGAGAATGTGGTTAGTTCATGATTCGTTGTCTTTATGCCAAGACGATTGAGTGTGCCACGCTATTATGATTAAGTGTGTTCGAAGTCGCTTTCTTTAGCAATTTTATTCTAAAAAGGTAATGATTATTTATTTGCCTCCTCATGTATTATTATTTTAATTTCATATTGATATATTAATGCCATGAATCACTTTTATCTTGAGTTCACAACACTTTATATCCTTTGATCAAGATTATGCTAGGTAGCATTCAACATCAACAATTATCTTTCTTTATCATTTACCTACTTGAGGACGAGAAGGAATTAAGCTTAGGCATGCTGATACGTCTCTGATGTATATATAATTTTGTATTGTTTCATTCTATTATCAAGCCACTTTTACAAATTTTTGGCAACAATTTATTATTTTTATAGACTAACATATTAATCTAGTGCCCAGTGCTACTTATTGTTTTCGACATGTTTTTGGTTTTACATAATCAATATCTAGGAAGGTGAAAATACCCCGACGATTTGATATGATTTTTTCTGGAATATATGTGATTTTCGGGCTAAAGAATCAACGCAAAATGGTTCCCGAGGGCCCCACATAGCCAGGTGTCTGGCCGCACATGGTGTAGGGAATGCGACAGAAAACAAAAAAATCGGTACAGCGAGCACGCCTAGGACCACTATGGAGACTGCATACAAGGTTTGATCTAATCATTATGGACTCGTAGCGCAGTGGAAGTAGAGTCGATGTAGATCGTCGGTGCAGATCCCCGCAGCTAGGATTTATAACCTCCCAACTGTGAGGATGTATTCCCTTGCCGGACAGCCCTTAGGGAGGCGGTCGCACAGTCCCTCGGACGATGTCACAGACAGCCCTTCGGGAAGACCCTCGAAGCTCGAACGGTAACTCGGACAGCCCTTGGGGAGGACCCTGGAACAGCCCCTTGGGCAAAAGATCGAACTACGACCTCTCTATGGGGTTGCACACATATGGTGTCAGCTATCCGGTAGGGCTTCGCCGTCTAGAACTAGTTCCTGCCGGAACCCAAACAGCCTTTCGACTCTACGAAACTATTTTGCGGGGAGGGAGAGAGAAGGCCAGATCATGCATGGCATTTGTATGTGAGAAAGAGTGTGTCCATGGAGAACACCTCTCCACCTCTATTTATAGGACAAGCCCAAGGGGTAGAGGTCACATGGAAATACCAAAATGCCCTTAAGGTGGCTTCTCCAAGAAGCCAATAAGGGAAAAATACCAAAAAGCCCTCAAGGTGGCTTCTCCAAGAAGCCACCAAAAAGTGCTTTTCACTATTCACAAAACCATTTTTCCGCGACCGTTAAATCCGAAAATATTTGTGTAGGTCTTAGAATATTTCCAGTACCCACTAAAATAATTTTGGACGCGTTCCGAAACAATTCCGGATTAGTGATTTTCATCAACGAAAAGCAGCCAAAGCGGTTCCAGCAGCTCCGGAACATTTCCGGGTTTTTTCTCCGAAAAAATCTCAGAAGTTCCGAGAATAATTCGGGCAGCCTCCAAGAATTTACAGGCATGTGCTGAAACCATTTTTACTTAATGGTATACTCCGAAACAACTTTTCGGTTTTACCGAAACTATTCCGGTGTTCTCTCTCCGGAACTCTTCCGTTCTCTCCGAAACTCTTCCGGTGACTTTCTCTCAGACTCCCTGTCTAGTATTCAGCAGATAGATGACCCTTAAGCGTGTGACCCTATAGGTTACGTGAAGTATAGACATGACCGGAACACTTTCCTATCAATGATCGACATCGGAGTCGTGGACACCCATATTGACCCCTATACCCACACGAATAAATATTTGAGTGAACCTTCGGTTGCCGTGTGCTATTCCTGACTTCCTGTCACTTCACGATATATTACAAACACCCGAGGTGAGATTTATCTGCATCCCCGTGGATCAACAACTTGTCCACTATGCTAGTTACCTCGTTACCGGTTTTGTTCTCTTTTCTCTTTTCCGTGTTCTGGCATCCCTGTGATCAAATAACCCTATGTATGGCCAGACGATGATGGATACCGTAACACCGAGAGGGCCCGAGAATATCTCTCCATCGTCGGAGGAGCAAATCCCAATCTTGAGCTATCTCACTCCTTGTCATACTTTTACATGAACCCGTAAGCCGCCGTAATAGCCACCCAGTTACGGATGACGTTTAACAAACCCCAAAGTTCACGAAGCAAGAACGAAGGAACTCGATACTCTCATGATCTAAGGAATTATGCAAACATTAACTTTCTCTGTGTTATTAACCATTAACTTGTGACGAATGTATCTCAAAGCATAACATCAATTCAGGTCGATTCGACACAAGTGTTCTACTAACAGTGTGCCCTCAAAATTGTCGGCATAGCCATGCCCATGATCAGAAAAACAGGATCATCATGCAATACTTGAGCTAGTCTTAGAGGCATGACTAGGAATACATTTTACCGTTTATTATACCACATGTGCATATGAGTTTCCCTCCGAGCCTCATGGGTATTGTAGACTCGAGAATCATTGCAGTTATAGCATGGAACATAAACATTCATTACAAACTTGGAGATGCAAAATAACTGTTATTATTGCCTCTAGGGCATATCTCCTATAGACTCCCACTTGCACTAGAGTCATAATCTAGTTACATGGCTTCCCTAACACCAATGGCTATCCGGTGCTGCTCATGCTTTGCTCGTGGTAGAGGCTTTGTCATCGGGTCTGACAGGTTCAGGTCCGTGTGAACTTTGCATACTTTCACTAAACCCGCTTCGACATGATGTCAAATGAGTTTATATTTTCGTTCAATATGTCTTGTCTTATGGTGCGTAGATGGCTCCCTAGCCTGAGCCACAGCACCACTATTATCACAATAGATCTCCATCGGGTCCAGCGCACTTGGAACCACACCAAGGTCTTCAAGAAACTGCTTGATCCAAACCACCTCCTTGGAGGCTTCTGAAGCTGCAACATATTCCGCCTCCGTTGTAGAATCTGCCACAGTCTTTTGTTTGGAACTTGTCCAATCAACTGCGCCACCGTTCAATATAAAAACATAGCCTGATTGAGATTTGAAGTCATCTGGGTCAGTCATGAAGCCTGCATCAGTGTAAGCACTTACAATGAGCTCTTCATCACCTCCGTACACAAGGAGTAAATCCTTGGTCCTTCTGAGGTACTTAAGAATATTTTTTACTGCGGCCCAGTGTTCCAATCCTGGATCACTTTGGTACCGACTGCTAACACTTAGCGCATAGGAAACATCCGGTCTTGTACATAGGATGACATACATAATAGAACCAACTGCCGAAGCATATGGAACATCATTCATTTGTACTCGCTCATCGAGAGTCCAAGGACACAGATTCTTGCAAAGCACTGTGCCAGGTGACATGGGGAGTAGGCCTTTCTTGGAGTTCTCCATGTTGAACCTTTCCAACACCTTGTCAATGTACGTGCTTTGGCTAAGCGCTATCATGCGTCTTGATCTATCTCTATATATTCTGATGCCCAATACATATGTCGCTTCGCCTAAGTCTTTCATTGAAAAACTCTTCTTCAATGAGTCCTTTATTTCGCTAAGAAAATTCACGTCATTTCCAATCAACAATATGTCATCCACATACAAGATTAGAAATGCTTTTGTGCTCCCACTAAACTTCTTGTATACACAAGATTCTTCGTCATTCCTAATGAAGCCAAACTGTTTGACCACTTCATCGAAACGAATGTTCCAGCTCCTTGATGCTTGCGTCAGACCATAAATGGCTTTCTAAAGTTTGCATACCTTTCCAGCATCATTATGAATGACAAAACCTTCTGGTTGTATCATGTATACATCCTTGTTGAGGTTTCCATTTAGGAAAGCTGTTTTGACATCCATCTGCCATATTTCATAATCGAAATAAGCAGCAATCGCTAGTAATATCCGAACAGACCTAAGCATAGCTACAGGCGAGAAAGTCTCGTCATAGTCCTTTCCTGGAACTTGCGTGAACCCTTTCGTGACAAGTCTAGCTTTGTGGATAGTAATGTTACCATACGCATCGGTCTTTCTTTTGAAAATCCATTTACAACCAATGGGCTTAACGCCTTCTGGAAGTAGTTCCAAGTTCCAAACTTGGTTTCCGTACATGGATTCCATTTCGGATTTCATGGCCTTGTGCCATTCCCTTGAGCTTGGCCCCGCCATCGCTTACTTGTAGTTCGCAGGTTCATCGTCTTCAAGAATGAAGATTTCATTATGAAACCACTCAGGTGGCTAAATAGCCCTACCTAACCTGCGCGGTTCAGTTACAACATTGTATGAAGTTCCCGCATCACATGTGACAACTTCCGGCTCGGTTGTAGGGATAATTTGCGAAATTACTTCTGGTTCCTTAGCATATTCAACGGTTACCGAAGATTCACTAATCTCATTAAGTTGTATTGTCCTCCCACTTGATTCTTTAGCGAGAAATTATTTCTCGAGAAAGTGTCCAACTCTTGCGACAAACACTTTGTCCTCAGACTGGTTGTAGAAGGAATACCCAATAGTGTCTTTGGGATAACCTACAAAGTAACATTTGTGTGATCTGGGATCGAGTTTGCTTGGTTGTAAACGTTTTACATAAGCTTCACAACCCCAAACCTTGAGATGCGACACATTGGGTTTCTTCCCATACCATAATTCAAATGGTGTCGTCTCAACAGACTTAGACGGTGCTCTGTTTAATGTATAAGCGGCAGTAAGTAGTGCGTGACCCCAAAAAGATATTGGCAGATATGTAAGAGACATCATCGACCTCACCATGTCTAACAGGGTTCGGTTACCCCGTTCCGACACTCCATTTCGCTGTGGAGTTCCGGGAGGCGTAAGATGTGAAACGATTCCACGGTCACTCAGATGTTGGCTAAACTCATGACTAAGATATTCGCCCCCGCGATCTGATTGCAAAAACTTAATCCTTTTGTTACGATGATTTTCTACCTCATTATCAAATTCTTTGAACTTTTCAAAGGTTTCCGACTTATGCTTCATCAAGTAGATATAGCCATACCGACTTAAATCATCAGTAAAAGTCACGAAGTAGAAATACCCACCCCGTGCGGTTGTGCTCATCGTACCACATACATCACTATGTATTATATCCAATAATTCACCCGCCCGTTCAGGATGACTCGTGAACAACGTCTTGGTTATTTTCCCCATCAGGCAAGCTTCACATGTGTCAAATGATTCAAAATCAAAGGACGGTAAAACTCCATTTCTCTGGAATCTTTGCATGCGTTTCTTTCCGATGTGGCCAAGCCGACAGTGCCACAAGAAAATGGTGGTGGTATCAACCTTCTTAAGGCGTTTAGCATTCACGTTAAAGACATCATTTCCACATTCAAGATTCAGTATGAAAAGGCCCCCAACAATGGGTGCAAATTCATAAAACATATCCTTACAATAAAGTGAACAACCATTGTTCTCAGACTTGTAGGAGTACCCATCGTGTACTAAACATGATCCAGAGATAATGTTTCTACACAATGCCTGAACAAAATAACAGCTACTTAGTTCTAGGGTAAATCCTAAAGGGAGACGTAGAGGCATAATGCCGACGACTTGTACGGCGATTCCAGCGCCGTTCCCGACACGCATCACGACTTCATTCTTTGCCAGCTTGCGCACCTTCTGAAGCCCCTGTATCGAGTTGCAAATGTGAGCAACCGATCCGGTATCAAATACCCAAGACTTAGAATTTTTGCTAGCAAGCAAAACGTCAATGATATTAACTTGTATAATAGTTATACCTTTTCTAGTTTTCCCGAACTTCTTATCTTCCAGATACTTCTTGCAGTTTCTCTTCCAGTGTCCTGTGCCCTTGCAGTAGAAGCACTCAGTTTCATTCTTGGCTTCGCCCTTAGAGTTGCTTTGGCAGCCGGTCTTACCGGCGCCCTTGCCCTTCTTTGGCTTGCCTTTCTTTTTGAAACTGGCGGTTTTTTCGCAGTCCTCCTTCCGCAGTTTTCAGCATGGCGAGCACTTCCTCCAGTGTCTTCTCCATCCCATTCATGTTGTAGTTCATTATAAAACCCTCGTAAGAGGGGGGGGAGTGAAGAAAGCAAGATGTCCATCATATGGGCTGGTGGAATTGGAAATTCCAGGGTTTTAAGCCTTTCAGCGTAGCCAATCATTTTGACCACGTGTTCGCCAACTGAACTGCCCTCAGCCATCTGGCAATCCATCAAGGTCTTCATGATATCAAATCGTTCAGACCTTGCGGTTTCTTTGTACAGAGCATCCAATTCCCAGATCATATCACGGGCTTTATGGAATTCAAAATGTTTTTGAAGCTCTGGACTCATGCAAGCTAGCATGAGGCACTGCACTAAGTTGTGATCATCATCCTTAGTGGCCCAAACATTTTGTTCATCTTCTGGGGCAGTTTCCGCCGGTTTAGCCGGAAGAGTGGTTTCAAGCACATACATTTTCTTAGCGCTCCTGAGGACAATCCTCAGGTTACGGACCCAGTCCGCATAGTTGTTTCCAGTCGCAGCTAACTTCTCTTTCTCTAACATCGGGCCTAAATTGAACGCGGTGTTGCAAGCCATTTGATCTACAATGGTAAACACAAGTTTCACTTAGACTTTGTTCATAATAATTTACACTAAGTGAATAAACAATTTTATTTTGAAGTGCGCTCCCACTCAAATCAATATCTCTCATAATTGATTGTGAGTGATTCAAGACCCATATTTCAATTCAACGTCACGGTTCGAGATGAACTCAAATGGCGTGAACTTCAATCGGTAGGCAAACTTGCCAATCACATCTCTATGTGATTCTTGTTCATCTTTCGATGCGTGTGTTCCGAGCTCAGGACTGTCCTGCCTGAACGTCAAGTCAACCAAGTGATCCTGATGCGAGGTCTCAACTCACCCGTCTCACACTTCTCTAATCGTTCGCACCCATGGAGATCATGTGACGCCCCGAAGAGATAGGTGTCGTGACGGTGCTACACTTGGGAGAACACTAACTACTTGATATTTTAAGTGAGAGATCACCCTAATGAAAAGCAACTACCGCAAAATCAAAAGGGTGCATCATAAGGGATAAACATCTCAGGCAATTCATAATAGCATGATATGGTATAGCCCTTTCTGACGGAGAAGTCTAATATTTCTTCGTCTTCGGCATTTGCGTCGGTGTTCACCTTCGCGATGATTTCCACCACCTCATCGATGCACCATATAACATTGCTATCTCTATAGCTAATAAAATAAGTGCATTACTTAAGGTTCACACGCAGGTCATTAAAGTGACAATCATATGGCTCTAGCCATCATGCCGAATCATGACACGCAGGTCATGTTAGTAAATTTACATCATATAGTCATCTCATACATAATCGAATTAATATGAGAACTGCTATAACACGCCACACGCACATCCTGCAAAACCAAGTTAGACGCCTCTAATCGGTTTATCTAAAATTTTATTTTACGTGGCTTCTAAGGTTTTGACTTAAACCGCAGCTACCAACGTTTATCATCAAGTATGATTTATTCAAGTCGCTAGATTAACTTTGCGGGGTGTATGAAAATCGAGAACATAAAATATCGAGCCCCATACTAAACTTCGTCATACGCATGACCCCCGTGCAGATCATATCTGCATTGCCGTTTCGTCTGCGAATTTTCATCTTTCTTTTAACTATGGTGGAACCCAAAGAACTGATAGCACTTCGTTGATCAATCAGGATCGCGGATTGCCAGAACTTTGTGAAATTCCACCATGCCGTTATCAGATCAGAAATACGCAAATTCTAGGGAAGCAACAAGAACCTCGGGTAACAGATTTCATCTGCCACCCGCATAAATAATTTTCAGCAATAGATCTCATCTCCTACAAAATTATATTATGCAATACCCATACATCTCTATGTATTCTAGATCATAACCTGCATCTACGCATAGCAAGGCTCTGATACCACCGTAGGGGAACGCGACAGAAAACAAAAAAAAATCAGTACAACGAGCACGCCCAGGACCACTATGGAGACTACATACAAGGTTTGATCTGATCATTACCGACTCATAGCACAGTGGAAGTAGAGTCGATGTAGATCGTCGGTGCAGATCCCCACAGCTAGGATTTACAACCTCCCAACCGTGAGGATGTATTCCCTCGCCGGACAAAACTTCGGGAGGCGGTCAGACAGTCCCTCGGATGATGTCACGGACTGCCCTTCGGGAAGACCCTCGAAGCTCGAATGGTAACTCGGACAGCCCTTCGGGAGGACCCTCGAACAGTGAAAGCACAACATGCTCCCTTGGTGGTTTTGATAATTCATGACAACATACATTGTTTCTTGGACTAATACTTTTACCTAGTGTATTTCAGATAAAGTCCACAGAGAGGGTTGGCAAAAGGATTATGGAGATTGTGGAAATACCCCAAGATGCAAGGAAATGGATTGGCAAAGCTTCAAGCAAGAGGACTCTACATTTTACTTTGTGAGAAATCACTTTGAGTCCATAGGAAAGCCAATACTATTAAAAGGGGGTAAGGTACTGTTGGTGAACAAGATGCTCCACGTGCACAAGTGATAGTCACCAAAAACACCCACAAGCACTTCCACAAAAGTCTGTCCAAAGTCAAATATCCAAAATCGGTGCAACCAACACTTTCCACTCGGTGCCACCGATTCCCAAACTCAGACAGACCCATGCCAAACCCTAGCACATCGGTGCAACCGATTCCACTTCGGTGCCACCGAGTTTGGGTTGCCAACTTTCTGTTACCTCGATTCACAAAATCGGTACCACTGAGTTTTCTGGATCGGCGTCACTGAGTTGCGCAATCTGACCGTTGGTCACCTAATCGGTACCACCGAGTTTTATATATCGGTCTCACCGAGATTCAAAAGTTGTCACCTTTTGGTCACTTCGGTACCACCGAGATTCACACATCGGTGTCATCGAGTTGGTCACTTTAAGGTGTAACGGTTGGATTTTTGGGGATGCCTATATAGACCCCTTCACCACCACCCACTCGAAAGAGAAGCACTCAGAACTATTCCATACTTGCCCCATCCAATTTTCTGAGAGAGAGCCACCTACTCATGTGTTGAGATCAAGCTATTCCACTCCTACCATATGAATCTTGATCTCTAGCCTCCCCAAGTTGCTTTCCACCAAATCAATCTCTTCCACCATAGCCAAATCTGTGAGAGAGTGATTGTGTGTTGAGGAGTCTATCATCTTGAAGCACAAGAGCAAGGAGTTCATCGACATTACCGAGCCTATTACCTTTTGGAGGGTGGTGCCTCCTAGATTGGTTAGGTGTCGCTTGGGAGCCTCCTACTTCGTGTTGTGGAGTTGAACCAAGAAGTTTGTACGGGCAAGGAGATCGCCTACTTCGTGAAGATCTACCCATAGTGAGGCTAGTCCTTCGTGGACGGAAGCCGTTATGGAATAGTCAAGGTTGCTACTTCGTGGACCCTTATGGGTGGAGCCCTCCGTGGACTCTCGTGACCGTTACCCTCCGTGGGTTGAAGACTCCATAAACGTGGACGTACGATAGCACCACCTATCGGAACCACGGGAAAAATCTTTGTGTCCCTCATGTGTTTGATCTTCCTATCTCAACTCTTTACTTCATGTGCAATGTCTTTACTTTCCGCTGCTATACTTGTTGACATGCATGTGTAGGGTGTGCTAGACTTGCTATAATTGTTAAAATCTGCCAACCAATTAACTTGGGAAAAGGTTAGGTTTTAAATTCCTGCTAGTAGTCTATTCACCCCCCCTCTAGACACTCTTCTAGTGATCCTACAAGTGGTATCAGAGCATTGGTCTCCATTGCTTCGGTTTCATCACCGTGGAGGAAGATGGATGTGTCTAGTATAGGGAGTTTGAGTTGTAGAGTGCCTATTCTTGATGGAGAGTACTATAGTCAATGGAAAACTTTGATGCTTGAGCTATTTAATGAATTTCAATTAAGCAAGTATGTCAAGAGCCACTATGTACCTCCCTTTGATCCTTTACATCCCACACATGAAGAGGAAATTGATATGCTATGCAATCTTAGAATTGTTAATCTCATCGTTAGAGGATTGCCTAGAAATGTGCTTAATCAAATGAAGAATTTTGAATGTGCTTATACATTGTGGAATGACTTGGAGAAATGATATCCAAGTTATTCATTGAGTAATTTTGATGAAATTCTCCATAAAACTATTGCCTTTCACAAAATGATGCCTAGTGATCCCAAGTTTGATGATTATCTATTTGAGCTTAGAGACCTCATGCGTGCTAAAGGAGATGTCAGAACTATCAACAATATCATTGTAGAAGCCATTCGAATTCACAAGTAT
Organism: Elymus sibiricus; assembly: GCA_039707655.1. Taxonomy (NCBI): domain Eukaryota; kingdom Viridiplantae; phylum Streptophyta; class Magnoliopsida; order Poales; family Poaceae; genus Elymus; species Elymus sibiricus. The sequence continues at coordinate 131,746,818 of CM077667.1, forward strand.
GAACATTGTCATGATCACAACACTAACGAATCTTTTGTTCCTTGTGACGAGGATTTCCCACATGATGATGACAATGTGGAACATGGCTACTATGATGAAGATGAGTTGTTCGACATTGAGTATGAGAAGATCATGAAGAATCTAAGTCTCATGGCAAACTTCAAGGATTACATGTCCGGAGGAAAAGAGTGGATTCTCGATAGCGGATGCACCGATCATATGACCGGAGATAGAGAGATGTTTGAAGAGATCACACCAAACCATGGACCGTGAAGGTACGTAACGTTTGGAGAGAACTCCAAGGGTAAGGTACTTGGTCTTGGTAAGGTGGCCATATCCCATGATAGCTCTATTCAAAATGTTATGCTTGTTGAATCCCTTGGCTACAATCTTCTTTCCGTATCTAGACTTGCCGACTTTGGTTTTAATGTGCTATTCACGAAAGTAGATTGCCAAGTGTTTCGTCAAGATAATCATAAAATGGTCTTTACCGGTTTCCGTAGAGATGATCTATACATTGTCGATTTCACTAAGAGATCCAAACCTCGTACTTGTCTTATTGCAAAATCTTCTGAAGGTTGGCTTTGGCATAGAAGACTAGGACATGTTGGCATGCGTAATCTAGACAAGCTTATCAAAGGTGATCACATACTTGGTGTTAAAGATGTTATCTTCGACAAAGATAGACTTTGTAGTGCTTGTCAAGCTGGAAAGCAAGTAGGTGGAAGTCATCCCATAAATAATATCATGACTACTAGGAGACCACTCGAGTTACTTCACATGGATCTTTTTGGTCCCAATGCTTATAAGAGTCTTGGTGGAAATTCCTATGGCCTAGTTATAGTTGACAATTTTTCCAGATTTACGTGGGTATTCTTTCTTGATGATATGTCACAGGTGCAAAAGATCTTCAAGAACTTCATTCGCAAAGCGCAAAATCAGTTTGAAGTGAAGATCAAGAAGGTTCGGAGCGATAACGGATTGGAGTTCAAGAACACCCATGTGGATACCTTTCTTGACGAAGAAGGTGTTTCACATGAGTTCTCGGCTACATACACGCCTCAACAAAATGGAGTCGTTGAGAGGAAGAACCGGATGCTTATTGAGATGGCAAGAACAATCCTTGACGAATACAAGACGCCAAGACACTTTTGGGCAGAAGCCGTGGAAACAGCATGTCATGCCACGAACCGACTCTACTTGCACAAGCTTCTCGGTAAAACAGCATACGAGCTACTCACCAGTAACAAACCCCAAGTTGGATACTTTCGGATATTCGGCTCAAAGTGCTACATTCTTGATAAGCATCGTCGTACTAAATTTGTTCCTAAATCTCATGAAGGTTTCCTACTTGGTTACGAATCGAACTCTCACACTTACCGTGTCTACAACAACTTCACTCAAAAAATTGAAGAGACGGTAGATGTGAATTTTGATGAATCTAATGGTTCGGAAGTCGAACAATTGCCAAATGATGTAGGAGATAAGGATCCTTCGGAAGCCATCCAAGACTTGTCTATTGGCAAGATTTGTCCCATGGAGGTGAAGGAAAGTACTTCATCAACTCAAGTGGAAGCTCCAACTTCGCATCAAGGTGAACCTCAAAATGACATGGAGGCATCCACAAGCGATACACGACAAGGTGATGAAGAGGAGGAAGTACATCATGAAGATCCACCACAACCTCCTTCACCACCACCTCAAGGAAACGACACCTTCAACAACAACGAAGATGAAGTAGATGATGATGATGAAGAAGCTCCACCATCCAACAAGCCTAAGCTACCCCGAGTTCGAGCAAGAGTGACCAAGAACCATCCTCTAAACCAAATCTTTGGTGACATACAAACCGGGAGAATCACTCGCTCTAAAACTCGCTTGGCTAACTTTTGTGAGCATTATTCTTTCATGTCTAGCATTGAACCCTTGAAGGTAGAACAAGCTCTTGAAGACCTGTATGGGTGAATGCAATGCATGAAGAGCTTCACAACTTCGAGAGGAACGAAGTGTGGACACTCGTGGAGAAGCCCAAGGATGAGCACAACATCATCGGAACCAAATGGGTGTTTCGAAACAAGCAAGACGAAGACGGTCAAGTCGTACGCAACAAGGCACATCTCGTAGCCCAAGGATATACGCAAGTCTAAGGTATGGACTACGGTGAGACCTATGCCCCCGTCGCTAGACTTGAAGCTAATCGCATTCTTCTTGCTTATGCCAATCACCATGATATCATTCTTTATCAAATGGACATTAAAAGTGCTTTTTTAAATGGTGAGATTGAAGAAGAGGTCTATGTTAAGCAACCACCTGGTTTTGTGAATCCTAAGAAACCTAATCATGTTTACAAGATTCGTAAATCTCTTTATGGTCTTAAGCATGCCCCACGTGCTTGGTACAAATGCTTAACGAAGTTTCTTATTGAAAAGGGTTTTGAAATTGGTAAAATTGACGCAACCTTATTCACTAAGAGAGTTAATGGTGAATTATTTGTGTGCCAAATCTATGTGGATGATATTATCTTTGGATCTACTAACCCACAATTTAGTGAAAGATTTGGAAGGTTGATGTCCGAGAAGTATGAGATGTCCATGATGTGTGAGTTGAAATCCTTTCTTGGTTTGCTAATCAAGCAAACTAGAGAAGGAACTTCCATCTCTCAAACTAAGTATACCAAGGACTTGATCAAGAAGTTCAACATGCTAGAGTGCAAAGATATGAAAACTCCCATGCCTACTAGTGGACATGTTGATCTTACCAAGGAGGATGAACCGGTTGATCAAAAAGTCTATCGATCTATGATTGGTTCATTGCTATATCTATGTGCCTCCCATCCCGATATTATGCTTAGTGTTTGCATGTGTGCTAGATATCAAGCTGCACCTAAAGAGTGTCATCTTTTGGCCGTGAAACGTATTGTGAGATATTTGATACAAACACCAAACTTTGCCATTTGGTATCCCAAGGGATCTTCTTTTAACCTTGTTGGCTATTCCGACTCGGACTATGCCGGTGACAAGGTTGATAGAAAATCCACCTCGGGTACTTGTCAATTTCTTGGTAGATCTCTTGTGTCTTGGTCCTCCAAGAAACAAAACTCGGTATCTCTATCTACCGCCGAAGCTGAGTATATTGCTGTCGGATCGTGTTGTGCACAATTACTATGGATGACACAAACGCTTAAGGATTATGGAATCCATGTTAAAAATGTTCCATTACTTTATGACAATGAAAGTGCTATTAAGATTGGTCATAATCCTGTGCAACATTCTCGAACTAAACATATTCAAGTTAGACATCATTTCATTCGTGATCATGTTGCCAAAGGAGATATTGATCTTAAGCATGTTCGCACTAACAAGCAATTGGCCGACATCTTTACTAAGCCACTTGATGAGAAAACATTTTGTTATTTGAGAAGTGAGTTGAACATCATTGATGCTTCAAACTTCAGCTAGTCTCACTCGATTGCATGCAAGGGCATGAGCTTTCTTGATATTTCCATGATACTCTTAACATGTTATCTTATACCATGGAATTCTATGCTCCCTTGCATTGCAACTAACCTTTTTGTAGGTACTTGAAAGAACTTCATTCCACAAGATTGCCAACAACTCCAATCGTAAGCAATTTTGTCGTAACCAAGTATCCACAAGCTCTTTTGATGATGGAAGGAAGAAGACAACAAAAACATATCCTTGACACAAATTTGTACTTCACAATTGGTATCGAGTCATATCATGTTCTTCCTTGCATGACTAACCTATGTAGGTGACAAGTGTACTAAAACGAGAAGGATTGCTCCCAACTCAAGATGATCTTCATCAACCTCAAGCATCCTCAACAAGTTCACCTACAAGCCACGTCATCAACATCACTCAAAGGTATGTACTCATATCCTTGAAAAAGCTTTACTCCAAGTCATGAGCTAAAGCAACTCAAGTGATATGGAGACATCAAAATGCTTAATCAAAAAATGGTAACCACATTTTGAGCTTAACGATGAGTATGACCTATGATCAAGTATTCTTGCTTGGCTCCTAAGTCAATATACTCTAATATAGGTGACCTTGTCACCGCCCATCATCTGGTTAAGTATCTTGTTTGGTTCATTCTCTATTTGCAAGATTTCTTGGAACCACTCATATCTTCTCTACTTGATATCTTTTTGTAAAATCTTTTGCATTTCCTTTGAAAATCCTTCTGACACTTTGTTACAAAATTTTCTAAATTTATTTGCAAGTTTCTCAAGCATTGCCAAGTTTCTGTTTTAGCCTCGGAGTCGCCGATACAAATAACTCGGTTCTACCGAATTAGCAGATGAGCTGCAAAACAACATCTCGGTACCACCGACCAGTTTGTCTTGGAGCCACCGATTTGATATCTTCTCCAGTCTGTCCTCATATTAGTGAATCCTTGTTTCCTTAGAGATCCTATTGTGATATTTTCAATTCTTCGATGATCCCTTCTATATATAAAAAAAGGGGGGGGGGGAACCTTATTCAAGGATCCCTAACTCAAAGGAGGAGAAGTCTTACAAGCTCTCAGATCAGCCAAAGGGAGAGAAATTATTTTCCATGATTCCCTCAGTTTTTAATGCTATCTATGATTCTCATGTCTATGAACCCTACATTCAATGACCCTTGTTCTCAAGGATCCCTTCTTAATTACTGATCCCTGTATCTGACCCTATGTATGACCTTTTTGGAAATTAATGCCAAAGGGGGAGAAATACCAAAGCTTCAAAGCTAAAAGGGGGAGATACATGCTTATGCAAAGGGGGAGATATAATCAAGGGGGAGAATATCAAAGTTTATACTTATATGGACAAGGGGAGAATACCAAAGTAGGGGGAGAAAAATATGTTCGGGAGAAAATATGTTTATTTCATTTGACTACTCATGTTAGACTTTTCTCACCCTATCCAATCCCAATATCTACATGATAAGATTCAAGGGGAGAGGATGATCTACTATTTTCATATCTAAGGGGAGAAAGCTCTAAATGATCTTGGAGACATATCAATCTTAAGGAATACTATCTTCTATATGTTCTCCACATCTTAGTTCTATTGAGCTCTATTGCTTTTGATTAGTAGAATACGCTTGTGTTTCCTAACATTGTTTTCTCAAGTGTGTTTCTACTACTAGAATGCTCAAGAACTCAAGGTAAGTATATGCATCACATCTTTGATCAAGATGATCTCTTGCTTCTTGCACATATTGTTTGCAAGAGTGAAGTCTTGAACAAGGATACATCTCATTCATATATATTTGATGCATATAGCCAAGATACTCATGACTCCTTATATCCCTTCTACTATATATGTGTCCATGCATTCCAAAGCAACTATCCTTTAAAGGGATTGCACACATTTAGGGGGAGCAAGTCTAAGTCATGCGTCTCTCAAAGTCTTCATTATATCCATGCATATCTCTATTTTGAAGCTTTGATTGTATGTTGTCATAAATTACCAAAAAGGGGGAGATTGAAAGCACAACATGCGCCCTTGGTGGTTTTGATAATTCATGACAACATATATTGTCTCTTGGACTAATACTTTTACCTAGTGTATTTCAGATAAAGTCCACAGAGAGGGTTGGCAAAAGGATTATGGAGATTGTGGAAATACCCCAAGATGCAAGGAAATGGATTGGATAAGCTTCAAGCAAGAGGACTCTACATTTTACTTTGTGAGAAATCACTTTGAGTCCATAGGAAAGCCAATACTATTAAAAGGGGGTAAGGTACTGTTGGTGAACAAGATGCTCCACGTGCACAAGTGATAGTCACCAAAAACACCCACAAGCTCTTCCACAAAAGTCTGTCCAAAGTCAAATATCCAAAATCGGTGCAACCAACACTTTCCACTCGGTGCCACCGATTCCCAAACTCAAACAGACCCATGCCAAACCCTAGCACATCGGTGCAACCGATTCGACTTCGGTGCCACCGAGTTTGGGTTGCCAACTTTCTGTTACCTCGATTCACAAAATCGGTACCACTGAGTTTTCTGGATCGGCGTCACTGAGTTGCGCAATCTGACCGTTGGTCACCTAATCGGTACCACCGAGTTTTATATATCGGTCTCACCGAGATTCAAAAGTTGTCACCTTTTGGTCACTTCGGTACCACCGAGATTCACACATCGGTGTCACCGAGTTGGTCACTTTAAGGTGTAACAGTTGGATTTTTGGGGATGCCTATATATACCCCTTCACCACCACCCACTCGAAAGAGAAGCACTCATAACTATTCCATACTTGCCCCATCCAATTTTCTGAGAGAGATCCACCTACTCATGTGTTGAGATCAAGCTATTCCACTCCTACCATATGAATCTTGATCTCTAGCCTCCCCAAGTTGCTTTCCACCAAATCAATCTCTTCCACCATAGCCAAATCTGTGAGAGAGTGATTGTGTGTTGAGGAGTCTATCATCTTGAAGCACAAGAGCAAGGAGTTCATCGACATTACCGAGCCTATTACCTTTTGGAGGTTGGTGCCTCCTAGATTGGTTAGGTGTCGCTTGGGAGCCTCCTACTTCGTGTTGTGGAGTTGAACCAAGAAGTTTGTACGGGCAAGGAGATCGCCTACTTCGTGAAGATCTACCCATAGTGAGGTTAGTCCTTCGTGGACGGATGCCGTTATGGAATAGTCAAGGTTGCTACTTCATGGACCCTTATGGGTGGAGCCCTCCGTGGACTCTCGCGACCGTTACCCTCTGTGGGTTGAAGACTCCATAAACGTGGACGTACGATAGCACCACCTATCGGAACCACGGGAAAAATCTTCGTGTCCCTCATGCGTTTGATCTTCCTATCTCAACTCTTTACTTCATGTGCAATGTCTTTACTTTCCGCTGCTATACTTGTTGACATGCATGTGTAGGGTGTGCTAGACTTGCTATAATTGTTAAAATCTGCCAACCAATTAACTTGGGAAAATGTTAGGTTTTAAATTCCTGCTAGTAGTCTATTCACCCCCCCCCCTCTAGACACTCTTCTAGTGATTCTACAAACAGCCCCTCAGGCAAAAGATCGAACCTACGACCTCTTTACGGGCTTGCACACATACGGTGTCAGCTATCCGGCAGGGCTTCGCCATCCAGAACTAGTTCCTGTCGGAACCCAGACAGCCTTTCGGCTCTACGAAACTATTTCACGGGGAGGGAGAGAGAAGGCCAGATCATGCATTGCATTTGTATGTGAGAAAGAGTGTGTCCATGGAGAGCACCTCTCCACCTCTATTTATAGGCCAAGCCCAAGGGGTAGAGGTCACATGGAAATACCAAAATGCCCTTAAAGGTGGCTTCTTCAAGAAGCCAATAAGGGAAAATACCAAAAAGCCCTCAAGGTGGCTTCTCCAAGAAGCCACCAAAAAGTGCTTTTCACTATTCATGAAACCATTTTTCCGCGACCGTTAAATCCGTAAATATTTTTGAAGGTCTTAGAATATTTCTAGTACCCACTAAAACAATTTTGGACGCGTTCTGAAACAATTCCGGATTAGTGATTTTCATCAGCGAAAAGCAGCCAAAGCGGTTCCGGCAGCTCCGGAACATTTCCGGGTTTTTTCTCTGGAAAAATCCCAGAAGTTCCCAGAACAATTATGGCAGCCTCCAAGAATTTACAAGCATGTGCCGAAACCATTTTGACTTAATGGTATACTCCGAAACAACTTTTCGGTTTTACCGAAACTATTCCGGTGTTCTCTCTCCGGAACTCTTCCGTTCTCTCCGAAACTCTTCCGGTGACTTTCTCTCAGACTCCCTGTCTAGTATTCAGCAGATAGATGACCCTTAAGCGTGTGACCCTATAGGTTACGTGAATTATAGACATGACCGGAACACTTTCCTATCAATGATCGACATCGGAGCCGTGGACACCCATATTGACCCCTATACCCACAAGAATAAATATTCGAGTGAACCTTTGGTTGCCGTGTGCTATTCCTGTTACTTCACCTATGGTTGTTGTGTGCTATTCCTATTACTTCACGATATATTACAAACACCCGAGGTGAGATTTATCTGCATCCCCGTGGATCAACAAGTTGTCCACTATACTAGATACCAGTTTTGTTCTCTTTTCTCGTTTCCGTGTTTCGGCATCCCTGTGATCAAATCACCCTATGTATGGCCAAAAGATGATGGATACCGTAACACCGAGAGGGCCCGAGAATATCTCTCCATCGTCGGAGGAGCAAAGCCCAATCTTGAGCTATCTCACTCCTTGTCATACTTTTCCGTGAACCCGTAAGCCGTCGTAATGGCCACCCAGTTACGGATGACGTTTAACAAACCCCAAAGTTCACGAAGAAAGCACGAAGGAACTCGATACTCTCATGGTCTAAGGAATTATGCGAACATTAACTTTCTCTGTGTTATTAACCATTAACTTGTGACGAATGTATCTCATAGCATAACATCAATTCGGGTCCATTCAACACAAGTGTTCTACTAACAGTGTGCCCTCAAAATTGCCGGCATAGCCATGCCCATGATGAGGAAAACAGGATCATGATGCAATACTTGAGCTAGTCTTAGAGGCATGACTAGGAATACATTTTACCGTTTATTATACCACACGTGCATATGAGTTTCCCTCCGAGCCTCGTGGATATTGTAGACCCGAGAATCATTGCAGTTATAGCATGGAACATAAACATTCATTACAAACTTGGAGATGCAAAATAACTATTATTATTGCCTCTAGGGCATATCTCCTACACATGGGCCTATGCGGGCAGCCCTTACGTCGGTTGGAGCTCTCCTTCGGCTGCAGGGAAGCTAATTTTATGGAAAAATACCCAAAAAGTTTCAGGCCGTTCTGAGTTACGAATCTCTGGCTATAAAAGAAACGGTGTTCGTCCAGAAAGGAGGCGCGAATACAGAGAGAAACAAAGGAGGGGAGATCCAATCTCGGAGGGTCTCATGCCCTCCGAGGGCGATGAAGGCCAAAGACCAGAGCGGGAAATTCTCTCTCACCCAGCTGTAATCTCTACTTGAAAAAGGTGTTTGATGCTATATATTATTATCTAGTGATGTGTTGTATCTCTATTATGTTCGAGTAATTTCTTCTTGTCCAATGGGTTAATTGTGATATGATATGGTTGATATGAGTTTTATGTTATTATGGTTTTGTCATATGGTGCTCGTCGTTTTGGGAAAATGTGTGGATTTCACGCTATAGGGTGTTGATTTGCTTATGGTGGGTTGAGGGAGTGATAGAAACCTAAACCCCAGTTCATGAGTTATTGCCTATGGGATTAAAGAGGACCTTAGAACTTAATGCTAAAGTTCGAATCATAATAACATATGATCCAAGTATGGATAATATGTTTGCTTAGGCCTCTCCCTCATAAAAACCGCAATAGAAGATTATCAATATCGTTACATATCCAATTACCTAGAGAAAATCAGTTTCTTTATTATTCTTTCAAAACCCTTTAATTATTGTTCTTTATTAAAACATCACCTAACTCTTTATACTTTTGCAAAGATGTCTTTGTATTCTCGCAAAGTAGTTTTATTTCTTGTTCTAGGTAAAACAAACGTTAAGTGTGGGTAGAGTTGTATCATCGGTTGATAAAACTTGAGAGAATATTAATTCTACATTTAGCTCCTCATTAGGTTCGGCACTCTTACTTATTGAAAATGATATAAATGATCCCCTACACTTGTGGGTTATCAACCACCACCGTATTAGTCAGAGTCGTTCTGAGTGTGATCATAGAAGAGTTTGTCGACGCGTATCTGCCCATGCGGGTTGCCCAGAACTTGTGGGACACTCGAAGCCAAGTTTGGCGTGACCGATGGTGGAAGTGAGTTGTATGCCATGGATCTATTCCATGGCCACATGATGATTGATAGACATCTTGTACTGGACTGGGCTCATGATATATAGTGCATCGCCAAGGAGCTTGAGCTCACAATTTTGTTGTGGGATGCATGATTGCTAAACTCCCCCCATCATGGAGAAGTTTTGCTATTTCTTTGAAGCACATGAGACGTGAATTCTCGATTGAGGATGTCACCGGGCATCTTAGTGTTGAACAGAATTCGATACCAAAGTACCCACGCATGATAGGGGTTGAGGGATCTTCTAGCGCAAATATGGTGCAGAAGAATTTCCAAGAGTTCAAGGAAAAGAACATGGTCTAGCAAAACACTATATTCAATAAGAAGGCTAAGAAGGAGAACAAGAAAGATGGTTTATACACTTGTGTTGATGATGGACGCTGGTCCAACAAATGCCCAATAAAGTTCAAAAACGAGGACATAACTCCAGGCTTGTTAATGAGACCATAAGAAACAATGATAATGTGGCATCTGGGTATGGCAATTTATTTATTCTACTTTCATTTTGTCAGTCTACCAATTCGTGCATTGATACATGTGCAAATGTTATTGTGCGTGCTGATATTTCGTTGTTCTCTTCTTACAAGGCCGCACGACATTGCTCCGTCCTAATGGAGAATGACGCACATGCTTCTGTTCATGGAGTTCACACGGTGAATTAGAAGTTTAGTTTGAGAAAGATTGTGCAGCCGAAAAACATGCAACATGTCCCCACTATCCAAAAGGATTTCTATGGCTCCCTTCTCTTTAGAAAAAAGCTTTAAGTTAGTGTTCAAGTCTAATAAAGTAGTCGTATCGAGATATGGACTCTTTGTTGGAAAAGGGAATGAATGCAGAGGATGTTTCGCCTTTCCCTAGAAGATTTCTATAATAAAGTCGTGAACCATATTCATTTGATCATGGATGAATATGAGGATTGGCAGCCACATATTTGTCATATTTATTTCAGTTGTATGACGCGACTGGCTAAGATGAATTTAAACCCGAGTTTCACTTTAGCCAAGGGATCCGAGTGGCATGTGTGTGCAAGTAAAGCAACCTCATAGCCTCATAAGGTTGTAGATGAGAGGCACTTGGCACCATTAGAGCTCATACATTCTGATGTTTGTGAGATGAATGATATGTAAAGGTGGAAAGAAATATTCAATTACCTTGATAGATGATATCAGTAGATTCTGCTATGTGTATTTTTTTAAATACTAAGGATGAGGCTCTTCACTATTTTAAAATTTATAAGGCAGAAGTTGTAAATCAACTTGAAAATAAAATAAAACAAGTTGGTCTGATTGTGGTGGGGAGTAATTTTTGAACGAATTTGACTTATTCTATGTGGAACCTGGCATTATTCATGGGAGTACGCCTCCCTATTCAACCCAGTCAAACAGACTGCCTAATGGAAAAAACCATACTCTAACAGATTTGGTTAATGTCATGTTAATACATTAAGTTTTTCCAATGCATGGTTGGGTAGGCTATACTGACTTCCTGTCATGTCCTAAAGAAGGTTCCAACAAAGGATAATGAAATTACTCCCAACGAGCAATGGGAGAATAAAAGAACTACACTCTTTTACTTACGCACTTATCTGTCTGGCGAAAGTCAACATAGTGATAACCAAAAAGAGTAAGCTTGGACAAAAGACTGCGGACTGTGTTTCTATGGGCTGTGCTAAGCATAGCGTTGGCTATATATTTCTGGTGGAGAAATCTAAAGTACCTTACATGAAGGTCGATGCAATTATGGAGTCTAAAGACACTACATTCTTTGAGGATATTTTCCCTATGAGAGATATGCAAAGAACTTCTAGACAAGAATATAATGAGACTCTTGAACATGTCATTCAGATGGAATATTATGAACGAACACATGATGAAAATCATTTTCCCCTCAAAAAAATCATTTGGAGGAAGACAATGAAGCTCATGGTAGGTGCAAGAGGCAGAGGACTACAAAGTCCTTTGATGATGATTTCCTCGTGTACCTCGTGGATGATATTCCATATTCCATTTCAAAAACTTACATCTCTAGATGCTGACTACTAGAAGAATGTGGTATGTAGAGAGACGGGTTCCATCATGGCTAATGGGACATGGGAGATCGTTGATGGTCCCTATGGTTGCAAACCAGTGGGATGTAACTGGGTCTTCAGAAGCAAGCTTAGGCCTGATGGTACTGTTGAAAAGTACAATGCTAGGCTTGTGGCCAAGGGTTACACACAGAAATAAGGCGAAGATTTCTTTGATATCTACTCACTTGTGGCCAGACTGACAACCATTTAAGTGCTACTATCGTTGGCTGCCTTGCATGCTCTTCTTGTTCATCAGATGGATGTCAAGACAACTGTTCTAAACGAAGATCTAGAAGAGGAAAACTACATGCAACATCCAGATGGCTTTGCAGTAGATGGTTAGGAAGGAAAGCTATGCAAGTTACTGAAATCTTGAGAAGTTTGATAAAACTTTGACATCTGCTAGCTTTGTTGTTAATGAAGCTTCAAATGTGTATACTATCACCATGACAAAGGAGTTATACTATGCTTATATGTTGATGACATACTCATATTTGGAACCAACCTCAAAGTCATTAAGGAGGTTAAGTCTTTTCTATAACTTTTAGATAAAAGATCTTCGTGTGGCTGATGTCAACTTGAACATCAAGCCATCGAGAGATAATGATGGCGGGATTACAATTTTGCAAAGACACTATGTTGAGAAGATTGTGATTCTATTTGGGTATTCATATGGCAAACCTTCTCCAGCACCATATGATCCTAGCGTGTGGATTCAGAAGTTAGAAAGCACTGGTATATATCCATTGAGATACGCTCAAGTGTTTGGGTCCCTTATGTACCTAGCTTGCACTATGAAGCCTAACATCACATTTGTTCTGAGCAAACTGAGCGGTTTGTTTCCAATCCGGGAGATATACATTGGCATGTTTTTGAAAGAGTTATGCGTTATTTGAAAGATACTCTGAGCTACCGGCTTCGAAGGGATTGTGATGGAATTGGATCTCTGATGATAATGAGATGAAAGCCACAAGTGGATATGAGTTTAAACTTGCTGTTTGCCGAAAGTCTTGCAATCATACTATCTTACCAAAGTCGATGATGAAAGCAGAAATCACAACACTAAATAAATCTGTGTACAAAAGCGACATGGTTTCGAGAGCATTTGTTTGACTTGTCAGTCATTGAAAAATTGATTTCGGCTATCCTTGTGAATATACCTGGGCATAGCTCGGGCCGGTCCGGGCTTCAGGCCGGGCCAAAAAAGCTCGACGTTCAAAACCCAGGCCTGACCCTGGCCAGGCCCGACTGTCTGGCCTAACTTTTGGGCCCAAGCCCGAAAAAGCCCGACTGGGCCCGACCGGCCTAGCCGACCACGCCTTAAATTATGTATTCCTTAAGCCCGAGCCCGGCCCAGCCCGACCGTCGGGCTCAAATTCCAGGCCCGATCCTAGCCCGATGGAAAGTTTTGGCCCGGCCCGGTCCAGGATTTTTGGGTGGGGTCAGGTCGGACTGTCCGAGTCGGGCTGCCCATGGCGAGGTCTGCTTGTGAACTATGGCTATCAGACAATCATTGTTGAGGAAAATATTTTATAGGATACATGTCCACAAAGCATATTTATGGACTAACTTATTAATCCAGTGCCCGGTGGCAGTTCATGTTTGTGCATGTTTTTTGTTTCGCAGAAAAACCATACCAAACGGAGTCCAAACACGATAAAAAACTTACGGATATATTTTTTTGGAATATATGTGATTTTTTGGGAAAAAGAATCAACGCGCGACGGTGCCTGAGGGCCCCACAAGACAACAGGGTGCGGCCTACCCCCCCCCCCCCCCCCCCGCCCCGCCCCCGGCACGTCCTAATGTCTTGTGGGTACCTGTAGGTCAGTTGGAGCCCTTCTTTCGCCGCAAGAAAGATAATTCCTGATAAAAATACCCTCAAAATTTCAGCCCAATCAGAGTTATGGATCTGTGGGAATATAAGAAACGGTGGAGGGCTCCGAAAACAGTCACGAAAAATAGAAGACAACAGAGAGATCCAATCTAGGGGAGAGCAAGGAAGAATAAGAAGGAGGGGGGCCCTTCCCCCTCTCCTTCGATGGCCCAGGGACGCCACCGGGGACATCTCCTCCATCACCATCACCAGCAACTTCTCCTCCGTTCTCATGGTGATGTGTGAGTAGTTCACCCACGGGGTTGAGGGTATGTACCAGTAGCTATGTGTTTGATTTCACTCTCTCTCTCTCTCTCTCTCTCTCTCTCTCTCTCTCTCGTGATCTTGATAGGGCACGATCTTGATGTACCATGAGCTTTGTTAATGTAGTAGAATCATATGGTGTTCTTCCCTTTGTTGTGATGAACTAAGTCTTGCCCTTTGAGGTTTCATTATTATCGGATTGAATATATGAGGATTTGAGATTACTTGATGTATTTCTTGCATGTGGATACCCGTGGTGACAATGGGGTATTCTATTGGGTCACTTGATATATGTTTTGGTAATCAACTTGCAAATTCTCGTGATGACATTGGGGTAATCTAGGCAGATACACATTTTCATCCTACTTTCTCCAATAGAAACTTTGGGGCAAATCTTTGAAGTTCTTTGTGTTGGATTGAATATTATGAGCCTGAAATTATTTGATGCATATCGAATAATAACTGATGGATACTTGCGGTGACATTGGAGTATCTAGGTGACATTAGAGTTGATTGTTGCGTATCATATGGTGTTATTGTAGTACAAACTCTAGGGCTATTTGTGACACTTATAGGAATGACTCAATAGATTGATCGAAATGATACTTTGAGGTGGTTTGTGATAACCTACAAGTATAGGGGATCGCGACAGCCTTCGAGGGTAGTATTTCACCCAAATTTGTTGATTCGACACAAGGGGGGGCAAAGAATATTTATGAGCCATAGCAGTTGAGTTGTCAATTCAACCACACCTGGAAATATCTTTCTGTAGCGAAGTGTTTAGTAGCATAGTAACAATAATAATAGGAATAGCAGAAAGTAATAGTTTTGTAGTGATTGTAACAGTAGAGTAACGAAAGTGACTCAGTGAAGATCAATATGCGAAAAGCGTAGTGATACTTGTGATCTGCGTTGGGTTTTCTGTAAAGAGGAATGGGTGATGCAGCACGGTATAGATAAGTATTTCCCTCAGTGAGAACCAAGGTTATCGAACCAATAGGAGTAGCACGCAACCCCCGTCTTCAGCGATTACACACAAAGAAGCAAACACTTGCACCCAATGCGGGCAAGAGGGTTGTCAATCCCCTTGGACTCGTTATTTGCAAGAAAATGAAGTGTGTAGATGATAGTTGAATAAAGTAAATTTCAAAATAAAATAAAAGTAAATAAATGGCAGCAAGGTATTGAAAGCATTTGTAAATATATAAGTGAATAGACCCGGGGCCCGTAGTGTTCTCTAGTGGCATCTCTCATGTAGTAGGCATATGGTGGGTAAACAAATTACTGTTGGGCAGTTGATAGAAAAGCGCATAGTTATGCAATATTTATTCATGGCAATGATCATGTGTATACAGGCATCACGTACATAAGAAAATAGGCCGACTCCTGCCTGCACCTATTACTATTACTCCACGTCGAGAGCGCTTCTATGCCTGCCTCTCTAAGTATTAAGTTCATGACAAACAGATTAATGCTTGGAGAACGATGACATGATGTAGACAAAGCAAACTCAATCAATATGAATTAACCCCATCTTTTTATCCTTAGTGGCAATAATACAAAGACATGTCTTTTCCCCTTCTGTCACTGGGATATAGAGCACCACCAGATTGAACCCACTACAACGCACCCCTCTCACTGAAGAAATATCAATCTAGTTGGCAAAACTATTTCAATAGATCCGAGAGATTTACGAAGCTATAATAATCATGCAAATAAGAATCATATTAGAAATCAGAGAAGACTCAAATCTTTTTCATGAATAATCTGAACATAAACCCACAATTCATCGGATCCCAACAAACGCACCGCATAAACTGATTACATCGAATAGACCACCGCGAAGGTGCGGTGAACTTGCATTGAAGATCAAGAGAGAGAAAGAGAGAGATAGCCATCTAGGTACTAACTAAGGACCCGTAGGTCTGTAGGGAACTACTCACACATCGCCATGGGAGCAGCAAGGTTGATGTAGAGGCCCTCCATGATCGATCCCCCTCCGGCAGGGCACCGGAACAGGGCTCCAGATGGGCACGCGGTGGAATAGAGACTTGCGGCGGCGGAAAAAGTGTTTCGGGAGGCTCTCTAGGGTTTTGGGGTTTATTGGAATTTATAAGCTAGAGAGGGGTGTCAGGGGATGCCCGAGGGGGCCACCAGATAACAGGGCACGACCACACCCCTGGGCGTGCCCTGTTGTGTGCTTGCTCCCTCGTGCGGCCTCCGGTCTCCTCCCGAAGCTTCCAGGTCTTCTTTTGGTCCAGAAAAAATCATAAAATGGTTTCGGGGCAATTGGACTTCGTTTGGTACTGTAAACCTGAAAAGTAAAAACATGCAGAAAACAGCAACTGGCACTGGGCAGTGGGTTAATAGGTTATTACTCAAAAATAATATGAATTGGTAAATAATCACCCGAAAAGCATCCTAGAATGATAATATTATAGCATGGAACAATAAAAAATTATGGATACATTGGAGACATATCTGCATTCCCAAGCTTAATTCATGCTCGTCCTCGAGTAGGTAAATGATAAAAACATTTTTTTTGATGTGACATGCTACCCAACATGTAATCTATTGCAGGTATGATCATTGAGAAACGATGAATTAACAAACATCAACATAGTAATACTTATAAACATAAGTAACATAATCATCATGTTTCAAAATATACGATCCTTAAAGAATCTTCACCCCCTATTCATTTTATCATATTAGAATGGCATGGCTCCGTCTTCACCACATACATACAAATGTCAAGCACGACGGTGTCAAGTCAGGCAATTGGTGATTGTACTTTTTAACGCACTTCAGCTTTTTATTACTCACGCAATATATGAGCGTGAACCATGGATATAGCATAAAGGTGGAATAGAACATGGTGGTAGGTTTCAAAGGGGTAAAAGTGGAGAACAAAGTCTCGCATCAACTAGGCGTATCAATGGGCTATGTAGATGCCCATCAATAGATATCAATGCGAGGAGTAGGGATTGCCATGCAATGGATGCACTAGAGTTATAAGTGTATGAAAGCTCAACTGAAGCTAAGTGGGTGTGCATCCAACTTGCTTGCTCATAAAGACCTCGGGGATTTGAGGAAGCCCGTCATTGGAATATACAAGCCAAGTTCTATAATGAAAAATTCCCACTAGCATATGAAAGTGACAAAACAAGAGACTCTCTATATGAAGACCATGGTGCCACTTTGAGGTACAAGTGTGGAAAAAGAAGTAGTAGCACTGTCCCTTCTCTCTTTTCTCTCATTTATTTCTTTATTTCTTTTCTTTTTCTTTTTCTATTTTTTTATTTTTCCTTTTTCTTTCTTTCTTTTTAATTTCGTTTCTTTTATTTTTCGTCCGGAGTCTCATCGCGACTTGTGGGGGAATCACTGTCTCCATCATCCTTTCCTCACTCAGATAGTTCCCTCATAATGATGATCATAACATTTATATTTACTTACAACTCAATATGAAAAATTATAGTATGACACCATATGAATGCCTCTGGCAGTGTACCAGGATGTCCAATGATCTAGTGTAGCAAAGGATATCGAAAAACGGACAAGCCATGGAAATATCTTGCTAGCTCTCTTACAATCATGCAAAGCAATATGACAATGAGTGTACTAGTAATATGATGTAACGGTGGAAGTTGCATGGCAATATATCTCGGAATGGCTATGGAAATGCTATAATAGGTAGGTATGGTGGTTGTGTTAAGGAAGACATGATAAGGCTTATGTGCAACAGAGCGTATCATGTCACTCGGTTTGGATGCACCGGCGATGGTTGCACCGATCTTCGAGGTGAGAATGGGCAATGCACGGTACCGAAGAGGCTAGCAAGTATGCGATGGTGAGAGTGCGTACATCCATGGATTCACATTAGTCATAAAGAACTCACATACTTATTGCAAGATTTTATTAGCTCTCTCGAAGCAAAGTACTACTCGCATGCCCCTAGGGAGGAGGTTGGGAGGAGTTAACCAGCGCACCCCTCCGACTTAAACAACACTAGGATTTCAACGAGGAATAAGCATGCTCACACATCATCACCATGCCATAAAAAATATTTAGATGAACAGCAAGTTAACACCCTCTAATTCACAATATTCTTACTAACCAATGATCATGCACTCATGCCCCTTCATATTACCACATCAATATCATTAAAACAAAATTTCTCCTTTATGTGCTACATGTGGTTTTGATTCTGCACTCATTGGATACCTATTATTTTTGGACTAGTCTTATAACCTGACGTGGCTTGGACTGCGTCGGTATTTCCCCAAAGAGGAAGGGATGATGCAGCACAGCGACGGTAAGTATTTCCCTCAGTTATGAAACCAAGGTTATCGAACCAGTAGGAGGATCACCACCACCCAATAAGCAGCACCTGCACACAAACAACAAATACTTGCAACCCGGCGCGAAAGAGAGGTTGTCAATCTCTCTACGGTAAAAAGATAGATTAGGTAGTGATAGATAGGAGAGATAGATCTCTCAAGAACACAAATAAAAAGAGTAAATATGCAGCAATATATTTTTGGGTTTTTGGTTTTGTAGATCTGAAAACAAAGATTGCAAAAAACGTAGATCGGAAAGCAATATGATGGAAAAGTAGACCCGGGGGCCGTATGGTTCACTAGTGGCTTCTCTCATGAGTATAGCGCACGGTGGGTGAACAAATTACTGTTGGGCAATTGATAGAAAATCGAATAGTCATGATGATATCCAAGGCGATGATCATTATATAGGCATCACGTCCAAGATAGATAGACCGACTCCTGCCTGCATCTACCTCTATTACTCCACACATCGACCGCTATCCAGCATGCATCTAGTGTATTAAGTTCATGGAAAAACGGAGTAATGCAATAAGAACGGTGACATGATGTAGACAAGATCTATTCATGTAGGAATAGACCCCATCTTGTTATCCTTAATAGCAACGATACATCCGTGCCTTGCTGCCCCTTCTGTCACTGGGAAAGAACACCGCAAGATCGAACCCATCACAAAGCACCTCTTCCCATGGCAAGAAAAATCGATCTAGTTGGCCTAACTAAACCAAAGATTCGAAGAAGAAATACGAGGCTATAAGTAATCATGCATATAAGAGATCAAAGAAGACTCAAATAATATTCATGGATAGAAACTGATCATGACCTCAAAATTCATCGGATCCCAACAAACACACCGCAAAAGTTTACATCAAATAGATCTCCAAGAGACCATTGTATTGAGAATCATAAGAGAGAGAGAAGAAGCCATCTAGCTACTACCTACGGACCCGTAGGTCTATGGTGGACTACTCATGCATCATCGGAGAGGCACCTATGAGGAAGATGAACCCCTCCATGATGGTGTTTAGATTGTATCTCGAGGTTCTGGAACTTGCGGCGGCTGGAATTGTGTTTCGTCGACTGCTCTAGGGTTTTTGGATTTCCAGGGAATTTATAGGCACGATAGTCGGTTGAGGGGGTGCCCGAGGTGCCCAGCACCCACCAGGCCGCGCCAGGGGGTCTCTGGCGCGCCCTGGTGGGGGCTGGCCACCCTAGGCCCCCTCTTCTGGTGTTCTTTGGCCCATCTGGTTTCTTCTGGTCCGTAAAAAATCCACAAAAATCCCCGCAGCATTTCATCTCTGTTTGGTACTGATTTTCTGCGAAGTAAAAAACAAGCAAAACCAGCAACTGGCACTTTGGCACTATGTCAATAGGTTAGTCCCAAAAAATGATATAAAGTTGTAATAAAATGATTGTAAAACATCCAAGAATGATAATATAATAGCATGGAACAAGCAAAAAATATAGATACGTTGGAGACGTATCAGCATCCCCAAGCTTAATTCCTACTCGTCCTCGAGTAGGTAAATGATAAAAACAGAATTTTTGATGTGGAATGCTGCCTAACATGTTCATCATATTATTTTCTTCTTTGCATAGCATGGACATTTGGACTTGTAAATGATTCAAAACAATAGTCTAGTTTTAACATAATGACTTCAATACTCAAGCATGTCAACAAGCAACCATGTCTTTCAAAATATCAACACTAAAGAAAGTTATCCCTAGCCCATCATGCTCAATCATTGATCCATTCATGAAACACACTCAATTATTAGCTATGCCCAATGCTCAATTACGATCATAGTGCCCCCTAGTTGGTGCTTATAAGAGAAGATGGAGACTCAAAGAAAAAAATAAAAATTGCATAAAGTAAATAGATAGGCCCTTCGTAGAGGGAAGTAGGGATTTGTAGAGGTGCTAGAGCTCAAAGTTTTAAATTGAGAGAGAAAAATATTTTGGGTGGCATGCTTTTCCTGTTAACGAAAACGACAAAGTAGCTCACAATACTTTCCATGCTAGATATATCATAGGCGGTTCCCAAACAGAAAATAAAGTTTATTCCTTTTTCCACCAAACTTTCACTTTCCATGGCGGGCCGTATCCACGGTTGCCTTCCATACCAACACTTTCCAAGGAATTTATTATTTGACAACATAAAGTAAATATTTTTTTATTTTTCATTTCGGGAATGGGCATCCCTATTACCGACACACTCTCGTGTAATGACAAGTGTATAAGCACTCATCTTGAGAATAACACAACTAGCATGGAAAAATATTGGACAATCCCCACCGTTTCATGAGCGGTACAGGCACACAAAAGAGAAAATTTATTTTGAAAATTTAGAGATGGCACATACAAATTTGCTTGGAACGGCATGGAAATACCGCATATAGGTAGGTATGGTGGACTCATAAGGCAAAACTTGGTTCAAGGATTTTGGATGCACAAGTAGTATTTCTACTTAGTACAAATGAAGGCTAGCAAATAGATTGGGAAGCAACCAAACCAAGAAACGAAAAATCACATAAGTGAGCATTGAACATAAATAACACCGAATAATGCACCACAAGTAGGATGTAACTTCATTGCATAACTATTGACTTTCGTGCATGTTTAGGGAATCACAAACCTTAACACCAATATTCCTACTAAGCATAATTACTCACTAACATGACTCACATATTACTATCATCATGTTTCAAAACTATTACAAGGAATCAAGTTTAATTTGTCCAATGATCTTCATGAAAGCTTTTATTATATCCTCCTTGGATATCTATCACTTTGGGACTAGTTTCATATATTGCCATTGCTTTTCGGCAAGCTCAAACAAATTTAAGTGAAGCACATGAGCATAAAGATTTCATCTCTCAAAAATGTATAAGTGAAGCATGAGAGGATTTCTTAAAAAAATTACTAACTCTCAAATTAATCTAAGTGAAGCATGAGAGTATTTCTACAAAAGTTTCCAAGCACACCGTGCTCAAAAAGATATAAGTGAAGCACTAGAGCAATTCTATAGCTCAAAAAAGTTTAAGTGAAGCACATAGATAAGTTCTAACAAATCATAGCATGATTTTGGCTTTCTCAAATAGGTGTGTACATCAAGGATACAAAGGAAAAACTAACAAACAAAGCAAGCAAAGATACAAGATGCTCCAAGCAAAACACATGACATGTGACGAATAAAAATATAGCTCCAAGTAAAATACCGATGGTCGTTAAAAGAAAGAGGGGATGCCACTCGGGGGCATCCCCAAGCTTAGTTGCTTGTTACTCTTTAGATATATCTTGGGGGTGCGGTAGCGTCCCCAAGCTTAGGCTTTTGCTACTACTTGTTCCTTCATCCACCGTGATCTCACCCAAAACTTGAAAACTTCAATCACACAAAACTCAACAAAATCTTCGTGAGATCCGTTAGTATAAGAAAGCAAATCACTACTTTAGGTACTGTTGTAAACCCATTCAAATTTTATAATTGCATTATACCTACTGTATTTTAACTTTACCATGGCTTATACCCTCCAATACAAACCATAGATTCATCAAAACAAGCACACAATGCAACAAAAACATAATCTGTCTTAAACAGAAAAGTCTGTAGTAATATGTACCATACCCATACTTATGTAACTCTAAAAATTCTGAAAAATTAGGACAACGTAAGGAATTTGTATAGAAACACTGTGTTAAAATTGCAGCTCAAGATCACGTTCCAGAAAAAAATGCAAATTCATATACTGGACGCAAAGTTTCTGTTTCAGATTCAGCATCACTTCTACTCATCCTATGAATCATCCTAACGGTTCTACTTGGCACAAACACTAAATAAACCTGAAAAACACAATCATAACAGAGGCATAATTTTGTCAACACACAAAAACAGAAAGGAAAAAGCAAAAATGTATTTATTCATTGGGTTGCCTCCCAACAAGCGCAATCGTTTTACGCCCCTAGCTAGGCATAATGGATAGATTTCAATGATGCTCACATAAAAAGTAGTAATTGAAATATGCAAGAGAGCATCATGAATCTCATGACAAGCACATTTAAGTCTAACTCACTTCCTATGCATAGGGATTTTGCGGGCAAACAATTTATGATAACAAGACTCAACTAGCATAGGAAGGCAAAACAAGCATAACTTCAAAACTTTGAACACATAGAGAGGAAACTTGATATTATTGCAATTCCTACAAGCATATGTTCCTCCCTCATAATAAATTTCAGTAGCATCATGAAGGAATTCAACAATATAACTATCACATAAATCATTCTTTTCATGATGCACAAGCATAGAATTTTCATTACTCTCCACACAAGCAAATTCCTTTTCATCTATCGTAGTGGGAGCAAACTCAACAAAATAACTATCATGAAACACTTGATTGACATAACCACATTGCAAATTAAAACCATGATGATAAGTTTCACGGTTATCATTACTCATTATAGCACACGTGTCATCACCATCATCATGAATAGGAGGCATGCAATCATCATAATAAATTTGCTCATCAAAACTTGGGGGACTAAAAATATCATCTTCATCAAACATAGCATCCCCAAGCTTGTGGCTTTGCATATCATTAGCATAATTGACATTAATAGAATTTATAGTAACATCATTGCAATCATGCTTTTCAATCAAGGAGCTATCATGAATCACCTTATAAATTTCTTCTTTCAACACTTCATCAAAATTTTCAGATTCATGATTTTCATGCAAAACTTCATAGAGATAATCAAGTGCACTCAACTCACTAGCAACTGGTTCATCATAATTTGTTCTTTTGAAAAGATTAGCAAGTGGATGAGGATCCATATCAATAGATTTTTAGCAAGCGAAGATGCAAGCAAATAGAAGGCACATGGCAACACAAGCAAAGATAGCAAACAAGCAAACAAAAAGAGATCCGGTGAGAAAAAGGCAAACGAATAAGAGGACGAATAAAACGGCAAATTGGTGAAGTGGGGGAGAGGAAAACGAGATGCAAATGGCAAATAATGTAATTGCAAGGAGATGAGATTTGTGATTAGGAACCTGGTAGATGATGATGGAGTCCCCTCGGCGCCTACGATAGGCACGTAGAAGAGACCGCTTCCTCCCCGGCAACGGTGCCAGAAATTCCTTTGACGTGGCTTGGACTGCGTCGGTATTTCCCCAAAGAGGAAGGGATGATGCAGCACAGCGACGGTAAGTATTTCCTCAGTTATGAAACCAAGGTTATCGAACCAGTAGGAGGATCACCACCACCCAATAAGCAGCACGTGCACACAAACAACAAATACTTGCATCCCGACGCGAAAGAGAGGTTGTCAATCTCTCTACGGTAAAAAGATAGGTTAGGTAGTGATAGATAGGAGAGATAGATCTCTCAAGAACACAAATAAAAAGAGTAAATATGCAGCAATATATTTTTGGGTTTTTGGTTTTGTAGATCTGAAAACAAAGATTGCAAAAAACGTAGATCGGAAAGCAATATGATGGAAAAGTAGACCCGGGGGCCGTATGGTTCACTAGTGGCTTCTCTCATGAGTATAGCGCACGGTGGGTGAACAAATTACTGTTGGGCAATTGATAGAAAATCGAATAGTCATGACGATATCCAAGGCGATGATCATTATATAGGCATCACGTCCAAGATAGATAGACCGACTCCTGCCTGCATCTACCTCTATTACTCCACACATCGACCGCTATCCATCATGCATCTAGTGTATTAAGTTCATGGAAAAACGGAGTAATGCAATAAGAACGATGACATGATGTAGACGAGAACTATTCATGTAGGAATAGACCCCATCTTGTTATCCTTAATAGCAATGATACATGCGTGTCTTGCTGCCCCTTCTGTCACTGGGAAAGAACACCGCAAGATCGAACCCATCACAAAGCACCTCTTCCCATGGCAAGAAAAATTGATCTAGTTGGCCTAACTAAACCAAAGATTCGAAGAAGAAATACGAGGCTATAAGTAATCATGCATATAAGAGATCAAAGAAGACTCAAATAATATTCATGGATAGAAACTGATCATGAACTCAAAATTCATCGGATCCCAACAAACACACCGCAAAAGTTTACATCAAATAGATCTCCAAGAGACCATTGTATTGAGAATCATAAGAGAGAGAGAAGAAGCCATCTAGCTACTGCCTACGGACCCGTAGCTCTATGGTGGACTACTCACGCATCATCGGAGAGGCACCTATGAGGAAGATGAACCCCTCCGTGATGGTGTTTAGATTGGATCTCGAGGTTCTGGAACTTGCGGCGGCTGGAATTGTGTTCCGTCGACTCCTCTAGGGTTTTTGGATTTCCAGGGAATTTATAGGCACGATAGTCGGTTGAGGGGGTGCCCGAGGTGCCCAGCACCCACCAGGCCGCGCCAGGGGGCCTCTGGCGCGCCCTGGTGGGGGCTGGCCACCCTGGGCCCCCTCTTCTGGTGTTCTTTGGCCCATCTGGTTTCTTCCGGTCCGTAAGAAATCCACAAAAATCCCCGCATCGTTTCATCTCTGTTTGGTACTGATTTTCTACGAAGTAAAAACAAGCAAAAACAGCAACTGGCACTTTGGCACTATGTCAATAGGTTAGTCCCAAAAAATGATATAAAGTTGTAATAAAATGATTGTAAAACATCCAAGAATGATAATATAACAACATGGAACAAGCAAAAATTATAGATACGTTGGAGACGTATCAGCATCCCCAAGCTTAATTCCTACTCGTCCTCGAGTAGGTAAATGATAAAAACAGAATTTTTGATGTGGAATGCTGTTACAAATTGATTCTAGGCTTGAAGAATGAACAAAGCGGATGCATTAAGTTGGTTGACCACTTCTTCTTTTGGGGTGATGTTTCTTGGGTCATGAGGGTAGAAGCCTTCCTCAATAACCCTCCAAAGTTGTGTTGAGTTGTGATTCAAATGAGACTTGATACGAAACACCCAATTAGGAAAATTAGTCAAATAAAGTTTGGGTGGGGGCCCATGAGAGTTAATATGAGGGGAAGTGACTAGTCCATCATAGACCAGGGGAGGGGCAACCGCAGCATCGGTGCCTGATCCAATATTTCCTTGTGAGGAATTAGGATTCAAATCATTAGCCAACGTTGTTGCTGATGCGTCCTATACAAACGGTTTTTACCCCCTTTCCGCGATGGACTTTTTAACCGTCGCCTTGCCTATGTGTGCGATAGGGGGGTCCATCCCACACAACCC
The DNA here is from genome assembly GCA_039707655.1 of Elymus sibiricus. Taxonomy (NCBI): domain Eukaryota; kingdom Viridiplantae; phylum Streptophyta; class Magnoliopsida; order Poales; family Poaceae; genus Elymus; species Elymus sibiricus. Next base: position 131,772,456 of record CM077667.1, read on the forward strand.
AGAAACCGTCGGCGATAGCTCCTCCGTTCACACACATGCTGAGCAAAAAGAGTGTGTGTGCGATCTGGTGAGCCATCGCAAACAATTTTATGGGACATATCGTGTGAGATTTTATTAGCATCACGCACAGTGCCTAGAAGAAACTGTATGGCATAGGTTGTCCATCACACACACTTTTTATGTGGAAACATTTGTGTAAAGTGGCCTAACGCAAACATATGTCAGGTGAAAGTCTTGTGTGATTGCTCATGTATCCAACACGCCTACTTTCTAGAAACCGTGTGGGTTGTATGAGGTCATCGCCCACGGTTCTGTCTGAGAAACTGTATGCAATAGAAAACCACAATAAGCAGGATAATTGGCCTATTTTTGATAATCCATTTAGTAATCAAATTGAGATTTCAAATCAAACACACCATAATTTGATATTCGTATTACGGCAACCAGGATTTCACAACTGAATTACATTAGAGTACAACATCAGATAGCTTTAGCAATCAGTTACGTCATATACGCATATAGCTAGCTACGACATTACTCAACAACACCAAGTTTCACATGCAACATCTAAAACCTTTGGAAAGTAGCATCATATTCGGTAAATACACAGATGGATCTCATATGGAAAACTGTTGAATCTGAAGGCGAATATTGAGCCTTCAGTTATGTTGAATGTCCTTGCAACTTCAGACCAGTGGTTGTGGATGATTGCCCGCCCAACCTTCGTCCTCTTGAGGAAGACTTCAGTAGTGTACCATGGGTGTTGAATGAATACCTTCTTCGTCTCTTGACCATGTAGGTGGTTTGAGAGGTAATCATCGGTGAGCTGCTTTGTAAAGGACTGAAAACGAAGATATGCATAAATATCTATTCTAAATTTTGAAATGGCGCAAAGGAAAAAAAACTAGGTAAAAGATTTAGTACCATCCTATAGTTGACTGATGTCTTCCTCATTGTACAAACAAAGATCTTGTTGTTATTAATCGCTAGTTTCTTTATCCTAACAATCTTTCTGAGTTTCTTGACTTGACTGATATTCATGGACATCTTATTTCCCCATATGCAAAATGGATCGAATAGTGGGTCTAAACCTCTGACAGCAGGACCTACATGTCGAAGACCAAAAAGTTAAAAACCTAGATATTAGAATGGTTGCTGCAATTGCACAATAATATGCTATTAGCCAAAGGACCATGCATGTGCAAACCTCAATGGTAAACCTCAGCGCCTCCCATTGTTTCCATGTAACACATATAAGGTACTTATTGATCAGTTTAAGTGAGAGTTGGCATACTATAAGTAAAATATGTTGATGAAAAATAAACACATTGTCGATCCAGCCGATTAAGTCGAGCCACATGGAGAAGCAAATTATCCAAACTAAGCATTCTTAAGAACTTGTAAATATAGCAATTGTATATGTTTCTCATGTATTTATTATAGCCAAATTCGATTTATTTCTCACTGCATAATAAAAATACAAAATTGAACCCACACGAATTGAACATCGCATTTCAGAATTGAACCAAACAGTTAACTGAACATCATATATAACATATATACTAGAAGATCAGATTGCATATTAACATCACAAGAAGGCACTGGCGGTGGCCTCGAGAAAACAATACGGACTGTCGTTTAAAGCAGCAAACCGCGTTGTGGCGTCCGCGCCCGAGGCGTTGACGATGGGGTCTACGGAAAGGTGCTCCTCCAAGATCTGTCCGTCGGCACGCATGGCAGCCCTCGCAACCTCATTCGCGCATGCGGTCGCAATTTGCTTTTCCACTGCCAGGTGCTCCTTGAGCTCCTGGCTATACTACGCGCACCATGGCTTAGGGCGGTGCTAATTTGGAGGATGGCGCGGCGATTTGGGTGGAAGGTCTTGCGCCGGCTGTTGGGGCATCTGGGGTGGAGAAGTAAGAAGATACGGAGGAGGATGTGGGCGAGGTGTGGATTACCTGATTAGATCGACGAGGCCGCACAGCAGGAAGGAGCATCGCCAGTGAGGAGGCGGCGCTCCAAGCAAGCAATGCCCGTCAGGACTTGGGAAAACAAGGAGGAAATAGTGGTAATGTTGCTTTTGGTATGGGCAAGGTAGATATTTCCACGGTTGCCAAAAAATTCGCTCGGTATGGTGAAAATTGAAAAACTACCGCACAAGTGTGGTTGACGCGCGGGCGTTGGACTCTAGCCGACCAAGCTTCCGAAGTAATCCAGACCCCAAGATATTTTATACTCCATCACAGACCATTCTTACTATAAGTGCATCTAGTGCCCCTTAGTGATTTTGGTGTATTGAAGACTTATAGGTTAAGAGACTGATGTGTTTGTAAGTGTACACAGGCTCTATAAGTCGCTGAGGAGTTTGATATATTCGGAGATTATCGACCCCTAAAAATGTATGTCTTCAACTGAAGACTTTGGTGAAGACTTTGCTGAAGACTTTGGTATTCCCTGAAGACTTTGAAAAAGAAGAAGTTGGTGTGACCTTGAAGATATGAACGAGGACTATGAAGCGTGAAGACTTCTGTTTTCGTAGTTTCATTTCCTTTCTTTGAGTCATAGGAAACACCGTACTGTTAAAGGGTGCCGAGGTAATACTAAGGAAATTTCCAACTGATGCTCAACTCAAAAGCCTCAACCTATCCAATCCTTCGAGTGAAGCCTTTGGAAATCTCTTGCAGTTCAGTCAAGTTCTTCAGTGACAGAGACGATGATCTTCTGGTCTCTGAGGAAATTGGTCTGACTGAGGAGTTAGGATTTCGCCAGTGCGAATTGCCTACAAGTGAGGAATATGATAAGCCTGAGGACTTTCATAGTTCGAAACTCCGACCGTTGATGTGCTAAGCGCCAGCTGTCCCCAATCATCCTATCCACATAACGGTCATATCATTGGGGGCATTTATGTCTTATCATGTCAGGTTGCACCCTGGCTATAAATAGCCACCCCCCACAACCACTAGTTGGTTGGCTGCTCCGAGAGAGAACTGACACTTGTCATTTGAGAGCATCCCATTCCTCGAGGACTTTGAGCGAAAATCATCAGTGAGGAAAAACCCCAAAACCAAACCACCAACCCAAAGTGATTGAGCATCACTGAAGAAATTGTTCCTGTGTGGAACCGACGCTTGTTACCTTTGAAGACTGTGTATCTTCCAGACGGTTAGGCGTCATGGTCTAGTGCATCCTGCAGTCAATTGGGGATCACGAAGTGACCTTGATCTAGAGCATCCAGCAGTCAATTGTGGATCGCCGGGCGACCAGTTTGTGAGGGTTTTGGAAGTCTACCCTGAAGACTTACCACGAGTGTTGGGCGAGGTCTGTGTGACCTTAGCTCAAGGAGAATACGGTAAGGACTGTGTGTCCTGGGACTGTGTGTCTTCTGGTTTAAATACCAGGCCGCTCCAAACTAGCCGTACGACTGTCACAGCAGTTGGAACTGGGTCATCAAACCATTGTCTTCATCGAGCTACCTGGTTCCATTTCCTCAACCCTTTCATTTCCTTATATACTTGTTGATGAAATTGATCGTTACTGTTTGAAGAATTTGACTGAAGACTTTCTCAATTTCCTCACCTCAAATTCGTCAAGCTACCTTGTTCCTCACCTGCTTATCCTGTATCACGCTACCTGTAATCTGTGCATGCTTTATTTCATCATGATGACTATGCTACTGCTATGTTTCTCATGCACTTCAGTATTTATTTTGCTGCTAGTTATTCATCACTTTTCAAATTCCTCAAGTTGAAATTCCTCTGTGATGAATTTGTAAAAATCACCTATTCACCCCCCCCTCTAGTCGATATAACGCACTTTCACTTACTAATGAACTTTTTGAAGTGTACTTGATTTTTCATTTTCAATTGAAAGACAAAATGGGGTTAGGGCAGAAAAGGACGGTGTTTTAATTGCTAAAACATTTATCTTCGGTGAACATGCAACTATAGGAGTGTCGTGTTAAAATTTGGAATTATCTAGGGTTCGTTTGGACATTTTTATACATTAACTGGGTTTTCTAGGCATTTAGTGCGCATAATTCAAATTTGAACTACACGCACATGCTCCAATGCAGCAAAATGGGTTGAAAAACATATATGCGTCCCTGGGTGCATGTTTAGTTCCCAGGCAAGAAATGGGAATGAATTTCAAACACCTCGACGTCATGGATCGGCTGCAAACATTGAGAAGTTTGGTTTTTAATTCCTATAAATCCATAACTCGTCTAAAATTCATGAAACTTGGCATGTTGTCATGACATGGCACCAACATGCCGTGGTAAATTTTTTTTGTCTAATTTGGGAAAAGTTTTGCAATAAGCTTCTTACAAACCAGAGCTTCTCACTAGAAGCCTCGTGGTTCCGGTAGGTAATGTGTCACCTTGGTGGACGAAACAACATTCGTTGCCTCTTCTCGCCTTGGATATTTTTTCAGAGGCAACATGCAACTATAGGAGTGTCGTGTTAAAATTTGGAATTATCCACGGTTCGTTTCGACATTTTTATGTATTAACTGAGTTTTCTAGGCATTTAGTGTGCATAATTGAAATTTGAACTACATGCACATGCTCCGGTGCACCAAAATGGGTGAAAAACCATAGATGTGTCCCTGGGTGCATGTTTAGTTCTCACGCAAGAAATGGGAATGAATTTCAAACACCTCTGCGTCATGGATCAGCTGGAAACTTTGAGAAGCTTGCTATTTAAATTCCTGTAAATCCAAAACTCGTCTAAAGTTCATGAAACTTGGCATGGTGTCATGAAATGTGACCAACATGTTGTCGGTGTCAAAACCAGCGGATCTCGGGTAGGGGGTCCCAAGCTGTGGGTCTTGGATCGATGGGTAACAGGAGACAAGGGAGACGGTGTTTACCCAGGTTCGGGCCCTCCTATGGAGGTAAAACCCTTCGTCCTGCTTTGTTTGTATTGATGATGGTGTATCGAGTACAGAGTTGATCTACCACGAGATCGTATGTAGTGGTCTAAACCCTAAGAGCTATGCTCGTATGATGATATGATCTATGATGATCTGATTGTCCCTAATGACTAGCCTGGCCTCGGCTTATATAACACACCAGAGGCCTAGGATAACAAGAGTCCTAGTCGGCTACGTTGGTGGAGAGGAGTCCTTGTCTTGATCACCAAGTCTTGTGGAATCTTCCTAGTATACATCATGGGCTGTCCGAACTGGCGCATTAATGAACCGCCCTGGGGGTCCTCGGCCCGACCCACTGGTCGGGAGACGACGTGGTGAGTACCCCCTAGTCCAGGACACTGTCAGTAGCCCCCTGAACCGGTCTTCAAGTTAGGGACGCTCCTTGGTTCTTCCGAACAGTTCTTCGTCTTCGGCCGTCGGTCTTGAAAACTGGTTCAATAAATCTTCCCATCACTGATCTTGAGGATAACCGAGGTGAATCCGAAGAGCTCACAAGTCGGCATCCGAGGAGCCCCTTTAAGTTATCGGCCTATATTAATGCCTCATTATTTTTACGCCACAACTCGGGTCCGAAGTGTTTCCCGTGTGGCGGTATCCTCTTATGTCCGAGCTCCAACGCCGAACTGTATCCGAGGTGTCATAGGATACCTTGGTCTCTGAATATTTGAAGTAGTTCATCCGAGCTTAAATATCGGGATAGTCTTTTATGGAGCCAGCCGTTCGCATTCGAGCTTTATGCCGGACTGCTTCCGAAGTGTCTTCGATCTTGAGCTTTATGCCAGAATGCTTCCGAGCTCCAACGCCGGACCGCATCCGACCTCCAACGATGATCAGCGTCCGAGGTGTCATAAACTACCTCGGTCTTTAAAAGATTGAAAGAATTCAGCTGAGCTTAATGCCGGAAATGCCCTCTATGGAGCCAGCCACTTGCGTCCGAGCTTTATGCCGGACTGCTTCCGAGGTGGTGCACCACCTCGACCGCGGGCTGATTTTTTGTGGATATTTTCAATTGGTGCAATTTATTCTCTGCTGAGATATATAGCCAGTAGCCCTCAAGGTGCGTGTCGGTCTAAAACCTGAGATGCCCCTGAAGGAAAGAATAATAATCAAAATAAAACCACTAATCCCAGTAGCCCCTGAGACTTAGGTCGATTTGCAAAATCGGCCTGAGGATCAAGTTCTTGCTCGGTGGCATTCGTTAGGGATGTAAACGCGGTACGCAGTAGTTTCCGAGACTCGGGTTGGGTGTGGCCGACCAACCTAAGGATCGAATCTCCTCAGAAACCGTATTGCACTTTGAATTGGCTGCATTGAATATGCAATGCAGTAGCCCCCGAGCCTTAATTTGGGCACGGGTGGTCAAATTAAGGATCGATATTCATTTGACACAAACTTTGTTATGTTTGACACAATTTATGTGTAATGATTCTACGTATCCAAGTACTTTACATCATTAATGCTCAGATCCGCATTGTACAAGACTTTGTTGACCGACCATCGGCTTCAACCTCCTTGGCTAGTAGCCGAGGAGTGTTTGTCCTACTTTATAAAGCCTTTATAAGGGCAAAGATTTACGGCAAACAAGGCAATCCAGCCATGCGGTTTTATAAACAAAGGTACGCGGAGAGATATGTTATAAGAAACATCTTCTGGGAAAAATAGTTCATTTATAAGTTCCTTTTCCCAGGATATTATGTTGACCATGATCGTGAAACCTCAACTCCGATCAATGTGGGAGGAAAATATTGAGGATTTAGTTCGGGGAATGTTCCCGAACTCTGTGGTCTTTAATGAACCAAAATTTTCACTTTTGTCATTGCCGACCAATTATATTCTTAAGATGACTAGCTTTCGGCTTCACCCAATCTGAGGTACTAACCCAGATGACCCAGAAGTAACAATCACAGAGGTGCTCCCTTTACCCCCTAGACGAACAATCGGGAACGTAGTGGGTAAGCACAGGAGCCAGGCAACCCAGCTTGGCCAAAATCTTAAGTCAAACGGATGCATATCTATGGCGTTATAACGATCACTATGGAAGGCAGCGTTCATATATTAAATACAAACGCTGATGATATGTTGGGCTCTCCAGGAATCCCAATGTATCTATGCCGAGGTGCTACAAGGAACCCTCGGTGTGGTTTATTTTGACTCCGTCGCGACTGTTTATAATCTGAAAGTGGCCTATCGTCGGCTTCCACCCCTTTGTAGATGCTACGTAGGGTGTTTCTGTACAAACAAGACAACCCTTAGCCGATGTCTCGGTGCCCAGAGGCGGTTGTGTTAGTGGAAACGAGGCAATCAGATATTTAGGCTTTATAACTTTCACTTAGTCATCGGAGCATATGTTTGGGGGCAACTTAATAGCCCCCGGTATATGTCGACTCCTTGGATTATTCGAGGTCGAACCACCCACAACTTGGCCTTTTCAAGAAAGAAAGGCCCTTCGTTTTACTCGGATAACCTCGATCGGCTATATTTGGTTGAACACCGCCTGCGGTTCCCTGACCGATTTACGCTTGTTGTGACAGTCAGCTTTCGGCTTTCTCCAACTGAGGCACTTAACCAGTTAAACCGGAAGTGACAATCGCAGTGGTTCTCCATTTACCCCTTAGCCGAACAAAGCGGAAACGTAAGGGGTAAGCACAGGAGCCGGGCAATCCAGCTATAGACCAAAGACACAACTCGAAATCAATGCATATAAATGCGAAATACCGAAGGCATTTTGCCGAGGACTGCATGGAGTACCTCGGTTTTTTGTGGGTTCGGTGCTAATCGCAGACCCCCTTTAATACTGTCGATGCGTGAAATGCATCTGGCATTGTACTGCAAGAGTTATGCTTGGAAATACCAAAAAACTTTATGTTTAGATAAAAGAAAATTGTGTCAATCCAAAATTGGTCTAAAATTTAATTTGTGCTTTGGTCATGCTTTAAAATGATACATCCGATCTCCGAGCTCCAAGCTGGTCAGCCTTTGGCTTCAACCTCCATATCCCAAAGGCGGAGTGTTTCTCTGAGGCATGTTTAGCAAACTAAACTCGAGCGGTTTTTAGAAAGAAACCAGGCTATCCGGCTATTGACCACACGCTAGTGTCGGAAAAAGGAGTAGTAGAAAAAGACTTTGCAACGACTAAGAAGAAAACACAGTTATTATAAAACGGCTCATACAAATTTAAGAGCCCCCGGTTAAATCGGGTAAATAAATTTTTAACAAAAAAAGTTTTTTTTGTTTAACAAATAATATAATGTTTGGCTGCACCGAACAAAAAGTAAAATTTCAAAGAGAGCTAAGCACGAAAACGACTTAGCTGGTCAATGTGCTCGGTGCGGTTCGGCGTTGTGGCATGACGAAGACGTAGTCCTCGGCCTGGCCGAGGTCCCAGCCCCCATGCCCGAGGTAATCGAGCGAAGACCTCGGGTTGAGAAGTGGCAACGCAATACGGTTGCTGTGGCGAGGCGAAGCCCCGGGTCCAGCCGAGGAGAGTAGTTCGGCAGCGTGACGGCTAAGCCCCCAGTTATCATGGGAAAAGAAAGTATTTTTAACAAACAAACTTTTTTATTTAACACAAATATAATGCTTGGTCGAACCGAACAAAAGTTTAAAAATTGAGCATGAAAGCGACTTAGCTGGTTAATGTGCTTGTGACGTGTGTCGAGCTTGTAGTGGGCCCAGGTCCCAGCCCCCCAAGCCGGTCACGAGGTAGCCGAAGAAGAGCTCGGCTTGATGAAGTGACAACACAACAATTCCGAAGGGCCGAGGAGAAACCCCCGCTCCAGTCGAGCAGACGGAGTAGTTCGGCAGCGTGACTGCGAAGCCCCCACGTCAGTCGACCGTGTCGATGACACAATTTGGTTGATGGAGGCGGGACGACGATGTAGGCACGCCAAGGTGACCGCATGACACAGCCGAAGTCGATTACATGTGCACACAATATAGTGCAAGCCAAGAGTAATAACAAATAAAGGTAATAATATATTTAAAAAAAATTATTCTACTTAGTTAATTTAAGTGAAGCAAATAATTAAAGGAATATGGCCTGGGCGCCAAGGTGCCTGAGCGAAGAGTTCGGCTTGACGAAGTGGCAACGCTGCACGGTCGATGTGGAGAGGCGAAGTCCCTGGTCCAGCTAACATGGCGAAGCTGGTCGGCTGGTGATGCCGAAGTCCCTGGAGCAGGTTGATGAAGAGACGCCAAAGCCCCCAGTCTAGCCGAGGTGACGGAGCAGGTCGGCTGGTGACGCCGAAATCTCATGCCAGCCGAGGTGTCGAAGCAAGTTGACTCGTGACGCCGAAGTCTCACGCCAGCCGAGGTTTCGAAGCTGGTCAGCTGGTGATGCCGAATTCTCATGCCAGCCGAGGTGTCGAAGCTGGTCGGCTGGTGACGCTGAAGTCCCCGGAGCGGGTTGATGAGGAGATGATGAAGCCCCAAGTATAGCCGAGGTGACGGAGCAGATCGGTAAGGTGACGCTAGAGCCCCATGCCAGCCGACGTGTAAAAGCAGGTCGGCGCGGTGGGCGTCAGCTTGAAAAAGTAACGGCGCGGCGATGCCGACGCAGGTCGGAATTTGTGACGAGGTCAATGCTGGCTTGATGAAGCAACGGAGCGCCCGACCCGTACAACCCGCGGATGACGAGGTTCTCTTGATGATTATTCGGCCCTCGCGATGCCGAACTCTTGGTCGGTTGACCGAGGTGATGAGAAAATTTCCTTCAAAAAGGACGCCTCACAACCCGTTCATGAAAAAGATGAACTCGGGTCGGATTAGTTTTCGTGCAGAAAATAGATCCAAAATTCGTTGTACTCATCGGACGTTTCCCGGAGTTTGGACGGTCGGATCGAGCTGAAATTGTGAGGGGTGATCGGTATAGAAATTCCGTAGCCGATGAATGGTGGGATTTTCCAATGGCTATCCGAGCTAGATACTGGACACCTCATCGTAAACTCATCCAGATTCCCGTCCAGATTTGATAGGGCTCCGGTTTATTGGAGATTGCCGGAGATTCCTCCATCGGAACGCGACGAAATTTTGCAGGGTTGTTGTAGATACAACTCCGCACAATTCCACCGAAGCAATCGTCAAAACAACGCTCGAGGAAACGGGGACGACGAACACAAATTTGCCGTCCAGAAAAAACTGCAATATGCAGACGAGCCATCGATCCTTCTCGTGATCACATCGGAACTCTCAATGAAAGCACCAATGTCGGTGTCAAAACCGGCGGATCTCGGGTAGGGGGTCCCAAGCTGTGGGTCTTGGATCGATGGGTAACAGGAGACAAGGGAGACGGTGTTTACCCAGGTTCGGGCCCTCCTACGGAGGTAAAACCCTACGTCCTGCTTTGTTTGTATTGATGATGGTGTATCGAGTACAGAGTTGATCTACCACGAGATCGTATGTAGTGGTCTAAACCCTAAGAGCTATGCTCGTATGATGATATGATCTATGATGATCTGATTGTCACTAATGACTAGCCTGGCCTCGGCTTATATAACACACCAGAGGCCTAGGATAACAAGAGTCCTAGTCGGCTACGTCGGTGGAGAGGAGTCCTTGTCTTGAACACCAAGTCTTGTGGAATCTTCCTCGTATGCATCATGGGCTGTCCGAACTGGCCCATTAATGAACCGCCCTGGGGGTCCTCGGCCCGACCCACTGGTCGGGAGACGACGTGGTGAGTACCCCCTAGTCCAGGACACCGTCACATGTCGTGGTACAATTTTTGTCCAATTTGTGTAAAGTTTTGGCATAAGCTTCTTACAAATGAGAGCTTCTCACTAGAAGCCTCGTGGTTCCGGTAGGGAACATGTGACCTTTATGGACGAAACGACATTCGTTGCCTCTTCTCGCCTTCAATATTTTTTCAGAGGCAACATGCAACTATAGGAGTGGCGTGTAAAATTTTAGAATTATCCAGGGTTCGTTTGGTCATTTTTATACATTAACTGAGTTTTCTAGGCATTTAGTGTGCATAATTCAAATTTGAACTATAGGCACATGCTCCAGTGCACCAAAATGGGTTGAAAAATCATGCATGTGTCCCTGGGTGCATGTTTAGTTCCTAGGTAAGAAATGGGAATGAATTTCAAACACCTCGGCATCATGGATAGACCACAAACATTGAGAAGCTTTGTTTTTAAATTCTTGTAAATCCATAATTCGTCTGAAATTCATGAAACTTGGCATGGTGTCATGAATTGTCACCAACATGCCGTGGTAAATTTTTTGTCCAATTTGGGAAAAGTTTTGGCATAAGCTTCTTACAAATGAGAGCTTCTCACTAGAAGCCTCGTGATTCCGGTAGGGAATGTGTCACCTTTGTGGACGAAACGACATTCATTGCCTCTTCTCACCTTGAATATTTTTATAGGGGAAACATGCAACTATAGGAGTGTCGTGTTAAAATTTGGAATAATCCAGGGTTTGTTTGGACATTTTTATACATTAACTAGTTTTTATATGTATTTAGTGTGCATAATTCAAATTTGAACTGCAGGCACATGCTCGAGTGCACCAAAATGGGTTGAAAAGTCATATATGTGTCCTTGGGTGCATGCTTAGTTCCCAGACAAAAAATGGGAATGAATTTCAAAATTGCTGCCACGTTCATTTTTGGAACAACCAGCTACTAAGTTAATATTGCAACCGGTTGTCTTATTTGAATCGTCTGCGTTGTACTAACCATTTACGTGCTACCATGCGTCCCTCTTATTTTATTGGCCAAGAGGTGATGTGGGGGCAGGTTTGATTAGACGGGACGCGTGCGAGCAGTGTGCCACGTAGGCTCAGCGGGATGCAGGCGAGCAGTCCGCCACGCAGATGGCTCACCGGGAATCGACACCTTTGACCTCACCCACCGCCCGCCTCGCTCCCAAGTTCTCCATTAATGCTTCTCCTTCTCCTCCATTCTTATCTATAAGCGCCGCCGCCAAGGATTGCCTCCTTATCTGATGGAGGACAAGGCGGCCAACAAGCGGGGAGGGTCGTGGCTGAACCGCAAGAGCCTCCGATGACCATGGACTTCATCAGCAGCCTCCCCGACAAGATGCTGGTAACCATCATGTCCCTCCTCCCCATCAAATCTGTTGTGCAGACCATAGTCCTCTCCCGGTGGTGGTGCCCTATCTGGCACTCCACCCCCTGGACCTCCTTGACGATGGCGAGCTCTACAGCGGGGATCGCAAACGCTTGGACGCATTGTCCCACATCCTCGCCACACACACTACACCAGTCAAACACCTTGCCATCGGCAAGTTCCATTCCAACTGCAAGGTCATACCCAAGTTTCACGGGTGGATCTTATCCCCCGCCCTAGAGCATCTCGAGGAGCTCAGCTTTGAAGCTGGACATCGGCGCTTGCTGCCTTCGTCCGTGCTCCGCCTCGCGCCCACGCTGCACTGTGCTACGTTCACGGAGTGCATTTTCCCCAAGATTAATGTCGCGCACGCTTTTCATCTTCCTAAACTGAAGGACCTCGAGCTCATTGGCATCAACATCTCGAATGAGGATTTGGACAGCCTGCTCCGCGGTTGTACAACACTCGAGTACCTTCGTCTTCATGTGATGTTTGGGTTCAGTAGCCTCCACATCGCTACGACGAATGTCCGTACGATTTATGTGCATGGCTGGTGCCGCAACAGGCTGTCAGTTGGGGTGTTTCATGATATGGTCATTGAGGATGCGCCTTTCCTTGAGAGATTGTGTGTACTTGATAAAGAAGGTACGACAAGAATCAGGGTCATTGACGCACCGAAATTGGCAGTGTTGGACTATTCGTGTGTTGAATTCTCCAAACTTGTTATAGCTGGATCCATACCCATTCAGGTACAGCAGTCTTCTTCTCCTTCTTATTATTGTACATCACATTTTATCTATTTTTTTATCTATGTTCGGCTATCATCCAGAAAATGCTTCCCACGGGCCTCGCCATGTCTCTGCGCACAGTGAAGATCTTGGCACTACAATCTATCGACCCCGATCTCGATGAAGTTTTTAGATTCCTTAGATGCTTTCCGTGCACGGAGAAGCTATACATCGAGGTGATGCTCCTTTCCTGTTAATGGTTAACCACAATGGACTTCAATTTGTTGGTACTTCTACCCATGATTACAATGATAGATGCACTATGATTTCCAAAGGAAATTTGGAGGATTTCAATACATATTTCTTTTGAGATGTTAATCATGAACGATTGAAGATGGCAAGTCACTCTATTAGTGTATCTACTACCCCTATAAAAGCACGAAAGGGTAGATCCAACTAAGTTTATTAGCCATCTCATTACTTGAACTAATGGTCTACAATCTACTAACAAAATGCTGCTAACGAAACACTGCTAATCCCTATGGCTTCGTCTCTCCTCTCTGCCCACGTCCTCACGTCGCTCGCCCTGCCCCTCACTCCCCGCCCCTCCCCTCAACTGCTCCTCCCCTCCTCTCCAACCCCCGATTCAGTCGTATGCCTCCGGCATGGCAAACTCGACTTACGGCGGTGGCGGAAGCGCGGGACGGAGCGGGCTCGACCTGCGTTGGCGCCGACAGGGTCCATCTCCTCCCTCGAGCGGAAGCGTGCTCGCCCTCCATGATTTATTCGACTCCATGCAGCGATTCATCAACTTCGGCACCAGCGGCGTCGCCCCGGAGCACTCCATCGGGCCCCTTGGCGGGATCATGTAGGATCACTAGAAGTGTGTGTCTAGAGGGGGGTGAATAGACTATTAGCAAATATAAAACCTAACCTTTTCCCAAGTTAATTGGTTGGCAGATTTTAGCAATTATAGCAAGTCTAGCACACCCTACACATGCAAGTCAACAAGTATGGCAGCGGAAAATAAAGACATTGCACATGGAAGTAAGGGGTTGAGATAGGGAGATCAAACGCATGAGGAACACGAAGATTTTTCCCGTGGTTCCGATAGGTGGTGCTATCGTACGTCCACGTTTATGGAGTCTTCAACCCACGGAGGGTAACAGTCGCGAGAGTCCACGGAGGGCTCCACCCAAAAGGGTCCACGAAGTAGCAACCTTGACTATTCCATAACGGCTTCCGTCCACGAAGGACTAGCCTCACTATGGGTAGATCTTCACGAAGTAGGCGATCTCCTTGCCCGTACAAACTTCTTGGTTCAACTCCACAACACGAAGTAGGAGGCTCCCAAGCGACACCTAACCAATCTAGGAGGCACCACCCTCCAAAAGGTAATAGGCTCGGCAATGTCGATGAACTCCTTGCTCTTGTGCTTCAAGATGATAGACTCCTCAACACACAATCACTCTCTCACAGATTTGGCTATGGTGGAAGAGATTGATTTGGTGGAAAGCAACTTGGGGAGGCTAGAGATCCAGATTCATATGGTAGGAATGGAATAGCTTGATCTCAACACATGAGTAGGTGGCTCTCTCTCAGAAAATATGATGGGGCAAGTATGGAATAGTTCTGAGTGCTTCTCTTTTGAGTGGGTGGTGGTGAAGGGGTATATATAGGCATCCCCAAAAATCCAACCGTTACACCTAAAGTGACCAACTCGGTGACACCGATGTGTGACTCTCGGTGGTACCGAAGTGACCAAAAGGTGACAACTTTTGAATCAAGGTGAGACCGATATATAATTCTCGGTGGTACCGATTAGGTGACCAACGGTCAGATTGCGCAACTCGGTGATGCTGATCCAACAAACTCGGTGGTACCGATTTTGTGAATCGAGGTAACAGAAAGTTGGCAACCCAAAATCGGTGGCACCGAAGTGGAATCGGTTGCACCGATGTGCTAGGGTTTGGCATGGTCTGTCTGAGTTTGAGAATCGGTGGCACCGGGTGGGAATTGTTGGTTGCACCAATTTTGGATATTTGGCTTTGGATAGACTTTTGTGGAGGAGCTTGTGGGTGTTTTTGGTGACTATATCTTGTGCACATGGAGCATCTTGTTCACCAGCAGTACCTTACCCCCTTTTAATAGTATTGTCTTTCCTATGGACTCAAAGTGATTTCTCCCAAAGTAAAAATGTAGAGTACTCTTGCTTGAAGATTTGCCAATCCGTTTCCTTGCATCTTGAGGTATCTCCACAATCCTTTTGCCAACCCTCTCTGTGGAATTTATCTGAAATACACTAGGTAAAAGTATTAGTCCAAGAGACAATGTATGTTGTCATGAATTATCAAAACCACCAAGGGAGCATGTTGTGCTTTCAATCTCCCCCTTTTTGGTAATTGATGACAACATACAATCAAAGCTTCAAATAAAGATATGCATGGATATAATGAAGACTTTGAAAGACACATGACTTAGATTTGCTCCCCCTAAATGTGTGCAATCCCTTTAAAGGATAGTTGCTTTGGAATGCATGGACACACATATAGTAGAAGGGATATAATGAGTCATGTGTATCTTGGCTATATGCATCAAATATATATGAATGAGGTGTATCCTTATTCAAAACATCACTCTTGCAAACAATATGTGCAAGAAGCAAGAGATCATCTTGATCAAGGATATGCTGCATATACTTACCTTGAGTTCTTGAGCATTCTAGTAGTAGAAACACACTTGAGAAAATAATTTTAGGAAACACAAGAGTATTCTACCAATCACAAAACAATAGAGCTCAATAGTACCAAGATATGGAGAACATATAGAAGATAGTATTCCTTAAGATTTATATGTCTCCAAGAACATTTAGAACTTTCTCCCCTAGATATGAAATAGTAGGTCATCCTCTCCCCGTGAATCTTAGCATGTAGATATTGGGATTGGATAGGGTGAGAAAAGTCCAACATGAGTAGTCAAATGAAATAGTCATATTTTTCTCCAAACATATTTTTCTCTCCCTACTTTGGTATTCTCCCCTTGTCTATATAAGTATAAGCTTTGATATTCTCCTCTCCTCCTTGATTATATCTCCCCCTTTGCATAAGCATGTATCTTCCCCTTTAGCTTTGAAGCTTTGGCATTTCTCCCACTTTGGCATTGATTTCCAAAAAGGTCATATACAGGGTCAGATACAGGGATCATTGATTAAGAAGGGATCCTTGAGAACAAGGGTCATAGAATGTAGGGATCATGGAGAGCATTAAAGACTGAGGGAATCATTTAACATAATTTCTCCTCCTTGACTGATCTGAGAGCTTGTAAGACTTCTCCTCCTTTGAGTTAGGGATCCTAGAATAAAGTCCCCCCCCCCTTTTTAGGAAAGGGATCATCGAAGAAATAAAAATATCACAATAGGATCACTAAGGAACCAAAGATTCACTAACATGAACATAGACTGGAGAAGATATCAAATCGGTGGCTCCGAGACAAACAAGTCGGTGGTACCGAGATGTTGTTTTGCAGCTCATCTACTAATTCGGTAGAACCGAGTTATTTGTATCGGCGGCTCCGAGGCTAAAACAGAAACTTGGCAATGTTTGAGAAACTTGCAAATAAATTTAGAAAGCTTGTAACAAAGTGTCAAAAGAAATTTTCAAAGGAAATGCAAAAGATTTTACAAAAAGATATCAACTAGAGAAGATTTGAGTGGTTCCAAGAAATCTTGCAAATAGAGAATGAACCAAACAAGATACTTAACTAGATGATGGTCGGTGACTAGGTCACCTATATTAGAGTATATTGACTTAGGAGCCAAGCAAGAATACTTGATCATAGGTCATACTCATCGTTAAGCTCAAAATGGGGTTACCATTTTTTGATTAAGCATTTTAATGTTTTCATATCACTTGAGTTGCTTTATCTCATGACTTGGAGTAAAGCCTTTTCAAGGATATGAGTACATACCTTTGAGTGATGTTGATGACGTGGCTTGTAGGTGAACTTGTTGAGGATGCTCGAGGTTGATGAAGATCATCTTGAGTTGGGAGCAATCCTTCTCATTTTAGTACACTTGGCACCTACGTAGGTTAGTCATGCAAGGAAGAGCATGATATGACACGATACCAATTGTGAAGTACAAATTTGTGTCAAGGATATGTTTTTGTTGTCTTCTTCCTTCCATCATCAGGAGAGCTTGTGGATACTTGGTCATGACAAGATTGCTTATGATTGGAGTTGATGGCAATCTTGTGGAATGAAGTTCTTTCAAGTACCTACAAAAGGTTAGTTGCAATGCAAGGGAGCATATATTTCCATGGAATAGAGTAATATGTCAAGAGTATCATGGAAGTATCAAGTAAGCTCATGCCCTTGCATGCATCCAAGTGAGTCTAGCTCAAGTTTGAAGCATCAATGATGTTCAACTCACTTCTCAAGTGACAAAACACTTTCTCATCAAGTGGCTTAGTAAAGATGTTGGCCAATTGCTTGTTAGTGCGAACATGCTTACGATCAATATCTCCTTTGGCAACATGATCATGAATGAAATGATGACTAACTTTAATATGTTTAGTTCGAGAATGTTGCACAGGATTATGACCAATTTTAATAGCACTCTCATTGTCACAGAGTAATGGAACATTTTTAACATGAATTCCATAATCCTTAAGCGTTTGTGTCATCCATAGTAATTGTGCACAACACGATCCGGCAGCAATATACTCGGCTTCGGCAGTAGATAGAGATACCGAGTTTTGCTTCTTGGAAGACCAAGACACAAGAGATCTACCAAAAAATTGACAAGTACCCGAGGTGGATTTTCTATCAACCTTGTCACCGGCATAGTCCGAATCAGAATAGCCAACAAGGTTAAAGGAAGATCCCTTGGGATACCAAATGCAAAAGTTTGGTGTTTGTATCAAATATCTCACAATACGTTTCACGGCCAAAAGATGACACTCTTTAGATGCAGCTTGATATCTAGCACACATGCAAACACTAAGCATAATATCGGGATGGGAGGCACATAGATATAGTAATGAACCAATCATAGATCGATAAACCTTTTGATCAACCGGTTCGTCCTCCTTGGTAAGATCAACATGTCCACTAGTAGGCATCGGAGTTTTCATACCTTTGCACTCTTGCATGTTGAACTTTTTGATCAAGTCCTTGGTATCCTTGGTTTGAGAGATGAAAGTTCCTTCTCTCGTTTGCTTGATTTGCAAACCAAGAAAGAATTTCAGCTGACACATCATGGACATCTCATACTTCTCGGACATCAACCTTCCAAATCTTTCACTGAATTGTGGGTTAGTAGATCCAAAGATAATATCATCCACATAGATTTGGCACACAAATAATTCACCATTAACTCTCTTAGTGAATAAGGTTGCGTCAATTTTACCAATTTCAAACCCTTTTTCAATGAGAAACTTCGTTAAGCATTTATACCAAGCACGTGGAGCTTGCTTAAGACCATAAAGGGCTTTATGAAGCTTGTAAACGTGATTAGGTTTCTTAGGATTCACAAAACCAGGGGGTTGTTTGGCATAGACCTCTTCTTCAATCTCACCATTTAAAAAGGCACTTTTAATGTCCATTTGATAAAGCGTGATATCATGGTGATTAGCATAAGCAAGAAGAATGTGAATAGCTTCAAGTCTAGCGACCGGGGCATAGGTCTCACCGTAGTCCATACCTTCGACTTGCGTATATCCTTGGGCTACGAGACGCGCCTTGTTGCGTACAACTTGACCGTCTTCATCTTGCTTGTTCCGAAAGACTCATTTGGTTCCGATGATGTTGTGCTCGTCCTTGGGCTTCTCCACGAGTGTCCACACTTCGTTCCTCTCGAAGTTGTGAAGCTCTTCATGCATTGCGTTCACCCAATCCGGGTCTTCAAGAGCTTGTTCTACCTTCAAGGGTTCAATGCTAGATATGAAAGAATAATGCTCACAAAAATTATCTAGGCGAGTTTTAGAGCGAGTGATTCTCCCAGTTTGTATGTCACCAAAGATTTGGTTTAGAGGATGGTTCTTGGTCACTCTTGCTCAAACTCGGGGTAGCTTAGGCTTGTTGGATGGTGGAGCTTCATCATCATCATCATCTCCTTCATCTTCGTTGTTGTTGAAGGTGTCGTTTCCTTGAGGTGGTGGTGAAGGAGGTTGTGGTGGATCTTCATGATGTACTTCCTCTTCTTCATCTTGTCGTGTACCGCTTGTGGATGCCTCCATGTCATACTGAGGTTCACCTTGTCATGAAGTAGGGGCTTCCACTTGAGTTGACGAAGTACTTTCCTTCACCTCCATGGGACGAATCTTGCCAATGGACAAGTCTTGGATAGCTTCCGAAGGAACCTTATCTCCTACATCATTTGGCAATTGTTCGACTTGCGAACCATTAGATTCATCAAACTTCACATCTACTGTCTCTTCAACTTTTCAAGTGAAGTTGTTGTAGACACGGTAAGTGTGAGAGTTTGATCCGTAACCAAGTAGGAATCCTTCATGAGATTTAGGAGCAAATTTAGTACGACGATGCTTATCAAGAATGTAGCACTTTGAGCCGAATACCCGAAAGTATCCAACTTGGGGTTTTTTTACCAGTGAGTAGCTCGTATGCCGTTTTACCGAGAAGCTTGTGGAAGTAGAGTCGGTTCGTGGCATGACATGTTGTTTCCATGGCTTCTGCCCAAAAGTGTCTTGGTGTCTTGTATTCGTCAAGCATCGTTCTTGCCATCTCAATAAGAGTTCGGTTCTTCCGCTCAACAACTCCATTTTGTTGAGGCGTGTACGTAGCCGAGAACTCATGTGAAACACCTTCTTCGTCAAGAAAGGTATCCACATGGGTGTTCTTGAACTCCGATCTGTTATCGCTCCGAACCTTCTTGATCTTCACTTCAAACTGATTTTGCGCTTTGCGAACAAAGTTCTTGAAGATCTTTTGTACCTGCGACATATCATCAAGAAAGAATACCCACGTAAATCTGGAAAAATCATCAACTATAACTAGACCATAGGAATTTCTACCGAGGCTCTTATAAGTATTGGGACCAAAAAGATCCATGTGAAGTAACTCGAGTGGTCTCCTAGTAGTCATGATATTCTTTACGGGATGACTTCCACCTACTTGCTTTCCAGCTTGACAAGCACTACAAAGTCTATCTTTGTCGAAGATAACATCTTTAACACCAAGTATGTGATCACCTTTGATAAGCTTGTCTAGATTACGCATGCCAACATGTCCTAGTCTTCTATGCCAAAGCCAACCTTCAGAAGATTTTGCAATAAGACAAGTACGAGGTTTGGATCTCTTAGTGAAATCGACAATGTATAGATCATCTCTACGGAAACTGGTAAAGACCATTTTATGATTATCTTGACGAAACACTTGGCAATCTACTTTCGTGAATAGCACATTAAAACCAAAGTCGGCAAGTCTAGATACGGAAAGAAGATTGTAGCCAAGGGATTCAACAAGCATAACATTTTGAATAGAGCTATCATGGGATATGGCCACCTTACCAAGACCAAGTACCTTACCCTTGGAGTTCTCTCCAAACGTTACGTACCTTCACGGTCCATGGTTTGGTGTGATCTCTTCAAACTTCTCTCTATCTCCGGTCATATGATCGGTGCATCCGCTATCGAGAATCCACTCTTTTTCTCCGGACATGTAATCCTTGAAGTTTGCCATGAGACTTAGATTCTTCATGATCTTCTCATGCTCGATGTCGAACAACTCATCTTCATCATAGTAGCCGTGTTCCACATTGTCATCATCAAGTGCGAAATCCTCGTCACAAGGAACAAGAGATTCATTAAGGTTGTGATCATGACAATGTTCAAATTTATGAATTCGAATGGCTTCTACAATGATGTTGTTGATAGTTATGACATCTCCTTTAGCACGCATGAGATCTCTAAGCTCAAATAGATAGTCATCAAACTTGGGATCGCTAGGCGTCATTTTGTGAAAGGCAATAGTTTTATGAAGAATTTCATCAAGATTACTCAATGAATAACTTGGATATCGTTCCTCCAAGTCATTCCACAAGGTATAAGCACATTCAAAATTCTTCATTTGATTAAGCACAATTCTAGGCAATCCTCTAACATTAAGATTGACAGTTCTAAGATTGCATAGCATATCAATTTCCTCTTCGTGTGTGGGATGTAAAGGATCAATGGGAGGTACATAAGGGTTCTTAACATACTTGCTCAATTGAAATTCATTAAATAGCTCAAGCATCGTATGTTTCCATTGACTATAGTACTCCCCATCAAGAATACGCACTCTACAACTCAAACTCCCTATACTAGACACATCCATCTTCCTCCACGATGATGAAACCGAAGAAATGGAGACCAATGCTCTGATACCACTTGTAGGATCACTAGAAGTGTGTGTCTAGAGGGGGGGTGAATAGACTACTAGCAAATATAAAACCTAACCTTTTCCCAAGTTAATTGGTTGGCAGATTTTAGCAATTATAGCAAGTCTAGCACACCCTACACATGCAAGTCAACAAGTATGGCAGCGGAAAATAAAGACATTGCACATGGAAGTAAGGGGTTGAGAAAGGGAGATCAAACGCATGAGGGGCACGAAGATTTTTCCTGTGGTTCCGATAGGTGGTGCTATCGTACGTCCACGTTTATGGAGTCTTCAACCCACGGAGGGTAACGGTCGCGAGAGTCCACAGAGGGCTCCACCCAAAAGGGTCCACGAAGTAGCAACCTTGACTATTCCATTACAGCTTCCGTCCATGAAGGACTAGCCTCACTATGGGTAGATCTTCACGAAGTAGGCGGTCTCCTTGCCCGTACAAACTTCTTGGTTCAACTCCACAACACGAAGTAGGAGGCTCCCAAGCGACACCTAACCAATCTAGGAGGCACCACCCTCCAAAAGGTAATAGGCTCGGCAATGTCGATGAACTCCTTGCTCTTGTGCTTCAAGATGATAGACTCCTCAACACACAATCACTCTCTCACAGATTTGGCTATGGTGGAAGAGATTGATTTGGTGGAAAGCAACTTGGGGAGGCTAGAGATCAAGATTCATATGGTAGGAATGGAATAGCTTGATCTCAACACATGAGTAGGTGGCTCTCTCTCAGAAAATATGATGGGGCAAGTATGGAATAGTTCTGAGTGCTTCTCTTTCGAGTGGGTGGTTGTGAAGGGGTATATATAGGCATTCCCAAAAATCTAACCGTTACACCTAAAGTGACCAACTCGGTGACACCGATGTGTGAATCTCGGTGGTACCGAAGTGACCAAAAGGTGACAACTTTTGAGTCTTGGTGAGACTGATATATAATTCTCGGTGGTACCGATTAGGTGACTAACGGTCAGATCGCGCAACTCGGTGACGCTGATCCAACAAACTCGGTGGTACCGATTTTGTGAATCGAGGTAACAGAAAGTTGGCAACCCAAACTCGGTGGCACCAAAGTGGAATCGGTTGCACCGATGTGCTAGGGTTTGGCATGGTCTGTCTGAGTTTGAGAATCGGTGGCACCGGGTGGGAATTGTTGGTTGCACCAATTTTGGATATTTGGCTTTGTACAGACTTTTGTGGAGGAGCTTGTGGGAGTTTTTGGTGACTATCTCTTGTGCACGTGGGGCATCTTGTTCACCAACAGTACCTTACCCCCTTTTAATAGTGGCTTTCCTATGGACTCAAAGTGATTTCTCACAAAGTAAAATTTAGAGTCCTCTTGCTTGAAGCTTTGCCAATCCATTTCCTTGCATCTTGAGGTATCTCCACAATCCTTTTGCCAACCCTCTCTGTGGACTTTATCTGAAATACACTAGGTAAAAGTATTAGTCCAAAAGACAATGTATGTTGTCATGAATTATCAAAACCACCAAGGGAGCATGTTGTGCTTTCAGATCAGCATCCGGATCATCTCCTGCCTCTGCAAGTCGAGGGGGCTAGGGCTACTCTCCAAGAGCCCCTCGCCGCCGCGCCGCCTGCTGCCGCTGATGCCCGTGCCTATCAATGGGAGCGGACGCGCATGAGAGATCCCGCTGATCCAATGGCAGAAGGGTGAGATGATTGGCTCTGGTACGTTCGGGAATGTCTACCTTGGGATAAATTTGGACACCGGCGAGCTCCACACAGTAAAGCAGGTGATGGGATTTTTTGATTTGGTTTTCTAGTTTGTACTTTCTGGAGACCTCATTCATTACACTATGTCTCTCCTTTTTTTTAATTTTGATTCCAGCTTTGATCGGGAGCACCAATGCGACCTGGGAGAAAGCCCAACTGAATAGCACTTCCCCAGCCGATTTGGTTACTAATTTAATTGTTTAGATTTTTCTTCATGTGAGGTGATTTGTGGCTTTTGTTTCTACTATTAGGCACATATAAGAGAACTCAAGGAAGAAGTGAAGCTCCTCAAGAACCTTTTGCACCACAATATTGCGGTGAATATTTCGATTACATATCAGAATCTTTATTTAACTTGTAGCTTGTAGTTGCTTAATCCATTTTATGTGGTTTCAGAAGACGTACCTTGGGACTGTCCGTGACGAAGACACACTGAATATCTTGCTTGATTTTATTCCCCGCCCACTACACGCCGCCGTCCGGCTCTCACCACTCCGACTCCATGCCGCCATCTGAGAACTCCACCTCCTCCCAATCTCTGCCACAAGATTCACCCATCCAGGTAGCGTATAGTCGGTATCAAGATTCTCCCATGCAGGTATGGAAGGTACCTTCCTCTCGTGATTGTGTAGATGGCAGTGTAGTACTATGTGGCTAACCCAAAACTTATGCTATTGTTTGTACAATAGGATTGTATATCATAGATGGATTGAACAACGTACATGTATCTACAATTATCAGCATGTGAGATGACACTTATAATTTAATTGTATGTTTTGTTCACTATGTTGGTAAATTAAGTTGTGTAATAATATGTTCATTACAAATCCCGAACAAGGAGTAAACAAATTAGCTCTTGAGGCTTCTCCATCGGGATGCGCATGCCGAAAGGACAACTGTAGCCGGCATCATCGTCGTCGCTTATGGAGCTCCACACCATTGCCCAGTTGTACGAAAGCATGTTCAATCTTCTCCATTAAAGACTATGCAAATGGTGTACTCTGCCAAACAAGAAGATATGAGGATTATGCATATATGCCCCGCAAGGTAGCTATACAGTAATAATGTGTTGTAGTGTGGATTGCGGTCACACTGTCCTAGATTGTAGATAGTTGCGTCAACAAAAATAGATATTCTGCCTATTTTCTGAACATTTAGTAAAGGCTACATGTATAAGGTATGGAGTAGTTCTGATTTGGTGCACATTAATTCTTCCCATGCAGGAACATGGAGAGATGGTGGACTCCAAGGCCATGTCGATGTTGTTACGCTTGCAGCTTGAGATGTATTTGGTCCAAATAGTCATCATTGTTTTGAAGGGTTAGTAGATGATGCTCAATGACATAAACCTACACTGATCTTCACAATCATGTCTTCTGATAGAAGTCTATTGAATTTCAATTAAATTTTGTTGTATGTTATCAACGACGTAAGTGGAGACAGGAAGTTCCAAATTTGTTAAAAGTTGCAGCACAAATGGGATGTCCACCAATGATTTGACATGATAAGATGTTAGTGAAGTATGGCAAACTATGACATTAGCAAAACTTTTATTTACGTATATTGCATTGCACGTATATGTTAGATCTTAATTTTCTTCATTATTCAAAATAATTGTACCCACTAGGATTACTTATTTTTATTTACCTTTAAGGAGTATTATATTACTATTATTTGTTGTTTGTCTTGATCCCTTACTGCTATTTTTCCTAAGCAACTTTGCATGAAATTAGGATCACTTAATAATATTCTGATATGTTTTTCAAATTTGATTCCTTTATTCATGAACCTATCATCAAGATTTGGACCTCTTATATGGTGCATGTATGGTACTGTAGATTTGTTGGTGTTAATTTACTGTAAGAGGAAATGTGATATTGTTCTCATCAATTTCTTCATTGCATGCACAATGCGTTATAACATCAGTTTCATTGGTTTTGAAAAGGTGATAGACATGCAACCATTCTTACTTGATGATTTGAATGCTTCAGTGTTAGCAATATTCGCCTTTGTTTGCACATTATTCCACTATGTAGTAAACGATGTGGTCTGGTATTCATTCTTCATTGTTACAGTTATTGTCAAATGGTGGAATATTGGTTCCTGCCAGGTCTTGTTCATGTGTGCGTGACAAAACAATGTAAAATCATATTTGTTGTTGTAGAATCTCATGAGTCGTATGAAAAAGAAGGTTGTGCGATTTATGTTTTCGTGTTACAGATCTGGGCATACCTTGTTTGAGATATAAATTTGGGAATAAATTGTCACAAATAGATGGGTGGCATTGGGTCAAGGTTCAGGAACCCAGGGCATCATGTTTCTTTCCAGCTACATGGGGAGAATTATATCCATGCACTAGAAAATTAGGCACTCACTTAAATGAAATAAATACAACTCCTACTGACCGGGACCTTCATGGTAGTGGCTAGAATATAATCAGAGAGCCATGTAATGTTGATTGTTATGAAACCTTGCGATGGAATCTTGATCTCAGTGTTAAGAAATCTGGTTCATGAGAGACAAAATCCCACCTTAATTTCCCCTTCGATTCTGAAATATTTGGGTTAACAAGATGCCTTGTAAGTTGGGTTGAGATCTTCTATACGGTGACTTCTTTTGTTCAAATGTTTCCTTTTGTTTTGAAACCTTAAAGTATTCTGTTGTGGGGTGACAATGTCAAGGTTTATGCTAACGAGTAAGAAAAAAGTTTCATACGGTGAGTATGGAACAGTGAACATGTTGTTGCATCCCTCTTTCTACCTTTACAATTTATGTTGGAAACTCTGATAATATGGTTCTAAAACTGTTCAAGGAGAGACAGATTGGGTATATGTAGAAAAAGACATACCCTTCTATTCTTTTGGGACCACAATTACAACATGTTGTTGCATCCCTCTAGCTAAATGTTGTTACAATATGCCCTTCTATTCTTTTGGGACCACAATTACAACATGTTGTCCATACAAGCTGCAAACTACTCACATGCTTTAATTTTTTACTGACAGATGTCCGCTGCTTTGCTTCTGGTATTCGAGCGAACGGAATCATGTGAGATATATCTGGGCACCAAATTATGTTAAGCACAAAGTCAATGCTGGAGACGCTAAAGACATACCCTTCTTGTAGTTACATAAACTGGTGGGCCTCTTCTCTTATCATAGGTTCCTTTTATGTATCAAATGGCACATGTTTTCCCAAATGGTTGTGTTTGTTTGTGTTTTGAAGAACTATATCTGCTTTTTTTGCAGCAAGGCTTACATGGATCATATCTTTCCTATCACACTGATTTTATCATGAAAATTCTAGGAATCTGGAGGAGATTCAGGTCTTGGATAGTAGAGAATACTGCCAAAAATAGGAATTCTACAAGATGTGGAGGGGTAGACATGTCATCTTCTTGATCTTTTTCATTTTTTTCATTTTCATGCTGTCGAAGTACTTGTACTCGTGATTTCGTGAAGTTTTGTGAAATGTTGAAGGATATCTTGGAACGACGAAGTTCCTAATCTTCATGGTAGATGATAGGACACTGGCTACAGAAGTTGCTCATTGTCGCGCATAAAACGATAGAATCTCCTCATTTTTTGCTATGTTTTGCTCATGTTAATTATGATGGCATTGTTTTGAATATTTTATCCGTGTTGGTAAAAAAAAAAAAGGAGATGATTTGGTGTGCCCTATTTGCAGAGGTTTTAGTTTGGTCGGTTGACTGGATATTCTTGAGACGACCCAAGCCACCAGCAATTTGAGCTTGCCTCCATGGCGTGTGATTATATTTAGGTGGAAAAAATCCCCCAGTGATAGCCCAAAAAGATAATTTGGCATGACGCGAGAGGTAGAGCATTAGTGACGCCCAAAAAGAAAATTCGGCATGACGCAGGAGGTGGAGCATTGGTGACCGACAAAAAGAAGATTTGAGGATGCGAGAGGTAGAGCATTGCATGCCACTAGAAAGATATTAACATGTTCAAAAATTCAAACAATCGCGATGAGCGAGGTGAAGGTTGTTTGCCGAAATTGGAGTTTGGATTGGTATAAAACTTTATTTTAGACCAATTGTTGTTAAACATAACATGTTATTGTGATAACTATTATGAACAAAAATTCGATTTAGATAATAAAATATTGAAGAAATTTCTAAATTTACATGTGTTGCACGTGCACGCTTACTAGTTTTAGAAATCCTGCAAATCAAAGAGGCATGTAGTGTTCAAAACTGCATCTAGGCACTGATATGTTGTCTTCATTTGCATATACAAGCAGGCCTATAAGTGAAAAAAGTGGCGCAATATAACAATCTCATTGAATGCCTTGAATTCCATCTCACGGAAATTACTTTGAACAATTACCGAGGCACCAATCGAGAGATTCAGATCGCTGGGTTCTTTGTTCAAAAAGCAAGGGTGCTCAAGGTAATGAGGTTTTGCACTATATTTAGTGCGCCACAATGAATGGTTTGCTGATTAGCGCGGGTGTCTACAATGGAATGGAAAAGGTTCTGCAGAAGCTGATTTTTATTTTGGAAATTCATATGACAGATTATTCGGAAGGCATTCTATCGAGCCGATATATGACTTCTCGGTGGCTGATCCCTTCGCAGAAATATTTCATGCCAAAGATTCTGAAGAAGATGGATTTGATTTCTAATATCATTTTGAACCTTGTAATCTTTGAATTTAGGCCTTGTAATGCTGGAATTTGAACCTTGTGATATTTCTAGTATTTGTGATACAATGTTTGAAATGGCATTGTGTTCTTTTTTGGTTATGCAATCGTGTTCTTATAAGTATATATGTTATTGTTCTGTAGACACGGCATAGATGTTGTGCAGACAGAACAAATCACATTACACACGGACTAAACTACGAAACTTGTCGGCGATGATTTCATCAATCGCTGACAATTGTATACCAGCAAGCGTTTTCACACAACACGCATAGGTTATTAGCAGCAATCGTATGTGTTATTTCTGGTGTTCGCACACGATTCTAATTACTCACCTGCTTGTTGTCTATCGCACACATCTTGTTATGCCGAATCATTTATGTTATGTGGTATCATCCCACATAGTTTATCATAGTAAACTGTGTGCCCTTTATCGCACACATCTGGATCTTTATAGCCGTTTGTGATATTTTAGCTAATCGCAAATAGTTCGTATGGAACAACCGTATGGCCTATATCGCACATGTAAGTCTTTTATGAATCGTATTTGATGGAACCACCATCGCACATGGTTCACATTATTGGCGATGGAGCTAGAACTATATCGTTTGCGATTCATGCATCGCACACAGTTTGGTCGAAGGGTCTCTGATTGATGTGTTGTCTTAGGACCTTCCTGCCGTAGTGCGACTCCTTGGCGGAGTCAACATCCGCTTCTGAGGAAGTAGGGTTAACTAGTATCTTGGGATCGGCAAGAGGTTTGATGCTCTCAGGTAATTTAGCTAACGTGTCCTTGACCTCGTCCACTACGTTTGCTTTAAGCGAGGTCATAGCCTCATTCAAAGCAGCCCGAGCGACCGAGGACGTGTCCATAGCCGTGAGAGCATCCTCATCCCCCAAATTTGAGTCGGACATGCTCTTTATGCGATAAAGCCTTTAATAAATTGACGATGCTTTGATACCAATTGAAATGATCGATATGGTCGACTAGAGGGGTTGAATAGGCGACTAACAATTTTTAGCTTCTTTTTGCAAATTAGGCTAAACAATAAAGTGGGTTGTCTAGATATGCAACTAGGTGGACAACCTATATGATGAGCTCAACAACAACAACAATGGCCAGCACAAGATACAAACACAATATAGGATGCACAAAGTAAAGGATAGAAATAACCAAAAAAGGAGTCTACGGGGACGAGGATGTGTTACCGAAGTTCCCTCCTTTTAGGGGGAGGTACATCTTCGTTAGAGTGGTGTGGAGGCACAATGCTCCCCAAGAAGCCACTAGGGCCACCGTATTCTCCTCACGCCCTCGCACAATTCATGATGTCGTGAATCCACTAGTGGTGCCCCTGAAGGTGCTACTAGTGAGCTGCGTTGGGATTTTCCCCGAAGAGGAGAGGAGATGCAGTACAGTAGAGATAAGTATTTCCCTGAGCGAGAACCAAGGTTATCGAACCAACAGGAGAACAAATGCAAATTCCCTTAAACATCACCTACACACACAAAACCAAACACTTGCACCCAACACGGGCAAGAGGGTTGTCAAGCCCCTTGAACTTGTTACTTGCAAGGATTAAATCTTGATAGAATAGATACTGCAAATAATAAAAGTAAATCAAAATAATAAAAGGCAGCGAGGTAATTAAGATGTTTTTGTTCCCTAAATGATAATGCACACACGTGTGGCACGAAACAACATGGTCCACACGCCTCCATTACCATCCATTTTGCCACATCAAACAGATGACATCAACGGAATCTTTTTTGTTTTTCAAACTTAAAAATGCTTTATGTCTTAAATGAAAAATCTGATTAAAAATCCGTTTTCACCAATAAATCTGTCTCGGTGAGATCTTCCAAACTAGACCTCATATTGATATGTTTCGACGACTTTTTTTTGAGCCAAAAGTTGCCATGATGGTTATACTACATTTGCCATAGAGTTTACACTCAAATTGCCATGATATGTTTTATTTATTTTTTTCTTCTAAATTTAAAGGTACCGTTGTATTTTTAACTACTTTTCATGAAAAATATATATTAATTGACCATGACAATTTTTAGTAATTAACCATGGCAAATTTAATTCATGAATCATGGCAATTTTTAGTAATTCATCATGGAATATTTAGTTTATAGATTATGGTAAATTTAGTTTATAGATCATGACAATTTTAGTATTTTGACCATGTCAATTCTAGTATTTTGAACATGCAAAATATTTTTTGCATGAATCATGGCAAATTTTAGTGCATGTATCATGGGAAATTTAATTAATTCACCATGGCGATTTTAGTTTATGGTTCATCGCAAATTTGTGCCACTCACCATGCATTTTAAAAGTAATTGACGTCATATTTCTTTTTACTTATGAACCATGTCAAAATTATTTCATGGATAATGTTAAATTTTAGTAATACATCATGGCAAGTTTAGTTTCTTAATTTTCTTTTTATAACATGTCAAAAATTACTTTAACTGTAGAAGAAAAGGTAGTTGAAATATATCATGGCAACTTCAGTGTAACCATGATGGCAATTTATGTGCAATAGACATGCCAACTTTTAACGGGACAAAAATCGTCGAAACATATCGATATGAAATCTAGTTTCGAAGATCTCGTCGCGACGGATTTAATGGTGAAAACGGGTTTTCAATCGGATATTTCATTTAAGAGATAAAACATTTTAAAAACTGAAAAGACAAAACATTCATGTTGGCATCATCAGTTTCGTCACTTGTGCATGCATGCGGTGACGTGGCATAATTTGTGATCATTGAGTGTGTGGTCCGTTGTTACTCCTACCACAAGTGTGGTGGTTATCGCGACCCTTTTGTTTTTATGTTTAAGTAGACCCGAGGGCCATAGTGTTCGCTAGAGGCTTCTCTCATGAAAATAACATACGGTGGGTAGACAAATTACTGTTGGGCAATTTATAGAATTGCGCATAGTTATGACATGTTATTCATGGCAATGATCATGTATATAGGCATCACGTCCATAAAGAAGTAGATCAAAATGATTCCGCATCTACTACTATTACTTCACCAATCAACCGCTATCCAGCATGCATCTGTGGTACTAAGTTCATAACAAACAAAGTAATGCTTGGAGCAAGATGACATGATGTAGACAAAGTAAGACAAGCAATATGTTCAGACCCTGTCATTTTATCCTTAACAGCAGCCATACAAATATGTGTCTTGATCCCTTCTATCACGAGGATAGAGCGCCGCAAGATTGAACCCATTACAACGCACCACTCCACTGAAGATAAATCAATATAGTTGGCCAAACCAAATCAATATATCGGAAAGAAATATGAATCTATAAGATCATGCATATTGAAATTCAGAGGAGACTCAATAACTTTTCATGAATAATCTGATCGTAAACCCACAATTCATCAGATCCCAACAAACACACCGCAAAAGAAGATTACATCGAATAGATCACCGTGTAGATCGCGATGACCTTTGTATTCAAGATCAAAGGGAGAGAAGAAGCCATCTAGGTACTAGCTATGGACCCATAGGTCTGTGGTGGACTACTCACACATCATCATGGAAGCAACAAGGTTGATGTAGATGGCCTCCGTGATTGATTCCCCCCTCCGAAAGATCACCAGAAAAGGACTCCAGATGGCCTCTCGTCGGAACAGAGGCTTGCGGTGGCGGAAAAAGTGTTTCGTGTGGATCTCTGTTGGTTTCCCGATATTTGAGAATTTATAGAAGCAGAATTAGGTCAAACGGAGCCACAGGGGGGCACAAGGTAGGTCAGCGCGCCTGCCCCCCTGGTTGTGCCCACCTGCCTTATGGCCACCTCGTGCAGCTTCCTGACCCTCGTGAAGCTTCCTGGGTCTCTTTTGTCCAGAAAAAATCGTCAAACAATTTTGTAGCATTTGGACTTCGTTTGGTACAGATTTCCTGGAAAACCAAAAACTAGCAAAAAACAACAGCTGGCACTTGGCACTTTGTTAATAGGTTAGTTCCCAAAAATGATATAAAATAGAATATAATTACATATAAAGTATCCTAGATTGATAATATCATAGCATGGAACAATCAAAAATTATAGATATGTTGGAGACGTATCAGCATCCCCAAGCTTAATTCTTGCTCGTCCTCGAGTAGGTAAATGATAAAAACAGAATTTTTGATGCGACGTGCTACCCAACATGTAATTTGTTTTTAGTATGATCATTGAGAAACGATGAACTAATTGATATCAACATAATAATATCCATAAACATAAATAGCATAATCATTACTCTTTAAAATATACGATCCTGAAAGAATGTTATTCCCTACTCATAAATAGCATGGCATGACTCCGTCTTCACCGCATAAGTATAAATCATGAGCATCCCAGTGTCAAACTAGGCAATTGGATCATACTTCTAACGCGCTTCAGCATTTTCAACTTCATGCAATACCTGAGCGTGAACTATGGATATAGCATATAGGTGGAATAGAATATGGTGGTTGATATCAAAGGAGTCAAAGTGGAAAAGAAAATCTCGCACCAACTAGGCGTACCAACGGAATATGGAGATGCCCATCGATAGATATCAATGCGAGGAGTAGGGACTGCCATGCAACGGATGCACTAGAGTTATAAGTGTATGAAAGCTCAACGGAAGCTAAGTGGGTGTACATCCAACTTGCTTGCTCATGTAGACCTCGGGCATTTGAGGAAGTCCGTCATCGGAATATACAAGCCAAGTTCTATAATGAAAAATTCCCACTAGCATATGAAAGTAACAAAACTGGAGACTCTCTATATGAAGAACATGGTGCCACTTTGAGGCACAAGCGTGGTAAAGGATAGTAACACTGCCCCTTCTCTCTTTTTCTCTCATTTTTTTATTTTTTTATTTTATTTTCTCTTTTTCTTTTTCTTTTTCTTTTTCTTTTTCCTTTATTTTTTCTGTTTATTTTTCTTTTTTGTGGTGAGCTCATTTGGGCTCCCCCATTTTTTATTTTTGTCGTCCGGAGTCTCATCCCGACTTGTGGGGGAATCATTGTCTCCATCATTCTTTTCTCATTGGGATAGTGCTCTAATAATGATGATCGTCACACTTTTATTTACTTACAACTCAGTATTACAACTCAACATAAAACAATTATGACTCTATATGAATACCTCTGGCAGTGTACCAGGATGTGCAACGTTCTAGCATAACATGTAGACATGATGACGGTGGCTTTGCCACAAATACTATGTCAGCTATATGATCATGCAAAGCAATATGATGATGAACACACAAGTCATGTGACGGAACGGTGGAAGTTGCATGGCAATATATCTCGGAACAGCTATGGAAATACCATGATAGGTAGGTATGGTGGTAGTTTTGAGGAAGATATGACGTGGCTTATGTGTGATAGAGCGTATCATATCACGAGGTTTGGATGCACCAGCAAAGGTTGCACCGACTCTCGAGGTGAGAATGGGCAATGCACTGTACCGAAGAGGCTAGTAAATACGGAAAGGTGAGAGTGCGTATATCCATGGATTCACATTAGTGATAAAGAATTCGCAACTATGTGGCGGCTAGAGAGGGGTTGATAAAGAATTGTCGTACTTTTGTCCCGGCAGGATGTCCTCGTGAGAGAAACTTAGGTGTGAGGTGAAAGGATCGATATGGTTGACTAGAGGGGGGTGAATAGGCAACTACCAGTTTTAACTTTTCTTTAACAATTTATGCTTAGCAATAAATAGGTTGGCTAGATATGCAACTAGGTGAGCAACCTATATGATGCTAAACACAACAAGCAACTCAAGCAAGCAAGATAAGCAATGTAAGTAGCTTGCGTGAAGTAAAGGTAAGAAATAACCACAAGAGGAACCGATGGAGACGAGGATGTGTTACCGAAGTTCCTTCCCGGTAAAGGGAAGTACGTCTCCGTTGGAGCGGTGTGGAGGCACAATGAGGGAGTCCTGGACTAAGGGGTCCTCGGGTCGCTGGCCTGTCTCTCAATAGGCCGGCTTGGTGGGCTACACTCTGACTGTCGTGGGAAGGGCCGGATACATCGAGACCCTGTGTTCTAGAAGGAAGTCCCGAAGGCGCATCGTGCACTCCAAGTCAAGATGAGGGAATCGACGTCTCCATTCTCGGCAGGAGTCTTGTCATGTGTAAACCCTAGGTACCCCCGGTGTCTATATAAACTGGGAGGGTTTTAGATTGTAGGACAGAGAAACTCATCTAGGGTTTTAGCTATCTGATCTCGAGGTAGATCAACTCTGTAACCTTCATACCATCAATATAATCGAGCAGGACGTAGGGTTTTACCTCCATAGGAGGGCCCGAACCTGGGTAAACATCGTCTCCTTCGTCCCCTTGTTACCATCGATCCTAGACTCACAGCTCGGGACCCCCTACCCGAGATCCGCCGGTTTTGACACTGACATTGGTGCTTTCATTGAGAGTTCTGCTGTGATCTCCAAAGGAATCGATGGCTCGCGTTGTCATTAACAAAGAAGTCCAGAACATGGACTCCTTCGTCCCTGGACAGATCTTGGCTTTCGGCAGCATTGTGCTGCACGCTGACCCGACCGGCCATCTTGGCCGGGTCGGGAGTTTCGCCCCTTATCAAGAGGTCAGATTCGGGAACCTAGAGTTCTCCGTAGACTCTCGGGGCGATCTTTCCCTCACCGGGCTCGCAGTCTCATCTGACGCACCCTAGGACTCCGAGGCCTTAACCTCGGATGTCGCTTTTGACCCCGCCCACGGGACTAACCCCGGCGATGATCTGGCTTTTAGTCCGGATCCGGCCATAGCGCCAGATGGCCGGGTACCAGCTCCTCCCGAACACACTTCTTGTGCGGACGCATCGGAGGTTAACTCCTAAAGCGCTGAGCAAACTGACCCGATCGAGCTCTCGACACTCAACGAAGCTCTAGATCGGATCTTATCGATGAAAGTTACTGACGACCCAACCCCGATCCACGTTCAGATCGGTCTTAAGGTGGGTCAAGAGGAATTTTTCAGCCCACCCACCACCCACTTCGTAGCCACTGTCGAAGACTTAACCGATATGTTGGACTACGCCTCAGAGGAGGCAGAAGACATGGATGAAGAGGATCACGCTCCCACCCCCGTCAACACCGGGCGATGGACTGCCACCTCCACCTACGACGTCTACATGGTGGATACTCCATCCGATAACGGCGAGCGCACACCCGCAAACAATGGTGATAAACCAGGTGAAGCGCCGTCAAGGCGCCGGAAACCGCGCAAACGATCAAAGACAAAAAAGGGAAGGGAAGCTATTGCTGGCACCGGGGAAAACGATACCCCGGAAGACCTCGGCGATCCCGATATTCCCGAGCATCCGTTAGAGGACCAGGAAAGGCCGGAAGACCAGCGCGACCCCGAAGATCCAAACGATTCTGAAGATGACAACTACCTCCCCCCTGTAGAGGAGGAGGATAGCCCGGAAGCCGAAGATTTCACCGTCCCCGAAAACATTGAGGATCAGGAACGGTTTAGGCAACAGCTTATAGCCACTGCCCGAAGCCTAAAGGCAAAAGAACGATAGCTCAAGGCCGAACAAGACACCCTCAATGATAGATGGACGAGGGTCCTGTCAGCCGAGGAAGGATACGGTACCGGTCTATTGGACCAACCCAAAAGCTATCCACGCCGACGGCTGCTGCCACAATTCGATGACGAACTCCCTAATACGCCGTCCCCCAAGCACACTCCATACGACCAGCCAGACCGCCCTCCCCGAGGAAGAGATAGGACGGCTGGCGACGCTGGTTATAGGCCGGTGATACCCCGCAGAAGGGGAAAGGAGCCAATGGAGCCTAAGGACAGGTACGACCTACGACACGACCTGGATTATAGAACAGGCCGCACGAGATCCATCTACGAATCTAGAGGGTACTCCCCCGATAGACGGGACGGGTACCGGCCTTGGCTCAACCGAAACAATAGAGGTCGGGAACAAAACCGGGCCAGAACAGACGCCGACTACCGGCGTGACATAGCCCGGGTCAGAGGCGCTGCCCACCCACTGTGCTTCACCGACGAGGTGATGCAGCATCAGTTCCCAGAAGGATTTAAACTCGTGAACATAGAGCAATACGACGGAACAACTGACCCAGCAGTGTCGATCGAGGATTTCCTCCTCCACATTCACATGGCACGAGGAGACGATCTCCAAGCCATCAAGTATCTACCCCTTAACCTTAAGGGGCCAGCTCGGCACTGGTTAAACAGTCTCCCCAAAAATTCTATCGGGGGCTGGGAGGATCTCGAGGATGCATTCCGATCTAACTTCCAGGGCACCTATGTACGGACT
Organism: Elymus sibiricus; assembly: GCA_039707655.1. Classification (NCBI taxonomy): domain Eukaryota; kingdom Viridiplantae; phylum Streptophyta; class Magnoliopsida; order Poales; family Poaceae; genus Elymus; species Elymus sibiricus. Next base: position 131,808,294 of record CM077667.1, read on the forward strand.
CCGGACTCCTCCGACCTAAGCAACGTCGTCCAAAAGGCAGGAGAGTCCGCTCGACAATTCTGGAATTGGTTCTTGACCAAGAAAAACCAGATCGTCGATTGCCCAGATGCCGAGGCTATAGCCTCTTTCAGGCACAATATTCGGGACGAATGGCTGGCTCGCCAGCTCGGTCAGGATAAACCTAGGACCATGTCCGCCCTTACATCACTCATGACCCGCTTTTGCGCGGGCGAGGATAACTGGCTAGCGAGACGAAGCCACAACCCTGAAGACCCCGGCACCTCCGAAGCTCGGGATGGAAATGGGAAATCATAACGCAACAAAAATAAACGCCGGCACAGCACTAGTGACGCCGACGACACGGCCGTCAACGCCGGCTTCCGCAACCCTCGATCCGGGCAGCGGAAGAAGCCTCCTAAAGGCAATCGCGACGGACCCACCCCGCTGGACAAAATCATGGAGAGGCCTTGCCAGATCCATGGCACTCCAGACAAGCCCGCCAAGCACACCAACCGTAACTGTTGGGTGTTCAAACAAGCCGGCAAACTCGCATCCGAGGAGCAAGGCAACGGCCCACGCAGCGAGGACGATGATGAGCCCCGCGGTCCGATCAATGGTGGACAGAAGCAGTTCCCTCCAGAGGTAAAAACTGTGAACATGATATACGCCACTCACATACCCAAAAAGGAGAGGAAGCGCGCCCTTCGAGAGGTCTACGCCGTAGAGCCCGTAGCCCCGAAGTATAACCCATGGTCGGCGTACCCGATCACCTTCGATCGACGAAACCATCCGACCAGTATCCGTCATGGGGGATCAGCTGCCCTCGTCCTAGATCCCATTATCGATGAGTATCACCTCACTAAAGTCCTAATGGATGGAGGAAGTAGCCTCAATTTGATTTACTCAGATACGGTGAAAAAGATGGGTATAGATCCATCAAGGATCAAACCCAGCAACACTACCTTTAAAGGAGTGATCCCAGGCGTCGAAGCCCGGTGCACGGGATCTGTGAGCCTGGAAGTGGTGTTCGGTTCGCCCGATAACTTCCGTAGCGAGGACTTGATCTTCGACATCGTACCTTTCCACAGCGGTTATCATGCCCTGCTAGGCCGTACAGCGTTCGCTCGCTTTAACGCCGTCCCACACTACGCATACCTCAAGCTCAAGATGCCCGGGCCCAAGGGGGTCATCACTGTCAATGGAAACACAGAGCGTTCCCTCCGAACTGAGGAACATGCATTGGCCCTGGAGGCCGATTTCCATTACGAGGACGGTTGGCAAACACCGAAATCTGCCATAAAGGCACGTAAGGTTGACGAATGAGCTCGGTTTCAATCCGAACTCCCAGAATCTTCTTCTCCCCAGAAATAGGGACACGCTCCCCATTGCACAGCCCTAATGACCGTCAAACACGTGCCAAGAAGGCACAACTTCGCACTCAAGATTCCATGGGCAGCAGTGGGGAACAACCATTAAAGGGTAAGTGTTCGGCTGGACCGAACCATTACCAGTACACGTCCTCGGACATAACACAGGTACCATCAAGGACCTGCTAAAGAGTAAAGCTCATCCATACTTCGGCGACTTCTCAAGACCTTCTTCCCAAGGTCCGCTAGACGACAGCATCACCCTTAAAGGAATGCAACTCCCTAGGAGGCACAGGAGCAGACTGACGACAGGGCACATCGAGGACGTCAAGCCACCAATCGAAGACCCCTGGTACAACCTCTCCTCTGTAAATTCTACGTTTTATCTTCAAAATACCTGTAAACAGTTGCTTCGGCAATTTGAGTTATAAGAATTATCGAGCAAATAAAAGACCATTATACATGGCCCCTCCGCTGTATTTTATGGTACATACTCTGTTCTTGTCAACGCCTCTCGCGCAACTGTTCGGTATACATTACGATGCAACCGGCTAATAGACCGGGGGCTTGAATTTAAAATATCACCCTGAGCATCACCCCGACACAACTGGTCGTGTGTTCAGCGTCTTGGATTTTGCTTTATATGCATCGGATCCGAACTGTGTCTTGGGTCAATAGTTAGGTTGCCTGGCTCCTGTGTTTGCCCCCTTACGTTCCGCTCGTTCGGCTAAATGGGCAAAGGGAGAACCACTGCAATTGTGTTTCCAGTTCGTCTGGTCAAGCACCTCAGGGGATAAAGCCGAAAACTGACCGTCATAGTAAGCGAGAACCGGTCTGCAAATCCGAGCATAAGTGTCATACTAAAAAAATCGATAGAGGTTATTTCGTGTTATACGATGGGTTTTGTACTTGTACAAACCATGTGATGCTGGCTTCGGCCCCGGTACATCCGCACATCACAAAACACTGGGGGCTGGTCATCAGCCCCCGTATTTTTTTTACGCTCCTACGGCTAAGTGAAAGCGATAAAGCATCATAGTCCGATTGCCTTGTCCCCCTCGCACTACTGCCTTCGGGCACCGATACCTCGGCTAAGGGTCACAGTGCGGAGGCAGAGACACCTCGTGTAGTATCTACGCGGGGGCTGAAGTCGACGACTCGCAACTATCAGATAAAACGGCCACATGGGAGTCAAAATAAAAACTAAAGACTTATAAGACATGATAAACCATGCAACACTAATTCTAAAGCGTTAAGAAGTCTTTGGACATATTACAACGCGCTCATTCATAAAGTACATTCTTAGAGCACTGGGCCTCTATCGCCCGAGCACCCTCCATCACTGCGGAGAAGTATAGCTCGGGGCGCCTATGCTCCTTTCCAGGAGGCGGAGGTGCGGTGGCTATCTCGGTCGGCTTGAGCTTCGTCCAGTGCACCATGGTCTTTGCAAAAGTCATTCGAGCTCCCTCGATGCATGTAGAACGCTTTAGCGCGTCAATCATAGGCGCAGCATCGCACAGTTTTCGCACCAAGCCGAAGTAACTACTCGGCAACGGCTCTTCAGGCCACAGCGGATGCAGAGATCCTTCAGGGTCGGCTCCGCCATCCTGTGCAGCTCCATCAGTTGCTTCATCTGTCGATCAGAAGAGGAGAACGCTCGGGGGACTCAAATTGTGCCCAAAATAGCCGAGCCTCATCATTCTCCTCCCACGAAGCATAGAACTTGTTCGCGTCTGCTGCACTCTTCTGGAGATCCGCACAGACGCCTGAGGAACGCCACACCTGGGTGAGCAAAGCAAACCTGCTAACACCAAAGTCGCATTCTAGTGAATACGGCTTACCATCTGTGACAACCTTGACTTGGCGAACTTCTTCTTCAAAGGACCGCCTGTCCACCCGCTCCTTTTGGAGTTCAGATTTTAGTGCAGATAGCTCGGTGGCTTGCTCTTTGCCTTTCTGCTCAAGGGCCTCACACTTCGTGCTGGCATCCTTGAGCTCCTGCTGCACCTCCTCCACCCGGGCCTCATGCTTAGCACTCGCAGCTTTCAAAGTGGCGAGTGCGGTTGCTGCTTGTTCGGCGGCCGCCTTCTCATCCGCGGCCTCTTGCTTCATCTTTTTGAGCTCGGCCTTGAGTTTTTTCAACCTCCGCAGCTGAAGCTGTGGAAGTAATAAATAAATAATTACACTGGGTTACCAGTGCGGATCATTAACAATATACAGCCCGGATGTTACAATTCGGTTTACCTTGTGCCTCGTCGAACCTCTTGTTCAGGCTATCAAGCTCCTCCTCGGAGGTCTTGAGCTTCCGATTTAGCTCGGTAAGCTCAGCGGCATTAACGGCCGCCGCCGATGACGAGGCCTAAAAAAATAAATCCGGTTATGTGCGTTCCAACCCCCGAACTGTCAAGGATATGACCCTATGTTCGGTCCTCTTAAGAGCTTTTAGAACATTGCGGGACTAATGGTGCCTTGTGCATCGTTGATCACTCCTGAGTATTTGACCCCCGGGTGCGTTTTTGCAAACCCACCCGGGGCTCGGGGGCTACTACATATATAAAGATAGCATAAACTTAATAAAATTAAGATTGTTCAGGAAAAGGGTATTACGTGACTCACCTTGAAGCCCGTCAAGAGACCATTGAAGGCCTCTTTCAGTCCGCTATCGACGGACTGAATACCTTACAAAACCGCACCCATAAGAGTGCGGTGATCCTCGGAGATGGGGCGCTTGATAGAGCCTTCTCCATGACCGGCCACCCAGTCGTCGGTGGCACCGGTACTGACCGGCCAGCCCGATCTCTGATCGGGGACTGAGTCGGTAGCTCCGGAGGCACAGCATGCTCCGGAGATATCCTCGGAGGGGACTGGACATCCCTCCGCCCTTCCTCCTCAGTGGCCAGGGGAGTTTTCTCCCCCTGGTCTTCAGCGGCCGAGGCATCGACCTCGGCCATGGCGTGGTCACCCCCACCGCCTGTGTTCGGTTCCAAAGGAGCCTGGCGGGATGACACCTCCGCGACATCCTTCGCGGCCCCGGGAGGTGTGGGGTGTGATGTAGTCCCACTCTCCGCCAGCTCGGCGGGCGGAGACTCCCCATGCGATATTTGGTCAGTAGGGAGAACGCGCGGTGGGCTGCAAATTAAAAGACGTTCTTGCATTTAAAACATTGAAAACTTTGCATAAATGACCCAGGGAGTCTTCGGATTCATACCTTTGAGCTGGGGGCTTCACCCTTAGGTTCCTTTGGGGAACCTTCTCAAAGTCCTCGGACTCTGCATCAAAGTCCGAGATGTCGTCGGCCAGGATCAACCTCGGCCGACACGCCCTCTTCAAGGCAGGAGGAGGTACATCCTCCGCGGCGTCTGGCGACGCCGCCCTCTTTCTTGTGAGGGAGGAAACGCCTTCCCCCCCCCCCCCCCGTCTTCATGCTCTTCCTCATGGCTAGAGGAGGCATGGGTTTCCTCGGACATGGCGTCCGGCTGGTCCTTTATGCGGAGACCTTCTCTAGCCTTCTTTTTCTTCTCCTTCTTCTCGGGCGCCGAGTACGGCGCCACGATGAGCATCGCCGTCAACAACTCCGACCTGGGGTCTTCGGGTTGTCGTGTGGGACAGTTAACTCTCGCGGTTTTACTCAACCATTTCTGTGAAAATGAGGGGGAAGGCATTCAGTCTTTTTGTCAAAGAAATAGAGTCAATGGATTAAAATTATACCGTACCTGGGTAGGTGGGTTATCGGTGCTTAGGCCCGAATCCTCTTCCTTGGCCGGCCAGCTTTTCTGAGGCTTGAATAATGCCTTCCACAACTTCTCGGAGGTTGTGCGGAAGAGTTGGCGCACGGTAGGCTCGTCCTCAAGCTGGTAAGCCCACATTGGGGAGGCCCGGCGCTGACAGGGGAGAATACGGCGGTGGAGCATGACCTAGACCACATTGACCAGTTCAACCTTGGCCTTGATCACCGAGGTAATGTGCTTCTGCAGCAATTTCACCTCTGCATCCGACCCCCAGTCAAGGCCCTTCCTGAGCCACGAGGTCAATCTCGTAGGGGGTCCGGATCTGAACTCGGCAGGCGCCGCCCAGCTCTCATCTCTTGGTTCGGTGATGTAGAACCATTCTTTCTGCCAGATCTTGATTGTGTCGATAAAGGTGCCAGTTGGCCACTCAATGTGGGGGAGCTTGCTGATTACCGCCCCTCCGAAGTCTGCGTGCTCGCCCGCGACAGTCTTCGGCTTGACGTTGAAAACCTTGAGCCACAGGCCGAAGTGCGGCTCAACCCGCAGGAAGGCTTTGCAAAGAATGATGAAAGCCGAAATATGCATAAAGGAGTTCGGGGGAAGATCATGGAAGTCCAACCCGTAGAAGAACATGAGGCCCCTGCCGAAGGGGTGGAGCGGGAAGCTCAGTCCCCTAATGAAATGGGGGACGAATACCACCCTTTTGCCTGGCTTAGGGGTGGGGACGACTTGGTTCGCTTCTGGAGCGCGGTGGAAGACATTGGCGGGGAGGTAGCCGGCGAGCTTTAGCTCCCGGATATCCTTGTCGGTGACCGTGGAGGCCTCCCACTGGCCCATAGAGCCTGAACCCGCCATGGATAAGCTCGGAGGGGAAGTTGAGGAAGAACTGGATCTGGGCTCTCGGAGCTTGGGAAAATTGGGAAAGCAGAGGATGCGAATGGGAAGCGTGAATAAGCCTTGGGGTTTTACCCTTTTAATGGGGCGTAACACCGATTAACCTCCCTTTACTGCGCCGCAAATCTCTCCGCTTCCCAAGACATGTGTACCGTTATGCACGCGCAAAAGAAACTTGGGATGCTAATCATATCCCGTGTGAAACGGAGCACGATCTATACATTGATGAGTCATGCTAATGTAAAAATGGCCTCGAACCACGAATCGAGTTTTCATAACTGGTTCAGCAGTCGTGGTAGGCCACGACCCTTCGTCAGAAAGGTTGTCAGAAAAAACACTGTTTACACTTTGACGTTTGGCCTTCGGGACTGAACAACTCATGGTGTTCGGGCTATCGTGTGATCGGAAACCGGACAAGTATCAGCCGATCTTTAATGGGAAGAAGAACTCACCCCACAAGCCGAAGACTCTGATCAAGCGGAGCTACCAAAGCTGAGACCCTTGGCGTTGGGGGCTACTTCGGGGGCTACTGAGGGAGTCCTGGACTAAGGGGTCCTCGGGCCGCTGGCCTGTCTCTCAATAGGCCGGCTTGGTGGGCCGCACTCTGACTGTCGCGGGAAGGGCCGGATACATCGAGACCCTGTGTTCTAGAAGGAAGTCCCGAAGGCGCATTGTGCACTCCAAGTCAATATGAGGGAATCGACATCTCCATTCTCGGCAGGAGTCTTGTCATGCGTAAACCCTAGGTACCCCCCGGTGTCTATATAAACTGGGAGGGTTTTAGATTTTTAGGACAAAGAAACTCATCTAGGGTTTTAGCTATCTGATCTCGAGGTAGTTCAACTCTGTAACCTTCATACCATCAATATAATCGAGCGGGACATAGGGTTTTACCTCCATAGGAGGGCCCGAACCTGGGTAAACATCGTCTCCTTCATCCCCTTGTTACCATCGATCCTAGACTCACAGCTCGGGACCCCCTACCCGACATCCGCCGATTTTGACACCGACACACAATGCTCCCCAAGAAGCCACTAGGGCCACCAAATTCTCCTCATGCCCTCACACAATGCGAGGTGTCGTGATTCCACTAGTGGTGCACTTGGAGGCGGCAGCCAGACCTTTACAAACAAGGTTGGGGCAATCTCCACAACTGAATTGGAGGCTCCCAACGACACCACGAAGCTTCACCACAATGGACTATGGCTTTGAGGTGACCTCTTTCGTCTAGGGTGCTCAAACACCCAAGAGTAACAAGATCCGCAAGGGATTAGTGGGGGGAATCAAATTTCTCTTGGTGGAAGTGTAGATCGGGGCCCTCTCAACCAAACGCTAGAGTATCAACAAGTTTTGTTGGCTAGGAAGAGAGATCGGGCAAGAATGAGATTTGGGCAACAATGGAGCTTGGGGAAGGATAAGAGGTGAGGCTTCTTGGGGAAGAAGACCCCTTATATAGTGGGGAGGGGAATCTGCCCGTTACCCACCAACCAGCCGCATTTCAGCGGTAGTACCGCTGGTTGGGGCGGTACTACCGCCCATCAGAGAACCAGTAGAAGGGGAGGCGGTAGTACCGCTTAGTACTACCGCCCCTACTACCGCTGCAGCTGGGTGCTGGCGCGGGGCACCAGTCACTCCCAGATATGTGTCTGATGCCTCGCGCGAGGTGCTCAGCCCTCCCTTCTTTCCCTAAGCGGTACTACCGCCGGCTGGGGTGGAAGTACCGGCTGCGTGCGGTAATACCGCTTCCCAGAGCGGTACTACCGCTAAGAGAAAGAAAGGGAGAGTAGGGCAAGGACAGAGACTCCATGTTGCCGGGAAACGAATGGGGGTGCGAGTGTGTACGTGATGATTCCTCCCAACCTTTCCCACCGCGGACCCCCTCTTGATAGTACGGATTTTCCTACGACTTAAGTCCACCGACACTAAATCGTCGAAAAGACATTGTCTTCTTTTTAGCTTCCTGAGGGGTAAGATAATCGTCTCGTGCCACCTGATATTCTCTGAAAGCTTAATGCACACGATTAGTCCGCAAATGCATTGTCATCAATCACCAAAACCATTAGGGTATAAATATGCCCTTACAATCTCCCCCTTTTTGGTGGATTGATGACAACACTGGATTTGCATAGATAATAAATAAGAGAAAGAAAGCAAACCCAAAAGTCTACAAAAATATAGACGTGCTCCTCCTAGATGTGTGCTATATTTGATATGCTTGTGGAATGCAAAACACACATGCTAGGATCAACACTCCCCCTATATTTTAGAGACGAATACTCCTTGCAACAATATATAATATGACATAGATAACTAAGCAAGGAGCACTATGTGAGTGTATAACACAGATGGTATAATAAAACTAACTCACAAAACGAGACATATAAGGATAATTAAGGGTAGCATATGTCTTACACCATACGACGAAGTGACTGACTGAAGTCTCACAACCATAAGCAAAGCAAAGCAAGGCAACTAGAAAGAGTTCACAAGCAATGACATAAAAGAAGGAAACTCAGAAAGCAAACGCATGCTCGTGACTCGGAAAATCCCTACACTCTCTCCCCCTTTGGCAGCAAGACACCAAAAGGGCAAGGAGGACTAAGAAACACAGGTGGCAGAACACAAGGACCCATCATCAGTACTCTCCGGACTCTGGAGTGTGGGAAACGGTGTCGAGCGGAGCTGGAGCAAAAGAGCCAGGCAGATCATCGTCAGAGTCCTTGCAGTGCCGTGAGATCCAGACCTCCTCATCAGTAATATACTTCTCAGAACCACTGCTAACATCCAACCCAACGTGTCTGCCAAGAGCCTTGTGACGCCGTCTAGCTTCCTTCTCAGCAACATGAGCCCTGTACTGACCCTTAGCCTGTAAACAGAACAACTTCTTCATCTTCTCCTTGAGCTTCTTAGCCCAAGATGGTTCAGCTAGAGAAGGTGCAGAACGAGGAGCCGCACCACCCTGGGCCACAAAGTCCTCATCATCCTCGTCATCCTCATCTTCATCCTCAACATCATCATCAGCCAAAACAGCCTCGGGAGTAACATAGTTTGCCCATTTGTCCTTCTGACGGAGCTGCACAACCTTATGAATAACCACCTCACCATGCTCAAAGATGATGCCTGGATGGGTCTTAGCCCACGTGCTCTCAAGAAGAAGCATCAAGTACGGCCCATAAATAGGAACCTTACGATCAAAGACAGCAGAGTGGAGTTCAGACCACATGATGTGAGAAATATCCAGAGCAGGCACCTCAGCAGAGTCCTTTACATGCTAACAGAAGAGCAACAGATCCACGAGGTAGGAGTGCACCATGTCCAAGTTGCCAACACGAGGAAACAAGGTGTTCCGGAAAATGTGGTGCATAATATCAAGGAACGGCTGCAGAACATGAGTAGCTTTGCTAGTAGTGGAGGATACCTTCTCAGTGGAGTAGGGCCAAAGATGGCGCTTATGAGTTGCCGTAGATTCCTTGTGTGGGCGGAAACCGATAGGGTCATCGAGCCCCCGTCCTCAACGTGAAGAAGGTCCATGAACTCCTTCCATGTAGCAGACAACTTCCTCCCATTAGTCATCCAAGTCAAAGTCATGTCATCATCAGTCCCAAAGTGAACGGTAGCATAAAACACGGCAATCATCTCTGCATCAAAGTCCTTGTTGAATTCCATGAGATGGGTGATCTGAAGCTTCTAACAGAGCTCAATAGCCTGGCCCAAGTATTGGGCATTCTTTTCCAAGCACTCCATATCAATTGACTTGACATTTGGCACAAAGATGTTTTCCTTACCCAGAAGCACGTCATTGTAAATACACAATTGTTGCTAGGTCCAGAAGGGACGGTTGCGAACAGCATTCTCTTGAGGAGTGACATATGGATCGTGACGGCGAATGGCCCAGTAATCTTTGATAGGGATCTTGTCCAGGGATGGCTGCGACCTCTTGGAGGCAGCCTTCTTCGTCTGCTGCCTGGGAGGGTTGGCAGAGTTGTCTTCTTCTGAGGTGCGCGGTTGCTTGGATCCGGTCTCATGGCTCGGGTTCCTCCTACTACCACCTGCAAACCAAACGAGAACACCAAACGAGAGAAAAAGAGTGTAAACCAGTTTGCATAAGCCAGAAAAAAATGAAGCAATTCTGAAGATTTAATAGAAAAACATGGGCAGTTGGCATCACCAGCGGTAGTACCGCTGTCACCAGCGGTAGTACCGCTTAGTACTACCGCTTGGTACTGCTACTTCTTGAGCATGCGTTGGTTTTCCCTTGAAGAGGAAAGGGTGATGCAGCAAAGTAGATAAGTATTTCCCTCAGTTGTTGAGAACCAAGGTATCAATCCAGTAGGAGATACAAGCAAGTCCCCAATAGATGTACATACACAAATAATCAAACACTTGCACCCAACGCAGAAAAGGGGTTGTCAATCCCTTCACGGTTATTTGCAAGGATGAGATCTGATAGAGATAGATATAGAAGATTACTAAAACGAAAAGTAAACTAAAAGTAAAAAGATTGCAGCAAAGTATTTTTGGTATTTTTGGTTTATAGATCTGAAAATATAATATGGAAAATAGACCCGGGGGCCATAGGTTTCACTAGAGGCTTCTCTCTTGAAGGAAAATAATACGGTGGGTGAACAAATTACTGTCGAGCAATTAATAGAAAAGCGCATAGTTATGACGATATCCAAGGCAATGATTATGCATATAGGCATCACGTCCGTGTCAAGTAGACCGAAACGATTCTGCATCTACTACTATTACTCCACACATCGACCGACTCCTGCCTGCATCTAGAGTATTAAGTTCATGAAGAACAGAGTAACGCATTAAGTAAGATGACATGATGTAGAGGGATAAACTCAAGCAATATGATGAAAACCCCATCTTTTTATCCTTGATGGCAACAATACAAATACGTGCCTTGCTACCCCTACTTTGTCACTGGGTGACGACACCGCAAGATTGAACCCAAAACTAAGCACTTCTCCCATTGCAAGAATTACCAATCTAGTTGGCCAAACCAAACCAATAACTCGAAGAGACTTGCAAAGATATGAAATCATGCATATAAGAATTCAGAGAAGATTCAAATAATATTCATAGATAATCTGATCATAAACCCACAATTCATCGGATCTCGACAAACACACCGCAAAAGAGTATTACATCGGATAGATCTCCATGAAGATCATGAAGAACATGGTATTGAAGAACATAGAGAGAGAAGAAGCCATCTAGGTACTAGCTATGGACCCGAAGGTCTGAGGTGAACTACTCACGCATCATCGGAGGAGCAATGGAGTTGATGTAGATGCCCTCCGTGATCGAATCCCCCTCCGGCAGATTACCGGAAAAGGCTCCAAGATGGGATCTCACGGGAACAGAGGCTTCCGGCGGAGGAAAAGTATTGTCGTGGCTCTTTTTGGTATTGGGGGGGTATTTGGGAATTTATAGGAGGAGAAATAGGGTTAGGAGGCCTGTTGGGGGGCCACAAGCCAGGGGGTCACCCCCCCTAGGGGTGCGCCCTGGTGGCTTGTCGCCTCCCGGCAGGTCTCCTGACCTCCTCTCCAAGTCTGGTAGGTTTCTTCTGGTCCAAGAAAAATCATCGCGAAGATTTTATTTCGTTTGGACTCCGTTTGATAGTCCTTATCTGCAATACTCAAAAACAAGGAAAAAACAGAAACTGGCACTAGGCACTAGGTTAATAGGTTAGTCCCAAAAATAATATAAAATAGCATATTAATGCATATAAAACATCCAAAACAGATAATATAATAGCATGGAACAATCAAAAATTATAGATACGTTGGAGACGTATCAAGCATCCCCAAGCTTAATTCCTGCTCGTCCTCGAGTAGGTAAATGATAAAAACAAAAAATTTGATGTGGAATGCTACCTAACATATTTATCCATGTAATATTCTTTATTGTGGCATGAATGTTCAGATCCGTAAGATTCAAAACAAAAGTTTAATATTGACATAAAAACATTAATACTTCAAGCATACTAACAAGCAATTGTGTCCTTTCAAAATAACATGGCCTAAGAAAGTTATCCCTACAAAATCATATGGTCTGGCTATGCTCCATCTTCCCCACACAAAGTATTTAAATCATGCACAACCCCGATGACAAGTCAAGCAATTGTTTCACACTTTTTATGTTCTCAAACCTTTTCAAATTTCACGCAATACATGAGCGTGAGCCATGGATATAGCACTATAGGTGGAATAGAATATGGTGGAGGTTGTGAGGAAAAAAAAGAGAAGATAGTCTCACATCAACTAGGCGTATCAACGGGCTATGGAGATGCCCATCAATAGATATCAATGTGAGTGAGTAGGGATTGCCATGCAACGGATGCACTAGAGCTATAAGTGTATGAAAGCTCAAAAAGAAACTAAGTGGGTGTGCATATAATGAAAAAATCCACTAGTTATATGAAAGTGACAAAATAGGAGACTCTCTATCATGAAGATCATGGTGCTACTTTGAAGCACGAGTGTGGAAAAAAGATAGTAACATTGTCCCTTCTCTCTTTTCTCTCTTTTTTTTCTTTTTCTTTTTTTTTATTTTGGTGGGCATCTTTGGCCTCTTTTTTTTATTTGGGCTTCATTGGCCTCTTTTATTACTTGTAAAGTCCGGAGACTCATCCCAACTTGTGAGGGAATCATAGCTTCCATCATCCTTTCCTCACATGGGGCAATGTTCTAATAATGATGATCATCACACTTTTATTTACTTACAACTCAAGAATTACAACTCGATACCTAGAACAAAATATGACTCTATATGAATGCTTACGGTGGTGTACCGGGATGTGCAATGATCTAGCATAGCAAATGACATCAAAAAACGGACAAGCCATGAAAACATCATGCTAGCTGTCTTACGATCATGCAAAGCAATATGAAAAAAAGGTGGTGCGTGTCATACTAAACAGAACGGTGGAAGTTGCATGGCAATATATCTCGGAATGGCTATGGAAATGCCATAATAGGTAGGTATGGTGGCTGTTTTGAGGAAGGGTATATGGTGGGTTTAATGCACCGGCGAAAGTTGTGCGGTACTAGAGAGGCTAGCAATGGTGGAAGGGTGAGAGTGCGTATAATCCATGGACTCCCATTAGTCATAAAGAACTCACATACTTATTGCAAAAGTCTATTAGTTGTCGAAGCAAAGTATTAGACGCATGCTCCTAGGGGAGAGGTTGGTAGGAGTTAACCATCGCGCGCTCCTGACCCTCACACAAAGGATGACAATCATTAAACAAATCATGCTCCGACTTCGTTACATAACGGTTCACCATACGTGCATGCTACGGGAATCACAAACTTTAACACAAGTATTTCTACCATTCCACAATTACTCACTAGCATGACTCTAATATCACCATCTTTATATCTCAAAACTATATGCAAGGAATCAAACTTCTCATAGTATTCAATGCACTTTATATGAAAGTTTTTATTATATCCCTCTTGGATGCCCATTATATTAGGACTAAATTCGTAACCTAAACCAATTACCATGCTGTTTAAAGACTCTCAAAATAATATAAGTGAGGTACGAGAGTTCAATTATTTCTATAAAATAAAAACACCACCGTGCTCTAAAAAGATATAAGTGAAGCACTAGAGCAACATTGCCTAGCTCAAAAGATATAAGTGAAGCACATAGAGTATTCTAATAAATTCACGATTAATGCGTGTCCCTCTCAAAATATGTGTGCAGCAAGGATGATTGTGGCAAACTAAAAAGCAAAGACTCATATCATACAAGACGCTCCAAGCAAAACACATATCATGTGGTAAATAAAAATATAGCCTCAAGTAAATTTACCGATGGATTGAAGACGAAAGAGGGGATGCCTTCCGGGGCATCCCCAAGCTTAGGCTCTTTGGTATCCTTGAATATGGCTTGGGGTGCCTTGGGCATCCCCAAGCTTAGGCTCTTGCCACTCCTTATTCCATAGTCCATCAAATCTTTACCCAAAACTTGAAAACTTCACAACACAAAACTCAACAGAAAACTCGTGAGATCCGTTAGTATAAGAAAAATAAATCACCACTTTAGGTACTGTTGTGAACTCATTATTTATTTATATTGGTGTAATATCTACTGTATTCCAACTTCTCCATGGTTCATACCCCCCGATACAACCCATAGATACATCAAAATAAGCAAACAACACAAAGAAAACAGAATCTGTCAAAAACAGAACAGTCTGTAGCAATCTGTAGAGTTCGAATACTTCTGTAACTCCAAAAATTCTGAAAAATTAGGAAAGTATGGGAAATTTGTATATAAATCTGTTGTAAAAATTTCAGACTCATTCGACGCTCTGCTGAATTTATAAAATTCCTGGACTGAGCGTAAAAGTTTCTGTTTTTCGGCAAAATCAAATCAACAATCACCGTAGACCATCCCAAAGGTCTTACTTGGCTCAAACACTAATTGAAACAATAAAACACAATTACTACAGAGGTAATAATGTGTAAAGCACTCAAGAACAGAAACAAAAATAGAAATAAAATTGGTTTGCCTCCCAATAAGCGCTATTGTTTTACGCCCCTAGCTAGGCATAATGATTTCAATGATGCTCACATAAAAAGTAGTAATTGAAATATGCAAGAAAACATCATGAATCTCATGACAAGCACATTTAAGTCTAACTCACTTCCTATGCATAGGGATTTTTTGAGCAAACACTTTATGGGAACAAGAATCAACTAGCATAGGAAGGCAAAACAAGCATAACTTCAAACCTTTGAACACATAGAGAGGAAACTTGATATTATTGCAATTCCTACAAGCATATGTTCCTCCCTCATAATAAATTTCAGTAGCATCATGAAGGAATTCAACAATATAACTATCACATAAATCATTCTTTTCATGATGCACAAGCATAGAATTTTCATTACTCTCCACATAAGCAAATTCCTTTTTATCCATAGTAGTGGGAGCAAACTCAACAAAATAACTATCATGAGACACTTGATTGACATAACCAGATTGCAAATTAAAACCATGATGATAAGTTTCACCATCATCATGAATAGGAAGCATGCAAACATCATAATAAATTTGCTCATCAAAACTTGGGGGACTAAAAATATCATCTTCATCAAACATAGCATCCCCAAGCTTGTGGCTTTGCATATCATAAGCATCATGGATATTTAGAGAATTCATACTAGCAACATTGCAATCATGCTCATCATTCAAGGGACTATCATGAATCACCTTATAAATTTCTTCTTTCAACACTTCATCAAAATTTTCAGATTCATGATTTTCAAACAAAACTTCATAGAGATAATCAAGTGCACTCAACTCACTAGCAATTGGTTCATCATAATTTGGCCTTTTGAAAAGATTAGCAAGTGGATGAGGATCCATATCAATAGATTTTTAGCAAGCGAAGATGCAAGCAAATAGAAGGCACATGGCAACACAAGCAAACAAAAAGCAAACAAAAAGACGAATGGAAGAAGGGTGAATAAAAAGGCTAATCTTTTTGGTTTTTTCTGAAAATCGTTTTAGAAGTGGGGGAGAGGAAAACGAGAGGCAAATGGCAAATAATTTAAATGCAAGAGATGAGTTTATGATGGGTACTTGGTAGGCTTGATGTAGATCTCCCCGGCAACGGCGCCAGAAATCCTTCTTGCTACTTCTTGAGCATGCGTTGGTTTTCCCTTGAAGAGGAAAGGGTGATGCAGCAAAGTAGATAAGTATTTCCCTCAGTTGTTGAGAACCAAGGTATCAATCCAGTAGGAGATACAAGCAAGTCCCCAATAGATGTACCTACACAAATAATCAAACACTTGCACCCAATGCAGAAAAGGGGTTGTCAATCCCTTCACAGTTATTTGCAAGGATGAGATCTGATAGAGATAGAGATAGAAGATTACTAAAACGAAAAGTAAACTAAAAGTAAAAAGATTGCAGCAAAGTATTTTTGGTTTATAGATCTGAAAATATAATATGGAAAATAGACCCGGGGGCCATATGTTTCACTAGAGGCTTCTCTCTTGAAGGAAAATAATACGATGGGTGAACAAATTATTGTCGAGCAATTGATAGAAAAGCGCATAGTTATGACGATATCCAAGGCAATGATTATGCATATAGGCATCACGTCCGTGTCAAGTAGACCGAAACGATTCTGCATCTACTACTATTACTCCACACATCGACCGACTCCTGCCTGCATCTAGAGTATTAAGTTCATGAAGAACAGAGTAACGCATTAAGTAAGATGACATGATGTAGAGGGATAAACTCAAGCAATATGATGAAAACCCCATCTTTTTATCCTTGATGGCAACAATACAAATACGTGCCTCGCTACCCCTACTTTGTCACTGGGTGAGGACACCGCAAGATTGAACCCAAAACTAAGCACTTCTCCCATTGCAAGAATTACCAATCTAGTTGGCCAAACCAAACCAATAACTCGAAGAGACTTGCAAAGATATGAAATCATGCATATAAGAATTCAGAGAAGATTCAAATAATATTCATAGATAATCTGATCATAAACCCACAATTCATCGGATCTCGACAAACACACCGCAAAAGAGTATTACATCGGATAGATCTCCATGAAGATCATGAAGAACATGGTATTGAAGAACATAGAGAGAGAAGAAGCCATCTAGGTACTAGCTATGGACCCGAAGGTCTGAGGTGAACTACTCACGCATCATCGGAGGGGCAATGGAGTTGATGTAGATGCCCTTCGTGATCGAATCCCCCTCCGGCAGATTACCGAAAAAGGCTCCAAGATGGGATCTCACGGGAACAGAGGCTTCTGGCGGCGGAAAAGTATTGTCGTGGCTCTTTTTAGTATTGGGGGAATATTTGGGAATTTATAGGAGGAGAAATAGGGTTATGAGGCCTGCTGGGGGGCCACAAGCCAGGGGGCGCTCCCCCCCCCCTAGGGGCGCGCCCTGGCGGCTTGTCGCCTCCCGGCAGGTCTCCTGACCTCCTCTCCAACTCTGGTAGGTTTCTTCTGGTCCGAGAAACATCATCGCGAAGATTTTATTCCGTTTGGACTCCGTTTGATATTCCTTATCTGCAATACTCAAAAACAAGGAAAAACAGAAACTGGCACTAGGCACTAGGTTAATAGGTTAGTCCCAAAAATAATATTAAATAGCATATTAATGCATATAAAACATCCAAAACAGATAATATAATAGCATGGAACAATCAAAATTATAGATACGTTGGAGACGTATCAGGTACTACCGCTCCAAGGGGCGGTAGTACCGCGCGGGCGAAAACTGCAGGGTAACCTACAGCCGCCGGTGAGATCCGGTACTACCGGGGATGTCAAATGCACATATTTGACTGCTAAACATTGAGAAATACTTCCTAGCAATCTTTTATAAGAGAAACACGCCCGGATTTGACCAAAAAAGGATGGAAACACCACGCATTGTCCAAGACCTAGATTCAAAAGAGGAGAACCTAGGGAGAGAAAAACGGGACAATACCGGCGTCCATGGCAAGACGGAGGGTTGGAGATCCACTCCACCGGCTGGATTTGCGAAAGATTGGCCGGAATCGGAGGTCCGGCGGTGGCCTCCGCGGTCTTGGATGCGCCTGGAGAGAGAGGTCCACGAGACAAAGGGGTGAATGGGTATGGGGAAGTGGAAACTTCCCCTGCCCCGCCCCATATCCCTTCGTGGGAGCTCACAGGCGGTAGTACCGCCCGGGCGGGCGGTAGTACCGCCCCGGTTCTACACAGCGGCAGGGGGCCCGGTAGAACCGCTCCGGCGGTAGTACCGCTTAGTACTACCGCCCAAGACAGCGGTAGTACCGCTCTGGGCAACACCAAGGCAGGAAATAAAAACCAAGAGTGTGGCTTATGCAAGATTTTGTTTGGTTAAAAGGTTGGAGACAACAAAACCATACAAAAATCAGGAAACACTCCGATGATGCCGATCCAAAACAAATCAAAAAGGTTGGAGTGACCCCGAAAACACAAAAACGTGCTTCTCAAAAGCAAATGCCTCGCTGGGCGTGGCGATGGCCGAGGCCACCTATGTTTGAGTCAATTGGTATGGCACCGCGAAGATTTGAACCTTGGGCCCATGACCAAAACTCGTCTTTGAAGCACAAAAACCATCAAAAATGGCGGATGTGAAAGACTTTGATTAGTTTATGCATAATAGGAGGAGGGATAGTTCATTGAGAGAACTAGACTAGACTCCCCCTAAGTCCATGCCTACATCTAAACAAGACATAATGATGAGTGTGGTGGGGTGTGCACTAAGTCAAGCCACATTGCTCGAATCAATGATATTTAGCTCATGCCTTAACTCGCGAAATCTTGCTTCACCTAATGGCTTCGTGAATATATCTGCAAGCTGTTCCTTGGTATAAAGATGAATAAGATCAATTTCTCCATGCTTGATGTAGTCCCGGATGAAGTGATGATGAATCTCAATATGCTTCGTCTTGCAGTGTTGAACCGGGTTGTTGGAGATCTTGATCGTGCTCTCATTGTCGCAGTAAATAGGCACTTTGTCACAGTTGACACCATAATCCTTTAAGGTTTGCCTCATCCAAAGAATCTGAGCACAGCAGCTTGCGGCGGCTACATACTCGGCCTCGGTGGACGAGAGAGAAACACAGTGTTGTTTCTTTGAAGAGCAACTTACCAAAGAGCGACCAAGAAATTGGTAGCCTCCAGAAGTGGACTTCCTTTCCACACGGTCTCCCGCTCAATCCGAGTCGGTATATCCAATGAGATCAAATGAAGCACCTTTGGGGTACCATAAGCCAAAGTTTGGGGTATGAGCCAAATATCGAAAGATTCGCTTGACAGCCACATAGTGACTCTCCTTAGATGCAGCTTGAAAACTTGCACAAATTCCCACACTCAACATGATATCCGGTCTAGATGCACAAAGGTAAAGCAGAGATCCAATCATGGAGCGATATACCTTTTGATCCACAGCTTTACCATTGGGATCACTGTCAAGTTGGCATTTGAGCGGCATTGGAGTATTGGCCTTGGGAGAATTGAGCTCATCCAACTTGAACCTCTTGAGCATGTCTTGAGTGTATTTTGCTTGGTTGATGAAGGTTCCTTGGCTTCGTTGCTTGACTTCGAATCCAAGGAAGAACTTCAACTCTCCCATCATAGACATCTCAAACTCTTTGGTCATTAGTGCGGCGAACTCATCATTAAAAGCTTTGTTAGAAGAACCAAAGATAATATCATCTACATATAGTTGGCATACGAACAAGTTCCCGTTACCCCTCTTAGTAAAAAGAGTGGGATCGATTTTCCCAATTTCAAACCCACGATCTTGCAACATCTCGGTAAGGTGCTCATACCACGCACGTGGGGCTTGTTTAAGGCCATAGAGTGCCTTATCGAGAACATATACATGATTGGGGAACTTGGGATCTTCAAACCCCGGGGGTTGCTTGACATATACCAACTCCTTAAGTGGACCATTAAGAAAAGCACTCTTCACATCCATTTGATATAATTTGAAATCATGATGAGAGGCATAAGCAAGCAACATGTGAATAGATTCAAGGCGAGCAACAGGGGCAAAGGTTTCACCGTAGTCGATGCCCTCGACTTGGGAGTAGCCTTGAGCCACCAATCTTGCCTTGTTGCGAATAATAATACCATATGCATCTTGCTTGTTCTTAAAGATCCATTTGGTTCCAATGACATTGTGCTTCTCCTTTGGTCTTGGCACCAATCGCCACACTTTGTTGCGCTTGAAGTTGTTGATTTCATCATGCATGGCTTCAAGCCATTCCTCGTCTTCGAGCGCATCTTGTACCTTGAGGGGTTCAAAGCAAGAAACAAACGCATGATGTGCACAAAAGTTTGTTAATTGATGACGAGTAGTTACCCCTCTTTTCAAGCTTCCGTAGATGTTCTCTAGGAGGTGTTGCTTGGTCTTAAGCTTGGAAGCAATCTTGGCAGCTCATCTTTCAAGAATTTCCTCCATGGAAAGTTGAGGCTTGGTAACTTGACGAGCTTCGGTACTAGCACCGGCTTGCTCATGATCTTGAGCATGATCTTGATCTTTAGCTTGACCTTGATCTTTAAGTTGATCTTGGTCTTGAGCTTCATCTTGATCTTGAGCTTGCACGGGGGTGTGAACAAGATCTTGAGCATCATGTGAAGTAGAATCATCACTATTAAGTTGATCTTGCCCTTGATCTTGATCATGGGGTTGAGGGCCTTCACTTTGTTCTTCGGAAGCGTGTGGGTCATGCGTCGGTGATGGTTCCACTTGAGTGGAACATTGTCCTTCTCCTTCAGCCACAAGGGGTTCCTCAACGGGTAGGAAGTATCCCACACCCATTCTTCTTATGGCTTGGGGAGGAATTTCATCACCTACATCACAAAGACCACTTTGCTCCACTTGGGAGCCATTATTTTCATCAAACTCTACGTTACTCGTCTCCTCAATGAGTCCCGTGGACTTGTTGAGGACACGGTAAGCATGAGAGTTTGCAGCATAACCAACAAATATGCCCTCGTGGGCTCTAGATTCAAATTTAGACAAACGAACACCTTTCTTGAGAATGAAACACTTACAACCGAACACCCGGAAGTATTTGAGGATGGGCTTGTTCCCGGTAAGAATCTCATAAGGAGTCTTGTTCAAGCCTTTACGGAGATAGAGCCGATTTGATGCATAACACGTGGTGTTGATGGCTTCGGCCCAAAAGTTGTACGGAGATTTAAACTCTGCCATCATGGTTCTTGCCGCATCCATCAACGTCCGGTTCTTCCTCTCCGCAACACCGTTTTGTTGAGGGGTGTAAGGTGTCGAATATTGGTGTTTTATCCCCTCATCACTAAGAAACTCATCTAGGGTGTAGTTCTTGAACTCAGTGCCGTTGTCACTTCTAATCATCAAAATCTTTGCTTCATGTTGACGTTGGACTTCATTTGCAAAGTTGATGACGGTCTGTTGGGTCTCACTCTTCCTCTTGAAGAAATATACCCATGTGTATCTTGAGTAATCATCCACAATCACTAAGCAGTACCTTCTTCCTCCAAGGCTGTCAAAAGATGGAGGCCCGAAGAGATCCATGTGAAGGAGCTCTAAGGTCCTCTTCGAGTAGATTGTAGTAGTTGGACGATGAGCCTTTTCATGTAGCTTTCCTTCGATACAAGCACTGCAAGCACGATCTTTGGCAAAACTCACATTTGTTAGTCCAAGAATGTGATCCCCTTTGAGGAGACTTTGCAAAGATCTCATATTGACATGGGCTAGTCGGCGATGCCAAAGCCATCCCACATCAACTTTAGCCATTAGACATGTCGCGGTCTTAGTGGGTCGCTCCGAGAAGTTAATCACATAGAGACCGTTTTCGACATGCCCAACAAAGGCTACTTTAAGAGTCTTGCTCCACAAAAGGGTCACGGTATCAATGCCAAAGAAGGTACTAAAACCCATGAGTGCAAGTTGATGAACGGAAAGTAAATTGTATGCAAGGGTCTCAACAAGCATGACTTTCTCAATGGTTAAGGTTGGAGAGATAACCACCTTGTCAAGACCCAATACCTTTGAGGTTGTGTCATCGCCAAAGGAGACTTGGGTGGCCACAGATGCATCGGGATGAACATCCACCACCAAGTCCTTGCTTCCGGTCATATGATTTGTTGCTCCGCTATCGAGCAACCATGAGACTCCCCCAGAAGCAAAGTCCTACAATAGATCAATGCTTGGATTTAGGTACCCATTCTTGAATGGGTCCTTTCATGTTAGTGACAAGGGTCTTAGGAACCCAAATAGACCACTCAATGTACTCATAAGAAGAACCAACATATTTGGCATAAACATGCCCATCACTAGCACGGCACAAAACATAGGAGGGGTTAAAATCGCCGGCCCTGTTGGAGGGAGTGATCTTGCCCTTCTTGGCACTATCACTCACAACCTTGTCCTTCTTCTTCTCATGAGTAATGTTCCCCGCTTTGACAAATGTTTCCTTGAGCGGAGGAACCTACGTGGTCTTCATCTTCTTCTTCTTTTTGGAATTGGGTGCAAACCCAACTCCTTCCTTTGCAACCACTTCCTTTTGATTGCTCAAAAGGTCATTGAGATTCTTCTCACCTTGGATACATGTCACAAGGCCTTTCTCAAGCTGCTCTTTTAGCTTGGCATTTTCCTCCACAAGATGTGCATGCTCACAACACGGGTTAGTAGCAGAGGCATTATCAATTAAAACAAAAGGAGGACACGTTGCAATTTCCTTAGTGAGTTTTACTTGGAGTTGATCATGTGACTCCTTAAGAGAAGCATGAACACTCTTCAATGCCTTGTGAGAATTGTCAAGTGTGTCAAACTCATCCTTGAGACGATCATGCCCAATCCCAAGAGCAACCTTTTCAGATTTGAGTACACGGTTAAGAACGATAGCATGATCATAATCTTTACGTAATTTAGCAAGGTCATCATTTTGTGACTCCTCAAGAGTCAAACGAAGACCTCGCTCTTCCTCAAGAGCAATAGAAAGATCTGCTATCTCGTCGGCATAATCACGACTATGCCCTCTCAACTCCTCAAGATATTCTTTTTGAGAATCAATAGTGTCATTGGCCTCACCAAGTTGTTCCAAGAGAGCAATGAAGTGCTTCTTGGATTCTCCCTTGAGTTTACATAATAATTTGTCAAACTCATTCTCACTCTCTTTTGCCTCCTCATGTTCATCCACACAATCTAAAGACAGAGTGGAAGAAATAGACGTATTAATGTTTGAGGTTTTGGCATTGGAGGTTACCTTGGTGATACCTTTTGCCATGAGGCACCGAGCAATGTAGTTCTCGTTTGGGGCACCGAAGAGTGACACCTTTGTTGGGGTAGAAGATGCAATCGCCACAGATGCCATTGCCATTCCTTCACCACTTGTGTCTTCATCATCTCCGTCATCATCTGAAACATACTCTTCTTGAGCCACCAACACTTTGTGAGGAGCCTTCTTGGTGAAGTTGGTCTTGTTGGGGAAAGACTTGGCCTTATCTTTGCGGATGAGCTTGCCACCATTGTCTTCCCTCTTCTCATATGGACAATCCACCACAAAGTGACTCACATTATCACAGTTGTAGCAGGTCCTCACGCGTTGCTTGCCCTTTGACCCGCTTGAGTTGTTCTTGGAGAAGTTGGGCCTTGTGTTTCTCTTGTTGCCCCAGAATTGCCTAGACGCTAGAGCCATATGCTCATGATAAGCATATTTGGTGTCCTCGGGGCAACCCTCCTCTTCTTCTTCTTCTTCCTCTTCCTCTTGACTGACCTTGGCCTTCAAAGAAAGGTTGGGAGATGATTTCTTTGACCGTTGCACACGAGCAAGAGCATTGTCTGCGGTCGTGTTCAAGATGTTCATTGCAATAAATTCATCCAACACATCGCTAGAGGACAAGTTGTGAAAGTCCGGTCTTTGGCGGATGACGGCGGACATGGCCTTGTTGAAGGGCATGATGGCCTTCAGAAACTTACGCTTGATCCAGGTGTCATCCACATCCTTGCTTCCATGATCTCGGAGGGCAACGGCAAGAGTAGTTACCCTCCTATAGAGCTCACACGGTTCCTCGTCTTCTATCATTACAAACTCATCTGACTGATCAAGCACGATCTCATAGTTTGACCGTTGAATGCTTGAGCTGCCCTTGTACATGGAGACAATGTGTTCCCAACACTCTTTGGCAACAGTGAAGGGACGCAGGTAAGGTAGGTCTTCGGTAGGAACTGCAGCTTGGAGGATGAACAAGGCGGAGGAATTTAGCTGTTTATCAGCCTCTTCTCTTGGAGTGAGGTTGCGTGGATCACGAGGATAGTATCCTTCTTCAATGACTCTCATGAGTTGAATTGAGCTGTGATCCAAATGAGACTTGATACAAAAAACCCAATTAGCAAAATCATTCTTAACAAGTTTAGGAGGAGGACCGAGATTAACTATATGAGGTGGGTGCACCGGTCCTCCATAGACCAAGGGAGGGGGAACTGAGGCAAAGGTCCCCGACCCATTAATTCCTTGAGAACGAGTGTCCTTATCAGCACTAGCCCCCTCCTTACCGGAGTTGACATCCGATGTCGAGTTAGTGGGATTAGCCACTTGCACCGCATCGGTGGAAAGTTTAAGAGTATCAAGGAATTCTTTAAACATGGATTTGACCTCGGTCGTCATGGAGGATTTAAGCGAGGACATGGCCTCGTTTAAATCCTCATGAGAGACCGTGTTCACACCCATGGCCTCGGGGAGTTCAACCGGCCGGTCCCCGTCGTCAACCATACTCTTCGGGCGGTGAAACCCTTAATAAAGAGACGTAGCTCTGATACCAATTGAAAGGATCGATATGGTTGACTAGAGGGGGGGTGAATAGGCAACTACCAGTTTTAACTTTTCTTTAACAATTTATGCTTAGCAATAAATAGGTTGGCTAGATATGCAACTAGGTGAGCAACCTATATGATGCTAAACACAAAAAGCAACTCAAGCAAGCAAGATAAGCAATGTAAGTAGCTTGCATGAAGTAAAGGTAAGAAATAACCACAAGAGTAACCGATGGAGATGAGGATGTGTTACCGAAGTTCCTTCCCGGTAAAGGGAAGTACGTCTCCGTTGGAGCGGTGTGGAGGCACAATGCTCCCCAAGAAGCCACTAGGGCCACCATATTCTCCTCACGCCGTCACACAATGCGAGGTGCCGTGATTCCACTAGTGGTGCACTTGGAGGCGGCAGCCGGACCTTTACAAACAAGGTTGGGGCAATCTCCACAACTGAATTGGAGGCTCCCAACGACACCACGAAGCTTCATCACAATGGACTATGGCTTCGAGGTGACCTCTTCCGTCTAGGGTGCTCAAACACCCAAGAGTAACAAGATCCGCAAGGGATTAGTGGGGGGAATCAAATTTCTCTTGGTGGAAGTGTAGATCGGGGCCCTCTCAACCAAACCCTAGAGTATCAACAAGTTTTGTTGGCTAGGGAGAGAGATTGGGCAAGAATGAGATTTGGGCAACAATGGAGCTTGGGGAAGGATAAGAGGTGAGGCTTCTTGGGGAAGAAGACCCCTTATATAGTGGGGAGGGGAATCTGCCCGTTACCCACCAACCAGCCGCACTTCAACGGTAGTACCGCTGGTTGGGGCGGTACTACCGCCCATCAGAGAACCAGTAGAAGGGGAGGCGGTAGTACCGCTTAGTACTACCGCCCCTACTACCGCTGCAGCTGGGTGCTGGCGCAGGGCACCAGACACTCCCAGATATGTGTCTGATGCCTCGCGCGAGGTGCCCAGCCCTCCCTTCTTTCCCTAAGCGGTACTACCACCGGCTAGGGCGGAAGTACCAGCTACGCGCGGTACTACCGCTTCCCAGAGCGGTACTACCGCGGAGAGAAAGAAAGGGAGAGTAGGGCAAGGACAGAGACTCCATGTTGCTGGGAAACGAATGGGGGTGCGAATGTGTACGTGATGATTCCTCCAAACCTTTCCCACCGCGGACCCCCTCTTGATAGTACGGATTTTCCTACGACTTAAGTCCACCGACACTAAATTGTCGAAAAGACACCGTCTTCTTTTTAGCTTCCTGACGGGTAAGATAATCGTCTCGTGCCACCTGATATTCTCTGAAAGCTTAATGCACACGATTAGTCCGCAAATGCATTGTCATCAATCACCAAAATCATTAGGGTATAAATATGCCCTTACATGAGGCCATCGCAACTATGTGGCGGCTTGAGAGGGATTGGTCGGAACCGAGAGACGCGAGTTTACCCAGGTTCAGCCCCTCCGATGGAAGTAATAGCCTACGTCCTGCTTTGTGTGTATTTGATGGATAGACCTCAATTACAAGGGTGTGGAATCGTTACCTCTAATCTCGAGGGTTTCTAATCTGTCTATCTCTAATGAGTTGAACTTGTCCCTATTGGGGCGCCTTACCCCTCCTTATATAGGTTGAAGGGGTAGGTTTACATGTAGAGTCCTACTGGGAGTAGGATTAGGACTAGTCTCTCTTGAATCCTAATCCGGGTCTTGTTTCCTTTGTGAGGGAATCCTTCCTCATCTTGGGCCTTCTCTGTGAGCCGGCCCATCATAACATGAGTCGGCCCTCTCATGAGCCGCCTTCTGGCCCGTTGGGTCTTGTCGTTCGTCTGACCCGCCTGCCGGGTCACCAATGAGCCGCCAAGCTCGGTCGGGTCATCAGTGAGTCGCCAAGTCCCGGCCGGGTCATACTTCAGGCCGGGTTATACCGTGGGGTAATATCCCTGACAAGTGATAAAGAATTCGCATACTTATTGCAAAGCCTATTAGATCTCTCGAAGCAAAGTACTACAGCATACCCCTAGGGAGGAGGTTGGGAGGAGTTAACCATCACGCACCCCCGATTCAAACAACACGATAGGATTTCAGTTCAGACATAAAAATGCCCGCACATCATCACCATGCCATGTTAATACTTAGATGAATAACAAATAACAAGCTTTAATTACCGATATTTCTACTAACTAACAATCATGTACTCATGCGCTTTCATATTATTACATCAATATAATCTACTCATGTTTCTTCTTTAGTGAGCTACATGAAAGTTTTTATTATATCCCCCTTGAATACCTATCCCTTTTGGACTAGTCTTATAACTCGTGCCATTTACCATTCCTATTTCTTATTATACTATCAAAAAGATTTAAGTGAAGCATGAGAGTTCAATCATTTCTACAAAATTTAGATGTCGCCGTGCTCTAAAAAGATATAAGTGAAGCAGTAGAACAACTGCCTAGCTCAAAAGATATAAGTGAAGCACAAAGAGTATTCTAACAAATTATGATAACCGCGTGTCTCTCTAAAATATGTGTGTCCAGAAAATGATTGTGGCAAACTAAAATAAAAATAAAATAAAACACACGACGCTCCAAGCAAAACACATATCATGTGATGAATAAAAATATAGCTCCAAGTGACATACCGATAGATTGGAGACGAAAGAGGGGATGCCTTCCCGAGGCATCCCCAACCTTGGATGCTTGGGTCTTCATTGAATATTAACTTGGGGTGCCTTGGTAATCGCCAAGCTTAGGGTCTTGCCGCTCCTTATTCCTTCACCCATCGTTCTCTCACCCAAAACATGAAAACTTCAGCACACAAAACTCAACAAAACCTTGTGAGATCCGTTAGTATAATAAACATATCAAATACTTTAGATACTATTATAAATTGATTCATATTTCATTATTTTAATATAGGTACTGTATTCTAACTTCTCCATGGCTTATACCCCCCAATACAATCCATAGCATCATCAAAACAAGCAAACTATGTAAGCAAAAACAGAATCTGTCTAAAATAGAACGGACTGTAAAGATCTGTAGAAAAACTATACTTCTGTAACTCAGAAAATTCTGAAAAATTAAGAAAACATGGGAAATTTGTATACCAATATTGTGTAAAAACTTCAGATAAAAAAGATATTCCAGTAAAATCAGAGAAATTCTGCACTGTACGCAAAAGTTTCTGTTTTTGCACCCATATCAATTTTACTATCTCCCAAATCATCTCAAAGGCTTTACTTGGTACAAACACTAATTTAAACATAAAACACAATCATTACAGTAGCAATAATCATGTCAACACACCAAAACATAAAGTAAAACAAAATTTTAAAGATAACTATTGGGTTGCCTCCCAACAAGCGCTATTGTTTTATGCCCCTAGCTAGGCATAATGCATAGTATCAAGTGTTGTCATCCTTAGTTTTTGCACCTTGGGATGTGTGTTCATCGGGAGGTTTTTCAAAAACAATGGAAAACACATAATCTATTAAAACCTAGCATTCTCAAGGCTACTCTCTTTGAACCCTTGTTGGTTCTCTTTCACTATCCAAGAATATTGTTGATTAATACCATTGAAAACGTGTTGGATAATATGCAAAGGAGGAAAAAATAGTATTTTCATCAAAACTATGATTATCACGAAACACATGTCTTCTCATATAATCCCCGTCATATAAAATTTCATCTATCATAGGATGCTCATGACTCATATTATAAAAATCAAAGATCTCTCGAGCCTCGCGCACGATATAGTCATACTCATTCAAGAGGATAAGAGTAGCTATCTTTTGAGCCTTAGGGTTTTCTATAACAGGGAGCTCATAGAAAAGTCTTTGCAAAGTGGGGTGAGTCCAAACAAATTTTCTTTCAAGTTTAAGAACAAGTGCTGAAATAGCTTCAGAGTAACTATTGGTTCTTTTAAGAATAGGAACATCATTGCAAACCAAAGTTCTCGTACAATTAAAGAATTCCTGAATAATGTTTTTCCCTATGACATTCCCACTTCCCATCACAAAAAAAATCATATCCAAATTTTTGGGAATTTCTTCCTTATGGATTTTACCATCCTTACTTTTCTCGGTGACAAACTCAGACATGATAGCAACTTCAAACAAGTAAACTAGATAGCTAAGCAAACAAGCAAATAGAAGTATTTTTGTATTTTTATTTTTATATAAAGTGAAAGATAACATCAAATAAAAAGTAGAACAAGTGAAAGATAATTTATGTGTAGGGACCTAACGAAAATTTGATGATGCTCCCCAGCAACGGCGTCAGGGATTCTTCCTGCTACTTGTGAGCTGCGTTGGGAGAGGAGATGCAGTACAGTAGAGATAAGTATTTCCCTCTGTGAGAACCAAGGTTATCGAACCAATAGGAGAACCAATGCAAATTCCCTTAAACATCACCTACACACACAAAACCAAACACTTGCACCCAACGCGAGCAAGAGGGTTGTCAAGCCCCTTGAACTCGTTACTCGCAAGGATTAAATCTTGATAGAATAGATATTGCAAAAAATAAAAGTAAATACAACTAATAAAAGGCAGCAAGGTAATTAAGATGTTTTTGTTTTTATGTTTAAGTAGACACGGGGGGCATAGTGTTCGCTAGAGGCTTCTCTCTCGAAAATAGCATACGGTGGGTAGACAAATTACTGTTGGGCAATTGATAGAATTGTGCATAGTTATGACATGTTATTCACGGCAATGATCATGTATATAGGCATCACATCCAAAAACAAGTAGACCAAAACGATTCCGCATCTACTACTATTACTTCACCAATCGACCGATATCCAGCATGCATCTATGGTATTAAGTTCATAACAAACGAAGTAATGCTTGCAGCAAGATGACATGATGTAGACAAAGTAAGATAAACAATATGTTCAGACCCTGTCATCTTATCCTTAATGGAAACAATACAAATACGTGTCTTGACCCCTTCTGTCACGAGGATAGAACACCGCAAGATTAAACCCATTACAATGCACCACTCCCACTGAAGATAAATCAATCTAACTGGCCAAGCTAAATCAATAGATCGGAAAGAAATACGAAGCTATAGGATCATGCATATTGAAATTCAGAGGAGACTCAATAACTTTTCATGAATAATTTGATCATAAACCCACAATTTATCGGATCCCAACAAACACACCGCAAAAGAAGATTACATCGAATAGATCACCGCGAAGATTGTAATGAACTTTGTATTGAAGATCAAAGAGAGAGAAGAAGCCATCTAGGTACTAGATATGGACCCGTAGGTCTATGGTGGACTACTCACGCATCATCACGGAGGCAGCAAGGTTGATGTAGATGGCCTCCATGATCGATTCCCCCTCCGACAGATCATCGAAAAAGGTCTCAAGATGGCCTCCCTTCGGAACAGAGTCTTGAGGCAGCGAAAAAAGTGTTTCAGGTGGCTCTTTGTTGGTTTCCCGATGTTTGAGAATTTATAGAAGCAGAATTAGGTCAAACGGAGCCACAGGGGGGCCACAAGGTAGGTCGGCGCGCCTGCCCCCCTTGGCAAGCCCACCTGCCTTGTGGCCACCTCGTGCAGCTTCCTGACCCCTCCCGAAGCTTCCTGGGTCTCTTTTGTCCAGAAAAAATCGTCAAAAAGTTTCGTAGCGTTTGGACTTCGTTTGGTACAGATTTCCTGTAAAACCAAAAAATAGGCAAAAACAGCAATTGGCACTTGGAACTGGGTTAATAGGTTAGTTTCCAAAAATGATATAAAATAGCATATAATTGCATATAAAGTATCCTAGATTGATAATATAATAGCATGGAACACTCAAAAATTATAGATGCATTGGAGACGTATCAGAAGGCGGCAACTGAACCTTTACAAACAAGGTTGGCGCAATCTCCACAACTTAATTGGATTCTCCCAACACCACAACAAAGTTTCGCCACAATGGAATGTGACTTCGATGTGACCTCTTTCGTCCAGGGCGACCAAACACCCAAGAGTAACAAGGTCCGCAAGGGATTAGCGGGTGGAATCAAATATCTCTTGGTGGAAGTGTAGACCGAGACCCTCCCCTCCAAACCCTAGAAGATCAACATGTTTTGATGGTTAGGGAGAGAGATCGGGCGAAAATGAGCTTTGGGGAAATAGTGGAGCTTGGGGCGATAAGAGGTGGGTCTTCTAGACCCCCTTTATATAGGAGGGGCAAATCCAACCGTTTTCTGCCCTTAGCCCGCACACAAGCGGTACTACCACACTGATGCATGTGAGTACACAAAGTACAGGAGCAGTAGTGCCGCCGGAGCGGTACTACCGTCCCCTTCAGCGGTACTACTGATGTGAGTCGCGGGACCACGGAAAGTAACGGTAGTGGGGTGGTATAGGAGCGGAACTACCGCACGAAGAGGTACTACAACGAAGGCAACTTGGGCAATGGAACCGAGCACATGGGATTTCTTTAAGCGGTACTAGCAGCGGCACTAGAACACGGAAATTACCGCACAAGCGGTACTAGCGCTCTACTATCGCTCTACTGTCGTGAATTATAAATAGGCAACAGAATGTTGCACACAGAGAAATTTCCAAGTGGTAGAGACTGTGGTAGTGCACAACAGTATTACCGGCTAAGCGGTACTACCGTGATGCCCAACTGTACTTTCGCTTGGGTGCTATCAAATTGCCCAGAGAAATTAGAGAGACCTTCATGTTGTGGAAAGGGGTATATGGGTGCATATGTGGTTGTGTACGTGTTGATTCCACCCATACCTTTACAAAGCGGACCCCTCTTAATAGTATAGCTTTCCTATGACTCAGTATCACCAAAAAAGAACCACCGGAAAAACCGTCTTCACTCTCTATCACCGAGGGGAATAGACCATCTTGTGCAAATGTAGCAATCTCTAAAAATCTCAATGCACACGGTTAGTCCACAAATAGGATTGTCATCAATCACCAAAACTATCAGAGAGAGAAATGCTCTTTCTCCAAGCCTTCCAACCCGTTGTCACCATAGGGGCGCGGATGGTGCTGAAGAATTGTGCCGGGTAAGCGGATTTGGTGGTGTATCTCCCTCTCTCTGTGTGTGATGGTTCTATATTTTACGCATTTTTACAGTTCATTTGTTGAATGTTCTCTCTATATAGTATGTCCCATTGAACCAAATATGTGTCCATTATGCATGATTACCACTTTTTGCACTTATCATTGTGAGCATTGCACGTTTAGTATGGTTTTTTATTAGTTTTCTTTGTTTTCTTCTGTCTACAGGTGTTTCGAAGCAACCTAGGACCAAACACGATGAAAGGACCAATGATGGGTTCAATACAGAGACACCCACGGGCCAGACTTAGCCATTCCGGAGGTCGTAAAAAATGGGTTTGTTCAAAGTGCTCCAAATCAAGATCTAAGACACGGAATGGATCCCCGTCGTTCATACGAATCCAACGATCCCAAGAACATAAAATTCTGAGTTCGTATGAAGAAATGTTTGTCGTTTTATCGGAGTAGGACAGAATGAAAGACGGCGTTTCATACGACCTTGGTTGGTTGCATGGCCGGTTGTGTGACCTCCAGAAAGCTCTAAAAGTTGCTTCTTCAGATGGGATTCTTCAATGATTTCGTCCCCAATTGTTCCCACAGGATCCTTGGCTCATAAGAAAGGGTTTGGGAAAGAATAAGGCTCATCTAGAGCCCTTGGATGGCCACATCAACGGAGGAGATACCAGGAGGCCTTCATATAAGCACCATCAACCCTAGGCGCCTCTCATCTCTCATTCATCCATCCATGCAACCGTCATCCATCTACATTGCTGCTCCAAGACCACCTCCATAGAGAAGATAAAGGCCAAGCCAAGAGGAAGAAGAAAGGGCGCCTCCACCGCACGCACCGGCCTTCGGGCCGGTGCGGTCTTCACCGCCGGCGCCGCCGTCATCACTACCACTAGCGCTGTCATGCCCCTCTCCTCCACCGGCTTCACGTCGGCTTGTAACTTACCCTCTCCCTCTATGATGTTTGAGTAGTTGTGTTAGTTCTTGAGGAATTGGATGAACCCTTGCATGATTAGTACTTTGTTGAATAAGCGATCCAATCATTCTCTTTATATGTATTGCGTTGATTGTCTCATGGTGGTGTGAAGAGTGCCCGTGCAGCATTAGCCCCTTGTGGACTTGAGGCAAGTCATGTTGGTGAGCAGGCTGGTTGCGGAGGTAGGTAGTGACAACCCTATTCTCCCTTCGTCCCTGTTCATTGCAATAGGGATTAGTGGACATCCCCTGAACTTAAGGTCATGACCACGAGGAGTTCACTCCCCTTAATCATCGTTGTGATAACCAGAGTGGGGAAGCACGGTGGTGGCACGAGTGTACGCGGTAACCGGAGTGGGGATGCGTACATTATTGGCTCTCGCGTACAAGTGGATTAGTGATACAAAGGGAGAGCCATGGCTTTATTCCCTCGAGAACATTTACTACTCAAGCACCGTTTTTCTTAGTTTAGTCTCTTTACTTCTCTGTCTTTTATTTCCTGTTTGTAGTTTAGTAAACACTATCCTCTTTATTTATCTTCCTAGCAACTTACTGTAGTAGCCTATTTCCAAACTACGATTTGGGTGTGTACGGTACTGCGTGAAGTGACGACGTAGTTACAGGGTTTGTGGTGCCTTCCTATCAGCTCTCTGTGGGTTCGACGCTTACTTATCACGAAAGTGCTATAACATCCATGTGCACTTGCAGGTCATCAGTGTGTTTTCACACAATGTCATCTTCGGCATGGGCCTTGAGGGTGAAGCCACCGATGGTAGTCTATAGTGTATTGAATGATGCTCAAGGGTGAATTTGGTTGTGATCTTGATTTTTCCAACCCTAGCGTCATCCTTTATAGCTTCACGAAGTTTCCAACTCTTCTGGGAGGATGCCTCGTAGATAAGTGGGGTGATGTCTCTAGGTTTGTGATCTTGCACCCAAGGGGAGTCCCAAAAGGGGGTGCGTGCGTTGTTGCCCTCGGTGATAATTGACGAAGCATAGAAGAGGTTTTTGTGCATCTCGTCGCAAGGGTTACCGGATCTAACCCACAACTTCGTGGGCTACTTCCACTTGAACCATAGCCAACGCAAGCGTAGAGCCCTCACAAACTTTTCTGTATTTGGCAACCCAAGACCCCCATACTCAACTGGTCGGCAAACAACGTACCAATTCACTTTGCACTTGGCACTGGTGGTCTTGTCAGTTCCCTCCCAGAGAAAGGCCTCTCACGTTTGTTGACGTTGTATATGATGCTTAGGGGGCGATGAGCGGGGTGATGAAGTAGATGACCTGCGAGGAAAGCACAGACTTGACCATGGCGACACACCCAAATGTCATGATATTCCGCCCATCACAAGGAACAAGCTTGGTAGCCACCTTGTCCACAAGGAACTGGAAGTCCGGAACCTTGAATTGCCAAACTGACAATGGAAGCCCCAATTCGTCGGAAAGGATGCACGAGCAGCCGGCAGGCTACAAAGAATGACATCAAGCTGGATATGGCCACACCGGATCGGCACCACCGAGCTCTTCTAGAAGTTTTTGCAAAGGCCTGTAACGTCGCCAAACGTATTCAACAAGCCGAAAAGAGTATCGATGCCTTTCTTGACGGGGGCGACGAACATGGCCGCATCATCCGCGTATAGAGAAGTTATCATGATGGGTCCACAGCCACGGATCTTGTGAAGCAACCACCTTCTAGTTGCGAACTCGAGGATTTTTTGCAAGGGTTCGACGGTAATGACAAAAAGGAGGGGGTAGAGGATCCCCTTGTCAGAGACCGCGGCCATGGGCAATGGGGTTGCCGGGAATGCCTTTGAGTAGGACCGTTGAGGAGGTGATGCACAATAAAGCGGTAATCCAATTTCGAAAAATGCTCGGAAAGCCCATGGTTGGAGGATGCAAATGATGTATTCTCACTTGACGGAGTCGAACGCCTTTCCGATATCAAACTTAAGGATGAGGGATAGGATTTTGCTTTTGTGAAGACGCCGTGCGAGATTGCTCTGATTAGTTTTCCGCTTAGTTGCGTATAAGGTGAGCTTTGCTGTTCAAATAAGTACTTATTGTGAGATACGGGCCCGATACAAGAGGTGGTCTCAATCTCAACGATAAAGAGGCCCAGATAGCGAGAGCACGTGTGCACGAGAGAGTTTTTTGAATATTCGTACTTCATTAGTAAACTATAGGACCATGACCATGCATGTATCCAGCGGCGGAGGACCCAGTAGGACGAGGCAGGGCGCCCGCCCTACCTTGATTTGGCCGGTGCAGGCAGGGCGCAAGGCGGCGCAGCCGCGCAGCGGCGTTGCCGGTGGCCGAGTGCAGGCAGCCCGCCCTACCTCAATTTTTGTGCGTCCTCCGCCATTGCATGTATCACACACACACACAACACGCGCGCGCACACACACGCGCACGCACGCACACAGCCTGCAGTATATACGTAACGCAAGGAAGCTAGTCGGTCAGACAGCTGGTCGCGGTCAGTGGCTGGCTAGGTCTCGAAGCTGCAGAGGCGGTCGTCCGCGAGCCTGCCCTTGTGGGTGCTGCTCTTGTACTCCTTCCAGGTGAACTCCCTGTACCGGCTCCGGCCGCCGTCCCCTAGCAGCTGGCGCAGCGGCGCCAGGCTCTCGCCCATCGGCGGGCCGCCGAAGAAGATCATGGACACCCTCGGCCTCTCGCTGCTCACCACCACCCTGTGCTTCACGCTCCTGAACCTCCCGTTCGTCAACACCTGCACGTCCACAACAACCACACCACACGAGGACCAAATTAATTACGATGCGTCGCACCTGAAACTAGTCCAAGTAAGTAGGCGAACAGCGAGCGTACGCCATGCATGCATTATTAGCATGCATCGTGCCAGCGTTTTCACGTGCAGGGCTCAAGGGGGCGGGCCCTGTACACGATTGCGTGCTGGCTGTATGCATGCACATACAGTACTACAGTGCCATACATGTAGCCTCGTGCTGCACTGCTGCTGCTCTTGTTTGATGTCGACACTCGAGAGAAGGCTCGAGAGCGGGCACTGATCATTGACTCGATCTGATTTGCTCGCCTCGCCTGGGGATCCGATCGACTTGACATCCCCACAGTAAAAGTGACGCGCAACAGTGGCAGCATGCACCCTACGTCCGCAAGAAAAAACAATACTACCGTATATGGCAGAGCAGCGCGACGTATACGTACGTACGTACGTACCTGCAGGGCGTCGGCGACATTGATGAAGAAGGAGTCGGGGTCGGGCGGCACGGAGGTCCAGGAGCCGTCGCGCGCGCAGATCTCCAGCCCGGACGTGCCGTTGGAGCGGAGCACGGAGATGATCTGCGGGTCCGTGTGCTCGCCGAACCCCGTCAGGAGGCGGCCCTGCAGCTCCGGCCGCGGCGGGTAGTGGTTCACCCGGAGCATGTTGTCGCTCTCCGCGTCCGACACCAGCCGCGACAGCGCGTCCGCCGGCCCGATCCCCAGCCCCTCCGCCATCAGCTCCAGCACGCCGCACGTCATCCGCCGCACCGCCGCCGCGTACTCCTCCAGAAGATCCCTGACAAAAATGGGCCACCAAAATATCACTCCATGCATTTTTCGGCGATTAATGATGTCAAAAGAGATGCGGATAGAGATGGGGCGCGGCAGCGGCAGCGGCAGTGTGGAGTGTAAACGGCAGCACGTCACCGGAGCGGCAGAAAGGCAGCGTACGTACGTAGTTGGACGGGCGGCGCGTCGACACGGGTGCACGGCGACACCGACACGTACGAACGGAGCGGCACGGCAAGTAGGGAGAGTGATCGAAAGGAACGGGCCGATCGTTACGTCGCCGCCGCACGTGAGTCAAACGCCAAAGATTTCGCCGCCTCCGTACGTCGGCCGCGATAAATAGTGAATCTCCACGCGGCCACGAAAGGCCGATCTTATCCACGGAAATTCTCCTTCTTCTATTTTCAAATTTTCCTTTCAGGAATTTTCAGCAACTCTAAAACTATTTCCACGAAAAAAATCCCATGGCCTTCGTGTTAAGGTCATTGACGTTTCTCTAGAGACATGGCTAAATTGACTGGTGTTGCTAGCTAAGATTCGCTTTTGCTGCACTTTAGGAGTTCAGGTAATGCCCTCCAACAACTGACAGTGATTGGACTGTTCGAGCTAGCACTCTGAGCTGAGCAGACCATGAGAGGGCGGGAAAAAAAACGTGGCATGGCATGTGTGCATGTGCATGCGTTTGTCAGAGGAGGAAGGGGGCGCCGGTGCAAACGCGGAGGGCGAATGTAAATGTCCAGCGTGCATGGGCGGCGAACGAACTCACCGTAAGGGGCAGGGTGGCTCGGACAGCGACGCGACGGCGTCGGCCGCGCACGGCAATGTCCAGGACGCGAAGGAGGCGGCGGGCAGCGCGCCGGCGGGGGTGACGCCCAGCATGAGGTACTCGATCCACCCGAGGTCGCCGGAGACGCCGATCCGCTTGCTGCTGTACCCGAGCGGCCGTCCCGCGGCGGCCTCCTTCTCGCCCTGCGGCAGCGCGAAGAACTCCGCCGCGGCCGCCTCCACGGCGCGCACGAGCTCCAGCGGCACCCCGTGGCCGTTCACCTTGAAGAAGCCCTGCTCCTCGCACGCCGACACCAGCGCGCGCGCCGCGGCCGCGCGTCCGGGCCCCGCCGCGGGGGACAGGTCGATCGCCCGGACGTGGGCCAGCGGCGGCTGCGCCGCCGGCAGGGCTATCTGCTCCAGCTCGCCCTTGGCAAGGACCACCATGGTCGGTCTCTTCTTCCTTGGTCTCGAGGGAGGAAACAGAGGCAGGGCAAGAAGGTTTGATCGAGTAATCGCGAGAGCCTTTCGAGTTGAGCGATACGAGCGGTGCTCCTTGTCCTCTATATATAGGCGCACCGCACACCAAGTACAGCCTGAATATTCCGCGCGCTGTACCGTGCTGTGCACCGGTGACGCTGTATTCGACTGACCTGGGCCGTTGGATCGACCACCGATGGCACGGATCGGTGCTTGGCACTGCAGGTGTCATAGATCGGTGGTATCCGTGCCGGTTTAATCCCCACCGTTTTGAGTGTACCTCTGTACGTGTACGTAGGAGCAATGTGTGTATTAAGATCATTTTGTTTTACGGTTCAGAATGCCTTGCTGGTGACACAAAAAAAACTTGATCCAGAAAACTTAGCTCCGTCAGAGCCTTCAGAACGATGGCCGAAAGATCGGGGTCATTTTCAACCTTGGTCATCTTTTGGCAATCGAAGGCCTTTTGCCAATATTGCTTACAAGTTATCTCCGTGTGGACGACGTATACGAGTCCTTTTGCCAATATTGGGAAAATGCTCTTGTATAGCCAGGCAAGATACTTATGGGTCAATAATTTCGTGAATTGCCGTGGCGTGGTGGTGCAATGCATGTATCACTTGCTTAGAGGACCACAAGGTTAATACGTCCGGATTTTTCCTTCTTTTCAAAAATAGAAACGGATTGTGTGAATGGGGGGCTCGGCTGAGCTGTCCATGCCAAAAATCCTGGCCAGGTGCAAGAGATAGATGCAGATAATGTGTGCTATATGGCTATATTTATCACTTGCAAACCTAAGAATAATCTCACGTTCTAGATGGGCCTTGACGTATTTGATAGCTACTCCCTCTGTAAACTAATATATGATATTTTATAGATTACCAAAGAAGTATTTCGTCCATAAAGAAATATAAAATCATTTAGATGACTGCTTAGAGGATGATCATGCCAATTGCGCTTGCTTTCTATGCCAACCAACCTTTTACTGCAAATGGCAAGGTGGCCACCAATAATTCCAATAGTTCCTGCACAAAGTTTAATATATCTCCTACTTAGTTGAATTGGTCGTTGCCGTTTGTTAATCGCTACTGAAGATTGGGATCTGTACAAGTTAATCCCAATAATTCTTTTTAATCATACCAAATAACCGTTTGTGTGTTGCAACGGAGACATAATATTTTAGTAGGTTAGTTCATGATTTACTCATATTAAATTTTTTATGTGAAAAAGATCAGATCTACTGTAAACATTCACATGTAGTACAAAGCATATCAAACATAATAAAAATTACATTGAGATTCTAAGACCACCGACGACCACTACTGTCGTCAGAATGAGCCGTCGACGCGTTGATGCGACTACTCCCCTACCGGAGCCGGCTTGACCTTGTCGATGACAGGCGGAAAGTCTTCTGGCATGTGCCCCTAAGGACCAACGCCCTAGCACTAGTAGAAAACAGACCTTTTGTCCAAAGCATTAGTCCCGGTCTGGTTTTGAACCGGCACTAATGTGACCATTAGTCCCGGTTCGGGACGGGCATCTTTAGTCCCGGTTCGTTCCGGACCTTTAGTCCCGGTTCGTAACACGAACCGGGACTAAAGGGGTGGTGGCAGGCTGGTGTCAGCCTGGGGCCCCACGATCACCTTTAGTCCCGGTTCATGTCACGAACCGGGACTATAGGCTCACCTTTAGTCTCGGTTTGTGTCACGAACCGGGACTAAAGATCCCCTATTTGAACCCTCCGGCCAGCCCGAGCACACTCCTCCCTGTTTTTCCCCTTCTTCCTCTCCTTTGTTCTTCCCCTTGCTCGAGCTCACCTCCATTTTTGCCAAAATTTGTCAAGATTTGGAGGCACCCCATCCATCCAAGTGTTCACAAAGGTTAGCAACTTTGTCCTTTCATCTCTCATTGCTAGATTAGCTCTTGCAATGCTCTATAAGTATAGTGATTTGTGGGTTTTAGTTTGGGAGTATTTATATGTGGTAGTTTATTTGATTTATATGCAATTTGAGCTCAAATTAACTTCTTACTTTGCATGTGTAGGTGTGGTTTACTTAGTGCCTTCCCGTCCCCGTCCTAACCACCGTCGATCGCCCGCACCGTCCCGTCGCCGGCACCACCTTGGTGAGCCTCTTGTTCTTATCCTTTTTATAAAAAAAAATCATGTTTGTAAGATTTAGATAGTTACTTGTATAGTTTTCTTACCTATATGGTTGTTTGTTATACATAGTGGCATGGTTTTGATATCCGTCCCCGTCGGCCCTCGTCCGGTTTATGATTCGGATGTGGTATATACTCTCTTTTATAACTATTTGTTGCATTTCGTGTTTATGACAATTATGCCCATCAAGTTGACATAGATATTTTTATCTAGGAGGTATGTGAACCGGAAATTGCAACCGACATAGATATTCTTGTCAAGAAGTTAAATTTAGTTGAAAAAGAAAACGAGTATTTGAAAGAAAAATTGAAAAGAGTTGAAGAAGAGAAGATGAAACTGGAGTTGTATGTTGCCGATGTCGTCGATGATCACAAGATCAAGATGGATGCAATGCGCTTGAAGATTAGAAAATTTAAAAAATATGCCATTGATAGTGAGGCTTGGTATCACTATGTTGTTGGATCAATTGTTACCTTAGTTGCGATCGTGATCGCATTTGTTGTTGCATTTAAATGCTTTAGCTAGAGAGTTTGTATGTTGTTTTATGAGAACAAGTGTGTATGAACTTTATGTATGAACTTGTATTAATTTGGTCTTTTCGGTGTTGTGTAATGAAGAGCCGGCAATGGATGTACGATGACCGATGCTCTCCCCAGTTCATTAATGGCGTGCATACTTTTCTGGTTGCGGCTGAGGCAAACAAGCGGGTGGATGGTTTTATGTATTGTCCATGTGCTGGCTGTAAGAATGATCGAAATTACTCTAACTCAAGAACCATTCACGTCCACCTGTTTGAGTCCGGTTTCATGTCCGGCTATAACTGTTGGACCAAGCACGGAGAAAGAGGGGTCCTAATGGAAGAGAATGAAGAAGAAGAGGATGACGACAGCTATCCTGGCCATGGATTCCATGAATACGATGGTACAACAATGGGGGAAGAAGCTGAGCCGGCAATGCAGGAAGGAGCTGAAGAAGAGGCATCAGATGAGCCTGCTGATGATCTTGGTCGGGCCATTGCCGATGCAAAGAGAAACTGCGCAAGTGAAAAGGAGAAGCTGAAGTTGCAGCGCATGTTAGAGGATCACAAGAAATTGTTGTACCCAAATTGCAAAGATGACAAGAAAAAGCTGGGTACCACACTGGAATTGCTGCAATGGAAGGCAGAGAATGGTGTATCTGACAAGGCATTTGAAAAGTTGCTGATAATGTTAAAGAAGA
This sequence comes from Elymus sibiricus, assembly GCA_039707655.1. Taxonomy (NCBI): domain Eukaryota; kingdom Viridiplantae; phylum Streptophyta; class Magnoliopsida; order Poales; family Poaceae; genus Elymus; species Elymus sibiricus. The sequence continues at coordinate 131,848,760 of CM077667.1, forward strand.
AGCTACCAAAGGACAACGAATTGCCCGACAGTACGTACGAAGCAAAGAAGGTTGTCTGCCCTCTAGGATTAGAGGTGCAGAAGATACATGCATGCCCTAATGACTGCATCCTCTACCGCGGTGAGTACGAGGATTTGAATGCATGCCCGGTATGATGTGCATTGCGCTATAAGATCGGCCACGATGACCCTGGTGATGTTGAGGGCGAGCGCCCCAGGAAGAAGATTCCTGCCAAGGTGATGTGGTATGCTCCTATAATACCACGGTTGAAACGTTTGTTCCAAAACAAAGAGCATGCCAAGTTGATGCGATGGCACAACGAAGACCGTAAGAAAGACGGGAAGTTGAGAGTACCCGCTGACGGATCGCAGTGGAGAAAAATCGAGAGAAAGTGGAAGGACTTTGCAAAGGACGCAAGGAACGTATGGTTTGGTTTAAGTGCAGATGGCATTAATCCTTTTGGGGAGCAGAACAACAATCATAGCACATGGCCTGTGACTCTATGTATCTATAACCTTCCTCCTTGGTTGTGCATGAAGCGAAAGTTCATTATGATGCCAGTGCTCATCCAAGGCCCCAAGCAACCCGGCAACGACATTGATGTGTACCTAAGGCCATTAGTTGAAGAACTTTTACAGCTGTGGAATGGAAAAGGTGTACGTGCGTGGGATGAGAAAGAACAGGAGGAATTTGACTTACATGCGTTGTTGTTTGTAACCATCAATGAATGGCCTGCTCTCAGTAACCTTTCAGGACAGACAAACAAGGGATACCACGCATGCACGCACTGTTTAGATGATACCGACAGTATATATTTGGATAAATGTAAGAAGAATGTGTACCTGGGGCATCGTCGATTTCTTCAGAGCAGGCATCCCGTAAGAAAGAAAGGCAAGCATTTCAAAGGTGAGGCAGATCACCGGAAGAAGCCTCGTCACCGTACTGGTGATGATATACTTGATATGGTCAAGGATTTAAAAGTAATCTTTGGAAAGGGTCCTGGCGGACAATCTGTTCCGAATGACGCTGACGGACGCGCACCCATGTGGAAGAAGAAATCTATATTTTGGGACCTACCCTATTGGAAAGACCTAGAGGTCCGCTCTGCAATCGACGTGATGCACGTGACGAAGAATCTTTGCGTGAACCTGCTAGGCTTCTTGGGCGTGTATGGGAAGACAAAAGATACACCGGAGGCACGGGAGGACCAGCAACGTATGCACGGAGAAGACGGCATGGATCCAAAGCAGTTTTAGGGTCATGCCAGCTACGCTCTTACCAAAGAAGAGAAGGAAATCTTCTTCGAATGCCTGCTCAGTATGAAGGTCCCGTCTGGCTTCTCGTCGAATATAAAGGGAATAATAAATATGGCAAAGAAAAAGTTCCAGAACCTAAAGTCTCATGACTGCCACGTGATTATGACGCAACTGCTTCCGATTGCATTGAGGGGGCTTCTACCGGAAAACGTTCGATTAGCCATTGTGAAGCTATGTGCATTCCTCAATGCAATCTCTCAGAAGGTAATCGATCCAGAAATCCTACCAAGGTTAGAGAATGATTTGGTGCAATGTCTTGTCAGTTTCGAGTTGGTGTTCCCACCATCCTTCTTCAATATCATGACGCACGTCCTAGTTCACCTAGTAGAGGAGATTGCCATTCTGGGTCCTGTATTTCTACACAATATGTTCCCCTTTGAGAGGTTCATGGGAGTCTTAAAGAAATATGTTCATAATCGTGCTAGGCCAGAAGGAAGCATCTCCAAGGGCCATGAAACAGAGGAGGTCATTGAGTTTTGTGTTGACTTTATTCCTGACATTAAGCCGATTGGTGTTCCTGAATCGCGGCATGAGGGCAGACTGGGTGGAAAACGCACGCTAGGAAAGAATTCAGTAATATGCCGGGACGGGCATTCTTTGGCGCAAGCACAATACACAGTTCTACAAAGTTCCACCTTGGTGGCTCCGTATATCGAGCAACACAAGAATATTCTGCGCTCCAAACACCCGGAGCAGTCTGACGACTGGATTACACATGAACAAATGGTGACTTTCGCCGGTTGGTTGCAGACACGTCTCATGCATGACGACACTGTTGCAGATGACCTGTACTTGTTGTCCAAGTTACCATCTTCGACTATATTGACTTTCAAAGGGTACGAGATAAATGGGAATACATTTTACACGATCGCCCAAGATAAAAAGAGCGCCAACCAAAACAGTGGTGTCCGCTTTGATGCAGCAAACACCAATAGGCCAAAGGACACATATTATGGTTACATAGAGGAGATGTGGGAACTTGACTATGGACTTGGTTTGAAGGTCCCTTTGTTTCGGTGCAAATGGGTCAATCTGACAGGAGGCGGGGTAAAGGAAGACCCGCAGTACGGAATGACAACAGTGGATCTCAACAATCTTGGGTACGCAGACGAACCATTCGTCCTAGCCAATGATGTGGCGCAGGTTTTCTATGTGAAGGACATGTCTACCAAGTCGAGAAAAAGAAAAGATAAGGAAGCGAATACATCATACGATGAGCCAAAGCGCCACATAGTTCTTTCACGGAAAAGAAACATCGTGGGAGTGGAGGACAAGACAGACATGTCAGAAGATTATGAAAAGTTTCATGAAATTGCTCCCTTCAGAGTGAATGTTGACCCGAGCATCAAGTTAAACGATGAAGAGTGTCCATGGTTACGACGCAAAGGGACACACGCGAAGAAAAAGTTTTATACCCAAAGATCCCACTCTGGGATGTGACCGGCTTCTCTAGTTAGTTTCCGGACTTATATATCTCGAAAGTCCCACTTCGTACAAACCGGAGGGAATCTTTGTAATAGTAGTGTACTTATGTGTTTTGGCATTTGAAACGCGTCGAAATATTATGTCCAAAGCCACGTCATCAATTTTCAACCCTTTCTGACTTCATTTGCTATTTTTCATGCATTTACTGATTTTTTTTTTAGCTAAATGACCCTGAAATTGAAAAGCACTAGAAATGAACTCTGAAAAGTTTGAAAGTTGGCATGGTATCATCATTTCACCCACATAGCATGTGAAGTTGAGAGGGTTACGGCAAAAACTGGATGCACTTCGTGTACAAAATGGACAATCTCTTTCGAAGTATCAGGGTTTCAGACGAAAACTCGTCTGTTACTAAGGCATTTCATTTTTTTAAACTTATTTCAACTCCAGACTTTTTGTGTGTTCAGTATGCACCATTCGAAGCCACGCCATCAATTTTCAACCCTTTCTGACTTCATTTGCTATTTTTCATGCATTTACTGATTTTTTTAGCTAAATGACCCTGAAATTGAAAAGCACTACAAATGAACTCTGAAAAGGTTGAAAGTTGGCATGGTATCATCATTTCACCCACATAGCATGTGAAGTTGAGAGGGTTACGGCAAAAACTGGATGCACTTCGTGTACAAAATGGACAATCTCTTTCGAAGTATCAGGGTTTCAGACGAAAACTCGTCTGTTACTAAGGCATTTCATTTTTTTAAACTTATTTCAACTCCAGACTTTTTGTGTGTTCAGTATGCACCATTCGAAGCCACGCCATCAATTTTCAACCCTTTCTGACTTCATTTGCTATTTTTCATGCATTTACTGGGTTTTTTTGAGCTAAATGACCCTGAAATTGAAAAGCACTACAAATGAACTCTGAAAAGGTTGAAAGTTGGCATGGTATCATCATTTCACCCACATAGCATGTGAAGTTGAGAGGGTTACGGCAAAAACTGGATGCACTTCGTGTACAAAATGGACAACCTCTTTCGAAGTATCACTGTTTCAGACGAAAACTCGTCTGTTACTAAGGCATTTCATTTTTTAAACTTATTTCAACTCCAGACTTTTTGTGTGTTCAGTATGCACCATTCGAAGCCACGCCATCAATTTTCAACCCTTTCTGACTTCATTTGCTATTTTTCATGCATTTACTGATTTTTTTAGCTAAATGACCCTGAAATTGAAAAGCACTACAAATGAACTCTGAAAAGGTTGAAAGTTGGCATGGTATCATCATTTCACCCACATAGCATGTGAAGTTGAGAGGATTACGGCAAAAACTGGATGCACTTCGTGTACAAAATGGACAATCTCTTTCGAAGTATCAGGGTTTCAGACGAAAACTCGTCTGTTACTAAGGCATTTCATTTTTTTAAACTTATTTCAACTCCAGACTTTTTGTGTGTTCAGTATGCACCATTCGAAGCCACGCCATCAATTTTCAACCCTTTCTGGCTTCATTTGCTATTTTTCATGCATTTACTGATTTTTTTTGAGCTAAATGACCCTGAAATTGAAAAGCACTACAAATGAACTCTGAAAAGGTTGAAAGTTGGCATGGTATCATCATTTCACCCACATAGCATGTGAAGTTGAGAGGGTTACGGCAAAAACTGGATGCACTTCGTGTACAAAATGGACAATCTCTTTCGAAGTATCAGGGTTTCAGACGAAAACTCGTCTGTTACTAAGGCATTTCATTTTTTTAAACTTATTTCAACTCCAGACTTTTTGTGTGTTCAGTATGCACCATTCGAAGCCACGCCATCAATTTTCAACCCTTTCTGACTTCATTTGCTATTTTTCATGCATTTACTGATTTTTTTTAGCTAAATGACCCTGAAATTGAAAAGCACTACAAATGAACTCTGAAAAGGTTGAAAGTTGGCATGGTATCATCATTTCACCCACATAGCATGTGAAGTTGAGAGGATTACGGCAAAAACTGGATGCACTTCGTGTACAAAATGGACAATCTCTTTCGAAGTATCAGGGTTTCAGACGAAAACTCGTCTGTTACTAAGGCATTTCATTTTTTTAAACTTATTTCAACTCCAGACTTTTTGTGTGTTCAGTATGCACCATTCGAAGCCACGCCATCAATTTTCAACCCTTTCTGGCTTCATTTGCTATTTTTCATGCATTTACTGATTTTTTTTGAGCTAAATGACCCTGAAATTGAAAAGCACTACAAATGAACTCTGAAAAGGTTGAAAGTTCGCATGGTATAATCATTTCACCCACATAGCATGTGAAGTTGAGAGGGTTACGGCAAAAACTGGATGCACTTCGTGTACAAAATGGACAACCTCTTTCGAAGTATCAGTGTTTCAGACGAAAACTCGTCTGTTACTAAGGCATTTCATTTTTTTAAACTTATTTCAACTCCAGACTTTTTGTGTGTTCAGTATGCACCATTCGAAGCCACGCCATCAATTTTCAACCCTTTCTGACTTCATTTGCTATTTTTCATGCATTTACTGATTTTTTTAGCTAAATGACCCTGAAATTGAAAAGCACTACAAATGAACTCTGAAAAGGTTGAAAGTTGGCATGGTATCATCATTTCACCCACATAGCATGTGAAGTTGAGAGGGTTACGGCAAAAACTGGATGCACTTCGTGTACAAAATGGACAACCTCTTTCGAAGTATCAGGGTTTCAGACGAAAACTCGTCTGTTACTAAGGCATTTCATTTTTTTAAACTTATTTAAACTCCAGACTTTTTGTGTGTTCAGTATGCACCATTCGAAGCCACGCCATCAATTTTCAACCCTTTCTGGCTTCATTTGCTATTTTTCATGCATTTACTGATTTTTTTTTGAGCTAAATGACCCTGAAATTGAAAAGCACTACAAATGAACTCTGAAAAGGTTGAAAGTTGGCATGGTATCATCATTTCACCCACATAGCATGTGAAGTTGACAGGGTTACGGCAAAAACTGGATGCACTTCGTGTACAAAATGGACAATCTCTTTCGAAGTATCAGGGTTTCAGACGAAAACTCGTCTGTTACTAAGGCATTTCGTTTTTTTAAACTTATTTCAACTCCAGAATTTTTGTGTGTTCAGTATGCACCATTCGAAGCCACGCCATCAATTTTCAACCCTTTCTGACTTCATTTGCTATTTTTCATGCATTTACTGATTTTTTTTTAGCTAAATGACCCTGAAATTGAAAAGCACTACAAATGAACTCTGAAATGGTTGAAAGTTGGCATGGTATCATCATTTCACCCACATAGCATGTGAAGTTGAGAGGGTTACGGCAAAAACTGGATGCACTTCGTGTACAAAATGGACAATCTCTTTCGAAGTATCAGGGTTTCAGACGAAAACTCGTCTGTTACTAAGGCATTTCGTTTTTTTAAACTTATTTCAACTCCAGAATTTTTGTGTGTTCAGTATGCACCATTCGAAGCCACGCCATCAATTTTCAACCCTTTCTGGCTTCATTTGCTATTTTTCATGCATTTACTGATTTTTTTTGAGCTAAATGACCCTGAAATTGAAAAGCACTACAAATGAACTCTGAAAAGGTTGAAAGTTGGCATGGTATCATCATTTCACCCACATAGCATGTGAAGTTGAGAGGGTTACGGCAAAAACTGGATGCACTTCGTGTACAAAATGGACAATCTCTTTCGAAATATCAGGGTTTCAGACGAAAACTCGTCTGTTACTAAGGCATTTCGTTTTTTTAAACTTATTTCAACTCCAGAATTTTTGTGTGTTCAGTATGCACCATTCGAAGCCACGCCATCAATTTTCAACCCTTTCTGACTTCATTTGCTATTTTTCATGCATTTACTGATTTTTTTTGAGCTAAATGACCCTGAAATTGAAAAGCACTACAAATGAACTCTGAAAAGGTTGAAAGTTGGCATGGTATCATCATTTCACCCACATAGCATGTGAAGTTGAGAGGGTTACGGCAAAAACTGGATGCACTTCGTGTACAAAATGGACAATCTCTTTCGAAGTATCAGGGTTTCAGACGAAAACTTGTCTGTTACTAAGGCATTTCATTTTTTTAAACTTATTTCAACTCCAGAATTTTTGTGTGTTCAGTATGCACCATTCGAAGCCACGCCATCAATTTTCAACCCTTTCTGACTTCATTTGCTATTTTTCATGCATTTACTGGGTTTTTTTGAGCTAAATGACCCTGAAATTGAAAAGCACTACAAATGAACTCTGAAAAGGTTGAAAGTTGGCATGGTATCATCATTTCACCCACATAGCATGTGAAGTTGAGAGGGTTACGGCAAAAACTGGATGCACTTCGTGTACAAAATGGACAACCTCTTTCGAAGTATCAGGGTTTCAGACGAAAACTCGTCTGTTACTAAGGCATTTCATTTTTTTAAACTTATTTAAACTCCAGACTTTTTGTGTGTTCAGTATGCACCATTCGAAGCCACGCCATCAATTTTCAACCCTTTCTGGCTTCATTTGCTATTTTTCATGCATTTACTGATTTTTTTTTGAGCTAAATGACCCTGAAATTGAAAAGCACTACAAATGAACTCTGAAAAGGTTGAAAGTTGGCATGGTATCATCATTTCACCCACATAGCATGTGAAGTTGACAGGGTTACGGCAAAAACTGGATGCACTTCGTGTACAAAATGGACAATCTCTTTCGAAGTATCAGGGTTTCAGACGAAAACTCGTCTGTTACTAAGGCATTTCGTTTTTTTAAACTTATTTCAACTCCAGAATTTTTGTGTGTTCAGTATGCACCATTCGAAGCCACGCCATCAATTTTCAACCCTTTCTGACTTCATTTGCTATTTTTCATGCATTTACTGATTTTTTTTTAGCTAAATGACCCTGAAATTGAAAAGCACTACAAATGAACTCTGAAAAGGTTGAAAGTTGGCATGGTATCATCATTTCACCCACATAGCATGTGAAGTTGAGAGGGTTACGGCAAAAACTGGATGCACTTCGTGTACAAAATGGACAATCTCTTTCGAAGTATCAGGGTTTCAGACGAAAACTGTTCTGTTACTAAGGCATTTCATTTTTTTAAACTTATTTAAACTCCAGACTTTTTGTGTGTTCAGTATGCACCATTCGAAGCCACGCCATCAATTTTCAACCCTTTCTGGCTTCATTTGCTATTTTTCATGCATTTACTGATTTTTTTTGAGCTAAATGACCCTGAAATTGAAAAGCACTACAAATGAACTCTGAAAAGGTTGAAAGTTGGCATGGTATCATCATTTCACCCACATAGCATGTGAAGTTGAGAGGGTTACGGCAAAAACTGGATGCACTTCGTGTACAAAATGGACAATCTCTTTCGAAGTATCAGGGTTTCAGACGAAAACTCGTCTGTTACTAAGGCATTTCGTTTTTTTAAACTTATTTCAACTCCAGAATTTTTGTGTGTTCAGTATGCACCATTCGAAGCCACGCCATCAATTTTCAACCCTTTCTGACTTTATTTGCTATTTTTCATGCATTTACTGATTTTTTTTTAGCTAAATGACCCTGAAATTGAAAAGCACTACAAATGAACTCTGAAAAGGTTGAAAGTTGGCATGGTATCATCATTTCACCCACATAGCATGTGAAGTTGAGAGGGTTACAGCAAAAACTGGATGCACTTCGTGTACAAAATGGACAATCTCTTTCGAAATATCAGGGTTTCAGACGAAAACTCGTCTGTTACTAAGGCATTTCGTTTTTTTAAACTTATTTCAACTCCAGAATTTTTGTGTGTTCAGTATGCACCATTCGAAGCCACGCCATCAATTTTCAACCCTTTCTTACTTCATTTGCTATTTTTCATGCATTTACTGATTTTTTTTGAGCTAAATGACCCTGAAATTGAAAAGCACTACAAATGAACTCTGAAAAGGTTGAAAGTTGGCATGGTATCATCATTTCACCCACATAGCATGTGAAGTTGAGAGGGTTACGGCAAAAACTGGATGCACTTCGTGTACAAAATGGACAATCTCTTTCGAAGTATCAGGGTTTCAGACGAAAACTCGTCTGTTACTAAGGCATTTCATTTTTTTAAACTTATTTCAACTAAAGACTTTTTGTGTGTTCAGTATGCACCATTCGAAGCCACGTCATCAATTTTCAACCCTTTCTGACTTCATTTGCTATTTTTCATGCATTTACTGATTTTTTTTTTGAGCTAAATGACCCTGAAATTGAAAAGCACTACAAATGAACTCTGAAAAGGTTGAAAGTTGGCATGGTATCATCATTTCACCCACATAGCATGTGCTAAAAAGTTGAGAGGGTTACGGCAAAAACTGGATGCACTTCGTGTACAAAATGGACAATCTCTTTCGAAGTATGACGGTTTCAGACGAAAACTCGTCTGTTACTAAGGCATTTCATTTTTTTTAAATTATTTCAATCCAGACTTTTTGTGTGTTCAGTATGTACCATTCGAAGCCACGCCATCAATTTTCAACCCTTTCTGACTTCATTTGCTATTTTTCATGCATTTACTGATTTTTTTAGCTAAATGACCCTGAAATTGAAAAGCACTACAAATGAACTCTGAAAAGGTTGAAAGTTGGCATGGTATCATCATTTCACCCACATAGCATGTGCTAAAAAGTTGAGAGGGTTATGGCAAAAACTTGATGCACTTCGTGTACAAAATGGACAATCTCTTTCGAAGTATCAGGGTTTCAGACGAAAACTCGTCTGTTACTAAGGCATTTCATTTTTTAAATAAGCTAAGAATTACCAAATTGAATATAATGATAAAACACGCTAATATTAAATAGCAGAAAAAAGAATCACTGAAAAATCTACTTTTAAAATAAAGTTATTCACAAACTAGTGATTCACACAAATTTCAAATAATTCAAATTTAAACTATTCAAATTTGAAAACTGCTGGCACTAACAGAAAGTTTATAATTTTTTTTACCTAAAGCAAAAAGATTCACAAAGAAACTCTAAATAAAGCAAAAAAGAACTCAGAAACAAAAGAAAATAAATAAAGCAGAAAAAAAAACAGAAAAATAAATAAATTAAAAAAAAAAGCTCGCCTATTGGGCCGCCACGGCCTGCATACGACTAGAAACCCAACCTCTAGTTGGGACAGGATGCAGGCCCGTACGGCCCAGTAGGCCCCACTGGGCGGTAGAAGTGTGGTAGGCCCAGTAGGCCTGCATTAGAGAGGAGCTCGACACGGTAGCCGCGGCGGGGCTTATAAACCGGTGCGAGCTCCTCTCAACTAGCGAGGTGGGACTAAACATTTCAATACGGGAAGCCAGGCCTTTAGTCGCGGTTGGTGCCACCAACCGCGACTAAAGGCCCCCCTTTAGTCCCGGTTGGAGCCACCAACCGCGACTAAAGGGGGTCGCTTCCCGCCGGTTCGGCTGGTGAAATTCACCTTTAGTCCCGGTTGGTGGCTCCAACCGGGACTAAAGGCCTCCTTATATATATACAACACTTTGAAAATTTTCAGTTCCTCTGCTTTCTTCGACCTCTTCGACATCGCCGTGTCGTCGCCGTCTCGCCTCCCCGACGCCGGAGCTCGTCGCCGCCCCCGACGCCAGCCGCCCGCGCCTCCTCGCGCAGATCCCCGATGCCGCCCGCGCTCGCTCCTCCCCGAGCCCGGCCTGACGCCGCCCGGGACGCCGCCCGCGCCCGCTCCTCCGGCCCCGAGCTCCTCGCCGTCGCCGCCCCCGACTCGCCTCGCCTCGCCGTCGCCCCGTCGCCCCGCTGTGAGCTCCCCCCCTCTCCCCCCTCTCCCTCACCCCCTGTGCCGCCATGGCGGCCGCCGGCCCCTCCCCAAGCCCCCCCCACACACACACGTATATGCACGAACACACACACACACACACACACACACACACACACACACACACTAGATGATTAGATGTATAGATGATTAGATGATTAGATGCAAGAATTTTGATGTATAGAAAAAAGTTAAGGAATTTTGACATTTGAGGAATTTTGACATAGATGCAAGAATTTTGACATTTTTTTTTCACTAGATGATTAATTAGATGTATAGAAAAAAGTGAAGGAATTTTTACATTTTGATCCAATATGTATAGAAATTAGTATATATATATATGTATGTATGAATACAATGTATAGAAAATTTTTGATGAATTTTGACATTTGATCCAATGTATAGCAATTAGTATTTGCAAAAGTTGCATATTGTAATGTTGTATTTGCAAAAGTTTGTTATGTATTTGCAATTAGTATATGTATGTATACAATAGATTCTCTTAGTCCTTTAAGGGATTTATCAAGAATGCCCCCATTATGGATGTGCACAAGTTGATCCAATTTTTTTCTGATCTCATGCATCTACCCTTCTATATGTCACGTTTTGTCTAGCTAGTGTCAAAGGATTCAAGAAAACCATGGCTTCATCATTAGCCGGAAGTAACAGGCGCATGATGGTACGAAGCTTTTCAAAGTTGTTTTGGAACGGAGTTCTTGATAGAATAATTAGTTTTTTTGGTACGAAGTTCAGCAAAGGCCTTCCAAATAGCGATATTCGGAAGGCTCTTGCTGAACTTCGTACCAAAAAGCTAATTATCCTATCCGGGACTCCGTTCCAAAACAACTTTGGACAGCTTCGTACCATCATGCGCCTGTTACTTCCGGCTAATGATGAAGCCATGGTTTTCTTCCTTTGACACTAGCTAGACAACGTGACATATAGAAGGGTAGATGAGATCAGGAAAAATATGGACCATTTTCTGCACATCCACAATGGCGTCATTTTGTTAAATCCCTTAAAGGTTAGGAGAATCCGTTAGGATTCTCAAGGTTCCTCGTATATAAGAAATCACAATCAAGCATTTAAAAAATGTTAAATTTGCATAGAAATTCTTCTCGGAGTCAACGATGCCCGGCCCGCATCCTCGTCGTCGACTCGTTCGCGACGACGTCCTGCTTCAGAGGGGCAACGTTCGGGACTGGGCTCCGCCGGGCTGGCACTGGGAGGTGCTACCTTCAGGGGCGCGCACCTTGGTGAGGAACCCGGCCCCGGGTCCCGTCGTCGACCCGGAGCTTCTTTGGTGGCGTTCGCGTGGGCCACTTTTGATGCGGAGGCAGCCGGCCCCGCCGGAGGTGGTACGTCGCCGTGTCAGGGAGGAGGACGAGCACGTCCGTCGCTACATGGATGCGTTGGACGTCAGGTTCTCCAATACCTGGCAGGTTCTTCAGGGATCTCACCCGAGCTATGATCTTGTGATGGTTCCTTCTCTTTGGGTGTCCACCGCCCGCGCCTCAGGAACCGCGAGTGAACTAGATTCTTCGATAATATTCGATCTGTATTAGCTAGTGATAATACTCGAGATGTATTCGAGATTATATTCGATAATATTTGAGATGATTTATTCGAGATTATATTCGATGATGCATATTATATGAATTATTCGATATGCATATTATGTACTATGATTCAGTTTTTCCTTATTGATTGCATGCATTCTAATTTGAATACTAAATTGTTTTATCTTTCTTCTCGATTAGTTAAATAAAAGCTATGGACAATACCGGCAGAGAAGGAGAAGAGGCTCTGTTCGACATCATACGCTCCTCCCCGAGCCCAGAGCATGTACCTGAAGATGATGACGGCTCGCAATATCTGAACAATTCCGGTGAGGATTGTATCATATTTGATGAAGACGAACGAATAGATGAAGGCGACGACAACGATGTTGACGAAGAAAATGTTCTTCAAATAACAAAGACCGGCGAGGTATATTTATTATATAAGCCATCCGGTGATCATTACATGTCTTAATTGATTTGTATGTATTAACGAATCGATCTTTCTTCTTTTAGGCCTCCGGATCGAGCAAATCTTCTACAAGCGACAGGGTAGTTCGAGGCCCGGCCAGAAAGTTGGATCCTGGCGTAAAGTTCAACATCGATTCCATCAAAACATCAACAGGCGAACCGCTTGAACCTAGGAAAAATGCGACCAAGTTCAAGAATCAATGCGGAGTTATTGTCAGGGACCAAATCCCGATCTCCGTTCAAGAATGGAAAAAGCCAGCAAAGGGAGATCGAGCAGGAGTTACTTTTGTCGACGAAAGAGCAAAAGATGTGCTTTGGACATCGCTCATGGAACATTTCACCCTACCAGATAATTTGACAGATGCAGATCTGAAGAAAGTCAGAAACTATGCTCTTAAAAAGATGGCGATCGCATTCAACACCTTCAAGAAAAATGCATGGACTAAGTACGTCAAATCAAAAAAGAAGACTCCAGAATTCACGGGAGCACTGGTGAAGGCAAAAGATCACTGGGACGCTTTCGTGAAGTTCAAGGAATCGGAAGAAGCTAAGGAACGGTCGAGAAAAAACAAGATTAATGCTGCGAAAAAGAAGTGGCACCATACTCTGGGGCCAGGTGGCTACCAGGTGGCCCTGCCTAAGTGGGGTCAATCTGAGCAAAAGATGATTAGTGCAGGTGTCACTCCAGTTACATTGACATGGCCCCCCAGGTGCAGGACATGGTTTTATGCGCATGGGGGGAAGTTGGACCCAGAGACAGGGCTGGTTATGGTGAAGGCAAGTCTTAAAGAAGCGACGGACGAAATACTTATTGCAATAGAAGAAGCTCGAACGGGGGTGTTCACGCCAAACAGAGAGAACGACGAGCTTACACGCGCCCTGAAGAATCCTGAACACCCGGAAGAACACGAGGCAAAGGCGTTGTTCCGTGGTTTGAGGGGTTTGCGGATTGGAACGACGACTATAGAAGCCGTGCGAGAAAGAAGATGCAGGAGGAGCAGAAGAAGAAGGAGGAAGCACTCCACCTTGAAGGCCTAGAATCAAAGCACCTGGAGTTGGAACGATTTGTCAGGCGGCAGCAGGAGCAGATCGACTCACTCAGCCAGGAAAGGGCGTCTCAGCGGCAGCATGAGCAGATCGATCCAGCATTGGATAGCACCGTCCCATCTATGCCGAGAAGCAGCGTGGGTTCCGCCCCAGCCGATATCGATAATGCACTGCTAGCTAGCTACCCTGTGGATGATATCAAAGACAGGACTAACTGTTAGCTACACATGAAAGTGAAGAACTTATCCATGACGGTGGCGGACGGCTATGCTTTAGCAAATCCCCCTGAAGCAACCTTCCATTGCAATCCCATTCCAGCTGGCTATGCTCGTGTCGGGGTTGATGAAGTGATGTCAGGATATCACGAGCTACAACTTGACATTCTTGGAGGTGACGAGGAGAGAACACTAGGAGAGGCCATACATCGTATCATTCTATGGAAAAAGGATTGCATCGTCTTTCCAAGGCCACCGACTCCTCCTCCTCCAGGTTCGCCGCCGCGTCAGTCGACTCCTCCTCCTCCAAGTCCGGCACCGCGTCAGCCGACTCCTCCTCCAAGTCCGGCACGGCGTCAGCCAACTCCTCCTCCTCCAAGTCCGCCGGCACCGCGTCAGCAACAGCGGAAGAGAAAGGCCGCAGCTACGACGACTAGCGGTACAACAGGCAAGAATTTCAAATATGGTCCAAGCCTCAAGCCTCTTCCGAAGTTGTCTTACCACCTGACTGAGGAGGAACTCAACACCATAGTGGATGCCCAATTGAAGGCCCATTTTGGACCGAAACAGCCCCCGCCGCCAAAGGAGAAAGTACCTGAGCATGTCTCACAACACTTTATTGATATGGCTCGACCGGCTGACAATCAGAAGGACTCCGACTATGTGCGGTCTATCAAGAAGTCATATTTAGCAGGACAAAAGGAGTCGAGCTCGAGCTCGAGCAAAGAAGTTGGCAAAAAAGCGGGAAAACTGTTCCCCAGCTGGGAGAACAGGCAGTGCAATCGATCCCCCCGCTCATTGTACAAACACCTGTGAGTACCGCCGATCGGCTGGTAATAACCGACGATCATAAAAGGCAGGCTAAAGAGGCCGGTGTCACTGTTGAACGACTCCTAGGCCTTGAGGAAATCCCCGGGATTACAGAGGAGGAAGTAAAATACAAATATGTCTGCGGCAAACCTCTAGTCAAGCCTGACGATGTCAAGCTTATACCAACGAGATTATACAATTTGCATACGTGGTACATGCAAGAAACAGCAAATACCAATCAAGAGTCCCTCATGGTGAAAGTCAAGAGAAAGCATTACTTCCATAAAAAAGATTTGTGGATTCATTATTCAGAGTTGTTTCAGTTATTCAATCAAGACGCACTCGACAAATCTATCGTCAGTTGCTATTGTCTGTAAGTGATTTCTTTCTGTAATTTAAGTCTCTAGCTAGCTAGCTGTGCTCTCGTTCATTACCTGTAATTATCCTCACTATATTATTTTCTGTGGTATTATGCAGAATGAAGATGTATGAAATGAAAAAAGCTGGACGCTATGGCATTGGGTTCATTGACCCAAATACGGTTAATCAAGCGATATGGGAAGATGAATATTCGAGAAAAGACACAGAGAGATTCCTGCTAGAGTTTTTGAAGCAACTAAACACCCAACCAGAAATACTACTTCCTTACAACTTCGGGTGAGTGTTATTATATCTTGTACTACAAATTCTATTTTTTGCTTACTAGATGTTAATAAGTGTAGTTGATGAGTTATGCACATGCCCGCTTAATTATACAAAACGTGTGCGCATGCAGTTACCATTGGATCTTGTTAATCATTGAAGTTGACAAGGGAAAAGTTGAAGTACTGGACTCACTATATAAGAATCCATCCGAATACGCAACCGTGAGGGGGGTGGTCGACAGGTAATTTCAATCATTATCGCACTATGTCGGCCTCTTTACTTCATTTCCTGATATCAACTAGTTAATAACTCCTTTATTCATTTTCTTTGCCGGCGGGCAGGGCTTGGGCCAAGTTCATCAAACTGGTCCCAGGCGACTTCGCACAAAAGCTGAAATGGGTGCGACCCAAGGTAATTAAGTAGTACTAGCTAGCTACGTCCGTGCATCTCTTTGATTCTAGTTTCAATACCATTATCATGCTTGATTAATTATTACCTGATTGAATTTTATTCTCGTAAAGTGCATGACGCAGGAGTAGGGGAATAGTTTATGCGCATACTACGTTTGCGAGAACATTCGCATGATCACGTCTAAAAGGAGCAGAAACGAAAGAAATCTTTGGGTACGTTTGCCAGAACACTATCCATAATTTTTTTATCATGATCTAGCTAATATATATACACACAACTAATATATTCATCTTGATCTCCTTCTTATAGCTGACGGAGATGCGGGGCCAGCTCCTACCAACGGCTCGCGTACGAGCAATTCAAGAGGAAATAGCTAGATTTCTGCTCGACCAGGTCATAGATCCCAAAGGAGAATACCATTACAAGATCAAGCAGTAATGCATGCATATGTAATGATCCGCAAATTGTAGGAGAAATTGTATATACCAAATTGTATATATATATATATATATATATGTATGTGAATGGTCGTCGTACGAGAAATTCGATGATATATATATATGATCGGTTCTACGAGAAATTCTATTTATATATATATGCACAACGTGTACAGTATGTAGTAGCGTAATATATGTTTGAAATGAAAAATAATTAAATGGAAAACACAAAATTAAAAGGAAAAATAAACCATAATTAATTCATAAACCCCTAAAGGATTAAAAGGAAAAATAAACCAAAATTAAAAGAATTAAATACTTTTAGTCCCGGCTGGTGTTACCAACCGGGACTAAAGGTCCCCCAGCCCACGGCGCCGGCAGGTGCCACGTGGTGGGCTTTTAGTGCTGGGCCGTGTTGAACCGGGACTAAAGGGGGGGGGCTTTAGTCCCCACCCTTTAGTGCCGGTTGGAGAACCGGCACTAAAGGCCCTTACGAACCGGCACAACAGGTCTGTTTTCTACTAGTGTAGAGCCACAGTCATCACTGTTGAACCATTGCATAGATCTGAAGCCCCTGACACCAAATCTCGCCACATAGCAAGAAACCCTAACCTCACCGTCCTAGGGAGATGGTAGAAACGTTGGAGCTCCGTCAACTACGTCCAAACGGACGAACTCGAGGAGGATCGGAGCTCGAAGAAGAAGCTCCGCCATCCACCGAGCGCCGCATCCATGAGGACTAAAAAATCCTAACCCAAATACTAACCGGAGCAGAGGCACCGGGTTTCCCCTCCCCTCCGCCGCAACGACAGACAGAGGGGAGGCGAATCCACGGGCTTGTTGATGAAGTATGTAGGGGAGAGTTTACCCTAAACAACTAGGGTTAGGGTAGGAAGTCTGAATCGGAGGCACTTAATTTAATTGTGTAAAAAAGGATTTTATTTAATAAACACTTGTTTGATACTCCCTCTGTTTTTATTTACTTCGCATATTAGCTTTGGTCAAAGTCAAGCTTTATAAACTTTGACAAAGTTTATAGACAAAAAATATTAACATATACAATAACAAATCAATACCATTATATTCATTATTGAATGAACTTTCACATCATAGAGATTTTTTTTGGGTAAATGTTTATATTTTTTACTATAAACTTGGTCAAACTTTATGAAGTTTGACTTCAGTCAACTCTAATATGCAGAGTAAATAAAAACGGAGGCAGTACTGTTTAAGATGGTAAACACTTCCTTGGCAACCATTTAATGGCCTAACAAACAAACATATTTAATGGCCTAACAAACAAACATAATGTAGTTGGTAAGTATAGGTAAATAGTTGGCTAGTTGAGGTAGTTTTCAAGAAAAACCGATAAAAAAATTAAAGATGGGAGGAAAAATAAAAAATGGGGGAGAGAGGGAAAAGTTGAGTTGGACAAAAAAAGTGGAAGATATAACTTTTTATTAAGTATGAAAGAATAGTTGGGATATAATCTGATGGTGTGGGAAACACATTAGGCAGATCCGCAATACTAGTTGTACATCAATTAATGTAAAAAGGTACTTATGTGAGTAGGTTGTACGTCTGTGATGAAGGCTATAAGATCGAAGTTAAACTTATAAAGGCTTCAGACAACGACAGCTGGAGCTTGGGTCATTTTCAACCTTGGTCATCTTTTTGACAAAGAAGCCATTGCAAGTAAATCAGCATATTGCGAAAACAAGGAGCTCATGGGCAAAAAATCAGAATTCTCGTGTGTTTAATTAGCCGTTCAGCCTTTTACTGCAACTAGTAAGGTGGTGTGACCAATACTCCACTAGTTCTGATTAGTGATATGGTCGATGTTACACTTAGAAAGGCTCGAGAGAATGACGTCTAGAGTTTGGGTCATTTTCAATCTTGGTCATCTTTTGGTAAAGAAGCCACCTCAAGTACCTATATACTGATTTGCTATTTATATATTTTCTTATTTTTTTGATAAGGTTTATTTTAGTTTACACCATTTGTTAGGTTTAATATGCTTGAAACCATATCCTATAAAAACTGAACGATATTGCAAGAACAAGGGGCTCATGCTAACAATCCTCGCCAAGCTAGCGCAAGAAATATATGCTAATAAAGTGTGTTATGTTTCTCCCTTGCAAATTCCAGAAAATTCAGAAGTGTTCAGAAGATAATCGTCTCAATTATGCCAGCACCTGAGTTTTATTAGCCGATCAGCCTCTTTACTGCAAGTAATAAGATGGTGGCCTATACTCCAAGAGTTCCCACACAGGCATATACATCTCATACTTAGAGCATCTCCAGCCACGCCCCCAACAGCCCCTCCCCCCCCCCCCCCCCCCCCGGGCGAGTTTTTTATCGCCGGCGCCGAAAAATCGCCCCAGTCGCGGCCCCAGGACCCCGTTTTTCGCCGGTTGGACCCTTTTTGGGGTCGGCGAACCCAGCGCGCTGGGGGGCACTTGGGGGCTCCGGCGGAAACAAAACAGCGTGTGGGACACCACTGTCAGGCGAATCTCGCCCTTTTCCTCGCCCGACCCGCCCCCTCGCGTCTCTCCACCATGCCGATTCCGGCACTGGCGCCTCTCGCCTCCTGTTCATGGCCGATGCGTCGCCGCTAGAAGACCTTTTTCACCGCCACTCCATTCCCTCCGTCGGATTTCGCTTCCCCATCCCCCCGCCCCATCGCCGTTCTCCGACGACCATCACGCAGGGGATGTACAAAGGCGCCAAAGGAGGTTGCAGCGTGGTACTTAAGGCAGTAGCCACACATGACCTATGGATTTGGCACTCCTTCTTTGGTATGCCAGGAACTCACAATGACATCAACGTATTGCAGTGCTCGAATGTCTTCGCCAAGCTTGTTGAAGGTCATACTCCTCCGGTGAACTTTGAGGTCAATGGGCGCCACTACAACAAGGGATACTATCTAGCAGATGGTATCTACCCGAGATGGTCTACATTTGTGAAGACTATCTCAAAACCTGTGGCGCCAAAGAAGGCACACTTTGCTAAGTGTCAGGAGGCTTGCAGGAAAGATGTCGAGCGAGCATTTGGTGTGCTCCAACCTCGATTTGCTGTTGTCCGGTATCCCGCTCTGACCTGGTCGAAATCGCAGATGTGGGAGATCATGAATTGATGTGTCTGCTTGCACAACATGATTTGAGAGCGAGCAGGAAGAGCCAGTGTTTGACACTGAACCATATCACAAGATGGGACCTCTTGCAGTTGTTGATCACCAGGTACCAGCAACATGGGCTGCCTACCTCAATATGCGCGAGGAGATCCGAGACCCACATGTGCATCAAGAACTGCAGGACGATCTGGTGTAGCACCTATGGAGGCTCAAGGGCAACGCCTAGTTCGATTTGTTTTAATTTATGTTGGAATTACGAGCTTGCTTCGTTGAACTATTTGATTTTGTATTAATTTCTGTGATGAACTTTGGTATGAAGATTTAGTTTTTGTTGAATTTATGCCAAAAGAGCGCCGAATTTGTTGATTTTAAGCCGAAAGAGCGTCGAATTTGGGCCTAATCATCGTCAATACTGGGCCGAAATCGCCGGTTTGGGAGCGACCGTGGGGCGGCGGCTGGGAACCCGAGCCCCCCAGGCCGATTATAGCGCCGGTTGGCCCCCAG
Organism: Elymus sibiricus; assembly: GCA_039707655.1. Lineage (NCBI taxonomy): Eukaryota > Viridiplantae > Streptophyta > Magnoliopsida > Poales > Poaceae > Elymus > Elymus sibiricus. The sequence continues at coordinate 131,868,515 of CM077667.1, forward strand.
GCGGCGCTATTTCGGGCCCCTGGGGGGCCGAACGGCTGGAGATGCTCTTAGCCATGCACATCAATCGTCTCTACTTATAATAGCTACTCCCTCTGTACCACAATACTTGTTGTTAGGAAGAACTAGACTAGTTCTTCCTAACAATAAGAATTTAGGTACAGAGGGAGTAGTTTTCATGGCTGTATAGACCTTATCCCTTTGGTTGGGGGATTCCTTTTTGTTTGAACTTTTTATTGCTTTGATACAATGAAATAACCAGTCACGTGTTTCCTTTAGAGCCTTTTTCGTTTTTGAAGAATGGCCTTCTTTACGTTTTACCCTGTAGAATTTTCTCTTTTTTTTGCTTAATTGTTTTTCCTAACATATTCTTTCAAAATCTTGAAAAGTCCATTGCACATTCTTTTATCTTCTAACCCTCAATAGAAAGCTCTATGTATGTCAAACATTTGGTGCATCAGCTCCGATCCTATTCCACAACAAGATGTCACGTTTTGGTCTTTTGGACCAACTCGCTTTCGCATTAGATTTTGATAGCAACTTGTATAATTGAAATGGATCCGATGGACTAGTCGACATGACATGAAAAGGCGTGTGATTTGATTGTAGGAACTAAGATATGCACAAATACATATAAATAAATAAAGATAATATGCAATGATCTTTTTTAAAGAAAAGAAAACAAATACAGTGATCCGATTGATAGGGCTACGCGCGCTGCAGGCCAAAGGAGCAAAAATGTTGATGCAAGTGACGATTAAAGTTGTTAGCGAGAAGAGAAGATGGGCGCTATGTTACAGCAGATCATTGTGTGATGTTCCTAGGACGTCTTCAATGGTCCCTCATCTAGATTCATTTTGCTAGCAATTTTTCTCCTTTGTTGAACCATTACAAGATATAAAAAATACCTACGACCAAAGCGACTTCTTCCACAATAATGCCGTCAATAGGGAATAAACGCCCTCATGCCGCCATCGCCAGTCGGGCCAAAGACGGCCAAGACAAGGATCTTCATCCTCTTGCCAAGACCGGACATCGAAGATCAGCACATCAGCAAGGAGACAATGTCTTCAACAAAGTAACAACATAAGTTCGTCGTTGTTGAGCACAATCAATTAAAATCAAAACAAGTGTTTTCATCACAGACTTAAAGTGATGTTATAAACATCATCTTTTTTTTTGCGGGGGTTATAAACATCATCTTGAAGGTGGGTTTATCGGTAGTCACGTCAGGATGTACTCCAAGGTTTACAAAACCGAAAAGGCGCTAGCGATTAGGTGCGACATCTTCGATCCTCACCGTAGACCGGCGGAAAGGCGCCGGTCTTATCAATTTCATGTTGAATGCAATGGGAGCTCTGCTCCCCAATTCAAAAATATTGATCCGTTAAAGGAAATGCACCAAACAATTACTGCTAGTGATTTGCTAGGTGCTAGTAGTACTGCTAGCTAGAAACTGTTGGTGTCTCCTTTTCCTGTACATCGAAGAAGAAACAAGTACGTTGTACGATAGCTATTTCAAAGAAAAAAGGAACACGGAGGGCGAGAGAGCAGTTAGTCAACGCCGGGCCGGCCGGTCTTAATGACCGTCGCCGTCAGGCTGTCGACTGTCATTGACGAATTTGTTCCGCCCTGGGCATGAACGCGCCGCGGCCGGCGCGCATCGATCATCACGCCATCATTTTCCCGGCCACTGTGCTGTGCGTGAGCATGCATGCACGATCGCTTATTAGTACACCTGCCTGCTGTGCCGCACGTCTCCAGTATTTCTTGCTGGCGCTTCCCTCGTGCTTGCTGTTGCTGGCACGGACGGAATGATGCATGGCGGTACGTTTGTGGCCTACCGTGGCGGCGATCGTTGTTTTCCTTTTCACGACAGTGCCAGCAGCATCAATACGTAGCTGCAACGAACTCTTCCTCGTGCTTAAATAAACCGAACTCGAGTGGAATGAGAGTTGATGGCGTGATGTGTCTTGGTCTGTGCTATGCTGGCCGTTTACGTACGTGTCCATGGAGTAAATCGAGTTACTTGATGGTGGATGTGCATGTGTGTGGTTAAGGTTTCGGTGCTATCGTGCACAACCGGTCACCACCATGTCTACCACGCACGCAGAGGTACACACAGACACACACACACACACCAAAAGTGCGCCTCTCGTGATGTAAAAGGCGCCTTTGGAAGTTGGAAGAGAAACTCCGCAACAACAACTTTAAAGGATACACATATAGACAACTTATATGAGGAAATAACGTACGAGTATATCATATACAACTCCCGCACAGATCTTGTGAAATTTTGGCCGTGCACCCCATGCGTTTGTAGTCCCATCCCGGTGTGCAGAACCGGATGCATGACGATCTGTTTCTCAAAAGGAAAACGAGAATGATGAGGATCGCGTACGTATACGTTGCCCTACTCGTGTCCACGGTACGTAGCCGGTAGGTACGCTCAATCAGTCCCGCAGGCGGGCGAGCACCGCACGCGACCGATCGAGGCGGCGTCCACGTAGACGTAGCCTGAGCCTCGCCGGCGACCACGTAGGCACGCTCAGCGCTCAGGGCAGCATGGCCCGCCGGCCGCCCGCCCGCCCAGGAACGCCGCGCTGGGGCCGGCACGTAGACAGGCACTGGACGGAGGCAGCTCTCCGGCGCGGCCGGTCGTCGGGTCAAGGTGGGCCCGGCTGTTCCCGCAAAAGGGAAGGGTGGGCCCGGTACAGCCGAGGGACGGTGTCCCTTTCTCCCGGCCGGTGTGGTGTGGTCCGGAGCGGGGCCGATCGTCGACGCGTGACAAGGCAAGGCAAGGCGGGCGGGGCCGCCGGTCGCGGTCGGCGCGTCGAGTCGAGTCGAGTCGCCGGAGCCGACCGCGACGCGCGCCGGCCTCCCGCCGCTGAACGCGCCGAGACGGGCGTGCATGTGGTGCAAGTACAGCAACTTGCTCGCGCTATTATACGCCCTCCCTCTCGCATGATCACAGTCGTGCACTGCTCGCCGACGTCGATCCACCTTCTCTCTTCTGCAGCAGCAGGCCCGTTCTTTCCTTTCCGGCCAACTAAGATCTTTGTGGCGCGGTTGGGTATCATGCGATTTCAAATACGAATATACTCCCTCTCCCATAATATAAGAGCATTTTTAACACTAGTGTAGTACAAAAAACGCTCTTATATTATGGGACGGAGGAAGTAGTTTTTATTACTTCTGATGTTCGTTGTACTGTCATGGTTGAAAATGAGTAGATCAAAACTTTTTTCTGAAATTTTCTTTTACTAACTACCCGGTGCTGAAATTTCTAGGTCATTACCGTGCGTACTGGACTCTGGACTGGACTGGTAGTACTCCCTTCGTTCTGTACGTAGCCCCTAGTGAAACCTCTAAAAAGACTTATATTTAGGAACAGAGGAAGTAGTTGGTTGTACCAATAGTTCAAAGAGGAGTTCATAACGAGCGGTCAAACTTATTCCTTTTGCCCGTTGGCCGTGGCTACGTTTGTACATACGTGTAGTGCGAACGTGTGGTGGGGAATCTACGGGAGTCTTATTCTGGACAGGGACTTTTGTTGGCTTGACAGGGGATCCATCGCCGAGAGATTTTGGCTCGTCTTAAATTCGTTACATCATGGTGATGGTGATTGGGCCTCCATTCAATTCAATTCAGTGCAAAATCGCTCTATGCATCTCGGAGCGCGCACGCATAGTTAGGTGGAGACTTCAGGTAGGTCAAGAAGAAAATGGGCAACGGGCGATTCCAAAAAACAAAAAGGCAACCGCCTTTATATGTGCCCTGATTAAATTTGTATATGGAATTTTATGAACAGTAGATATTGCTTGTATATATATAGATCCTATGAGAGGTAATGGTCAGATTCTCTGATGAAATTTGCTCACCCGAGTTTTTTAACTGGTAGACTTTGACACGGGTGCTCTGCATTTTTCTAGATTTATTACTACTAACTTTTCAACCATGCTAATATTTATATGGGAATTTCGTTCTTGATGGCGAGCATCTTCATACATATGATGCATATTATGTAATAATGTCCTGGGGATTTGCAATAGGCAAACAAGAAAGGGGTCCAATTCACGCTGGAGTGGCTTATAATCACTTGCCCGGTAATATAACTGTGGCGGAGACAGTAGAATCAACAACTGTTAAACATGCAACTGTTAAAAAAAACTGTTAAACATGCAACAGTAAAAGAGTGAAGACGTGGACACATCCCGTCCATCGAAGCAGAGCGAGATGAGCCATTAGATAACTGAACATTTCTCGAGTCTTGATTCTTCAAAGAACAGCTCACGATAGCGAGCGATCTCACAAGCAATATATCTTATATGTATAAATATGATATGGATTCAAATATCAAGTCATGGAGCGGTAAACATCTTGTACGTGACAAGAGCTGGTTCATTGCTTCTCAGATGTACAATGAACAGCTGATCAAGCCTTTGCAGCTAATTACTGCAATGACAAAATAAAAGCGAGCAGGGCTAGCGTGGTAATGGTCCGAAAACTGGATTATGTGGAACTCAATGGCAGCAAGCAGCCAAGATCGATGGTCTGACCAAACTAGCTGCGGAGAGAGCTCTGCGTCATGGATGTAAGTGATGGATGGATCCTAGCTGTTCTCAATGATCGTGAAACGCTCCTTCCTTCTGAATATTCTTCGCCAAGAGGCCATCTTGGACGCAACTCATACTGTAGCAGACAATAAAATGATCAGGGACGATACTAGCAAAACGGTCAGAATAAGACCTGCAGGTTCTGCATCAGATTTCAAATACTCGGTACACGACACTTTTCAGTGTAAGACAATGGCTTAATTCCTACCATTCCAGTAAAGTAAACTAGAAAGCTGGGTGCTCATTGTCCCTCAATTAGATGGCCATGCTTAAAAAATCGTGCCAAATTCACTTATTTGTTTTTCTAGAGCGATTTTATCAACACTATTCGAAGTTTCAAAAGAAGTTCAAGAATTCGACAGATTTTATTTGGATATTCAAACTTCGATGATGATGGCATCACCATTGGTATTATATTTACATTCTTCATTGGCATACCAAATCTTTTTATCCAAATAACTATTTAGCTTTAAAAAGGAGCTGATCATATCTCTAAATTAACGAGATGACCAAATAATATGATGTAAGGACCCGGAGAACTTAAAATGAAAACCAAAATAACACAACTACTCCCTCCGTTTCTAAATATAAGACTTTTTAGAGATTTCAAACGGACTACATACGGATGTATATAGACATATTTTAGAGTGCCGATTCACTCAGTTTGCTCCGCATGTAGTCCGTATTGGAATCTCTAAAAGGTCTTATATTTAGGAACGGAGGGAGTAGAAAATACATAATGGAGCTCCTCCATAGTGCAAGTTAATTAGTTACTTTGCACACTTATTTTGTAAGTCATCTGTTATTAGTTTTTGAACTCATCCAGTATGGAGTTGATTTTATCAACTCTGCATACTGCTTGGTTAGGTTACCTGCATATCATCAGGCTCATCTGCGGGAGGTGGATCTTCAAATCTACCGGCAACAAAGTGCTCGATTCCAGTCCAAGCAATCATGACACCTACATGCGAATAAAGGAACATAGCACATATTACTAGTTCTAAAAGAACATATCTGATAGTTGTCACAATTACAGGAAGAAAGTTGGCAGAAATGGTCAGGATGATCGATTCACATGCTTCAAAATGAAAAGGGAATACAGCCTAGGGTCAAGACTGAAAAACCAAGAATTGTGCTGAGTTGCATCAACGTTGATTTTGAATATAGATGCTTTTACTGGCAGTGTGATTGAATACTACGTACTAATTACAGCTCATACCAACAAACTCATTACCATTGTCAGTACAAAGACTTGGAGGAGGAGATACGAGCTGTAGGCCATTCTTCTCAGCAATATGATTCAAGCGGGCCCTAACATACTGGTTAGATGCAACACCCCCTGACACAACCTTTAATAATTGAATTGGTTAACTCACTGAATGAAATAAGGAAAGCAATTGAATTTAACAGCAACAAGATATCTGGATTACAAAGTGTTTAATAGAAGGATCCAGCTTCAATGCCCATTCAACTGCTCGCTGGCATCTATCCTCCAAATGTAGAACAGCTATCCGCTGCACAAGTTAAAGTTATCAAAAACTTATCAGAGTCCTCATGGGCAATGAGTACAATATCCATGATAGTGAACCTGAAAGGAGGCAGCAATGTTTGCCCTCAGTTGTCTGTCTTCTTCTGTTGCAGAAGAAATGGGAATATCATCTGTGCGCCTACAATGGTGTGAAAACGGCAGCACAGTTAATTAATAACCACAGCAGTCACGCACCCACCCTGCTTCAGATAATGCAAATTCTTCCTTCAGCGATAAATAGATTAAGGCATTTTGTACCCTCATTTATTTGAAACAAACTGATATTTGATTACTTCTTAGCCTACATCATATGTAGTCACGTCGAAATTATTCTATTTATCAAGGCATGGCAATTCTCTGTGACAAGAGAGTGCCACAAAAGCTGCTGGCATTCTTTGTGACAAGAGAGTGCCACAAAAGCTAAAAGGTAAGTTCTATAGGACGGCGGTTCGACCCGCAATGTTGTATGGCGCTGAGTGTTGGCCGACTAAAAGGCGACATGTGCAGCAGTTAGGTGTGACGGAGATGCGCATGTTGAGATGGATGTGTGGCCACACAAGGAAGGACCGAGTCCGGAATGATGATATACGAGATAGAGTTGGGGTAGCACCGATTGAAGAGAAGCTTGTCCAACATCGCTGAGATGGTTTGGGCATATTCAGTGCAAGACTCCAGAAGCTCTGATGCATAGCGGACGGCTAAAGCGTGTTGATAATGTCAAAAGAGGTCGGGGTAGACCGAACTTGACATGGGAGGAGTCTGTAAAGAGAGATTTGAAGGACTGGAGTATCACCAAAAAACTAGCCATAGACAGGCGTGCGTGGAAGCTTGCTATCCATGTGCCAGAATCATGAGTTGGTCGCGAGATCTTATGGGTTTCACCTCTAGCCTACCCTAACTTGTTTGGGAGTAAAGGCTTTGTTGTTGTTGTTGTTGTTGTCGTTGTTGTTGTATCAAGGCATGGCAATATTCTACAATGTTTCAAGTGTCAATTGAATCACTCTACCAACCGTTCTAGTTATTTCGTCCAAAAGGATCCTAGGACATATGTATGGTATTATTCACACGGAAAGATTTCCAAATTCTGATAATATGTAAACCTTGCTTAGCAAACATGGCTGCCGCAGATCATTGTACATTGTGTAATGTGTATGAATACTCTCAAAAAAAAAAGAACTTTGCGTGTTTGACATTGAGTTACTGAATGGGTAGGTTCCGCTTCCACACAAGTTTCAAATTACTATTTACTACATGAAACAAATAAAAAAAGAAGAGTAAATTCTTAAGAATGCATTTATACTACTGAGAGTTCCAAATGAAGTTATGTTTGTCAGCTTGAGGTGTAGCGTTGTTGAACCGGTATGGGCCCAAGCCCATCAAGCTTTGTCACTTAGGGCCCAAGCCCATGTGGAGGTGCTGACCTAGAAAGGGGCATCCAGTCCTCCTGTTCCCGAGTGGGCCGCCACACACACATAGAACAAAAGCAGGAAACAAGACAGGAGAGCTAGAGCAGTCTGCGGGTACTCCCCTCTCACGATTCAACATGGTATCGAGCCAGGTTGCGGCGGCGCCGGCGTAGTTGCTCGCCGGCGAGGTGGTGGGGCCCGGCGGGGTCAGGCAAGGGGCGAGGGGAGGATCCTGCTCGCGCTGCTGCAGCGGGGCGGCTGCTCGCGCGGCTGCGCAGGGGCTGTGCGCGGAGAGGCAGGGCTGCGACGCGGGGCGACAGCGCGGGTGCTGCTGTGTGGCAGAGGAAGAGGAGCCGGGCGAGGTGCAGCTGCACCAGGGGAGAGAGTGTGCTGCTGCTGCTGCGCTGCGCCAGGGGAGAGAAGAAGGGGCTGCTGTGGATTTTTTTTTCTCCCCTTTCCTCTTCAAGGGTCGATCTGTTCCTGCTGGAACTGCTGCTGTGCTGTTCCTGGAGCTGCTGTTGTGTTGTTCCTGCTGGAGCTGCTGCTGGGCATCTAAGTTGCTGGTTTTGCTGCTGCTGAAAGTGGACGAGGTGTTGTGTGTTGGAGCTGCTGCTGCTGATTGTAGAGGAGAAGGACTTGAGGGGGAGAGCCTCATGCTCAAGGAGAGGCTCTTCATGATGGAGCAGGAGGTCAGCAGGGGATGCCGTCTTGTGACTATCGAGGCGCGTTTTGCAGGGGCCGATGGTGCTGCTGGCAGCGCCAAGAATGCTGTTGTTCTGGAGGAGATGGATGATACCATAACTGGGGCTGGTGCTCACCATGCAGTCAAGGAGTATCTAGGGAATGATGACATGAGAAGGGGTGATGTGGAGCCAGAGAAGAGTGGTGAGGGCAGTGCAGGGTCAGAGAAGGAATACAACATGACTGTAGCAGAGGTTGAGAGGCTCAGGGAGGAATTGGAAAGCCTCAAGAGGAAGGTGGATGAAATCCAGGCTGGCAAGGAAACGGCCGAGGGGGCGACACGTGAGAAGGATGCTCAGACCGTTAAGTTGAGGGCTGACTTGGAGGAGCTTCATGCTTTCATATCACAGCTCCAAACTGCAGGCTTGAATGCTCGCTATGGAGATTGTGCTCACTGGACCTCCACTGATGAAGATAGTCCGGAAAAGGCATCTCTTGCTGCTAATGAGAATGGTCCAGAATGGGTTCTAGACTCTGGAGCATCTAGGCATGTTGCGGGCAAATCCTGCGTGTTCGAGTCTTACAATAAGCATCCTCCTTCTCACACGGGCACTATACAAACTGCTAATGGCACAAAACAGCCTGTCATTGGAGTTGGTACAGTAAAGTGCACTCCGACCATCTCCCTATCCTCAGTTTTACATGTGCCAGCTTTTCCTGTCAATTTGGTCTCTTTCAGTGCTCTTATTGATCAAATAGACTGTCGTGTGATCCTTGACAAATTCGGTTGCGAGATTCAGGAGCGACAGACGAGGCAGACGGTTGGGACTGGCACCAGGCGTAGGGGGCTCTGGTATATGGACCAGGGGGTGCAGCCAAACTTGATTTGTGCTGTGACCATGGAGGACAAGGAGAAGCAGGCGATGATCCATCACTGTAGGATGGGACATGTCTCGTTTGATAAGATGAGTAGAATATTTCCGGATGTTATGTGTGGAATAGGCAAGGGCAAGCTGACATGTGATGCTTGCGAATATGCAAAACACACAAGAGCTACATATGTGAGTAAGGGGCTTAGGAGCATATCTCCTTTTATGCTCATTCATTCGGATGTATGGAAGAGCCCAGTTGTGTCAGTGAATGGAATGAAGTACTTTGTTACCTTTATTGACTGCTATACTCGTATGACTTGGATTTATTTGATGCGTCATAAGGATGAGGTGTTCAGCTGTTTTCAGGATTTCCATGCCTTGGTAAAGAACCAGTTTAAGGTGCAGGTGCAGGTGATCAAGACTGACAATGGCACAGAGTATGTGAACAACACCTTTGGTGCCTTCTTGTCTGAACAAGGGATTCTTCATCAAACTTCTTGTCCGGACACCCCCCCTCAGAATGGAGTGGCAGAAAGGAAGAATCGACATATTCTTGAGGTTGCTCGGTCGTTGATGTTTACCATGAATGTGCCCAAGTTTTTGTGGAGTGAAGCAGTTACGACAGCCATATACCTGATCAACCGGACACCTTCAAGGATACTCGGCATGAAATCGCCGTGTGAATTGCTGTTTGGAGAAAATAAGTTTGTTGTTCCCCCAAAGTTGTTTGGCAGTACCTGCTTTGTTCGTGACCACCGACCTTTTGTTGGGAAGCTAGATCCGCGGGCAGTGAAGTGCGTTTTTCTGGGCTATGCTTCGAGTCAGCAGGGGTACAAATGTTGGTGTCCCTCTGAGAAACGCCGATTTATAAGTATGGATGTCACTTTCAGGGAGTCTGAGCCATTCTATGGCGGGCCGACAGACTTAAGTCTGTTGTTTGCAGAGCTTGACCACTTACACTCTGTGCAGGATGGTCAAGAGGGGGAGAAGGCTGTATCTCACTCTCAGGATGACTCTGTGGGCACTAACACTGACGAGGATGTACATGTTCAAGTCCAGCCAATTGTGGGTACAATTCCGGTTGGTACTCTCACTAATGCTGATGTGCAGGTCCAGGTTCAGCCAACAGTGGGTTCCATTCAGATTGGTAATCTCCAGCTCCCTGTTCGAGATCGGTGGTAGGAGATTCCCCTAGTGTACTCTCGACGGCAGCCACAAGTGCCACAAGTGCATAGCTCATCTGACACACGTCTGGTATATTCACGACGGCAACCACAAGTGCAGGGGGAGCAGTCAGTGCAGGAGGAGCAGCAGGGTAGTGATGCAAGCTCAGCTGACACAGTGGAACTTCCTATTGCGTTGCGAAAGGGGACACGTGAAGCGGCACAGAAGGCTTTACCACCAGATGTTTTTGATGATCATGACATTGGAAATTTTGTGTCTTATGAGGCTTTGTCTCCTTCCTATAGAGCGTTTGTCGCCTCTCTTCAAACTGTGTCAATCCCAAAGGATTGGAAGGCTGCAAAGCAAGATCCGAAGTGGCGTGAAGCGATGATAGAAGAGTTGGAAGCATTGAGGAAAAACAAGACATGGGTGCTAACCATATTGCCGGCAGAAAAGAAAGCAGTGAGTTGTAAGTGGATCTATACAGTGAAGCGAAATCCTAAGGGGAAGGTGGAACGGTATAAGGCCAGATTGGTCGCCAGAGGATATAGTCAAACTTATGGAATTGACTATGACGTTTGCTCCTGTGGCAAAGATGAACACAATAAGGATATTGGTTTCCTGTGCTGCAAACTTTGGGTGGAAGTTGCATCAACTAGATGTTAAGAATGCCTTCTTGCATGGTGAGTTGCAGGAAGAAGTTTACATGGAGATACCACCAGGTTTTGGTACTTCAAAGACCACGGGAAAGGTATGCAGACTGAAGAAATCCTTGTATGGACTGAAGCAATCACCGAGGGCATGGTTTGATGGATTCAGGCATGTTGTTCGTGGTATGGGGTATGGTCAGTGTAACGGTGATCACACAGTATTCTACAGACACTCTGATCGGAAGATCACCATTCTTGCAGTTTATGTGGATGACATTATCATCACTGGAGATGATGAGGAAATAGAGAGATTGAAGGGGTGTCTGAGCAAGGAGTTTGAGGTAAAGGATTTGGGTAACCTAAAATACTTCCTTGGTATTGAAGTGGCTCGGACAGAGAAGGGAATATCTTTGTGCCAACGGAAATACACCTTAGATCTCTTGAGTGACATGGGCATCATGGGATGTCGTGCATCCCCTACTCCGATTGAACAAAATCATCAAGTGACAGCAAAATCAGGAGAGTTGGTGAATAAGGAAGATTATCAGAAACTGGTTGGGAGATTATTGTGCTTGTGTCATACCAGGCCTGACATTACGTATGCCGTGGGTGTGGTGAGCAGATACATGCATGAACCAAGGAGTGGGCATCTTGATATTGTGCACAAAATTCTGAGATACCTGAAGGGGACTCCGGGTAAAGGGCTGTGGTTTGCGAAGAGTGGACATCTTGAGGTGGATGGCTATAGTGACTCTGATTGGGCCAGTTGTCAAGATGATAGAAGATCAACTTCTGGCTACTGTGTGTTTGTGGGAGGAAATTTGGTGTCATGGAGAAGCAAGAAACAGGCGGTTGTGTCTAGATCAACAGCAGAAGCTGAATATAGAGCATTATCTCAAGGGTTGTGTGAGATGCCCTGGGTGAAGTACCTACTGAGCGAGTTGAAACTTCTGAGGAAGGGACCCTTGAAGGTGTGGTGTGACAATCAGTCAGCTATAGCCATTGCTAATAACCCAGTTCAACATGATAGGACAAAGCACGTGGAAATCGATCGCTTCTTCATTAAGGAGAAACTTGATGCTGGGATCATCAGCCTTACTCATGTCAGCTATGGGCAGCAGTTTGCAGATTGCTTGACAAAGGGACTGGGAACAAAGGATTGTAACTTGGCATGTGACAAGATGGGAATGATAGATATCTACCACCCATCTTGAGGGGGAGTGTTGAACCGGTATGGGCCCAAGCCCATCAAGCTTTGTCACTTAGGGCCCAAGCCCATGTGGAGGTGCTGACCTAGAAAGGGGCATCCAGTCCTCCTGTTCCCGAGTGGGCCGCCACACACACATAGAACAAAAGCAGGAAACAAGACAGGAGAGCTAGAGCAGTCTGCAGGTACTCCCCTCTCACGATTCAACAAGCGTCAAAAAGAATGAGTGCCGAGGATGAATAAACAAGGAACAAACAACATGCTAAATGGCAAAACACAAGGTTCTATAGAAGACACCAGCAGGCGTGTTTATCTTATATGATGAAAATGAAATAAACAGTGCAACTAAAAGGAATGGCATATTCATACAGATTTTTGGATTCAATGGCCAATCGAACTTGAGTCTTGAGACCAGCATAGGAGAAATTGCAATCTTTGTGTTGTCGCATCGGAACCTGGAGGTGGAGGTAAAGAAAGGAAAAAGGCAAGTAATAATATCATGTCAGCCTAAGATTAATGTTGGTAAATACTACCTCTGTAAACAAATGCAATTTAAATTAAACTGAAAAAACGTCTTACATTTGTGTACAGAGGAAGCACAATTTATCTCAACAGCAGTTCTGAAAAAAGTACACCTGCAAACTTACTCTGAAATTAACAGAAGTTGGATCACCTTCTAGGGCAAGCTCTTCAAGAGCAGGACCACCACCTTTCCGTATATCAAGACCCAGCCATCTTGCTGACTTGTCATATGCCTCGCCAATTGCATCGTCTATAGTAGTCCCCAGTTGAACATACTCACCAAGGTTCTGAGCAAGAACAAGAAGATTGTGTCCTCCTGAACATATTAACTAGTTAGCAAACACAACTGTGCCAGTGCTAGTATCAAAATTAGCCTATCTGGTAGATTAAGACATATCGTGCATGAACTTAGGCTGATTTAGTTTTGTATTAAATTATTTCGAAAAAAAAATCTCAAAATTTAGTGTATGGAAACATCATTTTGTGTGAGTGGAAATATTTATGACATTTCTTCTAACAGAATAGAATGAACACATATCTTCTGTGGCATTATTGCTATTGTAATTTACAACTGTAAACTTCTAGGGAATCACAGAGAATTAAGCTAGATCATGTTATAGAATGCTGAGACGCAGTACTCTAATTTGCATATACCTGAAATTAGAAGAGCCAAAAACGGGTAATCAAGATCCTTGTTCACTAGCCTGATAAGGATGAAACCACATTAATCCATATTTCAGACAATGCAATATCGTTAGAAATATGGGGAGACATGTATGCTTGTCTTTTTTACGTTTATAGAGTGGGGCCTTCATCGATAATATGTCAACATATTTCAAGTAATCAAACTATGAAATTCACATCTTAAGTTCACAACAAGGCATGCTGGTAAGTGGTAACAGATATGACATGGCGAAAGAGCTTGCAGACATAAATAATTTCCTACTCAAAGTCAAATTGTAGCTTTCATAGAGTAGAATTTTGTTCAATATTTGGAGGTCATAATATCACTAGAAATGGTTCAATTTTCAGTTTTCGCAGCTTGTGCTAGACCTGGTTCAATGTCTCGGTAAGTCCGTAGCTATTATAAGGTGAAAACATAATGTAGGACATGCAAGTGGTTTGTAAAAGAAGATACACACAAATAAACACTTTATGGATCTGGTTTTGAAAGCTACATTAAACAACTAATTTTGTCCTCGGACAAAAAAAAACTCCTATACAACTTATTTTGTGTGATCTTGAACTCGTCATATAACTCATTATTTAAAGAGATGTCAGTTGTCCAATGATTACCTGGAAACTAATGCATGTGCCTCCATATGGTGAACTCCAACAATAGGTAAGCGAAATACTTTTGCTATTTTTCGAGCTTTGTGAACACCAACTGCAATTTAGACAGGTCTTTGTTAGTCATTACACTCACATACAAAAAAGAAATCAGAAAAAAAGGGAAATTTATTTACAAGATTTAACCAACGTCTTGCACTCACATAAACAACAGAAAAAGTAATAAAATGATTTGTCTTCAGGTTCAAGAGTGCCCCACATAAAACAGAAGATATAGTGATCTACTCAGCATGGTTCGGAAAAAAAAATGACCAATTCTGATTGAATGGGTAAGTAAACCATATAGGTAACAGGAAGAAGTCCAATTTTCGTTCCTCAACTCTATACAGGATAAGTTTGGTCCTCAAGTATCCAAAACCGTCTTGAACTGGTCCCCCTTGCCCACCCCAAAGTGGTTTTGACGATGGTGTGGCGCTGTTTCGCAGACGTGGTAGCCCATTCAGCACAAAAGATTGGGGAGAATCAGGGGTGGGGGACAAGAAGAAAAATAAAAATAAATAGAAGATCGTTTGGAAACCTTGGTTCATAAAAATAGAAAACAGGGAGAAACGACTAATTTTTTTACAAATACTATTTGAAAAGTTAGAAAAAACACAAGGAGAGTCAGAAAAAACAGGAATATTCAGTTACCGAAAATTTGAGAATTATAATGGTGGAAATAAATGTAGAAAATGGAATGCTTTTGAAATTTGTCAAAAAATTAGGGGTTTTCCAGAATATTTATGAATGATATGCATGGTAAACATTTCTAAAATATTACCTCCGTCCCAAAATTCTTGTCTTAGATTTGTCTAGATACGAATGTATCCTCCGTCCCAAAATTCTTGTCTTAGATTTTTCTAGATACGTATCTCGAAAAATCTAAGACAAGAATTTTGGGACGGAGGGAGTATTTAATAAACTTTTGGGAATATTTCATTTTTTTTTCTAAATTTTCTTCTTCCTTTTTTTTCTGAAGGGGTTTTAAGGTCTGTGAAACCAGTCAAGTCATCATAAAACCGATTTCAGTGTGGCAAGGGATCAAATCTAGACAGGTTTGACATTTGAGGGACAAACTTATCCTGTGTAGAGTTCAGGAACCAAATTTATACGTTGGAAAGTTGAGGGACTAAAAATGTACCTTCTCCTATCTGATATGTCAGTTTCAGTGCATGAGAATTCAAACAGTTACCATGGACCGATTTTGCAGATGACTACGTCTGCACGTAAGAAGGAATTACTAGAAAAACTAAAGGGCCGACAGGCTAGTGATAAAAATGCACCACACCTAAAACTTTGCTTAAGAACCACAGAAAAAGATAATGAAGATCACATGTGACAGGCGAAGCTTAAGTCGGCCCTTAGACAGTGTGTACATATGGAACATGGAAGCAGCAAATATTGGCTTTCCGAATCTTGATACTCCACACACACAACCATTATCCATCCTAGAAATCTGGCACACTGTAAGTTATATGACAACATTTCACACAGCATGGACACTTCACTTCAAGAAAGTCATCACTAAATTCTTCAAAACAGTTCCCTAAGTGAATAATAAGATTCTTTGGTCTTGTCGAATTTAACTCATCTGAACGATTGTCACCACGCGTAAAACCTATGTGAATTGATAAAAATATCCTATGTGCAAACTTACAAAATAAATATATTTTCTTTTTTGCGGGATAAAAGTTGAATTTGGTAATAACGGACATACATTTCCCCATTTTAGTAGCATGCAATGGTAACCATCAATAATTCATATTTATTTTTCTCAAGATCAGGATAGCAAAAACAGGAACCTCTAAGGCATAGACTAAGTCCTGGTCCAATGGTCACGGCCACAGCAGAAAGATCACTCTCTGACACATTTGCATCATCAAGTGCTTTCTGAACAACCTGCAAGACAAAGATGTAGAAGACAGTTAACACAAACGTAGAAGACTTGAAGTCGTCCATCTTCTTAAAAGAATACAAACCTGATCAATTGCAAGAGCATGAGCTTCTTCGGCCATCTTAGGAGCAACACCACCCCATTTCACAAGCAAATCTGACTTCCATGCACACAACAGTACTATCAGCAACGTGTAAAGGATACTACATATGCTAAAATTTCCTGACCGCGGTATAATTACACATGAAACAACTCGAGAGAATGTGAACTGAGATGCAAATCCTTACTTGGGAAGCAATCACTTGGCTAAGGATCTCCCCATTGCCTCTGACCTGCAACCGACCAAGCATCATAGAGCCAGACACTATGCATAAAAAACTAGAAGGTTCGACAAATATAAGTCATTGGACAGAAAGGGTGCAGCGAATGAGCCATGCGTACCACGGCGGCGGCAGTGTCGTCGCAACTGGTCTCGATGCCGAGCATGAGGAGGTCCCGGCGGGCGGGGATAGCCGCGGAGGTCATGGTTACGAGGGAGCGAGGAGTAGGAGGGGTTGAAAGGGAAGAGGCAGAAGCGAGGAAGCTGCGGAGAAGAGGATGATGAGAGCGGAAGGATTTTAGTGGGGTTCCGAGGAGGAATGCAGTGGCCCGTGAAACCGGCAATGATAAGGTCGGGAGAAGGGTGGACGCCATTTTCCCAGGCTCCGTTCTAGTGGGTAACCCTGCAGCCTAGCTGGGAGCACAATAAAATTACATAAACCATGTTCGATGTCCATACACATAGCAAATAATCCTCACTATCCATACACATAGCAAATATTCAATTCAGCACCTACAACCAAGGTCATCATGGATGCAAGCATATATGACAGCCGCATAAATTGGCTTTTTTTCTCGTTGTCTATCTACGAGCAAAAGTGAAATAAAAGAAAGAAATAACTTCAAGATGACATATGCAAAACTGAACTATGTTCATCTCTGAACTGCAGCTAACCCTGCATCTCTGAAGCACGCGTAGACAAGCATACACACAACCAGCATACACAGTGACACGATTACTAGTGATTCTTCTAAATAGATCAACATATAGTTGTTGATACCTGAGGGGAAAGTCACCAGAGAGGGGGCCGATGTCCGTCCTGGTCGCCGAATTGCCGTTCTTGATTGTGCCCTTCGCGCTGCAGGTCAGATAAATCAATCAGAGAGGACAATGGGAGCAGAGAGATAGAGAGACACTAGAGAAAAATTTCACGGCGCGGCGGACGGACTCCTCACCCGTCTCCTCCCCGGAACCGAGCCTCCGTCTCTCGCCGTCGTCACTCGCTGTCCTTCCGCCGCGGTCAGAGAGAAACGAGAGACAGAGGACAGGCAGCACGGTCCGCCCGCCATTCACCCGCCCCGGTTTGAGAGAGAGAAAAAAGAGAAGACTGGCGGGAGATAGGGAGGAGAGGGGAACCACCTACTTCGCGCGCCGCCGCCGCCGCCTCCTTTCTTTCTTTTTCGCGAGGGAGAGGGTGAGGCGCTTCTGTTTCGTTCGAGGGGGTACGAGATAGGGAAAATTTCGGGGGAAGGTGACCGAAGCGGGAACGAGGGCAGGGAGCGGGAGGGCACGGGTGGTCGCCGGTCGTCTGTCCCATTTTTTGCGGATAGAGAGTTTTTTTTAAAGGTGAAATGCACCAGAAATCTTTAAAGTATTTTTTTTAAGTTAAAATTAAATTTATTGAAGGGTACAAATTAGTAAAAAACAATAAAAATACATAATTGAGTCATAAGATATGTTACAACAGAAGGGTTGTCGCGAACCAATCTATGGTTGGATGGTTAGGAGGATAGTGGCATCTCCAGCCTACCAGAGTTCAAGTCTCAGACTTACATTGATGATCGCATTTTCCTAGATTTATTCCAGACCTTCCGGCGATGTGCGTTCGGTGGGAGGAGATGTTCCCGTCGACTACAAAGGCCTCTGTAGCGACTTCGTCAATCTCAAAATGATGTGTCGGGTCAGCCTCTTGAAGATGTTCATATGTGTAGAGTGAGTGTATGCTCGTGTATGTGAGCGACATCAGAAATAACAGAAGGGGTGTCATTTCTATTAGCAAGAGATAATAATAACAAAGCCCCGGTCTAAGCCCTAAATACAACAGGTTTTTGCCTATATAAAAGAGGAGAGAGAGTTTTGGCATCAACAATCATCACCCTACTCCAGCAAAAGCGAGCTCTCGCATTTTAACAGCCTCTTTGATTTTGGAAATAGTGTCAACAACCTGCCGATACATGTCCACAGATCCATCATTGAGATGTTCCTGTCGACTACGAAGGCTTCTGTGATGACTTTGTCAATCTTAAAATGATGTGTCGGCTCAGTCTCTCGGAGATGTTCATATGTGTAGAGTGAGTGTATGCTCGTGTATGTGAGCGACATCAGAAATAACAGAAGGGATGTCATTTCTATTAGCAAGAGATAATCATAACAAAGCCCCGGTCTAAGCCCTAAATACAGCAGGCTTTTGCCTATATGAAAGAGGAGAGAGAGTTTTGGCATCAACAATCATCACCCTACTCTAGCAAAAGCGAGCTCTCGCATTTTAACAGCCTCTTTGATTCTGGAAATAGTGTCAACAACCTGTCGATACATGTGTACAGATCCATCATTTATATCCTGCCATATCTACCATGTGATGAACGCTTCACATAGCATTCTTGAAGGAACTCTCGTAGGCCCCCTGAGAGCATTGGGTCGCCTCCCCCGCGGGCGACTCGGGAGTGCGTCGACGCCACCACCTAGGTTTCCCCTCTCTCGCCGCCCTTCCCCTCGCCGTCGTCAACAGGCGCCACCAGGGAAAGGCCTTGTGGCATAGGCGGCGGCGGGGCTGCTCATGGCCTGGTGAGCGGGTTGGCGGAGTGAAAGCACATTTGCTCCCTTGGTGATTTTGGTAATTAATAACAACATATATGTCATTGAACTAATGTTTCCACTAAGTATATTTCAGTAAAAAGTTCAATGATGGGTTGGCAAAAGGATTGTGGAGAAACCCCTAGATGCAAGAAAATGGATTGGCAAAGCTTCATTTACTTTGTGAGAAATCACTTTGAGTCCATAGGAAAGCCAATACTATTAAAAGGGGGTAAGGTACTGTTGGTGAACAAGATGCTCCACGTGCACAAGTGATAGTCACCAAAAACACCCACAAGCTCTTCCACAAATACTCTGTCTAGAACCCTACCACTCAAATCGGTGAAGCCAACAATTTCCACTCGGTCCCACCGATTCCCAAACGCAGACAGAGCCATGCCAAACCCTAGCACATCGGTGCAACCGATCCCACTTCGGTGCCACCGAGTTCAGATTGCCAACTTTCTGTTACCTCGATTCACAAAATCAGAATTTCCGAGTTTTTGGATCGGCGTCACCGAGATTTGGATTCTGACCGTTGGACACCTGATCGGTACCGCCGAGATTTATGTATCGGTCTCACCGAGATTCAAAAGTTGCTACCTTTGGAGCAACCCGGTACCACCAAGTTTTACACTTTGGTGTCACCGAGTTGGTCACTTTAGGTGTAACGGTTGGATTTTTTGGGATGCCTATATATACCCCTTCACCACCACCCACTCGAAAGTGAAGTACTCAGAACTATTCCATACTTGACCCATCCAATTTTCTGGGAGAGAGCCACCTACTCATGTGTTGAGATCAAGCCATTCCACTCTATCCATATGAATCTTGATCTCTAGCCTCCCCCAAGTTGCTTTCCACCAAATCAATCTCTTCCACCATAGCCAAATCTGTGAGAGAGTGATTGTGTGTTGAGGAGTCTATCATCTTGAAGCACAAGAGCAAGGAGTTCATCGACATTACCGAGCCTATTACCTTTTGGAGGGTGGTGCCTCCTAGATTGGTTAGGTGTCGCTTGGGAGCCTCCTACTTTGTGTTGTGGAGTTGAACCAAGAAGTTTGTACGGGCAAGGAGATCGCCTACTTCGTGAAGATCTACCCATAGTGAGGCTAGTCCTTCGTGGACGGAAGCCGTTATGGAATAGTCAAGGTTGCTACTTCGTGGACCCTTATGGGTGGAGCCCTCCGTGGACTCTCGCGACCGTTACCCTCTGTCATGCCCAAGATGCGATCCTATCCTTATTTCGGCACGAGGGCCTCGACAGGGATAGAAGCGCATCTCGTCGTTTTGCAAGAATGGATATCATTACAAGTACATGTAAAGAAGAGATGAGTATATGGAATTGGCTTACACTCGCCACAGGCTACATCAATATCACATCAATACAACAACATAACAAATCATCATACAGAAGAGCAGGGTCCGACTACGGACGAAAAACAAACGATAAAATGACATCCATCCTTGCTATCCCAGGCTGCCGCCTGGAACCCATCCTATGATCGATGAAGAAGAAGAAGAAGAACTCCAAATCAAAACAAGCATCGCGCTCACGTCAAACCATCGCATTACCTGTACCTGCAACTGTTGTTGTAGTAATCTGTGAGCCACAGGGACTCAGCAATCTCATTTCCAAGGGTATCAAGACTATTAAAGCTTAATGGGTGAGGTAAGGTTAAGTGGTGAGGCTGCAGCAAGCACTAAGCATTTATTTGAGTGGCTAACTTACGGGTACAAGGATAAAGGGGGATGATTGTCGCATAAACGGTCGTGAACTAGTAATGATCTCTAAGAGATCCTGAACACCTACTTACGAACAAACATAACCCCACCATGTTCTCTCTCGGATTAGAAATTCACGAGAAGAGACGGTCACGGTTATGCACACAGTTGGTGTATTTTATGTGAGTTTACTTTAAGTTTGCTATGACTGGGTGTTAAACAAAGTTTCCAAGTTGCCACGTAACCGCGGGCACGGCTTTCCGAAAGATTTAACCCTGCAGGAGTGCTCCAACTCATCCATCACAAATTAACCACACGCCGCGGGAATAACCTCGACCACGAATCTCGTGATCTTCCTAGGCAATTCCACTGGAAAACCGCAACCTCGAGATAGCTCGAAGTATTCTCGGAATTCCTCGCACAAGACGTTCAAGAAAGGTAAAACAAGTCTAGCAAGACCGCCCAACGTGTCGACAAACCCGATAGGAGCCGCGTATCTCGTTCTCAGGACACGACGGATAAGCGAAGCGTACGGTGGCCTGATAGAGATCACCCGAGTTGCCCCGGGTTGGCCCCGCACGGTGCTCTAGTTTTGGACCAGCACCAGCAGCACTGGCCCCCTGTATTATGTTGAATTAACTCCTCGGGTTCATGACGCCCTATGCTTTATTCACAGTGTTCAGTATTATTATGTTGGGCAAATGTAGTACCAAAGTTGGGCCTTGCCAGACAAGTTTTTGTTGGAAATATGCCCTAGAGGCAATAATAAATTGGTTATTATTATATTTCCTTGTTCATGATAATCGTTTATTATCCATGCTATAATTGTATTGATTGGAAACTCAAATACATGTGTGGGTACATAGACAACACTGTGTCCCTAGTAAGCCTCTAGTTAACTAGCTCGTTGATCAAAAGATGGTGAAGGTTTCCTAGCCATGGACATGAGATGTCATTTGATAACGGGATCACATCATTAGGAGAATGATGTGATGGACAAGACCCAAACTATAAACGTAGCATATGATCGTGTCAGTTTGTTGCTATTGTTTTCTGCATGTCAAGTATCTGTTCCTATGACCATGAGATCATGCAATTCACTGACACCGTAGGAGTGCCTTGTGTGTATCAAACGTCACAACGTAACTGGGTGACTATAAAGGTGCTCTACAGGTATCTCCGAGGGTGTCTGTTGGGTTGGCATGGATCAAGACTGGGACTTGTTACTCTGTGTGACGGAGAGGTATCTCAGGGCCCACTAGGTAATACAACATCACAATGAGCCTTGCAAGCAATGTGACTAAAGTGTTAGCCACGAGATCTTGTATTACGGAACGAGTAAAGAGACTTGCCGATAACGAGATTGAACTAGGTATAGAGATACCGACGATCGAATCTCGGGCAAGTAACATACCGAAGAACAAAGGGAACAGTATACGGGATTAACTGAATCCTTGACATAGAGGTTCAACCGATGAAGATCTTCGTAGAATATGTAGGAACCAATATGGGCATCCAGGTCCCGCTATTGGTTATTGGCCGTAGAGGTGTCTCGGTCATGTCTACATAGTTCTCGAACCCGCAGGGTCTACACACTTAAGGTTTGGTGACGATTAGTATAGTTGAGTTATTGTGTTGGTGATCGAAGGTTGTTCGGAGTCCCGGATAAGATCCCGGACATGACAAGGATCTCCGGAAGAGTCCGGAGGTAAAGATTGATATATGTGATAATAGTGTTTTGATCTCCGGAAGGGTTCCGGAATTCACCGGAAGGGGTTCCGGGTGTTTACCGAAGTGTTCGGGTGCAGCAACACTTTATATGGGCAAAAGGGGTAAAGCCCACGAGGTATTGGAAAGTGCAAAAGGAAGTTTTGCTGCTGCCTTAAGCGGTACTACCGCTGGTAAGGCAGTACTACCGCTCAAGCGGTACTACCTCTTGTGTGAAGCGGTACTACCGCTCGTGAGAGGTACTACCGCTTGTACGCGGTACTGCTGGAATCCGAGTGGGACTCTTTCCGTGCGGGCCAAACCGACCTTGTGCGGGCAAAACCGACCTTGTGGAGGCTTTCTCTCCAAGTTTAGACCCCAGGGCTCAACATATAAATAGAGGGGCAGGGCTAGCACACGGGACACATCAAGATTTCCCAAGCCATGTGCCGGCAACCCTAACCCTCTAGTTCCTCCCGTCATAATCTCCGTAGTGCTTGGCGAAGCCCTGCAGAGATTGTTCCTCACCACCATCACCATGCCGTCGTGCTGCCGGAACTCATCCACTACTTCACCATCGCTCGCTGGATCGAGGAGGTGAAGGCGTCATCAAGCCGTACGTGTGTTGAACGCGGAGGTGCCATCTGTTCGGCGCTAGATCGTGTTTGGATCGAGGGACGACTTGCGATTTGGATCGCGAAGACGTTCGACTACATCAACCACATTTCTTAACGCTTCCGCTTAGCGATCTACAAGGGTATGTAGATTCACTCTCCCTCTCGTAGATGCTCATCACCATGGATAGATCTTGCGTGTGCGTAGGAAAATTTTTGTTTCCCATGCGACGTTCCCCAACAGTGGTATCAGAGCTAGGTCTATGCGTTGATGAGATCTCGAGTAGAACACAAAAGGGTTTTGTGGGCGTTGATATTCAGATTGCTTCCTCCCTTGGTCTTTTCTTGTTTCGGCGGTATTGTGGGATGAAGCGGCTCGGACCAACATTACTCGTACGCTTACGAGAGACCGGTTTCTTCAACTGACATGTAACTTCGTTGCATAAAGATGGCTAGCGGGTGTCTGTTTCTCCCACTTTAGTCGGATCAGATTTGACAAAGGCAGTCCTTGAGAAGGTTGAAAAGCAATTTTTATATCACCGTTGTGGTTTTTGCGTAGGTAAGAATCGTTCTTGCTAGATACCCGTAGCAGCCACGTAAAACTTGCAACAACAATTAGAGGACGTCTAACTTGTTTTTGCAATGTATGTTGTGATGTGATATGGCCAATTACATGATGAGATATATGTGATGTATGAGATGATCATGTGTTGTATAGAATATCACGACTTGCATGTCGATGAGTACGGCAACTGGCAGGAGCCATAGAGTTGTCTTTAATTATTTTCGCCGTTTTGCTTTACTTTATCGCTATGAGTTAGCAATAGTCGTGGAAGCAACAGTCGGCGCGACAACCTCATGGCGACACGTTGATGGAGATCAAGATGATGGAGATCATGGTGTCATGCCGGTGACGATGGAGATCATGCCGGTGCTTTGGAGATGGAGATCAAAAGCACAAGTTCATGGCCATATCATGTCACTTATGATTTGCATGTGATGTTAATCCTTTTATGCATCTTGTTTTGCTTAGGACGACGGTAGCATTATAAGGTGATCCCTCACTTAAATTTCAAGATAAATTGTGTTCTCCCCGAGTGTGCACCGTTGCGAAAGTTCGTCGTTTCGAGACACCACGTGATGATCGGGTGTGATAGACTCTACATTCACATACAACGGGTGCAAGCCAGTGTTGCACATGCGGAACACTCGGGTTAAACTTGACGAGCCTAGCATGTACAGACATGGCCTCGGAACACAAGAGACCGAAAGGTCGAACATGAGTCATATAGTAGATATGATCAACATGAAGATGTTCACCATTGAAACCACCTCAACTCACGTGATGATCGGACTTGAGTTGGTGGATTTGGATCATGTTACACTCGAATGACCGGAGGGATGTCAATCTGAGTGGGAGTTTTAAGTAATATGATTAACTAAACTCATTATCTTGAACAATAGTCTAAATTGTCTTTGCAATATTTATGTTGTAGATCATGGCTCGCGCAGTAGCACCCCTGAATTTTAATGCGTTCCTAGAGAAAGCTAAGTTGAAAGATGATGGAAGTAACTTTGTGGCCTGGGCCCGTAATCTAAGGATTATCCTTACGGCTTCCCAGAAGGCTTATGTCCTTGATGCACCGCTTGGTGATCCACCCGCTCCAGTTGAGTCTCTAGACGTTGTGAACGCCTGGCAGGCTCGTTCTGAAGATTACTCAATAGTTCAATGTGCAATATTGTATGGCTTAGAACCGGGACTTCAAAGACGTTTTGAACGTCATGGATCATATGAGATGTTCCAGGAGTTGAAGTTTATCTTTCAGAAGAATGCCCGGATCGAGAGGTATGAGATCTCCGATAAGTTCTATGCTTGCAAGATGGAGGAGGACGGGTCTATCAGTGATCACATACTCAGAATGTCTGGGTACTCCACCCGTCTGGCTGAATTGGGGATGCCCCTTCCGCCAGAGGCTATCACTGACAGAGTTCTTCAATCATTGCCACCTAGCTACAAGAGCTTCGTGTTGAACTATAACATGCACGGGATGAACAAGTCAGTCGCCGAGCTGTTTGCGATGCTGAAAGCCGCTGAGTCTGAAATTCAGAAGGAGCATCAAGTGTTGATGGTCAATAAAACCACTAGTTTCAAGAAAAATGGCAAGGGTAAGAAGGGTAACTCCAAGCAGAGTGGCAAAGCAGTTGCTCCTCCCGTGAAGAAACCCAAGGCTGGACCCAAACCAGAAACTGTGTGCTTTCATTGCAAGGGAACTGGACACTGGAAGCGGAACTGCCCCAAGTATTTTGCTGACAAGAAGGCGGCCAACAACAAACAAGGTATATATGATATACATGTTATTGATGTGTACCTTACCAACTCTCGTTGTAGTGCCTGGGTATTTGATACCGGTGCGGTTGCTCATATTTGCAACTCAAAACAGGAACTGCGGAATAGACGGAGGCTGGCAAAGGACGAAGTGACGATGTGCTTGGGAAATGGTTCCAAGGTTGATGTGATCGCCATCGGCACGCTCGCTCTTCGATTGCCATCGGGATTAGTGATGAACCTGAATAAATGTTATTTGGTGCCTGCGTTAAGCATGAACATTATATCTGGATCTTGTTTATTGCGAGACGGTTACTCATTTAAATCAGAGAATAATGGTTGTTCTATTTATATGAGTAATATCTTTTATGGTCATGCACCCGATGTGAGGGGTTTATTCTTATTGAATCTCGATAGTAATGATACACATGTTCATAACATTGATGCCAAAAGATGTAGAATTGATAATGATAATACCACTTTCTTGTGGCACTGCCGTTTAGGTCATATTGGCGTAAAACGCATGAGGAAGCTCCATGCTGATGGACTTTTGGAGTCACTTGATTTTGAATCACTTGACACATGTGAGCCATGCCTCATGGGCAAGATGACTAAAACGCCGTTCTCTGGAACAATGGAACGGGCAAGTGACTTGTTGGAAATCATACATACTGATGTGTGCGGTCCGATGAGCATTGAGGCGCGCGGTGGTTATCGTTACTTTCTCACCTTCACTGATGACTTAAGTAGATATGGGTATATTTACTTAATGAAACACAAGTCTGAAACATTTGAAAAGTTCAAACAATTTCAGAGTGAAGTTGAGAATCATCGTAACAAGAAGATTAAATTCCTACGATCTGATCGAGGAGGAGAATATCTGAGTTATGAGTTTGGCAGTCACTTAAGACAATGTGGAATTGTTTCACAACTGACACCGCCTGGAACACCACAGCGTAATGGTGTGTCCGAACGTCGTAATCGAACCTTATTGGATATGGTGCGATCTATGATGTCTCTTGCCGATTTGCCACTATCGTTTTGGGGTTATGCATTAGAGACAGCTGCATTCACTTTAAATAGGGCACCATCGAAATCCATTGAGACGACGCCATATGAACTTTGGTTTGGCAAGAAGCTGAAGCTGTCGTTTCTTAAAGTTTGGGGATGTGATGCTTATGTCAAAAAGCTTCAGCCTGAAAAGCTGGAACCCAAAGCGGAGAAATGCGTCTTCATAGGATACCCAAAAGAGACAGTTGGGTATACCTTGTACCTCAGATCCGAAGGCAAAGTGTTTGTCGCTAAAAACGGAACATTTCTTGAGAAAGAGTTTCTCTCGAAAGAATTGAGTGGGAGGAAGATAGAACTTGATGAGGTTATTGAACCTTTACTTCAACCTGAGAGTAGCATAGTACAGAAAGATGTTTCTGTAGAGCCTGCATCAGTTGAAGAGGAAGTTAATGATGATGATCATGAACCTTCGAACCAAGTTGCTATCGAACCTCGTAGGTCGACAAGGACGCGTACTGCTCCTGAGTGGTACAGCAACCCTGTCTTAGAAGTCATGTTGTTAGACAACGATGAACCTACAAGCTATGGAGAAGCGATGATGGGCCCGGATTCCGAGAAGTGGTTAGAGGCCATGAAATCCGAGATGGGATCCATGTATGAAAACAAAGTATGGATTTTGAAAGTATTACCTGAAGGGCGTAAGGCCATTCAGAACAAATGGATCTTTAAGAGGAAGACGGACGCAGACGGTAATGTCACCGTCTATAAAGCTCGACTTGTGGCAAAAGGTTTTTCACAAGTTCAAGGAGTTGACTACGATGAGACCTTCTCACCCGTAGCGATGCTTAAGTCCGTCAGAATCATGTTAGCAATAGCTGCCTTTTTCGATTATGAAATTTGGCAGATGGATGTCAAAACAGCGTTCCTTAACGGTTTCCTTAAGGAAGAGTTGTATATGATGCAACCAGAAGGTTTTGTCGATCCAGAGAATGCTGACAAAGTTTGCAAACTCCAGCGATCCATTTATGGACTGGTGCAAGCATCTCGGAGTTGGAATCTTCGCTTTGATGAGGTGATCAAAGCGTTCGAGTTTATACAAGTTTACGGAGAAGCTTGTATTTACAAGAAAGTGAGTGGGAGCTCTATAGCATTTCTAATATTATATGTGGACGACATATTACTGATTGGAAACAATATAGAAATGTTGGAAAGCGTGAAGGAATATTTGAACAAGAGTTTTTCAATGAAGGACCTAGGAGAAGCTGCTTTCATATTAGGCATCAAGATCTATAGAGATAGATCAAGACGTTTAATAGGACTTTCACAAAGCACATACCTTGATAAGATTTTGAAGAATTTCAAAATGGATCAGTCCAAGAAGGGGTTCTTGCCTGTTTTGCAGGGTGTGAAGTTGAGTAAGACTCAATGCCAAGTGACTGCAGGAGATAGAGAAAAGATGAGTGTCATCCCCTATGCTTCAGCCATAGGCTCTATCATGTATGCAATGTTGTGCACAAGACCCGATGTCAGCCTTGCCATAAGTATGGTCGGAAGGTTTCAAAGTGATCCAGGAATGGAACACTGGACGGCGGTCAAGAATATCCTGAAGTACCTGAAAAGGACTAAGGACATGTTTCTCGTTTATGGAGGTGATCAAGAGCTCGTCGTAAAGGGTTACGTCGATGCAAGCTTTGACACTGATCCGGATGACTCTAAGTCACAAACCGGATACGTATTTATTCTTAATGGGGGTGCGGTTAGCTGGTGCAGTTCCAAGCAAAGCGTGGTAGCTGATTCTACATGCGAAGTGGAGTACATCGCTGCCTCGGAGGCGGCGAAGGAAGGTGTCTGGATGAAGGAGTTCATGATAGATCTTGGAGTAGTGCCTAGTGCGCTTAACCCAATGACTCTGTTTTGTGATAATACTGGTGCCATTGCTAGAGCCAAGGAACCAAGATTTCACAAGAGGACCAGACACATAAAGCGACGTTTCAATTCCATCCGCGATTACATCAAGGAGGACGACATAAATATTTGCAAAGTACACACGGATCTGAATGTTGCAGATCCGATGACTAAACCTCTTCCAAGGGCTAAACATGAACAACACCAGAACTGCATGGGTGTTCGATTCATTACAATGTAAATCACATAGTGATGTGAACTAGATTATTGACTCTAGTGCAAGTGGGAGACTGTTGGAAATATGCCCTAGAGGCAATAATAAATTGGTTATTATTATATTTCCTTGTTCATGATAATCGTTTATTATCCATGCTATAATTGTATTGATTGGAAACTCAAATACATGTGTGGGTACATAGACAACACTGTGTCCCTAGTAAGCCTCTAGTTAACTAGCTCGTTGATCAAAGATGGTGAAGGTTTCCTAGCCATGGACATGAGATGTCATTTGATAACGGGATCACATCATTAGGAGAATGATGTGATGGACAAGACCCAAACTATAAACGTAGCATATGATCGTGTCAGTTTGTTGCTATTGTTTTCTGCATGTCAAGTATCTGTTCCTATGACCATGAGATCATGCAATTCACTGACACCGTAGGAGTGCCTTGTGTGTATCAAACGTCACAACGTAACTGGGTGACTATAAAGGTGCTCTACAGGTATCTCCGAGGGTGTCTGTTGGGTTGGCATGGATCAAGACTGGGATTTGTTACTCCGTGTGACGGAGAGGTATCTCAGGGCCCACTCGGTAATACAACATCACAATGAGCCTTGCAAGCAATGTGACTAAAGTGTTAGCCACGAGATTTTGTATTACGGAACGAGTAAAGAGACTTGCCGATAACGAGATTGAACTAGGTATAGAGATACCGACGATCGAATCTCGGGCAAGTAACATACCGAAGAACAAAGGGAACAGTATACGGGATTAACTGAATCCTTGACATAGAGGTTCAACCGATGAAGATCTTCGTAGAATATGTAGGAACCAATATGGGCATCCAGGTCCCGCTATTGGTTATTGGCCGTAGAGGTGTCTCGGTCATGTCTACATAGTTCTCGAACCCGCAGGGTCTACACAATTAAGGTTTGGTGACGATTAGTATAGTTGAGTTATTGTGTTGGTGACCGAAGGTTGTTCGGAGTCCCGGATAAGATCCCGGACATGACAAGGATCTCCGGAAGAGTCCGGAGGTAAAGATTGATATATGTGATAATAGTGTTTTGATCTCCGGAAGGGGTTCCGGGTGTTTACCGAAGTGTTCGGGTGCAGCAACACTTTATATGGGCAAAAGGGGTAAAGCCCACGAGGTATTGGAAAGTGCAAAAGGAAGTTTTGCTGCTGCCTTAAGCGGTACTACCGCTGGTAAGGCAGTACTACCGCTCAAGCGGTACTACCGCTTGTGTGAAGCGGTACTACCGCTCGTGAGCGGTACTACCGCTTGTACGCGGTACTGCTGGAATCCGAGTGGGACTCTTTCCGTGCGGGCCAAACCGACCTTGTGCGGGCAAAACCGACCTTGTGGAGGCTTTCTCTCCAAGTTTAGACCCCAGGGCTCAACATATAAATAGAGGGGCAGGGCTAGCACACGGGACACATCAAGATTTCCCAAGCCATGTGCCGGCAACCCTAACCCTCTAGTTCCTCCCGTCATAATCTCCGTAGTGCTTGGCGAAGCCCTGCAGAGATTGTTCCTCACCACCATCACCACGCCGTCGTGCTGCCGGAACTCATCCACTACTTCACCATCGCTCGCTGGATCGAGGAGGTGAAGGCGTCATCAAGCCGTACGTGTGTTGAACGCGGAGGTGCCGTCCGTTCGGCGCTAGATCGTGTTTGGATCGAGGGACGACTTGCGATTTGTATCGCGAAGACGTTCGACTACATCAACCACGTTTCTTAACGCTTCCGCTTAGCGATCTACAAGGGTATGTAGATTCACTCTCCCTCTCGTAGATGCTCATCACCATGGATAGATCTTGCGTGTGCGTAGGAAATTTTTTGTTTCCCATGCGACGTTCCCCAACAGTTTTATCCTAAAACGAAAGTCAAGGGGGTCCCCATAACAACCCCGAGCATGTTAGGAGCGCTCAATTATGGAACATAACACCAGTACACAAGTATCTAGGGCGGCAAGAGTGGAACAAAACACCGAGCAAAAGGCCAAGCCTTCCACCCTTTACCAAGTATATATGTGCATTAAATTAAATAGCAATAATATTGTGATAGCTGGAAACAAATGCACCTGCAACTAGCAACGCTATAAGAAGTGTTGCGCAAGCGGTAACATAGCCAAACAATGTTTTGTTGGGATGTGGAAGGGTTAGAGGCTTTTCATGGCAATTTGGGAGGCTTGACATACAAGTGGTAGGTAGCGAGACAAGCGATAGAAACGAGACATCTAGCATGGCAATGATAGTAGTGGTATCCAGGGAAATGATCATCTTGAAAGCACATTTGCTCCCTTGGTGGTTTTGGTAATTAATAACAACATATATGTCATTGAACTAATGTTTCCACTAAGCATATTTCAGGAAAAGTTCAATGATAGGATTGGCAAAAGGATTGTGGAGATTGTGGAAATACCCCAAGATGCAAGGAAATGGATTGGCAAAGCTTCAAGCAAGAGGACTCTACATTTTACTTTGTGAGAAATCACTTTGAGTCCATAGGAAAGCCAATACTATTAAAAGGGGGTAAGGTATTGTTGGTGAACAAAAGCTCATACGTGCACAAGTGATAGTCACCAAAAACACCCACAAGCTCTTCCACAAAAGTCTGTCCAAAGTCAAATATCCAAAATCGGTGCAACAAACACTTTCCACTCGGTGCCACCGATTCCCATACTCAGACAGACCCATGCCAAATCCTAGCCAGTCGGTGCAACCAATTCTGCATCGGTGCCACCGAGTTTAGGTTACCAACTCTCTGTTTAGCCATCTTCAGTCTTCGGTACCACCGAGATTTGCCTATCGGTCTCACCGAGTTTCTGGACCAACTCTCTGGATAGCCATTCACCTGATCGGTACCACCGAGAAATGTGGATCGGCGCCACCGAGTTTCTGGACCAACTCTCTGGTAAGCCTTGGTCAAGAATCGGTACCACCGAGATGTGAAGATCGGCGTCACCGAGTTTGCGCAATCTGACCATTGGTCACCTGATCGGTACCACCGAGAGTTATATATCGGTCTCACCGAGATTCAAAAGTTGTCACCTTTTGGTCACTTCGGTACCACCGAGATTCACACATCGGTGTCACCGAGTTGGTCACTTTAGGTGTAACGGTTGGATTTTTGGGGATGCCTATATATACCCCTTCACCACCACCTACTCGAAAGAGAAGCACTCAGAACTATTCCATACTTGCCCCATCTCATTTTTTGAGAGAGAGCCACCTACTCATGTGTTGAGATTATGCCATTCCATTCCAACCATATGAATCTTGATCTCTAGCCTCCTCAAGTTGCTTTCCACCAATCCCATCTCTTCCACCAAGCCAAATCTGTGAGAGAGTGATTGTGTGTTGAGGAGTCTATCATCTTGAAGCACAAGAGCAAGGAGTTCATCGACATTGCCGAGCCTATTACCTTTTGGAGGGTGGTGCCTCCTAGATTGGTTAGGTGTCACTTGGGAGCCTCCTACTTCGTGTTGTGGAGTTGAACCAAGAAGTTTGTAAGGGCAAGGAGATCGCCTACTTCGCTAAGATCTACCCATAGTGAGGCTAGTCCTTCGTGGACGGAAGCCGTTATGGAATAGTCAAGGTTGCTACTTCGTGGACCCTTATGGGTGGAGCCCTCCGTGGACTCTCGCGACCGTTACCCTCCGTGGGTTGAAGACTCCATAAACGTGGACGTACGATAGCACCACCTATCGGAACCACGGAAAAAATCATCGTGTCTACATATTGCGTTTGATCCTCCTACCCTTCCTTTACTACTCATGCTTGTTGTTACTTTCCGCTGCTATACTCTTAGACATGCATGTGTATGGTGTACTTGACTTACTATGAATGCTAAAATCTGCCAACACTAAAAATTGGAAAAGGCTAGATTTTTATTTGGTCAAGTAGTCTAATCACCCCCCCTCTAGACATACTTTCGGTCCTACAAGTGGTATCAGAGCTTTGGTCTCCATTGCATTGGTCTCACAACCTAGGAGAGTATGGCGTTTAGTGAGGAAAATTATCATCGTAGAGGTCCGTATTTTGATGGCACTAATTTTGCTAGTTGGAAGCACAAAATGAAAATGCATATTCTTAGTCATAACCCCGTCGTATGGGCTATTGTTCGTGTTGGCTTGCAAGGTGAATTCTTTGGTGATGGAAAGGAACCGGATCGTGAAGCGACCGCGGATGAATTGAAGATGTTGCAATACAACGCTCAAGCATGCGACATTCTCTTCAACTGCCTATGCCCCGAAGAATTCAACAAAATCAGCCGTCTTGAGAATGCAAAAGAGATTTGGGATACTTTGGTTGATATGCACGAAGGAACCGAGTCCGTGAGAGAATCCAAGTTGGATGTTCTTCAAAGTCAGCTTGACAAGTTCAAGATGAAGGATGGTGAAGGAGTCGCGGAGATGTACTCTAGGCTAGCTCTCATCACAAATGAGATTGCCGGCTTAGGAAGCGAAGAAATGACCGACAAATTCATCATCAAGAAGATACTTAGAGCTTTGGATGAGAGATACGACACCGTGTGCACATTGATCCAAATGATGCCCAACTACAAAGATCTCAGGCCTATGGAAGTCATTGGAAGGATTGTTGCTCATGAGATGACACTCAAAGACAAAGAAGAGCTTCACAACAAGTCTAGGACACCCATGAATCTACTCTCGAAGATCATAGAGAGCTTGTAAGAACTCATGAGAAGCTACGTTTCGAGAAGCCCACCTTGGAGCAAGAACATGAGTTTCTTAAAGCTATCAATGACGATCTCCGAAAGAAGACTTCATCTTATCTAGCCAAATGATTACTCTTGTCTACATTCATGCCACAAGTTAAACCTAGACAAATTAGTAACAAAGGCAAGAAAGGTTCTTCATCCAGTAGCAACACTAAAAATGCTAAATCTAATGATGTTGCTTCTAGTAGTTCTATTGATTCCACTAATGATGATTCTCTTAGCCAAGTTACACTTGAGCAAGAAAATGATTTATTGAAAGGAATTATAGAGAAAGGTATCTACAAGAGTCTTGCTGGGTGTAAGCAATTTGAGGAAATTTTACGCAAGCACGGAGGATACCAGAAGAACCATGGCATTGGCTACTTCAACGCAAATGGAGTTGAATGGGAAGAAGGTCAATATCCCAAGCCCAAGTTTGTTCCTCAAAGGGAGAAGTATGAACATACTCTTCCCAAGGGAACAAACACTCAAGATGACCTTCCACCACAAGACCACAAGCTCAAGGGCAAGGACAAGCTTCAAGAGGACATTGACTCATATGAAGATGAATCCCAAGCTTTGGTGGAGTGGGTTCCCAAGGCTACTTCAAGCTCAACTTCTACAAGTGCCACTTCAACACCGAGGATCCCCATCAAGTTGATGTGGGTCCCTAAGAAGAAGAACTAGAGAAGTTCTTGAGGGGTGACTCCGCCAATGAAATTCACTCACATTCATTATTGGCAAGAACTAGTTGCAATCAACGTCAACATCATGCAATAGTTCAAGGAGTCACACATTCCCTCAAAGGTAAGCAAGGGACAAGGTAATCAACAAATCCATGGACATCATCATGTATGCTTTGCACTCCATGTCCATAGATATCCTTATATTTGTCTCTTATGTGTTGGGACTAACCCATGTAGGTGAGAAGAGTAAGGAAACAACAAGGATGCTCCCAACTCTTGGTGATCTTCATCAACCTTGAGCATACACCACTACATCACCCACATGAAGTCTTCTACGACAAAACCCAAGGTTAGTTTATCCCTCCTATGGGGGGATGTCACATCAAGGGGGAGCTTTACTCTAAGACTTGAGTTAAAGCATCTCTTAGAATGTGACAACATTAAATGCTTTATGTAAAAGTGGTAACCCCACTTGTGCTTAAACGATGAGTATGACCTATGATCAAGTATTCTTACTTGGCTCCTAAGTCAATATACTCATATATAGATGACTCCGTCATCGCCAAAATGCTTGATAGATGCTAGTATGTATGTGCATGTTTGCCATGATTTCATTTGACATCTTATTGTGTGAGCATGTTGGTTTGCATTTCTTTAACCATTCAAGGACATCCAATTGTTGCCATTTGGCTTTTGATTTTTCTTTTGCCAATTGGATGGACAAGAATGCCTAGGACCACTCTCTAGCTATCTATGCTTTCTCGTCTCATACTCCATTCTTGCTGCATCACAAAATTTGAACAAGTACTTTTCGATCTCTCTGTGTGAGGAGCACTCGGAGTTCCGTATCGACAAAGGACTGATCATTAAAACCTCCCAAGTGCATCTCGGTGGAACCAATACCAAAATCTCAGTCTCACCGAATGCCTAGGGTTGATCTGGTTTTCATACTCGGTATCACCGATTCCATCTTCTTGGTTACACCGAGTTTCCCTGTCAGCTGACAGTAGAGGAACTCGGTGACACCGAAAAGTTAGAACCGGTGTCACCGACAACCACGGGTATATAAAGAGGCGGACCCGACTTTTGAAATTACTTTCTCAAACGTCATCCCCTCCAAAACCCTAGCTGCCGAACAAGGACTCCTGGTCGTCTCCTTCGTCTTCTCGAGCGCCTCCGTCGTTGGAAGTCCACGCCGTCGACGGAATCTGCACCACCGTCGCCGCCGTAGCAAAGTCGTCACCGAATTAGGGTACGATTTCGACCCCTCGTGCGCTCCTCCCGCCAAATCTTGCGCATTAGGACTTTTCCATCGATAAGCCAAAGTTTGAGATTGATCTATCCACAAGAACTTCCAATAGAATAACGAATGAAAGATTTTTTAGGGTTTGCCGTCCGCAAATGAATCTCAGTGGAACCGACGCAAAATAATCGGTAGCACCGATTTCCTTTTCTAGTCAACTGAGAACAACCTCGGTGAAACCGAGTGCCCATTTTCGGTCTCACCGAAAGTGGTGCCAAGTTTCTGTAATGCAGGTTGTCTGTCTCGGTGGGTCCGAAAAGTTTGCCTCGGTTGTACCGATATTCACTTGGCAGAATGCAAATCATGAGAAATTTTAGTTCAAATC
The DNA here is from genome assembly GCA_039707655.1 of Elymus sibiricus. NCBI lineage: Eukaryota > Viridiplantae > Streptophyta > Magnoliopsida > Poales > Poaceae > Elymus > Elymus sibiricus. The sequence goes on from CM077667.1 coordinate 131,903,830, forward strand.
ATTGAGAAAAACCTTCTGAAATTTTGTGATGACTCAACCTGTCCACTCTTCTATACTCTATTTCACAGGGTCAGAGATGTCAGGTTCTGATGATAGCGAGAATGACTTCAGAGAGAAAAGTGTTGACATGAGCTCAGGCACTAGTCCTGAAGGGAGCTATGATGATGTTCCTAGCTCACCTGATCTACCCAAAGCTGCAACCAGGGCAAGAAGAAAGCTCAACTCAGATGAGGAAGATGAAGACTTTATACCTGAGGAGCTATCCAAGAAAGATGATACTGCCAAGAGCACTGCTGCTGCCACTTCATCCAAGAAGAAGAAGGCTATAAGGAAAGAGTATGCTAGCTCAGAGTCAGTGAGAGCGCCTGAGAGTGCTAGGGCAACAATGATTGTTGAGCCCTCCAAGAAATCTATGCCTAAGAAGGCTGGGGAGAAGAAGAAGAGAGAAAGGACAAGATTTGTTAAAGCTAAAGTTCTTCCTTCTACTCCAGAGTATCTAAATGAGGAAGAAGAAGAGGAAGAGCCAGCTGCCAAGGCTCCTCCTAAGAAGAAGATGAAGCTTATGGCTGATGCTATGCCCAAGGATACATCATCCAAAGGCACCAAGACTGCCCCCAAGAAGGTTGTTGATGTTCCTAAACCCAAGAGGTTTTCCAGAGACATCCCAGCTTCTAGCAAGAACAAGACTTCTACTTTCAGGGAAGCTGAGGATGATACACAGTCTGTCTTGATGAAGCTTAGACCACACCTTCCAGAGCACAATGCCAGCCAGCCTATTGCTGAAGACATGAAGAAGAGGAAGGACTCAGGTTTGAGAGAGTGGAGAGCTATTGATCCCTACTCTCAGAGAGGAGGACTGCTGTGGACTACATGTTCTATACAAAGGAGCAACAAGATTTCTATGAAACAATTTTGCTTGACAAGAGCCCTGCTGTGAGTGATATGAGGTATGTGGACTGGAAGTACATCGAGGACAATGAGGATTACTTCCCAAGTGTGCAAGACAACTTTCATTGCATTGGACTTGATAAGTTTGTTGGTAAGGAGTTTACTGCCTGGAATGATGAAATGATCATGCAATTCTACTCCACTGCACATTTCTATGGAGATGGTAGGATCATCTGGAATGATGAAATGATCATGCAATTCTACTCCACTGCACATTTCTATGGAGATGGTAGGATTGTGTGGATGATAGAAGGCACCAAATATGAATCCTCAGTTGAGGAGTGGGCTGCCATCTTAGGAGCTCCACAGGTGCAAGACGGAGACTTGGATGTGTACTCCGAGTCCAAGGCCAATCATAATGCTATGAAGAACATGTACAATGAGATCCCTGCTGCAAACTTGCCATCACACAAGTTTGGATCCATTTACTTCCTCCAGGCTGGTCTACGCACGATTAACACTATCTTGAGGCATACCTTGATGCCTAAGTCTGGAGATGAGAAGATGATAAGAGGATATTCTATCAACATGCTGCTCCATCTAGATCAACACACCAGATTCAGAGTGATGGACTTAATTGTTGAAACAGTGAAGAGGACTGCAGCAGATCAGAAGAGGTCATGTGGATACGCTCCATATATACAGATGCTTATCAACTCCAAGTTGGAGAAGCACATATATGCACTTGACCGACCACATTTGCCACTCTTGCCAGAGCTAGAAGACAACGTTGTGGTGATGGACCCAGATCATCCCACCTCAGCTACAGCACAGGCATAGGCAGAGGCAGCCAGAGACTCCAGTTCTCAGGTGCCAAAGACGAGGAGTGAGCAGATGGATCTCCTACTTAGCTCTGTGCTCAGCATGCAGAAGGACATCAGGAACATATTGAAGAACCAGGAGAGCCTCTCGAGGATTGTTGACACCAAATTCCATATTCTCAACAACAAGGTGGATGAGCTCACAGTGATTGTGAATGAGCTCAAGAAGGAAGTTGATGGCGTGCCTAGTCCCCACACTACTGATGATGATGAGGATAGTCCACATCTCATGACAGCCACTCAGTTCAGGACTTAGCCCAGATCTGCCACAGTGTCAGTTCGAGAGTCTAGACCGTCTTCATCAGCACCTGCCGCAGCCCCTTCAGCTCCTTTAGCTCCTCCAGCACCTCCGGTTGCTACTCCAACTCCGTCCTTGACGTCTGCAGAAGTCTTTGCTGAAGCCGTTCTCTCGACTCCTTCATCGGCCACCGGAGGAGATCAGCCCCAGAAGAGCGCTTAGTTATATACCTTTGAACTTTTTGGTAACTTGTTGCCAAAGGGGGAGAAGATGTATATAGATCTTTAGGCTTCGAGAGAGAGAGAGAGAGCGTTGCTTTTTATCGCTTTTCAAAAACATTGATAACTTTTGGTTCATTTGCTTGTGTTAAACTTTGTTGGTGTTTGATCATACACTTGATGTGTATTGCTACTATTTCCTATCCTTGTGATGCTTATGAAATGATCCTTCACCTTTGCTTGATTGTGTTGTGATATGATATTCATTCATATTACTCTCGCACACCACCAAGTTGTATGTGACATGAAAGAGCGCCCCATGTACCTAATCGATTGTGCATTTGCATTCAAACGCAAATTCAAAATAATGCACAAATTTAGGGGGAGCTCTTGCTTATCACATACTTCTCAAAGCGACGATTATATTCATTGATTATATCATATGTCGAAGCTTTGATCTATATGTTGTCATCAATTACCAAAAAGGGGGAGATTGAAAGCACATTTGCTCCCTTGGTGGTTTTGGTAATTAATAACAACATATATGTCATTGAACTAATGTTTCCACTAAGTATATTTCAGGAAAAAGTTCAATGATGGGTTGGCAAAAGGATTGTGGAGAAACCCCTATATGCAAGGAAATGGATTGGCAAAGCTTCAAGCAAGTGGACTCTACATTTTACTTTGTGAGAAATCACCTTGAGTCCATAGGAAAGCCAATACTATTAAAAGGGGTTAAGGTACTGTTGGTGAACAAGATGCTCCACGTGCACAAGTGATAGTCACCAAAAACACCCACAAGCTCTTCCACAAATACTCTGTCTAGAACCCTACAACTCAAATCGATGAAGCCAACAATTTCCACTCGGTCCCACCGATTCCCAAACTCACACAGAGCCATGCCAAACCCTAGCACATCGGTGCAACCGATCCCACTTCGGTGTCACCGAGTTCAGCTTGCCAACTTTCTGTTACCTCGATTCACAAAATCGGAATTTCTGAGTTTTTGGATCGGCGTCACCGAGATTTGGATTCTGACCGTTGGACACCTGATCGGTACCGCCAAGATTTATGTATCGGTCTCACCGAGATTCAAAAGTTGCTACCTTTGGAGCAACCCGGTACCACCGAGTTTTACACTTCGGTGTCACCGAGTTGGTCACTTTAGGTGTAACGGTTGGATTTTTGGGGATGCCTATATATACCCCTTCACCACCACCCACTCGAAAGTGAAGCACTCAGAACTATTCCATATTTGGACCATCCAATTTTCTGGGAGAGAGCCACCTACTCATGTGTTGAGATCAAGCCATTCCACTCTATCCATATGAATCTTGATCTCTAGCCTCCCCAAGTTGCTTTCCACCAAATCAATCTCTTCCACCATAGCCAAATCTGTGAGAGAGTGATTGTGTGTTGAGGAGTCTATCATCTTGAAGCACAAGAGCAAGGAGTTCATCGACATTACCGAGCCTATTACCTTTTGGAGGGTGGTGCCTCCTAGATTGGTTAGGTGTCGCTTGGGAGCCTCCTACTTTGTGTTGTGGAGTTGAACCAATAAGTTTGTACGGGCAAGGCGATCGCCTACTTCATGAAGATCTACCCATAGTGAGGCTAGTCCTTCGTGGACGGAAGCCGTTATGGAATAGTCAAGGTTGCTACTTCGTGGACCCTTATGGGTGGAGCCCTCCATGAACTCTCGCGACCGTTACCCTCCGTGGGTTGTAAACTCCATAAACGTGGACGTACGATAGCACCACCTATCGGAACCACAGGAAAAATCATCATGTCTCCAAATTGTGTTTGATCTTCCTCCCTACCCTCTACTACATATGCTTGTTGTTACTTTCCACTGCTATACTCTTAGACATGCATGTGTAGGGTGTACTTGAATTGCTATAATCGCTAAAATCTGCCAACACTTAAAATTGGGATAAGGTAGAATTTTTATTTGCTCAAGTAGTCTAATCACCCCCCTCTAGACATACTTTCGATCCTACACGGAGCCGGCCTCCATCCCCTTGTCAGCACCGTACGGGAGCAGGTCGCCTCATGCCCGACGCCTTCACCCAAAGCCCAGCTCGATTCGACGATGTGTCATCGTTGTGGTTCCTGGTTTGGGCGCCGTCTTATGGCGGCGGATTTGGGAGCTCTCGGATCTAATCGGGGATGGAGGTTGCTGACTTGGGAGTGGCTGGCGGCCCTGTGGGATGGTGGTGGGAGTGCGAATGGTGGCCAGGATTCGCCGGTCCGATGTGGCAGGGGTGCCAGGCGCATCTGGCTAGGGCGTGGAGGCGCGATGTGATGTGGTGGTGGTTGGAGCACCAGCGATGCTGGGGGTAGTCGAGATCAGTTGCACATGATGCTGGATGAAGGTTCGTCGAGCTGATCCTGGTGAAAGCCTTGCTCTCGGCAATTTGCCAACGTCGACGATGGCGACGCTTTTCTGTGTTGGCTCCTTCCTAAAGGCATCATCGTGGAGAAGCTCGGGACCTCTATCTGCTACCTCCGGGGGAAACCCTAGATCAGTCGATTGGATGACGGCGGCGCTCTTGTGTCATTCGCCCCTTGGGGGCATCATTCTTGGAAGTGTGCACTGGCTTGAGGGACCAGTGGACGGTTTAGCGGTGGAGCGGCGTTTCATGTCATGCATCGACGATTTGGAGTCTCGGCGGCGTGGCGTAGCAGGGTGTCGGCAACGGATACATGATGATGGACGTGCGTAGGGAGGTGGCGTTGTCTGGTGCCATGGTGGCGTCGATGACAGGCTTGGCAAGGTCGATGCGTCAGTTCCTGCTCTGAAGATGGATCGATGGAAGAAGGCGGCGGCGGCCTCTGAGAGTGCGCCAGACTGGTGTGTGCCCAAGGTTCAAAATATCGGATATCGAGTTCATATCGGTTTGGCTTCGACATATAGGATGTCGAATATCGGGTGATATATCGGACGATATGTAGATATATCAGAGGAAACATATATGGATTTTTTTTCATTATTCATACTCAAAACATGGTTTTTAGTTAAAGAAAATGTATGATAACAATTTTAGAATCCTAGTTTGTTAACTTGTTAATTAAGATACTATTAATAAATATTCACAAAATCATTACTACAAAATTAAAAACAATATTCCCTCCATCCACATATATATGGTCTAGTATGTTTTTCGAGGTTACCTTTGATCATGGGTTAGCACAATAATATATAAACATGCATGTTACACAAAGCATACTATCGAATTCGTATGTGAAAGGAGTTTCTAATGATATAATTTTTATATCATACATCTCATATACTAATAATTTTATCATTGGTCAAGAGCTACCTCGAAAAATGTATTAGGCCCTATATACGTGGATGGAAGGAGTACGTTCTATATTCATATGTATAAAACATCATGCATGAGTTTGGTAATATGACGTAGTTGTGAATGCATAATCTTATTTTCATGGCTTTCTTATAGAGAATTTTGATCATCTATGTATCGGTCTATATTAGTGGACATATCGGGTCAGATATCGGCCATATCGGTTGATATTTCGGCCCATATCGGGTGATGTGTGTGAAAATGATATTTACAAAATGATATGTTATGTCCATATCGGTAGAGCTCCAAACATGATATATGGGCCATATCGGCCTAGATTTAAAAGCTTGTGTGTGCCCCAGACCCGACAACGGCTTGGTTGGGGCCTCCGGCTTTAGATGTTAGGCTTTAGTGCGAGGTTTGTTTGGTACTCGGCTCGGACTTTCGGAATCCCTTCATCATGGATAGGAGTAGCGACAGATGTTGCCAAGTAGGTGGCTTCAGACTTACTGATGTATCACTTTGTAAGGTCCTTGTGAATAATTAATAAAGTGGTTGCATGCATCATCCAGATGTAGAGGCCGGGGGCCATCCTCCTTTTCAAAAAAATACCTACCATGTGTAGGAAGAAACAATCTCGTTGAATTCCGGTCTTAAAGGTTATGGAATTCATTCTCTGGTACGCATTCACCGGGCAGTCACCTTGGTTATTTGAATCTCTGTTACCAAAACTAAGCCATGGCAACCTCACAAATAGGCTCAGACGCATCAGGGAAGCTTTTTTTAACACAATACAAACGCAAGCGCTCATATATACGCGCATACATTCACCCCTATGAACGCACACACGCACACCCTACCCCTATGAGCACCTCCGAGAGACTGAGCCGCCATATCATCTTAGATTTACGAAGTCACCGTAGGCACCTCGCGTCGACGGGTACGTCTCCTCCCACTGAATGCGCATCATCGGAAATCCTAAAATAAATCCAAAAATAATGCGAGCACCAGGACTTGAACCCTGGTGGGCTGGGGATACCACTGTCCCTCTAACCATCCAACCACAGGTTGGTTCGCACTTGACAAGCGAAGCTGCAAAATAGGAGAAGGTGGATCTTCCTCTCGGCTTAAACACCACACATGACCAAATTTCGCTCTCCTCCTAACCTAGTGAAGGACCATATCCGATGTGAGCAAATGATCATGCATCACTGACTAGCCAACAAATCTGACCTTTTCTCGGACTACCGATCATGGATCACTAACTAGCCGACGAATATGACCTTCTTCTCAGACCGAGCCTTTCAAAACGGTTCAAAATTGTTTTGGCGTACGAACCAAAATCCATCGCCTTGTATGTTGACTTCATTGTGTAAACTTCGCTTCCTGTCCAACACCATTGAACTTGGTCCTTAATCATAGGATTGAGCTCCACCTCCCTGCTCATCAGCCAAAGCTTGATGAACTCGTTGACCTGGGCGACCGGATTGGTGCACCTGGTGTGAGAGATCCATTTATCGTCCTAGAGCGCAATTTTTTTTGTGATATTTTTTGTTTGGTAAGATTGAAGATGCCCATGAGTTAACAACATGATCGCCAAAATCTTGTCGTGTATCCATTACCGATGGTGATCACAATTGAAGCAGAAAAATAATTCCTTGTCACCCTGTGTGATCAAAAGGATTGTTCCAACCGAAGGTTTAGATTGATCTGTCTATTCAGACCATAACCACTTATGCCTTAGTGCCTCATCGAAGAGTGCAACGTCCTTGATGCCCAAGCCACCAAGGTTCCTCGACCTACAAATTGCAGGCACCATGGGTCTTATACATGTTGCATCGATTTTCAACTTGCACGTGTCGTGAGTTGATTACTGCCACATACACCATACTTTGCAAAATAGTCCCTAAAAATATGGTTCTGATTACATGGTCTTCATCATTTTCATGGCAAACAAGTTATAGGCATTTGTGGGTGACGTGGTGTGTAATCTCCGCAAGTTTTTAGGGATACTTTAGTATGGTCTACGTGGGAGTAGTTACCTCATTTTGATTTGCAAAGTTGTAGGCTTCTTCTTTAGTCACACCATCAACTTGCTTTAGTTGAGGTAGGACCACGAGAGGGTAATGTTTGCAACTCTCATGCCTATGTAGATGCCAAGGTCCATGCTTCCAACACGGATACAATCACCCTCCCCATCTTAGCCAATCGGGCTGCCTTCCACGACATTTCATGAACAATCTGGTCCGGGAGGCATTAAGATGGTACCCTAGAGGCCAATCTTGCATAAGAACTTAATCGTATCACGGTAGTGTCCGTCCCTTTCTTGATATGGCTAGGGGGTAGATGAATATTCCTAAAGCATCTAGCATTCATCTAGGGTTTTAGTAACTTTCTCCATATTTACAACATTTCCACTTGCTTCCTGATGCATCAGAGAGAGCTAGATATTGCAAGAATTTCCTCGTTGTATTTTCCTCCATTCTCTTCACCTTTCGTGGGATACTTAGGGAACTAGATGATTCCTCGTGCGTACAACATTTTCACTTGCTTCCTGATGCATGAGAGAGATCTAGATAGTACAAGAACTTCCTCACCATTTTCCTCTATTCTGTTCACCTTTCCTCGGATACTTAGAGAACTAGACGATTCCTCGTATGTTGTTGCTGAAACACTAAGAGACATGTGGCTACGAATTATTATTAGAATTTAATGTTTCAAGAAATTTCAAAATAAATTAAATGTCAGATTAGTATTCAATATTCCATTTTTCTCATTTTTATAAACGTGTCTCTAAAAGTTCTTGTAGAATTGTAGTATTTAAAAAAAATGTTTTAGCATTTACAAATAGACGACACCAACCAATACTTTTATGCGCTTACTGCATTGTTCAATTCATATTTTCACTCTTTAATCCATCCTAACAATCAATATCAAGAACAAGTTCTAGCCAATTTTCCATACAACATGAATACAATGACATGAGTTTGTCTAAGATGCATGACATGGATAATTATGTGACTAATACTGATGTGGCACGCATGCATGACTTAGTGAGGTGGAAGGGTGCATGTTGCACTAGTATAGAACCCTCTCATCAGCGGCGTCCCAATGTGCCATGTAGCAGCATTTGCGCGGGACGCCCCAACTATCGCGTCGCTGGTAGTCAACAACCAGCAGCGTTCGGCCGAACGCTGCTAAGTAGTACCTCCCCAGCAGCGTTTCCCAAGGCACACCGCTAGTCGCATCTCCCCTTGCAGCGTGTGGCCATGTGGAACACTACTAGTTATGCGTTGATGTCGCAACATTTATTGTTAGCCACACGCTGCTCGTGTGAATTGCCCGGAGAAATATAATATGCATTTATTTTCTTTGGCACAATGTTATACCACACAAATTTGCTGCCAAATGGTAGTATTAGGCCATCAAAACCAAATGTAGCAATTATTATCATTGGATCATAAACTAAACAACAAATGAAATCTTCAACACACGAGTAACTAGCGTCACATAGTACCTACACCAGTAGAAAACGGACCTTTCGTCCGCAGCTTTAGTCCCGGCCGGGTTTAGAACCGGGACTAATGTTACCATTAGTCCCGGTTCCAATGGCTAGGAGCGGACGGGGGCAGGGCCACCTCTAGTCCCGGTTCGTGAGGGACTTCTAGTCCCGGTTGGTGACACCAACCGGGACTAAAGGTTTGTGTCAGGGTTGCGCCAGGCTGGGGCCCCCGTGAGAACCTTTAGTCCCGATTGGTGTCACCAACCGGGACTAGAGATGGACCTTTAGTCCTGGTTGGTATTACCAACTGGGACTAAAGATGTCCCTATATATAGATGCTTCTTCCAGCCCAGGCCCAAGCTCTCCTTTCTCTCCTCTCTGTTCCCTTCCCCTATCTCGAGCTCATCATCCATTCTTCCCAAGATTTGTCAAGATTGGAGGCACCCCATCGTTCTAAAAGGTTAGCAACTTCATCCTTTCATCCCTCATTGCTAGTTTAGCTCGTTTCATGCTCTATCAGTATAGTGATTTGTGGGTTTTAGTCTGGGAGCAATTGTGTGAAGTTATTGATTTATATGCAATTTGAGCTCAAATTAACTTGTATAATTTTCTTACTTGTATGATTGTTTGTTATATATAGTGCCATGGTTTTGATATCCGTCCCCGTCGACCCTCGTCCGGTTTATGATTCGGATGTGGTATATTATCTTTTATAATTATTTCGTTTCATTTCGTGTTTTATGACAATTATGCCCATCAAGTTGACATAGATATTTTTATCTAGGAGGTATGTGAACCAGAAATTGCGACCGACCCTCTTGTCGAGAAGTTAAATTTAGTTGAAAAAGAAAACGATTATTTGAAAGAAAAATTGAAAAGAATTGAAGAAGAGAAGATGAAATTGGAGTTGTATGTTGCCGATGTCGTCGATGATCACAAGATCAAGATGGATGCAATGCGCTTGAAGATTAGAAAGATTAGAAAATATGCCACTAATAAAGAGGCTTGGTATCATTATGTTGTTGGATCAATTATTACCTTAGTTGCGATTTTGATCGCATTTGTTGTTGCATTTAAATGCTTTAGCTAGATAGTTGTATGTTTTTTATGAGAATAAGTGTGTATGAACTTGTATTAATTTGGTCACTTCGATGTTGTGTAATGAAGACGAGTCGGCAATGGATGTACGATGACCGACGCTCTCCCTAGTTCATTAATGGCGTGCATAGTTTTCTGCGTGCGGCCGAGGCAAACAAGCGGGAAGGTTTTATGTGTTGTCCATGTGCTGTCTGTAGGAATGATAGGAATTACTCTAACTTAAAAGTCCTTCACATCTACCTGCCTCAATCCGGTTTCATGTCCGGCTATAACTGTTGGACCAAGCACGGAGAAAGAGGGGTTATAATGGAAGACAATGAAGAAGAAGAGGATGATGAAAACTATCCTGGGTTCCCTGAATACGATGGTACTGCAATGGGGGAAGAAGCTGAAGAAGAGGCATCAGATGAGCCCGCTGATGATCTTGGTCGGGCCATTGCTGATGCAAAGAGAAACTGCGCAAGTGAAAAGGAGAAGTTGAAGTTGCAGCGCATGTTAGAGGATCACAAAAAATTGTTGTACCCAAATTGCAAAGATGACAAGAAAAATCTGGGTACCACACTAGAATTGCTGCAATGGAAGGCAGAGAATGGTGTATCTGATAAGGGATTTGAAAAGTTACTGAAAATGTTAAAGAATATGCTTCCAAAGGACAACGAATTGCCCGACAGTACGTACAAAGCAAAGAAGGTTGTCTGCCCTCTAGGATTAGAGGTGCAGAAGATACATGCATGCCCTAATGACTGCATCCTCTACCGCGGTGAGTAAGAGAATTTGAATCATGCCCGGTATACGGTGCATTGCGCTATAAGATCAGCCGCGATGACCCTGGTGATGTTGAGGGCGAGCGCCCTAGGAAGAGGATTCCTGCCAAGGTGATGTGGTATGCTCCTATAATACCACAGTTGAAACGTTTGTTCCAAAACAAAGAGCATGCCAAGTTGTTGCGATGGCACAAAGAAGACCGTAAGAAAGACGGGATGTTGAGAGTACCCGCTGATGGGTCACACGGAGAAAAATCGAGAGAGAGTGGCCGGATTTTGCAGATGACGCAAGGAACTTATGGTTTGGTATAAGTGCAGATGGCATTAATCCTTTTGGGGAGCAGAGCAGCAATCATAGCACCTGGCTTGTGACTCTATGTATCTATAACCTTCCTCCTTGGTTGTGCATGAAGCGGAAGTTCATCATGATGCCAGTGCTCATCCAAGTCCTAAGCAACCCGGCAACGACATTGATGTTTACCTAAGGCCATTAGTTGAAGAACTTTTACAGTTGTGGTATTTAAAAGGTGTACGTGTGTGGGATGAGCACAAACAGGAGGAATTTGACCTACGAGCGTTGTTGTTTGTAACCATCAATGATTGGCCTGCTCTTAGTAACCTTTCAGGACAGACAAACAAGGGATACAATGCATGCACGCACTGTTTAGATGAGAGTGAAGGTATATATTTGGATAAATGTAAGAAGGTTGTGTACCTAGGACATCGTCGGTTTCTTCCGATCAAGCATCTCTTAAGAAAGAAAGGCAAGCATTTCAAAGGTGATGCAGATCACCGGAAGAAGCCTGGCCACCGTACAAGTGATGATATACTTGATATGGTCAATGATTTAAAAATACTCTTTGGAAAGGGTCCTGGCGGTCACCGGGTGTTGGACCGGATATTCCTTTCCCTCTTCTTTCCGCTCGACCACAACTGCAACACTTACCGCCTTGGAGTTGGCAGCAATGTACATGAGCATAGGCTCTTTTTCCATGCGTGCAGCCAAGATGGGTGGGTTAACAAGCTGCTACTTGAGTGCTTCAAAGGCCCTGCCAGCTTTGTCCGTCCACTTGAAGTCACCCGATTTCTTCAATAACTGGTAAAAAGGGATCGCCTTCTCCCCTAGTCGGCTTATGAACCGGCTTAAAGCCGCAATACGTCCAGTGAGCCGCTGAAATTGATTCACGTTTGTCGGCTCGGATAATGACGTCATGACCTTGATCTTGTCCGGGTTGGCTTCGATGCCTCGCTCAGAGACCAGAAACCCTAACAACTTGCCTTGAAGAACGCCAAAAACACACTTTGCCGGGTTAAGATTCATCTTGTATACTTGAAGATTGTCAAAGGTTTCCTTGATGTCATACAAGAGTGTCTCTTTCTTCTGAGCTTTCACCACGATGTCATCAACATAGGCATGAACATTACGTCCGATTTGCGGCTTAAGGCAATTCTGGACACAGCGCTGGTAAGTCGCCCCGGCGCTCTTGAGCCCGAAAGGCATGGAGACATAGCAAAAAGCCCCAAAGGGAGTGATAAAAGCCATCTTCTCTTGGTCCTTAACAGCCATCTTGATCTGATGGTATCCAGAGTACGCATCCAAAATGCATAAATGCTCACAACCCGCCGTAGAATCAATGATCTGATCAATACGCGGAAGGGCAAAAGGATCCTTGGGACAAGCTTTGTTGAGATCTATGTAGTCGACACACATGCGCCAAGTGCCGTTCTTCTTCAAAACCAGCACCGGGTTAGCCAACCACTCAGGATGAAAAACTTCCACAATGAACCGACAGCTAGGAGCTGGGCCACTTCTTCTCCAATGGCCTTGCGTCTCTCCTCATTAAAACGACAGAGGTACTGGCACACTGGCTTCATCTTGGGATCTACGTTAAGGTGGTGCTCAGCAAGTTCTCTCGAAACTCCAGGCATGTCAGATGGCTTCCATGCAAAGATGTCCCGATTCTCACGGATGAACTTGATGAGCGCGCTTTCCTATTTGGGATCCAAGCCGGTCCCAATAGTGAACTGCTTGGATGAGTCGCCCGGCGTGAAGTCGATCTGCTTTGTGTCCTCAGCAGGCTTGAACTTGAGCTCGGGTTCTGACTCGGTATTGGGTTTCTTGAGCGGGCTCATGTCAGCCGGGTCAACATTGGCAGTGTAAAACTTCAACTCCTCTGCGACACAAGCTGACTCGGCGTAGGCCGCGTCTCCTTCCTCGCACTCCTGGGCTATCTTCCGGTCTTCCGTCCATGGTTATGGTCCCTTTAAGTCCCGGCATCTTGAGCTTGAGATAGACGTAACATGGGCAGGCCATAAAACGAGCGTAGGCCGGCCGCCCAAAGAGAGCATGATAAGGGCTATTTATCTTGACAACTTCAAACATCAATGACTCGCACCTGTAGTTGGACTCATCTCCAAAGGCCACATCGAGCTTAATCCGCCCGATCGGATAAGCCGACTTTCCAGGGACGATCCCATGAAAAACTATAGTTGAGGGAAGCAACATGCTCTCTGATAGATTCATTCGACGGAACGTCTCGTAGTACAATATGTTTATGCTGCTGCCTCCATCCATGAGAACCTTGGACAGAGTGTATCCTCCAACTTGCGGTGCCACCACTAAAGCCAAACTGCCCGGATTGTCAACCCGGGGGGGGGGATCCTCTGTTCTCCAGGTGATCGCGTGCTCGGACCAGTTAAGGTACCTAGGGATCGCCAGCTCAGCCATGTTGACAGCCCTGCTCTTGACCTTGTTGTACCGCTTGCAGGTATTGGTGGTGAACACGTGGTATTGACCACAACTTAACTGCCTCGGATTCTTCTGAAAAATACCTTGTCCATCATGCCGCTGGAGCTCCTTTCCCGAGTCGCCGCGCGCTTCATCAGAGCTGCCAAGGGCTCCGGATGTGAGTGGAGGCTGTGCCGCCGTGCTTACCATAGCATGAGATGAGACCTGCCGAGGGAGGTCACGATGTTCCTCGTAAGTCTCCGCTCTGAGCGAGACTCCAAGTTCAGAGTCCGAGTTGATGACGATTGCTTCTTCGACGGCCGGCTCGTCCAGAGGATCGACCCGCCGAGAAGATCCGACAAGGTCATGACTTCGGCCGGCTCGACACTGGCCGAATTGAGTACGCCGAGCCGGCTCGACGATGTTGGAGCAGATGTCCGGCTCGGGCACCGTCGCACCGATATTGCCGATGAAGACTTGGATCTTGCCGAAGGGGACCCGGTAACCGTACTCAATTGAGTCGGCGTCGGGGCCCCAGCCAGAGTCATCGATGTAGATCTTGTCGCGGCGGCTTTTGGTCATACGACCGACCACGTAACTCCCGAACCCTGGAAGGGCTCCCTTCGAGAACTCAACTCCACCGGGCGATAGCCCCACGGTGGGCGCCAACTGTCGTGGTTTTATCAACCCGATAGATGTCCTCGTAACAGGACTTAGGTGTAAGGCCATCACCGCTAGGTGGCGACTCGAAGGGGTTAAGCAAGAGAGAGAGAGTCGGGGTTACCCAGGTTTGGCCCCTCCTATGGAGGTAATAACCTACGTCCTGCTTTTTGTATATTGGATGGATATATCTCGATTACAAGGGTGCGGAATCGCTAACCTAGCTATTGAGAGGTTGTAACTTGGGAGTTTCGGCCCTAGGGGCCTGCCTTTATATACAGGTCAATCCCTAGGGTTTACAATAGAGTCCGGGTCTCATCATGACCCGTGATCTACTATATCTCTAACTTATCTTGCTCCTTAAGGAAACTTGAACCGGCGTACTGTGGGGACCCCGACTCATAAGTCGCGATCACCGAATGCACATGTACAGTGATCCCAGAGATCAATGCTCACTAAACACACAGAAGCTGAATAACAAGAGTCTTACATCCTTACATACCGTCTTACACAAATAAGGACCATGGAGGTCAAGTCTTACATAGATAGGGCCACAAGGGCCAAACACTTAAACATAACAAGCAGCGGAAATCTTGGTCGAAAGCGTGAACCCATGCCATCTGCCTTAAACCTACAGGCATTCTGACTGGGAAGCGTCCTAGTTCGCATGTTCGTCACCAACAAACTCTTCACCGTATTCCTGTTCTTCCATGCCTGGCCAATTAAATAACCAGTGGCAAGCCAATGAGTACTTTGAATGTACTCGCAAGCAACCCAAGTTGTGGAACAAGGTATAACAATGCATGATATAGCACTAAGTAGGTAAGTTTTGCGGAAAGCTGATTTTAAGTGCAATGATATGATCAAGTAACCTTAAGAGAACATGCATCAACTGTCGACAGGTATTCATGTGAACAAAACTCAGTTATCATCATAAGCAGGGGTTGAACATCTCATGTTCATCATCATGCCAAGTCATCGGACTTAGCTCAAGTATCACCTTTGTCGGCAACACACACACCAGTTTGTGAAAACATCTGGACGTAGTTTAAGCAGCACCACCCAACTGTCCTTGACCGTGGACACGGCTATTCGAATAGTTTTACACTCTGCAGAGGTTGCACACTTTACCCACAAGACTCGGGAAACTTCCGTGTCAAGCCACGACTCGCGATATTGTTCATACCCGAGGTAAGTACCCGAACATTGCCTTTCCCCTAGCGATGCTAAACAAAGAGTCCACTCGTTGGTGCTATCCCTCATGATGTACATCACACGTATCATCCATGAGGGCACGCAACGGTCACCCCGGGCATAAAAACCGAAGACCGAAAACCGAACCCGAAAAGACTGAGACCGAACCCGAAAAGACCGAACAAGAAATAACCGAATAAAAAACGGTCAGCACAAAGAGATGACCAAACTATTTTCGGTCTGATCGGTCTGCACAAACAGATGACCGAATAGACCATATTGACCGAACTAACATAATCCCATCAAAGGCCCATCCGGCCGCTACAGACCTCACATGATGCTCACAAATTCACAGATACTCTAGTTCTTCCGCTCAGTGCCCGAGCCGCCTCCCACTACCAACCCTAGCCGCCTCCCACTAGCCACTACCAACCCTAGCCGCCTCCCACTAGCCACTACCAACCCTAGCCGCCGGCCGCCGCTGTGGCCCGATGCGCGCCGCGCGCCGCGAACGATGAGGACCGACGCCTAGTTCCCGAGCGGCGGCCCTGACCGCTGAAGACCGGCGCCCTGAGCGGCGGCCCTGGCCGAGGAAGACCGGCGCCCCGAGCGGCGGCCTGAAGACCCGCGCCCCACGCCGCCAACCCCAATCTCCCGGAGGTCATCCCGCTGCCTGTGACGCCGCATCGCAGCTGAAGGTGAGATACCTGGGTGCTGGGTCGCTGTCCTCTTTCTTCTTGTCGAAAGGAGGATCTCGCTTTCACAAGACGCTCCCTGCACAGACTTTTAATTCCATGGACTTGTAATGATGCTGGGCACCACTCCATTTCATCGAGTGCAAGCACCCTCCCCACACTCCTGCTACGGAGTAAACACCAATTGGCATGAATCGTGGTTGGGTCAAAAAATTGGTTCAATAAGGCGCCATTTACCAGAGTTTTCCTTGGAGTATTGTCCATATTTGATGGCTGCATGCTGTAGACAGTTTGTTGCCTATGAAAGAATCATCTACAATCCAGCCCCGTGCATCTCAAAATAAAAAAAATCAAGTCCTGCGAGTTGTATGCATGACTGAGGATTTACTAACTGAATCAAAAGGCTTCAAAACTGAATTAGCTTTGCTTTGGCAAGCTAGTTATCTCGTGTGCTTTGAATATTATGAGATAGCAAGGAGATACCTATGTTGTTTCTCTCGCTTTGTTATCCGTGCGTCGTGTCACGTGTAGGTATGGTTCTTGGCGGTGCCTGCTGTTTGGGCTGACACAGCACATAATATAGCTGCGATGTGATTAGAGACTTTCGTGAAGCCGAACATGCAGTGGTAGTGTTTATGACAATTGTCCATTTTGGTTTGTGTAGTTCTGCTTGTGTATGCAAGACTTATATTTATTTTGACAATGACACATATATCAGCAGGTTTTAATTTATTAAAATGATTTGATGAGCATTTTGGTTTGTGTAGTTCTGCTTGTATATGCTATCATGTAAATCAAGCATGTTTTAGGCGAACAAGTAAAGACTTATTATGCTTAGTTCATGTCATTGTTGTTTGACAGACCAATGTCCTTTTTTTGTAGATGCTTTCTATACTGGAATCTGAACATGATGAGGAGTTCAATGACAAAGATGATGCATTTATAAGTATAGAGGCAGAGGCAGATGCAGAAGCAGCAGCGACAGAAGCAGGAGACGAATCAGTCTTACGTAGCATCATTGAAGATGAAGATGTCGAAGCAAAAGTTGATGAAGGTGCCAATCCAGAAGCTGCTCCAGATGACAAGCCAAAAGGACGGAAGCAAATGGCGTCAAGATCACCAATCTGGGAGCATTTCACCAAAGTTTTTGATGACAAGGGGTTAGTGAAGGAAGGAAAATGCAAGTATTGTGACCGACCAATTCAAGTTACTACATCACTCAATGGGACAACATCAATGCGCAGGCACTTTAATACATGCAAGACCAATCCGAATAAGGAAATGGATCCAAATCAGACCACTTTGCAAGGTGAAGGAGAAGGAGAAGGGTCCTATTGTGAATGAAAGAGGTAAAGGAAAGAAGAAGGAGAAGGAGGAGAAGGAGAAGGAAAATCTCAACTTGCTCATTTTTATTGCTGCAGCTCTTGATCCAAGGTATAAGCTATCTGATTTCACTAGGCTGACTACTTTGAAAATATTTGGTGCTGAGTGTGGAGAGAAGGTGTGGTATGTTGTTAACAAATGTGTCCGTGAGTTGTTTGAAGAATACCGAGTTAGATTAACTACACCAGAACCAACAACACCAGCCAATAGCCAAGTAACAATAGATGGAGGAGGAGCAAGTATGATGAAGGAACTAATTGCAAGCAGGTTGAGGAAAAATAATAGTGGAGGAAGTGCAAGTAGTAAATCTGAGCTTGAAAAATACCTTGCCGAAGACTCTGAAGACCCTGACAAAAAAATAGACATCCTAGGATGGTGGAAAGAGAATTCATCTAGGTTTCCAATCTTGGCAAATATGGCTCGTGATATTCTTGCTATCCCCATTACAACGGTGGCTTCTGAGTCTGCCTTTAGCACAAGTGGACGCATACTTGATGACTTTAGGACATCTCTAACTCCGTTTATGGTACAAGCTTTAGTTTGTACTCAAGACTGGCTGAGAAGGTCAACAGACCCCGTCGACATCAAGGTGAACTTGGAAGAATTAGAAGTGCTAGAAAAAGGTAAAAGAATCAGCCAAGTTGTCCATACATTTGTTTCTTTATTATAGAGATATTAATATGCATGACATACATCAGTACCAAACCAATGTATATTGTAATTTATATGCATGAATTATCAACTTCTCCATCGCATTTGTCACTACCAGTATATCACCACAACTAGCAGATTATGAAATTTGATTGAATATTTCACTTGTGTAGAGTTGATTGAAGAATTTGGTGACAAGGTGAAGGGAAAGCGCAAGGTCAGTGGTGGTGTTGTTGCTTCTTCCATGGCCAAGTCAAACAAGTGTGCAAGTCGACCAACAAAGTGACGCCCACGTCTACTCATGGCTGAACTAAAATCATGATGAATGTATGCTGTTTTAGTTATCATCTTGTTCTTACGATTTGTTATTTGAGACTTGAGAATTGAGAACTGGGAGTGAGAGTGCAAGACCTTAATGTTTGTTTTTGCTGCTGAATGGAAATCATGTACTGAACTTGATTTGTTTCATGCCAAGTGCTATGTTGTCAAGTACTAAGTGGTGATGGTGTTTGCTGCTTGTTGATTTCATGGGCTGATGCTACTTGATCTTACTTTCTGCTGTCAAATATAAATGAGTATCCATGCATGAATCTTGTTGCTGTTGAAAGTGGTGATTATATATAGTGCTGATTTTCTATTTTGAGATTTTCATGTGGTGTACTGTACTCCATGCAGATTGCATACAAGTGTTGTTTGCATTTTTCTTATGTACGCATGCACATCTACCTCTGTACATACATTTGTTGTCCACACTCCTTTGTACACACATGTACGGATGTACCTATGTACTATATAGTTTGTATACAACTGGTACTGGAAGTAATATAAATCTGAGTTCTAGCAACTAGTTTGGTCTATTTGGTCAGGACCGAAGACCGAACCGAAAAGACCGAAGACCGAATAGCAAATAACCGAAAAGACCGAAATTATTTCGGTCTTCATTTATGGAAGAACGAACTTTTGAAAGACCGAAAAGACCGGACCGAACAAACCGAAAAGACCGAACGCCCGGGCTGACGCAACGGTGTGCCCGGTGCCTGTGAAGACAGCGCATGATCGTCCATTCCGGTACGACCCCGTATCGAGAGTGATCACTTCACTCCTGTCGGTGTCAAATCGGGCATATCTCGTAGTAGGGGTCCTAAGCTAGGCGTCTTGGAGCGATGGTAACATGGACACATGATTTTACCCAGTTTCGGGCTCTCTCAAGGAGATAATACCCTACGTCCTGCTTTTGATTGTATTCATATGGGGGATAGTACATAGTACAGGTATCTACCACGAGATGTAATGAATATGAGAGTGAGATTGTCTATTGACTAGCCTGGCCTCGGTTTATATAATGTACCGTAGGCCTAGGGTTTAGAGGAGTCCTTGTCTTGTGCGCCAAGTCTTGTGGAATCTCCCTTGTATGCATCATGGGCTGCCCGAAGTGGCCCATTAGTGAATCGCCCTGGGGGTCCTTGGCCGGACCCACTGGTCGGGAGACGACGTGGTGAGTACCCCCTAGTCCAGGACACCATCAGTAGCCCCCTGAACCGGTCTTCAAGTTGGGGACGCTCCTCGGTTCTTCCGAACAGTTCTTTATCTTCGGTCGTCGACCTTGGAAACTGGTTCAACAAATCTTCCCATCTTCGATCTTGAGGATCACCGAGCTGAATCAAAGAGTTCACACGTCGGGCATCCGAGGAGCCCCTTTAAGTGCTCAGCCTTTATCAATGCCTTGTAATGTTTACGCCATACTTCGGGGTCGAAGTGTTTCCCGTGTGGCGGTGTCCTCTTGCATCCAAGCTCCAACGCCGAACTGCATCTGAGGTATCTTTTTGCAGCCGAGCTCCAACGCTGATCGGCATCTGAGCGCCAATGACGGGCTGCGTCCGAGCTCCAATGCCGGATTGTGTCTGCGCTCCAACGCTGGTCGGCATCCGAGGTGTCATAAATTACTTCGGTCTCTGAAAATTTGAAGGACTTCGTCCGAGCTTAAATGCCGGAATAGTCTTTTATGGAGCCAGCCATTCACATCCGAGCTTTATGTCGGACTGCTTCTGAGGCGTCTCCGATCTTGAGCTTTATGCCGGACTGCTTCCGAGCTCCAACGCCGGACTGCATCCGAGCTCCAGTGATGATCAGTGTCCGAGGTATCATAAACTACCTTGGACCTTAAAAAATTAAAGGAATTCATCCGAGCTTAATGTCGGAAATTCTCTCTATGGAGCCAGCCACTTGCGCCCGAGCTTTATGCCGGACTGCTTTCGAGGTGGTGCACCACCCCGACCGTGGGCTGATTTTTTGTGGATATTTTCGATTGGTGCAATTTATTCTCTGTCGAGATATATAGCCAGTAGCCCTCAAGGTGTGTGTCGGTCTATAACCCGAGATGCGCCTGAAGGAAAAAATAATAATCAAAATAAAACCACTAATCCCAGTAGCCCCTGAGACTTAGGTCGATTTGCAAAATCGGCCTGAGGATCAAGTTCTTGCTCGGCGGCATACGTTAGGGATGTAAACGCGGTACATAGTAGTTTCCGAGACTCGGGTTGGGTGCGGCCGACCAACCTAAGGATCGAATCTCCTCGGAAACCATATTGCACTTTGGATTTGCTGCATGCAATAGCCCCCGAGCCTTAATTTAGGCACGGGCGGTCGAATTAAGGATCGATATTTGTTTGACACAAACTTTGTTACGTTCGACACAATTTATGTGTAATGATTCTATATATGTATCCAAGTACTTTACACCATTAATGCTCGGATCCGCATTGTACAAGACTTTGCTGACCGACCATCGGCTTCAACCTCCTCGGCCTGTAGCCGAGGAGTGTTTGCCCTACTTTATAAAGCCTTTATAAGGGAAAAGATTTACGGCAAACAAGGCAATCCGGCCATACGGTTTTATAAACAAAGGTACGTGGAGAGATATGTTATATTACTATTTAACGTAAGAAACATCTTCTGGGAAAAATAGTTCCTTTATAAGTTCCTTTTCCCAGGATATCATGTTGGCCATGATTGTGAAACCTCAACTCCGATCAATGTGGGAGGAAAATATTGAGGATTTAGTTCGGGGAAAGTTTCCGAACTCTGTGGTCCTTAGTGAACCTAAATTTTCACTTCCGTCATTGCCGACCAATTATATTCTTAAGATGGCTAGCTTTCGGCTTCACCCAGCCTGAGGTACTAACACGGATGACCCGGAAGTAACAATTGCAGAGGTGCTCCCTTCACCCCCTAGCCGAACAATCAGGAACGTAGGGGATAAGCACAGGAGCCAGGCAACCCAGCTTGGCCAAAATCTTAAGTCAAATTGATGCATATTTATGGCTTTATAACGATGATTACGGAAGGCAACACTCGTATATTGAATACAAATGCTTTTATGCTATATGCTATTTTGACTCCTTTGTGACCGTTTATCATTTGAGAGTGGCCCATCGTCGGCTTCTACCCCTTTGTAGATGCTACGCATGGTGTTTCCGCAGTAACAAGACAACCCTTAGCCGACGTCTCGGTGCCCGGAGGCGGTTGTGTTAGCGGAAACGAGGCAATCAGATATCTAGGCTTTATAACTTTCACTTGGTCATGGGAGCTTAAAGTTTGGGAGGCCAGTTACTAGCCCCCGGTTAGTGTTCGGCGTCAGCCGAGGTCAAGCCGTTAACACTCCGGCCAATTTTATGAAAGGCCCGTTGTTTAATACGGTCATCGGATCGCCGACCAGTTTATGCTCATTGTGACAGTCAGTTTTCGGCTTTCTCCACTGAAGTACTTGACCAGTTAAACCGGAAGTACAATCGAAGTGGTTCTCCCTTTGCACTCCTAGCCGAACAAAGCGGAACGTAGGAGGCAAGCACAGGAGCCGGGCAACCCAACTATTGACCGAAGACACAATTCAAAACTGGTGCATATAAAGCAATATTCGAGAACGTTTTGCCGAGGACTCCTCGGAGTGCCTTGGCTTTTGGTGGGTTCGGCTCTAGTCGCAGCCCCCCGTTGATACTGCCGATGCTTTAAAAGTGTACTGCGAGAGTTATGCTCGGAAAAAACAAAAAATTATGCAAAAACCTTTATGTTTAGATAAAAGAAAATTGTGCCAATCCAAAACTGGTCTTAAAATTAATATGTGCTTCGGTCGTGCTTTAACATGATACATCCGATCTCCGGGCTCCAAGCGGGTCAACCTTTGGCTTCAACCTCCATATCCCGAAGGCGGAGTGTTTCTCCGAGGCCTATTTAGCGAAGTAAACTCGAGCGGCTTTAGAAAGAAACCAGGCTATCCGGCTATTGACCACACACTCGTGTTGGAAAAAGGAGTAGTGGATAAAGACTTTGCAACGACCAAGAAGAAAACACATATAAAAAATGGTTCATAATAATTTAAGAGCCCCCATGAAACATGAGAAAAGAGGTTTTTTTTAACAAACAACGTTTTTAACAAAGAAAGCTTTTGTTTTGAGACAAAAACATAACGCTTGGTTTAACCGAGCAAAAAGTAAAATTTCAAAGAGAGCTGAGCACGAAAATGACTTAGCTGGTTAATGTGCTCGGTGCGGTCCGGGGTTGTGACGGGACGGAGACGTAGTCCTCGGCCTGGCCGAGGTCCCATCCCCCAAGCCCGGTTGCTGCGGTGAGGCGAAGCCCCCTGTCCAGCCGAGGAGACAGAGTAGTTCGGTAGTGTGACGGCGAAGCCCCCAGTTATCATGGGAAAATGAAGTGTTTTTAACAAACAATCTTTTTTATTTGACACAAATACAATGCTTGGCCGAACCGAACAAAAATTAAAAATTGAAAAAAGTGAGCATGAAAGCGACTTAGCTGGTAAATGTGCTCGGTGTTGATGACGCAGTTCGGACTTGAGGCAGGATGCAAGAGCGCATTGATCTCTGAAAAATCTAGTATGGTGCGTTGTCCTCGGCTTGGCCGAGGTCCCAACCCCCAAGCCGGTTCCGAGGTGGCTGGGCGAGGAGTTCGGTTTGACGATGTGATGACACAATATTACCGACGTGGCGAGCGCAGCCCCCAGTCTAGCCAAGGGGACACAACAGCTCGGTAAGATGACGTCGGAGCCCCAAGAGTAGGTTGGTGAAGTGATGCCGAAGCCCCCGATCCAGCCGAGGTGAGGTCGGCAGTGTGGCACCGACTTAATGAAGTGACGGCGCGGGTAGGCCGACGTTGGGCAGCGCACCAAGGTGACGACACAATTCGATCGACGGAGGCGAGGCGACAACGTCGGCGCGCCGAGGTGACCGCGTCACCCAGTCGAAGTCAATTACCTGCGCATATAATGTAGTGCAAGCCAAAAGTAATAACAAATAAAGGTAATGATAATATATGTATTATATAAAAAAAATCTTCTACTTAATTAATTTAAGTGAAGTAAACAATTAAGGGAATATGGCCTGGGCGCCGAGGTTGACTCAGTGGAGTGGCGGCGTCGAGATGCCAGCATAGATACACGCATCGAGGTGAACGACGACGTCCCCACGCAGAGGCGACGACGTGGACTGTCAAAGCCGATTACCTGTGCGCACAAAATAGTGCAAGTCCAGTAGTAATAATAATAATGAAAAGTTCTTTGCAAAAAAAAAAGGTACGCAAATAAGTTAAAAGGATGTGGCCTGTGCATCGAGGTCGCGACAGAGCATGGATTTGCGGGATGATCCGAGTTCCAGACATGGCATTCGTCGGGCAACACACGGGAAGCTGACTAGATTGTCACATAGGTCGTACTGCGATCTCACGCTAGATCCAAATCAGCTAGTAGTCAGAGATTGGATCCAAATCAATGCCGCGCAATAGGCAAGACAAATGCATGGACTGTCTCCAAGCTTGATTAAATAAAACAAAAAGAAAGGAAAGGCTAAATCTCCCTGTGACGCCAAGCCGAACTCTTGTCAGCTGCACGTATGTCAGCAGTACTCCATCCGATCAGGGCGTCGCTTCACGTATTTTTCTTTCGCCTGCGTGCCCGTTTCTTCAACAACTCCATGACACGCAAAAATCACAGCGAAGCTCGGACCCGGCGGACCGCCAGTCGCCGGACTCTAATCGTCTCATTGGTCCGTGACGATCCATGGGGCGATGATTTGGACTCAGTTATCCGAACTCTCGGCTGGCCGAGATAACAACGTAGTTCGGTTGCTCTTTATTTATCTGCACGCATAAGACGGTGGAAAACCGAAGCAAAAAATTCTCTTCGCACAATTAGTTCACACGAGATAAAATAGTTTGATAGATATGTCCTGAATGCAGAGGTCGGCAGAGGCGGGACGACGATGTTTGCTCGCTGAGGTAGCGGCGTCGCGTGGTCGAGGTCGGTTATCCGACGCGAAGTCGATCTCAACGTTGGTCGAAAATCCGCAAGAGGCTGGCCAGTCCGATGTCACACACCAGCTTTGATAAAATATCTCTGCAAAAATAATGCAGTACAAACAAACAGAAAATATTCCGTGTACAATGATTTTACATACTAAACGTAGTTAAGGAAAAATAAAACCTGTTGGACGATGATGTCCATTGCAGACCAAAGCAAGTAACATGCGGTCTGTACAAATCCAAGGTGTCGCATTGTTCGTGCTCGAAGATCCTTGACTCCACGTGATCGATGTAGCAATCCCAAGAAAAAACATGCGTTGCTTTTATTACGTGGACTGATGCATCCCTAGTAACAACAATACTAGTACTACTTGCACACGGGAGTAATTGATTAACGGAAAGCAAGGGCTGACTGAATTAAATAATAAAGAGTAGATAGAAAAGGATCAGAGCTCCCTGTATAATTTCAGCGATCTATGCAACTTTTCGCCTCGGCAGCACTGCGTTGCACCGTCTCACCCGGATTACCGTGTCAGATTGACTCTTCTTACAGCGGGTCTCATGTGTTGCTGTCCTGTTAACGCATGGGCCTGACTCTAATTGGTCACCGGGCCTCCTCTTGCCAGAGTTTGGCCGCCAGGCCTCCCGCCGCCGCTGCTTTTAGGCACTAGCACAGAGTTCTGCCGCCATTATACCTGCGCATGCCTCTCGCCTTGATAGCTTGTACGCGCGGAGCCGAACTCGATCTGCGAAGTAAAATAGCACAGAGCGGCCCAAATACTTTTGCAAAGATAATTGATCTATGTAAAACGAAATAAATAGAAACTTTGACACCTGATTTGGCATTTGTTGAAGATCCATTGCACCGCGGCGATCGCCCAGCAGGCTCTCAATGAAAGCACCAATGTCGGTGTCAAATCCGGCATATCTCGTAGTAGGGGTCCTAAGCTAGGCGTCTTGGAGCGATGGTAACATGGACACAGGATTTTACCCAGGTTCGGGCTCTCTCAAGGAGATAATACCCTACGTCCTGCTTTTGATTGTATTCATATGGGGGATAGTACATAGTACAGGTATCTACCACGAGATGTAATGAATATGAGATTGAGATTGTATATTGACTAGCCTGGCCTCGGTTTATATAATGTACCGTAGGCCTAGGGTTTAGAGGAGTCCTTGTCTTGTGCGCCAAGTCTTGTGGAATCTCCCATGTATGCATCATGGGCTGCCCGAAGTGGCCCATTAGTGAATCGCCCTGGGAGTCCTCGGCCCGACCCACTGGTCGGGAGACGACGTGGTGAGTACCCCCTAGTCCAGGACACCATCAACTTCCGCCACTAGTAATGCGGGCTCTATGCTAGTACCCACCAAGGTAATCAACAAAGCCCCGTCCCATAAGGGGTATCATGGTTGTGCATGTAAGGTTGGGACGGTCGACAAATCTTAAATCTAATCCGTTTTCGAAAAACACACACTCACTTGCTCCGGTGCACCACTTCTTTATCAAGTGGTTACCTAGCTCATCATCATCTCCCTCGGGCATTAGTGGCACCCGACGGGGTTTTCGAAAAAGTCTTTGAAAACACTTTTATTTCCATCACCATGCATATTCCCGTCCCATTTGCGTAGCATCAACTAAGCATCCTATCTACTCCCACCCGCACAACCCTCATAAGGATGGTAGGGTCATGCACGATGTAAGTATCAACGGTAAAGTATCGGAGGCATCCCACCGTAGTGGTCACCACATCAACATGATCAACATCAAGAACATAAGTGCTATATGCCATGCAATAAAAGGGCTTCATGGTCATGGTCAAAGGGCTGCTTTCCTGGCTCAACAAATTTTTCGGTGTCTTCAAAGTCTTCGGGGTCCAACTCCCTCGTCAACAGCGCAATCTATCGTCGCGATAAATAACGGTAAAAAAAAAGCATCGCACAAAACCAGAGCACAATATTTACTTCTAAAATGTTGCCCCACTCTGATAAATACTACAAACTATTATAAAAACATCTATCTATAGTTTTGTTGTGAGAAACATTTTTAAAACTATTTTAAACAGAGGCTAAAAATATTAAAAACTAGGTTTTAATTAAAATCATTACATAAAACATTCACACAAAAATGCAAAAGTGGCACTGTTAAATTCTACAGAATATTCTAAGATTTATGGTGGAAAAATATTTGGAATAGGAATTTTATTTGGAGCTGTGGGATTTTTGAAAACCTAACAGAAAAAGAAAAAGAAAGGGGAAAGAAAAGGCCTCTGTGCCTTGGGCCAAATGCCCAGCCGTACCGGGCCCAACCGGCCAGGCCGGCACAGCTGAGCTGCGGGTGCGCGCGCGGCCAGGCTTGAACCTGACACGCGGGCCCCAGCGTCAGCGAGAGCGAGGGAGAGGGAGAGAGGTGTGGGGATGACATGGGGGTCCCACCTGTCATCTCCCACCTCCGGACAGGGGGCGGCGATGCTCACCGGCGACGGTGTGGGGCACGGCGACGGCATGCGAGTGCGGGAATGGGCTCGGGGTTGAGTCGCCGATCTCCTGGAGGTGGAGGGGAGCGCCGGAGAGCAAGGGGTCGCCGGCGACGAGGTAGCCGCGGCGGAGGGATTCGGGAGGAGGTCGCCGGGGCCGTCCCGTGCTGCAAAATGGACGGGGAAGAGGGGGAAACGACTCAGTGGAGTGAGGGAGGAGCAACCGGAGAAGAATGAGGGTTGGAGGGGCTTCCTACCGCGCGAATTCCGGTGACCCGATGCAGCGGAGCTCCGGGTCGATCTGCGGGCAGGGGCTCCGGGGGCTCGATTGGGTGGCACATGGGTTCGATTGTGGCGAGAAGAGAGGGATCAAAGGGGAGAGGGAGCTCGGGGGAGTCCCTTTTATAGGGGAGGAGCGGTCCACCGAGCTCGGGTGCGCCGGCGAGCTCGGGGCCAAGGCCAGGGGTCACGGGAGGAGGCAAGGACGTGCCTGCGGTCCATCTGGGGTTCGTCCATGACCCAAGGAAGCAAGAGGGGAGGCGGGAGCGTGCGCTCGTGCGAGCCCCGCGGTTGGCCGAGCTGGGCGGCGTCGGGCACGCGCGCGGGAGGATGTCGGAGAGAGAAGGAGGAGGGGGACGGCGCCTTGGAGGGTTGCGGACGTCGAGGGCATCTCGGGGGACAGCTTCCCCCATCCCAAAGCTGTCGGGGGGCCTCGGGATGCTCCTGCTACAGTGCGGACATGCACTGTAGTGCGCTCCAGAGCGTGCTTTTGGCATGCCATGGCAGGCTTGCGTGCTCTGGACGCGTCCCTGCATGTCTCATAGCTCCTGGACGATCTGTAGATGCTCTAGGATCTAGGAGAAGCT
This sequence comes from Elymus sibiricus, assembly GCA_039707655.1. NCBI lineage: Eukaryota > Viridiplantae > Streptophyta > Magnoliopsida > Poales > Poaceae > Elymus > Elymus sibiricus. Next base: position 131,931,684 of record CM077667.1, read on the forward strand.
AGGGAGAGTAGAGGTGAGAGGAGGGGGAGGTAAAATGGGTGCTGGCCATGCTGTCCAGAAGGTAAAAATGGGTTTTTACCCCACCTAAACATTGAGCCTTGGCCATTAGAAAGTTACTGGAGGTGAAGCACATCAGTAAGGGGCTGTGGTAAAATTTTGGGGGCAAGGAGAATAGCAGAAGGGGGTCAAACAAGGTCTTTTACAAAATATGCAAAAGTGTTTGATGATGGTTTGGCTAAGCAAATGGAGTTTGCTTGCCAAGAAATTTAACAGGGGCAAATGGTGATTAGAAATAGGGTTGATCACCAAGTTTGAGCTTGATTGAAGAAAGTTCACAATGTAACTTTGTGAAACCCTAGAAATCAACAGAATCAAATTTTTGTAGATCTAGGCATGCATTCACTTCCCACAAATCCACCACTTTGTGTTGTATCATTATTTGGGGTTCAGCACATGCCCACAAAGTTTGGGGTCAAGGGAAGAAACTTGACAATGTAAAGTTGTTCAAATTTGGCTCTGGACAGGAATGGTTTTGGAATATTTTGATGAAGCAAATCAATTGGGGTTGATATGAAACTTGGCAAGATCATCACATATGACAATTGTGACTTGCTGGAATTTTCTTGGAATTTATTGAGAATATTTCTTATAGAAATATTTCAAAAGCTTGATTTAAGCAGAAAGGGTTTTGAGGGGTTTTGCCCATGATTTTGAACATGACCATGTGTTGAAACTCATATATGGAAAATATATGTCCACTGAGTTTCCCTAAATTTTCTCAAATATTTTTAAAGCATTTAAATAATTTTTCCCTATAAAAGACCATTTCTGGCCTTAAGAAAAAGCCTTTAAAGAAAATAGTAAAATAATCTTTAAAAATAATATTTGGTGGTTTTGGGAAGTCATATATATAGTAGGTTTCAAATAAAGCCTTTGGGGAAAAAGGATCCACCCAATTTGAGGACTTGCAGTGCAAACCTCAACTCAGGGGTTTTTGAAAACCTAATTTGAATAAATTCTTTTTGGTCAAAATAAATTTTGATAAAAATAGTTTTGGGTACTATTCACATGGCATGATCATTGGGCAAGAAGTTTGGATCAAGAAAGATGAATATGGAGAGGAGTAGAACCTAAGTGTGCCAAACATAATCAACCAAACAATAAAACAAGCAACAATTCAAACAAGCATGCACTCAAAAAGTTTTAATTGGTTCCAAATTTGTAAATCCATCATAGCAAAGTGATACAAAAATAGGGTGTGACACGTACTTAGCTTCATGGGCTCTAAGCCGCCGTCTTCTGGTATTGGGCCGCCCGGCGTCTTGGTCGAGCCGCCACCTTACTTATCTTGTATTTAGGACACGACCCACCTTGAACTGGGTCACAAGACTGTTGATATGTTGATCCGGCCCAGTAGGGCGGGTTATATCGTGGAGTTATATCCCCGACACACCCAGATCTGGCGCGGGGTGCAGTGGGCGGCGCGGGGCTGGCAGCCGCTGCGGGTCCTCGACGGTGGCGGCGGTTGGCTGTGGTGGTCCGGTGAGGTTCAGTGACGGTGGCTTGTGGTGGCGGTTGCTGGATGTCCCGGGTAGGTGGGGCCTGCCTGGGGTGGCTGCGGTGGACCTTCCGGATCTGCATCGGGGGCTCGTCCTGCTGCTGCCTCGTGGGCGACGCGGGCTGTGGTGGCGCGGGCCGGCCATCTCCGGTGGCTTCGGGCGCCGGTGGTGGTGTGGCGTGGTGGTGTGCGCCAGTCGAGTGTGTCCAGCGGGATGGCCGTGGTGACCGGCGGCTTGACTGGCACGCGGGTGGAGCGGGCCTGTGGGGGCGATGGCACTCTCTGGTGGCCATGCCTCACCGGCGGCGCAACGTGGCGGATGCGATCTCCCTTCTCCTTGGTCTATGCCTATGGGGTGGCTATGATCGGGGGCGCGTGCTCGGGTGGATCTGCTTGGGGCCCGCGGCGTGTCGGAGTTGCTGCTCCGGGTAGGTAAGATCGGGCTCGATCCAGGTTGTGCCCGCAGATGGAGAGGATCCTTCCTCCGTGGGTGCGGTGGTCGTTGGTGGTGGTCAGGACTTCACGATACTGTTGGGCAACACAGAGTCGAGGGCGACAGAAATGGCGTCGTTCGAGTGTGCTTGAAGATGGCCGTCGGGAGTCACGGGGGTGTGTCTCCCCCAGTCCACCGGGACTAACTGGGGACGCAGGGCTGGGGCCCCTACAGTGGTGGCACCGGCCTAGCCTCCATCGCTCATGCCGGTCTAGGAGTGAAAGGTGGGCCCTTTTACTCTTCCTACCATAGCTGGTACTCTGTGGTGTGGGCGGTGAGTGAGGTCTTGGACATGGATGTCGGGGCGGCGGCTCCGGATGGCGGTTCGCATGGTTGGCTCTCCGGCGGACACCATGTCGACGGTGGTGGCTCCCATGTTGGTCGTGTGGGCGACAAGAGGGGTTGCGGTTGGTGGCTCGGGCGAATCCTCTATTGGACGTCGCCCAGGTCTGGATCTGGAGTCTGGGCAGGTCGCGTTGGCCCTAGGGCCTCGGTGACATGGGTGGGGTGCCGAGCAAAAGCTCCGCGCTTTTGCGCCGGCGCTGGCGACGCTTGTGGGCGCCGTTTTCTTCCTGAAGACGTCATCGTGGATTTCCTCTCCGCATCAGAGTTCCGGGTGAAGACCCTTGCCCGGTGGGGCTAGGCAGCGACGACGCTCTATGCCGTTATCCCTCTTGGGGGCGTTGCCTAGGAGCTTAGGTGTCCTAGGGTGTTGCGTGGGGTTGTTCTCAGTTTCTCCTGTATTCTCCTTGAGATTGGCACGTAGAAGAGACCACTTCCTCCCCGGCAACGGCGCCAGAAATTCCTTTGACGTGGCTTGAGACTGCGTCGGTATTTCCCCCAAGAAGAAGGGATGATGCAGCACAACAACGGTAAGTACTTCCCTCAGTTATGAAACCAAGGTTATCGAACCAGTAGGAGGATCACCAACACCCAATAAGCAGGACCTGCACACAAATAACAAATACTTGCAACCCGACGCGAAAGAGAGGTTGTCAATCTCTCTACAGTAAAAAGATAGATTAGGTAGTGATAGATAGGAGAGATAGATCTCTCAAGAGCACAAAATAAAGAGAGCAAATAAAATGTGAAGCAATATATTTTTGGGTTTTTGGTATAGTAGATCTAAAAACATAGAGGCAAAAAGATAGATCGGAAAGCAATATGTTGGAAAAGTAGACCCGGGGGCCGTAGGATTCACTAGTGGCTTCTCTCATGAGTATAGCACACGGTGGGTGAACAAATTACTGTTAGGCAATTGATAGAAGATCAAATAATCATGACGATATCCAAGGCGATGAACATTATATAGGCATCACATCCAAAATAAGTAGACCGACTCCTGCCTGCATCTACCACTATTACTCCACACATCGATCGCTATCCATCATGCATCTAGTGTATTAAGTTCATGGGAAAATGGAGTAATGCAATAAGAACAATGACATGACGTAGACAAGATCTATTCATATAGGAATAGACCCCATCTTGTTATCCTTAATGGCAATGATACATGCGTGCCTTGCTGCCCCTTCTGTCACTGGGAAAGGACACCGCAAGATCGAACCCATCACAAAGCACCTCTTCCCATGGCAAGAAAAAATGATCTAGTTGGCCTAAATAAACCAAAGATTCGAAGAAGAAATACGAGGCTATAATCAATCATGCATATAAGAGATCAAAGAAGACAAAAATAATATTCATGGATAGAAACTGATCATGAACTCAAAATTCATCGGATCCCAACAAACACACCGCAAAAGTTTACATCAAATAGATCTCCAAGAGACCATTGTATTGAGAATCAAAAGAGAGAGAGGAAGCCATCTAGCTACTGCCTATGGACCCGTAGGTCTATGGTGGACTACTCACGCATCATCGGAGAGGCACCTATGAAGAAGATGAACCCCTCCGTGATGGTGTTTAGATTGGATCTCGAGGTTCTAGAACTTGCGGCGGCTGGAATTATGTTTCGTCGACTCCCTTAGGGTTTTCTGGATATTTGGGAATTTATAGGCGTCAAAGGCGGTGGAGGGCCCCCCCGTGGAGGGCACAACCCACCAGGGCACGCCGGGGGCCCCCTGGCGTGCCCATGTGGGTTGTGGCCTTCACAGCCCACCTCTCTGGTACTTCTTTGGCCCACTGGGTGTCTTCTGGTCCAGAAAAAATCTCCAAAAAGTTTCGTCGCGATTGGACTCCGTTTGGTACTGATATTCTGCAAAGTAAACAACAAGCAAAAACAACAACTGGCACTTTGGCACTATGTCAATAGGTTAGTCCCAAAAAATGATATAAAGTTGTTATAAAATGATTGTAAAACATCCAAGAATGATATTATAACAGCATGGAACAAACAAAACTTATAGATATGTTGGAGACGTATCATGAATACATGAACTCCTCAAACTACGTCAATCATCGGAAAGAATCCCAATTATTGTCACCGCTGGATGCGTCTTCATCACTTGGCCGCTCCGCGCCTCGCCACTCCGACGGATGCGTCTACAGCACTTGGCCGCCCCGCGCGTCACCACTCCGCTGGATGCGTCTACAACATTTGGCCGCCCCACGCGTCGCCACTCCGCTGGATGCGTCTTCATCACTCGGTCGTCCCGCGCGTCGCCTCTTTGACGGATGCGTCTACAGCACTTGGCCGCCCCGCGCGTCACCACTCCGCTGGATGCGTCTACAACACTTGGCCGCTCCGCGCATTGCCACTCCGACGGATGCGTCTATAGCACTCAGCCGCCCCGCGCGTCGCCACTCCGTTGGATCCTTCTTCATCACTTGGCCGCCCCGCGCGTCGCCACTCCGACGGATGCGTCTACAACACTTGGCCGCCCCGCGCGTCGCCGCTTTGCTAGATGCGTCTACACCACTCGGCCGCCCCGCGCGTCGCCACTCCGACGGATGCGTCTACAACACTCGGCCGCCCCGCGCGTCGCCGCTGTGCTGGATGCGTCTACACCACTCGGCCGCCCCGCGCGTCGCCACTCCGACAGATGCGTCTACAACACTTGGCCGCCCCGCGCGTCGCCGCTGTGCTAGATGCGTCTACACCACTCGGCCGCCCCGCGCGTCGCCACTCCAACGGATGCGTCTACAACACTCGGCCGCCCCGCGCGTCGCCGCTGTGCTGGATGCGTCTACACCACTCGGCCGCCCCGCGCGTCGCCACTCCGACAGATGCGTCTACAACACTTGGCCGCCCCGCGCGTCGCCACTCCGCTGGATGCGTCTACAACACTTGGCCGCCCCGCGCGTCGCCACTCCACGGGATATGTCCACATCATTTGGACGCTCTGCGCGTCGCCACTCCACGCGGCACGTCTTCATCACTCGGGCGTCCCACGCGCCATCGCTCAGCTAAACACATCTACACCACAACCCCGAGTGGGTGAACGACTTAGCTGCGACTCCGTATAGCCTAAGTTAAAAACTACTCCGAGTGAGGCATCAACCACACTCGGGGGGCTTAGCTGCGACCCCGTATCGCCTAAGTTAAAAACAAATCCGAGTGAGGACATCATCCACACTCGGGGACTTAGCTGCGACCCCGTATCGCCTAAGTTAAAAATAAATCCGAGTGAGGACATCATCCACACTCGGGGGCTTAGTTGCGATTCCGTATCGCCTAAGTTAAAAACCACTTCGTGTGTGGACATCATCCACACTCGGGGACTTAGCTGCGACCCCATATCGCCTAAGTTAAAAATAAATCCGAGTGAGAACATCATGCACACTCGGGGGCTTAGCTGCGACTCTGTATCGCCTAAGTTAAAAACCACTCCGAGTGAGGACATCGTCCAAACTCGGGGGCTTAGCTGCGACCCCGTATCGCGTAAGTTAAAAATAAATCCGAGTGAGGACATCATCCACACTCGGGGGCTTAGCTGTGACTCCGTATCGCCTAAGTTAAAAACCACTCCGAGTGAGGACATCGTCCACACTCGGGGGCATAGCTGCGACTCCGTATCGCCTAAGTTGAAAACCACTCCGAGTGAGGACATCATCCACACTCGGGGGCTTAGCTGCGACTCTATATCGCCTAAGTTAAAAACCACTCCGAGTGCGAACATCCTCCACACTCGGGGGCTTAGCTGCGATTCCGTATCGCCTAAGTTAAAAACCACTCCGAGTGAGGACATCGTCCACGCTCGAGGGCTTAGCTGCGACTCCGTATCGCCTAAGTTAAAAACCACTCCGAGTGAGGAAATCGTCCACACTCGGGGGCTTAGCTGCGACTCCGTATCGCCTAAGTTAAAAATAAATCCGAGTGAGGACATCATCCACACTCGGGGGCTTAGCTGCGACTCCGTATAGCCTAAGTTAAAAACTAATCCGAGTGAGGACATCATCCACACTTGGGTTCTTAGCCGCGACCCCGTATCGCCTAAGTTAGATTCAAGACATCATCCGCACTCGGGAGCTTAGATGCGGTCCAGCAACCACTTAAGTTAAAAAATACACCCGGGGACTCAGCCTTGATTCAGAAATTATATAAGGTGGATTCAACAAGCATTCAATATGCCGAGCACACGAAGATTTACCTGACTAACCCAGTTCCAGGCTAAATTTATTTACCGTGCCCAGCGCACGAAGATCAGTCCGACTGATTCAGCTCCAGATTGCAGAAATTTACGACGCCAAGCGCATGATAGTTCACTTGTTCAGTTCAGTTCCACACTAGAAGACTTAAACCCTCTGCCAGACTCATCTAGTCTGACAGAGGCTCGGGGACTACACCCAGTGGGTGCACTCAGCGTGCCCCCACTGGAAGAGAAATACCAAAAAGAAACATTCTACTTGGTCAGGTCCAGCAGCTACATTCATGTTCAACAGACCCAACAGACTCCAACCGACTGCAAGCAATCAGTCAGAGTCTCAGGGGCTACTGTTGGGGATACACATAACAGATAGGCCCATGAAGGGTCAAAATACCATAATAGCATGGGGTCCACACATCAGGTGGGTCTAGATAAATACATACATACTATCCACTCGGACATGTACACTCCATCCACTCAGATGACAGTCGATCACTCGGCCATCCTCACTCACTCGGATATGCGATGACCAACAACCCACGAGGCAGTCAGAGCATCATCCTCATAGTGGAGGTTTCGTAGTGGGCTGACGTTATGGCATCAATGCCCCACCTTGTAACATAATAGATGAGGGGGTGGCGCACTCTATATAAGCCACCCCCACCACATAGCTCGGGCAGCTTCTTCTCCCCCCGAGGGCTCTTTCTTCTCCCTTGGCTCTCTCGCCATTAGTCTTAGGACTTAGCTCAGGCATAGAGATCCGTCTCCCCTCTCTCTTCTCGAATACACCATGTAACTCTGTTTCATGACAGATAAGCAAAGCCTCTCCGGAGCACGAGACGTAGGGCTGTTATCTCCACCGCGAGAGGCCCGAACTCGCTAAAATCACCGTGTCACACATTTGCATCTCGATAGATCATGCTCCATTACACTACCCCTTTCTATTGTCCCACGACAGAGACAAAGATTGAATACAAGAGATGAACTAGGGTTTGAGATGAGATGGTGCTGGTGAATATGTTGATGAAGATTGGTCCTCCCACGATGGAGGCAAGGTTGGTGATGATGATGGCTTCGATTTCCCTCTCCCGGAGGGGAGTTTCCCCGGCAGAATCGCTTTGCGGGAGATCAAAAGTGCTCCTGTCCAGGTTTCCCCTTGAGACTATGGCACTTTGTCCCGAAAGCCTCCTCCTGATATTTTCTTGGTCAAAAGCCTTCATATAGCAGAAGAGGGGGGGGGGTCGGAGACCTCCTGTGGGACCCACAAGGCACCTGGGCGCGCCCACCTGCTTTGTGAGCAACAGGTGGCCCCCTCTGGTACTTCTTGGCTCCAGTATTTTTTATATATTTTAAAAATATTCTCCGTAAAATTTCAGGTCATTTGAAGTCCAGCAGAATAGGTAACTCTGATGTAGCTTTTTCAGGTCCAGAATTCTAGCTGCCGGTAATGTTACCCTCCATGTATTCCTTGTAAATTCAGAGAGAAAAGGCATTAAAATTGTATCATAAAGTGGAATAATGACCAAAAATAATAATGATAATAGTAGGAAATCATGATGCAAAATAGACGTATCACCTACCGGTCAAAGTAAACACCATTAGTGATGTCCACATCAATGATTGTGAATAAGATCAGGGTGTTGAATCACTTACTTTCAATTATGAGAGATATTGATTTGAGTGGGAGGAAAATTATGAATTAATTAAGTTTAATCACTAGTACAATTAATTATGAACAAGTTTGCATTATAGTTGTAGAATAATGGCTCACGGTTCCACCTTTTTTGTTGAAAGTGATTAGCAGTTTTTATCTGGTTGAATCTTTACAATTGGTAAACGTAATGGGAATCATCCTCCAGAGTGTCAAGAAGGATTTTTTTCCTACTGCATGCTTACATTACTCTCATACTTATGCTATGGATGATGAGACTCGCGTCCTTCGATCCAAAAGGCTAGAATTACATTACATCCTGCTTGCTTTTGAGAAACCCAAACTTCAAAATGTTTGGGATAGTTATATTATATTCTTGGAACTGAAAATTCTTTTCAGACACAAACAAAGGTTAAAATATATGTGGTATCTAAAGAAGTGTTTTGTTTCAAGTTCTAGTGAGGTGTTCACCTATGTTTAAGACTGACATACATAGTATCCGGAAGAACGCCAGTCATGTGTTGATGGTGAGAACTTAAAGAGAAAGAACAAATCTGAAGGGTGTAATGAGAATTACACACTTAGGGATGTTCGGGGCTCACACCACTCTTAACGTTGGATACTTCTTTTGTGAGTAGGAGAAATAGCGTAAGTAAAATTGTAAGAAGGTAAAAGGCAGAAAGAAAAGAAGACCGGAATGTCCAGCTCTGGTATGAATGTCATACAAGTTATGAGATGTAAAGAAAGTTGGTCAAGTAAAGTATAATTATTGGGAATCATGATTAAATTGTTGATTACTAAATTCTTCGACGATGTGGTTAAAAGTTGACCACAAGGATACCGACTCGATTGCATGTTGTTGCAAATCGATGCAAGAACTACTACAGCCTTAATGATCAACAGATAATGAGGTTAAAAGATTTGATGGAAATTTGGTAAAAGTTACATTACTTCCCATCAATGTAGTACCTGTGTAATTTCTTATCATAATTCATTTTAGAGTTTATACACTATATTCCCTTGCATAGAAGTTGCAAGGAGGTTGTTCATGAGAGAAAAATAGTTGTTCGATGTTATGAACAAAAGGCCATTCTCCTATTGTGAATAGGATGTGTGTTTCGAATATTGATAATAAAATTGATCGTCCATAACACTGATGCTAAATGTCGCAAGACTAAAAAAATACCACATATGTGCGGCACTGCATTTCGTCACATTGGAGATAACCGCATGGAGAAATTCCATAGTGATGGATTTTGAAGTCATTTGATTATGAATCATCTGACACTTGCAACTTTCATCCTAATAGTGAAGTAAACTAAAATACCGTTCACATGCCATAAAGAACGAGCAACAAAATAATTGGAAACATGTATATTGATGTGTGTAGTCCAATAAGTGTTGTTGCAAGCAACATATTTATCCATCTTCAAAGTTGACTCAGTAGGTTTGAGACATAAATATGGATCCTTTGAAATGTTTTAAAAGGGTTTTCATAATGAAGTAGGAATTATTGTAACAAGATATTTATGTGATGAGTGATATTTTTACACTCATTTCAGCCATGTTTGAACTGAGATATTTCACTAAAAGAGAGAGATTCGCTCCGATATTGCCACTAATGACTAATGAATGCAAATAATTCCGCAAATCCTCTCTTTGATATTTTTCCACGGGAAATGGGCTAAAAAGGGAAGAAATCACGTGGGATAAAGGAAAGCAAGGAGAATGGAGAAGAAACAAGTCACAAAGAGGTGTCAGAAGGCCACTGATACGTCTTCGACGTATCTATAATTTTTGATTGTTGCATGCTATTACATTATCAATCTTGGATAATTTATATGCAATTATATGCTATTTTATATTATTTTTGGGACTAACCTATTAACTCAGTGCCCAGTGCTAGTTTCTGTTTTTCGCTTGTTTTTAGACTTTTCAGAAAATCAATATCAAGCGGAGTCCAAATTGGATAAAAATTCACGGGAGTTATTTTTTGGACCAGAAGAGACACATGAAGCTTCGGGAGGAGGCCGGAAGACCCACGAGGTGGCCACGAGCCACTGGGGCGCGCTCCCATGTCTTGCGGGCCCTTCGTGGCACCTCCTGACCTAATTCCACTTCTAAATATTCCCAATTACCCCAAAACCAACAGAGAGCCACCCGAAATAATTTTTCCACTGTTGCAAGTCTCTGTTCTTCTGCGATCCCATCTGGAGGCCTTTTCCGTTACTCAGCCGGAGGGGGAATCAATCATAGAGGCCATCTTCATCAACCTTGCTGCCTCCATGATGATATGTGAGTAGTTCACCACAGACCTATGGGTCCATAGCTAGTAGCTAGATAGCTTCTTCTCTCTCTCTTTGATCTTCAATACAAAGTTCTTCGCGATTCTCGCGTTGATCTATCCAAAGTAATCTTCTTTTGCGGTGTGTTTGTTGGGATCCGATGAATTGTGGGTTTATGATCAGATTATTCATGAAAAGTAATCGAGTCTTCTCTAAATTCTATTATACATGATTGTTGTAGCTTGATACGTCCATTTTGCATCATGATTTCCTACTGCTATTTACTTTGTTTTGTTGAATATTAATGCTTTGGGGAGTGATTCTAATGCCTTTTCTCTCATAATATGCAAGGTTTACACAAAGAGGGAGAATACCGGCAGCTGGAATTCCGGACCCAAGAAAAGCACGCCAGAGATACCTCTTTCGCACAACTCCAGTGAAGATGAAAATTTACGGAGATTATTTTTGTATTTAATAAAAATTACTGGAGCTGAAAACTACCGGAGGAGGGCCCCCAGGTGGGCACAACCCACTAGGGCGCGCCAGGCCCCCCTGGGCGCGCCCTGATGGGTTGTGCCCAGCCTGGCCCGCTTCAGGTGCCCATCTTCTGGTATAAATTCCCAAAAAACTTAAAAAATTAAGAGGAGGACTTTCGGGACGAAGCGTCGCCGCCTCGAGGCGGAACTTGGGTAGGAGCAGTTTTGCCCTCCGGTGGAGCGATTCCGCCGGGGGAACTTCCCTCCCGGAGGGGGAAATCGAAGCTATCGTCATCACCAACACCCCTCTCATCTTTGGGAGGCCAATCTTCATCAACATCTTCAATAGCACCATATCCTCTCAAACCCTAGTTCATCTCTTGTGTTTAATCTTTGTACCGGAACCTTAGATTGGTACCAGTGGGTGACTAGTAGTGTTGATTACCTTGCGTAGTTGATTACTATATGGTTTATTTTGTGGAAGATTATATGTTCAGATCCATTATGCTATTTAATACTCCTCTGATCTTGAGCATGATTATTATTTGTGAGTAGTTACCTTTGTTCTTGAGGTCACGGGAGAAGTCATGTTGCGAGTAATCATGTGAATTTGATATGTGTTTGATATTTTGATGATATGTATGCTGTGATTCCCTTAGTGGTGTCATGTGAACGTCGACTACATGACACTTCACCATTCATGGGCCTAAGGGAATGCATTGTGGAGTAGTTATTAGATGATGGGTTGCTAGAGTGATAGAAGCTTAAACCCTAGTTTATGCGCTACTTCGTAAGGGGCTTATTTGGATCCACATGTTTAATGCTATGGTTAGACTTTGTCTTAATACTTTTCTCGTAGTTGCGGATGCTTGCGAGGGGGTTAATCATAAGTAGGTTGTTAGTTCAAGTAAGAATAGCACCTTAGCACCGGTCCACCCACATATCAAATTATCAAAGTAGCGAACACGAATCAAACCAACATGATAAAAGTGACTAGACGAAATTCCCGTGTACCCTCAAGAACACTTTGCCTATTACTAGTGATTGTTCTGGCCTGTCCTTTGCCTCAAAAGGATTGGGCTACCTTGCTGCACCTTGTTTACCTTTACCGTTACTTGCTTGTTACCAATTATCTTGCTATCAAACTATCTGTTACCTACAATTTCAGTGCTTGCAGAATTTACCTTGTTGAAAACCGCTTGTCATTTCCTTCTGCTCCTCGTTGGGTTCGACACTCTTACTTATCGAAAGGACTATGATTGATCCCCTATACTTGTGGGTCATCAAGACTCTTTTCTGGCGCTATTGCCAGGGAGTGAAGCGCTCTTGGTAAGTGGAAATTGGTAAGGAAAAACTTATACTACGTGCTGAAATTTATTGCTACTTGCTACTATGGAGAACAATCCTTTGAGGGGTTTGTTCGGGGTATCTTCACCTCGACCGGATCCACAATTAGTTACCCCTCAACCTACAACACCTACTGAAAATGTTACTTATGAAATTCCTTCGGGTATGCTAGCACAACTGCTTGCTAAACCTTATGCAGGAGATGGAACTGAACATCCTGATATGCATCTCTTATATGTGAACAAAATATGTGGATTATTTAAGCTTGCAGGTTTACCTAGAGATGAAGTTAAGAAGAAGGTTTTCCCTTTATCTTTGGAGGGAAAAGCATTGACATAGTATAGGCTATGTGATGATCTTGGATCTTGGAACTGAAATCGTTTGCAATTGGAATTCCATCAAAAGTTTTATCCTATGCATCTAGTTCATCGTGATCGGAATTATATATATAATTTTTGGCCTCGTTAAGGAGAAAGTATCGCTCTATCTTGGGGGAGTCTTAAGTCAATGTTATATTCATGCCCCAATCATGACATTCCGAGGGAAGTTATCATTCAGAATTTTTATGCTCGGCTTTCTCATAATGATCAATCCATGCTCGATACTTCTTGTGCTGGCTCTTATATGAAGAATACTATTGATTTCAAGTGGGATCTCTTAGAAAGAATTAAATGCAACTCTGAAGATTGGGAACTTGACGAAGGTAATGAGTCAGGTATAAAGCTTGAATTTGATTCTGTTAAATCTTTTATGAATACCGATACTTTTCACAAGTTTAGCACTAAATACAGACTTGACTCTGAGATAGTAGCCTCTTTCTACGAAGCATTTGCTACTCACGTTGATCTCCCTAAGGAGAAGTGGTTTAAATATCACCCCCTATTAAAGAAGAAATTAAAGAACCAGACATAGCTAAAGAAGAAACCATCTTTTACAATGTTGATCCAGTTGTGCCTACCGCTTATATTGAAAAACCACCTTTCCCTGTTAGGATAAAGGAACATGCTAAGGTATCAGCTGTGGTTCGTAAGAGTAATATAAGAGCACCTAAACCCCCTGAGAAAATTAAAGTAGAACCTAGTGTTGCTATGGTTAAAGATCTATTGGTAGAAAATATTGATGGGCATGTCATCTACCTTTGTGATGAAGCTGCTAGAATTGCTAAACCTGATAAGAAAGATAAACATAGACCTTTAGAAGGCTTGCCCGTTGTCTCAGTTAAAATAGGATATCATTGCAACCATGGTTTATGTGATTTAGGTGCTAGTGTGAGTGCCATCCCTTTTACCTTATACCAAGAAATTATGGATGAAATAGCACCTGCTAAAATGGAAGATATTGATGTTACTATTAAACCTGCTAATAGAGACACTATCACACCAGTTGGGATTGTTAGAGATGTTGAAGTCTTGTGTGGTAAAGTAAAATACCCTACTGATTTTCTAGTCCTTGGTTCCCCACAAGATGACTTTTGTCCCATTATCTTTGGTAGACCTTTCTTGAGCACCGTCAATGCTAAGATAGATTGTGAAAAACAAACTGTCGGTGTCAGTTTTGGTAATGTGTCTCATGAGTTTAATTTTTCCAAGTTTAGTGGACAACCTCGTGATAAAGTGCTACCTATTAGGGATGAAATAATTGGTCTTGCTTCTATTGCTGTGCCTCCTACTGATCCATTAGAACAATATTTGCTCGACCATGAAAATGATATGCACTTGCGTGAAAGAAATGAAATAGATCAAATTTTCTTCGAACAACAACCTCTCTTGAAACACAATTTGCCTATTGAAACTCTTGGAGGGCCTCCTCCACCTAAAGGTGATCCCCTGTTTGAATTGAAACAATTGCCTGACACTTTGAAGTATGCTTATCTTGATGAGAAAAAGATATATCCTGTTATTATTAGTGCTAACCTTTCAGAACATGAAGAAGAAAGATTATTGAAAGTTCTAAGGAAGCACCGGGCTGCTATTGGATATACTCTTGATGATCTTAAGGGCATTAGTCCCACTCTATGTTAGCACAAGATTAATATGGAACCTAATGCTAAACCCGTTGTTGATCATCAACGTCGATTAAATCCCAAGATGAAAGAAGTGGTAAGAACTGAAATATTAAAGCTTCTGGAAGCAGGTATAATCTATCCCATAGCTGATAGTAGATGGGTAAGCCCCGTTCATTGTGTCCCTAAGAAAGGAGGTATTACCGTTGTTCCTAATGATAAGAATGAACTCATTCCACAAAGAATTGTCACTCGCTATAGAATGGTAATTGATTTTAGAAAATTAAATAAAGCTACTAGGAAAGATCATTACCCTTTGCCTTTCATTGATCAAATGCTAGAGAGACTATCTAAACACACACACTTTTGTTTCCTAGATGGATATTCTGGTTTCTCTCAAATACCCGTGTCACAATCCGATCAAGAGAAAACCACCTTTACTTGCCCTTTTGGAACCTATGCTTATAGACGTATGCCTTTTGGTTTATGCAATGCACCTGCTACCTTTCAAAGATGTATGACTGCTATATTCTCTGACTTTTGTGAAAAGATTGTGGAGGTTTTCATGGATGATTTTTCCGTTTACGGTACTTCTTTTGATGATTGCTTAAGCAACCTTGATCGAGTTTTGCACAGATGTGAACAAACTAATCTCGTCTTGAATTGGGAGAAGTGTCACTTTATGGTTAATGAAGGTATTGTCTTGGGGCATAAAATATCTGAACGAGGTATTGAGGTGGATAAAGCTAAAGTTGATGCAATTGAGAAAATGCCATGTCCTAAAGATATTAAAGGTATTCAAAGTTTCCTTGGTCATGCTGGTTTTTATAGGAGGTTCATTAAAGACTTCTCTAAAATTTCTAGGCCTCTTACTAATCTTTTGCAAAAGGATACTCCTTTTGTTTTTGATGATGATTGTGTGGAAGCCTTTGAAACACTCAAGAAAGCCTTAACCTCTGCACCTATCGTTCAACCACCTAATTGGAACTTGCATTTTGAAATTATGTGTGATGCTAGTGACTATGCTGTTGGTGCTGTCCTAGGGCAAAGAGTTGATAAGAAATTGAATGTTATCCATTATGCTAGTAAAACTCTAGACAGTGCCCAACGAAATTATGCTACTACTGAAAAGGAATTTTAAGCAGTTGTGTTTGCTTGTGATAAATTTAGATCCTATATTGTTGGATCCAAAGTTATTGTTCACACCGATCATGCTGCTATAAAATATCTTATGGAAAAGAAACATGCTAAACCTAGACTCATTAGGTGGGTTCTTTGGTTTCAAGAATTTGACTTACATGTCGTTGATAGGAAAGGAGCTGAAAACCCCGTAGCTGATAACTTGTCTAGGTTAGAAAATATTCTTGATGATCCACTACCTATTGATGATAGTTTCCCTGACGAACAACTAGCTGCAATAAGTGTCTCACACAACACACCTTGGTATGCTGATTATGCTAATTACATTGTTGCTAAATATATACCACCTAGTTTCACATACCAACAAAAGAGAAAAAAATTCCATGATTTGAGACATTACTTTTGGGATGACCCACATCTTTATAAAGAAGGAGTAGATGGTATTATTAGACGTTGTGTACCTGAGCATGAACAGGAACAAATCCTACGGAAATGTCATTCCGAAGCTTATGGAGGACATCATGCGGGAGATAGAACTGCTCACAAGGTATTGCAATCTGATTTTTATTGGCCTACCCTCTTCAAGGATGCCCGTAAGTTTGTCTTGTCTTGTGATGAATGTCAAAGAATTGGTAACATCGGTAAGCGTCAAGAAATGCCTATGAATTATTCACTTGTTGTTGAACCATTTGACGTGTGGGGCTTTTATTACATGGGGCATTTTCCTTCCTCTAACGGGTACACTCATATTTTAGTTGCAGTTGATTATGTCACTAAGTGGGTAGAAGCTATTCCAACTAGTAGTGCTGATCACCACACCTCCATTAAAATGCTTAAAGAAGTTATCTTCCCAAGGTTTGGAGTCCCTAGATATTTAATGACCGATGGTGGTTCATACTTTATTCATGGTGTTTTCCGTAAGATGCTTGCTAAATATGATGTTAACCATTGAATTGCATCACCCTATCATCCTCAATCTAGTGGTCAAGTAGAACTTAGCAATAGAGAAATAAAATTAATATTACAAAAAACTGTCAATAGGTCTCGTAAGAATTGGTCTAAGAAATTAGATGATGCACTTTGGGCCTATATAACAGCTTATAAAAATCCTATGGGTATGTCTCCATATAAAATGGTGTATGGGAAAGCTTGTCATTTGGCTCTAGAACTAGAACATAAAGCATTTTGGGCAATTAAAGAACTCAACTATGATTTCAAACTTGCCGGTGAGAAGAGGCTATTTGATATTAGCTCACTAGATGAATGGAGAACCCAAGCGTATGAAAATGCCAAGCTATTCAAAGAAAAGGTAAAAATATGGCATGACAAAAGAATCCAAAAGCGGGAATTCAAAATATGAGATCATGTTCTTTTGTTCAACTCTCGTTTAAGATTTTTTGCAGGAAAACTTCTCTCAAAATGGGAAGGACCATATATTATTGAAGAGGTCTATCGTTCTGGAGCTATTAAGATTAATAACACCAAAGGTACTAATCCGAAGGTAGTCAATGGACAAAGAATTAAACATTATATCTCAGGTACGCCAATTAACGTTGAAAGCAATGTTATCCAAACCATGACACCGGAGGAACACATAAAAGAAATCTTCCGGAACACTCCAGAATACTTAAAATTAGGAGGTACGTGATACGGTAAGTAAATGGACTCCGAAAAATCCGGAAAAATATTTTTTGTCAGTTTTGGAATATTTTAGAATTTTGGAAATAAAAAAATAAACCGGAAGGTGATCGAGGTGAGCACGATACACCAGGGCGCGCTAGGTACCCCTGGGCGCGCCCTGGTGGGTTGTGCCCATCGAGGGAGTCCTGGACTAGGGGGTCCTCGGGCCGCCGACCTACCTTCTATTAGGCCGGCTCGATGGGCCACTCTCTGGCCATCATGGGAAGGGCCGAATGTATCGAAGACCCCATGTTCCAGAAGGAAGCCTCGAAGGCGCGTCGTGCACTCCAAGTCAAGATGAGGAGATCGGCATTCTCCATCCCCGGTAGGTGACCTATCATGTGTAAACCCTAGGAACCCCCCGGTGTCTATATAAACCGGGAGGGTTTTAAATTGTAGGGCAGAGAGAAAAAACTCATCTAGGGTTTAGCTAGTCGATCTCGAGGTACATCAACTCTGTAACCTTCACACCATCAATATAATCGAGCAGGACGTAGGGTTTTACCTCCATAGGAGGGCCCGAACCTGGGTAAACATCGTCTCCTTCGTCCCTTTGTTACCATCGATCCTAGACTCACAGCTCGGGACCCCCTACCCGAGATCCGCCGGTTTTGACACTGACATTGGTGCTTTCATTGAGAGTTCCGTTGTGATCGCCAAAGGAATCGATGGCCCGTGTTGTCATCAACGAAGCAGCCGGAGCATGGACTCCTTTGTCCCTGGACAGATCTTCGCTTTCGGCAGCATTGTGCTGCACGCTGACCCGACCGGCCATCTGGGCCGGGTCGGGAGCTTCGCCCCCCATCAAAAGGTCAGATTCGGGAACCTAGAGTTCTCCGTAGACCCTCGGGGTGAACTTTCGCTCACCGGGCTCGCAGTCTTACCTGACGCACCCGAGGACTCCGAGGCCTTAACCTCGGGTTTCACTTCCAATCCCGTCCACGGGGCCCGCCCCGATGATGATCTGGATTTCAATCCGGGTCCGGCTATAGCGCCGGATGGCCGGACATCAACTCCTGCCGAATACACATCTCATACGGACGCATCGGAGGTCAACTCCGAACGCGCCGGGCAGATTGACCCGATCGAGCTCTCGACGCTCAACGAAGCTCTAGATCGGATCTTATCGATGAAAATTACTGACGACCCAACCCCGATCCATGCTCAGATCGGCCTTGAGGCGGGTCAAGAAGAATTTTTCGTCCCACCCACCACCCACTTAGTAGCCACTATCGAAGACTTAACCGATATGTTGGACTATGCCTCAGAGGAGGCAGAAGACATGGAGGAAGAGGATCGCGCTCCCACCCCCGCCAACACCGGGCGGTGGACTGCCACCTCCACCTACAACGTCTACATGGTGGATACTCCAGCCAGCAACGGCGAACGCACACCCGCAAATAATGGTGATGAGTCGGGTGAAGCGCCATCAAGGCGCCGGAAACCGCGCAAATGATCAAAGACCAAAAAGGGAAGGGAAGCCATTGCTGGCACCAGGGAAAACGGTACCCCGGAAGACCTCGGCGATCGTGATATCCCCGAGCAGCCGCTAGAAGACCAGGAAAGGCCGGAGGACCAGCGCGACCCCGAGGATCCAAACGATTCCGAGGATGATAACTACCTCCCCCCTGTAGAGGAGGAGGATAGCCCGGAAGCCGAGGACTTTTTCGTCCCCGAAGACCCTGAGGATCAGGAACGGTTTAGGCAACAGCTCATAGCTATTGCCCGAAGCCTAAAAGCAAAAGAATGGTAGCTTAAGGCCGAACAAGACACCCTCAATGATAGGTGGACGAGGGTCCTGTCAGCCGAGGAAGGGTACGACACCGGTCTATCGAACCAGCCCAAGAGCTATCCACGCCGGCGGCTGCTGCCACAATTTGACGACGAGCTCCCCAATACGCTGTCCCCCAAGCACACTCCATACGACCAGCCGGACCGCCCTCCCCGAGGACGAGATAGGACGGCTGGCGATGCCGGTTATAGGCCGGCGATACCCCGCAGAAGGGGAAAGGAGCCAATGCAGCCCGAGGACAGGTACGACCTGCGACGCGACCTAGATTATAGAACAGGCCGCACGAGATCCATCTACGGATCTAGAGGGTACTCCCCCGATAGACGGGATGAGTACCGGCTTTGGCTCGACCGAAACAATAGAGTTCGGGACCAAAACCGGGCCAGAACAGACGCCGACCACCGGCGTGATATAGCCCGGGTCAGAGGTGCTGCCCACCCACTGTGCTTCACTGACGAGGTGATGCAGCATCAGTTCCCGGAAGCATTTAAACCCGTGAACATCGAGCAATACGACGGCACGACTGACCCAGTAGTGTGGATCGAGGATTTCCTCCTCCACATTCACATGGCACGAGGAGATGATCTTCATGCCATCAAGTACCCCCCCTTAAACTTAAGGGACCAGCTCGGCACTGGTTAAACAGTCTCCCCGAAAATTCTATCGGGAGCTGGCTGGACCTCGAGGATGCATTCCGATCTAACTGCCAGGGAACCTACGTGCGGCCTCCGGACTCCTCCGACCTAAGCAATGTCGTCCAAAAAGCAGGAGAGTCCGCTCGACAATTCTGGAATCGGTTCTTGACCAAGAAAAACTAGATCGTCGATTGCCCTGATGCCGAGGCTATAGCCTCCTTCAGGCACAATATTCGAGACGAATGGCTGGCTTGCCAGCTCGGTCAGGATAAACCTAGGACCATGTCTGCCCTTACATCACTCATGTCCCGCTTTTGCGCGGGCGAGGATAACTGGCTAGCAAGACGAAGCCACAACCCCGAAGACCCCGGCACCTCCGAAGTCCGGGATGGAAACGGGAAACCATGACGCAACAAAAACAAACGCCGGCACAGTACTAGTGATGTCGATGACACGGCCGTTAACGCCGGCTTCCGCAACCCTCGATCCGAGCAGCGGAAGAAGCCTCCTAAAGGAAACCGCGACGGACCCACCCCGCTGGACAAGATCATGGAGAGGCCATGTTAGATCCATGGCACTCCAGACAAGCCTGCCAACCACACCAACCATAACTGTTGGGTGTTCAAACAGGCCGGCAAACTCGCAGCCGAGGACCAGGGCAAAGGCCCACGCAGCGAGGACGACGAGGAGCCCCGCGGTCCGAACAATGGAGGTCAGAAGCAGTTCCCTCCAGAGGTAAAAACTGTGAACATGATATACGCCACTCATATACCCAAAAAGGAGAGGAAGCGCGCCCTTCGAGAGGTCTATGCCATAGAGCCTGTAGCCCCGAAGTTTAACCCATGGTCGGCCTATCCGATCACTTTTGATCGACGAGATCACCCGACCAGTATCCGTCATGGGGGGTTGGCAGCCCTCGCCCTAGACCCCATTATCGATGGGTATCACCTCACTAAAGTCCTAATGGACGGAGGAAGTAGCCTAAACCTGATTTACTCAGATACGGTGCAAAAGATGGGTATAGATCCATCCAGGATCAAACCCAGCAACACTACCTTTAAAGGAGTGATCCCAGGCATCGAGGCCCGGTGCACGGGCTCTGTGAGCCTGGAAGTGGTGTTCGGCTCACCCGATAACTTCCGTAGCGAGGACTTGATCTTCAACATCGTACCTTTCCGCAGTGGCTATCACGCCCTGCTGGGCCGTACATCGTTCGCTCGCTTTAATGCCGTCCCACACTACGCATACCTCAAGCTCAAGATGCCTGGGCCCAAGGGGGTCCTCACCGTCAACGGCAACACAGAGCGTTCCCTCTGAACTGAGGAACATGCATTGGCCCTGGCGGCCGAATTCCATTATGAGGACGGTCGGCAAACACCTGAATCGGCCATAAAGGCCCATAAGGTCGACAAACGAGTTCGGTTTCAATCCGAACTCCCAGATTCTTCTTCTCCCCAGAAATAGGGACCCCCCCCATAGCATAGCCCTAACGACCGTCAAACATGTGCCAAGAAGGCACAACTTCGCACTCAAGATTCCATGGGCAGCAGTGAGGAACAACCATCAAAGGGTAAGTGTTCGGCCGGACCGAACCATTACCAGTACACGTCCTCGGACAATACACAGGCACCATCAAGGACCTGCTAAAGCGTAAAGCTCATCCACACTTCGGCGACTTCTCAAGACCTTCTTCCCAAGGTCCGCTCAGTGACAGCATCACCCTTAAAGGGATGCAACCCCCACAGAGGAATATGAACGGACAGGCGACAGGGCACATCGAGGACTTCATGCCACCAATCGAAGACCCCTGGTACAACCTCCCCTCTGTAAATTTTATATTTCACCCTCAAATACCCGTAAACAGTCGCTTCGGCAAACGGAGCTATAAGAATCATTGAGCAAATACAAGACCATTATACATGGCCGCTTCGTTGTATTTTATATTTCCTCTGTTCTTCCCTTATCAACTCTTCTTGCGATAACTGTTCGGTATACATCATGAGGCAACCGGCTAATAGACCGGGGACTTGAAATTAAAAAATCGCCCTGAGCATCACCCCAACACAGCGGGTCGTGTGCTCGGCGTCTTGGATTTCGCTTTATATGCATCGGATCCGAACTATGTCTTGGGTCAATAGTTGGGTTGCTCGGCTCCTGTGATTGCCCCCTTACGTTCCGCTCATTCGGCTAAAGGGGCAAAGGGAGAACCACTGCGATTGTATTTCCAGTTCACCTGGTCAAGCACCTCAGGGGAGAAAGCCAAAAACTGACCGTCATAGTAAGCGAGAACCGGTCTGCAAATCCGAGCATAAGTGTCATACTAAATGATCGATAGAGGTTATGCCGTGTTATACAATGGGTTTCGTTCTTGTACAAACCATGTGATGCTGGCTTCGGCCCCGGTACATCCGAACATCACACCACACTAGGGGCTGGTCATCAGCCCCTGCATTTTTCTACACTCCCACGGCTAAGTGAAAGCGATAAAGCACCATAGTCCGATTGCCTTGTCCCGCTCGCACTACCGCCTTCGGGCACCGATACCTTGGCTAAGGGTAACAGTGCGGATACAGAGACACCCCGTGTAGTATCTACGTGGGGGCTGAAGCCGACGACTCGCAGCTTTCAGATAAATCGGCCACAAAGGAGTCTAAATAAAAATAAACTACTTATAAGACATGATAAACCATGCAACACTAATTATAAAGCGTTAAGGTCTTCGGACATATTACATCGCGCTCATTCATACAAAACATCTTTGGAGCATTGGGCCTCTATTGCCCGAGCACCCTCCATTACTACGGGGAAGTACAGCTTGGGGCACCTATGCCCCTTGTCAGGAGGCGGAGGTGCGGTGGCCATCTTGGTCGGCTGGAGTTTCGGCCAGTGCACCATGGTCTTTGCAAAGGCCATCCAAGCGCCCTCGATGCATGTAGAACGCTTCAGCACATCGACCCGAGGCGCAGCATCACATAGCTTCTGCACCAGGCCAAAGTAGCTGCTCGACAACGGCTCCTCAGGCCAAAGCCGGATGCAGAGGTCCTTCATGGCCGGCTCCGCCACTCTGTGCATTTCCATCAATTGCTTGATTTGCTCGATAAGGAGAGGAGAGCACTCAGGGGACTCAAACTGTGCCCAGAATAGCCGGGCCTCATCATCCTCCGCCCGCGAAGCATAAAACTTGTTCGCGTCCGCTGCACTCTTCTGGAGATCCGCACAGACGCCTAAGGAACGCCACACCTGGGTGAGCAAAGCAAACTTGCTACCACCAAAGGTGCATTGCAGTGAATACGGCTTACCATCAATGACAGCCTTGACTTGGCGAACCTCCTCTTCAAAGGACCGCCTCTCCACCCGCTCCTTTTGGAGCTCGGATTTTAGCGCGGCTAGCTCAGTGGCTTGCTCTTTGCCTTTTTGCTCAAGGGCCTCGCACTTTGTGCCGGCATCCTTGAGCTCTTGCCGCACCTCCTCCACCCGGGCCTCATGCTTGGCACTCGCAGCCTTTAAAGTGGAAAGCGTGGCCGCTGCTTGTTCGGCGGCCGCCTTCTCCTCCGCGGCCTTTTGCTTCATGTTCTGGAGCTCGGCCTTGAGTTTTTCAACCTCCGCGGCTGAAGCTGTGGAAGCAATAACTAACTAATTACACTGGGTCACCAATACAGATCATTAAACAGCCCGGAAATTAGAATTCGGCTTACCTTGTGCCTCGTCGAACCTCTTGTTCAGGCCATCAAGCTCCTCTTCGGAGATCTTGAGCTTCCGATTTAGCTCGGTCAGCTCAGCGGCATTAACGGCCACCGCAGATGACGAGGCCTACACAGAACAAAAAATATGCATCCAGTTATGTACATTCCAACCTCCGAACTATCAAGGATTTGACTCTCTGTTCGGCCCTCTTAAGGGCTTTTAGAACATCGCAGGATTAAATGGTGCCTTATGCATCATTGTTCATTCCTTATTCTTTGACCCCCGATGCGTTTTTGCAAACCCATCCGGGGCTCGGGGGCTACTACATATATAAAGATAGCACAAATTTAAAATTAAAGTTGTTCGGGAAAAAGGTATTACATGACTCACCTTGAAGCCCGCCAAGAGACCATTGAAGGCCTCTTTCAGTCCGCTATCAACGGACTGAATTCCATGTAAAACCGCACCCATAAGTGCGGTGATCCTCGGAGATGGGGGCGCTTGCTAGCGCCTCCTCCATTACCGGCCACCCAGTAGTCGGTGGCATCGGTGGTGACCGGACAGTCCGATCTCTGATCGGAGACTGAGTCGGTAGCTCCGGAGGCACAGCATGCTCCGGAGACGTCCTCGGAGGGGACTGGGCATCCCTTCGCCCTTCCTATTCGGCGGACAGGGGACTATTCTCCCCCTGGTCCTCAGCGGCCTGGGGGGTTTCCTCTCCCTGGCCTTCGGCGGCCGTGGCATCAGCCTCGGCCATGGCATGGTCACCCCCACCGCCCGCGTTCGGGTCCAATGGAGCCTGGTTGGATGACACCTCCGCGGCATCCTTCGCGGCCCCTGGAGGTGTGGGGTGCGACGCAGTCCCACTCTCCGCCAGCTCGGCGGGCGGAGACTCCCCATCGGATATTTGGTCAGTGGGGAGAACGCGTGGTGGGCTGCAGATCAAAAGACGTTCTTGTATTTAAAACATTGAAAACTTTGCATAAATAGCCCGGGAGTCCTCGGATTCATACCTTTGAGCGAGGGGCTTGACCCTTAGGCTCCTTCGGGGAACCCTCTCAAATTCCTCGGATTCTGCGTTAGAATCCGAGCTGTCGTTGAGCAGGATCAACCTCGCCCGGCGCGCCCTCTTCAGGGCGGGAGGAGCGGCCTCCTCCGCGACGTCCGATGACGCCGCCCTTTTTCTTGTGAGGGGGGAAACGCCTTCCCCCCGTCTTCATGCTCTTCCTCATGACTAGAGGAGGCATGGGTTTCCCCGGACATAGCGTCCGGCTGGTCTCTGATACGGAGACCTTCTCTGTTCTTCTTCTTCTTCTCTAGCGCCGTGTATGGCGCCACAACGAGCATCGCCGACAACAACTCCGACCTGGGGTCTTCGGGTTGTGGCGCCGGGCAGTTAACGCTCGCGGTTTTCTTCAGCCACTTCTGCGGAAACGAAGGGGGACGTTCAATCTCTTTGCCAAAGAAACGAGGTCAGCAGATTAGAGTAGTACCATACCTGGGAAGGTGGGTTGTCGGAGCGTAGGCCCGAATACTCTTCCTTGGCCGGCCAGCTCTTCCGAGGCTTGAATAAAGCCTTTCACAGTTTCTTAGAGGTAGTGCGGAATAGTTGGCGCACGGTAGGCTCGTCCTTGGGCTTATAAGCCCACATTGGGGAAGCCCGGCACTGGCAAGGAAGAATGCGTCGGTGGAGCATGACCTGGATCACGTTGACCAGCTCAACCTTGGCCTCGATCACCGAGGTAATGCGCTTTTGCAGCAGCTTCACCTCCGCATCCGACCCCCAGTCGAGGCCCTTCCTGAGCCACGAGGTCAATCTCGTGGGGGGTCCGGATCTGAATTCGGTGGGCGCCGCCCAGCTCTCGTCCCTTGGCTCGGTGATGTAGAACCACTCTTTCTGCCAGATCTTGATTGTGTCGATGAAGGTCCCGGTTGGCCACTCGACGCGGGGGAGTTTGCTGATTACTGCCCCTCCGCAGTCTGCGTGCTCGCCTGCGATGGTCTTCGGCTTAACGTTGAAGACATTGAGCCACAGGCCGAAGTGCGGTTCGACCCGCAGAAAGGCTTCACAGAGGATGATGAAAGCCAAAATATGCATAAAGGAATTCGGGGGAAGATCGTGGAAGTCCAGCCCGTAGAAAAACATAAGGCCCCTGACGAAGGGGTGGAGCGGGAAGCTCAGTCCCCGGATGAAATGGGGGACAAAGACTACCCTTTCTCCTGGCTTGGGGGTGGGGACGACCTGTTTCGCCTCCGGGGCGCGGTGGAAGACGTTGGCGGGGAGGTAGCCGGCGAGCTTTAGCTCCCGGATATCCCGGTCGGTGACCATGGAGGCCTCCCACTTGCCCATGGAGCCTGAACCCGCCATGGCTAAGCTCGGAGGGGAAGCTGAGGAAGAACTGGATCTGGGCTCTTGGAGCTTGGAAGGATTGGGAAAGCGGAGGATGCGAATGGAAAGCGTGCTTAATCCTTGGGGTTTCTTCCCCTTTTATGAGGCGTCACGCCGATTAAACTCCCCTTGCTGCGCCGTGAGTCTCTCCGCTTCCCAAGGCATGCGTGCCGTTATGCACGCGCAAAATAAACCTTGGGTGTTGATTAAATCCCGTGTAAAACGGAGCACGATCTATACATTGATGAGTCGTGTCGATATAAAAGTGGCCTCGAACCGCGAATCGGGTTGTTGTAACTGGTTCAGTGGTCATGGTAGGCCAAGACCCTTCGTCAGAGGGGGACTGTTTACACTCTGATGATTGGCCTTCGGGGCTAAGCCACTCATGGTGCCCGGACAATTGTATGTCCGGAAGAGCTACGCGTCATCGGAAGCCGGACTAGTCCCAGACGATCATTGAGAAGAAAGGAGAACTCACCCCTCAAGCCGAAGATTCTGATCATGTGAAGCTGCTGGTGCTGTGACCCTTGGTGTTGGGGGCTAGTTCGGGGGCTACTAAGGGAGTCCTGGACTAGGGGTCCTCGGGCCGCCGACCTACCTTCTACTA
Organism: Elymus sibiricus; assembly: GCA_039707655.1. Taxonomy (NCBI): domain Eukaryota; kingdom Viridiplantae; phylum Streptophyta; class Magnoliopsida; order Poales; family Poaceae; genus Elymus; species Elymus sibiricus. The sequence goes on from CM077667.1 coordinate 131,957,970, forward strand.
GGCCGGCTCGATGGGCCGCTCTCTGGCCATCATGGGAAGGGCCGAATGTATCGAAGACCCCACGTTCCAGAAGGAAGCCTCGAAGGCACGTCGTGCACTCCAAGTCAAGATGAGGAGACCAGCATTCTCCATCCCCGGCAGGTGACCTGTCATGTGTAAACCCTAGGACCCCCCCGGTGTCTATATAAACCGGGAGGGTTTTAGACTGTAGGGCAGAGAGAAAAAACTCATCTAGGGTTTAGCTAGTTGATCTCGAGGTAGATCAACTCTGTAACCTTCACACCATCAATATAATCGAGCAGGACGTAGGGTTTTACCTCCATAGGAGGGCCCGAACCTGGGTAAACATCGTCTCCTTCGTCCCTTTGTTACCATCAATCCTAGACTCACAGCTCGGGACCCCCTACTCGAGATCCACCGGTTTTGACACCGACACCCACCTCGGATGCCTTCCCGACTCCGTTTTCCTTCCAAATACTTCTTTCCCAAGAATAAAAATTCTCTATATATACCCCCAACTATTTTGACGAACGTATCGCAGAAAAATCCCCTATTCTTGTTTCGTGTAGTTTTTCTGACAGATCTGAAAATATGTCGTCTCAAGATTCAGATGGGGAGAGCCATGTTGATCCCTATGTTCCAGACCCAAAGATCTTTAGGGAGATTTAACCCTATCGATGGACCTCGGAGGAGGAAGAAGATGCTACCATGCAGGAAACAAAAGATGACAGCTCTGAGGAAGAGGATGATCCATTGCCTCAACCCGGAGACATGCATGTGGAATTCAAGAAGTCAAGCCTCCCTAGAAGATACAAACCTAAGGTCCAATTTATCCCGTCTCGTTTTCTGCAGGAAAGCAAGGAGGCCTTATGCCAAAGGATATTAAAGCTTGAATTGGAGAATGATGATCTAAGGGAGGAAAACTTTATGCTTAAATAAAAGTTGAAGAAGAAGGCTTCCTCTACACCTCCACCTTTTTCACCACCACCACCAAAGGAGACTTGAGCACACGGGTATGGGCACTCCCCTTGGCTTGAGCCAAGCTTGGGGGAGGTGCCCCGGTATCGTATCAGCATCACTTTTATTCACCTTTACCTATTTTGGCTCTATCTTTAGTTTCCCTTTGCTTTAGTTGAATAAAAGTTTAGCATGATCTACTTTCATGTGTTAGTTCCGTGATCTATCTATCTATGTAATCGTGTGAGAGTTATATAATAAAGTTAGTTTGAGTTTTTGCCTCTCTACCTTCTTGTTGAAATCAAAATAAAGGAAAGAAAAACAAATGAAAAGAATCATAGGCTAATCCTATGGTGAGTGTCGTGGGAATGAACCTGACAATAGTACTAGAGGGTACGAAAGGAGGGGCGAAGTCTAACTACGGCGCAAGTGTGCACTCGGTTTGTACGAGTTCAGGCCTCACTCGGAAGTGATAACAGCCCTACGTCTCGGTGCCCGGGGGCTGTGGTGTTTGCTTATGGTGGTAGAAGATTACAGAGGGTCGGAACCCATGCTCTAGCGCCCGGGGGTGGCTTATATAGAGTGCGCCACCACCGGCCGAGCGCCATGATTAGGGCAATAAATGCCAATGAATACAGCGTTACAGGAACAACTGGTTATCTTGACGTTACTGGTAACGGTGAATTAACTCTTAACGAATGACTACTCGAATTCTACGGACGCTTTGTCTTCCGTGTCGTCTGAGCTTTTGTTTGTCCAAATGGCGCCGTGTAATCCGAATGATATGAATAATCCGAGTGAACGGCTATATTCATCCGAATGAGTCTCTGCCCAGGGGCTTTAATGACATTGAAGGACCATAGGTGGGCCTTAGATGTCAGGCCTATGACCCTACCCAGGGTAGGCATCCTCATCAGTAGCCCCCGAATCCATGAGGTTTTAGTGGTCGAGTGACTGACACTCGAAAGCGTCGATGGTCTCCCAGAAGAGTCCAAGAAACGGTCTTGTCGTTTCTCACTCGGCTTCAAACCATGATGGATTCAGGATTGACGTCTTTTGACCAAACTGTCTTGCCACTTAATCTGAGTGTTTAGCTGGTGTGAGTCATTCACTCGGTTCGCAGGAGGGAGTCGTCAAAGGATTCGCCGCGCGGAGCTTGCTTCATTTGTGGCACGGAGGAATTTCCGCTCGTTCAAAATCGTCAAAGCTGCACGCGGGCGCGTGGAGGAACGGTCACGTCACGGTAATTCAGGGTAGTGGGCACGACGCCTTGATAACTACACCGGGATTTTCGCCATGTGTCCTCGAAGCCTTGAACAGTAGATCCGCGGATCTCGTTCCGTTTGTGGATTGACGGCCAGAGATCACGCCGGATTTTTGATTTATAAACTGGAAGCACTGTTGGGGGTGAGAACAGATCTCATTTCCCTCCCTCTCCCTCGTCTTCTCCGACGCCCACCCGCGCCCCTTCCACCTCTCCTTAGCCGAAGGCCGTTCCGAGCTCGCCGGCGATGATGCGCGCGGCGTCTGCGACCGCGAAGGCCGAGCGGGCAAAGAGGAGCTCGCACGCCTCCTCCTCCAGCGCCGGAGTGCCGGCTGGATGGACGCAGGGCGAGTGGTTGCCGTCGCGGGTGACCAAGGCCCGGATGCTCGAGCTGGAGGGCCAAGGGTTCGTGTGCGAGGGGAGCTGGCGGTTGCCGGGAGCGGGCGAGGATGAGCCTTCGCCGAAGGGAGACGAGCGCGTGCTCTTGGTGACTCACCTCGAGCGAGGTTTCTCTCTGCCACCCTATCATTTCTTCCAAAGATTCCTGGGTTTCTTTGGTGCTCAACTCCATCATATTCCCCCCAATGTTGTCGTTTATTTAGCCGCTTTCATCTCTCTTTGCGAAAACTTCTTGGGTTGTCATCCTCACTGGGGCTTGTTTAAACACCCCTTCACTTGCCGAGTGATGACCGTAAAAAAGCCCACTCGGTCGAAAGACAAGACGAATGTAGCCCAACTGTGGGGGGGGGGGGTCTAGGAATCCAACTGCGGGGCAAAGTCTGTTTCCCGCAGATGACGTTTCCCGATTCGGTAAAGGGGTGGGAGGAGAACTGGTTTTACTGCCACGACAGTCCAGTCGGCGAGGGTCAGTCGGGACTCCCTCTGTATACATCTGAGCGCATTCGGCCGGTTCCCAGGCTGACTGTAACCAAGGAGGAGAAAACCAAAGTGGATATCCTAGTGATAGCTCTGGTGGCTCTGGTGCAGAAAGGTGTCAACGGCGTTGACTTGCTAGAGGTCTTCCTCCAGAGGAGGATCCAACCGTTGCAAGCCAGAGCTCATCCCATGTGGGAGTACATCGGACCGAGTGACCCCACTCGAACTCACCCGGAGGAGCTCACTGAAGACATGGTGGAAGCTAAGATCAAGGCGATCACTCCAGTGCGCAACAACCCCAGGGGGAGCAGGCTGGTGGCTCCACTCTCATCAGATAATCCGGTGAATGAGGTAACTCCAATGGTCCATCATCCGAGTGATGTTTGTGTTTATTGTAATTGATCCGACTGATCTTGTTCTCCATTCGGCAGGCCTTCACACAGATGAACATCCAGGTGCCAATCGTGGATAGGGGCCTGGTTGATGTTGCCAGCGACACCGATCATCCAGAAGATTCGGCAGAAGCTGGGGAGTATGAAGAGCCCGATGACGACGAAGATGATGATGACGAGGAAGAGGAAGGGTCGGAGGGCGGCGACGAGGTGGAATCGTCACGCTCGGATGACCGAGTGCCCGAAGCCCGTTCCAAGGTGCGCTGATGTCTACTACACAACTTTATTCTTGTAGACTCGTGTTGGGCCTCCAAGCGCAGAGTTTTGTAGGACAGTAGCAAATTTCCCTCAAGTGGATGACCTAAGGTTTATCAATCCGTGGGAGGCGTAGGATGAAGATGGTCTCTCTCGAACAACCCTGCAATCAAATAACAAAGAGTCTCTTGTGTCCCCAACACACCCAATACAATGATAAATTGTATAGGTGCACTAGTTCGGCGAAGAGCTGGTGATACAAGTGTATTATGGATGGTAGACATAGGTTTTTGTAATCTGAAAATATAAAAACAGCATGGTAGCAAGTAACAAAAGTGAGCAAAAACGGTATTGCAATGCTTGGGAACAAGGCCTAGGGTTCATACTTTCACTAGTGCAAGTTCTCTCAACAACACTAACATAGTTGAATCATATGTAAATCCCTCACGTGCGACAAAGAGTTCACTCCAAAGTCACAAATAGCGGAGAACAAACGAAAAAATTATTGTAGGGTACGAAACCACCTCAAAGTTATATTTTCTGATCAATCTTATGAGCTATCCCTATAAGTGTCACGTACAGCCCTAGAGTTCGTACTAAAATAACACCTTAAGATACACATCAACCAAAACCCTAATGTCACCTAGATACTCCAATGTCACCACAAGTACCCATGGGCATGATTATACGATATGCATCACATAATTTCAGATTCATCATGTTCAATCCAACACAAAGAACTTCAAAGAGTGCCCCAAAGTTTCTACCGGAGAGTCAAGACGAAAACATGTGCCAACCCCTATGCATAGATTCCCAAGGTCACGGAACCCGCAAGTTGATCACCAAAACATACATCAAGTGGATCAATAGAACATCCCATTGTCACCATGGATATCCCATCGCAAGACATACATCAAGTGTTCTCAAATCCTTAAAGATTCAATCCGATAAGAAAACTTCAAAGGGAAAACTCAATTCATCACAAGAAGATAGAGAGGGGAAAACTCCATATGATTCATCTATATTAATAAAGCTCGCGGTACATCAAGATCGTGCCATCTCAAGAACACGAGAGAGAGAGATCAAACACATAGCTACTGGTACATACCCTCAGCCCCGAGGGTGAACTACTCCCTGCTCGTCATGGAGACCGCCGGGATGATGAAGATGGCCTCCGGTGATGGTTTCCCCCTCCGGCAGGTTGCCGGAACGGGCTCCCGATTGGTTTTTCATGGCTCTGGAGGCTTGCGGCGGCGGAACTCCCGATCTAGATTTGTTTCTGGGGGTTTCTATATTCATAGGAATTTTTGGCGGCGGAAACAAGTCTAGGGGGGCCACGAGGTGATGACAAGCCAGGGGGGCGCGCCCTAGGGGGGGGGGGGGGCTCCCCCCAGGCTTGTGGTGGCCTCGTGGCTCTTCTGGCCCAACTCCAATGCTCCCTGGGCTTCTTCTGGTCCATAAAAAATCACCGTAGATTTTTATTCCGTTTGAACTCCGTTTGTATTCCTTTTCTGTAAAACTCAAAAACACGAAAAAAACAGAAATGGCACTAGGCTCTAGGTTAATAGGTTAGTCCCAAATATACTATAAAATTGTAGTAAAATGATTGTAAGACATCCAAGAATGATAATATAACAGCATGGAACAGGCAAAAATTATAGATACGTTGGAGACGTATCAGCATCCCCAAGCTTAATTCCTGCTCATCCTCGAGTAGGTAAATGATAAAAACAGAATTTTTGATGTGGAATGCTGCCTAGCATGTTCATCATATTCTTATCTTCTTTGTATAGCATGGACATTTGGACTAGTAAATGATTCAAAGCAATAGTCTAGTTTTAACATAATGACTTCAATACTCAAGCATGTCAACAAGCAACCATGTCTTTCAAAATATCAACACTAAAGAAAGTTATCCCTAGCCCATCATGCTCAATCATTGATCCATTCATGAAACGCACTCAAATATTAGCTATGCCCAATGCTCAAGTACTATCATAGTGCCCCCTAGTTGGTGCTTATAAGAGAAGATGGAGACTCAAAGCAAAAATAAAAATTGCATAAAGTAAATAGATAGGCCCTTCGCAGAGGGAAGTAGGGGTTTGTAGAGGTGCTAGAGCTCAAGGTTTAAATTGAGAGAGAAAAAATATTTTGAGTGGCATGCTTTTCCTGTCATCGAAAACGACAAAGTAGCTCACAATACTTTCCATGCTAGATACATTATAGGCGGTTCCCAAACAGAATGGTAAAGTTTTTACTCCCCCTCCACCAATCAATCACACTCCACGGCGAGCTGAATCCACGGGTACCGTCCATACAAACAACAATCTTGGGGGAGTTTTGTTTCATTATATTTTGATTTGATTTTTGAGCATGGGACTGGGCATCCCGAATACCAGCCACTTTCTCGTGAATGATAGTGAATCAACGCATGTCGTGAGAATAACACACCTAGCATGGAAAAATATTGGATACTCCCCACCGTTTCATGAGCGGTACGGGCACTCAAAAGAGAAAATTTATTTTGAAAATTTAGAGATGGCACATACAAATTTGCTTGGAACAGCACGGAAATACCGCATATAGGTAGGTATGGTGGACTCATAAGGCAAAACTTGGTTTAAGAATTTTGGATGCACAAGTAGTATTTCTACTTAGTACAAATGAAGGCTAGCAAATAGATTTTGAAGCAACCAAGCCAAGGAACGAAATATCACATAAGTGAGCATTGAGTCATAACTAACACCGAATAATGCACCACAAGTAGGATATAACTTCATTGCATAACTATTGACTTTCGTGCATGCATAGGGAATCACAAACCTTAACACCAATATTCCTACTAAGCATAATTACTCACTAACATGACTCACATATTACTATCATCATGTTTTAAAACTATTACAAAGAATCAAGTTTAATTTGTCCCATGATCTTCATGAAAGTTTTTATTATATCCTCCTTGGATATCTATCACTTGGGGACTAGTTTCATATGTTGCTATTGCTTTTTGGCAAGCTCAAACAAATTTAAGTGAAGTACAGGAGCATAAAAAATTTCATCTCTCAAAAAGGTATAAGTGAAGCATGAGAGGAAATGACAAGCTACTCTCAAAAGATATAAGTGAAGATCAATGAGTAGTCAAACAATTAAGTAGCTATGTGAGGACTCTCTCTCTCTCAATAAATATTTTCAGATCTTAGTATTTTATTCAAACAGCAAACAAAAGAAAAATAGCACTCCAAGAATAGCACGCATCATGTGCACGAATAAAAATTTAGGCTCAACATAGGCTAACCGATAATTGTTGATGAAGAGAGGTGGGATGCGTAGCATCCCCAAGCTTAGATGCTTGAGACTTCTTGAAATATTTACTTGGGGTGCCTTGGGCATCCCCAAGCTTGAACTTTTGAATCTCGTTCAATCCTCTCATATCCCAGTTTCACCTATTCTCAAAAACTTCATCCACACAAAACTCGAAAAGAACTCGTGAGATAGGTTAGTACACATAATAATAAATCAACTCTTAATGTACTGCCAAGACAAGTTGCACAATAATTTTCAAACATCATTTACTGTTTACTATCATTTCCACAATTTATATCTACCAATATAGTCTATGGAAACTATAGGATAAGTAGATAACAAAACTATGACAGCAATCTGTCCAAACAGAACAGTCTGTAGAAATCTATTAAACCAGTGTACTTCTGTAACTCAAAAAATTATGAAAATTTAGGACATGCTATAAAATTGATATGAAAATACTGTGTAAAAATTTCAGAAACTTTCCACGTTCCAGTAAAATATGAAAATTCAAACTATACAGAAAAAGTTTCTGTTTTTACACAGCACATATCAAAACATGCAATGCAAGCATCCTAATGCAATTCTTGGAACTTTTTACTGAAAAACAAGATTATAAATAACACCTAACAGAGAACAACAAAATAAAATGACGCTCCAAGCAAAACTTATATTATGTGACGAATAAAAATATAGCTCCAAGTAAGATATACCGATAGTGTTGAAGACGAAAGAGGGGATGCCTTCCGGGGCATCCCCAAGCTTAGGCGCTTGAGTATTCCCCGAGACTGCCGTCGACTGAAGCAGTCGGCGGGAGTCTTAGAGTCCGAATGAATTTAACGTTCAATCCATCTGATAGGTCTGGATCAAAAAACCTTGCATTTGATTTTCCAGTGGGGGCGCGCTAAGCGCACCCACTGGGTGTAGTCCCCGAGATTGCCGTCGACTGAAGCAGCCGGCGGGAGTCTTAGAGTCCGAGTCTAAATTTTGACCAATATCTTTCGCTTTAATTCTTGTTTGCAGTCCGTTTGTGAGCTCGGAAGCCACTACAAAACTTTGGAGAAAGAGGTGCAGGACCTGCGCATTAGTCTTGAGGCCGAGAAGGCCAAGAACGCTCGACTGGAGGAGGAAAAGAAGGCAATTGAAGGTATGCTCGTCTTGCCCGACTGCTGCATTAACTGTTGTCCCTCCCCGTCTGACTAAGTATATTTCATCAGATCTTCGTGGCGAAAATTGTAAACTTGTCGAGAGGCTGAAGAATTCTATTTCTTTAGAAACTGTGAAGATGCCCCTCGAGAAGAAGGACACGGATCTGGCGGCTGCTCAAAAGGAAGCCAGCCGAAAAACCAAGGAGGCCGAAGAGAAGTTAAAGGCACTCGGGAAGCTGGAGGAAGAGAAGAAAGCTCTGGAATCTGCCGCGACGAAGTCCAAGGAGGAACTCGCTGATCTGAAGAAGTCATACTCCGAGTGGGAGAACAAACTCAAGCATATCACCGCGAAGAAGAATGAACTGGAGCAGTTTATCGAGGAGTATGGCGACTTCGTGAGCGAAAAACTCAAAGGTAAAGTTCCCGAGTGATCGTAATCTGGCCGAATGAATTCCGATCACTTCTGACTCTTTTCTTTATCTGACATAAACCCAGATTTCTGTGATGACGTCGCTGAGGAGACTGACAAGATCGAGAAGGAGCTGGACCCGTCCCGGGAGCTGTTCAAGGATAGTGCTGCTCTGGCCATTCTTCGCTTGGAAGAACGTGTCGATCAAGTGACTTCGTACATGAAGAGGCTCAACACTGCCGTCTCGGAGATTGATCGTGACGTCTTCCCTGAAGAAGAGCCCTCGAAGGACCTGGAATCAGCTCTTACCCGAGTGAGGGACGTGCCAAGTCGAGTGAAAGCTTGGAAAAAATCTGCAGCCCGGGCCAGAGCCGACATTGCCCTCTCACTCGTCCGCGTCCACTGCAAGGGAGTGGATGAGAACAAGCTGAAGTCCTTGGAGGTCGCCAACAGGAAGCATGCCAAGGTTGAAGACTTCATGGAGACGTTCATGGAAGCTGCCACTCGGATCGCAAACAGCATCGACCTGCCCGGAGCAGCTAACACCGGCTGGGTGGAAATCAATGCCTTGAGTTCTTCGAACGCGGCTTGCGCTTCATTGGTCCACTCGAACTTGTCGGACTTCTTCATCAGTCGGTAGAGAGGGAGTGCCTTCTCTCCGAGTCTTGAGATGAATCGACTCAGGGCCGCAAGGCATCTTGTCAGCCTTTGCACGTCGTGTAAGCGCTCCGGTTGCTTCATTCGGACTATAGCGCCAATTTTGTCTGGGTTGGCATCGATCCCTCGTTCGGAAACGAGAAAACCAAGTAACTTTCCGGCAGGCACTCCGAATGTGCACTTAGCTGGATTCAACTTTATCCCAAAGCGCCGTAGGTTCGCGAAGGTCTCGGCAAGGTCAGTCAGGAGGTCGGAACCTTTCCTAGACTTGACTACGATATCGTCCATATAAGCTTCCATGTTCCGACTGATCTGCTCTTGCAAGCATTTTTGGATCATGCGCTGGAAAGTGGCCCCAGCATTGTTCAGGCTGAATGGCATTGTGACGTAGCAAAAGCACCCAAATGGGGTGATGAAGGCTGTTTTTATTTCATCAGGACCGTACATTCGGATCTGGTGGTACCCGGAGTACGCATCCAGGAACGACAGATGTTCGCATCCGGTAGTAGAGTCTACTATCTGATCTATCCATGGTAAAGGGAAATGATCCTTGGGGCAGACCCGATTGAGGTGTTTAAAGTCAATACACATACGGAGTGACTTGTCCTTCTTTGGTGCCAAAACGACATTCGCGAGCCACTCGGAGTGGTAAACCTCGCGAATGAACTCGGCGGCAAGGAGCCGAGCTATCTCTTGACCAATCGCCTTGCGCTTCTCGACGGAGGATCGACGCAAGTACTCTTTGACTGGCTTGGCCTTGGGATCGGTTCGGAGTCGGTGCTCAGCCAGTTCCCTGGGAACACCAGGCATGTCAGAGGGCTTCCATGCGAAGATGTCCCAGTTCTCACGGAGGAACTGGACGAGCTCGGCTTCCTATTTCTCTCCGAGTGAGGTGGAGATGTTCGTCGGAGCAGCACTTGAGTCACTCGGATGAACATGGACTTGCTTTGTCTCGCCAGCCGACTGGAAGGTTGATTCTGAAGCCGGCTGCTTTGATCTGAGCAGATCAGTCGTATCCACTTCCTTCTTGTACCCTTCAAGCTCGACTGCAAGCACTTGCTCATTGGCGATCTTTGAGCCCCGCTGGAGGCACTCTTCGACGACCTTCCGGTCACCAGTCACTGTGATCACGCCCTTAGGTCCTGGCATCTTGAGTTTGAGATACACGTAACATGGTCTAGCCATGAAACGTGCATAGGCAGGTCTACCCAGGATGGCGTTATAAGCACTGCGAAAGTCAACCACCTCGAAGGTTAACATTTCCTTTCGGAAATTCTTCTCGGCTCAGAATACTACGTCCAGAGCGATCTGGCCGAGTGATTCTGCCTTCTTCCCAGGAACGATTCCGTGGAAATGCATGTTGCTCTTGCTCAATTGAGACATCGGGATGCCCATTGCCTTGAGCGTGTCAGCATATATGATATTAAGCCTACTGCCTCTGTCCATAAGGACCTTGCGCAGTCGGACGCCACCCACTGCCGGGTCGACGACCAACGCCTGCCTCCCAGGGGTGGCTATGTGAGGCGGATGGTCGGACTGGTCGAAGGTGACAGGCATTTTCGTCTAGTTGAGGTACTTGGGGGCAGTCGGAACTGCCATGTTGACCTCCCGATTGACAACCTTCAGCTGCCTCTTGCTTTCGACGTCGGCGAAGATCACTGCTACTTCTTGAGATTGCGTTGGTTTTCCCTTGAAGAGGAAAGGGTGATGCAGCAAAGTAGATAAGTATTTCCCTCAGTTGTTGAGAACCAAGGTATCAATCCAGTAGGAGGCACAAGCAAGGCCCCTATCTATGCACCTGCACAAACAATCAAACACTTGCACCCAACGCTATAAAGGGGTTGTCAATCCCTTCACGGTTACTTGCAAGGATGAGATCTGATAGAGATAGATATAAAAGATTACTAAAACGATAACTAAAATAAAAGTAAATAAATTGCAGCAAAGTATTTTTGGTATTTTTGGATTATAGATCTGAAAATATAATATGGAAAATAGACCCGGGGGCCATAGGTTTCACTAGAGGCTTCTCTCTTGAAGGAAAATAATACGGTGGGTGAACAAATTACTGTCGAGCAACTGATAGAAAAGCGCATAGTTATGACGATATCCAAGGCAATGATTATGCATATAGGCGTCACGTCCGTATCAAGTAGACCGAAACGATTCCGCATCTACTACTATTACTCCACACATCGACCGACTCCTGCCTGCATCTAGAGTATTAAGTTCATGAAGAACAAAGTAACGCATTAAGTAAGATGACATGATGTAGAGGGATAAACTCAAGCAATATGATGAAAACCCCATCTTTTTATCCTTGATGGCAACAATACAAATACGTGCCTCGCTACCCCTACTTTGTCACTGGGTGAGGACACTGCAAGATCGAACCCAAAACTAAGCGCTTCTCCCATTGCAAGAATTACCAATCTAGTTGGCCAAACCAAACCAATAACTCGAAGAGTCTTGCAAAGATATGAAATCATGCATATAAGAATTCAGATAAGATTCAAATAATATTCATAGATAATCTGATCATAAACCCACAATTCATCGGATCTCGACAAACACACCGCAAAACAGTATTACATCGGATAGATCTCCATGAAGATCATGGAGAACATGGTATTGAAGATCATAGAGAGAGAAGAAGCCATCTAGCTACTAGCTATGGACCCGAAGGTCTGAGGTGAACTACTCACGCATCATCGGAAGGGCAATGGTGTTGATGTAGATGCCCTCCGTGATCGAATCCCACTCCGACAGATTACCGGAAAAGGCCCCAAGATGGGATCTCACGGGAACAGAGGCTTGCGGCGGCGGAAAATTATTATCGTGGCTCTCTTTGGTATTGGGGGAATATTCCTGAATTTATAGGCGAAGAGTTAGGGTTGGAGGAGCTACGGGGGGCCCACAAGCGAGGGGGGCGCCCCCCCAGGGGCGCGCCCTAGTGGCTTCTGGCCTACCCGTAGGTCTTCTGGCCTCTTCTCGAAGCCTCCTGCGTTCCTTCTGGTCCAAGAAAAATCAGCGTAGAATTTTATTCCGTTTGGACTCCGTTGGATACACCTTTTCTGCAATACTCAAAAACAAGGAAAAAACATAAACTGGCACTGGGCACTAGGTTAATAGGTTAGTCCCAAAAATAATATAAAATAGCATATTAATGCATATAAAACATCCAAACTAGATAATATAATAACATGGAACAATCAAAAATTATAGATACATTGGAAACTTATCAGCATCCCCAAGCTTAATTCCTGCTCGTCCTCGAGTAGGTAAATGATAAAAACAGAATTTTTGATGTGGAATGCTACCTAACATATTTATCCATGTTATATTCTTTATTGTGACATGAATGTTCAGATCCATAAGATTCAAAACAAAAGTTTTATGTTGACATAAAAACAATAATACTTCAAGCATACTAACAAAGCAATCGTGTCTTTTCAAAATAACATGGCCAAAGAAAGTTATCCCTACAAAATCATATGGTCTGGCTATGCTCCATCTTCCCCACACAAAGTATTTAAATCATGCACAACCCCGATGACAAGTCAAGCAATTGTTTCACACTTTTGATGTTCTCAAACCTTTTCAACTTTCACGCAATACATGAGCGTGAGCCATGGATATAGCACTATAGGTGGAATAGAATATGGTGGAGGTTGTGTGGAAAAGGAGAAGATAGTCTCACATCAACTAGGCATATCAACGGGCTATGGAGATGCCCATCAATAGATATCAATGTGAGTGAGTAGGGATTGCCATGCAATGGATGCACTAGAGCTATAAGTGTATGAAAGCTCAAAAAGAAACTAAGTGGTTGTGCATCCAACTCGCTTGCTCACGAAGACCTAGGGCAATTTGAGGAAGCCCATCATTGGAATATACAAGCCAAGTTATATAATGAAAAAATTCCCACTAGTATATGAAAGTGACAAAATAGGAGACTCTCTATCATGAAGATCATGGTGCTACTTTGAAGCACAAGTGTGGAAAAAAGATAGTAGCATTGTCCCTTCTCTCTTTTCTCTCACATTTTTTTGGTGGGCATCTTTGGCCTCTTTTTTTATTTGGGCTTCATTGGCCTCTTTTATTATTTGTAAAGTCCAGAGACTCATCCCAACTTGTGAGGGAATCATAGCTTCCATCATCCTTTCCTCTCATGGGACAATGCTCTAATAATGATGATCATCACACTTTTATTTACTTACAACTCAAGAATTACAACTCGATACTTAGAACAAAATATGACTCTATATGAATGCCTCCGGCGGTGTACCGGGATGTGCAACGATCTAGCATAGCAAATGACATCAAAAAACGGACAAGCCATGAAAACATCATGCTAGCTATCTTACGATCATGCAAAGCAATATGAAAATGATGGTGCGTGTCATGATAAACGGAACGGTGGAAGTTGCATGGCAATATATCTCGGAATGGCTATGGAAATGCCATAATAGGTAGGTATGGTGGCTGTTTTGAGGAAGGGAATATGGTGGGTTTAATGCACCGGCGAAAGTTGCGCGGTACTAGAGAGGCTGGCAATGGTGGAAGGGTGAGAGTGCGTATAATCCATGGACTCGCATTAGTCATAAAGAACTCACATACTTATTGCAAAAGTCTATTAGTTAACGAAGCAAAGTATTAGACGCATGCTCCTAGGGGAGAGGTTGGTAGGAGTTAACCATCGCGCGCTCCCGACCCTCACACAAAGGATGACAATCAATAACCAAATCATGCTCCGACTTCGTTACATAACGGTTCACCATACGTGCATGCTACGGGAATCCCAAACTTTTAACACAAGTATTTCTACCAATCCACAATTACTCACTAGCATGACTCTAATATCACCATCTTTATATCTCAAAACTATATGCGAGGAATCAAACTTCTCATAGTATTCAATGCACTTTATATGATAGTTTTTATTATATCCCTCTTGGATGCCCATTATATTAGGACTAAATTCATAACCTAAACCAATTACCATGTTGTTTAAAGACTCTCAAAATAATATAAGTGAGGTACGAGAGTTCAATTATTTCTATAAAATAAAACACCACCGTGCTCTAAAAAGATATAAGTGAAGCACTAGAGCAAAATTGCCTAGCTCAAAAGATATAAGTGAAGCACATAGAGTATTCTAATAAATTCACGATTTATGCGTGTCCCTCTCAAAAGATGTGTGCAGCAAGGATGATTGTGGCAAACTAAAAAGCAAAGACTCATATCATACAAGACGCTCCAAGCAAAACACATATCATGTGGTGAATAAAAATATGGGATAATTAATTTGGTGCCCTTAGTTGTGTCTCACTCGGCAGTTTTACCCCTAATTTCCAAAAACCCTCGGTTCTGCCCAAGTCACTTCGCTCCTCTTATGCTTTTGCCATTTGACCATTTGACCATCATTTTGAAAACTTCATAAAAAATTCATACTAACTCGGAAAAATTCAAATAAGATATCAAAATGTTCAGAGAAACATCACCTATATGTGCATGTCATTCACATTCATGACAAAAATGTTGGAAAGTCCCCATCTGAGTTTCAGCTATCATCTACGATGGGGACTTTCCAACATTTTTGTCAAGAATGCAAATTGCATGCACATATAGGTGATGTTCTTATGAACATTCTGATATCTTATTTGAATTTTTCTGAGTTAGTATGAATTTTTTATGAAGTTTTCAAAGTGACGGTCAAACGGTCAAAGGGCAAAAGCATAAGAGAAGCGAAGTGGTTTGGGCGGGAACGAGTGTTTTCGGAAACTAGGGGTAAACCTGCCGAGTGTGACCCAACTAGGGGCATAAAATCAATTGTCCCTAAAAATATAGCCTCAAGTAAATTTACCGATGGATTGAAGACGAAAGAGGGGATGCCTTCCGGGACATCCCCAAGCTTAGGCTCTTTGGTATCCTTGAATATTACTTGGGGTGCCTTGGGCATCCCCAAGCTTAGGCTCTTGCCACTCCTTATTTCATAGTCCATGAAATCTTTACCCAGAACATGAAAACTTCACAACACAAAACTCAACAGAAAACTCGTGAGATCCGTTAGTATAAGAAAAATAAATCACCACTTTAGGTACTGTTGTGAACTCATTATTTATTTATATTGGTGTAATATCTACTGTATTCCAACTTCTCCATGGTTCATACCCCCCGATACAACCCATAGATACATCAAAATAAGCAAACAACACAAAGAAAACAGAATCTGTCAAAAACAGAACGGTCTGTAGCAATCTGTAAACTTCAATACTTATGTAACTCAAAAAATTCTGAAAACTTAGGACAATCTGGGAAATTTGTATATCAATCTTGTGTAAAAATTTCAGACTCATTCGACGCTCTGGTGAATTTATAAAATTCCTGGACTGAGCGCAAAAGTTTCTGTTTTTCAGCAAGATCAAATCAACAATCACCGTAGACCATCCCAAAGGTCTTACTTGGCTCAAACACTAATTAAAACACTAAAACACAATTACTACAGAGGTAATAATTTGTAAATCACTCAATAACAGGAACAAAAACAAAAAACATAAAATAAAATTGGGTTGCCTCCCAACAAGCGCTATTGTTTAACGCCCCTAGCTAGGCATAACGCAATAGATCTAGGTATTGTCATCTTTGGTATGCAACTCCTCAATTGCACACTTATAAACCCTAGGAGGTTCTTTGCTCTTATCAATAATAATGCTCCTAGGCAAGAAGTCAAGAGATTCACTTGTGGCAATAGGTTCCCTAATATTGATAAAGCTGGGGTGAACACTTATCATCTTAAGATCTTCATTCCCTTTACTAGAGGGTTCACCCTTATTTTTAGGAACATAAACAAACTTGGCAGTCTTAGAAGGAGGAAAATTTGGAGTGGTTTGAACAGAGGCAAAAGCGGAACCCAAGTTAGTAATAATGTCCTCTAGCTTTCCAATTCTAGAGGAATCTTGATCATTAACTATGGGTTCTTTCTCCCTTAGATTTTTTAAAGTAACTCCTACCTTAGATCCATATTGAGTAATTTGATTATGAATCTTTTTATCCAAGTTTTCAATGAGATCTACAGTAGCAACTTTATTTTCAATAATATCAAGCCTTCGCATCACATGTTCCAAAGTTAAGATTGTTTCATTAACCATGAGTGGGGGTGAACCTACCAAATTTATCATAGCACTATAAGAATCAACGGTATGGCTTCCCAAGAAATTTCCTCCCATAATGGTATCCAGAACATATCTATTCCAAGCAGAAACACCCACATAAAAATTGCGAAGGAGAAAAGTAGTAGATTGCTTATGAGTAGATCTATTTTGAGCATTGCAAATTCTATACCAAGCATCTTTTAAGTTTTCTCCCTCCCTTTGCTTAAAATTAAGAACTTCACTCTCGGGAGTACTAGCGATAGTAGTAAGGCTAGCCATGAGTTTAAGCGTTCTAACACACAAGCAAACAAAAAGCAAATGAAAAGATGAACGGAAGAAGGGCGAATAAAAGAGGCAAATCTTTTTGGTTTTTTCTGAAAATCCTTTTAGAAGTGGGGGAGAGGAAAACGAGAGGCAAATGGCAAATAATGTAAATGCAAGAGATGAGTTTGTGATGTGTACTTGGTAGGCTTGATGTAGATCTCTCCGACAACCACGCCAAAAATTGGCAAGTTGACGGGAGAGTTCTTGTCTTGACTTGCTATGTATCCTTCCCGGCAACGGCGCCAGAAATCCTTCTTGCTACTTCTTGAGCTTGCGTTGGTTTTCCCTTGAAGAGGAAAGGTTGATGCAACAAAGTAGATACATATTTCCCTCAGTTGTTGAGAACCAAGGTATCAATCCAGTAGGAGGCACAAGCAAGGCCCCAAGCTATGCACCTGTACAAACAATCAAACACTTGCACCCAACGCTATAAAGGGGTTGTCAATCCCTTCACGGTTACTTGCAAGGATGAGATCTGATAGAGATAGATATAAAAGATTACTAAAACGATAACTAAAATAAAAGTAAATAAATTGCAGCAAAGTATTTTTGGTATTTTTGGTTTATAGATCTGAAAATATAATATGGAAAATAGACCCGGGGGCCATAGGTTTCACTAGAGGCTTCTCTCTTGAAGGGAAATAATACGGTGGGTGAACAAATTACTGTCGAGCAATTGATAGAAAAGCGCATAGTTATGACGATATCCAAGGCAATGATTATGCATATAGGCATCACGTCCGTATCAAGTAGACCGAAATGATTCTGCATCTACTACTATTACTCCACACATCGACCGACTCCTGCCGGCATCTAGAGTATTAAGTTCATGAAGAACAGAGTAACGCATTAAGTAAGATGACATGATGTAGAGGGATAAACTCAAGCAATATGATGAAAACCCCATCTTTTTATCCTTGATGGCAACAATACAAATACGTGCCTCGCTACCCCTACTTTGTCACTGGGTGAGGACACCGCAAGATCGAACCCAAAACTAAGCACTTCTCCCATTGCAAGAATTACCAATCTAGTTGGCCAAACCAAACCAATAACTCGAAGAGACTTGCAAAGATATGAAATCATGCATATCAGAATTCAGAGAAGATTCAAATAATATTCATAGATAATCTGATCATAAACCCACAATTCATCGGATCTCGACAAACACACCGCAAAAGAGTATTACATCGGATAGATCTCCATGAAGATCATGGAGAACATGGTATTGAAGATCATAGAGAGAGAAGAAGCCATCTAGCTACTAGCTATGGACCCGAAGGTCTGAGGTGAACTACTCACGCATCATCGGAAGGGCAATGGTGTTGATGTAGATGCCCTCCATGATCGAATCCCCCTCCGGCAGATTACCGGAAAAGGCCCCAAGATGGGATCTCACGGGAACAGAGGCTTGCGGCGGCGGAAAAGTATTATCATGGCTCTCTTTGGTATTGGGGGAATATTCCTGAATTTATAGGCGAAGAATTAGGGTTGGAGGAGCTACGGGGGGCGCCCCCCAGGGGCGCGCCCTGGTGGCTTCTGGCCTACCCGTAGGTCTTCTGGCCTCTTCTCGAAGCCTCCTGGGTTCCTTCTGGTCCTAGAAAAATCAGTGTAGAATTTTATTCCGTTTCGACTCCGTTGGATATTCCTTTTCTACAATACTCAAAAACAAGGAAAAAACAGAAATTGGCACTGGGCACTAGTTTAATAGGTTAGTCCCAAACATAATATAAAATAGCATATTAATGCATATAAAACATCCAAAATAGATAATATAATAGCATGGAACAATAAAAAATTATAGATACATTGGAGACGTATCAATCACGTTGAGGACTTTATCGACTTTCGGATACTCGGAAGTATCTTCCTCATCTTCGACATCGACCTTTCCACTCGAGGGCTCAGCACCCATCTCCTGCTTGAGCAAGCGACATTCCCGAGTGGTGTGCTTTGGGAGCACAACATTGCCTTCTTCATCCGTCTTGGTATGAATTTGGCACGGTTGGTCGAGAATGTCGGATTTGTATTCGGACTTCTTCTTGGGAGTCCACTCTTTCTTCTTTTTCTTGGGCTTCGGCTTGCCTTGTCCTTGCCCTTGGATGGCTGCCACCTCTGCCTTGCCGGAGGCGTCAGCCTTCCACTTCTGATTTTTCCCGGCATTGCTTCCGGATTGAGGGGCGTTGCCAGCTCTCGCTTTGCCGCTACGGAGGCGGTCTTCTTCCTCGCCATTGGCATACTTGTTTGCGATCTCCATGGCCCGACTGAGGGACAGATCCCCAGATCGGCCGAACTTCAAGATCAACTCCCGATACCGTGTGCCTGCCTTGAAGGCGCACACGGCCTGATGCTCGGTGACATTTTCCATGGTGTTGTGCAACGTGGTCCAGCACTGAATGTACTCTCGGAGAGTTTCATTGCTCTTCTGGACGCAGTGCTGTAGCTCTGTCAATCCACCTGGGTGCTTGTAGGTGCCCTCGAATGTTTTGACGAACACTCGGGCCAAATCTTCCCAACAGAAAATACAGTTGGCGGGCAACTGATTCAGCCACGCCCGCGCGGACCCTTCCAACATGAGCGGAAGGTGCTTCATGGCAATGAAATCATCGCTGCCGCCGATCTGTATGGCGACTCGATAGTCTTAGAGCCAAGTCTCTGGCTTGGATTCGCCATTGAACTTCCCAATTCTGGTCGCCAGCCGGTAATTGGGGGGGGGGGATTTCTGCCTCTCGGATGTATCTGCTGAAACACCCGAGGCCGGTAACTCCCCAGTCGCTTGCTCGGTGTCTGTCATGCCTGTTCCGATCGACCACTCGCTGAGTGATGTCAGACCAGGCATCGTAGCCTCTGTGCCGAACAGGGCTCCGCTCATGGTTTCTCCCGAGTGGGTAACCTCCGTCATACGAACGTTGGCCACGCGGACCGCCCCTCGGAGGGGGAGTCTGACTGAAATCATGATCGTCACGCCCGCGTCCTCCGTATGGACCTCTCGGATGAGGAGGAGTTCGTGGGTCTTTCCTCGGCGTGAGTGGACTGTGAGCTGACTACACAGTATCTGCCCGAGTGGATTCATTGCGAATGCGTTGATGAGATTGGGATACCTCTGAGTTTTTTTGTACGGCGGTCTTCAGCAAAGCCTGGATTTGCCGAATGCCCTATCCTGCCGCCGAATCAGACGGCTGGATCGAATCAGCAATCCGAGTGGCCGCGGCCAGATTTAACAAAGGCGTGCGCATCACAGGGATGGTGTACGGATGATCCTTTGTGAACAACTGACGGCGGCTACGGCTGGAGCTGGGAAGCTCCCTCGCTGCGCGTTCGTCAAGCGAACATTGCAGCCGCTCGAGACGCTCGCGCTCAGCTAGGGTGGCTTGGCGAGCAGCCTCCAGGGCTATCTCTTCCGAGGTGTTTCCCACTATGTGCGTCTGAAGGACCTGGTCGTTCCTGCGCCTGATCTCTTCCCGTTGCTCCCGGGTGAGGGGTCGGGGAACATAGCCGTCGGAGTTGGCGTTGAGGCGGTCACCGTCCCGATCGCGGGTATCTCCCGCTGAATGCCCAGGAGGAGAAGCATCTCGGGCTGGGCCGGCCATCAAGACCTCCGCTACGTCGCCGCTGCTCTTGTGCTCGGCAGCTTCGGAGGATTTGTCATCCGAAGACGGGAAGAGGCAGTGGACTGACTCATCAACTTCGAGTGCAACCATCTGCTGCCCCGCGGCCTGAGCCGCCACAGCGTGCTTGATCCAACGCTGCAGCCGCGAGCGCCGGCGACAAGCCGCGAGGCGAGTCGGAGAAGTCGGTCAATAGGGCGTAGACGGTTGTCGGAGGAGAACTCCGAACGTCGTCACGCTGAAGTGCACTGCACCTCGGGCGGGCAGTGCCTTAGCATCCAGCGGTGCTTCCTGCAGCCACGCCGAATCGTCGACGGCGAAGCTGAGGGACCCGAAGAGGATCTCGCCGCCGAATGTGTTCATGATGAACGAGAAAATGGAAATTCCACTTGCGCCGGAATTCGCTAGACGCACAGCCCCACGGTGGGCGCCAACTGTCGTGGGAATGAACCTGACAATAGTACTAGGGGGTACGAAAGGAGGGGCGGAGTCTAACTACGGTGCAAGTGTGCACTCGGTTTATACGAGTTCAGGCCTCACTCGGAAGTGATAACAGCCCTACGTCTCGGTGCCCGAGGGCTGTGGTGTTTGCTTATGGTGGTAGAAGATTACAGAGGTTCGGAACCCTTGCTCTGGCGCTCGGGGGTGGCTTATATAGAGTGCGCCACCACCGGCCGAGTGCCATGATTAGGGCAATAAATGCCAATGAATACAGCGTTACAGGAACGGCTGGTTATCTTGACGTTACTGGTAACGGTGAATTAACTCTTAACGAATGACTACTCGAATTCTACGGACGCTTTGTCTTCCGGGTCGTCTGAGCTTCTGTCTGTCCGAATGGCGCCGTGTAATCCGAATGATATGAATAATCCGAGTGAACGGCTATATTTATCCGAATGAGTCTCCGCCCAGGGGCTTTAATGACATTGAAGGACCATAGGTGATCCTTAGATGTCAGGCCTATAACCCTACCCAGGGTAGGCATCCTCATCAGTGAGTAATGACATCACATGATGAAAAGTATAAGTAGTAAAATTTATTGGAGATTGACAAACATAGCATTGGTCAATGATGCAATTCATGAAAGAATTAATTAGGGAATAGAAGATTCACATGCAAATACACTATCTTGGACATCTTTTATGATTGTGAGCCCCCATCAAATATTATGTGTCAAAATTGTTGACGTTGGACAAGGAAGACAACGTAATGAATTATGTTTGTTCATATCCACATAGAAGTTATATTGTCATAGATCCTTTAACATGTGGTGCTTGCCCAATATCTTTGCTAGCCAAAAATTCCGCACTAAGTAGAGATACTACTTGTGCATCCAAAAAAACCAAACCCAAACTCTTTCCTTGAGTGTCCACCATACCTACCTATGGATCGAGAAAGATCCTTCAAGTAAGTTGTCATCGGTGCAACAAGGCAATAAAAATTGTTTCTAAAAGTGTTTTGATCAATTAGTGTAAGAGAAAATTGAGCGTTATGCGAACCTATGATGGCAAAGTAATAAAAGCGACGGACTGCATAATAAAGGTTGCTATCATAGGGGGAAATATAGCGTGATGTTCTTTTACATTAATGGATTGGGCATACAAACCAATAAGCGCATGACAACCTCTGCTTCCCTCTGCGAAGGGCCTATCTTTTACTTTTATGCAAGAGTCAAAGTATTCTTCCCTATTCCTTTTTACTTTTTCTTTTGCAAGCATCATGTGGTGAGGAAAGATCTAGGCACATATATCCAATTGGATATGGGTGGGCATGAGTTATTATTGTTGACATCACCCTTGAGGTGAGTGAGTTGGGAGGCAAACTTATAAGCCCCTATCTTCCTACGTGTCTGGTTGAAACTTTTTGTTCATGGGTATGCCGTGAGCGTTAGCAATCATAGAAGACTAAATGATAGTTGAGTATGTGGACTTGCCAAAAGGCTCCGACATGAGACCCTTCCTGAAAATATGATGAATTGTAGTTGCAAAGTTGACTGAGAACATAGTTTGTAGGTTACCAATAAGGTTTATGCTTCATACTTCTATGTTGTGATGAATTGTTACTTGTTCATGAGAAGCCTTATGATAAAAATATATTGAAATAAGTTCTTATGTTAGAGTTTGTTGCTGTTATGTTAATAAGCCTGCTGGTTCTATGTCCGTATTTTGTTTTTATCGACACCTCTCTCTCAAGCGAGGTCTAAGCTTGGGGGAGTTGATACATCCATTTTGCATCATGATTTCCTACTGTTATTTACTTTGTTTTGTTGAATAATAATGCTTTGGGGAGTGATTCTAATGCCTTTTCTCTCATAATATGCAAGGTTTGCACAAAGAGGGAGAATACCGGCAGCTGGAATTCTGGACCCAAGAAAAGCACGTCAGAGATACATATTCTGCACAAGTCCAATGAAGATGTAAATTTATGGAGATTATTTTTGTATTTAATAAAAATTACTGGAGCTGAAAACTATCGGAGGAGGGCCCCCAGGTGGGCACAACCCACCAGGGCGCGCCAGCCCCCCCTGGGCGCGCCCTGATGGGTTATGCCCAGCCTGGCCTGCTTCCGGTGCCCATCTTCTGGTATAAATTCCAAAAAAACCTAAAAAATTAAGAGGAGGACTTTCGGGACGAAGCGCCGCCGCCTCGAGGCGGAACTTGGGCAGGAGCACTTTTGCCCTCCGCGGAGCGATTCCGCCGGGGGAACTTCCCTCCCGGAGGGGGAAATCGAAGCTATCGTCATCGCCAACACCCCTCTCATCTTTGGGAGGCCAATCTTCATCAACATCTTCAACAGCACCATCTCCTCTCAAACCCTAGTTCATCTCTTGTGTTCAATCTTTGTACCAGAACCTCAGATTGGTACCTGTGGGTGACTAGTAGTGTTGATTACCTTGCGTAGTTGATTACTATATGGTTTATTTGGTGGAAGATTATATGTTCAGATCCATTATGCTATTTAATACTCCTCTGATCTTGAGCATGATTGTTATTTGTGAGTAGTTACCTTTGTTCTTGAGGTCACGGGAGAAGTCAAGTTGCGAGTAATCATGTGAATTTGATATGTGTTCGATATTTTGATGATATGTATGTTGTGATTCCCTTAGTGGTGCCATGTGAACGTCGACTACATGACACTTCACCATTCATGGGCCTAAGGGAATGCACTGTGGAGGAGTTATTAGATGATGGGTTGCTAGAGTGACAGAAGCTTAAACTCTAGTTTATGCGCTACTTCGTAAGGGGCTGATTTGGATCCACATGTTTAATTCTATGGTTAGACTTTGTCTTAATACTTTTCTCGTAGTTGCGGATGCTTGCGAGGGGGTTAATCATAAGTAGGTTGTTAGTTCAAGTAAGAACAGCACCTTAGCACCGGTCCACCCACATATCAAATTATCAAAGTAGCGAACATGAATCAAACCAACATGATAAAAGTGACTAGACGAAATTCCCGTGTACCCTCAAGAACACTTTGCCTATTACTAGTGATTGTTCTGGCCTTTCCTTTGCCTCAAAAGGATTGGGCTACCTTGCTGCACCTTGTTTACCTTTACCGCTACTTGCTTGTTACCAATTATCTTGCTATCAAACTATCTGTTACCTACAATTTCAGTGCTTGCACAAAATACCTTGCTGAAAACCGCTTGTCATTTCCTTCTGCTCCTCATTGGGTTCGACACTCTTACTTATCGAAAGGACTACGATTGATCCCCTATACTTGTGGGTCATCATAGCTTTGTAAGTCTCTCTGATCTATCGGTTTGGTTTGGCCAAGTAGATTGCTTTATCTTAAGTGGGAGGTATGCATTGTAGTGGGTTCAATCTTGTGGTGCTCTATATCCCAGTGATAGAAGGGGACAAGACATGTATCGCATTATTGCTACTAAGTATATAATGACAGGGTTTGAACATATTGGTTGTACTTACTTTGTCTACATTATGTCATCTTGCTTAAATCATTACTCTGTTTGCATTAACTTAATCCTATAGATGCATGCTGGATAGCGGTCGATTGGTGGAGTAATAGTAGTAGATGCAGAATCATAACTGGCCATGTACTTTGTTTCATCCCAATTGCAAGCTCGCCATTGACTCGCAACTAGGCATGTGGTTTGTTTTTCATTCCATTTATAAGTCCACCCTTAAGTCGCAACTGGGCTCATAGTTTGTAGTTGTCCCAGTTGCAAGTCTACCCTCAACTTGCAACTCATATCATAGATTTTTACAGGTGTCCTAGTTACAAGTTCACCCTCGAATCGCAACTAGGGTTATAGTTTCTTTTATCCTAGATGCAAGCCCACCCTTGACTCACAACTAAGCCTGTGTTTTGTCTTTCATCTCAGCTGCAAAATCCACCCTTGACTCACATTTGGGACTGTAGTTTGTTTCATCCCGATTGTAAGTCAACCCTTGACTCACAACTGGGCTCATAGTTTTGTAGTTGTCCTAGTTACAAGTCCACAATCGACTCATGACTGGGCTCATAGTTCTTTCAGTTGCAAGCACACTGTCGACACGCAACCAGGCATGTGTTTTCTTTTTCATACTAGTTTCTAGTCCATCCTTTGACTCGCAACTAGGACCGTTGTTTGTTTTATCCCAGCTGCAAGTTGCCTCTTGGCTTGCAACTAGGATTGTTGTTTCGCAATTGTCCTAATTGCAAGTCCATCCTCGAATAGTAATTGGGATTATATTTTTGTTGTTGTCCCCGTTGCAAGCCCACCCTTGACTCATAACTGGCAGGACCGAGCCCACACGTGTGTGAACTGTGCGGCCTGCACGGGGCCCATAAATATTTGGGGCCCCAAATTTTTTAGGGATTTCTATTGTTGTGCCCCTGGTTCCTTAGTTGTACTCATTCATCCCCACGTCCTTAACTTTTGCTCACTTTTCCCCACTCCCTTGTCCAAAACCCTCAGAAATGGTCACAACGGAGGATGCCGCCGGGTCAATGGTTTGACCGTTAACTCTGACGTGTGGGGCCGCGCTGGACTGTGTTGCCCGTTGGACCTGCCAAGTGGGGTCGCATTGGACTGTGTCGCCTTCCTTTGACCATTCTGATGTGTGGGGCCGCGCTGGACTGTGTCGCCCATTGGACGGTGGCGCTGGTTGGAACGTTGGGCCGTGATTTCGTTTGGGCCGTTGAATTAAACGCCCGCGTCCATGCACTGATGCACGCCGCCACGATAAGCCTGCTATGCATGCGCGACATGATCCAGCTAGCCGGCCTGCATGCGCCGATGCGAGCCGCCACGGACGCCGCCACGGACGCAGCGACTGTCGCTGCTGCCGGTTTGTCTCTTCTCGCACGCGCCTCCTCAATCGATTCACAGTTCACACCGTCTCAGCCTTTGACCTCCGCAGCATCAATTCAGCGTGGCAATTAAAGTCTAGGGCATACCGATCGACGTGCGCCGCCACGATACAGAAGCGTCCTATGCATGCCACATGATCCAGCTAGCCTGCCTGCATGCGCCGATGCGCGCCGCCACGGAGGCAGCGACAGTCGCTGCCGCCGGTTCCTCTCTTCTCGCACGCATCTCCACCTTCCAGGTGCCACATATCGAGGCCAGGGTGCAGTACTACGTACGGGCTTCGCCCACCTTCTTTACCCACCCATATGTCACTCCCGCCATGTACAAAAGCATGCAATATATATTTTGAAGCATCAGCAAAAACAAAAATAGTTCAGGTCGACCCTATTACAATCATCCATGACACTAGAGAATAGAACCAGCAACCAGAGTCTGCTAAACATAGCTTAGAGAGCATAATAGCGAAAGCATACAATATATATCCTACGTACTACCTTGTGCACTACGCGTCTTCGTCGTCGGAGATGGCCTGATCCGCCTGCGCCGGAGTCTGATCCGCCTGTGCGGGAGCCTGGGCCGCCTGCGCCGCCACCTGCGCCTCTTCCTACGCCGCCCGCGCTGCCTCCATCTGCTGCTGATGAAGACGCTGGGCCTGCTCCGAGCGGATGGAGTTGAGGATCGCCACCTGGTTGGGCCAAAGATACTAGACCGGCGGCGCCTCCACCTCTGGCTCCTGCGGCGCGCCTCCTCCTCCGGCTCCTGCGGCGGCGCCTCCTCCTCCGGCTCCTGCGGCGGCGCCTCCTCCTCCGGCTCCTGCGGCTCCTCCTCTGGCTCCTCCTCCCCCATCTCCGACCCCTCCTCGAAACCCCCCTCCGATTCCAGAGGTAGCCTCGCTTGCCTCCGGATTTGTGCCTGCCGAAGGAGGAAGAGACGATGTTCGATTGTGTAGTACTGGCGGCATGGTGGCATGGCTGATGGGCTCGGAGAGGGGAGTGCTCGGGTGCCGGCGGGGAGAGGGAGCAGCGGATGAGCTAGGGCTGGGGGACGCCGTCCGGCTTAAATAGCCGTCTATGGATAATGACGGGGAGCCGGATTGGCGCCTCCTCCCTCAACAGTCAACGCGTAGCGAAGGACCAACCAGGAGTTTTTTTCCCCGTGGGCGAGTGGGTGAGCAGAACCAACGTCTCATGGATCGCCCAACGATCCAACGATGCAGAGCCATCCATGTGATCCAACGGCGCGGAGCCTGCCCATATCCTTCTAGAAGACCATATCCGACGGTTTTCGCTTGGCACTAGGGTATGATCGGACGGCTGCAGTTCGACGTTAGGGTTTGTAGAGATGCTGAGGGGTTTTGAGCCGGTCAGCGGGGTTATCTTAAGTTTGACCAACTTTCAAATGACCTTAACTAATTCAAAAAAATATAAAAAATATGAAACCTTCCCTGTTCGTTGTTTTATAAGACATAGTTACCCTAAAAAATATAAACCTCGGTTTAGGGACTTTTTAAAAAAAAAACTTCTTTTGAGATGAGCTACCGTTTCCAAGTTCAAATGAGCAAAACTAAATTTAAAAAAATTCAAAAAAATGTAAAACCTGCTCACAATGCCTTTGTATGTGACATGGTTATGGAAAAAAATAAAAATCTTGGTTTATGGACATTTCCATGAAAACTCCTTCACACATATGAGCTATCACGTACGGGGTTGTATAGAGTTCGAGAAGTGAGCGACAGTGGGTTTATGTTTACGAAAAATAAAAAAAATCACCAGAGCTACATTTCAGTGTGAGTAAGAAGGATCTGAACATATTTTTCATTTTTGAAATTTTAAACTGTCTTCATAATAATGGGTTTTGCAATAAAGGGTTAGGGTTTAGGAGTCTATTTTTGTTTTGTTTGCTGTTAGATCATTTCAACATAGGGTAACATGATCATTACAACTTAGGCCTCTTTCAACATGTCGCTTATAATTCAAATGTTAGTTCAAATTCAAGTTTTTACCTTAATTAATCATCAAATCACATCATATTCAAACATCACATAGGATTGGCGACATATAAGTGGTTAGATGATGGCCATCTATCTTATTGTAGATGCAGGTATTTATTCACTGGATTTCTTCTTGTTTACGAATAATGGGGCATCTGCCTAACCCTATCAAACGTTTCGGTAAGATAATACAAGAATCGTATTTGGTTGGGTTCTAACTCTGATGTTCAGTCTGGCGCGGGTGTATACCGGTCACATCACATCACCATGCATTAGCTTTAATTAAACATTAATGCCGACCACAGAGGCCGGCGATAGTTCTAGTGCATTATACACAATGCCAGTAGCAACTAATATAAAAACACAAATAAAAATATAACACATATAAACTATAGACAATTCCGCCCGCCGGTGAAGCCGCCGCCGTCTTTAGGAGCGCCGTCCTACTCGTTGTCGTTGCTGGTGAGGTCGACGTAGGGAGGCGGCTGCCAAAGGTGGGTTGGCGGCCCCTGCCAGGCCGGAGGCGCTTGCGATGCCTGCAACACCTCCTCCTGTGGCTCCTACTCTGGTTCGGGTGACCGCGGCGGCGTGGGTGCCCATGGCTGGACAGCCAGCGCGTCGGCCATCTCCGCCGCAATGACCGACCATCCCCACGACTGGCCCACCGGCCGGGGATTCCACGCCGCAAGGGCCGGCTCCTCCGCCACCTCCTCCTTGACAATGGCGGCCATCTCCAGCTCAGGGATGGCCACGTCGCCGGCAGCAGAGAGGGCCAACGCCCTCTCCATGTCCGTCCATTGACGCTCGTCGTACGTGCGGGCGGATTCCTCCATGACACGCCTAATGAGCTCGGTCTCCTCCTCCTCGGTCATCGGAGGTGGTGGTGACAGGGATGGAGATGGTGTCGGGGTGAGGCCGCGGACACGCCTACGACCGCGCACTTGGGGCGGGCTAGCAGCACGTCGTCGCCGTGGGCTAGGTGAACGACTGGCAAAAAAAGACTGCCGCCGCAGGTCGTGCTCGTCGTGGAGCCACATATCCCACAGCGGCGAGTTGACGCCATACCTTGGGTCGTGGAGGAGATCCGGAGGCAGGTGCGCGTGACGTCGGTCAATCTCCTCACGGCGAGCGCAGCCGCTCATCGGCACCGGGGGGATTGGAACCCGATCCGCGGACAGATGTTAGTTGTTCGGGAGGTGGGCATCTCCCCACGGCAATGGCGTGGCCGTCTCCCAGTACCTCCGGCATATTTCTGTGCCGACGTACGGGCGCTTGCGCTGCGGGGCGGCTGGCGGACCGATTGCAAATGCGGGTGGAGCGGCCGGAGCGGACAAAGCAGGCGGCGGCGGCGGCAGTGGTAGGCTCGCCAGAGCGGCCGGAGCGGCGCCTACCAGAGGATGAGCCGGCCTCATGGTCGTGCTTCCCCTTCCCGGACCACGGCCAGGTCATGGCGACGGCGCGCGGGCTAGGGTTTCTAGAAACTGTCGGGGGTGGAGGGGGCAGGATTGGCTTTGGAAGCGGAAGCTACTGTGTGGAGTGTGACTAGCCGGTCCATGGGTTTCCACTTAAAGAAGGACGACGACACGAAGGTGGGTGGCTGACGACCGGGCCCCGTCACGCGTGCGCATTTACTTTTGGCGGTGGGGGTAGGTTGGACGCCGCCACGAGTGACAGCCTGTCTGTCCGTTTTGCCCCAAGCGGACGTGGGCATAAAATTTGGAGTTGCCCTTACGACACGGCCCCACACGTCAGAGTTAACGGTCAAACCATTGACCCGACGACATCCTCCGTTGTGACCTTTTGTGAGGGTCTTGGACAAGAGAGTGGGGAAAAGTGAGCAAATTGTAAGAGCGTGGGGATGGATGAGTACAGCTAAGGAACAAGGGGCATAGATGTAAAAAACCCAAAAATTTATAGGCCCATGTACATATTTCTTCCTGGGAGACGCGCCGCTGGCGGGTCCACGACTCCACGTAAGTCGGGTGTCCCAGGTCGCATGCTCGACACCTCGATCGAAAATTGAACATGATTGATCCCATCCAAAGCAAATTGGCACACAGCTATACGGCTCATCCATCGAGAGCAAAATCACAATTCGCATCCAACGTCGGGCGACACGCCTACAAGCGGGGCAATCGTCCGATTCCTCTCGTGATGTCGTTAAAACATGTGAAAGGACGTGGATGTCGCCTAGAGGGGGGGTGAATAGGCGCTTTAAAATAATTACGGTTTAGGCTTGAACAAATGCAGAATAAAACTAGCGTATAATATGTCAAGCACAAATCCTAAAACAACTAGGCTCACCTATGTGCACCAACAACTTATGCTAAGCAAGATAAACGACTAAGTGATATCAAGATATATAGCATGAAACAATATGGCTATCACAAAGTAAAGTGCATAAGTAAAGGGCTCGGGTAAGAGATAACCGAGGTACGAGGAGACGATGATGTATCCCGAAGTTCACACCCTTGCGGATGCTAATCTCCGTTTGGAGCGGTGTGGAGGCACAATGCTCCCCAAGAAAATACTAGGGCCACCGTAATCTCCTCACGCTCTCGCACAATGCAAGATGTCGTGATTCCACTAAGGGACCCTTGAGGGCGGTCACCGAACCCGTACAAATGGCAACCCTTGGGGGCGGTCACCGAACTCGTACACTTTGGCAACCCTTGGGGGCGGTCACCAGTAACCCATACAAATTGCCCGGGGCAATCTCCACAACCTAATTGGAGACCCCGACGCTTGCCCGGAGCTTTACACCACAATGATTGAGCTCCGAGACACCACCAATAGTCTAGGGCGCCAAGGCACCCAAGATGAACAAGCTCTAGGGTGCTCAAACACCCAAGAGTAATAAGCTTCTCAAACTTCACTTCCACATATCACCGTGGAGAACTCAAACCGATGCAACTAATGCAATGGCAAGAACACACGAAGTGGTCAAGTCCCTCACACTCGAATCCCACCACAAAAACAAAAGCTATGGAGGAATATGAGAGGAAGAATAAGGAGATCACTAAGAACTCCAAGATCTAGATCCAAGGGGTTCCCCTTACATAGAGGAGAAATTGAGTGGTGGAAATGTGGATCTAGATCTCTCTCTTTTCCCTCAAAAAGCAGCGAGAATCATTGGAGGGACTGAGAGTTAGCAAGCTCTAAGAAGGTCAACAGTGGGGGGAAAACACGAGCTCAAAGGATGAGAACCATTGGGGAAGAAGACCCCCTTAAATAGGTCCCCACGAATCTGCCCGTTATGTGCAGAATAACACAGGGGCGGTACAGCCGCTATGCGCACCGGTACAACCGGTCAAGGCAGACAAAATCTACCTGTAGGAAAAGTAATAAGCGGTACAACCGCCCCGGGCACCGGTAGTACCGGTTAAACCGGAACAACCGGCCCACAACTGCCCAAGAACCGCTCCACAATAGAAACTAGTACGGTGGTAGAGCGGTACATGGCCGGTACAACCTTCGGACCAATTCTGGAGCCGTACAACCGCTCCAAACACCGGTTGCACCGGTCGACCGGTACAACCACTCTATGAACCGGTACAACCACTCTATGTAAAACAGGTAAGACTAAAAAAAACATAACTTTCGCATACGAGCTCCGAATTGAGAAAACTCAAGCTTGTAGGATAAAGGACAACAAGAGCTATCCAACAACAACTAGTTATATTAAGAACAAGCAATGGAGAATAAATGCAACTAGGATAAATAAGATGACCTTCCCAAGAATTATCCGGCAAAATCTCCAACACGGAAAACACAAATATGATGCATACGAAATCCGTTTTCGATGAGCTTGAGCTTGTCATGAAGATGACCATAAGCTCCAAAACTCACAAAGCGAAAAGCCAAACAAGAACCAAGAAAGATGATGATGCCAAGAATGCAATGGTTTGAGCTCTCAACTAACGATACAATCAAGCTACTCACTTGAGAGCCCCCCTTGATAGTACGGCTATCGACCCTATAACCCGGTCTCCCAACTACCACCATGAGACCGGTAAAATACAAAACCCTATCAAGGTCAAACCTTTGCCTTGTGCTTAGTCCACTTGAGCTAGATGATGACGATCTTGTCCTCCTCAAGATGAACCACCTTTCTTGATATAGCCGACTCGATGAAGACTAGTAGATTGCTCCCCCATAGTCCACTATGGGTGAGCCACTCTTCAACACATCTTCACAAGTCCATTGTCACCACAAAGGAAGGCAAGCTTCAAGAATGATCTTTTTGTGATGCTCCACTTGAACTTGCACATCGCAATCTTGATGACGATCACAATTTGATGTCATCCTCCATGGGTTGTATTAGATCTTCCTCTTAACGCAAGCCCATGGAAACATACCTAACCCCACATCGAAATCTCACGTAGACCATGGGCTAGTACACAAAGTGTAATGGACAATGCTTACCTTACCATGGGATCACATGATCCCTCTCGGTACATCTTGTACACTTTGTGTGTTGATCAACTTGATTCATTCTTTGACTTAGTCTTGACCAACCTTGTGTCTTATCTTCTCTCTTCATAAAGATGATGTCTTCAAGATAAACATGAATGCTCACACAATTTTCTTCTTCAAAACATGCTTGCAATAAGCTTAACTCTCACATGTGATGTCTTGAAGATAAACATGAATGCTCACACAATCTTCTTCTTCAAGGCATGCTTGCAATAAGCTCAACTCTCACATGACCAATCTTTGGATAAAACCTTGAATACCACCTTGGTCACCATATAAACTCCTTGAAACAAACAGATGGACTTCAAGAAGTGCCTATGGACAAATCCTTCGAATATAACTCAAGGAAACCATTAGTCCATAGGGATTGTCATCAATTACCAAAACCACATATGGAGAAATATGCTCTTACAATCTCCCCCATTTTGGTAATGGATGACAATCACTTTCAAGAGAGTTTATATAAGGAAATAAGCACAACCAAGCACACACATGCAAAGCAATAATGCATGGGTATGAGATGCAAATGCTTAAGCAACAAAAGAAAAACTATCTAAACTTTACAACCAAAAGTCTCTAAACTTCTCCCCCATTAGCATCGATTGCCAAAATGGACGAAAAGCTTAGAAAGCCAATATAATAGGTGTTCCTCCCAAAAAGTGTGTATTTCTAAAAATATGAGTGCAATGAAATACACATATCCAATGATAAGTAGTTGGAGGAAAACAAGCTATATTAAGGACCAAAGATTGCAAAAAGGATCATATGGCACAAAGACATACAAAAGAGCCATGCAAGCAATCAAAAGATACCGTTTGGAATAAACAATCACAAGGTCCTACGAGCCACATGAGTAAAAGATATTATGATATGGGTAAGAGAGTGTTTTATAGAAACTAGAGAAGCTCCCCATGATTTGTGCACAATTAACAAATTTTGTATTTGGATACCAAGTGCGCAAAATAGGATCATCACTTCCCCAAAATCAATAGAAACACACAACGAATGCAAGCGAGTAGATAAGACAATAAGCATAGCTCTTGCACCAAAACATATGGTTGAGCAACATGTAAAAGAGGTGTCACACCCTGTGTTTTGCCTCTTCTGTCTAAGTTTGACAAAGCTCAAAAATTATGACCAATTAAAAACTTTTTGTGTGCTTGTGATGCTTGACTTGGTTGATGAATGCTTGATTGCTTGCTTGTGCTTTGAGTCATAAACTTGATCCTACTCTCCATACTCACTTCCTTGATCCAAACTCCATGCCCAATGATCATGCCATGTGTAAAGTACTTAAAATATTTTTACAAAATATTATCTTGGCCAAAAAGCATTATTCAAATTAGGTTTTCAAAAAGTCCTGAGTTGAGGTTTGTACTACAAGTCCTCAAATTAGGGTGGATGTTTTTCCCCAAAGATTTTGTTTGGAACCTAATATATATAAGACTTCCCAAAACCACCAAATATTAATTTTAAAGATTATTTTACTATTTTACTTAAAGGCTTTTTCTTAAGGACATAAATGGTTTTTCATAGGGAAAAAATATTTAAATTCTTTGAAAATATTTGAGAAAATTTAAGGAAACTCAGTGGACATATATTTTCCATATATATGAGTTTCAACACATGGTCATCTTCAACATAATGGGCAAAACCCTCCAAAACCATTTCTGCTTAAATCAAGCATTTAAAATATTTCTATAAGAAATATTCTCAATAAAATCCAGGAAAATTCCAGCAAGTCACACATGCTATATGTGATGATCTTGCAAAGTTTTATCTCAATCCCAATTGTTTTGCTTCACCAAAATATTCCAAACCCCTCTCTGTCCAGAATCAAATTTGAGCAACTTTACATTGTGAAGTTTCTCCTATTGCCCCCAAACTTTGTGGACATGTTCTAATCCCCAAATAATGCTACTACACCAAGTGGTGCATTTAGGAGATTATTTAGCATGCCTAGATCTACAGAAATCTGATTCTGTTAATTTCTAGGGTTTACCAAGTTTGTGTTATCAACTTTCTTCATTTGGGCTCAAAACTTGTGATCAACACCAAATAGACTTGTCATTTAACCCTGGTAAATATCAAGGCCATAGGATTCCTCTACCTAGCCCAATCACATCACAAAGACCTTCAGCCATAAGCTTGTGGACAAGCAAAGTGGGCCCAAAAAGATTCTCCTTGTCTCTAACTTTTTACCACAACATGGGCTAGCCCCCTTTTACCCTCAGTATCCTTGCCATGGCCTCTGCTCAATCATTTGGGAGGTAACTCCCTTATTTTTCCCTCTCTTTGTACCATGGCAGCACCTCTCCTCCCTCTCTCCCACTATTCTGTTCTTGCAATTACCCCCAAACTCTTATACTACACTCTTTGCACGTCAATACATCAAAACAAACCCAGAGATGGCATGCTCATGTGGAAAATATGAGCAAATCATCTGAAACCAAATTATGGTAGTAAATGTAGCTTTGTACTACAAGTACCTTGCCCTCTTATTTCAATGATCTGAAACTTGGTGTACATATAGTCCTTCCATACCTAAGGCTACTAGACAAGGTATTACCCATAGTTCCCTACAGTAAAATCCCATTAGGCCAGCCCCAAGTTTGCTCTTGCAAACATAACCTTAGTGGTAGACCACCCCACCTAGCTCCATAGGCAGTGAAACTCCACCATTGCTCTCATGCATGTGTGCCTCACACGTTATACAACTTTTCCCGACCAAAACGATGCCCTGGACATGCCTTAGCGTGGTGACCACGCAACTGACATGCAAAACCGGCGCTCTGCCACTTGTCATCGTCGGGAAGCTCACGTCCGGCAGTGGTAGGATGCCAACTCGCGCCAGGGTACCCCTCTAAGTCTCCGACGCCCCTCCACGACGCCAGAATGCCTCCAAGGCCGCTCTGACGCGTGTGCTCGTCGCGCCCGAAGCGCCTCCGAGGTGCTTCTGAGCTCCCCTCGTCGCCCCCTCACTTTACCTCTTCCCCGAGTGCCCAGACGCCGCTAGTCCGCTCCTCTCCCTCCTAGACACCTCCCCAACACCCCACGTCTCCTCCTCGCTCCTCCCCTCCTCCCCATGGCTGGCACTGCCGCGCTTCGGCCTCGCTCCAATTCGGGCCAGTGAGCCCTCCCGCACCTCGAATTCCACTCCCTAGCAGACCCCCTGGATATTCCATCCCCTCCGGCACCCCAGAGCTCTGTCTCCATGGACGTGTTGTGCTTGCCAGCGACGACCAACGCCGCCGTCCGCCCTGTCGTCAAGCTGCTCGCTTCCGGTGGTCCCCGCGACCATCGCGGCCACCCTTGAGCGCGGCATGGAGCGGGGCGTCCGCCCAGGCCGTTGGCTCGGCGCCTGGTGCGGCGAAACGAACGGAACGATGGTGCCCGACGCCCTCCTGTGCCTCCGTCAGGAGGAAGGAGAAGGAGACGGGAGAGAGAGAGTTTGGTGGGGCCTGCGTGTAGGTGACCCAGCGGGTCGGACCCAACCGGTAAGTGGAGACGGGTTCCTCGGAAGTCGCCTTCTTCCAGCGGAGGCGTGCTCAGGGAAGGCGCCTTTGACGTGGCCTCCTGTGCCCGCAGCTGAGTTGCTGGGCCAGCCCAGTCGCTATCTAGCGCCCGGTGCACTTTAGCCCAATAGGTAAACTTTTTCCATTTTCTGTTTTTACAGAAATTTGTAAAATCTCTAGTAAAATCATAGTAACTCCAAATTTGATGATTCAAATTCCTACATATTCCTAAAATCATGGCCTAACGAAATATGTGCATTGAACATTTTTCCACAAATTTTTTATGTTATGTTTAAATTCAAATTCAAATTTGAACCATGAAAAACCCCACTTTGCAAATTCCTAGGGCATTCATATCAACTACAAATGGAGTGGTTCAAAGTCCTAGGTGTCTATAAAATCATGCCATAATTATCTAGGCATGGTTAACATTTTTCCTATGCTATATTCTGCTAGGGCAAATAAATGGTCCATCTTCCCTCCATTTCATCTTAGGAAATTCATAGGAAAAGCATCCCAACTCTAAATCCAGTGAAACCACTTTCTAAATTCTTATAAAATCATGCCCTAGTTGGTGAGTGCATCCACTCATTTTTACAAAAGTATTTTCTGTAGACTTTTCACAAGGCCATTAATACCTCCATTCCCACCTTTCAAAAGGTCTCATTGATCCAACTCCAGTAGAACCCCTTTAGGAATTTTTCTTATGGGCAGAGGTGTCCATGAAAAATAAAACTCCTATTTATAGAGCACTTTTATCTCTCTGCTTGTTGTGTTGCTTATTGTGGTTGTTTCCGGCGATAGTTGACGAAGTAGATGGAGTGCTCAGAGTTGGACGAGAAGCATGTGAAGACCTCGAAGACTTTGATAAGCCAGGCAAGCAGCCCTTTGACCATGACTATGAAACCCTTTTATTGCATGGCATATAGCACATTATTTATTGATGATGATCATGATCATGTGGTATCCCCTTCGGTGGGATGCCTTCGATACTTCCTTATTGATACTTGCGTCGTGCATGACCCTACCTTCTTATGAGGGTTGTGAGGGTGGGAGTAGATAGGATGCTTAGTAGATGCTACGCAAATGGGTCGGGAATATGCATGGTGATGGAAATAAAAGTGTTTTTAAAGGCTTTTCGAAAACCCCGTCGGGTGTCACTAATGCCCGAGGGAGATGATGATGAGCTAGGTAGCCACTTGATAAAGAAGTGGTGTACCGAGGCAAGTAAGTGTGTGTTTTTGAAAACGGATTAGATTTAAGATTTGTCGACCGTCCCAACCTTACATGTACAACCACTCTACCCCTATATGGGAAGGGGACTTGTTGATTACTTTGGTCGATGCTAGCAGAGAGCCCGCATTACTAGTGGCGGGAGTGACGTGGTCACTCTCGATACGGGGTCGTGCCAGGTAGGGTGACCATGGGCTATTTTCACAGACACCGGGCACACCGTTGGTCCCTTCATGGATGGTACGATCTGGAGCGAGGCTCGTATGATGTACATCATGAGGGTTGTGTACCAATCGAGTGGACTCTTTGATTAGTGTCATCAAGGGAAAGGCATTGTTCGGGTGCTTACCTCGGGTATGTAATATACCGCGAGTCGTGGATGACACGGAAGTTCGTCGAGTCTTGTGGGTAAAGTGTGCAACCTCTGCAGAGTGTAAAACTATTCGAATAGCCGTGTCCATGGTCAAGGACAGTTGGGTGGTGCTGCTTAAACTACATCCAGTGTTTACTAAACGTGTGAGTGTGTGTGTGTGGATGACACAGAGATGATAATTGAGACCAGTCTAAAGTTTTGGTATGATGATTGAACTTGAGATGTTCAACCCCTGCTTATGATGATATATGTAACCTGTTCATATGGATATCTGTCAACTGTTGATGCATGCTTACATAGTTACTTGATCATGACATTGCACTCAAAATTAGCTTTCTGCAAAAACTTACCTACTTAGTGCTATATCATGCATTGCTATACCTTGTTCCAAACATGGGTTGCTTGCGAGTACATTCAAAGTACTCATTGGCTTGCCATTGGTTATTTTATTGGCCAGGCATGAAAGAACAGGATACGATGAAGAATACCTTGGTGACGAACACGCGAGCTAGGACGCTTCCCAGTCAGAATGCATGTAGGGTTAAGGCAGATGGCATGGGTTCATGCTATCGTTGAAGATTTCCGCTGCAAGTTTATGAAGACTAGGCCTTAAGAGCCATATTTGAGTAAAACGGTATGTAATGGATGTAAGACTCTTGTTAATCAGTTCTGTGTGTTCAGTGAGCATTGATCTCTGGGATCACTATGCACGTACATTCGGTGATCATGACTTATGAGTCGAGGTCCTCACAGAGCTGGTATCAGAGCCATCCTGACTGTCAAAAGCCCTTAGTTAGCATGGATGTTAGTTAGGACAAAACTATTTCTCCAGGCCCTTCAAAATCACTTGCAAAACCTCTATATTTCTCACCTCTCCTAAATTTTCAAAAGAAGCGAAGGTTTTTGCCTCAGCACTTCCACCCTCATTCTCTCGACTCCCCTCGTCTGCTTTTTCAAAACTTTGCAAACGGTCGATAGTACCGTTATGCCCCTGACCACTGGATTTCTTGTAATCCTCGTGGGTAACCTAGAAGGAAGCCACCTTGCCAGACATTCACACAAGTTTGACGACACCACGACAAGACGATACCAACAGAAGATACCCTCTCGAAGGATGAGGATATCAAGACTTAGAAGATGGTGACACCCTCGACATTGCCCCGGGATGATGCAACCTTGGCCTATGATGACCAGGGTGTTGGAAATATGCCCTAGAGGCAATAATAAATTGGTTATTATTATATTTCCTTGTTCATGATAATCGTTTATTATCCATGCTATAATTGTATTGATTAGAAACTCAAATACATGTGTGGGTACATAGACAACACTGTGTCCCTAGTAAGCCTCTAGTTAACTAGCTCGTTGATCAAAAGATGGTGAAGATTTCCTAGCCATGGACATGAGATGTCATTTGATAACGGGATCACATCATTAGGAGAATGATGTGATGGACAAGACCCAAACTATAAACGTAGCATATGATCGTGTCAGTTTATTGCTATTGTTTTCTGCATGTCAAGTATCTGTTCCTATGACCATGAGATCATGCAACTCGCTGACACCGGAGGAATACCTTGTGTGTATCAAACGTCACAACGTAACTGGGTGACTATAAAGGTGCTCTACAGGTATCTCCGAGGGTGTCTGTTGGGTTGGCATGGATCAAGACTGGGATTTGTTACTCCGTGTGACGGAGAGGTATCTCAGGGCCCACTCGGTAATACAACATCACAATGAGCCTTGCAAGCAAAGTGACTAAAGAGTTAGCCACAGGATCTTGTATTACGGAACGAGTAAAGAGACTTGCCGGTAACGAGATTGAACTAGGTATAGAGATACCGACGATCGAATCTCGGGCAAGTAACATACCGAAGAACAAAGGGAACAGTATACGGGATTAACTGAATCCTTGACATAGAGGTTCAACCGATGAAGATCTTCGTAGAATATGTAGGAACCAATATGGGCATCCAGGTCCCGCTATTGGTTATTGGCCGTAGAGGTGTCTCGGTCATGTCTGCATAGTTCTCGAACCCGCAGGGTCTACACACTTAACGTTTGGTGGCGATATAAGTATAGTTGAGTTGTTATGTTGGTGACCGAAGGTTGTTCGGAGCCTTGCCAGACAAGTTTTTGTTGGAAATATGCCCTAGAGGCAATAATAAATTGGTTATTATTATATTTCCTTGTTCATGATAATCGTTTATTATCGATGCTATAATTGTATTGATTGGAAACTCAAATACATGTGTGGGTACATAGACAACACTGTGTCCCTAGTAAGCCTCTAGTTAACTAGCTCGTTGATCAAAAGATGGTGAAGGTTTCCTAGCCATGGACATGAGATGTCATTTGATAACGGGATCACATCATTAGGAGAATGATGTGATGGACAAGACCCAAACTATAAACGTAGCATATGATCGTGTCAGTTTGTTGCTATTGTTTTCTGCATGTCAAGTATCTGTTCCTATGACCATGAGATCATGCAATTCACTGACACCGTAGGAGTGCCTTGTGTGTATCAAACGTCACAACGTAACTGGGTGACTATAAAGGTGCTCTACAGGTATCTCCGAGGGTGTCTGTTGGGTTGGCATGGATCAAGACTGGGACTTGTTACTCTGTGTGACGGAGAGGTATCTCAGGGCCCACTAGGTAATACAACATCACAATGAGCCTTGCAAGCAATGTGACTAAAGTGTTAGCCACGAGATCTTGTATTACGGAACGAGTAAAGAGACTTGCCGATAACGAGATTGAACTAGGTATAGAGATACCGACGATCGAATCTCGGGCAAGTAACATACCGAAGAACAAAGGGAACAGTATACGGGATTAACTGAATCCTTGACATAGAGGTTCAACCGATGAAGATCTTCGTAGAATATGTAGGAACCAATATGGGCATCCAGGTCCCGCTATTGGTTATTGGCCGTAGAGGTGTCTCGGTCATGTCTGCATAGTTCTCGAACCCGCAGGGTCTACACACTTAACGTTTGGTGGCGATATAAGTATAGTTGAGTTGTTATGTTGGTGACCGAAGGTTGTTCAGAGTCCCGGATGAGATCCCGGACATGACGAGGATCTCCGGAATAGTCCAGAGGTAAAGATGGATATATGGGATAATAGTGTTTGGTCTCCGGAAGGGGTTCCGGATGTTTCCCGAAATGTTCGGGTACGAGAACACTTTATTTGGGCCAAGGGGTAAAGCCCACGAGGCTTAGGCAAGGTGCAAAAGGAAGTTTTGCTGGCGTCTGGGGTGGTACTACTGCTTATCGTAAGCGGTACTACCGCTTATCGTAAGCGGTACTACCGCTTGTACGCGGTACTGCTGGAATCCGAGTGGGACTCTTTCCGTGCGGGCCAAACCGACCTTGTGCGGGCAAAACCGACCTTGTGGAGGCTTTCTCTCCAAGTTTGGACCCCAGGGCTCAACATATAAATAGAGGGGCAGGGCTAGCACACGGGATACATCAAGATTTCCCAAGCCGTGTGCCGGCAACCCTAACCCTCTAGTTCCTCCCGTCATAATCTCCGTAGTGCTTGGCGAAGCCCTGCAGAGATTGTTCCTCACCACCATCACCACGCCGTCGTGCTGCCGGAACTCATCCACTACTTCACCATCGCTCGCTGGATCGAGGAGGTGAAGGCGTCATCAAGCCGTATGTGTGTTGAACGCGGAGGTGCCGTCCGTTCGGCGCTAGATCGTGTTTGGATCGAGGGACGACTTGCGATTTGGATCGCGAAGACGTTCGACTACATCAACCGCGTTTCTTAACGCTTCCGCTTAGCGATCTACAAGGGTATGTAGATTCACTCTCCCTCTCGTAGATGCTCATCACCATGGATAGATCTTGCATGTGCGTAGGAAATTTTTTGTTTCCCATGCGACGTTCCCAACAGTGGCATCTGAGCTAGGTCTATGCGTAGATGAGATCTCGAGTAGAACACAAACGAGTTGTGGGCGTGAGTGTATACATATTGCTTGCCGTTACTAGTTGATACTTGATTCGGTGGTATTGTGAGATGAAGCGGCCCGGACCGACATTACGCGTACGCTTACGCGAGACAGGTTTCACCGCTACGTGCACTCGTTGCATAAAGGTGACTGGCGGGTGTCTGTCTCTCTCACTTTAGTTGAATCAATTTCAATGAAGAGGGTTCTTTTAGAAGATCAAAAAGCAATCACTACACCACGTTGTGGTGTTGCGTAGGTAAGAACGGTTCTTGCAAACCCATAGCAGCCACGTAAAACTTGCAACAACAATTAGAGGACGTCTAACTTGTTTTTGCAGGGTATGTTGTGATGTGATATGGCCAATTACATGATGAGATATATGTGATGTATGAGATAATCATGTGTTGTATAGAATATCACGACTTGCATGTCGATGAGTACGGCAACTGGCAGGAGCCATAGAGTTGTCTTTAATTATTTTCACCGTTTTGCTTTACTTTATCGCTATGAGTTAGCAATAGTCGTGGAAGCAACAGTCGGCGCGACAACCTCATGGCGACACGTTGATGGAGATCAAGATGATGGAGATCATGGTGTCATGCCGGTGACGATGGAGATCATGCCGGTGCTTTGGAGATGGAGATCAAAAGCACAAGTTCATGGCCATATCATGTCACTTATGATTTGCATGTGATGTTAATCCTTTTATGCATCTTGTTTTGCTTAGGACGACGGTAGCATTATAAGGTGATCCCTCACTTAATTTTAAGATAAATTGTGTTCTCCCCGAGTGTGCACCGTTGCGAAAGTTCGTCGTTTCGAGACACCACGTGATGATCGGGTGTGATAGACTCTACGTTCACATACAACGGGTGCAAGCCAGTGTTGCACATGCGGAACACTCGGGTTAAACTTGACGAGCCTAGCATGTACAGACATGGCCTCGGAACACAAGAGACCGAAAGGTCGAACATGAGTCATATAGTAGATATGATCAACATGAAGATGTTCACCATTGAAACCACCTCAACTCACGTGATGATCGGACTTGAGTTGGTGGATTTGGATCATGTTACACTCGAATGACCGGAGGGATGTCAATCTGAGTGGGAGTTTTAAGTAATATGATTAACTAAACTCATTATCTTGAACAATAGTCTAAATTGTCTTTGCAATATTTATGTTGTAGATCATGGCTCGCGCAGTAGCACCCCTGAATTTTAATGCGTTCCTAGAGAAAGCTAAGTTGAAAGATGATGGAAGTAACTTTGTGGCTTGGGCCCGTAATCTAAGGATTATCCTTACGGCTTCCCAGAAGGCTTATGTCCTTGATGCACCGCTTGGTGATCCACCCGCTCAAGTTGAGTCTCTAGACGTTGTGAACGCCTGGCAGGCTCGTTCTGAAGATTACTCAATAGTTCAATGTGCAATATTGTATGGCTTAGAACCGGGACTTCAAAGACGTTTTGAACGTCATGGAGCATATGAGATGTTCCAGGAGTTGAAGTTTATCTTTCAGAAGAATGCCCGGATCGAGAGGTATGAGATCTCCGATAAGTTCTATGCTTGCAAGATGGAGGAGGACGGGTCTATCAGTGATCACATACTCAGAATGTCTGGGTACTCCACCCGTCTGGCTGAATTGGGGATGCCCCTTCCGCCAGAGGCTATCACTGACAGAGTTCTTCAATCATTGCCACCTAGCTACAAGAGCTTCGTGTTGAACTATAACATGCACGGGATGAACAAGTCAGTCGCCGAGCTGTTTGCGATGCTAAAAGCCGTTGAGTCTGAAATTCAGAAGGAGCATCAAGTGTTGATGGTCAATAAAACCACTAGTTTCAAGAAAAATGGCAAGGGTAAGAAGGGTAACTCCAAGCAGAGTGGCAAAGCAGTTGCTCCTCCCGTGAAGAAACCCAAGGCTGGACCCAAACCAGAAACTGTGTGCTTTCATTGCAAGGGAACTGGACACTGGAAGCGGAACTGCCCCAAGTATTTGGCTGTCAAGAAGGCGGCCAACAACAAACAAGGTATATATGATATACATGTTATTGATGTGTACCTTACCAACTCTCGTTGTAGTGCCTGGGTATTTGAGACCGGTGCGGTTGCTCATATTTGCAACTCAAAACAGGAACTGCGGAATAGACGGAGGCTGGCAACGGACGAAGTGACGATGTGCTTGGGAAATGGTTCCAAGGTTGATGTGATCGCCGTCGGCACGCTCGCTCTTCGATTGCCATCGGGATTAGTGATGAACCTGAATAAATGTTATTTGGTGCCTGCGTTAAGCATGAACATTATATCTGGATCTTGTTTATTGCGAGACGGTTACTCATTTAAATCAGAGAATAATGGTTGTTCTATTTATATGAGTAATATCTTTTATGGTCATGCACCCGATGTGAGGGGTTTATTCTTATTGAATCTCGATAGTAATGATACACATGTTCATAACATTGATGCGAAAATATGTAGAATTGATAATGATAATACCACTTTCTTGTGGCACTGCCGTTTAGGTCATATTGGCGTAAAACGCATGAAGAAGCTCCATGGTGATGGACTTTTGGAGTCACTTGATTTTGAATCACTTGACACATGTGAGCCATGCCTCATGGGCAAGATGACTAAAACGCCGTTCTCTGGAACAATGGAACGGGCAAGTGACTTGTTGGAAATCATACATACTGATGTGTGCGGTCCGATGAGCATTGAGGCGCACGGTGGTTATCGTTACTTTCTCACCTTCACTGATGACTTAAGTAGATATGGGTATATTTACTTAATGAAACACAAGTCTGAAACATTTGAAAAGTTCAAACAATTTCAGAGTGAAGTTGAGAATCATCGTAACAAGAAGATTAAATTCCTACGATCTGATCGAGGAGGAGAATATCTGAGTTATGAGTTTGGTAGTCACTTAAGACAATGTGGAATTGTTTCACAACTGACACCGCCTGGAACACCACAGCGTAATGGTGTGTCCAAACGTCGTAATCGAACCTTATTGGATATGGTGCGATCTATGATGTCTC
Organism: Elymus sibiricus; assembly: GCA_039707655.1. Lineage (NCBI taxonomy): Eukaryota > Viridiplantae > Streptophyta > Magnoliopsida > Poales > Poaceae > Elymus > Elymus sibiricus. The sequence continues at coordinate 132,002,226 of CM077667.1, forward strand.
TTGCCGATTTGCCACTATCATTTTGGGGTTATGCATTAGAGACAGCTGCATTCACTTTAAATAGGGCACCATCGAAATCCGTTGAGACAACGCCATATGAACTTTGGTTTGGCAAGAAGCCAAAGCTGTGGTTTCTTAAAGTTTGGGGATGTGATGCTTATGTCAAAAAGCTTCAGCCTGAAAAGCTGGAACCCAAAGCGGAGAAATGCGTCTTCATAGGATACCCAAAAGAGACAGTTGGGTATACCTTCTACCTTAGATCCGAAGGCAAAGTGTTTGTCGCTAAAAACGGAACATTTCTTGAGAAAGAGTTTCTCTCGAAAGAATTGAGTGGGAGGAAGATAGAACTTGATGAGGTTGTTGAACCTTTACTTCAACCTGAGAGTAGCGCAGCGCAAAAAGATGTTTCTGTAGAGCCTACATCATCTGAAGAGGAAGTTGATGATCATAAAGCTTCGGATCAAGTTGCTATCGAACCTCGTAGGTCGACAAGGACGCATACTGCTCCTGAGTGGTACGGCAACCCTGTCTTAGAGGTCATGTTGTTGGACAACGATGAACCTACGAGCTATGGAGAAGCGATGATGGGCCCGGATTCCGAGAAGTGGTTAGAGGCCATGAAATCCGAGATGGGATCCATGTATGAAAACAAAGTATGGACTTTGGAAGTATTACCTGAAGGGCGTAAGGCCATTCAGAACAAATGGATCTTGAAGAGGAAGACGGACGCAGACGGTAATGTCACCGTCTATAAAGCTCGACTTGTGGCAAAAGGTTTTTCACAAGTTCAAGGAGTTGACTACAATGAGACCTTCTCACCCGTAGCGATACTTAAGTCCGTCAGAATCATGTTAGCAATAGCTGCCTTTTTCGATTATGAAATTTGGCAGATGGATGTCAAAACAGCGTTCCTTAACGGTTTCCTTAAGGAAGAGTTGTATATGATGCAACCAGAAGGTTTTGTCGATCCAGAGAATGCTGACAAAGTTTGCAAACTCCAGCGATCCATTTATGGACTGGTGCAAGCATCTCGGAGTTGGAATCTTCGCTTTGATGAGGTGATCAAAGCGTTCGAGTTTATACAAGTTTACGGAGAAGCTTGTATTTACAAGAAAGTGAGTGGGAGCTCTATAGCATTTCTAATATTATTATATGTGGATGACATATTACTGATTGGAAACAATATAGAAATGTTGGAAAGCGTGAAGGAATATTTGAACAAGAGTTTTTCAATGAAGGACCTAGGAGAAGCTGCTTTCATATTAGGTATCAAGATCTATAGAGATAGATCGAGACGTTTAATAGGACTTTCACAAAGCACATACCTTGATAAGATTTTGAAGAAGTTCAAAATGGATCAGTCCAAGAAGGGGTTCTTGCCTGTTTTGCAAGGTGTGAAGTTGAGTAAGACTCAATGCCCAGTGACTGCAGGAGATAGAGAAAAGATGAGTGTCATCCCCTATGCTTCAGCCATAGGCTCTGTCATGTATGCAATGCTGTGCACAAGACCCAATGTCAGCCTTGCCATAAGTATGGTCGGAAGGTTTCAAAGTGATCCAGGAATGGAACACTGGACGGCGGTCAAGAATATCCTGAAGTACCTGAAAAGGACTAAGGACATGTTTCTCGTTTATGGAGGTGATCAAGAGCTCGTCGTAAAGGGTTACGTCGATGCAAGCTTTGACACAGATCCGGATGACTCTAAGTCACAAACCGGATACGTATTTATTCTTAATGGGGGTGCGGTTAGCTGGTGCAGTTCCAAGCAAAGCGTGGTAGCTGATTCTACATGCAAAGCGGAGTACATCGCCGCCTCGGAGGCGGCGAAGGAAGGTGTCTGGATGAAGGAGTTCATGACAGATCTTGGAGTAGTGCCTAGTGCGCTTAACCCAATGACTCTGTTTTGTGATAATACTGGTGCCATTGCTCTAGCCAAGGAACCAAGATTTCACAAGAGGACCAGACACATAAAGCGACGTTTCAATTCCATCCGCGATTACATCAAGGAGGACGACATAAATATTTGCAAAGTACACACGGATCTGAATGTTGCAGATCCGATGACTAAACCTCTTCCAAGGGCTAAACATGAACAACACCAGAACTGCATGGGTGTTCGATTCATTACAATGTAAATCACATAGTGATGTGAACTAGATTATTGACTCTAGTGCAAGTGGGAGACTGTTGGAAATATGCCCTAGAGGCAATAATAAATTGGTTATTATTATATTTCCTTGTTCATGATAATCGTTTATTATCCATGCTATAATTGTATTGATTAGAAACTCAAATACATGTGTGGGTACATAGACAACACTGTGTCCCTAGTAAGCCTCTAGTTAACTAGCTCGTTGATCAAAAGATGGTGAAGATTTCCTAGCCATGGACATGAGATGTCATTTGATAACGGGATCACATCATTAGGAGAATGATGTGATGGACAAGACCCAAACTATAAACGTAGCATATGATCGTGTCAGTTTATTGCTATTGTTTTCTGCATGTCAAGTATCTGTTCCTATGACCATGAGATCATGCAACTCGCTGACACCGGAGGAATACCTTGTGTGTATCAAACGTCACAACGTAACTGGGTGACTATAAAGGTGCTCTACAGGTATCTCCGAGGGTGTCTGTTGGGTTGGCATGGATCAAGACTGGGATTTGTTACTCCGTGTGACGGAGAGGTATCTCAGGGCCCACTCGGTAATACAACATCACAATGAGCCTTGCAAGCAAAGTGACTAAAGAGTTAGCCACAGGATCTTGTATTACGGAACGAGTAAAGAGACTTGCCGGTAACGAGATTGAACTAGGTATAGAGATACCGACGATCGAATCTCGGGCAAGTAACATACCGAAGAACAAAGGGAACAGTATACGGGATTAACTGAATCCTTGACATAGAGGTTCAACCGATGAAGATCTTCGTAGAATATGTAGGAACCAATATGGGCATCCAGGTCCCGCTATTGGTTATTGGCCGTAGAGGTGTCTCGGTCATGTCTGCATAGTTCTCGAACCCGCAGGGTCTACACACTTAACGTTTGGTGGCGATATAAGTATAGTTGAGTTGTTATGTTGGTGACCGAAGGTTGTTCGGAGCCCCCTAGGGTCCGAGAACACGAAGCAAGCACGACTACTGAGTCCGAGAACCCCTAGGGTAGGATAGGTCGTGTATCCCCCATGCGAAGTCGAGTCCGTGTGGTGGTTCGAATGGAACCATGATGTGTGTTGCTTGTTTTATTTGTTTGTGTTTTGGTATGAGTCGCTGAAAGAACATGTGCTGCCCCCATGTTTGGTTTTGGTAATTGATGACAATCTCTATGGACTAATGGTTGCCTTGAGTTATATTTGAAGGGTTTGTCCATAGGCTTGACTTGTAGACCATTTGTTGGTCTCAAGGTGATTTGAAGAAGAATATGTGATGACCAAGGTGCTATTCAAGGATTTATCCAAAGATTGGTCATGTTGATCAAGACTAAAATATGAAGAGTGATTCAAATTGATCAACACACAAAGCGTAGAAGATGTACCGAGCGAGATCAAGTGATCTCATGGTATGGTAAGCATTGTCCATTACGCTTTGTGTACTAACCCATGTTCTATGCAAGAGTTCTTTGTGGGGTTAGGTTTGTTTCCATGGGCGTGCATCAAAAGGAAGATATCACACAACCCATGGAGGATGACATCAAGTGGTGATCGTCATCAAGATTGCGGTGTGCAAGTTCAAGTGGAGCATCACGAAGAGATCACATGCTTGAAGCTTGCTGTCCATTGTGGTGACAATGGACTTGTGAAGATGTGCCGAAGAGTGGCTCACCCATAGTGGAGTATGGGGGAGCAATCTACTAGTCTTCATCGAGCCGACGCAATCAAGAAAGGTGGTCCAACTTGAGGAGGTCAAGATCGTCATCATCTAGCTCAAGTGGACTTTGCGCAAGGCAAAGGTTTGCCCTTGATAGGTTTTCTATTTTACCGGTCTCATGGTAGTAGTTGGGAGACCGGGTTATAGGATCGATAGCCGTACTATCAAGGGGGGCTCTCAAATGAGTAGCTTTATCATATCTTCGTAGAGAGCTCAAACCATTGCATCCTTGCATCATATTTCTTGGTTTGTGTTTGGTGTTTCTCTTTGTGAGTCTTTGAGCTTTTGGTCATCTTCATGACAAGCTCGAGGTCATCGAAAACGGAGTTCATATATGCATCTTCTATGATGTTTTCGATGTTGGAGTTTATGCCGGTTCTTCATTCATAGAGGTTTCTCATCTCTATATCATTGGTATTTTCTCTACTGCCACTTCGATGTTGGATAGTATTTGTCGTCCTCTATCCAACAAGCTTGAGTTTGCTCAATTCGGAGCTCATTTGCAGAAGTTATGGCAGTTCAGGGTTTATTGTTTGTCTGGGCAGTTTACCTGTCACCAAAGCGGTAGTACCGCTCGGGACCACGGTAGTACCGCTTGACACGGTACTACCGCCCCTACTACCGTTGCACTACCGTGATTTCTACTGGCATTCTTTTTCGTTTAGCGGTAGTAAAGCGGTAGTGGAGCGGTAGTACCGCTTGACACGGTACTACCGCCCCTACTACCGCTGCACTACCGTGTTTTCTTCTGGTGTTATTTTTCCCTAAGCGGTAGTGGGGCGGTAGTGGAGCGGTAGTACCGCTTGTTGCGGTACTGCCGTTCCAGTGCTACCCCACTTCCTCTGTTTCCTCTGTCCTGCGAAAGCTTAAGCGGTAGTACCGCTTAAGTTGAGCGGTAGTACCGCTTGGTGCGGCACTACCGCTCCAGTTTCTTGTTGTTGCCTGCTGCTTTTTGAATTACTACCGCCCGAGCGGTAGTACCGCTCTGTGGAGCGGTAGTACCGCTCTGTGCGGGCTGAGACAGGTAACGGTTGGATTTGGGGTGGCCCTATAAAAGGGGTCTTCTTCCCCAACGGTTTTCTTATCCTTTGAGCTCATTTCTCCCCCCATTGTTGACCTTCTTGAGCTTGCCTAACTCTCAATCCCTCCAATGATTCTTGCTAGTTCTTGAGGGAATAGAGAGAGGAGATCTAGATCCACATTTCCACCAATCACTTTCTCCTCTAAGTGAGGGGAACCCCTTGGATCTAGATCTTGGAGTTCTTGGTGTTCTCCTTGTTCTTCCTCTCATATTCATCCATAGCTTTTGTTGCTTTGGTGGGATTTGGGAGTGAGGGACTTGTCCACTTCGTGTGTTCTTGCCATTGCATTAGTTGCATCGGTTTGAGTTCTCCACGGTGATACGTGGAAGTTGTGAAGTTGAGTAGCTTATTACTCTTGGGTGTTTGGGCACCCTAGAGCTTGTTCCTCTTGGGTGCCTTGGCACCCTAGACGGCTTGGTGTCTTGGTGGTGCTCGGAGCTCAATCATTGTGGTGTAAAGCTCCGGGCAAGCGTCGGGGTCTCCAATTAGGTTGTGGAGATCGCCCCGAGCAATTTGACGGGTACCGGTGACCGCCCCCAAGGGTTGCCAAAGTGTACGGGTTCGGTGACCGCCCTCAAGGGTCCCATTTGTACGGGTTCGGTGACCGCCCTCAAGGGTCCCTTAGTGGAATCACGGCACCTTGCATTGTGCGAGGGCGTGAGGAGAATACGGTGGCCCTAGTGGCATTGTTGGGGAGCATTGTGCCTCCACACCGCTCCAAACGGAGATTAGCATCCGCAAGGGTGTGAACTTCGGGATACATCGTCGTCTCCGCGTGCCTCGGTTATCTCTTACCCGACCCCTTTACTTATGCACTTTACTTTGTGATAGCCATATTGTTTCTTGTTATATATCTTGCTATCACTTAGTTGTTTATCTTGCTTAGCATAAGTTGTTGGTGCACATAGGTGAGCCTAGTCGATTTAGGTTTTGTGCTTGTCAAATTAACCGCTAGGTTTATTCCGCATTTGTTCAAGCCTAAACCGTAATTATTTTAAAGCGCCTATTCACCCCCCCCCTCTAGGCGACATCCACGATCTTTCAGTCGCACTTTGCCCTAGGCAATAGGTGTGCGACTATATCACCTATCTTATCCTACTGGTTGTGTTTGGCCCTCTCGGCACTTGTTTGATTGCACTTGCAGTATACCACCCCCTTAGACACTCCCCTCTATGCTACTTTCCCCTCTCGCCTTTCTCGTCAACTGAAGACCAACAAGAAAAGATGCACCAAGGGTCCACCTCGACAAACGACTACCGTTCAAGACTTTTGAGGACAACCTATTCAACCAGACGCAACCCCGTAGAGTTATGCTCTTCCCCTCAAGATTAGAAACCCCTCCCTAGACCAACCTAGACCTCACAAGCTCCCCCAGCTCAAACCTCTGAGCACCTGTTTAATACACGGATTTGCCAGAGCACCTATTGAGCATCAATAACCCCTGCTTAGCATTGGGAGCTAGTGATCATAGTGAACAACCATCTTCCGTTCTTAAGCTAGCGCCAGAGCCGTGATGCCATAGGAAAGATCGTTCTAGGGATATATGATCAGTAGGCAAATGATTTGATGTGGTTATCATTGGTATCTTGAGGAAACAACTGAGATCATTTGGTGAATCACGAGACTTTCAAGGTGATAGGTGAACTTGGTGGACCAAGTTGATAGGGTAGCATAACCTATTTCTCCCTTGAGTAAATTGAATTTAGTAGGACAATTGGGACCACAAGCTGAAACTCTTGGTGGATTAATGACTTGCCTTTGGCATGTAATATTAATAGTGGATTGATGGTGATACGATGATGGCTGGAGTGACTAGTAGGGAATTCTTACTAGATGTAAACCTTTGAATTTAATAGGTGATTCTAATAGGTCAGAATCAATGAAACTACATGGTTCGGAGTAATTTGGATTTAGTCTGATGATCTTGATCTTGATACCATGTTTCTCAGTGGAAGACAAACCAGGAATATTGGATGGTTATCAGAATTGATTCAAGGATCCATATGCATCTAACATCGGAGTTTGCTAGATCACCATGGTGGGAATTGCTGGTTATACTACGATAAGATAGTCCTTTCAAGGATTCAGGGATTATAGGAACCCTAGAAGATTATGTGGAGCTCCATCAATGTTGGATTTGTAGAAGTGATAAATCATGTGATGCTTGATGAGATTAGTAGACGGATTAAATTGGATTCGTAGGAAGGAAACAAGATCTTGGATTGGTTCACTATGTGTTTCCTTATCATAGAGATGCAACATATTAGACCTTGGATGCATTAGCTGAACACTTGGATTTGTAGTGTCACAATCAAGCTTAGCAGCTTGTATGTTTTCCCGAGGATTTTTACATAAGGATATATATGAGTTAGCTATAGTACATATGAGATTTTGGTTTAGTCCTTCCCTCAAAACCTTGGAGTTGAATAGCATGAGTGGTGTTGGAGTTGAATTATATGAGATGACACCTTCAATGATATAGGGTGATTTTGTTTGGAGTAATAGGTAGGACTATTGGCATCTAAGAACTGTGCTCAAGGATAAGATGATAGACGTTCACTCACATCCTAAGATCCTTAACCCCTAAGCTTTACCGAGCCATAACATGATCGGATCATGACCATAGGCCCTGACTCAAAGTCAAAAGGCTATAGTCGATACTCCACCTTGACCACCCCAATCCTATCCATAAGGAAGGTGGACCCGAAATTTGGCCACGAAGGACCACAAAACCGTGGGCAAGTGACCACCCGGGACAAATACAGCTCCCAGAGAGTTAAGACTAACTGGCTAATGATTGGTGAAGGATCACTAGAAGTGTGTGTCTAGAGGGAGGTGAATAGACTACTAGCAAATATAAGAACCTAACCTTTTCCCAAGTTAATTGGTTGGCAGATTTTAGCAATTATAGCAAGTCTAGCATACCCTACACATGCATGTCAACAAGTATGGTAGCGGAAAGTAAAGACATTGCACATGGAATCACATGGAAAGTAGAGTTGAGATAGGGAGATCAAACGCATGAGGGACACAAAGATTTTACCCATGGTTCCGATAGGTGGTGCTATCGTACGTCCACGTTTATGGAGTCTTCAACCCACGGAGGGTAACGGTCACGAGAGTCCACGGAGGGCTCCACCCATAAGGGTCCACGAAGTAGCAACCTTGACTATTCCATAACGGCTTCCGTCCACGAAGGACTAGCCTCACTATGGGTAGATCTTCACGAAGTAGGCGATCTCCATGTCCATACAATCTTCTTGGTTCAACTCCACAACATGAAGTAGGAGGTTCCCAAGCGACACCTAACCAATCTAGGAGGCACCACCCTCCAAAAGATAATAGGCTCGGCAATGTCGATGAACTCCTTGCTCTTGTGCTTCAAGATGATAGACTCCTCAACACACAATCACTCTCTCACAGATTTGGCTTTGGTGGAAGAGATTGATTTGGTGGAAAGCAACTTGGGGTGGCTAGATATCAAGATTCATATCGTAGGAATGGAATAGCTTGATCTCAACACATGAGTAGGTGGCTCTCTCTCAGAAAATTGAATGGGGCAAGTATGGAATAGTTCTGAGTGCTTCTCTTTCGAGTGAATGGTGGTGAAGGGGTATATATAGGCATCCCCAAAAATCCAACCGTTACACCTAAAGTGACCAACTCGGTGACACCGAAGTGTAAAACTCGGTGGTACCGAGTTGCTCCAAAGGTAGCAACTTTTGAATCTCGGTGAGACCGATACATAAATCTTGGTGGTACCGATAAGATGACCAACAATCATATTGCACAACTCGGTGAGACTGATTCTCAAATTTCGGTGGTACCAATTCTTGACAACGGCTAACCAGAAAGTTGGTCCAAAACTCGGTGAGACCAATTCACAAAACTCGGTGGTACCGATTCTTGAGAATGGCTAACCAGAAAGTTGGTCCAAATCTCGGTGAGACCGATTGGCTAAACTCGGTGGTACCGATCCTTGAAAATAGGATACCCAAAAGTTAGCAACTGAATTCGGTGGCACTGAATGGAATGTTGGTATTACCAAGATGCTAGAGTTTTGGCTAGGGATTTGTCTTGGGTTTGAATCTCGGTGAGACCGAATAGGAATTGTTGGTCTTACCGATTTGAGTGTTAGGGTTCTAGACAGAGTATTTATGGAAGAGCTTGTGGGTGTTTTTGGTGACTATCACTTGTGCACGTGGAGCAATTTGTTCACCAACAATACCTTACCCCCTTTTAATAGTATTGGCTTTCCTAAGGACTCAAAGTGATTTCTCACAAAGTAAAATGTAGAGTCCTCTTGCTTGAAGCTTTGCCAATCCATTTCCTTGCATCTAGGGGTCTTCTCCTTACGATCCTTCTTGCCAACCCATCTCTCTCTATGGACTTTCACCTGAAATACACTAGGTAGAAATATTAGTCCAAGAGACAATGTATGTTGTCATGAATTATCAAAACCACCAAGGGAGCATATTGTGCTTTCAATCTCCCCCTTTTTGGTAATTGATGACAACATACAATCAAAGCTTCAAATAAAGATATGCATGGATATAATGAAGACTTTGAGAGACACATGACTTATATTTGCTCCCTCTAAATGTGTGCAATCCCTTTAGAGGATAGTTGCTTTGGAATGCATGGACACACATATAGTAGAAGGGATATAATGAGTCATGTGTATCTTGGCTATATGCATCAAATATATGTGAATGAGTTACATCCTTGTTCAAGACTTCACTCTTGCAAACAATATGTGCAAGAAGCAAGAGATCATCTTGATCAAAGATATGATGCATATACTTACCTTGAGTTCTTGAGCATTCTTGTAGTAGAAATACACTTGGGAAAACAATGTTAGGAAACACAAGAGTATTCTACCAATCAAAAGCAATAGAGCTCAATAGTACCAAGATGTGGAGAACATGTAGAAGGTAGTATTCCTTAAGATTGATATGTCTCCAAAATCATTTATAACTTTCTCCCCTTGATATGAAATAACCATGAGTAGTCAAATGAAATAACCATATTTTTCTCCCCCTACTTTGGTATTCTCCCCTTGTCTATATAAGTATAAGCTTTGATATTCTCCCCCTTTGCATTGAAGCATGTATCTCCCCCTTTAGCTTTTGAAGCTTTGGTATTTCCCCCCCTTTGGCATTAATTTCCAAAAAGGTCCATACACAGGGTTAGACACGGGGATCATGGAGTTAGAAGGGATCCTTGAGAACAAGGGTCATGGAATGTAGGGATCATGGAAAACTTAGAATCATAGAGAGCATTAAAAACTGAGGGAATCATGGAAAATAATTTCTCCCTCTTTGACTGATTTGAGAGCTTGTAAGACTTCTCCTCCTTTGAGTTAGGGATCCTAGAAAAGTCCCCCCCCCCTTTTTAATAATAAGGGATCATTGAAGAAACAAAGATACCACTTGTAGGATTGCTAAAGAAACAAAAATTTACTAACATGAACACAGACTAGAGAAGAAATCAAATCGGTGGCTCCGAGACAAACAAGTCGGTGGAACCGAGCTGTTGTTATGCAGCTCATCTGCTAAATCGGTAGAACCGAGTCATTTGAATCGGAGGCTCCGAGGGGTAAACAGAAACTTGGCAATGTTTAAGAAACTTGCAAATGAGTTTGGAAAACTTGTAACAAAGTGTCAAAAGGATCTTCAAAGGAAATGCAAAAGTCTTTACAAAGAGATGTCAACTAGAGAAGATTTGAGTGGTTCCAAGAAATCTTGCAAATAGAGAATGAACCAAACAAGATACTTAACTAGATGATGGTCGGTGACTAGGTTACCTATATTAGAGTATATTGACTTAGGAGCCAAGCAAGAATACTTGATCATAGGTCATACTCATCGTTAAGCTCAAAATGGGGTTATCATTTTTTCGATTAAGCATTTTAATGTTTTCATATAACTTGAGTTGCTTTAGCTCATGTCTTGGAGTAAAGCATTTTCAAGGATATGAGTACAAACCTTTGAGTGATGTTGATGACGTGGCTTGTAGGTGAACTTGTTGTGGATGCTCGATGTTGATGAAGTCCATCTTGAGTTGGGAGCAATCCTTTTTGTTTTGGTACACTTATCACCTACATAGGTTAGTCATGCAAGGAAGAACAATATATATCCATTTGACATGATATCAATTGAGAATTAGCAAATATGATCACATCAAATATATGTCAAGGATATGGTTGAGTTGTCTTCTTCTTTCCATCATCAAAAGGGGTTGTGGATACTTGGTCATGACAAGATTGCTTAAGATGTGAGTTGATGGCAATCTTGTGGAGTGTTGTTCTTCCAAGTACCTACAAAATGTTAGATGCAATACAAGGGAGCATAGAATTCCATGGTATATGAAGTTCATGGTAATGATGGCATGGAATGGTCAAGTAAGCTCATCGCCCTTGCATGCAATCGAGTGAGTCTAGCTTAAGTTTGAATCATCAATGATGTTCAACTCGCTCCTCAAGTAACAAAACACTTTCTCATCAAGTGGCTTAGTAAAGATATCGGCCAATTGCTTGTTGGTACGAACTTGCTTAAGATTGATGTCTCCTTTGGCAACATGATCACGAATGAAATGATGTCGAACTTGAATATGCTTAGTTCAAGAATGTTGCACATGATTATGACCAATCTTAATAGCACTTTCATTGTCACAAAGTAATGGAACATTTTTCACATGGATTCCATAATCCTTAAGCGTTTGTGTCATCCATAGCAATTGAGCGCAACATGATCCGGCAGCAATATACTCAGCTGCGGCAGTAGATAGAGATACCGAGTGTTGTTTCTTGGAGGACCAAGACACAAGAGATCTACCAAGAAATTGACATGTACTCGAGGTGGATTTTCTATCAACCTTGTCACCGGCATAGTCCGAATCGGAATAGCCAACAAGGTTAAAGGAAGATCCCTTGGGATACCAAATGCCAAAGTTTGGTGTTTGTATCAAATATCTCACAATACATTTCACGGACAAAAGATGACACTCTTTAGGTGCAGCTTGATATCTAGCACACATGCAAACACTAAGCATAATATCGGTACGGGAGGCACATAGATATAGCAATGAACCAATCACAGATCGATAAACTTTTTGATCAACCGGTTCGTCCTCCTTGGTAAGATCAACATGTCCACTAGTAGGCATAGGAGTTTTCATACCTTTACACTCTTGCATGTTGAACTTCTTGATCAAGTCCTTGGTATAATTGGTTTGAGAGATGAAAGTTCCTTGTCTTGTTTGCTTGATTTGCAAACCAAGAAAGAATTTCAGCTCACACATCATGGACATCTCATACTTCTCGGACATCAACCTTCCAAATCTTTCACTAAATTGTGGGTTAGTAGATCCAAAGATAATATCATCCACATAGATTTGGCACACAAATAATTCACCATTAACTCTTTTAGTGAATAAGGTTGCGTCAATTTTACCAATTTCAAATCCCTTTTCAATGAGAAACTTCGTTAAGCATTTATACCAAGAACATGGGGCTTGCTTAAGACCATAAAGAGATTTACGAAGCTTGTAAACATGATTAGGTTTCTTAGGATTCACAAAACCAGGGGGTTGTTTGACATAAACCTCTTCTTCAATCTCACCATTTAAAAATGCACTTTTAATGTCCATTTGATAAAGCGTGATATCATGGTGATTAGCATAAGCAAGAAGAATGTGAATAGCTTCGAGTCTAGCGACGGGGGCATAGGTCTCACCGTAGTCCATACCTTCAACTTGCGTATATCCTTGGGCTACGAGACGTGCCTTGTTGCGTACAACTTGACCGTCTCCATCTTGCTTGTTCCAAAACACCCATTTGGTTCCGATGATGTTGTGCTCGTCCTTGGGCTTCTCCACGAGTGTCCACACTTCGTTCCTCTCGAAGTTGTGAAGCTCTTCATGCATGGCGTTCACCCAATCCGGGTATTCAAGAGCTTGTTCTACCTTCAAGGGTTCAATGCTAGAGATGAAAGAATAATGCTCACAAAAATTAGCTAAGCGAGTTTTAGAGCGAGTGATTCTCCCGGTTTGTATGTCACCAAAGATTTGGTTTAGAGGATGGTCTTGGTCACTCTTGCTCGAACTCGGGGTAGCTTCGGCTTGTTGGATGGTGGAGCTTCTTCATCATCATCTCCTTCATCTTCGTTGTTGTTGAAGGTGTCGTTTCCTTGAGGTGGTGGTGAAGGAGGTTGTGGTGGATCTTCATGATGTACTTCCTCCTCTTCGTCTTGTCATGTACCGCTTGTGGATGCCTCCATGTCGTGTTGAGGTTCACCTTGACGTGAAGTAGGGGCTTCCACTTGAGTTGACGAAGTACTTTCCTTCACCTCCATAGGACAAATCTTGCCGATGGACAAGTCTTGGATAGCTTCCGAAGGATCCTTATCTCATACATCATTTGGCAATTGTTCGACTTGCGAACCATTAGATTCATCAAACTTCACATCTACCGTCTCTTAAACTTTTCGAGTGAAGTTGTTGTAGACACGGTAAGTGTGAGAGTTCGATCCGTAACCGAGTAGGACACCTTCATGAGATTTAGGAGCAAATTTAGTACGACGATGCTTATCAAGAATGTAGCACTTTGAGCCGAATACCCGAAAGTATCCAACTTGGGGTTTGTTACCGGTGAGTAGCTCGTATGCCGTTTACCGAGAAGCTTGTGCAAGTAGAGTCGGTTTGTGGCATGACATGTTGTTTCCACGGCTTCTGCCCAAAAGTGTCGTAGCGTCTTGTATTCATCAAGCATCGTTCTTGCCATCTCAATAAGAGTCCGGTTCTTCCTCTCAACAACTCCATTTTGTTGAGGTGTGTACGTAGCCGAGAACTCATGTGAAACACCTTCTTCGTCAAGAAAGGAATCTACATGGGTGTTCTTGAACTCCGATCCGTTATCGCTCCGAACCTTCTTGATCTTCACTTCAAACTGATTTTGCGCTCTACGAGCGAAGTTCTTGAAGATCTTTTGTAGCTGCGACTTATCATCAAGAAAGAATACCCACGTAAATCTGGAAAAATCATCAACTATAACTAGACCATAGGAATTTCCACCGAGGCTCTTGTAAGCATTGGGACCAAAAAGATCCATGTGAAGTAACTCGAGTGGTCTCCTAGTAGTCATGATATTCTTTATGGGATGACTTCCACCTACTTGCTTTCCAGCTTGACAAGCACTACAAAGTCTATCTTTGTCAAAGATAACATCTTTAACACCAAGTATATGATCACCCTTGATAAGCTTGTCTAGATTACGCATGCCAACATGTCCTAGTCTTCTACGCCAAAGCCATCCTTTAGAAGATTTTGCAATAAGACAAGTACGAGGTTTGGATCTCTTAGTGAAATCGACAATATATAGATCACCTCTACAGAAACCGGTAAAGACCATGTTATGATTATCTTGACGAAACACTTGGCAATCTACTTTCGTGAATATCACATTAAAACCGAAGTCGACAAGTCTAGATACGGAAAGAAGATTGTAGCCAAGGGATTCAACAAGCATGACATTTTGAATAGAGCTGTCATGGGATATGGTCACCTTACCAAGACCGAGTACCTTACCCTTGGAGTTGTCTCCAAAAGTTACATACCTTCGCGGTCCATGGTTTGGTGTGATCTCTTCAAACATCTCTCTATCTCCGGTCATATGATCGGTGCATCCACTATCGAGAATCCACTCTTTTCCTCCGGACATGTAATCCTTGAAGTTTGCCATGATACTTAGATTCTTCATGATCTTCTCATGCTCGATGTCAAACAACTCATCTTCATCATAGTAGCCATGTTCCACATTGTCATCATCAAGAGGGAAATCCCCGTCACAAGGAACAAGAGACACAATGTTCAAGATTATGAATGCGAATGGCTTCTACAATGATGTTGTTGATAGTTATGACATCTCCTTTAGCACGCATGAGATCTCTAAGCTCAAATAGATAGTCATCAAACTTGGGATCACTAGGCATCATTTTAGGAAAGACAATAGTCTTATGAAGAATTTCATCAAGATTACTCAATGGATAACTTGGATATCGTTTCTCCAAGTCATTCCACAAAGTATAAGCACATTCAAAATTCTTCATTTGATTAAGCACTATCCTAGGC
The DNA here is from genome assembly GCA_039707655.1 of Elymus sibiricus. Lineage (NCBI taxonomy): Eukaryota > Viridiplantae > Streptophyta > Magnoliopsida > Poales > Poaceae > Elymus > Elymus sibiricus. The sequence continues at coordinate 132,017,307 of CM077667.1, forward strand.
AATCCTCCAATGATAAGATTAACAGTTCTAAGATTGCATAGCATATCAACTTCCTCTTCATGTGTGGGATGTAAAGGATCAATGGGAGGTACATAGGGGTCCTTAACATACTTGCTCAAATGAAATTCATTGAATAGCTCAAGCATCTTATATTTCCATTGACTATAGTACTCCCCATCAAGAATAGGCACTCTACAACTCGAACTTCCAAAACTAGACACATCCATCTTCCTCCAATTGAAGGATCCAAAACTAGACACATCCATCTTCATGTGTGATGAAACCGATGCAATGGAGACCAATACTCTGATACCAATTGAAGGATCACTAGAAGTGTGTGTGTCTAGAGGGGGGTGAATAGACTACTAGCAAATATAAAAACCTAACCTTTTCCCAAGTTAATTGGTTGGCAGATTTTAGCAATTATAGCAAGTCTAGCATACCCTACACATGCATGTCAACAAGTATGGCAGCAGAAAGTAAAGACATTGCACATGGAATCACATGGAAAGTAGAGTTGAGATAGGAAGATCAAACGCATGAGGGACACAAAGATTTTTCCCGTGGTTCCGATAGGTGGTGCTATCGTACGTCCACGTTTATGGAGTCTTTAACCCACGGAGGGTAACGGTCGCGAGAGTCCACGGAGGGCTCCACCCATAAGGGTCCACGAAGTAGCAACCTTGACTATTCCATAACGGCTTCCGTCCACGAAGGACTAGCCTCACTATGGGTAGATCTTCACGAAGTAGGCGATCTCCTTGCCCATACAAACTTCTTGGTTCAACTCCACAACACGAAGTAGGAGGCTCCCAAGCGACACCTAACCAATCTAGGAAGCACCACCCTCCAAAAGGTAATAGGCTCGGCAATGTCGATGAACTCCTTCCTCTTGTGCTTCAAGATGATAGACTCCTCAACACACAATCACTCTCTCACAGATTTGGCTTTGGTGGAAGAGATTGATTTGGTGGAAAGCAACTTGGGGAGGCTAGAGATCAAGATTCATATGGTAGGAATGGAATAGCTTGATCTCAACACATGAGTAGGTGGCTCTCTCTCAGAAAATTGAATGGGGCAAGTATGGAATAGTTCTGAGTGCTTCTCTTTCGAGTGGGTGGTGGTGAAGGGGTATATATAGGCATCCCCAAAAATCCAACCATTACACCTAAAGTGACCAACTCAGTGACACCGAAGTGTAAAACTCGGTGGTACCGAGTTGCTCCAAAGGTAGCAACTTTTGTATCTCGGTGAGACCGATACATAAATCTCGGTGGTACCGATAAGATGACCAACGATCAGATTGCACAACTCGGTGAGATCGATTCTCAAATTTCGGTGGTACCAATTCTTGACAACGGCTAACCAGAAAGTTGGTCCAAAACTCGGTGAGACCAATTCACAAAACTTGGTGGTACCGATTCTTGAGAATGGCTAACCAGAAAGTTGGTCCAAATCTCGGTGAGACCGATTGGCAAAACTCGGTGGTACCGATCCTTGAAAATAGGATACCCGAAAGTTGGCAACTGAATTCGGTGGCACTGAATGGAATGTTGGTATTACCGAGATGCTAGGGTTTTGGCTAGGGATCTGTCTAGGGTTTGAATCTCGGTGAGACCAAATAGGAATTGTTGGTCTTACCGATTTGAGTGGTAGGGTTCTAGACAGAGTATCTGTGGAAGAGCTTGTGGGTGTTCTTGGTGACTATCACTTGTGCACGTGGAGCAATTTGTTCACCAACAACACCTTACCCCCTTTTAATAGTATTGGCTTTCCTAAGGACTCAAAGTGATTTCTCACAAAGTAAAATGTAGAGTCCTCTTGCTTGATGCTTTGCCAATCCATTTCCTTGCATGTAGGGGTCTTCTCCTTACGATCCTTCTTGCCAACCCATCTCTCTCTATGGACTTTCACCTGAAATACACTAGGTAGAAATATTAGTCCAAGAGACAATGTATGTTGTCATGAATTATCAAAACCACCAAGGGAGCATATTGTGCTTTCAATTGGTTCCCGAGCTTTCCTTGGAAAGCAAGTTAAATCGAGATGTCGTCAGTCTAAAAGCCATTCCCAAGTCTTAACCCCCAAGACCACACCGTCCACACCTCACGGTTAATAGATATACCGTCAAGCCCTTTTTAGGTTGACTTACGCCACTTCTCTCACATGCCCCCAAGAACAATGTGCTTGTGTGCTACTTGGGGGAAATAGGTTGCTATCTTCGCAGATGACATACTTATTTACCTAGTGAGAGAAAGGAACACCTTATTCCTAGGAAGATAAGCCCCAGGAATGCTGATTACCATGCTTCTCAAGCGTAAAGTTTTACCTTGAAGAAGTTGGACTCCTCGAAGCGCCCTCCCTGCAGCAGAAGGCAATCTTACCCCAGCAAGATGAAGAACTACTACGGTTGGGAAACCACAACGAAGAAGATGAAGCAAGAGAAGTCAACTACCACTCCTCTACCAGCTACAACCGCTAGGCTATATCAAGAAGCACCGACGCTCAAGCACGATGAAGCCCTTGGACATCAAGAGGATTATAGAGCCCCTTGCTTTAAATGGTCACCTACCAGTTCCCGACTAGGATGGAACCGATAAGTTGATGGCGTCTCACTCCACCACCTTGATGGTGTGCGATAAGCATGATGTCCCTACTCTCTTCAGTTGTGTGGAACGGAGTGGAACGACTATCATGACTTCGTCACTAACCCCTGTTTGGTCCAATCAAGGACATGACCCTGACTGGATCATGGTGAACCACCTGCCAAAGGTAGTTCACCCCACTAGCCAAGCCTCAGACCTTGGGGATTGGATGGCTGATCCATACTTTTGGAAAGACAGCTTATTTAAATTCTCCGCCAAGACCTTCTCAGGGGAAGAAACTCAATTAGCCACCCGAACTCTAAGCTTAGTCTTAGGAACGAGACTTAGCCCAAACCCTTGCCACAGTGGCTACAAGGAGACAAGTAGACCAAACACTCGAAGATCGCCAGAAACGTGCGTCCGAGATGACGAAGGCAAAAGGCCGAAGATGAATGAAGAACATACCTGGGCAACTTACTCTAGTAGAAGATTTCGACGAGAGGCCTACAATGACGCGCTTCGACACTCTTAAGGATGAAGACCGCCTGCGACTGAAGATCTCCTGCCTTAAGGGAGTCAAGGACCTCCCCGTCAACGGAAGCTACACCAAGACCTTGAACCTTCTCGTCTAGAGCGAGACATCCAGATGTCACTAACCGACATTAGTAACCTTGGACCGACATTTAAACGCACTACCTTGCCCGTATTCCGACTTTGGAATACACACGCAAGCCAGACCTTTGCTCAAACCTCGTTCACCAAACCCTTGGCCTTAGGGCGAGCGTGGCATATTGAGAGAACCCCGTTCACCCTCAGACGAAGCTAACAATGAACTCGAAGCCATATCATCAAGCACTTCAAGATCCAGGAGGACGACCACACCAAAGCAGAAGCAACATGGGGCGTGAAGACTACCTCACCTCTGAATTTCCACCTCTTTTCTACGCCTAGTTTAGGAATCTCGGGGACGAGATTCTTGTAAGGGGGGTAGGTCTGTCACACCCTGTGTTTTGCATCTTTTGTCTAAGTTTGACAAAGCTCAAAAATTAGGACCAATTAAAAACTTTTTGTGTGCTTGTGATGCTTGACTTGGTTGATGAATGCTTGATTGCTTGCTTGTGCTTTGAGTCATAAACTTGATCCTAATCTCCATACTCACTTCCTTGATCCAAACTCCATGCCCAATGATCATGCCATGTGTAAAGTACTTAAAACTATTTTTACAAAATATTATCTTGGCCAAAAAGCATTTATTCAAATTAGGTTTTCAAAAACCCCTGAGTTGAGGTTTGTACTACAAGTCCTCAAATTAGGGTGGATGTTTTTCCCCAAAGATTTTGTTTGGAACCTAATATATATAAGACCTCCCAAAACCACCAAATATTAATTTTAAATATTATTTTCCTATTTTATTTAAAGGCTTTTTCTTAAGGACATAAATGGTTTTTCATAGGGAAAAATTATTTAAATGCTTTGAAAATATTTTAGAAAATTTAGGGAAATTCAGTGGACATATATTTTCCATATATATGAGTTTCAACACATGGTCATGTTTAACATAATGGGCAAAACCCTCCAAACCCATTTCTGCTTAAATCAAGCATTTAAAATATTTCTATAAGAAATATTCTCAATAAAATCCATTAAAATTCCAGCAAGTCACACATGCTATATGTGATGATCTTGCAAAGTTTTATCTCAATCCCAATTGTTTTGCTTCACCAAAATATTCCAAAACCCTCTCTGTCCAGAATCAAATTTGAGCAACTTTACATTGTGAAGTTTCTCCTATTGCCCCCAAACTTTGTGGACATGTTCTAATCCCCAAGTAATGCTACTACACCAAGTGGTGCATTTAGGAGATTAGTTTAGCATGCCTAGATCTACAGAAATCTGATTCTGTTAATTTCTAGGGTTTACCAAGTTTGTGTTATCAACTTTCTTCATTTGGGCTCAAAACTTGTGATCAGCACCAAATAGACTTGTCATTTAACCATGGTAAATATCAAGGCCATAGGATTCCTCTACCTAGCCCAATCACAGCACAAACACCTTCAGCCATAAGCTTGTGGACAAGCAAAGTGGGCCCAAAAAGATTCTCCTTGTCTCTAACTTTTTACCACAGCATGGGCTAGCCCCCTTCTACCCTCAGTAACCTTGCCATGGCCTCTTCTCAATCATTTAGGAGGTAACTCCCTTATTTTTTCCTCTCTTTTTACCATGGCAGCACCTCTCCTCCCTCTCTCCCACTATTCTGTTCTTGCAATTACCCCCAAACTCTTATACTACACTCTTTGCACGTCAATACATCAAAACAAACCCAGAGATGGCATGCTCATGTGTAAATATGAGCAAATCATCTGAAACCAAATTATGGCAGTAAATGTAGCTTTGTACTACAAGTACCTTTCCATCTTATTTCCCTGATCTGAAACTTGGTGCACATATAGTCCTTCCATACCTAAGGCTACTAGACAAGGTATTACCCATAGTTCCCTACAGTAAAATCCCATTAGGCCAGCCCCAAGTTTGCTCCTACAAACTTAACCTTAGTGGTAGACCACCCCACCTAGCTCCATAGGCAGTGAAACTCCACCAGTGCTCTCATGCATGTGTGCCTCACACGTTCGACAACTTTTCCGACCAAAACGATGACCTCGACATGCCTTAGTGTGGTGACCACGCAACTGACATGCAAAACCGGCGCTCTGCCACTTGTCATCGTCGGGTAGCTCACGTCCGGCAGCGGTAGGATGCCCACGCGCGCCAGGGTACCCCTCTAAGTCTCCCACGCCCCTCCACGATGCCAGAATGCCTCCAAGGCCGCTCTGACGCGCGTGGTCGCCACGCCCGAAGCGCATTCGAGGCGCTTATGAGCTCCCCTCGTCGCCCCCCTCACTTTACCTCTTCCCTGAGTGCCCTGACGCCGCTAATCCGCTCCTCTCCCTCCTAGACACCTCCCCGATGCCCCACGGCTCCTCCTCGCTCTTCCCCCTCCTCCCCATGGCTGGCATTGCCGCGCTTCGGCCTCGCTCTAATTCGGGCGAGTGAGCCCTCCCGCACCTCGACTTCCACCCCCTAGAAGACCCCCTGGCTATTCCACCCCCTCCGGCACCCCGGATCTCTGTCTCCACGGCCGTGCTGTGCTTGCCAGCGATGACCGACGCCGCCGTCCGCCCTGTCGTCAAGCTGCTCGCTTCCGGTGGTCCCCGCGACCGTCGTGGCCACCCTTGAGCGGGGCGTCCGCCCAGGCCGCTGGCTCGGCGCCTGGTGCGGCGGAACGGCCGGAACGACGGTGCCCGGCGCCCTCCTGTGCCTCCGTCGGGAGGAAGGAGAAGGAGACAGGAGAGAGAGAGAGTTCGGTGGGGCCTGCGTGTAAATGACCCAGCGGGTCGGACCCAACCGATAAGTGGAGACGGGTTCCTCGGAAGTCGCCTTCTTCCAGCGGAGGCGTACTCCGGGAAGGCGCCTTCGACGTGGCCCTCTGTGCCCGCAACTGAGTTGCTGGGCCGGCCCAGTCGCTATCTAGCGCCCGGTGTTCTTTAGCCCAATAGGTAAACTTTTTCCATTTTCTATTTTTACAGAAATTTGTAAAATCTCTAGTAAAATCATAGTAACTCCAAATTTGATGATTCAAATTCCTACATATTCCTAAAATCATGGCCTAACCAAATATGTGCATTGAACATTTTTCCACAAAATTTTTATGTTATGTTTAATTTCAAATTCAAATTTGAACCATGAAAAACCCCACTTTGCAAATTCCTAGGGCATTCATATCAACTACAAATGGAGTGGTTCAAAGTCCTAGGTGCCTATAAAATCATGCCATAATTATCTAGGCATGGTTAACATTTTTCCTATGCTATATTCTGCTAGGACAAATAAATGGTCCATTTTCCCTCCATTTCATCTTAGGAAATTCATAGGAAAAGCATCCCAACTCCAAATCCAGTGAAACCACTTTCTAAATTCTTGTAAAATCATGCCCTAGTTGGTGAGTGCATCCACTCATTTTTACAAAAGTATTTTCTGTAGACTTTTCACAAGGCCATTAATACCTCCATTCCCACCTTTCAAAAGGCCTCATTGATCCAACTCCAGTAGAACCCCTTTAGGAATTTTTCTTATGGCCAGAGGTGTCCGTGAAAAATAAAACTCCTATTTATAGAGAACTTTTATCTCTCTGCTTGTTGTGTTGCTTATTGTGGTTGTTTCCGGCCATAGTTGACGAAGTAGATGGAGTGCTCGGAGTTGGACGAGAAGCATGTGAAGACCTCGAAGACTTTGATAAGCCAGGAAAGCAGCCCTTTGACCATGACTATGAAACCCTTTTATTGCATGGCATATAGCACATTATTTCTTGATGATGATCATGATGATGTGGTATCCCCTTTGGTGGGATGCCTTCGATACTTCCTTATTGATACTTGCATCGTGCATGACCCTACCTTCTTATGAGGGTTGTGCGAGTGGGAGTAGATAGGATGCTTAGTAGATGCTACGCAAATGGGTCGGGAATATGCATGGTGATGGAAATAAAAGTGTTTTTAAAGGCTTTTCGAAAACCCCGTAGGGTGCCACTAATGCCCGAGGGAGATGATGATGAGCTAGGTAGCCACTTGATAAAGAAGTGGTGTACCGAGGCAAGTGAGTGTGTGTTTTCGAAAACGGATTAGATTTAAGAGTTGTCGACCGTCCCAACCTTACATGTACAACAACTCTACCCCTATATGGGAAAGGCCCTTGTTGATTACTTTGGTCGATGCTAGCAGAGAGCCCACATTACTAGTGGCGGGAGTGACGTGGTCACTCTCGATACGGTGTCGTGCTAGGTAGGGCGACCATGGGCTGTTTTCACAGACACCGGGCACACCGTTGGTCCCTTCATGGATGGTACGATCTGGAGAGAGGCTCGTATGATATACATCATGAGGGTTGTGTACCAATCGAGTGGACTCTTTGTTTAGTGTCATCAAGGGAAAGACATTGTTCGGGTGTTTACCTCAGGTATGTAATATACCGCGAGTCGTGGAGGACACGGAAGTTCCCCAAGTCTTGTGGGTAAAGTGTGCAACCTCTGCAGAGTGTAATACTATTCGAATAGCCGTGTCCACGGTCAAGGACAGTTGGGTGGTGCTGCTTAAACTACGTCCAGTGTTTATTAAACGTGTGAGTGTGTGTGTGTGGATGACACAGAGATGATAATTGAGATCAGTCTGAAGATTTGGTATGATGATTGAACATGAGATGTTTAACCCCTGCTTATGATGATATATGTAACATGTTCATATGGATATCTGTCAACTATTGATGCATGCTTACATAGTTACTTGATCATGACATTGCACTCAAAATTAGCTTTCTGCAAAAACTTACCTACTTAGTGCTATATCATGCATTGCTATACCTTGTTCCAAACATGGGTTGCTTACGAGTACATTCAAAGTACTCATTGGCTTGCCACTGGTTATTTTATTGGCCAGGCATGAAAGAACAGGATACGATGAAGAATACCTTGGTGACGAACATGCGAGCTAGGACGCTTCCCAGTCAGAATGCCTGTAGGGTTAAGGCAGATGGCATGGGTTCACGCTATCGTTGAAGATTTCCGCTGCAAGTTTATGAAGACTAGGCCTTAAGGGCCATATTCGAGTAAAACAGTACGTAATGGATGTAAGACTCTTGTTAATTAGTTTCTGTGTGTTCAGTGAGCATTGATCTCTGGAATCACTGTGCACGTACATTCGGTGATAACGACTTATGAGTCGAGGTCCTCACAAGAGGCAACTTAAGAATAGGCTCAACCAAAATGATGTGTGTGAGTCATGGCAAAGCACTTACGAAGACTAATATAAGGATGAGCATTAAGCATCAACATAGTCTTGATGAAATGAGACACAAAGTGCAAGACATATCCTTCCCACACACACAAACCACTGGCAAATGGGTCCACAAGCTTACTAATAAGAAAAGTAAAAAAACCAAAGCTTGTGGCAACCCATGGTGAAGATAGGAAATAATAGCCTTGTCAAGAGGAGGGATACCAATCGAAATGGCAAAACCCTCGTCAAGACAAGCATGAGGAAAATAATCTTCACCACCAAAGAGTGCATCAAGATGCAAGGATATAAGATCCGCACTCAAGACAAATCCTTTCACGAAACCACCAAGAAAAAAGAGAAAGCAACGGTGGACGTGAAAGAAAAGAGGATATGAACTAGAGATGTAACTTCTCTCATGTGTATAAGATTCTAGGTAGAAGACAATCATGATGATATATCCACAAAGAATGATGTACACACGAAATAGTTACAAGAAGGAACGAACAAGATATCCAAAAGGAGGTCATAAATATAACCAATAAGATTTTTGCTTGAAAGCATAGCACATGGCCTAATATTTTATTATTGTACATAAATGAACTCCCAGCCACACAAACATCAAAGACATTACAACTAGCAATAATAGATCATTGTTGGATGCTTTGAGAAAGGAAACAAGTATCACAAGAACGAATCAATAAAATCATGCCATGATGCAACCTACACAAGGTTGAATGCACGAAATGTATGCATGAAGTAGATACTTGTTACCGAGATAGCATTGGAAGATGTAGTAGATAATGGTTCTTTGATCATCCTAGCTTGGCTCCGATAAGCATATGGTGTCAACACCTTCCTTGTAAGTGAGCCAAGCATCCAACGCATCTCCAATTGTTCCTAGAACAACACCACAAACAAAGTGCTACCCAAACTCATTGGGACCAAAGAGTTAGTGGACCAACAATACATAGGACGAACTCCACATAAATATGTACATATAAATATGAAATTGAATTTCATGCACACTTTAGCCAATTTATGTCATAGTGGAGTTTCCCCTATATATTGGGTCAAGGAAAGAGAACATGCCAATGAAAGTACATATAGTAAATATGCATGCTTATGACTTTCAAGAATCAAATCAACACATAGTTGATAAGATACCAAAAGACAAGGTATCAAGTGAAAATAAGATACCAAATGAAGGATTATTACATGAAGGATACCAATTAAAAGATACATCAAGGAATGAGGTATCCATTGACACATGCCAAATAGAAGGAAACAAGATACCAGTTGAAGGAAAACAAACTAGGGGTATAAAGTTCCCAAAAGAGAGCTAGGTTCCAAACAAACCAAACCCTCGGCAAATTTTCATGATGGCACAAAGCACCATAAAGAAAAGTCTTGCCTCACACCAATGATAACCCACAAGTATAGGAGATCGCAACAGTTTTCGAGGGTAGAGTATTCAACCCAAATTTATAGATTCGATACAAGGGGAGCCAAAGAATATTTGTGAGTATTAGCAGCTGAGTTGTCAATTCAACCACACCTGGAGATTAAATATCTGCTGCAGAGTGATCAGTAGAACAGTAGTATGATAGTTTTGATAGTAGTAGTAGCAGTAATAGTAACGGTAACAGCGATAGCAATAGTTTTGTAGCAAGCGTAACAGTAGCAATAGCAATAGTAACTTAGCAAGAACAATATGTGAACTCGTAGGCACTGGATCGGTGAACTCGTTGGATAATATTCATCATGTAATAGTCATAACCTAGGGCGACACAGAACTAGCTCCAGTTCGTAAATGTAATGTAGGCATGTATTCCGTAAATAGTCATACGTGCTTATGGAAAAGAACTTGCATGACATCTTTTGTCCTACCCTCCCATGGCAGCGGGGTCCATAAGGAAACTAAGGGATATTAAGGCCTCCTTCTAATAGAGAACAGGAACAAAGCATTAACACATAGTGAATACATGAACTCCTCATACTACGGTCATCACCGGAAAGTACCCCGACTATTGTCACTCCGGGGTTTACGGATCATAACACATAGCAGGTGCATATGACTAGAAAGATCGGATCTAGAACATAGATATAATGGTGATAACGTAAATAGTTCAGATCTGAAATCATGGCACTCAGGCCCTAGTGACAAGCATTAAGCATGGCAAAGTCATAGCAACATCAATCTCAGAACATAGTGGATACTAGGGATCAAGCCCTAACAAAACTAACTTGATTACATGATGAATCTCATCCAACTCCTTACCGACCAGCGAGCCTACGAAGGAATTACTCACTCCCAGTGGGGAGCATCATGGAATTGGCGGTGGAGAAGGGTTGATGATTTCAAAGACCGAAGATTCCCCTCTCCGGAGCCCCAAACGAGCTCCAGATCTGGCCTCCCGATGAAGAACAAGAGGTGGCAGCGGCTCCGTATCGTAAAATGCGATGAAACTATCTCTCCTATTTTTCTCCGAAAAAAGGAATTTATAGTGCCAGAATTAGGGTCAGGGGGCCCACGAGGTGCGCACAACCCACCAGGGCACGCCTGGAGGGGCGCGCCCTAGTGTATCGTGCCCAGCCAGGGCACCCCCTCCGGTGGTTCTTGGCTCCATTATTTTTTATTTATTGTAAAATTATTCTCCAAAAAGTTTCGTCCAGTTCCGAGAACTTTTATTTCTGCACAAAAACAACACCATGGTAGTTCTGCTGAAAACAACGTCGGTCCGGGTTAGTTTCATTCAAATCATGCAAATTAGAGTCCAAAACAAGATCAAAAGCGTTAGGAAAAGTAGATACGACGGAGACGTATCAAATCCCCCTAGCTTAACCCATTTCTTGTCATCAAGCAATTCAGTTGACAAACTGAAAGAGATAAAGAAAAACTTTTACGAACTCTTTTGTTCTTGTTTACATACATATGCTTAAGTAGCACCCAGGTTTTCAGCAAAGATTATGACTAACCATGTCAGCAATAACTCTTAAAAAATATATTAACTCATATCAATGACATAAGCAACTAGCGAGCAATAATAAAATATCTCAAGCACCAACACTTTGTCAAAACGGTCGTGATATAATATGACAACAGTGGTATCTCGCTAGCCCTTTCTGAGACCGCAAAACATAAATGCAGAGCAGCTCCAAAGTTCAAGCAGCGACTAAACATTGTAATTCATGGTAGAAAAGATCCAGTCATGCTGCATCCAACATTAACTATACACAATGCATGAGGATGACAATAGTGCTCTCAGATCTGGCGCTTATTTGAGAAGGTGATGACTCAACATAAAATTAAATAGACAGTCCCTTCGTAGAGGGAAGCAGGGATTTGCAGAGGTGCCACAGCTCAAAGCTTAAATCAGAGATAAATATAATTTTGGGAGGTACACCCTACCTGTCAACGTTACAACCAAGAGTTATCAATATCTTCCATGCTAAACACATTAGCGGTGGTTCCCAAGCGGTGAAAGTAAAGGTTTACTCCCCCTCCACCAACAAACACACTCCACGGCTAGCCGAATCCACGGGTACCGTCCATACCAACAACATTCCTGGGGGAGTTTTGTTTAATTATTTGCAATTTTTTATTTCGGCACTAGGAATCCCTATTACCGCCCCTCTCGTGCAAGGACGAGTGAATAAACACTCATCATGGGAATAACCCGCTTAACATGGAAGATACTGACCGCCCCCTGTCGCTCCATGAGCGGTCCAGGCACACAAAACAGATGTTCATTTGAAATTTTAGAGGTGGCACATGCGAATTTACTTGGAACGGCAGGGTAATACCGCATATAGGTAGATATAGTGGACTCATCTGGAATAACTTTGGTTTAAGAATTTTGCAGCACAAGCAGTATTCCCGCTTAGTACAGGCAAAGGCTAACAAATAGGGTGAGAAGCGGCCAGCTAGAGAGCGAAAACGGTCATGAACATGCATTATGAATAATAAACATTGAATACTAGCATGAGTAGGATATGGACACCATGAACATAAATATCGTGAAGGCTATGTTGGTTTTGATTCAACTACATGCGTGAACATGTGCCAAGTCAAGCCGCTTGAAACATTCAGAGGAGGATACCATATCATCATACTACATCACGATCATTTTAATGCATGTTGACATCCAAGATAAATCATTATCCACTCCTAATTACTTAAGCATGGCATGAGCAACTATAATCTCTAATTGTCACTGCAAACATGTTTGATCATAATATGCTGAATCATGGATACTAGGTTAAACATATTTACAAAAACAAAAACAAGTTGAGTTCATACCCGCTTCTCTCTGCCACAGTCACTTCATCAAATATCATCATTATTGCCTTTCACTTCCACGGCCGAATGATATAGAAAATAATAATAGTGCAAGAGTGCCATGGACTAAGCTGGAATCTGCAAACGTTTTATTCAAGAGGAGAAGACAAAGTAAACATGGGCTCTTTGTTAGATTAACAATAATGCATATGAGAGCCACTCAACATTTTCATTGTGGTCTTCTCCTTGGTAAAACTCAAATAAAAGGAAAAGAATTTCAGAGAAACACACTGAAATACTTTTTGAGTTTTTGGTTTTTCCTTGAAGAAAGCAAATCAAATAGGGAAAACAAAAACAAGAAAATCTATTTACACAGGAGAGCTCCCAACAAGTAAAAGAAGAAACGAGAAATCTTTTTGGGTTTTCTTCTTCTACTACAATTAAATTAAACTAGAAAGAAAAGCCGAAAAGAAGTAAGAAATATTTTTGGATTTTCTCAAAGTTTTTCAAACACACAAAAGGAAGCGAGAAAATAAATCTAGCATGTATAATACAATGAAAAAGTGTGGACACCGACAACTGGAATGAAATGTGTAAACATGAATATAATGTCGGTGGAAATACGTACTCCCCCAAGCTTAGGCTTTTGGCCTAGCTTGGTAATCACCATCCGTAATAGCCATCCGGTCCTAAGTTGAAGTGCGGTGGCGACGGCACCTGAGCGTCCCACACCTGGGGCTCCTCCTCGGCCGCTGCCAGCTTGTTTCGGTAGGTTGTAATGTCCTCTGGCATGATCCTGTATCCATTCCTGGCAATAGAATCAAACAAAGCAGGTGCAGGCAACGGGATAACATCACGGGTAACCACGTTGAATACTAAGTTGTAGCAAATGTTATGAAAAGAATCAGTTGCATCAATAAATTGACGATCCTGCAATGCCTTATGATCTAGATAAACTTGGGACAAGGGATAATCATGTGGGCAAATCTGAACATTAAAGTGTCTCACTAAGTGAGTAGCATAAATACCACCATGTATCTTGCCCTTAGTCCTGTTAAGGTGTAGGGAACGTGCAATAATAGCCCCCATGCTAAAGGTTTGATCATTGTGCAGTGCACGGCGTAAAATGCCGAAGTTGGGGGCACTGAGTGCACCAACCTTCTCCCTAGCGGTTAAAACTTCGCGATGAATAAAGCAAAGTAATGCACAGAAGGAAACTGCAAACTGGTGGCAGTGGCATTTGACACGCCTCTTTCACCACCCACTGTCAAAGTGAGGAGAAAGTCCTCAAACTCCGCTGGTCTAGGCTCTCTTAATTCCCCATCAGAAGGGATCAAACATATGTCAAAACAGTCAGTGAGTGGTATCTTAAGGGTTTCAGCATATAACTTAAACTGGACCTCACGAGGATTATTCCTACTCAGAAAATGAAAACTTTGCACAAAGGAATTTGTAAGGAGGTGGTGTTGGTCACACTCAGCTGCGAGGAAATTGGTCAGCCCAGCATTTGCAATGAATTGGGCAAACTCTTAATGGAACCCGGCCTCCTCCATGAAGGCATTATGCGGCCATTCGCACGGCCGCACCTCCACCATTCTTGGAGTGTGGAGGTCATTGTCCGATGATTCCCCATGACTCCTTTAGCATTCTTCTTGGAGGAAAACTTCCTAAAGAAATCCATCTTGTTCCTATAAATAAATTTCTGAAAATTTTAGTCTACAAAAAAAATTGTCAACAAAACTTCATAAGATTGATAGCAACTACTCCTAAGGATGCATAGAGGCCATATTAAGCATTCAAACTACTTAGAACTCTAAGAATTCAACATGCAAGCCCATCTACAGTAGCACCAAGAGTAGCTAATTATTCTAAAAATAAACCGCTAAGTCAAAAACTAATTGGAGCAATGGAGGAGTCACATACCAAGTAGCAATCCCCCAAAACAGTTTCGGAAACGGAGATTCGAGCAAAGAGATCGAAATCCGCGGGTTTGAGATCAAGAACACGAGAGAGAGAGCTATGGTGATTTTTTTTTCTGGAGGTAGGAGATGACATGGGCTAAAGGGATAAGTGAGGGGACCCACGTGGGGACCACAACCCACCAGGGCGCGCCTGGGGCTGCTGGCACGCCTTGGTGTCTTGTGGACACCAGGTGCACCCCCTCTGATGTTATTTGCACCAGAAATTCAGAAATATTCAGAAAAAAATCGTCTTAAATTTCTAGGACATTCTGAGAACTTTTATTTTTGGGTCATTTTGTATTGCACGGGGAAATCAGAAAACAGGATAAACATGGCATTTTATTTTATTTAACTAAGAAAAATAGAAAACAAAAGGTGAGAGCAGAAGGTTGTGTCTACTAGATTGATCAACTTCATACCTCTCAAAAATGATCCATTAATAAGGTTGATCAAGTCTTATTAACAACCACTTTCGATTAGCATGAAACCGAAGAACTTTCATAAAACACTAAGTTACCTCAATGGGGATATGCATATCCCCAACATTAAGTATCTCATATTTCTCTTTGGCAATAGGTAGAGGTAGTTGAAAACTTCCAATAGTGAGTGTCGGAGATTCTTCAATAACATTTATACCATTCACTTGGAATTGCTTCTTCGGAAAGTGCACCGTACGCTCATTACCATTGATATGAAAAGTGACTTTGCTTTTATTGCAATCAATAACAGCCCCTGCAGTATTCAAAAAGGGTATACCAAGGATAATCAACATGTTGTCGTCCTCGGGCATATCAAGAATAACAAAGTCTGTTAAGATAGTAACGTTTGCAACAACAACGGACACATCCTCACAAATACCGATAGGTATGGCAGTTGATTTGTCAGCCATTTACAATGATATTTCAGTAGGTGTGAGTTTATTCAAATCAAGTCTTTTATATAAAGAGAAAGGCATAACACTAACACCAGCTCCCAAATCACACAAAGCAGTTTTGACATAATTTCTTTTAATGGAGCAAGGTATAGTTGGTATTCCAGGATTTCCAAGTTTTTTAGGTACTCCATCCTTAAAAGAATAATTAGCAAGCATGGTGGAGATTTCAGCTTCAGGTATCTTTCTTTTATTAGTGATGATGTCTTTCATGTATTTTGCATAAGGGGCCATCTTTAAGATATCAGTTAAGCGGGTACGCAAAAAGACCGCCCTAATGATTTCAGCAAAGCGTTCAAATTCTTCATTATCCTTTTTCATAGATGGTTTAGGTGGAAAGGGCATGGGTTTCTGAACCCATGGCTCTCTTTCTTTACCATGTTTTCTAGCCATAAAGTCTCTTTTATCATATCATTTATTTTTAGGTTGTGGGTTATCAAGACCAACAGCAGGCTCTATTTCAACATCATTATCTGGTTCTTTATCCTTGTTCGATTGAGTATCTTCATGAACATCATCATTATTATTTTCATTATCACTAGGTGAGTGTTCATTACCAGACCGAGTTTCAGCATCAGAAATAAAGACATCATTATCTTTAGGAGGTTTTTCTATCTCATGTTCACTAGAGGTATGCAAAGTCCTATCATTTTTATTTTTCTTTTTATTTTTCTTTTTAGAGGACTAGGTGCATCAGTGTTAATTCTCTAAGAGTCTTGTTCAATTCTTTTAGGATGACCATCAGGATAAAGAGGTTCTTGGGTCATTCTACCTCCTCTAGTCACTACTCTAATAGCATGATCATTCATATTATTATTCATTTCATTAAGCAATTCTCTTTGAGATTTAGCAACTTGTTCTAAATGGGTTTGAACCATAGAGGCATGTTTTCCTACACCTCTAACATCATTACTAATTCTAAATAACAAGTCACTCAAGCGAGCAATCATATCAGAGTTATATTTCAATTGTTTCAGAACATTTGCATTGAAGTGATCTTGTTTCCTAATGTAGTTATCAAACTCATAGATGGACATGAAGTTTCTGCTCCCGAGCTCAAATGAGCTCGGTGAACAGTAAAATCGAAAAAAAATTGAAAAATGTTCAAACAATTCTGAAATTTTTTCGTGAACAACACTGACAAAATATCTAAGTGCGTGCAAAAATTTGGCCTGAAATAACATTCCTATAAGGCCTGGAAAAAAAATCGATACTCTGAAAATACGCATTTTGAGAGTATCGATTTTGTTTTTTTTGCCACGCCTTATAGGAATGTTATTTCAGGCTAAATTTTTGCATGCACTTAGATATTTTGTTAATGTTGTTCACAAAAAAAAATCAGAATTTTTTGAACATTTTTCGAATTTTTTTCGATTTTACTGTTCACCGAGCTCATTTGAGCTCGGGAGCAGAATGGTACTTTCCCTCATAGATGTTTATTGTAAGGGATATCACTTTCATCAAATTTTAATAAGGAATTTACCTCTACCACCTGTTGAGGTGGTGGTGGTGCATCAAGGCCATGTATTTCTTCAATAGGTGGTAAATTCTTAACATCCTCAGCTTTAATACCTTTTTCCTTCATACATTTCTTTGCCTCTTGCATATCTTCAGGACTGAGAAATAAGATACCCCTCTTCTTCGGAGTGGGTTTAGGTGGTGGTTCAGGGAGAGTCCAATCATCATAATTCTTCAATATATTATTCAATAGTTCCTCGGCTTGTTCAACTGTTCGTTTCGTGAAAACACAACCAGCACAACTATCTAGGAAGTCCCTAGAAGCATCAGTTAGTCCATTATAGAAGATATCAAGTATTTCATTTTTCTTAAGAGGATGATCAGGTAAAGCATTAAGCAATTGGAGAAGCCTCCCCCAAGCTTGTGGGAGACTCTCTTCTTCAATT
Source organism: Elymus sibiricus (assembly GCA_039707655.1). Lineage (NCBI taxonomy): Eukaryota > Viridiplantae > Streptophyta > Magnoliopsida > Poales > Poaceae > Elymus > Elymus sibiricus. The sequence continues at coordinate 132,034,792 of CM077667.1, forward strand.
TGCACGAAGTTAAATATTTCCTGTAAGGCGGCTTGTTTCTTATGAGCAGGAAAATATTTTTCAGAGAAATTGTAAATCATATCCTGGGGACTACGCACATAACCAAGAGCAAGAGCATTGTACCATATCTTAGCATCACCCTTTAATGAGAACGGAAATAATTTGAGAATATAGTAGTAGCGAATCTTCTCATCATGAGCAAAAAGGGTGGCTATATCATTCAACTTAATAAGATGTGCCACTACAGTTTCTGTTTCATAGCCATGTAAAGGATCAGATTCAACCAAAGTAATTAACTCTGGGTCGATAGAGAATTCATAATCCTTATCAGAAACAAAGAAAGGTGAAGTAGCAAACTTAGGATCACATTTCAATCTAGCATTCAAAGTCTTTTCTTTATACTTGCATACTAATTACTTAAGATTATCTCTATCCTTACAAGAAAGGATTTCTCTAACTATCTCCTCATCCATAACATAACCTTCAGGTATCTTAGGCATTTCAAATCTAGGAGAGCTAGGTCTAATAGGTGTTTCATAGTTCTCAGTTTCAGTAATCTCATCAGTTTCAATAATTTCATTCTCTTTAGCTCTAGCAATTTGTTCATCAAGAAATTCACCTAGTGGCACATTATCATCAAGCATGGTACTAGCATCATCATAAGCATCATTCATAGCAGAAGTAGCATCATCAATAACTTGCGACATATCAGGATTAATAGCATATGGTGGTGTTGCAAGTTTATTCATAATCGAAGGTGAATCAAGTACAGAGCTAGATGGCAATTCCTTACCTCCCCTCGTCTTAGAGGGGGAAACCTTGCTTCTTGTATCCTTCAGATTATTCATAGTGATCAATTGATATAAATCCCAAGTGACTCAACAAATATAGCTATGCTCCCCGGCAACGGCGCCAGAAAAAGGTCTTGATAACCCACAAGTATAGGGGATCGCAACAGTTTTCGAGGGTAGAGTATTCAACCCAAATTTATAGATTCGACACAAGGGGAGCCAAAGAATATTTGTGAGTATTAGCAGCTGAGTTGTCAATTCAACCACACCTGGAGATTAAATATCTGCTGTAGAGTGATCAGTAGAACAGTAGTATGATAGTTTTGATAGCAGTAGTAGCAGTAACAGTAACGGTAACAGTGATAGCAATAGTTTTGTAGCAAGTGTAACAATAGCAATAGCAATAGTAACTTACCAAGAACAATATGTGGAAAACTCGTAGGCACTGGATCGGTGAACTCGTTGGATAATATTCATCATGTAATAGTCATAACCTAGGGCGACACAGAACTAGCTCCAGTTCATAAATGTAATGTAGACATGTATTCCGTAAATAGTCATACGTGCTTATGGAAAAGAACTTGCAAGACATGTTTTGTCCTACACTCCCGTGGCAGCGGGGTCCATAAGGAAACTAAGATATATTAAGGCCTCCTTTTAATAGAGAACCAGAACAAAGCATTAACACATAGCGAATACATGAACTCCTCAAACTAGAGTCATCACCGGAAAGTATCCCGACTATTGTCACTCCGGGGTTTACGGATCATAACACATAGCAGGTGCATATGACTAGCAAGATCGGATCAAGAACATAGATATAATGGTTCAGATCTAAAATCATGGCACTCGGGCCCTAGTGACAAGCATTAAGCATGGCAAAGTCATAGCAACATCAATCTCAGAACATAGTGGATACTAGGGATCAAGCCCTATCAAAACTAACTCGATTACATGATGAATCTCATCCAACTCCTCACCGACCAGCGAGCCTACGAAGGAATTACTCATTCCCGGTGGGGAGCATCATGGAATTGGCGATGGAGAATGGTTGATGATTTCAAAGACCGAAGATTCCCCTCTCCGGAGCCCCAAACGAGCTCCAGATCTGGCCTCTCGATGAAGAACAGGAGGTGGCGGTGGCTCCATATCGAAAAACGCGATGAAACTTTCTCTCGTATTTTTTCTGCGAAAGTAGGAATTTATAGTGCTGAAATTAGGGTCAGGGGGCCCACGAGGTGGGCACAACCCACCAGGGTGCGCCTGGAGGGGGTGGCGCGCCCTGGTGGGCCCTGGTGTATCGTTCGCAGCCAGGGGACCCCCTTCGGTGGTTCTTGGCTCCAGTATTTTGTATTTATTGTAAAATAATTCTCCAAAAAGGTTCTTCCAATTCTGAGAACTTTTATTTCTGCACAAAAACAACACCATGGTAGTTCTGCTGAAAACAGCGTCAGTCCGGGTTAGTTTCATTCAAATCATGCAAATTAGAGTCCAAAACAAGAGCAAAAGCGTTAGTAAAAGTAGATACGGTGGAGACGTATCAACCAACACACACTTGATGAGGATCAAAAGATTTTATGATAAACGCATAAAAGAGTGTTCTAAAGAAAATAGGATAGCTCCCCGAAGAGATGTGCATTATATAGAACTTGCATTTGAATACAAAATGCACACAATGGGATCATCACTTTCCGTATATCTATAGAAACATTAGACATGCTCAGAACGATCCGCAAGAGGCAGGGAAGACAAACAATAAACAAAATCCAGTGTAAAGATGATTAGCAATTTCTACCACTTAAAAGGAATACCAATTGTCAAAGGACAAGAAGTATTTGGAAATAATTCCCATTGGTAGATTGCAAAAAGACCCAACATCATATTTACACCTAAATCACAAGCAAATGCCACTTGTAGAGCTAACATGCCACCTAGGAACAAGATAATTTACAATATCAACTCTAAGTGGCAATACCTCAAATGTACACATTTTCTAGCCTTGTAATATGCACATAGCATATTACTCCCCCATAATGTGATAACCCAAAATAATTAACAAGTGGCAAATGAAATCCAACAAGAGATAATTAATGGACCATTTAGAATTTGAATTTATCATGAGAAGACATACCACATAGAAGCTAGATAATCTTGTAATATCAATACTAAGTGGTATTCCTCATGTACACACATTTTCAGGATCGTGAAGTGCACAAAGCACATCACTCCCCCAAAATGGGATGATCCATTAATCTCTCAAAAGAGCCAACTAAGATCCAAACAAAATGCAAAAAGGCTCAACACAACTCACATGTACACGATGTGCAAACCAACCATACATACTTCATTACTCAAGATAAAAAAATAGGAAGCACAACATATACAAACACATGCAAGGTACAAAACCACAACATGCAAAGGGGCAAGTAACTATTAATGTAAACATCTTAAGTACGAGTTACCGCAAGGAGGCACATTGAATATAAGATAGAAACTTGACAATTCAAATGACTTGGCTTGAGATAATATGAATGATGAAGATCCCTTAATTCTTCATGGTGTAGCCAAGTCTCCAATGCCCTCCATCAACACCTATTGATCAAGTTTGAGCTTGTTGGTCCCCAACCAAGTTGGGTCCTAAGATGTTAGTGAGAATAGGCTTGGCTACCCAAATGGTTCTTTTCTTGAAACCACTTTGAGTACCAACAAACTTGGCAAGCACATTGCCAACCTTATCCTTCCCAAGAGAATAGATATCATCAATAATAATTGGGTTGGATAAGTTACCATTCATGCATGAAGAAGCAAAGTGACCCTTCTCACGACATAAGTAGCAACATCTACCCTTTACTTTCTTCTCAATTGATTTCTCAACTTGAGGAGCGTTGACTTGGGTCTTTTTGGGAAGATGCATTTCTTCAACTTGAGGTTGACCATGAGATTGAACTTGTGGCCGCTTCCCTTGTTGCTTGTCACTATGGGGCTTCTTCTTCAACAGGCAAGATCTAACATGGTGCCCTTCTATTTTGCACTTGAAGCAAATAATCTTGGCCGAATTCTTGACTTGTTCTTGGCCCTTCTTCTTGTAGCTTTAGGGCTTCTTCTTATGGTTGGAGTTGAATCCTAGTCCACCCTTGTCATTTGGGGATTTTTGCACACTCAAGATATTGTTGAGTGTGGACTTTCCTTCATGACACTTTTTCAAGTCTTTCTTCATAGAAGTGACTTGGGCCTTGAGCTCTTGGATTTCCTCTACATGATTAGTATCAACACAAGTACTAGAGGAAGTATAAGCATCATTGTTAGAGCAACAAGTCAAGGAAAGTTATTCATCACAAGATGTACCAATGTTATGCTTAGATGAATTACAAGGACTAGCACATGGCAATATAGCATTTTGACTAGAAGTAGTGATAATGTCCATATGAGGCTCACTAGATGTTAACTTGGTAGTAATAGCCTCATGAGCTAACTTTAGCACATTATGGGATACTAGAAGATCATCATGAGAGCTTGTGAGCAATACATGACTTTCTTCCAGTTTCCCATAAGTGCTAGATAGCAACTCAAGTTGATCCCTTAGCTCAACATTCTCCTTTAATATGGATGCTTCGCAAGAAATAGAGTTAGTAGCACAAGCATCATCATTAACAACAAGAGGAGAAGGCAACTTGGCAAGCTCTTTTACATAAGAAGCTTTAAGTTGGGCATGAGACTCGGTGAGTTTGATGAGTGAACTCTTAATGACCCTTGAGCCATTTTCGAGGTGCTCAAAGTCCTTGAGGAGTTTAGCATGTGCAACTTCAAGCTTATCATTTTTAGTTATAAAATCATTAGCCACCTTGAGAGGTCTATCATGGGATTCCTTTAATCTAGATAATTCTAGAGCAAAGGTCTCCTCAAGAGATTCCTTGGTGGTTTGTTCATTTTCAAGAGCTTGAGATAGCTTCGCGATCTCATTAGCGTAATCACGCTCATGACCTTCCATTTTATCGATGGTGGCCTCATGCTCCTCGAGATGAGCTTCCAACTCCTCAATATATTTCTTGCCCTCAATGGCAATAGACATGATTTCCATGAAGTTGGAACGAACAATTTTATTCTTATGAAGAGCTTTAAAAATCATTTCTCCCTTAATTTTTAAGGAAGCAATATTATCACTCTATTCATCATTATCCTCATCCTCATTATCATCAACATCATTATCATGAGATATATTGGGATTCAGAGTAGGAGGTACCTTTGAAGCCTTAGCCATAAGGCAAAAGTGAGAAGTAATAGATGGTGATGTAGGATACCTTGAAGCACCATTCAAGACCACATCTTGTTCCATGGAGTGTTGGGTTTCCTTTAAATTGTTAGCACAATAACTCAAGGAAATCGATGCATTTTTATCATGACAACAAGACATAGCAAGCATGTTATCATGAGATTTAGTCAAGCAGTTTCTACATGATATGCAAGGACTATTGACACAAGCATGTGAAACATTTAGAGTTCTTGAAGTGTTAAAGTACAAAGATGAAGCATTGCAATAAGATAGTGATGAAGCATCATCAACAATAAGCCCACTATCATCATTACAATAATCATCACTACTCACCATATCATTACCTTGTGGCAATCCACATGTAGGTGAAGTAGATGAAGTTGAGAAGACAACACGACCGAAGGTGGAGGGAGAACAATCATCCCTACAAATCTTGGACACACCATATTTATCTTGAAGCTTTGTCCACAACTCATGAGCATCCCGGAACGGCATGAGTTGAAATATAACTACATTTCTCAAAGCATCAAAAAACACATTAGAAGCTTGAGCATTGAGATAAGAGTTTTTCTCATCCTCTAAAGATATGTGTTGAGAATCCTTTGGAGGAGAAAAACCCCATATCTACAATTCGCTCTAAATTTGGGTCCATGACCCTAAAGAGATTAAGCATGCGAATTACCCAAACATCAAAATTTGTGCCATCGAAACTAAGAGTGTTAGAGAATCCTAATCCCCTAGTCGACATCCTTACTCTCTAAGTGGTAAAACCTAATAATGAGAGACCTAGCTCTTATACCAATTGAAAGGACGTGGATGTCGCCTAGAGGGGGTGAATAGGCGTATTAGAATAATTACGGTTTAGGCTTGAACAAATGCGGAATAAAACTAGCGTATAATATGTCAAGCACAAAACCTAAAACAACTAGGCTCACCTATGTGCACCAACAACTTATGCTAAGCAAGATAAACAACTAAGTGATAGCAAGATATATAGCATGAAACAATATGGCTATCACAAAGTAAAGTGCATAAGTAAAGGGCTCGGGTAAGATATAACCGAGGTACGAGGAGACGATGATGTATCCCAAAGTTCACACCCTAGCGGATGCTAATCTCCGTTTGGAGCGGTGTGGAGGCACAATGCTCCCCAAGAATCCACTAGGGCCATCGTAATCTCCTCACGCCCTCGCACAATGCAAGATGCCGTGATTCCACTACGGGACCCATGAGGGCGGTCACCGAACCGTACAAATGGAAACCCTTGGGGGCGGTCACCGAACTCGTACACTTTGGAAACCCTTGGGGGCGGTCACCGGTACCCGTACAAATTGCTCGGGGCAATCTCCACAACCTAATTGGAGACCCCGACGCTTGCCCGGAGCTTTACACCACAATGATTGAGCTCCGAGACACCACCAACCGTCTAGGGGCGCCAAGGCACCCAAGATGAACAAGCTCTAGGGTGCTCAAACACCCAAGAGTAATAAGCTTCTCAAACTTCACTTCCACGTATCACCGTGGAGAACTCAAACCGATGCAACTAATGCAATGGCAAGAACACACGAAGTGGTCAAGTCACTCACACTCAAATCCCACCACAACAACAAAAGCTATGGAGGAATATGAGAGGAAGAATAAGGAGCTCACTAAGAACTCCAAGATCTAGATCCAAGGGGTTCCCCTTACATAGAGGAGAAAGTGATTGGTGGAAATGTGGATCTAGATCTCTCTCTTTTCCCTCAAAAAGGAGCGAGAATCATTGGAGGGATTGAGAGTTAGCAAGCTCTAAGAAGGTCAACAATGGGGGGAAAACACGAGCTCAAAGGATGAGAACCATTGGGGAAGAAGACCCCCTTAAATAGGTCCCCACGAATCTGCCTGTTATGTGCAGAATAACACAGGGGCGGTACAACTGCTATGCGCACCGGTACAACCGGTCAAGGCAGACAAAATATACTTGTAGGAAAAGCAATAAGCGGTACAACCGCCCGGGGCACCGGTAGTACCGGTTAAACCGGAACAACCGGCCCACAACCGCCCAAGAACCGCTCTACAATAGAAACTAGTCCGGTGGTAGAGCGGTACATGGCCAGTACAACCTTCGGACCAATTCTGGAGTGGTACAACCGCTCCAAACACCGGTTGCACCGGTCGACCGGTACAACCACTCTATGAACCGGTACAACCTCTCTATGTAAAACAGGTAAGACTAAAAAAACCATAACTTTCGCATACGAGCTCCGAATTGAGCAAACTCAAGCTTGTTGGATAAAGGACAACAAGAGCTATCCAACAACAACTAGTTATATTAAGAACAAGCAATGGAGAATAAATGCAACTAGGATAAATAAGATGACCTTCCCAAGAATTATCCGGCAAAACCTCCAACACCGAAAACACAAATATGGTGCATACGAAATCCGTTTTCGATGGGCTTGAGCTTATCATGAAGATGACCATAAGCTCCAAAACTCACAAAGCAAAAAAGGCAAACAAGAACCAAGAAAGAGGATGATGCCAAGAATGCAATGGTTTGAGCTCTCAACTAACGATACAATCAAGCTACTCACTTGAGAGCCCCCATTGATAGTACGGCTATCGATCCTATAACCCGGTCTCCCAACTACCACCATGAGATCGGTAAAATACAAAATCCTATCAAGGTCAAACATTTGCCTTGTGCATAGTCCACTTGAGTTAGATGATGACGATCTTGTCCTCCTCAAGATGGACCACCTTTCTTGATATAGCCGACTCGATGAAGACTAGTAGATTGCTCCCCCATACTTCACTATGGGTGAGCCACTCTTCGGCACATCTTCACAAGTCCATTGTCACCATAAAGGAAGGCAGGCTTCAAGCATGATCTCTTTGTGATGCTCCACTTGAACTTGCACACCGCAATCTTGATGACGATCACCACTTGATGTCATCCTCCATGGGTTGTATGAGATCTTCCTCTTAACGCAAGCCCATGGAAACATACCTAACCCCACATAGAACTCTCACGTAGACCATGTGTTAGTACACAAAGCGTAATGGACAATGCTTATCTTACCATGGGATCACTTGATCCCTCTCGGTACATCTTGTACACTTTGTGTGTTGATCAACTTGATTCACTCTTTGACTTAGTCTTGATCAACCTTGTGTCTTATCTTCGCTCTTCATAAATATGATGTCTTGAAGATAAACATGAATGCTCACACAATCTTCTTCTTCAAGACATGCTTGCAATAAGCTCAACTCTCACATGTGATGTCTTGAAGATAAACATGAATGCTCACACAATCTTCTTCTTCAAGACATGCTTGCAATAAGCTCAACTCTCACATGACCAATCTTTGGATAAAACCTTGAATACCACCTTGGTCACCATATAAACACCTTGAAACCAACAGATGGACTTCAAGAAATGCCTATGGACAAATCCTTCGAATATAACTCAAGGAAACCATTAGTCCATAGGGATTGTCATCAATTACCAAAACCACATATGGAGAAATATGCTCTTACAACATGTAGACTATCTATCACCGGGTATATTGTCCTACAGAATCAACCCTAGTTTGGGATGCATATTGCTTATGTTTTTGGTTTTTTATTTCGTCCATCTTTCTCTTCTGATTTTTGCACATGTGCATGTATACTAGTAGATTGATTAATTAACAAACCGATGTATAATTAATTGTTGAATTCGAGCACATTACTCATATACAACCTAGGTTACATATGCAAGTTGATTTGTTTCCCCCGCAAAAAAACTTGATTTTTTCCATAAAATTTTGCTTCCTACCCAAAACTGAACAAGTTCATGTTCAAAATGTTATATGAGAATGATATTCAGCTCTGATATGTCAACCGGGCGATGAAGCCATATTAAGATTACTGTATGTTAGACACGCGTCAAGTTGGATAGGCGTACAAATGATCTTGTATCGCCTTAATCTTTTCAGGAAAGCAATCATATATTCCAATTAATCATGATGCATGCATGGGTCCTTGGGGAATTTCGGGTGCCGCGTTTCTTTTGGTTGGTGGATTCATGTCGTGTCGTTCAGATGTTTAATCGTACATGGATCTGTTGCCGCTAGGCTTGTACTCCTAATTATTCGTACAGGGTTAATCGGAACATGGCTGCCGATGTGCATTAATCCTGCATGTTTGAATTGGCAGAACGAAGCTTTTCTAAATCGAAGTTATTGTAGTCCTATATGTGTACTACTATGACACAACAAAGACTCAATGATTTGGCCACAATAGCACTTGAGAGCGAACTGTCGGAGAAGATTAAGAACGAGGATATCACTGAAGATTTCATTTCAAAGAATACCATAAGAATGATGTTGTTCAAATAAATATTATGCAACCGGGAGTTGAATAGGTATGACATTTATATATCCAATTGTTATGCAAAACATTATATTATATACATTACAATTTTTTTGCGAGATATATACATGCATTACTATTCCTCGTTAGTTCATTTTTTTTCTAGTGAGATAGGGCCCTTTTTTAGTTTCGCACATGGCCCCGGATTTTTCCGGCCCGACCCTTGTTACTGGGCATATTTTGGTTTTTCATCTTTGTTGCAAGTCCACCCTCGAGTCGCAACTAAGCTCGTAGTTTTTGTTGTCCTAGTTACAAGTCCACCCCCAACTCGCAACTAGATCCTAATTTGTTTTACAACGGTTGCAAGACCACCCTTGACTCGCAACTTGATATGTGTTTTGTCTTTCATACCAGTTGCAAGTCCACCCTTGACTCGTAATTGAGACCGTAGCTTGTTTTATCCTAGTTGTAAGTCGATCCTTGACTCTCAACTGGCCTCGTAGTTTGTGGTTGTCAACAGTTGTAAGTCCATCCTCGACTTGCAACTAGGCGTGTGCTTTATTTTTATCCCAATTGTAAGTCCACCTTTGACTTGTAATTGGGTCCATAGTTTGTTTCATCCCACCCTTGATTTGCAACTACTAGTGTTTCCCCCATTGCTGCATTGCATACCTTCAATGCTAGTGCAACTAGGCATGGTTGGGTCGGGTTATGGAATTGGTGTTGTTGGAGGTTAATTGCATGCCCAATATTTTTTCGACAAAAAACAAGAACATTCTTTAACGAACTTTCATAACAAAATACTAGTTGCCTTGTAATGCATACGCTGCGTTTGTCCCATCAATGAAGGCCACTATTACATGTTTTTAGAGAGCAACATTATCCTTTCTTTTTCTCTAGAACTATTTTTTTTTCACCGTGTGCAATTTTTTTAAGAGGAAGGCGAAAGTTCTTGAAGGAACCTTTATGACGATTTTCTAAATAAATACATGGTTAACATTTTTAAATACAAGTAAAACATTTTTTAAATACATGATAGGATGTCGCGTGGGCTGGATCAAGCAAACCAAAATCCCTATAAGCCGCTCACTATGGCAAAATGACGTTGCTTCACACGCGAACGAGAAGCAAACAGTAGATGGGCCGACCGAAGTAGCTAGGTTACATCTTTTTGTTTTGCTTTCTTTTCTTCAATGTGTTTCTTTTTTTTCTTCATTGTTTTCCTTTCCCTTTTTCTATTTTTTAAAGTCAATCTCTGTTTTTATTTTATGTTCTTCTTTTTTGTTTATTTTTTGTTTTATCATAATTTCACAATTTTTAAATCCACCCTCGACACGCAACTGCGGGTTCAAACATTTTTCCCCATTTCCAGCTCTACCCCAACATGTAGTTGGGGCTGGGGTGGGGCACTTTTTTTTATCTCAGTTAAAAGTCTACCATCCACATGCAACTGGGGTCCAACCCATTTTTATACTAGCTGCAAGTCTAACTACAACATACACCTCACCGACCTAGTTGCATGTCCACCTCAACACGAAAGTTGCCCCGACTCCTATCTAGTTGCATGTCCAACCCTAACTTGCAACTAACGCGATACAGGTGCATGTCCAACCTCCAACACGTAACTTGTCCCGACCCAGTCCAACTCCAACACGCAAACCCATCCGACCCAGTTGCATGTCCAACCCAAACACGCAACTCAAGCCAACACAGTTGTATGTCCACTCTCGGCACGCAACTTGTTCCCCAACCAAGTACCCCTATCTAGTTGTATTTTTTTTGCAAATACAGATTAACTTTTGTAACGCACATTGTATATTTTTCTGTATACACGGGAAACATTTCTTGAACACATGTTGAACATTTTTCTAAAATACATGATGAATAGTTTTTCAAATATAGGCCCAAGCATTTTTTAGAATACATGGTAAACATTTCTTTAAATTCCTCTTGATCATTTTTCTAAATGGTATGAAACTATTTAAAAAATTACGTGAACGGTTTTTTACATTGCATAAACATTTTTTTCTAGAAAATGTAGTGATTTATTTTGAAATGCATGAAGTTTCTTTAAATAAATTGTCACGAACATTTCTTTGAATGTTACACAACTTTTTTATTGGATAATACATTGTTTAAACATCACAAACATTCTTTTCAAATGCCTGAACATTTTTGAAATGTCAATATTTTTTAAATGGTGCAAATAAATAATTTTATTGAAAATCTATGACAAAAATAAAATAAAATAAATTTAATCATGCTTTTCAAAAATTATTCGGAATTTTCTAAAGTGTCCATACTTTGATAACTGTTTGGAGATTTTTATAAATTGTCCGTGTTTCCAAAATTTACTCGTTAAGAAATTGTACGGAATACCAAATTTTGCTCTTGTTTTTTTAGAAAATGTTTGGAATTATAAAATGTATTCACATTTTAAAAAAACTTTTCAAAATTTTAAAGTTGTTTCTGTTAAAAAAATCGGAATGGTTCATAATTTGGAAAAAAGGTTTCAAAAAATTTCAACCATGTCTTCTAATCCGGACGCTATACCATGTTCATAAACATTTCCCCGCTTCCTATGGAGCAACAATAGTTATCGATTGGAGTGATACGAGCTGGCGTTCCCCAGTATTGCGGCACCAGTTTGATACCTAGGGAGTGCACTGTTTCAGTGGCATTCTTTTTGTCGCGGTCCGATCGAAATATAAATAAGCAAACGAAGTTGTGGGTTGAAAGAGAGATGACTTCAATGCCACAACATAGATGTGAAATAGTATCTCACGTCTACTTACAGCTCTTATATAGTCAGACCTGTGATGCAAAACCAAATGATCTATCGACTGCATCGAACACACGGAACGGTAGCGTGCAATATGCAGACGCAGCTATTTTGAACCTGAGCTCAAATGAGTAAAATGTTCAGGCCGTTGCAGACGCACATAAAAATGCAAAATAACAAAAATCTGATTTTGAGCTCAGGTTCAGGTTCAAAAATCAGATTTTTGTTATTTTGCATTTTTATGTGCGTCTGCAACGGCCTGAACATTTGAGCTCAGGTTCAGGTTCAAAAATCACATTGAACAAGAAAATCATAAAAATGCAAAATAACAAAAATCTGATTTTTTTTGAAACATTGACAGGATTTCTATGTGCTTGCAAAATTTTATCATGAAAACACATTTGTGGGAGTCGAAGAAAAAAAAACAAAATCGATGCAGTATTGATTTTGTTTTTTTCGTTGAGACTTTCACGAATGTCATTCTAAAGTGAAAATTTGCACGCTCTTAAAACATTTGTTAAAGTTTATAAAAAAAATCGGAATTTTCTAACATTTTTTCATTCTTTTTCGAATTTATTGTTCACCCCGAGCTCATTTGGGCTCGGGAGCAGAAGCATACTTTTGGCAATATGCTGGCTTCCAGAAGGGAGCCTGCCTCCACGAAAGCCCCCGACGCGTGAACCTTACGGCGACGTTTGACCACGGTCAGCGTTACTTGCTCGCTGTGAAATCATTTCCCACCAAAACATGGCGTGCGCTCAATGCATGTCCGCCACGCCGGCCCGGGGTGAAAGGCCGCGGTAACAGCGCACCCCGACTGGCAGCATGCACCGTCCACGTATACGGACCGCACCGCCGTTCACGACCTATATGAGTAGCCTCCGCTCAGTGGTGAAGCAGATCATCAACAGTCTAGCGGAGACGGACTTCAAAGACTTGACGAGCAGACCACGAGCGCAATGACACAACAGGTGGAGAAGGCGTCGGAGCTGCAGGACCCGGAGATCAGGGCAGAGCTGGACCGCCGCGCCCGCGAGGAGGGCGAGACCGTCATCAAGAGCGGCGCCGGCGGCAAGACCCTCGAGGCGCAGGAGCGCCTAGCAGAAGGTACGTCGGTTTGCCGGTTGCCATGTACCTGTTGTTCTAACTTGTTTTTCGAGCAATAGTTGTTCGAACTTGTGTTGATCTGCTTGCGCATGCGTGCTGCAGGGCGTAAGAAGGGCGGGTTGAGCCGTGCCACTGGCTCCGGCAACGAGCGCGCCCAGGACGAGGGCGGGGTGGTGATCGAGCCGGACGAGAAGAAGCTTGAGGAGGTCAAGAAGGATCTCGGACGCGAATGAGCGAGATGGACGATGTACGGCCTCAACGGCCGGTCCTAAGTACCTAATATCGTACCGTACGCGTGTGTATATGTAGTTGGTACTCCGTACATGGATGTATGCAGTAGTTTTTCTTCTTCGATAAAGGGCGTTATTTATTGACTCATAATGTAGCATCAATGGATACAGTCATAATGAGTATACACCCGGTCTCTGCATAACTACGATGCACACAGCCAATACACACACGATCACATCGGCAGAAAGCAAAGTCATATAAGACCGAAGCTATGCCTAGGTGAAGGAAAAAAGAAGAAGAAAAACTAAAGCAAAGAAACAACAATTGATGATATACAACGGTGACCATCGGCACCAACCATCTCTTAACAACATAAAGACTACGAAAAAGGTTTTCGAAAAGTGACGCCTTCAAGAAGGGAACGACGTGCAAGCACCGCCGTCGCCGGATCCAACCATCGAAGGCCAGATCGTGGGTTTTCACCCTGAAGAACCAGTCCGAGCAAAATCCAAGCAGTGCCCTCATCAGGGTAACGACATAAAGAACGCCGCCATTGCCAGGTATAACCAACAAGGGTCAGACCTAGGGCTTTCACCCTGAAGCCCGAGACCAGGTACTCGAGAAGCACCACCCAATCCGAGTCATCCTATGTTGTCTCCTCCACTTGCCACGATCCCAACAGCTGCATACGCGCACAGTCTTGACGCGAGCAAAGGTCATGCTCGAACGAGCAAGCTGATGAGCCGCGTCAATGGCTGCTGGCCACAACATGACAAAGTCATTAACGACGAGGAAGGTCACTGACATCGCCAAAATCCCAAGTTTGGGACGCTTTGGTGTCCCCGCAGCATCGCGAGAAGTGGCAACCGATGGTTGATCTGCTTCAGAAGACACACCACCTACCACTAGCTTCGCTATCCTCGCCTGTTGTAGCAGATCACATCGAGGGAAAGAACACGACCGCCGTCATGCATCGACCATGAGTCATCAGGTCATCCAACTTGATCGATCTGAATCGTCATCAGCCCATGATGCCGTCGTCGGGACAATGCTAGCCTGAAGTTAGCACGAGCCCAAACCAAGACCGCCGGGCGCAAGCGAAAGCTGCTGCTTGGCCAACGCAGCGTCGGACGCAAAGCGGCACCCACGAGCAGCGACCCTAGCCTGGACGTGTTCCCCATGTTTAACACATGGCAACTGCAACTCTTGTGCAGTTTTCCTGCCTTCAACGAGGCCGCTGCCCAGCCAAGATCGTGCTGCCTCCGCATGGTGTCCCGGCAACGAGGCCGCCGCCCACATCCACGATCTGGCGCGGCTGCAATTTCCAACCATCATGGCAACTGATGCACCAATTAGTTCCGGTTCGTGAGGCCAGGACGCCGGCCAGGCCTCGCCGGGCACCAGTCCCGGTTCGTCTAACCCCTGTAGTCCAGACACGAACCGGGACTAAAGGTCCTCGCTCCTGGCACAGCCCCTTTAATCCCGGTTGGTGGCTGGAACCGGGACTAAAGGGCAGTCTTCTGTCCCGGTTCTAGCCACCAACCGGAACTAAAGATATGCCTATATATATGCTTGCCCCTGCCCGCTCACTCCTCTGTTTTTTGGCCGGCCGGCGTGTGGGAGGTGTGTGCTACTCTGCTCTCACCTCCTATGCACACGAGGTGTTCGATGAAATGCCCGAGCCACGCTTAAGCTTTCTCCTCTCCAAGCTCGACCTCCAAGCTCCATTTTTCCCAAGATTTGTCTAGGTTTGGCGGTCCATGACGTCCCGTCCCCGTCCTCACCGTCGTCGATCGCCCGCGCCGATCTCGTCGCCGGCACCACCGTGGTGAGCCTCTTGTTCTTATCTTCTTTTTGAAAGAAAAAAAAATCTTATTTGTATGATTTACATAGATACTTGTATAAATTTCTTATTTTTATTATTGTTTGTTATTATATAGTGCCATGGTCATGGTATCCGCCCACGTCGTCCCTCGTCCGGTCTATGATTCAGATGTGGTATATTATCTTTTATAACTATTTGTTTCGTTTAGTGCTTATGACAATTATGCCGACCAACGTGACATAGATGTGTTTATCTAGGAGGTATGTGAACCGGAAATTCCAACCGACCCTCTTGTCGAGAGGTTAAATTTAGTTGAAAAAGAAAACGAGTATTTGAAAGAAAAATTGAAAAGAATTGAGGAGGAGAAGATGAAATTCGAGTTGCACGTTGCCGATGTCGTCGATGACCACAAGATCAAGATGGATACAATGGGCTTGAAGATTAGAAAGATAAGAAAATATGCCATTGATAATGAGGCTTGGTATCATTATGCTGTTGGATCAATTGTTACCTTAGTTGCGATTATGATCGCATTTGTTGTTGCATTTAAATGTTTTACATAGTTGTATGTTAGTTTCAATTTATGTTTTAATTATATGCTCTGGAGAGCTGTATGTTGTTCTATGAGAACTATGTATGAACTTTATGTATTTATTTTTTTAGTAATAACATTTGATCACTGTGTACTTTGGAGCACCAACCAAGGGTACGAGATAAATGGTAATACATTTTACACGATCGCCCAAGATAAAACACCAACCAAAACAGTGGTGTCCCTTTGATGCAGCAATCACCAATAGGGCAAAGGACACATATTATGGTTACATAGAGGAGATATGAGAACTTGACTATGGACATGAATTTAAAGTCCCTTTGTTTCGGTGCAAATGGGTCAATCTGTCAGGAGGCGGGGTACAATTAGACTCGCAGTACGGAATGACAACAGTGGATCTCAACAATCTTGGGTACAGAGACGAACCATTCGTCCTAGCCAATGATGTGGCGCATGTTTTCTATGTGGCGCAGTTTTTCCCGTAACCCTCTCAACTTTTTAGCACATGTTATGTGGGTGAAATTATAAAACAATGCCAAGTTTCAACCTTTTTAGAGTTCATTTGCAGTGCTTGTCATTTTCAAGGTCATTTAGCTCAAAATAAATCATGAAATGCATGAAAAATAGCAAATGAAGTCAGAAAAGGGTTGAAAATTGATGATGTGGCTTTGAATGGTGCATATTGAAGGCAGAAAAAGTCTGGAATTAAAATATGTTAAAAAAATGAAATCCCTTTTGTAATAGATGAGTTTTCGTCCGAAACCCTGTTACTTCGAAAGAGATTGTCCAGTTTGTACACGAAGTGCATCCAGTTTTTCCCGTAACCCTCTCAACTTTTTAGCACATGGTATGTGGGTGAAATTATGAAACCATGCCAAGTTTCAACCTTTTCAGAGTTCATTTGCAGTGCTTGTCAATTTCAGGGTCATTTAGCTCAAAATAAATCATGAAATGCATGAAAAATAGCAAATGAAGTCAGAAAAGGGTTAAAAATTGATGATGTGGCTTTCAATGGTGCATATTGAATGCAGAAAAAGTCTGGAGTTAAAATATGTTAAAAAAATGAAATCCCTTTTGTAATAGATGAGTTTTCGTCCGAAACCCTGTTACTTCGAAAGATATTGTCCAGTTTGTACACGAAGTGCATACAGTTTTTCCCGTAACCCTCCCAACTTTTTAGCACATGGTATGTGGGTGAAATTATGAAACCATGCCAAGTTTCAACCTTTTCAGAGTTCATTTGCAGTGCTTGTCAATTTCAGGGTCATTTAGCTCAAAATAAATCATGAAATACATGAAAAACAGCAAATGAAGTCAGAAAAGGGTTGAAAATTGATGATGTGGCTTTGAATGGTGCATATTGAGTGCAGAAAAAGTCTGGAGTTAAAATATGTTTAAAAAATGAAATACCTTTTGTAATAGATGAGTTTTCGTCCGAAACCCTGTTACTTCGAAAGAGATTGTCCAGTTTGTACACGAAGTGCATCCAGTTTTTCCCGTAACCCTCTCAACTTTTTAGCACATGGTATGTAGGTGAAATTATGAAACCATGCCAAGTTTCAACCTTTTCAGAGTTCATTTGCAGTGCTTGTCAATTTCAGGGTCATTTAGCTCAAAATAAATCATGAAATGCATGAAAAATAGCAAATGAAGTCAGAAAATGGTTGAAAATTGATGATGTGGCTTTGAATGGTGCCTACAAGAAATCGGAGAAGGCCAAGCAAAGGTCGCATATAAATAAGAAAAATGCTGCAAAGAAGCAGTATCACCATGTTACGGGGTCAGGTGGCTACAGCAAAGCCCGACCTACGTGGGACAAAGCTGAGCAAGACCTGCTTGCTAAAAATGTCCAACCAGCGACATTGCACTGGCCAGATCGGGCAAGGACTTGGTTCTTCGGGGTTGGAGGAACTTTGAACCCAGTCACAGGAAAGTGTGTTTGGACGAAAGCTCAACTTCAAACACCCGTCACAAAGCTTGAGGAAGTAATCAAGGAAGCGCTGGAAGGGAGGTTCGTTCCCGACAGAGAGAAGGACGAGCTGTCAATGGCCCTCGGGAATCCTGAACACCCTGGACGAACACGAGGCACATCAGGCTCCGTTCCGTGGGTGCATGGGTTTCCCGACAGCACTGGTTATAGAAGCAGACAGAGAAAGAAGAAAGAGGAAGCAAGCGAAATGCGGAAGATCAATGAAAGATTAGCGAAAGTAGAGACACTTGAGAGCCAGCGAGCTATCGGCCCACCATCTCAGCGGCACGAAGATCTTTCATTGGATACTACCCACGATGCTACCCCACCATCTCAACGGAGAAGCAGCGTGGCTTCCACGGAGCTCGTTCAGCCTGATAGCACGGCTCCTCGCTACCCCGTGGATGGTATCACGGATAATGAACATTATGTGCTAATGGCGAAATGCCATAACCTGACCTTCAAGGCGGCGGTGGGCTATGTCTTACCTCCTCGACCTGGTGCAACTTTCCATTTCACTCTGGTTCCTGCTGGCTTTGCTATTGTCGGGGTGGATGAAATAATGGACGGAATTGAGGGGCTGGAGCTTGAGTACGCTACAGGTGAAGGGGAAACTCTTCTTGAAAATGCCTTAAGGACTACCTGTCTATGGAGAAAGGAGAACATCCTGCTTCCAAACTGGACACCACCTCAGCAGACTCAGCCGGAGGAGGCCCCGGTGCCTGAGTCGTCTCTGGTGCGTCAGCCGTCTCCGGTGCGTCAACCGTCTCCGGTGCGTCATATGTCTCAGCTGCCCGAGTCGTCTCCGGCGCGTCAACCGTCTCCGGTGCATCAGCCGTCTTCGGTGCGTCAACCGTCTCCGGTGCGTCAGTCATCTCCACTGCCTGAGTTGTCTCTGGCGCGTCAGCCGACTCCGCCGCCTCAGCGGACTCCGACGGTGGGGGCCCCTCAGCAGAATCCACCTCCGCCTCAGCTGTCCCCACCGCGTCAGCGGACTCCGCCTCCTCCACCGCCTCAGCAACGGCGGAAGAGAGCCGCCGCCGCTCCGGCAGCTAGCAGTAATACAACAGGGAAGAAATTCAGAGCTGGCCCAAGCCTCAAGGCCCCTCCCAAGTTACCCTACGAGAGGACTGAGGAGGAACTCAACGAGATAGTGGTTGATGATGTGAGACGCCAGCTTGCACCGAAACGTCCGCCTCCAAAGGTGAAAATAGATCCGGTGAAAGCGCAGCGAACTCTGGATGCCCTTAGGCGACCACCACCGCCTCCGCTGCAATCAGACTATGACCGCTGTATTCAAAAGACATTTGGTCAAGCGAAGCGGTCGGGAAGCTTAAGTAGCAGTGGCGCAAGAAGTGGGAAAAGAATTCCCCAGCTCGGCGAACAAGAAAACCAATCGTGCCCCCCGCTCAAGGTGTTTACTGATATCGCTAATGATTCGGAGATAGCGGCCGGTGGTCTTGCTATCACTGTTGATGATTACTTGCCCGATTCGGTACAGTTCGAAAAGGCCGAGGTAGTACCATCCTTAAGTTACGAGCACGGGAAGCCTCTCGTCAGACATGAGGAGCTCAAGGGTCTACCAACGAGGATGCGACAATTGCATGAATGGTACTTGGAAGCCTGCAAGGACGGGACCGGCAATATCTTCGTGGGAATTAAAAATGAACACTTCTTTAATGGAGTCCAGGAGTTGTTCATTGAATTTGATGAATTTTTTCAGTTATACAACCAAAAGGAGCTCACAAAACTATCGTCAGTTCCTATTGTCTGTAAGTATTTTTTCTGTAAAGTCTTTAGCTCAGCTCGTTCATTGCATGTATAATTATCCTCACACTATATTATATGCAGATTGAAGATTATCGAATGCAGAAAACGACAAATCTATGACATTGGGTTCATTAACCCAAATACCAACAATGAACATACGTTAAAAAACAACCCCCGTGAAATAGAGCAAAACTTGCTACGGGCGTTACTTGGACAACAAGACAGAAGGGAAATACTATTTCCTTACAACTTCCAGTGAGTGTTACTGTCTTGTACGTGCATCTGTTTCGCTTACTCGAGGTTAAGTGTAATTGATGAGTTATGCGTGCGCGCAGTTTCCACTTTATTCTGCTAGCCATTCGGTCTGACGAGGGACTAGTACTTGTCTTGGACTCGAGACGTAAAGATCCTAAGGAGTGGACGAAAATGCGTGAAATGCTTCAGAAGTAAGTTAAATCATTATCGCACCATATCGGCAAATTTCGTTCATTTCCTGACATCAAGTAATCATTTTTTTTGCCGTGCAGGGTTTGGAAAAAATTCACCAACCAGGCTAGGGGTGAATGGAAAAATGAGCTGCGATTTTCACACCCCAAAGTAAGTACTAGCTACTAGCTAGTACCGCACATCGTCTCTCATTGATTCTAGTTTCAATACCATTATCATGCTTGATTATCATTTTGATTGAACTCTATTCTCGTAAAGTGCTTGTGGCAGGCAATCGGCACTAATTTATGTGCATACTACGTTTGTGAGTTCATTCGCAACTCGGCCTCTGAGCGGCGCATATCTCCAAAACAATTTGAAATACGTAAACAATATTCACATTTTAATTTTATTATCATAAATTGTGTTGAGTTTCATATATATATATATATATATATATATATATTAACCCCCTTCTTTAAATTAGATCTGGCGGAAGCGGGACGAACTCCTACCAACTGATCGCATACGAGCAATTCAAGAGGAATTGGCGGGATTCTTTGTTGAGCATGTCATACCTAAAGACGGAGAATGCCATCGGAATATGAAATGCGATCTTGGTCAAGGATCGTAAGGGATGTTATATTGTATATATGCATGAACGTGTACTATATGTAATACCGTCGAATAGATTTACGAAAACTTGTTGCATTGTTCGACCAAGCACGGAGAAAGAGAGGTCACTTCTCTCTATATATTGATCATGACGATGTTATGTAATGGTTCCTTCATTGCTATATGTAGTAGCTAGCGTCGAGTTGAATGAAAAGCATAAAATAAAAATGGTAAACACAAAAAGAAAAGGGGAAACACAATATGAAACCCCTAAACCCTCCAAAACCCCTCCTTTCAAAAAAAAAAATAGCGTCTGGCAGGTGCTGACGCGTGGCTGCCTTTTAGTCCCGGTCGGTGTTACCAACCGGGACTAAAGGTCCTCCTGCCTGGGCGCCCCATGACGACCACGTGGAGCTCCTTTAGCCACGGTTCGTAAGCCAACCGGGACTAAAAGTGATGGGCATTAGTCCCGATCGTTTTGTCCCGGTTACAAAATCGGGACTAAAGGTCCTCTGAAACCGGGACTGATGCCCTGTTTTCTACTAGTGACCGCTCGTACCTCACCAACCGCCGCCTAAAACGTCATGGCAACAGAACCCCGCCGCCGCCGCCGGCCACGCGGGCAAGCCCGGCGGTGCCGACCGGCGACGCGGGGGCGGTTCTATCACTCGGATGTACAGAGTAGTAGTAGGCTAGCTTAAAGGATGAAGCGGCGCTGATGCATGTCTTCGTGTTCGCCCCGACATGCCAGAACGTACGCCTGGCTGCAAAATTTTGGTCCATGGATTGTAGCCGCCGTAGCCCCTCTATGTATGTACGTGCGTGCGCGCTAATAAAGGATGTACCCTGGCTGTATGTATGATCCTCGGATATATATAAGCTGATATAGCGGCCGTGTCTTGGAGTGCGGGTTTTTGGTGGCCGCGCTACAGGGAGGCCGGTATCCTGGTCGTTGAAGTGGGCTTCGCGATCTGGAATCCGTCAGAAAGTTGGCAGGTCCATGTCAGTCTATGCATTCATATACGGTCCGGGATACACCTATGGGCAGCCTAGCGCGTACATGTCTGGCCCATTGGCCTGCTCGTGTTCTATTCTGTTCAACCTCGTTCCCGTGACACTCTTTCTCTCTCGTCCTCTTTCATGTCCCGTAGCCCAGCCCCCCTCCTTCTCTCTCTCATCTGTGCGTGGTTCTGGCGGTGTTTATCGTCGGCGACCATGCTCCCCTTCAGGTTAGGAGACCGAGTGCAGCCCCATCCTCCCTCGGCTCCCGAAGGGACGGCCGGAGCGCTCATCTCTTCCACTCCGGCGGTCAAACCAACCGGATCCCGCGTCATCTTCCACCCCGGCGGCCGGATCACCTCCAGTTTGCGGAACACCGGATCTGTCCAGCGCGTGGTCCTCGTCCATGGATCTGGCCGGGAAAAATAGTTTTCTTCATTATTTCCGCCAGTGAGGCTGGATTATGTGCTTATGCTTTTTGCCTAGCTGGTGTTCATCTGTTCTAGATTTGCGCGGTTTTTTTTTTCTAATTTTGTTTGTTCTATTACTTTGGTACAACTGATTTGGCTGTATGGATCAGTCGGGATGCATATCATATTTTTCGGGAGAGCTATGTTTGTTCGGTTCTTGTGTTGATTTGTTTTTAACCCATGCGCATCTGACTTTGCAGAGAGGGGAAATCCTCTCTTTGACCTGCTGTGTGTAGTTGCTGGCAATGATTTGTAGATTTGCCGCGTGTTAGCTAAAATACAGGGCCGTGTCGATTTAATCTAATTCAGCCAGGAAAGAATATAGTTTTCGTGTCGATATGTTGATTTCAGTAGGGAACTCTTTCTGAGGGTGTTGAAGTATGATTGTTGGATGTGTCACTGGATTATAGTACGTCGCTGGATTTTTTTTTTTTGGAATTAGTTGTTTGTATAATGCACATCCTTGGATTGATTAGTGCGTTGTTGATTCTACTGAATTTAGTAGGGATTCCCTGGTGTGAGGTGTTGTTGTACTAAATGTTGGCTTTGTCACCGTCAGGGACATGATAATTTTTGATTGGATTAATTGCAGTCTGAACAGTGCCCTGGCATCAATCATCGTCTCTTTTGATTGTTATTTACCTAACTGAATGCATGGACTATTAGGTGTAATTTGCATCCGTGCATAATTTATTGATAGCAACCTTCAAATTCAGAATGAGCGCTGTAATTTGACTAGGTTAGGATAGTTAGAGCACCAGAGGAGATGGAGATAAATCCTAACAGACTGGGTGCCCTGGAGCTGCCCATGAGGGCATATGGTCCTGTTGTCAACCCAACTATCGGCACATCATTTGATCCACTAGACGAGGCGTATGGGTTCTGTGAATTGTACTCCAGGGAATGTGATTCTGGGACTTGTTTCACCAAGAGCTGATTTAATGTTCAGAGAACGAAATGTGTGCAAGAGATTGTGTGTTCTGGGGTATGTCTACATTTTAGTTTGCCGTTTCTGGTTATAATCCTGAATTAATATTCAGAGCTACACTGTTTAATTACTTATATAAACCATTGTTCTCGCACTTAGGTCCCAGGACAACCGGTGGTAATATGTGAGCATGTGTTTTCTAGCGGAATTTGATCCAATGAAACTGACTAATATGTTGACCATCATTGTTTCTTAACCGAATTTGATTGTTTGTCGTACTGTGGAGTGCCACATTTGAAAAACAGTTTATCGATTGGAGATTGTGTAATATACCAATCTTTATGCCCATGAATGTTTTCTAACTGAATTTGACTAGATGGTACTTTGTATAGTATTCAGACCATTGTTGATGCTTAAACCGAGCTGTTCTAGATTACATTGTTAATACTAGTTGCAAAACACTTAACAAATCTGGACTAGCAAACTACGTATGGTAGCACACGTAGAACGCAGTAGCAATCAACATACACAATCACAGCATTCCTCAGACAGGCGCAAAGCTGTTGCACAGGAGCGGGGCTCAACGTAAAACTGAAGTCGCTAATGCAAAACGGTCATTACGCACGACCATGCCAATGTGGCATTGATTAATAAATACTAGAACTGCTTGTATCCTAATCTGTTACGACTTTGTAGCTTGTAAAAATGATAAAATTAAAATTTCGAGCTTAGTGGTAACGGGTTTTAAACACAATGACGGTGAAACGTGCTCGATTTGCTGGTCGAAACGGATAGGCAAATTAACATGGACGATATTAAACGTGCTTACTTATTGACAGCTAATGGTGAACATAATTGAGTGTTCGCTGGCCCAAAATGATCCACGTCCGCACTTGACCTGTTGGTGGTGTCTTGTGGCCACCAATACTCCACAGCTTGCATGCACAAAGACGTACAGGTCTTCACGCCGAAAGGAGTACAACTATCGATGATGTGAGTACATGTCAGACGAACGTACGAAGCCTAGGTGCTTTTGCATGTGGGTGGGACCTCCCCAGTCCAATACAGGGCAAAAATAAATCGAATACACCTCATATACACTGATAGCACAGATCCCTATGGTGATCCGACGGGTGAGATTCCGGCCTGCCTGTAGCGCGGCCACCATTGGCATTTTTCGCCGTGTCTTGCGAAAACTCCAAGTTTGCTTTCTTGTACAACTCAACAAACAATATAAAGCAAATTTGTCACCATAAAATTAATTCGATTTTGCTAAAACTCAGCTAGATGAGTTTAGTTTTGGTCTCATTCACTTTGTCAGCCGTCAGATTTTTTTAGGTTCGTGACTAGCGTTTTCTGCGTGCCAAGCATGGCGCAGCCTGTGTTGTTCGGCTCGCAACACGTTTCCTTATTCTTTTTCGATTTTTATGTTTTTGGTTTTGTTGTTCGGGAGGTTGTAGCCTGACTTGTGGCCTATTTGTGTTGTATACAATTGCAGGCTTGTTTATCGTTGTATATAGAGAAAAGTATACTTTCCGTCCCTCAACTTTTGGCGGAGTCTAGATTTGGTCCCTTAACTTTAAAACAGGACAACTTGCACCCCAACTACTGAAACCGGACAAGATTCATCCCTGGAATCAATTTTGACCGGTTTTGCTGCTGACTCATCCGGTTTTGACTGAGATGACTCAAATTCTTGTATATTTTTCAAACCCACGTACTTTTTTCAAGTTTGTGTATTTCTTAAATTAATGATTTTTTTTTCAAATTAGTGAACCTTTTCCAAATCCACATACTTTTTCTGAATCCGCATTGTATTTTAAATAAGTACGTGAACTAGAATAAAAGTACATGAATTGAAAAATGTACCCGGTTTTGTAGAAAAATACATGAATATCAAAAGTACGCGAACATGAAAACATTACACGAATATTGAAAAATACGCGAACTTGGAAAAGGTACATGGATTTTTAAAAGTACTTGATTTTTTAAAAAATTCTTGGATTTGAAACAGTACAAGTATTTGAAACAATTACACGAACTGAAAAAAGTACACGAATTTCAAAAAGGTTTACGGATTTTAAAAAAGTGATTTTGAATATAAAGTACACTGATTTGGAAAAGTAAACGGATATGAAAAAAGTACATGAATTTCAAGAAAAGTTCACGGATTTGAAAAAACTACGCAAATTTGATTCAGCACCAGTAAAAACCGGGGCGAGTCAGCACCAAAACCTGTCAAAACCAAGACCAGGGACGAATCTTGTCCGGTTTCAATAGTTGAGGGTGCAATATGTCCGGTTTCGAAATTGAGGGACTAAATTTAGATTCGGCCAAGAGTTGAGGGGCGAAAAGTATACTTTTCTCTTGTATATATGAGTAGCCATATTGCCTCAAAAATAATGTGAGTTGCCAAATCGTTGGCCATTTTTTCCATTGTCTTCTTTTTGACTTGAAACTTGGAATCTTTATTGCTTAATAGAAATTTGGTTACAATCCGCCACAAGAAAACCTAGGCTTTCTTCTATCCCGTTAAGAGTCGTGAGTCGTTTTCTAGTAGGAAACTTGTATCTTTGGCCTCTTTTATATTGAGGGATTGACACACGATGTAACCTATGTCTCTCTTCATTTACTTATAGAGCCGATACGTGGTGAAATTTCAAGTAGTTTTTGTCATAGTGTGATAAGCATTAAGAATTTGGTTCATCATAGCTCTCAGGTATATTGGAAGTATTTTGGTAGTTAGGCAGGAATCATGTTATTCGTCAAAAAAAGGTAGGAATCATGTTCCAGTTGCGACAAGAAGATTTTTATAGCTTTATTAAAGATAAATGTATTCTGGCAAGTGCAGTCTTTTAGGTTGGTTTTACCTATTCCTTCCGTATTAAAATATAAGACCTTTTTTGACACTATCATAGTGTCAAAAGTGTCAAAAAACGTTTTATATTTTCATACAGAGGGAGTATTTGTATAAATGTGTGTTGTTGCAGATGAAGAATAATTTTTGCACGTACCTCACCCTATCCCTACTTGGTCGGTTTACGTTTGTATCATGTCTTCTGTTAATTTGTTGTTGGACATATTCAACAAACAGGACTCATGTTTGATATTCTGAACCTTTAAAAAATTCTATTTGAATATATGAATATGTCATGTTCTCAGAGTTTTCACAGTGGTGTACCAGAGCCATAAGTAGAGCATTGGTTTTGCTTCATATGATGAGATGTGAGTGTCGCTGCCAACTGCTCCCACTATCACAGCTAAATCTAGCAGGAAACAGTTTAAGTGAAACTAGGGGGAAATGTAGTGGCCCACAACTAATAGCGGGGCGGCAAGGCGCGGAGACCGCTTCTAGTCATGTTTCTATTTCTGATGCTAAAACTCGGGATGATGAAGAACATGAACCTAGATTCCACGTAAAGCAAATGTGTACTTTTTTCTTGTCCGACGTTGTTTGAGCCCATGGACATCTTCAACGGTCAAAAAAACTGCCAGGATCCAAACTGCATCTTCATCAAACACCAAATTACTGCAAAAGCTCCCATTTCATCGAAAAACAAATTACTGCAAAAACTCACATTCTATCAAATCTACTGACAGTTAAATGTTTAAACATGATTTATATACAATAATAGGGAAAGAGTACTTTAAATTCAAAATACTGAAACTGTTATCACACATCTCAGGCACCCCCCTCCACCACCACCACCACTGAGGATTCACAGATATTATTTGCAGCTTTAAAAACTCGCCGATACTAGAGGAAAGAAGGACTTGGCGAAGGGTGGATTTGTAACCATGTCAGAAGATTCTGCCCCATTCTCTCACCTTCCTGGCCCAGTCAGGAATAGGATTCATCTGGGCAATCTTGGCGTCCATGTTGGGATCGAAATAGATCCAGTGCTCCCTCAGAGTGAACATACCATCAACTTCAAACTCGTAGCGACTGATGATAGTTTGAATTAGGACATCTTGCCTTCCGGAAGCCATCTCTCGGAAATCATCGCGGCGGCCATTATATGTTTCAAGAAATGGATGCACAATGTTTATCCCATTATGCTCACAGCAAAAGCAACGAGCTTTCATTGAAAAAATGTTAAATTAGATCGTCGGCCTCAACATAAAAAGAGAAATAACTAAACAAGGGTATCAACCAAGCCATCACAGCTGCACTTCCTACAGATAGCACGGAATTTTACTGCCATAAGAACAAAAATAGCATTCCTGGTTAATTGTATTTGTATTGATAAAAGGAAAAGGAAGTGTATCGCTAATGTTCAAATGATGTGCAACAAAAATCTGGATATTACAACCTATATACAGCAGAAGGAAATTATATTTCTATTTTCTAGGGGAAAGATATATATGAGCACATATTGTGGTAACCATGTTAAGTAGTAATTCTTAATGATAATTCGAAAACCACACAAGGAAAATATCATGAGATGCCTATCTAGCGTGTACAAGAAAAGTGAAAGCTGAGAGCATACTGTCATCTATCGAAGAACCCAACACGGGGAAGCACAACGATGGTCTTTCCTCCTCATCTTTATCGCCATTGCTACACTCAGCAAAGAACAATTCTCGCGGTGTGGTAGCAGTATCTGATCCCTTTGGTGCTGCCAAGAAGTTGATATGGAAATACTCATATTTGAACCTCTTCTTGAATAGATAAGCAGTTGAACCTTCAGTTACCTTGGGATTCACACCGCAAATAATATGAAGTTCATAGTTCACCTAATTAACAGGGCAGCAGAAATGGTTGTGGGTCACTTTGAATCCTGATACACATTTAAATAATAAATGGATAAAGAAAATTAAGATGCAAATGTACCAACCCCTTTCTGCTGAGAAAATTTATTCAATGCAGCATTGACCTTTCTGACATAGAAACCTTGGTCAGCCTTAAATTTTTCTCGAATGGCTAGAATTAACATTTCCTGGTTTTCGTTTAAGATCTCTGAGCTTGACGATACTTCATTCAGTAACAGAGTCTGCTCCTTTGGGTTAGTAGGCGAAGATTTGGACACAAGCATAGCGAGGTACTCAACTGTGGAGTCGTCGAGTGTTTGAGCCAGCATATGTGACAACTTGGTGGGCTCAATGTCCAGGGACAATGTGGTGCAGAATTTCACCAGCGCATCAGGGTCCGGGTGCCATGAATCAACCGCAGCTTTCTTATAGGCATCAAGGTCGGTGCCGCCGATAAGGAAACCAGACTGTTGTACCATCTCCATGGCTAACCGTAAGTCCACATTGGCCAAAAGAAGGTGCCAGAGAGCATCATGCTCCGAGAGAGAACTGAAGCGGGCACGAAGGAAGGCGACGATGCCATAGAGGGAGCAGCACTCGATGCGCATAAGGGTCCTTGTGCAAATCATGTCCACCTGAAAGTCAAACTCGAAATCCTGGTGCATGGGGAATGCAGTGCCATACCAAATGGTGTTGAGGAGGACGTTCGAGACAGGATCCATGGGGCCATAGCAGTAGCCGCCCTTGATGAGGCTGCAGTGGTGAAGCCTGCGCAGGCCATCCCTAGGCAGCCGGGCGAGTGCCTCTAGGTAGAAGCCATGGATCTTGCCGAGGAGCAGTAGCTTCAGAGTCTGCGTGTGTCTGAATGTTCCATGCATACCCGGCTTCCACTCCACGGATTCTGTGTTGCTGGGTGTCAGCTCGCCCCTCTTTCTCTTCTTCTTTGTATGGGCACCAAGATCAATGGAGGCCCTGAGCAGCTTGGCAAGGCGCTTGACAGCTGCAGGGGGTAAGCGGCAGTGCGCCCCAAGAATCTTGGACACCTTGACTGGCGGAGACATGAATGACAGCGAGACGCCCACCAGGACGGCTGGTTTGGGATGCCTGGCGGACAGGGCAGCACACTCCAGGGCTATTTTGGTGGTAGGCGAGATGGTCCTGAACACGGGCTCGTCGGGGCTCCTGTCACGGTCTTGCTCGACGAGCCCTACAGCGCCGAGGAGGTCGCATCCGGCCAGGCGCAGGTAGCGCAGCGCTTCCGTTTTCTCCAAGTAGCGGTACTGATAGCAAAGAAAGCTGACAAGACCCTCCAGCGACCGCCGTGCCACGGTCATGGAGTCGGCACTGTCTCGGGACAGCGGCATCTCAAAGATCCGTCCATCTTTTGTGTTGGTCCTCACCTTAGAGATGATTTCCTCTTCCGCCTCAATTTCGTCCTCCGGGCTTGGCGTGTAGGAGATGGTGTTGGCGATGATGTTGGAGACCGGGTCAAGGAAACCGAAGCAAACGCCGGCCTTGAGCAGGCGCGTGGTCAACGAGGGTATCCTCTCCGCCGGCAGCCGGTCGAGCGCCGACTCGTAGAAACCGTGGATGCGATCGAGCAGGATGCATATGTCCTGACCGACGCTCTTACGCGTAGCGCCATCGCGACAATCTTCGCCGATGCGGCGGAGAGGCTTGCCATGCATGTCGGCAGACGCGCTTGCTCTTTCTCTCTGGCCTCCGGCGATGGGGGGTTACTTGAGGTCGGGCGGCTGGGCGTGGAGGTGGGATTGCGGGTGGCGGCAGGGGTGGCCGCGATTAGTCGATTACTAACTACGTATTTTCTATTTTTTTCCATTAACTTGGCCTGAAGGAAACCCTAGACATATACATGATAGGTACTCCTTTCGTCGCAAAAAGTAACATCATTTTTTGACACTATTATTGTAGTGTCGAAAATGATCTTATATTTTGAGATGGGGAGAGTATTATTTAGATGGGCAATGCCGATGTTTCGTGAGCATCTTCAGTCGACGTGACAATGGGTACCCGCAACCTGTGAACCCGGCGGGTAAAAAACCCTATCAAGCTATGGGTTCAGAAAAAAGAAATATCTATGGACTTATAAATGAGAAAAATTATACCCATTGGATAAGTCGGGTACGGATGCACGAATGCAATACTCATACCCCGCGTACCCGCATACCGTATACTAATTGTAGGTTTTAGAGCATATACAGCCGGACCCCTCAAACCCGTCTCAAACGCCCGGGCAGGCCGTCCGGTCAGCCCGGTCACAAAAAATACGACCCAGACGGGCCTCTCAAACCGGCCTCAAACGCCCGGACTGACCTGCACCCCTCATTTCCAGCACAAATATGGGGCGGATATGGGAGAGCCCAGGCGCGCACGCCTGGCCCGCACCGGCCTGCATCGACCCCACATATATTCTTCCTCATCCGTTCGCCGGAGCAAACCCTAGCCACTTCACTCCACTCCCCTCTACTCCCATCTGCCACCCTTGCTCACCCCCGGCGATCTCCAGCATTCTCGCCATGGCGGGCAGCGGATCCGAGTCCTTCACCTCCAGATCCGTCGACCATGAGCTCATCCCACGCGGCCCCGAGGAGGAGATGATCGTCCGGCTTGCGCTGCGCCGCTCCCGGGAGGCGGCCGCCCGACGGCAGTGCTCGGACTCGCAACGCTGAGAATCCATTGCGTCGGCACATCCGGTGCTTGGATCTGGCGTTGCGGCCTCACCGGAGACAGTGCGGTCCGTCTGGCGTCCGAACGCCGTGGCGGAAGCGCAACCCCTCCGTTGGCGCGCCGAGCCCGAAGCATAGCCGTCCTCGGACGATATCATGGCGCGGCCTGCCCACCGGGCGAGGCAGCGGGCACGGGAGGCGGTGGAGGCCCTCGCAGCGGTGGACGTTGGAGAGGCGGAGTCACACTCTCCGGCGCCCCGTAGGGTGCACCAGTGCGGACGCCGCAACCGCGTCGCGGTGGACGTCGTCTCTGATACGTCTCCAACGTATCTATAATTTTTGCTTGTTCCATGCTGTTATATTATCATTGTTGGATGTTTTACAATCACTTTATAGCAACTTTATATCATTTTTTGGGACTAACCTATTGACATAGTGCCAAAGTGCCAGTTACTGTTTTTGCTTGTTTTTTTACTTCGCAGAATATCAGTACCAAACGGAGTCCAATTGTGACAAAACTTTTTTGAGTTTTTTTTTGGACCACAAGACACCCAGTGGGCCAAAGAAGTGCCAGAGAGGTGGGCCGTGTGTAAGGGCATATTTCTCCCTAAGTGGTTTTGGTGATTGATGACAATTCATTTGCGGACTAATCGTGTGCATTGAGCATTTCAGATACCTCATGACTAGGCACAAGACGATTCGGTGCCCCTCGGAGTCTATCGAAGACGATTGCTTTCTACGTTTTCCTTTCGGTGGATTTGAGTCGTAGGAAAGCCGTACTATTAAGAGGGGGTCCGTTTCGGAAAGGTTTGGGTGGAATCAACACGTACACATCTGTTCTATTGCACCACCTTTCCTTCGCTTCAATGGAGCTCCAGTCCGTTTTCCTTGTCTGTGCAATTTGAAGGCAGCAAGGCGCTTGCTTTCAGTGGCTAGCGGTAGTACCGCAGGTGCCCGCGGTAGTACCGCCGACCCCAGCCCTGGTGCGTGCGCCTGCGGTAGTAGGCGCGGATGTAATTTTTTACATCCGCCCTACAGCGGTAGTACCGTGATGGATGTCCGGTACTACCGTGCCGGACTTTTGCGCAGCTCCACCCTCAGCGGAGGTAGGCACGGAAGTAATTTTTTACTTCCGTGCATCTCCTGTGCCAGACGTTGCCTACCATGCGGTAGTACCGTATGGGCGCGCGGTAGTACCGCTCCGGCGGTTCTACCGCTCGTTGCCCAGTGCAATAGGTCTGCGTCTGGTCACTACCGTGCGAGCGGTAGTACCGCAGCCCACAGCGGTAGTACCGCGGCCCCTTGTGGTAGTACCGTGGATCTAATGCGGTAGTACCGCAATGCGCGGGCTGAGAGTGGGGATAACGGTTGGATTCTTTCCCCCACTATAAAAAGGAGGTCTTCTTCCCCAAGAAGACCACCTTTTCCCTCCCCAAGCTCCATTGTTGCTCAAAGCTCCATTTTAGCCCGATCTCTCTCCCTAGCCAATCAAACTTGTTGATTCTCTAGGGATTGGGTGAGAAGGCCCCGATCTACAATTCCACCAAGAGAAATTTGATTCCCCCCACTAATTCCGCTGTCATCCGTCAAAGACCGGACTTTCACACCTTGTCTTCTGGTGATGTGTTGGATGAATTTATGGCAATGAACATCTTGAACACTACAGCTGACAATGCTCTCGCTCGCGTGCAACGGTCAAAGAAATCATCCCCCAACCTTGCTTTGAAGGTCAAGGTCTGTCAAGAGGAAGAAGAAGAAGAAGAGGAAGAGGGTTGCCCCGAGGACACCAAATATGCCTATCATGAGCACATGGCTCTTGCATCCAGGCAATTTTGGGGCAACAAGAGAAACACAAGGCCCAACTTCTCCAAGAACAACTCAAACGGGTCAAAGGGCAAGCAACGTGTGAGGACCTGCTACAACTGTGGTAATGTGAGTCACTTTGTGGTGGATTGTCCATATGAGAAGAGGGAAGACAATGGTGGCAAGCTCATCCGCAAAGATAAGGCCAAGTCGTTCCCCAACAAGACCAACTTCAAGAAGACTCCACACAAAGTGTTGGTGGCTCAAGAAGAGTATGCATCGGATGATGATTGTGATGACGGAGACACAAGTGGTGAAGGAATGGCAATGTCATCTGTGGCAATTGCATCCTCCACCCCAACAAAGGTGTCACTCTTCGACGCCCCCAATGAGAACCACATCGCTAGGTGCCTCATGGCAAAAGGTATCACCAAGGTAACCTCCAACGCCAAAACCTCAAACGCTAAAACCTCAAACATTAAGACTTCTGTTTCTTCCACTCCTTCTTTGTTAGATTGTGTGGATGAACTTGAGGAGGCGATAGAGGATGAGAATGAGTTTGACAAGTTCCTTTGTAAACTCAAAGGAGAGTCCAAGAAGCACTTTGTGTTGGAAATATGCCCTAGAGGCAATTAATAAAGTGTTTATTATTATCATATTTCTCTGTTCATGATAATGGTTTATTATTCATGCTAGAATTGTATTGACCGGAAACTAAATACATGTGTGGATAATAGACAAATACTATGTCCCTAGTATGCCTCTACTAGACTAGCTCGTTGATCAAAAGATGGTCAAGGTTTCCTGACCATGGACATGAGTTGTCATTTGATAACGGGATCACATCATTAGGAGAATGATGTGATGGACATGACCCAACCGTTAGCATGGCAAATGATCGTTCAGTTTATTGCTATTGCTTTCACTATGTCAAATACACGTTCCTCTGACCATGAGATCATGCAACTCCCGTATACCGTAGGAATACTTTGGGTGTATCAAACGTCACAACGTTACTGGGTTATTATAAAGGTGCACTACAGGTATCTCCGAAAGTGTTTGTTGAGTTGGCATGGATCGAGATTGGGATTTGTCACTCCGACTATCGGAGAGGTATCTCTGGGCCCTCTCGGTAATATAGCATCACAGAAGCCTTGCAAGCACCGTGACTAAAGAGTTAGTTGCAAGATGATGTATTACAGAACGAGTAAAGAGACTTGCCGGTAACGAGATTGAACTAGGTATTGGATACCGACGATCGAATCTCGGGCAAGTAACATACCGCCAGACAAAGGGAACAACGTATGTTGACATATGAGGTTCACCGATAAAGATCTTCGTGAAATATGTAGGAACCAATATGAGCATCCAGGTTCCGCTGTTGGTTATTGACCGGAGAGTCGTCTCGATCATGTCTACATCATTCCCGAACCCGTAGGGTCCGCACACTTAAGGTTCGATGACGATTTAGTATTATATGAGTTATGTGATTGGTGGCCGAAGTTTGTTCGGAGTCCCGGATGAGACCACGGACATGACGAGGAGTCTCGAAATGGTCTAGAGGTAAAGATTCATATATTGGAAGGCTATATTCGGACGTCGGAAAGGTTCCGAGTGATTCGGGTATTTTTCGGAGTACCGGGGAGTTACGGGAATTCACCGGGAGAAGTAATGGGCCTTATTGGGCCATACAGGAAAAGGAGAGGCAGGCCACGTGAGGAGGCGCACGCCCCCCCTTGCCCAAACTGAATTGGACTAGGGAAGGGGGCGCAGCCCCCTCTTTCCTTTCCCTCTCCCTTCCCCCTTTTCCTACTCCGTATGGGAGTCCTAGTAGGATTCCCCACACTTGGCGCACCCCTAGGGGGCCGGCCTCCTCCCTCTCATCCTTTATATACGGGGGCAAGGGGGCACCCCAAAGTACAACAATTGTCCCATAGCCGTGTGCGGTGCCCCGATCTCCGTTTTCCACCTCGGTCATATTTTCGGAGAGCTTAGGCGAAGCCCTGCCGGAATCAGTTCACCGTCACCGTCGCCACGCCGTCGTGCTGACGGAACTCATCTACTTCCTTGGCGTCTTGCTGGATCAAGAAGGCGAGGATCGTCACCGAGCTGCACGTGTGTAGAACTCGGAGGTGCCGTACGTTCGGTACTCGATCGGTGGAGCTCGAAGGATTGTTCGACTACATCAACCGCGTTGTGAGACGCTTCCGCTAACGGTCTACGAGGGTACGTAGACACACTCTCCCCTCTCGTAGCGATGCATCTCCATGGATAGATCTTGCGTGAGCGTAGGAATTTTTTTGAAATTCATGCTCCGTTCCCCAACACTTTGTTGCTCTCTTGGAACAACTTGGTGAGGCCAATGAGACGATTGATTCTCAAGAAGAATCTCTTGAGGAGATGAGAGGCCATAGTCGTGATTATGCCGACGAGAAAGCAGATATTTCTATTGCTCTAGAGGAAGAGCGAGGTCTTCATTTGACTTTTAAGGAGTCACACAATGACGACTTTGCTAAATTACGTAAAGATTATGATCATGCTATTGTTTTTAACCGTGTTCTTAAATCTGAAAAGGTTGCACTTGGGGTTGACCATGCTCGACTCAAGGATGAGTTTGTCTCTCTTGACAATGCTCATAAGGCATTGAAGAGCGTTCATGCTTCTCTTAAAGAGTCACATGATCAACTTCACGTGAAACTCACTAAAGAAATTGCCACGTGTCCTCCCTTTGTCTTAATTGATAATGCCTCTGCTACTAACCCGTGTTGTGAGCATGCACATCTTGTGGAAGAAAATGCTAAGCTAAAAGAGCAGCTTGAGAAAGGCCTTGTGACATGTATACAAGGTCAGAAAAATCTCAATGACCTTTTGAGCAATCAAAAGGAAGTGATTGCAAAGGAAGGAGTTGGGTTTGCACCCAAATTCAAAAAGAAGAAGAAGAAGAAGACCACGCAAGCTCCTCCGCTCAAGGAAACATTTGTCAAAGCGGGGAGTGTTACTCATGAGAAGAAGAAAGACAAGGTTGTGAGTGATAGTGCCAAGAAGGGCAAGATCACTCCCTCCAACAAGGCTGGCGATTTTAACCCCTCTTATGTTTTGTGCCGTGCTAGTGATGGGCATGTTTATGCCAAATTTGTTGGTTCTTCGTATGAGTATATTGAATGGTCTATTTGGGTTCCTAAGACCCTTGTCACTAACATGAAAGGACCCATTCAAGAATGGGTACCTAAATCCAAGCATTGATCTATTGTAGGACTTTGCTTCCGGGGGAGTCTCATGGTTGCTCGATAGCGGAGCAACAAATCATATGACCGGAAGCAAGGACTTGGTGGTGGACGTTCGACCCGATGCATCCATGGCCACCCAAGTCTCATTTGGAGATGATGCAATATCAAAGGTATTGGGTCTTGGCAAGGTGGTTATCTCTCCGACCTTAACTATTGAGAGAGTCATGCTTGTTGAGACCCTTGCATACAATTTACTTTCCGTTCGTCAACTTGCACTCATGGGTTTTAGTACTTTCTTTGGCATTGATACCGTGACCCTTTTGTGGAGCAAGACTCTTAAAGTAGCCTTTGTTGGACATGTCGAAAACGGTCTCTATGTGATTAACTTCTCGGAGCGACCCACTAAGATCGCGACATGTCTAATGGCTAAAGTTGATGTGGGATGGCTTTGGCATCGCCGACTAGCCCATGTCAATATGAGATCTTTGCAAAGTCTCCTCAAAGGGGATCACATTCTTGGACTAACAAATGTGAGTTTTGCCAGAGATCGTGCTTGCAGTGCCTGTATCGAAGGAAAGCTACATGAAAAAGCTCATCGTCCAACTACAACAATCTACTCAAAGAGGACCTTAGAGCTCCTTCGCATGGATCTCTTCGGGCCTCCATCTTTTGACAGCCTTGGAGGAAGAAAATATTGCTTGGTGATTGTGGATGATTTCTCGAGATACACATGGGTATATTTCTTCAAGAGGAAGAGTGAGACCCAACAGACCGTCATCGACTTTGCAAATAAAGTCCAACGTCAAGATGAAGCAAAGATTTTGATGATCAGAAGTGACAACGGCACTGAGTTCAAGAACTACACCCTAAATGAGTTTCTCAATGATGAGGGGATAAAGCACCAATATTCCACACCTTACACCCCTCAACAAAACGGTGTTGCGGAGAGGAAGAACCGGACGTTGATGGATGCGGCAAGAACCATGATGACGGAGTTTAAATCTCCGTACAACTTTTGGGCCGAAGCCATCAACACAACATGTCATGCATCAAATCGGCTCTATCTCCGCAAAGGCTTGAACAAGACTCCTTATGAGATTCTTACCGGGAACAAGCCCAACCTCAAATACTTCCGGGTGTTCGGTTGTAAGTGTTTCATTCTCAAGAAAGGTGTTCGTTTGTCTAAATTTGAATCTAGAGCCCATGAGGGCATATTTGTTGGTTATGCTGCAAACTCTCATGCTTATCGTGTCCTCAACAAGTCCACGGGACTCATTGAGGAGACGAGTAATGTAGAGTTTGATGAAAATAATGGCTCCCAAGTAGAGCAAAGTGGTCTTTGTGATGTAGGTGATGAAATTCCTCCCCAAGCCATAAGAAGAATGGGCGTTGGATACTTCCTACCCGTTCAGGAACCCCTTGTGGCTAAAGGAGAAGGACAATGTTCCACTCAAGTGGAACCATCACCGATGCACGACCCACACGCTTCCGAAGAACGCAGTGAAGGCCCTCAACCCCGTGATCAAGATCAAGGGCAAGATCAACTCGATAGTGATGTTTCTACTTCACATGATGCTCAAGATCTTGTTCGCACCCCCGTGCAAGCTCAAGATCAAGATGAAGCTCAGGACCAAGATCTACTTCAAGATCAAGGTCAAGCTAAAGATCAAGATCATGCTCAAGATCATGAGCAAGCCGGTGCTAGTACCGAAGCTCGTCAAGTTACCAAGCCTCAACTTTCCATGGAGGAAATTCTTGAAAGACGAGCTGCCAAGAATGCTGCCAAGCTTCAGAAAAAGCAACACCTCCTAGAGAACGTCTACGGAAGCTTGAAAAGAGGGGTAACTACTCGTCGTCAATTAACAAACTTGTGTGCACATCATGCGTTTGTTGCTTGCTTTGAACCCCTCAAGGTACAAGATGCACTCGAAGACGAGGATTGGCTTGAAGCCATGCATGATGAAATCAACAACTTCGAGCGCAACAAAGTGTGGCGATTAGACCAAAAGAGAATCACAATGTCATTGGAACCAAATGGATCTTTAAGAACAAGCAAGATGCACATGCTATCATTATTCGCAACAAGGCAAGACTGGTGGCTCAAGGCTACTCCCAAGTCGAGGGTATCGACTATGGTGAAACCTTTGCCCCTGTTGCTCGCTTTGAATCTATTCGCATGTTGCTTGCTTATGCTTCTCATCATGATTTCATATTATATCAAATGGATGTGAAGAGTGCTTTTCTTAATGGTCCTCTTAAGGAGTTGGTATATGTCAAGCAACCCCCAGGGTTTGAGGACCCCAAGTTCCCCAATCATGTATACGTTCTCGATAAGGCCCTCTATCGCCTTAAACAAGCCCCACGTGCGTGGTATGAGCACCTTACCGAGATGTTGCAAGATCGTGGGTTTGAAATTGGGAAAATCGACCCCACTCTTTTTACTAAGAGGGTTAACGGGAACTTGTTTGTATGCCAACTATATGTTGATGATATTATCTTTGGTTCCTATAATAAAGCCTTTAATGATGAGTTCACCGCACTAATGACCAAAGAGTTTGAGATGTCTATGATGGGAGAGTTGAAGTTCTTCCTTGGATTCGAAGTCAAGCAACGAAGCCAAGGAACCTTCATCAACCAAGCCAAATACACTCAAGACATGCTCAAGAGGTTCAAGATGGATGAGCTGAATCCTCCGAAGGCCAACACTCCGATGCAACTCAAATGCCAACTTGACAGTGATCCCAATTGTAAAGCTATGGATCAGAAGGCATATCGCTCCATGATTGGATCTCTGCTTTACCTTTGTGCATCTAGACCGGATATCATGTTGAGTGTGGGAATTTGTGCACGTTTTCAATCCGCACCTAAGGAGAGTCACTATGTGGCTGTCAAGCGAATCTTTCGATATTTGGCTCATACCCCAAACTTTGGCTTATGGTATCCCAAAGGTGCTTCATTTGATCTCATTGGATATACTGACTCAGATTGGGCGGGAGACCGTGTGGAAAGGAAGTCCACTTCCAGAGGTTGCCAATTTCTTGGTCGCTCTCTGGTAAGTTGGTCTTCCAAGAAACAAAACTGTGTTTCTCTCTCGTCCACCGAGGCCGAGTATGTAGCCGCCGCAAGCTGTTGTGCTCAGATTCTTTGGATGAGGCAAACTTTAAAGGATTATGGTGTCAACTGTGACAAAGTGCCTCTTTACTGCGACAATGAGAGCACGATCGAGATCTCCAACAACCCGGTTCAACACTGCAAGACGAAGCATATTGAGATTCGTCATCACTTCATCCGGGACCACATCAAGCGTGGAGAAATTGATCTTATTCATCTTTATACCAAGGAACAGCTTGCAGATATTTTCACGAAGCCATTAGATGAAGCAAGATTTCGCGAGTTAAGGCATGAACTAAATATCATTGATTCGAGCAATGTGGTTTGACTTAGTGCACACCCCACCACACTCATCATTATGTCTTGTTTAGATGTAGGCATGGATTTAGGGGGAGTCTAGTTCTCTCAATGAACTATCCCTCCTCCTATTATGCATAAACTAATCAAAGTCTTTCACATCCGCCATTTTTGATGGTTTTTGTGCTTCAAAGACGAGTTTTGGTCATGGGCCCAAGGATAATTCTTCGCGGTGCCATACCAATTGACTCAAACATAGGTAGCTCCGGCCACCGCCCTCTCTTCATGAGAGGTAGTGGTTCGATGTTTGGTCCTTGTTTCTCCTCTCTAATCCTTTGGACCGTGTTCGTGGTTGAGTTAC
Organism: Elymus sibiricus; assembly: GCA_039707655.1. Taxonomy (NCBI): domain Eukaryota; kingdom Viridiplantae; phylum Streptophyta; class Magnoliopsida; order Poales; family Poaceae; genus Elymus; species Elymus sibiricus. The sequence continues at coordinate 132,074,101 of CM077667.1, forward strand.
TTCGTTTGTGCTTTTTCGTATGTGTCCTTTGTGCTTGAAGCATATTGTTTTATCTTCGTGCCTTATAAGTTTTTTTTAATTTATTCTGGTGCAAAGGCTTTTATTTCTCTTCCAAAACCTGCATTTTGTGGGCAGCACGGTACTACCGTGGTACGCCACGGTACTACCGCTGGAGAGGGGTTGCTCCTGCGCTCGTGCAGCAGCAGCCCCAGCACGGTACTACCGCATCCAGTGCGGCAGTAATTTTTTACTGCCGCTGGAGGAGCGGTACTACCGCCCTGCGAGCGGCAGTATTTTTTTTCTACCGCTGGCCTGGTGGTACTACCGCGATGACGTGCGGTACTACCGCGCCGTGAGTACCGCGTGGGGGTTAAGAGCGGGCAGGGGGAGTTCAAACTCCCCCATACCCATTCATCTCTTCCCCTCACGTGTCTCTCTCTTTCCTCCCCATGAACGGCGCTGGAGGACCTCGCCGGATCTCCTTCTCCGGCCACTCTCCTCCCATTCCATCCGGTGGGATCGTTCCCCACCTCGTCCTCTTGCCATGGACCCCGGTATTTCCCCTTGTGCTTCTCTCTTTGCCACTCTATCTTTGAATCTAGGTTTTGGGGGAAATATGAGTTGGTCTAGTGATTTTTGGCTAAATCTTTGCATGAGGTGATGGTTGGAGAGTGCTTTTGCGATAGAAAGATTATTTGGTAAGATACAATACGGTAGTTTTTGATCTACGGTAGTACCGATCTGGTTTTTCGGCTCAGATCCGCTGTTTCCGCCCCGTGCGGTACTACCGCACCTCATGGTACGGTACTACCGCCCGTCGGGCGGAAGTAAAATTTTACTTCCGCGCTCATCCCGGTACTACCGCCCCTACCTGGAGCGGTACTACCGCGGTCGGCGCGGTAGTAAAATTTTACTACCGCAAGACCTGCGGTACTACCGCTTGATCCAAAATTTCCCTGTTTTGTCCTGCCAATTCTCACTTATATGTGGTTCTCTTGTTTGCCTTGGTCTTTGCAATGACTTCTTTCGCTCTTCTCTTGTGTTTTCGTTGTGTGTCATAGGTGGTGGCTCCGGTTCCGGTTCAAGACGCTCAAATCCCTCTCGTGATACAAGTTCAAAGCGTCTGCGCAATCAAGATGCACCTAAGGGGTCCAATACCTCACCTCGCCACTTCAAGAGGACCGCTACCAAGACCAAGGAGCCAGTTGTCGACTGGGAAGAGATGCCTCACGCAGAGTTTCTGGTTCGTCGGAAGATCAACCCCTATGTCAACCCTAGGGAACATTTCAGGAGCAATGACTTGTTTTGGACCAAGCAACAATATCTCATCTATATAGATGTGATCAAGGGAAATAAGAATATCTATGTTCCGGCCTAGTGGATTGACATGGCTCATCTGAGGAAGAACCCGGCATTGTTTAGTGAGCCTCTGGATATGGTGGAGCAGTTTGATATCGAGAATATCATCTCGTTCCATCTTGACTTTGATCCCGAGATTGTGGCTCGGTTCTTTGCTTCTGTTCACTTCCACACGGATGTGGAGCGGAGCATGACTTGGATGACCAATGGAAAGAGGTTGACTGCTAACTGGAAGGAGTTCATGGATCTGTTGCACGTTCGTGATGAGGGGCTTGATGAGCCCGTTGGTTTGCGCCCTCACGCCAACCCTCACTCTGCACAAAAGGAGAAGCTTCTGCCATACCTTGTTGCGAAGAATTTACCCTCTGGTGAGAAAACTTTTGTTCTTAACCCGTTTCTCGATGTCATGCACCGGATCTTTCGCAACACTCTATTTCCTTGCATGGGAGACAAGGACAAGGTGCATTCCTATCTAGTGGATATGCTGCTCATTTGTGAGAAAGGGAGGACTCAGATTTCTGGACCACTTGATGTCTGTCACATCATGTGGAGTGAGCTTCAGTCTGCTGTGTTCCACCGCAAGGTCCCCATCTATGGACCCTACTTGTTCCACTTGATTCAGAAGACTTGGGAGAAGACCTTTCCGGGTGAGGACTTTCATGCTCCCGACTGGATCCGTCATGAGCCCATTCGGCTGCGTCAGAAGGACAAGTGGGCTAACACTACCACTAAGCCTGCAGCTACTCATATGGATGTTGATGAAGATGAGATTGAAGAGGAGGAGGAAGATAGTTCAGAAATGTATGAGCCACTGTCTACCGAGCCATCTTGGGCCAAGAAGCTCAAGAACAAGATGAAGACTTTGTTCTGCATGCAGGCCAAGGGACAGTACCAGACTCATGTTGCTCAGAAGGAGAGTCGTCAGCGCGACAAGCGGATTCTCAGGAAGCTTGGCGAGACCATCTCGAGTGGGTCCGAGAAGAACGTCACTCCTGAGGCTACTTGGATGAAGAAGAAGAGCTATCAGTGGGTTGATACAGATGAGGAGTCTATTCCAGCTGCTTCAGAGGAGGAGGAGGAGCTACCACCTGTGTCTTAGGTGTCCTCTCTGCCTTTTTGGCGTCTCGATGCCAAAGGGGGAGAGAGTGTAGGATTTGCGAGTGTTTTCGTTCGTTTTTCGTCATCTCCTTGCTTTCGTTGAACCTTCGTCGTTGCTTTGGTTTATGTTTGTCCTGTGTGTGAGACCAGGAGACTTCTTCTATCATATGGTGTGAGACATATGCTATCACTCTTATCATTATTGTCTAGTATGTCTAGTAGCTTGTGAGTTTGTCTATTATGTGCCCTTATCTTCATGCTCACATGCTATGCCTTGTTTCCATGCTTATTGATTTTTCTTTCTGGTGCAAGGATTGCCATGTCTATAAAATATAGGGGGAGTGTTGATCCTAGTGTGTGTGCTTTGCAGTCCAAAGCATATCTATAGATTGCACACATCTAGGGGGAGCCTGTCTATCTTTTATAGATGTTGGGTTTGCATATGCTCATTATATATCTTTTTGTGCAAATCTCGTATTGTCATCAATCCACCAAAAAGGGGGAGATTGTAAGGGCATATTTCTCCCTAAGTGGTTTTGGTGATTGATGACAATTCATTTGCGGACTAATCGTGTGCATTGAGCATTTCAGATACCTCATGACTAGGCACAAGATGATTCGGTGCCCCTCGGAGTCTATCGAAGATGATTGCTTTCTACGTTTTCCTTTCGGTGGATTTGAGTCATAGGAAAGCCGTACTTTTAAGAGGGGATCCGCTTCGGAAAGGTTTGGGTGGAATCAACACGTACACATCTGTTCTATTGCACCACCTTTCCTTCGCTTCAATGGAGCTCCAGTCCGTTTTCCTTGTCTGTGCAATTTGAAGGCAACAAGGCGCTTGCTTTCAGTGGCTAGCGGTAGTACCGCTCAAGGGAGCGGTAGTACCGCAGGTGCCCGCGGTAGTACCGCTCCAAGGAGCGGTAGTACCGCCGACCCCAGCCCTGGTGCGTGCGCCTGCGGTAGTAGGCGCGGATGTAATTTTTTACATCCGCCCTACAGCGGTAGTACCGTGATGGATGTCCGGTACTACCATGCCGGACTTTTGCGCAGCTCCACCCTTAGCGGAGGTAGGCACGGAAGTAATTTTTTACTTCCGTGCATCTCCTGTGCCAGACGTTGGCTACCATGCGGTAGTACCGTATGGGCGCGCGGTAGTACCGCTCCGGCGGTTCTACCGCTCGTTGCCCAGTGCAATAGGTCTGCGTCTGGTCACTATCGTGCGAGCGGTAGTACCGCAGCCCACAGCGGTAGTACCGCAGCCCCTTGAGGTAGTACCATGGATCTAATGCGGTAGTACCGCAATGCGCGGGTTGAGAGTGGGGATAACGGTTGGATTCTTTCCCCCACTATAAAAAGGAGGTCTTCTTCCCCAAGAAGACCACCTCTTCCCTCCCCAAGCTCCATTGTTGCTCAAAGCTCCATTTTAGCCCGATCTCTCTCCCTAGCCAATCAAACTTGTTGATTCTCTAGGGATTGGGTGAGAAGGCCCCGATCTACACTTCCACCAAGAGAAATTTGATTCCCCCCACTAATCCCTTGCGGATCTTGTTACTCTTGGGTGTTTGAGCGCCCTAGACGGTTGAGGTCACCTCGGAGCCACATTCCATTGTGGTGAAGCTTCGTGGTGTCATTGGGAGCCTCCAATTAAGTTGTGGAGATAGCCCCAACCTTGTTTGTAAAGGTTCGGTCGCTGCCTTCAAGGGCACCAATAGTGTAATCATGACACCTCGCATTGTGTGAGGGCGTGAGGAGAATACGGTGGCCCTAGTGGCTTCTTGGGGAGCATTGTGCCTCCACACCACTCCAACGGAGACATACTTCCCCTTACCGGGAAGGAACTCTGGTAACACATCCTCGTCTCCACCGGCTCCACTTTTGGTTATCACTTACCTTTACTTCTTGCAAGCTATTATTGTGTTGTATCCCTTGCTTGCTTGTGTGCTTGTTGTGATTAGCATCATATAGGTTGCTCACCTAGTTGCATATCTAGTCAACCTATTTGTTGCTAAGCCTAAATTGTTAAGAAAAGTTAAAAAGTGTTAGTTGCCTATTCACCCCCCTAGTCAACCATATCGATCCTTTCACCGTGGAGATCACAACCCACCAGGGCGCGCCAGAGGCCCCCGGCGCGCCCTGATGGGTTGTGCCCTCCTCGGGGCCCCTCTCCATCGCCTCTCATGCCTATAAATTTCCAAATATTCTAGAAACCCTAAGGGAGTCGACGAAAAACACATCCAGCCGCCGCAAGTTCCAGAGCCTCGAGATCCAATCTAACACCATCACGGAGGGGTTCATCATCCTCATTGGTGCCTCTCCGATGATGCGTGAGTAGTCCACCATAGACCTACTGGTCCGTAGGCAGTAGCTAGATGGCTTCTTCTCTCTCTCTTTTGATTCTCAATACAATGGTCTCTTGGAGATCTATTTGATGTAAACTTTTGCAGTGTGTTTGTTGGGATCCGATGAATTTTGAGTTCATGATCAGTTTCTATCCATGAATATTATTTGAGTCTTCTTTGATCTCTTATATGCATGATTACTTATAGCCTCATATTTTTTCTTCGAATCTTTGGTTTAGTTAGGCCGACTAGATCGATTTTTCTTGCCATGGGAAGAGGTGCTTTGTGATGGGTTCGATCTTGCGGTGTCCTTTCCCAGTGACAGAAGGGGCAGCAAGGCACGCATGTATCATTGCCATTAAGGATAACAAGATGGGGGTCTATTCCTACATGAATAGATCTTGTCTACATCATGTCATCATTCTTATTGCATTACTCCGTTTTCCATGAACTTAATACACTAGATGCATACTGGATAGCGGTCGATGTGTGGAGTAATAGTGGTAGATGCGGGCAGGAGTCAGTCTACTTATCTTGGACGTGATGCCTATATAATGATCATCGCCTTGGATATCGTCATGATTATTTGATCTTCTATCAGTTACCCAACAGTAATTTGTTCACCCACCGTGTGCTATACTCATGAGAGAAGCCACTAGTGAATCCTACGGCCCCCGGGTCTACTTTTTCAACATATTACTTTCCGATCTATCTTTTTGTCTCTTTTGTTTTCAGATCTATTATTCCAAAAACCCAAAAATATATTGCTGCACTTTTTATTTGCTCTTTTTATTTTGTGTTCTTGAGAGATCTATGTCTTCAATCTATCACTATCTAATCTATCTTTTTACCGTAGAGAGATTGACAACCTCTCTTTCGCATCGGGTTGCAAGTATTTGTTCTTTGTGTGCAGGCGCTGCTTATTAGGTGGTGGTGATCCTCCTACTGGTTCAATACCTTGGTTTCATAACTGAGGGAAATACTTACCGTCGATGTGCTGCATCATCCCTTCCTCTTTGGGGAAATATCGATGCAGTCTCAAGCCACGTTGTCACGCCCAAGATGCGATCCTATCCTCATTTTGGCTCGAGGGCCTCGACAGGGATAGAAGCGCATCTCGTCGTTTTGCAAGAATGGATATCATTACAAGTACATGTAAAGAAGAGATGAGTATATGGAATTGGCTTACACTCGCCACAAGCTAAATCAAGTTCACATCAATACAACATCATATACAATCATCATACAGAAGAGCAGGGTCCGACTACGGACGAAATCAAACGATAAAATGACATCCATCGTTGCTATCCCAGGCTGCCGCCTGGAACCCATCCTATGATCGATGAAGAAGAAGAACTCCAAAAGAAACAAGCATCGCGCTCACAACAAATCATCGCATTACCTGTACCTGCAACTGTTGTTGTATAAATCTGTGAGCCACAGGGACTCAGCAATCTCATTTCCAAGGGTATCAAGACTATTAAAGCTTAATGGGTGAGGTATGGTTAAGTGGTGAGGCTGCAGCAAGCACTAAGCATTTATTTGAGTGACTAACTTACGAGTACAAGAATAAAGGGGGATGGTCATCGCATAAACGGACGTGAACTGGTAATGATCTCTAAGAGATCCTGAACACCTACTTACGAACAAACATAACCCCACCGTGTTCTCTCTCGGTTTAGAAATCACGAGAAGAGACAATCACGGTTACGCACATGGTTGGTGTATTTTATTTGAGTTTACTTCAAGTTTGTTATGACCGGGTGTTAAACAAAGTTTCCAAGTTGCTACGTAACCGCGGGCATGGCTTTCCGAAAGATTTAACCCTGTAGGGGAGCTCTAACTCATCCATCACAAACTAACCACACGCCGCGTTGGAATTCCTCAACCACGGAATCACCCGTAGTATTTGCGGAATCCCGATGGAAAATCTCAACTTCGAGATAGCCCGAAGTGTCGTCGAAATTCCACGCACAAGACGTTCGAGAAAGGTAAAACAAATCCAGCAAGGCCACCTGACGTGCCGACAATCCCAATAGGAGCCGTGTATCTCGTTCTCAGGGCACAACCGGATGAGCGCAGCGTATAGTGACCTGATAGACATCTCCCGAGTTGCCCCGGGTTGGCCCCGCACACGACTCTGTTTTGGACCAGCACCAGCAGCACTGGCCCCCTGTATTATGTTGGATAAGGAACCTCGGGTAGCGCTAACTCCCTATGCGTCAAGTTAATTATTAGAATTATTATGTTGGGCAAATGTAGTACCAAAGTTGGGCCTTGCCAGACAAGTTTTATCCTAAAACGAAAATCAAGGGGGTCCCCATAACAACCCCGAGCATGTTAGGAGCGCTCAATATGGAACATAACACCGGTACACAAGTAACTAGGGTGGCAAGAGTGGAACAAAACACCGAGCAAAAGGCCAAGCCTTCCACCATTACCAAGTATATATGTGCATTAAATTAAATAGCAATAATATTGTGATATATCAAAAGGATATCCATGTTGGCACATGGAAACAATTGCACCTGCAACTAGCAACGCTATAAGAAGGGCTGAGCAAGCGGTAACATAGCCAAACAATGGTTTGCTGGGATGTGGAGGGTTAGAGGCTTATCATGGCATTTGGGAGGCTTGACATACAAGTGGTAGGTAGCGAGACAGCGATAGAAACGAGACATCTAGCATGGAAATGATAGTAATGGTATCCAGGGAAATGGTCATCTTGCCTGAGATCCCGCTTGGAAGTGGAACGAATCCATGAACAAGACGATCCGTGAAGTAGACGAACGAATCCTCACACTCAGAACGCTTTTGGAACTCTTTCGAGAAGAAGCAATCCGGAACAACAATCAACACACGGTACACCACAACGTATTCATGACATGATGCGCAAACAAATATGATGCATGGCATGGTTGATTATGCAACGCAAAGCAATCACACCAACCCAACACTACACATTAAGTGGAGCTCAATATGCAACGAGTTGCATATTGACGAAACTCCACGCTTGAATTACTTAGTCCATTCCCGTTTAGGTACATGACAATATTAAATGTTGTTAAACATGGCAAGAGGTGAAGCAGAAATAAACTATCTATCTAGTCATCTTAAATGAGGTCAGAAACAACATATAGTATTTCCGAAACGACCACACATGTTAATTTCGAAAATTGGTCCAGATCTGAACTAACCATATTTTATATTTGTTAAACAGGGAAACAAAATGCACCATGAGATTCTACACGTCATTCTAGTGAATTTACATATATAGAACGTTTGAAACGGAGCTACGGTCTAAAAGATATGACCATCACAAGATAATAAGTGATGAATGCAAAATGCATGAAAAAGACATCCACAGGCATTTCAAATCATGAATGCAGCAATATATTATGAAACTACATGATAGTCTAAGCAAGTTTCATATATGGCATGTTTAAAACGGAGCTACGGTTCAACCACAACAACCAACACAAGCTTTGTTTGAAATCTGCCCAAAACAGCAACATAGCATATTGCACACATGAAAACAACAAGCTACAAGATTCTAAAATGCACAAACTAAGCATGGGGCAGTGGCATATGACACACACTTCATTTCATCTTCACATTTCATACTCAAAAGAGTCATGGATCACATGGTAGGAAGCTCACAACATGGCAATAAAATATAACTGTTTAGGACTTAGTGAAAATAACAGTTTTAACAGAGCAGTTTTATCACGAAGGCATATTGGCAGCAGTGAAACTATATGCTACAGGGCATATCATGACATGAAAATTTACAGCATGGTAGAGGGCATGATGCACTACAATTCATTCCATTATGGCAACATCAAATAATGCACAGATTCATGGCAACAATCAACACAACATGGCATTATGAAGAAAACAGATTCTCAGACTTTGTGAAAATTAGACTAGACATGTGCAATAGTTTACATCAAATTGACATGTTGGACAGCAGAAATATCTATGATGCAAATCCTATTAATGGCAACAAATGGCACAACCTGGTAGACAACAACATGCTTAACAAAAGACTCCTTTGGAGCAACCACAGAAGACTCCTAGATTCAGACTTAGAAATATTTTAGCATCTCGAAACAGCAACATCGATTAAGCTAGCACTCATGATGAAAACTACAGTTAAGCATAAGACTCATGGCATGGCAAACCTATCAACAACAAGTAGACATGGCATACTACAACACACTCCAAAGACTAAACTAAAAGGAGTCATGGATTGCTTAATACGAGCACCACAAAATGGAACTCTTCGTTAACAGATTATAGTATTAACATGATAGCTACTTAAGAGCAACAAATGAACATGTTGATGAAGTTCTACATGGCAACCAGAGGCATAGCATCAAAGTAGACATCACCTAGGGCAATACTCATGAAGAAAACATTTGCAAAAGACCTACGGATATGATGCAATCATCCACACAACATTGAATAAAATAGCAGATTTCAGATTACGATGATATGCACTCTTGCAACACATTTTACAGCACCTAGACGAATTCGTATGAGCATGCAAATGATGCTATCATGTAGAGCATGAAACGTAGATCATTTTTCATATATAACACATGTTCATACGTCACACGGTTTACAAACTACAACTGCTTCAAGATGAAACCATGCTGAAAAACGGACACATCACAAGGACTTAGCAAAAATTACCCCTCGGCGAATCGGGACGGCACCGTGCGGGATGGAGGCGGCCGGCCATTTGGTTGGCGGGATGTCGCCGTCCCTAGGACGGGGCGGTCTCGCGGGCGAGGCAGAGGAGGTCGGGGCGGCTCCGGCGAGGAGGCCCGACGCCAGCGAGGCCGAGGATGGCCGAGGACGGGCCGGAGGCAGCGGATCCGGGGTGGGGCGGCCCGGATCTGGCCATGGCGATGACGGATCCGGCGGGCTGGCGACGGGGCGACGAGCTGTGCGGGGAGGCGGGGTCCCGGCGAGGTGGTCGCAGCGGCGGGCTCGGGTACGGGGCGGCTTGCCGGAGGGTGGCTCGGGTCCGGACGAGGCGGCAGCAACGCGGCGACGGGGTTGGGCGATGCGGCGGCCCGGCGAAACGGCGGGACCACGGCGAGCTGGGACGCCGGCGGTGCTCCGGCGCGCTGCCCGGGAGCTCGGGCTCGCGAAGGAGACGGTGCGGGGGCGCGCGGGCTCGCGCGGGCCGACCCGGGCCCTGGATTGGCTCGGGCGGGCTGGCATCGGGCCGCGCGGGCCTGGAGGGAGGTGGAGGCGCGGCTGGCGGCAGCCGGGCGACACTTGGCGACGCCCGGTTGGTCAGAGCGGCGGCTAGAGGCGGCGCGGCCGTTGGCGGGCTGCCAAGTGGCGGCGACGCATTGCACCGGCGTGGAAAACGATGCGCGGCGGCATGGCTGCGAGGTGGGAGGGCTGGTGGCGCTGAAAACGAGGAGGGACTAGGGTTTCTCCAAATTTGGAAGGGAGGCATCCTTTTTATAGGCAGGGGTTGTTTGAGGGCTAGGGTTAGGGGTTTCTGCCCGTTTTCGGACCGTCGGATCTCGATCGGGCGGTTTGAAACGGAGAGGTAGGCTAGGTTGGTTTAGGTGGGTTGTGTAGTGAAGTTGGGCTGAGAAGAGAGGGAAGGTCGTGGCCCGTGACACGCGTTTTTAAAACACCGAAACGTCCGACAAATATCCGATGACGAAGCCGCTACGGTCGACCGTTCGGGTATCAAACGACCTCCGATTGCGACGAAATTTGGCAGGTGGTCTACCTACAATAAAAGGAGACCACACGCCAACTTTCAACCCAATCTGAGAATATTTTAGATGCACTTTTAAAAACAATATTTTGGAATGCCGCGGGCGCGTGCGTGTGTGGTTGGTCTCGAAACGGTTGACGACATGAACGGAGAGAACCGGCAACTACGAATGGATGCAAGGTTTGAAAATTCACGGCAACGGAGTGCCGATGCAATGCAGATGATGCGAATGATGCGATGATGAATGCGACAACCAAACGAATCACATGACGACAATGTAATAAAAGGGGAATCTTCTGGAGCGTCGGTCTCGGGCTGTTACAACTCTCCTCCACTTACAAGAGATCTCGATCCGAGATCTTAGAATGAGAAGGGGAAGAGAAAGAGAAGAAGTAAAACTTAGTTGCTTCTTTGACAAATGAGTGAAACCAATGAAACTTGATGGTTGGGAAGAGATGAAGAATGACATGAGGAACAAGCAAGAATTCACAAGAAATTTGGGCAGCAGTTCGGTAGACAGAGAGGCAAAACTTGATAAGATTAAAGAACTTTGAAAAGAGCACACAACACTCCGGTTAAATGGACAAGCAAGGAAAGAACATGATCTTGACAAAACAAGATGATGGTTCGAAGAGATCCACATGACAACGCCTCCGGAACAAAAAAATAGAGACTAGACCATTGGAAAGACAAGAACGGAGAATCGAATGACAACTTCTACCACCATTGAATTGAAAAGCATAGACTGAATGGAGTTGTTGGAACAATAACAACAAAAGGAAAAGCTTGTTGTGGGCTTATGGAAAACATCTCAAAATTATGAGGTGACAACCGACCACAAATGGAAAACAATTGATTGATTGAGATCAACAAAGATGCAAAAATCCTTTCATCGAGAGCATTTCTTGAGAACTTGGATCATTGATAAGCACCATGATAGAAACAATCCTTAGGAAAAGCTTTAGGTGAAATCCAATCCAAGATAATTTCAAGGAAGAGAATGATGGGTTTAATTATGTCACTCTTGATAAATTCTCTTCGAGACTCCTTATGAATCAAGAATGCTATAACACCACCTCAAAAGATAAAGGAGAATGAATTGCACTTGAAATGCAAGATAAAGAATACTTGAGAAACTACCACAAGAATCTTGAAGAACACTTTGAGAAATGAAAGAAATCCTTGACGAACCACCATGAAGAACCTCCGGAAATGAAAGGATGAAATCAATTGATGAAACAAGAATAAGAATTATGTTATGCTTATCCTTCACCAAGTTAAATTGATGACAAACAACGGACTGGGCATACGACTTATTCTTCTTGAAAGATTGAAGAGAGATTAAAGCACAAACTCGAAGAAGTTTTGAAGGAGAACACCGGTAAGAATTTGAAACGAAAGAGTGAATACAACGAATGAATGAGAATACATGAGAACGAAGAGAGCATGATTCACTGAGCAGAAAAGTTGAACGAAGCACCGGAATAATTGAGATACGCCGAAGAGATAACAATTGAGAAGAATTTGAGAACGAAAGCTGAAAGCTGAGAACGAAGAAATCTTCTGAAATGATGGCCTTCGGAGGATCGAGAAATGAAAACAACTCTGAAATGTTGCGGATAGATATGGAAGGAGTTACTCATGATCGAAAACAATTTGAAAGAATAGCATCAAGCTTGAAACACAAATCTTGAAGAGAATGGACCAAGATTTGAGAGAACTCTCCTTCGGTCTTCAAAGCTGAGAATGATGATGAGAAATAGCACCAAGAATTACCTGAGGCACTCCGGAACAATGAGGAATAGAAAGGTTGAGCCAACGATGAAAATAATTTAGCAGCGATCTTTGAGAAGGAATATGACTGATGAATTCATTCTTACGTCATATTTGAAAAGAGCTTGAGGTCTCCGGAAAGATTAGAAGAGCCAAGTAAGATCCTGGGGAAAAACCTGTGGGATATGGGCCCACTCAAAGAGATCACCGTTGAAACGATTGCTTAGAAAGCGAGATTGCACCGGTACAATTAAGAACTTGATGAGGTGAGAACCTCGAACTAATTGAAAGGATTTGGACGGAAACACGAGTCTTCTGAGATATCTTCAGCACTCCGGATAAAATGGCAGGAGGCTTGGCTAAGAATTCCAACATGGGAACTCATTTAGCGAATGAAAGAATATGATGAACACCGTCATCTAGAATTGAACACACCGGAAAAGAAAGGACAATGAAGAAATGATGAACTTGGGCACTTGAGCATCTTCACATGAATCACCGAAAACAATACGGAAGAAAAGATAGCGAAAGCAATAATGAAAAGAAAGACACTTGGCTCAAAGATTTAATTATTGAAGAAAAAGGGCGGGAGGGCGAGAAAACAAAGAAAACTTGGGACACATGAAACGAACTCCGGGAAAAAGGAAAGATGAGGATAGATCTCGCAAATATTGAAATAGGATTGAATTATGTTGAAGAGAAGCACTCCGGGTGGACAAAGAATTAACAAGACAATTTGATTGAGGAAAAGGATTAGCACTCCTATAAAAATATGAGAACACCGCTTAGGAAAGATATGAAATCACCACTTGACATCGAAGCACCACGACTTACCATAGTCCAACAAAACCAAAGGGATGAGGCTTTCGAATTAAGCCGGAAACAAATACGTAACCCATTTGCATTTGTTGGAAGGATAATCCTAGGTAACTACTTGAATTCCCACCTAAGAACTTACGAAATCTTTCTGGTTATGCAATCTGGTTCAACGGATACACGGATAAATTACTGAATAAACACTCAACTCCTAGCAATAATACTACCCACCGTGTATCACATCCGTCAACACACAACCAGAGAAACCTCGAAAACTCGTCTACCTCAGACCCTCGTAATCACGACGATACTAAACATGGCAGTACATGTGATCCCGCTCCCTAGTACTGGGTGTCGCCACACTCTTCGCACCACAAATAGTATTGAAGCAATTTCGAACATCCGCGTCCTGAGATACTAAGGAAACTGAACGATAGCGATGTGTCAAGAACCCCTTGGAGCTCAACTCCCCAGGTCCAATCCATACATACGGGAGGCACCAAGAACAGAGTTCCGGTCACATCGACATCATAGAGGTTCCGAAATACCCGCGTGTTCCTAAAAAAATTTGAGTGAGAAGAGGAGTAGAATTAAAATTCCTAACTCGAAATTCCACACCAGAGCATAGAAGAGGAGTAAAAAGAATCCTACTCTCTGATATAACTAGACTCAAAATAGTTTTTCACTAGACTCGACTCGGCCAAAGTTCGATCAATCAAGGGGGTTCCTTGGTCGGTACAGGCTCTGATACCAACTTGTCACGCCCAAGATGCGATCCTATCCTTGTTTTGGCTCGAGGGCCTCGACAGGGATAGAAGCGCATCTCGTCGTTTTGCAAGAATGGATATCATTACAAGTACATGTAAAGAAGAGATGAGTATATGGAATTGGCTTACACTCGCCACAAGCTAAATCAAGTTCACATCAATACAACATCATATACAGTCATCATACAGAAGAGCCGGGTCCGACTATGGACAATCAAACGATAAAATGACATGCATCGTTGCTATCCCAAGCTGCCGCCTGGAACCCATCCTATGATCGATGAAGAAGAAGAAGAAGAAGAACTCCAAAAGAAACAAGCATCGCGCTCACTTCAAATCATCGCATTACCTGTACCTAAAACAGTTGTTGTAGTAATCTGTGAGCCATAGGGACTCAGCAATCTCATTTCCAAGGGTATCAAGACTATTAAAGCTTAATGGGTGAGGTATGGTTAAGTGGTGAGACTGCAGCAAGCACTAAGCATCTATTTGAGTGGCTAACTTACGAGTACAAGAATAAAGAGGGATGGTCGTCGCATAAACGGACGTGAACTAGTAATAATCTCTAAGAGATCCTGAACACCTACTTACAAACAAACATAACCCCACCGTGTTCTCTCTCGGTTTAGAAATTACGAGAAGAGACAATCACGGTTGCGCACACGGTTGGTGTATTTTATTTGAGTTTACTTCAAGTTTGCTATGACCCGGTGTTAAACAAAGTTTCCAAGTTGCCACGTAACCGCGGGCACGGCTTTCCGAAAGATTTAACCCTGCAGGGGTGCTCCAACTCATCCATCACAAACTAACCACATGCCGCACTGGAATTCCTCAACCGCGGAATCACCCGTAGTATTTGCGGAATCCCAATGGAAAATCTCAACTTCGAGATAGCCCAAAGTGTCATCGAAATTCCGCGCACAAGACGTTCGAGAAAGGTAAAACAAATCCAGCAAGGCCGCCCGACGTGCCGACAATCTCGATAGGAGCCGCGTATCTCGTTCTCAGGGCAGAACCGGATGAGCGCAGCGTATAGTGGCGTGATAGACATCTCCCGAGTTGCCCCGGGTTGGCCCCGCACACGACTCTGTTTTGGACCAGCACCAACAGCACTAGCACCCTTGTATTATGTTGGATAACGAACCTCGGGTAGCGCTAACTCCCTATGCGTCAAGTTAATTATTAGAATTATTATGTTGGGCGAATGTAGTACCAAAGTTGGGCCTTGCCAGACAAGTTTTATCCTAAAACGAAAATCAAGGGGGTCCCCATAACAACCCCGAGCATGTTAGGAGCGCTCGATATGGAACATAACACCGGTACACAAGTAACTAGGACGGCAAGACTAGAACAAAACACCGAGCAAAAGGCCAAGCCTTCCACCCTTACCAAGTATATATGTGCATTAAATTAAATAGCAATAATATTGTGATATATCAAAAGGATATCCATGTTGGCACATGGAAACAATTGCACCTGCAACTAGCAACGCTATAAGAAGGGCTGAGCAAGCGGTAACATAGCCAAACAATGGATTGCTGGGATGTGGAGGGTTAGAGGCTTATCATGGCATTTGGGAGGCTTAACATACAAGTGGTAGGTAGTGAAACAATGATAGAAACGAGACATCTAGCATGGCAATGATAGTAATGGTATCCAGGGAAATGGTCATCTTACCTGAGATCCCGCTTGGAAGTGGAACGAATTCATGAAGAAGACGATCCGTGAAGTAGACGAACGAATCCTCACACTCCGAACG
Organism: Elymus sibiricus; assembly: GCA_039707655.1. NCBI lineage: Eukaryota > Viridiplantae > Streptophyta > Magnoliopsida > Poales > Poaceae > Elymus > Elymus sibiricus. The sequence goes on from CM077667.1 coordinate 132,089,764, forward strand.
CTTTCGGAACTCTATCGAGAAGAAGCAATCCGGAACAACAATCAACACACGGTACACCACAACGTATTCATGACATGATGCGCAAACAAATATGATGTATGGCATGGTTGATTATGCAACGCAAAGCAATCACACCAACCCAACACTACACATTAAGTGGAGCTCAATATGCAACGAGTTGCATATTGACGAAACTCCACGCTTAAATTACTTAGTCCATTCCCGTTTAGGTACACGACAATATTAAATGTTGTTAAACATGGCAAGACGTGAAGCATAAATAAACTATCTATCTAGGCATCTTAAATGAGGTCGGAAACAACATATAGTATTTCCGAAACGACCCCACATGTTAATTTCGAAAATTGGTCCAGATCTGAACTAACCATATTTTATATTTGTTAAACAGGTAAAAAAAATGCACCATGAGATTCTACACGTCATTCTAGTCAATTTACATATATAGAACGTTTGAAACGGAGCTACGGTCTAAAAGATATGACCATCACAAGATAATAGGTCATGAATGCAAAATGCATGAAAAAGACATCCACAGGCATTTCAAATCATGAATGCAGCAAGATATTATGAAACTACATAAGATTCTAAGCAAGTTTCATATATGGCATGTTTAAAACGGAGCTACGGTTCAACCGCAACAACCAACACAAGCTTTGTTTGAAATCTGCCCAAAACAGCAACATAGCATATTGCACACATGAAAACAACAAGCTACAAGATTCTAAAATGCACAAACTAAGCATGGGGCAGTGGCATATGACACACACTTCATTTCATCTTCACATTTCATACTCAAAAGAGTCATGGATCACATGGAAGGAAGCTCACAACATGGCAATAAAATATAACAGTTTAGGACTTAGTGAAAATAACAGTTTTAACAGAGCAGTTTTATCACGAAGGCATATTGGCAGCAGTGAAACTATATGCTACAGGGCATATCATGACATGAAAATTTACAGCATGGTAGACGGCATGATGCACTACAATTCATTCCATTATGGCAACATCAAATAATGCACAGATTCTTGGCAACCATCAACACAACATGGCATTATGAAGAAAACAGATTCTCAGACTTTGTGAAAATTAGACTAGACATGTGCAACAGTTTACATCAGATTGGCATGTTGGACAGCAGAAATATCTATGATGCAAATCCTATTCATGGCAACAAATGGCACAACTTGGTAGACAACAACATGCTTAACAAAAGACTCCTTTGGGGCAACCACAGAAGACGCCTAGATCAATAGCAAATCGCATGGCAACATGGCAACAAAATAACAGATTCAGACTTAGAAATATTTTAGCATCTCGACACAACAACATTGATTAAGCTAGCACTCATGATGAAAACTACAGCTAAGCATAAGACTCATGGCATGGCAAACCTATCAACAACAAGTAGACATGGCATACTACAACACACTCCAAAGACTCAACTAAAAGGAGGCATGGATTGCTTAATACGAGCACCGCAAAATGGAACTCTTCGTTAACAGATTATAGTTTTAACATGATAGCTACTTAAGAGCAACAAATGAACATGTTGATGAAGTTCTACATGGCAACCAGAGGCACGGCATCAAAGTAGACATCACCTAGGGCAATACTCATGAAGAAAACATTTGCAAAAGACATACGGATATGATGCAATCATCCACACAACATTGAATAAAATAACAGATTTCAGATTACGATGATATGCACTCTTGCAACACATTTTACAGCACCTAGACGAATTCGTATGAGCATGCCAATGATGCTATCATGTAGAGCATGAAACGTAGATCATTTTTCATATGTAACACATGTTCATACGTTGCACGGTTTACAAACTACAACCGCTTCAAGATGGAACCATGCTGAAAAACGGACACATCACAGGGACTTAGCAAAAATTACCCCTCGGCGAATCGGGACGGCACCGTGCGGGATGGAGGTGGCCGGCCGTTTGGTTGGCGGGACGTCGCCGTCCCTGGGACGGGGCGGTCTCGCGGGCGAGGCAGAGGAGGTCGGGGCGGCTCCGGCGAGGCGGCCCGATGCCGGCGAGGCCGAGGACGGGACGGAGGCGGCGGATCCGGGGCGGGGCGGCCCGGATCTGGCCATGGTGACGACGGATCTGGCGGGCTGGCGGCGAGGCGACAAGCTGTGCGGGGCGGCGAAGTCCCGGCGAGGTGGTCGCGGCGGCGGGCTCTGGTCCGGGGCGGCTTGCCGGAGGGTGGCTCGGGTCCAGACGAGGCGACAGCGCAATGCGACGGCAGGGTCGGGCGATGCGGCGGCCCGGCGGAGCGGCGGGACCACGGCGAGCTGGGACGCCAGCGGTGCTCCGGTGCGCCGCCCGGGAGCTCGGGCTCGCAAAGAAGACGGTGCGGGGGCGCGCGGGCTCGCGCGGGCCGACCCGGGCCCTGGATGGGCTCGGGCGGGCTGGCATCGGGCCCCGCGGGCCTGGCGGGAGGTGGAGGCGCGGTCGTTGGTCAGAACGGTGGCTAGAGGCGGCGCGGCCGTTGGCGGGCTGCCAAGTGGCGGCGGCGCATTGCACCGGCACGGAAAACGATGCACGGCGGCGCGGCTGCGAGGTGGGACTGAAAACGAGGAGGGACTAGGGTTTCTCCAAATTTGGAAGGGAGGCATCCTTTTTATAGGCACGGGTTGTTTGAGGGCTAGGGTTAGGGGTTTCTGCCCGTTTTCGGACCGTCGGATTTCGATTGGGCGGTCCGAAACGGAGAGGTAGGCTAGGTTGGTTTAGAGGGGCTGTGTAGTGAAGTTGGGCTGAGAAGAGAGGGAAGGTCGTGGCCTGTGACACGCGTTTTTAAAACACCAAAACGTCCGACAAATATCCGATGACGAAGCCGCTACGGTCGACCGTTCGGGTATCAAACGACCTCCGATTGCGACGAAATTTGGCATGTGGTCTACCTATAATAAAACAAGACCACACGCCAACTTTCAACCCAATCCGAGAATATTTTAGATGCGCTTTTAAAAACAATATTTTGGAATTTCGCGGGCGCGTGCGTGTGTGGTTGGTCTCGAAACGGTCGACGACACGAACTGAGAGAACCGGCAACTACGAACGGATGCAACTTTTGAAAATTGACGACAACGGAGTGCCGATGCAATGCAGATGATGCGAATGATGCGATGATGAATGCGACAACCAAACGAATCACACGACGACAATGGAATAAAAGGAGTATCTTCTGGAGCGTCAGTCTCGGGCTGTTACACATGTCGAAGGAGTTTCTGGCGCCGTTCCCGGGGAGGAAGCGGTCTCTTCTACGTGCCAATCTCTGGCGCCGAGGAGACACCATCATCATCTACCAGGTTGTTAATCACAAATCTCATCTCCTTGCAATTACATTATTTGCCATTTGCCTCTCGTTTTCCTCTCCCCCATGCTACTTCTTGAGCTTGCGTTGGTTTTCCCTTGAAGAGGAAAGGGTGATGCAGCAAAGTAGATAAGTATTTCCCTCAGTTGTTGAGAACCAAGGTATCAATCCAGTAGGAGATACAAGCAAGTCCCCAATCTTCGCACCTACACAAACAATCAAACTCTTGCACCCAACGCTAAAAGGGGTTGTCAATCCCTTCACGGTTATTTGCAAGGATGAGATCTGATAGAGATAGATATAATAGATTGCTAAAACGAAAAGTAAAACAAAAATAAAAAGAATACAACGAAGTATTTTTGGTATTTCTGGTTTATAGATCTGAAAATATAATATGGAAAATAGACCCGGGGGCCATAGGTTTCACTAGAGGCTACTCTCATGAAGGAAAATAATACGGTGGGTGAACAAATTACTGTCGAGCAATTGATAGAAAAGCGCATAGTTATGACGATATCCAAGGCAATGATTATGCATATAGGCATCACGTCCGTGTCAAGTAGACCGAAACGATTCTGCATCTACTACTATTACTCCACACATCGACCGACTCCTGCCTGCATCTAGAGTATTAAGTTCATGAAGAACAGAGTAACGCATTAGGTAAGATGACATGATGTAGAGGGATAAACTCAAGCAATATGATGAAAACCCCATCTTTTTATCCTTGATGGCAACAATACAAATACGTGCCTCGCTACGCCTACTTTGTCACTGGGTGAGGACACCGCAAGATTGAACCCAAAACTAAGCACTTCTCCCATTGCAAGAATTACCAATCTAGTTGGCCAAACCAAACCAATAACTCGAAGAGACTTGCAAAGATATGAAATCATGCATATAAGAATTCAGAGAAGATTCAAATAATATTCATAGATAAGCTGATCATAAACCCACAATTCATCGGATCTCGACAAACACACCGCAAAAGAGTATTACATCGGATAGATCTCCATGAAGATCATGAAGAACATGGTATTGAAGAACAAAGAGAGAGAAGAAGCCATCTAGCTACTAGCTATGGACCCGAAGGTCTGTGTTGAACTACTCACGCATCATCGGAGGGGCAATGGAGTTGATGTAAATGCCCTCCGTGATCAAATCCCCCTCCGGCAGATTACCGGAAAAAGCTCCAAGATTGGATCTCACGGGAACAGAGGCTTCCGGCGGCGGAAAAGTATTTTCGTGGCTTTGTTTGGTATCCAGGGAATATTTGGGAATTTATAGGCCGAAGAATAGGGTTAGGAGGTCTGCTGGGGGGCCACAAGCCAGTAGGGCGCCCCCCCTAGGGGCGCGCCCTGGTGGCTTGTCGCCTCCCGGCAGGTCTCCTGCCTTCATCTCCAAGTCTGGTAGGTTTCTTCTGGTCCAAGAAAAATGATCGCGAAGATTTTGTTCCGTTTGGACTCCGTTTAATATTCCTTATCTGCAATACTCAAAAACAAGGAAAAAACAGAAACTGGCACGAGGCTCTAGATTAATAGGTTAGTCCCAAAAATAATATAAAATAGCATATTAATGCATATAAAACATCCAAAACAGATAATATAATAGCATGGAACAATCAAAAATTATGGATACGTTGGAGACGTATCAAGCATCCCCAAGCTTAATTCCTGCTCGTCCTCAAGTTGGTAAATGATAAAAACAGAATTTTTGATGTGGAATGCTACCTAACATATTTATCCATGTAATATTCTTTATTGTGGCATGAATATTCAGATCCATAAGATTCAAAACAAAAGTTTTATATTGACATAAAAACAATAATACTTCAAGCATACTAACAAGGCAATTGTGTCCTTTCAAAATAACATGGCCTCAGAAAGTTATCCCGACAAAATCATATGGTCTGGCTATGCTCCATCTTCCTCACACAAAGTATCTAAATCATGCACAACCCCGATGACAAGTCAAGCAATTGTTTCACACCTTTTATGTTCTCAAACCTTTTCAACTCTCACGCAATACATGAGCGTGAGCCATGGATATAGCACTATAGGTGGAATAGAATATGGTGGAGGTTGTGAGGAAAAAGGAGAAGATAGTCTCACATCAACTAGGCGTATCAACGGGCTATGGAGATGCCCATCAATAGATATCAATGTGAGTGAGCAGGGATTGCCATGCAACGGATGCACTAGAGCTATAAGTGTATGAAAGCTCAAAAAGAAACTAAGTGGTTGTGCATATGAAAAATTCCACTAGTTATATGAAAGTGAAAAAATAGGAATCTCTCTATCATGAAGATCATGGTGCTACTTTGAAGCACAAGTGTGGAAAAAGATAGTAGCATTGTCCCTTCTCTCTTTCTCTCATTTTTTTGGTGGGCATCTTTGGCCTCTTTTTTTTTATTTGGGCTTCATTGGCCTCTTTTATTATTTGTAAAGTCCAGAGACTCATCCCAACTTGTGAGGGAATCATAGCTTCCATCATCCTTTTCTCTCACGGGACAATGCTCTAATAATGAAGATCATCACACTTTTATTTACTTACAACTCAAGAATTACAACTCGATACCTAGAACAAAATATGACTCTATATGAATGCTTTCGGTAGTGCACCGGGATGTGCAACGATCTAGCCTAGCAAATGACATCAAAAAAATGGACAAGCCATGAAAACATCATGCTAGCTATCTTACGATCATGCAAAGCAATATGAAAATGATGGTGCATGTCATGAAAAACGGAACGGTGGGAGTTGCATGGCAATATATCTCAGAATGGCTATGGAAATGCCATAATAGGTATGTATGGTGGCTGTTTTGAGGAAAGTATATGGTGACTGTTTTGAGGAAGGTGGGTTTAATGTACCGGCGAAAGTTGCGCGGTACTAGAGAGGCTAGCAATGGTGGAAGTGTGAGAGCGTGTATAATCCATGGACTCAACATTAGTCATAAAGAACTCACATACTTATTGCAAAAGTCTATTAGTTATCGAAGCAAAGTATTAGACGCATGCTCCTAGGGGAGAGGTTGGTAGGAGTTAACCATCGCGCGCTCCCGACCCTCACACAAAGGTTGACAATCATTAAACAAATCATGCTCCGACTTCGTTACATAACGGTTCACCATACGTGAATGCTATGGGAATCACAAACTTTAACACAAGTATTTCTACCAATTCACAATCACTCACTAGCATGACTCTCGTATCACCATCTTTATATCTCAAAACTATATGCAAGGAATCAAACTTCTCATAGTATTCAATGCACTTTATATGAAAGTTTTTATTATATCCCTCTTGGATGCCCATTATATTAGGACTAAATTCATAACCTAAACCAATTACCATGCTGTTTAAAGACTCTCAAAATAATATAAGTGAGGTACGAGAGTTCAATTATTTCTATAAAATAAAACACCACCGTGCTCTAAAAAGATATAAGTGAAGTACTAGAGCAACATTGCCTAGCTCAAAAGATATAAGTGAAGCACATAGAGTATTCTAAAAAATTCACGATTAATGCGTGTCCCCCTAAAAAGATGTGTGCAGCAAGGATGATTGTGGCAAACTAAAAAGCAAAGACTAATATCATACAAGACACTCCAAGCAAAACACATATCATGTGCTGAATAAAAATATAGCCTCAAGTAAATTTACCGATGGATTGAAGACGAAAGAGGGGATTCCTTCCGGGGGCATCCCAAAGCTTAGGCTCTTTGGTATCCTTGAATATGGCTTGGGGTGCCTTGGGCATCCCCAAGCTTAGGCTCTTGCCACTCCTTATTCCATAGTCCATCAAATCTTTACCCAAAACTTAAAAACTTCACAACACAAAACTCAACAGAAAACTCGTGAGATCCGTTAGTATAAGAAAAATAAATCACCACTTTAGGTACTGTTGTGAACTCATTCTTTATTTATATTGGTTTAATATCTACTGTATTCCAACTTCTCCATGGTTCATACCCCCCGATACAACCCATAGATACATCAAAATAAGCAAACAACACAAAGAAAACAGAATCTGTCTAAAACAGAACAGTCTGTAGCAATCTATAGACTTCGAATACTTCTGTAACTCCAAAAATTCTGAAAACTTAGGAAAATCAGGGAAATTTTTATATAAATCTTGTGTAAAAATTTCAGATCAAAATCACGTTCCAGTGAATTTACAGAATTCCTGGACTGAGAGCAAAAGTTTCTGTTTTTCAGCAAAATCAAATCACAAACACCGTAGACCATCCCAAAGGTCTTACTTGGCTCAAACACTAATTAAAACAAGAAAACACAATTATTACAGAGGTAATAATGTGTAAAGCACACAAAAACAGAAGCAAAAAACAAAAGCATAAAAATAAAATTGGGTTGCCTCCCAACAAGCGCTATTGTTTAACGCCCCTAGCTAGGCAAAACGCAATAGATCTAGGTATTGTCATCTTTGGTATGCAATCCATAAGTAGCTCTCATAATACATTAATAAGGTAATTTTATTTTCTTTCTAGGAAAGTGTTCCATGCCTTTCCTTAATGGAAATTGGAATCTAATATTTCCTTCCTTCATATCAATAATTGAACCGATCGTTCTAAGGAAAGGTCTACCAAGAATAATAGGACATGTAGGATTGCAATCTATATCAAGAACAATGAAATCTACGGGCACATAATTCCTATTTGCAACAATAAGAACATCATTAATCCTTCCCATAGGTTTCTTAATGGTGGAATCCGCTAGATGCAAATTTAAAGAGCAATCATCAAATTCACGAAAACCTAGCACATCACATAAAGTTTTTGGAATCGTGGAAACGCTAGCACCCAAATCACACAAAGCATGGCACTCATAATCTTTAATTTTAATCTTAATAGTAGGTTACCACTCATCATAAAGCTTCCTAGGTATAGAAACTTCCAACTCAAGTTTTTCTTCAAAAGATTTCATCATAGCATCCACGATATGTTTAGTAAAAGCTTTATTTTGATTATAAGCATGCGGAGAATTCAACATGGATTGCAACAAGGAAATACAATCAATCAAAGAACAACTATCATAATTAAAGTACTTGAAATCCAAAAGAGTGGGTTCATTGCTATTTAAAGTTTTGACCACTTCAATCCCACTTTTATCAATCTTAGCATTAAGATCTATAGACTCCGAATCATTGGGACGCCTTTTAACTAAAGTTGACTTATCTCCAGTCCCATCTTTATCAAGATTTATATTAGAAAACAAAGATTCAATAGGATTCACATCAATCACTTTAAGATCTTCATCAATATTATCACGAGAACACACTTTTTCAAGCCATTCACGCTTATCACACATTCTAGCGGTTCTTTCCTTACACTCATCAATAGAAATTCTCATAGCTTTTAAAGACTCATTAATATCATGCTTGGGTGGAATAGATCTAATTTTCAAAGAATCAATCTCAAGAGAAATTCTATCAACGTTCCTAGTCAAATCATCAATCTTGAGCAATTCTTCTTCAATCATAGCATTGAAACCCTTTTGTGAACTAATAAATTCTTTAATATTATTCTCAAGATTAGAGGGCATCTTATTATAATTTCCATAAGAATTTTTGTAGGAATTACCATAATTATTAGAGGAATTACTAGGAAACGGCCAAGGATTGAAATTACGTCTATACACGTTATTACCAAAATTGTTCCTACCAACAAAATTCACATCCATAGATTCATTATTATTTCCAATCAAAGAAGACAAAGGCATATCATTGGGATAAATAGGAGCACTCTTACTAGCAAACAATTTCATTAATTCATCCATCTTTTCACTCAAAGTATTTATTTCTTCAATAGCATGCACCTTTTTACTAGTAGGAGATCTTTCGGTATGCCATTGAGAGTAATTTGCCATAATATTATCTAGGAGTTTAGTAGCTTCTCCTAATGTGATTTCCATTAAAGTACCACCCGCGGCGGAATCTAAAAGATTCCTAGAAGCAAAATTCAATCCCGCATAAAAAATTTGTATAATCATCCATAAACTCAAACCATGCGCGGGGCAATTTCTAATCATAAGTTTCATCCTCTCCCAAGATTGTGCAACATGCTCATGATCAAGTTGCTTAAAATTCATTATATCGTTCCTAAGGGAGATGATCTTAGCGGGCGGAAAGTACTTGCAAATAAAAGCATCTTTACACTTATTCCATGAATCAATACTATTTTTAGGCAAAGATGAAAACCAAGTTTTAGCACGATCTCGTAGTGAGAACGGAAATAGCTTCAATTTAACAATATCATTATCCACATCTTTCTTCTATTGCATATCACAAAACTCAACGAAAGTATTTAGATGGGATGCGGCATCTTCACTAGGAAGGCCGGAAAATTGTTCTTTCATAACAAGATTAAGCAAAGCGGCATTAATTTCATAAGATTCCGCACTAGTGGCGGGAGCAATCGGAGTACTAATAAAATCATTATTATTAGTATTGGAGAAGTCACACAACTTGGTATTCTCTTGAGTCATCGTGACAAAGCAAGCAATCTAGCACACAAGCAAACAAAAAGCAAACGAAAATACGAACAGAAGAAGGGCGAATAAAAAGGCAAATCTTTTTGGTTTTTTCTGAAAATCGTTTTAGAAGTGGGGGAGAGGAAAACGAGAGGCAAATGGCAAATAATGTAAATGCAAGAGATGAGTTTGTGATGGGTACTTGGTAGGCTTGGTGTAGATCTCCCCGGCAACGGCGCCAGAAATCCTTCTTGCTACTTCTTGAGCTTGCGTTGGTTTTCCCTTGAAGAGGAAAGGGTGATGCAGCAAAGTAGATAAGTATTTCCCTCAGTTGTTGAGAACCAAGGTATCAATCCAGTAGGAGATACAAGCAAGTCCCCAAGCTTCGCACCTACACAAACAATCAAACTCTTGCACCCAACGCTATAAAGGGGTTGTCAATCCCTTCACGGTTATTTGCAAGGATGAGATATGATAGAGATAGATATAATAGATTGCTAAAACGAAAAAGTAAAACAAAAGTAAAAAGAATGCAGCGAAGTATTTTTGGTATTTTTGGTTTATAGATCTGAAAATATAATATGGAAAATAGACCCTGGGGCCATAGGTTTCACTAGAGGCTTCTCTCATGAAGGAAAATAATACGGTGGGTGAACAAATTACTGTCGAGCAATTGATAGAAAAGCGCATAGTTATGACAATATCCAAGGCAATGATTATGCATATATGCATCACGTCCGTGTCAAGTAGACCGAAACGATTCTGCATCTACTACTATTACTCCACACATCGACCGACTCCTGCCTGCATCTGGAGTATTAAGTTCATGAAGAACAGAGTAACGCATTAGGTAAGATGACATGATGTAGAGGGATAAACTCAAGCAATATGATGAAAACCCCATCTTTTTATCCTTGATGGCAACAATACAAATACGTGCCTCGCTACCCCTACTTTGTCACTGGGTGAGGACACCGCAAGATTGAACCCAAAACTAAGCACTTGTCCCATTGCAAGAATTACCAATCTAGTTGGCCAAACCAAACCAATAACTCGAAGAGACTTGCAAAGATATGAAATAATGCATATAAGAATTCAGAGAAGATTCAAATAATATTCATAGATAAGTTGATCATAAACCCACAATTCATCGGATCTCGACAAACACACCGCAAAAGAGTATTACATCGGATAGATCTCCATGAAGATCATGAAGAACATGGTATTGAAGAACAAAGAGAGAGAAGAAGCCATCTGGCTACTAGCTATGGACCCGAAGGTCTGTGGTGAACTACTCACGCATCATCGGAGGGGTAATGGAGTTGATGTAGATGCCCTCCGTGATCGAATCCCCCTCCGGCAGATTACCGGAAAAGGCTCCAAGATTGGATCTCACGGGAACAGAGGCTTCCGGCGGCGGAAAAGTATTTTCGTGGCTCTTTTTGGTATCCAGGGAATATTTGGGAATTTATAGGCCGAAGAATAGGGTTAGGAGGCCTGCTGGGGGGCCACAAGCCAGTAGGCCTCCCCCCTAGGGGCGCGCCCTGGTGGCTTGTCGCCTCCCGGCAGGTGTCCTGCCTTCATCTCCAAGTCTGGTAGGTTTCTTCTGGTCCAAGAAAAATCATCATGAAGATTTTGTTCTGTTTGGACTCCGTTTAATATTCCTTATCTGCAATACTCAAAAACAAGGAAAAAACAAAAACTGGCACTAGGCTCTAGATTAATAGGTTAGTCCCAAAAATAATATAAAATAGCATATAAAACATACAAAACAGATAATATAATAGCATGGAACAATCAAAAATTATAGATACGTTGGAGACGTATCAAGCATCCCCAAGCTTAATTCCTGCTCGTCCTCGAGTAGGTAAATGATAAAAACAAAATTTTTGATGTGGAATGCTACCTAACATATTTATCCATGTAATATTCTTTATTGGGGCATGAATATTCAGATCCATAAGATTCAAAACAAAAGTTTTATATTGACATAAAAACAATAATACTTCAAGCATACTAACAAGGCAATTGTGTCCTTTCAAAATAACATGGCCTCAGAAAGTTATCCCTACAAAATCATATGGTCTCGCTATGCTCCATCTTCCCCACACAAAGTATCTAAATCATGCACAACCCCGATGACAAGTCAAGCAATTGTTTCACACCTTTTATGTTCTCAAACCTTTTCAACTCTCACGCAATACATGAGCGTGAGCCATGGATATAGCACTATAGGTGGAATAGAATATGGTGGAGGTTGTGAGGAAAAAGGAGAAGATAGTCTCACATCAACTAGGCGTATCAACGGGCTATGGAGATGCCCATCAATAGATATCAATGTGAGTGAGTAGGGATTGCCATGCAACGGATGCACTAGAGCTATAAGTGTATGAAAGCTCAAAAAGAAACTAAGTGGTTGTGCATATGAAAAATTCCAGTAGTTATATGAAAGTGACCAAATAGGAGACTCTCTATCATGAAGATCATGGTGCTACTTTGAAGCACAAGTGTGGAAAAAGATAGTAGCATTGTCCCTTCTCTCTTTCTCTCATTTATTTATTTATTTTTATTTTGGTGGGCATCTTTGGCCTCTTTTTTTATTTGGGCTTCATTGGCCTCTTTTATTATTTGTAAAGTCCGGAGACTCATCCCAACTTGTGAGGGAATCATAGCTTCCATCATCCTTTTCTCTCACGGGACAATGCTCTAATAATGAAGATCATCACACTTTTATTTACTTACAACTCAAGAATTACAACTCGATACCTAGAACAAAATATGACTCTATATGAATGCTTCCGGTAGTGCACCGGGATGTGCAACGACCTAGCCTAGCAAATGACATCAAAAGCCATGAAAACATCATGCTAGCTATCTTATGATCATGCAAAGCAATATGAAAATAATGGTGCATGTCATGAAAAACGGAACGGTGGGAGTTGCATGGCAATATATCTCGGAATGGCTATGGAAATGCCATAATAGGTATGTATGGTGGCTGTTTTGAGGAAAGTATATGGTGGCTGTTTTTTGGAAAGTGGGTTTAATGTACCGGCGAAAGTTGCGCGGTACTAGAGAGGCTAGCAATGGTGGAAGGGTGAGAGTGCGTATAATCCATGGACTCAACATTAGTCATAAAGAACTCCCATACTTATTGCAAAAGTCTATTAGTTATCGAAGCAAAGTATTAGACGCATGCTCCTAGGGGAGAGGTTGGTAGGAGTTAACCATCGCGCACTCCCGACCCTCACACAAAGGTTGACAATCATTAAACAAATCATGCTCCGACTTCGTTACATAACGGTTCACCATACGTGCATGCTACTGGAAACACAAACTTTAACACAAGTATTTCTACCAATTCACAATTACTCACTAGCATGACTCTCATATCACCATCTTTATATCTCAAAACTATATGCAAGGAATCAAACTTCTCATAGTATTCAATGCACTTTATATGAAAGTTTTTATTATATCCCTCTTGGATGCCCATTATATTAGACTAAATTCATAACCTAAACCAATTACCATGCTGTTTAAAGACTCTCAAAATAATATAAGTGAGGTACGAGAGTTCAATTATTTCTATAAAATAAAACACCACCGTGCTCTAAAAAGATATAAGTGAAGTACTAGAGCAACATTGCCTAGCTCAAAAGATATAAGTGAAGCACATAGAGTATTCTAATAAATTCACGATAATGCGTGTCCCCCTGAAAAGATGTGTGCAGCAAGAATGATTGTGGCAAACTAAAAAGCAAAGACTCATATCATACAAGACGCTCCAAGCAAAACACATATCATGTGGTGAATAAAAATATAGCCTCAAGTAAATTTATCGATGGATTGAAGACGAAAGAGGGGATGCCTTCCGGGGCATCCCCAAGCTTAGGCTCTTTGGTATCCTTGAATGTGGCTTGGTGAAAGAACATGTGCTGCCCCCATGTTTGGTTTTGGTAATTGATGACAATCTCTATGGACTAATGGTTGCCTTGAGTTATATTTGAAGGGTTTGTCCATAGGCATTGCTTGAAGACCATTTGTTGGTTTCAAGGTTATTAGAAGAAGAATGTGTGTTGACCAAGGTGCTATTCAAGGATTTATCCAAAGATTGGTCATGTGAGTGTTGAGCCTATTGCAAGCATGTCTTGAAGAAGTTTGTGTGAACATTCATGTTTACCTTCAAGACATCATCCTAATGAAGAGAGTTGGAAAGATTCAAGGTTGATCAAGACTAAATATGAAGAGTGATTCAAGTTGATCAACACACAAAGCGTAGAAGATGTACCGAGTGGGATCAAGTGATCTCACGGTATGGTAAGCATTGTCCATTACGCTTTGTGTACTAACCCATGTTCTATGCGAGAGTTCTATGTGGGGTTAGGTATGTTTCCATGGGCTTGCGTCAAGAGGAAGATCTCATTCAACCCATGGAGGATGACATCAAGTGGTGATCGTCATCAAGATTGCGGTGTGCAAGTTCAAGTGGAGCATCACGAAGAGATCAGATGCTTGAAGCTTGTCGTCCATTGTGGTGACAATGGACTTGTGAAGATGTGCCGAAGAGTGGCTCACCCATAGTGGAGTATGGGGGAGCAATCTACTAGTCTTCATCGAGCCGGCGCAATCAAGAAAGGTGGTCCAACTTGAGGAGGTCAAGATCGTCATCATCTAGCTCAAGTGGACTATGCGCAAGGCAAAGGTTTGCCCTTGATAGGTTTTCTATTTTACCGGTCTCATGGTAGTAGTTGGGAGACCGGGTTATAGGATCGATAGCCGTACTATCAAGGGGGGCTCTCAAGTGAGTAGCTTTATCGTATCTTCGTAGAGAGCTCAAACCATTGCATCCTTGCATCATCTTTCTTGGTTCGTGTTTGGTGTTTCTCTTTGTGAGTTTTTGAGCTTATGGTCATCTTCATGACAAGCTCGAGTTCATCGAAAACGGAGTTCATATATGCATCTTCTATGATGTTTTCGATGTTGGAGTTTATGTCGGTTCTTCATTCATAGAGGTTTCTCATCTCTATATGTTAGGCATATCTCCCCTGCCACTTCTTATTATAACCAACAAGCTTGAGTTTTCTCAATTCGGAGCTCATTTGCAGAAGTTATGGCAGTTTCAGTCTCTGGGCAGTTTTCTTGTCACCCAAGCGGTAGTACCGATTATGCGGTAGTACCGCTGTGGTCTACCGTAGCGAGTACCGCTTGTGGGATTTTCTTCTGGTATCCTGTTTTTGGTAAGCGGTAGTAGCACGGTAGTAGCACGGTAGTACCGCTATGCGGTACTTCCGCTTTCTACTACCGCTTCCAGTACCGCTTGTTGAAATTCTACTGGTATCCTGTTTTTCCTTAGCGGTAGTTGAGCGGCTGTTGGGCGGTAGTACCGCTTGCGGCGGTAGTACTGCTCCACTACCTCGTTTCTGAGCTGTTCTGCGAACCTTTGCGGTAGTACCGCTTGTGGGTGCGGTAGTACCGCTTCGTGCGGCACTACCGCGCTCCTGTGCTTACTGTGCTCACTGGCTTCGGTTGGTAGTACCGCTCTAAGCGGTAGTACCGCTCCTTGGAGCGGTAGTACCGCTTGAGTGCGTCCAGCACAGGTAACGGTTCGATTTGGTGGGGGCTATAAAAGGGGTCTTCTTCCCCAACGGTTATCTTATCCTTTGAGCTCGTTTTTGCCCCCCATTGCTGATCTTCTTGAGCTTGCTAACTCTCAATCCCTCCAATGATTCTTGCTCCTTCTTGAGGGAATAGAGAGAGGAGATCTAGATCCATCTTTCCACCAATCACTTTCTCCTCTATGTGAGGGAAACCTTGTGGATCTAGATCTTGGAGTTCTTGGTGTTGTCCTTGTTCTTCCTCTCACTTTCCTCCATAGCTTTTGTTGCTTTGGTGGGATTTGAGAGAGAGGGACTTGAGCACTTCGTGTGTTCTTGCCATTGCATTAGTTGCATCGGTTTGAGTTCTCCACGGTGATACGTGGAAGTTAGTAGATGAGAAGCTTATTACTCTTGGGTGTTTGAGCACCCTAGAGCTTGTTCCTCTTGGGTGCTTTGGCGCCCTAGATGGTTGGTGGTGCCTCGGAGCTCAATCATTGTGGTGTAAAGCTCCGGGCAAGCGTCGGGGTCTCCAATTAGGTTGTGGAGATCGCCCCGAGCAATTTGACGGGTACCGGTGACCGCCCCCAAGGGTTGCCAAAGTGTACGGGTTCGGTGACCGCCCTCAAGGGTTGCCATTTGTACGGGTTCGGTGACCGCCCTCAAGGGTCCCTTAGTGGAATCACGGCACCTTGCATTGTACGAGGGCGTGAGGAGAATACGGTGGCCCTAGTGGCATTGTTGGGGAGCATTGTGCCTCCACACCGCTCTAACGGAGATTAGCATCCGCAAGGGTGTGAACTTCGGGATACATCGTCGTCTCCGCGTGCCTCGCTTATCTCTTACCCGAGCCCTTTACTTATGCACTTTACTTTGTGATAGCCATATTGTTTCTAGTTATATATCTTGCTATCACTTAGTTGTTTATCTTGCTTAGCATAAGTTGTTGGTGCACATAGGTGAGCCTAGTCGATTTAGGTTTTGTGCTTGACAAATTAAACGCTAGTTTTATTCCGCATTTGTTCAAGCCTAAACTGTAATTATTTTAAAGCGCCTATTCACCCCCCCTCTAGGCGACATCCACGATCTTTCACTTGGGGTGCCTTGGGCATCCCCAAGCTTAGGCTCTTGCCACTCCTTATTCCATAGTCCATCAAATCTTTACCCAAAACTTGAAAACTTCACAACACAAAACTCAACAGAAAACTCGTGAGATCCGTTAGTATAAGAAAAATAAATCACCACTTTATGTACTGTTTTGAACTCATTCTTTATTTATATTGGTGTAATATCTACTGTATTCCAACTTCTCCATGGTTCATACCCCTCGATACAACCCATAGATACATCAAAATAAGCAAACAACACAAATAAAACAGAATCTGTCTAAAACAGAACACTCTGTAGCAATCTATATACTTAGAATACTTCTGTAACTCCAAAAATTCTGAAAAATTAGGAAAATCAGTGCAATTTGTATATCAATCTTGTGTAAAAATTTCAGATCAAAAGCATGTTCCAGTGAATTTACAAAATTCCTGTACTGAGAGAAAAAGTTTATGTTTCTCAGCAAAATCAAATCACAAACACCGTAGACCATCCCAAATGTCTTACTTGGATCAAACACTAATTAAAACAAGAAAATACAATTACTACAGAGGTAATAATGTGTAGAACACTCAAAAACAGAAGCAAACAAAAAATCATAAAAATAAAATTGGGTTGCCTCCCAACAAGCGCTATCGTTTTACGCCCCTAGCTAGGCATAACGATTTCAATGATGCTCACATAAAAAGTAGTAATTGAGATATGCAAAAGAGCATCATGAATATCATGAAAAACACATTTAAGTCTAACCCACTTTCTATGCATAGGGATTTTGTGAGCAAACAATTTATGGTTACAAGAATCAACTAGCATAGGAAGGCAAAACAAGCATAACTTCAAAACTTTAAACACATAGAGAGGAAACTTGATATTATTGCAATTCCTACAAGCATATGTTCCCCCCTCATAATGAATTTCAGTAGAATCATGAAGTAATTCAACAATATAACAATCGCATAAATCATTCTTTTCATGATACACGAGCATGCAATCATCATAGTGAATTTGCTCATCAAAACTCGAGGGACAAAAAATATCATCTTCATCAAACATAGCATCCCCAAGCTTGTGGCTTTGCATATCATTAGCATAATTGCCATTAATAGAATTTATAGTAACATCATTACAATAATGCTTTTCAATCAAGGAGCTATCATGAATCACCTTGTAAATTTCATCTTTCAACACTTCACAAAATTTTCAGATTCATGATTTTCAAACAAAACTCCATAGAGATAATCAAGTGCACTCAACTCACTAGCAATTGGTTCATCATAATTTGGCCTTTTGAAAAGATTAGCAAGTGGATGAGGATCCATATCAATAGAATTTTAGCAAGCGAAGATGCAAGCAAATAGAAGGCACATGGCAAGACAAGCAAACAAAAAGCAAACAAAAAGACGAACGAAAAAAGGGCGAATAAAAAGGCAAATCTTTTTGTTTTTTTTTCTGAAAATCGTTTTAGAAGTGGGGGAGAGGAAAACGAGAGGCAAATGGCAAATAATGTAAATGCAAGAGATGAGTTTGTGATGGGTACTTGGTAGGCTTGATGTAGATCTCCCCGGCAACGGCGCCAGAAATCCTTCTTGCTACTTCTTGAGCTTGCGTTGGTTTTCCCTTGAAGAGGAAAGGGTGATGCAGCAAAGTAGATAAGTATTTCCCTCAGTTGTTGAGAACCAAGGTATCAATCCAGTAGGAGATACAAGCAAGTCCCCAATCTTCGCACCTACACAAACAATCAAACTCTTGCACCCAACGCTATAAAGGGGTTGTCAATCCCTTCACGGTTATTTGCAAGGATGAGATCTCATAGAGATAGATATAATAGATTGCTAAAACGAAAAGTAAAACAAAAGTAAAAAAGAATGCAGCGAAGTATTTTTGGTATTTTTGGTTTATAGATCTGAAAATATAATATGGAAAATAGACCCGGAGGCCATAGGTTTCACTAGAGGCTTCTCTCATGAAGGAAAATAATACAGTGGGTGAACAAATTACTGTCGAGCAATTGATAGAAAAGCGCATAGTTATGACGATATCGAAGGCAATGATTATGCATATAGGCATCTCGTCTGTGTCAAGTAGACCAAAACGATTCTGCATCTACTACTATTACTCCACACATCGACCGACTCCTGCCGGCATCTAGAGTATTAAGTTCATGAAGAACAGAGTAACGCATTAGGTAAGATGACATGATGTAGAGGGATAAACTCAAGCAATATGATGAAAACCCCATCTTTTTTCCTTGATGGCAACAATACAAATACGTGCCTCGCTACCCCTACTTTGTCACTGGGTGAGGACACCGCAAGATTGAACCCAAAACTAAGCACTTCTCCCATTGCAAGAATTACCAATCTAGTTGGCCAAACCAAACCAATAACTCGAAGAGACTTGCAAAGATATGAAATCATGCATATAAGAATTCAGAGAAGATTCAAATAATATTCATAGATAAGCTGATCATAAACCCACAATTCATCGGATCTCGACAAACACACCGCAAAAGAGTATTACAGCGGATAGATCTCCATGAAGATCATGAAGGACATGGTATTGAAGAACAAAGAGAGAGAAGAAGCCATCTAGCTACTAGCTATGGACCCGAAGGTCTGTGGTGAACTACTCACGCATCATCGGAGGGGCAATGGAGTTGATGTAGATGCCCTCCGTGATCGAATCCCCCTCCGGCAGATTATCGGAAAAGGCTCCAAGATTGGATCTCACGGGAACAGAGGCTTCCGGCGGCGGAAAAGTATTTTCGTGGCTCTTTTTGGTATCCAGGGAATATTTGGGAATTTATAGGCCGAAGAATAGGGTTAGGAGGCCTGCTGGGGGGCCACAAGCCAGTAGGGCGCCCCCCCTAGGGGCGCACCCTAGTGGCTTGTCGCCTCCCGGTAGGTCTCCTGCCTTCATCTCCAAGTCTGGTAGGTTTCTTCTGGTCCAAGAAAAATCATCGTGAAGATTTTGTTCCGTTTGGACTCCGTTTAATATTCCTTATCTGCAATACTCAAAAACAAGGAAAAAACAGAAACTGGCACTAGGCTCTAGATTAATAGGTTAGTCCCAAAAATAATATAAAATAGCATATTAATGCATATAAAACGTCCAAAACAGATAATATAATAGCATGGAACAATCAAAAATTATAGATACGTTGGAGATGTATCACTATCCACTTCTAAAAATTAAGAACATTCTTTTTATTCCATCGCACATCAAATCGTGATATATATATATATATATATATATATGTGTGTGTGTGTGTGTGTGTGTGTGTGTGTGTGTGTGTGTGTGTGTGTGTGTGCGTGCTAAAATGCTAAAAGTGGTATATATGTGCTGAAATATTGAACTATAAATGCTGAAATATAGTGTATATATATGCAGAAATGGTGAAAATGAATGGTGATATGTGAATTGGGTAAAGTGTCTGAGATGGGCATTTTTACCCGCTTGTATTACCCGCACCCGACGAGGTACGGGTATGGGAAAAGTTTCAAACCCAAGGTGCGGGTACCGATATGGGTTTAGCCAAAAAAATTGAGATACATACTCGCTTGGGCGATCATTACATGCACCCGGACCCCGCGGGTGCCATGTTGAATCTCCACGAGCCATCACATCATAAAAAAACAAGCATCCAACACTAGAGAGCAACTAGTTAAGGGTACCCCTTCGAAAGGGTACCAACAAACACTTCGTCAGCGCTCCGCGCGCGACAAGTGGAGCGCGCGAAGCGCTTCCGTGCGGGCAAACCAAACAAAGCGGTTTTGTTCCCGATTTTTCATTTTTGATTTCTGGTTCCGTACCTTTTGCAGTTTGACCATCCTACTAGTGGTAAACTCGATCCCGTGATCTATTTTTAGCAACTTTTTCTTGGGTGTGAGGTAGAAAAAATTTATTTGACGCTAGCGTATCGTACCGCTAATATGTCTCCGACGTATCTACAATTTTTTATTGTTTCGTGACATTATCCTACTACTTCCACATAATTTTGGCAACAATTTATATTATTTTCTTGGATTAACATATTAATCTAGTGCCCAGTGTCAGTTCATGTTTGTTGCATGTTTTTTGTTTCGCAGAAAATCCGTGCCAAACGAAGTTCAAACGCGAACATAGATTTTTTTATGGAATAAATCATTTGTTGGCGCAAGAATCAACATGGGGGGGTCATGGGCTTCACACGCTCAAGGGGCGGCCCCCTGGGGTGTGTCATAAGCACTTGTGGTATCCTTGGAGTTTGATTGAAGGTGTCCTTCGGGCGCAAGGAAGCTAAATCAGGAAAAAAAGTTGTCGGAATCGGGGCTCCGGGGACCCAGAAAGGTTTGAACTCTGGGGTGCGCCCGCTCTCCTGCCCTACTCTCCCTTACCACCTCACGGCGACTCTCCGGCGGCTCGATCTAAGGAAGACGAACAAAGGACACAAAGTTTACCCAGGTTCGGGCCACCTCGCGATGTAAGACCCTACTCCTGCTTGTCTGGATTGCTTGAGGATGAAGATGAGTACAAGGTGTGGTCTTTCGTGCCCAGGGTTCAATGCCCTCTCCGGTGGCTGGTTCCCTACTCTTATACTGACCTTGGTCCTCTTCCCCCCGAAAACACAAGGCGGGAAGGGTTGCCACAACGGCAAGTTTGAAGGGGGACAAGACTGCAGCCTGTCCTAACAAAAGTGGTCTTCGCCTATTAAAGTTCCTCGTCGTGACGTGCTCGTGGGCTCGGGGGTGACCTCCGTCCTGCCGAGCCCCCGGTCTTGGTCCTCTTGCACAAGAAAGGAAACCTTTGGGATTGCTTTGGGAGCCCGCGAGCTGGCGTTGCTCCTCTACCACCAAAGAGGAAATCATCTCTGTCCGTGCCAGCTGGTACGACCCTGGGGGCTGCTCGGCGTGGCATGCGTCACCCATGTGATGGCGCAGGGCCGTATGACCCCGCCAGGCCAACCTCGGTTGATCCGTCCCACGAAGGCCTCGGGGGCAGCCTCGGGAGGCGACCTCGCGAGGGGGGCTTCGCGAGGCTCCCGGCGATGCTTGCTGACATGCACCTCGCGAGGTGTGGGCCCTCGCGAGGGCCCTACTCGTGAAGTCCAACAGCGAGCCGTGCTCGGTCCATGGCATGCGTCGCGTCTTGGGCCGCAGGCACACGGGCCTGGGTACCCCCAGTCCCAGGGGCCCGACAGTAGCCTTCGGGCCCGCGGCGTGCACGATTCCGCCAGTTGGAGGGGCGAAACGGTGCGGGCCCCAACCGCCTGCGGGTCAGGCGCGACGCGTGGCGCACGACGGGGTGCGGGACACCCCACTTCCCCCCGACACCTCGGCAACTGCTCAGGCTGGCATAGAGCCCGTGTGCGGTGCGGGGCCATCATTGCTTTTCCTAAAGATCTTCGGGGAAGCCGGCGACCGCCTGGCCTACTGCATGTAGAGCAACAGCAGCGGCGACGGCGGCTCCTCCGGCAACGATGGCAGCGGCAGCCCTTCCTCCGGGGGAAGCGGGAGCGATGATGACTCCGACGGCTCCCCGGGCGTCTGCGTTAAGGATGAGGACTCTGGCTAGGCGCAGGCGGTCCTAGAGTCGGGGTCCTGGAGGTGGCGCTGCTCGGGCCCGGTCCTTCCTCTTTTGCTTTTTTCCTACAGTGAACCATGCTGGCCCCGCGGGGGCGTGTAAGAAGAATTATAGCTCTGGCGCCTTAAGTTTAATGATGTTCTGGTCGAGAATGAGCTCGCTCTTAGCGCTTCTCGTTAGGCTTGTTCCCTTCTCTGTGATCGCCTTAATGCTCTCGTCGCTAGGACCCAGCCCCCGGGCAGTATTCAGCCGTCGCTGGTATGTCAGGTCATGATGCCTGGGACAAGGCCAGGAGGTGAGGGGCCCGAAGTCCGGTAAGTGCTCCCAGCGCATGATGCTCAGGATGTCCCCGTTGGCGCGCAGGCGGCTCATGAGAGAGAAGAGGCTCCCACCCAGAGCGAGGTTACGGGAAGAAGGAACACTACCAAAGATCACCGAGCCACGTGGGGTGGTTAACTTATCTTTTTGGAACGCGTCGCGAGGCGGCCGCGGCCTGCGAGAGGTTCACGTGGTGTGAGGGCGCGTCTTCCCGAAGTTCACTTCCTTATCCCATCTCCATTTTGGCGAGGCCACGGTGGGCGACGGCAATGGCAGCGGCGACCCTTCTTCCTGAAGCTTCCCTTTATCATCCTGCAATAGACTGATTCTACCTCGTGGAGGCGTAAGACGACGGTTTAATCTGCGAAACACTTGAAGTTTGCGACAACTGTTTGTGATCCACGGGTTTCCTTTCATACCTGGTTTTCCTCAAGCTTGCCTTTGTGCTCTGCATCGGCAGGGCCCAGTCCCGCGCATTTCTCAACTGTCGCTGGGCTGTCAGGTCACGATGCCTAGACAAGGCCAGGAGGTGAGGGGCTTTGGGAACTAGTGAAGGCTCCTGAGGCGCGATGCTCAAGAGCCCCCCCTTGACATACGAGCAACCTTCGAGAGGAAACACGCGCTAGCCAGTTTGTGCCCGGGCATTGCGTGAGGAAGTTAGGCACCAAGGGCCTTAGTGGGGTGACGTGCACGGGGGTAGGCCCGCGAGCCAGAGCCCGGTCGCTTGGATTTTTCAGCGCTGCTGGGACTAAGTCGAGCACAGACATCGTGCCCAGCCCCCGCTCGCATGAGGCCCAGGGGAAAATTGGTTAGCGATCGTGATGGGGCGGGGTGACGCCCCCCGATCGACCACCCAGTGCGGAGCATGGGTCTTCCACTGGGCGTGGGCATAGTCGCGGGTCGACACTTACTCCGTCAGCGCGGAGCATGGGGCTTCCACTTGGGCGTGGGCATAGTCGCAGGTCAAAAGTTACTCCGCCAGCACGGAGCATGGGGCTTCCACTTGGGCATGGGCTGGAGCGCCCCCCCCTTCGAGACTAGGATGTGGCTTGTAGGGAGGCTCCGGGGCGTGTACAACCCCAACCTCATTATTACGTGAGAGGGTCACGGGCGACAATAGGGGGGGGGGGGTCGGACGCCCCAGGCACAAGGCTCAGGAGCTCCTCCCCCGGTCTTCAAGCGGTCCCGCGCCTAGCTTTCAGCGCGGTTGTGCGCTCTCGCGGCCCATAACCTGGGCGTGGCGCGCGCCGCACAGCCACAGGAAAGCGGCGTCAGGAGAGTCATCATGGTAGGTGGCGAGGCGCCTGCTCAGCGGCAGCGTGGGCTGAGCCGTATTCCCACCATCCGCCCATGACGGTTTTCCGAGAGGGCGAGACACCAAGGACCATGGAGAGGTGACTTGCACGGGGAGCAGCCCGTGAGCCAGAGCTCGGTCACTTAGATTTCTCGGCGCTGCGAGGACAAGTCCTGGCGCAGACACCGTGTCGAGCCCTCAACCACGGAACCATCGAAGGGCGGTTGCGGGGGCGCGGCAGCCCCAAGCAACGGCGAAACATCAGAACTCAAGGCTGGCGGCCATGCTGCCGCGGAAGCGTCAGGTCACTCGACGACGCGTGCCACGGAGGCTCACCCTCCGTCTCAAGGCGGGCAACGCCCGTCCTCGAGACATGGGCGACCGCTCCGCCCTCCGTCTCCAGGCAGGCAACACCCGGCCTGGAGACATGGGCGACCGCTCCGCCCTCCGTCTCCAGGCGGGCAACGCCCAACCTGGAGACATGGGCGACAGGTCCACCCTCCGTCTCCAGGCGGGCATCGCCCGGCCTGGAGACATGGGTGACTGCTCCACCCTCCGTCTCCAGGCGGGCATCGCCCGGCCTGGAGACATGGGCGATTACTTGTGAAGGCCCTCTCTATAAAGGATCCGCCGCAGGACGAGGTCCCCGACCTCGAGGGTGCGAGGGCGGATGTTGCGGCTGTGGTAGTTGTCGCGCGTGCCGAAGGTGACCGGGAGGCGGATCTGGCCCAGCGGAGTGGTGGAACCGTCGGTCACCCCAGAGAACGGCCTGGTCGGCATTAGCTGGTCATAGGGCACATGGAGCATATCGAAGGTCTCCACGGGGAGCACGTTGAGGCCCGCACCTCCGTCGATGAGAGTCTTGGTGGCTGAGACGTTGCTAATGGTGGGGGTGCACAGCATGGGGTGCACGCCCGCGGCAGCTGCCGATCTACGGTGATCCTTGGCGTAGGAGGTGATGTCGTACTGCGACCACTTGAGGGGCCACGTGGCCTCTGGCTTCGGGAGGGCAGGGTTAACCTCACGGGAGAACTGCTTGAACAGGCGGTTGGACGCCAGGGTGTGCGCTCCTCCGAGGATACAGGATATCGTGTGAGGCTCCCAATAGCCCCCGGCCCCTTTGCCACACTAGTTGTTGTCGTTCCTCTTGGGCGGTGGCGACATCGGCGGGAGAGCAGCGTTGTCCTAAGGGCGTGCCTCGCGAGGTTACTCACGCCAGGCATCCTCACGAGGCTGACCACGCCAGTTGTCCTCGCGAGGCTGCTCGCGCCAACCCTGGTGGGGGTTGCCGCTGCGACTGTCCCATCTGCCGCCTCCGCGGCTGGAGTTGCGCCCGTTGCGGTCTGGACGCCGGCCTACATGCTCGTCACAAAGGGACTTGAGCTCCTGGCAGTCTTCGGTGTTGTGGGTACGTGTGTCATGATAGACGTAGTATGGACGGCGGTCCTTCTCGGGCACATCACAGACGCGGCCGCGCTTCTTCTCTGGCTCCGCCGCGAGCACAGCGGGGCCTTTGCGCTTGACCTCCTTGGCCTTGGCCTTGCCATCGTCACGCGCGCCGTCGGGATCATCGTGGATGAACAGGCGACCCTCCTCAGCCTTGGCGCATTTATCGACGAGGTTGAACAACTCCAGTGTCGTGCTCAGGCTGTCATTGATAGCGAGCTTTTCGCACATCTTGAGGTCTGACGTGGCTTGAGACTGCGTTGGTATTTCCCCAAAGAGGAAGGGATGATGCAGCACAACGACGGTAAGTATTTCCCTTAGTTATGAAACCAAGGGATCGAACTAGTAGGAGGATCACCAACGCTACGTAAATAGCACCTGCACACAAAGAACAAATACTTGCAACCCGATGCGAAAGAGAGGTTGTCAATCTCTCTACGGTAAAAAGATAGATTAGGATATGATAGATTGGATAGATAGATCTCTCAAAAACACAAAATATAAGAGGCAAATAAAAAGTGCAGCAAGGTATTTTTGGGTTTTTGGAATAATAGATCTGAAAACAAAAACGGCAAAAAGATAGATCGGAAAGCAATATGTTGGAAAAGTAGACCCGGGGGCCATAGGTTTCACTAGTGGCTTCTCTCATGAGTATAGCACACGGTGGGTGAACAAATTACTGTTGGGAAATTGATAGAAGATCAAATAATCATGACGATATCCAAGGCGATGATCATTATATAGGCATCACGTCCAAGATTAGTAGACTGAAACGATTCTGCATCTACTACTATTACTCCACACATCGACCGCTATCCAGCATGCATCTAGTGTATTAAGTTCATGGAAAAACGGAGTAATGCAATAAGAACGGTGACATGATGTAGACAAGATCTATTCATGTAGGAATAGACCCCATCTTGTTATCCTTAATAGCAACGATACATGCGTGCCTCGCTGCCCCTTCTGTCACTGGGAGAGGACATCGCAAGATCGAACCCATCACAAAGCACCTCTTCCCATGGCAAGAAAAATCGATCAAGTTGGCCTAACTAAACCAAAGATTCGAAGAAGAAATACGAGACTATAAGTAATCATGCATATAAGAGATCAAAGAAGACTCAAATAATATTCATGGATAGAAACTGATCATGAACACAAAATTCATCGGATCCCAACAAACACACCGCAAAAGTTTACATCAAATAGATCTCCAAGAGACCATTGTATTGAGAATAAAAAGAGAGAGAGGAAGCCATCTAGCTACTGCCTACGAACCCGTATGTCTATGGTGGACTACTCACACATCATCGGAGAGGCACCAATGAGGATGATGAACCCCTCCATGATGGTGTTAGATTGGATCTCTCGGTTCTGGAACTTGCGACGGCTGGATGTGTTTTTCGTTGATTCCCTTAGGGTTTCTAGAATATTTAGGAATTTATAGGCATGAGAGACGGTGGAGGGGACTCCCGATGCGGCCACAACCCATCAGAGTGCGCCCGGGGCCCCTGGCGTGCCCTAGTGGGTTGTGGGCGGCCTGGGCTCCCTCCTGGTAACTTCTTTGGCCCACTGGCCTTCTTCTGGTCCAAAAAAATCTCCAAAATGTTTCGTCGGGATTGGACTCCATTTGGTACTGATATTCTGCGAAGTAAAAAACAAGCGAAAACAGCAACTGGCACTTTGGCACTATGTCAATAGGTTAGTCCCAAAAAATGATATAAAGTTGCTATAAAATGATTGTAAAACATCCAAGAATGATAATATAACAGCATGAAACAAGCCAAAATTATAGATATGTTGGAGACGTATCAAGGTCCTTGACGCCGTCGGTGAATGCCATGATGATGGCTTCGTCCGAGGCGCGCGGGATCTTGTTGCACACCAGGCTAAAGCGCTGGATGTACTTGCGTAGGGTTTCTCCGGGGTGCTGCTTCACGCGCTACAGGTCATTGATGGAGAGGGGGCGGTCGTGCGTACCCTTGAAATTGGTGACGAACAGCTCGCAGAGTTCGCTCCACGAAGAGACCGAGTTCTCCGGCAGGTTCAGGAGCCAGGATTGCACGCCATCCTTGAGGGCCATCGGAAGCCAGTTCACCATGACCTTGTCGTCTCCGCCTGCCGCCTCAACACTCAGTGCGTATAGTTGGAGAAACTCAGCGGGGTTGAGGGCGCCGTCGCAGCACCGGGGCAGTTCAGGCTTGAACTTGGTAGGCCAAACCACCCTGCGCAGCTCGCGGGTAAAGGCCCGACAGCCCACGGTGCTCGAGGGACTGCCGTGCTCGAGGGCGGCCCGGTTATGGCGCCCCGCCGCCGCGACATCCTGGTTGACAAGGTCCTGACGCTGGCGCTGCTGCTCGAGGATCACGCACACGTCGGGCGGCGCGCGGCGGATGATCTGGCAGCTGGCCTCGTCTTGGGCCTGAGGAGGCGCTCGCCGAGGCTGGCCGTGCGGGTCTGCGTCGCGCCGAGGCTCGACCGAGTCGCTGCGCATGGGAGGCAGCGGAGGCGCTCCATGCGCCACATCCCTAGCGCGAGACGGTGGAGGGCGGAGCGAGCGAAAGGGCGCTGGTATCCCTCTGGCGGCGGTGACGAGCTTGGTGATGCGGCCCAGCCAGGCGTCGTACCCGTCGTCCACCGGGCAGTAGCGGAGCAGCTCGCATGCCATGAGCAACGCGGCCCGCGCGTTCATGCTCCTGTGGGAGGAGGAAGCCGTGGCGGTGCGGCCATCCCGCTGCATTAAAGAGTGTACGGAGGAGTCCTTCTGCTCGCGGGCAGGAGGGTCGGTGGCGGCGGCAGCTTCGGCACCGACGGAGTGGCGACGGACGTCGCGGCCCGCGGGCGCGATCTGGGCGAGGCGGGCCGCCTGGCGCTTGGCACACACACGGCAAGCGTCATCCATGGGGTTGGCGAAGTCGGAGCCGCAACAGAGCTGGAGAGCAGCGGTACACCCCTACCTGGCACGCCAAATGTCGGAATCGGGGCTCCGGGGACCCAGAAAGGTTCGAACTCTGGGGTACGCTAGCTCTCCTGCCCTACTCCCCCTTACCATCTCACGGCGGCTCGAGCAAAGGAAGACGAACAAAGGACACATAGTTTACCGAGGTTCGGGCCACCTCGCGGTGTAAGACCCTACTCCTGCTTGTCTGGATTGCTTGAGGATGAAGATGAGTACAAGGTGTGTTCTTTCGTGCCCAGGGTTCGATGCCCTCTACGGTGGCTGGTTCCCTACTCTTATACTTGCCTTGGTCCTCTTCCCCCCAAAAACACAAGGCGGGAAGGGTTGCCACAACGGCCAGTTTGAAGGGGGGCAAGACTGCAGCCTATCCTGACAAAAGTGGTCTTCGCCTGTTGATACGTCTCCAACGTATCTATAATTTTTGCTTGTTCCATGCGGTTATATTATCATTCTTGGATGTTTTATAATCACTTCATAGCAATTTTATATCATTTTTTGGGACTAACCTATTGACATAGTGCCAAAGTGCAGTTGCTATTTTTGCTTGTTTTTTACTTCGCATAATATCAGTACCAAACGGAGTCCAATCGCGATGAAACTTTTTGGAGATTTTTTTGGGCCAGAAGACACCCAGTGGGCCAAAGAGGTGCCGGAGAAGAAGGCCGAGGAGGGCACAAGACACCAGGGCGCGCCCTGATGAGTTGTGCCCACCTCGGGACGCCTCTCCACCGCCTCTGATGCCTATAAATACCCAAATATTCAGAAAACCCCGGGGGAGTCGACGAAAAACACATCCAGCCGCCGCAAGTTACAGAGCCTCAAGTTCAATCTAACACCATCACGGAGGGGTTCATCTTCTTCATAGGTGCCTCTTCGATGATGCATGAGTAGTCCACCATAGACCTACAGGTCCGTAGCTAGTAGCTAGATGGCTCTCTCTCTCTTTGGATTCTCAATACAATGGTCTCTTGGAGATCTATTTGATGTAAACTTTTGCAGTGTGTTTGTTGGGATCCGATGAATTTTGAGTTCATGATCAGTTTCTATCCATGAATATTATTTGAGTCTTCTTTGATCTCTTATATGCATGATTACTTATAGCCTCGTATTTCTTCTTCGGATCTTTGGTTTAGTTAGGCCGACTAGATCGATTTTTCTTGCCATGGGAAGAGGTGCTTTGTGATGGGTTCGATCTTGCGGTGTCCTTTCCCAGTGACAGAAGGGGCTGCAAGGCACGCATGTATCGTTGCCATTAAGGATAACAAGATGGGGTCTATTCCTACATGAATAGATCTTGTCTACATCATGTCATCGTTCTTATTGCATTACTCCGTTTTTCCATGAACTTAATACACTAGATGCATGCTGGATAGCGGTCGATGTGTGGAGTAATAGTGGTAGATGCAGGCAGGAGTCGGTCTACTTATCTTGGACGTGATGCCTATATAATGATCATCGCCTTGGATATCGTCATGATTATTTGATCTTCTATCAATTGCCCAACAGTAATTTGTTCACCCACCGTGTGCTATACTCATGAGAGAAGCCACTAGTGAAACCTACGGCCCCCGGGTCTACTTTTCCAACATATTGCTTTCCGATCTATCTTTTTGCCTCTTTGTTTTCAGATCTACTAAACCAAAAACCCAAAAATATATTGCTGCATTTTTTATTTGCTCTTTTTATTTTGTGTTCTTGAGAGATCTATCTCTCCTATCTATCATATCCTAATCTATCTTTTTACCGTAGAGAGATTGACAACCTCTCTTTCGCGTCGGGTTGCAAGTATTTGTAATTTGTGTGCAGGTGCTGCTTATTGGGTGGTGGTGATCCTCCTACTGGTTCGATAACCTTGGTTTCATAATTGAGGGAAATACTTACCGTCGCTGTGCTGCATCATCCCTTCCTCTTTGGGGAAATACCGACGCAGTCTCAAGCCACGTCAAAGGAATTTCTGCCGCCGTTGCCGGGGAGGAAGCGGTCTCTTCTACGTGCCAATCTCAGGCGCCGAGGAGACTCCATCATCATCTACCAGATTCCTAATCACAAATCTCATCTCCTTGCAATTACATTATTTGCCTTTTGCCTCTCGTTCTCCTCTCCCCCACTTCACCAATTTGTCGTTTTATTCGCCCTCTCTTTTTCGTTTGCCTTTTTCTCGTCAGATCTCTTGCTTGCTTGCAATCTTGTTTGCGTGGTCACGATGACTCAAGAAAACACCAAGTTGTGTGATTTTTCGAATACTAATAACAATGATTTTATTAGTACTTCCATTGCTCCTCCCGCCACTAGTACGGAGTCTTGTGATATTAATGCCGCTTTGTTGAATCTTGTCATGAAAGATCAATTTGCCGGTACTCCTAATGAGGATGCTGCGTCCCATCTAAACACATTCGTAGAATTGTGTGATATGCAAAAGAAAAAAATATGCGGACAATGATATTGTGAAGTTGAAATTTTTTCCTGTTTCCTTGCGGGATCGTGCAAAAATTTGGTTTTCTTCTTTGCCTCGCAATAGTATCGATTCTTGGAATAAGTGCAAGGATGCTTTTATCACTAAGTATTTTCCGCCCGCGAAAATTATTTCCCTTAGGACACAAATCATGAATTTTAAGCAACTTGAGCATGAACATGTTGCACAATCTTGGGAAAGAATGAAATTGATGCTAAGAAATTGTCCTACTCATGGTTTAAATATTTGGATGATCATACAAAATTTTATGCGGGATTGAATTTTGTCTCTAGAAATCTTTTAGATTCCACCGCGGGTGGTACTTTTATGGAAATTACTTTGGGTGAAGCTACTAAATTTCTAGATAATATCATGGCAAATTATTCACAATGGCATACCGAAAGAGCACCTACTAGTAAAAAAGTTAATTCGGTTGAAGAAATTAGTCCTTTAAGTGATAAGGTTGATGCTTTGATGAAATTGGTTGCTAGTAAAATTGCTCCTATTGATCTTAATGATGTGCCTTTGTCTACTTTGATTGAGAAAAATAGTGATTCCGTAGATGTGAATTTTGTCTCGCGAAACAATTTCAATAACAATGCTTATAGAGGTAATTTTAATCCTAGGCCTTTTCCTGTAAATTTCTCTAATAATTATGGTAATTCCTATGGTAATTCCTCTTACAATAATAATAGGAACACCTTTGATCTTGAGAGTAATATTAAATAATTTATCAATGCGCAAAAGGCTTTCAATACTACGATAGAAGAAAAGTTGAATAAGATTGATGATATGTCTAAAAGCATTGATAGAATTTCTCATGACGTTGAAAATCTCAAGTGAAAGCTTTTTTGCCTAAGATTGATGAATCAATTAAAGCTTTATATGTCTATATGGATGAAAGTAACAAAAGAACCGCTATGCTTAGAGCTAAAAGAGAAATCTTAGAAAAATCGTTTTCTAGTGATTGCATTTATAAAAATGATGAAGATCTTAAAGTGATTGGTGTTTCTACTATTTATTCCTTGTTTAGTAATATTAAGATTGATGATAAATGGACTAAAGTAGAGTCAACTTTAGCTAGAAGGCGTCCCAATAATTTGGAGGGTGAAAATCTTGATGAAAATTTTGATAAAAGTGGGTTTGAAGAGGTCAAAACTTTAACTAGTGATGTGCCAACTATTTTGGATTGCAAAGACTTTAATTATGATAGTTGCTCTTTGATTGAATGTATTTATTTGTTGCAATCCATGTTGAATTCACCCCATGCTTATGAGCAAAATAAAGCTTTTACTAAACATATCGTTGATGCCATGATGAAATCTTTTGAAGAAAAGTTGGAGTTGGAGATTTCTATTCCTAGAAAATTACATGATGAGTGGGAACCTACAATTAAAGTCAAGATCAAAAATTATGAGTGTTTTGCTTTATGTTATTTGGGTGCTAGTGTTTCCACGATTCCGAAATCTTTATGTGATTTGCTTGGTCTCACCAATATTGAAGAATGTTCTCTTAATTCGCACTTGGTGGACTCTACTATTAAAAAACCTTTGGGAAGAATTAATGATGTTCTTATTCTTGCAAATAGGAACTATGTGCCCATAGATTTTATTGCACTTGATATTAATTGCAATCCGTCTTGTCCCATTATACTTGGTAGACCATTTTTTGCGTACTATAGGTGCCGTGATTGATATGAAAGAAGGCAATATTCGTTTTCAATTTCCACTAGGAAAAGGTATGGAATACTTCCCTAGAACAAGAATTAAGCCACCATATGAATCAATCATGAGAGCATCCTATGGATCCAAAACCAAAGATGACAATACTTGAATCTATGCGTTATGCCTAGCTAGGGGCGTAAAACGATAGCGCTTGTTGGGAGGCAACCCAATGAATAAATTTATTTTTACTTTTTACTTTCTGTTTTTGAGTGTTCACACAATTATTCCTATGTTATGATTGTGTTTTTATGGTTTATTTAGCGTTTGTGCCAAGTAGAGCCTTTAGGATGATTCATAAGATGAGTAGAAACGATTGTGAATCTGAAACAGAAACTTTGCGTCCTGTGTTCGAATTTTATTTTTTTACTGGAACGTGATCTTGAACTGAAATTTTAACACAGTGTTTCTATACAAATTCTTAACGTTGTCCTAATTTTTCAGAATTATTAGAGTTACAGAAGTATGGTTAGAGTACAGATTACTACAGACTGCTCTGTTTAAGACAGATTCTATTTTCGTTACATTGTGTGCTTGTTTTGATGAATCTATGGGTTATATTGAAGGGTATGAGCCATGGTAAAGTTAAAATACAGTAGGTATAATGCAATAACAAAACATGAATGGGTTTGCAACAGCACCTAAAGTAGTGATTTGCTTTATTATACTAACAGATCTCACGAAGATTTTGTTGAGTTTTGTGAGATTGAAGTTTTCAAGTTTTGGGTGAGATCACGATGGATGAAGGAATAAGGAGTGAAAAGAGCCTAAGCTTGGGAAACAAGAAACTAAGCTTGGGGATGCCCTCGAGTGGCATCCCCTCTTTCTTCTAACGACCATCGGTATTTTACTTGGAACTATATTTTTATTCATCACATATCATGAGTTTTGCTTGGAGCGTCTTGTATCATTTGAGTCTTTGCTTTTTTGTTTGTTAGTTTGTCACTTGTATCCTTACTGGACACACCTATTTGGGAGAGCCAAAATTATGCTATGATTTGTTAGAATTGCTCTCTATGCTTCACTTAAACTTTTTGAGCTATAGAATTGCTCTTGTGTTTCACTTATATCTTTTTGAGCACGGTGTGCTTGGAAACTTTTGAAGAAACACTCTCATGCTTCACTTAGATTAATTTGAGAGTTAGTAAATTTTGAAGAAATCCTCTCATGCTTCACTTATACTATTTTGAGAGATGAAAACTTTATGCTCATGTGCTTCACTTAGATTTGTTTGAGCTTGTCAAAAAGTAATGGCAATATATGAAACTAGTCCGAAAGTGATAGATATCCAAGGGGGATATAATAAAAACTTTCCTGAAGATCATTGGACAAATTAAACTTGATTCCTTGTAATAGGTTTGAAACATGATGATAGTAATATGTGAGTCATGTTAGTGAGTAATTATGCTTTAGTAGGAATATTGGTGTAAAGGTTTGTGATTCCCTACGCATGCACGAAAGTCAATAGTTATGCAATGAAATTACATCCTACTTATGGTACATTATTTGGTGTTAGTTATGCTCAATGCTCGCTTATGTGAATTTTCGTTTCTTGGTTCATCTTCTTCATAGGTGCCTTTCTGACGATGCGTGAGTAGTCCACCATACACCTACGGGTCCGTAGGCAGTAGCTAGATGGCTCTCTCTCTCTCTCTCTCTCTCTCTCTCTCTCTATCTCTCTCTCTCTCTCTCTCTTTTTATTCTCAATACAATGGTCTCTTGGAGATCTATTTGATGTAAACTCTTGCGGTGTGTTTGTTGGGATCCGATGAATTTTGAGTTCATGATCAGTTTCTATCCATGAATATTATTTGAGTCTTCTTTGATCTCTTATATGCATGATTACTTATAGCCTCGTATTTCTTCTTCGAATCTTTGGTTTAGTTAGGCCGACTAGATCGATTTTACTTGCCATGGGAAGAGGTGCTTTGTGATGGGTTCGATCTTGCGGTCTCCTTTCCCAGTGACAGAAGGGGCAGCAAGGCACGCATGTATCATTGCCATTAAGAATAACAAGATGGGGTCTATTCCTACATGAATAGATCTTGTCTACATCATGTCATCGTTCTTATTGCATTACTCCGTTTTTCCATGAACTTAATACACTAGATGCATGCTGGATAGCGGTCAATGTGTGGAGCAATAGTGGTAGATGCAGGCAGGAGTCGGTCTACTTATCTTGGACGTGATGCCTATATAATGATCATCGCCTTGGATATCGTCATGATTATTTGATCTTCTATCAATTGCCTGATGTCTACTACACAACCTTCTTCTTGTAGACTCGTGTTGGGCCTCCAAGCGCAGAGTTTTGTAGGACAGTAGCAAATTTCCCTCAAGTGGATGACCTAAGGTTTATCAATCCGTGGGAGGCGTAGGATGAAGATGGTCTCTCTCGAACAACCCTGCAATCAAATAACAAAGAGTCTCTTGTGTCCCCAACACACCCAATACAATGGTAAATTGTATAGGTGCACTAGTTCGGCGAAGAGATGGTGATACAAGTGTAATATGGATGGTAGATATAGGTTTTTGTAATCTGAAAATATAAAAACAGCAAGGTAACAAATAGTAAACAACGAGCAAAACGTTGTATAAATGCTTGGAAACAAGGCCTAGGGTTCATACTTTCACTAGTGCAAGTTCTCTCAACAATACTGACATAGTTGAATCATATGTAAATCCCTCACGTGCGACAAAGAGTTCACTCCAAAGTCACAAATAGCGGAGAACAAACGAAGAAATTATTGTAGGGTACGAAACCACCTCAAAGTTATCTTTTCCGATCAATCTTATGAGCTATCCCTATAAGTGTCACGAACAGACCTAGAGTTCGTACTAAAATAACACCTTAAGACACACATCAACCAAAACCCTAATGTCACCTAGACACTCCAATGTCACCACAAGTACCCATGGGCTTGATTATACGATATGCATCACACAATTTCAGATTCATCATGTTCAATCCAACACAAAGAACTTCAAAGAGTGCCCCAAAGTTTCTACCGAAGAGTCAAGACGAAAATAGGTTCCAACCCCTATGCATAGATTCCCAAGGTCACGGAACCCGCAAGTTGATCACCAAAACATACATCAAGTGGATCAATAGAACATCCCATTGTCACCACAGATATCCCATCGCAAGACATACATCAAGTGTTCTCAAATCCTTAAAGATTCAATCCGATAAGAAAACTTCAAAGGGAAAACTCAATTCATCACAATAAGATAGAGAGGGGAAAACTCCATATGATTCATCTATATTAATAAAGCTCGCGATACATCAAGATCGTGCCATCTCAAGAACACGAGAGAGAGAGATTAAACACATAGCTACTGGTACATACCCTCAGCCCCGAGGGTGAACTACTCCCTCCTCGTCATGGAGACCGCCGGGATGATGAAGATGGCCTCCGGTGATGGTTTCCCCCTCCGGCACGGTGCCGGAACGGGCTCCCGATTGGTTTTTCGTGGATCTGGAGGCTTGCGGCGGCGGAACTCCCGATCTAGGTTTATTTATGAAGGTTTCTCGATTTATAGGAGTTTTTGGCATCGGACTCACGTCAAGGCGGTGCCCGAGGGGCCCACAAGCTAGGGGGCGCGCCCTAGGGGGGGGGCACCCCCAGGCTTGTGGCCTCCTCGGTCACTTCCTCGCCCAACTTTTTGCTCTAGTATTTTTTATATTTTCCAAAAATATTCTCCGTAAATTTTCAGCTCATTCCGAGAAGTTTTATTTGTGCACAAAAACAACACCACGGTAGTTCTGCTGAAAACAGCGTCAGTCCGGGTTAGTTCTAATAAAATCATACCAAAATCATATAAAATTATTGCAAACATGGCATGAATACTTCATAAATTATAGATACGTTGGAGACGTATCAGCATCCCCAAGCTTAATTCCTGCCCGTCCTCGAGTAGGTAAATGATAAAAGAAATAATTTATGAAGTGTGAATGCTACCTAACATATTCATCATATTCTTTTCTTCTTTGTATAGCATGGACATTTGGACTAGTAAATGATTCAAAGCAATAGTCTAGTTTTAACATAATGACTTCAATACTCAAGCATGTCAATAAGCAACCATGTCTTTTAAAATATCAACACTAAAGAAAGTTATCCCTAGCCCATCATGCTCAATCATTGATCCATTCATGAAACACACTCAAATATTAGCTATGCCCAATGCTCAAGTACGATCATAGTGCCCCCTAGTTGGTGCTTATAAGAGAAGATGGAGACTCAAAGCAAAAATAAAAATTGCATAAAGTAAATAGATAGGCCCTTCGCAGAGGGAAGTAGGGATTTGTAGAGGTGCCAGAGCTCAAGGTTTAAATTGAGAGAGAAAAATATTTTGAGTGGCATGCTTTTCCTGTCAACGAAAACGACAAAGTAGCTCA
The DNA here is from genome assembly GCA_039707655.1 of Elymus sibiricus. Classification (NCBI taxonomy): domain Eukaryota; kingdom Viridiplantae; phylum Streptophyta; class Magnoliopsida; order Poales; family Poaceae; genus Elymus; species Elymus sibiricus. Next base: position 132,126,469 of record CM077667.1, read on the forward strand.
CAATACTTTCCATGCTAGATACATTATAGGCGGTTCCCAAACAGAATGGTAAAGTTTTTACTCCCCCTCCACCAATCAATCACACTCCACGGCGAGCCGAATCCACGGGTACCGTCCATACAAACAACAATCCTGGGGGAGTTTTGTTTCATTACTTTTGATTTGATTTTTGAGCATGGGACTGGGCATCCCGAATACCAGCCACTTTCTCGTGAATGATAGTGAATCAACACATATCGTGAGAATAACACACCTAGCATGGAAAAATATTGGATACTCCCCACCGTTTCATGAGCGGTACGGGCACACAAAAAAGAAAATTTATTTTGAAAATTTAGAGATGGCACATACAAATTTGCTTGGAACGACATGGAAATACCGCATATAGGTAGGTATGGTGGACTCATAAGGCAAAATTTGGTTTAAGGATTTTGGATGCACAAGTAGTATTTCTACTTAGTACAAATGAAGGCTAGCAAATAGATTGGGAAGCCACCAAACCAAGGAACGAAAAATCACATAAGTGAGCATTGAGTCATAACTAACACCGAATAATGCACCACAAGTAGGATGTAACTTCATTGCATAACTATTGACTTTCGTACTTGCATAGGGAATCACAAACCTTAACACCAATATTCCTATAAAAGCATAATTTCTTACTAACATGACTCACATATTACTATCATCATGTTTCAAAACTATTACAAAGAATCAAGTTTAATTTGTCCCATGATCTTCATGAGAGTTTTTATTATATCCTCGTTGGATATCTATCACTTTGGGACTAGTTTCATATATTGTTATTGATTTTTTGACAAGCTCAAACAAATTTAAATGAAGCACATGAGCATAAAGATTTCATTCCTCAAAAAGGTATAAGTGAAGCATGCGAGGAAATGACAAGCTACTCTTAAAAGATATAAGTGAAGATCAATGAGTAGTCAAACAATTAAGTAGCTATGTGAGGACTCTCTCTTCCTCAATAAATATTTTCAGATCTGAGTATTTTATTCAAACAGCAAACAAAAGAAAAATAGCACTCCAAGAATAGCACGCATCATGTGAACGAATAAAAAATTAGGCTCAACATAGGCTAACCGATAATTGTTGATGAAGAGAGGTGGGATGCATAGCATCCCCAAGCTTAGATGCTTGAGACTTCTTGAAATATTTACTTGGGGTGCCTTGGACATCCCCAAGCTTGAGCTTTTGTATCTCGTTCGATCCTCTCAATCATGGTTTCACCTATTATCAAAAACATCATCCACACAAAACTTGAAAAGAACTCGTGAGATAGGTTAGTACACATAATAATAAATCAACTCTTTATGTACTGCCAAGACAAGTTGCATAATAATTTTCAAACATTAGTTACTGTATACTATCATTTCCACAATTTATATCTACCAATATAGTCTATGGAAACTATAGGATAAGTAGATAACAAAACTATGACAGCAATCTGTCCAAACAGAACAGTCTGTAGGAATCTATTAAACCAGTGTACTTATATAACTCAAACAATTATGAAAATTTAGGACATGCTATAAAATTTATATGACAACACTGTGTAAAAATTTCAGAAACTTTCCACGTTCCAGTAAAATATGAAAATTCAAGCACTACAGCCAAAGTTTCTGTTTTTACACAGCACTCATCAAAACATGCAATGCAAGCATCCTAAGACAATTCTTGGAACTTTTTATTGAAAAACAAGATTATAAATAACACCTAACAGAGAACAACAAAATAAAATGACGCTCCAAGCAAAACTCATATTATGTGACGAATAAAAATATAGCTCCAAGTAAGATATACCGATAGTGTTGAAGACGAAAGAGGGGATGCCTTCCGGGGCATCCCCAAGCTTAGGCGCTTGAGTCTTCCTTGAATATTACCTTGGGGTGCCTTGGGAATCCCCAAGCTTAGGTTCTTGTCACTCCTTATTCTCCTCATATCGGTGTCTCACCCAAAACTTGAAAACTTCAATCACACAAAACTTAACGGAACTTCGTGAGAAGGGTTAGTATAATAAAGATAAATCATTCACTTAGGTACTGTCAAGACAAGATTCATAATTGTTCCCACATGATACCTACTGTATTATATCATTCCCATAATTTATATTACTCAATATAAGCTATAGAAACACTAAAACAAGTAAACTATGCATGCAAAACAGAATCTGTCAAAAACAGAACAGTCTGTGAAGATCTGTAGTGTAACAATACTTCCCTGTCTCTAAAAATTCTGAAAAATTAGGAAAACCTGGGCAATTTGTATATAAAGACTGTGTAAAACATTCAGATCCAAATCACCTTCCAGTGAATTTAGAAAATTCCTGGACTGAGAGCAAAAGTTTCTGTTTTTGCACGGAATCAAGTCAACTATCATCCACACTGTCCCAAAGGCTTTACTTGGCACTTTATTGAAACAAAAGCTATAAAACATGATTATACAGTAGCTTAATCATGTGGACACACAAAAACAGAAAGTAAAAGTGTTGGGTTGTCTCCCAACAAGCGCTTTTCTTTGAAGCCTTTTAGCTAGGCATGATGATTTCAATGATGCTCACGTAAGAATAGTAATTGAAACATGCAAGAGAGCATCATGAAGCATATGACTAGCACATTTAAGCCTAACCCACTTCCTATGCATAGGGATTTTGTAAGCAAACAATTTATGGGAGCAAGAATCAACTAGCATAGGAAGGCAAAACAAGCATAACTTCAAAACTTTGAACACATAGAGAGGAAACTTGATATTATTGCAATTCCTACAAGCATATGTTCCTCCCTCATAATAATTTTCAGTAGCATCATGAAGGGATTTCACAATATAACCAGCACATAAAGCATTTTTTTCATGATCTACAAGCATAGAAAATGTGTCACTCTCCACATAAGCATATTTCTTCTCATTCATAATAGTGGGAGTATCATATGAAGCTCGAGTACTCAAAATTGTTTCCACATTAAAAGAGTAATGTTCAGTAAAAGGATATTCAAAATTATGACAATAATTATCACTACTCTTTATAACATAAGTATCATCACAATAATCATCATAAGTAGCAACTTTGTTCTCATCATAGGCAATTGAAACCTCTTCCGAAATAGTGGAATCATTAATAAGTAAAGTCGTGACCTCTCCAAATCCACTTTTATCATTATAATAAGATTCAACACCCTCCAAGATAGTGGGATAATTATTATCTAAAGTTGACACTCTTCCAAACCCACTTTCATAAATATTGCAATCATCATAAATAGGGGGTATGCTATCATCATAGTAAATTTGCACATCAAAACTTGGGGGACTAAAAATATCATCTTCATTAAACATAGCATCCCCAAGCTTGGGACAAACATTAATTGCAGCAAATAAATTCTCAAACATGTCATTTTCATCAAACATAGCATCCCCAAGCTTGTGGCTTTGTATAACATAAGCATAATCACTCTCATCATTAATAATATGAATAGCACCAATCGTATAACAATTATTATCATCACAATTTTCTAAGTTGTTGCCAAAAAGATTTTCAAGATTATAAGGGGTGTCATTATTTGGGAGAGATACCTCTTTACCTTTACTTTTCCTTCTTTTCTTTTTCTTCACCACATTATGTGTGAGTTTATTTAATTCCTCCAAGCTTCTTTTTGAAGAGGTTGGTTGAATAAAAAGCTCCTCCTCGTTACCTGATTCATCATAAGAAAAAATAGGAGGATATTGGGAAACCTCTTCCCCTTCATTAGTATTCTCTTCATCTTCTATTTGTTCTCTTGTCTTTAAGTAACTGGCAATATAAGGATTCTCAATGCAATTTACCACGCAATACATATAGATTTCATTTAGATCAAAATCAATCATTTTCATGAGAACCCAAGCTGGAACATCCTTAGTTTTATGTTTCATTTCTTCATACCCCAAAAATAGACTAAGTTCATTATGATGCTTAAGGGTGATGAGGTTATCACAATTTTTGGACACAATTCGATCATGAAATAATTCACATTGGAAATTAAAATGACCACTTTCATTGCAAAGTTCACATGGACGGCGAGAAATATTAAGTCTTTCAGCACAAACATATAGCCTCTCTTGCAACCATTTAGTTTCTAAATACTTATGCCTCTTACAAAATCTATCTTCCCTTTTAGGCATGTCTTCACAAACTCTATGCACTCCACAAAAATTGACATGCTTATAACAAATCTTTTTATCATGACTAGTGCAATCATCATTAGTACTATGGATATTCAAAGAATTCATACTAACAACATTGCAATCATGCTCATCACTCAAAGATTTAGTGCCAAACATTTTAATTACTTCTTCTTCTAACACTTGAGCACAATTTTCCTTTCCATCATTTTCACGAAAGACATTAAAAAGATGAAGCATATGAGGCAACCTCAATTCCATTTTTTGTAGTTTTCTTTTATAAAACCAAACTAGTGATAAACAAGAAACTAAAAGATTTAACTGCAAGATCTAAAGATATACCTTCAAGCACTCACCTCCCCGGCAACGGCGCCAGAAAAGAGCTTGATGTCTACTACACAACCTTCTTCTTGTAGACTTGTGTTGGGCCTCCAAGCGCAGAGTTTTGTAGGACAGTAGCAAATTTCCCTCAAATGGATGACCTAAGGTTTATCAATCCATGGGAGGCGTAGGATGAAGATGGTCTCCCTCGAACAACCCTGCAATCAAATAACAAAGAGTCTCTTGTGTCCCCAACACACCCAATACAATGGTAAATTGTATAGGTGCACTAGTTCGGCGAAGAGATGGTGATACAAGTGTAATATGGATGGTAGATATAGGTTTTTGTAATCTGAAAATATAAAAACAGCAAGGTAACAAATAGTAAACATCGAGCAAAACGTTGTATAAATGCTTGGAAACAAGGCCTAGGATTCATACTTTCACTAGTGCAAGTTCTCTCAACAATACTGACATAGTTGAATCATATGTAAATCCCTCATGTGCGACAAAGAGTTCACTCCAAAGTCACAAATAGCGGAGAACAAACGAAGAAATTATTGTAGGGTACGAAACCACCTCAAAGTTATCTTTTCCGATCAATCTTATGAGCTATCCCTATAAGTGTCACGAACAGCCCTAGAGTTCGTACTAAAATAACACCTTAAGACACACATCAACCAAAACCCTAATGTCACCTAGATACTCCAATGTCACCACAAGTACCCATGGGCTTGATTATACGATATGCATCACACAATTTCAGATTCATCATGTTCAATCCAACACAAAGAACTTCAAAGAGTGCCCCAAAGTTTCTACCGGAGAGTCAAGACGAAAAAAGGTGCCAACCCCTATGCATAGATTCCCAAGGTCACGGAACCCGCAAGTTGATCACCAAAACATACATCAAGTGGATCAATAGAACATCCCATTGTCACCACAGATATCCCATCGCAAGACATACATCAAGTGTTCTCAAATCCTTAAAGATTCAATCCGATAAGAAAACTTCAAAGGGAAAACTCAATTCATCTGGGTGCGCCTGTCCGACGCTAGCGTGCAGGGCACTGTTCCTTTATCCCATATGTTGACACAATTGGTACGTTTTCCTATCAGACAAAGCCACCCGTGGAAATTGATTAGCCGAGGTTGTTGTATATGCATTTCCGGTAGACTGAAAGGTAGCTAGCATTCAACGGAACTTATCCAACAGCCTTGTCCATAGCCACATCGTGCACTTGTGTGCGGGATCAAGCAAAGCATGTACCTGCGCAGGCTGCGTACTTGCAGCCGCGCGAAAGGATGTCCATATGTGCAGCTGCGCGTACTGTTCCAATAGAAGGAGAATCTGATTAGCGTCAAGGTCGTCCAATTCGATGCCCACGTCGTGCAGTCATGCTTGCTAATGGAAGCGAGGAGGGAATTGCAGTGCGCATGGGCAGTGGCAGCGACGATGCATGGAGGGCCGGAGCCGAGGAGCGGTGGTAGGGGAGGAGGTAGGGTAGAGAGAGAAACGGGTGGGCGCACCGTTGGGTGCGGCTGGAATTGCACGTGTGAAAGGGAGACGTGTGGCTGGAGCTAGGGGTTGTGGCAGGCCGGATGTGCGTTGCTTAATTGTTTGCAAAGATGATTTTTTGGGTGGGTTTTCTTCGCCGGTTTTTAGAGGGATGAAAAAAAAATCAATGGAATGTGGAGAGGGGGAGATCGAAGGGAGTGCGAACGAACGAACGTAGAGATTATTCGTTTACTAAAACAAATTGCATTAATTAGAGAGATCAGTGGAATTGGATAAGTTAGGAAAGCTAGATCTGTATTCTTTCGTATGTTAGAAAAGTATTGATTTGAAAGAAAAGTGACTATTTGTTTCCTAAAAGAAATTGCATTAATTAGAGAGATCAGTGGGATTGGATAGGTTAGGAAAGCAAGATCTGTGTTCTTTCGTATGTTAGGAAAGTGTTGATTTGAAAGAAAAGAGTGGAGAGAAAAATAAACCAATAGATAAGGAAACCAGCGGGAGGGGATGGTGGGAGGTGAGACGAAAAATAACCGGACGAAAAAAAAACCGTGTACCAGGCTACCAACTGAGCAATTAGGAGTAGAGATTTGTCTGGGTTGACCGACATCCCACGTATCCAGTCCATATTTGAGGTGAATATGAGAAGGTCCGGACACTTCCGGACGCGTTCGTCATGTCAGATCAGACAAACCGAAACACATCTCAAAGTTCACCAAATTAATCAAGTCCATCAAATTCATCGCCCTCCTCCCCGCGCATGTCCTCCATTTTCTGCGTTTGAGACGCCGTTATCCTTCACCCTTGGCCCCCATTTGCGCTGCCAAGCCCATCCGCCATCCTAGATATCGTCGCCGAGTACCCTGTCCCCCACCGCTGGCATGGATGATACCTCGGTGTTGTCCGTGGGGGTCCCGTTCGTTGGGGTGACCTGCAAGGTGGAGAATGTAGCTCGGAGGGAGCGACGCGCCCGACAGTGGGAGCGGGATGCGACGGCGAAGGAAGTTTCGACCAAGGAAGTTTTGGACATCGACGTGGATGTATTCCCTCCGATGCGCCCGGCGGCCCCATTCGCGTTCTCCCTGTCGCCGACTCAACGCAACTCCAATGGGCGCGGACAAGCAGAGGCAGCGGCGGTGCTCGAACTACCCAGGTCATGTTCGACGGAATGTCATGGCAGGACACGTCGCATTTTTTGCTTTGCTAGTTCGATCCGTTCTTTGGTTATTCGGTATGCCATTGGATAAATTTGTTGCATATGTTATTGGATCAATTAGTTGTTTATGTCATTCGGTCAATCTTGTTGCATATGTTGTTAGTTTATTTGGAATCATGATCATTGTTGGACAATTTCATGTCAGACATGACCAATGAGGGTCAAGAATATACAGAGCGTACAGAATATGTCTTGGGGGAAACCAATTGTCCTATGTATGATGTTGGGGGCAAATCACACTCTTCCAAGGAAAAAACGTCGAAGATACCCAAGGCAAGAGGTCCGACATACAGAACCTTTGAGGATATTTTGTTGGTTAAATCTTGGTTGGCCACAAGCATGAACCCTATATGTGGCATAGAGCAAGAGGGAAACAAGTATTGAGAAAAGATCCACAATGAAAGAGTATGGTGCCCCCATGTTTTGTTTTGGTAATTAATGACAATCCTTATGGACTAATGGTTGTTTTGATTTATACTTGAAAGCTTATCCATAGGCAATGCTTGAAAACCATATGTTTGTTTCAAGGTTGAAAGAAGAAGATTATTTGTTGACCAAGGTGTTATTCATGGAGTTATCCAAAGATTGATCATGTGAGAGTTGAGCCTATTTGCAAGCATGTCTTGTAGAAGAAAATTGTGTGAACATTCATGTTACCTTCAAGATATCATCTTAATGAAGAGAGTATGAAATATACAAAGTTGATCAAGACAAAGTACTAGGAGTAGATTCATTTTGGTCAACACACAAAGCATGTAATATGTACCAAGTGGGATCATGTGATCTCACGGTACGGTAAGCATTGTCCATTACATTTTGTGAACTAACCCATGATCTATGTGTTTGGTCTTTCTATGCGGGGTTAGGTATCTTTTCATGGGCTTGCATCAAAAGGAAGATTTAATATAGCCCAAAGAGAGGATGGCATCAAGTGGTGACTGTCATCAGGTTGTGGTGTGAAAGTTGCTACTTCTTGAGCTTGCGTTGGTTTTCCCTTGAAGAGGAAAGGGTGATGCAGCAAAGTAGATAAGTATTTCCCTCAGTTGTTGAGAACCAAGGTATCAATCCAGTAGGAGATACAAGCAAGTCCCCAATTGATGTACCTACACAAATAATCAAACACTTGCACCCAACGCTATAAAGGGGTTGTCAATCCCTTCACGGTTATTTGCAAGGATGAGATCTGATAGAGATAGATATAAAAGATTGCTAAAACGAGAAGTAAAACAATAGTAAAAAGATTGCAGCAAAGTATTTTTGGTATTTTTGGTTTATAGATCTGAAAATATAATATGGAAAATAGACCCGGGGGCCATAAGTTTCACTAGAGGCTTTTCTCATGAAGGAAAATAATACGGTGGGTGAACAAATTACTGTCGAGCAATTGATAGAAAAGCGAATGATTATGAAGATATCCAAGGCAATGATTATGCATATAGGCATCACGTCCGTGTCAAGTAGACCGAAACGATTCTGCATCTACTACTATTACTCCACACATCGACCGACTCCTGCCTGCATCTAGAGTATTAAGTTCATGAAGAACAGAGTAACGCATTAGGTAAGATGACATGATGTAGAGGGATAAACTCAAGCAATATGATGAAAACCCCATCTTTTTATCCTCGATGGCAACAATACAAATACGTGCCTCGCTACCCCTACTTTGTCACTGGGTGAGGACACCGCAAGATTGAACCCAAAACTAAGCACTTCTCCCATTGCAAGAATTACCAATCTAGTTGGCCAAACCAAACCAATAACTCGAAGAGACTTGCAAAGATATGAAATCATGCATATGACAATTCAGAGAAGATTCAAATAATATTCATAGATAATCTGAACATAAACCCACAATTCATCGGATCTCGACAAACACACTGCAAAAGAGTATTACATCGGATAGATCTCCATGTAGATCATGAAGAACATGGTATTGAAGAACAAAGAGAGAGAAGAAGCCATCTAGCTACTAGCTATGGACTCGAAGGTCTGTGGTGAACTACTCATGCATCATCGGAGGGGTAATGGAGTTGATGTAGATGCCCTCCGTGATCGAATCCCCCTCCGGCAGATTACCGGAAAAGGCTCCAAGATGGGATCTCACAGGAACAGAGGCTTCCGGCGGCGGAAAAGTATTTTTGTGGCTCTTTTTGGTATTGGGGGAATATTTGGGAATTTATAGGCCGAAGAATAGGGTTAGGAGGCCTGCTGGGGGGGGGGGGCACAAGCTAGGGGGGCGCCCCCCCCCCTAGGGCGCTCCCTGGTGGCTTGTGACTTCCCGGCAGGTCTCCTGCCTTCGTCTCCAAGTCTGGCAGGTTTCTTTTGGTCCAAGAAAAATCATTCCAAAGATTTTATTCCGTTTGGACTCCGTTTAATATTCCTTATCTGCAATACTCAAAATCAAGGAAAAAACAAAAACTGGCACTAGGCTCTAGATTAATAGGTTAGTCCCAAAAATAATATAAAATAGCATATTAATGCATATAAAACATCCAAAACATATAATATAATAGCATGGAACAATAAAAAATTATAGATACGTTGGAGACGTATCAAGTATCCCCAAGCTTAATTCCTGCTCGTCCTCGAGTAGGTAAATTATAAAAACATAATTTTTGATGTGGAATGCTACCTAACATATTTATCCATGTAATATTCTTTATTGTGACATGAATATTCAGATCCGTAAGATTCAAAACAAAAGTTTAATATTGGCATAAAAACAGTAATACTTCAAGCATACTAACAAGGCAATTGTGTCCTTTCGAAATAACATGGCCTTAGAAAGCTATCCCTACAAAATCATATGGTCTGGCTATGCTCCATCTTCCCCACACAAAGTATCTAAATCATGCACACCCCTGATGACAAGTCAAGCAATTGTTTCACACCTTTTATGTTCTCAAACCTTTTCAACTCTTACGCAATACATGAGCGTGAGCCATGGATATAGCACTATAGGTGGAATAGAATATGGTGGAGGTTGTGAGGAAAAAGGAGAAGATAGTCTCACATCAACTAGGCGTATCAACGAGCTATGGAGATGCCCATCAATAAATATCAATGTGAGTGAGTAGGGATTGCCATGCAATGAATGCACTAGAGCTATAAGTGTATGAAAGCTCAAAAAGAAAGTAAGTGGTCGTGCAAAATGATGAAAAATTCCAGTAGTTATATGAAAGTGACAAAATAGGATACTCTCTATCATGAAGATCATGGTGCTACTTTGAAGCACAAGTGTGGAAAAAGATAGTAGCATTGTCCCTTCTCTCTTTCTCTCATTTTTTTTGGTGGGCATCTTTGGCCTTTTTTTTATTTGGGCTTCATTGGCCTCTTTTATTACTTGTAAAGTCCGGAGACTCATCCCAACTTGTGAGGGAATCATAGCTTCCATCATCCTTTTCTCTCACGGGACAATGCTCTAATAATGAAGATCATCACACTTTTATTTACTTACAACTCGATACCTAGAACAAAATATGACTCTATATGAATGCTTCCGGTGGGACACCGGGATGTGTAACGATCTAGCATAGCAAATGACATCAAAAAATGGACAAGCCATGAAAACATCATGCTAGCTGTCTTACGATCATGCAAAGCAATATGAAAGTGATGGTGCGTGTCATAATAAACGGAACGGTGGAAGTTGCATGGCAATATATCTCGGAATGGCTATGGAAATGCCATAATAGGTAGGTATGGTGGCTGTTTTGAGGAAAGTATATGGTGGCTGTTTTGAGGAAGGTGGGTTTAATGCACCGGCGAAAGTTGCGCGGTACTAGAGAGGCTAGCAAAGGTGGAAGGGTGAGAGTGCGTATAATCCATGGACTCAACATTAGTCATAAAGAACTCACATACTTATTGAAAAAGTCTATTAGTTATCGAAGCAAAGTATTAGACGCATGCTCCTAGGGGAGAGGTTGGTAGGAGTTAACCATCGCGCGCTCCCGACCCTCACACAAAGGATGACAATCATTAAACAAATCATGCTCCGACTTCGTTACATAACGGTTCACCATACGTGCATGCTACGGGAATCACAAACTTTAACACAAGTATTTCTACCAATCCACAATTACTCACTAGCATGACTCTAATATCACCATCTCTATATCTCAAAACTATATGCAAGGAATCAAACTTCTCATAGTATTCAATGCACTTTATATAAAAGTTTTTATTATATCCCTCTTGGATGCCCATTATATTAGGACTAAATTCATAACCTAAACCAATTACCATGCTGTTAAAAGACTCTCAAAATAATATAAGTGAGGTATGAGAGTTCAATTATTTCTATAAAATAAATCACCACCGTGCTCTAAAAAGATATAAGTGAAGCACTAGAGCAACATTGCCTAGCTCAAAAGATATAAGTGAAGCATATAGAGTATTCTAAAAAATTCACGATTCAGCGTGTCTCTCTCAAAAAGATGTGTACAACAAGGATGATTGTGGCAAACTAAAAAGCAAAGACTCATATCATACAAGACGCTCCAAGCAAAACACATATCATGTGGTGAATAAAAATATAGCCTCAAGTAAATTTACTGATGGATTGAAGATGAAAGAGGGGATGCCTTCCGGGGCATTCCCAAGCTTAGGCTCTTTGGTATCCTTGAATATGGCTTGGGGTGCCTTGGGAATCCCCAATCTTAGGCTCTTGCCACTCCTTATTCCATAGTTCATCAAATCTTTACCCAAAACTTGAAAACTTCACAACACAAAACTCAACAGAAAACTCGTGAGATCCGTTAGTATAAGAAAAATAAATCACCACTTTAGGTACTGTTGTGAACTCATTCTTTATTTATATTGGTGTAATATCTACTGTATTCCAACTTCTCCATGGTTCATACCCCCCGATACAACCCATAGATACATCAAAATAAGCAAACAACACAAATAAAACAGAATCTGTCTAAAACAGAACAGTCTGTAGCAATCTATAGACTTCGAATACTTCTGTAACTCCAAAAATTCTGAAACATTAGGACAATCAGGGAAATTTGTATATCAATCTTTTGTAAAAAATTCAGATCCAATTGACGCTCTGGTGAATTTATAAAATTCCTGGACTGAGCGCAAAAGTTTCTGTTTTTCAGCAGAATCAAATCACAATCACCGTAGACCATCCCAAAGTCTTACTTAGCTCAAACACTAATTAAAACAAGAAAACACAATTACTACAGAGGTAATAATGTGTAAAGCACTAAAAAACAGAAGCAAAAACAAACAAAAACAGGAACATAAAATAAAATTGGGTTGCCTCCCAACAAGCGCTATTGTTTAATGCCCCTAGCTAGGCATAACGCAATAGATCTAGGTATTGTCATCTTTGGTATGCAATCCATAAGTGGATCTCATAATAGATTCATAAGGTAATTTTATTTTCTTTCTAGGAAAGTGTTCCATGCCTTTCCTTAATGGAAATTGGAATCTAATGTTTCCTTCTTTCATATCAATAATTGCACCAATCGTTCTAAGGAAAGGTCTACCAAGAATAATAGGACATGTAGGATTGCAATCTATATCAAGAATAATGAAATCTACGGGCACATAATTCCTATTTGCAATAATAAGAACATCATTAATCCTTCCCATAGGTTTCTTAATGGTGGAATCCGCTAGATGCAAATTTAAAGAGCAATCATCAAATTCATGGAAACCTAGCACATCACATAAAGTTTTCGGAATCATGGAAATACTAGCACCCAAATCACACAAAGCATGGCACTCATAATCTTTAATTTTAATCTTAATAGTAGGTTCCCACTCATCATAAAGCTTCCTAGGTATAGAAACTTCCAACTCAAGTTTTTCTTCAAAAGATTTCATCATAGCATCCACGATATGTTTAGTAAAAGCTTTATTTTAATCATAAACATGTGGAGAATTCAACATAGATTGCAACAAGGAAATACAATCAATCAAAGAACAACTATCATAATTAAGTTTTGACCTCTTCAATCCCACTTTTATCAATCTTAGCATTAAGATCAATAACTCCGAATCATTGGGACGCCTTTTAACTAAAGTTGACTTATCTCCAGTCCCATCTTTATCAAGATTTATATTAGAAAACAAAGATTCAATAGGAGTCACATCAATCACTTTAAGATCTTCATCATTATTATCACGAGAACACACTTTTTCAAGCCATTCACGCTTAGCACGCATTCTAGCGGTTCTTTCCTTACACTCATCAATAGAAATTCTCATAGCTTTTAAAGACTCATTAATATCATGCTTGGGTGGAGTAGATCTAATTCTCAAAGAATCAATCTCAAGAGAAATTCTATCAACGTTCCTAGCCAAATCATCAATCTTGAGCATTTTTTCTTCAATCATAGCATTGAAACCCTTTTGTGAACTAATAAATTATTTAATATTATTCTCAAGATCAGAGGGCATCTTATTATAATTTCCATAAGAGTTGTTGTAGGAATTACCATAATTATTAGAGGAATTACTAGGAAACGGCCTAGGATTGAAATTACCTCTATACGCGTTATTACCAAAATTGTTCCTACCAACAAAATTCACATCCATAGATTCATTATTATTTCCAATCAAAGAAGACAAAGGCATATCATTAGGATCAATAGGAGCACTCTTACTAGCAAACAATTTCATTAATTCATCCATCTTTTCACTCAAAGTATTTATTTCTTCAATAGCATGCACATTTTTACTAGTAGGAGATCTTTCGGTATGCCATTGAGAGTAATTTGCCATAATATTATCTAGGAGTTTAGTAGCTTCTCCTAATGTGATTTCCATAAAAGTACCACCCGCGGCGGAATCTAAAAGATTCCTAGATGCAAAATTCAATCCCGCATAAAAAAATTGTATAATCATCCATAAACTCAAACCATGTGCGGGGCATTTTCTAATCATTAATTTCATCCTCTCCCAAGATTGTGCAACATGCTCATGATCAAGTTGCTTAAAATTCATTATATCGTTCCTAAGGGAGATGATCTTAGCGGGCGGAAAGTACTTGGAAATAAAAGCATCTTTACACTTATTCCATGAATCAATATTATTTTTAGGCAAAGATGAAAACCAAGTTTTAGCACGATCTCGTAGTGAGAACGGAAATAGCTTCAATTTAACAATATCATTATCCACATCTTTCTTCTTTTGCATATCACACAACTCAACGAAAGTATTTAGATGGGATGCGGCATCTTCATTAGGAAGGCCGGAAAATTGTACTTTCATAACAAGATTAAGCAAAGCGGCATTAATTTCATAAGATTCCGCACTAGTGGCGGGAGCAATCGGAGTACTAATAAAATCATTATTATTAGTATTGGAGAAATCACACAATTTGGTATTCTCTTGAGTCATCGTGACAAGGCAAGCAATCTAGCACACAAGCAAACAAAAAGCAAACGAAAAGACGAACGGAAGAAGGGCGAATAAAAAGGCAAATCTTTTTGGTATTTTCTGAAAATCATTTTAGAAGTGGGGGAGAGGAAAACGAGAGGCAAATGACAAATAATGTAAATGCAAGAGATGAGTTTGTGATGAGTACTTGGTAGGCTTGATGTAGATCTCCCCGGCAACGACGCTAGAAATCCTTCTTGCTACTTCTTGACCTTGTGTTGCTTTTTCCCTTGAAGAGGAAAGGGTGATGCAGCAAAGTAGATAAGTATTTCCCTCAGTTGTTGAGAACCAAGGTATCAATCCAGTAGGAGATACAAGCAAGTCCCCAATAGATGTACCTACACAAATAATCAAACACTTGCACCCAACGCTATAAAGGGGTTGTCAATCCCTTCACTGTTATTTGCAAGGATGAGATCTGATAGAGATAGATATAAAAGATTGCTAAAACGAGAAGTAAAACAATAGTAAAAAGATTGCAGCAAAGTATTTTTGGTATTTTTGGTTTATAGATCTGAAAATATAATATGGAAAATAGACCCGGGGGCCATAGGTTTCACTAGAGGCTTCTCTCATGAAGGAAAATAATACGGTGGGTGAACAAATTACTGTCGAGCAATTGATAGAAAAGCGAATAATTATGAAGATATCCAAGGCAATGATTATGCATATAGGCATCACGTCCGTGTCAAGTAGACCGAAACGATTCTGCATCTACTACTATTACTCCACACATCGACCGACTCCTGCCTGCATCTAGAGTATTAAGTTCATGAAGAACAGAGTAACGCATTAGGTAAGATGACATGATGTAGAGGGATAAACTCAAGCAATATGATGAAAACCCCATCTTTTTATCCTCGATGGCAACAATACAAATACGTGCCTCGCTACCCCTACTTTGTCACTGGGTGAGGACACCGCAAGATTGAACCCAAAACTAAGCACTTCTCCCATTGCAAGAATTACCATTCTAGTTGGCCAAACCAAACCAATAACTCGAAGAGACTTGCAAAGATATGAAATCATGCATATGAGAATTCAGAGAAGATTCAAATAATATTCATAGATAATCTGAACATAAACCCACAATTCACCGGATCTCGACAAACACACCGCAAAAGAGTATTACATCGGATAGATCTCCATGTAGATCATGAAGAACATGGTATTGAAGAACAAAGAGAGAGAAGAAGCCATCTAGCTACTAGCTATGGACCCGAAGGTCTGTGGTGAACTACTCACGCATCATCGGAGGGGCAATGGAGTTGATGTAGATGCCCTCCGTGATCGAATCCCCCTCCGACAGATTACCGGAAAAGGCTCCAAGATGGGATCTCACGGGAACAGAGGCTTTCGGCGGCGGAAAAGTATTTTCGTGGCTCTTTTTGGTATTGGGGGAATATTTGGGAATTTATAGGCCGAAGAATAGGGTTAGGAGGCCTGCTAGGGGGCCACAAGCCAGGTGGGAGCCCCCCCCTAGGGCGCGCCCTGGTGGCTTGTGACTTCCCGGCAGGTCTCCTGCCTTCGTCTCCAAGTCTGGCAGGTTTCTTCTGGTCCAAAAAAAATCATTCCAAAGATTTTATTCCGTTTGGACTCCGTTTAATATTCCTTATCTGCAATACTCAAAATCAAGGAAAAAACAGAAACTGGCACTAGGCTCTAGATTAACAGGTTAGTCCCAAAAATAATATAAAATAGCATATTATTGCATATAAAACATCCAAAACAGATAATATAATAGCATGGAACAATCAAAAATTATAGATACGTTGGAGACGTATCAAAAGTTCAAGAGGAGCATCACGAAGAAATCATATGCTTGAAGCTTGCTGACCATTTGGTGATAAGGGTCTTGTGAAGATGTGCCTAAGATTGGCTCTTCCGTAGTGGAGTATGAGGGAACAAATTGCGAGTCTTCACCAAGCGTGCGCTAGCAAGAAAGGTGTTCCAACGTGAGGCGGGCATGATCGTCATCATCTAGCTCAAGTGGATTATGCGCAAGGCAAATGTTTGACCTTTATACGTTTCCATTTTATCGGTCTCATGGTGTTAGTTGGGAGACCTGGTTATAGGATTGATTGTCGTACTATCAAGGGGGGCTCTCGAGTGAATATCTTGATCGTATTGTTTGTAGAGAGCTCAACCATTGCATCCTTGGCATCACTGATTGACGCGCGTACTACTAGGGAGGTATGTTACCCACCGATAATTAGCGGTAGTACCGCTAGTTTGATCCGGTAGTACCGCTTCGGCATTACTACCGCGCTTATAGCTGGCCAAATGGGCCGGGCTAACCAGGCCGGCCCGCGAGCACGCCGGCATGGCCCACCATGGGCCAGGCATGGCACGACCGTAAACGGGCCGGGCCAGGCACGCGACACGCCTTGGGCCATGCCTGGGCCTGGAGGCTGGGCACGCGGGCCGGCACGGCACAGCCCCTTTATTTTTTAATGTATTTTCAGATTTTTTTAAATATATATATACTTAAAATACAGCCCAATAAGCCTAAAAATGAGCCCAACAGGCTGAAAATGTGTAGCCCAGCATGCTAAACGAGCCAACGTGCTGACCCGTTTAGTAATTAGGCCGTGCCTGGGCCTGGAAGCGCAGCCCACGAGCTGGCACGACACGGCCCGTTTACTAAGCATGCCGTGTCGGGCCTGTTTACGGCCGAGCCGGGCCGGGCCGGCCCGTTTGGCCAGGTCTGACCGCGCTCGTACTAACTTCCGCTGCGAGAGCCTGACCTTTGACATAGTTCCATTCCGCAGCGGCTACCATGCATTGCTTGGTCGTAATGCCTATGCCCACTTCAACGTAGTACCGCACTACGCGTACCTTATGCTCGAAATGCCAGGGCCCAACGGGATCATTACCATCAATGGAAACACAGAGCGTTCCCTCCTGACAGGGGAGCAGTCGACAACATATGCAACTGATATCCAGAAGGCCAAGGAGGCGGCACGACAAGAGACTCAGCAAAGGTTCCCGGCCACCTCTAAACGCGTCCACACGGCCTTGGGGTGAACATGCACCCCTCGTAAATAGGGACACACGCTCCCCTGCCCCTGCTATCTGGTAGCAGACTATGTACCTAGGGTGCACAATTTCGTGCTTAAAATTCCTTGGGGAATTGGGGAGCAAAAATTATTTTTCCACACCAGGACCACTACCTCGGATAATCCGAACACCTGAGGACCCTGGTAACCTTGTCGGCACATGAAGGCCCGAACAGACGATCTCTTCGGCAGGATAGGTCTTCCACATGATGGCTCCAGCCTCATGGGAGGCCCCATTTTTAGAATGCTTCTAGCATCACGGGAGATGGCCATACACAAACTACCTTGGAATAAACGAGTCCGGGCTGGTTAAACAGCTCAGGGACGCAGACGCGCGACAGGGAAGCAACGTGCCTTTATACTCGATCATTTAAATAAAACCCTATACTACCCCCTACATTTTATTTTTGTCTTTTTAGCATACCCCTGCATCTATTTTTAGCTCGGCTGAATGATTAATAAAATAATTTTCGGTCCTTACACATCTTTCATGTGTTGTTTTTATCTCATACAATATCTGAGGTGGTTTTATCCCACATACATCAGGGTTTGGCATTGGACTGGGGGCTCAGATATGAAACGAGCGCATGCTTAAGTCCGACGTGTAGTCGACGTCTTGGATATGCGTTATATGCACATGTTTCGAATTGTGATTTTGGTAAAAGGTTGGGTTGCCCGACTCTTGTGCTTACATCTTACGTTTTGCTCAGTTCGGCTAAGAATGTAAAGGGAGAACCACTGCGATTGTGTTTCCAGTCTGGATGGTTAAGCGCCACAGTGGAGAAAGCTAAAAATCGATTGTCATGATAAGCGCAAACAAGTTCTGCTATCCGAAGACAGTGTAATACTAATACGCCGTTAGCGGTGACACCGTGATAAACGACGGGTCCTTCCTACAAGGACCAAGGTGTTAGAAGTGGGACTTCAGCCAGTCCGACCACCCTTACGCAGGGGGCTAGTTCAACTGCTCCATAACATAGAGCTCCTATGAGTAAGTGAAAGGGATAAAGCCATTTATGGTCCGATTTGCCTTGTTCATCTCAACACAAAAATCACCAGTACAGTTCTGAGACGTCAGCGTAAGGATTCCTATGTGCTAGAAGAACACCCCTTGTGGTATCCACGAGGGGGTGGAAGCCGACGACCGAAAACTTTCAGACAAAATAAACAGTTGCAAAGGAGGTGGATATAAAACACATCGGATAAAAATGAACAAAAACCTCATAAAATTAATATTTGTCTCTACATACGCCAGCCTCGGCATACCAAGGGGCCTACGTAAAGTACATCTCAGATTTAGAGCACTGGAGCTCGGTCTGCTTGGCGCCCTCTAGGACCTCGGTAAGGTAATCCTCGAGTTTCCGGTTCTTTCCCACCGGAGGCCCAGAGGCTATCTCAAGCGGCTTGATCTTCGGATAATGCGCCATTGTTGACGCAAACACCCGCTATGCGCCCTCGAGGCAAGCTGACCACTTCCAGTTGAGAACCTAGGGGCTGACTTCGCGCAGCCTATTCAGCAAGCCGAAGAAGTTGTTGGGTACGGGCCGTTGCTGCAAAGGTCCCTCATAACAGTGCCCGCCTCTCGGAATAGCTCCGCCAGCTGCTTCATCTGTTTCTCGAGCTGCGGCGGCTGCTCGGGCGCTTGAAACTGACGCCAGAATATCTTCTCGTCTGGCTCATCAGTGCGATCGGCATAATGAGCACACGCGTCTGCAACACTACGTGGGAGGTCCTTGAAGGCCTCTGAGGAATGCCAATTTTGCGTAAGTTTGGCAAAACGGTTATCACCAAAAACACATTGAATCAAGTAGGGCTTACCGGCGGCGATCTGGCGCACTTGACGGAGCGTTTCGCATCTACCCGAGCCTGGATCTTGGCCTCCTTGCACTCCGAGGTAGCCTTGGAAAGATCGGCGGAGAAGGTCTTCTTTTCCCCCCACAGAGCGTTTTCTCATTATAGACCGCCGCCAGGTCCGCCCCCAGTTCTTGAACCCGAGCTGCATGCTTGTCCGCAGCCTCGTTCGCTAGGGCCAGCTCCTTGCTAGCTTGGTCCTCCAAGACGTTAGGTAATCCTGGATGCACACGACTCGTCTCAAAGCCTCCGAAGTCTGAATCCTGGATATGAGGGAGTCCTGGACTGGGGGGTCCCAGCCGAGGTGGGCTAGTTAATGGGCCAGGCTGGGGGGGCCGTCAAGAAGAAGGACTATGGAGGCATTTGAGATGAGTCGTGTGCATCCAGGATTCTGCCAAAGACTTGACTTGCGCTCCAAGAAAGAAAGATATCATTTGGCGTGTAATGCATAGATGGTAACTGACATTCATGTAACCCTAGATACCCCTGGTGCCTATATAAACTGTGGGGTTTAGCCGGTAGAAGAGGGATATAGGCAACATCATAACCCTTAGGGTTTAGTCCACACATCCATGATCTCGAGGTAGATCAACTCTGTAATCTCTACAATATCAATACAACAAGAGCAGGACGTAGGGTTTTAACTCCATCAAGAGGGCCTGAACCTTGGTAAAAGCCTCGTGTTCTTTGTGTCCTATTACCATCTGTCTGATCTCACAGCTCGAGCCCCCCTACCCGAGATTTGCCGGTTTTGACGCCGACATTGGTGCTTTCATCCATACGAGGGCAAGCTCGAGAAAATGGAATTGGATACAACTTGCATTAGATGAACCTCCACCACGTTCCGAGGAATCATCCCCGGTAAAGAAGCATGTTGCATGGTTGAAGTCACCCTTGATGTGGTCTTCGGCACTCCCGAGAACTATCGTTCTGACGAGTTGACATTCCATGTCGTACCTTTCCGAAGTGGCTACCTGATACGTCCATTTTGCATCATGAATTCTTATTGATATTATGATATTATTATCCATTATTCCTCATTATGATACAGTTCTTATGCCTTTTCTCTCTGAATATGCAAGGTACATGACAAAGAGGGAAATCACTGGAAACTGGAATTCTGGACCTGAAAACCAAGAAAATGGCAGAAAATTCACTGGACTCCAAATGACCTAAAACTTTACGGAGATTTTTTTTGGAACATATAAGAATTAATGGGCCAAAAATATACCATAGGGGGGCCACCTGCTGGCCACAAGCCAACAGGGCGCGCCCACCCCCCTGGGCGCGCCCTGTTGCCTTGTGGGGCCCCAGCAGGTCTCCCGACCCCACTCTTTCTTCTATATGGTGTGTTTTACCCTAGAAAAAATCATAAGGGTACTTTCGGGATGAAGCGTCGCCATCTCGAGGTGGAAACCAGGAAAGAGTCCCTTTTGATCTCCGGTGAGAGATTCTGCCGGGGAAACTTTCCTTTGGGAGGGGGAGATCGAAGCCATTGTCATCACCAACGCTTCCTCCTTCGTGGGAGGACCAATCTTCATCAACATCTTCACCAGCACCATATCATCTCAAACCCTAGTTCATCTCTTGTATTCAATCTTTGTCTCAAAACCTTGGTACCTATGGGTTATTAGTAGTGTTGATTACATCTCTGATATGTCTCCAACGGATCTATAATTTTTGATTGTTCCATGCTGATATATTATCATTCTAGGATACTTTTTGGGTCTTTATTTACCAATTTATAATATTTTTTAGCACTAACCTATTGACCCAGTGCCCAGTGTCAGTTGTTGTTTTCTGCATGCTTTTCACTTCTCAGGTTTACAGTACCAAACGAAGTCCAATTGCCACAAAACTTTTTGATGATTTTTCTAGACCAAAAGAAGACCTGGGAGATTCAGAAGAAGGCTGGGGGCCGCACCAGGGCCCCACAAGCCAACATGGCACGCCCTGGGGGGCCGTGCCCTGATGGCTTGTGGCCCATCGTATGCTGCCTACATGAGAGATGCCGCTAGGGAAAACTATGGCCCCCGAGTCTATTCACATATAAATTCATAAACACTACTATTACCTTGCTGCCTTTATTTACTTTTTATTTTATTTTGCAATTTACAATTATCTACACAACTCATTTGCTTGCAAATAACGAGATCAAGGGGATTGACAACCCTCTTGCCCGCGTTGGGTGCAAGTTGTTTGTTCTTTTGTGTGCAGCCGCTGAAGACGGTTGAGGATTGATATTCCTATTGGTTTGATAAACCTTGGTTTCATAACTGAGGGAAATACTTACCCACTTTGTGTTGCAATAACCCGTTCCTCTTCACGGAAAACCCAATGCAGATCACAAGTATCAGGAAGGATTTCTGGCGCCGTTGCCGGGGAATATCATCATCAACTATCAAGTAACTTCACACAAATTTTCATTCACTTGTTTATCTTTTTATTTGTTGTTATATTTAGTTTGTCTAAAAAAAACCCAAAAATAAAAATATATTTCTATTTGCTTGCTTGCCTAGCTATGTCATCTTTATCTTTATCACACACAAACAGGAAGTAAAAGTTAAAAATAAAGATAAATGGATCCACATAAAGTTCTCTACTTGGGTCATCTTCGATCCATTTGTGTAGGTGCAGAAACCCCAACTAGCTTAGTTGAGGGGAAATCATTAGATGAGCATGCTTATTTTGTGCGTCACCGGTTGTCTCAAAAGGGGAAACTTTTATGCCATCAAATAAAATGTTTGATGTGCTATGCTTGGAATCTGTGTGAGCTTTATGATTTTACTTGTTGCTCTAAGAACCCTAAAAAACACCTCCCCTACCTATGTTTGCTTAATGATAATGAAATCTTATCTTCTTATGCCAAGGGTGTTTATAGTTACTATGGTATCGAACAAATTGAAGAATTTGTCGCTTTTAAGGGTGCTTATGAGATTGCATCTTTGATTGAAAAGTATGATGCTACTTTCTACAAATCTGAAAATTTTGGAATACTTAAATATTGCTATGAAAACTATACTTCTAATGCTTACATTAAAGAATTTATTGATAGAATGTCTGCTGCATTGGAACAAAATTATGATTCCATTGATTCTATTGAAATATCCCCTCTTGATGAATGTGATGCTTGCTATTCTTATGGCCATGATGCCAATATTGATGATGCTTATGGAGATGAACTTGCTATAGTTCCTTATGTTGAAAAGGAAATTATTGCTATTGCACCCAAAAAGCATGATTGCAATGATGTTACTATAAATTTTACTAATGACAATTGTGCTAGTGATATGCAAAGCTATAAGCTTGGGGATGATAATTTTGTTATGGCCACCGCTTATTGCAATGATCATGATTGGAGTGATGATATTTCTTTTGACCTTGGAAACTTATTTGACCTCCATGATGAATATGTTATGGATAATAATATTTTCAATAACATGGAAAGTGGATTTGTAAGAGTGTCAACTTTAGATGAGAATCCCACATATTCGGAGAGTGTGCAATCTTATTATTTTATTGATAAAGGTGGTTTGGAGAGGTCATGACTTTAGTTAATGGTGATCCCACTACCTTGGAAGATTGTAAACCTTTTTGCATGCGGATCATGGAGAGAATATTTTTTATGAGAGCTATATTGTTGAATTTGAATATGATCCTACATGTAATTATTTTGAGATAGGAAAATATGGTTATAGGAATTTTCATCATACTCACTTACCTCTCTTTGTGTTAAAATTATTAATGCTTCATGCTTCCTACATGCATATGCTAGATGCCTCTTGTCTTGATAATTTGTGTACTTAAAAAATTCCTATGCATAGGAAGTATGTTAGACTTAAATGTGCTTTTCACATGCTATATGATGCTCTCTTTGTGCTTCAACTCTTGTTTATTATGTGAGCATCATTGAAATTTCAAGCCTATCTTAATGGCTATAAAGAAAGAGCTTGTTGGGAGACAACCCAATACTTTCTATTTATTTTTTATAACATGATTATTGCCTCTGTAATGATTATGTTTTTATGTTTAAATTAGTGTTTGTGCCAAGTAAAGCCTTTGGCATGACTCACAAGATGAGTAGAATCGATGCTGAAACAAAACAGAAACTTTTGACTCCAGTGCAAGAATTTTCATTTTTTACTGGAGCGTGATAATGATCTGAATTTTTACACAGTATTGCTATACAAATTTTTGAGGTTTTACTAATTTTTCAGAATTTTTAGAGTTACAGAAGTATAGGTTCTCTACAGATTGCTACAGACTGTTCTGTTTTAGACAGATTCTGTTTTTGCTTGCATAGTTGCTTGTTTTGATTATGCTATGGATTGTATCAGGGGGTATAAGCCATGGAGAAGTTAGAATACAGTACCTATTATGCATTTATGAAATAAGAATCAATTTATAACAGTACTTAAAGTATTCAATATGTCGCTTATACTAACGGATCTCACGAAGTTTTGTTGAGTTTGGTGTGATTGAAGTTTTCAAGTTTTGGGTGTTATCACGATGGACAAAGGAATAAGGAGTGGCAAGAACCTAAGCTTGGGGATGCCCAAGGCACACAAGGGAATATTTTAAGGAAGACTCAAGCGTCTAAGCTTGGGGATGCCTTTCCGGGGCATCCCCTCTTTCGTCTCAATCCATCGGTATGTCACTTGAAGCTATATTTTTATTCGTCACATGATATGAGTTTTCCTTGGAGCGTCGTTTGTTTTTGTTTGCTTTTACTTTAAGTTTGCCACAATCATTGTTTGCTGGACACACCTATTTAAGAGAGACACACCTTCATCATAATTTGTTAGAATACTCTATGTGCTTCACTTATATCTTTTGAGCTTAGCAGTTGCTCTAGTACTTCACTTATATCTTTTTTAGCATGGTGGCGTGTAGATTTTATAGAAATAATTTCACTCTCATTCTTCACTTATATTTGTTTGAGAGTTAATAAATAGTGATGGTAATTTGCATTGGTCATAAGACTAGTTCAAAAATATTAGGTATTCAATGAGTGATAATCAAAACCATCATGTAGCACATATAGAGAAATTGTAGGGTAATGATATTGATGTGGTAATATGAAAAAGGTGTGAGTTCATAATTGTTGATTCATAGAAGTGTCGATATTAAGAGAGGTTAACTTCTTGTTCGTCCAAAAATTAAAGAGGCATGGTGATGATGTGTGAGCATTTCTATTCCTCGTTGAAATCCTAGTGTTGTTTCGGGTCGGAAGCGCGCGTTGGTAACTCCTACCAACCTCTTCCCTTGGGGCATGCGAGTAGAACTTTGATTTGTGATAAAACTAATAAAACTTTGCAATAAGTATGTGAGTTATATATGACTAATGTGAAACAATGGACATACGCAATCTCACCTTCTCATATTTGCTAGCCTCTTTGGTACCGTGCATAGCCCATTCTCACCTTGAGGATCGGTGAAACTTTCGTCGGTGCATCCAAACCCGGTGACATGATACGCTATGTTGCACGTAAGCCTCATTATATCTTCCTCAAAACAGCCCATACCTACCTATCATGGCATTTTCATAGCCATTCCGAGATATATTGCCATGCAAATTCCATCGTCACTTCACATGACTAGTTCGTTCATCATCATATTGCTTTGTATGATCATATAGAGCTGCCATAGTATTTGTGGCAAAGCCACCGTTCATCATATTTTTGGTACATGTCACGCTAGATCATTGCACATCCTGGTACACTGCCAGAGGCATTCATATAGAGTCATATATTCATATCAGTTCTTCATATCAAGTTGTAAGTAAATAAAAGTGTGATGACCATCATTGTTAGAGCATTGTCCCAGTGAGGAAATAAAGATGGGGGAGGCCAAATGAGCCCACCATTCTGAATAAAAAATGAGAGAAAATGAGAGAAGGGACTTTGCTACTATCCTTTACCACACTTGTGCCTCAAAGTGGCACCTTGTTCCTCATGTAGAGAGAGTCTCATGTTATGTCATTTTCATATGCTAGTGGGAATTACCTTTTTCATTATTACAAACTTGGCTTGTATATTCCTATGACGGGCTTCCTCAAATGCCCGAGGTCTTCATGAGCAAGCAAGTTGGATGCACACCCCCATTTAGCTTCATTTGAGCTTTCATACACTTATAGCTCTAGTGCATCATTTGCATGGCAATCCCTACTCCTTGCATTGACATGTATCGATGGGCATCTCCATAGCCCATTGATACGCCTAGTTGATGTGAGACTATCTTCTCCACCTTTTGCCCCTTTTATATGTACCACCATATTCTATTCCACCTAAATGCTATGTCCAATGGCTCACGCTCATGTATTGCGTGAAGAATAAAAAGTTGATGCATATTGAAAAAGTACGATCCAATTGCCTGACTTGGACACTGTGGTGCTTGAAATTTGTATTAATGTGGTGAAGATGGAGCCATGCCTTGCTAATATAATAAGATGAATGGGGGGTAAACATTCTTTGAGGATCGTATACTTTGAAAGATTGATGATTTTTGTTTCTTATACTTATAAGTATTGCTATGTTAATATTTGTTGATTCATCGTTTCTCAATGAGCATACCTGCATAAGATTACATAATGGATAGCATGTCACATCAAAAATTCTGTTTTTATCATTTACCTACTCAAGGACGAGCATGAATTAAGCTTGGGGATGCTTGATACGTCTCCAACGTATCTATAATTTTTGATTGTTCCATGCTGATATATTATCATTCTAGGATACTTTTTGGGTCTTTATTTACCAAATTATAATATTTTTGAGCACTAACCTATTGACCCAGTGCCTAGTGCCAGTTGTTGTTTTCAGCATGTTTTTCACTTCTCAAGTTTACAGTACCAAACGAAGTCCAATTGCCACGAAACTTTTTGATGATTTTTTCTGGACCAAAAGAAGAACTGGGAGATTCAGAAGAAGGTTGGGGCCGCACCAGGGCCCCACAAGCCAACAAGGCACGCCTTGGGGGTTGTGCCCTGATGGCTTGTGCCCCCGTGGCGGCTCTCCCGACCTCGTTCTCTGGCCTATAAATTCTCATATATTGCAAAAATGCTGGAGGCAGTCCCGAAACCCTTTTTACGCCGCCGCAAGTCTCTGTTTCGCCTCGAGGCCATCTGGAGCTCTGTTCCGACACTCTGCCGGAGGGGGGATCGATCACGGAGGGCCTCTACATCAACCTTGCTGCCCTCATGATGATGTGTGAGTAGTTCCCCACAGACCTACGGGTCCATAGCTAGTACCTAGATGACAATCTATCTCTCTCTTATGATCTTCAATACAATGATACTAGGTACTAGCTATGGACCCGTAGGTCTATGGTGAACTACTCACACATCATCAAGAGGGCAGCGAGGTTGATGAAGAGGCCCTCCGTGATCGATCCCCCCTCCGGCAGGGTGTTGGAACGGAGCTCCAGATGGCCTCGTGATGGAACAGAGACTTGCGACGGTGGAAAAAGGGTTTTGGTACTGTCTCCAGGGTTTTTAGGATTTTAGAGAATTTATAGGCCGAAGAGGGACGTCGGGAGGCGCTCGAGGGGGCCACCACATATCAGGGCGCGCCCTGATGTGTGGTGCGGCCCTCGTGCACCTCCTGGCTTCCTTCCGAAGCTTCTAGGTCTTCATATATTCTAGAAAAAATCATCAAAAAGTTTCGTGGCAATTGGACTTCGTTTGGTACAGTAAACCTGCAAAGGTAAAAACACGCAGAAAACAACAACTGGCACTGGGCACTGGGTCAATAGGTTAGTGCTCAAAAATATTATAAATTGGTAAATAATGACCCAAAAAGTATCCTAGAATGATAATATATCAGCATGGAACAATAAAAAATTATAGATACGTTGGAGACGTATCACTCGTAAGTATGTCCTTTCTTGTGATGAATGTCAATAAAGAGTTGGTAACATTAGTAGACGTCAGGAAATGCCTATGAATTATTCACTTGCTATTGAACCATTTGATGTCTGGGGCTTTGATTTTATGGGACCTTTTCCTTCCTCTAATGGGTATACCCATATTCTAGTTGTTGTTGATTATGTTACTAAGTGGGTAGAAGCTATTCCAACTAGTAGTGCTGATCATAACACTTCTATTAAAATGCTTAAAGATGTTATTTTCCTGAGGTTTGGAGTCCCTAGATATTTAATGACTGATGGTGGTTCAAATTTTATTCATGTTGATTTCCGTAAAATTTTAGCTAAATACGATGTTAACCATAGGATTGCATCACCTTATCATCCTCGGTCTAGTGGTCTAGTTGAGTTAAGCAACCGAGAAATAAATTTGATCTTGCAAAAGACTGTTAATTGATTTAGAAAGAATTGTTCTAAGAAACTCGATGATGCTTTATGGGCTTATAGAACTGCTTATAAAAACCCTATGGGAATGTCTCCATATAAAATGGTCTATGGAAAAGCATGTAATTTACCTCTTGAGTTAGAACATAAATCTTATTGGGCAATTAAAGAACTTAACTATGATTTCAAACTTGCCGGTGAAAAGAAGTTATTTGATATTAGATCGTTAGATGAATGGAGGACACATGCTTATGAAAATGCCAAGTTATTTAAAGAAAAAGTTAAAAGATGGCATGACAAGAGAATCCAAAAATGGGAATTCAATGTGGGAGACCTAGTTCTTTTGTACAATTCTCCTATTAGATTTTTTTGCGCGAAAACTTCTCTCCAAATGGGAAGGCCCCTATGTTGTCGAGGAAGTGTATCGCTTTGGTGCTATCAAGATTAACAACTTCAAAGGCAAAAACCCGAGAGTGGTAAATGGGCAAAGAATTAAACACTATATCTCAGGTACGCCCGTCAATGTTGAAAGTAATATTATTCAAGTTATGACTCCTGAAGAACACGTAAGGGAGACCTTCCAAAACACTCCAGAAAGCTGAAAAGGGGTAGGTATGTGATACGGTAAGTATACCGACTCCAAAAATTCCAAAAAATACGCTATGTCAGTTTTGGTATTTTAGAAAAACTCCAAAATAAAAACGAGTCAGGGGGACCCATGAGGGAGCCACAAGGCAACAGGGCGCGCCCTGATAGTTTGTGGGGCCCTCGTGTGCCTCCCGGACTCCGTTTTCTTCCTGGACACGTATTCTGACCTAGAAATAATCATTATATATATTCCCGTATGATTTGACCACCGCATCGTAAGTTTCTCCTCTGTTCTTGTTTCTGGCTGTTTTTCTGACAGATTTCTCAAGGTGCGGAAGCTGTGTCTTCGTCCTCCTCCAACAACATTGATGGCCAAGCTTGGCTGTTGCAGATAGAACTTAAACGAGAAGGATCTGAGCAGGTTATCTCGGGAGAGGAGCCTATGGACTCTATGGAAGTGCACCCCCTGCTTCCGAACACGGGACGATGGCATGCATCTCCACTTCTCCGAACCCTTGTCCACCAATGGGGAGGAGAGCTCAGTCGGCTCTAGAAGCGCAAGGTGAATCTACCCCGAGGAGACCCCTCGACAGGTTACATGCAAACAACGTTCACAATTTGATTCACAATTATGAAGTTGAGAATATTTCTCGCTCACATATACCGGCCAATTGGGACATCTCTCGTCCAAGTGAAAGTAATGCAGGAAAAGGCTCTTGGTGGCTGACGTGGCTTGAGACTGCGTCGGTATTTCCTCAAAGAGGAAGGGTTGATGCAGCACAGCTACGGTAAGTATTTCCCTTAGTTATGAAACCAAGGTATCGAACCTAGGAGGAAGACCACACAACGCTATGTAAACAGTACCTGCACACAAAGAACAAATACTTGCAACCCGACGCGTAAGAGAGGTTGTCAATCTCTCATCGGTAAAATGATAGATTAGATAGTAGTAGATTGGATAAATAGATCTCACAAGAACACACAATAAAAGAGGCAAATAAAAAGTGCAGCAAGGTATTTTTCGGTTTTTGGAATAATAGATCTGAAAACAAAAGTGGCAAAAAGATAGATCGGAAAGCAATATGTTGGAAAAGTAGACCCGAGGGCCGTAGGTTTCACTAGTGGATTCTCTCATGAGTATAGCACACGGTGGGTGAACAAATTACTGTTGGGCAATTGATAGAAGATCGAATAATCATGACGATATCCAAGGCGATGATCATTATATAGGCATCACGTCCAAGATTATTAGACCGAAACGATTCTGCATCTACTACTATTACTTCACACATCGACCGCTATCCAGCATGCATCTAGTATATTAAGTTCATGGAGAAACGGAGTAATGCAATAAGAAAGATGACATGATGTAGACAAGATCTATTCATGTAGGAATAGACCCCATCTTTTTATCCTTAATAGCAGCGATACATGCGTGCCTCGCTGCCCCTTCTGTCACTGGGAGAGGACACCGCAAGATCGAACCCATCACAAAGCACCTCTTCCCATGGCAAGAAAAATCGATCTAGTTGGCCTAACTAAACCAAAGATTCGAAGAAGAAATATGAGGCTATATGTAATCATGCATATAAGAGATCAAAAGAAGACTCAAATAATATTCATGGATAGAAACTGATCATGAACTCAAAATTCATCGGATCCCAACAAACACACCGCAAAAAGTCATTACATGAAATAAATCTCCAAGAGACCATTGTATTGAGAATCAAAAGAGAGAGAGAGAAAGCCATCTAGCTACTGCCTATGGACCCGTAGGTCCACGGTGGACTACTCACGCATCATCAGAGAGGCACCAATGAGGATGATGAACCCCTCCGTGATGGTGTTAGATTGGATCTCGTGGTTCTGGAACTTGCGACGGCTGGAAGTGTTTTTCGCCGACTCCTCTAGGGTTTTTGGAATATTTGGGTATTTATAGAGCTCAGAGGCGGTGGAGGGGACTCTCGAGGCGGCCACAACCCACCAGGGCACGCCAGGGGCCTCTGGCACGCCCTGGTGTCTTGTGGGCCGCCTGGGCCCCCCTCTCGGATACTTCTTTGGCTCTTTGGCTTTCTTCTGGTCCAAAAAAATCTCCAAAAAGTTTCATCGCGATTGGACTCCATTTGGTACTGATATTCTGCGAAGTAAAAAACAAGCAAAAAACAGCAACTGGCACTTGGCACTATGTCAATAGGTTAGTCCCAAAAAAATGATATAAAGTTGCAATAAAAGGATTATAAAACATCCAAGAATGATAATATAACAACATGGACCAATCAAAAATTATAGATACGTTGGAGACGTATCAGCATCCCCAAGCTTAATTCCTACTCGTCCTCGAGTAGGTAAATGATAAAAAAAGAATTTTTGATGTGGAATGCTGCCTAACATGTTCATCACATATTCTTTTCTTTTGTAGCATGGACATTTGGACTTTTAGATGGTTCAAAGCAATAGTCTAGTTTTGTCATGAAGACTTTAATACTCAAGCATGCCAACAAGCAACCATGTCTTTCAAAATATCAACACTAAAGAAAGTTATCCCTAGCCCATCATGCTCAATCATTGATCTCTTCATGTAACACACTCAAATATTAACTACACCCAATGCACAAGTATGATCATAGTGCCCATTGGTGCTTTATAAGAGAAGATGGAGACTCAAATTAAAAATAAAAATTGCATAAAGTAAATAGATAGGCCCTTCGCAGAGGGAAGTAGGGATTTGTAGAGGTGCCAGAGCTCAATACTTAAATTGAGAGAGAAACATATTTTGGGTGGCATGCCTTTCCTGTCAACGAAAATGACAAAGTAGTTCTCAATACTTTCCATGCTAGATACATCATAAGTGCTTCCCAAACATAAAATAAAGTTTATTCCTTTTTCCACCATTCTTTCACAATCCATGGCTAGCCGTATCCACGGTTGCCTTCCATACCAACACTTTCCAAGGAATTTATTATTTGACAACATAAAGTAATTTTTTTTTCATTTCGGGACTGGGCATCCCTATTACCGCCGTACTCTCATGCAATGACAAGTGAATAAACACTCATCTTGAGAATAACACATCTAGCATGGGAAATATTGGACACCCCCTACTGTTTCATGAGCGGTACAAGCACACAAAAAAGGAAATTCATTTTGAAAATTAGAGATGGCACATACAAATTTGCTTAGAACGGCATGGAAATACCGCATATAGGTAGGTATGGTGGACTCATAAGGCAAAACTGGGTTTAAGGATTTTGGATGCACACATAGTATTTCTACTTAGTACAAGTGGAGGCTAGCAAATAGATTGAGAAGCAACCAACCAAGAAACGAAAATTCACATAAACGGGCATTGAGCATAACTAACACCGAATAATGCACCATAAGTAGGATGTAATTTCATTGCATAACTATTGACTTTCGTGCTTGCGTAGGGAATCAC
Organism: Elymus sibiricus; assembly: GCA_039707655.1. Taxonomy (NCBI): domain Eukaryota; kingdom Viridiplantae; phylum Streptophyta; class Magnoliopsida; order Poales; family Poaceae; genus Elymus; species Elymus sibiricus. The sequence continues at coordinate 132,158,334 of CM077667.1, forward strand.
AAACCTTAACACCAATATTCTTACTAAAGCATAATTACTCACCAACATGACTCACATATCACTATCATCATGTCTCACAACTATTACAAGGAATCAAGTTTAATTTGTCCAATGATCTTCATGAAAGTTATTATATCCCTCTTGAATATCTATCACTTTGGGACTAGTTTCCTATATTGTCATTGCTTTTGACAAGCTCAAACAAATTTAAGTGAAGAACATGAGCATAAAAATTTCATCTCTCAAAATAATATAAGTGAAGCATGAGAGAATTTCTTTAAAATTTACTAACTCTCAAATTAATCTAAGTGAAGCATGAGAGTATTTCTTCAAAAATCTAAAGCACACCGTCCTAAAAAAGATATAAGTGAAGCACTAGAGCAATTCCATAGCTCAAATTTTTTAAGTGAAGCATATAGAGCAATTCTAACAAATCATAGCATAATTTTGGCTCTCTAAAATAGGTGTGTCCAGCAAGGATACTTGGGACAAACTAAAAAGCAAATCAAGCAAATACTCAAATGATACAAGACGCTCCAAGCAAAACTCATGATATGTGACGAATAAAAATATAGCTCCAAGTAAAATACCGATGGTCGTTAGAAGAAAGAGGGGATGCCACTCCGGGTATACCCAAGCTTAGTTGCTTGTTTCCCTTTGGATATTATCTTGGGGGTGCTGTAGCATCCCCAAGCTTAGGCTCTTTTCACTCCTTATTCCTTCATCCATCGTGATCTCACCCAAAACTTGAAAACTTCAATCACACAAAACTCAACAAAACCTTCATGAGATCCATTAGTATAATAGAGCAAATCACCACTCTAAGTACTGTTGAAAACTCATTCATATTTTATTATTGCATTATATCTACTGTATTCTAACTTTACCATGACTTATACCCTTCAATACAAACAATAGATTCATCAAAACAAGCACACAATGCAACGAAAACAGAATCTGTCTAAAACAAAACAATCTGTAGTTATCTGTACTCTAACCATACTTATGTAAATCTAAAAATTCTGAAAAATTAGGAAAACATAAAGAATTTGTATAGAACCACTGTTTCAAAATTTCAGCTCATTATCATGCTCCAGTAAAAAATGAAAATTCCTGCACTGGAGTCAAAGTTTTTGTTTCAGATTCAGCATTGTTTCTACTCATCTTGTGAATCATCCTAAAGGCTTTAGTTGGCAAAAACACTAATTTAAACATAAAAAACACAATTATAACAGTATCATAATTGTGTCAACACTCAAGAACATAAAGAAAAAGGTGAAAATAAATTTATTCATTGGGTTGACTCCCAACAAGCGCCATCGTTTTACGCCCCTAGCTAGGCATAATGCATAGATTCAAGTATTGTCATCTTTAGTTTTTGCTCCATAGGATGCTCTCATGATTGATTCATATGGTAACTTAATTCTTGTTCTAGGGAAGTGTTCCATACCCTTTCTTAGTGGAAATTGAAATTTAATATTGCCTTCTTTCATATCAATCACGGCACCTATAGTGCGTAAAAACGGTCTACCAAGTATAATGGGACAAGACGGATTGCAATCAATATCAATAACAATAAAATCTATGGGCACATAGTTCATATTTTCAAGAATAAGAACATCATTAATTCTTCCCAAAGGCTTTTTAATAGTATAATCCACCAAGTGCAAATTAAGAGAACATTCTTCAATATTGGTAAGACCAAGCACATCACATAGAGATTTCGGAATTGTGGAAACACTAGCACCCAAATCACATAAAGCAAAGCACTCATAATTTTTAATCTTGAATTTAATGGTAGGTTCCCACTCATCATGTAATTTTCTAGGAATTGAAATCTCTAACTCCAACTTTTCTTCAAAAGATTTCATCATGGCATCAACAATATGCTTAGTAAAAGCTTTATTTTGTTCATAAGCATGGGGTGAATTTAACATGGATTCCAGCAAAGAAATACATTCAATCAAAGAGCAACTCTCATAATTAAAATCGTTGCAATCCAAAATAGTGGGCACATCACTAGTTAAAGTTTTGACCTCTTGAAACCCACTTTCGTCAATTTTTTCATCAAGATTTTCACCCTCCAAACTATTGGGACGCCTTCTAGATAAAGTTGACCCTACTTCAGTCCCTATATCATAAATTTTAATACTACTAAACAAGGAATTAATTAAAGAAACACCAATCACTTTAAGATCTTCATCATTTTTATTAAAGAAATCACTAGAAAACGCTTTTTCTAAAAAAAATTCTTTTAGCACTAAGCGTAGCGGTTCTTTTCTTACTTTCATCCATAGAAACAAATAAAGCTTTAATTGATTCATCAATATTAGGTGCAAAAGCTTTCAACTTGAGATTTTCTACATCATGGGAAATTATATCGATGCTTCTAGACATATCATCAATCTTATTCAACTCTTCCTCTATCGTAGTATTGAAAACTTTTTGAGCATTGATAAATTCTTTTAATATTACTCTCAAGATCAGAGGGGTTCCTATTATTATTGTAAGAAGAATTACCATAGGAATTGCCATAATTATTAGAGGAATTTCCAGGAAAAGGCCTAGGATTAAAATTACCTCTATAAGCATTGTTATTAAAATTGTTTCGCAAGACGAAGTTCACATCTATGAAATCCCTATTTTGCTCAATCAAAGTAGACAAAGGAACATCATTAAGATCAATAGGAGCATTTTTATTAGCAACCAACTTCATAAGAGCATCAACTTTTTCACTCAAAGTACTAATTTCTTCAACTGAATTAATTTCAGTATGCCCTTTCAGTATGCCATTGTGAATAATTTGCCATAATATTATCTAGCAATTTAGTAGCTTCACACAAAGTAATTTCCATAAAATTACCACCCACGGTGGAATCTAAAAGATTTCTAGAGACAAAATTCAATCCCGCATAATTTTTTTGTATGATCATCCAAAGATTTAAACCATGAGTAGGACAACTTCTTAGCATCAATTTCATTCTTTCCCAAGATTGTGCAACATGTTCATGCTCAAGTTGCTTGAAGTTCATGATTTGATTTCTAAGGAAAATAATTGTCACGGGCGGAAAATACTTAGTAATAAAAGCATCCTTGCACTTATTCCAAGAATCGATACTATTGCGAGGCAAAGAAGAAAACCAATTTTTTGCACGATCCCGCAAGGAGAAAGGAAATAATTTCAACTTCACTATATCATTGTCCACATCTTTTTTCTTTTGCATATCACACAATTCTACGAATGTGTTTAAATGGGACACATCATCCTCATTAGGAGTACCGGAAAATTGATCTTTCATGACAAGATTCATCAAAGCGGCATTAATATCACAAGACTCCGCACTAGTGGCAGGAGGAGCAATCAGAGTACTAATAAAATCTTTATTATTGGTATTGGAAAAATCACACAATTTGGTATTTTCTTGAGTCATCGTGACTACGCAAACAAGATTGCAAGCAAACAAGAGATCTGACGAGAAAAAGGCAAACGAAAAGGAGGGTGAATAAAACGGCAAATTTGGTGAAGTGGGGGAGAGGAAAACGAGAGGCAAATGGCAAATAATGTAAATTACAAGGAGATGATATTTGTGATTAGGAACCTGATAGATGTTGATGATGTCTCCCCGGTGCCAGAGATTGGCACGTTGAAGAGAGACTACTTTCGCACCTCCTCCCCGGCAACGGCGCCAGAAATTCCTTTGGCATGGCTTGAGACTGCGTCGGTATTTCCCCAAAGAGGAAGGGATGATGCAGCACAACTACGGTAAGTATTTCCCTTAGTTATGAAACCAAGGTATCAAACCTAGGAGGAAGACCACATAACGCTATGTAAACGGTACCTGCACACAAAGAACAAATACTTGCAACCCGACGCGTAAGAGAGGTTGTCAATCTCTCAACGGTAAAAAGATAGATTAGATAGTAGTAGATTGGATAAATATATTTCACAAGAACACAAAATAAAAGAGGCAAATAAAAAGTGCAGCAAGGTATTTTTGGGTTGTTGGAATAATAGATCAGAAAACAAAAGCGGCAAAAAGATAGATCGCAAAGCAATATGTTGGAAAAGTAGACCCGGGCCCCGTAGGTTTCACAAGTGGCTTCTCTCATGAGTATAGCTAACGGTGGGTGAACAAATTACTGTTGGGAAATTTATAGAAGATCAAATAATCTCGACGATATCCAACGCAATGATCATTATATAGGCATCCCGTCCAAGATAAGTAGACCGACTCCTGCCTGCATCTACCACTATTACTCCACACATCAACCGCTATCCAGCATGCATCTAGTGTATTAAGTGTTGGAAATATGCCCTAGAGGCAATAATAAAAGTAGTTATTATTATATTTCCTTGTTCCATGATAATCGTTTATTATCCATGCTATAATTGTATTGATTGGAAACACCGATACATGTGTGGATACATAGACAACACTGTGTCCCTAGTATGCCTCTAGTAGACTAGCTTGTTGATCAAAGATGGTCAAGGTTTCCTAGCCATGGACATGAGATGTCATTTGATAATAGGATCACATCATTAGGAGAATGATGTGATGGACAAGACCCAAAATATGAACGTAGCATATGATCGTGTCAGTTTATTGCTATTGTTTTCTGCATGTCAAGTATCTGTTCCTATGACCATGAGATCATGCAACTCACTGACACCGGAGGAGTACCTTGTGTGTATCAAACGTCACAACGTAACTAGGTGACTATAAAGATGCTCTACAGGTATCTCCGAAGGTGTCTGTTGAGCTGGCATGGATCAAGACTGGGATTTGTTACTCCGTGTGACGGAGAGGTATCTCAGGGCCCACTCGGTAATACAACATCACAACAAGCCTTGCAAGCAATGTGACTAAAGTGTTAGCCACGGGATCTTGTAATACGGAACGAGTAAAGAGACTTGTCAGTAACGAGATTGAACTAGGTATAGAGATATCGACGATCGAATCTCGGGCAAGTAACATACTGAAGAACAAAGGGAACAACATACGGGATTAACTTAATCTTTGACATAGAGGTTCAACCGATAAAGATCTTCATAGAATATGTAGGAACCAATATGGGCATCCAGGTCCCGCTATTGGTTATTGACCATAGAGGTGTCTCGGTCATGTCTACATAGTTCTCGAACCCGCAGGGTCTGCACACTTAAGGTTCAGTGACGTTTCGGTATAGTAGAGTTATGTATGGTGGTGACCGAAGGTTGTTCGGAGTCCCGGATGAGATCCTGGACGTCACAAGGAGCTCCGGAATGGTCCGGAGGTAAAGATTGATATATAGGAAGTCTTGTTTTGGTCACCGGAAATATTTCGGGTAATTCGGTAGTGTACCGGGAGTGCCAGGAGGGTACCGGGGGCCATCGGGAGGGGTGTCTCGACCCAAAAGACCTCATGGGCTGTGGGAGGAGTCAAACCAGCCCCTAGTGGGCTGGACAAACCCCCCACTAAGGCCCATGCGGCTAGGGGTGGGAAAAACCCAAAGGTGGAAAGGTGGAAAGGGTTTCCAAGTGGAGAGGAGTAATCCTACTCCTAGTAGGATTGGAGTAGGACTCCTCCACCTCCTATTTCGGCCGAACCCTTGAGGGTTTGAGGCTACCTCCTCTCCTCCCCCCTCCTATATATACTAGAGGATTTAGAGGGGAGAGCTAACCCTAATTGCCACGTACTCCCTCTACTTCATCTAGATCGTTTTCTCCTCTAGTCTAATTTCGGCGGTGCTTAGACGAAGCCCTGCCGGAATAGTTCCACCACCATCGCCTCCGCGTCGTCGCGCTGCCGGAGAACTCATCTACCTCTCCGCCCCTCTTGCTGGATCAAGAAGGCGAAGATCGTCATCGAGCTGTACGTGTGCTGAACGCGGAGGTGCCGTCCGTTCGGCGCTAGATCGGGACGGATCGTGATTAGATCGCGGGACGATCGGCAATTTGGATCGCGAAGATGTTCGACTACATCAACCACGTTTCTTAACGCTTCCCGCTTTGCGATCTACAAGGGTATGTAGATCCACTCTCCCTCTTGTATATGCTCATCACCATGTTGTGATGTGATATGGCCAATTACATGATGAGATATATGTGATGTATGAGATGATCATGTATTGTATAGAATATCACGACTTGCATGTCGATGAGTACGGCAACCGGCAGGAACCATAGGGTTGTCTTTAATTATTTTCGCCGTTTTTGCTTTACTTTATCGCTATGAGTTAGCAATAGTCGTGGAAGCAACAGTCGGCGCGACAACCTCATGGCGACACATTGATGGAGATCAAGATGATAGAGATCATGGTGTTATGCCGGTGACGATGGAGATCATGCCGGTGCTTTGGAGATGGAGATCAAAAGCACAAGTTCATGGCCATATCATATCACTTATGATTTGCATGTGATGTTAATCCTTTTATGCATCTTATTTTGCTTAGGACGACGGTAGCATTATAAGGTGATCCCTCACTTAAATTTCAAGATAAATTGTGTTCTCCCCGAGTGTGCACCATTGCGAAAGTTCGTCGTTTCGAGACACCACGGGATGATCGGGTGTGATAGACTCTACGTTCGCATACAATGGGTGCAAGCCAGTGTTGCATGTGCGGAACACTCAGGTTAAACTTGACGAGCCTAGCATGTACAGACATGGACTCAGAACACAAGACACCGAAAGGTCGAACATGAGTCATATAGTAGATATGATCAACATGAAGATGTTCACCATTGAAACCACCTCAACTCACGTGATGATCGGACTTGAGTTGGTGGATTTGGATCATGTGACACTCGAATGACCGGAGGGATGTCAATTTGAGTGGGAGTTTTTAAGTAATATGATTAACTAAACTCATTATCTTGAACAATAGTCTAAGTTGTTTTTGCAAAATTTATGTTGTAGATCATGGCTCACGCAGTAGCACCCCTGAATTTTAATGCGTTCCTAGAGAAAGCTAAGTTGAAAGATGTTGGAAGTAACTTTGTGGACTGGGCCCATAATCTAAGGATTATCCTTACAGCTTCCCAAAAGGGTTATGTCCTTGATGCACCGCTTGGTGATCCACCCGCTCCAGTTGAGTCTCCAGACGTTGTGAATGCCTGGCAGGCTCGTTCTGATGATTACTCAGTGGTTCAATGTGCAATGTTGTATGGCTTAGAACCGGGACTTCAAAGACGTTTTGAACGTCATGGAGCATATGATATGTTCCTAGAGTTGAAGTTTATCTTTCAGAAGAATGCCCGGATCGAGAGGTATGAGACCTTCGATAAGTTCTATGCCTGCAAGATGGAGGAGAATGGGTCTGTCAGTGAACACATACTCAAAATGTCTGGGTATTCCACACGTCTAGCTGAATTGGGGATGCCCCTTCCAGCAGAGGCGATCACTGACGGAGTTCTTCAATCATTGCCACCTAGCTACAAGAGCTTCGTGTTGAACTATAACATGCACAGATTGAACAAGTCAGTCGCCGAGCTGTTTGCGATGTTGAAAGTCGCTGAGTCTGAGATTCAGAAGGAGCATCAAGTGTTGATGGTCAATAAAAGCACTAGTTTCAAGAAGAACGGCAAGGGTAAGAAGGGTAACTCCAAGAAGAGTGGCAAAGAAGTTGCCCTTCCCGTGAAGAAACCGAACTCTGGACCCAAGCCAGAAACCGAGTGCTTTCATTGCAAGGGAACTGGTCACTGGAAGCGAAACTACCCCAAGTATCTGGCTGACAAGAAGGCGACCAACAACAAACAAGGTATATATGATATACATGTTATTGATGTGTACCTTACGAACTCTTGTTGTAGTGCCTGGGTATTTGATACCGGTGCGGTTGCTCACATTTGCAACTCAAAACAGGAACTGCGGAATAGACGGAGGCTGGCAAAGGACGAAGTGACGATGCGCGTGGGAAATGGTTCCAAGGTTGATGTGATCGCCGTCGGCACGCTCGCTCTTCGTTTACCATCGGGATTAGTGATGAACCTGAATAATTGTTATTTAGTGCCTGCGTTAAGCATGAACATTATATCTGGATCTTGTTTATTGCGAGACGGTTACTCATTTAAATCAGAGAATAATGGTTATTCTATTTATATGAGTACTATCTTTTATGGTCATGCACCCAATGTGAGGGGTTTATTCTTATTGAATCTCGATAGTAATGATACACATGTTCATAACATTGATGCCAAAAGATGTAGAATTGATAATGATAGTACCGCTTTCTTGTGGCACTGCCGTTTAGGTCATATTGGTGTAAAACGCATGAAGAAGCTCCATGCTGATGGACTTTTGGAGTCTCTTGATTTTGAATCACTTGACACATGTGAACCATGCCTCATGGGCAAGATGACTAAGACTCCGTTCTCTGGAACAATGGAACGGGCAAGTGACTTGTTGGAAATCATACATACTGATGTGTGCGGTCCGATGAGCATTGAGGCGCGTGGTGGATATCGTTATTTTCTCACCTTCACTGATGACTTAAGTAGATATGGGTATATTTACTTAATGAAACACAAGTCTGAAACGTTTGAAAAGTTCAAGCAATTTCAGAGTGAAGTTGAGAATCATCGTAACAAGAAGATTAAATTCCTACGATCTGATCAAGGAGGAGAATATCTGAGTTATGAGTTTGGCAGTCACTTAAGACAGTGTGGAATTGTTTCACAATTGACACCGCCTGGAACACCACAGCGTAATGGTGTGTCCGAACGTCGTAATCGAACCCTATTGGATATGGTGCGATCTATGATGTCTCTTGCCGATTTGCCACTATCATTTTGGGGTTATGCATTAGAGACAGCTGCATTCACTTTAAATAGGGCACCATTGAAATCCGTTGAGACGACGCCATATGAACTGTGGTTTGGCAAGAAGCCAAAGTTGTCGTTTCTTAAAGTTTGGGGATGTGATGCTTATGTCAAAAAGCTTCAGCCTGAAAAGCTGGAACCCAAAGCGGAGAAATGCGTCTTCATAGGATACCCAAAAGAGACAGTTGGGTATACCTTCTATCTCTGATCCGAAGGCAAAGTGTTTGTCGCTAAAAACGGAACATTTCTTGAGAAAGAGTTTCTCTCGAAAGAATTGAGTGGGAGGAAGGTAGAACTTGATGAGGTTGTTGAACCTTTACTTCAACCTGAGAATAGCGCAACGCAGAAAGATGTTTCTATAGAGCCTACATCGGTTGAGGAGGAAGTTAATGATGATGATCATGAAGCTTCGGATCAAGTTGCTATCGAACCTCGTAGGTCGACAAGGACGCGTACTGCTCCAGAGCGGTACGTCAACCCTGTCTTAGAGGTCATGTTGTTGGACAACGATGAACCTACGAGCTATGGAGAAGCGATGATGGGCCCGGATTCCGAGAAATGGTTAGAGGCCATGAAATCCGAGATGGGATCAATGTATGAAAACAAAGTATGGGCTTTGGAAGTATTACCTGAAGGGCGTAAGGCCATTCAAAACAAATGGATCTTTAAGAGGAAGACGGACGCGGACGGTAATGTCACCATCTATAAAAGCTCGACTTGTGGCAAAGGGTTTTTCACAAGTTCAAGGAGTTGACTACGATGAGACCTTCTCACCCATAGCGATGCTTAAGTCCGTCCGAATCATGTTAGCAATAGCTACCTTTTTCGATTATGAAATTTGGCAGATGGATGTCAAAACAGCGTTCCTCAACGGTTTCCTCGAGGAAGAGTTGTATATGATGCAACAGAAGGTTTTGTCGATTCAGAGAATGCTGACAAAGTTTGCAAACTCCCGCGATCCATTTATGGATTTGTGCAAGCATCTCGGAGTTGGAATAAGCGCTTTGATGAGGTGATCAAAGCGTTTGGGTTTATACAAGTTTACGGAGAAGCTTGTATTTACAAGAAAGTGAGTGGGAGCTCTATAGCGTTTCTAATATTATATGTGGATGACATATTGCTGATTGGAAATAATATAGAAATGTTGGAAAGCGTGAAGGAATATTTGAACAAGAGTTTTTCAATGAAGGACCTAGGAGAAGCTACTTTCATATTAGGCATCAAGATCTATAGAGATAGATCGAGACGTTTAATAAGACTTTCACAGAGCACATACCTTGACAAAGTTTTGAAGAAGTTCAATATGGATCAGTCCAAGAAGGGGTTCTTGTCTGTATTGCAAGGTGTGAAGTTGAGTAAGACTCAATGCCCAGTTACTGCAGAAGATAGAGAAAAGATGAGTGTCATCTCCTATGCTTCAGCCATATGCTCTATCATGTATGCAATGCTGTGCACAAGACCCGATGTCAGCCTTGCCATAAGAATGGCCGGAAGGTTTCAAAGTGATCCAGGAGTGGAACACTGGACGGTGGTCAAGAATATCCTGAAGTACCTGAAAAGGACTAAGGACATGTTTCTCGTTTATGGAGGTGATCAAGAGGTCGTCGTAAAGGGTTGCGTCGATGCAAGCTTTGACACTGATCCGGATGACTCTAAGTCGCAAACCAGATACGTATTTATTCTCAATGGAGGTGCGGTAAGCTGGTGTAGTTCCAAGCAAAGCGTGGTAGCTGATTCTACATGCGAAGCGGAGTACATCGCTGCCTCGGAGGCGGCGAAGGATGGTGTCTGGATGAAGCAGTTCATGACAGATCTTGGAGTAGTGCCTAGTGCACTGAACCCAATGACTATGTTCTATGACAACACTGGTGCCATTGCTCTAGCCAAGGAACCAAGGTTTCACAAGAGGACCAGACACATAAAGCGATGTTTCAATTCCATCCGCGATTACATCAAGGAGGACGACATAAATATTTGCAAAGTACACACGGATCTGAATGTTGCAGATCCGATGACTAAACCTCTTCCAAGGGCTAAACATGATCAACACCAGAACTGTATGGGTGTTAGATTCATTACAATGTAAATCACATAGTGATGTGAGCTAGATTATTGACTCTAGTGCAAGTGGGAGATTGTTGGAAATATGCCCTAGAGGTAATAATAAAAGTAGTTATTATTATATTTCCTTGTTCAATGATAATCGTTTATTATCCATGCTATAATTGTATTGATTGGAAACACCGATACATGTGTGGATACATAGACAACACTGTGTCCCTAGTATGCCTCTAGTAGACTAGCTTGTTGATCAAAGATGGTCAAGGTTTCCTAGCCATGGACATGAGATGTCATTTGATAATAGGATCAAATCATTAGGAGAATGATGTGATGGACAAGACCCAAAATATGAACATAGCATATGATCGTGTCAGTTTATTGCTATTGTTTTCTGCATGTCAAGTATCTGTTCCTATGACCATGAGATCATGCAACTCACTGACACCGGAGGAGTACCTTGTGTGTATCAAACGTCACAACGTAACTGGGTGACTATAAAGATGCTCTACAGGTATCTCCGAAGGTGTCTGTTGAGCTGGCATGGATCAAGACTGGGATTTGTTACTCCGTGTGACGGAGAGGTATCTCAGGGCCCACTAGGTAATACAACATCACAACTAGCCTTGCAAGCAATGTGACTAAAGTGTTAGCCATGGGATCTTGTATTACGTAACGAGTAAAGAGACTTATCGGTAACGAGATTGAACTAGGTATAGAGATACCGACGATCGAATCTCGGGCAAGTAACATACCGAAGAACAAAGGGAACATCATACGAGATTAACTGAATCATTGACATAGAGGTTCAACTGATAAAGATCTTCGTAGAATATGTAGGAACCAATATGGGCATCCAGGTCCCGCTATTGGTTATTGACCGTAGAGGTGTCTCGGTCATGTCTACATAGTTCTCGAACCCGCAGGGTCTGCACACTTAAGGTTCGGTGACATTTTGGTATAGTAGAGTTATGTATGGTGGTGACCGAAGGTTGTTCGGAGTCCCGGATGAGATCCTGGATGTCACGAGGAGCTCCGGAATGGTCCGGAGGTAAAGATTGATATATAGGAAGTCCTGTTTTGTTCACCGGAAAAGTTTCGGGTACTTCGGTAGTGTACCGAGAGTGCCGGGAGGGTACCGGGGGGCATCGGGAGGGGTGTCTCGACCCAAAGGACCTCATGGGCTGTGGGAGGAGTCAAACCAGCCCCTAGTGGGCTGGCCGAACCCCCCACTAAGGCCCATGCGGCTAGGGGTGGGAAAAACCCAAAGGTGGAAAGGTGGAAAGGGTTTCCAAGTGGAGAGGAGGAATCCTACTCCTAGTAGGATTGGAGTAGGACTCCTCCACCTCCTATTTCGGCCGAACCCTTGAGGGTTTGAGGCTGCCTCCTCTCCTCCCCCCTCCTATATGGATTTAGAGGGGAGAGCTAACCCTAATTGCCACGTGCTCCCTCTACTTCCTCTAGATCGTTTTCTCATCTAGTCTAATTTCGGCGGTGCTTAGGCGAAGCCCTACCGGAATAGTTCCACCACCATCGCCGCCGCGCCGTGGCGTTGCCAGAGAACTCATCTACCTCTCTGCTCCCTCTTGCTGGATCAAGAAGGCGGAGATCGTCATCGAGTTGTACGTGTTCTGAACGCGGAGGTGCCGTCCGTTTGGCGCTAGATCGGGACGGGTCGTGATTAGATCGCGGGACGCTCGGCGATTTGTATCGCGGAGACGTTCGACTACATCAACCGCGTTTCTTAACGCTTCCTGCTTAGTGATCTACAAGGGTATGTAGATCCACTCTCCCTCTTGTAGATGCTCATCACCATGGATAGATCTTGCGTGTGCGTAGGAAAATTTTGTTTCCCATGCAACGTTCCCCAACATTAAGTTCATGGAGAAATGGAGTAATGCTATAAGAATGATGACATGATGTAGACAAGATCTATTCATGTAGGAATAGACCCCCATATTGTTATCCTTAATAGCAACGATACATGCATGCCTCGCTGCCCCTTCTGTCACTGGGAGAGGACACCGCAAGATCGAACCCATCACAAAGCACCTCTTCCCATGGCAAGAAAAATCGATCTAGTTGGCCTACCTAAACCAAAGATTCAAAGAAGAAATACGAGGCTATAACTAATCATGCATATAAGAGATCAAAAGAAGACTCAAATAATATTCATGGATAAAAACTGATCATGAACTCAAAATTCATCGGATCCCAACAAACACACCGCAAAAAGTCATTACATCAAATAGATCTCCAAGAGACCATTGTATTGAGAATCAAAAGAGAGAGAGAAAGCCATCTAGCTACTGCCTACGGACCCGTAGGTCTATGGTGGACTACTCACGCATCATCGGAGAGGCACCAATGAGGATGACGAACCCCTCCGTGATGATGTTAGATTGGATCTCGCGGTTCTGGAACTTGCGGTAACTGGAAGTGTTTTTTGTCGGCTCCTCTAGGGTTTCTGGAATATTTGGGTATTTATATAGCTCAGAGACGGTGCAGGGGACTCCCGAGGCGGCCACAACCCACCAGGGCGCGCCCTGGTGTCTTGTGGGCCGCCTGGGTCCCCCTCTCGGGTACTTCTTTGGCTCTCTGGCTTTCTTCTGGTCCAAAAATAATCTCCAAAAAGTTTCATCGCGATTGGACTCCGTTTGGTACTGATATTCCGCGAAGTAAAAAACAAGAAAAAAACAACAACTGGCATTTGGCACTATGTCAATAGGTTAGTCCCAAAAAATGATATAAAGTTGCTATAAAATTATTGTAAAACATCCAAGAATGATAATATAACAGCATGGAACAATCAAAAATTATAGACACATTAGAGATGTATTAGTGGCCGGAGAATAAACATATTATGGTGGAAGTACAAAAGAACGCTACAATGATTCAGCTATTACTCCATGAGATGAGAGAATTAAGGGCTATCATGTTACCCATTGCAAAGGACCAACCTACGTCATCAACACCATCATCACCCAAGAAGGACGCTTGAGTACATGGGTATGGGCACCACCCTTAGCTTGTTCCAAGCTTGGGGGAGGTGCCCCGGTATCGTATCACCACCAGTTTTGCCATTATCATCTATTTTAGTTTGATCCTTAGTTATGTTGTGCTTTAGAGAAATAAAATTTCAGATTTGCTTTGCTTAGGTCTTTGCTTTGAGTTCTATCTATCCTTGTAATCGAGTATGAGATTTATATAATAAAGATTAGTTTGAGTTTGTTTGCTTCACTCTCATGCATCAATCATAGCAATGAAATAAAAGAGATAGAAAGATCAGATGCTAATCCCATGGGGAGTAATGACTTCACATAAAAGAAGTATGATAGATAAAAAATTGTTGGGAATAAACAAACATAGAATTAGTCATTGATACAATCCATGCAAGATTATGATAGAGGAGAGGAGATTCACATACAAATACACTATCTTGGACATCTTTTATGATTGTGAGACCCCACCAAATATTATATAAGGATCAAGTGTTGATATTGGACATGGAAGACAGCGTAACGATTATGTTTGTTTACATCCACATAGAAGTTATATTGTCATGGATCCTTTAACATGTGGTGCTTGCTTTAGATCCTTTGTTAGCCAAAACTTTTCCGCACCAAGTAGAGATACTACTTGTGCATCCATAATCCCTTAAACCCAGCTCTTTCCATGAGAGTCCACCACACCTACCTATGGATTGAATAAGATCCCTCAAGTAAGTTGTCATCGGTACATTAAGCAATTAAATTTGCTCTTAAATACATATGATATTTTATTGTAAGGGAAAATAAACTTTGTACGATCTTGTGATGGCAAAGAAATCAAAGCGACAGACTAGATAATAAAGTTTGCCATCATAAGGGGCAATATAAAGTGTTTCCACTAAGAGTTTGCACATCCAAAACTAAAAAGCGCATGACAACCTCTGCTTCCCTCTGTGAAGGGCATATCTTTTACTTTCATGTATTTACTTCTAAATAAGAGTCAATGATGTTATCCTTTTTCCCGCCTATTAACTCTATAGTTGGCAAGCATTATGTGTTGAGGAAAGATCCAGATATATATATCCAGTCAGATGTAGGTGATCATGACTCATTATTTTTGACATTATCCCTGAGGTAAATGAGTTGGGTGGCAAATACAATAAAGTCCCCATATTCCTATGTGTCCGATGGAAATATTAGCTCCAAAAATATGCAATGAGTGTCATCAATCATAAAAGACTAAATGATAATTGAGTATGTTAACTTGCTAGAATAAAAGGTCTTACATAGACTCTTCTCTGGAATATGATGAATTATGATTGTCTCAGTGACTAAGAACATAGTTTGTATATTGTGTTGGGGAACGTTGCATGGGAAACAAATTCTTTTCCTACACACACACAAGATCTATCCATGGAGATGTATAGCTACGAGAGAGGGAGTGCATCTACATACCTTTGTAGATCGCTAAGCGGAAGCGTTAAGAACCGTGGTTGATGTAGTCGTACGTCTTCATGATCCAATCACGATCCGTCCCGATCTAGCACCGAACGGAGGACACCTCCTTGTTCAGCACACGTACAGCTCGATGACGTCTCTGCCTCCTCGATCCAGCGAGTGAGGGCGGAGAAGTAGATGAGTTCTCCGGCAACACGACGGCGTGGTGGCGGTGGTGGTGGAGCAATCTCAGCAGGGCTTCGCCAAGCGCTGCCGCAGATTGATACGTCTCCAACGTATCTATAATTTTTGCTTGTTCCATGCTGTTATATTATAAATCTTGGATGTTTTACAATCACTTTATAGCAACTTTATATCATTTTTTGGGACTAACCTATTGACATAGTGCCAAAGTGCCAGTTGTTGTTTTTGCTTGTTTTTTACTCCGCAGAATATCAATACCAAACGGAGTCCAATCGCGACAAATCTTTTTGGAGATTTTTTTTGGACCAGAAGACACCCAGTGGGCCAAAGAAGTGCCAGAGAGGTGGGCTGTGGAGAGCACAACCCACCAGGGCGTGCCAGAGGCCCCCGGCACACCCTGATGAGTTGTGCCCTCCACGGGGCCCCTCTCCACCACCTCTGATGCCTATAAATTCCCAAATATTCCAGAAACCCTAGAGGAGTCAACGAAAAACACATCTAGCCGCAGCAAGTTCCAGAACCATGAGATCCAATCTAACACCATCACGGAGGGGTTCATCATCCTCATTGGTGCCTCTCCGATGATGCGTGAGTAGTCCACCATAGACCTATGGGTCCATAGGCAGTAGCTAGATGGCTCCCTCTCTCTCTCTTTTGATGCTCAATACAATGGTCTCTTGGAGATCTATTTGATATAAACTTTTGCGGTGTGTTTGTTGGGATCCAATGAATTTTGAGTTCATGATCAGTTTCTATCCATGAATATTATTTGAGTCTTCTTTGATCTCTTATATGCATGATTACTTATAGCCTCGTATTTCTTCTTCGAATCTTTCGTTTAGTTACGCCAACTAGATCGATTTTTCTTGCCATGGGAAGAGGTGCTTTGTGATGGGTTCGATCTTGCGGTGTCCTTTCCCAGTGACAGAAGGGGCAGCAAGGCACACATGTATCGTTGCTATTAAGGATAACAAGATGGGGTCTATTCCTACATGAATAGATCTTGTCTACATCATGTCATCATTCTTATTGCATTACTCCGTTTTTTCATGAACTTAATACACTAGATGCATGCTGGATAGCGGTTGATGTGTGGAGTAATAGTGGTAGATGCAGATAGGAGTTGGTCTACTTATCTTGGACGTGATGCCTATATAATGATCATCGCCTTGGATATCGTCATGATTATTTGATCTTCTATCAATTGCCCAACAGTAATTCGTTCACCCACCGTGTGCTATACTCATGAGAGAAGCCACTAGTGAAACCTACGGGCCCCGGGTCTACTTTTCCAACATATTGCTTTCCGATCTATCTTTTTGCTTCTTTGTTTTCATATCTACTATTCCAAAAACCCAAATTTGAGCATGCTTCGAAATTAGGGACAAATCTAAGTAGGTGGTTCGAGTTAGGGATAGAATGCAAATGGCCCTTTTATTTTGTGTTCTTGAGAGATCTATCTCTCCAATCTATCACTACCTAATCTATCTTTTTACCGTAGAGATATTGACAACCTTTCTTTCGCGTCGGTTGCAAGTATTTGTTCTTTGTGTGTAGGTGCTACTTATTAGGTGGTGGTGATCCTCCTACTGGTTCGATACCTTGGTTTCATAACTGAGGGAAATACTTATTGTCGATGTGCTTGTAGGATCACTAGAAGTGTGTGTCTAGAGGGGGGGTGAATAGACTACTTACAAATTTAAAACCTAACCTTTTCCCAAGTTAATTGGTTGGCAGATTTTAACAATTATAGCAAGTCTAGCACACCCTACACATGCAAGTCAACAAGTATGGCAGTGGAAAATAAAGACATTGCACATGAAAGTAAGGAGTTGAGATAGGGAGATCAAACGCATGATGGACACGAAGATTTTTCCCGTGGTTCTGATAGGTGGCGCTATCGTACATCCACGTTTATCGAGTCCACGGAGGGCTCCACCCATAAGGGTCCACGAAGTAGCAACCTTGACAATTCCATAATGGCTTCCGTCCACGAAGGACTAGCCTCACTATGGGTAGATCTTCACGAAGTAGGCGATCTCCTTGCCCGTACATACTTCTTGGTTCAACTCCACAACACGAAGTAGGAGGCTCCCAAGCGACACCTAACCAATCTAGGAGGCACCACCCTCCAAAAGGTAATAGGCTCGGTAATGTCGATGAACTCCTTGCTCTTGTGCTTCAAGATGATAGACTGCTCAACACACAATCACTCTCTCACAGATTTGGCTATGGTGGAAGAGATTGATTTGGTGGAAAGCAACTTGGGGAGGATAGAGATCAAGATTCATATGGATAGAGTGGAATAGCTTGATCTCAACACATGAGTAGGTGGCTCTCTCTCAGAAAATTGGATGGGGCAAGTATGGAATAGTTTTGAGTGCTTCCCTGTCGAGTGGGTGGTGGTGAAGGGGTATATATAGGCATCCCAAAAAATCCAACCGTTACACCTAAAGTGACCAACTCGGTGACACCGAAGTGTAAAACTCGGTGGTACTGAGTTGCTCCAAAGGTAGCAACTTTTGAATCTCGGTGAGACCGATACAGAAATCTCGGTGGTACCGATTTAGTGACTAACGGTCAGGTTCCAAAACTCGGTGATGCCGATCCAAAAACTCGGAATTTCCGATTTTAAGAATCGAGGCAACAAAGAGTTGGCAAGCTGAACTCGGTGGCACCGAATCAGAATCGGTTGCACCGATGTGCTAGGGTTTGGCATTAGTCTGTTTGAGGTGGGAATCGGTGGGACCGAGTGGAAATTGTTTGTAGCACCGATTTTCAAGATAGGCTTGGACAAACTTTTGTGGAAGAGTTTGTGGGTGTTTTTGGTGACTATCACTTGTGCACGTGGAGCATCTTGTTCACCAACAGTACCTTACCCCCTTTTAATAGTATTGGCTTTCCTATGGACTCAAGGTGGTTTCTCACAAAGTAAAATGTAGAGTCCTCTTGCTTGAAGCTTTGCCAATCCATTTCCCTGCATCTAGGGGTTTCTCCTCACAATCCCTTTTGCCAACCCATCTCTCTCTATGGACTTTCACCTGAAATACACTAGGTAGAAATATTAGTCCAAGAGACAATGTATGTTGTCATGAATTATCAAAACCACCAAGGGAGCATGTTGTGCTTTCAATCTCCCCCTTTTTGGTAATTGATGACAACATACAATCAAAGCTTCAAATAAAAATGTGCATGGATATTATTAAGACTTTGAGAGACACATGACTTAGATTTGCTCCCCCTAAATGTGTGCAATCCCTTTAAAGGATAGTTGCTTTGGAATGCATGGACACACTTATAGTGGAAGGGATATAATGAGTCATGTGTATCTTGGCTATATGCATCAAATATATATGAGTGAGGTGTATCCATGTTCAAGATTTCACTCTTGCAAACAATATGTGCAAGAAGCAAGAGATCATCTTGAACAAAGATAAGATGCATATACTTACCTTGAGTTCTTGAGCATTCTTGTAGTAGAGATACACTTGAGAAAACAATGTTAGGAAACACAAGAGTATTCTACCAATCAAAAAGCAATAGAGCTCAATAGTACCAAGATATGGAGAACATGTAGAAGGTAGTATTCCTTAAGATTGATATGTCTCCAAGATCATTTAGAACTTTCTCCCCTAGATATGAAATAGTAGGTCATCCTCTCCCCCTGAATCTTAGCATATAGATATTGGGATTGGATAGGGTGAGAAAATTCTAACATGAGAATGACAAATAAGAGATAAGAGTATCAAATTAGAATAAGATTAGGCATGCTCTCTCTCCTTTAGGAAATAGCGAAACTTATTCACCTACTCTGGTATTCTCCCCTTGACTATGTAAGCATAAGCTTTGATATTCTCCCCCTTGATTGTATCTCCCCCTTTGCATAAGCATGTATCTCCCCCTTTAGCTATTTGAAGCTTTGGTATTTCTCCCCCTTTGGCATCAATTGCCAGAAAGGTCCATACTCAGGGTCAGGCACAAGGATCATGGAGTAAGAAGGGATCCTTGAGAACAAGGGTCATAGAATATAGGGATCATGGAAGGTGTAGAATCATAGAGAGCATTAAAAACTGATGGAACATAGAGAATCATTTCTCCCTCTTTCACTGATAGCTTGTAGGTCTTCTCCTCCTTTGAGTTTGGGATCCTAGAGTAGAGTTTCTCCCCCTTTTTTTAATAATTATAAGGGATCATCGAAGAAATGAAGAATTTCTAAGTTTAACAAAGGATAGAAAAGATAGCAAAGTCGGTGGCTCTGAGGCAAATAAGTCAGTGGAACCGAGATGTGTATTTGCAGCCCATCTGCATGATCGGTAGAACCGAGTCATTTGAATCGGAGGCTCCGAGGATACAACAGAAACTTGGCAATGTTTTAGAAACTTGCAACTGAATTTGGAAAACTTGTATCAAAATGTCAAAAAGATCTGCAAAGGAAATACAAAAGATTTTACAAAGAAATATCAACTAGAGAAGATTTGAGTGGTTCCAAGAAGTCTTGCAAATAGAGAATGAACCAAACAAGATACTTAATCTAGATGATGGGCGGTGACTAGCTAGGTCACCTATATTAGAGTATATTGACTTAGGAGCCAATCAAGAATACTTGATCATAGGTCATACTCATCGTTAAGCTCAAAATGGGGTTACCATTTTTCGATTAAACATTTTAATGTTTTCATATCACTTGAGTTGCTTTACCTCATGACTTGGAGTAAAGCCTTTTCAAGGATATGAGTACATACCTTTGAGTGATGTTGATGACGTGGCTTGTAGGTGAACTTGTTGAGGATGCTCGACGTTGATGAAGATCATCTTGAGTTGGGAACAATCCTTGTTTGTTTTGGTTCTCTTTTCACCTACATAGGTTAGTCATGCAAGGAAGAACAATATATATCCATTTGACATAATATCAATTGAGAATTTGCAAATATGATCACATCAAATATATGTCAAGGATATGGTTGAGTTGTCTTCTTCCTTCCATCAACAAGAAAGGTTGTGGATACTTGGTCATGACAAGATTGCTTATGATTGGAGTTGTTTGCAACCTTGTGGAATGGAGTTCTTCCAAGTACCTACAAAAGGTTAGATGCAATACAAGGGAGCATAGAATTCCAAGTTATATGAAGTTCATGGTAATGATGGCATGGAATGGTCAAGTAAGCTCATCCCCTTGCATGCATCCGAGTGAGCTTAGCTCAAGTTTGAAGCATCAATGATGTTCAACTCACTCCTCAAGTAACAAAACACTTTCTCGTCAAGTGGCTTAGTAAAGATATCGCCCAATTGCTTGTTAGTGCGAACATGCTTAAGATTAATATCTCCTTTGGCAACATGATCACGAATGAAATGATGTCGAACTTGAATATGCTTAGTTCGAGAATGTTGCATAGGATTATGACCAATCTTAATAGCACTTTCATTGTCACAAAGTAATGGAACATTTTTCACATGGATTCCATAATCCTTAAGCGTTTGTGTCATCCATAGTAATTGTGCACAACATGATCCGGCGGCAATATACTCAGCTTCGGCAGTAGATAGAGATACCGAGTTTTGTTTCTTGGAGGACCAAGACACAAGAGATCTACCAAGAAATTGACATGTACCCAAACTGGATTTTCTATCAACCTTGCCACCGGCATAGTCCGAATCGGAATAACCAACAAGGTTAAAGGAAGATCCCTTGGGATACCAAATGCCAAAGTTTGGTGTTTGTATCAAATATCTCACAATACGTTTCAGGGCCAAAAGATGACACTCTTTAGGTGCAGCTTGATATCTAGCACACATGCAAACACTAAGCATAATATCGGGACGGGAGGCACATAGATATAACAATGAACCAATCATAGATCGATAAACTTTTTGATCAACCGGTTCGTCCCCCTTGGTAAGATCAACATGTCCACTAGTAGGCATAGGAGTTTTCATACCTTTACATTCTTGCATGTTGAACTTCTTGATCAAGTCCGTGGTATACTTGGTTTGAGAGATGAAAGTTCCTTCTCTTGTTTGCTTGATTTGCAAACCAAGAAAGAATTTCAGCTCACACATAATGGACATCTCATACTTCTCGGACATCAACCTTCCAAATCTTTCACTAAATTGTGGGTTAGTAGATCCAAAGATAATATCATCCACATAGATTTGGCACACAAATAATACACCATTAACTCTTTTAGTGAATAAGGTTGCGTCAATTTTGCCTATTTCAAAACTCTTTTCAATGAGAAACTTCGTTAAGCATTTATACCAAGAGCGTGGGGCTTGCTTAAGACCATAAAGAGCTTTACGAAGCTTGTAAACATGATTAGGTTTCTTAGGATTCACAAAACCAGGGGGTTGTTTGACATAGACCTCTTCTTCAATCTCACCATTTAAAAAGGCACTTTTAATGTCCATTTGATAAAGCATGATATCGTGCTGATTAGCATAAGCAAGGAGAATGCGAATAGCTTCAAGTCTAGCAACGGGGGCATAGGTCTCACCGTAGTCCATACCTTCGACTTGCGTATATCCTTGGGCTACGAGACGTGCCTTGTTGCGTACAACTTGACCGTCTTCATCTTGCTTGTTCTGAAACACCCATTTGGTTCCGATGATGTTTTGCTCGTCCTTGGGCTTCTCCACGAGTGTCCACACTTCGTTCCTCTCAAAGTTGTGAAGCTCTTCATGCATGGCGTTCACCCAATCCGGGTCTTCAAGAGCTTGTTCTACCTTCAAGGGTTCAATGCTAGAGATGAAAGAATAATGCTCACAAAAATTAGCTAAGCGAGTTTTAGACCGAGTGATTCTCCCGGTTTGTATGTCACCAAAGATTTGGTTTAGAGGATGGTTCTTGGTCACTCTTGCTCGAACTCGGGGTAGCTTTGGCTTGTTGGATGGTGGAGCTTCTTCATCATCATCATCTCCTTCATCTTCGTTGTTGTTGAGGGTGTCGTTTCCTTGAGGTGGTGGTGAAGGAGGTTGTGGTGGATATCCATGATGTACTTCCTCCTCTTCATCTTGTCGTGTACCGCTTGTGGATGCCTTCATGTTGTGTTGAGGATCACCTTGACGTGAAGTAGGGGCTTCCACTTGAGTTGACGATGTACTTTCCTTCACCTCCATGGGACGAATCTTGCCGATGGACAAGTCTTGGATAGCTTCTGAAGGATCCTTATCTCCTACATCATTTGGCAATTGTTCGACTTGCGAACCATTAGATTCATCAAACTTCACATCTACCGTCTCTTCAACTTTTCGAGTGAAGTTGTCGTAGACACGGTAAGTGTGAGAGTTCGATCCGTAACCGAGTAGGAAACCTTCATGTGATTTGGGAGCAAATTTAGTACGGCTATGCTTATCAAGAATGTATCACTTTGAGCCGAATACCCGAAAGTATCCAACTTGGGGTTTGTTACCGGTGAGTAGCTCGTATGCCGTTTTACCAAGAAGCTTGTGCAAGTAGAGTCGGTTTGTGGCATGACATGATGTTTCCACGGCTTCTACCCAAAAGTGTCTTGGCGTCTTGTATTCGTCAAGCATCGTTCTTGCCATCTCAATAAGAGTTTGGTTCTTCCTCTCAACAACTCCATTTTGTTGGGGCGTGTACGTAGCCGAGAACTCATGTGAAACACCTTCTTCGTCAAGAAAGGTGTCTACATGGGTGTTCTTGAACTCCGATCCGTTATCGCTCCGAACCTTCTTGATCTTCACTTCAAACTGATTTTGCGCTTTGCGAGTGAAGTTCTTGAAGATCCTTTGTACCCGCGACTTATCATCAAGAAAGAATACCCACGTAAATCTGGAAAAATCATCAACTATAACTAAACCGTAGGAATTTCCACCGAGGCTCTTGTAAGCATTGGGACCAAAAAGATCCATGTGAAGTAACTCGAGTGGTCTCCTAGTAGTCATGATATTTTTTACGGGATGACTTCCACCTACTTGCTTTCCGTCTTGACAAGCACTACAAAGTCTATCTTTGTCAAAGATAACATCTTTAACACCAAGTATATGATCACCTTTGATAAGCTTGTCTAGATTACACATGCCAACATGTCCTAGTCTTCTATGCCACAGCCATCCTTTAGAAGATTTTGCAATAAGACAAGTACGAGGTTTGGATCTCTTAGTGAAATCGATAATATATAGATCCCCTCTACGGAAACCGATAAAGACCATGTTATGATTATCTTGATGAAACACTTGGCAATCTACTTTCGTGAATAGCACATTAAAACCGAAGTCGGCAAGTCTAGATACGGAAAGAAGATTGTAGCCAAGGGATTCAACAAGCATGATGTTTTGAATAGAGCTATCAAGGGATATGGCCACCTTACCAAGACCAAGTACCTTACCCTTGGAGTTGTCTCCAAAAGTTACATACCTTCGAGGTCCATGGTTTGGTGTGATCTCTTCAAACATCTCTCTATCTCCGGTCATATGATCAGTGCATCAACTATCGAGAATCCACTCTTTTCCTCCGGACATGTAATCCTTGAAGTTTGCCATGAGACTTAGATTCTTCATGATCTTCTCATGTTCGATGTCGAACAACTCATCTTCATCATAATAGCCATGTTCCACATTGTCATCATCAAATGGGAAATCCTCGTCACAAGGAACAAGAGATTCGTTAGGGTTGTGGTCATGACAATGTTCAAGATTATGAATTCGAATGGCTTCTACAATGATGTTGTTGATAGTTATGACATCTCCTTTAGCACGCATGAGGTCTCTAAGCTCAAATAGATAGTCATCAAACTTGGGATCACTAGGCATCATTTTGTGAAAGACAATAGTTTTACGAAGAATTTTATCAAGATTACTCAATGAATAACTTGGATATCGTTTCTCCAAGTCATTCCAGAAAGTATAAGCACATTCAAAATTCTTCATTTGATTAAGCACAATCCTAGGCAATCCTCTAACGATAAGATTAATAGTTCTAAGATTGCATAGCATATCAATTTCCTCTTCGTGTGTGGGATGTAAAGGATCAATGGGAGGTACATAGGGGTTCTTAACATACTTGCTCAAATGAAATTCATTGAATAGCTCAAGCATCTTATATTTCCATTGACTATAGTACTCCCCATCAAGAATAGGCACTCTACAACTCAAACTCTCCATACTAGACACATCCATCTTCCTCCACGGTGATGAAACCGATGCAATGGAGACCAATGCTCTGATACCACTTGTAGGATCACTAGAAGTGTGTGTCTAGAGGGGGGGGGTGAATAGACAACTTGCAAATTTAAAACCTAACATTTTCCCAAGTTAATTGGTTGGCAGATTTTAACAATTATAGCAAGTCTAGCACACCCTACACATGCAAGTCAACAAGTATGGCAGCGGAAAATAAAGACATTGCACATGAAAGTAAGGAGTTGAGATAGGGAGATCAAACGCATGAGGGACACGAAGATTTTTCCCGTGGTTCCGATAGGTGGCGCTATCGTACATCCACGTTTATCGAGTCTTCAACCCACGCAGGGTAACGGTCGCGAGAGTCCATGGAGGGCTCCACCCATAAGGGTCCACGAAGTAGCAACCTTGACTATTCCATAACGGCTTCCGTCCACGAAGGACTAGCCTCACTATGGGTAGATCTTCACGAAGTAGGCGAACTCCTTGCCCATACAAACTTCTTGGTTCAACTCCACAACACGAAGTAGGAGGCTCCCAAGCGAAACCTAACCAATCTAGGAGGCACCACCCTACAAAAGGTAATAGGCTCGGTAATGTCGGTGAACTCCTTGCTCTTGTGCTTCAAGATGATAGACTCCTCAACACACAATCACTCTCTCATAGATTTGGCTATGGTGGAAGAGATTGATTTGGTGGAAAGCAACATGGGGAGGCTAGATATCAAGATTCATATGGATAGAGTGGAATAGCTTGATCTCAACACATGAGTAGGTGGCTCTCTCTCAGAAAATTGGATGGGGCAAGTATGGAATAGTTCTGAGTGCTTCCCTGTCGAGTGGGTGGTGGTGAAGGGGTATATATAGGCATCCCCAAAAATCCAACCGTTACACCTAAAGTGACCAACTCGGTGACACCGAAGTGTAAAACTCGGTGGTACCAAGTTGCTCCAAAGGTAGCAACTTTTGAATCTTGGTGAGACCGATACAGAAATCTCGGCGGTACCGATTTAGTGACTAACGGTCAGTTTCCAAAACTCGGTGACGCTGATCCAAAAACTCAGACTTTCCGATTTTAAGAATCGAGGCAACAGAGAGTTGGCAAGCTGAACTCGGTGGCACCGAATCAGAATCGGTTGCACCGATGTGCTAGGGTTTGGCATGAGTCTGTCTGAGGTGGGAATCGGTGGGACCGAGCGGAAATTGTTGGTACCATCGATTTTCAAGATAGGCTTGGACAGACTTTTGTGGAAGAGTTTGTGGGTGTTTTTGGTGACTATCACTTGTGCACGTGGAGCATCTTGTTCACCAACAGTAACTTACCCCCTTTTAATAGTATTGGCTTTCCTATGGACTCAAGGTGATTTCTCACAAAGTAAAATGTAGAGTCCTCTTGCTTGAAGCTTTGCCAATCCATTTCCTTGCATCTAGGGGTTTCTCCTCACAATCCTTTTTACCGGCAAGTCTCTTTACTCGTTCCATAAGACAAGATCCCGTGACTAACTCCTTAGTCACATTGCTTGCAAGCTTCTTGTGATGTTGTGTTACCGAGTGGGCCCAGAGATACCTCTCCTTC
The DNA here is from genome assembly GCA_039707655.1 of Elymus sibiricus. NCBI lineage: Eukaryota > Viridiplantae > Streptophyta > Magnoliopsida > Poales > Poaceae > Elymus > Elymus sibiricus. The sequence goes on from CM077667.1 coordinate 132,184,533, forward strand.
ATACGGAGTGACAAATCCCAGTCTCGATCCATGCCAACTCAACAGACACCCTCGGAGATACCTGTAGAGCACCTTTATAGTCACCCAGTTATGTTGTGACGTTTGATACACACAAGGTACTCCTCCGGTGTCAGTGAGTTGCATGATCTCATGGTCATAGGAACAGATACTTTGACATGCACAAACAATAGCAATAAACTGACACGATCATATGCTACGTTCATAGTTTGGGTCTCTTCCATCACATCATTCTCCTAATGATGTGATCCCATTATCAAATGACATCTCATGTCTATGGCTAGGAAACCTTGACCATCTTTGATCAACGAGCTAGTCTATTAGAGGCATACTAGGGACACAGTGTTGTCTATGTATCCATACATGTATTTGAGTTTCCAATCAATACAATTATAGCATGGATAATATACGATTATCATGAACAAGGAAATATGATAATAACTAAATTATTATTGCCTCTAGGGCATATTTCCAACACAAGCATCATGTGGTGGGGAAAGATCCAAACATATATATCCAGTCAAATATATTTGATCATGATTTATTATTGTTGATAATTATCTCTATGATAAATGAGTTGGGAGGCGAAACATTAAGCCCCTATCTTTCTCTGTGTTCGATGGATGCCATTTGTTCTAAGAATATGCTTTGAGTACTAGCAATCATAGAAGATTATATAATGATTGAGTATGTGGAGCTCTTACTTAGACTTTGTTGAGAATAAGTTGAATTGCAATTGTTTGGTGACTAAGAACATAGGTTGTTAAGTTTCAAGAGAATTCATTGTTTGAACCATATCATGTGAATTGGTTGCTACTCTATCATGATTATTTTTATGAGAAAAAGTTGCTAGTTATGATGCTAGAAAATTGACTAAAAATTATCAATGATCAAACTTATATATTATGCTAGCATTCACGCTTCATAAATTAGTTCTTTTATCATTTACCTACTCGAGGACGAGTAGGAACTAAGCTTGGGGATGCTGATATGTCTCCAACGTATCGATAATTTATGAAGTATTCATGCCATATTCACCTATGTTTACAATACTTTTATATGGTTTTGATGCACTTTATATGATTTATTTAGAACTAACCCGGACTGAGGCTGTTTTTAGTAGAATTACCGTGGTGTTGTTTTTGTGCAGAAAATGAAAGTTCTTAGAATTGCCCAAAACTTTTTGGTGATTTGTCTAGACCAAATAAGCAATATTGGAGCAAGGAACCACAAGAGAAGAGCCACGAGGTGGGCACAACCCACCGGGGCGCGCCAGAGGGCCCAGGCGCGCCCTAGTGTATCATGCCCTCCTCGTGGCCCATCTTGGCATGAAACCGACGCCCAAAAATCCTATAAATATAGAAACCATCAGAAATAACCCTAGACTATCCGCTCCGCCACCGCAACTCTCTGTATAGATGAAAAATCAATCTGGAGGCGTTCCAGTATCCTGCCGGAGAGGGTAGATCATCTTCGGTGGCCATCTTCATCATCCCAGCGGAGGCCATGACGAAGAGGGAGTAGTCCACCCTCGGGGCTGAGGGTATGTACCAGTAGCTATGTGTTCAATCTCTCTCTCTCTCGTGTTCTTGAGATGTCACGATCTTGATGTATCACGGGCTTTGTTAATATAGTCGGATCACATGATGTTATTCCCTTGCTACCTTGTTGTGATGAATTGAATCTTTCCCTTTGAGATATCGTTATGTTGGATTGAATATTGGATTTCAGAACACTTGATATATGTCTTGCATGTGGATACCCGTGGTGACAATGGGGTGTTCTATTAATTCACTTGATATATGTTTTGGTACTCAACTTGCGGATTCCCGCGGTGACATTGGGGTAATCTATGCATAGGGGTTGATAGACGTTCTTGTCCTACTTTCTGCGATAGAAATCTTGGGGTGCTCTTTGAGGTTCTTTGTGTTGGATTGAGTATTATGAATCTGAAATCGTTTGATGCGTATCGTATAATTAACTCATGGATACTTGTGATGACATTGGAGTATCTAGGTGACATTACAATTGGAAGATGCGTATCATATGGTGTTATTCAAGTACGAACTCTTGGATAGATTGAACGGAAAGGATAACTTGATGCTACCTTAGTACGAACTCTTGAATAGATCGATCGGAAAGGATAACTTTAAGGTGGTTGCGTACCCTAAAAACAATTTCTTCTTATGTTCTCTGCTAGAAAAGAACTTTGGAGTGATTCTTCGTTGCACGTTGAGGGATGATTATGTGATCCAATTATATTAGCATTATCGAGAGATTGCACTAGCGAAAGTACGGACCCTAGGCCTTGTTTTCAAGCATTGCAATACCGTTTGTGCTCACTTTTCTTACTTGCTACCTTGCTGTTTTTATATTTTTAGATTACAAAAACCTATATCTACCATCTATATTGCACTTGTATCACCATCTCTTCGCCGAACTAGTGCACCTATACAATTTGCCATTGTATTGGGTGTGTTGGGGACACAAGAGATTTCTTGTATTTGATTGCAGGGTTGTTTGAGAGAGACCATCTTCATCCTACACCTCCCACGGATTGATAAACCTTAGATCATCCACTTGAGGGAAAATTGCTACTCTCCTACAAAACTCTGCGCTTGGAGGCCCAACAAAGTCTACAAGAATAAAGTTGCGTAGTAGACATCAAGCTCTTTTCTGGCGCCATTGCCAGGGAGGTGAGTGCTTGAAGGTATATCTTTAGATCTTGCAATTAAATCTTTTAGTTTCTTGTTTTTCACTAGTTTGGTTTTATAAAAGAAAACTACAAAAAAATGGAGTTTAGGCTGCATCAATTGTTTCGTCTTTTTAATGACTTTCGTGAAAATGATGGTTCGGAAAATTGTGCTCAATTGGTAGAGGAAGAGTTTATGAAAATAATTAATGAGAATTACTTGGATGATGAGCATGATTGCAATGTTTCTAGTATGAATTCTCTGAATATCCATGATACTAATGATATGCAAAGTCACAAGCTTGGGGATGCTATGTTTGATGAAGATGATATTTTTAGTCCCCCAAGTTTTGATGAGCAAATTTATTTTGATGATGACATGCCTCCTATCTATGATGATTATGATGATGACATGTATGCTATAAAGAGTGATAGTAACCATGAAACTTGTCATCCTGATTTTAATATTGAATGTGGTTATGTCAATCAAGCGTCTCATGATGGTTATTTTGTTGAATTTGATCCCACTACCATGGATGAAAAGGAATTTGCTTATGTGGAGAGTAATGAAAATTCTATGCTTGTGCATCATGAAAATAATGCTTTATGTGATAGTTATATTGTGGAATTCCTTCATGATGCTACTGAAAATTATTACGAGGGAGGAACATATGCTTGTAGGAATTGCAATAATATCAAGTTTCCTCTCTATGTGTTCAAAGTTTTGAAGTTATGCTTGTTTTGCCTTCCTATGCTAGTTGATTCTTGCTCCCATAAATTTTTTGCTCACAAAATCGCTATGCATAGGAAGTGGGTTAGACTTAAATCTACTTGTCATGAGATTCATGATGCTCTTTTGCATGTTTCAATTACTATTCCTATGTGAGCATCATTGAAATCATCATGCCTAGCTAAAAGGCATTAAAGAAAAGCGCTTGTTGGGAGACAACCCAACACTTTTAATTTCTATTTTTATATGTTCACATGATTAATCTACTGTATTAATCATGTTTTGTGTATTTTATATCAATAAAGTGCCAAGTAAAGCCTTTGGGATGACTCACAAGATGAGTAGAATTGATGCTGAACCAAAACAGAAACTTTTGACTCCAGTACAGGAATTTTCATTTTTTACTGGAGTGTGATAATGACATGAAATTTTTACACAGTCTTGATATACAAATTCTTCAGGTTTCCCTAATTTGTCAGAATTTTTAGAGACAGGGTAGTATGTCTATATTACAGATATTCACAGACTGTTCTGTTTTTGACAGATTCTGTTTTGCATGCATAGTTTGCTTGTTTTAGTGTTCCCATAACTTATATTCAGTGATATAAATTATGTGAATGGTAGAATACAGTAGGTATTATGTGAGAACAATTATGAATCTTGTCTTGACAGTACCTAAGTGAATGGTCTTTATTTATTATACTAACCCATCTCATAAAGTTCCGTTAAGTTTTGTGTGATTGAAGTTTTCAAGTTTTGGGTGAGACACCGATATGAGGAGAATAAGGAGTGACACTAACCTAAGCTTGGGGATGCCAAAGGCACCCCCAAGGTAATATCCAAGGAAGACTCAAGCGCCTAAGCTTGGGGATGCCCCGGAAGACATCCCCTCTTTCGTCTTCAACACTATCGGTATATCTTACTTGGAGCTATATTTTTATTCGTCACGTAATATGTGCTTTGCTTGGATCGCTAATATATTTTGTTATTTTCTGTTAGTTGTTATTTATAATCTTGTTTTTCAATAAAAAGTTCCAAGAATTACTTTTAGGATGCTTGAATTGCATGTTTGATGTGTGCTGTGCAAAAACAGAAACTTTTTCTGTAGTGTTTGAATTTTCATATTTTACTGGAATGTGGAAAGATTCTGAAATTTTTACACAGTGTTGCCATATAAATTCTTTAGCCTGTCCTAAATTTTCATAATTTTTTGAGTTACATAAGTACACTGTTTTCATCAATTGCTACAGACTGTTCTGTTTGGACAGATTGCTGTCATAGTTTTGTTATCTACTGATCCTATAGTTTCCATAGCCTATATTGGTAGATATAAATTGTGGAAATGATATTATACAGTAGATAATGTTTGGAAATTATTATGCAACTTGTCTTGGCAGTACATGAAGTGTTGATTTATTCTTATGTGTACTAACGTATCTCACGAGTTCTTTTCAAGTTTTGTGTGGATGAAGTTTTTGAGAATAGGTGAAACCGGGATATGAGAGGATTGAACGAGATACAAAAGCTCAAGCTTGGGGATGCCCAAGGCACCCCAAGTAAATATTTCAAGAAGTCCCAAGCATCTAAGCTTGGGGATGCTACGCATCCCACCTCTCTTCGACAATTATCGGTTAGCCTATGTTGAGCCTAAATTTTTATTCGCTCACTTGATGCGTGCTATTCTTGGAGTGCTATTTTTCTTTTGCTTGCTGTTTAATAAAATACTCAGATCTGAAAATCTTTATTGAGAGAGAGTCCTCACATAGCTACTTGATTGTTTACCTACTCATTGATCTTCACTTATATCTTTTGAGAGTAGTTTGATGTTTACTCTTGTGCTTCACTTATATCCTATGAGTAAATTGTGAATGAATTGAATACCATAAATCTGAAATTATTAATGTGCTTTATTCTTAGTATCATTTTCACATCTGGTTTATAAAGTAAAATCTATTGAAGTTTGACAATCACAATATTGGTCATACAATCAATTCATGAATGATTAGTATAAGGAAGAGAACTTTCACATACAAATTTATTATCTTGGACATCTTCTATGATTGTGAATACCCATTAATTATTTTCAAACTGGAGCAAATTAGTTGAAGTTGGACAAGGAAGACAACGTAATGAGTTATGGTTGTGTATATTTTCATAGAAGTTATATTGTTGTGGATCCTCCAACATGTGGTGCTTGTTTAGAACCTTTTGCTAGCAAAAACTTCGTACTAAGTAGAGATACTACTTGTGCATCCAAACCCTTGAGCCAAGTTTCTTCCATAAGAGTCCACCATACCTACCTACATATGGTATTTCACTGCCATTCCAAGTAAATGTGCATGTGCAACCTCTAAACATTCAAATAAACATCTGTTTTGTGTGCCTGGACCGCTCATAGAGCTATAGGGGGCCGTCAGTATCTTCCATGTTAAGCGGGTTATTCTCATGATGAGTGTTTATTCACTCGTCCTTGCATGAGAGGGGCGATAATAGGGATTCCCAGCCCCGAAAAAAAATGCAAATAAATAAACAAAACTCCCCCAGGAATTTTGTTGGTATGGACGGTACCCGTGGATTCGGCTAGCCGTGGAGTGTGTTTGTTGGTGGAGGGGGAGTAAACCTTTACTTTTACCGCTTGGGAACCGCCGCTAATGTGTTTAGCATGGAAGATATTGATAACTCTTGGTCGTAACGTTGACAGGAAGGGTGCACCTCCCAAAATTATATTTGTCTCTGATTTAAGCTTTGAGCACTGGCACATCTGCAAACTCCTTTTTCCCTCTGCGAAGGGACAATCTATTTACTTTCATGTTATTTACTATTCATGTTGAGTCAACTTCTTATTCCAACCTCAGTCTATTAGTTGGCAAGCTGTTGGGGAACGTTGCATGGGAAACAAAATTTTTCCTACGCACACGCAAGATCTATCCATGGTGATGAGCATCTCCGAGAGGGAGAGTGGATCTACATACCCTTGTAGATCGCTAAGCGGGAAGCATTAAGAAACGCGGTTGATGAAGTCGAACGTATTCGCGATCCAAATCGCTAGCCGTCCCGCGATCTAATCACGATCTGTCCCGATCTAGCACCGAACGAACGGCACCTCCGCGTTCAGCACACGTACAGCTCGATGACGATCTCCGCCTTCTTGATCTAGAAAGAGGGGGCGGAGAGGTGGATGAGATCTCCAGCAGCACGACGGCGTGGTGGTGGTGGTGGTGGTGGTGGTGGTGGAGTTATCCCGGCAGGGCTTCGCCTAAGCACTACCGGAATCTATTTAGTGGAGGATCTAGAGAATAGAAAACTAGCACGTGGCCGTGTCTTTGGGGGCTCTATTCCTCTAGTATATATAGGAGGGAGTGGGGAGGAGGCAGCCTCCCTAGGGTTTCCCCTAGGGGTCGGCCGAACCAGGGCAAGGAGGAGTCCAATCCACTTCCTACTAGGAAGTGGATTCATATTAGGAAGGAGTCCTATTCCTTCTTATCTCCACCTTTTTTTCCTCTTGGGCATATGGGCCCTTACGGGGTCGGTTCCCCAGCCCATTAGGGGCTGGTGCGCCACCTCTTGGGCCCATGTGCCCCCCCGGGGTGGGTGGGCCCCACCCGGTGGACCCCCGGAACCCATTCGTCACTCCCGGTACACTAGCGGAAATACCCGAAACTTTTCCGGAACCCAAATACCACTTTCCTATATATAAATCTTTACCTCCGGACCATTCCTGAACTCCTCGTGATGTCCGGGATCTCATCCGGGACTCCTAACAACCTTTGGTCACAAACACATATATCTCAATACTACCGAAACGTCACCGAACGTTAAGTGTGCAGACCCTGCGGGTTCGAGAACTATGTAGACATGACCGAGACGCCTCTACGGTCAATAACCAATAGCGGGACCTGGATGCCCATATTGGTTCCTACATATTCTACGAATATCTTTATCGGTCGAACCACGATGTCAAGGATTCAGACAATCCCGTATGCAGTACCCTTTGTCCATCGGTATGTTACTTGCCCGAGATTCGATCGTTGGTATCTCTATACCTAGTTCAATCTCGTTACCGGCAAGTCTTGTTACTCGTTCCGTAACACAAAATCCCGTGACTAACTCCTTAGTCACATTGCTTCCAAGCTTCTTATGATGTTGTGTTACCGAGTGGGCCCAGAGATACCTCTTCGTCATACGGAGTGACAAATCCCAGTCTCGATCCATGCCAACTCAACAGACACCCTCGGAGATACCTGTAGAGCACCTTTATAGTCACCCAGTTACGTTGTGACGTTTGATACACACAAGGTACTCCTCCGGTGTCAGTGAGTTGCATGATCTCATGGTCATAGGAACAGATACTTTGACATGGAGAAACAATAGCAATAAACTGACATGATCATATGCTACGTTCATAGTTTAGGTCTTGTCCATCACATCATTCTCCTAATGATGTGATCTCATTATCAAATGACATCTCATGTCTATGGCTAGGAAACCTTGACCATCTTTGATCAACGAGCTAGTCTATTAGAGGCATAGTAGGGACACCGTGTTGTCTATGTACCCATACATGTATTTGAGTTTCCAATCAATACAATTATAGCATGGATAATAAACGATTATCATGAACAAGGAAATATGATAATAACTAAATTATTATTGCCTCTAGGGCATATTTCCAACAGTCTCCCACTTGCACTGGAGTCAATAATCTAGCTCACATCGCTATGTGATTTACATTGTTATGAATCTAACACCCAATGAGTTCTGGGGTTCGATCATGTTTTGCATGTGAGAGAGGTTTTAGTCAACGGTCTGCAACATTCAGATCCGTGTGTTCTTTGCAAATCTATATGTCATACTGTAGATGCTACCATGCTCCACTTAGAGCTATTCCAAATGGCTGCTCCACTATACGTATCTAGATTGCTACCCAGAGTCATCCGGATTGGTGTCAAAGCTTGCATCGACGCAACCCTTTACGACGAACTCTTTATCACCTCCATAATCGAGAAACATTTCCTTAGTCCTCTAGTTACTAAGGATAATTTTGACCGTTGTCCAGTGATCCACTCCTGGACCACTCCTGTACCCCTTGACAGACTCATGGCAAGGCACACACCAGGTGCGGTACACAGCATGGCATACTATACATTGCCTATGGATAAGGCATAGGGGATGACCTTCGTCCTTTCTCTTTCTTCTGCCGTGGTCGAGCTTTGAGTCTTACTCAACTTCACACCTTACAAATCAGGCAAGAACTCTTTCTTTGACTGATCCATTTTGAACTCTTTCAAAATCTTGTCAAGGTATGTACTCATTGAAAGTCTTATCAGACGTCTTGATCTATTTCTATAGATCCTGATGCCCAATATTTAAGTAGCTTCATTCCAGGTCTTCCTTTAAAAAACTCCTTTCAAATAACCCTTTATGCTTTCCAGAAAATCTACATCATTTCCGATCAACAATATGTCAACCACATATACTTTTCAGAAATTCTATAGTGCCCCCACTCACTTTATTGTAAATACAAGTTTCTCATAAACCTTGTATAGACCCAAAAACTTTGATCACCTCATCAAACCGTATATTCCAACTCCGAGATGCTTGCTCCAGTCCATAGAAGGATTGCTGGAGCTTGCATACATTTTAGCATCCTTAGGACCGAGAAAACCTTCCGGTTGTATCACATACAACCTTTCCCCAAGGAAACCGTTAAGGAAACGATGTTTTGACATCCATCTGTCAGATTTCATAATCGACAAATGCAGCAACTGCTAACATAATTCCAACAGACTTTGGCATCGCTACGGGTGAGAAAGTCTCATCGTAGTCAACTCCTTGAACTTTGTCGGAAACTTCTTTGCGACAAGTCGAGCTTTATAAATGGTGACATTTACCATCAGCGTCTGTCTTCTTCTTAAAGGTCCATTTGTACTCAATGGCCTGCCGTTCAACGGGCAAGTCTACCAAAGTCCATACTTGGTTTTCATACATGGATCCTTTCTCGGATTTCATGGCTCCTAGCCATTTGTTGGAATCCGCGCCCACCATCGCTTCTTCATAGCTCGTAGGTTCACTGTTGTCTAACAATATGACCTCCAAGACAGGATCGCCGTACCACTCAGGGGCGGTACGACTCCTTGTCGACCTACGAGGCCCGGTAGTAACTTGATCCGAAGTGTCATGATCATCATCATTAACTTCCTCTTCATTCGGTGTAGGCTCCACATAAACATCTTTCTGCGTCGTGCTACCATCCAACTGAAGTGACGGTTCAATAACCTCATCAAGTTCTACCTTTCCTCCCACTCAATTCTTTCGAGAGAAACTCTTTCTCGAGAAAGGACCCGTTTTAGCAACAAACACTTTGTCTTCGGATCTGAGATAGAAGGCATACCCAACTGTTTCCTTAGGGTATCCTATGAAGATGCACTTTTCCGCTTTGGGTTCGAGCTTATCAGGTTGAAGTCATTTCACATAAGCATCGTATTCCCAAACTCTAAGAAATGGCAGCTTAGGTTTCTGCCAAACCATAATTCAAACGGTGTCATCTCAACGGATTTAGATGGTGCCCTTTTTAAAGTGAATGTAATTGTCTCTAATGCATAACCCCAAAACGATAGTGGCAAATCGATAAGAGACATCATAGTACACACCATATCCAATAGAGCACGACTACGACGTTCGGACACACCATCACACTATGGTGTTTCGGGTGGCGTGAGTTGTGAAACAACTTCCACATTGTCTTGAGTTGTATACCAAACTCGTAACTCAGATATTTACCTCCACGATCATATCGTAGACATTTTATCTTCTTGTCACGATGATCTCAAACTTCACTCTGAATTTGTTTGAACTTTTCAAACGTTTCAGACTTGTGTTTCATTAAGTAAATATCCCCATATCTACTCAAATCATCAGTGAAGGTAAGAAAATAGCGATATCCACCGCACGCTTCAACACTCATTGGATCGCTACATCAACATGTATTATTTCCAATAAGTCACTTGCCCGCTCCATCATATCGGAAAATGGGGTCTTAGTGATCTTGCCCAAGAGGCATGGTCCGCATGTCTCAACCGATTCGAAATCGAGTGAGTCAAAAGATCCATCGGCATGGAGTTTCTTCATGTGCTTTACACCAATATGACCTAGGCGGCAGTGCCACAAGTATGTGGTACTATCATTATTATCTTTGCATCTTTTGGCATCAATGAACATGTGTATTACTACGATCGAGATTCAATGAACCATTCACATTGGGTGCATGACCATTGAAGGTATTATTCATGTAAACAGAATAACCATTATTCTCTAACTTAAATGAATAATTGTATTGCAATAAACACGATCTAATCACGTTCATGCTCAACACAAACACCAAATAACATTTATTTAGGTTCATCACTAATCCCGAAGGTAGAGAGAGCGTGCGATGGTAATCACATCAACCTTGGAAACACTTCCAACACACATCATCACCTCGCCCTTAGCTAGTCTCCGTTTATACTGGAGCTTTTATTTCGAGTTACCAACATTTAGCAACTGAACCGGTATCTAATACCCAGGTGCTACTAGGAGTACTAGTAAGGTACACATGCATAAAACGTATGTCAAATATACTTCTTTTGACGTTGCCAGTCTTCTTATCTACCAAGTATCTAGGGCAGTTCCGCTTCAATGACCGTTCTCCTCATAATAGAAGCACTCAGTCTCGGGTTTGGGTTTAACCTTGGGTTTCTTCACTGGAGCGGCAACTGGCTTGCCATTCTTGAAGTTTTCCCTTCTTGCCCTTGCCCTTCTTGAAACTAGTGGTTTTACTAACCATCAACACTTGATGCTCCTTCTTGATTTCTACCTTCGCGGTGTCAAACATCGCGAATAGCTCAGGGATCATCTTCTCCATCCCTGGCATGTTTATAGTTCATCACGAAGCTCCAGTAGCTTGGTGGCAGTGACTTGGAGAACTATGTCAATCACTATCTTATCTGGAAGATCAACTCCCGCTCGATTCAAGCGATTGTAGTACCCAGACAATCTGAGCACATGCTCACCGATTGAGCTATTCTCCTTCATCTTGCAGGCAAAGAATCCTGTTGGAGGTCTCATACCTCTCAACACAGGCACGAGCCTGAGATCCCAATTTCAGCTCTTAGAACATCTCATATGTTCCGTGGCGTTCAAAACGTTTTGGAGCCTCAATTCTAAGCCGTAATGCATGATGCACTGAACTATCAAGTATTCATCAGAACGTGCCTGTCAGATGTTCACAACATCTATAGATGACGCTTGAGGGGGGGTGGCGCACCGAGCGGTGCATTAAGGACATAAGCCTTCTGTGCAGCAATGAGGACAATCCTCAGATCACGGGCCCAGTCCACTTTATTTCTACCATCATCTTTCAATTCAATTTTCTCTAGGAACGTATAAAAAACAGGGGAGCTACAGCGCGAGCTATTGATCTACAACATAATTTGCAAAGTCACTTTGACTATGTTCATGATAATGAGTTCAATTAATCATACTACTTAAGAACTCCCACTCAAATTGACATCCCTCTGGTCATTCGAGTGTCACATGATCCAAATTCACCAACCCAAGTCCGATCATCACGTGAGATGAGGTGGTTTCAATGGTGAACATATTCATGTTGATCATATCTACTATATGACTCATGTTCGACCTTTCGGTCTCTTGTGTTCCGAGGCCATGTCTGTACATGCTAGGCTCGTCAAGTTTAACCTGAGTGTTCCGCATGTGCAACACGTGTACCCGTTGTATGTGAACGTAGAGTCTATCTCACCCGATCATCACGTGTTGTCTCGAAACGACGAACTTTTGCAACGGTGCACACTCGGGGAGAACACAATTTTATCTTGAAATTTTAGTGAGGGATCACCTTATAATGCTACCGTCGTCCTAAGCAAAATAAGATGCATAAAAGGATTAACATCACATGCAAATCATAAGTGAAATGATATGGCCTTGAACTTGTGCTTTTGATCTCCATCTCCAAAGCACCGGCATGATCTCCATCGTCACCGGCATGACACCATGATCTCCATCATCTTGATCTCCATCAATGTGTCGCCATGAGGTTGTCGCACCAAATATTGCTTCTACGACTATTGCTAACTTACAGCGATAAAGTAAAGCAAAAATGGCGAAAATAAATTAAAGACAACCCTATGGCTCCTGCCGGTTGGCGTACTCATCGACATGCAAGTCATGATATTCTATACAAAACATGATCATCTCATACATCACATATATCTCATCATGTAATTGGCCATATCACATCACAACATACCCTGCAAAAACAAGTTAGACGTCCTCTAATTGTTGTTGCATGTTTTACGTGGCTGCTACGGGTATCTACCAAGAACGATTCTTACCAATGCAAAAACCACAACGGTGATACACAAACTGCTATTCAACCTTCTCAAGGATCGCCTTTGTCGAATCCGATCCAACTAAAGTGGGAGAGACAGATACCCGCCAGCCATCTTTATGCAACAAAGTCACATGTCGGTTGATGGAACCGGTCTCTCATAAGCGTATGAGTAAGGTTGGTCCGGGCCGCTTCATCCCACAATACCGCTGAATCAAGAAAAGACCAAGGGAGGAAGCAATCTGAGCATCAACGCCCACAAACTCTTTTGTGTTCTACTCGTGATCTCATCTACGCATAGACCTAGCTCATGATGCCACTGTTGGGGAACGTTGCATGGGAAACAAAATTTTCCCTACGCACACGCAAGATCTATCCATGGTGATGAGCATCTACGAGAGGGAGAGTGGATATACATAAGAAATGAGGTTGATGTAGTCGAACGTCTTCGCGATCCAAATCGCTAGCCGTCACGCGATCCAATCACGATCCGTCCCGATCTAGCGCCGAACGGACGGCACCTCCGCGTTCAGCACACGTACAACTCGATGACCATCTCCGCCTTCTTGATCCAGCAAGAGGGGGCGGAGAGGTGGATGAGATCTCCAGCAGCATGACGGCGTGGTGGTGGTGGTGGTGGAGTTATCCCGGCAAGGCTTCACCTAAGCACTACCGGAATCTATTTAGTGGAGGAACTAGAGAATAGAGAACTAGCACGTGGCCGTGTCTTTGGGGGCTCTATTCCTCTAGTATATATAGGAGGGAGGGGGAGGAGGCAGCCTCCCTAGGGTTTCCCCTAGGGGTCGGCCGAACTAGGGCAAGGAGGAGTCCAATCCACTTCCTACTAGGAAGTGGATTCATATTAGGAAGGAGTCCTATTCCTTCCTATCTCCACCTTTTTTCCTCTTGGGCATATGGGCCCTTATGGGGTCGGTTCCCCAGCCCATTAGGGGCTGGTGCGCCACCTCTTGGGCCCATGTGGCCCCCCGGGGTGGGTGGGCCCCACCCGGTGGACCCCCGGAACCCATTCGTCACTCCCGGTACACTACCGGAAATACCCGAACCTTTTCCGGAACCCAAATACCACTTTCCTATATATAAATCTTTACCTCCGGACCATTCCGGAGCTCCTCGTGACGTCTGGGATCTCATCCGGGACTCCGAACAACCTTCGGTCACCAACACATATATCTCAATACTACCGAAACGTCACCGAACGTTAAGTGTGCAGACCCTGCGGGTTCGAGAACTATGTAGACATGACCGAGACACCTCTATGGTCAATAACCAATACCGGGACCTGGATGCCCATATTGGTTCCTACATATTCTACGAAGATCTTTATCAGTCGAACCACGATGTCAAGGATTCAGACAACCCCGTATGCAGTTCCCTTTGTCCATCGGTATGTTACTTGACCGAGATTCGATCGTCGGTATCTCCATACCTAGTTCAATCTCGTTACCGGCAAATCTCTTTAGTTGTTCCGTCACCCAAGATCCCGTGACTAACTCCTTAGTCACATTGCTTGCAAGATTCTTGTGATGTTGTGTTACCGAGTGGGCCCAGAGATACCTCTCCGTCATACGGAGTGACAAATCCCAGTCTCGATCCATGCCAACTCAATAGACACCCTCGGAGATACCTGTAGAGCACCTTTATAGTCACCCAGTTATGTTGTGACGTTTGATACACACAAGGTACTCCTCCGGTGTCAGTGAGTTGCATGATCTCATGGTCATAGGAACAGATACTTTGACATGCACAAACAATAGCAATAAACTGACATGATCATATGCTACATTCATAGTTTGGGTCTTGTCCATCACATCATTGTCCTAATGATGTGATCCCGTTATCAAATGACATCTCATGTCTATGGCTAGGAAACCTTGACCATCTTTGATCAACGAGCTAGTCTATTAGAGGCATACTAGGGACACAGTGTTGTCTATGTACCCATACATGTATTTGAGTTTCCAATCAATACAATTATAGCATGGATAATATACGATTATCATGAACAAGGAAATATGATAATAACTAAATTATTATTACCTCTAGGGCATATTTCCAACACAAGCATCATGTGGTGGGGAAAGATCCAAACATATATATCCAGTCAAATATATTTGATCATGATTTATTATTGTTGACAATTATCTCTATGATAAATGAGTTGGGAGGCGAAACATTAAGCCCCTATCTTTCTCTGTGTTCGATGGATGCCATTTGTTCTAAGAATATGCTTTGAGTACTAGCAATCATAGAAGACTATATAATGATTGAGTATGTGAAGCTCTTACTTAGACTTTGTTGAGAATAAGTTGAATTGCAATTGTTTGGTGACTAAGAACATAGGTTGTTAAGTTTCAAGAGAATTCATTGTTTGAACCATATCATGTGAATTGGTTGCTACTCTATCATGATGATTTTTATGAGATAACGTTGCTGGTTATGATGCTAGAAAATTGACTGAAAATTATCAATGATCAAACTTATATATTATGCTAGCATTCACAATTCATAAATTAGTTCTTTTATCATTTACCTACTCGAGGACGAGTAGGAATTAAGCTTGGGGATGCTGATACGTCTCCAATGTATCGATAATTTATGAAGTATTCATGCCATATTCACCAATGTTTACAATACTTTTATATGGTTTTGATGCACTTTATATGATTTATTTAGAACTAACCCGGACTGACGCTGTTTTTAGCAGAATTACCGTGGTGTTGTTTTTGTGCAGAAAATGAAAGTTCTCGGAATCGCCCGAACCTTTTTGGTGATTTTTTCTAGACCAAATAAGCAATATTGGAGCAAGGAGTGACAGGAGAAGAGCCACGAAGTGGGCACAACCCACCAGGGCACGCCAGAGGGCCCAGGCACGCCCTGGTGTATCGTGCCCTCCTCGTGGCCCATCTTGGCGTGGAACCGACGCCCAAAAATCCTATAAATATCGAAACCATCAGAAATAACCCTACTCTCTGCTCCGCCGCCACAACTCTCTGTATCGACGAAAAACCAATCTGGAGGCGTTCCAGTACCCTGCCGGAGAGGGTAGATCATCTCTGGTGGCCATATTCATCATCCCTGCGGAGGCCATGACGAGGAGGTAGTAGTCCACCCTCGGGGCTGAGGGTATGTACCAGTAGCTATGTGTTCAATCTCTCTCTCTTGTGTTCTTGAGATGTCACGATCTTGATGTATCACGGGCTTTGTTAATATAGTCGAATCACATGATGTTATTCCCTTGCTACCTTGTTGTGATGAATTGAATCTTTCCCTTTGAGATATCGTTATCTTGGATTGAATATTGGATTTGAGAACACTTGATATATGTCTTGCATGTGGATACCCGTGGTGACAATGGGGTGTTCTATTGATTCACTTGATATATGTTTTGGTCCTCAACTTGCGGATTCCCACGGTAACATTGGGGTAATCTATGCATAGGGGTTGATAGACGTTCTTGTCCTACTTTCTCCGATAGAAATCTTGGGGTACTCTTTGAGGTTCTTTGTGTTGGATTGAGTATTATGAATCTGAAATTGTTTGATGCGTATCGTATAATTAACTCATGGATACTTGTGGTGACATTGGAGTATCTAGGTGACATTAGAGTTGGTTGATGCATATCATATGGTGTTATTCTAGTACGAACTCTTGGATAGATTGAACGGAAAGGATAACTTGATGCTACCTTAGTACGAACTCTTGAATAGATCGATCGGAAAGGATAACTTTAAGGTGGTTTCGTACCCTACAAACAATTTCTACTTATGTTCTCTGCTAGATAAGAACTTTGGAGTGATTCTTCGTTGCACGTTGAGGGATGGTTATGTGATCCAATTATATTAGCATTGTCGAGAGATTGCACTAGCGAAAGTACGGACCCTAGGCCTTGTTTTCAAGCATTGCAATACCGTTTGTGCTCACTTTTGTTACTTGCTACCTTGCTGTTTTTATATTTTCAGATTACAAAAACCTATATCTACCATCCATATTGCACTTGTATCACCATCTCTTCGCCGAACTAGTGCACCTATACAATTTGCCATTGTATTGGGTGTGTTGGGGACACAAAAGATTTCTTGTATTTGATTGCAGGGTTGTTTGAGAGAGACCATCTTCATCCTACACCTCCCACGGATTGATAAACCTTAGGTCATCCACTTGAGGGAAAATTGCTACTGTCCTACAAAACTATGCGCTTGGAGGCCCAACAAAGTCTACAAGAATAAAGTTGCGTAGTAGACATCAAGCTCTTTTCTGGCGCCGTTGCCGGGGAGGTGAGTGCTTGAAGGTATATCTTTAGATCTTGCACTTAAATATTTTAGTTTCTTGTTTTTCACTAGTTTGGTTTTATAAAAGAAAACTACAAAAAAATGGAGTTTAGGTTGCATCAATTGTTTCGTCTTTTTAATGTCTTTCATGAAAATGATGGTTCGGAAAATTGTGCTAAATTGGTAGAGGAAGAGTTTATGAAAATACTTAATGAGAATTCCTTGAATGATGAGCATGATTGCAATGTTTCTAGTATGAATTCTCTGAATATCCATGATACTAATGATATGCAAAGCCACAAGCTTGGGGATGTTATGTTTGATGAAGATGATATTTTTAGTCCCCCAAGTTTTGATGAGCAAATTTATTTTGATGATGACATGCCTCCTATCTATGATGATTATGATGATGACATGTATGCTATAAAGAGTGATAGTAACCATGAAATTTGTCATCGTTATTTTAATCTTGAATGTGGTTATGTGAATCAAGCGTCTCATGATAGTTATTTTGTTGAGTTTGCTCCCACTACCATGGATGAAAAGGAATTTGCTTATGTGGAGAGTAATGAAAATTCTATGCTTGTGAATCATGAAAAGAATGCTTTATGTGATAGTTATATTGTGGAATTCCTTCATGATGCTACTGAAAATTATTACGAGGGAGGAACATATGCTTGTAGGAATTGCAATAATATCAAGTTTCCTCTCTATGTGTTCAAAGTTTTGAAGTTATGCTTGTTTTGCCTTCCTATGCTAGTTGATTCTTGCTCCCATAAATTGTTTGCTCACAAAATCCCTATGCATAGGAAGTGGGTTAGACTTAAATCTGCTTGTCATGAGATTCATGATGCTCTTTTGCATGTTTCAATTACTATTCCTATGTGAGCATCATTGAAATCATCATGCCTACCTAAAAGGCATTAAAGAAAATCGCTTGTTGGGAGACAACCCAACACTTTTACTTTCTATTTTTATATGTTCACATCATTAATCTACTGTATTAATCATGTTTTGTCTCTTTTATATCAATAAAGTGCCAAGTAAAGCCTTTGGGATGACTCACAAGATGAGTAGAATTGATGCTGAACCAAAACAGAAACTTTTGACTCCAGTACAGGAATTTTCATTTTTTACTGGAGCGTGATAATGACATGAAATTTTTACGCAGTCTTTATATACAAATTCTTCAGGTTTCCTTAATTTGTGAGAATTTTCAAAGACAGGGTAGTATGTCTATATTACAGATATTCACAGACTGTTCTGTTTTTGACAGATTCTGTTTTGCATGCATAGTTTGCTTGTTTTAGTGTTCCAATAACTTATATTCAGTGATATAAATTATGTGAATGGTAGAATACAGTAGGTATTATGTGAGAACAATTATGAATCTTGTCTTGACAGTACCTAAGTGAATGGTCTTTATTTATTATACTAACCCATCTCATAAAGTTCCGTTAAGTTTTGTGTGATTGAAGTTTTCAAGTTTTGGGTGAGACACCGATATGAGGAGAATAAGGAGTGACAATAACCTAAGCTTGGGGATGCCCAAGGCACCCCCAAGGTAATATCCAAGGAAGACTCAAGCGCCTAAGCTTGGGGATGCCCCGGAAGGCATCCCCTCTTTCGTCTTCAACACTATCGGTATATCTTACTTGGAGCTATATTTTTATTCGTCACATAATATGTGCTTTGCTCGGATCACTGTTATATTTAGTTATTTTCTGTTAGTTGTTATTTATAATCTTCTTTTTCAATAAAAAGTTCCAAGAATTGCTTTTAGGATGCTTGAATTGCATGTTTGATGTGTGCTGTGTAAAAACAGAAACTTTTAATGTAGTGCTTGAATTTTCATATTTTACTGGAACGTGGAAAGTTTCTGAAATTTTTACACAGTGTTTCCATATAAATTATTTAGCCTGTCCTAAATTTTCATAATTTGTTGAGTTACATAAGTACACTGTTTTCATAAATTGCTACAGACTGTTCTGTTTGGACAGATTGCTGTCATAGTTTTGTTATCTACTGATCCTATAGTTTCCATAGCCTATATTGGTAGATATAAATTGTGGAAATGATAGTATACAGTAGATAATGTTTGGAAATTATTATGCAACTTGTCTTGGCAGTACATGAAGTGTTGATTTATTCTTATGTGTTCTAACGTATCTCACGAGTTCTTTTCAAGTTTTGTATGGATGAAGTTTTTGAGAATAGGTGAAACCGGGATATGAGAGGATTGAACGAGATACAAAAGCTCAAGCTTGGGGGTGCCCAAGGCACCCCAAGTAAATATTTCAAGAAGTATCAAGCATCTAAACTTGGGAATGCTACGCATCCCACCTCTCTTCGACAATTATCGGTTAGCCTATGTTGAGCCTAAATTTTTATTCGCTCACTTGATGCTAGCTATTCTTGGAGTGATATTTTTATTTTGCTTGCTGTTTAATAAAATACTCAGATCTAAAAATCTTTATTGAGAGAGAGTCCTCACATAGATACTTGATTGTTTACCTACTCATTGATCTTCACTTATATCTTTTGAGAGTAGTTTGATGTTTACTCTTGTGCTTCACTTATATCCTATGAGTAAATTGTGAATGAATTGAATATCATAAATCTGAAATTATTAATGTGCTTTATTCTTAGTATTAGTTTCACATCTGGTTTATGAAGTAAAATCTATTGAAGTTTGACAATCACAATATTGGCCATACAAGCAATTCATGAATGATTAGTATAAGGAAGAGAACTTTCACATACAAATTTATTATCTTGGACATCTTCTATGATTGTGAATACCCATTAATTGTTTTAAAACTTGAGCAAATTAGTTGAAGTTGGACAAGGAAGACAACGTAATGAGTTATGGTTGTGTATATTTGCATAGAAGTTATATTGTTGTGGATCCTCCAACATGTGGTGCTTGTTTAGAATCTTTTGCTAGCCAAAACTTCGTACTAAGTAGAGATACTACTTGTGCATCCAAACCCTTGAGCTAAGTTTCTTCCATACGAGTCCACCATACCTACCTACATATGGTATTTCACTGCCATTCCAAGTAAATGTGCATGTGCCACCTCTAAACATTCAAATAAACATATGTTTTGTGTGCCTGGACCGCTCATGGAGCTACAGGGGGCGGTCAGTATCTTCCATGTTAAGCAGGTTATTCTCATGATGAGTGTTTATTCACTCGTCCTTGCACGAGAGGGGCGGTAATAGGGATTCCCAGCCCCAAAAAAATGCAAATAATTAAACAAAACTCCCCCAGGAATGTTGTTGGTATGGACGTTACCCGTCGATTCGGCTAGCCGTGGAGTTTGTTTGCTGGTGGAGGGGGAGTAAACCTTTACTTTTACCACTTGGGAACCGCCGCTAATGTGTTTAGCATGGAAGATATTGATAACTCTTGGTCGTAACGTTGACAGGAAGGGTGCACCTCCCAAAATTATATTTATCTCTGATTTAAGCTTTGAGCTCTGGCACCTCTGCAAACCCCTGCTTCCCTCTGCGAAGGGACAATCTATTTACTTTCATGTTATTTACTATTCATGTTGAGTCAACTTCTTATTCCAACCTCAGTCTATTAGTTGGCAAGCATCATGTGGTGGGGAAAGATCCAAACATATATATCCAGTCAAATATATTTGATCATGATTTATTATTGTTGACAATTATCTCTATGATAAATGAGTTGGGAGGCGAAACATTAAGCCCCTATCTTTCTCTGTGTTTGATGGATGCCATTTGTTCTAAGAATATGCTTTGAGTACTAGCAATCATAGAAGACTATATGATGATTGAGTATGTGGAGCTCTTACTTAGACTTTGTTGAGCATAAGTTGAATTGCAATTGTTTGTTGACTAAGAACATAGGTTGTTAAGTTTCAAGAGAATTCATTGTTTGAACCATATCATGTGAATTGGTTGCTACTCTATCATGATGATTTTTATGAGAAAAAGTTGCTGGTTATGATGCTAGAAAATTGACTGAAAATTATCAATGATCAAACTTATATATTATGCTAGCATTCACACTTCATAAATTAGTTCTTTTATCATTTACCTACTCGAGGACGAGTAGGAATTAAGCTTGGGGATGCTGATACGTCTCCAACGTATCGATAATTTATGAAGTATTCATGCCATATTCACCTATGTTTACAATACTTTTATATGGTTTTGATGCACTTTATTTGATTTATTTAGAACTAACCCGGACTGACGTTGTTTTCAGCAGAATTACCGTGGTGTTGTTTTTGTGCAGAAAATGAAAGTTCTCGGAATCGCCCGAAACGTTTTGGTGATTTTTTCTAGACCAAATAAGCAATATTGGAGCAAGGAACCACAGGAGAAGAGCCACGAGGTGGGCACAACCCACCAGGGCGCGCCAGAGGGCCTAGGCACGCCCTGGTGTATCGTGCCCTCCTCGTGGCCCATCTTGGCATGAAACCGACGCCCAAAAATCCTATAAATATAGAAACCATCAGAAATAACCCTAGACTCTCCGCTCCGCCACCGCAACTCTCTGTATCGATGAAAAACGAATCTGGAGGCGTTCCAGTACCCTACCGGAGAAGGTAGATAATCTCCGGTGGCCATCTTCATCATCCCGGCGGAGGCCATGACGAGGAGGGAGTAGTCCACCCTCGGGGCTGAGGGTATGTACCAGTAGCTATGTGTTCAATCTCTCTCTCTCTCGTGTTCTTGAGATGTCACGATCTTGATGTATCACGGGCTTTGTTAATATAGTCGGATCACATGATGTTATTCCCTTGCTACCTTGTTGTGATGAATTGAATCTTTCCCTTTGAGATATCGTTATGTTGGATTGAATATTGGATTTGAGAACACTTGATATATGTCTTGCATGTGGATACCCCTGGTGACAATGGGGTGTTCTATTGATTCACTTGATATATGTTTTGGTACTCAACTTGCGGATTCCCGCGGTGACATTGGGGTAATCTATGCATAGGGGTTGATAGACGTTCTTGTCCTACTTTCTTCGATAGAAATCTTGGGGTACTCTTTGAGGTTCTTTGTGTTGGATTGAGTATTATGAATCTGAAATTGTTTGATGCGTATCTTATAATTAACTCATGGATACTTGTGGTGACATTGGAGTATCTAGGTGACATTAAAATTTGTTGATGCGTATCATATGGTGTTATTCTAGAATGAACTCTTGGATAGATTGAACGGAAAGGATAACTTTGATGCTACCTTACTATGAACTCTTGAATAGATCGATCGGAAAGGATAACTTTAAGGTGGTTTCGTACCCTACAAACAATTTCTTCTTATGTTCTCCGCTAGATAAGAACTTTGGAGTGATTCTTCGTTGCATGTTGAGGGATGGTTATGTGATCCAATTATATTAGCATTGTCGAGAGATTGCACTAGCGAAAGTACGGACCCTAGGCCTTGTTTTCAAGCATTGCAATACCGTTTGTGCTCACTTTTTTACTTGCTACCTTGTTGTTTTTATATTTTCAGATTACAAAAACCTATATCTACCATCCATATTGCACTTGTATCACCATCTCTTCGCCGAACTAGTGCACCTATACAATTTGCCATTGTATTGGGTGTGTTGGGGACCCAAGAGATTTCTTGTATTTGATTGCAGGGTTGTTTGAGAGAGACCATCTTCATCCTACACCTCCCACGGATTGATAAACCTTAGGTCATCCACTTGAGGGAAAATTTCTACTGTCCAACAAAACTCTGTGCTTGGAGGACCAACAAAGTCTACAAGAATAAAGTTGCGTAGTAGACATCAGACGCCGATCCAAAAACTCGGAATTTCCTATGGACTCAAGGTGATTTCTCAAAAAGTAAAATATAGAGTCCTCTTGCTTGAAGCTTTGCCAATCCATTTCCTTGCATCTAGGTATTTCTCCTCACAATCCTTTTTGCCAACCCATCTCTCTCTATGGACTTTCACCTGAAATATACTAGGTAGAAATATTAGTCCAAGAGACAATGTATGTTGTCATGAATTATCAAAACCACCAAGGGAGCATGTTGTGCTTTCAGTGCTGCATCATCCCTTCCACTTTGGGGAAATACCGAAGCAGTCTCAAGCCACGTCAAAGGAATTTCTGGCGCTGTTGCCGGGGAGGAAGCGGTCTCTTCTACGTGCCAATCTCAGGCGCCGAGGAGACACCATCATCATCTACCAGGTTCCTAATCACAAATCTCATCTCCTTGCAATTACAATATTTGCCATTTGCCTCTCATTTTCCTCTCCCCCATTTCACCAATTTGCCGTTTTATTCGCCCTCTTTTTTGTTTGCCTTTTTCTCGTCAGATCTCTTGCTTGCTTGCAATCTTGTTTGCGTAGTCACGATAACTCAAGAAAACACCAAGTTGTGTGATTTTTCCAATACTAATAACAATGATTTTATTAGTACCCCGATTGCTCCTCCTGCCACTAGTGCGGAGTCTATTGATATTAATGTCGCTTTGTTGAATCTTGTCATGAAAGATCAATTTGCAGGTACTCCTAATGCGGATGCCGCGTCCCATCTAAACACATTCGTAGAATTGTGTGATAAGAAAAAGAAAAAAGATGTGGACAATGATATAGTGAAGTTGAAATTATTTGCTTTTTCCTTGCAGGACCATGCAAAAATTTGGTTTTCCTCTTCGCCTCGCAATAGTATCGATTCTTGGAATAAGTGCAAGGATGCTTTTATCACTAAGTATTTTACGCCCACGAAAATTATTTCCCTTAGTACACAAATCATGAATTTTAAGCAACGTGAGCATGAACATGTTGCACAATCTTGGGAAAGAATGAAATTGATGCTAAGAAATTGTCCTACTCATGGTTTAAATCTTTGGATGATCATACATTTTTTATGTGGGATTGTATTTTGTCTCTAGAAATCTTTTAGATTCTGCCGCGGCTGGTACTTTTATGGAAATTACTTTGGGTGAAGCTACTAAATTGCTAGACAATATCATGGCAAATTATTCGCAATGGCATACCGAAAGAGCACCTACTAGTAAAAAAGTTAATTCGGTTGAAGAAATTAGTACTTTGAGTAATAAGGTTGATGCTTTGATGAAATTGGTTGCTAGTAAAAATGCTCCTATTGATCTTAATGATGTGCCTTTGTCTACTTTGATTGAGCAAAATAGTGATTCCGTAGATGTGAACTTTGTCTCGCGAAACAATTGCAATAACAATGCTTATAAAGGTAATTTTAATCCTAGGCCTTTTCCTGGAAATTCCTCTAATAATTATGGTAATTCCTATGGTAATCCTTCTTACAATAATAATAGGAACACCTCTGATCTTGAGAGTAATATTAAAGAATTTGTCAATGCGCAAAAGGCTTTCAACACTACGATAGAAGAAAAGTTGAATAAGATTGATGATATGTCTAGAAGCATTGATAGAATTTCTCATGATGTGGAAAATCTCAAGTTTAAAGCTTTTGTGCCTAAGATTGATGAATCAATTAAAGCTTTGTATGTCTCTATGGATGAAAGTAAGAAAAGAACCGCTATGCTTAGAGCTAAAAGAGAATTCTTAGAAAATCGTTTTCTAGTGATTGCCTTAATAAAAATGATGAAGATCTTAAAGTGATTGGTGTTTATACTATTGATTCCTTGTTTAGTAATATTAAAATTGATGATAAAGGAACTGGAGTAGATTCAACTTTAGCTAGAAGGCGTCCCAATAATTTGGAGGGTGAAAATCTTGATGAAAAATTTGATGAAAGTGGGTTTGAAGAGGTCAAAACTTTAACTAGTGATGTGCCCACTATTTTGGTTTGCAAAGACTTTAATTATGATAGTTGCTCTTTGGTTGAATGTATTTCTTTGTTGCAACCCATGTTGAATTTACCCCATGCTTATGAACAAAATAAAGCTTTCACTAAACATATCGTTGATGCCATGATGAAATCTTTTGAAGAAAAGTTGGAGTTGGAGATTTCTATTCCTAGAAAATTACATGATGAGTGGGAACCTACTATTAAAGTAAAGATTAAAAATTATGAGTGCTTTGCTTTATGTGATTTGTGTGATAGTGTTTCCACGATTCCGAAATCTTTATGTGATGTGCTTGGTCTCACGAATATTGAAGATTGTTCTCTTAATTTGCACTTGACAGATTCTACTATTAAAAAGCCTTTGGGAAGAATTAATGATGTTCTTATTCTTGCAAATAGGAACTATGTGCCCATAGATTTTATTGTTCTTGATATTGATTGCAATCCGTCTTGTCCCATTATACTTGGTAGACCGTTTTAACGCACTATAGGTGCCGTGATTGATATGAAAGAAGGCAATATTAAATTTCAGTTTCCACTAAGAAAGGGTATGGAACACTTACCTAGAACAATAATTAAGCCACCATATGAATCAATCATGAGAGCATCCTATGGAGCAAAAACTAAAGATGACAATACTTGAATCTATGCATTATGCCTAGCTAGGGGCGTAAAACGATAGCGCTTGTTGGGAGTCAACCCAATGAATAAATTTATTTTCACCTTTTTGTTTCTATTCTTGAGTGTTTACACAATTATGCTATTGTTATGATTGTGTTTTTTATGTTTTAATTAGTGTTTGTGCCAAGTAAAGCCTTTAGGATGATTCACAAGATGAGTAGAAACAATGTTGAATCTGAAACAGAAACTTTGACTCCAGTGCAAAAAAAATATTTTTTACTAGAGCGTGATAATGAGCTGAAATTTTAAAACAGTGTTTCTATACAAATTCTTTCCGTTGTCCTAATTTTTCAGAATTTTTAGAGTTACATAAGTACGGTTAGAGTACATATTACTACAAATTGTTCTGTTTTAGACATATTCTGTTTTCGTTGCATTGTGTGCTTGTTTTGATGAATCTATGATTTGTATTGAAGGGTATAAGCCATGGTAAAGTTAGAATACAGTAGATATTATGCAATAATAAAATATGAATGAGTTTTCAACAGTACTTAGAGTGGTGATTTGCTTTATTATACTAACGGATCTCACGAAGGTTTTGTTGAGTTTTGTGTGATTGAAGTTTTCAAGTTTTGGTTGAGATCACGATGGATGAAGGAATAAGGAGTGAAAAGAGCCTAAGCTTGGGGATGCTACAGCACCCCCAAGATAATATCCAAAGGTAAACAAGCAACTAAGCTTGGGGATGCCCCGAGTGGCATCCCCTCTTTCTTCTAACGACCATCGGTATTTTACTTGGAGCTATATTTTTATTCGTCACATATCATGAGTTTTGCTTGGAGCGTCTTGTATCATTTGAGTCTTTGCATGATTTTCTTTTTAGTTTGTCCCAAGTATCCTTGCTGGACACACCTATTTTAGAGAGCCAAAATTATGCTATGATTTGTTAGAATTGCTCTATATGCTTCACTTAAAATTTTTGAGCTATGGAATTGCTCTAGTGCTTCACTTATATCTTTTTGAGCACGGTGTGCTTTAGATTTTTGAAGAAATACTCTCATGCTTCACTTAGATTAATTTTAGAGTTAGTAAATTTTGAAGAAATTCTCTCATGCTTCGCTTATATTATTTTGACAGATGAATTTTTTATGCTCATGTTCTTCACTTAAATTTGTTTGAGCTTGTCAAAAGCAATGACAATATAGGAAACTAGTCCCAAAGTGATAGATATTCAAGAGGGATATAATAAAAACTTTCATGAAGATCATTGGACAAATTAAACTTGATTCCTTGTAATAGTTTTGAGACATGATGATAGTGATATGTGAGTCATGTTGTTGAGTAATTATGCTTTAGTAAGAATATTGGTGTTAAGGTTTGTGATTCCCTACGCAAGCACGAAAGTCAATAGTTATGCAATGAAATTACATCCTACTTATGGTGCATTATTCGGTGTTAGTTATGCTCCATGCTCGTTTATGTGAATTTTCGTTTCTCGGTTGGTTGCTTCTCAATCTATTTGCTAGCCACCACTTGTACTAAGTAGAAATACTATGTGTGCATCCAAAATCCTTAAACCCAGTTTTGCCTTATAAGTCCACCATACCTACCTATATGCGGTATTTCCATGCTGTTCTAAGCAAATTTGTATGTGCCATCTCTAATTTTCAAAATGAATTTCCTTTTTTGTGTGCTCGTACCGCTCATGAAACAGTAGGGGGTGTCCAATATTTTCCATGCTAGATGTGGTATTCTCAAGATGAGTGTTTATTCATTTGTCATTGCACGAGAGTACGGCGGTAATAGGGATGCCCAGTCCCGAAATGAAAAAAGAAAAAAAATACTTTATGTTTTTATATAATAAATTCCTTGGAAAGTGTTGGTATGGAAGGCAACCGTGGATACGGCCAGCCATGGAATGTGAAAGAATGGTGGAAAAAGGAATAAACTTTATTTTTTGTTTGGGAACCGCCTATGATATATCTAGCATGGAAAGTATTGTGAACTACTTTGTCGTTTTCATTGACAAGAAAGGCATGCCACTCAAAATATGTTCTCTCTCAGTTTAAAACTTTGAGCTATGGCACTATGATCGTACTTGAGCATTGGGTATAGCTAATATTTGAGTGTGTTTCATGAATGGATCAATGATTGAGCATGATGGGCTAGGGATAACTTTCTTTGGTGTTGATATTTTGAAAGACATGGTTGCTTGTTGGCATGCTTGAGTATTGAAGTCATTATGTTAAAAGTAGACTATTGCTTTGAATCATCTAAAAGTCCAAATGTCCATGCTACAAAGAAAATATTATGTGATGAACATGTTAGGCAGCATTCCACATCAAAAATTCTGTTTTTATCATTTACCTACTCGAGACGAGTATGAATTAAGCTTGGGGATGCTGATACGTCTCCAACGTATCTATAATTTTTGCTTGTTCCATGATGTTATATTATCAATCTTGGATGTTTTACAATCACTTTATAGCAACTTTATATCATTTTTTGGGACTAACCTATTGACATAGTGCCTGTTGCTGTTTTTGCTTGTTTTTTTACTTCACAGAATATCAATACCAAACGGAGTCCAATCGCGATGAAACTTTTTGGAGATTTTTTTTGGACCAGAAGACACCAAGTGGCCAAAGAAGTGCCAGAGAGGTGGGCTGTGGAGAGCACAACCCACCAGGGCGCGCCAAAGGCCCCCGGCGTGCTCTGATGGGTTGTTCCCTCCACGGGGCCCCTCTCTACTGCCTCTGATGCCTATAAATTCCCAAATATTCCAGAAACCCTAGAGGAGTCGACGAAAAACACATCCAGCCGCCTTAAGTTCCAGAACCGCGAGATCCAATCTAACACCATCACAGAGGGAATCATCCTCATTCGTGCCTCTCCGATGATGCGTGAGTAGTCCACCATAGACCTACGGGTCCGTAGGCAGTAGCTAGATGGCTCCCTCTCTCTCTCTCTTTTGATTCTCAATACAATGGTCTCTTGGATATCTATTTGATATAAACTTTTGCGGTGTGTTTGTTGGGATCCGATGAATTTTGAGTTCATGATCAGTTTCTATCCATGAATATTATTTGAGTCTTCTTTGATCTCTTATATGCATGATTACTTATAGCCTCGTATTTCTTCTTCGAATCTTTGGTTTAGTTAGGCCAACTAGGTCGATTTTTCTTGCCATGGGAAGAGCTGCTTTGTGATGGGTTTGATCTTGCGGTGTCCTTTCTCAGTGACAGAAGGGGCAGCAAGGCACGCATGTATCGTTGCTATTAAGGATAACAAGATGGGGTCTATTCCTACATGAATAGATCTTGTCTACATCATGTCATCGTTCTTATTGCATTACTCCATTTTTCCATGAACATACACTAGATGCATGCTGGATAGCAGTCGATGTGTGGAGTAATAGTGGTAGATGCAGGCAGGAGTCGGTCTACTTATCTTGGACGTGATGCCTATATAATGATCATCGCCTTGGATATTGTCATGATTATTTGATCTTCTATCAATTGCCCAACAGTAATTTGTTCACCCACCGTGTGCTATACTCATGAGAGAAGCCACTAGTGAAACCTACCGCCCCCGGGTCTACTTTTCCAACATATTGCTTTCCGATCTATCTTTTTTGCTTCTTTGTTCTTAGATCTACTATTCCAAAAACCCAAAAATATATTGCTGCACTTTTTATTTTCCCTTTTTATTTTTTGTTCTTGAGAGATCTATCTCTCCAATCTATCACTACCTAATCTATCTTTTTACCGTAGAGAGATTGACAACCTCTCTTTCGCGTCGGGTTGCAAGTATTTGTTCTTTGTGTGCATGTGCTGCCTATTAGGTGGTGGTGATCCTCCTACTGGTTCGATACCTTGGTTTCATAACTGAGGGAAATACTTATTGTCGCTGTGCTGCATCATCCCTTCCTCTTTGGGGAAATACCGACGTAGTCTCAAGCCACGTCACAGATGCGATCGGAGGAGAAAACGATCTAGGGAGAGAGGGAGAGCTGCACCTATGGCTTGGGCTGCGGCTGCCTCCCTCTCCCTCTCTATTTATAGGAGGAAGGGGTAGGTAGGGCACAACCCTAGCCCCTCCTCCAAGGGATGGCTGGCCAGCCAAGTAGGGAGGAGTCCACCTCCCACAAGGGAGGTGGGCGCCCTAGGGGAAGAGTCCCTCCTCCCCAAGGCACCTCCCCTACCTACCACCAGGCGCATGGGCCTTTAGGGGTGGGGCGCCCAGCCCACCAGGGGCTGGTGCGCCTCCCTCTACAGACCATGTGCCCCCCCGGGGTGGGTGGACCCCCCGATGGACCCCCCCCCCCGGTGGACCCCCGGTACCCTTTGGGCACTCCCGGTACAATACCGGAAAAACCTGAAACTTTTCCGGAACTTGAATACCACTTTCCTATATACAAATATTTACCTCTGAACCATTTCGGAACTCCTCGTGACGTCCGAGATCTCATCCGGGACTCCGAACAACATTCGGTCACCAACATATATAACTCAACAATACTATACCGTCACCGAACGTTAAGCGTGCGGACCCTACGGGTTCGGGAATCATGTAGACATGACCGAGACACCTCTCCAGTCAACAACCAATAGTGGGACCGGGATGCCCATATTGGCTCCTACATATTCCACGAAGATTCAATCAATCCCGTATGGAGTTCCCTTTGTCCATCGGTATGTTACTTGCCTGAGATTCGATCATCGGTATCTCCATACCTAGTTCAATCTCGTTAGCGGCAAGTCTCTTTACTCATTCCGTAATACAAGATCCCGTGACTAACTCCTTAGTCACATTGCTTGCAAGCTTCTTGTGATGTTGTATTACCGAGAGGGCCCAGAGATACCTCTCCGTCATACGGAGTGACAAATCCCAGTCTCGATCCATGCCAACCCAACAGTCACCCTTGGAGATACCTGTAGAGTACCTTTATGATCACCCAATTATGAAGTGACGTTTGATACACACAAGGCATTCCTCCGGCGTCAGGGAGTTGCATGATCTCATGATCTTAGGAACAGATACCTGACATGATCTCATGGGTCTTATCCATCACATCATTCTCCTAACGATGTGACCCCGTTATCAAATGACCACTCATGTCTATGGTTAGGAAACCTTAACCATCTTTGATCAACGAGCTAGTCTAGTAGAGGCTCACTAGGGACACGGTGTTGTCTATGTATCCACACATGTATCTGAGTTTCCGATCAATAAAATTCTAGCATGGATAATAGACGTTTATCATGAACAGGGAAATATGATAATAACTAGTTTATTATTGCCTCTAGGGCATATTTCCAACATATTGCCATAAAGTTTATGCTTCATACTTCAATAATTGTGGATAGATTGTTACTTGTTCATGAGAAGTTATATGATGAAAAACTTGCTGCTATGTTAATATTCATGATGCTCTCATGTTCGTATTTCGTTTTTATCGACACCTCTCTCTCTAATTATGTGGTCATTATTACCGAGTTCGGCTTTCGCTTGAGGACAAGTGAGGTCTAAGCTTGGGGGAGTTGATACGTCCATTTTTCATCATGAATTCTTATTGATATTTATGATATTATTGTCCATTATTTCTCATTATGATACAATTCTTATGCCTTTCTCTCTGAATATAGAAGGTACATCACAAAGAGGGAAATCACCGGAAATTGGAATTCTGGACCTGAAAACCAAGAAAATGGCAGAAAATTCACTGGACTCCAAATGACTTGAAACTTCATGGAGATTTTTTTGGAATATATAAGAATTATTGGGCCAAAAATATACCAGAGGGGGGCCACCTGCTGGCCACAAGCCAACAGGGCACGCCCAACCCCCTGGGCGCGCCCTGTTGCCTTGTGTGGCCCTAACAGGTCTCCCGACCCCCTCTTCTCCTATATGGTGTGTTTTACCCTAGAAAAAATCATAAGGATATTTTTGAAATGAAGTGCCGCCGTCTCAAGGCGGAAACCAGGGCAGAGGCCCTTTTGATCTCCTGTAGAGAGATTCTGTCGGGGAAACTTCCGTCCAGGAGGGGGAAATCGAAGCCATCGTCATCACCAACGCTTCCTCCTTCGTGGGAGGACCAATCTTCATCAACATCTTCACCAACACCATCTCATCTCAAACCCTAGTTCATCTCTTGTATTCAATCTTTGTCTCAAAACCTCAGATTGGTACCTGTGGGTTACTAGTAGTGTTGATTACATCTCGTAGTTGATGCTTGTTGGTTTACTTGGTGGAAGATATTATGTTCAGATCCTTGATCTCCATTATTACACATCTGATCTTGAACATGTTGATGATGTGTGAGTAGTTAATTTTGTACCTAAGGACATGGGAGAAGTCTTGTTATAAGCACTGTTCAAGAATTCATCCGATTAATCAGTTAATTGGCCAGTTAATCGCTGCTCATCAGGTGACCTAATCGAATAACACCTATTCATCGCATTAACTTGCCGGGCCGATTAAATGGTATGTCAGACCGATTAAATGGTTTGGTGACCGATTAATCGGTTGTTAGGGCGATTAATAGTTCTTGGCCCGCTAGCTCATGGGCAAACAAAGCCCGATTGTTTGGCTCATAACCCCTCCCAGGCCCTCCGCTCCTAAATAGCTATGGTTTATTCCTCCACCAGACCCCACACACTCTTCTCATCCCCTCCCGATCTAGATGACAGTTGTCCAAGTCCTCATCGGTGCACTGCCACTTCCCCTCCTCCTCTGTGTGTCACCGCTTTCTCTTATCCCTCTTCGCACCGCTACTACCCCTCTTCCTCTGCGACCTGCCACCTCCGACAATGGTCCCGTTCAGATGCCTTGCACCTTTGCTCTGTCTACTGCCATCACCTTTGCTTTGTCTATTGCCATTGTGTGACCGCCATCTCTAGGAGTTGCATCTGAGGAGGAAATCAGCAAAAAAGTGTTGTTGTGTATAGGTTTATTGATGATTTTTACGCTCACATGAATGATTGTTGTTGTATACATGTTTGTCATTTACTGAGAAAAGAAAATGGTGCCATTTGCTTCATATTTTCAATGTAGGTTTTTTCTCCATACAAAAATTGCTTCTATTGAGTTTGAAATTACACCGATTATTGGTCGACCGATGAATCCAGTTAATAGGCCGATTCAGCGATTAATCATTACTCCCAAGCTGAACGAGCAGCTACCAGTTAACAATTTCTTGAACAGTGGTTATAAGTAATCATGTGAATTTGGTATTCGTTCGACATTTTGATGATGTGTATGTTGTTGCTTCTCTTAGTGGTGTCGTGTGAACGTCAACTACACGACACTTCACCATGTTATGGGCCTAAGGGAAGGCATTGTGGAGTAACAAGTAGATGATGGGTTGCGAGAGTGATAGAAGCTTAAACCCCAGTTTATGCGTTGCTTCATAAGGGGCCGATTTGGATCCACACGTTTTATGCTATGGTTAGATTTATCTCTTTTGTAGTTGCGAATGCTTGCGAGAGGGGGTAATCATAAGTAGGTTGTTTGTTCAAGTAAGAACAACACCTTAGCACCGGTCCACCCACATATCAGTGTTATTATTTTTGAGAAACCAAAATACTAGATTGAAAAAGCTAAAGCTGAAGTTTTTTTGTTTTGTTTGAAAGTAGATAAAGCTAAATTTTTGTTCAACGCAAAGCCCAATTATGTTGTGCAATGACGACCAGAAAAATTAAGCAGAGCTTATAACGACAGGGTTCAGATGGTGAGAGTGATAACAAAAACCTAGTACTAGCCCTCCGCTCCTAAATATTTGACTTTCTAGAGATTTCACTATGCACTACATACGGATGTATATAAAATTATCAAAGTAACGAATGTGAATCAACTCAACATGGTGAACATGACTAGACAGAAATTCCCATGTGTCCTCGGGAGCGCTTGTTTAATATAAGAGTACTTTCAGGCCTATCATTTGCTACAAAAAGGATTGAGAAAAACCTTGCTGCACCTTTGTTACTAGAGAAAATTCCTTATTTGACACTATCGCAAAATCTGCTTCCTTATTTGACACTGGAAAAGTTTTTCTTCCCTATTTGACACCAGGCCTAAATTTTATTCCCTATATGACACTTCCGTCCATTTTGAGCCAAAATGACACCTGAAAAGACCCTTTCGCCCCTCATGTGGTATGTGTGTGTGCGGGGCAGTAGCGCACACACGCAGCATCAGTGCGAGGGCAGTAGCACACACGCAATAGCACATACACACGCAGCAACACACACGCACGCGCGCACACACACAGCAGCACACACGCACGAAGCACACACGCACGAAGCAGCACACACGCACGCAGCACACACAGCAGCACACACACACGCAGCAGCAGCACACATGTGCGCGCGCACACACACGCAACAGCACACATGCGCGTGCACACAAACATACCACATGAGGGCAAAAGGGTCTTTTCAGGTGTCATTTAGGCTCAAAATGGACGGAAGTGTCATATAGGGAATAAAATTGAGGCCTGGTGTCAAATAGGGAAGAAAAACTTTTCCAGTGTCAAATAAGGAATCAGATTTTGAAGTAGTGTCAAATAAGGAATTCTCTCTTGTTACTATTGCTACTTGTCACTTGTTACGAATTACCTTGCTACAAAACTATCCATCACTGTTACTTATAGCACTTGCAGAGAGTACCTTGCTGAAAACTGCTTATCATTTCCTTCTGCTCCTCGTTGGGTTCGACACTCTTACTTATCGAAAGGACTATGATTGATCTCGTATACTTGTGGGTCATCACTACTATGCCCTCCTCGGTCGGGACGCGAGAAGCGTTTGCAAAGTTTCACGCCGTACCTCACTATGGCTACATGAAGCTTAAGATGCCAGGTCCTAATGGAGTAATCACCGTAGTCAGCAACCGTACATGGCACTTAGGGCTGAAAATAAAATGGCCTCCCCGATGCTAGAATCTTTGGTCGAGGCCTTGGCAGCCAAAGACTTAACAGAACTTTGAGCCACAGTCGACAGAGACGACGTCATCCTGGACAAACGCTCCAAATCAACCTAATTCAAGCCAGCGGAAGATGTCATAAAGTTTCAGTTACACCCGACGGATCCAAACAAAACAACATCCATCGGCGCGAAGCTCAGTCCAAAAATCGACGAAGCGCTCAGAAACTTCCTTCGGGAAAATTGGGATATATTCACGTGGCACCCCTCGGATATGTCGGGAATCCCAACCGACCTAGCTGAGCACAACTTGAATATCATAAAAGGGTTTAAACTAGTCAAGCAAGCATTACAACGGCTCTCCGAGCCCAAATGACATGCTATGGGTGAGGAACTGGCCAAATTATTGGAAGCCAGATTCATCTGAGATATCATACACCCCGACTGATTGGCTAATTTGGTAATGCTACCAAAGAAAGACATGTCCTGGCAGCTTGTGACGCCCCCAATTTGACCGTACGCTAACCATACACGCAAATGTGTACGACCAAGATTAGGGACTCACTAATCAATATCACAACACAACACTAGACACAAATTAAAGTCATACGGCTTCATATTACAAGCCAGGGGCCTCGAGGGCTCGAATACAAAGCTTGACAAGCACGAGTCAGCGGAAGCAAAATAATATCTGAGTACATACATAAGTTAAACAAGTTTTGCCTTAAGAAGGCTAGCACAAACATAAGCAGCGGATCAAAATAGGCGAGGCCTCCTGCCTGGGAGCCTCCTAACTACTCCTGAGCGTCGGCACTCTCCACGTAGTAGTAGGCTCTAGCGGTGGTGTAGTAGTCGTCTCCGGCGTACTCCATCTCCTGGGCTCCGTCATCTGAACGCGGTAATCGTATCGAGGGGGAAAGAGAATGCAAAGCAGCGGTGAGCACTCATCCAAAGTACTCGCAAGACTGACATCAGAACTATGCTAAGTATGCATCAGTATCAAGGAATGGGGTTATATCTGGACTGACTGCAGGAAGCAAGAATAGGGGGAAGACCTAGTCCTATCAAAGACTAGCATCTTCAGCATCTTGCAGCATTAGAAGAGAGTAGACTGGTATCTCATATATAGTCATATTATTGTAGCGAATTTTATTAAGTAACCACGCTCAGAGATTCTTCCTCGACTCCCTACGAGAAAGCAATCTCGGAGCCAACATTCATTTCAATGGAAATCACAGTTTTAGTTATATCAGGTCAAGGTACAACTCCAAGTCGTCCTGTTACCATGGACACGGCTATTCGAATAGATAATTTCTTCCCTGCAGGGGTGCACCACATTCCCCAAGACGCTTGATACCTCCAGCCGGACACAATTTCCTGGGTCATGCCCGGCCTCGGGACATCAAAACGTCGTCGCCCCACCTAGGCTCAACGAAGAGGCCAGCCCGCCGGTCTAAATCCTAAGCGCGCAGGGGTCATGGGCCAATCGCCCTTTGCACACCTGCACGATGCGAGGGCGGCCGAGGTCAGCCCTAGCACACTCTAGTCCAAGAGCTGTACCGTCCAGGCCACTCGGGCGCGCGCCGCTCCATTGCTGACGTCCGAAGAGCTTCGGCTGATACAACGACGCTGAGTACCCATAACTTCCCCACGTGAAGGTTAGTGCGTATTAGGTCAAACGACCAACTCAAATCAAATACCCAACCCATTAGCATTTTATAAATGCGGGGCAAGTGCGACCCATGAAGTGCGGTCCCGTCGCCCCGTCTCGAGGATGTGTGGCAAGGGCCTCTCCTGCCCGTCCACGCCTCATCACCATCAAACCGTGGGTACCCCTCAGGGCCGACCCATCATCAACATGTTTCTGTAACCAGGTCATAGTAACTGTGTGTATAAAACATCGAGACGGAACCTAAGGAATCACCCTCAAAGGGTCCCGCTCGATGAAACCGTCAAGGTGGAATTAGAGGAATCACCCTCGAGGGTCCCACACTTGAGGGGTTGCACGACAGAGTCATCGTCGGGAATGGTGAAGGAGGAATCACCCTCGATAACCACAACCGACTAGCTGCACTACAGAGCTAGCATCAGGAGTACTTCACGAGGTGTCACCCTCGGTACTCGATAGTAGCTCTGCAGAGTCGTACAATTAAGGGGTGTGCGGTGATGTGAGGGGCCTGGCTTGTCGGTCGGTTGACCAAGTCTTCGAGTCTTCGAGTCGTCAATGAAGAAGCAGGGGCAACTGGGACTAAGGGGGTCACAGGGGATTCATTGATCAACCTATACTAAGCAGTTGATATGATTGCAGGTATAGCAGCAGTTTATCAAAAACAGGATATGCATCAGAATAGGAGCTAACTAATACAGTAGCAAAAACTAATGCAAGAATAAGAGGGAAGAATGGGCGATATCGGAATGCTCAATGGGGGTTGCTTGCCTTGCTGCTCTGCGGCAAAGGACTGATCGTTAGCGGTGTAGTTGTACCCGGCAGCACCGTCAGTCTCGGGGTCTACCGGTAAGAAGAGGGGGGAGAAACAATAAATATAAAGCAAACATATGCATCACATGCATGACATGACAATAAGCAGAGCTAGGCATGCACTAACGCAGTACTACACGTCGCAGACGGATCGAAAGAATATCTCACGATATTTTCCGGGGCTCGGGCTACTATCGGACAGGCGAAATCGATGGAAAAGTTCCATGTTTGCTATGCTAGGAGTACGTGACAGATTAACGGACAGCGTATTCGGATTCGTGGAATTTTTCTGAGCAACTTTCATATATAAATTATTTTCATCTGACTTATAGATTATTTTATATTAATTTTCAAAGTTTTATTAATATTCTGAAATAAACAGGTTTAATTTAATTCGAAAATAGAATTATGACATCAGCATGATGTCATGCTGACATCAGCAGTCAACAGTCCTGTTGACTAGTCAAACTGACTGCTGGGCCCCACCTGTCATACTCTGTATAATTAACAGAGGGGTTTAATTAAACTAATTAAGGGGGGCCCCACATGTCAGTGTCTCATTAAGTTAATTAATTAATTTTACTTAATTTAATTACTGGATTAGCCAGCTGACAGGGCTAACCCACATGTCATACACACAGGGGGGGTCGGGCCCCACCTGTCATTGACTGGTCAAGCCTAGTCAGCAGGGTTGACCAGGTCAACCGGTCAACCAGAGACTCGGGGCCCGTGGGTCAGTGACCCTGGCAGTGGCCCCGGCTTGGCCACGTAGGCGGCGGCGCCGTCCGGCCACCGGAGGGCTCCGACGAGCTCCCGAAACGGAGGCGCCGCTCGGGTTTCGCGTGTGGTGGGTCAAATCGAATGCCGTTTCTTGCTACCGCGAGCTGAGGTCGTCGCCGATCCGTTCCGGGCATCAGGTCGAGCTGCGGTGGTCTGAGCTGAGCGCTACGTCAATGGCGGCGGAAGTTCTTTCGGGCGGCAATGGCAGCGAGCGAACCGGGATGCCTTCGAGCAAACTACTGCACGGGATCAAAGGAGGTGAGGCTCTGGAGCACGCCCGTGACACGCACGGGTGCTCAAACGCTCGCAGAGCTCGAGCATTACAACAATGGCGGAGGACAGAGCTCGGGTGCGGTGGGAGCTAGCTACGGCGGCCTACTCGAGCAATGGGAGGCAGAGGAGAACGCGGGAAGGCTCACTTGCGGTGGTGAGAAGGCCCGGTGCAGCTAGGGGCGACGGAGAGGAACAAATCGACGGCGGCGAGCTTCGGGTCCGGTGAGGGGGAACGGTCGATGGCGACGGCGTGGGAGCTCCCGGGGCTCGATCCAGAGCACGGGGAGGACGAGGTGGTCGCCGCGGTGCTTCTTGGCGCGACGGCAAGGCGCGGGAGGCTCGGAGAGCGCGTCTAGCCGATGGC
Source organism: Elymus sibiricus (assembly GCA_039707655.1). Lineage (NCBI taxonomy): Eukaryota > Viridiplantae > Streptophyta > Magnoliopsida > Poales > Poaceae > Elymus > Elymus sibiricus. The sequence goes on from CM077667.1 coordinate 132,222,884, forward strand.
CATGGCGACGGTGGCGCCCGGATGCGGGCGAGGGAGAAGCAGAGAGCGAGAGAGAGGGAGCAGGTGAGATCTAGGTCTACAGGGGGGCAGGCAGGGGCACGGGGGAGCGCTCTTATCCCCTCCAGGGGCGCTGTAGCGACGCGGGCGACGAGCTGGCCCGACGGGGACGACGCCCGCGCTCGGTCGCCCCATGCCAGGTGGAGGAGGGAGGTAGGGGACGAGGGGGGGAACTGGCTGGGCCGGCCTGGGCCTGCCACTGTGGCCTAAGGCCCAAGGCAGAGGGAGGGGGGCTTTTCCTTTTTCCTTTCTTTTTATTTTTCTGTTTTAAATCTTTCGGTTACTTATTTAATTTTAGGGCTAGATGACTTTAGTAAAACATGGCACTTGGCCTAATATTTGCATTGCAATATTAGGTACTGACACAAAAAGTTCGGGGGGACCTTTGGATTAATTTTGTATTTTCAAAAAGCAAAAGGCATTTAATTAATTGTTTTTGGCTCTCCTAAAATAGTTTTGAGGCACAAAACCACATGATAAAATGTTGGTTCTATTTTTAGAATAGCTTAGGGAATAATTGCAACCTAAGCATGATTTTTAAATTGAAGTTTGCAAAACTTTTAAAACCACCTCTCAAAAGATTTTTAATTGCAAAGGAATTTGAATCAGGGTTGATTCCAACAATGATCATAACTGGATTAGCAAAATGGATTAGCATAATCCTCAGATTACTGTAGCTTGATTACAGAGATTACTGTAGCTCTTAATCCAGGGCGTCCCACAGCTATGCGTCGATTTTAAAGATATCAAGAAAGCCTGCCCCAATGACCCTTTCCCATTGCCACGCATAGACCAGATCACCGATGCAATTGCGGGACATGATTCCCCCTACTTCCTGGATGCGTACTCGGGGTATCACCAGATAAAAATGAAAGAATCTGATCGAGAGGCTACCGCGTTCATCACTCTTTACGTGTCGTTCTGCTGCAACACAATGCCCTTTGGGTTAAAAAACGCAGGCGCCACATATCAAACACATGATCCAAACATACCTTAAGGATCACATCAGCAAAATGGCCGAAGCTTACGTAGATGACGTGGTTGTTAAAACAAAAGACGTCTGACATTTGGTAAAGGACCTAGGCGATATCTTCACCAGCCTTCGGGTCTATCATATTAAGCTTAACCCAGAGAAGTGCGTTTTCAGGGTGCCAGCAGGAAAGCTTCTCGGCTTCATCGTTTCACATAGAGGAATTGAGGCCAATCCGGCGAAAATCCAAGCTTTGTCTGCATTGGAAATACCCACCGAACTTAAGCACATCCAAAAACTGGCCGGTTGTGTAGCCGCCTTCAGACGATTTATATCTCGTCTAGGAGAAAAGGCATTGTCATTGTATAAACTATTGAAGCAAACAAAGAACTTCACATGGACGAGTGAGGCAAGCGAAGCCCTGGAAGACATAAAAAAAACTCCTCACCACCAACCCTATTCTCGCAGCACCTGGACTCATTGAGCCAATGCTACGATACATATCGGCAATGAATCAGGTTGTCAGCAAGGTCCTAGTGGTCAAACGCGACGCCGATGGCCACAAGTTCCAGGTGCAAAAACCGGTGTACTACGTCTCGGAGGTATTAACCCCATGCAAGACCAGGTACCCCCATTACCAAAAGATTGCTTATGCAGTCTTTATGGCAACCCGGAAGCTGCGACACTACTTTCAAGAGTGCTCCATTACCGTAGCATCCGAAGTGTCTTTAGGGGATATAATCAATAACAGAGATGCCACTAGACGCAACGCCAAATGGGCAATGGAGCTCCTCCCCTTCGAGATTGTCTTCCGCCTACGACGAGCCATTAAATCCTAGGTATTGGGGGACTTCATAGCTGAATGGACGGAAGCCGAACTCCCTCGAGAGTACAATACATACTCCCATTGGACTATGTATTTCAACGGCTCCAAAGTGTTGGCAGGATTGGGAGCCGGGGTCGTACTAACCTCACCCACCAACGATAATATACGGTATATCTTGCAAATCATGTATCCCGATTCTAACAACGCAGCCGAATACGAGGCCTTGCTTCACGGGCTTCGGATAGCAGCATCAATGGGCATCCAACGCCTCGAGGTCCGAGGTGACTCTAACCTCGCCATCTCTCAAGTGAACAGAGAATTCGACGCAAAGGACCCAAAGATGACTGCATACTACAATGTCGTTTTATCAGTCTCAGCACGCTTCGAGGGACTGGAATTCCATCACATACCATGGGACAACAATCAAGCACTGACACACTAGCAAGACTGGGCGCAAAGCACGACCCTGTTCCAGATAACACATTTCTCGAACGACTGTACAAGCCATCCGTAGTCTGGCAGGGCGGAACCGACGTCACTGGTACACAGATCACCGGAAGGGCTAGCCCTCCGGACGCCGACGAGGACAACGGCATAATAGGAGGATCATCCCCAGAGGAAACGACCTCGGCTCATGAGATCATGGTAGTAATCACAAATACTTTCTTCATAAAGAGCTGCCCGATGACCATACCAAGGCGCGAAGGATTATACGCTGGTCTAAAGCATATCGGGTTTATGAGGGTGAGCTATATAAACCCAGCGTCACAGGCATCCTCCAAAGATGTATATCCGAGGAAGACGAACATAAGCTTCTTGCTGAAGTACACTCTGGCATGGCAGGTCACTATGCAGCATCCCGCTCCATAGTAAGCTAGGCTTTCCGAGCAGGAGTCTACTGGCCTACCTCCAAGGAGGATGCTAAAACCCTAGTTGAACGCAGTCAGGGTTGTTAGGTTTTCGCTAACCGAACTCATATGCCAGCAACGACACTCCAAACGATTCCGATCACCTGGCCTTTCGCGGTCTGGGGGCTCGACATGGTTTCCCCCCTCAAGGGAGGCTCTCACCAAAAGAAATATCTGCTTGCCATGGTAGACAAGATCACCAAATGGATCGAGGCTAAACAGGTCCCAACTGCCGAAGCTGCCCAGGTTATTGATTTTATTTCTAGTGTGGTGCACCCCATGGTATAATAATAGACAACGGCTCTAATTTCATGGCCAAGTACAAGTGTGGTGCGGAAAGTTGGGCATTAAGCTCGACTACACATCCGTGTATCACCCTCAAACTAACGGGCAGGTAGAACGTGACAACGGCCTTGTCCTAAGTGGCATCAAGCCACGCCTAGTTCATTCCTTGAAGGAATCTGATTGCAAGTGGGTGGAGGAGCTTGACTCCGTGCTATGGGGCCTACATACTACGCCAAATCGGTCCACATGTTATACACCTTTCTTTATGGTGTACGGGGCCGAGACCATTTTACCTTGTGACATAATTCATGATGCGTTAAGGGTACGCATGTACGAGGAGAAGGAAGCCGAGATGGATAGGCAGGATGACCTCGACGCTTTGGAGGAAGAACAAAATGTGGCCCGAGCACGCTCCACCATTTATCAACAACAGGCGAGACGCTACTAGAGCAGGGAAGTTCGGACGAAGTCATTCAACAAAGGCGACTTGGTCATGAGATTCAACCCCAAAAAGCAGAAACATAAACTTCATCCACAATAGGACGGGCCTTTCATCATTGACCGAGTACTCACTAGAGGGGCATACCGCATCCGCGATCCTGCCGTTGATAGATTGGAGCCAAGCCCGTGGAATGCTGCCCTGTGACGTGCTTGGACTGCGTCGGTATTCCCCAAAGAGGAAGGGATGATGCAGCACAGCGACGGTAAGTATTTCCCTAAGTTATGAAACCAAGGTTATCGAACCAGTAGGAGGATCACCACCACCCAATAAGCAGCACCTGCACACAAACAACAAATACTTGCAACCCGACGCGAAAGAGAGGTTGTCAATCTCTCTACGGTAAATAGATAGATTAGGTAGTGATAGATAGGAGAGATAGATCTCTCAAGAACACAAAGAAAAAGAGTAAATATGCAGCAATATGTTTTTGGGTTTTTGGTTTTGTAGATCTGAAAACAAAGATTGCAAAAAAACGTAGATCGGAAAGCAATATGATGGAAAAGTAGACCCGGGGGCCGTAGGGTTCACTAGTGGCTTCTCTCATGAGTATAACGCACGGTGGGTGAACAAATTACTGTTGGGCAATTGATAGAAAATCGAATAGTCATGACGATATCCAAGGCAATGATCATTATATAGGCATCACGTCCAAGATAGATAGACCGACTCCTGCCTGCATCTACCTCTATTACTCCACACATCGACCGCTATCCAGCATGCATCTAGTGTATTAAGTTCATGGAAAAACGGAGTAATGCAATAAGAATGATGACATGATGTAGACAAGATCTATTTATGTAGGAATAGACCCCATCTTGTTATCCTTAATAGCAACGATACATGCGTGTCTTGCTGCCCCTTCCAAGAACACCGCAAGATCGAACCCTTCACAAAGCACCTCTTCCCATGGCGAGAAAAATCGATCTAGTCGGCCTAACTAAACCAAAGATTCGAAGAAGAAATATGAGGCTATAAGTAATCATGCATATAAGAGATCAAAGAAGACTCAAATAATATTCATGGATACAAACTGATCATGAACTCAAAATTCATCGGATCCCAACAAACACACCGCAAAAGTTTACATCAAATAGATCTCCAAGAGACCATTGTATTGAGAATCATAAGAGAGAGAGAGAGAGGAAGCCATCTCGCTACTGCCTACGGACCCTTAGGTCTATGGTGGACTACTCACGCATCATCGGAGAGGCACCTATGAGGAAGATGAACCCCTCCGTGATGGTGTTTAGATTGGATCTCGCGGTTCTGGAACTTGCGGCGACTGGAATTGTGTTTCGTCGACTCCTCTAGGGTTTTTGGATTTTTTGGGAATTTATAGGCACGATAATCGGTTGAGGGGGTGCCCGAGGTGCCCATCCCCCACCAGGCCGCGCCAGGGGGCCTCGGGCGTGCCCTGGTGGAGGGTGGCCACCCTAGGCCCCCTCTTCTGGTGTTCTTTGGCCCATCTTCTGTGACAACCCGAAATTTTACTTCCAGACTCTCCTGTATATATTTGTCAACACCAGGATCATTGTTGACAACGCAATGAAATGGCATCATTGCACAATGTAAAGTATTACAAGTTTAATAAATATTGCCACAAGGCATGCATAGAGAAATGTCTTGCGACATTTATTACAATCAGAAAACAGCGGAAAGTACAATGCGTAGCGACTCCATCTCAGCCACAGGCAGTCGATGTAGTCCACGTGACCTCACTCCTACGGATCGCGATAGTAGTCGTAGTCATCAGCTTCATCTTCATGGAACTCTGTTATTAACAAAAATTATTGCCATGAGTACATTACGTACTCAACATGCCTCCTTCGGAGAAGGACCTAACGGCTACATGTGGCTTCAAAGGAAGGCTATATGGTTCATTTGCATAAAAGCTAATTTTGTTTGAAAAATATAGCAGTTGGATAAAAGCAGTTTTTGATGAAAACATATTATATCTCCCGAATAACTTTCATCAAAGTGAGATCCTCGATCAACTCACACTCTTCATAGGTTCCAAGAATAGGGGCAAAGAGGGAATATGCAAGACAGGACCTGTATGTCAAGAAAGATTCATGTGTCGTCCATGACCGTGGACACGGCTATTCGAATAGTTTTATACTCTGCAGAGGTTCTACACTTTACCCACACGACACAATCCCGTCTTGATGCCACCAGTGGCCGCTGGCGTAGTACACCATTTGGTATACCGGCAGGGAGATTGTGACGAGGTCTTTCATTAGACCACACTTACTGTGCCAAGCCCACTAGGTTTCAACACGGAAGTAACCGCAGTTCACAGTCCGAGCTCCCTTTTGTGCCGAAGATACTCCTCGCAAGGCAGCTATCCCATCTGCGGTACGGCGATGACGACAATAAGGGTGAACTAACTAATCAACCAAGCCAGTGCCCATATAGCATGTGGTTGTACTGTTTACACAATCTTCAAATCCAAGACTTATTAGGCCTCATGCGGCACGGACGACTGATTACCCCCTTCAACTTATGAAGGGCAGCCAATCGCTCCTTCAATCCTTGATTCAGTTGTCGCCCGCGCCAGTATTCATATGGTAAGTTTCACCCGAAGTAGAAGAGGATAGAGGGGGTCAACAAGGGCCAACCGGCCTAGCTGAGCGGCAAGTTTCAATTGTCAATGACTCAAAGGTCATTCAACAAAGCACCTATAGGGTAATAAGCATGGCTAAGCATTTCTACTCTACCGGATTACTATATACTTCTACTCAGGTGTCAATGAATAGGCGAGAAGCGGATCAAGGTATGTGTCAATCGACACGCTAACTACGAGAGTAAAAATCATGCATTTATAACCATAAAACTCAATGCAATTTTGTGAAACATAGGATAAGTATGATCAAAGAAGGACGCATGCCTTCGTTGTTGAGTCCTCCTTTGGTAACCTGATTCGATCGATGTCCAAGCTCGTCACTCCCTACTCGTCATAACGATAGCAAATGAAAACAAATAAATACCAAAGCAATAGTAAATCCAAATAACATCCAAAACAAATTAAGGGTGTTGATGGATAGCAAGATATGGATCAAGATGAATATTTCAAAATGACGTGGCACGATAGGAAGGTAAGAGAGATGATTTAACGAGGTGGCAGGGCTAGGTTGACATGACTAAGGAAGGCTTGGCAATCAAAACTAACGTTCTGATACGAACTATGATATTGACCACAAGTAGTGCCCACTTCACATCATGACTAACTATACACAATGGCAACAACACATATGGAATGGAACCAACGTATGCATTTTAACTACATAACCACAACATGTCATGATGAAGGTAAAAGTTAACCACAAATAAATATTTAGATAGAATCAAAATATTTATAATGGTCAATAGGATCGAAACATATACAAAACTATAATAATTAAAAAGGAATAGTTCCATAAGACAAACAAACATATGTTATAAACCATACTAGTTAAGCAATCAAACATCATACAACAACATGAACATAGATGATCTAGGTCTAGACCTAAACAATACTAAACCATACAGATACAATATATAGACCAAAGCATATGACAATAATATAGATAGATTAAACAACACATCAAATAAATAAACAACAATGTCTAATACATGACATAGTAATACAAGTTGATGTAACATTATACTACCACACACAATACATGGCATGATTAAAAGTAACAATCAATCACAAATTAATATTTAGATACTTCTAATATTTATAATGGCTGACAAAAAGGAAAGTCTAAACATCAATCATTACAACTACGAGCAAGCATTTCTATAACAGAAGACAAATCAATGCTATAATAAAAACTAATTGAACAATCTAATAATAAGATGCATATCATATAATGCATGTGAAAGAATCGTGAAGGTATTAGCTAATAGCACAATCATCTAGCATACGAGTGATCGTGAGAAGATACTAAACTAGGACATGCTCTTTATAATAAAGCACACCACATACTTACATAATCGTTAGCAACAAGATTATCACCACATGGTTAGAGTAAGAAATCAATCTATGCACATTACATATGGTGAAGGCACAATTGTTCTAACATGAAAAATAAACTTTCCTAAGCATATGATGAAAGAACAATTATACAACATTAAAGATGAACTATCCTAAGCATGTGAGAAACTACTGAATCCACATCAAACATTTATAATGCAATCATGGAACCAAAGCTAAGCATCTACGAGCTACACAAGAACAACTATAACACATGGTAGTATAATAAGACATGAAATCACTGGCATGAAATATGTCTAGGCTTAGGCATACCACAAATAAAACAATAAAATAATCTAGATATGATGCTAAGCATGGATGATCTTCACACTAGCTAGGCACTATGCTACCAATGAAATACAATTCAATGCATAACTTGGTTGATAACAACTAGCCTAAATATACATCATGGTATTAGAACACAACACTAGCATGCTAGTCATGATAATCATTGCACTGAGAAAGCATACTAAGCATGTACACAAGTAAACAAATGGATCATGGCATCAACCAAACAACATATATTATATGAGCATGAATAACATGATAGCATGAATTTCAATCTAGTGCAACCTACACTTGCAAATACATGGATAAACAACTAGGCATCATAATAGACACGAATTGGTACACACATTATGCATTCCATTTTTACAGTTAAAACAACATGGCATGGTAATGGTAAGAAATAACCACAGTAATTAATTAAAAATATGTGATCGATACACCCCTAACATGTATCTCTAGCAAGTGAAGTCTAATCAAAAAGTATAAACTAGCTCACAGAACACATGCGTAACATACAATAGAGCATGCACGACTTGGGAAAATGCTAACAAAATATGAAAACCAATTAATCATGCATAGCTACTGCCTAGGTAAATAAATGAATAATTATAGAGAAGTAATAAACTAAGTTCTATGCCATGAGCATAATTCTATATAGCAATATGACCTAAATCATGACATAAAGCAACCAACCATGTAATCTAGGATGATGTCATCTACAAAGTCAGAGGAACAACTACAAAAAAATGTGTTATGCCACATGGAACTATAATGGATTTGTTCTAAATAAACATGTCACTTCATTTGGCCTTTAGCTTAAATAAAACTATGCAACAACACTTATTATAAATAGATACACATCTATCATAGGCATGGCATGATTTTAGTCTACCATCACATGTGCAACATGACATATAATTATCTATACAACAAATAAAAGGTATATATAGCATGTTAAACAAAAACTAAAAATCAAACAGGAACTGCTCTAGGATTAAATAAACAAACCAAAACTATGAATAATTCTACGAAATTATACGCATGGCGAACATCCAGCAAATTGTGTACGCATTCACAAGGAAAAACTACATGATACACAAGAATATCACATGAGACAACGTACAAATATATAATAAATAATAAAAGAAAACCTAATAATTAATCCATCCAATCACATCTAACTCCCAGAATTATAGAATAAGTAGGAGCGACTCCTAGGCATATAATGAACATACAATATCATACTAACATAAAAGTTCACCGATCACCTACTACGCATGCTAATAAATCACAAGAACTAATATGAAACAAAGCAAAACACACTACTACAATTAGGCATAAATTATATACATGAAACCATACAACATTATATTACAATTTAAAGACGCGTCTAACACAAGACAAAAATCAATACAAAGAAATATTATCAACTTGCGACAACATGTAAAACAATTTAAGAAAAACTATAATCGATAAACAAATAAATCTAATAAGTCATTTTTCACACGTAAAAATTATGGCACCAATAGGATGCACTCCTAGGCATATCGCAAACATATGAACAATAACATATTAACACAAAATTAACCGACGAACAAATAGTAAAACCTACACTACATCCAATTGACCACACAAGTCATCTAACTCAACCGTGAGATTGCTACAGCCATATGGAACATTTCTTATGTTGAATACAAGATCATCCGATGGATAGAAAATAAGAGAAGCCGATGTCATCATATGGACTCGGTTTTGGACGTGTGCGGCCAACGACATAGATAGGCTGAATCATGATGTCTAGGAGATACTACAAGTGACGTTGAGAAGGCATGCAAAAGGATTTGGGTAGATGCTCACCGAGTTCGACGGAACGACGCGATGAACTCGACGAACAGTGTAGATGGACATTCGGAATTCTTTGTGTGCAGTCAACGGAACGAGTTTCTTGTTCCCTGAATGGATTCACGGCATGGAGGAGAATACTCTGGCGCAAGGATTTGGATGGAGTTGGCCTGCTTCATCGGGATGGAGAACCGGCGTCCATTGAGCACCATTCTCGGGAGAGAGTTTCTGGAGAGAAAGAGCAAGGAAGAGGGCAGAGTGCCACTGGAATTGGAAGAGGAGGTGGTGGCGCACAATATGGTGGCTTCAGTTTTGGAAACGGTGGAGACCTGATGGAAATATAAGTAGGGCAGCAGTGACTGTACGTGTACGTGGCTGTTTCTCTTCTGTATATGTGCGTGCACGAAGAAGATGAAATGCTCGGGGCTGGCGCTGGGAGATGAGCCAAGTCTACGTCTCTTCAGATTGGAAACGGTAGAAATTAAAGGAAGTTAAGAGTGGAGGGTTTCCATGTAGGTTTCTAGTTTCTGAACGTACACAGAAGGAAGGAAAGGAGACGTGCTCGCTAGCATGGCTGAGATGGGCCAGATCGTCCAGCCCATGAGGAAGGAGGGAAGCAGTAAAAAATAACAGAGAGAGGGAGTTATTGGGCAGCAGTCCATTCGGTGGAGAAAGAAAAGAATAACAGATAAAAAATGTTAGACAGATTGGGCCTAGGTGATTCTGCCCATAGTTTGACAGAGGAAAAGAAATTGTTTTTCCTTCAGAAAATGTAGAGTATTAGAAGCTTAAACAAATGTTGACAAACTAAGAAATTCAAGAAAATGCAGACTCGCATATTTAAATTGGTTGAGCAAGAAACATAAAACCCAACTAAAAGAGAAGAACAAAACTCAAATTTAAATTTAATTTCACATTAGATCAATTTAAAACTTTGATTTGTAAAAAAACACTCAATTTAAACTTTGTTAACCAAATAAAACAAACGAAATTTTCTCGCCCTGATTTTTGGAAAACTTTTCCTAAACATTCCGAGCATCGGGATGTTACATCTTGTTTTTTCTGGTCCAGAAAAAATCCACAAAAATCCCCGCAGCGTTTGGTCTCCGTTTGGTACTGATTTTCTGCGAACTAAAAAACAAGCAAAAAAAGCAACCGACACTTTGGCACTATGTCAATAGGTTAGTTCCAAAAATGATATAAAGTTGTAATAAAATGATTGTAAAACATCCAAGAATGATAATATAACAGCATGGAACAAGCAAAAATTATAGATACGGTGGAGACGTATCAGCATCCCCAAGCTTAATTCCTACTCGTCCTCGAGTAGGTAAATGATAAAAACAAAAAAATTGATGTGGAATGATGCCTATTATGTTCATCATATTCTTTTCTTTTGTATAGCATGGACATTTGGACTTGTAAATGATTCAAAGCAATAGTCTAGTTTTAACATAATGACTTCAATACTCAAGCATGACAACAAGCAACTATGTCTTTCAAAATATCAACACTAAAGAAAGTTATCCCTAGCCCATCATGCTCAATCATTGATCCATTCATGAAACACACTCAAATATTAGCTATGCCCAATGCTCAAGTACGATCATAGTGCCCCCTAGTTGGTGCTTATAAGAGAAGATGGAGTCTCAAAGCAAAAATAAAAATTGCATAAAGTAAATAGATAGGCCCTTCGCAGAGGGAAGTAGGGATTTGTAGAGGTGCCAGAGCTCAAAGTTTAAATTGAGAGAGAAAAAATATTTTGGGTGGCATGCTTTTCCTGTCAACGAAAACGACAAAGTAGTTCACAATACTTTCCATGCTAGATATATCATAGGCGGTTCCCAAACAGAAAATAAAGTTTATTCCTTTTTCCACCAAACTTTCACTTTCCATGGCGGGCCGTATCCACGGTTGCCTTCCATACCAACACTTTCCAAGGAATTTATTATTTGACAACATAAAGTAAATATATTTTTTTCATTTCGGAAATGGGCATCCCTATAACCGCCGCACTCTCGTGCAATGACAAGTGAATAAACACTCATCTTGAGAATAACACATCTAGCATGGAAAAATATTGGACACTCCCCACCGTTTTCATGAGCAGTACGGGCACACAAAATAGAAAATTTATTTTGAAAATTTAGAGATGGCACATATAAATTTGCTTGGAACGGCATGGAAATACCGCATATAGGTAGGTACGGTGGACTCATAAGGCAAAACTTGGTTTAAGGATTTTGGATGCACAAGTAGTATTTCTACTTAGTACAAATGAAGGCTAGCAAATAGATTGGGCCAAGAAACGAAAAATCACATAAGTGAGCATTGAACATAACTAACACCGAATAATGCACCACAAGTAGGATGTAACTTCATTGCATAACTATTGACTTTCGTGCATGCATAGGGAATCACAAACCTTAACACCAATATTCCTACTAAGCATAATTACTCACTAACATGACTCACATATTACTATCATCATGTTTCAAAACTAATACAAGGAATCAAGTTTAATTTGTCCAATGATCTTCATGAAAGTTTTTATTATATCCTCCTTGGATATCTATCACTTTGGGACTAGTTTCATATATTGCCATATTGCTTTTTGACAAGCTCAAACAAATTTAAGTGAAGCACATGAGCATAAAGATTGCATCTCTCAAAAAGGTATATATAAGTGAAGCATGAGAGGATTTCTTCAAAATTTTACCTACTCTCAAATTAATCTAAGTGAAGCATGAGAGTATTTCTACAAAAGTTTCCAAGCACATCGTGCTCAAAAAGATATAAGTGCAGCACTAGAGCAATTCTATATCTCAAAAAGTTTAAGTGAAGCACATAGAGCAATTCTAACAAATCATAGCATGATTTTGGCTCTCTAAAATAGGTGTGTACAGCAAGGATACAAAGGAAAAACTAACAAACAAAGCAAGCAAAGATACGCCACTCGGGGGCATCCCCAAGCTTAGTTGCTTGTTACTCTTTGGATATATCTTGGGGGTGCGGTAGTATCCCCAAGCTTAGGCTTTTGCTACTCCTTATTCCTTCATCCATCGTGATCTCACCCAAAACTTGAAAACTTCAATCACACAAAACTCAACAAATTTTTCGTGAGATCCGTTAGTATAATAAAGCAAATCACTACTTTAGGTACTGTTCTAAACCCATTAAAATTTTATAATTGCATTATACCTACTGTATTTTAACTTTACCATGGCTTATACCCCCCAATACAAACCATAGATTCATCAAAACAAGCACACAATGCAACAAAAACAGAATCCATCTCAAACAGAACAGTCTGTAGTAATCTGTACTCTACCCATACTTCTGTAACTCTAAAAATTCTGAAAAATTAGGACAACGTAAGGAATTTGTATAGCAACACTATGTTAAAATTCAGCTCAAGATCACGTTCCAGCAAAAAATGAAAATTCATATACTAGACGTAAAGTTTCTGTTTCAGATTCAGCATCACTTCTACTCATCCTATGAATCATCCTAATGGTTCTACTTGGCACAAACACTAAATAAACCATAAAACACAATCATAACAGAGGCATAATTGTGTCTACACTCAAAAACAGAAAGGAAAAAGCAAAAAAATATTTATTCATTGGGTTGTCTCCCAACAAGCGCTATCGTTTTACGCCCCTAGCTAGGCATCTTGGATAGATTCAAGTATTGTCATCTTTGGTTTTGGATCCATAGGATGCCCTCATGATTGATTCATATGGTGGCTTAATTCTTGTTCTAAGGAAGTGTTCCATACCCTTTCTCAAGGGAAATTGAAAACGAATATTGCCTTCTTTCATATCAATCACGACACCTATAGTGCGTAAAAACGGTCTACCAAGTATAATGGGACAAGACAGATTGCAATCAATATCAAGCACAATAAAATCAATGGGCACATAATTCCTATTTGCAAGAATAAGAACATCATTAATTCTTTCCAAAGGCTTTTTAATAGTAGAATCCACCAAGTGCAAATTAAGAGAGCATTCTTCAATGTTGGTAAGACCAAGCACATCACATAGATATTTCGGAATCGTGGAAACACTAGCACCCAAATCACACAAAGCAAAGCATTCATAATTTTTAATCTTGACCTTAATGGTAGGTTCCCACTCATCATGTAATTTTCTAGGAATAGAAATCTCCAACTCCAACTTTTCTTCAAAAGATTTCATCATGGCATCAACGATATGTTTAGTAAAAGCTTTATTTTGCTCATAAACATGGGGTGAATTCAACATAGATTGCAACAAAGAAATACATTCAATCAAGGAGCAGCTATCATAATTAAAATCTTTGCAATCCAAGATAGTGGGCACATCACTAGTTAAAGTTTTGACCTCTTCAAACCCACTTTTATCAAAAATTTCATCAAGATTTTCACCCTCCAAATTATTGGGACGCCTTCTAGATAAAGTTGACTCTACTTCAGTCCCTTCATTATCAATTTTAATATTACTAAACAAGGAATCAATAGAAGAAACACCAATCACTTTAAGATCTTCATCACTTTTATAACGGCAATCACTAGAAGACGATTTTTCTAAGATTTCTCTTTTAGCTCTAAGCATAGCGGTTCTTTTCTTACTTTCATCCATAGAGACATATAAAGCTTTAATAGATTCATCAATCTTTGGCACAAAAGCTTTCAACTTGAGATTTTCAACATCATGAGAAATTCTATCAATGCTTCTAGACATATCATCAATCTTATTCAACTTTTCTTCTACCGTAGTATTGAAAGCCTTTTGCGCATTGATAAATTATTTAATATTACTCTCAAGATCAGAGGTGTTCCTATTATTATTGTAAGAAGAATTACCATAGGAATTACCATAATTATTAGAGGAATTTCCAGGAAAAGGCCTAGGATTAAAATTACCTCTATAAGCATTGTTATTGAAATTGTTGCGCAAGACAAAATTCACATCTACGGATTCACTATTTTGCTCAATCAAAGTAGACAAAGGCACATCATTAAGATCAATAGGAGCATTTTTACTAGCAACCAATTTCATCAAAGCATCAACTTTATCACTCAAAGTACTAATTTCCTCTACCGAATTAACCTTTTTACTAGTAGGTGCTCTTTCGGTATGCCATTGAGAATAATTAGCCATGATATTATCTAGCAATTTAGTAGCTTCACCCAAAGTAATATCCATAAAAGTACCACCCGCGGCGTAATCTAAAAGATTTCTAGAGACAAAATTCAATCCCGCATAAAAAATTTGTATGATCATCCAAAGATTCAAACCATGTGTAGGACAATTTCTTATCATCAACTTCATTCTTTCCCAAGATTGGGCAACATGTTCATGCTCAAGTTGCTTAAAATTCATGATTTGCGTCCTAAGGGAAATAATTTTCGCGGGCGTAAAATACTTAGTGATAAAAGCATACTTGCACTCATTCCAAGAATCGATACTATTGCGAGGCAAAGATGAAAACCAAATATTTGCACGATCCCGCAAGGAAAAAGGAAATAATTTCAACTTGACCATATCATTGTCCATATCTTTTTTCTTTTGCATATCACACAATTCAACGAACGTGTTTAGATGGGACGCGGCATCCTCAGTAGGATTACCGGCAAATTGATCTTTCATGACAAGATTCAACAAAGCAGCATTAATATCACAAGACTCCGCACTAGTGGCGGGAGGAGCAATATGCATACTAATAAAATCATTGTTATTAGTATTGCAAAAATCACACAACTTGGTGTTTTCTTGAGTCATCGTTACTACGCAAACAAGATTGCAAGCAAGGAAGAGATCCGGCGAGAAAAAGGCAAACGAAAAAGAGGGCGAATAAAACGGCAAATTGGTGAAGTGGGGGAGAGGAAAACGAGAGGCAAATGGAAAATAATGTAATTGCAAGGAGATGAGATTTGTGATTAGGAAACTGGTAGATGATGATGGAGTCCCCTCGGCGCCTACGATAGGCACGTAGAAGAGACCGCTTCCTCCCCGACAACGGCGCCAGAAATACCTTTGACGTGCTTCGACTGCGTCGGTATTTCCCCAAAGAGGAACGGATGATGCAGCACAGCGACGGTAAGTATTTCCCTCAGTTATGAAACCAAGGTTATCGAACCAGTAGGAGGATCACCACCACCCAATAAGCAGCACCTGCACACAAACAACAAATACTTGCAACCCGACGCGAAAGAGAGGTTGTGAATCTCTCTACGGTAAATAGATAGATTAGGTAGTGATAGATAGGAGAGATAGATCTCTCAAGAACACAAATAAAAAGAGTAAATATGCAGCAATATGTTTTTGGGTTTTTCGTTTTGTAGATCTGAAAACAAAGATTGCAAAAAAAACGTAGATCGGAAAGCAATATGATGGAAAAGTAGACCCGGGGGCGTAGGGTTCACTAGTGGCTTCTCTCATGAGTATAGCGCACGGTGGGTGAACAAATTACTGTTGGGCAATTGATAGAAAATTGAATAGTCATGACGATATCCAAGGCGATGATCATTATATAGGCATCACGTCCAAGATAGATAGACCGACTCCTGCCTGCATCTACCTCTATTACTCCACACACCGACCGCTATCCAGCATGCATCTAGTGTATTAAGTTCATGGAAAAACGGAGTAATGCAATAAGAACGATGACATGATGTAGACAAGATCTATTCATGTAGGAATAGATCCCATCTTGTTATCCTTAATAGCAACGATACATGCGTGTCTTGTTGCCCCTTCTGTCACTGGGAAAGAACACCGCAAGATCGAACCCATCACAAAGCACCTCTTCCCATGGCGAGAAAAATCGATCTAGTCAGCCTAACTAAACCGAAGATTCGAAGAAGAAATACGAGGCTATAAGTAATCATGCATATAAGAGATCAAAGAAGACTCAAATAATATTCATGGATAGAAACTAATCGTGAACTCAAGATTCATCGGATCCCAACAAATACACCGCAAAAGTTTACATCATAGATCTCCAAGAGACCATTGTATTGAGAATCATAAGAGAGAGAGAGAGAGAGGAAGCCATCTAGCTACTGCCTGCGGACCCGTAGTTCTATGGTGGACTACTCATGCATCATCGGAGAGGCACCTATGAGGAAGATGAACCCCTCCGTGATGGTGTTTAGATTGGATCTCGCGGTTCTGGAACTTGCGGCGGCTGGAATTGTGTTTCATCGACTCCTCTAGGGTTTTTGGATTTTCTGGGAATTTATAGGCACGATAGTCGGTTGAGGGGGTGCCCGAGGTGCCCATCCCCCACCAGGCCGCGCCAGGGGGCCTCTGGCGTGCCCTGGTGGAGGGTGGCCACCCTGGGCCCCCTCTTCTGGTGTTCTTTGGCCCATCTTCTTTCTTCTGGTCGAACAAAAATCCACAAAAATCCCTGCAGCGTTTGGTCTCCGTTTGGTACTGATTTTCTGCGAAGTAAAAAACAAGCAAAAACAGCAACTGGCACTTTGGCACTATGTCAATAGGTTAGTCCCAAAAAATGATATAAAGTTGTAATAAAATGATTGTAAAACATCCAAGAATGATAATATAACAGCATGGAACAAGCAAAAATTATAGATACATTGGAGACGTATCACCCTGCTACGGCGTTTTTACGGTTAAACGTACCCAACCTTACAACACCTCTTCCAGGTTAGTTTTAGAATTTTTGCAGCCTTAGGCTATCGTAATATTCTTTTCGTTTACGTTTTCGTTCGATCTGAAGTGTTTCACAACCTTCGGCCACGTATCGCCTTTACGACATGTACCTTCCCACGATCCCTCATGGCCATTTATATTCAAAGTCTTGTTCAAACTCCGTGTTATCTTCCCGTTCTTTTGCCTTACATATGCACCAACTTGAATTAAGCTTTGGTCAATCTGGGTTGCCTGGCTTCTGTGCTTGCCCCCTACGTTCCCGATTGTTTGGCTAGAGGGTAAAGGGAGCACCTCTGTGATTGTTTCTATCGGGTTAACCGAATAGGCACCTCAAATGGGTGAAGCTGAAAGCTAGCACTCTTAAGAACATGGTTGATCGGCTATGATGGAAGAATTACAAAAACATAACCGGAGGCTTTACGCTCACCTCGGTAGTATACGTGAGGACGTCACGCCCACCTCATACTAATATCTCCCGCCCTGATCAGGTTGATTATCGTCATCATATACGATCACCCAGGAAAGTAACCAATAGCGAAACTTTTTTCCATGGAAGATGTTTCTTACGCCTTGACGTGATATAGCATACATTCTGTGTCACCTTGTTATTCAAGCCACATAGCCGGATTGCCTAGCTCTCTGAAATATCTTCGATTACTGGAACCTTAGTAAGGAGCACTCCTCGGTCACTAACTAGGGAGGGAGAAGCCGAAGGTTGGCCAACATAGTTTGACATTACGAATGCATTATTAAGAAAATTGTACATAGATACACATAATTATTAGAGTACAAACTAGCACTTGTCAAGGTCGTCTATCAACGACTTTAGGCTACAATCCTTCTGGGAAAACCGAGCAGAAGGCATCACGCTTTCATACGACAGATAAGTTGGGATCTCTTCCCCGTCAGCACCAGCTGGGCCCACTTCGTCCAGGCTTGTTGTATTTATCTTTGTGTAGTGGGTCTTGACCATGGCCCAAGCTTCTCTGGCTCCCTCCCAGCAGGTGAACATTTTCCACGCCTTTATGCGACGTCGGACACCTTTTAGGCACTCGACCAGCTCGGACAAGCCTTCGGGCATGCTATTCTCCTCGGGCCATAGCGCCTTGAAAACTATCTTCATTACTTTCCGAGCTCTTTCCTGGTCTTCGTGAAAGGCAGTCGGATGTCCTCAGACAAAGGTAGCACAGTTTTCTCAAGACAACCTGCAGGTTAACGGCTCTACTGAAGCTCATATGTTAGCATGTGCCTACAAGGCCCGGCGATAATGTATTTATAAATAACTTGCTTACCGCTGGTAGTCCCGCCAGGCTGCGGGTCCTTCCCCTGGGCTGAGGCCAATTGCGCCCGCAATTGCTCAATTTCTTTCGCCTGGCGGTGGATTTTCACCTCCAAGGTGTTCTCCTGATCTTTCCATTTGGTCAGGATTTATTGATCGGCTTGTTTCTGTGATTCGGTGTATAAATTGTCCTCACGAGCTCGCTTCAAGTCGCTTTCTAGCTGACCGATGGTTGCCGCTACTAAGGAATACGACCAATTAGTGGAAGATGGAAAGGCTAATTGAAGATACTAAAATAACCAGCTGCACTTACCGTGCGCTTCCCTGGTAAAAATTTTCACTTGTTTCACCTCCTCCCGCAAAGCACTTAGGAGCTTCTTGGTTTCGTCCAACTCCGTAGACAAATTTTCGTTTGTCTCGTGGGAGGACTGTGAATAGGACAATACAAAAGTTTGTTAAGCCCCACTACGGATACATATATCCACACTTCGGCTTGGGCGCTACTGGCCTCCGTACTGGTAAAATTTTGTCTTTGCAAATAAATCCACCGATCGAATGCCACATTCAACCAGTGTCTTGGGGGCTACCGCCTTACTAGGAATAAATTTAAAAACACGAAGATACCTGTAAGCCTTTGGCCAGGACGTTTACTGCCGCTACGAAAGAGGAGTGTGTAGTGCCAAGGTAGGCATCCATCGAACTAAGAGCATTAAACTCTTCGCTGGTGAATGCGGGGCTCTTCAGAGCAGCTTGGCGGTGCCGATGCCTCATCGCACAATTCACCTCAGACTTGGTGGCTGAGCATTCTCCCGAGGAGTTTACCGGGCAAGGACCCCCAGTGGCATTCTCCGAAGTGGATATCGGCTCCGCATTGCCCTTTGGGGGTGGATTATTTTTAACTTCGGTTGTCGTTGCTTCGGCAGCCGGTCTGTGCAAAACCAGATGCTTAGACGTCTGGTCCTATGCCTTTAACATTAATTTAAGGATAACAAGGATTGCCTATTCTAAGAATGAACCTCTTGACCCGCCCTCTAGGTCGCCCTTTGTTGGGGGGGGGCGATTTCTGTAGCGATAGTAGGACCCCTGGAGGGGGCGCATCGCTGCGCGTACGCGTTGTGCGTCGACCCTTAGGAGGGGGAGTCAGGATGCTCGAGTTTCCTCGAGTTGGAGGCCTCTTTTGAGATTTAGCAGGAGGAGGATTTACCGAGGAAGAGGGTAGAAGTCCCGGCAGGTCCGGAGTGATGGGTACTCTAGAACCATCAAGGCTCTCTTGAAAGAGCGCCCCCCCTGATACTTGTGATCTGCGTTGGGTTTTCCGTGAAGAGGAATGGGTTATTGCAGCACAAAGTGGGTAAGTATTTTCCTCAGTTATGAAACCAAGTCTTATCGAACCAATAGGAATATCAATCCTCAACTGTCTTCAATGGCTGCACACAAAAGAACAAACAACTTGCACCCAATGCGGGCAAGAGGGTTGTCAATCCCCTTAATCTCGTTATTTGCAAGCAAATGAGGTGTGTAGATAATTGTAGATAATTGTAAATTGCAAAATAAAATAAAAAGTAAATAAAGGCGGCAATGTAATAGTAGCGTTTGTAAATTTATAAGTGAATAGTCCCGGCGGCCATAGTTTTCCCTAGCGGCATCTCTCATGTAGGCAGCATACGATGGGTAACAAATTACTGTTGGGCAATTGATAGAAACGCGGATAGTTATGCGATCTTCACGACAATGATCATGTATACATAGGCATCACGTCCATAAACAAATAGGCCGACTCCTGCCTGCACCTATTACTATTACTCCACTTCAAGAGCGCTTCTATGCTTGCCTCTCTATGTATTAAGTTTATGACAAACAGAGTAATGCATGGAGAACGATGACATGATGTAGACAAAGTAAACTCAAGCAATATGAATAAACCCCATCGTGTTATCCTTAGTAGCAACAACACAAAGACGCATCTTGTCCCCTACTTTGTCACTAGGATATAGAAACTCGTCAGGTTGAACCTACCACAATGCACCACTCCCATGGAAGATAGATCAATCTACTTGGCCAAAGCACATCAATAAATCAGATAGCATTACGAAGCTATAATGATCATGCAAATAAGAATCTTAATATTCATAGGTGACTAAAATACTTTTCATCAATAATCTGAACATAAACCCACAATTCATCGGATCCCAACAAACACACCGCACAATAGGATTACATCGGATAGATCAAAGCGAAGATGCGATGATCATTGTATTGAAGATCAAGAGATAGAGAGATTTCCATCTAGGTACTAGCTATGGACCCGTAGGTCTGTGGTGAACTACTCACACATCATCATGAGGGCAGCAAGGTTGATGCAGAGGCCCTCCGTGATCGATCCCCCCTCCGGTAGGGTGCCGAAACGGAGCTCCAGATGGCTTCGCAGCAGAACAGAGACTTGCAATGGCGTAAAAAGGGTTTCAGGACTACCTCCAGGGTTTTTGCGATATAAGAGAATTTATAGGCCAGAGAACGAGGTCGGGAGGGCCGCCAGGGAGGCACAAGCCATCAGGGCGTGCCCTGTTGGCTTGTGCGTCCCTGATGTGGCTCCCGGCCTTCTTCCGAATCTCCTAGGTATTCTTTTGGTCCAGAAAAAATCATAAAAAGTTTCATGGCAATTGGACTTCGTTTGGTACTGTAAACCTGAGAAGTGAAAAACATGCAGAAAACAACAACTGGCACTGGGCACTGGGTCAATAGGTTAGTACTCAAAAATATTATAAATTGGTAAATAAAGACCCAATAAGTATCCTAGAATGATAATATATCAACATGGAACAATAAAAAATTATAGATATGTTGGAGACGTATCAAGCATCCCCAAGCTTAATTCCTGCTCGTCCTCGACTAGGTAAATGATAAAAACGGAATTTTTGATGTGACATGCTATCCATTATGTAATCTTATGCATGTATGCTCATTGAGAAACGATGAATCAACAAATATTAACATAGCAATACTTATAAGTATAAGAAACAAAATCATCAATCTTTCAAAGTATACGATCCTCAAAGAATGTTTACCCCCCATTCATCTTATTATATTAGCAAGGCATGGCTCCATCTTCACCACATTAATACAAATGTCAAGCACCACGGTGTCCAAGTCAGGCAATTGGATCGTACTTTTTCAATATGCATCAACTTTTTATTTTTCACGCAATACATGAGCGTGAGCCATTGGACATAGCATTAGGTGGAATAGAATATGGTGGTAGATATCAAAGGGGCAAAAAGTGGAGAAGATAGTCTCGCATCAACTAGGCGTACCAACGGGCTATGGAGATGCCCATCAATAGATGTCAATGCAAGGAGTAGGGATTGCCATGCAAATGATGCACTAGAGCTATAAGTGTATGAAAGCTCAAATGAAGCTAAGTGGGGTGTGCATCCAACTTGCTTGCTCATGAAGACCTCGGGCATTTGAGGAAGCCCGTCATAGGCATATACAAGCCAAGTTTGTAATAATGAAAAAGTGATTCCCACTAGCATATGAGAATGACATAACATGAGACTCTCTCTACATGAGGAACAAGGTGCCACTTTGAGGCACAAGTGTGGTAAAAGATAGTAGCAAAGTCCCTTCTCTCATTTTTCTCTCATTTATTTTATTTTATTCAGAATGGTGGGCTCATTTGGCCTCCCCCATCTTTATTTCCTCACTGGGACAATGCTCTAACAATGATGATCATCACACTTTTATTTACTTACAACTCGATATGAAGAACTGATATGAAGATATGACTCTATATGAATGCCTTTGGCAGTGTACCAGGATGTGCAATGATCTTGCATGACATGTATCAAAAATAAGATGAACGGGGGCTTTGCCACAAATGCTATGTCAGCTCTATATGATCATGGAAAGCAATATGATGATTAACGAACTAGTCATGTGAAGTGACGATGGAATTTGCATGGCAATATATCTCGGAATGGATATGAAAATGCCATGATAGGTAGGTATGGTGGCTGTTTTGAGGAAGATATAATGAGGCTTATATGCAACAGAGCGTATCATGTAACGGGGTTTGGATGCACCGGCGAGAGTTGCACCGATCCTCAAGGTGAGAATGAGCTATGCACGGTACCGAAGAGGCTAGCAAATATGAAAAGGTGAGGTTGCGTATGTCCATGGTTTCACATTAGTCATAAAGAACTCATATACTTATTGCAAAGTTTTATTAGTTTTATCACAAATCAAAGTACTACTCGCATGCCCCAAGGGAAGAGGTTGGTAGGAGTTAATCATCGCGTGCTTCCGACCCGAAACAACACTAGGATTTCAACGAGGAATAGAAATGCTCACACATCATCACCATGCCTCTTTAATTTTTAGACGAACAAGAAGTTAACCTCTCTTAATATCGACACTTCTACGAATCAACAATTATGAACTTACACCTTTTTCATATTACCACATCAATATCATTAACCCACAATTTCTCTATATGTGCTACAAGGCGGCAAGGTAATAGTAGCGTTTGTAAATTTATAAGTGAATAGACCCGGGGGCCATAGTTTTCCCTAGCAGCATCTCTCATGTAGGCAGCATACGGTGGGTAGCAAATTACTGTTGGGCAATTGATAGAAAAGCGGATAGTTATGCGATCTTCACGACAATGATCATGTATATATGGGCATCACGTCCATAAACAAATAGGCCGACTCCTGCCTGCACCTACTGTAGGGGAACGGAGCATGAATTTCAAAAAATTTCCTACGCTCACGCAAGATCTATCCATGGAGATGTATTGCTACGAGAGGGGAGAGTGTGTCTACGTACCCTCGTAGACCGTTAGCGGAAGCGTCTCACAACGCGGTTGATGTAGTCGAACAATCCTTCGAGCTCCACCGATCAAGTACCGAACGTACGGCACCTCCGAGTTCTACACACGTGCAGCTCGGTGACGTTCCTCGCCTTCTTGATCCAGCAAGACGTCGAGGTAGTAGATGAGTTCCGTCAGCACGACGGCGTGGCGACGGTGACGGTGAAGTGATTCCGGCAGGGCTTCGCTCCTACTAGGACTCCTTAGTCCTAGTAGGATTCCACCTCCCATACGGAGTAGGAAAGAGGGAAGGGAGAGGGAAAGGAAAGAGGGGGCTGCGCCCCCTCCCCTAGTCCAATTCGGTTTGGGCAAGGGGGGGCGCGAGCCGCCTCACGTGGCCTGCCTCTCCTTTTCCCGTATGGCCCAATAAGGCCCATTACTTCTCCCGGTGAATTCCCGTAACTCACCGGTACTCCGAAAAATACCCGAATCACTCGGAACCTTTCCGACGTCCGAATATAGCCTTCCAATATATGAATCTTTACCTCTCGACCATTTCGAGACTCCTCGTCATGTCCGTGATCTCATCCGGGACTCCGAACAAACTTTGGCCACCAATCACATAACTCATATAATACTAAATCGTCATCGAACCTTAAGCGTGCGGACCCTACGGGTTCGGGAATGATGTAGACATGACCGAGACGGCTCTCCGGTCAATAACCAACAGCGGAACCTGGATGCTCATATTGGTTCCTACATATTCCACGAAGATCTTTATCGGTCGAACCTCATATGACAACATACGTTGTTCCCTTTGTCCGGCGGTATGTTACTTGCCCGAGATTCGATCGTCGGTATCCAATACCTAGTTCAATCTCGTTACCGGCAAGTCTCTTTACTCGTTCCGTAATACATCATCTTGCAACTAACTCTTTAGTCACGGTGCTTGCAAGGCTTCTGTGATGCTATATTACCGAGAGGGCCCAGAGATACCTCTCCGATAGTCGGAGTGACAAATCCCAATCTCGATCCATGCCAACACAACAAACACTTTCGGAGATACCTGTAGTGCACCTTTATAATCACCCAGTTACGTTGTGACGTTTGATACAGCCAAAGTATTCCTACGGTATCCGGGAGTTGCATGATCTCATGGTCAGAGGAACGTGTATTTGACATAGTGAAAGCAATAGCAATAAACTGAACGATCATTTGCTATGCTAACGGTTGGGTCAAGTCCATCACATCATTCTCCTAATGATGTGATCCCGTTATCAAATGACAACTCATGTCCATGGTCAGGAAATCTTGACCATCTTTTGATCAACGAGCTAGTCTAGTAGAGGCTTACTAGGGACTCAGTATTTGTCTATTATCCACACATGTATTAAGTTTCCAGTCAATACAATTCTAGCATGAATAA
Source organism: Elymus sibiricus (assembly GCA_039707655.1). Classification (NCBI taxonomy): domain Eukaryota; kingdom Viridiplantae; phylum Streptophyta; class Magnoliopsida; order Poales; family Poaceae; genus Elymus; species Elymus sibiricus. The sequence continues at coordinate 132,247,759 of CM077667.1, forward strand.
TAAACCATTATCATGAACGGAGAAATATGATAATAAACACTTTATTAATTGCCTCTAGGGCATATTTCCAACAGTCTCCCACTTGCACTAGAGTCAATAATCTAGTTTACATCTCCATGTAATTAACATCCAATCAGTTCTAGGGCTGATCATGTTTTGCTTGTGAGAGAGGTTTTAGTCAACGGGTCTGCAATATTCAGATCCGTGTGTTCTTGGCAAATCTCGATGTTATATGTAGATGCTGCTACCACACTCTGTTTGGAGCTACTCCAAAAAATTTCCCCACTATACTTATCCGGTCTGAGACTCATAGTCTTTCGGATCAGTGTTTAAAGCTTGCATCGACGTAACCCCTTACGACGAACTCTTTATCATCTCTATTCCCGAGAAATTCTTCCTTAGTCATCTTAAGGATAATTTGACCACTGTCCAGTGATCTACTCCTGGATCACTTTGGTACCTCTTTTGCCAGACACATGGCAAGGCACACAGCTTGGCATACTTTATAGAACCTATGGCCGAGGCATAGGGGATAACCTTCATCCATTCTATTTATTTTGCCGTGGTCGAGATTTGAGTCTTACTCAACTTCACACCTTGCACCACAGTCAAGAACTCCTTCTTTGACTGATCCATTTTGAACTTTCTTCAAACTTGTCAAGGTATGTGCTTCGTGAAAGTCCTATGAGGCGTCTCAATCTATCTCTATAGATTTTGATGCCTAACATGTAAAACAACCTTTACCTAGATTTTCAAGTCTTACTCCACTTCACACCAGGCAAGAACTCATTTCTTTGACTTGATCCATTTTGAACTTCTTCAAAAAACTCATCAAGATGTGTGAACTTTTATCAGGCGTTTTGATCTATCTCCATAGATCTCGATGCCCAATCTGTGGATAACTCAAAAACAGGTTTTTATTGAAAAACTCCTTTCAATTCTTTATGCTTTCCAGAAATTCTACATCATTTCCAATCAACAATATGTCATCCACATATACTATTAGAAATGCTATAGAGCTCCCACTCACTTTCTTGTAAATACAAGTTTCTCCATAAACTTGTATAAACCCAAACGCTTTGATCACTTCATCAAAGCGAGTATTCCAGCTCCGAGATGCTTGCACCAGTCCATAGATGGATTGCTGGAGCTTGCATATTTTGTTAGCGCCTTTAGGATCGACAAAACCTTCTGGCTGTATCATATACAATTCTTCCTTAAGGAATCCGTAAAGGAATGCCGTTTTGACGTCCATTTGCCAGATTTCATAATCATAAAACGCGGCAATTGCTAACATAATTCTGACAGACTTTAGCATCGCTACGGGTGAGAAAGTCTCATCGTAGTCAACTCCTTGAACTTGTCGATAACCTTTAGCAACAAGTCGTGCTTTATAGACGGTGACATTACCATCAGCGTCCGTCTTCTTCTTAAAGATCCATTTATTTTTAATAGCTCGCCGTTTCATCAGGCAAGTCTACCAAAGTCCACACTTTGTTCTCATACATGGATCTAATCTCGGATTTCATGGCCTCAAGCCATTTGTCGGAATCCGGGCTCGCCATCGCTTCTTCATAGTTCGTAGGTTCACCGTTGTCTAACAACATGACCTCCAAGACAGGATTGCCGTACCAATCTGGTGCGGAGCGTGTCCTGGTTGACCTACGAGGTTCTATAGCAACTTGATCCGAAGCCTCATGATCATCATCATCAACTTCTTCTCCTTTTTGTGGCATACTACTATCCAGAGGAGGAACAATTATCTCATCAAGTTCTACTTTCCTCCCACTCACTTCTTTCGAGAGAAACTCCTTCTCTAGAAAGGATCCATTCTTAGCAACGAATACTTTGCCTTCGGATCTGTGGTAGAAGGTGTACCCAACGGTCTCCTTTGGGTATCCTATGAAGACGCACTTATCCGCTTTGGGTTCGAGCTTATCTGGTTGAAGCCTTTTTGACATAAGCATCGCATCCCCAAACTTTCAGAAACGACAACTTAGGTTTCTTGCCAAACCACAGTTCATACGGTGTCGTCTCAACTGATTTAGACGGTGCCCTATTTAAAGTGAATGCAGCTGTCTCTAATGCATAACCCCAAAATGATAGTGGCAAATCGGTAAGAGACATCATAGAACGTACCATATCTAATAGAGTACGATTACGACGTTCGGACACACCATTACGCTGTGGTGTTCCAGGTGGCGTGAGCTGTGAAACAATTCCACATTGTCTTAAGTGATTGCCAAACTCGTAACTCAAATATTCTCCTCCACGATCAGATCGTAAGAACTTTATTTTCTTGTTACGATGGTTCTCTACTTCACTCTGAAATTCTTTGAACTTTTCAAATGTTTCAGATTTATGCTTCATCAAGTAGACATAACCATATCTACTCAAATCATCAGTGAACGTGAGAATATAATGATATCCACCGCGCGCCTCAACACTCATCGGACCGCATACATCGGTATGTATTATTTCCAATAAGTTGGTTGCTCGCTCCATTGTTCCGGAGAACGGAGTTTTAGTCATCTTGCCAATAAGGCACGGTTCACATGTCTCAAATGATTCATAATCAAGAGATTCCAAAAACCCATCTGCATGGAGTTTCTTCATGTGTTTAACACTGATATGACCTAAGCGGCAGTGCCACAAATATGTGGTACTATCATTATCTTTTGGCATTCGTGTTATGAACATATGTATTACTACGATCAAGATTCTATAAACCTTTCATTTTAAGTGCATGATCATCAATGATATTATCCAAATAGAATAACAATTATTCTCTGAAATTGAATAACCGTCTTGCAATAAACACTATCAGATATAATGTTCATGCTTAACACAAGCACCAAATAACAATTATTTAGGTTCATCACTAATCCTGAAGGTAGAGAGAGCGTGGCGATGGTGATCACATCAACCTTGGAGACACTTCCAATGCACATCGTCACCTCGTTCTTAGCTAGCCCTCATTTATTCCGAAGCTCCATGTTTCAAGTTGTAAGCAACTGAACAAGTATCAAATACCCAGGTGCTCCTACGAGTACTAGTAAGGTACATATCAATAACATGTATATCAAATATCTTTGTTGACATTGCCAGTCTTATTATCTGCCAGTTACTTTGGGGAAGTTCCGCTCCCTGTGACATTTCCCTTTGCAATGGGAGCACTAAGTCTCGGGTTTGGTTCAGCCTTGGGTTTCTTCGCGTGAGCGGCAACTGTTTTACCGTTCTTCTTGAAGTTCCCTTTTCTTTCCCTTGCCCTTCTTGAAACTAGTGGTCTTATTAACCATCAACACTTGATGCTCCCTTTTTTTGATTTCTACATCCGCAGATTGTAGCATCACGAATAGCTTAAGGATCTTCTATCCCTTGCATGTTTATAGTTCATCACGAAGATCCAGTAGCTTAGTGATAGTGACTAGAGAACTCTATCAATCACCACTTTATTCGGAAGTCTAACTCCCACTTGATTCAAGTGTTTGAAGTACTCAGACATTCTGAGTACATGCTCACTAACGGAGCTGTTCTCCTCCATCTTGTAGCTATAGAACTTGTCGAAGGTGTCATCCCTCTCGACCCGGGTGTGAGTCTTGAAAATCAAATTTTCAGCTCTTGGAACATCTCATATGCTCCGTGTTGCTCAAAACATATTTGGAGCTCCGGTTCTAAGCCGTAAAGTATGGCGCACTGAACTATCGAGTAGTCATCTTTTCTTGTCTGCCAGACGTTCATAACGTCCTCAGACGAAGCCGTAGGGGTATTTCACTGAGCGGTGCATTAAGGACATAAGCCTTTTGTGCAGCAGTGAGGACAATCCTCAGATCACGGACCTAGTCCGCATAGTTGCTTCCATCAACTTTCAACTTCGTTTTCTCTAGGAACATAATAAAAACAGGGGAACTACAGCGCGGTCTATGGATCTACAACATAAATTTGCTAAGACAAGTAAGACTATGTTCATGACAATTGAACTTCAATTAATCAAATTACTTAAGAACTCCCACTTAGATTAACATCCCTCAAGTTGTCTAAGTGTAACATGATCCACATCAACTAAACCACGTCCGATCATCACGTGAGGTGGATTAGTTATCAATGGTGAACATCTTTCATGTTGATCATATCTACTATATGACTCATGTTCGACCTTTCGGTCTCTTGTGTTCTGAGGCCATGTCTGTACATGCTAGGCTCGTCAAGTTTAACCCAAGTATTCTACGTGTGTAAAACTGGCTTACACCCGTTGTATGCGAACGAAAGAATCCATCACACCCGATCATCACGTGGTGCTTAGAAGCGTCGAACCTTCGCAACGGTGCATACTAGGGGAGAACACTTATCTTGAAATTTAGTGAAGGGATCATCTTATAATGCTACCGTCGTCCTAAGCAAAATAAGATGCATAAAAGGATTAACATCACATGCAATTCAATATATGTGACATGATATGGTCATCATCGTCTTGTGCTTTTGATCTCCATCAGCAAAGCACCGTCATGATCTCCATCATCACCGGGTTGACACCTTGATCTCCATCGCAGCGTCGTGACACCTTGATCTCCATCGTAGCGTCGTGGTCGTCTCGCCGGCTATTGCTACTACTACTACTGCTAACTAATAGCGGTAAAGTAAAGCAATTACATAGCGTTGGCATTGCATACAATAAAGAGACAACCATAAGGCTCCTGTCGGTTGCCTGATAACTTACAAAACATGATCATCTCATACAACAACTTATATCACATCATGTCTTGGCCATATCACATCACCAGCATACCCTGCAAAAACAAGTTAGACGTCCTCTACTTTGTTGTTGCAAGTTTTACGTGGCTGCTACGGGTTTGCAAGAACCGTTCTTACCTACGCAAAACCACAACGTGGTGTAGTGATTGCTTTTTGATCTTCTAAAAGAACCCTCTTCATTGAAACCGATTCAACTAAAGTGAGAGAGACAGACACCCACCAGTCACCTTTATGCAACGAGTGCACGTAGCGGTGAAACCTGTCTCGCGTAAGCGTACGCGTAATGTCGGTCCGGGCCGCTTCATCTCACAATACCGCCGAATCAAGTAACAACTAGTAACGGCAAGCAATATGTATACACCCACGCCCACAACTCACTTGTGTTCTACTCGTGCAAATCACATCTACGCATAGACCTGGCTCGGATGCCACTGTTGGGGAACGGAGCATGAATTTCAAAAAAATTCCTACGCTCACGCAAGATCTATCCATGGAGATGTATCGCTACGAGAGGGGAGAGTGTGTCTACGTACCCTCGTAGACCGTTAGCGGAAGCGTCTCACAACGCGGTTGATGTAGTCGAACAATCCTTCGAGCTCCACCGATCAAGTACCGAACGTACGGCACCTCCGAGTTCTACACACGTGCAGCTCGGTGACGTTCCTCGCCTTCTTGATCCAGCAAGACGTCGAGGTAGTAGATGAGTTCCGTCAGCACGACGGCGTGGCGACGGTGACGGTGAAGTGATTCCGGCAGGGCTTCGCCTAAGCTCTCCGAAAATATGACCGAGGTGGGAAACGGAGATCGGGGCACCGCACACGGCTATGGGACAATTGTGTACTTTGGGGTGCCCCCTTGACCCCGTATATAAAGGATGAGAGGGAGGAGGCCGGCCCCCTAGGGGTGCGCCAAGTGTGGGGAGTCCTACTAGGACTCCTTAGTCCTAGTAGGATTCCACCTCCCATACGGAGTAGGAAAGAGGGAAGGGAGAGGGAAAGGAAAGAGGGGGCTGCGCCCCCTCCCCTAGTCCAATTCGGTTTGGGCAAGGGGGGGGGGGCGCGAGCCTCCTCACGTGGCCTGCCTCTCCTTTTCCCGTATGGCCCAATAAGGCCCATTACTTCTCCCGGTGAATTCCCGTAACTCCCCGGTACTCCGAAAAATACCCGAATCACTCGGAACCTTTCCGACGTCCGAATATAGCCTTCCAATATATGAATCTTTACCTCTCGACCATTTCGAGACTCCTCGTCATGTCCGTGATCTCATCCGGGACTCCGAACAAACTTCGGCCACCAATCACATAACTCATATAATACTAAATCGTCATCGAACCTTAAGCGTGCGGACCCTACGGGTTCGGGAATGATGTAGACATGACCGAGACGGCTCTCCGGTCAATAACCAACAGCGGAACCTGGATGCTCATATTGGTTCCTACATATTCCACGAAGATCTTTATCGGTCGAACCTCATATGACAACATACGTTGTTCCCTTTGTCCGGCGGTATGTTACTTGCCCGAGATTCGATCGTCGGTATCCAATACCTAGTTCAATCTCGTTACCGGCAAGTCTCTTTACTCGTTCCGTAATACATCATCTTGCAACTAACTCTTTAGTCACGGTGCTTGCAAGGCTTCTGTGATGCTGTATTACCGAGAGGGCCCAGAGATACCTCTCCGATAGTCGGAGTGACAAATCCCAATCTCGATCCATGCCAACTCAACAAACACTTTCAGAGATACCTGTAGTGCACCTTTATAATCACCCAGTTACGTTGTGACGTTTGATACAGCCAAAGTATTCCTACGGTATCCGGGAGTTGCATGATCTCATGGTCAGAGGAACGTGTATTTGACATAGTGAAAGCAATAGCAATAAACTGAACGATCATTTGCTATGCTAACGGTTGGGTCAAGTCCATCACATCATTCTCCTAATGATGTGATCCCGTTATCAAATGACAACTCATGTCCATGGTCAGGAAATCTTGACCATCTTTTGATCAACGAGCTAGTCTAGTAGAGGCTTACTAGGGACTCAGTATTTGTCTATTATCCACACATGTATTAAGTTTCCGGTCAATACAATTCTAGCATGAATAATAAACCATTATCATGAACGGAGAAATATGATAATAAACACTTTATTAATTGCCTCTAGGGCATATTTCCAACACCTACTACTATTACTCCACTTCAAGAGCGCTTCTATGCTTGCCTCTCTACGTATTAAGTTCATGACAAACATAGTAATGCATGGAGAACGATGACATGATGTAGACAAAGTAAACTCAAGCAATATGAATAAACCCCATCGTGTTATCATTAGTAGCAACAACACAAAGACGCATCTTGTCCCCTACTTTATCACTGGGATATAGAAACTTGTCAGGTTGAACCTACCATCACGCACCACTCCCACTGAAGATAGATCAATCTACTTGGTCAAAGCACATCAATAAATCGGAGAACATTACGAAGCTATAATGATCATGCAAATAAGAATCTTAATATTCAGAGGTGACTCAAATACTTTTCATGAATAATCTGAACATAAATCCACAATTCATTGGATCCCAACAAACACAGCGCACAATAGGATTACATCGGATAGATCAAAGCGAAGATGCTATGATCATTGTATTGAAGATCAAGAGATATAGAGATTGCCATCTAGGTACTAGCTATGGACTCGTAGGTCTGTGGTGAACTAATCACACATTATCACGAGGGCAGCAAAGTTGATGTAGAGGCCCTCCTTGATCGATCCCCCCTCCGGCAGGGTGCCGGAACGGAGCTCCAGATGGCTTCGCGACGGAACAGAGACTTGTGGCGGCGTAAAAATGGTTTCCGGACTGCCTCCAGGGTTTTTACGGTATAAGAGAATTTATAGGCCAGAGAATGAGGTTGGGAGGGTCGCCAGGGAGGCACTAGCCATCAGGTGTGCAGCCTTGGTGCGGCTCCCGGCCTTCTTCCGAATCTCCCAGGTCTTCTTTTGGTCTAGAAAAAATCAGAAAAAAGTTTTGTGGCAATTGGACTTCGTTTGGTACTGTAAACCTGAGAAGTGAAAAACATGCAGAAAACCACAACTGGCACTGGGCACTTGGTCAATAGGTTAGTGCTCAAAAATATTATAAATTGGTAAATAAAGACCCAAAAAGCATCCTAGAATGATAATATATCAGCATGGAACAATAAAAAATTATAGATAGGTTGGAGACGTATCACCCCCTTCATATAAAGTGGATATCTCCTCGTCCTCATGGAAGAGGGGGTCGTCCTTGCGATGGTACGTCCGCGGCTTGGGAGCTGGACACTCAAGTGTCTAGACCCAACGCCTCCATCTCTGTGTTCCGATGCGTCGGGTTAGCAAAGAGAGATGCTTAAGTAAATAAAGAAATCTGGGAGAATACTCATAGTGTCGTCTGGATTGCTGCTGGACAGGCCATCCATATATTTTCTTTTGGTAAAATCCGCGACCTCTCCTTTGTATATGCCAGCTAGAGCCAGCCTAAGAGCTGCGTCATCTTTGAAATCCCCTTTAATTGACTGAGTAGCGTCATCGGAACCATTGTATGAGTACAATGGGTGTTGGCATTGCTAGAGTGGTTGAACTCTTCGGATAATGGCGGTTGCCATTACATCTATGATTGAAAGACCGGAACTAGTTAGGCACTTTACCTTGTTTGCAAGGCAGGCCACATTGGGGTCGTCCTTCTGGGCGCGCTTTGAGGCCTCCAGCTGAAACGCTTCTTCAGCAATTCCGAAGAGAAGCCCTGAAGACCAGTTCAAACTGGGTCGTGCAGTGGGACGTCGGCCATGTAAAACGATTTGGATGACCATGTATCGTCCTCCCGAGGAGTCCCGACTGGGTAGCCGGTCCCAGCTATTCTACACACCTCGGCCGCCCCGACTTCAAGCAGTTTCCCGTCACGGGAGCATGACATAATGCAAAAATATTTCCTTAATAGCCCAAAGTGTGCTTCGCAGCCAAGGTGTATCTCGCAGAGGGTGACAAACCCCACGATATGTAGTATGGAGTTGGGAGTGAGATGGTGGAGTTGGATCCCATAGAATTCGAGCAGTCCCTGGAGGAATGGGTGGATAGGAATACCCAAACCACACAGAAGGAAGGGGACGAAGCATACTCGCTCGTCTTCGTGAGGAGCCGGATGATTGTCTGCATGGGTTTGCCCATCGACGGACACAGGCCCGCGGATCCAAATCCGGATCCGGAAGATAGCCTTGGGTTACAAGGCGTTGGAGTTGGAGGCGTGACACGGCGCAACTCCCGAGTCGCCCTTAAGAGGGCCGTGTGGATGCTTGGAGGACCCCACGTTGCCAGCCATGGCTAGAAACTTTGTGAAGGCTAAAGCTTTGAAGGAAATGTTGGTATAGGCAGGTAGAGGATTGAGATGCTCTTGGGTATGCTTCTGATGTATTAGATTTGGTTAAATAAAGAAGGGTAAACCAACGCTTCGAGTAGTAGTCATAAAGACGGCCCGACTCTCGATACGACGCGATAATCAAGGCGACACACGGTGGGACCAATGTCGAGGTGAAATCCTAAACTTAGGAATAAAAGAGGCACCCGAAGTATGACGGGAACTTGTCTGACGAGCTGAAGACTCTATTATCCGAAGACACATATCCGAAGACTGTTCCACGAAGACTTTGATGGTCGGCGTCGAAGACTAGTTCGGTGGCTACTGAGGGAGTCCTGGACTGGGGGTACCAACCGAGGTGGGCTAGTTAATGGGTCAAGCTGGGGGCCCGTCAAGAAGAAGGACTTCACAGGCTTTGAGACGAGTCATGTGCATCCAGGATTCTGCCGAAGACTTGACGTGCGCTCCGAGAAAGGAAGATACCGTTCGTCGTGTAATGCATAGATGGTAACTGACATTCATGTAACCCTAGATACCCTCGGTGCCTATATAAACCGTGGGGTTTAGCCTGTAGAAGAGGGATATAGGCAACATCATAACCCCTCGGGTTTTACCTCCATCAAGAGGGCCCGAACCTGGGTAAAAGCCTCGTGTTCTTCGTGTCTTGTTACCATCTGTCCGATCTCATAGCTCGGGCCCCCCTACCCAAGATCTGCTGGCTTTGACACCGACAACGCGTACTACTCGGGAGGTATGTTACCCACCGATAATTAGCGGTAGTACCGCTAGTTTGATCCGGTAATACTGCTCTAGCATTACTATTGCGTTCGTACCACTGCTAGTTCTCGTGGGTCTCTGTATCTCACCTCCATTTAGCGGTAGTACCGCTCCCTTTAGCGGTAGTATCGATTAAGCATTTCGAAATCATAATGGTTGGATTTCTCTTTCCACTATATAAGGGGGTCTTCTTCCTCATTTCCTCTAACGACCTTCTGCAAGTCTTTCCCCACCATTGTTGACCTCTTGGAGCTTGCTTTATCTCTATTCTTTCCACGTTTCTTGCATTTTTTTAGGGAAAAAAGAGAGGAAATCTAGATCTGCATTTCCATTAATCCATTTCTCCTCTAAGTGAGCAGAGCCCCTTGGATCATCTTGGTTCTCCTTGTTCCTCCTCTCATGTTTCTCCATACCTTTCGTTGCTTTGGTGGGATTTGAGAGTGAGGGACTTGAGCACTTATGTGTTCCTGCCATTGCATTAGTTGCACCGATTTGAGTTCTCCACGGTGATATGTGTAAGTGGAAGTTGAGAAGCTTATTACTTTTGGGTGTTTGGGCACCCGAGCTTGTGCCTCTTGGGCGCTTGGGTGCCCTAGACAGTTGGTGGTGTTGTGGAGCTCAATCATCATGGTGTAAAGCTCCGGGCAAGTTTCGGGGTCTCCAATTAGGTTGTGGAGATTGCCCCTAGCAACTGGTACAAGTTCGGTGACCGCCACCAAGAGTCGTCATTTGTACGAGTTCGGTGACTGCCCCCAAGGGTCGCCATTTGTACGGGTTCGGTGACCGTCCTTAAGGGTCCCTTGATGGAGTCACGACACCTTGCATTGTGCGAGGGCGTGAGGAGAATACCGTGGCCCTAGTAGCATTTTAGAAAGCATTGTGCCTCCACACCGCTCTAACGGAGATTAGCATCCGCAAGGGTGTGAACTTCGGGTTACATCGTCGTCTCCGCATGCTCAATTATCTCTTATCCGAGCACTTTACTTATGCACTTACTTTGTGATAGCCTTTGCACTTGAAGTTATATATCTTGCTATCATTTGTTTATCTTGCTGAGCATAAGTTGTTGGTGCACCTTGTTGAGCCTAGTGTATTTAGGTTTTGTGCTTGATAAATTAAACGTTAGTTACATTCCGGATGTTGAAGTGTACTACTCCCTCTAAATAGGAATATACGTTTGGAGTTTTTAGTCCTCAAGGGAATGAAAGTGTTTTTTTCTCCTTATCCGGAAAAAGTGTCCTTTTCAAACTAGTTATTTGTTGAGCAAGCAATGATAGAGAGAAGTACAATCATATTCTTGTATTCGATTGGAAACCCTTAGCATTTGACAAGCGACACATGCTTTGCACGCCATAAGCATTATACTTCTAGGTTTAATGTTGAATGAACTTTCTAAATATTACTTTCGTCCCAAAATTCATACATCCGCATATATATAAATCTAAGATAACTTTTTTGAGACGATTCCCTAGATTAAACATGTTTTCCTAGTTAAATTGATAACCTAAATTTTTGTGCCCGATTAGCAGTGGAATCGTTCTTGCTTATGGTTTAAGTTTCAACCCATGCCCAATTGCCCACGGTCCTGTTTTGGTAAAGAAGCCTAAAAAGAAGGGCCGAAATAAAAAAAGAAAAGAAACAGGGAGAGAGAAGGAATCATTTCAAAAGGCTACCCAGTCAGGGACCCATTTGTAAATTTTACTTTATCACTAGATGAAAGAGGAGCAAAAAGATCCAGAAGCTTCTAGTCCCGCTCACCCTTTGCCTCCGCCGCCCTGAGTCTCGAAGCGAAGGCCACACGAACCAAGTGAGCCAACCCTCGCCTCCGTGCTCCGGCCATGTCGCTCTCGTCGGCGCGCCAGCGCCGGCCCACGGCTGCGTCGCCGCTCACCGAGGACGGGTACTCCAAGGAGGCCAAGGAGAGGAGGCGGCGCGCCGACGGCGAGGAGGTGGAGGAGGGCATCCGGTGGTTCCTCCCGTTCCTGGCCCTCGGCCTCCTCCGCCACATGAGCGCGTCCTCCAACCTGATCCACGACTGCGACGAGGTGTTCAACTACTGGGAGCCCCTCCACTTCCTCCTCTACCGCTCCGGCTTCCAGACTTGGGAGTACAGGTCTGCTCTCCGACTTCACATCCGCTAGTCTAAACCCTATCTGTTACCGGCCGTTTCGTTGCTTGATGCGTGCTAGTGGATTGGCAGGGGTTTAGGGGTGTATGATTTGGGATAGGAGAGCTATGGTGGGAGGTTTGCCTAGTGATAATGAGTGTTTTTTGGTGGGGATGCACAGATCCGCGTCATTGTGCTACATAATTTACTCTGATTTCTTCACGGTGTGGGGTAGCTGCAGGTTACTATGCTCGCGTATAGTGGGGGTGGTTCGGAGGATTTGATGGAATCATTTGATTGAACTATTGAAGGGATTTGGGGTTGTATGCATTTGCTCATTCAGTTATTTTGAAGGTTTACTGTACCGAAAGGGGGCGTCTAGCGCCCATGCTTCTTAGTAAGCTAGAACACTTGTGAAATATGGTGTTCTAGCTTTAGTTGGAGTAGTGAAGTTTGCAAGTTCGTAGCTCGAGCATTCTAAATGTGTCAGACTGTAAGACTCCGCTTTCATTTTGATTCAACTGAACAAAAAGAATTAGGGTACACACTTTTCTGAACCGGGCCGCATATGCGCTGGTTTTATTTGGGAAATTTCCAAGATGATTTGAAGGGTCTAAGATGCAAAATTGGTTTTGTTCCAGTCATAATGTGGCCCGGGTTTGTTGAATTGTTTCCATGGTCTCACGGTGTTATGGAGAAAATTGTCGTTTCCTCCTTATATCTGTGGAATGTTGATTTGAAGTAAGGGATAAGTCATAATCGTGATAGAAATGGCCAAGAAAGACATTAGTTTATTTGTATTTGATGACTTTAGTTCAAAGTTGATTTACAGTAATGTGGAAATTATGACTCTGATTGATGTAGAAATCATGACACAGAAGATATTGTTTAGTGATATAAATGGTCAATTATTTGTTTAGAAAGTAAAAAAATCATGGTTAATTTAACTGTATTTCATTGACATCATTTATGGACTTACCAATCCTTGCCATATATTATGCGTTTCTTAAGCTTGAAATTAAGTTTTAATACTTCACTAGCATGGAGTGCCAACACTTATTCTAAAATGCCAACATGCCATTTGGAAGGTGCAATTGTGTTTGAGATTAAGGTTCTAATGCTCTGCATTCATCGGGGTTGGAACCTCATTTGATGGAGGTTGGGTTGCTGATATTCTTGTCTTATACACACAGAATATTGCATTATAGTGATTTCAAATTAGGAATGGCAATGATGCATCTGCAATTGTGGCTGAATTGTTTATTACATTGATAAATGATATCTAATGGCATATCTTGTGACCTGCAATATGATCTGATTTTCCTTGAGCACACCTACATACAGAGAGGGCTGCACGTGTACTTTCACGGAAACCAGAAATTAGTAGACAATAAATCTAACTGCAGTTCCTTAATTATATTTTTGCAGTTCCGACCATGCTCTTAGGTCATATTTGTACCTTTTCATTCATGGTCTTGTAGCTGGTCCGGCTTCATCGATCTTTGGTGACGAACATAAGGTTTGCAGCGTTTTACTCTGTATTTGTTCGCATTTGTTAGACCTGTTAATTATTCCCTTATAATTACACTATCTTTGTCTAGTGCTATTCACATTTTGACCTATTCTGCTTTGATTGTAAAGGCTCGTGTGTTCTACTCTGTGAGAATCTTTCTTGGACTTCTATCGACGATAACAGAAACTATTCTGGTAGTTGCTATTTCAAGAAGATATGGAAAGAGACTTGCTTGTTATGTCCTTGCAATGCTATGCTTAACCAGTGGCTGCTTCTTTGCTAGCACCAGTATGTTTCTCATCTTACAACTTCCATTACCATGTCCATGTAGAAGCTCTATTGCAGATGTGTATTCAAACTAGAACATTGAATTTATCTTATCTTAATTTGTATCGCAGGTTTTTTGCCAAGTTCCTTCTCCATGTATGCTGTAACACTTTCATCGGCACTCTTCCTTCTAGAGAAGTATGCTTGTGCAGTCTCTGTTGCAGCTGCTGGAGTAATTCTTGGCTGGCCTTTCTCGATTTTGGTGTTTCTTCCTGTCACTATTTACTCATTAATCAGGGGACATTTTAAAAGGGTGTTTCTGTCTGGACTTCTGACTTCACTATGCCTTCTTGTAAGTAACGCCTTCACAGTATCAATATTTTAAGAAGTGAAGAAGTCCATTTGTATCTGATTATCACAAATTTGTGCTAGGTCCTCTCGGTCGTAGCTGATTATTACAGCTATGGTAGATGGACATCATCCGTGTTCAATCTTCTAAAATATAATGTGCTTGGTGGTGGTGAAAGTCACTTGTACGGAACAGAGGGGGCCACATTCTACTTCAGGAATGCATTCAATAACTTCAATTTCGCATTTGTTTTGGCTCTGCTATTCGTGGGGGTCGCACTATCTGCAAGGAAGAAATATGCCCCAGATCTGTTGATAGTTGTCTCTCCTGTCTACATTTGGTTGGCTTTCATGTCTTTGCAGGCGCATAAAGAAGAGAGGTAAGCATCAAAGTGTAAATACAATCTTATCGATCAGTTTAACATGTAATATAATATAAGGAAATCAAGTTTTAAGTGAAATGTTTTTTTCTCTGCCTGAAGACATTGTGCAGAGACAAGTAGAAATACTCGTCTATGTTAGTCTATTGCTGAGCCTAAAAAAAAGCTGCATCAATGTAGTCTATACTCCTATATCACTTGCATGGTTAGATAGCTATTCATCAAGGGCCTTTTCTTCCAGTTTATTTATGTTCTCTGCACCCCTTCAGTTCCATTGTTTGCTTGCTGACTGTTGCAGTAACAACTATAGCAGTTAACTGGTGCGAACTTCCTGAGTTCAGATGCAATAGTGAGGTGTTCGCAAACTGTGTGTTCACCTATAGGCTTCCAAATTTGTCAATTTGTTTGGTTTTCTTATATTATTGCTTACCCATTTGTAATAACACAGTTGAGTTGTACATTTGAACTTCCTTAATCTAACTTAACATTCAATAAATCTAATTTTAAGCAGCTTATGTGAAACCAATTTTATGTATTCCATTATCAGCCAAACCAACCAATCTAGTCCTTATGTATGCACACCATTCTGACTTTTTAACTGCAAACCATTCTGATTATCTGCTAGCTGCTACTGGTAACCTATTGGATTAGAGTTTTCTGGCATGTATATAATTGTTTAGAAGGAGCCTACCCCAACTTGTTTGGGACTAAAGGCTTTGTTGTTGTTGTTGTATATAATTGTTTAGAAGGACCACCGGGTTTCTGTATATCCTTGTCATCATTATTTTGATCTACAGGAATAACATCTTGTTT
Source organism: Elymus sibiricus (assembly GCA_039707655.1). Classification (NCBI taxonomy): domain Eukaryota; kingdom Viridiplantae; phylum Streptophyta; class Magnoliopsida; order Poales; family Poaceae; genus Elymus; species Elymus sibiricus. The sequence continues at coordinate 132,263,102 of CM077667.1, forward strand.
GTGCTGTGTAAAATTGACTATATGAAGGATGTTTTTTTAATATTATCCTAGTCCTGCTGGTTATCGCTACTCCATGCATGAAAGCTCTAGAAACTAAAACCACACCCTTTCCTCAATCTGTTTGTGCAGGTTTCTCTATCCAATCTATCCATTGATATGTGTGGCAGCAGCTTCTGTTATTGACAGCTTTCCCGATTTTTTCCACGACAAATATGCAAATGAGCAGTCAATTTTCGAAAAGGTTAACTTGGCGTTCTTTATCACACTTCATGTTTTAGGGACTGGGGATGGTTTTATATTTTTTTCTGACACATTTGACAGATAGCGAAGGGTCTGCGGCCTTTGACCCTAGGCTTTATTTTGTGCACCTCACACAGCCGAACATTCTCTATGTTGAACGGATATGGTGCTCCTCTGCAGATCTACCAGCATCTAGAATATCATGAAGATACCGGGCCTGGTAAGGACCTAACTATATGCTCGTTAAACAGGTTTATCTTGCACAAACATTTATAGCATCGACTTTTGCCTGCCTATTGTACAAAGCTATTAGGCCTCTCAGTTGTAGCATTAGGCACTACAGAGAAATAATGGCTTTGATCATTACATCTTATTACCACGATTTGCTGTAACCTCATTCTATAGGGCTGCCTTATTAGCTAATCTGCTTCTGCACAGGGTCTATTCTGTGTGTTGGAAGTGAGTGGCACCGCTATCCTTCATCATTCTTCGTACCCTCCTATATCAAGGAGGTTCGCTGGATAGACGACGGTTTCCGAGGCCTTCTCCCATTTCCCTTCAACGAAACCCTGGGAGGCACCACTGCTGCTCCATCTTATTTCAATACCAAGAACAAGGCCTCCGACAAGCAATATGTACCCCCCTTTCCTAGAAGTTCTACAATACACTTTTTCCTCTGATAGTACTCTGTAACGCTTGCACTTTTTTGGTCGCAGTTGAAGGACATTGGAGCATGCAACTTACTGATGGAGCTTGATCTGAGGCGGCCTTACCCCTCCCGTGGAAACGACCTGTCAACATGGGAGGTAAATCAATCTGTCTTATTCTCAATGCGTTAAAATCCGAGTTCTGCATCTGATAATACTTTGCAAACTCTTCCAGACACTGGCAGCGCTACCATTTCTAGACAGAGAGCTTTCGCCGGCACTATACCGGTCGTTCTTCATACCATACCAATGGGAGCACAAGAATGTTTTCGGCCTGTATAAGTTGCTGAGGAGGCTGCCAACTGACCAAGGGCAACTCAAAGCTAACTCATCGGGAGGACATGCCGCATTTGCTTCTGTGAGCTGAATCTTAGGTTTAGCCGGATCGAACCAATTAACGAATTTTGTTTCCTAGATTTTCATTCTGATGGCTTTGTAGATTGGTCCGTTCCAACACACGGAGTTGTCCAACTGAATTCCATTTCCAGCTCTCCTGACTGATGCCGTGAGACTATTAATGATAAGAAAAAACTGTATGCAGACCATTCCTCTAGGAACAGGGAGTGAAGAACATGTAAGATAAATATCCAAATCAGTACGGGAACATGAGGAGTGGGAAATGATTGAAGCGTGTCTGTAGCAGTAGCACGCCATAGATATCCACGGAAAGACAAATGTTGGCCACTATCAACGGCAACATAAGAATCTACAACCGCCCAAATCCTAAGAACATCTCCAATAGATGGCCCATATGTAAAAATAACCAACTTTTGGATCTTCTGGGGCAAAAAACAGCTCTTCAACAGATGGTCCATATGCAATTTTTTTTACAACTCCGCCTTTCGAAGATGTAAAATACAACACCTCGCAGTGCAAATTTACATCTCCGGAGGAGATGTAAAAACCGCGGCCGCATGCAAACGCCCAACCGCCCTTCAGTTCATTTCCCCCCTTCTTCCTCCCGCCCGCCGCTGCCTCGCCGCAGCTCTCCGCTTGCCCGCCGCCCCGCCGCAGCTCCCTGACGCCGCCCCGCCCTGTCCCTACCCCCGCCGCCGATTCCACCCCGCCTGGGCCGCCGCCCGTCGTCGTATGGGCGGATCGGGCCGTCGCCGCACCGTGCCGCCCCGGCCCCGGCCGCCTCAGCCCCGCCCGCCTCCATCCTGCCCCGACCCGTCTGCCTCCGCTCCGGCCTCCGCCCGCCCCCGCCCGCACCGCACGCCGCCGCCGCCTGCCCTCGCCCGCACCGCACGCCGCCGCCCTGCTCCGTCCGCCTCCGCCCCGCGTCGCACGCCGCCGCCCGCTCCCCGCTCGGCCGCCGCCCCGACTCGCTCCGGCCGCCGCCGCCACCCGCTCCCCGCTCGGCCGCCGCCCCGACTCGCTCCGGCCGCCGCCGCCACCCGATGGGGTCGAAGAAGACGCCGAAGGGCAAGTCGGGTTTCTTCGGCGTGAGGACGAAGCCCTCCGGGAACTTCGGAGTGGAGTTCTCCGACGCTGGGCGACGTTGGTGGCTCGTCACATATCCCACCGTCGACGAGGCCGCGCGTGCCTATGACGTGGCGGTGTGGCGTGCCGGACGGCCGAAGACGGACCTCAACTTCCCGGAGATCAAGACCCGGGCGGTGGCGAAGTGGCTCGTGCCGCAGGGCATCCAGATGGAGGAGATGCCGGCGAAGAAGAAGAAGAAGAGACCGGCGGTTGTCGTCACTCCCGGCGAGAGCGACGAGGCGGCGATGGCTCGGTTTGCGCGGGAGCATCCCGAGTACGTCCAGGCCGAGCAAGAGTTCTACTGGAAGCGTGATGCCGAGGAGAAGAAGAAGAAGAAGGAGGTGAAGAAGGAGGACGAGGCCGTCCCCTCGACGGTGATCCCCATCGAGTCATCGTCGGAGGAGGACGAGGAGTTCTTGGGGCTCTCGGATGACTCCGAAGAGTCGTACTGGATGGCCTCGGACGACGAGTAGTTCTGCTAGTTTAAATTTATGTCATCTATGTTTGAACTATGTTTGAATTTGATGTTTGAACTATGTTGAGATGAAGTAGTAGTTGGTCGTTTTCAGAATTTAACATCTTCGTTTTGGACCATCTGTTGGAGTTGCTCTTTTACATCTCCGTTTTGGACCATCTGTTGGAGTTGAGCCTTTTTTGGAGATGTAAAAAACACTTTTTGGTGATGTAAATTTTTACATCACCGGTTTGGAGCACCAAAATATACATCATCTATTGGAGATGCTCTAAGGGCATCTTCATTGCTCAGACGCTTGGATAGACGCTTGCGGATAAAAAAAAGGAACTGTAGGCTCGACCCTTATAGTGCATTCTTTGTGAGTCCGTAATACAAGGGGTCTGCTAGAGATGCTCTTAGGGCGTGTACAACGCGGTACTTATTCTTTGTGGGTCCGTGATATAAGAGGTTTGTTAGAGATGCTCTTAGGGCATATACAACGCGGTGCTTATCATGGACGCTAGGGACCAAAATCCTGGCCGTTTCGTCTGCTTAGAGAAAAAAATCCTGACGCCTCCAAGGCAGCGATGCTAGACTTGGTAGTGGGCGCCTACAATTCACGAGTAGCTGTTTTTGCCTAGGTGAACTAGCGGCTCAAAGCGTCAAAGCGTTGGAGGTCAAGGCTCTGTTTTATAGTTCGCTTTGCGGGGTATGTTCGGCCGCAGTCCACGTCAGCCCGCAAACCGTAAAAAATCAAATTAGACAATTTGACTGCAATTTCGATAATTGACTTCAAATTCGAACAATCAAACATAGTTTGTGCGAAAATTAAACATAGTTTTCAATCATGACGCAAAAGAACCTCATGCAAAAACCACCACCACCTCCATCACCATCTTCATCATCGTCATCGCTCTCCACCACCGCCACCACCACCTCCATGACCATCATCAACAACATCACCACTCTCCACCACCGTCACCGAAGCCATCACCCATCGCCGCTAGCATCCGTCTCTTCAAGATCTCTCTCCTTGCCATATCATGCCATTCTTTGGTGAGACCGTCCATGTCGTTACGGTTCATAGTCATGATCTTGTTCTCCTCGGCAAGAAGCTTGGCCAAGGCCTTGTTCTCCTCGACAAGGGCCTTTCTCTCCTCAATGGCGGCCTTGCGCAACCCCTCTTCCTTGAGTAATTGCCACTTTTCTTGCTTCTCTTGCGCCTTCTTCTCGGCCAACTCCTTCTTTGCCTCCAATGTCTTGGCCACCATCAACTCATTTGATTGCACCATGGCATATATCTTGTCCCGCAAGCTTGATGCCTCCGCTTCCCTCTTGATCTTGTCCTTGGCCTTCTTGTTTCCATCGGGCTTGTTCTTGTTTCTTGGGCCATCATCATCTTCATCATCATCATCCATCTCGGTGAGTGAACCTCTCTTTGGTGGGGATTCTTTTTCAATCAACTCCCACTTCTCGCTATTTTGAAGCAATTTCCAACAATGCTCTAGTGTAAATGACTTGTCATTGGAAGCTTCCATGTCCTTGTACCTTTCTTGTGCAATTTTGTCCTACAAAATGAAAACAATATCAAAGTATGTCACATGCAACCACTCCAATGGCTACAAATCATTTGCACTACTTGGGACGTGAAAACAAACTCACATACACTAGTGCAAAAAAGCCTAGCTATGGCGTGGCAAAATAGGCCTTGCTGGCGTGGACACCCTACGCCACCAATATGGTGCCACAGTTAAAATGTAGTGGTGGCGTTGGAGACGACGCCAGCAGTATTTTGAGTACCTGCTGGCGTTGGACAGAGTTGCACGCCGGCACTGTCATATTTAGCTAATAAAAAATACCAACTTCACAAAAGATACTGAACATTTCAGTAATTCACAAAAGATACCAAATTCACAAAAGGAAAGTACCAATTACAAGTATCGATCTTGCCCCTCTCTCGATCGACATTGCTACCTGGTTTTTTCTAAGGACCATTTTAAGCTCACGAAGCTTATTCCTATTCGTCATCCCTCGTGGATGTAATGTGCTTTCTCCGTCTTCAGTTGTCGCCTCTCGGCCTGCAGGAATTCTATCTCCTTATTGGTATCAGTTATCTCAGCGTTCAGCGCCACGATCTGACGTTCGAGACTGTAAATCTTATGGAAGACAATACAAATGTCATCGATAATTTTGTCTTTCTCCTTCGTCAGGGAGTCATTCAACTTCTGCAGGGCCTTCATGGTACTCCGACATGACGCGATCAGCTCTTGACTGAGCACGTCCACGTCACCTGTTGGCTGCACAACGGGTGCTGGCGAAGACGGACCAGCTGGTACGTATGCCTGGCAAGGGTCTCAAATCATCAACAATATATATATGCATGTTTGCAATGCTAATGCATGTTTTGTGTAACCAGCCTAATTACCTGGTTGGTGCTCACTTCGCCTTTCTCTTCGGCAAAATCCGACCAGTGCTCAGAGGAGCCTACCCAGATGCTAGAGTCGGCCATGCTGTACCATCAAACAGAAAACACTTGAAAGTTGTACCATCAACTATGTAATGTTTTAGCTAGAGTGTATAATGCATCAACTATTTATTTGAATGTTTTCAAGCTCTACCATCAACTATGTAATGTTTTAGCTAAGTTGTCGCAGCTTGTTTACACACTACTCCTACATGGCCACCCTTCCATATGTGTAATGCAAAAGCTTTTTAAAATTATGGTTTATAGTTTATTGTTACTAATATACCACTTCTAATTAAGGTTCATACATTGCAACTCATATACCACTTCTAATTAAGGTTTTCCATAGTTTATTGTTACTAATTTGGTCTAGGCCAAATATTCTCCATAGTCTATAGAAAATATATAAAAAATTCTCCATAGTCTATAGAAAAAATATAGCAAATTCTTCATAGTCTATAGTCTATAGTCTATAGAAAGAATATAGCAAATTCTCCATAGTCTATAGTCTATAGAAAAAATACAACAAATTCTTCATACATTGCAACTCATATACCACTTCTAATTAAGATTTTACTCTCTCCGTCCCAAATTAAGTGACTCAACTTTGTACTAACCTTAGTACAAAGTTAGTACAAAGTTGAATCACTTATTTTGGGATGGAGGAAGTACATTATAGCAAATTTTTCATACAGTGCAACCTAATTTTTTCATACATTGCAACTCATATACTACTAACACTAAATATAGCAAGTGTTGGAAATATGCCCTAGAGGCAATAATAAAATAGTTATTATCATAATTCCTTGTTCATGATAATCGTTTATTATCCATGCTATAATTGTATTGATTGGAAACTCAGATACATGTGTGGGTACATAGACAAAATTGTGTCCCTAGTGAGCCTCTACTTGACTAGCCCATTGATCAAAGATGGTTCAGGTTTCCTGACCATGGACATGAGTTGTCATTTGATAACGGGATCACATCATTAGAAGAATGATGTGATGGACAAGAACCAACTTTAAGCATAGCAGTTGATCGTGTTAGTTTATTGCTACTGCTTTATCCATGTCAAGTATCTGTTCCGACGACCATGAGATCATGCAACTCCCGGACACCAAAGGAATGCCTTGTGTGTATCAAACGTCACAACGTAACTGGGTGACTACAAAGTTGCTCTACAGGTATCTCCGAGGTTGTATGTTGGGTTGGCGTGAATCGAGACTGGGATTTGTCACTCCGTATGACGGAGAGGTATCTCTGGGCCCACTCGGTAATACAGCATCACAAGAAGCTTGCAAGTAATGTGACTAAGGAGTTAGTCACGAGATCTTGTATTACGGAACGAGCAAAGAGACTTGCCGGTAACGAGATTGAACTAGGTATGGAGATACCGACGATCGAATCTCGGGCAAGTAACATACCGATGGACAAAGGGAACTCCATACGGGATTGATTGAATCCTTGACATCGTGGTTCGACCGATAAAGATCTTCGTAGAATATGTGGGAACCAATATGGGCATCCAAGTCCCGTTATTGGTTATTGACCGTAGAGGTGTCTCGGTCATGTCTGCATAGTTCTCGAACCCGCAGGGTCTGCACACTTAACTTTTGGTGACGATTTGGTATTGTTGAGATGTATATGTTGGTGACCGAAAGTTGTTCGGAGTCTCGGATGAGATCCCGGACGTCACGAGGAGTTCCGGAATGGTCCGGAGGTAAAGATTGATATATAGGAAAGTGATATTCGGGCACCGGAATGGTTTCGGGGTTTGCCGGATTCCATCGGGAGTGCCGGAAGGAGTTCCGGGAGTCCACCGGGGAGGGCCACCTGCCCCAGAGTGCCCCATGGGCTGAGAGAGAGAGAGGCACACCAGCCCCTAGTGGGATGGGCGCCCCGCCTCCCAAGGGCCCATGCGGCCGAGGGCAAGGGCTGGCCCTGGGGTGGCCGCCGCCCCCCCCCTTGCCTTGGGGGCCAAGGCAGCCCCCCAGGCCGCCGCGCCTAACCCTAGGGAAACCCTAGGGTGGCTGGCCCCTCCCCTTGCCCCTATATATATGAGAGAGGGAGGAGGGCAGCCACATCCAAGCCACGACGCAGCCCTCTCTTCCTCCCTCTAGTTTGTTTTCTCCTCTAAATTGGTTCGGTAGTGCTTGGCTAAGCCCTACCGAAACAGCTCCGCCACCACCGCCACTACACCGTCGTGCTGCCGGAGATCTCATCTACCTCTCCGCCCTCGCTTGCTGGATCAAGGAGGCGGAGACGTCGTCGAGCTGTACGTGTGCTGAACGTGGAGGTGTCGTCCGTTCGGCGCTAGATGAGAACGAAACGAGATTGGATCGCGGGACGGATCGTGATTGGATCGCGAAGACGTTTGACTACACCAATCACGTTTCTTAACGCTTCCCGCTTAGCGATCTACAAGGGTAGGTAGATGCACTCCACCTCTCATAACTGTTGATCTCCATAGATAGATCTTGGGTGTTCATAGGAACATTTTTGTTTTCCATGCAACGTTCCCCAATAGTGGCATCAGAGCTAGGTCTACGCGTAGATAACATGCATGAGTAGTGTTGGGGAACGTTGCATGGGAAACAAAAATTTCCTACGCACACACAAGATCTATCCATGGTGATGAGCATCTACGAGAGGGAGAGTGAATCTACATACCCTTGTAGATCGCTAAGCGGAAGCGTTTAAGAAACGCGGTTGATGTAGTCGAACGTCTCCGCGATCCAAATCGCAAGTCGTCCCTCGATCCGATCACGAACTAGCGCCGAACGGACGGCACCTCCGCGTTCAACACACGTACGGCTTGATGACGCCTTCACCTCCTCGATCCAGCGAGCGATGATGAAGTAGTGGTTGAGTTCCAGCAGCACGACGGCGTGGTGATGGTGGTGAGGAATAATCTCTGCAGGGCTTCGCCAAGCGCTACGGAGATTATGACGGAGGAACTAGAGGGTTAGGGTTGCCGCACACGGCTTGGGGAAATCTTGATGTATCCCGTGTGCTAGCCCTGCCCCTCTATTTATATGTTGAGCCTTGGGGTCTAAACTTGGAGTAAAAGCCTCCTCCAGGTCGGTTTTGCCCGCACAAGGTCGGTTTGGCCCGCAGGGAAAGAGTCCAACTCGGATCCCTGCCGAACCGTGCACAGCCGCACACAAGCGGTAGTACCGCTTCACACAAGCGGTAGTACCGCTCGGGCGGTAGTACCGCTTCACACAAGCGGTAGTACCGCTCGGGCGGTAGTACCGCTTCACACAAGCGGTAGTACCGTTTACGCGGCAGCAAAACTACTTTTGCACTTTCCAATACCTCGTGGGCTTTATCCCTTTGGCCCATATAAAGTGTTGCTGCACCCGAACACTTCGGTAAACATCCGGAACCCATTCCGGTGAACTCCGGAACTCTTTCGGAGATCAAAACACTATTATCACATATATCAATCTTTACCTCCGGACTATTCCGGAGATCCTCGTCATGTCCGGGATCTTATCCGGGACTCCGAACAACCTTCGGTCACCAACATAATAACTCAACTATACTAATCGTCACCAAACGTTAAGTGTGTAGACCCTGCGGGTTCGAGAACTATGTAGACATGACCGAGACACCTCTACGGCCAATAACCAATAGCGGGACCTGGATGCCCATATTGGCTCCTACATATTCTACGAAGATCTTTATCGGTCGAACCTCTATGTCAAGGATTCAGTTAATCCCGTATGCTGTTCCCTTTGTTCTTCGGTATGTTACTTGCCCGAGATTCGATCGTCGGTATCTCTATACCTAGTTCAATCTCGTTACCGGCAAGTCTCTTTACTCGTTCCGTAATACAAGATCCTGTGGCTAACTCTTTAGTCACTTTGCTTGCAAGGCTCAATGTGATGTTGTATTACCGAGTGGGCCCTGAGATACCTCTCCGTCACACGGAGTAACAAATCCCAGTCTTGATCCATGCCAACCCAACAGACACCCTCGGAGATACCTGTAGAGCACCTTTATAGTCACCCAGTTACGTTGCGACGTTTGATACACACAAGGTATTCCTCCGGTGTCAGTGAGTTGCATGATCTCATGGTCAAAGGAACAGATACTTGACATGCAAAAAACAATAGCAATAAACTGACACGATCAAATGCTACGTTTACAGTTTGGGTCTTGTCCATCACATCATTCTCCTAATGATGTGATCCCGTTATCAAATGACATCTCATGTCAATGGCTAGGAAACCTTAACCATCTTTGATCAACGAGCTAGTCAACTAGAGGCTTACTAGGGACACAGTGTTGTCTATGTACCCACACATGTATTTGAGTTTCCAATCAATACAATTATAGCATGGATAATAAACGATTATCATGAACAAGGAAATATAATAATAACCAATTTATTATTGCCTCTAGGGCATATTTCCAACAGTCTCCCACTTGCACTAGAGTCAATAATCTAGTTCACATCACTATGTGATTTACATTGTAATGAATCGAACACCCATGCAGTTCTGGTGTTGTTCATGTTTAGCCCTTGGAAGAGGTTTAGTCATCGGATCTGCAACATTTAGATCCGTGTGTACTTTGCAAATATTTATGTCGTCCTCCTTGATGTAATCGCGGATGGAATTGAAACGTCGTTTTATGTGTCTGGTCCTCTTGTGAAATCTTGGTTCCTTGGCTAGAGCAATGGCACCAGTGTTATCACAAAACAGAGTCATTGGGTTAAGCGCACTAGGCACTACTCCAAGATCTGTCATGAACTCCTTCATCCAGACACCTTCCTTCGCCGCCTCCGAGGCAGCGATGTACTCCGCTTCGCATGTAGAATCTGCTACCACGCTTTGCTTGGAACTGCACCAGCTAACCGCACCCCCATTAAGAATAAATACGTATCCGGTTTGCGACTTAGAGTCATCCGGATCAGTGTCAAAGCTTGCATCGACGTAACCCTTTACGACGAGCTCTTGATCACCTCCATAAACGAGAAACATGTCCTTAGTCCTTTTCAGGTACTTCAGGATATTCTTGACCGCCATCCAGTGTTCCATTCCTGGATCACTCTGAAACCTTTCGGCCATACTTATGGCAAGGCTGACATCGGGTCTTGTGCACAGCATTGCATACATGATAGAGCCTATGGCTGAAGCATAGGGGATGACACTCATCTTTCCTCTATCTTCTGCAGTCACTGGGCATTGAGTCTTACTCAACTTCACACCTTGCAAAACAGGCAAGAACCCCTTCTTGGACTGATCCATTTTGAACTTCTTCAAAATCTTATCAAGGTATGTGCTTTGTGAAAGTCCTATTAAACGTCTTGATCTATCTCTATAGATCTTGATGCCTAATATGAAAGCAGCTTCTCCTAGGTCCTTCATTGAAAAACTCTTGTTCAAATATTCCTTTACGCTTTCCAGCATTTCTATATTGTTTCCAATCAGCAATATGTCATCCACATATAATATTAGAAACGCTATAGAGCTCCCACTCACTTTCTTGTAAATACAAGCTTCTCCGTAAACTTGTATAAACTCGAACGCTTTGATCACCTCATCAAAACGAAGATTCCAACTCCGAGATGCTTGCACCAGTCCATAAATGGATCGCTGGAGTTTGCAAACTTTGTCAGCATTCTCTGGATCGACAAAACCTTCTGGTTGTATCATATACAACTCTTCCTTAAGGTAACCGTTAAGGAACGCTGTTTTGACATCCATCTGCCAAATTTCATAATCGAAAAAGGCAGCTATTGCTAACATGATTCTGACGGACTTAAGCATCGCTACGGGTGAGAAGGTCTCATCGTAGTCAACTCCTTGAACTTGTGAAAAACCCTTTGCCACAAGTCGAGCTTTATAGACGGTGACATTACCGTCCGCGTCCGTCTTCCTCTTAAAGATCCATTTGTTCTGAATGGCCTTACGCCCTTCAGGTAATACTTCCAAAGTCCATACTTTGTTTTCATACATGGATCCCATCTCGGATTTCATGGCCTCTAACCACTTCTCGGAATCCGGGCCCATCATCGCTTCTCCATAGCTCGTAGGTTCATCGTTGTTTAACAACATGACCTCTAAGACAGGGTTGCCGTACCACTCAGGAGCAGTACGCGTCCTTGTCGACCTACGAGGTTCGATAGCAACTTGATCCAAAGCTTCATGATCATCATCATTAACTTCCTCTTCAGCTAATGTAGGCTCCACAGAAACAACTTTCTGCGCTGCGCTACTCTCAGGTTGAAGTAAAGGTTCAACAACCTCATCAAGTTCTATCTTCCTCCCACTCAATTCTTTCGAGAGAAACTCTTTCTCAAGAAATGTTCCGTTTTTAGCGACAAACACTTTGCCTTCGGATCTGAGGTAGAAGGTATACCCAACTGTCTCTTTTGGGTATCCTATGAAGACGCATTTCTCCGCTTTGGGTTCCAGCTTTTCAGGCTGAAGCTTTTTGACATAAGCATCACATCCCCAAACTTTAAGAAACGACAGTTTTGGCTTCTTGCCAAACCAAAGTTCATATGGCGTCGTCTCAACGGATTTCGATGGTGCCCTATTTAAAGTGAATGCAGCTGTCTCTAATGCATAACCCCAAAACGATAGTGGCAAATCGGCAAGAGACATCATAGATCGCACCATATCCAATAAGGTTCGATTACGACGTTCGGACACACCATTACGCTGTGGTGTTCCAGGCGGTGTCAATTGTGAAACAATTCCACACTGTCTTAAGTGACTGCCAAACTCATAACTCAGATATTCTCCTCCTCGATCAGATCGTAGGAATTTAATCTTCTTGTTACGATGATTCTCAACTTCACTCTGAAATTGTTTGAACTTTTCAAATGTTTCAGACTTGTGTTTCATTAAGTAAATATACCCATATCTACTTAAGTCATCAGTGAAGGTGAGAAAGTAACGATAACCACCGCGTGCCTCAATACTCATCGGACCGCACACATCAGTATGTATGATTTCCAATAAGTCACTTGCCCGTTCCATTGTTCCAGAGAACGGCGTTTTAGTCATCTTGCCCATGAGGCATGGCTCACATGTGTCAAGTGATTCAAAATCAAGTGACTCCAAAAGTCCATCAGCATGGAGCTTCTTCATGCGTTTTACGCCAATATGACCTAAACGGCAGTGCCACAAGAAAGTGGTATTATCATTATCAATTCTATATCTTTTGGCATCAATGTTATGAACATGTGTATCATTACTATCGAGATTCAACAAGAATAAACCCCTCACATTGGGTGCATGACCATAAAAGATATTACTCATATAAATAGAACAACCATTATTCTCTGATTTAAATGAGTAACCGTCTCGCAATAAACAAGATCCAGATATAATGTTCATGCTTAACGCAGGCACCAAATAACACTTATTTAGGTTCATCACTAATCCCGACGGTAATCGAAGAGCGAGCGTGCCGACGGCGATCACATCAACCTTGGAACCATTTCCCACGCGCATCGTCACTTCGTCCTTTGCCAGCCTCCGTCTATTCCGCAGTTCCTGTTTTGAGTTGCAAATATGAGCAACCGCACCGGTATCAAATACCCAGGCACTACAACGAGAGTTGGTAAGGTACACATCAATAACATGTATATCATACATACCTTGTTTGTTGTTGGCCGCCTTCTTGTCAGCCAAATACTTGGGGCAATTCCGCTTCCAGTGTCCAGTTCCCTTGCAATGAAAACACACAGTTTCTGGTTTGGGTCCAGCCTTGGGTTTCTTCACGAGAGGAGCAACTGCTTTACCACTCTGCTTGGAGTTACCCTTCTTACCCTTGCCATTTTTCTTGAAACTAGTGGTTTTATTGACCATCAACACTTGATGCTCCTTCTGAATTTCAGACTCAGCGGCTTTCAGCATCGCAAACAGCTCGGCGACTGACTTGTTCATCCCGTGCATGTTATAGTTCAACACGAAGTTCTTGTAGCTAGGTGGCAATGATTGAAGAACTCTGTCAGTGATAGCCTCTGGCGGAAGGGGCATCCCTAACTCAGCCAGACGGGTGGAGTACCCAGACATTCTGAGCACGTGATCACTGATAGACCCGTTCTCCTCCATCTTGCAAGCATAGAACTTATCGGAGATCTCATATCTCTCGATCCGGGCATTCTTCTGAAAGATAAACTTCAACTCCTGGAACATCTCATATGCTCCATGACGTTCAAAACGTCTTTGAAGTCCCGGTTCTAAGCCATACAACATTGCACATTGAACTATTGAGTAATCATCAGAACGAGCCTGCCAGGCGTTCACAACGTCTAGAGACTCAACTGGAGCGGGTGGATCACCAAGCGGTGCATCAAGGACATAAGCTTTCTGGGAAGCCGTAAGGATAATCCTTAGATTACGGGCCCAGTCCACAAAGTTACTTCCATCATCTTTCAACTTAGCTTTCTCTAGGAACGCATTAAAATTCAGGGGTGCTACTGCGCGAGCCATGATCTACAACATAAATATAGCAAAGACAACTTAGACTATTGTTCAGGATAATGAGTTTTAGTTAATTATATTACTTAAAAAACTCCCACTCAAATTGACATCCCTCCGGTCATTCGAGTGTAACATGATCCAAATCCACCAACTCAAGTCCGATCATCACGTGAGTTGAGGTGGTTTCAATGGTGAACATCTTCATGTTTGATCATATCTACTATATGACTCATGTTCGACCTTTCGGTCTCTTGTGTTCCGAGGCCATGTCTGTACATGCTAGGCTCGTCAAGTTTAACCCGAGTGTTCTGCGTGTGCAACATGGCTTGCACCCGTTGTATGTGAACGTGGAGTCTATCACACCCGATCATCACGGCGTGTCTCGAAACGACGAACTTTCGCAACGGTGCACACTCGGGGAGAACACAATTTATCTTGAAATTTAAGTGAGGGATCACCTTATAATGCTACCGTCGTCCTAAGCAAAATAAGATGCATAAAAGGATTAACATCACATGCAAATCATAAGTGACATGATATGGCCATGAACTTGTGCTTTTGATCTCCATCTCCAAAGCACCGGCATGATCTCCATCGTCACCGGCATGACACCATGATCTCCATCATCTTGATCTCCATCAACGTGTCGCCATAAGGTTGTCGCGCCGACTGTTGCTTCCACGACTATTGCTAACGTTTAGCGATAAAGTAAAGCATTACATAGCGCTCAATGATTGACACGCAGGTCATACAATAATTAAAGACAACTCTATGGCTCCTGCCAGTTGCCGTACTCATCGACATGCAAGTCGTGATATTCTATACAACACATGATCATCTCATACATCATATATATCTCATCATGTAATTGGCCATATCACATCACAACATACCCTGCAAAAACAAGTTAGACGTCCTCTAATTGTTGTTGCAAATTTTACGTGGCTGCTACGGGTTTGCAAGAACCGTTCTTACCTACGCAAAACCACAACGTGGTGTAGTGATTGCTTTTTGATCTTCTAAAAGAACCCTCTTCATTGAAATCGATTCAACTAAAGTGAGAGAGACAGACACCCGCTAGCCATCTTTATGCAACAAAATTACATGTCAGTTGAAGGAACCTGTCTCGCGTAAGTGTACGCGTAATGTCGGTCCGGGCCGCTTCATCTCACAATACCGCCGAATCAAATATCAACTAGTAACGGCAAGCAATATGTATACACCCACGCCCACAACTCGTTTGTGTTCTACTCGAGATCTCATCTACGCATAGACCTGGCTCTGATACCACTGTAGGGGAACGTTGCATGGGAAACAAAAATTTCCTACGCACACACAAGATCTATCCATGGTGATGAGCATCTACGAGAGGGAGAGTGAATCTACATACCCTTGTAGATCGCTAAGCGGAAGCGTTTAAGAAACGCGGTTGATGTAGTCGAACGTCTCCGCGATCCAAATCGCAAGTCGTCCCTCGATCCGATCACGAACTAGCGCCGAACGGACGGCACCTCCGCGTTCAACACACGTACGGCTTGATGACGCCTTCACCTCCTCGATCCAGCGAGCGATGATGAAGTAGTGGTTGAGTTCCAGCAGCACGACGGCGTGGTGATGGTGGTGAGGAATAATCTCTGCAGGGCTTCGCCAAGCGCTACGGAGATTATGACGGAGGAACTAGAGGGTTAGGGTTGCCGCACACGGCTTGGGGAAATCTTGATGTATCCCGTGTGCTAGCCCTGCCCCTCTATTTATATGTTGAGCCTTGGGGTCTAAACTTGGAGTAAAAGCCTCCTCCAGGTCGGTTTTGCCCGCACAAGGTCGGTTTGGCCCGCAGGGAAAGAGTCCAACTCGGATCCCTGCCGAACCATGCACAGCCGCACACAAGCGGTAGTACCGCTTCACACAAGCGGTAGTACCGCTCGGGCGGTAGTACCGCTTCACACAAGCGGTAGTACCGCTCGGGCGGTAGTACCGCTTCACACAAGCGGTAGTACCGTTTACGCGGCAGCAAAACTACTTTTGCACTTTCCAATACCTCGTGGGCTTTATCCCTTTGGCCCATATAAAGTGTTGCTGCACCCGAACACTTCGGTAAACATCCGGAACCCATTCCGGTGAACTCCGGAACTCTTTCGGAGATCAAAACACTATTATCACATATATCAATCTTTACCTCCGGACTATTCCGGAGATCCTCGTCAAGTCCGGGATCTTATCCGGGACTCCGAACAACCTTTGGTCACCAACATAATAACTCAACTATACTAATCGTCACCAAACGTTAAGTGTGTAGACCCTGCGGATTCGAGAACTATGTAGACATGACCGAGACACCTCTACGGCCAATAACCAATAGCGGGACCTGGATGCCCATATTGGCTCCTACATATTCTACGAAGATCTTTATCGGTCGAACCTCTATGTCAAGGATTCAGTTAATCCCGTATGCTGTTCCCTTTGTTCTTCGGTATGTTACTTGCCCGAGATTCGATCGTCGGTATCTCTATACCTAGTTCAATCTCGTTACCGGCAAGTCTCTTTACTCGTTCCGTAATACAAGATCCTGTGGCTAACTCTTTAGTCACTTTGCTTGCAAGGCTCAATGTGATGTTGTATTACCGAGTGGGCCCTGAGATACCTCTCCGTCACACGGAGTAACAAATCCCAGTCTTGATCCATGCCAACCCAACAGACACCCTCGGAGATACCTGTAGAGCACCTTTATAGTCACCCAGTTACGTTGCGACGTTTGATACACACAAGGTATTCCTCCGGTGTCAGTGAGTTGCATGATCTCATGGTCAAAGGAACAGATACTTGACATGCAGAAAACAATAGCAATAAACTGACACGATCAAATGCTACGTTTACAGTTTGGGTCTTGTCCATCACATCATTCTCCTAATGATGTGATCCCGTTATCAAATGACATCTCATGTCAATGGCTAGGAAACCTTAACCATCTTTGATCAACGAGCTAGTCAACTAGAGGCTTACTAGGGACACAGTGTTGTCTATGTACCCACACATGTATTTGAGTTTCCAATCAATACAATTATAGCATGGATAATAAACGATTATCATGAACAAGGAAATATAATAATAACCAATTTATTATTGCCTCTAGGGCATATTTCCAACAAGTAGAACACAAAAGAGTTTGTGGGCGTTGATGTTCAGATTGCTTACTTCCTTAGTCTTATCTTGATTCGGCGATATTGTGGGATGAAGTGGCTCGGACCAACCTTACTCATCCACGTACGAGAGACCGGTTCCATCGACTGACATGCACTTGTTGCATAAAGATGGCTGGCGGGTGTCTGTCTCTCCCACTTTAGTTGAATCAGATTCAACAGAGGCGGTCCTTGTAGAAGGTTAAATAGCAACTTGAATATCACCGTTGTGGCTTTGTATAGGTAAGAACGGTTCTTACTAGTTGCCCATAGCAGCCACGTAAAACATGCAACAACAAAGTAGAGGACGTCTAACTTGTTTTTGCAGGGCATGTTGTGATGTGATATGGCCAATGACATGATGTGATATATGTGATGTATGAGATGATCATGTTTTTGTATAGATTATCACGACTTGCATGTTGATGAGTACGACAACCGGCAGGAGCCATAGGGTTGTCTTTAATTATTTTCGCTTTCTTTTGCTTTACTTTATCGCTATGAGTTAGCAATGGTTGTAGAAGCAATAGTTGGCGCGACAACCACATGACGACACGATGATGGAGATCATGGTGTCATGCTAGTGACGATGGAGATCATGCCGGTGCTTTGGAGATGGAGATCAAAAGCACAAGATGATGATGGCCATATCATGTCACTTATTATGATTTGCATGTGATGTTTATCTTGTTATGCATCTTATTTTGCTTAGGACAACGGTAGCATTATAAGATGATCCTTCACTAAAATTTCAAGATAAAATTGTGTTCTCCCCGAGTATGCACCGTTGCGAAGGTTTGTCGTTTCTAAGCACCTCGTGATGATCGGGTGTGATATCTACGTTCGCATACAACGGGTGTAAGCCAGATTTACACATGCGGAATACTTGGGTTAAACTTGACGAGCCTAGCATGTACAGACATGGCCTCGGAACACAGGAGACCGAAAGGTCGAACATGAGTCATATAGTAGATATGATCAACATGGAGATGTTCACCATTGAAACCACCTCATCTCACGTGATGATCGGACTTGGGTTGGTGGATTTGGATCATGTTACACTTAGACAACCTAAGGGATGTCGATTTGAGTGGGAGTTCTTTGGTAATATGATTAATTGAACTCATTATCATGAACATAGTCTAAATTGTCTTTGCAAAATTATGTTGTAGATCAATGGCTCGCGCAGTAGCTCTCCTGAATTTTAATGCGTTCCTAGAGAAAGCTAAGTTGAAAGATGATGGAAGTAACTATGCGGATTGGGTCTGTAATCTGAGGATTATCCTCACGGCTTCGACAAAGGCTTACGTCCTTGATGCGCCGCTTGGTGTGCCACCCCCTCCAGCGTCACCTGTGGACGTTGTGAATGCCTGGCAGACACGTTCTGATGACTACTCTATAGTTCAGTGCGCCATGCTGTACGGCTTAGAATCGGGACTTTAAAAGCGTTTTGAACGCCATGTAGCATATGAGATGTTCCAGGAGTTGAAGTTAACATTTCAAGCAAATGCTCGGATCGAGAGGTATGAGACCTCCGATAAGTTCTTTACCTGCAAGATGGAGGAGAATAGTTCTGTCAGTGAACACCTACTCAGAATGTCTGGGTACTACAACCGTTTGAATGCTTTGGGAGTCCAGCTTCCGCCCGAAACGGTCACTGACAGAATTCTCCAGTCACTGCCACCTAGCTTCAAAGGCTTCGTGATGAACTATAATATGCAAGGGATGGAAAAGTCTGTCTCCGAGCTGTTCGCGATGCTGAAAGTCGCAGAGGTAGAAATCAAAAAGGAGCATCAAGTGTTGATGGTGAATAAAACCACTAGTTTCAAGAAAGGCAAGGGAAAGAATGGAAACTTCAAGAAGGGTGGCAATCAAGTTGCCACCCCCGTGAAGAAACCCAAGGCTGGACCCTAGCATGAGACTGAGTGCTTCTATTGCAAGGGGACTGGCCACTGGAAGCGGAACTGCCCCAAGTACCTGGCTGATAAGAAGGCTGACACCGTCAACAAAGGTATATTTGATATACATGTTATTGATGTGTACCTCACTAGCTCTCGTAGAAGTGCCTGGGTATTTGATATCGGTTCGGTTGCTCACATTTGTAACTTGAAACAGGAACTGTAGAATAAACGGAGGCTGGAGAAGGATGAAGTGACGACGCGCGTCGGAAATGGTTCCAAGGTTGATGTGATCGCCGTCGGCACGCTTGCTCTTCAATTACCATCGGGATTAGTAGTAAACCTAAATAATTGTTATTTGGTGCCTGCGTTGAGCATGAACATTATATCTGGATCTTGTTTATTGCGAGACGGTTATTCATTTAAATCGGAGAATAATGGTTGTTCTATTTATATGAGTAACATATTTTATGGTCATGCACCCAATGTGAATGGTTTATTCTTGTTGAATCTCGATAGTAGTGATACACACATTCATAACATTGATGCCAAAAGATGTAAAGTCAATAATGATAGTACCACTTTCTTGTGGCACTGCTGCTTAGGTCATATTGGTGTAAAACGCATGAAGAAGCTCCATGCCGATGGACTTTTGGAATCACTCGATTTTGACTCGCTTGATACATGCGAACCATGCCTCTTGGTCAAGATGACGAAAACCCCGTTCTCCGGTACAATGGAGTGGGCAAGTGACTTGTTGGAAATCATACATACTGATGTGTGCGGTTCGATGAGTGTTGAGGTGCACGGTGGATATCGTTACTTTCTTACCTTCACTGATGATTTGAGTAGATATGGGTATATTTACTTGATGAAGCACAAGTCTGAAACATTTGAAAAGTTCAAGGAATTCCAGAGTGAAGTAGAAAATCATCGTAACAAGAAGATAAAGTTTCTACGATCTGATCGTGGTGGAGAATATCTGAGTTATGAGTTTGGTATGCATTTGAGACAGTGTGGAATTGTTTCACAACTAACGCCACCTGGAACACCACAGCATAATGGTGTGTCCGAGCGTCGTAACCGTACTCTATTGGATATGGTGCGATCTATGATGTCTCTCACTGATCTGCCACTATCGTTTTGGGGTTATGCATTAGAGATAGCCGCATTCACTTTAAATAGGGCACCATCAAAGTCCGTTGAGATGACACCGTATGAATTATGGTTTGGCAAGAAACCTAAGCTGTCGTTTCTTAAAGTTTAGGGCTGCGACGCTTATGTGAAAAGGCTTCAACCTGATAAGCTCGAACCTAAAGCGGACAAATGCGTCTTCATAGGTTACCCTAAGGAAACAGTTGGGTATACCTTCTATCTCAGATCCGAGGGCAAAGTGTTTGTTGCTAAGAACGTGTCCTTTCTCGAGAAAGAGTTTCTCTCGAAAGAATTGAGTGGGAGGAAGGTAGAACTTGATGAGATTATTGAACCGTCACTTCAGTTGGATGGGAGCGCGACGCAGAAAGATGTTTCTACACAGCCTACACCAAATGAAGCGGAAGCTAATGATGATGATCATGAAACTTCAGATCAAGTTACTACTGAGCCTCGTAGGTCGACAAGGAATCGTACCGCCCCTAAGTGGTACGGCAATCCTGTCTTGGAGGTCATGTTGTTAGACAATAGTGAACCTACGAGCTATGAGGAAGCGATGGTGGGCCCGGATTCCAACAAATGGCTAGAGGTCATGAAATCCGAGATAGGATCCATGTATGAGAACAAAGTGTGGACTTTGGAGGACTTGCCATATGATCATAAGGCCATACAGAATAAATGGATCTTTAAGAAAAAGACGGACGCAGATGGTAATGAAACCGTCTATAAAGCTCGACTTATTGCAAAAGGGTTTTCACAAGTTCAAGGAGTTGACTACGATGAGACTTTCTCTCCCGTAGCGATGCTTAAGTCCTTCAGGATCATGTTGGCAATAGCTGCATTTTTCGATTACGAGATCTGGCAGATGGAAGTCAAAACAGCGTTCCTTAATGGTTTTCTTAAGGAAGAGTTGTATATGATGCAACCAGAAGGTTTTGTCGATCCTAAAAATTCTGACAAAGTGTGCAAGCTCCAGCGATCCATTTATGGGCTGGTGCAGGCATCTCGGAGTTGGAATCTTTGCATTGATAAGGTGATCAAAGCGTTTGGGTTCATAGAAGTTTATGTAGAAGCTTGTATTTACAAGAAAGTGAGTGGGAGCTCTATAGCGTTTCTAATATTATATGTGGATGACATATTGCTGATTGGAAATAACATAGAACTTTTAGAAAGCGTGAAGATATATTTGAACAAGAGTTTTTCAATGAAAGACCTCGAAGAAGCTGCTTACATATTGGGCATCAAGATCTATAGAGATAGATCGAGACGCTTAATAGGACTTTCACAAAGCACATATCTTGATATTGTTTTGAAGAAGTTCAAAATGGATCAGTCCAAGAAAGGGTTATTGCGTCTTACAAGGTGTGAAGTTGAGTAAGACTCAATGCCCAGCGACTACAGAGGATAGAGAAAAGATGAGTGTCATCCCCTATGCTTCAGCCATAGGATCTATAATGTATGCGATGCTGTGCACAAGACCAGATGTCAGCCTTGCCATAAGTATGGCCGGAAGGTTTCAAAGTGATCCTGGAATGGAGCACTGGACAACGGTCAAGAATATCCTTAAGTACCTGAAAAGGACTAAGGAATTGTTTCTCGTTTATGGACGTGATCAAGAGCTCGTCGTAAAGGGTTACGTCGATGCTAGCTTTGACACATATCCGGATGACTATAAGTCTCAAACCGGATACGTATTTATTCTGAACGGTGGAGCGGTAAGCTGGTGCAGTTCCAAGCAAAGCGTGGTGGCAGATTCTACATGTGAAGCGGAGTACATAGCTGCTTCGGAAGCAGCAAAAGAAGGTGTCTGGATGAAGCAGTTCATGACGGATCTTGGAGTTGTGCCCAGTGCACTGGACCCAATGACCCTCTTCTGTGACAACACTAGCGCCATTGCTCTAGCCAAAGAGCCCAGGTTTCACAAGAGGACCAGACACATAAAGCACCGCTTCAATCTATCCGCGATTACATCAAGGAAGAGGACATAAATATTTGCAAAGTACATACGGATCTGAATGTTGCAGACCCGTTGACTAAACCTCTTCCATGGGCAAAACTTGATCAGCACCAGAACTCTATGGGTGTTAGATTCACTACAATGTAAATCAAATAGCGATGTGAACTAGATTATTGACTCTAGTGCAAGTGGGAGACTGTTGGAAATATGCCCTAGAGGCAATAATAAAATAGTTATTATCATATTTCCTTGTTCATGATAATCGTTTATTATCCATGCTATAATTGTATTGATTGGAAACTCAGATACATGTGTGGGTACATAGACAAAACTGTGTCCCTAGTGAGCCTCTACTTGACTAGCTCGTTGATCAAAGATGGTTAAGGTTTCCTGACCATGGACATGAGTTGTCATTTGATAACAGGATCACATCATTAGAAGAATGATGTGATGGACAAGACCCAACCGTAAGCATAGCAGTTGATCATGTCAGTTTATTGCTACTGCTTTATCCATGTGAAGAATCTGTTCCTACGACCATGAGATCATGCAACTCCCAGACACCGGAGGAATGCCTTGTGTGTATCAAACGTCACAACGCAACTGGGTGACTATAAAGGTGCTCTACAGGTATCTCCGAGGGTGTCTGTTGGGTTGGCGTGAATCGAGACTGGGATTTGTCACTCAGTATGACGGAGAGATATCTCTGGACCCACTCGGTAATGCAGCATCACAAGAAGCTTGCAAGCAATGTGACTAAGGAGTTAGTCACGGGATCTTGTATTACGGAACGAGTAAAGAGACTTGCCGGTAATGAGATTGAACTAGGTATGGAGATACCGACGATCGAATCTCGGGCAAGTAACATACCGATGGACAAAGGAAACTGCATACGGGATTGATTGAATCCTTGACATCGTGGTTCGACCGATAAAGATCTTCGTATAATATGTGGGAACCAATATGGGCATCCAGGTCCCGCTATTGGTTATTGACCGTAGAGGTGTCTTGGTCATGTCTGCATAGTTCTCGAACCCTCATGGTCTGCACACTTAACTTTCGGTGACGATTTGGTATTGTTGAGATGTATATGTTGGTGACCGAAAGTTGTTCGGAGTCCTAGATGAGATCCCGGACGTCACGAGGAGTTCCGGAATGGTCCGGAGGTAAAGATTGATATATAGGAAAGTGATATTCGGGCACCGGAATGGTTTCGGGGTTTGCCGGATTCCATCGGGAGTGCCAGAAGGAGTTCCGGGGGTCCACCGGGGAGGGCCACCTGCCCCTGCGGGCCCCATGGGCTGAGAGAGAGGCGCACCAGCCCCTGGTGGGCTTGGCGCCCCGCCTCCCAAGGGCCCATGCGGCCGAGGGCAAGGGCTGGCCCTGGGGTGGCCGCCGCCCCCTTGCCTTGGGGGCCAAGGCAGCCCCCAGGCCGCCGCGCCCAACCCTAGGGAAACCCTAGGGCGGCCGGCCCCTCCCCTTGCCCCTATATATATGAGACAGGGAGGAGGGCAGCCACACCCAAGCCACGGCGCAGCCCTCTCTCCCTCCCTCTAGATTGTTTTCTCCTCTAGATTGGTTTGGTAGTGCTTGGCGAAGCCCTGCCGAAACAGCTCCACCACCACCGCCACCATGCCATCGTGCTGCCGGAGATCTCATCTACCTCTCCGCCCTCGCTTGCTGGATCAAGGAGGCGGAGACGTCATCGAGCTGTACGTGTGCTGAACGCGGAGGTGCCGTCCGTTCGGCGCTAAATCGGAACGGAACGAGATTGGATCGCGGGACGGATCGTGATTGGATCTCGAAGACGTTCGACTACACCAATCGCGTTTCTTAATGCTTCCCGCTTAA
The DNA here is from genome assembly GCA_039707655.1 of Elymus sibiricus. Taxonomy (NCBI): domain Eukaryota; kingdom Viridiplantae; phylum Streptophyta; class Magnoliopsida; order Poales; family Poaceae; genus Elymus; species Elymus sibiricus. The sequence continues at coordinate 132,286,939 of CM077667.1, forward strand.
CGATCTATAAGGGTATGTAGATGCACTCCCCCTCTCGTAGCTGTTGATCTCCATAGATAGATCTTGGGCGTTCGTAGGAATTTTTTCCCATGCAACGTCCCCCAACATCAAGTAGTATTGAAAAATGGTTTTGGGAAAAGTTCTTTCCATAAATCTTTGGATATGACATGGCCGACGACGTCGGCGGGACGGCGACGGGCGAAGACGGGCGGCGTTGGCGGGGCGGCGTAGGGCGAAGACGGGCGGCTTCGACGGGGCGGCGTCGGGCGGGGCGAAGACGCGACGCGTCAGGCGGCGGCGGCGGTGTCGGGCAGGGCGGAGACACGACTCATCAGGCGGTGGCAGCGGCGGCGAGGACCGAGAGGAGGACGGGCCGGTGGAGTTGGGGTGGAGAGTGAGGATAAGATTTTTTTACTGCCCCGGGAGCTGTTAAAACCGACTACTGCTGGCGTGGGCCTAACGTGTGCAACGCCGGGCCTAATGTGCAACGCCAGCGCTAACAAAATAGCTATGGCGTACGAATTTAGCCCACGCCAGCACTATTTGAAAATATTAGTGCTAGCTTTGGGAAGAAATAGCGCGCCACTAACAAGAGTTGTGGCTAGCCATTTCTCCACTAGTGATAATCGAATTCAACGGTACCACTTTGAGGTGCATTGCGGACTTTCTCCAAGCAAACAACCCAACGGCTACAAATCGACTTGATCACGTCCCAACGACCTTGGAGTGACCTAAAGGTGCGCGGAGTCCTGTTGGGATACTTTGTCATCATGCAGAAGAACCGATCCCCTATCCTTTGCCAATACCTCTTGGCGGTTTGGTCAGTGCCGGTGCACGCATCAAGAGACACCAATTCCCAAGCCTTGATCTTCCAATTGCGTGTAGTTGTTCGATCTTTCGTGCACTTTTGCTTGCGCTTGGTCGAACACCCCTCCTCAACCTCCTCCACCTCATCTTCTTCCTCACCGTGACCGTGCACGCCATCATCCATATCATTATAACCGTAATCACCGATCGGGGCTTGGTCGATATCAACGGTGTTGTCGTCCAACAAGTGCACCAACTCGGCAGTCGCATCATGCAAACCGGTGCTACAATTTTGCTCAACAAGTCACGAACAAGCGCAATAGCGAAAAGTGAAACAACTAGAAGAAATCGAACTATCATACCTTGCGCCCATTTCGTCGAACACCTTGGGGGCGGCAACAATAGAGTCGTCGGCGGGCATCCTCGGGGTAGCTCTTGCCGGGGCCATCGGGGGAGGTGTTGGCGGAGTAGCTCTTGCGGTGGCCTTCTTGCATTTCACACCCGAAACCTTGCTTTTCTTGACCGACGGGGGGAGGACCGGATTCACATCGGCGGCGGCGGCGACGGGCGCGCGTGCCTTCCCGGCCGGGGTTGTGGGAGCTCCGCCCTAGATGACGACGTTGCCCTGCCGCTTGCGGGGTTGCGCGGTGGAGCCTTGAACGGCGACATACGTGACATGACCAGCGACGAGATCTTCTGGAGGGGTTGGCGCATGGATGATATCCACGGTGACGGGCGACGGCTGGGAGGCTTCCATGACGGCGATACAAAGCCGAGGAAGATGGTCCGAAGTGGGCGGAGGGAGATCAATCGCGGCAGAGGGAAGGATAAGCGGGAACAACCGCGCGGAAATGTCCTTCCCGTCAAATATCGCTGCCGATAGGGGTCAAGCTCGGGTCGGCCTCCCACCCTTGTATCTAAAGGTTGAGGGCGAAGATTTGCCGCACCCTGCAGTTTTTTTTCGTGCAAAATCGTAAATTGGCGGTTATTTTACAGTTCGACACGATATAAGGGGTCTACTAGAGATGCTCTAAGACAGGTTAGTATATATACCTAGAGGAACATATTTTCCAAACGATCAGATAAATAACGAGGGGAATATTTGTTCCTTGGAAATCTAAATAAGTGTAAAAATATTTCTTTATGCTACATTACATCGTTGTCCAAGATGCCTACTTGCTAATCAGGATCTGAACAACGAGAACGTGCTTTAATCATGATTACAATGTCCTCTAAAGCAAAACAACGGGTGAGGACTATGGCCCCCTTTGTTTGGGCTACAGATTCCTGATAATCACCTTGCTATGGATTCCTGAGAATCAGCTGTGGCTCTGGATTCCTGAGAATCAGAATCTGACTGTTTGTTTACCCTGTTGTTTGTCAGATTTAGAAGCTGTGGGTGTTGTGAAATGTCAGTAACGTCCTCGACTGCTGACTATGATGTTTATATATAAAACATAACATCCGAAATGTGCATATGAAACATAACATCCAAAAAAAGCATGAACCCACGTACCCTTCCATACGAAATGTATTATCCATAGTCTTACATACATACACATATCGTCAAAAATATACACTAACCATCATAGTCTTACATACGTACACATATAATCCAAAATATGCACGGATCATCATAGTCTCATCAAGTAATATGTGAAACTATACTTGATCTGCCATCAATCAATCAGCAATCGCCTCACGAGTTGTTTTCATGGGGCTGAACAAGCAATATATTAGCAGTTCATACGTAACAACATGGGGCTGAACATCATGCCAAAAATACGTTTTTGGGGACTGAACAATTACATGGGGCAGAACAACATGGGGCTGAACATACATAAAAACATGGGGCTGAACATCATCACAAGTAGGAGATGGGGGCAGGATCGTCGTATGAAATTCACGCACAAAGGGCGCCGCATCACTCTCAATGGCATTCAAGATAATCCTTCCTGCCGTCCAATCTCTGTCCGTAAGCTGCAAGGATTGCTGAAACAGGGTGCTGTTAGCCAGTGTGTGCAAGTGCGTCAGATTCACCAGGAGCATGATCTGCAAGCAATTACTCTGGATGCTGATCCTGCAGAGCAGACACCTCCAGCTGTTCAAGAACTGCTACAGGAGTTTGATGCTTTGTTCCGGGAGCCAAAGGAATTACCCCCTCGTCGTGCCTGTGACCACCAAATTCCGTTGGTGCCAGGTGCAGTGCCAGTCAATGTCCGGCCATATAGATATGCACCCCACCAGAAAACAGAGATCGAGAAGCAAATCTGTGAGATGATGAACAATGGCATTATTCGTCGCAGCACGAGCCCCTTCGCTTCTCCAGTGCTCTTGGTTCGTAAGAAGGATGGAGCTGCGACCCCCTTCGCTTCTCCAGTGCTCTTGGTTCGTAAGAAGGATGGATCCTGGCGCTTTTGAAATATCCTATGCCAGTCGCGGGTTGTCCCAAGCTCAACGTAGGTTCGCAAGAGAAAAAGAGGGGGGTACCTTGTCTGTCGGTCAAAGAAGGCAACAAACAAGTGGAAGCAACCGATGCTTTGGTCATTCTACTCCTTGATGCCAGTCTGTGCTTGCTGTCATGCTGGCAAAAGCGGGGGTTTCGGCCGGTTTTACCTACTATTGGATTTGAACCAATGACTCTCGCCGCAGTCAAGGCGGAGGAGGTGGAATCGGGGGACAAGGCGACCTCCGGCGTGGTGCAGCTGGAGCTCCGTCCAAGGGGGCCGCCGGCGTGGTGCAGCTGGAGCTCCGGCCAAAGGGGGCCGCCGGCGTGGTGCAGCTACAGCTCCGGCCAAAGGGGGCCGCCGGCGTGGTGCACCTGGACAGCTCCGGCCAAGGGGACATCCGGCGTGCAGCTGCAGCTCCCGCCAAGGGGCCGCCGGCGCTGGAGCACAAGGGGGCTGTCGGCGCTGGAGCACAAGGGGTCGGAGGGGACATGTGCTAGGGACGGCAGCGCGACGGATCTGCGGTGGCCAGGGTGGGGACCGGATCCACACGCCTTGCCGGCGATGGGGCCAGCGAAGGTGGCGGCGACGGGACCGGCGAAGGAGGCGGCGGGCGAACCCTAGAGAGCCAGCGCCGCTCTGTTCCTTGGCTCTGTTCGTACGTGTGGTGCTGCGCGAGCGAACGAGACCTGTCCGTGGAGGAGTTGGGCTGGGGGCGCGGTGGCATTTGCCTCGTAATAAGGGGGAGAAATTGGCCCAAAGTTGAGAGGGGGTAAGTGGCAGCTCGGGAATCAGCAAAATCGCTGATTCCAGCTTCCGGGCCTGTCCAGTGCATTTTGGAAAATCTGATTCTACACAGCTGAGGTAGAATCTGACTCTTTGTTTGTAAATCCGATTTTGACTGTGCTAGAATCCAGGAATCACTATCTATAGCCCAAACAAAGGCCACCTATAAAGGAAAATGGTGCCAAAAACTGAACAGAATAAAAAATTGCATTTTGCAAAACTAATTCCACAAATATCTGTCAAAAAGAATCTAGAAATAAACAAACCAGTTTAATTTCTGCCCTATGCCAAAAACATTTAAAGAGGGGGGGTTAAAATGATTGTACCATTAGTCCCAAATCGGCATGTGGAAAGTCGGTATCCACACCCGATTCCAAATTTTATTACCGAACCTTACCTATAGGCGACGACCTCTGACTCCTTCTATGTTTCTCCACGAGCAGACCCTTGATTGTGGGGGGATGATAGGCGCCGGCGCGCCGGCCTAAAACTTTCGGCCGGCCGCATCCTGACCACCTGATTAGGACGTGTACAGTCGTCAGATTTAGCCAAACGTTTTCTTCAACCTCGGAGCGAAGAAACAACAGCACCGGATAAAAAGAAAACTGCAGGGCATCTCTTCTCGTGCGTCTGTTGCTGTCGGTACCTTGCTCGCCGGAGCTGCTCGTCGGCGCGCTCGCCAGCACGCTCGTCGGAGCCGCTCGCTGGAGCTGCTCGTCGGCGCGCTCGTCGGAGCCGCTCGCCAGAGCTGCTCGTCGGCTTGCTCGCCGGAGCCGCCGCTCACCGGAGCCGCTCGTCGGCGCGCTCGCCTGCACGCTCATCGGAGCTGCTCGCCGGTGCGCCATGTGCGATCGAACTTCGCCATGGCCGTTGCAGCAAATCACGTCGCCGGACGTAGCTTTTTTCGTGGCCGGTTGTAGCAAAAATCGCGAAGCCATGTGCGATGTAGCAAAATGCGACACCGGTAGTAGCAGAATACGATGCCGGTTGTAGCATATTGTGATGCCGGTTGAAGCATGTAGCAAAAAAGATGTTGGTTTCAGCATCCCTGTGACAACGGTGGTCACATGTAGCAAAAAACATGGCGGCCATGCGATGTAGCAAAAAGCGACGTTAGATGTAGCTGTGTGGGACGCCGGTTGTAACAATTTGTGACAACGGTGGTAACATGCAGAAAAAACACGGCGGCCGTATGATGTAGCAAATCGTGAAGCCGGTTGTAGCTGCGTGGGAAGCTGCTTGTAGCAATTTGAGACACCGGTTGTAGCATTAGGAAAACTGCGACGCCGGGGTGTTGCTCGGGAGCAGCACCGCCGTCCTTGCAGCCTGTAGTCATCATGCTCGTCGTCCCGTGATAGCAGCCGGATGCAGCATCCTTGTAGCCGGTTCTCATGGTGGGTCATAGTAGTGTGCATGTTGTCGCTAAGAGCAGGAAGAGGAGAAACGTGGGCGTAAAAGGAGTATTAGGCGACGTGGGCTGGAGGTAGAAGAAAGGAAAGAGATAAGATAGAAAAGGGTGCCAGATGCGTAGGACCCACCATGTGCGGCAACAGTTTTGCATGCGTCTGTGCGCGTGCGGTCGTGTTGCATGTGCGGGGTTTGGGTGTGAGCGCGAGCGGCCGGCCGAAAGTTTGGCCGGCGCGCCGTTTCGAAACGTTTCCCTTGATTGTGTGCCCCATTGGTCGCTTATGGGATTCCTCTCCTCCAATTCTGTCTACAACCATCAGTCGTGGTCAACATGATCCACCACACGTCTCTACATGTCAAGGACGGAGAAGACGCCAAGCGAGCAATCTAAAATCATGCTATCCATAAAGCATATCAACATACACATCACAATAGGTGGGGATAATTGATAAAAGACAGAAGCTAGAATAAACGGTAGAACTTCCTATGGGATCTGACAGGTGTCGAACCTCATTATTCACACTAAATCCAAAATGGGCATATGACATATGGTCGAAAAGCTATTGTGTTTATGTAAGAAACAAGCAAGTGAAAACAATGCCCAAGGTAGCTGACCCGACGAAGAACCTCATTTACGATCAATAGTAAAATTCATGATATATAGGGCCGCAAAAACAAAAAGAAAAAGGGTAATACAATGAAAAAGGACTGCTTACATGTCTTGCACAGATGGGTAGAGAGAGAGAGAGAGAGAGAGAGAGAGAGAGAGAGATCATGAGTGGAAGGAAAGAAGGACCGGGGAAGCTCACAGTGGCATCAACCATTGCTGGATGGGAGTGCTGCTCCCCCAAATACTGCACCAAACGCCGCACTTATCATCACATGCTCCTCTGCGGAGGAAGAGGCAGGGTAGAGGGGAGGCAGAGGCGACGCTGCTCACCGGTGCATAGGAGGTGAGGACGTGGTGGCGCAACCTATCGACTAGTCTCCTGTTGCGAAGAGGTGGCAGATGCATAGACCAATGCACCTCTTCGCCTTTTGAGCCACCGGTTAGCGCGCATGCGGATCCGCATCTCCTCTTCGTCTTGCTCAACCATCACAATAGTGAAGAATAGCTCTGCGACCTGGAGCGACGGCCGACAAGGAGAAACGTGATAGTCGTCTGAGCGGTGGTCGTCGTCATATCGTGGGTTCTCCTCCTTTTGCGGGTCCATGTTAGGCGAGGTAGTATGAGCGCAGTTTATTGCGGTCTGACTAGCCGGAGCTTTGGCGTGGAGGTTGAAAGAACATGCTCCGTTGGGAAGATGGTGGCTAGGCGCGCTATGGCGACGAAGAGCAACAATCCAATGGGGGTTGGGGAGATGAGGGCTAGGCGTGTTGTTTCACATTGGTTGGATCGCTATATTTTCATTGTCCCCAAATCAATGTGCACCAATTAGGGTTGCCATTCTGTCTGATACACCACCCCCTCCCAAAATAAATAAATAAAAAGCCACCGATTAGTTGAGGGACAAATTAATCTGAAATTGAGTTATTGACAGCAAAAATGGACGGTACAAGTTTGAAGAGGGCTAAATTGGACAGCTGGACGTTGTGTGCGGACAGAGCTCTCAGGAGTCGAGTGTTCTCACATTCTTTGTAATTAAATTAGTCATGGTGCAAATAAGGTACTCCTATAGCTCATTTGTTGACAAAAGTTCGAGCGAGCTCTCTGGTCATTTGGTCTACCGATTTTGTATTATGGAGGTTCGAAATGAATAATGAGATGCTTAACTTAATGAAAACAAGAACAAGCTTTTTTTGTTGAGCTCTTTTATGGTGCCATGTGATGAATACACATCGTTCATTTAGGAAATCTAAGGATGGTGATTAATCTATGCTGTTGTTGTTGGCCCAACAACATCACCAACAGTAGCACTGGTTGCTCACACCATATATATGATGTGAGGGCATTTTAGAGAAGGAAAATTTAGCCCGTCGATCCTACCATCCCGACCAACCAAGCCTGCTTGTTCTCTTCTGTTTCTGCACGGCCGCACCGCTTATCAACTAGGGTTCCGGCGGCCGCCAGAGCGACTCCCCTTCATCGGTCGTGCTTGTAGACATGATGCCAAGGTCGACGAACACCAGATCACCTATGTTGAATGTGGCGGCGGCAAGTAGTAACGGCGAAAGGGCACTAGGATGCAGGCATGCAACAAGAAGGACGACCAGGGCGTGGCGGCAGTCACAGCGAGTGCCGAGGTCAAGTACGGGCAGCAACGTCAGCCTGGCAGCTGTGCAGCGAGGTCGATTTCCAGTCCCAGGACGCCTTTTGCTAAAGAAAAGAAAACTTTCACGGTAAATTTAAAAATGAGGAAATGTCTATTTTAGCCTCGGGAAATCGACAAGCTGATTTTGTTATACTGCTCTCCTCCTCAATAGTAGTACACGATGCAGTAGAAATGGTCTTGCTGTGGGTGAGGGGATTTACGTGTTGATTTGGCAATTTATAGTTGGATAGTGGTACCCACCATGAAATTAGAGGGGATGATGGAGTTTGGGGTTAGTGGAGAAGGGAGGTGTGTAATGGAAATTCACTTTGGCACATGGAGTATATGCTCCTGCCATTAAAAAAACATTCAAAATGTAAAACATATCTGAAGAAAAATGCGTACACCTTGAAATTCTATGTGCGCATGTCAAGTTTTGTGGAAAACAGACAATTTTAGTGGCTTATGTAAATAAGACAAAAAATGTCTCCGTGCAAAGCTCCTTTTAACATGTCTTTTAAACACATATAATGTCGAGATGTACACACGAAACATTTTATCAGGATTTTATGACATTTCAAATACAATTAGAACACAACTTTAAAACCACGAGCATATACTCCCGGGTGTCAAAACGCTTCTCTCAGCGCGTAAGGTTAGAGCATCTTCAATCGATGATGTAGACGTAAAAGTAATAGATTCTGACATCATCAAAGGGCAAAAACGATGCTACAATAGATGATGTAAATATAAAAAAAATACTTGAGGATTGTCCGTGATGTAAAATAAGGCACCAAGTGATTCAAATTTGTATCACTTATGCCTTCCCTGTAAATCTCAGTAAACCCTAGTAGTCGCAGGCGCCACTCAAACTATGTGGATTTGACGTAAACCCTAGTAGTCGCAGGCGCAACCCAAACTATGTGGATTTGACGTTAAATTTGATATGTCGTTGATTGTGTGTGATGATTTTGCAAAGTTTAATTAGTCATATTTTATATTTTGTCATGCATTTGGAGACAATAAATTTGCAGAGCGGCTGCCACGTGGCTGGTGTATTTTATATCATCTATTGGAATACTATCTATTCTATATTATTTACTGGAGTTGGAGGTTTTTGATGATGTAAAAATGCACATCTAGATGATGTAGTAGTATATTTTACTGGAACCACAGTTTAGTGATTTAAAATACATCATTTATTAGAGATGCCCTTAGTAGGACTCGTGCGTAGGTCTAGCATTCTTTAGGAGAATTTTGCAAATACCGGCGACAGGCCCGGAATTGCATTTGTTTGCAGTTAACAACAGCATATACAAGCAACTGCCCTCGAGACCCCAAAACCGTCGCGCCATTTCCGTCTTGCATCGCCAACTTCCTCGCGTCTCCTCTCGCACGCGTGCAGGAGATACGCAGCCATGGGCCGCGCTTCCACCGACCTCTCCACCTCTGGCCAGGACGCGCCGCTCCGGCGCCAGCGTCCCGGCGGCCGCCTCCGACTTCGGCGCCGCCGTCGCCGCTCCCCCACGCCAACCTCCGACGACCCAAGTGCAAGCTCCCAAGAACGCACCCCTTCATTCTCCGAGGCATCAGTGTCCGCGCCGCCCTCTTACATCCCTTCCCCGGACATCCATGCCGGTACCTACGTCGCCGTCGCCCCTCTCCCCGTCTTCCGCGGCGACCCCGGCGAGTGCCCCGACACCCACCTCGCCCGCTTCGACCGCGTCTGTCGCGCCAACAACGCCACGTCCACGGCCGACGCCGCCCGTATCTTCCCGGCGTCCCTCGACGCCGATGCCGCGCTGTGGTACGAGCTCACGGCCCCCGCTTCCTCGCCTCCGCCGTGGCACGCCGTCCGCGCGGCCTTCGTCGACTTCTTCCGCCCTCCCGGCGCCGCCAACCGCGTGCGCGCCGAACTCATGGCGCTGAGGCAGCGCCCCGGCGAGCCTGTCAACAGGTACCACCTCCGCTTGCAGGGGATCCTCCGGCGGTTCCCGGACGCCAGCACGGACGTCCCCGACGCGTTCCTCAAGTCCGCATTCGTCCACGGCCTGCGCGCCGAGTTCCAGGACTGGGTGGCTCCGCAGCATCCGGAGGCGCTGGACGAGGCCGTGGTGCTGGCACTGAGCTGGGAGCGCGCCGAAGGCTTGCGGGAGGCGCGGCGCGCGGCGAAGGCGGCGGTGGCCGGCAACGGCGGCGTCAGGTGCGGCTTCTGCGGCGCGGAGGGGCACGAGGAGCCGGGCTGCGAGGTGAGAAAGAGGATGATGGAGTTGTGGCTGAGGAGCAGTAGCAGCGGGAGAGGAAGCACCATGCTGGGGAAGATGGGAGAGGAGGCCGAGGAGGGAGGCGGGAGCGCGAGGCTCGGGCGGCTCGGGAGCGCGGTGAGCGCGCGCTCGGCGCAGTGCCAGTGCCGCAAGCATCAGTGCTGGAAAAAGGCCGCGCCGGCGAGCGAGGTCGCTGGAGGCGGCGAAGCGAATGGCGAGCCCGAGGACAAGTGAATCGAAGTGTTCTTTGCAGTTCGTACATTATCCTCTGTATATATATATGCAGTCCTTTCATCGAATGGCATACGCTAATTGCATCGTAGTACACCTGTAGATCATACGAATATACTAGTTTGGTTTCTGTAAATCGGCATGTCGCGGTACGTAACTGCTGGGTACATGAGCAATTTACCAAATGATTTAAACGAAATAAACAATAGATAAAACAAGATCATAGTAAAAAAGGCAACACTAGTCATGCGACTTAGAGGAGTGTATGCCACAATAAGAGGAACAAAACTTATCATCAGGGAAACTAAAGGATAGTAGGTGAATATTATGTGAACATGTGAACTTATACCGAAACATATGTAGAAAAGAAACTAGACCAAGAATCTCTAGCAGAACCTCGAACAGGAAATACATGAATACGTACTGAGCGGTGGTAGCAGCAGGATTGGCGTTGATGTCGTCACCGGCCATGTCGTCGAAGAGGTTGTTGACGTCGGGGAAGAAGTCGTCGTTTGAGAAGTGATCGTCGGCGTCCGTGGCGTCCGTGATGAAGAAGCCAGTAGTCGCGCATAGCGCTCCCCAAAACCTTATCACCCTTCTCCCGTACAGGACTTAAAGAGGTGGGGTTTCGGAGGCCTACTGTCCCGACCTGCGGTGCACGCCGCAAGCCGGGATGGGGAAGAACCTTGCAGCAGCTCAGGGATTGGAACTCGATGGCGTGAGGAAGAGGAAGTTCTGGTGTGTCACTCTGGAGAGGAGCGACCTCTCTTTTATAGGCACATGAGAAGGAGGCGAATAGGCTGCGACGGAAGACGAAACGAAAGGACGGGAGACGAAGCGAACAACCATCAACCGAAGGGTGCAGCGTTCGTATTTACTCTCCACTACCGCAAAACATTTCAGCTTCCGTGCAACCTTTCGTATACCAGTCGTGCGTGGCAAAAATTTAGACATCAGCTCGGCTCATTCCCGCAACCCGCGTCGCGTCGCGTCGTGACGGGCGGCGGAGGAGTAGCGCGCGTGTATGTCCCTCTTGTTCTCATGCTCATACATGTGGGGAAACATCCTCCGTTATAAGGAGATCCAACTCCTACTAAACTAGCAATGTGGGACTAAACTTTTGTCCCACCTCTTGCCTTGCACGAATGGGCTTAGTGGGCCTCTAGGATTTATTAGGAATTCTGAAAAATGCTATTGGGCTGGCCCACGTTTAGATCAAATTCCAGCAATCCCCCACCAGATCCCAGAGGCACACAAAATTTGCCTTTGGTTCCAAAACACTGTTTATATACCGGTACTGCAGTGGAGACTGTTAAGTTGAACTTCCACCTAGAACTCTATGCTACACTAGTAAGCAACTTGAACAGTGGACTATGCCTTGAACTGCAAGTTTTCTGCGAATCTAGCTTCACACAAAGCCTTGACCGATACTAGGCCGCCGTGGGACTTCCCCGCGGGTGGAGCTTATGCGTCATACTCCGAGGCCTTTCATGAGTTTACTAGAGAGCACCCTACTCTCATAGATTGCGACGTTAACAATCAGACTCATATAGGTGTGTTCTTCAAAAGATGTTCTGCGGGACAACATCTCTGCTTAAATAAGCCACTTAGAACACATTAAGATATATGTCAACATGCCATGCAGATTAGGAAAGTATTGCATCTTCATGGAGTGGTATTATTAATAGTAAGGATACTTTCCTCTCAGTTGACCAACAGCTTGTCTTCCACATTTAATTCACGGGATCTCCGATCACATAGAATAGGTTACCACTGTGAACAACTCATGCTGTGGGTCTCATACCCATCTCCTTCGATGCATTATCTATCACATTACGTGATAGACCCTTGGTAAAAGGATCTGCCAGATTTTTAGACGTTTGGATATAATCCAATGCAATAACTCCGGAGTTTCTCATTTTCCTAACAGACTTTAACCTTCTCTGAACATGTCTTGATGACTTCATGTTATCCTTTGAACTACTCACTTTGGCGATCACAGTTTGATTGTCGCAGTTCATAAGAACACCCGGTACAGGTTTCTCCACAACCGGTAAGTCATTCAAGAGCCGACGAAGCCAATCTGCTTTGACCGTAGCTGTATCTAGTGCTGTGAGTTCTGCTTCCATTGTTGACCTCGTTAAGATGGTCTGCTTGCAAGACTTCCAAGAAACAGCGCCACCACCATGAGTGAATACATATCCGCTCGTGGCCTTTATCTCATCAGCATTAGAGATCCAGTTTGAGTCACTATACCCTTCAAGCACCTTTGGGTACCCAGTGTAGTGAATTCCATAACTAGTAGTGCCCTTCAAATAGCGCATAACTCTTTCTAGAGCTTTCCAATGATCATCTCCTGGTTTTGAGAAAAACCGGCTCAGTTTGCTAACAGCAAAAGAGATGTCAGGTCTCGTGGCACTGGCTAAGTACATAAGTGAGCCAATAATCTGAGAATATTTCAATTGATCTCTAGCAATTCTTCGATTCTTTCGAAGTAACACGCTAGCATCATAAGGTGTTGGGAAGGGCTTGCAGTCACTGTAACCAAAGCGACTCAAGATCTTTTCCACATAGTGAGATTGAAGCAATGTAATCCCACCATCATCATCTCTCAACAGCTTGATATTTAGAATAACATCAGCTACTCCTAAATCCTTCATCTCGAAACAACGAGATAGGAAATCCTTGACCTCCTTAATAACGTTCAGATTTGTTCCGAAAATCAATATGTCATCAACATACAGGCAAAGGATAACTCCTTAGCCCCCACCATGGCGATAGTACACACATTTGTCAGCTTCGTTTACAACAAAGCCTGCAGCTATTAAAGTTCTTTCAAACTTCTCATGCCACTGCTTAGGTGCTTGTTTAAGTCCATACAAAGACTTCAACAATTTGCACACCTTTCCTTCCTGACCGTCCACTATAAACCCATCTGGTTGTTCCATGTAAATTTCTTCGTCCAACTCTCCATTTAGGAAAGCAGTCTTAACATCCATTTGATGAACGAGAAGACCATGTGAGGCAGCTAGTGAAAGTAGCACTCGAATAGTGGTCAGTCGAGCCACAGGTGAATAAGTATCAAAGAAGTCTTCACCTTCCTTTTGGGTATAACCCTTGGCCACGAGTCGTGCCTTATACTTCTCAATAGTACCATCAGGCCTAAGATTTTTTTGAATACCCATTTGCACCCTATAGGTTTGCACCCATAAGGTCGATCTGTTATCTCCCAAGTTTCATTTGCCAAGATGGAATCCATCTCACTACGGACCGCTTCCATCCAGTAGTCAGCATCTTCAGATGCATAGGCCTCTGAAATAGAACTGGGAGTATCATCTATGAGATATACAAGAAAATCATCACCAAAGGACTTTGTAGTCCTCTGTCTCTTGCTCCTTTTAGGAGTCTCATCATTGTCCTCCACGGGATCTTCAAGATGTTGTGTCGAAATGATAGGTTCAAAAATTGCAACTACATCTTGACTCGATGAACTAGGCAACTCTTGATTTGATGAGCTACCCATATCCTTCATGGGAAAGATATCTTCAAAGAAAGTCACATCATTCGACTCCATGATTGTACCGACGTGCATGTCCGATACCTCAGATTTTACAATCAAGAATCTATAACCAATGCTATGAAAAGCATAGCCCAGGAAAACACAATCCACAGTTTTTGGTCCGAGCTTTCGCTTCTTTGGAATTGGTATATTGACTTTTGCCAAGCAGCCCCAAGTACGTAGGTAAGAGAGTTTTAGCCTTTTCTTCTCCCATTCCTCGAATGGAGTTATCTCTTTGTTCTTTGTGGGAACTCGGTTTAGGACATGACATGCAGTCAATATCGCCTCCCCCCACCATGCCTTCGAGAGACCCGATGTGTCTAACATGGCGTTAACCAAATCAGTTAGAGTACGGTTCTTTCTTTCGGCTACCCCATTTGACTGAGGTGAATAGGGAGGCGTCCTTTCATGGATTATACCATGTTCTGCACAAAAAGAATCAAATTCATTGGAAAAATACTCTCCACCACGATCGGACCTAAGCCTCTTGATTTTCCGATCAAGTTGGTTTTCCACTTCAGCTTTATAGTTCTTGAAAAAATTCAAAGCCTCATCTTTTGATTTCAAAAGATACACATGGCAATATCTAGTGGAGTCATCAATTAATGTCATGAAATATTTCTTTCCACCTTTTGTCAAAACACCATTCATTTCACAAAGATCTGAATGTATGAGTTCTAGTGGTGCAAGATTTCTTGTTTCCGCAGTTGTATGAGACTTACGAGGTTGCTTAGCTTGCACACAAACTTGACACTTAGATCCCTTAACAACGGTGAAATTAGGGATTAAGTTCAACTTGGCTAGCCGCGTCATACAACCGAAATTAACATGACAGAGACGTGAATGCCAGACATTTGATTCACTATTGTTGCAAACATGATGAACAACTTTATTACAAACATCTGACAGAGATAATCTTTACAAGCCTCCTGACTCATAACCTTTACCAACAAAAGTTCCATACTTGGATATTACAAATTTATTGTACTCAAAGACAAGCTTGTAGCCATCTCTACACAGAAGAGATCCGCTAACAAGATTTTTATTGACGGAAGGGACATAATGCACGTTCTTCAGCCGCACAATCTTCCCCGAAGTAAACTTCAGATCGACCGTGCCAACACCACGAACAGAAGCACTTGAACCGTTGCCCATCAGCACGGAAGTAGTTCCTGCGGCCTGATAGGAAGAAAACATGGAAATATCACCGCATACATGCACATTAGCACCCGTGTCAATCAACCAATCAGGAGAATGATATACTGAGAGAATAGTGGGAAGTATACCATACCCAACATCCTTCATCTCAGCGTCACCAATGACAACATTGGCGATCTTGTCGCCTTTCCCATGTTGACGCTTGTCATAACGGTTAGGGCAGCTAGGGGCCCAATGATCAGGATCTCCGCAGACATGACATACACCTTTCTTCTTGTCAGTCTTCTTCTTGAAGTTGGTGTGTTGCGAAGCCTTGTTCTTCCCATCAAACTTTCCCTTGCCATCAAACTTGCCCTTGTTCTTGAACTTGTGGGGCTGGAAGTTTTTCTTCTATACCAGATTGGCACTAGAACCTCCCTCAATACCTCGAGCACGTATGTCTTTTGCTCTCGCCTTTTCTTCCACATCAAGAGTACCAATGAGATCCGGAACAGAAAACTCCTGTCTCTTATGCTTCAGAGAGGTAGCAAAGTTCCTCCACGAGGGAGGGAGCTTATTAATGATACCTCCGGCAACAAACTTGTCCGGTAACATACAATTGAAGTGCTCAAGTTCTCTAGCAAATGACTGTATCTCGTGAGCTTGCTCAACCACGGAGCGCTCATCAGTCATCCTGTAGTCATAGAATTGTTCCATGATATACAGCTCAGTGCCGGCATCCGAGACCCCAAACTTGGCCTCGAGTGCATCCCACATATCTTTTCCATTATCAATTGACGCATAAGCATCAACTATGTTCTCACCAAGAACACTCAAAAGAGCAGCCTTAAACAAGGTATCCATTTTTCGAAAAACTTGTTCCTCTTGAGGATTAAGATCTCCTTCAGGTTTGCCAAGAGTGGCGTCATAGAAGCTCATGGTTTGAAACTATAGAACATTCCTCACACGCCACCTCTTATAGTGCACACCCTCAAACATAGGAGGCCTCATGGAAGCAAGAAAACCACTCGGGGTAAATTGCCTATAATAAGGTTTTTGGATTGTTGGATATATGAGCAATTTACCGAATGATTTAAACGAAATAAACAGTAGATAAAACAAGATCATAGTAAAAGAGGCAACACTAGTCATGCGACTTAGAGGAGAGTATGCCACAATAAGAGGAACAAAACTTATCAGGGAAACTAAAGAATAGTAGGTGAATATTATGTGAACATGTGAACTATATCGAAACATATGTAGAAAAGAAACTAGACCAAGAATCTCTAGCAGAACCTCGAACAGGAAAAACATGAATACGTACTGAGCGGTGGCAGCAGCAGGATTGGCGTTGACGTCGTCACCGGCCATGTCGTCGAAGAGGTTGTTGACGTCGGGGAAGAAGTCGTCGTTTGGGAAGTAATCGTCGGCGTCCGTGGCGTCCGTGATGAAGAAGCCAGTAGTCGCGTAGAGTGCTCCCCAAAAACCTTATCACCCTTCTCCCGTACATGACTCAAAGAGGTGGGGTTTCGGAGGCCTACTGTCCCAACCTGCGGTGCACGCCGCAAGCCGGGATGGGGAAGAACCTTGCAGCAGCTCAGGGATTGGAACTCGATGGCGTGAGGAAGAGGAAGTTCTGGTGTGTCACTCTGGAGAGGAGCGACCTCTCTTTTATAGGCACAGGAGAAGGAGGCGAATAGGCTGCGACGGAAGAAGAAATGAAAGGACGGGAGACAAAGCGAACAACCATCAACCGAAGGGTGCAGCGTTCGTATTTACTCTCCACTACCGCAAAACATTTCAGCTTCCGTGCAACCTTTCGTATACCAGTCGTGCGTGGCAAAAATTTAGACATCGGCTCGGCTCATTCCCGCAACCCGCGGCGTGTCGTGACGAGGCGAGGCGGGCGGCGGAGGAGGAGCGCGCGTGTATGTCCCTCTTGTTCTCATGCTCATACATGTGGGGAAACATCCTTCCTTATAAGGAGGTCCAACTCCTACTAAACTAGCAATGTGGGACTAAACTTTTGTCCCACCTCTTGCCTTGCACGAAGGGGCTTAGTGGGCCTCTAGGATTTATTAGGAATTCTGAAAAATGCTATTGGGCTGGCCCACGTTTAGATCAAATTCCAGCAGTAACATCCAACTTTTGACTCTCTTCCAAACTTTTTCCTCTCAACCTTGTACGAGAGGTTCATCTGGGCATGGCCCAGGTTGGCCCCATGATACTCGGCCGCTGACTGCACAGCCAGACCAACCAAAATCAAACTCCAGTTCTCTGGAATTTGAAACCCTAGCTCACATTGCCACAAAGGAACTTCACATTTTTTGTTGAGCTAGTCTCCCCCAATATTTGAAGAGACTCTTCAATCCATACGGGTCAAAGGAGTGACACAATATTACTATGTCCAATGCAATATTTCTCTTTCAGAAACAATTCCAGTTTCTATCAGATTGGGGAAATAAATCCAAAGAATAATTAAACACCTTAACATTGATGAAATTAATTAGAGATGGTCATTATGCCTATAGTAGACTCGGGTAAAAATATTGACTCAATTAGGGCAAGAGAAAGTCTTTCTTTAATAGATGAAGCAAGTATGGCCAAAGTTGTTGTTGTGAAAGAACAACCATTTTGGTAGCTCTGTAAATTCCTAAATATTTTAGGCAGCACCTAGGTATCACAAATGACCAAATTTCACTAAACTTGGTCATTCACAACCACAGAAATTCACAGGGCAAGGTTTAAGTTTCTGCTCCAAATTTCAAGTTGTGAACGAAGTGCAAGTTAGATGGATCGCATGGAGCTGAAATTTTGTGGAGATAATCACCGTAGGATAAGAAAGACCAGACATGGACTACTAGCTTGAAACAAAGTGAATTAACCAGGAACCAGTACAAACAGTGATTATCAATATGGAGAAAAAGAAGAATTCAAGCACTGGTTCACCCTCGGACAGAGGCAGACACACAAACACACTGATTGACCACCCGCACACATGTTGGACATGGTCTAGCAGCCTGTAGCCCACTGGTGCACATTGTACTAGTGGTGACCAAAAGTAGAGCACACCAAAGTGGTGCTTTGGACGTGCCCTGTGTTTTCCCCTTGCCATCTCGCGGTCCTGCCACGCGCGCGTTGTCCAGACGCTGCCCCGGACACCCACTGGCCTTCTAGAAGGCCCTGCCACGAGGGCACCGCCCCCCTCGCTGACAACCGCCACCGAACCCCCTTGCTCGTCCGTGCCTCTCTGCTTTGGTTGGGAGCGTCGACCTGACGACCCCGAGCTGGCAGAGCACCCAGTCACCCACTGTAGTCACTCCATGACGCCGACCCGTGCACGCAGATGACATGAGAGCCAGCCGAGCGCCGCCCAGGGCCTAGGTCGGGCCCCTATGGGCGTTGTGGATGCCACGAATTGCCCACCTATAAATAGGCATGCCCCCGAACCCTCTCCACCCGCACCTTCCCCTCTCTCCCTCTCAACCCAAACCAATGGATAGAGTCACCGCTGCCCTTTGCCGTTGATGGTGTCCTGGACTAGGGGGTACTCACCACGTCGTCTCCCGACTAGGGGGTCGGGCCGAGGACCCCCAGGGCGATTCACTAATGGTCCACTTCGGGCAGCCCATGATGCATACAAGGGAGATTCCACAAGACTTGGCGGACAAGACAATGACTCCTCTAAACCCTAGGCCTACGATGCAGTATATAAACCGAGGCCAGGCTAGTCAATAGACAAGCTCAATCTCATATTCATTACAACAATCTCATGGTAGATACCTGTACTATGTACTATCCCTCATATGAATACAGTCAAAAGCAGGACGTAGGGTATTATCTCTTCGAGAGAGCCCGAACCTGGGGAAAATCCTGTGTCCATGTTACCATCGCTCCAAGACGCCTAGCTTAGGACCCCTACTACGAGATATGCCAGATTAAGAACCAACATCCGTCCCAATTGCGGTTGAGACGTCTCCCACTCCACCTGTCGTAGCCAGGCAAGGAGGCCACCCCGAGAAGGATTGAGGGCACGAGAGAGATCAACCAGTAGATTGAAAGCCAACGCCACCGCCAATTCATCTCGTGGCAACGAGGAGCGCCAGAACCACCATCGCCCGAGGAGCACCGCCGCTGGGAAGGAAGCCATATTCATCTCGTGGCAACGAGGAGCGCCATCGCCACCGTCGCCTGATACATATTCATCGTATCTAGTTTTCCAAACACTTTTGATCTTGTTTTGGACTCTAATTTTCATGATTTGAATGGAACTAACGTGGACAGGCGCGTTTTCAGCAGAACTACCTTGGTGTTTAAGGGTGTCCTGGACCAGGGGCTACCAACTCGAGGTGTTCGGTCCCTACGGGCCGAACTAGGTGCCCGTCAAGCCACCTCCTAGAGAACAATGGAAGCGCCAAGACTCGCCCGTGTCAAGAAAGGAAACCTCTAAAGACTTCGCGTGTACCCCAAGGAAGTCTCTGTATCTGGCATGTCTCCGAACGACTTAACCATGTAACCAAGCTCCCCCTGCATACCTATATAAGCCTAGGGGTTTAGTCCATAGGGGACAACGTATTCACCTTAGGCTTTAGAGCTTACACAACTATCTCGATGTAGATCATCAACCTGTACTTGATACCCCATCATGAGTACAATCAAAGCAGGACATAGGGTTTTACCTCTTCGAGAGGGCCCAAACCTGGGTAATCATCGTCTCCCTACTCTCCATGTTACTATTGATCCTAGATCCACAGCTCGGGACCTCCTACCCGAGATCCACCGGTTTTAGCACCGACATTGGCGGCCCATACATGTCCCGCTGTGTAGCCGATCCGGATCGATGGCTCGCCTTCAGATCAACGTTGACATAGGCTATGGCGGCATCTTCGCCCCTGGCTAGCTTTTCGCGTTCGTTTCCCTTACACACTACCGACTCCGTGCACCGAGACGTCGACTAAGGGTCATAGTGCGAAGGTCAAAACACCCCTTGTAGCATCTACAAGGGGGCTGCAGCCGATGAGTGGCAACTTTCAGATTAAAACGGCCAATAAGGGTCAAAATAATAAAAATAAAGGCATGATAAACCATGCAAAACAATTGCATTATAAAGCACTCGAGTTCACACTGTCATTCGATACATGATAGTAGCTCATTCATAAATTACATCCTTTGGGCATAGAGCCTCTATCGCCTGAGCACCATCCATCACGATAGGAAAGTAGTGCTCAGGACGCCTATGCTCCTTCCCAGGAGGCGGGGGTCCGGTGGCCATCTCGGATGGCTTGAGCTTCGGCCAATGCACCATGGTCTTCGAGAAGGCCATCCGAGCTCCCTCGATGCATGCGAAGCACTTAAGGACGTTGATTCGGGGCGCCGCGTCGTAGAGCTTCTACACTAAGCCGAAGTAGCTACTCGACAGTAGCTCCGCAGGCCATAGCCGGATGCAGAGATCCTTCATGGCCGGCTCCGCCATCCGATGCAACTCCATTAGTTGCTTCATCTGGTCGGTTAGGAGCACAAGATGCTTGGGGGCTTGTGATACGTCTCCAACGTATCTATAATTTTTGATTGTTCCATGCTGATATATTATCATTCTAGGATACTTTTTGGGTCTTTATTTAGCAATTTATAATATTTTTGAGAACTAACCTATTGACCCAGTGCCCAGTGCCAGTTGCTGTTTTCTGCATGTTTTTGCCTTTTCATGTTTACAGTACCAAATGAAGTCCAATTGCCACGAAACTTTTTGATGATTTTTTTCTGGACTAAAAGAAGACCTAGAAGCTTCGGAAGGAGGTCGGGAGGCACACGAGGGCCCCACCACACATCAGGGCGCTCCCTGGGGGGGGGGCTGATATGTGGTGGCCCCCTCGTGGCTCTTCCGACGTCCCTCTTCGGCCTATAAATTCTCTAATATTGCAAAATCCCTGAAGGCAGTCCCGAAACCCTTTTTCCGCCGCCGCAAGTCTCTGTTCCGTCGCGAGGCCATCCGGACCTCCGTTTCGACACCCTGCCGGAGGGAGGATCGATCACGGAGGGCCTCTTCATGAACCTTGCTGCCCTCATGATGATGTGTGAGTAGTTCACAACAGACCTACGGGTCCATATCTAGTACCTAGATGGCATTCTCTATATCTCTTGATCTTCAATACAATGGTCATCGCATCTTCGCTTTGATCTATCTGATGTAATCCTATTGTGCGGTGTGTTTGTTGGGATCCGATGAATTGTGGGTTTATGTTCAGATTATTCATGAAAAGTATTTGAGATACCTCTGATATATATTGTCTCTTAATTGCATGATCATTATATCTTCGTAATGCTCTCCGATCTATTGATGTGCTTTGGCCAAGTAGATTGATATTTCATCGGTGGGAGTGGTGCGTTGTGGTAGCTTCAACCTGGCGAGTTTCTATATCCCAGTGACAAAGTAGAGGACAAGATGCGTCTTTGTGTTGTTGCTACTAAGGATAAAACGATGGGGTTCATTCATATTGATTGAGCTTACTTTGTCTACATCATGTCATCGTTATCCAAGCATTACTTTGTTTTACTTAATACTCTAGATGCATGCTGGATAGCGGTCGATGAGTGGAGTAATAGTATTATGTGCAGGCAGGAGTCGGCCTATTTTCTTATGGACGTGATGCCTATATACACATGATCATTACCGTGAAAATCGCATAACTATCCGATTTTCTATCAATTGCCCAACAATAATTTGTTACCCACCGTATGCTGTCTACATGAGACATGCCGCTAGGGAAAGCTATGGCCCCCGGGTCTATTCACCTATATATTAAAAATGCTACAATTACCTTGCTGCCTTTATTTATATTTTATTTTATTTTGCAATTTATATTTATCAACAATTATCTACACAACTCATTTGCTTGCAAATAACGAGATCAAGGGGATTGACAACCCTCTTGCCCGCGTTGGCTGCAAGTTGTTTGTTCATTTGTGTGCAGCCGCTGAAGACGGTTGAGGATTGATATTCCTATTGGTTCGATAAACCTTGGTTTCATAACTGAGGGAAATACTTACCCACTTTGTGCTGCAATTACCCGTTCTTCTTCACGGAAAACCCAACGCAGATCACAAGTATCAGGAAGGATTTCTGGCGCCGTTGCCGGGGAATATCATCATCAACTATCAAGTAACTTCACACATATTTTCATCCACTTGTTCTTCTTTTTATATGCTATTATATTTAGCTTGTCTCGTAAAAATCAAAAATACAAAAATATTTATCTTTGCTTGTTACTAATTTGTTCGTCGTCATGGCTAGTTCTTCTTCCGCTCGCTTTACTCCCAATGATGATGTAGTAAATTTCAAACAAAGGGGAGGAGAAAGCTTAAAAGATGCATGGTATAGGATTTGCTTTGCTCAAAATAAAGCAACTACAAAGTTATCCACCACTACCTTGCTTCACAATTTTTATGTTGGTGTGACCACTTGGTATAGGTTTGTACTTGACACCATCACCGGTGGGAATTTCTTAATCTGTCACACCTTGGATGCCTACACCACAATTGAAAATCTTGTAGGGACACCACCCATTATTGTTAATGAAACAAATTTGAACTTGGAACATGTTATGCAAAGGCTCGATGCTATTGAAAAGAATATGATCACAAACAAACCAATTAAGGAGTTGGATAAAAAACTTCATAATCATATCACTCAACTTGGGTCACGGGTAGGAATGACTTTGAAAACCTTAAAGGAAAAAGACACTACTATTGATGAGAGGATAGAACAAGGTTTGAATAGAATTGATAAAATGGAAGAGGTCATTGACAAACTAGATTCCGCCTTCACACCTTCTAAAGCTAATGCTAGTAACTCTCACAACAAAAACACCAAGTTCATATATATTCCTAAGAGCATTAGTACACCTCCTACCAAAAGAAACGAGGATCTTAAGATGATTAGTGTTCATCCAAACTTTATAAATTTGATAAAGTATCCTATTGCCAAGCCTCCTATTTCCCCTATTAGCCATGGTTGTGTTATTAAGGAGCTTGAGGTCAAAGATGACAATACTTGAAACTATGCATTATGTCTAGCTAGGGGCATAAATCAATAGCGCTTGTTGGGAGGCAACCCAATAGTTATCTTAAATTTTTGCTTTAAACTTTCTGTTTATTTTTAATAGCATGATTATTGCCTCTGTAATGATTATGTTTTTTTTGTTTAAATTAGTGTTTGTGCCAAGTAAAGCCTTTGGGATGACTCACAAGATGAGTAGAATCGATGCTGAAACAAAACATAAACTTTTGACTCAAGTACACGACTTTTCATTTTTTTTACTGGAGAGTGATAATGACCTAATTTTTTACGCAGTGTTGCTATACAAATTTTCGAGGTTGTCCTAATTTTTCAGAATTTTTATAGTTACAGAAGTATAGGTTCTCTACATATTGCTAAAGACTATTCTCTTTTAGACAGATTCTGTTTTTGCTTGCATAGTTGCTTATTTTGATTATGCTATGGATTGTATCGGGGGGTATACGCCATGGAGATGTTAGAATACAGTACCTATTATGAATTTATGAAATTGGAATAAATTTATAACAGTACTTAAAGTATGCAATATGTTTCTTATACTAACGGATCTCAGGAAGTTTTGTTGAGTTTTGTGTGATTGAAGTTTTCAAGCTTTCGGTGTTATCGTGATGGACAAAGGAAAAAGGAGTAGCAAGAGCGTAAGGTTTGGGATGCCCAAGGCACCCCAAGGTAATATTTTAAAGGAGACTCAAGCATCTAAGCTTGGGGATGCCCCGGAAGGCATCCCCTCCTTCGTCTCAAATCCATCTTATATTTTTATTCGTCAGATGATATGAGTTTTGCTTGGAGCGTCGTTTGCTTTTGTTTGCTTTTACTTTCAGTTTGCCACAATCATTGTTTGCTGGACACACCTATTTAAGAGAGACACACCTTCATCGTAATTTGTTAGAATAGTCAATGTGCTTCAATTATATCATTTGAGCTTAGCAGTTGCTCTAGTACTTCACTTATATCTTTTTGAGCACAGTGGCGTGTAGATTTTATAGAAATAATTTCACTCTCGTTCTTCACTTATATTTGTATGAGAGTTAATAAATAGTGACGGTAATTTGCATGGGTCATAAGACTAGTCCAAAAATATTAGGTATTCAATGAGTGATAATCAAAACCATCAAGTAGCACATATAAAGAAATTGTGAGTCAATGATATTGCTGTAGTAATATGAAATAGGTGTGAATCCATAATTGTTAAACCGTAGAAGTGTCGATATTAAGAGAGTTTGACCTTTTTGTTCATCTAAAAATTAAACAGGCATGATGATGATGTGTGAGCATTTCTATTCCTCGTTGAAATCCTAGTGTTGTTTCGGGTCGGAAGCGCGCGATGGTTAACTCCTACCAACCTCTTCCCTCGGGGCATGCGAGTAGTACTTTGATCTATGATAAAATAATAAAACTTTGCAATAAGTATATGAGTTCTTTATGACTAATGTGAAACCATGGACATACGCAACCTCACCTTCTCATATTTTGCTAGCCTCTTCGGTACCGTGCATAGCCCGTTCTCACCTCGAGGATCGGTACAACTTTCGTCGGTGCATCCAAACCCCGTGACATGATAGGCTCTGTTGCACATAAGCCTTATTATATCCTCCTCAAAACAGCCACCATACCTACCTATCATGGCATTTCCATAGCCATTCCGAGATATATTGCCATGCAAATTCCATCGTCACTTCACATGACTAGTTCGTTCATCATCATATTGCTTTGCATGATCATATAGAGCTGACATAGTATTTGTGGCAAATCCACCGTCATCATATTTTTTGATACATGTCATGCTAGATCATTGCACATCCTGGTACACTGCCAGAGGCATTCATACAGAGTCATATCTTCATATCAGTTCTCCATGTCGAGTTGTAAGTAAATAAAAGTGTGATGATCATCATTATTAGAGCATTGTCCCAGTGAGGAAAGAATGATGGAGACGATGATTCTACCACAAGTGGAGATGAGACTCCGGACGAAAATAAAGATGGGGGAGGCCAAATGAGCCCACTATCCATTCAAAAAAAATGAGAGAAAATGAGAGAAGGGACTTTGCTACTATATTTTACCACACTTCTGCCTCAAAGTGGCACCATGCTCCTCATGTAGAGAGTCTCGTGATATATCACTTTCATAAGCTAGTGGGAATTACCTAGTCATTATTATAAACTTGGATTGTATATTCCTATGACGGGCTTCCTCAAATGCCCAAGGTCTTCATTAGCAAGCAAGTTGGATGCACACCCCACTTATCTTCATTTGAGCTTTCATACACTTATAGCTCTAGTTAATCATTTGCATGGCAATCCCTACTCCTTGCATTGACATCTATCGATGGGCATTTGCATAGCCCGTTGGCACGCCTAGTTGATGTGAGACTATCTTCTCCACTTTTTACCCCTTTGATATCTACCACCATATTCTATTCTACTTAAATGCTATGTCCAATGCCTCACGCTCATGTATTGCGTGAAGAATAAAAAGTTGATGCATATTGAAAAAGTACGATCCAATTGCCTGACTTGGACACCGTGGTGCTCAACATTTGTATTCATGTGGTGAAGATGGAGCCATGCCTTGCTAATATAATAAGATGAATGGGTGGGTAAACATTTCTTAAGGATCATATACTTTTAAGGATTAATGATTCTTTTTCTTACACTTTAGATATTGCTATGTTAGTATTTGTTGATTCATCTTTTCTCAATGAGCATACATGCATAAGATTACATAATGGATAGCATGTCACATTAAAAATTCTGTTTTTCTCATTTACGTACTCGAGGACGAGCAGGAATTAAGCTTGGGGATGCTTTATACGTCTCCAACGTATCTATAATTTTTGATTGTTCCATGCTGATATATTATCATTCTAGGATACTTTTTGGGTCTTTATTTACCAATTTATAATATTTTTGAGCACTAACCTATTGACCCAGTGCCCAGTGCATGTTGCTGTTTTCTGCATGTTTTTGCCTTTTCAGGTTTATAGTACCAAACGAAGTCCAATTGCCATGAAACTTTTTGATGATTTTTTCTGGACCAAAAGAAGACCTAGAAGCTTTGGAAGGAGGTCGGGAGGCACACGAGGGCCCCACCACACATCAGGGCGCGCCCTGGGGGTCGCGCCCTGATATGCGGTGGCCCCCTCGTGGCTCTCCCGACGTCCCTCTTCGGCCTATAAATTCTCTAATATTGCAGAAGCCATGAAGGCAGCCCCGAAACCCTTTTTCTGCCGCCACAAGTCTCTGTTCCGTCGCGAGGCCACCTGGAGCTCCGTTCCGGCACCCTGCCGGAGGGGGGATCGATCACGGAGGGCCTCTTCATCAACCTTGCTTCCCTCATAATGATGTGTGAGTAGTTCACAACAGACCTACGGGTCCATAGCTAGTACCTAGATGGCAATCTCTCTATCTCTTGATCTTCAATACAATGGTCATCGCATCTTCGCTTTGATCTATCCGATGTAATCCTATTGTACGGTGTGTTTGTTGGGATCCTATGAATTGTGGGTTTATGTTCAGATTATTAATGAAAAGTATTTGAGATACCTCTGATATATATTGTTTCTTAATTGCATGATCATTATAGCTTCGTAATGCTCTCCGATCTATGGATGTGCTTTGGCCAAGTAGATTGATATTTCATCGGTGGGAGTGGTGCGTTGTGGTAGGTTCAACCTGGCGAGTTTCTATATCCCAGTGACAAAGTAGGGTACAAGATGCGTCTTTGTGTTGTTGCTATTAAGGATAAAACGATGGGGTTCATTCATATTGATTGAGTTTACTTTGTCTACATCATGTCATCATTCTCCAAGCATTACTTTGTTTTACTTAATACTCTAGATGCATGCTGGATAGCGGTCGATGAGTGGAGTAATAGTAATAGGTGCAGGCAGGAGTCGGCCTATTTGCTTATGGACGTGATGCCTATATACACATGATCATTGCCGTGAAAATCGCATAACTATCCGCTTTTCTATCAATTGCCCAACAATAATTTGTTACCCACCGTATGCTGCCTACATGAGAGATGCCGCTAGGGAAAACTATGGCCCCCGGGTCTATTCACTTATATATATTTACAAACACAACAATTACCTTGCTGCCTTTATTTATCTTTTATTTTATTTCAATTTACATTTATCAATAATTATCTACACAACTCATTTGCTTGCAAATAACGAGATCAAGGGGATTGACAACCCTCTTGTCCGCGTTGGGTGCAAGTTGTTTGTTCATTTGTGTGCAGACGGTGAAGACGGTTGAGGATTGATATTCCTATTGGTTCAATAAACCTTGGTTTCATAACTGAGGGAAATACTTACCCACTTTGTGCTGCAATTACCCGTTCCTCTTCACGGAAAACTCAACGCAGATCACAAGTATCAGCTTGAAATTGCGGCCAGAACAGCCTCCAATCATCATCCCCGCCCCACACTCCTCGGGAGATCCGTAAATGCGCCTGAAGAACGTCGCAATCGTGTGAGCAACAAGAACCTTTTACCTCCGAAGTGACATTGCAGCAAGTATGGCTTACCATCCGCGATCAGGTTGACTTCACAGAGCTCTTTCTGGTAGCCCTGCACCTCCATCCGCGCATCTTGGAATGCCGATGTGACCGAGGTTAGCTCGGAGACTTGCTCCTTATTCTTCTGCTCAAGGGCCTCACATTTAGTGACGACATCCTTGAGCTCCTGCTGCCCCTCGGCCACCCTCGCCTCGTGCTTCTCATTGATCATCTTCGCCGATGACAGTTCGGCGGCCGCCCGTTCGGCCGCCGCCTTCTGCTCTGCGGCCTCTTGCCTTGCCTTATTCAGCTCGGCCTTCAGGTTCTCGACCTCTGCGGCGACAATTGTAGTCATAAATAAACACCTCATGCTTGAGGATAAAAACCCAAATACCTCACATGATGAGGAAAACTATGGTGTTAAAATAGTCCAGTCCGGACTTACCTTGCGCTTCATCGAACCGCTTGTTGAGATGGTCGAGCTCTTCATTGGAGCTTTTGAGCTTTCGATTCATTTCGGCAAGCTCCATGGCGTTGGCAGCCGCTGAAGACGAGGCCTGCATAAAAACTTATTTGTGTAAGACTCCCGAGTCATCGGTTTTTAGACCCTCTGCCAGGTTTTTTCTCCAATCCTGCCATAGTCTCGGGGGCTACGATTCACTTTTCCTACTATCAGTGATTTTGAACTATGTTGACCCCCGCTCGTGTTTGTTAAACTCAATCTGGGCTCGGGGGCTGCCATATATAAGGATTATATCAATCTATAAAAATAAATTTTCCTTGTAAAAGGGGTATTACATGATTTACCTTGAATCCTGTCACGAGGCTTCCAAAAGCCTCCTTCAGTCCGCTGTCAATGGACGGAATGCTTTGTAAAACAGCACCCAGGAGAGTGCGGTGTTCTTCGGCGAGGGAGGGGCCATTTAAAGCCTCCTCCATCACGGCCGGCCACCCGGTCTTGGCTTGCTCAACTACGGGCGACGCCTGCGGCTGCTTCACGGCTCCTCTTTGGGTGGAGTCCGGAACAGACGACTCCGGGGGCTTGGGGATCTCCGGGGCAGTCTTCGGTGAGAGCTCGGATTGACCGGGCTCTCCCTCTTTGTTCACCAGAAGGGAATCCCTCTCCTGGTCGTCGGCAACCAAGGTGTTAACCTCGGCCATGATGTCGTCTCCCCCACCCCCCGTGTTCGGTCTGGGAGGGGTCCTTCGGGACAACACCTCCGCGGTCTCATCGGCAACCAGGGGAGGCGTTGTGCGCGATGCAGTCCCACTCTCTGCTAGCTTAGTTGGCGGAGAGTCCCCCTCCGAGGCTTGATCGGTAGGGAGCTCGTGTGGAGGGATACAACATGTAAAACATTCAAGTGGTTAGTAACTAACCACGATATGGATGAACTAGAAAGTCTTCAGATCCATACCTTTGGGTTGGGGGCTTGACCCTGGGGATCCTTTGGGGAACCCTTTCGAAAGCATTGGACTCCTCAGAGGAGTCCGAGCTGTCGTCGACCAAGGACACCTTGGCCTAGCATTGCCTCTTCGGGGAAAGAGGAGGCAGACCCTCCTCGGCGCCCTCGGACGCCCCCCTTTTCCTTGTTCGGGAGGAGTTGCTCTCCTCCCCGTCCTCCTCCTACTTTTCCTCATGATCAGAAGAGGCGTGGGTTTCTCCGGACTTAGTGTTCGGGGGTCCTCGTGAGCAGAGGCCCTCTTGTGCCTCCCTGTTATCACCCTTCTTCTTCTCCTTCCTCTCCGGTGCTGTATACGGCGCCTCGACCAGCATTGCCGTCAATAGGGCCGACCCGGGGCCCTCGGGCAATGGGACCGGGCCATTAATGTGCACGGCCTTCTCCAGTCAGTTCTGTAAAGGCGAAGAAAAAATGATAAGGTTCCTTGTTAAAAGGCAAAAACTTGAACATGAAAATACAGACTTGATTATACCTTCTTAGGAAGGTTTTCAGCGTCGAGGCCGATGTCTTCCTCCATGTCCGGCCAATCCTTCTAGGTCTTGACAACACCTTCCACGACTTGTTGTGGGTGGTGCGATAGATGTGGAGCATGGTGGCTGGATCATCGGAGATGCCCGATGTTGACAGGGGAGGAGGCGGCGGCGTAGCATAATTTGGACCACATTGGTCAGCTCTACCTTATGCTCCAACATCTGGGAAACACGCTTCTGCAGCGATTTCACCTCCGCAGCCGACCCCCAATCGAGTCCTTTCTTGATCCATGAGACCAGCCTAGTGGGAGGTCTGGATCTGAATTCGGAGGAAGCCGCCCAGTCCTCGCCGCGGGGTTCGGTAATGTAAAACCATTCCTTCTGCCAGATCTTGTTGGTATCTATAAAGGTGCCCTCTGGCCACTCAACTCGGGGGAGCTTGCTAATCATCACCCTCCACAGTCCGCATGCTGGCCGTCAACTATCTTCGGCTTGACGTTGAGGACTTTCAGCCACAGACCGAAGTGAGTCTGGATCCGCAGGAAGGCCTCACAGACTATGATGAAAGCCGAGATGTGCATGAAAGAGTTCGGGGGAAGATCATGAAAATCTAACCCGTAGAAAAACATCAAGCCCCTCACAAAGGGGTGGAGCGGGAAGCCAAGCCGTCGGATGAAGTGGGGGATGAACACCACCCTCTCACCTTGCTTCGGCGTAGGGATGACCTGGCCCTTCTCTGGAGCGCGATGAACTACATCGGCCGACAGGTAACTGGCGTGCTTCAACTCCTGGACATCTTCGTCGGTGACCCAGGAGGCCTCCCACTTGCCCTTGGAACCAAAATCGTCCATGGCCGAACTAGGGGAGTGGTTTGAGGAGATTGGAGGGGAAGCTGAGCCTGGGTGCTTAGAACTCGGAAGATTGGGAAGGCAATGGCAAATGCGAGATCTGAGAAGCGTGTGGAGGCTATGATGGCTGTTTCCCTTTTTATAAGCTGCTATATTAACAAGAGCCCCTTTACTGTGCAACGTACCTCGCCTCTTCCCGATATAATCGTGCAGTTATGCGCGCATGGGATAGCCAAAATCATAAACCGTATCCCTTAAAAAACGGAGCACGATCTCCATATTGATGGGATGTGCCAATGAAAAACTGCCTCGAACCGCGAATCAAGTTTTCGTAACTGGTCAGTGGTCTTGACCGGCCGTGACTCTTCGCTAAAAGGTTGTCGGACAAAGGTACTATTAACACTCGAGCTATTGGCCTTCAAGGCTAAGTAATGTACACAGTTTGGAAATCATGAAGTCATCGGTGTCCGAACTATCATTAGCCGAACTAAGAAGGGGAGAAGAACTCGCCCCGCAAGCCGGAGACTATAAATGCATGGAGCAGCTGGGAATCACGAAGACCCGGCATTGGAGGTTAGTTCGGGGGCTACTGAGGGAGTCCTGGACAAAGGGGTCCTCGGGCTGCCGGCCTATCTCCCATAGGCCGGACTGGTGGGCCGCTTTGTGGCTACTGCGTGAAGGCCGAGCTATCAAATAACTTCGTACTCAAGGAGGAAACCTTCGGTGCCTTGGTGTGTCCTCCAAGACAAGATGGTCGGATCGGCATGTTTATCCCCTGATGTAACCGACCATATGTAACCCTAGGAACCCCTGGTGCCTATATAAACCAGAGGGTTTTAGTTCGTAGGCACATCGACAGAACCATCACCTAGGGTTTAGTCCATCTAATCTGGTGGTAGATCGACTCTGTAATCATCATACACAGAATCAATACAATCAAGTAGGACGTAGGGTTTTACCTCCTCGAGAGGGCCCGAACCTGAGTAAATACTGTGTCTATGTTCCCTGTTCCCCATCGATCTCAGATCCACGGATCGGGACCCCCTACCCTAGATTCGCCGGTTTTGACACTGACAACAAGGGGATTCAAAGAATATTTATTGGTCTTAGCAGTTGAGTTGTCAATTCAACCACACCAGGGATATGTCTCTGTAGCAAAAGTTTTAGTAGCACGGCAAAATAGTAATAGCAGCAATTTTATAGTGGTTGTAACAATAGTAGCAGCAATAGTAAATTAGCAAGATTCATTATATGAAAAGCATAGGCATGTGGATCAGTGATGGATAATGATTTAGATGCCATTTATCATGTAACAGTTACACACTAGAGCGACGTAGAACTAGCTCCAATTCATCAATGTAATGTAGGCATGTATTCCGTATATAGTCATATGTGCTTATAATAAGAACTTGCATGACATCTTACCCTCCCGTGGCAGCAGGGTCCATAACGAAACTAAGGGATATTAAGGCCTCCTTTTAATAGAGAACCGAAAAAAGCATTAACACATAGTGAATACATGAACTCCTCAAACTACGAGAATCATCGGAAGGAATCCCAATTATTGTCACCTTGGGGTATGCGGATCATGACACGTAATAGGTGCATACAACTTGCAAGATAGGATCCAAAACACTCTCATATTCATAGAAACATAATAGATTCAGATATGAAATCATGGCACTCAGGCCCTTGTGACAAGCATTAAACATAGCAAAGTCATAGCAACATCAATCTCAGAACATAGTGGATACTAGGGATCAAGCCCTATCAAAATAACTCAATTACATGATCAATCTCATCCAATCCCATCACCATCCAACAACCCTACAAAGGAATTACTCACTCCCGGTGACGAGCATCATGATGGTGTTGATGGAGAAGGGTTGATGATGACGACGGCGACGAATCCCCTTCCCCGGAGCCCTAAACGGACTCCAGATCAGCCCCCCCCCCCGAGGAAGAACAGGAGGTGACGGCGGCTTTGTCTCGTAAAACGCATACTTCTCTCCTATTTTTTCTCCGGAATTAGGAATTTATAGGACTGGAATTAGGGTCGGAGGAGCCACGAGGTGGCCCCAAGCCAACAGGGCATGCCCAGGGGGGTTGCCACGCCCTGTTGGCTTGGCACCAACACGTGGCCTCTCTCTGGTGGGTCTTCGCTCCAATACTTTTTATATCTTTCAGAAAAATTCACAAAAAGTTGCGTCCAATTCCGAGAACTTTTATTTCTGCACAAAAACAACACCATGACAGTTGTGCTGAAAACAGCGTCAGTCCTGATTAGTTTCATTCAAATCATGTAAATTAGAGTCCAAAACAAGAGAAAAAGTGTTTGAAAAAGTATATACGTTGGGGACGTATCAGTTCCTTTTACAATCTCCTGGGTTTCAAGAAGACTTTTTGAGTAAAATGCATGAACCGTCATTGAACTTGCTAGCAAGGTCCAAGACAGTACTTAAACTTTGTAACCGCTCTCATATAGTTCCTAAACTCGCAAATACCAACTCAGTACGCTCCCTGAAGTCGTGAAACCTGTCCTGGGGCACGTATGCGTGTACATTTTGTGTACGCCGTTGCTTCCATGAGGCAGCTGTGTTTTTGCGATCGCCCCGCGACATCTTGATTCTTGACTCATCCGTCCTCGTATGTTGATCACGTGAAACAGAAGCCCTCGACCTAGGACAACAGCGGCCGCCTGATGATCACCGGTAACTCCAGTACGTGAGTGCTCCATGGACGAAGGAGGAAAAAAGGGGCTCGCAGCCGCATCTGTAGGCGGTGCTTTGCGGCGGCGATGGGTGCCCCGATATGGCGGCTGGATGGTGTGGCGGCGCCGACGTATGGTTAGTCCTTATTATCTTGGTGTGGCAAGTTTTTTTGTTAATATGGCGTCATTTATCACTAGATTAGGCACTGATTTTGGGTTCCCATATGTTCTGCAGTTTGATTTAATGGAATTTGACACACACTACTCTAGGGTTTATCAAATTATAGGTTTCCTCAAAGTGAGATATTGCCTTGTTTACTTATGCACTACTTGAAGTGAGCGATTGCCATGTTTTATCATGCTTTGTTTAAAATGAGAGATTTCCCTGTTTAATTATGCACTATTTGAAGTGAGCGATTGCCATTTTTTATCATACTCTCTTTTAAGTGAGCGATTGACTTGTTTAATTGTGCTTGGTTCAGGGGAAGACAATCCTTTTTTCACCGTAGAGTTCATTCATGGGGGATTTTTTCATGGAAACGACAACAACATGTCATATCTGAATGGCGCAAAGGCTTGTTATGATTTGTGTGATAGTACCGATGTATGCATCAGAATGTTTGATGATTTAATAGAGGACATCGATTATGAAACTGCTGGCAGGATTCATCTATATTGGTTGCTGCCTGGGTGTCAACTGAATGAAGATGGTGCCAGGTTGCTATCAAATGATGAAGAAATAGATAACATTGTGAGAGTGGTAAAGAATAGGAAAAAAATATGTGGATCACCAGGATAGCTACAATGGTGGTGGAGGAAAAGATTGTGATGATGTAATTGCTAATCCCATAGCTCAGCTACCACTTGTTTTCAGTCCTAAGAAGGCAAGCATTGGCACTGTTGTTATTGAACAGGAAAGCACAACCGATTGCAGTTATGTTGAGGATAACAATGGGAGTGCAAACACTGAATTTTAAAGCAAAGAACACGTGAGAGTCATGGTTAGGCCAAGAGGAAAGAAGGATGAAACCGGGGAAAAGGAGGATTGGCACAATGATGATGATTCTGATGATAGTGACTATTTGTCAGAAATAGTGGACAATGACTTTGACAAGGAGGATGGGGATGAGGACTTGGCACAAGATCAATTGTGTTATGTCAGTGACAAGAAAGGCAAGCAGGTTGTAGAAGATTGTAACTCTGAAGATGAAAAACTAGAAGATCTAGATTCAGATGAGGATGAAATGAAGTTCAATTTCAAAGCTTTTGCACCAGAAGATATGCATGACCCTAAATTTCATGTGGGGCAATTGTTCTCATCGGTTGATCTTCTCAGAAAGGCAATTGGAGAAATAGTGTTAAGGAGAGAGTGGACATCACATTTCCGAAGATTGACCGAACAAGGCTTGGAGCTAAGTGTACAGAGCATGGATGCCCCTGGTATATGTATGCATCTTTGGACAATAGGACCATTTCAGTTATGGTGAAGACATTTAATGGTTTTCATAACTGCAGCAAGAAGTGGCACTACCATCAAACAACCTTGCCCAGAACAAGAGTGAATATGTATGATGTATGAACTGCGACCCTGACATCGCGTCAATTGCTCGGCTCCAACGATTGAACTGGATCCACTAGTGGCAACACTTCAATTTCATGGACACCTATAGAACACAGGTGCACTTCTCCTGCGTTCACAAACACAACCATAGGTCATGAAGTGGGCACGCGACCTGGATGCACACTTCGGACGGAAGAACGCTCGATGACGACGAGGTGTGCGTTCGACGTCACCACATCACTGCCATCTCCGACCATCGTCGCCATCAGCACATGCCCGTCTCCTCCAGCACAACCATGGAGGGCGTCTGCGTGAGGAGCACTTGCCTCATCACCGGATGGATTCATGGCTCTCCCCGCCGCCACAACTCCTGCGGAAATCATTGCCTAAGCAAGCTGCGTCTCCGGCCACCGGGCGCGACGAGAGGGGACAAGGGCGACTAGGATGCCACCGACGATGGGAGGGAGAGGAGCGATGGGAAGTGAAGAGGCGCCGATGCAGCCGCCGTCGCCGTTGACCGAACTGCTCGTCGCGCTGGCGGCACCCATCGTTCTCGATGCAGGGGTGTGATGCGGGAGTGGGGTGGATTGCGATTTGGGGATTTTGACCAGGGGAGACGATCGACTTGTTTTTACTGCGGGCCCTCTATGTTGACGTGTCAGACATGGACGTAGGGGCATACGAGCCGTATGCCCAGGACTGGTTGCACGAGTTCAAGGACTGTATTAGCGTCGTATTCGCAAGTTTAGGGACCGTATCGAATCACTCTTTGAGTTTAGGGACCGTTTTGGTCGTGACCAGCAAGTTCAAGGACGATTCGTGCATTTTACTCAGATTTTTTCCTTCGAGACGGAAGGCCAAAGGCGACAGCAAGCTTTGCTCACGGCATGTCGCCGATGGATGGAGAAGAAAAACAGTGTTGATCTTTTAAGGACTTGTCTGTAATTATTTTACCCTTCTAAGGAAGTTCTGCAAGGGATAGTTTTATTTGGTATTGTATATGGCCACGGGCTTTTCTGCAAAAAAAAAGGTGTTCTTTCTCTCTTGGTGTAAATAAGTAAATCAAGCGCCGGCCTTGTGGGCCTGGGCAAAACGATGCGGTTTTCTACTAGCAGGCCGTGTTCGAGTCGGATGCTGGCAATCCTAGCTGGTGATATAATGGAGAACGGGGAGAGTGCATCACGTCAGCGGGAGAAGATTGAGGAACTCGAATAGACTCGGCGGCGAGACTAGAAGTAGTATAAGTTCGATCGTCGAGATCTGCGACTGAATAATCCTCTCCGATGGCGGCGGCATCCGTAAGGTTTGCTGCGAGGAAGATCTTCGGTCGCGCCCTTGAGCGACCACAGGCGTTTTTTACCACGGCCGCTTCAGCGGCCGTCAAGGAGGAACTGAGGCGGGTGCGGCCAAGGTTTGGCCATGGCGGGGGTTCACTTCGCCGGTTCACCTCCTCCTCATCACCAAACGTTCCTAATGATAAGGTTACACCCACTAGCAACAACACTTCTAAGTATACAGCAGCACAACAACAGGAGTAATACAAGTCTTTGTTTATTAGTGGAAGCAATCGGTGACAATTACAAGAAGTAGCAATCAGTTCATTAGAAGCCCCAAAAAAACGTCTTATATTTAGGAACGGAGGGAGTAATTGATAAGACAGGAATTAACATCTGACCCGCCCCCACCAACATAATAGCCATATTGTTACTTTCCCCCTTGCGGCAACACAGCAGATTAATGCTTTTGCTAGTTAGGTATCTTGCAGGCAAGAGAAGCCCACCAAAACCAGGCTATGCTCTGTTGCACATCTTCTGATATTTGCTCCCCTTGTTATCCCTGTTTAACTGTTATAAACCTATTCCGTACTTACTAACTGCACTATATCCATTATCAAATTTTGTGTGTCACTGTTTGTAGTTAATAGCAAAAACCATGCATCTGAATTTCTTTGCAGCAATAGGCAAATCTGCCCCCCCAAGCGGCCCCCCAAGCGCCCCCCCAAGCGAGCCCTTGCCGCATGATTCGACTGAGTTAATCCGTAATCTTCACCCTGACACTCTAGTGAGGGTCCCTGTATCACTTGGTACATGGTACGTACTGATTAAGTATTATGCACTTTACATGTTTCCTAATGATTTTGTAGAAATGTTCTTGATCCTTCTCATTTATAGGTCATTAAGCAACCCCCGGTTTTTATTCAGTCTATTCAAACTAGCTGTTGGGACGACTGCGTTTTGCGCTGCAGCAGTCTACTTGGAGATCAAGTATATAGATAGGCGTGAAAGGCAGGCGGCATCAGAAGAACAAGAAGGATGATTGACTGTCAGATGTGTCTTTAGTTTCCGTGAGCAATCGTTATTATGATTGCTATGCCTCGTAGCTTGTATCTGTATCGACTTTGTGTAAGTATGCAATGCTCGTGTATTGGGTCTGTGATTGGCGCTTTACCTTATCCTATATATACCTAAGAAGTTCACCCCCACTAACCTATTTATCTTAACATGCAACATATCCACATCAGCAATGTAGCCACGTCATCCATACTTGACCCACCTGACCAAGACCAGACCACCTCCTCGAGGTCAACTGAACCACCAAAGTACTACTACTCAGCAAGATAATCTGGTCGCCGAAACGATAGATGACCCATCGTTTCCTATTCAGTTATGTAACAGACGAGGCATCCCATATGCATCTTCTTTCATCTTCCCCGGACATCTCATCTTCCCAAATCATCTCACGATGTAATCTAATCGAGCTGCAACAACATACCACGCGTGACCTCATAACCAGGCAGATCAGGCTCGATGCTCCTCCACCGCGGTACGCCTCGACGAAAACATAGCACGCCCGCGGCGCACCCGTGGCGCCCCGCATCGGCTTTGATCGGCCGTCCACGTCCGCCGTCCACCATCTGGCTTCACACGCAGGCGGCTGCCCGCCACACCCCACCCCGACCTGGCGTGGCTCCACCAGCAACCTTGCCGCCGCCCGTCGTACAGCCCTCAGCCCGTACTCCCTTCGCTCCGGTCTAGAGTGCGGCCAGCCGGTCATAACGGCGTGCTGTTGGAGATCAAGAAGAGCGACTATTTGCACCAGGGATTTACTTTCTTACCCATGTCTCGTATGTTTTCCCAACATCACTGCACCACCAGAAGTTTTTGTGGAATTTTATTGCAATATATGCAAACTAAACTCTATAATGGGTATTATGTTCGTTGATCATTCAGATCTGCTGAGTACTTTGCTGAGTATATTTTACTCATTCTTGCGTTTCCTTTCTTGGTTTTATTAGGTTTTCAGGTACACGCATCGGAGGTTCACCACCCTAGACACACGTGTCTATACTATATACAATACTCCTGCCTTGCCTTCAAAGGTGTAGAGAATTTCACTCATGAGAGGTTAAGTGATCCCTTTTATGTCAATCTCTGATTAAATCCTCTAATTAACCTTGATGTGTTGTTATTTTTTCTTCTTCCCTGATCTTTTTCGGCTCATGCAGAAGTTACATGCTGACATTTTGCTTCGGCCTGCTTCAATCCTTGCACTGTATTGCTCTTACTATTAGGTTCTTGGTGATTCCTCCATGGCTCCATTCCTAACCCTCCTTCGCTATTTTGCCACTTCAACAAGAAGTTATCCTACAGGATGTTCATTACCAGATGATTGATTGTTTGTATTATATTATATGCCATCCCATCTATGCATGCCTGTTGTTTTGGTCTTTCTGAACTATTGTCAAATTGCGCTATCCGATTTCTTATATCACATTGCAGCATTGAGTTCGCCACAAAACCTTGCAACCAGATATTCAGAGTAACACGAAGAGTCTGTTCTTCAATTGTTTCATACCACCAAGTGTATTGTAAGTTCAATTTCTTTCGGGGCAAGCTAATCACAATCTAGGTAATTAAAAAAACTGTGTTTCAATTCATGTAAGTCTAAAGTGTGAGCTGCATGTTGTCATGATGATCATATATAGTATTAATTAGCTAGCTTCGTGGCTCATGTGATTGATGTTACAAACATACCTCATTATACTGTTTGTTGATTATAATTTCTATCTGTTTCAGCATGCAAATAAATAAGCTCTAATTGTCTCTGTTCGTAATAAGAAAGATAGAGATATCTGAGTCGGAAAAATCTAAGATACGCACACTACTACCGGCTCGGAGCCTCATGATCCTTCCTCTATCTCTACCTCTCTCGGAGCCCCTTGATCCCCACCGTGGTAGAACCCCTTAATCCTCATGATCTCCGCCGTTGTAGAACCCTGCATGAGGAGGACAGCAGCGCAAGGGATGTTGGAGCCCCTTGATCCTTCCTCTATCTCCCTCCATGGCAACAAGTCTGGTCAGTCTCCCCCCCCCCCCAAAACTCCTCTCTAACTCAATTACCGCTGACACGCATGTGCCAAGATGTGATGGATTATTGTTGTTTCTCCAATCCAGTTGGTTTTTAATTGGAAGCGCTAGATGGTCTATATTTCTTCTTCGTTTTCTTTTCTTTAGTGATCTTGAAAGAATAAAAAGATGAAAGATGAAGCTACCACTTAATGTGACCAACTGCAATCCTGCATCTTTGTGTCTCCCCTCCTCTCACACAGGTTAGTTCAGTACGTATGTCGGATGTAGTATTTTGATTGCTCTCCTCTGATTATTTTGTAGAATCACAACATATGGCATATTCGAGTTCATTTTCAGGTGATTAGTTCCACGGGAGTAGTATTGCATTGTGAATTTTATGGGGTTGACATTGTTGTTCTTCCCCCAATGCAGGGTTCTTCTGTTGTCACAACAATTATATATATACCTAAATAAATGAAAGGAAATATGAAGTGACACTTACGAACATGCTTGCATTCTCTCTGAAATTTGAGATATATGGTGCCTATATAGCACTACTATGCTTGCTAACAAATATTTGGCTGAAACATAACACCTTGGATAAACTTACAGCCTAATTTCAGATATATGATAGTACATAGCCCATGATCAAATAACGAACTTCCTGAATTTTAAAGGACCGTTATTGTTCCCTAATTTTGTTTGTATATATTGCAATTCACAGGTACCTGAATTTTCGGCCTGGCTGCCCCTTGAGTTTGCATTCATGTCCTATTGCAGTGGAGAAAGTTCTCATGCATGTGTTTCCCTGGGATGTACAAGTGCAAGGACAATCAGGGGCCCTTAACTGTTTCTGCTTTAGAGAAGGATATTATCATTCAAACATTCAAAATGTACATATATTTATATTTATTTTCATAGGTCCTGCTATTTCTCACTCCAAGAAACCTCCTCCTATACACTACAAATTCCCGCAGCAACGCGCGGGGTATTATCTAGTTTTTTTAGTGGAAATTGCTGCTATATTCATCAAGATACAATCGGAGGCAACAAGCTCGCAAACTCAGGGGGTACCTGGAACAAGTCTTGCAAATCTTATTCAAGCTGACTTCCCTAGCAAAAGCGTGTGCAACTTTATTCGCTTACCGTCGCACCCATCTAACCTAGCTGGGAATCTGATTCCAGATAATTTTTGGAGTCCCTACCTTCGTAGCTAACTGAAGAACTTGCCTACACGCCAGGAGTTCTGTTTGCTCCTCCTCGATAGTGTGTGGAAAAGAATGTCGACTACAGGTTTGGCGCCAGGATGCTGCGTCTCGTGCTTGCTTGGGTGGTGACACTCCAGTGTTCAACCCCTCTGCTGCTGTTTCCATGTCCCCTAGGCGCACGATTTGGGATCAGCAGTACCCAGTTCATCGCTGGGAGGCGTTCATCCCTCAAACACCAGCCATTGATTTATTTTAGCAATCTCGCGAAGCTTTTATTTAACTCATCGCAATGTTTATAGGGACGAAAGAAAGATCACCCGAATTGCCTAACCACACACGGCGGCCAACCCCAAGTGATAGCGCATGCTTCGCTAAATTGTGAGCCTCGCTATTCGAGCTCATAAACTCATGGCTAAAAGAGCAAATTGTAAAGGACCTAGAACGATCTATTATCTCTCGGATGATAGCTCCGTAGATGGCAGCAGTCTTTTGCTTGATATCATCAATGACGGTCTTGCAGTCAGAAGCTACAAAGATCCTGTGCTCGTATAGATCATCTGCCAAAGCGAGTGACTCCCGGACTGC
Organism: Elymus sibiricus; assembly: GCA_039707655.1. Taxonomy (NCBI): domain Eukaryota; kingdom Viridiplantae; phylum Streptophyta; class Magnoliopsida; order Poales; family Poaceae; genus Elymus; species Elymus sibiricus. The sequence goes on from CM077667.1 coordinate 132,327,597, forward strand.
TAGAGCTTCTAGTGTTGTGGGGTCATTAATGTTATGAATGAGCAACTAACATTCACTGTGGGCCAAAGGCCAGTACATATACATGTGAGGTATTACAAGCGGTAGTACCGCAGAGAACACACCAAACACACATCTAACACCCCCCTCAAACTCATGGTGGATCAACAACACTGAGTTTGGAGAGAAAGAAGCCATGCTGTGCTCGAGTCTGTGCCTTCGTGAAGAAGTCCGCCAACTGTAACTCAGAGGGCACATAGTGAAGAGCCAGTGTCTGATCCTGCACAGCAGCACGTACAAAGTGGGCATCCACACCGATGTGCTTGGTGAGCTCATGCTTCACCGGGTCACGCGCAATACTGATAGCACCGGTACTGTCTGACAGTAAGGGAGTCGATGTAGTAGCAGACACACCAAAGTCCTCAAGTAACCATCGTAACCAGATCACCTCAGCCGTCAGCATAGCCATCGCTCGCAACTCAGCCTCTGTACTCGAGCGAGAAACCGCAGTCTGTTTCTTTGTCTTCCAGGCAATAAGAGAGCCACCAAGGAAGACACAGTAAGCAGACAACGAGCGTCGATCAGAGGGATCACTAGCCCACGTAGCATCAGAGTAGGCCTGGAGCTCGAGAGAACTGGAGCGGGGAAAGAAAAGGCGATGAGAGATCGTGCCACGAAGATATCGTAGAACACGGAGGAGGTGACTATAGTGGACAGAGGTGGGGGCTGAAACAAACTGACTGAGAATGTGGACAGGATAGGAGATGTCAGGACGCGTAACAGCAAGATAGACAAGGCTCCCAACGAGGTGGCGATAGCGAGTGGGATTAGGAAGAGGGTCACCGTCAGAAGCACGAAGCTGAACGTTGAGCTCCATAGGAGTCACAACAGTGCGCTCATCACCGAGAGCGGCACGAGTAAGAAGATCCTGAATATATTTTTCCTGGGAGATGAAGAAGCCTGCAGAGGTCTCAGAAATCTCGATCCCAAGAAAGTAGCGAAGAGGACCAAGATCAGACATCAGAAACTGTTCCCGGAGGCGGGCCTTAACAAAGGCAATATACTCAGAATCGTCACCAGTGATGATCATGTCATCCACATATAGAAGGAGAAGAGTCCGACCATGAGAAGAGGTGTGGACAAACAGTGCTGGATCATGATCACTAGGCAAGAAGCCAGCGGCAGTAATGACAGAGGCGAACAGCGAGAACCAGGCGCGAGGGGCCTGTTTAAGACCATAGAGGGAGCGGCGAAGTCAGCAGACCATACCATCAGGAGCATAGTACCCCGGTGGTGGCTGCATATAAACCTCCTCGCGCAACTCACCATTGAGAAAAGCGTTCTGGACATCAAGCTGAGATACAGACCAATGACGAACAGAAGCCACAGCAAGGAGAGTGCGGACAGTGGTCATGTGGGCCACAGGAGCGAATGTCTCATCATAATCGCGTCCCTGCTCCTGCTGAAAGCCACGAGCCACAAGACGAGCTTTGTATCGCTCAAGGGAACCATCGGAGCGAGTCTTAATCTTATAGACCCACTTGCAGGTGATGGGACGAACACCGGAGGGAAGAGAAACCAGATCCCACGTGCCATTGCGCTCAAGCGCCGCAAGCTCCTCGGCCATCGCAAGCTGCCATTCAGGCTGAGTCATGGCAGCCCGATAGGTGGTGGGCTCAGCAATGGCAGAAAGACCATACCGGTCAGGAGAATAGCGATCAGGAGGGGGACAAGGCCTAACACGGAGGTTATGGACCGGCGGAGGCGTGAGAGGAGGAGCACTGGAAGTAGAGGGCACATCAGTAGGATCATCCACAGCACGAGGACGACGAGTGTAGTGGAGAGGAAACGGGGAGTGAGGTCGAAAGACTGGGGAGGAGGGTGGGGAGGAAGGGGATGGTGGAGACGAGGGAGAGGAGGAGGAGGGAGGGGATGGTGGAACCGGTGGTGTAGGGGGACGCACCGGGGGAGAGGGAAGAACAGGAGGCACAGTGGGAGATGTGTCAGGAAGGAGAAGGAAGGAAATATCTTCCACGGAAAAGCTCGAGGAGGAGGGACGCGGATAGTAAGAACGAGACTCATCGAACGTCACATCACGAGAAATGCGCAGACGGCGACCAACAGAACCCCAACAGCGATAGCCCTTGTGCTCATCACTGTAGCCAAGGAAAACACACTCAACTGACTGAGCAGTCAACTTGGTTCGTTCTCACGGAGCAAGAAGAACATAGCATACGCATCCAAACATACGAAGAGCAGAGTAGTCAGGAGAGCGACCAGAGAGACGCTCCATAGGAATACCACCCTTCAAGGCAGCCGAAGGTTGAATGTTGATGAGGTGGGTGGATGCGGAAATGGCCTCAGCCCAAAAATGGGGTGGAAGAGAGGCGGCGATCATCATCGCCCGAGCCGTCTCAAGCAAATGGCGATGTTTGCGTTCAGCAACTCCATTCTGAGCATGGGCACCAGGGCAAGAGAATTGGGTAAGAGTGCCCTGCTCCGCAAGAAAACCACGCAACATGTGAGAGATATACTCTCCAGCTGAGTCAGCACGGAAGATACGGACAGGCGTGGAAAATTGAGTGCGACCCATGGCAGCAAAACGTTTGTATATGGGGAGAACCTCGCTGCAAGATTTCATACAATAAAGCCAAGTGTAGCGAGAGAAATCATCAATAAACAGAACATAGTAGTGATGACCCCCTTTCGAGTCAAAAGGAGCAGGGCCCCATATATCAGAATGAACTAAGTCAAAAGGACGCTGAGATACAGACTCACTGGTAGGATACGGTAACTGAGTCTGTTTGCCAAGCCTACAACCTTCACAATGCAGCGAAACATCACCGGAGACAGACCCTAAGATGCCTTGGTGTACTAATGAGGACAAGCGAGAGCCACATATGTGACCAAGTTGATGATGCCACTGCTGGAAGGACGCAGAAGAGGAGGCAGCAAGAGCATGAGAACTGGCGTATGTGGTAGCAGCGGAAGGAACACGAAGCCAGTCAACCTCCCAAAGGCCCTCAGACTCACGGCGCCGAGGGCCAGCGCCAACCGGAGCCTGAGTGCGACGATCCTGAATAGAGCAAGAGTCGGCATCAAGAATGACATGACAACCAGAATCAGTAAGTTGGGCAGCGGAAAAGAGATTCATGGTAAGACGAGGAACATGAGAAACACTAGGAACCAAAAAAGACGGAGTGGAAAGGATGCCACGACTAGGAACAGGAAGAGGTGTGCCATCGGCAGTGAGAACATTAAGAGGAAAATCAAGAGGTCGAAGAGAAGATAAAGCAGAAGAATCAGGAGACATATGGAAAGAAGCTCCAGAATCCAGAACCCACGAGGATGTACCTGACTGAGTAGGCTCCGGCGGGGGCGGAGTGGTTGTGGCAGTCACAGCGGCAACAGAACCCGTCGAGGAAGAACCAGAGGAAGCCAACATGCGCTTGAGCCGCACAATATCCTGGTCAGTGAGCGACAAAGTCGAGGAGGACGCACGAGTCCCACTAGAAGAAGAGCGCTTCAGGTCTTTCCGCTTCTTGTGACAATCAGACTCTGGGTGACCTGGCCTGTTGCAGTAGCCACAAAAGGTGTGCGAGCGCGGCCGACCCTCTCCTGAAGAAGGAGGGTGACCCGCCCCCCCTGGAGGTGTAGGCAGGAGCGGTGGAGTGGTGAGGCGAGCAGACGACACAGGAGCTCGGGCAGCAAGAACAGTGGGAACCACAAGCAGACCTGCAGAACGGAGGCGTGTCTCCTCAGCACGAAGCTCTGCAAGCACCTCCGAAATAGGAACACGACCACGAGCAAGCAGGTGAGCACGCCGAGGCTCAAACTCTGGACGAAGGCGAGATAAGAACTCATGGAGGCGATGAAACTCCAAGTCAGACCGCACAGTCTGGCAACACCGGCAAGTACCACAAACAACTATCCTGAGAGAGTCAAGCTGGCGCCAGATGGCAGAGCTCTGTGAGTAGAACTCATCAACAGAAGAGTCACCCTGATGAAGAGCGTGCTCCTGACGCACCACAGATAAGTAGAGAGCATCACCAGATGGCTGATATCGCTGACAAAGATAGGACCACATCGCAGCAACAGGACCGAGACCCATGAATTCAGACGCAAACTGAGGTAAGACACTCGCAGTAAGAACAGCATCAGCTCGAGCATCATCGTTGCACCACTGAGTGTAAGCAGACAGATCATCTCGGTAAGCAGAAAGAGCATCTGAGTAGGCAGATACCTGCTGATCATAAGCATCAACCGCAGCATCGTCAAGGGCCTTGGCTGTATCCCGATCAGCCTGAGAAGCATCAGCAGCAAGAACAGGCGGCACCGGCGGGGTAGGAGCCACAGGTGCAACAGGGCAAGGCGGACAGGGAACCTCGCCAGAGAGAACGCCCCACAGGAGAAGACCGCGCATGTGGATGCGCATGAAACCCACAAACTCAGCATAGTTGGTGCCATCGAAGATCACCGAGCACCGAGGAACAGCCACATAGCCCGACGAAGACATGACGCCTGAGTGCGCGGTAGTACCACACTTCTCAGCGGTAGTACCGCTTCGGGCGGTAGTACCGCCCTTGCCAGCGGTAGTACCGCGCTGCACAGGGCGGTAGTACCGCTATGCTACGCGGTAGTACCGCTCGTGCGGTACTTCCGCGGTCCAGTGCCGTGGGCACTTCCGCTTATTTTATGTCTTCTGGTATGCCTGGCCTTCAAGCGGAAGTAGAGCGGCAGTAACGGGCGGTAGTACCGCTTCGGGCGGTAGTACTGCTCTTGCCAGCGGTAGTACCGCTCTGCACGGTCCGCTGCGGGCGGATCTGGATCGCGACTGAGCAGGGGCGAGCGGCGAGGCGCTGCTCTGCAGAGCCGGGCGCTGGGTGGCCGGAGAAGAGGCTGGGCAGGGGCGGCCGAAGCCGAGCCGGGTCACCCAGAGACCGGAGACGAGGCTGGGGAGGCGCGCGAGAAGGCCGGACGGCGCCGAGCAGGGGCGGCCAGCAGCGCGGCCGGACAGGGGAGGAGGAGGCTGGACGGGGGCGGCCGAGGCCGAGCCGGGAACGGGGCTGGGGAGGCGCGGCCGGACAGGGGGCGGCCGGCGACGGCGCCGAGCAGGGGCGGCCGGAGTTGCTCAGCGGCGACGAAGCCCCGGGCGGAGTAACCTGGCGTCTGATACCATGTTATGAATGAACAACTAACATTCACTGTGGGCCAAAGGCCAGTACATATACATGTGAGGTATTACAAGCGGTAGTACCGCACTCAGAGCGGTAGTACCGCCTCGGGCGGTAGTACCGCACTCGGGCGGTAGTACCACAGAGAACACACCAAACACACATCTAACAATTAATACCGATGAGGGTGACCGTGGAAGCGCTCATGAAGAGTCCATTGCGGTCCCTGCAAACCGCTGTGACAACACCAACGAAGCTTTTACGCAACAACGCAGCGTCTACATTGATTTTGATCATGTTCTCCGGAGGGGCTATCCAATGATTCGGTCATGGCTGGGCCGCTGCTGGCTCGCCACTTGGCTTCCTCAACACCTGCAATTCATTGATGAAAGAATTCACAAATGCATTGGTGGCATAAGGAGTCTGGTGTATATCCTCATGTATCACTTTCCTTCTCGAGCTCCAAATTGCCCACAGAGTGACGCCCAGCCTAGTGAAGTCAGCATGGCTTAGCAAGCTCTGCATGTTAAATAACCATCTTCTGGCATTTGGATTCGCATTGATGCTCATCTGTTCCACCAGAGATTCCGGCGCTAAAGCCCACACACTCCTCGACGTGGTGCACTCGATCAAAGCATGCCTCCACGAATCGGCTGCACCACATAGCCGACACGCTGGTGAGTTAGCCATATTGCAATGATGGGGGAGATCATTGGTAGGAATCGATTCCCTCGCTAGACGCCAAAGGAAGACCCAGATTTTGGTAGGTACCTCGGCGTGCCACAGAGAAGACCAGCCGTTGCTCTCATCAGTACTCGATGCCCCCCCCCCCCGTTTGGTACATCCAATTTTCTCTAGGATCAAGGGGCCACCATGAGGCCCATTGGATCCTGGGCCTCAGAAGGAGATTGTTTTCGGCCTCGGGCGCACCTGCACTCATAGGCCACCACCAATGATGGGCCATTGGTGCGTCCTGATGTGCAGCTGATGGACCACAAGGGTTGCCTCTCTGCAAACTCGAAAATGCTAAACCTACGAACAGCTACGTGACTGCTACGCATAAACTTCCAACTAATCTAAACATACACCCACTGATTTTCAGGTGGGATGGGCCTCACCCTCCTCTTTAATCCAATCAATTACTCCCACGTCATATTTGTTTATAAAATTACGTAAATCATTACGTGGATGTAGCATTGCTCTTTTTTTAGGGTCAATATTGTCGCTTTATTCTATACCTACTATTAAAGTACGGAGTGCTTCTGCCCGTACGTCATCGAAATTGCACCTGAAGTTGCAAAATATTACCCACCAATGCCCCTATAAGTTATAAAAAATGTTTCACACAGAAAATTTTCAGACTGGGCCGGCCCATGTAAGAACCTCCTATACTGCGTTCTGTGCGATAGGAAAAGACACAGCTCGTCAGTTTGGGCCGGCCCATGTATGGGCGACCAATTTTCAATTATTGATTTTTCTTTTCGGTCGTTTTTTCTACTTTAAATAATTCGAGGAGTTAAAATAGTTTCGGTAATTAAAATAAGAGAATTTTTAAATAAATGTTTAATAATTAAAAAATGTTTGTGGCTTCCGAAAATGTTTGCGATTTTTTTTTAAAATATTCTCAAATTTTATAATAAATATTCGGGAAATAAAAATACGTTCATGAGTTTGTCTAAAAGAGTTTGTGTATTAAAAAATGTTTTGAAATTTCACAAAATTTCGCCAATTCAAAAAATATTCACGTAATGAAAAATAAAAGAGTTCGTGTATTAAAAAATGTTTTGAAATATCGCAAAATTTCGCAAATTCAAAAAATATTCACATATTGAAAAATATCATAAAAATTCAAAAACTTTTCGTAAATTAAAATATATAGTTTATTGATTCATAAAATATTCGCTGATTCAAAAAAATATCATGCAGTTTACAAAATATTCATTGATTTCGAAATTTGTTCCAACAAATCCCCAAAAATTGTTGGTCGATTCTAGAAATGTTCTTCAATTAAAGAAAAAAGTTTTAAAAAATGTTTGCAAATAGTTTAATATGTTCATGAATTCAAAAAATGTTCTTGATTTTAGAAAATATTTGCAAAATTAAAGAATGTTAACAATTTCAAATATGATCGTGAGTTTGAAACAATGTTCATGATTTTTAAAAATTGTTCAAAATTTCACGAAAACGAGAGTGGTAGTGTATGTTGATGATGTAGTAAAATGTGGTCATTGCCATTCGAGATTATGATTTTTTTTCCCGTAGTAACGCACGGGCCGTTTTGCTAGTTAACTAGTAAAAGACGGAATGTCATCCAAAATTACATCCAAAATACAGTCCCTGGGAGCCCCAACCAAACTATGCATAATTCTTTGCCTACACCTACTCGAGCTAACTTATGTGGGGCAACACTAACAGAACGTCTAACCCAAGCTACTTTAAACTCGACGAACAAATCCAGCATTTGCTTGATCTCCTGGATCCATGGTCCAACCGCAGAGAAGTTCCTCCCTTCGAGATTCAACATCTGAACCACATGCTGGCTATCAAGCTCCACATGAACTTTGGGTGTGTTTATCTCCATGGCCACCTGTAGAGCTCTCCTACAAACCGGGATCTCGGCCGCCTCCGGATCGGAGATGCTAGGAAAGTGATGGGAGACACTAGCCAATAACCCCCCTTGATGGTTCCTTAGAACAGCCCCTCCGCCGGCCTTGGTCCCAGCTCTTGATATTGCCCCATCCGAGTTGACCTTTACCCACCCCTCCTCTGGTACCTCCCATCGCTGAACAATCTTAGTCTCCGGTAGGCACTCAACCGGAGAGTGGGAATCATCCCATTCCTGCATATGGACACACACACTTTTCATTATTTCATGTGGTGAAGCTATCCTTTTACCATCACGTGCTTCCTTCCTGGCCAACCAAAGATCGTAAGTGGCCTGGATTATTGCATGCTTCTCCTCATTTGCTGCACCAGTGAACCATCCCAACAACCAACGGGCCAATGCAATCTATGTGTCTGTCGGAACCGGTGGGATCGCCACCGCAACACCTTTTTCCGAATGCATCAACTGCGAGAACAGAACCAAATGTTCACTTGCCCAGAAGCGATGTATAATAGTTTCTTCTCTGCCGCATGCAACACAAAAAACGCCTGGTTTGATGAGGCATCACTGTAGTTCTGCCCCTACAGCCAGCCCATTCTTGATCATTCTCCACTCATGAATGTTGGCTTTCGACGGGGCGTTTGTGTCCCATAGTGCCATATATCCCTTGTGCCTTTCAACCGAGCTCGAGGACTCTTGCTCGGCCCCCGAAACCCTCCTCCTCGAACGCCATGGATGGTAAGTCGAATGCATGCTAAAAATGTCGTTCTTAGTGTAGTTCCACGCTAGATAGTTATCAAAGCCCGGGCCACCCACTGCAATTTGTTTGATATCGCTTATGTCTGACTCTAAGAACACTGCAACTAGCGTACTGTCATCCCAATGTGTGCCATATGGGTTCTGCAAATCCGCAACTTTCGTTATGCTGGGGACATACTCTTGACCCAGTGGCCTTAAGTATCCGTTTCTAGGTATCAAATGGTTGTGGTGTATATTGATACTCGATCCGTCTCCTAGCCTCCACACCATCCCCTCCCTTAGAAGATCTGTACCATTTAAGATACTTATAAAAGTGAATGATGAGTTGGAAGGGCAGGTTGCATAAAATAGCGAGATTTGAGCACTCTTGCACAGAGAGAAGAAGGTACAGTGAGGATCCTCCATGCCCGCTTCACTAAAAGAGCTTGGTTGAATCCTTCCGAGCCCCGAAAACCCAAACCTCCATCCTTCTTGGCTGTGCACATTTTCTCCCAAGATATCCAGTGCACCTTCCTCTCGCCATTCATTGCCCCACACCAGAATTTTGAAGAGATCGAAGTCAGTTTCCGGTATATCTTATTTGTGAGGTGAAAACAATTCATAGTGAAAGTTGGTGTTGCTTGAAGACCTGATTTGATCAAAACTTCTCTTCCAGCCTTAGAGAGACCTTGCCCCTTCCATCCCGTCACCTTCCCTTTTGAACTTTCAGTGACACATTGAAATGTGCCCTCTTTGGATTTACCAACCAGTGTTGGTAATCCAAAGTACCTTTCACTTAGTGCCTCAGAAGTGACACCCAGAACTTGTTTCAATTCGGCTTTGTCCTCATCATTAGAACCCTTCCCAAAGAAGATGGATGACTTTTGGAGGTTCACTTGTTGGCCAGAGGCTTCCTCATACTTCACCAATATATCTTTTAGAGCCACTAAATTATCACGCGTACACCTATTATTTGTTGATGTAGCATTGCTCCTGCAAACTGTTGATCAACGTCGGTTCCTCACGGGCGTTGCAACTCTTCTATCGCCTTCGCTGCTAGGGGTGCCGGTAGATGCCCATTAGATGCCGGGCCTCAGAAAGAGATTGTTTTCGGCCTGGGGTGCACCTGCACTCACAGGCCACCACCGATGGGCCATTGATGCGTCCTAATGTGCAGCTGATGGGCCACAAGGGTTGCCTCTATGCAAACTCGAAAATGCTAAACCTATGAACAACTAACATACCCCCCTGATTTTCAGGTGGGGTGGGCCTCACCCTCCTCTTTAATCGAATCAATTACTCCCACGTCATATTTGTTTGTAAACATACGTAAATCATTATGTGGATGTAGCATTGCTCCTTTTTTAGGGTTAATATTGCCGCTTTATTTAACTAGTGAAAGACAGAATGTCATCCGAAATTACATCCAAAATACAGTCTGAGGGAGCCCCCAATCAAACCCTGCATCATTCTTCGCCTACAACTACTCGAGCTAACTTATGAGCGGAAACACTAGCAGAATGTCTAACCCAAGCTACTTTAAACTCGATGAACAAATCCACCATTTGCTTGATCTCCTGGATCCATGGTCCAACCGCAGAGAAGTTCCTCCATTCCAGATTCAACATCTGAACCACATGCTTGCTATCAAACTCCACATGAACTTTGGGTGCGTTTATCTCCATGGCCACCTGTAGAGATCTCCTACAAGTCGGGATCTTGGCCGCCTCCGAGTCCGAGATGCTAGGAAAGTGATGGGAGACACCAGCCAAGAACCCCCTTGATGGTCCCTTAGAACAACCGCTCCGACGGCCTTGGTCCCAGCTCTTTATATTGCCCCATTCGAGTTGACCTTCACCCACCCCTCCTCTGGTACCTCCCATCATTGAACAGTCTTGGTCTCCGGTAGGCGCTCAACTGGACAGTGGGCATCATCCCATTCCTGCATATGGCACACACACTTTGCATTATTTCATGTGGTGAAGCTATCCTTTTACCATCGCGTGCTTCCTTCCTGGCTAACCAAAGACCGTAAGTGGCCTGGATTATTGCATGCTTCTCCTCATTTGCCGCACTAGTGAACCATCCCAACAACCAACGGGCCAATGCACTCTGGGTGTCCATCGGAACCGGTGGGATCGCCACCGCAACACCTTTTTCCGAATGGATCAACTGCGAGAACAAAACCAAATGTTGACTTTCACAGAAGCGATGTATAATAGTTTCTTCTCCGCCGCATGCAACACAAAAAATGCCTGGTTTGATGCGGCATCGGTGTAGTTCTGCCCCTACAACCAGCCCATTCTTGATCATTCTCCACTCATGAATTTTGGCTTTCGACACGGTGTTTGTGTCCCATAGTGCCATATATCCCTTGTGCCTTTCAACCGAGCTCGAGGACTCCTGCTGGGCCACCGCAACGCCCCTCCTCGAATGCCACGGATGGTAAGCCGAACGCATGCTAAAAATGTCGTTCTTAGTGTAGTTCCACGCTAGATAGTCATCCATGCCCGGGCAACCAACTGCAATTTGTTTGATATCGCTTATGTCTGACTCTGAGAACATTGCAGCTAGCTTACTGTCATCCCAATGCGTGCCATATGGGTTCAGCTAATCCACAACTTTCGTTATGCCGGGGACATACTCTTGACCCAGTGGCCTTAAGTATCTGTTTCTAGGTATTTCTCGCGGTGTATATTGATACGGGATCCATCTCTAACCTCCACACCAGCCCATCCCTTAGAAGATTTATACCATGTAAGATACTTCTAAAACTAAATGATGAGTTGGAAGGGCGGGTTGCCTTCAAGATAGAATTCTCCATAAAATAGCGAGATTTGAGCACTCTTGCACAGAGAGAAGAAGGTACAGTGAGGATCCTCCATGCCCGCTTCACTAAAAGAGCTTGGTTGAATCCTTCCGAGCCCCGAAAACCCAAACCTCCATCCTTCTTGGCTGTGCACATTTTCTCCCAAGATATCCAGTGCACCTTCCTCTCGCCATTCATTGCCCCACACCAGAATTTTGAAGAGATCGAAGTCAGTTTCCGGTATATCTTATTTGTGAGGTGAAAACAATTCATAGTGAAAGTTGGTGTTGCTTGAAGACCTGATTTGATCAAAACTTCTCTTCCAGCCTTAGAGAGACCTTGCCCCTTCCATCCCGTCACCTTCCCTTTTGAACTTTCAGTGACACATTGAAATGTGCCCTCTTTGGATTTACCAACCAGTGTTGGTAATCCAAAGTACCTTTCACTTAGTGCCTCAGAAGTGACACCCAGAACTTGTTTCAATTCGGCTTTGTCCTCATCATTAGAACCCTTCCCAAAGAAGATGGATGACTTTTGGAGGTTCACTTGTTGGCCAGAGGCTTCCTCATACTTCACCAATATATCTTTTAGAGCCACTAAATTATCACGCGTACACCTATTATTTGTTGATGTAGCATTGCTCCTGCAAACTGTTGATCAACGTCGGTTCCTCACGGGCGTTGCAACTCTTCTATCGCCTTCGCTGCTAGGGGTGCCGGTAGATGCCCATTAGATGCCGGGCCTCAGAAAGAGATTGTTTTCGGCCTGGGGTGCACCTGCACTCACAGGCCACCACCGATGGGCCATTGATGCGTCCTAATGTGCAGCTGATGGGCCACAAGGGTTGCCTCTATGCAAACTCGAAAATGCTAAACCTATGAACAACTAACATACCCCCCTGATTTTCAGGTGGGGTGGGCCTCACCCTCCTCTTTAATCGAATCAATTACTCCCACGTCATATTTGTTTGTAAACATACGTAAATCATTATGTGGATGTAGCATTGCTCCTTTTTTAGGGTTAATATTGCCGCTTTATTTAACTAGTGAAAGACAGAATGTCATCCGAAATTACATCCAAAATACAGTCTGAGGGAGCCCCCAATCAAACCCTGCATCATTCTTCGCCTACAACTACTCGAGCTAACTTATGAGCGGAAACACTAGCAGAATGTCTAACCCAAGCTACTTTAAACTCGATGAACAAATCCACCATTTGCTTGATCTCCTGGATCCATGGTCCAACCGCAGAGAAGTTCCTCCATTCCAGATTCAACATCTGAACCACATGCTTGCTATCAAACTCCACATGAACTTTGGGTGCGTTTATCTCCATGGCCACCTGTAGAGATCTCCTACAAGTCGGGATCTTGGCCGCCTCCGAGTCCGAGATGCTAGGAAAGTGATGGGAGACACCAGCCAAGAACCCCCTTGATGGTCCCTTAGAACAACCGCTCCGACGGCCTTGGTCCCAGCTCTTTATATTGCCCCATTCGAGTTGACCTTCACCCACCCCTCCTCTGGTACCTCCCATCATTGAACAGTCTTGGTCTCCGGTAGGCGCTCAACTGGACAGTGGGCATCATCCCATTCCTGCATATGGCACACACACTTTGCATTATTTCATGTGGTGAAGCTATCCTTTTACCATCGCGTGCTTCCTTCCTGGCCAACCAAAGACCGTAAGTGGCCTGGATTATTGCATGCTTCTCCTCATTTGCCGCACTAGTGAACCATCCCAACAACCAACGGGCCAATGCACTCTGGGTGTCCATCGGAACCGGTGGGATCGCCACCGCAACACCTTTTTCCGAATGGATCAACTGCGAGAACAAAACCAAATGTTGACTTTCACAGAAGCGATGTATAATAGTTTCTTCTCCGCCGCATGCAACACAAAAAATGCCTGGTTTGATGCGGCATCAGTGTAGTTCTGCCCCTACAACCAGCCCATTCTTGATCATTCTCCACTCATGAATTTTGGCTTTCGACACGGTGTTTGTGTCCCATAGTGCCATATATCCCTTGTGCCTTTCAACCGAGCTCGAGGACTCCTGCTGGGCCACCGCAACGCCCCTCCTCGAATGCCACGGATGGTAAGCCGAACGCATGCTAAAAATGTCGTTCTTAGTGTAGTTCCACGCTAGATAGTCATCCATGCCCGGGCAACCAACTGCAATTTGTTTGATATCGCTTATGTCTGACTCTGAGAACATTGCAGCTAGCTTACTGTCATCCCAATGCGTGCCATATGGGTTCAGCTAATCCACAACTTTCGTTATGCCGGGGACATACTCTTGACCCAGTGGCCTTAAGTATCTGTTTCTAGGTATTTCTCGCGGTGTATATTGATACGGGATCCATCTCTAACCTCCACACCAGCCCATCCCTTAGAAGATTTATACCATGTAAGATACTTCTAAAACTAAATGATGAGTTGGAAGGGCGGGTTGCCTTCAAGATAGAATTCTCCATAAAATAGCGAGATTTGAGCACTCTTGCACAGAGAGAAGAAGGTACAGTGAGGATCCTCCATGCCCGCTTCACTAAAAGAGCTTGGTTGAATCCTTCCGAGCCCCGAAAACCCAAACCTCCATCCTTCTTGGCTGTGCACATTTTCTCCCAAGATATCCAGTGCACCTTCCTCTCGCCATTCATTGCCCCACACCAGAATTTTGAAGAGATCGAAGTCAGTTTCCGGTATATCTTATTTGTGAGGTGAAAACAATTCATAGTGAAAGTTGGTGTTGCTTGAAGACCTGATTTGATCAAAACTTCTCTTCCAGCCTTAGAGAGACCTTGCCCCTTCCATCCCGTCACCTTCCCTTTTGAACTTTCAGTGACACATTGAAATGTGCCCTCTTTGGATTTACCAACCAGTGTTGGTAATCCAAAGTACCTTTCACTTAGTGCCTCAGAAGTGACACCCAGAACTTGTTTCAATTCGGCTTTGTCCTCATCATTAGAACCCTTCCCAAAGAAGATGGATGACTTTTGGAGGTTCACTTGTTGGCCAGAGGCTTCCTCATACTTCACCAATATATCTTTTAGAGCCACTAAATTATCACGCGTACACCTATTATTTGTTGATGTAGCATTGCTCCTGCAAACTGTTGATCAACGTCGGTTCCTCATGGGCGTTGCAACTCTTCTATCGCCTTCGCTGCTAGGGGTGCCGGTAGATGCCCATTAGATGCCGGGCCTCAGAAAGAGATTGTTTTCGGCCTGGGGTGCACCTGCACTCACAGGCCACCACCGATGGGCCATTGATGCGTCCTAATGTGCAGCTGATGGGCCACAAGGGTTGCCTCTATGCAAACTCGAAAATGCTAAACCTATGAACAACTAACATACCCCCCTGATTTTCAGGTGGGGTGGGCCTCACCCTCCTCTTTAATCGAATCAATTACTCCCACGTCATATTTGTTTGTAAACATACGTAAATCATTATGTGGATGTAGCATTGCTCCTTTTTTAGGGTTAATATTGCCGCTTTATTTAACTAGTGAAAGACAGAATGTCATCCGAAATTACATCCAAAATACAGTCTGAGGGAGCCCCCAATCAAACCCTGCATCATTCTTCGCCTACAACTACTCGAGCTAACTTATGAGCGGAAACACTAGCAGAATGTCTAACCCAAGCTACTTTAAACTCGATGAACAAATCCACCATTTGCTTGATCTCCTGGATCCATGGTCCAACCGCAGAGAAGTTCCTCCATTCCAGATTCAACATCTGAACCACATGCTTGCTATCAAACTCCACATGAACTTTGGGTGCGTTTATCTCCATGGCCACCTGTAGAGATCTCCTACAAGTCGGGATCTTGGCCGCCTCCGAGTCCGAGATGCTAGGAAAGTGATGGGAGACACCAGCCAAGAACCCCCTTGATGGTCCCTTAGAACAACCGCTCCGACAGCCTTGGTCCCAGCTCTTTATATTGCCCCATTCGAGTTGACCTTCACCCACCCCTCCTCTGGTACCTCCCATCATTGAACAGTCTTGGTCTCCGGTAGGCGCTCAACTGGACAGTGGGCATCATCCCATTCCTGCATATGGCACACACACTTTGCATTATTTCATGTGGTGAAGCTATCCTTTTACCATCGCGTGCTTCCTTCCTGGCCAACCAAAGACCGTAAGTGGCCTGGATTATTGCATGCTTCTCCTCATTTGCCGCACTAGTGAACCATCCCAACAACCAACGGGCCAATGCACTCTGGGTGTCCATCGGAACCGGTGGGATCGCCACCGCAACACCTTTTTCCGAATGGATCAACTGCGAGAACAAAACCAAATGTTGACTTTCACAGAAGCGATGTATAATAGTTTCTTCTCCGCCGCATGCAACACAAAAAATGCCTGGTTTGATGCGGCATCGGTGTAGTTCTGCCCCTACAACCAGCCCATTCTTGATCATTCTCCACTCATGAATTTTGGCTTTCGACACGGTGTTTGTGTCCCATAGTGCCATATATCCCTTGTGCCTTTCAACCGAGCTCGAGGACTCCTGCTGGGCCACCGCAACGCCCCTCCTCGAATGCCACGGATGGTAAGCCGAACGCATGCTAAAAATGTCGTTCTTAGTGTAGTTCCACGCTAGATAGTCATCCATGCCCGGGCAACCAACTGCAATTTGTTTGATATCGCTTATGTCTGACTCTGAGAACATTGCAGCTAGCTTACTGTCATCCCAATGCGTGCCATATGGGTTCAGCTAATCCACAACTTTCGTTATGCCGGGGACATACTCTTGACCCAGTGGCCTTAAGTATCTGTTTCTAGGTATTTCTCGCGGTGTATATTGATACGGGATCCATCTCTAACCTCCACACCAGCCCATCCCTTAGAAGATTTATACCATGTAAGATACTTCTAAACCTAAATGATGAGTTGGAAGGGCGGGTTGCCTTCAAGATAGAATTCTCCATAAAATAGCGAGATTTGAGCACTCTTGCACAGAGAGAAGAAGGTACAGTGAGGATCCTCCATGCCCGCTTCACTAAAAGAGCTTGGTTGAATCCTTCCGAGCCCCGAAAACCCAAACCTCCATCCTTCTTGGCTGTGCACATTTTCTCCCAAGATATCCAGTGCACCTTCCTCTCGCCATTCATTGCCCCACACCAGAATTTTGAAGAGATCGAAGTCAGTTTCCGGTATATCTTATTTGTGAGGTGAAAACAATTCATAGTGAAAGTTGGTGTTGCTTGAAGACCTGATTTGATCAAAACTTCTCTTCCAGCCTTAGAGAGACCTTGCCCCTTCCATCCCGTCACCTTCCCTTTTGAACTTTCAGTGACACATTGAAATGTGCCCTCTTTGGATTTACCAACCAGTGTTGGTAATCCAAAGTACCTTTCACTTAGTGCCTCAGAAGTGACACCCAGAACTTGTTTCAATTCGGCTTTGTCCTCATCATTAGAACCCTTCCCAAAGAAGATGGATGACTTTTGGAGGTTCACTTGTTGGCCAGAGGCTTCCTCATACTTCACCAATATATCTTTTAGAGCCACTAAATTATCACGCGTACACCTATTATTTGTTGATGTAGCATTGCTCCTGCAAACTGTTGATCAACGTCGGTTCCTCACGGGCGTTGCAACTCTTCTATCGCCTTCGCTGCTAGGGGTGCCGGTAGATGCCCATTAGATGCCGGGCCTCAGAAAGAGATTGTTTTCGGCCTGGGGTGCACCTGCACTCACAGGCCACCACCGATGGGCCATTGATGCGTCCTAATGTGCAGCTGATGGGCCACAAGGGTTGCCTCTATGCAAACTCGAAAATGCTAAACCTATGAACAACTAACATACCCCCCTGATTTTCAGGTGGGGTGGGCCTCACCCTCCTCTTTAATCGAATCAATTACTCCCACGTCATATTTGTTTGTAAACATACGTAAATCATTATGTGGATGTAGCATTGCTCCTTTTTTAGGGTTAATATTGCCGCTTTATTTAACTAGTGAAAGACAGAATGTCATCCGAAATTACATCCAAAATACAGTCTGAGGGAGCCCCCAATCAAACCCTGCATCATTCTTCGCCTACAACTACTCGAGCTAACTTATGAGCGGAAACACTAGCAGAATGTCTAACCCAAGCTACTTTAAACTCGATGAACAAATCCACCATTTGCTTGATCTCCTGGATCCATGGTCCAACCGCAGAGAAGTTCCTCCATTCCAGATTCAACATCTGAACCACATGCTTGCTATCAAACTCCACATGAACTTTGGGTGCGTTTATCTCCATGGCCACCTGTAGAGATCTCCTACAAGTCGGGATCTTGGCCGCCTCCGAGTCCGAGATGCTAGGAAAGTGATGGGAGACACCAGCCAAGAACCCCCTTGATGGTCCCTTAGAACAACCGCTCCGACGGCCTTGGTCCCAGCTCTTTATATTGCCCCATTCGAGTTGACCTTCACCCACCCCTCCTCTGGTACCTCCCATCATTGAACAGTCTTGGTCTCCGGTAGGCGCTCAACTGGACAGTGGGCATCATCCCATTCCTGCATATGGCACACACACTTTGCATTATTTCATGTGGTGAAGCTATCCTTTTACCATCGCGTGCTTCCTTCCTGGCCAACCAAAGACCGTAAGTGGCCTGGATTATTGCATGCTTCTCCTCATTTGCCGCACTAGTGAACCATCCCAACAACCAACGGGCCAATGCACTCTGGGTGTCCATCGGAACCGGTGGGATCGCCACCGCAACACCTTTTTCCGAATGGATCAACTGCGAGAACAAAACCAAATGTTGACTTTCACAGAAGCGATGTATAATAGTTTCTTCTCCGCCGCATGCAACACAAAAAATGCCTGGTTTGATGCGGCATCGGTGTAGTTCTGCCCCTACAACCAGCCCATTCTTGATCATTCTCCACTCATGAATTTTGGCTTTCGACACGGTGTTTGTGTCCCATAGTGCCATATATCCCTTGTGCCTTTCAACCGAGCTCGAGGACTCCTGCTGGGCCACCGCAACGCCCCTCCTCGAATGCCACGGATGGTAAGCCGAACGCATGCTAAAAATGTCGTTCTTAGTGTAGTTCCACGCTAGATAGTCATCCATGCCCGGGCAACCAACTGCAATTTGTTTGATATCGCTTATGTCTGACTCTGAGAACATTGCAGCTAGCTTACTGTCATCCCAATGCGTGCCATATGGGTTCAGCTAATCCACAACTTTCGTTATGCCGGGGACATACTCTTGACCTAGTGGCCTTAAGTATCTGTTTCTAGGTATTTCTCGCGGTGTATATTGATACGGGATCCATCTCTAACCTCCACACCAGCCCATCCCTTAGAAGATTTATACCATGTAAGATACTTCTAAAACTAAATGATGAGTTGGAAGGGCGGGTTGCCTTCAAGATAGAATTCTCCATAAAATAGCGAGATTTGAGCACTCTTGCACAGAGAGAAGAAGGTACAGTGAGGATCCTCCATGCCCGCTTCACTAAAAGAGCTTGGTTGAATCCTTCCGAGCCCCGAAAACCCAAACCTCCATCCTTCTTGGCTGTGCACATTTTCTCCCAAGATATCCAGTGCACCTTCCTCTCGCCATTCATTGCCCCACACCAGAATTTTGAAGAGATCGAAGTCAGTTTCCGGTATATCTTATTTGTGAGGTGAAAACAATTCATAGTGAAAGTTGGTGTTGCTTGAAGACCTGATTTGATCAAAACTTCTCTTCCAGCCTTAGAGAGACCTTGCCCCTTCCATATCGTTGCCTTCCCTTTTGAACTTTCAGTGACATATTGAAAAGTGCCCTCTTTGGATTTACCAACCAATGTTGGTAATCCCAAGTACGTTTCACTTAGTGCCTCAGTAGTGACACCCAGAACTTGTTTCAATTCGACTTTGTACTCATCAGTACAACCCTTCCCAAAAAAGATGGAGGACTTTTGGAGGTTCACTTTTTGGCTAGAGGCTTCCTCATACTTGAGCAATATATCTTTTAGAGCCACTAAATTATCACGTGTACACCTATTATTTGTTGATGTAGCATTGCTCCTGCAAACTGTTGATCAACGTCGGTACCTCACCGGCGTCGCATCTCTTCTATCGCCTTCCCTGCTAGGGGTGCCGGTAGATGCTACTGCCAGGAGTAGCAAGCTTCAAAAGAAGGTATTCAGCTCTCTGCCAGGAGTAGATCTTTCATGAAATCTCACAATACACGACCCTAGCCACGGTTTGTGTTTGCCTGGGTGTGATCAAGTATGTTGAGGAGTTTACTGATGAGACCTTGAAGGAATACCCGAGATTGTTCCCCACAACCCAATCCCTCCTCTGCAACTGGCTCGCCTAGCTGACATCGCAGGGACCTTTGCCCCTGCCTGCTTCAACCTTCCCGACGCAGATTTACAGGCGATCCTGGATGAGGGGAATGCCATAGCTAACTCATCAAGCATGACCTGCTCCCATTGCCAATTCTTCTCAATGAATAGCACAACCAAGATGAAGATCAGCCTTAAGTCCTCTACACCCATGCTTGTTACACCGGTTTTCATGTCGTTTAAAGTGCCTAGCACCATGTTTTCTTGTCCTTTAAAGTCTAGTCCAGAATATGAAGGGGCCCAATAAACCTGGACAGAGGTAGTAGTTGAGTACGCGCTGGAAGCGCCTACCAACCTTAGAGTGTCTGTTGTTGCGCTTCACGCACTTGTCTGGATCTCGCAGTTTGTGCCTATCAGTGTCGCGCGGGTTGCGCCTAACTGGTTTGTAGCTCCTCACGTGCAGGTTGCGCCTGGATGTTATTCTCTTTGCCTGTCTTTGACCTTTAGTCGGTCGTTGATATTGGTTCCTTATAGCTGACAAGCTTTGCGTGTTAAACTGGAATGTCATGGGTCTTAACTGACCGTGCAAGATGTTTTATTGTCCACTTCTGCTTCGGTACAACCCCTAAACACTTTTCTAAAAATGTAATTGACAATTTGTTTTCCTGAACATCTTAGGTCAACTGGATTCCATCTCAATTTCTGCTAATCTCTTTTCGAAAAAGGTCGCTGATGAGGTGTTGTGAAATGAGGAGACGTAGAGATGAATGAGGACAACAGCAGGAAGCGATAACAGCTCGAAGATAGGAAAGCAATAGCTCGCCCGCTTTTAGGGCAACTCCGATGGGCCGACACAAATCTTTCGCCCGTGTCCGTTTGGATCAAAACAGACAAAAGCGTTAGTTCAACGCGTCAATTCAAACTAAAAACGCGTCCGTTCCGTGTCTGTCTGGACGCATTTCAGGCCCAAATTTATGTTTGGTTTGCTTCCACACACACACGAACGGACACAGCATGCGTCCTCCTGGTATCCGTCGCGGCCCCACTTGTCGGTCTCCCAATCACCGCCTGCGACCGTATTAAACGTGACCACCCAACCCGGGCCCGTCTGGCGGTGGGTGGAAGCTACCAGTCGTCATCCTTTTTAATGGAAGCAAGCGGCAGGGCCAGCCTCATCCACTTCTCTCTCACGTCCACATCTAGCCACCCTTGCGCCCTCGCCGGCGACCGCAAACCCTAGTTTCCCTAGCTCGCCTAGACCGTTCAACATGGTTTTTTAACAAGGGCAAGGGCAAGCTCACCCCTGGCGTAAGCTCTTCCCAGATGCCGCCGCCACCTCGCCGTGGAGCATGCCGCGGGAAAAAGAGCGTATGTACATTCGAGTGCACCAAGCTAGGTGGCACTAGCAGTACCGACAGACACTGCTCTATCTGGATGTCAACCTGCCGCATGGTTGGCATCTGGATACTCACCGCATCCCCTTGTCAGCGGCGCCTCGGTCAACGCGCATGGATGCCAAGGAGATGCGTAGGCGACGCGAGTTGCTGATGATGGACCAGCGGCGCCACCCTACTTATGCGGCCGACTCCCCCAACTGGGAGATCTGGTTCGCCATGGAGCACGAGCAGGAGCGCCTCCACGGCGTGCAACTCGATCTCGCCGTCCTACCGTCGCCCCTGAGGTGAAGCTGGAGGAGGAGGTAGAGGAGGTGGCCTACCAGGCCACGCTTGAGGCGGCATGATGTCTACTACACAACTTTATTATTTAGACTCTGTTGGGCCTCCAAGCACAGAGTTTTGTAGGACAATATCAATTTTCCCTCAAGTGGATGACCTAAGGTTTATCAATCCATGGGAGGTGTAGGATGAAGATGGTCTCTCTCAAACAACCCTGCAATCAAATACAAGAAATCTCTTGTGTCCCCAACACACCCAATATAATGACAAATTGTATAGGTGCACTAGTTCGGCGAAGAGATGGTGATACAAGTGTAGTATGGATAGTAGATATAGGTTTTTGTAATCTTAAAAATATAAAAACAGCAAGGTAACAAGTAGTAAAAGTGAGCATAAACGGTATTGCAATGCTTGGAAATAAGGCATAGGGTTCATACTTTCACTTGTGCAATCTCTCCACAATGCTAACATAGTAGAATCATATGATCATCCCTCAACGTCCGACAAAGAATCACTCCAAAGTTCATAAGTAGCAGAGAACATAAGATGAAATTGTTGTAGGTAGTATAACCACCTCAAAGTTATCCTTTCCGAACAATCTATTGAGCTATTCCTATAGGTGTCACAAACAGCCCTAGCGTTCGTACTAAAATAACACCATATGATACATATCAATCAACCCTAATGTCACCTAAATACTCCAATGCCACCTCAAGTATCCGTGGGTTATTTATTCGACATGCATCAAACAATTTCAGATTCATCATATTCAATCCAACACAAAGAACTTCAAAGAGTACCCCAATATTTCTATCGAAGAAAGTAGGACAAGAACGTGTATCAACCCATATGCATAGATTACCCCATTGTCACCACGGGAATCCGCAAAGTCAAGTACCAAAACATATATCAAGTGAATCAATAGAACACCCCATTGTCACCACGGGTATCCACATGCAAGACATACATCAAGTGATCTCAAATCCAATATTCAATCCGACATAACAAAATCTCAAAGGGAAAGATTCAATCCATCACATCAAGATAGCAAGGGACGGACATCATATGATCCAACTATATTAACAAAGACTGCGATACATCAAGATCGTGGCATCTCAAGAACACGAGAGAAAGAGATCAACACATAGCTATTGGTACATACCCTCAACCCCGAGGGTGAACTACCCTCTCCTCGTCATGGACACCCCGGGGATGATGAAGATGGCCTCCGATGATGATTGTCCCCTCCGGCAGGGTGCCGGAACAGGGCTCCACATGATTTTTCTTCGGTACAAAGGCTTGCGGCGGCGGAGCGGGAGTTCTAGGTTAACTTCTGGGGATTTATGGATTTTTAGGATTTTTAGCGTTGGAATCACGTCAACCGGAGCCACAAGGTGGGCCCCCTCCGGTGGTTCTTCGCTCCGGCATTTCTTATTTGATCCACAAAAAATCGTCAAAAAGTTTTGGGCGATTCCGAAAACTTTTATTTTCTGCAAAAAAACAACAACACCACGGTAGCTGCTGAAAACAACGCCAGTCTGGGTTAATTCTAATTAAAGCATATAAAGTGCATCAAAACCATATAAAAGTATTGTAAACATAGGTAAATATGGCATGAGTACTTCATAAATTATCGATACGTTGGAGAATCATAACATTGTAGCGCGTTATCGAAGAGAGCACGAGCGACGAGGACGGCCTGGATGAGACCCTGGATGAGACCCTCGCACTATCCTTAGCCGGCAACTACGTCGTCCCTCCGCCTTCGCCGCCGCCTCAGGCGCTCCCCGAGCCCAAGGTCGAGGCGTCGCAGGAGGCCGGGCCGACGCAGTACCGGTGGACCGACCAGCTCCGCGAATGGGTCTGCGCGCCGCCCGTGTATCTCGGCGCAATGCCGTAGTAGGAGATGTTGGAAATATGCCCTAGAGGCAATAATAAATTGGTTATTATTATGTTTCCTTGTTCATGATAATCGTTTATTATCCATGCTATAATTGTATTGATTGGAAACTCAAATACATGTGTGGGTACATAGACAACACTGTGTCCCTAGAAAGCCTCTAGTTGACTAGCTCGTTGATCAAAGATGGTTAAGGTTTCCTAGCCATTGACATGAGATGTCATTTGATAACGGGATCACATCATTAGGAGAATGATGTGATGGACAAGACCCAAACTACGAACGTAGCATATGATCGTGTCAGTTTATTGCTATTGTTTTCTGCATGTTAAGTATCTGTTCCTTTGACCATGAGATCATGCAACTCACTGACACCGGAGGAATACCTTGTGTGTATCAAACGTCGCAACGTAACTGGGCGACTATAAAGATGCTCTACAGGTATCTCCGAGGGTGTCTGTTGGGTTGGCATGGATCAAGACTGGGATTTGTTACTCCGTGTGACGGAGAGGTATCTCAGGGCCCACTCGGTAATACAACATCACAATGAGCCTTGCAAGCAAAGTGACTAAAGAGTTAGCCACAGGATCTTGTATTACGGAACGAGTAAAGAGACTTGCCGGTAACGAGATTGAACTAGGTATAGAGATACCGACGATCGAATCTCGGGCAAGTAACATACCGAAGAACAAAGGGAACAGCATACGGGATTAACTGAATCCTTAACATAGAGGTTCGACCGATAAAGATCTTCGTAGAATATGTAGGAGCCAATATGGGCATCCAGGTCCCGCTATTGGTTATTGATCGTAGAGGTGTCTCGGTCATGTCTACATAGTTCTCGAACCCGCAGGGTCTACACACTTAACGTTTGGTGACGATTAGTATAGTTGAGTTATTTTGTTGGTGACCGAAGGTTGTTCGGAGTCCCGGATAAGATCCCGGACATGACGAGGATCTCCGGAATAGTCCGGAGGTAAAGATTGATATATGTGATAATAGTGTTTTGATCTCCGGAAGGGTTCCGGAATTCACCGGAAGGGGTTCCGGATGTTTACCGAAGTGTTCGGGTGCAACAACACTTTATATGGGACAAAGGGATAAAGCCCACGAGGTATTGGAAAGTGCAAAAGTAGTTTTGCTGCCGCGTAAGCGGTACTACCGCTTGGTGAAGCGGTACTACCGCCCGAGCGGTACTACCGCTTGTGTGAAGCGGTACTACCGCCCAAGCGGTACTACCGCTTGTGAGCGGTACTACCGCTTGTGCGCGGCTGTGCACGGTTCGGCAGGGATCCGAGTTGGACTCTTTTCCTGCGGGCCAAACCGACCTTGTGCGGGCAAAACCGACCTGGAGGAGGCTTTTACTCCAAGTTTAGACCCCAAGGCTCAACATATAAATAGAGGGGCAGGGCTAGCACACAGGATACATCAGGATTTCCCAAGCCGTGTGCCGGCAACCCTAGCCCTCTAGTTCCTCCGTCATAATCTCCGTAGCGCTTGGCGAAGCCCTGCAGAGATTGTTCCTCACCACCATCACCACGCCGTCGTGCTGCTGGAACTCAACCACTACTTCACCATCGCTCGCTGGATCGAGGAGGTGAAGGCGTCATCAAGCCGTACGTGTGTTGAACGCGGAGGTGCCGTCCGTTCGGCGCTAGTTCGTGATCGGATCGAGGGACGACTTGCGATTTGGATCGCGGAGACGTTCGACTACATCAACCCCGTTTCTTAAACGCTTCCGCTTAGCGATCTACAAGGGTATGTAGATTCACTCTCCCTCTCGTAGATGCTCATCACCATGGATAGATCTTGTGTGTGCGTAGGAAAATTTTTGTTTCCCATGCAACGTAACCCAACAGGAGATGGCGTACCTCCAGCACCGGATGACGCATGCGCTGGCGGAGGAGCGCCTCGACGGCGAGCGACAGATGAAGCTCGAGCGCCGCTGGCCGCGGGAGCAGGAGGAGGAGCGCCGGGAGAGGGAGGCGGAACAGCGTGCCTGCCAGCATGCGCTGCAGCCGTCGACGCAACCACTATAGAGTGCTGCTCGGGCCTGAGAGGCAGCATTCCCTTGGGTTGGCGCGGCGTCGGAGCTCATCGACCTCACTGGCCTGGGGGAGGACGACAACGCCTAGGGCAGCGCACGGGAAGGCGATTTTTTTATGTTTAATTAAGTTTAAATGGACTTTGGCCAGCATTTGACCGGAGTTTTAATGTTTAATTATGATTGTTTGGACTTCTAAATGCTGGGTTATTTTTTAAGCCCGCATGCAAAAAAATGCGTCGGGCCTGCGTTAGAAGCATGCGCCGACTCAAACCTAAAACCGGACATAGGCGTCTGCTTGGCCAACTCAAACGGATAAAAAATGGACAAATTGCGCGGTTCTGTTCGGGTCGGTCCGTTGGTGTTGCTCTTATGCTTTCTGATTAAAATATGTGGTATGCTGTAGTTCTGTCACATGTATTCTTTCGTGTAACGATTGTCGCTTTTTAAGTGTATTCTATTTCGATCATCTAGTGATCATCAGGACTGTGAAAACGCGTTAAGAATTGTAACAGCAAGACAAATACACACAATTACGTCTCAGGAGGCATGCCTAGGGCGCGCCCTAACCACTAGTAATAATCTTAACTCACACTCCATCGGTTCACTATTGTAAGATGTTCTATTTTTAAATTTGGATGTATATATAGACGTGTTTTAGTGTGTTTGCTCATTCATTTCAATCCGCACATAGTCCATGTTGAAATATCCAAAATGACTTATAATAGCGAATAGAGGAAGTATATATTTTAAGTTATACTACTTAGCACACAATTTTGATACAATAAATTGCTAATACGCTTGTGCTAAATGGGAATTGTCCTTTGTGCTCAATTCATGAACTTACAAAATATTGGTGAATTTTAGAAACCATGAATTTATAAAATGTTTGCAAACATGGATTTTTTTAATGAATTCAAAAAATATTCATGAATTAAAAATGTCAATGAATTTGAAGTTCTTTCATGAATCTGTAAGATGTTTGTGTATAAGAAATAAAATTCACGATGTCAATTTTTTTTTGTGAACTTTAAAATCGTCACCAATTTTTAAAAAATGTTTACGAATTAATTAATTTCACCAAATCGAAAATATAATAGCAAAATTTTAAAAATTATTCACGAATTTTATAGTAGTTCATAATTTGTATTTTTTGGGAAATGTAAATAATAAGAAAAAACAAACTAAAAAAGCAATTAAAAACCATGTCGTCCAATGGCCTATAATAAAGAAAAACAAGAAGGGCTTTCTATTCCTGTGCCCCTCGTTCCTTAGCTCTACTCATTCATCCCCACGCTCTTAACATTTGCTCACTTTTCCCCACTCCTTAGTCCGAAACCCTCATAAATGGTCACACGGGATGCCTTCGGGTCAATGGTTTGACCGTTAACTACTGACGAGTGGGACCGGTTTCGGTGGACTGTTGGGCCGAAGCGCGCCACTCCCTCCATCCCGTTTTGCACGCGTCTTTTCACAGGCGCTCGCCACGTCGGGCTGACGGCATGACCCCACGCGGACTCGTCGGGAAACCCGACGGTCCGACGGGCGCCTCGACCGTCGGCATGATGTGAACGCCGGCGCCGCTTGATGTCTACTACGCAACCTTCTTCTTGTAGACTCGTGTTGGGCCTCCAAGCGCAGACTTTTGTAGGACAGTAGCAAATTTCCCTCAAGTGGATGACCTAAGGTTTATCAATCCGTGGGAGGCATAGGATGAAGATGGTCTCTCTCAAACAACCCTGCAACCAAATAACAAAGAGTCTCTTGTGTCCCCAACACACCCAATACAATGGTGAATTGTATAGGTGCACTAGTTCGGCGAAGAGATGGTGATACAAGTGTAATATGGATGGTAGATATATGTTTTTGTAATCTGAAAATATAAAAACAGCAAGGTAGCAAGTAACAAAAGTGAGCAAAAACGGTATTGCAATGCTTGAAAACAAGGCCTAGGGTTCATACTTTCACTAGTGCAAGTTCTCTCAACAATACTGACATAGTTGAATCATATGTAAATCCCTCACGTGCGACAAAGAGTTCACTCCAAATTCACAAATAGCGGAGAACAAACGAAGAAATTATTGTAGGGTACGAAACCACCTCAAAGTTATCTTTTCCGATCAATCGTATGAGCTATCCCTATAAGTGTCACAAACAGCCCTAGAGTTCGTACTAAAATAACACCTTAAGATACACATCAACCAAAACCCTAATGTCCCCTAGATACTCCAATGTCACCACAAGTACCCATGGTCTTGATTATACGATATGCATCACACAATTTTAGATTCATCATGTTCAATCCAACACAAAGAACTTCAAAGAGTGCCCCAAAGTTTCTACCGGAGAGTCAAGACGAAAAGGTGTGCCAACCCCTATGCAAAGATTCCCAAGGTCACGGAACCCGCAAGTTGATCACCAAAACATACATCAAGTGGATCAATAGAACATCCCATTGTCACCACGGATATCCCATCGCAAGACATACATCAAGTGTTCTCAAATCCTTTAAAGACTCAATCCGATAAGAAAACTTCAAAGGGAAAACTCAATTCATCACAAGAAGATAGAGAGGGGAAAACTCCATATGATTCATCTATATCAATAAAGCTCGCGGTACATCAAGATCGTGCCATCTCAAGAACACGAGAGAGAGAGATCAAACACATAGCTACTGGTACATACCCTCAGCCCCGAAGGTGAACTACTCCCTCCTCGTCATGGAGACCGCCGGGATGATGAAGATGGCCTCCGGTGATGGTTTCCCCCTCCGGCAGGGTGCCAGAACGGGCTCCCGATTGGTTTTTCATGGCTACAGAGACTTGCAGCGGCGGAACTCCCGATCTAGGTTTCTTTTCGGGGGTTTCTGTATTTATAAGAATATTTGGCGTTGGAATCACATCAGGGGGATCCATGAGGCGGCGACAAGCCAGGGGGGCACGCCCTAGGGGGGGGCGCCCCCTAGGCTTGTGGTTGCCTCGTGGCTCTTCTGGCCCAACTCCAATGCCCTGTGGGCTTCTTCTGGTACATAAAAAATCATCGTAAGTTTTTATTCCGTTTGGACTCCGTTTAATATTCCTTTTCTATAAAACTCAAAAACAAGGAAAAAAACAGAAACTGGCATTGGGCTCTAGGTTAATAGGTTAGTCCCAAAAATAATATAAAATAGCATATAAATGCATATAAAACATCCAAAACCGATAATATAATAACATGGAACAATAAAAAATTATAGATATGTTGGAGACGTATCAAGCATCCCCAAGCTTAATTCCTGCTCGTCCTCGAGTAGGTAAATGATATAAACAGATTTTTTGATGTGGAATGCTACCTAACATATTCATCCATGTAATTTTCTTTATTGTGGCATGAATATTCAGATCCATAAGATTCAAAACAACCGTTTAATGTTGACATAAAAACAATAATACTTCAAGCATACTAACAAAGCAATCGTGTTTTTTCAAAATAACATGGCCAAAGAAAGTTATCCCTACAAAATCATATAGTCTGGCTATGCTCCATCTTCATCACACAAAGTATTAAATCATGCACAACCCCGGTTTTAGCCAAGCAGTTGTTTCATACTTTAGTATTCTCAAACTTTTTCAACTCTCACGCGATACATGAGCGTGAACCATGGATATAGCACTATAGGTGGAATAGAATATGGTGGTTGTGGAGAAGACAAAAAGAAGGAGATAGTCTCACACCAACTAGGCGTATCAACGGGCTATGGAGATGCCCATCAATATATATCAATGTGAATGAGTAGGGATTGCCATGCAACGGATGCACTAGAGCTATAAGTGTATGAAAGCTCAAAAAGAAACTAAGTGGGTGTGCATCCAACTCGCTTGCTCATGAAGACCTAGGGCAATTTTGAGGAAGCCCATCATTGGAATATACAAGCCAAGTTCTATAATGAAAAATTCCCACTAGTATATGAAAGTGACAAAATAGGAGACTCTCTGTCATGAAGATCCTGGTGCTACTTTGAAGCACAAGTGTGGAAAAAGGATAGTAGCATTGCCCCTTCTCTCTTTTTCTCTCATTTTTTTATTTTTTTTTCTCTCCTTTTTTTGGTGGGCTTCTTTGGCCTCTTTTTTTTGGGCTTCTTTGGCCTCTTTTATTTTTCATAAAGTCCGAAGACTCATCCCAACTTGTAAGGGAATCATAGCTTCCATCATCCTTTCCTCACATGGGACAATGCTCTAATAATGATGATCATCACACTTTTATTTACTTACAACTCGATACTAGAACAAAATATGACTCTATATGAATGCCTCTGGCGGTGTACCGGGATGTGCAATGACTCAAGAGTGACATGTATAAAAAAATATGAACAGTGGCTTTGCCACAAATACGATGTCAACTACATGATCATGCAAAGCAATATGACAATGATGATGCGTGTCGTGGTTTTGTCACGGCAGATGCCCGAAGGCTTAGGTTCGAGGTCATCGCTAAAGAGGTGGACTCAAAGGGTTTAAACGGGACAAGGGACACGAGTTTACCCAGGTTCGGCCCCTCACGGTGGAGGTAAAAGCCTACGTCCTGCTTATACTGTATTAACTGGTGTATCGATTACAAGGGGCGGCTTGCTTGCCCTAACTTTCGATTGCTTGGTCTCTCTCGCCGTAAGGCGTCTCTCGCCGTAAGGAGTCTCTCTCGCCGTAAGGCGTCTCTCGCCGTAAGGAGTCTCTCGCCATAAGGCGTCTCTCGCCGTAAGGTGTCTCCCGCCGTAAGGAGTCTCTCGCCGTAAGGCTTCTCTCGCCGTAAGGCGTCTCTCGCCGTAAGGCTTCTCTCGCCGTAAGGCGTCTCCCGCCGTAAGGAGTCTCTCGCCGTAAGGTGTCTCCCACCGTAAGGAGTCTCTCGCCGTAAGGTGTCTCCCGCCGTAAGGAGTCTCTCGCCGTAAGGCGTCTCTCGCCGTAAGGCGTCTCTCGCCGTAAGGCGTCTCTCGCTGTAAGGCGTCTCTCGCCGTAAGGTGTCTCCCGCCGTAAGGAGTCTCTCGCCGTAAGGCTTCTCTCGCCGTAAGGCGTCTCTCGCTGTAAGGTGTCTCCCGCCGTAAGGCGTCTCCCGCCGTAAGGAGTCTCTCGCCGTAAGGTGTCTCCCGCCGTAAGGAGTCTCTCGCCGTAAGGTGTCTCCCGCCGTAAGGAGTCTCTCGCCGTAAGGTGTCTCTCGCTGTAAGGCGTCGCTCGCCGTAAGGTGTCTCCCGCCGTAAGGAGTCTCTCGCCGTAAGGCTTCTCTCGCCGTAAGGCGTCTCTCGCCGTAAGGCTTCTCTCGTCGTAAGGCTTGTCTCTCTGAGACCTGTCTACGGAGACGTCTAAAAACCTGACCCTCTTGGGGTGACCCGCCCCTCCTTATATAAGCTGAAGAGGCGGTTTACATGTAGAGTCTAAGTCGGATTGAGACTTAACTTATTATGACTTCCCATCGCGGGCTTCTCCTCATGGGCTTCTGAGTCCCGGGCTTCTTATCTGAGATGGGCGGCATAACCGGGCGGCTTACAATCAGGGCTTATCTTCAAGACTCATCTTCAGGGACACGTCTCCGGGACTTAACTATCTGCCGGGTCATAACTGTCTGACAGGTTAACTGTCTGCCGGGTTAACTGTCTGCCGGGTTACGAGTTATAACTGTCTGACGGGTTAACTGTCTGCCGGGTTAACTGTCTGCCGGGTTACGAGTTATAACTGTCTGCCGGGTTACGAGTTATAACTGTCTGACGGGTTAACCACGGGGTATATCCCCGACATTAACCCTCAGGTTAGCTTGAATTTATTCATGGTAACCTCCTGAAAAAATAATAAACATGTTAAGTGACCGGCTCACTCCCCTGGCCGGCTTATTTCACTGGAGTGGATCCTCAAAAATCCGGGTTTCTTCTTCATATGAATGAGCCATCTTCTCAATCGTCTTGCTCGTTAGTGTCCTTTGAAGCAAAATACTGGGAATACAACACCCATATGCCATTGAGTCGGCCTCCAACACTCTTGGCGGGTCATCACCGTCGGGTCATAATCATTGATGATGCCGGGTCATGATTGTTGGTGACGCCGGGTCAAACAACTGAACTCCATCTGACTTGATAACAATATTGGGATGAAAATCCATCTGATGTAGAGCCGGTCTCTTAATACTTCGGCTAAAATAAGAATCTGTTGAACCGGTCTCACTCACAATTGACATCTTGAAAATTCTCTTCAATTTTTTGATATATCCATATTACCTGTAGCCCCCAAGCTCCAAGTTTATCCATGATGACTTGGTGCTTTGCAATAATGTCTTTGATTGTGTAGCCCCCAAGTACCAGGTTGTCTGGCCTGCTGCAGCCTGGGACTTGTAACTGTCTTGTACCTTTTAAAGCTTCAGCTGGTGTAGCCCCCAAGGGCCGGGTCATCAGTATGTGATGGGCCGGGTCTTCAATTTGAACCTCATAGTCTTGTTAATCAGCTGAACACTGTAGCCCCCAAGTGCCGGGTCAGTAAGAAATACTGGGCTAGGACTTAGAAAAATACAGAACGGCCGGCTCATCTCCTTGAGATAACAGGGTCTTGTTGATAATGTCATGATTTGAAAACCAGCTTGCATTAGCCCCCAAGTGCCGTGGTGCGTGCTTGCAGCGACATGGGACTTGCATACTTGATATCAACTGGACTTGAATAATGTAGCCCCCAAGTGCCGGGTTGTCTGCCTGCGGCGACTCGGGACTGTATAAGAAGAATATGACTCCTTAACCGTGGTTGTAACCCGGTGTCAATAGTGAAATCCTTCCGAGCCCCGAAAACCCAAACCTCCATCCTTCTTGGCTGTGCACATTTTCTCCCAAGATATCCAGTGCACCTTCCTCTCGCCATTCATTGCCCCACACCAGAATTTTGAAGAGATCGAAGTCAGTTTCCGGTATATCTTATTTGTGAGGTGAAAACAATTCATAGTGAAAGTTGGTGTTGCTTGAAGACCTGATTTGATCAAAACTTCTCTTCCAGCCTTAGAGAGACCTTGCCCCTTCCATCCCGTCACCTTCCCTTTTGAACTTTCAGTGACACATTGAAATGTGCCCTCTTTGGATTTACCAACCAGTGTTGGTAATCCAAAGTACCTTTCACTTAGTGCCTCAGAAGTGACACCCAGAACTTGTTTCAATTCGGCTTTGTCCTCATCATTAGAACCCTTCCCAAAGAAGATGGATGACTTTTGGAGGTTCACTTGTTGGCCAGAGGCTTCCTCATACTTCACCAATATATCTTTTAGAGCCACTAAATTATCACACGTACACCTATTATTTGTTGATGTAGCATTGCTCCTGCAAACTGTTGATCAACGTCGGTTCCTCACGGGCGTTGCAACTCTTCTATCGCCTTCGCTGCTAGGGGTGCCGGTAGATGCCCATTAGATGCCGGGCCTCAGAAAGAGATTGTTTTCGGCCTGGAGTGCACCTGCACTCACAGGCCACCACCGATGGGCCATTGATGCGTCCTAATGTGCAGCTGATGGGCCACAAGGGTTGCCTCTATGCAAACTCGAAAATGCTAAACCTATGAACAACTAACATACCCCCCTGATTTTCAGGTGGGGTGGGCCTCACCCTCCTCTTTAATCGAATCAATTACTCCCACGTCATATTTGTTTGTAAACATACGTAAATCATTATGTGGATGTAGCATTGCTCCTTTTTTAGGGTTAATATTGCCGCTTTATTTAACTAGTGAAAGACAGAATGTCATCCGAAATTACATCCAAAATACAGTCTGAGGGAGCCCCCAACCAAACCCTGCATCATTCTTCGCCTACAACTACTCGAGCTAACTTATGAGCGGAAACACTAGCAGAATGTCTAACCCAAGCTACTTTAAACTCGATGAACAAATCCACCATTTGCTTGATCTCCTGGATCCATGGTCCAACCGCAGAGAAGTTCCTCCATTCCAGATTCAACATCTGAACCACATGCTTGCTATCAAACTCCACATGAACTTTGGGTGCGTTTATCTCCATGGCCACCTGTAGAGATCTCCTACAAGTCGGGATCTTGGCCGCCTCCGAGTCCGAGATGCTAGGAAAGTGATGGGAGACACCAGCCAAGAACCCCCTTGATGGTCCCTTAGAACAACCGCTCCGACGGCCTTGGTCCCAGCTCTTTATATTGCCCCATTCGAGTTGACCTTCACCCACCCCTCCTCTGGTACCTCCCATCATTGAACAGTCTTGGTCTCCGGTAGGCGCTCAACTGGACAGTGGGCATCATCCCATTCCTGCATATGGCACACACACTTTGCATTATTTCATGTGGTGAAGCTATCCTTTTACCATCGCGTGCTTCCTTCCTGGCCAACCAAAGACCGTAAGTGGCCTGGATTATTGCATGCTTCTCCTCATTTGCCGCACTAGTGAACCATCCCAACAACCAACGGGCCAATGCACTCTGGGTGTCCATCGGAACCGGTGGGATCGCCACCGCAACACCTTTTTCCGAATGGATCAACTGCGAGAACAAAACCAAATGTTGACTTTCACAGAAGCGATGTATAATAGTTTCTTCTCCGCCGCATGCAACACAAAAAATGCCTGGTTTGATGCGGCATCGGTGTAGTTCTGCCCCTACAACCAGCCCATTCTTGATCATTCTCCACTCATGAATTTTGGCTTTCGACACGGTGTTTGTGTCCCATAGTGCCATATATCCCTTGTGCCTTTCAACCGAGCTCGAGGACTCCTGCTGGGCCACCGCAACGCCCCTCCTCGAATGCCACGGATGGTAAGCCGAACGCATGCTAAAAATGTCGTTCTTAGTGTAGTTCCACGCTAGATAGTCATCCATGCCCGGGCAACCAACTGCAATTTGTTTGATATCGCTTATGTCTGACTCTGAGAACATTGCAGCTAGCTTACTGTCATCCCAATGCGTGCCATATGGGTTCAGCTAATCCACAACTTTCGTTATGCCGGGGACATACTCTTGACCCAGTGGCCTTAAGTATCTGTTTCTAGGTATTTCTCGCGGTGTATATTGATACGGGATCCATCTCTAACCTCCACACCAGCCCATCCCTTAGAAGATTTATACCATGTAAGATACTTCTAAAACTAAATGATGAGTTGGAAGGGCGGGTTGCCTTCAAGATAGAATTCTCCATAAAATAGCGAGATTTGAGCACTCTTGCACAGAGAGAAGAAGGTACAGTGAGGATCCTCCATGCCCGCTTCACTAAAAGAGCTTGGTTGAATCCTTCCGAGCCCCGAAAACCCAAACCTCCATCCTTCTTGGCTGTGCACATTTTCTCCCAAGATATCCAGTGCACCTTCCTCTCGCCATTCATTGCCCCACACCAGAATTTTGAAGAGATCGAAGTCAGTTTCCGGTATATCTTATTTGTGAGGTGAAAACAATTCATAGTGAAAGTTGGTGTTGCTTGAAGACCTGATTTGATCAAAACTTCTCTTCCAGCCTTAGAGAGACCTTGCCCCTTCCATCCCGTCACCTTCCCTTTTGAACTTTCAGTGACACATTGAAATGTGCCCTCTTTGGATTTACCAACCAGTGTTGGTAATCCAAAGTACCTTTCACTTAGTGCCTCAGAAGTGACACCCAGAACTTGTTTCAATTCGGCTTTGTCCTCATCATTAGAACCCTTCCCAAAGAAGATGGATGACTTTTGGAGGTTCACTTGTTGGCCAGAGGCTTCCTCATACTTCACCAATATATCTTTTAGAGCCACTAAATTATCACGCGTACACCTATTATTTGTTGATGTAGCATTGCTCCTGCAAACTGTTGATCAACGTCGGTTCCTCACGGGCGTTGCAACTCTTCTATCGCCTTCGCTGCTAGGGGTGCCGGTAGATGCCCATTAGATGCCGGGCCTCAGAAAGAGATTGTTTTCGGCCTGGGGTGCACCTGCACTCACAGGCCACCACCGATGGGCCATTGATGCGTCCTAATGTGCAGCTGATGGGCCACAAGGGTTGCCTCTATGCAAACTCGAAAATGCTAAACCTATGAACAACTAACATACCCCCCTGATTTTCAGGTGGGGTGGGCCTCACCCTCCTCTTTAATCGAATCAATTACTCCCACGTCATATTTGTTTGTAAACATACGTAAATCATTATGTGGATGTAGCATTGCTCCTTTTTTAGGGTTAATATTGCCGCTTTATTTAACTAGTGAAAGACAGAATGTCATCCGAAATTACATCCAAAATACAGTCTGAGGGAGCCCCCAATCAAACCCTGCATCATTCTTCGCCTACAACTACTCGAGCTAACTTATGAGCGGAAACACTAGCAGAATGTCTAACCCAAGCTACTTTAAACTCGATGAACAAATCCACCATTTGCTTGATCTCCTGGATCCATGGTCCAACCGCAGAGAAGTTCCTCCATTCCAGATTCAACATCTGAACCACATGCTTGCTATCAAACTCCACATGAACTTTGGGTGCGTTTATCTCCATGGCCACCTGTAGAGATCTCCTACAAGTCGGGATCTTGGCCGCCTCCGAGTCCGAGATGCTAGGAAAGTGATGGGAGACACCAGCCAAGAACCCCCTTGATGGTCCCTTAGAACAACCGCTCCGACGGCCTTGGTCCCAGCTCTTTATATTGCCCCATTCGAGTTGACCTTCACCCACCCCTCCTCTGGTACCTCCCATCATTGAACAGTCTTGGTCTCCGGTAGGCGCTCAACTGGACAGTGGGCATCATCCCATTCCTGCATATGGCACACACACTTTGCATTATTTCATGTGGTGAAGCTATCCTTTTACCATCGCGTGCTTCCTTCCTGGCCAACCAAAGACCGTAAGTGGCCTGGATTATTGCATGCTTCTCCTCATTTGCCGCACTAGTGAACCATCCCAACAACCAACGGGCCAATGCACTCTGGGTGTCCATCGGAACCGGTGGGATCGCCACCGCAACACCTTTTTCCGAATGGATCAACTGCGAGAACAAAACCAAATGTTGACTTTCACAGAAGCGATGTATAATAGTTTCTTCTCCGCCGCATGCAACACAAAAAATGCCTGGTTTGATGCGGCATCGGTGTAGTTCTGCCCCTACAACCAGCCCATTCTTGATCATTCTCCACTCATGAATTTTGGCTTTCGACACGGTGTTTGTGTCCCATAGTGCCATATATCCCTTGTGCCTTTCAACCGAGCTCGAGGACTCCTGCTGGGCCACCGCAACGCCCCTCCTCGAATGCCACGGATGGTAAGCCGAACGCATGCTAAAAATGTCGTTCTTAGTGTAGTTCCACGCTAGATAGTCATCCATGCCCGGGCAACCAACTGCAATTTGTTTGATATCGCTTATGTCTGACTCTGAGAACATTGCAGCTAGCTTACTGTCATCCCAATGCGTGCCATATGGGTTCAGCTAATCCACAACTTTCGTTATGCCGGGGACATACTCTTGACCCAGTGGCCTTAAGTATCTGTTTCTAGGTATTTCTCGCGGTGTATATTGATACGGGATCCATCTCTAACCTCCACACCAGCCCATCCCTTAGAAGATTTATACCATGTAAGATACTTCTAAAACTAAATGATGAGTTGGAAGGGCGGGTTGCCTTCAAGATAGAATTCTCCATAAAATAGCGAGATTTGAGCACTCTTGCACAGAGAGAAGAAGGTACAGTGAGGATCCTCCATGCCCGCTTCACTAAAAGAGCTTGGTTGAATCCTTCCGAGCCCCGAAAACCCAAACCTCCATCCTTCTTGGCTGTGCACATTTTCTCCCAAGATATCCAGTGCACCTTCCTCTCGCCATTCATTGCCCCACACCAGAATTTTGAAGAGATCGAAGTCAGTTTCCGGTATATCTTATTTGTGAGGTGAAAACAATTCATAGTGAAAGTTGGTGTTGCTTGAAGACCTGATTTGATCAAAACTTCTCTTCCAGCCTTAGAGAGACCTTGCCCCTTCCATATCATTGCCTTCCCTTTTGAACTTTCAGTGACATATTGAAAAGTGCCCTCTTTGGATTTACCAACCAATGTTGGTAATCCCAAGTACGTTTCACTTAGTGCCTCAGTAGTGACACCCAGAACTTGTTTCAATTCGACTTTGTACTCATCAGTACAACCCTTCCCAAAAAAGATGGAGGACTTTTGGAGGTTCACTTTTTGGCTAGAGGCTTCCTCATACTTGAGCAATATATCTTTTAGAGCCACTAAATTATCACGTGTACACCTATTATTTGTTGATGTAGCATTGCTCCTGCAAACTGTTGATCAACGTCGGTACCTCACCGGCGTCGCATCTCTTCTATCGCCTTCCCTGCTAGGGGTGCCGGTAGATGCTACTGCCAGGAGTAGCAAGCTTCAAAAGAAGGTATTCAGCTCTCTGCCAGGAGTAGATCTTTCATGAAATCTCACAATACACGACCCTAGCCACGGTTTGTGTTTGCCTGGGTGTGATCAAGTATGTTGAGGAATTTACTGATGAGACCTTGAAGGAATACCCGAGATTGTTCCCCACAACCCAATCCCTCCTCTGCAACTGGCTCGCCTAGCTGACATCGCAGGGACCTTTGCCCCTGCCTGCTTCAACCTTCCCGACGCAGATTTACAGGCGATCCTGGATGAGGTGAATGCCATAGCTAACTCATCAAGCATGACCTGCTCCCATTGCCAATTCTTCTCAATGAATAGCACAACCAAGATGAAGATCAGCCTTAAGTCCTCTACACCCATGCTTGTTACACCGGTTTTCATGTCGTTTAAAGTGCCTAGCACCATGTTTTCTTGTCCTTTAAAGTCTAGTCCAGAATATGAAGGGGCCCAATAAACCTGGACAGAGGTAGTAGTTGAGTACGCGCTGGAAGCGCCTACCAACCTTAGAGTGTCTGTTGTTGCGCTTCACGCACTTGTCTGGATCTCGCAGTTTGTGCCTATCAGTGTCGCGCGGGTTGCGCCTAACTGGTTTGTAGCTCCTCACGTGCAGGTTGCGCCTGGATGTTATTCTCTTTGCCTGTCTTTGACCTTTAGTCGGTCGTTGATATTGGTTCCTTATAGCTGACAAGCTTTGCGTGTTAAACTGGAATGTCATGGGTCTTAACTGACCGTGCAAGATGTTTTATTGTCCACTTCTGCTTCGGTACAACCCCTAAACACTTTTCTAAAAATGTAATTGACAATTTGTTTTCCTGAACATCTTAGGTCAACTGGATTCCATCTCAATTTCTGCTAATCTCTTTTCGAAAAAGGTCGCTGATGAGGTGTTGTGAAATGAGGAGACGTAGAGATGAATGAGGACAACAGCAGGAAGCGATAACAGCTCGAAGATAGGAAAGCAATAGCTCGCCCGCTTTTAGGGCAACTCCGATGGGCCGACACAAATCTTTCGCCCGTGTCCGTTTGGATCAAAACAGACAAAAGCGTTAGTTCAACGCGTCAATTCAAACTAAAAACGCGTCCGTTCCGTGTCTGTCTGGACGCATTTCAGGCCCAAATTTATGTTTGGTTTGCTTCCACGCACACACGAACGGACACAGCATGCGTCCTCCTGGTATCCATCGCGGCCCCACTTGTCGGTCTCCCAATCACCGCCTGCGACCGTATTAAACGTGACCACCCAACCCGGGCCCGTCTGGCGGTGGGTGGAAGCTACCAGTCGTCATCCTTTTTAATGGAAGCAAGCGGCAGGGCCAGCCTCATCCACTTCTCTCTCACGTCCACATCTAGCCACCCTTGCGCCCTCGCCGGCGACCGCAAACCCTAGTTTCCCTAGCTCGCCTAGACCGTTCAACA
Organism: Elymus sibiricus; assembly: GCA_039707655.1. Taxonomy (NCBI): domain Eukaryota; kingdom Viridiplantae; phylum Streptophyta; class Magnoliopsida; order Poales; family Poaceae; genus Elymus; species Elymus sibiricus. The sequence continues at coordinate 132,366,585 of CM077667.1, forward strand.
TGGTTTTTTAACAAGGGCAAGGGCAAGCTCACCCCTGGCGTAAGCTCTTCCCAGATGCCGCCGCCACCTCGCCGTGGAGCATGCCGCGGGAAAAAGAGCGTATGTACATTCGAGTGCACCAAGCTAGGTGGCACTAGCAGTACCGACAGACACTGCTCTATCTGGATGTCAACCTGCCGCATGGTTGGCATCTGGATACTCACCGCATCCCCTTGTCAGCGGCGCCTCGGTCAACGCGCATGGATGCCAAGGAGATGCGTAGGCGACGCGAGTTGCTGATGATGGACCAGCGGCGCCACCCTACTTATGCGGCCGACTCCCCCAACTGGGAGATCTGGTTCGCCATGGAGCACGAGCAGGAGCGCCTCCACGGCGTGCAACTCGATCTCGCCGTCCTACCGTCGCCCCTGAGGTGAAGCTGGAGGAGGAGGTAGAGGAGGTGGCCTACCAGGCCACGCTTGAGGCGGCATGATGTCTACTACACAACTTTATTATTTAGACTCTGTTGGGCCTCCAAGCACAGAGTTTTGTAGGACAATATCAATTTTCCCTCAAGTGGATGACCTAAGGTTTATCAATCCATGGGAGGTGTAGGATGAAGATGGTCTCTCTCAAACAACCCTGCAATCAAATACAAGAAATCTCTTGTGTCCCCAACACACCCAATATAATGACAAATTGTATAGGTGCACTAGTTCGGCGAAGAGATGGTGATACAAGTGTAGTATGGATAGTAGATATAGGTTTTTGTAATCTTAAAAATATAAAAACAGCAAGGTAACAAGTAGTAAAAGTGAGCATAAACGGTATTGCAATGCTTGGAAATAAGGCATAGGGTTCATACTTTCACTTGTGCAATCTCTCCACAATGCTAACATAGTAGAATCATATGATCATCCCTCAACGTCCGACAAAGAATCACTCCAAAGTTCATAAGTAGCAGAGAACATAAGATGAAATTGTTGTAGGTAGTAGAACCACCTCAAAGTTATCCTTTCCGAACAATCTATTGAGCTATTCCTATAGGTGTCACAAACAGCCCTAGCGTTCGTACTAAAATAACACCATATGATACATATCAATCAACCCTAATGTCACCTAAATAATCCAATGCCACCTCAAGTATCCGTGGGTTATTTATTCGACATGCATCAAACAATTTCAGATTCATCATATTCAATCCAACACAAAGAACTTCAAAGAGTACCCCAATATTTCTATCGAAGAAAGTAGGACAAGAACGTGTATCAACCCATATGCATAGATTACCCCATTGTCACCACGGGAATCCGCAAAGTCAAGTACCAAAACATATATCAAGTGAATCAATAGAACACCCCATTGTCACCACGGGTATCCACATGCAAGACATACATCAAGTGATCTCAAATCCAATATTCAATCCGACATAACAAAATCTCAAAGGGAAAGATTCAATCCATCACATCAAGATAGCAAGGGACGGACATCATATGATCCAACTATATTAACAAAGACTGCGATACATCAAGATCGTGGCATCTCAAGAACACGAGAGAAAGAGATCAACACATAGCTATTGGTACATACCCTCAACCCCGAGGGTGAACTACCCTCTCCTCGTCATGGACACCCCGGGGATGATGAAGATGGCCTCCGATGATGATTGTCCCCTCCGGCAGGGTGCCGGAACAGGGCTCCACATGATTTTTCTTCGGTACAAAGGCTTGCGGCGGCGGAGCGGGAGTTCTAGGTTAACTTCTGGGGATTTATGGATTTTTAGGATTTTTAGCGTTGGAATCACGTCAACCGGAGCCACGAGGTGGGCCCCCTCCGGTGGTTCTTCGCTCCGGCATTTCTTATTTGATCCACAAAAAATCGTCAAAAAGTTTTGGGCGATTCCGAAAACTTTTATTTTCTGCAAAAAAACAACAACACCACGGTAGCTGCTGAAAACAACGCCAGTCTGGGTTAATTCTAATTAAAGCATATAAAGTGCATCAAAACCATATAAAAGTATTGTAAACATAGGTAAATATGGCATGAGTACTTCATAAATTATCGATACGTTGGAGAATCATAACATTGTAGCGCGTTATCGAAGAGAGCACGAGCGACGAGGACGGCCTGGATGAGACCCTGGATGAGACCCTCGCACTGTCCTTAGCCGGCAACTACGTCGTCCCTCCGCCTTCGCCGCCGCCTCAGGCGCTCCCCGAGCCCAAGGTCGAGGCGTCGCAGGAGGCCGGGCCGACGCAGTACCGGTGGACCGACCAGCTCCGCGAATGGGTCTGCGCGCCGCCCGTGTATCTCGGCGCAATGCCGTAGTAGGAGATGTTGGAAATATGCCCTAGAGGCAATAATAAATTGGTTATTATTATGTTTCCTTGTTCATGATAATCGTTTATTATCCATGCTATAATTGTATTGATTGGAAACTCAAATACATGTGTGGGTACATAGACAACACTGTGTCCCTAGAAAGCCTCTAGTTGACTAGCTCGTTGATCAAAGATGGTTAAGGTTTCCTAGCCATTGACATGAGATGTCATTTGATAACGGGATCACATCATTAGGAGAATGATGTGATGGACAAGACCCAAACTACGAACGTAGCATATGATCGTGTCAGTTTATTGCTATTGTTTTCTGCATGTTAAGTATCTGTTCCTTTGACCATGAGATCATGCAACTCACTGACACCGGAGGAATACCTTGTGTGTATCAAACGTCGCAACGTAACTGGGCGACTATAAAGATGCTCTACAGGTATCTCCGAGGGTGTCTGTTGGGTTGGCATGGATCAAGACTGGGATTTGTTACTCCGTGTGACGGAGAGGTATCTCAGGGCCCACTCGGTAATACAACATCACAATGAGCCTTGCAAGCAAAGTGACTAAAGAGTTAGCCACAGGATCTTGTATTACGGAACGAGTAAAGAGACTTGCCGGTAACGAGATTGAACTAGGTATAGAGATACCGACGATCGAATCTCGGGCAAGTAACATACCGAAGAACAAAGGGAACAGCATACGGGATTAACTGAATCCTTAACATAGAGGTTCGACCGATAAAGATCTTCGTAGAATATGTAGGAGCCAATATGGGCATCCAGGTCCCGCTATTGGTTATTGATCGTAGAGGTGTCTCGGTCATGTCTACATAGTTCTCGAACCCGCAGGGTCTACACACTTAACGTTTGGTGACGATTAGTATAGTTGAGTTATTTTGTTGGTGACCGAAGGTTGTTCGGAGTCCCGGATAAGATCCCGGACATGACGAGGATCTCCGGAATAGTCCGGAGGTAAAGATTGATATATGTGATAATAGTGTTTTGATCTCCGGAAGGGTTCCGGAATTCACCGGAAGGGGTTCCGGATGTTTACCGAAGTGTTCGGGTGCAACAACACTTTATATGGGACAAAGGGATAAAGCCCACGAGGTATTGGAAAGTGCAAAAGTAGTTTTGCTGCCGCGTAAGCGGTACTACCGCTTGGTGAAGCGGTACTACCGCCCGAGCGGTACTACCGCTTGTGTGAAGCGGTACTACCGCCCAAGCGGTACTACCGCTTGTGAGCGGTACTACCGCTTGTGCGCGGCTGTGCACGGTTCGGCAGGGATCCGAGTTGGACTCTTTTCCTGCGGGCCAAACCGACCTTGTGCGGGCAAAACCGACCTGGAGGAGGCTTTTACTCCAAGTTTAGACCCCAAGGCTCAACATATAAATAGAGGGGCAGGGCTAGCACACAGGATACATCAGGATTTCCCAAGCCGTGTGCCGGCAACCCTAGCCCTCTAGTTCCTCCGTCATAATCTCCGTAGCGCTTGGCGAAGCCCTGCAGAGATTGTTCCTCACCACCATCACCACGCCGTCGTGCTGCTGGAACTCAACCACTACTTCACCATCGCTCGCTGGATCGAGGAGGTGAAGGCGTCATCAAGCCGTACGTGTGTTGAACGCGGAGGTGCCGTCCGTTCGGCGCTAGTTCGTGATCGGATCGAGGGACGACTTGCGATTTGGATCGCGGAGACGTTCGACTACATCAACCCCGTTTCTTAAACGCTTCCGCTTAGCGATCTACAAGGGTATGTAGATTCACTCTCCCTCTCGTAGATGCTCATCACCATGGATAGATCTTGTGTGTGCGTAGGAAAATTTTTGTTTCCCATGCAACGTAACCCAACAGGAGATGGCGTACCTCCAGCACCAGATGACGCATGCGCTGGCGGAGGAGCGCCTCGACGGCGAGCGACAGATGAAGCTCGAGCGCCGCTGGCCGCGGGAGCAGGAGGAGGAGCGCCGGGAGAGGGAGGCGGAACAGCGTGCCTGCCAGCATGCGCTGCAGCCGTCGACGCAACCACTATAGAGTGCTGCTCGGGCCTGAGAGGCAGCATTCCCTTGGGTTGGCGCGGCGTCGGAGCTCATCGACCTCACTGGCCTGGGGGAGGACGACAACGCCTAGGGCAGCGCACGGGAAGGCGATTTTTTTATGTTTAATTAAGTTTAAATGGACTTTGGCCAGCATTTGACCGGAGTTTTAATGTTTAATTATGATTGTTTGGACTTCTAAATGCTGGGTTATTTTTTAAGCCCGCATGCAAAAAAATGCGTCGGGCCTGCGTTAGAAGCATGCGCCGACTCAAACCTAAAACCGGACATAGGCGTCTGCTTGGCCAACTCAAACGGATAAAAAATGGACAAATTGCGTGGTTCTGTTCGGGTCGGTCCGTTGGTGTTGCTCTTATGCTTTCTGATTAAAATATGTGGTATGCTGTAGTTCTGTCACATGTATTCTTTCGTGTAACGATTGTCGCTTTTTAAGTGTATTCTATTTCGATCATCTAGTGATCATCAGGACTGTGAAAACGCGTTAAGAATTGTAACAGCAAGACAAATACACACAATTACGTCTCAGGAGGCATGCCTAGGGCGCGCCCTAACCACTAGTAATAATCTTAACTCACACTCCATCGGTTCACTATTGTAAGATGTTCTATTTTTAAATTTGGATGTATATATAGACGTGTTTTAGTGTGTTTGCTCATTCATTTCAATCCGCACATAGTCCATGTTGAAATATCCAAAATGACTTATAATAGCGAATAGAGGAAGTATATATTTTAAGTTATACTACTTAGCACACAATTTTGATACAATAAATTGCTAATACGCTTGTGCTAAATGGGAATTGTCCTTTGTGCTCAATTCATGAACTTACAAAATATTGGTGAATTTTAGAAACCATGAATTTATAAAATGTTTGCAAACATGGATTTTTTTAATGAATTCAAAAAATATTCATGAATTAAAAATGTCAATGAATTTGAAGTTCTTTCATGAATCTGTAAGATGTTTGTGTATAAGAAATAAAATTCACGATGTCAATTTTTTTTTGTGAACTTTAAAATCGTCACCAATTTTTCAAAAATGTTTACGAATTAATTAATTTCACCAAATCGAAAATATAATAGCAAAATTTTAAAAATTATTCACGAATTTTATAGTAGTTCATAATTTGTATTTTTTGGGAAATGTAAATAATAAGAAAAAACAAACTAAAAAAGCAATTAAAAACCATGTCGTCCAATGGCCTATAATAAAGAAAAACAAGAAGGGCTTTCTATTCCTGTGCCCCTCGTTCCTTAGCTCTACTCATTCATCCCCACGCTCTTAACATTTGCTCACTTTTCCCCACTCCTTAGTCCGAAACCCTCATAAATGGTCACACGGGATGCCTTCGGGTCAATGGTTTGACCGTTAACTACTGACGAGTGGGACCGGTTTCGGTGGACTGTTGGGCCGAAGCGCGCCACTCCCTCCATCCCGTTTTGCACGCGTCTTTTCACAGGCGCTCGCCACGTCGGGCTGACGGCATGACCCCACGCGGACTCGTCGGGAAACCCGACGGTCCGACGGGCGCCTCGACCGTCGGCATGATGTGAACGCCGGCGCCGCTTGATGTCTACTACGCAACCTTCTTCTTGTAGACTCGTGTTGGGCCTCCAAGCGCAGACTTTTGTAGGACAGTAGCAAATTTCCCTCAAGTGGATGACCTAAGGTTTATCAATCCGTGGGAGGCATAGGATGAAGATGGTCTCTCTCAAACAACCCTGCAACCAAATAACAAAGAGTCTCTTGTGTCCCCAACACACCCAATACAATGGTGAATTGTATAGGTGCACTAGTTCGGCGAAGAGATGGTGATACAAGTGTAATATGGATGGTAGATATATGTTTTTGTAATCTGAAAATAACAGCAAGGTAGCAAGTAACAAAAGTGAGCAAAAACGGTATTGCAATGCTTGAAAACAAGGCCTAGGGTTCATACTTTCACTAGTGCAAGTTCTCTCAACAATACTGACATAGTTGAATCATATGTAAATCCCTCACGTGCGACAAAGAGTTCACTCCAAATTCACAAATAGCGGAGAACAAACGAAGAAATTATTGTAGGGTACGAAACCACCTCAAAGTTATCTTTTCCGATCAATCGTATGAGCTATCCCTATAAGTGTCACAAACAGCCCTAGAGTTCGTACTAAAATAACACCTTAAGATACACATCAACCAAAACCCTAATGTCCCCTAGATACTCCAATGTCACCACAAGTACCCATGGTCTTGATTATACGATATGCATCACACAATTTTAGATTCATCATGTTCAATCCAACACAAAGAACTTCAAAGAGTGCCCCAAAGTTTCTACCGGAGAGTCAAGACGAAAAGGTGTGCCAACCCCTATGCAAAGATTCCCAAGGTCACGGAACCCGCAAGTTGATCACCAAAACATACATCAAGTGGATCAATAGAACATCCCATTGTCACCACGGATATCCCATCGCAAGACATACATCAAGTGTTCTCAAATCCTTTAAAGACTCAATCCGATAAGAAAACTTCAAAGGGAAAACTCAATTCATCACAAGAAGATAGAGAGGGGAAAACTCCATATGATTCATCTATATCAATAAAGCTCGCGGTACATCAAGATCGTGCCATCTCAAGAACACGAGAGAGAGAGATCAAACACATAGCTACTGGTACATACCCTCAGCCCCGAAGGTGAACTACTCCCTCCTCGTCATGGAGACCGCCGGGATGATGAAGATGGCCTCCGGTGATGGTTTCCCCCTCCGGCAGGGTGCCAGAACGGGCTCCCGATTGGTTTTTCATGGCTACAGAGACTTGCAGCGGCGGAACTCCCGATCTAGGTTTCTTTTCGGGGGTTTCTGTATTTATAAGAATATTTGGCGTTGGAATCACATCAGGGGGATCCACGAGGCGGCGACAAGCCAGGGGGGCACGCCCTAGGGGGGGGCGCCCCCTAGGCTTGTGGTTGCCTCGTGGCTCTTCTGGCCCAACTCCAATGCCCTGTGGGCTTCTTCTGGTACATAAAAAATCATCGTAAGTTTTTATTCCGTTTGGACTCCGTTTAATATTCCTTTTCTATAAAACTCAAAAACAAGGAAAAAAACAGAAACTGGCATTGGGCTCTAGGTTAATAGGTTAGTCCCAAAAATAATATAAAATAGCATATAAATGCATATAAAACATCCAAAACCGATAATATAATAACATGGAACAATAAAAAATTATAGATATGTTGGAGACGTATCAAGCATCCCCAAGCTTAATTCCTGCTCGTCCTCGAGTAGGTAAATGATATAAACAGATTTTTTGATGTGGAATGCTACCTAACATATTCATCCATGTAATTTTCTTTATTGTGGCATGAATATTCAGATCCATAAGATTCAAAACAACAGTTTAATGTTGACATAAAAACAATAATACTTCAAGCATACTAACAAAGCAATCGTGTTTTTTCAAAATAACATGGCCAAAGAAAGTTATCCCTACAAAATCATATAGTCTGGCTATGCTCCATCTTCATCACACAAAGTATTAAATCATGCACAACCCCGGTTTTAGCCAAGCAGTTGTTTCATACTTTAGTATTCTCAAACTTTTTCAACTCTCACGCGATACATGAGCGTGAACCATGGATATAGCACTATAGGTGGAATAGAATATGGTGGTTGTGGAGAAGACAAAAAGAAGGAGATAGTCTCACACCAACTAGGCGTATCAACGGGCTATGGAGATGCCCATCAATATATATCAATGTGAATGAGTAGGGATTGCCATGCAACGGATGCACTAGAGCTATAAGTGTATGAAAGCTCAAAAAGAAACTAAGTGGGTGTGCATCCAACTCGCTTGCTCATGAAGACCTAGGGCAATTTTGAGGAAGCCCATCATTGGAATATACAAGCCAAGTTCTATAATGAAAAATTCCCACTAGTATATGAAAGTGACAAAATAGGAGACTCTCTGTCATGAAGATCCTGGTGCTACTTTGAAGCACAAGTGTGGAAAAAGGATAGTAGCATTGCCCCTTCTCTCTTTTTCTCTCATTTTTTTATTTTTTTTTCTCTCCTTTTTTTGGTGGGCTTCTTTGGCCTCTTTTTTTTGGGCTTCTTTGGCCTCTTTTATTTTTCATAAAGTCCGAAGACTCATCCCAACTTGTAAGGGAATCATAGCTTCCATCATCCTTTCCTCACATGGGACAATGCTCTAATAATGATGATCATCACACTTTTATTTACTTACAACTCGATACTAGAACAAAATATGACTCTATATGAATGCCTCCGGCGGTGTACCGGGATGTGCAATGACTCAAGAGTGACATGTATAAAAAAATATGAACAGTGGCTTTGCCACAAATACGATGTCAACTACATGATCATGCAAAGCAATATGACAATGATGATGCGTGTCGTGGTTTTGTCACGGCAGATGCCCGAAGGCTTAGGTTCGAGGTCATCGCTAAAGAGGTGGACTCAAAGGGTTTAAACGGGACAAGGGACACGAGTTTACCTAGGTTCGGCCCCTCACGGTGGAGGTAAAAGCCTACGTCCTGCTTATACTGTATTAACTGGTGTATCGATTACAAGGGGCGGCTTGCTTGCCCTAACTTTCGATTGCTTGGTCTCTCTCGCCGTAAGGCGTCTCTCGCCGTAAGGAGTCTCTCGCCATAAGGCGTCTCTCGCCGTAAGGTGTCTCCCGCCGTAAGGAGTCTCTCGCCGTAAGGCTTCTCTCGCCGTAAGGCGTCTCTCGCCGTAAGGCTTCTCTCGCCGTAAGGCGTCTCCCGCCGTAAGGAGTCTCTCGCCGTAAGGTGTCTCCCACCGTAAGGAGTCTCTCGCCGTAAGGTGTCTCCCGCCGTAAGGAGTCTCTCGCCGTAAGGCGTCTCTCGCCGTAAGGCGTCTCTCGCCGTAAGGCGTCTCTCGCGGTAAGGCGTCTCTCGCCGTAAGGTGTCTCCCGCCGTAAGGAGTCTCTCGCCGTAAGGCTTCTCTCGCCGTAAGGCGTCTCTCGCCGTAAGGTGTCTCCCGCCGTAAGGCGTCTCCCGCCGTAAGGAGTCTCTCGCCGTAAGGTGTCTCCCGCCGTAAGGAGTCTCTCGCCGTAAGGTGTCTCCCGCCGTAAGGAGTCTCTCGCCGTAAGGTGTCTCTCGCTGTAAGGCGTCGCTCGCCGTAAGGTGTCTCCCGCCGTAAGGAGTCTCTCGCCGTAAGGCTTCTCTCGCCGTAAGGCGTCTCTCGCCGTAAGGCTTCTCTCGCCGTAAGGCTTGTCTCTCTGAGACCTGTCTACGGAGACGTCTAAAAACCTGACCCTCTTGGGGTGACCCGCCCCTCCTTATATAAGCTGAAGAGGCGGTTTACATGTAGAGTCTAAGTCGGATTGAGACTTAACTTATTATGACTTCCCATCGCGGGCTTCTCCTCATGGGCTTCTGAGTCCCGGGCTTCTTATCTGAGATGGGCGGCATAACCGGGCGGCTTACAATCAGGGCTTATCTTCAAGACTCATCTTCAGGGACACGTCTCCGGGACTTAACTATCTGCCGGGTCATAACTGTCTGACAGGTTAACTGTCTGCCGGGTTAACTGTCTGCCGGGTTACGAGTTATAACTGTCTGACGGGTTAACTGTCTGCCGGGTTAACTGTCTGCCGGGTTACGAGTTATAACTGTCTGCCGGGTTACGAGTTATAACTGTCTGACGGGTTAACCACGGGGTATATCCCCGACATTAACCCTCAGGTTAGCTTGAATTTATTCATGGTAACCTCCTGAAAAAATAATAAACATGTTAAGTGACCGGCTCACTCCCCTGGCCGGCTTATTTCACTGGAGTGGATCCTCAAAAATCCGGGTTTCTTCTTCATATGAATGAGCCATCTTCTCAATCGTCTTGCTCGTTAGTGTCCTTTGAAGCAAAATACTGGGAATACAACACCCATATGCCATTGAGTCGGCCTCCAACACTCTTGGCGGGTCATCACCGTCGGGTCATAATCATTGATGATGCCGGGTCATGATTGTTGGTGACGCCGGGTCAAACAACTGAACTCCATCTGACTTGATAACAATATTGGGATGAAAATCCATCTGATGTAGAGCCGGTCTCTTAATACTTCGGCTAAAATAAGAATCTGTTGAACCGGTCTCACTCACAATTGACATCTTGAAAATTCTCTTCAATTTTTTGATATATCCATATTACCTGTAGCCCCCAAGCTCCAAGTTTATCCATGATGACTTGGTGCTTTGCAATAATGTCTTTGATTGTGTAGCCCCCAAGTACCAGGTTATCTGGCCTGCTGCAGCCTGGGACTTGTAACTGTCTTGTACCTTTTAAAGCTTCAGCTGGTGTAGCCCCCAAGGGCCGGGTCATCAGTATGTGATGGGCCGGGTCTTCAATTTGAACCTCATAGTCTTGTTAATCAGCTGAACACTGTAGCCCCCAAGTGCCGGGTCAGTAAGAAATACTGGGCTAGGACTTAGAAAAATACAGAACGGCCGGCTCATCTCCTTGAGATAACAGGGTCTTGTTGATAATGTCATGATTTGAAAACCAGCTTGCATTAGCCCCCAAGTGCCGTGGTGCGTGCTTGCAGCGACATGGGACTTGCATACTTGATATCAACTGGACTTGAATAATGTAGCCCCCAAGTGCCGGGTTGTCTGCCTGCGGCGACTCGGGACTGTATAAGAAGAATATGACTCCTTAACCGTGGTTGTAACCCGGTGTCAATAGTGAAATCCCTGCTCGTGGTTGCGGTGCAACCCGGCAAATATATGCTTGAGAAATCCATGAGTGTTGTAGTATACTACAGAACACTGGTTGAAGAAAACCAAGAGCCGGTCAATTAGATGACCCGGCATTATAATTGATAGGGCGGCTCTTCAAGAATAACCAATTTTTCAAGCCGTCTTGTATTCTGTCCGTGACATCTTTCGTCACACTTTAATAGCGGCTCAGATCAAGAGATAAGACCTGCAAAAAATAAACAAATACGTAGTATGTTCTGCATTGTTGTGAGGGCGGCTTGAAAAAGCACAACCCGGAGAGGTTAACTCTCACATAGTCTTGCTTCTTCTTTCATAATCTTGCTCTGACCCGGTTTGGCAAACCGGCATGATATGAAATGTATGATGCAATGTAATGTATGATGGAATGCATGATGCAATGTATGATGCAATGCATGATGTTCTCTGCCCTTACAAGTCATCCAAAGAGGGGGTAAGTGGCCAACTCGCTGCACCCCAATATTGGAGAGGTTATCAAAAGAGGGGGTGAGTGGCTAACTCGCTGCACCCCAATTTTGAAAAAGGTCATCAAAGAGGGGGTAAGTATTCAACTTGCTGCACCCCAATTTGGAAAAAATCATCAAAAGAGGGGGTAAGTTCTCAACTCGCTGCACCCCAATTTTGGAATAAGTCATCAAAGAGGGGGTAAGTATTCAACTCGCTGCACCCCAATTTGGAAAAAATCATCAAAAGAGGGGGTAAGTTCTCAACTCGCTGCACCCCAATTTTGGAAGAAGTCATCAAAGAGGGGGTAAGTTCTCAACTCGCTGCACCCCAATTTGGAAAAAATCATCAAAAGAGGGGGTAAGTTCTCAACTCGCTGCACCCCAATTTTGGAATAAGTCATAAAAGAGGGGGTAAGTTCTCAACTCGCTGCACCCCAATTTTGGCATTGTTGATGGAGTCAATCTCTGGGTTCAAGACCCGCCTTACAGTGGCTGAAAAGCCTGATCGAGAGGGTTGAAGCTTAACCCGGTGGGTTGAAAACCCTCAAACGACCTTGTCGATGATATTAACTTGTGCACCATCTTGTAAGCCGCCGTCATGTAAGCCGTCGTATAATGATGCTATTTTTGCTGAAGAGTTTTTGCACAGTCCTGTAAGCCGCCATCTTACTGAATCATGTCTATAGCCCCCGAGTCTTAAGTTGACTCGAAGAGGCGGCTTGAGATTCTTCATACTTAACCATGATATAAGTCGGCATCGGAACGCTGGAATGTGTTTGAAGCCGCAGGCAAAGTGGCGAGTTGATAATCTTCGTAACACTCATTGTATATCCTTTAGCGTTGAGAACGCGATGCGAATCCACGGGAGGTTGAGGTTGACGCAGGGCGGCGACTTGCACATGTCCGTTGGGCAGCTTGTGTGAGCAGATGGGGCTCTGAGTTGTTGATATATATGCAGGAGTCGGCCGGTAACCCGGCGCGGACAAGAAAGTTGGCCGCGGGTGCTGTAAACCGGTGCGGGCCGGTGAATTGGCCGCGGGCATTGTAAGCCGGTGCGGACGGCCGAGTCAATCGCAGGCGCGGTAAGCCGTGCGGTCGAGCGAGTCAGCCGCGTAGTGCTGATGTAGATTGGGCCGCCGAAGCGGCGGCTTGTACACGTCCGTTGGCGGTTCACCCGTTCAGTGGAAAGTCCAACGTATCGTGGACGCCCGAGCGGTCTCCCATTTTATAATTTATCCTGATGACAATGTCGTCCCATCACCGGGTCAACTCACCCCCCCCCCCTTTTTTTTTACATCTGTCCCTTTCTTCAGTAGGAGTCGGGCGGCTCAGTAGTTCGAGGAAAAACCACGGTAGGTTAAGGCAGCAGAGTCAGAGGTAGGCGGCTTATGGAGGCCAGTGGTGGGGGCGGCGGCTCACTGCGAGCGGCCCAGCTAGGCGGCAGGGTGAGGCTTGGAGGTGCTCCTGCGGCGGGTGAAACTGCGCGCGAGGAGGCGAGTCGTGGCAGTAGTGGGTCGACCCGGAGGCGGCTCCAAGGAGCAGTGGCTCGGGAAGGTCCCCGGCGAGGCGGCGATTCCGGCGCTAGCGGCGGTAGCGGCGAAGCCCGCCACAGGCGGCTCCTGTATTGGGCGAGGCGAGGCGACTCACGGTGACTCGGCGGGCTGTGGTGGCGAACTACGATGAAGGCGAGGCGGCTGACCGGTGAAGGCAGAATCCAAAGGAGGAGGAGACTCGCCGGCGACGGAGACTCACGGCCGCAGGGCGGAGTCCGGTTCGAGGCGGAACGTGGCCGTGGCGTTGTGCCGGTGAGGGAAAACGCAACCGCAGCTGAAGTGACAGTTCGGCGACTTAGATGCAGGCCGCGGAAGCGATCCAAGGCCATGGAAGCGAAGCCATCGGGGTGACTCGGCGGATCGAGGCTGCAATCGTGGAGGCGAGCTATCTTGGAGGCGGCGACTTGGCAACAGCGGCTCTCCGTAGCGGTGACACCAAGCCGGTTTGAATGCGGCAAGCGGTGACTCACGGCGACGGTTTTCGAAGCGAGCGTCCGACCGGAAGCGAAGCTCTGTGGGTCCACCAGGCGGACCGGCGGCTCAGGCGAGTCACAGTGAAAACTCGGCGGCGGCTTGGCACGTCGGAAGTCGGCTCCGGCTCTGAGCAAGGCCTCGGCAGCTCGTTAAAGACAGCTCGAGGGCGAAGCAAGATCGGCCTGGTTCGGGCGGATGCAGCCAGAAGAGGAGAAGCGTAGAGGCGGCTCGATCTGCGGCGGCCGCGGTGAGCCACGGCGGAAGCAGACGGGCGAACCACGGCGAGACGAGGCAACCGAATCCGGGTCGCGGCTGTGTCCGTTTCCGGGTCGTAGGCGTCTTTGGACAATTCACGTCTGCCTCTTTCTTTTCCTTTGACTTTTTCCTTGACCTTTTTCCTTGACTTTTTTCCTTTGCTTTTGATGGTTAATCGGTGAACCACAATGAAACGGCGACTGGTTTTGGCGAGTTACTGATGGAAACTTGACACGCCGAAGGCAAAATAGGCCATAAAGGAAGGCTATGGTGTTGGTGACTTGTGACTTCTTTTCTGCAGCGGAAAATCCGGGATGACCTTGACGGATTATTGCAACATGTTTTGGTTGTGGCGGAAACGCTCCTGTTGACCTTGGCGACTTGCGGCAGTCATCAGATTGCAACCTTAATTTTCTTGAACTTTAAATCTCCCAGACTATGAATCTGGACTGATGAACTCGAACCTGATGCAGATCCTTTCCAACCGGCTCTTCTTCATCCGGAAATTGCGAACTTCTCGACCCCTGTGAAAGATCCCTTCAAGAACTCAACACCACCGAACTTCTCGACTTGCGGCTCCTGTTGACCTTGGCGACTTGCGGTAGTCATCTCGCCGACCACGTACCCCTCGCCCCGAGGAGAGCACCCTTTGAGAACTCAACACCACCGAGCGCTGGCCCCACGGTGGGCGCCAACTGTCGTGGTTTTGTCACGGCAGATGCCCGAAGGCTTAGGTTCGAGGTCATCGCTAAAGAGGTGGACTCAAAGGGGTTAAACGGGACAAGGGACACGAGTTTACCCAGGTTCGGCCCCTCACGGTGGAGGTAAAAGCCTACGTCCTGCTTATACTGTATTAACTGGTGTATCGATTACAAGGGGCGGCTTGCTTGCCCTAACTTTCGATTACTTGGTCTCTCTCGCCGTAAGGCTTCTCTCGCCGTAAGGCGTCTCTCGCCGTAAGGCGTCTCTCGCCGTAAGGTGTCTCCCGCCATAAGGAGTCTCTCGCCGTAAGGCTTCTCTCACCGTAAGGCGTCTCTCGCCGTAAGGCTTCTCTCGCCGTAAGGCGTCTCCCGCCGTAAGGAGTCTCTCGCCGTAAGGCGTCTCCCGCCGTAAGGAGTCTCTCGCCGTAAGGCGTCTCTCGCCGTAAGGCGTCTCCCGCCGTAAGGAGTCTCTCGCCGTAAGGCTTCTCTCGCCGTAAGGCGTCTCTCGCCGTAAGGCTTCTCTCGCCGTAAGGCGTCTCCCGCCGTAAGGAGTCTCTCGCCGTAAGGTGTCTCCCGCCGTAAGGAGTCTCTCGCCGTAAGGTGTCTCCCGCCGTAAGGAGTCTCTCGCCGTAAGGTGTCTCCCGCCGTAAGGAGTCTCTCGGCGTAAGGCGTCTCTCGCCGTAAGGCGTCTCCCGCCGTAAGGAGTCTCTCGCCGTAAGGCGTCTCTCGCCGTAAGGCGTCTCCCGCCGTAAGGAGTCTCTCGCCGTAAGGCTTCTCTCGCCGTAAGGCGTCTCTCGCCGTAAGGCTTCTCTCGCCGTAAGGCTTGTCTCTCTGAGACCTGTCTACGGAGACGTCTAAAAACCTGACCCTCTTGGGGTGACCCGCCCCTCCTTATATAAGCTGAAGAGGCGGTTTACATGTAGAGTCTAAGTCGGATTGAGACTTAACTTATTATGACTTCCCATCACGGGCTTCTCCTCATGGGCTTCTGAGTCCCGGGCTTCTTATCTGAGACGGACGGCTTAACCGGGCGGCTTACAATCAGGGCTTATCTTCAAGACTCATCTTCAGGGACACGTCTCCGGGACTTAACTATCTGCCGGGTCATAACTGTCTGACGGGTCATAACTATCTGACAGGTTAACTGTCTGCCGGGTTAACTGTCTGCCGGGTTACGAGTTATAACTGTCTGCCGGGTTAACTGTCTGCCGGGTTAACTGTCTGCCAGGTTACGAGTTATAACTGTCTGACAGGTTAACTGTCTGCCGGGTTACGAGTTATAACTGTCTGACGGGTTAACCACGGGGTATATCCCCGACAATGCGTGTCATAAACGGAACGGTGGAAGTTGCATGGCAATATATTTCGGAATGGCTATGGAAATGCCATAATAGGTAGGTATGGTGGCTGTTTTGAGGAAGAGAATATGGTGGGTTTAATGCACCGGTGAAAGTTGTGCGGTACTAGAGAGGCTAGCAAAGGTGGAAGGGTGAGAGTGCGTGTAATCCATGGACTCAACATTAGTCATAAAGAACTCACATACTTATTGCGAAAGTCTATTAGTCATCGAAACAAAGTACTACACGCATGCTCCTAGGGGAAGGGTTGGTAGGAGTTAACCATCGCGCGACCCCGACCTCCACACAAAGGAAGGCAATCAATAAATAAATCATGCTTCGACTTCGTCACATAACGGTTCACCATACGTGCATGCTACGGGAATCACAACCTTTAACACAAGTATTTCTACCAATCCACAATTGCTCACTAGCATGTCTCTAATATTACCATCTTTATATCTCAAAACGATCATAAGGAATCAAACTTCTCATAGAATTCAATGCACTTTATATGAAAGTTTTTATTATATCTCTCTTGGATGCCCATCATATTAGGACTAAATTCATAACCTAAGCAAATTACCATGCTGTTTAGAGACTCTCAAAATAATATAAGTGAAGCACGAGAGTTCAACAATTTCTATAAAATGAAACCACCGCCGTGCTCTACAAAGATATAAGTGAAGCACCACAGCAACAGACAAACTACTCCAAAAAGATATAAGTGAAGATCAATGAGTAGCCAACAATTAAATAACTATGTGAAGACTCTCTCATCTAACAATTTCAGATCTTAAGTATTTTATTAAACAACAAGCAAAAGAAAAATAGCACTCCAAGAATAGCACGCATCATGTGAACGAATAAAAATTTAGACTCAACATAGGCTAACCGATAATTGTTGATGAAGAGAGGTGGGATGCGTAGCATCCCCAAGCTTAGATGCTTGAGACTTCTTGAAATATTTACTTGGGGTGCCTTGGGCATCCCCAAGCTTGAGCTTTTGTATCTGGTTCAATCCTCTCATACCATGGTTTCACCTATTCTCAAACACTTCATCCACACAAAACTCGAAAAGAACTCGTGAGATAGGTTAATACACATAATAATAAATCAACTCGTTATGTACTGCAAAGACAAGTTGCACAATAATTTTCAAACATAATCTACTGTTTACTATTGTTTCCACAATTTATATCTACCAATATAGGCTATGGAAACTAGAGGATAAGTAGATAACAAAACTATGACAGCAATCTGTCCAAACAGAACAGTCTGTAGAAATTTATGAAAACAGTGTACTTCTGTAACTCAACAAATTATGAAAATTTAGGACATGCTAAATAATTTATATGAAAATACTGTGTAAAAATTTCAGAAACTTTCCACGTTCCAGTAAAATATGAAAATTCAAACACTACAGCAAAAATTTCTGTTTTTTACACAGCACACATCAAACATGCAATGCAAGCATCCTAAGGCAATTCTTGGAACTTTTTATTGAAAAACAAGATTATAAATAACACCTAACAGAGAACAACAAAATAAAATGACGCTCCAAGCAAAACACATATTATGTGACGAATAAAAATATAGCTCTAAGTAAGATATACCGATAATGTTGAAGACGAAAGAGGGGATGCCTTCCGGGGTATCCCCAAGCTTAGGCGCTTGAGTATTCCTTCGATATTACCTTGGGGTGCCTTGGGCATCCCCAAGCTTAGGTTCTTGTCACTCCTTATTCTCCTCATATCGGTGTCTCACCCAAAACTTGAAAACTTCAATCACACAAAACTTAACGGAACTTCGTGAGAAAGGTTAGTATAATAAAGATAGATCATTCACTTAGGTACTGTCAAGACAAATTAATAGTTGTTACCACATGGTACCTACTGTATTATACCATTCCCATAATTTATACCACTAAATATAAGCTATGGAAACACTAAAACAAGCAAACTATGCATGCAAAACAGAATCTGTCAAAAACAGAACAGTCTGTGAATATCTGTAGTATATCCATACTTCCCTGTCTCTTAAAATTTTGAAAAATTAGGACAACCTGAAGAATTTGTATATGAAAACTTTGTAAAAATTTCAGATCATTATTACGCTCCAGTAAAAAATTAAAATTCCTGTACTGGAGTCAAAAGTTTCTGTTTTGGTTCAGCGTCAATTCTACTCATCTTGTGAGTCATCCCAAAGGCTTTACTTGGCACTTTATTGAAATAAAAGGCACAAAACATGATTAATACAATAGCTTAATCATGTGAACACACAAAAACAGAAAGTAAAAGTGTTGGGTTGTCTCCCAACAAGCGCTTTTCTTTAATGCCTTTTAGCTAGGCATGGTGATTTCAATGATGCTCGCATAGGAATAATAATTGAAACATGGAAAAGAGCATCATGAATCTCATGACAAGCACATTTAAGTCTAACCCACTTCCTATTCATAGGGATTTTGTGAGCAAACAATTTATGGGAGCAAGAATCAACTAGCATAGGAAGGCAAAACAAGCATAACTTCAAAACTTTGAACACAGAGAGGAAACTTGATATTATTGCAATTCCTACAAGCATATGTTCCTCCCTCATAATAATTTTCAGTAGCATCATGAAGGTATTTCACAACATAACTATCACATAAAGCATTATCTTCATGATCCACAAGCATACAAAATTTGTCAATCTCAACATAAGCAATTTTCTTCTCATTCATAATAGTGGGAGCAAACTCAACAAAATAACTATCATGAGATACTTGATTGACATAACCACTTTGAATATTAAAATCATGATGACAAGTTTCATGGTTACTATCACTCTTTATAGCATACGTGTCATCACAATAATCATCATAGATAGGAGGCATGCCATCATCATAATAGTTTTGCTCATCAAAACTTGGGGGACTAAAAATATCATATTCATCAAACATAACATCCCCAAGCTTGTGGCTTTGCATATCATTAGCATCATGAATATTTAGAGAATTCATACTAACAATATTTCTATCATGCTCATCATTCAAAGATTTAGTGCCAAACATTTTAATAACTTCTTCTTCTAACACTTGAGCACAATTTTCCTTTCCATCATTTTCACGAAAGACATTAAAAAGATGAAGCATATGAGGCAACCTCAATTCCATTTTTTTGTAGTTTTCTTTTATAGACCAAACTAGTGAAAAACAAGAAAGTAAAAGATTTAATTGCAAGGTCTAAAGATATACCTTCAAGCACTCACCTCCCCGGCAACGGCGCCAGAAAAGGGCTTGATGTCTACTACGCAACCTTCTTCTTGTAGACTCGTGTTGGGCCTCCAAGCGCAGAGTTTTGTAGGACAGTAGCAAATTTCCCTCAAGTGGATGACCTAAGATTTATCAATCCGTGGGAGGCGTAGGATGAAGATGGTCTCTCTCAAACAACCCTGCAACCAAATAACAAAGAGTCTCTTGTGTCCCCAACACAACCAATACAATGGTAAATTGTATAGGTGCACTAGTTCGGCGAAGAGATGGTGATACAAGTGTAATATGGATGGTAGATATAGGTTTTTGTAATGTGAAAATATAAAAACAGCAAGGTAGCAAGTAACAAAAGTGAGCAAAAACGGTATTGCAATGCTTTAAAACAAGGCCTAGTGCAAGTTCTCTCAACAATACTGACATAGTTGAATCATATGTAAATCCCTCACGTGCGACAAACAGTTCACTCCAAAGTCACAAATAGCGGAGAACAAATGAAGAAATTATTGTAGGGTACGAAACCACCTCAAAGTTATCTTTTCCGATCAATCTTATGAGTTATCCCTATAACTGTCACGAACAGCCCTAGAGTTCGTACTAAAATAACACCTTAAGATACACATCAACCAAAACCCTAATGTCACCTAGATACTCCAATGTCACCACAAGTACCCATGGGCTTGATTATACGATATGCATCACACAATTTCAGATTCATCATGTTCAATCCAACACAAAGAACTTCAAAGAGTGCCCCAAAGTTTCTACCAGAGAGTCAACACGAAAACATGTGCCAACCCCTATGCATAGATTCCCAAGGTCACGGAACCCGCAAGTTGATCACCAAAACATACATCAAGTGGATCAATAGAACATCCCATTGTCACCACGGATACCCCATCGCAAGACATACATCAAGTGTTCTCAAATCCTTTAAAGACTCAATACGATAAGAAAACGTCAAAGGGAAAACTCAATTCATCACAAGAAGATAGAGAGGGGAAAACTCCATATGATTCATCTATATCAATAAAGCTCGCGGTACATCAAGATCGTGCCATCTCAAGAACACGAGAGAGAGATCAAACACATAGCTACTGGTACATACCCTCAGCCCCGAGGGTGAACTACTCCCTCCTCGTCATGGAGACCGCCGGGATGATGAAGATGGCCTCTGGTGATGGTTTCCCCATCCGGCAGGGTGTCGGAACGGGCTCTCGATTGGTTTTTCGTGGCTACAGAGGGTTGCGGCGGCGGAACTCCCGATCTAGGTTTCTTTTTGGGGTTTCTGTATTTATAAGAATATTTGGCGTTGGAATCACGTCAGGGGGATCCACGAGGCGGCGACAAGCCAGGGGGTGCGCCCTAGGGGGGGCGCCCCTAGGCTTGTGGTGGCCTCGTGGCTCTTCTGGCCCAACTCCAATGCCCTGTGGGCTTCTTCTGGTCCATAAAAAATGATCGTAAGTTTTTATTCCGTTTGGACTCCGTTTGATATTCCTTTTCTGTAAACTCAAAAACAAGGAAAAAACAGAAACTGGCACTGGGCTCTAGGTTAATAGGTTAGTCCCAAAAATAATATAAAATAGCATATAAATGCATATAAAACATCCAAAACTGATAATATAATAGCATGGAACAATCAAAAATTATAGATACGTTGGAGACGTATCACCGCTTCGAATCGCCGCTCGAGGCTATTAGCCGACTATTTAAGCTGACCGTCGTCCCCCAGCCCTTGCACATCCTCCTCCTCCCTCCACCCCGCCACCGCCTGAGCCCATACGCCTTCTCTCGCACTTCTGTCGCCGTCAGGATGGTCCGGCGCCTCATCACCACGTACGCGCAGCTCACTCCGGAGCGGCGCCTGCAAATCGAGGCGGAAATGCAGGCTCGCCGTGCCGCCCGCATCGCTGCGGGTCTCCCTTCGGATTCGCTGAAGACGGAGGAGGAGGAAGAGGAGGAGGAGGAGGAGCAGGAGGAGGAGCATCAGCCGGCGCCCATGGAGGAGGACGGCCCAGAGGCGGAGGCGGAGGTCGCCGTCGACCAGCCAGAGGAGATGCCGGAGTAGCAGGCCATCCTGGATTCCATCTGGGATGAGGCGAGGTGGAGGCCAACCGTCGGCTCATCCAGCAGAGGCAGGCGGAGGCCGACGCCCTGTTCGACGAGCTGGAGGCGGAGATAGAGGCAGAGGAGGCGGCAGCGAAGCAGCCGCAGGCGCCGGAGAGGGCAGAGCCGCAACAGGCGGCCATTTATCCACCGGAGGGCACGGAGATCATCGACATCTCCGACGAAGAGTAGATAGGTTTTATTATGTAGTAGTATGTAGGTTTTACATCCTGCATGCTTTTGTATGAATTTTTTCCTTTCTGAATATGAGATATCCGGTTTTGTAATGATGTTTTCTATCTAATATGAACCATGGTGATGTTGAAAAAGAGGAAGGAAAAGAAACTATTTTTTGCAGTATGAAACTAATTTGGTGCAATCAAATCAAAAAAAAGAAACAAACGGTGCAATCAAATCAATAAAGAAAGGGCCCATAAAGAAAAGGGTGACGGTGCAATCAAATCAATAAAAAAACAGAACCAGCGCGTGCACCATTTTATAGGCCTCTTTTATCCTTGTGTGCCTTCGACAGGTCAACGCCTTGCGAAGGCCCAACAAAGACTTGTTTGCATTTTGGGACAGACGAGTGGGCGAGCAGAACCAACCTCTCGCGGATCGCCCAACGATCCAACGGTGCGGAGCCGTCCATGTGATCCAACGGCGCGCAGCCTGCATGCGCGCCCGCCCTGTGAATTCCTTCTAGAAGACCAGATCTGAGAGCTGTCGCTTGGCGCTAGGGTATGATCGGACGGCTGCAGTTCGACGCTAGGGTTTGGAGAGATGCTGCGGGGTTTTGAGCCGGTCAGCGGGGTTATCTTAGGTTTGACCAACTTTCAAATGATGTTAACTAATTCAAAAAAAATCAAAAAAAATAGCAAACCTTCGCGGTTCGTCGTTTCATAAGACATAGTTACCATAAAAAATACAAACTTGGTTTAGGGATATTTTTATGGAAAATATTCTTTTGAGGTAAGCTACCATCTTCAAGTTCAAATGAGAAGAACAAATTCAAAAATAATCAAAAAAATGGAAGACCTACGCACAATGCCGTTGTATGTGACATGGTTATGACAAGCAATAATAATCTTGGTTTATGGACATTTCCATGAAAACTCCTTCACATAAATGAGCTATCACGTACGAGATTGTATAGAGTCCAGGAAGAGAGTGATAGTGGGTTTGGGTCTATGAAAAATTAAAAAAATTAAAAAAATCACCATAGATTCATTTTAGTGTGAATAAGAAGGATTTGAACTTATATTTTTATTATTGAAATTTTAAACTGTTTTTATAATGATTCATATTGGAAATGGCCTGTTTACCCTAACTTTTCGGAGCTCACCAACATAGGCTAACATGATCATTTGTTTGTATTTTTGTTTTATTTGTTGTTAGATCATTGCAACCTAGGCTAGCATGATCATTGCAACATCACAGAGCAATGGATTTCAAATGTTGCTTATAATTCAAATGTCAGTCAAAATTCAAATTCAAACATCACATCACAGTCAAAACATCATATCAAATCACGTCAACCTACGTTAACTTTAATTATGCATTAATGCCGGCCACAAAGGTCGGCGAGAGTTCACAAGTCTGCCAGGCATTAACTAAAAACATTAAAACTAAAAATAAAAACGAGGAGGTGCGCCGCCCCCTAGGCGTCCTCGTCATTGTCGTCGGGGCCGGTGAGGTCGACGAGGGTCGGCGCCGGGCCAGCCCAGGGGAACGATGTCTCCCAGGCGGTGGCGACGTCGTCCGCCGGTGGCTGCACCGCCGCTGCCTGCGCTTCGGCACGACGCTCCTCCTCCTCTGCCTCGGCGTCCTTCTCCAACTCCTCGAGCCGCTGACCCTCGCGACACTTCGCCCGCAGGTGCCGCTGTCGCCAGAACTCCAGGTAGTCCCGCTCCAGCTTCGGCATCACCAGCATCCATATGGGTGGCGCGCTCACCCACTCCCGCACCACCCCCTCCCAGACGTACTCGTGGGGCGTGAGGGCGGTCGGCGCCTGCTCGAGCCTGGCAGGGGACGACGGGGCCAGCGGCGGCACGACGCAGTCGCCAGCAGCGGAGAGCGCAATGGCCTCCGCCATCCGCGCCTGGTAAGCCGCCGCCTCCTCCTCCTCCTTGTGCTGCTCTTCCTCTCCTCGCTTTCGCGGAGGACAACTGCCAGCGCCAGCGCCTCCTGGTATGCGGCCTCCGCCTCCTGGTCCTCATCGCGCACGATGAGGGGCGGCGGGGTGCCAGCCCGCACGTCGCGGATGCCACGCCGACGCTGCTCCTCGTGCTCAAACGCAAACCAGCCGCTGCTCGTGCGTGAGCTGCTGCCGCCGGCGCCTCACCTCCTCCGCATGCGTCCACACCGACCGTGGAACCACCGGCACTGGGATCCTCTCCGGATCCAAGTGCCAGTAGTGTGGCAGGATCACGTCGGGGTAGGGGAGAGGGATGGTGTGCTCCTAGTGCCACCTTGCCTGGTGCACTGGGACGCTAATCCGCTGCCGAGGCGGACGGGAAGAGGACGGCGGGGGTAGCGCGTGCCAAGGGACGGCGGGGGGCTTGCCCTTCTTCTTGCCGGAGCTCGAGCCGGCTCCTGAGAAGATGCCCATGGTGGCTACTGGCTTGGGTTTGGTTTTGTCGCCGGCGGACTAGGGTTTGTATCCTGCCGGGGGTGGAGGGGGCAGGCGCGGCTCTGGAAGGATGGAAGGTACTGTGGACTGGCCGGTTTCCATTTAAAGAAGGACGACGACCCGAACATGGGTGGCTGACGACCGGGGCCCGCCGCGCGTGCGCATTTACTTTTGGCTGTGGGGGTAGTTGGAAGGCCGCCACGCGTCCGTTCGGCATCCGTGTGGCCAGAAATGGGGCGGGACGGACTCACTCGTCAGGTCCAACGGGCGACGCAGTCCAGCGCGGCCCCACTCGTCAGAGTTAACGATCAAACCATTGAACCGACGACATCCTCCGTTGTGACCTTTGGTGAGGGTTTCGGGCTAGGGAGTGGGGAAAAGTGAGCAAAATTTAAGGACGTGAGGATGAATGAGCACATCTAAGGAACTAGGGACACAGATAGGCAAGAGCGCCTCGCTAATGGGCCAGCCCACTAGTAGTGATCAAGCGCTATGTGTGTGTTTTTGTGTGTGGTCGGCGGCACTACATATCGGGCCCCTTAGAGCATCTCTAGCAGACTCCTTAAACCGCGGAACTGAAAATGCGGTTTTCAGTCCGCGAAAAACGTGTTTTAAGGGTCAGTTTGAGCTGCGACCGAACAGAACCTTAAAGTTAAACTCTAAAATCGAATATCCGCTTTATATTCTTTCTCAAGTCTTCTTCTTCCTCTCACCCGTGTCCATAGACAATGCAAGAAGCAGTCAAATACGAAGTCGCTGGCCTCCAGGACAGCGCACGAAGCTAGCTCGTCCATGGTCGGATCGATCTAGGAGCTCCTCCATCGTCGCTGTAGCGAGCTCCTCCGTAGTTGCTCGAGTTTCCGACAAGAATCAATCCAAACAGCCAAATACGGAGCCGCGGTTGCCGTAGCTAACTGAATCAATCCACGAGCTAGCTAGCTAGCTCGCTCGCTCGTTGAATCAATTCAAGCGGGCAGAGAAGCTAGCTAGGTAGCTAGCTAGCTGAATCGATTCGAGCGGTCGCGGGCAGGCGCGGTGACCGGGGCGGGCGGCCGGGGACGGGCGGGCGACGTCCGGGGCGGCGCACGGTGGACGTGGACGGCGGACGCGGAAGTTTCCGTGGCAGTTGGGCTCCCGCCAACTGCTTTCTCTCGATACAAGGCACCGTAGAAGCGGACACGAAAACTATGTTTTTGCAGATCAGAAGGAGCTTTTTATCGTGCCCCTCAAAAAAAATTACAGGTTGAAGTCGTTTACTGGTTCTATTCAAGCCGTTTTTCCGTCTAAAGCTGTAACAGTTTCCCGAGCTATACGGGTCTGCTAGAGATGCTCTTATACTCCTGTCTTCCACCGAAAACCCTAGTCGTTTTGGCCCCTCCGCCGCATCAGCTACCATGCTCTGCCGCGCGCCCCTCCGCCGCCTGCTGGCCGCCCCGCCGGAGTCTCCCGGAATCGTCGATCTAGTCGGTTTACGGGTGATGGTGGCCTCCCCCGACGAGTCGTATATCGTCGGCATGCGCCGTTTCGGGACCGGCCAGACTCCTTCACTGCCCCCTCCTGCCTCGCCGATCCTTCCTCAGGCTGCTACACGCCTACACCGCCCCCTCCTGGCTCGCCGGTCCTTCCTCAGGCTGCTACACCGCCCCCTCCTGCCTCGCTGGTCCTTCCTAAGGCTGTTATACCGCCTCCTCCTGCCTCGCCGCTGGTCCCTGCCGGCCGCTTTGCAGGAGGACTTGCTTACTTAAAGTAATAATTCTATAATATAAAATTTGTTCTAGTGATTTTATTTTATCAGGCCTCCTCTCAGATATGGAGTATTTCAGTTGACCTAACCTGGAATATTATGTTTTTTCAGGAATACTACAATTTCTCAGTTGATGGAGGACTGACAGAAAGCCGAATCCGTTGGTCGAATACTATTCTATGGGGCCACTGGCGTAAGTGTTGCAGTCATAGGAAGTTGTGGAGCGGAAGTTGCTTGGGTCGATGTTCGCACTGACCAACACATCTCTGACAAGCTGGAGAAGGAGTCTCAAAGGATAGAAGGCCATTGAAGAGCGAATCACAAAAAACACCGAGGAAGCAACGTTAGCAAAGGAAATTACTGAGAAGGAAGAATGAGCTATCAAGGAAGCTGTTGAGCAAGAGCACAAGTCAGCAAGGGAAGCGCTTGAACAAAAAGAGAAGGCCAAAAGGCTTGAAAGAGAAGTCACTGAGAGATGATTTCCAGAGGACGGCTATCTGTGCCCACCAAGACCACGTACGCAGAACCGACCATGGCCTCAGCAAGGTGGAGACCCGTGTCAACGACCTCGAAGCAAAGCTATTAAGACTGGAGAGCAAATTCCTCAAGCGGTACCAATACAGAGCCAGTCTCGATGCTGAGGTACTCCACCATTTGTTGTTCCAGTTAACTTGCCCTCCTGTTGTGGTGCTTGCTTTTTTTATATATATGAAATTGCTTAGGTGCAAGTGTGAAACCATATTGAGCTGTTCAGTTCTCGAAACATTAGCTTCTTTCGTCCTCCTATAGATGTGCATTCTATCTTGTTAGATTTTTTTGCTTCGCATGAATCTTTAGTTTGCTGAAAACTATTGATCTTATTGTGTCACGGGTGGAAATCTGAGTTCCCCTGCCTGGTAAGGAGCAAATTGTTTGTGTTTTTATATTCCTATATAGGCAAATGTCACAAAACAATCCTTTGTATGTTGACATTCTCAGTGAGTTGCTTCATCCATAGGCGGTCTCATATACCATTACCCTTCAGCGGTTTTGCTGCAGTTTAACTTTGGGAATTGCATGTGACAATCCGTATATTCATCTCATTTGAACATGTCCTTGTCGCCTCCATTTCTGCTTTTATGCACATTTTCCCTTGTTGCATGTTCAGAAACTGGCCTGCATGTACTTAGACTTCTCATTTCCAACTGTGCAGGGCAAATGTGAATGTAAGCTTTCTGTTCTCAATATGCCTACCTTTTTATTCTGTTGTGGTGCTTGCTTTTTTTCTAATATTGCAACTGTATCATGCTACGATGTTCTTTGAATTTCATGTTTTTCTTCTTCCTCTAGTTGTGCATTTATTTTGGTGATGTTTTGTATGGCATCGATTGAGGTTGTTGAAAACTAGTCATATTATTGTGTGATGAGCAGCTGGTGATGTTTTGCTTGAGATCATCTGAGTTCTTCTTACTGATAGTCGGCCATTTGTTGTTCAGTTAACCTGCCGTGCAGATATTTGTACATTTCCCTTGTTCTGAACTGACGAGGCAGTTTCCTGACTGTGCAGGGCAAATGTGATCTGCCGAAGAATGAGAACACCGATCGAGATAACATAAATAAAGGAGATGTAAGTTTCCCGTTCTTCTCCTGCTGTGCTGCTTGCTATCGTTAAATAAAATTGCTTAGGTGCAACTGTATCGTGATGTGAAATTCTCTGAACATCAGCTTCTGTCATCCTTCTATAGCTGTGCATACTGTTTTGCTAGATTTTTTGCTTCGCATGATAGTTGTTTGAAAACTAGTTATCTTATTGTGTGACGGGTGGAAATCTGAGTTTCCCTGCCTGGTAAGGAGAAACCTCTTTGTGTTTTTATATTCCTGTATAGGCAAATGGGACAAAACAAGCCTTTGT
The DNA here is from genome assembly GCA_039707655.1 of Elymus sibiricus. NCBI lineage: Eukaryota > Viridiplantae > Streptophyta > Magnoliopsida > Poales > Poaceae > Elymus > Elymus sibiricus. The sequence goes on from CM077667.1 coordinate 132,394,103, forward strand.
ATGTTGACATTCTCAGTGAGTTGCTTCATCCATAGGCGGTCTCATATACCATCACCCTTCAGCGGTTTTGCTGCAGTTACACTTTGGGTATTGCATGTGACAGTCAGTATATTCATCTCATTTGAACATTTCCTTGTCGCCTCCATTTCTGCTTTTATGCACATTTTCCCTTGTTGCATGTTCAGAAACTGGCCTACATGTACTTAGACATTTCATTTCCAACTATGCAGGGCAAAGGTAACTTAAAGAATGCTGCACCTATTGATGGAATGACTGCAAGCAAAGTGAATGTAAGCTTTCCGTTCTCAATATCCCTACCTTTTTATTCTGGTGTGGTGCTTGTTTTTTTCTAATATTGCAACTGTATCATGCTACGATGTTCTTTGAATTTCATGTTTTTCTTCTTCCTCTAGCTGTGCATTTATTTTGGTGATGTTTTGTATGGCATCGATTGAGGTTGTTGAAAAGTAGTCATATTATTATGGGATGAGCAGCTGGTGATGTTTTGCTTGAGATCATCCGAGTTCTTCTTCCTAATAGTCGACCATTTGTTGTTCAGTTAACCTGCCCTGCAGATACTTGTACATTTCCCCTGTTCTGAACTGACGAGCCAATTTTTTGACTGTGCAGGGCAAACGTGATCTGCGAAGAATGAGAACACCGGTGGAGACAACGTAAACAAAGGAGATGTAAGTTTCCCGTTCTTCTCCTGTTGTGCTGCTTTTTATCATTTAATAAAATTGCTTAGGTGCAACTGTATCGTGATGTGAAGTTCTCTGAACATCAGCTTCTGTCGTCTGCTATACCTGTGCATATTGTTTTGTTAGATTTTTTGCACCGCATGATAGTTTGTTGAAAATTAGTTATCTTATTGTGTGACGGGTAAACATCTGAGTTCCTCTGCCTGGTAAGGCGCAAACTCTTCATGTTTACATATTTCTAGGCATGCCACAAAACAAGCCCTTGTATGTTGAGATTCTCCTTGAGTTACTTCATACATAGGCGGTCTCATCTTCCATTGCCTTTTAGTAGCTTTGCTGCAGTTAAACTTTGGGAATTGCCATGTGGCAATCAGTATATTCATTTCATTTGAACATGTCCTTGGGAATTCTGATTTGTTGTGCGTACCTCCTTTGGAAGACATTAGTTGCATTGTCATCTTCTTGGATTCACTTCACTTCTCGTGTTCCGTCACCCTTTATAGCATCGTTGCTTCTTCTTGAACTTTGGGACAGCGGAGCAAACTTTCTGTGCTTTGTATATTTACTTTCCAAAACAAGCCTTTTTATGTTGAGAGTCCCCTTTGAATTGCTCCATTTATAGGGGTTCTGATATTTCATTGCCTTTGACAGTTGTGTTGCTGCCGTTAAGCTTTGGGACTTGCCATGAGACAATCCGTAACTTGGTATTTATTTCATTGGAACATGTTCTTGCCGAGTCCTTTTTTTTTGGAGCAAACAATTCATGTTTGTATAGCCCTCTTAATAAATGCCACAAAGTGTACCTTTTGAGGTTTCCCTACATGGGTACCTCCATTAGAAGGCAGTCTCATATTCCATCACCTTAAATAGCAGCATTGCTGCATTTCAAACTTTCGGAATTGCCATGAGACCAACATCTGTTCTTGCTAGCATTTTGGATTACATGTCTTATGTACTATACAACCCGCCTTATATGGAAACTATTTCCTGTGTGATGGGAGGACATCCGATTCTTCTTTTATGGGGCAACCCTTTTATGCTTTGTATATGTATATTTCTTACAAAGTGAGGTTTCTAATCTTGAGGCAACTTTGTTTTACAGGTCGCGAAGGGTTGGTTCTTTTGCCGCTTTTCTGATTGTGCTCATCAAAGTTGTGGCAGCGTCCAATGGTAGGATCATTTCTCCTACTGTCAAGTACACCCTCCCACTGTCAACAATCTGGGTTGTCCTATGGAATGATTTAAGTACTCATTTCTCCTATCTTGTCATGATACATGGCAGGGTCATTACAATTGAATGATTCAAGTACTCATTTCATAACTGGAGTCTCCCACTGCAGGGTTGTTATAGTTTGGGTTGTCTTGTGGAATGATTTAAGTACTCATTTCTCCTATCTTGTCATGATATTGTGCTATAATATAGTTGCCATTCCTCAGTTTTACTTGGTTTGTAGGCTGTTTGATCGTTTGAGGTTGTGTCGTGTTTGCAAAGCCGCATTGAGTTGCCCTCCCCCCAAGGAACTTCAACCCAGGGCACGCATCCAAATCATTTAGTAACTTACAAAGTGGGTATTTGTCAATAACCTGTTTACAGAGAAATCTGTGGGTCATGTCGTCCCGTGCTTGTATCTTTCTGTCAAATGCCCCGAGTTAGCCATTGACGGCCTTTCTAAGCTAAAGCCACATGCCTCCCAGATGACTCGGTCCTGGTCCAGAAGCGGCTGCTCTACACTGGCTGGAGAATGTATCTGGTGAAACGAACGAACTGGTGCACCCGATGCACCAGTGATATATGGGTCGTTCGATGCAAAAGTGAGGGACAGGATCCGGTTAGCACATGGACCTGCTGGAACATTTGAGAAACGGTCCTTGCAGTGCATCTAAATCAAGCGAATGGAACTTTCCGTACCCAGTTCGTCCCATTGCCATATCCTGTACCATCACAGGTCTCAGCAGGCTTGAGCTTCAGTTCATGAACTAAACCACTATTATCGTGCATACATAGGGGTCAACGTATGAGTCTGAGAGTGATGATAACTTACAACCTGTAATACTGTTTTTCTTATCTTCAGGCAAATTTGTAACTGGATGACGGATCTGCAACAGTGAAGTGATTAAAACTCTCACAATACTCATGCCAGAATTTCAAGAAATCTCAAATGGACAATGCAATAGAATATGTAACGTTTGAGCTGTATGAATAACTATAGATTCTGCTTTTCAACTAGCAGTCTTACTCTGTTGTAAATGAACAAGATATGTTTAGACTGTATATCCGATGTTTTTTTCTTGAAACAAGGCAAAAGATTTGCCATTTCATTGATTAAGGGAGAAAGTTTTAGACATAAGCCGCAAAGCGGCAAAAATAAAGGACTACTCTCGCAGCATTACAACACCCAAATGTTTTGCTCCAGCCAAAGCCCAAAGTAACACCTCCTGTTTGATTTTGTTGATGATGACCATGAAAGGGGCCGCCGAGTTGCGGAAGACTAGTGTTGCGCTCCGACCAGACCTCCCAAGAGATGAGCATCGTGAGGGAGGCATTAGCCTTGGGCGAGCCGAGATGGATCTGCAGGTTACCATTCCACCATTCTCTGACCGAAGCCCTCGTCACCCAAGTAGACATGGTGATGTGATGCATGCCGAGCCATGGGAGGACGTCATTCCAAATGCGCATGGTGTAGCGGCACTGGAAGAGTAGGTGAGCCGCAGTCTCTTGGGTTTGCTTACAAAGAGGGCATAGACCGCAATTAGGCCAACCTCAGCGGCTCAAGCGGTCCGAAGTCCAAATCCTATCTTGGAGGACAAGCCAAGCAAAAAAACTTGCACCGAGGGGCGCTGACACCGTCCACACTGAATGGACAAGGTCCGAGGTGATGAGGCCTTGAAACTGAGCCTTGTAAGCCGAAGATGCAAAGTATGCCCCATCTTTGGTGAACTTCCATATAATCGAGTCTTCAGCGTTCTCATCCAGGGCCACTATAGCTAGTTTGTCCCAAAGGCTTGCACACTGTTGAATGTGTTCAAGGGAGAGGCCATTTGAGCTGTCAATATTTGCTATCCATTGGTTCTTGGCCATAGCTAGTTGACCGAGGAGTTTTTCTTGCGAGAGAGGTCATAGAGTCCGGGAGCGATGTCACGAGGGTGCAATCCTCCTAGCCAAGATGAATTCCAGAACCTATCTGTCCTTCTGTTTCCCACAGTGACCGTAGTGGCCGCCACAAAAAAATGTCGGTCGTCCTCCGTGCACGGCACTTCCATGGCAATCCATGGCTTGCTCTTATCTTTCCACTCCAACCATAACCATCAAAGTCTGAGGGCCTTAGCAAATTTGTTCAGATTTAGCACCCCTAAGCCGCCCTTGTTCTTTGGTTTGCAAACAAGGTCCCAGTTGACCTTGCATTTCCCCCCCAGAGACCTTGTCCGTACCCACCCAAAGATACGCATGGCAGATGCTATCAATTTTCTGAAGGATCTCCACCGGAATGTCAAGAGGAGTGAGATGATATATTGCGATGGTCGTTAGGACACCTTGACAAGGACCGTTCGACCTGCAGCAGCCACATGTCTTCCTTGCCAAGGGGGGAGCTTGCCCATGATCTTGTCTTCGAGGTGCTGAAAATGGATTCTCTTGAGACGCTTAACAGACAGGGGAAGGCCAAGATAACGCATCAGGAACGATGTACGGACCGCTGGAAAGGCACCAAGAATGATGTCCAGGTTGATACCATCGCAACGAATGGGGGCAACGAGACTTTTAGCACCATTGTTGACAAGACCGGTCACTTCTCCAAAAGAAGCCAGAGTGGCAGCTAGGAATTGTACATCCTCCTTAATTGGTTTGACAAAGATGGCAGCATCGTCGGCGTAAAGTGAAGCTCGAACGGTTGGAGTTGCACCACACAGAGGATGGAGATGCCCTTGGGCGGTGGCCTTTCCGAGGAGATGATGGAGTGGATCAATGACGAGAACAAAGAGAAGGGGGGACAACGGGTTGCCCTGTCGAAGGCCACATCCATGCTTCAGCGGGTCGCCCAACACCCCATTGATCAACACTCTCGAGGTGGCTGTGGACAGCAGAGCCGCAACCCAATCCCAGAATTTGACCAGGAAGCAAAGATGTTGGAGAAGATCCATGCGGAAGTCCCAACGCACATAGTCAAACGCCTTCTTGATACCAAGTTTGAATAAAAGAGTCAGGCTGTTTTTTTGATGCAATTTCCTCGCCAGGCTTCTGACATACATGAAGTTGTTGTGGATGCTTCTCTTTTGGATAAAGGCGCTCTGGGCGTTAGAGACAAGATCGTGCATATGGGGGGCCATCCGGGTAGCCATAATCTTGGTAATTATCTTTGCAATATCGTGAATGAGACTAATGGGGCGAAAGTCCGAGATGGATTCCGCCCCATCCTTATTTGGAATGAGAGCAATGTTCGCCGAGTTGAGCCAGTGCAAATTCTGAGAGTGTAAGTTGGAGAAGTGGATGACCACGAGCATGATATCATCCTTTATGATTCCCCAACATTCCTTAAAGAATGCCCCAAAAAAGCCGTCGGGCCCAGGCGCTTTGTCACCGGGTAGATAAAAAATTGCCCCTTTCACCTCTTCCTCCATGAAGGCTGCTCCAAGGTCCGTGAGGTCGCACTCGGGGACCGGGATATTGCCCCAGTTGAAATCAGTGTGACGCGGCAGACCACATTTGGTGACCTTCGCGAAATGATCTTGGATGATGGACTTCTTATGATCGTGGGCAGTAACCCATCCATTGTTGTGCTTGAAGTGGTGGATGAAATTCTTCCTTCTTCTATGATTGGCCCGGAGGTGGAAAAAATGAGTGTTGGCATCTCCATATTTAAGGTTGGTAATTCGTGAGCTTTGTCGCTTCCGTGCTAGCTCCAAAATGGCCATGGCTACCACCTTCTGCTTGAGGCATTTCCATAGGTCTCGCGCTTCAATGCTGAGGGCCGGATTTCTTGAGCCACATCCAGGCGGAGGATAACTTCCAGAGCCATGTGGATTTGCACCTTTGAGTGCGCGAAGATCGTCTTGCTCCATCTCCTCAATTTTTGACTAGTTTCTTTTAACCTGTGAAAAAGGATGTCGAAAGGGTCAGTGTGATTATAATCCTTATTCCAAGCTTCCTGAACAACCTCTTTGAACCCAGACATTTTGATTCAAAAGTTTTCAAATAAAAAGGACTTTGATCTCTTTGGGCCATTGTCATTTGTGAGGAGGCGGGGGCAGTGATCGGACAACGATGACGAGAGCGCGTGGAGAAGGTGAGTTCCAAAGTCGAGGTCCCAATCTTCATTACAGAAGAAAGAGTCGAGCTTGCTCAAGGTTGGGTCGCTCCTCTCATTACTCCAAGTGAATTTTCTGTTTTGCAAATGAATCTCCTTGAGCTCGCAAGAATTCAGCGCATTACGGAAGCGAAAAAGTCGGCTCCGGTCGACGTTTGCTCTGTTTTTGTCTCTAGCACGGTAGATTTGGTTAAAGTCACCGGTCACTAGCCACTTTGTGCCATGGGGAGGCTTCTCTCCAACCTATATCTGATGTTGGTGCGGTTGCTTTATAATATAAAGCGGGGGACCCTTTTTTCGCCATATGTTTAGACTGTATATGAAGGCATGTGTCCTCTTCATTTATACATCTATTTGACTGAGCATCTGTTTTAAACCATGCATTGTACCGGAGAAAATCGACAATATGTGCTCTTGTATCAGCTTATGTAACTATTTCCTGATTACTCATTTTTGTCTTTGGAAAAAAAGCAAAATGTTCATGTAATATATTCTTTGGTCAGTTCGAAAGATCAATAGTTATAACTCTGTAAAACAAATTGACCAGGATATAACTCTGCACTATTAAGTATAAAAAAACAGCTTTACAAGTAGTTATGGTGCTGTTGCTTTGTAGCTGAACCGAAGTTCTCTTGACACATTTTCTTTAGATGATTCCATGCCAGAACATCATTTATTTCATATTGGAACATCACAAGCATGCATGTAAATTGTACAACTGTCCATCTAAGCTAAAAAGGTCGCATACTATTTTTTTTAGCAAGTTTAAAGTCTTGCTGAATACGTGGTGCCGCAAAAATCGGAGCCTGAGACAACCGGACATGATCTGAACTAGCACGAGAGCTAAAAATTAGCAGTCTCATGAGCTGCCATATTGGCCTCTCGTTTTAAGCTGAAAGCACACTACTAAGCTTCTGAAGGTGCAGCCCCGTTCGTCGTCTTCCTCTTCAACTTGATTTACCAGCTCTAGGCAATCAGACAACATAAGGTTGAATATCCTGGCAAAGCAGAACACCATCTTGACAGGCAAAAGCCACCTAACTGAGGGCATTTGGCATAGTATCATTCGTAGCATTTTGATTTGTCAGCCAATAAGCAACCGTCATATCTTCAGTGGGGCACTAAGATTTGTCAAGCAGATCATACACCCAAGTAGCTTTGACCTATTGACTGCGTGATTTATTTGTGGGGAATCTAAAACACCACACTTAAAGGAGATTGTTGCAACCACATCCATGCACATCTTCGCCTACAGATGCACAAGAAAACATGAGACCTGCACAAACATAGTTAACAAAGAGCTAGATAACTAGTGGTTGTAAAATAACCTTGTGCTTGTGGTACCATATTCTTCTTCTTTTACTTTTGGTTGCTTGTCGTACCATCTCCAGGAAGGATGTTATTTCTAAATAGTTATTACAATGAGGAATTACAACAAAATAATCGTGGCACAAGGGGAGAAGTGGTCAGCTATCAATGTTTTTATAACTACAGAACAGACAATTCGATGACGAGTCAAAGATTTGTATTTAGTAAAAAAAATCGAGAATGTTTGTATTTAGTACTAATTGCTTGGTAACAAAGATAAGTCGTTTCGAGAATGTTAGGATGCATCCTCACAGAGTGGCTGAGAAAGCTTTGTCTTATGTTGATTTCATTGTGCAGAATTGTGATAGGACTGCAATTGCTTCTAGACGTGATACCCCAGTATCTCATGTTAAATGGGTTCCGCCGCCGGCAGATGCAGTGGCGGTTAATGTGGATGCTACACTCTTCAAGGATTCTCGACGGATGGGAATTGGTGTGGTAATTAGGAACCACAACGAAGATTGCTTACTGGCTTGCCATGAGCAAGTTGATGAGGTTACCACCCGAGAATTAGCTGAAGCCTTGGCGCTACAGCGTGCGGTAGCTCTCACCCACAAGTAAGGATTTTCGAGGGCTGTTTTCCAGTCAGACTGTTTGTCCTTTATCCAGAGAACCAATGCTTCGACGGTTGATCGCTCGCTGGTGGGGTTCATCACTGCTGATATCAAGGACTTGGCGTCGTTCTTCTCGTCTGTTCGCTTTAGTCATGTAAATTGTTTGTAGAATGTCGCGGAACATATCCTAGCTAGATCTTCCGAGTCCTCTAATGAATTTATTCTTCATGTAACCCCAGATTGTATAGTATCCGGGAGGCACTCTCTCTTGATTATCCTTGATCAATAAAGCGCGATATTCCTAAAAAAACCACCAGCCAATGATGAACTCACTACAATCATCCACTGCCAAAGACCAAATCGAGGCACTGCTGTGGAGGCAACAGCTGTCGTCAAACAAACCAGATCACCCCTTTGTACTTGAGCAAGAGGAAGCTCGATTGGTACATGATTGCTTTAAAACCTTCTCATATACTGTGGTAGAATTATTCTGATTTGGCAGAACTGGGAGAATCCCTCTCTCCTCATATCCACAGAGCTACAGCCCCGCGTCGGTACAGAGACACAATGGATCTTGGACGCTTGTGTTTCAACAATGGAAATCAGGGAGGGAGAGGGATAGAGGATTCACCCAATTTTTTTAAGCAGCTTAGCCGGCGACCTCGGGCAGGGGTACAGGGCAGCGGAAAAGGGGATAGACGAACTGGGTTTGCGAGGTTGGTTCACTCGATTTAGCTAGATTCGAAGGTCAGTTTTGCAAAATGTACCAGTAGCTCCCCTTGCACCACATCATGTCCCTCTCTTTTTAATCGAAGGGCTCATGTTCCACCGGAGCACCTGGTGCACGAGTCCGCCGGGTGCACAGGATACGTTCTCACACTGGCCGATCTCAACACTCCCCGCAAGGACGTGGCGGGTGCTTCCCTTGGCCGCCTAACCTTTTCTAGGCATCCACTGTCATCACCTTGGACAACGGAGTAAATATTCCGTTCACAAAGCTTTGAAGTTGGGAGGGAAAAGGCCAAAGGATATTGCTCCACTCATTTTCGTGGCTTGCAGACGCAAAAATTGGTTCGTGAGGGAGGCCATATTCTGGGTGTGCAAGATAAATCCTTTCACCAACCTTTCGGTCTAGCACATTGTTCAGCTTGTTGACCTCTTGGTGTAGCTTGAAGGCATACAAGTACAAATGGTCATTGAAGATGACATCACTTTGAAATCTCAGGCAAATGAAGAGTATTCGACAGGCTTTGCTTATAGGACATAATTTCTGGGCTCCACATCCACTATCATGAACAAGACCATTTGGAAGGTTTGGACGCCCCCCAAGGTCAAGTTCTTCTCATGGCTGGCAATTCAAAGCAAGATATGAACTGCAGATAGGCTGGAGAAGAGGGGTTGGGAGAACTATGGTCTATGCACCCTATGCAAGAGGGCCAATGAGACATCAGGCCATCTCTTCTTTAAATGCCAGTTTACACTGCACATTTGGCGAATGGTCAAAGCATGACTTGGATTGGAGACGCTGGAGATGTACAGGTGGGGGACACAACGCAACACCAAGTGTAGGTGGACGAGAAAGTCAAAACCGAACACAACAAACATAAAGGCCATGGTTTCACTTCAATGCTTGTTTGCTGATTCATTTAAAATGAGAGAAACACTAGTATTTCAGAAGAAATCGGTGCCACCATACTGATACGTCTCCGTCGTATCTACTTTTCCTAACGCTTTTGCTCTTGTTTTGGACTCTAATTTGCATGATAAGAATGAAACTAACCCGGACTGACGTTGTTTTCAGCAGAACTACCATGGTGTTGTTTTTGTGCAGAAATAAAAGTTCTCGAAACTGGACGAAACTTTTTGGAGAATTATTTTACAATAAATAAAAAATACTGGAACCAAGAACCACCGGAGGGGGTGCCCTGGCTGAGCACGATACACCAGGGCCCACCACCCCCTCCAGGCGCGCCCTGGTGGGTTGTGCCCACCTCGTGGCCCCACTGACCTTATTCCAGCACTGTAAATTCCTATTTTCGGAGAAAAAAATAGGAGAGAAAGTTTCATCGTGTTTTACGATATGGAGTCGCCGCCACCTCCTGTTCTTCATCGGGAGGCCAGATCTAGAGCCCGTTTGGGGCTCCGGAGAGGGGAATCTTCGATCTTCGTCATCATCAACCCTTCTCCATCGCCAATTCCATGATGCTCCCCACCGGGAGTGAGTAATTCTTTCGTAGGCTTGCTGGTCGGTGAGGAGTTGGATGAGATTCACCATGTAATCGAGTTAGTTTTGTTAGGGCTTGATCCCTAGTATCCACTATGTTCTGAGATTGATGTTGCTATGACTTTGCCATGCTTAATGCTTGTCAATAGGGCCCGAGTGCCATGATTTCTGATCTGAACCGTTTATGTTATCACCATTATATCTATGTTCTTGATCCGATCTTGCTAGTCATATGCACCTGCTATGTGTTATGATCCGTAAACCCCGGAGTGACAATAGTCGGGATACTTTCCGGTGATGACCGTAGTTTGAGGAGTTCATGTATTCACTATGTGTTAATGTTTTATTCCGGTTCTCTATTAAAAGGAGGCCTGAATATCCCTTAGTTTCCTTATGGACCCCACTGCCACGGGAGGGTAGGACAAAAGATGTCATGCAAGTTCTTTTCCATAAGCACGTATGACTATTTACGGAATACATGCCTACATTACATTTATGAACTAGAGCTAGTTCTGTGTCGCCCTAGGTTATGACTATTATATGATGAATATTATCCAACAAGTTCACCGATCCAGTGCCTATGAATTTTCCACATATTGTTCTTGCTAAGTTACTATTGCTACTGCTACGGTTACACTTGCTACAAAACCATTGCTATCACTGTTACCGTTACTGTTACTACTGCTATCAAAACTACCATACTACTGTGATACTGATCACTCTGCTGCGGATATTTAATATCCAAGTGTGGTTGAATTGAAAACTCAGCTGCTAATACTCGCAAATATTCTTTGGCTCCCCTTGTGTCGAATCTATATATTTGGGTTGAATACTCTACCCTCGAAAACTGTTGCGTTCCCCTATACTTGTGGGTTATCAAGACCTTTTTCTTGCGCCATTTCATAACCCACAAGTATAGGGGATCGCAAGAGTTTTCAAGGGTAGAGTATTAAACCCAAATTTATAGATTCGACACAAGGGGAGCCAAAGAATACTTGAGAGTATTAGCAGTTGAGTTGTCAATTCAACCATACCTGGAGATTAAATATCTGCAGCAAAGTGATCAGTAGCACAGTAATATGATAGTTTTATAGCAGTAGCAACAGTGACAGTAGCGGTAACATTAGTAGCAATGGTTTTGTAGCAGTTGGAACAGTAGCAGCAGCAATAGTAACTTAGCAAGAACAATAAGTGGAAAGCTCGTAGGCACTGGATCGATAACTCGTTGGATGATATTCATCATGTAATAGTCATAACCTAGGGCGATACAGAACTAGCTCCAGTTCATCAATGTAATGTAGGCATGTATTTCGTAAATAGTAATACGTGCTTATGGAAAAGAACTTGCATGACATCTTTTGCCCTACCCTCCCATAGCAGCGGGGTCCATAAGGAAATTAAGGGATATTAAGGCCTCATTTTAATAGAGAACTAGAACAAAGCATTAACACATGGTGAATACATGAACTCCTCAAACTACGGTCATCACCGCGAAGTATCCCAAATATTGTCACTATGGGGTTGACGGATCATAACACATAATAGGTGCATATGACTAGGCAAGATCAGATCAAGAACAAGGATATAGAGATGATAACATAAACGGTTCAGATCTGAAATCATGGCACTCGGGCCCTAGTAACAAGCATTAGGCATAGCAAAGTCATAGCAACATCAATCTCAGAACATAATGGATACTAGGGATCAAGCCCTAACAAAACTAACTCGATTACATGATGAATCTCATCCAACTCCTCACTGACCAGCAAGCCTATGAAGGAATTACTCACTCCCGGTGGGGAGCATCATGGAATTGGCGATGGAGAAGGGTTGGTGATGACGAAGAGCGAAGATTCCCCTCTCCGGAGACCCAAACGGGCTCCAGATCTGGCCTCCCGATGAAGAACAGGAGGTGGCGGCGGCTCCGTATCGTAAAACGCGATGAAACTTTTTCTTTGATTTTTTTCTCCGAAAATAGGAATTTATAGTGGCGAAATTAGGGTCGGTGGGGCCACGAGGTGGGCACAACCCACCAGGGCGCGCCCAGGGGGCCTGGCGCGCCCTGCTGGGTGATGCTCACCCTGGCCCCCCTCTTTGGTGGATTTTGGCTCCAATAATTCTCATATATTCTAAAATAATTCTCCAAAAAGTTTCGTTCCATTCCGAGAACTTTTATTTCTGCACAAAAACAACACCATGGTAATTCTGCTGAAAACAACGTTAGTCCGGGTTAGTTTCATTCAAATCATGCAAATTTAAGTCCAAAACAAGGGCAAAATAGTGAGGAAAAGTAGATACGTTGGAGACGTATCAACTCCCCCAAGCTTAAACCTTTGCTTGTCCTCAAGCAATTCAGTTGATAAACTGAAAGTGATAAAGAAAAACTTTTATGAACTCTTTTGTTTTGTTTACATATATATGCTTAAGTAACACCCAGGTTTTCAGCAAAGATTATGACTAACCATGCCAAAAATAACTCTTAGAAATTATATTAATTCATAACAATAACATATGCAACTAGCGAGCAATAATAAGATATCTCAAGCGCCAACACTTCGTCAAAACAATCATGATACAATATGACAATAGTGGTATCTCGCTAGCCCTTTCTGAGACCGCAAAACATAAATGCAGAGCACCTCCAAAGTTCAAGCAGCGACTAAACATTGTAATTCATGGTAAAAAAGATCCAGTCATGCTGCACCCAACATCAACTGGCAATTTTAACCATGGGTACGGGTACCCGCGGGTACCGTACCCGCATGGGTCGGGTATGGGCACACTTTGATACCCATGGGTAGTACCCGTACCCTACCCGTTAAGTCATGGGTAGGGAACGGGTATAGCCTTGTACCCACGGGTATACCCATACCCTGCCCGCTTGTGAAATAATGTTAAATTGTGTTTAATTAATCATTGTTTTTTCGTGTGACTCGTCTACTCATATTCACTTATGAGTATGTTATGATTTCTAAATTTTGATGGTGGTTATGTACTCATCTACTTGTTATGTAGTTGAGATAATTGATTTTTTTGTCATATGTGCTATCAATGAGTGTAAAATTATGAACAACTTGTGTACTATTTGTCCTACCCGATGGGTACCCAATGGGTACGGGTACTGTCGGGTATGGGAATGGGTAAAGTTTCAAACCCATGGGTACGGGTATGGGTAGAATTTTGTACCCACTAACTATTCGGGTATGGGTATGGTATTCCTCTACCCTGCCCATACCCTGCCCATCGCCATCCTTAAATATATACAATGCATGAGGATGACAATAGTGCTCTCAGGTCTGGCGCTTATTTGAGAAGGTGATGACTCAACATAAAAGTAAGGGTTTTTTACATCTGTGCCCCTAGTTCCTTAGCTGTGCTCATTCATCCCCATGTCCTTAAATTTTGCTCACTTTTCCCCACTCCCTAGCCCGAAACCCTCACCAAAGGTCACAACGGAGGACGCCGTCGGGTCAATGGTCTGACCGTTAACTCTGACGAGTGGGGCCGCGTTGGACTGCGTTGCCCGTTGGACCTGACGAGTGAGTCCGTCTCGCCCCATTTCCGGCCACACGGACGCCGAACGGACATGCACGCGCTTTCTCCTCGTCCGCCTCGGGGACGCGGGGCGGCCTTCCAACTACCCCCACAGCCAAAAGTAAATGCGCACGCGCGGCGGGCCCCGGTCGTCAGCCACCCATGTTGGAGTCGTCGTCCTTCTTTAAATGGAAACCGGCCAGTCCATGGTACCTTCCATCCTTCCAGAGTCGTGCCTGCCCCCTCCACCCCCGGCAGGATACAAACCCTAGTCCGCCGGCGACAAAACCAAACCCTAGCCAGTAGCCACCATGGGCATCTTCTCATGGGCCGGCTCGAGCTCCGGCAAGAAGAAGGGCAACGCCCCCACCGTCCCTTAGCGTGCGCTACCCCCGCCGTCCTCTTCCCGTCCGCCTCGGCAGCGGATTAGCGTCCCAGTGCACAAGGCGAGGTGGCACTGTGAGCACACCATCCCTCTCCCCTACCCCGACGAGATCCTGCCACACTACTGGCACTTGGATCCGGAGAGGATCCTAGTGCCGGCGGTTCCACGGTCGGCGCAGGCGCATGCGGAGGAGATGAGGCGCCGGCGGCAGCAGCTCACACCTGAGCAGCGGCTCGATCCGGCCTATGCTGCAGACTTTCCCAATTGAGAGGTTTGGTTTGCGTCTGAGCACGAGGACCAGCGCCGGCGTGGCGTCCGCGACGTGCGGGCTGGCACCCCGCCGCCCCTCATCGTGCTGGATGAGGACCAGGAGGCGGAGGCCGCATACCAGGAGGCACTGGCGCTGGCAGATGTCCTCCGTGAAAGTGAGGAGGAAGAGTGGCGCAAGGAGGAGGAGGAGGAGGAGGCGGCTTACCAGGCGCGGATGGCGGAGGCCATTGCGCTTTCCGCTGCTGGCGACTGCGACGTGACGCCGCTGGCCCCGCCGTCCCTTGCCAGGCTCGAGCATGCACCGACCACCCTCACGCCCCACGAGTACGTCTGGGAGGGGGTGGTGCCGGAGTGGGTGAGCGTGCCACCCATATGGATGCTGGCAACGCCGAAGCAGGAGCGGGACTACCTGGAGTTCTGGCGACAGCAGCACCTGCGGGCGAAGCGTCGCGAGGGTCAGCGGCTCGAGGAGTTAGAGAAGGACGCCGAGGCAGAGGAGGAGGAGCGTTGTGCCGAAGCGCATGCTACGGCGGTGCAGCCACCGGCGGACGACGTCGCCACCGCCTAGGAGACGTCGTTCCCCTGGGCTGGCCCGGCGCCGACCCTCGTCGACCTCATCGGCCCTGACGACGACGACGAGGACGCCTAGGGGGCAGCGCACCTCCTCATTTTTATTTTTAGTTTTAATGTTTTTAGTTAATGCCTGGCGGACTTGTGAACTCTCGCCGGCCTTTGTGGTTGGCATTAATGTATAATTAAAGTTAACGCAGGTTGATGTGATTTGATATGATGTTTTGACTGTGATGTGATGTTTGAATTTGAATTTTGACTGACATTTAAATTATAAGCAACATTTGAAATCCATGGCTCTGTGATGTTGTAATAATCATGTTAGCCTAGGTTGCAATGATCTAACAACAAATAAAAAAAAATACAAACAAATGATCATGTTAGCCTATGTTGGTGAGCTCCGAAAAGTTAGGGTAAACAGGCCATTTCCAATATAAATCATTATAAAAACAGTTTAAAATTTCAATAATAAAAATATAAGTTCAGATCCTTCTTATTCACACTAAAATGAATCTATGGTGATTTTTTTGATTTTTTAAATTTTTCATAAACCGAAACCCACTATCGCTCTCTTCTTGGACTCTACACAATCTCTTACGTGATAGCTCATTTGTGTGAAGGAGTTTTCATGGAAATGTCCATAAACCAAGATTATTATTTTTTGTCATAACCATGTCACATACAACGGCATTGTGCGCAGGTCTTCCATTTTTTGATTATTTTTGAATTTATTTTTCTCATTTGAACTTGGAGATGGTAGCTTACCTCAAAAGAATATTTTCCATAAAAATATCCCTAAACCAAGTTTATATTTTTTTTATGGTAACTATGTCTTATGAAACGACAAACCGCGAAGGTTTGCTATTTTTTTGATTTTTTTTGAATTAGTTAACATCATTGAAAGTTGGTCAAACCTAAGATAACCCCGCTGACCGGCTCAAAACCCCGCAGCATCTCTCCAAACCCTAGCGTCGAACTGCAGCCGTTCGATCATACCCTAGCGCCAAGTGACAGCCCTCAGATCTGGTCTTCTAGAAGGAATTCACAGGGCGGGCCGCGTGCAGGCTGCGCGCCGTTGGATCACATGGACGGCTCCGCACCGTTGGATTGTTGGGCGATCTGCGAGAAGTTGGTTCTGCTCGCCCACTCGCCTGTCCTAAAATGCAAACATGTCCTTGTTGGGCCTTCGCAAGGCGTTGACCTGTCGAAGGCCCACAAGGATAAATGAGGCCTATAAAATGGTGCACGCGCTGGTTCTGTTTTTTTATTGATTTGATTGCACCGTCACCCTTTTCTTTATGGGCCCGTTCTTTATTGATTTGATTGCACCGTTTGTTTCTTTTTTTGATTTGATTGCACCAAATTAGTTTCATCCTGCAAAAAAAATAGTTTCTTTTCCTTCTTCTTTTTCAACATCACCATGGTTCATATTAGATTGAAAACATCATTACACGACCGGATATCTCATATTTAGAAAGGAAAAAAATGATAAAAAAGCATGAAGGATGTAAAACCTACATACTACTACATAATAAAACCTATCTACTCTTCGTCGGAGATGTCGATGATCACCGTGCCCTCCGGTGGATAAATGGCCGCCTGCTGCGGCTCCGCCCCCTCCAGCGCCTGCGGCTGTTCTGCTGTCGCCTCCTCTGCCTCTATCTCCGCCACCAGCTCGTCGAACAGGGCGTCGACCTCCGCCTTCCTCTGCCGGATGAGCCGACGGTTGGCCTCCACCTCGGCCTCATCCCGATGGAATCCAGGATGGCCTGCTGCTCCGCCATCTCCTTCGGCTGGTCGATGGCGACCTCCGCCTCCGCCTTCGGATCATCCTCCTCCATGGGCGCTGGCTGATGCTCCTCCTCCTACTCCTCCTCCTCCTCCTCCTCCTCCGTCTCCGGAGAATCCGGAGGGAGACCCATAGCGATGCGGGCGGCACGGCGAGCCTGCATTTCCGCCTCGATTTGCAGGCGCCGCTCCGGAGTGAGCTGCGCGTACGTGGTGATGATGCGCCGGACCATCCCGACGGCGACGGAAGTGCGAGAGGAGGCGTATGGGCTTGGGCGGCGGCGGGGTGGAGGGAGGAGGAGGATGTGCAAGGGCTGGGGACGACGACCGGTTTAAATAGCCGGCTAATGGCCTCGGGCGGCAATTCGAAGCGGCGCCATGCGGCGTTCACACCGCGCCGACGGTCGAGGCGCCCATCGGACCGTCGGGTTTCCCGATGAGTCTGCGTGGGGCCATGCCGTCAGCCCGACGTGGCGGGCGCCTGTGAAAAGACGCCTGCATAACGAGATGGAGGGAGTGGCGCGCTTCGGCCCAATAGTCCACCGAAACCAGGGCCCCACTCGTTAGTAGTTAACAGTCAAACTATTGACCCGATGGCATCCCCCCGTGTGACCATTTATGAGGGTTTCGGACTAAGGAGTGGGGAAACGTGAGCAAATGTTAAGAGCGTGGGGATGAATGAGTAGAGCTAAGGAACGAGGGGCACAGGAATACAAAGCCCTAAAAGTAAATACATAGTCCCTTCGCAGAGGGAAGCATGGATTTGCAGCGGTGCCAGAGCTCAAAGTTTAAAATAGAGATAGATATAATTTTGGGAGGTACACCCTTCCTGTCAACGTCACGACCAAGAGTTATCAATATCTTCCATGCTAAACAAATTAGCGGTTGTTCCGAAGCGGTAAAAGTAAAGGTTTACTCCCCCTCCACCAACAATCACACCCCACGGCTAGCCGCATCCACGGGTACCGTCCAAACCAACAACATTCCTGGGGGAGTTTTGTTTTATTATTTTTTATTTTTTTTATTCTGGGACTGGGAATCCCTATTACCGCCCTCTCGTGTAAGGACAAGTGAAAAAACACTCATCAAGAGAATAATCCGCTTAGCATGGAAGATACTGACCGCCCCCCTGTCGCTCCATGAGCGGTCCAGGCACACAAAACAGATGTTCATTTGAATTTTTAGAGATGGCACATGCAAATTTACTTGGAACGGCAGGGTAATACCGCATATAGGTAGATATAGTGGACTCATCTGGCATAACTTGGTTTAAGGGTTTTGATGCACAAGCAGTATTCCCGCTTAGTACAGGGGAAGGCTAGCAAATAGATCGAGAAGCGGCCAGTTAGAGAGCAAAAACGGTCATGAACATGCATTACATATAATCAACATTGAATACTAGCATGAGTAAGATATGGACACCATGAACATAAATATCATGAAGGCTATGTTGGTTTTGATTCAACTACATGCGTGAACATGTGCCAAGTCAAGCCACTTGAAACATTCAGAGGAGGATACCATATCATCATACCGCATCAAAACCATTTTAATGCATGTTGACACCCAATATAAATCATTATCCACTCCTAGCTACTTAAGCATGGCATGAACAACTATAATCCCTAATGGCCATTGCAAGCATGTTTGATCATAATATGTTGAATCAAGGATACTAGGTTAAACATATTTACAAAAACAAAAACAAGTTGAGTTCATACCCGCTTTTCTCTGCCACAGTCAGTTCATCACATATCGTCATTATTGCCTTTCACTTGCACGACCGAATGACAGGAAAATAATAATAGTGCAAGAGTGTCGTGGACTAAGCTGGAATCTGCAAACATTTTATTCAAGAGGAGAAGACAAAGTAATATGGGCTCTTTGTTAGATTAACAATAATGCACATGAGAGCCACTCAACAATTTCATTGTGGTCTTCTCCTTGGTACAACTCAAATAAAAGGAAAAGAATTTCAGAGAAACACACTGAAATATTTTTGGAGTTTTTGTTTTTTCTTGAAGAAAGCAAATTAAAGAGGAAAAACAAAAACGAGAAAAACTATTTACACGGGAAAGCTCCCAACAAGTAAAAGAAGAAGCGAGAAATCTTTTTGGGTTTTCTGTTGATGCAACAGCTAAACTAAGCTAGAAAGAAAATCTAAAAAGAAGTAGGAAATATTTTTGGATTTTCTCAAGGTTTTTCAAACACACAAGAAGAAAGCGAGAAAACAAATCTAGCATGGACATTACAATGAAAAAGTGTGAACACCGACAACTGGAATGAAGTGTGTGAACATCAATGTAATGTCGGTGAAAATACGTACTCCCCCAAGCTTAGGCTTTTGGCCTAGCTTGGTAATCACCATCCGTATGAATAATAATCTGGGCGATGGCTCACTGAGGCCCTCGGAGCAGACTCCGTGGCCCTCCTGGCAGCTTCAACATCCGTGTTATACGCATGGGCTTCGCTCTCAAGGACATAATATCTTCCCCTAGTGTGAAAATCAAAGAGAGCAGGAGCAGGCAAAGCAACAGGCACAACGTTTTTTTTATTAAATCTCAAGTTATAGGTGTAGTTGGTGGCCGTACCCGTAAGGAACTTATGACACTTCATGGCATCAAAGTCTAAATACTGAGTAGGTAGGATGGGGTCATTAGGCCATGGTGAAACATTTAATCTCTCAGCTACACGGGAGGCATAGATTCCTCCATAAAAATTACCGCTAGCAGCATTAAGCTGCAACCTCCGTGCAACAATTGCACCAAGATTATAATCCTTATTCCCAGTTATGGCGGTGTGTAAGAGGCTCAAATCATGAGCACATAGTGTGCTACAATCTTGTTTGCCTATGATACATTTACCGTTAAAGAGCGCAAAATATTGTAATGATGGAAAATGGATGTTGTTGATTCTCCCTTGTGTTACCTACCTATCTTCACCAAAGCAAAGATTAACTAAATAGGATTCGTATTCAGCTTTTGTTGGTTCATCGAGGGAACCCCAATATGGAAGTTTGCATGCTTCGCTAAACAGTTCTAATGGCATGGTGAAGGAATGATCGTACAGGTTGAATGAAACTCTAGACTCGCGAGAAAAATATTTAAATTTCTTTGTGAAGGTTTTCGTGAGTTCGAGGTGTTGGAGGCACTTATCTGCGATGAAGGGAGCAAGCTCTGTATTGTGAATAAATTGGTCAAATTCCTCCTTAATACATGCACCTTCCATGAACCCGTCGCAAGGCCACAAGCATGATTTGGTGGCGGCATCTCGCATCGAGCTTTCGCTTGGTTCAACATAAGACCGTCGAACAAAGCTTCCACTTGATGAGGCTTCTGAGGATCTCCTCCACGAAGAACTCCTAAAGACTTGCATTTTATTCCTATAAAAATTCTGAAAATAACTTTAGTCCAAAAAATTTGTTAACAAAAGTTTGTAAGATTTTTAGCAACTACTCCTAAGCATGCATAGAGGCCATATTGAGCATTCAAACTACTTAGTACTCTAAGAATTCAACATGCAAGCTCATCTACAGCAGCACCAAGAGTAGCTAAATACTATAAAAATAACCCACTAAAACAAAAACTAATTGGAGCAATGGAGGAGTCACATACCAAGCAGCAACCCCTCCAAACAGTTTCAGAAACTGAGCTTCGAGCAAAGAGATCGAAATCCGTGGGTTTGAGAGCAAGAACACGAGAATGGTGGTTGTGCTGATTTTTTTTTCTGGAGGTAGGGGATGATGTGGGCTAAAGAGATAAGTGAGGGGGCCCACATGGGGGCCACAACCCACCAGGGCGCACTTGGGGGTGCTGGCACGCCCTGGTGTCTTGTGGGCACCAGGTGCACCCCCCTCTGGTATTATTTGCACCAAAAATTCATAAATATTCGGAAAACAATTATGTTAAATTTTCAGGACATTCTGAGAATTTTTATTTTTGGGTCATTTTTTATTGCATGGAGAAAACAGAAAACAAGGATAATGATGGCATTTTATTTTATTTGACTAGCTAAAACAGAAAATAAAAGGTGGGAGTAGAGAGTTGTGCTTACTAGATTCATCGACATCATACCTCTCAAAAATGATCCTTTAATAAGGTTGATCAAGTCTTATTAACAACCACTTCCAATTAGCATGAAACCGAAGAACTTTCGTAAAACACTAAGTTACCTCAATGGGGATGTGCATATCCCCGACAATAAGTATATCATATTTCTGTTTGGCAGTAGGAAGAGGTAATTGAAAACTTCCAATAGTGATGGTCGGAGATTCTTTAATAACATTTATACCATTCACTTGAAATTGTTTCTTCGAAAAGTGCACTGTATGCTCATTACCATTGATATGAAAAGTGACTTTGCTTTTAGTGCAATCAATAACAGCCCATGCAGTATTCAGAAAGGGTCTACCAAGGATAATCGACATGTTGTCGTCGTCGGGCATCTCAAAAATAACTAAGTCCGTTAAGATAGTAACATTTGAAACAACAACGGGCACATCTTCACAAATCCCGATAGGTATGGCTGTTGATTTGTCAGCCATTTGCAATGATATCTCGGTAGGTGTGAGTTTATTCAAATCAAGTCTTTTATATAAGGGAAAGGCATAACACTAACACCGGCTCCCAAATCACACAAAGCAGTTTTGACATAGTTTCTTTTGATGGAGCAAGGTATAGTTGGTATTCCAGGATCTCCGAGTTTTTTAGGTACTCCATCCTTCAAAGAATAATTAGCAAGCATGGTGGAGATTTCATCTTCCGGTATCTTTCTTTTATTTGTGATGATGTCTTTCATATACTTTGCATAAGGGGCCATCTTCAAGATAGCAGTTAAGCGGGTACACAAAAAGACTGGCTTAATCATTTCAGCAAAGCGTTCAAATTCTTCATCATCCTTTTTCTTAGATTGCTTAGGTGGAAACGGCATGGGCTTTTGAACCCATGGCTCTCTTTCTTTACCATGTTTCCTAGCCACAAAGTCTCTTTTATCATACCGTTTATTTTTAGGTTGTGGGCTATCAAGATCAGGAGCAGGCTCTATTTCAACATCATTATCTGGTTCTATATCATTGCTAGGTTGAGCATCATCGTGAACATCATCATTATCATTTTCATTATCACTAGGTGAATGTTCACTACCAGATTGAGTTTCAGCATCGGAAATAGAGACATCATTATTATCAGGAGTTTTTGTGTCTCAGGTTCACTAGAGGTATGCAAAGTCCTTTCATTTTTCTTTTTCTTTTTCTTCTTATAAGGACTAGGTGCATCAGGATTAATTCTTCGAGAGTCTTGTTCAATTCTTTTAGGATGACCCTCAGGATAAAGTGGTTCTTGGGTCATTCTACCTCCTCGAGTTACTACTCTAGTAGCAAAATCATGCATATTATTATTCATTTCATCAAGCAATTCTTTTTGAGATTTAGCAACTTGTTCTAACTGAGTTTGAACCATAGAGGCATGCTTTCCTACACCTCTAACATCATTACTGATTCTAAATAGCAAGTCACTCAAGCGAGAAATCATATAAGAATTATATTTCAATTGTTTCAGAACCTGAGCATTGAAATGATCTTGCTTCATAATATAGTTGTCAAACTCACATAAGCGTTGACTAGGATGTTTGTTGTGAGGAATGTCACTTTCATTAAACTTTAATAAAAAATTTACCTCTACCACCTGTGGAGGTGGTGGTGCGTCAAGGCCTTGTATTTCTTCAATAGGTGGTAAATTCTTAACATCCGCAGCGTTAATACCTTTTTCCTTCATAGATTTCTTTGCCTCATGCATATCTTCAAGACCGAGAAATAAGATACCCCTCTTCTTCGGAGTGGGTTTAAGTGGTGGCTCGGGAAGAGTCCAATCATCATAATTCTTCAATATGTTATTCAATAACTCCTCAGCTTGTTCAACAGTTCGCTCCCTCAAAACACAACCAGCACAACTATCTAGGAAGTCCCTAGAAGCATCGGTTAGTCCATTATAAAAGATATCAAGTATTTCATTTTTCTTGAGAGGATGATCAGGCAAAGCATTAAGCAATTGGAGAAGCCTCCCCCAAGCTTGTGGGAGACTCTCTTCTTCAATTTGCATAAAATTAAATATTTCCTGTAAGGCAGCTTGTTTCTTACGAGCAGGAAAATATTTTTCAGAGAAGTAGTAAGTCATATCCTGGGGACTACGCACACAACTAGGAGCAAGAGTATTGTACCATGTCTTAGCATCACCCTTTAATGAGAACGGAAATAACATAAGGATATAATAGTACCGAATCTTCTCATCATGAGCAAAGAGGGTAGCTATATTATTTAGATTAGTAAGGTGTGCCACTACAGTTTCAGTTTCATAACCATGGAAAGGATCAGATTCAACCAAAGTAATTAACTCTGGGTCGACAGAGAATTCATAATCCTTATCGGTAACAAAGATAGGTGAAGTAAAAAACTTAGGATCACATTTCATTCTAGCCTTCAAAGTCTTTTCCTTATACTTGCGTACCAATTTCTTAAAATTGTTTCTATCCTTCCAAGAAAGAATTTCTCTAGTTATCTCTTCATCCATAACATAACCTTCATGTATCTTAGACATTTCAAACTTAGGAGAGCTAGGACTAGTAGGTGTTTCATAGTCATCATCAGTTTCATAAGCTTCATCAGTTTCAACAATCTCATCAGTTTCAGTGGTTTCATTCTCTTTAGCTCTAGCAATTTGTTCATCAAGAAATTCTCCTAGTGGCACATTATTATCAAGCATGGTACTCGCATCATCAATAGCATAATTCATAGCAGAGGTAGCATCATCAATAACTTGCGACATATCAGGATTACTAACATGTGGTAGTGTTGCAAGCTTACTCATAACAGAAGGTGAATCAAGTGCAGAGCTAGATGGCAGTTCCTTACCTCCCCTCGTCTTAGAGGGAAAAATCTTAGTCTTTGGATCCTTCAGATTCTTCATAGTGATCAATTGATATAAATCTCAAGTGACTCAACAAATATTGCTATGCTCCCAGCAACGGCGCCAGAAAAAGGTCTTGATAACACACAAGTATAGGGGATCGCAACAGTTTTCAAGGGTAGAGTATTCAACCCTAATTTATAGATTCGACACAAGGGGAGCCAAAGAATACTTGAGAGTATTAGCAGTTTAGTTGTCAATTCAACCTCACCTGGAGATTAAATATCTACAGCAAAGTGATTAGTAGCATAGTAATATGATAGTTTTATAGCAGTAGCAACAGTGACAGTAGCGGTAACAGTAGTAGCAATGGTTTTGTAGCAGTTGGAACAGTAGCAGCAACAATAGTAACTTAGCAAGAACAATAAGTGGAAAGCTCGTAGGCACTGGATCGGTAACTCGTTGGATGATATTCATCATGTAACAGTCATAACCTAGGGCGATACAGAACTAGCTCCAGTTCATCAATGTAATGTAGGCATGTATTCCGTAAATAGTCATACGTGCTTATGGAAAAGAACTTGCATGCCATCTTTTGTCCTACCCTCCCATGGCAGCGAGGTCCATAAGGAAACTAAGGGATATTAAGGCCTCCTTTTAATAGAGAACCGGAACAAAGCATTAACACCTGGTGAATACATGAACTCCTCAAACTACGGTCATCACCGCGAATTATCCCAAATATTGTCACTATGGGGTTGACGGATCATAACACGTAATAGGTGCATATGACTAGGCAAGATCGGATCAAGAACATGGATATAGAGATGATAACATAAACGGTTCAGATCTGAAATCATGGCACTCGGGCCCTAGTGACAAGCATTAGGCATAGCAAAGTCATAGCAACATGAATCTCAGAACATAATGGATACTAGGGATCAAGCCCTAACAAAACTAACTCGATTACATGATGAATCTCATCCAACTCCTCACTGACCAGCAAGCCTACGAAGGAATTACTCACTCCCGGTGGGGAGCATCATGGAATTGGCGATGGTGAAGGGTTTGTGATGACGAAGACCGAAGATTCCCCTCTCCGGAGCCCCAAACGGGCTCCAGATCTGGCCTCCCAATGAAGAACAGGAGGTGGCGGCGGCTCCGTATCGTAAAATGCGATGAAACTTTCTCTCTGATTTTTTTTCCAAAAATAGGCATTTATAGTGGCGGAATTAGGGTCAGTGGGGCCACGAGGTGGGCACAACCCACCAGGGCGCGCCCAGGGGGCCTGGAGCGCCCTGGTGGGTGATGCTCACCCTGGCCCCCCTCTTCGGTGGATTTTGGCTCCAATAATTCTCATATGTTCTGAAATAATTCTCCAAAAAGTTTCGTTCCATTCCGAGAACTTTTATTTTTGCACAAAAACAACACCATGGTAGTTCTGCTGAAAACAGCGTTAGTCCGGGTTAGTTTCATTCAAATCATGCAAATTAGAGTCCAAAACAAGGGCAAAAGAGTGAGGAAAAGTAGATACGTTGGAGACTAGTCACCGTTGCGGGGGAGCATAGCTATATTTGTTGAGTCACTTGGGATTTATATCAATTGATCACTATGAAGAATCTGAAGGATACAAGAACCAAGATTTTTCCCTCTAAGATGAGGGAAGGTAAGGAATTGACATCTAGCTCTGTACTTGATTCACCTTCGTTTATGAGTAAACTTGCAACACCACCACATGCCATTAATCCTGTGTCGCAAGTTATTGATGATGCTACTTCCGCTATGAATGATGCTTATGATGATGCTAGTACCATGCTTGATGATAACATGCCACTAGGTGAATTTCTTGATGAACAAATTGCTAGAGCTAAAGAGAATGAAATTATTGAAACTGGTGAGATTACTGAAACTGATGAAGTCTTTGAAACTGAGAACTATGAAATACCTATTAGACCTAGCTCTCCTAGATTTGAAATGCCTAAGATACCTGAGGGTTACGTTATGGATGAGGAGATAGGTAGAGAAATCCTTGCTTGTAAGGATAGAGATGATCTCAAGAAATTATTATGCAAGTATAAAGAAAAAACTTTGAATGCTAGAATGAAATGTGATCCTAAGTTTGCTACTTCACCTATCTTTGTTACCGATAAGTATTATGAATTCTTTGTCGACCCAGAGTTAATTACTTTGGTTGAATCTGATCCTTTCCATGGCTATGAAACTGAAACTGTAGTGGCACATCTTACTAAGTTGAATGATATAGCCACCCTCTTTGCTCATGATGAGAAGATTCGCTATTACTATATTCTCAAATTATTTCCGTTCTCATTAAAGGGTGATGCTAAGATATGGTACAATACTCTTGCTCCTGGTTGTGTGCGTAGTCCCCATGATATGATTTACTACTCCTCTAAAAATATATTTTCCTGCTCATAAGAAACAAGCTACCTTACAGGAAATATTTAACTTCGTGCAAATCGAAGAAGAGAGTCTCCCACAAGCTTGGGGGAGGCTTCTCCAATTGCTTAATGCTTTGCCTGATCACCCTCTTAAGAAAAATGAAATACTTGATATCTTCTATAATGGACTAACTGATGCTTCTAGGGAGTTCCTAGATAGTTGTGCTTGTTGTGTTTTTAGGGAACAAACTCTTGAACAAGCTAAGGAACTATTGAATAATATATTGAAGAATTATGATGTTTGGACTCTCCCTGAACCACCACCTAAACCCACTCTCAGTCATAAAGATATGCAAGAGGCAAAGAAATGTATGAAGGAAAAAGGTATTAAAGCTGAGGATGTTAAGAATTTACCACCTATTGAATAAATACATGGCCTTGACACACCACCACCTCAATAGGTGGTAGAGGTAAATTCTATATTAAAGTTTGATGAAAGTGACATCCCTTATAATAAACATCCTAGTCAATGCTTATATGAGTTTGATAACTACATTAGGAAACAAGATCACTTCAATGCAAATGTTCTGAAACAATTGAAATATAATTCTGATATGATTGCTCGCTTGAGTGACTTGTTATTTAGAATCAGTAATGATGTTAGAGGTGTAGGAAAACATGCCTCTATGGTTCAAACCCAGTTAGAACAAGTTGCTAAATCTCAAAGAGAATTGCTTAATGAAATGAATAATAATGTGAATGATCATGATATTAGAGTAGTGACTAGAGGAGGTAGAATGACCCAAGAACCTCTTTATCCTGAAGGTCATCCTAAAAGAATTGAACAAGACTCTCAAAGAATTAATGCTGATGCACCTAGTCCTTCTAAATAGAAAAAGAAAAAGAAAAATGATAGGACTTTGCATACCTCTAGTGAACCTGAGATAGAAAAACCTCCTAAAAATAATGATATCTCTATTTTTGATGCTGAAACTCAATATGGTAATGAACATTCACCTAGTGATAATGAAAATGATAATGATGATGTTCATGAAGATACTCAACCGAACAATAATAAAGAACTAGAAAATAATGTTGAAATAGAGCATGTTGTTGATCTTGATAACCCACAACCTAAAAATAAATGATATGATAAAAGAGACTTTGTGGCTAGAAAACATGGTAAAGAAAGAGAGCCATGGGTTCAAAACCCATGCCCTTTCCACCTAAACCTTCTAACAAAAGGATGATGAAGAATTTGAACGCTTTGCTGAAATGATTAGGCCAGTCTTTTTGCATACCCGCTTAACTGGTATCTTAAAGATGGCCCCTTATGCAAAATACATGAAAGACATCATCACTAATAAAAGAAAGATACATGAAGCTGAAATCTCCACCATGCTTGCTAATTATTATTTTAAGGATGGAGTACGTAAAAAACTTGGAGATCCTGGAATACCAACTATACCTTGCTCCATTAAAAGAAATTATGTCAAAACTGCTTTGTGTGATTTGGGAGCTGGTGTTAGTGTTATGCCTTTCTCTTTATTTAAAAGACTTGATTTGAATAAACTCACACCTACTGAAATATCATTGCAAATGGCTGACAAATCAACTGCCATACCTATCGGTATTTGTGAGGATGTGCCCCTTGTTGTTGCAAATGTTACTATCTTAACAGACTGTTATTCTTGAGATGCCCGAGGACGACAACATGTCGACTATCCTTGGTAGACCCTTTTTGAATATTGCAGGGCTGTTATTGATTGCAATAAAAGAAAAGTCACTTTTCATATCAGTGGTAATGAGCATACAGTGCACTTTCTGAAGAAACAATTCCAAGTGAATGGTTTAAATGTTATTGAAGAATCTTCACACTCACTATTGGAAGATATCAACTACCTCTACCTACTGCCAAACAGAAATATGACATACTTATTGTTGGGGATATGCATATCCCCATTGAGGTAACTTAGTGTTTTACGAAAGTTCTTCGGTTTCATGCTAATCGGAAGTGGTTGTTAATAAGACTTGATCAACCTTATTAATGGATCATTTTTGACAGGTATGAAGTTGATGAATCTACCAGGCACAACCTTCTGCCCCCACCTTTTGTTTTCTATTTTTCTTAGTCTAATAAAATAAAATGCCATGTTTATCATGTTTTCTGTTTTCTTCATGCAGTAAAAAATGACCCAAAAATAAAAGTTCTCAGAATGTCCTGGAAATTTAACACGATTTTTTCTGAATATTTCTGAATTTCTGGTGTAGATAACATCAGAGGGGGTGCACCTGGTGTCCACAAGACACTGATAACCCACAAGTATAGGGGATTGCAACAGTTTTCGAGGGTAGAGTATTCAACCCAAATTTATAGATTCGACACAAGGGGAGCCAAAGAATATTGGTGAGTATTAGCAGCTGAGTTGTCAATTCAACCACACCTAGAATTAAATATCTGCTCCAGAGTGATCAGTAGCATAGTAGTATGATAGTTTTGATAGCAGTAGTAGCACTAACAGTAACAGTAGCAGTGATAGCAATAGTTTTGTAGCAAGTGTGACAGTAGTAGTAGCAGTAGTAACTTAGCAAGAACAATATGTGGAAAACTCGTAGGCACTGGATCAGTGAACTCGTTGGATGATCTTCATCATATAACATTCATAACCTAGGGCGACACAGAACTAGCTCCAGTTCATAAATGTAATGTAGGCATGTATTCCGTAAATAGTCATACGTGCTTATGGAAAAGAACTTGCATGACATCTTTTGTCCTACCCTCCCGTGGCAGCGGGGTCCATAAGGAAACTAAGGGATATTAAGGCCTCCTTTTAATAGAGTACCGGAACAAAGCATTAACACATAGTGAATACATGAACTCCTCAAACTACGCTCATCACCGGAAAGTATTCCGACTATTGTCACTCCGGGGTTTACGGATCATAAGACATAGCAGGTGCATATGACTAGCAAGATCGGATCAAGAACATAGATATAATGGTGATAACATAAATGGTTCAGATCTGAAATCATGGCACTCGGACCCTAGTGACAAGCATTAAGCATGGAAAAGTCATAGCAACATCAATCTCAGAACATAGTGGATACTAGGGATCAAACCCTAACGAAACTAACTGGATTACATGATGAATCTCATCCAACTCCTCAATGACCAGCAAGCCTACGAAGGAATTACTCACTCCCGGTGGGGAGCATCATGGAATTGGCGATGGAGAAGGGTTGATGATGACGAAGACAGAAGATTCCCCTCTCCGGAGTCCCCAAACGGGCTCCAGATCTGGCCTCCCGATGAAGAACGGGAGGTGGTGGCGGCTCCGCATCGTAAAACGCGATGAAACTTTCTCTATGATTTTTTTCTCTGAAAATAGGATTTTATAGCGTTGGAATTAGGGTCAGTGGGGCCCCGAGGTGGGCACAACCCACCAGGGCACGCCTAGAGGGGGTGGCGCCCCCGGTGTATCATGCCCAGCCTGGGTTCCCCTTCCGGTGGTTCTTGGCTCCAGTATTTCTTATTTATTATAAAATAAATCTCCAAAAAGTTTCGTCTAGTTCCGAGAACTTTTATTTCTGCACAAAAAACAACACCATGGTAGTTCTGCTGAAAACAGCGTCAGTCCGGGTTAGTTTCATTCAAATCATGCAAATTAGAGTCCAAAACAAGAGCAAAAGCATGAGGAAAAGTAGATACGACGAAGACGTATCAATTCCCCCACGCTTAACCCATTGCTTGTCCTCAAGCAATTCAGTTGACAAACTGAAAGTGATAAAGAAAAGTTTTACGAACTCTTTTGTTCTTGTTTACTTATATATGCTTAAGTAGCACCCAGGTTTTCAGCAAAGATTATGAGTAACCATGCCAGCAATAACTCTTAAAAATTATATTAACTCATATCAATGACATAAGCAGCTAGCGAGCAATAATAAAATATCTCAAGCACCAACACTTTGTCAAAACAATCATGATATAATATGACAACAGTGGTATCTCGCTAGCCCTTTCTGAGACCGCAAAACATAAATGCAGAGCACCTCCAAAGTTCAAGCAGCGACTAAACATTGTAATTCATGGTAGAAAATATCCAGTCATGCTGCACCCAACATTAACTATACACAATGCAGGAGGATGACAATGGTGCCTTCGCAGAGGGAAGCAAGTATTTGTAGAGGTGCCAGAGCTCAAAGCTTAAGACAGAGATAAATATAATTTTGTGAGGTACACCCTTCCTGTCAATGTTACGACCAAGATTTATCAATATCTTCCATGCTAAACACATTAGCGGCGGTTCCCAAGCGGTAAAAGTAAAGGTTTACTCCCCCTCCACCAACAATCACACCCCACGGCTAGCCGAATCCACGGGTACCGTCCATACCGACAACATTCCTGGGGGAGTTTTGTTTAATTATTTGTAATTTTTGATTATTTTGGGACTGGGAATCCCATTTACCGCCCCTCTCGTGCAAGGACGAGTGAATAAACACTCATCATGAGAATAACCCGCTTAACATGGAAGATACTGACTGCCCCCTGTCGCTCCATGAGCGGTCCAGGCATACAAAACAGATGTTCATTTGAATTTTTAGAGGTGGCACATGCAAATTTACTTGGAATGGCAGGGTAATACCGCATATAAGTAGATATGGTGGACTCATCAGGGATAACTTTGGTTTAAAGGTTTTGATGCACAAGCAGTATTCCCGCTTAGTACAGGTGAAGGCTAGCAAATAGGTTGAGAAGCGGCCATCTAGAGAGCGAAAACGGTCATGAACATGCATTATGAATAATCAACATTGAATACTAGCATGAGTAGGATATGGACACCATGAACATAAATATCATGAAGGCTATGTTGGTTTTGATTCAACTACATGCGTGAACATGTGCCAAGTCAAGCCACTTGAAACATTCAGAGGAGGATACCATATCATCATACCACATCACAACCATTTTAATGCATGTTGACATCCAAGATAAATCATTATCCACTCCTAGCTACTTAAGCATGGCATGAGCAACAATAATCTCTAATTGTCATTGCAAACATGTTTGATCATAATATCCTGAATCAAGGATACTAGCCTAAACATATTTACAAAAACAAAAACAAGTTGAGTTCATACCCGCTTTTCTCTGCCACAATCACTTCATCAAATATCGTCATTATTGCCTTTCACTTGCATGACCGAATAGTAAGAAAATAATAATAGTGCAAGAGTGTCGTGGACTAAGATGGAATCTGTAAACATTTTATTCAAGAGAAGACAAAGTAACATGGGCTCCTTGTTAGATTAACAATAGTGCATGTGAGGTCCACTCAACATTTTCATCGTGGTCTTCTCCTTGGTACGACTCAAATAAAAGGAAAAGAATTTCAGAGAAACACACTGAAATATTTTTGGAGTTTTTGTTTTTTTTCAAGAAGAAAGCAAATTAAAGAGGTAAAAACAAAAACGAGAAAAACTATTTACACGGGAAAGCTCCCAACAAGTGAAAGAAGAAACGAGAAATCTTTTTGGGTTTTCTTTTGACACTACAATTAATTTAAGCTAGAAGGAAAGGCCGAAAAGAAGTAGGAAATATTTTTGGATTTTCTAAAAGTTTTTCAAACACGCAAGAAGAAAGCGAGAAAATAAATCTATCATGGATAATACAATGAAAAAGTGTAGACACCGACAACTGGAATGAAATGTGTAAACATGAATATAATGTCGGTGGATATACGTACTCCCCCAAGCTTAGGCTTTTGGCCTAGCTTGGTAATCACCATCCGTAGTAACCATTCGGTCCTAAGTCGAAGTGAGGTGGAGGCGGCACCTGAGCATCCCACTCCTAGGGCTCCTCCTCAGCCGTTGCTAGGTTGTTCCGGTAGGCTGTAATGTCCTCTGGCATGATCTTGTATCTGTTCCTGGCAATAAAATCAAACAGAGCAGGGGCAGGCAACGGGATAACATCACGGGTTTCGACGCTGAATACTAAGTTGTAATGAATGTTATGAAAAGAATCAGTTGCCTCAATAAATTGGTGATCCTGCAACGCCTTGTGATCTAGATAAACTTGGGACAAGGGATAATCATGTGGGCGAATCTGAACATTAAAGTGTCTCACTAAGCGAGTAGCATAAATACTAGCATGTATCTTTCCCTTAGTCCTGTTAAGATGTAAGCGACGTGCAATAATAGCCCCCATGCTAAATGTGTGATCATTGTGCAGTGCACAGCGTAAAATGGCAAAGTCGGGGGCACTGAGTGCGCCAACCTTCTCTCTGGCGGTTAAACACTTCGCGATGAATAAAGCAAAATAGTGCACAGAAGGAAACTGGAAACTGGTAGCAGTAGCTTTTGACACGCCTCTATCTTCACCCACCGTTAAAGTGAGGAGAAAATCCTCAAACTCCGCTCGTCTAGGCTCTCTTAATTCCCCATCAGAAGGGATCAAGCATATGTCACAAAAGTCAGTAAGCGGTATCTTGTGAGTCTCAGCATATAACTTAAACTGCACCTCGGGAGGATTATCCCTACTCAGAAAATGAAAACTTTGCACAAAGGAATTTGTGAGGATGTGGTGCTGGTCACACTTAGCTGTGAGGAAATCGGTCGGCCCGGCTTTGCAACGAATTGGGCAAACTCTTGATGGAACCCCGCCTCCTCCATGAAGGCATCATGCGGACATTCGCACGGCCACACCTCCACCGTTCTCGGAGGTTGGAGGTCGTTGTCCGATGATTCCCCAATGACTCCTTTGGCATTTTTCTTGGAGGAAATCTTCCTAAATAAATCGATCTTATTCCTATAATGAAAATTCAGAAAAATTTAGTCTACAAAAATTTTGTCAACTAAACTTTGTAAGATTGATAGCAACTACTCCTAAGGATGCATAGAGGTCATATCAAGCATTCAAACTACTTAGAACTCTAAGAATTCAACATGCAAGCTCATCTACAGCAGCACCAAGAGTAGCTAATTATTCTAAAAATAACCCACTAAATCAAAAACTAATTGGAGCAATGGAGGAGTCACATACCAAGTAGCAATCCCCCAAAACAGTTTCGGAAATGGAGCTTCGAGCAAAGAGATCGAAATCCGTGGGTTTGTGAGCAAGAACATGGGAGTGAGAGCTATGGTGATTTTTTTGGAGGTAGGGGCTGCCATGGGCTAAATGGATAAGTGAGTGGGCCCACGTGGGGAACACAACCCACCAGGGCGCACCTGGGGTTGCTGGCGCGCCCTGGTGTCTTGTGAACACCAAGTGCACCCCCCTCTGATGTTATTTGCACTAGAAATTCAAAAATATTCAGAAAATAATCGTATGAAATTTTCAGAACATTCTAAGAGCTTTTATTTTTGGGTCATTTTTTATTGCACAAAGAAAACAGAAAACGGGATAAACATGGCATTTTATTTTATTTGACTAAGTAAAACAGAAAATAAAAGGTGAGAGCAGAAGATTGTGCCTACTAGATTCATCAACTTCATACCTCTCAAAAATGATCCATTAATAAGGTTGATCAAGTCTTATTAACAACCACTTCCGATTAGCATGAAACCGAAGAACTTTCGTAAAACACTACGTTACCTCAATGGGGATGTGCATATCCCCAACAATAAGTATGTCATATTTCTTTTTGGCAGTAGGTAGAGGTAGTTGAAAACTTCCAACAGTGAGTGTCGGAGATTCTTCAATAACATTTATACCATTCACTTGGAATTGTTTCTTCGGAAAGTGCACCGTATGCTCATTACCATTGATATGAAAAGTGACTTTTATTTTATTGCAATCAATAACAGCCCCTGCAGTATTCAAAAAGGGTCTACCAAGGATAATCGACATGTTGTCGTCCTCGGGCATCTCAAGAATAACAAAGTCCGTTAAGATAGTAACGTTTGCAACAACAACGGGCACATCCTCACAAATACCGATAGGTATGGCAGTTGATTTGTTAGCCATTTGCAATGATATTTCAGTAGGTGTGAGTTTATTCAAATCAAGTCTTTTATATAGGGAGAAAGGCATGACACTAACACCAGCTCCCAAATCACACAAAACAGTTTTTAAATAATTCCTTTTAATGGAGCAAGGTATAGTTGGTATTCCAGGGTCTCCAAGTTTTTTAGGTACTCCATCCTTAAAAGAATAATTAGCAAGCATGGTGGAGATTTCAGCTTCAGGTATCTTTCTTTTATTAGTGATGATGTCTTTCATGTATTTTGCATAAGGGGCCATCTTTAGGATATGAGTTAAGCGGGTACGCAAAAAAGACTGGCCTAATCATTTCAGCAAAGCATTCAAATTCTT
This sequence comes from Elymus sibiricus, assembly GCA_039707655.1. NCBI lineage: Eukaryota > Viridiplantae > Streptophyta > Magnoliopsida > Poales > Poaceae > Elymus > Elymus sibiricus. The sequence continues at coordinate 132,428,406 of CM077667.1, forward strand.
CATCATCCTTTTTCTTAGATGGTTTAGGTGGAAAGGGCATGGGTCATCCTTCATCACCCAAGGCTCTCTTTCTTTACCATGTTTCCTAGCCAAATAGTATCTTTTATCATTTCGTTTATTTTTAAATTGTGGGTTATCAAGATCAACAGCAGGCTCTATTTCAACATCATTATCTGGTTCTTTATCATTGTTCGGTTGAGTATCTTCATGAACATCATCATCATCATTTTCATTATCACTAGGTGAATGTTCATTACCAGATTGAGTTTCAGCATCAGAAATAGAGACATCATTATCCTTAGGAGGTTTTTGTATCTCAGGTTCACTAGAGGTATGCAAAGTCCTATCATTTTTCTTTTTCTTTTTCTTTTTAAAAGGACTAGGTGCATTAGTGTTAATTATTTGAGAGTCTTGTTCAATTCTTTTAGGATGACCTTCAGGATAAAGAGGTTCTTGGGTCATTCTACCTCCTCTAGTTACTACTCTAGCAGCAAAAATCATTTATATTATTATTCATTTCATCAAGCAATTCTTTTTGAGATTTAGCAACTTGTTCTAACTGGGTTTGAACCATAGAGGCATGCTTTCCTACACCTCTAACATCATTACTGATTCTAAATAACAAGTCACTCAAGCGAGCAATCATATCAGAATTATATTTCAATTGTTTCAGAACATTTGCATTGAAGTGATCTTGTTTCAAACACATATACACATTGACTAGGATGTTTATTGTACGGGGTATTACTTTCATCAAACTTTAATAAAGAATTTACCTCTACCACCTGTGGAGGTGGTGGTGTGTCAAGGCCATGTATTTCTACAATAGGTGGTAAATTCTTAACATCCTCAGCTTTAATACCTTTCTCCTTCATACATTTCTTTGCCTCTTGCATATCTTCTTGACTGAGAAATAAGATACCCCTCTTCTTCGGAGTGGGTTTAAGTGGTGGTTGAGGGGGAGTCCAATCATCATAATTCTTCAATATATTATTCAATAGTTCCTCAACTTGTTCAATAGTTCGTTTGCTGAAAACACAACAAGCACAACTATCTAGGAAGTCCCTAGAAGCATCAGTTAGTCCATTATAGAAGATATCAAGTATTTCATTTTTCTTAAGAGGATGATCAGGCAAAGCATTAAGCAATTGGAGAAGCCTCCCCCAAGCTTGTGGGAGACTCTCTTCTTCAATTTGCACGAAGTTAAATATTTTCTGTAAGGCAGCTTGTTTCTTATGAGCAGGAAAATATTTTTCAGAGAAGTAGTAAATCATATCCTGGGGACTATGCACACAACCAGGAGCAAGAGTATTGTACCATATCTTAGCATCACCCTTTAATGAGAATGGAAATAATTTGAGAATATAGTAGTAGTGAATCTTCTCATCATGAGAAAAGAGGCTGGCTATATCATTCAGCTTAGTAAGATGTGCCACTACAGTTTCAGTTTCATAGCCATGGAAAGGATCAGATTCAACCAAAGTAATTAACTCTGGGTCGATAGAGAATTCATAATCCTTATCAGTAACAAAGATAGGTGAAGTAGCAAACTTAGGATCACATTTCATTCTAGCATTCAAAGTCTTCTCTTTACACTTGCGTAGTAATTTCTTAAGATCATTTCTATCCTTACAAGAAAGGATTTCTCTAGTTGTCTCCTCATCCATAACATAACCTTCAGGTATCTTAGGCATTTCAAATCTAGGAGAGCTAGGCCTAATAGGTGTTTCATAGTCATCAGTTTCAAAGGCTTTATCAGTTTCAGTAATTTCGTTCTCTTTAGCTCTAGCAATTTGTTCATCAAGAAATTCACCTAGTGGCACATTATCATCAAGCATGGTACTAGCATCATCATCATAAGCATCATTCATAGTAGAAGTAGCATCATCAATAACTTGCGACATATCAGGATTAATAGCATGTGGTGGTGTTGCAAACTTACTCATAACCGAAGGTGAATCAAGTGCAGAGCTAGATGGCAATTCCTTACCTCCCCTCGTCTTAGAGGGAAAAATCTTGGTTTTTAGATCCTTCAGATTCTTCATAGTGATCAATTGATATAAATCCCCAGTGACTCAACAAATATAGCTATGCTCCCCGGCAAAGGCGCCAGAAAAAGGTCTTGATAACCCACAAGTATAGGGGATCGCAACAGTTTTCGAGGGTAGAGTATTCAACCCAAATTTATAGATTCGACACAAGGAGAGCCAAAGAATATTTGCGAGTATTAGCAGCTGAGTTGTCAATTCAACCACACCTGGATATTAAATATCTGCAGCAGAGTGATAAGTAGCACAGTAGTATGATAGTTTTGATAGCAGTAGTAGCACTAACAGTAACAGTAGCAGTGATAGCAATAGTTTTGTAGCAAGTGTGACAGTAGCAGTAGCGGTAGTAACTTAGCAAGAACAATATGTGGAAAACTCGTAGGCACTGGATCGGTGAACTCGTTGGATGATATTCATCATATAATAGTCATAACCTAGGTCGACGCAGAACTAGCTCCAGTTCATAAATGTAATGTAGGCATCTATTCCGTAAATAGTCATACGTGCTTATGGAAAAGAACTTGCATGACATCTTTTGTCCTACCCTCCCGTGGCAGCGGGGTCCATAAGGAAACTAAGGGATATTAAGGCCTCCTTTTAATAGAGTATCGGAACAAAGCATTAACACATAGTGAATACATGAACTCCTCAAACTACGGTCATCACCGGAAAGTATCCTGACTATTGTCACTCCGGGGTTTACGGATCATAACACATAGCAGGTGCATATGACTAGCAAGATCGGATCAAGAACATAGATATAATGGAGATAACATAAATGGTTCAGATCTGAAATCATGGCACTCGGGCCCTAGTGACAAGCATTAGGCATAGCAAAGTCATAGCAACATCAATCTCAGAACATAATGGATACTAGGGATCAAGCCCTAACAAAACTAACACGATTACATGATGAATCTCATCTAACTCCTCACCGACCAGCAAGCCTACGAAGGAATTACTCACTCCCGGTGGGGAGCATCATGGAATTGGCGATGGAGAAGGGTTTGTGATGACGAAGACCGAAGATTCCCCTCTCCGGAGCCCCAAACGGGCTCCAGATCTGGCCCCCCGATGAAGAACAGGAGGTGGCGGCGGCTCCATATCGTAAAACGCGATGAAACTTTCTCTCTGATTTTTTTCTTCAAAAATAGGATTTTATAGCGTTGGAATTAGGGTCAGTGGGGCCCCGAGGTGGGCACAACCCACTAGGGCGTGCCTGGAGGGGGTGGCGTGCCCTGGTGTATCGTGCCCAGCCAGGGCTCCCCCTCCGGTGGTTCTTCGCTCTAGTATTTTTATTTATTATCAAATAAGTCTCCAAAAAGTTTCGTCCAGTTCCGAGAACTTTTATTTCTGCACAAAAAAAACACCATGGTAGTTCTGCTGAAAACAGCGCCAGTCCGGGTTAGTTTCATTCAAATCATGCAAACTAGAGTCCAAAACAAGAGCAAAAGTGTGAGGAAAAGTAGATACGACGGAGACGTATCAGACAACAGGGCGCACCAGCAGCCCCAGGCGCGCCCTGGTGGGTTGTTGTCCCCACGTGGGTCCCCTCACTTATCCCTTTAGCCCATGTCATCTCCTACCTCCAGAAAAAAAATCACCATAACTCTCTCTCTCTCTCTCTCTCTCTCTCTCTCGTGTTCTTGCTTTCAAACCCGCGGATTTCAATCTCTTTGCTTGAAGCCCCGTTTTCGAAACTGTTTGGGGGATTGCTACTTGGTATGTAACTCCTCCATTGCTCCAATTAGTTTTTGACTTAGTGGTTTATTTTTAGAATAATTAGCTACTCTTGGTGCTGCTGTAGATGGGCTTGCATGTTGAATTCTCAAAGTTCTAAGTAGTTTGAATGTTTAATATGGCCTCTATGCATCCTTAGGAGTAGTTGCTATCAGTCTTACGAAGTTTTGTTGACAAAAAATTTGGGTCTAAAAATTTTCAAAAATTTATTTATAGGAATAAGATGAATTTCTTTAGGAAGCTCTCCTCCAAGAAGAATGCTAAAGGAGTCATTGGGGAATCATTGGACAATGACCTCCACACTCCGAGAACGGCGAAGGTGCGGCCGTGCGAATGGTCGCATAATGCCTTCATGGAGGAGGCCGGATTCCATCAAGAGTTTGCCCAATTCATTGCAAATGTTGGGCTGACCGATTTCCTCACAGCTGAGTGTGACCAACACCACGTCCTTAAAAATTCCTTTGTGCAAAGTTTTCATTTTCTGAGTAGGAATAATCCTCCCGAGGTGCAGTTTAATTTATATGATAAAACCCATAAGATACCGCCCAGTGACGTTTGTGACATATGTTTGATCCCTCCTGATGGGCAATTAAGAGAGCCTAGACCAGCAGAGTTTGAGGACTTTCTCCTCACTTTGACAGAGGGTGATGAAAGAGGCGTGTCAAATGCCACTACCACCAGTTTGCAGTTTCCTTCCGTGCATTACTTTGCTTTATTCATCGCGAAGTGTTTAACCGCTAGAGAGAAGGTTGGTGCACTCAGTGCCCGCGACCTCGCCATTTTACACCGTGCATTGCACAATGATCACACTTTTATCTTAGGGGCTATTATTACACATCGCCTACACCTTAACATGACTAAGGGCAAGATACATGGTGGTATTTATGCCACTCGCTTAGCGAGACACTTTAATGTTCAGATTCGCCCACATGATTATCCCTTGTCCCAAGTTTATCTAGATCACAAGGCATTGCAGGACCATCAATTTATCGATGCAGCTGATTCTTTCATAACATTCGCTACAACTTAGTGTTCAGCGTGGTTACCCGTGATGTTATCCCGTTGCCTGCACCTGCTTTGTTTGATTGTACTGCCAGGAACGGATACAGGATCATGCCAAAGGACATTACAGCCTACCAGAACAACCTGGCAGCGGCCGAGGAGGACCCCAGGTGTGGGACGCTCAGGTGCCGTCGCCACCTCACTTCAACTTAGGACTAGATGGCTATTATGGATGGTGATTACCAAGCTAGGCAAAAAGCCTAAGCTTGGGGGAGTACGTATTTCCACCGACATTATATTCATGCTTACATATTTCATTCCAGTTGTCGGTGTATACACTTTTTCATTGTATTATCCATGCTAGATTTATTTTCTCGCTTTCTTCTTGCGTGTTTGAAAAACTTTGAGAAAATCCAAAAATATTTCCTACTTCTTTTTGGTTTTTCTTTCTAGTTTAAATTAATTGTAGTAGCTAAAGAAAACCCAAAAAGATTTCTCGTTTCTTCTTTTACTTGTTGGGAGCTCTCCCGTGTAAATAGTTTTCTCGTTTTTGTTTTTCCCTCTTTAATTTGCTTTCTTCAAGAAAAAAAGAAAACTCTAAAAATATTTCAGTGTGTTTCTCTGAAATTCTTTTCCTTTTATTTGAGTCGTAACAAGGAGAGGACCACAATGAAAATGTTGAGTGGCTCTCATATGCATTATTGTTTATCTAACAAAGAGCCCATATTACTTTGTCTTCTTCTCTTGAATAAAATGTTTGCAGATTCCAGCTTAGTCCACGGTACTCTTGCACTATTATTATTTTCATATCATTCGGTCCTGCAAGTGAAAGGCAATAATGACGATATTTGATGAAGTGACTGTGGCAGAGAAAAGCGGGTATGAATTCAACTTGTTTTTGTTAGCCATTAGCTGGCCACTTCTCAATCTATTTGCTAGCCTTCGCCTGTAGCAAGCGAGAATACTGCTTGTGCGTCAAAATCCTTAAACCAAAGTTATTCCAGATGAGTCCACTATATCTACCTATATGCGGTATTACCCTGCCGTTCCAAGTAAATTTGCACGTGCCACCTCTAAAAATTCAATTGAACATCTGTTTTGTGTGCCTGGACTGCTCATGGAGCGACAGGGGGCGGTCAGTATCTTCCATGTTAAGCGGTTTATTCTCATGATGAGTGTTTATTCACTCGTCCTTGCACGAGAGGGGCGGTAATAGGGATTCCCAGTCCCGAAATCAAAAATTGCAAATAATTAAACAAAACTCCCCCAGGAGTGTTGTTGGTATGGACGGTACCCGTGGATTCGGCTAGCCGTGGAGTGTGTTTGTTGGTGCAGGGGGAGTAAACCTTTACTTTTACCGCTTGGGAACCGCTGCTAATGTGTTTAGCATGGAAGATATTGATAACTCTTGGTTGTAACGTTGATAGGAAGGGTGTACCTCCCAAAATTATATTTATCTCTGATTTAAACTTTGAGCTATGTCACCTCTGCAACCCTGCTTCCCTCTGCGTAGGGACTATCTATTTACTTTTATGTTGAGTCATCACCTTCTCAAATAAGCGCCAGACCTGAGAGCACTATTGTCATCCTTATGCATTGTGTATAGTTAATGTTGGATGCAGCATGACTGGATCTTTTCTACCATGAATTACAATGTTTAGTCATTGCTTGAACTTTGGAGGTGCTCTGCATTTATGTTTTGCGGTCTCAGAAAGAGCTAGCGAGATACGACTATTGTCATACTATATCATGATTGTTTTGACAAAGTGTTGGCGGTTGAGATATTTTATTATTGCTCGCTAGTTTCTTATGTCATTGATATGAGCTAATATAATTTTTAAGAGTTATTGCTGACATGGTTAGTCATAATCTTTGCTGAAAACCTGGGTGCTACTTAAGCATATGTATGTAAACAAGAACAAAAGAGTTCGTAAAAGTTTTTCTTTATCACTTTCAGCTTGTCAACTGAATTGCTTGAGGACAAGCAATACGTTAAGCTTGCGGGAGTTGATACGTCTCCATCGTATCTACTTTTCCTAACGCTTTTGCTCTTGTTTTGGACTCTAATTTGCATGATTTAAATGAAACTAACACGGACTGACGATGTTTTTAGCAGAACTACCATGGTGTTGTTTTTGTGCAGAAATAAAAGTTCTCAGAACTAGACGAAACTTTTTGGAGAATTATTTTACAATAAATAAAAAATACTAGAGCCAAGAACCACCGGAGGGGGTGCCCTGGCTGGGCACGATACACCAGGGCACGCCACCCCCTCCAGGCATGCCCTGGTGGGTTGTGTCCACCTCGTGGCCCCACTGACCTAATTCTAGCACTATAAATTCCTATTTTCGGAGAAAAAAATAGGAGAGAAAGTTTCATCGCGTTTTATGATACGGAGCCGCCGCCACCTCCTGTTCTTCATCGGGTTGCCAGATCTGGAGCCCGTTTGGGGCTCCGGAGAGGGAATCTTCGGTCTTCGTCATCATCAACCCTTCTCTGTCGCCAATTCCATGATGCTCCCCACCGGGAGTGAGTAACTCGTTCATAGGCTTGCTGGTCGGTGAGGAGTTGGATGAGATTCATCATGTAATCGAGTTAGTTTTGTTAGGGCTTGATCCCTAGTATCCACTATGTTCTGAGATTGGTGTTGCTATGACTTTGCCATGCTTAATGCTTGTCACTAGGGCCTGAGTGCCATGATTTCAGATTTGAACCGTTTATGTTATCACCATTATATCTATGTTCTTGATCCGATCTTGCTAGTCATATGCACCTGCTATGTGTTATGATCCGTAAACCCCGGAGTGACAATAGTCGGGATACTTTCCTGTAATGACCGTAGCTTGAGGAGTTCATGTATTCATTATGTGTTAATGCTTTGTTCCAGTTCTCTATTAAAAGGAGGCCCTAATATCCCTTAGTTTCCTTATGGACCCCGCTGCCACGGGAGGGTAGGACAAAAGATGTCATGCAAGTTCTTTTCCATAAGCATGTATGCGGAATACATGCCTACATTACATTTATGAACTAGAGCTAGTTCTATGTCGCCCTAGGTTATGACTGTTATATGATGAATATTATCCAACGAGTTCACCTATCCAGTGCCTACGAGTTTTCCACATATTGTTCTTGCTAAGTTACCAATGCTACTGCTACTGTTACACTTGCTACAAAACCATTGCTATCACTATTACCGTTATTGTTACTGTTACAACTGCTATCAAAACTATCATACTACTGTGCTACTAATCACTCTGCTGCAGATATTTAATATCCAGGTGTGGTTGAGTTGACAACTCATCTGCTAATACTCACAAATATTCTTTGGCTCCCCTTGTGTCAAATCTATAAATTTGGGTTTAATACTCTACCCTCGAAAACATACTATATTTTAAAACTCATCCAGGAGGAGGCCGAGACGTGGGTGACTGCAGGGGCTAGGCACCTGAGCATCATCATGCCGCGAGAGTAGTTCGGTTGTATCTTATGTCGATGGGCTATGATGTAAAGCCGATTTTTTATGTACTCTAAACTTTCCTTCTTAATTAATGAATGAGGCCATATTTTGTTTTTATTTTAAAAAAATTGTGGAAGCCGGGGTGTGCCAGGTCTGCCCCGTGCCGCCGGAATGGCCACGCCGGGGTTGCAGTTGCAGGACGAGCGTGAGCACTTTGTGCTCCACACAGGGAGTATGTCGCAGCGACGCAGTGGGGAGAACTGGAGCAACATGAGCTGATTTACGAGTACCTCATATCCTGTGTGTATGCCCCCATCCGATATTCTGCATGCCATCCATTCCTGCTCTGCCGCCGTCTAGAAATCTTGCATGGACGGATGTGTCTTCTTCCTGCACGGCAAACTCTTTTCTCAGAATGCATTTTCACAAAACGAATCTGAGCCGTTTGTTGTTTATTAGAGCCTGAAACAGGCCCGTACATAATTATTTCTCTAAAAACTAGCTATCCAAAGTCCAAACAACCCAAATGATATGCGACGCGCGCGCGATTCAGCTCCCGCGAGAGGCCGCACGCGAGCCTGCCATCACAACAAACGATCACGCCACGTGGCGGGCGGTTCTGACCAGAGGGGAAGAGAGAGCGGTGGTTTTGTCGTTTGTCCATTCCTCTCTTTTTTCTCCACCTCTCAGCGCGAGCAGAGGGGAGAGAAATCCCTAAGGTCGTTGATACGTCTCCAACGTATCGATAATTTTTTATTGTTCCATGTTGATATATTATCATTCTAGGATACTTTTTGGGTCTTTATTTACCAATTTATAATATTTTTTAGCACTAACCTATTGACCTAGTGACCAGTGCCAGTTGCTGTTTTCTGCATGTTTTTCACTTTTCAGGTTTACAGTACCAAATGAAGTCCAATTGCCACAAAACTTTTTGATGATTTTTCTGGACCAAAAGAAGACCTGGGAGATTCGAAAGCAAGCCGGGAGCCACACCAGGGCCCCACAAGCCAACAGGGTGCCCCCTAGGGGGGACGCGCCCTGATGGCTTGTTGGCCCCTGGCGGCTCTCCCAACCTCGTTCTCTGGCCTATAAATTCTCTAATATCGTAAAAACCTGGAGGCAGTCCTGAAACCCTTTTTACGCCGCCGCAAGTCTCTGTTCCGTTAGGAGGCCATCTGGAGCTCCGTTCCGGCACCCTGCCAGAGGGGGGATCGAACACGGAGGGCCTCTTCATCAACCTTGCTGCCCTCATTGTCAGTGTTCTGGATACCAGGGTACCCAGACTTGCCTGCCTGCGGCCCAAGGCGTGGCCCACCTCGACGACCAAGTACAGCCCTGCACGGCCATGCCCAACACAAGGCCCTCGCGAGGCCCCCGAGCTCGCGAGGGAAACAATGCCACGACCCGCGGGGAGGCAGGCCTCCCCAGGCCTCCTCCCGAGCGGCGGAGACTCCTATGTAACACACGACCTCAGGAGGCCAAGGGTGATGCCAGCCAGGTCAGGCGGGCGCCAGTGCGCCAGAGGGGACAGTTTCCCCTTTGGTACAAAGGAGGCAGGGACGCACGCGAGTTCCCAAAGCGCCCCCCAAAGGTTTCCACTTCGGTACAACAAGACCAAGACCCCAAGTCCCGCAGGACGAACGTCATCACCGAGCCCACCACTGCATCACCGTCGATTACTTTGCAGGCAAAGACCACCTTTCGTCAGGATAGGGTGTACCCCCTGTCCCCCTTCAAATTTGGCCGTTGTGGGATCCCTTCCCGCCATTGCAATAAGGGAAGAGGACCCGGGCCGCTATAAATATAGGCTAGGTAGCTCGGTAGAAGGAGAGCACCACCCGACAGAGCAACCACTCCGCAAACATACCGTTGTACTAGTTCATCCACAAACCTCCTCGTGAGGCAATCCACCAAAGGCAGGAGTAGGGTTTTACGCTTCGCAGCGGCCCGAACCTGGGTAAACTCTTGTGTGCCATCGTCTTCCTCGCCATCGAGCGGGGTTATTGTGTTGCGAGCTTGGAGGGGGCGAAGCTATTGGGGAATCTTCGCACACGCCCCTGGGTTCGAATTCCTTAGGGTTTTGCAGAGCCCGGAATTCAACATTTGGTGCGCCAGGTAGGGGCCGTGTCGGAGTCTTCAGCAAGCTTCGCTTCTCTCTCATCCCGACGCGTCGATGGCCGACGCCCGACAAGCTCCTTTCGGTCTAGGCGGTCCTGCCTCCACCAACCTCGCCACTGCCATCCAGGACCCACGCCACAATAGTGCGGTGCAGGGTGGCCGTTACCAGGCCACCAGTGTCGTCTCCACCACAGCCGCCACTCGTGCCGACCAGGCGCGGGGCGGATGAGCGGCGCCCACCAGACCGGCGTCGCTCTGTACCAATGTGGGAGGCCTCAACGCATATGATTCGCTCCTGATGGCGAGTGAGATCCTTCGCCACCGCCCGACGCACGGGGGCTTCGACGCCTGGGCCGACTACATCGCCGAGTTGGTCAACGTCGTGAGGAGGGCCTGGTTTCCCCACCCCTCTTCGCGACCACCGGCCCTGGGCGCCGGGGGCTCACTCACTGTGCCCGTCGCCTCACCTGCGGGCGGCGTGCCCGCTCCACCCCCGGGCGAGCCAGAGCAGGGCCCGCCTTACGCCGTGCTCCTTCTCCTCCGGATCCCGGTGACAGGCTTTGGGGCACCGCCCGGCCACGTTGGCGGCACCTTTGAGGAAAGCGACGGGGCGCTCCACGCGCATCCCGACGCGCGCGCCCACGCCCAACTGGGTTATCAACAGCCTGGCTCGTCCCGGCAGGAGCGCGCCAACCGGCGCAGGGAGCAGGCGGCTCAGGCTTCTGGCCAGGCAGGTAACCGTAATGGTGGCGCAATGGAAAATCAGGGGGCAACTCACGGCAAGAAACGCGCGGCCCACCCAACGGCGGCGGCAGAGCCAGGCAACTTCGGGTAGAGGCCCGCCGCAGGAGAGTCTGTGGCCCGCGCGCCCAGGATGGAGTCATCCCGCCACTCGGGGAGACTGCCCTGGGAGCGTGCGGGGACGACTCAGGAGGGGGCCAAAGCCTCTATACAGAGCCCTACGTTCCGAGCTACGTCATACCTGTGGAGGGCGCGGAGGATCAGGTGCCCTCTACGGACGCCGGCACCCTCCCGGGATAAGGAGGTGCCCCGGGCGCTCTCCCCCAAGCCGGGCATGGGGCTCCCACGGAGGGGGCACCAGGCCAGGTTTACACGAGCGGGGAAGAGGGGGGAGCGTCCCGGGAAGCGCGGGGGCGCAACGCAGCCGCCGCCCCCACGAGCAAGAAGCGCACAGCCGAACCCAGGGCCTCAGAAGCGACCGCCTGGGGAATCGGCAGGGTACAAGCAACGCGGGCCACCCGCGGCAACGGGGGAGCCGGAGCGGCCCTCGGGAGGCGGGTCCTCATGAGGCCCATGGGCCGAGGTCCGGCCGGCGCCGCGACACTTCACGAGGCGGCTTCACCTACACAACACCTCTGCAGCTGCGCTGGGTGTATTGCGCTCATGTTTGGGCCGCGGGAGCGCAATCCCGCGGCTACGCGGGGAGCAATGCTCACAGGTTTGGGCTGCAGAGGTGCGCAACCGCGCAGTAATGCGTGGGATGGCTCTAAACTGAGTTGGGAGCACCTAGGCCGTGCGCCTGGGGGCTTGCCCAGCTATCTTCGGCCGTGACACTCTCACGTATTAATGAGTGGGCTGTATATGCCCGGAGCCCCTTGAGGACGCGGAGGGGTTCCATCCCACGCCCAAGTGAAAGCCCCATGCTCCGCGCTGGCGGACAACACTGCCCTCCAATGGCTATGCCCACGCAACGTGGATGCCCTACGCTCCGCGCTGGGGGAAGACGAAGGCGAAGACTAGCCTAGGTGCCGGACGCGGCTGTTGCTTGCTTCTTTTTGTGTTCGTGTTGCCACTTTTTGAAATGAAGTTGAAGATTTCACAAATCTATTTGGAAAAGGGGCGGGAACTTTTCTCTCTTCGCGATTCCTCTTTCTGGTCTTGAAGTCTTTTTCCTTTTTGGATTGACACCTTGCCAAGCACGGCTCGCGCACTTTGGCTCCCCCTCGTGGCCTCTTGGAACAGGCCGGCAAGGGCCTGTCACCTCGGGGGCACTCATCACTTAAACGATCAACCCCCGCTCGGGGGCTCCGTCCACGGCCCGGCGTGACATCACGGAACCTCGGGAGGCTCAGGCGCCACCAAAGGCGGTAGCCCGCGGAAAGGTAAGGAAGTCGCTTGGGCGTCAAGGGGGACTCCTGAGCAACGCGCCTCAGGAGCCTCACCGATCGCGTAGCTCCGCTCCCCTTGGTGTCGTCCTGGTGATCCGGACGCCCCAATTGTGGCCGAGGCATCGCCCCCTTTGGTCTCGTTCGGTGATCCGGACGCCCCAACGGCGGTCGAGGTCTGCTCGAGATCGGGCCCTGCCAACGCAGAGCGCCACTTGAGCGTTAAAGGGGGGGTTCCCAGGCAATGCGTCTCGGGAACCTCACCGATCGTGTAGCTCCGCGCCCCTTGGTCTCGTCCTGGTGATCCGGACGCTCCAATTGTGGTCGAGGCCTCATCCCCCTTGGTCTCGTCCTGGTGATCCGGATGTCCCAACGGTGGTCGAGGTCTGCTCAGGATCGGGCCCCGTTGACGCAGAGTGCAAAAAGGGCTCCCGGACCACCCCGTAAGCAAGGAAGAAGCTCTCCCAGGTGGGATCCTCGACATCCCTGGGCCCTCCGCCTACGCTTCGCTACGCTCGAGCCCATCGCGACCCGATGAGCTAAGTACACCCGCCTAACGAAGGCAGAACCTTCTAATCAGTTAATGGCCCGAATGCCGGGCAGGAGCCATGAGCGCTAACGTGAAAATGCAGGTACTACGGTTCGCTACGTAACCCCGTCGGGATTCTTGTGGTTCCAGGAGCAAGGGAGAGCAGCACGAGGGGGGGATTCCGGCCACTCTAGGCGGCGGGGCTAAGGGCCTGTCCTTCGGGGCGGCACGCTCCCCCTCAGGAGGGCCCGCCCCGCGAGGGCCCGATCGGATGCCATCACCGGTCTTAGCGCAATACCCTCGTGGACTTCTCAGGGGACGCCGCGGCGCATCAGCGATGACGCAAGGCCCCGCAAGAGAAGCGGGGACGCGCCACGCAAAACAAACAATCAACAGCTCAAAAAGGAGAAGGAATACGAAGGTAAAAACGCAAAAGTTAACGCCCCCAGGGGCCAGGTGTTGCATGACATGACAGGGGCTGGGAAGAGAAAACAGGGGAGGACTAGGCGAAGGAGCCGCTATCGCCGCCCGGACCGTCGCCCGCCGCGGCGCCGGAGTCGTCGCCCTCATCGGGGAGGGGCTCCTGGACGAACCGCTCCACCAAGGACTCCACGTGCGGGCGCGTCTCGTCCCTGAGGGGCCTCTAGAGTTCCTCGGGCACCGGCTCCATGACGCAGAGGAGGTCGAGCTCGGGGACGAAGCGGCGAAGGTTGGAAAAGACACGTGTCAGCGCGAGGTCCAGAAGGTCGCGCGCACTGGACACATTGTCCTCGTCAACCCGGGAGACACCAGTCTCCAGCGCCTCCACCACCTTGTCGAAGAAGTTGAGGTAGCCCCCGTCGCCGTGCGCGCACGGCAGCGCAGGGGCCTCCCCGACGAACCGGCTCACCGCGCCGACCGCGCAGAGGGCGACGTCCCGATACTGCTTGGCGCGCTGCGCCTCCAGCATCTTCACATGGGCCGCCTCGTCCTGGGAGGCCTGCACGGCGTCGACGGCCCCCTGGACCTGGGTCTGGAGCGACGTCAGCTCCGCCCGAGCCTCCGCCTCGCCCCTGAGCACGGCTTGGAGGGCGGCCTCGGTGTCCGTGAGCTGGACCCTTAGCGCATCAGCCTCCTCCTGGAGTTCCTTGAGCCTGCGCCTCTTGGGCGCGGGCGCCCTGTGAGGAGGGAACGATCAAGACCGGCGCGGCAGTTGCGATTATAAGAGAAGAAAGCGGGAGACAAGGAACTTACTCATCGAGGATGGCCCAGCGCCGGCGGACTTGGGTTGGCCTTGAGGGCCCCCCACTGCTGCCTCCGGGGAACGCCGGTGAAGCCGGGGGCTCCGGACGCTTTACAGCACCTGCCGCGCTTCCACTGGACGCCATGGGTGAGCAAAGGAAAGGAGGAAGATGAGGAAGATAACTTGGAAGGAAGAGAAGCGAGAGGGCACGGCAAGATGGCAAGGCCCCCCGAGCGGGGCGGGTTTATAGGCCCAACCGCTGCACGCGGGGTGACGTGGGAAGTGGAGTCACCAGGCACCTCGAGCGGCGCGTGCCAGACTCGACTGGCATGCTCTCCTGCCTCACATCGCTTCCCCTGCCCCCGTCGGGTCACATCCGCATGGCCCAAGGCGGGAGAAGACGCAAGGGGTCAACAGCATTCAAAGAAGGATAATGGTAGCCAAGGAGGCGCGCAGGCCAGGCGTCAGTTCAACCCAGGGCGGTTCTCGACATCTTCGGGGAGCCGAGACGCCCACGTCTCGCGGTGCGCCAAGCGTCGAGTCAGACCCGCAGGCGATTGGGGCCCACGGCGCTCCGGCTCATCCACCGTGGCTTCGCCCCGAAGCTAGCTCGAGCGCGCCTCGGGCTCGGGGGCTACTGTCGGCGTTCTAGATACCAGGGTACCCAGACTTGCCTGCCTGCGGCCCAAGGCGTGGCCCACCTCGACGACCAAGTATGGCCCTGCACGGCCACGCCCAACACAAGGCCCTCGCGAGGCCCCCGAGCTCGCGAGGGAAACAACGCCACGACCCGCGGGGAGGCAGGCCTCCCCAGGCCTCCTCCCGAGTGCCGGAGACTCCTATGCAACACACGACCTCAGGAGGCCAATGGTGACACCAGCCAGGTCAGGCGGGCGCCAGTGCGCCAGAGGGGACAGTTTCCCCTTTGGTGCAAAGGAGGCAGGGACGCACGCGAGTTCCCAAAGCGCCCCCAAAGGTTTCCACTTCGGTGCAACAAAACCAAGACCCCAAGTCCCGCAGGACGGACGTCATCACCGGGCCCACCACTGCATCACCGTCGATTACTTTGTAGGCGAAGACCACCTTTCGTCAGGATAGGGTGTACCCCCTGTCCCCCTTCAAATTTGGCCGGTTTGGGATCCCTTCCCGCCATTGCGATAAGGGAAGAGGACCCGGGCCGCTATAAATAGAGGCTAGGTAGCTCGGTAGAAGGAGAGCACCACCCGACAGAGCAACCACCCCGCAAACATACCGCTGTACTAGTTCATCCACAAACCTCCTCGTGAGGCAATCCACCAAAGGCAGGAGTAGGGTTTTACGCTTCGCAGCGGCCCGAACCTGGGTAAACTCTTGTGTGCCATCGTCTTCCTTGCCATCGAGCGGGGTTATTGTGTTGCGAGCTTGGAGGGGGCGAAGCTATTGGGGAATCTTCACACACGCCCCTGGGTTCGAATTCCTTATGGTTTTGCGGAGCCCGAAATCCAACACTCATGATGATGTGTGAGTAGTTCACCATAGACCTATGGGTCTGTAGTTAGTACCTAGATGGCAATCTCCCTGTCTCTTGATCTTCAATACAATGATCATCGCATCTTCGCTTTGATCTATGCGATGTAATCCTTTTACGCGGTGCGTTTGTTGGGATCCGATGATTTGTGGGTTTATGTTCAGATTATTCATGAAAAGTATTTGAGTCACCTCTGATATATATTATGATTCTTATTTGCATGATCATTATAGCGTCGTAATTCTCACTGATCTATTAATTTGCTTTGGCCAAGTAGATTGATCTTTCTTCAGTGAGAGAGGTGCGTTGTAGTAGGTTCAACCTGATGAGTTTCTATATCCTAGTGACAGAAGGGGACAAGTTGCATATTTGTGTTGTTGCGACTAATGATAACACAATGGGGTTTATTCATATTGCATGAGTTTTCTCTGTCTACATCATGTCATCGTTCTCCATGCATTACTATGTTTTACTTAATACTCTAGATGCATGATGGATAGCGGTCGATGAGTGGAGTAATAGTAATAGGTGTAGGCAGTAGTCGGCCTATGTTTTTATGGACGCGATGCCTATATACACATGATCATTGTCATGAAAATCGCATAACTATCCGCTTTTCTATCAATTGCCCAACAGTAATTTGTTACCCACCATATGTTGCCTACATGAGAGATGCCGCTAGGGAAAACTATGCCCCCCGGGTCTATTCACTTATAAATTCACAAACGCTACTGTTACCTTGATGCCTTTATTTGTCTTTTATTTTATTTTCCAATTCACAATTATCTACGATTATCTACACAACTCATTTGCTTGCAAATAACGAGATCAAGGGGATTGACAACCCTCTTGCCCGCGTTGGGTGCAAGTTGTTTGCTCTTTTGTGTGCAACCGCAGAAGACGGTTGAGGTTTGATATTCCTATTGGTTCGATAAACCTTGGTTTCATAACTGAGGGAAAT
This sequence comes from Elymus sibiricus, assembly GCA_039707655.1. Taxonomy (NCBI): domain Eukaryota; kingdom Viridiplantae; phylum Streptophyta; class Magnoliopsida; order Poales; family Poaceae; genus Elymus; species Elymus sibiricus. The sequence goes on from CM077667.1 coordinate 132,445,119, forward strand.
ACTTACCCACTTTGTGCTGCAATTACCCGTTCCTCTTCACGGAAAACCCAACGCAGATCACAGGTATCAGGAAGGATTTCTGGCGCCGTTGCTGGGGAATATCATCATCAACTATCAAGTAACTTCACACAAATTATCATTCACTTGTTCATCTTTTTTTTGCTCTTATATTTAGTTTGTTTCATAAAAATTAAAAATACAAAAATATTTATCTTTGCTTGTTACTAGTTTGTTTCCTTGCTTGTCGCCATGGCTAGCTCCCCTTCGGATATGCCTCGCCCTCCTTACTTTGGAGAGGGTTCCCCAATTTTGGATTTTAAGCAAGTAGATGATGAATCACTCAAAGAAGCTTGGGATAGATTACTAGTAATACAAGCTAGAGCTAATCCTAAGAGTCATATTAAATTGCTTCTTAGAAGCTTTTATGTTGGTCTATCTCATAGATGTGTCTTGGATTCTTTGTTCGAAAATGATTTCCTCGGGAATAATGCTTTTGACATTTATGATCAGATGAAAAATATATTTGGGGAACCTAAAATATAAACCATTGAACCTGATATACTAATATGCCACCGCCAAACTGAGCCAATCAAAGAGGCTAGAACTAGCATGGAGTCTAATTTTAGGGGGTTGTTCAACTCTATCTCTAAAATCCATGGAAACGTCATGCTACACAATTGAAGGCTCAATGCCATAGAGAAAAAGCTTGATGCTCTTTGTGCAAGGCAAAATAAGGTTATGAAGGGGATTGGACCCCTTATGAACAAAGATGACAATACTTGAAACTATGCATTATGCCTAGCTAGGGGCATAAAACAATAGCGCTTGTTGGGAGGCAACCCAATAGTTATCTTTATTTATGCTTTTTTACTTTATGTTTGTTTTTATAACATGATTATTGACTCTTTAATGATTGTGTTTTTATGTTTTAATTAGTGTTTGTGCCAAGTAAAGCCTTTGGGATGACTCACAAGATGAGTAGAATCAATGCTGAAACAAAACAGAAACTTTTGACTCCAGTACAGGAATTTTCATTTTTTACTGGAGCGTGATAATGATCTGAATTTTTTACACACTATTTCTATACAAATTCTAGAGGTTGTCCTAATTTTACTGAATTTTTAGTATTATAGAATTATAGGTTATCTACAGATTTCTATAGACTGTTCTGTTTTAGACATATTCTGTTTTTGCTTGCATAGTTTGCTTGTTTTGATTATGCTATGGATTGTATCGGGGGGTATAAGCCATGGAGAAGTTGGAATACAGTAACTATTATGCAATTATTAAATAATAATAAATTTATAAAAGTACCTAAAGTATTCAATATGTTTCTTATACAAACGGATCTCACGAAGTTTTGTTGAGTTTTGTGTGATTGAAGTTTTCAAGTTTTGGGTGTTATCACGATGGACAAAGGAATAAGGAGCTGCAAGAGCCTAAGCTTGGGGATGCCCAAGGCACACCAAGGTAATATTCTAAGGAAGACTCAAGCGTCTAAGCTTGGGGATGCCCCGGAAGGCATCCCCTCTTTCGTCTCAAACCATCGGTATGTCACTTGAAGCTACATTTTTATTCATGACATGATATGAGTTTTGCTTGGAGCGTCATTTGTTTTTGTTTGATTTTACTTTTAGTTTGCCACAATAATCATTTGCTGGACACGCCTATTTTAGAGAGACACACCTTCATCATAATTTGTTAGAATACTCTATGTGCTTCGCTTGTATCTTTTGAGCTTAGCAGTTGCTCTAGTACTTCACTTATATCTTTTTTAGCACGGTGGCGTGTAGATTTTATAGAAATAATTATGGATTAATGATATTGATGTGGTAATATGAAAAAGGTGTGAGATCATAATTGTTGATTCATAAAAGTGTCGATATTAAGAGAGGTTGACTTCTTGTTCGTCTAAAAATTAAAAGGGCACGGTGATGATGTGTGAGCATTTCTATTGCTCGTTGAAATCCTAGTGTTGTTTCGGGTCGGAGGCACGCGATGGTTAACTCCTACCAACCTCCTCCCTCGGGGCATGTGAGTAGTACTTTGATTTGTGATAAAACTATAAAACTTTGCAATAAGTATATGAGTTCTTTATGACTAATGTGAAACCATGGACATACGCAATCTCACCTCCTCATATTTGCTAGCCTCTTCGGTACCGTGCATTGCCCATTCTCACCTTGAGTATCGGTGCAACTTTTGCCGGTGCATCCAAACCCCGTGACATGATACGCTCTGTTGCACATAAGCCTCATTTTATCTTCCTCAAAACAGCCACCATACCTACCTATCATGGCATTTCCATAGCCATTCCAAGATATATTGTCATGCAAATTCCATCGTCACTTCACATGACTGGGTCGTTCATCATCATATTGCTTTGCATGATCATATAGAGCTGACATAGTATTTGTGGCAAAGCCACCCCTCATCATATTTTTTATACATGTCACGCTAGATCTTTGCACATCCTGGTACACTGCCAGAGGCATTCATATAGAGTCATATCCTCCTATCAGTTCTTCATATCGAGTTGTAAGTAAATAAAAGTGTGATGATCATCATTATTAGAGCATTGTCCCAGTGAGGAAATAAAAATGGGGGAGGCCAAATGAGCCCACCATAAAAAAAGAGAAAAAAAAGATGAATGAGAGAAAATGAGACATGGGACTTTGCTACTATCCTTTACCACACTTGTGCCTCAAAGTGACACCATGTTCCTCATATAGATAGTCTAATGTTATGTCATTTTCATATGCTAGTGGGAATTACTTTTTCATCATTATAAACTTGGCTTGTATATTCCTATGATGGGCTTCCTCAAATTCCCGAGGTCTTCATGAGCAAGCAAGTTGGATGCACACTCCACTTAGCTTCATTTGAGCTTTCATACACTTATAGCTCTAGTGCATCATTTGCATGGCAATCCCTACTCCTTGCATTGACATCTATCGACGGGCATCTCCATAGCCCGTCGGTACGCCTAGTTGATGTGAGACTATCTTCTCCACTTTTTACCCCTTTGATATCTACCACCATATTCTATTCCACCTTTATGCTCTGTCCAATGGCTCACGCTCATGTATTGCTTGAAGAATAAAAAGTTGATGCATATTGAAAAGTGCGATCCAATTGCCTGACTTGGACACCGTGGTGCTTGACATTTGTATTAATGTGGTGAAGATGGAACCATGCCTTGCTAATCAAATAAGATGAATGGGGGTAAACAATCTTTGAGGATCGTATACTTTGAAAGATTGATGATTTTGTTTCTTAAGCTTATAAGTATTGCTATGTTAATATTAGTTAATTCATTGTTTCTCAATGAGCATACATGCAAAAGATTACATAATGGGTAGCATGTTACATCCAAAAAATTGTTTTTATCATTTACCTACTCTAGGATGAGCAGGAATTAAGCTTGGGGATGCTTGATACGTCTCCAACGTATCTATAATTTTTTATTGTTCCATGTTGATATATTATCATTCTAGAATAATTTTTGGGTCTTTAGTTACCAATATATAATATTTTTGAGCACTAACCTATTGACCCAGTGCCAGTTGTTGTTTTCTGCATGTTTTTCACTTTTCTGGTTTATAGTACGAAACGATGTCCAATTGCCATGACTTTTTGATGATTTTTTATGAACCAAAAGAAGAGCTGGGAGGTTCGGACGGAAGTCGGGAGCCACACCAGGTCCCCACAAGCCAACAGGGCGCATCCTAGGGGGGCGTGCCCTGATGGCTTGTGGGCCCCTGGCGGCTCCCCGGCCTCGTTCTCTGGCCTATAAATTCTCTAATATCATGAAAACCCTGGAGGCAGTCCCTAAACCCTTTTTACGCCGCTGCAAGTCTCTGTTCCGTCGGGAGGCCATCTGGAGCTCCGTTTCGGCACCTTGCCGGAGGGGGGATCGATCACGGAGGGCCTCTTCATCAACCTTGCTGCCCTCTGATGACCCACAAGTATAGGGGGTCAATCGTAGACCTTTCGATAAGTAAGAGTGTCGAACCCAACGAGGATCAGAAGGAAATGACAAGCGGTTTTCAGCAAGGTAATTTCTGCAAGCACTGAAATTGTAGGTAACGGGTAGTTTGATAGAAAGATAATTGGTAACGAGCAAGTAACGGTAACGGTAAATAAAGTGCAGGAAGATAGCCCAATCCTTTTGTGGCAAAGGACAGGCCAAAATGGTCTCTTATAATAAGCAAGCGTTATTGAGGGTACACGGGAATTTCATCTAGTCACTTTCATCATGTTGGTTTGATTTGCGTTCGCTACTTTGATAATTTGATATGTGGGTGGACCGGTGCTTGGGTGTTGTTCGTACTTGAACAAACCTCCCACTTATGATTAACCCCCTCGCAAGCATCCGCAACTACGAGAAAAGTATTAAGATAAAATCTAACCATAGCATTAAACATTTGGATCCAAATCAGCCCCTTACGAAATAGCGCATAAACTAGGGTTTAAGCTTCTGTCACTCTAGCAACCCATCATCTAATAACTACTCCACAATGCATTCCCTTAGGCCCAAAGATGGTGAAGTGCCATGTAGTCGACGTTGACATGACACCACTAAGGGAATTACAACATTCATATCATCAAAATATCGAACACATATCAACTTCACATGATTACTTGCAACATGACTTCTCTCGTGACCTCAAGAACAAAGGTAACTACTCACAAATGATATTCATGCTCAAGTTCAGAGGGGTATTAAATAGCATAATGGATCTAAACATATAATCTTCCACCAAATAAACCATGTAGTAATCAACTACTAGATGTAATCAACACTACTAGTCACCCACAGGTACGAATCTGAGGTTTCGGTACAAAGATTGAACACGAGAGATGAACTAGGGTTTGAGAGGAGATGGTGTTGTTGAAGATGTTGATGAAGATTGGCCTCCCAAAGATGAGAGGGTTGTTGGTGATGACGATGGCTTCGATTTCCCCCTCCGTGAGGGAAGTTCCCCCGGCGGAATCGCTATGCCGGAGGGCAAAAGTGCTCCTGCCCAAGGTCCGCCTCGAGACGGCGGCGTTCCGTCCCGAAAATCTTCTCTTTATTTTTTCTATGTCAAAAGACCTTAAGTACCAGAAGATGAGCACTGGAGGTGGGCTGGGTTGGCCACAACCCACCAGGGCGCGCTTGGGGGGCCTAGCTTGCCCTGGTGTCTTGTGGTCACCAGGTGGCCCCCCTCCGGTAGTTATTTGCTCCAGTATTTTTTATATATTCCAAAATAATTCTCCATGAAGTTTCAGCTTATTTAGAGATGTGCAGAATAGGTGTCTCTGATATGCTTTTTCAGGTCCAGAATTCCAGCTGCCGGCATTCTCCCTCTTTGTGTAAACCTTGCATATTATGAGAGAAAAGGCATTAGAATTACTCCATAAAGCATTATTATGCATAAAAACATTATAAATAACAGTAGGAAATCATGATGCAAAATGGACGTATCACCCTCATGATGACGTGTGAGTAGTTCACCACAGACCTACGGGTCCGTAGTTAGTACCTAGATGGCAATCTCTCTCTCTTTCTCTCTCTCTCTCTCTCTATCTATCTCTTGATCTTTAATACAATTATCATCGCATCTTCGCTTTGATCTATCCGATGTAATCCTTTTGTGCGGTGTGTTTGTTGGGATCTGATGAATTGTGGGTTTATGTTCAGATTATTCATGAAAAGTATTTGAGTCACCTCTGATATATATTATGATTCTTATTTGCATGATCATTATAGCTTCGTAATTATCTCCGATCTATTGATTTGCTTTGGCCAAGTAGATTGATCTTTCTTCAGTGAGAGAGGTGCGTTGTAGTAGGTTCAACCTGACGAGTTTCTATATCCAAGTGACAGAAGGGGGCAAGTTGCGTCTTTGTGTTGTTGCTACTAAGGATAACACGATGGGGTTTATTCATATTGCTTTAGTTTACTTTGTCAACATCATGTCATCATTCTCCATGCATTACTCTGTTTTGCTTAATACTCTAGATGCATGTTGGATAGCGGTCGATGAGTGGAGTAATAGTAATAGGTGCAGGCAGGATTCGGCCTATTTGTTTATGGACGTGATGCATATATACACATGATCATTGACATGAAAAACGCATAACTATCCGCTTTTCTATCAATTGCCCAAAAGTAATTTTTACCCATCGTATGTTGCCTACATGAGAGATGCCGCTAGGGAAAACTATGGCCCCCGGGTCTATTCACTTATAAATTCACAAACGCTACTATTACCTTTCTTCCTTTATTTGTCTTTTATTTTATTTTGCAATTTACAATTATCTACAATTATCTACACAACTCATTTTCTTGCAAATAACGATATCAAGGGGATTGACAACCCTCTTGCCCGCGTTGGGTGCAAGTTGTTTGCTCTTTTGTGTGCAGCCACTGAAGACGGTTGAGGATTGATATTCCTATTGGTTCGATAAACCTTGGTTTCATAACTGAGGGAAATACTTACCCACTTTCTGCTGCAATTACCCGTTCCACTTCACGGAAAACCCAACGCAGATCACAAGTATCAGTCGTCGGTGATCCCGAACGACGGGAGCCAAACGACAGTGACAAACAGACGCGGCAGTGTGCATAGGTGATGAGCACGAGGACACCAACCACGACGCCGAAGCGAAGGATCACCAGTTCGATCGAGCGGCGCGCATGCGACGAGAGAAGGGAGGGAGAAGAGGGAGGCGGACAGCCGGTGAAGCAAAGGATGACGAAGGGCGGCGAGCTGCTACATCTCCTTGGGGAGAGAAGGTAAGTCACGCCCCTACCCCCCTCTCTAATTCTGGCTTGTGAACGGGGTCTGTTGGTTTTCATCGACGCGGTTGCATCATCTACATCGTCGAACGGGGGAGGGGAAGGAGGAGCCTTGGAGAGCAAAAATCCTTAGTGATGGATCCGCTGGGGAATCGATGTGCGCCAACCCCTGCTACGCAAAACTCCCCATACGATTTGATAGCGCACAGTAGCAACCAGAGAAATCCCACTGAGATTTGTGTAGCGCGTCAACAAGCAATCGATTAAACCATCGATCAAGGACCGATTTAATGATTTTCACAACAAGTGTTAAGTATCCAGAGGCAATGTTTTCTGTGTATGTAGATGTAGAATTTTATTTCCCAGGGAGATAGACAATTCACTCACAGATTGGCACTTAGAGCAACTCCAACCGGCCGACCCAAACGGATGCGTGTTTTGTCCGCGTTTTGTCTGTTTGGGTCGACATGTCCGCCCCGTTTTTCATTTGGGTCGGCCGTGCGCCCAATGTGCCGACCCATTTTTCATCCACATAGAATAGTGTTTTTATAAAGAAATGGTCCGCGGTCACAGATCATGCCAGCGGCCATGCCAACCAAGAGTTCAAACCGGCGAGTTGTCTGCGGCCAGCAAACATATGCTAGCCTCCAAAAAAGTGTGCAGTTCACGCTAGGCACACCTGCCAGTGGTCGACAGACATGCCAGCCCACAAAATGGTACTAGTTCTACAACGCCATCTCGGTCGTGGTCATGCTCGCACACTTTGCAGGCATAATGTTGCTCTCGGCCATGGATCACACGTCATCGAGGTTGAGCATGTCGGCCTGCATCTTCTCCAACCAAGACCGCCTCCTCGGAGAGACCGTGCTCAAGTCCACCTTCATGGTCTCGACCCCCTTCGTTATACAGGCGAGACAGACTTCTCTTGCTATAGTGGCGGCTTTGGTGGCCTCGATCTCGAGCATCTTCGCTTGCTTCTCCGCCTTCAACTCGAGCTTCTTATTTTGTATCCCATGAAGGCCTTGATTTGCTTGTCCTTGTCTTGCCGACGCTTCTCCTCACTTGAATCCTTGCTGGTGATCATGCCTTGCAAAGCAGCTTGCAAGGCAAGTGACTCCGCCTCACGCTTGTCCTCTTTCTTGGAGTTAGTCTTTCCCCGCGGCCGCGGTTTCTCCCCCTCACCATGCTCTTCAGCGGCTTCCTTCCCTCCATGCGCCCTGAGGACGGCATATTGCGCCTTGAACTTCTTCTCCCCGTTGATGATCGTCCAACAATGAGTTTATCTTCGATACATCTTCGTGTGCATGATGATTATGTTATACCTGCATGAATGTCTTCGATGTAATTCATGCCTTGCCTAAAATCCTTGATTAGTATCCCTACCTGATCTTGTATCGCTTCCGCTTACTTTGAATACATTTACTGTTTCGAAGGTTTTCATAAAAATCGCCTATTCACCCCCTCTAGTCGATAACTAGCACTTTCAATTGGTATCAGAGCAAGGTACTCCCTTGTTCTGTGTTTCGGTTTAACCACCTGGAGTTTTAGCTATGTCGACTGCAGGGATAATCAAGGTCTCCGTTGCATGCCCTGTCTTCGATGGCACTGACTACCCATACTGGAAGAACAAGATGTCCATGCATCTCGAAGCCATTGACAACGACCTTTTGGTATGTCCTCATGGCTGGTATTCCCAAGATTGGTGAAAGTGTCACTGCTGCTGATGTGAAGAGATTTGCTCAACTGGAATCGACCGCCAAGAACATCATCTGTGGTCATCTGACCAAAGGACAGTATGGCCGTGCGAGTGCTCTTGACTCTGCAAAGCAAATCTGGGAATGGCTTTCCAAGGTCAATGAAGGTGTCTCATCTTGGCAAGACTCGCGTGTTGATGTTCTTCGCAATCTGTTCAACCGCTTCAAGAGGCTTGACAATGAAAATCTCCAGCTCACGTTCAATAGGCTCACTGGCATCTCAAATGAGTTGAACGCTCTCAGCGCCACTGATATCACCAAACATGAAGATGTGAAGAAGCTATTGAGATCTCTTGACAGTTCATGTGACACTCTCGCTCTAATAATCCAAGAACGCGTGGACTTCAGATTTGGATCCTGCTGATATCCTTGAGAGGCCGAACACCCATGAGTTTCAACAAGCTCAGAAGAGGGAAATCTATGGTTCCAGCTATGGTCGCTCTCATGCCCTGAAGGCAAAAGTTGTATCCTCGTCTGAAGAAGAAGAATCTGAATGCAATTATAAGGGTACTGAAGACATTGGCAAAGAACTTGCTCTGCTTGTGAGAAAGTTTCAGAAATTTGCCAAGTCCAAACGCTTCGCAAAATCTTCAAGGCGTGACTCCAAGAAGTCTGGAGAAATGTCTTCACGTGACAACAAGAAGCAAACATGTCACAAGTGCAAGAAAACAGGTCACTTCATCGCTGATTGTCCTCGATGGGAAAAGGAATCCAAGAAGAAGAGCAAGGACTATGATTCTGATGACAAGAAGAAGAAAAAGAAGTTTCACAAGTCTTCATCCAAGTCTTCACCACACAAGAAGAGTTCATATGGCAAAGCACATGCTTTCATTGGCAAGGAAAGGGACTCTGAAGCTGAATCCGAGTCAGAAGTTGAAGAAGAATCTGAGGAGGAGTCTGATTCTGAAATTGCTAGTTTTGCTATAGCTTCTGCATTCGTCGCTTCATCGGTCTTCGACCCCGAAGATAATGGCCCCCTCAACTACACTGAAGCTAGTGACGACGACAATGCTCCGGCCTACTGCTTCATGGCAAAAGGCTCCAAGGTATCCTCAAAGTCTTCACGTCATGCATGACTCTGATAGCGAAGCTGAATCTGATGATAACTTGAAACCTAACTACTCTAAGCTTGTCAAAATTGCCACTAAGCAAAAAAATGCTATGGAGAAAAATGCAAAAATCAATAGAGAAAAGCGATGACCTGTTGCGCGACGAGATGAGTCTGAACGAAACTATGGCTGAAGATATGTAAAGTCTTCATTCAAGGTTCGAGGATCTCCAAGGTCATCATGATGCCCTCTCAACTGAACATGAGAAGCTTTCTCTTGAATATCTTCAAAGAAAGATCGAATTGGAGAAGTTGAGGGAAACTCATGATGACCTACGGAAGGAAAATGACTCACTCCTAACTGAACAGATCAGTACCGCTCAGGTTGAATTTAATGCTCCATGCTTAAAATGCCTTGCTCGTGAAGCTAATGATTCAACTGCTAAAATTCTTCTGAAAATGCTTTATCTTCAATTGTATCTGTGGTATCTAACCCCTCATCTAAGGAAGCCACTGCTATCACTGATGACAATGACAGGTTGAAGACATTGCTTGAAACGGGCATGTGCAAGAGTCTGAAGGGACATCAGATTCTTTTTGATGTCCTGAAGAAGACAATCTTGAACAAAAACCCTAGGAAAGAGGGTGTGGGTTTCGAAAGAAACATCAATGTTGATGGATCTTACTAGAAGCCTGAGCAGTATCCCAAAACCACATGGGTTGCTGCAAAAGGCCCCTCAGTTGATCCTTCCACATTATCTTGCTTTAACTGTGTGAACCCTATCATTATTGATGAGTCTTTCGATTCCAACTATAAATTGTTCAAATGTCAAAATGGTGAAGTGTTTGCTAGGTTCATTGGCTCTAACTGCAGGAATGGTTCACCCATGAAGAAGATATGGGTTCCCAAAAGTCTTCTTAAGAAGCTTCGTGTGAATTTCATGAAGACATCTCTCAAGAAGAAGACATATCCGAGATCAATGTCTTCGAGACAAAGATCTTCATATGATCGCACTAAAAATTTTGTTTCGCGGGGAAGGATTCAAAGGACTCATGAATATGAGCACTATGGCATAAACCGTTATGTTCATCCAACCAAGAATGTTTCTGCTTATTCATTCGAGTATTCTAACCCTCCTGTGAAACATGCTATTAGGGCAACATTGCCTAAATTCTCTGATGTTGCTTTACGTCTCATTGCTTCTAAGACACCCCTTCAGATGTGGGTGGTTAAGAAGAACTAACATCTTCATGCAGCATCGGGTCTCTAGATGAGATGAAGCTTAACTCGAAGATTATCTCTGGAGACCCATAAACATTCTTGCCTGGACGCAAGATAACTAATGCAAATGGCGTTTTCCATTTATACCGTCCAGATTACTTACCACTGTGTACTACTACATTCTCATCATAGCATGTTACAAATGCATGCTTTGGTGAACAAAACTAATTCTCAAATGCAGGAAGATAAATCCAGTACCACTAAATGGATCATGGACAGTGGATGTACTAGTCATATGACTGGTGATCGAAGCCTATTGATGGAGTCAACTCTTCGACCTCCAACCAAAGATCACATCGTCTTCGCCGACAAAAGTAGCAGCAAAGTTCTAGGACTAGGTAGAGTTGCTATCTCAAGGGATCGACACATGGACAATGTTATGCTTGTCGAATCCCTTGGTTGCAACTTATTGTTTGTCTCAATGCTGTGTGATCTAGACATGCTTGTGATATTTGGCAAATTTCGATGCATTGTGCTAATGGCCTCTGACAAAACCAAAGTCTTCGAACGTTTTTGAAGAGGTGATCGATATATGGTAGACTTCTCTGCGGGACCACAGGTTGCCACTTGTCTCCTAGCAAAGGCTTCAGAATGCTGGCTATGGCATCGAAGGCTAGGACATGCTGGTATGAGGAACTTGCATACTCTTGCAAAGAAGAGTCTCGTCATTGGCGTCGAAGGAGTTAAGTTCAAGAAAGATCATTTGTGTGGTGCCTTCGAAGCCGGGAAGAAGACAAGGGCCAAACACCCCTCAAAGACAATCATGACGACCTCACGTCCCTTCGAGCTACTTCATATGGACTTATTCGTCCCAACTCATTATTCCACTTTCTCTACCACTGTAAATCTTTATGGCTTCGTAATTGTTGATAATTACTCTCGATATACCTGGGTGCACATCTTACTCTATAAGACTGAAGTGTAGAATGTCTTCAGGCGCTTTGTCAATAGGTGCATGACCAACTATGATGTCAAGTTCAAGCATATTAGGAGTGACAACGGCACAGAGTTCAAGAACACTGGACTCGACACCTACCTCAACACTCTTGGTGTCACTCATGAGTTCTCCGTTCCATATACGCCATAGCAGAATGGCATCGTAGAGCGCAAGAACATGACTCTCATAGAGATGGCTCGCACCATGCTTGATGATTACAAGACACCTCGAAGATTTTGGCCTGAAGCCATTGACACTACCTGCCACATCATCAACAGGGTATATCTTCAGATGTTCTTCAAGAAAACATCATATGAGCTGCTTACCGGTAACAAACCCAATGTAAGTTATTTCAAAGTCTTCGGTGCAAAATGTTGGATTAGGGATCCACACCACACTTCAAAATTTGCACCAAAAGCACATGAAGGTTTCATGTTTGGTTATGGAAAGGATTCGCGCACCTACAGAGTCTTCAACACTTTGCACCATAAAATTGTTGAGACTGTAGATGTGCGGTTCGATGAAACTAATGGCTCGCAAAGAGAGCACCTGCCACCTATGATAGATGAACTTCCACCTGAAGAAGCTATTAGGCTGATGGGCACTGGTGAGATCATGCCTGAGGAACCAGTGATTGAAGAAGTCATCATTCCTCCATCCACTCATCACGAAGACAATGCTGCTCCTGAAGATAATGCTGCTGACAAACACAATGCTCTGCAGCAGGATCAAAGTCTTCGTCCTGCTCATCCACATGTGGATAATGAAGTTCAAATCGAGAAGATGCTCAGTATTATCAATGCACCAGGTCCAATCACTCGCTCAAGAGCTAACCAATTGGCTAACTTTTGTGGGCACTTTGCTTTTGTGTCTATCTCAGAGCCCTCCAAAGTAGATGAAGCTTTCGTATGGGAACTCGTCAAGCGACCAAATCCACGCAAGCACAACATCATTGGCACAAAGTGGATCTACCGCAACAAACAAGATGAATCTGGCCAAGTTGTCAGAAACAAGGCTCGACTTGTAACTCAAGGCTACACACAGGTTGAGGGTATCAATTTCGATGAAACATTTGCACCTGTTGCTAGACTTGAAGCCATACGTATACTGCTTGCTTATGTCAACCACTATGATATATGCCTATATCAAATGGATGTCAAAAGTGCATTCCTCAATGGTAAGATTGAGGAAGAAGTATATGTTGCTCAACCTCTAGGGTTTGAAGATCCAAAGCATCCTGACATGATCTACCGGCTCAACAAGGCATTGTATGACCTCAAGCAAGCACCAAGGGCTTGGTATGACACACTCAAGGAATTCCTCAAGGAGAAAGGCTTCAAACCCAGTTCACTCAATCCTACACTCTTCACTAAATCATATGATGCTGAACTATTTATATGTCAAATCTATGTGGATGACATTATCTTTGGCTGTACTAACAATCGATATAATGATGAGTTTAGCTTCATGATGCAAGAGCAATACCAGATGTCGATGATGGGAGAGTTGAAGTTCTTTCTAGGGCTTCAGATTCGACAACAACCAAATGGCATCTTCATATCTCAGGAGAAGTACCTCAAGGACTGTCTCAAGAAGTTTGGCAAGAATGAAGCCAAAGGCTACAAAACGCCAATGGTAAAGATTTCGATCAGAAGGTATATCGCTCCATGATTGGCTCTTTGTTGTACCTATGTGCATCTAGGTCAGATATAATGCTTAGCGTTTGCATGTGTGCCCGATTCCAAGCGGCACCAAAGAAATCGCATCACCTCGCGGTGAAGCGAATACTTCGATATTTGGCTCACACCCCAACACTAGGATTATGGTATCCAAAGGGCTCCAATTTGATCTCATTGGTTATTCAGATTCAGATTTTGCTGGTGACAGAGTTGATTGCAATTCCACATCAGGCACTTGTCACTTTCTGGGTCGATCTCTCGTATGTTGGTCTTCAAAGAAGCAGAACTGCATCTCACTCTCCACGGCTGAAGCCGAATACATTGCTGCTGGCGCCTGTTGTACACATCTTCTCTGGATGAAGCAAACCCTCAAGGACTATGGCATCAACAAGAAGAAAGTACCACTCTACTGCGACAATGAGAGTGCTATCAAGATTGCCTACAACCCAGTAAATCATTCAAAGAAAAAGCACATTCAGATATGACATCATTTTCTTCGTGATCACGTGTTGAAGGGCGACATCGTCATCAAACCGGTGAAGTCAGAAGAGCAATTGGCTGATATCTTTGCGAAGCCTTTGGATGAGAAGAGGTTTTGCAAGTTGCGGTGTGAGATAAATATCTTACAATCCTCTGATGTCCTTTGAATGGACATACATCCTAACGCTTATGCTTGTAAATGACTTTGATGCACAACACACGAAGTAACGTATGTCTTCAACTCATGAAGACTTACACTCTAAGTGTGAACAAATTAACGACGAATATGACTTCAGAGCGCCACGATAATTGTGCGCCGTGTCTGGGTCAATCATTCTTATACGGTGGGTAATGCCACCACCCCACCCGAAGACATTGATTTTATCTTCACATCTTATCTATGTCTTCAAGAAACAGCGTTTATCTTCGAGTAGAATGTTTACTCTCGAATTTGCACATGCTTTAGTTGAATATACTTTGCATATTTTATGGAGTTTTTTCCTGTACAACATTTGGCCTATAGCTATATCTTCGAATTTTACCTAGGCGAATGTGATCGGACCCGACATCCTTATCTATTCTCATCTCTCCTAACACTATTCAACTCCAGTCATATGCATTCTATTTTGACACGTGTTGATTGTCTTCACTGCATCCTTGTCAGTCGAAGATAAATCCAACCAAACGTTTAAAATTCATCTTTTTATCCTTACCGCGCTTATCGCAACAATTCCTGCGCCGTCGCTACAGATCGAAGGTAGTGGGCTGTCAGACGTGTTGCATGCATGCCACGTATCCCACTAAAACCGAAGAGTCCAAGGCATATCCATCCAAAATTTTCGGATGTTCCCATCCTTATAAATACAAGTGCCCCGGCTCAATTATTACTCTTCCACCATATACGCCACTCTCGAGCTCCAAACCCTAGCGCCGTCGCTGGATTTCATCGCCGCCAGAGAAGGAGCGCTTAGCTGTCGTGACTCCTCCGTCGTCGTACTCACGCCGGTCGCGACCATCCTCGTCCGCCGCCGCCGTAGCTGTCTGACACCACCAAGCTAGGGTGTTGCAGATCGAACTGGTCGGCATCTCCGCCTCGTCGAACAATTCCCCGTGTTCTTCACCGTGGTAAATAAATCTGATTGTTACCACTCGTTTGATCTTAAAAGTTACCAAATATCTTCGAGATCTGTTTTTCCACCATGTTTTCAATAGATCTCAATCTTGCATCTCTATTTGCTCAATACTTTTACTTATGTTGCAAATCTGGGCTGATTTTCGAACTTGCACAAATCTGAAACCACCTTATCTTGAGCAAAAGTGAAAGTCTTCGGTGAATGAGGTCAATATCTTCGGACCATGATATCTTATATTCAAATTCTTCTGAGAATGCATATGACCTCTTCTATTCCCCTGGCATATCTAACTCTTTCACAAGTACATGTCCGCGGCAGAATCTCTTGGATCTCATAGTCTGAATTCCTTTGCAGACTACTTGCAGATACAGCTAGACTCACCTGAAGCCAGCTCTCACTTAAACAATCTTCGAAGCCTTTGCTCAAATCGAAGACAATGGCTAGAGATGGGACTCCTAAGAAGGGAGGAAGACAAAGATGCCTAGATACTGCCAAGGATCTCCCTCCTGACCTCTATGAACGATACAAGTCTGATCCAGAAGAAACCTATCATCAGCGCAAGACTCGAGTCCAATGGATTCAAAGATATTGGACTGTAGAATGGTTCCATTACCGCTTCGTCACTTCTGAATACGCTGAGAAGCATGTTGAGAAAGCCCCCTAGACGGATATCATTTACAAGAATCTTTATCTGAAGACAAAGGTTGATGCCATCAGGATTGGCTTCTACCCATGCATGTTCCGGCCGTCTATGCCAAAGAATCCAGATCCCACTAGTGTCCAAGGATTTTCTCGTGCAAATAATGATGATGACAGTGACGCTGCTAAGGAAGATGATGCAGATCTGCCCCTGTCACTGATCCGAGGCCAATGCATAGATCAAAGGCTTCAAAGCCTTCTAAGGCTACAAAAGCTTCAAGGCCTAACCGCTCCTCACCACAGGCTTCACACTCAAGGCCTGCTAAACCTGCCAATACTGAGGATGAGTCTCGTACACACATGAGGTTGAAGAGGAAAGCTATTGCTGCTTGTGGCTCAAAGCCATCTGTTTCCCGGATGGATGCAGCCAACATGATTGAGCTCTCTGATGACGAATTTGATGATGAAGCGCTGGCGAAGCTTATCCAGCAAAAGGAGGAAGAGGCCAAGCATCTTGAAGACTTGCCTCTATTCAATGCAGACATCCTCAACAACTTCATCGATGAGTGGTTTTCTAACCCCTCTCTCACCATAGATGCCCTTCAGCTCCCAATTGGACTGAGTGTCACTTTTCAAGGGCTGGTGAATGAAGAGTTCACTGTGGCTCAAAAGACTGTACAACAGCGTGTCAAGATTCACCATGAAAAGACACTTGTCAAGAAGAATGTGCACAAAATTTCTGTTGAGTAGATCCAAGGCTATCAGCTCTACATGAAAGATCTCAAAGCGGAATTTGAGCAGCGTCGTGAAGCTGTCAAGGGCGCCCTAGAATGCCTCAAGAGGAAATCTGCAAAGATGGTCCAAGCCCACAACGAGATGCTGAAGCGACAGGCTCTTGGTCAACCTGCTCTTGACCCAAGAATTATTGCAAAGTCAAAACATGTTTCAATGTCTTCAAGCCAGTCTTCGGCACAGATTGAAGATCATCAACAAAGAAAGATGTGGGCAAATCTGCATCTGGGGCCAAAGGGTTCATCAGCGTCTGCATGGCAGTCATGTTGGGCTCAGGCATATGGAAAATGCTTTGGGTGGCTTCAGCATAGGCCATAGACTTCGGATGTAAGTCTTCGCCTGAGGCAGCAAGTGTTGTTGTAGTAAAGAATTCCATGGCAGAAGCAGTGATGTGTTCATCACGAATCATGAAGTCAATCTTCCATGTATTCAGATATCTTCCAAAGCCAGATCATATTCTTCGCCATACCATATGGCCAATCAAGGGGCATTCATCTTCTCACAAACTAGAAGGGGCTCTGAAGACATTGGTCTACAACACTGTAAATGGCATCAGGTTTAATCTTCAAGATTTATTCCTATGCAACTTGGCAGCAAATGGCATTAATCTGCTTGAACCAAAGATCTATGCACCATAGATCATGCGTTTCATCAAGTACAGAACCAACACACGGTTTCTGCCCTCTGCGCGCAATCATGGCATATATCTTCTGGATGTGGAAGTCATTCATGAAGATATTTATCCATCCAAGAGCAAGAATCCCATTGTGAAAGGCACCAGTGGCACAACTGATGATGAAGGGCTTCACCTTCCATCTGATCCATCCATTGCAAGGTTGATTGGCTCCATTCGCCTCCATCAGCCAAGCTCTACTGCCACTGAAGCCACAACTAGCACTCTGCCTCGCCAAGTCCGAACAAGGAGAGAACGCGCCATGACCAATCGAGAGCTTCTCGTCTCTCTTATTCAGAAGCAAGATTGGCACCATGAGTGGTCGCGGAGACAAATGCATTCTATGGTGCAAGACATCACTCGCATTCGCAAACTCACACATGGAAGACATTGACATTGCTTGCACCTGAAGAAGATCTTCGTGTGGATGGCTTCGAGAAATTCTTCTGATTATCTGCTCCACCTCCTCGCACGGAGAAATGGCGTCAGACGCCCTCCCTTGAAGATAGTGACTTTTCTTCATCGGCACCGTCTGTCAACGTCAAGCTTACAAATGACCATGCTGAACATGTCACCACACCGCTTGCACCACCTGCGCGTCGCGGCACTGCACCAACCAAGGTCAACCCTGCTGCACCATCGTCTTCAATTCATGTTGGGGACGAGTAGTGCTCAATCTCTTCGCCCTTTTTGGTCATTCGATGACAAAGGGGAGAAGCATTGGATGATAGTCTTCAAGCGGGTCTCTATATGGGTTGGGTGCTGCTATTTTGATTAAGTTTACAACTCCCGTTCTGAACATCTGCTTTTTGGGTTGTAAAACTTAGGTCCTGATGGACGTCTGCACACTTTCTATTTATTGTACTTTTGGCGCCACCTTAAATTTTATCATATGCGCCCGAAGCCATACTGCAGACGCCCATTTTTCATTATGCATTTCATTATCTTCGAAATATCACATTGAATGCATAGTGATTGGATTCCAAGATATAGGGGGATCTCCACAAATTAAAGCCTGCCATGTGCTTTTGCATTCCAAGCAAAATCTTCATAAGCACATCTTCAGGGGGGAGCTCTCTATATCTTGTAATCATAATCTCCAAGTCTTTATCTTCCTATATTTTATCCTCGTTGAAAACTTCAACCAGTTTGTCATCCATCACCAAAAAGCGGGAGATTGTAAGTGCATCTAGTGCCACCCTTATTGGTTTTGGAGTATTGAAGACAAACTTGGTTGAGGGACTAATGTGTTTGTGAGAGTTCACAGGATAACACAGATAGAAGTCCCTGGAGATTCGGTTTAACAGTCAAAGACGACCCCCAAAAATGTCCGAAGACATTGATGATGGTCGAAGCCATTGGTGGTACAAGAAGTTAATCGCTTGAAGATAATGAAACACGAAGATGAAGTCTTTTGGTTGTTTTGTTTCTTCTTTCCTAAGTCATAGGAACCACCATACTGTTAAGTGGGGTCGATTTGATCGAAGTCAGACGTTGACATGATGCTCAACCCATACCTATGTCTTTGAGTGAAGACAATGAGAGAAAATCTCTTCTAGAGTTGGTTGAGTCAGTATACACCAAAGACATTCCTTAAGCTATCATTTATCTTCATACAATCTGAGTTTATCTTCGATACATCTTAGTGTGCATGATGATTATGCTATACCTGCCTGAATGTCTTTGTTGTAATTCATGCCTTGCCTAAAATCCTTGATTAGTATCCCTACCTGATCCTGTATCGCTTCCGCTTACTTTGAATACATTTACTGTTTCAAAGCTTTTCATAAAAATCGCCTATTCACCCCCCCCCCCCCTCTAGTCGATAACTAGCACTTTCAGGACGGGCCTCGATGCTCTCAAGGGTGGCACAAAACTTGTTGCACTCGTGTTGTATCACCCTCCAACGCTTGCCGAGCGAAACCCACCCGTGCTTGCTCTCAAATTGGTAAGGCTTAAACTTCTTGCGTTCGTGGAACTCAAGATGCACACTTAGCCAAAATGCCGAATGCTTTTGCTCGGTGCCTATGTTGGGGTCTTGTCCAACATCTCGCCAACATTCACAAAGGAGTTTGTCATCTTTCCTTGAGTATGCTTTGGTCCGCTTGCTCTTTCGCTTCTTGTTTGCATCGGCTTGGGTGGCGAGCTCGGCCTCGAAGAACAATGGCTCCCCATCGATGTCCACTTTATCATCTTGTTCGTCTAGGCCGCAGTCTTCGGTGAACTCGTGCTCTATAGGGAAAGAGCTGCCCACACCTATCTGGTCCTCCATGAAGGGATCAGGTGTGCCTCCATTGTCTCCATCAAACGTGCTGCCCATTCCCTCATGGCCAGCCATGAAGGAGGCTCGGCCGTCTTGGCTTTGCATCTCGTCGGGATCGAAGGGAATACCACCACCACCACCAGCAGCGCCACCTTTGAAGATGATGCTCTCCATGAACAAGCGGTTGGTCTCGTCGTCCGCAACAGACCTTGGGTCGAACAGGTTGCGGGCATTCTCCATGGCGTCGGCCGAGAGGTCATGCTGCCATTTTCCCTTCCCCCCAGAGGACGATCCGCCACCCATTGGGGTGGCGTTGAGATCGATGGCCATGGCCTCTGGCATGGACGGTGTGACCACGCTCACCTTTGGCGAGCCGGAGCCCGAAGAGATAGACAACCAGTAGGCTTGCGGGTGGTGGGGTGGAAGCCGTGCGCCTGCGGCGTGGTCGACATGCATGTCGAGTCTGGAAGTCAGGGATGAACGGGCGACAAGCCGGTGCTGGCCGCGGCCACTACGGCAGTGGCAAGCCCGTGCTGGCCTGGATTTAACCCTAGCATCATCAGGGTCTGCCTCATGGTCTCGCGGACGAGCTGGCTAGTCTTTGTGGCCTCTACCTCTTGCTCTGCAGTGGCGGCGAGGGTGGCCGCGGCCGCGGCGTCGCTCCTAGCTTCCTGCATGCGTCGGCGGCACTTCCTCCTGGACGGCTCGATGGCGCTCCTCGTCGGTCAGCTCCTTCTTCTTCCTCGGTTTCGCCGACGCTTTGTGGGCGGCGCTGCCGCGGGGCTTGCGTCCTTTGGCGGCGACGGGGCCGGCGGTGGCAAGGGAGGCGAGGCAGGCGGCGGCATCGAGGGTTGGCGCGTCGTCGTCCATGGCGCGCGCATGGGTTGGCGGGAGTTTTTGGGGAAAGTGGGGGAAAATGGTGGCGCTGTGGCACCGACTGGCGGACCAGGGGGAGGAGAATGGCGAGCGTGGCGAGCATCCGTCCCGTGTCCGCGCCGACGCAAATCCGGCTCAAATTTGAGCCTGGAATGGGTCGCGGGCGGATAAAAAACGGACGAGCATCCGTTTGGGTCGGCGCGTTGGGCCAAATTTTGTGTCCCCGGTGACCCAAACGGACACGCACGGACGAAATGGGTTGGCTAGTTGGAGTTGCTCTTGTGCTTCATTTTTTCTCCAGTAGTAGGCAAGTTTTACGTATTTTTTCCCAGGAGTAGGCAAGTTTTACATCACGTTTTCCTCGCGAGTAGGCAGGTGTTTTTACAACTTACAATGATTATATGCTATTCTTTTGTCACATAGTTTTAAGGGGTAAGGCAAATACTGGCAACAAAAGATGATTTCCCCTTGCAGTGCGTGCAAAACTAGTTCCTAGTTAGTTGGATCCTACTACCTCCGTTTCAAAATATAAGATTTTTAGAGATTTCATTATGGACTACATACAGATGTATATAGACATACTTTAGAGTATAGATTCATTCATTTTACTCCGTGCGTAGTCTATAGTGGAATCTTTAAAAGGTCTTATATTTAGAAACGGAGGGAGTATTAATTTTGTCTATCTTTGAAGTCTGGCTCATATCCCTGATCTTACTTACTACTCCCTGTAATTTTAAATATAAGTTTTTATAAGATTTCACTAACGAACTACATACGGATGTATATAGACATACTTTGTAGTATAGATTCACTCTCTAGAAAGACTTGTATTAAGAAACGGAGGGAGTAGTATGTGTTCAGGCAGTTTTTATGCGAGCAGTGCTATGGGGACGACAAAGTTTCGATGACTCGCACGACGATTAAATCCCGCCAAGGAATCTCGAGCACAGCCGAGCAGCGGCCGCTGGATCCTTGGTCGTGCTGTTATCACCCACACACCGTCGTGTGTGGAGCAGTTTCGTTTTTATATTGTTGTCAGCTCTTTTTTCATTGATCGGTTAATGAGCTATGCATGTGTTCGAGTATAGAGATTTCCAAATGTGATATTTTCCAATGTAGCAATAGACCCAAAAACAATGGCACTTAGAGCATCTACAGCCGGACATAGCAAATATGACCCTCTAAACGCCCATGGACATGTCTGGTCGGCGTGTCTCCTATTTGTCCATCCGCGCAGCCATATTTCTCATTTTCTTCCTCATATGTCCGGTCACTTGCATGTGATTGGTGGAGACAAAGAGAGAGAAAGAAAAAATGAATTAAAAAAAGTGGTCCGGGGTGGGGTCGCGTCCTACGTGGCGGACTGACCGGGCGCGCCCGGGCGTATCCGCGAGCCCTCATATCCTCCCTATATTTGAGATGGATATGAGGGTTCGCGGACAGCCCGAGCGTATAGAGATGATATGAGGGGACCGGTTGGGTCATTTTTTCCCTTCTCTCTCTTGTTTGATCACTGACCGGACGCGTCCGCGGGCGTATGAGGGGTCGTTTGAGACGTCCGGTTATAGATGCTCTTATGCATCATTTTTTCTCCAGGTTGCTCTGTTATATTTTGTTTTGTAGATTATTGGATGCTGGGCTTCTCGAACTTTGGAGTACTTGATCATGGAGATATTAGAGCCAAAAGATGAGAGGAACATGACCAAAGTTCAAAGTGGCAAATCCGATGGTGAGGGTCAAAATTCCTATCGCAGGGCCGCATTGCCCAGTTTTCACTCTCTCCCCTCTATCATCTCGCTACTCCATTGCCTCTGTTGCACTAGTGATAACCCACAAGTACAGGGGATCAGTTGTAGCCTTTCTCGATAAGTAAGAGTGTCGAACCCAACGAGGAGCTAAAGGTAGAACAAATATTCCCTCAAGTTCTATCGACCACCGATACAACTCTACGCACGCTTAACGTTCGCTTTACCTAGAACAAGTATGAAACTAGATTTTCAGATCTGTAAACAGCATCATCATAATTTTCATACTCCTCAAACAAACATTTAATTTCACAAGCACCCATAAAAGCAACGAATTCTTCTATTCGTTCCACATCATACTAATCATATATACCATTAGCATAAGAAGCCAAGGTTTCATTATCATTAAATTTACATGAAAAGGGAAGGTGTGGAGCCTTCATCCTAGAGCAACAAGTATAATCATATCTCAAGCATAAATTCCGAGCATACCAATGTAACATATGAATTTGATCCCATAACAGTTTCCCTTTTTGAGTCAAGCGATAATCCCTAAAGTATTCACGTTGATCCAACATGTGTAACATTATATAATTGAATGGGGTTTTCTCAGGATTATTAAAGTAGTGCATAATATCTTTCACATAACGAGCATCGAGGGTTTTAGGAGGTTCCCCATCTCCATGAGTAGCAAGTACACCTAATTTTTTTGGTATTTCGTGTTCCGTATCCATAGCTAAAGATAGAGAACAACTTAGAACAGCAAATAAAATCTACTTAGTGATAAAGCAAACAAGCACACACGAGAATATTCACCCCACGCTATTGCTCCCCGGCAACGGCACCAGAAAAAGGTCTTGATAACCCACAAGTATAGGGGATCAGTTGTAGCCTTTCTCGATAAGTAAGAGTGTCAAACCCAACGAGGAGCTAAAGGTAGAACAAATATTCCCTCAAGTTCTATCGACCACCGATACAACTCTACGCACGCTTAACGTTCGCTTTACCTAGAACAAGTATGAAACTAGAAGTACTTTGTAGGTGTGATAGGATAGGTTTGCAAGATAATAAAGAGCACGTAAATAAAAGATAGGGGCTGTTTAGATGAAGAAACAACTAAGTTAGTCTTAGTAGAGAGCTTTTGGTCACAAGAAAGTTATTTGTCCCTAGGCAATCGATAACTAGACCGGTAATCATTATTGCAATTTTATATGAGGAGAGGCATAAGCTAACATACTTTCTCTACTTGGATCATATGCACTTATGATTGGAACTCTAGCAAGCATCCGCAACTACTAAAGATCATTAAGGTAAAACCCAACCATAGCATTATAAGGTATCAAGTCCTCTTTATTCCCATACGTAAACAACCTACATACTCGGGTCTATGCTTCTGTCACTCACGCCACCCACCATAAGCGAATCATAAACATATTGCAAACCCTACAGCGGGGATCCCTCATGCTTGCGCGACATGGAGAGCACCATAGGACAGCACCAATAATAAAACATGCAACTCAAACCAATCATGATCATCAATCAACCCATAGGACAAAATGGATCTACTCAAACATCATAGGATAGCCATACATCATTGGGAAATAATATATAGCGTTGAGCACCATGTTTAAGTAGAGATTACAGTGGGGAGAAGAGGTGTTGAACCGCTGCATAGAGGGGGGAGAGAGTTGGTGATGACGGCGGCGAAGTTGTTGGTGTAGATCGCCGTCACGATGATGGCCCCGGCGGCGTTCCGGTGCCACCGGGAGAGAGGGGGAGAGAGCCCCCCCTCCTTCTTCTTCTTCCTTGACCTCCCCCCTAGATGGGAGGAGGGTTTCCCCTCTGGTCCTTGGCCTCCATGGCAGCGGAGGGGCGGGAGCCCCTCCGAGATTGGATCTCTCTCTCTGTTTCCTTCTGTTTCTGCGTTCCCAGATTCTGGCCTTTCACCGATTCTTATATTCCCGGAGATCCGCAACTCCGATTGGGATGAAATTTTAACACGGTTTTTATCCGGATATTAGCTTTCTTGCGGCGAAAGAAGGGCACCAACCGCCTTACGGGGTGGCCACAAACCCCCAGGGCGTGCCCTTGCGGCTTGTGGGCCCCTCGGGCACCGCCTTCTGTTGATTCCACTTCCCAAAATTCACATATATTCCAAAAAAAATCTCCGTAAGTTTTTATCCCGTTTGGACTTTGTTTGATATGGATTTTCTGCGAAACAAAAAACATGCAACAAACAGGAACTGGCACTGGGCACTGGATCAATATGTTAGTCCCAAAAATAGTATAAAAAGTTGCCAAAAGTATATGAAAGTTGTAGAATATTGGCATGAAACAATCAAAAATTATAGATACGACGGAGACGTATCAGAATCCCCAAGTTTAATTCCTGCTCGTCCTCGAGTAGGTAAATGATAAAAAAGATAATTTTTGATGTGGAATGCTACCTAGCATAATCTTGATCATATAATCTTATCATGGCACGAATATTAAGACACGAGTGATTCAAAGCAATAGTCTATCATTTGACATTAAGACAATAATACTTCAAGCATACTAATAAAGTAATCATGTCTTCTCAAAATATCATGGCTAAAAGAAACTTATCCCTACAAAATCATATAGTCTGGCTATGCTCCATCTTCATCACACAAAGTATTAAATCATGCACAACCCCGGTTTTAGCCAAGCAATTGTTTCATACTTTAGTATTCTCAAACCTTTTCAACTTTCACGCAATACATGAGCGTGAGCCATGGATATAGCACTATAGGTGGAATAGAAGATGGTGGCTGTGGAGAAGACAAAAAAGAAGGAGATAGTCTCACATCAAATAGGCATATCAACGGGCTATGGAGATGCCCATCAATAGATATCAATGTGAGTGAGTAGGGATTGCCATGCAACGGATGCACTAGAGTTATAAGTGTATGAAAGCTCAAACTGAAAACTAAGTGGGTGTGCATCCAACTTGCTTGCTCACGAAGACCTAGGGCAATTTGAGGAAGCCCATCATTGGAATATACAAGCCAAGTTCTATAATGAAAAATTCCCACTAGTATATGAAAGTGACAATATAGGAGACTCTCTATCATGAAGATCATGGTGCTACTTTGAAGCACAAGTGTGGAAAAAGGAATAGTAGCCTTGCCACTTCTCTCTTTTCTCTCAATTTTTTTTGTTTTTTGTTTTTTTTTGGTGGGCTTCTTTGGCCTCTTTTATTTTTTTTGTAAAGTCCGGAGACTCATCCCAACTTGTGAGGGAATCATAGCTTCCATCATCCTTTCCTCACATGGGCCAATGCTCTAATAATGATGATCATCACACTTTTATTTACTTACAACTCAAGAATTACAACTCGATACTAGAACAAAATATGACTCTATATTAATGCCTCCGGCGGTGTACCGGGATGTGCAATGATCTAGCATAGAAATGACATCAAAAAATGGACAAGCCATGAAAACATCATGCTAGCTATCTTACGATCATGCAAAGCAATATGACAATGATGGTGCGTGTCATAATAAACGGAACAATGGAAGTTGCATGGCAATATATCTCGGAATGGCTATGGAAATGCCATAATAGGTAGGTATGGTGGCTGTTTTGAGGAAGAGAATATGGTGGGTTTAATGCACCGGCGAAAGTTGCGCGGTACTAGAGAGGCTAGCAATGGTGCAAGGGTGAGAGTGCGTATAATCCATGGACTCAACATTAGTCATAAAGAACTCACATACTTATTGCAAAAATTTATTAGTCATCGAAACAAGGTACTACACGCATGCTCCTAGGGGAAGGGTTGGTAGGATTTAACCATCGCGCGATCCCGACCTCCACACAAAGGATGACAATCAATAAATAAATCATGCTCCGACTTCTTCACATAACGGTTCACCATACGTGCATGCTACGGGAATCACAAACTTTAACACAAATATTTCTACCAATCCACAATTACTCACTAGCATGACTCTAATATCACCATCTTTATATTGCAAAACTATTGCAAGTAATCAAACATATCATATTCAGTGATCTACAAGTTTTATGTAGGATTTTATGACTAACCATGTGAATGACCAACTCCTGTTAACTCTCTAAATAGATATAAGTGAAGCATGAGATTTTAAGTCTTTCTAAAAAAGATATGCCCACGCTCTAACAAATATAAGTGAAGCAAAAGAGCATTCTACAAATGGCGGTTTTCTATGTGTAGAGAAACAGGCAATCCAAACTTCAAATGATATAAGTGAAGCACATGAAGCATTCTATAAAGCCATACACAAAAGATATAAGTGAGGTGCAAAGAGCCTTCTATAAATCAACCAAGGACCTTCTCATACCAGCATGGTGCATTATTAAAAGAAAAATAGAAAGCACACGATGCTCCAAGATTTACGCATATCATGTGACGAATAAAAATATAGCTCCAAGTAAAATTACCGATGGTTGTTAGAAGAAAGAGGGGATGCCTTCCGGGGCATCCCCAAGCTTAGTTTCTTGGGAGTCCTTGAATATTACCTTGGGGTGCCTCGGGCATCCCCAAGCTTAGGCTCTTGCCACTCCTTATTCCTTCATCCATCATGATCTCACCCAAAACTTGAAAACTTCAATCACACAAAACTTAACAAAACCCTCGCGAGATCCGTTAGTAATAATAAAGCAAATTACAACTTTAAGTACTGTTGCCAACCAATTCATATTTTGTTTTTTCATTGTAGCTACTGTAATATAACTTTTCCATGGCTTATACCACCGATACAATCGATAGTTTCATCAAAACGAGCAAAACAATGCATCAAAAACAGAATCTGTCAAAAACTGGACAGTCTGTAGTAATCTGAACATTCACCATACTTATGTAACTCTAAAAATTCTGAAAAATTAGGACGTGGTCAAGAATTTGTATAACAGTATTGTGTAAAAATTTCAGAATTTTGTCACGCTCCAGTAAAATATAGAAATTCAAACACTGCAGCAAAAGTTTCTGTTTTTACACAGCACATATCAAACAAGCAATTTAAACATCCTAAAGGTAATTCTTGGCACATTATTTTTATAATACAATGGATTTGTACAAGGGGATAATTATTTTTGTTGAAAAGTTTCTGTAATCAAGATTCACAAAGTTTCCATGGGCATGAACAAAGTTCAAGGCTAGCCCCCACTTCAACGTTGCTCGTCTTTCTCAGTTTCACTTTTCTTTTTGAAAAAGTTTTAGGTTCCCCTCTTTATTTTTTATTTTTTTTTAAACTATATAAAAGCACACAACAGAATAAAATGACTCTCTAAAACTTCCGGGTTGTCTCCCTGGCAGCGCTTTCTTTAAATCCATTAAGCTAGGCATATAGTGCTCAAGTAATGGATCCACCCGGATCCCAAGGTATATCAAAGCCAATTTTAATTAACAATGATTTGTAATTTAGTAGTGAGCACAAAGTAACATATATCATGCAACAACGAAGTCTAACTTTCTTCCTCATATGTCCGGTCACTTGCACGTGATTGGTGGAGACAAAGAGAGAGAAAGAAAAAATGAATTAAAAAAAGTGGTCCGGGGTGGGGTCGCGTCCTACGTGGCGGACTGACCGGGCGCGCCCGGGCGTATCCGCGAGCCCTCATATCCTCCCTATATTTGAGATGGATATGAGGGTTCGCGGACAGCCCGAGCGTATAGAGATGATATGAGGGGACCGGTTGGGTCATTTTTTCCCTTCTCTCTCCTGTTTGATCACTGACCGGGCGCGTCCGCGGGCGTATGAGGGGTCGTTTGAGACGTCCGGTTATAGATGCTCTTATGCATCATTTTTTCTCCAGGTTGCTTTGTTATATTTTGTTTTGTAGATTATTGGATGCTGGGCTTCACGAACTTTGGAGTACTTGATCATGGAGATATTAGAGCCAAAAGATGAGAGGAACATGACCAAAGTTCAAAGTGGCAAATCCGATGGTGAGGGTCAAAATTCCTATCGCAGGGCCGCATTGCCCAGTTTTCGCTCTCTCCCCTCTATCATCTCGCTACTCCATTGCCTCTGTTGCACTAGTGATAACCCACAAGTACAGGGGATCAGTTGTAGCCTTTCTCGATAAGTAAGAGTGTCGAACCCAACGAGGAGCTAAAGGTAGAACAAATATTCCCTCAAGTTCTATCGACCACCGATACAACTCTACGCACGCTTAACGTTCGCTTTACCTAGAACAAGTATGAAACTAGATTTTCAGATCTGTAAACAGCATCATCATAATTTTCATACTCCTCAAACAAACATTTAATTTCACAAGCACCCATAAAAGCAACGAATTCTTCTATTCGTTCCACATCATAGTAATCATATATACCATTAGCATAAGAAGCCAAGGTTTCATTATCATTAAATTTACATGAAAAGGGAAGGTGTGGAGCCTTCATCCTAGAGCAACAAGTATAATCATATCTCAAGCATAAATTCCGAGCATACCAATGTAACATATGAATTTGATCCCATAACAGTTTCCCTTTTTGAGTCAAGCGATAATCCCTAAAGTATTCACGTTGATCCAACGTGTGTAAGATTATATAATTGAATGGGGTTTTCTCAGGATTATTAAAATAGTGCATAATATCTTTCACATAACGAGCATCGAGGGTTTTAGGAGGTTCCCCATCTCCATGAGTAGCAAGTACACCTAATTTTTTTGGTATTTCGTGTTCCGTATCCATAGCTAAAGATAGAGAACAACTTATAACAGCAAATAAAATCTACTTAGTGATAAAGCAAACAAGCACACACGAGAATATTCACCCCACGCTATTGCTCCCCGGCAACGGCACCAGAAAAAGGTCTTGATAACCCACAAGTATAGGGGATCAGTTGTAGCCTTTCTCGATAAGTAAGAGTGTCAAACCCAACGAGGAGCTAAAGGTAGAACAAATATTCCCTCAAGTTCTATCGACCACCGATACAACTCTACGCACGCTTAACGTTCGCTTTACCTAGAACAAGTATGAAACTAGAAGTACTTTGTAGGTGTGATAGGATAGGTTTGCAAGATAATAAAGAGCACGTAAATAAAAGATAGGGGCTGTTTAGATGAAGAAACAACTAAGTTAGTCTTAGTAGAGAGCTTTTGGTCACAAGAAAGTTATTTGTCCCTAGGCAATCGATAACTAGACCGGTAATCATTATTGCAATTTTATATGAGGAGAGGCATAAGCTAACATACTTTCTCTACTTGGATCATATGCACTTATGATTGGAACTCTAGCAAGCATCCGCAACTACTAAAGATCATTAAGGTAAAACCCAACCATGGCATTATAAGGTATCAAGTCCTCTTTATTCCCATACGTAAACAACCTACATACTCGGGTCTATGCTTCTATCACTCACGCCACCCACCATAAGCGAATCATAAACATATTGCAAACCCTACAGCGGGGATCCCTCATGCTTGCGCGACACGGAGAGCACCATAGGACAGCACCAATAATAAAACATGCAACTCAAACCAATCATGATCATCAATCAACCCATAGGACAAAATGGATCTACTCAAACATCATAGGATAGCCATACATCATTGGGAAATAATATATAGCGTTGAGCACCATGTTTAAGTAGAGATTACAGTGGGGAGAAGAGGTGTTGAACCGCTGCATAGAGGGGGGAGAGAGTTGGTGATGACGGCGGCGAAGTTGTTGGTGTAGATCGCCGTCACGATGATGGCCCCGGCAGCGTTCCGGTGCCACCGGGAGAGAGGGGGAGAGAGCCCCCCCTCCTTCTTCTTCTTCCTTGACCTCCCCCCTAGATGGGAGGAGGGTTTCCCCTCTGGTCCTTGGCCTCCATGGCAGCGGAGGGGCGGGAGCCCCTCCGAGATTGGATCTCTCTCTCTGTTTCCTTCTGTTTCTGTGTTCCCAGATTCTGGCCTTTCACCGTTTCTTATATTCCCGGAGATCCGTAACTCCGATTGGTTGAAATTTTAACACAATTTTTATCCGGATATTAGCTTTCTTTCAGCGAAAGAAGGGCACCAACCGCCTTACGGGGTGGCCACAAGCCCCCAGGGCGCGCCCTTGCGGCTTGTGGGCCCCTCGGGCACCGCCTTCTATTGATTCCACTTCCCAAAATTCACATATATTCCAAAAAAAATCTCCGTAAGTTTTTGTCCCGTTTGGACTTCGTTTGATATGGATTTTCTGCGAAACAAAAAACATGCAATAAACAGGAACTGGCACTGGGCACTGGATCAATATGTTAGTCCCAAAAATAGTATAAAAAGTTGCCAAAAGTATATGAAAGTTGTAGAATATTGGAATGAAACAATCAAAAATTATAGATATGACGGAGACGTATCAACTGGCGCGCCCCACCAGACAAGGGTTGCTGTGGTCTTATGATTCGCGCAACACTGCTCAAGTCTTCTGCTAAGCAGCAATATTCCAGCTTAAACAGCTTCTTCTGATCTTTTTGTGACCTGCAGTTTGTTTGGTCTTGCTTATGTTACTCCTCGGGTCATAGATACTCTCTTGTTATGTGGTTCATCAGTTTGGGATTTTTTTTTCCTAACTGCTATCTAGGACTTGTATTCAGCCTCTCTGTCTCTGCTGCTCTTCTCTTCTTCTATCTTCTGGCAGTTCATGTAATCTCTCATGTACGATGACTGAGAAGTGCTGAATATATTGGTACCTGTTGGTGCCTTCTTCTGTTCAATTATTTTTAAACAGTAGGCAAGACACTGCACGCTGCATGATACATGTAGGCAAATACTGCTATCTTGTTTGGGACATTCATTCAGTGTTTTTCGCGAACATTTTGCATGATATATATACGATTGCAATATCATCAGGGCACCATGGTATTTGTAGATATCAATTTTTTTTCATTGGGGTCTCTCTTTTTTCGAGGAAGATCCAACACTGGGATCTATATTTTGTGTGTACATGATTGAACA
This sequence comes from Elymus sibiricus, assembly GCA_039707655.1. Classification (NCBI taxonomy): domain Eukaryota; kingdom Viridiplantae; phylum Streptophyta; class Magnoliopsida; order Poales; family Poaceae; genus Elymus; species Elymus sibiricus. Next base: position 132,476,141 of record CM077667.1, read on the forward strand.
CTTTTTTTATCTTCCCTGTGTGTGTATTTAAGGAAGATTTTTTGATTTTTGATATATGTATTTACATGTGAACTATACACCCTGATTAAGTTGCAGTACTTAGTCGCCCATTGAAAATAAGCAGTGACTCCTTTACCAGATTACTACTTTCTCTTCTATTGTTTATTCTATAGGCCAAATAAGAGTGAAAACTAGGCAACGGCATTCTGAAAGAGGCACTACAACACCTCAAACTTGTAGATAAATAATTGGCCACTCCACGAAATCAAATGCCTAAAGTAGGATAACAGGCAAGTCTTGCCCATCCCGTATCCTTTTCTTTTCGCCCACACATGCCATCTCTTTTTTATTGTCGTTTATTTTTATTCGCCTTTTTATTGACTTTTATTCATGTCTGTAGGCTCACATACACAAACCTAGTACACTAGCAACATAAAAGTCAATGTCATCTAACTAGCGGCCTAGTCGTGTTACTACTGCATGTTCTTTTAGCACCATCGAGTCCCCTAACCCTATATCCTTAATCACATAATCCATCGATTGAGTCGCCTATCCTCCATATACTAAGCCACCTCACCCATCCATCGAGTGGCCTAACCCTATACACTTAATCGCCAAATTCGTTGACCAAGTTTATGACCCACAAGTATAGGGGATCGCAACAGTTTTCGAGGGTAGAGTATTCAACCCAAATTTATAGATTCGACACAAGGGGAGCCAAAGAATATTTGTGAGTATTAGCAGCTGAGTTGTTAATTCAACCATGCCTGAAGATTAAATATCTGCATCAGAGTGATCAGTAGCACAGTAGTATAATAGTTTTGATAGCAGTAGTAACAGTAAAAGTAACGGTAGCAATGGTTTTGTAGCAAGTGTAACAGTAGCAGTAGCAATAGTAACTTAGCAAGAACAATATGTGAAAAACTCATAGGCACTGGATCGGTGAACTCGTTGGATAATATTCATCATATAACAGTCATAACCTAGGACGACACAGAACTAGCTCCAGTTCATAAATGTGATGTAGGCATGTATTCCGTAAATGGCCATACGTGCTTATGGAAAAGAAATTGCATGGCATCTTTTGTCCTACCCTTCTGTGGCAGCGGGGTCCATAAGGAAACTAAGGGATATTAAGGCCTCCTTTTAATAGAGAACTGGAACAAAGCATTAACGCATAGTGAATACGTGAACTCCTCAAACTACGGTCATCACCGAAAAGTATCCCGACTATTGTCACTCCGGGGTTTACGGATCATAACACATAGCAGGTGCATACGACTACCAAGATCGGATCAAGAACATAGATATAAGAGTGATAACATAAACGGTTCAGATCTGAAATCATGGCACTCGGTCCCTAGTGACAAGCATTAAGCATGGCAAAGTCATAGCAACATCAATCTCAAAACATAGTGAATACTAGGGATCAAGCCCTAACAAATCTAACTCATTACATGATGAATCTCATCCAATTCCTCACCGACCAGCAAGCCTACGAAGGAATTACTCACTTCTGGTGGGGAGCATCATGGAATTGGAGATGGAGAAGGGTTGATGATGACGAAGACCGAAGATTCCCCTCTCCGGAGCCCCAAACGGGCTCCAGATCTGGCCTCCCGATGAAGAACAGGAGGTGGCGGCGGCTCCATATCGTAAAACGCGATGGAACTTTTTCTCCTATTTTTTTCTCCAAAAATAGGAATTTATAGTGGTGGAATTAGGGTCCGTGGGGCCACGAGGTGGGCACAACCCACCAGGGCGCGCCTGGAAGGGGTGGCGCCCCCCGGTGTATCGTGCCCAGCCACGGCACCACCTCCGATGGTTCTTGGCTCCAGTATTTTTTATATATTGTAAAATAATTCTCCAAAAAGTTGCGTCCAGTTCCGAGAACTTTTATTTCTGCATAAAAACAACACCATGGTAGTTCTGCTGAAAACAGCGTCAGTCCGGGTTAGTTTCATTCAAATCATGCAAATTAGACTCCAAAACAAGAGCAAAAGCATTAGGAAAAGTAGATACGACAGAGACGTATCAACTCCCCCAAGCTTAACCCATTGCTTGTCCTCAAGCAATTTAGTTGACAAACTGAAAGTGATAAAGAAAAACTTTTATGAACTCTTTTGTTCTTGTTTACATACATATGCTTAAGTAGCACCCAGGTTTTCAGCAAATATTATGACTAACCATGTCAGCAATACCTCTTAAAAATTATATTAGCTCATATCAATGACATAAGCAACTAGCGAGCAATAATAAAATATCTCAAGCGCGAACACTTTGTCAAAACAATCATGATATAATATGACAATAGTGGTATCTCGCTAGCCCTTTCTGAGACCGCAAAACATAAATGCAGGGCACCTTCAAAGTTTAAGCAGCGACTAAACATTGTAATTCATGGTAGAAAAGATCCAGTCATGCTGCATCCAACATTAACTATACACAATGCATGAGGATGACAATAGTGCTCTCAGATCTGGCTCTTATTTGAGAAGATGATGACTCAACATAAAAGTAAATAGATAGTCCCTTCGCATAGGGAAGCCGGGATTTGTAGAGGTGCCAGAGCTCAAAGCTTAAATCAGAGATAAATATAATTTTGGGAGGTACACCCTTCCTGTCAACATTACGACCAAGAGTTATCAATATCTTCCATGCTAAACACATTAGCGGTGGTTCCCAAGTGGTAAAAGTAAAGGTTTACTCCCCCTCCACCAACAAACACACTCTACGGCTAGCCGAATCCATGGGTACCGTCCATACAAACAACATTCCTGGGGGATTTTGTTTAATTATTTGCAATTTTTGATTTCGGGACTGGGAATCCCTATTACCGCCCCTCTCGTGCAAGAACGAGTGAATAAATACTCATCATGAGAATAACCCGCTTAACATGGAAGATACTGACCTCCCCCTGTCGCTCCATGAGCGGTCCAGGCACACAAAACAGATGTTCATTTGGATTTTTAGAGTTGGCACATGCAAATTTACTTGGAACGGCAGGGCAATACCGCATATAGGTAGATATAGTGGACTCATCTGGAATAACTTTGGTTTAAGGATTTTGACGCACAAGCAGTATTCCTGCTTAGTACAGGCGAAGGCTAGCAAATAGGTTGAGAAGCGGCGAGCTAGAGAGGGAAAACGGTCATGAACATGCATTATGAATAATAAACATTGAATACTAGCATGAGTAGGATATGAACACCATGAACATAAATATCAGGAAGGCTATGCTGGTTTTGATTCAACTACATGCGTGAACATGTGCCAAGTCAAGCCACTTGAAACATTCAGAGGAGGATACCATATCATCATACTACATCACAACCATTTTAATGCATGTTGACATCCAAGATAAATCATTATCCACTCCTAGCTACTTAAGCATGGCATGACCAACTATAATCTCTAATTGTCATTGTAAACATGTTTGATCATAATATGTTGAATCATGGATACTAGGTTAAACATATTTACAAAATCAAAAAACAAGTTGAGTTCATACCCGCTTTTCTCTGCCATAGTCACTTCATCAAATATCGTCATTATTGCCTTTCACTTGCATGACCAAATGATATGAAAATAATAATAGTGCAAGAGTACCGTGGACTAAGCTGGAATCTGCAAACATCTTATTCAAGTGGAGAAGACAAAGTAATATGGGCTCTTTGTTAGAAAAACAATAATTCATATGAGAGCCACTCAACATTTTCATCGTGGTCTTCTCCTTGGTACGACTCAAATAAAAGGAAAAGAATTTCAGAGAAACACACTGAAATATTTTTTAGAGTTTTTGTTTTTTCTTGAAGAAAGCAAGTTAAAGAGGGAAAAACAAAAACGAGAAAAAACTATTTACACGGGAGAGCTCCCAACAAGTAAAAGAAGAAACGAGAAATATTTTTGGGTTTTCTTTTGCTAGCTACTACAATTAATTTAAACTAGAAAGCAAAACTGAAAAGAAGCAAGAAATATTTTTGGATTTTCTCAAAGTTTTTCAAACACGCAAGAAGAAAGGAAGAAAATAAATCTAGCATGGATAATACAATGAAAAAGTGTAGACACCGACAACTGGAATGAAATGTGTAAACATGAATATAATGTTGGTGGATATACGTACTCCCCCAAGCTTAGGCTTTTGGCCTAGCTTGGTAATCACCATCCGTGGCCTGGATAATAGTCTGAGTGATATCCCACCGAGGCTCTTGGTGCAGCCTCCTCGGCCCACCTGGCGGCTTCAACCTCCGCATTGTACGCGCAGGCCTCGCTCTCAAGAACATAGTATCTTCCCTAACTGTGATAATCAAAGAGAGCAGGAGCAGGCAAAGTAACAGGTACAATGGGATCTTTATTGAACCTCAAGTTGTAAGTATAATTAGAGATTGTGCCATTAAGGAACTTATGACGTTTCATGGCCTCAAAGTCCAACTACTGAGTAGGTAGAATGGGATCGTTAGGCCAAGATGTTACATTTAAATTCTTCGGTACACGGGAGGCATAGATCCCTCCATAAAAATGACCACTAGCAACGTTGTGTTGCAACCTCCTGGCAACGATTGCTCCAAGATTATAACATTTAATTCATGTTATAGCAGTGTGTATAAGGCTCAAATCAGGAGCACACAGTGTGCTGCAATCTTGCTTGCCTACGATGCATTTGCCATAAAAGAGTGCAAAGTTGTGTATTCATGGAAAATGGATGCTTTTTATTCTACCTTGTGTCACTCCTCTATCTTCCCCGTAACAAAGATTAATCAAAAATGACTCATACTCAGATGTTGGTGGTTCGTCTAACGAACCCCAGTATGGAATTTTGCACGCTTCACAGAACACATCTAAAGGCATGGTAAAGGGATGGTCATAAAGGTTAAATGAAACTCTGGACTCACAAGGAAAATATTTAAATTTCTTTGTGAATGTTTTTGTGAGTTCTAGATGTTGAGTGCACTCATCTGCGATGAAGGGTGCAAGTTCTGCGTTGCGGATAAATTGCTCGAATTCCTCCTTGATACCCGCACCTTCCATGAATTCGTTACATGGCCATAAGCATGATTTGGTAGCGGCATCCCGCATCGAGCTTGCACTTGGCTCAACATAAGAACGTCGTATTGAGCCACTACTCGATGATGCCTCCGAGGACCTTCTCCTCGAAGAACTCCTTCCAAAGAAGTTCATTTTATTCGCATACAAATTTCTGAAAAATTATTGGGTCCCAAAAATTTTGTTAACAAAACTTCGTAAGATTGATAGCAACTACTCATAAGGATGCTCAGAGGCCATATTAAGCATTCAAATTACTTAGAACTCTAAGAATTCAACATGCAAGCCCATCTACAGCAGCACCAAGAGTAGCTAATTATTCTAAAAATAAATTGCTAAGTCAAAAACTAATTGGAGCAATGAAGGAGTCACATACCAAGTAGAAATCCCCCAAAACAGTTTTGGAAATGGAGCTTCGAGCAAGGAGATCGAAAAACGCGGGTTTGAGAGCAAGAACACGAGAGAGAGAGAGAGAGAGCTATGGTGATTTTTTCTGGAGGTAAGAGATGGAATGGGCTAAAGGGATAAGTGAGGGAACCCACGTGGGGACCACAACCCACCAGGGCACGCCTGGGGCTGCTGGCGCGCCCTGGTGTCTTGTGGACACCAGATGCACCCCCTCTGATGTTATTTGCACCAGAAATTCAAAAATATTCAGAGAAAATCGTGTTAAATTTTTAGGACATTCTGAGAACTTTTATTTTTGGGTCATTTTTTATTGCACGGAGAAAACAGAAAACTGGATAAACATGGCATTTTATTTTATTAGACTAAGAAAAATAGAAAACAAAAGGTGGGGGCAGAAGGTTGTGCCTACTAGATTCATCAACTTCATACCTCTCAAAAATGATCCATTAATAAGGTTGATCAAGTCTTATTAACAACCACTTCCGATTAGCATGAAACCGAAGAACTTGTTGGAAATATGCCCTAGAGGCAATAATAAATTGGTTATTATTATATTTCCTTGTTCATGATAATCGTTTATTATCCATGCTATAATTGTATTGATTGGAAACCCAAATACATGTGTGGGTACATAGACAACACTGTGTCCCTAGTAAGCCTCTAGTTAACTAGCCATGGACATGAGATGTCATTTGATAACGGGATCACATCATTAGGAGAATGATGTGATGGACAAGACCCAAACTATAAACGTAGCATATGATCGTGTCAGTTTATTGCTATTGTTTTCTGCATGTCAAGTATATGTTCCTATGACCATGAGATCATACAACTCCCTGACATCGGAGGAGACCTTGTGTGTATCAAACGTCGCAACGTAACTAGGTGACTATAAAGGTGCTCTACAGGTATCTCCGAGGATGTCTGTTGGGTTGGCATGGATCAAGACTGGGATTTGTTACTCCGTGTGACGGAGAGGTATCTCAGGGCCCACTCGGTAATACAACATCACAATGAGCCTTGCAAGCAATGTGACTAAAGTGTTAGCCACGAGATCTTGTATTACGGAACGAGTAAAGAGACTTGCCGGTAACGAGATTGAACTAGGTATAGAGATACCGACGATCGAATCTCGGGCAAGTAACATACCGAAGAACAAAGGGAACAGCATACGGGATTAACTGAATCCTTGACATAGAGGTTCGACCGATAAAGATCTTCGTAGAATATGTAGGAGCCAATATGGGCATCCAGGTCCCGCTATTGGTTATTGATCGTAGAGGTGTCTCGGTCATGTCTACATAGTTCTCGAACCCGCAGGGTCTACACACTTAACGTTTGGTGACGATTAGTATAGTTGAGTTATTTTGTTGGTGACCGAAGGTTGTTCGGAGTCCCGGATAAGATCCCGAACATGACGAGGATCTCCGGAAGAGTCCGGAGGTAAAAGATTGATATATGGGATAATAGTGTTTGGTCTCCGGAAGGGTTCCGGAATTCACCGGAATGGGTTCCGGATGTTTCCCGAAATGTTCGGGTACGAGAACACTTTATTTGGGCCAAGGGGTAAAGCCCACAAGGCTTAGGCAAGGTGCAAAAGGAAGTTTTGCTGGCGTCTGGGGTGGTACTACCGCTTATCGTAAGCGGTACTACCGCTACAGGCGGTAATACCGCTTATCGTAAGCGGTACTACCGCTACAGGCGGTACTACCGCTTATCGTAAGTGGTACTACCGCTTGTATGCGATACTGCTGGAATCCGAGTTGGACTCTTTCCGTGCGGGCCAAACCGGCCTTGTGCGGGCAAAACCGACCTTGTGGAGGTTTTCTCTCCAAGTTTAGACCCCAGGGCTCAACATATAAATAGAGGGGCAGGGCTAGCACACGGGACACATCAAGATTTCCCAAGCCGTGTGTTGGCAACCTTAACCCTCTAGTTCTCCTATCATAATCTCCGTAGTGCTTGGTGAAGCCCTGCAGAGATTGTTCCTCACCACCATCACCACGCCGTCGTGCTGCCGGAACTCATCTACTACTTCATCATCGCTCGCTGGATCGAGGAGGTGAAGGCGTCATCAAGCCGTACGTGTGTTGAACGCGGAGGTGCCGTCCGTTCGGCACTAGTTCGTGATCGGATCGAGGGACGACTTGCGATTTGGATCGCGGAGACGTTCGACTACATCAACCGCGTTTCTTAACGCTTCCGCTTAGCGATCTACAAGGGTATGTAGATTCACTCTCCCTCTCGTAGATGCTCATCACCATGGATAGATCTTGTGTGTGCGTAGGAAAATTTTTGTTTCCCATGCAACGTTCCCGAACAGTGGTATCAGAGCCAGGTTTATGCGTAGATGAGATCTCGAGTAGAACACAAACGAGTTGTGGGCGTGGGTGTATACATATTGCTTGCCGTTACTAGTTGATACTTGATTCGGCGGTATTGCGAGATGAAGCGGCCCGGACCGACATTACGCGTACGCTTACGCGAGACAGGTTTCACCGCTACATGCACTCGTTGCATAAAGGTGACTGGCGGGTGTCTGTCTCTCTCACTTTAGTTGAATCAATTTCAATGAAGAGGGTTCTTTTAGAAGATCAAAAAGCAATCACTACACCACGTTGTGGTTGCATAGGTAAGAACGGTTCTTGCAAACCCGTAGCAGCCACGTAAAATTTGCAACAACAATTAGAGGACGTCTAACTTGTTTTTGCAGGGTATGTTGTGATGTGATATGGCCAATTACATGATGAGATATATGTGATGTATGAGATGATCATGTGTTGTATAGAATATCACGACTTGCATGTCGATGAGTACGGCAACTGGCAGGAGCCATAGAGTTGTCTTTAATTATTTTCGCCGTTTTGCTTTACTTTATCGCTATGAGTTAGCAATAGTCGTGGAAGCAACAGTCGGCGCGACAACCTCATGGAGACACGTTGATGGAGATCAAGATGATGGAGATCATGGTGTCATGCCGGTGACGATGGAGATCATGCCGGTGCTTTGGAGATGGAGATCAAAAGCACAAGTTCATGGCCATATCATGTCACTTATGATTTGCATGTGATGTTAATCCTTTTATGCATCTTATTTTGCTTAGGACGATGGTAGCATTATAAGGTGATCCCTCACTAAAATTTCAAGATAAAATTGTGTTCTCCCCGAGTGTGCACCGTTGCGAAAGTTCATCGTTTCGAGACACCACGTGATGATCGGGTGTGATAGACTCTATGTTCACATACAATGGGTGCAAGCCAGTGTTGCACATGCGGAACACTCGGGTTAAACTTGACGAGCCTAGCATGTACAGACATGGCCTCGGAACACAAGAGACCGAAAGGTCGAACATGAGTCATATAGTAGATATGATCAACATGAAGATGTTCACCATTGAAACCACCTCAACTCACGTGATGATCGGACTTGAGTTGGTGGATTTGGATCATGTTACACTCAAATGACCGGAGGGATGTCAATTTGAGTGGGAGTTTTTAAGTAATATGATTAACTAAACTCATTATCCTGAACAATAGTCTAAAGTTGTCTTTGCAATATTTATGTTGTAGATCATGGCTCGCGCAGTAGCACCCCTGAATTTTAATGCGTTCCTAGAGAAAGCTAAATTGAAAGATGATGGAAGTAACTTTGTGGACTGGGCCCGTAATCTAAGGATTATCCTTACGGCTTCCCAGAAGGCTTATGTCCTTGATGCACCGCTTGGTGATCCACCCGCTCCAGTTGAGTCTCTAGACGTTGTGAACGCCTGGCAGGCTCGTTCTGAAGATTACTCAATAGTTCAATGTGCAATATTGTATGGCTTAGAACTGGGACTTCAAAGACGTTTTGAACGTCATGGAGCATATGAGATGTTCTAGGAGTTGAAGTTTATCTTTCAGAAGAATGCCCGGATCGAGAGATATGAGATCTCCGATAAGTTCTATGCTTGCAAGATGGAGGAGAACGGGTCTATCAGTGATCACGTACTCAGAATGTCTGGGTACTCCACCCGTCTGGCTGAATTGGGGATGCCCCTTCCGCCAGAGGCTATCACTGACAGAGTTCTTCAATCATTGCCACCTAGCTACAAGAGCTTCGTGTTGAACTATAACATGCACGGGATGAACAAGTCATTCGCCGAGCTGTTTGCGATGCTGAAAGCCGCTGAGTCTGAAATTCAGAAGGAGCATCAAGTGTTGATGGTCAATAAAACCACTAGTTTCAAGAAAAATGGCAAGGGTAAGAAGGGTAACTCCAAGAAGAGTGGCAAAGCAGTTGCTCCTCTCGTGAAGAAACCCAAGGCTGGACCCAAACCAGAAACTGTGTGCTTTCATTGCAAGGGAACTGGACACTGGAAGCGGAACTACCCCAAGTATTTGGCTGACAAGAAGGCGGCCAACAACAAACAAGGTATATATGATATACATGTTATTGATGTGTACCTTACCAACTCTCGTTGTAGTGCCTGGGTATTTGATACCGGTGCGGTTGCTCACATTTGTAACTCGAAACAGGAACTGCGGAATAGACGGAGGCTGGCAAAGGACGAAGTGACGATGCGCGTGGGAAATGGTTCCAAGGTTGATGTGATCGCCGTCGGCACGCTCGCTCTTCTATTACCATCGGGATTAGTGATGAACCTGAATAATTGTTATTTAGTGCCTGCGTTAAGCATGAACATTATATCTGGATCTTGTTTATTGCGAGACGGTTACTCATTTAAATCAGAGAATAATGGTTGTTCTATTTATATGAGTAATATCTTTTATGGTCATGCACCCGATGTTAGGGGTTTATTCTTATTGAATCTCGATAGTAATGATACACATGTTCATAACATTGATGCCAAAAGATGTAGAATTGATAATGATAATACCACTTTCTTGTGGCACTGCCGTTTAGGTCATATTGGCATAAAACGCATGAGGAAGCTCCATACTGATGGACTTTTGGAGTCACTTGATTTTGAATCACTTGACACATGTGAGCCATGCCTCATGGGCAAGATGACTAAAACTCCATTCTCTGGAACAATGGAATGGGCAAGTGACTTATTGGAAATCATACATACTGATGGGTGTGGTCTGATGAGCATTGAGGCGCACGGTGGTTATCGTTACTTTCTCACCTTCACTGATGACTTAAGTAGATATGGGTATATTTACTTAATGAAACACAAGTCTGAAACATTTGAAAAGTTCAAACAATTTCAGAGTGAAGTTGAGAATCATCGTAACAAGAAGATTAAATTCCTACGATCTGATCGAGGAGGAGAATATCTGAGTTATGAGTTTGGCAGTCACTTAAGACAATGTGGAATTGTTTCACAACTAACACCGCCTGGAACACCACAGCGTAATGGTGTGTCCGAACGTCGTAATCGAACCTTATTGGATATGGTGCGATCTATGATGTCTCTTGCCGATTTGCCACTATCGTTTTGGGGTTATGCATTAGAGACAGCTGCATTCACTTTAAATAGGGCACCATCGAAATCCGTTGAGACGACGCCATATGAACTTTGGTTTGGCAAGAAGCCAAAGCTGTCGTTTCTTAAAGTTTGGGGATGTGATGCTTATGTCAAAAAGCTTCAGCCTGAAAAGCTGGAACCCAAAGCGGAGAAATGCGTCTTCATAGGATACCCAAAAGAGACAGTTGGGTATACCTTCTACCTCAGATCCGAAGGCAAAGTGTTTGTCGCTAAAAACGGAACATTTCTTGAGAAAGAGTTTCTCTCGAAAGAATTGAGTGGGAGGAAGATAGAACTTGATGAGGTTGTTGAACCTTTACTTCAACCTGAAAGTAGCGCAGCGCAGAAAGATGTTTCTGTAGAGCCTACAACAGCTGAAGAGGAAGTTAATGATGATAATCATGAAGCTTTGGATCAAGTTGCTATCGAACCTCGTAGGTCGACAAGGACGCGTACTGCTCCTGAGTGGTACGGCAACCCTGTCTTAGAGGTCATGTTGTTAGACAACGATGAACCTACGAGCTATGGAGAAGCGATGATGGGCCCGGATTCCGAGAAGTGGTTATAGGCCATGAAATCCGAGATGGGATCCATGTATGAAAACAAAGTGTGGACTTTGGAAGTATTACCTGAAGGGCGTAAGGCCATTCAGAACAAATGGATCTTTAAGAGGAAGACGGACGCGGACGGTAATGTCACCGTCTATAAAGCTCGACTTGTGGCAAAGGGTTTTTCACAAGTTCAAGGAGTTGACTACGATGAGACCTTCTCACCTGTAGCGATGCTTAAGTCCGTCAGAATCATGTTAGCAATAGCTGCCTTTTTCGATTATGAAATTTGGCAGATGGATGTCAAAACAGCGTTCCTTAACGGTTTCCTTAAGGAAGAGTTGTATATGATGCAACCAGAAGGTTTTGTCGATCCAGAGAATGCTGACAAAGTTTGCAAACTCCAGTGATCCATTTATGGACTGGTGCAAGCATCTCGGAGTTGGAATCTTCGCTTTGATGAGGTGATCAAAGCGTTCGAGTTTATACAAGTTTACAGAGAAGCTTGTATTTACAAGAAAGTGAGTGGGAGCTCTATAGCGTTTCTAATATTATATGTGGATGACATATTACTGATTGGAAACAATATAGAAATGTTGGAAGGCGTGAAGGAATATTTGAACAAGAGTTTTTCATTGAAGGACCTAGGAGAAGCTGCTTTCATATTAGGAATCAAGATCTATAGAGATAGATCAAGACGTTTAATAGGACTTTCACAAAGCACATACCTTGATAAGATTTTGAAGAAGTTCAAAATGGATCAGTCCAAGAAGGGGTTCTTGCCTGTTTTGCAAGGTGTGAAGTTGAGTAAGACTCAATGCCCAGTGACTGCAGGAGATAGAGAAAAGATGAGTGTCATCCCCTATGCTTCAGCCATAGGCTCTATCATGTATGCAATGTTGTGCACAAGACCCGATGTCAGCCTTGCCATAAGTATGGTCGGAAGGTTTCAAAGTGATCCAGGAATGGAACACTGGACGGCGGTCAAGAATATCCTGAAGTACCTGAAAAGGACTAAGGACATGTTTCTCGTTTATGGAGGTGATCAAGAGCTCGTCGTAAAGGGTTACGTCGATGCAAGCTTTGACACTGATCCGGATGACTCTAAGTCACAAACCAGATACGTATTTATTCTTAATGGGGGTGCGGTTAGCTGGTGCAGTTCCAAGCAAAGCGTGGTAGCTGATTCTACATGCGAAGCGGAGTACATCGCTGCCTCGGAGGCGGCGAAGGAAGGTGTCTGGATGAAGGAGTTCATGACAGATCTTGGAGTAGTGCCTAGTGCGCTTAACCCAATGACTCTGTTTTGTGATAATACTGGTGCCATTGCTCTAGCCAAGGAACCAAGATTTCACAAGAGGACCAGACACATAAAGCAACGTTTCAATTCCATCCGCGATTACATCAAGGAGGACGACATAAATATTTGCAAAGTACACACGGATCTGAATGTTGCAGATCCGATGACTAAACCTCTTCCAAGGGCTAAACATGAACAACACCAGAACTGCATGGGTGTTCGATTCATTACAATGTAAATCACATAGTGATGTGAACTAGATTATTGACTCTAGTGCAAGTGGGAGACTGTTGGAAATATGCCCTAGAGGCAATAATAAATTGGTTATTATTATATTTCCTTGTTCATGATAATCGTTTATTATCCATGCTATAATTGTATTGATTGGAAACTCAAATACATGTGTGGGTACATAGACAACACTGTGTCCCTAGTAAGCCTCTAGCTAACTAGCTCGTTGATCAAAAGATGGTGAACGTTTCCTAGCCATGGACATGAGATGTCATTTGATAACGGGATCACATCATTAGGAGAATGATGTGATGGACAAGACCCAAACTATAAACGTAGCATATGATCGTGTCAGTTTATAGCTATTGTTTTCTGCATGTCAAGTATATGTTCCTATGACCATGAGATCATACAACTCCCTGACATCGGAGGAGACCTTGTGTGTATCAAACGTCGCAACGTAACTAGGTGACTATAAAGGTGCTCTACAGGTATCTCCGAGGATGTCTGTTGGGTTGGCATGGATCAAGACTGGGATTTGTTACTCCGTGTGACGGAGAGGTATCTCAGGGCCCACTCGGTAATACAACATCACAATGAGCCTTGCAAGCAATGTGACTAAAGTGTTAGCCACGAGATCTTGTATTACGGAACGAGTAAAGAGACTTGCCGGTAACGAGATTGAACTAGGTATAGAGATACCGACGATCGAATCTCGGGCAAGTAACATACCGAAGAACAAAGGGAACAGCATACGGGATTAACTGAATTCTTGACATAGAGGTTCGACCGATAAAGATCTTCGTAGAATATGTAGGAGCCAATATGGGCATCCAGGTCCCGCTATTGGTTATTGATCGTAGAGGTGTCTCGGTCATGTCTACATAGTTCTCGAACCCGCAGGGTCTACACACTTAACGTTTGGTGACGATTAGTATAGTTGAGTTATTTTGTTGGTGACCGAAGGTTGTTCGGAGTCCCGGATAAGATCCCGGACATGACGAGGATCTCCGGAAGAGTCCGGAGGTAAAAGATTGATATATGGGATAATAGTGTTTGGTCTCCGGAAGGGTTCCGGAATTCACCGGAAGGGGTTCCGGATGTTTCCCGAAATGTTCGGGTACGAGAACACTTTATTTGGGCCAAGGGGTAAAGCCCACGAGGCTTAGGCAAGGTGCAAAAGGAAGTTTTGCTGGCGTCTGGGGTGGTACTACCGCTTATCATAAGCGGTACTACCACTACAGGCGATAATACCGCTTATCGTAAGCGGTACTACCGCTTATCGTAAGCGGTACTACCGCTTGTACGCGATACTGCTGGAATCCGAGTTGGACTCTTTCCGTGCGGGCCAAACCGACCTTGTGCGGGCAAAACCGACCTTGTGGAGGTTTTCTCTCCAAGTTTAGACCCCAGGGCTCAACATATAAATAGAGGGGCAGGGCTAGCACACGGGACACATCAAGATTTCCCAAGCCGTGTGTTGGCAACCTTAACCCTCTAGTTCTCTTGTCATAATCTCCGTAGTGCTTGGCGAAGCCCTGCAGAGATTGTTCCTCACCACCATCACCACGCCGTCGTGCTGCCGGAACTCATCTACTACTTCATCATCGCTCGCTGGATCGAGGAGGTGAAGGCGTCATCAAGCCGTACGTGTGTTGAACGCGGAGGTGCCGTCCGTTCGGCACTAGTTCGTGATCGGATCGAGGGACGACTTGCGATTTGGATCGCGGAGACGTTCGACTACATCAACCGCATTTCTTAACGCTTCCGCTTAGCGATCTACAAGGGTATGTAGATTCACTCTCCCTCTCGTAGATGCTCATCACCATGGATAGATCTTGTGTGTGCGTAGGAAAATTTTTGTTTCCCATGCAACGTTCCCCAACAGAACTTTCATAAAACACTAAGTTACCTCAATGGGGATATGCATATCCCCAACAATAAGTATGTCATATTTCTTTTTGGCAGTAGGTAGAGGTAGTTGAAAACTTCCAATAGTGAGTGTCGGAGATTCTTCAATAACATTTATACCATTCACTTGGAATTGTTTCTTCGGAAAGTGCACCGTATGCTCATTACCATTGATAGCTTTTATTGCAATCAATAACAGCCCCTGCAATATTCAAAAAGGGTCTACCAAGGATAATCGACATGTTGTCGTCCTCCGGCATCTCAGGCAAAGCATTAAGCAATTGGAGAAGCCTCCCCCAAGCTTGTGGGAGACTCTCTTCTTCAATTTGCACAAAGTTAAATATTTCCTGTAAGGCAGCTTGCTTCTTATGAGCAGGAAAATATTTTTCACAGAAGTAGTAAATCATATCCTGGGGACTACGCACACAACCAGGAGCAAGAGTATTGTACCATCTCTTAGCATCACCCTTTAATGAGAACGGAAATAATTTGAGAATATAGTAATAGCGAATCTTCTCATCATGAGCAAAGAGGGTGGCTATATCATTCAACTTAGTAAGATGTGCCACTATAGTTTAAGTTTCATAGCCATGGAAAGGATCAGATTCAACCAAAGTAATTAACTCTGGGTCGACAGAGAATTCATAATCCTTATCGGTAACAAAGATAGGTGAAGTAGCAAACTTAGGATCACATTTCATTCTAGCATTCAAAGTCTTTTCTTTATACTTGCATAATAATTTCTTGAGATCATCTCTATCCTTACAAGCAAGGATTTATCTACCTATCTCCTCATCCATAACGTTACCCACAGGTATCTTAGGCATTTCAAATCTAGGAGAGCTGGGTCTAATAGGTGTTTCCTAGTTCTCAGTTTCAAAGACTTCATCAGTTTCAGTAATCTCATCAGTTTCAATAATTTCATTCTCTTTAGCTCTAGCAATTTGTTCATAAAGAAATTCACCTAGTGGCACATTATCATCAAGCATGGTACTAGCATCATTCATAACAGAAGTAGCATCATCAATAACTTATGACATATCAGGATTAATAGCATGTGGTGGTGTTGCAAGTTTACTCATAACCGAAGGTGAATCAAATACAGAGCTAGATGGCAATTCCTTACCTCCCCTCGTCTTAGAGGGAAAAATCTTGGTTCTTGTATGCTTCAGATTCTTCATAGTGATCAATTGTTATAAATCCCAAGTGACTCAAAAAATATAGCTATGCTCCCCGGCAACGGCGCTAGAAAAAGGTCTTGATAAGCCACAAGTATAGGGGATCGCAACAGTTTCCGAGGGTAGAGTATTCAACCCAAATTTATAGATTCGACACATGGGGAGCCAAAGAATATTTGTGAGTATTAGCAGCTGAGTTGTCAATTCTACCACACCTGGAGATTAAATATCTACAGCAGAGTGATCAGTAGCACAGTAGTATGATAGTTTTGATAGCAGTAGTAACAGTAACAGTAACGGTAACAGTGATAGCAATGGTTTTGTAGCAAGTGTAACAGTAGCAGTAGCAATAGTAACTTAGAAAGAACAATATGTGGAAAACTCGTAGGCACTGGATCGGTGAACTCGTTGGATAAAATTCATCATATAACAGTCATAACCTAGGGCGACACTGAACTAGCTCCAGTTCATAAATGTAATGTAGGCATGTATTCCGTAAATAGTCATACGTGCTCATGGAAAAGAACTTGCATGACATCTTTCATCCTACCCTCCCGTGGCAGCGGGGTCCATAAGGAAACTAAGGGATATTAAGGCCTCTTTTTAATAGAGAACCGGAACAAAGCATTAACACGTAGTGAATACATGAACTCCTCAAACTACGGTCATTACCGGAAAGTATCCCGACTATTGTCACTCCGGGGTTTACGGATCATAACACATAGCAGGTGCATATGACTAGCAAGATCGGATCAAGAACATAGATATAATGGTGATAACATAAACAGTTCAGATCTGAAATCATGGCACTCGGGCCCTAGTGACAAGCATAAAGCATGGCAAAGTCATAGCAACATCAATCTCAGAACATAGTGGATACTAGGGATCAAGACCTAACAAAACTAACTCGATTACATGATGAATCTCATCCAACTCCTCACCGACCAGCAAGCCTACGAAGGAATTACTCACTCCCGGTGGGGAGCATCATGGAATTGGCGATGGAGAAGGGTTGATGATGACGAAGACCGAAGATTCCCCTCTCCGGAGCCCCAAACGGGCTCCAGATCTGGCTTCCCGATGAAGAACAGGAGGTGGCGACGGCTCCTTATCGTAAAACACGATGAAACTTTCTCTCCTATTTTTTTCTTCGAAAATAGGAATTTATAGTGCTAGAATTAGGGTCAGTGGGGCCACGAGGTGGGCATAACCCACCAGGGCGTGCTTGGAGGGGGTGGCGCGCCCTGGTGTATCGTGCCCAGCCAGGGCACCCCCTCCGATGGTTCTTGGCTTCAGTATTTTTTATTTATTGTAAAATAATTCTCCAAAGAGTTTCGTCCAGTTCCGAGAACTTTTATTTCTGCACAAAAACAACACCATGGTAGTTCTGCTGAAAACAGCGTCAGTCCGAGTTAGTTTCATTCAAATCATACAAATTAGAGTCCAAAACAAGAGCAAAAGTGTTAGGAAAATTAGATACGACGGAGACGTATCACAAGTCGCCTAACCTCGTTATACTAAGTTACCTCACCTATCTATCAAGTCGCCCAACCCTATAACGTAATTGCCTAATCCATCCACTGAGTCGCCTATCCTCGGTACACTAAGTCACCTCACCCATCCATATACCAAGTCACCTCATCCATCCATTGAGTCGCACTAACCCAATACACCCAATCGCCTAATCCATCAAACGAGTCACCTATCCTCGATATACCAAGTCACGTCAACCATCCATATACCAAGTCACCTCACCCATCCATCGAGTCGCACTAACCCTATACACCTAATTTCCTAATCGATCGACCGAGTGCCTATCCTCGATATACTAAGTCGGATCACCCATCCATCAAGTCGACCAACCATATACACGTAATCGCCAAATCCGTGCACCGACTGGCCTATCCTCGATACACTAAGTCACCTCGCCATCCATCAAGTCACCTAACCGTATGCACTGAATCGCCTAATCCATCCACGGAGTCACCTATACTCCATATATGAAGTCACCTCACCCATCCATCGAGTCACTCTAACCCTATACCTAATCGCCTAATCCATCGACCGAGTCACCTATCCTCAATATACTAAGTCACCTCACCCATCCATCAAGCCTCCCAACCCTATACAAGTAATCGACTAATCCTCCATATACGAAGTCACCTCACCCATCCACCGTGTCGCGCTAACCCTATACCTAATCGCCTAATCCATCGACTGAGTCGCCTATCCTCACTATACTAAGTCACCTCACCCATCCATCAAGTTGCCCAACCCTATACACGTAATTGCGTAATCCTGCATATACTAAGTCACCTCATCCATCCACCGAGTCGCGCTAACCCTATACCTAATCACCTAATCCATCGACTGCGTCGCCTATCCTCACTATACTAAGTCACTCACTCATCAATCAATTTGCCCAACCCTATACACGTAATGGCCCAATCCGTCGACCGAGTCGCCTATCCTCAATACACTAAGTCACCTCTCCCATCCATCGAGTCACCCAACACTATACACGTAATCGCCTAATTCATCCACCGAGTCGCCTATCCTCGATACACTAAGTCACCTCACTGATCCATATAACAAGTCACCTCACCCATCCATCGAGTCGCCTAACCCTATGCACTTAATCGCCTAATCCATCCACCGAGTCACCTATCCTCCATATACGAAGTCACCTCACCCATCCATCGAGTTCCCTAACCTATACACTTAATCGCGTAATCCATCGACCGAGTCACCTATCCGCGATGTACTAGGTCACGTCACTCATCCATCAAGTCACCCAACCCTATACATGCAATTGCCTAATCCATCCACTGAGTCGCATATCCTGGATACACGAAGTCACCCCACCCATCCATCAAGCCGCTAAACCCCTATGCACTTAATCGCCTAATCCATCCACCCGAGTTGCCTATCCTTGATATACTAAGTCACCTCACCCATCCATCAAGTCGATTAATTCTATACACTTTTAATGACCTAATCCATCATCCGAGTCGCCTATCCTCCACGTACTAAGTCACCTCACCCATCCATGAGGTGAGAGTGGAGGTACTTAGTGAGCGATGGTTTGTCAATTAGGTTATGATTGTGATGAACAACAATCCCTCTAGCCACCCACTTATTAGCAGTTAGCTTGACTGCCATTTTGGTTGGGCAGTTTGTTAGTTTGATAAATTCTCCTCTCCTCTTCTTAACGAGCCCCCAGGGGATTTGTAAGAGATACAACCTGCTGGCTTACTATCATCATTTTTATTCTCACCACCGTCTTAAGAATCAGAACTTAATTTTTGAATCACAGGGTTTAGACATCATCATTTGCTTTTAGGCTTCCTTGATGCGTTGCATAAAAAGGTTCGCTTTTCCACCACATGAGTCTAAGTAGACCTCCTGGACGTGTTGGCCTTCATTGAAAACTCAAGCCTAAGAGCGTAGGTATTATAGTTAGTCTTAGCGTCTGCAAGTGTGTCCAACTCCATGCCGACATAAGGTTCTTGTGGGCTAGATCGCACTTTATTGTCATCCACCCCCAACAAAGGCAGCGCCACCTGTATGACCTTGTTCACCAGTGCTAGGAAAAGTTGCAGCTGGGCTGAACATGGCAGCGGCAGGCGTGATAGTTTTTTTTCGAAACGGAGGCAAAATATTTGCCTCATCGATTAATTAAGAAGAAAAGAATTGCCTAGTTAATTAACTAAAAACCGGGCAAAAATCGGCAGGCGTGATAGTTTCAGTTGCAACACAAAACTTCACACCCAGAACTTCATTGACAGTAGTAGGCAGCAAATGTGGCGACTCACCCATCCCCTCAATAAACATAGGCAACCCATCAGGAGGGGCTTGTGTGCAGTATAGCAGACCATCATCTCATTCAACGAAGTCATCTGGAAGCTCATTCCCATCAAGCCCAGTCATCTACAATATATTTTTCAAAAACAAGCGTAAACAACAAGATACAAAAGACACGCAACTAAGGGGGTGGGGAGAGAATTCTTTGTGGGTTATTCTGCATAAACCAGAATGAAACAAGGACATGAAAACAATGTTTTAAAAGAAGCTTCCTGTGAGCAACTTCTCTATTTTCTAAGCACCTTTTCGGTCGACGCGCCCACATTTTTCTACAATGGACAAAACGGTGAGAGGAACTTTTTTTATCATGGACTGCCTATAAGCAACTTCTCTTTTTTATGTTGTTTTCAACTTCACCATGTAGGTAATTTACATTTTTTTCAATTACGAGAATGTTTTTCCCTTTTGCCCACTAATAGCGGAGAAACTTTAGTGTGTGAGCAGTTTACTCCCTAGTTTCAGACTACTTTTTCATGTTTTGTTTGAACATGGATTTTATTTTGAACAACTCAGCTCAGTTGACCCTGCAAGTTTTCTATTTCCTCTGAAGCAACTATGCTCAGTTGGGTTCCTGCAAGGGTTTCTATAAGCAACTTTTTTGTATGCTTTTTTTTCTTCGCAGAGGCGAGTGCTAGATAGTAAAACATCATGAAACAGGAGCTCGGGGTCTCTCTAACATCCAGGTCCAACAAGCAAGGGGTGGCAATAATAGGCACAAAATTGCAAAAGATCCAAAAGCAAGTTGCAAACACAGGGATCATGCTTTTGTTTTTTGCAAAATAGAGAGGGACCCTACCTGGTCTAGTGTGTCTTTTTTAGTGGGAATTTTACCGGATCGTTGACAAATTGTTGCAGATGATTTCCACCAGAGGTTTTTGCCTGATCTACAACAGTCAGTTCTCACAAGATCGGTGCCACATATTGCCTTTCCTTTTTCATTTTATTGCCTGGTTTTCCTGATGTTATTGTTGAACATGAGCTCCCTCCCCATCTAGGCCATGGCGTGAGCTGGCGGCTGGGAGGAAGTGTGGGGAGGACGGGGAGAGAGCGTTTACATTGGATTTGTGCGGAGGCATAGGCTTTATGGTGGGGGAGGTCATGCGCGCGGTGTGGGGAGCGTCACTGGGCTTTTTCTTGAAGGGACGTGGCAAGGTAGAGGTGGGGGTGAAACTTTCCTTCTTTTATAGCGCGGGAGGACCCCCATGTGGGCAACTACCTAAAATGGGAGGCCGTTGCATGCTGCCATATAGCGCGTGCGCGTTGTGTAGTAGCATCCACTTAAATATTTACTTTTACACCAACTACACGTTTCACATTTTAGTATTACTATTTTGGGGTCGCTGACAACTTGCAGGCATATTATTTAAATCATCCAAGAGGCAAAAGATTGATTCTTGATCGATACTCTTTGTTAGAGGGGAATAGAGGGATTGGTGGAATAGTTGATTGTATTGCTTGAGCCTCGCGAGCATATATATAGGAGTACATGATCATCTTGCAGTACAAGTCAAGGTAGGAACAATCCTAGACTATCTTATACTTCCTAATAATTATTATACTCAACATCCCCCCGCAGACGGTAGCGACGCAGACGGTGCGACTGGAGAAGAATCTGAAGGTAAGCCGACGGTCATCCCCCCCCCCCCACACACAGTCGTAACAGTCGATGCATCGTAGAAGTCGTGGCTAGAGTGGAAACCGACGAGGTTGCTCAAGCAAGGCAATAGCCCTTTGTGCCATTGTCGAGGTAGCCGAGAGCGTAGGGTGGTGTAAAAGTGGTCGAGGTAGCCGTGCGAAGAATGTCGTAGTCGATGTCGAGTCGGGGGTGGCCGGTGTCGAGGTAGTCATCGTGGAGCCGCGGGCGCAAGGAGGCACCGACTTAGTCATGGGTGCAGTGGTGTCGAAGTAGTGGTGCGTCGGGAAGAAGATGTTGTTGACAATGCGTCGCGCCGGGTTTGCCAAGCCCGGGGACATGTCGTGGATGAAGGCACGCATAGGTGTTGCTAGCACCGGGCATGCGTAGACGGAGACCTGCACAAGCTTGTACGCCATGTCGAGGGGACTAGCAAAGAAGGACTCAACGACGGTTGCGGTGCAAATCGTGTTGGGGAACGTTGCATGGGAAACAAAAAATTTCCTACGCACACGCAAGATCTGTCCATGGTGATGAGCATCTACGAGAGGGAGAGTGGATCTACATACCCTTGTAGATCGCTAAGCGGGAAGCGTTAAGAAACGCGGTTGATGTAGTTGAACGTCTTCGCGATCCAAATCGCCGAGCGTCCCGCGATCCCATCACGATCCATCTCGCGATCCAATCACGATCCGTCCCGCGATCCCATCACGATTCGTCCCGCGATCAAATCACGAATCGTCTCGCGATCCTGATCACGGTCCTTCCGATCTAGCGCCGAACGGACGGCACCTCCGCGTTCAGCACACGTACAGCTCGATGACGATCTCCACCTTCTTGATCCAGCAAGAGAAGGCGGAGAGGTAGATGAGTTCTCCAGCAGCGCGACGGCACGGCGGCGGTGGTGGTGGAACTATTCCGGCAGGGCTTCGCCTAAGCACCGCCGAAACTAGACTAAAGGAGAAAACGATCTAGAGGAAGTAGAGGGAGCACGTGGCAATTAGGGTTAACTCTCCCCTCTAAATCCTCTAGTATATATAGGAGGGAGGGAGGGGAGGAGGCAGCCTCAAACCCTCAAGGGTTGGCCGAAATTGGAGGTGGAGGAGTCCTACTCCAATCCTACTAGGAGTAGGATTCCTCCTCTCCACTTGGAAACCCTTTCCACCTTTGGATTTTTTTTCCACCCCTAGCCGCATGGGCCTTAGTGGGGGGTTCGGCCAGCCCACTAGGGGTTGGTTTGACTCCTCCCACAGCCCATGAGGTCCTCTGGGTCGATACACCCCTCCCAATGGCCCCCGGTACCCTCCCGGCACTCCCGGTACACTACCGAAGTACCCGAAACTTTTCCGGTGACCAAAACAGGACTTCCTATATATCAATCTTTACCTCCGGACCATTCCGGAGCTCCTTGTGACGTCCAGGATCTCATCTGGGACTCCAAACAACCATCAGTCACCACCATACATAACTCTACTATACCAAAATGTCATTGAACCTTAAGTGTGCAGGCCCTGGGGGTTCAAGAACTATGTAGACATGACCAAGACACCTCCACGGTTAATAACCAATAGCGGGACCTGGATGCCCATATTGGTTCCTACATATTCTACGAAGATCTTTATCGGTTGAAGCTCTATGTCAAGGATTTAGTTAATCCCGTACGCTGTTCCCTTTGTTCTTCGGTATGTTACTTGCCCGAGATTCGATCGTCGGTATCTCTATACCTAGTTCAATCTCGTTACCGGCAAGTCTCTTTACTCGTTCTGTAATACAAGATCCCATGGCTAATACTTAGTCACATTGCTTGCAAGGCTTATTGTGATGTTGTATTATCAAGTGGGCCCTGAGATACCTCTCCATCACACGGAGTAACAAATCCCAGTCTTGATCCATGCCCACTCAACAGACACCCTCGGAGATACCTGTAGAGCATCTTTATAGTCACCCAGTTACGTTGTGACGTTTGATACACACAAGGTATTCCTCCGGTGTCAGTGAGTTGCATGACCTCATGGTCATAGGAACAGATACTTGACATGCAGAAAACTATAGCAATAAACTGACACGATCATATGCTATGTTTATAATTTGGGTCTTGTCCATCACATCATTCTCCTAATGATGTGATCCCGTTATCAAATGACATCTCATGTCTATGGCCGGAAAACCTTGACCATCTTTGATCAACGAGCTAGTTAACTAGAGGCATACTAGGGACACCGTGTTGTCTATGTACCCACACATGTATTTGAGTTTCCAATCAATACAATTATAGCATGGATAATAAACGATTATCACGAACAAGGAAATATAATAATAACCAATTTATTATTGCCTCTAGGGCATATTTCCAACAGTCTCCCACTTGCACTAGAGTCAATAATCTAGTTCACATCACCATGTGATTTACATTGTTATGAATCTAACACCCAATGAGTTCTGGGGTTCGATCATGCTTTGCATGTGAGAGAGGTCTTTAGTCAACGGGTCTGCGACATTCATATCCGTGTGTACTTTGCAAATATCTATGTCATACTGCAGACACTGCTACCACACTCCACTTGGAGCTATTCCAAATGGCTGCTCCACTATACGTATCCAGATTGCTACTAAAAGTCATCCGGATTGGTGTTAAAGCTTGCATCGGCGTAACCCTTTACGACGAACTCTTTATCACCTCCATAATCGAGAAACATTTCCTTAGTCCCCTAGTTACTAAGGATAATTTTGACCGCTGTCCAGTGATCCACTCCTGGACCACTCTTGTACCCCTTGATAGACTCATGGCAAGGCACACACCAGGTGCGGTACACAGCATGGCATACTATACAGAGCCTATGGATAAGGCATAGGGGACGACCTTCATCCTTTCTCTTTCTTCTGCCGTGGTCGAGCTTTGAGTCTCACTCAACTCCACACCTTATAAATCAGGCAAGAACTCTTTCTTTGACTGATCCATTTTGAACTCTTTCAAAATCTTGTCAAGGTATGTACTCATTGAAAGTCTTATCAGACGTCTTGATCTATCTCTATAGATCATGATGCCGAATATTTAAGTAGCTTCATTCCAGGTCTTCCTTTGAAAAACTCCTTTCAAACAACCCTTTATGCTTTCCAGAAATTCTACATCATTTCCGATCAACAATATGTCATCCACATATACTTATCAGAAATTCTATAGTGCTCCCACTCACTTTATTGTAAATAAAAGTTTCTCATAAACTTTGTATAGACTCAAAAACTTTGATCATCTCATCAAAGTGTATATTCCAAGTCCGAGATGCTTGCTCTAGTCCATAGAAGGATCGCTGGAGCTTGCATACATTTTAGCATCCTTAGGACTGACAAAACCTTCCGGTTGTATCACACACAACCTTTCCTCACGGATACCGTTAAGGAAACGATGTTTTGACATCCATCTGCCAGATTTCATAATCGAAAAATGCAGCAACTGCTAACATAATTCCAACAGACTTTAGCATCGCTACGGGTGAGAAAGTCTCATCGTAGTCAACTCCTTGAACTTGTGAAAAACCCTTTGCCACAAGTCGAGCTTTATAGACGGTGACATTACCGTCCGCGTCCGTCTTCCTTTTAAAGATCCATTTGTTCTGAATGGCCTTTCGCCCTTCAGGTAATACTTCCAAAGCCCATACTTTTTTTCTTACATGGATCCCATCTCGGATTTCATGGCCTCTAACCATTTCTCGGAATCCGGGGCCATCATCGCTTCTCCATAGCTCGTAGGTTCATCGTTGTCCAACAACATGACAACTAAGACAGGGTTGCCGTACCACTCAGGAGCAGTACGCATCCTTGTTGACCTACGAGGTTCGATAGTAACTTGATCCGAAACTTCATGATCATCATCATTAACTTCCTCTTCAACTAACATAGGCTCCACAGAAACAACTTTTTGTGCTGCGCTACTTTCTGGTTGAAACAAAGGTTCAACAACCTCATCAAGTTCTATCTTCCTCCCACTCAATTCTTTCGAGAGAAACTCTTTCTCGAGAAAGGACCCGTTTTAGCAACAAACACTTTGTGCTTGGATCTAGAGATAGAAGGTTTACCCAACTGTTACGTTAGGGTATTCTATGAAGATGCATTTGTCCGCTTTGGGTTCGAGCTCATCAGGTTGAAAACCTTTTCCACATAAGCGTCGCAGCCCCAAACATTAAGAAATGACAGCTTAGGTTTCTGCCAAATCAAAATTCATACAGTGTCATCTCAACGGACTTAGATGGTGCCCCTTTTAAAGTGAATGTAGTTGTCTCTAATGCATAACCCCAAAACGATAGTGGCAAATCGATAAGAGACATCATAGTACGCACCATATCCAATAGAGCACGACTACGACGTTCGGACACACCATCACACTATGGTGTTCCAGGTGGCGTGAGTTGTGAAACAACTTCCACATTGTCTTAAGTTGTATACCAAACTCGTAACTCAGATATTTACCTCTACGATCATATCGTAGATATTTTATCTTCTTGTCATGATGATCTCAAACTTCACTCTGAATTTGTTTGAACTTTTTCAAACGTTTCAGACTTGTGTTTCATTAAGTAAATATCCCCATATCTACTCAAATCATAAGTGAAGGTAGGAAAATAACGATATCCACCGTACGCTACAACACTCATTGGACCGAATACATCAACATGTATCATTTCCAAAAAGTCACTTGCCCGCTCCATTATACCGGAAAACGGGGTCTTAGTCATCTTGCCCATGAGGCATGGTCCGCATGTCTCAACCGATTCAAAATCGAATGAGTCCAAAGATCCATCAGCATGGAGTTTCTTCATGCGATTTACACCAATATGACATTTAGCGGCAGTGCCACAAGTATGTGGTACTATCATTATTAACTTTGTATCTTTTGGCATCAATATTATGAACATGTGTATCACTACGATCAAGATTCAATAAACCATTCTCATTGGGTGCATGACCATTGAAGGTATTATTCATGTAAACAGAATAACCATTATTCTCTAACTTAAATGAATAACCGTATTGCAATAAACATGATCTAATCACGTTCATGCTCAACGCAAACACCAAATAACATTTATTTAGGTTCATCACTAATCCCGAAGGTAGAGAGAGCGTGCGATGGTGATCACATCAACCTTGGAAACACTTCCAACACTCATCGTCACCTCACCCTTGGCTAGTCTCCGTTTATTGCTTTTATTTCGAGTTACTAACATTTAGCAACCGAACCGGTATCCAATACCCAGGTGCTACTAGGAGCACTAGTAAGGTACACATCAATAACACGTATATCAAATATACTTCTGTCGACGTTGCCAGCCTTCTTATCTACCAAGTATCCAGGGGTGTTCCGCTTCAGCGACCGTTCTCCTCATAATAGAAGCACTTAGTCTCGGGTTTGGGATCAACCTTGGGTTTCTTCACTGGAGCAGCAACTGACTTGCCATCCATGAAGTTTCCTTCCTTGCCCTTGCCCTTCTCGAAACTAGTGGTCTCACTAACCATCAACACTTGATGCTCCTTCTTGATTACTACCTTCGCGGTGTCAAACATCGCAAATAGCTCAGGGATCATTATTTCTATCCTTGGCATTTTATAGTTCATCACGAGGCTCTAGTAGCTTAGTGACAGTGACTTGGAGAACTATATCAATCACTATCTTATCTGGAAGATCAACTCCCACTCGATTCAAGCGATTGTAGCACCCAGACAATCTGAGCACATGCTCACCGATTGAGCTATTCTCCTTCATCTTGCAGGCAAAGAATCTTGTTGGAGGTCTCATACCTCTCAACACGGGCACGAGCCTGAGATCCCAATTTCAGCTCTTAGAACATCTCATATGTTCCGTGACGTTCAAAACGTTTTGGAGCCTCAATTCTAAGCCGTAATGCATGACGCACTGAACTATCAAGTAGTCATCAGAACGTGCTTGTCAGATGTTCACAACATCTACATACGACGCTTGAGGGGGGTGGCGCACCGAGCGGTGCATTAAGGACATAAGCCTTCTGTGCAGCAATGAGGACAATCCTCAGATCACGGACCCAGTCCGTATTATTGCTACCATCATCTTTCAACTCTATTTCTCTAGGAACATATAAAAAATTCAAGGGAGCTACAGCGCGAGCTAGTAATCTGTAACACCCCAAAAATTTTAATCATGTTTTATTAATTAAAATTTTGCCAGGAAATTAAATTTCTATTTTCTGGATCATCTATTGATTTCAGAATCACTCCTTTCTTCTGAATGGTGGAGTTTTCCCTCCAAGTAGAAACTTTTCAAAAATATTTTTGGACTTGAGTGCCTACTCAAGAACATTTCATTTTTATTATATATGATCAGTGAAAACCTTTTTATATTATTCTGCCAAGTTTTAAATTCTTTTAAAATGGCCTTTCATATTTTTAAGAGCCTCATTTGCACTACAACCATTTGATAACTTCATTTAAAAATTCCACAAAAACTTGGGGATGACATGTGATGTTTCTGGATCACTTTTATGCAAAAACTCAGCTTGGTGTTTTGGAAAATTTGAGCAAACCATCCTCTTTTGCTCTCTGGTCCAGTTTGGTATTTTCTACTGCAACCCTATTTTGTTTTGCTCTAATGCCCATGAGATTTTTCCTGCTATTAGTGAGCCCTACCAAACCCTTAAGTCCAGAAGATCAGCCACATTAGAGTGATTTGAACACATGCAATAATGGCCTATATTTTCTGTCCAGAACTGTAGTTTTGCAAAACTTGCACTAGGAAGTTTTTGTTCTGCCCAAACTAACCATGCCATCATCACCTACACCTAAAGAGACCCCAACCTAGAGATTTTGGCCTCCAGTAGAGTTGCCTTGTTGCCCTTGGCATTCTGTCGAGCACCTGGTGTGCCTGTCCAGAATTGGCATGAATCCATGTTTGCATTGTGGACTAGCTCCCCAGACCAAACCAGCATGTCCAATGGTCCACTAGAAACCAAACTAATAACCCTGTTATTTTGCAGCTCCATCCAAACCTCCTGGCATGCCTTGGCAATTCGCCGAGCACTTGGCGTGCGTGCTCTGGGCGCGCCCAGAGCGAGCGTATTGCAGCCGCGCATCCGAGCCGCCGCGTCTCACCCACCCCGCGTGCCTTTGCCCTTATCCGCTCGAAGAGCCGTGCAGTACCACCAGAGCCAACCGACCGTCCCCTGACTCGCCACAGTGCCGCCGCAGCGAGCCCTTGGTGGCAAGCATGCGACCGCTGCCGTTCCTGCCATGGACGGCACCGCCCGAGCCACCCTCGCCCGCCAGCTGCCCCTGGAGCTGCTCGAGCTCATCCGCTCGCCCCGCCAACCACACCGGCCATCGCCACGTCGCCCCCTTGCAACAGGCCGCCGAGCTTATCCCCAGCCGCTACGGAACCGACGCCGCCGCGCTATAAATAAGCTGCCCGAGGCTTCCCTCTCGACCTCAGTAAACCTCTCAGGCCCCAGCGAACCCATTCCACCCCTCCATTGCATCCTAGATCAAGCCATGGACGAAAACCCCCTCTCAGCCGAAGCTTCCACCCGCCATGGGCGAAGCCCTGCTCGATTCTGAGCCCTCCAGCGACCTTCTCCACCCCCATGAGATGCGGCCCACTCTTTTGAGCTCGTGGGTATGCCAAGCGTCGAAGATGGCGTCCCCTAGCGTCGGCAAGCCTCGTCGGAGGATCTCTCTGTTCTCGCCCCGGCGCGCGAGAGGAAGAGGATAAAACCGACAGGTGGGTCCCACCTGTCGGCGAGACAACCGACCTCCCAGGCAGCGCACCGGTGCAAGTACGCTTCCCCTTCGGGAAAACGTAACTCCCCTCGAGTACGCCTCCCTATTTCAGAAGCACATTCGGGTCAAACCGTTTTTCTTTTTCTGATTTATTTTAAAACAGAGTTTGACTGAATCTTTGACTAGCAATAACTTTTAAAATACAACTCCAATGGATATTATTTTATGACTGATTAAGTGATCGTGGATTATTTCAGTGCATAATTATCACTGTTATATTATACCTGTTTTCATGATGTTTGCGAGTACATTCAAAGTACTCACTGGCTTGCCCCTGGCTATTGTCTTGGCCAGATTTCTTGCTTGGAGAGGAGCACAATGATGACAGCCCCGGAACCTAGGCAACGATGATAGCAGCCTCGCGAAGATAGGAGTTATCCAGGTCAGCTGTTCCTGTGGGAAATGGAGTCCCATTGACGCTGATGATCCGCAAACCGCTTCCGCCACCAACCACTAGAACTTTTTTTGTTGTACTCAGAGACCACTTTGGTCGTGTACTTCAAATATTGTATTTTGCTTGGAATTTCTGTATCAAGATTGTGTCTCATCAGCTAACAGTAATCCTGGGGCTGGTGAGCACAAGGGCCATTTACTGGGAAATTAATATCCCGGAAAACCGGTCCTGACAACCTTGGTATCAGAGCCAGGCTGACCATTGGCTAATCCTATCCTAGTCGGGTCAATAAAACCTAGGTTAACCCACCCACCAGACCTTAACCTAACCACAGCCAAGCTTATCCTATACGATAGCCACACAGTGACCCCGACACCTTTTTGGCAGTCGGTGCCTAACCTACCAGCCTAGCCCATCGATCACGCGCCAGTGACCGACACCTAATTTGTCTCATTCACAAGCGTGCGAAGGAAGACTCCATTTTCTTTTTCTATAAAAGGGAACGTTAGCCCCAACCCAGCACAGCACAGCCTCTACCCCAAAACCAAGCCAAGATGCCTGGTCCCATTGTTCACAATGAGACCACAGCAACCAACCTTGGAGGTTTTGTAACCGTGCTAGCAAACCTCACCCGTCGTGCCTTTGCATTAGAAGAGCCCCCAGAATATGTTGTATACCAAGGGCTCACGAGCGGTGAGAGTCGTCAATTCTGGGCCACGGTGCACGTCTATGGTAGGGGTATAGCGCCAGAACGCCCCTACAGGTTCATCGGAAGGACAACTTCCTTTGAGCCACAAGCCATCCAGCTAGCAGCTCGAGAGGCTATAGTTCAACTCCGGCACCTGTCGCCAAGAGTTGACTGCCGCTCGTTCTACTATTACCCCAGTCGTGACGGGTATAGTAGGCCACCCCAGGTTGCCAACGGAGACCACGAGACGAACCCTGCATTGCTGCATCTGGTGCGCTATGTAAGTGCACTAGAGGCATTGTTCGATCAGGTCACGCTTGATCTGATCGCAGCTCGTGGAGAACTTGCCCGTTGAGCCCCGGCAAGAGGAGAAGATGTGCCCGACGCTGACAACCCAGTCGTGCTGTTCGGACAACCGATTGAGTCCTTGAGGTCTGCCCCTGCAGCCGACCGGAATGCATTTGTATCCCCAGAGGAGCTTCGTCGCCTTTTGGGGACACGCTCCAACGGGGTTGTGACCACCAACCCCCGCGATGGTCATCATCGCTACCCCGACCCGGTAAACCCCCATCCTAATCCAGCAAACCCCGACGGTGAAGCCCATGGAGAAGCCTCGACGTCCACAAGGCACGCTCGACTAGATATTAACGAGGTAGACTAAGTCACTCGAGTAGTACCGAGTCTTAGTATTCTACGCTATGTAATAGTGTGACCTTGTAATCGCCATGAATAAAATGCAGACTGCTTGTATGCCATTGGTTTGAATAGTAGCCACACATAAGTATGTTGGCATGCGGTTGCATATTAAATTCCGGGCGTAGCTACCAAAAACCACCCCCAGACAACACCCACAGTAATACGTCGCTTTTGTGAGATATGTATATCTGTGGCATTGACCCCGACCCCCATAGAGTAGAACCGTCAACCTAGATTGCCCCCACACCGCAATAGGTAACCTAGCCCTGATGCTATATAAGAGGCCACTCCGTGACCTTACCAAGAATCCCTCACTTTGTGCACAGTGCTCACAGCCATTTTTGCCATGTCGAGCCCTAGTATTCATCTGAGAACTCCAGATGCGACCCCTGGTAGTTTTGTTAAAATATTGTGGGACTTTACCCGCAGTACCATGAGTTCTACCCATCCACCCCAGTACGAGCTGCTCAAAACGAGAATCACCCCATCCGCCTCAAAATACTGGGCAGTAGTGCACATCCCTCCCGCAAACCCAAACCAAGACCCAACGGAAGTCTCCTTCGTGGGGAAATCTATGCCGACTCCGCAAATGGCCATAGAAGTTGCTGCGTACGAAGCGATTACTCGCCTTCGATTCGTGGTACCCTATGCCAGCGAAAGGGGGTATTATTACTTCCCGAGTCGTGCAGCACCCGGAGAAGAAGCATCTTTTCCCGGTGGACGAATAGAGAGGGACCGGTACTGGCCAACCTTGCCCAGTACGTCATCGCTCAAGAGCGTTTGACCCAGCGAGTAATGGGTTATCTCCAGAACCTCGCTGATTTAAATGCTCAGATCGCCATTGGCAGATCACTGAGGCCAGACCAGGAAAGGCATGTTCTTCGACTAGTTAATCCGCTTCCCCCGGAAGGAGAAGAATGTGCCCCAGTGCCGGAGACATTTTCTCAGGACCCAGCATATTTTTCGTTTGCGCCGTAGACGCCACTACTATGTTTGTTAGCCTAGCATTTATTTATGTGTTGCAGCTTATGCGTTGTATCCTAAGTTTGTGCTATGAATAAATTGTTTGATTGCACTAGTATGTGAGTAAATTTTTCTGCTGTGATTTTTTTGATCGACTGTTTTTGCTCTCAGTAAATCTCGAGGTGGGATTTTCTTTGAGCCATTGCAACAAATATTTCTCCATGACATAAATTTAAATTCACGCAGCACCACAACAGCAGGCTCACAGCCACAACCACTCGACCACATGCACTAATTGCAAAACCACGTACACATTTAGCACCTAACTGATCACCACACTAACACACCACAGTTTTTCTGAAAAGAGAAATTTGTGGGTAATTATTCTAGTGCAGATTGCCTCCAGCACACTGACAACAGTCAGTACCTGACACCAGCACCTAATCCTCATGATCACTGCTACCGCGAAGAGCCAACACTCGAGCAGCAGCATCACGACGATCATCGTGGATCATCGCGCACAAGAGCACCGAGAGCCCAAGCAATGCTGCCAACCCTCCGCACATCAGGAGCGTGTACCAATCCGGCATCACCTCCGCAATTGGAGCCTCGTCTCGAGCTCCTGTAAACTGAAATGGAGGAGAAGGAAGGAGAAGAAGAAACGAGGCCAGGTGTGAGGAAGAAGAGAGAAGCACCGTGGTCATTTTATAGCTCGAGATCGGTGTACGGTGAATGAAGTCCACCAGCGCCGCTCGTCGCTCGATCGCCGGTGTTCGGAGGCGAATCCGCGAGCAGTGTCGACAGCGCACTGGCCCGCGAGGTGAGTGCACGCTGCGCCGGCAGCTAGCACGCCGCGCACTACCGCAGTACGGCCTAGATGCCCTACGTGCTAGACGCCGCCGAGGAGAAAGCGCGAGAAAGCGCGCGAGAGAGAGGAAGAGATGAGAGCCAGAGGTAGAAGAAGAGACTGACAGTGGGCCCCGGGTCCACCTGTCAGCCAGAGAGAGCACTGTGCACTCGGGTACGACCAGCGTAGTATAGAAATTTAGAAATTTATTCTAGATTTACCGTAGCCAAAAGTAGAAATCTCTCGGTTTCCCCAACCGTAGATTTTTCCACGCAGCGTCAGTACCCCCACTGTAGTTCACCAATTATTTGCCCTCTCACCACGTCATATCGCGTGAGCTGGATATTTAATTTTCAAGTTATTATTGCATGATAGCAGGAGTAATATTTTTGAAACCGTCCTTAGCAAATCTCGAGGACGAGATTTTTTTTAAGGGGGGTAGTGTTGTAACACCCCAAAAATTTTAATCATGTTTTATTAATTAAAATTTTGCCAGGAAATTAAATTTCTATTTTCTGGATCATCTATTGATTTCAGAATCACTCCTTTCTTCTGAATGGTGGAGTTTTCCCTCCAAGTAGAAACTTTTCAAAAATATTTTTGGACTTGAGTGCCTACTCAAGAACATTTCATTTTTATTATATATGATCAGTGAAAACCTTTTTATATTATTCTGCCAAGTTTTAAATTCTTTTAAAATGGCCTTTCATATTTTTAAGAGCCTCATTTGCACTACAACCATTTGATAACTTCATTTAAAACTTCCACAAAAATTTGGGGATGACATGTGATGTTTCTGGATCACTTTTATGCAAAAACTCAGCTTGGTGTTTTGGAAAATTTGAGCAAACCATCCTCTTTTGCTCTCTGGTCCAGTTTGGTATTTTCTACTGCAACCCTATTTTGTTTTGCTCTAATGCCCATGAGATTTTTCCTGATATTAGTGAGCCCTACCAAACCCTTAATTCCAGGAGATCAGCCACATTAGAGTGATTTGAACACATGCAATAATGGCCTATATTTTCTGTCCAGAACTGTAGTTTTGCAAAACTTGCACTAGGAAGTTTTTGTTCTGCCCAAACTAACCATGCCATCATCACCTACACCTAAAGAGACCCCAACCTGGAGATTTTGGCCTCCAGTAGAGTTGCCTTGTTGCCCTTGGCATTCTGTCGAGCACCTGGTGTGCCTGTCCAGAATTGGCATGAATCCATGTTTGCATTGTGGACTAGCTCCCCAGACCAAACCAGCATGTCCAATGGTCCACTAGAAACCAAAATAATAACCCTGTTATTTTGCAGCTCCATCCAAACCTCCTGGCATGCCTTGGCAATTCGCCGAGCACTTGGCGTGCGTGCTCTGGGCGCGCCCAGAGCGCGCGTATTGCAGCCGCGCATCCGAGTCGCCGCGTCTCACCCACCCCGCGTGCCTTTGCCCTTATCCGCTCGAAGAGCCATGCAGTACCACCAGAGCCAACCGACCGTCCCCTGACTCGCCACAGCGCCGCCGCAGCGAGCCCTTGGCGGCAAGCCTGCGGCCGCTGCCGTTCCTGCCATGGACGGCACCGCCCGAGCCACCCTCGCCCGCCAGCTGCCCCTGGAGCTGCTCGAGCTCATCCGCTCGCCCCGCCAACCACGCCGGCCATCGCCACGTCGCCCCCTTGCAACAGGCCGCCGAGCTTATCCCCAGCCGCTACGGAACTGACGCCGCCGCGCTATAAATAGGTTGCCCGAGGCTTCCCTCTCGACCTCAGTAAACCTCTCAGGCCCCAGAGAACCCATTCCACCCCTCCATTGCATCCTAGATCAAGCCATGGACGAAAACCCCCTCTCAGCCGAAGCTTCCACCCGCCATGGGCGAAGCCCTGCTCGATTCTGAGCCCTCCAGCGACCTTCTCCAGCCCCATGAGATGCGGCCCACTCTTCTGAGATCGTGGGTATGCCGAGCGTCAAAGATGGCGTCCCCTAGCGTCGGCAAGCCTCGCCGGAAGATCTCTCTGTTCTCGCCCCGGCGCGCGGGAGGAAGAGGATAAAACCGACAGGTGGGTCCCACCTGTCGGCGAGACAACCGACCTCCCAGGCAGCGCACCGGTGCAAGTACGCTTCCCCTTCGGGAAAACGTAACTACCCTCGAGTACGACTCCCTATTTCAGAAGCGTATTCGAGTCAAACCGTTTTTCTTTTTCTGGTTTATTTTAAAACAGAGTTTGACTGAATCTTTGACTAGCAATAACTTTTAAAATACAACTCCAATGGACCTGATTCTTTTTCTGTTGTTTCCCAAATTCCATCTAGTTTATTTTCAAATTTATTTGAAAAAAATTCCAACAACTTTTCTGTACTGTTTTCAAATTGTGTGTTGATTCGAATATTTTCAAAAATAGGATATTGGAGGGAAGATGAAAACTTTAAAAAGTTTTGGAGTGCACCTCAACTATCTACACATTGAAGGCAAGCATTCTGAACCTTGGTATAATATATGTTGTGTGTTGTTTGATGTGACAAATAAAACTTCATTCCATGTTGACATGAAGTAAGTATTATTTCATGTGAAGATATGATCATGCTCATGAGTGCATGATGAAGATTCCTTGCTATTGGAATTGATATGCTTGTGATAGTAATCACCCTCGTCTGCCTTTCATGCCTACCGGAAGGAATCCGGAGAAGTCTCTGTCTTGGGTAGACATGAGCTTGATACTGATATTTCGTTGGAACGAGTATGATCAGTAAGGCATGGTGAGGTATGATGAGTGGTGATTCTGTCTGTTGGTGTGGAACATATTTGTTATGCTAATCATGCAGGAAACACTTTAACCTCCTGAGTCGACCGTAGATCAAGTCTTGTGCCAGTAACCCCCATGCTTGTTTCGTGCTACCACTTGTCCCTGCTGCAGGTAGGGTACGATTCAGTAAGTTGTCAACCCCTTTCTTAGCACACACCGTACAGAGAGGCCATAGTGAAAGATACCAGTGGCCCCTGGTAGGCATGTCACTTGGTCCGGGGGCATGGGTGTTCCGGTGAGTCCGAGGGGGTAGCTCCCCTGTTTTGCGCGCAATATAAATTTTGTGATCCCATGCTAATCGAGGTTGGAGCCTCCCCACTTAGAGTTTTGCTTAACGAGCGTCGTGGGTGATTCCAGGCACCGGTAAGTTAAGCTGGTGTGTGCAGGTCAGGTGTGTTTTCAATTCAAAGACCGTAAACGGAATTAGTCCCGGTGGACTAAAGGAATTCGTTACTCGTGGGTAAAGAGTACACCCTCTGCAGAGTTTATATCTATTCGAATAGCCGTGTCCGCGGTTAAGGACTACAGTCTGGGATGGGTCAAGTGTCGGTCTTAGTGTCGGTCTTCGGAGGAAAAACTTCTAAACCGGAACATTGATCATGACGTGTGACAAATGATGATTATGATTATTATTATTGTGGACTAACCATTTATATTATTTGAATTATTGAGTATCCCTGGGATGGTTCTACCTCCTGGATACTCATTGTGATTATTCTTATATAAGCCCTTTATGTGGCGTCGCACAGACGCCCGACTGTGGCATGCATGCTGTTTGCTTTATCATATTAGCCCTTTATGTGGCGTCGCTGAGACGCCCGACTGTGGCACGTTTGTTATTTATTTTCTTTATAAGCCCTTTATGTGGCGTCGCTGAGACGCCCGACTGTGGCATGCTGATTATTTATTTTTCCTTATAAGCCCTTTATGTGGCGTCGCTCAGACGCCCGACTGTGGCATGCTTGTTATTTATTTTCCTTTATAAGCCCTTTATGTGGCGTCGCTCAGACGCCCGACTGTGGCACGCATATTATTTATTTTTCTTATAAGCCCTTTATGTGGCGTCGCTCAGACGCCCGACTGAGGCATGCTTTATATTTTATCCTTTCGAGGCATTGCTTCAGACACCCGATCGGTGTATTTTATTTATTTTTCTCTGATTGCTTATTCATGTTTAACATGAATAACCTGCTTGCGTGCGTCATGAATATTATTTTATGACTGATTAAGTGATCGTGGATTATTTCAGTGCATAATTATCACTGTTATATTATACCTGTTTTCATGATGTTTGCGAGTACATTCAAAGTACTCACTGGCTTGCCCCTGGCTATTGTCTTGGCCAGATTTCTTGCTTGGAGAGGAGCGCAATGATGACAGCCCCGGAACCTAGGCAACGATGATAGCAGCCTCGCGAAGATAGGAGTTATCCAGGTCAGCTGTTCCTGTGGGAAATGGAGTCCCATAGACGCTGATGATCCGCAAACCGCTTCCACCACCAACCACCAGAAAAAAAATTGTTGTACTCAGAGACCACTTTGGTCGTGTACTTCAAATATTGTATTTTGCTTGGAATTTCTGTATCAAGATTGTGTCTCATCAGCTAACAGTAATCATGGGGCTGGTGAGCACAAGGGCCATTTACTGGGAAATTAATATCCCGGAAAACCGGTCCTAACATAATCTACAACATAATTTGCAAAGACATTTTGACTATGTTCACGATAATGAGTTTAGTTAATCATATTACTTAAAAACTCCCACTCCAATTGACATCCCTCCGGTCATTCGAGTGTCACATGATCCAAATCCACCAACTCAAGTCCGATCATCACGTGAGTTGAGGTGGTTTCAATGGTGAACATCTTCATGTTGATCATATCTACTATATGACTCATGTTCGACCTTTCGGCCTCTTGTGTTCCGAGGCCATGTCTGTACATGCTAGGCTCGTCAAGTTTAACCCGAGTGTTCCGCACGTGCAACACTGGCTTGCACCCGTTGTATGCGAATGTAGAGTCTATCACACCCGATCATCACGTGGTGTCTCGAAACGACGAACTTTCGCAACGGTGCACACTCGGGAAGAACACAATTTTATCTTGAAATTTAAGTGAGGGATCACCTTATAATGCTACCGTCGTCCTAAGCAAAATAAGATGCATAAAAGGATTAACATCACATGCAAATCATAAGTGACATGATATGGCCATGAACTTGTGCTTTTGATCTCCATCTCCAAAGCACCGGCATGATCTCCATCGTCACCGGCATGACACCATGATCTCCATCATCTTGATCTCCATCAATGTGTCGCCATGAGGTTGTCGCGCTGACTGTTGCTTCCACGACTATTGCTAACTCATAGCGATAAAGTAAAGCAAAACGGCAAAAATAATTAAAGACAACCCTATGGCTCCTGCCGGTTGCCGTACTCATCGACATGCAAGTCGTGATATTCTATACAATACATGATCATCTCATACATCACATATATCTCATCATGTAATTGGCCATATCACATCACAACATACCCTGCAAAAACAAGTTAGATGTCCTCTAATTGTTGTTGCAAGTTTTACGTGGCTGCTACGGGTATCTAGCAAGAATAATTCTTACCTACGCAAAAACCACAACGGTGATGCAAAAATTGCTATTCAACCTTCCCAAGGACCGCCTTTGTCAAATCCGATCCGACTAAAGTGGGAGAAACAGACACCCGCCAGCCATCTTTATGCAACGAAGTTACATGTCAGTTGATGGAATCGGTCTCTCGTAAGCGTACGAGTAATGTTGGTCCGGGCCGCTTCATCCCACAATACCGCCGAAACAAGAAAAGACAAAGGGAGGAAGCAATCTGAATATCAACGCCCACAAACTCCTTTGTGTTCTACTCGAGATCTCATCTACACATAGACCTAGCTCAGATGCCATTGTTGGGGAACGTTGCATGGGAAACAAAAAAATTCCTACGCACACGCAAGATCTGTCCATGGTGATGAGCATCTACGAGAGGGAGAGTGGATCTACATACCCTTGTAGATCGCTAAGCGGGAAGCGTTAAGAAACGCGGTTGATGTAGTTGAACGTCTTCGCGATCCAAATCGCCGAGCGTCCCGTGATCCCATCACGATCCATCTCCCGATCCAATCACGATCCGTCCCGTGATCCCATCACGATCCGTCTCGTGATCAAATCACGAATCGTCTCGCGATCCTGATCACGGTCCTTCCGATCTAGCGCCGAACGGACGGCACCTTCGCGTTCAGCACACGTACAGCTCGATGACGATCTCCGCCTTCTTGATCCAGCAAGAGGGGGCGGAGAGGTAGATGAGTTCTCCGGCAACGCGACGGCGTGGCGGCGGTGGTGGTGGAACTATTCCGGCAGGGCTCCTCTCCCCTCTAGACTAAAGGAGAAAACGATCTAGAGGAAGTAGAGGGAGCACGTGGCAATTAGGGTTAACTCTCCCCTCTAAATCCTCTAGTATATATAGGAGGGAGGGAGGGGAGGAGGCAGCCTCAAACCCTCAAGGTTTGGCCGAAATTGGAGGTGGAGGAGTCCTAC
The DNA here is from genome assembly GCA_039707655.1 of Elymus sibiricus. Taxonomy (NCBI): domain Eukaryota; kingdom Viridiplantae; phylum Streptophyta; class Magnoliopsida; order Poales; family Poaceae; genus Elymus; species Elymus sibiricus. The sequence continues at coordinate 132,515,467 of CM077667.1, forward strand.
TCCAATCCTACTAGGAGTAGGATTCCTCCTCTCCACTTGGAAACCCTTTCCACCTTTCCACCTTTGGGTTTTTCCCACCCCTAGCCGCATGGGCCTTAGTGGGGGGTTCGACCAGCCCACTAGGGGTTGGCTTGACTCCTCCCACAGCCCATGAGGTCCTTTGGGTCGAGACACCCCTCCCGATGGCCCCCGGTACCCTCCCGGCACTCCCGGTACACTACCGAAGTATCCGAAACTTTTTCGGTGACCAAAACAGGACTTCCTATATATAAATCTTTACCTCCGGACCATTCCGGAGCTCCTCGTGACGTCCAGGATCTCATCCGGGACTCCGAACAACCTTCGGTCACCACCATACATAACTCTACTATACCGAAACGTCACCGAACCTTAAGTGTGCAGACCCTGCGGGTTCGAGAACTATGTAGACATGACCGAGACACCTCCACAGTCAATAAACAATAGCGGGACATGGATGCCCATATTGGTTCCTACATATTCTACGAAGATCTTTATCGGTTGAACCTCTATGTCAAGGATTCAGTTAATCCCGTACGTTGTTCCCTTTGTTCTTCGGTATGTTACTTGCCCGAGATTCGATTGTCGGTATCTCTATACCTATTTCAATCTCGTTACCGGCAAGTCTCTTTACTCGTTCCGTAATACAAGATCCTGTGGCTAATACTTAGTCACATTGCTTGCAAGGCTTATTGTGATGTTGTATTACCGAGTGGGCCCTGAGATACCTCTCCATCACACGGAGTAACAAATCCCAGTCTTGATCCATGCCCACTCAACAGACACCCTCGGAGATACCTGTAGAGCATCTTTATAGTCACCCAGTTACGTTGTGACGTTTGATACACACAAGGTATTCCTCCGGTGTCAGTGAGTTGCATGATCTCGTGGTCATAGGAACAGATACTTGACATGCAGAAAACTATAGCAATAAACTGACACGATCATATGCTATGTTTATAATTTGGGTCTTGTCCATCACATCATTCTCCTAATGATGTGATCCCGTTATCAAATGACATCTCATGTCTATGGCCAGGTAACCTTGACCATCTTTGATCAACGAGCTAGTTAATTAGAGGCATACTAGGGACACAGTGTTGTCTATGTACCCACACATGTATTTGTGTTTCCAATCAATACAATTATAGCATGGATAATAAACGATTATCACGAACAAGGAAATATAATAATAACCAATTTATTATTGCCTCTAGAGCATATTTCCAACAAATCGGTGGGGGGGCGAGATCGCCCGCGGTGGTCGGAGTAGATGAAGTGGTCGGGGAAGATGACGACGACGCTGGCGATGAGCTGGTGCTAGACGAAGATGAAGGGGGTGGACGGGCGGTGTGGCTCGGGTGAGCGAGCTGCAGCGGCATCGAAAGAGAGCGGCGGCCGCGGCCTGACGAAGGCAGCAGCGGGTGGTTAGGAGCGAAGTGGCAATGCTCGAAGTAGGCGAGGAGGAAGCTGACAGCGTGACGAAGATCGACGCGGACGGTGGCGTTCCCGCACCGAGGGAGGCGGCATGGCGCATACCACAGGAAGTCGACACGCGGGGGACAGCGGACTGGACCGCACGTTGTGGCACTACGGCCCAAAGGGGTGACGAAGCGGCATCACGGGTTGGGGCAACGGCGGAAAGACCTTGGGGCGGCGGCGTGGACCATGTGTCCCAATGCGACGGCCCGACGGAGCAGCGTAGCGGCGGTGCGCCGATCGGTGCAGCCACGGGGATGGCCTCGGTCGGCGGCGGGGACCGCGTGGCGCGGCACTATAGCCCGAACAGGCGGTGTAGCAGCGGCTCGTGGCTCACGGGGATCGCGTGTCGTGGCACTACGGCCCAAAGAGGCAATGTAGCGGCAACACGCGAGTCGGTGCAGTCGTGGGGATAACCAAAGGGGGGGTGACGCTGCGGCCCGACGGGGTGACGCAGCGGCAGCCCGATGCTCGATCGGTGGAGGGGCGCGTTGTACTGGGGATAGTCTTCTCGGGACTTGCGGAGGCGCGCACAACCAACGGGCCAGATCGGTCGCATGACATAGATGAGGCGGATTGCAGGCGGGCGGGTGATCAAACCGATCACGCGCGAGGTCAGGGACTTCTCTCGGTGGAGAGGGTGGCGGCGTCCAAGATGAAGCCGACGACGACGGTCACGGCCGGAGCCGGCAGCCGACCCGATGCGGCTGACGAGGCAGCCGACAGCCGGCAACCGGCGTGGTCGATGCGGCTGGAGCCGGCAGCCGGCGAGCCCGATGCGTCCGGAGCCGGCGAGCCCGACAACCAGTGACGGGGTCGGTGAGGAGACGGCTGGGCGGCCGTACAAACGTGTTGGGGGCGAGTGGTGATGGAGCAGTCCCGGTCGGAGAAGAGTGGTGACCGCCGGCGCAGGGTGACAGGCGAGCAGACGGGCGGTCGACGGCCGTGAGGGTCGTCGCGTCGCGCGAGGCCGCCGGATCGGTGTAGAGGATGAGTCGCGTCGATGTCGGAGTAGAGGCGCGTGGTCGACGGCGGCGGGGGGGACGCAAACCGATCTTAGATCGGAAAACCAAAAAGAAAACGTCGATCAATGCGACCGGCGGAAGAGAGAAAACTCGGATCAGAGGATCGAGAAAAAGACTCTCTAGGGCAGCCGGTCAACATGACCGGCGGACGAACCCTAGGTACGTGTGGCACGGCCCCCGGCAGCGGTCATGGAGGTCGACCGCCCCGGGGGCGGCGCATAGGGCGGAAGCGGCGGGCGGTGGCTAGGGTTTGGATCGGTTAGGCTGATACCGTCGTCGACCCTACGCTCTCGGCTACCTCGACAACGGCACAAAGGGCTGCCGCCTTGCTTGAGCAACCTCGTCAGTTTTCACTCCAGCCACAACTTCCGCGATGCATCGACCGTCATGACTGGAGGGGGGAGGAGATATCCGTCGTCTTACCTTCGGATTCTTCTCTAGTTTCACCGTTTGCGTCGCTGCCGTTGTGACTGCGGGGGATGTTGAGTATCGTGATCAGATAGGAAATATGAGATAGACTAGGATTTGCTCTGACTTGTCTTGTACTCCAAGTTGATCCCTATATATATGCTCACGAGGCTCAAGCAATACAATAAACTATTCCACCAATTCCTCTCCATCCCTTCTCTAACATTCTTACTTTGAAAAGATACAACTAAGCCATGTGCACTTGCGGGCCATCAGTGTCAGTTTTTGGTTGGATGAAATCAGGGTAGGCGGCCATTCCAGTTGAATTCAATTCAAGAGGTGGAGAGTTTTGTTAGGAAAGTTATGTATGATTTAGGTAAGTTTAGCATTTTTAATGGGCAGCGGTTTGAGATTTGTGTACATATAGGGGTGTAGACAATCTCCAGGCACACATGGCCATGGTCTGGGTCGTGAAGCTATATCACTTTGTTTACTTTACTGTAGCGATTTGAACACTACTTAACATTGTAGCTAGTGTTTGGCCTGGGGCTTCGCACAATCTGTACATCACATCCATGTACATCACGCGCCTACACTAGGCGCCCCGCATGGACCCGTGGGCATAGTATACTAGTGTCAGGAGTGTTTCGTATTTGGCAGGCCACCTTGGAGGTCCACAAAGCTACGTGTCAGTGATGAAGCCGCGTCGAGCTCGAGTATGAATGTGATCTGTCATTTTATTCTTTGATGGTTGTTGTGGTGGTTGTTGTGGTGGTACCAAAGGCAGGTGACGAGCGTTGGTGTCAAACTCAGAGGGTTTTTCGGTCTTGTTTGTGATTTTATTTCTTGGTTGATGTTCCTTTTGTTTTGTTCAGTTTTGTCAAGTCGATGTGCACGTGACTTGTACTACTATCGTTATGATATAAATGAGACACGTATTATCATGAAAAAATATAAAATATACACTAGTGTAGCGTACCATTTTCCAGCGATACTCTCGGTGGTTTTTGCTTGGAGGAGCAGTCCTTCCATATCTCTCCCCGGATACACCGCAACAACTTCCCTTCTTTGCACCGATGGGACGCACGTACGAGATCGCTACGGTTACAGCGTGGGCCTGCCAGGAGATCGATGCATCCAATGTTTCGGCGAAATTATTATTTTTCCCGTGTCCATTCGGAGAGATCAACTGAACCGCCTACATATACATGCCTCCGTTCCAGTGTTCCACTCGCAATTCCCGTCATACATACCTTGTCGCCCCTTGAATCTTGAAATGTGTAGCAGAGGAGAGGAGGAAGGACAGTTGGTCTAGCTAGTCATGGCTACCACGCTTCAAGCAGGAGCGGCAGCGCGGCCGGGTGCTTCACCGGTTTCCGCCGGGAAAGGTGGCCAGTGGCCACGCGCGTCTTCCCCTCTACCGACGAGTCGACGACCAGCTCGCACCCGTCTTCCACTCTACCAACGGCCAGATCGCGGCAGGTGTGCCGTCTTCACTCTCATCCGCCGCCGTCACCAGCGCACTCGGCTTGTGCCCCAACCCCGTGGTTACCTTCGTTGGCGAGGAGCCACAAGCGTGCGTTCATGCTGAACGAGTCCACGGCCTCCACGCCGTCGACCACGTCGGTGAATTCCGGGCAGACCAGCGCGGAGCCGGCGTCCATGTGCACCCACACGCAGCGTGGTGCTGTGACGGCGCACAGCTCGCCGACGGATGAAGCCGCCATACAAAACGCGCTCCCTCCCCATAGACGGAGTGGTCATCCCATTCGAGGCACAGACGTTGTTGGGATTTCAAGCTCAAGACTCGTTTTGTGTATTGCATCCTGTATCGGACACTCTTTACACGCTGTACTGTAAAGAAATAAATCTATATACACTGCTGCCCAAAAAAACTGTCTAATCTGCGTACATGCGCGATGTATCTATAGATCGTTATCACTAAGGCAGTTCGATGAACTTCATCCATTAATCAACAGACGCTGGTTTGCGCTGTTCCTGCGCGCCCTTTACAGCATTACCCTCCATGCAGAGTGTACATGATCAGAGTCAACTCGTGCACCACAACTTTTGGACAACAGGGTGATCGAGCTGCAAAAGCTCGCAGGTTTCAAGAAAAATGGCGGAGCGACAACGAAAACAATAGAAATAACAGTGACGATCGCAAGGTAAAGACGTTAAATTATCATTTCGTTTTGACAGTAATAACAGCCAATGAGATAGATAACAAGGAAACATGTTTTAGCCACAGAAATTACTCTGAATGGCAGGTTTTTCTAATGGTTGCTCCATCCATCACAGATTTGTCTGCGAGATGCGGGACTCTCAAGGGTCTGATTCAGCCAGTCCCCTTTCCAACAGTTTCGCAAAAGGGATGGTTAAAGGAAGAAATCGCTCTTCCGTTGCAAGGATCTAAGCAGAAACATCATAATTTCACTGGATCGCGGAAGCTATAGGTGATGGTCAGGCAGCCTTCCCGTGAACAATCCAGTGTGTCGCCGAAACAGTCAGTTTGACACCACCCGATTTAACCGGGGCTTCACCGGGGTCTTGGAAGGGCTCACCCTGAACCACAATGCCACCAAGGTTAGCAAATACACAGATATCTGAATTTTGGGTAGGGAGCATAAATGGATAGGAGTCAGGGGGTCATGCGGTCATGCCTGACTGGCAGTGTGCCCAAAATCATCCCACTGCAATTCAGAGCCTGGATAGCACCCTCAGCCTGTAATTGCGAGTGTTTAAAATGAGAAGTGACTGTCAAAAACCACATATGAAATGGCTTTCAAGGATGGGGAGATATGACATGCAGTATTAAGACGAGAATGTACCATAAGAATATATAACTGAAAAGCAAGGGACAGACAAATATTGGAAATTACACCCTCCGATCCAAATAAGTGTCACAGTTTTGAACTCGGGTTAGTTCAAAACTGCGACACTTATTTTGGATCAGAGGTGGTACAAAATGCTCTTCAGTATTTAGCATGTTACTTATTCGCTAGAGTGCAAATATAAAACAATCAGACATGATCATGTTGTTGTGCAAGTGTTTTGTGGGGGAATGCCCATCAAATTTCGAATCATTTCTAACTCCAAGGAACTTCATGGAGTTATGTCACCGACCAGTCCTGTGGAGCTCACACAAGCTTGTCTCCTGGTTCTGGACAAACTACTTCTGAGTTTTGAATGACTAAAAAACCAAGACACATGTTCATTTGCTTATAACCTCAAAACTTGGCAACATACCAATATACATTTTGTGGCTAGTCTAAGGAAAATGGTGTTCAGGAAGGCATCCTACAGAACTGTCGAGGAAGTATTATAATGGCATCTTGGTTAACACTCCAAAGGAAACAGTGGAATGTAAATGGTTGAAAGTTGGAACAATGACTAATGTTATTATAGTTTGTGTTCATGTGAAAACATCAAACGGGAGTAGCGGGATACAGATGCCAGAATATGGGCCTATTCTCAGAACATGCAAAAACTACAGGCGCTGGCCATGCACTTGGTTAACAAATATCACAGCTAGTAATTTCAAGTAATGATAATAACCTGGTAGGAAATCATTTCAATTAAATCAGGACTTAAGCTATGGATAAAAAGGCTCTTAGTTCTTACATTGACAAACTCAACAAAAGCAATCCTTGTTGAATGTACATTGTCGCCTAGAAGTCTCAAACGAGAGACCTGCAAAGATAACACATTTTTACCAAGCAGCGATTACAACACAAACATTAAGCAGCCAGGATACTTGTTTAAAAGCTGTGCAACAGGATGATTGGATTTGTGCAATAGCTCACCTCACCACAAAGTTCTTCAAAGAAACTCTTTACATCTAATTGAGTAACCTGCAGCAGAACAGGTAAAATGTAATAAAACATTTAATTTGATTGTCCTGTATCAATTCTTGAGTATCTCACAGCTAAATTAAGAACCTCCATATAAAGAAACGTATGATGAGAAAATGAGCAAGTGAAAGACAATAAGATTACAAAGTAGAACATAGATGGGTACCTTCTTATCTATATTTGTACAATAAACCGTCCGTATGACCATTTCCTTCTCATCCTCTGTCTATGGGCCAGGCAGAATAGGATACTATTATTAGTAACTGTGGATTAGCAGAATAGGTGTCACAGAGGTGAAAACCAAACAACTTACTGCTGGAAGAAATTTTGGATTCACAGGTAAGATAGCTGTCTTTGAAGGCAAGACTCTAACAGGGTAGAACCCAAGCATTGTGCCACCAAGGTTAAGTGCAGCTCTAGCACCCTCTGCACGAATGTATCATGTATCAAATCATCAATTAACTGCTGAAAAATGTAAATGTAGCGCGTGAAGATATAATACCTTCACCAGCGAACTCAATGAATGCAAACCTCATAACAGAGTGTGGATCACCACAGATTCTGCAATCCACAACCTTCAGGACAAAGAAAAAATAGTTTCACATATTTGCATATCGCCAGCATCAGAGCAACACAGGAGATTATACAGATAGTTGCATTACAAAATACTCTATAAAGAAGTAATTCACAATGTGCTTGCAAGTAATTTTTCTTTTAACAATTCTTCCCTATCTGACTTTTGATAACCAAAGATACGTAAAATCTACGAAACACAAAACAGAGAAATCATGTTGATCGAATAAATTTATAACGAGTATATAACCACGATTACTAAAACCCATCCAAGTAGTATTGTATCAAGCTGATTTGAGAAAGCAGCTAAATAGACTAACGTCTCTGTGTAGCATTTCTAGTTCTAATTTCAGTACACCTCAATCCTTCAAGTTAAAGTAACTTACTTGCCCACAATTAGCAAAGATTTCAGCAAGTCTTTCCTCTGTCACCTAAAAGATGGTCAAAATTGTTAGATCTAACAGGCATTTAAGAATATAGCTGTGCAAAGTAAAACAATCACCAATTACTCACAGTATGGTCGAGTTCGGAGACATAAACGGTTCGCCGAATGCTCTCTTCCCTGTCTGCACGCCTCGCCCTCTCGTTTGTCCTCCTCCTTCCATGATTGATGTATCCATTCCTCCTCTCATTATCTACAAAATTCCTCCTCTGGTTGAATGGAAAAGACACTTATCAATTCTTATTCCTGCTTGTATATTTTGCCTTTCCAATAGAATCATACTATCCAACTTAACTATTACAAGCAGCTGATCTGGAGAAGAATCATGTTATTAAACAACAGACATCTGAATCACAACCACGAAAAAGTCTAGTGTCAGTTTTTTATATCTAAAAATGAATGGCTCTAACTGAAAAGCCTTCCGCATTCCAAATTATGTTTTCTCTGAACTGAATTGCTAGATTCAGAGACTACCTAATTACAAGGTGTACGAGTAGATCACGGTTACAAGAGTAATGATATGATACGTTTTCATATGGATTTTACATCTATCAGAATTCTTAAGTGAAATGATATGTTTACTTGTTTAGACATTAGAATGAGAAAATACAGAACACTAGCAGGATAGAATTACAACTCACATGAACTGGGATGTTTTACCCAAAACAAACCGAATCAATAGTATCTAAAACCCAGAATATTAATAAATCACAGCGACGATCTAAGCAGCAGAAAAACATATCCTAACAGATAGATTTGCAGATGGATAGTGCACTAGTCGTGACTCTGAAGCGACACCTCACTATAACCAAGGGAACCTCGAAAAGAAGAAGAGGGCAAACCTTTCACTAAAGAACGCCAACAACCAGCCCACGCAAACCACCAACCGCCGGTAACGCCATCCAACGCAAATGAGGGAAGAAAATAACGTATCCAGTCTTAACGCATCAACTTACGCAAAAAAGTAATCAAATCCCAGCATAGGGGAAGACCACCCGCAACGATCCGTGCGTTCCAACCCAATTAAGTCCCAGCCCCTGAATGATTGATGACAGTAAAGAGGCTGCGGAATTTTACCATGCGCTGCTGGTACCCAATGTACCCGGCGTCGGCGCCGATCCCCCCGTTCCGGCCTCCGATCGGGCCGTAGTAGAACACGGGCGCGTCCGCGGACAGCCCCTTCCTGGGCGTCGCGGCCGCGGAGGACGGGACGAACTCCTTGGCGGCCGGGTTCAGCTTGGACAGCAGGTCCACCAGCTTCTGCACGTCCTTGTGGTACTCGGCCTCCTTGGCCGCCGCCGCAGCGGACGCCGCCTGCGCGGCCGCGGGCGAGCCCTCCGCCACCGCCGCCATCCGCGCGGTCGCCTCGACAGTCGACGCGTCACACGCCACACGCCGACGAGCAGCGGGCACCAGCCCTGGTCAAATCGCGGGGCGGATTGGTTGGTGGGAATGGGATTCTGCAGAGGCGGGTGCAGGCCCTGGAGTCTGGACTGGAGTATGGAGGGGGGGGGGGGGGGGGGGGGGAGGGGGAAGGTTCGCGTGCGATGCGATGCGATGCGGCTGGCGCTGTGCCGCGCTCGTGCTCTGGCTCGCTAATGGCGTCGATTAGTCGCGGGTGGGTTTTGCTTTTACGGGGGTTTTGGCCATTTGCGGTGTGGAAAATATATGCCGAGAAGCCACAGGAAAAGGACGGGGGCGACGAAGCGGGGCTCGTTTCTGCGTGGACGTGGTCTATAGCCTTAAGATCCATGCGCCGGTGTGATGCAGACGTCAAAGAGGTCATTAAGTACTACTACTGGTTTAATGTGATTAATTAGGCGGTACATTTGGATTGTACAGGATTAACTGATATCTCCGCGGGTCCTCGCTTCTAAATATACTCGGTCTTCAGTGTCGACAGTTACTGTTATTTGGTGCACGTTTTAACAGATATATATATTTCACGAACAAAATACGTTTTGTCTACGCATTCACAAAAGACGCGTTTGCTTACCTGCATGTTTTTAGACACTTTAATACTCCCTCAATTTCATAACATAGTGCGTCCTCGTTTTTCATAATCTAAGTTTGATCATTAATTTAACCAACGAGACCGATTACGGCGGGGCAAAAATTATACTATACGAATTCACTGGTATATTTTTTGCTTATGCCGCAATCGGTCTCGTTGATTAAATATATGGTCAAACTTAGATCTCGAAAAGCGTGATCGCACTACATTGGAATGGAGGGAGTACTTGTTTCAGATGGGCCTGGACGTCCGGTTGAGTTCTGCATGTTGATTGGTTGTCTGCATCTCATCTAGCATGCATGTGTCCCAAATGGAAGGCATGTTGTTTGGTTACGGGCTTGTTTTCGGGAAGGGTTTTCTATTCATATGCCCCTGGTTCCTTAGTTGTACACTTGTACTCATTCATCCCCACGCTCTTAACAATTGCTCACTTTTCCTCTCTCTCTTGTCTCAAACCCTCACGAATGGTCACAGCGGAGGATGCCGTCGGGTCAATGGTTTGACCGTTAACTCTGACAAGTGGGGCCGCGCTGGACTGTGTCGCTCGTTGGACCTCGCAAGTGGGGCTGCGTTGGGCGGTGGCGCTGGTTGGACCGTTGGGCCCTGGTTTTGTTGGACTGTTGGGCCGTTGCATGCGCCGATGCGCGTCGCCACGATACAGAAGCCTATTATGCATGCCACGTGATCCAGCTAGCCTGCCTGCATGCGCCGATGCGCGCCGCCACGGTCGCTGTCGCTGGTTCCTCTCTTCTCGCACGCGTCTCCACCTTCCAGCTGCCACAAACCAAGGCGAGGGTGCAGTACTGATGGAGGGGCACCATCAGTACCGAGGCGACGTGGCCATCCCTGAGCTGGAGGGCCACCAGCTGGCCATCCCTGAGGATGTTATGCTTACTTCTTTTATGGAGATGAATGTCACTCCCTCCATCTAGAAAAACTAGATGATTCCCCGCGCGTTGCGGCGGGACATCCGTTTAAAAATTGTTGTAAATAATGTATTGTTTCAACAAAGAAACTTTGAATTTGTTAGCAAGTAAATTATTTGAAGGAATGTTTATGTAAAGTTAATTTTAAGTATTTGATTAAAAGATCGCAACTAAATACAATGGATAATTCATGAAGACGACATACAATTGAGAGCCAATCTTGACCAAGACAGTAAACCGAAGCATGCCAAAAATATAAGCATGATTCCACTCACAATTAGTACTGAATGATCTATACAATTCAAGCAATAGTACGAGTATATGGGAAAAAAACTTTACCTTGTTCTTCTATTTCTTTCTTGTTTTTTATCATTTTATTATAAATAGATTATCTTTGCATGAGAATTAAGAGCATTATGTATTTTGATCTTGCCTGAATAAAACACAATTAAGAACACAATGAATACATTTTCTTCTGAATGGTTTCCACTAAATTATCACATCATTATTTACATCAGCCAATAATTTGTAAAAGGTAACTGAGAAAGTGTGATGAAACTGTTAATGCGAACTGATAAAATCCAACAATATCCTTGCTTTTGTTCTCTGAATAAACATCTATCAGATTGCAACTTGCAAGAAAGAATGCGGCCCTGCAGCTGTCGCACATAGAAGGGGTAATGTATGCAAGGTAGGAAAATTTAACATGAGACAAAAAGCATGAACTAAGCCTTGATGATTTACATTGGTGTGTTATCCATGGTGATCAGGCACTTGTTGCAGCCTATTCTGTGAACAGCAACATCAACATTCATGATTTGCACACATCTGCAGGAATAAATCAAGAATGAACCAAGTAATCTGAAGCAACCAACCAAGAAAGCAGGAAGCTTCACGTGCATAACATAGCCAAGCAAAATTGTCATATAAAAGAGTAGCAAGGGAAATAGCTTACCAGATGTGTGATACCTGATATGTCATCTGATATATAAACCAACTTGGCACCGGATCAATTCCCACACTGGCAGCGGAAACACAACACGGGAGAGCCGTCAGAAGGGAGGCCGTCCGGCAGGCGGTAGCCTTGCCGGAGGACCGGACCTCATGCCGAGATATAAATTGTGGACCAGCGGCAGAGCTCATCTCTGCCCGCATCTATGTCATGCGTGAAGCGGCTGTGGTGGCGGCCTCTACCCACGTATTCGGCAACCATGGGCGCTGCTCAATTAGGAATTACAGCCCTCCCAGCCTCTGCGGTTGTAGGGATTCAGCAGAACTCATCTCGTGTGTGAACTGTGAAGCGGCTATGTTCTTATACCAACACCTGCTAGTGCTATTTATGCTACCACGAACAGAAAAGTGCTTCCCGGGCGGTGGTGGCCGCGAGCATGCCGGGTTGGTGTAGATGTCGAGGTAGGGTGGGTGGGGCGCGAGAAGAGATTTACCATGTGTATGGAGACCTTGATGTACTGGGTGATGGCGAACTCAAGAACGACGTCTAGGTCTCGGCCACTGGGAAGTTGCCAAACATGGCCAGATAGGAGAAGAGGGTGACGCCGTAGACCCTGGATATGGGCAGAGACAACGTCTGCATCTCCCAACTGGGGTTGCTGGTTCTAGAAGCTTCCAGCCCCTGCCTTCTCTTCTAGACCTGTACCAGCAGCGACGGGCATCCACAACGGGGGCTTCAATCTGAATACGTGACTAATCATCTCCAGAGGAGCTATTTATTGTGAAGAGAACAACTCTGTCCGTTACTCCATTTATTCGGTGGAGAAGAACAAAATGCGGTGAAGAAGATGAAGATGGGTATGGAAAAGAAATCATTCGGCAGGGGAGTTAATTGGGAGATCAAAGGGTTGTCTTTTGAGAATAAGTGCCGGCAGTTCTCAGTTAAATATAGCACTTTCTTCCGAATTTGAGGGTAACGGGGCCTGAGGTAATGAGAGGCGATGAATGATTAAGTTTCATAAGTATATGTTGGTGTCGTTTCAAGGAGAAGAACGGAGAGCGCGTCGGTCATGGCGGCGCTGACCGAAAGACAGAGCGACAGGGAAGACCAACCCTCAGCGACATTTTTTTTTGAGGATCACGAACCCTCAGCGACCTAATGCGATAAGCAGGTAGATGGGCTACGTACATGCAAGTACGACCAAGACGTACATGCAAGTACGACCAAGCCCAGCTATATTTTTCTAAGGAAACCAAGCCCAGCTAGATAGAACGCATACCACAAATGGGCAGCGCAGCCCAGTTGCAAAAAAATAGCTTCGTGCAGCCCAGCTCGCTGAGTTAAGTGGGATTAGCGATGGAAAACCATGCGGGTGGAGAATTACTGCTGACGTGGCTGCACGGGAATGGATGCTAACGTGGACAGTTTGCATGCTAAGATAATTGATAGTAGTGGGGATCAACTTCTTAAGAATGTAAGATGTCACTCCCTCCATCTATGTCATGCTTGCTTCTTTTATGGGGATGAGTGTCACTACAGCTTCCACCTGCCACACAGACCGAAGAAGGACTGCCGCCGCAGGTCATGCTCGTCTAGAAAAATGTCACTCCCTCCATCCATTATGTCCATACAAAAGCATGCAATATATATGGGCCCTTATATCCATACAAAAGCATGCAATATATATCCTACGTACTACCTAGTGCACTACGCGTCTTCGTCGTCGGAGATGGCCTGATCCGCCTGCGTCATAGCCTGATCCGCCTGCGCCGCCCGCGCTGCCTCCATCTGCTGCTGACGAAAACGCCGGGCCTCCGCAGCTGACTCCGAGCGGATGGAGTTGAGGATGGCCAGCTGCTCGGGCCACAGATCCACGACCGTCGGCGCCTCCCCCTCCGGCGGCGCCTCCTCCTCCGGCTCATGTGGCTCCTCCTCTGGTCCCTCCTCCCCCATCTCCTCCCCCTCCTCGAAATCCTCCTCCGGTTCCAGAGGTAGCCTCACTTGCCTCCGGATTTAGACATGCCGAAGGAGGAAGAGACGGTGTTCGATTATGTAGCACTGGCGACGTGGTCGCATGCCTGAGGGGCTCGGAGAGGGGAGTGCTCGGGTGTCGGCGGAGAGAGGGAGCAGGCGGATGAGCTAGGAATGGGGGACGCCGTCCGTCTTAAATAGCCGGCTCTGGATAAGGACGGGGAGCCGGAGCGGTGCCTCCTCCCTCGACAGTCAACGCCTAGCGAAGGCCCAACCAGGACTTGGTTTCATTTTGCGCGGACGAGTGGGCGAGCAGAACCAACCTCTCGCGGATCGCCCAACGATTCAACGATGCGGAGCCGTCCATGTAATCCAACGGCGCGGAGCCGTCCATGTGATCCAACGGCGTGGAGCCTGTCCTCAGAAATCCTTCTAGAAGACCATATCTGACTGTTGTCGCTTGGCGCTAGGGTATGATCGGACGACTGCAGTTCGACGTTAGGTTTTGGAGAGATGCCGCGGGGTTTTGAGCCAGTCAGCGGGGTTATCTTAGGTTTGACCAACTTTCAAATGACTTTAACTAATTCAAAAAAAATGAAACCTTCCCTATTTGTCGTTTTATAAGAAATAGTTACCCTAAAAATATAAACTTGGTTTAGGGACATTTTTAAGAAAAACCTTTTTTTGAGGTGAGCTACCATTTCCAAGTTCAAATGAGCAGAACTAATTTAAAAAAAATCAAAAAATGTAAGACCAATGCACAATGTCGTTGTATGTGACATGGTTATAACAAAAAAACATAATCTTGGTTTATGGACATTTCCATGAAAACTCCTTCACACATACGAGCTATCACGTACGGGGTTGTATAGAGTTCGAGAAGAGAGTGGGAGTGGGTTTATATTTACGAAAAATAAAAAAAATCACCAGAGCTCCATTTCAGTGTGAGTAAGAAGGATCTGAACTTATTTTTTTCATTTTTGAAATTTTGAACCGTCTTTATAATAATTTGCAATAAAGGGTTAGGGTTAGGGTTTAGGAGTCTATTTTTGTTTTGTTTGATGTTAGATCATTGCAACATAGGGTAACATGATCATTACAACTTAGGATCAACATGTCGCTTATAATTCAAATGTCAGTTCAAATTCAAGTTTTGCCTTAATTAAACATCACATTCCAACATCACATCACATCACCATGCATTAGATTTAATTAAACACTAATGACGACCACAGAGGCCGGCGATAGTTCATAGGGCACCCTAGTTCATAAGTCTGCCATGCATTAACTAGCCAATTTCAAATATAAAACATAGATAAAAGGGTAAAAATATACACAAGACCCGTAGCAACTAATATAAAAACACAGATAAAATAGACATTGTCGCCCGCCGGTGAAGCCACCGCCGTCTTCAGGAGCGCCGTCCAACTCCTTGTCGTCGCTGGTGAGGTCGACGTAGGGAGGCGGCTGCCAAAAGTGGGCCGGCGGCCCCTGCCAGGCCGGAGGCGCTTGCGGCGCCTGCAACACCTCCTCACGTGGCTCCTGCTCCAGTTCGGGTGACCATGGCGGCGTGGGTGCCCATGGCTGGACAGCCAGCGTGTCGGCCATCTCCGGCGGAGTGACCGACCACCCCCACTTCTGGCCCACCGGCTGGGGGTTCCACGCCGCAAGGGGCAGCTCCTCCGCCACCTCCTCCTTGACGATGGCGGCCATCTCCAGCTCAGGGATGGCTACGTCGCCGGCCGCAGAGAGGGCCATCGCCCTCTCCATGTCCGCCCATTGACGCTCGTCGTGCGTGCGCGTGGATTCGTCCATGACACGCCTAATGAGCTCGGCCTCCTCCTCCTCAGTCATCGAAGGTGGTGGTGGCGGGGACGAAGATGGTGTCGAGGTGAGGCCGCGGACACGCCTACGACCGCGCACTTGGGGCGGGCTAGCAGCACGTTGTCGGCGTGGCCTAGGTGGACGACCGGCAAAAAATGACTGCCGCCGCAGGTCGTGCTCGTCGCGGAGCCACGTATCCCACAACGACGAGTTGATGCCGCACCTTGGGTCGTGGAGGAGGGCGCGCGCGACGTCGGTCGATCTCCTCACGGCGGATGCGGACGCTCACCGGCACCGGAGGGATTGGCACGCGATCCGCGGACAGGTGTCAGTTGTTGGGGAGGTGGGCATATCCCCATGGCAATGGCGTCGCGTCTCCCAGTACCTCCGACATATTTCCGCGCCGACATACAGGCGCGTGCGCTGCGGGGCGGCCGGTGGACCGATTGCAAATGCAGGCGGAGCAGGTGGTGGTGGTGGTGGGCTCCTAGAGCGACCGGAGCGGCGCCTACCAGAGGATGAGCCAGCCTCATGGCCGTGCTTCCCCTTCCCGGACCACGGCTAGGTCATGGCGACGGCGGCGGGCTAGGGTTTCTAGAACCTGCCGGGGGTGGAGGGGGCAGGATTGGCTTTGGAAGCGGAAGCTACTATGAAGTGTGGACTGGCCGGTCCACGGGTTTCCACTTAAAGAAGGACGACGACCCGAAGGTGGGTGGCTGACGACCGGGGCCCGCCGCACGTGCGCATTTACTTTGGGCGGTGGGGGTAGGTGGGACGCCACCACGCGTCCCCGAGGCGACGGCCCGTCTGTCCGTTTTGCCCCAAGCGGGCGTGGGCGTACGATTTGGAGCTGCCCTTACGACGCGTCCCCACTCGTCAGAGTTTACGGCCAAACCATTGACCCAACGACATCCTCCGCTGCGACCATTCGTGAGGGTTTCGGACAAGGGAGTGGGGAAAAGTGAGCAAACGTTAAGAGCGTGGGGATGAATGAGTACAGCTAAGGAACCAGGGGCACAGATGTAAAAATCCCTTTCGGGAAAACACAAATCCGTTTGTTTGGTTACATGCAGGACAATTGTCTGGTAAACTCCTCCTCAATTTGGTGAGGTTACTAGAGGCACACATATATAGGTAACAACAATCTGAGCATGCAGATCAACAAGAGACACACATAACAGTCTTAACCACGCATTAGAATAAGTTTAATATAGTAGGATAAATTCTAAAGCAAACCGCACCGCATAATATAGTCTTAAACCAAACTAAACAACATGAGCTTTTTAGACGTTCACGGCGAAGGTCTCGTCGTGCTTCTTGCACTTGGTGACCACATCCAAGCCAGCGTCATTGAAAACGGTCACCTTCAGGGTGTCGGGAGTCAACAACTTGAAGGTCACCACGTGCCCGATCTTGATCTGGTGAACGGCGGGGAAGGGGATCCAACCCTGATCAAGAGTGACCCTGTCGTCAACCACCCGAACCATGACCCTCCATGCGCAGCTGGTGTTTGTATTTAGCCTGAACTCTGTAGGGACGGTGGGTGGAAGTGCTTCGTGAAGTCTAGAGGCAAAGGCAGGCTCTCCAGCTTCAGACCAAGAATCGCCTTGCAAAAGTGGGCTGGCTGTGACTCCTCGTGGTAGTGCTCGTAGTTCCTCCGCTTCTCGCTAGGGGGGCTCCTGCTCCAATGGCGGAACGACCTCCTTGCCCTTGTCCAATGCCGGCACAACCTCCTTGGCGATCTGCATTATGAACAACACGAAGTTCAAAGATCAGCATTCATTCCTATCGGCCTAACACTCATATATATTTACTCATCCTACTTACCAACCACCGCACTCAACCATCTTTGTCTCTCCTCTTTCACCTCTCTGTTTCACCATCTCTCCAACGCCATGAACCCCAACTCCAACCCTTTCCCCTGGGGCATTGAATGGAGGGCCTTCCTCCCTCGGCTGCTCCCTGGGTGACCTCACGAAGTTCGAGAATACCATGGAGGTGTGCTCGAAAAGTTCGAGAACATCATGCAGGTGTGCTCGAACTTCAGCAGCATCAAAGTCATGCACAAGGATGTGGACATTGTTATAAAGACGGCTACTGTGGAGGAGCTAAAGACACAGATTCCTGACCCGATGAAGGGCGCTATGTTAGTGGATATCCTTCGCTGGGCCATGAATCAGGCAGACTCCAGCGATGCTAGGCAGAGGGCAAGATGGGCCAAGTACAGGGAGTACAGGGCTCCTCAAGACCAGTGCGTCGCAACGTTCTGGACTAGGACGTTGGCGGCGCCGGAGGACGGCGATGATGCGGTGCAGATGGTGATCTGGGCATCGGCGGCAGGCGACCATGCAAGACCCATCGTTTTTTATGAAGGCGATGACGAGATTGCGGCTGGTGCGGGGGAAGCGACGGAGAAAGACAAGAAGATGGATAGTGCCCCCTAGATGGTGGTCTAGGCGTCGGCGGCAGGCGACCATGCAAGACCCATCGTTCTTGATGAAGACTATGAGGACGAGATTGCGGCTGGTGCGGTGGAAGCGGTGGAGAAAGACAAGAAGATGGATACTGGCCCCGCCGCTCGAAGCACATCCAAGGTTGCCACGATTAGGTGCTTGTAAACTAGTTTTACCCTCAATCCCCACCACCGATGTAATAAAAAAGGACCTTCAGAACCCTCGAATCCATCTGACCGAACCGATGGATTCAAGGATTCATCGGGTGTGTGTTCAATCTGACACCCCCGATTCAAGCCCCTCCCAGACGCTCCAATCATGTCCGCAAATCAAATCTACCGTGATTGTAAAGCAGTAAATCGAGAGACAGGGTAAGGGCTTACCGTCATTGCCGACAAATGTTTCCTTAAGAGATGCTCTCTTAGTTGAGAGATGACAAGATTGGACGTCTTTCTTTCTCTTCTCACAAGGCGACTAGGGCAAAGCCCCCACCCCCCGATCACTACTATCGGGTCTATGGATTTGTCTTCCCTCTATCTACCACTTCGGCAGGAAGTGGTGAAGAGGGGAATCCTTGTGCCTCGGTTCTAGTTAGTAGATAGGTTAAGGTTTTAGTCCTCACTCAGGCGGCGCTCGGATGGATGGCAACCCTTCTTCTTTGAGTCAGTATTTCGGGCTTTAATCCTCCTCAACTTCGTCCGTCAGGATGAATTAGATGGAGCTCTGGCGTAGATTCCTGCCAGCTCCTCGAGGCGACAAAGTAAGGGTTTCTCATCGAGTGTACATAACGGCGGGATTTGGTGTCAGGTTCTTCGGATCAATTCAAGGGTTCAACAACAATGATTTGGCTCTAAGGCCCTCATACTTAGGGGTACACGCATGGAGACTTCCCGGTTGTAAACGACAAGGTCGAGTTGGCTCTAGTATGGGAGCGGCGACAGGGGTGCGTCAGTGGCTTGTTCTCGCAGCGTTAATGGTCGTTCGATGATTTAGGGACATAATGTAATATTTTTAATCATGCTTGGGTGTTTTCTAATTTGGTAAACCTTTTATAACGAAACATTGTAATTTTCGCAACATAAAAAATGCAAGATTGTCTTTTTTTTTCCTCTTCCACCTCATCAGTTATCCTATATGGAGCCGCTAAATAATAGTATAACACCATTGCACACACCATTAGTCATTGAAATGGACAATATGCGGAGAGAGTAAATCAAACAAAATACTAATTAACCCTCTTTTAGGCAAGAAATGGCTCTTAATTATGTGATTATGAGGCAATTAAGAAGGGTCAAACCTACTTTATGAGCCACTTTTTTATTGTTACTTTATGAGCCACTTATCTAGTTGTATTTGACGGTTGATATGAGTGGAAATAACAATTACTACCTCTGATCGACACTAATGGATCGGAGAGAGTAGTGTACTTCCAACTAAAAACCTAGAAAAAGGAGTATATTGTGAATCATTGTTTATAAAAATTCTAAAATTCATGAGTGTGAATAGTTGAAATTTGACGAATTTGACCACATACTTTGTAAAACAACATTCCCGCATTTTGGGACAAGGCAGTACTAACATTGAACAGTCCCTTGTGAAACCGTGGATGCCGAATAAATCAACATACACGAAAAAGAAATCAGCAAATGCCAAATGATACCAAAGGGGACACATCATTTGGCATATGTCTGCATCTGTCACGGAGGGTCTTTGCTTAAACCAGCAATGTTTAGCAAACTTTTTCGTTCATAAAGGTTGATACGCCCCAAAGTTGCGGCCATTCAATGGGACCAGTCTATGAACTAGGCCTAGGCAGTCAAGGTGCCGATTCTGACCTGTGCGGTCGATCTTTATAGCCAGAGGATCGTTTAGACAGGTTAGTCTATTTATTTATACTAATCGCCCAACTTTGCAATTCTTTAATCGTTATTATGTGTAAAAAGTTCATGGGATTGACCTGGAAATCTGTCACCGTATCTGTGTTGCACATTATTTTTCTCTTAATAACAACTGCTGTTGCACACGGCGTTTCCTGGGTGGCGATCGTAGTCGCAGTCTAGTCTTCAGTCTTGCGCAAGAGATTATTAAGGTCTAAAACCACACGCATTTGTTAAACAAGTTGTGAATGGTGTTTTTTTTTTTTTTTTTTTTTTTTTTGCGAGAAATTTCCAATCTATTCATCTTCAATCATGGCAATACAAAGAACAACAGAGGTAATAAAAATTACAACCATGTCCGTGGACCACCTAGCGACGACTACAAACACTGGAGCGAGCCGAAGGCGCGCCGCCGTCATCGCCCCTCCCTCACCAGAGCCGGGCAAACCTTGTTGTAGTAGACAGTCGGGAAGTCGTCGTGCTAAGGCCCCATAGGACCAGCGCACCAGAGTAGCAACCATCGCCGATGAAGAAAGTCGTAGATCAGAAGAATCAAACCTGTAAACACCCAAACAAAGGCGAACGAAGACCGGATCCAAACAGATCCACCGAAGACCAGCACCGACCGAATCCCGCGAGATCCGACGGAGACAAACCTCCACACGCCCTCCGATGATGCTAGACACACCATCGGGACGGGGATAGAACGTGGGAGACATTATTCCTACTATGGGATATCGTCGCCGCCACACAGCCACAACCAACACGCTGAATCTAACAAGAACGAGAACGGGGTCCCTCCCGCCGGCGGGGGGCCGAGATCCTCCGCACCTCCATGGCCTAGAGGCCATCGGAGATGGGGCGGACCGGCGGCGGCGCCGACGGGAGGAGAAGAGCTTTTCTTGTGGAGGAGGAAAGAGATGTCGCTTCTATGGAAACGTTGTGAATGGTGTTTTGTCCGTCTTGACTACCAGCCGGCGAGCTGACTTTATGACTTTATGTGACTGCTAAAGCAAAATAAACAAAAATCGCAACTGCGTTCTTACAACCCTTTTATGCCACAACTTTGATAGGTATTGGATGCTGTTTTATTTATCAATATTAATAAGTACGAAGTGTCTGTGAACTGGAAGTCACACACACACACACCAAATATGTGGCTGCGACCAGACGCTCACCAAACATGGCTTCATACTGGCGTCCTTTGAGTTGCTATTTGTTTATCATTTCCCGGCAAGAACGTGAGCGCCTTGTTATTACTAGCTTCTTTGACCCTTTTACAGAGGTTATGAGTTATCCAACTGCCACGGAGCTATAAATCAAAGGGGATGCAGATTGTACACGCATGAGAAAAAACCATAAGAAAACAGATAAAAACAAAATCCAATGCGCACACAAGCAACCAGGTGCAAATTATCCGTTCAAAAAGAAGAGGGGGAGAGAGAGTGCTAAGTGCATCTCCAACCCCGACACTCAAACCGTCGCATACGTCCGGACATGATGTGTCATCCAACGCGGTACGTGCTTTTTTCTGCAGAGTGGAGGCAAAGTAGGGGTTGGGGAGAGGAGGGGTTGCGGGAGTCCGGACAGCAGCCACCTAGGGCTCCGACACTCCCGGCCCACCAAATCCCCCTCCCGGTCCTATTTTTTTTCCATTTCATCCCTTCTTTTCCCTTAGTTTGCATCCGCACCCTCCCCCTCCATCGTCGCCGTTGTACCTCTCCGTCCGGCACACATGCATTCCAAACCTCCACAACCAGCACCGACCTGCGTGCTTGCCTTTCACGACGGCATCGTCCACCCAAGACCGTCCGTAGGCAGGTATCCTCCGCCCCCCTGTCGACGTCGTCTACAGCGGACACCATGCCCATCAAAAGCCATTGAGCTTATTTTCGAACATCATGTCAGTTTTTCGAGTATGAATGATGGCGGGGTACTCGACCATGGATGATGAGTTATTGTGTGATGTGTAGTTGGCCATATCCGCGAATTTCGTAGGCAGCAGCGGATGGGGGGGGGGGGGGGGGCTTCTAGCAGCAAGTGCATGAATCGTTTCACGTGCGAAAACACATTGCGCCCTACGACATGCACATCATCCATGATCGCAATGTGAGGTCGTTAACGTATCGATGATATGCCATCCAAATTAGTGTCACCAAGTTTTGTGGTGCGATTGATATGCTAGAGACAAGGTGGCCATTGCGCGTGGCAGCCAGGGATGTCGTAAGTTTTGCTACTTTTTGCTCAGCTTGTCGATTGAATCATTCATTCACTCAATGTTGGTTTACACATTGTGTAGCCCATACATGTTTCTGCAATGCACATGCACTATTGGATGAAGCTGAAGGGGTGTGACACGACATGATCCGTTCATGAAAAACTTGTTGAACATCCGGTTAATCTCGTTGAACTT
Organism: Elymus sibiricus; assembly: GCA_039707655.1. Lineage (NCBI taxonomy): Eukaryota > Viridiplantae > Streptophyta > Magnoliopsida > Poales > Poaceae > Elymus > Elymus sibiricus. The sequence goes on from CM077667.1 coordinate 132,537,696, forward strand.
GAACTATTGTTGTACTAGACTTATTTGCATGCTACGCGTAGATAATTTGTGCCATTTTCTATGCGAATTTTGATGAAATCTGTCGTGTTTGCGTGAATTTCGTCCGGTTAATTGAAACCTGACTTGAAATATATGCGGACAGTGTTGGATGGCCGGCTCCCGCATCCGTGTCCGTGGACTTGTTCCCATGACCGCGGACGGATGTCGGAGCAAATTTATGAGTCAACGTTGGAGATGCCCAAATGTGAAGTACATGCATGAGCGACCATATTAGTTATCCATCCATCAATAATGTAGATGCTATCAGTTCAGACTTAAGTGACACACACCTAATCATTACTAGTAAATGAGTACGTGCAATGCACGTTGATATTATGCATGATATCAATTACATGTTAATTATGTGATTAGCACATACGAAGATATTTGCTACGATATTAATTGCACGCTAAACATGTTGAGCATTCACCATTAAAGCAATCTAGGTCGTTGGATATAACAGATGGGCTAAAAAATAGGAGTAAAGTATTTTCGTTCATTAGAGTTGGGTAGACTAGGCTTGCATATTGTTTCACCGAAGAACTCGAGAACCAGTGTGGAAGTTTGAAGCGGTCATGGTGGATCGAGTCATCGCTCTATCGGTGCGTCCCGACCGAGGAACAAACAAACGTTTAAGGTCGAGGGAGACAGCGTTCAGTTGTTAATTAGGGCAATTTCGTTGACATGTGGTTTGCTTCCTTAATCAAACTCCTAATCTCCGGTCTAATGTTGTTTCCATACCACTGTCAACAAACGCGTCAAACGAGACGACTCCACGATCCAAAAAAAAAGGAAACAAAGGAAGAAGGGCAACTTTGAAGGAAAAGAAGGCAACAACTTTGAGTGCGAAGACTCTAATCCCGTCCCGTGCATCATGTGCGCCACGCGCCCAACAAGAGAGGAGCACTCCGCAAGCTTTCCGTTTCGTTAACCAAGAGACGCATGCGATCGGGAGATGGAGGGGCCATACCGAAGCAGAAAGTTTTTTTTTTAACACAGTACAGACGCAAGCGCTCATATACACGCGCATATACTCACCCCTATGAACGCACACACGCACACACTACCCCTATTAGCACCTCCGGGTGACTGAGCCGGCATATCATCTTGAGATTTACGAAGTCACCGTAGGCACCTCGTCGTCGACGGAAACGTCTCTTCCCACTGAATGTGCATCGCCGGAAATCCTGAAATAAATCCAGAAATAAATGCGAGCACCACCGAAACAGAAAGTTGATCTTTATATATGTGTGTTCTTCATTGTACTGCTTTTTTTTTCGGAACAATTTACTGGACCAGTTTGCCTAGGACGTCGATGTTGCCATATGCAAGTTGCCTTGGTACAACAGTACCCTGCGGGAAAGTTTTAAGACCTGCATAGAAGTCCCTGTTGTACGGAACACATTATTATGGCACATTGACTAAGTAGGATGCAAGACATTTTCGGTGGTACAACAGTAAGCCGCTGATCAGGTCAGGACATTTTCCTGTCGTGTCGGTGATTTGCATGCACCACAGGAAGTACTACTAAATTGCACTTGGCGTGGTACCATTGGATGAAACAGCTTCAAACCACTGTGGTTTGCTGGTACTGGTACCATTATTCTCGTAGAGACATCAATGGTTTACTGGTACTCGTATGTTTTCGGCTTGACCGAACCTCATAATTGCATGGCGACGAAGGAGCAGTCACCAACTATTTGCTCTCTTCTGCTAGCAACTGAGTTGCCAAAGGTCCCATAAAAAAATACAGCGAGTCGCTAAAAGTCATGATTTCATGGGCCTGGTTGACCAACAGAGAGAATCTAAATGGCATTCAGTACTGGATTATCAAAGATTTTTATCGGCATCGCTTTACTCTCTAGTAGTTAGTCTGCAGCAACGCAATTGGTGCTTGGTGTCGTGAAAGCAGTGGCTCACAGCCCTCTGCTTGGGAGGGGAATAAATTCCATTACAGTGTCAGTATCACCATCATTGAAGAATAAGGAAAAGGCAGAGACACAAACAGCCTCATGCTCATGGGTTGACGAGTGCTTTTGGCGATCACAGGATTTGAAAAAAGAACCATGATACCACAGTTTACGATTTAGGCTAGTTGGACTAAATGGATGGTAAACCATACGATAGCAATCATGTGTCCTGGCCTTCTGCTAACACCGTGGAGCAACACAAAAGATGCCAAGGACGACAAAGACCAAGTAACTCATAATCCAGCACAGAACAGCAGTAAAACATTGGCCGTTTTACAATAAGTTTCACGTTTCATCTTTACAAGCTTAAGCTTCAGCACGAACACTGCATTGGCGACCCCCATGTCACCTCACCACCATCCACCCCTTCTGCGAGCTAGGTTAGCATGTATGCATGACTTGTGCGTCTGTATCGTTAGGGTTGCAACACAGCTCTGTTGATCAGAACAGGGTGTACATGGAGTATGAAAGGTCAACCTGTGCACTGTTCAGGCCCGAATCTGCGCTTCCATTAGTCCAGTTTTGGTAGAATGTATCGTACCCACCAGGGGCCATGTAGCTATTGGCACTTCCATTCCAATATTGAGGCATCTGATTTGGTCTATTGCTTACGGACGGAAAAGTGCAGCAGCATCTCATGGGGTTTTGATCCCCACCCATGGACTGGGTCAAGCCACTGGGGTATGGAGGTAAGTGACAGTGATTTGATGCACCGAAACTGGGGCCAGGAGCCTGTGTGGGACTCCATATGGTATCAGTGGTGCTGAGTGTGGAAGATATGCTCACACTACTACTTTCTTTGTGATCTCCATCATCTTCCAGGCACTCTGAGACCCAGCTAATGGTGTCTGGTTGGTCTGCAACAGAGCATGAATCTTGTACTGGGGCATCAGATGTGGAGCGAAGTGCAGAGCAAGTTGAAGAGCTCATTGATACTGACTTGCCTGAATCAGAAGACTTGTGAAGCTTGCTAAATCCAGGTGGACAAACTAATCTCTTCCTTCCTTGGCTATCTTTGGCCAATATATCACTGACTGGTCTTGGTAACTGAATCTTCTCTGCATGCTCAGATGGAATTTTAGCTCCTGACAAGGTCATTTCCCCATTGCACAAGCTGTGATCCCCTCCTTGTGGTGAAGATTGATGTTTGCCATCAGTGCACACAACTTGATTGCCGAGAATGCTACCACTTGCTACAGCTTTATTTGAAAGAGCTGCCTTTTGTTGATGTAAGATCTGAGATTGACTTTCAGATGCCAACTTGCTGTGCACATTTGAAAGCTTATCTGGCCCAGCTGATGTCTGTGACACACCATTAGAACTTGAAAGAACACTGAGCACGGTAGGAATGGCGCTCGAACTCTCCAATGCAGTTGCACTGGCTGATGCAGTGCTCACCATGGCCTGCATGTGCTTTACTTGGACTGGATTACCCCTGGTATCTGAGCATGCATTCTTCTCCTCTGTCCTAACATGAGGTTTAACAACTGCTGAGGAAAGCTGGTTAGTTAACCTATGGGAAGGATCCTCTGGTCTCTGGGAAACTCCCTTCACAGCCTGGTATCTGGGCATTGTAGTTCTGTCATTGCCTTCATCTTTTGGCAAACCAAGTTTCTTGGAATTTGAAATCCAAGTAACTCCTGTAGCTTTAGGCCTTGTATCAGTAGATGATGTCCAACTACCTACTTGTCCACCTACTTGTCCTGTAGCTTTAGGCCTTGTATCAGTAGATGATGTCCAACTACCTACTTGTCCTGCAGCTTTAGGCCTTGTATCAGTAGATGATATCGAACTAACTACTTGTCCTGCAGCTTTAGACCTTGTATCAGTAGATGATATCAAACTGACTACTTGTCCTGCAGCTTTAGACCTTGTATCAGTAGATGATATCGAACTGCATGCTTGTCCTGCAGCTTTAAATGATATCCAACTACCTACTTGTCCTGTAACTTTAGACCTTGTATCAGTAGATGTCAACTCCCTGGTAAGGACAGTCAAGCGGCGAGCTGGTCCGCTAGATCCTTGTGAAACTATATTAGCATACTGTGGTTTTCTCCATGAAGTTGCAACTGTTCCATTTACTTCTGAGGTCATTTTCTTGGAATCTGAAATTCCATTTCCCAAATGCACAGATGTATTGGATTTGTCATCGCTAGAAGCCAACTGGTCCTTTGGTCTAAGTGGTGGTAATTCTTGAGATTTGGAGGCAACCAGTTTTTGCTGACTAAGTACGCTCTCAGGATTACTCAGCTGATGAATAGCTGTATTTACAATGGATGGCGGCTTGCCAGAAGGAGCAATTGAATCCCTGTCAAAGGATCAAAGATGACCATCAGTAGATGATACAACAGCAGGATCAGGAGCCAGCAAACAAAATAAATTACCGTGGAATTGCTGCTGGCAGGGTACCAGGATTCTTATTGCAAACTCTGGGTATTACTACATCATTGACGCAAATCTTCAAATGCAGGAAATACAATCAGTACAAGGATGATGTCAACAATCAGCACATACCAAGCCAGAATTTTCCATCACAGAAAAAATACAGATAATGGCATTGACAAGCATGTCCCAATGAAGCATTAGCTTAGTTAAATTATTCTCTTACTTTATCTTTGGAATTCCCACTACACGTGGTAGTTCTTGAATTGCAGCCACCGGGAGAAGGTAAAGTAACTCCTGAACGCTGCTGGGGGCCCTTCATATTCATTCCCAGCAAATGCTGAATCCTTATCTCAGAAAAGGAAAGAGAAGAAATATCTGAAACCCCTGCCTCTGATAATAATATACTCCCTCCGTCACATATAATATAAGACTTTATTACATCCAATATACTCACATAGTGGATGTAATAACGTCTTATATTATGGGCCGGAGGGAGTAATATTTAAGGAGCGTAAGTAAGCTAACAATTTTTCTTTTACATAGCGTTATAACCTTATAACCTATACATGGTCCAAGAGAAGATATAATAACACTGATGAGCAATAACAATCTAACGGCAAAAGAAGATATAGGTAAAGACTAATTGAATGATACCAATTTTAGACAAAGTTGTTATCATGACTGATACTAAGAAACATGCTAGCAACTAAACATCAAACCATGGATAAGACTGCACAGAGTATGATCTTAGTACTGGTTTGCCGAAGCTGAGGGTGCAACCAAAATAAAAAAAGGTGGACGCATAGAGTATGAGCATATTACAACTTTGCGAAAGTTGCAGGCGAATATTTAGTCAAACAAAGCCTTCACCAGTAAGCGTCAACAATAAAACAAGATTAATAAATGCTAAATTAAATTCCGGGTGCGCATTTTAAAAGGCTAGTAGCAATTTATACCTTGCGCAAAACACGCCAACATCATCTTTGGTACAAACATCTTCTGGTAGAGCTTTCTGGTGCACATATGAACAATTTGGCTTTTGGCAAACCTGAGGTAAGACATGTGAAATTTTAGCAATAAATGGAAGGACAGTAGTTGGAGGCAAGTGAAGGTTTATATGTAACACACACCTTATTGCTTAGCCATATATGACAATATCTCGTAACGCCAAAGGTTGCTCTGCATGATGAACAGATAAAACATAAGGCATAAACTACATAGAGCATGAGATGGATGATGTTTTATATTAAACCTATATAGTTAGCAACAGAAATTACTTTAAAGGTCTGCCATCCAAGATGTAACCATTAACCGCCTCTATGCACAGTACAGCTTCTTCTTCTCTCGAATATGTGACATATCTGCAGGGAGACATGCAGAGAATTACACAAAAGCCAGAAAACAACAACTTATCGACTGAAAAAAAATGTAACAATTTTCTTAATATTTTGAATGAAAGAACATATTGACTGAAATATAAGAGAAAACATTCAGTTCCTTATTTGGGTGGGGTGAGGTTACATGGGTGGTATGTATCTATTTGGAATGACCATTAAAATAGGGTAACCAGACTTACACTGTGTGATCTTATGTCACTAGGTGGGAGAACGTATGCTATCCTAAAAAGAAGTGGGAGAATGTGGGTTGGGTTAAACCATGTAAAGTTAAATATGTAAGGCATGCTTCGTCTTTTCTAAAATGTGTAAGCAGGTTTTAGTATCTTATATCTGTCTAGATCTGATCCCATGGCCAAGAATATTATCAATTTATTGAGTGGTTCTTGTTTGACTGACTTGTTCCCAGTGCTAAAGCAACATAATTTTCATTTGCAATTTCTACTCCATCAAAAAACTTACACACGGCCAGAGTCAGGACTCTGTTGGTTAGCTCCAATGTTGTCGATAATGATGTTCTCTATTTTTCCATATTGTCCAAGAAAACTCTTTTGCCTTAGCACCTGCATGAACAGTGAACAGTTAGTTTTTTTTCCATATTCACTACAATAGATGTTTGATATAAGTTGAGGACTTAAGGTACTATAAACAATCACACTTTTACAGCACAAAAACATATTTACCTTTTCACTGGCAAACTCAGCAGGCATCCCAATAATATACACAAGCTTCCTCTGAATCACACGAACATTATCTGGATGATCTATTGGTTCTTCTGCCACTCTCAACTGATTCGTTGCCGGTTTCTGCTTTTGAAGCTTTGTTTGTTCATGTTGCAAATTTGATTTGTCAGCACAAAGTTCCTTTAGTCTGCAATTGTAAAACAGAAAACTATGTCAGGCAACAATTACCGCATTATATTAAGATAAACAGAAGTCCCCTAAACAGGACCTTGAGAAAATATAAGTACGACAAAGGGATAACAAGAAGGGAAAATATTGAATACAATATAAAGAGAGATTGTAGTGATAAAATCATAAAACACATGCATTTGGTTGCTGATACTAGTCCCCAAAATCGTATCCTTGTTGTAGATAGAACGGCATCCAGGGCACCTCCCACCACATTCGTCCTTCTGGTCCATTTCCATTATATGATGCCAGCACCAAAGACATATCTACCAAAAATATAGATTATAAATATGTGTATTTCATTGATACACAAGTCCACAAGAAGATGCACCATTTGAGGTGTTCATCATGTGCCTATTGTATGAAATGAACAACAATACTAGAAGTACAACGAAAGCATACAACAAGACAAAGAAGTAGCAGAGAAAGCATCTAATTTGCAGAAGTATAGATGAAATGGTTTCATGAAAATCGGGTGCATTTACTGTAGCATTAGCTGGTATCAAATAGCAGACACAACTCAAACATTACATGTTGCTGGCAGTATTCATCTCTTGGCAGCTAGTAGTAAAGACAGTTAGCTTAAACAGGCTGGAAAATACTTCCAATGCGATAGTTGATACTCATGGTACTAGTACTATTTCAAAACAATTCTCAAAACTGTGGTAACACATTTAGTAAGTGATAAACATTGACTCATTGAGATCTGTTGGTCTTTCATCCAAAAACAGTCCTTAACACACTTGAAGGAGATGCTGTCACAGATACTTTTGCTCAAATTTCAACACGATGAATATCAACAGAATAATCTTCAAGCAAATGAAATTTAGGATCAAGGACTGATGTATTTCGGGTTTTCAAGACATTTCACAAGCCCAGATAGTGTAGCATGAGAGCAAGGAATATAAGTAGTACACTAGAATCAGATGAAATCAAACACTGAAACAAGATTTTTCAAGCAATGGATTGTTTACCTCATATCCGCATTTACAAGGTTTCAGCTGTTTATCTGTCAAATCCATGGTCTCCATGCAAAGTGGGCATTTGTCTTTAGCTTGGGTACTCATGGTAGCTCAAGCCAGTCTTATACTTAGGCAATAGGAGAACTGAAATAGGGAAAATAACTTCATTATCACAATTAAACTAACAATATCCAAAAATATTGTAATATGCATCAGAAGTGTTGTTAAAATAATTGTCAAGACTGGCACACACTCGTCTTGTGATTTCTAAACTCCAGAGGCCCAAAGTTAAGGTGAATCAAGCTACATAATCATCCTGCATCTTGAAACCAAGCATGCACCGCATGTGTTGGCAATGAGAATTCAACCAAGAGCTTGCAAATTACTTCACATTCCCTCTACAGTTTATCAGATTTCCTGACTGCCGCATTACCGAGAACGCTCCTGACAATCACATCAACAAGCTAATCTAATCACAACAAATTGGGGGTCCAAATGCAAATCCCACACTCCTCAAGGTGCATGCAGAGAAATCACACCTGAATCAGAATTCTAGAGTCTAATAGCCTCTTAACCACACACACAATGCAGGTTCGAAAATTAAAGGAGGGACCCGTCTAATTATGAGATTAAGCAAAGTCGCTATCGTTACGTACGAAAACCCTAGGGTCAAAGGGGATTGCACGGACTCATCATTGATCATACCCCTAAAACCCCAACACCAGAACGCTAAAACTGCAGAAGGCTGAAGAAAAATTTCTGGGAGAAATCAAACTGCGGGCACAGCAAATCCATGTAGGATTAACTTCGAAACAGGTAAACCCGCAGCAGTTTTTTTACTAGAGGCGAGCCCCGACAGCACCCCCAAATGGTCACGCAACCGCCCAAAAACTGCCGATGAAAACATGCCACATTTCGTCGCGATCGGAAACCCGCCGCCACCGCTAGAATCCACCGCTTCTACCAGTCAACCTAAACAAAATCGCCGGAAAATCCCACAACATTCGGACGAAAACCCTCCCCAAACCCAAAGCCCTAGGAAATTCCCCATCGGGCGCGCTTCGAAACACTAACCCCCGGCGCTCGGAAGCGACCAAACAGGCCGAAATAGAGCATCGAATCAGCCCGGAAACCCCGCGCCGAAAACCCCCGCATTGCGACTGCCCCCAAGCCCTAGCTGGACGAACTGAAGCATCGAGCGGGGGCTGCGATCGGAGATGGGGGGCGGCTGGAGCACTCACGGCGGGTGTGATCGGAGACGCGGGGCCGCCTCGGTCGCAGGGCCGCCCTTCCCACCTGCGTCGTCTGCCGCTCTGTACCTTCTCCTCCTCCCTCTGCTCCCCTCTCTGCTGCGCCTGAAAGACGAAGAGCTTTGGCTTGTTTTTTTCTCTGTGGGAAAGGGGGTGGGGTGGGGTGCGGGGCGCTACTCGGGAAGTCTGGAAGGGGACCGAGTCTTATTTTTTTCTCTCGCCGAGTCCTTAATTAGTGAACGTAGACCTACCCGAACCGCAAGATACGCGCTGGGACGCGTCACGCCGACACGTGGGGCCGCCCCATACGTAGGGGCCAGTCACCGTCGCTCGGACGGGCCTCGCCACGTCCTCCAACGTGGCTGACGTGGCCCGTCAGGGCTTTCTTGCTCCCTCATCCCTGACCCTGACGCGGCCGTACCGACGCTTGGACGATGCCCATTCCTATCACGCCATCGCCCCACATGGCCGGCCCCACGTGTCAGCCAGCCTGCGAACCCCCCATTGGTACGCACGCGTGGCCGCACCCTCGCAGGAGGGGTGGCTTGTCGTCTTTCCGGGGCGCGCTCGTATATCCGCCGGGCGAGGAGCAACTTTCCGCACCGGCGCTTGGTCGTATACCCCTCTGGAAAAGCCTGCGCGAGGATATGCGTGGCCCACCCGTCGGGGAGGCGGCTGGGGAAAGGGTAAGACCGGGAATTCTGGGATCATTGGCCGCTTCATTGAAGGTTGTGGGATTCTTTCTTTCTTGTTTGTTTTGAGAATTGATGGCTGGGCGATATGCGAAGCGTGGTGGGTGGGGAAAGTGACTATCGGGACGGGAAGGCGAGTTCGTGCCTTCGTGGTGCGACCCGTGATACCGAATACCCCCTTGGACGTGGGCCCGCTCGCTGGCTGCGACAGGGGACTGGGTCCATGTGGGCCCACCTGCAGTGGGCAGAGAAACTGGAGCGCTTTGGTTGCAGGGAGCACGGGACCGCACGCGAAATACACCAAGGACTTGTTCGAGCGGCATGCGCTTGTGGGACGAGCCACCTCTAGCTGCTCATGTTCTTGTGTGGTTTTAATGTTTTGATCGATTCTATAGCACTGTGCGTTTTCCGGTTCGAGTATGGGCGTAAGGACAACAGCCACGCCCGGAGATAATTGCACGTACATTGGTCTGGACCCATGTGTCAGTGGGGCGCAAAAAATAGAAGAAATAAAATGGGCTGTGGGGTTTCGAACCCGCGACCACTGCAAAAACTTCGCGTGTGCCAGCCACCAGACCAACTGCTTGTTCTTGTTTGATATAGGAATGCATGACCTATTATATACGTTCGTGTATATATATCTCATTGCTTTTTTCCGCTGTAGCGCACACGCACACAATTTTTTACCCAAAAACAGTAGTATTTACTACTAATAAGATGCACATAGTTTTATATTTAGACAAACAGACAAAGGAAATGCATTTATATTTGTGTACAACCTGTCATTTTGTTGGACTAATAACTTTAGCTTGTCACGTTTTACCTTGTCCTTATGCATGAAAAATATTTGCTTAGATGTCCGAAACTAAAAACAAATGATCACTTGGTAAGATACATTTTATATTGTTTAAGTGAAGGTACCCTTTGGACTATTTCTTCGCATTTCATATTTATTTTCATTTGTGTCGGTGGACTGATTTTAGTAGATTTTCACGCGCTAGTTTTCTCTTCTAAATATGAAAAAACATAATAAATTAATCTCATGTTTGATAGATTACTTTGGCAAGTACAACTCGACTTCCTTGAAAGCAAATGTTGAATTCGGAATGTGCTTACATATATCATTAGAATTAATCCATATATTTCTGCCATTTGTCATGATTGTGAAATTCCAAAGTAAAAAAAAATCGGATCCTTGTGGATTTTATGATTTACATGGCTGAATAATAAAATTAATGTTTGTTTTATTAGCTTCTGGTTATCAGTGAGCGAACTAACTTGATATGGCTACATTGAAGGTTTTCTAAAATATGCATGCAGGCGCATCAGTATGTTAAGAACGAAATAAATACTTTTTATATGAGGAATAGGGCTGGCTGAGTTGGCTAGCATGCGCAAATGAGCGATCAGGCATATTAGAGGTCGCGGGATCGACTCCCTACAGCGCTACGAATTTGAACTTATTTTTTTTCGCGGTGCCTCACAAGTGGGTCCCGCACAACGGAGAGAGAGTTGACCTGTTGTCCGGCATGCACGAGTACGCAATACGTATGTGACGTGTAGAGCCAGGACCGTTGTTCCAAGTATCAGGACCGTATTGACTACGTATTTCCATGTATCGGGACCGTATTGAAGCACTTCTCAACCTCCAGGACCATGTTGGACGTCGCCGCCAACTTCCAGGATGATACGTGCAATTATCTCGCCATGCCCGCTTTCTGACCACCCTGCCCAACCCAAAACCCTCTTCCCCGTCTGCGTGCATTTTGGCCCGATGACAGCTGTCTGCATTCATGTCGTTGTGAAGCGGCGCTCCATATTGAACCCGGTCTTGAGCGGACACGGACACTGGCTCCGTCATTGAAGCGACGCGCCGGCTGAGAGCGTCATCCGTTGCACGTCCGGCTGAACACGCCTCCCCGTCGCATTCAAACGCCTTCATTGAACCCGCGCATGTGTCGAGAAACCTACTTTCTATTTAGCTGCTTCCTAGCCCGTTTTGCCGTGTGGGTGGCCCACGGGCAAAACTGGAACCCGACGTCGGGTGTCGAACTCTTAGAGATGCTCCGCGTCCAGCGTGGAGTATTTGTGAGCGTTGCATGCGTAGTGTAGGGGCGCTACTGTGGGCTTTATGGACTATTAGAAACAAGATTACTATTGTGTACGATTTTCCCTCTCACCCGTTTGTGCTAAGTACTTCCCCGATGGGAACTTCTTTGCGTACAAGATAAAGCGCTCGACCTTCTGGAACGGGATCCAGGTGGTATGCCCGGCTTTTGCGGCAGGGGCCCAATTCCACGTCTAAAATGGCAAAAGTGTCCGGGTTTGGCTCGATTCTTGGCTAGGGACGGAACCTCTTTGGAAAAAGTCATCAAACGTTGTTTCAATTGGCCACGAATACGGAGATTTTCGTGGTTGATGCATTACGTATGTCCCCTCCAGCAGTGAGCTTCATGCGGTCCCTTTCCCCGCAAAAGGGATCTCTTGGAACTCGTTGAAGAATCATGTAGCGGCTATCTCGCTCACCCAAGCCCACAACGACGTCTCCTGGCACTTATCGGCCTCGGGTTGATTCTCTGTCAAATTGTTATACGCTAAGCTTACACAAGGGACGACGCTGGACTTACGCTAGGGGGGCTATGGAAGGCGGCGGTTCTGCTGAAAATTAAAGTTTTCTATGGCAGGCATTCCGTAACAGGATTGCCAACCTCGGATAATGTGGCCAAGACGAACGGGTCATCCAACGGGTTGTGCTTGGTATGTGGCTTGGGAGAAGACGCTAACCACATTCTATTTGGCTGTCACCTAGCCCGTTTGCTCGGAGTGTCGTGCGGGAGGCCCTCGCAAAAAACTGGAACCCGACGTTGGGTGTCGAACTCTAAGAGATGCTCCGCGTCCAGCACGGAGTATTTACCAGAGTTGTGTGGTGTAGTGTAGGGGCACTACTGTGGGCTTTATGGACTATTAGAAACAAGATTATTGTTGAGCACAACTTTTCCTTTCACCCGGCTGACGTGTTGTTCAAATGTCATCTCTTCCTCCAGGCATGGGAGAGAGGGGGGAGAGAGCTCCCCTCCTTGTTTGATCTCCCCCCTAGATGGGAGAAGGGTTCCCCCTCCGGTCCTTGGCTGTCATGGCACCGAGGGGCGGGAGCCCCTCTAGATTGGATCTCTCTCTCTCTCTCTCTCTCTCTCTCTCTCTCTTTCTCTGTTTTGTGGTCTGGGTTTCTGGCTGAACATTGTTTCTTTTATAACCGGAGATCCGTAGCTCCGATCGGACGGAAATTTCTACACTTTTGTCGGGCCCCTGGGACTGGGGGTACCCAGGCCCGTCTGCGTGCGGCCCAAGACGCGACGCATGCCATGGACCCAGCACGGCCCGCCGTTGGACTTCACGAGCAGGGCCCTCGCGAGGTGCACGTCGGCAAGCATCGTCGGGAGCCTTGCGAAGCCCCCCTCGCGAGGTCGCCTCCCGAGGTTGTCCCCGAGGCCTTCGTGGGACGGATCAACCGAGGTTGGCCTGGCAGGGTCATACGGCCCTGCGCCATCACATGGGTGACACATGCCATGCCGAGCGCCCCCAGTATCGTACCAGCTGGCACGGACAGAGAGGCTTTCCTCTTTGGTGGTAGAGGAGCAACGCCAGCTTGCCGGCTCCCAAAGCAATCCTCAAAGGTTTCCTTTATTGTGCAAGAGGACCAAGACCGGGGGCTCGGCAGGACGGAGGTCACCCCCGAGCCCACGAGCACGTCACGACGAGGAGCTTTAATAGGTGACGTGGCTTGAGAATGCGTCGGTATTTCCCCAAAGAGGAACGGATGATGCATCACAGCGACGGTAAGTATTTCCATCAATTATGAAACCAAGGCTATCGAACCAGTAGGAGGATCACCACCACCCAATAAGCAGCACCTGCACACAAATAACAAATACTTGCAACCCGACGCGAAAGAGAGGTTGTCAATCTCTCTACGGTAAAAAGATAGATTAGGATATGATAGATAGGAGAGATAGATCTCTCAAGAACACAAAATAAAAAGAGCAAATAAAAAGTGCAGCAATATATTTTTGGGTTTTTAGTTTAGTAGATCTGGAAACAAAGAGGCAAAAAGATAGATCGGAAAGCAATATGTTGGAAAAGTAGACCCGGGGGCTGTAGGTTTCACTAGTGGCTTCTCTCATGAGTATAGCACATGGTGGATGAACAAATTACTGTTGGGCAATGATACGTCTCCAACGTATCTATAATTTATGAAGTATTTATGCCATGTTTGCAATAATTTTATATGGTTTTGGTATGATTTTATTAGAACTAACCCGGACTGACGCTGTTTTCAGCAGAACTACCGTGGTGTTGTTTTTGTGCAGAAATAAAAGTTCTCGGAATGAGCTGAAAATTTACGGAGAATATTTTTGGGAAATATAAAAAATACTGGAGCAAAAAGTTGGGCCAGGAAGTGACTGAGGAGGCCACAAGCCTGGGGGGCGCGCCCCCTAGCTTGTGGGCCCCTCGGGCACCGCCTTGACGTGAGACCGACGCCAAAAACTCCTATAAATCGAGAAACCTTCAGAAATAAACCTAGATCGGGAGTTCCGCCACCGCAAGCCTCCAGAGCCACGAAAAACTGCTTCGATGACTGCGACGATACTGCGACAACATGCTTCGACGGCCGTGCTGATGCTACGAGGCGTGTTGAAGCAGCCATGGCGATGGCACGACGACATGCTTCGAATGCCATTGTTGTGCTTTGACGGTCGTGATGCTGCTGCAACGGCATGCTTCGATGGTCGAGGCAACCTGTCCGCTTCAATGATGTTGCGACAACATGTTTCGAGGGCCACAACGGGTACTTCGGCAACCGCGGTGATGCTACGACAGCAACCTGACAGCTTCGACGATGTTGCCACGACACGCTTCAATAACAGCAGCAATGATGCGACAAACCGCAATAACGACGTGCTTCAAACGGTCACGGCGATGCTGCGAGGGCATGCTTCAACAACCGTGGCGATGCTCTCATGAAGGCCCGACTGCTTCGACGATGTTGTGACGATGTGCTTCCCTGTCGTGGCAGTGTTGCGACGATGGCACGACTGTTTTGGATGATATATACGACGGCATCCCGGCTGCTCCGATGATGATGTAATAGTATCTATGCTTCGACGACCACGACGACAACGGAGGGGTCAAGAATACTACCCTAAGCCTTGTTATATCCAAGCAACCATGACATCATAAGCTTACTAGTATCAAATCCAACAAACACTCACACGCCACCATGAACGTCAAGAATATGGTATTCTGAAATCTTTGTATGCTGCTTGCTACGTGCTTCCTCTTGAGAATAATTATAGTATCACGTACATGCCTAACCACGTGGCTAAATACTACTCCCTCCGTTCCTAAATATAAGTCTTTTTAGAGATTTTACTAGGGGTTTCATACAAAGCAATATGAGTGAATCTATACTCTAAAGTAAACCTGGGCATGCACCGGGCCGGGCCGGGCTTCGGGCCGGGCTTTGGAAAGCCCGAACCAAAAATCTCAGGCCTGAGCCCGGCCCGGTCAAAAAATGCAACAAACAGGCCCGAGCCCGGCCCGAACGGACTAAAAAGGGGATTTTCGGGCCGAGCCGGGCCGGGCCTCCGTGTAAAATGGCGATTTTGGTAAGCCCGAGCCCGGCCTGAACTGCTGCCCGGGCTTGGAAACCAGGCCCGAACCTGAAGCCCGGCCCGGCCCGACCCCGGTTTTTCGGGCCGGGCTGCCCATAACCAGGTCTACTCTAAAGTATGTCTATATACATCTGTATGTAATCTCCTAATGAAACCTCTTAAAAGACTTTTATTTAGGGAGCGGTACTACGTGAGAAAGTAGAAGTAGACTGGAACCGTTAAACAGTCACGGAGACTCACGGGGACCACCTAGTTTCACGTGTGGCTAGCCACTACGACTACTACGCGGTAGCTGGTGGGCTAACTTTGCATGGGGATTTCTTCAAAAGAAAAAAAACTTTGCATGGGGACAGAAAGAGGCTCCGCAATCGAACGGCGCCGGACGCGGCTGATAAACTACACCTCAAAAAAAAAAAAATCCGACTGTTCAACATTTTCCAAAAACCAATGCACATTTCCACTTTCTCCGATCCTCTTCTACTATTCAGAAGAAGGAAAAAGGTCACAAATCCATGACACATGAGAAAGTCCACCCAAAAATCCAGAATCAGCCCGTGTTCTGCATGCCCGCGGCGATTCCCTTCATGGTGAGGATGAGCGTGTCCTCCAGCCCGGGGTCGTACTCGCTGCTGGGGTTGAGCTCCATCAAGCTCTCCGCCGTCTCGTCGATGAACTCCTTGGACAGCGGCGGCCGCGTCGCCGGCCTGAACTCGCCGTCCCTGATCCTTTTCAGCGTGTACGCCTGGCACACGTTCAGCGCCGTGATGTACGAGTCCCGCAGCATCAGCCGCTGCCTCAGGTATGGGTCACTCTCCAGCAGGTCGTCGTGCCCAGCAACCTACACATCCAAGTTCAAGAAATGTACATCCATGGTGACATAATGTCATCATCTGCAACATCGCAAGCAGCCCAAGGTATCCATGTTGATCGAGAGCTCATTTACCTTTAGGAGGAGGCTCTGTGTCTCGGCGTAGTTGGCTCTGAGCTGCTCGCCGAAGGGCCAGAGGTCTTCGGGGACGAGGAGCTTGTCGTAGAGCGCGGCGATGCCGGGGTCGCCCTTGGCGAAGACCATCTCGAGTAGGTCGATGGTGACGCGGAAGAATGGCCACTCGTCGTACATCTCCCGGAGCGTGGCGAGGCCGCCGGGCTTGTCCATGGCGTGCCGGAACGCGGCGCCGAAGCCCAGCCACACGGGGAGGTGGAACCGCGTCTGCGTCCACGCGAAGATCCACGGGATGGCGCGCAGCGACTCGATGCCGCCGCCCGGCTTCCGCTTCGACGGCCGGCTGCCGATGTTCATCCGCCCGTACTCTGTCTCCGGCGTCGCCGACCGGAAGTACTCCACGAAGCGCGGCTCCTGGAACACGATGGACCGGTACTCCTCCGTGGCCACCGTGGCCATGTCGTCCAGCAGCGCACGCCACTCCGGCTTCGGGGACACCGGCGGGTTCATGCCGTGCTCCAGCGTCGCCGCCGTGAACCTCTGCAGCGTGCGGAAGCAGAGGCTGTCCTCCCCGAACGACTTCTCGATCACCTCGCCCTGGACGGTCACGCGGAGCGAGCCGTTGACGGTGTTGGGCGGCTGCGACAGGATGGCGAGGTGGCTCGGCCCGCCGCCGCGCCCCACGGTGCCGCCCCGGCCGTGGAAGATGGTGAGCTTCACGCCGTGCCGTTCGGCCACGTCCACGATCTCCTCCTGGGCCTTGTAAAGATGCCACGCCGCCGACAGCCGGCCGGCGTCCTTGCCCGAGTCCGAGTACCCGATCATGATCTCCTGCTTGCCACCGATCCTCTCCTTGTACCAGTCGACGGAGAAGAGCAGCTCCATGGTGGCGCGCGCCTGCTGAAGGTCCGCGAGCTTCTCGAACAGCGGCACGACTCGCATGGGCTTCTTGACGCCGCACTCCCGCTGCAGCAGCTCGACGGCGAGCACGTCGGACGGCGCGGTGGCCATGGAGATGACGTAGGCCCCGAAGCTGTCGGCGGGGAGCTCGGCGATGACCCGGAACGTGCCGAGCACGTCGGCGACCTCGTCGGACTGTGGCAGGTCGGGGCCGAAGAGCGGGCGGTTGCCGCGGAGCTCGTTGACGAGCCACTCCTGGCGCTGCTCCTCGGGCCAGTCCCGGTAGGAGCCGATGCCGAGGTGCGTGGTGATGGCGTCGACGGCGTCGGTGTGGCGGTCCGACTCCTGCCGGATGTCCAGCTTGAGGAGGCAGAGGCCGAAGGTGGAGACCTGGCGCATGAAGTCCAGCAGGCTGCCGTCGGCGATCAGCTTGTCCCCGCAGTCGCACAGCGATCGGTAGCACAGCTCCAGAGGCTCCAAGAACTGTAATAAACCAAGGTCAGCATGGACTAAGACTCCATCATCAAATGTAGTATTAGTACTACTTGACTCTGATTCTTAAGCTCATTTGCAGTGGGAAAATCAAAATTCGGCAACCTCCTCGACCCTTGTGAAGGTATCTTCTTCTGGGATGCTCGATTCTCCATTGGACAGGATCTCTCGAGCACGCTCGCAGGTGTTGTACAGCTTGTCCCTCACATCGCCGAGTATGATACGGTAGGGCTCACGCGGAGAGATCTGCTTCCAAAATTCTGCACCACATCGATGAAACCGGGCGTATGAACTCGTTTGCTAATTCAGTCTGTGAGCACAATCGGATGGGGCATGCTTACCGATGTAGTACTTGGCGTACTTCCGGGAGGACAGCCGGTGCAGCTCGTCGGCGCGAGCCCGGAGCTCGTCGTTGCAGCGCCACATAGAAAGCTTCAAACAAACAAATGCATGGCTGGCGCCGTCAGAAACTGAAACCAGAACAGTGTACAGAAGAACTGGCATCGACTTGAAGATTGAGGAATGGCACCTCGAACATGAGGCTGCCCATCTTGGAGAAGTACATGTTGGCGGCCATCATCCTGGCGAGCAGGCAGACGTCCCTGGTGACCTCGGGGGTGACCCTGGGGTTGCCGTCGCGGTCGCCGCCCATCCAGGAGGAGAACTGGATGAGCGGGACGTCGTAGGGGAGGCGCTCGTCGATGCCGATGTTCCTGAGCGCGGTGTCGACGCGCCGGAGGAACTTGGGCACGCCGTTCCAGATGGTGTCGTGGAAGTAGCTCATCCCCGCCCGCATCTCGTCCTGCGGCGTCGGCGGCGTCCGCCGGATCTCGTCCGTCCTGAACGCCGCCAGGATCTCCCTCTGCAGGGCCTCGTCGATCTCCTGCTTCTCGTTCTCGGACACGCCCTCCACGCACAGCTGCGTCAGGCACGTCCTGATGCTGGCGTGCTTCTCGAGGAGCGACCTCCGGATGGACTGGGTGGGGTGCGCGGTGAAGACGAGGTCGATGGTCTGGGTCCTGAGAGCGTCGAACACCTCCTGCGGCGTCTTGCCCAGCCCGCCCACCATCCGCTGGAACGTCTCGTCGATGTCCGACTCGGTGGGCGCCAGGGCCTCGTCGGCGAAGCCGCCGCGCCGGCTCGTCTCCATCTTCTTCTGGTACACCATCTGGATCTCCTCCGCGAGGTTGGCCAGGTTGAGCATGTGCGACAGGGAGCTGGACACCATGATGGCGTCGCCCACGTCCAGGCTCGTGAACAGCGCCCCCAGCTTGTCCAGCTTCGCCGCCCGGTCGCCCGCGTCGCGCTGGTACTCGCCGGACACCCTCAGGCACTCCTCAACCTACACCAGCAATCAATAATCCCTTGCTTTGATTGATCATCGGAGAGAAGAGAGCAGTCCGGTGCAGGAGAATGAATGGATTGCTTATGTCAGTGCCAAGTGTTTGCGTACCACTCGTCTGAAGCTGCTGCCGTGCAGGTCCTGGATGATGTCGAGGAAGCGGGTGACGAGGAGGGCCTCGTAGTTCTGCAGCCGGTCGTCGTCCTCCGTCGCCCCGCCGCGGGCGAACTGCCGGAGCTGGGCGTCGACGGACTCGGCCAGCGCCGCCGCGCGGACGCCGCTCCTCGGCGCCGGCCGGCGGAGCACCGCATACTGCGGCAGCGCGAGCCGCCTCCGGCCGGGCTCGAGCTTTATCAGGAGGGTGAACGGGGAGGTGTGGAGGGAAATCATCGCGTACAATACAAACTTGACGCGCCACGTGGTGTCAGCAGCAGGGCATGGCGGGAGAGTACGGCGAGCACGCCGTCGTCCTCTGGGTTTTAAGCAGCGCGGAGGAGCGGAAGAGGATTCGGGTCATTGGGTGGCTGTTGCTAATAGCATCTCCCCGGGTCTTCCCTCCGCTGTGGCTAACCCCTCGCGTGCCATACGATTTTCTGCCGACCGTTCCGCCGGTACCACGGGCCGTACCACGAGACTAAACCCGTCCACGGCAGCAGTCGGCACACCAAAATCTCCAGGCCTTTGCACGTCAAAAAAAATAAAAAAAACTACAGGCCTTTGCTGCTGTGAGGGTTATGCGAAGTCGGCCTCTGAAGTTTCTGCGCCCAATATGGCTCCTCGTTTTTGTTCCTTCTGGGGAACTGACGCTTAGGATGGCTGAAGAGCTGTAGGCTGGTTTTCTGGTGTGGAATGTTGCACACTGGACCAACAGAGACATGGGGAATCTGATAAACCTTCATCCGTGACAGTATGGACAGCAACAATCTGATAAAAACTACTGTAGATGCAACCAAATATCATCCGCATCGGGAAATTCACAAAAATGGCATAATAAACTGGGATACCAGCATCCAGATTTTGGAATATTCTGCAGATGATACGACATTGTGCCCGCTTCAATTGGTATCTGCACAGATATTCGCAAAGCGAGGCCCCTTGCTGCAGTAATAGTAGACATGATCACCTCCAGTTCTCTACAGACCACAGGAATCGAGGACCAGAACAATCTTGTAACAATGGCCCATCATGTATCATCAAAATATGCATTACCATCTCTCAAACCCCCAGAAAAGGAAAGTGCAATGCCAACCTTTCTTACATACTAGAAGATCCGAGACATGAAATTACATCTAGTAGGGATGAGTATTCAGTTCCACATCCCTTCTTACAAATGAAGAGAATTCTGTTGTAATAAAACATTAACTTGATCTGAAATTTAAATCAACCAACATAAGAAGAATAGTGTAGGCACCCGATTAAGTCGGACCGGAGGGAGTATAAAAAATTGTACCAACTCTTACTACATGATATTGACTAACATGAAGAAAAATCAATTGCATCTCCTGATTTAGATTTTGCTACTCAAATACAAAGAATGGAGGTAATGCAGTGAGAATTCTTAAGAATTATTTTGCCTTCGCCAAAAAAACAACATGCTTGCAAATGACAGGATAACCTTTTTTATCAGTATGCACCCATCTTATTAACAATGCAAAGAGACCATTTTTAGTACAATGCTACAAAAGATAGCTTAACATACTTATTTTATTAGTCCATCACTACCATTAATAAATAATAAGATAAATTTACATGATGTGGAAATGATTTAACATCTCTACAACCATAGGGATCTAAGATACACTACCATGAACTAAAAAAAGGTTAAAAAAACAGAGCTGCGATATCTAATTACAATGAAGAAAAAAGGTGTTATTCACATTTTCACTCTTCATCTTGTACTAGCTGCATATACAGAAAAGGTTTGTCATATGCATTCTCAGTTGATATCACTCCAGTTATCATCATCACCTCCCTCATCACTGGCCACAGCCTGATAACATGGAAGTGATCAGGGGAAAACAAAGAATAACCAAAAATCTGATACGAGGGGAAATAATAAGGCAGTATACCTGCCGGATTGCATTCGCCTTCTCCAAAATTGCTACAACGTTGGAATTGGCAGTGGACTCGGTTGACTGCGATGAGGTGTTTGTCTTAGATCCATTTGTTCGTCTTAAGTTGAATGTCTGCATTGTACAAACATGTTAACAAACTAGTGAGTGTGGTCCTTTAGCGTGCTGTGGTGCAACTGCAGAGAATCAACAAATCTCAAAGGGCATGAAGGGCTGTGGTACGCAAGTACACCAGTTCATATATTTGACATACCTTGCTCCTGATTTGCTGAAGCAACTCCCCCCTTTCATCCAAACTGTTAACATCACTGAATACTGCTTTGGATTTTTCATTTCCATTCAGCTTGTGCAGATCCGGCTGCAATAGTTTGTTATGTGAAGTGAGGAGAAACATAAGTATCGACAACAGTCAAATGCTACAAACTAGGTAATGACCTTTCAAGTTCAAGAATCAACTAACCATTATTATAAATGTTACTACCTGTGTAACTTTTTATAAGACATTTTTAGAGTCTATGACAGTGTCAAAAAACATCTTGTATTAAGTTACAGAGGGAGTACTTGTTATGGCATTAATTTTATGAACATAAAATGCTAACTCACTCGCAGTGATGAACCCATAACTTTGATTCTACTGGTCTGACTACACATATCACACACACGAAGTTTCACTTCTAACAAATTTAGCCAACTCGTCACTTATATCGATAAAACTACCAAATAATTATCCAAAAACCAACTTCCAGACTGGGGAAGAGGAAGTGGGTTCTTCACTTGCACTTTTTCATTTTGAACTCATTGGTGGGAAGTAGCCAGACTGAGAACATAGATAATAAATAGTTAAATACAGTAAAGTAACATTTTCTTAAAAATCAAATAAAAAGCAGACAAACCTTATCCCTGATTTGCTGAAGCAAGCTTGATTTGATCTCAAATATATTAGGAAGATTACTCGTTTCTTTGATCACATCAACTTTCTGATGGTTCTGCATGCACGAAGTTCATATAATGTCATCAGCAAGAGACTACAATGACAACTGATACCAAGGTATTCAAAGAAGGGTCAAGTCTTACCACTTCCTTAACATTTCCTTGCGGAAATGGTGGTGCACACGGCGGAAGATGTTGTTCCTGCACAGGAGTGTGTGTAGGTGGTAGACTTGAGGCATTCTTAAGCATGTCTTTAGCTGTAGAGTCTCTTTCTTCTTCTAGGGAAGTTGTTTGTCTCATTGTCCTCCACTGCATTGGGGGAAGAGGAGGTGGCGGTGGCATCTGATCTTCATCTGGTGATAAATTGACTGGATTATGTGGAATGTGCGCATCTCCATTTTGATGATTACTTGTTGACATCAAAGTGTCAAAGTTCGGAAGTTCTCCAGCAGGATGGGATTCTAACGAGCCGAGTCCATTATGATCTCCAATATCTGAAAGTGAAATAGTGGACTTCTCACCAGATAAGTTCATCTGCTCGAATCCCATATAGCTAGAGACAGGTGTTGTGGAGGATCCTATCTGATTTGAATCATTATACAGCTCATGATCCTCCAATCCAATTCCATCTTCTTGATCCCACAACTCAGAGTTTGAATATAAACGCGGACTTAGATCATCATATGAAGAATAACTATAAGATCTACCAAAGGTGTCATCTTCTGATTCAGAACCACTACCAGGCTGTGGGACAGAGGACCCTGGAAGTAACTGAAATGTTGGTAACATCATATCATCAACATTTTCATGAAGATTGCCATCAGAGAAATCTAGGTTCAATTTCGACATTTCAGATGCACTCATGGGGTGAAAGGATATTTTCATATGCTCTAGCGGCGGAGATGATTTCTCAGAGTAATGGCAACTAGAGAAGATTGACGACTTGGGCAGTCCATCCATGCCATAATCTGTTTTCTTCTCAAACTGAGATGCCTCGAATACTGTTTCCTTTGGTGCAAGAGTAGAATTTACAGTAGCTTCATCAAACCCATTTGTGTCAGTGTTCACTCTCCCAGATGACATAGGAAGATCATTATATTTGGGAGAAGTTCTTCTCTGAAGTGTATTGGCAAGGAATCTTTGTGCAATGCTCGAGAAGCTCGATGCAGACACCACGGGCAAGTTATTCCTTCCACCCAAGTCAGTGCCAGAGTATGTTTCAGCACCATTTTCAGCATTACCTTCAGATTCTAGGAGCTCACTAATTGAAGCTTGCTTGCCATTCAAGTTTTTGTGCTCCCTGTGCTCGAAATATGTGGAAGAATCTGAGGGCCGGTCTGTTTGGCTATAAACTGCATCAGGTGTTCTTATGGCTGATTGATTATTCTCTGGGTAGCTTTGGTTTGCAGAACCAGGACATATGCCAACTGGAGGTTTAGACGGTTCAAGTCCGAAGAGCCCAGCATTTGTCCAGAGCTTAACAGAAGATAATTCTACAGAACTAGTAGGAGCATGTGTGGGAAGGTGTTGGGTTGCAGACCCATTCTCCGATGACTCGTTCAAAGGCATGGTCTGTGAATTAGACACTTCAGCCATGCCACAGCCACCAAATTCCTGATGTTTTTCTGCAGGATAATCCTGAGGACTCCTTTCCGAAATTACAGAGTTACCAGTGGTATAACCAGGTAAGATTTTTGCAGGAGATGCCTCACTAGTTGGAGCGAAGGAAATGGAAGGTTCCGGTACAAGACAACTAGTGCTTTCATTGGTATCATCTTCTGACGCATCTTCTACATTATTCTCAGGGATCTGATTGACAATAGACTCTTTATTGGGAGGAAAAACTGCATAGGTTGACAGCCCTGGTTTTGAAATCTCAGGAGAATCTCTGAGGGCAGCTTCTGCCTTACTCTCAGGAATCTCATTTGCATTAGGGGACTTTTGATTGGGTGGTGTAGCTGTATATGCTTGCAGTGCCGGTTCTGAAATTTCAGTGGGGTCTCCAGCAGCATTATTTGCATTATTCTCAGGGATGGTGGTAACAGATGACCATTCATTAGGATGTATATCTGTATAACCTGACAATGAATGCTGTGAAATATCCGGAGCATCTGCACTTGACAAACTGGGGAAATCGGCAGTTCTTTCAAAAGTATGTAACATTCTGGAATTTGGACTTGTATCAGGAAACTCAACAGGAGAAGAATCAGGAAGCTGTGAAACGGCATTATCTATCAACTCTATTTGAGGTGCATGAGCATTGAAGGAATGTACTGGCTTCCCTTGTTTTTTAGTTTGAGAGTCAACTTCAGTCTCTGTCTCAGATTCAAGTGTGTTAAGTGCATCCATGTAGTTGTCTGTTTCACTGGGGACTTCATCACGGTGGTTTAAGCCTGATGACAGTAATAACAACTTTGCCTTCTGAAGTAAGGCTCCTTGCTGCTCCAAGGTCTGCATCTCCCTATGATCAACTTCTCGCTGCACGGGCTTAATATGTTTAGTTTCTGCATTTTCAGCCCTATCCATCACAACATCATCACAGTAGGCAGAACTTGTAGTCATGACAATTGCAGTCTTTTCATGCCATTCAACAGAAGGTGACCTAGCATTCATCTCATCTGACAGGGAACCTTGCTTCGAATCATCACCCAGATCATCTTCCCTGGTCTCGCTAAGCAAGATGGGGGAAGAGGCATCATTAAGCTTGTGCATATCAATATTTGACAGCTTGTCATGACCATTCTCATGAGGAACTACAGAAGGCTTTGTATCTGAAGCTTGTTCTGCAAAACTCAGTCGTGCCTTTGAACTAAATGAAGAAGATCTGCTTATATTGTCAGGGTTGGATCTTGCATCAGATGTAGATCTATGCTCTGAAAAACTCTGGCCATCCATGCTGGGAGATGCACACTGCCTGCTGCAAAAGAATTATTATGAGTACTGTCCTAGATGTATTATTAAATACACAAGAAAAACAAAGTCATGGACGATGAAAACATATATGCAGTTGTTGTATCTTCGAGTTCGGGATTTGTGTGTAAAACCTGCTGGTAAGTTGAACAGCAGTGAGTGCTCGCTGCAATTCACCATTCCTATGCCTGGATGTGGCTTGTCCATGATATGGTTCTTTTAGGCGTGACCCTTTCCTCTGTCCAAGTTCAATCAAGTCTTTCAGCATAGAGTTACCATTAAGAAGAAGAAAAAAAACTCGCATCTGCCAAACTAACACCGATAAGCCACAGCCATCCAATAATGAAGCACGGTAGCTCAGCAATGCATTTAGCAATAAAGACTTGACATGGATTAAATAACAGTGTTTCGTAATAATTAATTTCAGATTAGTACATAATGGTTGACATGCTCATAAAGTAGACTGGAGCAGTAACACCACAATTAAATTGATTTTAAGTTAGTTGTGCCTGTGTGTTGACTAAAATAGCTAAGCATAGACATTGATCTTCGGACGCAGAAAACGAGAAATAGAACCTTGATTTTATGAGATCTCCTTTCTTTTTGGAGATGTGCAGTCTTGTCTGCTCTCATCACATCCCATGATTTCTTGAAGTATGATGGATCAGAATATCTCTTCAAACAAGCCCCAGCACCAGCATTATCAAATCTGAAAATAAATCATGTTAGATACGCGAAATCGCTTGAAAAAAAGAAAACAAGCATCCTTACTTGTCAAGAAGGTAAAGTCGTGGTGGGTCTCGACATTCTTCATAGGAATCCATCATAAACCGAGGCAGATCACTGGATAGGAGATGATTTTGCTCATTTTGAAGTTGTGTGTGCCAGTCAGAGCCTGCATTAAATTAGCAAATTAAGTAAAGCTGCACGATGATCCTAAACCAAATTGTTGGTTATGGTCAAGAGACAGGTGATTATGAGACTGTTAGAAATAAGCCGTTTTCTACCATGTTGGTCCGGTAATTGTAAAGCAAAAGCGAGATTCATTATTCATTACCGCCAGCCAGGACTGCTCTAACATTATGGATAGATTAACTTATTACCCAAAAAGGTTTGTACTGATTTAGTGACACCAACCTCAATGAGTTGGCATTTTAATTTTTTTGTAAGTTCGCCCTGATTTCAGATTGCCGCTGCTAATACTCATATCAGTCTGATGAAGTCAACATCAGCCAATTTCAACTACTATCAATACACTCCGATAAATTAGTGTGAACTAAATATGGGCAAAATGATTATTGGTGACTAAAATGTGTGCAAGAATCCTTAGCTCGTTTTTTTTTATTTTTCTACTTGTGAACACATGCATACTCATCGATGAAGTAACTACCTGGTACATAAGCAAAATGTATATGGCTCCTCTGATTCTTCACAGCTTTTTCAAGAGATGGAAGTGCTGCTTCAATGTTCTGTACTCGAGTCAGCACCTTACGCCCCCTAGCTGATGTAGTTATAACTTGCTCATGTAGGTCATGAAAAACATCTGCCGCAAATCTGGAATGACCAAAGAATATCTCAGGCGTAGTAAACTAAACGTTAACAAAATAAGATGAATATGAGAGGATTTATAGCATTCCTTGCCAACTCAAAGCTAGCAGATCAATTCTACTTGACATTGTCATAAGCATATGGCATTAAATTTTGGGGAGAAATACGCAATGCAATGACACACAATAAAACGGTAAATCATAAAAAAAAAATGATTTCCCAAGAGTGGTGACAGTTTTCGATCACACAACCAGTAGAAATTGCCAGCAGCCATGGAAACGCTTGCACAAGAATTAGCAATGACTCCTTTAGCCCCAAGCATTCAACAAGATATATCTACGAATTCACTCAACCACCCACTAGGCCGTCTAGAACAGAAAATTTCCAGAATCACAGTCTACATCACAAAGAAAATATATGATCTTAATAAAATAAATTCATCCTAACATGGGATCTTACCCAAACATGGCATGCCTAGAGTACGCCAATAGTTCCTACAAATTCAGCAAAGCATGCCTCCAAAAACCTAGCAAACGCCGTAAAAAACCACTTGATTATAGAGGTTAGCTCGTATAACGTTCTGAAGGACACACAATTTGGTTCTATCCGACTCAATCCTAATGCTATCTCGGAAAATGAGCTCAAAAGCCACCGGTGCCCAAAACGAAATATCCATTTCCAGCCAGGTAGCACTACTGCTTCGTCGATAAACGTCGAGCGGAAACCCTGCCATAATTCCTAGAACCCAGCACTCAGTCTCGCGTAATCGAATGCAACCAACTCAACACCAGATCCTACTACCTTCCAATCAACCCCAATCTCAAGCACAAACACCTCAACTCCACTAAACCAGCGACCAAACACTTCCCCAACCGTATTTGCCCGCCAAAATCACCACACACGGAGCGCGCCAGATCCCACACTGGAAGGCTGGAAACACGCACAGACTCGCCAAATCGAATCACGCAGGAACAGCTGAAATCAGGCCGCGAGGCGGACAGCAGCGGGGACGAGGGAAGGGGTAGCGGGCTTACTCCGCGAGATCTCCGAGCTGGCGCAGGATCCCGACGAGTCCCGCGACGGCGACGCCCTCGAGCAGCGCCTTGGGCTCGGCCTCCCCGGCGGCGGCGGCGCCTCTCTTCCCGGCCCCCGCGCCGCCGTACAGCCCGGGGTCGCCCAGCCCGACCTCATTCCGCACCTCGAACCTGACCAGCGGCATCTCCGCTCCACCAACCACCGAGCGCGCGAGAGCGGGCTCCTCCTCACCGCCGGGGCGCGGCCATCGTGACGCCTGGCGGTCGCTATAAATGCGACGCCGCAACGGCTACTTTCCCAGTGGGAGCAGGTGCGCCGACTTTGGGGCGTCACAGGTTGCCGCCTCCGCACGGAAGAGGGCGGCCGAGGGGAGTGACGGGGAGGAGGAGGAGTGGAGGCGACGCCGTGGCGGGGAGGGGCGAAGGGAGGGAAGGGGGAGGAGCGTCGGTCTCCGACAGGGTGCGGGGCGAAAGGGACGGTGGGAAAGGGAAGCGCACGCAGCGCTGCGGGCACGAGGGGGGTGGGCAAGTGGCGCGTCCGGTGGTAGAGTAGCAGCCAGCAGGCAGGCGCGGCCTGGTGTCATTATGCTCGGCTCTCGGGCTGGCTCGGCTTGGATGCTCGATGGCCGATGCCGCCGCAATGTTGTGGCAGAGGCTGGTGGGTCGCGCGGGGGCCGGGGGTGCTTTGCCATTTCCGGCCGTGCTTGGCTCTTCTTGGTTTTCACTTGGGATCCTCGGGCGCTTTTGTGCCGGGGGTTGGAACATGCGTTGTGTGCTTTGCGTTGCGGTGTGGTCACGTCAACTGTGTGTGAAAAATGCATGTGTGTGTGCGCTTCTAGCGTATCTTTTCCTTTTAGCACAAGGATTTCTATGCTATAGGTCTGTGTGTGTTTTTTTTCGCAGCAGAACGGAGGCAAAAAAAATAATATTCATCCGTTAATTAAGTACTACTCCCTCGTCCGCGAATAAGTGTACATCTAGCTTTTATTCTAAGTCAAAGTTTTAAAACATTAAACTATATAGAAAAAAGTAGTAGCGTATATGACATCAAATTGATATATCATGAAAGTACATTTTAAAATGGATCTACTATACTAATTTAGTGCCATAAATGATGCTACTTTTCTTTACAAAGTTGGTCAAATTTTTAAAACTTTGACTTAGAACAAAAGCTAGATGTACACTTATTTATGGACGGGGGGAGTAGAAGAGATTGTCCATTTAATTATCGAACAATTGAACATAAATCGTTACAATCCGCTAAGCGTGACACACACCTCTCGAAAGGGAGCCTCGTCGAGGTAGTACACAAGCGCCGTCGTCATCACTTCTCATGCTGGCATCGCCATACCTAAAGCGGCTTTGACTTCGCCGTAGACGAACATCGCCCTAACCCGAGGTTGTGTGAAGTCATACGAAGATCTGTGTCGGGACTCGGCCACCTATGGCGAGGACAACACAACTACAACTCTGATGGAGAGCTACGGAGGAAAATTATGCCAGGTTGGCGTTGCGGAAGACCACCAAACATACCTTTTGCTACCTATCATCGTCGTCATCAAGGCCCCGCCGCTGCAACAAACTGAGGCAACCCCCGACGACATGCCGAAGAAGAGCCGACTCATCAACCATTGTCGGGTCTCCACCATCGCTCGCCACAACATTGTCACCACGAAAGCCTCAACGCCAAAACCGCCGCCTTCCCTTGGCCCCGCTTATCTGCCCAGCTCCAAAGGTGAAGCCCTCAAGAGGGGATACAACACCAAGGCACCGCCATCATCCAATTGCAAGGGGTCTAGGGTTTCCCCGGAGCCGCAGAGGCGTTTGGATCCATGCGGGAGGGGTGCGGTAACAATGCAACGATGCCCCCAAGAAGGTCAACGACGTCTGTGGTCATCGCCGTCGTTAGTTGCAGGCCCAAGGCAGAGACGAAGTATTCACCCAAGCTCCCAACACTCCCTCAATTGCATATCACCCCGCACTGCTGCCAGCAACCCACCAACCACCACCACTACCGATGACGATGACTTTTATGTGCACTTTCTACTAAACCGCTAAAAATATATAATAGATATTTTAAAAGTTTGTATTCATAAGATGTACAGGATGTTTTTGTTTCTCGAAATTGTTTTCCTATCAAAAGAAAATTAGACTAGCAGATCCATTTAATTTACAAAAAAAAAAAGTGTGATATGTACTACTCCCTCCGTCCCATAATATAAGAGCGAGTGTAAAAAATACTTTTATATTATCGGACAGAGGGAGCACATAGCACGTACTCGACATGATCTATCTATTCTGACTTGCGATGTTGTTGAGTTATAATTAGGGTAGACGTAATTATTTAACGAGCTGTCTATAAGATATGGATGCGAAAGTATAATATAGCCTTTTGTAAGTACTTGAGTCTTCACATCAGTAATGATGGTGGTAGAGTGGGTGATGGTGGCGCACTGCTGCTCTATCATCGTGTCTGCCTTTGAGCAAGGAGCACATGGCATTTAATTTCATGACAATGGATAAAATGCCACGACTATGCTCTCCTGCCAGCTGCTGGATACTACTCCCTCCATTCCTTTATATAAGGTGTATTTGTTTTTTGATAAAATTCCGCAATGTAAGGTGCATTTCTTCCAATTCCTCATAATTCCCTTCTTAGCCCTCCAGAAAAAAGGAAAGTATCTCTCTCCCGATTGTGTGTATCTCTCCATATAGGAAAAGAAGGAAAGTATCGCTCTCCTGATTGCCTGTATCTCTTCATTTCCTTCCTAATTGATTTACTTGCCACTAATCAATGAATTAGCCAAGGGTATTTTCGTCCTCAATTCTTTAAAATTTCATGCCTTGGTCAACGTGCCAGAAAAAATACACCTTACATAAAGGAACGGAGGGAGTACAACTGATTATATGATGACACATTTCCATAAACATACCATTCTTAACACTGACATCAAAACTGGACACACATTCCAAACCTTACAAGAACATCTAGCTTGATAATGAAGTCGTCGACGGTCCATACTTGAATATATTTTTGCAGTTTAAAAAAAAGGTCGTGCATGAATTAAAAGCGATATCAATCTTTTTAGGATCAAAGCAAATAGTGTGGATACCATATGGTATTGTAACTGTGCCCGCATTGCTTGACCTGAATCATTAGGCCTGCTACACTTGGGATCATGGTGAAACTTGGAAACAAAATGGGCCATCTATCCATTACTAATCGATTTATGGACCATCACTTCAATATGGTTGTTGGGTGGTACAGCCATATAAGGAGCTGGAGCTTTGCTTTATCCAGCACCAGCGGCTGCCCCTTTTAATCGCTGGGTTCACATAGTAAAAGACCTATAGCATGATCATGACCGAACCTTTTCTCCTCGCATCATTTTCCGGGTGGGGACATCACAGAATCAAGAAAGAATCGTGCGTCGTGATGTCAGTGACCGAGAGGATTGGGACGGGCGGCGCCTCGTGTAGTACTAGGAAGGAAGAAGCGGCAGTAGCCAGTAGGTGCAAACATTTCTTGCTCGTGGGGCCGCAGGGGTAATAGATGTGGGGCGCCGGTGATTTGCAGATCGCCGTGCGGCGTTTGATCTGCGTAGCGTAATGCTCAAGGGTGGGGTTTATTGTTTTTACTGTTTCTCTGGGGGTAAACGCTTGGATCCGGTGCGCCGGCCGAACGTTGCGCCGGACGCCTTGCTCGCGAACGCACTTGTGCCCTCGTGCACGCGACCAGGTTGCTCTTGGTCCCACCCACACCGTTTTCTCCTCATCTTATCCCCAAGCAAAGCAGCACAACCACTCATTCTCTGCTCGTCTCTCTGCTCCCAATCTCCTACCTCCGAACTCCCAGCCATGGCGAACCCAACAGAGAAATCTTCCCCGACGAGTCTCTCCTTGGTAAGCTGGAACCGGTGCACCTACACGGCTTGCTCGGCACCCAACCTTGTCGTTCCATCGTTGCCGGCGAGAACCTCTCCCGTCCCCGCCGCCATGGCTGGACGACTTTTTGCAGGAACTGAAATCATTGTGTGCTACAACCGGTTAGGAAATTTGCTACAACCGACGAGCACGGGCGGCGCCATGGCCAGCAAGCGCGGCGTGGACGGGACGGCGCTGTTCCTAGAACAAAAATAATGCCGCAATTTTTCTACATGCTTCAACCCGCATTGCATTTTGCTACAACCGGTGTAGCATTTTGCTACAACCGGCATCACCTTTTGCTACATATACGCAGCCGGCGTGGTGTTTTTGCTACAACTAGCATCCTTTTTTGCTACAACCGGCATAACGTTTTGCTACATCCATCAGGGCTGAGCTGCGACCCGCGACGGCAGCGAGCCAGCGACTACTTTTTGCTGCAACCGTATTAGGTTTTTGCTACATCAGGCAATAATTTTTCCTACGTCCATTCATTTTTTCGATGCAACTACTAGTACCTGCAACGGCGAGCTACAACCAGCTACGACGGTGACCACATTTTTGCTGCAACCGTTGTTTCCGTTTGCTACTACCGAGAACAAAAAATGCTACAATGTGGCATTTGTATTTGCTGGAACCAGTCAATATCGGCGAGGCGGAGCTACATCCATGGTGTGCGCCGGCGGTGAGCGCGGGATCCATCCACGGCGAGCGCGGACGGCGAAGCTGCATCCATGGCGAGCGCGGGCGGCGGAGCTGCATCCGAGGAGAGCGTGGATCTCCGGCGAGCGCGGGGCAGGTAGGGGAGCTGCATCCATGGCGAGCACAGATCTCCGGCGAGCGCGGATAGGCAGGGGAGCTGCATCCATGACGAACGCGGATCTCCGGCGAGCGTGGGCAGCCGGCAAGCGCAGGGATCTTCAGGAAGTGCGGGCAGCCGTCGAGCGCAGGGATCTCAGCGCGGATCTCCGACAAGGACGACGAGGAAGCACACGCTAGAAAAAAATAGTCCATGCGGCTTAATCAGACGGTTAGGAACGCTCGTATCATACGGATGTTGGGCGGCCGGCCGAAACTTTGGGCCGGCGCCCAGTACTGCCCTTCTTTGGGCCTTGGCTTGTCCCCCTTTTTTATTGCTTGTTTGTGTATGAGTGTAGAAGGATGCAGTAAGTTGTTGGCACGTACATGTCTGTCTTTAACGAGACAACGATATGTCGAGTAAAATAACCTGGCCTATGTTGAGGTCTGTCAAAGAACGTTTTGCATACGTGAAATTGCTGCGAATCAAGAAGCGTGGTCTAGAAAAGCAGACTCGCCCGTGTCGTTCCCCCGCGGAGCGGCCCCGGCGCGAAACCCTAGCCGCCGCAGGCGCACACCCCGACCACCCCTCCCTCCGCCGCCGCCGGCGAGCGCCGCCGGGCAAAGCCCGCGCGGCGTCGGCGGCGGTGGGCCTTCTCTTCCCTTTGGCCTCGTTCTGTAGCTGCGCGGGGCTGCTCCCGGGGCGGAGGAGGCGCTCGGCGGCGCGGGTGTTGGGCGCTGTCGACCGCGAGCGCGAGAGCGACGCAGCCTGGCGCGCGCTGGTGGCTGCCCGACGCGGCCTGGCAAGCAGGAGGATGGGCGGAGCGCGCGCGGGATCGGGGCCGCGGCCGCGCGTGGATCTGGCGTGCCGCAGTCGCGGCCGCTCGGGTGCGCGTGGATCTGGTGCGCCGCAGGCGCTGCGGCGGGCATGGTGGTCAGATGGGCGTGGGACGGCGCGCCAGGGCAGGGCGGAGGCCATGGAGGTGCAGAGGCGAGCGGGACGTCGGGAGTTGCTGGAGAGTCAAGCTCCTGGGCGTGGTGAGCAGAGGCCAACCTCGATCTGGCCGGATCTGTTGCGCGACAAGCATTAGGCTTGGTGCAGATATGTCGGGGTAGCTGGCCGGCGACCGCTTGGGCGCAGCCCGAGGGGGTGATGTGAAACAGTGCATGTGCGCCGTGGAACTGGTATGCAGGAAGGGCTGGTTGGGTCTCTGGTTTGGGTGGGTGAGGCTGCCGGTGAAAGCCGTGCTCCGGTTGTGGCCGGAGCAGTCGATGGCGGCGTCTTCGGGCACCGTCCCCTTGTTGGAGGCATCGATGTTGCAGCCCCTCCCTTTCCTTGCCCGAATTCTTCGGGGGAAACCCTAGATCCGGTCTCCCGGGTCGGACGGTGATGACGCTATCAGCTTTGCTCGGCGTCGTATCTCCTCTTGAGGACATCGTCTTGAAGTTAGACTCAGCCAGAGGGGCTCAGTGCTCGTGTTGGTGGTTGGCGACAACTTGTGTAGCATCACCGTGAGAGCAGCAGAAGCACCCTTCACATGCAAGTGCCTCAGGCAAGTTATGTCCGCCAACCTTGCTGGATTGAGCGGCATATGTTTGCTCTATCGGACATAGCGTTCCTCTTTGATGTCGTCGAGTTTTGCTGACAGGCTTGTGGCAGCTCGGATTGACACGACGGTTTTCGGTGTGTACTTTGGTAGCGGCGAAAGCGCTCAAGTGCCCGGCCGGGTGTGTTGTGGGGTGTTGGCCTTCTGAGGTGTTGTATGTTTTGTAGTGCTTTAGGCCTAGTTGTTAGGCGCTGTTTAGGTTTTCGCCCAGTTTTCCTGGATAAACTAAGCAATCCTTTTTCATTCTTCTTCTTTTGGCACTCGCCTTATGCGGTGCATTCCTCCTTTGGGGGTGTTACTTGTAATACCTCTTTCTAATCAATGAATTTGGCAGCTCTCCTGCCAACATTCGAAAAAAAGAAGCGTGGTCTAGTCGGATTCAAGTCATGGACTTGCCATGGATGTTTATATTTTCTTGGATTTATTCTAGTCTTTTTCGACGATATTTGTTCTATGTGAGAAGATGGTTCGGCCGACCACAAATTCTATGTGGTGACTTTGTCAAATATTTAATACATGTCAGCTCAGTTTCTCATATGTTTATAGGTGTAGGATGTGTGTGTGTGCATTCATAAAGACGAGTGTTCGTATGTGTAAGTGTATGCTTCTCTACCATGTTTCTCCAAAAAAAATGTCCTTAAGTCTTGATGGGGTTCTCCTTATCTTCTTCCTTTTTAACCAAGACAAAAAGCTTCATTCGCAAAACCAGAAAAAAAAACGAGACAAAAAGCTTCATATTTTCATTCAGTAACTAGACTATATCTTCTTAATTTCCTTAACTCCGGATTTTTGCTTGTTGGACAATATTAATCGGTGTCAAGGCCTCAAGGGTATTAACAAAAAGATGTCTTTGTTGTGATGCCACAGCTTCGCCGAGCACAAATAAATCAAGTCACACTTTCCATGTTGCACCAACAAGGATGTCTTAGTTGTCCTCCATTGAAATATAATCAAAAGATCTAATAACTAAACTGTTAACTATTTTTAAAATGGCTCACAATTTCTTTGATATTAATATTTGAAGAGTAATCCACAAAAACTCAAGGAACTATTTACCCTCTAGTTGTCAAAGAGTGCGAGGAGTTACCCGACTTGAAAGTATTTCCTCCTTTTATCCAATTGTGTGGTATTCTGCAATTGGCTCGTGTGGCAACTGACCATGACACATATCATAAGATATTGTAAAAATAATTACAGGACTTTTTAAATATTCATAAAATATATATCTCACCATTTTAACTCTAGGTTAAGTAATATTGTTCAGAAAAGGTTGTCGATTATCATAGATTTTAAGACATTTTTTATTAATTATGAAATTTGAATTGATTGCATTTTATTTTAGTATATATAAACACGGGGAGCAAATAGTAAACATATAATCCATTTGCAATATCATTTTATTTCTCATACTTAATTAAGAGATTTTTATGTGGCATCCATGTTATATCCAATAGACACTCGAAGGACCTAACATATGAGGCCGCCTTGTTTGGTACATGATTTATTTGTAAAGAGTAAGAGCATCTACAACCGGACCCTGATACGTCTCTAACGTATCTATTTTTCCAAACACTTTTGCTCTGGTTTTGACCTCTAATTTGCATGATTTGAATGAAACTAGCCCGGACTGACGTTGTTTTCAACAGAACTACCATGGTGTTATTTTTGTGCAGAAATAAAAGTTCTCGGAATCGGACGAAACTTTTTGTGAATTATTTTTGAGAATTATAATGAATTATGGAGCGAAGACCTGCCGGAGGGGGTGTGCCAGGGGGCCACCACACATCAGCGCGCGGCCCCCTAAGGTGCACCCTGATGGCTTGTGGGGCCCTCGTGGCTCCTCCGATCCTAATTCCAGTCCTATAAAATCACAGTTTCGGAGAAAAAAATCAGAGAGAAGTTTTCATCGCGTTTCACGAGACGGAGCCGTCGCCACCTCCTGTTCTTTCTTGGGAGGGCTGATCTGGAGTCCGTTTGGGGCTTCGGAGAGGGGAAATCGTCGTCGTCGTCATCACCAACCCTTCTCCATCAACACCGCCATGATGCTCACCACCGGGAGTGAGTAATTCCTTTGTAGGCTTGCCGGACGGTGGTGAGATTGGATGAGATTGATCATGTAATCGAGTTAAGTTTGATAAAGCTTGATCCCTAGTATCCACTATGTTCTCAGATTGATATTGCTATGACTTTGCTATGCTTAATGCATGTCACTAGGGCCCGAGTGCCATGATTTCAGATCTGAACTTATTATGTTTTCATGAATATAAGAGTGATTTGGATCCTATCTTGCAAGTTGTATGCACCTATTACGTGTCATGATCCCCATACCCCAAGGTGACAATAATTGGGATTATTTCCGGTGATTGACGTAGTTTGAGGAGTTCATGTATTCACCATGTGTTAATGCTTTGTTCCGATTCTCTATTAAAAGGAGGCTTAATATCCCTTAGTTTCCAATAGGAGCCCGCTGCCACGGGAGGGTAGGACAAAATATGTCATGCAAGTTCTTATCGCAAGCACGTATGACTATATACGGAATACATGCCTACATTACATTGATGAACTGAAGCTAGTTCTGTGTCGCCCTAGTGTGTAATTGTTATATGATCAATGTCATCTAAATCATTATCCATCACCGATCCACGTGCCTACGCTTTACATATACTGAACCTTGCTAAGTTACTATTGCTACTGCTACTGTCACAACTGCTACAAAATTGCTGCTGTCACTACTACTATTACTTTTGCTACTACTATTTGCCATGCTACTAAACCTTTGCTGCAGAGAGATATCCCAGGTGCGGTTGAATTGACAACTCAACTGTCAAGGCCAATAAATATTCTTTGGCCCCCCTTGTGTCGAATCAATAAATTAGGGTGAAATACTACCCATGAAGACTGTCGCGATACCCTTGTGGGTTATCAAGACCTTTTTCTGGCGCCGTTGCCGGGGAGCATAGCTCTATTTATTGTGTTAACTTGAGGATATCCAATTGTTACTATGAAGAATCTGAAAGATGCTCGTACTAAGATCGTCCCCTCTAGCACAAGAGGAGGTAAGGAACTGCCATCTAGCTTTGCTTTTGATTCACCTATTGTTTTGAATCGGCTTATTACACCACCATATGTTGATCGTCCTGATATGTCGCATGAACTTGATGATGCTACCTCTGAAATTAATGATGATACTATTGCTACACATGTTGAAACTGAAACTATGCCACTGAATGAATTACTTGATGCTCATCTTGCTAAAGCTACAGAAGTTGAAAATGCTGAAATTGATGAGGACTTTGAATCACCTGTTACACCTCGCTCTCCTATTAGATATGAATTGCCTCATGTACCTGAAGGTTATGTCATGGATAAGGAAACAGCTAGTAATTTCTTTGCTTATGAAAATAGAGATGATTTGAAAAAACTACTATGCAAACTGAAAGAAAAATCTACGTTGGAGAAAATGAAATATGATCCTAAATTTGCTACTTCTCCTATATTTGTTACTGATAAGGATTATGAATTCTCTATTGACCCTGAGTTAATTCCTATAGTAGAATCTGATCCTTTCCATGGTTATGAAAATGAAACTGTTGTCGAACACCTTATGAAACTGAATGATATTGATGCTCTATTTACCAATGATGAGAAGATACGCTACTATTATATCCTTAAGCTTTTTCCTTTCTTGCTGAAAGGCGAGGCCAAGGAATGGTTTCTTTCTCTTGCTCCTGGTTGTATGCGTAGTCCCCAGGATATGCTCCATTATTTTTCTGCAAAATATTTTCCTGCTCATAAGAAACAAGCTGCCTCACAGGAAATATTTAACTTTGTGCAAATTGAAGAAGAGATTATCCCTCAAGCTTGGGGGAGGCTTCTCCGGTTACTTAGAGCTTTGCCTGATTTCCTCTTAAGAAAAATGAAATTCTCGATA
Organism: Elymus sibiricus; assembly: GCA_039707655.1. Taxonomy (NCBI): domain Eukaryota; kingdom Viridiplantae; phylum Streptophyta; class Magnoliopsida; order Poales; family Poaceae; genus Elymus; species Elymus sibiricus. The sequence continues at coordinate 132,575,402 of CM077667.1, forward strand.
TCTTTTATAATGGACTAACCGATGCTTCTAGGAACTTCCTAGATAGTTGTGTTGGGTGTGTTTTCAGGGAAAGAACTGTCAGCCAAGCTGAAGAATTATTGAATAACATATTGCAAAATGTTGATGATTTGACACTTCCTGAACCACCTCCGGAACCTATTCAAAAGAAGAGAGGTATTCTATTCCTCAACCCTGAAGATATGCAAGAAGCAAAAAGATCTATGAAGGAGAAAGGTATTAAAATTGAGGATATCAAGAAATTACCACCTATTGAAAAAAAATACATGGACTTGATAACCCGACACAGGTAGTAGAGGTATACTCTCTCCGCTCCTTTAGTGAAAATGATATACCTTACAATAAGACTCCTGAACAACGCATGGATGAATATGATAATTATGTTGTCAAGCAAGAACACTTCAACAATTATATTAAAGATCAATTGAGTCGTAATTCCATGATGATAGACCGCTTAAGTGACTTGATGTTTAGAATTGCTAATGATGTAAAAGGTCTAGGTAAACATGCTTCTATGGTTCACACCCAACTAGACCAAGTTGCTAAGTCACAAAATGATTTGCTTGCTGAAATAAATAATAATATGAATGATCATGCTGTTAGAGTGATGACTAGGGGAGGTCGTATGACTCAAGAACCTCTCTACCCTGAAGGTCATCCTAAAAGAATAGAACAGGATTACCAGAGAATTAATGATGATGCACCTAGCCCCTCTAATAAGAAAAAGAAGAAGAAAAAGGATAGGAACTTGCATGCTTCTAGTGAACCTGTTATAGAAACACCTACTGAAAAACAAAATGATGTTTCTATTTCTGATGATGAGACACAATCTGGTAGTGAACTCTTGATAACCCACAAGTATAGGGGATCGCAACAGTTTTAGAGGTTAGAGTATTCAACCCAAATTTATAGATTCGACACAAGGGGAGCCAAAGAATATTTGAGAGTATTAGCAGTTGAATTGTCAATTCAACCACACCTGGAGATTAAATATCTACAGCAAAGTGATCAGTAGCACAGTAATATGATAGTTTGATAGCAATGGTAGCAGTAACGGTAATAGTTTTGTAGCAAGAGTAACAGTAGCAGCAGCAGCAGTAACTTAGCAAGAACAATAAGTGGAGAACTCGTAGGAACTGGATCGGTGAACTCATTGGATGATATTCATCATATAACAGTCATAACCTAGGGCGACACAGAACTAGCTCCAGTTCATAAATGTAATGTAGGCATGTATTCCGTAAATAGTCATACGTGCTTATGGAAAGGAACTTGCATGACATCTTTTGTCCTACCCTCCCGTGGCAGCGGGGTCCATAAGGAAACTAAGGGATATTAAGGCCTCCTTTTAATAGAGAACCGGAACAAAGCATTAACACACGATGAATACATGAACTCCTCAAACTACGGTCATCACCGTGAAGTATCCCAAATATTGTCACTATGGGGTTGAAGGATCATAACACGTAATAGGTGCATATGACTAGGCAAGATCGGATCAAGAACATAGATATAACGGTGATAACATAAATGGTTTAGATCTGAAATCATGGCACTCGGGCCCTAGTGACAAGCATTAGGCAGAGCAAAGTCATAGCAACATCAATCTCAGAACATAGTGGATACTAGGGATCAAGCCCTAACAAAACCAACTCGATTACATGATGAATCTCATCCAACTCCTCACCGACTAGCAAGCCTACGAAGGAATTACTCACTCCCGGTGGGGAGCATCATGGAATTGGCGATGGAGAAGGGTTGGTGATGACGAAGACCGAAGATTCCCCTCTCCGGAGCCCCAAACGGGCTCCAGATCTGGCCTCCCGATGAAGAACAGGAGGTGGCGGCGGCTCCGTATCGTAAAACGCGATGAAACTTTCTCCTTGATTTTTTCTCCGAAAATAGGAATTTATAGTGGCGGAATTAGGGTCAGTGGGGCCACGAGGTGGGCACAACCCACCAGGGCGCGCCTGGGGGGGCTGGCGCACCCTGGTGTATGCTGCCCAACCTCTGCCCCCCCTTCGGTGGTTTTTGGCTCCAATAATTCTTATATATTCTGAAATAATTCTCCAAAAAGTTTCGTTCCATTCCGAGAACTTTTATTTCTGCACAAAAACAACACCATGGTAGTTCTGCTGAAAACAGCGTCAGTCCGGGTTAGTTTCATTCAAATCATGCAAATTAGAGTCCAAAACAAGGGCAAAAGTGTGAAGAAAAGTAGATACGTTGAAGACGTATCAACTCCCCCAAGCTTAAACCTTTGCTTGTCCTCAAGCAATTCAGTTGACAAACTGAAAGTGATAAAGAAAAACTTTTACGAACTCTTTTGTTCTTGTTTACATATATATATATATATATATATATATGCTTAAGTAGCACCCAGGTTTTCAGCAATGATTATGACTAACCATGCCAACAATAACTCTTAGAAATTATATTAACTCATAACAATAACATAAGCAACTAAAAAGAAATAATAAGATATCTCAAACGCCAACACTTTGTCAAAACAATCATGATACAATATTACAATAGTGGTATCTCGCTAGCCTTTTCTGAGACCGCAAAACATAAATGCAGAGCACCTCCAAAGTTCAAGCAGCGGCTCAACATTGTAATTCATGGTAGAAAAGATCCAGTCATGCTGCACCCAGCATCAACTATACACAATGCATGAGGATGACAATAGTGCTCTCAGGCCTGGCGCTTATTTGAGAAGGTGATGACTCAACATAAAAGTAAATAGATAGTCCCTTCGCAGAGGGAAGCATGGATTTGTAGCGGTGCCAGAGCTCAAAGCTTAAAACAGAGATAGATATAATTTTGGGAGGTACACCCTTCCTGTCAACTTTACGACCAAGAGTTATCAATATCTTCCATGCTAAACAAATAGCGGCGGTTCCCAAGCGGTAAAAGTAAAGGTTTACTCCCCCTCCACCAACAATCACACTCCACGGCTAGCCGCATCCACGGGTACCGTCCAAACCAACAACATTCTTGGGGGAGTTTTGTTTAGTTATTTTTTATTTTTTATTTCGGGACTGGGAATCCCTATTACTGACCCTCTCGTGTAAGGACGAGTGAATAAACACTCATCATGAGAATAACCCGCTTAGCATGGAAGATATTGACCGCCCCCTGTCGCTCCATGAGCGGTCCAGGCACACAAAACATATGTTCATTTGAATTTTTAGAGATGGCACATGCAAATTTACTTTGGAACGACAGGGTAATACCACATATAGGTAGATATAGTGGACTCATCTGGCATAACTTGGTTTAAGGGTTTTTGATGCACAACCAGTATTCCCGCTTAGTACAGGCGAAGGCTAGCAAATAGATTGAGAAGCGGCCAGCTAGAGAACGAAAACGGTCATGAACATGCATTACATATAATCAACATTGAATACTAGCATGAGTAGGATATGGACACCATGAACAAATATCATGAAGGCTATGTTGGTTTTGATTCAACTACATGCGTGAACAAGTGCCAAGTCAAGCCACTCGAAACATTCGGAGGAGGATACCATATCATCATACCACATCACAACCATTTTAATGCATGTTGACATCCAAGATAAATCATTATCCACTCCTAGATACTTAAGCATGGCATGAACAACTATAATCTCTAAGGATCATTGCAAACATGTTTGATCATAATATGTTGAATCAAGGATACTAGGTTAAACATATTTACAAAAACAAAAACAAGTTGAGTTCATACCCGCTTTTCTCTGCCACAGTCAATTCATCAAATATCGTCATTATTGCCTTTCACTTGCATGACCAAATGATAAGAAGATAATAATAGTGCAAGAGTGTCGTGGACTAAGCTAGAATCTGCAACATTTTATTCAAAAGGAGAAGACAAGGTAACATGGGCTCTTTGTTAGATTAACAATGACGCATATGAGAGCCACTCAACATTTTTATTGTGGTCTTCTCCTTGGTATGACTCAAATAGAAAGAAAAGAAATTCAGATAAACGCACTGAAATATTTTTGGAGTTTTTGGTTTTTTTCTCGAAGAAGGCAAATTAAAAGGGAAAAACAAAAACGAGAAAAACTATTTACACGGGAAAGCTCCCAACAAGTAAAAGAAGAAACGAGAAATCTTTTTGGGTTTTCTTTTGATATTACAATTAAACTAAGCTAGAAAGAAAAACCGAAAATAAGTAGGAAATATTTTTGGATTTTCTTAAAGTTTTTCAAACACACAAGAAGAAGGCGAGAAAACAAATCTAGCATGGATATTACAATGAAAAAGTGTGAACACTGACAACTGGAATGAAATGTGTGAACATGAATGTAATGTCGGTGGAAATACGTACTCCCCCAAGCTTAGGCTTTTGGCCTAGCTTGGTAATCACCATCCGTAGAAGCCATCCGGTCCTAGGCCAAAGTGAGGTGGAGGCGGCACCTGAGCGTCCCACCCCTGGGGCTCCTCCTCAGCAGCTGCTAAGTTGTTCCGGTAGGCTGTAATGTCATCTGGCATGATCCTGTATCCATTCCTGGCAATAGAATCAAACAAAGCAGGTGCAGGTAGCGAAATAACATCACGGGTTTCTACGCTGAATACTAAGTTGTAATGAATGTCACGGAAAGAATCAGTTACGTCAAGGAGTTGATGATCCTGCAACGACTTGTGATCCAGGTAAACTCAGGACAAGAGATAATCATGTGGGCGAATCTGAACCTTAAAGTGTCTTGCTAAATGAGTAGCATAAATACCACCATGTATCTTTCCCTTAGTCTTGTTAAGGTTTAAGCGACGTGCAATAATAGACCCCATACTAAAGGTGTGGTCATCATACAGTGCACGGCGTAAGATAGCGAGGTCTGGGGCACTGAGTGCGCCGACCTTCTCCCTAGCGGTTAAGCACTTCGTGATGAACAAAGCAAAATAATGTACTGAGGGAAACTGCAAACTGGTAGCAATAGCGTTCGACACGCCCCTATCTTCACCTACAGTTAAAGTGAGGAGAAAATCCTCAAACTCTGATGGTCTAGGTTCTCTCAATTCCCCATCAGAGGGAATCAAGCATATAACACAAAAGTCAGTTAGAGGCATTTTGTAAGTTTCAGCATAAAGGTTAAACTGCACCTCAGGGGGATTATTCTTTCTCAGAAAATGAAAACCTTGCACAAAGAAATTTGTAAGGATGTGATATTGGTCACACTTAGCTGCGAGGAACTCGGTCAGCCCAGCGTTTGCAACAAATTGAGCGAACTCTTGGTGAAACCCGGCCTCCTCCATGAAGGCATCATGCGACCATTCACACGGTCACACCTCCGCCCTTCTTGGGGTGTGAAGGTCATGGTCCGATGATTCCCCAATGACTCCTTTGGCATTTTTCTTGGAGGAGAACTTCCTAAAGAAATCCATCTTATTCCTATAAAAATTCTGAAAAATTTTAGTCCACAAAAATTTTGTCAACAAAACTTCGTGAAATTGATAGCAACTACTCCTAAGCATTCATAGAGGCCATATTGAGCATTCAAACTACTTAGAACTCTAAGAATTCAACATGCAAGCTCATCTACAGCAGCACCAACAGTAGCTAATTACTCTAAAAATAACCCACTAAATCAAAAACTAATTGGAGCAATGGAGGAGTCACATACCAAGTAGCAATCCTCCAAACTGTTTCAGAAATGGAGCTTCGAGCAAAGAGATCAAAATCCGCGGGTTTGAGAGCAAGAACACGGGAATGGTGGCTGTGGTGATTTTTTTTTCTGGAGGTAGGGGATGATGTGGGCTAAAGAGGTAAGTGATGGTGCCCACGTGGGGGCCACAACCCACCAGGGCGCGCCTGGGGGTGCTGGCGCGCCCTGGTGTCTTGTGGGCACCAGGCGCACCCCCCCCTCTGGTATTATTTGCACCAGAAATTCAAAAATATTTGGAAAATCGTATTAAATTTTCATGGCATTATGAGAACTTTTATTTTTGGGTCATTTTTATTGCACGGTGAAAACAGAGAACAGGATTATCATGGCATTTTATTTTATTTGACTAACTAAAGCAGAAAATAAAAGGTGGGAGCAGAAAGTTGTGCTTACTAGATTCATCGACTTCATACCTCTCAAAAATGATCCATTAATAAGGTTGATCAAGTCTTATTAACAACCACTTTCGATTAGCATGAAACCGAAGAATTTTCATAAAACACTATGTTACCTCAATGGGGATGTGCATATCCCCAACAATTAGTATATCATATTTATTTTTGGCAATAGGTAGAGGTAATTGAAAGCTTCCAATAGTGAAGGTCGGAGATTCTTCAATAACATTTATACCATTCACTTGGAATTGTTTCTTTGGAGAGTGCACCGTGTGCTCATTACCATTGATATGAAAAGTGAATTTGCTTTTATTGCAATCAATAACAGCCCCTGCAGTATTCAGAAAGGGTCTACCAAGGATAATCGACATGTTGTCGTCCTCGGGCATCTCAAGAATAACAAAGTCCGTTAAGATAGTAACATTTGCAACAACAACGGGCACATCCTCACAAATACCGATAGGTATGGTAGTTGATTTGTCAGCCATTTGCAATGATATCTCGGTAGGTGTGAGTTTATTCAAATCAAGTCTCTTATATAAGGAGAAAGGCATAACACTAACACCGGCTCCCAAGTTACACAAAGCAGTTTTGACATAGTTTCTTTTAATGGAGCAAGGTATAGTTGGTATTCCCGGATCTCCAAGTTTTTTAGGTACTCCATCCTTAAAAGAGTAATTTGCAAGCATGGTGGAGATTTCAGCTTCAGGTATCTTTATTTTATTAGTGATGATGTCTTTCATATACTTTGCATACGGGGCCATCTTTAGGATATCAGTTAATCGGGTACGCAAAAAAACTGGCTTAATCATCTCAGCAAAGCGCTCAAATTCTTCATCATCCTTTTTCTTAGATGGTTTAGGTGGAAAGGGCATGGGTTTCTGAACCCAAGGCTCTCTTTCTTTACCATGTTTCCTAGCCACAAAGTCTCTTTTATCATAACATTTATTTTTAGATTGTGGGTTATCAAGATCAGGAGCAAGCTCTATTTCAACATCATTATCTGGTTCTTTATCATTATTAGGTTGAGCATCTTCATGAACACCATCATTATCATCTTCATTATCACTAGGTGAATGTTCATTACCAGACTGAGTTTCAACATCGGAAATAGAGACACCATTATTATCAAGAGGTTTTTGTATCTCAGGTTCACTAGAGGTATGCAAAGTCCTATCATTTTTATTTTTCTTTTTCTTCCTAGAAGGACTAGGTGCATCAATATTAATTCTCTGAGAGTCTCGTTCAATACTTTTAGGATGACCCTCAGGATAAAGTGGTTCTTGGGTCATTCTACCTCCTCTGGTTACTACTCTAGCAGCAAATCGTTCATATTATTATTCATTTCATCAAGCAATTCTTTTTGAGACTTATCAACTTGTTCTAACTGAGTTTGAACCATAGAGGCATGTTTTCCTACACTTCTAACATCATTACTGATTCTAAATAGCAAGTCACTCAAGCGAGCAATCATATCAGAATTAAATTTCAATTATTTCAGGACATGTGCATTGAAATGATCTTACTTCATAATATAGTTATCAAACTCATATAAGCATTGACTAGGATGTTTATAGTAAGGGATATCACCTTCATCAAACTTTAATAAAGAATTTACCTCTACCACCTGTGGAGGTGGTGGTGTGTCAAGGCCATGTATTTCTTCAATAGGTGGTAAATTCTTGACATCCTCAGCTTTAATACCTTTTTCTTTCATAGATTTCTTTGCCTCTTGCATATCTTCAGGACTGAGAAATAAGATACCCCTCTTCTTCGGAGTGGGTTTAGGCGGTAATTCAGGAAGAGTCCAATCATCATAATTCTTCAATATGTTATTCAATAATTGCTCAGCTTGTTCAACAGTTCGTTCCCTGAAAACACAACCAGCACAACTATTTAGGAAGTCCCTAGAAGCATCAGTTAGTCCATTATAGAAGATATCAAGTATTTCATTTTTCTTGAGAGGATGGTCAGGCAAAGCATTAAGCGACTGGAGAAGCCTCCCCCAAGCTTGTGGGAGACTCTCTTCTTCAATTTTCACAAAGTTAAATATTTCCTGTAAGGCAGCTTGTTTCTTGTGAGCAGGAAAATATTTTTCAGAGAAGTAATAGATCATATCCTGGGGGCTACGCACACAACTAGGAGTAAGAGTGTTGTACCATGTCTTAGCATCACCCTTTAATAAGAACATAAATAACTTGAGAATGTAATAGTAACAAATCTTCTCATCATGAGCAAAGAGGGTGGCTATATCATTCAGCTTAGTAAGGTGTGCCACTACAGTTTCAGTTTCATAGCCATGGAAAGGATCAGATTCAACCAAAGTAATTAACTCTGGGTCGACAGAGAATTCATAATCCTTATCGGTAACAAAGATAGGTGAAGTAGAAAACTTAGGATCACATTTCATTCTAGCATTCAAAGCCTTTTCCTTATACTTGCGTAGCAATTTCTTAAGATCGTTTCTATCCTTGCAAGAAAGAATTTCTCTAGTTACCTCTTCGTCCATAACATAACCTTCAGGTATCTTAGGCATTTCAAATCTAGGAGATCTAGGACTAATAGGTGTTTCATAGTCATCATCAGTTTCATGGGTTTCATTAGTTTCAGCAATCTCATCAGTTTCAGTAGTTCCATTCTCTTTAGCTCTAGCAATTTGTTCATCAAGAAATTCTCCTAGTGGCACATTATCATCAAGCATGGTACTAGCATAATCATAAGCATCATTCATAGCAGAGGTAGCATCATCAATAACTTGTGACATATCAGGATTACTAGCATGTGGTGGTGTTGCAAGCTTACTCATAACAGAAAGTGAATCAAGTGCAGAGCTAGATGGCAGTTCCTTACCTCCCCTCGTCTTGGAGGGAAAAATCTTAGTCTTTGGATCCTTTAGATTCTTCATAGTGATCAATTGATATAAATCCCAAGTGACTCAACAAATATAGCTATGCTCCCCGGCAACGGCGCGAGAAAAAGGTCTTGATAACCCACAAGTATAGGGAATCGCAACAGTTTTCGAGGTTAGAGTATTCAACCCAAATTTATAGATTCGACACAAGGGGAGCCAAAGAATATTTGAGAGTATTAGCAGTTGAGTTGTCAATTCAACCACACCTGGAGATTAAATATCTGCAGCAAAGTGATCATTAGCACAGTAATATGATAGTTTGATAGCAATGGTAGCAGTAACGGTAATAGTTTTGTAGCAAGAGTAACAGTAGCAGCAGCAGTAGTAACTTAGCAAGAACAATAAGTGGAGAACTCGTAGGCACTGGATCGGTGAACTCATTGGATGATATTCATCATATAACAGTCATAACCTAGGGCGACACAGAACTAGCTCCAGTTCATAAATGTAATGTAGGCATGTATTCCGTAAATAGTAATACGTGCTTATGGAAAAGAACTTGCATGACATCTTTTGTCCTACCCTCCCGTGGCAGCGGGGTCCATAAGGAAACTAAGGGATATTAAGGCCTCCTTTTAATAGAGAACCGGAACAAAGCATTAACACACGGTGAATACATGAACTCCTCAAACTATGGTCATCGCCGTGAAGTATCCCAAATACAATCACTATGGGGTTGATGGATCATAACACGTAATAGGTGCATATGACTAGGCAAGTGATATGTCTCCAACGTATCTATAATTTTTGCTTGTTCCATGCTGTTATATTATCATTCTTGGATGTTTTACAATCATTTTATAACAACTTTATATCATTTTTTGTGACTAACCTATTGACATAGTGCCAAAGTGCCAGTTGCTGTTTTTTGCTTGTTTTTTACTTCGTGGAATATCAGTACCAAACGGAGTCCAATCGCGACGAAACTTTTTGGAGATTTTTTTTGGACTAGAAGACACCCAGTGGGCCAAAGAAGTGCCAGAGAGGTGGGCCGTGGAGACCACAACCCACCAGGGTGCACCAGGGGGCCCCCGGCGCGCCCTGATGGGTTGTGCCCTCCTCGGGGCCCCTCTCCACCGCCTCTGATGCCTATAAATTCCCAAATATTCCAAAAACCCTAGGGGAGTCGACAAAACACAATTCCAGCCGCCGCAAGTTCCAGAACCGCGAGATCCAATCTAAACACCATCACAGAGGGGTTCGTCTTCTTCATAGGTGCCTCTCCGATGATGCGTGAGTAGTCCACCATAGACCTACGGGTCCGTAGGCAGTAGCTAGATGGCTTCCTCTCTCTCTTATGATTCTCAGTACAATGGTCTCTTGGAGATCTATTTGATGTAAATTTTTGCGGTGTGTTTGTTGGGATCCGATGAATTTTGAGTTCATGATCAGTTTCTATCCATGAATATTATTTGAGTCTTCTTTGATCTCTTATATGCATGATTACTTATAGCCTCGTATTTCTTCTTCGAATCTTTGGTTTAGTTAGGCCAGCTAGATCGATTTTTCTTGCCATGGGAAGAGGTGCTTTGTGATGGGTTTGATCTTGCGATGTCCTTTCCCAGTGACAGAAGGGGCAGCAAGGCACGCTTGTATCGTTGCCATTAAGGATAACAAGATGGGGTCTATTCCTACATGAATAGATCTTGTCTACATCATGTCATCGTTCTTATTGCATTACTCCGTTTTTCCATGAACTTAATACACTAGATGCATGCTGGATAGCGGTCGATGTGTGGAGTAATAGTGGTAGATGCAGGCAGGAGTCGGTCTACTTATCTTGGACGTGATGCCTATATAATGATCATTGCCTTGGATATCGTCATGACTATTCAATTTTCTATCAATTGCTCAACAATAATTTGGTCACCCACCGTGTGCTATACTCATGAGAGAAGCCACTAGTGAAACCTACGACCCCTGGGTCTACTTTTCCAACATATTGCTTTCCGATCTATCTTTTTGCATCTTTGTTTTCAGATCTACAAAACCAGAAACTCAAAAAAAAATTGCTGCATATTTTATTTGCCTTTTCTATTTTGTGTTCTTGAGCGATCCATCTCTCCTATCTATCATTACCTAATCTATCTTTTTACCGTAGAGAGATTGACAACCTCTCTTTTGCGTCGGGTTGCAAGTATTTGTTGTTTGTGTGCAGGTGCTGCTTATTGGGTGGTGGTGATCCTCCTACTGGTTTGATAACCTTGGTTTCATAACTGAGAGAAATACTTACCGTCACTATGCTGCATCATCCCTTCCTCTTTGGGGAAATACCGACGCAGTCTCAAGCCACGTCAAAGGAATTTCTGGCGCCGTTGCCGTGGAGGAAGTGGTCTCTTCTACGTGCCTATCGCAGGCGCCGAGGAGACTCCATCATCATCTACCAGGTTCCTAATCACAAATCTCATCTCCTTGCAATTACATTATTTTCCATTTGCCTCTCGTTTTCCTCTCCCCCACTTCACCAATTTGCCGTTTTATTCGCCCTTTTTTCTTTTGCCTTTTTCTCGCCGGATCTCTTATTTGCTTGTCACCATGAGTGATTTTGGTATGGCAGAAACAGATGATGGCAGGACTCCTAAAATTGGACGTTCTGATAATCTGGATGCTAAAACTTTTGTTTTGGGGCAAGGGAACGTTATAGGAAAAGAAACTATCCAAGAATTTTTCAATTGCGTTGGAAATTTGCCTCTTGATGACACCCCTATACTGAAAAGAACTAAAACTTATGCGGAAGCTATTTCAGCGCTAGTCTTGAAACTTAAAAATAGGTTTATCCATACCCTTCCTACCTTGCAAAGATTGTTTTATGAGCTACCCGTCATTAAGAATCCCAAGGCTAAGAAGTTAGCTACCCTTGTTCTCATGCATGAATTTCATCACATAGTACGGGAAGCTAGGGAGATTTTTGATTTCTTTGGTATGAGCCATGAAAAACTGGTAATAGGAGAGATCCTCTACAATCGTGATTATATGATGAGATATTTTCTTGGGAATAATCAAAAATTTTATGAGAATCTCAAAAAGGATGTCCCAGTTTTAGATATGATCCAACAAGTTTTCAATGACGTTAACCAACAATATTCTTGGATCGTGGCCGGGAATCAAAGGGGGTACGTAGAGGGACAACTTGATAATGCTAAGGTTATTATGGATGATGTGTTCCAAGTTTTATTTGCAAAACCTCTTGACAAAAACACCTCTACCAAAACCAAAGATGACAATACTTGAATCTATGCGAATCTATGCGTTATGCCTAGCTAGGGGCGTAAAACGATAGCGCTTGTTTGGAGGCAACCCAATGAATACATAAATTTTTTCTTTTTTCCTTTCTGTTTTTGAGTGTTGACACAATTATGCCTCTTTTATGATTGTGTTTTTATGGTTTATTTAGTGTTTGTGCCAAGTCGAACCTTTAGCATGATTGATAAGATGAGTAGATGCGATGCTGAATCTGAAACAGAAACTTTGCGTCCAGTATTTGAATTTTCATTTTTTGCTGGAACGTGATATTGAGTTGAAATTTGAACACAGTGTTTATATACAAATTCCTTACGTTTTTCTTATTTTTTCAGAATTTTTAGAGTTACAGAAAAATGGTTAGAGTACAGATTACTACAGACTGTTCTGTTTAAGACAGATTCTGTTTTCGTTGCATTGTGTGCTTGTTTTCATGAATCTATGGGTTATATTGAAGGGTATGAGCCATGGTAAAGTTAAAATACAGTAGGTATAATGCAATAACAAAATATGAATGGGTTTTCAACAGTACCTAAAGTAGTGATTTGCTTTATTATACTAACGGATCTCACGAAGATTTTGTTGAGTTTCGTGTGATTGAAGTTTTCAAGTTTTGGGTGAGATCACGATGGATGAAGGAATAAGGAGTGATAATAGCCTAAGCTTGGGGATGCTACCGCACCCCCAAGATATATCCAAAGAGTAACAAGCCACTAAGCTTGGGGATGCCCCCGAGTGGCATCCCCTCTTTCCTCTAACAACCATCGGTATTTTACTTGGAGCTATATTTTTATTCGTCACATATCATGAGTTTTGCTTGAAGCGTCTTGTATCTTTGCTTGCTTTGATTGTTTGTTTTTCCTTTGTATACTTGCTGTACACACCTATTTGGGAGAGCCAAAATTATGCTATGATTTGTTAGAATTGCTCTCTATGCTTCACTTAAACTTTTTGAGCTATAGAATTGCTCTAGTGCTTCACTTATATCTTTTTGAGCACGGTGTGCTTGGAAACTTTTGTAGAAATACTCTCATGCTTCACTTAGATTAATTTGAGAGTTAGTAAATTTTGAAGAAATCCTCTCATGCTTCACTTATACCTTTTTGAGAGATGAAACCTTTATGCTCATGTGCTTCACTTAGATTTGTTTGAGCTTGTCAAAAAAGCAATGGCAATATATGAAACTAGTCCCAAAGTGATAGATATTCAAGGAGGATATAATAAAAAAAATCATGAAGATCATTGGGCAAATTAAACTTGATTCCTTGTAATAGTTTTGAAACATGATAATAGTAATATGTGAGTCATGTTAGTGAGTAATTATGCTTGAGTAGGAATATTGGTGTTAAGGTTTGTGATTCCCTATGCAAGTAAGAAAGTCAATAGTTATGCAATGAAACTACATCCTACTTGTGGTGCATTATTCGGTGTTAGTTATGCTCAATGCTCGCTTATGTGAATTTTCGTTTCTTGGTTTGGTTGCTTCTCAATCTATTTGCTAGCCTCCATTTGTACTAAGTAGAAATACTACTTGTGCATCCAAAATCTTTAAACCAAGTTTTGCCTTATGAGTCCACCATACCTACCTATATGCGGTATTTCCATGCCGTTCCAAGCAAATTTGTATGTGCCACCTCTAAATTTTCAAAATAAATTTTCTCTTTTGTGTGCTCGTACCGCTCATGAAACGGTGGGGACTGTCCAATATTTTTTCCATGCTAGATGTGTTATTCTCAAGATGAGTGTTTATTCACTTGTCATTCCACGAGAGTGCGGCGGTAATAGGGATGCCCATTCCCGAAATGAAAAAGAAAAAAAATATTTACTTTATGTTGTCAAATAATAAATTCCTTGGAAAGTGTTGGTATGGAAGGCAACCGTGGATACGGCCCGCAATGGAAAGTGAAAGTTTGGTGGAAAAAGGAATAAACTTTATTTTTTGTTTGGGAACCGCCTATGATATATCTAGCATAGAAAGTATTGTGAGCTACTTTGTCGTTTTCGTTGACAGGAAAAGCATGCCACCCAAAAATTTTCTCTCTCAATTTAAAACTTTGAGCTTTGGCACCTCTACAAATCCCTACTTCCCTCTGCGAAGGGCCTATCTATTTACTTTATGCAATTTTTATTTTTTACTTTGAGTCTCCATCTCCTCTTATAAAGCACCAACTAGGGGGCACTATGATCGTACTTGAGCATTGGGCATAGCTAATATTTGAGTGTGTTTCATGAATGGATCAATGATTGAGCATGATGGGCTAGGGATAACTTTCTTTAGTGTTGATATTTTGAAAGACATGGTTGCTTGTTGACATGCTTGAGTATTGAAGTCATTATGTTAAAACTAGACTATTGCTTTGAATCATTTACAAGTCAAAATTACCATGCTATACAAAAGAAAAGAATATGATGAACATGTTAGGCAGCATTCCACATCAAAAATTCTGTTTTTATCATTTACCTACTCGAGGACGAGTAGGAATTAAGCTTGGGGATGCTGATACGTCTCCAACGTATCTATATTTTTTGCTTGTTCCATGCTGTTATATTTTCATTCTTGGATGTTTTACAATCATTTTATAACAACTTTATATCATTTTTTGGGACTAACCTATTGACATAGTGCCAAAGTGCCAGTTGCTGTTTTTGCTTGTTTTTTACTTCACAGAATATCAGTACCAAACGGAGTCCAATCGCGACGAAACTTTTTGGAGATTTTTTTGGACCAGACGACACCCAGTGGGACAAAGAAGTGCCAGAGAGGTGGGCCATGGAGACCACAACCCACCAGGGCGCGCCAGGGGCCCCCCTGCGCGCCCTGATGGGTTGTGCCCTCGTCGGGGCCCCTCTCCACCGCCTCTGATGCCTATAAATTCCCAAATATTCCAAAAACCCTAGGGGAGTCAACGAAACAGAATTCCAGCCGCCGCAAGTTCCAGAACCGCGAGATCCAATCTAAACACCATCACAGAGGGGTTCATCTTCTTCATAGGTGCCTCTTCGATGATGCGTGAGTAGTCCACCATAGACCTACGGGTCCGTAGGCAGTAGCTAGATGGCTTCCTCTCTCTCTCAATACAATGGTCTCTTGGAGATCTATTTGATGTAAACTTTTGCGGTGTGTTTGTTGGGATCCGATGAATTTTGAGTTCCTGATCAGTTTCTATCCATGAATATTATTTGAGTCTTCTTTGATCTCTTATATGCATGATTACTTATAGCCTCGTATTTCTTCTTCGAATCTTTGGTTTAGTTAGGCCAACTAGATCGATTTTTCTTGCCATGGGAAGAGGTGCTTTGTGATGGGTTCGATCTTGCGGTGTCCTTTCCCAGTGACAGAAGGGGCAGCAAGGCACGCATGTATCGTTGCCATTAAGGATAACAAGATGGGGTCTATTCCTACATGAATAGATCTTGTCTACATCATGTCATCGTTCTTATTGCATTACTCCTTTTTCCATGAACTTAATACACTAGATGCATGCTGGATAGCGGTCGATGTGTGGAGTAATAGTGGTAGATGCAGGCAGGAGTCGGTCTACTTATCTTGGACGTGATGCATATATAATGATCATTGCCTTGGATATCATCATGACTATTCGATTTTCTATCAATTGCCCAACAGTAATTTGTTCACCCACCGTGTGCTATACTCATGAGAGAAGTCACTAGTGAAACCTACGTCCCCCGGGTCTACTTTTCCAACATATTGCTTTCCGATCTATCTTTTTGCATCTTTGTTTTCAGATCTACAAAACCAAAAACCCAAAAATATATTGCTGCATATTTTATTTGCCTTTTCTATTTTGTGTTCTTGAGAGATCTATCTCTCCTATCTATCACTACCTAATCTATCTTTTTACCGTAGAGAGATTGACAACCTCTCTTTCGCGTCGGGTTGCAAGTATTTGTTGTTTGTGTGCAGGTGCTGCTTATTGGGTGGTGGTGATCCTCCTACTTGTTCGATAACCTTGGTTTCATAACTGAGGGAAATACTTACCGTCGCTGTGCTGCATCATCCCTTCCTCTTTGGGGAAATACCAACGCAGTCTCAAGCCACGTCAGCAAGATCGGATCAAGAACATAGATATAATGGTGATAACATAAACGGTTCAGATCTGAAATCATGGCACTCGGGCCCTAGTGACAAGCATTAGGCATAGCAAAGTCATAGCAACATCAATCTCAGAACATAGTGGATACTAGGGATCAAGCCCTAACAAAACGAACTCGATTACATGATGAATCTCATCCAACTCCTCACCGACCAGCAAGCCTACGAAGGAATTACTCACTCCCGGTGGGGAGCATCATGGAATTGGCGATGGAGAAGGGTTGGTGATGACGAAGACCGAAGATTCCCCTCTCTGGAGCCCCAAACGGGCTCCAGATCTGGCCTCCCAATGAAGAACAGGAGGTGGCGGCAACTCCGTATCGTAAAACGCGATGAAACTTTCTCCTTGATTTTTTTCTTCGAAAATAGGAATTTATAGTGGCGGAATTAGGGTCAGTGGGGCCACGAGGTGGGCACAACCCGCACCCTGGTGTATGCTGCCCAGCCTTTGGCCCCCCTTCAGTGGTTTTTGGCTCCAATAATTCTTATATATTCTGAAATAATTCTCCAAAAAGTTTCGTTCCGTTCCGAGAACTTTTATATCTGCACAAAAACAACACCATGGTAGTTTTGCTCAAAACAACGTCAGTCCGGGTTAGTTTCATTCAAATCATGCAAATTAGAGTCCAAAACAAGGGCAAAAGTGTGAGGAAAAGTAGATACGTTGGAGACGTATCATGAACATGCACCTAGTGACAATATAAAGGAGGATAATAATGTGCAAGTAGATGCTCCACCATATAGTAATAAAGAACATGATGATGATGTAGAAATAGAACCTGCCAAGGATCTTGATAATCCACCTCCTAAAAATAAATGTTATGATAAGAGAGACTTCGTTGCTAGAAAACAGGGAAGGGAAAGAGAGCCATGGGTACAAAAACCCATGCCATTCCATCGTAAGCCTTCTAAGAATAAGGATGATGAGGATTTTGAACGCTTTGCTGAAATGATTAGACCCGTCTTTTTGCGTACGCGCTTGACCGATATATTGAAAATGCCTCCATATGCTAAGTATATGAAGGATATTATTACCAACAAAAGAAAGATACCTGAAACTGAAATTTCCACTATGCTTGCGAATTATTCTTTTGATGGAGGAATTCCTAAGAATCTAGGAGATCCTGGCATACCCACAATACCTTGCTCTATTAAAAGAAATTATGTTAAAACGGCTTTATGTGATTTAGGAGCCGGTGTTAGTGTTATGCCTTTCTCCCCTTATAAAAGACTTGATTTGAGTAAGCTTACACCTACTGAGATATCTTTGCAAACGGCTAATAAGTCCACTGCTTTACCTATTGGAATTTGCGAGGACATTCCTGTTGTGGTTGCAAATGTTACTATCTTGACAGACTTTGTTATTCTTGATATGCCTGAGGACGACAATATGTCGATCATCCTTGGTAGACCATTCTTAAATACTGCAGGTGTTGTTATTGATTGCAATAAAAGCAAGGTTACCTTTCACGTCAATGGCAAGCAACATACCGTGCATTTTTTCGAAGAAGCAAACTTTGGTTAATAATATTAATGTCATCGAGCCTACTCCCACGGTTATCATTGGGAGCTTCGCAATCCCTCTACCTACTGTCAACAAGAGATATTATAATCTTATTGTTGGGGATATGCAAATCCCCATTGAGGTAACCTAGTGACATACGAGAATTCTTCGGTTTCATGTTAACTGGAAGCGGTTGTTAATAAGACTTGATCAACCTTATTAATGGATCCTTTCCGGAAGGCATGTGATTGATGAATTTAGTACTCACAACTCTCTGTACCAAAAGTTTATCCTCTGTTATTTTCAGTTTGAATAAAATAAATTAGCATGATTTTCCGTTTTTCTGCTTTTCCTGTGCATAGAAAAATGTCAGAAAATAAAAAGTCTGAGATTGCCACCAAATTTTAACATGAATTTTTCTGGAATAAATAAAAAATATTGGCATGAAAATAACAGCAGGGGGCTGCACCTGTGTGGCACCACACATCAGGGCGCGACCCCCTAGGCCGCACCCTGATGGCTTGTGGGCCCCACAGCCCCCTCCCTTATCCCTTCGTCCCACACTCTCTCCTACCTCCAGCAAAAAATTTCTAGCCATCTCTCTCCCGTGTTCTTCACCCAGAAAGTGAAATTTTCGATCTCTTTGCTCGGAACTGCATTTCCGAAACTGTTTTGAGGAATTGTTCCTTGGTATGTGACTCCTCCATTCCTCCAATTAGTTTTTGTTTTAGTGGTTTATATTTTGCATAATGTGCTACACTTGGTGCTACAGAAAAAGAGCTTGCATGTTGAATTCTTTGAGTTCCAAGTAGTATGAATGCTTGATATGGCCTCTAGGCATCCATATGAGTAGTTGCTATCAATCTTGCAAGGTTTTATTGGCTTGAATTTGTGGCTAAAAAAATTCAGAAATTTGTGATTAGGAAAAATGAATTTCTTGAGGAAATGTTCTTCACGCCGGATCCCCAAGGGAGTTGCTAGAAGAACTCCAGACCAAGATATCAACCTTATTCGCAACACGGAGGTTAGGCCATGCGAATGGCCACATACACCCTTCATGAGTGAAGCGGGTTTCTATGAAGAGTTCACGCAATTCATTGCAAATGCCGGGCTGACCAACTTCCTCGCAGATGAGTGGGATAATACTATCTCCTTACCAATTCATTCGTGCAAAACTTTTTCTTCGAAAATACGCCCGGTGCTCCCATGGTACACTTTGATCTTTACGCCACCCATTATGAATTGCCTCTACATGAATTTTGTGAAATATGCTTGCTTCCTTCTGATGGGGGAATGCGTGAACCTAAACCTGAGGAGTTTGAGGATTTTCTCCAAACCTTGACTGTGGGAGAAACTAAGGGCGTGTCACATGCTAGAGCTACTAGTTTGCAATTTCCTTCTGTGCACTATTTTTCTCTATTTATCGGGAAATGCATAACTGCCATGGAACAGGGTGGTGGCCTCAGTGCCCCTACCCTTGCTATTCTACGCCGTGCACTTTATGGTGACAACACTTACAACTTAGGAGCTATTGTTGCACGTCGATTAAACATTAACTGAAACAAAGGCAAGATTCATGGTGGTATTTATGCCACTCGCTTGGCAACTCGTTTCGAAGTGGCTATTCGCCCTAATGATTATTTTTTGCCTAAGGTTTATCTTGATCACCAATCCATGGAGGAACACCAATTTCTTGAGAAACCACAAACACCGCATCATATTCCTTACAACTTAGTGTATAGCGAGAAAACTTGCGATATTATTCCTTTGCATGCACCCTCTTTGTTTAACTATCATGCCAGGCACAGATACAGAATAATGCCAGAAGATATAACTGCTTACCGGAATGAGCTGGTTGCTGCAGAGGTCGAGGCCCAGGCATGTGAGGGATCACTAGAAGAGTGTCTAGAGGGGGGGGGGGTGAATAGACTACTAGCAGGAATTTAAAACCTAACCTTTTCCCAAGTTAATTGGTTGGCAGATTTTAACAGTTTTAGCAAGGCTAGCAAGTCTATATACCCTACACATGCATGTCAACAAATATGGCAGCGGAAAGTAAAGACATTGCACATGGAAGTAAAGAGTTGAGATAGGAAAATCAAACGCAATAGGAGACGCAAAGATTTTTCCCGTGGTTCCGATAGGTGGTGCTATCGTACGTCCACGTTTATGGAGTCTTCAACCCACGGAGGGTAACGGTCGCGAGAGTCCACGGAGGGCTCCACCCATAAGGGTCCACGAAGTAGCAACCTTGACTATTCCATAACGGCTTCCGTCCACGAAGGACTAGCCTCACTATGGGTAGATCTTCACGAAGTAGGCGATCTCCTTGCCCGTACAAACTTCTTGGTTCAACTCCACAACACGAAGTAGGAGGCTCCCAAGCGACACCTAACCAATCTAGGAGTCACCACCCTCCAAAAGGTAATAGGCTCGACAATGATGATGAACTCCTCGCTCTTGTGCTTCAAGACGATAGACTCCTCAACACACAATCACTCTCTCACAGATTTGGCTTGGTGGAAGAGATGGGATTGGTGGAAAGCAACTTGGGGAGGCTAGAAATCAAGATCCATAAGGTTGGAGTGGATGATCTTGACCTCAACACAAGGGTAGGTGGTTCTCTCTCAGAAAACTGGATGGGGGCAAGTATGGAATAGTTCTGAGTGCTTCTCTTTCGAGTGGGTGGTGGTGAAGGGGTATATATAGGCATCCCCAAAAATCCAACTGTTACACACAAAATGACCAACTCGGTGACACCGATGTGTTAATCTTGGTGGTACCGAAGTGACCAAAAGGTGGCAACTTTTGAATCTCGGTGAGACCGATATAGGAAACTTGGTTGCACCGATAAGGTGACCAACGGTCAGATTGCCCATTCTCGGTGACGCCGAACCAACAATCTCGGTGGTACCGATATTGTGAATTTGCGTAACAGAAAGTTGGCAACCCAAACTCGGTGGCACCGAAGCAGAATCGGTTGCACCGAAAAGGTAGGGTTTGGCTTATGTCTGTCTGAGTATGGGAATCGGTGGCACCGAGTGGAAAGTGTTGGTTTCATCGATTTTGAATATTTTGCTTTGACAGACTTTTGTGGAATAGCTTGTGGGTGTTTTTGGTGACTATATCTAGTGCACGTATGAGCATTTTGTTCACCAACAAAATCTTACCCCCTTTTAATAGTATTGGCTTTCCTATGGACTCAAAATGATTTCTCACAAAGTAAAATGTAGAGTCCTCTTGCTTGAAGCTTTGCCATTCCATTTCCTTGCATCTTGGGGTATTTCCACAATCTCCACAATCCTTTTGCCAGCCCTTTCTCTTCATGGACTTTTATCTGAAATACACTAGGTTAAGGTATTAGTCCAAGAGACAATGTATGTTGTCATGAATTATCAAAACCACCAAGGGAGCATATTGTGCTTTCAATCTCCCCCTTTTTGGTAATTGATGACAACATACAATCAAAGCTTCAAATAAAGATATGCGTGGATATAATGAAGACTTTGAGAGACACATGACTTAGATTCGCTCCCCCTAAATGTGTGCAGATCCTTTAAAGGATAGTTGCTTTGGAATGCATGGACACACATATAATTGAAGGGATATAGGAAGTCATGTGTATCTTGGCTATATGCATCAAATATATATGGATGAGATGTATCCTTGTTCAAGACTTCACTCTTGCAAACAATATGTGCAAGAAGCAAGAGATCATCTTGATCAAAGATATGATGCATATACTTACCTGAGTTCTTGAGCATTCAGTAGTAGAAACACACTTGAGAAAACAATGTTAGGAAACACAAGAGTATTCTACCAATCAACAAGGCAATAGAACTCAAAAGTACCAAGATACCCAAAAGTACCAAGATCTAGAGAACATATAAAAGATAGTATCCTTAAGATTGATATGTCTCCGAAATCATTTAGAATTTTCTCCCCTAGATGTGAAAATAGTAAATCATCCTCTCCCCCTGAATCTTAGCATGTAGATATTGGGATTGGATAGGGTGAGAAAAATCAGTCAAATGAAATAAATGCACTATTCTTCCAACTCATCTTAGATTTTTCTCCAAGTATATTTTTCTCGCCCTACTTTGGTATTCTCCCCTTGTCTATATAAGAAAAGGCTTGATGTCCTCTCTCCCCCTTGATCATATCTCCCCCTTTGCATAAGCATGTATCTCCCTTTAGCATGAAGCTTTGTTATTCTCCCCCTTTGGCATTAATTTCCAAAAAGGTCAAATACAGGAATAGATACAGGGGTCATTGATAAGAAGGGATCCTTGAGAACAAGGGTCATTGAACGTAGGGTTCATAGAAATGAAAACTGAGGGAATCATTGAAAATAATTTCTCTCCCTTTGAGATTTTGTAAGACTTCTCCTCCTTTGAGTTAGGGATCCTTGAATAAAGAATTTCTCCCCCAAATTTTTTTTAAGTAAGAAGGGATCATAGAAGTAGCAAAATCATCACTTGTAAGATCAAACAGAAACACAGATTTGCAATTTTGATCACAAATAAGAAAAGAAAATATATCGGTGACTCCGAGACAAACAAATCGGTGGTACCGAGATGTTATGGTGCAGCTCATCTGCTAATTCGGTAGAACCGAGTTATTTGAATCGGCGGCTCCGAGGCTAAACAGAAACTTGGCAATGGGATTTTGGAATCGAAATTTCTCAAGCTTTGCCAATTACACTGAGTTGAAAGAAAGTAAAAGAATGCAAAAGTTTTTACAAAAGGGATATCAACTAGAGAAGTTTTGAGTGGTTCCAAGAAATCTTGCAAAACAGAGAATGAACCATCCAAAATACTTAACTAGATGATGGGCGATGACTAGGTCACCTATATTAGAGTATATTGACTTAGGAGCCAAGCAAGAATACTTGATCATAGGTCATGCTCAACGTTAAGCTCAAAATGGGGTTACCATTTTTCGATTAAGCATTTTCATGTCTTCATATCTCTTGAGTTGCTTTAGATCATGACTTGGAGTAAAGCCTTTTCAAGGATATGAGTACATACCTTTGAGTGATGTTGATGACGTAGCTTGTCGGTGAACTCGTTGAGGATGCTCGAGGTTGATGAAGGTCATCTTGAGTTGGGAGCAATCCTTCTTGTTTTAGTACACTTGTCACCTACAAAGGTTAGTCATGCAAGGAAGAACAAGAGATATATCCATTTGACATGATACCAATTGAGATTTATCATATATGATCACATCAAGTATATGTCAAGGATATGGTTGAGTTGTCTTCTTCCTTCCATCATCAAGAGGGGTTGTGGATACTTGGTCATGACAAGATTGCTTATGATTGGAGTTGATGGCAATCTTGTGGAATGAAAATCTTCCAAGTACCTACAAAATGATTAGATACAATACAAGGGAGCATAGAATTCCATGGCATAAGATAACATGTCAAGAGTATCATGGAAATATCAAAAAAGCTCATGCCCTTGCATGCAACCGAGTGAGTCTAGCTCAAGTTTGAAGCATCAATGATGTTCAACTCACTCCTCAAGTAACAAAACATTTTCTCATCAAGTGGCTTAGTAAAGATATCGGCCAATTGCTTGTTAGTGCGAACATGCATAAGATCAATATCTCCTTTGGCAACATGATCACGAATGAAATGATGTCTAACTTGAATATGTTTAGTTCGAGAATGTTGCACAGGATTATGACCAATTTTAATAGCACTTTCATTGTCACAAAGTAATGGAACATTTCTAACATGGATTCCATAATCCTTAAGCGTTTGTGTCATCCATAGTAATTGCGCACAACAAGATCCAGCAACAATATACTCAGCTTCGGCAGTAGATAGAGATACCGAGTTTTGTTTCTTGGAGGACCAAGATACAAGAGATCTACCCAAAAATTAACAAGTACCCGAGGTGGATTTTCTATCAACCTTGTCACCGGCATAGTCCGAATCGGAATAGCCAACAAGGTTAAAGGAAGATCCCTTGGGATACCAAATGCCAAAGTTTGGTGTTTGTATCAAATATCTCACAATACGTTTCACGGTCAAAAGATGACACTCTTTAGGTGCAGCTTGATATCTAGCACACATGCAAACACTAAGCATAATATCGGGACGAGAGGCACATAGATATAGCAATGAACCAATCATAGATCGATAAACCTTTTGATCAACCGGTTCGTCCTGCTTGGTAAGATCAACATGTCCACTAGTGGGCATGGGAGTTTTCATACCTTTACACTCTTGCATGTTGAACTTCTTGATCAAGTCCTTGGTATACTTAGTTTGAGAGATGAAATTTCCTTCTCTTGTTTGCTTGATTTGCAAACCAAGAAAGAATTTCAGCTCACACATCATGGACATCTCATACTTCTCGGACATCAACCTTCCAAATCTTTCACTAAATTGTGGGTTAGTAGATCCAAAGATAATATCATCCACATAGATTTGGCACACGAATAATTCACCATTGACTCTCTTAGTGAATAAGGTTGCGTCAATTTTACCAATTTCAAAACCTTTTTCAATGAGAAATTTTGTTAGACATTTGTACCAAGCACGAGGGGCTTGCTTAAGACCATAAAGTGCTTTACGAAGCTTCTAAACATGATTAGGTTTCTTAGGGTTCACAAAACCAGGTGGTTGCTTAACATAGACTTCTTCTTCAATCTCACCATTTAAAAAGGCACTTTTAATGTCCATTTGATAAAGCGTGATATCATGGTGATTAGCATAATCAAGAAGAATGCAAATAGCTTCAAGTCTAGCGACGGGGGCGTAGGTCTCACCGTAGTCCGTACCTTCGACTTGCGTATATCATTGGGCTACGAGACGAGCCTTGTTCCGTACGACTTGACCGTCTTCGTCTTGCTTGTTCCGAAACACCCATTTGGTTTCGATGATGTTTTGCTCATCCTTGGGCTTCTCCACGAGTGTCCACACTTCGTTCCTCTCGAAGTTGTGAAGCTCTTCATGCATTGCGTTCACCCAATCCGCGTCTTCTAGAGCTTGTTTTACCTTCAAGGGCTCAATGCTAGAGATGAAAGAATAATGCTCACAAAAGTTAGCTAGACGAGTTTTAGAGCGAGTGATTCTCCCTGTTTGTATATCACCAAAGATTTGGTTTAGGGGATGGTTCTTGGTCACTTGTGCTCGAACTCGGGTCAGCTTCCGATTGTTGGATGGTGGAGATTCTTCTTCTTCATCATCATCTCCTTCATCTTCGGTGTTGTTGAAGGTGTCGTTTCCTTGAGGTGGTGGTGAAGGAGGTTGTGGTGGATCTTCATGATGCACTTCCTCCTCTTCATCATCTTGTCGTGTACCGCTTGTGGATGCCTCCATGTCATGTTGTGGTTCACCTTGACGTAAAGTAGGGGCTTCCACTTGAGTTGATGAAGTACTTTCCTTCACCTCCATGGGACGAATCTTGCCGATGGACAAGTCTTGGATAGCTTCCGAAGGGTCCTTATCACCTACATCATTTGGCAATTGTTCGACTTGCGAACCATTAGATTCATCAAACTTCACATCTACCATCTCTTCAACTTTTCGACTGAAGTTGTTGTAGACACGGTAAGTGTGAGAGTTCGATCCATAACCGAGTAGGAATCCTTCATGAGATTTAGAGCAAATTTAGTACGACGATGCTTATCAAGAATGTAGCACTTTGAGCCGAATACCCGAAAGTATCCAACTTGGGGTTTGTTACCGGAGAGTAGCTCATATGCCGTTTTACCGAGAAGCTTGTGCAAGTAAAGTCGGTTTGTGGCATGACATGCTGTTTCCACGGCTTCTGCCCAAAAGTGTCTTGGCGTCTTGTATTCGTCAAGCATCGTTCTTGCCATCTCAATAAGCATCCGGTTCTTCCTCTCAACAACTCCATTTTGTTGAGGTGTGTACGTAGCCAAGAGCTCATGTGAGACACCTTCTTCGTCAAGAAAGGTATCCACATGGGTGTTCTTGAACTCCGATCCGTTATCGCTTCGAACCTTCTTGATCTTCACTTCAAACTGATTTTGCGCTTTGCGAGCGAAGTTCTTGAAGATGTTTTGAACCTGCGACTTATCATCAAGAAAGAATACCCACATAAATCTGGAAAAATCATCAACTATAACAAGACCATAGGAATTTCCACCGAGACTCTTGTAAGCATTGGGTCCAAAAAGATCCATGTGAAGTAACTCGAGTGGTCTCCTAGTAGTCATGATATTCTTAACGGGATGACTTCCACCTACTTGCTTTCCAGCTTGACAGACACTACAAAGTCTATCTTTGTCAAAGATAACATCTTTAACACCAAGTATATGATCACCTTTGATAAGCTTGTCTAAGTTACGCATGCCAACATGTCATAGCCTTCTATGCCAAAGCCAACCTTTAGAAGATTTTGCAATGAGACAAGTACGAGGTTTGGATCTCTTAGTGAAATCAACAATGTATAGATCACCTCTACGGAAACCGGTAAAGACCATTTTATGATTATCTTGACGAAACACTTGGCAATCTACTTTCGTGAATAGCACATTAAAACCAAAGTCGGCAAGTCTAGATACGGAAAGAAGATTGTAGCCAAGAGATTCAACAAGCATAACATTTTGAATAGAGCTATCATGGGATATGGCCACCTTACCAAGACCAAGTACCTTACCCTTGGAGTTGTCTCCAAACGTTACGTACCTTCGCGGTCCATGGTTTGGTGTGAACTCTTCAAACATTTCTCTATCTCCGGTCATATGATCAGTACATCCGCTATCGAGAATCCACTCTTTTCCTCCGGACATGTAATCCTTGAAGTTTGCCATGAGACTTAGATTCTTCATGATCTTCTCATACTCGATGTCGAACAGCTCATCTTCATCATAGTAGCCATGTTCCACATTGTCATCATCAAGTGGGAAATCCTCATCATAAAGAACAAGAGATTCGTTAGGGTTGTGATCATGACAATGTTCAAACTAATGAATGCGAATGGCTTCTACAATGATATTGTTGATAGTTGTGACATCTCCTTTAGCACGCATGAGGTCTCTAAGCTCAAATAAACAATCATCAAACTTGGGATCACTAGGCATCATTTTATGGAAGGCAATAGTTTTATGAAGAATTTCATCAAGATTACTCAATGAATAACTTGGATATCGTTTCTCCAAGTCATTCCACAAAGTGTAAGCACATACAAAATTCTTCATTTGATTAAGCACATTTCTAGGTAATGCTCTAACAATGAGATTAACAGTTCTAAGATTGCATAGCATATCAATTTCCTCTTCGTGTGTGGGGTGTAAAGGATCAATGGGAGGCACATAGGGGCACTTAACATACTTGCTCAATTGAAATTCATTAAACAGCTCAAGCATCAAGATTTTCCATTGACTATAGTACTCTCCATCAAGAATAGGCACTCTACAACTCAAACTTCCTATACTAGACACATCCATCTTCCTCCTCGGTGATTAAACCGAAGCAATGGAGACCAAAGCTCTGATACCAATTGAGGGATCACTAAAAGAGTGTCTAGACGGGGGGGGGGGGTGAATAGACTACTAGCAGGAATTTAAAACCTAACATTTTCCCAAGTTAATTATTTGGCAGATTTTAACAATTTTAGCAAGGCTAGCAAGTCTATATACCCTACACATGCATGTTAACAAATATGGCAGTGGAAAGTAAAGACATTGCACATGGAAGTAAAGAGTTGAGATAGGAAAATCAAACGCAATAGGAGACGCAAAGATTTTTCCCGTGGTTCCAATAGGTGGTGCTATCGTACGTCCCCGTTTATGGAGTCTTCAACCCACGGAGGGTAACGGTCGCGAGAGTCCACGGAGGGCTCCACCCATAAGGGTCCACGAAGTAGCAACCTTGACTATTCCATAACGGCTTCCGTCCACGAAGGACTAGCCTCACTATGGGTAGATCTTCACGAAGTAGGCGATCTCCTTGCCCGTACAAACTTCTTGGTTCAACTCCACAACACGAAGTAGGAGGCTCCCAAGCGACACCTAACCAATCTAGGAGGCACCACCCTCCAAAAGGTAATAGGCTCGGCAATGATGATGAGCTCCTTGCTCTTGTGCTTCAAGACGACAGACTCCTCAACACACAATCACTCTCTCATAGATTTGGCTTGGTGGAAGAGATGGGATTGGTGGAAAGCAACTTGGGGAGGCTAGAAATCAAGATACATAAGGTTGGAGTGGATGATCTTGACCTCAACACAAGGTTAGGTGGTTCTCTCTCAGAAAACTGGATGGGGAAAGTATGGAATAGTTCTGAGTGCTTCTCTTTCGAGTGGGTGGTGCTGAAGGGGTATATATAGGCATCCCCAAAAATCCAACCGTTACACACAAAATGACCAACTCGGTGACACCGATGTGTTAATCTCGGTGGTACCGAAGTGACCAAAAGGTGGCAACTTTTGAATCTCAGTGAGACCGATATAGGAAACTTGGTTGCACCGATAAGGTGACCAACGGTCAGATTGCCCATTCTCGGTGACGCCGATCCAACAATCTCGGTGGTACCGATATTATGAATTTGCGTAACAGAAAGTTGGCAACCCAAACTCGGTTGCACCGAAGCAGAATCGGTTGCACCGAAAAGGTAGGGTTTGGCTTATGTCTGTTTGAGTATGGGAATCGGTGGCACCGAGTGGAAAGTGTTGGTTGCACTGATTTTGAATATTTGGCTTTGACAGACTTTTGTGGAAGAGCTTGTGGGTGTTTTTGGTGACTATCTCTTGTGCACGTATGAGCATTTTGTTCACCAACAAAACCGTACCCCCTTTTAATAGTATTGGCTTTCCTATGGACTCAAAGTGATTTCTCACAAAGTAAAATGTAGATTCCTCTTGCTTGAAGCTTTGCCAATCCATTTCCTTGCATCTTGGGGTATTTCCACAATCTCCACAATCCTTTTGCCAGCCCTTTCTCTTCATGGACTTTTATCTGAAATACACTAGGTAAATGTATTAGTCCAAGAGACAATGTATGTTGTCATGAATTATCAAAACCACCAAGGGAGCATATTGTGCTTTCAGCATGGGATGCTCAGGTGCCTCAGCAGAAACAATTTCCCGGACCTGATGGCTATTATCAGTGGTGATCACCAAGCTAGGCAAACGCCTAAGCTTGGGGGAGTACGTATTTCTCACCGACATTACATTCATGTTCACACACTTTATATAAATTGTCGGTGTTCATCCTCTTTCATTGTATATCCATGTTAGATTTATTTTCCGCTTTCTTCTTGTGTGTTTGAAAAACTTTGGAAAACCCAAAAATATTTCTCGCTTATTTTTAGTTTTCTTTTCCCGTTTTAATTATCTTCCACACTAAAAAGAAAACCCAAAAAGATTTCCTTTGCATGTTGGGAGCTTTCCCGTGTAAATAGTTTTTCTCGTTCTTGTTTTCCCTTAGTTTATTTGCTTGCTTGAGAAAAACAAAAACTCCAAAAATATTTCAGTGTGTTTCTCTGAATTTCTTTTCTTTTTGTTGAGTTCTTGAATGGAGAAGACCACGATGAAAATGTTGAGTGTCTCTTATATGCTTTATTGTTTACCTAACACAGAGCCAATATTAGCTTGTCTTCTCCTTTGTCCAAAACTGCCCTGCAGATTCCAGCTTAGTCCACGGTATTCTTGCACTATTATTATTATCACATCATTTGGTCATGCAAGTGAAAGGAAATAATGACGATATTTGACGAAGTGGTCGTGGCAAGGGAAGCTGGTATGAACTCTTCTTGTTTTCCGTTTTTGTAAATATGTTTAGCTCGTTCGATCTCGATTCAGTATATTATGAGTGAACATGTTCATGATGACAATTAGAGATTATAGCTTTCCATGCCATGCTTAAACAGCTAGTAGTGAATAATGATTTATCTTATAGATCAACATGCATTAAAATGGTTATGATGTGGTATGGTAGTATGGTATTTACCTCTGAGAAATTCAAGCGGCTTGACTTGGCCCATGTGCAAACATGTAACTGATTCAAAACCAATGCAATCGTCATGATGTTTAAATTCAGAGTGTTCATATCCTACTCACGCTATATCCAATGTTAATTATTCGCAATGCATGACCATGACTGTCTTCGCTCTCTAGCTGGTCGCTTCCCAACCTATTGCTAGCCTTCACTTGTACTAAGCGGAAATGTTGCTTGTGCATCCAACACCTTTAAATCAAGTTATTCCACATGAGTCCACCATACCTACCTATATGCGGTATTACCCAGCCGTTCCAAGTAAATTTGCATGTGCCATCTCTATACATTCAAATAAACATCTATTTTGTGCACACATCTCGCTCATGGAGTGACGAGGCGGTCAGTATTTTCCATGCTAAATAAGTTATTCTCAAGACGGTCATTTATTCACCGTCATTGCACGAGAGAGGCTGGTAAAAAGGATGCCCAGTCCTGTATAATCAAAAACTAATTAAACAAAACTCCTTGGGACAGTTGATATGTTGGCAGGCATCCGTGGATTCGGTCAGCCATGGTTTGTGTATGGATGGTGGATAGGAGTAAACTTTATTATTTTGTTTGGGAACCGCCTATAATGAGTTTAGCATGGAAGATATTGAAAACCTTTGTCATAACGTTGACAGGAAAAGTGCACGACTCAAAAACCATATTCCTACTCTATTTTAAAACTTGAGCTCTGGCACCTCTGCAAATCAATGCTTCCCTCTGCAAAGGGCCTATCTATTTACTTTCATGTTGGGTCATCATCCTCTTATTTAAAGCACCAGACCGGAGAGCACTATTGTCATTTTTATGCATTGAGTCTAGTTAATGTTGGATATGAGCATGACTGGATCTTTTCTATTCTGAATTATAATGTTTAGTCGCTGCTTGAACCTCAGAGGTGCTCTGCATTAATGTTTTGCGGTCTCAGAAAGGGCTAGCGAAATACCATGTCACCATATTATATCATGATCATTTTGATAAGTTGTTGGCATGCGAGATATCTTATTATTTGCTTGCTAGTTGGTTATGTATTGCCATGAGTTGATATGATGTTTAATTGCTATCATGGATGTGGTTATTTATAATTTATGTTGAAAACTTCAACACTAGCTAAGAATGTGTATAACGACGAGAACAAAAGAGTTTGTAAAAGTTTTCTTTATCACTTTCAGTTTATCAACTGAATTGCTTGAGGACAAGCAATGAGTTAAGCTTGGGGGAGTTGATACATCTCCAACGTATCTATTTTTCCAAACACTTTTGCTCTGGTTTTGACCTCTAATTTGCATGATTTGAATGAAACTAACCCGGACTGACGCTGTTTTCAGCAGAACTACCTTGGTGTTATTTTTGTGTAGAAATAAAAGTTCTCGGAATCGGACGAAACTTTTTGTTAATTATTTTTGAGAATTATAATGAATTATGGAGCGAAGACCTGCCGGAGGGGGTGTGCCAGTGGGCCACCACACATCAGGGCGCGGCCTCCCTAGGCCGCGCCCTGATGGCTTGTGGGGCCCTCGTGGCTCCTCCGACCCTAATTCCAGTCCTATAAAATCACATCTTCGGAGAAAAAAATCAGAGAGAAGTTTTCATCGCGTTTCACGAGACGTTGCCGCCGCCACCTCCTGTTCTTCCTCGGGAGGGCTGATCTGGAGTCTATTTGGGGCTCTGGAGAGGGGAAATCGTCGTCGTCGTCATCACCAACCCTTCTACATCAACAACGCCATGATGCTCACCACCAGCAGTTAGTAATTCCTTTGTAGGCTTGCTGGACGGTGGTGGAATTGTATGAGATTGATCATGTAATCGAGTTAAGTTTGATAGGGCTTGATCCCTAGTATCCAATATGTTCTGAGATTGATGTTGCTATGACTTTGCTATGCTTAATGCTTGTCACTAGGGCCCGAGTGCCATGATTTCAGATCTGAACTTATTATGTTTTCATGAATATAAGAGTGATTTGGATCCTATGTTGCAAGTTGTATGCACCTATTATGTGTCATGATCCGCATACCCCAAGGTGACAATAATTGGGATTCTTTCCGGTGATTGCCATAGTTTGAGGAGTTCATGTATTCACCATGTGTTAATGCTTTGTTCCGGTTCTCTATTAAAAGGGGGCCTTAATATCCCTTAGTTTCCAATAGGACCCCGCTGCCACGGGAGGGTAGGACAAAACATATCATGCAAGTTCTTATCACAAGCACGGATGACTATATACGGAATACATGCCTACATTACATTGATGAACTGGAGCTAGTTCTGTGTCGCCCTAGTGTGTAACTGTTATATGATCAATGTCATCTAAATCATTATCCATCACCGATCCACGTACCTACGCTTTACATATACTGAACCTTGCTAAGTTACTATTGCTATTGCTATTGTCACAACTGCTATAAAATTGCTGCTGTCACTACTACTGTTACTTTTGCAACTACTATTTGCCGTGCTACTAAACCTTTGCTGAAGAGAGATATCCCAGGTGCGGTTGAATTGACAACTCAACTGTCAAGGCCAATAAATATTCTTTGGTTCCCCTTGTGTCGAATCAATAAATTAGGGTGAAATACTACCCGTGAAGACTGTCGCGATCCCCTATACTTGTGGGTTATCAACCCCTCATACTCGTCTCAAATAACCGGGCAGGCCACCCGGTCATGAAATTTTGACCAAGAAGGGTGTCGGTGTCAAAGCTGGTAGATCTCGGGTAGGGGGTCCCGAACTGTGGGTCTTGGATCGATGGGTAATAGGAGACAAGGGAGATAATCTTTACCCAGGTTCGGGTGTAGGAGATATGCCCTAGAGGCAATAATAAATGTTATTGATTATCTCCCTATTCATAATTAGGTTTATGTTCCATGCTATAACTGCTATGGTTCTCGAGTCTGCAATAACCACGAGGCTCGGAGGAAGACTCATATGCACGTGTGGAATAATAAACGGTAAAATGTATTCCTAGTCTGGCCTCTAAGACTGGCTCAAGAATTGCATGATGATCCTGTTTTCCTGATCATGGGCATGGCTATGCCGGCAATTTTGAGGGCACAATGTTAGAAGAACATTTGTGTTGAATCGACCCGAATTGATGTTATGCTATGAGATTCATTCGTCACAAGTTAATGGTTTATAACACAGAGATGGTTAACGTCTGCATGATTCCTCAGATCATGAGAGTATCGAGTTTCTTCATGCTTGATTCATGAACTTTGGGGTTTGTTAAACGTCATCCGTTACTGGATGGCTATTACGGTGGCTTACGGGTTCATGGGAAAGTATGTCAAGTAACTTGATAGCTCAAGATTGGGATTTGCTCCTTCGACGATGGAGAGATATCTCTGGGCCCTCTCGGTGTTACGGTATCCATCATCGTCTGTCCAGACACTTTGTGATTTGATCACGGGGATGCCGGAACACGGGAACGAGAAAAGAGAACAATACCGGTAACGAGGTAACTGGCATAGTGGACAAGTTGTTGATCCACGGGGATGCCAACATGTCTCACCTCGAGTATTTGTAACATATCGCGAAGCAGCAGGAATAGCACACGGCAACTGGAGGTTCACTCGAATATTCATTCGTGTGGGTATATGGGTCAATATGGGTGTCCACGGCTCCGATGTTGATCATTGATCGGAAGGGGTTCCGTGTCATGTCTATACTTCACCGAACCTATAGGGTCACACGCTTAAGGGTCATCTATCTGCTGAATACTAGATAGGGAGTCTGAGAGAAAGTTTCCGGAAAAAGTTTTCGGAGACAGCGGAAAAAGTTCCGAAGAGAGAGGTCACCGGATGAGTTCCGGTTAAACTGAAAAGTTGTTTCAGGGGATACCATAAAGTCAAATTGGTTTCGGCACATGCCTGATAATTCTTGGAGGGTGCCAGAATCGTCCTGGAAACTTTCTGGAATTTTCCGAGATGAAAACCGGAAATGTTCCGGAGCTGCCGGAACCGCTTTAGATGCTTTTCGCAGATGAAAATCACTAAACCGGAATTGTTTCAGAACGCGTTGAAAATTATTTTAGTGGGTACTGGAAATGTTCTAAGCCCACATAAATATTTTCAGTTTGAACAGACGCTGAAAAATGTCGTCGTGAATAGTGAAATCAGCTTTATTGTAACTTTTTGGAAAGCCACCTTTTTGGGCTTTTGCTCCAAAATATCTTGGAGATGACATGGATGGATGTGGCTGAAATTTCAGCCCCTCCACCCCTCCTTCTCCTATAAATAGAGGTGGAGGGGGCAGCCCAAAACTCATCCCTTCTCACATACAAGTGCCATGTATGATCTGGCTTTCTCTCTCCCTCCCAGCGAAATAGTTTCGTAGAGCCGAAAGGCTGTCTGGGTTCCGGTGGGAACTAGTTCTGGACGGCGAAGCCCTGCCGGATAGATGACACCGTATGTGTGCAACTCTGTAGAGAGATCGTAGTTTCGGTCTTAGTTCGAGAGTGCCTCCCGAAGGGCTGTCCGAGTGACTGTCCGAGTTTTGAGGGTCCTCCCGAAGGGCTGTCTGAGTGACTGTCCGAGTTTCGATGGTCCTCCCGAAGGGCTGTCCGTGACACCGTCCGGGGGACTATCCGACCGCCTCCCGGAGGGCTGTCCACGGGGCGGATGAGGGTATACATCCTCGCGGTTGGGAGGTTGTAAATCCTAGCTGCGGGGATCTGCACCGCCGATCGTCATCGACTCTACTTCCGCCGCGCTACGAGTCGGTAACGAAAAAGATCAAACCTTGTATGCAGTCTCCATAGTGGTCCTGGGCTGGTGCGTAGGTCGGAAATTTTTTGTTTTCTGCTGCGTTACCCTACAGTGGTATCAGAGCCGTGCTATGCGTAGATGCAGGTTGCGATCTATAATACATAGAGATGTATGGGTGTTGCACAATATAATTAGGGAGTAGATGAGTTCTATTACTGAAAATTATTTGTGCGGGTAGCAGATGAAATCTGTTACCCGATGTTCTTGTTGCTTCCCTGGAATTTGCATATTTCTGATCTTGATAACAGCATGGTGGAGTTTCAATGTTCTGGCAATCTGCGATCCTGATTGATCAACGAAGTGCTAACAGTTCATTGAATTCCATCGTAGTTAAAAAGAAAGATGAAATTTCACAGACGAAAGGGCAATGCAGATGTGATCTGCACGGGGGTCATGCGTATGACAAAGTTTAGTATGGGGCTCGAGATTTTATTATCTCGTGTTTCATACACCCCGCAATGTTAATCTAGCGACTTGGATTATCATGCTTGATGATGGACGTTGGTAGCTTCGGTTTGTTTCGAAACCTTAGAAGCCACGAAAAACAAGTTTTTGCTGAACCGATTAGAGGCGTCTCACTTGGTTTTGCAGGATGGTTTGCATGTGCATGTGATGTGGTATAGCAGTGCTCATAATAATTTGATTATGTATGATATGACTATATAATGTAAATTAATTAACATGACCTGCGTGTCATGATTCGGCATGATGGCTGGAGCCATATGATTGCACTTTAATGACCTGCGTGTCAACCTTATGTAATGCACTTATTTTATTAGCTATAGAGATAGCAATATTATCTGGTGCATCGACAAGGTG
This sequence comes from Elymus sibiricus, assembly GCA_039707655.1. Lineage (NCBI taxonomy): Eukaryota > Viridiplantae > Streptophyta > Magnoliopsida > Poales > Poaceae > Elymus > Elymus sibiricus. Next base: position 132,610,799 of record CM077667.1, read on the forward strand.
GTGGCAATCTTCGCGAAGGTGAACACCGACGCGAATGCCGAAGACGAAGAAATACTTGACTTCTCCGTCAGAAGGGGCTATACCATATCATGCTATTATGAATTGCCTGAGATGTTTATCCCTCTTGATGCACCATTCTTGATTGCGCGGTAGTCGCTTTTTATTAGGGTGCTCTCTCACTAAAATATCAAGTAGTTAGTGTTCTCCCAAGTGTAGCACCGTCACGGCACCTATCTCTTCGGGGCATCACATGATCTCCATGGGTGCGAACGATTAGAGAAGTGTGAGGCGGGTGAGTTGAGACCTCGCAGCGAGATCACTTGGTTGTCTTGACGTTCAGGCAGGACAGTCCTGAGCTCGGAACACACGCATCGAAAGATGAACAAGAATCACATAGAGATGTGATCGGCAAGTTTGCCTACCGATTGAAGTTCGCGCCATTTGAGTTCATCTCGAACCGTGGCGTTGAATTGAAATGCGTATCTTGAATCACTCACGATCAATTATGAGAGATATTGATTTGAGTGGGAGCGCACTGCAGAATTAACTTGTTTAAATTCTCAGTGAAATTAATTTTGAACACTGTCTAAGTGTGGTTTGCAAAATAGTTGTAGAATAATGGCTCGCGTTTCCACCTTCCCTGTTAAAATTGAATAGCTGTTAAATATCTGGTTAAAACTTTACGGTTGGTAAACGTAATGTGAGGATTGTCCTCTAGAGTGCCGAGAAGGACTTTGTCCTATCGCATACTTTCAGTATTCTCCCGCTAATGCTATGGATCATGTGACTCTCGTCCTTCAATCCAAAAGCTAGAATTCCGTTTCAGTCAGGTGCAATACGTTTGCTTCCATGAGACCCGAACTTCGAAAGTTTTGGGATAGTTATGTGATATTCCTGGAACTGAAAATTAATTTTCAGATACAAACAAAGGCTGAAAGATATGAAATATCCAAAGCAATGTTTGTTTGCAAACTATTAGTAAAGGTGTTTACTATGCATTAGACTGATAAGAGAGGGATCCAGAAGAACGCCTGTCATATGATGAAAGGTGAATAAAACAACAACTTAAAGAGAAAGGAAGTGTCCGAAGGGTGTTAGTAAAACTTTCACCCCTAGGAAGTCCGGGGCTAAACGCCACTCTTAAGTTGGGTGCTTCTTCTGAGAGTAGGAGAAATACTAAAAGTTAAACTGTTAGAAGTATAAAGGCAAAAGGAAAGAAGACTAGAATATCCAGCTCATGTATGAATGTCATACAAGTTTTTGATGTATAGAAGGCTGGTCAAAGATATAGTTCTTGGGAATTATGGTTAAGCATGTTAATCACTAATTCTTGGGTATTGTGAGTTGATCACAAAGATACCCGCTCGATTGCATTCTGTTGCGACTCGATGCAAGAACTACTATGGCCTGAAAGACTAGCCAGGAATGAGGTCTTGATACACGTTGGGAACATAGTAAAAGTTACTATACCTTCCATCGGTGTATTACCTATGTATTTTCTTTCATAATTCATTTTAGAGCTTTACACACTCTAGCCCTTTGCATAAGGTATCTTGCAAGAAGGTTGTTCATAAGAGAACTTTTGATGTTCAGTGTTATGAATAACATAAGGGCCATACTTTCATTATGAATGAGACGTATGTTATGAATATTGATAATAATACATTACCTCTATATTTACTTTTATAATTCATTTAGAGTTTCATATACTCTAGCCCTTTGCATAAGGTATCTTGCAAGAAGGTTATTCATAAGAGAACTTTTGATGTTCGGTGTTATGAATAACATGAAGGGCCATGCTTCCATCCAGGATGGGATGTATGTTGTGAATATTAATGGTAATATGATACATCCATAACACTGACGCTAAATGTCGCAAGACTAAAAGAATACCACATATGTGTGGCACTGCATTTGGTTACATTGGAGAAACCCGCATGGAAAGGTCCATTATGATGGATTTTGAAGTCGTTTGATTTTGAATCATCTGACACTTGCAACTTTCCTCTGAAAAGTGAAGTGACAGAAATACCATTCACAGGCCATAATGAACGAGAAAAGAACTTATTGGTGATCATACATTTTGATGTATGTAGTCCGATAAATGTTGTTGCAAACAGTGGATTTGTTTACCTTCAAAAATGACTCAAGTAGATATATGGATATTTACTTGATGAGACGTAAGTCTGGATCTTTTGAAATCATTCGAAAGGTTTTCAAAAATGAAGTAGAAGTTATTGTAACAAGAAAATTATGTTTCTGCAATTTGATTGCGGAAAGGAATATTTGAGTTACAAGTTTAGCGAATGTCTGATGAGTTGTGAAAAGAGTTTCATCACTTGCACCTCCTAGAACACCACTGCAAGTGGAGAGTCCGTGAAGATGTAATCGAACCATTCATGACATGGTAAGATCAAAGATGACATAAATAAATTTGCCATTATCCCTTTTAAAGTGATGCTTTAGATACTGCGGCTTTTACACTGAAAAGAGCTCCATCGGGTCTGTTGAAATGACGCCATGGTATGGTACGCCCAACCATGTTATATCTTTTCTTAACATTTGGAATGTGGGGCTTGTGTAAAAGGTTACAAACCTATTCCAAATCAGACAAGTGCTACTTTGTAGGTTATCCCAAGTTATTGGGTATTCCCCCACCACTATACCGAGGCTAAGGTTTTTGCCACAAAGAACGGTATGGTTTTTGAAGAAAATTGTTCTTTCAAAAAGGTGAGTGGGAGAATAGTGCAACTCGACGAGATAAACAGTATCTTTGTCATCAGGTCAAAGGAAAGAGACCTTGGATGTAATTCCAGAGTTTCCTACTGCGACTGATACGGAAGCCTCTACATGAGATGTATGGACTTCGGTCGAACTTGCAGCTGAACCACGTAGGAAAAACTCATGCAAACCTCTCAGGTGCGCATACGAGATATTGTTGTTAGACAACTGTATACCTACGATACACAAGGAAGCGTTGATGGGCCCTGACTCCGGAATTGGCTAAATGCCAATACAATCCGAGATAGTTTCCATATAAGTGATTCAAGATTAAAACCTTGATACACCTTTCGGAAGACTTAGAGTCTAACGAATATTTATGAAACTATAAACTGATGTGGATAAAATGTTTTATCCATAAAGCTCGACTTGTTGCAATAACAAGTTCAAAGAGTTGACTACGATGAGGTTGTTTCACCGTAGCGATGCTTAAAGTCGGTTCGGGTTAAACTAGCAATTAATACATATTTCAATCATGAGATATGAAACATGGATGGCGAAAGAATTTCCATGAAATGGGAATACAAACTAGGATTTGTATGTGATACAGTCCAAAGTATTTTGTCGATCCAAAGGATGCTAGTGAGTATGCAAACTTCAAAGTTCCAGCAATGGACAGAAGAGAGCAAAATGGAGTTGGAATCTTCGTCTTGATGAAATGATCAAAAGAGTTTGATTTCATCAATGGATAATGAAGATGCTTGTGTTTTCAAGAAAGTAAGTGGGAGCATAATAATATTTCTAAAAACCTTGTGTGCTTGACACATTGTTAATTGGAAATAAATTTCTTGACACGAATTAGGACTTCATTTGAAAATAGTTTTTCGATGAAGTGCTTGGGCTAAATAGCCTTGATATTAGGCATGATGATATATGGAGATAGATTTACCTAATGGGGCTAAGAAAAGATACATATTGACAAGATGCTAAAACTTTTTAGCATTTAAAACGCCAAGGAGTGATTCTTGCCGAAGTCACATGGAAAGAGTTTTTGCAAGACTCGGTGTCCCAAATACACTGATGAGCAAAATACATGATGGAGATTCCACACACCTTCGTGTTTGGATTAATCATGTATTCCATGGTATGTAAAAACAACCAGATATGTCCAATACTCCAAAGATGTTGCGAGTATAGATACCAAAGTGATCAAAAGTACTGATCATGGGACAACAGTGAAAGATGTCATTAAGTACTAGAGTAGTACTGATGACATGTTTTCTCGCAAGCAGAGATTATGAAGTACTCGTTGTAAGTAATTACATCGATACAGTCTTCATCAATGCTCCATGCGATTTTCGATTTAAGTTAGGGATTTTTTGTGTAATACACAATATGGTGGCACGGTAGTTGGAAATTGTTCCAAACAAGGTACTGTGGCGAATTCTATAACAAAGGCTAAGTATGTTGACGCTTTAGAAGCGACAAAGAAGTTGTTGAATCATATAGTTCATTCATGAACTTAGTATGGTTCCAAGATGGCTTTGGTCTATGGGACACTATTGCAGATAGTTGCTCCATAGCTCAGCCTGAGGAATCAGGTTTCGACCAATGATTCACACATATGCAAAGCCAAGTCCACACAAAATATGAATTTTGTGAAAGCGTGAAAACGCAAGGATATGCAAAGTTACACACGGAGCTGAAGTCATCAGATCCGTTGGACATCAGGCTATACCACATGCAAAGCATATTTTACACCAGTGTGCCACAGGTGTAAAGTGCATTAGCATTGACTAGATTATTGACTCTAGTGCAAGTGGGAGTCTGTAGGAGATATGCCCTAGAGGCAATAATAAATGTTATTGATTATCTCCCTGTTCATAATTAGGTTTATGTTCCATGCTATAACTTCTATGGTTCTCGAGTCTGCAATAACCACGAGGCTCGGAGGAAGACTCATATGCACGTGTGGAATAATAAACGGTAAAATGTATTCCTGGTCTGGCCTCTAAGACTGTCTCAAGTATTGCATGATGATCCTGTTTTCCTGATCATGGGCATGGCTATGCCGGCAATTTTGAGGGCACAATGTTAGAAGAACATTTGTGTTGAATCGACCCGAATTGATGTTATGCTATGAGATTCATTCGTCACAAGTTAATGGTTTATAACATAGAGATGGTTAATGTGTGCATGATTCCTCAGACCATGAGAGTATCGAGTTTCTTCATGCTTGATTCATGAACTTTGGGGTTTGTTAAACGTCATCCGTTACTGGATGGCTATTACGGCGGCTTACGGGTTCATGGGAAAGTATGTCAAGTAACTTGATAGCTCAAGATTGGGATTTGCTCCTCCGACGATGGAGAGATATCTCTGGGCCCTCTCGGTGTTACGGTATCCATCATCGTCTGGCCAGACACTTTGTGATTTGATCACGGGGATGCCGAAACACGGGAACGAGAAAAGAGAACAATACCGGTAACGAGGTAACTGGCATAGTGGACAAGTTGTTGATCCACGGGGATGCCAACATGTCTCACCTCGGGTATTTGTAACATATCGCGAAGCAACAGGAATAGCACACGGCAACTGGAGGTTCACTCGAATATTCATTCGTGTGGGTATAGGGGTCAATATGGGTGTCCACGGCTCCGATGTTGATTATTGATCGGAAGGGGTTTCGGGCCATGTCTATACTTCACCGAACCTATAGGGTCACACGCTTAAGGGTCATCTATCTGCTGAATACTAGACAGGGAGTCTGAGAGAAAGTTTCCGGAAAAAGTTTTCGGACACAGCGGAAAAAGTTTCGAAGAGAGAGGTCACCGGATGAGTTCCTGTGAAACTGAAAAGTTGTTTCAGGGGATACCATAAAGTCAAATTGGTTTCGGCACATGCCTGATAATTCTTGGAGGGTGCCAGAATCGTTCTGGAAACTTTCTGGAATTTTCCGGGATGAAAACCGGAAATGTTCCGGAGCTGCCGGAACCGCTTCAGATGCTTTTCGCAGATGAAAATCACTAAACCGGAATTGTTTCGGAACGCGTTGAAAATTATTTTAGTGAGTACTGGAAATTTTCTAAGCCCACATAAATATTTTGAGTTCGAACAGACGCTGAAAAATGTCGTCGTGAATAGTGAAATCAGCTTTATGGTTACTTTTTGGAAAGCCACCTTTTTGGGCTTTTGCTCCAAAATATCTTGGAGATGACATGGATGGATGTGGCTGAAATTTCAGCCCCTCCACCCCTCCTTCTCCTATAAATAGAGGTGGAGGGGGCAGCCCAAAACTCATCCCTTCTCACATACAAGTGCCATGCATGATCTGGCTTTCTCTCTCCCTCCCAGCGAAATAGTTTCGTAGAGCCGAAAGGCTGTCTGGGTTCCGGTGGGAACTAGTTCTGGACGGCGAAGCCCTGCCGGATAGATGACACCATATGTGTGCAACTCTGTAGAGAGATCGTAGTTTCGGTCTTAGTTCGAGAGTGCCTCCCGAAGGGCTGTCCGAGTGACTGTCCGAGTTTTGAGGGTCCTCCCGAAGGGCTGTCCGAGTGACTGTCCGAGTTTCGATGGTCCTCCCGAAGGGCTGTCCGTGACACCGTCCGGGGGACTGTCCGACCGCCTCCCGGAGGGCTGTCCACGGGGCGGATGAGGGTATACATCCTCGCGGTTGGGAGGTTGTAAATCCTAGCTGCGGGGATCTGCACCGCCGATCGTCATCGACTCTACTTCCGCTGCGCTACGATCGGTAACGAAAAAGATCAAACCTTGTATGCAGTCTCCATAGTGGTCCTTGGTTGGTGCGTAGGTCGGAATTTTTTTGTTTTCTGCTGTGTTACCCTACATCGGGCCCTCTTAATGGAGGTACCTACGTCCTGCTTTGTTTTGTATTGATGATGGGGTATCGAGTACAGAGTTGATCTACCTCAAGATCGTAATATATGGTCTAAAACCCTAGGAGTAATGAGCTTAACTTGTCCTACGAACTAAGACCCCCTGGTTTATATAGACACCAGGGGTATCTAGGGTTATACAATGTCGGTTACACCAGGAGAAGAATACGTCGAACTCATCATCATGCTCTTGGAGTACACATCACGGTCTGGGGAGATTTCCATCTTAGTCGCAGCGTCCCAGTCTTCGGGCCTTCATTGATAATCACAAAGCGGCCTACTGTCCGTCCCACAGGAATAGGCCATCAGCCCGAGGACCCCTTAATCCAGGACTCCCTCAACGGGCATCTTAAACGGGCCTTAAATGCCTGGGCTGACCGACACCCCTCATACCCATTCCAAATATGAGGCGGATACGGGGATGCCCGAGCGCGACCGAGCACGCCCGCCACGTCGAACCCGACACCCCGAGCCCACCACAAATTGCACCAAATCCTCCAAACTCTTCCTCCTCCTCTCGTCGCCTCCAACCTTTCCCTCATCCGAGCCCTTGTCGTACGCCACCCTTCCTCCCCATCCTCATCCCGGAAGTTGCGGTGTCGCTGATAGCGAGAGAGGGAGGCGGCGACGGCGGCGCAGTGAGGTGAGGTGATACGTCCATTTTGCATCATGCTTTTATATTGATATTTATTGCATTATGGGCTGTTATTACACATTATGGTACAATACTTATGCCTTTTCTCTCTTATTTTATAAGGTTTACATGAAGAGGGAGAATGCCGGCAGCTGGAATTCTGGACTGGAAAAGGAGCAAATATGAGAGACCTATTCTGCACAACTCCAAAAGTCCTGAAAAGTTACGGAGAATTATTTTGGAATATATAAAAAATATTGGGCGAAAGAAATACCAGAGGGGACCCACCAGGAGGTCACAAGCCAGGGGGGCGCGCCCTACCCCCTGGGCGCGCCCCCGTGGCTTGTGGGCCCCCTGGCAGGCCTCCGGTGCCCATCTTCTGCTATATGGAGGGTTTTGACCTGGAAAAAATCATAAGAGAGCTTTCGGGACGAAGCGCCGTCGTCTCGAGGAGGAACCTGGGCAGAACCAATCTAGGGCTCCGGCGGAGCTGTTCTGTCGGGGAAACTTCCCTCCCGGAGGGGGAAATCGAAGCCATCGTCATCACCAACGATCCTCTCATTGAGAGGGGGTCAATCTCCATCAACATCTTCACCAGCACTATCTCCTCTCCAAACCCTAGTTCATCTCTTGTATCCGATCTTTGTCTCAAAACCTCAAATTGGTACTTGTGGGTTGCTAGTAGTGTTGATTACTCCTTGTAGTTGATGCTAGTTGGTTTACTTGGTGGAAGATCATATGTTCAGATCCTTAATGACAATTAATACTCCTCTGATTATGAACATCAATATGCTTTGTGAGTAGTTACGTTTGTTCCTGAGGACATGGGATAAGTCTTGTTATAAGTAATCATGTGAATTTGGTATTCGTTCGATATTTTGATGAGATGTATGTTGTCTCTCCTCTAGTGGTGTTATGTGAACGTCGACTACATGACACTTCACCATTATTTGGGCCTAGGGGAAGTCATTGGGAAGTAATAAGTAGATGATGGGTTGCTAGAGTGACAGAAGCTTAAACCCTAGTTTATGTGTTGCTTCGTAAGGGGCTGATTTGGATCCATATGTTTCATGCTATGGTTAGATTTATCTTAATTCCTTTTTCGTAGTTACGGATGCTTGCGAGAGAGGTTAATCATAAGTGGGAGGCTTTTCCAAGTAAGGGCAGCACCCAAGCACCGGTCCACCCACATATCAAATTATCAAAGTAACGAACGCGAATCATATGAGCATGATGAAAACTAGCTTGACAGTAATTCCCATGTGTCCTCGGGAGTGCTTTTCTTTATATAAGAGTTTGTCCAGGTTTGTCCTTTGCTACAAAAAGGATTGGGCTACCTTGCTGCACCTTTGCTACATTTGTTACTTGCTATCTGTTACGAATTATCTTATCACAAAACTATCTGTTACCGATAATTTCAGTGCTTGCAGAGAATACCTTATTGAAAACCGCTTGTCATTTCCTTCTGCTCCTCGTTGGGTTCGACACTCTTACTTATCGAAAGGACTATGATGGATCCCCTATACTTGTGGGTCATCAAGACTCTTTTCTGGCACTGTTGCCGGGGAGTGAAGCGCCTTTGGTGAGTGGAATTTGGTAAGGAAAAATTTATATAGTGTGCTGAAATTTACTGTCACTTGCTACTATGGAAAATAATCCTTTGAGGGGCTTGTTCGGGGTATCTTCACCTCGACCGGAAGCACAAAGAGTTGATCCTCAACCTACTGAACCTACTGAAAATATTTATTATGAAATTCCTTCGGGTATGATAGAGAAACTGCTAGCTAATCCTTATGCAGGAGATGGAACACTACACCCTGATTTGCATCTAATCTATGTGGATGAAGTTTGTGGATTATTTAAGCTTGCAGGTTTGCCAGAGGATGATGTCAAGAAGAAGGTCTTTCCTTTATCTTTTAAGGAGAAGGCATTGACATGGTATAGGCTATGTGATGATATTGGATCATGGAACTACAACCGATCGAAATTGGAATTTCATAAGAAGTTTTATCCTATGCATCTGGTTCATCGTGATCGGAATTATATTTATAATTTTTGGCCTCGTGAAGGAGAAAGTATCGCTCAAGCTTGGGGGAGGCTTAAGTCAATGTTATATTCATGCCCCAATCATGAGCTCCCAAGAGAAATTATTATTCAGAATTTTTATGCTCGGCTTTCTCGTAATGATCAATCCATGCTCGATACTTCTTGTACTGGTTTCTTTAGGAAGAAAGATATTGCATTCAACTGGGACTTATTGGAAAGAATTAAACGCAACTATGAAGATTGGGAACTCGATGATGGTAAAGAGTCAGGTATAAACCTTAAGTTTGATTGTGTTAAATCCTTTATAGACACCGATGCTTTTCGTGAATTTAGCACTAAATATGGACTTGACTCTGAGATAGTAGCTTCTTTCTGTGAATCTTTTGCTGCTCATGTTGATCTCCCTAAGGAGAAGTGGTTTAAATATCATCCTCCCATTGAAGTGAAAGTAGTTGAACCTATTAAAGTTGAAGAAGAAACTATTATTTATAATGTTGATCCTGTTATTCCTGCTGCTTATATTGAGAAACCACCTTTTCCTATTAGAATAAAGGAACATGCTAAAGCTTCAACTGTGGTTCGTAAGAGTTATACTAGAACACCTACACCCCCTGAACAAATCAAGGTTGAACCTAGTATTGCTATGGTTAAAGATCTCTTGGTTGATAATATTGATGGGCATGTTATTCATTTCTGTGATGAAGCTGCTAGAATTGCTAGACCTGATACTAAAGATAAACATAGACCTATTGTTGGCATGCCTGTTGTCTCTGTTAAAATAGGAGATCATTGTTATCATGGCTTATGTGATGTGGGTGCTAGTGTGAGTGCAATTCCCTTTACCTTATATCAAGAAATTATGAATGATATTGCACCAGCTGAATTAGAGGAAATTGATGTCACCATTAAGCTTGCTAATAGAGATACTATAGCACCAGTTGGGATTGTTAGAGATGTTGAAGTCTTGTGTGGGAAAATAAAATATCCTACTGATTTTCTTGTTCTTGGTTCCCCACAAGATGATTTTTGTCCCGTTATATTTGGTAGACCTTTCTTGAATACTGTTAATGCTAAGATAGATTGTGAGAAAGAAACTGTTACTGTGAGTTTTGGGGATGTGTCTCATGAGTTTAATTTCTCTAAATTTCGTAGACAACCCCATGATAAAGAATTGCCGAGTAATGATGAAATTATTGGTCTTGCTTCTATTGATGTGCCTCCTACTGATCCTTTAGAACAATATTTGCTAGATCATGAAAAGGATATGCATATGAATGAAAGGAATGAAATAGATAAGATTTTCTTTGATCAGCATCCTATTTTGAAACACAACCAGCCTGTTGAAATACTTGGGGATCCTCCTCCACCCAAGGGTGATCCCGTGTTTGAGCTTAAACAATTACCGGATACTTTGAAATATGCCTATCTTGATGAAAAGAAGATATATCCTGTTATTATTAGTGCTAACCTTTCAGAGCATGAAGAAAAGAGATTATTGAAAACTCTGAGGAAGCACCGTGCTGTTATTGGATATACTCTTGATGATCTTAAGGGCATTAGTCCCACTCTATGTCAGCATAAAATTAATATGGAGCCTGATGCTAAACCAGTTGTTGATCACCAACGACGGTTAAATCCTAAAATGAAAGAAGTGGTAAGAAATGAAATATTAAAGCTTCTGGAGGCAGGTATAATTTATCCTATTGCTGATAGTAGATGGGTTAGTCCCGTTCATTGTGTCCCTAAGAAGGGAGGTATTACCGTTGTTCCTAATGATAAAAATGAATTGACCCCGCAAAGAATTGTTACAGGATATAGAATGGTAATTGATTTTAGGAAATTAAATAAAGATACTAGAAAAGATCATTACCCTCTACCTTTTATTGATCAAATGCTAGAAAGACTATCCAAACACACACATTTCTGCTTTCTAGATGGTTATTCTGGTTTCTCTCAAATACCTGTGTCAAAAGAGGATCAAGAGAAGACCACTTTTACTTGTCCTTTCGGTACCTTTGCTTATAGACTTATGCCTTTTGGTTTATGCAATGCACCTGCTACCTTTCAAAGATGTATGATGGCTATATTCTTTGACTTTTGTGAAAAGATTGTTGAGGTTTTCATGGATGACTTCTCCGTTTACGGAACTTCTTTTGATGATTGCTTGAGCAACCTTGATCGAGTTTTGCAGAGATGTGAAGAAACTAATCTTGTCTTGAATTGGGAGAAGTGCCACTTTATGGTTAATGAGGTCATTGTCTTGGGACACAAAATCTCCGAAAGAGGTATTGAAGTGGATAAAGCTAAAGTTGATGCTATTGAAAAAATGCCGTGCCCTACGGATATCAAAGGTATAAGAAGTTTCCTTGGTCATGCTGGTTTCTATAGGAGGTTTGTTAAAGACTTCTCTAAGATTTCTAGGCCTCTCACTAATCTTTTGCAAAAAGATGTTCCATTCGTTTTTGATGATGATTGTGTAGAAGCATTTGAAATTCTTAAGAGAGCCTTGATCACTGCACCTGTTGTTCAACCACTGGATTGGAACCTACCCTTTGAAATTATGTGTGATGCTAGTGATTATGCCATTAGTGCTGTTCTAGGACAAAGAGTTGATAAGAAATTAAATGTTATCCATTATGCTAGTAAAACTCTAGACAATGCTCAAAGAAACTATGCTACCACTGAAAAGGAATTTTTAGCAGTTTTGCTTGTGTCAAGTTCAGACCTTATATTGTTGATTCCAAAGTAACTGTTCACACCGATCATGCTGCTATTAAATATCTTATGGAAAAGAAAGATGCTAAACCTAGACTTATTAGATGGGTTCTTCTACTACAAGAATTTGATTTGCATATTATTGATAGAAAGGGTGCTGAGAACCCCGTAGCAGACAACTTGTCTAGGTTAGAAAATGTTTTTGATGACCCACTACCTATTGATGATAGCTTTCCTGATGAACAATTAGCTGTCATAAACGCTTCACGTAATGCTCCGTGGTATGCTGATTATGCTAATTACATTGTTGCTAAATTTATACCACCTAGTTTCACGTACCAATAAAAGAAAAAGTTCTTCTATGATTTAAGACATTACTTTTGGGATGATCCACACCTTTATAAAGAAGGAGTAGATGGTGTTATTAGACGTTGTGTACCTGAGCATGAACAGGAACAGATCCTACACAAGTGTCACTTCGAGGCCTACGGAGGACACCACGCTGGAGATAGAACGGCACACAAGGTATTACAATCTGGTTTTTATTGGCCTACTCTCTTCAAGGATGCTCGTAAGTTTGTCTTGTCTTGTGATGAATGTAAAAGAATTGGTAATATTAGTAGACATCATGAAATGCCTATGAATTACTCTCTTGTTATTGAACCATTTGATGTTTGGGGTTTCGATTATATGTGACCTTTTCCAAAGTCCAATGGATATACTCATATTCTAGTTGCTGTTGATTATGTTACTAAGTGGGTAGAAGCTATTCCAACTAGTAGTGCTGATCATAACACTTCTATTAAAATGCTTAAGGAACTTATTTTCCCTAGATTTGGAGTCCCTAGATATTTAATGACTGATGGTGGTTCACACTTTATTCATGGTGCTTTCCGTAAATTGCTTGCTAAGTATGATGTTAATCATAGAATTGCATCTCCTTATCATCCTCAGTCTAGTGGTCAAGTAGAATTAAGCAATAGAGAAATTAAATTGATCTTGCAAAAGACTGTCAATAGATCTAGAAAGAATTGGTCTAAGAAACTTGATGATGCATTATGGGCTTATAGAACTGCTTACAAAAACCCTATGGGTATGTCTCCGTATAAAATGGTTTATGGTAAAGCATGTCACTTACCTCTAGAACTAGAACATAAAGCTTATTGGGAAATCAAAGAGCTCAACTATGATTTCAAACTTGCTGGTGAGAAGAGGTTATTTCACATTAGCTCACTTGATGAATGGAGAACCCTGGCCTATGAGAATGCCAAGTTGTTTAAAGAAAAGGTTAAGAGATGGCATGATAAAAGGATACAAAAGCATGAATTCAATGTAGGTGACCATGTCTTGCTATACAATTCTCGTTTAAGATTTTTTGCAGGAAAACTTCTCTCTAAATGGGAAGGGCCTTACATTATCGAGGAAGTGTACCGTTCCGGTGCCATCAAGATCAACAACGCCGAAGGCACAAATCCGAAGGTGGTAAACGGGCAAAGAATCAAACATTATATCTCAGGTACTCCCATAAATGTTGAAACCAATATTATCAATAGCATAACTCCGGAGTAGTACATTAGGGAGACCTACCAGAACGTTTGGACTCCGAAAAGGAATAGGTATGTGGTACGGTAAGCAAACCGACTCCAAAACTTTTTCAATAGCAATTTCTCTCCGTTTTGGAATATTTAAAAAATTAGGAAAATTTAAAGTAGTCCGAAAAGTGCACGAGGAGGCGACAAGCCAGGGGGGCGCGTCCTACCCCCCTCGGCGCGCCCCTGTGGCTTCTGGCCACCCCATGCACCATCCGGACTCCGTTTTCTTGTGGTATACTCCTTTAGGTCAGAAAAAATCATTATATAATCTCCCGAAGGTTTGGACCTTCGTATCACGACAATACTTCATGTTTTTGTTTTGAGCTGTTTCTGCAGCAGATTTAGAGCAACATGTCGTCCCAAGATTCCGATGGGGAAAGCTATGTATCGCATTATCTTGCCAATCCCAAGCTCTATGGGGATTTAGATCCTTATGGATTGTTCTCGGAGGAGGAACAAGAAGGCAAGTATGAGGAAGAAAGCACGGATGAAGAAGAGATCCCCTTGCCTCAACCAGGAGATATGCACGTGGAGTTCAGGAAATCGAGACTCCCAAACACAAGGAGAAAACCCAAGGTTCTATTTATCCCTTCTCGTTTTCTGCAGGAAAGCAAGCAAGAATTATGTCAAAGGATATTGAAGCTCGAGCAGGAAGTTGACGATCTGATGGAACATAATTTTATGCTTAAGAGGAAACTGATCAAGCTTAAAGATTCTACTCTAACATCACCACCTCCGAAGAAAGACAACTAAACACATGGGTATGGGCACTCCCCTTGGCTTGTGCCAAGCTTGGGGGAGGTGCCCCAGTATCGTATCACCATCACATCTTTTACTTTTATCGTTTTTCTCAGTTCGATCCTTTTGGTTATATCTTGATCTAGTAGAATAAAGTTTTTAGGGTGATCTAGTTTTAAGTTTTGCTTTATGTTCCCCCTATGTAAGCGACTCCCAGAGTTATATAATAAAAAGTAGTTTTGAGTTGAGGGCTTTGCTATGATCTTGAGAAAAAGAAATAGAAAGAAGTATAGAATAAAAGCAAAGAGTATATATGATGATCTTATGGGGAGTGATGACTTCACATATAAGAAGTATGTCGATTGAAATTTGTTGTGAGTTGACAAGCATAGTGATTGGTCATTGTTGCAATTAAAAAGGAAGTAATAAAGAAAGAGAGGTTCACATATAAATATATTATCTTGGACATCTTTTATGGTTGTGAGCACTCATTAAAATATTATATGCTAAAAAGTTGATGTTGGAGAAGGAAGACAACATAATGAGTTATGTTTGCTTATTTTCGAATAGAAGTTATATTGTCATTGATCCTTTAACATGTGACGCTTGCTTCCACCCCATATCAGCCAAAACTTCCGCACCAAGTAGACATACTACTTGTGCATCCAAACACCCTTAACCCAGTTTTGCCATGAGAGTCCACCATACCTACCTATGGATTGAGTAAGATCCTTCAAGTAAGTTGTCATCGGTGCAAGCAATAAAAATTGCTCTCCAAATATGTATGATCTATTAGTGTGAGGAAAATAAACTTTATACGAACTTGTGATATGGAAGAAATAAAAGCGACAGACTGCATAATAAAGTTCTTTATCACAAGAGGCAATATAAAGTGACGTTCTTTTGCATTAAGAGATTGCACATCCAACTATAAAAGCGCATGACAACCTCTGCTTCCCTCTGCGAAGGGCCTATCTGTTACTTTTACTTTCTAGTACTTACCTTTATGCAAGAGTCGTGGTGATCCTCACCACTTCCTTTATTTCGCCTTTTTCTCTTGGCAAGCGTCATGTGTTGGGGAATGATCTAGACACATATATCCACTCAGATGTGGGTGATCATGAGTTATTTCTGTTGACATTACCCTTGAGGTAAATAGTTGGGAGGCAAAACTATAAGCCCCTATCTTTCTCTGTGTCCAATTGAAGCTTTGACCTCATAAGTACCACGTGAGTGTTAGCAATTATGAAAGACTAAAAGATGATTGAGTATGTGGATTTGCTTTACAAGCTCTTATATTGACTCTTTCCGATGTTATGATAAATTGCAATTGCCTCAATGACTAAGATCATAGTTTGTTGGTTCTCAATAGAGTTCTTGATTCATAATTTACCTTGTGAATGAATGGTTACTCTAGTATAAGAAATTATATATCAATAAGTATTGCTGTTCTAAAGATAATCATGATGTTCTCATGTCCGTATTTTGTTTTATCGACACCTCTATCTCTAAACATGTGGACATATTTATTGATTTCGGCTTTCGCTTGAGGACAAGTGAGGTCTAAGCTTGGGGGAGTTGATACGTCCATTTTGCATCATGCTTTTATATTGATATTTATTGCATTATGGGCTGTTATTACACATTATGGTACAATACTTATGCCTTTTCTCTCTTATTTTATAAGGTTTACATGAAGAGGGAGAATGCCGGCAGCTGGAATTCTGGACTGGAAAAGGAGCAAATATGAGAGACCTATTCTGCACAACTCCAAAAGTCTTGAAAAGTTACGGAGAATTATTTTGGAATATATAAAAATATTGGGAGAAAGAAATACCAGAGGGGACCCACCAGGAGGTCACAAGCCAGGGGGGCGCGCCCTACCCCCCTAGGCGCGCCCCTGTGGCTTGTGGGCCCCCTGGCAGGCCTCCGGTGCCCATCTTCTGCTATATGGAGGGTTTTGACCTGGAAAAAATCATAAGAGAGCTTTCGGGACGAAGCGCCGCCGTCTCGAGGCGAAACCTGGGCAGAACCAATCTAGGGCTCCGGCGGAGCTGTTCTGCCGGGGAAACTTCCCTCCCGGAGGGGGAAATCGAAGCCATCATCATCACCAATGATCCTCTCATCGAGAGGGGGTCAATCTCCATCAACATCTTCACCAGCACTATCTCCTCTCCAAACCCTAGTTCATCTCTTGTATCCGATCTTTGTCTCAAAACCTTAGATTGGTACCTGTGGGTTGCTAGTAGTGTTGATTACTCCTTGTAGTTGATGCTAGTTGGTTTACTTGGTGGAAGATCATATGTTCAGATCCTTAATGACAATTAATACTCCTCTGATTATGAACATCAATATGCTTTGTGAGTAGTTACGTTTGTTCCTGAGGACATGGGATAAGTCTTGTTATAAGTAAGCATGTGAATTTGGTATTCGTTCGATATTTTGATGAGATGTATGTTGTCTCTCCTCTAGTGGTGTTATGTGAACGTCGACTACATGACACTTCACCATTATTTGGGCCTAGGGGAAGGCATTGGGAAGTAATAAGTAGATGATGGGTTGCTAGAGTGACAGAAGCTTAAACCCTAGTTTATGTGTTGCTTCGTAAGGGGCTGATTTGGATCCATATGTTTCATGCTATGGTTAGATTTATCTTAATTCCTTTTTCGTAGTTGCGGATGCTTGCGAGAGAGGTTAATCATAAGGGGGAGGCTTGTCCAAGTAAGGGCAGCACCCAAGCACCGGTCCACCCACATATCAAATTATCAAAGTAACAAACGCGAATCATATGAGCATGATGAAAACTAGCTTGACAGTAATTCCCATGTGTCCTCGGGAGCGCTTTGCTTTATATAAGAGTTTGTCTAGGTTTGTCCATTGCTACAAAAAGGATTGGGCCACCTTGCTGCACCTTTGCTACATTTGTTACTTGCTATCTGTTACGAATTATCTTATCACAAAACTATCTGTTACCGATAATTTCAGTGCTTGCAGAGAATACCTTACTGAATACCGCTTGTCATTTCCTTCTGCTCCTCGTTGGGTTCGACACTCTTACTTATCGAAAGGACTACGATAGATCCCCTATACTTGTGGGCCATCATGAGGACATGATCGAGGACGAGAAGGATGATCTGGACGAGCAGGCGGCATGGATGTCCGCATCCGGCAAATGATCGGACAAACACCCCTTCTCGCTCAGACGTTGATTTCATTTTGGCATGTCCGATTTCTTGAACTATGATTTGATTTGCTTTGTTTCAAACTATTGAATTCGGACAATTTGTATCGGATGATCGACATGCATGAATTGCATGGATTTGAGGATTGTCATTTGAGGTATGTGGATGTGCGGCGCAACATACGAGGGGCCGACGGGCACTCTCCGCGGGCGTGCACGGGCGCATCCGCGGGAGTATATGGGGCCGGATTTGCCAAGTCCAGGCGTAGATGCTCTAAGTAGCACACATTTGGGTAAAAACCAAAACACAAATCTTAAATTAGGTAATTATTCAAACTATTTACATTCTGCCACAACTACGTGGTTAAAAATTAAAACAACCACTTCTCAATCGTTGAGGAAAAGTCATATCTTAGTCAATTGCATATGCTAGTTGGAAGCTACTCAATCATACCCATTTATTAGTACCACCTACCCTTAAATTCTAGTCCTGACAACAAATACAACGCATATTAAACTTGGTATAAAGAATAACCCAACTTCTTCCACCTTGATAAAATGGATTTTTAAAAATAAAATTGTAAGAGCATCTCCAATATGGGCCATTTTAGAGCCCCTATAGATTTTATTGTGGTTGGAGAAAAAATGCTCCAACAAGAGTCTTATTGAGGCCATAAAACGGGGAGACACCAATAAGACTCCCTCTGCCGCCCCTTCTCCCGCAACCCCTTTCCACCATGTGGGGAAAATTTCACCTTTGCACGCCATCCTTTTTCTCATTGTTTGGGCTTGGGAATTGGCCCAACACCAAAAGGCTGCTAGCTGCTTAGGGACCTTGTTTTAGGAGGGTATTGTTGGAGACACTCTAACCATTTTTCCATTCGCACCTTATGACAACCAAATGGTAAAAAGATGAATGTAATAGATACTTCTTCGGTGCCTCAAAAAAAGTCACGTCTTAGTCGAACACACGGCCAAAGGACGGAACTTCGGAAACTACATCAACATCTTCACTTATGGTTACTTATATCCTTTACTTACTTGTTGCAAGTTTGCTTTAGTGTTAATGTTTATAGCTTGTAGTTGTTCTTGAGCTTTTTCATATAGGCCGTTCACTTAGCTGGATATCTAGACAACCTATATTCTTGTTGTATCCCTAAAATTGGAAAAAAATGTTAGTCGCCTATTCACCCCCTCTAGTCGACCATGCCGATCCTTTCAACGGGAGCTAAAAGAAGGTGCCTTATATACCCCACCACCAATGTAGTTGTTTCCCACCAGAAGGCCCCATGAGCACAGGCTAAGTTGACCCTGTGCGCATGGGGTCACCCGAGAGAAATTCCCCAGACCTCTTTTGTACATGATATCTAGAGGGATTTCACTCGACCCCATGGGCACGGGGTGCTATGGGCCATTCACACGAGGTGTCCAGAGACTTAACGCCGAATTCCATGCGCATGATCTTGAGACCCCGTGGGCATGGGGTTAGGTGAGCGACTGCTCATTAGTGATGAGGTCGATAGGTGTTTTCTATGGTAACTATAAGGGCTGGTATATGATTTGGCATGTCCACATAGATTCATTCGAGCACATTGTGCCCCGTTCGGTTTGGAGGGATAGAAAACTATGGGAATCATTGAAGGCACATGATTGCTATGGTAAAACCAAGGAGTAGAAACTGGTGGATAGAAACAAGAGCTTGGTGTTCGGATCAAAGGGGGAGAACCATAGGAAACCGATGCCTGTGCTGATTAATAAAATAGAACAAATGTGTTGTATCGTACTGGACACATGTAAGGAAACATTGTTTATTAATCGAGCTTCTCTCTCGCCTCGAGCCTACTCGGGAAAAAAGAGATTGAGGCAGATGTTTCTATTTCTCTGGAGTCGTAGGGACAAGCGCACCTTTCCTTATGTTCAGTGTTCGCATTTCCTGCGTTCCGAACACATCGATGGGGAGAAAAACTATAGAAAGTTGATTCCTTTGTTTTTTATGTAAACCAAACAGAGCCTTAGTAGTGCAGTTGTCCTAGTAATCAAATAAACCGAAACCAAAGCTTCGAGTCATCGGAAAACAACACATCCTTTTTGAAGTGGGGATCAACCTTCTCCGTAATTAAACCTCTAAGGAACCAACAACATGAGATAACATTTAACAACCATCCTTAGTTCTACTCACCACATTTTCAGGACATCGAAATACCATTTAGAGATAAATGCACTTTTAGATGCCCTAAGTCGGCCTGACCGCCCCTAGGGCCTCGTGGATCACTCTCATCGAACACAAAACAATGAGAAACAAGGGAGAGATAAGAAGATAAATATAAAATAGTGGTCAATGTGTTTGATGATTGTGTGTTTTTCAATCTGTCATCATCTTTCATCTATATACGAGGCAGATGGACTTTCCGTACAAGAAATGGACTCCAAATCCCATCCAACAGTTCTAAAATCCTAGAATGCTGCATCAGATATAAATTTCTCGCAACCTTTTGAACCCATTGGAACTTCGAGTGGTTTTGCTCATAACTTCTGAGCCAACCGGGTGCTCCATGGCAAATCATCTGAACTACGTTTGGAATTTCCCAACCAACTTTATTCAAAACTTCTGAGCTAACTCTATATCGAGATGATCCAAAAAGCAAATCATCCGCCTCGATGAGACGAGGAATATTCATATTGAGAACTTTTCTATTTGAAGTTATCTTGGAGACATATTTTCTCAATACATAAAACTTGTTTTAACACATGGTCCTTGGAAATGTCACAACTTTCACGTGATGCTCCGGTTTGGATTGTCCTTAGATCCATTGTTTTTTGCGAATACATACGGATGCATATCATTCCATTGATAGGCAAGGGAAAATGTTTACAGGGGTTCAACTTTTGGTGGCGTATAGACGCATTGCAACACAAAAAGTGCAGGTCGAGCAGAGAGGGGCAAGGTTGCTCAACCTCGAATAGTTAAGTTCACGACATGCAACAATCTATCTAGTTCTTTGGCACCAGCTCTATCCCATAGTCGGGCCTCCTACTTGATATCACAAAGAGCTGACTGGAGGATGGGCAGTCGTCATCGAAGAGAGTGATGTTCTGGTGCCGTCAGTGGGAAGAGGGTGATGGGTATGCCTTGGTTTGGTTTTTTTGAAGCGATCGCCGATGCATGATTTCCTTGTCTATGATAGTCATTGCTATGTTCCAACATAATATTGACATTCTCTCTAAACCTTTGGCAATGGGAATTTGGACTCCATGAAAATATTTCCTCTTTCTTGACCTCCGTGGCAATGGAACTAAGAGGATTGCAGGTAGTACTCCCATGCTAGATAACTCTTGCAAGGTTGCACGATAAACATGGATATCACTTTTGGACTTTGGTTTTCATTGTGTGCTTAGAGTTAGCAACAATGAGCTTAGATAGTCAACCTTCTTACTCGAGGAAGAGCAAGGTTTAAGTTTGGGGAGGTTGATGGCTCCATATTTTACGCATCTTTAGAACACATTTGTTGCACATTATCTCCGTATATCAAGTCATATCATGTCCCATTGAGCCAATTATATGTCCATATGCATGATTTCCAGTTTTTATCCTTTCCACCACGAGCATTGAATACTATTTATTCTTTGTTACTTTTTATTAGTTTTATTTTGTCTTTGTGTGTCTTGTAGGCGTGATGGACTTCTCAAGTACTTAGCACGATAAAAGTGATACATGGCCAACCCGTGGGTGTCGATCTTTTCACACGATGGAGGGGAAAAGGGAGAAACCAAAGAGAAAAACCAAACTCTCAAGAACGATCTCCAAATCACACATCCACTAGATCCATAGAAAACACAGGAGATACAACGAACCAAGTTCAACGAACGAATACAAGTAATGATAGTCTTCCCACTCCGAAGGAGGGGCCTTGATATCCTGGAGGATCTTTCCTACAAGAGGGGCCTTGGCATCCACTTGGATATTCTCACATAGAGGTCATCTCCATGGGAGGAGGTAAGTGGAAGGAGCTATGCTCAACAAACTCTAATGCTAAACATAAGCTAACCCTAGATGTAGGAGGGAGACGTCTATATATAGTCCAGGAAGAGTGGGGGGAAGGAAAAGGGGGTACATGGGCCTTTGGCCTGCATCTGCCCACGCTGGGGCCGGATATCCGGGCTGCGGGCGTCTAGTTCCGCGCAATTCTGGACTGGCCACGCCGGATTTCCAAGTCAGGGGTCGGATATCCGGGGCTTTGGGTCACGCCGGGTGTCCGAGCCAGGGGCTGGATGTCCGGGCTAGGCCTGGTCGGGGGCTCCAGCTTCTGGCGTCTTCCGACCGGATTCGCGGGGTAGAGGCCGGATTTCCGGGGCGCCGTATGGCTGGGCCCTTGGCCGGATGTCCGGCCGGTGGGAGGTCTCGCAACCTTCCTTTGGTGCTCTTCGTCCTTCGTCTTCGCGCCCACCGTCATGGTTGCTTGGTCTTCACTCCGAGCATCTTTGAGGTTGTTCTCATGGTACCTAATCATGCATAGGATCTCCGCTTGAGGTAGCATTCAAGTCTCGAGAGTATCAAATGGAGAGTAACTAAGGAGATATGTCACCTCGATTTCAATGGAATGTGCATGGGCTCTTGTCATAGGACCACTTGGATCTTGAGGTGTTGGAGGTGGGTCCATGGGGATGACCATGGGATGCTCCGCATCATCTCCCCCCTTGGAAAAGATCCTTCCTCGGATCGAGATCCTCATCGCCATGGAAAGGAGATAGGTCCTTGACGTTGAAGATGTCGCTCACATTCTACTTGTTGCGTGGAGTGTCGATCTTGTAGGCATTATCATTGTAGCATGCCAACACCTTGAAAGGTTCATCGGCTCGAGGAAGTAGTTTGGACTTGCGCTCGGTGGGGAATCGATCCTTGCGAAGGTGTAGCCACACAAGATCATTGGTCTTGAACACCATGGGGTGCTTGTTGATGTTGCGCTTGGCGGTGACTCGTTCCACTTAACGTTCAATCGTGCGCCTTGTGTCTTCATGCATCTTCTTGATGTAGCTTGCCGTTGTGCTTGCGTCCATGCTCATGCGCTCTTGTAGTGGTAGAGGGAGAATGTCCAATGGGGACAAAGGGTTGAAGCCGTAGACCACCTTGACTTGCCGGTGGTGAACTGTCGTGCGTGGTTGTAGGCGTACTCGGTGATGGGGAGGCATTCTTCCCATTCCTTGATATTCTTCTTGATCAACACGAGTAGTAGTGTCGAGAGCATCCGGTTGGTGACCTTCGTTTGACCATCGGTGTGTGGATGGTAGGCCGAAGAGAAGAGTAGCTTGATCCCGAGCTTGGCGCATAGTGTCTTCCCAAAGTAGCTAAGGAACTTGATGTTGCGGTCCGACACCATGGTCTTGGGTAGTCCATGTAGTCGCAAGATGTCCCTACAAAAGAGATTGGCAACATGTGAAGCATCGTCGATCTTGTGACATATAATGAAATGAGCCATTTTAGAAAAAATGGTCCACAACAACAAAAACAGAATTATGGCCATTTTTAGTTCGTGGCAAACCAAGCACAAAGTCCATGCTAATATCTTCCCAAGGTTGAAAAGGTATTGGAAGTGGCATGTATAAACCATGGGATTGAGATTTAGACTTAGCTTTGCGACATGTAGAACATCGGTTGGTGATACGTGCAATATCGTGAAACATCTTTGGCCAAAAATACTTGTTGGAGAGTGTGGCATATGTCTTGTCGCGTCCAAAGTGATACGTGAGTCCTCCACCATGAGCCTCTTGCAAAGGCAACAAACAAAGAGAAGACTCGGGTATGCAAATTTTGTTAGCACGCATAAGATAGCCATCTTTCATGTAATAGTTCTCCCAATAAGGTTTAACTTGGCACTTAGCATAAGGAGTAGCAAAGGAAACATCATGCTCATACAAATCTTTGATATGCTCAAAACTAATGACATTCAATTCATGTTGAGTAACTAGCATGCATTTGCGGGAAAGAGCATCCGCGACAACATTTTCTTTACCCTTAATGTATTTGATGACATAAGGAAAAGACTCAATGAATTCACTCCATTTAGCATGTCGCTTGTTTAACTTGGTTTGACCCTTAACATACTTGAGAGTTTCATGATCGGTATGAATGAAAAATTCACATGGGTGGAGATAATGCTCCCAGACATGTAAGACTCTCACCAAAGCATACAATTCTTTATCATATATGGGGTAATTGAGTTGAGCTCCAGAAAGTTTCTCACTAAAGTACGCAATGGGGCATTTCTCTTGCACCAACACGCCACCTATGCCATTGCCACTAGCATCACAATGCACTTCAAAAGTTTTGTAAAAATTGGGTAATGCTAGTAATGGTGCATGAGTGAGCAAGTTTTTAATCTCATGGAATGCGGTATCTTGCGAAGGTCCCCAAACAAAGGGCACATTCTTATTGCTCAAAGTATGTAGGGGAGACGCAATCGTGCTAAAGTCCTTAACAAAGCGACGTTAAAAGCCGACAAGTCCAAGGAAACTACGCACTTGTTGCAAATTTGTAGGGGTAGGCCAAGTTTTAATTGCATCAATTTTAGTTTCATCAACTTAAACACCCTTAGAAGAAACCACAAAGCCTAGGAAAACAACCTTGTCAACACCAAAACTGCATTTTTCCATGTTTGCATAAAAATTTCTTTCCTAAGAACTTGCAATACTTCCTAACATGTTTAGCATCCTCCTCTAGAGATTCGCTAAAAACAAGAATGTCATCAAAGTATACCACAAAACAATATCTAATGATATGATGTAAGACATAATGCATGATGCGCATAAATGTTCCAGGTGCTAGTGATAGACCCATAGCCATAACTAACCATTCATAGAGGCCAAATTTAGTTTTAAAAGCAGTTTTCCACTGATCGCCCTCTTGCATGCGTGTTTGATAATAACCACTTTTCAAATCAATTTTGGAAAATATAGTGGCAACACTAAGTTCATCAAGCACATCCTCAAGGCGAGGAATTGGATGGCGATATCTAACGGTTATCGCATTGATAGGGTGACAATCCGAACACATGCGCATACTACCATCTTTCTTAGGCACTAGTATTAGCGGAACCGCACAAGGACTTAAACTTTCGCGTACATGCGCTTTATCAAGGAGTTTTTGCACTTGCCTTTGTATCTCCTTAGTCTCGTCGGGATTTATGCGGTAGGGTGCCTTGTTAGGAAGTGGTGCGTCGGGTATGAGGTCGATGCGATGTTCGATCCCTCGTTTTGGTGGTAGTCCCGGAGGTAGCTCACTGGGAAAAACATCTTGGAATTCCTGTAACTAACGAGACAAAACCAAAGGTAGATGTTGTGAAGCATTAGTCCTCACGACCTCATATTTGCACACAATTACAAAGTGAAGTACACTTGATGGGCTCTCACTCACATCCCTCAAGTCTCTTTTGGTGGCTAAAATAACTAGGTCTTTCTTGTCCCTCATCGTGAAGTCACTCAAATCTGGCTTGTGGCGCTCACTCTCTTTTAGGTGGATCGCTCGCTCATTTTTATCTCCATGATGGGATGAAGCTTGCTTGCGGCAGTCACTTGACTTGAAGACATTAGTCGAAGCACGTATTCCTTGCCCTTCATCTTGAAGCTATATTGATTGGTCCGACCGTTGTGGATGACGTCGCGGTCGAATTGCCAAGGTCAGCCAAGAAGTAGGTGGCACACGGACATGGGAACCACATCACACTCCAAGTGTCTTCATATGCGCCGATCTTGAAGGATACTTGCACGGTGTGATCAACTTGGAGAGTGTCGGAGTCACTAAGCCATTGTACCTTGTAGGGGCGTGGATGCTTCTTCTTGACCAATTGTAGCTTGGAACAAAGGTCTTCGCTTGCCAAATTGTGGCAACTTCCTCCATCGATGATGACCTTGACGGATTTTCCTTGGATGTTGGCCTTGGTATGGAAGATGTGGCAACGTTGGTCTTCGTCTTGCGTGTGTTGAAGTGTCAAAACCTTGGAAACAATGAGAGTGGGGCCCGGATCGTTGTCGCAAAAGATTTGCGCATCTTCATCTTCATTCACTTGGCGGTGCATGGCCACGTGCTCTAGTGCTTCCATCTCATTGTCGCTCATTGAATCATAAGTGCCGTCATCATGAAGGGTCATAGTGCATCTTGTTGGGCACTCGAAAGTTTTGTGGCCTTGACCTTGGCACGTGAAACACTTGATGGAGCTTGATTTAGCGGTAGCATCCGGTGTTGGTGTAGAAGATGAAGCTCTTGGCTTGTAGTTGCTTGTAGTAGGAGCGTGACTTGATGATGTCATCGTTTTCTTGAAACTTGACTTGTCATCGTTAGTCATTGGAGCTTTCATTATCGAAGGCGTCGTAGTCGGAGAACCTTGTGCACTTGAGTCATAGGTCTTGGAAGAGAACTTGGAGTGCTTGTAGTCATCTTGCACTTGGCGTTCCGCCTTTGATGCTTGATGTACTAGCTCGAGTAAGTTGGAGTATGGTTGGAAGTCCGCAATTTTCTTGACTTGGTAGTTGAGGCCATTCAAGAAGCGTGCCATTGTTTGCTCATCATCTTCCTTGACATTGGCGCGGATCATAGCCATTTCCATCTCTTGGTATTCTTCTTCTACCGACTTGGTGCCTTGCTTGAGTAGTTGTAGCTTCTTGAAGAGATCATGATTAGTGGGTTGATAACCCACAAGTATAGGGGATCGCAACAGTTTTCGAGGGTAGAGTATTCAACCCAAATTTATAGATTTGACACAAGGGGAGCCAAAGAATATTTGAGAGTATTAGTAGTTGAGTTGTCAATTCAACCACACCTGGAGATTAAATATCTGCAGCAGAGTGATCAGTAGCACAGTAGTATGATAGTTTGATAGCAGTAGTAACAGTAATGGTGAACTTGTTGGATGATATTCATCATATAACAGTCATAACCTAGGGCGACACAGAACTAGCTCCAGTTCATAAATGTAATGTAGGCATGTATTCCGTAAATAGTCATACGTGTTTATGGAAAAGAACTTGCATGACATCTTTTGCCCTACCCTCCCGTGGCAGCGGGGTCCATAAGGAAACTAAGGGATATTAAGGCCTCCTTTTAATAGAGAACCGGAACAAAGCATCAACACACGGTGAATACATGAACTCCTCAAACTACGGTCATCACCGGAAAGTATCCCGACTATTGTCACTCCGGGGTTTACGGATCAAAACACGTAATAGGTGCGTATGACTAACAAGATCGGATCAAGAACATAGATATAATGGTGATAACATAAACGGTTCAGATCTGAAATCATGGCACTCGGGCCCTAGTGACAAGCATTAAGCATGGCAAAGTCACAGCAACATCAATCTCAAAACATAGTGAATACTAGGGATCAAGCCCTAACAAATCTATCTCGATTACATGATGAATCTCATCCAACTCCTCACCGACCAGCAAGCCTACGAAGGAATTACTCACTCTCGGTGGGGAGCATCATGGAATTGGCGATGGAGAAGGGTTGATGATTTCGAAGATAGAAGATTCCCCTCTCTGGAGCCCCAAACAGGCTCCAGATCTGGCCTCCCGAGGAAGAACAGGAGGTGGCGGCGGCTCCGTATCGTAAAACGCGATGAAACTTTCTCCCTTATGTTTTCTCCAAAAATAGGATTTTATAGCGTCGGAATTAGGGTCAGTGGGGCCACGAGGTGGGCACAGCCCACCAGGGCGCGCCGGGGGGAGGGGGGGCTGACACGCCCTGGTGTCTTGTGCCTAGCCAGGCCCCCCCCCTCTGGTGGTTCTTGGCTCCAATATTTTTTATTTATTGTAAAATAAATCTCCACAAAGTTTCGTCCAATTATGAGAACTTTTATTTCTGCACAAAAACAACACCATGGTAGTTCTGCTGAAAACAGCGCCAGTCCGGGTTAGTTTCATTCAAATCATGCAAATTAGAGTCCAAAACAAGGGCAAAAGTGTGAGGAAAAGTAGATACGACGGAGACGTATCAATTCCCCCAAGCTGAACCCATTGCTTGTCCTCAAGCAACTCAGTTGAAAAACTGAAAGTGATAAAGAAAAACTTTTACAAACCCTTTTGTTCTTGTTTTCATATATATGCTTAAGTAGCACCGAGGTTTTCAGCAAAGATTATGACTAACCATGCCAGCAATAACTCTTAGAAATTATATTAACTCATATCAATGACATAAGCAACTAGCGAGCAATAATAAAATATCTCAAGCGCCAACACTTTGTCAAAACAATCGTGATATAATATGACAATAGTGCTATCTCGCTAGCCCTTTCTGAGACCGCAAAACATAAATGCAGAGCACCTCCAAATTTCAAGCAGCGACTAAACATTGTAATTCATGGTAGAAAAGATCCAGTCATGCTGCACCCAACATTAACTTTACACAATGCATGAGGATGACAATAGTGCTCTCAGGTCTGGCGCTTATTTGAGAAGGCGATGACTTAACATAAAAGTAAATAGATAGTCCCTTCGCAGAGGGAAGCATGGATTTACAGAGGTGCTAGAGCTCAAAGCTTAAAACAGAGATAGATATAATTTTGGGAGGTACACCCTTCCTGTCAACGTTATGACCAAGAGTTATCAATATCTTCTATGCTAAACACATTAGCGATGGTTCCCAAGCGGTAAAAGTAAAGGTTTACTCCCCCTCCACCAACAATCACACTCCACGGCTAGCCGAATCCACGGGTACCGTCCATACCAACAACATTCCTGGGGGAGTTTTGTTTAATTATTTGTAATTTTTGATTTCGGGACTGGGAATCCCTATTACCGCCCCTCTCGTGTAAGGACGAGTGAATAAACACTCATCATGAGAATAACCCGCTTAACACGGAAGACATTGACCGCCGCCTGTCGCTCCATGTGCGGTCCAGGCACACAAAACATATGTTCATTTGAATTTTTAGAGGTGGCACATGCAAATTTACTTGGAACGGCAGGGTAATACCGCATATAGGTAGATATAGTGGACTCATCTGGAATAACTTTGGTTTAAGGATTTTGATGCACAAGCAGTATTCCCGCTTAGTACAGGCGAAGGCTAGCAAATAGATTGAGAAGCAGCCAGCTAGAGAGCGAAAACGGTCATGAACATGCATTACATATAATAAACATTGACAACTAGCATGAGTAGGATATGGATACCATGAACATAAATGTCATGAAGGCTATGTTGGTTTTGATTCAACTACATGCGTGAACATGTGCCAAGTCAAGCCACTTGAAACATTCAAAGGAGGATACCATATCATCATACCACATCACAACCGTTTTAATGCATGTTGACATCCAAGATAAATCATTATGCACACCTATCTACTTAAGCATGGCATGGGCAACTATAATCTCTAATTGTCATTGCAAACATGTTTGATCATAATATGCTGAATCAAGGATACTAGGCTAAACATATTTACAAAAACAAAAACAAGTTGAGTTCATACCCGCTTTTCTCTGCCACAGTCAATTCATCAAATATCGTCATTATTGCCTTTTACTTGCACGACCGAACGTTAAGGAAATAATAATAGTGCAAGAACGCCGTGGACTAAGCTGGAATGTGCAACATTGTATTCAAGAGGAGAAGGCAAGGTAACATGGGCTCTTTGTTAGATTAACAATAGTGCATATGAGAGCCCCTCAACATTTTCATCGTGGTCTTCTCCTTGGTACGACTCAAACAAAGGGAAAAGAATTTCAGAGAAACACCCTGAAATATTTTTGGAGTTTTTGTTTTTTCTTGAAGAAGGCAAATTAAAAAGGAAGAACAAAAATGAGAAAAACTATTTACACGGGAAAGCTCCCAACAAGTAAAAGAAGAAACGAGAAATCTCTTCGGGTTTTCTTTTGATACTACAATTAAACTAAGCTAGAAAGAAAAACCGAAAAGAAGTAGGAAATGTTTTTGGATTTTCTCAAAGTTTTTTTAAACACACAAGAAGAAAGCGAGAAAAAAATCTAGCATGGATATTACAAAAAAGTATGAACACCGACAACTGGAATGAAATGTGTGAACATGAATGTAATGTCGGTGGAAATACGTACTCCCCCAAGCTCAGGCTTTTGGCCTAGCTTGGTAATCACCATCCGTAGTAACCATCCGGTCCTAAGTCGAAGTGAGGTGGAGGCGGCACCTGAGCGTCCCAATTCTGGGGCTCCTCCTCAGCAGCTGCTAGGTTGTTCCGGTAGGCTCTAATGTCATCTGGCATGATCCTGTATCCGTTCTTAGCTACGAGGAACTCGGTCAGCTCAACATTTGCAACAAATTGAGCAAACTCTTGATCGACCCGGCCTCCTCCATGAAGGCAACATGCGGCTATTCGCACGGCCGCACCTCCACCGTTCTCGGGGTGTGAAGGTCATTGTCCGATGATTCCCCAATGACTCCTTTGGCATTTTTCTTGGAGGAAAACTTCCTAAAGAAATCCATCTTATTCCTATAATAAAAATTCTGAAAAATTTAGCCTACAAATTTTTTGTCAACAAAACTCTGTAAGATTGATAACAACTACTCCTAAGGATGCATAGAGGCCATATTAAGCATTCAAACTACTTAGAACTCTAAGAATTCAACATGCAAGCTCATCTACAGCAGCACCAAGAGTAGCTGATTACTCTAAAGATAACCCACTAAATCAAAAACTAATTGAAGCAATGGAGGAGTCACATACCAACTAGCAATCCCTCCAAACAGTTTCGGAAACGAAGCTTCGAGCAAAGAGATCGAAATCTGCGGGTTTGAGAGCAAGAACACGGGAATGGAGGCTATGGTGATTTTTTCTGGAGGTAAGGGATGACATGGGCTAAA
Source organism: Elymus sibiricus (assembly GCA_039707655.1). Lineage (NCBI taxonomy): Eukaryota > Viridiplantae > Streptophyta > Magnoliopsida > Poales > Poaceae > Elymus > Elymus sibiricus. The sequence goes on from CM077667.1 coordinate 132,641,152, forward strand.
GGAATAAGTGCGGGGGTGATGTGGAATGCTACCTAACATGTTCATCTCATATTGTTTTCTTTTGTATAGCATGGACATTTGGACTTATAAATGATTCAAAGCAATAGTCTAGTTTTAACATAATGACTTCAATACTCAAGCATGCCAACAAGCAACCAAGTCTTTCAAAATATCAACACTAAATAAAGTTATCCCTAGCCCATTATGCTCAATCATTGATCCATTCATGAAACACACTCAAATATTAGCTATGCCCAATGCTCAAGTACGATCATAGTGCCCCCTAGTTGGTGCTTTATAAGAGAAGATGGAGACTCAAAGTAAAAATAAAAATTGCATAAAGTAAATAGATAGGCCCTTCGCAGAGGGAAGTAGGGATTTGTAGAGGTGCTAGAGCTCAAGGTTTAAATTGAGAGAGAAAAATATTTTGGGTGGCATGCTTTTCCTGTCAACGAAAACGACAAAGTAGCTCACAATACTTTCCATGCTAGATATATCATAGGCGGTTCCCAAACAGAAAATAAATTTTATTCCTTTTTCCACCAAACTTTCACTTTCCATGGCGGGCCGTATCCACGGTTGCCTTCCATACCAACACTTTCCAAGGAATTTATTATTTGACAACATAAAGTATTTTTTTTCTTTTTTTAATTTCGGGAATGGGAATCCCTATTACCGCCGCACTCTCGTGCAATGACAAGTGAATAGACACTCATCTTGAGAATAACACATCTAGCATGGAAAAATATTGGACACTCCCTACCGTTTCATGAGTGGTACGAGCACACAAAAGAGAAAATTTATTTTGAAAATTTAGAGATGGCACATGCAAATTTGCTTGGAACGGCATGGAAATACCGCATATAGGTAGGTATGGTGGACTCATAAGGCAAAACTTGGTTTAAGGATTTTGGATGCACAAGTAGTATTTCTACTTAGTACAAATGGAGGCTAGCAAATAGATTGAGAAGCAACCAAACCAAGAAACGAAAATTTACATAAGCGAGCATTGAGCATAACTAACACCAAATAATTCACCATAAGTAGGATGTAAGTTCATTGCATAACTATTGACTTTCGTGCATGCATAGGGAATCACAAACCTTAACACCAATATTCCTACTAAAGCATGATTACTCACCAACATGACTCACATATTACTATCATCATGTTTCAAAACTATTACAAAGAATCAAGTTTAATTTGCCATATGATATTCATGAAAGTTTTTATTATATCCTCCTTGGATATCTATCACTTTGGACTGGTTTCATATATTGCCATTGCTTTTTGATAAGCTCAAACAAATTTAAGTGAAGCACATGAGCATAAAGATTTCATCTCTCAAAAAGGTATAAGTGAAGCATGAGAGGATTTCTTCAAAATTTACTAACTCTCAAATTAATCTAATTGAAGCATGAGAGTTTTTCTGTAAAAATTTCCAAGCACACCATGCTCAAAAAGATATAAGTGAAGCACTAGAGCGATTCTATAGCTCAAAAAGTTTAAGTGAAGCATAGAGAGCAATTCTAACAAATCATAGCATAATTTTGGCTCTCCCAAATAGGTGTGTCCAGAAAGGATAAAAGTGACAAACTAACAAGCAAAGCAAGCAAAGACTCAAATGATACAAAACGCTCCAAGCAAAGCTCATGATATGTGACGAATAAAAATATAGCTCCAAGTAAAATACCGATGGTTGTTAGAAGAAAGAGGGGATGGCACTCGGGGGCATCCCCAAGCTTAGTTGCTTGTTCCTCTTTGGATATATCTTTGGCATGCTGTAGCATCCCCAAGCTTAGGCTCTTTTCACTCCTTATTCCTTCATCCATCGTGATCTCACCCAAAACTTGAAAACTTCAATCACACAAAACTCAACAAAATCTTCGTGAGATCCGTTAGTGTAATAAAGCAAATCACTACTTTAGGTGCTGTTGCAAACCCATTCATATTTTATTTTTGCATTATACCTACTGTATTTTAACTTTACCATGGCTCATACCCTTCAATATAACCCATAGATTCATCAAAACAAGCACACAATGAAACGAAAGAATCTGTCTTAAACAGAACAGTCTGTACTAATCTGTACTCTAACTATACTTCTGTAACTCTAAGAATTCTGAAAAATTAGGGCAACGTAAAGAATTTGTATAGAAACACTGTGTAAAAATTTCAGCTCAAGATCATATTCGAGTCAAAAAGAAAAATTCATATACTGGACGCAAAGTTTCTGTTTCAGATTCAGCATCGCTTCTACTCATCTTATGAATCATCCTAAAGGTTCTACTTGGCACAAACACTAAATAAACCATAAAAACACAATCATAACAGAGTCATAATTGTGTCAACACTCAAAAGCAAAAATAAATTATTCATTGGGTTGCCTCCCAACAAGCGCTATCGTTTTACGCCCCTATCTAGGCATAACGCATAGATTCAAGTATTGTCAGCTTTGGTTTTCAACTCTTCAACCACACAACTAGATTTCTTCAAGGATTTAGCATGCATATTCTTGATGACAACACTCCTAGGAACAAAGCCAAAAAAATCATTCTTGTAAATAGGGTCTCTTATGATTTCAACAAAGTCAGGATGAATACTAATCATTTTAAGATCCCCGTTGTGACTACTAGGTGTAGCAACTTTGTTCTTAGTGACTTGCGTGGTCTTGCCAATTTTTACGAGAGTTTTTTCAATAGTTTTGATAGAATAAAAAGCCGAACCTAAATTACTAAAAATCTCCTCCAACTTATCAATCCGGTAAGGACTCTCTTCTACCCTTTCGTTAACTACGGTTTCTTTTTTCCTTTAGCAATTTAAAAGCACCCCCCGCCTTAGACCCAATTTTATTAGCAAGATTATGCATTTTCTTATCCAAACTTTCAAGATGTTCCTGGGTAATCATCTTCTTTTCAATAGCATCTAATCTCTCCATAACATGTTCGAGAGTTAAAGTTGTTTCATTGATCATAAGAGGTGGTGATCCCACTAAACTTCCCATAGCATTAAAAGCATCCAAAGATGGACACATCAAGAAATTTCCACCGGTAATCGTATCAAGGACGAATCTATACCAAGTGGTGACACCAACATAAAAACTGCGAAGAAGAACAACGGTAGATTGCTTATGGATAGATCTATTATGAGCATTGCAAATCCTATACCAAGCATCTTTTAGGTTCTCCCCTCCCCTTTGCCTAAAATTAAGAACCTCATTATCGGGAGTACACACAATAAAGGAAGAACAAGCCATAATGACAAGGCAAGAGATCTGGCGAGAAAAAGGCAAACGAAAAAGAGGGCGAATAAAATGGCAAATTGGTGAAGTAGGGGGGAGGAAAACGAGAGGCAAATGGCAAATAATGTAATTGCAAGGAGATGAGATTTGTGATTAGGAACCTGGTAGATGATGATGGAATCTCCTCGGCGCCTGAGATAGGCACGTAGAAGAGACCGCTTCCTCCCCAGCAACGACGCCAAAAATTCCTTTGACATGGCTTGAGACTACGTCGGTATTTCCCCAAAGAGGAAGGGATGATGCAGCACATCAACGGTAAGTATTTCCCTCAGTTATGAAACCAAGGTTATCAAACTAGTAGGAGGATCACCACCACCCAATAAGCAGCACCTGCACACAAACAACAAATACTTGCAACCCGACGCGAAAGAGAGGTTGTCAATCTCTCTACGGTAAAAAGATAGATTAGGTAGTGATAGATATGAGAGATAGATCTCTCAAGAACACAAAATAAAAAGAGCAAATAAAAAGTGCAGCAATATATTTTTGGGTTTTTGGTTTTGTAGATCTAAAAACAAAGAGGCAAAAAGATAGATCGGAAAGCCATATGTTGGAAAAGTAGACCCGGGGCCGTAGGTTTCACTAGTGGCTTCTCTCATGAGTATAGCGCACGGTGGGTGAACAAATTACTGTTGGGCAATTGATAGAAGATCAAATAATCATGACGATATCCAAGGCGATGATCATTATATAGGCATCACGTCTAAGATAAGTAGACCGACTCCTGCGTGCATCTACCAGTATTACTCCACACATCGACCTCTATCCAGCATGCATCTAGTGTATTAAGTTCATGGAAAACGGAGTAATGCAATAGGAATGATGACATGATTTAGAAAAGATCTATTCATGTAGGAATAGACCCCATCTTGTTATCCTTAATGGCAACGATACATGCGTGCCTTGCTGCCCCTTCTGTCACTGGGAAAGGACACCGCGAGATCGAACCCATCACAAAGCACCTCTTCAAATGGCAAGAAAAATCGATCTAGTTGGCCTAACTAAACCAAAGATTCGAAGAAGAAATACGAGACTATAAGTAATCATGCATATAAGAGATCAAAGAAGACTCAAATAATATTCATGGATAGAAACTGATCATGAACTCAAAATTCATCGGATCCCAACAAACACACCGCAAAAGTTTACATCAAATAGATCTCCAAGAGACCATTGTATTGATAATCATAAGTGAGAGAGAGAGAGGAAGCCATCTAGCTACTGCCTACGGACCCATAGGTCTATGGTGGACTACTCACGCATCATCGGAAAGGCACCTGTGAAGAAGATGAACCCCTCAGTGATGGTGTTTAGATTAGATCTCGAGGTTCTGGAACTTGCGGCGGCTGGAATTCTGTTTCGTCGACTCTCCTAGTGTTTTCTGAATATTTGAGAATTTATAGGCATCATAGGTGGTGGAGAGGGGCCCCGTGGAGGGCACAACCCATCAGGGCGCGCCAGGGGCCCCCGAGCGCGCCCTGGTGGGTTGTGCTCTCCACAGCCCACCTTCCTGGCTCTTCTTTGGCCCACTGGGTATCTTCTGATCCATAAAAAATCTCCAAAAAGTTTCGTCGCGATTGGACTCTGTTTGGTACTAATATTCTGCGAAGTAAAAAACAAGCAAAAATAGCAACTGCAGTTTGGCACTATGTCAATAGGTTTGTCCCAAAAAATGATATAAAGTTGTTATAAAATGATTGCAAAACATCCAAGAATGATAATATAACAGCATGGAACAAGCAAAAATTATAGATACGTTGGAGACATATCAGGGGGGCCCACGTGGGGGCCACAACCCACCAGGGCGCGCCTGGGGTTGCTGGTGCGCCCTGGTGTCTTGTGGGCACCAGGTGCACCCCCTTTGATGTTATTTGCACCAGAAATTCAGAAATATTCAGAAAAAAATCATATCAAATTTTCAGAACATTGTGAGGACTTTTATTTTTGGGTCTTTTTTTATTGCATGGTGAAAACAGAAAATAGGATAAACATGGCATTTTAATTTATTCGACTGAGTGAAACAGAAAATAAAAGGTGGGAGCAGAAGACTGTGCCTACTAGATTCATCGACTTCATACCTCTCAAAAATGATCCATTAATAAGGTTGATCAAGTCTTATTAACAACCACTTCCGATTAGCATGAAACCGAAGAACTTTCGTAAAACACTACGTTACCTCAATGGGGATGTGCATATCCCCAACAATAAGTATATCATATTTCTTTTTGGCAGTTGGTAGAGGTAATTGAAAACTTCCAATAGTGAGTGTCGGAGATTCTTCAATAACATTTATACCATTCACTTGGAATTGTTTCTTCGAAAAGTGCACCGTGTGCTCATTACCATTGATATGAAAAGTGACTTTGCTTTTATTACAATCAATAACAACCCCTGCAATATTAAAGAGGGGTCTACCAAGGATAATCGACATGTTGTCGTCCTCGGGCATCTCAAGAATAACAAAGTCCATTAAGATAGTAACATTTGCGACAACAACGGGCACATCCTCACAAATACCGATAGGTATGGCAGTTGATTTGTCAGCCATTTGCAATGATATTTCAGTAGGTGTGAGTTTATTCAAATCAAGTCTTGTGTATATGGAGAAAGGCATAGCACTAACACCAGCTCCCAAATCACACAAAGCAGTTTTGACATAATTTCTTTTAATGGAGCTAGGTATAGTTGGTATTCCAGGGTCTCCAAGTTTTTTAGGTACTCCATCCTTAAAAGAATAATTAGCAAGCATGGTGGAGATTTCAGTTTCAGGTATCTTTCTTTTATTAGTGATGATGTCTTTCATGTACTTTGCATACGGGGCCATCTTCATCATCCTTTTTCTTAGATGGTTTAGGTGGAAAGGGCATGGGTTTCTGAACCCATGGCTCTCTTTCTTTACCATGTTTTCTAGCCACGAAGTCCTTTTTATCATAACATTTATTTTTAGCTTGTGGGTTATCAAGATCAACAGCAGGCTTAATTTCAACATCATTATCTGGTTCTTTATCATTGTTCGGTTGAGTATCTTCATGAACATCATCATTATCACTAGGTGAATGTTCATTACCAGATTGAGTTTCGGGATCAGAAATAGAGACATCATTATTATCAAGAGGTTTTCGTATCTCAGGTTCACTAGAGGTATGCAAAGTCCTATCATTTTTCTTTTTCTTTTCTTTTTAGAAGCACTAGGTGCATCAATATTTATTCTCTGAGAGTCTTGTTCAATTCTTTTAGGATGACCTTCAGGATAAAGAGGTTCTTGGGTCATTCTACCTCCTCTAGTTACTACTCTAGCAACAAAGTCATTCATATTATTATTCATTTCGTCAAGCAATTCTTTTTGAGATTTAGCAACTTGTTAAAACTAAGTTTGAACCATAGAGGCACGTTTTCCTACACGCCTAACATCATTACTGATTCTAAATAGCAAGTCACTCAAGCGAGCAATCATATCAGAATTATATTTCAATTGTTTCCGGACATGTGCATTGAAGTGATCTTGTTTCATAATATAGTTGTCAAACTCATATAAGCATTGACTAGGATGTTTATTGTGAGGGATATCACTTTCATCAAACTTTAATAAAGAATTTACCTTTACCACCTGTGGAGGTGGTGGTGTGTCAAGGCCATGTATTTCTTCAATAGGTGGTAAATTCTTAACATCCTCACCTTTAATACCTTTTTCCTTCATAGATTTCTTTGCCTCTTTCATATATCTTGAGGACTGAGAAATAAGATACCCCTTTTCTTCAGAGTGGGTTTAAGTGGTGGTTCAGGGAGAGTCCAATCATCATAATTCTTCAAGATATTATTCAATAATTCCTCAGATTTTTCAATAGTTCGTTTCCTGAAAACACAACCAGCACAACTATCTAGGAAGTCCCTAGAAGCATCATTTAGTCCATTATAGAAGATATCAAGTATTTCATTTTTCTTGAGAGGATGATTAAGCAAAGCATTAAGCAATTGGAGAAGCCTCCTCCAAGCTTGTGGGAGACTCTCTTCTTCAATTTGCACAAAATTAAATATTTCCTGTAAGGCAGCTTGTTTCTTATGAGCAGGAAAATATTTTTCAGAGAAGTAGTAAATCTTATCCTGGGGACTACGCACACAACTAGGAGCAAGAGTATTGTACCATGTCTTAGCGTCACCCTTTAATTAGAACGAAAATAACTTAAGAATGTAGTAGTAGCGAATCTTCTCATCATTAGCAAAGAGGGTAGTTATATCATTCAGCTTAGTAAGATGTGCCACTACAGTTTCAGTTTCATAACCATGGAAAAGATCAGGTTCAACCAGAGTAATCAACTCTGGGTCGACAGAGAATTCATAATCCTTATCGGTAACAAAGATAGGTGAAGTAGCAAACTTAGGATCACATTTCATTCTAGCATTCAAAGTCTTCCTTATACTCGCGTAGCAATTTCTTAAGATCGTCTCTATCCTTACAAGAAAGGATTTCTCTAGCTATCTCTCCATCCAAAACATAACCCTCAGGTATCTTAGGCATTTCAAATCTCGGAGAGCTAGGTCTAATAGGTGTTTCATAGTCATCAGTTTCAAAGGCTTCATCAATTTCAGCAATCTCATCAGTTTCAGTAGTTTCATTATCTTTAGCTCTAGCAATTTGTTCATCAAGAAATTCACCTAGTGGCACATTATCATCAAGCATGGTACTAGCATCATCATAAGCATCATTCATAGTAGAAGTAGCATCATCAATAACTTGCGACATATCAGGATTACTAGCATGTGGTGGTGTTGCAAACTTACTCATAACAGAAGGTGAATCGAGTGCAGAGCTAGATGGCAGTTCCTTACCTCCCCTCGTCTTAGAGGGAAAAATCTTAGTCTTTGGATCCTTAAAATTCTTCATAGTGATCAATTGACATAAATCCTAAGTGACTCAACAAATATAGCTATGCTCCCCGACAATGGCGCCAGAAAAAGGTCTTGATAACCCACAAGTATAGGGGATCGCAACAGTTTTCGAGGGTAGAGTATTCAACCCAAATTTATAGATTCGACACAAGGGGAGCCAAAGAATATTTGATAGTATTAGCATCTGAATTGTCAATTCAACCACACCTGGAGATTAAATATCTACACCAAAGTGATCAGTAGCACAGTAATATGATAGTTTGATAGCAATGGTAGCAGTAACGGTAGTAGTTTTGTAGCAAGAGTAACAGTAGCAGCAGCAGTAGTAACTTAGCAAGAACAATAAGTGGAGAACTCGTAGGAACTGGATCGGATCATAGCCATTTCCATCTCTTGGTATTCTTCTTCTACCGACTTGGTGCCTTGCTTGAGTAGTTGTAGCTTCTTGAAGAGATCATGATTAGTGGGTTGATAACCCACAAGTATAGGGGATCGCAACAGTTTTCGAGGGTAGAGTATTCAACCCAAATTTATAGATTTGACACAAGGGGAGCCAAAGAATATTTGAGAGTATTAGCAGTTGAGTTGTCAATTCAACCACACCTGGAGATTAAATATCTGCAGCAGAGTGATCAGTAGCACAGTAGTATGATAGTTTGATAGCAGTAGTAATAGTAATGGTAGCAGTAGCAGTGATAGCAATAGTTTTGTAGCCATTGGAACAGTAGCAGCAGCAATAGTAACTTAGCAAGAACAATAAGTGGAAAACTCGTAGGCACTAGATCGGTGAACTCGTTGGATGATATTCATCATATAACAGTCATAACCTAGGGCGATACAGAACTAGCTCTAGTTCATAAATGTAATGTAGGAATGTATTCCGTAAATAGTCATACATGTTTATGGAAAAGAACTTGCATGACATCTTTTGTCCTACCCTCCCTTGGCAGCGGGGTCCATAAGGAAACTAAGGGATATTAAGGCTTGCTTTTAATAGAGAACCGAAACAAAGCATTCACACACGGTGAATACATGAACTCCTCAAACTAAGGTCATCATCAGAAAGTATCCCGACTATTGTCACTCCGGGGTTTACGGATCAGAACACGTAATAGGTGCGAATGACTAGCAAGATCGGATCAAGAACATAGATATAATGGTGATAACATAAACGGTTTAGATCTGAAATCATGGCACTCGGGCCCTAGTGACAAGCATTAAGCATGGCAAAGTCATAGCAACATCAATCTCAAAACATAGTGGATACTAGGAATCAAGCCCTAACAAAACTAACTCGATTACATGATGAATCTCATCCAACTCCTCACCGACCAGCAAGCCTACGAAGGAATTACTCACTCTCGGTGGGGAGCATCTTGGAATTGGCGATGGAGAAGGGTTGATGATGACGAAGACCGAAGATTCCCCTCTCCGGAGCCCCAAACGGGCTCCAGATCTGGCCTCTCGAGGAAGAACAGGAGGTGGCGGCGGCGGCTCCGTATCGTAAAACATGATGAAACTTTCTCCCTTATTTTTTTCTCCAAAAATAGGATTTTATAGCGTCGGAATTAGGGTCAGTGGGGCCACGAGGTGGGCACAACCCACCAGGGCGCGCCGGTGGGGCTGGCGCGCCCTGGTGACTTGTGCCCAACCAGGCCCCCCCTCCGGTGGTTCTTGGCTCCAATATTTTTTATTAATTGTAAAATAAATCTCCAAAAAGTTTCGTCCAGTTCCGAGAACTTTTATTTCTGCACAAAAACAACACCATGGTACTTCTGATGAAAACAACGTCAGTCCGGGTTAGTTTCATTCAAATCATGCAAATTACAGTCCAAAACAAGGGCAAAAGTGTGAGGAAAAGTAGATACGACAGAGACGTATCATGGGTCGACACGAAGCGAACTCTCATGAGGTCCTTTATTTGGGCCCAAGTGGTGATAGGAGGTTCACCCTTTTCTCTTCTTGGCTCAATCACTTGTTCCCACCAAATGAGAACGTAGTCTTGGAAGTCAAGTGAAGCCATGGCGATCTTCTTTTCTTCATCATAGTTGTAGAGACGGAAGATCTTGTCAACCTTAAGTACCCAGTCTTCGGGATCATTGCTTCCGGATAACTTAGGCATGGTGAACTTGAGCTTGCGAAGCGTTGTTCATCATTGGGGTGGTGAGGACGATGCCCTTGTCTTGGAGGATCTTCCTCATTGTACTTGTCATGGTGAACTTGTGGGTGTGGACGAGGCACACATGCTCGGTTACTTCATTCTTGGAGCTCCTCTTGGCGAGCGGCTTCTACTTGTCATTCACATCGGAGGGCTTCTTGTTCTTTGCACGCCTAGCAGTTGTGCTCTTCCAAGGCACGTGTTGCATCATGTAGAGTGCGTTGTGCTTGAAGCGCTTGTTCGTGAAGACGACGTTCGTCTTCTTCATGTCATTATTGTTCTTGTTCTTGGTCTTGTTGACGACGTCGTTCACGCTCCCGTAGGCAATCTTGCAACCCATTTTCATGGAATGGATTATCCGAAGCTTGACATTGGTGATCGTGTGGTGAACTTGGACCAGAGCGATCGTCTCGAGGATGAGAACGTGCTCGAGGTGGAATTGCGTCGGAAGAGTACTCAGATGAGTGTCGGCTTGAGTGGCGCCGCCTTGACGATGTAGATGTTGAAGGAGCGCGGTTGACCATCAAGGAACGGAACTCGTCCATTTAGCTTGATAGCTGATACATCTCCAACGTATCTATAATTTTTGATTGTTCCATGCTATTATATTATCTATTTTGGATGTTTTATATGCATTAATATGCTATTTTATATTATTTTTGGGACTACCTATTAACCTAGTGCCCAGTGCCAGTTTCTGTTTTTTCCTTATTTTTGAGTATTGCAGAAAAGGAATATCCAACGGAGTCGAAACGGAATAAAATTCTACGCTGATTTTTCTTGGACCAGAAGGAACCCAGGAGGCTTCGAGAAGAGGCCAGAAGACCTACGGGTAGGCCACAAGCCACCAGGGCGCGCCCCTGGGGGGGAGGGGCGCCCCCCTGGCTTGTGGGCCCCTCGTAGCTCCTCCAACCCTAATTCTTCGCCTATAAATTCAGGAATATTCCCCCAATACCAAAGAGAGCCATGATAATACTTTTCCGCCGCCGCAAGCCTCTGTTCTCGTGAGATCCCATCTTGGGGCCTTTTCCGGTAATCTGTCGGAGGGGGATTCGATCACGGAGGGCATCTACATCAACACCATTGCCCTTCCGATGATGCGTGAGTAGTTCACCTCAGACCTTCGGGTCCATAGCTAGTAGCTAGATGGCTTCTTCTCTCTCTATGATCTTCAATACCATGTTCTCCATGATCTTGATGGAGATCTATCCGATGTAATACTCTTTTGCGGTGTGTTTGTCGAGAACCGCGAATTGTGGATTTATGATCAGATTATCTATGAATATTATTTGAATCTTCTCTGAATTCGTATATGCATGATTTCATATCTTTGCAAGTCTCTTCGAGTTATTGGTTTGGTTTGGCCAACTAGATTGGTAATTCTTGCAATGGGAGAAGTGCTTAGTTTTGGGTTCAATCTTGCGGTGTCCTCACCCAGTGACAAAGTAGGGGTAGCGAGGCACGTATTTGTATTGTTGCCATCAAGGATAAAAAGATGGGGTTTTCATCATGTCATCTTACTTAATGCGTTACTCTGTTCTTCATGAACTTAATACTCTAGATGCAGGCAGGAGTCGGTCGATGTGTGGAGTAATAGTAGTAGATGCAGAATCGTTTCAGTCTACTTGATACGGACGTGATGCCTATATGCATAATCATTGCCTTGGATATCGTCATAACTATGCGCTTTTCTATCAATTGCTCGACAGTAATTTGTTCACCCACCGTATTATTTTCCTTCAAGAGAGAAGCCTCTAGTGAAACCTATGGCCCCCGGGTCTATTTTCCATATTATATTTTCAGATCTATAAACCAAAAATACCAAAAATACTTTGCTGCAATTTATTTACTTTTATTTTAATTATCGTTTTAGCAATCTTTTATATCCATCTCTTTCGGATCTCATCCTTGCAAGTAACCGTGAAGGGATTGACAACCCCTTTATAGCGTTGGGTGTAAGTGTTTGATTGTTTATGCAGGTACATAGATTGGGGCCTTGCTTGTACCTCCTACTGGATTGATACCTTGGTTCTCAACAACTGAGGGAAATACTTATCTATTTTGCTGCATCACCCTTTCCTCTTCAAGGGAAAACCAACACAAGCTCAAGAAGTAGCAAGAAGGATTTCTGGCGCCGTTGTCGGGGAGGATACATAGCAAGTCAAAACAAGAACTCTCCCGTCAACTTGACAATTTTTGGCGTGGTTGTCGGAGAGATCTACATCAAGCCTACCAAGTACCCATCACAAACTCATCTCTTGCATTTATATTATTTGCCATTTTCCTCTCGTTTTCCTCTCCCCCACTTCTAAAACGATTTTCAGAAAAAACCAAAAAGATTTGCCTTTTTATTCGCCCTTCTTCCGTTCGTCTTTTCGTTTGCTTTTTGTTTGCTTGTGTTGCCATGTGCCTTCTATTTGCTTGCATCTTCGCTTGCTAAAAATCTATTGATATGGATCCTCATCCACTTGCTAATCTTTTCAAAACACCAAATTATGATGAACCAATTGCTAGTGAGTTGAGTGCACTTGATTATCTCTATGAAGTTTTGCTTGAAAATCATGAAAATTTTGATGAAGTGTTGAAAGAAGAAATTTATAAGGCGATTCATGATATCTCCTTGATTGGAAAGCATGATTGCAATGATGTTACTATCAATTCTATTAATGTCAATTATGCTAATGATATGCAAAGCCACAAGCTTAGGGATGCTATGTTTGATGAAGATGATATTTTTAGTCCCCCAAGTTTTGATGAGCAAATTTATTATGATGTTTGCATGCCTCCTATTCATGATGATGGTGAAACTTATCATCCTGGTTTTAATTTGCAATCTGGTTATGTCAATCAAGTGTCTCATGATAGTTATTTTGTTGAGTTTGCTCCCACTACTATGGATAAAAAGGAATTTGCTTATGTGGAGAGTAATGAAAATTCTATGCTTTTGCATCATGAAAAGAATGATTTATGTGATTGTTATATTGTTGAATTCCTTCATGATGCTACTGAAATTTATTATGAGGGAGGAACATATGCTTGTAGGAATTGCAATAATATCAAGTTTCCTCTCTATGTGTTCAAAGTTTTGAAGTTATGCTTGTTTTGCCTTCCTATGCTAGTTGATTCTTGTTCCCATAAATTGTTTGCTCACAAAATCCCTATGTATAGGAAGTGTGTTAGACTTAAATGTGTTTTTCATGAGATTCATGATGCTCTTTTGCATATTTCAATTACTACTTTTTATGTGAGCATCATTGAAATCATCATGCCTAGCTAGGGGCGAAAAACAATAGCGCTTGTTGGGAGGTAACACAATTTTATTTTATGTTTTTTGTTTTAGTTTCTGTTATTGAGTGATTTACACATTATTACCTCTGTAGTAATTGTGTTTTAGTGTTTTAATAAGTGTTTGAGCCAAGTAAGACCTTTGGGATGGTCTACAGTGATTGTTGATTTGATCTTGCTGAAAAACAGAAACTTTTGCGCTCATTCCACGAATTTTATAAATTCACCAGAGCGTTGAATGAGTCTGAAATTTTTACACAAGATTCATATACAAATTTCCCAGAGTGTCCTAATTTTTCAGAATTTTTTGAGTTTTATAAGCATTCTAAGTTTACAGATTGCTACAGACTCTTCTGTTTTTGACAGATTCTGTTTTCTTTGTGTTGTTTGCTTATTTTGATGTATCTATGGGTTGTATCGGGGGGTATGAACCATGGAGAAGTTGGAATACAGTAGATATTACACCAATATAAATAAATAATGAGTTAACAACAGTACCTAAAGTGGTGATTTATTTTTCTTATACTAACGGATCTCACGAGTTTTCTGTTGAGTTTTGTGTTGTGAAGTTTTCAAGTTTTGGGTAAAGATTTGATGGACTATGGAATAAGGAGTGGCAAGAGCCTAAGCTTGGGGATGCCCAAGGCACCCCAAGGAATATTCAAGGATACCAAAGAGCCTAAGCTTGGGGATGCCCCGGAAGGCATCCCCTCTTTCGTCTTCAATCCATCGGTAAATTTACTTGAGGCTATATATTTATTCACCACATGATATGTGTTTTGCTTGGAGCGTCTTGTGTGATATGAGTCTTTGCTTTTTAATTTGACACAATCATCCTTGCTGCACACATCTTTTGAGAGGGACACGCATAAATCGTGAATTTATTAGAATACTCTATATGCTTCACTTATCTCTTTTGAGCTAGGCAATTTTGCTCTAGTGCTTCACTTATATCTTTTTAGAGCACGGTGGTGTTTTATTTTATAGAAATAATTGAACTCTCATACCCCACTTATATTATTTTGAGAGTCTTTAAACAGCATGGTAATTGGTTTAGGTTATGAATTTAGTCCTAATATAATGGGCATCCAAGAGGGCTATAATAAAAACTTTCATATAAAGTGCATTGAATACTATGAGAAGTTTGATTCCTCGCATATAGTTTTGAGATATAAAGATGGTGATATTAGAGTCATGGTAGTGAGTAATTGTGGATTGGTAGAAATACTTGTGTTAAAAGTTTGTGATTCCCGTAGCATGCACGTATGGTGAACCGTTATGTAACGAAGTCGGAGCATGATTTGTTTATTGATTGTCATCCTTTGTGTGAGGGTCGGAAGCGCGCGATGGTTAACTCCTACCAACCTCTCCCCTAGGAGCATGCGTCTAATACTTTTCTTCGATAACTAATAGACTTTTGCAATAAGTATGTGAGTTCTTTATGACTAATGTGAGTTCATGGATTATACGCACTCTCACCCATCCACAATTGCTAGCCTCTCTAGTACCGCGCAACTTTCGCCGGTGCATTAAACCCACCATATTCCCTTCCTCAAAACAGCCACCATACCTACCTATTATGGCATTTCCATAGCCATTCCGAGATATATTGCCATGCAACTTCCACCGTTCCATTTATCATGACACGCACCATCATTGTCATATTGCTTTGCATGATCGTAAGATAGCTAGCATGATGTTTTCATGGCTTGTCCGTTTTTTGATGTCATTTGCTATGCTAGATCGTTGCACATCCCGGTACACCGCTGGAGGCATTCATATAGAGTAATATTTTGTTCTAAGTATCGAGTTGTAATTCTTGAGTTGTAAGTAAATAAAAGTGTGATGATCATCATTATTAGAGCATTGTCCCATGAGAGGAAAGGATGATGGAAGCTATGATTCCCTCACAAGTTGGGATGAGTCTCCGGACTTTACAAATAATAAAGGAGGCCAATGAAGCCCAAATAAAAAAAAGAGGCCAAAGATGCCCACCAAAAATAAAAAAAAGAGATAGAAAAGAGAGAAGGGACGATGCTACTATCTTTTTTCCACACTTGTGCTTCAAAGTAGCACCATGATCTTCATGATAGAGAGTCTCCTATTTTGTCACTTTCATATACTAGTGGGAATTTTTCATTATATAACTTGGCTTGTATATTCCAATGATGGGCTTCCTCAAATTGCCCTAGGTCTTCGTGAGCAAGCGAGTTGGATGCACACCCACTTAGTTTCTTTTTGAGCTTTCATACACTTATAGCTCTAGTGCATCCGTTGCATGGCAATCCCTACTCATTCACATTGATATCTATTGATGGGCATCTCCATAGCCCGTTTATATGCCTAGTTGATGTGAGACTATCTTCTCCTTTTCCTCACAACCTCCACCATATTCTATTCCACCTATAGTGCTATATCCATGGCTCATGCTCATGTACTGCATGAAAGTTGAAAAGGTTTGAGAACATAAAAAGTGTGAAACAATTGCTTGACTTGTCATAGGGGTTGTGCATGATTTAAATACTTTGTGTGGGGAAGATGGAGCATAGCCAGACCATATGATTTTGTAGGGATAACTTTCTTTGGCCATGTTATTTTGAAAAGACACGATTGCTTTGTTAGTATGCTTAAAGTATTATTGTTTTTATGTCAACTTTAAACTTTTGGTTTGAATCTTATGGATATGAACATTCATGCCACAATAAAGAATATTACATGGATAAATATGTTAGGTAGCATTCCACATCAAAAATTCTGTTTTTATCATTTACCTACTCGAGGACGAGCAGAAATTAAGCTTGGGGATGCTGATACGTCTCCAACGTATCTATAATATTTGATTGTTCCATGCTATTATATTATCTATTTTTGATGTTTTGTATGCATTAATATGCTATTTTATATTATTTTTGGGACTAACCTATTAACCTAGTGCCCAGTGCCAGTTTCTGTTTTTCCTTGTTTTTGAGTATTGCAGAAAAGGAATATCCAACGGAGTCCAAACGGAATAAAATTCTACGCTGATTTTTCTTGGACTAGAAGGAACCCAGGAGGCTTAGAGAAGAGGCCAAAAGACCTACAGGTAGGCCACAAGCCACCAGGGCGCCCCTGTGGGGGCGCCCCCTGGCTTGTGGGCCCCCGTAGCTCCTCCAACCCTAATTCTTCACCTATAAATTCAAGAATATTCCCCCAATGCCAAAGAGAGCCACGATAATACTTTTCTGCCGCCGCAAGCCTCTGTTCCCGTGAGATCCCATCTTGGGGCCTTTTCCGGTAATCTGCCGGAGGGGGATTCGATCACGGAGGGCATCTACATCAACATCATTGCCCTTCCGATGATGCGTGAGTAGTTCACCTCAGACCTTCGGGTCCATAGCTAGTAGCTAGATGGCTTCTTCTCTGTCTATGATCGTCAATACCATGTTCTCCATGATCTTCATGGAGATCTATCCGATGTAATACTCTTTTGCGGTGTGTTTGTCGAGAACCGATGAATTGTGGATTTATGATCAGATTATCTATGAATATTATTTGAATCTTCTCTGAATTATTATATGCATGATTTCATATCTTTGCAAGTCTCTTCGAGTTATTGGTTTGGTTTGGCCAACTAGATTGGTAATTCTTGCAATGGGAGAAGTGCTTAGTTTTGGGTTCAATCTTGCGGTGTCCTCACCCAGTGACAAAGTAGGGGTAGTGAGGCACGTATTTGTATTGTTGCCATCAAGGATAAAAAGATGGTTTTTTCATCATATTGCTTGAGTTTATCCCTCTACATCATGTCATCTTACTTAATGCGTTACTCTGTTCTTCATGAACTTAATACTCTAGATGCAAGCAGGAGTCGGTCGATGTGTGGAGTAATAGTAGTAGATGCAGAATCGTTTCGGTCTACTTGATACGGACGTGATGCCTATATGCATAATCATTGCCTTGGATATCGTCATAACTATGCGCTTTTCTATCAATTGCTCGACAGTAATTTGGTCACCCACCGTATTATTTTCCTTCAAGAGAGAAGCCTCTAGTGAAACCTATGGCCCCTGGGTCTATTTTCCATATTATATTTTCAGATCTATAAACCAAAAAAAAATACTTTGCTGCAATTTATTTACTTTTATTTTAATTATCGTTTTAGTAATCTTTTATATCTATCTCTTTCGGATGTCATCCTTGCAAGTAACCGTGAAGGGATTGACAACCCCTTTATAGCGTTGGGTGCAAGTGTTTGATTGTTTGTGCAGGTGCATAGATTGGGGCCTTGCTTGTACCTCCTACTGGATTGATACCTTGGTTCTCAACAACTGAGGGAAATACTTATCTACTTTGCTGCATCACCCTTTCCTCTTCAAGGGAAAACCAACGCAAGCTCAAGAAGTAGCAATAGCTGGTGTCGAGGTGATACGTCTCCAACGTATCAATAATTTATGAAGTTTTCATGCCATATTTGCCTATGTTTATAATACTTTTATATGGTTTTGATGCACTTTATATGATTTATTTAGAACTAACCAGGACTGACGCTGTTTCCAGCAGAACTATCGTGGTGTTGTTTTTGTGCAAAAAATAAAAGTTCTCGGAATAGCTCAAAACTTTTTTATGATTTTTCTGGGGAAAATAAGAAATACCGGGGCGAAGAACCACCGGAGGAGAGGCACCTATGGGCCATGAGGCAACAGGGCGCGGCCACCCCCTAGCCACGCCCTGTTAGATCATGGGGCCCATGTGGCTCCAGCTGGCATGATTTCAATGCTGAAAAATCCTATATATACCAAAACCCTCAGAAATAAATAGAGAACTTCCGCTCCGCCGCCACAACTCTCTGTATCAAAGAAAAAGCCATCTGAAGCCTTTCCAATACTCTCCGGAGGGGAGAAATCATCTCCGGTGGCCATCTTCATCATCCCGGCGGAGGCCATGACGAGGAGGGAGTAGTTCACCCTTGGGGCTGAGGGTATGTGCCAGTAGCTATGTGTTCAATCTCTCTCTCTCTCTCTCTCAAGTTCTTGAGATGTCACGATCTTGATGTATCGTGGGCTTTGTTAATATAGTTGGATCATATGGTGTTCTTCCCTTGCCATCTTGTTGTGATGAGTTGAATCATTCCCTTTGAGATCTCGTTGTGTCGGATTGAATATTTGGTTTGAGAACACTTGATGTATGTCTTGCATGCAAATACCCATGGTGACAATGGGGTATTCTATTGATTCACTTGATACGTGTTATGGCATCAACTTGCAGATTCCGGTGACCTTGGGGGTCTATGCATAGGGGTTGATTGCACGGTTTCATACTACTTTCTCCGATAGAAACCTTGGGGTGCTCCTTGAAGTTCTTTGTGTTGGATTGAATATGATAGATCTGAAATTGTTTGATGGATGTCGCATAATTTACCCTCGGATACTTGAGGTGACATTGGAGTATCTAGGTGACATTAGGGTTGATTGATATGTATCATTGGTGTTATTTTACTACGAACTCTAGGGCGGTTTGTGACACTTATAGGAATAGCTCAAAAGATTGATCGGAAAGAATAACTTTGAGGTGGTTCTACTACCTACACCAAATTCATCTTATTGTTCTCCGCTAGATAGGAACTTTGGAGTGATTCCTTGTTGCATGTTGAGGGATAGTTATATGATTCAACTATGTTAGCACTGTTGAGAGATTGCACTAGTAAAAGTATGAACCCTAGGCCTTATTTCCCAGCATTTATACAACGTTTTGCTTGCTGTTTGCCACTTGCTACCTTGCTGTTTTATATTTTCAGATTACAAAAACCTATATCTACTATCCATATTGCACTTGTATCACCATCTCTTCGCCGAACTAGTGCACCTATACAATTTGCCATTGTATTGCGTGTGTTGGGGACACAAGAGATTTCTTGTATTTGATTGCAGGGTTGTTAGAGAGAGATCATCTTCATCCTACACCTCCCACGGATTGATAAACCTTAGGTCATCCACTTGAGGGAAAATTGCCACTATCCTACAAAACTCTGCGCTTGGAGGCCCAACAGAGTCTACAAGAATAAAGTTGCGTAGTAGACATCAAGCTATTTTCTCGCGCCGTTGCCGGGGAGGTGATTGCTTGAAGGCATATCTTTAGATCTTGCAATTAAATCTTTAAGTTTCTTGTTTATCACTAGTTTGGTTTATAAAAGAGATGATGCGGAGCATCCTACGTACATCACCATGACAAGAGTCCGTTTGGCAAGTGACACGTGCCACGACTACTTCACATACATAAAGGTGAATCATCTCCTTTACACGAGTTCACTTGACACCTTCGAGGATGGTATACTACTTGACATTCCTCTCGTGTGCATGCATAGGTATTGTCGAAGCTTCATGGAGGAGGAGGAGGAGTGCGAGTGCAAGTGTACACCTACACCATCCGCGAGGGAAGCGTGGAAGCGAAGACGGAAGAAGGCGGAGCTGCGGAGTCTACAGCATCCGGACGTCCGACAGCTTCCGGACGTCCGACGTCTTCCGGACGACCGACGCCTGGAGTCCAGCCCAGCCAGAGGACGGATAGAGCTCTACAGCGGCCGGACGACCGACGCTGCCCGGACGTCCGACACATCCCAGCCTCCGGACGTCCGAGCCTCTCCGGAAATCCAGACCCAAGATACCCGCGCGAAATCTCTGATTTCCGAAGCCTCCAGACGACCGACGCCCTCCGGACGTCCGTTCCTTCACGAGCCGTCGGACGTCCGACAACCTCCGGACGTCCGGCACCGCCTGTGTGCAGCCGTGGGCCTTTGGCCTTGTATCTCTCTCTCACTTACCCCTTCGTGGCTAAGACTATATATACTCTTCCCCTACCTCCTTCCTAGGGTTAGCAAAGTGATAGATCATTCTTAGATGAGCTTTGCTCCTTCCTCTACTTCTCTCATGGAGACCAAGGCCTCACCCGGAGAAGATCCCTAGAGGATGTCAAGGCCCCTTCAAGGGAATATCCGTCTACGGATTCAAGGCCCATCTCTCCTAGAGATTTGGATGAACTACCCATGTATCTTTATTTCCGTTGTTGTTCTTGGATCTTGATGCACCTCTTGTATTGCTTGTGATTTGAGGAGTACTTGGTGTGGATCTTGTCCAATAGAGTGTTTTCCCTTTGATTCTCTCCACGTTTTCCCCTCGTGTTCTTCCTCAAATCCACCTCCAATTCGTGAAGATCGGGCCACCCTCGGGTTTGCCCCGTATCAAGAAAACTACAAAGAAATGGTGTTTAGGTTGCCTCAATTGTTTCATCTTTATAATTTCTGTCGTGAAAATAAATATTCAGAAAATTGTGCTCAATTGTTAGAGGAAGAAATTATAAAAATGCTTAATGCGAATTCCTTGAATGATGAGGAAAATTGCAATGTTGTTAGTATGAGTTATCTGAAGATCCATGATGCTAATGATCATCGCACTAGTCATGATAGAAAGGTTTCCTATAAACATGTCAATTTTTTGGAGTGAATAAAATTTGTGAAGACATGCCATATAGGGATGATAGATTTTGTAAGAAGCATAAACATGATAAAACCAATTGGTGGCTTAAAGTGATAGATGAATTTGCCACAAGATTATGCTCTCTTCATCCCATTACTTGTGAACTTTGCAATAGGGTGGGTCATCTTAATTTCCAATGCATGCATTTTCATGATCAAACTGTTTCCAAATATTGTGATAATTTGATCTCCGGTGAACTCTATAATGAACTTTGTCTATTTTTGGGGTGTGAAGATTTGTCACATAAAAATGATTGGTTTGATATATTCCTTGTCACTAATGATAATGAAACTAATCTACAAGAAATCTATATGTTTTGCATAGTGAATTGCAATGAGAATGCTTATATTGCCAATTATAGAATGAATGAGAAACCAATAGAATATAAAAGGAATACTAATGAAAGGGTAAAGGTCTCCCAATACCCTCCTATTGTTTCTCGTGATGAAACTTGTTGCAAGGAAGAGCTCCCCATCGAACCAATCTCTTCTATAAGAAGCTCGAAAATATTACTTAAACCCACACATAAGGTGGTGAAGAAGAAGAAAAGAAGGAAAAGTAGAGGTAAAAAGGTATCTCTCCCAAATAATGTTGCTCCTATAATCGTTGAGAATGAATCCGAAAGTAGTATGGACGATGATACACTTGATGATTGTTTTGTTATGCCTACTACTTGTTGTGAGGAGGAGGATTGGGAAGATAATGATACTCCTTATAATATTGAAAATCTTTTTGGCACCAACTTGGAAAATTATGATAATAATAATTGTTATACTATTGTTGCCATTCATGCTATTGATGATTATGCTAATGATATGCAAACCCACAAGCTTGGGGATGCTATGTTTGATGAAAATGACATGTTTGAGAATTTATTTGCTGAAAGTAATGTTTATCCAAAGTTTGGGGATGCAATGTTTTATGAAGATGATCTTTTTAGTTCCACCACTTTCAATGATCAAATTTGCTATGATGATTTCATGTCTCCTATTTATGATGATTGCAATTTTTATGAAAGTGGGTTTGGAAGAGTGTCAACTTTAGATGATTATTATCCCACTATTTTGGAGGGCGTTGAATCTTATTATAATGATAAAAGTGGGTTTGGAGAGGTCATGACTTTATTTAGGAATGATTACACTATCTTGGAAGAGGTTTCAATTGATTATGATGAGAACCAAGTTGCTACTCATGATGATTATTGTGATGATACTTATGTTATAAAAAGTAGTGATGATTATTATTATAAAACTTGTCACAATTATAAATACCATTTTTCTGAACAAAATTCTTTTAATGTGGAAATAATTTATAGCATTCGAGTCCCCTATGATACTCCCACTACTATGTATGAGAAGTTTTCTTATGGGGAGAGTAATAAATTTTCTATGCCTGTGGATCATGAAAAAATGCTTTATGTGATAGTTATATTGCAGAATTCCTTCATGATGCTACTGAAAATTATTATGAGGGAGGAACATATGCTTGCAGGAATTGCAATAATATCAAGTTTCCTCCCTATGTGTTCAGAATTTTGAAGTTGTGCTTGTTTTGCCTTCCTATGCAAGTTGATTCTTGCTACAATAAATTGTTTGCTTGCAAAATCTCTATGCATAGGAAGTGGGTTAGACTTAAATGTGCTTGTCATGTGATCCATGCTCTTTTGCATTTTCAAATACTATTCCTACGTGAGCCTCATTGAAATCATCATGCCTAGCTAAAAGGCTTTAAAGAAAAGTGCTTGTTGGGAGACAACACAATATTTATACTTTCTGTTTTTATGTGTTCACATGATTAAGATACTTTAGGAATCATGTTTTGTGTCTTTTATTTCAATAAAGTACCAAGTAAAGCCTTTGGGATAGCATGGATACTTGTTAGTTTGATTCTGTGCAAAAACAGAAATTTTTACGTCCAGTGCAGAATTTCTATGATTTTACTGGAGAGTCAAAAAATTCTGAAATTTTTACACAGTTTTTATATGCAAATCCTCTGCGTTTTCATAATTTTCATAATTTTAAGAGATAGGTAAATATGGTTTTCATTCAGATCTTCACACACTGTTCTGTTTTTGACAGATTCTGTTTTGCATGCATAGTTTGCTTGTTTTAGTGTTTCCATCGCTTATATTTAGTGATATAAATTATGGGAATGATATAATATAGTAGGTATTATGTGAGAACAATTATGAATCTTGTCTTGACAGTACCTAAGTGAACGATCTATCTTTATTACAATAACCCATCTCACGAAGTTCCGTTAAGTTTTGTGTGATTGAAGTTTTCAAGTTTTGGGTGAGATACCGATATGAGGAGAATAAGTTGCAGCAAGACTCTTGGGGATGCCCAAGTCACCCCAAGTTAATATATAAGGAAGACTCAAGCGTCTAAGCTTGGGGATGCCCCGGAAGGCATCCCCTCTTTCGTCTTCAACACTATCGGTATATCTTACTTGGAGCTATATTTTTATTCGTCGCATAATATGAGTTTTGCTTGGAGCATCATTTTATTTTGTTAAAATTTTCTTGGTGTTATTTATAATCTTGTTTTCCAATAAAAAAATTCAAAGAATTGCCTTTTAGGATGCTTGAATTGCATGTTTGATGTTTGTTGTGCAAAAATAGAAACTTTTGCTGTAGTGTTTGAATTTTCATATTTTACTGGAATGTGGAAAGTTTCTGAAAAATTTACACAATATTTTCATATAAATTATTTATTATGTACTAAATTTTCAAAAAAAATGGAGTTACATAAGTGCACTTTGTAAATTAATTGCTACAAACTATCCTCTTTAGACGGATCGCTGTCATAGTTTTGTTATCAACTTCTCCTAGGGTTTTCATGACTTATATTGGTAGATATAAATTGTGGAAATGATAGTATACATTAGATAATGTTTGAAAATTATTATGAAACTTGTCTTGGCAGTACATAAAGTGTTGATTTATTATTATGTGCACTAACCTATCTCACGAGTTCTTTTGAAGTTTTGTGTGGATGAAGTTTTTGAGACCTAGGTGAAACCATGATATGAGAGAAATTAACGACACACAAGAGCTCAAGATTGGGGATTCCCAAGGCTCCCAAATTCAATATTACAAGACGTCTCAAGCAACTAAGCTTGGGGATGCTACGCATCCCACCTCTCTTCATTAACAATTATCGGTTAGCCTATGTTGAGCCTAAGTTTTTATTCGTTCAATGATGCGTGCTATTCTTGGAGTATATTTTTTTTCTATTTGAATAAAATATCAGATCTGAAAATCTTTATTGAGAGAGAGTCCTCACATGGCCACTTAATTGTTTAACTACTCATTGATCTTCACTTGTATCTTTTGAGAGTAGTTTGATGTTTAATATTGTGCTTCACTTATATCCTAAGAGTAAATTGTGAATGAATGAAATATCATAAATCTGAAATTATCCATGTGCTTTATGCTTAGTATAAGTTTCACATTTGGTTTAGAAAGTAAAATATAATGAAGTTTGACAATCACAGTATTGGTCATACAAGCAATTCATGAATGACTAGTATAAGAAAGAGAACTTTCACATACAAATATATTGTCTTGGACTTATTTTATGATTGTGAGTACCCATTAATTATTTTCAAACTTGATCAAATAGTTGAGGTTGGACAAGGAAGACAACATAATGGTTATGTTTGGGTATATTTGCATAGAAGTTATATTGCTATGGATCCTCCAACATGTGGTGCTTGTTTAGAACCTTTTGCTAGCCAAAACTTCATACTAAGTAGAGATACTACTTGTGCATCCAAATCCTTGAGCCAGGTTTCTTCCATGAGAGTCCATCATACCTACCTATATATGGTATTTCACTGCCATTCTAAGTAAATTTTCAAGTGCCACCTCTAAACATTCAAATAAACATTTGTTTTGTGTGCTCGTACCGCTCATGGAGTGACGGGGCGTGTCGTGGTTTTGTCAACCCGGCAGATGTCCTCGTAAAAGGACTTAGGTGTGAGGCCATCGCCTCTAGGTGGCGACTCAAAGGGGTTGAACGGGAAGAGAGTCGGGTTTACCCAGGTTCGATCCCTCCGATGGAGGTAATAGCCTACGTCCTGCTTTGTGTGTATTTGATGGATAGATCTCGATTACAAGGGTGCGGAATCGCTAACCTAGCTATCGAGAGATTGTAACTTTAGTATTTAGGTCCTAGGGGCTTGCCTTTATATACAGGTCAAGACCCTAGGTTTTTACAATAGAGTCCGGGTCATAACGTGACTCGTAACCTATAATGTCTCTAACTCGCCTTGCTCCTTAAGCAAGGAAAACCAGTCGGCGCCTTCCACCCTGTGGGCCTTGAGCCGCCGTCTTCAGGTGTTGGGCCGCCTGGCGACTTAGTTAGCGGCCGCCTTACTCATCTTGTCTTCATGACACGGCCCATCTTAAACTTGATCGTAAAGCCGTCAATATGTTAACCCGGCGCAATAGGGCGGGTTACACCGTGGAGTTATATCCCCGACATTAGGCCCCAGATTGATTTGAATTCATTCGTGTCAATTTCTCTTCTTTTCGTCTGGCGGCTCATCATTGGATTTGTGCCTTCCATGAATCTCATAACACCGGCTTATAATGCTTCCATACTTGTCTTTTCTCCAGAGTTCATCTATTGTGATGTCATCCGCCGTTAATTCAGAAAGACAATAATGACATCATGGCGAATCTGGCCATATCTATTTATCCTGAAAATCGAGGCATCTTTGTTTCCCGAGATTTACTGCGTTTCCTCGATTGTCGCGCTCGTTGGTTGCCTCTTCGAGCTCCCTCCCTTTAAATATTTACCAGGGGGTACCCTTTTCACTTTTCACTTCGCCTCTTCGCTCCTTCTTCTTCCTCGAGCCCGGAGCTTCCTCGCACCACCGCTGCTATTTCCTTGTCTCCGGAGATCATTCCCAAGACCGCCGCGGCATTCCTTCCTTGTCGGGCAAACATCCGCACGTTCCCGCCGCCACTGGTGACTACTCAAGTAAGTTATCTCCTCTGACCTAGATCCATTGTAGTCCATCAAAGTTCTTGAGTTCTTCGGTAGCTTCTCTTCGGTTAATCACCATCGTTAGTTCCGCGAATAGATCCCGCAGGTTTAATCACAAAAAAAGCAGTGGAAACATTGGTTCTATTTCGTGTATAACATACTTTAATCCTCCTCAGCATTAGATGAATTGTACTGCCATTGCCTCTCTGTTTCTCCGTTAGGGCTAGCAAATAGTTCGCTTTTTGGAGCTATTCTTAGATCCATAATCATCGTTGTTCCTGGGGAAACTTGTTTGTCCTACACTTAGCAAAGTTTTAGAGGTCTTTGATTTTTAGCATGAACCGCCCTGCCGGCTCAATTGTTGTAACCCGGCATGCGTTAAACTGCTGCATTAAGGCTCTGGCTCTTCATAAGGCAGCCTTTTCATTGTAGATACCTGGATCACCTTATTTGAACCTTTTGCTTAAGCCGCCTCCCTTTTGCTTTATCCAGGCGACTCATTATGTCGGAATCCAAAGCCTATAACTGGGTGGCTGATGGTGTCCTGGACTAGGGGGTACTCACCATGTCGTCTCCCGACCAGTGGATCAGGCCGAGGACCCCCAGGGTGATTCACTAATGGGCCACTTCGGGCAGCCCATGATGCATACAAGGGAGATTCCACAAGACTTGGCGCACAAGACAAGGACTCCTCTAAACCCTAGGCCTACGGTGCATTATATAAACCGAGGCCAGGCTAGAAAATAGACAACCTCAATCTCATATTCATTACAACAATCTCGCGGTAGATACATGTACTATGTACTATCCCCATATCAATACAATCAAAAGCAGGACGTAGGGTATTATCTCCTTGAGAGAGCCCGAACCTGGGTAAAATCCCGTGTCCATGTTACCATCGCTCCAAGACGCCTAGCTTAGGACCCCTACTAGGAGATATGTCGGATTTGACACCGACATTGGTGCTTTCATTGAGAGCCTGCTAGGTCTCGCCGCGGTTCGATGGAAATCTGGATCAACGATCAGGTGATATTTTTTCGGTCAGATCTATTTTATGTATATTTTCTCTCCTACAAAATTGTTGCCGCCGTGTCGCGCTGTTTGTTTGCAGTCAGATCGGATGGTGAAAATTTTAGTAACATCGACTGTATCCGCCGTCTGGCGCTACGTCGGATCCGAGTTACCTTGCGTGTTATAAAGAACATGGGGAAACACGCTTGTAAACAGCAGCGTAAATTAGACGGGCTCGCTACAGCTCAACGCAAAAGTTAGAGGAAAACGTAATCTGAACGGCAGCGACCCAACCAAGGAGATCGTTCACAGCATACTGCCCACGCAGAGTAGTCCTGGCGGGTGGACCAACAGAAGTTCACCTCGGCGGCAACACACAGGGAGATTCCATCCCGTTTTCCCCTTACTATTTAATTAAACAAGCAGCCTATACCTTTTTGCTAAAGTTTGTCTTTTTATGCACTGCTCACTACTATGGCTAGTGGATTGCATCTCCAACGTACGAGTATACATACTTTTCATTAAATATGCTAATAATCGTTTCAGGATTTGAAGGTTTGATTGATAGTGCAGACTTGCTTCGAAAGTGCTATTAGGAGTCGCGTTGTCCCGATATGTTCATCTTCTCGTCAGCCTAGTTTATGTGTGTGCTGATCGACAGACACTTCATGCGTGACCCAACCTCAACATGCGTCAGCTTCACCACCCTGCCGAATCGAGATCCGTGCTAGACCGCATCTATCTAATAATTTACTTTGCGTAAATGAATTATGCCAAAAAAAAATATCATTGTTGTTATTATTTCTGGCTTGCACTACTTATATGTGAGCAGGAAATCTACTTTGTTTGCGCCACCTCGGTGATCCGACGTCGTCGCCCCCCGCGTCGACCAAGATATGCCATCCCTCGGCGAGCCTACCCTGCGCCGTCATCGCCGCGTCGTCGTTTCTTCAAACCGACGTCAACATCGCCGACCTGTTTTCAATACATCGGCTGATATGGGAGCTACGATGTTGCACCGCCGCCAGATCCGTCACCTCGGCTAGACCGGGGGCTTCGCCATCTCTTCATCAACCTATTCCTGGGACTTCAGCATCGCCAGCCGACCAACTTTGTCATATCGGCTGGACCAAGGGCTTCGCCTCGCCACCACAACTATATCGCGTCGCCACTTCGTCAAGCCAAGCTCTTCGCTCGGGCACCCCGGGACTGGCTTGAGGGCTGGGACCTCGACCCGCTACAAGCTCTAGCCACGTCATCAACACCGAACACATTAACCAGCTAAAACTACTCTGTCTCCTCGGCTGGACCGGGGGCTTCGCCTCGCCGCAGCAACCGTGTTGGTTGCCACTTCTCGACCCGAGCTCTTCGCTCAATCAACTCGGGCCTGGGGGCCGGGACATCGGCCAGGCCGAGGACTACGTCTCCGTTCCGCCACGACCCCGAGCCGCACCGAGCACATTAACCAGCTAAGTCGTTTTCGTACTCAGCTCTCTTTGAAATTTTACTTTTTGTTCGGTTCAACCAAACATTATATTTTTTGTTAAACAAAAAAAATATTGTTTGTTAAAAACTTTGTTTGTTAAAATTTTCTTTACCCGATTTAACTGGGGGCTCTTAAATTTGTATGAGCCATTTTATAATAAATGTGTTTTCTTCTTGGTCGTTGCAAAGTCTTTTTCTACTACTCCTTTTTCCAACACTAGTGTGTGGTCAATAGCCGGATAGCCTTGTTTCTTTCTAAAGCCGCACGAGTTTAGTTCGCTAAACAGACCACGGAGAAACACTCCGCCTTCGGGATATGGAGGTTGAAGCCAAAGGCTGGCCCGCTTGGAGACTGGAGATCGAATGTATCATGTTAAAGCACGACCGAAGCACGTATTAATTTTAAGACCAATTTTGGATTGGCACCAAAAAACTTGATTTAGTTCGGACGTAGAAGTTTTTACATAAGTTTTTTGGCCTTTTGAGCTTATGGCACTTTTAAGCTATTTGTATGTTTTTCTTTTAGGAGGCGGGACATCCTCATGACCGAGGTGCCCTGCATAATAATTTAGCTCGGGGGATCTTTTCCGACCCACAACTCGGTATCTTTCCTGCAGACTTACACCTCGGCGTTGGCGAAACGCACATGACATCTGGACTAGTTCCCGAGGAGATTCGATCCTCAGGTTGGTCGGCCGCACCCAACCTGAGTCTCAAGGGATACTGTGTGTCTCCAGCATAGCTCTCGCAGTACAACATCGGATGAATTTAAAGTATCAGCAATATCAACGGGGAACTCCGACTAGAGCCGAACCCATCAAAAGCCAAGGTACTCCGAGCAGTCCTCGGCAAAATGTTCTCGGATATTGCTTTATATGCATCAGTTTCGAATTGTGTCTTCAGTTAATAGTTCGGTTGCCCTGCTCCTGTGTTTGCCTCCTACATTCCGCTTTGTTCGGTTAGGTGTGCAAAGGGAGAACCACTGCGATTGTACTTCCGATTTAACTGGTCAAGTACCTCAGTGGAGAAAGATGAAAACTGACTGTCACAATGAGCGCATACTCGTCAGTGATCCGATGACTCTGTCAAACTATAGACCGATAGAGGTTACCCCGTGGGCCTTTCATAAATTTGGCCGGAGTGTTGATGCCTTGCCTCGGGTGATGCCGAACACTAACCGGGGGCTAGTAACTGGCCTCCCAAACTTTAAGCTCCAATGACTAAGTGAAAGTCATAAAGCCTAGATATTTGATTGCCTCGTTTCCGCTAACACAACCGCCTCCGGGCACCGAGACGTCGGCTAAGGGTTGTCTTGTTACTATGGAAACACCCTGCGTAGCATCTATGAAGGGGTAGAAGCTGACAATGGGCCACTCTCAAATGATAAACGGTCACAAAGGAGTCACAATAGCATATAGCATAAAAGCATTTGTATTCAATATGCGAGTGTTGCCTTCTGTAATCATCGTTATAAAGCCATAAATATGCATCAATTTGACTTAAGATTATGGCCAAGTTGGGTTGCCTCGCTCCTGTGCTTACCCCCTACGTTCCCGATTGTTCGGCAAGGGGGTAAAGGGAGCACCTCTGTGATTGTTACTTCTGGGTCATCCGGGTTAGTACCTCAGACTGGGTGAAGCCAAAAGCTAGGCATCTTAAGAATATAATTGGTCGGCAACGACGGAAGTGAAAATTTTGGTTCATAAGACCACAAAGTTCGGGAACATTCGCCGAACTAAATCCTCAATATTTTCCTCCCACATTGATCGGAGTTGAGGTTTCACGATCATGGTCAACATGATATCCTAGGAAAAGGAACTTATAAATGAACTATTTTTCCCAGAAGATGTTTCTTACGTTAAGTAGTAATATAACATATCGCTCCGCGTACCTTTGTTTATAAAACCGTATGGCCGGATTGCCTTGTTTGCCATAAATCTTTGCCCTTATAAAGGCTTTATAAAGTAGGACAAACACTCCTCGGCTACTGGCCGAGGAGGTTGAAGCCGATGGTCGGTCAACAAAATCTTGTACAATGCGGATCCGAGCATTAATGATGTAAAGTACTTGGATACATAGAATCATTATACATAAATTGTGTCGAACGTAACAACGTTTGTGTCAAACAAATGTCGATTCTTAATTTGACCACCCGTGCCCAAATTAAGGCTCGGGGGCTACTGCATTACCTATTCAATGCAACAAATTCAAAGTGCAATACAATTTCCAAGGAGATTCGATCCTCAGGTTGGTCGGCCGCACCCAACCTGAGTCTCAAAAACTATGGCGCACCGCGTTTCTGTTCCTAAGTATGCTGCTGGGCAAGGACTTGATCCTCAGGCCGATTTCACAAATCGACCTAAGTCTCAGGGGCTACTGGGATCTGTGGTTTTATTATTTCCTTCAGGTGCATCTCTGGTTTTAGATCGACACACACCTTGAGGGCTACTGGCTATACATCTCGGTAGTAAATAAATTGCGCCGATCGGAAATAAATCCCGCAAAAAATAGCCCGAGACCGAGGTGGTGCACCACCTTGGAAGCAGTTTGGCATAAAGCTTGGATGCAAGTGGCTGGCTCCATAAAGGGCATTTCTGGCATTAAGCTCGGATGAACTCCTTCAAATATTTCAAGACCGAGGTAATCTATGACACCTCGGATACATACCGGCGTTGGAGCTCGGCTACAAAAAGATACCTCGGATACAGTCCGGTGTTGGAGCTCGGACACTATCCGATGTTGGAGCTCGGCTATAAAAAGACACCTCGGACGTAGTCCGGCGTTGGAGCTCGGATGCGAGAGGAGACCGCCACACGGGAAACACTTTGAGCCCGAGGTGTGGCGTAAATATTACAAGGCTTTGATAAAGGCCGAGAACTTAAAGGGGCTCTTCGGATGCCCGACATGTGAACTCTTCGGATACACCTCAGCGATCCTCAAGATCGGAGATAGGAAGAATTGTTGAACCAGTTTTCAAGACCGGCGTCTCAAGACGGAGAACAGTTCGGAAGAACCGAGGAGCGTCCCCAACTTGAAGACCGGTTCAGGGGGCTACTGATGGTGTCCTGGACTAGGGGTACTCACCACGTCGTCTCCCGACCAGTGTGTCGGGCCGAGGACCCCCAGGGTGATTCACTAATGGGCCACTTCGGGCAGCCCATGATTCATACAAGGGAGATTCCACAAGACTTGGCGCACAAGACAAGGACTCCTCTAAACCCTAGGCCTACGGTGCATTATATAAACCGAGGCCAGGCTAGAAAATAGACAACCTCAATCTCATATTCATTACAACAATCTCGTGGTAGATACATGTACTATGTACTATCCCCTTATCAATACAATCAAAAACAGGATGTAGGGTATTATCTCCTTGAGAGAGCCCGAACCTGGGTAAAATCCCGTGTCCATGTTACCATCGCTCCAAGACGCCTAGCTTAGGACCCCTACTACGAGATATGTCGGATTTGACACCGACAGTGGCCACTCGGGTTTCTGAGGTTATCTTGAAAGATTACGAGGAACATGGGTTTCTGCCGCCTCAAAATGTGGTTGGCTGGCGGGTCATCCTTGGAGAGGAAATCCCAAACCCAGAGGAGGGAGAAGTGGTGATATTCTTGGATCACCTTCAGAGAGGTTTCTCGCCCCCCGGGTCAAAATTCTTTTGAGACGACTTGCACTTCTTCCATCTTCATCCTCAAGACCTGGGTCCCAACTCCATATCGAACATTTGCCAGTTCCAAGTATTTTGTGAGGTATATCTGCAAACAGAACCCACCGTCTCCCTCTTCAGGGAATTCTTCTATTTGAACCGGCAGACCGAATGCACGGACGGCCCTGGCCTAGAACTTGGCGGGGTCTCAATCGAGAGGCGGAAAGACGTCCTTTTTCCTGTTGCCACCCTACCAAGTCATCCTAAGGGGTGGAACAAGACTTGGTTTTATTGTCGGAATACCGCCCCTGCTGATGAAAATCCCTTGCCGGGTTATAGACCCAACCACCTCCCCATGGATTTTGAGCTTCCTGGTTGGGCTCCTCAAGATGAGCGTTCTCAACACGCCCATATTTATCCGAAATTGAGGGCTCTGCTAGCCAATGGGTTAACTGGAGTTGATTTAACCCGGTGTTGGGTGTCTTGGAGGATTTTGCCGTTAAGTCAACGACTTGATGTATGCTTACTCCGGCGACTTGGATGACGCTCAACGGTACAACAACTATTCTTTAGAGGCTAGCGAGATAAACCAGATCGTGAAGAAGCTGCTAGGTGAAAATCAAGAAACTTGCAGCAAGGACGGGTTGAAGCCTTTCTATGCCCTTAACCCGGTTCCTCTAGTATAAAACCTTTGACACCTTAATACGGCTTCTGAAGCATACTTTTAGCCTTTTACCCACTTGCTCTGACTGTTTAATTTTACAGGCCATGTCTCCCTTTTGGGGCAGGAAACGAAGTAAAATTGCGGCTAATAAGCCCAAAGCCGCCCCAAGTAAGAAGAAGAATAAGGCGGCTGTAGAAGGGCCGTCTCACATGGACGAAATAGCTGCCACTGATACTCGATCAGAGGTGAATTTTATCTTTTGTTTGCATTTCATTGAATCTAGCTGACGCCTCTTCTTCTTAGGAAGATGTCGAAACAAGCCGTGCGGGCGATGTTGAGGTAATTTCCATCTCTTCCGACTCGGAACCCTTGCCCTCATTAAAAACAAGGCGAGTTGTTCGGAAGGTAGGCTTCTCTCACCCGGACGCTCATTTGGACCCTAACTTTGTTTTGCAGAAAATTCAGCACCAGTCTAGGCGTCAGACCCGGAGTGGGAGTGGTGATCTTGTTGATGGGTTACCTGATAAATCAGCCGCCCGAAAACGACCAGCCATGGTATTTAACGCCCCCAATCTCCAAGGAGGTTTTGACTTGATGTATCAACTTTTAATTCCTATGTCTTGGTTTCAGGAGTCGTCACCTTCGTCGGGCGACTCTATTGCATCTAAACTAGCACCCTTTGTTATCAATCCCGGGTAAATTCCTGTTGTCATTTTGCCCATTTGAGTAGACTATTATCTCTACCCATGTTTTATACTGCACTGTTCTTTCTGTAGAGCCAAGGCTAAGAAAAGGAAAACAGACGGTTCTTCTATTAACCCTGAAGCCCTTGAGCCAGAAATTCTTGATCTGGCGGCTCCTGAAATTCATACTGATCAATCTGAAGACCCTCAGGAAGTCCAAACCGACCTACCTCCTCCGTCTGAGCCAGTCAGTACTGACGCCGTGATTGTTGAAGTTACACCAGCAGCCAACCTTGATCCGCCCAATCCTTCATCAGCAACTAAAGATGCCCCTGAGGAGGTTGTTATTACTGGGACGAGTTACACCGTTCCTGAGGTCTTCAGGGTGTTAACAAAGGTTATTGCTAAGGATGAGCAGTGCTGCAAGAGAAGGGGAAGACCAAGCTGGAGCTCCCAAATTATGAAAATTTTAGTGTTGAAGATCTTCATGCCGCCTGTCTAGACCGCCTGGCTACGAGCCGTGAAATGGAAATCGGGCTCGTTTGTATGATGAAGAATAAATACGAGGTACATTCCTCTTTATGTGTTCATACCATATATCCCTATGTAGCCCCCAAGGGCCGACTCATTTTCTTGAGATGAGTAGGGTCTTAATAATTAGAAGAACGTCGACCTGTAGCCCCCAAGGGCCGGCTCATCTTCTTGAGATGATTCGGGTCTTAATAATTTGAAGAACTTCGACATGTAGCCCCCAAGGGCCGGCTCATCTTCTTGAGATGAGTCGGGTCTTGATAATTTGAAGAACTTCGACCTGTAGCCCCCAAGGGCCGGCTCATCTTCTTGAGATGAGTCGAGTCTTAATAATTTGAAGAACTTCGACCTGTAGCCCCCAAGGGCCGGCTCATCTTCTTGAGATGAGTCGGGTCTTGTCCGTATCCTTAATGTTGAAGAACTGATATACATTAGCCCCCAAGTGCCAAATATATTGCTTGCAATTTGCTTGGGACTTGACATAAATTTCATTTACTATGCAGGAAGCTTTGAAGACGGCCGAATCAAGCGTAGCCGGCTTGAAAAAGGACCTGGAATAGGGGCAAACCTCCCAAGCAGAGGTTGAAGAAAAACTTTGACTCTCATTGATTGAACTGGAAAACGCCAAGGCAGGCTTTTTGAAGGAGAAGAAATCCTTCGAAGCTGAAAATGCGACTCTGCTAAAGCGTGCAGAAGATGCTGAGGGGCAGCTCCAACCCATCGCCGAGGAATTGTCTGGGTTAAAACAGCACATTGCCCAGATGACCCAAGCTGCTTTTGGTAAGCATATATAACCTCTCCTCTTCTTGGGGTACAGATATAAATCGCTTGGCGACTCATGCATTGATTCTATTTTGCAGGCCCCGGACTGGCAACTTTTATAATAATAGCCTGCTGATGCTTAAGGCTGTTTATTCTCTGACAGAGCAACTCTATACCAGGAGTCATCTTGCAATCAAGGCAATGATGGGGGATAAGCAGCCCTTAAAGCTTATGAAAAACATGTTGGACTGCCTTTCAACCATCCCACAGCAAATTCCAGAGCTAAAAAGGTCAGCCGCCCAATCCAGCGCGATATATTCATTGAGTCAGGCTTTAGCTTATGGAGAGGAGCTTCACCCGGCTGAATTAGCAAAAGGCTTCCCCGAGTTCAAGAATGACGGGTCATAATTTTCTCAGGAGGACTATACTGCCTGTGTCAAAGCCGCTCAAGTATTGTCCACTCGGTTGGTGTTTGAAATGAAACTGAAGAATTATCAGGCGGCTTATGACGCCAACCATTCTCAGATTCCACCGCCCAGTTTAATATCAGTAAACCTGGCTCCTCAACGGCGTACGCACATCTTTGCCCTTGAAGTTGACCCGTCTCCGAGGACGAGGCCGTGTTCCAAGCCTTATCCCATTGCAACTAGGACGTGAATAACCTTCAGATACAAAAGCTAGAAGACCAAACGCCGGATAACCCGGAGACATCTCACGCGCAAGATTAGCCCGCGACTGACCCGGATGACATGGTTGGCGAGTCAGTGTGAACCTCTACAATCATTATCTTGTCAGCTTAAGCCCCCAAGTATGGGTAAAAAACAATTTTTGGCTCCTTGAGCTTGTAATAGAGGTAGTTTTCCAAAAAAAACTGTTGTGTTGTGCCATCGTGCATGTTTGCGCCTTTGCCGGTGCAAAATATTTATAATCCTGGGCTTGATACCCTTCTGCTGTTTTGTCGTCCTTTATTCGCATATTCTTTTTATTGTTGAATATTTTCGGCAAGGAAGAACTGGGCAAAATGAGCCGGCAGAGGGTCTTGATCTTCCAGACTTTAACAGTCTATTTCTCCTTCAACAATGTTTGAAGATTATATGACTTGTCAACTGGTCATTATGTGAGTTCAATTGTTCAAACCGGTTACTCAAGCATGAGCCGATAATAACTTTGAACCTGAAACTTGTTGTAATAAACAAAGCCAAGTAAGGTAAACTTGCTAAGCCGGCTCGATGAGACTCGGCAAAAAAGAAACTGGCCTTCAAAGCTCAAAGTCCTTTTGGCTTTCCCCGATAATGTAATTTTATGCTGGTCATGCAGCTGATAACCCGGGTATTTCATACACGAACCGGAAATGAGAACAAGGCGTGCCCGAAACATTTTTATGTGGCGATCGCATAAATTTTATAACAGCACATAGTACCGTTAGGAACTGGCTTTCGAAGCTCAGAAATATAAGGCGCCTTTTTGAAGCCGGCTTTGAAGGGTTTGACCATGTGATCTTGGTTATCATAAACCATGATGCCGATCAGCCAAAAGGCTTTACATGTGTTCAAGAATGTCTTATGATATATCTTGATCTGAAAAATCAGTTTTCCGCATAGGTATAACCGTGCCAGTATGACGCGATGATGATGCAGATGATGTAATGCAAATAACATTTGCTGATGATATCAAAGTAATTGTCGGCTTTCGAGGCTCGACAGGAAAAGACTGGCTTTTGAGGCTCGA
This sequence comes from Elymus sibiricus, assembly GCA_039707655.1. Lineage (NCBI taxonomy): Eukaryota > Viridiplantae > Streptophyta > Magnoliopsida > Poales > Poaceae > Elymus > Elymus sibiricus. The sequence continues at coordinate 132,677,801 of CM077667.1, forward strand.
GTCTTGCTTCAATGAAGCAGGTATGATAACCCATGGTTTATCCTAGCTCTCTCATGACTCAAGCCGGTGTTTTAACCTTGATAAGTTCAGGGTCCAAAAGGATTGACTCGTCAAGAGTACACGGGGTCATCTGATTGGAGTCGCATCAAGCATACAGGCAGGTTTAACCATATATGGCGTTTGTTTTTGCCAGGTCAAGAGGGTGAGAAAGCTAAGCTCGATGAGTTGGAAGCCCCCAAATGCCCAAAATATTGTGGCGTTATTTTGCCGGGCCACAAGGGTGAGAAAGCTAAACTCGATGAGTTGGAAGCCCCCAAGTGCCAATTATTTCGAAAAATAAAGACTCGAGCTCAATTTGTAGGCTGAAACGGCAAAATACGCCGGCTTTATTTATACTCGAAACATAAAGAAGTATATACAAAATTTGTAAGAGGGAGAAGAAATTACAAAAAGGGAGCCGGTGGCTCTAAGTATAATAAGGCCACAGGTGTTCTAGGGCCGGCTTGTTTTCTTCTTGGAGGTATAGATTTCTTTCCTTGTAAAACCCTCCAGAGCATAAACTTTGTTCAGGGGTTAGGTACTAGTGGTACTGACCGTTACTCAGCTTTTTGGGATTACTTTGGAATCCTCCTTGGTTATTATGCTGATTGCCCTGGCCAGGATGCTGCCCATTGCCGTGATTTCCCTGGTGTTGGAAACCAGCCCTCGAGCCACCTTGTGTGCCGCCAGGTCCATGCTGACCCGGGTGTCCCCCACCATTACCTCCTGGATTATTTTGGAAAGCCTGGTTACGGAACTCTTGCATGATGTAACAGTTCTCCCATGAGTTGGTAGCCGGCTTATCCAGAGTGATGTGCTTAGGACAAGGTGCTTTAAGCGCCTCCTCATAGTTACGAGGCTTATTCCCATTGTAAGCCCCTCTGGGGCGACCGTTGCGGTGCTGATTTTTGAAATCAGTGTTAGTATTGGCAACGAAGTTTGACCCACCATCACGCTGCTTCCGCTTATTATTTTGAGCCCCCTGGTTACCACCGTGACCATGCTGGCCCTTTCCTCCTTCGGCCTTTTTGCCTTTAGCGGTTTTGTCCTCATCCGAGCTGGGATCCTTCGTGTTATCTAACTCGGCATATCTGGTTAGGACATCCATTAAGTCGCCCATATCTTGTACCTTTCACTTAAGTTGTCCGAGCTTCTGAACCAACGGCTGGAAGTGACAGTTCTTTTCCAAAATTAGGACCGCTTAAGCCGCCGTGATGCTGTCTGATGAGTGGATAATCTCCGCGACCCTGCGGGTCCAGTGATGGGCTGATTCATCCACTCACTGAACGCAATGATATAGGTCCACTATTGTCATAGGCTTCTTGCAGGTTCCCTGGAAATTTTTGATGAACCGCTCCTTCAGCTCTGTCCATGTGTTGATAGAGTTGGGCGGCAAGTTTTTCAGCCACATCCGAGCCGGTCCCTCCAACATCATGGTTAAATACTTGGCGCATACAGCGTCACTGACATCCAGCATATCCATCGCCAACTCGTAGCTCTCGATCCAGGATGCCGGCTCAAGATCCGCCGTGTAGTTTGGCATCTTACGAGGCCCCTTGAAATCTTTGGGCATGCGCTCAGCCCGGAGTACCGGGGATAGGCATGGTATTCCGATTGTCCTACTATTGGTCCCAGCCCCCAAACTCGCCGGTTGAGGGTGAAGCTGCTGAATCGCCCGTGCTGCTGCTTCCGCCTCTGCATGTCGTGCGCCTCTGGCAGCATCAACAACCGCCTGGGCGTCTGATGGCATGGGCCGGGTTGGGGAAACTTGAGGTTGTTGCCTACGCCCACTACCGGAAACAGCCGGAGACTCCACATGGCGGCCCTTACTAGCGTAGGGAGTGGAATGCATCCGATCCTGGCTGTATGAGTACTGCGCCTGTTGGACCACGGCTGTTTTCAGCATCTCAATAGCGTTCCTAGCTTCAACCTCAACGGGGGAGTTTTCCGTTAATAGGTAGTGCTTCCAAATTCCGGGTTGCTGCTAGCATGTTATCAACAGGGTTGGAAAAGTGACCCCGCGGAGTCTGGAATCGTCGGGGCGGGGAATGAGCCGGCGGAGGTTGAGCCGGTTCCTCTTGCCGATTCCTAGGTAGTTGAACAGTTCCTAGTGTCTGTTGTGGGGTAGTAAAAAGATGTTGTGGCTCAAGGTTCGGTGGAAGCCCACGGTGGCGTCTTCTCTCGTAAACCGCCTCTGATGCTTCCCTCTAAACTCCTAACCGCCAAGCCTCGGCCTTAAGGCGTTCCATCTCTTGATGTATACGAGCCTGTAACTCCGTCATCCACGCGTTTTCAGCGTCAATCTCCTTCTGCACCTCATCTATCTGGCTGTGTAGTTTGGTTAGCTCCACATTGCGCTCTTCCTGATTCTCTGCGGTAACTGGGGTATCCACGAGTTTTGCCATCTCAGCCATGAGATCGGTCATGGCTTGAGCTGGCGTTTTAGTTGACCCGCCAGATCCTCCAGCTACGGCCAGATCGGGAACCGTTGTAGCTCCTGTCGTGTAGACAGCGACTTGGTGCGGCGACTCATTGTATTTCCCGGGGGCCTCAGTTTCCAATGAGCCCCCAAGTCTCCCATCATAAAGAGGACAAATCGATTCCGTTTCTCCAGTGGACGACCCGCCATCCGAGTTGACGAGGACGTTCTCACTGGAAACCGTCTTGTCCGAAAGACTGATTCTTTGCGTGAAACCGACAAAGACGTGACGACGACCGCCTTGGCACTGGCCGGGTTGGGTGCATCGAGCAGGCTCGTCGAGGTTGGTGTAGATGTCCGACTCGGCGGTTTCCAAATCGATCTCTCCGACGGGAACTCGAGGCCCGTATTCGATCGAGTCAGCCTTAGCGCTCCAATCTGGCTTGTTGACGTAGATCTTGTCGCGGCGACTCCTGATCATCTGATCAACCGCAAGCTTCCCAAATTCTGGAAGGATTCCCTTCGAAAACTCAACTCCACCAGGCGAGGGCCCCACGATGGGCGCCAACTGTCGTGGTTTTGTCAACCCGGCAGATGTCCTCATAAAAGGACTTAGGTGTGAGGCCATCGCCGCTAGGTGGCAACTCGAAGGGGTTGAACGGGAAAGAGAGTCGGGTTTACCCAGGTTCGGCCCCTCCGATGGAGGTAATAGCCTACGTCATGCTTTGTGTGTATTTGATGGATAGATCTCGATTACAAGGGTGCGGAATTGCTAACCTAGCTATCGAGAGATTGTAACTTTAGGTTTTCGGTCCTAGGGGCTTGCCTTTATATACAAGTCAAGACCCTAGGGTTTTACAATAGAGTCCGGGTCATAACGTGACTCGTAACCTATAATGTCTCTAACTCGCCTTTCTCCTTAAGCAAGGAAAACCAGCCGGCGCCTTCCGCCCTGTGGGCCTTGAGCCGCCGTCTTCAGGTGTTGGGACGCCTGGCGACTTACTCAGCGGCCGCCTTACTCATCTTGTCTTCCTGACACGGCCCATCTTAAACTTGATCGTAAAGTCGTCAATATGTTAACCCGGCCCAATAGGGTGGGTTTCACCGTGGAGTTATATCCCCGACAGGGCGGTCATTATCTTCCATGCTAAGCGGATTATTCTCAAGATGAGTGTTTATTCACTTGTCATTGCACGAAAGAGGCTGGTAAAAAGGATGCCCGGTCCTGCATAGTACAAAAATAAATAAACAAGCCCCCCTAGAAAGTTGATTGGTTGGAGGGCAACCGTGAATTCGGACAACCATGGAATGTGTTTGAATGGTGGAGGAGGAGTAAAATTTCAATTCTATTTAGGAACCGCCAATAATGTGATTAGTATGGAAGATATTGAAAACTCTATTGTGACGTTGCCAGGAAAAGTATACCGCTCAAAATTACATATTCATCTCTATTTTAAACAATGAGCTCTGGCACCTCTGCAAATCACTGCTTCCCTCTACGAAGGGACAATCTATTTACTTTTATGTTATTTACTTTTCATGTTGAGTCAACTTCTTATTCCAACCTCAATATAGTAGTTGGCAAGCATCATGTGGTGGGGAAAGATCCAAACACATATATCCAATCAAATATATTTGATCATGATTCATTATTGTTGTCAATTATCTTCATGATAAGTATGTTGGGAGGCGAAACATTAAGTCACTATCTTTCTCTATGTTCGATGGATGCTGTTTGTTCTAAAAATATGCTTTGAGTATTATCAATCATAGAAAACTATATGATAATTGAGTATGTGGAGCTCTTACTTAGACTTGATGATACATTGAAATTGTTTGGTGACTAAGAACATGGGTTGTTAAGTTTCAAGAGAATGCATTGTTTGAACCATGACATGTGAATTGATTGCTACTCTATCATGATGATTCTTATGAGAAAAAGTTGTTGGTTATGATGGTAGAAAAGTGACTGAAATTATCAATGATCAAAACTTTTCACTATGCTAGCATTCACACTTCATAAATTACTTATTTTATCATTTACCTACTCGAGGACGAGTAGGAATTAAGCTTGGGGATGCTGATACGTCTCCAACGTATCGATAATTTATGAAGTATTCATGCCATATTTGCCTATGTTTACAATACTTTTATGTGGTTTTGATGCACTTTATATGATTTATCTAGAACTAACCCGGACTGACGATGTTTCTAGCAGAACTACCGTGGTGTTGTTTTTGTGCGGAAAATAAAAGTTCTCGGAATCGCCCGAAACTTTTTTATGATTTTTTCTGGGGAAAATAAGGTATACCAGAGCGAAGAACCACCGGAGGGGAGCCACCAGTGGGCCACGAGGCAACAGGGCGCGGCCACCCCCCTGGCCGCGCCCTATTAGCTCGTGGGGCCCATGTGGCTCCGGCTGGCGTGATTCCAACGCTGAAAAATCCTATATATACGAAAACCCTTAGAAATAAACAGAGAACTTCCGCTCCACTGCCGCAACTCTCTGTATCGAAGAAAAACCCATATGGAGCCTTTCTAGTACCCTGACAGAGGGGAGAAATCATCTCTGGTGGCCATCTTCATCATCCCAGCGAAGGCCATGACGAGGAGGGAGTAGTTCACCCTCGGGGCTGAGGGTATGTGCCAGTAGCGATGTGTTCAATCTCTCTCTCTCTCTCGTGTTCTTGAGATGTCACGATCTTGATGTATCGTGAGCTTTGTTAATATAGTTGGATCATATGGTGTTCTTCCCTTGCCATCTTGTTGTGATGAGTTGAATCTTTCCCTTTGAGATCTCGTTGTGTCAGATTGAATATTTGGTTTGAGAACACTTGATGTATGTCTTGCATGTGAATACCCGCGGTGACAATGGGGTATTCTATTGATTCACTTGATATGTGTTATGGCATCAACTTGCGGATTCCGGTGACCTTGGGGATCTATGCATAGGGGTTGATTGCACGTTTTCATACTACTTTCTCCGATAGAAATCTTGGGGTGCTCCTTGAAGTTCTTTGTGGTGGATTGAATATGATAGATCTGAAATTGTTTGATGCATGTCACATAATTTACCCACGAATACTTGAGGTGACATTGGAGTATCTAGGTGACATTAGTGTTGATTGATATGTATCATTGGTGTTATTTTACTACGAACTCTAGGGTTGTTTGTGACACTTATAGGAATAGCTCAAAAGATTGATCGAAAAGAATAACTTTGAGGTGGTTTACTACCTACACCAATTTCATCTTATTGTTCTCCGCTAGATAGGAACTTTGGAGTGATTCTTTGTTGCAAATTGAGGGATGGTTATATGATTCAACTATGTTAGCATTGTGAGAGATTGCACTAGTGAAATTATGAACCCTAGGCCTTATTTCCTAGCATTTATACAACGTTTTGCTCTCTTGCTACCTTGCTGTTTTTATATTTTTCAGATTACAAAAACCTATATCTACTATCCGTATTGCACTTGTATCACCATCTCTTCGCCAAACTAGTGCACCTATACAATTTTCCATTGTATTGGGTGTGTTGGGGACACAAGAGATTTCTTGTATTTGATTGCAGGGTTGTTAGAGAGAGACCATCTTCATCCTACACCTCCCACAGATTGATAAACCTTAGGTCATCCACTTGAGGGAAAATTGCTACTGTCCTACAAAACACTGCGCTTGGAGGCCCAACAGAGTCTACAAGAATAAAGTTGCGTAGTAGACATCAGGAGGTAGTCCTGCGTACGCTCCTCGGATTCGTGCAAGTCAGTGGCGAGTTGCTCGATGCAATCGTTCAAGACATCTTACGATTGACGCATTGCTTTTTGTGCGCTGAAGAAATGCAACTTGGTGACGTAGTCATTCTTGTCATCGTCGTTCTCCTCAAATGTCAGGTTGCGTATGCTTGACCTATCCATAGCACTCAAGTAGATATAAGTGGAAGAATGAGAAGACAATACCAATTACCATTCTGTAAGTTGAAAATGGATCAAAGATCACTCAATGTGCAAATATGGAAATAGTAGAATTGGTACCGGAGATCTTTCTTCTCACACCTACACAAATAAAGCTTATGGAGTAGTTTGGTTAGGATGGTGGCACAAAATTCAAGCTATCCGAAGACAAGATTCAATAATGTTGAAAGAGATTCGCAAATTCGTAAGTAAGACAAAATAGATCAATATCAATGGGTATACACGAAAACACACACATAGATAGATAAGTGGGGTCGTGCAACCAAGGAATGAGCACAAAATGTGGAATCCACGGAAAAAAGATCATGTTGCACAACACTAGAGAGACGCTAGCACGATTTCTCAAATGGGCATGATACGAACTTGTGCACAACCTGTAAGAACAAAACGTGTCGTCTTCCTATTCCCGGCTTGCTATGTATGTATGAGGCACGGTGTCACTCGCTCAAGTGATCCAAGATGATCAAGTATGATATGCAAAATTGGCGATACTATTGCTTTTGCTTGTTGCTTAAAAGCTTCGCTAATCTTTCTTTTGGCGATTATATTATGCATGGTCACAATGCGGGACGTGCACACCAAGATAGCAATTATGTATGCGGGTACTATTGTAACACAGGAGATGATACTATGATATATGCATGCAATTGAAGCTATGCGGAGTATGTATCACTAAAGTGCACAAGTAGCATAGCCCGGCAATACTCAATGGTGAGTCTCGATAGACAAGTAATGCAAATAGGCTCGGGGTAACAATGCAATGGCAAGGGTATAATCAAGAGTGTCGTCACAGTTACTGTCCTTGCTCACGGTGAGGTGTCAACGATGAGTTGGTCGGCGACGATTCGGGGCGATGATGAGCGGCGATGTCGGTGTAGAACCACTCCTATTTAGCCGAAACACCTTAGGAAGTGGCAAGCTCGCGACTCAAAATCTCAAATGCAAAAGGTTGCGGAAGAATTGACGGAGGTTGCGGAAGAAAATGGTGGAAATCGACGAAATTTGAGAAACTAGGCAAAATGCCTAGCTGCCTGCGTCAAGCCGGATGTCCGGGCCTTAGGGCCGGATGTCTGGCGGGCGGATGTCCGGGGGTCGGGCCGGATATCTGGGCTGCCCGATCCATATCTGATATGGGGATCCCACGAACTTGATGAAGAACACGATTTTTTTGGCGAAATTGGGGCCAATTTTGCGGATGAAATTGATGGAAGTGATGGGGGAAAGCTATATCCACTCATCGACAACGAAATCCACGGATCAAAATCAACAAAATCTCCTCAAATCCAACGAATCCAAGGAATTTTGGGATCGCTATTTTTGTGAGAATTTTCGAAATTAGGTAAAATCAAAACAAAAATTGGCTAGAAAGTGGGGGATGAGACTCCAAGGTGTGAATCAACGTGGCTCATGATACTATGATCATACGGGGCCAACCCATGGGTGTCGATCTTTTCACACGATGGAGGGGAAAAGGGAGAAACCAAAGAGAAAAACCAAACTCTCAAGAACGATCTCCAAATCACACATCTACCAGATCCATAGAAAACACACGAGATACAACGAACCAAGTTCAATGAACGAATACAAGTAACGGTAGTCTTCCCACTTCGGAGGAGGGGCCTTGATATCCCGGAGGATCTTCCCTACAAGAGGGGCCTTGGTATCCACTTGGATCTTCTCACACAGAGGTCATCTCCATGGGAGGAGGTAAGTGGAAGGAGCTATGTTTAACAAACTCTAATGATAAACATAAGCTAACCCTAGATGGAGGAGGGAAACGTCTATATATAGTCCAAGACGAGTGGGGGAAAGGAAAAGGGGGCACATGGGCCTTTGGCCCGCATATGCCCACGTAGAGGCTGGATGTCTGGGCTGGGGCGTCTGGTTCCACGCGGTTCTAGACTGGATGCACCGGATTTCCAGGCCAGGGGCCGAATATCCGGGGCTTCGGTTGACACCGGATGTCCAGGCTCGGACTGGTCGGGGAGCTCTAGCTTCTGGCATCTTCTGGCCGAATTTCTGGGGCAGAGGCCGGATTTTCGAGGCGCTGGATGTCCGGGCCCTGGGCCGGATGTTCGACCACTGGGAGGTCTCGCAGCCTTCCTTTGATGCTCTTCGTCCTCCGTCTTTGTGCCCACCTTCATGGTTTCTTGGTCTTCACTCCGAGCGTCTTCGAGGTTGTTCTCATGGTACCTAATCATGCATAGGATCTCTTGATGTAGCATCCAAGTCTCGAGAGTATCAAATGAAGAGTCACTAAGGAGAGATGTCACCTTGGTTTCAATGGCACGTGAACGGGCTCTTGTGATAGGACCACTCGGAGCTTGAGGTGTTGGAGGTGTGTCCATGGGGATGACCATGGGATGCTCCGCATCAGAAAGGAACTCAAACGGTGGACACCCAGGGCCCAGACTTAGCCATTTCAAAGGTGGAAAAGTCATATTTTTTCAAAGTGCTCCAAATCAAGATCTAAAACCAAAAATGGATCGACGTCGTTCATACGAATCCAACAATCCCAAGAACATCAAATTCCGAGTTCATATGAAGAAACGATGACCGTTTTACCGGAGGAAGACATAACACAAGACGACCTTTCATGCGAGCGCACGCGGTCGTTTCGACGATCGTTTGACATGCACACAACTCCGAAAGTTGCCCTTCCAGACAGTATTCTTCACGGATTTCGTCCCCACTTGTTCCTAAGGGATCCTTGGCTCTTAATGAAGGGATTGAAAGAGGATAACGCTCATCTAGAGCCCTTGGATCAAAGGATAGAAACCACATAAAGGGAGAAGGCTATGGGAGAGCTCTTATATAAACACTTGCAACCCTAGCCGCCGCGATCAAGCTTCATCATCCATCATTCACCATCTCATCTCTAAGTCCAGCCACCATCCATCACAAAAACACCATTGTTGCAACCTTGAAGGAGACCGGAAGGGAGCCGCCACGTTGTCGTCATCACCATCACCATCCACGCCGCCGCCATCATCACCACCATCACCATCCTTTCTTCTACCTCCATCACGGTCTCTGTGATAGGTTGTAACAACTCTTGAACCCCCTTATATGTGATGTTATTTGAGTAATTGTTAGCTATGGGTCGGTTAATTAGTAGGTGGTTATTTGATATGTGTTGTCCAATTATGTGTATTGCTTATTTACCTTCGGTAATTTAGTGATGGGAGATGTCCTATCCATTGGCGTAGTTGGAGACATCCAACTCCCCGGGCCACATATGAAGTATATAGATGGTTGTGCAAACTGATTGACCTGCGATGTGACAGGTGCAGATATCTTAAGGGGAACACGATTATTCTAGGAGCACGGTTATCCATAGAACCTAATGCCTTCGTTCGTCCCTCAAACCACGAGGGCCTTAATGTCTTTGTGTTACCCGCCTCTGGTATGGGACACGAAGTAGGATGAATGAGTTATCTCAACAATGTGTCTTGAGAGATAATGTTATGTGAGGGACCGCCCACTAGAAGTAGACCATTGTATCCTATAGTGCAGGTATTGACTTAGTCACAATGTGATATAGTCGTAAAACCCTAACTCCATTCCATGCCGATACCGAACGAGGGTGTACCTAGATGCTAGCAATTTCATCTAAAACATCACATACATCTCTTAGTTTATTTCCTCTGTTTTTTAGTATTTATTTCCCGTTCTCTCTAGTACTTAGTTTAATTCTTGCTTCTTCGTTCCCTTGCAACTTACTTAAGTGAGCTATTTTCAAACTCCGGTTTGGGTGTGAGCATGGTTGTGTTAGTGACAACATAGCTGCGGGGATTGTGGTGCCAACCTATTTGCTCCCTGTCGGATCGACAAACCTTACTTATCACGAAATTTCTACATAGCCATGTGCACTTGTAGGACATCAAGCTACCTTGGTACACCTTGTTACTTTCTTCACTAGTTACTTGCTACAAACTATCCTACTATCAAACTATCTCTTACTACACTTTTTCAGCACTGCAATACCTTGCTGAAACCGTTTATAAATTCCTTCTGCACCTCGTTGGGTTCGACACTCTTACTTATCGAAAGGACTGCGATTGATCCCCTATACTTGTGGATGATCAGGCCATCATATCATGATAGGCGATGCGAGAGAATACGCAACCCACAAGCAGGCTATCACAAAGAAGGCTATCCAATGATGAGTTGATCTGCATTTTGACCCCCTCGTGCTATAGGTTCAATCCATTATTTTTCGTTTGCTTTCTTTGGACCACTTTTGAGCGTCAACCCAATGTTCAAGCGAGCACGTATTAGTTTTCTACAGTTGGACAACATTAGCTTGAAGTTTCCCGATTACCATCCATTTATAAAAGGAATTTTATCATTTATTCCACTAGTTGTGTCTCACTACTCAGTTGTGCCATTAGAAGTTGCAAATCAAAAAAATGTGATTGTTCTATGAGATGTTGTTGGCTAATGCAACAGAAGAAGAAAAAAGTTGTCCTACGCACAAGACCATGACCATTAGGTTGAAGTTGATCTGATCGTTACCAACTCGTAATGCAGCGGAAATAGAGTTGGTGAAGATTGTTGATGCAGCTCCCTGCAACAAGGATTTTCTCCCTTGAACAGTTCCTCGAGCAGTCCTCCGGACAGCCCCCCAGATACTCTCTGGAACAGAAGATTGAACGTACAATCTCTCTACCGGGTTGCACACATACGGTGTCATCTATCCGCCAGGGCTTCACCGTCCACAACTATAGACAGCCTTGCGGCATTACGAAGTTATTTCGTGGAGGGAGAAAGAGAAAGGCAGTTCATTGCATGCCATTGTTGGGTGAGCTTTAGATGAGTTGAAGAGCACCTCTCCACCTCTATTTATAGTGCAGGGGTGGAGGATGGTCGCCCCAAAAGACCCCCCCCCACACACACACAAGCATCATCCCGCCTTCAAAGGTGGGAGGTTGCCCCATGTAGGTACCACCAAGGGGGGCCCTTCCAACATTGCTCCACCAAATGTGGGGGCTTCCCCTCAACAAGCTTCCACCATTTATTGGACGCCCTCCAAATGGGGCCCACCCAAAAACAACATCCCAAGAAAAGGGGGATCTTGTCCCCCTTACAGGAACATTGTGTTTTTGCTCGAGCGTCCCCTTCGAAAAATTCCGGGAGGTGTCAGAATTTTTCTGGCACCCTTAAAAAAATTCCAGACATTGTCTATTTTTTTTTCCGATATGATGGTTTACTCCTAAACAATTTTTGGCACTTCCGGTTTTCACTCTCCAACATTTTCGATGTCTCTGCAACTTTTCGAGTGACTTTCTCCCAGACACCTTTCCTAGTACTCAACACATAGTTGACCCTTAAGCGCGTGACCCGATAGATTCGGTGAAGTATAGACATGACCGAAACACCTTCCGATCGATGATCAATAGCGAAAACCATGGACATTCATATTGACCCCTATACCCACATGAATGAACATTGAGTGAACCTTTAGTTAGTGTGTACTATTCCTGCTGCTTCACTATATGCTACAAAACGCGAGGAGGGATTTATCGGCATCCCCGTGAATCAACAACTTCTTCATTATGTCAGTTTCCTTGTTATCGGTTTTGTTCTCTTTTCTCGTTCCCATGTTCTGGCATCCCTATGGTCAAATCACACCGTGTCTGGTCAAATGATGATGGATACCATAACATTGAGAAGGCCCCAAGAATATCTCTCCATCGACGGGGGGTCAAATCCCAATCCTGAGCTATCTAGTCTCTTGTCATACTTTTTCGTGAACCCGTAAGCCGTCATAATAGCCACCCTGTTACAGATGATGTTTAACATACTCCAAAGTTCACGAAGCAAGCATGAAGGAGATTTATACTCTCATGGTCTAAGGAACTTGCAAACATATAGGTTTCTTTGTGTTATAAACCATTAACTTATGACGAATGGGTCTCATAGCATAACAACAACCGGGTCGGTTCAACACAAGTGTTCTTCCAACATTGTGTCCTCAAAGTTGTCGGCATACCCATGCCCATGATCAGGAAAACATAACCATCATGCAACACTTGAGCTAGTCTTATAGACTAAACCAGGAATCTATTTTACCGTTTATTATTTTACACACTGTTCAAGAAATTGTTAACTGGTAGTTGCTCGTTCAGCTTGGGAGTAATGATTAATCGCTTAATCGGCCTATTAACTGGATTCATCGGTCGACCAATAATCGGTGTAATTTCAAACTCAATAGAAGCAATTTTTGTATGGAGAAAAAACCTACATTGCAAATATGAAGCAAATGGCACCATTTTCTTTTCTCAGTAAATGACAAACATGTATACAACAACAATCATTCATGTGAGCGTAAAAATCATCAACAAACCTATACACAACAACACTTTTTTGCTGATTTCCTCCTCAGACGCAACTCCTAGAGATGGCGGCCACACAATGGCAATGGACAAAGCAAAGGTGATGGCAGTAGACAGAGCAAAGGTGCAAGGCATCTGAACGGGACCATTGTCGGAGGTGGCAGGTCGCAGAGGAAGAGGGGAAGTAGCGGTGCGAAGAGGGATAAGAGAAAGCGGTGACACACAGAGGAGGAGGGGAAGTGGCAGTGCACCGATGAGGACTTGGACAACTGTCATCTAGATCGGGAGGGGATGAGAAGAGTGTGTGGGGTCTGGTGGAGGAATAAACCATAGCTATTTAGGAGCGGAGGGCCTGGGAGGGGTTATGGGCCAAACAATCGGGCTTTGTTTGCCCATGAGCTAGCGGGCCAAGAACTATTAATCGGCCTAACAACCGATTAATCGGTCACCAAACCATTTAATCGGTCTGACATACCATTTAATCGGCCCGGCAAGTTAATGCGATGAATAGGTGTTATTCGATTCGGTCACCTGATGAGCAGCGATTAACTGGCCAATTAACTGATTAATCGGATGAATTCTTGAACAGTGATTTTACACGTGCACATGAGTTTTCTCCGAGCCTCGTGGTTATTGCAGACTCGAGAACCATAGTAGTTATAACATAAAATATAAACATGAAAATAAATAATAACATATATCATTGCCTCTGGCATATTTTCTAGATATGCTTGCTCAAAAATGCCATTAGACACTTTTAAAAAGCCATTTGTTTCATTAGATGTTTGCTAAAAAATGTCAATAAACATCGTTATTGTCTGATCAAACTCGTTGAACATGTTATACAAGCAGAATACCCCTAGACTCACATGTCAACTCTCTCCATCTCATAATCATAAGTGTGGGTCTCATTTGTCACGAGTAAGCAAGTGAATGATTTTAGAGAAAAATAAGAACATTGTTGGGGATCGAGTGGGAACCACACTTTACCATGGTGGGATAGAGGAAGGGTTGACATGTTGGTCCATGGGTATTTTGGTCATATAACCTCGCAGGCACGCTTTAAGCGGACAATAATGATATCCGGTACCATTTTTTACCATGTGCATATTGGAGTGATGACATTTTTAAACTATTGAAACTCCTGGCAAAATGAAAAAAGACCATCCAGGACTAGCCCTTGGAGTATATTTTTATAAAAGGAATTCTCTAAGCACCATGTCACCTCCGGACTCGAACCTGGGTGGGCTTGCTCGCACCGAGCGAGCCAAGCGAGCAGGGTGACACCCCAGTCTCAACAGAGTTGTGAGACATTAGTAGCATAAATGAGTTAAATGATAAAAACCCTTTATCAAAACCATCGTACCCTCAAACTCTAATTATGCTCAGAGTAAAACTTTGTACCGCAAACAACTCACCCTGTATTTCAAAAAAAAAAAAAAACTCACCCTGAATCCCTGATCCACCACATCCATCGGGCTACATTATCTACCAGATAAACAAAAAAGGCGATGCAAGCAGTGCATCGCATTGTGCATGCCCATGCATATGCATGGTCCAACGAAACAACTCAAAGTGAGCAACCACTCCGATCGCATGGGCAGGACCATGAATGCCAGGGGCGGAAAGCAGCAGCTGTCCTTGAGAAATCGAGCACTGCCTTTTCACTCCCCTGGTCCACTGCCCCACGCCGTTTTTGTCAGCTCTCCCCTCGTACCATTCACTCGCCTAAGATAAGCCGGGGGCTCACCGGAATCTTTCCTCTCCGCTCGCCCCCCATTACTCTAATCCCCCTCAGTCGCCGTGTGACAGAGTTGACCAGCTCGACAACGCCCTTGAAAAATCGGCGAGTTGGTGGCGGCATCCGGCACGGTGGGTTGGTGCCGGCGACAATGCGTATACGCATCACCGCCTCCCGATGCCAACCAAGGTTTCGACTCTCGAGTAGACATTTTATGTCTTTTGTCTTTGGGATGCTCTCGGCCGCCACCAGAAGGAATTGCACAGAGATTTTACAAGATACGAGTACTGCTTCAGCTTCCGTGTACACAGTTGCTAGGCTCAGCGAGATTCGGTGGACTGCCGAGTCAGTGGTGTCACGTTGAGCTTGAACCGTGAGCCACACACTGACACTCCCACTGGGGTGACGCCGATGGACTAGCTAGTAGCTAGCAAGCAGTGGCGTAGGTATAGCCAACGAAAGGACTGGCCATCTTTCATCTTGGCGACCGTCGGTGCTGGACTGCTGATCCTGCGCTTGCAAGGTGGAGGGCACTGGTCGACCGGACCGACCATGGTGGCGCCATGGCTGACAGGCTAACACTACCTGCAACCGTACTGCCGACGGGTACTGGTCGGTCGTCAAGCGAAGCGAGGGTACGTGCGTACGTCCCTTTTCGCTTCGGAAGCTCAGATCGGATCGGGAGTTGGTTTCAGCGGAGTAATCACGGCCGTAGCGATGCCAGTTCGGCATGGATCGACCTCAGTACATGCCTCTGTACCAGTATCTGTATGTGGCCACAGAACGGAGATGCGTCCAGCTGAAGAAACCAAGGAGCGTGAGACCGTGGACGGCGGTGGGTGGATGTGGATGCCGAGGACGACGGACGGACGGACACATGGGGGCGTGTTTGTGTAGTGCGCGCCCGGTCCAGCAGCAGCGGCCAACACTAGCCGACAGTGTACGACGGTACGATACGGCTTCTTCCGACTGTTTTCTTGATCCAGTTCCATGGTGGGGGTATGGAGACGTACCGTTTTCACGTGGCCGCGCCCGCGCGTGCTCCGATACTCGTTCGTGCTGCTCGTTCACTGATCACATGGACGCCTATAAATTTGCATCGACTGAATCATTGGTAGGATATGAGCAATGTACTGTAAAAAATGGGTGCTTTGAGTCTGAGTTATTGGCTCGAGAGTCGAGACAACACCGTCAACTAGCCAAGTTTTCGGGTATCAGAACGAGTCAAGTCTTCTGGAAGCCTCAAAGATCAATGGAACGGGGCTATTTTTCAAAGTGAACGTGGCACGGTCCTGGGAGGATAGGCTCAGCCAGCTCCGACAAACCGTACTTGAGCCATTTCGTGTTTTTTTTTTCTGAGATAAAGCCATTTCGTGTTTCATATCGTCATTAACTAGAAGGGTTGTGCGCGCTTTGCAGCTCCGTTGAGTTTGCTGGGATTCTTAAATTTCTTTACTCACTCTATTTCAAAATATATAGTGTATTACTTTTTTGAAAAGTCAAACATCTTTAAGTTTGATCAAATTTATAGAGAAATATACCAAAATTCATAATATCAAGTCGGTGTTATTAGATTCATCATTGGTTGCAATATATATTTTGAAAATATGGGTCGTTGAAAATATAGTGATTTAAAAATTAGAAAATATAGTGTATTGTATAGAAATTAAATGAGAGAGATTGAGAAATTGTTGACCCGGTCAAAATCGGACCAAATTCCAATTGGAGACCTCGATTGATTGTGAGGCCTCCAGTCCTAAGAAGATTAGTCATATAGTATATTTAACACCGGCCCTATACCTCTGTTTTTAGATATCCCTACTTATTGGTGCTTGTTTGGTTGCCTGCACAAGGCTCATATATGTTTTAGTGGGTCATATGATCTAGTCGTTTGCCGTATGCTTGCCTGCATCTACACGACACAAAGCTCAAAGCAACCTTCAGTCAGGCTCTAGGGAACGACTAAATCGACCGTTTCCTCATACACCAATTCATTTTTGAGTTGTAGTGTAATTTAGATTACGGGCACACAACCAAACGACACTCATAATGTAGCTCAAAGGCTTCATATCCTCAAAGAGATTTCAGTGGGCCAGTCTTACATAAAATACAAAAAGCATGCATGCAACCAAACATGTCCATGTCGAAATATTGACGTGACATAAAGAGGCTAGCTGATCTCTCTTTTTTTATTCTTATTTTTGTTTATGTTTCCCTTTTTATTTTCTATTCCGTTTCTTGTTTGTATTTTAACTATCTTTCATTTTTTTTCTTTACACTTTTCCTGATATATGTTTTATTTTAAAACATATTTTTTGTGATATATACTGAATAATTTTTAAATACACATTCAACATTTAAAAAAATATGTTGAACATTGTTTTAATATAAGATGAACATTTCCTTAAATATACAATGAACATTTCGTATATAAACATGCAATGATTTTTTATATAAACATAAACCAGAAAAGGAAGAAAAACGAAAAAAAGAAAAAAAAAAGAACAGAAATATAAAAATAATAAGAAACAGAAAAAAAAACAGATAAAGGATCGCGACTGTGAGCCGGCCTAAACTTGGGCGTCCGACGCGAGCTTCAGTAAAGGCTCATCCTTTTGATACTCATGAGCGTCAAATAGAGAATCCACCCTGGTGATAGCCCGAACAGGAGCACTCGGACCATCTATTATTGGGGAGCAACTATTTGAGGAGCACTCCTACGGAAGACTTTCAAGGGTCATTTTTAGGCGTCGCCATTTGGCGCGTTTTCAGCCGCCGCCACGTGGCGTGTTCTGGATGTTTCCCTCGTATTTTATTTTTTAATTTTTCCGCACACGTTTTCTGCTTGTTAAATGGTTTTTTAGGGGGTTTTCGGCTTTCCACCGGTTTTTCTTAACTTTTGGACAATTTGTTTTTGTGCGAAAAATGTGTTTTTTTTCCTTCTTTAAGAGGCACGATTTTGCTACCACGAGAGGCACGGATTTCCTTTCGTGCCTCTCGAAAACGAAAAAAATGTGTTTTCTTCCCTTTCTCGAAAGGCACGATTTTGCTTCCGCGAGAGGCACGACCGTGCCACTCAAAAACGGAAAAACACATTTTTTCTTTTTTTCTTCCGCTAGAGGCACGGTTTTGCTTTCGCGAGAGGCACACATTTGCTTCTGCGAGAGACACGGTCTTGCCTCTCGGAAACGCGCGAAGCACGGTTTTTCCCGTGATTTTTTTTGTCAAAACCTATCAACATGAGATCTAATTTTGAATCTCGACGCGAGGAATCCAATGGTGAAAACAGTTTGAGATTTGGACGCACTGTTTATGAAATAAAACGTTTTGAATAAACAGATCTATGAAAAAATAGAAAACTCCTAGGTTACGACAAGTGGCACACATGCAATGTGCCACTTGTCGCAACCTGGGAGGTGAGAATGGCCTTTGGAGGAAGTTCTCTCAATTAGTGATTTCAATTATTGGGTCTTCACGGACGTGAAGTTTCTACACCCAGGAGAAAATGCTCCTGGTGTGAACAGTAAAAAAAAAATTCAAAAAACGTTTAAAAATTTTTGAATTTTTTTTTGTGGCATACTTTCACAAATTTTTGTTGTGTATGCAAAATTTCATCGCAAAATCACATTGGTGGAAGGTGTGATAAAAAAACAAAATCGATGCTCTGAAAATGTTACTTACAAAAGCATTTTGGAGCTCCGATTTTTTTTTTTGGCACGGCTTCCACCAATGTGATTTCGTGATGAAATTTTGTATGCACAACAAACATTTGTACAAGTATGCCACAAAAAAAAATTCAGAATTTTTTGAATGTTTTTTATTTATTTTTTGTTGTTACTGTTCACACCAAGAGCATTTGCTCTGGGTGTAGAAAGGCACTTTCAGGTCTTCACATTGTGTTACGAATAAATCGTAAATCACACAACGGACCAGGCCCTCTCACACGCTTCCAGGCGTGGCTATGGGGCGCCATATGTCTCGCATTAAGTGAAACGGTGGGACCCACGCTGAAAGGTAGCCCCATTTGTGCTGGCCCAGACGCCCGGGACAAACGGCCTTATTTCTTTCACTTTTTGTGTTTCATTTTTTTTACTTTTGTTTATATTCCAAATGTTATAAATAAATATGAAAATCACTTTTTACATAAGACATTTAAAAATTATTGACCAAGCATTTGAAAACTGTTAAATGTGTATAAATAAAATGTTTATCACTATACAAAAAATGTATACAAAAAAATGTGCATGAGACAATTTGTTTAAATATTTAGAAAACGTTAATTAAGCATTAGAAAAAATTCTGAAAAAGAATTTTAAAATTGTTAATCAAGCATTTGCAATCATTTGATCATGTATATAAAATAGTTACTCAAGGATTTGATTTTTTAATAAGTATTTAAAAATGTTAATCACGCATTTGAAAAATGTTAAATACACATAGCAAAATTTTGACCATGCATTAAGAAATTATGGAATTTTCTATCATACATATAAAAATGTTAATCAAGCATTTTAAAAATATATTAAACAAGTATTTGAAAAATGTTAATCAAGAATTTAAAAAATGTTTAATGTGTTTAGAATAATATGCTAGACGTGTATTAGAAAACTGTTGTTGATGTATACAAAAAATAGAATAAAAACCTTAGGAACAAAGAAAACCAAAGAAGAAACTAAATAAACCAATTAAAAATGAAAATGAAAAATAAAACAGAAGAAACTAAATGCAAAACATAATGAAAACAATGGAGATGAAAAAAAAAGAAACTGGAGAAAACCGGCTCGAATCGCCTCAAGTAGGACACACCCCTACTATTTACCACACATGGGACTTCTGCACAGTAGCAAGCAGTGCCCATGATCTCCGTGGAGACCCGGGATCGATCCATGCTTCTCCCCTTTCCCGTGCTACTTCTATGTTAACTGTGCGCGTGTGAATGGGCCGGCCCAATTATCATAGATTCTTTGGCGAGTCGGTAGCCGACTCGCTTAATATAGTCGTTGCGCTGGAGACCAGGGATTGATCCATGCTTCTCGTTTTTCCTATGCTCTTTTTACATTAACTGTGTGCACGCGATTGGGCCGGGCCAATTACTGTCGAACATCCAGGAGACTTTCTGTCGACTAGTTTAATGCGAGATATAGTCACCGGGGCAGCTATGTGCCGCCTATTGCGAGACCTACTATGCCTCCCTGCAGGGGCGCAGTATCGGACCGACCCAGTAACCACAACTCACCTACTGGTGTCATGTTACCTATGTTTTGGTTTATTTTGTTAATTTATTTATGGAAGTCCTGGACTACTTTGTGAAAGATTTTAGTGCCAGCAAAAATAAAGATGTTTCTTTGGAGATTGGCAAGAAACTCGGTCCCTACTGAAGATGTTCGGAAGCATAGAAAAATGTCTACCCATGACGCTTTCTTTGCCTGTGGCGCACAAGACTCATGGAGACATAGTTTAATTGAATGTACGATGGCACGATGTGTATGGCCTCTAGTAGGTCGTGATCTGCTAGAACATATGATTTCTACAACGGAACCATCAGCAAGAACATGGCTATTTACAGTGATGGATGTGCTCAAACATGAGCAACCGGTGAGGATGTGTGTCACCCTATGGGCTATATGGTATGCACGAAGGAAGCTTATTCACGAGGGGATAAATCAGATCCCGTATGAAACACATAGGTTTGTTCTAAATTTTATTTTAGATCTGGATTAGATGAATCATCAGGATCCGCATGAAGTAACAATAGTTCTTGAAGCACCTCGAGCTAGGCGATGGATTGCACCGGAGCTTGGCTTTGTGAAAATAAACGTCAACGTTGGTGTTTCTCCGAATTTGAACGCGGGTGCTACTGCTGCGATATGCCGAGATAGGGATGGCACTTACCGAGGCTCTTCGGTACTTGTAATATATGGAATGATAGATCCATCTACGCTGGAAGCCCTCTCCTTGGCACATGACCTGGCAATGCAAACACATTCAGATTGCCTCGGATTACAAGCAGGTCATAAACCACATCCATGAAGAGTCAGGGTGAAACCATGGTGGGATAGTGAAAGAGATTGTAGAAACTTCTAGTCCTGTTTCCTCTTGCAATTTCATTTTCGAACCTCGAGTTTTCAATTTTGAAGCTCATAACATAGCTAGATTTGGGGTGTCTCTTCCTGTTGGAAGACATGTTTGGCTAGGAGCACCCCACGATCCAGTAAAACATTATCATTAACCAATAAAGGATATCTATGTTTCGCTAAAAAAATGTTTATTTATTTATTTTTAGAAATATTCTAAATATGTATATTACAAAAACAAATTTACATTAAAAAATTCAAAATATAAATTTGTCATTTGAATATGCTAATTTTGTATAGAAAATCTTTTTATGCACACGAAAAAAGTATAAATGTGAAGAAAAAAAAGTAGAACATGTGAATCATGTGTATGACAAATGTTAATCATGTGTACAAAAAACGGTGTACATTGTAAAAAAATGTTTGTACAATTTTAAAAAATATTCATGTGTGCCAAAAATGTTAATCATGTGTACGGAAAACGTTTTTCATGCACACAATAATGTAAAAAAGTGAAACAACGAAAAGTATAATATGTCAAGCATTTGTAAAAAAAATGTTAATCATATGTAGGATTTTTTTTATACATTGCAAAAAATGTTTGTGTGAATAAAAACTATGAAACATTTTGAAAAAAAATGTATAACTGTATTTTGAAAAGTGGGATCATGTACTCAGAAAAGTGTTCAAAACATGTTTTTAAAATGTACTGCATGTATTTAAAAAATATCCAGCGTGTATCAGAAAAACAATTCATGTGTCCACGAAAAATGTACATTGTATATCGAGAAAAGTAGACAAAAAGGAAAACCGATAAAACCACAAATAAACAAAACATAAAAGCTAAAAAATCAAAGAAAACATAGGAAACCAGGAAAAGGAAAAAAAACCTTAAATGAAAGTAAAAAAAATGAGAGGAAACCGATTCCTAATAGACATATGTTGAAACAAAAAGGATAACTGAGTCTCTCAACAAAGAAACAAAAAAAAGCAAATGGAAAATCAAAGAAAACCAAGAAGAAACAAAGAAAACGAAGTGTAAAGAAGAAAGGTGAGAAAACCGAAGAAACACAGTGAAAAAAAAAGCAAGGTATAAAAAATCCGGAAAAAAAACCGGACCACAGCGACGCGCAGGCGAATGACTATCGCAAATGGACGGCCTGTCTAGCTCGCCTGTAGGCGATTCCTATAAGGAATCAGTACGGGTGAGAAATAGGGAAAACCTATTGGATGCTCATTGCGTCGTAATGTCGGGGCTTCGCACACGGGATACATCAGCGAGCGATGCAACGGGCCGGCCCGTTTAACCGCTGCAACGCCCCCGGTTTTGGGAACCTTCTAGATGTTCCCAGCCGGTTTTTTCCGGTTTCGGGAAACTTCTAGAAGGTTCCCTGAACCGGTTTTTGTTTTTTTTTCGTTTTCTTTTTTCTTTTTTCTTTTCTGTTTTTTTTTCTGTTTCTGTTTCAAAAATGTTGTGGATTTTCAAAAAACGTTCTGGATTTTCGAAAATTGTTCTTCAAATTCGAAAAATGTTTTTCCTTTTTAGAAAAGTTTTCTGGATTTTCAAAAAATGTTTTGGATTTTCATAAAATGTTCTTCAAATTCGGTAAATGTTTCTGCTTTTTTAAAAAAATATTCTGGATTTTCAAAAATTGTTCTGGGTTTTCAAAAAAAATCGGGATTTTCAAAAATTGTTCTTCAATTCGAAAAACGTTTTTCTTTTTACAAAAATGTTCTGGATTTTCAAAAAATGTTCTTTAAATTCGAAAAGTATTTTGCTTTTTTGAAAAATGTTCTGGATTTTCAAAAAATGTTCTTCAAATTTGGAAAAAAATTGTGCTTTTTTGGAAAAATGTTATGGATTTTCAAAAATTGTTCTTCAAATTCGAAAAATGTTCTGGATTTTCAAAAAATGGTCTAGATTTTCAAAAAATGTTCTAGATTTTCGAAAATGTTTTCCAAAAAATGTTCTTGTTTTTGAAATTGGTTATCAAGATTCAAAAATTGTTCATGTTTTCAAAAACTGTTCATGTTTATGCATTTGTTCAGGATTTTTGAAATTGGTTCTCATTTTCAAAATTACTTCTCAAGATTAAAAAAATGTCGTGCTTTTATAAAAATGTTCACATTTCCAAATTTGTTCAGAGTTTTCAACATTGTTCTCCGTTTCAAAATTTTGTTCTCAAAATTAAAAAAATGTTCGTGCTTTAAAAAATTGTTCGCGGTCCCAAATTTGTTCAGGATTTTCAAAATTGTTCTTGTATTAAAAATTTGTTCTCAAGATTCAAAAAATGTTCATCCTTTAAAAAATTGTTCGTGTTTTCAAATTTGTTCTCTGTTTTAAAAAACGTTCATGTTTTCAAAAAATGATTGAGAAATTCAACGTTTGTTCGTTTTGATAAAAAAATGACAAAAAGGAAAACGGGAAGAAAAACGACCCAAAAAAGAAAAAAAGAAATAAGTAGAGCAGGAAAAAAGTAACAGAAAAACAAAATTTTCACCCGCCTACTGGGCCGGCGCAGTCCGGGGTCGCCCTGTGCGAAGCCCTGACTGGTTGCCGCAGCGAGCGCCGTATAGGACCTCCCGAGAAATAGAACCTGCGCTCCCTTCCACCTCGTGAATGGAATAAATATCACCAAATCCTATTCGGCCTCTTATGTGCCCGTTATAGGCTGTTTGGTACACAGCGCACATCCACCTCTCTTCGCTCGATCTAACTGGGCCGACCCATCGTAACGTACACTAGAGGAATCTCCCCTCCCCGGTATTGCAAAGCTTTCAGAAGGCTCCCCAACCATGTTTCTTCTTTCTTTTTTTCGATTTTATTTTTCTACCCCAAATTCGTTTGGTTTTCTTTTCATTTTTTCATTTTTTACTTTAGTTTTACTTATGTTTTGTTTTTTCTTTATTTTTTTAAAATGTACGGGATTTTTCAAATTGGATGAATTTTTTTCAAAATCGATGAACTATTGTCATATTTTTTTATCATTTTCTTCTAAAATTGATGAACGTTTTATCAAAATCGTGAACTTTCTACAATTTTATGACGTTTTCTTAAAGATTAATGATTTTTCTCCAAAACCAAGGAACTTCTTTTAATTTGTGATTTTTTGAAAATTAATGAACATTTATTATGTTTTGTGAACTTTTTTTTCAAATTTGATAATCTTTTTTCGAAGCAATAATTTTTTTAGAAAACTTTTACGAATTGAAGAACTTTTTTTCAAATTAATGAACTGTTCGATTTTTCTGGGATTTTTTTTGAATTCCTGTTTTGTTTCAAAAAATATGTTTTATCAAAAAATCAACAGTCAACCACGAGTACCAAAGCGGGAAAGGACCGACGCGCGGGCAGCGAGCGATCTCGTCCTTCTTGGGCCGACGCACGAAGGGCGCTGGTTCCCTTTACAGGCACAGGAGGCGCCAAAGAGGAGCTTTCATAAAATTCGGTACCATCACTACTTTATCTGTGCGCTTGCTCTCGCAAAAAAGGGGCTCTAAGAACAGGAAATACACTTTGGTTCCTGGTTGTATATGCACCCTATATGGAGATTTTTTTTAATAATTAATGAAAATTCAAAATAGTTCCGAAGTATTTTTTGATTAAACTTGACTTTGTTTTGCACTAGTATATAAATTTTCACGAAAAAAAACCCAACATTGACTTCTGGGTAAAAAAGACAAAATTTATTTGCTATTATAGGTCACTATTCACGCTATTTTGACCGAAATTTTGTCTTTTTTGAAAAGAAGTCAAAGTCTAATTTTCTTTTTGTGAAATTTTTCTCACAAGTACAATGGAAGCTCAAGTCTATTTCAAAAATATTTTCAGACTTTTTTAACTTTTTGTTGAATTGCTAATTTCTTTTTTTGCATATAGGGTGTATATACACCCAGGTTCCAAAAGTTCCCGTCCCTCTAAGAACTCTCTTTGTCGTGGTAGCACTAATTAACTTTGATCTACCACAGTGCGGGTTGCCTCGTGCACTAGTTCGAGCCTTCGATGTAGATCTATGCATTAGGAGTATATAGCAAGGTAAACTTGCAATCCACACTAGATCATTTCACTGTCCTCGCCCGGCCCTGCATCGATGGATCGATCGGGCTAACTGTCGCTGTACTCAAACTTGCAATGCAACCCTGGAGGGAATAAGATCATTACATGGCCCCTGAAAAAATATGCTCTGCTTCACTTCTACTCGTCCCAAAATTTTAAATTCGCTCCCTCCACTCTCACTCACAACCTTTTAAATTCTCCACGAAGCGCGCCATGCGCAATCACACTGCATGCCCCCCCTCCACTCTCGATCGACCATGGCCGAGTCCTTCGCTCATGTTCTCCTCCTCCTCATGCTAGCCATCACTCCCCTTCCGATCTCCATGGCTTTGCACCACAAGCTCCGTCTCTCAGCCTCCGAAGTTGCCGCGATCGAGGCGCACGCGCCGCCTCCGCCGGACCAGCCCACCACCTTCTTCGAGGTGGACCGGCCGCACCGGCCACCGCCGGGCAGCTTCGGCCCATGCTCCACCGTGCTTCTCTCGCACTCCTTCGCTTACACCTACACCAAGCCCCCGGTCACGGCCGCCTACTCCCCGCCGCCATGCCTCGCCGCCGCGGGCGGACACGCCTGGCTAATCTCCCTTGCCGTTCTCGAGTGGCGAGCCGCCTGCCAGGGCGTTCAGTTCGACCGTATCTTCGGAGTCTGGCTCGGTGGCGCCGAGCTCCTCCGCGGCTGCACGGCGGAGCCACGGAGAAACGGCATCGAGTGGTCCGTGTCCAAGGATGTCACCAAGTACGCGTCCCTCCTCGCCGCCCGCAACCCCTCCACCCTCGCCGTCTACCTCGGCAACGTCGTCGACGAGCAGTACACCGGCGTGTACCACGCCAACCTCACGCTACACCTCTACTTCCGCCACCCGCCGCAGCCTCCGCAGCCCGGGCTGGGCCCCGCCGACGTCATCGTCCCCGTCTCGCGGAGCCTCCCTTTGAACGACGGCCTGTGGTTCCAGATCCAGAACGGCGAGGACGTCGGGTCAGCGAGCCTCGCCGTGCCGACCAACGCCTACCGTGCCGTGCTCGAGGTGTACCTCTCGTACCACGCCCACGATGAGTTCTGGTACACCAACACGATCGGCAGCAACGGCCCGTTCCGCGACGCCACGCCCACGATGAGTTGGTCAGCATCGACGGGGATCTCGTCGGCGCCGTCTGGCCGTTCCCGGTCATTTACACCGGCGGCATTAACCCCCTCCTCTGGCGCCCGATCACGGGGATCGGCTCGTTCAGTCTCCCGTCCTACGATATCGAGATCACGCCCTTCTTGGAAAAATTTCTGGACGGCAAGGCGCACGAGTTTGGCCTGTCAGTGACCAACGCCAAGGACGCGTGGTTCATCGACGCCAACCTCCACCTCTGGCTGGACCCCAGGGGAGCGCCGACGACGGCGGGCATCACCAGCTACGACGCGCCACCGCTGGACACGACCACAGCGTTCCGGCCCGACGGCCCCGGCACCGAGTTCTACTACACGACGGCGTTCCGGCGCATCTCCGCCACGGGGTGGGTGCAAACGCCGTCCTACGGCAAGATCACGGCGGCGTGGACGCAGAGGCTCAGCTACGACAACACGAACGAGGTCCAGGGCGACAGCCAGCAGGTGGTGAACCAGACGACCGAAGCGTACTCCGGCGTGCACGTCACGGACCGCGGAGGCATCGCGTACTCGCAGGAGGCGCAACAGAGCTTCCGGCTCGACGTGTTCGTGGGCGTGGTGAACGAGGAGTTCAACGGCTCGTACACGGTGGCGAGGGACGTTCGGCTGGGGTTCACCGAGGAGAGGGTCGCCGCCGGCCGCGCGGGGTTCTTCTGGTCTCGGTCGCTGAGCAACGCGCAGGAGTGCGCCGTGAACGTGGACGTGGACGACGAAGGGGACGTGGTCGGGGTGTCGTCGGGCACGACGCAGAACTACAGGTATGAGGCGAGCGACGGGTGCTACTCCCGGGACGTGACCAGCAGCGGTTACGGCATTGTCTCAGACCACTCCGACGAGGTTTGCGTCAAGGGGTCGTTTCCTTCCGGTGCGGGGCGACGGACGAGCTCGTGAGAAGCTGAACCATTGGTCAGCTGGACTATTCTAGTGTGGTAGCAAGACAATGCCAGTGTGATGCATACTTTATACGACTGCTATACTATAATCAGAAAGACAATTTCCCAAATGAAAAAATAAAGAAGTTGTAATAACAATAATAAAAGACTATAAATGAGATGCGTCATCGATGATTTTGGTCTCTTGGACAAATGGGCAGAACCATGAATGTATCCGGACGCCATGAGAGATAAAACCATAAGTTTGACAGTTGTGTGTCTGGTAAAGCCGGAAGATTCTTTCAGTGACAGGTGATGTTTTTATCGATAGCGAAGCTTTTTGTGATGATTTTGTCAATCTCAGGATCTGTCGATCAGTTTTTGTGATGATCAGTTTTTCAAATTTGTGAACAAAATTTCAAAATGCGAACATTTTTTTGGAAATTTGAAATTCTTTCAAAAGAGGGGATTTTTTTTCAAATTCTAAACTTCTTTGAAATTTCAAACAAAATTTGAAAACCAGAAAAATTTATGAAAAAATAAACAAATTTGAAAAAAATTCGATGTGAACATTTTACAAGTTTCTGGACATTTGTTCTAAAAAGAAAATTATACTTGAAAAAAAAGGGAAAATTGAAACAAAATCAAAAGAAACAGAAAAAAGGAATTAAAATGGAAAAGAAACAGAAAAAAATTAAGAGAGAAAACGCTTCAGGAACCTTCCGGAAGGTTCCCAAAACCAAAGAAAACCGGTGTGGAACTTCGAGAAGGTCCCAAAACGTGAAACAGAAAGCCTTGCGTACTGGGCCGGCCACTTCGCTCGAGAGTTGCCTGTGCGTTGCGGCGACAATTTGCCGCAACGAGCGGCAAATAGGAAGTCCCTGAATGTCTTGAACGTGAAATATTATATGGGCCTGGCCTGCTTGCTATTCCTCTGAACATTGGCAAGTTAATTTCCGATTTCTTCTCCACCGGTTTGTTCGTTTTATCTTCCGTTATTTTTCATTTCTTTTTCTTTTTCGTTTTTGTTTTCAGTTTCCTATTCTTTCTTCCTTTTCCTATTTTATGAACATATTTTGAAAATTTCCATTTTTTGATTTTTCGAATAGTTTTGAAAATGCATGGACATTTTTTGAATTGGTAAACAATTTGTTAAATTTCATTAGAATTTTTGATACACGAACATATTTTGAAAATTATGATTTTTTTTGGATTTCCTGAAATTTTTATTGTTCAAAATCGTGAACATTTCTTGAATTCGCGATTGCTTTTTTAAATCACAAACATTTTTTGAATCCACAAACATTTTATGAATTTTTGAAAATTTCATTTCATTTTTTTAAATATCGGAACTTTTTTGGAATACTAAATTATTTTAAGTAGGAAAAACAAAAACAGGACACTGGCACATGGGCTAGCCTAAATGGGCGCTATGGTGGAGCGAGTGGTGCGCGCTGTATCTTCTCCCAGCGCATACGCGCGCCATATAGGAGGTCCAGTTTTGCACCAACGATGACTCGGTGCCGGAAGTGATCCAGTTTGGCTCCCGCCGATGGTCAGTTTTAAGCACGGCGCCAAGGTGTACATGCATGAGGCACAGGAGTCGTCTCAGTTCTAGGCTATGGAGTCTAAGAAGGCTGAAAAGAGAGCGGTCGCCAAGGCCAAGAAGGTGCGTCGTGAGCTCATGCTCGAGGCGCGCGCCCTCTTGAAGGACTCCGTGATAGCGGAGATGAAGGGCAACATTGAGGTTGCCCAAAAGCTACGTGTCCAGGACACCAACAGGTGGGCTGGCGCCACTTTGGTTTGCGCTCCGACGCCGAGCGTCGAACCGGAGCTTCCCATGACAACCACTCGGCGCACGAAGGTCGAGCTACTGGAGGCTCTCGAGGCCGTCTCCGCTGAACTTCGGAGGCTTATGACGAACGATCGTTTGTCACACAGCCCTCATAGACTACGCAACAACAGAAGGAAGTACCAGAAGGTACAAAAACTTCATCGACAAATCAGCTCACGCATAGCCCAGAACTCGGTTCTCGAGGAGGAGTAGTCTATGGGCGCATTGGAGCTTGCGCACAAGGTGTTCACCTTTCATAGCACCTTGACTCCTCCATATGTCTTGTTCCCCGACCAATGGGCAAATGAGCCATCGAAGGTCAAGGAGCTGGTAAGGCGGGCGATCATGAGGGAATTTTGGAAGCGACGATCACGCAAGCAGCCTGTCCTACCGGGCCGCACAACCTCCTTCAACCTCGACGACTGCTCTGCCTGCCGGCCAAACATGTGAGCACCATGCCTCCACATGTCGGCAGACAATGGGCGGTCCTTCTCCAACACCAGGTTCTCCATGCTTCGGAACAAGGCGCATGCACCTCGTGAAGAGGATCTTTGGCAAGAGCTTCGCCAACTCCAAGACCAGATGGGCCACCTTCAAAGGCGGTTTGAAGGTCATGAAGATCGTGCGGAGTCATCCGCACTAGGGCAAGCAGGACACGTCGACTTTCCTAATGTCGTCGTCCCCAACACGAGCGCCAAATCTTGGCACCGCGTTGACGGATATCACTAACACCGGCAGTGTTGCGATGGCCTAACGTCATGCCTCTGCGCGGAAATATATGGCCTCGGCACGAGGATGACTCATCGAGTCATGGCCAAGCACAGCAAGGGCGAGCACAAAGCCCTCCGGGGGCCTCGGCTACTATCTGGGTCTCGTCGCCTCCCAAGCGGGAGAAGCAAGTGCAGGTTCGACAATCAAGGAATGATGTGGCGCCCCAGCCACGGGGCCATCATCTATGGCTCCGTCGGCTCGGCGGGGTGTGCCACGCCTTCTACCTACACCTTTGATCCCGCTAAGGGCGCACGAGGCTCTCTTGAAGAACCAACAAAAACATGAGAGGTGTTGGAGGAACCGACATGTGTTGTATCACGAGCTCGAGGAGCTTGTGCTTCGACACACTCAAGTTCGTCTTCGGGCTGATGGCGAGGTTGTTCAGGAGAACAATCGAATCTTGTTCCGCATCTTCCCCGACTTGGAGCGGCACGAGAGGTATAACTACCTTCTTAACCGCCTAACCCCGAAGCCACGAGGGGCACAACCTAGTACCATGGAGTAAAGAGGCGGGACGGGTCCACCGCTCCTCTCCCTAACCATCCTCAAGCGGGAGAACCAGGAGAATGCTTCTCCAACCCCTACGTCGCAACAACAAGGGGCAGCGGTCGAATCAGCCTCTCCTATGGAGGGCGTTGAGGAAGCCTCTGAGTTGCAAGCTACCGCTGCGCTTGGAGCAAACTCAAGTCCCGAGTCAAGCCATATAGGAGCTCTTGAGGTGCGGTCTAATGCTCCTCTCGAACCCGGCGCAACGACTGATCAAGAGCCTACCCGTAGTTCCCCCAAGAAGGTGGACCAAGGGGCTAGGCATACCTCACCGCAGGAGGCGGAAGCCAGGAAGGGTGACGAGAAGAACATGGCCTCGTGCGGCACTCTGGCAGTGTGTGCTAGGCTTGAAGATGATGGTGCGTAGCAACCGCCACACATCACCCACGACTTCTCCTACCCATTGATAACCCACAAGTATAGGGGATCGCAACAGTTTTCGAGGGTAGAGTATTCAACCCAAATTTATAGATTCGACACAAGGGGAGCCAAAGAATACTTGAGAGTATTAGCAGTTGAGTTGTCAATTCAATCACACCTGGAGATTAAATATCTACAGCAGAGTGATCAGTAGCACAGTAATATGATAGTTTGGTAGCAATAGCAACAGTGACAGTAGTGGTAACAGTAGTAGCAGTAGTTTTGTAGTAGTTGGAACAGTAGCAGCATCAATAGTAACTTAGCAAGAACAATAAGTGGAAAGCTCGTAGGCACTGGATCGGTAACTCGTTGGATGATATTCGTCATGTAACAGTGATAACATGGCGATACAGAATAGTCATACGTGCTTATGGAAAAGAACTTGCATGACATCTTTTGTCCTACCCTCCCGTGGCAGCGGGGTCCATAAGGAAACTAAGGGATATTAAGGCCTCCTTTTAATAGAGAACCGGAACAAAGCATTAACACATGGTGAATACATGAACTCCTCAAACTATGGTCATCACTGCGAAGTATCCCAAATATTGTCACTATGGGGTTGACGGATCATAACACGTAATAGGTGCATATGACTAGGCAAGATCGGATCAAGAACATAGATATGGAGATGATAACATAAACGGTTCAGATCTGAAATCATGGCACTCGGGCCCTAGTGACAAGCATTAGGCATAGCAAATTCATAGCAACATCAATCTCAGAACATAATGGATACTAGTGATCAAGCCCTAACAAAACTAACTCGATTACATGATGAATCTCATCCAACTCCACACCGACCAGCAAGCCTACGAAGGAATTACTCACTCCCGGTGGGGAGCATCATGGAATTGGCGATGGAGAAAGGTTGGTGATGAAGAAGACCGAAGATTCCCCTCTCCGGAGCCCCAAACGGGCTCCAGATGTGGCCTCCCGATGAAGAACAGGAGGTGGCGGCGGCTCCGTATCGTAAAACGCGATGAAACTTTCTCTCTGATTTTTTTCTCCGAAAATAGGAATTTATAGTGGCGGAAATAGGGTCAGTGGGGCCACGAGGTGGGCACAACCCACCAGGGCGCGCCCAGGGGGGCTGGCGCGCCCTGGTGGGTGCTGGCCACCCTGGCCCCCCTCTTCGGTGGATTTTGGCTCCAATAATTCACATATATTCTGAAATAATTCTCCAAAAAGTTTCGTTCCATTCCGAGAACTTTTATTTCTGCACAAAAACAACATCATGGTAGTTCTGCTGAAAACAGAGTCAGTCCGGGTTAGTTCCATTCAAATCATGCAAATTAGAGTCCAAAACAAGGGCAAAAGGGTGAGGAAAAGTAGATACGTTGGAGACATATCAACTCCCCCAAGCTTAAACCTTTGCTTGTCCTCAAGCAATTCAGTTTACAAACTGAAAGTGATAAAGAAAAACTTTTATGAACTCTTTTGTTCTTGTTTACATATATATGCTTAAGTAGCACCCAGGTTTTCAGCAAAGATTATGACTAACCATGTCAACAATAACTCTTAGAAATTATATTAACTCATAACAATAACATAAGCAACTAGCGAGCAATAATAAGATATCTCAAGTGCCAACACTTTGTCAAAACAATCATGATACAATATGACAATAGTGGTATCTCGCTAGCCCTTTCCGAGACCGCAAAACATAAATGCAGAGCACCTCCAAAGTTCAAGCAGTGACTAAACATTGTAGTTCATGGTAGAAAAGATCCAGTCATGTTGCACCCAACATCAACTATACACAATGCATGAGGATGACAATAGTGCTTTCAGGTCTGGCGCTTATTTGAGAAGGTGATGACTCAACATAAAAGTAAATAGATAGTCCCTTCGCAGAGGGAAGCATGGATTTGCAGCGGTGCCAGAGCTCAAAGTTTAAAACAGAGATAGATATAATTTTTGGGAGGTACACCCTTCCTGTCAACGTCACGACCAAGAGTTATCAATATCTTCCATGCTAAACAAATTAGCGGTGGTTCCCAAGCGGTAAAAGTAAAGGTTTACTCCCCCTCCACCAACAATCACACTCCACGGCGGGCCACATCCACGGGTACCGTCCAAATCAACAACATTCCTGGGGGAGTTTTGTTTAATTATTTTTGATTTTTGATTTCGGGACTGGGAATCCCTATTACCGCCCCTCTCGTGTAAGGACAAGTGAATAAACACTCATCATGAGAATAACCCGCTTAGCATGGAAGATACTGACCGCCCCCTGTCACTCCATGAGCGGTCCAGGCACACAAAACATATGTTCATTTGAATTTTTAGAGGTGGCACATGCAAATTTACTTGGAACGGCAGGGTAATACCGCATATAGGTAGATATGGTGGACTCATTTGGCATAACTTGGTTTAAGGGTTTTGATGCACAAGCAGTATTCCCGCTTAGTACAGGTGAAGGATAGCAATTAGATTGAGAAGCGGCCAGCTAGAGAGCAAAAACGGTCATGAACATGCATTACATATAATCAACATTGAATACTAGCATGAGTGGGATATGGACACCATGAACATAAATATCATGAAGGCTATGTTGGTTTTGATTCAACTACATGCGTGAACATGTGCCAAGTCAAGCCACTTGAAACATTCAGAGGAGGATACCATATCATCATACCGCATCACAACCATTTTAATGCATGTTGACTCCCAAGATAAATCATTATCCACTCCTAGCTACTTAAGCATGGCATGAACAACTATAATCTCTAATGGTCATTGCAAACATGTTTGATCATAATGAGTTGAATCAAGGGGTACTAGGTTAAACATATTTACAAAAACAAAAACAAGTTGAGTTCATACCCGCTTTTCTCTGCCACAGTCAATTCATCAAATGTCGTCATTATTGCCTTTCACTTACACGACCGAACAATAAGAAGATAATAATAGTGCAAGAGTGCCGTGGACTAAGCTGGAATCTGCAAACATTTTATTCAAGGGGAGAAGACAAAAGTAATATGGTCACTTTGTTACATAAACAATAATATAGATGAGAGCCACTCAACAATTTCATTGTGGTCTTCTCCTAGGTACGACTCAAGTAAAAATAAAAGAATTTCAGAGAAACACACTGAAATATTTTTGGAGTTTTTGTTTTTTCTTGAAGAAAACAGATTAAAGAGGAAAAACAAAAACGAGAAAAACTATTTACACGGGAAAGCTCCCAACAAGTAAAAGAAGAAGCGGGAAATCTTTTTGGGTTTTCGTTTGATGCTACAATTAAACTAAGCTAGAAAGAAAAGCTAAAAAGAAGTATGAAATATTTTTTTGGATTTTCTCAAAGTTTTTCAAACACACAAGAAGAAAGCGATAAAACAAATCTAGCATGGATATTACAATGAAAAAGTGTGGACACCGACAACTGGAATGAAATGTGTGAACATGAATGTAATGTCGGTGGAAATACGTACTCCCCCAAGCTTAGGCTTTTGGCCTAGCTTGGTAATCACCATCCGTAGTAGTCGTCCGGTCCCAAGTCGTAGTGAGGCAGAGGCGGCACCTGAGCATCCCATCCCTGGGGCTCCTCCTCAGTAGCTGCTAGGTTGTTCCGGTAAGCTATAATGTCATCTGACATGATCCTGTATCCATTCCTGGTAATAGAATCAAACAAAGCAGGTGCAGGCAACGGAATAATATCACGTGTTTCCTTGCTAAATACTAGGTTATAATGAATGTCACGGGGATAATCGGTTACATCTAGGAATTGGTGAGCCTGCAGTGACTTGTGATCAAGGTAAACTCGGGATAAGAGATAATCATGTGGGCGAAACTGGACTCTAAAGTGGTTCGCTAGACGAGTAGCATAAATTGTTGGAAATATGCCCTAGAGGCAATAATAAATTAGTTATTATTATATTTCCTTGTTCATGATAATCGTTTATTATCCATGCTATAATTGTATTGATTGGAAACTCAAATACATGTGTGGATACATAGACAACACTGTGTCCCTAGTAAGCCTCTAGTTGACTAGCTCGTTGATCAAAGATGGTTAAGGTTTCCTAGCCATTGACATGAGATGTCATTTGATAACGGGATCACATCATTAGGAGAATGATGTGATGGACAAGACCCAAACTGTAAACGTAGCATTTGATCGTGTCAGTTTATTGCTATTGTTTTCTGCATGTCAAGTATCTGTTCCTATGACCATGAGATCATGCAACTCCCTGACATCGGAGGAGTACCTTGTGTGTATCAAACGTCGCAACGTAACTGGGTGACTATAAAGGTGCTCTACAGGTATCTCCGAGGGTGTCTGTTGGGTTGGCATGGATCAAGACTGGGATTTGTTACTCCGTGTGACGGAGAGGTATCTCAGGGCCCACTCGGTAATACAACATCACAATGAGCCTTGCAAGCAATGTGACTAAAGTGTTAGCCACGAGATCATGTATTACGGAACGAGTAAAGAGACTTGCCGGTAACGAGATTGAACTAGGTATAGAGATACCGACGATCGAATCTCGGGCAAGTAACATACCGAAGAACAAAGGGAACAACATACGGGATTAACTGAATCCTTGACATAGAGGTTCAAACGATAAAGATCTTCGTAGAATATGTAGGAGCCAATATGGGCATCCAGGTCCCGCTATTGGTTATTGACCGTAGAGGTGTCTCGGTCATTTCTACATAGTTCTCGAACCCGCAGGGTCTACACACTTAACGTTTGGTGACGATTAGTATAGTTGAGTTATTATGTTGGTGACCGAAGGTTGTTCGGAGTCCCGGATAAGATCCCGGACATGACGAGGATCTCCGGAATAGTCCGGAGGTAAAGATTGATATATGTGATAATAGTGTTTTGATCTCCGGAAGAGTTCCGGAGTTCACCGGAATGGGTTCCGGATGTTTACCGAAGTGTTCGGGTGCAGCAACACTTTATATGGGCCAAAGGGATAAAGCCCACGAGGTATTGGAAAGTGCAAAAAGTAGTTTTGCTGCCGCGTAAGCGGTACTACCGTTTGTGTGAAGCGGTACTACCGCCCAAGCGGTACTACCGCTTGTGTTAAGCGGTACTACTGCTTGTGCGCGGTACTGCAGGGATCCGAGTTGGACTCTTTCCCTGCGGGCCAAACCGACCTTGTGCGGGCAAAACCGACCTGGAGGAGGCTTTTACTCCAAGTTTAGACCCCAAGGCTCAACATATAAATAGAGGGGCAGGGCTAGCACACGGGACACATCAAGATTTCCCCAAGCCGTGTGCGGCAACCCTAACCCTCTAGTTCCTCCGTCATAATCTCCGTAGCGCTTGGCGAAGCCCTGCAGAGATTGTTCCTCACCACCATCACCACGCCGTCGTGCTGCTGGAACTCAACCACTACTTCACCATCGCTCGCTGGATCGAGGAGGTGAAGGCGTCATCAAGCCGTACGTGTGTTGAACGCGGAGGCGCCGTCCGTTCGGCGCTAGTTCGTGATCGGATCGAGGAACGACTTGCGATTTGGATCGCGGAGACGTTCGACTACATCAACCGCGTTTCTTAAACGCTTCCGCTTAGCGATCTACAAGGGTATGTAGATTCACTCTCCCTCTCGTAGATGCTCATCACCATGGATAGATCTTGTGTGTGCGTAGGAAATTTTTTGTTTCCCATGCAACGTTCCCCAACAGTGGCATCATGAGCCAGGTCTATGCGTAGATGAGATCTCGAGTAGAACACAAACGAGTTGTGGGCGTGGGTGTATACATATTGCTTGCCGTTACTAGTTGATATTTGATTCGGCGGTACTGTGAGATGAAGCGGCCCGGACCGACATTACGCGTACACTTACGCGAGACAGGTTCCTTCAACTAACATGTAACTTCGTTGCATAAAGATGGCTAGCGGGTGTCTGTCTCTCTCACTTTAGTTGAATCGATTTCAATGAAGAGGGTTCTTTTAGAAGATCAAAAAGCAATCACTACACCACGTTGTGGTTTTGCGTAGGTAAGAACGGTTCTTGCAAACCCGTAGCAGCCACGTAAAATTTGCAACAACAATTAGAGGACGTCTAACTTGTTTTTGCAGGGTATGTTGTGATGTGATATGGCCAATTACATGATGAGATATATGTGATGTATGAGATGATCATGTGTTGTATAGAATATCACGACTTGCATGTCGATGAGTACGGCAACTGGCAGGAGCCATAGAGTTGTCTTTAATTATTGTATGACCTGCGTGTCAATCATTAAGCGCTATGTAATGCTTTACTTTATCGCTAAACGTTAGCAATAGTCGTGGAAGCAACAGTCGGCGCGACAACCTTATGGCGACACGTTGATGGAGATCAAGATGATGGAGATCATGGTGTCATGCCGGTGACGATGGAGATCATGCCGGTGCTTTGGAGATGGAGATCAAAAGCACAAGTTCATGGCCATATCATGTCACTTATGATTTGCATGTGATGTTAATCCTTTTATGCATCTTATTTTGCTTAGGACGACGGTAGCATTATAAGGTGATCCCTCACTTAAATTTCAAGATAAATTGTGTTCTCCCCGAGTGTGCACCGTTGCGAAAGTTCGTCGTTTCGAGACACGCCGTGATGATCGGGTGTGATAGACTCCACGTTCACATACAACGGGTGCAAGCCATGTTGCACACGCGGAACACTTGGGTTAAACTTGACGAGCCTAGCATGTACAGACATGGCCTCGGAACACAAGAGACCGAAAGGTCGAACATGAGTCATATAGTAGATATGATCAACATGAAGATGTTCACCATTGAAACCACCTCGACTCACATGATGATCGGACTTGAGTTGGTGGATTTGGATCATGTTACACTCGAATGACCGGAGGGATGTCAATTTGAGTGGGAGTTTTTTAAGTAATATGATTAACTAAACTCATTATCTAAGAACAATAGTCTAAGTTGTCTTTGCTATATTTATGTTGTAGATCATGGCTCGCGCAGTAGCACCCCTGAATTTTAATGCGTTCCTAGAGAAAGCTAAGTTGAAAGATGATGGAAGTAACTTTGTGGACTGGGCCCGTAATCTAAGGATTATCCTTACGGCTTCCCAGAAAGCTTATGTCCTTGATGCACCGCTTGGTGATCCACCCGCTCCAGTTGAGTCTCTAGACGTTGTGAACGCCTGGCAGGCTCGTTCTGATGATTACTCAATAGTTCAATGTGCAATGTTGTATGGCTTAGAACCGGGACTTCAAAGACGTTTTGAACGTCATGGAGCATATGAGATGTTCCAGGAGTTGAAGTTTATCTTTCAGAAGAATGCCCGGATCGAGAGATATGAGATCTCCGATAAGTTCTATGATTGCAAGATGGAGGAGAACGGGTCTATCAGTGATCACGTGCTCAGAATGTCTGGGTACTCCACCCGTCTGGCTGAATTGGGGATGCCCCTTCCGCCAGAGGCTATCACTGACAGAGTTCTTCAATCATTGCCACCTAGCTACAAGAGCTTCGTGTTGAACTATAACATGCACGGGATGAACAAGTCAGTCGCCGAGCTGTTTGCGATGCTGAAAGCCGCTGAGTCTGAAATTCAGAAGGAGCATCAAGTGTTGATGGTCAATAAAACCACTAGTTTCAAGAAAAATGGCAAGGGTAAGAAGGGTAACTCCAAGAAGAGTGGCAAAACAGTTGCTCCTCTCGTGAAGAAACCCAAGGCTGGACCCAAACCAGAAACTGTGTGTTTTCATTGCAAGGGAACTGGACACTGGAAGCGGAACTGCCCCAAGTATTTGGCTGACAAGAAGGCGGCCAACAACAAACAAGGTATATATGATATACATGTTATTGATGTGTACCTTACCAACTCTCGTTGTAGTGCCTGGGTATTTGATACCGGTGCAGTTGCTCATATTTGCAACTCTAAACAGGAACTGCGGAATAGACGGAGGCTGGCAAAGGACGAAGTGACGATGCGCGTGGGAAATGGTTCCAAGGTTGATGTGATCGCCGTCGGCACGCTCGCTCTTCGATTACCGTCGTGATTAGTGATGAACCTAAATAAGTGTTATTTGGTGCCTGCGTTAAGCATGAACATTATATCTGGATCTTGTTTATTGCGAGACGGTTACTCATTTAAATCAGAGAATAATGGTTGTTCTATTTATATGAGTAATATCTTTTATGGTCATGCACCCGATGTGAGGGGTTTATTCTTATTGAATCTCGATAGTAATGATACACATGTTCATAACATTGATGCCAAAAGATGTAGAATTGATAATGATAATACCACTTTCTTGTGGCACTGCCGTTTAGGTCATATTGGCGTAAAACACATGAAGAAGCTCCATGCTGATGGACTTTTGGAGTCACTTGATTTTGAATCACTTGACACATGTGAGCCATGGGCAAGATGACTAAAACGCCGTTCTCTGGAACAATGGAACGGGCAAGTGACTTATTGGAAATCATACATACTGATGTGTGCGGTCCGATGAGTATTGAAGCGTGCGGTGGTTATCGTTACTTTCTCACCTTCACTGATGACTTAAGTAGATATGGGTATATTTAGTTAATGAAACACAAGTCTGAAACATTTGAAAAGTTCAAACAATTTCAGAGTGAAGTTGAGAATCATCGTAACAAGAAGATTAAATTCCTACGATCTGATCGAGGAGGAGAATATATGAGTTATGAGTTTGGCAGTCGCTTAAGACATTGTGGAATTGTTTCACAACTGACACCGCCTGGAACACCACAGCGTAATGGTGTGTCCGAACGTCGTAATCGAACTTTATTGGATATGGTGCGATCTATGATGTCTCTTGCCGATTTGCCACTATCGTTTTGGGGTTATGCATTAGAGACAGCTGCATTCACTTTAAATAGGGCACCATCGAAATCCGTTGAGACAGCGCCATATGAACTTTGGTTTGGCAAGAAGCCAAAGCTGTCGTTTCTTAAAATTTGGGGATGTGATGCTTATGTCAAAAAGCTTCAGCCTGAAAAGCTGGAACCCAAAGCGGAGAAATGCGTCTTCATAGGATACCCAAAAGAGACAGTTGGGTATACCTTCTATCTCAGATCCGAAGGCAAAGTGTTTGTCGCTAAAAACAGAACATTTCTTGAGAAAGAGTTTCTCTCGAAAGAATTGAGTGGGAGGAAGATAGAACTTGATGAGGTTGTTGAACCTTTACTTCAACCTGAGAGTAGCGCAGTGCAGAAAGTTGTTTCTGTGGAGCCTACATTAGCTGAAGAGGAAGTTAATGATGATGATCATGAAGCTTTGGATCAAGTTGCTATCGAACCTCGTAGGTCGACAAGGACGCGTACTGCTCCCGAGTGGTACGGCAACCCTGTCTTAGAGGTCATGTTGTTAGACAACGATGAACCTACGAGCTATGGAGAAGCGATGATGGGCCCGGATTCCGAGAAATGGTTAGAGGCCATGAAGTCCGAGATGGGATCCATGTATGAAAACAAAGTATGGACTTTGGAAGTATTACCTGAAGGGCGTAAGGCCATTCAGAAATGGATCTTTAAGAGGAAGACGGACGCAGACGGTAATGTCACCGTCTATAAAGCTCGACTTGTGGCAAAGGGTTTTTCACAAGTTCAAGGAGTTGACTACGATGAGACCTTCTCACCCGTAGCGATGCTTAAGTCCGTCAGAATCATGTTAGCAATAGCTGCCTTTTTCGATTATGAAATTTGGCAGATGTATGTCAAAACAGCGTTCCTTAACGGTTTCCTTAAGGAAGAGTTGTATATGATACAACCAGAAGGTTTTGTCGATCCAGAGAATGCTGACAAAGTTTGCAAACTCCAGCGATCCATTTATGGACTGGTGCAAGCATCTCGGAGTTGGAATCTTCGCTTTGATGAAGTGATCAAAGCGTTCGAGTTTATACAAGTTTACGGAGAAGCTTGTATTTACAAGAAAGTGAGTGGGAGCTCTATAGCGTTTCTAATATTATATGTGGATGACATATTGCTGATTGGAAACAATATAGAAATGTTGGAAAGCGTGAAGGAATATTTGAACAAGAGTTTTTCAATGAAGGACCTAGGAGAAGCTGCTTTCATATTAGGCATCAAGATCTATAGAGATAGATCAAGACGCTTAATAGGACTTTCACAAAGCACATACCTTGATAAGATTTTGAAGAAGTTCAAAATGGATCAGTCCAAGAAGGGGTTCTTGCTTGTTTTGCAAGGTGTGAAGTTGAGTAAGACTCAATGCCCAGTGACTGCAGAAGATAGAGAAAAGATGAGTGTCATCCCCTATGCTTCGGCCATAGGCTCTATCATGTATGCAATGCTGTGCACAAGACCCGATGTCAGCCTTGCCATAAGTATGGTCGGAAGGTTTCAAAGTGATCTAGGAATGGAACACTGGACGGCGGTCAAGAATATCCTGAAGTACCTGAAAAGGACTAAGGATATGTTTCTCGTTTATGGAGGTGATCAAGAGCTCGTCGTAAAGGGTTACGTCGATGCAAGCTTTGACACTGATCCGGATGACTCTAAGTCTCAAACCGGATACGTGTTTATTCTTAATGGGGGTGCGGTTAGCTGGTGCAGTTCCAAGCAAAGCGTGGTAGCTGATTCTACATGCGAAGCGGAGTACATCGCAGCCTCGGAGGCGGCGAAGGAAGGTGTCTGGATGAAGGAGTTCATGACAGATCTTGGAGTAGTGCCTAGTGCGCTTAACCCAATGACTCTGTTTTGTGATAATACTGGTGCCATTGCTCTAGCCAAGGAACCAAAATTTCACAAGAGGACCAGACACATAAAGCGACGTTTCAATTCCATCCGCGATTACATCAAGGAGGACGACATAAATATTTGCAAAGTACACACGGATCTAAATGTTGCAGATCCGATGACTAAACCTCTTCCAAGGGCTAAACATGAACAACACCAGAACTGCATGGGTGTTCGATTCATTACAATGTAAATCACATAGTGATGTGAACTAGATTATTGACTCTAGTGCAAGTGGGAGACTGTTGGAAATATGCCCTAGAGGCAATAATAAATTAGTTATTATTATATTTCCTTGTTCATGATAATCGTTTATTATCCATGCTATAATTGTATTGATTGGAAACTCAAATACATGTGTGGATACATAGACAACACCGTGTCCCTAGTAAGCCTCTAGTTGACTAGCTCGTTGATCAAAGATGGTTAAGGTTTCCTAGCCATTGACATGAGATGTCATTTGATAACGGGATCACATCATTAGGAGAATGATGTGATGGACAAGACCCAAACTGTAAACGTAGCATTTGATCGTGTCAGTTTATTGCTATTGTTTTCTGCATGTCAAGTATCTGTTCCTATGACCATGAGATCATGCAACTCCCTGACATCGGAGGAGTACCTTGTGTGTATCAAACGTCGCAACGTAACTGGGTGACTATAAAGGTGCTCTACAGGTATCTCCGAGGGTGTCTGTTGGGTTGGCATGGATCAAGACTGGGATTTGTTACTCCGTGTGACGGAGAGGTATCTCAGGGCCCACTCGGTAATACAACATCACAATGAGCCTTGCAAGCAATGTGACTAAAGTGTTAGCCACGAGATCATGTATTACGGAACGAGTAAAGAGACTTGCCGGTAACGAGATTGAACTAGGTATAGAGATACCGACGATCGAATCTCGGGCAAGTAACATGCCGAAGAACAAAGGGAACAGCATACGGGATTAACTGAATCCTTGACATAGAGGTTCAAACGATAAAGATCTTCGTAGAATATGTAGGAGCCAATATGGGCATCCAGGTCCCGCTATTGGTTATTGACCGTAGAGGTGTCTCGGTCATGTCTACATAGTTCTCGAACCCGCAGGGTCTACACACTTAACGTTTGGTGACGATTAGTATAGTTGAGTTATTATGTTGGTGACCGAAGGTTGTTCGGAGTCCCGGATAAGATCCCGGACATGACGAGGATCTCCGGAATAGTCCGGAGGTAAAGATTGATATATGTGATAATAGTGTTTTGATCTCCGGAAGAGTTCCGGAGTTCACCGGAATGGGTTCCGGATGTTTACCGAAGTGTTCGGGTGCAGCAACACTTTATATGGGCCAAAGGGATAAAGCCCACGAGGTATTGGAAAGTGCAAAAAGTAGTTTTGCTGCCGCGTAAGCGGTACTACCGTTTGTGTGAAGCGGTACTACCGCCCAAGCGGTACTACCGCTTGTGTTAAGCGGTACTACTGCTTGTGCGCGGTACTGCAGGGATCCGAGTTGGACTCTTTCCCTGCGGGCCAAACCGACCTTGTGCGGGCAAAACCGACCTGGAGGAGGCTTTTACTCCAAGTTTAGACCCCAAGGCTCAACATATAAATAGAGGGGCAGGGCTAGCACACGGGACACATCAAGATTTCCCCAAGCCGTGTGCGGCAACCCTAACCCTCTAGTTCCTCCGTCATAATCTCCGTAGCGCTTGGCGAAGCCCTGCAGAGATTGTTCCTCACCACCATCACCACGCCGTCGTGCTGCTGGAACTCAACCACTACTTCACCATCGCTCGCTGGATCGAGGAGGTGAAGGCGTCATCAAGCCGTACGTGTGTTGAACGCGGAGGCGCCGTCCGTTCGGCGCTAGTTCGTGATCGGATCGAGGGACGACTTGCGATTTGGATCGCGGAGACGTTCGACTACATCAACCGCGTTTCTTAAACGCTTCCGCTTAGCGATCTACAAGGGTATGTAGATTCACTCTCCCTCTCGTAGATGCTCATCACCATGGATAGATCTTGTGTGTGCGTAGGAAAATTTTTGTTTCCCATGCAACGTTCCCCAACATAAATACCACCATGCATCTTTCCCTTAGTTTTGTTAAGATGTAAGCGTCGAGCAATAATAGCTCCCATACTAAAAGTGTGATCATCATAGAGTGCACGACATAAAATAGCAAGGTCAGGTGCACTGAGTGCGACGACCTTCTCCCTAGCGGTTAAACACTTAGCGATGACCAAGGCGAAATAATGTACTGAGAGAAACTGCAAACTGGTAGCAGTGGCGCTAGACACGCCTCTATCCTCACCCACGGTTAACGTGAGGAGAAAAATCCTCAAACTCAGATGGCCTAGGTTCTCTCAAGTCCCCATCAGAAGGAATCAAGCATATGTTGCAGAAGTCAGTTAGCGGCAATGTGTAAGTTTCAGCATAAAGATTAAACTGCACTTTAGGAGGGTTGTTTCTCCCTAGATAATGAAAGCTTTGCACAAAGGAATTTGTAAGGATGTGTTATTGGTCCCACTTAGCCGCGAGGAACTCGGTTAACCCAGCGTTTGCAACAAACTGAGCAAACTCTTGATGGAAGCCGGCCTCCTCCATGAAGGCATCATGCGGCCATTCACATGGCCGCACCTCCACCTTTCTTGGGGTGTGAAGGTCATTGTCCGATGATTCCCCAATGACTCCCTTGGCATTTTTCTTGGAGGAGAACTTCTTAAAGATATGCATTTTTATTCCTATAAAAATTCCGAAAAATTTTAGTCCACAAAAATTTGTCAACAAAACTTTGTAAAATTGTTAGCAACTACTCCCAAGCATGCATAGAGGCCATATTGAGCATTCAAACTACTTAGAACTCTAAGAATTCAACATGCAAGCTCATCTACATCAGCACCAAGAGTAGCTTATTACTCTAAAAATAACCCACTAAAACAAAAACTAATTGGAGCAATGGAGGAGTCACATACCAAGTAGCAATCCCTCCAAACAGTTTCAGAAACGGAGCTTCGAGCAAAGAGATCGAAATCCGCGGGTTTGAGAGCAAGAACACGAAAATGGTGGCTGTGGTGATTTTTTTCTGGAGCTAGGTGATGAAGTGGGCTAAAGAGATAAGTGAGGGGGCCCACGTGGGGGCCACAACCCACCAGGGTGCGCCTG
The DNA here is from genome assembly GCA_039707655.1 of Elymus sibiricus. NCBI lineage: Eukaryota > Viridiplantae > Streptophyta > Magnoliopsida > Poales > Poaceae > Elymus > Elymus sibiricus. The sequence goes on from CM077667.1 coordinate 132,721,886, forward strand.
GGGGTGCTGGCGCGCCCTGGTGTCTTGTGGGCACCAGGTGCACCCCCTCTGGTAATATTTGCACTAGAAATTCAGAAATAATCCGAAAAAAATCGTGTTAAATTTTCAGGGTATTCTGAGAATTTTTATTTTTGGGTCATTTTTATTGCACGGAAAAAACAGAAAACAGGATAATCATGACATTTTATTTTATTTGTCTAACTAAAACAGAAAATAAAAGGTGGGAACAGAGAGTTGTGCTTACTAGATTCATCGACTTCATACCTCTCAAAAATGATTCATTAATAAGGTTGATCAAGTCTTATTAACAACCACTTCCGATTAGCATGAAACCGAAGAACTTTCATAGAACACTAAGTTACCTCAATGGGGATGTGCATATCCCCAACAACAAGTATATCGTATTTCTTTTTGGCAGTAGGAAGAGGTAATTGAAAACTTCGAATAGTGATGGTCGGAGATTCTTCAATAACATTTATACCATTTACTTGGAATTGTTTCTTCGGAAAGTGCACCGTATGCTCATTATCATTGATATGAAAAGTGACTTTGCTTTTATTACAATCAATAACAGCCCCTGCAGTATTCAAAAAGGGTCTACCAAGGATAATCGACATGTTGTCGTCCTCGGGCATCTCAAGAATAACAAAGTCCGTTAAGATAGTAACATTTGCAACAACAACGGGCACGTCCTCACAAATACCGATAGGTATGGCCGTTGATTTGTCAGCCATTTGCAATGATATCTCGGTGGGTGTGAGTTTATTCAAATCAAGTCTCTTATATAAGGAGAAAGGCATAACACTAACACCGGCTCCTAAGTCACACAAAGCAGTTTTGACATAGTTTCTCTTAATGGAGCAAGGTATAGTTGGTATTCCAGGATCTCCAAGTTTTTTAGGTACTCCATCTTTAAAAGAATAATTAGCAAGCATGGTGGTGATTTCAGCTTCAGGTATCTTTCTTTTATTAGTGATGATGTCTTTCATATACTTTGCATAAGGGGCCATCTTTAAAATATCAGTTAAGCGGGTACGCAAAAAGACTGGCCTAATCATTTCAGCAAAGCGCTCAAATTCTTCATCATCCTTTTTCTTAGATGGCTTAGGTGGAAATGGCATGGGTTTCTGAACCCATGGCTCTCTTTCTTCATCATGTTTCCTAGCCACAAAGTCTCTTTTGTCATACCGTTTATTTTTAGGTTGTGGGTTATCAAGATCAGGAGCATGTTCTATTTCAACATCATTATCTGGTTCTTTATCACTACTAGGTTGAGCATCGTCGTGAACATCATCATTATCATTTTCGTTATCACTAGGTGAATGTTCACTACCAGATTGAGTTTCAGCATCAGAAATAGAGACATCATTACTATCAGGAGGTTTTTGTGTCTCAGGTTCACTAGAGGTATGCAAAGTCCTATCATTTTTCCTTTTCCTTTTCTTCTTAGAAGGACTAGGTGCATCAGTATTAATTCTCTGAGAATCTTGTTCAATTCTCTTAGGATGACCCTCAGGATAAAGTGCTTCTTGGGTCATTCTACCTTCTCTAGTTACTACTCTAGCAGCAAAATCATGCATATTATTATTCATTTCATCAAGCAACTATTTTTGAGATTTAGCAACTTGTTCTAACTGAGTTTGAATCATAGAGGCATGCCTTCCTACACCTCTAACATCATTGCTGATTCTAAATAGCAAGTCACTCAAGCGAGCAATCATATCAGAATTGTATTTCAACTGTTTCAGAACATGGGCATTGAAATGATCTTGCTTCATAATATAGTTGTCAAACTCATATAAGCATTGACTAGGATGTTTATTGTGAGGAATGTCACTTTCATTAAACTTTAATAAAGAATTTACCTCTACCACCTGTGGAGGTGGTGGTGTGTCAAGGCCATGTATTTCTTCAATAGGTGGCAAATTCTTAACATCCTCAGCTTTAATACCTTTTTCCTTCATAGATTTCTTTGCCTCTTGCATATCTTCAGTACTGAGAAATAAGATACCCCTCTTCTTTGGAGTAGGCTTAGGCGGTGGTTCAGGAAGAGTCCAATCATCATAATTTTTAAATATGTTATTCAATAATTCCTCAGCTTGTTCAACGGTTCGTTCCCCGAAAACACAACCAGCACAACTATCTAGGAAATCCCTAGAAGCATCAGTTAGTCCATTATAAAAGATATCAAGTATTTCATTTTTCTTGAGAGGATGATCAGGCAAAGCATTAAGCAATTGGAGAAGCCTCCCCAAGCTTGTGGGAGACTCTCTTCTTCAATTTGCACAAAGTAAATATTTCCTATTAGGCAGCTTGTTTCTTATGAGAAGCCTCCCCCAAGAAGTAGTAGATCATATCCTGGGGACTACACACACAACCAGGAGTAAGAGTATTGTACTATATCTTAGCATCACCCTTTAATGAGAACGGAAATAACTTAAGGATGTAATAGTAGCGAATCTTCTCATCATGAGCAAAGAGGGTAGCTATATCATTCAACTTAGTAAGGTGTGCCACTACTGTTTCAGTTTCATAGCCATGGAAAGGATCAGATTCAACCAGAGTAATTAACTCTGGGTCGACAGAGAACTCATAATCCTTATCGGTAACCAAGATAGGTGAATTAGCAAACTTAGGATCACATTTCATTCTAGCATTCAAAGTCTTTTCCTTATACTTGCGTAGCAAAATATTAAGATCGTTTCTATCCTTGCAAGAAAGAATTTCTCTAGTTATCTCTTCGTCCATAACATAACCTTCAGGTATCTTAGGCATTTCAAATTTAGGAGAGCTAAGACTAATAGGAGTTTCATAGTCATTATCAGTTTCATAAGCTTCATCGGTTTCAGCAATCTCATCAGTTTCAGTGGTTTAATTCTCTTTAGCTCTAGCAATTTGTTCATCAAGAAATTCTCCTAGTGGCACATTATCATAAAGCATGGTACTAGCATCATCATATGCATCATTCATAGCAGAGGTAGCATCATCAATAACTTGCGACATATCAGGATTACTAGCATGTGGTGGTGTTGCAGGCTTACTCATAACAGAAGGTGAATCAAGTGCAGAGCTAGATGGCAGTTCCTTACCTCCCCTCGTCTTAGAGGGAAAAATCTTAGTCTTTGGATCCTTCAGATTATTCATAGTGATAAATTGATATAAATCCCAAGTGACTCGACAAATATTGCTATGCTCCCCGGCAACGGCGCCAGAAAAAGGTCTTGATAACCCACAAGTATAGGGGATCGCAACAGTTTTCGAGGGTAGAGTATACAACCCAAATTTATAGATTCGACACAAGGGGAGCCAAAGAATACTTGAGAGTATTAGCAGTTGAGTTGTCAATTCAACCACACATGGAGATTAAATATCTGCAGCAGAGTGATCAGTAGCACAGTAATATGATAGTTTGGTAGCAATAGCAACAGTGACAGTAGCGGTAACAGTAGTAGCAGTAGTTTTGTAGCAGTTGGAACAGTAGCAGCAGCAATAGTAACTTAGCAAGAAAAATAAGTGGAAATCTCGTAGGCACTGGATCGGTAACTCGTTGGATGATATCGTCATGTAACAGTCATAACCTAGGGCGATACAGAACTAGCTCAGTTCATCAATGTAATGTAGGCATGTATTCCGTAAATAGTCATACGTGCTTATGGAAAAGAACTTGCATGACATCTTTTGTCCTACCCTCCCATGGCAGCGGGGTCCATAAGGAAACTAAGGGATATTAAGGCCTCCTTTAATAGAGAACCGGAACAAAGCATTAACACATGGTGAATAATGAACTCCTCAAACTACGGTCATCATCGCGAAGTATCCCAAATATTGTCACTATGGGGTTGACGGATCATAACACGTAATAGGTGCATATGACTAGGCAAGATCGGATCAAGAACATAGATATGGAGATGATAACATAAATGGTTCAGATCTAAAATCATGGCACTCGGGCCCTAGTGACAAGCATTAGGCATAGCAAAGTCATAGCAACATCAATCTCAGAACATAATGGATACTAGTGATCAAGCCCTAACAAAACTAACTCGATTACATGATGAATCTCATCCAACTCCTCACCAACCAGCAAGCCTACGAAGGAATTACTCACTCCCGGTGGGGAGCATCATGGAATTGGCGATGGAGAAAGGTTGGTGATGACGAAGACCGAAGATTCCCCTCTTCGGAGCCCCAAACGGGCTCCAGATCTGGCCTCCCGATGAAGAACATGAGGTGGCGGCGGCTCCGTATCGTAAAATGCGATGAAACTTTCTCTTTGATTTTTCTCTCCGAAAATAGGAATTTATAGTGGCGGAATTAGGGTCAGTGGGGCCACAAGGTGGGCACAACCCACCAGGGCGTGCCCAGGGGGCCTGGCGCCCTGGTGGGTGCTGGCCACCCTGGCCCCCCTCTTTGGTGGATTTTGGCTCCAATAATTCACATATATTCTGAAATAATTCTCCAAAAAGTTTCGTTCCATTCCGAGAACTTTTATTTCTACACAAAAACAACACCATGGTAGTTCTGCTGAAAACAGCGTCAGTCCGGGTTAGTTCCATTCAAATCATGCAAATTAGAGTCAAAAACAAGGGCAAAAGGGTGAGGAAAAGTAGATACGTTGGAGACGTATCACCCATCTGAAGAGGATATTGTGCCAAATCCAAAGGCCAATTTCCACGTGACATTGCTACCATGCCTAGGCCATGTTTGACCATGGTTCAAAGGCGCCGAGATGAAGCCTAAGTCGGACTCATACATGTCTCAAGAGGGAGCGACTTCAACTGCCCCATGTCTTCCCATGACGACGGGGGGAGAATCGTTGTCCGATCGTGACACGTCACATCACCCGGACATATCACTGCGTCGCTACACCGACATCATGGCACGTCTCCCCGAAGACCTGGAGGGACTACACCAAGCACCAAGTTGAAAGTAGGCCAGGGGCTAACACGCGACTAAAGTCCATGGCACGCCAAAGCATGACACGTGGGCATGACGGCGACGGCGAACCGTGAGAGGACCACAACGGCGAGGAAAGCTTCTCCGACTCGTCCTTCTCGCCTTCGCTGGAAATGCACTCAAGCGTGCTGCCTTACCATGAGCTCGCCCAGTGTTGTATCAGACTATGAAGGCGACTTTGAAGATATCCATGGAGCACCGGTGCATATGGCCACTAACGGTGATGCCGACCAGGAGGCCGCAAAAGCGGCGGAGATGAAGGCATTAAAAGCCTCCGCCGCTAACCCTTTCCATCCGACAGGAAATGGAACGCCACTTGAAGCGAGCCTAGTTGATCAAGTGCACGAGCAAGACCATACAATTGACCAACTAACCGTAAAAGTTGATCAGTTGATTGAGCTCATGATGAACAACAACCTCGCGGCGCCGGGGACACCAAGGCTAATGGTGGACCCGCAAGAGGAGGAGCTCCAAGCCATGGCGCTAGCAGGTGCACCACCCAATGGTGGGCGTCAATAGCAAAACTTTGGCATGCAGGGGCGACCATTGGTCACGCCCCCCGATGCGGCCAATGGGACGTCTCACCCGAGCATGCCGATGAATTGTCATGACATCGTGGAAGACATGGTGACCAAGAAGCTCAAGCAAATGTCCTTTGAGCAAGCGCCTCACACCTCAGAAAGTGTCGTGGTTTTATCACGGCAGATGTCCTAGTGAAAGGACTTAGGGGTGAAGCCATCGCTACGGTGATTAGCTCGAAGGGGTTGGTCGGGACGAAAGACACGGGTTTACCTAGGTTCGGCCCCTCACGAAGGAGGTAAAAGCCTACGTCCTGCTTTGTGTTGTATTGATTGGGTATCGATTACAAGGGAGCGGATTCGCTTGACCTAGCTCTCGATCAATTGTTTCCTACCCTAAGCTGCCCAGGGAACTCGCCTTTATATACACAGGTCGAGGCCCTGGGCTTACAAGAGTCCGGGCCGGGTTACACCTCGTAACCGACCTTGTCTCTAAGTCGCCTTGCCTTCTCTGGCAAGCCATCTCCGGGCGGCTTACACCTCCGGGTCACATGCCGTCATCTGGCTCTGGGCCTATGTTCGGCCCGCCTGGTAAGTCACCTCCAGGCTTGTCTTGGTCTTCAGGCCTATTTAAAGCCTTTATTGTTAAGTCGCCAACATCCTAACCCGGCCCCTCCTGGGCGGGTTATACTGCGGGGTTATATCCCCAACATTAGGCCCCAAATTGATTTGAACTTGTTCATGTCAATCTTCAAGTCTTCTGGTTGGCGAGTCTCGTGTCTCCTTTAATCATTTAATCCAAAATAAATCTTCACGACTCGCCATATATAAAATGGATGACGTCATCTCTGATAAATCCAGAGAATCTTCATAACATCACAACGGATCTTTGCATTAACTAGTCATTCCAAAAATCGAGGCACTTCTTTGGTCAATCATTATCATGTCTCCTCGATTCTCACGCTTGACTGTTGCTGTTCCACCTCTTCCTTATAAATAGGCACGGGGGGGGGGGGGGGCATTCTTTTCACTTTCCCCCGCTGCCGTTCCTTATTCTTCTTCCTCCAAACGCCTCGTGCGACCGAAGCTCCGCCGCACCTGCCGGACCGTGCCGTCTACCTCAACAAGGCCGCCGCATCAACCTGTTGTGACCAGAGTTCATCAGCACGCACCCGCGCTCCCTGCGTCTTCTCAGGTTCCATTCCTTGGCTTCCTCAGATTCGCATTAGGCCACCGGAGTTCTTTAGAGTTCTCCGCTGTTCATCGGAGTTCATACCGTTGCTTGAGAAAGGAATCATCCTTCAACTTGGAAATGCTAGCAAAAACACGCGGTGCTCTGTTTAGCATATATTTTGCATCTTGAGTAGATCGCTTCTTCCCCGAAATCAGCGCATTGCCTGCTAGTTCTTCCATTGCTGTTTTTAGGGTTAGCAATTACTCTCCTTTTATCTTCATCCGTAGATCCATAATTGTAGCTGTAACTTGCTAAACTTGTTTGTCCACACTTTACAGTATTTTTAGTATTCACTGAACTATTGACCCGCCACTATGCTACCGGCTCATCTTGACGGGATATAAGCCGCCATACTTTAATGCCCCTCATTCATGTAGCAAAAGGCGGCTCATAATTCATCAATGACCCGCCAAAAAACGTTGCCGTCTTAGAGTCATAACTGGCTTGTCATGTAACCTTCCTAATCCGCCGTAATTTTATACTTTCCACAACTTTCAACCCGGTCAGCCATGACTAAGGCTCCCTCTTCTTGCAATTGGGTAGCCTCCGGGGTCACTCATCTTATGCTCAATGAGTATGTAGCCATGGGGGTTTTGCCGGATCAAGAAACCATCCATTGGCGGGTTCCTGGTCCCGAAACTATCCCCGAACCCAAGGAGGGGGAAGTGGTTATCTTTACGGATCATCTTCTCCGAGGCTTCTCACCGCCCGGGTCAGAAAAATTCTGGGACGCCCTGCATTTTTATAAACTTCACCCTCAAGACATTGGCCCCAATTCCGTCACCAACTTTTGCCAATTTCAAGTTTTCTGCGAGGCGTATCTGCAAAAAGAGCCCACTGTTGACCTCTTCAGAGACTTCTTTTACATCAACCGCCAGACTGAGATAGCAGACGGACCAAGTCTTGAACTCGGAGGCATTTCCATCCAGAGGCGGAGAGATGTATCTTTTCCTTCTGCTGTTCTACCCAGCCATCCCAAAGATTGGAACCGCACTTGGTTCTACTGCAGAGACACTGCCCCGCTGAAGAGAAACCATTGCCGGGTTATCACCCCTACCGGCTCTTCACAACCACCGAGCTTCCAGACCGGTTATCCGCCACAGAGCGCACTCAATACGCTCACACATTTTCGAAGAGCAGGGCTTTATTAGCCAATGGGTTAACTGGCGTTGATTTGACCCGCTGCTGGGTTTCCTGGAGAATTTTGCCGCTGAGCCGGCGCGGCGGCTTAATGTGTCAATACACTAGCGATGTGGATGACCCTCAGCGCTTCAACCAGACGCCTCTGACAGACAAAGACCTCAATTTAATTGTCAAATCACTGCTTGGAGAACCTCAGGAGGTTTGCAACAAGACGGGGTTAAACCCCTTCTATGTTCTTAACCCGGCCCCCGCAGTAAGACCTTTTACTTTAATCTTCACCTTTTCCTTTTAGATTTTGCCCTTCACATCTCTTTTAACCTTTCTGCAAATGTATTTATGTATGTAGGCTGACTCTCCCTTCTGGAAGAAAAGAATAACCGCAGCCTCCACTTTGAAGAAGAAAACCAAAGCAACTAAGACCTGGGGTCTGGGTCGTCGAAAGAAGAAAACCGCTCAAGAACTGCTCGAACTGGATGATTCGGAGGTAGAACTTGACTCCCTTGGCCTTCTTTTCATGCAACTTATTGATGCTGACTCCTCTCACGGTGAAGCGAAGACAAGCCAAGCCGGTGCAGCAGAGGTAACTACCATCTCCTCCGACTCGGAACCTTTGCCAACAAAGAAAATACGGCGGGTCATCCGGAAAGTAAAGTTTTCACACCCTCTTGCTCACTTGGATCCCAACTTTCTTTTGAAGAAGCAGCAACATGACTCTAGGCATCAGACCCAGAGCGGCGGCTCTGAAGATCTAGTAACTGGCTTATCCAACACACCAGCTCCTCGGAAACGCCGCAATGAGGTACTTCATAACTTTGTTTTCATCTCTTCCGCGCATTAGCCTCATGCAGCGATCTGCTTATATTGTCCAACTCTGATTTTGCAGGAAACACCCCCATCCTCTGGCGACTCAACGGGCACATAGCTGCCCGCCTTCGTTGTCAACCCTGGGTGAGGATTTTTCCTTTATTGGTATCCAAAAATTTATTTCCTATGCTCATAAACGCGCCCACTTCTGTTACAGGGCTAAGGCAAAGATGGGCAAGAGGCAGAAGGTGGGCGACTCTTCCAAGACCTCCAAGGCCTCTGAGCCGGGAAAAGTGATTCCGAAGCCCCTTGAAGCTCCAATCCAAAGCTCTGAAGACCCCATCTTTCATCAAGACAACCCTCCTCCGCAGGCTGAAGAAGTTTTTCCTGAGGCCATGGACACTGACGCAGAACCGACCAACATTGGAGACCCGCCAAGCCCAATTCCTCTCCATCCAACTATAGAAGTCCCTTCTGAGAAGAATGATGCTGACGTCATCATCACTGGGGCGGGTTACAAACCACCAGGAGCCTCCACTTTATTGGCCAAGCACAAAGAAGAACCACCTCTGCTGGAGAAAGGCAAGGCCAAATTGGACCTGCCGGATTATGCGGATTTCAATGTCAGTGAGCTGCAGGCCGGTTATTGATACGTCTCCAATGTATCTATAATTTTTGATTGTTCCATGCTATCATATTATCTGTTTTGGATGTTTTATATACATTAATATGCTATTTTATATTATTTTTGGGACTAACCTATTAATCTAGAGCCTAGTGCCAGTTTTTGTTTTTTTCCTTGTTTTTGAGTATTGCAGATAAGGAATATTAAACGGAGTCCAAACGGAATAAAATCTTCAGAATAATTTTTCTTGGTCCAGAAGCAACCCAGAAGACTTGGAGATGAAGGCAGGGGAGCCACCGTGTGGCGACAAGCCACAGGGGCGCGCCCTGGGGGGGGGCGCCCCCCTGGCTTGTGGCCCCACGGCAGCCCCCCTAACCCTATACTTCGGCCTATAAATTCACAAATATTCCCTGGATACCAGAGGGAGCCACGAAAATACTTTTCCGCCACCGGAAGCCTCTGTTCCCGTGAGATCCAATCTTGGAGCCTTTTCCGGTAATCTGCCGGAGGGGGATTCGATCACGGAGGGCATCTACATCAACTCCATTGCCCCTCCGATGATGCGTGAGTAGTTTACCACAGACCTTCGGGTCCATAGCTAGTAGCTAGATGGCTTCTTCTCTCTCTTTGCTCTTCAATACCATGTTCTTCATGATCTTCATGGAGATCTATTCGATGTAATACTCTTTTGCGGTGTGTTTGTCGAGATCCGATGAATTGTGGGTTTATGTTCAGATTATCTATGAATATTATTTGAGTCTTTTCTGAATTCTTATATGCATGATTTCATATCTTTGCAAGTCTCTTCGAGTTATTGGTTTGGTTTGGCCAACTAGATTGGCAATTCTTGCAATGGGAGAAGTGCTTAGTTTTGGGTTCAATCTTGTGGTGTCCTCACCCAGTGACCTAGTAGGGGTAGCGAGGCACGTATTGTATTGTTGCCATCGAGGATAAAAAGATGGGGTTTTCATCATATTTCTTGAGTTTATCCCTCTACATCATGTCATCTTACCTAATGCGTTACTCTGTTCTTCATGAACTTAATACTCTAGATGCAGGAAGGAGTCGGTCGATGTGTGGAGTAATAGTAGTAGATGCAGAATCGTTTCGGTCTACTTGACACGGACGTGATGCCTATATGCATAATCATTGCCTTGGATATCTTCATAATTATTCGCTTTTCTATCAATTGCTCGACAGTAATTTGTTCACCCACCATATTATTTGCCATCATGAGAGAAGCCTCTAGTGAAACCTATGGCCCCCGGGTCTATTTTCCATCTCATACTTTCAGATCTAAAACCAAAAATACCAAAAATATCTTGCTGCATTATTTTTACTTTTGTTTTACTTTCCGTTCAAGCAATCTATTCTATCTATCTCTATCAGATTTCATCCTTGCAAGTAACCGTGAAGGGATTGACAACCCCTTTATAGCGTTGGGTGCAAGTGTTTGATTCTTTGTGTAGGTACATCTATTGGGGACTTGCTTGTATCTCCTACTGGATTGATACCTTGGTTCTCAACAACTGAGGGAAATACTTATTTACTTTGCTGCATCACCCTTTCCTCTTCAAGGGAAAACCAACGCATGCTCGAGAAGTAGCAAGAAGGATTTCTGGCGCCGTTGCCGGGGAGATCTACAACAAGCCATCCAAGTACCCATCACAAACTCATCTCTTGCATTTACTTTAGTTGCCATTTGCCTCTCGTTTTCCTCTTCCCCACTTCTAAAACGATTTTCGAAAAGATTTGCCTTTTTATTCGCCCTTCTTTCGTTCGTCTTTTGTTTGCTTTTTGCTTGCTTGCGTGTTAAAACGATTGCTCGTCTTTATGGCTCAACCCAAAAGCTTTGATCCTTATTTTAAGAAGTTGGAAGATATTGAGGATAATGTTAAAAGTTTCATGTCGCTCCAATATGACCACAATAGTTTCTTTAGGAACGAGCTTAAAGAACAAAAGACTATGTGGGAATACATGAATAAGGAACTTGATGATATGTCTAAGGAGTTTTATGGTTTGAAATCTCAATTTGCTCACCTTGAAAACTTAGTAGGCCAAATTTCTGATAAACATGCTACCTTAGTCAACAAAATGGCCACGAAGCCAGAATCTTTTAATATTGATGAAGATCTTAAAGTGATTGATGTGACTCCTATTGAATCTTTGTTTTCTTATGTAAATCTTGATAAAGATGGGACTGGAGATGAGTCAACTTTAGTTAAAAGGCGTCCCAATGATTCGGAGTTTATAGATCTTAACGCTAAGATTGATAAAAGTGGGATTGAAGAGGTCAAAACTTTAAATAGCAATGAACCCACTCTTTTGGATTTCAAGGACTTTAATTATGATAGTTGCTCTTTGATTGATTGTGTTTCCTTGTTGCAATCTATGTTGAATTCTCCTCATGCTTATAATCAAAACAAAGCTTTTACTAAACATATCGTTGATGCTATGATGAAATCTTTTGAAGAAAAACTTGAGTTGGAAGTTTCTATACCTAGAAAACTTTATGATGAGTGGGAACCTACTATTAAGATTAAAATTAAGGATTATGAGTGCCATGCTTTGTGTGATTTGGGTGCTAGCGTTTCCACGATTCCGAAAACTTTATGTGATGTGCTAGGTTTCCGTGAATTTGATGATTGCTCTTTAAATTTGCATCTTGCAGATTCCACTATAAAGAAACCTATGGGAAGGATTAATGATGTTATTATGGTTGCAAATAGGAATTATGTGCCCGTAGATTTCATTGTTCTTGATATAGATTGCAATCCTACATGTCCTATTATTCTTGGTAGACCTTTCCTTAGAACGATTGGTGCAATTATTGATATGAAGGAAGGAAATATTAGATTCCAATTTCCATTAAGGAAAGGCATGGAGCACTTTCCTAGAAAGAAAATAAAATTACCTTATGAATCTATTATGAGAGCTACTTATGGATTGCATACCAAAGATGACAATACTTAGATCTATTGCGTTATGCCTAGCTAGGGGCGTTAAACAATAGCGCTTGTTGGGAGGCAACCCAATTTTATTTTTTGCTTTCTGTTTTTTGTTTCTGTTTTGGTGTGTTTTGCACATTATTACTTCTGTAATAATTGTGTTTTCTTGTTTAAATTAGTGTTTGAGCCAAGTAAGACCTTTGGGATGGTCTACGGTGTTTGCAATTTGATTTTGCTGAAAAACAGAAACTTTTGCTCTCAGTCCAGGAATTTTGTAAATTCACTGGAACGTGATTTTGATCTGAAATTTTTACACAAGATTGATATACAAATTTCACTGATTTTCTAATTTTTCAGAATTTTTAGAGTTACAGAAGTATTCGAAGTCTATAGACTGCTACAGACTGTTCTGTTTTAGACAGATTCTGTTTTCTTTGTGTTGTTTGCTTATTTTGATGTATCTATGGGTTGTATCGGGGGGTATGAACCATGGAAAAGTTAGAATACAGTAGATATTACACCAATATAAATAAATAATGAGTTCACAACAGTACCTAAAGTGGTGATTTATTTTTCTTATACTAACGGATCTCATGAGTTTTCTGTTAAGTTTTGTGTTGTGAAGTTTTCAAGTTTTGGGTAAAGATTTGATGGACTATGGAATAAGGAGTGGCAAGAGCCTAAGCTTGGGGATGCCCAAGGCACCCCAAGACATATTTAAGGATACCAAAAATCCTAAGCTTGGGGATGCCCCGGAAGGCATCCCCTCTTTCGTCTTCAATCCATCGGTAAATTTACTTGAGGCTATATTTTTATTCACCACATGATATGTGTTTTGCTTGGAGCGTCTTGTATGATATGAGTCTTTGCTTTTTAGTTTTCCACAATCATCCTTGCTGCACACATTTTTTTTGAGAGAGACACGCTGAATCGTGAATTTATTAGAATACTCTATGTGCTTCACTTATATCTTTTGAGCTAGGCAATGTTGCTCTAGTACTTCACTTATATCTTTTTAGAGCACGGTGGTGTTATATTTTATAGAAATTATTGAACTCTCGTACCTCACTTATATTATTTTGAGAGTTTCTTAAAACAACATGGTAATTTGTTTAGATTATGAATTTAGTCCTAATATAATGGGCATCCAAGAGGGATATAATAAAAACTTTCATATTAAGTGCATTGGATACTATGAGAAGTTTGATTCCTTGCATATAGTTTTGAGATAATGGAGATGGTAATATGAGAGTCATGCTAGTGAGTAGTTGTGAATTGGAAGAGATACTTGTGTTGAAGTTTGTGATTCCCGTAGCATGCACGTATGGTGAACCGTTATGTAACGAAGTCGGAGCATGATTTGTTTAATGATTTTCAACCTTTGTGTGAGGGTCGGGAGCGCGCGATGGTTAACTCCTACCAACCTCTCCCCTACGAGCATGCGTCTAATGCTTTGTTTGATAATTAATAGACTTTTGCAATAAGTATGTGAGTTCTTTATGACTAATGTTGAGTCCATGGATTATACGCACTCTCACCCTTCCACCATTGCTAGCCTCTCTAGTACCGCGCAACTTTCGCCGGTGCATCAAACCCACCTTCCTCAAAACATCCACCATATATTTTCCTCAAAACAGCCACCATACCTACCTATTATGGCATTTCCATAGCCATTCCGAGATATATTGCCATGCAACTTCCACCGTTCCGTTTTTCATGACATGCACCATCACCTTCATATTGCATATAGAGTCATATTTTGTTCTAGGTATCGAGTTGTAATTTTCTTTTTGAGTTGTAGGTAAATAAAAGTGTGATGATTTTCATTATTAGAGCATTGTCCCGTGTGAGAAAAGGATGATGGAAGCTATGACTCCCTCACAAGTTGGGATGAGTATCCGGACTTTACAAAAAAATAAAAGATGCCAGTGAAGCCCAAATAAAAAAAAAGAGGCCAAAGAAGCCCACCAAAAAAAAAAGAGAACGAGAGAAAGAGAGAAGGGACAATTGCTACTATATTTTTCCACACTTGTGCTTCAAAGTAGCACCATGATCTTCATGATAGAGAGTCTCCTATTTTGTCACTTTCATATAACTAGTGGAATTTTTCATCATATGCACGACCACTTAGTTTTCTTTTTGAGCTTTCATACACTTATAGCTCTAGTGCATTCGTTGCATGGCAATCCCTACTCACTCACATTGATATCTATCGATGGGCATCTCCATAGCCCGTTGATACGCCTAGTTGATGTGAGACTATCTTCTCCTTTTTCCTTGCAACCTCCACCATATTCTATTCCACCTATAGTGCTATATCCATGGCTCACGCTCATGTATTGCGTGAGAGTTGAAAAGGTTTGAGAACATAAAAGTGTGAAACAATTGCTTGACTTGTTCATCGGGGTTGTGCATGATTTAGATACTTTGTGTGGGGAAGATGGAGCATAGCCATATCATATGATTTTGTAGGGATAACTTTCTAAGGCCATGTTATTTCGAAAGGACACGATTGCCTTGTTGGTGTGCTCGAAGTATTACTATTTTTATGTCAATATTAGACTATTGTTTTGAATCTTATGGATCTGAATATTCATGCCACAATAAAGAATATTACATGGATAAATATCTCTACTCCTAATGGAGCAGTTGGTAGTCTCCGCCGGTCAATTTTCGTCCCACCAGAGACGGTTTTTTTTGTCCTCGATCCCACCTCCCGCATCCCCTCGATTCCCACCTCCGCCCTTGAACCAGGAAATAAAAATCGGTATGCTCCCACTATGTCCAGTGCTAAACCCTCCGGTTGATGAAAAAAACTCGCACATGGAAAAAATCTACGAAAATAAACCTACGAAAAAAAACCTACGCCCCGACCGCCGCCCGCGGGTCGCCCGCTCCCTCGCGCCCCTGTTGCTCCCTCCTCGATCCCGATCTGGATCGAGGGGACGAGGAGCTCCTGCCTCCCCGACGGCCGGCCTCCTCCTCGCCCCGCCGCTGCGTCCGGCGCCGCCACGGCCTCTGGAGCCAGGGACGCCATGGCCTGAGCTCGGCCTCGAGGTCCCCGCCGCCGTCTCCTGCAGCTTCTGCCCCGCCGCCTCACCGCCCGAGCTTGCCGTCGCACCAACCTCGGCGCCGCGCCGCCGCCGGCTCTGGTCGCCTCCACCTCCGCGCCGTGAGGAACCCGCCACGCGCGTCAAGGCGAGGCGCCTCCTGGGCTCCGTCCGTTTCCAGAGCGAGCGCCCGCGAATACCTAGCTAGCCGCCGCCGTCGTGACCGTTCCAGCCACCGCCAAGGTAAGGTGCTTTCTCCATCTCAATTTCCTTCCTTCCCCATCAAGGTTAATTTGGATGCGTACTTATGTGATTTTGGTGTTGCTCATTGGATTTGTATACGTACCTACGTGTGTCTTCGATCTGCTTCGTTTGGATACGTTGTTAAGTAATTCACATCTTCCCCGTTACAATACGTGCATGATCTTGTCTTGTGCTCTCGGGTTTATATATCTGCTTGCTTAACATCTATCCTACTGCCTGAAATCAGCAGTCAATTTGTTCAGGAAAAGAAATCCACTTATTAGGAAGTAAAGTGAAGCAACCATATCGATCCATCAATTTGTTCATTGTATTTTGTTCATAATAGCACACACAACCTGTCATGTTGTTAGTCAAATATATAGAGGTAAACGTACTCACTTAGGGAACTTCACGTGATGCACTTATTTTCTGAAGCTTCATACTAACCTGGTCATGCAAATGTTTTAAGAACCTCACGTGATTCACCGACGTATGCGGGTTTCAGGAACCTCACTTCATACTAACCAACCTTGGAAGTTCAATCGATCTAATTTTTGTCCTTATTACCCTCCCAGGAGAGAAGGATCGTCGGACATGAGCGGCGGCATCCGGCGCCAGTTCCTAAACCTGGGGCTGTTTGACGGGCGCAAACGCGCGTATTCGCTGCGCCGCTTGGACCTCTCCAAGATGGACTTTTTTCACCGGACTGCACAAGAGGCGGCCACACATGGCAAGGTGGTGCCAACACTGACGCCCACCAAGGCATGTGCGCCCAACAGGAGAAGGATCTGCAAGACCGACTTGGCGACGGCAGAGGCGGCGGCACCCAAGATCAATCCGCCAAAAAGCGAGCTGCTCGTGAGGCCACCGGAAGTCTCCTACTCCATAAGGTCTCCTCGATGTATTCATTTCTTGCCCACGGCCTCGGAGAGCAAGGTCATTTTGGCCAATCGCGCGAACCGCATGTTACGCTTCGACATCATCGACGGTTGCAGCTACATTGATACAATGCCTAGCCTCCACGGGTACAAGCACTCGCCGCTGGCCATCTCTGTCCCTCCGACGGACTTGCACCTCCTTGGACGGCGATAAAACCGGCAACCTCTACATCATTGACGCCCACCTGCAAGGTCACCCCCCCGGTCCTTCCCCGACATCATCAGTACGTTATCCTCCCCGCTGCACCATTTCTCTTTCGGTTGGGAGAGTAGTTCTTGACATTGCCACATGTTTGATCAGGCGAGTACCTCGGGGCAGAGCCCGCGCTACCGTACCTGAGCCCCTACATGCGCGGCGAGAACCTGCTCGTCGGCGCCAACTTCGCGTCCGCCGGCATCGGCATCCTCAACGACACAGGCGTGCAATTCGCAAGCTCCACGCGCACGCACGCACACATGCTTGAATCAGGTATACGTATCTACAATAATGCAACGGAGATGACAATAATGCTGTACGTGTGCGTGTGCAGGTGAACATCATCAGGATCGCGTAGCAGCTGCAGAACTTCCAGGACTACCAGCGGAGGCTGGCGGCGTACATCGGCGAGGACGCGGCGAGGGAGCGCGTGAGCCAGTCAATGGTGCTCATCACGCTCAGCGGCAACGACTTCGTCAACAACTACTTCCTGTTGCCCTTCTCCACTAGGTCCCAGCAGTTCGAGATCCACGACTACGTCCCCTTCATCATCTCCGAGTACAAGAAAGTCCTCGCGGTAATAATAATTAACCTCTTCTCTTACTTACCACTAATCAATTCCCAAACATGCATAATTTCTGCTCCAAAACATAATTGCATTTGTAAAACATGATTAGCATTCAAGGTGAAAAATTGCCAGGACGTTTTTTGTCTTATATTTTGTCAGTATGGTGCACAAGAGTGGTAGGCCTAAAATTCCCAAAATTAGACAGGGAAATGAAATGCTTGCTGCATGCCGGCTAGAACAAGGTAATGTTTGAACAAATTATCGATGCTTGGTGCACAAGAGTGTCTAATGTAGACTTCTGACAGACTCATCTTTTGATAGTCACCGATAACCGGGCTAAGCCCCTAATAACGATAAGATAACTGGGCCAGGCCCATAACTGCCTGGGCTGTAATATAGCCGGTCATAACACCTTCCCATCTCCACCCCTATCATTAATATTCTGCTTAGTGCGTGTTTTGGGAAGATCAGGCTACATGTTGTTCTATACTTCTTTACCTTTGAAAAGTTCTAACCTTGGTTTTGATACATAATTTAGCATGGGTAAACTAATAAAATTTAATCTGGTTTAGATGATGTAATCAGCTGGAGAAGGACAGGAGCTTGCACAGAGTTTTTAGTAGAAGACGGCGTAAATTGTGGTATTGGCCGCAATCTGGAAGTTCTTCAGGTGAGTGACATGATTTAATTTGGAGAGGCACGAGTTAGGATGCAGTCACATATTTTTTAATGGTTTCTTCCTATTCCTTGTGATATTATTAAGATTTTCTAATTGAACTGAAGTTCTATAACCTTCCAGATCCAAATCCTGCTTCAGAAAGTGTATATGAAGCAAATGTCTGCACCTACATGTTATCAGAAGTCAGGTCTTAGACAAGGTATCTCTACTCCTAATGGAGCAGTTGGTAGTCTCCGCCGGTCAATTTTCGTCCCACCAGAGACGGTTTTTTTTGTCCTCGATCCCACCTCCCGCATCCCCTCGATTCCCACCTCCGCCCTTGAACCAGGAAATAAAAATCGGTATGCTCCCACTATGTCCAGTGCTAAACCCTCCGGTTGATGAAAAAAACTCGCACATGGAAAAAATCTACGAAAATAAACCTACGAAAAAAAACCTACGCCCCGACCGCCGCCCGCGGGTCGCCCGCTCCCTCGCGCCCCTGTTGCTCCCTCCTCGATCCCGATCTGGATCGAGGGGACGAGGAGCTCCTGCCTCCCCGACGGCCGGCCTCCTCCTCGCCCCGCCGCTGCGTCCGGCGCCGCCACGGCCTCTGGAGCCAGGGACGCCATGGCCTGAGCTCGGCCTCGAGGTCCCCGCCGCCGTCTCCTGCAGCTTCTGCCCCGCCGCCTCACCGCCCGAGCTTGCCGTCGCACCAACCTCGGCGCCGCGCCGCCGCCGGCTCTGGTCGCCTCCACCTCCGCGCCGTGAGGAACCCGCCACGCGCGTCAAGGCGAGGCGCCTCCTGGGCTCCGTCCGTTTCCAGAGCGAGCGCCCGCGAATACCTAGCTAGCCGCCGCCGTCGTGACCGTTCCAGCCACCGCCAAGGTAAGGTGCTTTCTCCATCTCAATTTCCTTCCTTCCCCATCAAGGTTAATTTGGATGCGTACTTATGTGATTTTGGTGTTGCTCATTGGATTTGTATACGTACCTACGTGTGTCTTCGATCTGCTTCGTTTGGATACGTTGTTAAGTAATTCACATCTTCCCCGTTACAATACGTGCATGATCTTGTCTTGTGCTCTCGGGTTTATATATCTGCTTGCTTAACATCTATCCTACTGCCTGAAATCAGCAGTCAATTTGTTCAGGAAAAGAAATCCACTTATTAGGAAGTAAAGTGAAGCAACCATATCGATCCATCAATTTGTTCATTGTATTTTGTTCATAATAGCACACACAACCTGTCATGTTGTTAGTCAAATATATAGAGGTAAACGTACTCACTTAGGGAACTTCACGTGATGCACTTATTTTCTGAAGCTTCATACTAACCTGGTCATGCAAATGTTTTAAGAACCTCACGTGATTCACCGACGTATGCGGGTTTCAGGAACCTCACTTCATACTAACCAACCTTGGAAGTTCAATCGATCTAATTTTTGTCCTTATTACCCTCCCAGGAGAGAAGGATCGTCGGACATGAGCGGCGGCATCCGGCGCCAGTTCCTAAACCTGGGGCTGTTTGACGGGCGCAAACGCGCGTATTCGCTGCGCCGCTTGGACCTCTCCAAGATGGACTTTTTTCACCGGACTGCACAAGAGGCGGCCACACATGGCAAGGTGGTGCCAACACTGACGCCCACCAAGGCATGTGCGCCCAACAGGAGAAGGATCTGCAAGACCGACTTGGCGACGGCAGAGGCGGCGGCACCCAAGATCAATCCGCCAAAAAGCGAGCTGCTCGTGAGGCCACCGGAAGTCTCCTACTCCATAAGGTCTCCTCGATGTATTCATTTCTTGCCCACGGCCTCGGAGAGCAAGGTCATTTTGGCCAATCGCGCGAACCGCATGTTACGCTTCGACATCATCGACGGTTGCAGCTACATTGATACAATGCCTAGCCTCCACGGGTACAAGCACTCGCCGCTGGCCATCTCTGTCCCTCCGACGGACTTGCACCTCCTTGGACGGCGATAAAACCGGCAACCTCTACATCATTGACGCCCACCTGCAAGGTCACCCCCCCGGTCCTTCCCCGACATCATCAGTACGTTATCCTCCCCGCTGCACCATTTCTCTTTCGGTTGGGAGAGTAGTTCTTGACATTGCCACATGTTTGATCAGGCGAGTACCTCGGGGCAGAGCCCGCGCTACCGTACCTGAGCCCCTACATGCGCGGCGAGAACCTGCTCGTCGGCGCCAACTTCGCGTCCGCCGGCATCGGCATCCTCAACGACACAGGCGTGCAATTCGCAAGCTCCACGCGCACGCACGCACACATGCTTGAATCAGGTATACGTATCTACAATAATGCAACGGAGATGACAATAATGCTGTACGTGTGCGTGTGCAGGTGAACATCATCAGGATCGCGTAGCAGCTGCAGAACTTCCAGGACTACCAGCGGAGGCTGGCGGCGTACATCGGCGAGGACGCGGCGAGGGAGCGCGTGAGCCAGTCAATGGTGCTCATCACGCTCAGCGGCAACGACTTCGTCAACAACTACTTCCTGTTGCCCTTCTCCACTAGGTCCCAGCAGTTCGAGATCCACGACTACGTCCCCTTCATCATCTCCGAGTACAAGAAAGTCCTCGCGGTAATAATAATTAACCTCTTCTCTTACTTACCACTAATCAATTCCCAAACATGCATAATTTCTGCTCCAAAACATAATTGCATTTGTAAAACATGATTAGCATTCAAGGTGAAAAATTGCCAGGACGTTTTTTGTCTTATATTTTGTCAGTATGGTGCACAAGAGTGGTAGGCCTAAAATTCCCAAAATTAGACAGGGAAATGAAATGCTTGCTGCATGCCGGCTAGAACAAGGTAATGTTTGAACAAATTATCGATGCTTGGTGCACAAGAGTGTCTAATGTAGACTTCTGACAGACTCATCTTTTGATAGTCACCGATAACCGGGCTAAGCCCCTAATAACGATAAGATAACTGGGCCAGGCCCATAACTGCCTGGGCTGTAATATAGCCGGTCATAACACCTTCCCATCTCCACCCCTATCATTAATATTCTGCTTAGTGCGTGTTTTGGGAAGATCAGGCTACATGTTGTTCTATACTTCTTTACCTTTGAAAAGTTCTAACCTTGGTTTTGATACATAATTTAGCATGGGTAAACTAATAAAATTTAATCTGGTTTAGATGATGTAATCAGCTGGAGAAGGACAGGAGCTTGCACAGAGTTTTTAGTAGAAGACGGCGTAAATTGTGGTATTGGCCGCAATCTGGAAGTTCTTCAGGTGAGTGACATGATTTAATTTGGAGAGGCACGAGTTAGGATGCAGTCACATATTTTTTAATGGTTTCTTCCTATTCCTTGTGATATTATTAAGATTTTCTAATTGAACTGAAGTTCTATAACCTTCCAGATCCAAATCCTGCTTCAGAAAGTGTATATGAAGCAAATGTCTGCACCTACATGTTATCAGAAGTCAGGTCTTAGACAAGGTAATGTTTTTCTATCTGATGAACTAGACAAGGTAATGTTCGAACTTGGAAGTGATCAAATCATATGTTTTGGTATGCAAGAGTGTAAACTAACTATTGTATATACATGTTGCCTCTAGATTTTCAGTTTCTGCTTGTCTAATGTAGAAATTGTTAGGTGTTTTATACTGAGCCATCTGCCATCTTGGCTTGTCTTATACTGAGCCATCTGCCATCATGTATATTGGTTGCGATTGGATTTTGGAGTGCCATGGCTTCCAATCTTACTAATCAGTTGTTAGGTGTTTTCGGCAAGAATCTTTTTACCGACAAGGAGGATGAAGACGGGGATTAACCCAAGGCAGCGGGTATGGTCTCCAGGTCTTTTGGTTATGTTTCCAATTTGAATTCGTCAAGTTGAGTTGTTTTCTACACGAGATTGCAAGGTCGGGTAGCATATTTAAGTTTCTAGCGCATAAATATTGCCATCGTAATGGCGTCATGAACTTAATTTAGTCATGTTGCCCATCAAATTTGCATATTATAATCATATATATCTCTAACAGAAAGTTGCTTGCTATAAGAAATGCTAATGGTACCTTTTGGTATTCATACATTCTAAAATCTCGCTGAACATGGGCTTCCTTTAATGTTCTATCACCTCCTTTCTACAGTATCCTGATTTTATGAAACAAACAAATGAACATGGATATGGCATCAATAGAAACTTTGGTCCTTCGGATTTCAAATACCCATATTTAGTTGGACAACTATTAACTCAGACTATACTGCTTATCTGCAGTATAATGCCCTGACTCTGAACTCTTTATTTGCTGAAAAGTAGCACCTTAATGTCGTGTTTATATGTTCCAAAATTGTAGGGAATACTACTTCAGTGATGAGGATCTTTTGATGGATGTGTATTCACTGATATTATGCTATAGGTTATCTCTCTTTTGGGTATCTTCCTTTCTTTAGTAACTCAAATTTCCAGTTGGCAACTCAATTTCCCATGGCTTGGATGCGGAGGGGTCGTGCCATGTCACATAGGTGTGCTCAGGTGACGCTACGGCAAAGGGCGGCGGCTCGGCTGAAGAGGGTTTGTTCGGCAGCGATGTGGCATGCTCGGGCCCATGTGCGGATGCGGTGGAGGGTGACACTGTGGCTACGACAGAGGACGGCGCTGGGCACATGGGTTGGGCCAGGGCGCTGCTGCAGACTCGGTATCGAGCGTGGCTGGATGCTCGGCTGGGTTACTGGCCTCCGCATCGCCAGCGTGCTTGTCCTCCGGTGTGGCTGTGCAGTCAGGCCAGGGCATGGCTGGGTCCTTGGCCTCGGGTACATGAGCTTATCCAGAAGGGTAAGTGTCATCCTGGTTTGATCTCAATGCAACATATAATACTTAGTGTTTCTTATTCTGCACATGATCATAGTAATTCGTATTGTGTGTGCCACTTTGTCCAGAAGGGTGATACATTTAGGATTTGCTGGCATTTTGTTATGTCCATGATGGATTAAAGGGGGAAGGAAGAAATTAAAATTACAAATTTTACATGCGAAACCATAGAGTTTTAATGTTTTTGTACAGATTAATTGCTCGAGCTTTTTTCCCCTTCTCTAATCAAGATGATTGTTGTGTGAGAAGGTAGCTCGTTACATGCGCAGGTACATCTAAAGATTTCATTGCTAAACATCAAAGAAAGCAACCAAATATTTCATTTGTTTCCTAATGATGATATTTGGTGTTACTTTTTTTGTTAGGCTGATATGGAGGACATGCCGTGTTGCCATTTCCATCTGCGAACAGGCTCCCAACTTAATAAATTTGAATGTGGTATGCTCTATTGATTAATGGAGATAATTTGCTCATGCTACTCTCTAAAAATATTACCAATGTTGTTTACTGCAACCTGGAGATATAAGTTACAACTTCTGATTATTTGATTATTATTCACTAAGTTGGGATGTTAGCAGCTGATCTGTTATTCGCATAACAGATCAACCAGATGACAAACAAACCTTTGTAATCAGGTACCTGACAAGAAGACATTTTATCACATGATAAAAGCACTTACATGATGCTCTTAAAATGGGAGTCAGATTATGTATGTTATGATACTGGTCAAGTAATTTTGTCTAATTATCAAACTATAGCAAACCACTTCATTCATATAGTTGTTTGTCTCACCGGTATTTTTTGTCCGAACACATCATCTCAACATAAGCAGAACATGAACAATTGTGACACCGAGTTAATTGATACTTCGTTTTATACATAGACCTTTAGGAAATAGAAACCGAGGATTCTAGGTAGTAATTAAATTGATTAGCAACCCACTTACCATTAAGTTCTTCATTCGAATTATTTTAATTGTTAACACTTCAAAATTGTGACACCAAGTTAGTTGATACTTCGTTTTATACATAGACCTTCAGCCCATGTTGATCATTGCTAATATAATGAATAGGTGTCTTCATGGTTTAAATAAGCTTTACTGTTTCAGTATGTATTAAGTTATTTGTTAGAGAAAAGACGCGGCTGAGCCCGAGAAGGGATCTAGCTTGGCTGATAAAGCTGCAACATCCAACATAACACAAGAACAACATAAAACGGAAAGATACAGAGGCGCTCGAAAGCAGCTTACTACGCCTCGACATTTCATGCCAGAGCCAACCAGTGATTTCTCCCGATCTGGATCCCCACCCCAAGCTCCGCCCGCAGTCTGAGGCCTGGCCAGCCAGCTAGCTCGGCCAAAATCCGGCGGGAGGGAAGCACACCGAGCAGGGAAGATGAGTAGCTACCAGAATTGGCACCGTCAGCCACCTAGCCAGCTATGCCATGGCCCTAATCCACCGCTGGTCAGTCGACCAATCAACAAGACCATCAAGCAGAGGGGTTGTCGCCCTAGATCTAGGGCTCTCCTTTGCCGGGCAGGAGCAGCACGGCCCCGTCGCCACAATCCCCAGCTGCGTCATGAGCTTGCCCGGCGCCACCCTCCTGTGGCGGTTAGGAGGGAGGAAGGGTTACGTCGGCGGGAGGGGTGGCGCGCAGGAGGGGGGTTGTGTCCACCTTTGGTATTAAGTTATTTGTTGGTTGCGCTGAAGCTTATCTTGTTCCTTAGTTGAATTAGACATCAAATATACAAGCTTTGTTTTTTGTCGGCAAACAGGTGAACTAATAAAGGAAGAGTTCTTCCATGAATAGTAGTACATTTACTATGCAGATGATCTGGACAAGTAATCAAACAAGTCAGCACTATCTCACTAGGCAGGTTATTATTTAAGATATTTTCCACTTCTGAATCTTTGCTCAAATCGCTCGATCATTCGGTCTATTTGTTGTTACCGTACAATGATTTTCAATTTTCGTTGTAGTCCAATCTTTGTTGATTCAGAAAGATGGCCCTGCTCAACGAGCTCAAGCAGCGTCCACGAGCAAGGCCATCCACAACGGAAATGTTGTGACTAAAGATAATTATACGCATATTCAGTTATATATATGTAGAAAGTTTCTTTATTTTCTTTTAGTCATTACGCAGAACACTCAATATTCAATATTAGATGACACATTGGCCACATCATCCAGTAAGTTTGTTAATCATAATGAATCATGGACGGTTGCTGATTTCGGACATAGAATGCTAATAAGTTACAACCTCAACCTCAAGTAATCTGAGAGTATTTAGATTTTGATGCAGCTAAACCTATCCAGCACGATGCGCAAACTCTTCTTGATTGCAGTATGTTAAAATGTCGACATTTCCCAGCTATGCATTTATTTGTAGTGTGCCTGTGAAATATTGTGAGAACTTGAGTGTTACGAGTATACTGGTTTTGTAGCTAATCTTTTTCCAGTTTGTGCAGAGCATCAGGAACCTTAATGTCGAGAATGAAAATTCTAATATCAATAACTTACCTATTTTAATATTCTTTGAGAAACACCGTTGAAGAATAGAAGTTACAAGATATACTTATTGTTAGTTCTTCGTCGACACCTACTATTCTTACTGAACCTTAGTTGTTAACAATATGTAGTACTCTAGGAACAATGGACAGAAGGTTCTGTTTTCCAGTTGATTCTACTAATGTTGGCTCTACCAAAGTATCTCTTCTGCATGATATCTGCTTAAATATGGAAATGAGAAAGTTAGTATCTCGGCAGCAAGCAGGAACTTAGGCAATGATGTAGGAGGATCCAGTTCTTTTGGACTACATTTTTGGATTGGTAGTGTATATTCCGATATTTTTTAAACAAATGTGAGGAGTGGAAGTTGTAAAATTACTTGTGCGGGTGGAGGTTCCGTTCTTAATGATCCTATTGTTATTTATCCTTTAAAGCTGTAATTGTTTACTAATTATGACATCATTTTTATTTCTCTTGGGTATGAACTACTATTTTTGGATTCACGGGAACAAGATGGAAGAGCTAAGAGTTGTTTGTTTACACCAGTATAGTTGCTCTTGAGCGGTGGAGCACTTGGAAGGTGGGTGCATTAAAGAGCAGATCAAGTGGGCTGAGGCCCACGTGGCTACGTTGGAAGTTGAGAACAACAAGGAGATGGGGATGAATGGAGCGGTCTTAAGGAGAAACAACAAAATTTTGCTATAGAAAAAATCACCGATTTGACGAAATGTTAAACGTGGATGTTCTAAGTCCATTTATATGAAGTTTGTGTTCGAGTCAAGTACTATTGGGCGGATGGATCTTCTTACGCTAACCATCCTAAAATGGAGAATGCAGGCGATGTCTTGGTTTACTTTCGTCATCACCTACTTTCTGAAAAAGTTTTGTGACGGAAGCCATCGAGTTTTGTACTAATCTTATGATGTGTGGAGATCATTGTTGCTACTCTCAAAAGTTTCGTTAACTTTATCTATGTGTGTGTGTGTGTGTGTGTGTGTGTGTGTGTGTGAGAGAGAGAGAGAGAGAGAGAGAGAGAGGGAGAGAGAGAGGGAGAGAGGGGGTGTGGGAGAGAGAAGGGGAGGGAGAGAGATGAAGGCTGACACATAGAGTTGGGGAGCGAGAGACAGATATGCAATGTATTCATAGGTGTAATCAGGAAAACAAACTAAGAAGGCCCGTGGCAACGCACGGGCATTCTACTAGTGTTAGGTAGCATTCCACATCAAAAATTCTGTTTTTATCATTTACCTACTCGAGGACGAGCAGGACTTAAGCTTGGGGATGCTTGAAACGTCTCCAACGTATCTATAATTTTTTATTGTTCCATGCTATTATATTATCTATTTTGGATGTTTTATATACATTAATATGCTATTTTATATTATTTTTGGGACTAACCTATTAATCTAGAGCCTAGTGCCAGTTTCTGTTTTTTCCTTGTTTTTGAGTATTGCAGATAAGGAATATTAAATGGAGTCCAAACGGAATAAAATCTTCGGAATAATTTTTCTTGGACCAGAAGCAACCCAGAAGACTTGGAGATGAAGGCAGGGGAGCCACCGTGTGGCGACAAGCCACAGGGGCGCGCCCTAGGGGGGGGGGGGCGCCCCCTGGCTTGTGGCCCCACTGCAGCCCCCCTAACCCTATTCTTCGGCCTATAAATTCACAAATATTCCCTGGATACCAAAAAGAGCCACGAAAATACTTTTCCGCCGCCGGAAGCCTCTGTTCCCGTGAGATCCAATCTTGGAGCCTTTTCCGGTAATCTGCCGGAGGGGGATTCGATCACGGAGGGCATCTACATCAACTCCATTGCCCCTCCGATGATGCGTGAGTAGTTTACCACAGACCTTCGAGTCCATAGCTAGTAGCTAGATGGCTTCTTCTCTCTCTTTGTTCTTCAATACCATGTTCTTCATGATCTTCATGGAGATCTATTCGATGTAATACTCTTTTGCGGTGTGTTTGTCGAGATCCGATGAATTGTGGGTTTATGTTCAGATTATCTATGAATATTATTTGAGTCTTTTCTGAATTCTTATATGCATGATTTCATATCTTTGCAAGTCTCTTCGAGTTATTAGTTTGGTTTGGCCAACTAGATTGGTAATTCTTGCAATGGGAGAAGTGCTTAGTTTTGGGTTCAATCTTGCGGTGTCCTCACCCAGTGACAAAGTAGGGGTAGCGAGGCACGTATTGTATTGTTGCCATCGAGGATAAAAAGATGGGGTTTTCATCATATTGCTTGAGTTTATCCCTCTACATCATGTCATCTTACCTAATGCATTACTCTGTTCTTCATGAACTTAATACTCTAGATGCAGGCAGGAGTCGGTCGATGTGTGGAGTAATAGTAGTAGATGCAGAATCGTTTCGGTCTACTTGACACGGACGTGATGCCTATATGCATAATCATTGCCTTGGATATCTTCATAATTATTCGCTTTTCTATCAATTGCTCGACAGTAATTTGTTCACCCACCGTATTATTTGCCATCATGAGAGAAGCCTCTAGTGAAACCTATGGCCCCCCGGGTCTATTTTCCATCTCATACTTTCAGATCTAAAACCAAAAATACCAAAAATATCTTGCTGCATTATTTTTACTTTTGTTTTACTTTCCGTTCAAGCAATCTATTCTATCTATCTCTATCAGATCTCATCCTTGCAAGTAACCGTGAAGGGATTGACAACCCCTTTATAGCGTTGGGTGCAAGTGTTTGATTCTTTGTGTAGGTACATCTATTGGGGACTTGCCTGTATCTCCTACTGGATTGATACCTTGGTTCTCAACAATTGAGGGAAATACTTATCTACTTTGCTGCATCACCCTTTCCTCTTCAAGGGAAAACCAACGCATGCTCGAGAATTAGCAGTTATCTAAACCGCCTTCATACAAGTCGTGATATGGAAGCCGGCTTAGTAAACTTGATGAAGCAGAAGTATGAGGTACGAATTTTAACCCCTTTCCACTTCACAGATATATACTTATGTAGCCCCCAAGGGCCGGCTTATCTTGAAAAAGATGAGCCGGGTCTTGCAATAATAACTTTGAAAAAATCTGCATGTAGCCCATAAGGGCCGGCTTATCTTGAAAAGTCAAGCCGGGTCTTCCAATAATCACTTAGGCAAAAATCCGCTTGTAGCCCCCAAGGGCCGGCCTATCTTAAAAAAGATGAGCCGGGTCTTTGTGAAACTTTGAAATGACCTACATTAGCCCCCAAGTGCCAAGTGTATTGCTTGCAATGTGCTTGGGACTTGAATATTTGAATCATAACAAACCTGTGCATTAATGATTTCCAAACCAACTCTCAAACTTTGTGTAGGAGGCATTAAACTTGAAAGAGTCGCATCTTGGCGACTTAAACAAGAGAGTGGCAGCTCTGGAAACCAAGAGCAGCGAGGCCGAGGCAAAGCTAAAACTTGCCTTGGAGGACTTAGAAAAATCAAAATCTGACTTTATCGCTGAACGTGCCACTCTTGAGTCGGAAAAGACCGCCTTGCAAAAGCGCGCCGAAGATGCTGAAAAACAACTGAAGCCAGTTGTTGAAGAGCTTGCCGGCTTAAAACAACAGATATGTCGAATGACAGCCACCATCTTCGGTAAGTGCCAAAAAATTACTCTCCATTGAAGTACTTCATCCATTAGACTAGTCACAAAATGTTCAACTGAGTTTATACTCTTTATTGTCTGACAGGCGCCAGGAGTGCCAGCCTTGGCCAGAACATTTTGTTGAAACTGAAAGCTATCTACTCATTGACGGAGCAAATATACGCTGGGAGCCTGCGGACGCTTGTAGCTGTTTCCTCTGGAAAGAAGCCTCCAACACCCATCAAGACAGTGCTGGATCATCTATCAACTGTGCCTTCTCAAATTGCCGAACTAAAGCTATCAGCCGCCCGCACAGGAGCCATTTCTGCCTTGAGCCGGGCGAAGGCGTGGTAATCAGATCTAGACCCGACTGAGATGGCTGGCGGGTATCCAGAGTATAACGACGATGGAACTGTCTCCAGCGAGTCAGACTTTGCCAGATGTGTCAAAGAGATGAGATCGCTCGCATGCGAGCTTGCCCAAGGGCTAGATTTGGACAAGTACCAGCCGGCTTACGACAGCAGCAACACTCGCATCAAGGCGCCATCGTATGCAGTTGTCGACTTGACTCCTCAAAGGCGTAAGCACATGTTTGCCCCTGACCTTGATCCATCCATAATACTTAACGATGAAGCCACCTTTGAGGCGTTAACCGGCATCAACTGGACTTCGGATGATCTCCAGATAGCAGACGATGACGAGCCGGCACAGGATGACCCGGAGCCGTCCACCTCCAAGCGCCAGGGTGACAATGATCATGCTGATCGTAACCCGGATGGCACTGAGGCCGGCTTAGAGTGATGTAATGCTAAAAACACTTGGCCAGAAATTTGAAGGGCCCGGCTATGGCCTTTGTAATAGCGTAGTTTAAAAAATAGCTGTCATGTTGCCATGCCTTCATGCATGTTTTTGCCAACTTATATCCTGGCGGCTTAACCGCTGCAATCTTTATCAAAACATGTGTATGTCTGATGTGATGATATCTCTTAATTCTCCATGAAGTTGTAATCAACTCCTTGACTGGCGACTTATAGCCATAATCCGGGGTGAGTTAATAACTCAATACTCCATAATCTTGAAAATATGGAAACAAACCCGCTGGCGGGTCATGGCAGCTGTAAGCTGGATCAATGAGTAACACTAAGCCGGATCAACTGTCATCCAAAAACTTAGAACCTCCTCGTGAAAAAATCCCTGCAAAACAACAAACAGAAAGTATATACATGTATATCTTCATTTGTTGTAAGGCGGCTTTGAAGGCACAACCAAAAAAGATCAACTCTTAGTTATATTTTTGAGAAAACTCAAGGTTTTTTGCTTCAAAGAAGCTAGGCATGAACGCCTACAACCCCGTAAACCGGCTCTCACGTGATATAAATCCGTCGTTTTAACCTTAACAAGTTCAGGGTCTTTAAAAAAAAGATTGACTGTTAAGAGTACGAACGGGCCACATAGCGGAGAGACTACAACGGACAGGTGAGTTTATCCTAGCTCTTTGTAAGCCGGCTCTCTCGTGACATAAGCTGCCGTTTTAACTTTGACAAGTTCAGGGTCTTAAAAAAGATTGACTGTCAAGCGTACGGCGGGTCACCTGGTGGAGTAGCAAGTTGCAAATAGGCAGGTTTAACTCAAATATGGCTTTTAAGCCGGTCAAGAGGGTATGAAAGCTAAACTCATTGAGTTGGAAGCCCCCAAGTGACTGAATATTTAACTCTTTGCACAAACATCATCGGATGAAAACGATAGAGGCCCCGAATTATGGGGTTGCCGGCTTTAATAATTATAAAACGGTATATACAATAACAGAAGTATGTACATTGATGAGAGCCAATGACTCAAGTGTAGTAAGACCGAAGATGAGCAATATTCCATGGCCTGCTAGTTTCCTCCCCTGAAGTGCGTGACTTGTCGCTCTCCCGCATATCAATGAGATAATATGACCCATTGTTGAGATTCTTGCTGACCACGAAAGGCCCTTCCTAAGGGGGTGATAACTTATGCATATCTGTCTGATCTTGAATCAAACGGAGCACTAAATCGCCCTCTTGGAATGTCCTGGTTTTAACTCTGTGGCTATGATAGCGACGCAGATCTTGTTGGTAAATCGCTGATCGTGCTGCTGCAAGATCCCGCTCTTCATCCAAAGCGTCCAGTGCGTCCTGATGCACCGTCTGCTACTTCTCGAGCATGCGTTGGTTTTCCCTTGAAGAGGAAAGGGTGATGCAGCAAAGTAGATAAGTATTTCCCTCAGTTGTTGAGAACCAAGGTATCAATCCAGTAGGAGATAAAAGCAAGTCCCCAATAGATGTACCTACACAAAGAATCAAACACTTGCACCCAACGCTATAAAGGGGTTGTCAATCCCTTCACGGCTACTTGCAAGGATGAGATCTGATAGAGATAGATAGAATAGATTGCTTGAACGGAAAGTAAAACAAAAGTAAAAATAATGCATCAAGATATTTTTGGTATTTTTGGTTTTAGATCTGAAAGTATAAGATGGAAAATAGACCCAGGGGCCATAGGTTTCACTAGAGGCTTCTCTCATGATGGCAAATAATACGGTGGGTGAACAAATTACTGTCGAGCAATTGATAGAAAAGCGAATAATTATGAAGATATCCGAGGCAATGATTATGCATATAGGCATCACGTCCGTGTCAAGTAGACCGAAACGATTCTGCATCTACTACTATTACTCCACACATCGACCGACTCCTTCCTGCATCTAGAGTATTAAGTTCATGAAGAACAGAGTAACGCATTAGGTAAGATGACATGATGTAGAGGGATAAACTCAAGCAATATGATGAAAACCCCATCTTTTTATCCTCGATGGCAACAATACAATACGTGCCTCGCTACCCCTACTTTGTCACTGGGTGAGGACACCGCAAGATTGAACCCAAAACTAAGCACTTCTCCCATTGCAAGAATTACCAATCTAGTTGGCCAAACCAAACCAATAACTCGAAGAGACTTGCAAAGATACGAAATCATGCATATAAGAATTCAGAAAAGACTCAAATATTATTCATAGATAATCTGAACATAAACCCACAATTCATCGGATCTCGACAAACACACCGCAAAAGAGTATTACATCGGATAGATCTTCATGAAGATCATGAAGAACATGGTATTGAAGAACAAAGAGAGAGAAGAAGCCATCTAGCTACTAGCTATGGACCCGAAGGTCTGTGGTAAACTACTCACGCATCATCGGAGGGGCAATGGAGTTGATGTAGATGCCCTCTGTGATCGAATCCCCCTCCGACAGATTACCGGAAAAGGCTCCAAGATTGGATCTCATGGGAACAGAGGCTTCCGGCGGCGGAAAAGTATTTTCGTGGCTCTTTTTGGTATCCAGGGAATATTTGTGAATTTATAGGCCGAAGAATAGGGTTAGGGGGGCTGCAGTGGGGCCACAAGCCAGGGGGGCACGCCTCTCCCTAGGGCGCGCCCCTGTGGCTTGTCGCCACACGGTGGCTCCCCTGCCTTCATCTCCAAGTCTTCTGGGTTGCTTCTGGTCCAAGAAAAATTATTCCGAAGATTTTATTCCGTTTGGACTCCGTTTAATATTCCTTATCTGCAATTGTCAAAAAAAGGAAAAAACAGAAACTGGCACTAGGCTCTAGATTAATAGGTTAGTCCCAAAAATAGTATAAAATAGCATATTAATGTATATAAAACATCCAAAACAGATAATATAATAGCATGGAACAATAAAAAATTATAGATACGTTGGAGACGTATCAAGCATCCCCAAGCTTAATTCCTGCTCGTCCTCGAGTAGGTAAATGATAAAAACAGAATTTTTGATGTGGAATGCTACCTAACATATTTATCCATGTAATATTCTTTATTGTGGCATGAATATTCAGATCCATAAGATTCAAAACAATAGTCTAATATTGACATAAAAACAGTAATACTTCGAGCACACCAACAAGGCAATCGTGTCCTTTCGAAATAACATGGCCTTAGAAAGTTATCCCTACAAAATCATATGGTCTGGCTATGCTCCATCTTCCCCACACAAAGTATCTAAATCATGCACAACCCCGATGAACAAGTCAAGCAATTGTTTCACACTTTTATGTTCTCAAACCTTTTCAACTCTCACGCAATACATGAGCGTGAGCCATGGATATAGCACTATAGGTGGAATAGAATATGGTGGAGGTTGCAAGG
This sequence comes from Elymus sibiricus, assembly GCA_039707655.1. Taxonomy (NCBI): domain Eukaryota; kingdom Viridiplantae; phylum Streptophyta; class Magnoliopsida; order Poales; family Poaceae; genus Elymus; species Elymus sibiricus. The sequence goes on from CM077667.1 coordinate 132,754,904, forward strand.
AAAAAGGAGAAGATAGTCTCAGATCAACTAGGCACATCAACGGGCTATGGAGATGCCCATCGATAGATATCAATGTGAGTGAGTAGGGATTGCCATGCAACAAATGCACTAGAGCTATAAGTGTATGAAAGCTCAAAAAGAAAACTAAGTGGTCGTGCATATGATGAAAAATTCCACTAGTTATATGAAAGTGACAAAATAGGAGACTCTCTATCATGAAGATCATGGTGCTACTTTGAAGCACAAGTGTGGAAAAAGATAGTAGCAATTGTCCCTTCTCTCTTTCTCTCATTCATTTTTTTTGGTGGGCTTCTTTGGCCTCTTTTTTTTATTTGGGCTTCACTGGCCTCTTTTATTTTTTTTGTAAAATCCGAATACTCGTCCCAACTTGTGAGGGAGTCATGGCTTCCATCATCCTTTTGTCACACGGGACAATGCTCTAATAAAGAAAATCATCACACTTTTATTTACTTACAACTCAAAAAGAAAATTACAACTTGATACCTAGAACAAAATATGACTCTATATGCAATATGAAGGTGATGGTGCATGTCATGAAAAATGGAACGGTGGAAGTTGCATGGCAATATATCTCGGAATGGCTATGGAAATGCCATAATAGGTAGGTATGGTGGCTGTTTTGAGGAAAATATATGGTGGCTGTTTTGAGGAAGGTGGGTTTGATGCACCGGCGAAAGTTGCGCGGTACTAGAGAGGCTAGCAAAGGTGGAAGGGTGAGAGTGCATATAATCCATGGACTCAACATTAGTCATAAAGAACTCACATACTTATTGCAAAAGTCTATTAGTTATCAAACAAAGCATTAGACGCATGCTCCTAGGGGAGAGGTTGGTAGGAGTTAACCATCGCGCGCTCCCGACCCTCACACAAAGGTTGACAATCATTAAACAAATCATGCTCCAACTTCGTTACATAACGATTCACCATACGTGCATGCTACGAGAATCACAAACTTCAACACAAGTATCTCTTCCAATTCATAACTACTCACTATCATGACTCTCATATTACCATCTCCATTATCTCAAAACTATATGCAAGGAATCAAACTTCTCATAGTATGGAATGCACTTAATATGAATTTTTTTATTATATCCCTCTTGGATGCCCATTATATTAGGACTAAATTCATAACCTAAACAAATTACCATGCTGTTTTAAGAAACTCTCAAAATAATATAAGTGAGGTACGAGAGTTCAATAATTTCTATAAAATATAACACCACCGTGCTCTAAAAAGATATAAGTGAAGTACTAGAGCAACATTGCCTAGCTCAAAAGATATAAGGGAAGCACATAGAGTATTCTAATAAATTCACGATTCAGCGTGTCTCTCTCAAAAAAATGTGTGCAGAAAGGATGATTGTGGCAAACTAAAAAGCAAAGACTCATATCATACAAGATGCTCCAAGCAAAACACATATCATGTGGTGAATAAAAATATAGCCTCAAGTAAATTTACCGATGGATTGAAGACGAAAGAGGGGATGCCTTCCGGGGCATCCCCAAGCTTAGGCTTTTTGGTATCCTTGAATATGGCTTGGGGTGCCTTGGGCATCCCCAAGCTTAGGCTCTTGCCACTCCTTATTCCATAGTCCATCAAAACTTGAAAACTTCACAACACAAAACTCAACAGAAAACTCATGAGATCCGTTAGTATAAGAAAAATAAATCACCACTTTAGGTACTGTTGTGAACTCATTCTTTATTTATATTGGTGTAATATCTACTGTATTCTAACTTCTCCATGGTTCATACCCCCCGATACAACCCATAGATACATCCAAATAAGCAAACAACACAAAGAAAACAGAATCTGTCTAAAACAGAACAGTCTGTAGCAATCTATAGACTTCGAATACTTCTGTAACTCCAAAAATTCTCAAAACTTAGGACATTCAGGAAAATTTGTATATCAATCTTGTGTACAAATTTCAGATAAAAATAACGTTCCAGTGAATTTACAAAATTCCTGGACTGAGAGCAAAAGTTTCTGTTTTTCAGCAAAATCAAATTGCAAACACCGTAGACCATCCCAAAGGTCTTACTTGGCTCAAACACTAATTTAAACAAGAAAACACAATTATTACAGAAGTAATAATGTGCAAAACACACCAAAATAGAAACAAAAAACAGAAAGCAAAAATAAAATTGGGTTGCCTCCCAACAAGCGCTATTGTTTAACGCCCCGAGCTAGGCATAACACAATAGATCTAAGTATTGCCATCTTTGGTTTTGGCAACTTTTGTCAGGGCCTTCTCAAATCCGGGGGGCTCTTTCCTCTTCCCCGGATTCGTAGAGGAAGGATCCATCTTAATATCCAAAATATCCAAACGCTTATTGCAAAGGGTAATCAAAGTATTCAAACGATTGAGGTTTCCACTAATATGTTTAAGGGGTTCGTGATGTTGTTGTAACTCAACCAAGTGCTTATGTAAGTCACTCAATTTGTCGAGAATTTTAACTCCCTCTTGTGAGAAAGCAAACCCTTTGTTGGGTGGAGGGACCCCCAAAATCCCCTCCAAAACTTCATAAGCAGCGTTCGTATCTAGTTCAATAAAATTCCCTCTTGAGGCGAAATCTAAGATCTCTCTATGATGCAAAGCCAATCCAATGTAAAAATTTCTAAGCAAAACCTTTGCATCTCCTTTTAGGTTGGAGATATGATAAGATTCCATTAGCCTATACCAGGCATCTTTCAAATTTTCCCCTTGTTTTTGTTTGAAGTATAGAACTTCAAAATCTGGTGACAAAGGGGAAGTAGTAACGCTAGTCATGAGTTTAAGCAATCCAACAAGCAAACAAAAAGCAAAGAAAAGACGAACGGAAGAGGGGCGAATAAAAAGGCAAATCTTTTCGAAAATCGTTTTAGAAGTGGGGGAGAGGAAAACAAGAGGCAAATGGCAACTAAAGTAAATGCAAGAGATGAGTTTGTGATGGGTACTTGGATGGCTTGATGTAGATCTCCCCGGCAATGGCGCCAGAAATCCTTCTTGCTACTTCTCGAGCATGCGTTGGTTTTCCCTTGAAGAGTAAAGGGTGATGCAGCAAAGTAGATAAGTATTTCCCTCAGTTGTTGAGAACCAAGGTATCAATCCAGTAGGAGATACAAGCAAGTCCCCAATAGATGTACCTACACAAAGAATCAAACACTTGCACCCAACGCTATAAAGGGGTTGTCAATCCCTTCACGGTTACTAGCAAGGATGAGATCTGATAGAGATAGATAGAATAGATTGCTTGAACGGAAAGTAAAACAAAAGTAAAAATAATGCAGCAAGATATTTTTGGTATTTTTGGTTTTAGATCTAAAAGTATAAGATGGAAAATAGACCCGGGGGCCATAGGTTTCACTAGAGGCTTCTCTCATGATGGCAAATAATATGGTGGGTGAACAAATTACTGTCGAGCAATTGATAGAAAAGCGAATAATTATGAAGATATCCAAGGCAATGATTATGCATATAGGCATCACGTCCGTGTCAAGTAGACCGAAACGATTCTGCATCTACTACTATTACTCCACACATCGACCGACTCCTGCCTGCATATAGAGTATTAAGTTCATGAAGAACAGAGTAACGCATTAGGTAAGATGACATGATGTAGAGGGATAAACTCAAGCAATATGATGAAAACCCCATCTTTTTATCCTCGATGGCAACAATACAATACGTGCCTCGCTACCCCTACTTTGTCACTGGGTGAGGACACCGCAAGATTGAACCCAAAACTAAGCACTTCTCCCATTGCAAGAATTACCAATCTAGTTGGCCAAACCAAACCAATAACTCGAAGAGACTTGCAAAGATACGAAATCATGCATATAAAAATTCAGAAAAGACTCAAATAATATTCATAGATAATCTGAACATAAACCCACAATTCATCGGATCTCGACAAACACACCGCAAAAGAGTATTACATCGGATAGATCTCCATGAAGATCATGAAGAACATGGTATTGAAGAACAAAGAGAGAGAAGAAGCCATCTAGCTACTAGCTATGGACCCGAAGGTCTGTGGTAAACTACTCACGCATCATCAGAGGGGCAATGGAGTTGATGTAGATGCCCTCCGTGATCGAATCCCCCTCCGGCAGATTACCGGAAAAGGCTCCAAGATTGGATCTCACGGGAACAGAGGCTTCCGGCGGCGGAAAAGTATTTTCGTGGCTCTTTTTGGTATCCAGGGAATATTTGTGAATTTATAGGCCGAAGAATAGGGTTAGGGGGGCTGCCGTGGGGCCACAAGCAAGGGGGGCGCCCCCCCTAGGGCGCGCCCCTGTGGCTTATCGCCACACGGTGGCTCCCCTGCCTTCATCTCCAAGTCTTCTGGGTTGCTTCTGGTCCAAGAAAAATTATTCCGAAGATTTTATTCCGTTTGGACTCCGTTTAATATTCCTTATCTGCAATACTCAAAAACAAGGAAAAAACAGAAACTGGCACTAGGCTCTAGATTAATAGGTTAGTCCCAAAAATAATATAAAATAGCATATTAATGTATATAAAACATCCAAAACAGATAATATAATAGCATGGAACAATCAAAAATTATAGATACGTTGGAGACGTATCACCGTCTCATTATCAGTTTCAACGTAAGCCGCCACCCTGGGCGAGTCATGATGAATATCGCTGGGAGGACTGCTTCTGCGCCATAAACCATGAAGAAAGGTGTGTAGCCTGTTGATCTGTTGGGGGTGGTTCTGATGCTCCAAAGAACTGAAGGTAACTCCTCAACCCAACAACCCGGCGTTCATTCCAAAGGAACCATAAGCCGGTGTTTGATACCTCTCAAAATTTCCTGGTTAGCACGTTCTGCTTGACCATTAGATTGCGGATGAGCCACCGAGGAGACATCAAGGCAGATGTGTTCACTTTGACAAAAATCTTTTATAGCCCCCTTGGACAGATTTGTGCCATTATCAGTGATGATACTATGGTGGTAACCAAAATGAAAAATCACCTTTTTGACGAACTGAACTGCAGTTGCTGCGTCGCATTTGCTGACCGGCTCCGCCTCATTCCACTTGGTAAACTTATCAACCGCCACCAAAAGGTGTGTCTTCTTATCTTTAGACCTCCTAAACGGTCCAACCATATCAAGCCCCCAGACCGCAAACGGCCAGGTGATCGGAATCATCTGCAACTCTTGAGCCGGCACATGGGCTCGTCGTCCAAATTTCTGACACCCATCGCACTTGCTAACTATGTTCTCCGCATCTGCATGAGCCGTCAACCAGTACAACCCATGCCGAAAAGCCTTGGCCACCAAAGATTTTGAGCCGGCGTGATGACCGCAGTCGCCTGCATGTATCTCGTGTAAGATTTCGCGGCCCTCCTCAGAAGAAACACAACATTGAAAAACACCAGTTATACTGCGTTTATGTAACTCGCCATTGACAATAGTCATGGCTTTAGACCGCCTCATGATTTGCCACGCCAAGGTCTCATCTTCAGGTAACTCGCCCTGGGTCAAATATGCCAGATAAGGCAACGTCCAATCTGGAATAGCGCGAAGAGCCGCCACCAACTGGCCTTCCGGGTCAGGTATAGCGAGATCTTCCTCAGAAGGTAACTTGACCGACGGGTGATGCAACACATCAAGAAACACATTAGGCGGCACCGACTTACGCTGAGACCCCAGCCAGGATAGTGCATCGGCCGCCTCGTTCTTCCGACGATCAATGTGATCCACCTGATAACCCTTAAAGTGGCCAGCAATGATATCAACTGCCTGGCGATAAGCCGCCATACGAGGGTCTTTAGAATCCCACGTTCCTGAAACTTGTTGAGCCACCAGGTCTGAGTTGCCGAGACATCTGACCCGGCTCAAATTCATCTCCTTGGCCACACGGAGCCCATGAAGCAAGGCTTCATATTCAGCTGCATTGTTGGTACAAGGAAACATTAACCTTAAAACATAGCAAAATTTATCACCTCGCGGGGAAGTCAAAACAACTCCAGCTCTTGAACCTTCCAATTGCCTGGATCCGTCAAAGTGGATTGTCCAATATGTATTGTCCGGCTTCTCCTCAGGTGCTTGATATTCTGTCCAATCATTGATAAAATCCACCAGGGCTTGAGATTTGACAGCTGTTCGAGGCACATACTTCAAATTAAGAGGTCCAAGCTCAATTGCCCACTTAGCAATCCTGCCAGTGGCCTCTCTATTTTGAATGATATCTCCCAAAGGAGCAGAGCTAACCACCGTGATTGGATGTCCAAGGAAATAATGCTTCAGCTTGCGATTCGCCATGAACACTCCAAACACCAGCTTCTGCCCATGTGGGTATCTTTGCTTGGACGCGGTCAAAACTTCACTGACGTAATAAACCGGCCGCTGGACCGGGTATTCCTTGCCCGTCTCCTTGCGCTCCACGACAACTGCTGTGCTGACAGCCTTGTTATTAGCCGCCACGTACAGGAGCAATGGCTCTTTGTCGACGGGAGCAGCCAAGATAGGCGGCTCAGCTAACTGTTTTTAAGGGCTTCCAACGCATCATTGGCAGCATCACTCCAGACGAAATCATCTGTCTTCCTCATCATCTGATATAAAGGGATAGCCTTCTCTCCCAGGCGGCTTATGAATCGGCTTAAGGCGGCAATTCGACCCGCCAAGCGCTGAACGTCATTAATACATGCCAGTTTAGAAAGCGAAGTGATGTCTTTTATTTTCTCCGGGTTAGCTTCAATGCCCCGCTCTGAGACTAAAAATCCCAGTAGCTTGCCTGCAGGCACACCAAAAATGCATTTAGCTGGATTAAGCATCATCTTATAGACCCGGAGGTTATCAAAAGTTTCCTTCAAATCAGCAAGCAGAGTCTCCTTCTTCCTTGACTTAACCACAATATCATCCACATAAGCATGAACGTTGCGCCCGATCTGACCATGAAGACAATTCTGTACACATCGTTGGTAAGTCGCCTGAGCACTTTTGAGTCCGAAAGGCATAGACACATACCAGAAAGCTCCAAAAGGTGTTATGAAGATGTCTTCTCCTGGTCTTTAACTGCCATCTTGATCTGATGATAACCCGAATAAGCATCCAGGAAACATAAACTCTCACAACCCGCCGTCGCGTCAATGATCTGGTCGATACGGGGGAGAGCAAACGGATCAACCGGACAAGCGTTGTTAAGGTCTGTGTAATCTACACACATACGCCACGTGCCGTTCTTCTTAAGGACGAGCATAGGGTTAGCCAACCACTCCGGGTGAAAAACCTCCATGATAAATCCAACAGCCAAGAGCCGGACAACCTCTTCTCCAATAGCTTTATGTCTCTCCTCATTGAAACGGCGGAGGAATTGCTTAACCAACTTAAATTTAGGATCCACATTAAGATGGTGCTCAGTGAATTCTCTCGGTACACCCGGCATGTCAGAAGGTTTCCATGCGAAGATGTCCCGATTCTCACGGATGAATTCGATGAGCGCGCTTTCCTATTTGGGGTCCATATTAGCCCCTATAGTGAACTGCTGCGATGAGTCGCCAGGGACAAAGTCCACCAACTTGTTATCCTCTGCCACAAATTTCAGGGGCGGGTCAGACTCGATGCTGGGCTTTTTCAACGGGGACATATCCACCGGGTCAACATTATCTTTATAAAACTTGAGCTTCGCATGAGCACAGCTTGACTCCGTATACGCAGGATCACCTTCCTCACACTGAAGAGCAATTTTCCGATTACCATGCACCGTAATCGTCCCCTTCAGGCCTGGCATCTTGAGCGGCAAGTAAACATAACAGGGCCGAGCCATGAATTTAGCATAAGCCAGACGCCCAAATAGAGCATGATATGGGCTCTTGATCTTGACCACTTCAAACCACAAGGTCTCCACCCTGTAGTTGTACTCATCACCAAAATCCACCTCAAGGTCAATCTTTCCTACTGGATAAGCCGACTTGCCAGGTACTACACCGTGAAAGACTATGGATGACGGCTTGAGATCCTTGTCAGTCAGGTTCATCCGGCGGAAAGTGTCGTAGTACAAAATGTTGATACTGCTGCCACCGTCCATCAGCACCTTGGTGAATTTGTAGCCTCCTACCTGAGGGGCTACCACAAGGGCCAAGTGCCCTGGGTTATCAACGCGTGGCGGGTGATCTTCCCTGCTCCACGATATCGTGTGTTCAGACCACTTCAAATACTGCGGAATAGCCGGTGTTGCTGCATGGACCGCCCTCTTGCGCACCTTCTGATCACGTTTATCAAGACTCGTGATGAAGATGTGATACTAGCCTCCATTAAGCTGCTTCGGGTTACTCTGATACCCTGACTGGTTGTTTTGCTGCTGACCACCATTACCGGACTGCTTGTTGTGACTACCATGGTTGCCTTGACCCTGATAACCCGAGTTTGAGCTGCCCGCACCGAAGCCTGACCCATGAGAGCCGGATCCTAACCCTCCAGGCGGCCCATTGCCGTTACCGTGATGCTGGTTAAGGCTGTAATTCCGGAACTCCCGCATAATATAACAATCCTTCCAAGCATGAGTGGACGGCTTGTTGGGAAGACTATGCTTTGGGCAGGGGTCGTTAAGCATTGCCTCCATGTTGAAGGGCTTGCCCTTGCCAAAAGGCGGTTTACCGTTGCCCTTGGCGCGGTTGTTCCCAGTGCTCGTGTTGGCCACCAGATCTGACCCGCTGTCTGGGTGCTTCCGTTTGCCGCCATTGCCCGGGTTGTTACTTCCTGCCACATTCTGTTGCTGACCCTTACCGTTGCCATTCTTCTTACCCTTAGCAGACTTCTTGTCATCAGAACCAGGATCTTTTGTGCTATCAGAATCTGCATATTTAGTGAGAGCCGCCATGAGCTCACCCATGTCCTGGCAAGAACGCTTGAGCCGTCCAAGCTTCTGTTTAAGGGGCAAGAAGTGACAATTCTTCTCCAGAATCAAGACCGCCTGAGCCGCCGTGATATTATCAGATGAGTGGATAATGGTTGATACCCGCCGGACCCAATGATGGGCCGACTCATCCTCACACTGCACACAATGATCTAAATCAACGATCATCATAGGCTGCTTGCATGTCCCTTGAAAATTCTTGATGAACCGTGCTTTCAACTCAGCCCAGGAATTAATGGTATTAGGGGGCAGACCCTTTAACCATGTATGATACGGCCCTTCCAACATCATGATGAAGTACTTCGCACAGACTGCATCACTGACGTCCAACATCTCCATGGCCAGCTCATAACTTTCAATCCATGCTTCTGGAGGTAAATCAGCTGTGTAATTAGGCACCTGGCGAGGACCCTTAAACTCCTTTGGCAGGCGCTCATTGCGTAGAGCCGGTATTAAACACGGCACTCCAACAACCCTGGAGGTAACTCCTGCTCCCACCGAAGTTGAAGGGGTCACCTGAGGCGGCTCATGAATCTCCTGGTGAGCCGCCACGGCCGCCGCCTCACGCTGAGCTCTGGCATTATCCACAATCGCCTGAGCATTGACAACGGGTGGGCCATCATAGGGCGTGTTGCGACGTCGCTCACTGCTGGAGACCGCCGGCGACTCCATACGTCGGCTATAACTGTGGCTCGGAAGGGGGGTTGAATGCACACGACTTCGACTGTACGTGTACTTCTCCTGCTGAGCCACTACTGTCTGTAGTAACTCGATGGCATTCCGCGCCTCCTCGGCGAAGGGTGTCCCGTCGGCGAGAGGGAGCGCATTGAGCCTGGCAGCCGCTGCTATCATGTTCTCCATCGGGTTATAATAATGACCAGGTGGTGTCAGAAAGCGCTGCGGCGGGGTCTGATTCGTGCGGGGCGGGTCTGGCTGCGATGCTGAGTCGCTGCCCTATTCCCAGGCACCTCCGCCATTCGGGTCACGGTCAGCGGTGCATTCGGTCCTGCCCCCAGGGTGTTGAAGAGATTCCTAGGCTCATACTGCTCAGGTAGGCGGGTCTGATGCCTCATCCAAAGAACTACCTCCGAGGCCTGTTGATCCAGATTTAGACGAAAAATTTCCGCCTTTAGATGCTCCGACTCAGCATCCATCTGAATCTGCATTGCATTGATATCCTCTTGGGCCCTGGTCATCTGCTCTTTCAGCCTCGCAATCTCTGCATTGCGGCCTGCTTGATTTTCAGTTGTGACCTCGGTTCCCATTAAGGTTGTCAGCTCATTCATCAAATCCAGCAAAACCTGAGTCGGCGGCCTGGCTGATCCGGACCCTGCCGCGCCAGCAGCGCTGCCGCTCCAGCCGCCATGCTGTTGGAAGCCGACGCCATGCCCGCCATGAAGATGGCGGCTTGGCTCGGCGGCTCATAGGGCTCCGGAAAACTGTCACCATCGGAATAGCCCCCAAGCCCGCCGTCATGAAGCTGGTAAATTGACTCCGTTTCTCCGCTCGAGGATCCGTCCTCTGAGCAGACAAGGGTTTCTCCTCCCGACGTGGAGTCTTCTGCAAGCTTTGCGCCTTGTGTGAAGCCGACGAAGACGCGCTTCTGACCGGGTTGAATCCGAGCGGGTTGCGCGCGCCAGGCCGACTCGACGAGGTTGGTGCAGATGTCCAGCCTGGGCTTAGATCCGCCAATCTTCCCGATGAAAACGTGAATTCCGCCAAAGGGGACCCGGTACCCGTACTCAATTGAGTCGGCCTCGGGGCCCCAGCCAGCGTCATCGATGTAGAGCTTGCCGCGACGACTCTTAGTCATCCTGCCAACGGCGTATCCCTCGATCCCTGGAAGAGAGCCCTTCGAGAACTCTAAACCACCGAGCATCTGCCCCACAGTGGGCGCCAACTGTCGTGGTTTTATCACGGCAGATGTCCTAGTGAAAGGACTTAGGGGTGAATCCATTGCTACGGTGATTAGCTCGAAGGGGTTGGTCGGGACGAAAGACACGGGTTTACCCAGGTTCGGCCCCTCACGAAGGAGGTAAAAGCCTACGTCCTGCTTTGTGTTGTATTGATTGGGTATCGATTACAAGGGAGAGGATTTGCTTGACCTAGCTCTCGATCAATTGTTTCCTACCCTAAGCCGCCCAGGGAACTCGCCTTTATATACACAGGTCGAGGCCCTGGGCTTACAAGAGTCCGGACCGGGTTACACCTCATAACCAACCTTGTCTCTAAGTCGCCTTGCCTTCTCTAGCAAGCCATCTCCGGGCGGCTTACACCTCCGGGTCACATGCCGTCATCTGGCTCTACGCCTCTGTTCGGCCCGCCTGGTAAGTCACCTCCAGGCTTGTCTTTGTCTTCAGGCCTGTTTAAAGCCTTTATTGTTAAGTCGCCAACATCCTAACCCGGCCCCTCCTGGGCGGGTTATACTGTGGGGTTATATCCCCAACAGAAAGCAAGCTCGAGAAGCCCTACAAAGCATGGCACGACCTAGTGTCATTCCCTACTGGTTGGCATCCACCGAAGTTCTGCTAGTTCGACGGAACAGGTGATGCACGGGAGCATCTGGCGTACTTTGAGGCGGCTTGCGGTGACACCGCTAATAGCTCTTCGCTTCTACTTCGACAATTCTTGAGGTCATTGACTGGCCCCGCCTTCCACTGGTATAGTCGCTTACCGATGGGATCCATCACCAGCTGGGCGGGCATGAAGGAAGTCTTCAAGATGCACTTCGTCGCCATAAAGATGGATTTCTCCATTGTCGAACTACCACAAGTTCGGCAACGACGAGAGGAGTCCATCGATGACTACATCGTCCGCTTCCGCAACAACTATGTTCGTCTCGCCAGGGAGATGCATCTCAAGGATGCCATTGAGATGTGCGTCCATGGCATGCAACAGCACTGGTCGCTTGAGGTATCTTAGTGTGAGCCTAGAAACTTTAGTGCTCTCAGCTCGGCTGTTGCAACCACCAACTAGAGTTCGATAAGTCGCCGTAGATCATGGAGCTTTACAAGAACGCAAGTGCCTACGACCCCGCCAAGAGTTGTGCCTCAACGTCTAAGCTCCCTAAAAATGGGGGCAAGACAAGTGCGGAGGCGGAGGCTAACGCCACCGGGATGCTCACCTCAACACCAAGAAGCACCGTGCCCGTCTTGGGTGCGCGGTGTGATACGTCTCCAACGTATCTATAATTTATGAAGTATTCATGCCATGTTTGCAATAATTTTATATGATTTTGGTATGATTTTATTAGAACTAACCCGGACTGACGTTGTTTTCAGCAGAGCTACCGTGGTGTTGTTTTTGTGCAGAAATAAAAGTTCTCAGAATGGGCTGAAAATTTACGGAGAATATTTTTGGAAAATATAAAAAATACTGGAGCAAAAAGCTGGGCCAGGAAGTGACCGAGGAGGCCACAAGCCTGGGGGTGCGCCCACCCTAGGGCGCGCCCCCTAGCTTGTGAGCTCCTCGGGCACCGCCTTGACGTGAAACCGACGCCCAAAAATCCTATAAATACAGAAACCTCCGAAAAGAAACCTAGATCGGGAGTTCCACCGCCGCAAGCCTCTAGAGCCACGAAAAACCAATCGGGAGCCCGTTCCGGCACCCTGCCGAAGGAGGAAACCATCACCGGAGGCCATCTTCATCATCCCGACGGTCTCCATGACGAGGAGGGAGTAGTTCACCCTCGGGGCTGAGGGTATGTACCAGTAGCTATGTGTTTGATCTCTCTCTCTCTCTGTCTCTCTCGTGTTCTTGAGATAACACGATCTTGATGTACCGCGAGCTTTATTAATATAGATGAATCATATGGAGTTTTCCCCTCTCTATCTTCTTGTGATGAATTGAGTTTTCCCTTTGAAGTTTTCTTATCGGATTGAGTCTTAAAGGATTTGAGAACACTTGATGTATGTCTTGCGATGGGATATCCGTGGTGACAATGGGATGTTCTATTGATCCACTTGATGTATGTTTTGGTGATCAACTTGCGGGTTCCGTGACCTTGGGAATCTATGCATAGGGGTTGGCACACGTTTTCGTCTTGACTCTTCGGTAGAAACTTTGGGGCACTCTTTGAAGTTTTTTGTGTTGGATTGAACGTGATGAATCTGAAATTGTGTGATGCATATCGTATAATCAAGCCCATGGGTACTCGTGGTGACATTGGAGTATCTAGGTGACATTAGGGTTTTGGTTGATGTGTATCTTAAGGTGTTATTTTAGTACGAACTCTAGGGCTGTTCGTGACACTTATAGGGATAGCTCATAAGATTGATCGGAAAAGATAACTTTGAGGTGGTTTCGTACCCTACAATAATTTCTTCGTTTGTTCTCCGCTATTTGTGACTTTGGAGTGAACTCTTTGTCGCACGTGAGGGATTTACATATGATTCAACTATGTCAGTATTGTTGAGAGAACTTGCACTAGTGAAAGTATGAACCCTAGGCCTTGTTTCTAAGCATTGCAATACCGTTTGTGCTCACTTTTATCATTAGTTACCTTGCTGTTTTTATATTTTCAGATTACAAAAACTTATATCTACCATCCATATTGCACTTGTATCACTATCTCTTCGCCGAACTAGTGCACCTATACAATTTGCCATTGTATTGGGTGTGTTGGGGACACAAGAGACTCTTTGTTATTTGGTTGCAGGGTTGTTTGAGAGAGACCATATTCATCCTACGCCTCCCACGGATTGATAAACCTTAGGTCATCCACTTGAGGGAAATTTGCTACTGTCCTACAAAACTCTGCGCTTGGAGGCCCAACACGAGTCTACAAGAAGAAGGTTGCGTAGTAGACATCAAGCTCTTTTCTGGCGCCATTGCCGGGGAGGCTAGGTAAGCGGCACTCACATCCCGTCAACGAAGCTCTTTTCTGGCGCCGTTGCCGGGGAGATGAGTGCTTGAAGGTATATCTTTAGATCTTGCAATTGAATCTTTTAGTTTCTTGTTTTATCACTAGTTTGGTTTTATAAAAGAAAACAACAAAAAAATGGAGTTTAGGTTGCATCATTTGTTTCGTCTTTATAATGTCTTTCGTGAAAATGATGGTTTGGAAAATTGTGCTCAATTGGTAGAGGAAGAATTTATGAAAATACTTAATGAGAATTCCTTGAATTATCAGCATGATAGAAATATTGTTAGTATGAATGCTCTGAATATTCATGATGCTAATGATATGCAAAGCCACAAGCTTGGGGATGCTATGTTTGATGAAGATGATATTTTTAGTCCCCCAAGTTTTGATGAGCAAAACTATCATGATGATGGCATGCCTCCTATCTATGATGATTATTGTGATGACATGTATGCTATAAATAGTAATGACAACCATGAAACTTTTCATCATGATTTTAATATTCAAAGTGATTGTGTCAATCAAGTACCTCATGATAGTTATTTCGTTGAGTTTGCTCCCACTATTATGAATGAGAAGAAATTTGCTTATGTGGAGAGTGATAAATTTTATATGCTTGTGGATCATGAAAATAATGCTGTATGTGATAGTTATATTGTTGAATTCCTTCATGATGCTACTGAAAATTATTATGAGAGAGTATCTTATGCTTCTACATATTGCAATAATATCAAGTTTCCTCTCTATGTGTTCAAAGTTTTGAAGTTATGCTTGTTTTGCCTTCCTATGCTAGTTGATTCTTGCTCCCATAAATTGTTTGCTCACAAAATACCTATGCATAGGAAGTGGGTTAGACTTAAATGTGCTTGTCATGAGATTCATGATGCTCTCTTACATGTTTCAAATAATATTCCTATGTGAGCATCATTGAAATCATCATGCCTAGCTAAAAGGCTTTAAAGAAAAGCGCTTGTTGGGAGACAACCCAACACTTTTCCTTTCTGTTTTTGTGTGTTCAAATGATTAAGCTACTGTATAATCATGTTTTATAGTTTTTGTTTCAATAAAGTGCCAAGTAAAGCCTTTGGGATAGTGTGGATGATAGTTGACTTGATTCTGTGCAAAAACAGAAACTTTTGCTCTTAGTCCAGGAATTTTGTAAATTCACGGGAACGTGATTTTGATCTGAATTTTTTACACAGTCTTGATATACAAATTGCCTAGAGTTTCCTAATTTTTCAGAATTTTTAGAGACAGGGAAGTATGGTTACACTACAGATCTTCACAGACTGTTCTGTTTTTGACAGATTCTGTTTTGCATGCATAGTTTGCTTGTTTTAGTGTTTCCATAGCTTATATTGAGTGATATAAATTATGGGAATGATATAATACAGTAGGTATTATGTGAGAACAATTATGAATCTTGTCTTGACAGTACCTAAGTGAATGATCTTTATTTATTATACTAACCCATCTCACGAAGTTCCGTTAAGTTTTGTGTGATTGAAGTTTTCAAGTTTTGGGTGAGACACCGATATGAGGAGAATAAGGAGTGACAAGAACCTAATGGGGATTCCCAAGGCACCCCCAAGGCAATATCCAACGAATACTCAAGTGCCTAAGCTTGGGGATGCCCCGGAAGCATCCCCTCTTTCGTCTTCAACACCATCGGTATATCTTACTTAGAGCTATATTTTTATTCGTCACACAATATGTGCTTTGCTTGGATCGTCATTATATTTTGTTACTTTCTGTTAGGTGTTATTTATAATCTTGTTTTTCAATAAAAAGTTCCAAGAATTGCCTTTAGGATGCTTGCATTGCATGTTTTGATGAGTGCTGTGTAAAAACAGAAACTTTGGCTGTAGTGTTTGAATTTTCATATTTTACTGGAACGTGGAAAGTTTCTGAAATTTTTACACAGTGTTGTCATATAATTTTTTTAGCATGTCCTTAATTTTAATAATTTTTTGAGTTACAGAAGTACACTGTTTTCATAAATTGCTATAGACTGTTCTGTTTGGACAGATTGCTGTCATAGTTTCGTTATCTACTTATCCTATAGTTTCCATAGCCTATATTGGTAGATATAAATTGTGGAAATGATAGTATACATTACCTAATGTTTGAAAATTATTATGCAACTTGTCTTGGCAGTACATAAAGAGTTGATTTATTATTATGTGTACTAACCTATCTCACGAGTTCTTTTCAAGTTTTGTGTGGAAGATGATTTTGAGAATAGGTGAAACCATGATATGAGAGGATTGAACGAGATACAAAAGCTCAAGCTTGGGGATGCCCAAGGCACCCCAAGTAAATATTTCAAGAAGTCTCAAGCATCTAAGCTTGGGGATGCTACGCATCCCACCTCTCTTCATCAACAATTATCGGTTAGCCTATGTTTTGCCTAAATTTTTATTCGTTCACATAAAGCGTGCTATTCTTGGAGTGCTATTATTTTTCTTTTGCTTGCTGCTGAATAAAATACTAAGATATGAAAATATTTATTGAGAGAGAGAGAGTCCTCACATAGCTGCTTAATTGTTTGACTACTCATTGATCTTCACTTATATCTTTTGAGAGTAGCTTGTCATTTCCTATCATGCTTCACTTATACCTTTTTGAGGAATTAAATCTTTATGCTCATGTGCTTCATTTAAATTTGTTTGAGCTTGTCGAAAAAGCAATGGCAATATATGAAACTAGTCCCAAAGTGATAGATATCCAAGGAGGATATAATAAAAACTTCCATGAGGATCATGGGACAAATTAAACTTGATTCTTTGTAATAGTTTTAAAACATGATGATAGTAATATGTGAGTCATGTTGGTGAGTAATTATGCTTAGTAGGAATATTGGTGTTAAGGTTTGTGATTCCCTATGCATGCACGAAAGTCAATAGTTATGCAATGAAGTTATATCCTACTTGTGGTGCATTATTCGGTGTTAGTTATGACTCAATGCTCAATTATGTGATTTTTTGTTCCTTGGTTTGGTTGCTTCCCAATCTATTTGCTAGTCTTCATTTGTACTAAGTAGAAATACTACTTGTGCATCCAAAATCCTTAAACCAAGTTTTGCCTTATGAGTCCACCATACCTACCTATATGCGGTATTCCATGCCATTCCAAGCAAATTTGTATGTGCCATCTCTAAATTTTCAAAATAAATTTTCTCTTTTTTGTGCCCGTACCGCTCATGAAACGGTGGGGAGTATCCAATATTTTTCCATGCTAGGTGTGTTATTCTCACGATATGTGTTGATTCACTATCATTCATGAGAAAGTGGCTGGTATTCGGGATGCCTAGTTCCATGCTCAAAAATCAAATCAAAATATAATGAAACAAAACTCCCCCAGGATTGTTGTTTGCATGGACGGTACCCGTGGATTCGGCTCGCCGTGGAGTGTGATTGATTGGTGGAGGGGGAGTAAAAATTTTACCATTCTGTTTGGGAACCGCCTATAATGTATCTAGCATGGAAAGTATTGTGAGCTACTTTGTCGTTTTCGTTGACAGGAAAAGCATGCCACTCAAAATATTTTTCTCTCTCAATTTAAACCTTGAGCTCTGGCACCTCTACAAATCCCTACTTCCCTCTGCGAAGGGCCTATCTATTTACTTTATGCAATTTTTATTTTTGCTTTGAGTCTCCATCTTCTCTTATAAGCACCAACTAGGGGGCACTATGATCGTACTTGAGCATTGGGCATAGCTAATATTTGAGTGTGTTTCATGAATGAATCAATGATTGAGCATGATGGGCTAGGGATAACTTTCTTTAGTGTTGATATTTTGAAAGACATGGTTGCTTGTTGACATGCTTGAGTATTGAAGTCATTATGTTAAAACTAGACTATTGCTTTGAATCATTTACAAGTCCAAATGTCCATGCTATACAAAGAAGAAAAGAATATGATGAATATGTTAGGTAGCATTCAC
This sequence comes from Elymus sibiricus, assembly GCA_039707655.1. Lineage (NCBI taxonomy): Eukaryota > Viridiplantae > Streptophyta > Magnoliopsida > Poales > Poaceae > Elymus > Elymus sibiricus. Next base: position 132,772,589 of record CM077667.1, read on the forward strand.
ACTTCATAAATTATTCTTTTATCATTTACCTACTCGAGGACGAGCAGGAATTAAGCTTGGGGATGCTGATACGTCTCCAACGTATCTATAATTTATGAAGTATTCATGCCATGTTTACAATAATTTTATATGATTTTGGTATGATTTTATTAGAACTAACCCAGACTGACGCTGTTTTCAGCAGAGCTACCGTGGTGTTGTTTTTGTGCAGAAATAAAAGTTCTCGGAATGGGCTGAAAATTTACGGAGAATATTTTTGGAAAATAAAAAAAATACTGGTGCAAAAAGCTGGGCCAGGAAGTGACCGAGGAGGCCACAAGCCTGGGGGGCGCGCCCCCTAGCTTGTGGGCTCCTCGGGCACCGCCTTGACGTGAAACCGACGCCAAAAACTCCTATAAATACAGAAACCTCCGAAAAGAAACCTAGATCGGGAGTTCCGCCGCCGCAAGCCTCCAGAGCCATGAAAAACCAATCGGGAGCCCGTTCCGGCACCCTGCCGGAGGGGGAAACCATCACCGGAGGCCATCTTCATCATCCCGGCGGTCTCCATGACGAGGAGGGAGTAGTTCAGCCTCGGGGATGAGGGTATGTACCAATAGCTATGTGTTTGATCTCTCTCTCTCTCGTGTTCTTGAGATGACACGATCTTGATGTACCGCGAGCTTTATTAATATAGATGAATCATATGGAGTTTTCCCCTCTCTATCTTCTTGTGATGAATTGAGTTTTCCCTTTGAAGTTTTCTTATCGGATTGAGTCTTAAAGGATTTGAGAACACTTGATGTATGTCTTGCGATGGGATATCCGTGGTGACAATGGGATGTTCTATTGATCCACTTGATGTATGTTTTGGTGATCAACTTATGGGTTCCGTGACCTTGGGAATCTATGCATAGGGGTTGGCACACGTTTTCGTCTTGACTCTCCGGTAGAAACTTTGGGGCACTCTTTGAAGTTCTTTGTGTTGGATTGAACGTGATGAATCTGAAATTGTGTGATGCATATTGTATAATCAAGCCCATGGGTACTCGTGGTGACATTGGAGTATCTAGGTGACATTAGGGTTTTGGTTGATGTGTATCTTAAGGTGTTATTTTTGTACGAACTCTAGGGCTGTTCGTGACACTTATAGGGATAGCTCATAAGATTGATCGGAAAAGATAACTTTGAGGTGGTTTCGTACCCTACAATAATTTCTTCGTTTGTTCTCCGCTATTTGTGACTTTGGAGTGAACTCTTTGTCGCACGTGAGGGATTTACATATGATTCAACTATGTCAGTACTGTTGAGAGAACTTGCACTAGTGAAAGCATGAACCCTAGGCCTTGTTTCTAAGCATTGCAATACTGTTTGTGCTCACTTTTATCATTAGTTACCTTGCTGTTTTTATATTTTCAGATTACAAAAACTTATATCTACCATCCATATTGCACTTGTATCACTATCTCTTCGCCGAACTAGTGCACCTATACAATTTTCCATTGTATTGGGTGTGTTGGGGACACAAGAGACTCTTTGTTATTTGGTTGCAGGGTTGTTTGAGAGAGACCATCTTCATCCTACGCCTCCCACGGATTGATAAACCTTAGGTCATCCACTTGAGGGAAATTTGCTACTGTCCTACAAAACTCTGCGCTTGGAGGCCCAACACGAGTCTACAAGAAGAAGGTTGCGTAGTAGACATCACGGAGCGGCCAAGCCGGGAGAAGGCAATGTGCATCCATGCAATAACTTGTCAAGAAGTCGTACATCTTTCGCCGAGAGTTGGTGAAAGACATGTTCGACCAACTAATGGAGCATCGTGCACTGAACCTACCCGATCCGTGATACGTCTCCAACGTATCTATAATTTTTGATTGTTCCATGCTGACATATTATCATTCTAGGATACTTTTTGAGTAATAATTTACCAAATTATATTATTTTTGAGCAATAACCTATTGACCCAGTGCCCAGTGCCAGTTCCTGTTTTCTGTGTGTTTTTTACTTTTCAGGTTTACAGTACCAAACGAAGTCCAATTGCCCCAAAACTTTTGTATGATTTTTTATGGACCAAAAGAAGACCTGGAAGCTTTAAGAGAAGACCGGGGGCCGCACAAGGGAGGCACAAGCCAACAGGGCGCGCCCAGGGGGGTCGGCGTGCCCTGTTGGCTTGTCCCTCTCTGGTGGACCTCCTCACCCCATTCTATGGCCTATAAATTCAAATATATTCCAAAAACCCTAGGGGCATCCCGAAACTCTTTTTCCGCCATCGCAAGTCTCTGTTCCGCCGTGATCCCATCTTGAGCTATGTTCTGGCAGCCTGTCGGAGGGGGGATCGATCACGGAGGGCCTCTTCATCAACCTTGCTGCCCTCATGATGATGTGTGAGTAGTTCACCACAGACCTATGGGTCCGTTGTTAGTACCTAGATGGCTCTATCTCTCTCTTTTGATCTTCAATACAATGATCATCCCATCTTCGCTTTGATCTATCCGATCTAATTCTTTTGTACGGTGCGTTTGTTGGGATCCGATGAATTGTGGGTTTATGTTCAGATTATTCATGAAAAGTATTTTAGTCACCTCTGATATATATTATGATTCTTAAGTGCATGATCATTATAGCTTCGTAATTCTCTTTGATCTATTGAAATAGTTTCGCCAACTAGATTGACATTTCTTCAGTGAGAGGGGTGCGTTGTAGTGGGTTCAATCTGGCGGTGCTCTATATCCCAGTGACAGAAGGGGACAAGACACGTATTTGTATTGTTTCCACTAAGGATAAAATGATGGGATTATTTCATATTAATTGAATTCTCTTTGTCTACATCACGTCAATGTTCTCCAAGCATTACTCTGTTTTACTTAATACTCTAGATGCTTGCTGGATAGCGGTCGATGGGTGGAGTAATAGTAATAGGTGCAGGCATGAGTCGGCCTATTTGCTTATGGATGTGATTCCTATATACACATGATCAGTGCCGTGAATATCGCATAACTATGCACTTTTCTATCAATTGCTCAACAGTAATATGTTTACCCACCGTATGCTTACTTTCATGAGAGATGCCGCTAGGGAAAACTATGGCCCCCGGGTCTATTCACATATATATTTATAAATGCTACAATACCTTGCTGCCATTTATTTGCTTTTATTTTATTTTGCAATTTACAATTATCTACTATTATCTACACACTTCACTTGCTTGCAAATAATGAGATCAAGGGGATTGACAACTCTCTTGCCCGCGTTGGGTGCAAGTTGTTTGCTCTTTTGTGTGCAACCGCTGAAGACGGTTGTTGATTGATATTCCTATTGGTTTGATAAACCTTGGTTTCATAACTGAGGGAAATACTTACCCGTATTGTGCTGCAATTACCCGTTCCTCTTCACGGAAAACCCAACGCAGATCACAAGTATCAATCCACGAAGACCATACCAGGTAAATATGAATGACAATCCTTTGTATTGCCCATATCACAGGTACGTAGGCCACGCAATCAAGTATTGCATCGCTTATAACCCTCAAGTATAGGGGATCACAACAGTCTTCGAGGGAAGTATTTTGTCGGAGAAACGACACCTATGGGATCGCGAGGATCCCTTTACGATTCGGCAAGGGGAAGGGTTTGTACAGAGAGCAGATCTGATGATCAACACGCGGGAATTTTACCCAGGTTCGGGCCGCAAAGATGCATAAAACCCTACTCCTGCTTGGTTATATTAGGTGTGTTCTAGCTCAAGTCCTTGGAGCGCTACAGTACTTAGCAGCTACACATGCAGAATGAGCTCTAGAAGATCCCATCCCCCTGTAGCTATGCCTTGGGCCTCCTTTTATACATTCGAAGGGGTCACCAATAGTGGCGTACAGTGCATACATGAGGTGTAAAAGTAGCTACAGTGCTATCATACCTAACACTGACGGTTTAGGACAAGAACATTTAATGCTCCGTTGAGGTGTCCCTTAGCGTCTTGGGGCTGGAAAAAGGGGCCGTCCCATCGCACCGCTTAAGCCCATCCACCGCTAGCACCTGACACGTTACCAGGAGGACAACAGCTAAAAGACAAGCTGGTGACCATACTGGAGCGGTGACAGGGCAGCGAGGGCTTGCCGGGGCTGCAAGCCGTCCCGGCAAGATCTTGCCAGGGCTCCAGCCTCCAGTCCTCTATCTTCTGATTATTGCCTTGTCTTGGATGCCTTCTTGACTTTATGAACTCGCATTTGGTTGTCTCCCGGCAGGCCGTGCCGCAGGTATGGCTACAACTGCCCGTGCACAAGTACGGGGTACTAAAGGACCCAATCCTTAGTGCACCGACAGGAGCCCCCGGGCCTGGGCCATACACGGGTGCGAGGCGTTGTTGGGCCAGGCCCAAACAGTGCACGGGCACGTGTGGCAGGAGTTATCCACCGTAATCATTCCATTTACTGCGCCGCCCACGACGCCCGTTGAATGCGGTACGTGGGGGGGCGTGCGCAGCGCGGCCGTTACAGCAGCGCGCTCGCGAAGCGTTTCAATATTATTTTAGTAAAGAGGCGGCCTCGCGTCCTCCCCATAAAAAAGGAATCCGCAGAGGCGCCGCTCATTTACCTCTTGCCTTTTCCAATCGGGGAACCGCCGTCGTCTTCTTCCTCGAGTCGAAACAGAGCTCCCCCCTCTCATCCGCCGCCTCCACGCCTTCTCCGCCCTCAGCCTCCGTCTCCCATCGCCGCCATGCCGCCCAAAGCAAGCAGGGGCAAGGAGGTGGATGCCGCTGTCTCGGAGAACAAGATGGCGAAGATGCGGAAGGAGCACGTCGTTTTCCCTCCGGCGTTTGATGCGGCCGCACTGAGGGAGCGGTATCAGTTCATGTGGGCAACAGAGACGACAATGCATCCGGCCACCGCCATGAGTCCAGGTTCTTCTAGGGGCGGCCCAAATAAATACCACTTCTTTGCCGATTATTTCTACTACGGACTCTGCCCTCCTTTCTCTGATTTCTTCAACGACATCATGCTCACCTACGGCTTCCACTTTTGGATTTCACGCCGAATGCCGTAACTTGCATGTCCGTTTTCGCTCATCTTTGCGAAAACTTTGCCGGAGTAGTTCCTAGCACCGCTCTTTTTCGCCATTACTTCATTCCCCGCATCCAAAAAGGCGAGGCCCTTTCTGGCTCCATCGCTTGGATCCCACGGCCAGGAACCAAGGAGGTCTATCCAGACGGGGCCTTCCGCGAGAAGTGGGATGAATGGCGGGCCAGATGGTGCTGGGTTCGGGAGACAGAAAAATCCGAAGTCCAACCTTTCTGCTTGCCGTGGCAGACGAAGATAGCGCGCATCAACGACTGGAGCGCCTTCGATCCTTAGGACAAGAAGCTCACCGTCGCTACTACCAGGATTCACCACCTCAGAGCTGCCGGGCTCACAATAGATATGATAGGCGCCGATTTCCTTCGCCGGCGCATCGCCCCTTTGCAGAACAAAGGGAGACCAGCCTGGCAATTCCGGAACGCGGCAGACATCATGAGACTGCACCCTGGGTTGAATGGCAATCTGACATTTATGCAGCACGCAGCTCTCTGCCAGAATCTGTTCAAAGGCGACGTGGTATGCAAGCTGCCGGCAAGCATATTCCCCTTATGCAACAACTCCTCTCTAGGCCCAATCATCGTCATGATGCCGGCGTTTGACGCTCACAGCCTTGACGGATCTTGGATTGAGCCATCTGAAGAGCAAGTGCAGCAATTCTTTGACAACCTGACGGAGAGGGCCATCCGCAAAGAAGAGGGCCTCGTCCGCGCCACCACTGAGGAAGAAGTGGCATACATTGCCAGCAGGGCGGAGGAAGCAAATCTTGCCGCGGAGGCCGGTAGGGCTGGCTTCGTGAAAAAGGGAACCAGTGGAGAGGAAGCGCTGCCGGATGAGGATCTTGCCGAGTAGGACGAGACCGCAGAAGAGCAGGGCGGCACGTCAACTGAAGGCCCTTCTGCAGGAGATGCCGCAGAGGAGGAACTGCACGAGGAAGCCCCGACCCTTGAACCAAGGAAGAGGCGTGTCCTTCGGAGCGCAGCTTCTGGGACCGCAGTCCACCAGCCTTCCTCGAGCAGTGCAGCCCTCGGCAAGGGGGCGGCCGGCAAGGCCACGCAGCGGCAAGGAGCTCCTCAGCAACCTGCGCCTGCCGCAGCCAAGCGACCCAGGAGCACCCCTCCACCTCCTCCCATGGCGGAAGTCGACTTCGACCTCTCTGCCTTTAGCTCGGGAGAAGAGGGAGAAGAGTAAGGATCTTGCTGCGTCCTTTACTTTCTGAGTTTCTGGTTTTTCTCGTCTCATTTGTTTTGCTTTTGCCTGTCTCCGCAGGGATACAGAAACTCTGGTGCAGAGGATGGCGAAGAGGGCGAAGACCTCGACGGGCGAGGAACCGCCGGCAAGCACCTCAGGTGCGCCGGAGACGATTACCATCAGCCCGGAGCCCAGCCCACGACGCAGCCCTCGACTCAGCCCCCGGCGCAGCCCCCAGCGTGAGTCTATTACTCACTTTCCGCTGGCAAGTGCCGGGGTGTGCATCTTTACCGCTGACATCGCTAGGCGTGCAGGAGGAGAGCAGCGACAAGGAAAACCATCAGAGGCCACCCCTGATATGCCGCCTCCGTCAACCACGCCGCCCAGAGATGGATCGCCGGCAAGGACTTCCTCTAGCGTGCTCTATCGCGACGAGGAAGAGCCGGCAAGCATGGGCACCGACAGCTCTACGCCGGCGACCAATATTGGCACAGGTACTTGTCATTTTGTTTTCCTTCTTTTTTGTCTTCTTGAACTTCCATCTCAATCTCATCTTGTTTTGCTTTCCTGGCCCCCAGACATTCCCTCGGCAGAGCAAATGGACGTCGACACCGTCATCGAGGAGACCGCCAGGGATGCTGCCGCCGAAGCCGGCAGGCTTGCCGCCGAGGAGGCCGCCAAGAATGCTGTCGCCGAAGCCACCGAAGCCGCCAAGAACGCTGCTGCCGAGGCCGCCAAGGACGCTAGCGCCGAAGCTGCCAGGGTTGCAGAGGAAGAGGCCGCCAAGGAATCTGCCGAGAGGGCCGGCGAGGAGGCTAGTGACCGTACTGACGGCATCCCTGCCGCAGGAGCGCCAGGCGCTACGCCGGACACAGAGCCCCCAGTCGCCGGGGAGGCGGCTGTTGAGGAACAGCCACCAACATCCGAAGCTCCATCGTCAAGCAAGTACCTCAAGATTGGCGACAACTTGTTCGTCAGCATCCCAGGCACGGCAAGCACTAGGGCGCCAACTGAAGGGGAAGTCTTCGATGAAGACGCCATTGCCGCCGCTGGGCTCGAGGTCGTCGATGAACCAAGCGCCAGCAGCAGCAAATCTGAAGAAGAGAAACTCCTCAAGGCCATGCATGACAACTACCAGAAGCTCCAAGCACTCCACCGCGTCCGGAAGGAGAAACTAGACTCCAGGGCCGCGGTTGCCGACAAGATTGAGGCAGATCTCCAGAAACGCGTTGAGGAGACGCAAGCCTGGTTTGCCGAAGCTTTCCAGGAGTTGAGGACTGGCCAAGAGCAGCTGAGTCAGAGATGGGATGATCTCCTCATGAAGCAGTCTGACGTGGAGAAGGCACAGGAGGATGCCAAGCAACAGGCTGCCACAGAGGAAGCACGCTTGAGGGAACTTCGCGTCGGGCTTGAGGCGCATGATGATGACCTCACCACCCACGAGAAGGCTCTTGCCGACAAGCTCCGTGCCAAGGACGAGGAGATTGAAAGGCTTGTCGCGCAACGGGCCCAGGATCTGGAGCTGAAGCACAAAGAGGCCCTCGAGGCACTGACCGCAGATCATGCCGGCAAGCTGAAGGAGGCCGTCAATGCCGCCAGAGCTACAGAGGCCGCCAAGGACAAGCTCGCCGACGGGGTGAAGAAGCTGGAGGCAGATCTTGAGGAACACGGCAAGCAAATCTCAACGCTCAAGACCGAGAGAGACAAAGCTCTCCACAACTTGATGGAGACGCAAGTTGCCGTATCCGACAAGACCAAGGAGCTCTCCACAGCCAACGAATCCATCACTGATCTGAAGCTGAAATTGTCCACGCTGGAGGAGACTCTGGGGACCGCCAAGACTCGCGAGAAAGCTCTGGTCAAAAGTCTCCGGGACGAGGAAGAGCTGGTCAGGAGTGCTGCTGCTGCCCACAACGACTATGTGCAGGGAGTGCAAATCTGGACTGAGAAGCTTGTCGACGTCGCGGAGAAGCTTGCCGCACAACTGTCTACCATGGGTTTGGAAGATCACAGGCAGCCTCTTGACGACAGGGTGACTCCGAGCGCCAAGGTGACCATGTTCTTCGACCGTGTTCTTGGAGCCCTGGAGCAGCTCCACTCAAACCGAAAAGCTCATTTGGCCAGTGAGTCGCGCAAACTCTGCCAGGCCGTCCTCCAGAAGGTGCTCGTCAAGATGGTGCATAAAAACCCCGGCATCAACCTCAGCATCTTCGACCGCCTGCCGAAGGACGTGGACGTCAAGGCACTTGAGGAGCTTGTCGCGCCCATCGTTGACAGGGTAAGCCAAGTCAAGAGAGTTGAAGGAGATCGCCGGGATTAGCTGCCTTACTTCCCCCCGCCATCCATGCCAAGAACAATTTATCTTATGTTAGGATCGCGGCAAGATTGATGTAATATAACTTGCTATGTTCTGGATGAATGCTATGCTATTCCCCTTGTTTAATTTCTTTCCGTATGTATTCACCCTACGCTTGGTCGGAAACTTGCCGGCGCGCGCACCCTTGCCGCGAGCGCTAGGTGCGGGACTTTAGCAGCCTGCTGGCGGTGCCGCTACCGGCAAGAGACCTCGGTGTTTTCAGTGCAGCCACCTAAACTGTTGAGCGGACTCGAAACAGGATAAGGGCGCAACCAATCACAACAAGGTTCCTTCGCGTGCAGGTTTTCCATACAAGAATCGAAATCGTTCAAGGAGAATAACCTTACAAACAAAAAATTTTGTTTAAAGTTTCTGCAACTTAGCTTTTCGTTGCAGTACTTCTTCCGACAAGATATCAACCTTGAACGTCGCCTACTGGTATCCATACCATCTTTCCCCCCCGGCAACTTGCATGCGAGGGAACCTTCTGTCCTTTGAGAAAAAGAAAGAAGAGAAAATAGAGATATGGAACCTTGGTGGTTCGTTAGCACTTGCTGATGAGTATAATACAATATCTCAGATAAACATGCACGTAAGTAAACATGAAAATCGACAAGAATTGTAAAATACTTAGGTTTTATTCAACTATCCACAGGGTCTGCGCCTGGCTTTGTACAAAGGATCACATGCTACAGCGGCAAGACTTGTACAAAAGGTGGTTGCCGGGGGGCCCGGCAACCGCGCCTCACGGGTAGAACTTACGAAGATGCTCGATATTCCAGGAGTTGCTCACCGGAATACCGTCTTCGGTCTCCAGGCGGACTGCGCCAGGCCTGGTGACTCGTACTACCCGATAAGGGCCTTCCCACTTCGGCGTCAACTTGTTGGAATTCTTGGCCGACTGAACGCGCCGAAGAACAAGGTCGCCTTCCTCAAGACTCCGGGCATGAACCTTGCGGCTATGGTAGCGGCGCAAAGCTTGCTGGTAGCGTGCAGCTCGCACAGCACCTGGAGACAATCCTCCTCAAGGAGCACAGCGTCATCTTGCCGCAGCTGCTCTTGCTCGAGCTCATCATAAGCGAGCACTCGAGGTGACCCGTATGTGAGTTCCGTGGGGAGAACTGCTTCCGCCCCATATACTAGGGAGAAGGGTGTCTGGCCGGTAGCTCGATTTGGTGTCGTCCTGATTGACCAAAGAACCACCGGCAACTCATCAACCCAGCGCCTTCCGCACTTGCGCAGCCTGTCGAAAGTCCTCGTCTTGAGGCCTCGCAACACTTCAGCATTAGCCCTTTCCGCCTGGCCATTGCTCCTTGGGTGGGCAACAGAAGCAAAACAAATCTTGCCGCCAAGGTCTTAGACATACTGCATGAAGGTGCGGCTCGTGAACTGTGTGCCGTTGTCGGTGATAATCCTGTTTGGTACACCAAAGCGGCAAACTATTCCCTTGAAGAACTTGACGGCTGACTGTGCTGTCACCTTCCTCACTGCTTCCACTTCCGGCCACTTTGTAAACTTGTCGATTGCAACGTACAAGTATTCAAAGCCCCCGGTAGCACGGGGAAAAGGGCCCAAGATGTCGAGCCCCCAGACCGAGAATGGCCAGGAGAGAGGGATTGTCTGAAGAGCTTGAGCTGGTTGATGCAATTTCTTCGAATGAAACTGGCATGCTTCACACTTGGTTACTAGCGCAGTTGCATCCTGGAGAGCAGTGGGCCAAAAGAAACCTTGCCGGAATGCCTTGCCGGCAAGAGCTCTTGATCCTACGTGGGAGCCACATATTCCTCCATGTATCTCTGCCAACAGCTCTAGTCCATCCTCCCGAGGAATGCATTTCAATTTCACACCATTCGGCCTCTTTCTGTACAGGGCATTGTCCACAAACTGGTACATTTTAGACCGACGGGCTACTTTCTCTGCTTCTTCCTGCTCTTCGGGGAGTTCTCCTGTCTGAAGGAAATGGACGATGTGCTGTGCCCATGCTGGAGCCCGAGGCTCGACGGCAAGGACTAAAGGCAAATCTTCTGCCGCGGGAGCAGTTGTCTCGACAGCAAGGGCCTGAGACCCTGCCGGAGCTTGCTGTTCCCCGGCAAGCTTGGCGGGAGCGTTTGTCTCGACGGCAAGAGCCTGATGCCCTGCCGGAGCCTGTCGCTCACCGGCAAGCTGGGCGTTGTTCCCGGCAACTTTCTTGTCGGCGGCTTCTGGGAGCTCTGCCGGGAAGTACTTGCCGGAACTCAACTTTCTTCTCTTTTCTTGTCCCATTGATGGTGTCACGGATGGCTGAGTCAGTCGAAGCACAAAAGTTCCTGGTTCCACAGGTAACTTGAGAGCAGCGCATTTTGACAGGCCATCAGCAATGTTGTTTTCTACACGAGGAACGTGCTCCATTTGCAGGCCGTCAAAATGCTCTTCCAACTTCCTCACTTCATCTACATAAGCTTCCATCAACGGGCTCTGATAATCTTTGTTGACTTGCTTGACGACAAGTTGAGAATCACCTCTGACAATAAGCTTCTGGATTCCAAGGTCTGCCGCGATCCTGAGACCGGCAAGCAACCCTTCATACTCTGCAGTATTGTTCGTTGACCTCTCCCGGGGAAAATGCATCTGAACCACGTATTTGAGGTGCTCTCCGGTGGGTGCGACAAGCAGCACGCCAGCACCGGCGCCTTGCAGCGAGAAAGCCCCATCAAAATACATGATCCACTCTTGATTCGTTTCCTTGCCGGGGAGAGTTGACTCTGGAACTTCTTCATCTGGCGTTGGGGTCCATTCTGCAATGAACTCCGCCAAGGCCCTACTCTGGATTGTTGAAGTACTTTCAAACTTGAAACCAAAGCTTGACAGCTCCAAATCTCACTCCACAATCCTGCCGGTAGCATCTGGGTTCCGCAAAATCCGCTGTAATGGAAAGCGAGTGATAACGGTGATCTCATGTGCCTGAAAGTAATGGCGCAGCTTCCTCGAGGCCATAAGGAGGCCGAAGAGCAACTTCTGCACACCAGAATATCTTGACCTAGCCCCCTGCAAAAGGGAGCTGACAAAGTAGACCGGGCGCTGCACCATCTTCTTCTTCTGTATTGCTTGACTTGACTGCGCAGATTCAACCTTGTTGGCACCAGACTCTGCCGGGGAAGATCCCAGCTTGTCGTTTGGCGGGTCTGCCGCTGGCACTGCTTCTACATCCACTTCTCTCTCTGCCACTAGCGCAGCACTTACCACTTGATTTGTTGCCGCTAGATATAGCAGCAATGGCTCTTGTGGTTTTGGCGTGACTAGTACTGGCGGAGAGGAGAGGCATTTCTACAAATCCTGCAGCGCTGCCTCCGCTTCCGGAGTCCATTTCATTGGACCCGCCTTCTTCAAGATTTTGAAAAAGGGCAGGGCGCGCTCAGCAGATTTTGAGATAAACCTACTCAGAGCAGCAACGCAGCCGGCAAGACGACGCACATCCTTGACACGTCTTGGCGCTTCAATTTGCTCAATTGCTTTGATCTTGTCGGGATTCGCTTCAATTCCACGCTGAGATACAAAGAATCTGAGAAGCTTGCCGGATGGGACACCAAACACACACTTCTCAGGGTTGAGCTTCAAGTTGATCTTGCGCAGATTTGCAAATGTTTCTTCTAAATCCGATATGAGCGTCGCCTTATCCTTGGTTTTGACCACTATATCATCCATGTAAGCTTCCATATTTTTATGTAGCTGGGGCTCAAAACCAATCTGGACTGCTCTTGCAAATGTAGAACCAGCACTTTTCAACCCGAAAGGCATATGCAAGAAGCAGTACGTACCACATGGGGTGATAAATGCGGTCTTCTCTTCGTCTTCCTTGGCCATGAAAATCTGATGATAGCCTGAATAGGCGTCAAGGAATGACAGCAAGTCGCAGCCGGCAGTGGAGTCCACAATCTGGTCGATGCGCGGCAAGGGAAAAGGATCTTTTGGACAGGCTTTATTGATATCTGTATAGTCAATACATAGCCTCCATTTTCCATTCGCCTTGCGCACTACAACTGGATTGGCCAACCATGTTGGATGAAGTACTCCTCTAACCAAGCCTGCTGCTTCTAACTTCTTAATTTCTTCGGCAATAAACTGTTGCCGCTCCAAAGCTTGCTTCCTGACCTTTTGCTTGACGGGCCGCGCGTGTGGACAGACGGCAAGGTGGTGCTCAATCACCTCCCTGGGAACACCGGGGATATCAGATGGTTGCCATGCAAACACATCGACATTCGCCCGTAGGAAGGCAACGAGCGCGCTTTCCTATTTTCTGTCGAGGGTGGAACTTATGGTGAAAGTTCCTCCCGTACCATCCTCCTTGGCGGGCACCTTCTTGGTCTCTGGCAGAGCAGCCTTGGACTTTTGGCTCTTGCCGGTGGAACTCTCTGGCACATCCTCGACGGGAGCGCAGCACTCCGAAGAGGTGCGCTTGCCGGAGTGTGCGCGGGAGGTCTTGCCGGTCTTCTTCCCTCCGGGAGTTTCAGCGGCAGGAGCAAGTACCTTGGCGGCAGATGCTGCAACTGTCTCCCGGTAGAGTTGATCGGTGCAGATAAGCGCGTCTTTCTTGTCGGAACCGACAGTGATAACGCTCATCGGCCCGGGCATCTTCAGCACATTGTAGGCGTAATGTGATGCCGCCATGAACTTGGCTAATGCTGGACGGCCAAGGATCCCATTATATGGCAACGGAATCTTGGCGACATCGAAGACAATCTTCTCTGTCCTGAAATTTAGGTCGCTCCCAAATGTAACCGGCAGCGTGATCTTTCCCTTGGGCTGGCTCCTTCCTGGATTGACCCCTTGAAACGAGCCCGTTTCCTCGAGATCTCCATCAGGAATTTGCAATCTCTTGATTACCTCGGGTGGGATCAAGTTCAAACCGGCCCCACGTCAACTAACATCTTCGTCACCTTGAGGTTGCGAATCGTTGGTGAGACCAACAACGGCAAACACCCAACCGCAGTTACACGATCAGGGTGATCCTCAACGTCGAAAATGATAGGCGTGTTGGACCATTTCAAAGGCTTCCGGGCGCCGACAGATGGCTCAGTCGCATTAACCTCACGCGCCCACTGTTTAAGTTGGCGGTGGGAAGAATGCAACGAGGCACCTCCGTCAACGCACATGGCGTCCGTAGCTTTCTGGAACTCTTGCTCACTAGATTCATCGTCCTCCTCAATGTCATCATCACCCCCCTCTTGCTTGTCGCGGCCTCGAGCGGGCCGGTCCTTCTGTTGCTTGGCCTTGCCGCGGCGACCTCCTCGGCCACCACGCTTCTTGCCGGACCCCTCCACACCATCCTGGGCCTTCTCCCTGTCTCGCCTCTCGTACTCGGCTCTCTGCTTCTCGACAAGCTGCTCGACTTGCCGGCAATCTTGGAGATCGTGGCCCTTGGTGCGGTGGATCTTGCAATATTGCTTGCCGGAACCGTCTGGCTTGTCGGCAGCCGCCAAGGCCTGGCAGGAGGCACACCCGGCAACGTCCTTGCCGGGGTCATCAACCTTGGCCTTCTTGGTGGCACCGGGGTTGCCGGATCCCTCAACGGCAAGCACGGCCTTTCCCTTGCGCTTCCTACTACGCCGCCGACCCTTCTTTGCCGGAGCGGCGGTGTCCTCATCTCCAGAGTTGACCCCTGCACCAGCATCTTCGCCGGGGAGTCTCCTCCCTTCTTCAGCTCGAGCACACTTATCTGCCAGAGCATAAAGCTCGGCAACATCCCTGATCTTGTTCATCGCCAGCTCTTCCCGCATCCTGCGGCTGTGCACGTTCTGATGGAACGCGCTGATAACAGCGGCAGGGTGGACGTCTGGAATGTTGTGATGTATGCGGCTGAACCTCTGGTTGTACTTGCGCAAAGTCTCGCCTTCCTTCTGGGGGATGAGATGTAGATCGCTTTCCTGGCCAGGAGCTTGGTGGCCTCCAGTAAAGGCGCCAACAAACTCATGGCACATGTCTGCCCAAGAAGAGATGGAATTCTCCGGCAGGTGCATCAACCACTACCTGACGTTGGGCTTAAGCACCAACGGGAAGTAGTTGGCGAGTATCTTGTCGTCGCGAGCCCCGGCAGCCTGCACCGCAATGGTGTAGATGCTCAGGAATTTCGACGGGTGGGTCTTGCCGTCGTATTTCTCCGGGACCTCCGGCTTGAACGTGCGGGAATTGGGCCACTGGACTCGCCGCAGCTCGCGGGTAAACGCTGGACAGCCCACCTCGTAAGGTAGATCGACAGGGTACCCCGGCGCAGGCTTATCTACAGTGGGTCCTGCACGCTTATCAGATTGATGGCGCGCTTCCCGACGCCGCTCGATGGTAGTTCGAGCGTCTTCCTTGCCTCGCTCCCGTAGAACTTGACGTTGATCGCGGCGAGTTCGCGGATCGAACGACGCCGTGGAATCGTCAGCACGGGTGTCGACCCGTCGAGTCAGCATCCGCTGCTGCCGCTGAGGGGGAGAGTACACCGTAGTTGTACCGCCCACAGTCTTCTCACCGCCGACGCGTGCCGGCTCGATGGACTGCCGCCGCGAGGGCTCTGCCTTCTCTGGCTTATCTTCGTTGGCGAGGCCGACGAGGCTCTAAATGGCAGCTCTCCATTCGTCGAGCTTGTCCGCAGCAGGAGGGAAGTTCAGAAGCAGCTGCGCACGTGCTAGCGCTTCTGCTCGTGTAGGCGGCGGCGACAGGTGCGAGGAACGTGATGTGCTCTGACTCCCAAGTATGTTGGAAGGAGCTACATCACGGTCCCACGACCGTACACCGCTTCCACCAGCATGCGGACGTGCATGCTGGTCTCGCACATCCCGAGGTTGATGCTCAGGAGACTTTCCATGGGGACGCCGGGACCCACCAACATCACGGCGACTTTCGTCGCGCGCGCCCTGAGAAGGTCGCGGCACGTGCGCCGGTGTGGGCGTCTTGGAAGGCGCCCTTCCATCTCTGGAGTTCGCTGCACCGCCTGCTGGCAGCACAGCTCCATCCCTGGATCCAGCGGCGCGAACGACGCCGCTCGCCTGGCTACGATCACCAAAGCGTCGTGGAAGCTCTGGATCTCTACTTCCTCCTCCACCCGCGTCGACACCGTCGCCCGTGCGTGTAAGCACAGGCGCAGCAGATGTGGATGGACCAACCGCCGTGAAACCCTTCCTCTTGGGGGCCATGGCGACGAAGATGATGTAGAACTGGCGCGCTAATCACCAGATCAGGTCCGCACAACCTCTGCTTCCCCTACCTGGCACGCCAAAGATGTCGGAGAAACGACACCTATGGGATCGCGAGGATCCCTTTACGATTCGGCAAGGGGAAAGGTTTGTACAGAGAGCAGATCTGATGATCAACACGCGGGAATTTTACCCAGGTTCGGGCCGCAAAGATGCGTAAAACCCTACTCCTGCTTGGTTATATTAGGTGTGTTCTAGCTCAAGTCCTAGGAGCGCTACAGTACTTAGCAGCTACACATGCAGAATGAGCTCTAGAAGATCCCATCCCCCTGTAGCTACGCCTTGGGCCTCCTTTTATACATTCGAAGGGGTCACCAACAGTGGCGTACAGTGCATACATGAGGTGTAAAAGTAGCTACAGTGCTATCATACCTAACACTGACGGTTTAGGACAAGAACATTTAATGCTCCGATGAGGTGTCCCTTAGCGTCTTGGGGCTGGAAAAAGGGGCCGTCCCATCGCACCGCTTAAGCCCATCCACCGCTAGCACCTGGCACGTTACCAGGAGGACAACAGCTAAAAGACAAGCTGGTGACCGTACTGGAGCGGTGACAGGGCAGCGAGGGCTTGCCGGGGGCGAGCCTTGCCGGGGCTGCAAGCCGTCCCGGCAAGATCTTGCCGGGGCTCCAGCCTCCAGTCCTCTATCTTCTGATTATTGCCTTGTCTTGGATGCCTTCTTGACTTTATGAACTCGCATTTGGTTGTCTCCCGGCAGGCCTTGCCGCAGGTGTGGCTACAACTGCCCGTGCACAAGTACGGGGTACTAAAGGACCCAATCCTTAGTGCACCGACATATTTTACCCAAATTTGTTGATTCGACACAAGGAGAGCCAAAGAATATTTATCGGTCTTAGCAGTTGAGTTGTCAATTCAACCACACCAAGTGATTCTCTGTCACAAAGATTTAATAGCACGGCAATATAGTAATAGGAAACATAATAATAACAACAACAGTTTTGTAGCGATGGTAATAGTAGTAGCAGCAATAGTAACTTAGCAAGATTCAGTATGTAAAAGCGTAGGCCATTGATCGGTGATGGATATTTTTTTTGATGACATTCATCATGTAACAATTACACATTAGAGCGACACGGAACTAGCTCCAATTCGTCAATGTAATGTAGGCATGTATTCCGTATATAGTCATACATGCTTATAATAAGAACTTGCATGACATCTTTTGTCCTACCATCCCGTGGCAGCGGGGTCCATAAGGAAACTAAGGGATATTAGGGCCTCCTTTTAATAGAGAATTGGAACAAAGCATTAACACATGGTGAATACATGAACTCCTCAAACTACGACAATCACTGGAAAGAATCCCAATTATTGTCACCTTGGGGTATGCGGATCATGACATGTAATAGGTGCATACAACTTGCAAGATAGGATCTAAAACACTCTTATATTCATGGAAACACAATAGGTTCAGATCTGAAATCATGGCACTCGGGCCCGAGTGACAAGCATTAAGCATAGCAAAGTCATAGCAACATCAATCTCAGAACATAGTGGATACTAGGGATCAAGCCCTATCAAAATAACTCGATTACATGATCAATCTCATCGAATCCCATCACTGTCTAGCAAGCCTACAAAGGAATTACTCGCTCCAGGTGGTGAGCATCATGGGGGTGTTGATGAAGAAGGGTTGGTGATGACGATGGCGACGAATCCCCCTCTCCGGAGCCCCAAACGGACTCCAGGTCAGCCCTCCGAAGGAAGAATAGGAGGTGGCGGCGGCTCCGTCTCGTGAAATGTGATGAAAACTTCTCTCATATTTTTTTCTCAAGAAATAGGAATTTATAGGACTAGAATTAGGGTCTACGGAGCCACCAGTGTCGGTGTGAAAACCGGCAGACCTCAGGGTAGGGGGTCCTGAGCTGTAGATCTCAGACGGATGGTAACAAGAACAAGGGAGACGATGTTTACCCAGGTTCGGTCCCTCATGATGGAGGTAATACCCTACATCCTACTCTTGTTTATATTGATGAAGAAGTATTGAGTACAGAGTTGATCTACCTCGAGATCGTCAGATGTGTTCTACCTCTAGGACTAGGTGAATGATATTGTGTTGATGTCCCCTCTATGAGCTAAACCCTACGGCTTATATACACGCCACGTAGGGTGCCTAGGGTTTACAAGGTCGGTATCTTGGCATAGAGGCGGTAGGAGAAGTCTTGGAGTATAAGTCAAGTCTTCGGTAGATGCAATCTCATGCAGCCTCCGGAGTCCACCTTGGGAAGAATAAAGGCCCATCGGTGTTATCCGAGGAGCATGGGCTGACTAGGCTAGTACCCCCTAGTCTAGGACACCGTCAGTTGCCCCCGAACTGGTCTTCTACGTCGAGGACGATTCCCTTGATGAAGATAACCTCGGATCCGAAGTCCTTGGCTTGACATACGAGTTTCCCCTCACGATTTCCAAACTCCAGATCCACTTTTAAAAGAAGTGGCGTCTTATAAACAAGACCTAGCCGAGCTTGTGTTTCGTCCGAAGAGACGGGGTAACTTAGCCTCGAAGGCCGACCACATAGGTGCAAATAGTGCCACCTAGCCTGACAACTTTATCGAAGCGGCGCACCCCACGACAGGTCGAGCAGTTACTGCCTACCCCGAATCGCGGCCCGAGGCACCCTTTTACTGGCACGTCCCATCGAGGTGGAGATCGTGCCCGTTTTCTTAGGGATATCATCAAGATTTTGTTTTCCCCCCCATATGCATAACGACATCTTCCGTGAGAGTGGCATAGTTATCGGCATGGTTAAGGGGACTCTTGGCTTTTCAGCAGCCTATAAGAGTAAAAAGTGGTCAACACTAGTAACCCACGCTCTCATTTCCTCCATCTCCTGCTTCGTCTAGCTCCAGCACCCAGATCCAATTTCACAGCCCTTTTTTTAGCAAATCCAACCTCCCCCATCCCATCATGGCTGATACCCTCAAAGGGCATTGGGTGGTTCCATCGGGATGGAGGGTACCATCCTGGAGCTGCGTGCCGCAGGGTACCTCCTTGCCTCCATCGGTGCCCGCGCTCCAGAAGCCAACGAGCAAGTGCCCGCTCTCAGCACAGGGGAGCGGGTAGTCTTCATTCCTCACCTCGTTCGAGGCCTGGGATTCCCGCTACATCCATTCGTGCGTGGGGTCATGTTATACTACGGGCTCGACTTCCACCACATGGCCCCGAACTCCATCCTTCACCTTGCCTCCTTCATCACTGTCTGTAAGGCCTTCCTCCGCTGCAAACTGCACTTCGGAGTCAAGCTGAAGTCTAGCGGATCCGATCTGGCGGAGTGCGGAGGGGCCATGATCAGCAAGAACCAGAATGCTGACTGGTTCCAAGGCACCTTCATCAAGACGGTAAAGGAACGACAGTGCGAGTGGTTTTATATCACTGAGCCGCGCGCCCCCGGGCAAACCGAAGTCCCAGCCTTCTTGGCTAGGCCCCCAAGGAAGCTCAAGTCCAGGACAGAGAAACACGTCGCCTGGGGGGATGCCAACGAGGTGGGGCACTGGTCAAGAAGATCAGGTGGTGGTCCATTGAGAAGAACCTCTAGCTCCCCGAGGTGATCAACGTCATGCTACACCGTCGGGTCCTCCCGCTCCAACTTCGGGCCAAACTGATGTGGGACTACAAACCCGAGGACATGGGGGACGTTATTCACTTCTTCCACACCAACCTGGCCGGTATGTGGATGCAGCTGTTCGAGCTGCCCAAGGACGAATCCCCGAGGAGGGGCAAGACCGCGGCTTCGAGGCCGCCCATGGAGCCCGAGAAGTAAGTGTTCTAACATATGTGTTCATATTGTTCTTTCGTCGCATGGTGAGACAGATCTCAATGAATCACTTTATTTTTATGCACAGAAGTGGTCTACCAAGATGCAGGCCATGCACTGCCCAGCCCCATTGCCGTAGGAGCCGAGAACTCCTCAGCTCATGGCGCTCCTAGTTGCGGAGCCGCACGTGGTGGTCCTCAAGGGTCCGAAGTCCCAGAGGGTCAGGGCGGGTCCTTGGAAGCGGGAGACCTCGGTCGTTCGGTCCGAGGAGACCCATACCTCTGCCATCAACGAGGACGCGGAGGAGGAGGAGGAAGACCCTTCCCTTAAAGGGAAGAGGGCGGCATCAGAGGACGCCGGAGCCGGAGTGTGGCCCACGGGCAAAAATAGGTTGAAGAGGACCTCGGCCGGGGCCACCGGCAAACCGTCGAGGAAGATCGCGTTCTCGGACGATTCCGAAGACGATCCCCTTGTACTAGGGAGGAAAAAAACCGACACCCCGAGGGTAAGTTACTGTTTTCAATATCATGTGCTTCATTAGATCTATGTTTTAGTAGGAGTAAGGTCATACGAGCGTCTTTCAGCAGTCCGCCGAAGGTGCACCCAAGAGACACCTCCAGCGGGCTGCCAGTGGGACCCCGGACCCCCACAGTCCTCCGCCAGCTCATGATGGGCTGGGGGAGGTGTCTTCTGCTCCGGCCCCCAGGTTGAGACTACGGGGACGGAGGTTCTATCGACATGACCGAGGTTGACACCTCGGTCCCGCAGGGCCAAGGGGACAAGGTCCCCGAGG
Organism: Elymus sibiricus; assembly: GCA_039707655.1. Taxonomy (NCBI): domain Eukaryota; kingdom Viridiplantae; phylum Streptophyta; class Magnoliopsida; order Poales; family Poaceae; genus Elymus; species Elymus sibiricus. The sequence goes on from CM077667.1 coordinate 132,792,966, forward strand.
TCACCAAGGAAACACTGGGCCACACGTCGACCAAATCGCAGTTTGTCCAGGTTCCAGCACCAAGGTGGGAGACCACTTCGGCCAGCATCCAGGTGCTTGTGTCCGAGGTTGTGCCACTTCCACCTCCTTCCCAAGAGCGGGCCAACATGGGGTGGACCGAGGAGATGGACGAGACCTTGAAGGGCTCCTCCTTCAAGGAAGAGCACCGTGCTTTGATAGGCACGACGCTGCAAGGCTTCCGGTCCGCGGGGGCCAGGTTGCACGAGGTCTTCAAGGGCCTCGTTACGAGTTTCGAGGTACTTTTTATCCTAGTGCAATAATTTTTATTTTGCATTTACTTTGCAAATCCCTGTACTTATCCAAGGACATGTTCTCATGGCCTTCTAAATGGCCTGGTAAGTGAGTAGCCCCTGAGCCCAAGGCCGGTTTTGAGGAACCGATGTTGGGATTGAATAGAAGCAGGAATTTGTTGCCTAGCCCCCAGGACGCAGGGCACGCGTTCGAGGTTTAATAGATTGGCCGTGGGGCTTATTGTGAAAAAAACTTTGTTTGCAGGTTTCTTCCTCGGCTCCAAACTCCGATTTCGAGGAGATAGCGAGGTAAACCGGAAGCTCGAGAGGTTTGAAAAAGACCTCGACCTGATGAACCAACGGTTTGAGTAGTCTCAAGGTAAACGATGAGTACTTCTTTGTTCGTTGAATGCTAGAAATTTACTATGTTTTGTTGTTGAGTTAGAAGTTCGCGCCAAACTGTTTGAGTGGCAACGGCTTTATCCGAGCTTGAGGGGCTCAAGGCCGAGCTCAAGAAGGCTCGGCAGGAGGCGGGGCAGCAGAAGTTTGTGACCACAAAGGCAGAGGATGACCTAGCTACCGAGCAGGTGGCCAGGCAGAAGGACCGGGTGTAGGATCCGAAGTATGTCTAGAGGGGGGGGGCGATTAGACTACTTGACCAAATAAAAATCTAGCCTTTTCTCAATTTGAAGTGTTGGCAAGTTTTAGCAATTGTAGCAAGTAAAGTACACCCTACACATGCAAGTCTAAGAGTGTAGCAGCGAAAAGTAAAGACATGCACATGAAAGTAAAGGTAGGGAGAGGAGAATCAAACGCAATTGATGACACGAAGATTTTTCTCGTGGTTCCGATAGGTGGTGCTATCGTACGTCCACGCTGATGGAGACTTCAACCCACAGAGAGTAGCGGTCGCGAGAGTCCACAGAGGGCTCCACCCGTTAGGGTCCACAAAGTAGCAACCTCGTCTATTCCATTACGGCTTTCGTCCACGAAGGACTAGCCTCACTATGGGTAGATCTTCACGAAGTAGGCGATCTCCTTGCCCGTACAAACTTCTTGGTTCAACTCCACAACACGAAGAAGGAGGCTCCCAAGCGACACCTAACCAATCTAGGAGACACCACCCTCCAAAAGGTAATAGATGTGGTAACAATGATGAACTCCTTGCTCTTGTGCTTCAAAAGATAGTCTCCTCAACACACAATCACTCTCTCACAGATTTGGCTTGGTAGAAGAGGTTTATTGGGTGGAAAGCAACTTGGGGAGGCTAGAAATCGAGATTCATATGGTTGGAGTGGAAAGTCTTGATCTCAACACATGAGTAGGTGGTTCTCTCTCAGAAAAATGGATAGGGCAATTGTAGGTATGTTCTGAGTGCTTCCCCTACGAATGAGAGGTGGTGGAGGGGTATATATAGGCATCTCCAAAAAATCCAACCGTTACAACATTATTGCCCAACTCGGTGACACCAGTCCAAAAACTCGGTTGTACCGACTAGTGCAAAATGTGGCAACTTTCGACTTTTTGGTGAGACCGATATATAAATCTCGATGGTACCGATTATTGAAAACAGCACACCAGAGAGTTGGTCCAAAACTCGGTTGATCCGATTCTCAAAACTCGGTGGTACCGATTCCTGAAAATGGCTAACCAGAGAGTTGGTCCAAAACTCGGTTGGTCCGATTCTCAAAACTTGGTGGTACCGATATGCTAGGGTTTGGCATGGGAATCTTTCTAATTGAAATTGTTGGTGGCACCGATTTTGGATATTTGGTTTTGGACAGAATATTTGTGGGAGAATTTCATGGGTATTTTTGGTGGCTAATCTCTAAGCACTTGAGCAACCAGATCATCATAGACACCTCATCCCCTTTTAATAGTATTGGCTTTCCTATGGACTCAAAGTGATTTCTCACATAAAGTAAAATATAGAGTATTCAAGCTTGTTGCCAATAGATGTTCCTTGTATCTAGGGAATCTCCTCACGATCCTTTTGCCAATCCATTCATTGAACTTTCCTGAAATATACTTGGTGGAAACATTAGTCCAATGAAATATATGTTGTTATTAATTACCAAAACCACCTAGAGAGAAGTTGTGCTTTCAATCTCCCCCTTTTTGGTAATTGATGACAACATATAGATCAAAGCTTCGATAGGGATAAACAATGAATAGTATCGTCGCTTTGAGAAGTATGTGATAAGCAAGAGCTCCCCCAAATTTGTGCATTATTTAAAATTTGTGTTTTAATGCAAATGGACAATCGATTAGGAGTGTGGGTAACTCTTTCATGTTACATACAACTTGGTGGTGTGCATAAATGATGTGAATGGATTACAATGCACATGACACCAAAAATGAATGAATGATCATAATATTAACATCACATGGATAGGAAATAGTAGCATCATCAAGCAAGTGTATGATCAAACACAATGAAGTTCAAGAACATCCAAGTGATAAACCAAATGTTTTTTTAACAAAGAGAGCAACCAAAAGACAAAACACTCTCTCTCGAAGCCCTATGATCTATACACTTCTCCCCCTTTGGCAACAAGTTACCAAAAATTTCAAAGTATGTAGAACTAATTGCCTCTCTAGGCTTGATCTCCTCCGGTTGCCGTTGAAGGAGTCGAAATAAGGGCGTCGGCTTATGCTTTAGTTGAAGACCTCTGACGTGGTGGAGTAGACGCTAAAGGTGCAGAAGGAGCTGAAGGAGCAGTAGCTAGTGCTGACGAGGAAGGCCTCAACTTTGGAGCAGGCACTGTAGACGATCTGGCTTGAGTCTTGAACTGAGTGCTAGGCCGGAGAGGAGGACTATCATCATCACTGGAGTGGGGACTGGGCATTGCATGCACTTCCTGTTTTAGCTCATTGAAATTCACTGTCAGCTCATCAACTTTGTTGTCAAGATCATGAAATTTTGTCTCCACAATCCTCTCAAGACTTTGCTGGTTCTTGAGGATATCATCCACATTCTTTCCGATCCCTTGGAGAGAGTTGATGATAAAGGACATTTGATCGCTCTTCGTCCTTGGAACCTGAGCACTAGTGGCTCTAGATGCCTCTGCCTCTGCCTCTGCCTATGTAGTAGCTGAAGTGGGATGAGAAGGATCCATCACCACAACGTTGTCCTCGAACTCTGGCAATAGTGGCAGGTCTAGACGATCAAGTGCATATAAGCTCTTTCCAACTTTGGAATTGATGAGCATCTGAATGTATGGAGCATATCCACATGATCTCTTCTGATCAGCAGTTGTCCTCTTGATTGTTTCAACAATCAAATCCATCACTCAGAATCTTGTGTGGGTGTCTACATGATGCAACATGTTGATGGAGTAACCCCTAATCATCTTTTCATCTCCAGACTTTGGCATCAAAGTATATCTCATGATGGTGTTGGTAGTGGGTAATCCAGCTTGCAGAAAGTAGACAGAGCCAAACTTGTGTGTCTCCACATAGGCAGCAGGGATAGGATTATACATATTGGCCATGGTGTTGCGATTCATCTTGGACTCATAATAGACATCAAGATCTCCCTCTTGTACCCGTGGGGCTCCTAAGATGGTAGCCCACTCATCAACTGTAGCTTGGTACCTAGTTCCTTCACTCATCCAAACTATCCTTCCATCTGGATAGAAATGAGCTATAGAGTAAAACTGCATAATCATCTCATCATTCCATGCAGTGAACTCTCTGCCAACAAATGCATCTATGTCAATGGCCTTGAAGTTCTCTAGCACATGAGGAAAATAGTCTTCATTCTCCTTAATGTACTTCCAGTCCACATATCTCATGTCACTAATGACGTGGCTTGAGACTGCGTCGGTATTTCCCCAAAGAGGAAGGGATGATGCAGCACAACGACGGTAAGTATTTCCCTCAGTTATTATCGAACCAGTAGGAGGATCACCACCACCCAATAAGCAGCACCTGCACACAAATAACAAATACTTGCAACCCGACGCGAAAGAGAGATTGTCAATCTCTCTACAGTAAAAAGATAGATTAGGTAGTGATAGATAGGAAAGATAGATCTCTCAAGAACACAAAATAAAAAGAGCAAATCAAAAGTGCAGCAATATTTTTTTGGGGTTTTGGTTTAGTAGATCTGAAAACAAAGAGGCAAAAGATAGATCGGAAAGCAATATGTTGGAAAAGTAGACCCGGGGGCCGTAGGATTCACTAGTGGCTTCTCTCATGAGTATAGCACACGGTGGGTGAACAAATTACTGTTGGGCAATTGATAGAAGATCAAATAATCATGACGATATCCAAGGCGATGATCATTATATAGGCATCACGTCCAAGATAAGTAGACCGACTCCTGCCTGCATCTACCACTATTACACCACACATCGACCGCTATCCAGCATGCATCTAGTGTATTAAGTTCATGGAAAAATGGAGTAATGCAATAAGAATGATGACATGATGTAGACAAGATCTATTCATAATGGCAACGATACATGCGTGCCTTGCTGCCCCTTCTGTCACTGGGAAAGGACACCGCAAGATCAAACCCATCACAAAGCACCTCTTCCCATGGCAAGAAAAATCGATCTAGTCGGCCTAACTAAACAAAAGATTCGAAGAAGAAATACAAGGCTATAAGTAATCATGCATATAAGAGATCAAACAAGACTCAAATAATATTCATGGATAGAAACTGATCATGAACTCAAAATTCATCGGATCCCAACAAACACACTGCAAAAGTTTACATCAAATAGATCTCCAAGAGACCATTGTATTAAGAATCAAAAGAGAGAGAGAGGAAGCCATCTAGCTACTGCCTACGGACCCGTAGGTCTATAGTAGACTACTCATGCATCATCAGAGAGGCACCTATGAAGAAGATGAACACCTCTGTGATGGTGTTTAGATTGGATCTCAAGGTTCTGGAACTTGCGGCGTCTGGAATTGTGTTTCGTCGACTCCCCTAGGGTTTTCTGAATATTTGGGAATTTATAGGCGTCAGAGGCGGTGGAGGGGGCCCATGGAGGGCACAACCCACCAGGGTGCACCGGGGGCCCCCTGGCGCGCCCATGTGGGTTGTGGCCTCCACATCCCACCTCTCTCGTACTTCTTTGGCCCACTGGGTGTCTTCTGGTCCAGAAAAAATCTCCAAAAAGTTTCATCGCGATTGGACTCCGTTTGGTACTGATATTCTGCGAAGTAAAAAACAAGCAAAAACAGCAACTGGCACTTTGGCACTATGCCAATAGGTTAGTCCCAAAAAACGATATAAAGTTGTTATAAAATGATTGTAAAACATCCAAGAATGATAATATAACAGCATGGAACAAGCAAAAATTATAGATACGTTGGAGACGTATAAGCATCCCCAAGCTTAATTCCTACTCGTCCTCGAGTAGGTAAATGATAAAAAACGGAATTTTTGATGTGGAATGATGCCTAACATGTTCATATCATATTCTTTTATTTTGTATAGCATGGACATTTGGACTTGTAAATGATTCAAAGCAATAGTCTAGTTTTAACATAATGACTTCAATACTCAAGCATGCCAACAAGCAACCATGTCTTTCAAAATATCAACACTAAAGAAAGTTATCCCTAGCCCATCATGCTCAATCATTGATCCATTCATGAAACACACTCAAATATTAGCTATACCCAATGCTCAAGTCCGATCATAGTGCCCCCTAGTTGGTGCTTTATAAGAGAAGATGGAGACTCAAGTAAAAATAAAAAATTTCATAAAGTAAATAGATATGCCCTTCGTAGAGGGAAGTAGGAATTTGTAGAGGTGCCAGAGCTCAAGTTTTAAATTGAGAGAGAGATTTTTTTTGGGTGGCATGCCTTTCCTGTCAACGAAAATGACAAAATAGTTCACAACACTTTCCATGCTAGATATATCATGGCGGTTCCCAAACATAAAATAAAGTTTATTCCTTTTTCCACCAAACTTTCACATTCCATGGCGGGCCGTATCCACGGTTGCCTTCCATACCAACACTTTTCAAGGAATTTATTATTTGACAACATAAAGTAAATATTTTTTTTATTTTTCATTTCGGGAATGGGAATCCCTATTACCGCCGCACTCTCATGCAATGACAAGTGAATAAACACTCATCTTGAGAATAACACATCTAGCATGGAAAAATATTGGACACTCCCCACAGTTTCATGAGCGGTACGAGCACACAAAAGAGAAAATTTATTTTGAAAATTTAGAGATGGCACATACAAATTTGCTTGGAACGGCATGGAAATACCGCATATAGGTAGGTATGGTGGACTCATAAGGCAAAACTTGGTTTAAGGATTTTGGATGCACAAGTAGTATTTCTACGTAGTACAAATGGAGGCTAGAAAATAGATTGAGAAGCAACCAAACCAAGAAACGAAAATTCACATAAGCGAGCATTGAGCATAACTAACAACGAATAATGCACCATAAGTAGGATGTAATTTCATTGCATAACTATTGACTTTCGTGCATGCATAGGGAATCACAAACCTTAACATCAATATTCCTAGTAAAGCATAATTACCCACTAACATGACCCACATATTACTATCATCATGTTTCAAAACTATTACAAGGAATCAAGTTTAATTTGTCCAATGATCTTCATGAAAGTTTTTATTATATCCTCCTTGGATATCTATCACTTTGGGACTAGTTTCATATATTGCCATTGCTTTTTGGCAAGCTCAAACAAATTTAAGTGAAGCACATGAGCATAAAGATTTCATCTCTCAAAAAGGTATAAGTGAAGCATGAGAGGATTTCTTAAAAATTTACTAACTATCAAATTAATCTAAGTGAAGCATGAGAGTATTTCTACAAAAATTTCCAAGCACACCGTGCTCACAAAGATATAAGTGAAGGACTAGAGCAATTCTATAGCTCAAAAAGTTTAAGTGAAGCATATAGAGCAATTCTAACAAATGATAGCATAATTTTGGCTCTCTCAAATAGGTGTGTCCAGCAAGGATACAAGTGACAAACTAACAAGCCAAGAAAGCAAAGACTCAAATGATACAAGATGCTCCAAGCCAAACTCATGATATGTGACGAATAAAAATATAGCTCCAAGTAAAATACTGATGGTCGTTAGAAGAAAGAGGGGATGCCACTCGGGGGCATCCCCAAGCTTAGTTGCTTGTTTATCTTTGGATATATCTTGGGGGTGTTGTAGCATCCCCAAGCTTAGGCTCTTTTCACTCCTTATTCCTCGTGCACTTTTCGGACTACTTTAAATTTTCATAATTTCTGAAATATTCCAAAACGGAGAAAAATTGCTATTGAAAAAGTTTTGGAGTCGGTTTGCTTACCGTATCACCTACCTATTCCTTTTCGGAGTCTGAAACGTTCTGGTAGGTCTCCCTAATGTACTCCTCCGGAGTTATGGTATTGCTAATATTGGTTTCAACATTTATGGGAGTACCTAAGATATAATGTTTGATTCTTTGCCCGTTTACCACCTTCGGATTTGTGCCTTCGGCGTTGTTGATCTTGATGGCACCGGAACGGTACACTTCCTCGATAATGTAAGGCCCTTCCCATTTAGAGAGAAGTTTTATGCAAAAAATCTTAAACGAGAATTTTATAGCAAGACATGGTCACCTGCATTGAATTCACGCTTTTGTATCCTTTTATCATGCCATCTCTTAACCTTTTCTTTAAACAACTTGGCATTCTCATAGGTCTAGGTTCTCCATTCATCAAGTGAGCTAATGTCAAATAACCTCTTCTCACCAGCAAGTTTGAAATCATAGTTGAGCTCTTTAATTGCCCAATAAGCTTTATGTTCTAGTTCAAGAGGTAAGTGACATGCTTTACCATAAACCATTTTATACGGAGACATACCCATAGGGTTTTTGTAAGCAGTTCTATAAGCCCATAATGCATCATCAAGTTTCTTAGACCAATTCTTTCTAGATCTATTAACAGTCTTTTGCAAGATCAATTTAATTTCTCTATTGCTTAATTCTACTTGACCACTAGATTGAGGATGATAAGGAGATGCAATTCTATGATTAACATCATATTTAGCAAGCAATTTGCGGAAAGCACCATGAATAAAGTGTGAACCACCATCAGTCATTAAATATCTGGGGACTCCAAATCTAGGGAAAATAACTTCTTTCAGCATTTTAATAGAAGTGTTATGATCAGCACTACTAGTTGGAATAGCTTCTACCCACTTAGTAACATAATCAACAGCAACTAGAATATGAGTATACCCGTTAGACTTTGGAAAAGGTCCCATATAATCAAAACCCCAAACATCAAATGGTTCAATAACAAGTGAGTAATTCATAGGCATTTCCTAACGTCTACTAATATTACCAATTCTTTGACATTCATCAGAAGACAAGACAAACTTACGAGCATCCTTAAAGAGAGTAGGCCAATAAAAACCAGATTGTAATACCTTGTGTGCAGTTCTATCTCCAGCGTAGTGTCCTCCGTAGGCCTCGGAGTGACACTTGTGTAGGATCTGTTCCTGTTCATGCTTAGGTACACAACGTCTAATAACACCATCTACTCCTTCTTTATAAAGGTGTGGATCATCCCAAAAGTAATGTCTTAAATCATAGAAGAACTTTTTCTTTTGTTGGTATGTGAAACTAGGTGGTATAAATTTAGCAACAATGTAATTAGCATAATCAGCATACCATGGAGCATTACGTGAAGCATTTATGACAGCTAATTGTTCATCAGGAAAGCTATCATCAATAGGTAGTGGTTCATCAAGAACATTTTCTAACCTAGACAAGTTGTCTGCTACAGGGTTCTCAGCACCCTTTCCATCAATAATATGCAAATCAAATTCTTGTAGCAGAAGAACCCATCTAATAAGTCTAGGTTTAGCATCTTTCTTTTCCATAAGATATTTAATAGCAGCATGATCAGTGTGAACAGTTACTTTGGAATCAACAATACAAGGTCTGAACTTATCAGAAGCAAACACAACTGCTAAAAATTCCTTTTCAGTGGTAGCATAGTTTCTTTGAGCACTGTCTAGAGTTTTACTAGCATAATGGATAACATTTAATTTCTTATCAACTCTTTGTCCTAGAACAGCACCAACGGCATAATCACTAGCATCACACATAATTTCAAAGGGTAGGTTCCAATCAGGTGGTTGAACAACAGGTGCAGTGATCAAGGCTCTCTTAAGAATTTCAAATGCTTCTACACAATCATCATAAAAAACGAATGGAACATCTTTTTGCAAAAGATTAGTGAGAGGCCTAGAAATTTTAGAGAAGTCTTTAATAAACCTCCTATAGAAACCAGTATGACCAAGGAAACTTCTTATACCTTTGATATCCATAGGACACGACATTTTTTCAATAGCATCAACTTTAGCTTTATCAACTTCAATACCTCTTTCGGAGATTTTGTGTCCCAAGACAATGCCCTCATTAACCATAAAGTGGCACTTCTCCCAATTCAAGACAAGATTAGTTTCTTCACATCTCTGCAAAACTCGATCAAGGTTGCTCAAGCAATCATCAAAAGAAGTTCCGTAAACGGAGAAATCATCCATGAAAACCTCAATAATCTTTTCACAAAAGTCAGAGAATATAGCCATCATACATCTTTGAAAGGTAGCAGGTGCATTGCATAGACCAAAAGGCATACGTCTATAAGCGAAGGTACCGAAAGGACAAGTAAAAGTGGTCTTTTCTTGATCCTCTTTCGACACAGGTATTTGAGAGAAACCAGAATAACCATCTAGAAAGCAGAAGTGTGTGTGTTTGGATAGTCTTTCTAGCATTTGATCAATAAAAGGTAGAGGGTAATGATCTTTTCTAGTAGCTTTATTTAATTTCCTAAAATCAATTACCATTCTATATCCTGTAACAATTCTTTGCGGGATCAATTCATTTTTATCATTAGGAACAACGGTAATACCTCCCTTCTTAGGGACATAATGAACGGGACTAACCCATCTACTATCAGCAATAGGATAAATTATACCTGCCTCCAGAAGCTTTAATATTTCATTTCTTACCACTTCTTTCATTTTAAGATTTAACCGTCGTTGGTGATCAACAACTGGTTTAGCATCAGGCTCCATATTAATTTTATGCTGACATAGAGTGGGACTAATGCCCTTAAGATCATCAAGAGTATATCCAATAGCAGCACGGTGCTTCCTCAGAGTTTTCAATAATCTCTTTTCTTCATGCTCTGAAAGGTTAGCACTAATAATAACAGGATATATCTTCTTTTCATCAAGATAGGCATATTTCAAAGTATCCGGTAATTGTTTAAGCTCAAACAGGGGATCACCCTTGGGTGGAGGAGGATCCCCAAGTATTTCAACAGGCAAATTGTGTTTCAAAATAGGGTGTTGATCAAAGAAAATCTTATCTATTTCATTCCTTTAATTCATATGCATTTCGTTTTCATGATCTAGCAAATATTGTTCTAAAGGATCAGTAGGAGGCACAGCAATAGAAGCAAGACCAATAATTTCATCATTACTAGGCAATTCTTTATCATGGGGTTGTCTACGAAATTTAGAGAAATTAAACTCATGAGACACATCCCCAAAACTTACAGTAGCAGTTTCTTCCTCACAATCTATCTTAGCATTAACAGTATTCAAGAAAGGTCTACCAAATATAATGGGACAAAAATCATCTTGTGGGGAACCAAGAACAAGAAAATCAGTAGGATATTTTATTTTCCCACACAAGACTTCAACATCTCTAACAATCCCGACTGGTGCTATAGTATCTCTATTAGCAAGCTTAATGGTGACATCAATTTCCTCTAATTCAGCTGGTGCAATATCATTCATAATTTCCTGATATAAGGTAAAGGGAATTGCACTCACACTAGCACCCACATCACATAAGCCATGATAACAATGATCTCCTATTTTAACAGAAACAACAGGCATGCCAACAATAGGTCTATGTTTATCTTTAGTATCAGGTCTAGCAATTCTAGCAGCTTCATCACAGAAATGAATAACATGCCCATCAATATTATCAACCAAGAGATCTTTAACCATAGCAATACTAGGTTCAACTTTGATTTGTTCAGGGGGTGTAGGTGTTCTAGTATAACTCTTACGAACCACAGTTGAAGCTTTAGCATGTTCCTTTATTCTAACAGGAAAAGGTGGTTTCTCAATATAAGCAGCAGGAATAACAGGATCAACATTATAAATAATAGTTTCTTCTTCAACTTTAATAGGTTCAACTACTTTCACTTCAACGGGAGGATGATATTTAAACCACTTCTCCTTAGGGAGATCAACATGAGCAGCAAAAGATTCACAGAAAGAAGCTACTATCTCAGAGTCAAGTCCATATTTAGTGCTAAATTCACGAAAAGCATCAGTGTCTATAAAGGATTTAACACAATCAAACTTAAGGTTTATACCTGACTCCTTACCTTCGTCGAGTTCCCAATCTTCAGAGTTGCATTTAATTCTTTCCAATAAGTCCCATTTGAATTCAATATCTTTCTACATAAAGGAACCAGTACAAGAAGTATCGAGCATGGATTGATCATTACGAGAAAGCCGAGCATAAATATTCTGAATAATAATTTCTCTTGGGAGATCATGATTGGGGCATGAATATAACATTGACTTAAGCCTCCCCCAAGCTTGAGCGATACTTTCTCCTTCACGAGGCCAAAAATTATAAATATAATTCCGATCATGATGAACCAGATGCATAGGATAAAACTTCTGATGAAATTCCAATTTCAATCGGTTGTAGTTCCATGATCCAGTATCATCACATAGCCGATACCATGTCAATGCCTTCTCCTTCAAAGATAAAGTAAAGACCTTCTTCTTGGCATCATCCTCGGGCAAACCTGCAAGCTTAAATAATCCACAAACTTCATCCACATAGATTAGATGCAAATCAGGATGTAGTGTTCCATCTCCTGCATAAGGATTAGCTAGCAGTTTCTCTATCATACCCAAAGGAATTTCATAATAAATATTTTCAGTAGGTTCAGTAGTTTGAGGAGCAACTCTTTGTGCTTCCGGTCGAGGTGAAGATACCTCGAACAAGCCCCTCAAAGGATTATTTTCCATAGTAGCAAGTGACAGTAAATTTCAGCACACTATATAAATTTTTCCTTACCAAATTCCACTCACCAAAGGCGCTTCACTCCCCAGCAACGGCGCCAGAAAAGAGTCTTGATGACCCACAAGTATAGGGGATCTATCGTAGTCCTTTCGATAAGTAAGAGTGTCGAACCCAACGAGGAGCAGAAGGAAATGACAAGCGGTTTTTAGTAAGGTATTCTCTGCAAGCACTGAAATTGTCGGTAACAGATAGTTTTGTGATAAGATAATTCGTAACGGATAGCAAGTAACAAATGTAGCAAAGGTGTAGCAAGGTGGCCCAATCCTTTTTGTAGCAAAGGACAAGCCTGGACAAACTCTTATGTAAAGCAAAGCACTCCCAAGGACACATGGGAATTTCTGTCAAGCTAGTTTTCATCATGCTCATATGATTCGCGTTCGTTACTTTGATAATTTGATATGTGGGTGGACCAGTGCTTGGGTGCTGCAACTACTCACAAAGCATATTCATGTTCATAATCAGAGGAGTATTAATTATCATTAAGGATCTGAACATATGATCTTCCACCAAGTAAACCAACTAGCATCAACTACAAGGAATAATCAACACTACTAGCAACCCACAGGTACCAATCTGAGGTTTTGAGACAAAGATCGGATACAAGAGATGAACTAGGGTTTGGAGAGGAGATGGTGCTGGTGAAGATGTTGATGGAGATTGACCCCCTCTCGATGAGAGGATCGTTGGTGATGACGATGGCTTCGATTTCCCCCTCCGGGAGGGAAGTTTCCCCGGCAGAACAGCTCCGCCGGAGCCCTAGATTGCTTCTGCCCAGGTTCCGCCTCGAGACGGCGGTGCTTCGTCCCGAAAGCTCTCTTATGATTTTTTTCCATGTCAAAACCCTCCATATAGCAGAAGATGGGCACCGGAGGCCTGCCAGGGGGCCCACAAGCCACATGGGCGCGCCCAGGGGGGTAGGGCGCGCCCCCCTGGCTTGTGACCTCCTGGTGGGTCCCCTCTGGTATTTCTTTCGCGCAATATTTTTTATATATTCCAAAATAATTCTCCGTAACTTTTCAGGACTTTTGGAGTTGTGCAGAATAGGTCTTTCATATTTGCTCCTTTTCCAGTCCAGAATTCCAGCTGCCGTCATTCTTCCTCTTCATGTAAACCTTGTAAAATAAGAGACAAAAGGCATAAGTATTGTACCATAATGTGTAATAACAGCCCATAATGCAATAAATATCAATATAAAAGCATGATGCAAAATGGACGTATCAAATAGCACAAACAGTTTTCTTCCTCACTCTCTTCTGGCCTGCCTTCTTGGGCATGGACTTTGAAGTCATAGCAGCCCTAGCACTCTTTGGTGCTCTTGCAGCTTCAGAACTGGCATACGCCTTCCTGACTGGCCTCTTAGCAGAAGTGGCCTCATTTGCAGATTTCCTAGCATATTTTTCTCTCTTTTCTTGCTGCCTCTTGGCTAGAACCTCTTCTGGCTGAAAATCCGAGTCCTCTTCATCTGAGTTAAGCTTCTTCCCGGCCCTTGTGGCAGCCTTGGGCAACCCATGAGAACTGGGGGTGCCTAGATCCTCTGAAGATGAAGAACTAGCTTCTGGGCTAGTGCCAGCATCTAAGTCAACACTCTGCTCTCTGAAATCATTGTCACTGTCCTCTGAGCCTGACATACTGACCCTGTGAATAGATATAGATGAGCACAAGGGATAAACATCACAAAATCTAGAAGTTTTTGAAAGTTTGAACTCAAAAATGTAGTTTTAGAATTCTTCAACATGTAATTTGGTTCCATCGAGTTTTAATTTTTGGAGCTACCGAGACAGACTCCCTCTTACATGGTGACTTGGTCACCTTTTCGGTTTCACCGAAAAGAATGACTCGGTCACACCGAGACAGTTCTTAGAGCCCTAAAAACAAATTGGTCGTACCGATTCTTTCCACTCGGTGATACCGAAATGCAGGTAGCGGAACCCTAAACCTAAATTTTCTCATTTTGCTAATCTATGGGATTTGTTTAGAGGATGGAGATAATGCAATCCGTGGAAAGATAATGGGTGAAACCTAATGCGCAGGAATCAGAAACAATGAGCGCAAAAGGGGCGAGATCTTTACCCTAACTCGGTGAAGATCTCCTACGGCGGCGACGACGGAGAAGATTCCCATCAACGGCGAAGGACTCGTGTGGCAAGGGTGCACGAGAGACGAGGGGGACGTCCGGAGACTCGAGCATGGCAGCAGGGGTTTGCGGAGGACGACGTTTGAAGAGTGAATTTCAAAAATCGGGTCCGCTATATATATATATATATATCCCCTTACTGTCGGTGATACCGATTGAAACATTTCAGTGCCATCGAGTTTCTTAACTGCTCGGAGACAGTGAAACTCGGTGAGACCAAGATGGAGAAATCGGTGGTACCGAGGACAAAAACCAGATCAACCCTAGTGGTTCGGTGGAACCGAGATTATGGAGTTGGTTACACCGAGTTGCACATGGGAGGTTTTGGAAGTCAACTCTTGTCGAAACGGAACTCCGAGTGCTCCTCACAGAGAGGGTCCGAGAAGTGCTTGCTCAAATTTTGTGATGAAGCATGAATAGAATTTGAGACGAGAAAGCATGGATATCTAGAGAAGGGTACTTAGGCATTCTTGTATGTCCAATTGGCCAAACAAAATAAAAGCCAAATAACAACAATTGGATATCATCGAATGATAAAAGATATGCATACCAACATGCTCACACAATAAGATGTCAATAGAAATCATGGCAAACATGCACAACTACTCTAGGATCTACCAAGCACTTTGGCGATGACGGAGTCATCTATATTTTAGTATATTTACTTAGGAGCCAAGTAAGAATACTTGATCATAGGTCATACCCATCGTTTTAAGCACAAGTGGTGTTACCACTTTTACATAAAGCATTTAATGTCATCACATCTTATCAGATGCTTTAACTCAAGTCTTATAGTAAAGCTCCCCCTTGATGTGACATCCCCCCTAAGAGGGATAAACTAACCTTGGGTTTTGTCGATGAAGACTTCATTTAGGTGATGTAGTGGTGGATGCTCATTGTTGATGAAGATCATCTTGAGTTGGGAGCTATCCTTGTTGTTTCGTACTCTTCTCACCTACGCGGGTTAGTCCCATACAAGGAACAAATACAAGGAGATCTATGGACATGGAGTGAAGCACATTTAGATGATGTCCATTGATTCTTTAATTACCTTGTCCCTTGCTTACCTTTGAGGGAATGTGTGACTCCTTGAACTATTGCATAAGGTTGGAGTTGATTGCAAATAGTCCTTGCCAAAAATGAATGTGAGTGAATTTCATTGGCGGTGTCACCCCTCAAGAACTTATCTAGTTCTTCTTCTTTGGGACCCACATCAAATTGATGGGGATCCTTGGAGTTGAAGTAGCAGTTGTTGAAGTGGAGCTTGTAGTAGCCTTGGGAACCCACTTGACCATGGCTTGGGATTCATCTTCAAATGTGTCAATCTCTTCTTGAAGCTTGTCCTTGACCTTGAGCTTGTGGTATTGTGGTGGAAGGTCATCTTGAGCTTTTGTTCCCTTGGGGAGAGTAGGTACATACTTCTCCCTTTGAGGAACAAACTTCGGCTTGGGGTATTGACCTTCTTCCCATTCAACTCCATTGGCGTTGAAGTTGCCAATGCCTTGGTTCTTCCGGTATCCTCCATGCTTGCGTACAATCTCCTCAAATTGCTTACATCCGGTAAGACTTTTGTAGACACCTTTCTCTATAATTCCTTTCAATAAATCATTTTCTTGCTCAAGTGTAACTTGGCTAAGAGAATCATTAGTGGAATCAATAGAGCTACTAGAAGCAACATTATTGGATTTAACATTAGTACTGTTGCTACTAGATGAAGAACCTTTCTTGCCTTTGTTAGTAGTTTGCTTAGACTTAACTTGTGGAACAAATGTGGACATGAGTAATCGTTTGGCAAGATAAGAAGAACTCTTCTTTCGAAGATCGTCATTGATAGCTTTAAGAAACTCATGCTCTTGCTCTAAGTTTAGCTTCTCGAAGCGTAGCTTCTCATGAGTTCTTAAGAGCTCTATATGATCTTCCTGAGTAGATTCATGGGCAAACTTAAGAGGGTTTAGTTCTTTAGTTAGATGCTCAATCTCCTTATTATCATCATCATACGGCTTATCTTGATTAGCATGATTATCATCAAGTTCATTTTGACTAACATTACTAGTTTTATCAAAGAGCAAGTCATCATCTCCTAATAGATCATCCTCATCACTATTGAAGTCAATGTATTCGGGGTGTGATACCTTGGGGCCTTTAGCCATGAAGCAACTTCCACTTCCTTCATTTGGTGAATCAAATATGTCATAGGAGTTGGAGGTTACAAGTGCTAATCCGGCAACACCTTCATCTTGACTATAGTCTCTCGGATTGGTTGTCGGATTCGGAGCCAGAAACCCATTCACCAACATAAGCTTGATGTCTTCTTCTTGTGTAGCTCTTGGTGTACTTGTCCTTCTTCTCCGAGTCCTTGCTTCTCCGGGAGGGTCTTCGTTCATAGCGATCTTCTCTACTCCGTCTCTCTCTACGAGGTGATTCATCTCTTGAGCTTCATCTTCTAGGTGACTCTTCTCTCCTTTTGTGTGTGTGTGGTGGGGGGGGGGGCGTGCACTCATTGGAATAGTGTCCGGGCTTTCCACAATTGTAACAATTCCGTTCACGACTAGAGGAACGCTTTTCTTCATATCTTGAATTGGAGATTCTCTCTTTGCCTGTACTCTTGTAGAACTTGTTGAATTTCTTGACCATGGGGTTTATTTCTTCATTGGTAACAAGGTTGTCACTTGAAGTAGCGAGAGTGTCACTTGTTGCTTTGTATGCACCGCTTGACTTGGTGTGAAGTTCTTCTTTGTCCTTGAGTGACATCTCATGAGCAACAATCCTTCCAATGACTTCCATAGGCTTGAGATCTTTGTAGTTTGGCATCATCTGGATCAATGTGCACACGATGTCGTACTTTCCATCCAAGGCTCTAATGATCTTCTTGATGATGAATTTGTCGGTCATCTCTTCGCTTCCTAAGCCGGCAATCTCATTGGTGATGAGAGCAAGCCTAGAGTACATTTCCGTGACTCCTTCACCATCCTCATCTTGAACTTGTCAAGTTGACTTTGTAGCACATCCAACTTAGATTCCCTGACGGATTCGGTACCTTCGTGCATATCAACCAAAGTATCCCAAATTTCCTTTGCATTCTCAAGATAGCTTATATTGTTGAACTCTTCGGGGCATAAGCAGTTGAATAGGATGTCGCATGCTTGAGCGTTGTATTGCAACATCTTCAATTCTTCCGCGGTCGCTTCACGATCCGGTTCCTTTCCATCTCCAAAGAATTCACCTTGGAATCCAACACGGACAACAGCCCATACGACGAGGTTATGACCAAGAATATGCATTTTCATTTTGTGCTCCCAACTAGCAAAGTTTGTACCATCAAAATATGGACCTCTGATGTCTACTATGCAACTTTATTCTTGTAGACTCGTGTTGGGCCTCCAAGCGCAGAGTTTTGTAGGACAGTAGCAATTTTCCCTCAAGTGGATGACCTAAGGTTTATCAATCCGTGGGAGGTGTAGGATGAAGATGGTCTCTCTCAAACAACCCTGCAATCAAATACAAGAAATCTCTTGTGTCCCCAACACACCCAATACAATGGCAAATTGTATAGGTGCACTTGTTCGGTGAAGAGATGGTGATACAAGTGCAATATGGATGATAAATATAGGTTTTTGTAATCTGAAAATATAAAAACAGCAAGGTAGCAAGTAACAAAAGTGAGCACAAACGGTATTGCAATGCTTGAAAACAAGGCCTAGGGTCCGTACTTTCGCTAGTGCAATCTCTCAACAATGCTAATATAATTGGATCACATAACCATCCCTCAACGTGCAACAAAGAATCACTCCAAAGTTCTTATCTAGCGGAGAACATAAGAAGAAATTGTTTGTAGGGTACGAAACCACCTTAAAGTTATCCTTTCCGATCGATCTATCCAAGAGTACGTACTAAAATAACACCAAGTTATCCTTTCCGACCAATCTATCTAGAGTTCGTACTAAAATAACACCATATGATACGCATCAACCAACTCTAATGTCACCTAGATACTCCAATGTCACCACAAGTATCCATGAGTTAATTATACGATACGCATCAAAAAATTCAGATTCATAATACTCAACCCAACACAAAGAACCTCAAGGAGTGCCCCAAGATTTCTATCGGAGAACATGGTATGAAAACGTGCAATCAACCCCTATGCATAGATCCCCTAGGTCACCGGAATCCGCAAGTTGATGCCTCAACATATATCAAGTGAATCAATAGAATACCCCAATGTCACTACGGGTATCCCACGCAAGACGTACATCAAGTGTTCTCAACCAAGATATTCAATCCAACATAACGACATCTCAAAGGGAAAGATTCAATTCATCACAACATGATAGCAAGGGAATAACATCATATGATCCGACTATATTAACAAAGCCTGTGATACATCAAGATCGTGACATCTCAAGAACACGAGAGAGAGAGAGATTGTACACATAGCTACTGGTACATGCCCTCAGCCCCGAGGGTGGACTACTCCCTCCTCGTCATGGCCTTCGCCGGGATGATGACGATGGCCACCGGAGATGATCTACCCTCTCCGGCAGGGTACCGGAATGCCTCCAGATTGGTTTTTTGTCGATACAAAGAGTTAAGGCGGCGGAACTTCTCATTAGGGTTATTTCTGGTGGTTTATATATATAGGATTTTTGGGCGTCGGTTTCACGCGAAGATGGGCCACGAGTGGAGCACAACCCACCAGCGCAAGCCCGGGGGGCCTGCCGCGCCGTGGTGGGTTGTGCCTACCTCGTGGCTCTTCTAGCCCTCCCACGAAGCTTCTAGTGCCTCTTTTGTTCCAAAAAAATCGTCAAAAAGTTTCGGGCGATTCCGAAAACTTTCATTTTCTGCACAAAAACAACACCACGGCAATTCTGCTGAAAACAGCGTCAGTCCGGGTTAGTTCTAAATAAATCATATAAAGTGAATTAAAACCATATAAAAGTATTGTAAACATAGGCAATCATGGCATGAATACTTCATAAATTATAGATACGTTGGAGACGTATCAACCTCTACGATGATAACTTCCCTCACTAGACGCCATACTCTCCTAGGTTGTGAAACCAATGCAATGGAGACCAAAGCTCTGATACAACTTGTAGGATCCGAAGTATGTCTAGAGGGGGGTGATTAGACTACTTGACCAAATAAAAATCTAACATTTTCTCAATTTTAAGTGTTGGCAAGTTTTAGCAATTGTAGCAAGTCAAGTACACCCTACACATGCAAGTCTAAGAGTGTAGCAGCGGAAAGTAAAGATATGCACATGAAAGTAAAGGTAGGGCGAGGAGAATCAAACGCAATTGATGCCATGAAGAGTTTTCCCGTGGTTCCGATAGGTGGTGCTATCGTACGTCCACGCTAATGGAGACTTCAACCCACTGAGGGTAGCGGTTGCGAGAGTCCACGGAGGGATCCACCCGTTAGGGTCCACAAAGTAGCAACCACGTCTATTCCATCACGGCTTCCGTCCATGAAGGACTAGCCTCACTATGGGTAGATCTTCACGAAGTAGGCGATCTCCTTGCCCGTATAAACTTCTTGGTTCAACTCCACAACATGAAGAAGGAGGCTCCCAAGCGACACCTAACCAATCTAGGAGGCACCACCCTCCAAAAGGTAATAGATGTGGTAACAATGATGAACTCCTTGCTCTTGTGCTTCAAAAGATAGTCTCCTCAACACACAATCAATATCTCATAGATTTGGCTTGGTAGAAGAGGTTGATTGGGTGGAAAGCAACTTGGGGTGGCGAGAAATCAAGATTCACATGGTTGGAGTGGAAGGTTTTGATC
This sequence comes from Elymus sibiricus, assembly GCA_039707655.1. NCBI lineage: Eukaryota > Viridiplantae > Streptophyta > Magnoliopsida > Poales > Poaceae > Elymus > Elymus sibiricus. The sequence goes on from CM077667.1 coordinate 132,813,296, forward strand.
TCAACACATGAGTAGGTGGTTCTCTCTCAGAAAAATGGATAGGAAAGTGTAGGTATGTTCTGAGTGCTTCCCCTAGGAATGAGAGGTGGTGGAGGGGTATATATAGGCATATCCAAAAATCCAACCGTTACAACATTATTGCCCAACTCGGTGACACCGGTCCAAAAACTCGGTTGTACCGACTAGTGCAAAATATGGCAACTTTCGGCTTTTCGGTGAGACCGATATATAAATCTCGATGGTACCGATTATTGAAAATAGCACACCAGAGAGTTGGTCCAAAACTCGGTTGATCCGATTTTCAAAACTCGGTGGTATCGATTCCTAAAAACTGGCTAACCAGAGAGTTGGTCCAAAACTCGGTTGGTCCGATTCTCAAAACTTGGTGGTACTGACGTGGCTTGAGACTGCGTCGGTATTTCCCCAAAGAGGAAGGGATGATGCAGCACAGCTGCGGTCAGTATTTCTCTCAGTTATGAAACCAAGGTTATCGAACCAGTAGGAGAACCACGCAACACTATGTAAACGGTACCTGCACACAAAGAACAAATACTCGCAACTCGACGCGTAAGAGAGGTTGTCAATCTCTCCACGGTAAAGAGATAGATTAGTTTGTATGAGATTGGATAAATAGATCGCACAAGAACAGAAAATAAAAGAAGCAAATAAAAAGTGCAGCAAGGTATTTTTGGGTTTTTGGAATAATAGATCTGGAAACAAAAGCGGCAAAATATAGATCGGAAAGCAATATGTTGAAAGAATAGACTCGGGGGCCGTAGATTTCACTAGTGGCTTCTCTCATGGGTATAGCACACGGTTGGTAAACAAATTAGTGTTGGGCAATTGATAGAAGATCAAATAATCATGATGATATCCAGGCAATGATCATTATATAGGCATCACGTCCAAGATTAGTAGACCGAAATGATTCTACATCTACTACTATTACTCCACACATCGACCGCTATCCAGCATGCATCTAGTGTATTAAGTTCATGGAGAAATGGAGTAATGCAATAAGAATGGTGACATGATGTAGACAAGATGTATTCAAGTTGGAATAGACCCCATCTTGTTATCCTTAATAGCAACGATACATGCGTGCCTCGCTGCCCCTTCTGTCACTGGGAGAGGACACCGCAAGATTGAACCCATCACAAAGCACTTCTTCCCATGGCAAGAAAAATTGATCTAGTTAGCCTAAATAAACCAAAGATTCGAAGAAGAAATACGAGGCTATAAGTAATCATGCATATAAGAGATTAAAGAAGACTCAAATAATATTCATGGAAATAAACTGATCATGAACTCAAAATTCATCAGATCCCAACAAACACACCGCAAAAAGTCATTACATCAAATAGATATCCAAGAGACCATTGTATTGAGAATCAAAAGAGAGAGAGAAAGCCATCTAGCTACTGCCTACGGACCCGTAGGTCTATGGTGGACTACTCACGCATCATCGGAGAGGCACCAATGAGGATGATGAACCCCTTCGTGATGGTGTTAGATTGGATCTCGCGGTTCTGAAACTTGCGGCGGCTGGAAGTGTATTTCATCGACTCCTCTAGGGTTTGTGGAATATTTGGGTATTTATAGAGCTCAGAGGCGGTGGAGGATACCCCCGAGGGCACCACAACCCACCAGGGCGCGTCGGGGGCCTCGGGCGCGCCCTGGTGTCTTTTGGGCCCCACGGACCTCCTCCCAGGTACTTGTTTCGCTCCCTGGATGTCTTCTGGTCCAAAAAAATCTCCAAAAAGTTTCATCGCGATTGGACTCCATTTGGTACTGATATTCTGCGAAGTAAAAAACAAGCAGAAAACAACAACTGGCACTTGGCTCTATGTAAATAGGTTAGTCCCAAAAAATGATATAAAGTTGCTATAAAATGATTGTAAAACATCCAAGAATGGTAATATAACTGCATGGAACAATCAAAAATTATAGATATGTTGGAGACGTATCAGCATCCCCAAGCTTAATTCCTACTCATCCTCACATTTTCATCACATTTTCTTTTCTTTTGTAGCATGGACATTTGGACTTTTAGATGGTTCAAAGCAATAGTCTAGTTTTGACATAAAGACTTTAATACTCAAGGATGCCAACAAGCAACCATGTCTTTCAAAATATCAACACTAAAGAAAGTTATCCCTAGCCCATCATGCTCAATCATTGATCCATTCATGAAACACACTCAAATATTAGCTACACCCAATGCACAAGTATGATCATAGTGCCCCCTAGTTGGTGCTTTATAAGAGAGGATAGAGACTCAAATTAAAAATAAAAATTGCACAAAGTAAATAGATAGGCCCTTCGCAGAGGGGAGTAGGAATTTGTAGAGGTGCCAGATCTCAAAGCTTAAATTGAGAGAGAAAAATATTTTGGGTGGCATGCCTTTCCTGTCAACAAAAATGACCGAGTGGTTCTCAATACTTTCCATGCTAGATACATCATGGGCGGTTCCCAAACATAAAATAAAGTTTATTCCTTTTTCCACCATTCTTTCACAATCCATGGCTAGCCGTATCCACGTTTGCCTTCCATACCAACACTTTCCAAGGAATTTATTATTTGACAACATAAAGTAAATTTCTTTTTCATTTCGGGACTGGGCATCCCTATTACCGCCATACTCTCGTGCAATGACAAGTGAATAAACACTCATCTTGAGAATAACACATCTAGCATGGAAAAATATTGGACACCCCCTATCGTTTCATGAGCAGTACGAGCACACAAAAAGGAAATTCATTTTGAAAATTAGAGATGACACATACAAATTTGCTTAGAACGGCACGGAAATACCGCATATAGGTAGGTATGGTGGACTCATATGGCAAAACTGGGTTTAAGGATTTTGGATGCACAAGTAGTATTTCTACTTAGTACAAATGGAGGCTAGCAAATAGATTGAGAAGCAACCAACCAAGAAACGGAAATTCACATAAACGGACATTAAGCATAACTAACACCGAATGATGCACCATAAGTAGGATGTAATTTCATTGCATAACTTTTGACTTTCGTGCTTGCATAGGGAATCACAAACCTTAACACCAATATTGTTACTAAAGCATAATTACTCACCAACATGACTCACATATTACTATCATCATGTCTCAAAACTATTACAAGGAATCAAGTTTAATTTGTCCAATGATCTTCATGAAGTTTTATTATATCCCTCTTGAATATCTATCACTTTGGGACCAGTTTCATATATTTCCATTGCTTTTGACTAGCTCAAATAAATTTAAGTGAAGAACATGAGCATAAAAGTTTCATCTCTCAAAATATTATAAGCGAAGCATGAGAGAATTTCTTCAAAATTTACTAACTCTCAAATTGATCTAAGTGAAGCATGAGAATATTTCTTCAAACATTACTAACTCTCAAATTAATATAAGTGAATCATGAGAGTATTTCTTCAAAAATTTAAAGCACACCGTGTTCAAAAAGATATAAGTGAAGCACTAGAGCAATTCCATAGCTCAAAAAATTTAAGTGAAGCATATAGAGCAATTCTAACAAATCTTAGCATAATTTTGGCTCTCTCAAATAGGTGTGTCCAGCAAGGATACTTGTGACAAACTAAAAATCAAATCAAGCAAAGACTCAAATAATAGAAGACGCTCCAAGAAAAACTCATGATATGTGACGAATAAAAATATAGCTCCAAGTAAAATACCGATGGTCATTAGAAGAAAGAGGGGATGCCACTCGGGGCATCCCCAAGCTTAGTTGCTTGTTTATCCTTGGATATTATCTTGGGGTGCCATGGGCATCCCCAAGCTTAGGCTCTTTTCACTCCTTATTCCTTCATCCATCGTGATCTCACCCAAAACTTGAAAACTTTAATCACACAAAACTTAACAAAACCTTCGTGAGATCCGTTAGTATAATAAACAAATCACCACTCTAAGAACTATCGCAAACCCATTCATATTTTATTATTGCATTATATATACTGTATTATAACTTTACCATGGCTTATACCTTCCAAGAGAAGCCATAAATTCATCAAAATAAGCACACAATGCAACGAAAACAAAATCTGTCAAAAACAGAACAGTCTGTAGTAGTCTGTACTCTAACCATACTTCTGTTACTTGAAAAATTCGGAAAAATTAGGAAAACGCAAATAATTTCTATACCAATACTGTGTTAAAATTTCAGCTCATTATCAGGCTCCAGTAAAAAATGAAAATTCCTGCACTTGAGTCAAAGTTTCTGTTTTCAGATTCAGCATTGTTTCTACTCATCTTGTGAATCATCCTAAAGGCTTTACTTGGCACAAACACTAATTTAAACATAAATACACAATAATAATAGTAGAATAATTGTGTCAACACTCAAAAACAGAAATAAAAAGGTAGAAATAAATTTATTCATTGGGTTGCCTCCCAACAAGCGCTGTCGTTTTACGCCCCTAGCTAGGCATAATGCATAGATTCAAGTATTGTCATCTTTAGTTTTTGCTCCATAGGATGCTCTCATGATTGATTCATATGGTGGCTTAATTCTTGTTCTAGGGAAGTGTTCCATACCCTTTCTTAGTGGGAATTGAAATTTAATATTGCCCTCTTTCATATCAATCACGGCACCTATAGTGCGTAAAAACGGTCTACCAAGTATAATGGGACAAGACGGATTGCAATCAATATCAAGAACAATAAAATATATGGGCACATAGTTCCTATTTTAAAGAATAAGAACATCATTAATTATTCCCAAAGGCTTTTTAATAGTAGAATCCGCCAAGTGCAAATTAAGAGAACATTCTTCAATATTGGTAAGACCAAGCACATCACATAGAGATTTCGGAATTGTGGAAACACTAGAACCCAAATCACATAAAGCAAAGCACTCATAATTTTTAATCTTGAATTTAATGGTAGGTTCCCACTCATCATGTAACTTTCTAGGAATTGAAATCTCTAACTCCAACTTTTCTTCAAAAGATTTCGTCATGGCATTAACAATATGTTTAGTAAAAGCTTTATTTTGTTCATAAGCATGGGGTGAATTTATCATGGATTCTAACAAAGAAACACATTCAACCAAAGAGAAACTATCATAATTAAAGTATTTGTAATCCAAAGTAGTGGGCACATCACTAGTTAAAGTTTTGACCTCTCCAAACCCACTTTTATCAAAATTTTCATCAAGATTTTCACCCTCCAAATCATTGGGACGCCTACTAACTAAAGTTGAATCTTCTTCAGTCCCTTTATCATCAATTTTAATATTACTAAACAAGGAATCAATAGAAGAAACACCAATCACTTTAAGATCTTCATCATTTTTATGGAAGCAATCACTAGAAAATGCTTTTTCTAAAAATTATCTTTTAGCTCTAAGCATAGCGGTTCTTTTCTTACTTTCATCCATAGAAACATATAAAGATTTAATTGATTCATCAATCTTAGATGCAAAAGCTTTAAACTTGAGATTTTCTACATCATGGGAAATTCTATCAATGCTTCTAGACATATCATCAATCTTAGTCAACTTTTCTTCTATCGTAGTATTGAAAACTTTTTTAGCATTGATAAATTCTTTAATATTACTCTCAAGATCATAGGTGTTCCTATTATTATTGTAAGAAGAATTACCATAGGAATTACCATAATTATTAGAGGAATTTCCAAGAAAAGGCCTAGGATTAAAATTACCTCTATAAGCATTGTTATTAAAATTGTTTTGCGAGACGAAATTCACATCTACGGAATCACTATTTTGCTCAATCAAAGTAGACAAAGGCACATCATTAAGATCAATAGGAGCATTTTTACTAGCAACCAACTTCATAAGAGCATCAACTTTTTCACTCAAAGTACTAATTTCTTCAACCGAATTAACTTTTTTACTAGTAGGTGCTCTTTCAGTATGCCATTGTGAATAATTTGCCATAATATTATCTAGCAATTTAGTAGCTTCATCCAAAGTAATTTCCATAAAAGTACCACCCGCGGCAGAATCTAAAAGATTTCTAGAGACAAAATTCAATCCCGCATAATTTTTTTGTATGGTCATCCAAAGATTTAAACCATGAGTAGGACAATTTATTAGCATCAATTTAATTTTTTCCCAAGATTGTGCAACATGTTCATGCTCAAGTTGCTTAAATTTCATAATTTGAGTTCTAAGGGAAATAATTTTCGCGGCCGGAAAATACTTAGTAATAAAAGGATCCTTGCACTTATTCCAAGAATCGATACTATTGCGAGGCAAAGAGGAAAACCACATTTTTGCACGATCCCGCAAGGAGAAAGGAAATAATTTCAACTTCACTATATCATTGTCCACATCTTTTTCTTTTGCATATAACACAACCGTTACAACATTATTGCCCAACTCGGTGACACCGGTCTAAAAACTCGGTTGTACCGACTAGTGCAAAATGTGGCAACTTTCGGCTTTTCGGTGAGATCGATATATAAATCTCGGTGGTACCAATTATTGAAAACAGCACACCAGAGAGTTGGTCCAAAACTTGGTTGATCTGATTCTCAAAACTCGGTGGTATCAATTCCTGAAAATGGCTAACCAGAGAGTTGGTCCAAAAGTTGGTTGGTCCGATTCTCAAAACTTGGTGGTACTGACGTGGCTTGAGACTGCGTCGGTATTTCCCCAAAGAGGAAGGGATGATGCAACACAACTACGGTAAGTATTTCCCTCAGTTATGAAACCAAGGTTATCGAACCAGTAGGAGAACCACGCAACACTATGTAAATGGTACCTGCACACAAAGAACAAATACTTGCAACCCGACGCGTAAGAGAGGTTGTCAATCTCTCCACGGTAAAAAGATATATTAGTTTGTATGAGATTTGATAAATAGATCGCACAAGAACACTAAATAAAAGAAGCAAATAAAAAGTGCAGCAAGGTATTTTTGGGTTTTTAGAATAATAGATCTGAAAACAAAAGCGGCAAAATATAGATCGGAAAGCAATATGTTGAAAGAATAGACCCGGGGCCCGTAGATTTCACTAGTGGCTTTTCTCATGAGTATAGCACACGGTGGGTAAACAAATTACTGTTGGGCAATTGATAGAAGATCAAATAATCATGACGATATCCAGGCAATGATCATTATATAGGCATCACGTCCAAGATTAGTAGACCGAAACGATTCTGCATCTACTACTATTACTCCACACATCAATCGCTATCCAGCATGCATCTAGTGTATTAAGTTCATGGAGAAACGGAGTAATGCGATAAGAACGGTGACATGATGTAGACAAGATCTATTCATGTAGGAATAGACCCCATCTTGTTATCCTTAATAGAAACGATACATGCGTGCCTTGCTGCCCCTTCTGTCACTGGGAGAGGACACCGCAAGATCGAACCCATCACAAAGCACCTCTTCCCATGGCAAGAAAAATCAATCTAGTTGGCCTAACTAAACCAAAGATTCAAAGAAGAAATACGAGGCTATAAGTAATCATGCATATAAGAGATCAAAGAAGACTCAAATAATATTCATGGATAGAAACTGATCATGAACTCAAAATTCATCGGATCCCAACAAACACACCGCAAAAAGTCATTACATCAAATAGATCTCCAAGAGACCATTGTATTGAGAATCAAAAGAGAGAGAGAGAAAGTCATCTAGCTACTGCCTACGGACCCGTAGGTCTATGGTGGACTACTCACGCATCATCGGAGAGGCACCAATGAGGATAATGAACCCCTCCGTGATGGTGTTAGATTGGATCTCGCGGTTCTGGAACTTGTGGCGACAGGAAGTGTATTTCGTCGACTCCTCTAGGGTTTATGGAATATTTGGGTATTTATAGAGATCAGAGGCGGTGGAGGAGACCCCCGATGGTACCACAACCCACCAGGGCGCGCTGGGGGCCTCTGGCGTGCCCTGGTAGCTTCTGGGCCCCACGGGTCTCCTCCCAGGTACTTCTTTCGCTCCCTGGATGTCTTCTGGTCCAAAAAAAACTTCTAAAAAATTCATCGCGATTGGACTCTGTTTGGTACTGATATTACGCGAAGTAAAAAAACAAGCAAAAATTAGCAATTGGCACTTGGCACTATGTCAATTAGTTAGTCCCAAAAAATGATATAAAGTTGCTATAAAATGATTGTAAAACATCCATGAATGATAATATAACAGCATGGAACAATCAAAAATTATAGATACGTTGGAGACGTATGAGGTACCGAGATGCTAGGGTTTGGCATGGGAATCTGTCTAAGTGAAACTCGGTAGGGCCGAATGGAGATTGTTGGTGGCACCGATTTTGGATATTTGGTTTTGGATAGAATATTTGTGGGAGAATTTCATGTGTATTTTTTGTGGCTAATCTCTAAGCACTTGAGCAACCAGATCATCATAGACACCTCATCCCCCTTTTAAGAGTATTGGCTTTCCTATGCACTCAAAGTGATTTCTCACATAAAGTAAAATGTAGAGTCTTCATGCTTGTTGCCAATAGATGTTCCTTTCATCTAGGGAATCTCCTCACAATCCTTTTGCCAATCCATTCATTGAACTTTCTTGAAATATACTTCTGGAAACATTAGTCCAATGAAATATATGTTGTTATTAATTACCAAAACCACCTATGGAGAAGTTGTGCTTTCATCGGGCGCGGGTTATGGAGGTTGAGGAGACCCTAAAGGGCGTGCTCAAAACACGCGATAAACTTCAGGCGAGGAGAAGTAGGCTAAGGAAGAGATCCATAAGCTCCAGCTTGCGCACTCCGAGCTCCAGGTCGTGGCCCGGACCAATCGCGGGGTGCTCCAACAAGTGAAGCAAATAGCCGCGGGTAAGCCGTACTTATTGAAGTGTGTGTTTGGCAGTGAAGGGCGCGTCGAGCTCACCCAGCTGTGGCATTCCGCAGAGGTCTTCACGGATCTTTCGAGGAGTGTGACGGACGCCGTCTAACACTTCAGGCAACTAGAGGGCCATGAAGAGGAGAAGGCCTTCTGGCGGCAGTTCGTGGACTCCTCGTCGCTGCAGTTGCTGAACCATCGAATGATGCAGCTGGCAGAGCTAATCCGCATGGTGAGGCCAATGCTCCAGGATCTCTACATCAAGTTGTGGCCCTCTGAACCTCTGCCGACCAGCCTCTTCGGGCTCCTGGCCCGGTTGCAGGTTGCTGGCCCGCAGCCATAACGGGGTTCTCGAATTGTTCCACTTCCAGTTTCCTCTGGCCTGATGCCTTCCATTTTGGAACAATAATATCTCCTTGGTCAAGTTCCAGTCGACTTTCCCTTTGGTCTACTTCACTATTTAGTGTCTGTGTTGTGTGTGATCCACCCGTCGGTTCCTATAACTTCCTAGACGGTTTGTTTTGATTTTCTGTTAGCCGTGGTGATTCCAATTTAGTATCCCTTTTTTCTTTCTTGTTAACTAATGTACATCCAATTCAGCCTTCCTTTTTCCCTTTCCTGTTAATCGAGGTACATCCAATTCAGTCTTTCTTTTTCTGGTTTCGGGTCTATGGCAATGAGAATATTGGGTCAAGAATAACTTAATTCCTTAATGATTGTACTGATACATAACTGATCGGCCTTCCATCACATCATGGCTACTACTTTGACTATCTACAATATTAAGGATGCTCCTAATACTACGCATCTTCCTGGTTAAAGGGCTTCACTGGTACTAGTGTTGCTGATACTTCATGTTCTTCCTCCTCTGGAGTTTTGACTGTCCCTGATTCGGTCTCTGAGCGTGAGGTTCTGGTAAGTTCTCCTTGTTGGGTTTCTGCTAACTCTGTCTCGCAGGTCTGGCCGGTTCTTGATCCTGTTCCAAACACTTTCTTGCAAATGACTCTGGATGTTGGACTCTCTATGCATCCTTGGAGCAATGCGGGGCTTCATTCGGTATGTTCTCTGTGTGTGGGTCATTCTCTTCTTTGGGCAGTCCTTTGCGAAATATCCACGCTCCTTACAACTGAAGCATTTAACTAGGCTCATGTCCCTCCAAGGTTCGATCTTCTTATTCTTGTTGTTCTCCCACTCTTCAAGCATTATCTTCATCTCATGTGGGTCAAGTTCTACAGTCTCGCAGTCCTGCAGGTCTCTTCGTTTCCTCTTGCATCTCTTGAATAAGGATACTTCTCCTCCACAGACTGCACAATCGCAATGTGGCTCTTCTTCTTCTATAGGTTGGGCTGTTCCTTTTCCTTTATTCTGGGCTTCCTCTTCAGGTGTTGGTACTAGTTCTCCTTCTTCGAGTTCTTCTTCCGTCTGGTGACATGGATTCTTGGCTTCTGATCCATACTCCTTCATCATCTTCCTATATTCCAAAGTTTCTTCCATGGTTCTCTTCTGACGTTGTACTGCCAGTATTACATCAGATATAATTCACAATGTGATGGAACATGATCCATTCCTTTAGACATGAAACATGTGACTTCTGACATTGAGCACTCTGCTTTTGGATGGTCCTCTTCACAACAAGGGCATCCACTCTGATGTTCCTTCTGGGTATGTCCAAGTTCCCCACAAATAAAACAGACATCAAACTTTCCTTCTTCTTCTGGCATCAATTTTGTTGGCGTGACAAGACGAGATCTCGGCAAAACTACTCCAAACTCCTTCCAAGTAAGGTTCTTCTACTTCTCGTTGATCATCTCATGCATCTTCCACCAAGTTGCGGCTTCTTCCGTTAGGTGCATGACTGCGTAGCGTACCATGTCTTTTTCCTCGATGGCACTAGTACTCACACACACACACACACACACACACACACACACACACACACACACACACACACACACACACACACACATATATATATATATGTGTGTGTGTGTGTGTGTGTGTGTGTGTGTGTTTGTAGCCTCGTATGGCTGTTAGTACAACTCATAAATAACGTTCACACCAAAGGTCTGTTCGTATGGTTTGGTCATATGTTCTCACTTCTTCCATTCAATAATCATGACAATCAGTTCACACAAGCAAGGCCTAAGTAAGGTCATACTGCATCCAGTATGATCTCATCCAACTATGGTACATCACCATGTCAGATTGACATAATAGTGGTGGACGTGAAACGTTCTACTTCAGATTGATGTAGTAGTGATGGTCAAGTCTAATCTTCAAACAACTTCCGCCATCTAAGTTTTTAATCCATGCGGTCGATCCTTCTCCTTCAACTTGCTTCCTTATTGGTTTGCTCTTGTCCTTCTCCTTAGCTAGTTCTTCTTTGACTGACTTCAGCTCATCTTCCAGCTTGTGGACATGTTCTTGAGTGTAGTATAGCCTAACTCGGAGTGTTACTCCCAGCTGCTTGATTGCTTCCTATGCAACATATCTTGCAGCGTCGAAGAATATAACTTGAATTGTTGGGTTTGTGGTCATATGAAGTCCTCTGGCCTCGTGGTTATCCTCTGGGTTGGCATACCTGTGTAGTTGCACTAGCCAGCAGTTCCTTCGTCCATGCCAGACTGGAAATCCTTTGTGCACTGCTTCTCCATACAGCTCCATGCTTAGCATGATGTCTTTCAGTGCTCTTGGAAATTCCGTATCTCCTTTCAGGGTCATACTCAACATCAGCTTCTGCTCTTCCGGCTCCATGAATGTGGTCATCTATGTTTAAAACAGGCGAGGGTTAGAAAAAGAACGAGAAGAGAATATATAAGGAATCCTTAAAATAGGTTTTGTCCTATGGGCTTTCCAATTCCAAGGGTCACGTCCTATAGACAACATATGCTCTGATACCATCTGTCATGACGTGGTCCCTGAGGGGGCCCCCGAATCTCTGCGCTTACTATGTCAATCCCTAGATCAATAGCTGACACGCACGGTCGACGATGAAATTCCAAGAATTACATCACATGCCATAGTATTTACATCGAAAATTCAGTGTTTTACAAATCACAACTGCTTAGCTCATGGGCTAGCTTACAGTACAATCACGCAGCGGAGATAATGTCCTAGTCGTGTGGCGTCCATCAACTCACAGACAAGAGTTAAGTATAGCGTCGTAACCCTACTTCGTAATCTTCCTTGGATATGGTAACCTGCAACATGATACGTTGCAGCCACAACGGTCAATACATTGGATGTATTGACAAGCTTCACCAGGAGTGTCTCATTGGAACATAAATATGCATATTGATGTGGCTAGTTTTCTTTTGCGTGGAAATAGTTTTTCCTAATTTTGTAGTAGTGGTCTACTCTAATAGCTGGTCGTACCATATCACACGGTAGACCTGGACATACCGTATCACGCGGTAGACCAAAAGCAGTTTGAGTGTGTGGGCCTCCGCATCGCACTTCAGCCCCAAGCTTCCCTCCAGATATCCACTCCAGTCCGCTGACACAAATTTAATTCCCTGTGAAATTTTCAACATACCAAATTTAAGAAAAATCTGGGATGTGACACATTGTAAATTTTAAATTACAAAAATGACAGTTTTATAAAGTAGCATGTAATTTTTCATAATTCAGAGGATGGCATTTCAAATTTTAGTTTTTCTCGGTTTTTATATGAAATTTTCATTTCTGTTCATGCTTTTTTTAATAAAAAAGATTTGACTCGGCCTTTGGGCCAAGAAAGGGGTTCGCCCTGGCCCTGACCCCTAATGAATGATCAACGATGGGTGAAATGTTCGCTGAAGCTGCTCCCCTTGGCAAACTAAATCGTTCGATGGGAGCAGCTCGCGGTCACTCGCGAACTATAAGGGTCCCTTTTTCTTTTTTATCCTTTCCTTTTAGTTTCTTCTAATTTTTTATCTCGGATTCCCTTTTCTTCCTTTCCTTTTCCGTTTTAATGTTCTCTATTTTTTTAGTTACCGCATTTTTCATTGAAAATAAATACATACTTTCTTGATAAAGACATGCCAATTTTTAATACATGAGTAATTTTTAAAATTATCCGTATATTTTGATAATATTTGATATTTTTAAATCAAAATCTGTCATGTTTTTAAAATCACACAAATTAATTAAGTAGATGAAATTTTTTAAGATTGTACAATCATTTTTTGTAAATTGCGTGAACACTTTTCGAAATTGTGCGATGATTTTTCTAAAATATATGAACGTATTTTAGTTATATAAGTATTGCGGAAACCGATAGTACAAGGGTCGGTGGAGGAGACTGAGACCTATGGGATGATATTCTAAGGAGGGCCGAGAAGGCAAGATGGGTATCAAAGGATTCTCTTCGGCCAGTGCTTATATAGGCTCTTCAAGACGAATGGTATCGATGATCCCCGTAGGGGACGGTCCGCAAGTGTCCGTTATTAGGGCCAGACAAAATAGTAGTAGTCACAGATACATTTGGAAGAAAAAAAAGAAAGATGTAACTAGAACGAGAGCGAGCCTTCACGAAAGAAAATGCAAGTGAAAGAGAATTCTAGGCTTCTTTCCTAAAAGTGGTGGTCCTCGCCTTCCTGTGCCCAAAGAAGGGTGGGCGACAGTGTAGCAGTTCGAGTCTTTATGGATCGGATAGATCCATATGTTTTGAGAAGGAGACGAGGCGTAGTGCAGTATGGAAAGTGCATCTATTTTGGGTATAGAGGATCATAGGTTCGAATCTTGTCCGCCTATAAGCTTACTATTAGGAATGTTGGGCATAGGGTGATCTCACTAATAGGATCGTTATTGCAGATACTAAGTCTTTATATCGCTATTTTCTTAATCGCTATCCACGAGCATAATATCTGCAATATGTGAAGGTTTGGATAACTATCCGCTTGCACTAGAAGGTATTTACACAAACATTTTTTAATTGGCATGAATATATTAAAAAAACATGAATGCCTTTTGAAAATATATGATAAATTTACTTTATTTACACTTTTTTCCAACGAAAAGCTTATGGGACTCACGTTTCCTTAGGAGGACTTTCCCAGTGGACGCCATGTGGCGTCTCCAGCCTCTCACGCAAATCTCAATGTGTGGCATGCGATAATCGCGGTGGCACACTTGTTCACTCCAATGCACCCCTTTGAGCGAAAGCAGAAAACCGAAATTGTTCGCCTCCCATGCCAATCCGAGCGAACAAATGGAACCCTCATCTTATCGCTTGAGCTCCTCCTCAAAGTGACGTCTGGATGGCAAATTATGTATCTAGGGCATGAAAATGTATAACAGTTCCCTCCGATGTAGCATGACAACCCCCTTTTTGCCAGCATTGCAATTCCTGAATAGGTAGGCAGATTTCTTTCACATAGCATGGTAAATCTTTGTTGTAGCATTGCACCGATGTCTACTATAGCATGCTAATTCATGGGCTGTGTGACAATTCTCTCTACTTGCAGCATGCAAATCTGCGAAACACATGACAAGTTTCTCTGCTGTAGTATGAGAATTTTTATTCTGTGACATGTCAATTTTTTCTGTTATAAGATGGTAAATCTCTCTATTTTAGCATGTAAACTGGGAGCCTTTTCGCAACGAACACCGGGGAAAATCACCATTCGCTCGTGTGAGCCTTGCTAAGGGAACGTCTGTTTGTGCATGGTCCTTCGGTAGGAAACGTCAAGTCGTTATTGACTCTTTTTTAAATACATTATTTTTAATAGAAATATGAAAAAGAAAAGAGAATTAATCAAAAACCAAAAAAAGGGAAGAACCGAAAAGAAAAAAATCGTTAAAAACCGGTGTAGAAAGTACCCGGTAACATAGGTAGTAAGGTTGCACACAAGACACAAGGCTCATAGACGCGCACGCATGTGCGCTTGCTCAGCATTCCTTTCGTCGCTCATAGCGGCGAATTGGGTCTCTCTCCAAGGCCAATGGCGGTGGCGAATAATCCACTTTATATCGAACCATTGTAATCATATTTTCACCGAACTATTAATTGTACGTTTTAAAAAAAACAGGGTTCCTAGGATGGGCTTCAATCTAAAAGTTGCATAGCTTCAGTTCAAAAAAAAAGTTGCATAGCTTGAACCAGGAGTAGCCATGATCCTATAGGATTCAAGAGGATATGACCTTATAATTAATCCTGCATTTTTCTATTTATGTATTTTCGTAAATTATACGACTAAAAGACACTTTTAAAGTGGAGGTATTGCTGGAATTTTGTCTATTATGGGCCAAGCCCAATAGCAGTTTCAGAAATTCCTAATAAATCCTAGAGGCCCACGCAGCCCATTCGTGCAAGGCAAGAGGTGGAACTAAAGTTTAGTCCCACATTGCTAGTTTAGAGGGAGTTGGACCTCTTTATAAGGGAGGTTCTTTCCCCACATGTATGAGGATGAAAACAAGAGGGACATCCACGCGCGCTCCTCCTCCGCCGCCCGCCTCGCCACGCCACGCCTCGTCACGACGCGCCGCGGGTTGCGGGAATGAGCCAGTCGGGACAGTAGGCCTCCGAAACCGCACCTCTTTGAGTCCTGTACGGGAGAAGGGTGATAAGGTTTTTGGGGAGCGCTCTGCGCGACTACTGACTGGTTCATCACGGACGCTCCGGACACCAACGACGACCACTTCCCCAACGACGACTTCTTCGCCGACGTCGACGACCTCTTCTATGACCTCTTCGTCGACGACCCCAAGAACAGTGCTTCTGCTGACCCCAAGAACAGTGCTTCTGCTGCTGCACCTGCATCGTACGTATACATGCTCTTTCTACTTGATGTTCTGTTTACTGCCCTAGTGCCTGCACTAGATTTGTTTGGTTCTAGTTCATATATGCAGATGTTATTTACCTTCTCTTTGGCAGATTGCATGATTTGTTTTATCTATTCTGTATTAGTCATGCTTTATCTACCATTTCTATTAGTAAAATTATTTGGTAAATTGTTCAGTAATCCAACAATCCAAAATACCTTATAATAGGCAATTTACCCCAAGTGGTTTTGCTGCATCTATGAGGCCTCCTATGTTTGAAGGTGTGCACTACAAGAGGTGGCGCGTGAGAGCAGTCTTATGGTTTCAAACCATGAGTTGCTATGACGCCACTCTTGGCAAACCGGAAGGAGATTATGATGCTCAACAGGAGCAAGTTTTCCAGAAAATGGATACCCTGTTTAAGGCTGCTCTCTTGAGTGTTCTTGGTGAGAACATAGTTGATGCTTATGCATCAATTGATAATGGAAAAGATATGTGGGACGCACTCGAGGCCAAGTTTGGGGTCTCGGATGCCGGCACTGAGCTGTACATCATGGAACAATTCTATGACTACAGGATGACTGAAGAGCGCTCCGTGGTTGAGCAAGCTCACGAGATACAGTCATTTGCTAGAGAACTTGAGCACTTCAACTGTATGTTACCGGACAAGTTTGTTGCCGGAGGCATCATCACTAAGCTTCCTCCTACGTGGAGGAACTTTGCTACCTCTCTGAAACACAAGAGACAGGAGTTTTCCGTCCCGGATCTCATTGGTACTCTTGATGTCAAAGAAAAGGCGAGAGCAAATGATACACGTGCTCGAGGAATTGAGGGAGGATCTAGTGCCAATCTGGTACAGAAGAAAAACTTCCAGCCCCACAACTTCAAGAACAAGGGCAAGTTTAATGGTAAAGCAAAATTTGATGGGAAGAACAAGGCTGTACAGCACACGAACTTCAAGAAGAAGAATGACAAGAAGAAAGGTGTTTGTCATGTGTGTGGAGATCCTGATCATTGGGCTCCTAGTTGCCCTAATCGCTATGACAAGCGTCATCTTGGGAAAGGCGGCAAAACCGCTAATGTTGTCATTGGAGACACTGACATGAAGGATGCTGGGTATGGTATATTTCCTACTATTCTTTCAGTATGTCATTCTCCTGATTGGTTAATTGACACGGGTGCTAATGTGCATGTATGTGGTGATGTTTCCATGTTTTCGTCTTATTAGACCGCAGGGACTTCCACCGTGCTGATGGGCAACGGTTCAAGTGCTTCTGTTCATGGTGTTGGCACGGTCGATCTGAAGTTTACTTCGGGGAAGATCGTGCGGCTGAAGAACGTGCATTATGTCCCCTCCGTCAATAAAAATCTTGTTAGCGGGTCTCTTCTGTGTAGAGATGGCTACAAGCTTGTCTTTGAGTCGAATAAATTTGTAATTTCCATGTATGGAACCTTTGTTGGTAAAGGCTATGAGTCAGGAGGCCTGTTTCGTTTATCCTTATCAGACATTTGCAATAAAGTTGTTAATCATGTTTGCAACAATAGTGAATCAAATGTGTGGCATTCACGTCTTTGTCATGTTAACTTTGGTTGCATGTCGCGACTAGCGAAGTTAAACTTAATCCCTAGTTTCACCACTGTCAAGGGATCTAAGTGTCAAGTGTGTGTGCAAGCTAAGCAACCTCGTAAGTCTCATGTGACTGCGGAAACGAGAAATCTTGCACCACTAGAGCTCATACATTCAGATCTATGTGAAATGAATGGTGTTTTGACAAAAGGTGGAAAGAAGTATTTTATGACGTTGATTGATGACTCCACTAGATACTGCCACGTGTATCTTCTGAAATCTAAGGATGAGGCTTTGAACTATTTCAAGATCTATAAAGTTGAAGTGGAAAACCAACTTGATCGGAAGATCAAGAGGCTTAGATCCGATCGTGGTGGAGAGTATTTCTCAAATGAATTTGATTCTTTTTGTGCGGAACATGGTATAATCTATGAGAGGACGCCTCCCTATTCACCTCAGTCAAATGGGGTGGCCGAAAGAAAGAACCGTACTCTAACTGATTTGGTTAACGCCATTTTAGACACATCGGGTCTCTCCAAGGTGTGGTGGGGGAAGGCGATATTGACTGCATGCCATGTCCTAAACCGAGTTCCCACAAAGAACAAAGAGATAACTCCATTCGAGGAATGGGAAAAGAAAAGGTTGAAGCTCTCTTATCTACGAACCTGGGGTTGTTTGGCGAAAGTCAATGTGTCAATTCCAAAGAAGCGGAAGCTTGGACCGAAGACTGTGGATTGTGTTTTCTTGGGATATGCTTTTCATAGCATTGGTTATAGATTTTTGGTTATGAAATCTGAGGTACCTGACATGCATGTCGGTACGATCATGGAGTCGAATGATGCAACTTTCTTTGAAGGTATCTTTCCCATGAAGGATATGGCTACCTCATCTAATCAGGAGATGCCTAGTTCATCGACTCAGGAAACAATTACAATTACTGAACCTGTCATTTCGATGGAACACTTTGAAAATCCTGTGAAGGAGAACAATGAAGTTCCTACTAGGAGCAAGAGACAGAGGACTGTAAAGTCTTTTGGTGATGATTTTCTTGTGTATCTCATAGATGACACTCCCAGTTCTATTTCAGAGGCCTATGCTTCTGAAGATGCTGACTACTGGAAGGAAGCGGTCCGTAGTGAGATGGATTCCATCTTGGCAAATGAAACTTGGGAGATAACTGATCGACCTTATGGGTGCAAACCTATAGGGTGCAAATGGGTGTTCAAAAAGAAACTTAGGCCTGATGGTACTATTGAGAAGTACAAGGCTCGGCTCGTGGCTAAGGGTTATACCCAAAAGGAAGGTGAAGACTTCTTTGATACTTACTCACCTGTGGCTCGACTAACCACTATTCGAGTACTACTTTCACTTGCTGCCTCACATGGTCTTCTCGTTCATCAAATGGATGTTAAGACTGCTTTCCTAAATGGAGAGTTAGAAGAGGAAATTTATATGGAACAACCAGATGGGTTTGTAGTAGATGGTCAGGAAGGGAAAGTGTGCAAGTTGCTGAAGTCTTTGTATGGACTTAATCAAGCACCCAAGCAGTGGCATGAGAAGTTTGAAAGAACTTTAATAGCCGCAGGCTTTGTTGTAAACGAAGCTGATAAATGTGTGTACTATCGCCATAGTGGGGGCGAGGGAGTTATCCTTTGCTTGTATGTTGATGACATACTGATTTTCGGAACAAATTTGAAGGTTATTAAGGAGGTCAAGGATTTCCTATCTCTTTGCTTTGAAATGAAGGATTTAGGAGTGGCTGATGTCATTCTGAACATCAAGTTGTTGAGAGACGATGATGGTGGGATTACATTACTTCAATCTCACTATGTGGAAAAGATCTTGAGTCGCTTTGGCTATAGTGACTGCAAGCCCTCTCCAACACCATATGATGCTAGTGTGTTGCTTCGAAAGAATCGAAGAATTGCTAGAGACCAATTGAAATATTCTCAGATTATTGGCTCGCTTATGTATTTAACCAGTGCTACAAGACCTGACATCTCTTTTGCTGTTAGCAAACTGAGCCGGTTTGTCTCAAAACCAGGAGATGTGCATTGGAAAGCTCTAGAGAGAGTTTTGCGTTATTTGAAAGGCACTGCGAATTATGGAATTCACTACACTGGGCACCCAAAGGTGCTTGAAGGGTATAGTGACTCAAACTGGATCTCTGATGCTGATGAGATAAAGGCCACGAGCGGATATGTATTCACTCATGGAGGTGGCGCTGTTTCTTGGAAGTCTTGCAAGCAGACCATCTTAACGAGGTCAACAATGGAAGCAGAACTCACAACACTAGATACAGCTACGGTTGAAGCAGATTGGCTTCGTCGGCTCTTGAATGACTTGCCGGTTGTTGAGAAACCTGTACCGGGTATCCTTATGAACTGCGACAATCAAACTGTGATCACGAAAGTGAGCAGCTCAAAGGATAACATGAAGTCATCAAGACACGTTCAGAGAAGGTTAAAGTCTGTCAGAAAAATGAGAAACTCCGGAGTTATTGCATTGGATTATATCCAAACGTCTAAAAATCTGGCAGATCCTTTTACTAAGGGTCTATCACGTAATGTGATAGATAATGCATCGAGGGAGATGGGTATGAGACCCACAATATGAGTTGTTCACAGTGGTAACCTATTCTTTGTGATCGGAGATCCCGTGAATTAGATGTGGAAGACAAGCTGTTGGTCAACTGAGAGGAGAGTATCCTTACTGTTAACAATACCACTCCATGAAGATGCAATACTCTCCTAAATCTGCATGGCAGGTTGATGTATATCTTAATGTGTTCTAAGTGGCTCATTGAAGCAGAGATGTTGTCCTGCAGAACATCTTTTGAAGAACACACCTATATGAGTCTGATTGTTAAACGTCGCAATCTATGAGAGTAGGGTTCTCTCTAATAAACTCATGAAAGGTCTCGGAGTATGACGCATAAGCTCCACCCGCGGGGAAGACCCACGGTAGCCCAATATCGGTCAAGGCTTTGTGTGAAGCTAGATTCGCAGAAAACTTGCAGTTCAAGGCCCAGTCCACTGTTCAAGTTGCTTACTAGTGCAGCATAGAGTTCTAGGTGGAAATTCAACTTAACCGTCTCCACTGCAGTACCGATATATAAAACAGTGTTTTAGAACCAAAAGGCAAATTTTGTGTGCCTCTAGGATCTGGTGGGGGATTGCTGGAATTTTGTCTATTATGGGCCAAGCCCAATAGCAGTTTCAGAAATTCCTAATAAATCCTAGAGGCCCACGCAGCCCATTCGTGCAAGGCAAGAGGTGGAACTAAAGTTTAGTCCCACATTGCTAGTTTAGAGGGAGTTGGACCTCTTTATAAGGGAGGTTCTTTCCCCACATGTATGAGGATGAAAACAAGAGGGACATCCACGCGCGCTCCTCCTCCGTCGCCCGCCTCGCCACGCCACGCCACGCCACGACGCGCCGCGCCGCGCCGCGCCGCGGGTTGCGGGTTGCGGGAATGAGCCGAGCCGATGTCTAAATTTTTGCCACGCATGACGGGTATACGAAAGGTCACGCGGGAGCTGAAACGTTTTTCTGTAGTGGACACTGAATCCGAACGGCACGCCTCTTTGGCTGAAGTCCGTTTGCTTCGTCTCTCTCTCTCTTTTCACCTCCCGTCGCTGCCCTCTCTCCTCCTTCTCTTGTGCCTATAAAAGGGAGGTCGCTCCTCTCAGAGAGATACACCAGAACTACTTCTTCCTCTCGCCACCGGTTCCTGAGCACCTCTTTGAGTCCTGTACGGGAGAAGGGTGATAAGGTTTTTGGGGAGCGCTCTGCGCGACTACTGACTGGTTCATCACGGACGCTCCGGACACCAACAACGACCACTTTCCCAACGACGACTTCTTCCCCGACGTCGACGACCTCTTCTACAACATGGCTGGCGAGGATGTCGACCCCAAGAACAGTGCTTCTGCTGACCCCAAGAACAGTGCTTCTGCTGCTGCACCTGCATCGTACGTATACATGCTCTTTCTACTTGATGTTCTGTTTACTGCCCTAGTGCCTGCACTAGATTTTTTTGGTTCTAGTTCATATATGCAGATGTTATTTACCTTCTCTTTGGCAGATTGCATGATTTGTTTTATCTATTCTGTATTAGTCATGCTTTATCTACCATTTCTATTAGTAAAATTATTTGGTAAATTGTTCATTAATCCAACAGGTATCATGTAAATAAATATCTCAACGCACAAATCGACAGCCAAGAGGGTGGACAATATCTTACCGCACAAATCGACAGCCACCACAGTGGGTACAAATAACGTCGCCCACAGACGGTAAGGATGGAGGGGGCCAACGCACCGAGGGAGGAAGTCGATGGAGAACGCGCATCCATCCATGGAGACGGCGGGACCAGGAGGTCCTTATTAGTACCCGTTCTTTGATCATTGCGAAGCTCGGCGCCCAACGAGGCAACGCCAACGAGAAGGGCACCAATGGATCGAATCGAAACAGCCAAGCACGCACCTCACGGCCCTCATCCCAATCCCCACCGGGCCTCGCCACGCAGGCAGACACGATCTCGCAGCCATGCACAGATGTACTGTACAACCGTACACGACGTAGCCAAAACGCCCAACCGGTAGGAGAGACGTCGCGCTCCGCGCATGCTGCATAGGACGCGAACACCGCCCAACAGGAAGACGAGGGACCCACGCACCGCCGCAGCAGTTGCGGTGCCGGCGCCCGGGCCGGCCTGTCAGCGGGCGAGGGACGACCCGCGGCGTCGCCTGCGGTGCGGTGGGTGCGAGGCCGCTGTCGAGCCGGATCAGGGATCACGCGGCGCAGCCGCGACTTCCTTGGGTCGCATGGGGGGTGGACCGACCGACATCTTGCTTGCCTTCGGCCTTGCCTTTGTCCAACGCCAACAACGTGTTCTTCTTCTTGATGAAAGGCTCTGGCTTTACGATCGGCTGCTGGAAAAGCGGGAATGAAAGAAAACGAGGTGTGGATGGTTTCCGGCCTAGTTTCTGAGGGAAGATGACAGCTAACTATGAACGGTTTGCGACTCACCGGCCAGGTTTTGAATGATTTGTGGCTAGGGGTTTTAAATGGCGGGAGATGCATGGCCGTCAAGCTCTCGGTGAACAATGTGGCCTAGTACATCACCTATGGCACCCGCAGGGTATGGGTACGGGTGGAGCCTTCCCACACCCTTACCGTCCCGTCTGAGCTTACCCATTACCCTTATCCATACCCGTCAACGGGTACAATTTTTGCACATACCCGTTATCCGATAGGGTAGACGGGTACCCGCGGGTAAAATTACCCATATTTGCAAAACATCAATTTGAACAACTTATAGTTATAAACTGCATCATATCATATAGTTTACAAAAATAGATTATAACAACAACACATACTTATAAACAATATCATATAGTCATAAACAACAACACATAGGCATACACTTTCAGTTCACAAATTCTTGACGTAGTGTAGATTGTAGAGATAATTTTGAGTTTACATAGATTTTATATGGGTACATGGGTATGTGTGTATGGGTTATATGATCCCATACCCGTACCCGCTCTACCCGATGGGTTTTAAATTTTCCTATTTATATACCCATGGGTAAATTTTTGTCCCATACCCTTACCCTAATAGGGTTTTTACCCGCAGGGTACGTGGGTAATGGGTACCCATTGCCATCCAACTTATACTATAAGCCCGAATATTGCTAGTTGTACACGCACACCATGGTGCCCGTTTCATAATAACATTTTTTACAGCGCAAAAAAAATCAAAACTTGCTGTAAAGAGATACACACATATACTACATATGTTCAAAAATTCATTACATTTTACTTTCACATGCGGTGTACCAAAAAAAAAAGATAAATGTGTATGTTCAAACGGACCGGAATTTTGTTTTTCTGTACAGCTTACAAATTACATGTTTTAAACAAAATTTCATGGATCCATACTGGATACATACAAGTTTCCACGGAATTATTTTCAAAAAAAAATTAAAACACTTAAATATGTTTTTTTTAAAGGGCACCATGGTGCCCGAGCACACAAACTTCGCGCTGCCTATAAGCCTGCTTACATGTCATTTGCCAATGTAGAGGCAAGTAAAAAGAAGGAAATTGGCTCTCATATAAGAGTGAGCCTCCACACATGCTTTCGTGTAAAAAAAGAGTAAACGAGAGAAGAGAGAAAGTGGAACAAATGACTAACCTAATAGCCAACCATATTATATGAGCGATTGATATTGCTAGCTCTTCATGACATGTCATTTTTGTATAGCCAGTTGATGGTTATATTATTAACTCTGCTTTAAGGGTGGGTTGCGAGAGATTGCAAGTCGATATCAACTGAAGTAATGGTCAGCCCAAGCTCGTATAACGGATTTATTATTCTATGGCAGCTGGGAATCTGTTGTTTATCTTTTTTATTTAAAAAGCCAAAGGTCATATATTAAATAAATTAGCATTCTTACAGTTTGTTTATAAGAACAAGAAATTACATGTAAATCCTTAATGAAATGAGCATTGTCTTCCTTTTACATTCACCGGCGATGTTGTGAGCAAACCTCATTAGTGCTTCTAGGCCTCCATCTTACTAGGAGCAAGCTTGCTGAAACTCGGGATCTCGTAAAATTAACAGCCAGAAAATCATGGATGTAGGCCAAATGACGCCGACAACATCGAATTGGATAGATCTTCATTCCGAAGAATCCGGCACCAAGGAGGGCCAGAAGATAATCCTAACTCTGCCCAAACAAAGGAAGGGGATACAAACCTCACGAATTCTTTTCGAAGCAGTATTTGGCCAAGCTTCATCGGATGGAGATGAAAATGGAGGGAAAAACCACGTCACAACACCATCCCTTTTGTAGGATGCCATTGCAGTGAACAAATGTTAATCACACCAAACCTAGTGCCCGACGGTCGACACGATCCTCCGACTCGTCGATCTCACTCCAAGGAAGGACATCGACATTGGGAAAGCCAGTGAACCATCATTCCATGGCCGCAACCCCAACTTCGATGCCCTACGAGACAAGAACAAAAACACTCAGATCCAGGGTTCCCTTGGCCTCGGCCGACCCATGCCTCAAAGGGAAGAGTTAGCTGTTGGGGAACGTTGCATGGGAAACAAAAATTTTCCTACGCACACACAAGATCTATCCATGGAGACGAGCATCTACGAGAGGGGAGATCGGATCCACATACCCTTGTAGATCGCTAAGTAAGAAGCGTTAAGAAACGCCGTTGATGTAGTCGAACGTCTTCGCGATCCAAATCGCAAGCCGCCCCGCGATCCAATCACGATCTAGTGCCGAACGGACGTCACCTCCGCGTTCAGCACACGTACAGCTCGTTGACGATCTCCGCCTCCTTGATCCAGCAAGCGAGGGCGGAGAGGTAGATGAGTTCTCCGGTAGCACAATGGCGTGATGGCGGTGGTGGTGAACTAATCCGGCAGGGCTTCGCCGAGCTCTACCGAACTAATCTAGAGGAGAAAGACGATCTAGAGAGGAGAGGGCAGCACGTGGCTTTTCACGTGTTGGGCTGCCCTCAAACCTCCACTATATATAGGAGGAAGGGGTGGGAGGAGGCGCCCTAGGGTTTCCCCTCGGGCCTTGGCCGCCGGCCAAGAGGTGGAATCCACCTCCAACAAGGAGGTGGGGCGCGAGGGAGGAGTCCTACTCCAACAAGGACTCCTCCCACCCCTCCACCTTTTTCCTCTTGGGCGCATGGGCCCTCATGGGGTCGGCTGCCTATCCCACCAGGGGCTGGTGCACCACCTCTTGGGCCCATGTGGTCCCCCGGGGTGGGTGGGTCCCTCCCGGTGGAATCCCGAAACCCATTCGTCACTTCCGGTACACTACCGGAAATACCCGAAACTTTTCCGGAACCCAAATACCACTTTCCTATATACCAATCTTTACCTCCGGACCATTCCAGAGCTTCTCATGATGTCCGGGATCTCATCCGGGACTCCGAACAACCTTCGGTCACCAACATACATAACTCAATAATACCGAGACGTCACTGAACGTTAAGTGTGCAGACCCTGCGGGTTCGAGAACTATGTAGACATGACCGAGACACCTCTACGGTCAATAACCAATAGCGGGACCTGGATGTCCATATTGGTTCCTACATATTCTACGAAGATCTTTATCGGTTGAACCTCTATGTCAAGGATTCAGTTAATCCCGTACGCTGTTCCCTTTGTTTATCGGTATGTTACTTGCCCGAGGTTTGATCGTCGGTATCTCCATACCTAGTTCAATCTCGTTACCGGCAAGTCTCTTTACTCGTTCCGTAATACAAGATCCCGTGGCTAACTCTTTAGTCACTTTGCTTGCAAGGCTCATCGTGATGTTGTATTACCGAGTGGGCCCTTAGATACCTCTCCGTCACACGGAGTAACAAATCCCAGTCTCGATCCATGTCAACTCAACAGACACCCTCGGAGATACCTGTAGAGCATCTTTATAGTCACCCAGTTAAGTTGTGACGTTTGATACACACAAGGTACTCCTCCGGTGTCAGTGAGTTACATGATCTCATGGTCATAGGAACACATACTTGACATGTAGAAAACAATAGCAATAAACTGACACGATCATATGCTACGTTCATAGTTTGGGTCTTGTCCATCACATCATTCTCCTAATGATGTGATCCCGTTATCAAATGACAACTCATGTCTATGGCCAGGAAACCTTGACCATCTTTGATCAACGAGCTAGTCCTATAGAGGCTCACTAGGGAGACGGTGTTGTCTATATACCCACACATGTATTTGAGTTTCCAACCAATACAATTATAGCATGGATAATAAACAATTATCATGAACAAGGAAATATAATAATAACCATTTTATTATTGCCTCTAGGGCATATTTCCAACAGTCTCCCACTTGCACTAGAGTCAATAATCTAGCTCACAGCACTATGTGATTTACATTGTAATGAATCTAACAGCCATACAGTTCTGGTGTTGACCATGTTTCCCTCATGAAAGAGGCTTAGTCAACGGATCTGCAACATTCAGATCCGTATGTACTTTGCAAATATTTATGTCACCCTCCTCGATGTAATCGCGGATGGAATTGAAGCGTCGTTTTATCTGTCTGGTCCTCTTGTGAAACCTTGGTTCCTTGGCTAGAGCAATGGCACCAGTGTTGTCACAGAACAGAGTCATTGGGTCCAGTGCACTGGGCACAACTCCAAGATCCGTCATGAACTGCTTCATCCAGACACCTTCCTTCGCCGCCTCCGAGGCAGCTATGTACTCCGCTTCACATGTAGAATCAGCTACCACGCTTTGCTTGGAACTGCACCAGCTTACCGCTCCTCCATTGAGAATAAATACGTATCCGGTTTGAGACTTAGAGAAATCTGGATCAGTGTCAAAGCTTGCATCGACGTAACCCTTTACGACGAGCTTTTGATCACCTCCATAAATGAGAAACATTTCCTTAGTCCTTTTCAGGTACTTTAGGATATTCTTGACCGCCGTCCAGTGATCCACACCAGGATTACTTTGAAACCTTCCGGCCATACTTATGGCAAGGCTGACGTCTAGTCTCGTGCACAGCATTGCATACATGATAGATCCTATGGCAGAAGCATAGGGGATGACACTCATCTTTTCTCTATCCTCTGCAGTCACTGGGCATTGAGTCTTACTCAACTTCACACCTTGCAATACAGGCAAGAACCCTTTCTTGGACTGATCCATTTTGAACTTCTTCAAAACTTTATCAAGGTATGTACTATGTGAAAGTCCTATTAAGCGTCTTGATCTATCTCTATAGATCTTGATGCCTAATATGAAAGCAACTTCTCCTAGGTCCTTCATTGAAAAATTCTTGTTCAAATATTCATGCACGCTTTCCAAAAATTCTATATTATTTCCAATCAGCAATATTCATCCACATATAATATTAGAAACACTATAGAGCTCCCACTCACTTTCTTGTAAATACACGCTTCTCCGTAAACTTGTATAAACCCGAACGCTTTGATCACCTCATCAAAGTGCGTATTCCAACTCCGAGATGCCTGCACCAGTCCATAAATGGATCGCTGGAGCTTCCAAACTTTGTCAGCATTCTCTGGATCGACAAAACCTTCTGGTTGCATCATATACAACTCTTCCTCAAGGAAACCATTGAGGAACGCTGTTTTGACATCCATCTGCCAAATTTCATAATCGAAAAATGCAGCTATTGCTAACATGATTCTGACGGACTTAAGCATCACCACGGGAGAGAAGGTCTCATCGTAGTCAATTCCTTGAACTTGTGAAAAACCCTTTGCCACAAGTCGAGCTTTATAGACGGTGACATTACCGTCTGCGTCCGTCTTCCTCTTAAAGATCCATTTATTCTGAATGGCTTTTCTCCCTTCAGGTAATACTACCAAAGTCCACAATTTGTTTTCATACATGGATCCTATCTCGGATTTCATGGCCTCTAACCATTTGTCGGAATCCGGGCCCACCATTGCTTCTCCATAGCTCGTAGGTTCATCATTGTCCAACAACATGACCTCCAAGACAGGGTTACCGTACCATTCAGGAGCAGTACGTGCCCTTGTCGACCTACGAGGTTCGATAGTAACTTCATCCGAAGCTTCATGATCACTATCATTAGCTTCCTCTTCAACTGATGTAGGCTCCACAGAAACATTTTTCTGCGCTGTGCTACTCTTTGGTTGAAGTGAAGGTTCAACAACCTCATCAAGTTCTATCTTCCTCCCACTCAATTCTTTCGAGAGAAACTCTTTCTCGAGAAATGACCCGTTCTTAGCGACAAACACTTTGCCTTCGGATATGAGATAGAAGGTGTACCCAACCGTCTCTTTTGGGTATCCTATGAAGACGCATTTCTCCGCTTTGGGTTCCAGATTTCCCGGCTGAAGCTTTTTGACATAAGCATCGCATCCCCAAACTTTAAGAAACGACAACTTTGGTTTCTTGCCAAACCACAGTTCATACGGCGTCATTTCAACGTATTTAGATGGTGCCCTATTTAAAGTGAATGCAGTTGTCTCTAACGCATAACCCCAAAACGATAGCGGCAAATCAGCAAGAGACATCATAGACCGCACCATATCCAATAAGGTTCGATTACGACGTTCGGACACACCATTACGCTGTGGTGTTCCAGGTGGCGTCAACTGTGAAACAATTCCACATTTTCTTAAGTGATTGCCAAACTCATAACTCAGATATTCTCCTCCTCGATCTGATCGTGGGAATTTAATCTTCTTGTTACGATGATTCTCAACTTCACTCTGAAATTACTTGAACTTTTCAAACGTTTCAGACTTGTGTTTCATTAAGTAAATATACCCATATCTACTTCAGTCATCGGTGAAGGTGAGAAAATAACGATATCCACCGCGCGCCTCAATGCTCATGGGACCGCACACATCAGTATGTATGATTTCCAACAAGTCACTTGCCCGTTCCATTGTTCCAGAGAACGGGGTCTTAGTCATCTTGCCCATGAGGCATGGTTCACATGTGTTAAGTGATTCAAAATCAAGTGACTCCAAAAGTCCATCAGCATGGAGTTTCTTCATGCGTTTTACACCAATATGACCTAAGTGATAGTGCCACAAGAAAGTGGTGATATCATTATCAACTCTACATCTTTTGGCATTAATGTTATGAACATGTGTATCATCACTATCGAGATTCAATAAGAATAAACCCCTCACGATGGGTGCATGACCATAAAAGATATTACTCATATAAATAGAACAACCATTATTCTCTGATTTAAATAAGTAACCGTCTCGCAATAAAAAAAATCCAGATATAATGTACATGCTCAACACAGGCACTAAATAACAATTATTCAGGTTCATCACTAATCCCGATGGTAATCGAAGAGCGAGCGTGCCGACGGCGATCACATCAACCTTGGAACCATTTCCCACGCGCATCGTCACTTCGTCCCTTGCCAGCCTCCGTCTATTCCGTAGTTCCTGTTCTGAGTTGCAAATGTGAGCAACCGAACCGGTATCAAATACCTAGGCACTACAACGAAAGTTGGTAAGGTACACATGAATAACATGTATATCATATATACGTTGTTTGGTGTTGGCCGCCTTCTTGCCGGCCAGATACTTGGGGCAATTCCGCTTCCAATGGCCAGTACCCTAGCAATGAAAGCACTCAGTTTCTAGCTTGGGTCCAGCCTTGGGTTTCTTCACGGGAGGGGCAACTAATTTTCCACTCTTCTTTGAGTTACCCTTCTTGCCCTTGCCATTCTTCTTGAAACTAGTGGTTTTATTGACCATCAACACTTGATGCTCCTTCTGGATTTCAGACTCAGCGACTTTCAGCATCGCAAATAGCTCGGCGACTGACTTGTTCATCCCTTGCATGTTATAGTTCAACACAAAGCTCTTGTAGCTAGGTGGCAGTGATTGAAGAACTCTGTCAGTGATCGCCTCCGGCGGGAGAGCAATTCCCAACTCAGCCAGACGGTTGGAATACCCAGACATTATGAGTATGTGTTCACTGACAGACCCGTTCTCCTCCATCTTGCAAGCATAGAACTTATCGGAGGTCTCATACCTCTCGATCCGGGCATTCTTTTCAAAGATAAACTTCAACTCCTAGAACATCTCATATGCTCCATGACGTTCAAAACGCCTTTGAAGTCCCGGCTGTAAGCCATACAACATAGCACAGTGAACTATTGAGTAATTATCCGAACGTGACTGCCAGGCGTTCACAACGTCTGCAGACGACACTGGAGCGGGTGGCTTGATACGTCTCCAACGTATCTATAATTTTTGCTTGCTCCATGCTGTTATATTATCATTCTTGGATGTTTTACAATCATTTTATAACAACTTTATATCATTTTTTGGGACTAACCTATTGACATAGTGCCAAAGTGCCAGTTGCTGTTTTTGCTTGTTTTTTACTTCGCAGAAAATCAATACCAAATGGAGTCCAATCGCGACGAAACTTTTTGGAGATTTTTTCTGGACCAGAAGACACCCAGTGGGCCAAAGAAGTACCGGAGAAGTGGGCCGAGGAGACCACAACCCACCAAGGCGTGCCAGGGGGGCCCTGGCGCGCCCTGATGGGTTGTGCCCTCCTCGGGGCCCCTTTCCACCGCCTCTGAATCCTATAAATTCCCAAATATTCCAAAAACCCTAGGAGAGTCGACGAAACACAATTCCAGCCACCGCAAGTTCCAGAACCTCGAGATCCAATCTAAACACCATCACGGAGGGGTTCATCTTCCTCATAGGTGCCTCTCCGATGATGCGTGAGTAGTCCACCATAGACCAGCGGGTCCGTAGGTAGTAGCTAGATGACTTCCTCTCTCTCTCTCTTATGATTCTCAATACAATGGTCTCTTGGAGATCTATTTGATGTAAACTTTTGCGGTGTGTTTGTTGGGATCCGATGAATTTTGAGTTCATGATCAGTTTCTATCCATGAATATTATTTGAGTCTTCTTTGATCTCTTATATGCATGATTACTTATAGCCTCGTATTTCTTCTTCGAATCTTTGGTTTAGTTAGGCCGACTAGATCGATTTTTCTTGCCATGGGAAGAGGTGCTTTGTGATGGATTCGATCTTGCGGTGTTCTTTCCCAGTGACAGAAGGGGCAGCAAGACACGCATGTATCGTTGCTATTAAGGATAACAAGATGGGGTCTATTCCTACATGAATAGATCTTGTCTACATCATGTCATCGTTCTTATTGCATTACTCCATTTTTCCATGAACTTAATACACTAGATACATGCTGGATAGCGGTCGATGTATGGAGTAATAGTGGTAGATGCAGGCAGGAGTCAGTCTACTTATCTTGGACGTGATGCCTATATAATGATCATCGCCTTGGATATCGTCATGACTATTCGATTTTCTATCAATTGCCCAACAGTAATTTGTTCACCCACCGTGCGCTATACTCATGAGAGAAGCCACTAGTGAACCCTACGGCGCCCGGGTCTACTTTTCCAACATATTGCTATCTATCTTTTTGCATCTTTGTTTTCAGATCTACAAAACCAAAAACCCAAAAACATATTGCTGCATATTTTATTTGCTCTTTTTATTTTGTGTTCTTGAGAGATCTATCTCTCCTATCTATCACTACCTAATCTATCTTTTTACCGTAGAGAGATTGACAACCTCTCTTTTGCGTCGGGTTGCAAGTATTTGTTGTTTGTGTGCAGGTGCTGCTTATTGGGTGGTGGTGATCCTCCTACTGGTTCGATAACCTTGGTTTCATAACTGAGGGAAATACTTACGGTCGCTATGCTACATCATCCCTTCCTCTTTGGGGAAATACCGATGCAGTCTCAAGCCACGTCAAAGGAATTTCTGGCGCCGTTGCCGGGGAGGAAGCGGTCTCTTCTACGTGCCTATCGTAGGCGTCGAGGGGACTCCATCATCATCTACCAGGTTCCTAATCACAAATCTCATCTCCTTGCAATTACATTATTTGCCATTTGTCTCTCGTTTTCCTCTCCCCCACTTCACCAATTTGCCGTTTTATTCGCCCTCTTTTTCGTTTGCCTTTTTTCTCACCAGATGTCTTTTTGTTTGCTTGTATTGCCATGTGCCTTCTAGTTGCTTGCATCTTCGCTTGCTAAAAATCTATTGTTATGGATCCTCATCCACTTGCTAATCTTTTCAAAAGACCAAATTCTGATGAACCAATTGCTAGTGAGTTGAGTGCACTTGATTATCTCCATGAAGTTTTGTTTGAAAATCATGAATCTGAAAATTTTGATGAAGTGTTGAAAGAAGAAATTTATAAGGTGATTCATGATAGCTCCTTAATTGAAAAGCATGATTGCAATGTTGATAGTATGAATTCTCTAAATATCCATGATGCTAATGATATGCAAAGCCACAAGCTTGGGGATGCTATGTTTGATGAAGATGATATTTTTTGTCCCCCAAGTTTTGATGAGCAAATTTATTATGATGATTGCATGCCTCCTATTTATGATGATGGTAATGAAACGTATGCTATAATGAGTAATGATAACCATGAAAATTATCATCATGGTTTTAATTTGCAATGTGGTTATGTCAATCAAGTGTCTCATGATAATTATTTTGTTGAGTTTGCTCCCACTACCATGGATGAAAAGGAATTTGCTTATGTGGAGAGTAATGAACATTCTATGTTTGTGCATCATGAAAAGAATGATTTATGTGATATTTATATTGTTGAATTCCTTCATGATTCTACTGAAATTTATTATGAGGGAGGAACATATGCTTGTAGGAATTGCAATAATATCAAGTTTCCTCTCTATATGTTCAAAGTTTTGAAGTTTTGCTTGTTTTGTTTTCCTATGCTAGTTGATTCTTGTTCCCATAAATTGTTTGCTCACAAAATACCTATGCATAGGAAGTGGGTTAGACTTAAATGTGCTTTTCATGAGATTCATGATGCTCTCTTGCATATTCCAATTACTACTTTTTATGTGAGCATCATTGAAATCATCGTGCCTAGCTAGGGGCGTAAAACGATAGCGCTTGTTGGGAGGCAACCCAATGAATAAAATTATTTTTGCTTTTTCCTTTCTGTTTTTGAGTGTTGACATAATTATGCCTCTGTTATAATTGTGTTTTTATGGTTTATTTAGTGTTTGTGCCCAGTAAAGCCTTTAGGATGGTTCATAGGATGAGTAGAAGTGATGCTGAATCTGAAACAGAATCTTTGCATCCAGTATATGAATTTTCATTTTTTTTCTGGAACGTGATCTTGAGCTGAAATTTTAACACAGTGTTGCTAAACAAATTCCTTATGTTTTCCGAATTTTTCATAATTTTTAGAGTTACAGAAGTATGGTTAGAGTACAGATTACTACAGACTGTTTTGTTTAAGACAGATTCTGTTTTCGTTGCATTGTGTGCTTGTTTTGATGAATCTATGGGTTATATTGAAGGGTATGAGCCATGGTAAAGTTGAATACAGTAGGTATAATGCAATAATAAAATATGAATGGGTTTTCAACAGCACCTAAAGTAGTGATTTGCTTTATTATACTAACGGATCTCACGAAGATTTTGTTGAGTTTTGTGTGATTGAAGTTTTCAAGTTTTGGGTGAGATCACGATGGATGAAGGAATAAGGAGTGATAAAAGCCTAAGCTTGGGGATGCTACTGCACCCCCAAGATATATCCAAAGAGAAACAAGCAACTAAGCTTGGGGATGCCCCCGAGTGGCATCCCCTCTTTCTTCTAACAACCATCGGTATTTTACTTGGAGCTATATTTTTATTCGGCACATATCATGAGTTTTGCTTGGAGCGTCTTGTATCTTTGCTTGCTTTGCTTGTTAGTTTTTCTTTTGTATCCCTGCTGTACACACCTATTTGATAAAGCCAAAATCATGCTATGATTTGTTAGAATTGCTCTATGTGCTTCACTTAAACTTTTTGAGCTATAGAATTGTTCTAGCGCTTCACTTATATCTTTTTGAGCACGGTGTGCTTGGAAATTTTTGTAGAAATACTATAATGCTTCACTTAGATTAATTTGAGAGTTATAATTTTTTTTAAGAAATCCTCTCATGCTTCACTTATACCTTTTTGAGAGATGAAATCTCTATGCTCATGTGCTTCACTTAAATTTGTTTGAGCTTGCCAAAAAGCAATGGCAATATATGAAACTAGTCCCAAAGTGATAGATATCCAAGGAGGATATAATAAAAACTTTCATGAAGATCATTGGGCAAATTAAACTTGATTCCTTGTAATAGTTTTGAAACATGATGATAGTAATATGTGAGTCATGTTAGTGAGTAATTATGCTTTAGTAGGAATATTGGCGTTAAGGTTTGTGATTCCCTATGCAAGTACAAAAGTCAATAGTTATGCAATCAAAATAAATCCTACTTGTGGTGCATTATTCGGTGTTAGTTATGCTCAATGCTCACTTATGTGAATTTTCGTTTCTTGGTTTGGTTGCTTCTCAATCTATTTGCTATCCTCCATTTGTACTAAGTAGAAATACTACTTGTGCATCCAAAATCCTTAAACCAAGTTTTGCCTTATGAGTCCACCATACCTACCTATATGCGGTATTTCCAAGCCGTTCCAAGCAAATTTGTATGTGCCATCTCTAAATTTTCAAAATAATTTTTCTCTTTTGTGTGCTCGTACCGCTTATGAAACGGTGGGGATTGTCCAATATTTTTCCATGCTAGATGTGTTATTCTCAAGATGAGTGTTTATTCACTTGTCATTGCACGAGAGTGCAGCGGTAATAGGGATGCCCATTCCCGAAATGAAAAAAATAATATTTACTTTATGTTGTCAAATAATAAATTCCTTGGAAAGTGTTGGTATGAAAGGCAACCGTGGATACGGGCCGCCATGGAAAGTGAAAGTTTGGTGGAAAAAGGAATAAAATTTATTTTCTGTTTGGGAACCGCCTATGATATATCTAGCATGGAAAGTATTGTGAGCTACTTTGTCATTTTCGTTGACAGGAAAAGCATGCCACCCAAAATATTTTTCTCTCTCAATTTCAAACTTTGAGCTCTGGCACCTCTACAAATCCCTACTTCCCTCTGCGAAGGGCCTATCTATTTACTTTATGCAATTTTTATTTCTACTCTGAGTCTTCATCTTCTCTTATAAGAACCAACTAGGGGGCACTATGATCGTACTTGAGCATTGGGTATAGCTAATATTTGAGTGTGCTTGATGAATGGATCAATGATTGAGCATGATGGGCTAGGGATAACTTTGTTTAGTGTTGATATTCTGAAAGACATGGTTGCTTGTTGACATGCTAGAGTATTGAAGTCATTATGTTAAAACTAGACTATTGCTTTGAATCACCTATAAGTCCAGATGTCCATGCTATACAAAAGAAAAGAATATGATGAACATGTTAGGCAGCATTCCACATCAAAAATTCTGTTTTTATCATTTACCTACTCGAGGACGAGTAGGAATTAAGCTTGGGGATGCTGATACGTCTCCAACATATCTATAATTTTTGCTTGTTCCATGCTATTATATTATCATTCCTGGATGTTTTACAATCATTTTATAACAACTTTATATAATTTTTCGGACTAACCTATTAACATAGTGCCAAAGTGCGAGTTGCTGTTTTTGCTTGTTTTTTACTTCGCAGAAAATCAATACCAAACGGAGTCCAATCGCGACGAAACGTTTTGGAGATTTTTTCTGGACCAGAAGACACTCACTGGGCCAAAGAAGTACCGGAGAAGTGGGCCGAGGAGACCACAACCCACCAGGGCGCGCCAGGGGGGGCCCGGCACGACCTGATGGGTTGTGCCCTCCTCGGGGCCCCTCTCCACCGCCTCTGATGCCTATAAATTCTCAAATATTCCAAAAACCCGAGGATAGTCGACGAAACACAATTCCAGCCACCGTAAGTTCCAGAACCTAGAGATCCAATCTAAACACCATCACGGAGGGGTTCATCTTCCTCATAGGTGCCTCTCCGATGATGCGTGAGTAGTTCACCATAGACCTACGGGTCTGTAGGCAGTAGCTAGATGGCTTTCTCTCTCTCTCTCTTATGATTCTCAATACAATGGTCTCTTGGAGATCTATTTGATGTAAACTTTTGCGGCGTGTTTGTTGGGATCCGATGAATTTTGAGTTCATGATCAGTTTCTATCCATTAATATTATTTGAGTCTTCTTTGATCTATTATATGCATGATTACTTATAGTCTCGTATTTCTTCTTCGAATCTTTGGTTTAGTTAGGCCGACTAGATCGATTTTTCTTGCCTTGGGAAGTGGTGCTTTGTGATGGGTTCGATCTTGCAATGTTCTTTCCCAGTGACAGAAGGGGCAGCAAGACACGCATGTATCGTTGCCATTAAGGATAACAAGATGGGGTCTATACCTACTTGAATAGATCTTGTCTACATCATGTCATCGTTCTTATTGCATTACTCCGTTTTTCCATGAACTTAATGCACTAGATGCATGCTGGATAGCGGTCGATGTGTGGAGTAATAGTGGTAGATGCACGCAGGAGTCGGTCTACTTATCTTGGATGTGATGCCTATATAATGATCATCGCCTTGGATATCGTCATGATTATTTGATCTTCTATCAATTGCCCAACGGTAATTTGTTCACCCACCGTGCGCTATACTCATGAGAGAAGCCACTAGTGAATCCTACGGCCCTCGGGTCTACTTTTCCAACATATTGCTTTCCGATCTATCTTTTTGCTTCTTTGTTTTCAGATCTACAAAACCAAAAACCCAAAAATATATTGCTGCACTTTTTATTTGCTCTTTTTATTTTGTGTTCTTGAGAGATCCATCTCTCCTATCTATCACTACCTAATCTATATTTTTACCGTAGAGAGATTGACAACCTCTCTTTCGCGCCGGGTTGCACGTATTTGTTATTTGTGTGCAGGTGCTGCTTATTGGGTGGTGGTGATCCTCCTACTGGTTCGATAACCTTGGTTTCATAACTGAGGGAAATACTTACCGTCGTTGTGCTACATCATCCCTTCCTCTTTGGGGAAATACCGACGCAGTCTCAAGCCACGTCAAAGGAATTTCTTGCACCATTGCCGGGGAGGAAGCGGTCTCTTCTACGTGCCTATCTCAGGCGCCGAGGAGACTCCATCATCATCTACCAGGTTCCTAATCACAAATCTCATCTCCTTGCAATTACATTATTTGCCATTTGCCTCTCGTTTTCCTCTCCCCCACTTCACCAATTTGCCATTTTATTCGCCCAATTTTTCGTTTGCCTTTTTCTCGGTAGATCTCTTGTTTGCCTATCTTGTTGCTATGACTAGCGTTACTTCTCCCCCTTTGTCACCAGATTTTGGTTTATACTTCAAACAAAAACAAGGGGAAAATTTTAAAGATGCCTGGTATAGGCTAATGGAATCTTATCGTATTTCCAATCAAAAAGGAGATGCAAAAAAATTTCTTAGAAATTTTTACATAGGATTAGCTTTGCATCATAGAGAACTCTTGGATTTTGCCACTAAAGGGAATTTTATTGAGCTTGATGCAAACACCGCTTATGTAATTTTGGAAGGAATATTGGGGATTCCCCCATTAAAAAAGGGACCTTCTTTCACACAAGAAGGGGTTCAAATTCTCGACAAATTGGGTGACTTACATAAGCACTTGGTTGAGTTGCAAAATCATAATGAACCTCTCAAGCATATTAGTGGGAACCTCAATCGCTTGAATACTTTGATTACTCTTTGCAACAAGCGTTTTGATATTTTGGATATCAAGATGGTTTCTTCTCCTGAAAATTTGGGGAAGCGTAAAGACCCCCCGGATTTGAGAAAGCCCTCACAAAAGTTGCCAAAACCAAAAATGACAATACTTGAATCTATGCGTTATGAATAGCTAGGGGGTAAAACGATAGCGCTTGTTGGGAGGCAACCCAATGAATAAATTTATTTTTGCTTTTTCCTTTCTGTTTTTGAGAGTTGACACAATTATGCCTCTGTTATGATTGTGTTTTTATCATTTATTTAGTGTTTGTGCCAAGTAGAGCCTTTAAGATGATTCATAAGATGAGTAGAAGCGATGCTGAATCTGAAACAGAAACTTTGTGTCCTGTATTTAAATTTTCATTTTTTGCTGAAGCGTGATCTTGAGCTGAAATTTTAACACAGTGTTGCTATACAAATTATTTATGTTTTTCTATTTTTTCAGAATTTTTAGAGTTACAGAAGTATGGTTAGAGTACAGATTACTATAGACTGTTCTGTTTAAGACAGATTCTGTTTTCGTTGCATTGTGTGCTTGTTTTGATGAATCTATGGGTTATATTGAAGGGTATGAGCCACGGTAAAGTTAAAATACAGTAGGTATAATGCAATAACAAAATATGAATGGGTTTGCAACAGCACCTAAAGTAGTGATTTGCATTATTATACTAACGGATCTCACAAAGATTTTGTTGAGTTTTGTGTGATCGAAGTTTCCAAGTTTTGGGTGAGATCACGAGGGATGAACGAATACGGAGTGAAAAGAGCCTAAGCTTGGGGATGCTACAGCACCCCCAAGATATATTCAAAGAGAAACAAGCAACTAAGCTTGGGGATGCCCCCGAGTGGCATCCCCTCTTTCTTCTAACAACCATCGGTATTTTACTTGGAGCTATATTTTTATTCATCACATATCATGAGTTTTGCTTCGAGCGTCTTGTATCATTTGAGTCTTTGCTTTCTTTGCTTGTTAGTTTGTCACTTGTATCCTTGCTGGACACACCTATTTGAGAGAGCCAAAATTGTGCTATGATTTGTTAGAATTGCTC
Source organism: Elymus sibiricus (assembly GCA_039707655.1). Classification (NCBI taxonomy): domain Eukaryota; kingdom Viridiplantae; phylum Streptophyta; class Magnoliopsida; order Poales; family Poaceae; genus Elymus; species Elymus sibiricus. Next base: position 132,851,710 of record CM077667.1, read on the forward strand.
TATGTGCTTCACTTAAACTTTTTGAGGTATAGAATTGCTCTAGTGCTTCACTTATATCTTTTTGAGCACGGTGTGCTTGGAATTTTTTGTAGAAATACTCTCATGCTTCACTTAGATTAATTTGAGAGTTAGTAAATTTTGAAGAAAACCTCTCATGCTTCACTTATACCTTTTTGAGAGATGAAATCTTTATGCTCTTGTGCTTCACTTAGATTTGTTTGAGCTTGTCAAAAAGCAATGGCAATATATGAAATTAGTCCCAAAGTAATAGATATACAAGGAGGATATAATAAAAACTTTAATGAATATCATTGGAAAAATTAAACTTGATTCTTTCTAATAGTTTTGAAACATGATGATAGTAATATGTGAGTCATTTTAGTGAGTAATTAAGCTTTAGTAGGAATATTGGTGTGAAGGTTTGTGAATTCCTATGCAAGTACAAAAGTCAATAGTTGTGCAATGAAATTACATCCTACTTGTGGTGCATTATTCGGTGTTAGTTATGCTCAATGCTCGCTTATGTGAATTTTCGTTTCTTGGTTTGGTTGCTTCTCAATCTATTTGCTAGCCTCCATTTGTACTAAGTAGAAATACAACTTGTGCATCCAAAATCCTTAAACCATGTTTTGCCTTATGAGTCCACCATACCTACCTATATGCGGTATTTCCATGCCATTACAAGCAAATTTGTACGTGCCATCTCTAAATTTTCAAAATAAATTTTCTCTTTTGTGTGCTCGTACCGCTCATGAAACGGTGGGGAGTGTCCAATATTTTTCCATGCTAGATGTGTTATTCTCAAGATGAGTGTTTATTCACTTGTCATTGCACGAGTGTGCGGCGGTAATAGGGATGCCCATTCCCGAAATGAAAAAGAAAAAATATTTACTTTATGTTGCCAAATAATAAATTCCTTGAAAAGTGTTGGTATGGAAGGCAACCATGGATACGGCCCGCCATGGAATGTGAAAGTTTGGTGGAAAAAGGAATAAACTTTATTTTCTGTTTGGGAACCGCCTATGATATATCTAGCATGGAATGTATTGTGAGCTACTTTGTCGTTTTTGTTGACAGGAAAAGCATGCCACCCAAAATATTTTTTCTCTCTCAATTTTAAACTTTGAGCTCTGGCACCTCTACAAATCCCTACTTCCCTCTGCGAAGGCCCTATCTATTTACTTTATGCAATTTTTATTTGTACGTTGAGTCTCCATCTTCTCTTGTAAAGAACTAACTAGGGGGCACTATGATCGTACTTGAGCATTGGGCATAGATAATATTTGAGTGTGTTTCATGAATGGATCAATGATTGAGCATGATGGGCTAGGGATAACTTTCTTTAGTGTTGATATTTTGAAAGACATGGATTGCTTGTTGGCATGCTTGCGTATTGAAGTCATTATGTTAAAACTAGACTATTGCTTTGAATCATCTATAAGTCCAAATGTCCATGCTATACAAAAGAAAAGAATATGAGATGAACATGTTAGGCAGCATTCCACATCAAAAATTCTGTTTTTATCATTTACCTACTCGAGGACGAGTAGGAATTAAGCTTGGGGATGCTGATACGTCTCTAACGTATCTATAATTTTTGCTTGTTCCATGTTGTTATATTATGATTCTTGGATGTTTTGCAATCATTTTATAACAACTTTATATCATTTTTTGGTACTAACCTATTGACATAATGCCAAAGTAACAGTTGCCGTTTTTGCTTGTTTTTTACTTCGCAGAATATCAGTACGAAACGGAGTCCAATCGCGACGAAACTTTTTGGAGATTTTTTTTTGGACCATAAGACACCCAGTGGGCCAAAGAAGTGCCAGAGAGGTAGGCTGTGGAGGCCACAACCCACCAGGGCGCGCCAGGGGCTCCCCGGCGCGCTCCGATGGGTTGTGCCCTCCACGGGGCCCCCCTCCACCGCCTCTGATGCTTATAAATTCTCAAATATTCGGAAAACACTAGGGGAGTCAACGAAACACAATTCCAGCCGCCGCAAGTTCTAGAACCTCGAGATCCAATCTAAACACCATCACGGAGGGGTTCATCTTCTTCATAGGTGCCTCTCCGATGATGCGTGAGTAGTCCACCATAGACCTACCGGTCCGTAGGCAGTAGCTAGATGGCTTTCTCTCTCTCTCTCTCTCTCTCTCTTATGATTCTCAGTACAATGGTCTCTTGGAGATCTATTTGATGTAAACTTTTGCGGTGGTGTTTGTTGGGATCCGATGAATTTTGAGTTGATGATAAGTTTCTACCATGAATATTATTTGAGTCTTCTTTGATCTCTTATATGCATGATTACTTATAGTCTCGTATATCTTCTTCGAATCTTTGGTTTAGTTAGGCCGACTAGATCGATTTTTCTTGCCATGGGAAGAGGTGCTTTGTGATGGGTTCGATCTTGCGGTGTCCTTTCCCAGTGATAAAAGGGGCAGCAAGGCACGCATGTATCGTTGCCATTAAGGATAACAAGATGGGGTCTATTTCTACATAAATAGATCTTGTCTACATCATGTCATCGTTCTTATTGCATTACTCCCTTTTTCCATGAACTTAATACACTAGATGCATGCTGGATAGCGGTCGATGTGCGGAGTAATAGTGGTAGATGCAGGCATGAGTCGATCGACTTATCTTGGACGTGATGCCTATATAATGATCATCGCCTTGGATATCGTCATGATTATTTGATCTTCTATCAAATGCCCAACAGTAATTTGTTCACCCACCGTGCGTTATACTCATGAGAGAAGCCACTAGTGAATCCTACGGCCCCTGGGTCTACTTTTCCAACATATTGCTTTCCGATCTATCTTTTTGCTTCTTTGTTTTCAGATCTACAAAACCAAAAACCCAAAAATATATTGCTGCACTTTTTGTTTGCTCTTTTTATTTTGTGTTCTTGAGAGATCTATCTATCCAATCTATCACTACCTAATCTATCTTTTTACCGTAGAGAGATTGACAACCTCTCTTTCGCGTCGGGTTGCAAGTATTTGTTATTTGTGTGCAGGTGCTGCTTATTGGGTGGTGGTGATCCTCCTACTGGTTCGATAACCTTGGTTTCATAACTGAGGGAAATACTTACCGTCGCTGTGCTGCATCATCCCTTCCTCTTTGGGGAAATACCGACGCAGTCTCAAGCCACGTCAATATACAAGTTGCTATTTCACCTTCTACAAGGACCGCCTTTGTCGAATCCGATTCAACTAAAGTGGGAGAGACAGACACCCGCCAGCCATCTTATGAAACAAAGTTACATGTCAGTCGATGGAACCGGTCTCTCGTACGCGGACGAGTAAGGTTAGTCCGTGCCGCTTCATCCCACAATACCGCTGAATCACGAAAATACTAAGGAGGGAAGCAATCTGAATATCAACGCCCACAAACTTCTTTGTGTTCTACACGTGATCTCATCTACGCATAGACCTAGCTCATGATGCCACTGTTGGGGAACGTTGCATGGGAAACAAAAAATTTCCTACGCACACACAAGATCTATCCATGGAGAGGAGAATCTACGAGAGGGGAGATCGGATCCACATACCCTTGTAGATCGCTAAGCGGGAAGCGTTAAGAAACACGGTTGATGTAGTCGAACGTCTTCGTGATCCAAATCGCAAGCCGTCCCACGATCCAATCACGATCTAGTGCCGAACGGACGACACCTCCGCGTTCAGCACACGTACAGCTCGATGACGATCTCCGCCTCCTTGATCCAGCCAGTGAGGGCGGAGAGGTAGACGAGTTCTCTGGCAGCACAACGTCGTGGTGGCAGTGGGGGTGAACTAATCTGGTAGGGCTTCGCCGAGCTCTACCGAACTAATCTAGAGGAGAAAGACGATCTAGAGAGGAGAGGGTAGCACGTGGCTTTTCAAGTGTTGGGCTGCCCTCAAACCTCCACTATATATAGGAGGAAGGGCTGGGAGGAGGCGCCCTAGGGTTTCCCCTAGGGCCTTGGTCGCCGGCCAAGAGGTGGAATCCACCTCCAACAAGGAGGTGAGGCGCGAGGGAGGAGTCCTACTCCGACAAGGACTCCTCCCACCCTCCACCTTTTTCCTCTTGGGCGCATGGGCACTCATGGGGTCGGCTGCTCAGCCCACCAGGGGCTGGTGCGCCACCTCTTGGGTCAATGTGCCCCCCCGGGGTGGGTGGGTCCCTCCCGGTGGACCCTCGGAACCCATTCGTCACACTCGGTACTCTACCAGAAATACCCGAAACTTTAACGGAACCCAAATACCATTTTCCTATATACCAATCTTTACCTCCGGACCATTCTGGAGCTCCTCGTGACATCCGAGATCTCATTCGGGACTCCGAACAACCTTCGTTCACCAACATACATAACTCAATAATACCAAAACGTCACCGAACGTTAAGTGTGCAGACCCTGCGGGTTCGAGAACTATGTAGACATGACCGAGACACCTCTACGGTCAATAAGCAATAGCGGGACCTGGATGCCCATATTGGTTCCTACATATTCTACGAAGATCTTAATCGGATGAACCTCTATGTCAAGGATTCAGTTAATCCCGTACGCTGTTCCCTTTGTTTATCGGTATGTTACTTGCCCGAGGTTTGATCGTCGGTATCTCCATACCTAGTTCAATCTCGTTACCGGCAAGTCTCTTTACTCGTTCAGTAATACAAGATCCCGTGGCTAACTCTTTAGTCACTTTGCTTGCAAGGCTCGTCGTGATGTTGTATTACCGAGTGGGCCCTGAAATACCTCTCCGTCACACGGAGTAAGAAATCCCAGTCTCGATCCATGTCAACTCAACAGACACCCTCGGAGATACCTGTAGGCATCTTTATAGTCACCCAGTTAAGTTGTGACATTTGATACACACATGGTACTCCTCCGGTGTCAGTGAGTTACATGATCTCATGGTCATAGGAACACATACTTGACATGCATAAAACAATAGCAATAAAATGACACAATCATATGCTACGTTCATAGTTTGGGTCTTGTCCATCACATCATTCTCCTAATGATGTGATCCCGTTATCAAATGACAACTCATGTCCATGTCCAGGAAAGCTTGACCATCTTTGATCAACGAGCTAGTCCTATAGAGGCTCACTAGGGACACAGTGTTGTCTATATACCCATGATGACCCACAAGTATAGGGGATCAATCGTAGTCCTTTCGATTAGTAAGAGTGTCGAACCCAACGAGGAGCAGAAGGAAATGACAAGCGGTTTTCAGCAAGGTAATCTCTGCAAGCACTGAAATTGTAGGTAACAGATAGTTTGATAGCAAGGTAATTTGTAACGAGCAAGTAACGGTAACGGTAAACAAGGTGCAGCAAGGTAGCCCAATCCTTTTGAGGCAAAGGACAGGCTAGAACAATCACTAGTATTAGGCAAAGTGTTCTTGAGGGTACACGGGAATTTCGTCTAGTCATTTTTATCATGTTGGTTTGATTCGTGTTCGCTACTTTGATAATTTGATATGTGGGTGGACCGGTGCTAAGGTGCTGTTCTTACTTGAACTAACAACCTACTTATGATTAACCCCCTCGCAAGCATCCGCAACTACGAGAAAAGTATTAAGACAAAGTCTAACCATAGCATTAAACATGTGGATCCAAATCAGCCCCTTACGAAGTAGCGCATAAACTAGGGTTTAAGCTTCTGTCACTCTAGCAACCCATCATCTAATAACTACTCCACAATGCATTCCCTTAGGCCCATGAATGGTGAAGTGTCATGTAGTCGACATTCACATGACACCACTAAGGGAATCACAACATACATATCATCAAAATATCGAACACATATCAAATTCACATGATTACTCGCAACATGACTTCTCCCGTGACCTCAAGAACAAAGGTAACTACTCACAAATAATAAGCATGCTCAAGATCAGAGGAGTAATGAATAGCATAATGGATCTGAACATATGATCTTCCACCAAATAAACCATATAGTAATCAACTACGCAAGGTAATCAACACTACTAGTCACCCACAGGTACCAATCTGAGGTTCCGGTACAAAGATTGAACAAAAGAGATGAACTAGGGTTTGAGAGGAGATGGTGTTGTTGAAGATGTTGATGAAGATTGGCCTCCCAAAGATGAGAGGGGTGTTGGTGATGACGATAGTTGCGATTTCCCCTTCCGGGAGGGAAGTTCTCCCGGCGGAATCGCTTCGCCGGAGGGCAAAAGTGCTCCTGCCCAAGTTCCGCCTCGAGGCAGCGGCGCTTCGTCCTGAAAGTCCTCCTCCTAATTTTTTTAGGTTTTTTGGGAATTTATACTAGAAGATGGGCACCGGAAGCGGGCCAGGCTGGGCACAACCCATCAGGGCGCGCCCAGGGGGGGCTTGCGCACCCTGGTGGGTTGTGCCCACCTGGGGGCGCTCCTTCGGTAGTTTTCAGCTCCAATAATTCTTATTAAATACAAAAATAATCTCCGTAAATTTTCAGCTTCATTGGAGTTGTGCAGAATAGGTATCTCTGACGTGCTTTTCTTGGGTCCAGAATTCCAGCTGCCGGTATTCTCCCTCTTTGTGTAAACCTTGCATATTATGAGAGCAAAGGCATTAGAATCACTCCCCAAAGAATTATTATTCACAAAACAAAGTAAATAACAGTAGGAAATCATGATGCAAAATGGACGTATCAACTCCCCCAAGCTTAGACCTCGCTTGTCCTCAAGCGAAAGCCGATATTGAAAAGCATGTCCACATGGTTTGAGAGAGAGGTGTCGATAAAAACAAAATACGGACATAGAAGCATCTTGCTTATTAACATAACAGCAACAAACTCTAACATAAGAACTTATTTCAATACATTCTTATCATAAGGCCTCTCATGAACAAGTAACAATTCATCACAACATAGAAGTATGAAGCATAAACCCTATTGGAAACCAACAAACTATGTTCTCAGTCAACTTTGCAACTACAATTCATCATCTTTTCAGGAAGGGTCTCATGTAGGAGCCTTTTGCCAAGTCCACATACTCAACCATCATTTAGTCTTCTATGATTGCTAACGCTCACGCCATACCCATGAACAAAAAGTTTCAACCAGACACGTAGGAAGATAGGGGCTTATAGTTTTGCCTCCCAACTCACTCACCTCAAGGGTGATGTCAACAATAATAACTCATGCCCACCCATATCCAACCGGATATATGTGCCTAGATCTTTCCTCTCCACATGATGCTTGCAAAAGGAAAAAAGTAAAAAGGAAAAGGGAAGAATACTTTGACTCTTGCATAAAAGTAACTGCATAAAAGTAAAAGATAGGCCCTTCGCAGAGGGAAGCAGAGGTTGTCATGCGCTAATTGATTTGTATGCCCAATCCCTTAATGTAAAAGAACATCACGCTATATTGCCCCCTATGATAGCAACCTTTATTATGCAGTCCGTCGCTTTTATTACTTTGCCATCATAAGTTCGTATAGCGCTAATACGTCTCCAACGTATCTATAATTTTTGCTTGTTCCATGTTGTTATATTATCATTCTTGGATGTTTTACAATCATTTTATTATACCTTTATATCATTTTTTGGGACTAACCTATTGACATAGTGACAAAGTGCCAGTTGCTGTTTTTGCTTGTTTTTTACTTCACAGAAAATCAGTACCAAATGGAGATAAAACGCTGCGGGGATTTTTTGTGGATTTTTTATGGACCAGAAGAAAGAAGATGGACGAAAGAACACCATAAGAGGGGCCCCAGGCTGGCCAGCACCCACCAGGGCGCGCCAGAGGCCCCCTGGCGCGGCCTGGTGAGGGCTGGGCACCTCGGGCACCCCCTCAACCGACTATCGTGCCTATAAATTCCCAGAAAATTGAAAAACCCTAGAGGAGTCGACGAAACACAATTCCAGCCGCCGCAAGTTCCAGAACCTCGAGATCCAATCTAAACACCATCACGGAGGGGTTCACTTCCTCATAGGTGCCTCTCTGATGATGTGTGAGCAGTCCACCATAGACCTACGGGTCCGTAGGCAGTAGCTAGATGGCTTCTTCTCTCTCTCTTATGATTCTCAATACAATGGTCTCTTGGAGATCTATTTGATGTAAACTTTTGCGGTGTGTTTGTTCGGATCCGATGAATTTTGAGTTCATGATCAGTTTCAATCCATGAATATTATTTGAGTCTTCTTTGATCTCTTATATGCATGATTACTTATAGCCTCGTATTTCTTCTTCGAATCTTTGGTTTAGTTAGGCCAACTAGATCGATTTTTCTGGCCATGGGAAGAGGTGCTTTGTGATGGGTTCGATCTTGCAGTGTTCTTTCCCAGTGACAGAAGGGGCAGCAAGACACACATGTATCGTTGCTATTAAGGATAACAAGATGGGGTCTATTCCTACATGAATAGATATTGTCTACATCATGTCATCGTTCTTATTGCATTACTCCGTTTTTCCGTGAACTTAATACACTAGATGCATGCTGGATAGCGGTCGATGTGTGGAGTAATAGAGGTAGATGCAGGCAGGAGTCGGTCTATCTATCTTGGACGTGATGCCTATATAATGATCATTGCCTTGGATATCGTCATGACTATTCGATTTTCTATCAATTTCCCAATAGTAATTTGTTCACCCACCGTGTGCTATACTCATGAGAGAAGCCACTAGTGAACCCTACGGCCCCGGATCTACTTTTCCATCATATTGCTTTCCGATCTACATTTTTTGCACTCTTTATTTTTCAGATCTACCAAACCAAAAACCCAAAAAATATATTGCTGCATATTTACTCTTTTTATTTGTGTTCTTGAGAGATATATCTCTCCTATCTATCATTACCTAATCTATCTTTTTACCGTAGAGAGATTGACAACCTCTCTTTCGCGTCGTGTTGCAAGTATTTGTTGTTTGTGTGCAGGTGCTGCTTATTGGGTGGTGGTGATCCTCCTACTGGTTCGATAACCTTGGTTTCATAACTGAGGGAAATACTTACCGTCGCTTTGCTGCATCATCCCTTCCTCTTTGGGGAAATAGCGACGCAGTCCAAGCCACGTCAAACGAATTTTTGGCGCCGTTGCCGGGGAGGAAGCGGTCTCTTCTACGTGCCTATCGTAGGCGCCGAGGGGACTCCATCATCATCTACCAGGTTCCTAATCACAAATCTCATCTCCTTGCAATTACATTATTTGCCATTTGCCTCTCGTTTTCCTCTCCCCCACTTCACCAATTTGCCATTTTATTCGCCCTCTTTTTCATTTGTCCTTTCTTTCGTCGGATCTCTTGCTTGTTGCCATGACTAGCGTTACCACTCCCCCTTTGTCACCAGATTTTGAAGTCCTATACTTCAAACAAAAACAAGGGAAAAATTTGAAAGATGCCTGGTATAGGCTAATGGAATCTTATCGTATTTCTAATCTAAAAGGGGACGCAAAAGTTTTGCTTAGAAATTTTTATATTGGATTGGCTTTCCATCATAGAGAGCTTTTGGATTTCGCCTCAAAAGGCAATTTTATTGAACTTGATGCAAATGCCGCTTATGAAGTTTTGGAAGGAATTTTGGGGGTTCCCCCACCAAAAAAGGGGCTTGCTTTTTCACAAGAGGGAGTTCAAATTCTTGACAAATTGAGTGACTTACATAAGCACTTGGTCGAGCTACAAAAATATCATGAACCCCTCAAACATATCAGTGGGAACCTCAATCGCTTGAACACTTTGATTACCCTTTGCAATAAGCATTTGGATATTTTGGATCTTAAGATGGTTTCTTCTCCTGAAAATTTGGGGAAGCGTAAAGAGCCCCCGGATTCGAGAAGGACCTCACAAAAGTGTCCAAAACCAAAGATGACAATATTTGAATCTATCCATTATGCCTAGCTAGGGGCGCAAAACGATAGCGCTTGTTGGGAGGCAACCCAATGAATAAATGATTTTTTGCTTTTTCCTTTCTGTTTTTGTGTGTTGACACAATTATGCCTCTGTTATGATTGTGTTTTTATGATTTATTTAGTGTTTGTGTCAAGTGGAACCATTAGGATGATTCATAGGATGAGTAGAAGTGATGCTGAATCTGAAACAGAAACTTTGCGTCCAGTATATGAATTTTCATTTTTTTCTGGAACGCGATATTGAGTTGAAATTTTAACACAGTGTTGCTATACAATTTGCTTACATTTTCCAAATTTTTCAGAATTTTTAGATTTACAGAATTATGGGTAGAGTACATATTACTACAGACTGTTCTGTTTGAGACAGGTTCTGTTTTTGTTGCATTGTGTGCTTGTTTTGATGAATCTATGGTTTGTATTGGAGGGTATAAGCCATGGTAAATTTAAAATATAGTAGGTATAATGCAATTATAAAATTTGAACTAAACTTTAGTAGGTATTTGATTGCAACAAGAAAGTAGGGAAGCAAAAACTCAAACTAAACTTTATTATATAACTTTCACTTGATTACATAGATAGATAGGCCACGGAACTAACACACGAAAATAAATCATACTAAAACTTTTATTCAATTAAAGCAAAAGGAAACTAAGGATAAAACCAAAATAGGTAAAGGTGAATAAAAGTGATGGTGATATGATACCGGGGCACCTCCCCCAAGCTTGGCTCAAGCCAAGGGGAGTGCCCATACCCATGTTCTCAAGTCTCCTTTGGTGGTGGCGGTGAAGAAGGTGGAGGTGTTGATGCAGGTGGTGGTGATGTGATGCCACACTTTAGCTTCAGAAGATGCTCCAATTTGCGGATGACTCTCCTAAGGTTGTCGATGTGTTCTTGCAACAAGATGTTTTCACGGATGAGAAATTTATTCTGAACACGGACCGCTTTGAAGGTTCTAAAGGCTTCGATTTTAATAAGGGTGAGATGACTGTAATAAGGTTGAAGGATATCTTCTTCCTCTCCCTCCATTGCTGGCTTGAATTGATCTCCTTCAGGGAGATAATCCACCTTAGCTTCATTCTACTTCTCCTCCTTGAAGGCTTCTTCCGGCTCCTCCCTCTTCAACTCTATCTTCATTATCCAGGCATCTTCTTCCACATTGTTAAGAGAGGGAGAAGACATGATGCCTGACTTGACAGATCTGATAGGAAAACAACAAGAAACAAGAACAGAGGATTTTTCTGCGATGCGGTCGTCAAAACAGTCGGGGGTATATATAGAGAATTTTTATTCTTGGGAAACAAGTATTTGGAAGGAAAACGGAGTCGGGAAGGCATCCGAGGTGGGCACAACCCACCATGGCGCGCCTAGGGGTGCCTGGCGCGCCCTGGTGTATCGTGCTCACCTCGATCACCTTCCGGTTTATTTTTTATTTCCAAAATTCTAAAATATTCCAAAACTAAAAAAAAAAAAAATTTGTGGATTTTTCGGAGTCCGTTTACTTACCGTATCACGCACCACCTATTTTTAAGTATTCTGGAGTGTTCCGGAAGATTTCTTTAATGTGTTCCTCCGGTGTCATGTTTGGATAACATTGCTTTCAACGTTAATTGGCGTACCTGAGATATAATGCTTAATTATTTGTCCATTGACTACCTTCGGATTAGTACCTTCGGCGTTATTAATCTTGATAGCTCCAGAACGATAGACCTCTTCAATAATATATGGTCCTTCCCATTTCGAGAGAAGCTTCCCTGCAAGAAATTTTAAACGAGAGTTGAACAAAAGAACATAATCTCCTATTTTGAATTTCCGCTTTTGGATTCTCTTGTCATGCCATCTTTTTACTTTTTCTTTGAATAGCTTGGCATTTTCATACGCTTGGGTTCTCCATTCATTTAGTGAGCTAATATCAAATAGCCTCTTCTCACCGGCAAGTTTGAAATCATAGTTGAGCTCTTTAATTGCCCAAAATGCTTTGTGTTCTAATTCTAGAGGCAAATGACAAGCTTTTCCATACACCATTTTATATGGAGACATACCCATTGGATTTTTATAAGCTGTTCTATAGGCCCAAAGTGCATCATCTAATTTCTTAGACCAATTCTTACGAGACCTATTGCCAATTTTTTGTAATATTAATTTTATTTCTCTATTGCTAAGTTCTACTTGACCACTAGATTGAGGATGATAGGGCGATCCAATTCTATGGTTAACATCATATTTAGCAAGCATCTTACGGAAAGCACCATGAATAAAGTGTGAACCACCATCGGTCATTAAATATCTAGGGACTCCAAACCTCGAAAAGATAACCTCTTTAAGCATTTTAATGGAGGTGTGGTGATTAGCACTACTAGTTGGAATAGCTTCTACCCACTTCGTGACATAATCAACCGCAACTAAAATATGAGTGTACCCGTTAGAGGAAGGAAAAGGCCCCATATAATCAAAACCCCACACGTCAAATGGTTCAACAACAAGTGAATAATTCATAGGCATTTCTTGACGCTTACCAATATTACCAATTCTTTGACATTCATCACAAGACAAGACAAACTTACGGGCATCCTTGAAGAGAGTAGGCCAATAAAAACCAGATTGCAATACCTTGTGAGCAGTTCTATCTCCCGCATGATGTCCTCCATAAGCTTCAGAATGACATTTCCATAGGATTTGTTCCTATTCATGCTCAGGTACACAACGTCTAATAATACCATCTACTCCTTCTTTATAAAGATATGGGTCATCCCAAAAGTAATGTCTCAAGTCGTAGAAGAATTTTTTTTCTTTTGTTGATATGTAAAGCTAGGCGGTATATATTTAGCGACAATGTAATTAGCATAATCAGCATACCAAGGTGTGTTGTGTGAGACACTTATTGCAGCTAGCTGTTCGTCAGGGAAACTATCATCAATAGGTAGTGGGTCATCAAGAATATTTTCTAACCTAGATAAGTTATCAGCTATGGGGTTCTCAGCTCCTTTCCTATCAACGATATGTAATTCAAATTCTTGAAGCAAAAGAACCCACCTAATAAGTCTAGGTTTAGCATCTTTCTTTTCCATAAGATATTTTATAGCAGCATGATCGGTGTGAACAATAACTTTGGAGTCAACAATATAGGATCTAAATTTATCACAAGCAAACACAACTGCTAAAAATTCTTTTTCAGTAGTAGCATAATTTCGTTGGGCACTGTCTAAAGTTTTACTAGCATAATGGATAACATTCAATTTCTTATCAACTCTTTGTCCTAGGACAGCACCAACAGCATAATCACTAGCATCACACATAATTTCAAAAGGCAAGTTCCAATCAGGTGGTTGAACGATAGGTGAAGAGGTTAAGGCTTTCTTGAGTGTTTCAAAGGCTTCCACACAATCGTCATCAAAAACAAAAGGGATATCCTTTTGCAAAAGATTAGTAAGAGGCCTAGAAATTTTAGAGAAGTCTTTAATGAACCTCCTATAAAAACCAGCATGACCAAGGAAACTTCGAATACCTTTAATATCTTTAGGACACGACATTTTCTCAATTGCATCAACTTTAGCTTTATCCACCTCAATACGTCGTTCAGATATTTTAAGCCCCAAGACAATGCCTTCATTAACCATAAAGTGGCACTTCTCCCAATTCAAGACGAGATTAGTTTGTTCACATCTCTGCAAAACTCGATCAAGGTTGCTTAAGCAATCATCAAAAGAAGTTCCGTAAACGGAAAAATCATCCATGAAAACCTCCACAATCTTTTCATAAAAATCAGAGAATATAGCAGTCATACATCTTTGAGAGGTAGCAGGTGCATTGCATAAACCAAAAGGCATACGTCTATAAGCATAAGTTCCAAAAGGGCAAGTAAAGGTGGTTTTCTCATGATCGAATTGTGACACAGGTATTTGAGAGAAACCAGAATATCCATCTGGGAAACAAAAGTGTGTGTGCTTAGATAGTCTCTCTAGCATTTGATCAATGAAAGACAAAGAGTAATGATCTTTCCTAATATCTTTATTTAATTTTCTAAAATCAATTACCATTCTATATCCAGTGACAATTCTTTGTGGAATGAGTTCATTCTTATTATTAGGAACAACGGTAATACCTCCTTTCTTAGGGACACAGTGAACGGGACTTACCCATCTACTATCAGCTATGGGATAGATTATACCTGCTTCCAGAAGCTTTAATATTTCAGTTCTTACCAGATATGGTTGACTAGAGGGGGGGTGAATAGGCAACTAACAATTTTTAACTTTTCTTTAACAATTTAGGCTTAGCAACAAATAGGTTGGCTATATGTGCAACTAGGTGAGCAACCTATATGATGCTAATCACAACAACAAGCTAAGCAAGCAAGATATAACAATATAAGTAGCTTGCACAAAGTAAAGGTAGGAAGTAACCACAAGAGGAACCGATGGAGACAAGGATGTGTTCCCGAAGTTCCTTCCCGGTAAGGGGAAGTACGTCTCCGTTGGAGCGGTGTGGAGGCACAATGCTCCCCAAGAAGCCACTAGGGCCACCGTATTCTCCTCACGCCCTCACACAATGCGAGGTGCCGTGATTCCACTAGTGGTGCACTTGAAGGCGGCAACCGTACCATTACAAACAAGGTTGGGGCAATCTCCACAACTTAATTGGAGGCTCCCAACGACACCACGAAGCTTCACCACAATGGACTATGGCTTCGAAGTGACCTCTTCCGTCTAGGGTGCTCAAACACCCAAGAGTAACAAGATCCGCAAGGGATTGATGGGGGGAATCAAATATCTCTCGGTGGAAGTGTAGATCGAGGCCCTCTCCTCCAAACCCTAGAGCATCAACAAGATTTGATGGCTAGGGAGGGAGAAGGAGCAAGAATAAGCTTAGGAACAATAATGGAGCTTTATGAGGGAAGAGGTGAGTCTCAAGGAGGAAGAAGACTCACTTATATAGGTGGGAGGAAAACTGGCCGTTTTTCTGCCCAGATACGACCATAAGCGGTAGTACCATCCTAGGGGGCGGTACTTCCGCTTATACACGTACTGGAACAACTAAGCGGTAGTACCGATCGGGAGGGATCGATACTTCCGCTTGAGGCGGTAGTACCGCTCTAGAGAGGGCGGTACTTCCGCTTAGAGGTTCCAGAAGTCCGGAAGAAAAAAGGATGCGAAGGTGATTCCAAAGTTCCTCAGGGCGGTAGAACCGCTAGGAGCTTCCGCTTAAATAATATAAGCGGTAGTTACGGGCGGTAGTACCGCTCGGAACTTCCGCTTAAAAAAACATAAGCGGTAGTTCGGGGCGGTAGTACCGCTCGTAACTTCCGCTTAAGAAATATAAGCGGTAGTTCAGGGCGGTAGTACCGCTCGGAACTTCCGCTTACGAACTAAGCGGTCGTTCGAGCAATCCTTCAGGGCAGTAGTACCGCTGGAGCGGTACTACCGCTCTGAAGAGCAGTACTTCCGCTTAAGAGAAACGTTGGAGCCTTTGGGGGCAGAGAAAGCTCCATCGTGCCGGGAAAGGACGGGGGTGCAAAGTGTACGTGATGATTCCTTCCAACCTTTCCGGATGCGGATCCCCTCTTAATAGTACGGATTTTCCTATGACTCAGGTCCACCAACCTAACCTCAGAAGGAAAAGACTCCGTCTTCTGATATACTACTTGAGGGGAAGATAACCGTCTCATGCCACCTGATAATCTCTGAAAGCTTAATGCACACAGTTAGTCCGCAAACGTACTGTCATCAACCACCAAAACTACTTAGGGGAAATTATGCTCTTACAATCTCCCCCTTTTTGGTGGGTTGATGACAACACGGGATTTGCCAATAAGATATACAGTAAGACTATGACAATCCCAACATCTACAAAATATAGACGGGCTCCCCCTAGATGTGTGCCCTATTTGAATATGCTTTTGAAATGCACAGAGTACACACTAGGATCACCACTCCCCCTATATTTTATAGACATGGCCACATACTTGCATACATAACGGAAAGAGTGATGAGCAGGTAAGCAAGTAAGGAAAAATAGACTTGCGATAATGTAGACATAACGGATATAAGAGGTAGTATGTCTTACACCATACAAAGTACTCAGAGGTCTAACATTAAAAAGCAAAGCAAACAACCAAAGCAAATAAAAGAGTTCACGAGATAAGAGATGCGCAGCTAAAAGGAGAAATACTCGTGACTCGGCAAATCCCTACACTCTCTCCCCCTTTGGCATCGAGACACCAAAAGGGGCACAGAGGACTAAAGTGAGAACAAATGATGATAGGCACATCATAGTCAGTCATCAAGCTCATCATCTCCCTCCTCATCAGTACCAGCAGGCACATCATCTTCTGACTCAACATTTGGGCAATTCTTCTTGATCCATTCCTCCTCATCAGTAATCCTCTCCTCAGACCCGCTGTCAATTTGCAGACCAAGCTTCCTCATGATCCTCTTGTCACGGCTGCGAGCTTTCTTGGCCTCCACATGGGCCTTGTACTGACCCTTGATCTGAAAGCAGAAAAGATTCTTCACCTTGGTTTTGAGCTTGGTAGCCCAAGAGGGAACAGTCTCAGAGCGAGGAACATAGGAGGCATCAGTATACTCAGGCTCAGACTCATCATCAGAGTCGGTGGGAGCGATCTCTGGAACAGAGGGCGCAACGCCCCGATCCTCCTTCACACGCAGCTTAAGAACACCATGAGTCACCATGTGATCAGTGACAAGACGCTCACTGGGGAACTGCTCAGCCCAAGTATCCTCAATGAGCTTGAAGATATAGGGACCATAGATAGGCACCTTCCTGTCAAGAATTGCTGAGCGAAGCTCCGTCCACATGATGTGGGAAACATCCAAAGTGGAATCTTTGCCTTTTTCCTTGATCCACAGAAGAAGCAGATTCACGAGATAGGAGTGAACCTGGTCCAAGTTCCCCACACGTGGAAACAGAGAGTTGCGGAAGATACGGTGCATAATGTCTAGAAATGGAATGAGTTCAGTGCGAGTACCCTTGTGAGTCTTGACAATCCTCTGGTAGCGCACGAGCTTGGACTTGTGAATGGCTTGCTCTGCAGTGTGCGGTCGGAGACCAACTGGCTCATTTTCCCCCGAGTCTGCATAGCCCAAAGAGTTCATAAAAGTCTTCTAGTTGGAATGCAAGACCTTGCCACCAGTCATCCATATGAAGCTCCGCT
Source organism: Elymus sibiricus (assembly GCA_039707655.1). Classification (NCBI taxonomy): domain Eukaryota; kingdom Viridiplantae; phylum Streptophyta; class Magnoliopsida; order Poales; family Poaceae; genus Elymus; species Elymus sibiricus. Next base: position 132,868,718 of record CM077667.1, read on the forward strand.
CCTCATCAGCGTTAAAGTGAACAGTGGCAAAGAATTGAGCCACAAGCTCGCAGTCGAAATCCTTGTTGAAAGAAATGATGGGATACAGACCCCATTGCTGGCAAAGAGCACGAGCTTCAGCAAAGTAGGCAGAGTGAGGGTTGTTGACCATATGCTTCGTGTTTATGGATTTGACATGAGGCACATACAGGTTCGTCTTGCCCTTTAGGACTCCAGCATAAATGAGATACTGAGCCTTGTTCCAGAAGGGACGACCAACAAACTTGGGGTCCTGAGGGCGGCGGAAAGGATTGAGTTGACGAAACTCATAGAACTCGGTGCCAGACATATCCTGAGGTTCCTTGACATCTTGCTTCTTGGTGGCAACTTTCTTTGTGGACTGCCGCTGGGGTTGAGCACTTGAACCAGCTTCTGCTTCGTCAGACGTTCGGTACCGCTTGGAACTACCACGGCTTGGATTCACACGACGAGCACCCATAGCAGAGCCATCATCACCTGAACTCACAAAGATGGAACGGCAAGAGACAGAGCAACTGTAAATATCCAGCAAAAATCAAGCAAAAACACTAGAGAGAGAAAAGTACTCAGAGGTGGGAGATGCAGTGATAAGCGGTAGTACCGCTTGGGTAGGAGCGGTACTTCCGCTTGAAGCGGTAGTACCGGTCATACCGGAGCGGTAGTACCGCCCTGGCGACTGGAAGATCCCGCGGAAGGGAAGTGACCACAAATCCACCACACTCCGAATCCCTAACCATGTGATATATCTCTAGTGATCATATTCGTCCTAATCATGCAAAAAATAGCGAGAAAAACAAGAAACACCATACGCATTGCCCTAGATTTAAGATCGAAGAAAAGCTATGTCAAAAAGAGGAAGAACGAGGGCAATACCGGGGTCCATGGCACAAGGGAGAGGTGGGTTTCAATCCCACCGGACGAAAATGCGAAGACCGACACGGAATGGGAGATCCGGAGCCGGCCTCCGGGAGAGCTTCGGTCGCCAGGGGCAGAGACGAGACCGTGAATGAGTATGGGGAGGAGTTAGAACTCCCCCTGCCCACTACTAGAATCATCAGAGACCCCCCGAAGCGGTAGTACCGCTGATATGGGTGGTACTTCCACTTGAGCGGTAGTACCGTCCACCAGAGCGGTAGTACCGCTTATGACCAAAAAAACTGCTCCCCGCAAAAGAGAGCAAATCCACCAAATCAGGGGTGTTGAAAAGCAACAAAACATTCTACTAGACACATGCAAGAAGTTACTCCAAGTCTTTATGAGAAACCAAACCCGAAGAGACAAAGACAAGAAACACCAGATTCGAACCAAAATGCACTTGAAATGCAAATACCTCACTAGGAGGTGGGGGCGGTGGCCGAAGCCACCTATGTTTGATTCAAATGGTATGGCACTGCGAAGATATGAACCTTGGGCCCATGACCAAAACTCGTCTTTGAAGCACAGGAGTCATCAAAAATGACGAATGTGAAAGACTTGATTAATTTATGCATAATAGGAGGAGGGATAGTTCATTGAGAGAACTAGACTCCCCCTATGTCCATGCCTACACCAAAACAAGACATGATGATGAGAGTGGTGGGGTGTGCACTAATTCAAGCCACATTGCTCGAATCAATGATATTTAGCTCATGCCTTAACTCGCGAAATCTTGCTTCATCTAATGGCTTCGTGAATATGTCTGCAAGCTGTTCCTTAGTATAGAGATGAATAAGATCAATGTCTCCACGCTTGATGTGATCCTGGATGAAGTGATGACGAATCTCAATATGCTTCGTCTTGCAGTGTTGAACCGGGTTGTTGGAGATCTTGATTGTGCGTTCATTGTCGCAGTAAAGAGGCACTTTGTCACAGTTGACACCATAATCCTTTAAAGTTTGCCTCATCCAAAGAATCTGAGCATAACAGCTTGCGGTGGCTACATACTCGGCCTCGGTGGACGAGAGAGAAACACAGTTTTGTTTCTTGGAAGACCAACTTACCAGAGAGCGACCAAGAAATTGGCAACCTCCGGAAGTGGACTTCCTTTCCACACGGTCTCCCGCCCAATCCGAGTCAGTATATCCAATGAGATCAAATGAAGCACCTTTGGGGTACCATAAGCCAAAGTTTGGGGTATGAGCTAAATATCGAAAGATTCGCTTGACAGCCACATAGTGACTCTCCTTAGGTGCGGATTGAAATCGTGCACAAATTCCCACACTCAACATGATATCCGGTCTAGATGCACAACGGTAAAGCAGAGATCCAATCATGGAGCGATATACCTTCTGATCCACAACTTTACCATTGGGATCACTGTCAAGTTGGCACTTGAGTTGCATCGGAGTGTTGGCCTTCGGAGGATTTAGCTCATCCAACTTGAACCTCTTGAGCATGTCTTGAGTGTATTTGGCTTGGTTGATGAAGGTTCCTTGGCTTCGTTGCTTAACTTCGAATCCAAGGAAGAACTTCAACTCTCCCGTCATTGACATCTCAAACTCTTTGGTCATTAGTGCGGCGAACTCATCATTAAAAGCTTTGTTAGAAGAACCAAAGATAATATCATCTACATATAGTTGGCATACGAACAAGTTCCCGTTAACTCTCTTAGTAAAAAGAGTGGGGTCGATTTTCCCAATTTCAAACCCACGATCTTGCAACATCTCGGTAAGGTGCTCATACCACGCACGTGGGGCTTGTTTAAGGCCATAGAGTGCCTTATCGAGAACGTATACATGATTGGGGAACTTGGGGTCCTCAAACCCCGGGAGTTGCTTCACATATACCAACTCCTTAAGTGGACCATTAAGAAAAGCACTCTTCACATCCATTTGATATAATATGAAATCATGATGAGAAGCATAAGCAAGCAACATGCGAATAGATTTAAGGCGAGCAACAGGGGTAAAGGTTTCACCGTAGTCTATACCCTCGACTTGGGAGTGGCCTTGAGCCACCAGTCTTGCCTTGTTGCGAATAATGATACCATATGCATCTTGCTTGTTTTTAAAGATCCATTTGGTTCCGATGACATTGTGATTCTCTTTTGGTCTTGGCACCAATCACCACACATTGTTGCGCTCGAAGTTGTTGATTTCATCATGCATGGCTTCAAGCCAATCCTCGTCTTCGAGCGCATCATGTACCTTGAGGGGTTCAAAGCAAGAAACAAACGCATGATGTGCACAAAAGTTTGTTAATTGTCGACGAGTAGTTACCCCTCTTTTCAAGCTTCCGTAGACGTTCTCTAGGAAGTGTTGCTTTTTCTGGAGCTTGGCAGCATTCTTGGCAGCTCGTCTTTCAAGAATTTCCTCCATGGAAAGTTGAGGCTTGGTGACTTGACGAGCTTCGGTACTAGCACCGGCTTGCTCATGATCTAGAGCATGATCTTGATCTTTAGCTTGACCTTGATCTTGAAGTAGATCTTGGTCCTGAGCTTCATCTTGATCTTGAGCTTGCACGGGGGTGTGAACAAGATCTTGAGCATCATGTGAAGTAGAAACATCACTATCGAGTTGATCTTGCCCTTGATCTTGATCACGGGGTTGAGGGCCTTCACTGCGTTCTTCGGAAGCGTGTGGGTCATGCGTCGGTAATGGTTCCACTTGAGTGGAACATTGTCCTTCTCCTTCAGCCACAAGGGGTTCCTCAACGGGTAGGAAGTATCCCACACCCATTCTTCTTATGGCTTGGGGAGGAATTTCATCACCTACATCAGAAAGACCACTTTGCTCCACTTGGGAGCCATTATTTTCATCAAACTCTACGTTATTCGTATCCTCAATGAGTCCCATGGACTTGTTGAGGACACGGTAAGCATGAGAGTTTGCAGCATAACCAACAAATATGCCCTCATGGGCTCTAGATTCAAATTTAGACAAACGAACACCTTTCTTGAGAATGAAACACTTACAACCGAACACCCGGAAGTATTTGAGGTTGGGCTTGTTCCCGGTAAGAATCTCATAAGGATTCTTGTTCAAGCCTTTGCGGAGATAGAGCCGATTTGATGCATGACATGCTGTGTTGATGGCTTCGGCCCAAAAGTTGTACGGAGATTTAAACTCCGCCATCATGGTTCTTGCCGCATCCATCAACGTCCGGTTCTTCCTCTCCGCAACACCGTTTTGTTGAGGGGTGTAAGGTGTGGAATATTGGTGCTTTATCCCCTCATCACTGAGAAACTCACTGAGGGTGTAGTTCTTGAACTCAGTGCCGTTGTCACTTCTAATCATCAAAATCTTTGCTTAATGTTGACGTTGAACTTCATTTGCAAAGTCGATGACGGTCTGTTGGGTCTCACTCTTCCTCTTGAAAAAATATACCCATGTGTATCTCGACTAATCATCCACAATCACCAAGCAATATCTTCTTCCTCCAAGACTGTCAAAAGATGGAGGCCCGAAGAGATCCATGTGAAGGAGCTCTAAGGTCCTCTTTGAGTAGATTGTAGTAGTTGGACGATGAGCTTTTTCATGTAGCTTTCCTTCGATACAGGCACTGCAAGCACGATCTTTGGCAAAACTCACATTTGTTAGTCCAAGAATGTGATCCCCTTTGAGAAGACTTTGCAAAGATCTCATATTGACATGGGCTAGTCGGCGATGCCAAAACCATCCCACATCAACTTTAGCCATTAGACATGTCGCGGTCTTAGTGGGTCGCTCCGAGAAGTTAATCACATAGAGACCGTTTTCGACATGTCCAACAAAGGCTACTTTAAGAGTCTTGCTCCACAAAAGGGTCACGGTATCAATGCCAAAGAAAGTACTAAAACCCATGATTGCAAGTTGATGAACGGAAAGTAAATTGAATGCAAGGGTCTCAACAAGCATGACTCTCTCAATAGTTAAGGTCGGAGAGATAACCACCTTGCCAAGACCCAATACCTTTGAGATTGCATCATCTCCAAATGAGACTTGGGTGGCCACGGATGCATCGGGTCGAACGTCCACCACCAAGTCCTTGCTTCCGGTCATATGATTTGTTGCTCCGCTATCGAGCAACCATGAGACTCCCCCGGAAGCAAAGTCCTACAATAGATCAATGCTTGGATTTAGGTACCCATTCTTGAATGGGTCCTCTCATGTTAGTGACAAGGGTCTTAGGAACCCAAATAGACCACTCAATGTACTCATACGAAGAACCAACAAATTTGGCATAAACATGCCCATCACTAGCACGGCACAAAACATAGGAGGGGTTAAAATCGCCGGCCTTGTTGGAGGGAGTGATCTTGCCCTTCTTGGCACTATCACTCACAACCTTGTCTTTCTTCTTCTCATGAGTAATGCTCCCCGCTTTGACAAATATTTCCTTGAGCGGAGGAGCCTGCGTGGTCTTCTTCTTCTTATTATTAGATTTGGGTGCAAACCCAACTCCTTCCTTAGCAATCACTTCCTTTTGATTGCTCAAAAGGTCATTGAGATTCTTCTCACCTTGTATACATGTCACAAGGCCTTTCTCAAGCTGCTCTTTTAGCTTAGCATTTTCCTCCACAAGATGTGCATGCTCACAACACGGGTTAGTAGCAGATGCATTATCAATTAAGACAAAGGGAGGACACGTGGCAATTTCTTTAGTGAGTTTCACTTGGAGTTGATCATGTGACTCTTTAAGAGAAGTATGAACGCTCTTCAATGCCTTATGAGCACTGTCAAGAGAGACAAACTCATCCTTGAGTCGAGCATGGTCAACCCCAAGTGCAACCTTTTCAGATTTAAGGACACAGTTAAGAACAGTAGCATGATCATAATCTTTACGTAATTTAGCAAAGTCATCATTATGTGACTCCTTAAAAGTCAAATGAAGACCTCGCTCTTCCTCTAGAGCAATAGAAAGATCTTCTATCTCGTCGGCATAATCACGACTATGGCCTCTCATCTCCTCAAGAGATTCTTCTTGAGAATCAATCGTGTCATTGGCCTCACCAAGTTGTTCCAAGAGAGAAACGAAGTGCTTCTTGGACTCTCCCTTGAGTTTACACAAGAACTTGTCAAACTCATTCTCACCCTCTATCGCCTCCTCAAGTTCATCCACACAATCTAACAAAGACGGATTGGAAGAAACAGAAGTCTTAATGTTTGAGGTTTTGGCGTTGGAGGTTACCTTGGTGATACCTTTTGCCATGAGGCACCTAGCGATGTGGTTCTCATTGGGGGCGTCGAAGAGTGACACCTTTGTTGGGGTGGAGGATGCAATTGCCACAGATGCCATTGACATTCCTTCACCACTTGTGTCTCCGTCATCACAATCATCATCCGAAGCATACTCTTCTTGAGCCACCAACACTTTGTGTGGAGTCTTCTTGGTGAAGTTGGTCTTGTTGGGGAACGACTTGGCCTTATCTTTGCGGATGAGCTTGCCACCATTGTCTTCCCTCTTCTCGTATGGACAATCCACCACAAAGTGACTCACATTACCACAGTTGTAGCAGGTCCTCACACGTTGCTTGCCCTTTGACCCATTTGAGTTGTTCTTGGAGAAGTTGAGCCTTGTGTTTCTCTTGTTGCCCCAAAATTGCATGGACGCAAGAGCCATGTGCTCATGATAGGCATATTTGGTGTCCTCGGGGCAACCCTCTTCCTCTTCTTCTTCTTCTTCCTCTTGACAGACCTTGGCCTTCAAAGCAAGGTTAGGGGATGATTTCTTTGACCGTTGCACGCGAACGAGAGCATTATCAGCTGTTGTGTTCAAGATGTTCATTGCAATAAATTCATCCAACACATCACCAGAAGACAAGGTGTGAAAGTCCGGTCTTTGACGGATGACAGCGGACATGGCCTTGTTGTAGGGCATGATGGCCTTCAGAAACTTACGCTTGACCCATGTATCATCCACATCCTTGCTGCCATGATCTTTGAGGGCAACGGCGAGGGCAGTCACCCTTCTATAGAGCTCACGCGGTTCCTCATCCTCTACCATTACAAACTCATCTGACTGATCAAGGACAACTTCATAGTTTGACCGTTGAATGCTTGATCTGCCCTTGTACATGGAGATAATGTGTTCCCAACACTCTTTAGCAACAGTGAAAGGACGCAGGTGAGGTAGGTCTTCAGTAGGAACAGCAGCTTGGAGTATGAACAAGGCGGAGGAATTTAGCTGCTTATCCGCTTCTTCCCTTGGAGTGAGGTTGCGTGGATCACGAGGGTAGTATCCTTCTTCAATGACTTGCATGAGTTGAATTGAGCTGTGATCCAAATGAGACTTGATACAGAAAAGCCAATTAGCGAAATCATTTTTAACAAGCTTAGGAGGAGGACCGTGGTTAACTATATGAGGAGGGTGCACCGGTCCTCCATAGACCAAGGGAGGGGGAACTGAGGCAAACGTCCCCGACCCATTAATTCCTTGAGAACGATTATCTTTATCAGTACTAGCCCCATCCTAACCGGAGTTGACATCCAATGCCGAGTTAGTGGGATTAACCACTTGAACCGCATCGGTGGAAAGTTTAAGTGTGTTAAGGAATTCTTTAAACATGGATTTGACCTCGGTCGTCATGGAGGATTTAAGCGAGGACATGGCCTCATTTAAATCCTCGCGAGAGACCGTGTTCACACCCACGGCCTCGAGGAGTTCAACCGCCCGGTCCTCGTCGTCAACCATACTCTTCGGTTGGTGAAACCCTTAATAAAGAGACGAGGCTCTGATACCAATTGAAAGGATCGATATGGTTGACTAGAGGGGGGTGAATAGGCAACTAACAATTTTTAACTTTTCTTTAACAATTTAGGCTTAGCAACAAATAGGTTGGCTAGATGTGCAACTAGGTGAGCAACCTATATGATGCTAATCACAACAACAAGCTAAGCAAGCAAGATATAACAATATAAGAAGCTTGCACAAAGTAAAGGTAAGAAGTAACCACAAGAGGAACCGATGGAGACGAGGATGTGTTCCCGAAGTTCCTTCCCGGTAAGGGGAAGTACGTCTCCGTTGGAGCGGTGTGGAGGCACAATGCTCCCCAAGAAGCCACTAGGGCCACCGTATTCTCCTCACGCCCTCACACAATGCGAGGTGCCGTGATTCCACTAGTGGTGCACTTGAAGGTGGCAACCGGACCTTTACAAACAAGGTTGGGGCAATCTCCACAACTTAATTGGAGGCTCCCAACGACACCACGAAGCTTCACCACAATGGACTATGGCTTCGAAGTGACCTCTTCCGTCTAGGGTGCTCAAACACCCAAGAGTAACAAGATCCGCAAGGGATTGATGGGGGGAATCAAATATCTCTCGGTGGAAGTGTAGATCGAGGCTCTCTCCTCCAAACCCTAGAGCATCAACAAGATTTGATGGCTAGGGAGGGAGAGGAAGCAAGAACAAGCTTAGGAACAATAATGGAGCTTTATGAGGGAAGAGGTGAGTCTCAAGGAGGAACAAGACTCACTTATATAGGTGGGAGGAAAACTGGCCGTTTTTTTGCCCAGATACGACCATAAGAGGTAGTACCGTCCTAGGGGGCGGTACTTCCACTTATACACGTACTGGAACAACTAAGCGGTAGTACCGCTCGGGAGGGAGCGGTACTTCCGCTTGAGGCGTTAGTACCGCTCTAGAGAGGGCGGTACTTCCGCTTAGAGGTTCCAGAAGTCCAGAAGAAAAAAGGATGTGAAGGTGATTCCAAAGTTCCTCAGGGCGGTAGAACCGCTAGGAGCTTCCGCTTAAATAATATAAGCGGTAGTTACGGGCGGTAGTACCGCTCGGAACTTCCGCTTAAAAAAACATAAGCGGTAGTTCGGGGCGGTAGTACCGCTCGGAACTTCCGCTTAAGAAATATAAGCGGTAGTTCAGGGCGGTAGTACCGCTCGGAACTTCCGCTTAAGAACTAAGCGGTCGTTCGAGCAATCCTTCAGGGAAGTAATACCGCTGGAGCGGTACTACCACTCTGAAGAGCGGTACTTCCGCTTAAGAGAAACTTTGGAGCCTTTGGGGGCAGAGAAAGCTCCATCGTGCCAGGAAAGGACGGGGGTGCAAAGTGTACGTGATGATTCCTTCCAACCTTTCCGGATGCGGATCCCCTCTTAATAGTACGGATTTTCCTACGACTCAGGTCCACCAACCTAACCTCGGAAGGAAAAGACTCCGTCTTCTGATATACTACTTGAGGGGAAGATAACCGTCTCATGCCACCTGATAATCTCTGAAAGCTTAATGCACACATTTAGTCCGCAAACATACTGTCATCAACCACCAAAACTACTTAGGGGAAATTACGCTCTTACAAGGTTCCATATTGATCTTGTGCTGACATAGAGTGGGACTAATGCCCTTAAGATCATCAAGAGTATATCCACTTCTTTAGCTATGACCGGTTCTTTAATTTCTTCTTTAATAGGGGGATGATATTTAAACCACTTCTCCTTAGGGAGGTCAACATGAGTAGCAAATGCTTCATAGAAAGAGGCTACTATCTCAGAGTCAAGTCCATATTTAGTGCCAAACTTATGAAAAGTATCGGTATTCACAAAAGTTTTAACACAATCAAATTCAAGCTTTATACCAGACTCATTACCTTCGTCAAGTTCCCAATCTTCAGAGTTGCGTTTAATTCTTTCTAAGAGATCCCACTTGAAATCAATAGTCTTCTTCATATAAGAACCAGCACAAGAAGTATCGAGCATGGATTGATCATTATGAGAAAGCCGAGCATAAAAATTCTGAATGATAACTTCCCTCGGAATGTCATGATTGGGGGATGAATATAACATTGACTTAAGCCTCCCCCAAGCTAGAGCGATACTTTCTCCTTCACGAGGCCAAAAATTATATATATAATTCCGATCACGAGGAACTAGATGCATAGGATAAAACTTTTGATGGAATTCCAATTGCAAATGATTCCAGTTCCACGATCCAAGATCATCACATGGCCTATACCATGTGTCGGTGTAGTGAACAGGGGGTGTTCATTACCCCTGGACATGCACCAACAAGTTGCAGCCTCCAGGCAGGAAAGGCGTGGCAGAGAAGGAATCCACTTATAGGACACATCTAGGACCCAGGTTTACGGCAAGGATTACTTGCCGGGAACAGGCCTATGCATCACCGGCAAGCTCAAAGGCCGGCAAGTTCAGGATAGAATTTCCAGGAAGCGAGCCTTCCTAGGAGAAGACCTCCAGGCAGGTCACCGAGAAGACCCGATGTTGGACTCCCGACAAGATGCTTGCCGGTTGACAACTGGGAACAAGCACAAGACTATCAAGAAGCCATTCAAGCCGATAATCAGAACACAGAATACTGAAGGCTGGGATCCCGGCAAGATGCTTGCCGGGATGGCTAGCGAAGACCCGACAAGATTCGCACCCGGCAAGATCCCGCCACCTTGCCACCGCTCCAGTGCAGCGACCAGCCTGTCAGACGGGGTTTGTCCTCCTGGATGCGTGTCATGGCATTAGCAGCGGATGGGGTTAAGCGGTGCTGATGGGACGGGCTCTTTTCCCGTCCCCAAGAAAGTAAGGGACACCTAAAAGGAGCATTTAATGCGTTTGTCCTAAGACGTCAGTGAACGCTGTAGCAACTTTACACCTCTTGTATGTACTGTACGCCACTGTTGGTGACCCCTTTGACATATAAAAGGAGGCCCAAGGCGTAGCTACAGGGGGGAGGACCTTCTGGCCCAGATAGAGGCATAGCGGCTGTGTACTGTTTATCACATAGCGCTCCTAGAGCCAGAGTTCAAAGACTCACAATACACTAAAGCAGGAGTAGGGTTTTACTCTTCTCAGCGGCCCGAACCTGGGTAAAAATCCCTTGCGTTGATCGCTGGATCTGCTCTTTGTGCACGCCTTTTTCCCTGCCGAACCGTAAAAGGGACCCACGCGGTCCCATAGGTGTCGTACGCCGACATCTTTGGCGCGCCGGGTAGGGGGAAAGGTTGCGCGAACCTGATCTAGGGGTCAGCGCATCAGCTTCATCGTCCATGGCGACTTCGCTCTACTTACAGAAAGCTAAGTCCTAAAACTTTGATTGCTTTTTGTTGTGTAGCCTTATCCTTGATGGTAGTTTTGTATAACCTGTGCGCGAGGGAGCGCTCTAGAAACACTCTGCACTCCTGGTTGTTCTGGGTCCGCCCAACAACACAGATGCAGCTGCGGTTGTCTCTAGAGCATTAAGCTCCTGAAGAGGCGGCGTTCTCGATAGGCTGCTAGACAGGACCCGATCCTAAGCGCCATCGACCAGAACGTGCGCATTCGGGGAGTATTCCAGCAAGCGTAGGGATTCATTGTACAAAAGTGCAATTGTTCAAGGAAAAGGCTCGATAAGATTTATTTTCGGATTTCTGCATAAACCCGTATGCTGAGGAGCCTCCCCGGGGCTAGTTGCGCTCCTAGTCGCCTCAAGTCCGCTCGGCGATGTGAGCAGCTGCCCTAGAGCCGGGAAAGCTAAACCTTTTCGGGAGGCGGCGTTCCCGGCAAGCCGCTAAGGACCCGTTCCTCCAAGCGCTGCCGGCTGGAGCATGCGCACCGGAAAGCTTTCTGGCAAGCATGGGTTGTCTTGATTGATTTTTCGTCCTTGTACATTAATCTGCACGCGAAGGAACCTTGTCGTGGTGAGCCCGTGCTCTAGTTTCGCCTCGAGTCCGCTCGGCGGGCTTAGCAACCGCGTTCTGACCCGGCAAGTCGCCTTGCCGGCGGCGGCGTTTCCAGCAGGCTGCTAGGGACCTGTTCCTCAAAGCGCTCGCGGCAAATGTGCGCACCGGCAAGGTTTCCAAACAGCGTAGGATATAAGATATTTGCAAGGACGGAATTAATCAAGAGGGAAGCAAACATTCATTTAGCATAAAGAAACATGTCTTGCATACATAAAGATTGGCCTGACTAAGATTAATTATTCCTTTACGTGCGCCATTGCAACAACAGGTATGCAAAAAGTACTTTAGTCTCGGCGGTTGCTTTATTCTCGACGGCACGCGGCGGCCGAGAAAGCCAAGGGCGCCGTGCTGGAGGCCGGCAAGACGGCAGTGAGGCATTCGTAGTAGACGGTGCCGACAGCAGGGATGACTGTATGAATCGAGCACCGCACCCACGGTACCCTTTATGGGGAAGGCTCGGGGGTTGGCTCTTCGTCGCACGGTGTGGCACTCCCTTTCGGGCACACGACTCCTGCTGCCGTCCTGCTCTGTCTGCCCACGCTGCCGGCAGGCCCAAGGCCCGACAAACCGCAAGTTCTCTTGCGTCATCATCAGCGTGCAGTTAAAAAGTCATGAGTGACGATTACTTCTCGCCGCGCGTGTACCGGTGCATGTTTTTGGGCCTAGCCCAGACAAACACTGTGCACGCTTGTCCGGCCCAGGCCCGGGGGCTCCTGTCGGTGTAGTGAATAGGGGGTGTTCATTACCCCTGGACATGCACCGGCAAGTTGCAGCCTCCAGGCGGGAAAGGCGTGGCAGAGAAGGAATCCACTTATAGGACACATCTAGGACCCAGGTTTCCGGCAAGGATTACTTGCCGGGAACAGGCCTACACATCACCGGCAAGCTCAAAGGCCGGCAAGATCAGTATAGAATTTCCGGGAAGCGAGCCTTCCTGGGAGAAGACCTCCAGGCAGGTCACCGAGAAGACCCGATGTTGGACTCCCGACAAGATGCTTGCCGGGGGACAACTGGGAACAAGCACAAGACTATCAAGAAGGCATTCAAGCCGATGATCAGAACACAGAAGACCGAAGGCTGGGATCCCGGCAAGATGCTTGCTGGGATGGCTAGCGAAGACCCGGCAAGATTCGCACCCGGCAAGATCCCGCCACCTTGCCACCGCTCCAGTGCAGCGACCAGCCTGTCAGACGGGGTTTGTCCTCCTGGATGCGTGTCATGGCATTAGCGGCGGATGGGGTTAAGCGGTGTTGATGGGACGGGCTCTTTTCCCGTCCCCAAGAAAGTAAGGGACACCTAAACGGAGCATTTAATGCGTTTGTCCTAAGACGTCAGTGAACGCTGTAGCAACTTTACACCTCTTGTATGTACTGTACGCCACTATTGGTGACCCCTTTGACATATAAAAGGAGGCCCAACGCGTAGCTACAGGGGGGAGGACCTTCTGGCCCAGATAGAGGCATAGCGACTGTGTACTGTTTATCACATAGCGCTCCTGGAGCCAGAGTTCAAAGACTCACAATACACTAAAGCAGGAGTAGGGTTTTATGCTTATCAGCGGCCCGAACCTGGGTAAAAATCCCTTGCGTTGATCGCTGGATCTGCTCTTTGTGCACGCCTTTTTCCCTACCGAACCGTAAAAGGGACCCACGCGATCCCATAGGTGTCGTACGCCGACACCATGTCAATGCTTTTCCCTCCAAAGATAAAGGGAAAACCTTCTTCTTAACTTCATCTTCGGGTAAACCTGCAAGCTTAAATAATCCACATATTTCGTTCACATATAAAAGATGCATATCAGGATGTTCAGTTCCATCTCCTACATAAGGTTTAGCAAGCAAATTTCTAGCATACCAGAAGGAATTTCATAAGTAACATTTTCAGTAGGTGCTGTAGGTGGAGGGGTAACTAATTGTGGTTTAGGTCGAGGTGAAGATACCCCGAACAAACCCCTCAAAGGATTGTTCTCCATAGTAGCAAGTAGCAATAAATTTTAGCGCGTAGTATAAGTTTTTCCTTACCGATTTCCACTTACCAAGAGCGCTTCACTCCCCGACAACGGCACCAGAAAAGAGTCTTGATGACCCACAAGTATAGGGGATCAATCGTAGTCCTTTCGATAAGTAAGAGTGTCGAACCCAACGAGGAGCAGAAGGAAATGACAAGCGGTTTTCAACAAGGTAATCTCTGCAAGCACTGAAATTGTAGGTAACAGATAGTTTGATAGCAAGGTAATTTGTAACGAGCAAGTAACGGTAACGGTAAACAAGGTGCAGCAAGGTAGCCCAATCCTTTTGAGGCAAAGGACAGGCCAGAACAATCACTAGTATTAGGCAAAGTGTTCTTGAGGGTACACGGGAATTTCGTCTAGTCACTTTTATCATGTTGGTTTGATTCCTGTTCGCTACTTTCATAATTTGATATGTGGGTGGACTGGTGCTAAGGTGCTGTTCTTACTTGAACTAACAACCTACTTATGATTAACCCCCTCGCAAGCATCCGTAACTACGAGAAAAGTATTAAGACAAAGTCTAACCATAGCATTAAACATGTGGATCCAAATCAGCCCCTTACGAAGTAGCGCATAAACTAGGGTTTAAGCTTCTGTCACTCTAGCAACCCATCATCTAATAACTACTCCACAATGCATTCCCTTAGGCCCATGAATGGTGAAGTGTCATGTAGTCGACGTTCACATGCACCACTAAGGGAATCACAACATACATATCATCAAAATATCGAACACATATCAAATTCACATGATTACTCGCAACATGACTTCTCCCGTGACCTCAAGAACAAGGGTAACTACTCATAAATAATAAACATGCTCAAGATCAGAGAGGTATTGAATAGCATATTGGATCTGAACATATAATCTTCCACCAAATAAACCATATAGTAATCAACTACGCAAGGTAATCAACACTACTAGTCACCCACAGGTATCAATCTGAGGTTCCGGTACAAAGATTGAACACAAGAGATGAACTAGGGTTTGAGAGGAGATGGTGTTGTTGAAGATGTTGATGAAGATTGGCCTCCCAAAGATGAGAGGGGTGTTGGTGATGACGATAGCTTCGATTTCCCCCTCCGGGAGGGAAGTTCCCCCGACGGAATCGCTCCACCGGAGGGCAAAAGTGCTCCTGCCCAAGTTCCGCCTCGAGGCAGTGGCGCTTCGTCCAAAAAGTCCTCCTCTGATTTTTTTCTAGGTCAAGAGAGACCTTATACTAGAAGATGGGCACCAGAGGTGGGCCAGGCTGGGCACAACCCATCAGGGCGCGCCCAGGGGGGCTGGCGCGCCCTGGTGGGTTGTGCCCACATGGGGGGCCTCCTCCGGTAGTTTCCAGCTCCAGTATTTTTTATTAAATGTAAAAATAATCTCCATAAAATTTCAGCTTCATTGGAGTTGTGCAGAATAGGTATCTCTGACGTGCTTTTCTTGGGTCCAGAATTCCAGCTGCCGGTATTCTCCCTCTTTGTGTAAACCTTGCATATTATGAGAGAAAAGGCATTAGAATCACTCCCCAAAGCATTATTATTCAACAAAACAAAGTAAATAACAGTAGGAAATCATGATGCAAAATGGACGTATCGACCCACACATGTATTTGAGTTTCCAATCAAGACAATTATAGCATGGATAATAAACAATTATCATGAACAAGGAAATATAATAATAACCATTTTATTATTGCCTCTAGGGCATATTTCCAACATTAGCCACCTCTTGGTCGCCTCCTCTCTAACAGACAGTAGAAAAACAATGTTTTGATGTGGTTATACCTGTCGACTTGGAATCATCATGTGAATCTATTATTTCCAAATCCAAGTTGTATATTGTGTGATCCAGAGTTTCACAAAAAACATGGGGAGCTCAAACTTGAGTTAAGATCAAATTGAAAAGAAACGAGCTAAGTATGAGCATAGTTTCTGAGTCGTCCGAAAAAAAAACCTTACATGAAGCCATTTCCTATTTACATTTGACCTGACATAATTTCTATGCCATTTTTTATGCTGAGAGTTTAGAGTAAAATAACTAGATACACGAATACCTTATACATTTAGTACTTTACAATGTATTTAAATCAACAAATGAATTTGTTTCAGAAAGGCTACCTTGAACCTCTCCGTCTTTTTTTCTCCTTAATGTTTGAGCACTTGACGTATGCCTCCTCCTTCTTTGACAAGATGTCCTCGAACCTCTTCATCATCTTGACCGCCACACCTTCTCGCTTCGCCCTCTCCTCCTCCCACTTCTTTCACTGAAACACTCTTCAAACCTTCTTGGGTGGTTCTTTTGTTGGATCGGTTGGGTCACCGGTTTCTTCCTGGATGGCTTGGGCGGTGGTCCTAGCTATGTATACATTCCACTTTGGTTGCCCATTCAAAGTCAACCAACAATGCATGATGGTGAGATTTTTCTTCTTAAACTTCTTGAACACCGTACACGCAGAACAATGCTATAAAATAAAACATTGTCAATAAAACTATGCATATTCAGTTAGTGATCAACAAAATTATGCATATCTGGCCAATGATGTACCAAACTATGCATATCCGGCTAGTGATCAACAAAACTATGCAGATGTGACCAATGATCAACTAAACTATGCATATCCCGCTTGTGATCAACAAAACTATGCATATCCGACCAATGATCAACAAAACTATGCATAGCAGACCAATGATCAACAAAACTATGCATATCCTGCCACAAAACTATGCATATCCGCACAATGATCAACAAAACTATGCATATCTGGTTAGTGAATCAACAAAACTTTGCATATCAGGCCAAATGAAGTTACTTGCTCGGTGATTTGCGCACCACTAGGCTACCGTGCGGTGAGATGCACCAAGTGGCCGCAAGAATTCGACACGGCCTCTTGTATAGCGTATCATCGATGGTTGAGGGCCTTTAATTCACTGTTGCGGATGACCGCATCAGAGTAGGGTGCGAAATGCTTGTGTTTCATGGAACCATGTGTAAATTTTTGCCCAAAAAGTTAAGCCTTTTTTACTCTGTGCCATGGATCGGACTGAGGCTAGTGGCCAACCATGCATCACACAACAGCTCATCCTCCCGCATGTTGAACCTTTCTCCACTTTCCTTCTTCTTTGGATCACCAGCAAAATCATCCGGATCATCATCCTCGTCGTCCTCCTCCTCCTCCACCTCCTCCGCCTGTCCGACGGCCCAATGGGGCTGCCATGTGCCCATGCCAGTCTGGGTGTAGACTGCGTGCCGGTTTGGGTGTAGCCCTATTGCGTGTGGGTGTTGTTGCCGTCTGGGTGAGATCCGAGTCTTTCACCTGCCCGTCCTTATAACCATCTCCCCCTCTACCTCCATCGTGGATGATATCAAACATCTCCCTCTCCCCGTTGTCATACGCCTTCTCCCCTGCTTTAGTCATATCAGCGAACATCGTGCGGGCACCCATGTGCTTCTTGTCTGCCAGCCACGCCCGGATGAGCTGTGGCAAAGAAGACCCCGAGAAGAGCAGCGGCTCCGCGTTTATGATGAGGATGTAAGGCACTTGCAAGGCGGTGGTTATCATGGACTGCCTACCGAGATGCTTGGTGATGTAGTAGTACGGAGCATTGTAATGCTCCGACCATGGCGGGGTCTGGACGGTGGGTGAAACCATCTAGGCTTTTCGAACATGGCCACGATCTCCACCATGTCCGCAACCAACACGCCCACTGCCACAGACGCCATCAACACGCCCTTGGTCGGCCGTCCGCTTCCTGAGTGTTTCCTCCTTTTCGGTCGTAGCTTTGACGCGGTGATTTTGCCGAGTCGCCAAGTTGATCTTCCGGGCAAGGGTGATTGTCGGATCCTCCTGCACCTGCACCACCTCCATCTCTGGCAGGTCCTCGTCTGGTTCCATGCGTCGGCGATGGGAACAAAGAAGAAAGTGGGAGAAAAGGGCGGGAATTGGGTGAAAAGCGGTGGGATGGAAGAAGAGAGTGGGGGATTTTGGCGTGGTAATAGTGCGGGATGCTACAAAAAGCATGGGCTTTGTCTTCCTTTTGGGGGGGCCATGGGTGTAAGAGTCTGACGTGTCTTGTGTCCGGATTCTCGGAAAGCCCCCACACGGTTGGTTCCGATTTGTGGAAATAACGTGGTCCAGACCGCTCGACAGACCAATAGAGGCCCGCGTTAGATGACTTCCGCGGTCCGGACCACATGGTCCGCACGTATACAGGCGGTTCGAGGGTCAGCTTTGGAAATGCCCTTATGCTTATGGTATGTACCAATGGGAAAAAAGGTTCAACTTCTATCTTTTTTACTTGATAAAAGTTTTGATTACAAAAGTTCCCTTGTAACCAGATTTTCTTATGCTTCCTTGGAACCGGTAACTTACTTGGTGCAAAACGAGAATTCCAGTGTAGATTCCTACCGGCTCCTCATGGCTCCATGGATAAGGTCTCTTGTTGTACATACTCGACGATGAGGTTTGATGTCGGGTTCTTCGGATTGATTCAAGGGTGCAACGACGACAGCTGCAGCTCTAGGGCATCGGTCCTTATGGGCATGTGCACGAAGACTTTCCCGCTGTCATCGATAAGGTGAGACCGACTTTGGTACAGGAATAACTCGTCGACGGTTCGTTCCGGCGGCGAGAGTGGTCATTTGATGGTCTAGGGACCTCGATGTAATTCTTATTATGTTTGACATGCTTTGTACTTCTATCGGACCTTTATAAATGACTGAGTCCTTTTCCTGATGAATAAGGGTTTCCCCTCGCTTTATATTATAAAGCATACCACCAACAACAACCAACATCCACAAGTTCATGGTTCACGAGCAACAAGAAAAAATAAAACAAGAGTCTGGCTGGGGGCACAGCACAACAAACCCCAAAGATTAATAGCTAGCTAATCAGGCTCCGGAGGCGGAGGGGGAGCGGCGGCGCGAGAGAGATGGCGGTGGAGAGGAGCCCGGCGATGATGGTGGTGATGTCGTCCCGATGGCGCCGCTTGCTAAGCGGCCGCCAGAGCTGCAAGAAGCCGCACATTTTATAAATGGCGTCAGTAGTCCGAAGCGGAATCACATGCTCTATCACGATTTTATTGCGCACGTTCCAAAGTGTCCAAGCTAGCACACTAATCGCCACCCAGAGGGCGGGAAGCGTCCCGCAGGGGGAATCAAGGGTCTCGCGGAAGAGATCCGGGAGATTGTCATGGGCCCAGTTGCCTCCAACCGTCTCGCGGAAACAACTCCATAGGAAAATGGCAATCGGGCAGCGAAGGAATATATGGTTAGTGTCCTCAGGGACGTCACAAAGGGGGCAAGTACCGTCCCCAGGGCCATTGCGCTTGCGCACCTCCGTCCCGGAAGGTAGGCGGCCCCGAACCCACTGCCAAAGAAAGATACGAATCTTCAGTGGCACCTTAATCTCCCAAAGGAGATTTAACTCCTGAGGTCCAGGAGTGGCCACCAGGGCCTGGTATAAGAACCTAGTGGAGAAACTCCCATTGGGCTCTAAATGCCAAGACATGGCATCTCGCTGTAGGGACGGAACATGCAATGCAATGCACTCTAGCAGCTCCTCCCATTGGCCCTCCTCATGGGGGCCAAACGTACGTCTGAAGGTCACGCGGGATAAGTCGGCCAAGGCAGCCCCAACCGTTAGTTGGGGAGTGGCACAAATCAAGAAAAGCAACTGGAACCGTTCAGCGAAGGGCCTAGTGCCCGACCAACGGTCTAACCAGAAGAGCGTACTCAAGCCCGAGCCGATGCTAATCGATGAACCAATCCGTAAGACCGGAACAACTGGATGATCGATTGCCAGAACTGGGAGCTGATACGTCTCCAACGTATCCATAATTTTTGATTGTTCCATGCTATTATATTATCTGTTTTGGATGTTTTATATGCATTAATATGCTATTTTATATTATTTTTGGGACTAACCTATTAACTTAGTGCCCAGTGCCAGTTTCTGTTTTTTCCTTGTTTTTGAGTATTGCAGATAAGGAATATCAAACGGAGTCCAAACGGAATAAAATCTTCGGGATGAATTTGGTAGAACAAATTACTGTCAAGCAATTGATAGAAAAGCGCATAGTTATGACGATATCCAAGGCAATGATTATGCATATAGGCATCACGTTCGTGTCAAGTAGACCGAAACGATTCTGCATCTACTACTCTTACTACACACATCGACCGACTCCTGCCTGCATCTAGAGTATTGAGTTCATGAAGAACAGAGTAACGCATTAAGTAAGATGACATGATGTAGAGGGATAAACTCAAGCAATATGATGAAAACCCCATCTTTTTATCCTCGATGGAAACAATACAAATACGTGCCTCGCTACCCCTACTTTGTCACTGGGTGAGGACACCGCAAGATTGAACCCAAAACCAAGCACTTCTCCCATTGCAAGAATTACCAATCTAGTTGGCCAAACCAAACCAATAACTCGAAGAGACTTGCAAAGATATGAAATCATGCATATAAGAATTCAGAAAAGACTCAAATAATATTCATAGATAATCTGATCATAAACCCACAATTCATCGGATCTCGACAAACACACCGCAAAAGAGTATTACATCGGATAGATCTCCATGAAGATCATGGAGAACATGGTATTGAAGAACATAGAGAGAGAAGAAGCCATCTAGCTACCAGCTATGGACCAGAAGTTCTGTGGTGAACTACTCACGCGTTATCAGAGGGGCAATGGTGTTGATGTAGATGCCCTCCGTGATCAAATCCCCCTCCGGCAGATTACCGAAAAAGGCCCCAAGATGGGATCTCACGGGAAAAGAGGCTTCCGGCGGCGGAAAAGTATTTTCGTGGCTTGTTCTGGTATTGGGGGAATATTTGGGAATTTATAGGCCGAAGATTAGGGTTAGGAGATCTGCTGGGGGGGACACAAGCCAGGGGGGGCGCCCCCCCCCTAGGGAGCACCCTGTAGGCTTGTGATCTCCCAGCAGGTCTCCTGCCCTCTTCTCCAAGTCTGGTAGGTTTCTTCTGGTCCAAGAAAAATCATCGCGAAGATTTTATTCCGTTTGGACTCCGTTTGATATTCCTTATCTGCAATACTCAAAAACAATGAAAAAAAAGAAACTGGCATTGGGCACTAGGTTAATAGGTTAGTCCCAAAAATAATATAAAATAGCATATTAATGCATATAAAACATCCAAAACAGATAATATAATAGCATGGAACAATCAAAAATTATAGATACGTTGGAGACGTATCAATCATCCCCAAGCTTAATTCCTGCTCGTCCTCGAGTAGGTAAATGATAAAAACGGAATTTTTGATGTGGAATGCTACCTAACATATTTATCCATGTAATATTCTTTATTGTGGCATGAATGTTCAAATCCATAAGATTCAAAACAAAAGTTTAGTATTGACATAAAAACAATAATACTTCAAGCATACTAACAAAGCAATCGTATCTTTTCAAACTAACATGGCCAAAGAAAGTTATCCCTACAAAATCATATGGTCTGGCTATGCTCCATCTTCCCCACACAAAGTATTTAAATCATGCACAACCCCGATGACAAGTCAAGCAGTTGTTTCACACTTTTTATGTTCTCAAACTTTTTCAACTTTCACGCAATACATGAGCGTGAGCCATGGATATAGCACTATAGGTGGAATAGAATATGGTGGAGGTTGTGAGGAAAAAGGAGAAGAAGTCTCACATCAACTAGGCGTATCAACGAGCTATGGATATGCCCATCAATAGATATCAATGTGAGTGAGTAGGGATTGCCATGCAACGGATGCACTAGAGCTATAAGTGTATGAAAGCACAAAAAGAAACTAAGTGGGTGTGCATCCAACTCGCTTGCTCACGAAGACCTAGGGCAATTTGAGGAAGCCCATCATTGGAATATACAAGCCAAGTTATATAATGAAAAATTCCCACTAGTATATGAAAGTGAAAAAATAGGAGACTCTCTATCATGAAGATCATGGTGCTACTTGAAGCACAAGTGTGGAAAAAAAGATAGTAGCATTGTCCCTTCTCTCTTTTCTCTCATTTTTTGTTTGGTGGGCATCTATGGCCTCTTTTTTTTTGGGCTTCACTGGCCTCTTTTATTATTTGTAAAGTCCGGAGACTCATCCCAACTTGTGAGGGAATCATAGCTTCCATCATCCTTTCCTCTCATGGGACAATGCTCTAATAATGACAATCATCACACTTTTATTTACTTACAACTCGAAATTACAACTTGAAATATAACTCTATATGAATGCCTCCGGTGGTGTACCGGGATGTGCAACGATCTACGTAGCAAATGACATTGAAAACATCATGCTAGCTGTCTTACGATCATGCAAAGCAATATGAAAATGATGGTGCGTGTCATAATAAACGGAACGGTGGAAGTTGCATGGCAATATATCTCAGAATGGCTATGGAAATGCCATAATAGGTAGGTATGGTGGCTGTTTTGAGGAAGGGAATATGGCGGGTTTAATGCACCGGCGAAAGTTGCGCGGTACTAGAGAGGCTAGCAAAGGTGGAAGGGTGAGAGTGCGTATAATCCATGGACTCACATTATTCATAAAGAACTCATATACTTATTGCAAAAGTTTATTAGTTATCGAAGCAAAGTATTAGACGCATGCTCCTAGGGGAGAGGTTGGTAGGAGTTAACCATCGCGCGCTCCCGACCCTCACACAAAGGATGACAATCAATAAACAAATCATGCTCCGACTTCGTTACATAACGGTTCACCATACGTGCATGCTACGGGAATCACAAACTTCAACACAAGTATATCTACCAATCCACAATTACTCACTAGCATGACTCTAATATCACCATCTTTATATCTCAAAACTATATGCAAGGAATCAAACTTCTCATAGTATTCAATGCACTTAATATGAAAGTTTTTATTATATCCCTCTTGGATGCCTATTATATTAGGACCAAATTCATAACCTAAACCAATTACCACGCTGTTTAGAGACTCTCAAAATAATATAAGTGAGGTACGAGAGTTCAATTATTTCTATAAAATAAAACACCACCGTGCTCTAAAAAGATATAAGTGAAGCACTAGAGCAAAATTGCCTAGCTCAAAAGATATAACTGAAGCACATAGAGTATTCTAATAAATTCACGATTATTGCATGTCCCTCTCAAAAATATGTGTGCAACAAGGATGATTGTGGAAACTAAAAACCAAAGACTCATATCATACAAGACGCTCCAAGCAAAACACATATCATGTGGTGAATACAAATATAGCCTCAAGTAAATTTACCGATGGATTGAAGACGAAAGAGGGGATGCCTTCCGGGGCATCCCCAAGCTTAGGCTCTTTGGTATCCTTGAATATAGCCTGGGGTGCCTTGGGCATCCCCAAGCTTAGGCTCTTGCCACTCCTTATTCCATAGTCCATCAAATCTTTACCCAAAACTTGAAAACTTCACAACACAAAACTCAACAGAAAACTCGTGAGATCCGTTAGTATAAGAAAAATAAATCACCACTTTAGGTACTGTTGTGAACTCATTCTTTATTTATATTTGTGTAATATCTACTGTATTCCAACTTCTCCATGGTTCATACCCCCCCGATACAACCCATAGATTTATCAAAATAAGCAAACAACACATAGAAAACAGAATCTGTCAAAAACAGAACAGTCTGTAGCAATCTGTAGACTTCGAATACTTATGTAACTCCACAAATTCTGAAAAATTAGGAAAATCTGAGAAATTTGTAATCAATCTTGTGTAAAAATTTCAGACTCATTCGACGCTCTGGTGAATTTATAAAATTCCTGGACTGAGCGCAAAAGTTTCTGTTTTTCAACAAAATCAAATCAACAATCACCGTAGACCATCCCAAAGCTCTTGCTTGGCTCAAACACTAATTAAAACATCAAAACACAATTACTACAGAGGTAATAATGTGTAAAACACACAAAAACAGAAACAAAAACAAAAGCATAAAAATAAAATTGGGTTGCCTCCCAACAAGCGCTATTGTTTAACGCCCCTAGCTAGGCATAACGCAATAGATCTAGGTATTGTCATCTTTGGTATGCAACTCCTCAATTGCACACTTATAAACCCTAGGAGATTATTTGCTCTTATCAATAATAATGATCCTAGGCAAGAAGTCAAGAGATTCACTTGTGGCAATAGGTTCCCTAACAATATTGATAAAGCTGGGGTGAACACTTATCATCTTAAGATCTTCATTCCCTTTACCAGAGGATTCACCCTTATTTTTAGGAACATAAACAAACTTGGCAGTCTTAGAAGGAGGAAAATTTGGAGTGGTTTGAACAGAGGCAAAAGCGGAACCCAAGATGGTAATAATGTCCTCTAGCTTTCCAATTCTAGAGGAATCTAGATCCAATTTTTCATTAACTATGGGTTCTTTTTCCCTTAAGTTTTTTAAAGTAACTCCTACCTTAGATCCATATTGAGTAACATGATTATGAATCTTTTTATCCAAGTTTTCAATGAGCTCTACAGTAGCAACTTTATTTTCAATAATATCAAGCTTTCGCATCACATGTTCCAAAGTTAAGATTGTTTCATTAACCATGAGTGGGGGTGAACCTACCAAATTTATCATAGCACTATAAGAATCAGCGGTATGGCTTCCCAAGAAATTTCCTCCCGTAATGGTATCCAGAACATATCTTTTCCAAGGAGAAACACCCACATAAACATTGCGAAGGAGAACGGTAGTAGATTGCTTACGAGTAGATCTATTTTGAGCATTGCAAATTCTATACCAAGCATCTTTTAAGTTTTCTCCCTCCCTTTGCTTAAAATTAAGAACTTCACTCTCGGGAGTACTAGCGATAGTAGTAAGGCTAGCCATGAGTTTAAGCGTTCTAACACACAAGAAAGCAAAAAAGCAAACGAAAAGATGAACGGAAGAAAGGTGAATAAAAAGGCAAATCTTTTTGGTTTTTTCTGAAAATCGTTTTAGAAGTGGGGGAGAGGAAAACGAGAGGCAAATGGCAAATAATGTAAATGCAAGAGATGAGTTTGTGATGGGTACTTGGTAGGCTTGATGTAGATCTCCCCGGCAACGGCGCCAGAAATCCTTCTTGCTACTTCTTGAGCTTGCGTTGGTTTTCCCTTGAAGAGGAAAGGGTGATGCAGCAGAGTAGATAAGTATTTCCCTCAGTTGTTGAGAACCAAGGTATCAATCCAGTAGGAGACACAAGCAAGTCACCAATAGATGCACCTACACAAATAATCAAACACTTGCACCCAACGCTATAAAGGGGTTGTCAATCCCTTCACGGTTACTTGCAAGGATGAGATCCAATAGAGATAGATAGAAAAGATTACTAAAACGAAAAGTAAAAAACAAAAGTAAATAGATCTGAAAATATAATATGGAAAATAGACCCAGGGGCCATAGGTTTCACTAGAGGCTTCTCTCTTGAAGGAAAATAATACGGTGGGTGAACAAATTACTGTCGAGCAATTGATAGAAAAGCGCATAGTTATGACGATATCCAAGGCAATGATTATGCATATAGGCATCACGTCCGTGTCAAGTAGACCGAAACGATTCTGCATCTACTACTATTACTCCACACATCGACCAACTCCTGCCTGCATCTAGAGTATTAAGTTCATGAAGAACAGAGTAACGCATTAAGTAAGAAGACATGATGTAGAGGGATAAACTGTGTGATCACTAGAAGAGTGTATAGAGGGGGGGTGAATAGACTACTAGCAGGAATTTAAAACCTAACCTTTTCCCAAGTTAATTGGTTGGCAGATTTTAGCAATTATAGCAAGATAGCAAGTCTAGCACACCCTACACATGCATGTCAACAAGTATGGCAGCGGAAAGTATAGACATTGCACATGAAGTAAAGAGTTGAGATAGGGAGATCAAACGCATGAGGGACACGAAGATTTTTCCCGTGGTTCCGATAGGTGGTGCTATCGTATGTCCACGTTTATGGAGTCTTCAACCCACGGAGGGTAACGGTCGCGAGAGTCCACGGAGGGCTCCACCCACGAAGGGTCCACGAAGAAGCAACCTTGACTATTCCATATCGGCTTCCGTCCACGAAGGACTAGCCTCACTATGGGTAGATCTTCACGAAGTAGGCGATCTCCTTGCCCTTACAAACTTCTTGGTTCAACTCCACAACACGAAGTAGGAGGCTCCCAAGCGACACCTAACCAATCTAGGAGGCACCACCCTCCAAAAGGTAATAGGCTCGGCAATGTCGATGAACTCCTTGCTCTTGTGCTTCAAGATGATAGACTCCTCAACACACAATCACTCTCTCACAGATTTTGCTTGGTGGAAGAGATGGGATTGGTGGAAAGCAACTTGGGGAGGCTAGAGATCAAGATTCATATGGTTGGAATGGAATGGCATGATCTCAACACATTTGTAGGTGGCTCTCTCTCAGAAAACTGGATGGGGCAAGTACGGAATAGTTCTGAGTGCTTCTCTTTCGAGTAGGTGGTGGTGAAGGGGTATATATAGGCATCCCCAAAAATCCAACCGTTACACCTAAAGTGACCAACTCGGTGACACCGATGTAATAATCTCGGTGGTACCGAAGTGATCAAAAGGTGACAACTTTTGAATCTCGGTGAGACCGATATATAAAACTCGGTTGCACCGATAAGGTGACCAACGGTCAGATTGCCCAATCTCGGTGACGCCGATTCCACAAACTCGGTAGGACCGATTTTGTGAAATTGGGTAACAGAAAGTTGGCAACCCAAACTCGGTGGCACCGAAGCAGAATCGGTTGCACCGAAAGGTTAGGGTTTAGCTTAGGTCTGTCTGAGCATGGGAATCGGTGGCACCGAGTGGAAAGTGTTGGTTGCACCGATTTTGGATATTTGACTTTGGACAGACTTTTCTGGAAGAGCTTGTGGGTGTTTTTGGTGACTATCACTTGTGCACGTATGAGCATTTTGTTCACCAACAATACCTTACCCCCTTTTAATAGTATTGGCTTTCCTATGGACTGAAAGTGATTTCTCACAAAGTAAAATGTAGACTCCTCTTGCTTGAAGCTTTGCCAATCCATTTCCTTGCATCTTGGGGTTTCTCCACAATCCTTTTGCCAACCCTCCCTGTGGACTTCATCTGAAATACACTAGGTAAAAGTATTAGTCCAAGAGACAATGTATGTTGTCATGAATTATCAAAACCACCAAGGGAGCATGTTGTGCTTTCAATCTCCCCCTTTTTGGTAATTGATGACAACATACAATCAAAGCTTCAAATAAAGATATGCATGCATATAATGAAGACTTTGAGAGACACGTGACTTAGACTTGCTCCCCCTAAATGTGTGCAATCCCTTTTAAAGGATAGTTGCTTTGGAATGCATGGACACACATAGTAGAAGAGATATAATGAGTCATGTGTATCTTGGCTATATGCATCAAATATATGTGAATGAGTTACATCCTTGATCAAGACTTCACTCTTGCAAACAATATGTGCAAGAAGCAAGAGATCATCTTGAGTAAAGATATGATGCATATACTTACCTTGAGTTCTTGAGCATTCTTGTAGTAGAAACACACTTGAGAAAACAGTGTTAGGAAACACAAGAGTATTCTACTAGTTAAAAGGCAATAGAGCTCAATAGTACCAAGATATGGAGAACATGTAGAGGATTGTATTCCTTAAGATTGATATGTCTCCAAAATCATTTAGAACTTTCTCCCCTTGGGTATGAAAATAGTAGATTATCCTCTCCCCCTGAATCTCAGCATGTAGATGATGGGATTGGATAGGGTGAGAAAAGTCTAAGATGAGTAGTCAAATGAAATAACATCTTTTCTTCCAAACATATTTTTCTCCCCCTACTTTGGTATTCTCACCTTGTCTAAATAAGTATACTTTGATATTCTCCTCTCCCCCTTGATTGTATCTCCCCCTTTGCATAAGCATGTATCTCCTCCTTTAGCATTGAAGCTTTGGTATTTCTCCCCCTTTGGCATTAATTTCCAAAAAGGTCATACACAGGGTCAGATACAGGGATCATTGATTAAGAAGGGATCCTTGAGAACAAGGGTCATTGAATGTAGGGTTCATAGAAATGAAAATTGAGGGAATCATGGAAAATAATTTCTCTCCCTTTGGCTAATCTGAGATCTTGTAAGACTTCTCCTCCTTTGAGTTAGGGATCCTTGAACAAAGAATTTCTCCCCCTAGTTTTTTTTAATAATAAGGGATCATCGAAGAATTGATAAATATCACAATAGGATCACTAGAGAAATAAAGACTTGCAATTTTGAACTCAAATGAGAGAAGAAATCAAATTGGTGGCTCCGAGACAAACAAATCGGTGGTACCGATATACTGTAATGCAGCTTATCTGCTAATTCGGTAGAACCAAGATATTTGTATCGGCGGCTCCGAGGCTAAAACAGAAACTTGGCAAAGTGATTTTGAAATCGGGGACTCCGAAATAGATCGAGATTTCTCAAACATTGCCAATGACAAAGTGTCAAAAGAAATTTTCAAAGGGAATGCAAAAGTTTTTACAAAAAGATATCAACTAGAGAAGATTTGAGTGGTTCCAAGAAATCTTGCAAAATAGAGAGTGAACCATCCACAATACTTGACTAGATGATGGGCGGTGAATAGGTCACCTATATTAGAGTATATTGACTTAGGAGCCAAGCAAGAATACTTGATCATAGGTCATACTCAACGTTAAGCTCAAAATGGGGTTACCATTTTTCGATTAAGCATATTAATGTCTTCATATCACTTGAGTTGCTTTAGCTCATAACTTGGAGTAAAGCCTTTTCAAGGATATGAGTACATACCTTTGAGTGATGTTGATGACGTGGCTTGTAGGTGAACTTGTTGAGGATGCTCGAGGTTGATGGAGATCATCTTGAGTTGGGAGCAATCCTTCTTGTTTTAGTACACTTGTCACCTACATAGGTTAGTCAAGCAAGGAAGAACAATTTGTATCCATTTGACATGATACCAATTGAGAATTATAAATATGTGTCAAGGATATGTTCTTGTTGACTTCTTCCTTCCATCATCAAGTGGGGTTGTGGATACTTGGTCATGACAAGATTGCTTATGATTGGAGTTGTTGGCAATTGTGGAGTGAAGTTCTTCCAAGTACCTACAAAATGTTAGATGCAATACAAGGGAGCATAGAATTCCATGGCATAAGATAGCATGTTAAGAGTATCATGGAAATATCAAGAAAGCTCATGCCCTTGCATGCAACCGAGTGAGTCTAGCTCAAGTTTGAAGCATCAATGATGTTCAACTCACTCCTCAAATGACAAAACGTTTTCTCATCAAGTGGCTTAGTGAACATATCGGCCAATTGCTTGTTAGTACGAACATGCTTAAGATCAATATCTCCTTTGGCAACATGATCACGAATAAAATGATGTCTAACTTGAATATGTTTAGTTCGAGAATGTTGCACAGGATTATGACCAATTTTAATAGCACTTTCATTGTCACGAAGTAATGGAACATTTTTAACATGAATTCCATAATCCTTAAGCGTTTGTGTCATCCATAGTAATTGTGCACAACAAGATCCGGCAGCAATATACTCAGCTTCGGCAGTAGATAAAGATACTGAGTTTTGTTTCTTGGAGGACCAAGACACAAGAGATCTACCCAAAAATTGACAAGTACCCGAGGTGGATTTTCTATCAACCTTGTCACCGGCATAGTCCGAATCGGAATAGCCAACAAGGTTAAATGAAGATCCCTTGGGATACCAAATGCCAAAGTTTGGTGTTTGTATCAAATATCTCACAATACGTTTTACGGCCAAAAGATGACACTCTTTAGGTGCGGCTTGATATCTAGCACACATGCAAACACTAAGCATAATATCGGGACGGGAGGCACATAGATATAGCAATGAACCAATCATAGATCGATAAACCTTTTGATCAACCGGTTTGTCCTCCTTGGTAAGATCAACATGTCCACTAGTAGGCATAGGAGTTTTCATACCTTTGCATTCCTGCATATTGAACTTCTTGATCAAGTCCTTGGTATACTTAGTTTGAGAGATGAAAGTTCCTTCTCTCGTTTGCTTGATTTGCAAACCAAGAAAGAATTTCAGCTCACACATCATGGACATCTCATACTTCTCGGACATCAACCTTCCAAATCTTTCACTAAATTGTGGGTTAGTAGATCCAAAGATAATATCATCCACATAGATTTGGCACACAAATAATTCACCATTAACTCTCTTAGTGAATAAGGTTGCGTCAATTTTACCAATTTCAAAACCTTTTTCAATGAGAAAAACTTCGTTAAGCATTTATACCAAGCACGAGGAGCTTGCTTAAGACCATATAAAGCTGTACGAAGCTTGTAAACATGATTAGGTTTCTTAGGATTCACAAAACCAGGTGGTTGCTTATAATAGACTTCTTCTTCAATTTCACCATTTAAAAAGGCACTTTTAATGTCCATTTGATAAAGCGTGATATCATGGTGATTGGCATAAGCAAGAAGAATGCGAATAGCTTCAAGTCTAGCGACGGGGGCATAGGTCTCACCGTAGTCCATACCTTCGACTTGCGTATATCCTTGGGCTACGAGACGTGCCTTGTTGCGTACGACTTGACCGTCTTCGTCTTGCTTGTTCCGAAAAACCCATTTGGTTCTGATGATGTTGTGCTCGTCCTCGGGCTTCTCCACAAGTGTCCACACTTCGTTCCTCTCGAAGTTGTGAAGCTCTTCATGCATTGCCTTCACCCAATCCGGGTCTTCAAGAGCTTGTTCTACCTTCAAGGGTTCAATGCTAGAGATGAAAGAATAATGCTCACAAAAATTATCCAAGCGAGTTTTAGAGCGAGTGATTCTCCCGGTTTGTATGTCACCAAAGATTTGGTTTAGAGGATGGTTCTTGGTCACTCTTGCTCGAACTCGGGGTAGCTTAGGCTTGTTGGATGGTGGAGCTTCTTCTTCATCATCATCTCCTTCGTCTTCATTGTCGTTGAAGGTGTCGTTTCCTTGAGGTGGTGGTGAAGGAGGTTGTGGTGGATCTTCATGATGTACTTCCTTCTCTTCATCATCTTGTCGTGTAACGCTTGTGGATGCCTCCATGTCGTGTTGAGGTTCACCTTGACGTGAAGTGGGGGCTTCCACTTGAGTTGACGAAGTACTTTCCTTCACCTCCATGGGACGAATCTTGCCAATGGACAAGTCTTGAATAGCTTCCGAAGGGTCCTTATCTCCTACATCATTTGGCAATTGTTTGACTTGCGAACCATTAGATTCATCAAACTTCACATCTACCGTCTCTTCAACTTTTCGAGTGAAGTTGTTGTAGACACGGTAAGTGTGAGAGTTCGATCCGTAACCAAGTAGGAATCCTTCATGAGATTTAGGAGAAAATTTAGTACGACGATGCTTATCAAGAATGTAGCACTTTGAGCCGAATAACCGAAAGTATCCAACTTGGGGTTTGTTACTGGTGAGTAGCTCGTATGCCGTTTTACCGAGAAGCTTGTGCAAGTAAAGTCGGTTTGTGGCATGACATGCTGTTTCCACGGCTTCTGCCCAAAAGTGTCTTGGCGTCTTGTATTCGTCAAGCATCGTTCTTGCCATCTCAATGAGCGTTCGGTTCTTCCTCTCAACAACTCCATTTTGTTGAGGTGTGTACGTAGCCGAGAACTCATGTGAGACACCTTCTTCATCAAGAAAGGTATCCACATGGGTGTTCTTGAACTCCGATCCGTTATCGCTCCGAACCTTCTTGATCTTTACTTCAAACTGATTTTGCGCTTTGCGAACAAAGTTCTTGAAGATCTTTTGTACCTGCGACTTATCATCAAGATAGAATACCCACGTAAATCTGGAAAAATCATCAACTATAACTAGACCATAGGAATTTCCACCGAGACTCTTGTAAGCATTGGGACCAAAAAGATCCATGTGAAGTAACTCGAGTGGTCTCCTAGTAGTCATGATATTCTTAACGGGATGACTTCCACCTACTTGCTTTCCAGCTTGACAAACACTACAAAGTCTATCTTTGTCAAAGATAACATCTTTAACACCAAGTATATGATCACCTTTGATAAGCTTGTCTAGATTACGCATGCCAACATGTCCTAGTCTTCTATGCCAAAGCCAACCTTTAGAAGATTTTGCAATAAGACAAGTACGAGGTTTGGATCTCTTGGTGAAATCAACAATGTATAGATCACCTCTACGGAAACCGTGAAAGACCATGTTATGATTATCTTGGCGAAACACTTGGCAATCTACTTTCGTGAATAGCACATTAAAACCAAAGTCGGCAAGTCTAGATATGGAAATAAGATTGTA
Organism: Elymus sibiricus; assembly: GCA_039707655.1. Lineage (NCBI taxonomy): Eukaryota > Viridiplantae > Streptophyta > Magnoliopsida > Poales > Poaceae > Elymus > Elymus sibiricus. The sequence continues at coordinate 132,900,625 of CM077667.1, forward strand.
GCCAAGAGATTCAACAAGCATGACATTTTGAATAGTGCTATCATGGGATATGGCCACCTTACCAAGACCAAGTACCTTACCCTTGGAGTTGTCTCCAAACGTTACGTACCTTCGCGGTCCATGGTTTGGTGTGATCTCTTCAAACATTTCTCTATCTCCGGTCATATGATCGGTGCATCCCCTATCGAGAATCCACTCTTTTCCTCCGGACATGTAATCCTTGAAGTTTGCCATAAGACTTAGATTCTTCGTGATCTTCTCATACTCGATGTCGAACAACTCATCTTCATCATAGTAGTCATGTTCCACATTGTCATCATCAAGTGGGAAATCCTCGTCATAAAGAACAAGAGATTCGTTAGGGCTGTGATCATCACAATGTTCAAGTTTATGAATTCGAATGGCTTCAACAATGATGTTGCTGATAGTTATGACATCTCCTTTAGCACGCATGAGGCCTCTAAGCTCAAATAGACAATCATCAAACTTGGGATCACTAGGCGTCATTTTGTGAAAGGCAATAGTTTTATGAAGAATTTCATCAAGATTACTTAATGAATAACTTGGATATCGTTTCTCAAAGTCATTCCACAAAGTATAAGCACATTCAAAATTCTTCATTTGATTAAGCACATTTCTAGGCAATGCTCTAACAATGAGATTAACAGTTCTAAGATTGCATAGCATATCAAATTCCTCTTCGTGTGTGGGATGTAAAGGATCAATGGGAGGTACATAGGGACTCTTAACATACTTGCTCAACTGAAATTCATTAACTAGATCAAGCATCAAAGTTTTCCATTGACTATAGTAGTCTCCATCAAGAATAGGCACTCTACAACTCAAACTTCCTATACTAGACACATCCATCTTCCTCCACGGTGATTAAACCGAAGCAATGGAAACCTGACTCTGATACCAATTGTGGGATCACTAGAAGAGTGTCTAGAGGGGGGGTGAATAGACTACTAGCAGGAATTTAAAACCTAACCTTTTCCCAAGTTAATTGGTTGGCAGATTTTAGCAATTATAGCAAGATAGCAAGTCTAGCACACCCTACACATGCATGTCAACAAGTATGGCAGCGGAAAGTAAAGACATTGCACATGAAGTAAAGAGTTGAGATAGGGAGATCAAACGCATGAGGGACACGAAGATTTTTCCCGTGGTTCCGATAGGTGGTGCTATCGTACGTCCACATTTATGGAGTCTTCAACCCACGGAGGGTAACGGTCGCGAGAGTCCACGGAGGGCTCCACCCACGAAGGGTCCACGAAGAAGCAACCTTGACTATTCCATAACGGCTTCCGTCCACGAAGGACTAGCCTCACTATGGGTAGATCTTCACGAAGTAGGCGATCTCCTTGCCCTTACAAACTTCTTGGTTCAACTCCACAACACGAAGTAGGAGGCTCCCAAGCGACACCTAACCAATCTAGGAGGCACCACCCTCCAAAAGGTAATAGGCTCGGCAATGTCGATGAACTCCTTGCTCTTGTGCTTCAAGATGATAGACTCCTCAACACACAATCACTCTCTCACAGATTTGGCTTGGTGGAAGAGACGGGATTGGTGGAAAGCAACTTGGGGAGGCTAGAGATCAAGATTCATATGGTTGGAATGGAATGGCATGATCTCAACACATGAGTTGGTGGCTCTCTCTCAGAAAATTGGATGGGCAAGTATGGAATAGTTCTGAGTGCTTCTCTTTCGAGTAGGTGGTGGTGAAGGGGTATATATAGGCATCCCCAAAAATCCAACCGTTACACCTAAAGTGACCAACTCGGTGACACCGCTGTGTTAATCTCGGTGGTACCGAAGTGATCAAAAGGTGACAACTTTTGAATCTCGGTGAGACCGATATATAAAACTCGATTGCACCGATAAGGTGACCAACGGTCAGATTGCCCAATCTCGGTGACGCCGATTCCACAAACTCGGTAGGACCGATTTTGTGAAATTGGGTAACAGAAAGTTGGCAACCCAAACTCGGTGGCACCGAAGCAGAATCGGTTGCACCGAAAGGTTAGGGTTTGGCTTAGGTCTGTCTGAGTATGGGAATCGGTGGCACCGAGTGGAAAGTGTTGGTTGCTCCGATTTTGGATATTTGACTTTGGACAGACTTTTCTGGAAGAGCTTGTGGGTGTTTTTGGTGACTATCACGTGTGCACGTATGAGCAATTTGTTCACCAACAATACCTTACCCCCTTTTAATAGTATTGGCTTTCCTATCGACTCAAAGTGATTTGTCACAAAGTAAAATGTAGAGTCCTCTTGCTTGAACCTTTGCCAATCCATTTTCTTGCATCTTGGGGTTTCTCCACAATCCTTTTGCCAACCCTCCCTGTGGACCTCATCTGAAATACACTAGGTAAAAGTATTAGTCCAAGAGACAATGTATGTTGTCATGAATTATCAAAACCACCAAGGGAGCATGTTGTGCTTTCATAAACTCAAGCAATATGATGAAAACCCCCTCTTTTTATCCTTGATGGAAACAATACAAATACGTGCCTTGCTACCCCTACTTTGTCACTGGGTGAGGACACCACAAGATTGAACCCAAAACCAAGCACTTCTCCCATTGCAAGAATTACCAATCTAGTTGGCCAAACCAAACCAATAACTCGAAGAGACTTGCGAAGATATGAAATCATGCATATAAGAATTCAGAAAAGACTCAAATAATATTCATAGATAATCTGATCATAAACCCACAATTCATCGGATCTCGACAAACACACCGCAAAAGAGTATTACATCGGATAGATCTCCATGAAGATCATGGAGAACATGGTATTGAAGAACATAGAGAGAGAAGAAGCCATCTAGCTACTAGCTATGGACCCGAAGGTCTGTGGTGAACTACTCACGCATCATCGGAGGGGCAATGGTGTTGATGTAGATGCCCTCCGTGATCGAATCCCCCTCCGGCAGATTACCGGAAAAGGCCCAAGATGGGATCTCACGGGAACAGAGGCTTCCGGCAGCGGAAAAGTATTTTCGTGGCTTGTTCTCGTATTGGGGGAATATTTGGGAATTTATAGGGCGAAGATTAGGGTTAGGAGATCTGCTGGGGGGCCACAAGCTCGGGGGGCGCCCCCCCTAGGGCGCGCCCTGCAGGCTTGTGATCTCCCGGCAGGTCTCCTGCCCTCTTCTCCAAGTCTAGTAGGTTTCTTCTGGTCCAAGAAAAATCATCGCGAAGATTTTATTCCGTTTGAATCCCTTTGATATTCCTTATCTGCAATACTCAAAAACAAGGAAAAAACAGAAACTGGCACTGGGCACTAGGTTAATCGGTTAGTCCCAAAAATAATATAAAATAGCATATTAATGCATATAAAACATCCAAAACAGATAATATAATAGCATGGAACAATAAAAAATTATAGATACATTGGAGACGTATCACCCATCAAGGATGAACCGTCCCTTAGTAAAGGCCGACTGGTTGGGGTGATGGATTCTAGGCGCAATTAGGGCTGCCCTAGTGGCGTACCCTTTGGCCAAGATGCGGAAGATCACGTTGATCACTGTGATGGGGCAGAACTGTCTAATATCCGAGGCCCCTTGGACCTTCGGAATGAGCAAGATTATCCCATAATTCAAACGGGATACATCCAAGGTTCCACAAGAAAATTCGTGGAACAAAGCAATGACATCCCGCTTGATGGACTGCCAAAATGCTTGGAAGAAGCGAACTGGCAGGCCATCGGGTCCAGGAGCGGAGGCCGGGTTCATGGACTTGATAAAGGACTCTATCTCTGCGTCCTCGAAAGGGGCCAACAAGTCATCATTCTCTTGTGGAGAAATCCGTTGGTCCCCAACCCAAAGGTCGTCCGCCAAGGCAATGCCCCCTCTGGGGCGACCCGCAAACAAGGCCTTATAGAAGCCATCTACGTGGGTCCGGAGCTCCTCCGGATCCTGGATCAAACGATCCCCATCCCATAAGAGGGGAATAGTGCACCGCCTCCGACGGCCATTCGCGATAGCCTGGAAATAAGTTGTATTGGCGTCGCCAAAGAGGATCCAATTCATGGATCCTCGTTTCCTCCAATACTTCTCCTCCTTGGAGTAAATATCCATCAGCGTGTCCTCCAGGCTGTACCGTAATGCCCACTCATCCGGGGACAGGCCGGTACCATCAGCGCGCAAATCAAGAGCTTGGGTCTCAGCCAGGATACTGGCCTTCTGCATCCGAAGATCTCTAACCACATTAGCGCCCCAACCCTTCATAAATTGCCGCGAGCGTTTGGCGAGATGATGCCATTCGTCTAGAATGGACATCGCTCTATGCGGCTCGGTTCTAGCGGCCTCCCAGTGCTCCCGAACAGCGGTAATGAACCCCTCCTGCCGGAGCCAGAAGGTTTCAAACCGAAACCGAGGGGGAGGACGGGGACGCTCATCAACCGAGGAGAGCAGGAGGGGGCATGGTCAAACCCAATGCGCGTGATCGCCTAGAGGGTGGCTAAAGGGAATCGAAGTTCCCAATCTGGGGATATGAATACCCGGTCAAGTACGCTCAGGGTGGGAGCAACCTATTTTTTAGTCCAGGTAAATCGTGCACCCACCCGATCAAGCTCACGGAGACCCAGATCTGCAACCCAGTTGTTGAAACGCTGGATGCTCGAGAGGTCAACTCTAGTATTATTCTTATCTGATGGTGAGCGGAGGAGATTAAAGTCCCCGCCAACTACCACCGGGAGGGAGGCGGAACCAATCTTGAGGCGAAGTTCCTCAAGGAAGGCCGGGGAACGACGATGGTCAGCGGGACCGTAAACAACAATCACCTCCCATTTGAAGTTAGCCGCCCGTTCCCAGACCTCCATGCTAACAAAGAACTCACCCCGGTCCATGGACCCGACCTCAAAGGTGGTATCCTTCACACCTAGAAGGATACCACCGGAGTGACCAGCCACTCCACTAGATGGTAGCCAGTGAAATGCAAACAAATGCCTACTAAGGCCTTCGAGCTCTGACAAGGAGAACTCGGTACGCATCGTCTCTTGAATAGCCACAATATCAATGGCTTCATCTCGGATGTATTCAATGAGATGCCTGCGGCGGCCATCATGGCCAAAGCCGCGCAGGTTCTAGAAGAGCGTACGCATCTACTCGCCAACCGGGTCCACTCTAGACCCAACAGTAGTAGTAGCACTAAGAGCCCGACGGAGCTGCGTGGTACGAGACCGAGTCCGTCCCCTAACCTCTCCCAGATCTAACTCCGGGAGCTCCCGGCGGCCGGAGGGACGCGTAGAGGCGTTCCCCGCTCCCTCAGCCCGGGTAGCCGCACGGGCGCGAGCAACCGCAAGGCGGCCCTCGAGAATTTCCCTAGCCTGTTGAGACGCAATCTGCTCTAAGGCAGGACCCTTTTCCCCACGAAAAAGTATCGCAGAGTCAGTCTCAATCTTAGCAAGGTGTCCTAATGGGACACCCGCTAGCGCCGAAAAGGAGTCATCACATGGATCATCATCATCAGTAGAATGAGTAGAGCTGGAGGACGGACCTATATCGAGGTTACGAGGCGCCGCCCGACGAAGATCCTTGTCCATCGCGTTGGGGGTGGCCCCACCTATGAGGGAGGCCAAGCCCAAGTGGGAGCTCTTCCGCGTGAACGGGGGCGGTGACGATGCCGATCGAGGGCGCCCCTTGGCGGGGGGGGGGGGGGTCCCGGTGGAGGCCACCACTAGGGCCGGAGCTGGAGCCGGGGACCCCAGGGGTGGAGCGATCACAGGTGACGAGGCAGCAGGAGCCGGGGAGGGGAGGAGGATCGGAGACGCAGGCCGCGGGGACGAGGGGGGCACACCGCCAGCCCCACGGAGCTCACCTCGCTGCCCCCCTTGTCACCGGAAGAGATAACCGGAGAGGAGAGGAGCAGCGCAAGAGATGAGTCCGGGGGGATGGTAGATTCGGCCTTCAGAATGGCCGCGATGGCCTGCATATCCGCCCCAGCCTCCAGGATCTCATCCTGCGTAGCGGCCCCGGAGCCAGCCGGGGCTGAGGCACGGGTCGGTGAGGCACCGCGACCAGGAGACTCCTCCTCGTCCTCCTGAGAGCTGGGAGAGCTGTTGCGGCTGCAGCTGCGAGCCCGGCGACGGTGGTGGTCAACGTCGTCACCACCATCACCATCTCGGCCAGGGTCAGCACCACCCCCATCAGTCGGAGCAGCGAGGCAGCAGGGGGGGCCTCCACGACCGAGATGCGAAGATCGTATCCAGTGTCGTTGAAGAAGAAACGCAGGGTCGTCTGGAGCTTGGACTGGTCGGGGCACTTGACCCTGGCGCGGACCGCCGGGCCACGGAGGAGAGAGGCCGCGTCGACCTCCACGATCTTGCCGAGGAGACGGGACATGTTGCGAATGACCCGCTCCTTCCTAGCAATAGGTGGGAGGCCGCGGATCTGAATCCACACAGGAGCAAGAACGGCAACCGCCGTGGGATCCACCGTGGGCACCGAGATGTTGACCGTGAGCTTGTTGAGGGCGAGGGTGAGCTCGGCGCTGTGGGTGCCGTAGCGGAGGCTGACCCGGTCGGGGAAGATGGCCGTGAACTCGTGGTCAGAGATCGGAGTCACCTCCCAATCCCAGTCAGAGCGGAAGAGGTGACGGAGCTCATCGGTAATGATCGCAGGCGAGGCCGTCTTGCCGCCCAAGATCGAGATGAGAGCCATCAGGGATGGGGGGGGCTCCGACTCCGCAAGGTCCATCTGGAAGAAGCCCAGATCATCGAGGGCATAGCCGTAGAGCATAAGCTCCCCCTCCCCCCCAGCGTTCGGGCAAATGACCGCCGGATGGTCAGCGCGCTTGCACCGGAAGCAAGCGGGTGGCTGCTTGCACGCCACCTGACAGTGCCCGGCCACCCCACAGTTGAAGCAAACCACCTCCTCAGACACCAGAGGGGCCCCGACCGTGGTCGTAGCGGGGGGGCCTGAGTGGGGTGGGTCACCGAAGAGGATTGCCCGGCACCACCACCATTGCGCAGCCCACCCTTCTTCTTCTTCTTGGCGAAAGCACCGCGGTTGTTCCGGTTGTTGGAGTCGGCCGGAGGGAGTTGAGCTTGGCGCCGGGGAGGATTGTAGTGGCAGGTGGGGGACGTGCCGGTGCGACCCGACCGCGCGGGAGACCGGGACTGGCGGGGAGACCGGCGTGTAGGAGATATGCCCAAGAGGCAATAATAAATGTTATTATTCATCCCCATGTTCCTAATTAAGTTTATATTCCATGCTATAACGGCAATGATTCTCGAGTCTGCAATATCCACGAGGCCCGGAGGGAAACTCATTTGCACGTGTGGTATAATAAATGGTAAAATGTATTCCTAGTCTTGCCTCTAAGACTGGCTCAAGTATTGCATGATGATCCTGTTTTCCTGATCATGGGCATGGCTATGCCGGCAATTTTGAGGGCGCAATGTTGGTAGAACACTTGTGTTGAATCGACCCGGATTGATGTTATGCTATGAGATACTTTCATCACTAGTTAATGGTTAATAACACAAAGATGGTTACCGTTTGCATGATTCCTTAGACCATGAGAGTATCGAGTTTCTTCATGCTTGCTTCATGAACTTTGGGGTTTGTTAAACGTCATCCGTAAATGGGTGGCTATTGTTAGGTAACGCAGCAGAAAACAAAAAAATTCGACCTACGCACCAGCCCAGGACCACTATGAAGACTGCATACAAGGTTTGATCTTTTCGTTACCGACTCGTAGCGCAGCGGAAGTAGAGTCGATGACGATCGGCGGTGCAGATCCCCGCAGCTAGGATTTACAACCTCCCAACCGCGAGGATGTATACCCTCATCCGCCCCACGGATAGCCCTCCGGGAGGCGGTCGGACAGTCCCCCGGACAGCCCTTCGGGAGGACCATCGAAACTCGGACAGTCACTCGGACAGCCCTTCGGGAGGACCCTCGAAACTCGGACAGTCACTCGGACAGCCCTTCGGGAGGACCCTCTCGAACTAAGACCGAAACTACGATCTCTCTACAGAGTTGCACACATACGATGTCATCTATCCGGCAGGGCTTCGCCCTCCAGAACTAGTTCCCACTGGAACCCAGACAGCCTTTCGGCTCTACGAAACTATTTCGCTGGGAGGGAGAGAGAAAGCCAGATCATGCATGGCACTAGTATGTGAGAAGGGGATGAGGTTTGGGCAGCCCCCTCACCTCCTATTTATAGGAAAACCAAGGGGTAGGAAGGGTATTTCAAAATACCAAAAATGCCCATGAAGGAAACACTTTCCAAGGGCAAAAGGGGAAAGCCAAAGAACAAGTGGTCCTCCATGGAGGAGCACCACATGTGGCCGGCCACCCTCTTGGTGGGGCCCCCCAAAGGGGGTCCTCATCCATCCATCCCTTCTAGAAGCCTTTTGGGAAAATATCCGAAAAGGTGACTTTCCAAAAATATCCCAAAAAACACTTTCACTATTCACAACGACATTTTTCAGCGTCCGTTCGAACTGAAAATATTTTTGTGGGCTTAGAACATTTCCAGTACCCACTAAAATAATTTTCAATGCGTTTCGGAACAATTCCGGATTAGTGATTTTCATCTGCGAAAAGCATCTGAAGTGGTTCTGGCAGCTCCGGAACATTTCCGGTTTTTCTTCCGGAAAATTCCCAGAAGTTTCCAGAATGATTCTGGCACCCTCTAAGAATTATCAGGCATGTGCCAAAACCAATTTGACTTAATGGTATCCTCGGAAACAACTTTTCAGTTTTACCGAAACTGTTTTGGTGTTCTCTCTGCGGAACTTTTCTGCTGTCCGAAACTTTTCCGGTGTCCGAAACTTTTCCGGTGATTTTCTCTCAGACTCCCTGTCTAGTATTCAGCAGATAGATGACCCTTAAGCGTGTGACCCTATAGGTTCGGTGAAGTATAGACATGACCCGGAACCCCTTCCGATCAATGATCAACATCGGAGCCGTGGACACCCATATTGACCCCTATACCCACACGAATGAATATTCGAGTGAACCTCCAGTTGCCGTGTGCTATTCCTGTTGCTTCGCGATATGTTACAAATACCCGAGGTGAGACATGTTGGCATCCCTGATGGTGTCCTGGACTAGGGGGTACTCACCACGTCGTCTCCCGACCAGTGGGTCGGCCGAGGACCCCCAGGGTGATTCACTAATGGGCCACTTCGGGCAGCCCATTCCGAATACAAGGAGGATTCCACAAGACTTGGCGCACAAGACAAGGACTTCTCTAAACCCTAGGCCTACGGTGCATATATAAACCAAGGCCAGGCTAGTCAATAGAGGATATTATACGACATCTCATAATCTCGTGGTAGATACATGTACTCTGTACTATCCCCCATATCAATACAATCAAAAGCAGGACGTAGGGTATTATCTCTTCAAGAGAGCCCGAACCTGGGTAAAATCATGTGTCCATGTTACCATCGCTCCAAGACGCCTAGCTTAGGACCCCTACTACGAGATATGCCGGATTCGACACCGACATTGGTGCTTTCATTGAGAGCCTGCTGGCAGTCGCCGCGGAGCGATGGGAATTCAGATCGTCTCCGGCGCGATCTACGCGTTGGAACCGAGCTTTGTTGTCGATGTCGGTATCTTCGTCACCGGCTCGACTGGTCACCTCGGCTGGACCGAGGACTGCGCTCCGTGTCGGATCGTCAAGATCGTACGGATACTTTCATCGTCTTCATCTCCGATCTCTATCAAGATCACGCGAAATCATCCATGGAGCTCGGGAGCTCGATGTTGACATCGTCCTCGAGCAACCGTGCAGTTTTTCTGGACAACGACTCATGTTCGTTGTCCTCGCTTCGTCGAGCGTCGCCTTGACGATTGCTTTGGTGGAACTGTGCGTAATTAAGTCTATAATGACCCCGTAAAATTTCGTCGTATTCCGATGGAGGAATCTTCGGCGATCTACGAAATACCGGAGCCCTGTCGAATCTGGACGTGAATCGGGATGAGTTTAGGGCAGGGTGTCCAGCTTCAAGCTCGGACATCGTTTGGAAGATCCCACCGTTCATCGACTGCGGAATTCCCATACCGATCACCCCTCAAAATTTCAGCTCAATCCGACCGTTCAAACTCCGGGAAACGTCCGATGAGTGCATCAATTTTTCTGATCTGTTTTGTGCGCGAAAATGAATCCAACCCGAGTTCATCTTTTTCATGAACGGGTTGACGGACGTCCTTTTTGAAGGAAATTTTCTCATCATCTTGGTCATCCGACCAAGAGTTCGGCATCGCTAGGGCCGAATAATCATCAAGCAAACCTCGTCATCCGCGGGTTGTACGGGTCGGGCGCTCCGTTGCTTCATCAAGCCAGCATTGACCTCGTCACAAATTCCGACCTGCGTCGGCATCGCCGCGCCGTTACTTTTTCAAGCTGACGTCCACCACGCTGACCTGCTTTGACACGTCGGCTGGCATGGGGCTCTAGCGTCACCTTACCGATCTGCTCCGTCACCTTGGCTAGACTGGGGGCTTCGTCATCTCCTCATCAACCCGCTCAGGAGAATTCAGCGTCACCAGCCGACCAGCTTCGACACCTCGGCTGGCGTGAGACTTCGGCATCACCAGCCGACCAGCTTCGACACCTCGGCTGGCGTGAGACTTCGGCGTCACCAGTCAACCTGCTTCGACACCTCGGCTGGCCTGAGACTTCGGTGTCACCAGCCGACTTGCTCCGTCACCTCAGCTAGACCGGGGCTTTGGCATCCCTTCATCAACCTGCTGCGGGGACTTCGGCGTCACCAGCCGACCTGCTTCAACACCTCGGCTGGCATGAGACTTCGGCGTCACCAGCCGACCTGCATGAGACTTCGGCGCCCGCCGATCACAGCTTCGCCATGTTAACTGGACCGAGGACTTCATCTCGCCACATCGACCGTGCAGCGTCGCCACTTCGTCAAGCCGAACTCTTCGTTCAGGCACCTCGGCGCCCAGGCCATATTCCTTTACTTATTTGCTTCACTTAAATTAACTAATTAGAAGATTTTTTTTAAATATATTATTATCTTTCTTTGTTATTACTTTTGGCTTGTACTATTTTATGAGTGCAGGAAACCGACTTCGACTGCCGTTACGCGGTCACCCCGGCGTCACCTTGCCGACCTACTCCACCACCTCGGCTGGACTAGGGACTTCGCCTCGCCACATCGGCCGAGCCGTGACACTACTTCGGAGTGCCGAACTCCTTGTTCGGTCACCTCGGGACGGGCTTGGGGGCTGGGACCTCGGTCATGCCGAAGACTACACACCGGATCTGTCAAAGTTCGATGGGCGTCCTTGTCCCGCCACAAGCCCGGATCGCGTCATCGACACCGAGCACATTAACCAGCTAAGTCGCTTTCATGCTCAAAAACTTTCAGTTTTAAATTTTGTTCGGTTCGACCAAGCATTATACTTTTTTGACAAAAAGTTGTTTGCGAAAAACTTTCTTTGTCAAAACTTTGTTTGTTACAAACAAATTCAAATACCCCGTTTACTTGGGGGCTTCCTTTATGAAGCCATTCCTCTTGCATATGATTATTAATGTATCGCACCCTTCCTTGTTCGTGTTTACGCCAATATATGCATCATGTTGACTTAAGTGTTCCGCAAAGCTGGGTTGCCTTGCTCCTGTGCTTACCCCTACGTTCCCGATTGTTCGGCTAGGGAGTAAAGGGAGCACCTCTATGATTGTTACGATCGAGTCATCCGAACTCGTACCTCAGACGGGTGAAGCCGAAAGCTAGCGCTCTTACTGTTTTCAACTATGGTCGGCCACGACGGAAGACAAGCATACATAAATCTATTGCACACCCCTCATGGTAATCATGAGAACCCAAAGAAAGGAATCGTTGGCGGAACTATTTTCTTTTAAGATGCTTCTTACGTTAAATACTAATATAGCATAAGTTCCCTGGGCGCGCTTTGTCTGTTATAGCCTAATGGCCTGATTGCCCGGTTATTCGAAACACCTCCGATATCCTCGGATGGCGTAGTAGATAACACTTTTCGGCCCTTGGCTGAAGAGGGAGAAGCCGACGGTCGGTTAAGACGCGTTTAAAGTTCGGGCGAACACATATATGATATAAATACTTCGGTACATACAATCATTATACATAAAATTCTTTTACCCAAGTCACTTGGGGGCTCTTAAATTTATATGAGTCGTTTTATAATAAATGTGTTTTCTTCTTGGTCGTTGCAAAGTCTTTATCTACTACTCCTTTTTCCGACGCGAGTGTGTGGTCAATAGTTGGGTAGCCTAGTTTCTCTCTAAAGTCGTTCGAGTTTAGTTCGCTAAACTGGCCTGAGAAGCACTCCGCCTTCGGGATAGGAGGTTGAAGCCGAAGGCTGACCCGCTTGAAGTATGGAGATCGGATGTATCATGTTAAAGCACGACCGAAGCTCATATTAATTTTAAGACCAGTTTCGGATTGGCACAATTTTCTTTTATTTAAACATAAAGTTTTTTTTGCATAAATTTTTGTTTTTTCCGAGCATAACTCTCGCAGTACACTTTTAAAGCATCAGCAATATCAACGGGGGGCTGCGACTAGAGCCGAACCCACCAAAATCCAAGGCACTCTGAGGAGTCCTCGGCAAAACATTCTCGGATATTGCTTTATATGCACCAGTTTAGAATTGTGTCTTCGGTCAATAGTTGGGTTGCCCGGCTCCTGTGCTTGCCTCCTATGTTCCGCTTTGTTCGGCTAGGTGTGCAAAGGGAGAACCACTGCGATTGTGCTTCCAGCTCGAATGGTTAAGCGCCTCAGTGGAGAAAGCCGAAAACTGACTGTCACAATGAGCGTAAACTGGTCAGCGATCCGATGACTATGCCAAAGTACAGATCGATAGAGGTCACCCCGTGTTAAACGATGGGCCTTTCATAAGATTGGCCGAAGTGTTACTGGTTTGACCTCGGCTGATGCCGAACACTATTCGGGGGCTAGTAACTGGCCCCGAACTTTAAACTCCTATGACTAAGTGAAAGTAAAGCCTGCATATCTGATTGCCTCGTTTCCGCTAACACAACCACCTCCGGGCACCGAGACGTCGGCTAAGGGTTGTATTGTTAGTACGGAAACACCCTGTGTAGCATCTACAAAGGGGTGGAAGCCGACGATGAGCCACTTTCAGGTTATAAACAGTCTCAATGGAGATTTTGCCTTCCATAATTATCGTAATAAAGCCATAAATATGCATCAATTTGACTTAAGATTTTGGCCAAGCTGGGTTGCCTGGCTCCTGTGCTTACCCCTATGTTCCCGATTGTTCGGCTAGGCGGTAAAGGGAGCACCTCTGTGATTTTTACTACCGGGTCATCCGGGTTAGTACCTCAGACTGGGTGAAGCCGAAAGCTAGCCATCTTAAAAGATATAATTGGTCGGCAACGATGGAAGTGAAAATTTCGGTTCATTATGGACCACAGAGTTCGGGAACTTTCCCCCAATTAAATCCTTAATATTTTCCTCCCACATTGATCGGAGATGAGGTTTCATAATCATGGTCAGCATGACAACCCAAAGAAAGGAACCGATAGCGGGACTATTTTCTTTAGAAGATGTTTCTTACGTTAAATAGTAATATAACATATCCCTCCGCATACCTTTGTTTATAAAACCGTATGGCCGGATTGCCTTGTTTGCCATAAATCTTTGCCCTCATAAAGGCTTAATAAATTAGGACAAACACTCCCCCTCCACTGGCCGAGGAGGTTGAAGCCGATGGTCGGTCGACAAAGTTTTGTACAATGCGGATCCGAGCATTAATGATGTAAAGTACTTGGATACATAGAATCATTACACATAAATTGTGATTAAAGTCAATTTACTCCGAATATCGATCCTTAATTCGGCCACCCGTGCCCACATTAAGTCTCAGGGGCTACTGGGCTTCGCGCTTATCATTTACAAATATTAAAGGGGCACATCGATTCCCTGATCTGGTGTTGCCACCCGACCAGTGGCTCGGGGGCTACTGCATTGCCTATTCAATGCAGAAAATTCAAAATGCTCAGTGTTCGGCTTGACCGAGATATGGGCAAACGTGTCTTCAGACAACAATCGGTACCATCTGGACCTATCCGGCATCAAGCTAATATATTATGGCAAGTTCTCAAGACCCTCTCTCAAGGGCCCGCTTGCCGATCACTATTTCCTCTAATATATTACACCGCGTTTCTATTCCTAAGTATGCTGCAGAGCTAGGAGTTGATCCTCAGGCCGATTTTGTGAATCGACCTGAGTCTTAGGGGCTACTGGGAACGGCGGTTTTATGTTTTCCTTCAGGTGCATGCCGGACATTCAATGGACACACACCTTGAGGGCTACTGGCTATATATCTCGGCAAAGAATACATTGCACAAATCGGAATTAAATTTACAAAAATCAGCCCATGGCCGAGGTGGTGCACCACCTCAGAAGGAGTCCGGCATAAAGCTCGGATGCAAGTGGCTGGCTCCATAGAGGGCATTTCCGGCATTAAGCTCGGTTGAACCCCTTCAACCTTTTCAAGACCGAGGTATTCTATGACACCTCGGATGTAGTCCGGCGCAAGAGCTCGGATGCAGTCCGGCGTTGGAGCTCGGCTGTAAAAAGACTCTTCGGATACAGTCCGGCGTTGGAGCTCAGAAGCAGTCCGGCGTTGGTGCTCGGCTGCAAAAGATACCTCGGATGCAGTTCGGCATTGGAGCTCGGAAGCGAGAGGACACCGCCGCACGGGAAACACTTCGAACCCAAGGTGTGGCGTAAAAATAACAAGGCATTAATACAGGCCGATAACTTAAAGGGGTTCCTCGGATGCCCGACTTGTGAACTCTTCGGATTCACCTCGGCGATCCTCAAGATCAGTGATGGGAAGATTTATTGAACCAGTTTTCAAGACCGACGGCCGAAGACGAAGAACTGTTCGGAAGAACCGAGGAGCGTCCCTAACTTGAAGACCGGTTCAGGGGGCAACTGACGGTGTCCTGGACTAGGGGGTACTCACCACGTCGTCTCCTGACCAGTGGGTCGGGCCGAGGACCCCCAGGGCGATTCACTAATGGGCCACTTCGGCCAGCCCATGCCGAATACAAGGAGGATTCCACAAGACTTGGCGCACAAGACAAGGACTTCTATAAACCCTAGGCCTACGGTGCATATATAAACCGAGGCCAGGCTAGTCAATAGAGGATATTATACGACATCTCATAATCTTGTGGTAGATACATGTACTCTGTACTATCCCCCATATCAATACAATCAAAAGCAAGACGTAGGGTATTATCTCTTCGAGAGAGCCCGAACCTGGGTAAAATCCTGTGTCCATGTTACCATCGCTCCAAGACGCCTAGCTTAGGACCCCTACTACGAGATATGCCGGATTCAACACCGACAATCCCCGTGGATTAACAACTTGTCCACTATGCCAGTTACCTCGTTACCGGTATTGTTCTCTTTTCTCGTTACCGTGTTCCGGCATCCCCGTGATCAAATCACAAAGTGTCTGGCCAGACGATGATGGATACCGTAACACCAAGAGGGCCTAGAGATATCTCTCCATCGTCGGAGGAGCAAATCCCAATCTTGAGCTATCAAGTTACTTGACATACTTTCCCATGAACCCGTAAGCCGTCGTAATAGCCATCCAGTTACGGATGACGTTTAACAAACCCCAAAGTTCATGAATCAAGCATGAAGAAACTCGATACTCTCATGGTTTGAGGAATCATGCAAACGTTAACCATCTCTGTGTCATTAACCATTTAACTTGTGACGAATGTATCTCATAGCATAACATCAATTCGGGTCGATTCAACACAAATGTTCTTCTAACATTGTGCCCTCAAAGTTGCTGGCATAGACATGCCCATGATCAGGAAAACAGAACCATCATGCAACACTTGAGCTAGTCTTAGAGACCAGACTAGGAATACATTTTACCGTTTATTATTCCACACGTGCATATGAGTCTTCCTTCGAGCCTCGTGGTTATTGTAGACTCGAGAACCATAGCAGTTATAGCATGGAACATAAACCTAATTATGAACAGGGAGATAATCAATAACATTTATTATTGCCTCTAGGGCATTTCTCCTACAGACTCGCACTTGCACTAGAGTCAATAATCTAGTTAATGCTAATGCACTTTACACCTGTGGCACACTGGTGTAAAATATGCTTCGCATGTGGTATAGCCTGATGTCCAACGGATCTGACGACTTCAGCTCCGTGTGTAACTTTGCATATCCTTGCGTTTTCATGCTTTCACAAAATTCATATTTTGTGTGGACTTGGCTTTGCATATGTGTGAATCATTGGTCGAAACCTGATTCCTCAGACTGAGCTATGGAGCAACTATCTGCAATAGTGTCCCATAGACCATAGCCATCTTGGAACCATACTAAGTTCATGAATGAACTATATGATTCAACAACTTCTTTGTCGCTTCTAAAGCGTCAACATACTTAGCCTTTGTTATAGAATTCGCCATAGTATCTTGTTTGGAACAATTTCCAACTACCGTGCCACCATGTTGTGTATTACACAAAACCCTTAACTTAAATCGAAAATCGCATGGAGCATTGATGAAGACTGTATCGATGTAATTACTTACAACGAGCACCTCATAATCTCTGCTTGCGAGAAAACATGTCATCAGTACTCCTCTAGTACTCAATGACATATTTCACTGTTGTCCCATGATCAGTACTTTGATCACTTTGGTATCTATACTCGCAACAACTTTGGAGTATTGGACATATCTGGTTGTTTTTACATACCATGGAATACATGATTAATCCAAACACGAAGGTGCGTGGAATCTCCATCATGTATTTTGCTCATCTGTGTTTTTGGGACATCGAGTCTTGCAAAAACTCTTTCCATGTGACTTCGGCAAGAATCACTCCTTGGCGTTTTAAATGCTAAAAAGTTTTAGCATCTTGTCAATATGTATCTTTGCTTAGCCCCATTAGGTAAATCTATCTCCATAGATCATCATGCCTAATATTAAGGCTATTTAGCCCAAGCACTTCATCGAAAAACCCTTTTCAAATGAAGTCCTAATTCGTGTCAAGAAATTTATTTCCAATTAACAATGTGTCAAGCACACAACGTTTTTAGAAATATTATTATGCTCCCACTTACTTTCTTGAATCATAAGCATCTTCGTTACCCAATGATGAAGTCAAAACCCTTTTGACCATTTCATCAAAACACGAAGATTCCAACTCCATTTTGCTCTCTTCTGTCCATCGCTGGATCTCTGAAGTTTGCATACTTACTAGCATCCTCTGGACTGAAAAAATACCTTGGGCTGTAACACATGCAAGTCCTTGGTTTCATTTCCATCAGATGGAAATCCTTTCGTCATCCTTGTTTCATATCTCATGATTGAAATATGTGTTAATTTCTAGTTCAACCCGAACCGACTTTAAGCATCGCTACGATGAAACAACCTTATCGTAGTCAACTCCTTGAACTTGTTATTGCAACAAGTCGAGCTATATGGATAAAACATTTTTATCCGTATCAGTTTTAAGTTCCATAAATATTCGTTAGACTCTAAGTCTTCTGAAAGGTGTATCAAGATTTTAATCTTGAATCACTTATATGGAAACTATCTCGGATTGTATTGGCATTTAGCCAATTCCGGAGTCAGGGCCCATCAACGCTTCCTTGTGTATCGTAGGTATACTGTTGTCTAACAACAATATCTCGTTTGCGCACCTGAGAGGTTTGCACGAGCCTTGCCTACGTGGTTCAGCTGCAAGTTCGACCGAAGTCCATACATTTTATTGTAGAGACTTCCGTATTAGTCGCAGTAGGAAACTCTGGAATTACTTCCAAGGTCTCTTTCCTTTGATCTGATGACGAAGATACTGTTTATCTCGTCGAGTTGCACTATTCTCCCACTCACCTTTTTGAAAGAACCATTTTCTTCAAAAAGCATACCGTTCTTTGTGGCAAACCTATTTGCCTCGGTATAGTGGTGGGGGAATACCCAATGACTTGGGATAACCTACAAAGTAGCACTTGTTTGATTTGGAATAGGTTTTAACCTTTTACACAAGCCCCATATTCCAAATGTTAAGAAAAGATATAACATGGTTGGGTGTACCATACCATGGCGTCATTTCAACAGACCCGATGGAGCTCTTTTCAGTGTAAAAGCCGCAGTCTCTAAAGCATCACCTTAAAAGGGATAATGGCAAATTTATTTATGTCATCTTTGATCTTACCATGTCATAAATGGTTCGATTACATCTTCACGGACTTTCCACTTGCAGTGGTGTTCCGGGAGATGCAAGTTATGAAACTCTTTTCACAACTCATCAGACATTCGCTAAACTTGTAACTCAAATATTCCTTTCCGCAATCAAATTGCAGAAACATAATTTTCTCGTTACAATAACTTCTACTTCATTTTTGAAAACCTTTCGAATGATTTCTAAAGATCCAGACTTACGTCTCATCAAGTAAATATCCATATATCTACTTGAGTCATTTTTGAAGGTAGACAAATCCACTGTTTGCAACAACATTTATCGGACTACATACATCAAAATGTATGATCACCAATAAGTTCTTTGCTCGTTCCTTATGGCCTGTGAATGGTATTTTAGTCACTTCACCTTTTGGGGGAAAGTCGCAAGTGTCAGATGATTCAAAATCAAACGTATTCAAAATCCATCATAATGGAATTTTCCATGCGGGTTTCTCCAATGTGACCAAATGCAGTGCCACACACATGTGGAATTCTTTTAGTCTTGCGACATTTAGCGTCAGTGTTATGGATGTATCATATTTCCATCAATATTCACAACATACATCCCATCTTGGATGGAAGCATGGCCCTTCATGTTATTCATAATACTGAACAACAATTGTTCTTTTATGAACAACCCCTTTTCAACAAACATTGTGCAATGGGCGAGAGTGTATGAAGCTCTAAAACGAATTATGAAAGTAAACACAGAGGTAATATATTATTGTCAATATTCATAACATACATCTCATTCATAATGAAAGTATGGCCCTTATGTTATTCATAACACCGAACATTAGAAGTTCTCTTATGAACAACCTTCTTGCAAGATACCTTATGCAAAGGGCTAGAGTGTATGAAACTCTAAAATGAATTATGAAAGTAAATACATAGGTACTACACCGATGGAAGGTATAGTAACATTTACTATATTCCCTGTGTGTATCTAAACCTCATTCCTGGCTAGTCTTTCAGGCCATAGTAGTTCTTATATCGAGTTGCAACAGAATGCAATCGAGCGGGTTTGTGATCAACTCACAATACCCAAGAATTAGTGATTAACATGTTTAACCATAATTCCCAAGAACTATATCTTTGACCAGCCTTCTATACATCAAAAACTTGTATGCCATTTATACATGAGCTGGATATTCCAGTCTTCTTTCCTTTTGCCTTTATACTTCTAACAGTTTAACTTTCAGTATTTCTCCTACTCTCAGAAGAAGCACCCAACTTAAGAGTGGTGTTAGCCCCGGACTTCTTAGGCGTGAAAGTTTCACTAACACCCTTCGGACACTTCCTTTCTCTTTAAGTTGTTGTTTTATTCACCATCATCATATGACAGGCGTTCTTCTGGATCCCTCTCTTATCAGTCTAATGCATAGTAAACACCTTTACTAATAGTTTGCAAACAAACATTGCTTTGGATATTTCATATCTTTCAGCCTTTGTTTGTATCTGAAAAACAATTTTCAGTTCCATGAATATCATATAACTATCCCAAACTTTCAAAGTTCGGGTCTCATGGAAGCAAACATATTGCACTTTGACCGTAACGGAATTCTAGCTTTTGGATCGAAGGACGAGAGTCACATCATCCATAGCATTAGTGGGAGAATACCGAAAGTATGCGATAGGACAAAGTCCTTCTCGGCACTCTTGAGGACAATCCTCATATTACGTTACCAACCATAAAGTTTTAACCAGATATTTAATAGCTATTCAATTTTAATAGGGAAGGTGGAAACGCGAGCCATTATTCTACAACTATTTATGCAAAACACACTTAGACAGTGTTCAAAATTAATTGCACTGAGAATTTAAACAAGATAATTCTACAGGGCGCTCCAACTCAAATCAATATCTCCCATAATTGATTGTGAGTGATACAAGACCCACATTTTAATTCAACGCCACGGTTCGAGATGAACTCAAATGGCGCGAACTTCAATCGGTAGGCAAACTTGCCGATCACATCTCTATGTGATTCTTGTTCATCTTTCGATGTGTGTGTTCCGAGTTCAGGACTGTCCTGCCTGAACGTCAAGACAACCAAGTGATCTTGCTGCGAGGTCTCAACTCACCCGCCTCACACTTCTCTAATCGTTCGCACCCATGGAGATCATGTGATGCCCCGAAGAGATAGGTGCCGTGACGGTGCTACACTTGGGAGAACACTAACTACTTGATATTTTTGTGAGAGATCACCCTAATTAAAAGCGACTACCGCACAATCAAGAAGGGTGCATCATAAGGGATAAACATCTCAGGCAATTCATAATAGCATGATATGGTATAGCCCTTTCTGACGGAGAAGTCTTGTATTTCTTCGTCTTCGGCATTCGCGTCGGTGTTCACCTTCGCGAAGTTTGCCACCACCTTGTCGACGCACCAGATAATATTGCCATCTCTATAGCTAATAAAATAAGTGCATTACTTAAGGTTGACATGCAGGTCATTTAAAGTGACAATCATATGGCTCCAGCCATCATGCCAAATCATGACACACAGGTCATGTTAATATTACATCATATAGTCATCTCATACATAATCAAATTAATATGAGCACTGCTATACCACATCACATGCACATGCAAACCATCCTGCAAAACCAAGTTAGACGTCTCTAATTGGTTCATGCAAAATTTTATTTTACGTGGCTTCTAAGGTTTCGAAAGAAACCGAAGCTACCAACGTTCATCATCAAGCATGATAATTCAAGTCGCTAGATTAACTTTGCGGGGTGTATGAAACACGAGATAATAAAATCTCGAGCCCCATACTGAACTTCGTCATACGCATGACCCCCGTGCAGATCATATCTGCATTGCCCTTTCATCTGCGAAATTTCATCTTTCTTTTTAACTATGGTGGAATTCAACGAACTGTTAGCACTTCGTTGATCAGTCAGGATCGCGGATTGCCAGAACTTTGAAACTCCACCATGCTATTATCAAGATCAGAAATATGCAAATTCCAGGGAAGCAACAAGAACATCGGGTAACAGATTTCATCAGCTACCCGCACAAATAATTTTCAGCAATAGATCTCATCTACTACCTAATTATATTGTGCAACACCCATACATCTCTGATACCACTCTGATCGCAACCTGCATCGGGTATTCTAGATCGCAACCTGCATCTACGCATAGCACGACTCTGATACCACTGATAGGTAATGCAGCAGAAAACAAAAAATTTCGACCTACGCACCAGCCCAGGACCACTATGAAGACTGCATACAAGGTTTGATCTTTTCGTTACCGACTCGTGGAGCAGCGGAAGTAGAGTCGATGACGATCGGCGGTGCAGATCCCCGCAGCTAAGATTTACAACCTCCCAACCGTGAGGATGTATACCCTCATCCGCCCCACGAACAGCCCTCCGGGAGGCGGTCGGACAGTCCCCCTGACGGTGTCACGGACAGCCCTTCGGGAGGACCATCGAAACTCGGACAGTCACTCGGACAACCCTTCGGGAGGACCCTCGAAACTCGGACAGTCACTCGGACAGCCCTTCGGGAGGACCCTCTCGAACTAAGACCGAAACTACGATCTCTCTACAGAGTTGCACACATACGGTGTCATCTATCCGGCAGGGCTTCGGCATCCAGAACTAGTTCCCACCGGAACCCAGACAGCCTTTCGGCTCTACGAAACTATTTCGCTGGGAGGGAGAGAGAAAGCCAGATCATGCATGGCCCTAGTATGTGAGAAGGGGATGAGGTTTGGGCAGCCCCCTCACCTCCTATTTATAGGAAAACCAAGGGGTAGGAAGGGTATTTCAAAATACCAAAAATGCCCATGAATGAAACACTTTCCAAGGGCAAAAGGGGAAAGCCAAAGAACAAGTGGTGCTCCATGGAGGAGCACCACATGTGGCCGGCCACCCTCTTGGTGGGGCCCCCCAAAGGGGGTCCTCATCCATCCATCCCTTCTAGAAGCCTTTTGGGAAAATATCCCAAAAGGTGACTTTCCAAAAATATCCCAAAAAAGCACTTTCACTATTCAGGACGACATTTTTCAGCGTCCGTTCGAACTGAAAATATTTATGTGGGCTTAGAACATTTCCAGTACCCACTAAAATAATTTTCAATGCATTCCGGAACAATTCCGGATTAGTGATTTTCATCTGCGAAAAGCATCTGAAGTGGTTCTGGCAGCTCCGAACATTTCCGGTTTTTCTTCCGGAAAATTCCCAGAAGTTTCCAGAATGATTCTGGCACCCTCCAAGAATTATCAGGCATGTGCCAAAAACCAATTTGACTTAATGGTATCCCCTGAAACAACTTTTTAGTTTTACCGAAACTGTTCCGGTGTTCTCTCTGCGGAACTTTTCCGCTGTCCGAAACTTTTCCGGTGTCCGAAACTTTTCCGGTGATTTTCTCTCAGACTCCCTGTCTAGTATTCAGCAGATAGATGACCCTTAAGCGTGTGACCCTATAGGTTCGGTGAAGTATAGACATGACCCGGAACCCCTTCCGATCAATGATCAACATCGGAGCCGTGGAAACCCATATTGACCCCTATACCCACACGAATGAATATTCGAGTGAACCTCCAGTTGTCGTGTGCTATTCCTGTTGCTTCGTGATTTGTTACAAATACCCGAGGTGAGACATGTTGGCATCCCCGTAGATTAACAACTTGTCCACTATGCCAGTTACCACGTTACCGGTATTGTTCTCTTTTCTCGTTACCGTGTTCCGGCATCCCCGTGATCAAATCACAAAGTGTCTGGCCAGACGATGATGGATACCGTAACACCAAGAGGGCCCAGAGATATCTCTCCATCGTCGGAGGAGCAAATCCATGTAACACCCGTGGTTAACAGCTACAGTAACCCCTGTCTTTAAGCAACCGTAACCTCTGTGGTTAAGCTACAATAACCTATTTTTTCTTAAGCCAAGTTATTTTATTAAACAATGTTTGATCATTATGGAATCATATTTCATTTCAAATTCCTATTGAAATTTTCAAAATTTATTTAATAAGTGGTTTAAATAATTTTGCAAAACTGAAAACTAAAATCATGGTTAGGTTACAAATATTCCCTAGGTATTTATAAATTGGAAACCACCTTTTTATAAAGTATTTTAGTGCCTCAAAACAATTATAGCAGAGGCCAAAACAATTATTTTAATGTCGTTTGAATTATGAAATTTCCCAAACTTTTCAATTGATCCCCAAACTTTTTATTGCTTTGCCTAATATTGCAATGGAATTGTGTGCCAAGTTTCATATATAACAAAATTCATTTGGTGGCCCAGCTAAATACCAATTAGTGGGGAAATATTACAATTGGAAACAATAGGGAAAATGCTAAAGGTCTACTCTGCACTAAAGGCCTATTGCTACAGTGTTAGGACCAGCCCAACACAGACCTCCTTCAATCTCAGTACAGAGGAGAAGACAGAGGCTGTGCGTGGCACGCATCCAGCGCCCCCATGGCCGCTGCCGTCGCCGTGTCGGCCATCCCCCGGGTCCTCTGGGTGGATAAGAACCACCATGACTCTGTAGACAAACCCTAGCCCTCACTTATCCCCTCACTCGTCCTCTCCCGCTCGGTTTCGCTCACTCCCGAACTGCCGTCGACGCACCGTCGCCGTCATGGCGGCCACTGCCCCCCCCCCCCCCCGGCGACCGGGAGCTTGTCCAGGGACTTCCTCGCCGTCGACTCCTTCATCCCCGTGCATTCGTTTGATCGGAGCTACACCGTGCGCTCAGGATCGAGACGGTTTTCGCCCACGGCCGCTGCATCTCGCCGTCGAGCCCGTCGCATTCCGGCCGCCCCGCGCTCCCTAACCACGTCGACGAGCTCCGCGGTGAGCTCCTCGCCCGATTCCCTTTGTTCCCGTCCTCGATCCGTTGCCGTAGCTGCCGCCCCGAGCTCGTCCGAACGTACGAGTACATACGTGCGTGCGTGCACGCCCGCGCGTAGCCTCGCCGCTGCCGTGTTGCTGCTGTTGTGCCTCGCAACGCCCGTCGTCTCCCGCAGCCGTTCCTGGTCGTGCCATCCGCCCCCGCCCCTCGCGCGCGGAGCCTCACGTAGCCGTTGGTGCTTGCTGTGGCGCTGCTGCTTATTACTGCTGCTATTCCTGCAGCTAGCTGCTGCTCTGCTTGTTGCCATGGCTGTTGCTGCTCCGCGCTGCCGTCGCTAGTTGCTGCTGCTGCTCGCCTACCACCGCTGCTACGGCTGCATGTTGCTGCTACTGGCCATGGCCAAGGCCATGGCCGGATGCGTGTGCCTGGGTGTGTGCAGTGTGAGTGTGTGCGCGCGCTGTGCGTTTTCGTTAGTGTGTGCAGCGTGAGTGTGTTGTGTGTGTGTGGCCGACTCAAACTTAGTTTAGGGGCTGATTTTGTTAGCTAGATTATTAATCAGTGGTTAGTTAGGCTACTCAGTAGTTAGGATAGTTGCTATCCTATGACATGTGGCTCACATATAATTAGCCTAATTTAATCATTGTGTTAGACCAATAGTCAATGACACCTGGGCCCCTTTGAGTAGTAACCACTATTGACAAGTCAACCATTGACTGGGTCAACCCAGCTAACAACCCTTTTGCTGTGTACATTCCTTGGGTGCACTTAGCTTTTATCCAATTAAATTCGAATTAATAATAATTGCAGAATATCAAATAAACTTTGGAAATTCATATAAAATAAACCGTACCTTCGATGAAAATATTTTATACATGAAAGTTGTTCAGAAAAATCCCACGAATCCGAATACGCAGTCCGTTTGTCGCATGCTCCTATCATAACGAACGTGAAACATTTCCATCGTTTTCACCTGTCCGGTAGTAGCCCGAGACCCGGAAAATATCGTCAGATATTTTACCACTCCATCTAATACGTGTAGTACTGCGTTAGACTACCCCTAGCCCTGCGTATTGCCATGTCATGCATCGTGTTGCATCTGTTTGCTTGTATTTATTGTTTCTTCCCCCTCTTCTCTCCGGTAGCCTCCGAGACTGACACTGCTGCCGAGTACGACTACACCGTTGACGATCAGCCATTTGCAGCAGAGCAGCAAGGCAAGCAACCCCCCCCCCCCTTGAGCATTCCGATATCGCCTTATTCTTTCTCCCTCCTGCTTGCATTATATTTTGCTACTGTACTAGCTAGCTCCTATTTCTGATGCATAGCCTGCTTTTGATAAACTGATACTAAACCAGCAAACATATCAACTGTTTAGTATAGGTTGATCAATGAAACCCCCAGTGACCCCTTAGTCCCAGTTGCCCCTGCTTCTTCATCGACGACTCGACGACTCGAAGACCCGAAGACTCGGCCAACCGACCGACGAGCCAGCCCCCTCACATCACCGCACACCCCTTAAGTATGGCACTGCAGAGCTACTACCGAGTGCCGAGGGTGATACCTCACTTAGCACTCCCGGTGTTAATTCTGTAGCATAGCTAATCGGTCATGGGTATCGAGGGTGATTCCTCCTTCCCATTTATCGATAGTGACTCTTGTCCTACACATACCTCGAGTGGGATCCATCGAGGGTGATTCCTCGGATTTCCACTTGGTGTATAAACACACAGTTACCTCAACTTGACTTTGTTAACATGTGAAGACGGGACTGGAGGGACAGGCGGTACCACCCTGGTTGAGGTGGACCTGAGTTCCCGACAGTCTTGAGACGGGTCGGCCCCAAGGGTACCCGTGTGTGAGATGTGGTGGGATGCGCCGGTAAGGCATCCAAAGGATTATGTTGAGGCGTGGACGGGCAGGAGAGGCCCTTGCCACACATCCTCGAGTCGGGGTGACGGGACCGCACTTTGAGGGCCGCGCTTGCCCCGCATTAATAAAATGCTAATGGGTTGGGTATTTGATCTGAGTTGGTCGTTGGCCTTATTGCGCACCAAACCATCACGTGGGAAAGTTATGGGCACTCAGCGTCGTTGTATCAGCCGAAGCTCTTCGGACGTCAACAATGGAGCGGCGCGCGCCGGATTGGACTGGACGGTACAGCTCTTGGACTGGAGTGTGCTAGGTCTGCTTCCGGCCGCGTTCGCATCGTGCAGGAGTGCAAGCGCAAGTGGGCCCACGAACCTGCGCGCTTAGGATTTAGACCGGCGGGCTGGCCTCTTCGTTGAGCCTAGGTGGGGCGACGACGTGCTGCTATCCCGAGGTCGGGCATGACCCAGGAAAGTGTGTCCGGCCGGAGGTGATCAGGCGTGTTGGAGATGCGGTGCACCCCTGCAGGGAAGATTAATCTATTTGAATAGCCGTGTCCACGGTAACAGGACGACTTGGAGTTGTACCTTGACCTTCTATAACTATAATTGAGACTTTAAATTGAAATGAATGTTGGCTCCGAGATTGCTTCCACGCGGGGAGTCGAGGAAGAATCTCTGGGCGTGGTTACTTAATAAAATTTCTACTATAATATGACTATATATGAGATACCAGTCTACTCTCTTCTAATGCTGCAAGATGGTGAAGATGCTAGTCTTCGATAGGACTAGGCCTTTCCCCCTATTCTTGCTTTCTGCAGTCAGTCCAGATATAACCCCTCCCCTTGATAATGATGCATACTTAGCATAGTTCTGATGTCAGTCTTGCGAGTACTTTGGATGAATACTCACCGCTGCTTTGCTTTCTCTTTCCCCCTCGATACGATTACCGCGTTCAGACGATGGAGCCCAGGAGATGGAGTACGCCGGAGATGACTACTACGCCACCGCCGGAGCCTACTACTACGTGGAGAGTGCCGACGCTCAGGAGTAGTTAGGAGGTTCCCAGGCAGGAGGCCTCGCCTCTTTCGATCCGCTGCTTATGTTTGTGCTAGCCTTCTTAAGGCAAAAACTTGTTTAACTTATGTATGTACTCAGATATTATTTTGTTTCCGCTGACTCGTGCTTTGTCGAGCTTTGTATTCGAGCCCTCGAGGCCCCTGGCTTGTAATATGAAGCTGTATGACCTTTAATTTGTGTCTAGTGTTGTGTTGTGATATCGATCAGTGAGTCCCTAATCTTGGTCGTACGCATTGCGTGTATGTTTAGCGTACGGTCAAGATCGGGGGCGCCACAAGTTGGTATCAGAGCCGACTGCCTGTAGGTAGCCCCCTTTCCAACTCCTTGGCCGAAGTTGAGTCTAGTACTTGAAAAACCTTTACTAACATTGTTGTGTGGCTTACGGGCCCACATCTCAATCGGTTGGTATTAGGATATTTTATTCCTCATCTATACTCTGGGTTCTGATCTCTCTTCTCTTTCGGGTTAAAGATTTTGCTAACTCTAACTCTAGGTTCTCGTAACTACTTCCTCCCGGAGAGCCCCTCATTCCAGATGATGGCTTGATTCATCAGAAGACTCCGAAGTTACTCTCCGATGTTCTCTCGAGGACTTGTGTTCATCGCTCTTGCGATTCCCTTCTACCATCAACCCCCCCCCCTATGCTTATTGGGGATTCGTCCGTCCTCAGTTGTCATTGGTTTCAAAAATCCTTCGAATTGCTATTCGATCTTCCGAAATCCTCAATAGCCTTTGACTGTTGACCTTTCTCATCTGCTTGCATTATGGTTAATTCCATATGTCTAGCAATATTCTTTAAATCCTTTGTGATTGTCATTTGATTTTAGTAATTCCACCTGTGTGTGAATGCACGCAGTCATCAGTTGTTTCTCATAAATTATCTTTCCGGCTCAGACATCTTGCCAAGCATGAATTGGTTCCCGACAAATCAACCTTGTTTGATTGTCCATCTAAGTCCGCTCATCTTACTTGTATTTGATCGGAGCATCTGATTCTGATACACAATTGGGAAGTCTCAATTCCTTTGGTTATTTAAGCATCGAATTAATTGGATGTTCTATAATCTGATGCCTTGCATTCTTTCTTCCACTGATTGAGTTCCGATAATCATATCAGATCCCTTTGTGGGATGCCAAACCATTGTTGGGTTATTATCCGACAGCATCCTTCACATTCAATATCCTTGTGAGTTCTTCCCCTGATACATGATGCCATTGGTAAATTGTGTCTTCTCCCTCTGATAAGTTGTATCCTATGCTTTTGTCAGCCATGCTCTGTTGTCAAGCATGTGTTAATTACCCTTGGAGCTTGTGGTATATGTTCCTAAGATGCCGCGATGGGTCGAACCTATGGCTTGTTTACTCCGTGTGAACCCGAGGGTTTTCACGCCAACTCTTCTGGTGTTTTGCCAAATAATTTCAAAGCTACAACCTCATCGAAAGCGAGGAGTAAATGGAAGGTGATGCATTCACGAAGTGGGAGTCGACCTTGTACCTTGTGTTCATGCCCATGGAAACGATGTTGATCTTATCATAGGAGCTTCTCGTAACAATAATCTTTCTCTTTGTTTGATTTGACCTTGTATCTGTGATTTGATACTTTACAACCGTGGTTCCGACCATGATTGTTCTTCTTTGATCCCATTTTTAGACCAGATTAAGAACTTGTCTTCTACAGATCAATACATCGGTCCAAGCTTTAATTCTGATCTACATCCGAGTATTACCCCTGGTATCTCGAGAATATCACGGAGCTATATAACTTGTTATGAGCTCCTCATCAACTATGATATTTCACTGATTCCAGTTTCCTCATGTTCTGAGTTGTTGGACACTCAAGAACACCGATAACTGGATCGAGTACGCATTACGATTCAACAATTCTTAGTAATCTTCTTGCTTAAGCATTGTACTCGATCATGCCATTCCAAGTTGTTAGGCTACATCACCATCGTCATGCTAGAGCTTGACCATGCTATATGTGTCCTTCATCCTCGGAACACAATTCCAATAGTGCACTAAGCTTACATCGAGCTTTCAACGTCATGTTGGTTGTCTTGAAAGGCAATTTCGATTCTGAGCTAGCACTCTAATCTGTGGTTCCAACAACCTTTCGCTTCACCATTTCTTTGCTTGATGTCTTCGCTGATCGATTACATCTTCATGAGACTTCTCGACAAATGAGTCGTGATCATCATCAACATTCTGAACTCTTCCAGGGTATCAATTAAATTCATGATGAGAAGTGGCATCATTGCCTTCCTTACAAACGAAGACTTGGTCTTATTTTGGCTGAACCTTAAGCTCCCTTCTAGCCATTTTGTGTTTTGTCCTATCTTGGGGCATTACCATCTTTTGTCGAGAATGTCGTGAGGATTTCACACGTCTTAAGAATTCTTGATATAGTGATACTTCTTGCCATCACTTTTCTTTTCTTAGTTCCCGTGTTGTTCTAACCGGGATACCGACAAATGGACTGTGATGTGTAAATTCAACACTTATGGCATAGAAACGCTATTACCTTGGAGTTAATGAACAATAAGTCCGTCCTTAGTGTGTTGGTTGTTGAATCAACATTCTAACGTTGGTCGTACTACTTAGTCCGGATTTTGGTTGCACCTTTCGATTTATGTTTAATTGTGGGTGTTTCCCTCGGGCATACCTCGTTGTATCATCTGGTTTCACCACGGCTATCACCTTGTACACGCGATCGTGGAAATCCATCCTTGTGGAAATCTCGACGAATTGTTGCTGAGCCCATCAGCTACATCCTCATCTTCTTTGTGGTTCATGATGAACATTTAAGCTAGTGTTGGAAACCTTGAAAGCATTATCTTTGTGCCTAGCTCATGAAGAATATGTTTGATAAAAGAAGTGTTTTTCTCTAAGTTCATGTGCCTTTTGCCACCGTGATTATGGGAAAATTTTATTCCGCTGCCTCTAGAATCGTTCTCATTCATTCATGCATGTGCGAAGTATTCTATGGTTTTATAAATTTGCTACCTTCACTCCATATGCATTTCCTAGCATGCCAAGCCACTGATTGATTTGATCTGGGAAAAGGAGTTCTATGCAAGAGCTAATCCGGACTTACATAGTACTTTGATGTCCTTGATGTTGGTTCCCAACCTTAACTCGGTTACGTTTCGTCGTAAGACTTGCATGTGATCACGATTGTCTTGGACTATGTGTTCCCGTGTGTCTTGTAATCCAGCTCAATATTTCGGATGCTCGCTTCCGTATTCCATGTACTGAGAATCTTGCAACGTGATCTCGTTGATGTGTGTTGCATCCTTTTTCCTTCTCAGGCCTACTAAGTCCGAAGAATCCTGGCACCAACCAGATCTGAATCTCAGTCAGATATGATGGTTGGAACTTTTCCAAGAATTATGACTTTGGCCTTTATGTAACCCGGTAAGGTGATGTCTTGTCTAGCACACTTGGCCGTAGGACCTATTGTTATATTATCTTCCCTAGTAAGGTTAGCCTTGCTCCCATAAGGAAATTGTAAGACTTATGTTATAAGTTGTTCCTGATGGATCCTTTGTGTATCCAAAGTCCGACCTTTACCTGGTGACCATGTCGATGCTTCCTTGAAGCATGACTATGGTACTCCGATCCTCAAGCAAGGACATTGGAAGCACAATGCTAAATGTTTCCTGATCAATTATCCAAACATCATTGTATGGGTAAACATCATAATTCTCCTTGCCCCTTTTATATAGAGGATTACACATTTGCTGTCCTGTCACGTATATCATGCTCTGTTTGTCTTTGGGAAAGGTATACTCTAATACATGGGTATAAACACATTTTCCTTTTCATTGGTCTATTTAACCTTTCTTGCAATCTAACTTATCTGAACAGTGGTAATTCCCTGCTTAGGTAAACACCTCGGTGAACAACTCTGTCAGTAAGACCATGTTACTATTGTTGATAATATTCCGGTAACCGCCGGTGGACGAGAACTTTGCCTATTCGTCCACCTTGTTTCAACAAGCAGGAAAATGGTTCTATTCGTCCCCCGCCCTTGGTACCGACGTTGTTGCCAACATAACTGACAAACTATCCTCTGACATGTCCTTCCACCATGACCGTGCAAGATATCACCGCTCTTCCTGCTCCTATCCCACGTGGTGATCCAATAACCCACAGTTCCACAGGATCGAAACCTGACTCTCCTGTACAGCCTTGATTCTAAAGTATCTTTTGCACTTCGCTTCATATGTAATTCCCGAGCCACCGTCCAAGGGATGATCTATCCTAGTATCAGACGCAATACTTATTTTCATTGCTTTGAATCCCTTTCACGTTCTGATTAGGCATCGAATGATTGCCTACCCGTTTGAACCTTTTGGACCATCGCATATCGCTCTCATGAATTCCCTGAGTTACAACTCGAGTAATAAATCATGTCTTCTTCCCCGATTTCACCGTCAGATGCCCAACTTTGTGAAGATGCGTTCTTCTAGCGTTTCCCCTCTTATCACATTCATAGGACGAGGAAGATCCCGAAGGAAGGATGACGACTCCATCAGGTTGACCTGAATCAGAGTAATGAATACATCAAAGAGAAGGACCAACCTCTTTGATGAGAGCAACAAAGACAAGAAGACTCGTTAGAATTTCGTAACCAAACTTTTCCCCCTTACTTCTACCTCTTAATTCTCGGGACGAGAATTTCTTTTAGTGGGGAGAGTTGTAACACCCGTGGTTAACAGCTACAGTAACCCCTGTCTTTAAGCAACCGTAACCTCTGTGGTTAAGCTACAATAACCTATTTTTTCTTAAGCCAAATTATTTTGTTAAACAATGTTTGATCATTATGGAATCATATTTCATTTCAAATTCCTATTGAAATTTTCAAAATTCATTTAATAAGTGGTTTAAATAATTTTGCAAAACTGAAAACTAAAATCATGGTTAGGTTACAAATATTCCCTAGGTATTTATAAATTGGTAACCACCTTTTTATAAAGTATTTTAGTGCCTCAAAACAATTATAGCAGAGGCCAAAACAATTATTTAAATGTCTTTTGAATTATGAAAATTCCCAAACTTTTCAATTGATCCCCAAACTTTTTATTGCTTTGCCTAATATTGCAATGGAATTATGTGCCAAGTTTCATATATAAAAAAATTCATTTGGTGGCCCAGCTAAATACCAATCAGTGGGGAAATATTACAATTGGAAACAATAGGGAAAATGCTAAAGGTCTACTGTGCACTAAAGGCCTATTGCTACAGTGTTAGGCCCAGCCCACCACAGACCTCCTTCAATCTCAGTACAGAGGAGAAGACAGAGGCTGTGTGTGGCACGCATCCAGCGCCCCCATGGCCGCTGCCGTCGCCGTGTCGGCCATCCCCCGGGTCCTCTGGGTGGATAAGAACCACCATGACTCTGTAGACAAACCCTAGCCCTCACTTATCCCCTCACTTGTCCTCTCCCGCTCGGTTTCGCTCGCTCCCGAACTGCCGTCGACGCACCGTCGCCGTCATGGCGGCCACTGGCCCCCCCGGCGACCGGGAGGTTGTCCAGGGACTTCCTCGCCGTCGACTCCTTCATCCCCGTGCATTCGTTTGATCGGAGCTACACTGTGCGCTCGGGATCGAGACGGTTTTCGCCCACGGCCGCCGCATCTCGCCGTCGAGCCCGTCGCATTCCGGCCGCCCCGCGCTCCCTAACCACGTCGACGAGCTCCGCGGTGAGCTCCTCGCCCGATTCCCTTTGTTCCCATCCTCGATCCGTTGCCGTAGCTGCCGCCACGAGCTCGTCCGAACGTACGAGTACATACGTGCGTGCGTGCACGCCCGCGCGTAGCCTCGCCGCTGCCGTGTTGCTGCTGTTGTGCCTCGCCACGCCCGTCGTCTCCCGCAGCCGTTCCTGGCCATGCCATCCGCCCCCGCCCCTCGCGCGCGGAGCCTCACGCAACCGTTGCTGCTTGCTGTGGCGCTGCTGCTTATTACTGCTGCTATTCCTGCAGCTAGCTGCTGCTCTGCTTGTTGCCATGGCTGTTGCTGCTCCGCGCTGCCGTCGCTAGTTGCTGCTGCTGCTCGCCTACCACCGCTGCTACGGCTGCATGTTGCTGCTACTGGCCATGGCCAAGGCCATGGCCGGATGCGTGTGCGTGGGTGTGTGCAGTGTGAGTGTGTGCGCGCGCTACGCGTTTGCGTTAGTGTGTGCAGCGTGAGTGTGTTGTGTGTGTGTGGCCGACTCAAACTTAGTTTAGGGGCTGATTTTGTTAACTAGATTATTTTTAGTTAGGCTACTCAGTAGTTAGGATAGTTGCTATCCTATGACGTGTGGCTCCCATATAATTAGCCTAATTTAATCATTGTGTTAGACCAATAGTCAATGACACCTGGGCCCCTTTGAGTAGTAACCACTATTGACAAATCAACCATTGACTGGGTCAACCCAGCTAACAACCCTTTTGCTGTGTACATTCCTTGGGTACCCTTAGCTTTTATCCAATTAAATTCGAATTAATAAAAATTGCAGAATATCAAATAAACTTTGGAAATTCATATAAAATAAACCGTACCTTCGATGAAAATATTTTATACATGAAAGTTGTTCAGAAAAATCCCACGAATCCGAATACGCAGTCCGTTTGTCCCATGCTCCTATCATAACGAACGTGAAACATTTCCATCGTTTTCATCTGTCCGGTAGTAGCCCGAGACCCGGAAAATATCGTCAGATATTCTCGCGCTCCGTCTAGTACGTGTAGTACCGCGTTAGACTACCCCTAGCCCTGCGTATTGTCATGTCATGCATCGTGGTGCATCTGTTTGCTTGTATTTATTGTTTCTTCCCCCTCTTCTCTCCGGTAGCCTCCGAGACTGACGCTGCTGCCGAGTACGACTACACCGTTGACGATCAGCCTTTTGCAGCAGAGCAGCAAGGCAAGCAACCCCCCCCCCCCTTGAGCATTCCGATATCGCCTTATTCTTTCTCCCTCCTGCTTGCATTATATTTTGCTACTGTACTAGCTAGCTCCTATTTCTGATGCATAGCCTGCTTTTGATAAACTGATACTAAACCAGCAAACATATCAACTGTTTAGTATAGGTTGATCAATGAAACCCCCAGTGACCCCTTAGTCCCAGTTGCCCCTGCTTCTTCATCGACGACTCGACGACTCGAAGACCCGAAGACTCGGCCAACCGACCGACGAGCCAGCCCCCTCACATCACCGCACACCCCTTAAGTATGGCACTGCAGAGCTACTACCGAGTGCCGAGGGTGATACCTCACTTAGCACTCCCGGTGTTAATTCTTTAGCGTAGCTAATCGGTCATGGGTATCAAGGGTGATTCCTCCTTCCCATTTATCGATAGTGACTCTTGTCCTACACATACCTCGAGTGCGATCCATCGAGGATGATTCCTCGGATTTCCACTTGGGGTATAAACACACAGTTACCTCAACTTGACTTTGTTAACATGTGAAGACGGGACTGGAGGGACAGGCGGTACCACCCTGGTTGAGGTGGACCTGAGTTCCCGACAGTCTTGAGACGGGTCGGCCCCAAGGGTACCCGTGTGTGAGATGTGGTGGGATGCGCCCGTAAGGCATCCAAAGGATTATGTTGAGGCGTGGACGGGCAGGAGAGGCCCTTGCCACACATCCTCGAGTCGGGGTGACGGGACCGCACTTTGAGGGTCGCGCTTGCCCCGCATTAATAAAATGCTAATGGGTTGGGTATTTGATCTGAGTTGGTCGTTGGCCTTATTGCGCACCAAACCATGACGTGGGAAAGTTATGGGCACTCAGCGTCGTTGTATCAGCCGAAGCTCTTCGGACGTCAGCAATGGAGTGGCGCGCGCCGGATTGGACTGGACGGTACAGCTCTTGGACTGGAGTGTGCTAGGTCTGCTTCCGGCCGCGTTCGCATCGTGTAGGAGTGCAAGGGAAAGTGGGCCCACGAACCTGCGCGCTTAGGATTTGGACCGGCGGGCTGGCCTCTTCGTTGAGCCTAGGTGGGGCGACGACGTGCTGCTATCCCGAGGCCGGGCATGACCCAGGAAAGTGTGTCCGGCCGGAGGTGATCAGGCGTGTTGGAGATGCGGTGCACCCCTGCAGGGAAGATTAATCTATTCGAATAGCCGTGTCCACGGTAACAGGACGACTTGGAGTTGTACCTTGACCTTCTATAACTATAATTGAGACTTTAAATTGAAATGAATGTTGGCTCCGAGATTGCTTCCTCGCGGGGAGTCGAGGAAGAATCTCTGGGCGTGGTTACTTAATAAAATTGCTACTATAATATGACTATATATGAGATACCAGTCTACTCTCTTCTAATGCTGCAAGATGCTGAAGATGCTAGTCTTCGATAGGACTAGGCCTTTCCCCCTATTCTTGCTTTCTACAGTCATTCCAGATATAACCCTTCCCCTTGATAATGATGCATACTTAGCATAGTTCTGATGTCAGTCTTGCGAGTACTTTGGATGAGTACTCACCGCTGCTTTGCTTTCTCTTTCCCCCTCGATACGATTACCGCGTTCAGACGATGGAGCCCAGGAGATGGAGTACGCCGGAGACGACTACTACACCACCGCCGGAGCCTACTACTACGTGGAGAGTGCCGACGCTCAGGAGTAGTTAGGAGGTTCCCAGGCAGGAGGCCTCGCCTCTTTCGATCCGCTGCTTATGTTTGTGCTAGCCTTCTTAAGGCAAAACTTGTTTAACTTATGTCTGTACTCAGATATTATTTTGCTTCCGCTGACTCGTGCTTTGTCGAGCTTTGTATTCGAGCCCTCGAGGCCCCTGGCTTGTAATATGAAGCTGTATGACCTTTAATTTGTGTCTAGTGTTGTGTTGTGATATCGATCAGTGAGTCCCTAATCTTGGTCGTACGCATTGCGTGTATGTTTAGCGTACGGTCAAGATTGGGGGCGTCATATCCCAATCTTGAGCTATCAAGTTGCTTGACATACTTTCCCATGAACCCGTAAGCCGTCGTAATAGCCATCCAGTTACGGATGACGTTTAACAAACCCCAAAGTTCATGAATCAAGCATGAAGAAACTCGATACTCTCATGGTCTGAGGAATCATGCAAACGTTAACCATCTCTGTGTTATTAACCATTTAACTTGTAACGAATGTATCTCATAGCATAACATCAATTCGGGTCGATTCAACACAAATGTTCTTCTAACATTGTGCCCTCAAAGTTGCTGGCATAGACATGCCCATGATCAGAAAAACAGAACCATCATGCAACACTTGAGCTAGTCTTAGAGGCCAGATTAGGAATACATTTTACGGTTTATTATTCCACACGTGCATATGAGTCTTCCTCCGAGCCTCGTGGTTATTGTAGACTCGAGAACCATAGCAGTTATAGCATGGAACATAAACCTAATTACGAACAGGGAGATAACCAATAACATTTATTATTGCCTCTAGGGCATATCTCCTACAGCTATTACGGCGGCTTACGGGTTCATGGAAAAGTGTGTCAAGTAACTTGATAGCTGAAGATTGGGATTTGCTCCTCCGACGATGGAGAGATATCTCAGGGCCCTCTCGGTATTACGGTATCCATCATCGTCTGGCCAGACACAGGGTGATTTGATCACAGGGATGCTGGAACACGGTAACGAGAAAAGAGAACAATACCGGTAACGAGGTAACTGGCATAGTGGACAAGTTGTTAATCCACGGGGATGCCAACATGTCTCACCTCGGGTATTTGTAACATACCGCGAAGCAACAGGAATAGCACTCAGCAACTGGAGGTTCACTCGAATATTCATTCGTGTGGGTATAGGGGTCAATATGGGTGTCCACGGCTCCGATGTTGATCATTGATCGGAAGGGATTCCGGGTCATGTCTATTCTTCACCGAACCTATAGGGTCACACGCTTAAGGGTCATCTATCTGCTGAATACTAGACAGGGAGTCTGAGAGAAAATCACCGGAAAAGTTTCGGACAGCGGAAAAGTTCCGCAGAGAGAACACCGGAACAGTTTCGGTAAAACTGAAAAGTTGTTTCAGGGGATACCATTAAGTCAAATTGGTTTCGGCACATGCCCGATAATTCTTGGAGGGTGCCAGAATCATTCTGTAAACTTCTGGGAATTTTCCGGAAGAAAAACCAGAAATGTTCCGGAGCTGTCGGAACCGCTTCGGATGCTTTTCGCAGATGAAAATCATTAATCCGGAATTGTTCCGGAACGCATTGAAAATTATTTTAGTGGGTACTAGAAATGTTCTAAGCCCACATAAATATTTTCAGTTCGAACGGACGCTGAAAAATGTCGTCGTGAATAGTGAAAGTGCTTTTTGGATATTTTTGGAAAACCACCTTTTGGGATATTTCCCAAAAGGCTTCTAGAAGGCCTTGGGGGACAAGGAAGCCCCTCATGGGGGGCCCCCAAGGGGGTGGCCGGCCAAGGTGAGTGGAGCTCCATGGAGCTCCACATGGCATCCCTTTTCCCTCTTATGCCCTTTGTGTATTACATAAAGTGGGGGCATTTTTGGGTTTTTGGAATGGCAACTCTACCCCTTGGTTTTCCTATAAATAGGAGGTGAGGGGGCTGCCCAAACCTCATCCCTTCTCACATACACATGCCATTTGACTTGTCTGGCTTCTCTCTCCCTCCCCGCGAAATAGTTTCGTAGAGCCGAAAGGCTGTCTGGGTTCCGGCTGGAACTAGTTCTGGACGGCGAAGCCCTACCGGATAGATGACACCGTATGTGTGCAACTCTGTAGAGAGATCGTAATTTCGGTCTTAGTTCGAGAGTGCCTCCCGAAGGGCTGTCCGAGTGATCGTCCGAGTTTCGAAGGTCCTCCCGAAGGGCTGTCCGCGACACCGTCCGGGGGACAGTCCGACCGCCTCCCGGAGGGCTGTCCGAGGGGCAGATGAGGGTATACATCCTCGCGGTTGGGAGGTTGTAAATCCTAGCTGCGGGGATCTGCACCGCCGATCGTCATCGACTCTACTTCCGATGCGCTACGAGTCGGTAACGAAAAAGATCTAACCATGTATGCAGTCTCCATAG
Source organism: Elymus sibiricus (assembly GCA_039707655.1). Taxonomy (NCBI): domain Eukaryota; kingdom Viridiplantae; phylum Streptophyta; class Magnoliopsida; order Poales; family Poaceae; genus Elymus; species Elymus sibiricus. The sequence continues at coordinate 132,938,644 of CM077667.1, forward strand.
TGGTCCTGGGCTGGTGCATAGGTCGGAAATTTTTGTTTTCTGCTGCGTTACCCAACAGTGGCATCATGAGCCGTGCTATGCGTAGATGCAGGTTGCGATCTGGAATACATAGAGATGTATGGGTGTTGCACAATATAATTAGGTAGTAGATGAGTTCTATTACTGAAAATTATTTGTGCGGTAACAGATGAAATCTGTTACCCGATGTTCTTGTTGCTTCCCTGGGATTTGCATATTTCTGATCTTGATAATAGCATGGTGGAGTTTCAATGTTCTGGCAATCCGCGATCCTGATTGATCAACGAATTGCTAACAGTTCATTGAATTCCACTGTAGTTAAAAAGAAATATGAAATTTCGTAGACGAACGGGCAATGCAGATATGATCTGCACGGGGGTCATGCGTATGACGAAGTTCAGTATGGGGCTTGAGATTTTATTATCTCGTGTTTCATACACCCCGCAAAGTTAATCTAGCAACTTGAATTATCATACTTGATGATGGACGTTGGTAGCTTCGTTTTGTTTCGAAACATTAGAAGCCACGAAAAACAAGTTCTTGCATAAACCGATTAGAGGCGTCTAACTTGGTTTTGCAGGAGGGTTTGCATGAGCATGTGATGTGGTATAGCAATGCTCATATTAATTTGATTATGTATGAGATGACTATATGATGTAAATTAACATGACCTGCGTGTCATGATTCGGCATGATGGCTGGAGCCATATGATTGTCACTTTAATGACCTACGTGTCAACCTTGAGTAATTGTAACATCCCAAATTTTGGAATGTTATAATTATAATTGAATGAATGATTGTTTGATTGAGTGATTGAAAATTGAGTGAAATTTGAAACTTTTTAAAACTTTTGAATGAGAGGGAATAAAATGACTTTCCCCTTTGTGTTTGATTTCCAATTCATCCAATTCAAATCAAATGAGAGAAGATGACATGACTTCTTCAAATGATGGATTTGAAAATTTGATTTGAAAAGTTCTAAAATATTCTATTTGGAATTATTTTCATTTGATTCCATTTCTATTTTAAAGTTTGAATGGATTCAAATTCACTTGCCCAAAATTCAAAAAAACAAATTGAGAGGAGGAACATGACCCTCCAAACCAGGGACACTTTTTTGAAATTTTTTAACCATAAAACCAAAGGGGTCATTTGAAAATTATTTGCAAAAAGAAATAAAAACAATTTAGTCATTTTCTGAAAAATAATTTTTTCAAAAGTATTTATTTTGGCCGTGTAAAAATGTTCATCAGATGGAATTTATTTTTCTGATCATTTTGGTATTTAATACTTCTATATTTGGATTTGATCTGATCTTGCAAATCAAGTTTTCCTTCTCTGTTTTATTAAAAAGGAAAAAATCCGTTTTATTAGGAAACTACCGAAGCCCACTAGGAAAGGATCAGGCCCAGGATCCCCAGCCGGACCCGAATCCCCTCCGAAGCGGCCACCGCCCCACCCCGCGCTCTCTCTCTTCCACTGACCCGTGGATCCCACCACCCGATCCCGAACCCCACCGGCCATCTCCTTCCTTACCCTCGCCGCACCTTCCTTCGCCGGAGATTCGCCGGATCTCCCCGGATCCGAGCGCAGACGCGGCCCCTCCTCCAAGCACTCCCCTCTATATAAACCCCCGCCCCGCACCCGTTCCTCCCCTGATCTCTCACCCCGACGCCCTACCTCGCCCGCTATTGCTCGCCGGAGTAGAGCCCCACCGCCGCACCATTGTCGTCCTGCCACACCACCCAGACCACCTCACCCCTTCCTGAAGCCACCCACGCACTCTCCACCCTCTCCCGCACCTCCCCGTGCTCTCGCCCAAGCCCCACACCCCTCAGAACCCCCTTGCAGTCGACGCCCGAAAGCTCACCGCCGCTTCCGAGTTTGCCGCCGTCGTCTCCGTCATCCCCAGTCATCCCCTAGGCCTCCATCGGACTCGCCGTCGCCGTCCGCTTCGCCCGAGCACCTCTCCATCGCCAAGGAGCCACTGGAGCCGTCGCCTGCATCGCGCTCGAGTCGCCGCCGCCGTCGGGACATCGCCGGAGCTCCCCTCCCCACTGTAAGTCACCGGGGTCCTTCCTCGACCGTCCGATCTCGTCCAACGGCTAAGATTAGAAACCGCGATACCGTTTCGGTTTAATTTTAGTGAACCGGCCGGTTTTCTTTTAGTTATTTTTAGCCGAAACGTTTTCTTTAAGTTGCGGACGTCCGCTCGTTTGCATCGCACGCGCACACCCTAGTCCAATCAGATCTCGCCACGTGTACACCCTGTCCGTTTGTTAGATTTTTGTTTTTTTTGTTTTTGTTTTCTGTTTTTAAAAACAGAATAGATTCTGTTTTTGTTTTCTTTATATCTTTTATGTTTTTAATTGTTTTAATTTGATTCTTTTTTTCATGGTATCACAAATTTTATGAAGTTTCTGTAGATATAAAGTTTAACCATATGTGAATATTTTTAATTCAGATTCAAACAGATTTGAATTCAAACTTGTTTTGCTTATATCTTGAGTTTAAAAATACATTTTTGAGTGATTCTTTTTGCTACTGTTTGGTATTAGTGTGTTTTATGTTCCTGACCAACTTGAGAATTTTTAGATAATTTGAAAACAGGGTTTGAAGCAAAACAGATTCTGTTTTAGTTCTTTTTAGGTCTATTTCTATTTCTTTTGTTTTAAATTGTTTTAATTTATTTTCTTTTGTATCAGTTGACAAGTTTTACCTTGTTTTATGTTAGTTAGCAGTAGTATTTCAACCAAGTTTATTTTTATGTTATTTATTATTTTTGTTTGCATGAAATCAATTCTAGTTTCATAATAACTTGCAAATTGATTTCATTGCTAGTTGATTTCCTATTTGAAAATATTTTTATAAATTGTTTATAAGTTTTACTTTCTGTTAACTTAGTTGTTTTATATTTTTGTTTTCTGTTATGTTAGTATTTTATTGTTTTTCTTGTTGTTAAGTTTATTAGACAAAAACTCATATTGTTTAGTGTGTTGTTTTCATAGTTTTCACTTGTTCTTCAAAAGTAATTCTTTTTGCTAGTAAAAATATTTGCTAAATACCTTTGCTAGATTTTTACTTTGTTGTTGTTCTGTTACTGTTGATAATATGTTAATTGTAGGAAAACTTTTTCTTAATTGCTGGATGAAGTTTTGTTGCTTTAAATTTTGTCTTAAGTATTTCCTTCATCACAACCCCTTTTGGTGTTTTTGTTTTCGTATTCCCTTTTGATTGTTAGTATTGAATGCTAGTATGATTGCTTATGAATGCAATGCTTTATTATATAGACTTTCATCGGAGAGTGACGAATAATTCTATCAAGTTATTTCTGAGAGCGATATTTATCTTCATCAACCCTACCAGGCAAGTTCACTTTGACCATGCTTTACATACCTATGTTTTTATTGCATTTAGTGTCACGATTTCACCATCTCTCCAGTAGTATTATTGAATTCTTGTAGTTGGGTAGAATGCATGAGGTAGGAACCCACTCCTTGTTACTGAAGCCCCGGGACGTTATTTGTCTTACTGCTATGCTACGCTAAAGTAGACGGGGTTGGTATGAGTGTTCGAGAGTGGTGTGAGGTGAAGGACTCTACGTCAAAGACGACAACTTCATGAAGGCATCTTCAAGTCCTGCATCTTCAAGACCTCAAGACTTCGAGACTCGAGAAACAAGTTTTCAATACACACTACTGGGTGAGGGATGGATTTGATGGGCACCCTGGAGTAACCAGTGGATGGCCGGGATGCATGGAGAAGCGCCATGACATCTTGCGGAAAGCCTCACCCAGACTCAAAGAGACGGATGAATACTTCATGCCCGGAAGCTTACCTGTGTAGCCACAAGTCATTATGGGCTCTGGCTTGGTTGATCTTTGTTGTGACTCTGGCTAGGCAGTGCTACGAGATGTAGTCGACGTTAGGATTGGATGGGCACTGACAGTAGTCAGGGAAACACTCTGAAAGACCATGTTTCGTTCGTCCTGTTCTCAAACACACGGCAGTGCGAGGACTTACAAGGAGGGAACGGATCTTGTGGGTAAAGTACACAACACTCTGCAGAGTTAAACCTAATCGATTAGCCGTGTCCCCGGTTAAGGACAATTTGAGCCTCTGGACTTGGATCTATCTCTGAACTCTCAACACCAGACTGATAACTAATTGTGGGCAACTTATGATACTTGTGGGCATTGAGACATCGGTTGGCGGAACCATGTCATAGTAGATAACTCTATAGTGAAGACTCCTGATATTCCTTTGTTGTAGGAAAAATAAAACAAAATCAGCTTTTATGCAAAAATTCAGACCCAGTGCCACAAAGCCTTATTGCATATAGTATAGAATCATCATCTGTTTTTTTCTCTTATTGTGATCTTGCCGGTACATTCAATGTACTGACCTACACGGCTGCAACGTCTTATGTTGCAGATAAGTTTCTACGACGAGTAAGAGTACGATTCAGGGTTACGGTCTACACTCAACCTGCCGTTGGTGTTTATTGGGACTCCACTCCCGTTGACTGTTTCCGCTGAGATTTTAAGGTATATATCAGTTTTACGTTATTTACATGTGATTGCACTTTGATATATACATTGATGTACTGTGTGTGCCAGCATACTGATCCAGGGATGGTACAGAACACACAGAGGCTTGACCGTTTGAGGTCGGGTCGCTACAGAGATGGTATCAGAGCACATGTTGACTGTAGGACGTGACCCTAGAAATCGGAAAGCCCCTAGGACAGGATATCTCTAAAACTTTATTTTCACAAAGACGCTTACTTCTCATCTTTTCTGATTTTATCAAATGGTCCCTCTTACCTTGATTAGTTAGAATATATCCCTTCCCATTTGACCACACGGAGGATCAACCAAAGCCACTCCAAGAAGGACCAGATATCGGACAACTGATGGCCACTTCGGAGTAATGAAGATTTCACCATGCATTAGAATAATTGAAGCTACAACGGTTGAAGACTCCGAAGAATCGAAGAGATTGAAGACCCTGAAGAATCCCAGAATTATTATGAACTTTAGAAGACCAAACCCCTGTTGTATACTCACGTTAGATGCGATGATTTGTGAGCTGTCATTGTGTGATGTTTTTCCGACAGCCGCAAATAAAACCTATTTTCAAAACTATTGTTTGTATTGTGTGTATCTCCCTCTATCCCTCTCTCGTATCTCATCCCAAAACCCTTGGACCCAATAGATGATGAATGAAGATGGACTTGTATTCTCTGGACTGATGACTCAGCCGGAGGCAGAGCTATGGATTCAGAACATGGAGGATCACCTGAGGAATAACTTTGTTGCAAGGAAAGAGATGGTCCAATATGCTCTGCAGTACTTTGCAGAAGGTGCTGCAACTTGGTGGAAGGTGCATGAAGCTATCCATGGAAGGCTAGAAGCAATCACTTGGGAAGAATTCAAGATGACTCTACAAAAATATCATGCTGTCAGCAACACCCAGAAGCCCCGTTGCAAAGATGTGAAGGAGCCTTGTGCATGCAAGATCTGTGGAGAAATAGGACACACCCAGGAAGAACACAAGGATGGATGCCCTCATTGTGAAGAAAATCACCCAGCTGAGGAATGCCCGACTAGTCAGGTGACATGTTTCTTATGTGAAGGAACCACTCATTTTCTGGCACAATGTCAAATCTACCCCAAGGTACAAAAGGTCATGAAGCAGCAGAAAGAGAAGAAGCCCAGCACCATGAAGCTTGCATAGTCACAAAGAAGACCCGAGACTGGTCGGAAGTCATTTATTTTGCTGCTAGGAAGCAGGACCTTTCGTCAATGACTGTCCCGCCCAAGGAGAAAGCTGGAGCTGAGTAGTTGAAAATTTTAATATCAGTAATAAGTGTAGTAGGAAACATTTTTTTTCATGAGTATGAGGAGCTGAATTATGTAATGGAAGTCTCGGAGATTGTAATGATTCAGGAATAAATAAAGTTAATGTATCTGGAATCTCCTATGATGGAATGTTATGAGTTGTTTTCTTATAACCCATATTTTGACCATTTTCGAGGATATGAGAAATATGGTCTATGGAGGGATTTGTGTCTTACGATTTAAGGATGGTAATGCCCTGAGTGAACACAAACTAATGGAAATGAAAATGCATTCCACAAAGTGGAGTCTGGACAAAATAAGTTTGAGGTTTATTTTGGTATGTTGGTTATCTCAAGAGTATGAAGGAATGAAGAATTATTGGATTTAAAGGATGGTGTAATGTTGGAATATGGAACATTTGTAACACCATGGATGAGTTGAAGCTGTACCAGTGTTGAAGTGGGACCATACCCCACAGGTCCAGGAGTTAATAAGGATCAAGCCCTACCTTTATGAAGGAAGGAACTTGGAAGAAGCTGTGACAGATCAAGCAGACATTTTCTTAGGAGAATACGTAAACCTGAGAGATGTGAAGAAACGATAGATGTTTTTGTTTAGCTTGCAGAATCAATGGATTTATCCGAACTTCGTTCGTGGACAAGAGAAATTCTGCAACGCTTGTGAGGAAGCCCAAGTGTTAGAATACGAGATTCACTAAACCTTATACAAGGTAATGATTTCAGTGCGACATGGCTTGGCCACCATGAAGACTTACTCTTATCATTCTCTTGCTATTTGGAATGGTAAATCTGAGAGACTTACCCATAGTAAAGAGACGACGTTCTTTGAAGCTTTTGTTTAAACCTTAGAGTGGTATGATGAAGACCCTTGTACATGGCAGATGTCGTCACACGTAGGAATTTTACGGTGAGGATGAAGCCAAGACCCATTTCACTGCAGGATAACCACAAATGGTAGACCACCATGAGTTCATCGATAAGTTATTTAGAATGATCATGAGACTTGTCAGTAAGAAGACCCAATAACGGAAGAACTTTGTATTGACCAAGGAACACTGGAATTTGCAGGAAACATTATGAAAGAACAACAACACAGGTGTTACTGTGGAGAATGTGAAGAGGCAAATATTGCCAAAGACCCAGAGGATGGTCATAATTTTTGAGGGACCAGTAACTCTCATTTTAAGTGTGGTAGCACCCACACTTGTCAGGACAATGGATTTGCTAGAAGACCCCCCAAACCCTAACCTTTTCTTTCTAGCCCTTTCGAATCTCGAGGACGAGATTCATTTTAAGTGTGGTAGGTTTGTAACATCCCAAATTTTGGAATGTTATAATTATAATTGAATGAATGATTGTTTGATTGAGTGATTGAAAATTGAGTGAAATTTGAAACTTTTTAAAACTTTTGAATGAGAGGGAATAAAATGACTTTCCCCTTTGTGTTTGATTTCCAATTCATCCAATTCAAATCAAATGAGAGAAGATGACATGACTTCTTCAAATGATGGATTTGAAAATTTGATTTGAAAAGTTCTAAAATATTCTATTTGGAATTATTTTCATTTGATTCCATTTCTATTTTAAAGTTTGAATGGATTCAAATTCACTTGCCCAAAATTCAAAAAAACAAATTGAGAGGAGGAACATGACCCTCCAAACCAGGGACACTTTTTTGAAATTTTTTAACCATAAAACCAAAGGGGTCATTTGAAAATTATTTGCAAAAAGAAATAAAAACAATTTAGTCATTTTCTGAAAAATAATTTTTTCAAAAGTATTTATTTTGGCCGTGTAAAAATGTTCATCAGATGGAATTTATTTTTCTGATCATTTTGGTATTTAATACTTCTATATTTGGATTTGATCTGATCTTGCAAATCAAGTTTTCCTTCTCTGTTTTATTAAAAAGGAAAAAATCCGTTTTATTAGGAAACTACCGAAGCCCACTAGGAAAGGATCAGGCCCAGGATCCCCAGCCGGACCCGAATCCCCTCCGAAGCGGCCACCGCCCCACCCCGCGCTCTCTCTCTTCCACTGACCCGTGGATCCCACCGCCCGATCCCGAACCCCACCGGCCATCTCCTTCCTTACCCTCGCCGCACCTTCCTTCGCCGGAGATTCGCCGGATCTCCCCGGATCCGAGCGCAGACGCGGCCCCTCCTCCAAGCACTCCCCTCTATATAAACCCCCGCCCCGCACCCGTTCCTCCCCTGATCTCTCACCCCGACGCCCTACCTCGCCCGCTATTGCTCGCCGGAGTAGAGCCCCACCGCCGCACCATTGTCGTCCTGCCACACCACCCAGACCACCTCACCCCTTCCTGAAGCCACCCACACACTCTCCACCCTCTCCCGCACCTCCCCGTGCTCTCGCCCAAGCCCCACACCCCTCAGAACCCCCTTGCAGTCGACGCCCGAAAGCTCACCGCCGCTTCCGAGTTTGCCGCCGTCGTCTCCGTCATCCCCAGTCATCCCCTAGGCCTCCATCGGACTCGCCGTCGCCGTCCGCTTCGCCCGAGCACCTCTCCATCGCCAAGGAGCCACTGGAGCCGTCGCCTGCATCACGCTCGAGTCGCCGCCGCCGTCGGGACATCGCCGGAGCTCCCCTCCCCACTGTAAGTCACCGGGGTCCTTCCTCGACCGTCCGATCTCGTCCAACGGCTAAGATTAGAAACCGCGATACCGTTTCGGTTTAATTTTAGTGAACCGGCCGGTTTTCTTTTAGTTATTTTTAGCCGAAACGTTTTCTTTAAGTTGCGGACGTCCGCTCGTTTGCATCGCACGCGCACACCCTAGTCCAATCAGATCTCGCCACGTGTACACCCTGTCCGTTTGTTAGATTTTTGTTTTTTTTGTTTTTGTTTTCTGTTTTTAAAAACAGAATAGATTCTGTTTTTGTTTTCTTTATATCTTTTATGTTTTTAATTGTTTTAATTTGATTCTTTTTTTCATGGTATCACAAATTTTATGAAGTTTCTGTAGATATAAAGTTTAACCATATGTGAATATTTTTAATTCAGATTCAAACAGATTTGAATTCAAACTTGTTTTGCTTATATCTTGAGTTTAAAAATACATTTTTGAGTGATTCTTTTTGCTACTGTTTGGTATTAGTGTGTTTTATGTTCCTGACCAACTTGAGAATTTTTAGATAATTTGAAAACAGGGTTTGAAGCAAAACAGATTCTGTTTTAGTTCTTTTTAGGTCTATTTCTATTTCTTTTGTTTTAAATTGTTTTAATTTATTTTCTTTTGTATCAGTTGACAAGTTTTACCTTGTTTTATGTTAGTTAGCAGTAGTATTTCAACCAAGTTTATTTTTATGTTATTTATTATTTTTGTTTGCATGAAATCAATTCTAGTTTCATAATAACTTGCAAATTGATTTCATTGCTAGTTGATTTCCTATTTGAAAATATTTTTATAAATTGTTTATAAGTTTTACTTTCTGTTAACTTAGTTGTTTTATATTTTTGTTTTCTGTTATGTTAGTATTTTATTGTTTTTCTTGTTGTTAAGTTTATTAGACAAAAACTCATATTGTTTAGTGTGTTGTTTTCATAGTTTTCACTTGTTCTTCAAAAGTAATTCTTTTTGCTAGTAAAAATATTTGCTAAATACCTTTGCTAGATTTTTACTTTGTTGTTGTTCTGTTACTGTTGATAATATGTTAATTGTAGGAAAACTTTTTCTTAATTGCTGGATGAAGTTTTGTTGCTTTAAATTTTGTCTTAAGTATTTCCTTCATCACAACCCCTTTTGGTGTTTTTGTTTTCGTATTCCCTTTTGATTGTTAGTATTGAATGCTAGTATGATTGCTTATGAATGCAATGCTTTATTATATAGACTTTCATCGGAGAGTGACGAATAATTCTATCAAGTTATTTCTGAGAGCGATATTTATCTTCATCAACCCTACCAGGCAAGTTCACTTTGACCATGCTTTACATACCTATGTTTTTATTGCATTTAGTGTCACGATTTCACCATCTCTCCAGTAGTATTATTGAATTCTTGTAGTTGGGTAGAATGCATGAGGTAGGAACCCACTCCTTGTTACTGAAGCCCCGGGACGTTATTTGTCTTACTGCTATGCTACGCTAAAGTAGACGGGGTTGGTATGAGTGTTCGAGAGTGGTGTGAGGTGAAGGACTCTACGTCAAAGACGACAACTTCATGAAGGCATCTTCAAGTCCTGCATCTTCAAGACCTCAAGACTTCGAGACTCGAGAAACAAGTTTTCAATACACACTACTGGGTGAGGGATGGATTTGATGGGCACCCTGGAGTAACCAGTGGATGGCCGGGATGCATGGAGAAGCGCCATGACATCTTGCGGAAAGCCTCACCCAGACTCAAAGAGACGGATGAATACTTCATGCCCGGAAGCTTACCTGTGTAGCCACAAGTCATTATGGGCTCTGGCTTGGTTGATCTTTGTTGTGACTCTGGCTGGGCAGTGCTACGAGATGTAGTCGACGTTAGGATTGGATGGGCACTGACAGTAGTCAGGGAAACACTCTGAAAGACCATGTTTCGTTCGTCCTGTTCTCAAACACACGGCAGTGCGAGGACTTACAAGGAGGGAACGGATCTTGTGGGTAAAGTACACAACACTCTGTAGAGTTAAACCTAATCGATTAGCCGTGTCCCCGGTTAAGGACAATTTGAGCCTCTGGACTTGGATCTATCTCTGAACTCTCAACACCAGACTGATAACTAATTATGGGCAACTTATGATACTTGTGGGCATTGAGACATCGGTTGGCGGAACCATGTCATAGTAGATAACTCTATAGTGAAGACTCCTGATATTCCTTTGTTGTAGGAAAAATAAAACAAAATCAGCTTTTATGCAAAAATTCAGACCCAGTGCCACAAAGCCTTATTGCATATAGTATAGAATCATCATCTGTTTTTTTCTCTTATTGTGATCTTGCCGGTACATTCAATGTACTGACCTACACGGCTGCAACGTCTTATGTTGCAGATAAGTTTCTACGACGAGTAAGAGTACGATTCAGGGTTACGGTCTACACTCAACCTGCCGTTGGTGTTTATTGGGACTCCACTCCCGTTGACTGTTTCCGCTGAGATTTTAAGGTATATATCAGTTTTACGTTATTTACATGTGATTGCACTTTGATATATACATTGATGTACTGTGTGTGCCAGCATACTGATCCAGGGATGGTACAGAACACACAGAGGCTTGACCGTTTGAGGTCGGGTCGCTACAGTAATGCACTTATTTTATTAGCTATAGAGATAGCAATATTATCTGGTGCATCGACAAGGTGGTGGCAATCTTCGTGAAGGTGAACACCGATGCGAATGCCGAAGACGAAGAAATACTTGACTTCTCCGTCAGAAGGGGCTATACCATATCATGCTATTATAAATTGCCTCAGATGTTTATCCCTTATGGTGCACCCTTCTTGATTGCGCGGTAGTCGCTTTTATTAGGGTGATCTCTCACTTAAAATATCAAGTAGTTAGTGTTCTCCCAAGTGTAGCACCGTCACAGCATGTATCCTTTCGGGGTGCCACATGCTACCATGGGCACGAACGACTGGAAAGTGTAAGGCGGGTGAGGTCAGACCTCACTGTAAGATCACTTGGTTGTCTTGGCGTTCAGGCAGGAAAGTCCTGAGCTCGGAACACATGCATCGAAAGATGAACAAGAATCACATAAAGATGTGATTGGCAAGATGACCTACCGGTTGAGATTTTTGTCATCTGTGATGCTACCATCGTGGCGAACAATCAAAACTCGGGTCTTGTATCACTCACAATCAATTATGCGAGATATTGTTTTGAGTGGGAGCGCATTTTAGAATTAATTCTTTTAATTCTTAGTGCAATTAATTTTGAACACTGTCTAAGTGTGATTTGCATAATAGTTGTAGAATAATGGCTCGCGTTTCCACCTTCCCTATTAAAATTGAATAAGCTGTTATTTATCCGGTTAAAACTTTACGATTGATAACGTAATGTGAGGATTGTCCTCAAGAGTGCCGAGAAGGACTTTTGTCCTATCGCATGCTTTCGGTATTCTCCCGCTAATGCTATGGATCATGTGACTCTCGTCCTTCGATCCAAAAGCTAGAATTCCGTTTCAGTCAAGTGCAATACGTTTGCTTCCATGAGACCCGAACTTCGAAAGTTTTGGGATAGTTATGTGATATTCATGGAACTGAAAAATAATTTTCTAATACAAACAAAAGCTGAAAGATATGAAATATCCAAAGCAATAGTTGTTTGCAAACTATTAGTAAAGGTGTTTACTATGCATTTGACTGATAAGAGAGGGATCCAGGAGAACGCCTGTCATGTAAATGAAGGTGAATAAAACAACAACTTAAAGAGAAAGGTAGTATCCGAAGGGTGTTAGTGAAACTTTCACGCCTAGGAAGTCCGGGGCTAAACGCCACTCTTAAGTTGGGTGCTTCTTCCAAGAGTAGGAGAAATACTAAAAGTTAAACTGTTAGAAGTATAAAGGCAGAAAGAAAGAAGACTGGAATATCCAGCTCATGTATGAATGTCATACAAGTTTTTGATGTATAGAAGGGTGGTCAAAGATATAGTTCTTGGGAATTATGGTTAAACATGTTAATCACTAATTTTGGGTATTGTGAGTTGATCACAAAGATACCCGCTCGATTGCATTCTGTTGCGACTCGATGCAAAAACTACTATGGCCTGAAAGACTAGCCAGGAATGAGGTCTTGATACACGCTGGGAACATAGTAAAAGTTAATATACCTTCCATCGGTGTATTACCTATGTGTTTTCTTTCATAATTCATTTTAGAGCTTTACACACTCTAGCCTTTTGCATAAGGTATCTTGCAAGAAGGTTGTTCATAAGAGAACTTTTGATGTTCGGTGTTATGAATAAACATAAGGGCCATACTTTCATTATGAATGAGATGTATGTTATGAAAAATGATATTAATATATTACCTCCGTGTTTACTTTCATAATTCATTTTAGAGTTTCATACACTCTAACCCAGTGCACAATGTTTGTTGCAAAAGGGTTGTTCATAAAAGAACAATTGTTGTTTGGTATTATGAATAACATGAAGGGCCATGCTTCCATCCAAGATGGGATGTATGTTATGAATATTGATGGAAATATGATACATCCATAACACTGACGCTAAATGTCGCAAGACTAAAAGAATACCACACAAGTGTGGCACTGCATTTGGTCACATTGGAGAAACCCGCATGGAAAATTCCATTATGATGGATTTTGAAGTCGGTTGATTTTAAATCATCTGACACTTGCAACTTTCGTCCGAAAAGTGAAGTGACTAAAATACCGTTCACAGGCCATAAGGAACGAGCAACAAACTTATTGGTGATCATACATATTGATGTGTGTAGTTCAATAAATGTTGTTGCAAGTAGTGGATTTATCTCTCCTCAGAAATGACTCAAGTAGATATATGGATATTTACTTGATGAGATGTAAGTCTGGATCTTTTGAAATCATTCGAAAGGTTTTCAAAAATGAAGTAGAAGTTGTTGTAACAAGAAAATTATGTTTCTACAATTCGATTGCAGAAAGGAATATTTGAGTTACAAGTTTAGCGAATGTCTGATGAGTTGTGAAAGGGGTTTCATAACTTGCACTTCCCGGAACACCACTGCAAGTGGAGAGTCCGTGAAGATGTAATCGAAGCATTCATGACATGGTAAGATCAAAGATGACATAAATAAATTTGCCATTATCCCTTTTAAAGTGATGCTTTAGAGACTGCGGCTTTTACACTGAAAAGAGCTCCATCGGGTCTGTTGAAATGACGCCATGGTATGGTTCGCCCAACCATGTTATATCTTTTCTTAACATTTGGAATATGGGGCTTGTGTAAAAGGTTACAAACCTATTCCAAATCAGACAAGTGCTACTTTGTAGGTTATCCCAAGTTATTGGGTATTCCCCCACCACTATACCGAGGCTAAGAGTTTTGCCACAAAGAACGGTATGGTTTTTGAAGAAAACTGTTCTTTCAAAAAGGTGAGTGGGAGAACAGTGCAACTCGACGAGATAAACAGTATCTTCGTCATCAGATCAAAGGAAAGAGACCTTGGAAGTAATTCCAGAGTTTCCTACCGCGACTGATACGGAAGCCTCTACATGAGATGTATGGACTTCGGTCGAACTTGCAGCTGAACCACATAGGAAAAACTCGTGCAAACCTCTCAGGTGCGCATACGAGATATTGTTGTTAGACAACAGTATACCTACGATACACAAGGAAGCGTTGATGGGCCCTGACTCCGGAATTGGCTAAATGCCAATACAATCCGAGATAGTTTCCATATAAGTGATTCAAGATTAAAACCTTGATACACCTTTCGGAAGACTTAGAGTCTAACGAATATTTATGAAACTATAAACTGATCTGGATAAAATGTTTTATCCATAAAGCTCGACTTGTTGCAATAACAAGTTCAAGGAGTTGACTACGATGAGGTTGTTTCACCGTAGCGATGCTTAAAGTCGGTCCAGGTTAAACTAGCAATTAATACATATTTCAATCATGAGATATGAAACATGGATGGCGAAAGAATTTCCATGAAATGGGAATACAAACTAGGATCTGTATGTGATACAGTCCAAAGTATTTTGTCGATCCAAAGGATGCTAGTGAGTATGCAAACTTCAGAGTTCCGGCAATGGACAGAAGAGAGCAAAATGGAGTTGGAATCTTCATCTTGATGAAATGATCAAAAGAGTTTGATTTCATCAATGGATAATGAAGATGCTTGTGTTTTTAAGAAAGTAAGTGGGAGCATAATAATATTTCTAAAAACCTTGTGTGCTTGACACATTGTTAATTGGAAATAAATTTCTTGACACGAATTAGGACTTCATTTGAAAATAGTTTTTTCGATGAAGTGCTTGGGCTAAATAGCCTTGCTATTAGGCATAATGATCTATGGAGATAGATTTGCCTAATGGGGCTAAGCAAAAATACATATTGACAAAATGCTAAAACCATTTAGCACTAAAACCGCCAAGGAGTGATTCTTGCCGAAGTCACATGGAAAGAGTTTTGTAAGACTCGGTGTCCCAAAACACTGATGAGCAAAATACATGATGGAGATTCCACACACTCTTGTGTTTGGATTAATCATGTATTCCATGGTATGTAAAACAACCAGATATGTCCGATACTCCCAAACTGTTGCGAGTATAGATACCAAAGTGATCAAAGTACTGATCATAGGACAACAGTGAAAAATGTCATTGAGTACTAAAGTAGCACCGATGACATGTTTTCTCGCAAGCAGAGATTATGAAGTGCTCGTTGTAAGTAATTACATCGGTACAGTCTTCATCAATGCTCCATGCGATTTTCGATTTAAGTTAAGGTTTTGTGTAATACACAATACGGTGGCACGGTAAGTTGGAATTGTTCTAAACAGGTTACTGTGGCGAATTCTATAACAAAGGCTAAGTATGTTGACGTTTTGGAAGCAACAAAGAAGATGTTGAATCATATAGTTCATTCATGAACTTAGTATGGTTCCAAGATGGCTTTGGTCAATGGGACACTATTGCAGATAGTTGCTCCATAGCTCAGTCTGAGGAATCAAGGTTTGACCTATGATTCACATATATACAAAGCCAAGTCCACACAAAATATGAATTTTGTGAAAGCGTGAAAACGCGAGGATATGCAAAGATACACACGGAGCTGAAGTTGTCAGATCCGTTGGACATCAGGCTATACCACAAGCGAAGCATATTTTACACCAGTATGCCATAGGTGTAAAGTGCATTAGCATTGACTAGATTATTGACTCTAGTGCAAGTGGGAGTCTGTAGGAGATATGCCCAAGAGGCAATAATAAATGTTATTATTCATCCCCATGTTCCTAATTAAGTTTATATTACATGCTATAACTGCAATGATTCTCGAGTCTGTAATATCCACGAGGCCCGGAGGGAAACTCATTTGCACGTGTGGTATAATAAGCGGTAAAATGTATTCCTAGTCTTTCCTCTAAGACTGGCTCAAGTATTGCATGATGATCCTGTTTTCCTGATCATGGGCATGGCTATGCCGGCAATTTTGAGGGCGCAATGTTGGTAGAACACTTGTGTTGAATCGACCCGGATTGATGTTATGCTATGAGATACTTTCGTCACTAGTTAATGGTTAATAACACAAAGATGGTTAACGTTTGCATGATTCCTTAGACCATGAGAGTATCGAGTTTCTTCATGCTTGCTTCATGAACTTTGGGATTTGTTAGACGTCATCCGTAAATGGGTGGCTATTACGGCGGCTTACGGGTTCATGGAAAAGTGTGTCAAGTAACTTGATAGCTCAAGATTGGGATTTGCTCCTCCGCCGATGGAGAGATATCTCTGGGCCCTCTCGGTATTACGGTATCCATCATCGTCTGGCCAGACACAGGGTGATTTGATCACAGGGATGCCGGAACACGGTAACGAGAAAAGAGAACAATACCGGTAACGAGGTAACTGGCATAGTGGACAAGTTGTTGATCCACGGGGATGCCAACATGTATCACCTCGGGTATTTGTAACATATCGCGAAGCAACAAGAATAGCACTCGGTAACTGGAGGTTCACTCGAATATTCATTCGTGTGGGTATAGGGGTCAATATGGGTGTCCACGGCTCCGATGTTGATCATTGATCGGAAGGGATTCCGGGTCATGTCTATACTTCACCGAACCTATAGGGTCACACGCTTAAGGGTCATCTATCTGCTGAATACTAGACAGGGTGTCTGAGAGAAAATCACCGGAAAAGTTTCGGACACCGGAAAAGTTTCGGACAGCGGAAAAGTTCCGCAGAGAGAACACCGGAACAGTTTCGGTAAAACTGAAAAGTTGTTTCAGGGGATACCATTAAGTCAAATTGGTTTCGGCACATGCCTGATAATTCTTGGAGGGTGTCAGAATCATTCTGGAAACTTCTGGGAATTTTCCGGAAGAAAAACCGGAAATGTTCCGGAGCTGCCGGAACCGCTTCGGATGCTTTTCGCAGATGAAAATCACTAATCCGGAATTGTTCCGGAACGCATTGAAAATTATTTTAGTGGGTACTGGAAATGTTCTAAGCCCACATAAATATTTTCAATTCGAACGGACGCTGAAAAATGTCGTCGTGAATAGTGAAAGTGATTTTTGGATATTTTTGGAAAACAACCTTTTGGGATATTTCCCAAAAGTCTTCTAGAAGGCCTTGGGGCCAAGGAAGCCCCTCATGGGGGGCCCCCAAGGGGGTGGCTGGCCAAGGTGAGTGGAGCTCCATGGAGCTCCACATGGCATCCCTTTTCCCTCTTATGCCCTTTGTGTATGACATAAAGTGGGGGCATTTTTGGGTTTTTGGAATGGCAACTCTACCCCTTGGTTTTTGCTATAAATAGGAGGTGAGGGGGCTGCCCAAACCTCATCCCTTCTCTCATACACATGCCATTTGACTTGTCTGGCTTCTCTCTCCCTCCCCGCGAAATAGTTTCGTAGAGCCGAAAGGCTGTCTGGGTTCCGGCAGGAACTAGTTCTGGACGGCGAAGCCTTGCCGGATAGATGACACCGTATGTGTGCAACTCTGTAGAGAGATCGTAGTTTCGGTCTTAGTTCGACAGTGCCTCCCGAAGGGCTGTCTGAGTGATCGTCCGAGTTTCGAAGGTCCTCCTGGAGGGCTGTCCGCGACACCGTCTGGGGGACTGTCCGACCGCCTCCCGGAGGGCTGTCCGAGGGGCAGATGAGGGTATACATCCTCGCGGTTGGGAGGTTGTAAATCCTAGTTGCGGGGATCTGCACCGCCGATCGTCATCGACTCTACTTCCGCTACGCTACGAGTCGGTAACGAAAAAGATCTAACCATGTATGCAGTCTCCATAGTGGTCCTGGGCTGGTGCGTAGGTCGGAAATTTTTGTTTTCTGCTGCGTTACCCAACACGGCGGTCACGGTCGCGGTCGCGCCCATGCCATTGATCGGGCGAGGTGTCACGGGGGCGCACCTCCCGCCGAGAACCCCCGTCATCAGCCGCAGCCCCCTTCCCTTTAAGAGCCGCTTGGCGGAGCTCAGCCTCCTGGCGCTCCGCATCCGGAGAAGGTCGCCACGGCGCATCCGAGCGGCCGGACCGGGCTGGGGAGCGGGAGCGACGCTGGGGAGACCGGGCGGCCTCGCGGCCGTCGAAACGGCGCTTCGGGCGCAGGCCTCCGCCCCCGGCCTCGCGAGCCATGGCCGGCGACGGGGGGGGGAGGGGGTGGGGGCGGGGAAGAGGCGGACGACGGGGAGCAGCCGGAGTGCGGCGGAGCCGAGGGGAGCAGGATGGGAGGAGGCGACGCGCGAATGGGGACGTCGGGGCGAGAGGAGGAGTCAGGGCCTAACCCTAGACCCGCGCGAGGCTGGGCTAGAGGCGGCCAAGATGGGCAGGCCAAGAGTGGCGGCCCAGCCCAGGGCCCCTCCTCCATAGCGGGCCGGCTACCGTGGGCCGAGGAGGAGCCCCCCAGCACCAGCGGCCCAGCGGGCCGGTGCTGGCCTAGCCCAACCGACCCGAGAGGGTGGAGGGTGGGTAGGGTTTCCCCCTGTAAGGCCAACAGGCGGCGGCGAGCGTCCGGGCCGGCGACGACCATGGTAGCGTACGACGGAGGGGGCGCGGGGCAGCCGAAGGACAGAAGGACCGGAATTTTGGCCCTCCTCGCATCCATCCCGGCAACACCGGAGCCGGCACGGCGTCTAGCGCCACCAAGGGAGGATGCGCCGATGGCGACAGCACCGGCAAGACCGCGTCACGACGCCAAGAGGCGGCCGCCTGACCGAGGTCGGCCCGGCCAACCACCCCCCAAGCGCTGGCTCGGCCCCCGCGCCCGCGGCGACCGGCGGGAGGGCCGGTCACAGCAGGCGGCGGGGAAGGGGTCAGCCGGGAAGGGCGGGCCACGTCGGGGACGGCAGGAGGCGGGAGGAAAGGGGCGAGGGCGGTAGCAAGCAGGTCCCCAAAGCGCCGAGGCGGACGCGGCACGCCGGCCGCCGCCGCTGCGGCCTCCGCGAGGTCTTCCTCGGCGGCGATATCGGCCCAGCGAGGGCGCGACATGGCAGCCGCAGGGAGCTGCGGAGGAGGGACATAGGGGCGACGGGAGCGGCGCGGGGCGCTGGAGGAGGAGAGCCGGCCACGGCCGACGGGAGCGACGGTGGCGGGCACGCCGGGGCGACGGAGGAGAGGACGCCGGCGGCATCATCGGAGGCGAGGGCGCCGGCCGCGGGGTCGCCTCCCTTGTCGCCCGAGCAGGGGTGCGAGCGAGCCATCGTGGTCCGTTCGTCCATCCACTGAGTCCTTTTCCTAGAGAAAATAAATGAACATTGATTCACCTACATTTGTGTTTGAGATTAGAGAGCCCTCGACAGCGTTCATAACTACGAAAACAATCCCCTGGTCCTTCTGCCGGCAGTTGAGACAGTTTTCGGTTTTAAGACAATAACATGCAACTTACTCATCAACGAATGAATAACTCAACAACCCCCCTGGTCTCTCATGAGCGCTGGAAGAGGGACAACAAATTCACAAGAGACCGCTCAAGCATAGAATCTAAACACGAAGTACGTAGCACGACTATCAAATTTATGAGCACATACGGGCGGCAGTACCAGCTATGCCAGTAGCGTACTACTCCTATGTGGGAGTTTTTTTTTTTTTTTTTGATGGACTCCTATGTGGGAGTTGATGGTGATGTGAGTCTGGATTCCACCTACATTTGTTTGTGATTAGGTGCGGCCGACAGTGCCGATAACCACGAAAACCATCGCGCGTGGTCCTTGCCGCAGCATGGAGCCGAGGCCGTTTTTCCAATAAACTAACACGCAACCGCAAGGTTATTCATCCACCACAAGTTATCTACGGAGATCATTGTTTCTTTTCTTTTTCTTAGAGAATGATTATCTCATCTGTGCGCTCCATTGTTGCTGACTCATTGTTCCGTTCCAGTGGAACTTGGAGCTGGAAGTTATTTGTTTCCAGCTGTTTTTGGCCCCTCCGGGTTGTGTGATCGTCGCACCCTGTATTTTTCCGGGTTATTATTGTACTGATGACTAGTGGACAATTCGAGCCCTCCCAAAAGGTCCCATAATTCCTCCTACCTACTCGCCACTTTGTTTTGCCGTTATACGGCACTCACAAAGCTGAATATTCCTAGAATACAAAGAAGTACATTTGTTTATACGACGAGATAGATATTGTTGCACTGTTTTCTTTAATTATTATATATAATACTCGTATTTCTCAGCTATCTGATGAAGGATGTTCCCCCTTAAATTCCCAGCCTTCACGAGGACACAACCGTGCACGCACCATGCCTACCTCCTCTGCTCCCCGCTTCCTACTCCTCTGCTTCTTCACTCTGCTCGCCCGCTCCCACTTCTCCGCTGCCAGGCCGCACCACCTCCGCCTCTCGGCCGCGGACGTCGCCACGGTCGAGGCGGCGCTGCCGGCTCGCCACATCGCCAAGGCCAAGACCACCTTCTTCGAGGTCAACCGGCCGCTGCACCCGCCGCGGGGGAGCTCGGGGCCCTGCTCCACGCTCCTCCTCTCCCAGTCCTTCGCGCTAACTCTCAACAAGCCGCCGGTCACCGCCGCCTACTCGCCGCCCTCCTGCCTGAGCGGCGTGGGGGACGTCTCCCTCGCCGTCCTCGAGTGGCGCGCCGACTGCCACGGCGTCCAGTACGACCGCATCTTCGGCGTCTGGCTCGGCGGGGCGGAGCTCCTGCGCGGCAGCACGGCCGAGCCGCGCCCGGGCGGCGTCACGTGGTCCGTGCACAAGGACGTCACCAAGTACGCGTCCCTCCTCGCGGCCGGCAACTCCACGCTCGCGGTCTATCTCGGCAACCTCATCGACGACACCTACAACGGCGTGTACTACGCGAACCTCACGCTTCACCTCTATTTCCGGCGCAAGGCCCAGCTGACGTCGGCAGCGTCGACGCCCGCCGATCTCATCGTCCCCGTCTCGAGAAGCCTGCCTCTCGACGATGGGCTCTGGTTCGTGGTCCAGAACAAGACCGACGTCGAGTCCACACGCGTGGCCGTGCCGGCCAACGCTTACCGCGCGGTGCTCGAGGTCTACGTCTCGTCCCACTACTCCGACGAGTTCTGGTACATGAACACGCCGGACCAGAACGGGCCGTTCCGCGAGGTCACTGTCTTGCTCGACGGCGACGTCGTGGGTGCCGTGTGGCCGTTCCCGGTCATCTACACCGGCGGCATCAACCCCCTCATCTGGCGCCCCATCACCAGCATTGGCTCGTTCAACCTGCCCACCTACGACATCGAGCTCACGCCCTTCTTGGGCAAGCTGCTGGACAGCAAGGAGCACGAGGTCGGGTTCGCGGTGACCAACGCGCAGAACTCGTGGTACGTGAACGGCAACCTCCACCTCTGGCTCGACCCCAAGGGCTCCACGACCACCGGCGGCCTCATCTCCTACGACGCGCCCAAGCTGTCGGGGAGCATCACCTCGCACTCCGTGGACGGCATCGACGGGGAGTACCGCGCGACGGCGAGCCGCAACATCTCGGCCACGGGGTGGGTAAGCTCGTCGCGCGGCAACATCACAACCACGTTCGCCCAGCGTCTCAGCTTCGCGAACTCGAACGTGGTGAGCAACAAGGGCAGCGCGCAGGTGATCAACCAGACCACCGACGCTCACGCCGACGTCGACGGCGGCGCGTACGCGCAGCAGGTGCACCAGAGCTTCCCGCTCTACATCTTCCAGGGTGGCAACGGCAGCGGCACCTCGTCGCAGCGGCTGATGCGGCGCGTGGAGATCGGGTTCGTGGAGACCCGCGCGGGCGCCGGCGGGGCGGGGACGAGCACGCTGCGCAACGAGCAGGTGGCGGAGGCGGAGGTGGTGCTCCGGGACGACCAGGTGGCCGGCGCGTCGTGGCGGATGCACCAGGTGTACAACTACGGCGCCAGCAACGGCGGCTGCTACTTGAGGAACGTGACCAGCGTCGGCTACGACGTGCTTTTCGACCATAATGTGGCGTCGTGCGCCGGGACGCGACGACGTTGACGCCTGTCGGCCGGCGCCCGCCTACGTGGCGCGCGCGAGTAGATGGCCGGGATAACGGCTCGGAAGGGACCTGGTGTAAACTGTAATGGGAACAGAAGTGGGCCCTAATAGTTTCGTACTGCTACTGTAGTCTTTGCGTTATGATGGGTCGTCTCGTGTCCTTAGCTCTGAATAAGAAAGAAGTATATATATGTAGTCCGCGCGTCTCTGTTTGAAGGCCAACTCCAACGCCACATCCCCGACCAGACCTCCGTTTTGTCCGAATTCTGTTCGTTTGGGGTTGGAATTGGGAGGCCGATGTCCGTGTCGAGCCGGCCCGGCGTCGAGACGCCCAACGCGCGGCCCCAACCGTAAATTGTCCGCGGTGGACACGGGAAAAAAATTATGCAATGGCTAATAAGAAATTTTAACATAGCTAAAAAACTTTATATATATATATATAAAGTTCACCGTCCTCACGGCCCAACCATGGTTCTTAGATTAATAGACATAAAAAAACAAAAGAGATAATGCGGCCACCCCGCACGCCGCAGAAGGCCTCGCCGTCACCATCGCAGCCGCCCTCTTCAAGCTCCACCGTCCTCGTCGTCGCTCGTCAGGTCGATGCATGGAGGGGGCGTCCAGAGGTGCGGCAGCGGCCCCAGATTGGGCCAGGGGCGTACTGCGCAGGCGGCGGTGGCGGCGGTGGCGGAGGTGCTGGGGTGGTGACCACGGTGCCAATGCACGCTCCTCCGCGGGCTCCTCCTTGACCTCCTCCTTGATCACCACCCCCTCCTGGTCCTCCTGCTTGACATCCAGCTCTGTGACGTACACGTCCCCGGAGGCAGACAACACGATCATGTACTGGAGGCCCTGCCACTCCTCCTCCTGTGCCGCCTGTACTCCCTCTCGGAGTCCTCCATGACGGCCTGCAGGAGCCGCTCCTCCTCCTCGGCCGTCATGGCGGGTGGTGGCGGGGGTGGCGGCGATGGGGAGGGAGAGGGCGTCGGCGTCAGGCCACAGATCCGCGTGCGGCCGCGCACCCTGGGCAGGCTCGGTGGACGCACGCGAGGGGCAGGACGCGCGCTCTGGGACGCACGGGGCGGGTTGCCACGGCCAGCGAAGTACGTGGCGCGGCGCATGTCATGCTCGTCCTGGAACCAAGTGTCCCAGAGCGGCGAGTCTACGGCGTACCTGCGGTCGGCGAGGAGCTCGCGCGGGATCCTGGCGCGGCGACGGGCGATCTCTTGGAGGCGGGCGCGGCGTGACGCCGGCACGGGGGAATGTGCACCCGATCCGGGCTCAGATGCCACCCATTGGGGAGGTGGGCATGTGACCACGGCAACGGAGTGCCGGTCTCCCAGTACCGGCGGCACACCTCGACCTTCACGTAGGGCCGGAAGCGTGGCGCGGCCGCCGGAGGGGAGATGGAGAAGGAGGTCGGAGAGGTGGAGTGGCTGGCCGCGCTACCAGACGAGGACCCTGCCTCGTGGTCGTGCTTGGCCTTCTTCTTGCCGGTGGAGTGCCACTTCCAGAACCCCATGGCCGGCGGGGAAGCAAGGTCGACGGTGGCTAGGGTTCGGTGTCTCCGATGTGGGGGGGGGGGGGCAGTGGTGGGGGAGTGGGATGGGGACGACGACTGGAAGTCCACGGCTTCCCCATAAAAAAGGACGTGGCCGGCGGGCGGCTGGGTGGCCGACTTGCAGGCCCAACCACCCGTGCGCATTGACTACGGTCGGTGGGAGGTGGTTGGACCACAGACACGCGGGTCCGACGCGGATGCGAAGAGGCCGCGTGCCCGTCCGTTTGGTGTCTGTTTGACCGCAAAGCCAACTCAAGTATGCGCCTGGAATGGGTCGAGACGGACCGAAAACAAACATGATTTGCGGATGCGGTTGCGCGTTGGGCCGTCTCGTTTGTCCGTTTGGGCCCAAACAGACGCGGGCGGACGATTTGAGATCTAGCGTTGGAGTTGGCCTAGCGCACAGAAACGATGGCTGAATCCATCTATTTATATTTGAATTATGTCCGTTTGGACCATAACGGACAAATACGATGGCCCAATACACCAACACATACTATTATGTCTGCTTGGTGTTCGTTTGAACACATTTTTAATTCAAAATTCATCCCAGAATTGCGTCCACATGGACGCATTTTGAGTTTAAATTTGCCTCGGGATGGCCGCGCGAGTCCGCTAGGTGTCCGTCGTGGGATCATGCTTTGAGCACCCAAGTACCACCGTCCATCGTATTTAAGAAATGAAGGTCTTTTTTAGACGACATGGGAGGGCCACCCAACACAGTCCATTTCTTCTCCCCAGTTTTATATTATTTTGCCTCCAATTCGCCGAGAAGCAAGCAATGCCTAGCCGTCGATGGGTTTTTCGGCAAGCTCGTCCGCGGCGGCAAGCACAACCATGAGGCGTCGGCGACGGCGGAAAGGCTAGCGGCCAACTTCACCATCATGCCTACCGCCTACGCCGCCTAGGGATGCCATAATTAACATCCGTTCTGGTTTAAAATACTCCCTTCGTCTCATAATATAAGTCGTTTTTACAACATAACTTACAAAAACGTCTTATATTATAAGACGGAGGGAGTAGTTTTTTAAATCATCTCAAGGCCAACATAAAATTTTAGAGCCATCCTTGAGATAGGATAAGTAAACTGATGCGACATAGCAACCCGGATTGGGCACGTTGTGGTAACAGTCAAGGGAATCTTACTGTCAAAATGTACCGTATGACTGACATGTAAGCACGCTTGCACTACATCTCATCTAATCTATCTGGACTATGCTTCGGTGCCTTAAGGCACCTGCCTTTGTGTCCATGACATTTGAGCCCAACAGGTGGTTGGTCCACATGTCAGAGACCCAAAGGCAGGTGCCTTTACGTCACCCAAGCTGCGTCCAATCTATTGGTACCCTGTTGGTTGGGATGGCATGGTTTGCTCACGCCAGAAAGTCAAAAAATAATAATGCCAAAACGAAACCACCAACGCCGACAACCTTGATTCACCCTCGCCCATGCAGTTTATACTTTTAGCGGGCGCGATGCAGCCAGGGCCGGCCCATAGGCCGGGCAAACAGGGCGACCGCCCCGGGCCATGAGAGGATGAGGGCCCCAAACACTAAACTATACTACTAACCACCATAATATTACCCATTAGGTCAAAATATCATAGAATGGGGAAAAGTAAAATTCTCAATTTGAATGAGCAAAGTCCACACTCCAAACCGATAGCATGTATCACATATAAACAAAAATTCTTAGTTAGGCTCTTTGTAACGAACACTATCTTAGGTAGATTTATATGTGCAATTTCATACAGAACTTTTGATTTGAAAGACTGATAGCTACACAAGATAAATCCAAGCACATCACATAAGTGCATATCAAATAATCAAATCAGTACACATAAATTGAAGTGAAGTCATTTTTTATCTTTGCACAAGTGATTCATATAAGTGATGCTACTTAACAATCAACTATCTAGTAAAGAGCAAGCACATATTGTCAATTTATTAATGAACTTAATTTGCAAGATTCAGTTGGCAACTACTCAGTTTATACTCTATAAGTTTCTATAGATATAATTACCCAATAATATACTAGAAACCACTTTTAACTTTTTTGATAGACAATATGCTTTAGGAAGCTCTAACATGATATTTAACGATATTAAAATAAACATGGACGCACACACTCATATATATATATATATATATATAATTAATATTTAGCATTAATATATATAATTTATGCAAATCATCAAAATTAATTTTTGTTAAGATAAATAATTTAAATTTAGCATAATTGTTTTATTGATGTACGTTACAATCATAGGACAAAGAATACAATAATTAATATTTAGCAATATTGTTGTGTGATTAATTATGCCAATTAAGTGCAAAACATCATACTTGTTTAGGTTTTAGTCTGATGAAACAATATGTTTAGACGAATATAAAAGTTTGGTATAAAATTTATTTATTTTCGATTTCGCCCCGGGACCCAAATTTGCTTGGACCGGCCCTGATCATGGGGGCGAGGAGGATGTCGAAATGGATTAGGACGAGGGACGCGTTCAATGAAGCCTTTTCCCTCATCCTACACATCAAAGGCCCAGCGCTCAGGTTAGATGTTAGATACATGAATCTCAATCTGCAAACTACTATGAGAACCAATCACAAAGTATTCGTACAGGATTGGCAGGCGGGAGCATCCTAGGCTGGTGTGGCCTAGGAGGTGGCCTCACAAGCAGCATGATGGAGGCCTCCTACAAAAGCTTAGTCCCCATCCTCTGTAGGGGAAACAACGGATCTTAGCGAAATAAGAAAATGAAGATACAGTAGCATCATGGAAATCGAGATGGCAGCAGTAATCGAGATAGCAGCACCGGAATCGAGATGAAATGAAATAATCGAGAAAGCAACACCGATACTCGTTTGAACTACGCAATCAACCAACCACGACAACCACGACAAAACAGGAACATCGACGAACGCACCTCGTCCTAGTGAAACGGCGGTGGAAGTAATTAGCGACAACAACACTACCCGATTCTAAGCGTGAAATGGTGGAGGTTAACTATATGGGGAGGCGATTACTACATGGGGGAGGCGATTACTAGCAGAACCCAACGCTATTTCAAACCATCAGTGGAGCAAACACCATAGACCAACAAAACGAGAAACAGGAGAGCTTGGTCACGAAATCGAGAGCAGTGACTTACCATCTCTCTAGCGTAGTGCGGGATGGGCTGAGGCTGCAGAGACGATGTGGAGCTCAAGGTGCAGCCGGTGAGATTTTGGAATGCGGAGAGGGAAGGGGAATTTCGACCATAGGAATTGCTAGGAGGCGTTTATATAGAGGGGAATCGCCTTGTTGTACAAGATCAATTTCAAAATGGAGGAGTCACAAGGATTGTGCAAGGGGATACGGGGATGAAGAGAAACTTAAAAGAAGGGCGCCCAACAGTAGTAAACTCTTCGAGGTTTATGGGTTTAGCGGGACGGAATTTAGAGAGGCTCCATGGGCCCCTTTCGTGAAGGATTTGTATGGGCTTTCTTTTTTGAGAGAAAGGGGACGGGAGAATGCGAACTGGCCTGAAAACAAAGGAAGGAGACTAACCTGATGGCCCGCTCAGCGAGGATACAGAAGCGCCACCGCTCGAGTACGGGAGGTGGCCAACCACAGGACAGGGACGTCACCGCGCCGCTGCCCACGAAATGCGGTGGGCGCCGCTGCCCTGGGAACACTGTGGGTGCCGCCACTCCTCGCCGCCAGGAACTGGTCAGGCATGCCTCGCCGAGCATGCGCCCAAACTCTCCTGGTGATGCCAACGCCGCTCTTCGGTGTCTAAGCGCACGTACTGCGCACTGTCACTCCTTGCTGCCAGGAACTGGTGGGGCATGCCTCGTCGGGCACATGCCCAACCTCACCTGGCAACGTCGAAGAAGAAGAGGTGCGCGCCGAAGCCGCCCTTCTTCAAGATCTAGGACGCGCCGCCCTAACTAGCCGCCGGGATCTGGCCGTGGCATCCTTCTGAAAGAGAAGATCGGAAAAGATGAGGCTTTTCCGACCGGGTGGGGGGTGGGGCAGAGGACATCCGCGCTCTGAATGGTGTGGGAGAAGGCGCCGGCGGGTGGATCCCAAATTTTAGGTTTCGATTGAGTTGTGGGAATTGGGCGAGATGCAGACGACGGGGGCTCGGCTTTTCTAGTGCATAGAGCCATAGCGGCACATTTGGTCCCACAACCATTCAAAACGTCGACCCAGTCCAGACCGAACCGGCTTCACGGTGTGCTGGCTCGGTGTCGGGTCCGTGGAGGAGTCAATTTCACTTAGATGCATCTGCATGAAGCCATGAAGCCATGAACCCACTAACCCCAATTGGCTGTTTTTAGCCCTGTAGCAACTAGAACTTTTACCTTTTCTGCTGTAGGTGGTAGTTTGGATGATGTTTGAACGCGGTTGATTTCTATATATGAAATCGGAAGGGGAGCCCCCCTCTTTTTCTCAAAAAATATATTCGTTCATGAAATTCGAACGCACCAGGTTCTACCTTTCATGTAAGGGTGTGTTTGGTTTGAGAACGGAGTAGAATGGAATGTCATGGTTCTATTCCATTTCATTCCACCGGAATGGGTCGGTTCCATTCCGGTGTTTGATAGAGGGAATATGGTGAAATGGAATGACTTCATCTCAGCGTTTGGTTTATGGGATAGAACGGAATGTATTTGGTTTATCTCAAATCCTTTCATAGCTCTTTATGTTTCGTTAATTTCTGTCAAATACATGTCAAAAATTGGTCAAAAAGACAAGCATTAGAAGGTCAGATGTATCTCAAAGATATACTTGTCCAGCTAGCCAAACAAAAACAGAGGATACTATCTCAATAATTAAGAAACATAATTGACGAGTTCCTTTTAAACTTTCTTCATAGAAAGGAAGAATGGAAGTCTGAATTTTCTGAAAACTAACACTAGAACAAGCCTGGGCATTACTGAATTCCAACAGCTACTGCTGCTACTGCTTCACCTCTTTTTTGCTCGTCACCTATCACTCAACGCATCCTGTGTTGATGGAGGTCGTAGAGGAGGATGTTGACCTTGTTCTGGATAGAGCACAGACAGAGGAGGTTGGCACCGAAGCTGACCGTACCTCTGTGTGCTGCCGGTAGTTGCTGTCGAATTAGCCACAACTGCTCATGCCGCCCCGCTGCTAGCTCGCCGTTGAAGCAGCCGCAACTGGCGAGTCACTCGTGCCGCCCCCATGCTGTCGTTCGGGAGAGCGAGAGGCGGCGGCGTTCGAGAGGGTTGAGGAAGAGACCAAATCAAGAGGGGGAGAAAGGTGAGGGAGTGGCAACAGCGGCGGCATTCGAGAGGGACGAGAAGAGACCAGATCGAGAGGGGAAGAGAGGTGAGGCAGGGGCAACGGCAGTGGCCCGCAAGTGGGAGAGGATTTCATGTGGGGGAGTCTGCCGGGGGAGGAAGCTGACAGCGTCGAGCGACAGCCCGTTCTGCGTGGTTCCACCGATTTGGAGGAATGCATGCATTCGGAATATTGAGGGTATATTCGGTTTCAAAGAATGAGTATGTTTCGCTTCCCTGATCCAACCAAACACGAGGACAGGCCCAAGGACGGAACGGATCCGTTCCATTCCAGCCCATGACCTGAACTAAACACACCCTAAATATCCCTCACCCCGGTTCATTTAATGCTCTCATTTACTCCACTTGCTCTAGCTCTCGAGCTCTCAAAACCCTAGCGCCGCCGCAGGAATCTATCGTCGTCGAAGGAGAAGCGCTTCGTTGTCGCGACTTATTCATCTTTGTACTCATGTCGGCCGCAGTTTGTCTTCGCACCGCCGTCGCCGTAGCTGTCTGCCACCACCAAGTTAGGGTGTGGGTTGTGGCAGATCGAACTGCTTGGCTTCTTTCCCTCGTTGAGCTGTTCTTCCTCAGTTCATCCGCGCGATAAATAAAACTGATTTTTACCATGCGCTTTGATCTGATTTGTGTCCACGATATCTTCAAGTATTGTTTTTCTTCTTCCTATCCATCAACACTTAACATCTTCACTCATAACATGCAAATATGTTTCACTTATATTACTTGAACTGTTTGATTCCTCACTTGTGCAATTTTTTAAATCTGTACAAATCTAGAACCAACTTATCACAAACTAAGTAAATGTCTTCACAGTATGAGGCCATTATCTTCAAAACTTCTGAGAATGCATATGACCTCTCCTACTTCCTTCGCGTCTCTAATTTTTTCATGGGTACATGTTCGCGACATAATCATTTGGTTCTCATTGTCTGAATTCATTTGCAGACTATTTGCAGATACATGTTGACTCACCCGAAGCCAGTTCTCGTATGCTCTGTTCTGTGAAACCAATTTCAAGTCTGAATCCAATGGTCGATGACAATACACATGCACCCTAGAAGGGTGGAAGACAAAGAGGTCCTAACACTGGCAAGGATCTGCCTCTAGATCGATATGAGAAGTACAAATCTGATTCAGAGAAAACCTACCAATAGCACAAAACTCGAACCCAATGGATCCAAAGATATTGGGAAAAGGAATAGTTCTTCTATCACTCCGTCACACCAGAATATTTTGACAAGAATGCGACCAAGGCACCCTGAAATGATATCATGTATCGGAGCCTACACCTGAAGACAAAGGCTGTAGCTTTAGCTCCTGGCTACTATCCATGCATGGTTTGCTATGCACAGCCTGAACATGCCGACCCATCCAACATTTGATGGTGTGATGAGCTCTTCGAAGCCAATTATCAACTTGCAAAGGCTTCAGTAGAGCAAAACAAAAAAGAACTTGGGCGTAAACTTCGTCTATGGCCCTTGTGCTCGAAGACCAGATGGTACTCGACAGGCCAACCCCAATATCACAAATATTTGGGAAACTTATGAAGCCTATCAGGCTTATATAGCATATGTTCAAGACGCTGATACTGAAGTTCCTCCTACGTCCCTGACGCCTAAGAGGAAGATAAAAGCTTCCAAGCCTAAAGCACCAAAGGCTTCAAAGGTTGTCGCTGCAACACCAAGGGTCTTTAGGGAGAGACCAGTTCAAATTGCACATCCTAAAACTAGTGTGCACATGGAGGGCGAATCCCAAAACTCTCCAAAGAGCAAGAGATTTGCTGCCCGTGGGGTGAAGCCATTTGTCACCATGATGGATGACGATGCCATCATTGATCTTTCTGACGATGAATATTATTCTGACACTCTTGCCAATATCATCAAGAACAAGCAAGAAGAGGATCATCATCTAAAGGACTTGCCTCTGTTTGATCATGAAATACTTCACATTTTCATTGATGAGTGGTTCAATGACCCTTCCATCACTATTGATGCTCTTCAACTTCCAATTGGAACGAGGGGCACATTTCAAGGGCTTTTGAATGAACAGCTCTCGGTTGCTCAAAGGGCCATTCAACAGCATGACAAAATCGGGCACGAAAAGGCTCTCTTCAATAAGCATGTTGGCACTGAAGTTCAAGGGTTCAAGAATATGATGGCAGATTTGAAAGCAGAATTCCTAAAGCATTGTGAAGACGTTGGAGGCGCCCGAGAGCGTCTGAAAAAGAAATCTAAGAATATGGTGCTAGCGCACAATCAAATGTTGAAGCGAAAAGCACTTGGCCAACCTGCACTTGATCCAAGGCTTCTGAAGAAGTCAAAGCAGGTGCCACAATCTTCAAGCTAGCCAACCCTCGCACGTCAAGAGGTGCCGAAGATAATCTTCCCACCTAACCTCTATCACTCCAAGGATCCAAATTCATCCCCTACAGCTGCGAGCGAGAAGACTAAGGCGGTCGAGGCCAAAGCCAAGAAGAGAAAGCCTTCACAGACTGTTGCGCCTCCACTACCCAAGAAACTGAAGACAAAACCTGCTAAGTCTTCAAGCCAAGCCCAAGTGCCTCCTGCTCCAACCACTTACACACCGTCTGCTCAAGGGGAGCCCATCTTTGTGACGCCAATCTTAGTGGACCTCCCGCATCTACTAACATTGAGGGGCGTGTTGTTGTTCATGAGCCTGCTCCCATAGAGGCTCATGAGATTGAAGAAATTCCAGCTATGAACAACACCTCAACTGAATACATTGCTCCTGAAGCTGCTGCTCCCGAAGACCATGTGTAGAACGACACCGAGCCAGTGCCTCAACTCACTATCTCACCGGTATCATTGCCTCACAATGTGGATAATGAATACGTGGACATTGGCAAGCCTAGCACTCCCATTGTTCCTGATGAATTCTGGGAAGAAGCGCATCCCAGTTCACCTCTTCACAAAGTCATTCTCCACATGTGTCAGTATCAACCCCACTGCTCGAATCTCCTGGTTCGCCTCTCGAATATATGGAGGTGGACAATACTGAAGGTGCATCGCCCCTCAAAAGGTTTCTCTGTGGCCCTAGGCCCTTCGCTTCTTCTTCGATGACAAGCATCCTAGAAGAGCAAGTACAAGTGAACACGATTGCATCAGTCATTGAAAATATTGCTGCTGAAGATGTTGCCAGTATGCAAGTGATACGTCTCCAACCTATCGATAATTTATGAAGTATTCATGCCATATTTGCCTATGTTTACAATACTTTTATATGGTTTTGATGCACTTTATATGATTTATTTAGAACTAACCCAGACTGACGTTGTTTTCAGCAGGATTACCGTGGTGTTGTTTTTTGTGCAGAAAATGAAAGTTCTCGGAATCGCCCGAAACTTTTTTATGATTTTTTCTCGAGAAAATAAGAAATACTGGAGCGAAGAACCACTGGAGGGGAGCCACCTGTGGGCCACAAGCCAACAGGACGCCCCCCTAGGCTGTGCCCTGATGGCTTGTGGGGCCCACGTGGCTCTGTTGCGCGTGATTCCAACGCTGAAAAATCCTATAAATCTCAGAAACCCCAGAAATAAAGAGAGACTCTCCGCTCCACCGCCGCAACTCTCTGTATCGACAAAAAACCAATCTGGAGACGTTCCAGTACCCTGCCGGATAGGGGAAACCATCACCGGTGGCCATCTTGATCATCCCGGCGGAGGCCGTGACGAGGAGGGAGTAGTTCACCCTCGAGGCCGAGGGTATGTACCAGTAGCTATGTGTTCAACCTCTCTCTCTCTCTCTCTCTCTCTCTCTCTCTCATGTTCTTGAGATGGCATGATCTTGATGTATCACGGGCTTTGTTAATATAGTCGGATCATATGAAGTTATTCCCTTGCTACCTTGTTGTGATGAATTGAATCTTTCCCTTTGAGATCTCGTTATGTTGGATTGAATATTTTAGTTTGAGAACACTTGATGTACGTCTTGCGTGGGATACCCGTAGTGACATTGGGTTATTCTATTGATTCACTTGATATATGTTGAGGCATCAACTTGCGGATTTCGGTGACCTAGGGGATCTATGCATATGGGTTGATTGCACGTATTCATACTATTTTCTCTGATAGAAATCTTGGGGTACTCCTTGAAGTTCTTTGTGTTGGATTGAATATGATAGATCTGAAATTGTTTGATGCATGTCGTATAATTTACCCACGGATACTTGAGGTGACATTAGAGTATCTAGGTGACATTAGGTTTGATTGATATGTATCATTGGTGTTATTTTACTGTGAACTCTAGGGTTGTTTGTGGCAATTATAGGAATAGCCCAATAGATTGATCGAAAAGAATAACTTTGAGGTAGTTCTACAACCTACACCAATTTCATCTTATTGTTCTTCGCTAGATAGGAACTTTGGAGTGATTCTTTGTTGCACGTTGAGGGATGATCATATGATTCAACTATGTTAGCATTGTTGGGAGATTGCACTAGTGAACGTATGAACCCTAGGCCCTATTACCAAGCATTTATACAACGTTTTGCTCGCTGTTTTACACTTGTTACCTTGCTGTTTTTATATTTCAGATTACAAAAACATTTATCTACTATCCATACTACACTTGTATCACCATCTCTTCGCCGAACTAGTGCACCTATACAATTTGCCATTGTATTGGGTGTGTTGGGGACACAAGAGATTTCTTGTATTTGATTGCAGGGTTGTTTGAGAGAGACAATCTTCATACTACACCTCCCACGGATTGATAAACCTTAGGTCATCCACTTGAGGGAAAATTGCTACTATCCTACAAAACTCTGCGCTTGGAGGCCCAACATAGTCTACAAGAATAAAGTTGCATAGTAGACATCAAGCTATTTTCTGGCACCGTTGCCGGGGAGGTGAGTGCTTGAAGGTATATCTTTAGATCTTGCAATTGAATCTTTTTGTTTCTTATTTATCACTAGTTTGTTTTATAAAAGAAAACTACAAAAAAATGGAGTTTAGGTTGCATCATTTGTATCATCTTTATAATGTCTTTCGTGAAAATAAGGATTCAGAAAATTGTGCTCAATTGGTAGAGGAGGAAATTATGAAAATACGGAATGAGAATTCCTTGAATGATGAGCATGATAGCAATATTGTTAGTATGAGTTTTCTGAATATCCATAATGCTAATGATATGCACAAGCTTGGGGATGCTATGTTTGATGAAGATGATATTTTTAGTCCCCCATGTTTTGATGAGCAAATTTATTGTGATGATGGTATGCTATAAAGAGTGATAGTAACCATGAAACTTTTCATCATGATTTTAATATTCAAAGTGGTTATGCCAATCAAGTACCTCATGATAGTTATTTTATTGAGTTTGCTCCCACTATTATGTATGAGAAGTTTGCTTGTGTGGAGAGTGATAAATTTTCTATGCTTGTAGATCATGAAAAGAATGCTTTATGTGGTAGTTATATTGTGAAATTCCTTCATTATGCTACTAAAAATTATTATGAGGGAGGAACATATGCTTGTAGGAATTGCAATAATATCACGTTTCCTCTCTATGTGTTCAAAGTTTTAAAGTTATGCTTGTTTTGCCTTCCTATGCTAGTTGATTCTTGCTCCCATAAATTGTTTGATCACAAAATCCCTATGCATAGGAAGCGGGTTAGACTTAAATGTGCTTGTCATGAGATTCATGATGCTCTTTTGCATGTTTCAATTATTATTCTTATGTGAGCATCATTGAAATCATCATGCCTAGCTAAAAGGCTTTAAAGAAAAGTGCTTGTTGGGAGACAACCCAACACTTTTCCTTTCTGTTTTGTGTGTTCACATGATTAAGATACTGTATTAATAATGTTTTGTGTATTTTATTTCAATAATGTGCCAAGTAAAGCCTTTGGGATAGTGTGGATACTTGTTAGTTTGATTCTGTGCAAAAACAGAAACTTTTACGCCCAGTGCTTAATTTCTCTGATTTTACTGGAGACTTAAAAAATTCTGAAATTTTTACAAAGTATTTCTATGCAAATTCTCTGCGTTGTCCTAATTTTTCAGAATTTTTAGAGTCAGAAGGTATGGTGTCCATTCAGATCTTCACAGACTGTTCTGTTTTTGACAGATTCTGTTTTGCATACATAGTTTGCTTGTTTTAGTGTTTCCATAGCTTATATTTAGTGATATAAATTATGATAATGATAGGATACAGTAGATATTATGTGAGAACAATTATGAATCTTGTCTTGACAGTACCTAAGTGAATGATCTATATTTACTATACTAACCCATCTTACGAAGTTTCGTTGAGTTTTGTGTGATTGAAGTTTTCAAGTTTTGGGTGAGATATCGATATGAGGAGAATAAGGAGTGGCAAGACCCTAAGCTTGGGGATTCCCAAGGCACCCCCAAAGCAATATCCAAGGAAGACTCAAGCGTCTAAGCTTGGGGATGCCCTGGAAGGCATCCCCTCTTTTGTCTTCAACACTACCGGTATATCTTACTTGGAGCTATATTTTTATTCGTCACATAATATGTGTTTTGCTTGGACCATCATTTTATTTTGTTGTTCTCTGTTAGATGTTATTTACAATCTTGTTTTTCAATAAAAATTTCCAAGAATTGCCTTTTAGGATGCTTGAATTGCATGTTTGACGTGTGTTGTGTAAAAACAGAAACTTTTTCTGTAGTGTTTGAATTTTCATATTTTACTGGAACGTGAAAAGTTTCTGAAATATTTATACGGTGTTTTCATATAAAGTTTTCATCATGTCCTAAATTTTCAGATTTTTTAGAGTTACAGAAGTACACTGTTTTGATAGATTGCTACAGACTGTTCTGTTTGGACAGAATGCTGACATAGTTTTGTTATCTACTTATCCTCGAGTTTTCATGGATCATATTTGTAGATATAAATTGTGGAAATGATAGTATACAGTACCTAATGTTTGGAAATTATTATGCAACTTGTTTTGTCAGTACATGAAGTGTTGATTTATTCTTATGTGTACTAACCTATCTCACGAGTTCTTTCCAAGTTTTGTGTGGACGAAGTTTATAGACCTAGGTGAAACCGGGAAGTGAGAGGATTGAACGAGAAACAAAAGCTCAAGCTTGGGGATGCCCAAGGCACCCCAAGTGAATATTTCAAGAAGTCTCAAGCATCTAAGCTTGGGTATGCTACGCATCCCACCTCTCTTCATCAAACAAATATCGGTTAGCCTATGTTTAGCCTAAATTTTTATTCGTTCACATGATATGTGCTATTCTTGGAGTGATATTTTTATTTTTCTTGCAATTTAAATAAAATACTCAGATCTGAAAATATTTATTGAGAGAGAGAGAGTCCTCACATAGCTACTTGATTGTTTACCTACTCATTGATCTTCACTTATATCTTTTGAGAGTAGTTTGAGGTTTACTCATGTGCTTCACTTATATCCTAAGAGTAAATTGTGAATGAATGAAATATGATAAATCTGAAATTATCAATGTGCTTTATGCTTAGTAGTAGTTTCAAATCTGGTTTATAAAGTAAAATCTATTGAAGTTTGACAATCACAATATTGGTCATACAAGCAATTCATGAATGATTAGTATAAGAAAGAGAACTTTCACATACAATTATATTATCTTGGACATCTTTTATGATTGTGAACACCCATTAATTATTTTCAACCTTGATGAAATAATTGAAGTTGGACAAGGAAGACAACGTAATGGTTATGTTTGGGTATATTTGCATAGAAGTGATATTGTTATGGATCCTTCAACATGTGGTGCTTGTTTAGAACCCTTTGCTAGCCAAAACTGTTGGAAATATGCCCTAGAGGCAATAATAAATTGGTTATTATTATATTTCCTTGTTAATGACAATCGTTTATTATCCATGCTATAATTGTATTGATTGGAAACTCAAATACATGTGTAGGTACATAGACAACACTGTGTCCCTAGTAAGCCTCTAGTTGACTAGCTCGTTGATCAAAGATGGTTAAGGTTTCCTAGCCATTGACATGAGATGTCATTTGATAACGGGATCACATCATTAGGAGAATGATGTGATGGACAAGACCCAAACTGTAAACGTAGCATTTGATCGTGTCAGTTTGTTGCTATTGTTTTCTGCATGTCAAGTATCTGTTCCTTTGACCATGAGATCATGCAACTCACTAACACCGGAGGAATACCTTGTGTGTATCAAACGTCGCAACGTAACTGGGTGACTATAAAGGTGCTCTACAGGTATCTCCGAGGGTGTCTGTTGGGTTGGCATGGATCAAGACTGGGATTTGTTACTCCGTATGACGGAGAGGTATCTCAGGGCCCACTCGGTAATACAACATCACAATGAGCCTTGCAAGCAATGTGACTAAAGTGTTAGCCACGAGATCTTGTATTACGGAACGAGTAAAGAGACTTGCCGGTAATGAGATTGAACTAGGTATAGTGATACCGACGATCGAATCTCGGGCAAGTAACATACCGAAGAACAAAGGGAACAGCATACGGGATTAACTGAATCCTTGACATAGAGGTTCGACCGATAAAGATCTTCGTAGAATATGTAGGAGCCAATATGGGCATCCAGGTCCCGCTATTGGTTATTGGCCGTAGAGGTGTCTCGGTCATGTCTACATAGTTCTCGAACCCGCAGGGTCTACACACTTAACGTTTGGTGACGATTAGTATAATTGAGTTATTATGTTGGTGACCGAAAGTTGTTCGGAGTCCCGGATAAGATCCCGGACATGACGAGGATCTCCGGAATAGTCCGGAGGTAAAGATTGATATATGTGATAATAGTGTTTTGATCTCTGGAAGGGTTCCGGAGTTCACCGGAAGGGGTTCCGGATGTTTACCGAAGTGTTCGGGTGCAGCAACACTTTATATGAGCCAAAGGGATAAAGCCCACAAGGTATTGGAAAGTGCAAAAGTAGTTTTGCTGCCGCGTAAACGGTACTACCGCTTGGTGAAGCGGTACTACCGCCCGAGCGGTACTACCGCTTGTGTGAAGCGGTACTACCGCCCAAGCGGTACTACCGCTTGTGTGAAGCGGTACTACCGCTTGTGCGCGGCTGTGCACGGTTCGGCAGGGATCCGAGTTGGACTCTTTCCCTGCGGGCCAAACCGACCTTGTGCGGGCAAAACCGACCCGGAGGAGGCTTTTACTCCAAGTTTAGACCCCAAGGCTCAACATATAAATAGAGGGGCAGGGCTAGCACACGGGACACATCAAGATTTCCCCAAGCCGTGTGCGGCAACCCTAACCCTCTAGTTCCTCCGTCATAATCTCCGTAGCGCTTGGCGAAGCCCTGCAGAGATTGTTCCTCACCACCATCACCACGCCGTCGTGCTGCTGGAACTCAACCACTACTTCACCATCGCTCGCTGGATCGAGGAGGTGAAGGCGTCATCAAGCCGTACGTGTGTTGAACGCGGAGGTGCCGTCCGTTCGGCACTAGATCGGAAGGATCGTGATTGGATCGCGGGACGCTCGGCGATTTGGATCGCGAAGACGTTCGACTACATCAACCGCGTTTATTAACGCTTCCGCTTAGCGATCTACAAGGGTATGTAGATTCACTCTCCCTCTCGTAGATGCTCATCACCATGGATAGATCTTGCGTGTGCGTAGGAAAATTTTTTGTTTCCCATGCAACGTTCCCCAACAGTGGCATCATGAGCCAGGTCTATGCGTAGATGAGATCTCGAGTAGAACACAAACGAGTTGTGGGCGTGGGTGTATACATATTGCTTGCCGTTACTAGTTGATATTTGATTCGGCGGTATTGTGAGATGAAGCGGCCCGGACCGACATTACGCGTACACTTACGCGAGACAGGTTCCTTCAACTGACATGTAATTTTGTTGCATAAAGATGGCTAGCGGGTGTCTGTCTCTCTCACTTTAGTTGAATCGATTTCAATGAAGAGGGTTCTTTTAGAAGATCAAAAAGCAATCACTACACCACGTTGTGGTTTTGCGTAGGTAAGAACGGTTCTTGCAAACCCGTAGCAGCCACGTAAAATTTGCAACAACAATTAGAGGACGTCTAACTTGTTTTTGCAGGGTATGTTGTGATGTGATATGGCCAATTACATGATGAGATATATGTGATGTATGAGATGATCATGTGATGTATAGAATATCACGACTTGCATGTCGATGAGTACGGCAACTGGCAGGAGCCATAGAGTTGTCTTTAATTATTGTATGACCTGCGTGTCAATCATTAAGCGCTATGTAATGCTTTACTTTATCGCTAAACGTTAGCTATAGTCGTGGTAGCAACAGTCAGCGCGACAACCTTATGGCGACACGTTGATGGAGATCAAGATGATGGAGATCATGGTGTCATGCCGGTGACGATGGAGATCATGCCGGTGCTTTGGAGATGGAGATCAAAAGCACAAGTTCATGGCCATATCATGTCACTTATGATTTGCATGTGATGTTAATCCTTTTATGCATCTTATTTTGCTTAGGACGACGGTAGCATTATAAGGTGATCCCTCACTTAAATTTCAAGATAAATTGTGTTCTCCCCAAGTGTGCACCGTTGCGAAAGTTCGTCGTTTCGAGACACGCCGTGATGATCGGGTGTGATAGACTCTACGTTCGCATACAACGGGTGTAAGCCATGTTACACGTGCGGAACACTCGGGTTAAACTTGACGAGCCTAGCATGTACAGACATGGCCTCGGAACACAAGAGACCGAAAGGTCGAACATGAGTCATATAGTAGATATGATCAACATGAAGATGTTCACCATTGAAACCACCTCAACTCACGTGATGATCGGACTTGAGTTGGTGGATTTGGATCATGTTACACTCGAATGATCGGAGGGATGTCAATTTGAGTGGGAGTTTTTTAAATATGATTAACTAAACTCATTATCTAAGAACAATAGTCTAAGTTGTCTTTGCTATATTTATGTTGTAGATCATGGCTCGCGCAGTAGCACCCCTGAATTTTAATGCGTTCCTAGAGAAAGCTAAGTTGAAAGATGATGGAAGTAACTTTGTGGACTTGGCCCGTAATCTAAGGATTATCCTTACGGCTTCCCAGAAGGCTTATGTCCTTGATGCACCGCTTGGTGATCCACCCGCTCCAGTTGAGTCTCTAGACGTTGTGAACGCCTGGCAGGCTCGTTCTGATGATTACTCAATAGTTCAATGTGCAATGTTGTATGGCTTAGAACCGGGACTTCAAAGACGTTTTGAACGTCATGGAGCATATGAGATGTTCCAGGAGTTGAAGTTTATCTTTCAGAAGAATGCCCGGATCGAGAGATATGAGATCTCCGATAAGTTCTATGCTTGCAAGATGGAGGAGAACGGGTCTATCAGTGATCACGTGCTCAGAATGTCTGGGTACTCCACCCGTCTGGCTGAGTTAGGGATACCCCTTCCGCCAGAGGCTATCACTGACAGAGTTCTTCAATCATTGCCACCTAGCTACAAGAGCTTCGTGTTGAACTATAACATGCACGGGATGAACAAGTCAGTCGCCGAGCTGTTTGCGATGCTGAAAGCCGCTGAGTCTGAAATTCAGAAGGAGCATCAAGTGTTGATGGTCAATAAAACCACTAGTTTCAAGAAAAATGGCAAGGGTAAGAAGGGTAACTCCAAGAAGAGTGGCAAAGCAGTTGCTCCTCTCGTGAAGAAACCCAAGGCTGGACCCAAAC
Organism: Elymus sibiricus; assembly: GCA_039707655.1. Taxonomy (NCBI): domain Eukaryota; kingdom Viridiplantae; phylum Streptophyta; class Magnoliopsida; order Poales; family Poaceae; genus Elymus; species Elymus sibiricus. Next base: position 132,979,128 of record CM077667.1, read on the forward strand.
CAGAAACTGTGTGTTTTCATTGCAAGGGAACTGGACACTGGAAGCGGAATTGCCCCAAGTATTTGGCTGACAAGAAGGCGGCCAACAACAAACAAGGTATATATGATATACATGTTATTGATGTGTACCTTACCAACTCTCGTTGTAGTGCCTGGGTATTTGATACCGGTGCGGTTGCTCATATTTGCAACTCAAAACAGGAACTGCGGAATAGACGGAGGATGGCAAAGGACGAAGTGACGATGCGCGTGGGAAATGGTTCCAAGGTTGATGTGATCGCCGTCGGCACGCTCGCTCTTCGATTACCGTCGGGATTAGTGATGAACCTAAATAAGTGTTATTTGGTGCCTGCGTTAAGCATGAACATTATATCTGGATCTTGTTTATTGCGAGACGGTTACTCATTTAAATCAGAGAATAATGGTTGTTCTATTTATATGAGTAATATCTTTTATGGTCATGCACCCGATGTGAGGGGTTTATTATTATTGAATCTCGATAGTAATAATACACATGTTCATAACATTGATGCCAAAAGATGTAGAATTGATAATGATAATACCACTTTCTTGTGGCACTGCCGTTTAGGTCATATTGGCGTAAAACGCATGAGGAAGCTCCATGCTGATGGACTTTTGGAGTCACTTGATTTTGAATCACTTGACACATGTGAGCCATGCCTCATGGGCAAGATGACTAAAACTCCGTTCTCTGGAACAATGGAACGGGCAAGTGACTTATTGGAAATCATACATACTGATGTGTGCGGTCCGATGAGCATTGAGGCGCGCGGTGGTTATCGTTACTTTCTCACCTTCACTGATGACTTAAGTAGATATGGGTATATTTACTTAATGAAACACAAGTCTGAAACATTTGAAAAGTTCAAACAATTTCAGAGTGAAGTTGAGAATCATCGTAACAAGAAGATTAAATTCCTACGATCTGATCGAGGAGGAGAATATCTGAGTTATGAGTTTGGCAGTCACTTAAGACAGTGTGGAATTGTTTCACAATTAACACCGCCTGGAACACCACAGCATAATGGTGTGTCCGAACGTCGTAATCGAACCTTATTGGATATGGTGCGATCTATGATGTCTCTTGCCGATTTGCCACTATCGTTTTGGGGTTATGCATTAGAGACAGCTGCATTCACTTTAAATAGGGCACCATCGAAATCCGTTGAGACGACGCCATATGAACTTTGGTTTGGCAAGAAGCCAAAGCTGTCGTTTCTTAAAGTTTGGGGATGTGATGCTTATGTCAAAAAGCTTCAGCCTGAAAAGCTGGAACCCAAAGCGGAGAAATGCGTCTTCATAGGATACCCAAAAGAGACAGTTGGGTATACCTTCTACCTCAGATCCGAAGGCAAAGTGTTTGTCGCTAAAAACGGAACATTTCTTGAGAAAGAGTTTCTCTCGAAAGAATTGAGTGGGAGGAAGATAGAACTTGATGAGGTTGTTGAACCTTTACTTCAACCTGAGAGTAGCGCAGCGCAGAAAGTTGTTTCTGTGGAGCCTACATTAGCTGAAGAGGAAGTTAATGATGATGATCATGAAGCTTTGGATCAAGTTGCTATCGAACCTCGTAGGTCGACAAGGACGCGTACTGCTCCCGAGTGGTACGGCAACCCTGTCTTAGAGGTCATGTTGTTAGACAACGATGAACCTACGAGCTATGGAGAAACGATGATGGGCCCGGATTCCGAGAAGTGGTTAGAGGCCATGAAATCCGAGATGGGATCCATGTATGAAAACAAAGTATGGACTTTGGAAGTATTACCTGAAGGGCGTAAGGCCATTCAGAACAAATGGATCTTTAAGAGGAAGACGGACGCGGACGGTAATGTCACCGTCTATAAAGCTCGACTTGTGGCAAAGGGTTTTTCACAAGTTCAAGGAGTTGACTACGATGAGACCTTCTCACCCGTAGCGATGCTTAAGTCCGTCAGAATCATGTTAGCAATAGCTGCCTTTTTCGATTATGAAATTTGGCAGATGGATGTCAAAACAGCGTTCCTTAACGGTTACCTTAAGGAAGAGTTGTATATGATGCAACCAGAAGGTTTTGTCGATCCAGAGAATGCTGACAAAGTTTGCAAACTCCAGCGATCCATTTATGGACTGGTGCAAGCATCTCGGAGTTGGAATCTTCGTTTTGATGAGGTGATCAAAGCGTTCGAGTTTATACAAGTTTACGGAGAAGCTTGTATTTACAAGAAAGTGAGTGGGAGCTCTATAGCGTTTCTAATATTATATGTGGATGACATATTGCTGATTGGAAACAATATAGAAATGCTGGAAAGCGTAAAGGAATATTTGAACAAGAGTTTTTCAATGAAGGACCTAGGAGAAGCTGCTTTCATATTAGGCATCAAGATCTATAGAGATAGATCAAGACGCTTAATAGGACTTTCACAAAGCACATACCTTGATAAGATTTTGAAGAAGTTCAAAATGGATCAGTCCAAGAAGGGGTTCTTGCCTGTTTTGCAAGGTGTGAAGTTGAGTAAGACTCAATGCCCAGTGACTGCAGAAGATAGAGAAAAGATGAGTGTCATCCCCTATGCTTCGGCCATAGGCTCTATCATGTATGCAATGCTGTGCACAAGACCCGATGTCAGCCTTGCCATAAGTATGGTCGGAAGGTTTCAAAGTGATCCAGGAATGGAACACTGGACGGCGGTCAAGAATATCCTGAAGTACCTGAAAAGGACTAAGGACATGTTTCTCGTTTATGGAGGTGATCAAGAGCTCGTCGTAAAGGGTTACGTCGATGCAAGCTTTGACACTGATCCGAATGACTCTAAGTCGCAAACCGGATACGTATTTATTCTTAATGGGGGTGCGGTTAGCTGGTGCAGTTCCAAGCAAAGCGTGGTAGCAGATTCTACATGCGAAGCGGAGTACATCGCTGCCTCGGAGGCGGCGAAGGAAGGTGTCTGGATGAAGGAGTTCATGACAGATCTTGGAGTAGTGCCTAGTGCACTTAACCCAATGACTCTGTTTTGTGATAATACTGGTGCCATTGCTCTAGCCAAGGAACCAAGATTTCACAAGAGGACCAGACACATAAAGCGACGTTTCAATTCCATCCGCGATTACATCAAGGAGGACGACATAAATATTTGCAAAGTACACACGGATCTAAATGTTGCAGATCCGATGACTAAACCTCTTCCAAGGGCTAAACATGAACAACACCAGAACTGCATGGGTGTTCGATTCATTACAATGTAAATCACATAGTGATGTGAACTAGATTATTGACTCTAGTGCAAGTGGGAGACTGTTGGAAATATGCCCTAGAGGCAATAATAAATTGGTTATTATTATATTTCCTTGTTAATGATAATCGTTTATTATCCATGCTATAATTGTATTGATTGGAAACTCAAATACATGTGTGGGTACATAGACAACACTGTGTCCCTAGTAAGCCTCTAGTTGACTAGCTCGTTGATCAAAGATGGTTAAGGTTTCCTAGCCATTGACATGAGATGTCATTTGATAACGGGATCACATCATTAGGAGAATGATGTGATGGACAAGACCCAAACTGTAAACGTAGCATTTGATCGTGTCAGTTTGTTGCTATTGTTTTCTGCATGTCAAGTATCTGTTCCTTTGACCATGAGATCATGCAACTCACTAACACCGGAGGAATACCTTGTGTGTATCAAACGTCGCAACGTAACTGGGTGACTATAAAGGTGCTCTACAGGTATCTCCGAGGGTGTCTGTTGGGTTGGCATGGATCAAGACTGGGATTTGTTACTCCGTATGACGGAGAGGTATCTCAGGGCCCACTCGGTAATACAACATCACAATGAGCCTTGCAAGCAATGTGACTAAAGTGTTAGCCACGAGATCTTGTATTACGGAACGAGTAAAGAGACTTGCCGGTAATGAGATTGAACTAGGTATAGTGATACCGACGATTGAATCTCGGGCAAGTAACATACCGAAGAACAAAGGGAACAGCATACGGGATTAACTGAATCCTTGACATAGAGGTTCGACCGATAAAGATCTTCGTAGAATATGTAGGAGCCAATATGGGCATCCAGGTCCCGCTATTGGTTATTGGCCGTAGAGGTGTCTCGGTCATGTCTACATAGTTCTCGAACCCGCAGGGTCTACACACTTAACGTTTGGTGACGATTAGTATAATTGAGTTATTATGTTGGTGACCGAAAGTTGTTCGGAGTCCCGGATAAGATCCCGGACATGACGAGGATCTCCGGAATAGTCCGGAGGTAAAGATTGATATATGTGATAATAGTGTTTTGATCTCTGGAAGGGTTCCGGAGTTCACCGGAAGGGGTTCCGGATGTTTACCGAAGTGTTCGGGTGCAGCAACACTTTATATGAGCCAAAGGGATAAAGCCCACAAGGTATTGGAAAGTGCAAAAGTAGTTTTGCTGCCGCGTAAACGGTACTACCGCTTGGTGAAGCGGTACTACCGCCCGAGCGGTACTACCGCTTGTGTGAAGCGGTACTACCGCCCAAGCGGTACTACCGCTTGTGTGAAGCGGTACTACCGCTTGTGCGCGGCTGTGCACGGTTCGGCAGGGATCCGAGTTGGACTCTTTCCCTGCGGGCCAAACCGACCTTGTGCGGGCAAAACCGACCCGGAGGAGGCTTTTACTCCAAGTTTAGACCCCAAGGCTCAACATATAAATAGAGGGGCAGGGCTAGCACACGGGACACATCAAGATTTCCCCAAGCCGTGTGCGGCAACCCTAACCCTCTAGTTCCTCCGTCATAATCTCCGTAGCGCTTGGCGAAGCCCTGCAGAGATTGTTCCTCACCACCATCACCACGCCGTCGTGCTGCTGGAACTCAACCACTACTTCACCATCGCTCGCTGGATCGAGGAGGTGAAGGCATCATCAAGCCGTACGTGTGTTGAACGCGGAGGTGCCGTCCGTTCGGCACTAGATCGGAAGGATCGTGATTGGATCGCGGGACGCTCGGCGATTTGGATCGCGAAGACGTTCGACTACATCAACCGCGTTTATTAACGCTTCCGCTTAGCGATCTACAAGGGTATGTAGATTCACTCTCCCTCTCGTAGATGCTCATCACCATGGATAGATCTTGCGTGTGCGTAGGAAAAATTTTTGTTTCCCATGCAACGTTCCCCAACAAAAACATCGTACTAAGTAGAGATACTACTTGTGCATCCAAATCCTTGAGCCAAGTTTCTTCCATGAGAGTCCACCATACCTACCTATATATGGTATTTCACTGCCATTCCAAGTAAATTTGCATGTGCCACCTCTAAACATTCAAATAAACATCCATTTTGTGTGCTCGTACTGCTCATGGAGTGCCGGAGCGATCATTATCTTCCATGCTAAGTGAGTTATTCTCAAGATGAGTGTTTATTCACTTGTCATTGCACGAGAGAGGCTGGTAAAAAGGATGCCCAGTCTCACATAATACAAAAATAAATAAACAAAAACTCCCCCTAGAAAGTTGATTATTTGGAGGGTAACCGTGGATTCGGCCAGCCATGGAATGTGTTTGAATGGTGGAGGGGGAGTAAAATTTTAATTCTGTTTGGGAACCGCCAGTAATGTGATTAGCATGGAAGATATTGAAAACTCTGTTGTGACATTGACAGGAAAAGTATACCACTCAAAATTACATATTCATCTCTGTTTTAAACAATGAGCTTTGGCACATCTACAAATCCCTGCTTCCCTCTGCGAAGGGACAATCCATTTACTTTCATGTTGTTTATTTTTCATGTTGAGTCAACTTACTATTCCAACCTCAATCTATTAGTTGACAAGCATCATGTGGTGGGGAAAGATCCAAACACATATATCCAGTAAAATATAATCACGATTCATTATTGTTGACAGTTATCTTCATGATAAGTATCTTGGGAGGCGAAACTTTAAGCCCCTATCTTTCTCTGTGTTCGATGGATGTTGTTTGTTCTAAAAATATTCCTTGAGTATTAGCAATCATAAAAAGACTATATGCTAATTGAGTATGTGGAGCCCTTACTTAGACTTGATGATGCATTGAAATTGTTTGGTGACCAAGAACATAGATTGTTAAGTTTCAAGTGAATGAATTGTTTGAACCATGACATGTGAATTGATTGCTACTCTATCATGATGTTTTTTATGAAAAAAAAGTTGTTGTTTATGATGCTAGAAAAGTGACTGAAATTATCAATGATCAAAACTATTCACTATGCTAGCATTCACACTTCATAAATTACTTCTTTTATCATTTACCTACTCGAGGACGAGTAGGAATTAAGCTTGGGGATGCTGATACGTCTCCAGCGTATCGATAATTTAGGAAGTATTCATGCCATATTTGTCTATGTTTACAATACTTTTATATGGTTTTGATGCACTTTATATGATTTATTTCGAACTAACCCGGACTGACGGTGTTTTCAGCAGAATTACCGTGGTGTTATTTTTTGTGCAGAAAATGAAAGTTCTCGGAATCGCCACAAACTTTTTTATGATTTTTTCTGGAGAAAATAAGAAATACTGGAGCGAAGAACCACCAGAGGGGAGCCACCTGTGGGCCACAAGCCAACAGGGCGCGGCCCCCTAGGCCACGCCCTGATGGCTTGTGGGGCCCACGTGGCTCCGTTGCGCGTGATTCCAACGCTGACAAGTCCTATAAATACCAGAACCCCCAGAAATAAAGAGAGACTCTCCGCTCTGCCGCCGCAACTCTCTGTATTGACGAAAAACCAATCTAGAGACGTTCCAGTACCCTGCCGGAGAGGGGAAACCATCACCGGTGGCCATCTTTATCATCCCGGCAGAGGCCAGGACGAGGAGGGAGTAGTTCACCCTCGGGGCTGAGGGTATGTACCTGTAGCTATGTGTTCAATCTCTCTCTCTCTCTCGTGTTCTTGAGATGGCACGATCTTGATGTATCACGGGCTTTGTTAATATAGTCGGATCATATGATGTTATTCCCTTGCTACCTTGTTGTGATGAATTGAATCTTTCCCTTTGAGATCTCGTTATGTTGGATTAAATATTTTAGTTTGAGAACACTTGATGTACGTCTTGCGTGGGATACCCGTAGTCACATTGGGGTATTCTATTGATTCACTTGATATATGTTGAGGCATCAACTTGAGGATTCTGGTGACCTAGGGGATCTATGCATAGGGGTTGATTGCACGTTTTCATACTACTTTCTCCGATAGAAATCTTGGGGTGCTCCTTGAAGTTCTTTGTGTTGGATTGAATATGATAGATCTGAAATTGTTTGATGCATGTCGTATAATTTACCCACGGATACTTGAGGTGACATTGGAGTATCTAGGTGACATTAGGGTTGATTGATATGTATCATTGGTGTTATTTTACTATGAACTCTAGGGCTTACTGTGACACTTATAGGAATAGCCCAATAGATTGATCGGAAAGAATAACTTTGAGGTGGTTCTACTACCTACACCAATTTCATCTTACTATTCTCTGCTAGATAGGAACTTTGGAGTGATTCTTCGTTGCACGTTGAGGGATGATCATATGATTCAACTATGTTAGCATTGTTGGGAGATTGCACTAGTGAAAGTATGAACCCTAGGCCCTATTACCAAGCATTTATACAACGTTTTGCTCGCTGTTTTACACTTGTTATCTTGTAGTTTTTTATATTTTCAGATTACAAAAACTTTTATCTACTATCCATACTACACTTGTATCACCATCTCTTCGCCGAACTAGTACACCTATACAATTTGCCATTGTATTGGGTGTGTTGGGGACACAAGAGATTTCTTGTATTTTATTGCAGGGTTGTTTGAGAGAGACCATGTTTATCCTACACCTCCCACGGATTGATAAACCTTAGGTCATCCACTTGAGGGAAAATTGCTACTGTCCTACAAAACTCTGCGCTAGGAGGCCCAACATAGTCTACAAGAATAAAGTTGTGTAGTAGACATCAGCAAGATGAACTCGAAGCCAAATAGGCTGAAGACACTCAATCTGCATAACTTGATGTCACTCTCGAGGTTCAGACTGAAGCCAATGTTGATGGTGAAACCCAAGATTCCATGAGGTCACCTGATGGTCCTCCTATGATTGCCTCACCCTCAACCGAAGATAATGCATAAAACATTGTATTGGCACATGATAGAGAAGGTCATGAAGTCCAAGTCCGATGGCCCATGCTTTCCTCTCCAGAGAGAATGGGACCACAATACTAGTTCAACATTCATCGTCGTCCCACTGTCTTGAACCCATTGACTTGACTGCCAAGTCTTCGCAGTGTTGGCCCCTTGAACCGAATGGTGTTCAATGTCAAGGACTTTAGACATTTGACTCAGCCCGAAATCCATATGATTATCAACACATACAATCTGACCACTGCTGGAGCCAGCTACAACGAACCTACTACATCTGTGTGCTCTATGGCTAGAACAAGATATTTCTACATATGAGAGCCAGTTATGAAGCTATGGCTGGATTGCCCTGCTTTGACTAGGCTCTTGAATGCTTTCCTGCAGTTGGATTGTTGCCCTATGTCGTCGACAAAGAAGACTGGAATGAAGAACTCATTCTTTAGTTTGATGCAACCCTCCACATGCCAGGCTACACCGGAGATCCGAAGACATGGGTGCTCGACTTCATGGTCAAAGATAAACACATCAAGGCCGCAGATGACCCACACGTATAAAGGATCAATCGTGGTCCTTTCGATAAGTAAGAGTGTCGAACCTAACGAGGAGCAGAAGGAAACGGCAAGCGGCTTTCAGCAAGGTATTCTCTGCAAGTGTTGTAAGTAGTAATAGTAGGTAGTTTTGTAGCAAGATAATTCGTAAAAAGTAACAATTATAACAAGAGTGAAACAAGGTGACCTGATGAGTCCAATTTACGTGATTATTTTGTTAATATTTTTGTGCCTACTCCTAAGGCTTTGTGGGATTTTACCGCGTTCGCACACTTCTTTTTGTCCCTTTCCTTGGATATTGCTTTTTGGATAAATATTAGTTTATGGAAGAAATCTCAGAAAATGGTAATGGAATGACACAATTAAAGTGATAATCACCTACAATATAAGAGAGAAGCAAAGTGGGCAAAGAAACAGTCATCATAGGACCTCCAAAGCAAAAGACGGCGCTTCATACGACCGCGCCCGCCCGTATGAGCAGTCGTATGAAGTGCCATCGTCACCGCCTCGTCAACTATATTCACCCCATGAAGACAGATCATGGATCACACGCCCAGAGACACGAAAAACTCATCCAGAAGTAGGAACCCTAGCCACAGGAGTGATCCATAGGGAGGAAGCGGCAAGAGGAGGTCGCCGCCTCCACCATCTCCATCAAGAGGGCTCCAACATCATCCTCGCTGTCATCATCATGATCACCATCTACCTTTTCCCTTAATCTCAAGAACCCTAGAGGAATAACTAGTGTATTACATGTGTGATTCGTTCATGTTCTCCATTGTTGGTGGTATGATGTTTGTTGCCTTCATGAGTGAGTAGTCCCCTTAGTTCTCGGGGAAATGGATAAACCATAGTATGTAATAGATCGACTGCTATTAGGATTTGACATCCTCTTTATATGTTTATGTTATGTGAAGTCGACCATCCAGTGTATGCCCATTTTTGAAGAAAGGTTATTACTATTGGTGAACCACGTGGTTGTGGAAGTTGGTGACATGACATATTTTCTCACCCTGTACATACCTTTGATACTTGGGACAAGTTAGCAGAAACCTTCTTATCGGATTTTTATCCAGAAATGAAATCATATGAAGCAAGGAGGAGAATTCTAAACTTCCGACGGAGACCTGGAGAAAATCTGGTAAAAGTGTATCAAAGGTATAAAACTTTACTAAATGATTGTCCTCATCACAAGCTTCGAGAATGGCTAGTGCTAAACCTTTTTATGGAGGATTGCAGTATGATTCAAAAGAAGAACTAGATTTAGCCTCTGCGGGTTCATTTATTACTAGCAGAGTTCGTGAAGCGTGGGAATTATTAGAAGGGAAACCTGTTAATCAGGACGCTTCGGGGAGCGATGAAGAAGAAGAGGGTAAATTAGAAATATATTTTTACCGCATAAAGCTTATTTAAATTTACGGAGAGTTGATCAAATTATTAATGAACTATATCTTGACCCTAGCATTGTTTTGAGATTTGTTCAAAGATATCCAGAACACAAGGAGTTTCCAAAGAGGAAATGGGAGAATTATACCGATGAGGACCCCGAGGAAGAGGTCATAGTGGAGACCTTGGAGGTGGAAACATCAGTAGCTCCCATGGAAGATGATTATGAACCTATACCAGTGTTGCTATACCCAGTTAGGAAGGCGCACCTTGAATATCTAAGCAAAGCGCATTCTTAAGATGAAAGTGAAGGTAAATGTAACATTAAGGTAAAGCCTCCAAAAAAGAGGAAGCAATAAAAACCAATTGAAACAATGGGAGAAGAGGTAACTTATTTTGTGAATGGATGCATTAAGGCTGCATACACTAGTAAACCTGTGGCACCCTGTTCTTTTGGTAGTACTTCTTATTTTGGTATTTTCGATATAGGCTCTTCTATTAACGTAATACCTTACAATCTTTACACTAAGCTTCACGATGAAATTTATGCTTGTGACTTGCAGCAAACTGATATGGAAATAAGACTATCAGATGGTACCTTAGGAGGCCTTATGGGATGGTACCTGATGTGTGTGCCATTTTGGGAACTTTCACTTATCGAGTAGTGTTGTTATGGAAAGCCCTAAAGATGATTTTTGTCCCATAATTTTTGGAAGACCTTTTCTTAACACTCCAGGTGCAAATATCGATTGTAAGAGGGAAGTTGTTTCTCTCAAATTTGGGGATGAGGTAAGAGAATTTCACTTTTCCAGGTTTAAAAATCATCCCCAACCACGAGAGCATGATAAGAATGAAGAGAAGACTATAGCACTATTGGCAGTTATGTACTTCGGAACCCAAGAAAATGATTTGGAATGGAGTTTAAGTGATTATGAGAAGAATCCAGAAGACCCGGCTAAAGAAAAAATATATTATCATTTGAATGAAGCACCGGTCCAAGATCTGGTATCTGGTAAGCAATATGAAGTACCTGAGAAGAAAGGAGATGAGGAACCACTACCACCTGAACTAAAACCTCTGCCAAAATAGTTAAGGTATGAGTTTCTAGATGAAACTAATAAATATCATGTTATTATCAGCGCTAATCTTTCAGGTGAAGAGAAAAAAGACTAATGGACACCTTAAGGAAACATAGAAAAACATTTGGTTATTCAATCGATGACTTAAAGGGCATTAACTCCTCTAGATGCACTCACCGTATATTCATGGAAGAAGGAGTTGAACCAGTTCGTAAGTATGAGTGGAAGCTCAACCCTAAAATGAAAGAAGTGGAAAGAAAAGAAAACATTTGTCTACTTGATGCATGTATTACATATCCAGTCTTTGAAAGCAAGTAGGTGAGTCCGGTTCATTGTGTACCTAAGAAGGGTGGATTTACAGTAGTACCTAACAGGCACAATGAACTCCTCACTAGAACAATAGTTGGATATAGAATGTGCATTGATTTTAGGAGGCTAAATAAGGAGACACATAACGATCATTACCCTTTACCGTTTACTGATCAAATGCTTGAAAGGCTAGCAAAGCATACTCACTTTTGTTACCTGGATAGATACTCGGGCTTCTCACAAAGAGCAATGCATCCAGAAGATCAAGAGAAAACCACCTTTACTTGTCCTTCCGGTATGTACTCCCATCACCGTATGCCTTTTGGCCTATGTAATGCACCTGCTACATTTCATAGATACATGAATGCTATTTTTGCTGATTTTGTTGAAGAAATAATGAAAGTCTTTATGGATGACTTTTCTGTCTATGGAACTTTTTTTGATGACTGCCTTCACAATCTTGATAAAGTTTTTGCAGAGGTGTGAGGACATGACGTGGCTTGAGACTGCGTCGGTATTTCCCCAAAGAGGAAGGGATGATGCAGCACAGTGACGGTAAGTATTTCCCTCGGTTATGAAACCAAGGTTATCGAACCAGTAGGAGGATCACCACCACCCAATAAGCAGCACCTGCACACAAATAACAAATACTTGCAACCCGACGCGAAAGAGAGGTTGTCAATCTCTCTACGATAAAAAGATAGATTAGGTAGTGATAGATAGGAGAGATAGTTCTCTCAAGAACACAAAATAGAAAAGGCAAATAAAAAGTGCAGCAATATATTTTTGGGTTTTTGGTTTTGTAGATCTGAAAACAAAGATGCAAAAAGATAGATCGGAAAGCAATATGTTGGAAAAGTAGACCCGGGGGCCGTAGGATTCACTAGTGGCTTCTCTCATGAGTATAGCGCACGGTGGGTGAACAAATTACTGTTGGGCAATTGATAGAAAATCGAATAGTCATGACGATATCCAAGGCGATGATCATTATATAGGCATCACGTGCAAGATAAGTAGACCGACTCCTGCCTGCATCTACTACTATTACTCCACACATCGACCGCTATCCAGCATGCATCTAGTGTATTAAGTTCATGGAAAAATGGAGTAATGCAATAAGAACGATGACATGATGTAGACAAGATCTATTCATGTAGGAATAGACCCCATCTTGTTATCCTTAATGGCAACGATACATGCGTGCCTTGCTGCCTCTTCTGTCACTGGGAAAGGACACCGCAAGATCGAACCCATCACAAAGCACCTCTTGCCATGGCAAGAAAAATCGATCTAGTCGGCCTAACTAAACCAAAGATTCGAAGAAGAAATACGAGGCTATAAGTAATCATGCATATAAGAGATCAAAGAAGACTCAAATAATATTCATGGATAGAAACTAATCATGAACTCAAAATTCATCGGATCCCAACAAACACACCGCAAAAGTTTACATCAAATAGATCTCCAAGAGACAATTGTATTGAGAATCATAAGAGAGAGAGAGAGAGAGGAAGCCATCTAGATACTGCCTACAGACCCGTAGGTCTATGGTGGACTACTCACGCATCATCGGAGAGGCACCTATGAGGAAGATGAACCCCCTCCGTGATGGTGTTTAGATTGGATCTCGAGGTTCTGGAACTTGCGGCGGCTGAAATTGTGTTTCGTTGACTCCCCTAGGGTTTTTGGAATATTTGGGAATTTATAGGCATCAGAGGCGGTGGAGGGGGCTCCCGTGGAGGGCACAACCCATCAGGGCGCACCAGGGCCCCCCTGGCGTGCCCTGGTGGGTTGTGGCCTCCACAGCCCACGTCTCCGGCACTTCTTTGGCCCACTGGGTGTCTTCTGGTCCAAATAAAATCTCCAAAACGTTTCGTCGCGATTGGACTCCGTTTGGTACTGATATTCTGCGAAGTAAAAAACAAGCAAAAACAGCAACTCGCACTTAGGCACTGTGTCAATAGGTTAGTCTCAAAAAATGATATAAAGTTGTTATAAAGTGATTGTAAAACATCCAAGAATGATAATATAACAGCATGGAACAAGCAAAAAATATAGATACATTGGAGACGTATCAGTATCCCCAAGCTTAAATCCTACTCGTCCTCGAGTAGGTAAATGATAAAAATAGAATTTTTGATGTGGAATGCTGCCTAACATGTTCATCTCATATTCTTTTCTTTTGTATAGCATGGACATTTGGACTTATAGATGATTCAAAGCAATAGTCTAGTTTTAACATAATGACTTCAATACTCAAGCATGCCAATAAGCAACCATGTCTTTCAAAATATCAACACTAAATAAAGTTATCCCTAGCCCATCATGCTCAATCATTGATCCATTCATGAAACACACTCAAATATTAGCTATGCCCAATGCTCAAGTATGATCCTAGTGCCCCCTAGTTGGTGCTTTGTAAGAGAAGATGGAGACTCAATAAAAATGCATAAAGTAAATAGATAGGCCCTTCGCCGAGGGAAGTAGGGATTTGTAGAGGTGCCAGAGCTCAAAGTTTTAAATTTGAGAGAGAAAAAATATTTTGGGTGGCATGCCTTTCCTGTCAACGAAAACGACAAAGTAGCTCACAATACTTTCCATGCTAGATATATCATAGGCGGTTCCCAAACAGAAAATAAAGTTTATTCCTTTTTTCCACCAAACTTTCACTTTCCATGGCGGGCCGTATCCACGGTTGCCTTCCATACCAACACTTTCCAAGGAATTTATTGTTTGACAACATAAAGTAAATATTTTTTTCTTTTTCATTTCGGGAATGGGCATCCCTATTACCGCCGCACTCTCATGCAATGACAAGTGAATAAACACTCATCTTGAGAATAACACATCTAGCATGGAAAAATATTGGACACTCCCCACTATTTCATGAGCGGTACGAGCACACAAAAGAGAAAATTTATTTTGAAAATTTAGAGATGGCACATACAAATTTGCTTGGAACGGCATGGAAATACCGCATATAGGTAGGTATGGTGGACTCATAAGGCAAAACTTGGTTTATGGTTTTTGGATGCACAAGTAGTATTTCTACTTAGTACAAATGGAGGCTAGCAAATAGATTGAGAAGCATCCAAACCAAGAAACAAAAATTTACATAAGTGAGCATTGAGCATAACTAACACTGAATAATGCACCACAAGTAGGATGTAATTTCATTGCATAACTATTGACTTTCGTACTTGCATAGGAATCACAAACCTTAACACCAATATTCCTACTCAAGCATAATTACTCACTAACATGACTCACATATTACTATCATCATGTTTCAAAACTATTACAAGGAATCAAGTTTAATTTGCCCAATGATATTCATGAAAGTTTTTATTATATCCATCTTGGATATCTATCACTTTGGGACTAGTTTCATATATTGCCATTGCTTTTTGGTAAGCTCAAACAAATTTAAGTGAAGCACATGAGCATAAAGATTTCATCTCTCAAAAAGGTATAAGTGAAGCATGAGAGGATTTCTTCAAAATTTACTAACTCTCAAATTAATCTAAGTGAAGCATGAGAGTATTTCTACAAAAAATTCCAAGCACACCGTGCTCAAAAAGATATAAGTGAAGCACTAGAGCAATTCTATAGCTCAAAAAGTTTAAGTGAAGCATAGAGAGCAATTCTAACAAATCATAGCATAATTTTGGCTCTCCCAAATAGGTGTGTATAGAAAGGACACAAATGAAAAACTAACAAGGAAAGCAAGCAAAGATATAAGACGCTCCAAGAAAAACTCATGATATGTGACGAATAAAAATATAGCTCCAAGTAAAATACCGATGGTTGTTAGAAGAAAGAGGGAATGCCACTCGGGGGCATCCCCAAGCTTAGTTGCTTGTTACTCTTTGGATATATCTTGGGGGTGCGGTAGCATCCCCAAGCTTAGGCTCTTATCACTCCTTATTCCTTCATCCATCGTGATCTCACCCAAAACTTGAAAACTTCAATCACACAAAACTCAACAAAATCTTCGTGAGATCCGTTAGTATAATAAAGCAAATCACTACTTTAGGTGCTGTTGCAAACCCATTGATATTTTATTATTGCATTATACCTACTGTATTTTAACTTTACCATGGCTCATACCCTTCAATATAACCCATAGATTCATCAAAACAAGCACACAATGCAACGAAAACAGAATCTGTCTTAAACAGAACAGTCTGTAGTAATATGCACTCTAACCATACTTCTGTAACTCTAAAATTCTGAAAAATTAGGACAACGTAAACTATTTGTATAAAAACACTGTGTTAAAATTTCAGATCAAGATCACGTTCCAGAAAAAAGTGAAAATTCATATACTGGACGCAAAGTTTCTGTTTCAGATTCAGCATCGCTTCTACTCATCTTATGAATCATCCTAAAGGCTCTACTTGGCACAAACACTAAATAAACCATAAAAACACAACCATATCAGAGGCATAATTGTACCAACACTCAAAAACAGAAAGGAAAAAGCAAAAAATTATTTATTCATTGGGTTGCCTCCCAACAAGCGCTATCGTTTTACGCCCCTAGCTAGGCATAACACATAGATTCAAGTATTGTCATCTTTACTTTTGGATGAGGTGCTTTTGTCAAGAGATTTTGCAAATAGAACTTGGAACACATCATCCATAGCAACCTTAGCACTATCAAGTTGTCCCTCTACGTACCCCTTTTGATTCCCGGCGACGATCCAAGAATATTGTTGGTTCACGTCATTGAAAACTTGTTGGATCATATCTAAAACGGGGACTTCCTTTTTGAGATTCTCATCAAAAAAATTATTATTTCCAAGCAAATATCTCATCATGTAATCACTATTGTAAAGGATTTCTCCTATTACCGGTTTTTCACGGTTCATACCATAAAAGTCAAAGATCTCCCTAGCTTCCCGTACTATGTGATCAAATTCATTCATAAGAACAAGGGTAGCTAACTTCTTAGCTTTGGGATTCTTTATGACGGGTAGCTCATAAAACAATCTTTGCAAGGTAGGATGGGTACGAATAAATCTATTTTCAGGTTTTAGAACTAGCGCCAAGATAGCTTCCACATAAGATTTAGTTCTTTTCAGTATAGGAGTATCATCGAGAGTCAAATTCCCAACGCAATTGAAAAACTCTTGGATAGTTTCTTTCCCTATAACGTTCCCTTGCCCCAAAACAAAAGTTTTAGAATCCAGATTACCAGAACGTCCAATTTTAGGAGTCCTACCATCATCCGTTTCTGCCATACCAAAATCACTCATGGTGACAAGCAAACAAAAGATTGGACAAGAGAAAGGCAAACGAAAAAGAGGGCGAATAAAACGGCAAGTTGGTGAAGTGGGGGGGAGGAAAACGAGAGGCAAATGGCAAATAATGTAATTGCAAGGAGATGAGATTTGTGATTAGGAACCTGGTAGATGATGATGGAGTCTCCTCGGTGCCTAAGATAGACACGTAGAAGAGACCGCTTCCTCCCCGGCAACGGCGCCAGAAATTCCATTGATGTGGCTTGACACTACGTCGGTATTTCCACAAAGAGGAAGGGATGATGCAGCACAGCGACGGTAAGTATTTCCCTCAGTTATTTAACCAAGGTTATCGAACCAGTAGGAGCATCACCACCACCCAATAAGCAGCACCTGCACACAAATAACAAATACTTGCAACCCGACACGAAATAGAGGTTGTCAATCTCTCTACGGTAAAAAGATAGATTAGGTAGTGATAGATAGGAGAGATAGATCTCTCAAGAACACAAAATAGAAAAGGCAAATAAAAAGTGCTGCAATATATTTTTGGGTTTTTGGTTTTGTAGATCTGAAAACAAAGATGCAAAAAGATAGATCGGAAAGCAATATGTTGGAAAAGTAGACCCGGGGGCCGTAGGATTCACTAGTGGCTTCTCTCATGAGTATAGCGCACGGTGGGTGAAAAAATTACTGTTGGGCAATTGATAGAAAATCGAATAGTCATGATGATATCCAAGGCGATGATCATTATATAGGCATCATGTCCAAGATAAGTAGACCGACTCCTGCCTGCATCTACTACTATTACTCGACACATCGACCACTATCCAGCATGCATCTAGTGTATTAAGTTCATGGAAAAACGGAGTAATTCAATAAGAACGATGACATGATGTAGACAAGATCTATTCATGTAGGAATAGACCCCATCTTGTTATCCTTAATGGCAACGATACATACATGCCTTGCTGCCCCTTTTGTCACTCGGAAAGGACACCGCAAGATCGAACCCATCACAAAGCACCTCTTCCCATGGCAAGAAAAATAGATCTAGTCGGCCTAACTAAACCAAAGATTCGAAGAAGAAATACGAGGCTATAAGTAAGCATGCATATAAGAGATCAAAGAAGACTCAAATAATATTCATGGATAGAAACTGATCATGAACTCAAAATTCATCGGATCCCAACAAACACACCGCAAAAGTTTACATCAAATAGATCTCCAAGAGACCATTGTATTGAGAATCATAAGAGAGAGAGAGGAAGCCATCTAGCTACTGCCTACAGACCCGTAGGTCTATGATGGACTAGTCACGCATCATCGAAGAGGCACCTATGAGGAAGATGAACCCCTCCGTGATGGTGTTTAGATTGGATCTCGAGGTTCTGGAACTTGCGGCGGCTGGAATTGTGTTTCGTCAACTCCCCTAGGGTTTTTGGAATATTTGAGAATTTATAGGCATCAGAGGCGGTGGAGGGGGCTCCCGTGGAGGGCACAACCCATCAGGATGCACCGGGCCCCCCCGGCTCGCCCTGGTGGGTTGTGGCCTCCACATCCCACCTCTCCGGCACTTCTTTGGCCCACTGGGTGTCTTCTGGTCCAAAAAAATCTCCAAAAAGTTTCGTCGTGATTGGACTCCCTTTGGTACTGATATTCTGCGAAGTAAAAAACAAGCAAAAATAGCAACTGTCACTTTGGCACTATGTTAATAGGTTAGTCCCAAAAATGATATAAAGTTGTTATAAAGTGATTGTAAAACATCCAAGAATGATAATATAACAGCATGGAACAAGCAAAAATTATAGATACGTTGGAGACGTATCAGGACACTAATCTTATTTTGAACTTGGAGAAATGCCATTTTATGGTTAATGAAGGTATCGTTTTAGGGCACAAAATATTGGGTAAAGGTATAGAAGTTGACAAAGCAAAGATAGATGCTACAAAGATATAGAAGGGATAAGGAGTTTTCTCGGTCATGACGGCTTCTATAGGCGCTTTATTTAGAATTTTTCTAGTATTTCAAAGCCCATGACTAACCTTTTGTAGAAAGATGTTCTCTTAATATTCAACGACGAGTGTAAATGTGCCTTTGAAGAACTCAAACATGCTCTACTTAATGCTCATGTCATTACACCTCCAAACTGGACACCCCTTTTGAAGTTATATGTGAAACAGATTACAACGCGGTAAGTGCAGTTTTGGGCCAGCAAGTGGGTAAGAAGTTCAATATTATTGACTATGCAAGTCATACTCTTACTGATGCTCAAAGAAACTATGCCAAGAATGACAGAGAACTCTATGCAGTGATCTTCGCTTGCGGGGAGTTTAGATCTTATATTACTTATACAAAGGTCATATTTTATAGGGATTTTTAATTTCTGCCCCTGGTTCCTTAGTTCTCCTCAGTTTTTCCCAAGCCAACTAACTTTGCTCACTTTTTCCCTCCCCCCTCCACCACCTGCTCGCAGAAGGCCAAACGAAGCGCCACCGTCAAGTCAAAGCCTTTGACCGTTACCTCCCAACTAGTGGGCTGGCCTGATATCCTGACACATGGGTCGACACGTTTGGGTAGGCCGAGCGTACACCCATGTCCGTTTTTTGATTTGGATCGACGCGTGCACAAAACCCTTGGCCGACCCATTTTCTTTGTGCACACCACGTCAATAAAAAAAGAGGCACATTCAAACTTAATACTAATTATACATTAAAACGGCGGGCAACCGCCCGCCAAAGTCCATATTTACATTAATTAAAACATAAAATCATAATTAAAAGGGTTCTCCATCAACGTGGTGCCCTAGGCATCCTCGCCGTCCGAGCCAGGACTGGTCAGGTCCACCAGCTCCGGCGCGAGGCCTGCCCATGGAAATGCCACCTCCCATGCATGGGTTGTGTCATGCGTCGGCTGCTCTGCTACTTGTAAACTGCGTTGGGATTTTCCCCAAAGAGGAGAGGAGATGCAGTATAGTAGAGATAAGTATTTCCGTCGCTGAGAATCAAGGTTATTGAACCAACAGGAGAATCACGCAAACCCCCTTTAGCAGCACCTACACACAGAATCAAACACTTGCACCCAACGCGGACAAGAGGGTTGTCAAGCCCCTTGAACTCGTTACTTGCAAGGAGTAAATATTGATAGATAGATAATGTAAATATAAAAGTAAATAATAGAAAATAAATGAAAGAAATATTTTTGAGGTTTTAGTAATATGCTTTAAGTAGACTCGGTGGCCATAGTTTTCGCTAGCGGCTTCTCTCTTGAACATAGCATCCTCTGGGTAAACAAATTACTTGTTGGGCAATTGACAAAATAGCGCATAATTATGACATCTCATTCAGGGCAATGATCATGTATACATGCATCACATCCATAAACAATTAGACCGACTCCTGCATGCATCTACTACTATTACTCCACTCATTGACCGCTATCCAGCATGCATCTAGAGTATTAAGTATGAAACAGAGTAATGCTTGGAGCAGTATGACATGATGTAGACAAAGTAAGATACGCAATATGTTCAGACCCCTAATACGTCTCCGTCGTATCTACTTTTCCTAACGCTTTTGCTCTTGTTTTGGACTCTAATTTGCATGATTTGAATGAAACTAACCCGGACTGATGCTGTTTTCAGCAGAACTACCATGGTGTTGCTTTTGTGCAGAAATAAAATTTCTCAGAATCGGATGAAACTTTTTGGAGAATTATTTTACAATAAATCAAAAATACCGGAGCCAAGAACCACCGGAGGGGGTGCCCTGGCTAGGCACGATACACCAGGGCGCGCCACCCCCTCCAGGCGCGCCCTGGTGGGTCGTGCCCACCTCGTGGCCCCAACGACTCTAATTCCAGCGCTATAAATTCCTATTTTCGGAGAAAAAAATAGGAAGGAAAGTTTCATCGCGTTTTACGATACGGAGCCGCCGCCACCTCCTGTTCTTCATCGGGAGGCCAGATCTAGAGCCCGTTTGGGGCTCCGGAGAGGGGAATCTTCGGTCTTCGTCATCATCAACCCTTCTCCATCGCCAATTCCATGATGCTCCCCACCGAGAGTGAGTAATTCCTTCGCAGGCTTGCTGGTCGGTGAGGACTTGGATGAGATTCATCATGTAATCGAGTTATTTTTGTTAGGGCTTGATCCCTAGTATCCACTATGTTCTAAGATTGATGTTGCTATGACTTTGCCATGCTTAATGCTTGTCACTAGGGCCCGAGTGCCATGATTTCAGATCTGAACCGTTTATGTTATCACCATTATATCTATGTTCTTGATCCGATCTTGCTAGTTATATGCACCTGCTATGTGTTATGATTCGTAAACCCCGGAGTGACAATAGTCGGGATACTTTCCGGTGATGACCGCAGTTTGAGGAGTTCATGTATTCACTATGTGTTAATGCTTTGTCCCGGTTCTCTATTAAAAGGAGGCCTTAATATCCCTTAGTTTCCTTATGGACCCCGCTGCCACGGGAGGGTAGGACAAAAGATGTCATGCAAGTTCTTTTCCATAAGCACATATGACTATTTACGGAATACATGCCTACATTACATTTATGAACTGGAGCTAGTTCTGTGTCGCCCTAGGTTATGACTGTTATATGATGAATATTATCCAACGAGTTCACCGATCCAGTGCCTATGAGCTTTCCACATATTGTTCTTGCTAAGTTACTATTGCTACTGCTACTGTTCCAATTGCTACAAAACCATTGCTATCACTGTTACCGTTACTACTACTATTACCACTGCTATCAAACTATCATATTACTGTGCTTCTGATCACTTTGCTGCAGATATTTAATCCCCAGGTGTGGTTGAATTGACAACTCAACTGCTAATTGATACGTCTCAAACGTATCTATAATTTTTGCTTGTTCCATGCTGTTATATTATCATTCTTGGATGTTTTACAAACACTTTATAGCAACTTTATATCATTTTTTGGGACTAACCTATTCACATAGTGCCAACGTGTCAGTTGCTATTTTTGCTTGTTTTTTACTTCACAGATTATCAGTACCAAACGGAGTCCAATCGCGACGAATTTTTTTGGAGATTTTTTTGGGACCAGAAGACACCCAGTGGGCCAAAGAAGTGCCAGAGAGGTGGGACGTGGAGAACACAACCCACCAGGGCACGCTAGAGGCCCCAGGCGCGCCCTGATGGGTTGTGCCCTCCTCGGGGCCCCTTTCCGCCGCCTCTGATGCCTATAAATTCCCAAATATTCCAGAAACCCTAAAGAAGTCGACGAAAAACACATCCAGCCGCCGCAAGTTCTAGAACCTCGAGATCCAATCTAACACCATCACGGAGGGGTTCATCATCCTCATTGGTGCCTCTCCGATGATGTGTGAGTAGTCCACCATAGACCTACGGGTCCATAGGCAGTAGCTAGATGGCTTCTTCTCTCTCTCTTTTGATTCTCAATACAATGGTCTCTTGGAGATCTATTTGATGTAAACTTTTGCGGTGTGTTTGTTGGGATCCGATGAATTTTGAGTTCATGATCAGTTTCTATCCATGAATATTATTTGAGTCTTCTTTGATCTCTTATATGCATGATTACTTATAGCCTCGTATTTCTTCTTCGAATCTTTGGTTTAGTTAGGCCAACTAGATCGATTTTTCTTGCCATGGGAAGAGGTGCTTCGTGATGGGTTCGATCTTGCGGTGTCCTTTCCCAGTAATAGAAGGGGCAGCAGGGCACGCATGTATCGTTGCCATTAAGGATAACAAGATGGGGTCTATTCCTACATGAATAGATCTTGTCTACATCATGTCATCGTTCTTATTGCATTACTCCGTTTTCCATGAACTTAATACACTAGATGCATGCTGGATAGCGGTCGATGTGTGGAGTAATAGTGGTAGATGCAGACAGGAGTCGGTCTATTTATCTTGGACGTGATGCCTATATAATGATCATCGCCTTGGATATCTTCATGATTATTTGATCTTCTATCAATTTCCCAACAGTAATTTGTTCACCCACCGTGTGCTATACTCATGAGAGAAGCCACTAGTGAAACATACGACCCCCGGGTCTACTTTTCCAACATATTGCTTTCCGATCTATCTTTTTGCCACTTTTGTTTTCAGATCTATTATTCCAAAAACCCCAAAATATATTGCTGCACTTTTTATTTGCTCTTTTTATCTTGTGTTCTTGAGAGATCTATCTCTCCAATCTATCACTACCTAATCTATCTTTTTACCGTAGAGAGATTGACAACCTCTCTTTCACGTCGGGTTGCAAGTATTTGTTCTTACCGTCGATGTGCTGTATCATCCCTTCCTCTTTGGGGAAATACCGACGCAGTCTCAAGCCATGTCACTAATACTTGCAAATATTCTTTGGCTCCCCTTGTGTCGAATCTATAAATTTGGGTTGAATACTCTACCCTCGAAAACTGTTGCGATCCCCTATACTTGTGGGTTATCAAGACCTTTTTCTGGCGCCGTTGCTAGGGAGCATAGCTATATTTTTTGAGTCACTTGGGATTTATATCAATTGATCACTATGAAGAATCTAAAGGATACAAGAACCAAGATTTTTCCCTCTAAGACGAGGGGAGGTAAGGAATTGCCATCTAGCTCTGTACTTGATTCACCTTCGGTTATGAGTAAACTTGCAACACCACCACATGCTATTAATCCTGATATGTTGCAAGTTATTGATGATGCTACTTCTACTATGAATGATGCTTATGATGATGCTAGTACCATGCTTGATGATAATGTGCCACTAGGTAAATTTCTTGATGAACAAATTGCTAGAGCTAAAGAGAATGAAATTATTAAAACTGATGAAGTCTTTGAAACTGGTAACTATGAAACACCTATTAGACCTAGCTCTCCTAGATTTGAAATGCCTAAGATACCTGA
Source organism: Elymus sibiricus (assembly GCA_039707655.1). NCBI lineage: Eukaryota > Viridiplantae > Streptophyta > Magnoliopsida > Poales > Poaceae > Elymus > Elymus sibiricus. The sequence goes on from CM077667.1 coordinate 133,002,723, forward strand.
GGGTTATGTTATGGATGGAGAAATAGCTAGAGAAATCCTTGCTTGTAAGGATAGAGATGATCTTAAGAAATTATTGTGCAAGTATAAAGAAAAGACTTTGAATGCTAGAATGAAATGTGATCCTAAGTTTTCTACTTCACCTATCTTTGTTACCGATAAGGATTATGAATTCTCTGTCGACCCAGAGTTAATTACTTTGGTTGAATCTGATCCTTTCCATGGCTATGAAACTGAAACTGTAGTGGCACATCTTACTAAGTTGAATCATATAGCCACCTTTTTTGCACATGATGAGAAGATTCGCTACTACTATATTCTCAAATTATTTCCGTTCTCATTAAAGGGTGATGCTAAGATATGGTACAATACTCTTGCTCCTGGTTGTGTGTGTAGTCCCCAGGATTTGATTTACTACTTCTCTGAAAAATATTTTCCTGCTCATAAGAAACAAGCTGCCTTACATGAAATACTTAACTTTGTGCAAAGTGAAGAAGAGAGTCTCCCACAAGCTTCGGGGAGGCTTCTCCAATTGCTTAATGCTTTGCCTGATCACCCTCTTAAGAAAAATGAAATACTTGATATCTTCTATAATGGACTAACTGATGGTTCTAGGGACTTCCTAGATAGTTGTGTTGGTTGTGTTTTCAGGGAACGAACTGTTGAACAAGCTAAGGAACTATTGAATTATATATTGAAGAATAATTATGATGATTGGACTCTCCCTGAACCACCACCTAAACCCACTCCGAAGAAGAGGGGTATCTTATTTCTCAGTCCTGAAGATATGCAAGAGGCAAAGAAATGTATGAAGGAAAAGGGTATTAAAGCTAAGGATGTTAAGAATTTACCACCTATTGAAGAAATACATGGACTTGACACACCACCACCTCAACAGGTGGTAGAGGTAAATTCTTTATTAAAGTTTGATGAAAGTGATATCCCTTACAATAAACATCCTAGTCAATGCTTATATGAGTTTCATAACTACATTAGGAAACAAGATCACTTCAATGCAAATGTTCTGAAACAATTGAAATATAATTCTGATATGATTGCTTGCTTGAGTGACTTGTTATTCAGAATCAGTAATGATGTTAGAGGTGTAGGAAAACATGCCTCTATGGTTCAAACCCAGTTAGAACAATTTGCTAAATCTCAAAGAGAATTGCTTAATGAAATGAGTAATAATATGAATGATCATGCTATTAGAGTAGTGACTAGAGGAGGTAGAATGACCCAAGAACCTCTTTATCCGGAAGGTCATCCTAAAAGAATTGAACAAGACTCTCAAAGAATTAATGCCGATGCACCTAGTCCTTCTAAAAAGAAAAAGAAAAAGAAAAAGAAAAAGAAAAATGATAGGACTTTGCATACCTCTAGTGAACCTGAGATAGAAAAACCTCCTAAAGATAATGATGTCTCTATTTCCGATGCTAAAACTCAATCTGGGAATGAACATTCACCTAGTGATAATGAAATTGATAATGATGATGTTCATGAAGATACTCAACCGAACAATGGTAAAGAACCAGATAATGATGTTGAAATAGAGCCTGCTGTTGATCTTGATAACCCACAACCTAAAAATAAACGATATTATAAAAGAGACTTTGTGGCTAGAAAACATGGCAAAGAAAGAGAGCCATGGGTTCAGAAACCCATGCCCTTTCCACCTAAACCATCTAAGAAAAAGGATGATGAAGAATTTGAACGCTTTGCTGAAATGATTAGGCCAGTCTTTTTGCGTACCCGCTTAACTGATATCTTAAAGATGGACCCTTATGCAAAATACATGAAAGACATCATCACTAATAAAAGAAAGATACCTAAAGCTGAAATCTCCACCATGCTTGCTAATTATTCTTTTAAAGATGGAGAACCTAAAAAACTTGGAGATCCTGGAATACCAACTATACCTTGCTCCATTAAAGGAAATTATGTCAAAACTGCTTTGTGTGATTTGGGAGCTGGTGTTAGTGTTATGCCTTTCTCTTTATATAAAAGACTTGATTTGAATAAACTCACACCTACTAAAATATCATTGCAAATGGCTGACAAATCAACTGCCATACCTATCGGTATTTGTGAGAATGTGCCCGTTGTTGTTGCAAACGTTACTATCTTAATAGACTTTGTTATTCTTGAGATGCCCGAGGACGACAACATGTCTATTATCCTTGGTAGACCCTTTTTGAATACTGCAGGGGTTGTTATTGATTGCAATAAAAACAAAGTCACTTTTCATATCAATGGTAATGAGCGTACGGTGCACTTTCCGAAGAAACAATTCCAAGTGAATGGTATAAATGTTATTGAAAATTCTTCGACACTCACTATTGGAAGTTTTCAACTACCTCTACCCACTGCCAAAAAGAAATATGACATACTTATTATTGGGGATATGCATATCCCTATTGAGGTAACTTAGTGTTTTACGAAAGTTCTTCGGTTTCATGCTAATCGGAGGTGGTTCTTAATAAGACTTGATCAACCTTATTAATGGATCATTTTTGAGAGATATGAAGTTGATGAATCTAGTAGGCACAACCTTCTGCTCCCACCTTTTGTTTTCTATTTTTCTTGGTCAAATAAAATAAAATGCCATGTTTATCCTATTTTTTGTTTTCTCCGTGCAATACAAAAAATGACCCAAAAATAAAAGTTCTCAGAATGTGCTGAAAATTTAAAACGATTTTTTTTCTGATTATTTATAAATTTCTGGTGTGAATAACATCAGAGGGGGGTGCACCAAGTGTCCACAAGACACCAGGGCGCTCCAGCAGCCCCAGGCGCGCCCTGGTGGGTTGTGGTCCCCACGTGGGTCCCCTCACTTATCCCTTTAGCCCATTCCATCTATTAACTCCAGAAAAAATCACCATAGCTCTCTCTCTCTCGTGTTCTTGCTCTCAAACCCGCGGATTTCGATCTCTTTGCTCGAAGCTCCGTTTCCGAAACTGTTTTGGGGGATTGCTATTTGGTATGTGACTCCTCCATTGCTCCAATTAGTTTTTGACTTAGTGGTTTATTTTTAGAATAATTAGCTACTCTTGGTGCTGCTGTAGATGGGCTTGCATGTTGAATTCTTAGATTTCTAAGTAGTTTGAATGCTTAATATGGCCTCTATGCATCCTTAGGAGTAGTTGCTATCAATCTTACGAAGTTTTGTTGACAAAATTTTTGTAGACTAAAATTTTCAGAAATTTATTTATAGGAATAAGATGGATTTTTTAGGAAGTTTTCCTCCAAGAAGAATGCTAAAGGAGTCATTGGGGAATCATCGGACAATGACCTCCACACTCCGAGAACGGCGGAGGTGCGGCCGTGCGAATGGCCGCATAATGCCTTCATGGAAGAGGCCGGGTTCCATCAAGAGTTTGCCCAATTCGTTGCAAATGTTGGGCTGACCGATTTCCTCGCAGCTGAGTGTGACCAACACCACCCCCTTACAAATTCCTTTGTGCAAAGTTTTCATTTTCTGAGTAGGAATAATCCTCCTGAGGTGCAGTTTAAGTTATATGCTGAAACCCGTAAGATACCGCTCACTGAATTTTGTGACAATGTTTGATCCCTTTTGATGGGGAATTGAGAGAGCCTAGACCAGCGGAGTTTGAGGACTTTCTCTTCACCTTGACAGTGGGTGATGAAAAGGCGTGTCAAATGCCACTGCCACCAGTTTGCAGTTTCCTTCTGTGCATTACTTTGCTTTATTCATCGCGAAGTGTTTAACCGCTAGGGAGAAGGTTGGTGCACTCAGTGCCCCCGACCTCGCCATTCTACGCCGTGCATTGCACGATGATCACACTTTTAGCTTAGGGGCTATTATTGCACGTCGCCTACACCTTAACTAGACTAAGGGCAAGATACATGGTGGTATTTATGCTACTCGCTTAGCGAGACGCTTTAATGTTCAGATTTGCCCACATGATTATCCCTTGTCCCATGTTTATCTAGATCACAAGGCATTGCAGGATCATCAATTTATTGATGCAGCTGATTCTTTTAATAATATTCGCTACAACTTAGTATTCAGCGTGGTTACCCGTGATGTTATCACGTTTCCTGCACCTGCTTTGTTTGATTCTACTGCTAGGAACAGATACAGGATCAGCAGAGGACATTACTTCCTACCGGAACAACCTGGCAGCGGCTGAGAAGGAGCCCCGGGAGTGGGACGCTCAGGTGCCGTTGCCACCGCACTTCAACTTAGGACCGGATGGCTATTACGGATGGTGATTACCAAGCAAGGCCAAAAGCCTAAGCTTGGGGGAGTACGCATATCCACCGACATTATATTCATGTTTACACATTTCATTCCAGTTGTCGGTGTCTACACTTTTTCATTGTATTATCCATGCTAAATTTATTTTCTTGCTTTCTTCTTGCGTGTTTGAAAAACTTTGAGAAAATCCAAAAATATTTCTTGCTTCTTTTTGATTTTTCTTTATAGTTTAAATTAATTGTAGTAGCAAAAGAAAATCCAAAAATATTTCTTGCTTCTTTTTGATTTTTCTTTATAGTTTAAATTAATTGTAGTAGCAAAAGAAAACCCAAAAAGATTTCTTGTTTCTTCTTTTGTTTGTTTGGAGTTCTCCCGTGTAAATAGTTTGTCTCGTTTTTGTTTTTCCCTTTTTAATTTGCTTTCTTTAAGAAAAACTAAAAACTCCAAAAATATTTCAGTGTGTTCTCTGAAATTCTCTTCCTTTTATTGAGTCATACCAAGGAGAAGACCACGATGAAAATGTTGAGTGGTTCTCATATGCATTATTGTTAACCTAACGAAGAGCCCATATTACTTTGTCTTCTCCTCTTGAATAAAATGTTTGTAGATTCCAGCTTAGTCCACGGTACTCTTGCACTATTATTATTTTCATATCATTCGATCGTGCAAGTGAAAGGCAATAATGACGATATTTGATGAAGTGGTTGTGGCAGAGAAAAGCGGGTATGAACTCAACTTGTTTTTGTTTTTGTAAATATGTTTAAGCTAGTATCCATGATTCAGCATATTATGATCAAACATGTTTGCAATGACAATTAGAGATTATAGTTGCTCATGCCATGCTTAAGTATCTAGGAGTGGATAATGATTTATCTTGGATGTCAACATGCATTAAAATGATTGTGATGGTGTATGATGATATGGTATCCTCCTCTGAATGTTTCAAGTGGCTGGACTTGGCACATGTTCACGCATGTAGTTGAATCAAAACCAACATAGCCTTCACAATATTTATGTTCATGGTGTCCATATCCTACTCATGCTAGTATTCAATGTTAATTTTTCATAATGCATGTTCATGACCGTTTTCGCTCTCTAGCTGGCCGCTTCTCAACCTATTTATTAGCCTTCACCTGTACTCAGCGGGAATACTGCTTGTGCGTCAAAATCCTTAAACCAAAGTTATTCCAGATGAGTCCACTATATCAACCTATATGCGATATTACCCTGTCGTTCCAAGTAAATTTGCACGTGCCACCTCTAAAAATTCAAATGAACATATGTTTTGTGTGCCTGGACCACTCATGGAGTGACAGGGGGCGGTTAGTATCTTCCATGCTAAGCGGGTTATTCTCATGATGAGTGTTTATTCACTCGTCCTTGCACGAGAGGGGCGGTAATAGGGATTCCCAGTCCCGAAATCAAAAATTGCAAATAATTAAACAAAACTCCCCCAGGAATGTTGTTGGTATGGACGGTACCCGTGGATTCGGCTAGCCGTGGAGTGTGTTTGTTGGTGGAGGGGTAGTAAACCTTTACTTTTACTGCATGGGAACCGCCGCTAATGTGTTTAGCAAGGAAGATATTGATAACTCTTGGTCGTAACATTGACGGGAAGGGTGTACCTCCCAAAATTATATTTATCTTTGATTTAAGCTTTGAGCTCTGGCACCTCTGCAAATCCTTGCTTCCCTCTACGAAGGGACTATCTATTTACTTTTATATTGAGTCATCACCTTCTCAAATAAGCGCCAGATCTGAGAGCACTATTGTCATCCTCATGCATTGTGTATAGTTAATGTTGGGTGCATCATGACTGGATCTTTTCTACCATGAATTACAATTTTTAGTCTCTGCTTGAACTTTGGAGGTGCTCTGCATTTATGTTTTCGGTCTCAGAAAGGGCTAGCGAGATACCACTGTTGTCATATTATATCATGATTGTTTTGACAAAATGTTTGCATTTGAGATATTTTATTATTGCTCGCTAGTTGCTTATGGCATTGATATGAGTTAATATAATTTCTAAGAGTTACTGTTGACATGGTTAGTCATAATCTTTGCTGAAAACCTGGGTGCTACTTAAGCATATGTAAGTAAACAAGAACAAAAGAGTTCGTAAAAGTTTTTCTTTATCACTTTCAGTTTGTCAACTGAATTGCTTGAGGACAAGCAATGGGTTAAGCTTGGGGGAGTTGATATGTCTCCGTCGTATCTACTTTTCCTAATGCTTTTGCTCTTGTTTTGGACTCTAATTTGCATGATTTGAATGAAACTAACCCGGACTGACGCTGTTTTCAGCAGAACTACCATCGTGTTGTTTTTGTGCAGAAATAAAAGTTCTCGGCATCGGACAAAACTTTTTGGAGAATTATTTTACAATAAATAAAAAATACTGGATCCAAGAACCACCGGAGGGGGTGCCCTGGCTGGGCACGATACACCAGGGCGCGCCACCCCCTTCAGGCGCACCCTGATGGGTTGTGCCCACCTCGTGGCCCCAATGACCCTAATTCCAGCGCTATAAATTCCTATTTTCGGAGAAAAAAATAGAAGAGAAAGTTTCATCGCGTTTTACGATACGGAGCCGCCGCTACCTCCTGTTCTTCATCGGGAGGCCAGATCTGGAGCCCGTTTGGGGCTCCGGAGAGGGGAATCTTGGGTCTTCGTCATCATCAACCCTTCTCCATCGCCAATTCCAAGATGATCCCCACCGGGAGTGAGTTATTCCTTCGTAGGCTTGCTGCTCGGTGAGGACTTGGATGAGATTCATCATGTAATCGAGTTAGTTTTGTTAGGGCTTGATCCCTAGTATCCACTATGTTCTGAGATTGATGTTGCTATGACTTTGCCATGCTTAATGCTTGTCACTAGGGCCCGAGTGCCATGATTTCAGATCTGAACCGTTTATGTTATCACCATTATATCCATGTTCTTGATCCGATCTTGCTAGTCATATGCACCTGCTATGTGTTATGATCCGTAAACCCCCGAGTGACAATAGTCGAGATAGTTTCCGGTGATGACCGTAGTTTGAGGAGTTCATGTTTTCACTGTGTGTTAATGCTTTGTTCCGGTTCTCTATTAAAAGGAGGCCTTAATATCCCTTAGTTTCCTTATGGACCCCGCTGCCACGGGAGGGTAGGACAAAAGATGTCATGCAAGTTCTTTTCCATAAGCACGTATGACTATTTATGGAATACATGCCTACATTACATTTATGAACTGGAGCTAGTTCTGTGTCGCCCTAGGTTATGACTGTTATATGATGAATATTATCCAACAAGTTCACCGATCCAGTGCCTACGAGCTTTCCACATATTGTTCTTGCTAAGTTACTATTGCTACTGCTACTGTTCCAATTGCTACAAAACCATTGCTATCACTGTTACCGTTACTACTACTGTTACCACTACTATCAAACTATCATATTACTATGCCGCTGATCACTTTGCTACAGATATTTAATCTCCAGGTGTGGTTGAGTTGACAACTCAACTGCTAATACTTGCAAATATTCTTTGGCTCCCCTTGTGTCGAATCTATAAATTTGGGTTGAATACTCTACCCTCGAAAACTGTTGCGATCCCCTATACTTGTGGGTTATCAACCCCATCGTTTTATCCTTAATGGAAACAATACAAAGACGTGTCATGCCCCTTTCTGTCACTGGGATTGAGCACCGCATGATTAAACCCATCACAACGCACCACTCCCACTAAAGATAAATCAATTTAGTTGGCCAAACCAAACCGATAGATCGAAGAAAAAAACGAAGCTATCACAATCATGCATAAAAGAATTCAGACAAGACTCAATTTAGTTGCGGTGAACTTTGTATTGAAGATCAAAGAGAAATAGAAAGCCATCTAGGTACTAGCTATGGACCCTTTGGTCTGTGGTGAACTACTCACACAACATCCTGGAGGCAGCAAGGTAGATGTAGACGGCCTCGGTGATTGATTCCCCCTCCGGCAGGGCACCGGAGAAGGTCTCCAGATGGGATCACGGCGGAATAGAGATTTGCGGCAGCGAAAAAAGTATTTCGTGTGGCTCTATGTTGGTTTCCCGATTTTAGAGAATTTATGGAGGTGGAATTAGGCTAGACAGAGCCACGAGGGGCCCACAAAGTATCAGGGCGCGCCAACCCCCCTGGGCGCGCCCTATTGACTTGCCGTCTCCTAGTGTGTCGTCTGGTCTCCTCTGAAGCTTCCAGGTCCTCTTTTGGTCCATAAAAAATCATCAAAAAGTTTCGTAGCGTTTGGACTCCGTTTGGTACTGGTTTCCTGAAAAGCCAAAAAGATGCAGAAAACAACAAGTGGCACTAGGCACTTGGTTAATAGGTTAGTTCCCCAAAAGGATATAAAAGAGAATATAATTGCATATAAAGTATCCAAGATTGATAATATAATAGCATGGAACAATAAAAAATGAGAAAGCTAACATCCAGTCGACTGGACGTTAGCGACAGATCCGCACGACCCGGCGATCGCTCGATCCGCTTCTCCCGCGCGGTTTTCATTCTCTTGCGTGAAAAATAAAAAAGAGGCGCTCCTAGGAATCGAACACGGGACCTGTTGGTTGCAGCCACGGTAGGCTACCAGCTGAGTTAAGACTCTGATATATTATTTCACTTGGATTAGACTACTTGTATACCTTATTAAATGAGTGGAAAAGAAAAACAACAATACCTTATTAACCTGTCTCCTCTTCTACGTTTGCACAAAAGTTAATGCAATGTCCAATATTTTCCGCACTTAAGTAGACTATTTTACCAACTCATCTAGAGTTGATGACACCGTGGTAATTTTGCCAACCAGGGGGATACTCCCCGGTCACTTTTGTGTGAATATCAGGGTAACTCGCATATCACAGACCTGCTAACTTATATAACTCAGTCATGATAACTTTGGCGTAGGGGGTGGGTGTTGATGAAATATCCCCCGGTAACTTTGGTGTGAATAGCATGGTAACTCATACATCAGAGACCTGAGAACTCATGCAACCCGGTCCTGGTAACTTTGGCGAATAGAGGTGATGAAATATACACCTCGATAACTTTTATGTGAATATCATGGTAACTCACACATCGCTGACCTGGTAACTTATGTACCTAGGTCTTGGTAAATTTGGCGACCGGGTGGAGGGAGGCACATTGATGAAATACCCTCGGTTAATTTTTGTGCGAATAGCTTGATAACTCACACATCCCAGGCTTGATAATTTTTGGGAGAAAAAGATGTTGGAAACAAATCTTGATGCTAGTAGTTTCCATATTGTAGTTTTATAGCCTTAAAATCATGCTAAAGCTGAAAATTGAACTCAAGACTTCATATTGAGATCTTAACACACTAGCCAACTCACCTACTACTTGGCTCCTGATAAGTTCAAATAAAATACCACTTTTTTGATCATCCGAGGTGAAAAAGTTGTTAAAATATACCCCCGGTAACTTCTGTGTAAATAAGATGATAACTTACGTACAATTAACCTGATAACTTAAATATAAACGCATTGATAACTTTTCACCTTGGGCGAAAAGTTCTAGAAATATGCCCTGATAACCTAGTGCAAATAGCATGGTAATTTACGCACCAGACACCCGATAACTTACATACAACACATTGATATCTTTCATCCAAGGCGAAAAAGTTTTTGAAACATTTCACCGGTAATTTTACGGACACAGACCTAATATCTTAAGTTTAAACGCCATGGTAACTTTCATCCAGGAATTATTTTTGTCGAAACATACCCCAGTGTGAAATTACCACTACCCCATGCTAAAGTTATCATGCTTCTCATGGTATAGTCATTAACCTTCTCATATTATAGTTATCAGGCTTATCATAGTATAGTTATCATGTTGCTCAAGTCATAGTATCACGCTGGTCATGCCAAAGTTACCAAGTAAAAAAATATATTATCGTTGATATGACAGAAAAAATAAAGGTTCAAATAACCTTGTTTATATACAATAGACAACAACTAAAGGTGGCTTAGTTGGTTATTGGGCTCAAAGTCTAATGAATAGACCTGGGTTCAAGTCCCCTTTCTAGCACTTTTATTTTCTTTTCATATTGTGTAGCCAAAAACAAGAAAAACCACTAGCGATTTACTATTGACGTATACGGTTTTTGAGAGAAGAAAAAAAATCGGTGGAATCGAGCGTTCGGGTCGCGAGAGGGAGGTGGGTTACGATCGTGCGGATCTGTTGCTTAACGTCCAGTCGACTGGACGTTAGCACAGTCCATAAAAAATTATTGATATGTTGGAGATGTATCAGCATCCCCAAGCTTAATTTCTGCTCGTCCTCAAGTGGGTAAATGATAAAAACAGAAGTTTTGATGCGACATGCTACCCAACATGTAATCTCTTTAAGGTATGATCTTTGAGTAACAATGAACTGATTAACATCAACATAATAACATCCATAAACATAAATAGCATAATCAATACTTTTCAAAATATACGATCCTTAAAGAATGTTACTCCGTACTCATTTTATCATATTAGCATGGCATGACTCCGTCTTCACCGCATAAGTACAAATCATGAGCACCACGGTATCAAATCGGGCAATTGGATCGTACTTCTAACGCGCTTCAGCATTTTCAACTTCACTCAATACATGAGCGTGAACCATGGATATATCATATGGGTGGAATAAAATATGGTGGTAGAGATCAAAAGGAGTCAAAGTGGAAAGAAAGTCTCGCATCAACTAGGCGAACCAACGGGCTATGGAGATGGACATCAATCGGTATCAATGCGGGGAGTAGGGATTGCCATGCAATGGATGCACTAGATCTATAAGTGTATGAAAGCTCAACGGAAGCTAAGTGGGTGCGCATCCAACTTGCTTGCTCATGAAGACCTCGGGCATTTGAGGAAGCCCGTCATTGGAATATACAAGCCAAGCTCTATAATGAGAAATTTCCACTAGTATATGAAGTTGACAACTCATGAGACTCTCTATATGAAGAACATGGTGGTCCCTCTAAGCATAAGTGTGGAAAAGGAGATAGTAACACTGCCCCTTCTCTCTTTTCTCTCATTTTCCATTTTTTCTTGTTCTCTTTTTTTCTTCTTTTCTTTTTTTTCCTTTTTTCTTTTTCATCCGGAGTCTCATCCCGACTTGTGGGGGAATCATAGTATCCATCCTCCTTCCCTCACTGCGACAGTGCTCTAATAATGACGATCATCACACTTTTATTTACTTACAACTCGATATTACAACTCAATGAAGATATACAAAATGACTCTATATGAATGCCTCTGGCAGTGTACCAGGATGTGCAATGATCTAGCGTAACATGTAAATTATGATGAATGGTGGCCTTGCCACAAATGCTATGTAAACTACAAGATCATGCAAAGCAATATCATGATGAACACACAAGTCATGGGACGGAACGGTGGAAGCTGCATGACAATATATCTCGGAATGGCTATGGAAATGCCATAATAGGTAGGTATGGTGGCTGTTTGAGGAAGATATAAGGAGGCTTATGTGTGATAGAGCGTATCATATCACGGGGTTTGGATGCACCGGTCCCTGAGGTGAGAATGGGCAATGCACGTTACCGAAGAGACTAGCAAATTACGGAAAGGAGAGAGTGCGTACATCCATGGATTCGCATTAGTCATAAAGAACTTGTATACTTATTGTAAAGCCTTATTTGCTCTCTCGAAGCAAAGCACTACCGCATGCCCCAAGGGAGGAGGTTGGTAGGAGTTAACCATCGCGCGCGCCCGACTCGAACGACACGATAGGATTTCAATCAGAAATAAAAATGCTCACAAATCATCACCATGCCATAACCAATACTTAGATGAGCAACAAATAACAAACTTTTCAGTCAAAAAAAAACAAATAACAAACTTTAATTACTGATATTTCTACTAACAAACGTTCATGTACTCATGCTCTTTCATATTACTACATCAATATCATTAACCCACAGTTCTCTTATATGGTGAGCTACATGAAAGTTTTTTATTATATCCCCCTTGAATACCTATCCTTTTGGGACTAGTCTCATAACACGTGCAAATTACCGTCACTATTTCTTAGACTCTCAAACTGATTTAAGTGAAGCATAAGAGTACATTTATTTCTATAAAATCTACACACCACCATACTCTAAAAGATATAAGTAAAGCACTGAACTGCCTAGCTCAAAAGAAATAAGTGAAGCACACAGCGTATTCTAATAAATTATGATGAACATGTGTCTATCTCAAATAGGTGTGTCAAACAAACTATGACTGTGGCAAACTAAAAACAAAGCAAACTATAATACACGACGCTCTAAGCAAAACACATATCATGTGATGGATAAAAATATAGCTCCAAGTGACATACCGATAGAATGGAGACGAAAGAGGGGATGCCTTCCGGGGCATCCCCAGGGCCGGCCCTGAGCAGGTGCATTTGGTGCAGCCGCACAGGGCCCTCAACTGCCTAGGGCCCCCACGTAGGTACGTATATACGAAGGTCCAGTCACGTAAAACACCAGCATTGCCTAAAAAAGTAAAACGCGAGCAACTTGACCGAAGTAATCACCACAAAAAAGCCTGATCGAATTAACACCCCGTAATTTCGCTGAAAATAAAGGAATCAGCGACCACGCCTGCTCGTTCTCCTCGATGACTCCTCCTCTGCCTCCAGGACTCCTCGTTCTTCACTTGTCCGCCTCAATCACGTGGGTTAATTGGAGGAGGGGAGCCTGATTTTCCTGATTTCCAACAATCTGCAACGGTTTGATCTTCTGGTTATTTTTCATTTGATCTCCCTGGCCTTATTCGATTCGCTCCTGCTTTTCCACCGTAGAAGAAAGGGAGGAGGGGGGTTGGAGGCCGATGGCAAGGGGCTTGAGGGGAGACCGGAGACGGTGTTGCTACTAGATGGTACTACTATTGCTGCAAAATTATTGCTGAATTCGTTTGTGGCAAGCTACAACAAGCAAGGGCAACCAGATCCAGGTGCTTTTTTCCAGCATTCAATTTCATGTCATAATTTTTGTAGTCTGTGTTATGAGATGTCATCTAGAAAGTGTAAGTCTAGTCTTGAGAAGAAACAAAAGATAAAAAGAGACAATGAATTATAGAATCCCAAAAGGGAATCATGAACAAATTTGTTAGGCCAAATAGAAGTTCTCCTAGTAATAATCAGGAACTAGCTCTAGTAATTTTTTAATAACCAATTAAAAATTAAGATGAGAATGATAACAATGCTCATGGTAATGAAAGTATAGGCTCGGGTGCCGTTGTAAGTGAGGCCCCATTTTTTCTCTTGCACCGGGGCCCCGGATTGTCAGGGCCGGCCCTGGGCATCCCCAAGCTTAGACGGTCGGGTCTTCCTTGAATATTACCTTGGGGTGCCTTGGGCATCCCAAAGCTTAAGGTCTTGCCGCTCCTTATTCCTTCATCCATCGTGGTCTCACCCAAAACTTTTGGTTTATGTAATGCACCTGCTACCTTTCAAAGTTGTATGATTGCTATATTCTCTGACTTTTGTGAAAAGATTTTTGAGGTATTCATGGATGATTTTTCCACTTATGGGACTTCTTTTGATGATTTCTTGAGCAAACTTGATCGAGTTTTGCAGAGATGCGAAGAAACTAATCTTGTCTTGAATTGGGAGAAGTGCCACTTTATGGTAAATGAAGGCATAGTACTTGGACATAAGGTATTACAGTCTGGTTTTTATTGGTCTACTATTTTCAAAGATGCACGTAAGTTTGTCCTCTCTTGTGATGAATGTCAAAGAATTGGTAATATTGGTAGACGTCAGGAAATGCCTATGAACTATTCACTTGTTATCGAACCATTTGGTGTTTGGGGTTTAGATTATATGGGACCTTTCTTTCCTCTAATGGTATAGTTGATACTTGTGATCTGCGTTGGGTTTTCCATGAAGAAGGACGGGTGATGTAGCACAGCATAGATAAGTATTTTCCTCAGTGAGAACCAAGGTTATCGAACCAATAGGAGTAGCACGCAACCCCCGTCTTCAGCGACTGCACACAAAGAAGCAAACACTTGCACCCAACGCGGGCAAGAGGGTTGTCAATCCCCGTGGACTCGTTATTTGCAAGAAAATGAAGTGTGTAGATGATAGTTGAATAAAGTAAATTGCAAAATAAAATAAAAGCAAATAAATGGCAGCAATGTATTGGAAGCTTTTGTAAATATATAAGTGAATAGACATGGGGGCCGTAGTGTTCTCTAGTGGCATCTCTCATGTAGTAGGCATACGGTGGGTAAACAAATTACTGTTGGGCAATTGATAGAAAAGTGCATAGTTATGCAATATTTATTCACAACAATGATCATGTGTATATAGGCATCATGTCCATAAGCAAATAGGCCGACTCCTGCCTGCACCTATTACTATTACTCCATGTCGAGAGCACTTCTATGCTTGCCTCTCTAAGTATTAAGTTCACGACAAACAGAGTAATGCTTCGAGAATGATGACATGATGTAGGTAAAGAAAACTCAATCAATATGAATTAACCCCATCATTTTATCCTTAGTGGAAAAAATACAAAGACGTGTGTTGTCCCCTTCTGTCACTGGGATATAGAGCACTGTCTGATTGAACCCACTACAACGCACCCCTCTCACTCAAGAAATATCAATCTAGCTTACCAAACTATTTTAATAGATCGGAGAGATTTATGAAGCTATACTAATCATGCAAATAAGAATCATAATAGGTTTCAGAGAAGACTCAAATCGTTTTCATCAATAATCTGAACATAAACCCTAAATTCATCGAATCCCAACAAACGCACTGCACAAAGTGATTACATTGAATAGATCGCCGCGAAGATGCGGTGAACTTTGTATTGAAGATCAAGAGAGAGAGAGAGAGACCAATCTAGGTATTAACTACGGACCCGTAGGTCTGTAGGGAACTACTCACACATCACCATGGGAGCAGCAAGGTTGATGTTGAGGCCCTCCGTGATCGACCCCCCACCCCGGCAGGGAACTGGAATAGGGCTCCAGATGGGCACACGGCGGAACAGAGACTTGCGGCGGCAGAAAAAGTGTTTCGGGAGGCTCTCTAGGGTTTTGGGGATTTATTGGAATTTTTAGGCCAGAGAGGGGCGTCGGGGGACGCCCGAGGGGGGGCACCACATAACAGGGCTTGGCCACCCCCCCCTAGGCGCGCCCTGTTGTGTGCTCGCTCCCTCGTGCGGCCTCTGGTCTCCTCCCGAAGCTTCCAGGTCTTCTTTTGGTCCAGAAAAAATCATAAAAAAGTTTCGGGGCAATTGGACTTCGTTTGGTACTGTAAACCTGAAAAGTCAAAAAATATGAAGAAAACAACAACTGACACTGGGCACTGGGTTAATAGGTTAGTGCTAAAAAAATATGAATTGGAATAAACACCCAAAAAGCATCCTAGAAAGATAATATTATAGCATGGAACAATAAAAAAATATAAATACGTTGGAGACGTGTCAGCATCCCCAAGCTTAATTCCTGCTCGTCCTCGAGTAGGTAAATGATAAAAATAGAATTTTTGATGTGACATGCTACCCAACATGTAATCTATTGCAGGTATGATCATTGAGAAACGATGAATTAATAAACACCAACATAGTAATACTTATAAACATAAGTAACATAATCATCAAGTTTCAAAATATACGATCCTTAAACAATGTTCACCCCCTATCCATTTTATCATATTATAATGGCATGGCTCCGTCTTCACCACATAAATACAAATGTCAAGCACCACAGTGTCAAATTAGGCAATTGGATCGTACTTCTTAACGCGCTTCAGCTTTTTATTACTCACGCAATATATGAGCGTGAACCATGGATATAGCATAAAGGTGAAATAGAATATGGTGGTAGGTTTCAAAGGGGTAAAAGTGGAGAAGAAAGTCTTGCATCAACTAGGTGTATTGATAACCCACAAGTATAGGGGATCGCAACAGTTTTCGAGGGTAGAGTATTCAACCCAAATTTATAGATTCGACACAAGGGGAGCCAAAGAATACTTGAGAGTATTATCAGTTGAGTTGTCAACTCAACCACACCTGGAGATTAAATATCTACATGAGAGTGATCAGTAGCACAGTAATATGATAGTTTGGTAGCAATAGTGATGGCAACAGTAGCGGTAACAGTAGTAGCAATAGTTTTGTAGCAGTTGGAACGGTAGCAACAGTAGTAGTAACTTAACAAGAGCAATAAGTGGAAAGGTCGTAGGCACTGGATTGGTAACTCGTTGGATGATATTCGTCATGTAACAGTCATAACCTAGGGCGATACAAAACTAGCTCAGTTCATCAATGTAATGTAGGCATGTATTCCGTAAATAGTCATACGTGCTTATGGAAAAGAACTTGCATGACATCTTTTGTCCTACCCTCACATGGCAGCGGGGTCCATAAGGAAACTAAGGGATATTAAGGCCTCCTTTTAATAGAGAACCAGAACAAAGCATTAACACATGGTGAATACATGAACTCCTCAAACTACAGTCATCACCGCAAAGTATCCCAAATATTGTCACTATGGGGTTGACGGATCATAACATGTAATAGGTGCATATGACTAGGCAAGATCGGATCAAGAACATTGATATAGAGATGATAACATAAACGGTTCAGATCTGAAATCATGGCACTCAGGCCCTAGTGACAAGCATTAGGCATAGCAAAGTCATAGCAACATCAATCTCAGAACATAATGGGTACTAGTGATCAAGCCCTAACAAAACTAACTCGATTACATGATGAATCTCATCCAACTCCTCACCGACCAGCAAGCCTACGAAGGAATTACTCACTCCCGGTGGGGAGCATCATGGAATTGGCGATGGAGAAAGGTTGGTGATGACGAAGACCGAAGATTCCCCTCTCCGGAGCCCCAAACGGGCTCCAGATCTGGCCCCCCGATGAAGAACAGGAGGTGGCGGTGGCTCCGTCTCGTGAAACGCGATAATTCTTTCTCTCTGATTTTTTCTCTAAATTTAGGAATTTATAGTGGTGTAGTTAGGTCAAGTGGGGCCACGAGGTGGGCACAACCCACCAGGTCACGTCGGGAGGGGGCTGGCGCGCCCTGGTGTATTGTTCCCAGCCTGGGCCCCCTCTCCGGTGGTTTCCAGCTCCAGTATTTTTTATATTTTCCAAAATAAATCTCCAAAAAGTTTTGTTCCATTTCGAGAACTTTTATTTCTGCACAAAAACAACACCATGGTAGTTCTGCTGAAAACAACGTTAGTCCGGGTTAGTTCCATTCAAATCATGCAAATTAGAGTCCAAAACAAGGGAAAAAGAGTGAGGAAAGGTAGATACGTTGGAGACGTATCAACTCCCCCAAGCTTAAACCTTTGCTTCTCCTCAAGCAATTCAGTTGATAAAGAAAAAAATTTATGAACTCTTTTGTTCTTGTTTACATATATATGCTTAAGTAGCACCCAGGTTTTCAGCAAAGATTATGACTAACCATGTCGACAATAACTCTTAGAAATTATATTTACTCATAACAATAACATAAGCAACTAGCGAGCAATAATAAGATATCTCAAGCGCCAACACTTTGTCAAAACAATCATGATACAACATGACAATAGTGGTATCTCGCTAGCCCTTTCTGAGACCGCAAAACATAAATGCAGAGCACCTCCAAAGTTCAAGTAGCGACTAAACATTGTAATTCATGGTAGAAAAGATCCAGTCATGCTGCATCCAACATCAACTATACACAATGCGTGAGGATGACAATAGTGCTCTCAGGTCTGGCGCTTATTTGAGAAGGTGATGACTCAACATAAAAATAAACAAATAGTCCCTTCGCAGAGGGAAGCATGGATTTGCAGTGGTGCCAGAGCTCAAAGTTTAAAACAGAGATAGATATAATTTTGAGAAGTACACCCTTCCTGTCAACGTCACGACCAAGAGTTATCAATATCTTCCATGCTAAATAAATTAGTGGCGGTTCCCAAGCGATAACAGTAAAGGTTTACTCCCCCTCCACGGCGAGCCGCATCCACGGGTACCGTCCAAACCAACAACATTCCTAGGGAAGTTTTTTTTAATTATTTTTTATTTTTGATTTCGGGACTAGGAATCCCTATTACCGCCCCTCTCGTGTAAGGACAAGTGAATAAACACTCGTCATGAGAATAACCCGCTTAGCATGGAAGATACTGACCGCTCCCTGTCGCTTCATGAGTGGTCCAGGCACACAAAACAGATGTTCATTTGAATTTTTAGAGGTGGCACATGCAAATTTACTTTGGAACGGCATGGGTAATACCGCATATAGATAGATATGGTGGACTCATCTGGCATAACTTGGTTAAAAGGGTTTTGATGCACAAGCAGTATTTCCGCTTAGTACAGGCGAAGGCTAGCAATTAGATTGAGAAGCGGCCAACTAGAGAGCGAAAACGGTCATGAACATGCATTACATATAATCAACATTGAATACTAGCATGAGTAGGATATGGACACCATGAACATAAATATCATGAAGGCTATGTTGGTTTTGATTCAACTACATGCGTGAACATGTGCCAAGTCAAGTCACTTGAAACATTCAGAGGAGGGTACCATATCATCATACCGCATCACAACCATTTTAATGCATGTTGACACTCAAGATAAATCATTTTCCACTCCTAGCTACTTAAGCATGGCATGAGCAACTATAATCTCTAATGGTCATTGCAAACATGTTTGATCATAATGAGCTGAATCAAGGGAGTTCATACCCGCGTTTCTCTGCCACAGTTAATTCATCAAATGTCCACATTATTGCCTTTCACTTGCACGACCGAATGATAAGAAAATAATAATAATGCAAGAATGTCGTGGACTAAGTTGGAATCTGCAAACATTTTATTCAAGAGGAGAAGACAAGGTAATGTGGGTTCTTTGTTAGATAAACGATAATGTAGATGAGAACCACTCAACAATTTCATCGTGGTCTTCTCCTAGGTACGACTCAGAATAAAAAAGAAAAGAATTTCAGAGAAACACATTGAAATATTTTTGGAGTTTTTGGTTTTTTCTTGAAGAAAGCAAATTAAAGAAGAAAAACAAAAACGAGAAAAACTATTTACACGGGATAGCTCCCAGCAAACAAAAGAAGAAGCGAGAAATCTTTTTGGGTTTTCTTTTGATGCAACAACTAAACTAAGCTAGAAAGAAAACTAAAAAGAAGTAGGAAATATTTTTGGGTTTTCTCAAAGTTTTTCAAACACACAAGAAGAAAGCGAGAAAACAGATCAAGCATGGATAATATAATGAAAAAGTATGAACACCGACAACTGGAATGAAATGTGTGAACATAAATGTAATGTCGGTGGAAATACGTACTCCCCCAAGCTTAGGCTTTTGGCCTAGCTTGGTAATCACCATCCGTATGAATAATAATCTGGGCGATGGCTCATTGAGAACCTCGGAGCAGACTCCGCGGCCCTCCTGGCAGCTTCAACCTCCGCGTTGTACTCATAGGCTTCGCTCTCAAGAACATAATATCTTCCCCTAGTGTGAAAATCAAAGAGAGCATGAGCAGGCAAAACAACAGGCACAACGGGTTTCTTATAAAATCTCAGGTTATAGGTATAGTTAGTGGCCGTGCCCGTAAGGAACTTATGACGCTTCATAGCATCAAAGTCTAAATACTGAGTGGGTAGGATGGGGTCATTAGGCCATGGTGATACATTTAATCTCTCAGCTACACGGGAGGCATAGATTCCTCCATAAAAATTACCACTAGCAGCATTGAGCTGCAACCTTCGTGCAACAATTGCACCAAAATTATAATCCTTATTCCCAGTTACGGCAGTGTGTAGGAGACTCAAATCATGAGCACACAGTGTACTACAATCTTGTTTGCCTACAACACATTTACTGTTAAAGAGCGCAAAATATTGTAGTGAACGAAAATGGATACTGTTAATTCTCCCTTGTGTAACCCCCTATCTTCGCCAAAGCAAAGATTAACTAAAAATGACTCGTACTCAGATTTTGTTGGTTCATCAAGGGAACCCTCATATGGAAGTTTGCATGCATCGCTAAACATTTCTAACGGCATGGTAAAGGAATGATTGTACACGTTGAACGAAACTCTAGACTCACGGGGAAAACATTTGAATTTCTTTGTGAAGGTTTTCGTGAGCTCGAGGTGTTGGGGGCACTTATCTGCGATGAAGGAGACAAGCTCTGTGTTGCGAATAAATTGATCATATTCCTCCTTAATACCCGCACCTTCCATGAACTCGTCGCAAGGCCACAAGCATGATTTGGTGGAGGCATCTCGCATCGAGCATTCGCTTGGTTCAACATAAGACTGTCGAACTGAGCTTCCACTTGATGAGGCTCCCGAGGATCTCCTCCTCGACGAACTCCTAAAGAATTGCATTTTTATTCCTATAAAATTTCTGAAAATTTTTAGTCCACAAAAATTTTGTCAACAAAACTTTGTAAGATTGTTAGCAACTACTCCCAAGCATGCATAGAGGCCATATTGAGCGTTCAAACTACTTAGAACTCTAAGAATTCAACATGCAAGCTCATCTACAGCAGCACCAAGAGTAGCTAATTACTCTAAAAATAACCTACTAAAACAAAAACTAATTGGAGCAATGGAGGAGTCACATACCAAGAAGCAATCCCTCCAAACAGTTTCGGAAATGGAGCTTCGAGCAAAGAGATCGAAATCCGCGGGTTTGAGAGCAAGAACATGAAAATGGTGGTTGTGGTGATTTTTTGCTGGAGGTAGGTGGTGATGTGGGCTAAAGAGATAAGTGAGGGGGCCCACATGGGGGCCACAACCCACCAGGGCGCGCCTGGGGGAGCTGGCGCGCCTTGGTGTCTTGTGGGCACCAGGTGCACCCCCCTCTGGTATTATTTGCACCAAAATTTCTTAAATATTCGGAAAAATCGTGTTAAATTTTCAGGGCATTCTGAGAAATTTTATTTTTGGGTCATTTTTTTATTGCATGGAGAAAACAGAAAACAGGATAAACATGGCATTTTATTTCATTTGACTAACTAAAACAGAAAATAAAAGGTGGAAGCAGAGAGTTGTGCTTACTAGATTCATCGACGTCATACCTCTATAAAATGATTCATTAATAAGGTTGATCAAGTCTTATTAACAACCACTTCCGATTAGCATGAAATCGAAGAACTTTCGTAAAACACTAAGTTACCTCAATGGGGATGTGCATATCCCCTACAATAAGTATATCATATTTCTTTTTGGCAGTAGGTTGAGGTAATTGAAAACTTCCAATAGTGATGGTCGGAGATTCTTCAATAACATTTATACCATTCACTTGGAATTGGTTCTTCGGAAAGTGCACCGTGTGCTCATTAACATTAATATGAAAAGTGACTTTGCTTTTATTGCAATCAACAACAGCCCCTACAGTATTCAAAAAGGGTCTACCAAGGATAATCGACATGTTGTCGTCCTCGGGCATCTCAAGAATAACAAAGTCCGTTAAGATAGTAACATTTGCAACAACAACGGGCACATCCTCACAAACACCGATAGGTATGGCCGTTGATTTGTCAGCCATTTGTAATGATATCTCAGTAGGTGTGAGTTTATCCAAATCAAGTCTTTTATATAAGGAGAAAGGCATAACACTAACACCGGCTCCCAAATCACACAAAGCAGTT
This sequence comes from Elymus sibiricus, assembly GCA_039707655.1. Lineage (NCBI taxonomy): Eukaryota > Viridiplantae > Streptophyta > Magnoliopsida > Poales > Poaceae > Elymus > Elymus sibiricus. The sequence goes on from CM077667.1 coordinate 133,024,614, forward strand.
TTAACATAGTTTCTTTTGATGGAGCAAGGTATAGTCGGTATTCCAGGATCTCCAAGTTTTTTAGGTACTCCATATTTAAAAGAATAATTAGCAAGCATGGTGGAGATTTCAGCTTCAGGTATTTTTCTTTTATTTGTGATGATGTCTTTCATATACTTAGCATAGGGGGCTATCTTCAAAATATCAGTTAAGCGGGTACGCAAAAAGACTGGCCTAATCATTTCAGCAAAACGCTCGAATTCTTCATCATCCTTTTTCTTAGATGGCTTAGGTGGAAATGGCATAGGTTTCTGAACCCATGGCTCTCTTTCTTTACCATGTTTCTTAGCCACAAAGTCTCTTTTGTCATACCGTTTATTTTTAGGTTGTGGGTTATCAAGATCAGGAGCAGGCTCTATTTCAACATCATTATCTGGTTCTACATTATTACTAGGTTGAGCATCATTGTGAACATCATCATTATCATTTTCATTATCACTAGGTTGATGTTCACTACCAGATTGAGTTTCAACATCGGAAATAGAGACATCATTACTTTCAGGAGGTTTTTATGTCTCAGGTTCACTAGAGGTATGCAAAGTCCTATCATTTTTCTTTTTCTTTTTCTTCCTAGAAGGACTAGGTGCATCAGGATTAATTCTCTGAGAATCTTGTTCAATTCTTTTAGGATGACCCTCAGGGTAAAGTGTTTCTTGGGTCATTCTACCTCCTCTAGTTACTACTCTAGCAGCAAAATCATGCATATTATTATTCATTTCATCAAGCAATTCTTTTTGAGACTTAGCAACTTGTTCTAACCGAGTTTGAACCATAGAGGCATGCTTTCCTACACCTCTAACATCATTACCGATTCTAAATAACAAGTCACTTAAGCGAGCAATCGTATCCGAAATATATTTCAATTGTTTCAGAACATGAGCATTGAAATGATCTTGCTTCATAATATAGTTGTCAAACTCATATAAGCATTGACTAGGATGTTTATTGTGAGGGATGTCACTTTCATTAAACTTTAATAAAGAATTTACCTCTACCACCTGTGGAGGTGGTGGTGTGTCAAGGCCATGTATTTCTTCAATAGGTGGTAAATTCTTAACATCCTCAGCTTTAATACCTTTTTCCTTCATAGATTTCTTTGCCTCTTGCATATTTTCAGGACTGAGAAATAAGATACCCCTCTTCTTCGGAGTGGGTTTAGGCGGTGGTTCAGGAAGAGTCCAATCATCATAATTCTTCAATATGTTATTCAATAATTCCTCAGCTTGTTCAACAGTTCGTTCCCTGAAAACACAACCAGCACAACTATCTAGGAAGTCCATAGAAGTATCGGTTAGTCCATTATAAAAGATATCAAGTATTTCATTTTTCTTGAGAGGATGATCAGGCAAAGCATTAAGCAACTGGAGAAGCCTCCCCAAGATTGTGGGAGACTCTCTTCTTCAATTTGAACAAAGTTAAATATTTCCTGTAAGGCAGCTTGTTTCTTATGAGCAGGAAAATATTTTTCAGAGAAGTAGTAAATCATATCCTGGGGACTACGCACACAACCAGGAGCAAGAGTGTTGTACCATGTCTTAGCATCACCCTTTAATGAGAACGGAAATAACTTAAGGATAAAATAGTAGCAAATCTTCTCATCATGAGCAAAGAGGGTGGCTATATCATTCAGCTTAGTAAGGTGTGCCACTACAGTTTCAGTTTCATAGCCATGGAAAGGATCAAATTCAACCAAAGTAATTAACTCTGGGTCGACAGAGAACTCATAATCCTTATCGGTAACAAAGATAGGTGAAGTAGCAAACTTAGGATCACATTTCATTCTAGCATTTAAAATCTTTTCCTTATACTTGCATAACAATTTCTTAAGATCATCTCTATCCTTGCAAGAAAGAATTTCTCTAGTTATCTCCTCGTCCATAACATAACCTTCAGGTATCTTGGGCATTTCATATTTAGGAGAGCTAGGACTAATAGGAGTTTCACAATCATTATTAGTTTCATAAGCTTCATCAATTTTAGCAATCTCATCAATTTCAGTGGTTTCATTTTCTTTAGCTCTAGCAATTTGTTCATCAAGAAATTTTCCTAGTGGCACATTATCATCAAGCATGGTACTAGCATCATCATAAGCATCATTCATAGCAGAGGTAGCATCATCAATAACTTGCGACATATCAGGATTACTAGCATGTGGTGGTGTTGCAAACTTACTCATAACATAAGGTGAATCAAGTGCAGAGCTAGATGGCAGTTCCTTACCTCCCCTCCTAGTAGAGAGAAAAATCTTGGTCTTAGTATCCTTCAGATTCTTCATAGTGATAGATTGATATAAATCCCAAGTGACTCAACAAATATAGCATGCTCCCCAGCAACGGCGCCAGAAAAAGGTCTTGATAACCCACAAGTATAGGGGATCGCAACAGTTTTTGAGGGTAGAGTATTCAACCCAAATTTATAGATTCGACACAAGGGGAGCCAAAGAATACTTGAGAGTATTATCAGTTGAGTTGTCAATTCAACCACACCTGGAGATTAAATATCTGCAGCAGAGTGATCAGTAGCACAGTAATATGATAGTTTGGTAGCAATAGTGACGACAACAGTAGCGGTAACAGTAGTAGCAATAGTATTGTAGCAGTTGGAACGGTAGCAACAGTAGTAGTAACTTAACAAGAGCAATAAGTGGAAAGGTCGTACGCACTGGATCGGTAACTCGTTGGATGATATTCGTCATGTAACAGTCATAACCTAGGGCGATACAAAACTAGCTCAGTTCATCAATGTAATGTAGGCATGTATTCCGTAAATAGTCATACGTGCTTATGGAAAAGAACTTGCATGACATCTTTTGTCCTACCCTCACGTGGCAGTGGGGGTCCATAAGGAAACTCTAGTGATCAAGCCCTAACAAAACTAACTCGATTACATGATGAATCTCATCCAACTCCTCACCGACCAGCAAGCCTACGAAGGAATTACTCACTCCCGATGGGGAGCATCATGGAATTGGCGATGGAGAAAGGTTGGTGATGACGAAGACCGAAGATTCCCCTCTCCGGAGCCCCAAACGGGCTCCAGATCTGGCCTCCCGATGAAGAACAGGAGGTGGCAGCTGCTCCGTCTCGTGAAACGTGATAATTCTTTCTCTCTGATTTTTCTCCAAATTTGGGAATTTATAGTGGCAGAGTTAGGTCAAGTGGGGCCACAAGGTGGGCACAACCCACCAGGGCGCGCCGGGAGAGGGCTGGCGCGCCCTGGTGTATTTTGCCCAGCCTGGGCCCCCTCTCTGGTGGTTTTCGGCTCCAGTCCGTGTTAGTTCCATTCAAATCATGCAAATTAGAGTCCAAAACAAGGGAAAAAGAGTGAGGAAAAGTAGATACGTTGGAGACGTATCATATATCAACGGGCTATGGAGATGCCCATCAGTAGATATCAATGCGAGGAGTAGGGATTGCCATGCAACAGATGCACTAGAGCTATAAGTGTATGAAAGCTCAAATGAAGCTAAGTGGATGTGCATCCAACTTGCTTGCTCATGAAGACCTTGGGCATTTGAGGAAGCCCATCATCAGAATATACAAGCCAAGTTCTATAATGAAAAATTCCCACTAGCATATGAAAGTGACAAAATAAGAGACTCTATATATGAAGAACATGGTGCCACTTTGAGGCACAAGTGTGGAAAAAGAAGTAGTAGCACTGTCCCTTCTCTATTTTCTCTCATTTATTTTTTCTTCTTTCCTTTTTCTTTTCCTCCCTTTCTTTCTTTCTTTCTTTCTTTTCCTTTTTCTTTTCCTCTTTTTTTCTTTTTCTTTCTTTCTTTTATTTTTCGTCAGGTGTCTCATCCCGACTTGTGGGGGAATCATTGTCTCCATCATCCTTTCCTCATTGAGACAGTGTCCTAATAATGATGATCATCACACTTTTATTTACTTACAACTTAATATGAAAAACTATAGTATGACTCTATATGAATGCCTCTGGCAGTGTACCAGGATGTGCAATGATCAAGCGTAACATGTATAAAAAACAATGAACGGTGGCTTTGCCACAAATACTATGTCATTTTATATGATCATGCAAAGCAATATGACAATGAAAGTACTAGTCGTATGATGTAACGGTGGAAGTTGCATGGCAATATATCTTGGAATGGATATGGAAATGCCATGATAGGTAGCTATGGTGGCTGTTCTAAGGAAGATATAATGAGGCTTATGTGCAACAGAGCGTATCATGTCACGGGGTTTGGATGCACCGGAGAAGGTTGCACCAATCCTCGAGGTGAGAATGGGCAAGGCACGGTACCGAAGAGGCTAGCAAATATGAGGTGGTGATAGTGCGTACATCCATGGATTCACATTAGTCATAAAGAACTCACATTCTTATCGCAAGGTTTTATTAGCTCTCTCGAAGCAAAGTACTACGCGCATGCCCCTAGGGAGGAGGTTGGGAGGATTTAACCATCGCGCACCTCTGACTTAAACATCACTAGGATTTCAACGAGGAATAAGTATGCTCGCACATCATCACCATGCCATAAAAACTATTTAGATGAACAACAAGTAAACACCCTCTAATTCACAATATTCTTACTAACCAATGATCATGCACTCATGCCCTTTCACATTACCACATCAATATCATTAACCCACAATTTCTCTTTTATGTGCTACATGTGGTTTTGATTATGCACTCATTGGATACCTATTATTTTTGGACTGGTCTTATAACCCATGCAAATTACCATCACTATTTATTAACTCTCAAACAAATATAAGTGAAGAACAAGAGTGCAATTATTTCTATAAAATCTATACGCCACCGTGCTCTAAAAGATATAAGTGAAGTACTAGAGCAACTGCTAAGCTCAAAAGATATAAGTGAAACACAAAGAGTATTCTAATAAATCATGGTGATCTTGTGTAAAACTAAAACTAAAATCAAACTAAAGCAAACGACGCTCCAAGCAAAACTCATATCATGTGATGAATAAAAATATAGCTCCAAGTGACATACCGTTGGATTGAGACAAAAGAGGAGATGCCTTCCGGGGCATCCCCAAGATTAGATGCCCGAGTCTTCCTAGAATATTACCTTGGGGTTCCTTGGGCATTCCCAAGCTTAGGTTCTTGCCGCACCTTATTCCTTCATCCATCGTGAAAGCACCCAAAATTAGAAAACTTCAGCACACAAAACTCAACAAAACCTTCGTGAGATCCATTAGTACAGTAAACATATCAAAATAACTTTAGGTATTGTTATAAATTGATTCTTATTTTATTATTGCATAAGGTACTGTATTCTAACTTCTCCATAGCTTATACCCCCCGATATAATCCATAGCATCATCAAAACAAGCAAACTATTCAAGCAAAAACAGAATCTGTGTAAAACAAAACAGTCTGTAAAGATTTGTAGAGAATCTATACTTATGTAACTCCAACAATTCTTGAAAATTAGGACAGCCTGAATAATTTTTATATAAATATTGTGTAAAAATTTCAGATCAAAAAGACGTTCCCGTAAAATCAGAGAAATTATACACTGGACGCTAAAGTTTCTATTTTTGCACCGTATCAATTCTACTCATCTTGTAAGATCCCAAAGGCTTTACTTGGCAAAAACACTAATTTAAACATAAAAACACAATCATTACAGAGGCAATAATCATGTTATCACAAACAAACAAAAAGTAAAAAAATCAATAAAATAAGATAACTATTGGGTTGCCTCCCAACTAGCGCTATTGTTTTACACCCCTAGCTAGGCATAATGCATAGTTTCAAGTGTTGTCATCTTTGACACTAAGAACAAGTTCTTCCAACTTGCTATTGAGAATTTTCATTTCATCTTTTAGAACACTAAAAGCATCGATCTTTTGGTCCATATTATCAAATCTCTTATTTTGCATCACTACGTTCCCATTGATTTTAGTAGACATGTTGTATAACCCCCTAAAATTGGTTTCCATAATGGCCTTTGTTTCTTTTATTAGCTCAGTTTGACGAAAGCACACCAGTATGGGTTGTTCAATGGTTTCTATTTTGGGTTCTCCAAATATGTTTTTCATCTTTTCATAGGTGTCAAAAGCATTATTCCCAAGTTTTTTTTTCGAAAATAGAGTCCAAGACACGTCGATGAGATAAGGATAGACCAACATAAAAACTTCTAAGGAGCAATTTTATATGACTTTTGGGATTAGCTCTCATTTGTATCTCTAATAATCTATCCCAAGCTTCTTTAAGGGACTCATCACCCAATTGCTTAGAATCCAAGACTGGTGAACCCTCTCCCAATTAAGGAGGGGAAGGCATGTCCGGAGGGGAATGATGGCCCACAAGTATAGGGGATCAATCGTAGTCCTTTAGATAAGTAAGAGTGTCGAACCCAACGAGGAGCAAAAGGAAATGACAAGCGGTTTTTAGCAAGGTAATTTCTGCAACCACTGAAATTGTAGGTAACAGATAGTTTGATAGCAAGATAATTTGTAACGAGCAAGTAACGGTAATGGTAAACAAGGTGCAGCAAGGTAGCCCAATCCTTTTGAGGCAAAGGACAGGCCAGATCAATCACTAGTAATGATCAAAGTGTTCTTGAGGGTACACAGGAATTTAGTCTAGTCACTTTTATCATGTTGGTTTGATTCGTGTTCGGTACTTTGATAATTTGATATGTGGGTGGACTGGTGCTAAGGTGCTGTTCTTACTTGAACTAACAACCTACTTATGATTAACCCCCTCGCAAGCATCCGCAACTACGAGGAAAGTATTAAGACAAAGTCTAACCATATCATTAAACATGTGGATCCAAATCAGCCCCTTACGAAGTAGCGCATAAACCACTCCACAATAACAACCCACATGTGGGTTTAAGCTTCTGTCACTCTAGCAACCCAGCGTCTAATAACTACTCCACAATGCATTCCCTTCGGCCCATGAATGGTGAAGTGTCATGTAGTCGACGTTCACATGACACCACTAAGGGAATCACAACATACATATCATCAAAATATCGAACACATATCAAATTCACATGATTACTCGCAACATGACTTCTCCCGTGACCTCAAGAACAAGGGTAACTACTCATAAATAATAAACATGCTCAAGATCAGAGAGGTATTGAATAGCATATTGGATCTGAACATATAATCTTCCACCAAATAAACCATATAGTAATCAACTACGCAAGGTAATCAACACTACTAGTCACCCACAGGTATCAATCTGAGGTTTCGGTACAAAGATTGAACACAAGAGATGAACTAGGGTTTGAGAGGAGATGGTGTTGTTGAAGATGTTGATGAAGATTGGCCTCCCAAAGATGAGAGGGGTGTTGGTGATGACGATAGCTTCGATTTCCCCCTCCGGGAGGGAAGTTCCCCCGACAGAATCGCTCCACCGGAGGGCAAAAGTGCTCCTGCCCAAGTTCCGCCTTGAGGCAGTAGCGCTTCATCCCAAAAGTCCTCCTCTGATTTTTTTCTAGGTCAAGAGAGACCTTATACCAGAAGATGGGCACCGGAGGTGGGCCAGGCTGGGCACAACCCATCAGGGCGCGCCCAGGGGGGCCTGGCGCGCCCTGGTGGGTTGTGCCCACCTGGGGGGCCTCCTCCGGTAGTTTCCAGCTCCAGTATTTTTTTATTAAATGTAAAAATAATCTCCGTAAAATTTCAGCTTCATTGGAGTTGTGCAGAATAGGTATCTCTGACGTGCTTTTCTTGGGTCCAGAATTCCAGCTGCCGGTATTCTCCCTCCTTGTCCGAACGTTCGGGACTTATTGGATCCCTATAACTTCTATGTGGATATGAACAAACATAAGTCATTACGTTGTCTTCCTTGTCCAACGTCAACAAATTTGACATATAATATTTGATGGGGGCTCACAATCATAGAAGATGTCCAAGATGGTGTATTTGCATGTGAATCTTCTCTTCCTTTATTAATTCTTTCATGAATTGCATCATTGACCAATGCTATGTTTGTCAATCTCCAATAAATTTTACTACTTATACTTTTCCTTATGTGATGTCATTACTCACCATAAGATTAGCATATGGTTCTTTCCATTTGTTTTTCTTTCCTTTATTTTGATTGCAACAAGAAGGTAGAGAGGCAAAAACTCAAACTAAACTTTATTATATAACTCTCACACGATTACATAGATAGATAGATCATGGAACTAACACACGAAAATAGATCATGCTAAACTTTTATTCAACTAAAGCAAAGGGAAACTAAAGATCAAACTAAAATAGGTAAAAGTGAATAAAAGTGGTGGTGATACGATACCGGGGCACCTCCCCCAAGCTTGGCTCAAGCCAAGGGGAGTGCCCATACCGTGAGCTCAAGTTTCCTTTGGTGGTGGTGATGAAGAAGGTGGAGGTGTTGATGTAGTAAGCTTGTCCTCCAACTTCCAGGGCAAGGGCTCCCCATCAAAGGTTGACGCGAGAGTCCCCTGAGTCCTGCAACTGGCAGCTAAACTCATACCTTTAAATCTCGCTTCATATTTGAAGACTTGGTTTTGAAGATCATAAACTTGGCTCTGTAGAAAATTAATTTGCTCGTTGAGGGCGGAGATGATGTCCTTCACAGACCGGCCATCCACCGTCTGATCACGGGTGAATTCTGTGATCATGGAGTGATTGGCACTAATTCCACGCTCCACCATCTTCTGGCACTTGAAGATTTCCTGTTCCACCGCCTCAACCCTAGCCTCCACGCTTCCGGTCTTCTTGGGTCCTTGAACATCACGGATGTGGAGCACCCCCTCACGCATCTCAATAGCTTGAGGGTGCTTCATCACCTCCGACAAGTATGGGTTGATGACCTTCTCGAAGAACTTGTCCTTGGAGGAGCTTGGTGGAGCCATGGAGATCTAGATCTGTCGAGAAAACATCAAGAAACAAGAACAGAGGATTTTTCTACGATGCGGTCGTCAAAATAGTCGGAGGTATATATATAGAGAATTTTTATTCTTGGGAAACAAGTATTTGGAAGGAAAACGGAGTCGGGAAGGCATCCGAGGTGGGCACAACCCACCAGGGCGCGCCCAGGGGTGCCTGGCGTGCCCTGGTGTATCGTGCTCACCTCAATCACCTTCCGGTTTATTTTTTTATTTCTGAAATTCTAAAATATCCCAAAACTGACAAAAAATATTTTTGCGGATTTTTCGGAGTCCGTTTACTTACCGTATCACGTACCTCCTATTTTTAAATAATCTGGAGTGTTCCGGAAGGTTTCTTTTATGTGTTCCTCTGGTGTCATGGTTTGGATAACATTGCTTTCAACGTTAATAGGCGTACCTGACATATAATGCTTAATTCTTTGTCCATTGACTACCTTCGGGTTAGTACCTTCGGCGTTATTAATCTTGATAGCTCCAGAACGATAAACCTCTTCGATAATATATGGTCCTTCCCATTTTGAGAGAAGCTTTCGTGCAAAAAATCTTAAACGAGAGTTGAACAAAAGAACATAGTCTCCTATTTTGAATTCCCGCTTTTGGATTCTTTTGTCATGCCATCTTTTTACTTTTTCTTTGAATAGCTTGGCATTTTCATAGGCTCTGGTCCTCCATTCATCCAGTGAGCTAATATCAAATAACCTCTTTTCACCGGCAAGTTTGAAATCATAGTTGAGTTCTTTAATTGCCCAAAATGCTTTGTGTTCTAGTTCTAGAGGCAAATGACAAGTTTTCCCATACACCATTTTATATGGAGACATACCCATAGGGTTCTTATAAGCTATTCTATAGGCCCAAAGTGCATCATCTAATTTCTTAGACCAGTTCTTACGAGACCTATTGACAGTTTTTTGTAATATTAGTTTTATTTCTCTATTGCTAAGTTCAACTTCACCACTAGATTGAGGATGATAGGGTGATGCAATTCTATGGTTAACATCATATTTAGCAAGCATCTTACGGAAGGCACCATGAATAAAATGTGAACCACCATCGGTCATTAAATATCTAGGGACTCCAAACTTTGGGAAGATGACCTCTTTAAGCATTTTAATGGAGGTGTGGTGATCGGCACTACTAGTTGGAATAGCTTCTACCCATTTAGTGACATAATCAACCGCAACCAGAATATGAGTGTACCCATTGGAGGAAGGAAAATGCCCCATATAATCAAAACACCAAACGTCAAATGGTTCAACAACGAGTGAATAATTCATAGGCATTTCCTAACGCTTACCGATATTACCAATTCTTTGACATTCATCACAAGACAAGAAAAACTTACGAGCATCCTTCAAGAGAGTAGGCCAATAAAAACCAGATTGCAATACCTTATGAGCAGTTCTATCTCCCGCATGATGTCCTCCATAAGCTTCAGAATGACATTTCCGTAGGATTTGTTCCTATTCATGCTCAGGTACGCAATGTCTAATAATACCATCTACTCCTTCTTTATAAAGATGTGGGTCATCCCAAAAGTAATGTCTCAAGTCATAGATTTTTTTTCTCTTTTGTTGATAAGTAAAACTAGGTGGTATATATTTAGCGATAATGTAGTTAGCATAATTAGCATGCCAAGGTGTGCGTTGCGAGACACTTATTGCAGCTAGCTGTTCGTCAGGGAAACTATCATCAATAGGTAGTGGGTCATCAAGACTATTTTCTAACCTAGACAAGTTGTCAGCTACGGGGTTCTCGGCTCCTTTCCTATCAACAATGTGTAAGTCAAATTCTTGGAGCAAGAGAACCCACCTAATGAGTCTAGGTTTAGCATCTTTCTTTTCCATAAGGTATTTTATAGTAGCATGATCGGTGTGAACAATGACTTTGGAATCAACAATATAGGATCTAAATTTATCACAAGCAAACACAACCGCTAAAAATTCTTTTTTAGTAGTAGCATAGTTTCGTTGGGCACTGTCAAGAGTTTTACTAGCATAATGGATAACATTCAATTTCTTATCAACTCTTTGTCCTAGAACAACACCAACAGCATAATCACTAGCATCACACATAATTTCAAAAGGCAAGTTCCAATCAGGTGGTTGAACTATAGGTGCAGAGGTTAAGGCTTTCTTGAGTGTTTCAAAGGCTTCCACACAATCATCATAAAAAACAAAAGGAATATCCTTTTGCAGAAGATTAGTAAGGGGCCTAGAAATTTTAGAGAAGTCTTTAATGAACCTCCTATAAAAACCAGCATGACCAAGGAAACTTCGAATACCTTTAATGTCTTTAGGACATGGCATTTTCTCAATTGCATCAACTTTAGCTTTGTCCACCTCAATACCTCGTTCAGATATTTTATGCCCCAAGACAATGCCTTCATTAACCATAAAGTGGCACTTCTCCCAATTCAAGACAAGATTAGTTTGTTCACATCTCTGCAAAACTCGATCAAGGTTGCTTAAGTAATCATCAAAAGAAGTTTCGTAAACGGAAAAATCATCCATGAAAACCTCCACAATCTTTTCACAAAAATCAGAGAATATAGCAGTCATACATCTTTGAAAGGTAGCAGGTGCATTGCATAAACCAAAAGGCATACGTCTATAAGCATAGGTTCCAAAAGGGCAAGTAAAGGTAGATTTCTCTTGATCAGATTGTGACACAAGTATTTGAGAGAAACCAGAATATCCACCTAAGAAACAAAAGTGTGTGTGCTTAGATAGTCTCTCTAGCATTTGATCAATGAATGGTAGAGGGTAATGATCTTTTCTAGTAGCTTTATTTAATTTTCTAAAATCAATTACCATTCTATAGCCAGTAACAATTCTTTGTGGAATGAGTTCATTCTTATCATTAGGAACAATGGTAATACCTCCTTTCTTAGGGACACAATGAACGGGACTTACCCATCTACTATCAGCTATGGGATAGATTATACCTACTTCCAGAAGTTTTAATATCTCAGTTCTTACCACTTCCTTCATCTTAGGATTCAATCGCCGTTGGTGATCAACAACGGGTTTAGCATCAGGTTCCATATTGATCTTGTGCTGACATAGAGTGGGACTAATGCCCTTAAGATCATCAAGAGTATATCCAATAGCAGCCCGGTGCTTCCTTAGAACTTTTAATAATCTTTCTTCTTCATGTTCTGAAAGGTTAGCACTAATAATAACAGGATATATCTTTTTCTCATCAAGATAAGCATAATTCAAAGTGTCAGGCAATTGTTTCAAATCAAACACATGATCACCTTTAGGTGGAGGAGGACCTCCAAGAGTTTCAATAGGCAAATTGTGTTTCAAGAGAGGTTGTTGTTCGAAGAAAATTTGATCTATTTCATTTCTTTCACGCAAATGCATATCATTTTCATGGCCGAGCAAATATTGTTCTAATGGATCAGTAGGAGGCACGGCAATAGAAGCAAGACCAATTATTTCATCCTTATTAGGTAACGCTTTATCACGAGGTTGTCTACTAAACTTGGAAAAATTATACTCATGAGACACATTACCAAAACTGGCACCAACAGTTTGTTTTTCACAATCTATCTTAGCATTAACGGTGCTCAAGAAAGGTCTACCAAAGATAATGGGACAAAAGTCATCTTGTGGGGAACCAAGGACTAGAAAATCAGTAGGATATTTTACTTTCCCACACAAGACTTCAACATCTCTAACAATCCCAAGTGGTGTGATAGTGTCTCTATTAGCAAGTTTAATAGTGACATCAATGTCTTCCATTTCAGCAGGTGCTATTTCATCCATAATTTCTTGGTATAAGGTAAAAGGGATAGCACTCACACTAGCACCTATATCACATAAATCATGATAGCAATGATCTCCTATTTTGACTGAGACAACAGGCAAGCCTTCTATGGGTCTATGTTTATCTTTTTCATCGGATTTAGCAATTCTAGCAACTTCATCACAGAAGTAGATAACATGCCCATCAATATTTTCTACCAAGAGATCTTTAACCATGGCAACACTAGGTTCTACTTTAATTTGCTTAGGGGGTTTAGGTGCTCTTATATTACTCTTACGAACCACAGTTGATACCTTAGCATGTTCCTTTATCCTAACAGGGAAAGGTGGTTTTTCAATATAAGCGGTGGGCACAACTGGATCTACATTGTAAAATATGGTTTCTTCCTTAGCTATGACCGGTTATTTAATTTCTTCTTTAATAGGGGTATGATATTTAAACCACTTCTCCTTAGGGAGATCAACGTGAGTAGCAAATGCTTCACAGAAACAGGCTACTATCTCAGAGTCAAGTCCATATTTAGTGATAAACTTATGAAAAGTATCGGTATTCATGAAAGATTTAACACAATCAAATTCAAGCTTTATACCTGACTCATTACCTTCGCCGAGTTCCCAATCTTCAGAGTTGCGTTTAATTCTTTCTAAGAGATCCCACTTGAATTCAATAGTCTTCTTCATATAAGAACCAGCACAAGAAGTATCGAGCATGGATTGATCATTATGAGAAAACCGAGCATAAAAATTCGGAATGATAACTTCCCTCGGAATGTCATGATTGGGGCATGAATATAACATTGAATTAAGCCTCCCCAAGCTAGAGCGATACTTTCTCCTTCACGAGGCCAAAAATCATATATATAATTCCAATCACGATGAACTAGATGCATGGGATAAAACTTTTGGTGAAATTCCAATTGCAAACGATTCCAGTTCCACGATCCAAGATCATCACATAGCCTATACCATGTCAATGCTTTTCCCTCCAAAGATAAAGGGAAAACCTTCTTCTTAACTTCATCTCCGGGTAAACCTGCAAGCTTAAATAATCCACAAATCTCGTTCACATATAAAAGGTGCATATCAGGATGTTCAGTTCCATCTCCTGCATAAGGTTTAGCAAGCAGTTGTTCTAGCATACCCAAAGGAATTTCATAAGTAACATTTTCAGTAGGTGATGTAGGTTGAGGGGTAACTAATTGTGGTTCCGGTCGAGGTGAAGATACCCCGAACAAACCCCTCAAAGGATTGTTCTCCATAGTACCAAGTAGCAATAAATTTCAGCACGTAGTATAATTTTTTCCTTACCGATTTCCACTTACCAAGAGCGCTTCACTCCCCGGCAACGGCGCCAGAAAAAAGTCTTGATGACCCACAAGTATAGGGGATCAATCGTAGTCCTTTCGATAAGTAAGAGTGTCGAACCCAATGAGGAGCAGAAGGAAATGACAAGCGGTTTTCAGCAAGGTAATTTCTGCAAGCACTGAAATTGTAGGTAACAGATAGTTTGATAGAAAGATAATTTGTCACGAGCAAGTAACAGTAACGGTAAACAAGGTGCTGCAAGGTAGCCCAATCCTTTTGAGGCAAAGGACAGGCCAGATCAATCACTAGTAATGAGCAAAGTGTTCTTGATGGTACACGGGAATTTAGTCTAGTCACTTTTATCATGTTGGTTTGATTCGTGTTCGCTACTTTGATAATTTGATATGTGGGTGGACCGGTGCTAAGGCTCTGTTCTTACTTGAACTAACAACCTACTTATGATTAACCCCCTCGCAAGCATCCGCAACTACGAGAAAAGTATTAAGACAAAGTCTAACCATAGCATTAAACATGTGGATCCAAATCAGCCCCTTACGAAGTAGCGCATAATCTAGGGTTTAAGCTTCTGTCACTCTAGCAACCCATCATCTAATAACTACTCCACAATGCATTCCCTTAGGCCCATGAATGGTGAGGTGTCATGTAGTCGACATTCACATGACACCACTAAGGGAATCACAACATACATATCATCAAAATATCGAACACATATCAAATTCACATGATTACTCGCAACATGACTTCTCCCGTGACCTCAAGAACAAGGGTAACTACTCACAAATAATAAACATGCTCAAGATCAGAGAGGTATTGAATAGCATATTGGATCTGAACATATAATCTTCCACCAAATAAACCATATATAGTAATCAACTACGCAAGGTAATCAACACTACTAGTCACCCACAGGTACCAATCTGAGGTTCTGGTACAAAGATTGAACACAAGAGATGAACTAGGGTTTGAGAGGAGATGGTGCTGTTGAAGATGTTGATGAAGATTGGCCTCCCAAAGATGAGAGGGGTGTTGGTGATGACGATAGCTTCGATTTCCCCCTCCGGGAGGGAAGTTCCCCCAGCGGAATTGCTCCGCTGGAGGGCAAAAGTGCTCCTGCCCAAGTTCTGCCTCGAGGCGGCGGCGCTTCGTCCCGAAAGTCCTCCTCTAATTTTTTCTAGGTCAAGAGAGACCTTATACCAGAAGATGGGCACCGGAGGTGGGCCAGGCTGGGCACAACCCATCAGGGCACGCCCAGGGGGGCCTCCTCCGGTAGTTTCCAGCTCCAGTATTTTTTATTAAATGTAAAAATAATCTCCGTAAAATTTCAGCTTCATTGGAGTTGTGCAGAATAGGTATCTCTGACGTGCTTTTCTTGGGTCCAGAATTCCAGCTGCCGGTATTCTCCCTCCTTGTGTAAACCTTGCATATTATGAGAGAAAAGGCATTAGAATCACTCCCCAAAGAATTATTATTCAACAAAACAAAGTAAATAACAGTAGGAAATCATGATGTAAAATGGACGTATCAGGGAACTAGCCATAGTAACAAGCTAGCAAGCAAAGAAGTAAACTAGAAACTAGCAAAGATAAATATTTTTGTATTTTTGATTTTATGAAACAAGAAAATATAACAGCAAATAAAAAGTAGAACAAGTGAATGATAATTTGTGCGAAGTTACTTGATAGTAGATTGGTGATCCTCCCGGCAACGGCGCTAGAAATCCTTCCTCATACTTGTGATCTGCGTTGGGTTTTCCGTGAAGAGGAACGGGTGATGTAGCACAGTATAGATAAGTATTTCCCTCAGTGAGAACCAAGGTTAACGAACCAATAGGAGTACCCCGCAAGCCCCGTCTTGAGCGACTGCACACAAAGAAGCAAACACTTTCACCCAACGCGGGCAAGAGGGTTGTCAATCCCCTTGGACTCGTTATTTGCAAGCATAAATAAAAGAAAAATAAATTGCAGCAAGGTAATGAAAGCTTTTGTAAATATATATGTGAATAGACCCGGGGGCCATAGTGTTCCCTAGTGACATCTCTCATGTAGTAGGCATACGGTGGGTAAACAAATTACTGTTGGGCAATTGATAGAAAAGCGCATAGTTATGCAATATTTATTCACAACAATGATCATGTGTATATAGGCAACACGTCCATAAGCAAATAGGCCGACTCCTGCCTGCATCTATTACTATTACTCCATGTCGAGAGCGCTTCTATGCTTGCCTCTCTAAGTATTAAGTTCATGACAAACAGAGTAATGCTTGGAGAACGATGACATGATGTAGACAAAGAAAACTCAATCAATATGAATTAACCCCATCGTTTTATCCTTAGTGGCAACAATACAAAGACGTGTCTTGTCCCCTTCTGTCACTGGGATATAGAGCACCGCCAGATTGATCCCACTACAACGCACCCCTCTCACTGAAGAAATATCAATCTAGTTGGCCAAACTATTTCAGTAGATCGGAGAGATTTACGAAGCTATAATAATTATGCAAATAAGAATCATAATAGAATTCAGAGAAGACTCAAATCTTTTTCATGAATAATCTGAACATAAACCCACAATTCATCAGATCCCAACAAACGCACCGCACAAAGTGATTACATAGAATAGATCACCGCGAAGATGCGGTGAACTTTGTATTGAAGATCAAGAGAGAGAGAGATAGCCATGTAGGTACTAACTACGGTCCCGTAGGTCTGTAGGGAACTACTCACACATCACCATGGGAGCATCAAGGTTGATGTAGAGGCCATCCATGATCGATCACCCACAAGTATAGGGGATCACGACAGTCTTCAGGGGTAGTATTTCAGCCTAATCTATTGATTCAACACAAGGGAGCCAAAGAATATTTATTGGCCTTGATAGTTGAGTTGTCAATTCAACCGCACCTAGGATATCTCTCTGCAGCAAAAGTTTAGTAGCACGACAAATAATAGTAGTAGCAGTAACAGTGATAGCAGCAATTTTGGTAATAGTAGTAACAATAGCAATTGAGTAGCAGATGTGACAGTAACAATAGCAGTAGTAACTTAGCAAGATTCAGTAGATGTAAAGCATAGGCCATGGTGCAGCGATGGAAAGATATGGATGACATCAATCATGTAACAGTTACACACTAGAGCGACACAAAACTAGCTCCAATTCATCAATATATTGTAGGCATGTATTCCGTATATAGTCATACATGCTTGCGATAAGTACTTGCATGACATCTTTTGTCCTACCCTCCCATGGAAGCGGAGTCCTATTGGAAACTAAGGGATATTAAGGCCTCCTTTTAATAGAGAACCGAAACAAATCATTAACACATAGTGAATACATTAACTCCTCAAACTACGACAATCACCGAAAAGAATCCCAATTATTGTCACCTTGGGGGTATGCGGATCAAGACACGTATTAGGTGCATACAACTTGCAAGATATGATCCAAATCAATCTTATATTCATGAAAACATAATATGTTTAGATCTGAAATCATGGCACTCGGGCCCTAGTGACAAGCATTAAGCATAGAGTAGGGGCATGGCCCGGGATTGATCCCCTAGACCGAGGCTGCTGCCTAGCAATGTTGTCATTTACGACCAATGCAGCCAGCACAATTTCTTCGTCATCCAAAGTCGAATCATCGATGAACAAATGAAGTGGTGGAAAAAATACTCATCCCTACTATCGATGGTACCTTATGAGCAATGTGTCGAACACCTTGCGGTCGTGGTGGAGACACGGCCAGGAAGAGCACCTCGAGTTCCTACCAGAAGGTTTGCATTGGAGTCCGGTGCCCTGCAGCTACGGAGGGCCTGCGAGAAGGTGCTGGGGGTCGATGTGCGTCGTTGGCAGCCGTAGATTCGCTCACACCGGATGCGACGACAAACAACCACCAACGTCGGCAAAAAACTCCAACGAAACACTGGCGTGGGCCGGCTATGGCATGGCGTGGTCGTGGTTGAAAGCGAGAAGGTGACCAGGAAAATGGGTGGCGACGGGTGGCGGCGGCGATGGCGGGGTGAAGGAAGGTGTAAGGGAAGAGAAAAGGGTGTTGTGTCCCCGACGGGCGGGTCAGAGGAGGACAAGGACGCGTCACGTCCATGCGCTGTCCGTTTTGACGCAAACGCGACCCAAATTTGGGCTGGGAGTGGGTCAAAAGCGAACAAAAAAGAATGTTTGTCCGTTTGCCCCCGCGAGTTGGTCATATTTTATGTTCGTTTAGCCCCAAATGGATATTTGGGTCATGCGTTGGAGTTGGCCATAGAGCATCTATAGTCGGACCCCTCATACCAGTCTCAAACACCCAGGCAGGCCGCCCAGTCACTGACCGGTCACAAAATTTCAACCCAACCGAGTGCCTCAAACGGGCCTCAAACACCCAGACTAACCGGGACCCCTCATATCCAACCCAAATATGGGGCAGATATGGGGGAGCCCGGGCACGCCCGGGCACGCACGCCACGTCGGCCTGGCCCGCGCTGGCCCGCATCGACCCAACATATATTTGTCCCCATCCGCTCGCCGCACCAAACCCTAGCCACTTTACTCCACTGCCCTCCACTCCCATCTTCCACCCAAGCTCATCTCTTGCGATCTCCCGCCTTCTCCGACATGGCGGGCAGTGGATCCGAGTCCTTCACCTCCAGATCCGTCGACCATGAGCTCATCCCACGGGGCCCCGAGGAGGAGATGGCCATCCGGGTTGCGCTCTGCCGGTCCCGGGAGGCGGCCGCCCACCGGCAGCACTCGGCTCGCAGCGTCGGGAATCCATTGCATCGGCACAACCGGTGCTTGGGTCCAACATAGCTGCCTCACCAGAGGCGGTGCGGTCCGTCTGGCGTCCAAACGCCATGGCGGACGCGCACCCCTCTGTTGGCGCGTCAATGACGCACCATGGGCATCCTCGGACGCTAACATGGCGCGACGTGCCCGCCGTGCGAGGCAGCAGGCGCGGGAGGTGGCGGAGGCCCTCGCAGTGGTTGACGTTGGAGAGGCGGAGTCACACTCTCTGGCGCCTCGTATGATGTATGGGTGCGGGCGTCGCAACCACGTCGTGGTGGACATCGTCTCCTCCCAGGAAGGATTCGTCATCGACCTGACGTCCACTGGCACCGTCCTGGTTACGGGCTCCGACGAGGAAGAGTAGGGTATGGGAGACAGCGGGAACTCTGCTCTCGTGAGCCGGCTAGGTGTCCCATGTCCTACTCTACCTTGCCACCGGGCCGACACTAGGAGGGGCGCAGCCGGCCGCCGTACATGGGCATGACGGAGATGGACGATCTCCGCTTGTATTAGGTTTACGTTGCATGTAATAATATGGATTTGAGGTTTCTAATTATAGTTGTCCGTTTGTAGAATGCATTATTTATGGCGTGACCAACCAGTGTCCGTGGACCTGCCCGGACGCGTCCGCGAACGTTTGAGGGGCCGGATTTGCAAGTTCTCGTTGTAGATGCACTTAGAGCATCTACAGCCGGACTGGGCAAATCTGCCCCCTAAACGTCCGCGGACGCATCCGGACGGCCCCTCATATTTCGCTCCGTGCATCCGCATATCTCATATCCGTACTCTCAAATCCATGCACGTCGATCACACAAACTAAATGTCACACGTAAAACAAATGTTGGTCCGAACATAAGTCGTGTTTGCATCAAATTTATTTGAAGTGCATAATCAATCATCTGCTCTTTGATTTCCATTGTGGGTCCACATATGCTCCACCAGGTCATTGAGTAGTTGCGCGTGCACGTGATGATCTCGTAGATTCTAATGCATCTGCAGAAAGTTCATAAGCGGAACTGCATCTTGATCTTCCGGGATTTCAACTTGTTCTCCAAGTGCTTCAAAATCATTGGTTTGGGCTACACCATCACCCACATCCTCGACAATCATATTGTGCAAAATAACACAACATGTCATCAGCTGCCACAAAGTTTCTGATTCCCACATCATTACAGCCCCACGAACAATTCCCCAACGCGCTTGCAGCACTCCGAATGCCCTCTCCACATCCTTCCTAGTTGTTTCCTGCATTGTTACGAAGTGCTTTTGTTTTCCGCCATGTGGTTCGGATATGGTCTTCACAAATGCAGCCCACTGAGGATATATGCCATCGACAAGATAGTATCGGATGTTGTAGTCTTGGCCTAGTTACACGAAGGTGATTCCACGTTGCAAAGCCTCTTTGTAAGAGCACATTTATCCATGTGTGGTTTTGGTAATTGATGACAATCCCTATGGACTAATGGTTGCCTTGAGTTATATTCAAAGGATTTGTCCGTAGGTACTTCTTGAAGTCCATCTGTTGGTTTCAAGGAGTTTATATGGTGACCAAGGTGGTATTCAAGGTTTATCCAAAGATTGGTCATGTGGGAGTTGAGCTTATTGCAAGCATGTCTTGAAGAAGAAGATTGTGTGAGCATTCATGTTTACCCTCAAGACATCATCTTTATGAAGAGAGAAGATAAGACACAAGGTTGATCAAAATTAAGCCAAAGAATGATTCAAGTTGATCAACACACAAAGCGTAGAAGATGTACCAAGTGGGATCAAGTGATCCCATGGTATGGTAAGCATTGTCCATTACGCTTTGTGTACTAACCCATGGTCTACATGAGAGTTCGTTGTGGGGTTAGGTATATTTCCATGGGTTTGCGTCAAGAGGAAGATCTCATACAACCCATGGAGGATGACATCAAGTGGTGATCGTCATCAAGGTTGTGGTGTGCAAGTTCAAGAGAAGCATCACGGAGAGATCATGCTTGAAGCTTGCCATCCATTGTGGTGACAATGGACTTGTGAAGATGTGTCGAAGAGTGGCTCTCCCATAGTGGAGTATGGGGGAGCAATCTACTAGTCTTCATCGAGCCGACGCAATCAAGAAAGGTGGTCCATCTTGAGAAGGACAAGATCGTCATCATCTAGCTCAAGTGGACTATGCGCAAGGCAAAGGTTTGACCTTGATAGGGTTTTCTATTTTACCGGTCTCATGGTGGTAGTTGGAAGACCGGGTTATAGGATCGATAGCCGTACTATCAAGGGGGCTCTCAAGTGAGTAGCTTGATCGTATCGTTCGATTGAGAGCTCAAACCATTGCATTCTTGGCATCATCATCTTTCTTGGTTCTTGGTTGGCTTTTCTCTATGTGGGTTCTTGAGCTTATGGTCAGCTTCATGACAAGCTCAAGTTCATCGAAAACGGAGTCCATATGCATCTTCTATGATGTTTTCGATGTTGGAGTTTTTGCCGGTTCTTCATTGATAGAGGTTTCACATCTCTATATCATTGGCATTTTCATACTACCTCTTCTTAGTATTTGTCGTTTTCTATCCAACAAGCTTGAGTTTGCTCAATTCGGAGCTCATTTGCAGAAGTTATGGCAGTTCTGGTTTTACTGTATCCTTCCGTTTTCCTAGCTGAGTAGTTGAAGGCAGCAAGGTGCTGCAGTACAGTGGCTAGCGGTAGTACCGCTCCTCGGAGCGGTAGTACCGCAAGGTGCTAGCGGTAGTACCGCTCCTTGGAGTGGTAGTACCGCTCCTTGGAGCGGTAGTACCGCTGTCTCCAGCACCTGTAGCGTACACCTACGGTAGTTGCACGGAAGTAATTTTTTTACTTCCGCCCCTCGGGCGGTAGTACCGCAAATTACTTCCGGTACTACCGTGCCGGATATTTTTCTCGAAGCTAGCTCCAGCGGATGTAGCCCGGAAGTAATTTTTTACATCCGTGGACGCGCGGTAGTACCGCTACCCCGAGCGGTAGTACCGCTGCCTCACGATGTCTTCTGCCGTGTGTTGCACCTGAGTGGCCGTTGAATACTACCCCTGCGGTTGTACCGCGAGGGCAGGCGGTAGTACCGCTCCGGCAGTACTACCGGCCTGTTGCCTCGTTGCAGTAGTGTTTCATATGGCTACTACCGCCCTAGCGGTAGTACCGCTCCTTGGAGCGGTAGTACCGCTCTGTGTGGGCTGTGAGGATAACGGTTGGATTTTCCCCCACCTATAAAAGAGGGTCTTCTTCCCCATTGAACCTTATCCTTTGAGCTCGTTTTTGCCCCCCATTGTTGACCTTCTTCGAGCTTGCTATCTCTCAATCCCTCCAATGATTCTTGCTAGTTCTTGAGGGAAAAGAGAGAGGAGATCTAGATCCACATTTCCACCAATCACTTTCTCCTCTAAGTGAGGGGAACCCCTTGGATCTAGATCTTGGAGTTCTTCGTGTTCTTCTTCGTTCTTCCTCTCATTTTCCTCCCTCGCATTAGTTGCTTTGGTGGGATTTGGGAGAGAAGGACTTGGGCACTTCGTGTGCCCTTGCCATTGCATTTGGTGCATAGGTTTGAGTTCTCCACAGTGATACGTGGAAGTGAAGTTGGAGAAGCTTATTACTCTTGGGTGTTTGAGCACCCTTGAGCTTGTTCCTCTTGGGTGCTTTGGTGCCCTAGACGGTTGGTGGTGCCTCGGAGCTCAATCATTGTGGTGCAAAGCTCCGGGCAAGCTTTGGGGTCTCCAATTAGGTTGTGAAGATTGCCCCGAGCATTTGAGGTCACCTCGGAGCCACAATCCATTGTGGTGAAGCTTCGTGGTGTTGTTGGGAGCCTCCAATTAAGTTGTGGAGTTTGTCCCAACCTTGTTTGTACGGGTTCGGTGACCGCCCTTAAGGGTCCCTTAGTGGAATCACGGCATCTTGCATTGTGCGAGGGCGTGAGGAGATTACGGTGGCCCTAGTGGCTTCTTGGGGAGCATTGTGCCTCCACACCGCTCCGAACGGAGATTAGCATCCGCAAAGGTGTGAACTTCGGGATACATCGTCGTCTCCGCGTGCCTCGGTCATCTCTTACCCGAGCCCTTTACTTATGCACTTTACTTTGTGATAGCCATATTGTTTCATGCTTTATATCTTGCTATCACTTAGTTGTTTATCTTGCATAGCATAAGTTATTGGTGCACATAGGTGAGCCTAGTTGTTTTAGGTTTTGTGCTTGACATATTAAACGTTAGTTTTATTCCGCATTTGTTCAAGCCTAAGCCGTAATTATTTTAAAGCGCCTATTCACCCCCCCCCCCTCTAGGCGACATCCACGTCCTTTCACTCTTGAACACCGGAGATCGTTGAAGCACGTTGATGTCGTTGTGAGAACCCGATGTTCCAAAGAAAGCATGCCAAATCAATAAGTCATGTGATGCCACCGCTTCTAGTATGATCATGGCCTCTCTGGTGTGACCTTGATACATTCCTCGCAAACCTTTGGGACAGTTCTTTCATTGCCAATGCATGCAATCAATTGAGCCAAGCATTCCTGGAAACCCTCTGGCCTCTCTAATAGCCAACAACTTCTCTGTGTCCTGCACATTTGGTTCTCTCAGATGCTTTGCTCCAAACACCTCGACCACAACATGGGCAAACTTGACAGTAGTCTCAGGCATGTGCTCTCCCTCATCCTGACCGTATCACCAACGGCATCTGCCGCAGTACTAAGTGCAAGCATTCTCACAGCAGTCGTGCACTTCTGCTTGGTAGAGAAAGAGATTTTACCGCGGCAATCCCTTGTCAGCTTGAAGTAGCCATCGTGTGCCTCCACTGCGTCCACAATGCGCAAAAACAATGATTTTCGCATGCAAAAAAACGACGACGAAACCATGGATCATCCGGGAAAGTTTGGTTCGGAGCAAAGTAATCCTTCTGCAGTAGCTTTGCTCCGGATACCCTATCCCGATTGATCACTCTTCTTCCTTTAATTGATCCCTTGAAATTAAGAATATGCTCCACTTGTTGGTTCATTTCCTCTTACATGGACATGAGCATGATCATGTCCACTTCTTCGTCTGAATCCGATGAATCGAAGAACTCATCTTGAATCAGTTGATCAAGCTCCGTCGGTCCATACTCCTCGTCGGACGAAGCATCAGAATCCATCGTTTTCACTAAGAATTTGACCAAAAAATCCGGGCAAACATTATGTCGAACACATCCAGCGCAAGGCATAGCCAGAGAGTTGCCGGACGTACCGCGGTGTCTTCTGGGCCGGCGATGACGTCCTCCACGGCGAGGTCGGGAGGGATGACTCCTGTGATGGAGAGGGTGGGGAAGAGGCTACAAGCGGCGGCGGAGCGCGCGTGGCGGCGAAGCTGGAAGACGGACGGCGCGAGAAGGACATCAAATGGATTCGACAGTTCTGCGGGGTGGATCTGGTGTAATTTGCGATGGGATGAGGATGTCGGGTCAGACGTGGCGGGCGCACCGGGCTCCCCCATATCCGCCCCATTTTGAACAGGATATGAGGGATGCCGGTCAGTCCGAACGTTTGAGGCCCGTTTGAGGCTGGATCGATTTTTCGTGACCAGTGAATAATCAGGTGGTCTGTCCGGATGTTTGAGACGGATACGCCGTCCGGGCTGTAATGGTCTTAGGCCAACTCCAGCGCACGACCCCATCCGGTCTAGCCCTGTCCGTTTGGGGCAAAACGGACAAAGCCCACGGCCCAGCGCGCGTCGCCCTCGACGCATCTTGTCCGTTTTGTGTCCGGGCCGACCCATTTCCGGCGCAAACATGCGCCCGGTTTGGGTCCTGGCGGACAGCGAGCGGACGTGCTCGAGCCCTCCTCTCGTCCGCGTCAGGGACGCGTGGCAGGCGGCCACCTACCTCCCACCGCCCGTATTTACTGCGCACGCCCGGTAGGCCCCGCCTGTCATCCACTCAGGCGGGCGGTCGCCGTCCTTCTTTATGAGGAAGCCGTGGACCGGCACAGTGCACGCGCGCACTCCACTCCTGGTGCCTCCTCGGGACCGACACCAAACCCTAGCTTCCCCCCTCCCTCGAGCTCTCCGGCCGCCGGCAGCAATGGGGGTGGTGGAGCACCGGCGGCAAGGGGAAGGGGACACACGACCACGAGGCTGGGTGCTCGTCCGGCCGCCGCCGCGCCGCAAGCGAGCCGCGCCGTTCTTCTCCTCCGCCACGGCCTGCTCCGGCAGCCTTCTCCATTGCCCCTCCGGGCGCCCCGGCGCGCTCCCGGCAGTACATCCATGCGGATGTGTGCCGGCGCTATTGGGAGACGAGGACGCCGCTCCCCTGGAGCGACGTCCACTTGCAGAACAACTGGCACCTGTCCGCCGACCGGGTGCCGATCCCGCCGGTGCCAATGAGCGGCCGTGCCCGCCGCGACGAGATCCACCGCCGCCGACGCTGCCTCCCCGACGACCTCTACTACGACCCGAGGTACGCCGTGGATTCCCCCTTGTGGGACACTTGGTTCCGTGATGAGCACGACGTGCGGCGCGCGTCCTATTTTGTCGGCCAACACAACAGCCCGCGGCGGGCACGTGCAGAGCGCCGGGCGCGCCCTCCAAGCCCTCCCCAGGTGCGCGGGCGTACGCGGGTGCGCGGGCGTACGCGGGTGCGCGGCCTGACACCGACCCCATCGCCGTCGCCCTCTCCTTCGCCACCACCACCTCCTCGCATGACCGAAGAGGAGGAGGCCCGGCTCGTCCAGCGTGTCATGGAAGATTCCATGAACACGTACGATGAGCGCCATTGGGAGGGGCTGGAGGAGATGATGGCCCTCTCCGCGGCCGGCGACGTGGCCATCCCGGAGCTGGAGATGGCCGACGCCGTGGAGGAGCAGCCTGTGGCGGTGAAGGAGGAGGTGCACGAGGAGCAGCCAGTGGCCGCGTTCCACCCGAACCTGGTGGGCCAACGCTGGACGTGGTCGTGCACGGCCACGGAGATGGCCCAGGGAGTGGGGGCCGAGCCTTGGTGCCCCACGCCGCCGCGGTCACCGGAGCGCGAGTCATCGCCGCGCGGGGAGGTGGTGCAGGCGCCGCCAGCGCCGCCAACCTTCCAGGGGCCGCTTGCCCACCTATGGACGATGCCGCCGTACATCGACCTCACTGGCGACGATGACGACAACGACGGCGCCTGAAGACGGCGACGGGCACGGCAGCAGCGCGGGGCGGCGCATTTTATCTGTTTTTTTAATTATGTTAATTAAGGACCGTGGGCCTTGGGGCCGTTGAACAATGTTTTATTAATGTATAATTATTAATGTTTGCGTTTATTTACATTTTTCTGGCATTTTTTGTGTATTCCAATTTTTTTTTAAATGCCCTGTCCGCCCCAGACGATTTGGGGTGCGGCCGCGCGTTGGGCGCACCGACCCGGCCACGGACCGATCCGGACATGGGCAACCCCATTGTCGCCCCAAACGGACAGAATCCGGCCCAAACGAACGTCCGGATGGGGTCGCGCGCTGGAGCTGGCCTTATTGCATTGTCGCAAATCCGGATCCGGATGGAGTAGGCTCATCGTCAGCACGTGCATACACGGCGGAGCATCCAGAATCCAGATCCAGATGCAGTCGGTTCACGTTTCCACGCTGGACACGCGCGAGCAACACGCATTCAAAAAAAAACCTACACGACTCATCAAACTTTGAAAACCACACCAAACCTTTGACGGCCCCGCCTCGTACCGTAATCTCCAAGATTACGGCGTAACAACGACAACAACCTCTCTTATTATACGCTATCTTTCACATCGTTTAAACCCCCAGGTTACTCCTCCGGCCCCACTCCCACCGCCCCGCATCTCGTGCTCCCCGCCCTCCCGCCCAGCCATGGCGTCGCCGACAGCGGCCGCCTCCACCCACCGCCACCTCCTCCTCCTTATCGCGCTTCTCTTCCTCCCGTTCGCCGCGGCCACCGCGCCGCACAGGCACCGCGTCCCGTCCCGCCACCTCGCCTCGCTCAACGCGTCGGCGCCACCAACCACCTTCTTCGAGGTGGACCGCCCGATCCGCCCGCCGCTCGGCAGCGTCGGGCCCTGCTCCTCGCTGCTCCTGTCCCACTCCTTCGGCGAGACATACGGCAGGCCCCCGGTCACCGCCGCCTACGCGCCGCCCGAGTGCCTCGCCGCCGCGCGCGCCCGGGGCGCGTCGCTCGCGCTCGCGGTGCTCGAGTGGAGCGCCGACTGCCGCGGCCGCCAGTTCGACCGCATCTTCGGCGTCTGGCTCTCCGGCGCCGAGATCCTCCGCAGCTGCACCGCCGAGCCGCGCGCCACCGGCATTGTCTGGTCCGTCTCCCGCGACGTCACCAGGTACGCGTCACTCCTCGCGGAGCCCGGCGAGGTCGCGGTGTACCTTGGCAATCTCGTCGACAAGACCTACACGGGCGTCTACCACGTCAACCTCACGCTCCACCTCTACTTCCACCCGGCGCCGCCGCTGCTCACACAGCACGCCGATCTGATTGTACCCATCTCGAGAAGCTTGCCTCTGAACGACGGGCAGTGGTTCGCCGTCCAGAATGCCACGGACGTGCAGTCCAAGAGCCTCTCCATTCCGTCGAACACCTACCGGGCGGTCCTTGAGGTGTTCGTTTCGTTCCACTCCAGCGATGAGTTCTGGTACACGAACCCTCCCAACGAGTACATTGAGGCCAACAATTTATCCAGCGTTCCTGGCAATGGTGCGTTTCGGGAGGTTATTGTTAACGTCGATGACCATGTGGTCGGTGCTGTTTGGCCGTTCACTGTCATCTACACCGGCGGTGTCAACCCGCTTCTCTGGCGGCCAATCACCGGCATTGGCTCATTCAATCTACCTACCTATGACATTGATATCACGCCATTCTTGGGCAACCTCCTGGACGGCAAGGAGCACAACTTTGGGTTTGCTGTCACCAATGCATTGGATGTGTGGTACATTGATGCCAATTTGCATCTGTGGCTAGATCACAAAAGCAAGAAAACAGTCGGGAGCTTGATCAGCTATGATGCGCCCGCATTGGCACTGAATGTGGACTCTGGGTTCAGTGGGCTGGATGGTAAGTTCGTCACGGGCGCAAACCGGCATGTCTCTGCAACCGGGTCGGTGAAATCCTCATATGGGGAGGTGACCACAACTTTCTACCAGAGATTCAGCTATCTTAACAGCAATGTGTATACAAGCAATGGCACCGTGCAAGTGGTGAACCAAACGATTGATGCAAAGTCTGGTGTTTTTGTCAAGGATACTTCTGCTGTTCTTCTATCGGAGGAGGTTCACAAGGTGTTTCCGCTGTATATCTACACTGGAACATCAGACCAGGTGGGGGACGAGTACTCACTCATTTCACTTGTCAAATTGGGCGTCAACGAGAAGAGTGTTTCGGGTGGGAAGTTAGGGTTCTCGTACCGCTCTCTGCGGAATGCACAGTCAGCACGCGGCACTATGAAGGTGAAGAAGAACTTGGTGGTTAGTGGTCTGGGGAAGACGCATGAGGTGTACAAATATATGGGTACTGATGGATGCTACTTCAGGGATGTGAGCAGTAAGAATTACACTATAATTTCTGACAACTTTGGTGATTCTTGCTCAAAGAGATCGCCGTCTAGCAGTGTCAAATTCTCCTCCAATAAAAATCAACCAGCTAGAAAAAGGTTGCTGAAACTGTAACTGGGAAGGTGGGCAACTGAATTATCTATCGTTCACTTTACTTACTTTGTCTCTTCATTTGAGAGTACTAGTTAGGTTAGATTATCGTTCATGTACTAGGTAAATTTGGTATTATCTCTACAAGGACCCCACTTTGTAATAGTCTTCTAGAAAACACTTTCTCTTCTGGAATGTATATAAATCAATAAAAGTGGCACTTGGGTTTCAAAATATTTGAAGTAGAAATTTGCTTTGGAATAGATACAACTAGATATTTCTGAACTTATTAGACGGAGAAGTATAAAGAGATTGGTTTCTTTTTTCTCCGTGCATACCATGAACATTCAGGGTCCAACAAAAGATTTGCAATGGGGTTGTTGGCACATGATTGATTATTATTTTTAGGGATAAATTAAAACAACATGCTAACTTGCCTGTTGGGTTCTCTACTTCTCTGTTTGAATAATGTAGATTGCTGTAAAAAATGCACAATTAAATGGACAGCTTTTCGCTTTCGACAGAAAATTATACCTCAAAAAAAGGACATAATCTGAAAATTTTCGTTAAAAAATCTGAAACAATAAATTTGTATTGCCGAGGTGTCTAAATAAGCACTTGGACACTTGCACTCCAATGATATGCACTAGTTCTTAAAATCGATTTTTTTTACTTAGCACTTCTCTAAGCATCTAGCATCGTGGTTGGCTCTAATGGAGCATGGTTGATTTAATGCCAAAAATTGTCATGTCAAATTTTGGCAAATGTTAAATACTGGCTAGTAATTGGTTGGTTGATGTTTTCTTTTTTCGCGAAGTTCACAAAAAAATTGCCACGATAAGTTGCCAAATCTTGGTAACTTTTGATTGTTTTTTTTAACCAAATGTTGCCTTGTCAAATGTTGGCATTAAACCAATTAGTCTCATACTCCTACGTTTCAAAATATTTGAAGCATTGGGTTTGTCCTACGGCAAACTTGTTTAAGTTTACCCAAGCTTATAAAAAATATTAACGTCTACAACATCAAATTAGTATCATTGTATTTATCATAGAATACATTTCCATGTTATGTATATTTTTTTTCGAAACGGTTTGCCTCATATATTAATTAAGCGGGGAGAAAAGTTTGTTACAAACGGCACACACATAATACGGCATGGAGGATTATTCGCGCGTAATAATGATCCCTAATTTCCTTGCTCCGGCCGTGATCCAGAGTTTGGCCTCTTGGTCGATGATGTTTAGAAGGATGGACGGTGGAGCGCTCTTTTGTCGGAAGACCCGAGCGTTTCTCTCGTTCCACACGGTCCAAGACACGAGCATGGTGAGGGAAGCCATGGCCTTCCTGTTGGGGACCCCAACACCAATCCTGTCAGACCACCACTTCTGCACAGAGTCTTCGAGGTGTCGAGGTGATGAAGTCCATATTTCTCCTTGACCAAGCCCCAAAGTCTAAGAGTGAAGCGGCATTTGAAGAAGAGACGTGATCCGCTTTCCTGCTCACGTTTGCAAAGGGGACAGAGGCCACAATTTGGCCAGCCCCTTTTTTCCAGCCTATCTGCCGTCCAGATTCTATCTTGGGTAGCATGCCACGGGAAAAACTTGGCCTTAGGAGGCGTCCATACCCTCCGGATCATGTGCTCCATGGGTGAGAGGACCAAGCCTAGGAATTGGGCCTTGTAGGCGGAAGCAGCAGAGTAGTGCCCACTCGTTGTGTGCTTCCAAAGAATGGTATCTTCAGCGAGTTCATCTAGCTGGACCTCGTTCACCAGCGCCCATAAGGTGAAGAACTGACAAATGTGTTCAGCGGAGACAACCGTGGTGGTCTTGATCCTGAGGATCCAAGCGTTGTCTTTGAGGGCCTCCCGCACCTTCCAATTCTTTCTGGAACAGGCCTCGAAGACGAGCGGAGCAACGTCTTTGGGCTTACACCCGTGGAGCCACGGTGAGTCCCAGAACGGCGTCTTGGCACCATTTCCCACGGTGATAGTCATTGACGCATAGAAAAAGTCCAAGTCCTCCTCATCGCACGGGTTCCCCAAGCCAACCCACAGCTTGTGAGGGGCCGTCCATTCAAACCAAGGCCATCTCAACCGCAGGGCTCGTGCAAATTTGTCGGTGTTGGGCACTCCAAGGCCTCCGTACTCCCGCGGGCGGCACACAATATTCCAGTTTACTTTGCACTTGGCACCCGTCGTCTTGTCCGATCCCGACCAGAGAAAGGCCCGCTCTAGCTTGTTGATGTTGTGCAAAATGGTAGGCGGGATGACCAAAGACGTGATGAAGTAGACCATGAGCGAAGAAATGACAGACTTAACCAGCGTCGTGCGCCCAATGGTGGTCATGTTCTGGCCCTCATACGTCACCAATTTGTTCGCAGTTTTATCCTCGAGGAATTGAAAGTTCACTGCTCTAAGCCTCCAGACGGACAGGGGGAGGCCCAAGTATCTGAGTGGGAAAGTCGTCCTCTTCGCCGGAAGACTATGAAGGATGTGCTCAAGGTCTAGGTGGTTGCATCTGATGGGAACCACCGAGCTCTTGTGGAAGTTGGTGCATAGTCCTGTGACCTCCCCGAAGTCGCGCAAGATGGCTGAGAGATTGTCAATATCCTTTTTGATAGGTATTTAATGTTGTAGATATCAGCATATGTTTTTATATACTCGATCAAATTTAGAGGAATTTGAGTTAGGACAAGCTTAAAACTTCAAATATATATTGGAACAAAGGGAGTATGCATGTTTGACCGTAGTGACAACTACTTCTCGGACAAAATGGCCAACAAAGACCCCCAGCAAAAAAAAAAATCAGTTTGGAGAGCAATCTCAGTCTTGTAGTATGATTTTGAGATTGATGAAGCAGGAAAGCGATGGATGCGCTTCTGCTGATTCTATAAATCACGTGGTCAGCCAAATATATATAACCATATGGTGAATGATGCCGAAATCAGCTTAGGGGTTCATTGTTTTCCTCTGAGGACGCTTTTTTTTTCTGAGGACGCTTGAAGACGACATATGGACCATGGAAAATTGGAAAACGAGGCCTCAATTTTCTTTAAAGAATTGGAGGCCCATGTTCAAAACTACTGCAAGCCCAAAGATACAAACCAAACCAAAGACCCAGTTAGGTCGACTCGGCGACGGCGGTCGGCAGGGGAGGTAACGACCCCTCTGCTCGCCAGTCGCCGCCTCCGGCCTCCTCGCCATCCACTCGGTCCGGCCGCACCTCACCAGCGCCGCCTCCCGTGTTAGTCGACTCGGTGAAGCCAGTTTCCGCTCGCCACCTCCGATCTCGTCGCCCATCCATCCGTTCCGGCCGCACGCCTGCGCACCTCACCAGCCTTCGCCGCCGTGGTAACGACCCCTCCCTCTCCCCACGGCCATACCTTATCTACGCTCAAGCCCCATCTCTGAGACGTCACCAAGCGGATGATTCGCTGGCTTGGATCTAGTCTAGGTCTTAATTAGCTTGGGGAACCCTAGACGTTTGCAACGACACATACTAATTTGGTAGCCTCGTAATCATAGGCAAGGGCAATACGTGAGACACGGGGCTGGTGAATAGTAGAATGAAAATCGAAAAAAATCCTCACTTGATGGGTACCTGTAGTCTCTATGTGCATATTTGGGTGTTCTTACTCTCCTGATTACTGAGCAACATGATAAGCGTACTCCCCTGCTGTTGTTGCAGACAAGTGTGACGCGTCAGTGATGCCGCCAAAAGTGTCCGCCGACGCCTCCAACGATGGCGTGCTGCCTGAAGACATGCTGTGTTACATCCTCGTGCGACTCCCAGCGAAGACAGTGTGCCTCTTTCGAGCGGTCTACCGATCCTGGAGGTCCCTCCTCACAGATCCACTCTTCGTTGCAGCGCACAAGTCCAACCACCCTGGGCCACTGATCGTCACATGTAAGAGTGAGATGTTTGAAAGAGGCACCATTAACATTATGGACTTGTCTGGCCATGTCGTTAAGCGGATAGCCACCACCATGGAGGATGCCAGGTTGGTGCGCACACGCCGCCTGGACCTTATTTGTATTACCGGACGTAAGGGCTGCCATGTGATCAACCCTGCCACTGGCGATACTTTTGCATTGCCCAGTTGCCGCGCAAAGGAGCATGCACATGTGCAACATTTCTTCCCAGAGTCATTTGACTTTGGACAGGTTGTCTCCACAGGAGAATACAAGGCCCTACGCTGTGTTAGCATCGATAATTCCGATCATGAGTCCAGCCCGATGCTCTGTGAGGTCATCACCCTTGATGATGGTCGCCATGCAAGATGGAAGGGCAAACAGGGCCCTCCGGCCCCTGTCACAAGTAACCGTAACAGAAGTATTGTTGTCAACGGAGTCGTTTATTTCCTGTTGGATTTTCTATACAAACGTTTCACATTTTCTGGGGACCATGTCAAACCGGGTAGCATGGCTTTGTTCAACCTTGAGACAGAGGAGTTGATGGGGATTGTCCAAGGTCCAATGCCAGTGCGCAGATTTTATAAGGACAGCAATGGCAGGTGTTACTTTAGTCTATACTTGGAGCTATCACTGGTAACTTTGGATGGGTTCCTAGTTATGGCGCACAATCCTGAGGGTTGCTCTTTGGACTTATGGTTTTTGATGGATATTGAGAAATGTCTCTGGAATAAAAGGTACAGCTTAGATTTCCAACCTGAAAATCTCTTTGCTCATCCCTTGGAAATTCTAAATGACGGGAAGATAGTTCTCTCTGCATCAGGATCACTAAGACTTTATAATCCAATTACCAAAAGTTACATTGATTTTGGGATGAGAAATTCCACATCTGTTGGTACTTACACTGGAAATCTGTTGTCTTCAGAGAGCACTTTCACTTCTGAGGTGAGTGTTATCCTCGTATGCTTGCAATTATTTATATGTTGTCCTGTCCTTAGTATTATTTGCTTTTATTCTTGTATCGTAGAGATAATTTTCTATGCGATGTAAGGAACATTTATTAGGGATTATTAAAGAATTGTAGATGCATTTTTAGGAAAAGTAATTGTTGCAGTGTCATAGGTGTGATGCACAACATTAGCATATGAATTTCTCTATATCTGTGGTCATGTTTTGAATCAATTTCTCCTATCAAGCTGAGGAGTTTTGGGCACCCACAGATTATGATCCCTTCATTTTCGAGGATGGAAATGATTGTCGCATTGTAATTTAGATTGCTGAAGCTTTCTTAGGTTTTATTCAAAGGTCCACCAGTGACAGAATATCACATGTAAGAAGTATTTTTCTAGAGTTGTGTGTCAAAGCACTCTCAACACAAAAGAAAAAGAGTTAGGAAACTGAGGGTCTGATTCGCAACGGTCGCTGCAAACATATTTACAGCACCGGTGTTCAGCCTTGTCCAGTTTCCTTTTGTGGGCTGCTCATCCTATTTAGGTTTTGCTGGTTAATTATGTTATAGATTGACTGGTTACCTACATTTTATGTTCGTCTAGTTTGTGTACTTTTTTCTTCTCCGAATAGTTTGTCTACAGTGGCACATACACGTACATACATATTTTGTCCAATGAATTTAAATAAACTGCCAGCAGTGTTCGATTGGTAGATTGTCTATTCTACTATTTCATGTCACACGTAGATTGGTGATGACATATCAAGAATGTATGATGCTGATGTTGTGTTTTTCATAAGATGCAGAATTTGTCCAAATCTGTAGTTGTGTGGGAGGTTAACTCACTGGCAGTATATATCTTGGGTTTGAGTGAACATCTGATGCGTGCCTTTGTTCTTGCAGGCTGACCGTTGCACTACCTGTGGCTGCTATTTCACCCTAGAAACCAACCGACATTCTGTAACCTGTCAAGATTGTATGTATGAAGCCATGTTTGCACGGCGTTGACCTTCCCGGGCATATTACTAATGGCCAGTATTTGCTTTATGTGTAATATAAGTGCACGGAGTGGCACACCATTGTCGCATTTGGAAGGCTGCCGGTGAACTGGGAATCCATTAGGCTTTCACTAATTACCAATGCCAATTGCCAATTGCCAATAGACAATTTCAAGTATAATCCAACAGATTTTGTTCTCAAATGTCAGCCTAGTTTTTCTTTTTACTTTTTGCAAAAAGCCTTGTTGGGTTTTAGAGAACACTGTTGCTAGTCTGTTTTTTTCTTCTTGATTGATGAAGCTTATTTTGGAATATACGTTCATATTTGTTATGCAAGAACATATGCTTTGATCTTGTGAATTCTTGATGCAATGTCAATGTGGCCTAGGGCCTGACATGTGAGCCCAATCGGTCAGATTGGCTATTACA
The DNA here is from genome assembly GCA_039707655.1 of Elymus sibiricus. Taxonomy (NCBI): domain Eukaryota; kingdom Viridiplantae; phylum Streptophyta; class Magnoliopsida; order Poales; family Poaceae; genus Elymus; species Elymus sibiricus. The sequence continues at coordinate 133,059,306 of CM077667.1, forward strand.
AGGGGTAGATTGGTAGATTTGGGCGTAGTGTTGAGGATTAGTACAGAAGTTGTGGTTCTATATTGAAAAATTCAAAATTTGTGGCAAAGTGTTAGAAGCTGCACTAAAATTGTGGTTCTATGTAATTATCTCTGTTTACATGTACTCACTGCCCCGTTATTAAGCAGAATCATGTCATCAGCTGCATCTCGCGTGATTGGATATGCCCTAATGGCAATGGTTTGCATCAAGAAAATCAATGCATTAGAGAATCGCCCCCCGCGTCGTCTCTTTTGAGAGGCCACTCGGGGGCTAACCCTAGCCGCCGCCAGCGCTCCCCCTCCCCTCCCTACCTCTCCTCCGCCACTGCTAGAGGTGAGCTCCGGCGCGAGCGCGCTTCACCGATGAAGGTGGCGGCAGGGACTTCGTGGCTCCACCTCGCGTGGAGGGCTTTGGCTCCCGGGGCGGCGGCCCCGGCCGGTGGCGCTCGGCGTAGTCGGAGCGGCGCGCTGCGCCGGCGGGTGCAGGTGGGTCGTCCCTCGGCCGTATGGGCGGCGGTTGTTGGCTGTGGGGGTTAGCCCCGTATTGGCCATCTTCTGGATCTTGGAGCCGCTCTGTCCTTCGCCCGATCTACTCCGTTTCGCGCCGGCTCCGGCTTCCGGCGGCTATGGTCGTCCTCCCGTGTGCTGGCTCCATGGATCAGGTGGGAGGGTGTGGATCCAGAGGAAACTTCTGGTCGGCGCGGCGACCACATCGAAGTCGACACCTTTGGGTGCCGATCCCCTCCTTGGAGGCTCCGGTGAGGATCCTCCCCTGCCCATCCCCATCCTTGAGCGTGGGAGAAATCCATTGGTCCCCTTCTTTGGCCGACAACGGCGCCGTGGTGTCGCGCTCCTTCCTGAAGGCGTCGGCCGGGATCTGCTAGGCGTTGGGGGAGTAGTGGTGGCTTGGTGGCGGCGTTGTTGGCTTGCTCTTATCTCCGGCAACTCGATGGACCTTCGGTGCTCCCTGTTGCCCCTTTGGCCTGCTCCTTGGTTGTGCCTTCGATTGACAGCTCTCGCCCGGCGTAATGTCTTCCCGGTGCCGCCGACGGTGCTTGGGAGTTTGGTCTCTCGCTGCTTGCGGGTCTATCTCTGGCGTGCCTCCGTGTGACAACTGGTGCATCATGGTTCTCGGTTCTGATAACCATTCTGCCGGCCGCCGGTGCGGCACCCATCGAGCCTGGGTGAAGGGTAGTGGCCCTTTGCAGCGGCAGTGACACGCCATGTTTGGCCACTGTTCGGTCCTCTGGATGCAGTTAGCGACACAATGCAAGCACGATGTGCCTCCTTCTCGTGTACCTGTTTGTCTGCCGGTGATGGCGTTGCGGTGGATGTTGGCATCGGTGCTTCAAGCTCTCGCCTGGGGTTGTCGCTGCCTTAGAGCTTGTTCCACATTGTACCGTGTACCCTTTATTTCCGCTTCGCTTTTTATTTTCTCTGTAATGTCCCGCTCTTGTAATCCTGGCCGGTTGATGGCTTTGTTAATTCAAAGTCGGGCAAGGTTCGAGCCTTTTGGCTCGGCCTGTACCTTTTCTCTAAAAAAGCTACATCTCGCGTTATCTAAAAAAATTTGGCAGCTGCATCACATTCACATCTTTAAACCCAAAGATGCTTCCAGTTCCACTCCACTCCCTCTAGCTCCAGCCATGTCGTGCGGTGTCTTCCCAGCTCAAAGGGAGTTCTCCGCATCGCAGTGCTAGACATGTCGATCGGCCTATTGCTGGCAGACGCGCGCAAGCCATCTTGTCATTTCATTGGACGCTCACAGGAGCTCTTGGGCGATGGCACGCTCGAGCTTATCGGTCCACGTCTACACAGCGAGAGTCGCCTAGCGCTTTTGGCCCTCATGTCGTCGTACTGCCCGTCTTCATCCACCTCCTCCGCTTGTCGACACGTCCGTCACCAAAACTCCAGCTCCTCCTTTTCTCAAGCGGCCCTACAGGCATAATAGGCTGCCAGGCGCGCTTCTCCACCAACTCCTTCAACGCCACTTGTCTGGCTCTCTCAGCTAGCGGCAACACCTTACACATAGCTAGATTGCACTGGCCCCAAAATCACTCTTCCGTTGGGGGGGGGGGGGTCCGGCGTGACCTCGTCTGGCGGCGCGTAGGTTTCATCCTTGTCGCTGCTCTGCACCTTGACGTCCTCGCGGGGTGGCTCCTCCTCCTTGGCCCGTGGAAAGACCGACGACGCTGATGTCTATTACGCAATTGTATTCTTGTAGACTATTCGGCCTTCAAGCGCAGAGTTTTGTAGGACAGTAGCAAATTTCTCTCAAGTGAATGACTTAAGTTTATCAATCCGCGAGAGGTGTAGGATGAACATGGTCTCTCTCAAACAACCGTGCAATCAAATACAAGAAATCTCTTGTGTCCCCCCAACACACCCAATACAATGGTAAATTGCATAGGTGCACTAGTTCGACAAAGAGATGGTGATACACGTGTAGTATGGATAGTAGATATAGGTTTTTGTAATCTGAAATAATAATAAACAGCAGGGTAACAATTGATAAAACTGAGTACAAACAGTATTGTAATGCTTGTAAACAAGGCCTAGGGTTCATACTTTCACTAGTGCAATCTCTCAACAGTGCTGGCATAATTGAATCATACAACAATACCTGATTGTGTGACAAAGATTGACTCCAAAGTTTTTATCAATAACGGAGAACATAAGATGAAATTGCTATAGGTGGTAAACCACCTCAAAGTTATCTTTCCGATCAATCTATTGAGCCATCCCTATAAGTGTCAGAAACAACCCTAGAGATCGTACTACAATAACACCATATGATACACATCAATCAACTCTAATGTCACCTAGATACTCCAATGTCACCACAAGTATCCGTGAGTTAATTACTCGATATGCATCAAACAATTTCAGATTCATAATATTCAAACCAACACAAAGAACTTTAAAGAGTACCCCCACAATTTCTATCGGAAAAAGTAAGATGAAAACGTGTATCAACCTATGTCCCTAGATCAACCCAATGTCACCCGGGAAGCCGCAAGCTGATTACCAAAACATACATCAAGTGAATCAATAGAATACCCCATTGTTAACACGAGTATCCACATGCAAGACATACATCAAGTGATCTCAAATCCATAATATTCAGTCTGATAATAATGAAACATCGAAGGGCGAGATTCAATTCATCACAGCAAAGGTAGAGAGGGAAGACCATGATATGATTTGACTACATTAACAAAGCTCATGGTACATCAAGATCGTGCCCTATCAAGATCAAGAGAGAGAGAGAGAGAGAGAGAGAGAGAGAGAGAGATCAAACACATAGCTATTGGTACATACCCTCAGCACCGGGGGTGAACTACTTGTAGGATCCAAAGTATGTCTAGAGGGGGGGGGGGTGATTAGACTACTTGACCAAATAAAAATTCTACCCTTTTCCCAATTTTAGTGTTGGCAGATTTTAGCAATTGTAGCAAGTCAAGTACACCCTATACATGCATGTCTAATAGTATTGCAGCGGAAATAAATACGTGCACATATAAGTAGAGGGAAGGGAAAGAAGATCAACAGTAATTGGAGACACGAAGATTTTTCCCGTGGTTCCGATAGGTGGTGCTATCGTACGTCCACGTTAATGGAGACTTCAACCCACGGAGGGTAATGGCTGTGCGAGTCCATGGAGGGCTCCACCCATGAAGGGTCCACGAAGTAGCAACCTTGTTTATTCCATCATGGCCTACGTCCACGGAGGACTAGCCTTACTCGGGGTAGATCTTCATGAAGTAGGCGATCTCCTTGCCCTTACAAACTTCTTGATTCAACTCCACACACGAAGACGGAGGCTCCCAAGCGACACCTAACCAATCTAGGAGGCACCATCCTCCAAAAGGTAATAGATGCGGTAGATGATGAACTCCTTGCTCTTTTATTTCACATGATAGTCTCCTCAATACTCAATCACTCTCTCATAGATTTGGCTTGGGTAGGAAAGATTGATTGGGTGGAAAGCAACTTGGGGAGGCTAGAAATCAAGATTCATATGGTTGGAGTGGAAGATCTTGATCTCAACACATGAGTAGGTGGCTCTCTCTCTCTCAGAAAAATGGATATGATTTGTGTAGGTTTGTTCTGAGTGTTTGTCTTGTGCATAGTTATTCTTGGTTAATATCATTTCATTTAAAAATAGTCACACGACAAGTCTTAGTTGTCTAAACTAAATAGAACAAAGGCTACAAAATTATTCCAGCTACTGGAATAAAACCTTTGTCTCAACTATCAAGACCTACTCCCATCTGCACATATCACACATACTACTCTAAGTATTTCAAGGGCAAAAGACGGGGGTCGTAGGACATACCTTCACAGTTGCGAATTTACACACTTCTCTTCCTTAATCTTGCGTTTCTCGTTGTCCGGCATAGATAAACTCCTGTGAAAAAAATTCAAACAAACTCTACGAATGAGAGGTGGTGGATGGGTATATATAGGCATCTCCAAAAATCCAACCGTAGAACATTATTGCCCAACTCGGTGGAACCGATGCAAAACTGGGTTGTACCGATTAGTGCAAAATATGGAAACTTTAGGAATCTCGGTGAGACCGATATATAGAAACTCGGTGAGTCCGATTTGGGTTTCCCTAGTCAGTTCCTCAACTCGGTGGCACCGATTCTCAAAACTCGAAAATTCTGATTTTAAGAATTAGGATATTCGAGCCGGGGGCACTGATTTTGGTAGCACCGAAACCAAACTTGGTTGCACCGACTTTCTAGGGTTTGGCTTAGGCTGTGTCTGGTTTGAAACTCGGTAGGGCCGAAATATAGAAACTCGGTGGCACCAAATTTGAGTATATGTCTTTGAGACAGAATATTTGTGGGAGGAATGATGGGTGCTTTTGATGGCTAACTTTGAGCATTTGAGCAATTCATTCACCTACCTCATCCCCTTTTAATAGTATTGGCATTCCTATGGACTCAATTGTGATTTCTCACATAAAGTAAAATGTACAGTCTTCAAGCTTGTAGCCAACTTTATGTCCTTTGCATCTAGGGAATCTCACCACAATCCTTTGCCAATGTATATCTTCGAACTCTTCCTGAAATGTGCTTGATAGAAACATTAGTCCAATGAGGCATGTGTTGTTATTGATTACCGAAACCATCAAGGGAGAAGTTGTGCTTTCAATCTCCTCCTTTTTGGTAATTAATGACAACATATAAATCAAAGCTTCAACAAAAATTATAATCAATGAATAACATTGTCGCTTTGAGAAGTGTTTGATAAGCAAGAGGTCCCCCTAAATTTGTGCACTATTTTAAATTTAAGTTTGAATGGAAATGCACAATCGATTAGGATCATGGGTCACTCTTCCATGTCACATACAACTTGGTGATGCACATAAATGATATGAATGGAATATAATGCACATAACACCAAAACATAGTGAATGATCATCACATAGATATCTCACAAGGATAGGAAATAGTAGTAACAACCATAAAGCGTATGATCAACCACAACAAGTTTTAAGAACACAAAAATAGAAACAAGTGTTTGAAAATGAGAAGAAGCAACACACTCGCTCTCTGGAAGCCCTATGATCTATAATACTTCTCCCCCTTTGGCAACAAGTTACCAAAAAGATCAAAGCATATAGAGCTAAAAGTCACTCTAGGATGGATCTTCTCCATGGGACGATGAAGCAGCTCCTATAGCTATGGAAGGAGTCGAAAACATCGGCGTATGCTTCTGCTGAAGTCCTCTGAGGTGGTGGAGTAGAAACTGGAGGTGCTGATGGAGCAGATGGAGCTGTTGCAGGTGCAGACACTGATGGTCTCTTTGAAGTGGGCACTTCAGCTGATCTGGCTTGTTTCCTGAACGCATATGAGCTGGAAGAATTGGGCTATCCTCATCTCCTTGGTCATCATCATCACTAGAGCTTGGCTTGGGCACAGAGTCAACTTCCTGCTTGAGCTCTTTCACTATCTTAGTCAGCTCAGTCACCTTCACATCCATGTTATGAAATTTGGACTCCACAATCCTCACAACATTTTTCTGATTTTCCATAAGCTCTATCATGTTCTTCTCCATACCTTATATAGCATTGACAAGGTATGTCATCTGGTCAGTCTTGGTCTTCGGGACTGGAGCACTAGGGGCTATGGCTGCCTCTGCCCTTGCATCTGCTTCAATCTCAGCCTGTGCAGTAGATGAAGTGGCTTGGGTTCATCACCACAACATCATCCTCAAAGTCTGGCTGTAGGGGCGGGTGTGGTCTGTCTAGTAGGTATTTGCTCTGTCCAATCTTGGAATTGATTAGCATCTGGATATATGGAGCAAATCCACATGACCTCTTCTGGTCAGCAGTTGTCATCTGATTGTCTCTACAATCAAGTCCATCACCCTAAATTTCGTGTGGGAGTCTATATGATGCAACATATTAATGGAGTACCCCCTGATCATCTTATCATCTCCTGATTTGGGCATCAAGGTGTGCCTTAATATGGTGTTGGTGGTGGGTAGTCCTGCCTGCAGGAAATAGACTGATCCAAGCTTCTGGGTCTTGACATATGCTCTGGGGATTGGGTTATACATATTGACCATTGAATTATGATTCATCTTGACCTCAGAATGTACATCTAGGTCACCATCTTGTACCCGTGGGACTCCTAAGATGGTAGCCCACTCATCAATAGTGGATTGGTACTTGGTGCCCTCAGTCATCCAGACTATCTTTCCATCTGGGTAGAAGTGAGCTGTGAAATAGAATTGCATAATCATTTCATCATTGGAAGTTGTCATCTCTCTGCCAACAAGTCTTCAATGTCTATGGCCTTGAAATTCTCTTGAACATGAGGGAAGTAGTCTGCATTGTTCTCAATGTACTTCCAGTCAACATATCTCATGTCACTGACAACTGGACTCTTGTCTAGCAACACAGTCTCATAGAAGTCTTGTTGTTCCTTGGTGTGGAATCTGGGGTCCACAATAGTACTTCTCCTTGCAGCATAGGGATATGTGGCTCTCCATTTCCCGAGCCCTTGATCCTTTCTCTCCTTCATATTTTCTACAACAGGGTGATCATCATTGTGGATAGGCATGTGGGGTCTCAATTTCATCAACACTGCAATTTCTTCATCCTCATCCTCATCATCAAGGGAGGGAACCTTCTTCTTGTTCTTCTCAGCTGCAGGAACATCTCTTGTTGTCCTCTTGGGCTTGGTTGCGGCTGGCTTTGTAGCAGTAGGCTTAGTCTTTGAAGCTGAAGCCTTTGTCTTGGGAGGTGTGGCCTGCTTGGCATAGCATCAGCCATAAGCTTTCTCTGCTTAGGTGGAGGTGGATTGGTAGCTGGTTCCTCCTCTTCCTCACTCTGCTCTGGAGTTCTCATCATGGAGGTTGGTCTGGCTTCTACATGCAAAATCCTCTTCCTGGCCCTCTTCTGGCCTGGCTTCTTGGGCATGGACTTTAAAGTCCTAGGAGACTCAAGATTGAGAGTCATTCCCGCCCTAGCACTCTCTGGTGCTCTTGCAGCTTCAGAGCTAGCTTACTCTTTTCTCACAATCCTTCTGGCAGAAGTGGCCTCATCTGGAGCTTTCTTGGTAGCTTTCTCCTTGTTCTCCTCCTGCTGCTTAGCTAGGACCTCCTCATGCACAAAGTCCGAGTCCTCCTCATCTGAATTTAACTTTCTCCTGGTCCTAGTGGTTGCCTTGGGCAAGCCATTGGAACTGGGGGTGCCTGGGTCCTCTGAAGAGCTTGATTATGGACTAGTGCCTACACTGAGCTCAACACTGGGCTCTCTGAAATCATTGCCACTGTCCTACGAGCCTGGCATGCTGACTAATTGACCCTGTGAATAGATATAGAGGAGTGGAGTGGATGAGCATCAGAAAACACAGTTGTTTTTGCAAAATTTGAACTCAAAAATATAGTCCTATGATACGTCCATTTTGCATCATGCTTTTATATCGATATTTATTGCATTATGGGCTGTTAATACACATTATGGTACAATACTTATGCCTTTTCTCTCTTATTTTACAAGGTTTACATGAAGAGGGAGAATGCCGGCAGCTGGAATTCTGGACTGGAAAAGAAGGAAATCTGAGATACCTATTCTGCACAACTCCAAAAGTCCTGAAAATCTACGGAGAATTATTTTGGAATATATAAAAAATATTGGGCGAAAGAAATACCAGAGGGGACCCACCAGGGAGTCACAAGCCAGGGGGGCGCGCCCTACCCCCCTGGGCGCGCCCCTATGGCTTGTGGGCCCCCTGGCAGGCCTCCGGTGCCCATCTTCTGCTATATGGAGGGTTTTGACCAGGAAAAAAATCAGAAGGGAGATTTCGGGATGAAGCGCCGCCGTCTCGAGGCGGAACTTGGACAGAACCAATCTAGGGCTCCGGCGGAGCTGTTCTGCCGAGGAAACTTCCCTCCCGGAGGGGGAAATCGAAGCCATCGTCATCACCAACGATCCTCTCATCGAGAGGGGGTCAATCTCCATCAACATCTTCACCAGCACCATCTCCTCTCAAACCCTAGTTCATCTCTTGTATTCGATCTTTGTCTCAAAACCTCAGATTGGTACCTGTGGGTTGCTAGTAGTGTTGATTACTCCTTGTAGTTGATGCTAGTTGGTTTACTTGGTGGAAGATCATATGTTCAGATCCTTAATGATAATTAATACTCCTCTGATCATGAACATTAATATGCTTTGTGAGTAGTTACGTTTGTTCCTGAGGACATGGGATAAGTCTTGTTACAAGTAATCATGTGAATTTGGTATTCGTTCGATATTTTGATGAGATGTATGTTGTCTCTCCTCTAGTGGTGTTATGTGAACGTCGACTACATGACACTTCACCACTATTTGGGCCTAGAGGAAGGCATTGGGAAGTAATAAGTAGATGATGGGTTGCTAGAGTGACATAAGCTTAAACCCTAGTTTATGCGTTGCTTCGTAAGGGGCTGATTTGGATCCATATGTTTCATGCTATGGTTAGATTTATCTTAATTCTTCTTTTGTAGTTGCGGATGCTTGCGAGAGAGGTTAATCATAAGTGGGAGGCTTGTCCAAGTAAGGACAGCACCCAAGCACCGGTCCACCCACATATCAAATTATCAAAGTAACGAACGCGAATCATATGAGCATGATGAAAACTAGCTTGACAGAAATTCCCATGTGTCCTCGGGAGCGCTTTGCTTTATATAAGAGTTTGTCCAGGCTTGTCCTTTGCTACAAAAAGGATTGGGCCACCTTGCTGCACCTTTGTTACATTTGTTACTTGCTATCTGTTACGAATTATCCTATCACAAAACTATCTGTTACCGATAATTTCAGTGCTTGCAGAGAATACCTTACTGAAAACCGCTTGTCATTTCCTTCTGCTCCTCGTTGGGTTCGACACTCTTACTTATCGAAAGGACTACGATAGATCCCCTATACTTGTGGGTCATCAAGACTCTTTTCTGGCGCCGTTTCCGGGGAGTGAAGCGCCTTTGGTGAGTGGAACTTGGTAAGGAAAAATTTATATAGTGTGCTGAAATTTACTGTCACTTGTTACTATGGAAAATAATCCTTTGAGGGGCTTGTTCGGGGTATCTTCACCCCGACCGGAAGCACAAAGAGATGCTCCTCAACCTGCTGCACCTACTGAAAATATTTATTATGAATTTCCTTCGGGTATGATAGAGAAACTGCTAGCTAATCCTTATGCAGGAGATGGAACACTACATCCTGATTTGCATCTAATCTATGTGGATGAAGTTTGTGGATTATTTAAGCTTGCAGGTTTGCCCGAGGATGATGTCAAGAAGAAGGTCTTTCCTTTATCTTTGAAGGAGAAGGCATTGACATGGTATAGGCTATGTGATGATATTGGATCATGGAACTACAACCGATTGAAATTGGAATTTCATCAGAAGTTTTATCCTATGCATATGGTTCATCGTGATCGGAATTATATTTATAATTTTTGGCCTCGTGAAGGAGAAAGAATCGCTCAAGCTTGGGGGAGGCTTAAGTCAATGTTATATTCATGCCCCAATCATGAGCTCCCAAGAGAAATTATTATTCAGAATTTTTATGCTCGGCTTTCTCGTAATGATCAATCCATCCTCGATACTTCTTGTGCTGGTTCCTTTATGAAGAAAGATATTGAATTCAAATGGGACTTATTGGAAAGAATTAAACGCAACTCTGAAGATTGGGAACTCGACGAAGGTAAGGAGTCAGGTATAAACCTTAAGTTTGATTGTGTTAAATCCTTTATAGACACCGATGCTTTTCGTGAATTTAGCACTAAATATGGACTTGACTCTGAGATAGTAGCTTCTTTCTGTGAATATTTTGCTGCTCATGTTGATCTCTCTAAGGAGAAGTGGTTTAAATATCATCCTCCCATTGAAGTGAAAGTAGTTGAACCTATTAAAGTTCAAGAAGAGACTATTATTTATAATGCTGATCCTGTTATTCCTGCTGCTTATATTGAGAAACCACCCTTCCCTGTTAGAATAAAGGAACATGCTAAAGCTTCAACTGTGGTTCGTAAGAGTTGTACTAGAACACCTATGCCCCCCTGAACAAATTAAAGTTGAACCTAGTATTGCTATGGTTAAAGATCTCTTGGTTGATAATATTGATGGGCATATTATTCATTTCTCTGATGAAGCTGCTAGAATTGCTAGACCTGATACTAAAGGTAAACATAGACCTATCGTTGGCGTGCCTATTGTTTCTGTTAAAATAGGAGATCATTGTTATCATGGCTTATGTGATGTGGGTGCTAGTGTGAGTGCAATTCCCTTTACCTTATACCAAGAAATTATAAATGATATTGCACCAGCTGAATTAGAGGGAATTGATGTTACCATTAAACTTGCTAATAGAGATACTATTGTACCAATTGGGATTGTTAGAGATGTTGAAGTCTTGTGTGGGAAAATAAAGTATCCTACTGATTTTCTTGTTCTTGGTTCCCCACAAGATGATTTTTGTCCCATTATATTTGGTAGACCTTTCTTGAATACTGTTAATGCTAAGATAGATTGTGAGAAAGAAACTGTTATTGTAAGTTTTGGGGATGTGTTTCATGAGTTCAATTTCTCTAAATTTCGTAGACAACCCCATGACAAAGAATTGCCTAGTAAAGATGAAATTATTGGTCTCGCTTCTATTGCTGTGCCTCCTACTGATCCTTTAGAACAATATTTGCTAGACCATGAAAATGATATGCATATGAATGAAACGAATGAAATAGATAAGATTTTCTTTGATCAGCAGCCTATTTTGAAACACAACCTACCTGTTGAAATACTTGGGGACCCTCCTCCACCCAAGGGTGATCCCGTGTTTGAGCTTAAACAATTACCTGATACTCTGAAATATGCTTATCTTGATGAAAAGGAGATATATCCTGTTATTATTAGTGCTAACCTTTCAGAGCATGAAGAAAAGAGATTATTGAAAACTTTGAGGAAGCACCGTGCTGCTATTGGATATACTCTTGATGATCTTAAGGGCATTAATCCCACTCTATGTCAGCATAAAATTAATATGGAGCCTGATGCTAAACCAGTTGTTGATCACCAACGACGGTTAAATCCTAAAATGAAAGAAGTGGTAAGAAATGAAATACTAAAGCTTCTGGAGGCAGGTATAATTTATCCTATTGCTGATAGTAGATGGGTTAGTCCCGTTCATTGTGTCCCTAAAAAGGGAGGTATTACCGTTGTTCCTAATGATAAAAATGAATTGACCCCGCAAAGAATTGTTACAGGATATAGAATGGTAATTGATTTTAGGAAATTAAATAAAGCTACTAGGAAAGATCATTACCCTCTACCTTTTATTGATCAAATGCTAGAAAGACTATCCAAACATACACATTTTTTGCTTTCTAGATGGTTATTCTGGTTTCTCTCAAATACCTGTGTCAAAAGAGGATCAAGAAAAGACCACTTTTACTTGTCATTTCGGTACCTTTTCTTATAGACGTATGCCTTTTGGTTTATGCAATGCACCTGCTACCTTTCAAAGATGTATGATGGCTATATTCTCTGACTTTTGTGAAAAGATTGTTGAGGTTTTCATGGATGATTTTTCCGTTTACGGAACTTCTTTTGATGATTGCTTGAGCAACCTTGATCGAGTTTTGCAGAGATGCGAAGAAACTAATCTTGTCTTGAATTGGGAAAAGTGCCACTTTATGGTTAATGAAGGTATTGTCTTGGGGCACAAAATCTCCGAAAGAGGTATTGAGGTGGATAAAGCTAAAGTTGATGCTATTGAAAAAATGCCGTGTGCTACGGATATCAGAGGTATAAGAAGTTTCCTAGGTCATGCTGGTTTCTATAGGAGGTTTATTAAAGACTTCTCTAAGATTTCTAGGCCTCTCACTAATCTTTTGCAAAAAGATGTTCCATTCATTTTTGACGATGATTGTGTAGAAGCATTTGAAATTCTTAAGAATGCCTTGATTTCCGCACCTGTTGTTCGACCACCTGATTGGAACTTACCCTTTGAAATTATGTGTGATGCTAGTGATTATGCTGTTGGTGCTGTTCTAGGACAAAGGGTTGATAAGAAATTAAATGTTATCCATTATGCTAGTAAAACTCTAGACAGTGCTCAAAGAAACTATGCTACCACTGAAAAGGAATTTTTAGCAGTTGTGTTTGCTTGTGATAAGTTCAGACCTTATATTGTTGATTCCAAAGTAACTGTTCACACTGATCATGCTGCTATCAAATATCTTATGGAAAAGAAAGATGCTAAACCTAGACTTATTAGATGGGTTCTTCTGCTACAAGAATTTGATTTGCATATTATTGATAGAAAGGGTGCTGATAACCCTGTAGCAGACAACTTGTCTAGGTTAGAAAATGTTCTTGATGATCCACTACCTATTGATGATAGCTTTCCTGATGAACAATTAGCTGTCATAAATGCTTCGCGCAATGCTCCTTGGTATGCTGATTATGCTAACTACATTGTTGTTAAATTTATACCGCCTAGTTTCACATACCAACAAAAGAAAAAGTTCTTCTATGATTTAAGACATTACTTTTGGGATGATCCACACCTTTATAAAGAAGGAGTAGATGGTGTTATTAGACGTTGTGTGCCTGAGCATGAACATGAACAGATCCTTCACAAGTGTCATTCCGAGGCCTACGGAGGACACCACGCTGGAGATAGAACTGCACATAAGGTACTACAATCTGGTTTTTATTGGCCTACTCTCTTCAAGGATGCTCGTAAGTTTGTCTTGTCTTGTGATGAATGTCAAAGAATTGGTAATATTAGTAGACGTCAGGAAATGCCTATGAATTACTCTCTTGTTATTGAACCATTTGATGTTTGGGGTTTTGATTATATGGGACCTTTTCCACAATCTAACGGGTATACTCATATTCTAGTTGCTGTTGATTATGTTACTAAGTGGGTAGAAGCTATTCTGACTAGTAGTGCTGATCATAACACTTCTATTAAAATGCTTAAAGAAGTTATTTTCCCTAGATTTGGAGTCCCTAGATATTTAATGACTGATGGTGGTTCACACTTTATTCATGGTGCTTTCCATAAATTGCTTGCTAAGTATGATGTTAATCATAGAATTGCATCCCCTTATCACCCTCAGTCTAGTGGTCAAGTAGAATTGAGCAATAGAGAAATTAAATTGATCTTGCAGAAGACTGTTAATAGATCCAGAAAGAATTGGTCTAAGAAACTTGATGATGCATTATGGGCTTATAGAACTGCTTATAAAAACCCCATGGGTATGTCTCCGTATAAGATGGTTTATGGTAAAGCATGTCACTTACCTCTAGAGCTAGAACATAAAGCTTATTGGGCAATTAAAAAGCTCAACTATGATTTCAAACTTGCTGGTGAGAAGAGGTTATTTGACATTAGCTCACTTGATGAATGGAGAACCCAGGCCTATGAGAATGCCAAGTTGTTTAAAGAAAAGGTTAAGAGATGGCATGATAAAAGGATACAAAAGCGTGAATTCAATGTAGGTGACCATGTCTTGCTATACAATTCTCATTTAAGATTTTTTGCAGGAAAACTTCTCTCTAAATGGGAAGGGCCTTACATTATCGAGGAAGTATATCGTTTCGGTGCCATCAAGATCAACAACGCCGAAGGCACAAATCCGAAGGTGGTAAACGGGCAAAGAATCAAACATTATATCTCAGGTACTCCCATAAATGTTGAAACCAATATTATCAATACCATAACTCCGGAGGAGTACATTAGGGAGACCTACCAGAATGTTTCAGACTCCGAAAAGGAATAGGTATGTGTTACGGTAAGCAAATCGACTCCAAAACTTTTCCAATGGCAATTTTTACCCGTTTTGGAATATTTAATAAATTAGGAAAATTTAAAGTAGTCCGAAGAGTGCACGAGGAGGCGACAAGCCAGGGGGGCGCGCCCTACCCCCCTAGGCGCGCCCCTGTGGCTTGTGGCCACCCCGTGTACCCTCCGGACTCCGTTTTCTTGTGGTATACTCCTTTGGGTCGGTAAAAATTCATTATATAATCTCCCGAAGGTTTTGACCTTCGTAACACGACAATACCTCCTGTTTTCGTTTTGAGCTGTTTCTGCAGCAGATTTAGATCGACATGACGTCCCCAAGTGCTTCGAAGGACAAGTTCTTCGAGAAGGTCATCAACCCCTACCTTGCGGAGGTGCTGCGACACCCTCAAACCATTGAGATGCATGAGGGGGTGCTGCACATCCGTGATGTTGAGGAGCCAAAGAAGACCGGAAGCGTGGAGACAAGGCTTGAAGCAATGGAGCAACAAGTCTTCAAGTGCCAAGGGATGGTGGAACGAGGACTCAATGCCAATCACATGATGATCGCGGAGTTTACCCATAAGCACAAGCTGGATGCCAAGGACATTGGGGAGCACATCTTCAAGCTTTACGAGAAAATCGAGCATCTCCAAGCCCAGATCTATGACCTGCAAAACCAAAACTGTGAGTATGAATACAGATTTAAGAGAATGAGTTTGGCTGCAGATTTGAGGATCCCAGAGACTCGTTCATCTTTTTACGATGGTGAGCCCATGCCTTGGAAGACGGAGGACAAGCCTCCAACCTCATCAACAACTCCAACATCGCCACCTTCGAAGAAAGACAACTAAACACATGGGTATGGGCACTCCCCTTGGCTTGTGCCAAGCTTGGGGGAGGTGCCCCGGTATCGTATCACCATCACATCTTTTACTTTTATCGTTTTCTTAGTTCGACCCTTTTGGTTATATCTTGATCTAGTACAATAAAGTCTTTAGTGTGATCTAGTTTTGAGTTTTGCTTTATGTTCCCCCTATGTAAGCAAGTTCGAGAGTTATATAATAAAGAGTAGTTTTGAGTTGAGGGCTTTGCTTGTTTGCTATGATCTTGAGAAAAAGAAATAGAAAGAAGTATAGAATAAAAGCAAAGAGTTTATATGATGATCTTATGGGGGGTGATGACTTCACATATAAGAGGTATGTCGATTGAAATTTGTTGTGAGTTGACAAACAAAGCTATTGGTCATTGTTGCAATTAAAAGGAAGTAATAAAGAAAGAGTGGTTCACATATAAATATATTATCTTGGACATCTTTTATGATTGTGAGCACTCATTAAAATATTATATGCTAAGAAGTTGATGTTGGACAAGGAAGACAACGTAATAGGTTATGTTTGCTTATTTCCGAATAGAAGTTATATGGTTATAGATCCTTTAACATGTGACGCTTGCTTCCACCCCATATTAGCCAAAACTTCCGCACCAAGTAGAGATACTACTTGTGCATCCAAACACCCTTAACCCAGTTTTGCCATGAGAGTCCACCATACCTACCTATGGATTGAGTAAGATCCTTCAAGTAAGTTGTCATCGGTGCAAGCAATAAAAATTGCTCTCTAAATATGTGTGATCTATTAGTGTGAGGAAAATAAACTTTATACGAACTTGTGATATGGAAGAAATAAAAGCGACAGACTGCATAATAAAGTTCTTTATCACAAGGGGCAATATAAAGTGACGTTCTTTTGCATTAAGGGATTGCGCATCCAACTATAAAAGCGCATGACAACCTCTGCTTCCCTCTGCGAAGGGCCTATCTGTTACCTTTACTTTCTAGTACTTACCTTTATGCAAGAGTCGCAGTGATCTTCACCACTTTCTTTATTTCGCCTTTATCTCTTGGCAAGCGTCATGTGTTGGGGAATGATCTAGACACATATATCCACTCGGATGTGGGTGAGCATGAGCTATTTCTGTTGACATTACCCTTGAGGTAAATATTTGGGAGGCAATACTATAAGCCCCTATCTTTCTCTGTGTCCGATTGAAGCTTTGACCTCATAGGTACCACGTGAGTGTTAGCAATTATGAAAGACTAAAAGATGATTGAGCATGTGGATTTGCTTTACAAGCTCTTATATTGACTCTTTCCTACGTTATGATAAATTGGAATTGCTTCAATGACTGAGATCATAGTTTGTTGGTTCTCAATAGAGTTCTTGATTCATACTTTACCTTGTGAATGAATTGTTACTCTAGCATAAGAAATTATATGTCAATATATGTTGCTGTTCTAAAGATAACCATGATGCCTTCATGTCCGTATTTTATTTTATCGACACCTCTATCTCTAAACATGTGGGGATATTTATCGATTTCGGCTTTCGCTTGAGGACAAGCGAGGTCTAAGCTTGGGGGAGTTGATACGTCCATTTTGCATCATGCTTTTATATCGATATTTATTGCATTATGGGCTGTTAATACACATTATGGTACAATACTTATGCCTTTTCTCTCTTATTTTACAAGGTTTACATGAAGAGGGAGAATGCCGGCAGTTGGAATTCTGGACTGGAAAAGGAGCAAATCTGAGATACCTATTCTGCACAACTCCAAAAGTCCTAAATATCTACGGAGAATTATTTTGGAATATATAAAAAATATTGGGCGAAAGAAATACCAGAGGGGACCCACCAGGGAGTCACAAGCCAGGGGGGCGCGCCCTACCCCCCTGGGCGCGCCCCTATGGCTTGTGGGCCCCCTGGCAGGCCTCCGGTGCCCATCTTCTGCTATATGGAGGGTTTTGACCAGGAAAAAAATCAGAAGGGAGCTTTCGGGACGAAGCGCCGCCGTCTCGAGGCGGAACTTGGACAGAACCAATCTAGGGCTCCGGCGGAGCTGTTCTGCCGGGGAAACTTCCCTCCCGGAGGGGGAAATTGAAGCCATCGTCATCACCAACGATCCTCTCATCGAGAGGGGGTCAATCTCCATCAACATCTTCACCAGCACCATCTCCTCTCAAACCCTAGTTCATCTCTTGTATTCGATCTTTGTCTCAAAACCTCAGATTGGTACCTGTGGGTTGCTAGTAGTGTTGATTACTCCTTGTAGTTGATGCTAGTTGGTTTACTTGGTGGAAGATCATATGTTCAGATCCTTAATGATAATTAATACTCCTCTGATCATGAACATGAATATGCTTTGTGAGTAGTTACGTTTGTTCCTGAGGACATGGGATAAGTCTTGTTACAAGTAATCATGTGAATTCGGTATTTGTTCGATATTTTGATGATATGTATGTTGTCTCTCCTCTAGTGGTGTTATGTGAACGTCGACTACATGACACTTCACCACTATTTGGGCCTAGAGGAAGGCATTGGGAAGTAATAAGTAGATGATGGGTTGCTAGAGTGACAGAAGCTTAAACCCTAGTTTATGCGTTGCTTCGTAAGGGGCTGATTTGGATCCATATGTTTCATGCTATGGTTAGATTTATCTTAATTCTTCTTTTGTAGTTGCGGATGCTTGCGAGAGAGGTTAATCATAAGTGGGAGGCTTGTCCAACTAAGGACAACACCCAAGCACCGGTCCACCCACATATCAAATTATCAAAGTAACGAACGCGAATCTTATGAGCATGATGAAAACTAGCTTGACAGAAATTCCCATGTGTCCTCGGGAGCGCTTTGCTTTATATAAGAGTTTGTCCAGGCTTGTCCTTTGCTACAAAAAGGATTGGGCCACCTTGCTGCACCTTTTTTACATTTGTTACTTGCTATCCGTTACGAATTATCCTATCACAAAACTATCTGTTACCGATAATTTTAGTGCTTGCAGAGAATACCTTACTGAAAACCGCTTGTCATTTCCTTCTGCTCCTCGTTGGGTTCGACACTCTTACTTATCGAAAGGATTACGATAGATCCCCTATACTTGTGGGTCATCATCCTAGAATTCTGCAAAGAGGGTTTCGGTTCCATCAAGATTTGATTTTTGGAGCTACCGAGACTGACTTTCTATTAACAGAGACTTGGTCACCTTTTCGGTTCCACCTAGAAAGGATGACTTGGTCTCACAGAGAAAGTTCTTAGATCCAAAAACCCAAATCGGTAGGACCAATTTGTTTACACTCGGTGACATCGAAACGCACTTGGCGGAACCCTAAACCTAGATTTCTTCGTTCGGTTATTCTAAACGAGTTATTTCGTGGATAGAAGTGTTTCAATCAGTGGCTAGATAATGAACAAAACCTAATGGACATGATTTGGAGCTGGGAGCGCACAAGGGGCCAAGTTCTCGCCCTAGTTCGGTGAAGACTCGCTACGGCGGCAACCGCGGGGCAAATTTCCGTCGACGGTGGCGGACTCCGGTGGCGTGGGCGCACGGGAGGAAAGGAATACGTCTGTTGACTCGAGCGGCGATAGCAGAGGGCTGCGGGGGACCAAGTGTTTGAAGAATTTTTCAATCTTGGGTCCGCGGGTATATATACCCTACTACTGTTGGGGACACCGATCCAGAAATGTCGGTGCCACTGAGTTTCTTAACTTTCAGAGACAGAGAAACTCGGTGAGGAGGCCAAGATTGTCAAATCGGTGGTACCGAGGTAAAAAACTAGATCAACCCTTGTATTTCGGTGGAACCGAGATTTTGATGTTGGTTACACCGAGTGGTACATGGGAGGTTTTGGAAGTCAGCTCTTGTCGGAACGGAACTCCGAGTGCTCCTCACACAGAGGTTCCGAAAGTGCTTGCTCAAATGTTGTGATGAAGCATGAATAGAATTTGAGACGAGAAAGCATAGATAGCTAGAGGGAGTACTTAGGCATTCTTGTACATCCAATTGGCTAGAAAATTGAAACCAAAATAAAAACAATTGGATGTCCTCGAATGAGTAAATCATGCAAACCAATATGCTCACACAATAAGAATGTCAAATGAAAACATGGAAAACATGCAATACTACTCTAGTATCTACCAAGCACTTTGGCGATGACGGAGTCATCTATATATGAGTATATTGACTTAGGATCCAAGCAAGATTACTTGAGCATAGGTCATACTCATCGTTTAAGCACAAGTAGGGTTACCACTTTTACATAAAGCTTTTAATGTGGTCACATCTTATGAGATGCTTTAACTCAAGTCTTAGAGTAAAGCTCCCCCTTGATGTGACATCCCCCCTAAGAGGGACAAACTAACATTGGGTTTTTGTCATTTGAAGACTTCATGTAGGTGATGTGGTGGTGGATGCTCATTGTTGATGAAGATCATCTTGAGTTGGGAGCTATCCTTGTTGTTTTGTACTCTTCTCACCTACATGGGTTAGTCCCACACAAGGAACAAATACAAGGATATCTATGGACATGAAGTGCAAAACAAATATGATGATGTCCATTGATACATTAATTACCTTGTCCCTTGCTTGCCTTTGAGGGAATGTGTGACTCCTTGAACTAGTGCATAAGGTTGGAGTTGATTGCAAATAGTCCTTGCCAAAAAAGAATGTGAGTGAATTTTGCTGGCGGAGTCACCCCTCAAGAACTTCTCTAGTTCTTCTTCTTGGGGACGCACATCAACTTGATGGGGATCCTTGGAGTTGAAGTAGCACTTGATGAAGTAGAGCTAGTGGTGGCCTTGGGAACCCACCTGACCATGGCTTGAGATTCTTCTTCAAAAGAGTCAATCTCCTCTTGAAGCTTATCCTTGCCCTTGAGCTTGTCGTCTTGTGGTGGAAGGTCATCTTGAGCTTTTGTTCCCTTGAAGAGAGTAGGGTCATACTTCTATCTTTGGGGAACAAACTTCATCTTTGGGTATTGACCTCCTTCCCGTTCAACTCCATTGGCATGAATGTATCTAATGCCTTGCTTCTTCCGATGTCCTCCTTGCTTGCGTACAATCTCCTCGATTTGCTTGATTCCGGCAAGGCTTTTGTAGACACCTTTTTCTATAATTCCTTTCAATAAATCGTTTTCTTTCTCAAGTGTAACTTGGCTAAAAGAATCATTAGTGGAATCAGTAGAACTACTAGAAACAACATCATTGGATTTAGTATTAACATTGTTGTTACGAGATGAAGAACTCTTGTTACCAGCATGCTTAGTTTTAACTTGAGGTATGAAAGTAGACAAGAGCAATCGTTTGGCTAGATAAGAAGAACTCTTCTTTCAAAGACCATCATTGATAGCTTTAAGAAACTCATGTTCTTGCTCTAAATTTGGCTTCTCGAAGCGTAGCTTCTCATGAGTTCTTAAGAGCTCTCTATGATCTTCTTGAGTAGATTCATGAGCTAACTTGAGAGTGTTTAGTTCTCTAGTTAGACGTTTAATCTCCTAATCATAATCAATTGTTTTTTCTTGACTAGCCTAATTATTATCAAGTTCATTTTAGCTAACATTACTAATCTTGTCAAAGAGTAAATCATCTTCTCCTAACAAGTCATCCTCATCAGTATCAAAGTCAAAGTATTCGGGGGTGTGATACCTTTGGACCTTTGGCCATGAAGCAATTTCCACTTCCTTCATTTGGTGAATCAAATATGTCATAGGAATTGGAAGTTATGAGTGCTAGTCCGACAACACCTTCATCTTGACTATAGACGGAGTTGGAGTGATAGCTTCTATTGGAGTAGTTGTCGTAGTCAGAGCCGAAAACCCATTCACCAACATGAGCTTGAAGTCTTCTTCTTAAGTGGCTCTCGTTGTATTTGTACTTCTTCTCCGAATCCTTGCTTCTCCATGAAGGTCTTTGTTCATAACGATCTTATCTACGCCTTCTCTCTCTTCGAGGTGACTCGTATCTTGAGCTTCTTCTCCTAGGTGATTCTTCTCTTCTCTTGTAGGGATCCGTACACTCATTGGAAAAGTGTCCGGATTTTCCACAATTGTAGCAATATCGATCACGACTAGAAGAATGCTTCTCTTAATATCTTGAGCTTGAGCTTCTCTCTTTGCCTCTATTCTTGTAGAATTTGTTGAACTTCTTGACCATGAGGCTTATCTCTTCATTGGTGACAAGATTGTCATTTGAGGTAGCAGGAATGTCACTTGTAGCTTTGTATGCACTGCTTGACTTGGTGTGAAGTTCTTCTTTATCTTTGAGTGACATCTCATTAGCAACAATCCTTCCAATGACTTCCGTGGGCTTGAGATCTTTGTAATTGGGTATAATTTGGATCAATGTGCACACGGTGTCGTACTTTCCATCCAAGGCTCTAAGGATTTTCTTGATGAGGAGTTTGTCGGTCAGCTCTTCACTTCCTAAGCCGGCAATCATATTGGTGATGAGAGCAAGCCTAGAGTACATTTCCACGACTCCTTCACCATCCTTCATCTTGAACTTGTCAAGTTGACTTTGTAGCACATCCAACTTAGATTCCCTGACGGATTTGGTTCCTTCGTGCATATCAACCAAAGTATCCCAAATATCTTTTGCATTCTCAAGACGGCTTATCTTGTTGAATTCTTCGAGGCATGGGCATTTTAATAGAATGTCGCATGCTTGAGCGTTGTATTGCAACATATTCAATTCTTTCGCGGTCGCTTCACGATCTGGTTCCTTTCCATCGCCAAATAACTCACCTTGCAAGCCAACACGAACAACAGCCCAAACGGCGGGGTTATGACCAAGAATATGCATTTTAATTTTATGCTTCCAACTAGTAAAGTTTGTAACATCAAAATATGGACCTCTACGGTGATAATTTCCCTCACTAGATGCCATACTCTCCTAGGTTGTGAAACCAATGCAATGGAGACCAAATCTCTGATACCACTTGTAGGATCCAAAGTATGTCTAGAGGGGGTGATTATACTACTTGACCAAATAAAAATTCTACCTTTTTCCCAATTTTAGTGTTGGCAGATTTTAGCAATTGTAGCAAGTCAAGTACACCCTACACATGCATGTCTAAGAGTATTGCAGCGGAAATAAATACATGCACATATAAGTAGAGGGAAGGGAAGGAAGATCAAACGCAATTGGAGACACGGAGATTTTTTCCCGCGGTTCTGAAAGGTGGTGCTATTGTATGTCCACGTTAATGGAGACTTCAACCCACAGAGGGTAATGGCTGCGCGAGTCCATGGAGGGCTCCGCCCACGAAGGGTCCACGAAGTAGCAACCTTGTATATTCCATCATGGCCTATGTCCATGGAGGACTAGCCTTACTCGGGGTAGATCTTCGCAAAGTAGGCGATCTCCTTGGCCTTACAAACTTCTTGGTTCAACTCCACACACGAAGACGTAGGCTCCCAAGCGACACCTAACCAATCTAGGAGGCACCACCCTCCGAAAGGTAATAGATGCAGTAGATGATGAACTCCTTGCTCTTGTGTTTCAAATGATAGTTGATACGTCTCCAACGTATCTATAATTCATGAAGTATTCATGCCATATTCACCTATGTTTACAATACTTTTATATGGTTTTGATGCACTTTATATGATTTATTTAGAACTAACCCGGCTGACGCTGTTTTCAGCAGAACTACTGTGGTGTTGTTTTTGTACACAAAATGAAAGTCCTCGGAATCGCCCGAATATTTTTGATGATTTTTTTAGGAGGAAATAAGCAATATTGGAGCGAAGAACCACCGGAGGGGAGCCACCCGTGGGCCACAAGCCATCAGGGGGCGGCCCTGGAGGGTCATGACCTGATGACTTGTGGGGCCCACGTAGCTCCGTTGCGCGTGATTCCAACGCTGAAAAATCCTATAAATCCCAGAAACCTCTGAAATAAAGAGACACCTTCCGCTCCGCCGCCGTAACTCTCTGTATCAATGAAAAACCAATCTGGAGAGAAAACAGTAGCGAAAACACACACACACACACACACACACACACACACACACACACACACACACAGAGAGAGAGAGAGAGAGAGAGAGAGAGATCAAACACATAGCTATTGGTACATACCCTCAGCACCGGGGGTGAACTACTTGTAGGATCCAAAGTATGTCTAGAGGGGGGGTGATTAGACTACTTGACCAAATAAAAATTCTACCCTTTTCCCAATTTTAGTGTTGGCAGATTTTAGCAATTGTAGCAAGTCAAGTACACCCTATACATGCATATCTAACAGTATTGCAGCGGAAATAAATACATGCACATATAAGTAGAGGGAAGGGAAGGAAGGTCAACCGTAATTGGAGACACGAAGATTTTTCCCATGGTTCCGATAGGTGGTGCTATCGTACGTCCACGTTAATGGAGACTCCAACCCATGGAGGGTAATGGCTGTGCGAGTCCACAGAGGGCTCCACCCACGAAGGTTCCACGAAGTAGAAACCTTGTTTATTCCATCATGGCCTACGTCCACGGAGGACTAGCCTTACTCGGGGTAGATCTTCACAAAGTAGGCGATCTCCTTGACCTTACAAACTTCTTGATTCAACTCCACACACGAAGACGGAGGCTCCCAAGCGACACCTAACCAATCTAGGAGGCACCATCCTCCAAAAGGTAATAGATGCAGTAGATAATGAACTCCTTGCTCTTTTATTTCAAATGATAGTCTCCTCAATACTCAATCACTCTCTCACAGATTTGGCTTGGGTAGGAAAGATTGATTGGGTGGAAAGCAACTTGGGGAGGCTAGAAATCAAGATTCATATGGTTGGAGTGGAAGATCTTGATCTCAACACATGAGTAGGTGGCTCTCTCTCTCTCTCAGAAAAATGGATATGATAAGTGTAGGTTTGTTCTGAGTGTTTGTCTTGTGCATAGTTATTCTTGGTTAATATCATTTCATTTAAAAACAGTCACACGACAAGTCTTAGTTGTCTAAACTAAATAGAACAAAGGCTGCAAAATTATTCCTGCTACTGGAATAAAACCTTTGTCTCAACTATCAAGACCTACTCCCATCTGCACATATCACACATACTACTCTAAGTATTTCAAGGTAAAAAGACGGTGGTCGTATGACATACCTTCACAGTTGCGAATTTACACACTTCTCTTCCTTAATCTTGCGTTTCTCGTTGTCCGGCATATATAAACTCCTGTGAAAAAAATTCAAACAAACTCTACGAATGAGAGGTGGTGGATGGGTATATATAGGCATCTCCAAAAATCCAACCGTTACAACATTATTGCCCAACTCGGTGGATTCGATGCAAAACTGGGTTGTACCGATTAGTGCAAAATATGGCAACTTTAGGAATCTCGGTGGGACCGATATATAGAAACTCAGTGAGTCCGATTTGGGTTTCCCTAGTCAGTTCCTCAACTCGGTGGCACCGATTCTCAAAACTCGGAAATTCTGATTTTAAGAATTAGGATATTCGAGCCGGGGGCACTGATTTTGGTAGCACCAAAACCAAACTTGGTTGCACCGACTTGGGATTGGCTTAGGCTGTGTCTGGTTTGAAACTCGGTAGGGCCGAAATGTAGAAACTTGGTGGCACCAAATTTGAGTATATGTCTTTGAGACAGAATATTTGTGGGAGGAATGATGGGTGCTTTATTTAGAACTAACCCGGCTGACGCTGTTTTCAGCAGAACTACCGTGGTGTTGTTTTTGTACACAAAATGAAAGTCCTCGGAATCGCCCAAATTTTTTTGATGATTTTTTCAGGAGGAAATAAGCAATATTGGAGCGAAGAACTACCGGAGGGGAGCCACCCGTGGGCCACAAGCCATCAGGGGGCGGCCCTGGGGGTCATGGCCTGATGACTTGTGGGGCCCACGTAGCTCCGTTGCGCGTGATTCCAACGCTGAAAAATCCTATAAATCCCAGAAACCCCAGAAATAAAGAGACACCTTCCGCTCCGCCGCCGTAACTCTCTGTATCAATGAAAAACCAATCTGGAGAGAAAACTGTAGCGAAAACACACACACACACACACACACACACACACACACACATAGAGAGAGATCTAATCTCGGAGGGGCTCTCGCCCCTCAAGGAGCCATGGAGGCCAAGGATCAGAGGGAAGAACCTCTCCCCATCTTGGGAGAGGCCATGGAGGAGGAAGCCTAAGGGGGGAGCTCTCCCAATGGCATCGGAATGCCGCTGGGGCAACCACGGTGACAACAATCTACACCAACAACTTCGCCACCGTCACCACCATCACCTTCCCTCATCTATATATGGCGGTACACTTCCCGCACGCCACTGTAATCCCCTACTTGAACATGGTGCTTAATGCCACAAATTATTATTCAATGATGTGTTGCCATCCTGTGATGTTTGAGTAGATTATTGTTGTCCTTTGGGTTGATTGATGATCTTGATTGGTTTGAGTGTATGTTTTATTTTGGTGCTGTCCTATGGTGCCCTCCGTGCCGCGCACACGTGGGGGATTCTCGCTGCAGGATGTTGCAATATGTTCATGATTCGCTTATAGTGGGTGGCTAGAGCCACAGAAACTTATACCCTAGTAAGAGGGATTGTTGCGTATGGGAGTAAAGGGGACTTGATTTTAATGCTATGGTTGGGTTTACCTTAATGATTTCTAGTAGTTGCGGATGCTTGCTAGAGATCCAATCATAAGTTCATATGATCCAAGTACGGAAAGTATGTTAGCTCATGCCTCTCCCTCATATAAAATTGCAAGAATGATTACCGATCTTGTTATCAATTGCCTAGGATGATTCCGCACACTATACCATCATTATTCCACACTCGCTATTTGTAATATATTCTAACTTTATTTAGGCAGCAATTATTTTCATATTTTTGTTCTCCAATATCATGCAAAGCTATCCTCTTTATACCCACAACGAGGTTTTATTTCTCGTTACTAGATAGAAGCAAACGTTCGGTGTATGTAGAGTCGTATCGGTGGAAGATATGACTTGAGAGAATATTGATCTTACCTTTAGCTCCTTGTGGGTTCGACACTCCATACTTATCACTTCCATCTTTGGAAAGTGCTATGATCATTCCTTGTACTTGGGGATTATCAATAGTCTCCTCAACACTCAATCACTCTCTCATAGATTTGGCTTGGGTAGGAAAGATTGATTGGCTGGAAAGCAACTTGGGGAGGCTATAAATAAAGATTCATATGGTTGGAGTGGAAAATCTTGATCTGAAGACATGAGTAGGTGTCTCTCTCAGAAAAATGGATATGATAAGTGTAGGTTTGTTCTGAGTGCTTCCTCTACGAATGAGAGGTGGTGGATGGGTATATATAGGCATATCCAAAAATCCAACCCTTACAACATTATTGCCCAACTCGGTGGAACCGATGCAAAACTCGGTTGTATTAGACATATTCTGTTTTTGCTTGCATAATTTGCTTGTTTTGATGACGCTATGGATTGTATCGTTGGGTATAAGCCATGGAGAAGTGAGAATATAGTAAATTATGCAATAATGAAATATGAATCAATTTATAAAAGTACCTAAAGTATTTGATATGTTGGCTATACTAACGGATCTGACGGAGTTTTGTTGAGTTTTGTGTGATTGAAGTTTTCAAGTTTCGGGTGAGATACCGATATGAGGAGAATAAGGAGAGTTGTCGGGGATATAGCCCCGTGACGTAACCCACCTTATTGGGCCGGGTTGACACCTTGACGACTCTACATGGAACATTGAGGTGGGCCGTGACATGCAGATAAGACGGACGGGATGGCGGTCTCTTAAGTCGCCAGGCGGCCCAACTCCAGAAGACGGCGGCTCAAGGCCCACGAGGCAGAGGTTGCTGACTGATTTGTCTTGCGCAAGGAGCAAAACAAGGTAGAAACATAGTAGAATACGAGTCACGGTATGATCCGGACTCTATTGTAAACCCTAGGTCTTGACCTGTATATAAAGGCAAGCCCCTAGGACTGAAAGACTTAAGCTACAATCTCTCGAGAGCTAGGTTAGCGATTCCGCACCTTTGTAATCGAGATCTATTCATCAATACATGAGAAGCAGGACGTAGTCTATTACCTCCATCGGAGGGGCCGGACCTGGGTAAAACCGGCTCTCTTTCCCGTTCAACCCCTTTGAGTCGCCACCTAGCGGCGATGGTCTCACACCTAAGTCCTTGCACGAGGACATCTACCGTGACAAAACCACGACAGTTGGCGCCCGCCGTGGGGCTCTCGCCCGGTGGAGTTGAGTTTTCGAAGGGAACCCTTTCAGGGTTTGGGAAGTTGGCGGTTGATCGGATGATCAAGAATCGCCGCGACAAGTTCCGCATGGACAAGCCGGATCACAGTACGAAGGTCGATTCGATTGACCACGAGCCTCGAGTTCTCCTCGGCGAGATCGATTCAGTGTGCCCCGAGTCGGACATCTACACCAACCTCGACGAGCCGGCTCGGCGCCGTCAACCCGGCCAAGATCAAGGCGGCCGTCGACACGTCTTCGTTGGCTTCACACAAGGGATCAGTCTTTCAGATGATCCAGTTTCCAGCGGAAACGCCTTCGTTAATTCGGATGGCGAGTCATCCATAGGAGACATGGGGTCGATCTGCCCTCTCTATGATGGCAGGCTTGGGGGCTCGTTGGATACCGAGACTCCTGAGGAATACCATGAGTCACCCCGTCAAGTCATCGTCTACATGGCAGGAGCTACAGTGATTCCCGATTCTACTGTACCTGGAGGTTCTGGTGGGACAACTAAAACGCCGGCTCAAGCCATGATCGATCTCATGGCCGAGATGGCAAAGTTAGTGGAAACACCTATTACCACAGAGAATCAAGAAGAGCGCAACGTGGAGTTAACCAAATTGCGCAGCCAGATAGTTGAGGTGTTCTACTTATTGAGCTTGCATTGGTTTTCCCTTGAAGAGGAAAGGGTGATGCAGCAAAGTAGATAAGGATTTCCCTCAGTTGTTGAGAACCAAGGTATCAATCCAGTAGGAGATACAAGCAAGTCCCCAATAGATGTACCTACACAAATAATCAAACACTTGCACCCAACGCAGAAAAGGGGTTGTCAATCCCTTCACGGTTATTTGCAAGGATGAGATCTGATAGAGATATATATAGAAGATTACTAAAATTAAAAGTAAAAAAGATTGCAGCAAGGTATTTTTGGTATTTTTGGTTTATAGATCTGAAAATATAATATGGAAAATAGACCCGGGGGCCATAGGTTTCACTAGAGGCTTCTCTCATGAAGGAAAATAATACGGTGGGTGAACAAATTACTGTTGAGCAATTGATAGAAAAGCGCATTGTTATGACGATATCCAAGGCAATGATTATGCATATAGGCATCACGTCCGTGTCAAGTAGACCGAAACGATTCTGCATCTACTACTATTACTCCACACATCGACCGACTCCTGCCTGCATCTAGAGTATTAAGTTCATGAAGAACAGAGTAACGCATTAGGTAAGATGACATGATGTAGAGGGATAAACTCAAGCAATATGATGAAACCCCCATCTTTTTATCCTCGATGGCAACAATACAAATACGTGCCTCGCTACCCCTACTTTGTCACTGGGTGAGGACACCGCAAGATTGAACCCAAAACCAAGCACTTCTCCCATTGCAAGAATCACCAATCTAGTTGGCCAAACCAAACAAATAACTCGAAGAGACTTGCAAGGATATGAAATCATGCATATAAGAATTCAGAGAAGATTCAAATAATATTCATAGATAATCTGATCATAAACCCACAATTCATCGGATCTCAACAAACACACCGCAAAAGAGAATTACATCGGATAGATCTCCATGAAGATCATGGAGAACATGGTATTGAAGAATATAGAGAGAGAAGAAGCCATCTAGCTACTAGCTATGGACCCGAAGGTCTGAGGTGAACTACTCACGCATCATCGGAGGGGCAATGGAGTTGATGTAGATGCCCTCCGTGATCGAATCCCCCTCCGGCAAATTACCGGAAAAGGCTCCAAGATGGGATCTCACGGGAACAGAGGCTTCCGGCGGCGGAAATTTTTTTTCGTGGCTCTCTTTGGTATTGGGGGAATATTTGGGAATTTATAGGCCGAAGAATAGGGTTAGGAGGTCTGCCGTGGGGCCACAAGCCAGGGGGGCGCCCCCCCCTAGGGCGCGCCCTGGTGGCTTGTCGCCACACGGCAGGTCTCCTGCCTTCATCTCGAAGTCTGGCAGGTTTCTTCTGGTCCAAGAAAAATCATTCCGAAGATTTTATTCCGTTTGGACTCCGTTTAATATTCCTTATCTGCAATACTCAAAAACAAGAAAAAAACAGAAACTGGCACTAGGCACTAGATTAATGGGTTAGTCCCAAAAATAATATAAAATAGCATATTAATGCATATAAAACATCCAAAACAGATAATATAATAGCATGGAACAATCAAAAATTATAGATACGTTGGAGACGTATCAAACACCCCCAAGCTTAATTCCTGCTCGTCCTCGAGTAGGTAAATGATAAAAACATAATTTTTGATGTGGAATGCTACCTAACATATTTATCCATGTAATATTCTTTATTGTGGCATGAATATTCAGATCCATAAGATTCAAAACAAAAGCTCAATATTGACATTAAAACAGTAATACTTCAAGCATACTAACAAACAATTGTGTCCTTTCAAAATAACATGGCCTTAGAAAGTTATCCCTACAATATCATATAGTCTGGCTATGCTCCATCTTCCCCACACAAAGTATCTAAATCATGCACACCCCCAATGACAAGTCAAGCAATTGTTTCACACCTTTTATGTTCTCAAACCTTTTCAACTTTCACGCAATACATGAGCGTGAGCCATGGATATAGCACTATAGGTGGAATAGAATATGGTGGAGGTTGTTTGGAAAAAGGAGAAGATAGTCTCACATCAACTAGGCGTATCAACGGGCTATGGAGATGCCCATCAATAGATATCAATGTGAGTGAGTAGGGATTGCCATGCAACAGATGCACTAGAGCTATAATTGTATTAAAGCTCAAAAAGAAACTAAGTGGGTGTGCATCCAACTCGCTTGCTCACGAAGACCTAGGGTAATTTGAGGAAGCCCATCATTGGAATATACAAGCCAAGTTATATAATGAAAAATTCCCACTAGTATATGAAAGTGACAAAAATAGGAGACTCTCTATCATGAAGATCAAGGTGCTACTTTGAAGCACAAGTGTGGAAAAAGATAGTAAAATTGTCCCTTCTCTCTTTTCTCTCATTTTTTTTATTTTGGTGGGCATCTTTGGCCTCTTTTTTTTTTATTTGGGCTTCATTGGCCTCTTTTATTATTTGTAAAGTCCGGAGACTCATCCCTACTTGTGAGGGAATCATAGCTTCCATCATCCTTTCCTCTCATGGGACAATGTTCTAATAATGATGATCATCACACTTTTATTTACTTACAACTCGATACCTACAACAATATATGACTCCATATGAATGCTTCCGGTGGTGTACCGGGATGTGCAACGATCTAGCATAGCAAATGACATCAAAAAATGGACAGCCAAGAAAACATCATGCTAGTTGTCTTACGATCATGCAAAGCAATATGACAATGATGGTGCGTGTCATAAAAAAACGGAACGGTGGAAGTTGCATGGCAGTATATCTCGGAATGGCTATGGAAATGCCATAATAGGAAGGTATGGTGGCTGTTTTGAGGAAGGGTATATGGTGGCTGTTTTGAGGAAGGTGGGTTTAATGCACCGGCGAAAGTTGCGCGGTGATACGTCTCCAACGTATCTATAGTTTATGAAGTATTCATGCCATGTTTACAATAATTCTATATGATTTTGGTATGATTTTATTAGAACTAACCCGGACTGACGCTGTTTTCAGCAGAACTACCGTGGTGTTCTTTTTGTGTAGAAATAAAAGTTCTCGGAATGAGCTGAAAATTTACGGAGAATATTTTTGGAAAATATAAAAAATACTGGAGCGAAAAGTCACCGGAGAGGAAGGCCGAGGAAGCCACAGGGGTGGGGGCGCCCCCCCTAGGGCGCGCCCCCTGGCTTGTGACTTCCTCGGGAACCTTCTGGACGTGGGACCAACGCCAAAAACTCTTATAAATACAGAAACATCCGAAAAGAAACCTAGATCGGGAGTTCCGCCGCCGCAAGCCTCCAGAGCCACGAAAAACCAATCGGGAGCCCGTTCCGGCACCCTGCCGGAGGGGGAAACCATCACCGGAGGCCATCTTCATCATCCCGACGGTCTCTATGACGAGGAGGGAGTAGTTCACCCTCGGGGCTGAGGGTATGTACCAGTAGCTATGTGTTTGATCTCTCTCTCTCGTGTTCTTGAGATGGCACGATCTTGATGTACCACGAGCTTTATTAATATAGATGAATCATATGGAGTTTTCCCCTCTCTATCTTCTTGTGATGAATTGAGTTTTCCCTTTGAAGTTTACTTATCGGATTGAGTCTTTAAGGATTTGAGAACACTTGATGTATGTCTTGCGATGGGATATCCGTGGTGACAATGGGATGTTCTATTGATCCACTTGATGTATGTTTTGGTGATCAACTTGCGGGTTCCGTGACCTTGGGAATCTATGCATAGGGGTTGGCACACGTTTTCGTCTGGACTCTCCGGTAGAAACTTTGGGGCACTCTTTGAAGTTCTTTGTGTTGGATTGATCGTGATGAATCTGAAATTGTGTGATGCATATCGTATAATCAAGCCCATGGGTACTCGTGGTGACATTGGAGTATCTAGGTGACATTAGGGTTTTGGTTGATGTGTATCTTAAGGTGTTATTTTAGTACGAACTCTAGGGCTGTTCGTGACACTTATAGGGATAGCTCATAAGATTGATCGAAAAAGATAACTTTGAGGTGGTTTCGTACCCTACAATAATTTGTTCGTTTGTTCTCCGTTATTTGTAACTTTGGAGTGAACTCTTTGTCGCATGTGAGGGATTTACATATGATTCAACTATGTCAGTATTGTTGAGACAACTTGCACTAGTGAAAGTATGAACCCTAGGCCTTGTTTCTAAGCATTGCAATACCGTTTGTGCTCACTTTTATCATTAGTTACCTTGCTGTTTATATATTTTCAGATTACAAAAACCTATATCTACCATCCATATTGCACTTGTATCACCATCTCTTCGCCGAACTAGTACACCTATACAATTTGCCATTGTATTGAGTGTGTTGGGGACACAAGAGATTTCTTGTATTTGATTGCAGGGTTGTTTGAGAGAGACCATCTTCATCCTACGCCTCCCACGGATTGATAAACCTTAGGTCATCCACTTGAGGGAATTTTGCTACTGTCCTACAAAACTCTGCGCTTGGAGGCCCAACACGAGTCTACAAGAAGAAGGTTGCGTAGTAGGCATCAAGCTCTTTTCTGGTGCCGTTGCCGGGGAGGTGAGTGCTTGAAGGTATATCTTTAGATCTTGCAATTAAATCTTTTAGTTTCTTGTTTTTCATTAGTTTGGTTTTATAAAAGAAAACTACAAAAAAAATGGAATTGAGGTTGCCTCATATGCTTCATCTTTTGAATGTCTTTCGTGAAAATGATGGAAAGGAAAATTGTGCTCAAGTGTTAGAAGAAGAAGTTATTAAAATGTTTGGCACTAAATCTTTGAATGATGAGCATGATAGAAATATTGTTAGTATGAATGCTCTGAATATTCATGATGCTAATGATATGCAAAGTCACAAGCTTGGGGATGCTATGTTTGATGAAGATGATATTTTTAGTTCCCCAAGTTGTGACGAGCAAATTTATTATGATTATGGTATGCCTGCTATCTATGATGATTATGATGATGACATGTATGCTATAAAGAGTGATAGTAACCATGAAACTTTTCATCATGATTTTAATATTGAATGTGATTATGCCAATCATGTATCTCGTGATAGTTATTTTGTTGAGTTTGCTCCCACTATTATGAATGAGAAGAAAATTGCTTATGAGGAGAGTGGCAAATTTTCTATGCTTGTAGATCATGAAAAGAATGCTTTATGTGCTGGTTATATTGTGAAATTCCTTCATGATGCTACTGAAAACTATTATGAGGGAGGAACTTATGCTTGTAGGAATTGCAATAATATCAAGTTTCCTCTCTATGTGTTCAAAGTTTTAAAGTTGTGTTTGTTTTGCCTTCCTATGCTAGTTGATTCTTGCTCCCATAAATTGTTTGCTCACAAAATCTCTATGCATAGGAAGTGGGTTAGACTTAAATGTGCTTGTCATGAGATTCATGATGCTCTTTTGCATGTTTCAATTATTATTCCTATGTGAGCATCATTGAAATCATCATGCCTAGCTAAAAGGCATTAAAGAAAAGCGCTTGTTGGGAGGCAACCCAACACTTTTACTTTCTGTTTTTGTGTGTTCACATTATTAAGCTACTGTATTAATCATGTTTGTGTCTTTTATTTCAATAAAGTGCCAAGTAAAGCCTTTGGGATAGTGTGGATGATGGTTGACTTGATTCTGTGCAAAAACAGAAACTTTTGCTCTCAGCAGGAATTTTGTTAATTCACTGGAACGTGATTTTGATCTGAATTTTTTACACATGATTTATATACAAATTTCCTAGATTGTCCTAATTTTTCAGAATTTTTAGAGACAGGGAAGTATGGTTACACTACAGATATTCACAGACTATTCTGTTTTTGACAGATTCTGTTTTGCATGCATAGTTTACTTGTCTTAGTGTTTCTATAGCTTATATTGAGTGATATAAATTATGGGAATGACAGAATACAGTAGGTATGATGTGGGAAAAATTATGAATCTTGTCTTGACAGTACCTAAGTGAATGATTTATCTTTACTACACTAACCCTTCTCACGAAGTTCCGTTAAGTTTTGTGTGATTGAAGTTTTCAAGTTTTGGGTGAGACACCGATATGAGGAGAATAAGGAGTGACAAGAACCTATGATTGGGGATGCCCAAGGCACCCCCAAGGTAATACCCAAGGAATACTCAAGCGCCTAAGCTTGGGGATGCCCCGGAAGGCATCCCCTCTTTCATCTTCAACACTATCGGTATATCTTACTTGGAGCTATATTTTTATTCGTCACATAATTTGAGTTTTGCTTGGAGCGTCATTTTATTTTCTTGTTTTCTGTTAGGTGTTATTTATAATCTTGTTTTTCAATAAAAAGTTCCAAGAATTGCTTTTAGGATGCTTGAATCGCATGTTTGATGTGCGCTGTGTAAAAACAGAAACTTTTTCTGTAGTGTTTGAATTTTCATATTTTACTGGAACATGGAAACTTTTTAAAATTTTTACACAGTGTTTTCATATAAATTGTTTAGCGTGTCCTAAATTTTCATAATTTTTTGAGTTACAGAAGTACACTGTTTTCATAAATTTCTACAGACTGTTCTGTTTGGACAGATTGCTGTCATAGTTTTGTTATCTACTTATCCTATAGTTTCCATAGCCTATATTGGTAGATATAAATTGTGGAAATGATAGTATACAGTACCTAATGTTTGGAAATTATTATGCAACTTGTCTTGGCAGTACATGAAGTGTTGATTTATTATTATGTGTACTAACCTATTTCACGAGTTCTTTTCGAGTTTTGTGTGGAAGATGTTTTTGAGAATAGGTGAAACCATGATATGAGAGGATTGAACGAGATACAAAAGCTCAAGCTTGGGGATGCCCAAGGCACCCCAAGTAAATATTTCAAGAAGTCTCAAGCATCTAAGCTTGGGGATGCTACGCATCCCACCTCTCTTCATCAACAATTATCGGTTAGCCTATGTTGAGCCTAAATTTTTATTCGTTCACATGATGCGTGCTATTCTTGGAGTGCTATTTTTATTTAGTTTGCTGTTTAAATAAAATACTCAGATCAGAAAATATTTATTGAGAGAGAGAGAGTCCTCACATAGCTGCTTAATTGTTTGACTACTCATTGATCTTCACTTATATCTTTTGAGAGTAGCTTGTCATTTCCTCTCATGCTTCACTTATACCTTTTTGAGAGATGAAATTTTTATGCTCTTGTACTTCACTTAAATTTGTTTGAGCTTGCCAAAAAGCAATGGCAATATATGAAACTAGTCCCAAGGTGATAGATATCCAAGGAGGATATAATAAAAACTCTCATCAAGATCATGGGACAAATTAAACTTGATTCTTTGTAATAGTTTTGAAACATGATGATAGTAATATGCGAGTCATGTTAGTGAGTAATTATGCTTTAGTAGGAATATTGGTGTTAAGGTTTGTGATTCCCTATGCAAGTACGAAAGTCAATAGTTACGCAATGAAGTTACATCTTACTTGTGGTGCATTATTCGGTGTTAGTTATGACTCAATGCTCACTTATGTGAATTTTCGTTTCTTGGTCTGGTTGCTTCCCAATCTATTTGCTAGCCTTCATTTGTACTAAGTAGAAATACTACTTGTGTATCCAAAATCCTTAAACCAAGTTTTGCCTTATGAGTCCACCATAACTACCTATATGCGGTATTTCCACGCCGTTCCAAGCAAATTTGTATGTGCCATCTCTAAATTTTCAAAATAAATGTTCTCTTTTGTGTGCCCGTACCGCTCATGAAACGGTGGGGAGTATCCAATATTTTTCCATGCTAGGTGTGTTATTCTCAAGATATGTGTTGATTCACTATCATTCACGAGAAAGTGGCTGGTATTTGGGATGCCCAGTTCCATGCTCAAAAAAAAATCAAATCAAAATATAATGAAACAAAACTCCCCCAGGATTGTTGTTTGTATGGACGGTACCCGTGGATTCGGCTCGCCGTGGAGTGTGATTGATTGGTGGAGGGGGAGTAAAAACTTTACCATTCTGTTTGGGAACCGCCTATAATGTATCTAGCATGGAAAGTATTGTGAGCTACTTTGTCGTTTTCGTTGACAGGAAAAGCATGCCACTCAAAATATTTTTCTCTCTCAATTTAAACCTTGAGCTCTGGCACCTCTACAAATCCCTACTTCCCTCTACGAAGGGCTTATCTATTTACTTTATGCAATTTTTATTTTTGCTTTGAGTCTCCATCTTCTCTTATAAGCACCAACTAGGGGGCACTATGATCGTACTTGAGCATTGGGCATAGATAATATTTGAGTGTGTTTCATGAATGGATCAATGATTGAGCATGATGGGCTAGGGATAACTTTCTTTAGTGTTGATATTTTGAAAGACATGGTTGCTTGTTGACATGCTTGAGTATTGAAGTCATTATGTTAAAACTAGACTATTTCTTTGAATCATTTACTAGTCCAAATGTCCATGCTATACAAAGACGAAAAGAATATGATGAACATGTTGGGTAGCATTCACACTTCATAAATTATTTCTTTTATCATTTACCTACTCGAGGACGAGCAGGAATTAAGCTTGGGGATGCTGATACGTCTCCAACGTATCTATAATTTATGAAGTATTCATGCCATGTTTACAATAATTCTATATGATTTTGGTATGATTTTATTAGAACTAACCCGGACTGACGCTGTTTTCAGCAGAACTACCGTGGTGTTGTTTTTGTGTAGAAATAAAAGTTCTCGGAATGAGCTAAAAATTTACGGAGAATATTTTTGGAAAATATAAAAAATACTGGAGCGAAAAGTCACCGGAGAGGAAGGCCGAGGAAGCCACAAGGGTGGGGGCGCCCCCCCTAGGGCGCGCCCCTCTGGCTTGTGACTTCCTCGGGAACCTTCTGGACGTGGGACCAACGCCAAAAACTCTTATAAATACAGAAACCTCCGAAAAGAATCCTAGATCGGGAGTTCCGCCACCGCAAGCCTCCAGAGCCACAAAAAACCAATCGGGAGCCCGTTCCGGCACCCTGTCGGAGGGGGAAACCATCACCGGAGGCCATCTTCATCATCCTGGCGGTCTCTATGACGAGGAGGGAGTAGTTCACCCTCGGGGCTGAGGGTATGTACCAGTAGCTATGTGTTTGATCTCTCTCTCTCTCGTGTTCTTGAGATGGCACAATCTTGATGTACCGCGAGCTTTATTAATATAGATGAATCATATGGAGTTTTCCCCTCTCTATCTTCTTATGATGAATTGAGTTTTCCCTTTGAAGTTTACTTATCGGATTGAGTCTTTAAGGATTTGAGAACACTTGATGTATGTCTTGCGATGGGATATCCGTGGTGACAATGGGATGTTCTATTGATCCACTTGATGTATGTTTTGGTGATCAACTTGCGGGTTCCGTGACCTTGGGAATCTATGCATAGGGGTTGGCTCACATTTTCGTCTTGACTCTCCGGTAGAAACTTTGGGGCACTCTTTGAAGTTCTTTGTGTTGGATTGAACGTGATGAATCTGAAATTGTGTGATGCATATCGTATAATCAAGCCCATGGGTACTCGTGGTGACATTGGAGTATCTAGGTGACATTAGGGATTTGTTTGATGTGTATCTTAAGGTGTTATTTTAGTACGAACTCTAGGGCTGTTCGTGACACTTATAGGGATAGCTCATAAGATTGATCGGAAAAGATAACTTTGAGGTGGTTTCGTACCCTACAATAATTTCTTCATTTGTTCTCCGCTATTTGTGACTTTGGAGTGAACTCTTTGTCGCATGTGAGGGATTTACATATGATTCAACTATGTCAGTATTGTTGAGAGAACTTGCACTAGTGAAAGTATGAACCCTAGGCCTTGTTTCTAAGCATTGCAATACCGTTTATGCTCACTTTTATCATTAGTTACCTTGCTGTTTATATATTTTCAGATTACAAAAACCTATATCTACCATCCATATTGCACTTGTATCACCATCTCTTCGCCGAACTAGTGCACCTATGCAATTTGCCATTGTATTGGGTGTGTTGGGGACACAAGAGATTTCTTGTATTTGATTGCAGGGTTGTTTGAGAGAGACCATCTTCATCCTACGCCTCCCACGGATTGATAAACCTTAGGTCATCCACTTGAGGGAAATTTGCTACTGTCCTACAAAACGCTGCGCTTGGAGGCCCAACACGAGTCTACAAGAAGAAGGTTGCGTAGTAGACATCACGCGGTACTAGAGAGGCTAGCAAAGGTGGAAGGGTGAGAGTGCGTATAATCCATGGACTCACATTAGTCATAAAGAACTCACATACTTGTTGCAAAAATCTATTAGTTATCTAAGCAAAGTGTTAGACGCATGCTCCTAGGGGAGAGGTTGGTAGGAGTAAACCATCGCGCGCTCCCGACCCTCACACAAAGGATGACAATCATTAAACAAATCATGCTCCGACTTCGTTACATAACGGTTCTCCATACGTGCATGCTACGGGAGTCACAAACTTTAACACAAGTATTTTTACCATTCCACAATTACTCACTAGCATGACTCTAACATCACCATCTTTATATCTCAAAACTATATGCAAGGAATCCAACTTCTCATAGTATTCAATGCACTTTATATGAAAGTTTTTATTATATCCCTCTTGGATGCCCATTATATTAGGACTAAATTCATAACCTAAACCAATTACCATGTTGTTTAAAGACTCTCAAAATAATATAAGTGAGGTACGAGAGTTCAATTATTTCTATAAAATAAAACACCACCGTGCTCTAAAAGATATAAGTGAAGCACTAGAGCAACATTGCCTAGCTCAAAAGATATAAGTGAAGCACATAGAGTATTCTAATAAATTCACGATTAATGCATGTCCCTCTCAAAAGATGTGTGCATCAAGGATGATTGTGGCAAACTAAAAAGCAAAGACTCATATCATACAAGACGCTCCAAGCAAAACGCATATCATGTGGTGAATAAAAATATAGCCTCAAGTAAATTTACCGATGGATTGAAGACAAAAGAGGGGATGCCTTCCGGGGTATCCCCAAGCTTAGGCTCTTTGGCATCCTTGAATATGGCTTGGGGTGCCTTGGGCATCCCCAAGCTTAGGCTCTTGCCACTCCTTATTCCATAGTTCATCAAATCTTTACCCAAAACTTGAAAACTTCACAACACAAAACTCAACAGAAAACTCATGAGATCCGTTAGTATAAGAAAAATAAATCACCACTTTAGGTACTGTTGTGAACTCATTATTTATTTATATTGATGTAATATTTACTGTATTCTAACTTCTCCATGGTTCATACCCCCCGATACAACCCATAGATACATCAAAATAAGCAAACAACACAAAGAAAACAGAATCTGCCAAAAACAGAACAGTCTGTAGCAATCTGTAAACTTCGAATACTTCTGTAACTCCAAAAATTCTGAAAAATTAGGAAAATAAGGGAAATTTGTATATAAATCTTGTGTAAAAAATTCATATCCAATTTACGCTCTGGTGAATTTATAAAATTCCTGGACTGAGCGCAAAAGTTTCTGTTTTTCAGCAAAACCAAATCAACAATCACCGTAAACCATCCCAAAGGTCTTACTTGGCATAAACACTAATTAAAACAATAAAACACAATTACTACATAGGTAATAATGTGCAAAATACTCAAGAACAGAAGCAAAAAACATAAACATAAAATAAAATTGGGTTGCCTCCCAACAAGCGCTATTGTTTAATGCCCCTAGCTAGGCATAACGCAATAGATCTAGGTATTGTCATCTTTGGTATTGGCAACTTTTGTGAGGGCCTTCTCGAATCCGGGGGTCTCTTTCCGCTTCCCCAAATTTTTAGGAGGAGAAACCATCTTAAGATCCAAAATATCCAAACGCTTATTGCAAAGGGTAATCAAAGTATTTAAGCGACTGAGGTTCCCACTAATATGTTTGAGGGGTTCGTGATGTTTTTGTAACTCGACTAAATGCTTATGCAAGTCATCCAATTTGTTGAGGATTTGAACTCCCTCTTGTGAAAAGGTAAGCCCTCTTTTATGTGGGGGAACTCCCAAAATCCCTTCCAAAACTTCATAAGCGGCCTTTGCATCAAGTTCGATAAAATCGCCCTTTGAGGCAAAATCCAAAAGCTTTCTATGATGCAAAGCCAATCCAATGTAAAAATTTCTAAGCAAGACTTTTACGTCTCCTTTTAGATTGGAAATACGATAGGATTCCATTATAGAGCTTCAAAATCTGCTGACAAAAGGGGGGTAGTAACGCTAGTCATAGCAACAAGCAAGAGAGCCGGCAAAAAGAAGGGCGAATAAAAGAGAATTTTTTTCTGAAAATCGTTTTAGAAGTGGGGGAGAGGAAAACGAGAGGCAAATGGCAAATAATGTAAATGCAAGAGATGAGTTTGTGATGGGTACTTGGTAGGCTTGATGTAGATCTCCCCGGCAACGGCCCCAGAAATTGGCAAGTTGACGGGAGAGTTCTTGTTTTGGCTTGCTATGTATCCTCCCCGGCAACGGCGCCAGAAATCCTTCTTGCTACTTCTTGAGCTTGCGTTGGTTTTCCCTTGA
Source organism: Elymus sibiricus (assembly GCA_039707655.1). Taxonomy (NCBI): domain Eukaryota; kingdom Viridiplantae; phylum Streptophyta; class Magnoliopsida; order Poales; family Poaceae; genus Elymus; species Elymus sibiricus. The sequence continues at coordinate 133,099,815 of CM077667.1, forward strand.
AGAGGAAAGGGTGATGCAGCAAAGTAGATAAGTATTTCCCTCAGTTGTTGAGAACCAAGGTATCAATCCAATAGGAGATACAAGCAAGTCCCCAATAGATGTACCTACACAAATAATCAAACACTTGCACCCAACGCAGAAAAGGGGTTGTCAATCCCTTCACGGTTATTTGCAAGGATGAGAAATGATAGAGATAGATATAGAAGATTACTAAAACGAAAAGTAAAACAAAAGTAAAAAGATTGCAGCAAGGTATTTTTGGTATTTTTGGTTTATAGATCTGAAAATATAATATGGAAAATAGACCCGGGGGCCATAGGTTTCCCTAGAGGCTTCTCTCATGAAGGAAATTAATACGGTGGGTGAACAAATTACTGTCGAGCAATTGATAGAAAAGCGCATAGTTATGACGATATCCAAGGCAATGATTATGCATATAGGCATCACGTCCGTGTCAAGTAGACCGAAATGATTCTGCATCTACTACTATTACTCCACACATCGACCGACTCCTGCCTGCATCTAGAGTATTAAGTTCATGAAGAACAAAGTAACACATTAGGTAAGATGACATGATGTAGAGGTATAAACTCAAGCAATATGATGAAAACCCCATCTTTTTATCCTCGATGGCAACAATACAAATACGTGCCTCGCTACCCCTACTTTGTCACTGGGTGAGGACACCGCAAGATTGAACCCAAAACCAAGCACTTCTCCCATTGCAAGAATCACCAATCTAGTTGGCCAAACCAAACCAATAACTCGAAGAGACTTGCAAGGATATGAAATCATGCATATAAGAATTCAGAGAAGATTCAAATAATATTCATAGATAATCTGATCATAAACCCACAATTCATCAGATATCGACAAACACACCGCAAAAGAGAATTACATCGGATAGATCTCCATGAAGATCATGGAGAACATGGTATTGAAGAACATAAAGAGAGAAGAAGCCATCTAACTACTAGCTATGGACCCGAAGGTCTGAGGTGAACTACTCACGCATCATCGGAGGGGCAATGGAGTTGATGTAGATGCCCTCCGTGATCGAATCCCCCTCCGGCAGATTACCGGAAAAGGCTCCAAGATGGGATCTCACGGGAACAGAGGCTTCTGGCGGCGGAAAAGTATTTTCGTGGCTCTCTTTGGTATTGGGGGAATATTTGGGAATTTATAGGCCGAAGAATAGGGTTAGGAGGTCTGCCATGGGGCCACAAGCCAGGCCCCCCCCCCCTAGGGCACGCCCTGGTGGCTTGTCGCCACACGGCAGGTCTCCTGCCTTCATCTCCAAGTCTGGCAGGTTTCTTCTGGTCCAAGAAAAATCATTCCGAAGATTTTTCCGTGTGGACTCCATTTAATATTCCTTATCTGCAATACTCAAAAACAAGAAAAAAAATAGAAACTGGCACTAGGCACTAGATTAATAGGTTAGTCCCAAAAATAATATAAAATAGCATATTAATGCATATAAAACATCCAAAACAGATAATATAATAGCATGGAACAATCAAAAATTATAGATACGTTGGAGACGTATCAAGGTGCAGAAGGAGATTGACGCTGAGAGCACGCGGATGGCGGAGTTACAAGCGCGTATACATCAGGAAATGGAACGGCTCAAAGCTGAGGATTGGCGTTTAGGAGTACAGAGGGAGGCACGAGAGGCAGTTTACGAAAGAAGGCACCACCGCGGGGTCCCACCAAACCTTGAGCCGCAACAACTTTTTACTACTCCACTACAATCGCCAGGAACCGCTCAATTACCCGGGAATCGACAAAGTGAGCCGGCTCGACCACCACCGACTCAATCCCCGCCCGAGCGATTTCAGACTCCGCAGGGTCACTTTTCCAACCCTGTGGATAACATGCTAGCAGCTACCCGGAATTTGGAAGCGCTACCTATTACCGGAAACACCCCGGTTGAGGTTGAAGCCAGGAACGCTATTGAGATGCTAAAAACGGCCGTTGTACAGCAGGCTCGGTACTCATATAGCCGAGATCGGATGCACTCCACTCCTTACGCTAGCAAAGGCCGCAATGTGGAGTCCCCGGCTGTTTCCAGCAGCGGGCGCAGGCAGTTGCCTCAGGTTTCCCCAACCCGGCCTGTACCGTCACACTCCCAGGCGGTTGTCGACGTAGCTAGAGGCGCGCGTGAGGCGGAGGCAGAGGCTGCAGCGTGGGCGATTCAACAGCTTTACCCTCAACCGGCGAGTTTGGGGGCTGGGACCAGTAGCAGGACGATTTGAATACCATGTCTGTCTCTGACTCTCCGCGTTGAGCGTATGCCCAAGGATTTCAAAGGGCCTCACAAGGTATCGAATTACACGGCAGATCTTGAGCTGGCAGCCTGGATTGAAAGCTATGAGTTGGCGATGGATATGTTGGACGTCAGTGACGCTGTTTGCGCCAAGTATTTAACCATGATGTTGGAAGGACCGGCTCGAACATGGCCGAAAAATTTGCCGCCCAACTCCATCAACACTTGGGCAGAGTCGAAGGAACGATTCATCAAGAATTTCTAGGGAACCTGCAAGAAACCTATGACAATAGTTGATCTACAGCATTGTGTTTAGCGGGTGGACGAGTCAGCCCACCATTGGACTCGTCGGGTAGCGGAGATTATTCATTCATCGGATAGCATCACGGCGGCTCAAGCGGTCCTAATCATGGAAAAGAACTGACACTTCCAGCCTTTGGTTCAGAAACTCGGGCGGCTCAAGCGAAGAGTACAGGATATGGGCGACTTGATGGACGTCTTAACCAGATATGCCAAGTTAGATAGCACAAAGGATCCTGGTTCAGATGAGGACAAGACCACCAAAGGCAAGAAGACCGAAGGAGGAAAGGGTCAGCATGGTCACGGTGGTAACCAGGGGGCTCAAACCAACAAATGGAAGTAGCCTGATGGCGGGTCAGATTTCGTCGCCAACACAAATACTGGCTTTAAAAGACAGCGTCGCAACGGTCGCCCTGGAGGAGCCTACAATGGAAACAAGCCTCGTAACTGTGAGGAAGCGCTCAAGTCGCCATGTCCTAAACATAGTACCCCGGATAAACCGGTTGCTCACTCATGGGAAAATTGTTATATTATGCAAGAGTTCCGTAACCAGGCTTTTCCAAATAATCCTGGGGGCAACGGTGGTGGACATCCGGGTCAGCACGGCCCTGGCGGATCACAAGGTGGCCCAGGAGCTGGATTCCAGCATCAGGGAAATCATGGCGGTGGACAGCATCCTGGCCAGGGCAATCAGCATAATAACCAGGGAGGATTTCGAAGTAATCCTAAGCAGTTGAACAACGGTCGGTACCACTAGTGCCTAAATCCCTGACCAAAATTCATACCTTGGAAAGGCCTTACAAGAAGAATCATGTGCCTCCAAGTGAAAACAAGCCGCCCCTGGTAAACCAGCGGCCTTATCATACTTAGAAGTTACCAGCACTTCCTTTTTTGTAATTTATTTTCCCTTATAGAGTCTGTGTATATTTCTTTATGTTTCAAATATAATAAAGCCGGCACTCCCGAATTACGGGATTATTAGCCGTTTCAGCCTACAGTTGAGCTTGAGTCTTTATTTGTCGAAACAATGGGCACTTGGGGGCTTCCAACTCATCGAGTTTAGCTTTCTTGCCCTTGTGACCCGGCAAAATAATGCCACAAAACAATGGGCATTTGGGGGCTTCCAACTCATCGAGTTTAGCTTTATCACCCTCTTGACCCGGCAAAATAAACGCCACATATGGTTAAACCTGCCTGTATGCTTGACGCGACTCCGATCAGATGACCCCGTGTACTCTTGAACAAGTCAATCCTTCTTGGACCCTGAACTTACCAAGGTTAAAACACCGGCTTGAGTCATGAGAGAGCCGGCTTACAGAGAGCTAGGATAAACCATGGGCTATCATACCCGCTTCATTGAAGCAAGACTCAAGCCTCGAAAGCCGGTCTTTCCTGTTGAGCCTCGAAAGACAACATAATATTTCTTTATGATATTGCACATGTAAGTCGGCTGCAAAAAGCCACTCCATACTTTTTAAGTCTTGAAAGCCATCTACTAATGGAATTATTTCTTGTTATGAACATTACCACAAAGTTCTTCAAGCACGAACTGTACTCATTACCGGCTCATACGTAAAAAGCCCGGGTTATCAGCTGCATGGCTAGCACAAAATTATGGTATCAAGGAAAACCCAAAAAGAACTTCGGATCTTGACACTTAATCTTTTTCGCTGAGTCTCATCGAGCCGGTTTATTTTAAAATATACATAACTTCACTTTCCAGTGAGTTTCAGGTTCAAGGTTATTGCCGGCTTGTGTTTAAGAAACTGGGTCGAGGAAATTGATAGATCGTGTGATTCCAACATTGTTGGGAGAGAAAATTGATTGTTCAAAGACTAAGAGGATCGAGGTTTCCAACCGGCTAATTTGGCCCAGCTTTGTCTCACCAAAAGCAGTCATTTGATAAAGGAATGCATAAGCAACAGAGTAGCAGACGACATTAAACCAGGGATGTAAGTATTTTTGCACTGATAAAGGCTCCAAACAAGCACGATGGCATGGCACAACAATTTTCCAAAGCACAAGCTACTCCTATTACAGACTCAGAAGAGTCACATTGTTTTTCCACCCATACTTGGGGGCTTGAGCCGATCAGGTGGCGAGGAAAGAGCTCACGTCAAAATTTAAGATGGCTCGCCCGACCACTCTATGGCGGCTCAGTCTTGGTTTAATCTTGTGCATGAGATGACTCTGGGTTATCCGCCACCGGGTCTTCTGGTTCTTGAATCTGGAGGTTATTCGCGTCCCAGTTGTTGGGGAACGTTGCATGGGAAACAAAAATTTTCCTACGCACACACAAGATCTATCCAAGGTGATGAGCATCTACGAGAGGGAGAGTGAATCTACATACCCTTGTAGATCGCTAAGCGGAAGCGTTTAAGAAACGCGGTTGATGTAGTCGAACATCTCCGCGATCCAAATCGCAAGTCGTCCCTCGATCCGATCACGAACTAGCGCCGAACGGACGGCACCTCCGCGTTCAACACACGTACGGCTTGATGACGCCTTCACCTCCTCGATCCAGCGAGCGATGGTGAAGTAGTGGTTGAGTTCCAGCAGCACGACGGCGTGGTGATGGTGGTGAGGAACAATCTCTGCAGGGCTTCGCCGAGCGCTACGGAGATTATGACGGAGGAACTAGAGGGTTAGGGTTGCCGCACACGGCTTGGGGAAATCTTGATGTGTCCCGTGTGCTAGCCATGCCCCTCTATTTATATGTTGAGCCTTGGGGTCTAAACTTGGAGTAAAAGCCTCCTCCAGGTCGGTTTTGCCCGCACAAGGTCGGTTTGGCTCGCAGGAAAAGAGTCCAACTCGGATCCCTGCCGAACCGTGCACAGCCGCGCACAAGCGGTAGTACCTCTCACAAGCGGTAGTACCGCTTGGGCGGTAGTACCGCTTCACACAAGCGGTAGTACCGCTCGGGCGGTAGTACCGCTTCACACAAGCGGTAGTACCGCTTACGCGGCGGCAAAACTACTTTTGCACTTTCCAATACCTCGTGGGCTTTATCCCTTTGGCCCATATAAAGTGTTGCTGCACCCGAACACTTCGGTAAACATCCGGAACCCCTTCCGGTGAACTCCGGAACTTTTCCGGAGATCAAAACACTATTATCACATATATCAATCTTTACCTCCGGACTATCCCGGAGATCCTCGTCATGTCCGGGATCTTATCCGGGACTCCGAACAACTTTCGGTCACCAACATAATAACTCAATTATACTAATCGTCACCAAACGTTAAGTGTGTAGACCCTGCGGGTTCGAGAACTATGTAGACATGACCGAGACACCTCTACGGCCAATAACCAATAGCGGGACCTGGATGCCCATATTGGCTCCTACATATTCTACGAAGATCTTTTATCGGTCGAACCTCTATGTCAAGGATTCAGTTAATCCCGTATGCTGTTCCCTTTGTTCTTCGGTATGTTACTTGCCCGAGATTCGATCGTCGGTATCACTATACCTAGTTCAATCTCGTTACCGGCAAGTCTCTTTACTCGTTCCGTAATACAAGATCTCGTGGCTAACACTTTAGTCACATTGCTTGCAAGGCTCATTGTGATGTTGTATTACCGAGTGGGCCCTGAGATACCTCTCCGTCATACGGAGTAACAAATCCCAGTCTTGATCCATGCCAACCCAACAAACACCCTCGGAGATACCTGTAGAGCACCTTTATAGTCGCCCAGTTACGTTGCGACGTTTGATACACACAAGGTATTCCTCCGGTGTCAGTGAGTTGCATGATCTCATGGTCAAAGGAACAGATACTTGACATGCAGAAAACAATAGCAATAAACTGACACGATCAAATGCTACGTTTACAGTTTGGGTCTTGTCCATCACATCATTCTCCTAATGATGTGATCCCGTTATCAAATGACATCTCATGTCAATGGCTAGGAAACCTTAACCATCTTTGATTAACGAGCTAGTCAACTAGAGGCTTACTAGGGACACAGTGTTGTCTATGTACCCACACATGTATTTGAGTTTCCAATCAATACAATTATAGCATGGATAATAAACGATTATCATGAACAAGGAAATATAATAATAACCAATTTATTATTGCCTCTAGGGCATATTTCCAACAGTCTCCCACTTGCACTAGAGTCAATAATCTAGTTCACATCACTATGTGATTTACATTGTAATGAATCGAACACCCATGCAGTTCTGGTGTTGTTCATGTTTAGCCCTTGGAAGAGGTTTAGTCATCGGATCTGCAACATTTAGATCCGTGTGTACTTTGCAAATATTTATGTCGTCCTCCTTGATGTAATCGCGGATGGAATTGAAGCGTCGCTTTATGTGTCTGGTCCTCTTGTGAAATCTTGGTTCCTTGGCTAGAGCAATGGCACCAGTGTTATCACAAAACAGAGTCATTGGGTTAAGCGCACTAGGCACTACTCCAAGATCTGTCATGAACTCCTTCATCCAGACACCTTCCTTCGCCGCCTCCGAGGCAGCGATGTACTCCGCTTCACATGTAGAATCTGCTACCACGCTTTGCTTGGAACTGCACCAGCTAACCGCACCCCCATTAAGAATAAACACGTATCCGGTTTGCGACTTAGAGTCATCCGGATCAGTGTCAAAGCTTGCATCGACGTAACCCTTTACGACGAGCTCTTGATCACCTCCATAAACGAGAAACATGTCCTTAGTCCTTTTCAGGTACTTCAGGATATTCTTGACCGCCGTCCAGTGTTCCATCCCTGGATCACTTTGAAACCTTCCGACCATACTTATGGCAAGGCTGACATCGGGTCTTGTGCACAGCATTGCATACATGATAGAGCCTATGGCCGAAGCATAGGGGATGACACTCATCTTTTCTCTATCTTCTGCAGTCACTGGGCATTGAGTCTTACTCAACTTCACACCTTGCAATACAGGCAAGAACCCCTTCTTGGACTGATCCATTTTGAACTTCTTCAAAACTTTGTCAAGGTATGTGCTTTGTGAAAGTCCTATTAAGCGTCTTGATCTATCTCTATAGATCTTGATGCCTAATATGAAAGCAGCTTCTCCTAGGTCCTTCATTGAAAAACTCTTATTCAAATATTCCTTCACGCTTTCCAACATTTCTATATTGTTTCCAATCAGCAATATGTCATCCACATACAATATTAGAAACGCTATAGAGCTCCCACTCACTTTCTTGTAAATACAGGCTTCTCCGTAAACTTGTATAAACTCGAACGCTTTAATCACTTCATCAAAGCGAAGATTCCAACTCCGAGATGCTTGCACCAGTCCATAAATGGATCGCTGGAGTTTGCAAATTTTGTCAGCATTCTCTGGATCGACAAAACCTTCTGGTTGCATCATATACAACTCTTCCTTAAGGTAACCGTTAAGGAACGCTGTTTTGACATCCATCTGCCAAATTTCATAATCGAAAAAGGCAGCTATTGCTAACATGATTCTGACGGACTTAAGCATCGCTACGGGTGAGAAGGTCTCATCGTAGTCAACTCCTTGAACTTGTGAAAAACCCTTTGCCACAAGTCGAGCTTTATAGACGGTGACATTACCGTCCGCGTCCGTCTTCCTCTTAAAGATCCATTTGTTCTGAATGGCCTTACGCCCTTCAGGTAATACTTCCAAAGTCCAGACTTTGTTTTCATACATGGATCCCATCTCGGATTTCATGGCCTCTAACCACTTCTCGGAATCCGGGCCCATCATCGCTTCTCCATAGCTTGTAGGTTCATCGTTGTCTAACAACATGACCTCTAAGACAGGGTTGCCGTACCACTCGGGAGCAGTACGCGTCCTTGTCGACCTACGAGGTTCGATAGCAACTTGATCCAAAGCTTCATGATCATCATCATTAACTTCCTCTTCAGCTAATGTAGGCTCCACAGAAACAACTTTCTGCACTGCGCTACTCTCAGGTTGAAGTAAAGGTTCAACAACCTCATCAAGTTCTATCTTCCTCCCACTCAATTCTTTCGAGAGAAACTCTTTCTCAAGAAATGTTCCGTTTTTAGCGACAAACACTTTGCCTTCGGATCTGAGGTAGAAGGTATACCCAACTGTCTCTTTTGGGTATCCTATGAAGACGCATTTCTCCGCTTTGGGTTCCAGCTTTTCAGGCTGAAGCTTTTTGACATAAGCATCACATCCCCAAACTTTAAGAAACGACAACTTTGGCTTCTTGCCAAACCAAAGTTCATATGGCGTCGTCTCAACGGATTTCGATGGTGCCCTATTTAAAGTGAATGCAGCTGTCTCTAATGCATAACCCCAAAACGATAGTGGCAAATCGGCAAGAGACATCATAGATCGCACCATATCCAATAAAGTTCGATTACGACGTTCGGACACACCATTACGCTGTGGTGTTCCAGGCGGTGTCAGTTGTGAAACAATTCCACATTGTCTTAAGTGACTGCCAAACTCATAACGCAGATATTCTCCTCCTCGATCAGATCGTAGGAATTTAATCTTCTTGTTACGATGATTCTCAACTTCACTCTGAAATTGTTTGAACTTTTCAAATGTTTCAGACTTGTGTTTCATTAAGTAAATATACCCATATCTACTTAAGTCATCAGTGAAGGTGAGAAAATAACGATAACCACTGCGCGCCTCAATACTCATCGGACCACACACATCAGTATGTATGATTTCCAATAAGTCAGTTGCCCGTTCCATTGTTCCAGAGAACGGCGTTTTAGTCATCTTGCCCATGAGGCATGGCTCACATGTGTCAAGTGATTCAAAATCAAGTGACTCCAAAAGTCCATCAGCATGGAGCTTCCTCATGCGTTTTATGCCAATATGACCTAAACGGCAGTGCCACAAGAAAGTGGTATTATCATTATCAATTCTACATCTTTTGGCATCAATGTTATGAACATGTGTATCATTACTATCGAGATTCAATAAGAATAAACCCCTCACATTGGGTGCATGACCATAAAAGATATTACTCATATAAATAGAACAACCATTATTCTCTGATTTAAATGAGTAACCGTCTCGCAATAAACAAGATCCAGATATAATGTTCATGCTTAACGCAGGCACTAAATAACAATTATTCAGGTTCATCACTAATCCCGATGGTAATCGAAGAGCGAGCGTGCCAACGGCGATCACATCAACCTTGGAACCATTTCCCACGCGCATCGTCACTTCGTCCTTTGCCAGCCTCCGTCTATTCCGCAGTTCCTGTTTTGAGTTGCAAATGTGAGCAACCGCACCGGTATCAAATACTCAGGCACTACAACGAGAGTTGGCAAGGTACACATCAATAACATGTATATCATATATACCTTGTTTGTTGTTGGCCGCCTTCTTGTCAGCCAAATACTTGGGGCAGTTCCGCTTCCAGTGTCCAGTTCCCTTGCAATGAAAACACACAGTTTCTGGTTTGGGTCCAGCCTTGGGTTTCTTCACGAGAGGAGCAACTGTTTTGCCACTCTTCTTGGAGTTACCCTTCTTACCCTTGCCATTTTTCTTGAAACTAGTGGTTTTATTGACCATCAACACTTGATGCTCCTTCTGAATTTCAGACTCAGCGGCTTTCAGCATCGCAAACAGCTCGGCGACTGACTTGTTCATCCCGTGCATGTTATAGTTCAACATGAAGCTCTTGTAGCTAGGTGGCAATGATTGAAGAACTCTGTCAGTGACAGCCTCTGGCGGAAGGGGCATCCCTAACTCAGCCAGACGGGTGGAGTACCCAGACATTCTGAGTATGTGATCACTGATAGTGCCGTTCTCCTCCATCTTGCAAGCATAGAACTTATCGGAGATCTCATATCTCTCGATCCGGGCATTCTTCTGAAAGATAAACTTCAACTCCTGGAACATCTCATATGCTCCATGACGTTCAAAACGTCTTTGAAGTCCCGGTTCTAAGCCATACAACATTGCACATTGAACTATTGAGTAATCATCAGAACGAGCCTGCCAGGCGTTCACAACGTCTAGAGACTCAACTGGAGCGGGTGGATCACCAAGCGGTGCATCAAGGACATAAGCCTTCTGGGAAGCCGTAAGGATAATCCTTAGATTACGGGCCCAGTCCACAAAGTTACTTCCATCATCTTTCAACTTAGCTTTCTCTAGGAACGCATTAAAATTCAGGGGTGCTACTGCGCGAGCCATGATCTACAACATAAATATAGCAAAGACAACTTAGACTATTGTTCAAGATAATGAGTTTAATTAATCATATTACTTAAAAACTCCCACTCAAATTGACATCCCTCCGGTCATTCGAGTGTAACATGATCCAAATCCACCAACTCAAGTCCGATCATCACGTGAGTCGAGGTGGTTTCAATGGTGAACATCTTCATGTTGATCATATCTACTATATGACTCATGTTCGACCTTTCGGTCTCTTGTGTTCCGAGGCCATGTCTGTACATGCTAGGCTCGTCAAGTTTAACCCGAGTGTTTCGCGTGTGCAACATGGCTTGCACCCGTTGTATGTGAACGTGGAGTCTATCACACCCGATCATCACGGCGTGTCTCGAAACGACGAACTTTCGCAACGGTGCACACTCGGGGAGAACACAATTTATCTTGAAATTTAAGTGAGGGATCACCTTATAATGCTACCGTCGTCCTAAGCAAAATAAGATGCATAAAAGGATTAACATCACATGCAAATCATAAGTGACATGATATGGCCATGAACTTGTGCTTTTGATCTCCATCTCCAAAGCACCGGCATGATCTCCATCGTCACCGGCATGACACCATGATCTCCATCATCTTGATCTCCATCAACGTGTCGCCATAAGGTTGTCGCGCCGACTGTTGCTTCCACGACTATTGCTAACGTTTAGCGATAAAGTAAAGCATTACATAGCGCTTAATGATTGACACGCAGGTCATACAATAATTAAAGACAACTCTATGGCTCCTGCCAGTTGCCGTACTCATCGACATGCAAGTCGTGATATTCTATACAACACATGATCATCTCATACATCACATATATCTCATCATGTAATTGGCCATATCACATCACAACATACCCTGCAAAAACAAGTTAGACGTCCTCTAATTGTTGTTGCAAATTTTACGTGGCTGCTACGGGTTTGCAAGAACCGTTCTTACCTACGCAAAACCACAACGTGGTGTAGTGATTGCTTTTTGATCTTCTAAAAGAACCCTCTTCATTGAAATCGATTCAACTAAAGTGAGAGAGACAGACACCCGCTAGCCATCTTTATGCAACGAAGTTACATGTTAGTTGAAGGAACCTGTCTCGCGTAAGTGTACGCGTAATGTCGGTCCGGGCCGCTTCATCTCACAGTACCGCCGAATCAAATATCAACTAGTAACGGCAAGCAATATGTATACACCCACGCCCACAACTCGTTTGTGTTCTACTCGAGATCTCATCTACGCATAGACCTGGCTCTGATACCACTGTTGGGGAACGTTGCATGGGAAACAAAAATTTTCCTACGCACACACAAGATCTATCCAAGGTGATGAGCATCTACGAGAGGGAGAGTGAATCTACATACCCTTGTAGATCGCTAAGCGGAAGCGTTTAAGAAACGCGGTTGATGTAGTCGAACGTCTCCGCGATCCAAATCGCAAGTCGTCCCTCGATCCGATCACGAACTAGCGCCGAACGGACGGCACCTCCGCGTTCAACACACGTACGGCTTGATGACGCCTTCACCTCCTCGATCCAGCGAGCGATGGTGAAGTAGTGGTTGAGTTCCAGCAGCACGACGGCGTGGTGATGGTGGTGAGGAACAATCTCTGCAGGGCTTCGCCGAGCGCTACGGAGATTATGACGGAGGAACTAGAGGGTTAGGGTTGCCGCACACGGCTTGGGGAAATCTTGATGTGTCCCGTGTGCTAGCCCTGCCCCTCTATTTATATGTTGAGCCTTGGGGTCTAAACTTGGAGTAAAAGCCTCCTCCAGGTCGGTTTTGCCCGCACAAGGTCGGTTTGGCTCGCAGGAAAAGAGTCCAACTCGGATCCCTGCCGAACCGTGCACAGCCGCGCACAAGCGGTAGTACCGCTCACAAGCGGTAGTACCGCTTGGGCGGTAGTACCGCTTCACACAAGCGGTAGTACCGCTCGGGCGGTAGTACCGCTTAACACAAGCGGTAGTACCGCTTACGCGGCGGCAAAACTACTTTTGCACTTTCCAATACCTCGTGGGCTTTATCCCTTTGGCCCATATAAAGTGTTGCTGCACCCGAACACTTCGGTAAACATCCGGAACCCCTTCCGGTGAACTCCGGAACTTTTCCGGAGATCAAACCACTATTATCACATATATCAATCTTTACCTCCGGACTATCCCGGAGATCCTCGTCATGTCCGGGATCTTATCCGGGACTCCGAACAACTTTCGGTCACCAACATAATAACTCAATTATACTAATCGTCACCAAACGTTAAGTGTGTAGACCCTGCGGGTTCGAGAACTATGTAGACATGACCGAGACACCTCTACGGCCAATAACCAATAGCGGGACCTGGATGCCCATATTGGCTCCTACATATTCTACGAAGATCTTTTATCGGTCGAACCTCTATGTCAAGGATTCCGTTAATCCCGTATGTTGTTCCCTTTGTTCTTCGGTATGTTACTTGCCCGAGATTCGATCGTCGGTATCACTATACCTAGTTCAATCTCGTTACCGGCAAGTCTCTTTACTCGTTCCGTAATACAAGATCTCGTGGCTAACACTTTAGTCACATTGCTTGCAAGGCTCATTGTGATGTTGTATTACCGAGTGGGCCCTGAGATACCTCTCCGTCATACGGAGTAACAAATCCCAGTCTTGATCCATGCCAACCCAACAAACACCCTCGGAGATACCTGTAGAGCACCTTTATAGTCGCCCAGTTACGTTGCGACGTTTGATACACACAAGGTATTCCTCCGGTGTCAGTGAGTTGCATGATCTCATGGTCAAAGGAACAGATACTTGACATGCAGAAAACAATAGCAATAAACTGACACGATCAAATGCTACGTTTACAGTTTGGGTCTTGTCCATCACATCATTCTCCTAATGATGTGATCCCGTTATCAAATGACATCTCATGTCAATGGCTAGGAAACCTTAACCATCTTTGATTAACGAGCTAGTCAACTAGAGGCTTACTAGGGACACAGTGTTGTCTATGTACCCACACATGTATTTGAGTTTCCAATCAATACAATTATAGCATGGATAATAAACGATTATCATGAACAAGGAAATATAATAATAACCAATTTATTATTGCCTCTAGGGCATATTTCCAACACCAGTTACAGTGAGATAAGGCTTCAAACACGGCCTCATCATCAAAGATAGCGGACGGATCAACTTCATGAGCAAAGATACGCTTACGCCGTTGAGGAACCAGACTGACTGATGTAAGATTTGGTGGTGGAATTTTTGAATGATCAGCGTCGTAAACCGCCTGATAATTCTTCAGCTTCATCCCAGAGACCAACTGAGTGGACAATACTTGAGCGGTTTTCACACAAGCAGTGTAGTCCTCTTGAGAAAATGCTGACCCGTCGTCTTTGAACTCAGGAAAGCCCTGTACTATTTCGGCCGGGTCAAGCTTTGGCGCGTAGGCTAAAGCCCGGCTCAACGAGTATGCTGCACCGGCTCGGGCAGCTGATATTTTCAGCTCTGGAACTTGTTGGGGAACGGTTGAAAGGCATTCCAACACGTTCTTGATAAGATTCAAAGGTTGCTTGTTCCCCATCATTGCCTTGAGTGCAAGATGGCTGCCAGTGTATAGCTGCTCTGTCAGTGAGTACACGGCCTTAAGCATCAGAAGACTGTTATTTTTAAGGTTGCTTGTCCGGGGGCCTGTAGACAAACATCAATACATTAGTCGCCAGATGACCATCAGCCATATATCACAAAGGGAGAAGCCATGAATACTTACCAAAAATAGCTTGGGTCATCTGGGCAATGTGTCGTTTCAACTCAGACAGCTCCTCAGCTACAGGATTAAGTTGACTCTCGGCGTCTTCTGCACGTTTGGTTAGAATTGCCTTTTCAGCATCAAAGGATTCCTTCTCCTTTAAAAAGCATGCTTTGGCATTTTCTAACTCGATCAATGAGAGTCGGAGTTTTTCTTCAGCATCTGCCTGGGCATTTTGTTTCCTCTCCAGGTCTTTCTTCAAGCCAGCTATACTTGACTCGGCTGTCTTCAAAGTTTCCTATGGAATTAACAAAATTTCAAACAAGTCCCAAGCAAATTGCAAGCAATATATTTGGCACTTGGGGGCTAATGTATATAAATCTTTTTTACATTAAGACATGAACAAAACCCGACTCATCTCAAGAAGATGAGCCGGCCCTTGGGGGCTACAGGTCGGAGTTCAATGCAATTATAAAGACCCGACTCATCTCTAGAAGATGAGCCGGCCCTTGGGGGCTACAGGTCGGAGTTCAACACAATTATAAAGACCTGACTCATCTTGAGAAGATGAGCCGGCCCTTGGGGGCTACATAGGTATATATGGTAAGCAAAGGAGGAATATACCTCATATTTATTCTTCATCATACTCACAAGACCAATCTCCATCTCGGCTCGTCTCTAAGCGATCCAGATAGCCGGCGTGAAGTTCTTCAGCACTGAAATTCTCATAATTGGGGAACTCCAGCTTGTTTTTCCCTTTCTCCGGCCGCACCATTTCATCCTTGGCAATAGTCTTTGCTAGCACCCTGGAGACCTCAGGGGCAGTATAACCCGCCCCGGTAATGGTAACCTCACGGGCATCTTTAATCGACGCTGGAGGAGTGGGCGGGTCACGGTTGGAAGCCTGAGCCGCCTCAACATCCACGGTGTCAGCATTGGCTGGTTCAGATGAAGGAGTCAAGTCGTCCTGGACCTCTTGGTGATCTTCAGATTGATCAATATGAGTTTTGGGAGCCGCCAGATCAGGAATTTCTGGCTCAAAGGCTTCCGGGTCATCAGAAGACCCGTCAGCTATCCTTTTCTTGGCCTTGGCCCTACATGAAGCAAAGAAGGCAGTATAAGACATAATAGCTTGCTTAAACAGACAAAATAACAAAGAGGAACTCACCCAGGATTGACAACAAAGGGTGCCAGTTTCGATGCGGTTGAGTCGCCTGACGAAGGTGGCGACTCCTGATCAACCAAAACGTCAGAGTAAAAGATGTGGCATAGTAAGATAAAAGCCTCCTTGAAGAATTGAAGTGTTAAAATACCTTGGCTAGTCGTTTGCGGGCGGTTAGTTTTTCAGGTAAGCCGTCAACAAGGTCGCCGCTCCCACTCTGGGTCTGACGCCTAGACTGGTGTTGAGTTTTCTTCAAAATAAAGTAAGGATCCATATGAGCGTCCGGATGAGAGAAGCTTACCCTCCGAACAACCCGTATCGTTTTCAATAGGGACAAAGGTTCTGAGTCGGAGGAAGTAGAAATTACCTCAACATCCTCTGCGCGGCTTGTTTCAACATCACCCTAAAAGGAAATGGCATTTGTCGGGTTCAATAAAATGACAATAAAGAAAGGTTTTACCTCTGATCGAGTGTCAGTGGCGGCTGGCTCGTCCATTTGACACGGCCCCTCAACGGCCGGCTTATTCTTCTTTCTGCTTGGGGCGGCTTTAGTCTTGTTGGCTGCGGTCTTGGCTCGCTTCTTGCCCCAAAAGGAGGACTTGGCCTGCGAAGTTAAAAATTAAAGTTAGCAAGCAAAAAGAAAAGGAGGATTTTTGGAAGCTTGGATTGAAATATTAAAGATCTCTTACCGGAGGAGCCGGGTTGAGAGCATAAAAGGGATTTAACCCGTCTTTACTACAGTCTTCTAGGCTTTCACCTAGCAACCTCTTCACCATCCGGTTTACCTCGCCAGCATCCAAGGAGTATTGGCTGGATCGTTGGGAATCGTCCAAGTTCCCGGAATAGTCATACATCAAATTGCTGCGGAGACTTAATGGCAAGATTCTCCAAGACACCCAACACCGGGTCAAGTCGACCCCGGTTAAATCATTGGCAGTAAAGCCCTCAACTTCGGATAAACATGGCCGTGTCGAGAACGCTCCTCTGCAGGAGCCCAACCAGGAGGATCAAAATCCATAGGGAGGCAGTTGGGTCTGTAACCCGGCAGAGGGTTCTCATCGGCTGGAGCGGTGTTCCGGCAGTAGAACCAGGTCTTATTCCACCCTTTAGGGTGACTCGGTAGGGTGGCAGCAGGGAAAAGGACGTCTCTTCGTCTCTGAATTGAAATCCCGCCAAGCTCCAGGCTAGGGCCATCCGCACATTCGGTCTGCCGGTTCAGGTAGAAGAATTCCCTGAATAGGGAGACAGTAGGCTCCATTTGCAGATATACCTCGCAAAACACTTGGAATTGGCAGAGATTTGATATGGAGTTAGGGCCCAAGTCTTGAGGATGAAGTTTGAAGAAATGCAAAACATCCCGGAAGAAATTTGACCCGGGAGGTGAGAAGCCTCTCTGAAGGTGATCCAAGAATATCACCACTTCTCCCTCCTCCGGCTTAGGGGTTTCCTCTCCAAGGATGACCCGCCAATTCACTACATCTTGAGGCGGCAAGAACCCATTCTCTTCATAATCTTTCAAAATGACCTCAGAAACTTAAGTAGGCACCCAATTGCAAGTAGTGGTGGTGGTGGATTTTGACATCGTGAGTCGCCTGAACCAAATAAAGAGGCGACTTAGACATATGGCCGGAAAATAGGCGGCTCAATTATCTACGATGAGTGAATCGTTTGATATAGCCGGAATCTGAATTCGATGTTTTCTGAGTGTGGCGGGTTATAATCACAATGGTAAAGTTGGCATTTAAAGGAAATAGTGTCGACATATGGCAGGCTGCAATCGTAAGTTTAAACCGACAAACGTAAGGGCGACTTACTCCAATTCCAGAGATTCGAAGTTTTCTGCTAAGTGAGGGACAAACAGTTTTCTACCAAATTGGCTACAATTATAGATCTACTGAGGCTTCAAAAAAGGAAAATATTTGCTAAACCTAATGGTGGAGCATGGAAGTGATGGTGGCCTAATGCAGAGACTCCTAAAGATGGTTTGAAGATTTTAAGCGTAAAATGGATCCGCCGTTGGAGCCGTTTTTGTTTCTACGATGGAACTCGCAAAAACTACACAAGAACTAGCTAGAATCACGGATGAACAGAGGGCTACCAGGGGGCTCAAGAACTGCGATGAGCTACTATAGATCTAAAGGAGAAGATGACTTACTCGAAAGGAGGCGGAGGCAGCGGAGATGCTCGGCCGAACCATGATGACGATGCGGCGTCGGTATGGGCTCGAAGGTGGTCACCGGCGATGAATGAACTGAGGCGCGGGCGCGATGGAACTTTCGGGCTCGAGGAATAAGAAGAAGTGAAGAGACAAGGTGGAAAGTGAAAAGAGGGTCTGACGGTGTCCTGGACTAGGGGGTACTCACCACGTCGTCTCCCGACCAGTGGGTCGGGCCGAGGACCCCCGTGATGATTCACTAATGGGCCACTTCGGGCAGCCCATGCTGAATACAAGGAGGATTCCACAAGATTTGGTGCACAAGACAAGGACTCCTCTAAACCCTAGGCCTACGGTGCATATATAAACCGAGGACAGGCTAGTCAATAGATCAATATATTACATCTCATAATCTCGTGGTAGATACATGTACTCTGTACTATCCCCCATATCAATACAATCAAAAGCAGGACGTAGGGTATTATCTCTTCAAGAGAGCCCGAACCTGGGTAAAATCCTGTGTCCATGTTACCATCGCTCCAAGACGCCTAGCTTAGGACCCCTACTACGAGATATGCCGGATTTGACACCGACATTGGTGCTTTCATTGAGAGCCTGCTGGGTAGTCGCCGCGGTGCGATGGGAATTCAGATCGGCTCCATCGCGATCTACGCGTCGGAACCTTGCTACATCGTCAACGTCGGCATCTTCGTCGCCGGCTTGACTGGTCACCTCGGCTAGGCCGAGGACTGCGCACCACGTCGGATCATCTAGATCGGACGGGTGTCTTCATCAACATCAACTCCAATCTCAACCAAGATCATGGAAGAATCCTCCATGGTGCTCGGGGGCTCAACGTCAACATTGCCCCCGCACGATCATGCAGTTTTTCTGGAAAGCGAATTCGTATTCGTCGTCCCTGCCTCCTCGAGTGTTGCTTTGACGATTGCTTCAGTGGAATTATGCGGAATTGAGTCTAGAACAATCCTGCAAAATTTCGTCGCGTTCCGGTGGAGGAATCTCCGGCGATCTACAATATACCGGAGCCCTGGCAAATCTGGACATGAGTCTAGACGACTTTAGAGCGGGGTGTCCAGATTCCAGCTCGGACATTGTTTGGAAGATCCCACCGTTCATCGGCTGCGGAATTCCCATACCGATCACCCCTCAAAATTTCAGCACGATCCGACCGTTCAAACTCCAGGAAACGTACGATGAGTGCATCACTTTTCCGATCTGTTTTCTGCGCGAAAACGAATCCGACCCGAGTTCATCTTTTTCATGAACGGGTTGTCGAACGTCCTTTTTGAAGTAAATTTTCTCATCATCTCGGTCATCCGACCAAGAGTTCGGCATCGCGAGGGCCGAATAATCATCAAGCGAACCTCGTCATCCGCGGGTTGTACGGGTCGGGCGCTCCGTTGCTTCATCAAGCCAGCATTGACCTCGTCACAAATTCCGACCTGCGTCGGCATCGCCGCGCCGTTACTTTTTCAAGCTGACGTCCACCACGCCGACCTGCTTTGACACCTCGGCTGGCATGAGACTTCGGCGTCACCAGCCGACCAGCTCCGACACCTCGGCTGGCCTGAGACTTCGGCGTCACCAGCCGACCTGCTCCGTCACCTCGGCTAGACCGGGGCTTTGGCATCCTTTCATCAACCTGCTCCGGGGACTTCGGCGTCACCAGCCGACCTGGATGAGACTTCGGCGTCCGCCGATCACAGCTTTGCCATGTTAGCTGGACCAGGGACTTCGCCTCTCCACATCGACCGTGCAGCGTTGCCACTTCGTCAAGCCGAACTCTTCGCTCAGGCACCCCGACGCCCAGGCCATATTCCTTTAATTATTTGCTTCACTCAAATTAACTAAGTAGAAGAATTTTTTTTTAAATATATTATTATCTTTCTTTGTTATTACTTTTGGCTTGCACTATTTTATGAGTGCAGGAAATCGACTTCGACTGTCGTCACACGGTCACCCCGGCGTCACCTTGCCGACCTACTCCACCTCGGCTGGACCAGGGGCTTCGCCTCGCCACATCGGCCGAGCCGTGACACTACTTCGGAGTGCCGAACTCCTCGTTCGGTAACCTCGGGATGGGCTTGGGGCTGGGACCTCGGTCATGCCGAAGACTACACACCGGATCTGTCAAAGTTTGATGGGCGTCCTCGTCCCGCCACAAGCCCGGATCGTGTCATCGACACCGAGCACATTAACCAGCTAAGTCGCTTTCATGCTCAAAAACTTTCAGTTTTAAATTTTGTTCGGTTCGACCAAGCATTATACTTTTTTGACAAAAAGTTGTTTGCGAAAAACTTTCTTTGTCAAAACTTTGTTTGTTACAAACAAATTCAAATACCCCGTTTACTTGGGGTCTTCCTTTATGAAGCCATTCCTCTTGCATATGAGTATTAATGTATCGCACCCTTCCTTGTTCGTGTTTACGCCAATATATGCATCATGTTGACTTAAGTGTTCCGCAAAGCTGGGTTGCCTTGCTCCTGTGCTTACCCCTACGTTCCCGATTGTTCGGCTAGGGAGTAAAGGGAGCACCTCTGCGATTGTTACGATCGGGTCATCCGAACTCGTACCTCAGACGAGTGAAGCCGAAAGCTAGCGCTCTTACTGTTTTCAACTATGGTCGGCCACGACGGAAGACAAGCATACATAAATCTATTGCACACCCCTCACGGTAATCATGAGAACCCAAAGAAAGGAACCGTTGGCGGAACTATTTTCTTTGAAGATGCTTCTTACGTTAAATAGTAATATAGCCTAAGTTCCCCTGGGCGCGCTTTGTCTGTTATAGCCCAATGGCCTGATTGCCTGGTTATTCGAAACACCTCCGATATCCTCGGATGGCGTAGTAGATAACACTTTTCGGCCCTTGGCCGAAGAGGGAGAAGCCGACGGTCGGTTAAGACGCGTTTAAAGTTCGGGCGAACACATATATGATATAAGTACTTCGGTACATACAATCATTATACATAAAATTCTTTTACCCAGGTCACTTGGGGGATCTTAAATTTGTATGAGTTGTTTTATAATAAATGTGTTTTCTTCTTGGTCGTTGCAAAGTCTTTTTCTACTACTCCTTTTTCGCTAAACAAGTCTCGGAGAAACACTCCGCCTTCGGGATATGGAGGTTGAAGCCAAAGGCTGGCCTGCTTGGAGGCCGGAGATCGGATGTATCATGTTAAAGCACGACCGAAGCACATATTAATTTTAAGACCAGTTTCGGATTGGCACAATTTTTTTTTATCTAAACATAAAGTTTTTTGCATAAATTTTGTTTTTCCCGAGCATAACTCTCGTAGTACACTTTTAAAGCATCGGTAATATCAACGGGGGGCTACGACTAGAGCCGAACCCACCAAAAGCCAAGGCACTCCGAGGAGTCCTCGGCGAAATGTGCTCGGATATTGCTTTATATGCACCAGTTTCGAATTGTGTCTTCGGTCAATAGTTGGGTTGCCCGGCTCCTGTGCTTGCCTCCTACGTTCCGCTTTGTTCGGCTAGGAGTGCAAAGGGAGAACCACTGCGATTGCACTTCCGGGTTAACTGGTCAAGTACCTCAGTGGAGAAAGCCGAAAACTGACTGTCACAATAAACATAAGCTGGTCGGCGATCCGATGACCGTATTAAACAACGGGCCTTTCATAAAATTGGCCGGAGTGTTAACGGCTTGACCTCGGCTGATGTCGAACACTAACCGGGGGCTAGTAACTGGCTTCCCAAACTTTAAGCTCCCATGACCAAGTGAAAGTTATAAAGCCTGCATATCTGATTGCCTCATTTCTGCTAACACAACCACCTCCGGGCACCGAGACGTCGGCTAAGGGTTATATTGTTAGTACGGAAACATCCTGTGTAGCATCTACAAAGGGGTGGAAGCCGACGATGGGCCACTTTCAGGTTATAAACAGTCTCAATGGAGAATTTGCCTTCCATAATTATCGTAATAAAGCCATAAATATGCATCAATTTGACTTAAGAATTTGGCCAAGCTGGGTTGCCTGGCTCCTGTGCTTACCCCTATGTTCCCGATTGTTCGGCTAGGCGGTAAAGGGAGCACCTTTGTGATTGTTACTACCGGGTCATCCGGGTTAGTACCTCGGACTGGGTGAAGCCGAAAGCTAGCCATCTTAAAGGATATAATTGGTCGGCAACGATGGAAGTGAAAATTTCGGTTCATTATGGACCACAGAGTTCGGGAACTTTCCCCCAACTAAATCCTCAATATTTTCCTCCCACATTGATCGGAGATGAGGTTTCATGATCATGGTCAGCATGACAACCCAAAGAAAGGAACAGATAGCGGGACTATTTTCTTTGGAAGATGTTTCTTACGTTAAATAGTAATATAACATATCTCTCCGCGTACCTTTGTTTATAAAACCGTATGGCCGGATTGCCTTGTTTGCCATAAATCTTTGCCCTCATAAAGGCTTAATAAAGTAGGACAAACACTCCCCGGCCACTGGCCGAGGAGGTTGAAGCCGATGGTCGGTCGACAAAGTTTTGTACAATGCGGATCCGAGCATTAATGATGTAAAGTACTTCGATACATAGAATCATTACACATAAATTGTGATTAAAGTCAATTTACTCCGAATATCGATCCTTAATTCGGCCAGCCGTGCCCACATTAAGTCTCGGGGGCTACTGGGCTTCGCGCTTATCATTTACAAATATTAAAGGGGCACATCGATCCCCTGATCTGGTGTTGCCACCCGACCAGTGGCTCGGGGGCTACTGCATTGCCTATTCAATGCAGAAAATTCAAAATGCTCAGTGTTCGGCTTGACCGAGCTATGGGCAAACATGTCTTCGGACAACAATAGGTACCATCTGGACCTATCTGGCATCAAGCTAATATATTATGGCAACTTCTCAAGACCCTCTCTCAAGGGCCCGCTTGCCGATCACTATTTCCTCTAATATATTACACCGCGTTTATATTCCTAAGCATGCTGCAGAGCTAGGAGTTGATCCTCAGGCCGATTTTGTGAATCGACCTGAGTCTCAGGGGCTACTGGGATCAGAGGTTTTATGTTTTCCTTCAGGTGCATGCCGGACATTCAAAGGACACACACCTTGAGGGCTACTGGCTATATATCTCGGCAAAGAATACATTGCACAAATCGGAATTAAATTTACAAAAATCAGCCCATGGCCGAGGTGGTGCACCACCTCGGAAGCAGTCCGGCATAAAGCTCGGGCGCAAGTGGCTGGCTCCATAGAGAGCATTTCTGACATTAAGCTCGGATGAATTCCTTTAATTTTTAAGGTCCAAGGTAGTTTATGATACCTCAGACGCTGATCATCATTGGAGCTCGGATGCAGTCCGGCGTCGGAGCTCGGAAGCAGTCCGGCGTAAAGCTCAAGATCGGAGGCGCCTCAAAAGCAGTCCGGCATAAAAGCTCGAATGTGAATGGCTGGCTCCATAAAAGACTATTCTGGCATTTAAGCTCAGATGAAGTCCTTCAAATTTTCAGAGACCGAGGTAATTTATGGCACCTCAGATGCTGACCAGCGTTGGAGCTCGGACACAATCCGGCGTTGGAGCTCGGATGCAGTCCGTCATTGGCACTCAGATGCCGATCAACGTTGGAGCTCGACTGCAAAAAGATACCTCAGATGCAGCTCGGTGTTGGAGCTCGGATGCAAGAGGACACCGCCGCACGGGAAACACTTCGACCCCGAAGTATGGCATAAACATTACAAGGCATTGATAAAGGCCGAGCACTTAAAGGGGCTCCTCGGATGCCCGACGTGTGAACTCTTTGGATTCAGCTCGGCGATCCTCAAGAGCGAAGATGGGAAGATTTGTTGAACCAGTTTCCAAGGCCGACGACCGAAGACAAAGAACTGTTCAGAAGAACCGAGGAGCGTCCCCAACTTGAAGACCGGTTCAGGGGGCTACTGACGGTGTCCTGGACTAGGGGGTACTCACCACGTCGTCTCCCGACCAGTGGGTCGGGCCGAGGACCCCCGTGATGATTCACTAATGGGCCAGTTCGGGCAGCCCATGCCGAATACAAGGAGGATTCCACAAGACTTGGCGCACAATACAAGGACTCCTCTAAACCCTAGGCCTACGGTGAATATATAAACCGAGGCCAGGCTAGTCAATAGATCAATATATTACATCTCATAATCTCGTGGTAGATACATGTACTCTGTACTATCCCCCATATCAATACAATCAAAAGCAGGACGTAGGGTATTATCTCTTCAAGAGAGCCCGAACGTGGGTAAAATCCTGTGTCCATGTTACCATCGCTCCAAGGCGCCTAGCTTAGGACCCCTACTACTTGATATGCCGGATTTGACACCGACAGGGTCCCCTAGTGAATATTTAAAGGGAAGGAGCCCGAAGAGGCAACTAACAGGTGCGGCAATCGAGGATGCGCAGTGAATTTCGGGGGACAAAGACGCCTCGATTTTTGGGATAAATGGATACGGCTAGATTCGCCATGATGTCACTGTTGGCCTCCCAATTTAATGGCGGATGACGTCACCACGGACAACTACTCGAGAAAATGACAAGTGCAGAGGCATTGCAAGCCGCCACTTTGAAAACTATGAAAGGCGAAGGGCCGATAATGAGCCGCCATAAGAAGGAAGAAGTTGACATGAATAAATTCAAATCAATCTGGGGCCTAATGTCGGGGATATAGCCCCGTGACGTAACCCGCCTTATTGGGCCGGGTTGACACCTTGACGACTCTACAGGGAACATTGAGGTAGGCCGTGACGTGCAGATAGACGGACGGGATGGCGGTCTCTTAAGTCGCCAGGCGGCCCAACTCCAGAAGACGGCGGCTCAAGGCCCATGAGGCAGAGGCTGCCGACTGATTTGTCTTGTGCAAGGAGCAAAACAAGGTAGAAACATAGTAGAATACGAGTCACGGTATGACCCGGACTCTATTGTAAACCCTAGGTCTTGACCTGTATATAAAGGCAAGCCCCTAGGACCGAAAGACTTAAGCTACAATATCTCGAGAGCTAGATTAGCGATTCTGCACCTTTGTAATCGAGATCTACTCATCAATACACGCAAAGCAGGACATAGGCTATTACCTCCATCGGAGGGGCCGAACCTGGGTAAACCCGGCTCTCTTTCCCGTTCAACCCCTTTGAGTCGCCACCTAGCGGCGATGGCCTCACACCTAAGTCCTTGCATGAGGACATTTGCCGTGAAAAAACCACGACAAGAGTGAAGACCCTAAGCTTTAGGATGCCCAAGGCACCCCCAAGGTAATATCCAAGTAATATTCAAGCATCCAAGCTTGGGGATGCCCCGGAAGGCATCCCCTTTTTCGTCTTCAACACTATCGGTATACCTTACTTGGAGCTATATTTTTATTCGTCACATGATATGTGTTTTGCTTGGAGTGTCATTTTATTTTGCTGTCCTATGTTATATGTTATTTATAATCTTGTTTTCCAGTAAAAAGTTCCAAGAATTGCCTTTTAGGATGCTTGAATTATATGTTTGATGTGTGCTGTGTAAAAACAGAAAAAATTGCTATAGTGTTTGAATTTTTATATTTTACTGGAACGTGAAAAGTTTATGAAATTTTTGCACAGTACTTTCATATAACTTTGTTATGATTTACTAAATTTTTAGAATTTTTGGAGATACAGAAGTACACTGTTTTAGTAGATTTATACAGACTGTTCTGTTTGGACAGATTGCTGTCATAGTTTTGTTATCTACTTATCCTAGAGTTTTCCTAGCTTATATTGGTAGATATAAATTGTGGAAATGATAGTATACATTACCTAATGTTTGAAAATTATTATTCAACTTGTCTTGGCAGTACATGAAGTGTTGATTTATTTTTATATGTACTAACCTATCTCACGAGTTCTTTTCAAGTTTTTTGTGGATGAAGTTTTTGAGACTTAGGTGAAACCGGGCTATGAGAGGATTGAACAAGATACAAAATCATAAGCTTGGGGATTCCCAAGGCTCCCCAAGTCAATACTTCAAGAAGTCTCAAGCATCTAAGCTTGGGGATGCTACGCATCCCACCTCCCTTCGTCAACAATTATCGGTTAGCCTATGATGATCATAAGTTTTTATTCGTTCACATGTGCTATTCTTGGAGCATCTTTTGTGTTTATTTTTCCTTTTTATTTTATGCACCATGCTGGTATGATATAATCCTTGGCTTATTATTAGAATGCTTCATGCGCTTCACTTAAATCTTTTGAGTATGACTTTATAGAATGCTTCATGTGCTTCACTTAAATATTTTGAGTATGGCTTTATAGAATGCTTCGTGTGCTTCACTTATATATTTTGTGCTTGAATATTGGTCTCTCTATATTCATTGAAGAATGCTCTATGATCTTCACTTATATCTTTTGAGAGTAGTTTGAAGTTTACTCATGTGCTTCGCTTATATCCTGAGAGTAAATGTTGAACGAATTGAATATCATAAATGTGAAATTATATATGCTTCATAGGCCTGTCCCATGGGGAGTAGTAACTTCACCTACTAGGAGTATAAGCGGTAAAATTTATTGGAAGATAGCAAACATAGCATTGGTCATTTAAAGAATTCATGAAAAGAATATTGAAGGAAGAGAGGTTTCACATATAAATACACTATCTTGGACATCTTCTATGATTGTGAACCCCCATTAATTATTTTCTAACTTGATCAAGTAGTTGACGTTGGACAAGGAAGACAACGTAATGTTTATGTTTGTTTATATTCACATAGCAGTTATATTGTCATGGATCCTCTACATGTGGTGCTTGTTTAGAACCTTTTGCTAACCAAAACTTCCTACTAAGTAGAGATACTACTTGTGCATCCAAATCCTTGAGCCAAGTTTCTTCCATGAGAGTCCACCATACCTACCTATATATGGTGTTTCACTGCCATTCCAAGCAAATTTGCATGTGACACCTCTAAACATTCAAATAAACATCCGGTTTGTGTGCTCGTACCGCTCATGGAGCGACGGGGCGGTCATTATCTTCCATGCTAAGCGGGTTATTCTCAAGATGAGTGTTTATTCACTTGTCATTGAACGAGAGAGACTGGTAAAAAGGATGCCCAGTCCTGCATAATACAAAAATAAATAAACAACCCCCCCCCTAGAAAGTTGATTGTTTGGAGGGCAACCATGGATTCGGCCAGCCATGGAATGTGTTTGAATGGTGGAGGGGGAGTAAAATTTTAATTCTGTTTGGGAACCGCCAATAATGTGATTAGCATGGAAGATATTGAAATCTCTTGTCGTGACGTTGACAGGAAAGGCACACCACCCAAAATATATTCATCTCTGTTTTAAGCAATGAGTCTGGCACCTCTGCAAATCCCCGCTTCCCTCTGCGAAGGGCTTATCTTTTACTTTTCATGTTGAGTCAACTTCTTATTCCAATCTATTAATTATTTGTTGGCAAGCATCATGTGGTGGGGAAAGATCTAGACACATATATCCATTTGAATATAGGTGATCATGATTCATAATTTGTTGACATTATCCCCGAGATAAATAAGCTGGGAGGCGAAACATTAAGCCCCTATCTTCCTATGTGTTTGACTGAAACTATTTGTTCTAAAAATATGCTTTGAGTGTCAACAATCATGGAAGACTAAATGATAGTTGAGTATGTGGAATTTGCTAAACCAAAGTTCTTACATAAACCCTTCCTGAAAATAAGATGAATTGTAATTGTTTGATGACTGAAAACATAGTTTGCTAGTTTTCAAGAAAGTTTATAGTCTATAATTTAACATGTGAATAGCTTGTTACTTGATCATGAGAAGTTCTATGAGAAAAGAGTTGATGTTTTATGATGTTATAAAAAGTGATTGGAAGTAACATTGATCAAATTTATATGTTGTGCTAGCATTCACACTTCATAAATTATTTCTTTAATCATTTACCTACTCGAGGACGAGTAGGAATTAAGCTTGCGGATGCTAATACGTCTCCAACGTATCTATAATTTATGAAGTATTCATGCCATATTCACCTATGTTTACAATACTTTTATATGGTTTTGATGCACTTTATATGATTTATTTAGAACTTACCCGGACCGACGCTGTTTTTAGCAGAACTAACATGGTGTTGTTTTTGTGCAGAAAATTAAAGTCCTCGGAATCGCCCGAAACTTTTTGATGATTTTTTATGGAGGAAATAAGAAACATTGGAGCGAAGAACCACCGGAGGGGAGCCACCCATGGGCCACAAGCCATCAGGACGCGACCCTGGGGGGGGGGGGGGGTCATGGCCTGATGGCTTGTGGGGCCCACGTAGCTCCGTTTTGCGGGCGCTTCCAACGCTAAAAAATCCTATAAATCCCAAAAACCCCAGAAATAAAGAGAGACCTTCCGATCCACCGCCGCAACTCTCTATATCGACGAAAAGCTAATCTGGAGAGAAAACAGTAGCGAAAACACAGAGATAGATCCAATCTCGGAGGGGCTCTCGCCCCTCCGGGAGCCATGGAGGCCAAGGACCAGAGGGGAGAACCTCTTCCCATCTTGGGAGAGGCCATGGAGGAGGAAGCCTAAGGGGGGAGACTCTCTCCCCCTCTCTCCCGGTGGCACCGGAGTGCCGCTGTGGCAACCAGGGTGACGACAATCTACACCAACAACTTCGCCGCCATCACTACCATCACCTTCCCTAATCTATCTATGGAGGTCCACTCTCCCACACGCCGCTGTAATCCCCTACTTGAACATGGTTCTTAATGCCACATATTATTATTCAATGATGTGTTGTCATCCTATGATGTTTGAGTATATTATTGTTGTCCTTTGGGTTGATTGATGATCTTGATTGGTTTGAGTGTATATTTTATTTTGGTGTTGTCCTATGGTTCCCTCTGTGTCGCGCACACGTGGGGGATTCTCGCTGTAGGGTGTTGCAATACATTCATGATTCGCTTATAGTGGGTGGCGAGAGTGACAGAAATTTACACCCGAGTAAGAGGGATTGTTGCGTATGGGAGTAAAGGAGACTTGATGTTTAATGCTATGGTTGGGTTTACCTTAATGATTTCTAGTAGGTGCGGATGCTTGCTAGATATCCAAGTATAAGTTCATATGATCAAGTACGGAAAATATGTTAGCTCATGCCTCTCCCTCGTATAAAATTGCAAGAATGATTACCGATCTTGTTATCAATTGCCTAGGATGATTCCGCACACTATACTATCATTATTCCACACTCGCTATTTGTAATATAATGTAATATATTCTAACTTTATTTAGGCAGCAACTATTTTCATATTTTTGTTCTCCAATATCATGCAAAGCTATCCACTTTATACCCACAACGAGGTTTTATTGCTCGTTACTAGATAGAAGCAAACGTTCGGTGTACGTAGAGTCGTATCGGTGGCAGATAGGACTTGACAAAATATTGATCTTACCTTTAGCTCCTTGTGGGTTCAACACTCCATACTTATCACTTCCATCTTTGGAAAGTGCTACGATGATTCCTTGGACTTGGGGATTATCAATAGTCTCCTCAACACTCAATCACTCTCTCACAGATTTGGCTTGGGTAGGAAAGATTGATTGGGTGGAAAGCAACTTGGGGAGGCTAGAAATAAAGATTCATATGGTTGGAGTGGAAAATCTTGATCTCAAGACATGAGTAGGTGGCTCTCTATCAGAAAAATGGATATGATAACTGTAGGTTTGTTTCGAGTGCTTCCTCTACGAATGAGAGGTGGTGGATGGGTATATATATGCATATCCAACAATCCAACCGTTACAACATTATTGCCCAATTCGATGGAACCGATGCAAAACTCGGTTGTACCGATTAGTGCAAAATGTGGCAACTTTAGGAATCTCGGTGAGACCGATATATAGAAACTCGGTGAGTCCGATTTGGGTTTGCCTATTCAGTTCCTTAACTCGGTGGCACTGATTCTCAAAACTCGGAAATTTCGATTTTAAGAATTAGGATACCCGAGCCGGGGGCATTGATTTCGGTAGCACCGAAACCAAACTTGGTTGCACTGACTTTCTAGGGTTTGGCTTAGGCTCTGTCTGGTTTGAAACTCGGTGCCGAAATGTAGAAACTTGGTGGCACCGAATTTGAGTATATGGCTTTGAGACAGAATATTTGTGGTAGGAATGATGGGTGCTTTTGGTGGCTAACTTTGAGCATTTGAGCAATTCATTCACCATGATTGCCTCATCCCCTTTTAATAGTATTTGCTTTCCTATGGACTCAATTGTGATTTCTCACATAAAGTAAAATGTAGATTCTTCAAGCTTGTAGCCAACTTGATGTCCTTTGCATCTAGGGAATCTCCTCACAATCATTTGCCAATGTATCTCTTTGAATTTTCCTGAAATGTGCTTGATAGAAACATTAGTCCCATGAGATATATGTTGTTATTGATTACCAAAACCACCAAGGGAGATGTTGTGCTTTCACTACTCCCTCCTCATCATGGAGACCGTAGGGATGATGAAGATGGCCTCTGGTGATGGCTTCCCCCCCCCCCTCCGACTGGGCACCGGAAAAGGGCTCTTGATGAGATGGCTTCAGAACAGAGGCTTGCGGAAATGGTGTAAAAGTTCTAGGTCAAGTTTCGGGGGTTTCTGAATGTATAAGAATTTTCAGCGTCAAAATCCAAGAGGTGCCATAGGGGGGCCACAAGGGTGGAGGGCGTGCCCTACCCCCAAGGCATGCCCCTGCCCTTGTGGGGCCCCTATGGGTCTCTGGTACTCCTCCGATGCTTCGTGGGTCTCTAATGTTCTAGAAAAAATCATCAAAAAGTTTTATCGCATTTGGACTTTGTTTGGTATGGATTTTCTGAAAAACCAAAAACAAGCAGAAAACAACGATTGTCACTAGGCATTGGATTAATATGTTAGTCCATGGAAATCATATAAAAATGCACCAAAACCATATAAAATTATTGCAAACATGGCAAGAATACTTCATAAATTATCGATACATAGGAGATGTATCAGGCCCCATGGCAGAGTTTTGTGTGAGAGAGAGGGGGGCGAGCAAGCAGAGAATGCAGATGAGAATGTGGGCAGGACGACATCGACAGGGTAATATTCATAGGCGGCCGGAATCTTGATCGACGCCAGCGGTCGAACGAGGGAGATGCCCTGGTCGTCGGAATGTAATGGCCTCAGTTGCACACCGACGATTCCCAAGACAAAACTACATGGGATTAATAGCCCGCGATACTCGTCTTCCAACCCTCGAAACGTGAAAGAGGGTGCTAATCATGTGAGACCCGGTTGTCTTGCCAGATTTTATATTTTCTTTCCAAATATAATGCATGAATGTGATTTGTGTTCATATCACTACTACAGAAAGGTCCAAAGACAACACATGTATTAGAGACCCTTCGACGAAATTGTGTGCAATGTGACCCATACTATGTGCGATGTAACTTCAAAAAATGAAATGTGTGTGATGTCGTGATATAACACACTTCAAAAATACAATTGTGTGCGATGTCGTGCAAACATTTTTTTTAAAGAAATGTGTGCGATGTAACTTATCGTTGCACACGGTTCACAAAAATGCAAACGTGTGCGATAGATTTGCACACGGTTTTCGCAAACGATGTGTGCGTAATGTAGTCTATCATTGCACACAGTTTTAATAAAACAACTGTGTGTGATGTCCTGCACACAGTTTTTATAAAAAATGTGTGTGATATAACATATCATTGCGAAAGGTGATAAAAAGCAAATGTGTGTGATGCCTTGCACAAAAAATCTATAATACCTAAATAGTTCATCCCCACTATGTTATTTCTCTTGACATGCAAGCTATCCACATCACCACGCATGGCCCACGAATGCCACTTCAGAATTTTTTTCCAACAAATCAATGGAAACATTTCATTTCATTTGCTTTTCATCTTCTAACGTTTTGTTACTAAGGGAGGGAACCCACCATCTCTCTGTTTCCGTAAAGCACGGACCCTCCCACTTCTGACTAAAAAAATTATAAGAAACGAAGCGATCAAGCCCCCTGTCTCAACGAATCAGAACACCCTCCCTCCACATTCCCTCAAAAAAAAAGAACACCCTCCCTCCACAAATAAATCAGTCGTTTCCCCTGTCTACCATAGGATGCAGCGGTTGGGAACTGATCTCTGCATCAGGGAGCTCCTCCGGCAAGATCGCCGGTCCGGCTGCCTCCAGTTGCCCCGACTAGGTCTACCTGGGTCTACAGTGGTGACGCTTGCTGCAGTCGTGCTCTCCCTCCCTCCGTCTTTGCCGCTGCCCGTGACTTCCAATGAAAGGCGTCAGGTCACCACGCCACCAAGATCCGGACCGCAACCACCGTAAGGCCAGCTGCTTCGGTTCATGTGGATTCCGCCAAAGCCAGTTGAAGAGAATTCTTTTTTTTTCTTCAGAAAACCCGTTGGTGACGACTGAAAAATGGTATTGTTAAAATTGTTAGAGAAGTATGTTCCGGTCCTCCTTACACAGATTATGTTTCCGTCAGGGTGACTTTCTATACGAGAAGGCCATTTTACTCTTTTGTGTACATGTACCAAAAAGGCTACAACTGACCTGTTGTTTCAAGGTATCGAGCTCCAGAGGTGCTGCTGCAAGCTTCAGCTTACACATCTATATATTTGGGAAACGTTTTGACCCGGACGATTGGCTGAAACTTGCGCCGGTCCCTGGCTCGCCGTGCGATTAAGGGAAATCGAGCGGCCACAACGCACGCAGGTCTTATCTCTTCCCCAGGCTCTCCCAGCCACTCAATCATCGTCTTCCTTTAATCCATCTGAACGCTCCATCCATGCACATCTTTCTCTTGCGTTCTCTCTCCCGCGTCCATGGATGTGCTCCTCCTACGGTCCTACCCCGCCTCTCTCAACCTCTGAGCCCTCCTTGTAACCTACTGCAAAGGCCGGTGCTGGGAACCAAGGGACGTCATGGGATGAGCTCTCAAGGCGTGGACACCGCTGCTGCAAACAAGAAGAGCGGTGCAAGGGACCGGTGCTGGCAAAGCTAGCATTGCACGTTCGCACCCCAGGAGAACGCACCTCGTCGGACCGCCGGCACCGTGAACGGGGTTGGCCAATGCTACAACGGCTACGGCGACTGCACCCCATCGACATGAAAATGCTACAATCGTCTATCGTGGGAGCTACAACCAGCTCTCAGCGACGCTACAACCACGCACACGAGAGCTACACCGGCGACGCCATCGCCTGCCAAATGCTTCAACCGTGTACGGCAGAAGCTACATCCACGTGCGTCAAAGTTGCAACCATGCACACGGGAGCTACAACCGACGACGGCTGCTTCAACCGTGTACGACATAAGTTATATCCATGTGCGTTAAAGCTGCAATGGTTTTGGCGATGCTACAACCATGTCGCTGGAGCTGTAACCGGCGACGCCGTCATCGCAAAATGCTTCAACCGTGTACTGAAGAAGCTACATCCATGTTTCGTGGTGATGCCACAACCGCGACGCCGTAGCTGCAACCGTTTTGTGGTGAACTGGTGATTTCGCAACCGTGTCGCCGGAGCTGCAACCAGCGACGTCGTCCTCGCAAAGTGCTTCAACCATACACCTCATAAGCTACATACACGTGCGCTAGAGTTGCAGCTGTTTTGACAATGCTACAACCGTGTCGTCGGAGCTGTGACGAGGGCGAGCCATAGTGTCGGCGATCATCGGTGCGTGGGGAGTTTTGGAAGCGACGCCGCTGCTATCACGATTCCTGCGTGCTGGAACCAAGCACCAACTGAGTTGCAATCTTGGCAGTAAAGTTTTTTGTTTTGCAAACCCACGAAGGATATGTTTCAACCGTCACCGGCTGTGGGAGCGGCGGACCTGCTCGCGGCATTGGTTGCGTGCGACACGTAGAGGGCAGCGGCAGCTGCAGCGAGTCGTGGGACCGCGTGAGATGGATGCGGCCAGCACAGCGAAAGGAGGACTCGTACAAGCCTTTTTCTGATCCAGGATAAAACGGTTTAAGGAAGAAGATAAGATGACATGGGTAAGGAGATCGAGCGGCTATGGGAGGCCAAATCTGACGGTGTGCGTGCGACCGGCCGAATCCTAGCGCCGGTCCGCCGGCGCCCAGTACTCGCCTATATATTTTGCATGACATATTTGACGATCCATGTACACATGTACATACACGTTTTACTATTCAGTTCTAATATGGCAGTGACAAAGTATTTTGATATATAATCATCTCAACGAGTGACCATCAGGATTATATATTAAAAGGGTTACAATTTTTTATCAGTCATCACTACATATTAGGTACATCTTTGCCTCCGAACTGTTACATTTTTTTTTTTGACCTTCACATCTTAAGTTATCCGGATGAAAACGAATTCGCTTTCATCCATATTTTTCCACAAGTTACAGGATGACAAGTGTCCTCCTGTCCCCTGTTTGTTTCCATTAGTCCTGCTTTTAAGCAGACCAACAACATAATCTTAACGGGTCCACACCCTACCCTTTTCCAACCCGAACAGAAAGCAACAAAAAGAGAAAAGCACCCAACGTTACGGCCAAGCTTTCCTATGTCCACTAAGCTAAAACTAACAAAGGGAGGAAAGGACCAAAATGAAATGACAAAATGCACCCGGGAAAAGAACTAAACTTACACTAAAGAATTTCAGTGTAATATCTACTAAAAAATGCACTGTCCACTAAGAACTACAATGTAAAATCCACTAAAATTACACTGTAAAATCAACTGAAATTACATTAAGGTTTACACTGTAAATACCGCTAAAAATACATTAACAATCCAAATAATTTATACTAAATAATTACACTAAGCATTACAGTAGAAATCCACTAAGAAAAACACTGTAAATCCAGTAGGAATTACAGTGTAAATACACTTACAATTATACTGTAAATATACTTAGAATTACAGTGGAAATCAACTAAGAAAAACACTGTAAATCCAATAGGAATTACAGTGTAAATACACTTACAATTACACTGTAAATATACTTAGAATTACAGTGGAAATCCACTAAGAAAAACACTGTAAATCCAGTAGGAATTACAGTGTAAATCAACTTAGAATTACACTGTAAATCTACTTACAATTACACTGAAAATCCACTAAGAAAAACA
The DNA here is from genome assembly GCA_039707655.1 of Elymus sibiricus. Taxonomy (NCBI): domain Eukaryota; kingdom Viridiplantae; phylum Streptophyta; class Magnoliopsida; order Poales; family Poaceae; genus Elymus; species Elymus sibiricus. The sequence continues at coordinate 133,134,693 of CM077667.1, forward strand.
TTGTAAATTCAGTACGAATTACAGTGTAAATCCACATAGAATTACACTGTAAATTCACTAGGAAATGCACTATAAACACACCAGCAACATGAATTTGAACGGGTCCACACCAGAGAGGGCAATTCCTCCATGATCTCGGACACAAATCTGGCTTGAGATGCAGAAAAAACACAGGCAAACACCCCCCTCTTATGCATTCACCCCTCCAAGATCTCTCTCCTACCTCATGACATCCGAAAGAAAAACAAGCTCCATGTGAGGATCATTCACATATGTTGAAGAGCACAACTTAACAAAACAAAGATTAGAACACAGGCAGAAAAGATAGCATGAAGCAGGACAAACCCTAGGAACTACTAGACTATGTACACACAAACTACTAGTCTATGGTCACATGAATAACACTTGGGAACACTAGATTCTAAAAACTAGGTGCAAAATTAGTGCTCTGAAATTCGCAGCTATAGCTACAACATAGTGCCAAATAAAGTTTGGGGATGAGAGGAGGGCATGTTCAGGAAGCTATGAATTCCATTTAGGAAAAACTTGTTCAAACAAAAAAAATAGTACTGCTGTAATTTCAGAAACTTTGGTGCTGAGAAACTGTATATTGTTCGGATACTTTTGATCAAGTTTGGACACTTGTATTTGTGAATCTATGAATGTATTTTAGACATGGTAGATTAGATTTTAGTATAAAGCTATGAATATATGACTGTATTGTAGAAACAATGGTACTGTACAAAGTTGTAGTTCAAATTACTATGATCTGATACTAGTTCACACTGAATCTAATCTGCCATGAAAATTAACCGTGAAAGTAAAATGATCATAAAAGAGACTGAGGACAATTAGGTTAAGCACTGACACTAGTTGGCAGTGGCACTAACAAAAGAAACTATATACTGAAATCAAATTGTTGTTACTTGTTTGATCAATTTACTCTGACCTTCTCTATGTAATTACTCTGCATCCTACCTTGTAAATTACATGCTCTGATTTGCACATAAATAGAAGAAATCAGAAACTTGTGTATGAAGAGACTGTATTGGAATTGACACAAATAACTCTGGTTTCAAAGACAAAACTGTACAAAATATCCTTGTAAAGGACTTGCAACATGCTTTACTGCATTTCTGACCTACTTGTTGCACCCTACATATGCATTAACATACATACATGCAAAAAATGACAAATGGGGACAACAAAAATGCTCTTGTTATTCTACAACACTTCATTACTTATACTTTCTGAAAACATTGAGTGTAGGTGCCTGCAATCGAATCAGATGCAATGGAATATAGCATCAAAGGGCAGTCGCTGTACCTCGAAGAGAATACGACAAATGCACTATCCAAAAGGGGAGTGGGGACTAAATTCAGTGCGATAAGCTTCCTAAGAGAGTATGACCGGATAGTAGAAGTCATTCATGAGAGCGAGCAAGAATATGATCACTTGTCTAGAAACAAAAATGATGCACACAAGAAGTTCTGGTCAAAATATAGTACAGAAAGACAAGTGCACGGGCTCTACAACATTTGCATCTTCAGGAAGTTCCAAAAGAAAATGGAAGATACAACGAGGCTGCATGTGTTTGAGTTTGAAAAAGAAAAACACCTACATGTTTTATCAAGCTAAGAGCTATCCTTCGAAAGAACTAAGAAGAAGAAACTTCCTAGTACAGATAGATTTAATACACAGGTTATACACTGAGTGTAATTACATTGCAAATTACACTGTATTTACAGTGTTAATTACACAGTAATTTAGACTGCAAAAGTTTAGTACATAGATTGTAACTACAAATTGTAACTACAAAAAATAGGTTAATTACACTGAAAATTACATTGTATTTACATTGCAAATTAGACCGGAAAGTTTCAGTGCATAGACTGTAAGTACAAAAATTCAGGTTAATTACACATAATAAGCATATTAATTGCACTGAAAGTACAGTGTAATTACACAGAAATTGGACCGGAAAATCCCAGTACATAGACTGTAAGTACAAAAAATACAGGTTAGCTACACTAATTTAGTGTAACACAGAGTGCAAGTTACAAGAAAATCCCAGTACATAAGCCCTTGTTCAGTCTAACACAGAGTGCAACTTACAAGAAACAAAATTTCAATGACAGAAAATACCTGAACCAACATGACTACAAATATATTTACACTGGACTACAAATGAAGCTATACTGAAAATGCACTCAAAATGACACTAGAAATTACAGTCCAAAATACTGAAACTAAAGCTTAATTTTTCCAAACCAACACGTACACGTCACAAGACTCAAGCGACTAGGAGATTCAACATTTGCATGCCTACATCTATCATCATTAAATTACTTTCTCTATGTACTGCAAAATTCAGTTAATGTACCACCATGTAAACAAAAGTACAGAACACTGGAAGCACACAATTTAGTTAAATGTATCACCATCTACACTGTAAGTTACACAGAGATATCAGTGAAATTTAAATAGAGATATCACTATAGACTGCAAAATAGTACAGACCAAACAACTGTTGCTTAATTGAAGAAATTCAGTCCAAAATAAAACCTAAAAATTACATTTACACTGCCTATTTACAGTGAAAAACTAGTGTAAGATAGACTACCATAGTCTGAAACTACAGTAGAGATATCAATGTAAATTAAACCTAATATTACATTTATACTGGCCATTCACTATTGCAGTCTATAGTAGCCGAACAACTGTTACTTAATTACAATGAAATCCACTCAAAATTACACTGCAGTAGTACATACCAAATAATATTACTTAACTGGAGAAATTCAGTCCAGAGTCAAACAACAGGGGGAAAGCGGAGAAACCATACATCTACATCAGAAATTATACTACAAAACCGCACATCTACAACAAAAACAGGCAGACCAGACGAACATCAACCTACCACACTAGCAGCCGCCAATGGATCAACACCGCTAATTCAAAGCCCGCCAAAAGGAAACTACATCTACATTCCAAATTTACATCTGCAACAAAAATTACCACACACGACAAATGCAAGTAAACGAATACAACGAGACAATCAACCAGATCTAGGAAATCGCACAGAAAAATGAAGGGAAAATGAAACAGGGGGGAGGGGGTGCTTGCAAACCAACAACCTCAGGTAGGGGGCGGGGGAGGGGGGAGATGCATGGCTTGCGGACCACCACGAAAGAAGGAGCGACACGAATCAAACGACCTGAGAGGAAACCGCAGCCAAATCGCCATGGCATCCACTTCGCCTCTCCCTGACAAGAACATAGATGAATCAAATCAGAGTGCGAGCTTGGAGAGAAGCAACCAGGGGAGGAGGTGGGAGAACCACATGCCTGACCACCAAAAGTACCTCGAGAGATCAGCGAGTGAGGCCTCCAACAAAAATCGCCAGCCTCTCTGCCTCCGAGCTCTTGCTGCTAGAAATGGGGAACGATCTAGTCAAAGGCAGCTACAGGGGGAAGAAAATGAAAATGAAAAAGTAAAATAAAAGGGGACATGTTGCGACCAGGATACCCGACCCACGATATTAACGGGTCTCCCGGAACAGTGTGCGGGACCGATAACAACCAAAACAACCCACGCGCTGGGAGAAAAAAAAAGAACTACACGAATCTCAACAGAGGGATCGAATGGACAAAAAAAAACGGATGAAAGCGAATTCATTTCATCCGACTGAAAATTAGCAATTCCGTAAGTTTATGCTGGAAATTGACCTTTATCAACTATCACTATATCAGGTAGCTAGGGCTGCATTTTTTTTGACCTACATATCCTAAGAAATGCTGGAAATTTATCTTAGATTTTCCATTAACTACGGTATGTTGATTACCTATTTTTAAATGATTTTTGTTGCAAGACAACTGTTACTATCTATCCATCGTCACATATTTATTTATCTTTTGTTTTGTTCCAAGGCCGAGCTTTGGGAAGAGAGTAAATACAAGTTATTAGATATATGGGGTATTGTAAATTTGTGATTGGGGACCTTCAGTGTGGTATCACAATCTTTCATCACTTCTTGGATAATCTTCCACTTTTTTTGTTTGTTTTGGTCTAAAGCTAAGATTTAGGGAGAGAGTAAATACAAGTTATTAGATTTTTAGTTTACTGTCAATTTTTGATTGGGGACCTACGGTTTGGTATGACAATCTTTCATCACTTCTTGGTTAATCTTTCATAGGTCCTTTCAGCTTGAAAGATTGAAATATATTGCTTCCATTGCTTTCCTTTCAATAGTAATCTTCATGAATAATCTCTTCCCTGTTGATGTAAAGTGCAAGACAGCCATTAAACCTATTATAGAAATATGGAGTGTTTAGTCGACTAATTCAATGATTTTTGTCTTATATTCTGATGCAAGTTTTACTCTAACTCATGCACTACTGATTATAATGTTAGTCATGCACTTAATATTGTGGCAAGCAAAGTAAAAATATTTATGGATGATCTTCTATCATTACGTTTGAACTATTTACCATGCCCCATATGTTTAAATGTGTTATTATGGCATGATGTATTGTCCTTATGCTTACCTCGAGCCTTTTCATGTCTACCCAAATGCTACTTTTGTCTCAGTCCATTGTAGAAAAAATTACTCCAACAAGTCTCTGCAGCAATGTGTGGGGTGTCATCTAGTTTATTACACATGTGTGTGTGATATAGATTGTCATCGCACACAGTTTCAAAATTGTAACCGTGTGTGATGCCTTGCATACTTTTTTATTAAATATGTGTGTGCAGTGTAACTTATCATTGCACATAGTTCTAAAAAAGAAACCGTGTGTGACGCCTTACACAATCTTTTTCTCGAGAAAAACATATTTCACGATAAGTTTAAACGTGGATTGACATTTTTCTTCATCGTTTGATCTGATTTTTTTTTACAATCAATATACACTATAGAATCTATTGTGCCAACATTTTGCACTTTTTTGGAGTCATTTCCTATATTAAATTCATTAAGTGCATATCTAGGTATTTAATGGACATAATTCAAATATATACTATATACTAAAGCGGTAAGCTTTCTATTTTCCTGGGTTTTTTTTTTACTTTTTTTACCTTCTAATGTTTAATTACGTGGGCAGCTGTTAATAGTAGTGCTTCCGATTTTTTCTTTACCTTCTAATGTTCAGTTACATATGGGTAGCTGTGAACAGTAATAACGAGCAGTAACACGCGGGAACAGTGAACGGCTGTGAACAGTGCCATCGCATGAGCAGTGCCTTTTTGAACAATGCATCCCGAATAATCTGATCTCCCCTTATTTTTTCAGCTTTCATGGGAGAAAAATACGCACGTTAGAAAAGAACTAACTTGTTTTACACATCATTTCTCTCTTCCACATCCACCATCGCGTCCTTATAAAAAAGAGGGTTAAGATTTAAGATTTTTCTACACATCATGTCTCTTCAATGGCATACCGACGCAGAACCATCTCAATCGTCTTCTGATCCTTTCCGGTGATGGTTCTGCTGAGGCACAAAACAGTAGGCCGAAACGGTATATTTGCATTAACATTAATCTGTTGGGAAAATAATTTCTTGGCCGCTTACTGTCCATTTTTATATCACGACATCAGCGAGCGAACAGTTCACTAACAATTACCCACAAAAATACCGGGACATTATCAGAATAGACATAGAGTTGCTAACCAAAGCAATAACTAAAATAAACCAAAAAACAACCATGACTAATCCGGAACAGAAAAATCAGTGAAACGGAACATCTGAGAAAACCAGAAACTTTAGCCCAACCGAACCATAAACAGAAACAGAAACCGAATTGTAATCCAGAACAATACATCTGAATTGTAACCCGGAACAATATACCCGAATAAACCAAAACAACATACGAAAAAAATATTAAGAGGCCAGACGGTTTGCTTAACTTTTTAAATCATTTAATGTTGGTTACGTGTCTACATAGATCATGGGGTAAAAATACAATTCATGTTCTCCTCTTCATTTTATTTTATCGTGTAATACATGTTGTTTTCTTGCTTATTTCGGTAAAATACGGATGGAAATGATTACGGGTGCGGCGTGCGTCGCGCTTCTTCGAGGCTTGTTTGAACTATGAGTACATGAAACATTGCACAAAAATGGTTTGATAAATCATATTTAGGGCCTCGAGTATATTTGTGTTCCTTATACAAGAAATAAATTTAAATTTGAAAGACATATGTGGCAAGAATCAAACGCGAACATGTAGTTTTTTGGTATTTTAATTATAGAAAATGTAAATAAAGTCTAAAAATATAGAACGTGGTATGGTGTCATGATATAGCCTCAATATGATGTCATAAAAAAATTAATAATGCATGTTTCCCAAGTTATTTTAGTATACTCTTTAGAAATCGAAACATCTCCCAATAAGGTTTGTGATTTTGAGAATGAATAAACCAAGTTTGTAGACAAATTGACATTTCCTTCGTCGTTTGACCTTGATTTTTTATGCACTTAATATACACCATATAATCCACCATGTTACAATTTGGCACTTTTCAGAGCTCATTTCCTATATTTGATTCATTAAGAGCAATTCTAGGCATTTAATGGATATAATTCAAATTTAAACTATAAGTGCATGAAACAGTGCACAAAAAAGGTTTGAAAAATCATGTTTAGCGTGTTGAGTATATTTGTATGCCTTATACAAGAAATCAATATAAACTTCAAAAACTGTACGACAAGAATCAACCGTGAAGATAGAGTTTATTGGCATTTTAATCTAGAAAATTTAAATTAAGTATGAAAAATATGAAAATTGGCATGGTGTCATTATATGACCTCAATGTGCTATGATAAAATTTCCAGAAGATTTCACAAAAAAAATTCATGTACACTCTTTAGAAATCGAACCATCTCCAATAAAGAATCATGGTTTTAAGAGTGAATGCGGTAGGTTTAAAGGCGAATTGACATTTACATTATCGTTTGACTTTAAATATTGTTTGTACACTTAGCATACACTATAGGATAATCCATGTTAATTTTTGGCACTTTTAGAGCTAATTTGCCATATTAAAGTCATCAAGTGCATTTATAGGCACTTAATGGATAAAATTAAAAATTGAACTATGAGTACATGAAAAGTTACACAAAAATAGTTTAAAAAGCATATTTAAGATCTTGAGTATTTATATGGCACATACAAGAAAGGAAAAGAAATTTGAAAGATCCAGGTGCCAAGAGTCAACCGTGAACATGTAATTTTTTATCTTTTTAATTCTAGAAAATGTCAATGAAGTCTGGAAAACATGAAACTTGACATTGTGTCATGATATGACATCAGTATACTGTTATAAAAATATGAGGATGTTTTCCAAAAGTTTCAATATACACTCTTTAGAAATTTGAGAAGGTTTCACAAACAAATACGCATGTGTTTGCTGGATTCTTATTGGTGAAGTGATAGAAGTCTTGGATTGATGACATGGCATATATCTATTCGTCCACACATCCATAGAAAAAAGATATTCTGAAATGGGCCAGACCCGATATCCTAGTTTAACATATAAATGCAACTATCCTACAACCTGTTTGGTAACCTTTGGGAAGGGGAAGGGGAGTTCGCATGAGGGAGTTCATCAAAGGAGTAGGCGTGGCAAATAAAATTTTACTCTCATTCCCTTGTTTAGTATATGATGGGAATTAGTTTGGGATGAAGGTCTGCCCACAAATTAACAAGGTCCCCCATGGGAAGAAATTGGTGGGAATTGGCACCCTCAACTCCCATTCCCCTACCCACTTAAACTCGTATTCCCTCTAAACAATCAGCGTACTTTTATTCTTCTTACCCCGTAACTCCCATTCCCCATCTTTAATTCCCACGAAACAAACACGTTGTAAACGCACATAGCCATACATATAGCAGGCCAAACGGGCCGTGCTTTTTGGGCCGGCCCAGAAGCACGGCGGCACGACACGTCATGGGCCAGGCACGACACGACATAAACAGGCCAGGCCCGGCACGCGGCACGCCTTGGGCCGTGCCTAGGCCTGAAGGCTGGGCACGTGGGCCAGAACGGCACGACCTGTTTAATTTTTTATGCATTTCCAGATTTTTTAATATATATATCTAAAATACAGCCTAATAGGCCTAAAATAAACCCAAGAGGCTGAAAATATGTAGCACAGCGTGTTAAATGGGTCAGCGTGTCGACCCGTTTAGTAACCAGGCCGTGTGTGGGCCTGGAGACGCCGCACGTGGGCCTGCCCGGCATGGCCTGGCTAATATTCGTGCCTTGCCGGGCCCATTTACGACGGGTCGGGCCGGGCCGGCCCGTTTGGCCAGGTCTGGCCACACCCCTCGATCCCGTCCTCTCAAATCCAGCCGCCTCCTTTCTACATCCCAACATTCCTTGCCGACTGGTGATGTTCTTCACCGTAGGAATATGGCAACCTCACGGGTGTGTCCCCTCTGTGGGTCGAAGGATAGCTGGCGTCATTCCCTGATAGAATGCAATGCATCGAGATGTGTGTGGGCTCTGTCTAATGAAGAATTGGTGGAGCATATGATTATGACAATGCCAGACGATGCTAAACTATGGCTGTTCACAATGAGCGACTCCCTACCAGCTGACCAGTTCATACTGATGATAGTCACACTTTGGGCCATTTGTGTTGGAGATATGCCCTAGAGGCAATCATGTATGATGATATTTCCTATGTGTTTATGAATAAAGATAGTCCTTGGACATTATCATTGATGTGTATTAACAAGTACGTGACTTGTTTGTGAGACTATACATTGTATGATGGCTGTCCTAAATGGTCCCTAGTCGAAAGAATTGTGTGGACGCTCAGCCAGTTAGACTAGCATATGACACGGTGGATGGTTCGGTCTCACTGACCATGTAGCAGTGGATGCTAGCCGGATAATATGGACTCAGAAAGATCTAGTCGGATTCGGCGTAGTCGGATCCGAGTCGAGATAAGGTCTGAGTTGGACATACCCAACTATGAGACGCAGCGATAGGACATCTGTGAGTCTCTAGTACAACATACGTTCTATGTCCTAAGACCTGAGCTGGCGCATGTATTCGGGATGGTGACAGACTTGCTTTGGGCCGACCAAACGCTACTCCGTGACTGGGTAGTTACAAAGGTAGGTTTTGGGCTTGTCCAGACCCATGCTGCGAGACATGGTCGAGCAAGATGGGATTTGCCCCTCCGGTTAGGAGAGATATGCTCTGGGCCCCTCGTGTGATACGACCAAGATAAGCATGGCCAAGCGACAAGGATTATGAGATAATCCGATTTGTTGGTCGGTATCACTGGAACGAGAAAGAGGACGGGCTAGCACAAGGATGACAGACTCGCCTTGAGCCCGACAACATATATCGTGTGGCAAAGGGAACAGAAGTGTGATGTACAGGTTCGCCTAACCAGCTTCATCGAACACTTGGAGTCGGCACGCTTTGCTAGAGGCCGCTACCGACTAGCCGAGTCTGATGTGATCAGACTCGCGACCAAGTGAACGAGAACCTAAGGGTTCGCGCGCTTAAGGGAAGGAACTAAACGTGGGCTTTAGGATCCGTGCGAGGCCCAAGAGTTGAGCCCGCGCCGGATGCCTATATATAGTGGAGGTGCGGCACACCTATCTGGTTGATCGCTTCGGCACCATCATTAGGGCTTTGCATGTGTTGCAACTAGCCACCTCCACTCGTCGCCGCCGACTGTGTGATCGGACCTAGCAGTCCGCCGCACGGTGTTCCTCCTCCACGCGCGGATACCATTAGAGGCGGTGCACTTGTGCCGCTCCGGTGAACCTGTACGTGGATCCGGCGACCGCCAGTTCGAGGGAGATCGGGCCGGCTGTTCGAGGGAGATCGGACGAGGAGGAAACGGACCACGCGAACGCGCTGCCCCAACTCTACTTCCGCTGCACGACACTGCGTGTCTAGTGGTAATGATCTGTGATCCATCTCCGTAGCAAGTTCTTGGATGTTCTGCGCGTAGGAAATTTTTAATTTGCATGCGATGCACCTACGGTAGAACCCAACAGTGGTATCAGAGCCTCTGCTATAGGATTTGGATTCAGATCGGATGCATATATGATATGTGGAGGCGGCAAATGAGATCTGTCGTCGTTTATGAGATTGGCTATGTGCACGGTTGATGAGATCAACTGCACATGGGGATCGATATGGCTATGTTTTTCTGTCAATCGGAATCGACGAGGTCGTGACATAACCTACTCCTACCGGTCGGTATCCGCCATCGGGGTTAACTGTGAAACGTAAATCCGAATCGGATTCGCGATGATCGATGAGACCGCCGTGTGCGTACCGCCTTGTATTTCGTACACGATCACACAAACCGGTAGAATGCGATTCTATGCATAAGTTTGTTTTGCAGGTTTGATGTGGATAGTATGGCTCATATGTATGTGATGCATGTGTGTAACTTAACATGACCTGCATGTCATGATTGTCAGCCGGCAGGAGCCAAAGTGCTGTCATTATATTGTATAACGACCTGCGTGTCGACTTGTGATTCTCTGTAAATTCATTACTAGTTGTAGTAGTTGAAGAACAGAGATCAAGTTCGAGGCTTTGGCGTCCCGGTGTGACGAACAAGATGGAGTTCCACCCTGGTCATCGGAGTTGGAGGCGGCCTGGAAGGACATCCATGAAGGAGCCATACTATTTCACATATTTATGTTTATATGTGATTGATATTGCTTCTTGTTTCTATGCATGTTAGAATGGTAGAAAGATCCCTCGTTAATATCAAGCACATTGCCATTCCGGATGTTGCACCTCCGCACGTCAAGTACGTCTAGTGGTGGGCTCATAAAATTGAGGTGCTACTAGGTGTCCTTGAACTGGAGGGTTTGTGTCGGACACGGACATGCACTGCATCAGGTTAACTTGACAAGGCTATCAAAACGGTTTTGGGCCTTGTGGCAAAGAAGGTTGGGAGCCGGGGTATAAGATACCTACCCGACCGACAGGAGTCATATAGAGATACGATTAGCAAGATGTTGCTTACCGAATAGGCAAGTTGGCTAGCAGTGATGCTAAAGCTCACTAGTCGCTCGCGCTAGACGGATCCTGAATCACTGAGAGTTTGCGGAGGGATGCTGACTTCAGTGGGAGTAGTTCTGTTTAAGGCTTGAATTACTCTACATAAACACATTGCTTAGTGATTGCATATTTTCTGTTGTAGATCAATGGCACCACCTGCTCAACCCAACTTTGCATTGAAATCAATTCTGGAAAAGGATAAACTGAATGGAACAAACTTTACCACCTGGTATAGAAATTTGAGAATTGTTCTCAAGCACGATAAAAAGGAACATGTTCTAGAGGATCCATTTCCAGAGGAACCTGCCGAGAATGCTAGTGCCACAACCAAGAATGCCCATCAGAAACTCGTTGATGAATCAAACGAGATCAGCTGCCTCATGCTGGCTTGTATGGAGCACGATTTGCAACAGCATTTCGAAAACGTTGACGCTTTCGATATGATCGAGAGTCCCAAGAGCATGTTTCAGGTGCAGGCTAGGACCGAAAGGTTCAACGTCTGGCAATCCTTGACGGATTGTAAGCTAAAGGAGGGTGATCCACTGAGCCCGCATGTGATCAAGATGATCGGGTACGTGCAAGCTTTGGATCGGTTAGGCTTCCCACTTGGGGACAAGCTGTCCACGGATGCAATTCTGGGTTCTCTTCCACCTAGCTATGGGACGTTCGTCTCGAACTATCATATGCATGGCATGGATAAGAAGCTCACTGAATTGCATGGGATGCTTAAGGTGGCAGAGCAAGATATTAAGAAAGGCACACATCAAGTGTTGATGGTGCAGAACTCGGCTAAGTTCAAGAAGAGTTGGTCCAAGAAAAAGGGTAAGGCAAAGGGCACGGGGAAGGTTGTCTCCGCCGCTGCGCCGAAGTCGGGACCGGGCTCAAAGACCGTGTGCTTTCATTGCAAGGAAACTGGTCACTGGAAGAGGAACTGTAGCAAGTGGCTTGCTGAGCATAGCAAGAAGGCCAAAAATGCTTCATCAGGCAAAGGTACACTTGTTACATATGTTATAGACATTTACCTTGCTGACATACCTAGTAGCTCTTGGGTATTTGATACCGGATCGGTTGTTCATATTTGCAACTCGATGCAGGGGTTGATAAGAACTAGGCGTGTGGCACAAGGGGAAATTGACATCAGGGTCGGCAACAAAGCAAGAGTTGCTGCGTTGGAGGTCGACACGATGCAGCTTCAGCTTCCTTCTGGATTTATTTTGGAATTAAATAATTGTTATTACATTCCCGCACTTAGTCGGAATATTATTTTTGCCTCATGCTTGATGAGTCAAGGTTATGAATTCAATATAAAGGACAATGGTTGTTCATTTTATTTGAATGGAATGTTCCATGGCTATGCATCCATAGTAGATGGGCTATTTATTTTAAATCTAGAAACAAAACCAGTCTATAACGTGAATGTCAAGAGGCATAAGCCTAATGAGATAAATCCAACATACTTCTAGCATTGCCGGCTTGGACACATTAGTCTGAAACGCATGAAAAAGCTCCATGATGATGGACTCCTAACTTCGTCCGACTTCGAGTCGTTCGAGACATGCGAATCATGCTTGCTAGGCAAGATGACTAAGTCTCCTTTTGCAAAGAGTTGCGAGAGGGCGTCCGAGTTGTTGGAGCTTATACACAGTGATGTGTGTGGTCCAATGAGCACAACGGCTAGAGGTGGCTATCAGTACTTCGTGACTTTTACCGACGACTTGAGTAGATATGGATATATCTATTTGATGAGGCACAAGTCGAAAACTTTTGAAAAGTTCAAAGAGTTTCAGAACGAGGTTGAAAATCAGCTCGGCAAGACGATAAAACTTCTACGATCAGATTGTGGAGGTGAGTACATGAGCCAGGAGTTTGATAATCATCTGAAAAGCCGAGGTATAGTACCTCAGCTCACACCTCCGGGTACGCCGCAGAGAAACGGTGTGTCAGAACGGAGAAATCGAACCTTGTTGGACATGGTCTGGTCGACGATGAGCAAATCGGATTTACCCTTGTCATTCTAGGGATACGCTCTAGAAACTGCAGCTTTCACACTTAATAGGGTACCATCAAAATCCGTAGACAAGACACCACATGAGATGTGGACTGGGAAGAGTCCTAGTTTGTCTTTTCTAAAGATTTGGGGTTGTGAAGCATTTGTCAAACGACTCATGTCAGACAAGCTTACACCCAAGTCGGATAAATGCATATTCGTGGGATATCCGAGGGAAACCTTGGGATACAGCTTCTACAACCGAGAAGAGAACAAAGTGTTTCTTGCTCGGAACGGGGTTTTCCTAGAGAAAGAGTTTCTCAGTCGGGAAGCCAGTGGGAGAACGGTGCGACTCGAAGAAATTCGAGAGCCACTCGGGGACAACTCGGCTGGTGATGAGATCATACCGGAGTTGGTCAGGGAACCCGTAGTGGAATCGGCACCGGAGCCACGGAGGTCGTAAAGATTGCGCAGAGTGCGCGATGTGTTGTTGCTAGAAAGCGACGAGCCGGCCACGTATGCGGAAGCGATGGTGAGCCCAGATTCCGAGGCATGGCTGGAGGCCATGAGATCCGAGTTAAAGTCCATGGATGATAATCAAGTCTGGGACTTGGTTGATCCGCCACCTGGCGTAATTGCCATTGGTTGCAAATGGGTCTTTAAGAAGAAAACCGATGTGGATGGAAATGTTCAAATCCACAAAGCTCGGCTTGTCGCTAAAGGTTATGGACAAGTTCAAGGAATTGACTACGACGAGACCTACTCGCCGGTAGCGATGCTAAAGTCGGTGAGGATCATACTAGCTACAACTGCATATTTCGATTATGAGATATGGCAGATGGATGTCAAAACGGTTTTCCTTCATGGAAATTTAAAGGAGGATGTATACATGATACAACCTAAAGGTTTTGTCGATCCAAATAATGCTGGTAAAATATGCAAGCTCAAGAGATCCATTTATGGATTGAGGCAAGCAACTCGGAGTTGGAATATTCGTTTTGATGAAGTCATCGTTGACCTTGGTTTCATCAAGAACGAAGAGGACTATTGTTTATACAAGAAGTCTAGTGGGAGCTCGGTAGTATTTTTGATCTTGTATGTGGATGACATACTGCTGATCGGAAATGATGTTTCGATGCTGAACTTGGTCAAGGAATCATTGAATGGCAAGTTTTCGATGAAAGACCTTGGAGAGGCAGTGTACATTTTAGGCATCAAGATCTATAGAGATAGATCGAGGAGGCTGCTCGGCTTAAGCCAGAGCACGTACATAGACAAAGTGTTGAAGAGGTTCAACATGAGTGAGGCCAAGAAAGGGTTCTTGCCCGTCTCACATGGTATAAGGCTAAGCAAGACTCAGAGTCCTACGACTTCTGATGAGCGAAACCAGATGAGTAGGATTCCATATGCCTCGGCAATTGGATCCATCATGTATGCCATGCTATGTACACGGCCTGATGTTGCCTATGCAATAAGCTTAACAAGCAGATACCAGGCCGACCCATGTGAGAGTCACTGGGCGGCGGTGAAAACTATCTTGAAGTACTTGAAAAGGACTAAAGAGATGTTCCTAGTTTATGGAGGTGAGGAGGAGCTTTGCGTAGAGGGTTACGCTGATGCTAGTTTCCAAACCGACATGGATGATTGTCGATCGCAAACTGGATTCGTGTATGTCATGAATGGAGGAGCAGTGAGCTGGACGAGTTCCAAGCAAGATACGGTGGCCGACTCCACAACAGAGGCCGAATACATTGCGGCTTGTGAAGCCGCAAAGGAAGGTGTTTGGATTCGGAAGTTCCTGGAAGATGTTGGTGTGTTCCCGGGCTGGTCAAAACCGTTGGACCTTTATTGCGATAATTCAGGAGCCATCGCACAGGCCAAGGAGCCGAGACAACACCACAAGACCATGCACATAGACCAAAAATATCACCTGATACGAAAGCTCGTAGAAAAAGGTGATACCAATTTATGCAAGATTCATACGGATGCAAATGTTGCAGATCCGTTGACTAAGCCGCTTCCACAACCCACGCATGAGGGGCACGTTAGAGCTATGGGCATTCGATGTCTATTTGATTAACTCTAGTGCAAGTGGGAGACTGTTGGAGATATGCCCTAGAGGCAATCATGTATGATGATATTTTCTATGTGTTTATGAATAAAGATAGTCCTTAGACATTATCATTGATGTGTATTAACAAGTACGTGACTTGTTTGTGAGACTATACATTGTATGATGACTGTCCTAAATGGTCCCTAGTCGAAAGAGTTGTGTGGACGCTCAGCCAGCTAGACTAGCATATGACACGGTGGATGGTTCGGTCTCACTGACCATGTAGCATTGGATGCTAGCCGGATAATATGGACTCAGAAAGATCTGGTCGGATTCGACGTAGTCGGATCCGAGTCGAGATAAGGTCTGGGTTGGACAGACCCAACTATGAGACGCAGCGATAGGTCATCTGTGAGTCTCTAGTACAACATACGTTCTATGTCCTAAGACCTGAGCTGGCGCATGGATTCGGGATGGTGACAGACTTGCTTTGGGCTGACCAAACGCTACTCCGTGACTGGGTAGTTACAAAGGTAGGTTTCGGGCTTGTCCAGACCCATGCTGCGAGACATGGTCAAGCAAGATGAGATTTGCCCCTCCGGTTAGGATAGATAAGCTCTGGGCCCCTCGTGTGATACGACCAAGATAAGCATGGCCATGCGACAAGGATTATGAGATAATTTGGTTTGTTGGTCGGTATCACTGGAACGAGAAAGAGGTCGGGCTAGCACAAGGATGACAGACTCGCCTTGAGCCCGACAACATATATCGTGTGGCAAAGGGAACAGAAGTGTGATGTACAGGTTCGCCTAACCAGCTTCATCGGACACTTCGAGTCGGCACGCTTTGCTAGAGGCCGCTACCGACTAGCCGAGTCTGATGTGATCAGACTCGCGACCAAGTGAACGAGAACCTAAGGGGTCGCGCGCTTAAGGGAAGGAACTAAACGTGGGCTTTAGGATCCGTGCGAGGCCCAAGAGTTGAGCCCGCGCCGGATGCCTATATATAGTGGAGGTGCGGCACACCTATATGGTTGATCGCTTCGGCGCCATCATTAGGGCTTTGCATGTGTTGCAACTAGCCACCTCCACTCGTCGTCGCCGACTGTGTGATCGGACCTAGCAGTCCGCCGCACGGTGTTCCTCCTGCACGCGCGGATACCATTAGAGGCGGTGCACTTGCGCCGCTCCGGTGAACCTGTACGTGGATCCGGCGACCGCCAGTTCGAGGAAGATCGGGCCGGCTGTTCGAGGGAGATCGGACGAGGAGGAGACGGACCACGCGAACGCGCTGCCCCAACTCTACTTCCGCTGCACGGCACTGCGCGTCTAGTGGTAACGATCTGTAATCCATCTCCGTAGCAAGTTCTTGGATGTTCTGCGCGTAGGAAAATTTTAATTTGCATGCGATGCACCTACGATAGAACCCAACAATTTGGAGTTCTCGACGAAAGGCAATCCATGAGGATATCTTTCAAACCCCTTTTGCCACTGACAAATTTATAGCTTCATACATGGAGGACATCAAGTTCATGCAGAGTAAGAAGGAAGGGCCACATGTGATATCGGCACCGAGGACTACTCATTAGGTGAAACCGCCAGAGGATAAAGTGAAGATAAATGTCGATGCAGCTGTATCAAGGCATGGCACTTTTGGTGCAGTTGGAGCTTTATGCAGGAATTCATCGGGAGCGTTTCTAGGGGCGTCGGCAGTGGTCTTTAAGGATATTCGGGATCCTCAAACTCTGGAGGCTCTCGCCATTAGGGAGGCTCGGGCCCTTGGGGAGGACCTCTACGTGCAACAAGTGCTAATTGCTTCAGACTGCAAAGTGGCCGTCGATTCAATCAAGGATGGAAGTATGGCAAATTTTGGAGCAATAATTAAGGAGATAGTAGCTAGGGCTAGTAGTTTTTCTTCTTGTGTTTTTAGCCATGAGTATAGAACCTCAAATGGGAAGGCTCATAATCTGGCAAAATATGCTTTATCATTAGGGTTTGGTCGCCATGTGTGATTAGGCCAACCCGAAGATCTTTTCTTCGTCCCTGTAAACATTGTGACGCAGTAATAAAGCTTTGTGAGATCTAAAAAAAAACCTACCTCTGCGCCCGTCACCCTCCGGTCTCCCATCCTCTGCGCCCCATCCCTCATATCTGCGCGACGGCATGTGGCCGGTACACGGGTCGGCGGCGTGGCGGTGGCCTCTGGCCGCCGTCTCCCATGAAGATGGGCGTCTTGTCTCGAGCAGCAACTTCGGGCGTGACGACTTCTTTCGGCGTCCTCGCAGTAGGCGCCGGTCGTAGACACGTTCGTCTCCTTCATGGACTACATGCCCCACGGCAAGCCGCCGGAGCCCTCACGTTCTTCCACATCGTCAGCCCTTTGCCCATCATACTTCTTCTGATTCAACGTCTCGTTTGACGGATATGGTGATATGAGGCGTCACCTACTCGGATCTGTGGGTGGGATACTGATAATTTCCCTCTTGTATGTTTTTATGCCCATAAAGCTGTCTCGTGGAATGAGCTTGACTTTGGAGTTTTTTTTAAAGAACTAGTGGGATGGGCACTTTTCTTCATGGATCAATAACAGAAACTGAAGAATCCCCGCAACAACTTGACGAAAGTGTTATACTCTGTCTGCTCACGCTATAGCATTCTGAACCTCCCTCTCCATTTTTTGCTCCAGGCTAGAGTGTACGTCCAGATGTCTCTTGTTGAGAGATGAGTAAGTGTGAGTCATAGATACAACACATTCACGAAAGTAGAGGTAGGCATGTGTGTGTATGAGGAATGCTACACGCACGGGCATATGGAAGTATTACGGGGTCTCTTCCTTAACTAATCTCCACCCCCACCTGATTTTCAGGGGGTGTGGGGCCCCCACCCTAATTTCTTCCAATCAAATGATCCCAACTAAGCTTCCTTGTAAAAGTCCGTTACTAAGTGCCCGTGCGTGTAGCATTCCTCGTGTGCGTATGGATGGATGGACTCACCAAAGGAGAGGTAGGCATGCGTGTGTTCGTTGGATGATTCTCTGTAATGTTATGCACTTGCTCGTTTCCCTGCTTCTCTTTTTCAGACATGCTACGATGCGTAAAAGGGTGGCGCTGGCCTTTTGCAATGTCATAAAGGGTGGACCTGAATATCTGGCGCATCCGGCCGCCGCCGTAGAGCACCAAGACGAGGACTTGACTGGCATGGAGACATGGCTCCGACTGGCGTGGACATGCGGCTCCGGCAAGGTGCCGTTCTAGGAACCAGAGTGGTGCTGCCGCCGGGGACAAGCGAGGCGCCGCCACTTTTTTTTGGAAGCAAAATTGTACATCGCACATGTTTGTTATGCCTCCATCGTGTCTGAGTTCAGAATTAATCCCACCCAATTTGTTTACCCTGGCCGTGGGCAAGTCCAGAATGCATCCCTCACGGTTGTTTTTCCAGTTCGTGTGCAAGTCCGAGGTACATCACGTACGTTTCTTTCGAGTCGCGTGGGATAGACCTTCCTAATCGCCCACACTGTCTAAGTGACGGTTTTCAACTATGTTTGCGATGGTACTTTTTTTCGATTTGCTTAGGACCTTCGTGCACTAGTGTATACTCTTATATCATTGTAAAATGTAATAAATAAATGCTATTTGTAGTATTCAAATTTAGGAAAAAAATCGACATCTAGGTGCCATATCGTAAGTGCAGTTTTTTCAGTCAGTTTTGGTTTGCTGTCGCATGTACACGTAGTTTAAATTTGAATTATGATTATTAGATGGCTAGAAACTCACTTAATGACTTAAAAAGACCAAATAAACCCTGAAATTATTCAAATTTTAACATGACCGTTGTATTCGTGCATGATAACGGTAGAAAAAAACTCAGGCCATAAGAGGCAGCGACTCTTGGTTCGTCGTCAAATATGCCTCGTTCCTTCTCGGAATCACGAGTCTTCCCATGAGATATTTTGGTCTGTGAGAGGTATGTGTCAGAGCTTATCTCAAATAGTCCAAGCTTTTTACCACGACATCTTGGTGCCATTTTATGTCATCATGCAAACTTTCATGTATTTCAGAGCATTATTCGTTTTTCTGAAATTTAAAAACCTAGATTTTCTATGTTTGTGTGCAATACGTGACACTAAGATGTTTGAAATCCCTTTCAATTCATTGCATGGAGCATAAAAATGCACAACAAACATGATTTTCCAACCCATTTGTTGTTGCATGTAGATGTAGTTGAAATTTGATTTACAGTCATTTAATGGCTAGAAATTCACGTAATGTCTTAAAAAGGCCAAATGAACCCTAAAATTTTCAATTTTTTTAACATGATAGAGGTATTCGTGCATGATAACTGTAGGAAAAAATCCGTACAATTCAAATACTATTCATTGTTGCTGGACCCCAAATTAGTCTTTCAAATCAATACCAAACTTTAACTACATCACACACGGTTTCTTACTGGAACCATTCGCAATGAAAATTCACGGATCTATTTATGGCTTACGTCGAAAGCTTCGGCGGTTTTGTCCAGCTCAAGTGCCGTTCACCCTCGATCCACATTCCCCAACCCTCTCTGCAAAGAATGACGTCGTTGAGACGCTTCGTGAGGGTGTGTACGGTTGCTGCCTCCGCCTGAACGCTTCTGTTTCCGTTGAGAGTGAGGACGCATCCGCTGACAGGGCGTCTGCGGCAGTTGATAGGGAAGCTACAGCTGCCCAGATGGTTGTTGCAAATGCCGAGAGCGCTCGAGCAGCTGTCCATGCCGCGAAGGTCGCCCTGGCCCGGGTCGAGCCCATCCAAGCCCAGATCAATGACGCCCATGCCAAGATATTCCAGGCCTATTTGGAATCCAGTCTGCACCCCACGTTCAAAGAGGAGGCGAAGGAGGAGGTTGCATTGCTTGCCGACGATGCGGCCTTGGAGTCCATGGATCCCCTTCCCCACGAGACCGCCAAGTGGGAGCCGGAGATGGAAGAGGCGCCAGAGAGAAACTAGCGCGGCGGGGGGGGGGGGGGGGTTGAGTTGTGCGTGGCTAAGGATCGGAGGTAGAGAAGCGCCTTTCGTCGAGGAATCGGCGGTGCAGTACCAACGCGAGCTCTAGCGGTGCCACCACTATGAGTACTACAACGACGAGGGCGACGCCAAGGACAAGGGCGACGTCGGGGACGAGGGTGACGTCGATGACAAGGACAATAATGTTTATTGAGTTCACCCTGGGGGACGCGAAGTCCACCAACGGCGGAATGCGCGCCAAGTTTTCTTGCGCCTAGCGAAAATTTTCGCCAACCGCCAAAATATCTACCTCTCCCCACTTTTCTCTCCCATCAAGAGCCACATTTCCCTCGTTTCCTACTTCCTTCCTAAGCTCTAACCACTTTCTTGCTTGCTTGTCCCCTCTCTCCGTCTCACATCCGACCATCACAAACGTCATGGTCTCCTGGAATGACGCCTCCAGTGGTTCCTTCTCCTCTGACGAATCTCTCACCAACGGTATGCTCTCTCCTCCTTGTAGCTCGCCTAGGCTTAGAGTTATGGTTTAGGATTGAGGATTTTAATGCGGCATCTAGTTTGAGCCATTTCTTCCTCTTGTAGCTCCCTAGGGCCATCACTTCCAAGGAATGGAGCTAGGTAGCTGAAGATATGCGTGCTCTTTGTTAGCATGAACTCCATGCGTGAAGTTAGTGACTTTTGAATCTCTGGACAGTGGGAGGAGGTTTCTAGCATGTGAAGAGAAGGTTAGACCCATTTTGGTTGTTAGAAATCATTTGTAATTTTAGATGAGATTCAACCACTGCCACTGTCTATTTTATTCTGAATGTGAGTAAGACACTGTTATAGTTCTATGTTAGTGCTATTTTAATTGATAGCATCGGTTCCATGTTATAATATTCTAGGTAGAACTCATGACAATGCTATTTAACTGATGGCATTAGTCCTATGTTATAAAATTTATGCATGTACATACCTGTTAGTACTAATTTGATGTCATTCGAGCACTGTTTTTGTGGTGTTACAATTATATTTAGCTTCCTGATAAAATTGGCAAATTTCTATTACACATGAATAAGAAATTGTAGTGTTGTCGCAGTTAATTTTAGCATGTGATGTTCCTGAATTTGGTTGTTGTCTTAGTAGCAATTAATTCATTTTCACATTGAATATTTTTAGAAGAATGTCATAATTAATGTGTTTCTTTAGTTTTTCAAAAGTTATATGAGGTGATTTTCTAAGTTGATAGAAACATTTTTTCCTATAATTATAATGTGATTTAGTTTTAAATATTACTGGACAAACGAAAGTGTTCTTACCTGGAGTGGGTTGATACAAAGTGGCCACAGTATATGAAGATGTGCCTATCAAAGCTTTGAAGCATGTATGATGAAGATAATAGAAATAGGCTTAGAGAAAATATTGTCAACACTGAAGAAAATTTTAAGATACTGAAAGAAAAAAGGAAGATGAGGAATGATCTCAGTTTTTTTAATTAAACTTTGCTAAGATGGTGTGGGATAAAGAGGATGCACTTTCCCAGTTGGATCACTACTGCAGGATGGTCAAAAGACGACACATCAATCAGAGACCCTTCGACGAAACTGTGTGCGATCCATCAATCGCAAACGGGATAGTTCATGCTCCGCCGCCAATGACGAAAATTGTGTGGGATGGAGGAACCATCAAATACGATTCAAAAAATAGTTGCGTGTGTGATGCGTCGCATACAGTTTGTTCTTATGAACGGTTTGTGATTATGGAATATAACAGAAACGGTTACCAAACTACATACGTGTGCGTAGTGCGGCATAAAGTTCACTCGGACAAACTGTTTGCGCTGATCCAGCAGAACACAATCGAGTTAGCCTAAGATGGCATGTGTGATACCCAGTAAACAGTTCATTCATTAGAATTGTTTGGGAAGACCAATAATAACCCAAACTATTCATCCTGACAACCGCGTGTGTTGTGGGTACCCGGAAAACAGTTCATTCATTAGAATTGTATGGGAAGACCAATAATAACCCAAACGATTCATTCTAACAACCCGTCCGTGTTGTGGGCAGACGGTTGCTACTAATAATTGTATGAGATGTGATTTGCTCTGTTTGCACAACATCTATATGCTTTGTCCAAAGAACACCAACATTATTGTTGCATAACCAACTTGAACATTCAGTTACATAAGTGACTACACAACACATGTACATTCCTCAATATAAATTTACAAGAAGTAGACGATCACCAAATCATACTGTTCTTCTGACGACGGTTGTCGACACTGCTCTTATTGTGTCTATCCCTCACCGTTTGCAGGAAGGAGGCACTTCCTCATGTCAATAATCCTTCTGTACATCTTGTAGCTTGTGTACGCATCCTTGGCCACGTACTTGATGTGTTCTTCATCCAGTTCGTTCACCCAAGCCTTGTGCCAGGCAGACTTATCCTTGTGACACTCAGCCTTCATGTCTTTGTAGTAGGGGTTGATGATTGCTGCGGCGAGATCAACCAGGGAGTCCTTCTGCTTTTTCTTCTCACCGCCCCAGACCCTGTACTGACCTTGGATGTTGACAAGCTTCTGGCAGGACAAGCCAAAAGTCTTGAGCACCTTTAGATCGTTAATGGTGTCCACCATTGCGAACCTGTAGTTGAGGCTGTTGACAAACCTAGCGAAACGCTCGCAAGGCCGTGTTGCCAGGCAGTAGTGGTAGACGAGCACGTGATGGCGCACACACAACTGGGCGACGGCAACCTTCTGATCATGCCCGGCACGACCGCCAGTGTACTCGAGGTCGAAGCCGACCACTTTGTACTTGTCATCCTCAGCAAGCAGCTGCTCCAACGTGTTGATGGAGTTCACCAACACGACCGGGTCGTTTGTGTACACCACCAAGAGGTCCGTCTTCCTGATGTGGGTGTCCACTTTGACAATTTTGGCGAACTTCTGCTTGGCGCCGGCAGCCGCCATTGGATCAGCACGAGAAGCTTGAGGCGATGAAGAGATCGTGGGTGTGCTTCTTGTGTTGTGTGGCGTGATCGGAAGGTGGAAGAGACGAAGGTAAATGGTCGTGGGAATAAATTGCGCCGGACGGCCTGGAATTTCGACACGTCCACATGGCACTTTTTGCAACGCTTAAATGCATGGTGGCGCCGGGAGCGGCACAACCGCATGCGTATGGCGCCCCGAACGTACGTGATCGTTCGCGCATGGACGTCGGCAGAGCGAGCATGCACGGACGCGAGCACAACGCGCCGCGGCCACATCAACCGCCTGATGTGTAGATTAATTCACGACGGTGCATACAGAACGACCGTTTGCTTTTTGGTAAAACGCAAACGTTTTTATTATTATTAACCGTTGTGTATTTGTCATTTCTCCCACCTCCGTCCTGTCTTGTCACCACGTTGCCGCCCGAGGATTCCAGTGCACGCTTCGGGAGCGCATAGGTTCCCGAGCAAGCTTCCCGCCCGGCTCGCCAAAATCCCCCAAACACCCAATGATTCGGGAGCGCGCAACGTTTCTTTTGGGCTTCCCGTTCCCGCGCAACCGTGCAGGAACGCGTGCAAGCTTCCCGCCCGGCTCGCCTTGGCCGCCTGCTTTATAAACCCTCATGACAGGCGCCTCCACATCGCATTCATCCCCTCCCTGCCCATAGCTTCCCAAGTTTGCTTCTCCCCCAATCGCCAATGCCACCTATCCGTCGTCGTCGCTCCACCACTCCGCTAGAGGGCAGCTCCAGCTGGGAGGCTGCACCACGTCGGTGGCGCAGTACCCGGAAGCGTGTAGTGCATGTGGCGTTCTTGTTGGCTGTGCGCACGGCACCCACTATGTGCTCCTCGACCTTTGCCTGAAGGCAGCTGCTGCCGGCGACCGCCGTGGCCCCCACCCCATCGTCGGCCGCCGTTTTGGCCACCCCACCAGCGGCCTTCTTGGCCACCACCACACCAGCGTCCGCCTTGGTAGCCACCCACGGTCAGCCGCCGGGGCCATCACCCGCTCCACCACCACGGCCCGAAGGCGGGAGGAGGAGGCCGCCGCCGAAGCCCATCCGCTCGGCTTTTGCGTCAGCGGCCTAGCGTGATACATCAACTTCCTACATGAGGAGGAGGAGCGCCATGTCGAGCATGCAAAGAGGCTCACCGCCGCCGTGGCCGCAGCAGACGCAGCAGCTGTGGCACGGAATGAGGAGATCTACGCCGAGTCCCGCTTCTTCGAGGAGGCGCATCAGGAGCGGCGGAGGGCAGCAGTGACAGCCGACGAATTCGACACCTCCAGCTCGTCGGTAGGCAACTCATCTTCTGCCTCTTACTGAACGCGCTCGGCAGAGGAGAAGGATGTTGGCAGTAGCACAAAGCCCCTCCGGAGTAGTATTTAGGGGCTATTTTGTTAAGTTCATCTAAGTATAGATATGGTTGAACTGTACCACATACTTTAAATTAGCTAGTATATATAGTTGAACTAGCTATATCAGTACGTGGTTGGCAACAATTGGGGAAAAGTTTGTTCGATTCAGCTGTCGAGTTGAACTATTGTGTACAAAGACCAATGGTTAATCTGTGAATGAAATCTATGTTTGCTGAATTTCAGTTGCAAAAGTGCACCGTATTAGTGATTTTGTTCCTGCAAAATTTGATAAATGACAGTGTATCCAATTTAACAAATGAAGATTTACCCAATATGACAGATTCGAATTTTACCTGACTGCTGCTGCCAATGCATCGATCGGTGCTTAGAGGGGGTGCTTAGTGTATTAAATGTGTTAGCAGCTCAAGTCCATAATGCATTGTTGCTAAGGTCCCTTCATTTAATGATTTATAAACTAAACTCTTGCATGCATTGGTGAGTTTCCTTCAAGTGTTTTCCCAAGGTTCACGCGCTTGGCATTGTTTCTCTTGTGGTCAGCAAACTCATATCTCTCCTCTTAATTACCTTCCCACATAAGATTTTTTTGCATACATGGCAACCTTAGTAGTTAGCACCAATACAAGGTGTAGCATTGGGAAGGGCAAACAGGTCATCATTCACAACCGTTTGCAATGACGCACTGAAAAAATTCCTTCGCGCCAGATTTTTGCTTGGATTAGTAGGGAAGGAACCATTGTCCTCGGTCTGCATACGAGTATTCAGTCTGAAACGTCTTTGATGACTGGCAAAGGACACGCCTCCCCGATGAGCGTGCGGAGGACACTGCTCGCACGCCACCCATCTACTCAAACACCTGTCCGCACGCTACCTCCTTGCCAATACGGAGAGCGAAACGTGGCAGCAGATAAATGGTATGAAGAACGTCCACGAATTATAAATAATACACCCGTTTGCGATGGTAACGTGACAAATTTTTGTTCCAAAATGCCTTTGTTGTCTATTAATAATGCTTGCTCTTTTTCTCAAAGTGGACACTAAAAAATAACAAAGCACATTTATGCTTTATATGACGAGGCCCTGCCCAACATATACCTTGTGACTATAGCTCATATTTGAATTATGTACATTAAATGCACATAAAAGTCAATTAGTTTATAAAAAAGCCATACGGACCCATAATAATTTCATATTTTTGCAGCACACACCTATTGCTTTATGTTGTTTCTAGACAAATATCAAGGAGAGAAGACGCATCGGATGTCGTTTCACCTGCAGATGTGGCATGCATATTTTCCCTCTCGGAACCACGTAGCTTATTGTGTGAGAAGCTCCGGTTTGTAAGAGGCTTGTGAAAAAACATGTCCAAGTTGATATTATTTTTTACCACATCATATGTGTGCCTTGTCATGACACCATTCCTAGTTTCATGAATTTCTGATGGAGTTTTGGATTTGAAAAAATTTAAAAACCAAGTTTCTCGATGTTTGTGGTCGAGCCAACATGCACTGGTACCGTTGCGTGCTATACAAACGGTTTTAAACCCCTTTTCGTGACGTAGTTCCGAACCGTCGCCTTGCATGTGTGAGCGATAGGGGGGGTCATCCCACACGACACCGAAACATCGTCGGCGATGGTGCGAGCGCCTGCTGACGATTCGCCTAACGTAAACGTTTGTGAACTCGTAGCCTATCCCACACGCCACACTTTGACGTTACGTTTTTGATGAAGCACACATCCGAGGCGATGGCACAGATATATTCGTGTGCGACAACTATTCCGATCGCACACACGAAACGTATGTCAACCATCTTCTTATCGTCCTATATTACACACGCACGCAGGTTTGGAACCGTTTGTGTTATTGATGGCAAGCACACACGGTTACGACATGCAAACGCGTGTGTGATAGTGCGCGCGTCCCACACGCGCAAAATATGCGATCGTGTGTTGTAAAGCTGATAATCACACACTATTCTTCAAACAATAGTGTGTGGCATATGATACCATCGCACATGGTTTAATCGTTCTAACTGTGTGCGCTGTAATTTATTACCTAATAGCTTATTTTCGGTAATTTATTATTGGAATTGGAAATTTCAAAATTTTAATTATGAAATGTGGATTTCACATCCATCAATACATACCCTAATTACAATGGTTCAACAGCCAATACATAAATCAAAAGCTCAGTACATGTTCCATGGTTACATAGTTTGGTAGAAGATTAAATATGATGAACCACCAAATATAGTACTAGAGGCGGTAAAGGTGAAGAGAGAATTGTAAATGCTTTTGGCTATCGATGGTGTTGAAGAAGCAGAATACCCATAATGTGCCCTCCTCCATGCCAAAGGTGCACACAACTTTTGTCCAACCCCTTGTTATGGTCGCCCGTCCATCCTTCACTGCCTTCAGGAAGACTTCTAGACCATTATCATGGTAGCATGAATTATATACTATAACCTTCGTTGCCTCCACATCGGTCAGGTAGTTTGCTAGGTAATCTTGAGTAAATTCCTTCGGAAACCACTGAAAAGAGGCAACTTTCAGGTATTCATGTCTAATAGAGTAGCTTGTTCTGGGATGGAAAAGAAGGCAACAGATTACTTACCATCCTAAAGTTCACTCATGTCTTGGATAAAGTATAATAAAGAATTTAATTCCAGTCAGATGTCTCTTCTGCCTAACAATTTTTCTTAGTTTCCTCACTTGATGCTTGTTCATGTTTATCTCATTGCCCTATATGCAAAAGGGGTCGAAGCGTGAATCAGTACCGCTGACATATGTACCTACAAGCAACAAATAAATGGTAGAACCTAAGCTCCAATTGCACAAATGATGTTAAATATTATAAGAAAATGGCCTGTGACTAACCTCGATGGTAAACAACAGCATCGCGCATCGTAGCCCTACATAAGATAATAGAAAGGCGTGTTAAATACAATAGGGTTAACATCCACCAAAAATAGCAAATGTTAATCAAACGACAATATCTTCGGTGATATTTTCATTGCGAGGAGTAGCACGGTAACAAAGGGACATGTATTGATGAAATTAAACTAGATGTGTTAACTTCAGAGTACAGACAACCTAACATAGTAGTTACAACTTGTACCAGTGAAACATAAATTGACACGGTTAAACATCAAGATCCAGTTCATACTTGGTAAATCCAGAGGGGTAGTTGCTGGGGTACTTCAACTCGGCCAGAGCCCGCACAAAGTCGATGGCTAGGTGTTCCTGCTGGTCGCAGCATGGATCAGTACCGCTAACATATGTACCTACAAGCAACAAGTAAATGTTAGAAGCTAAACTGCAACTGAACAAATGATGTAAAATACTATAAGATATTGGGATGTGACTAACCTCGGCGGTAAACAACATCATCATGCATTTTGACACTCGTAAGTACATGGAAAGGCATGTCAATTACAACAGGGTTAACATCCACCAAAAATATCTAATGGTAATTGAAGGACATCATCTCCAGTGATATCTTCTTTGCGAAGAGTAGCACGGTACCGAATGGTCAGCGTAATAAATGGATATAACTGTTCACTACAACAGGCTTAACAGCAACCTAGCATAGGCATTGTAAGTTTGTAACAGGTGTCAGTTCTTAATCCGGCATATCTCATAGTAGGGGTCCTAAGCTAGGCGTCTTGGAGAGATGGTAACATGGACATAGGATTTTACCCAGGTTCGGGCTCTCTCGAAGAGATAATACCCTACGTCTTGCTTTTGATTGTATTCATATGGGGATAGTACATAGTACAACTATCTACCACGAGATTGTTGTAATGAATATAAGATTTTTTTATTGACTAGCCTGGACTCGGTTTATATATTGCACCAGAGGCCTAGGGTTTAAAAGAGTCCTTGTCTTGTGCGCCAAGTCTTGTGGAATCTTCCTTGTATGCATCATGGGCTGCCCGAAGTGGCCCATTAGTGAATCATCATGGGGTCCTCGGCCCAACCCACTGGTCGGGAGACGACGTGGTGAGTACCCCCTACTCCAGGACACCGTCAGTAGCCCCTGAACCGGTCTTCAAGTTGGGGACGCTCCTCGGTTCTTCCGCACAGTTCTTTGTCTTCGGTCGTCAGTCTTGAAAACTGGTTCAACAAATCTTCCCATGTCCGCTCTTGAGGATCGCCGAGCTGAATCCGAATAGTTCACACGTCGGGCATCCGAGGAGCCCTTTAAGTTTTCGGCCTTTATCAATGCCTTGTTATTTTTTACGCCACACCTCGGGTTTGAAGTGTTTCCCGCGCGGCGGTGTCCTCTTGCGTCCAATCTCCAATGTTGAACTGGATCCAAGGTGTCTTTTTGTAGCCGATCTCCAACATTAGTTGGCATCCGAGGTGTCATAGATTACCTCGATCTTGAAAAAGTTGAATGAGTTCATCCGACCTTAATGCCGGAAATGCCCTTTATGTAGCCATCCAAGTGCGCCCGAGCTTTATGCTAGAATGTTTCTGAGCTCCAACACCGGACTGCATCCGAGCTCCAACACCCGACTGCATCCGAGATCTCTCCGATCTTGACATTTTTGCCGGACTGCTTCCGAGCTCCAACGCCGAACTGCATCCGAGCTCCAACGACGATCAACGTCTGAGGTGTCATAGATTCCCTCGGTCTTTAAAAAATTGAATGAATTCAGCCGAGCTTAATGCCGGAAATGCTCTCTATGAAGCCAGCCACTTGCGCCCGAGCTTTATGCCGGACTGCTTCCGAGGTCGTGCACCACCCCGACTGTGGGCTGATGGATATTTTCGATTGGTGCAATTTATTCTCTGCCGAGATATATAGCCAGCAGCCCTTAAGGTGCGTGTCGGTCTAAAACCCAGGATGCACCTGAAGGATAAAATAAAACCACTAATACCAGTTGCCCTTGAGACTCAGGTCGATTCGCGAAATCGGCCTGAGGATCAATTCCTTGCTTGGCAGCATACTTTAGGAATTAACATGTGGTGTGCAGTAGCCCCCGAGACTCAGGTTGGATGCGGCCGACCAACCTAAGGATCGTAATCTCGTCGGAAACTGTTTTGCACTTAAATTTTCAGGTTGCATGCGGCCGACCAACCTAAGGATCGTAATCGTCAATGCAGTAGCCCCCAAGCCTTAATTTGGGCATGGGTGGTAGAATTAAGGATCGATATTTGTTTAACACAAACTTTGTTACATTTGACATAATTTATGTGTAATGATTCTATGTATCCAAGTATTACATCATTAATGATTGGATCCGCATTGTACAAGACTTTGTTGACCGACCATCGGCTCAACCTCCTCGACTAGTAGCCGAGGAGTGTTTGTCCTACTTTATAAAGCGTTTATAGGGGCAAAGATTTACGGCAAACAAGGCAATCCGGCCATACGGTTTTATAAACAAAGGTACGCGGAGAGATATGTTATATTACTTATTTAACGTAAGAAACATCTTTTGGAAAAAATAGTTCATTTATAAGTTCCTTTTCCCAGGATATGATGTTGACCATGATCATGAAACCTCAACTCCGATCAATGTGGGAGGAAAATATCGAGGATTTAGTTCGGGGAATGTTCCTGAACTCTATAGTCTTTAATGAACCAAAATTTTCACTTTCGTTGTTGTCGACCAATTATTTTATAAAGATGGCTAGCTTTCGGCTTCACCCAGTATGAGGTACTAACCCGGATGACCCGGAAGTAACAATCACAGAGGTGCTCCCTTTACCCCGTAGCCGAACAATCGGGAACATAGGGGGTAAGCACAGGAGCGAGGCAACTCAGCTTGGCCAGAATCTTAAGTCAAATTGATGGATATTTATGGCTTTATAATGATGATTAAGGAAGGCAGCACTCGCATATTGAATACTAATGCTTTTATGCTATATGCTATTTTGACTCCTTTGTGACCGTGTATCATTTGAGAGTGGCCCATCGTCGGTTTCTACCCCTTTATAGATGCTATGCAGCGTGTTTCCGCAGTAACAAGACAACCCTTAGCCGACGTCTCGGTGCCCGGAGGTGGTTGTGTTAGTGGAAACGAGGCAATCAGATATCTAGACTTTATAACTTTAACTTAGTCATAGGAGCTTAAAGTTTGGGAGGCCAGTTACTAGCCCACGGTTAGTGTTCGGCTTCAGCCGAGGTCAAGACATTAACACTCCGGCCAAATTTATGAAAGACCCAGGGGGTAACCTCTATCGGTCTATAATTTGACAGAGTCATCGGATCGCTGACCATTTTGCGCTCATTGTGACAGTAGGTTTTCGGCTTTCTCCACTATGGTACTTGACCAGTTAAATTGGAAGTACAATCGCAGTGGTTCTCCCTTTGCACACCTAGCCGAACAAAGCGGAATGTAGGAGGCAATCACAGGAGCAGGGCAACCCAACTATTGACCAAAGATACAATTCGAAATTGATGCATATAAAGCAATATCCGAGAACGTTTTACCGAGGACTCCATGGAGTACCTCGGCTTTTGGTGGGTTCGGCTCTAGCTGCAGCCCCCCGTTGATATTGCCGATGCCTTACAGGTGTTTGGCATTGTACTGCGAGAGTTATGCTCGGAAAAACCAAAAAAACATACACAAAAACTTTATGTTTAAATAGAATCATTTTCTTTGCCAACCCGAAATTGGTCTTAAAATTAATATGTGCTTCAGTCGTGCTTTAACATGATACATCCGATCTCCGGACTTCAAGCGGGTCAGCCTTTGCCTACAACCTCCATATCCCGAAGGCGGAGTGTTTCTCCGAGGCCTATTTAGCGAACTAAACTCGAGCGGCTTTAGAAAGAAACCAGGCTACCCGGCTATTGACCCACACTCGTGTCGAAAAAAAGAGTAGTAGAAAAAGACTTTGCAACAACCAAGAAGAAAACACTTTTATTATAAAACGACTCATATAAATTTGAGAGCCCCAGTTATATTGGGAAAAGAACGTTGTTTTTAACAAACAAAGTTTATAGCGAACTTCTTTTTTGTTTAACAAAAAATATAATGTTTGGTTGAACCGAACAAAAGTTACAATTTCAAGAAGAGCTGACCATGAAAATGACTTAGCTAGTTAATGTGCTCGGTGTTGATGACGCGGTTCGAGCTACGGTAGGACAAGGTCCCTGCCCCCAAGCTGGTCACGAGGTAGCCGACGAAGAGCTCGGCTTGATAAAGTGACAACACAACACTTCCGAAGGGCCGAGGAGAAACCCCCAGTCCAACCGAGGAGACAGAGTAGTTCGGTAGCGTGACGGTGAAGCCCCTATGCCAGTCGACTGTGTCGACGACGCAATTTTGTTAATGGAGATGGGACGACGATGTCGGCACGTCGAGGTGACCGCATGATTAAGTCGAAATCAATTCCCTGTGCACACAAAATAGTGCAAGATGATAATAATAACAATACTTTAAAAAGTATTTGTATAATTAATGTACGCAAAGTGAATGAAAATAAATATGGCCCATGCGCCCGAAGATCTGACGAGGTAGAGTTCTCTGGGCAGGTCAGCTTGGCGATGCCGAAGCCCCCGAGTTGACTGATGTGACAAGCAGGTCAGCATGTCCATTGGACCAACAAGGTGATGGCGCAACCCGATTGATGCCGGTAGGGACGACGGCACACGATTGCCGAGCTAGTGGCATAGCGCGGCCATTGTTAATTTACCTGCATACGTAAAGTAGCACAAGCAATAAATAAAAATAAAAAGTTCCTTTGTATAATTTATTCATTCAAAATAAGTAATTTAAGAAAATATAGCCTGAGCGCCGAAGTTGGCTTGGTGGAGTAGCGGCGCAGAGACGTTGGCGCAGGTCGGCTGAAAATTATTCTATGAGTAGCGGAATGAAGAGAAAATTCTTCCAGAATTAGTAACCTAGTATTAAACCAGACCGGCCTCCACGGAAGTTGCAACGCGATTGACGAAGAACGAACAGAATCAAAAGTTAGGTTTGACCTTAAGACAAGGCTAAGGCACCATTAATTAAATCTGGAAGATCATGTTGCACTTAAACTAGTAGTACCAATTAAAAAATTGATTAACTTCCCTGAGCTTTATGTGGAGAAATACTTGCCGATGTTCCACTGTTTCCATGCAAACTTTTCGCTGAAACAAGGCATCTTCTCGAGCTGCGTATTGCCGGGAAATCAGTGCACAACTGACGTGAGGCTTCCTAATGAATTCAATTCCTATGAGTCGTTGTAGCAGCCATTAGCCGAGCTGCTTTTAGGAATCCCGTGCAGCACATGGTCTCCAAGACTATCTCTGCCTCTGTTAAGAAACAATATGTGGTTGTTGCCGTGGCCGTGCTACTCGACGCTCACGTCCAGCTCGGATCAGGGACAGGCGGGCGTTGCGTACGCCATCCGAGTTTCTCCGAAGATTGATCTTTAAAAAAAATCTACCAAGGAAAAATATGACGGCAGACAACGATAGTTTGCAAAGAACATAATATGATAATATTATATGAAACAGATCTGACGGAAAAATTTCACCTGATCATTGATTTCGACTCCCATCGAACCGCGATGAACACCTAGCAGGCTCTCAATGAAAACACCAATGTCGGTTCTTAATCCGGCATATCTCGTAGTAGGGGTCCTAAGCTAGGCGTCTTGGAGCGATGGTAACATGGACACATGATTTTACCCAGGTTCGGGCTCTCTCGAAGAGATAATACCCTACGTCCTGCTTTTGATTGTATTCATATGGGGATAGTAGATAGTACAGCTATCTACCACGAGATTGTTGTAATGAAATATAAGATTTTTTTATTGACTAGCCTAGCCTCGGTTTATATATTGCACCAGAGGCCTAGGGCTTAGAAGAGTCCTTGTCTTGTGCGCCAAGTCTTTTGGAATCTTCCTTGTATGCAGCATGGGCTGCCCGAAGTGGCCCATTAGTGAATCATCATGGGGTCCTCGGCCCGACCCACTGGTCGGGAGACGACGTGGTGAGTACCCCTAGTCCAGGATATCGTCAAATGGTATTGGTGAAATTGAACTGGACAGTTCATACTTGAACAACACAGTGCGCATAATTGAAATGAACAACGGACGTGTTAACTACAGAGTACAAACAACCTAACATGGCAATTTAAACGTGTACCGTTGAAACTGAAATTGACACGGTTAAACATTGCTATACTGGTATTCTTAAAAATGAACTGGACAGTTCATACTTGGTAAGTCCCGAGGGATAGTTGCTTGGGCATTTCATCTCGGCCAGAGCCCGCACCAAGTTGGCGGCGTCGGCGGCAAGGTGTTCCTCCGGGTCGGCACGCATAGCGTTCACCGTGCCATCGACCGCCATGATCAGCTCCTCGACCTCCGCGTGATATGTGGTTGGGCTTACGTGGGGATGCTTGGCGATAGGGGGTGGGGATGTGGAGGCATGAGGGTGGTTCGCAGGCTCCATCTGAGCAATCGGGCCGGGGCGGTGATGGAGAACGAAGGTTACCTCACTAGATCGACGAGCGCAACTAGGGTAGAACGTAGATTTGGTTCCGGTGGCGGTTTGGGATGTTGTTCGAGGGGGGGCGGTGGGGATAGGAGGGAAATGTGATGGGTGGGTATGGGGTGGGAGGAATAACTTCTGAAATCGCGCGCCTATTGAAATTTTGGCGGCGAAACTCGAACCTTACGGGGGGGGGGGGGGGACACGCAACACAGACGAAGCACATCAAATACCCGTGTGCGAGAAAAGAGAAAATTGGTGATCCCGCGTCAAAAAAAATCAAGTATTCTCTCTCTCTTGTGCCATCGGACGTTTTCCAAACGGTTTGTTTTAAGAAAACGTTTGCCTTTAAAGCTGTATTATAAGCACAAAAGGCCCAAAAATACACAAAAAGGACTAAATACGGTAAACCAGCCTGAAAAAATGTCAAAATTTGGACAGGGTGCATTCTAGTGGATGTGATGATTGTAGAAAATAAATCAACTTGGAAGGACCAAGGGAATATGGGTTCCCCTTCAAAAGATGGCGATTTCGCTCCCCGAACCATGAAACTCCATAGGTGATGCTCCGGTATATGAAGAGTGTGTATCACGACATTATCCATACCTCCTCAAATATTTACCGCATCATATTGAGGTCATGCCTAGGCACCACACGAGGTAACATGTTTTTCAGGCATGTTTTTCATTTTTCTAGAGTTATAAAACAAATAAACGACACATCTGTGGTTGCCTCTTCCCATACACATCCTTTAAAATTCTATCAATTTCCTGTAAATACATGAAAAGGTATTCAACAACACAATTATGACTTTTTGACTCCTTTTCGAACACCTTTTCATGTATAGAACGTTCGAACTTTAAATTATAATCACAAAAGTCCTAGAAAGTACACAAAAGAACTAAATACAATAAACTAGCCTGAAAAAATGTCAAATTTTGGACAGGGTGCATTCTAGTGGGTTTGACGATCGTAAAAAATAATTCAAGTTGAAAGGACCAAGGGACTATGGGTTCCCCTTCATAACATGGCGATTTCGCTCCCCGAACCATGAAACTCCATAGGTGATGCTCCGATATATGAAGAGTGTGTATCACGACATTATCTATACCTCCTCAAATATTTACGGCATCATATTGAGGTCATGCCTAGCCACCACATGAGGTAACATGTTTTTCAGGCATGTTTTCCATTTTTGTAGAGTTACAAAACAAATAAACGACACATCTGTGGTTGCCTCTTCCCACACACATCCTTTAAAATTCTATTAATTTCCTGTAAAATACATGAAAAGTTATTGAACGACATAATTACGAATTTTCGAGTCCTTTTTAAACACCTTTTCATGTACATAACGTTCGAACTTTGAATTAGAAGCACAAAAGGCCTAGAAAGTACACAGAAAAGGACTAAATACGATTAACCAGCCTGAAAAAAATGTGAAATTTGGACACGGTGCATTCTATTGGGTATGGTGATCGTAGAAAATAAATCAAGTTCAAAGGACAAAGGGAATATGGGTTCCCCTTCAAAACATGGCGATTTCGCTCCCCGAACCATGAAACTCCTTAGGTGATGGTCCGGTATATGAGGAGTGCGTATCACGACATTATCCATGCCTCCTCATATATTTACCGCATCATATTTAGGTCATGCCTGGGCACCACACGAGGTAACATGTTTTGAACACCTTTTCATGTACAAAACGTTTGAACTTGAATTATAAGCAGTAAATGCCTAGAAAAGTACACAAAAAATACTAAATATGGTAAACGAGCCTGAAAGAATGTGAAATTTGGACACGGTGCATTCTAGTGGGTATGTTAATAGTGGAAAAATAATAATGGAGAAACGACCAAGGAAATATGGGGTTTCCTTGAAACTTTGTGATTTGTTTGGGCAAACAGTTACTTTGCGAATGTCATATGCGTTCACCCCATTCTTCGCTGTGTTCTGATTGGCCAGAACCCCAGCCACACGGATCGCGCATGCGCACCGTAGGATGCACCGCGAACGAACGACAATCCACACTTCTCCCGTCACGCCATTATACTGTAGTTGGGATTTTGGTCCGTACATGCACTAAATTAAGCTACCAACTCAAACTTTAATGGCCTTAATCACACACGGTTCATGTTTACGAACCGTTTCCTATGCAGACCCTTTACCCCCTTCGTCCTCATTCGCATCGTTGTATAGTTGCTCGTTCTCGACCTTGGCCTGCCCAATTTTTCAAGCTCGACGACGGCTGTCGCAGCCGGCTGCCGTCGACGAACGCCACCGTAGTGTCCACAGTGCAAGCACAAATCAGGCATGACCAATTCAATCGAGCATTTGCATGCTCAAATTGGTATAGTGCATAGTTGGCGGAGTAATTTACAAAACCTTAGCTCGCTATTTTACATCAATATAATACATATGAACTGCGCGCGCACAAAAGTGCTACTACCTCTAACGCCGACCCAACACGCTTCCATCGATATCGTGCCGTTCCTTGGCTCAGGAGGACAGGAGGTCGCCAAGTCGATGACCTACACCTTGATCGATCGAGGAAGGGTCAACCTCGACACTGGTGATCCCCGCTACTGCCTGGGATGCAGCTCTCACCAGGACTGCGGCGTCTGCCGGTAGGTACATCGTCCCTGCGGCTGACGAGACCCTGGCCATCGCCAATGCTGCAGCAACAGCCGCAAGTCCTCCTTGGCGTCCGGAGCTGCATCCTCCTCCATCTGGGAGATAAGCATGTGCCTCGTGCGGCAGTCACTGACGCAGTTGTCCTTGCGGCGTCGCGGTTCCTACTCCGCCGCCTGCACTATCCGGCGCACTCTGTGCCGAGCCCGCAGTATCGCCCGCTGGCGATCCCTAGCTCCTTTCAAGACGACCCTGGCTAACCTCTTGGCTTGCTCATGTCGTGATTCCTGCCTCCTATTACCACAGTCAGGAGAGGTAGCGGCATGGCCGTCGATCCTCAAGCCGACAGCCTCAATTCCGCCGTCACCCAACTCCATCTTGTCGTCGACCATTGGGGGTTTGATGGTGTGTGTGGCAACTAGCCAGGGGATCATTGACTCACTGCCGCCGGCCATCGCTGTGGTTATTTATAGCTAGTTGCTGCCAAGGGGGTTGGGGACTTTATAATTTACCGCTGTGCCTGGCGCTTGCTCTTGCGTGGGAAGCATTTTCACAGTTTTTGAGTTCTTTGTGGTGCACACATAATCTCACACGAACACATATAGCAACTGTCTGCAATCGTGCATAGGGTCATAAATAAATATCACCACTCTTCGCTCTCCACCGTATCTTTCCCCTCTCGCACCCCCCAAATCCGACCTTCTTCTCCCCCACTGTCCTCGCCTCCACAAAATCCTCAACATTACACATGTCATCCGCGTGGAGGAGCCCGCGGCGGCGGCGGCAGTATGCGCTGCTGAGGGCCTGGAGGCCTTGGCGGTGGTACGCGCTGCTGAGGCTCCGGAGACCTGGGCGGTACGCGCTACTGAGGGTCCGGAGGCCTTGGCGGCAATGGCAAAAAATCTGAAGGTTACATCAAATCGGTTGCGGGCAAGCACGGTTCTGTACGCGGAACGCGTGGCTGTGGCCTTCGAAACGGCATCATGCACCGATCAGTTCACCGTTGCCTTGGTGACTCGCCTGGATTTGGTCTCGGTATGGGCAGCAGCCTCCTTAGAGTCTGCTACCGCTCTAGCACAGCGCGCAGCTCTTGGCTTTCGTGTTTACTGTAAGTCCATCTAGTGCCCCTTAGTGATTTTGGTGTATTGAAGACTTATAGGTTAAGGGACTAATATGTTTGTGAGTGTACACATGCTCTATAAGTCGATGAGGAGTTTGGTATATTCGAAGAATATCGACCCCTAAAAATGAATGTCTTCAAATGAAGACTTGGATGCTTTCTTGAAGACTTTGATAATGAAGAAATTCGTGCGACCTTGAAGATATTAACGAGGACTACGAAGCATGAAGACTTTTGTTTTCGTAGTTTCATTTCCTGTCTTTGAGTCATAGGAAACACCGTACTGTTAAAGGGGGTCGAGGTAATACTAAGGAAAAATTTCCAAGTGGTGCTCATCTCAAAGCCTACACATACCCAAAACCTTCGAGTGAAGCCTTTGGAAATCTCTTGCAGATCAGTCAATTTCTTCAGTGACAGAGACGAAGCTCTTCTGTTTTCTGAGGAATTTGTTCTGACTGAGGAGTTAGTATTTCGCAAGTGCGAATTGCCTATCGTGAGGAATATGATAGCCCTGAGGAATTTGAGAGTTCAAGTTCCGACCGTTGTTGCGCCTTGTGCCAGCTGTCCAAATATCTTATCCACATAACGGTCATATCATTAGGGGCATTTATGTCGTATCATGTCGGGTTGCACCCTGGCTATAAATAGCCGCCCCCTACAACCACTAGCTGGTTGGCTTCTCCGAGAGAGGTTGACACTTGTCATTTGAGAGCAACCCATCCTCTGAGGACTTTGAGATAAACTCATCAGTGAGGAAAACCACAAAACCCAAACCACCAAAACCCAAGTGATTGAGCATCACTGAAGAGATTGTTCCTGTGTGGAGCCGAAGCTTTTTACCTTTGAAGACTGTGCATCTACCAGATGGTTAGGAGTCATGGTCTAGAGCATCCAAGAGGAAATTATGGATCGCCGGGTGACTGAGTTTGTGAGGGTTTGGAAGTCTGCCCTGAAGACTTACCACGAGTGTTGGGCGAGGTCTGTGTGACCTTAGCTCAAGGAGAATACGGTAAGGACTGTGTGTCCTGGGACCGTGTGTCCTTTGGTTTAAATACCAAGCTGCTCCAAACCAGACGTATGACTATCGCAACAGTTGGAACTGGATTATCAAATCACTGTCTTCACCGAGCAACTGGTTCTATTTCCTCAATCCCGTCTTTTACTCATTACTCCATTGATGAAATTGATCCTTACTACTTGAAGACTTTGACTGAAGATTTTCTCAATTTCCTCATCTCAATTTCTTGTGTCACTTTGTCTGCTGCCTGCTCATCCTGTTCACGCTACTTGTACTCTGTGTTTGTTTCATTCCATCACGATGACTATGTTACTGCTTTGTTTCGCTTGCACCTGAGTACTCATTCCGGTGTTAGCTTCTCGTTACTTAGTGAATTCCTTGAAACGTAATTCCTCGGTAACAAATATTTAAAAATCGCCTATTCACCCCCCTCTAGTCGATATAACGCACTTTCAATTGGTATCAGAGCAAGGTACTCCCTTGTTCTGTGTGATTTTGGTTTAACTACCTGGAGGTTTAGTTATGTCGACTGCAGGCATGATCAAGGTCTCAGCTGGGTGTCCTACCTTCGATGGAACGGACTACCCCTACTGGAAGAACAAGATGCGCATGCATCTTGAGGCAATTGACAACGATCTCTGATATGTTGTGGACAAAGGTGTTCCCTCCGTCACCCCCACCATCAACGCTGCTGACGTGAAGAGATTCAAGCAACTCGATTCTCAAGCGAAGAATATCATATGTGGCCATCTGAGCAAAGGACAGTATGGCAAAGTGAGTGCTTTGGAATCTGCTAAGCTTATCTGGGATAGGCTATCCAAAGTCAATGAAGGTGTTTCAACTCAGCGTGACTCTCGAGTTGATGTTCTTCGCAATCTCTTCAACCGCTTCAAAAGGCTTGACAATGAGCATGTTCAACAAACTTTTGATCGTCTCACTGATATCTCCAATGAGCTCCAAGCTCTTGGTGCCACTGACATCATCGACCATGAGGTGGTGAAGAAGCTGCTGAGATCCCTTAATTCCTCATTCGATACACTTGCTTTGATGATCCAAGAACGTGGAGACTACAAGTCACTTGATCCCGCAGATATTCTTGAGAGACTCAATACTCATGAATTCCAACAAGCTGAAAAGAGAGACCTCTATGGACCAAGCTATGGAAGATCACGGGCACTGAAGGCCAAGGCAATTTCCTCATCTAAATGTTGGGGAACGTTGCATGGGAAACAAAAATTTTCCTACGCACACACAAGATCTATCCATGGTGATGAGCATCTACGAGAGGGAGAGTGAATCTACATACCCTTGTAGATCGCTAAGCGGAAGCGTTTAAGAAACGCGGTTGATGTAGTCGAACGTCTCCGCGATCCAAATCGCAAGTCGTCCCTCGATCCGATCACGAACTAGCGCCGAACGGACGGCACCTCCGCGTTCAACACACGTACGGCTTGATGACGCCTTCACCTCCTCGATCCAGCGAGCGATGATGAAGTAGTGGTTGAGTTCCAGCAGCACGACGGCGTGGTGATGGTGGTGAGGAACAATCTCTGCAGGGCTTCGCCAAGCACTACGGAGATTATGACGGAGGAACTAGAGGGTTAGGGTTGCCGCACACGGCTTGGGGAAATCTTGATGTGTCCCGTGTGCTAGCCCTGCCCCTCTATTTATATGTTGAGCCTTGGGGTCTAAACTTGGAGTAAAAGCCTCCTCCAGGTCGGTTTTGCCCGCACAAGGTCGGTTTGGCCCGCAGGGAAAGAGTCCAACTCGGATCCCTGCCGAACCGTGCACAGCCGCACACAAGCGGTAGTACCGCTTCACACAAGCGGTAGTACCGCTTGGGCGGTAGTACCGCTTCACACAAGCGGTAGTACCGCTTACGCGGCAGCAAAACTACTTTTTGCACTTTCCAATACCTTGTGGGCTTTTATCCCTTGGCCCATATAAAGTGTTGCTGTACCCGAACACTTCGGCAAACATCCGGAACCCCTTCCGATGAACTCTGGAACTCTTCCGGAGATCGAAACACTATTATCACATATATCAATCTTTACCTCCGGACTCTTCCGGAGATCCTCGTCATGTCCGGGATTTTATCCGAGACTTCCGAACAACTTTCGGTCACCAACATAATAACTCAATTATACTAATCGTCACCAAACGTTAAGTGTGTAGACCCTGCGGGTTCGAGAACTATGTAGACATGACCGAGACACCTCTACGATCAATAACCAATAGCGGGACCTGGATGCCCATATTGGCTCCTACATATTCTACGAAGATCTTTATCGGTCGAACCTCTATGTCAAGGATTCAGTTAATCCCGTATGCTGTTCCCTTTGTTCTTCGGTATGTTACTTGCCCGAGATTCGATCGTCGGTATCACTATACCTAGTTCAATCTCGTTACCGGCAAGTCTCTTTACTCGTTCCGTAATACAAGATCCTGTGGCTAACTCTTTAGTCACTTTGCTTGCAAGGCTCAATGTGATGTTGTATTACCGAGTGGGCCCTGAGATACCTCTCCGTCATACGGAGTAACAAATCCCAGTCTTGATCCATGCCAACCCAACAGACACCCTCGGAGATACCTGTAGAGCACCTTTATAGTCACCCAGTTACGTTGCGACGTTTGATACACACAAGGTATTCCTCCGGTGTCAGTGAGTTGCATGATCTCATGGTCAAAGGAACAGATACTTGACATGCAGAAAACAATAGCAATAAACTGACACGATCAAATGCTACGTTTACAGTTTGGGTCTTGTCCATCACATCATTCTCCTAATGATGTGATCCCGTTATCAAATGACATCTCATGTCAATGGCTAGGAAACCTTAACCATCTTTGATCAACGAGCTAGTCAACTAGAGGCTTACTAGGGACACAGTGTTGTCTATGTACCCACACATGTATTTGAGTTTCCAATCAATACAATTATAGCATGGATAATAAACGATTATCATGAACAAGGAAATATAATAATAACCAATTTATTATTGCCTCTAGGGCATATTTCCAACAGTCTCCCACTTGCACTAGAGTCAATAATCTAGTTCACATCACTATGTGATTTACATTGTAATGAATCGAACACCCATGCAGTTCTGGTGTTGTTCATGTTTAGCCCTTGGAAGAGGTTTAGTCATCGGATCTGCAACATTTAGATCCGTGTGTACTTTGCAAATATTTATGTCGTCCTCCTTGATGTAATCGCGGATGGAATTGAAACGTCGTTTTATGTGTCTGGTCCTCTTGTGAAGTCTTGGTTCCTTGGCTAGAGCAATGGCACCAGTGTTATCACAAAACAGAGTCATTGGGTTAAGCGCACTAGGCACTACTCCAAGATCTGTCATGAACTCCTTCATCCAGACACCTTCCTTCGCCGCCTCCGAGGCAGCGATGTACTCCGCTTCGCATGTAGAATCTGCTACCACGCTTTGCTTGGAACTGCACCAGCTAACCGCACCCCCATTAAGAATAAATACGTATCCGGTTTGCGACTTAGAGTCATCCGGATCAGTGTCAAAGCTTGCATCGACGTAACCCTTTACGACGAGCTCTTGATCACCTCCATAAACGAGAAACATGTCCTTAGTCCTTTTCAGGTACTTCAGGATATTCTTGACCGCCGTCCAGTGTTCCATTCCTGGATCACCTTGAAACCTTCCGACCATACTTATGGCAAGGCTGACATCGGGTCTTGTGCACAGCATTGCATACATGATAGAGCCTATGGCTGAAGCATAGGGGATGACACTCATCTTTTCTCTATCTTCTGCAGTCACTGGGCATTGAGTCTTACTCAACTTCACACCTTGCAAAACAGGCAAGAACCCCTTCTTGGACTGATCCATTTTGAACTTCTTCAAAATCTTATCAAGGTATGTGCTTTGTGAAAGTCCTATTAAGCGTCTCGATCTATCTCTATAGATCTTGATGCCTAATATGAAAGCAGCTTCTCCTAGGTCCTTCATTGAAAAACTCTTGTTCAAATATTCCTTTACGCTTTCCAGCATTTCTATATTGTTTCCAATCAGCAATATGTCATCCACATATAATATTAGAAACGCTATAGAGCTCCCACTCACTTTCTTGTAAATACAAGCTTCTCCGTAAACTTGTATAAACTCGAACGCTTTGATCACCTCATCAAAACAAAGATTCCAACTCCGAGATGCTTGCACCAGTCCATAAATGGATCGCTGGAGTTTGCAAACTTTGTCAGCATTCTCTGGATCGACAAAACCTTCTGGTTGCATCATATACAACTCTTCCTTAAGGAAAGCGTTAAGGAACGCTGTTTTGACATCCATCTGCCAAATTTCATAATCAAAAAAGGCAGCTATTGCTAACATGATTCTGACGGACTTAAGCATCGCTACGGGTGAGAAGGTCTCATCGTAGTCAACTCCTTGAACTTGTGAAAAACCCTTTGCCACAAGTCGAGCTTTATAGACGGTGACATTACCGTCCGCGTCCGTCTTCCTCTTAAAGATCCATTTGTTCTGAATGGCCTTACGCCCTTCAGGTAATACTTCCAAAGTCCATACTTTGTTTTCATACATGGAT
The DNA here is from genome assembly GCA_039707655.1 of Elymus sibiricus. Taxonomy (NCBI): domain Eukaryota; kingdom Viridiplantae; phylum Streptophyta; class Magnoliopsida; order Poales; family Poaceae; genus Elymus; species Elymus sibiricus. The sequence continues at coordinate 133,177,907 of CM077667.1, forward strand.
CCCATCTCGGATTTCATGGCCTCTAACCACTTCTCGGAATCCGGGCCCATCATCGCTTCTCCATAGCTCGTAGGTTCATCGTTGTTTAACAACATGACCTCTAAGACAGGGTTGCCGTACCACTCAGGAGCAGTACGCGTCCTTGTCGACCTACGAGGTTCGATAGCAACTTGATCCAAAGCTTCATGATCATCATCATTAACTTCCTCTTCAGCTAATGTAGGCTCCACAGAAACAACTTTCTGCGCTGCGCTACTCTCAGGTTGAAGTAAAGGTTCAACAACCTCATCAAGTTCTATCTTCCTCCCACTCAATTCTTTCGAGAGAAACTCTTTCTCAAGAAATGTTCCGTTTTTAGCGACAAACACTTTGCCTTCGGATCTGAGGTAGAAGGTATACCCAACTGTCTCTTTTGGGTATCCTATGAAGATGCATTTATCCGCTTTGGGTTCCAGCTTTTCAGGCTGAAGCTTTTTGACATAAGCATCACATCCCCAAACTTTAAGAAACGACAGTTTTGGCTTCTTGCCAAACCAAAGTTCATATGGCGTCGTCTCAACGGATTTCGATGGTGCCCTATTTAAAGTGAATGCAGCTGTCTCTAATGCATAACCCCAAAACGATAGTGGCAAATCGGCAAGAGACATCATAGATCGCACCATATCCAATAAGGTTCGATTACGACGTTCGGACACACCATTACGCTGTGGTGTTCCAGGCGGTGTCAATTGTGAAACAATTCCACACTGTCTTAAGTGACTGCCAAACTCATAACTCAGATATTCTCCTCCTCGATCAGATCGTAGGAATTTAATCTTCTTGTTACGATGATTCTCAACTTCACTCTGAAATTGTTTGAACTTTTCAAATGTTTCAGACTTGTGTTTCATTAAGTAAATATACCCATATCTACTTAAGTCATCAGTGAAGGTGAGAGAGTAACGATAACCACCGTGCGCCTCAATACTCATCGGACCGCACACATCAGTATGTATGATTTCCAATAAGTCACTTGCCCGTTCCATTGTTCCAGAAAACGGCGTTTTAGTCATCTTGCCCATGAGGCATGGCTCACATGTGTCAAGTGATTCAAAATCAAGTGACTCCAAAAGTCCATCAGCATGGAGCTTCTTCATGCGTTTTACGCCAATATGACCTAAACGGCAGTGCCACAAGAAAGTGGTATTATCATTATCAATTCTACATCTTTTGGCATCAATGTTATGAACATGTGTATCATTACTATCGAGATTCAATAAGAATAAACCCCTCACATCGGGTGCATGACCATAAAAGATATTACTCATATAAATAGAACAACCATTATTCTCTGATTTAAATGAGTAACCGTCTCGCAATAAACAAGATCCAGATATAATGTTCATGCTTAACGCAGGCACCAAATAACACTTATTTAGGTTCATCACTAATCCCGACGGTAATCGAAGAGCGAGCGAGCCGACGGCGATCACATCAACCTTGGAACCATTTCCCACGCGCATCGTCACTTCGTCCTTTGCCAGCCTCCGTCTATTCCGCAGTTCCTGTTTTGAGTTGCAAATATGAGCAACCGCACCGGTATCAAATACCCAGGCACTACAACGAGAGTTGGTAAGGTACACATCAATAACATGTATATCATATATACCTTGTTTGTTGTTGGCCGCCTTCTTGTCAGCCAAATACTTGGGGCAATTCCGCTTCCAGTGTCCAGTTCCCTTGCAATGAAAACACACAGTTTCTGGTTTGGGTCCAGCCTTGGGTTTCTTCACGAGAGGAGCAACTGCTTTGCCACTCTGCTTGGAGTTACCCTTCTTACCCTTGCCATTTTTCTTGAAACTAGTGGTTTTATTGACCATCAACACTTGATGCTCCTTCTGAATTTCAGACTCAGCGGCTTTCAGCATCGCAAACAGCTCGGCAACTGACTTGTTCATCCCGTGCATGTTATAGTTCAACACGAAGCTCTTGTAGCTAGGTGGCAATGATTGAAGAACTCTGTCAGTGATAGCCTCTGGCGGAAGGGGCATCCCTAACTCAGCCAGACGGGTGGAGTACCCAGACATTCTGAGCACGTGATCACTGATAGACCCGTTCTCCTCCGTCTTGCAAGCATAGAACTTATCGGAGATCTCATATCTCTCGATCCGGGCATTCTTCTGAAAGATAAACTTCAATTCCTGGAACATCTCATATGCTCCATGACGTTCAAAACGTCTTTGAAGTCCCGGTTCTAAGCCATACAACATTGCACATTGAACTATTGAGTAATCATCAGAACGAGCCTGCCAGGCGTTCACAACGTCTAGAGACTCAACTGGAGCAGGTGGATCACCAAGCGGTGCATCAAGGACATAAGCCTTCTGGGAAGCCGTAAGGATAATCCTTAGATTACGGGCCCAGTCCACAAAGTTACTTCCATCATCTTTCAACTTAGCTTTCTCTAGGAACGCATTAAAATTCAGGGGTGCTACTGCGCGAGCCAAGATCTACAACATAAATATAGCAAAGACAACTTAGACTATTGTTCTAGATAATGAGTTTAGTTAATCATATTACTTAAAAAACTCCCACTCAAATTGACATCCCTCCGGTCATTCGAGTGTAACATGATCCAAATCCACCAACTCAAGTCCGATCATCACGTGAGTTGAGGTGGTTTCAATGGTGAACATCTTCATGTTGATCATATCTACTATATGACTCATGTTCGACCTTTCGGTCTCTTGTGTTCCGAGGCCATGTCTGTACATGCTAGGCTCGTCAAGTTTAACCCGAGTGTTCCGCACGTGCAACATGGCTTACACCCGTTGTATGCGAACGTAGAGTCTATCACACCCGATCATCACGGCGTGTCTCGAAACGACGAACTTTCGCAACGGTGCACACTTGGGGAGAACACAATTTATCTTGAAATTTAAGTGAGGGATCACCTTATAATGCTACCGTCGTCCTAAGCAAAATAAGATGCAAAAAAAGATTAACATCACATGCAAATCATAAGTGACATGATATGGCCATGAACTTGTGCTTTTGATCTCCATCTCCAAAGCACCGGCATGATCTCCATCGTCACCGGCATGACACCATGATCTCCATCATCTTGATCTCCATCAACGTGTCGCCATAAGGTTGTCGCGCCGACTGTTGCTTCCACGACTATTGCTAACGTTTAGCGATAAAGTAAAGCATTACATAGCGCTTAATGATTGACACGCAGGTCATACAATAATTAAAGACAACTCTATGGCTCCTGCCAGTTGCCGTACTCATCGACATGCAAGTCGTGATATTCTATACAAAACATGATCATCTCATACATCACATATATCTCATCATGTAATTGGCCATATCATATCACATCATACCCTGCAAAAACAAGTTAGACGTCCTCTAATTGTTGTTGCAAATTTTACGTGGCTGCTACGGGTTTGCAAGAACCGTTCTTACCTACGCAAAACCACAACGTGGTGTAGTGATTGCTTTTTGATCTTCTAAAAGAACCCTCTTCATTGAAATCGATTCAAATAAAGTGAGAGAGACAGACACCCGCTAGCCATCTTTATGCAACGAAGTTACATGTCAGTTGAAGGAACCTGTCTCGCGTAAGTGTACGCGTAATGTCGGTCCGGGCCGCTTCATCTCACAGTACCGCCGAATCAAATATCAACTAGTAACGGCAAGCAATATGTATACATCCACGCCCACAACTCGTTTGTGTTCTACTCGAGATCTCATCTACGCATAGACCTAGCTCATGATGCCACTGTTGGGGAACGTTGCATGGGAAACAAAAATTTTCCTACGCACACACAAGATCTATCCATGGTGATGAGCATCTACGAGAGGGAGAGTGAATCTACATACCCTTGTAGATCGCTAAGCGGAAGCGTTTAAGAAACGCGGTTGATGTAGTCGAACGTCTCCGCGATCCAAATCGCAAGTCGTCCCTCGATCCGATCACGAACTAGCGCCGAACGGACGGCACCTCCGCGTTCAACACACGTACGGCTTGATGACGCCTTCACCTCCTCGATCCAGCGAGCGATGATGAAGTAGTGGTTGAGTTCCAGCAGCACGACGGCGTGGTGATGGTGGTGAGGAACAATCTCTGCAGGGCTTCGCCAAGCACTACGGAGATTATGACGGAGGAACTAGAGGGTTAGGGTTGCCGCACACGGCTTGGGGAAATCTTGATGTGTCCCGTGTGCTAGCCCTGCCCCTCTATTTATATGTTGAGCCTTGGGGTCTAAACTTGGAGTAAAAGCCTCCTCCAGGTCGGTTTTGCCCGCACAAGGTCGGTTTGGCCCGCAGGGAAAGAGTCCAACTCGGATCCCTGCCGAACCGTGCACAGCCGCACACAAGCGGTAGTACCGCTTCACACAAGCGGTAGTACCGCTTGGGCGGTAGTACCGCTTCACACAAGCAGTAGTACCGCTTACGCGGCAGCAAAACTACTTTTTGCACTTTCCAATACCTTGTGGGCTTTTATCCCTTGGCCCATATAAAGTGTTGCTGTACCCGAACACTTCGGCAAACATCCGGAACCCCTTCCGATGAACTCTGGAACTCTTCCGGAGATCGAAACACTATTATCACATATATCAATCTTTACCTCCGGACTCTTCCGGAGATCCTCGTCATGTCCGGGATTTTATCCGAGACTTCCGAACAACTTTCGGTCACCAACATAATAACTCAATTATACTAATCGTCACCAAACGTTAAGTGTGTAGACCCTGCGGGTTCGAGAACTATGTAGACATGACCGAGACACCTCTACGATCAATAACCAATAGCGGGACCTGGATGCCCATATTGGCTCCTACATATTCTACGAAGATCTTTATCGGTCGAACCTCTATGTCAAGGATTCGGTTAATCCCGTATGCTGTTCCCTTTGTTCTTCGGTATGTTACTTGCCCGAGATTCGATCGTCGGTATCACTATACCTAGTTCAATCTCGTTACCGGCAAGTCTCTTTACTCGTTCCGTAATACAAGATCCTGTGGCTAACTCTTTAGTCACTTTGCTTGCAAGGCTCAATGTGATGTTGTATTACCGAGTGGGCCCTGAGATACCTCTCCGTCATACGGAGTAACAAATCCCAGTCTTGATCCATGCCAACCCAACAGACACCCTCGGAGATACCTGTAGAGCACCTTTATAGTCACCCAGTTACGTTGCGACGTTTGATACACACAAGGTATTCCTCCGGTGTCAGTGAGTTGCATGATCTCATGGTCAAAGGAACAGATACTTGACATGCAGAAAACAATAGCAATAAACTGACACGATCAAATGCTACGTTTACAGTTTGGGTCTTGTCCATCACATCATTCTCCTAATGATGTGATCCCGTTATCAAATGACATCTCATGTCAATGGCTAGGAAACCTTAACCATCTTTGATCAACGAGCTAGTCAACTAGAGGCTTACTAGGGACACAGTGTTGTCTATGTACCCACACATGTATTTGAGTTTCCAATCAATACAATTATAGCATGGATAATAAACGATTATCATGAACAAGGAAATATAATAATAACCAATTTATTATTGCCTCTAGGGCATATTTCCAACACTAAAGACGAAGATCCTGACAGTAGCCTTGGTGATCCTGAAGAACTGCGTCAGGAGCTAGCAATGCTCGTGAGGAAATTCCAGAAGTTTTCAAGAAGAGGCCGATTTGGAAAATCTTCAAGAAGTGATGATAAAAGATCAGATTCCTCATCCCGCAACTACAAGAAGAGAACCTGCCACAAATGCAAGAAATCTGGTCACTACATTGCTGACTGTCCACTCTGGGAGAAGGAATCTAAGAAGAAGAAATACAAGGATGATAGTTCTAATGACTCAAAGAAAAAGAAGAGATCATCAAAGTCCTCATCTTCAAAGTCCTCATCTTCCAGAAAGGCTCGGGCTTTTATTGGCAAGGAAATGGATTCTGATGCTGAGTCTGAGGAATATGAAGAAGAGGAGGAATCTGAGGAGGAGTCAGACACATGTGTGGCTAGCCTAGCTCTCGCTACCGCCTTCGTCAGCAAGTCTATCTTCGACCCCGAGGAATATGACTACACCAACTCTACTGACGACGGCAACGATGACTACGCTCCCACCTATTGCTTCATGGCAAAAGGCTCCAAGGTACTCAAATATCATTCCTCCTCTGAATCCAGTGAAAGCGAATCTGATGAAAACCTCAAACCTAGCTATTCCAGACTTGCTAATATTGCCACTAAACAACAAACTTCTTTGGAAAAAGTTCAGAAATTGCTAGACAAAAGCGATGATCTGTTGAATGAGGAAATGGATCGTACTCAAACTCTGACTAAGGACCTACAAAGTCTTCAGTCTAAGTTTGATAACCTTCAAAGTCGTCATGATGCTCTCTTAGTCGATCATGAGAAACTTTCTTATGAATTTCTTCAAAGAAAGCAAGACCTTGAAACATTAAGGGTGTCTCATGAAGATCTCAAAAGGGACAACGAATCTTTGCTTGCTCAATAGATCAGTTCCGCTCGGGAAGAATTCGTTCCACCATGTTTGAAATGCATCGAACGTGAATCTGCTAATTCTTCACCTGAATGTTCAAATGCTTCTATTGTTGCAAATTCTTCAACTATATCTGTGGTCACAAATTCCTCACCTGAGGATACCACAAGTGCTTCTAACGAAAATGCAGGGTTGAAGGAATTGTATGTGACAGGCATATACAAAAGTCTCAAAGGGCATCAAACACTTTGCGATGTGCTCAAAAAGCAGATTCTGAACAGGAACCCCAGGAAGGAGGGCATTTCCTTTGTGAGGAAACTCAACGCTGATGGGACCTACTGGAAACCTGAGCAGTACCCCAAAACCTCATGGGTTGCTAGAAAAGGACCTCCAGTGGATCCATCCACATTATCTGGTTTTACTTGTGAATCTTCATACTTCTCTGATGAGTCATTTGACTCCAATTACAAACTGTTCAAAAATCAGAATGGTGAAGTATTTGCTAGATATGTAGGTACTAACTGCAGGAACGGTCCTCCAATGAAGAAAATCTTGGTTCCCAAAAGGTGCCTTGAAAATCTTCAAGTGAATGCCCTCATGACTCCACCAGTGAAGAACAGGAACCCAGATCCAATTCTTCATTCGGACCAAAGTCTTCACATGGACCAAAGTCCTCACATGGACCAAATTCCTCATATGGTACCAAATCATATCATTCTGGTACTAATGCTTCTGTTTCGCAGGAAAAACCTAAGGGTCATGAATATGTGCATTATTCTTCAAATCGCTTTTTTCATAAGTCCTCAAAGAATTTATCTGCTTATTCATATGAGTACTCTAACCCAACTCCTATGAAACGAAGTGCACTTGCTTCAATGCCTCAGTTCTCATATGGAGCTCGTAGAATGATGAACTCTTTACCACCCCTCCATATGTGGGTGGTGAAGAAATCGAACTAATCACTTATGCAGGGACAGGTCTCCAGACGAACTTATATGTCTGACAAATTTGCTGGAGACCTAAAGAAATGCTTGAAAGGACGCAAGCTATCCATGACGAAATGAATTATTCATTTCTCACGTCCTCATGTTGCTTCGCTTAATATACTTTCTGATGAAATTTTGTCTGATGAATTTGTTGTCATATTCTTCACTCAGAAGTATATGAGTTCGTAAGTTGTACTAATTCATCTGGAGGATGAACCACCTAAAGCTACTGAGTGGGTCCTCGATAGTGTATGCACCAATCATATGACTGGTGACACAAACTTATTAATGGACATTCCACTTGCTCCATCTCATCTGAAGCATATCACCTGCGCTGACAAAGGAAAAAAGCAAGGTATTGGGTCTAGGTAAGGTTGCAATCTCAAAAGATCGACACATGGATAAGGTGATGCATGTCGAATCTCTCGGATTCAACCTCATGTCTGTCTCAATGCTTTGTGATCTTGATATGATAGTCATCTTTGGCAAATATCGCTGTGTTGTCATCATGGAATCTGACAAATCCAAAGTCTTCGAAGGCTTTAGGAGAGGAGATTTGTATATTGTTGATTTCTACAGGACCACAGCCGGCCACGTGTCTACTTGCAAAAGCTTCAGAATGCTGGCTATGGCATCGACGACTTGGTCACGCTAGCATGAGGAACTTGCACACGCTCGTGAAGAAAAAGCACGTCATTGGCATTGAGGGTGTCAAATTCCTCAAGGATCACTTGTGTGGGGCTTGTGAGGCTGGAAAAATGACCAGATCCAAGCATCCCTCCAAGACTATCATGACTACCACTCGTCCTTTCGAATTGCTTCATATGGATCTTTTTGGTCCCACTCATTATGCCACGCTAACAAGTTCACCATCCTTATATGGCTTTGTTATTGTTGATGGCTATTCTCGTTACACTTGGGTGCATATTATCTTATACAAAACTGAAGTGTAGAGTGTCTTCAGACGATTTTCCTCAAGGGCCTCAACGAACTTCAGTGTTAAGATCAAGCACATCAGGAGTGATAATGGGACCGAGTTCAAGAATACTGGTCTTTATGAATATCTTGATGAACTTGGTATTACTCATGAGTTATCTGCTCCATATACTCCTCAGCAGAATGGCGTCATGGAGCGCAAGAACACGACTCTTGTTGAGATGGCTCGCACCATGCTTGATGAATACAAGACACCTCGTCGTTTCTGGCCTGAAGCTGTTGATACTACGTGCCACATCATCAATAGGGTATATCTTCACAAATTCCTCAAGAAAACCTCATATGAACTCATTACAGGCAAGAAACCCAATGTGAGTTATTTCAAAGTCTTCAGTGCTAAATGTTGGATTAGAGATCCTCACCATAGTTCTAAATTTGCACCGAAAGCACATGAAGGTTTTATGCTTGGTTACGAAAAGGACTCGCACACCTACAGAGTCTTCAACACCTATCATCACAAGGTTGTTGAAACTGTAGATGTGCGGTTCGATGAAACTAACGGCTCGCAAAGAGAGCACCTGCCTCCTGTGCTAGATGAAATGCCTCCCGAGGAAGCTATTAGGTTGAAGGCTACTGAAGGTGTGATGCCCACTTAAGAACCTCTAGCTACTGAGGAAATTGTTGCAAACACTAAAGATATTCATAATGGCGCACCTGAAGAAAATGGTGCTGAAGAAAATCCTCAGCCCCAACAAAGTCATCAACCTGCTCATCCAAGACTAGCTAATGAAGTGCAGATTGAGAAAATCCTCGACCATATCAATGCACCAGGTCCCCTCACACGCTCAAAAGCTTCACATTTGTCTAACTTTTGTGGGCACTTTGCTTTCGTTTCTATTGCAGAACCCACCCAAGTATATGAAACCTTCTTGGAGCCTGAGTGGATTCAAGCTATGCAAGAGGAATTGCATCAATTCAAGCTCAACAACGTGTGGGAACTTGTCAAACGCCCTGATCCTCGCAAGCAAAATGTCATCGGTACCAAGTGGATCTACCACAACAAACAAGATGAACTTGGTCAGGTAGTGAGGAATAAGGCCCGTCTGGTAGCACAGGGCTACACACAGGTTGAGGGAATTGACTTTGATGAAACTTTTGCACCTGTTGCTAGACTTGAAGCTATTCGCATATTGCTAGCTTACGCTAACCATCACAAAATCATCTTATATCAAATGGATGTGAAAAGTGCATTCCTCAATGGTAAGCTTGAGGAAGAAGTATATGTTGCTCAACCTCCAGGTTTTGAAGACCCTAAGTACCCTGACAAAGTCTTCAGATTCAACAAGGCCCTCTATGGCCTCAAGCAAGCCCCTCGGGCGTGGTATGATACTCTAAAGGAATTCCTCATGAAGAAAGGCTTCAAACCCGGTTCACTTGACCCAACTCTTTTCACAAAATCTTATGATAATGAATTATTTGTATGCCAAATATATGTGGACGATATTATCTTTGGCTACACTGACAAACGTTATAGCGATGAATTTGCCTATATGATGAGTGAAGAATATCAAATGTCTATGATGGGAGAGCTGAAATTCTTCTTATGTCTTCAAATTCGTCAACAATGCAATGGCATCTTCATCTCTCAAGAGAAATACCTCAAGGATGTCTTGAAGAAATTCGGCATGCAGGATTGCAAAGGCGTCAAGATTCCTATGCCCACATCTGCTCAGCTCTGCACTGACGAAAGTGGTAAAGATTTCGATCAGAAGGTATATCGCTCCATGATTGGCTCTTTATTGTATTTATATGCATCTAGGCCAGATATTATGCTTAGTGCTTGCATGTGTGCCCGATTTCAAGCAAAACCGAAGGAATCACACCATAAGGCTGTGAAGCATATTCTTCGATATCTAGCTCAGACACCAACACTAGGATTATGGTACCCCAAGGGCTCAGATCTTGAGCTCATTCGATATTCTGATTCTGATTATGCTGGAGATCGTGTGGATCGCAAGTCAACATCAGGCACATGTCATTTCCTCGGACGATCCTTAGTCTGTTGGTCCTCGAAGAAGCAGATTTGTGTGTCTCTATCTACTGGTGAAGCTGCGTATATTGCTGTTGGTTCCTATTGTGCACAATTGTATGGATGAAGCAAACCCTCAAGGACTACGGCATCAATGCGAAGAATGTTCCTCTCTACTGCGACAATGAGAGTGCCATCAAGATTGCTTACAACCCAGTTCAGCACTCAAAGACCAAGCACATCCATATTCGTCATCATTTTCTTCGTGACCATGTGATGAAGGGCGACATCTACATCGACCACGTGAAGACTGAAGAACAACTGGCTGATATCTTCACAAAGCCCTTGGATGAGAAGAGATTTTGCATGTTGCGGTGTGAGCTAAATATCCTAGAATCTTCGAACGTTTTTTGAAAAAGGGCACACATCCTAACACTTATGCAAAATTGATGACTTAGATGTGCAACACATGAAGTAACGTTTTTCTTCAATCAATGAAGACTAACTCTCTAAGTGTGAAGAAATCAATGAAGAATTTGATACTCAGAACTGTACGATAATTGTACGCGGTGTCTGAAATCATCATTCTTACACGGTGAGTCACGCCACCACCAAAGTTGAATTTTTTCAAGAAAAATAGTTTTTCATCACTTTGCAAATTCTTCAGATTTTCAAATTCCTCAAGTTTGCAAATTCCTCAATTTTTCAAATTCTTCAAACATTTCAACTGATATTCTTCACATGAGATTTTTCTTCGATGACTACATATATACTTATATATTTGAGTTTTTCATGTCCTCAACAGCATTCACTTATTGCTAATTCCTCAAGTTATTTTTCCTCTAAGTGAATGTGATCGGACCCTTCCCCCTCTATGCTAAACTCAACCCAGTCTGTTCACAAATTCTTCATATGCGTTCTACTTTGAAACCCGTTCAAAGTCTTCACTGTGTCCTTGTCAGCTGAAGAATTTGCGAACGAAACTTTAAAATTTTCACTTTCAATTTTTGGCACTTGCCGCTCAAACCGTTCTGATTTCGACGACTGGATAACCCACGACCCCCCACTATCTCCACTACTCAGTACGTGGGTGACACATGTCGCGTGGAGAGCAAGGGTCAGGGGTATACTGGTCCAAAATCTTCGGGCCAGTTAGTTTTTACCGTGGCTATAAATACCCCCTCCCTTTCACTTGCTCGAGTTACTTCGCACTTCCATCTCTCCCGAGCTCAAGACCTAGCACCGCTGCTATACCTCATCATCGCCGGAGAGGAAGAGCTTCACTGCCTCGACCTCCCCGTCGTCGTACTTGCATCGGCCGCGAAAGTCTTCACCCCGCCGCCACTGTAGGTGTCTTCCTTCGCCGAGTTAGGGCATGGGAGATCTGGACTGACGAACTTTCTCCAGTTCCACTCCTAGTTCGTCGTGTTCATCGCTTATGGTAAATAAAATCTTATTTTACCACATTTTTTATCTTCATGATTTTCACAAAACCCTCAAAACAAGTTTATTCTTCAGCAATCCATCTCTCTAAATCCAACCCAAACACTTTCTCTTGAGAAATTTCTCTAAGTAATGATTTGCTTCAAGATTCCTCAATTGTGTGGATCTTCCAATCTACACAACTCTGGAACCTAAGTCAAGAACGCTTAGTGAAATTCTTCAAGACATCAATGGTCAAATTCCTCAAACTTGATAATTTCTGCAAAATTTGTGAGAACGCATATGACCTCTTCAAATTCTTCGCACCTACACTCTATTCACAGGTACAAAATGTCAGCTGATGAATCGCTAGGTTCTCATCAACTTAACTCATTTGCAACATTCCTTGAAGAAAAATTACACACTTCATCAGAATCCTCAAAAGTGCAAAATCCTTAGCCGAAGAAAATGGCAGATGGCAAAAGACCTCAGAAAGGAGGAAAGAGACCAGAAGTGCATACTGCTTTTGAGATACCCGATGAACTATATGATGAATATTGCACACCTGATGAATCAACACATGGCAAAGAGACTAAGCAGCAGCGCAAAGTTCGCATTCAGAGGATTGAGAGGAGATGGGTACGAGAATGGAGAGAATATCAGTATGTCACTCCAAAGTACATGAAGAAATTTGCAATCAAGCCTCCGTGCAGAAGACCACCTCTGGCTGAAGGACAAATAGCTGATCCCACTAGCCTCAAAACTGGTGAGGACTTTCCCTATGAATGGGAAAGGCGACAAGCCAAGTTGGCAAGATAGGCAAAAGAGGCAATGAGGAAATTCTATGAAGACTCTACTCTTGCTGCCTCTGTCGGTGCCTCTGCCAGTGCCCCTGTTGCAAAGAAAGCAATGGCAAAGAAATCTGCTGTCAAGCCAAAGTCTTCAGCTCCAATGCCTTCTCCTCCAAGCTCTTCACAGCAAATGCCTCAGGCAACTTCATCAAGGGCTACAACAAAATCCTCAGTTGTTGCACAATCATCAGCGGCTGCTGCAAAGTCCTCAACTCCTGTACAACTTGCAACAAGTCAAAGAGCTGCAGGTCTGTATATTGCTTCAAGAGCCTTTGAAACTTCATCAGCCCAAGGACATTCCTCAAGCAGTCCCACTTTGCTGAGACGGAAAACCACTGCTGGTCGTGGAAAACGTCCAAGTCCTCACGGGAAGAAAGTGGTTTTTCAAGTTCCCTCAGAATCTGAGGATGATGATGCTGATGATGAAGAATTGGCTGCCATTGTGAGAGACAAGCAAGAAAGAGTGGCCCAGGCTAAGGGCACTTCAATTCCTCTCCTGCTTGATCCGAAGATTGTGCTGGATTTCATTGACTTGTGGCACCAGGACCCAAACATGCCAATTGATGATTTGAAGCTTACTCCGGGCCCAAGTCATGTCCTCGCTACTTTCATTGGTGAGGAAAAATGTAAGTATGAGCAGGCCAGAAGGACCAAGAAATCTCAACTGAAGAAAGAGAAGTTTATGAAGCACAATGTCCTAACCTGACGCCTAATCAACTAATCTCTGTCCAAAGGGATATCAAAGACCTCAGTGAGAAATATAACAGCCACCTCTCAGATTGCCAAGGAAGCAAGGGCAGATTCATCAAGATGGCTGACAAAGTCATTTAAGATCACAACACTAGGGTTGCTGCCAGTACGCAATCTTCAAATCCTCAGCCCAGCTCCTCTGCTTCCCCAACTGAAGAAATTCCCAGGACAACTCCAGATGTTGTGCCTGAAGAAATTGCCAGGCCAGCTGAAGAAACTGCTGTGCCTGAGGAAACTGCCAGGGCGACTACATCAGTCGTGCCTGAAGAAACTGTTGTTCCCCCAACAAAATCCTCCAAGGTGAAGAAATTGGCTCTTCCTTCTGCATCAGAAGTGAAGAAAACAAAGGCTGCGGAAAAGGAAGCTGCACAGAAAAGGAAAGCTTCAGTATCTACAGATTCCTCAGCTGCAAAGAGATTGAAGACACTACCAAGTTCTTCAATAGAACCAACAGATGCAACTCCACTCTCAGCTGTCCCAGCCTATGACCTGGTTCCATTTGGTGAAGATTATCAAATCCCAAATGATGAACCTAAGGAAAATCAATCTGCTGCTTCAGAGCCGATTGATGAAGAAATTCAAGTGTTGGAAAATGCTCCAACTCCGGTGATTGCATCTCCCCAGCCTTAGTTGACTGCAGAAGAGGCTGGTGTTGAAGAAATGGAAGAGGATGTGGACATTGGTAACACTACGCCTGTTATTAATGATGACTACTGGGAAACAGAACATCCAAATTCTCCACTTACCACTCCTCTCACTCTAATTCCTCAGTCTCCAGCTACGACTGAAGAAATTCCAGCTGAGTCTGTTCCTGTAGAAACTCATGCTGCTCCGGCTGAAGAAACAATTGCTGACACAACAGCTGCTGAAGAAATACCTGCTGAAGAAACTGCCCCCACTCAGACTGCTGCTGAAGAAACTACTCCTCATGTTCCTCAGTCTGATGTCATTGCTGTTATGCCAAGGGAGATTCACGGGCGCTTCAAGCCAAATCTTCAACCCAAGGCAGCCCTGCCATTCAAAAAGCGGCCCAAATTCAACAAGGCTAACTTCTATGACGAGCATCATTTCTTCACAGGAGCAAATCCATATGACCCACCAAGGATGCATCATAAGAAATTCTGGACGCCAACTCAAGAAAACTTCTACGGTGTCGTGCTCTTCCAGAAGGACAAGGTTTACCAGCATTATCAAATTCCTCATGCAGACATGGAATCCGTCCCATGCTTCAACCCTGTCCTGAGTGTTCTTCACGATGCTGATCTACTACCCTTCAGTGTTGACATATGTGATTGTAATGAAGAACTCATTCTTCAGTTCTACGCCACGCTCCACATCTCAGGTGATGCACAAGACATCAGCACATGGGTACTTGACTGGATGACGGGCAGCACTCACTATACTGCCCCTGCCTCTGAATTGCTTCGGGTCGTTCGAGTAAGTATTCCCTCCGCTGAGGCCAGATGCCTCTATGATGAACCTGAGCTTCCCAATCATCTCATGCAAGTATTGATGAAGCCTTTGAGACCTGGTCAAGCTCCCAGAACCACTTTTCTAGTGAAGGATTTACTCTATGTGCCTCGCACTATATATCGCATCATGACCAAAACCCTCAGCCCCATCAAAGGGCATAACAATGAAGAAGAAGATGTGGTTGGAGTGATGAAGAATTTGCTCTTCAATATAATTCATGGCATTCCCATAAATCTTCCTGATTTCTTCATGAGGACATTCGCCAACATTGCACTGTCGCCTTTTGAACTGAACCCATATGCTCCCTGGATCATGAAATTCATCAGAACGAGATCCTCCATGCCTTATGAAGCTGATTTTCAAAATCATTTCAGTTTCATGCCTCCGATTGAAGTCCTCAAGGACACTTTTTCTTCAATGGATGGGAAGGGCAAAACTGTTATTGATGAAGGATCTCGACCTCTGAATGGTCAATTTCGCCCTGCTGCTTCCTACTCAACCAACGATGACACTGCTTTGCAAGACTCTGCAGCTAGAGCCACAGCTCAAAAACCTCGAGAAGCAGCTCCACGGGTGATGACTGATCGTGAGCTTCTCCTCAGTCTTCATCAAAAGATTGATCGCAATCACAAATGTGTCAAACGGCAGTTCGGTGCCCTTCTTCGGAACATGACCGTCACACACAATGTTGTGAGGAAAAATCATTACTACCTGCATGAAGTCTTCGACCGAACTTGGGCTACCCTTGAACATCTTTATTCTCCTGAAGAACTTGCGGAGATGGAGTTTCAGCGGGACTTTGACTGGTCTTATCTGCCCAAGAAGAGGTTCACGCAATGTAAAGTTCCTCAGCTGGTCACAAGTTCATTTTCTTCATCGTGCGGAACGGACTCCAATGAGGATATTGACGACACTGCTACGGGCCCTGCATCGACAAACGACCTCGACAACGCTGGCGCTCCTCCACCAACCTCCAGATGAAATTCTTCAGGGGCGTTAGTCCTCAATTTCGTCCCTTTTGGTCACTTGATGACAAAGGGGGAGAAATTTGAGATAGTCTTGAAGCGTGTCTTTACATATATGGGTTATTTTTGTTTAAGTTGCAACTCTCGTTCTTCTGAGGAGTTTGTTGATTGAGTTGTAAACTTAAGTCTGATGGTAGTCTGACTCTTTTGAAGTACTATCCGCATGCTTATTTCCTCAAGTACCTTAATGCACTCATGCTGAAATTCGTCGGACACCATTTTTCATCATGCATTTCAAATTCCTCATACTATATATTGAATGCGTGTATGGATTACAAGATATAGGGGGAGATCTCCAAGTTTTTAATCTGCTATGTGCATTTGCAGTCCAAAGCAAATTCCTCAAATTTGCACATCTTCAGGGGGAGTTCCTCTATATCTTGCAATCAAATTCCTCAAACTCTGTACTTACACTTCATATATTTATCCCCATTGAAAACTTAACCTATTTGTCATCAATCACCAAAAAGGGGGAGATTGTAAGTGCATCTAGTGCCCCTTAGTGATTTTGGTGTATTGAAGACTTATAGGTTAAGGGACTAATATGTTTGTGAGTGTACACATGCTCTATAAGTCGATGAGGAGTTTGGTATATTCGAAGAATATCGACCCCTAAAAATGAATGTCTTCAAATGAAGACTTGGATGCTTTCTTGAAGACTTTGATAATGAAGAAATTCGGTGCAACCTTGAAGATATTAACGAGGACTATGAAGCATGAAGACTTTTGTTTTCGTAGTTTCATTTCCTTTCTTTGAGTCATAGGAAACACCGTACTGTTAAAGGGGGTCGAGGTAATACTAAGGAAAAATTTCCAAGTGGTGCTCATCTCAAAGCTTACACATACCCAAAACCTTCGAGTGAAGCCTTTGGAAATCTCTTGCAGATTAGTCAATTTCTTCAGTGACAGAGACGAAGCTCTTCTGTTCTCTGAGGAATTTGTTCTGACTGAGGAGTTAGGATTTTGCCAGTGCGAATTGCCTATCGTGAGGAATATGATAGCCTGAGAAAATTGAGAGTTCAAGTTCCGACCGTTGCTGCGCCTTGCGCCAGCTGTCCAAATATCTTATCCACATAACGGTCATATCATTAGGGGCATTTATGTCATATCATGTCAAGTTGCACCCTGGCTATAAATAGCCGCCCCCTACAACCACTAGCTGGTTGGCTGCTCCGAGAGAGATTGACACTTGTCATTTGAGACCAACCCATCCTCTGAGGACTTTGAGAGAAAATCATCAGTGAGGAAAACCACAAAACCCAAACCACCAAAACCCAAGTGATTGAGCATCACTGAAGAGATTGTTCCTGTGTGGAGCCGAAGCTTTTTACCTTTGAAGACTGTACATCTTCCAGACGGTTAGGAGTCATGGTCTAGAGCATCCAAGAGGAAATAGTGGATCGCCGGGTGACCGAGTTTGTGAGGGTTTGGAAGTCTGCCCTGAAGACTTACCACGAGTGTTGGGCGAGGTCTGTGTGACCTTAGCTCAAGGAGAATACGGTAAGGTCTGTGTGTCCTGGGACTGTGTGTCCTTTGGTTTAAATACCAAGCCGCTCCAAACCAGACGTACGACTATTACAACAGTTGGAACTGGGTTATCAAATAACTGTCTTCACCGAGCAACTGGTTCTATTTCCTCAATCCCTTCTTTTACTCATTACTCCATTGATGAAATTGATCCTTACTGCTTGAAGACTTTGACTGAAGATTTTCTCAATTTCGTCATCTCAATTTCTTGTGTCACTTTGTCTGCTGCCTGCTCATCCTGTTCACGCTACTTGTACTCTGTGTTTGTTTCATTCCATCACGATGACTATGTTACTGCTTTGTTTCGCTTGCACCTGAGTACTCATTCCGCTGTTAGCTTCTCGTTACTTAGTGAATTCCTCGAAACGTAATTCCTCAGTAACAAATATTTAAAGATCGCCTATTCACCCCCCTCTAGTCGATATAATGCACTTTCATTTACGAACGCTTTGAATATCTCCGTCGTCAGAGGGCCGTACGCACGCCTTTGGCCGTGGACGGGATTTTCCATGAGACCGGAGCTACTGTGATGGAGCAGGAGTAGAGGAAAGGCCGGGCCTATGAAGCGTTCAAGAACATGGTCATCGCCGACCCGAAAGTGGATCCTTCTTCGATAGAAAGGATATTGCATGAGTGTAGACGATATTTCGACATTGGCGAACCAACAGGCCAGCCCTGCAACAACGCCGACGAGTAGTTGTTTCTATTTTGCTATTTTCTGAACCTTGCTAATATGTAATGTTGCTATTATGTTTTTTAGTCGATTATGTAGGAGTGCAAACGATAATTTGTGCTATCACTTTCTGAATCAGGTGCTTATTACCAGGAATCGTCTGTGTTATTATATGTGTGTGTTATTTTCTGTCTTTCCACACAATTTAGATTACTGACCTGTTTGCTGGGCATCAGCATCACACACATCTTGTTACGCCCAATTGTTTTTGTTATTTTGGCTCGCACATTTCATTCGAGCGCACGTTATGCCGTCTGTCGCACACATCTATATCTGTGCAACCGTTTGTGTTATTTTGGCTCATCGCAAATAGTTCACCTGAGTGACCTGTAGGCAACATAGATGTTGTGCAGACAGAGCAAATCACAGTACACACGCACAAAACTACGAAACCCGTTCGTGATGATTTCATCAATCGCTGACAAATTGTATACCAGCAACCGTTTTCCCACAACACAAACAGGTTATTAACACCAATCGTTTGTGTTATTTCTTGTGTTCGCACATGATACGTCTCCAACGTATCGATAATTTATGAAGTATTCATGTCATATTCACCTATGTTTACAATACTTTTATATGGGTTTGATGCACTTTATATGATTTATTTAGAACTAACCCGGACTGACGCTGTTTTCAGCAGAACTACCGTGGTGTTGTTTTTGTGCAGAAAATGAAAGTTCTCGAAATCGCCCGAAGCTTGTTGACAATTTTTTTGGAAGAAAAGAGGCACTAGACGCTTCGTGAGAGGGCCAGAAGAGCCACGAGGTGGGCACCACCCACCAGGCCGCGCCAGACCCCCTACCCGTGGTCTGGTGGGTGCTCCTCACCTCGTGGCCCACCTTCGCGTGAAACCAATGCCAAAAATTCCTATAAATATAGAAACCATCAAAAATAACCCTAGACGAGAGGTTCCGCCGCCGCAAAGCCTCTGTATCGACGAAAAACCAATCTAGAGAGAAAACAGTACCCTGCCGGAGAGGGGAATCCATCTCCGGTGGCCATCTTCATCATCCCGGAGGAGGCCATGACGAGGAGGGAGTAGTCCACCCTCGGGGCTGAGGGTATGTACCAGTAGCTATGTGTTCAATCTCTCTCTCTCGTGTTCTTGAGATGTCACGATCTTGATGTATCACGGGCTTTGTTAATATAGTCGGATCACATGATGTTATTCCCTCTCTATCTTGTTGTGATGAATTGAGTTTTCCCTTTGAGATCTCGTTACGTTGGATTAAATATTGGATTTCAGAACACTTGATATATGTCTTGCATGCATATACCCGTGGTGACAATGGGGTATTCTATTGATCCACTTGATATATGTTTTGGTACTCAACTTGCGGATTCCCACGGTGACATTGGGGTAATCTATGCATAGGGGTTGATACACGTTCTTGTCCTACTTTCTTCGATAGAAATCTTCGGGCACTCTTTGAGGTTCTTTGTGTGGATTGAGTATTACGAATCTGAAATTGTTTGATGTGTATCGTCTAATTAACTCATGGATACTTGTGGTGACATTGGAGTATCTAGGTGACATTAGAGTTGGTTGATGCGTATCATATGGTGTTATTCTAGTACGAACTCTTAGATAGATCGAACGGAAAGGATAACTTTGTTATCTTAGTACGAACTCTTGAATAGATTGATCGGAAAGGATAACTATAAGGTGGTTTCGTACCCTACAAACAATTTCTTCTTATGTTCTCCACTAGATAAGAACTTTGGAGTGATTCTTCGTTGCACGTTGAGGGATGGTTATGTGATCCAATTATATTAACATTGTTGAGAGATTGCACTAGCGAAAGTACGGACCCTAGGCCTTGTTTTCAAGCATTGCAATACCGTTTCTGCTCACTTTTGTCACTTGCTACCTTGCTGTTTTTATATTTTCAGATTACAAAAACCTATATCTACCATCCATATTGCACTTGTATCACCATCTCTTCGCCGAACTAGTGCACCCATACAATTTGCCATTGTATTGGGTGTGTTGGGGACACAAGAGATTTCTTGTATTTGATTGCAGGGTTGTTTGAGAGAGACCATCTTCATCCTACACCTCCCACGGATTGATAAACCTTAGGTCATCCACTTGAGGGAAAATTGCTACTGTCCTACAAAACTCTGCGCTTGGAGGCCCAACAAAGTCTACAAGAATAAAGTTGCGTAGTAGACATCAGCGCACGATTCTGATTACTCACATGTTTGCCCTCTATCGCACACATCTTGTTATGCTGAATTGTTTGTGTTCTGCTATGTCATCGCACACAGTTTATGTACTGAACTATGTGCCCTGTATCGCACACATCTTGTTATACCGAATCGTTTGTGTTCTGCTATATTATCACACACAGTTTATGGTAGTGAACTGTGTGCCCACTATCGCACACATCTGGATCTGTGTAACCGTTTCTGTTATCTTCGCTAATCACAAACGGTTCATAAGAACAAACTGTTTGCCGTAGATCGCACACACAACTATTTTATGAATCATATTTGATGGTCCGCCACTGCACACACTTCGCATTATTGGCAACGGAGCTTGAACTATACCGTTTACAATTCGTGCATCGCACACAGTTTCGTCGAAGGGTCTCTGACTGATGTGTCGTCTTTGGACCATCCTGCAGTAGTGATGCTGAGATGTTTTAAATTCGTTCTCATTTCTTGCATGTGACCTAACACATGCATACAGGGACACATATATGATTTTTCAACCCATTTTGCTGCCCCGGACCTTGTGATTGGAGATCAAATTTGAATTATGCACATTATATAATGCAGCGAAAACTCAATTAACGTATTTAAAAGCTAGATGATCCCTTAATTTATTCATATTGTTGCACTTCGCACGTACATATGTGTGTTGTTTATATAAAAAAAATCAAGGAGAGAAGAGGCATCCGATGTCTTTTAGCCTGCATATGTGACATGCATATATAATATGTTCCCTATCGAAACCACAAAGCTTCTTGTGAGGAGCTCTGATTTGTAAGTGGATTGTGCAAGAACATGTCCAATTTGGACAGTTTTTTACCACAGCATATGTGTGCCCTTGTCAAGACACCATGCCAAGTTTCATGAATTTCTGACGAGTTTTGGATTTACGGGAATTTGAAAAAACCAAGTATCTCAATGTTTGCGCCAGAGCCAACAAACAATGAGATGTTTGAAATCCATTCCCATTTCTTGTGTGGGAACTAAACATGCATGCATCCAGGGGAAGGCATATGATTTTTTCAACCTTTTTTTCATGCACTGGACCTTGTGTTTGTAGTTCAAATTTGAATTATGCACATTAAACGGCTAGAAAACTCAATTAATGTAGTAAGTAGGTCTCACGAACCCTGGAAAAAAATCCATAGTTTAGCATGAATGTCATGTTGCTCTATGGTGACTCTAGAAATAAATCCAAGGCGAGAAGAGACAATGGATGTTGTTTCGCACATAAAAGGTGAACTTTCCCTATCGAAACACACGACTTCTTGTGAGAATCGCCAGTTTGTAAGAGGCTTTGTGCCAAAACCTTTCCAAAATAGGGCAATTTTTTTACCACAACACACACACAACAGGGCAATTGATGTCGACGTTTCATGCCCAAATTTCATGAATTTCTGTCGACGTTTGCATTTACATGAATTTAAAAACTAAGTTTCCCAATGTTTGCGGTCGAGCCAGGACGATGATATGTTTGAAATTCATTCCCATTTCTTGCGTGGGACTAATGATATGTTTGAAACATGCATCCAGGGAAACGTGTATGATTTTTCGTCCTATTTTCATGCGCTGGACTGTGTGATTGTAGTTCAAATTTGAATTATGCACATTACATGCCTCGAAAACTCAATTAATGTACTAAAAAGTCCAAACGAACTCTGTAATATTCCATTGTTTAGCATGACACATTCATGTTGCTCTATGGAGACTAGCAATAAATTCAAGGCGAGAAGAGACATCGGATGTTGTTTCGCACATAAAATGCGAACTTTCCCTATCAGAACCACATGACTTCTTGTGAGAATCTTCGGTTTGTAAGAGGTTTGTGCCAAAACTTGTCCCGATGTGGGAATTTTTTTACCACAACACACATGAGCCATGACATGACACCATGCAAAGTTTCATGAATTTCTGAAGATATTTGGTTTTACTGGAATTTGAAAAAACGCCTTCTCAAAGTCTACGGCCGAGCCAAAATAACAAGAGGTTTGGAATTCGTTTAATTTCCATTTCTTGCATTGGACCAAAACATGTATCCAGTGACACATAGATGATTTTCAACCCATTCAAGTGCACTCTAGTATGCACTTAACTGCAGTTCAAATTTGGAGTATGCACATGAAATGTCTAAAAAACTCTTTAAATGTTTAAAAGGGCCTAAACAACCCAGAATAATTCCATATTTAACAGACACTCCTATAGTTGCACGTTCACTGCAGATAAATGTTATTGCCATCCAAACACCTTCAATTGCCGACATAACTTCATTTTTCGTTTCAAAGCAATATGAAAATCAAATACTTCGCAAACAGTTCTTGATCATGAAACGTGTGCGATGTAGTATAAAAATATCTTGGGCCAATTCTCATATATGGCTTAGGATGGAAGCTTCAGTACACCACCGTCGCGTCAACCACACAGTCACACTTGTTCCACCGACCACTCTACTGTTCAAGCGCCGCCGGTGAAAGATGGGGACGTGGATCCGCGTCGTGAGGGCAACTCCGGCGACCCACTCCGGTCCGAGCGCGGATGCATTAGCCATGAATGCGCTCACATCATCCTTGTGCGCGACCGCAATCCCCGACAGGGCGGCTGCAACCGCCGAAAGGGCAGCTGCTGCATTTGAGATGGCAGCAGCAACATCCACGACCGGGATAGCAAATGGCAAGAATAGCACAACAGCTGTCCGTTCCTCGACGGTCGCCGTAGCCCTGATGGCGGCTGCCCACGCCTATGCCGAGGCCGCCCATGCCCAGCTCGTGTCGGTCACCGCACAAATAGCAGCGGCCTTCTCCGACACCGGTCGGCAACCTACGTCCGAAGAGTTGGCAATCGCCGAGAGCGCTCGGGCAGTCGTCCATTCGTCGGCAGCCTCCCTTGCCGAGATGGAGGCCGTCAATGCCTGGACCGCGGCCGCCCACACCAGACTCGTGGCGGCCTTTTCCAAAGATATGGCGGATGCGGACTGCGAAATGCTTGCAGAGTATGTGGTGATGGATGCCATGGACCCCCTTCCCCTGGAGGTCGTCGAGCCCGAGCTGGTCACGGAGGATGCGGCGGAGATCGGCGAGCGTCAGGCAGAACATTAGTCTTTGTTTAGAGCGCTGGTCTTTTGTTAGAGTATTGTTTAGGTCAACTAGCTCTGTTTAATTGCTCGATTAAGTAAGTGCGGGCTGTGGTGTAGGATCTTTTGTGTAGTACCCAAATTAGCAATTGATGTTAAATTATGCGACGACGTGGATGACCACTGTAACCAGGGAAATTCAGACCAAAAAATCGCCGCCACATCCCCATTCCATCTTCCAATTGAAAATGAAATTGAAGTTCATCACACACAATTTTTGGCACGAACCATGTGATATGTAGTACCCAATCTTACATTAGAAGCTTGGAGACAAACATATGCACGTCCAAGTTCATCACACACGGGGTATAGCACAGGCTTCGTTGGTGATGTGTTGATATCAAGAACTATTGTGAAAATTTTGCACGTTCAATTTCATCACACACGGAGTCTAACACAGGCACCGTTTGTGATGTTTTGATATTGCACATGGTTCTGAATAAGGGAATGTGTCCGATGGTGCTTTCCGCGCTAGTTTTTTGCTGCACCGAATGAAAATTTTGGGCTGCCACGGAAATATCTACCTCCCTTGCCCCCGGTACCAATCAAAAGCCACATTTCCCCCTTTTCCTCTACCTTTCCTAGTCCAATCCTTCACTGCTTGCTTGCAGCGTCGCCTCGTCATCGGCGACGCTCCTTCCTGCTTCTCGGCCTCGCCCATCTAGTCAGGTAATCGACACCTCCCCAATACCCCCTCACCCCTCCTCCTCCATCCCACATGGCCAGACCGCCGGCACGACACCTTCCACCCAAATCACCGCCCATCCTCCAAATAATCGCCACCGAAAGCCATGGTGCACGCAGTATTGCCAGGATCTCAAAGAGCATTTGACAGTGGAGAAGCAAATCACGGCTGCACGCGCAAATGAGGCAGTGATGGATTCAATGCATGCCGACCCCCAGATCTTGGAGGAGCACCTCGCCGTCGAGGCCACCGTCGACGCCTCGCGTCCTGACGCAGCCACATGGTTGGCTGCTATAAACGACAGCTCATGGTCTTTTCTTGAGCGCACCGCCGGTCCGTTCGACGAAGACTTCCACGTGTTTTCTCAGCGTGCCCGTGCTTACCTCAACTCCAGAGCCTGCATGCTGGTGCCGGGGCAGGACCAGGCCACTCACCACTACGAGGGGTGCGCCCACAATGCGGAGGCCTGACCCTCTTCCAAGTTGAAGGAGCCCATCATCATCGATATCCCCGACGATGAGGAATAGCTTGTTTTCTTAGCTTTATCACTAAGGACTTATGTTCACCTATCTACGCCGGTTAAGCATGTTTCGTTTACCTATTGCGTGTGCCGCTACTGCCTTTCATTTAGGAATTCTAGTGAAATGTCCAATGTAATTCTACTGCAACCTAACCTTTTAGTATGTTCTATTGTGCAATGTGGTGCTTAATTAGTTAACTGTTTCGTTATTTTGTTGTGGTGATCATTTAACTATTTAGTTCAATTCTGTAATGTGATGTCTGATTGTTGTTGGTACAATTTTGTATTGTTATGCATGTCATGAATAAATCGAATTTAGATGTACTAAATACTTGTGAAATATTTCCTATTGTACAATTCTGCAATATTTCCTAGTTCTTAGCACACTTGGTTTAGATAACTGGCTTTTCCATGTGGCTAAATATAATGTGTTGGATCCGCAATGTTTTTATTTTCCAATAGCATATTTCACTGATAGTATGCCAAATATCACTTATAACCTGATCAATATTTGTCTTAAATATGTTGTACGGGGAAACAATGGGGAAAATTGAAGTTTACCATCGAGGTTTGCACATCCATGGCCGTTTGGCTAATAGGACGTTATTGTGCAATTGCAGGAACCATTGTAATAATTAAAGTTTTTAATAATTTGTTCTTGCACATGTAGGTCCTGCTGTAAGAGGTTTAGACCCACTCTTCGACCCTTTTTGCATGTGGGGAAATGATGTGTCCTTGAATATCAGTCAAATCAAGAAACTCAGAAAGATTGTTAAGATAAAGAAACTAGCTACGAAAAACAACAAGATGTTTGTCTGCACAATGAAGAAGACATCAGTCAACTATAGGATGGTACCATCTCTTTCACCTTGTCCTTTTCCCTTTGCGCCATTTCAAATTTTAGAAAAAATATTTATGCATATGTTTGTTTTCAGTCCTTCTCAAGGCAGTTCATCAATGATTATGTCTCAAACCACCTGTATGATCAAGAGGTGAGGAAGGTATTCATACAACACCCACGGTATAACCTTGAAGTCTTCCTCAAGAGGACGAAGGATGGGCGGGAAATCATCCACAGGCACTGGCCTAAAGTTGTGAGGACCTTCAACATCATTGAAGGCCCAATATTTGCCTTCCATTTTAAAAGTTTTCTAGATGAGACTCATCTGTCTATTTACCGTCTATGATGATACTTAATTTCCAAAGGTTTTAGATCTTGCATTTGAAACTTTGTCTTGTTGTGCAATTGGGTAGCTAGGCAGTATATGCCTATATGATGTTCTACCCTGATGTAATTCAATTATGAAATCCTGGTTGCCGTACTATGAATAAGAAATATATTCTGTGCTTGATATGAAATGTTAATTTGATTACTAAACGGATTATAAATAATAGAGCAATCAGGCTTATTATTGAGGTTCCCATTCCAGACGGTTTCTAGGACTACCCCGTGGGCGATGACCTCAACAAACCCACACGGTTTCTACAAAGTTGGCGTGTTGGATCAGTGAGGAATCACACACAAATTCTGGTCGACAACTGTGTGCGTTAGGACACCCAATCACAAACATTTTCTCATAGCAAGTGTGTTTGATGGGCAGCCCAATGCCAAACAGCTTCTTCTAGACACCATGAGTGATGTTTTGAATAACGCAAACGACAGAATTATAACTATCGTGTGTGGTGAGCAGCCCTATCACAAACGATGTTATGCAGAAAATTGTGTGTGATCTGCAATACGAACAGAGACGTAACTTTGGGATTCCCTGTGTGGGATGATAAGCTCATCTCACAGGTCTTCCCCAATATGTCTGTTTGTGATGGCCCTTCGAATCGCAAATGATATATTTTTGCCCATCGTGTGTGACCGGGTGCAGGCATCGCCGACGGGTTTTGCCTGTCGTGTGGGATAGCCCCCCCCCCCCATCGCCCACACATGCAAGGTGACAGTTTAAGACCACGCCACGGAAAGGGGTTAAAAACCGTTGGTATAGAGCGTAGCTGCACTAGTGGATAGTGCAAAATTGGATCTTACTGAACTAGAAGCAGAGCTGGAGAAGAAGAATTTAGCTCATCATGCACGCATCCATCAACATACATCAACCGCTTAGGGAAATGAATATATTGTTCTCATATTGTGCTCAACATATGCTTTGTGCTCATTAAGGTGAGCTATCTATATGGTGTATTGTGTTGTTGTGACGTAGCTATCTGTATTGTGATGTTAAAATATATTGTGTGCCCGATATGAAAAAGTGGTAAACATTTGTTCGATATGAATTGTGAATTTTCTTAATACCAGGAGTATTAATAGTAAACTAGTAAACCTGCTAAATGTGTCATGGCACTTTACAAACGTTTCCAGCAGTAAAAGCGTGTGCGATGGGTAGCCCTATGCCATACAGTTTTCTTCACCGAATCATGTGTGATATACTTGAATAACGCAAACGCTTAACCGAGGCAAAGCGTCTGTGATCGCTCCCCTATCACAGACAGTCGATACAGAAAGTTGTGTGTGATGCACTCCTCCAACGCAAACGTTTGTTCCAAACTTATTGTGTGAGATGCTAAGCCGATCTCATATGGCTTGTCCGTTGCAATTGTCTGCGTTAGCCCTCCCGATCGCACACGATCATATACACTAAGTGTGTGTGACCAAAGGTGATATCACATACGATTTATATATGCCGTGTGTGATGAACCCCCTATCTCCCACATAGGCAAGACGACAGTTTTAAACTTTGCCGTGGAAAGGGGGTAAAAACCATTTGTATAGGACGTCGCTGCACCAGTGTGGCAAGCTTGTGCGTGGTAGGTCATAGCGTCGTGCTGAGCATGTGGTGGATAGGCATAGAGGTGAGAATGTGGCATACAAGGGCTAGCCATTCACCGCAGTTGAGGAGCAATACTTGCCAAGTTGACACCTTCTTGGCCAAGCTCTCGATGAGTGGCATTAGGGTGGTAGAGTGCACATTGCGCACCAAAGGGGGGGGTGTCGAGGTACTTGATGGCGAACGCCACTTGGCAGGAGAGTGTCAGCCATATCCATCTTCGTCTCGGCGGAGCATTGTAGGGGTCACATAAGACTAGTTGTAGTTAGTTTGGAGGTCCGAGGCGGCGCCAAACATGTCTAGGATGATTCAGATGGTAGTGAGGTGGGAGTGGTCGGTGTGGCAAAATATCACCACGTCATCTGCGAAGACAGAGATTGGCGAAACAGTTTGCCTGGTGGTGAGACGGTGTAGAATATCGTCATTGACTGCTCACTACATTAGAAAGTTGAGCGCATCGATGGCAAGAACGAATAGCATTGCCGATAGGAGGTCTCCCCGGCGATGACCTCTAGGATGGATCACCGGTGGTCCTGGGCTTCTGTTGACCAAGACACGTGTCTTGACAGTGGATAGTAAGATCGATACCCATTCTCTCTATCTACTTCTGAAGCCAAGGTGTTCTAGGGTTTGGATCAGAAAATCTCATGATACCAACTCGAAGGCTCATGCGATGTCGAGTTTAAGCAATGCTAGTTGATGGATATGTTGGGCAGTCTGTTGGACAAGGAGAAACTTGTCGTGGACGCATCACCCTGCCACGAATGCACTATGGTTCGTAGACACAAACTTGCCAAGGTACAACGCGAGGCGCAGTGATAGCTCCTTGGCGAATAGCTTGGACGAGCTGAATGAGACTTATAGGATGAGAGTCGAAGAGGGTGAATGCATCTTATTTCTTGGGCAGCAAGATGAGAAGGGCATCATTAAGCTTTTGGAAGCCCCTTGTTGTTTAGATGGTAGAGCTCGTCGAAGGCAACACATAAGTCACCTTTTATCACCGGCCAACAATCGCGTAGGAATTCCGTAGAGAATCCATCAGGACACGGTGCCTTACTAGTTGGGAGCATCGTGATGGCCTCCCAAATCCCACTCTCCGAAAACGGCCTCTCAAGCTCGTTGAGGTCGAGCCGGCCCGGATCAATGCCATCTAGGTCGATGGTGAACTGTCGTTCCTCACAGGTGTAGAGGATGGATGAGAAGTGGTCAAACACCGCCTTAGCCATTTCTTTCTCATTATTTTATGGGCATGTTATCCACATGCAACTCATAGATGAAATTATTTTGTTGCTGGTGAGACACATGGATCTTGAAGAAGCCGGAGTTTGTCTCGCCTTTTTGAAGCCAAGAGAATCTAGATCATTGCCTGATGATAGATCTTTCTAGGGAGGCAAGCCCAAGATAAGAACCCTTGAGATTTTTCCAGAGCCACACTTCATTTGTAGCAAGTGGGCGCTCCAGTGGCCAGGCGGGTTGCTCCAGTTCGGCCGGTGCCATGTGGTGGTGGCCGGGGAGGCTGGACCCGTGCTGGTGGCACGGGTGGTGGTGCGGACCGGGGGCAGGGAGTTGGTGCTGCTCCATGGGGCCGAGGGTTTCGGTCGGCTGGTTCTTCCGTAAGAGGTTGCAGCGGCACCGTTGCGGTGGTGCCCGTGCGGACCGGCGGCAGCTTCGGGAGGTTTGTTGTGGCAGCATCTGAGGCGTCCGTCGGGTGGCGCGGGTTGTGGGATAGCTTGGGCCCAGTCGACGGCCGCCATCATGCTCTTGGGCATGGTGGTGGTGGCGCTGGCCCGCATTGTCGGGTGGCGGTGACCATCTTCGACCACGGACGCATGGTGGCGGGTTGTTGTAGATTGGTGTGGCAACCCTCGGTGGTGGTGCGATGGGGCGGAGAGAGTCGCGGGAAGCCAATGAAGCCGGAGTTGGGTGCTTGGCGGCCGGAGGTATCGGCTACCACCAGGTGACCGGATGTGTCGGCTGTCATGGGTCCCCTGTTTGGATCTGGAGTTGCCCGATCTGACAGTGCGACCCCCTCCTCTCCGGGTAGCGCTTGTTGACAGTTGGTTGCCAGTGCAGGCTAGCCACAGGGGCAAGGGTTTGACTTGGTCCCCATGTTGGGGCTGGTCGTTCTTCCGTGATGACCTCGGCTTCTATTTGTCTGGGACAAGGTGGAGGCTTGTATCTTGGTTGGGGAGGCGGCACGAGTTTTGCCGTCAGTGTTGAGTTGTCAGAGGACGCCGGGGCGGCGACCCAGGATGGCGGGCTCCATGGTGGGCTTTCGGGCAGGCCTCGTGGTGGTGGTGGTGCCTTCACCTCTTGGCCGTGTGGACGACAAGTGTGTAGGGACAAAAGGCTCTGGCATGCTATGGTGATGCCCGGATCTCGTGTGGTTGGCATGCCTCTCGTTGTGGTGTTGACTGATACGTCTCTAACGTATCTATAATTTTTTATTGTTCCATGCTGGTATATTATCATTCTAGGATACTTTTGGTTATTTATTTATGAATTTATATTATTCTTGAGCACTAACCTATCGACCCAGTGCCCAGTGCCAGTTGCTGCTTTCTACATGTTTTTCACTTTTCAGGTTTACCGTACCAAACAAAGTGCAATTGCCATGAAACATTTTGATACTTTTTTCTGGACAAAAAGAAGACCTAGAAGCTTCGGAAGAAGGCCGGGAGCCAGCCAAGGGCCCCACAAGCCAACAGGGCGCGCCCTGGGGGGGCACACTGATGGTTTGTGGGCCCCTCATGGCTCTCTCGACCCCGTTCTCTGGCCTATAAATTCTCATATATCGTAAACAATCTAGAGGAGGTCTCAAATCACTTTTTACGACGCCGCAAGTCTCTGTTCCGTCGGGAGCCCATCTGGAGATCCGTTCCGGCACCCTGTCGGAGGGGGGATCGATCACGGAGGGCCTTTACATCAACCTTGCTGCCCCCATGATGATGTGTGAGTAGTTCACCACAGACCTACGGGTCCATGGCTAGTACCTAGATAGCATTCTCTCTCTCTTTTGATCTTCAGTACAATGTTCATCGCATCTTCGCTTTGATCTATCCGATGTAATCCTTTTGTACGGTGGGTTTGTTGGGATCCGATGAATTGTGGGTTTGTGTTCAGATTATTCATGAAAAGTATTTGGGTCATCTTTGATATATATTATGATTCTTAATTGCATGATCATTATAGCTTCGTAATTCTCTCTGATGTATTGAAATAGTTTGGCCCACTAGATTGATATTTCTTCGGTGAGAGAGGTGCGTTGTGGTAGGTTCAACCTGATGAATTTCTATATCCCAGTGACAGAAATGGACAAGATACATCTTTGTGTTTCTGCTACTAAGGATAAAACGATGGGATTAATTCATATTGATTGAGTTTACTTTGTCTACATCATGTCATTGTTCTCCAAGCATTACTCTGTTTTACTTAATACTTTAGATGCATGCTGGATAACGGTCGATGGGTGGAGTAATAGTAATAGGCATAGGTAGGAGTCGGCCTATTTGATTATGGATGTGATTCCTATATATACATGATCATTACCGTGAAAATCGCATACCTATCCGCTTTTCTATCAATTGCCCAACAGTAATTTGTTTACCCTCCGTATGTTGCCTACATGAGAGATGCCGCTGATACTTGTGATCTGCGTTGGGTTTTCTGTGAAGATGAACGGGTTATTGCAGCACAAAGTGGATAAGTATTTCCCTCAGTTATGAAACCAAGGTTTATGGAACCAATAGGAATATCACTTCTCAACCGTCTTCAGCGACTGCACACAAAAGAACAAACAACTTGCACCCAACGCAGGCAAGAGGGTTGTCAATCCCCTTGATCTCGTTATTTGCAAGCAAATGAGTTGTGTAGATAATTGTTGATAAATATAAATTGCAAAATAAGTAAAAAGTAAATAATGGCAGCAAGATAGCAGTAGCGTTTGTAAATTTATGAGTGAATAGACCCGGGGCCATAGTGTTCTCTAGTGGCATCTCTCATGTAGGCAACATACGGAGGGTAAAAAATTACTGTTGGGCAATTGATAGAAAAGCGGATAGTTATGCGATTTTCACGGCAATGATCATGTATATATAGGCATCACATCCATAAGCAAATACGCCGACTCCTGCCTGCACCTATTACTATTACTCCACCCATCGACCGCTATCCAGCATGCATCTAGAGTATTATGTAAAACAGAGTAATGCTTGGAGAACAATGACATGATGTAGACAAAGTAAACTCAATTAATATGAATAAACCCCATGGTTTTATCCTTACTAGTAGCAACACAAAGACGTATCTTCTCCCTTTTTGTCACTGGGATATAGAAACTCGTCAGGTTGAACCTACTACAACACACCACTTCCACCGATGGAATATCAATCTACTTGGCCAAAGCATATCAATAGATCGGAGAGAATTACGAAGCTATAATGATCATGCAATTAAAGAGACAATATATACCAGCAATATCTCAAGTATTTTTCATGAATAATCTAAACATAAACCCTCAATTCATCGGATCCCAACAAACACCCCGCACAAAAGGATTACATCTGATATATCAAAGCGAAGATGCGATGATCACTGTATTGAAGATCATAAAAGAGAGATTGCCATCTAGGTACAAGCTATGGACACGTAGGTCTACGGTGAACTACTCACACATCATCATGAGGGCAGCAAGGTTGATGAAGAGGCCCTCCGTGATCAACCCCCCCTCCGGTAGGGTGCCAGAACGGAGCTCCAGATGGGATCGCGGCGGAGTAGAGACTTGTGGCAGCGGAAAAAGGTTTTCGATATGTTCCTGAGGGTTTCCAGGATTAATGAGAATTTATAGGACGGAGAACGAGGTCAGAAGGGCCTCAGGGGGCCCACAAGCTATCAGGGCGCGCCCCTCTAGGGGCGCGCCCGGTTGGCTTGTGGGGCCTCCTCAAGGCTCCCTACCCTCCTCCGAAGCTTCTAGGTCTTGTTTTTGTCCATAAAAAATCATCAAAAAGTTTCGTGGCAATTGGACTTCGTCTGGTAAGGGAGATCTGCAAAGTGAAAAACATGCAGAAAGCAGCAACTGGCACTTGGCACTGGGTCAATAGGAATGACCCAAAAAGTATCTAAGAATGATAATATATCAGCATGGAATCAAAAAATATAGATACGTTGGAGACGTATCAGCACTCCCAAGCTTAATTCCTGCTCGTCCTCGAGTAGGTAAATGAAAATAGAATTTTTGATGCGACATGCTATCCAGTATGTAATCTTTTGCATGTATGCTCAATGAGAAACGATGAATCAATATACATTAACATAGTAAGACTTATGGATATAAGAAACAAAATCATTAACTTTTTCAAATCATACGATCCTCAAAAGATGTCTACCCCTTATTCATCTTATTTAATTAGCAAGGCATGGCTCCATCTTCACCACATTAATACAAATGTCAAGCACTATGGTTCCCAAGTCAGGTAATTGGATCATACTTTTTCAAGGTGCATAAACATTTTATTCTTCACGCAATACATGAGCGTGAATCATTGCACATAGCATTTAGGTCGAACAGAGTAGGTGGTAGATATCAATAGGGTAAAAGTGGAGAAGATAGTCTCACATCAACTAGGCGTATCAATGGGCTATGGAGATGCCCATCGATAGATGTCGATGCAAGGTGTAGGCATTGCCATGCAAAAATGATGCACTAGAGCTATAAGTGTATGAAAGCTCAAATGAAGCTATGTGGGTGTGCATCCAACTTGCTTGCTCATGAAGACCTCGGGCATTTGAGGAAGCCCGTCAAAGGAATATACAAGCCAAGTTTTTTAAAATAATGAAATTCTCACTAGCAAAATGAAAGTGACATAACATGAGACTCTCGACATATGAGGAACATGGTGCCACTTTGAGGCACAAGTGTGGTAAAGGATAGTAGCAAAGTCCCTTCTCTCATTTTCTCTCTTTTTTTTATGGTAAGCTCATTTGGCCTCCCCCATTTTTATTTTCGTCCAGAGACTCTTCCCAACTTGTGGGGGGAGTCATTGTCTCACTTTCCTCACTGGGACAATGCTCTAATAATGATGATCATCACACTTTTATTTACTTACAACTCAATATGGAGAACTGATATGAAGATATGACTCTATATGAATGCATGTGGCAGTGTACCAGGATGTGCAATGATCTAGTGTGACATGTATCAAAAATATATGAACGGTGGCATTGCCACAAATACTATGTCAGATATATATGATCATGCAAAGCAATATGATTATGAACGAACTAGTCATGTGAAGTGACGATGGAATTTGCATGGCAATATATCTCGGAATGGCTATGGAAATGCCATGATAGGTAGGTATGGTGGCTGTTTTGAGGAAGATATAATAAGGCTTATCTATGACAGAGCATATCATGTCACGGGGTTTGTATGCACCGACGATAGTTGCACCAATCCTCGAGGTGAGAATGGGCTATTGACGGTACCGAAGAGGCTAGCAAATATGCGAAGGTGTGATTGCGTATGTCCATGGTTTCACATTAGTCATAAAGAAATCATATACTTATTGCAAAGTTTATTAGTTTTAGCACAAATCAAAGCATTCTCCGCATGCCCCGAGGGAAGAGGTTGGGAGGAGTTAACCATCGCGCGCTTCCGACCCGAAACAACACTAGGATTTCAACGAGGACTATAAATGCTCAGACATCATCACCATGCCCTTTTAATTTTTTTAGACAAATAAGAAATTAACACCTCTGAATATCGACACTTCTACAAATAAATTTTTTGAACTCACACATTTTCAGATTACTACATCAATATTATCAATCATCATTCTCTATATGTGCTACATGATGGTTTTAATTATCACTCATTGGATACCTAATATTTTTGGACAAGTCTTATGACCCATGCAAATTGCTGTCACTATTTGATAACTCTCAAACAAATATAAGTGAAGTACGAGAGTGAAATCATTTCTATAAAATCTACACGCCACCGTGCTCAAAAAGATATAAGTGAAGTACTAGAGCAACTGCAAAGCTCAAAAGATATAAGTGAAGCACATAGAGTATTCTAGCAAATTATGATGATGGTGTGTCTCTCTTAAATAGGTGTGTCCAGAAAACAATGATTGTGTAAAACTGAAAGTAAAAGCAAACTAAAGCAAAAGACGCTCAAAGCAAAACTCATAATATGTAACGAATAAAAATATCGCTCCGAGTGACGTACCGATGAATTGAGACAAAAGAGGGGATGCCTCCCGGGGCATCCCCAAGCTTAGACGCTTGATTATTCCTTAGAATATTACCTTTGGGTGCCTTGGGCATCCCCAAGCTTAGGCTCTTGCCTCTCTTTATTCTTTAGCTCATCGTGATAACACCCAAAACTTGAAAACTTCAATCACACAAAACTCAACAAAACTTCATGAGATCAGTATAAGCGACATATCAAATACTTTAGGTACTATTATAAATTGATTCAAATTTCAATTTTTCATAATGGGTACTGTGTTTTAAATTCTCCATGGCTTATACTCCCTAATACAATCCATAGCATCATCAAAACAAGCAAACTACACAAGTAAAACAGAATCTGTTTAAAACAGAACAGTCTGTAGTGATCTGTAGACACGCATACTTCTGTAACTCTAAAAATTCTGAAAAATTAGAACAACCTGAAGAATTTGCATAGAAATACTGTGTAAAAATTTCAGAGTTTTTCCACGTTCCAGTAAAAAATGAACATTCCTGTACTGATCGCAAAAGTTCCTGTTTCTGCACCATGTCAATTCTACTCATCATATGGGTCATCCCAAAGGCTTTATTTGGCACAAAAACTAATTAAAACATAAAAACATAATCATTACAAAGGCAATAATAATTTTATCACAACCAAATAGAAAGTAAAAGCAAAAAAAGTAAGATAACTATTGGGTTGCCTCCCAACATGCGCTATTGTTTTATGCCCCTAGCTAGGCATAATGCATAGTATCAAGTATTCTCACCTTTGAAAATCCACCCATAAGTGGCTCTCATGATTGATTCATAGGGTGGTTTAATTCTATTTCTAGGTACATGTTCTATCTCTTTCTTCAATGGGAATTGGAACCTTATATTTCCATCTTTCATGTCAATGATTGCACCTATAGTTCGTAAGAAAGGCCTCCCAAGTATTATGGGACAAGATGGATTGAAATCAATATCAAGCACAATGAAATCTACAGGCACATATCTTAATGGTGGAATCCATAATATGCAAGTTAAGGAAACAATCTTCAATATTAGTGAGACCAAGCACATCACAAAGGGTTTTAGGTATAGTTGAAACACTAGCACCAAGGTCACACAAAGCATTGCACTCATATTTATTTATTTTTATATTGATAGTAGGTTCCCACTCATCATACAATTTTCTAGGAATAGAAACTTCAAGCTCAAGTTTCCCATCATAAGCTTTTATCATAGCTTCTACTATATGTTCGGTAAAAGCCTTGTTTTGTTCATAAGCATGAGGTGAACTAATAATGGTTTGCAACAAGGAAATAAACTCTACTAAGGAGAAGCTCTCATAATTAAAATCCTTGTAGTTCAAGATAGATGGCACATCACTAGATAAAGTTTTGACCTCTCCAAAGTCGGTTTTTTCGTTTTTGCATTGGAATCCTTGCTCACCAAGCAAACGGGATCCTCCTTAGCTAGATTTGGTTCAAATCCAGTACTTTTATCATTTATATTCATAGAGGTAAATAAGGAATCAATAGGATTAATGCCAATCATTTTAAGATCCTCATCATTATTCCGGTAAAAACCGGGTGGAAGAGGTTTTGCTAGGAATTCTCGCTTAGCTCTCAACTTAGCGGTCCTCTCCTTACTTTTATTAGTAGAAACTTGGATAGACTTGATAGCCTCATTAAAATCATGCTTAGGTGGCAAAGTTTTACTTTTAAGAGTTTCCACATCAAGAGCAATTATATCCACATTTTTAGCCAAATCATCAACCACATGCAATTTTTCCTCTATCATAGTATTGAAAACCTTTTGAGCATTAATAAATTCTTCAATTGTGTTTTCAAAATCAGAGGAAATCCTATTAAGATTGGTAGAAGGATTTCCATAAGAATTACCATAAGAGTTTCCATAGTTGTTAGAGGAATTACCGGGATACGGCCTAGCATCGAAATTTCCTCTATAAGCATTGTTGTTGAAATTACTTCGCGAGACAAAATTCACATCAATAGAATCATTATTTTTCTCAATCAAAGTAGACAAAGGCATATCATTTGAATCAACATTGGCATTTTTATAAGCAACCATGTTCATAAGAGCATCCACTTTTTCACTCAAAGTAGCGATTTCTTCAACAGAATTTACCTTCTTACCAGTTGGAGTTCTCTCGGTATGCCATTGAGAATAATTTGCCATGATTTTGTCCAGAAGTTTGGTGGCCTCTCCCAAATTCACATCCATAAAGGTACCACCTGCAGCAGAATCTAGAAGATTTCTAGACACAAAGTTTAGTCCAGCATAGAAGTTTTGTATAATCATCCACAAATTCAAGCCATGAGTAGGACAATTTCTTATCATCAATTTCATTCTCTCCCATGCTTGTGCAACAAGGTCTTGATCTTGCTTTTTAAAACTCATTATTTTATTTCTTAGGGAGATAATCTTAGCACGAGGAAAATACTTGCCAATAAAAGCATCTTTACACTTAACTATTGCGTGGTAAAGATGAAAACCAAGCCTTTGCTTTATCTCTAAGTGAAAAAGGAAATAATTTTAATTTTACAATATCATTATCCATATCCTTTTTCTTTTGCATATCACATAATTCAACAAAGGTATTAAGATGTGAAGCGGGATCCTCGTTAGGACTGCCCGAAAATTAATCTTTCATGAAAGATTCAGCAATGCAGCATTAATATCAAAAGCCTCCGCACTAGTGGAGGGTGGTATAGGAGTACTAATAAAATCATTATTATTAGTATTTGAGAAGTCACACAACTTAGTAGTATCTTGAGACATGGTGACCACACGAGCAAAGTAGCAAGCAAGACAAGTAAACTAGCAAGCAACGAAGTAAACTAGTAACAAGAAAAGATAAATAATTTTGTATTTTTGATTTTTATGAGACACACTAAATGTAACAGCAAATAAAAAGAAGAACAATTGAATGAAAATTTGTGAGAAGCTACTTGATAGTTGATGATGATATTCCCCGGCAGCGGCGCCAGAAATCCTTCCTGAGACTTGTGATCTGCGTTGGATTTTTCCCTGAAGAGGAATGGGTTATTGCAGCACAAAGTGGATAATTATTTCCCTCGGTTATGAAACCAAGGTTTATCGAACCAATAGGACTATCACTTCTCAACCATCTTCAGTGACTGCACACCAAAGAACAAACAACTTGCACCCAACGCGGGCAAGAGGGTTGTCAATCCCCTTGATCTCGTTATTTGCAAGCAAATGAGTTGTGTAGATAATTGTAGATAAATATAAATTGCAAAAAAAATCAAAAGTAAATAATAACAGCAAGATAGAAGTAGCGTTTGTAAATTTATGAGTGAATAGACCCGGGGGCCATAGTGTTATCTAGTGGCATCTCTCATGTAGGCAACGTACGGAGGGTAACAAATTACCGCTGGGCAATTGATAGAAAAGCGGATAGTTATGTGATTTTCACGGCAATGATCATGTATATATAGGCATCACGTCCATAAGCAAATAGGCTGACTCCTGCCTGCACCTATTACTATTACTCCACTCATCGACCGCTATCCAGCATGCATCTATAGTATTAAGTAAAACAGAGAAATGCTTGGAGAATAATGACATGATGTAGACAAAGTAAACTCAATTAATATGAATAAACCCCATCATTTTCTCCTTAGTAGCAGCAACACAAAGACGTATCTTCTCCAATTCTGTCACTGGGATATAGAAACTCGTCCGGTTGAACCTACTACAACGCCCCACTCCCACCGATGAAATATCAATCTACTTGGCCAAAGCATATCAATAGATCGGAGAGCATTACGAAGCTATAATGATCATGCAATTAAAGAGACAATATATACCAGCAATATCTCAAGTATTTTTCATGAATAATCTGAACATAAACCCACAATTCATCAGATCCCAACAAACACACCGCACAAAAGGATTACATCACATAGATCAAAGCGAAGATGCGATGATCGTTGTATTGAAGATCATATGAGAGAGAGATTGCCATCTAGGTATTAGCTATGGACCCGTAGGTCTATGGTGAACTACTCACACATCATCATGAGGGCAGCAAGGTTGATGAAGAGGCCCTCCGTGACCGATCCCCCTCCGGCAGGATGCCGGAACGGAGCTCCAGATGGGATCGCGGCGGAACAGAGACTTGCGGCGGCGGAAAAAGGTTTTCGATATGTTCCTGAGGGTTTCCAGTATTAACGAGAATTTATAGGACGGAGAACGAGGTCGGGAGGGCCTCAGGGGGCCCACAAGCTATCATGGTGCGCCCCCCAGGGGCATGCCCTGTTGGGTTGTGGGGCCTCCTCGAGGCTCCCGGCCCTCCTCTGAAGCTTCTAGGTCTTGTTTTTGTCCAGAAAAAATCTTCAAAAAGTTCGTGGCAATTGGACTTCGTTTGGTAAGGGAAATCTGCAAAGTGAAAAACATGCAGAAAACAGCAACTGGCACTTGGCACTGGGTCAATAGGTTAGTGCTCAAAAATATTATAAATTGGTAAATAATGACCCAAAAAGTATCTTAGAATGATAATATATCAGCATGGAACAATCAAAAATTATAGATACGTTGGTGATGTATCAGCCGCTAGGGAACACTATGGCCCCCTGGTCTATTCACTTATATATTTACAAAAGCTATTATTACCTTGATGTTATTAGTTTCCTTTTAGTTTATTTTGCAATTTACAATTATCTACAATTATCATTCGCTAGCAAATAACGAGATCAAGGGGATTGACAACCCTCTTGCCCGCGTTGGGTGCATGGTATTTGCTCTTTTGTGTGCAGTCACTTAAGATGGTTGAGGATTGATATCCTATTGGTTTGATAAACCATGGTTTCATAACTGAGGGAAATACTTACCCACTTTGTGCTGCAATAACCCGTTCCTCTTCACGGAAAACCCAACGCAGATCACAAGTATCAGGAAGGATTTCTGGCACCGTTGCCGGGGAATATCATCACCAACTATCAAGTAGCTTCACACAAATTATCATTCACTTGTTCTTCTTTTTATTTGCTATAATATTCATCTTTGATTGTTGCTAGTTTGCTTGTTTAGTCTCTAGTTTACTTTTCCTGCTTGTTACTTTGCTTGCTTTGTCACCATGTCTCAGGATACTACTAAGTTATGTGATTTCTCAAATACTAATAATAATGATTTTATTAGTATCCTATACCATCCTCCACTAGTGCAGAGACTTTTGGTATTAATGCTGCATTGCTGAATCTTGTCATGAAAGATCCATTTTCGGGAAGTCCTAATGAGGATCCCGCTTCACATCTCAATACTATTGTTGAATTATGTGATATGCAAAAGAAAAAGGACATGGATAATTATATTGTGAAATTTAAAATTATTTCCTTTTTTATTAAGAGATAAAGCTAAAGCTTGGTTTTCATCTTTACCGCGTAATAGTATTGGAACATGGGATAAGTGTAAAGATGCTTTTATTGCCAAGTATTTTCCTCCTGCTAAGATCATCTCCCTTAGAAATGAAATAATTAATTTTAAATAGCATGATCAAGAACATGTTGCACAAGCTTGGGAGAGAATGAAATTGATGATAAGAAATTGCCATATTCATGGTTTGAACTTATGGATGATTATCCAAAACTTCTATGCTGGACTAAACTTTGTGTCTGGAAATCTTCTAGATTCTGCTGGAGGTGGTACCTTTATCGATGTGACCTTGGGATAGGCCACAAAACTTCTGGACAACATGATGACAAATTATTCTCAATGGCACACCGAAATCGCTACTTTGAGTAAAAAGTGGATGATCTTATGAATATGGTTGCTAATAAAAATACTCATGTTGATCCCAATGATATGCCTTTGTCTACCTTGATTGAGAAAAGTAATGATGCTATTGATGCGAACTTTATCTCGCGAAATAATTTCAACATCAATGCTTATAGGGGAAATTTCAATCCTAGGTCGTATCCCGGTAATTCCTCTAACAACTATGGAAACTCTTATGGTAATTCCTATGGAAATTCTTCTACCAATTCTAGTAGGATACCCTCTGATCTTGAGAACACAATTAAAGAATTCATTAATTCTCAAAAGGTTTTCAATACTATGGTAGAAGAAAAATTGCATGTGATTGATGCTTTGGCTAAAAACATGGATAGAATTGCTCTTGATGTGGAAACTCTTAAAAGTAAAACTTTGCCACCTAAGCATGATTTTAATTAGACTATTAAATATATCCAAGTGTCTATCAATGAAAATAAGGAGAGGACCGCTAAGTTGAAATCTAAGCGGGAATTCTTAGAAAAAGCTCTTCCACCCGGTTTTTATCGAAATCATGATGAAGATCTTAAAGTGATTGGTACTTATCCTATTGAATCTATGTTTACTTATATGAATATAAATGATAAAAGTACTGGAGTTGAACCAACTCTAGCTAACGAGAGTCCCGTTTGCTTGGTGAGTGAGGATTCCAATGATAAAACTGAAAAAGTGACTTTGGAGAGGTTAAAACTTTGTCTAGTGATGTGCCACCTATCTTAAATTACAAGGATTTTAATTATGATATCTGCTCTTTAGTATAATGTATTTCCTTGTTGCAAACCATTATTATCTCAGCTAATGCTTATGAACAAAACAAGGCTTTCACTAACCATATAGTGGAAGCGGTGATAAAAGCTTATGGTGAGAAACTTGTGCTAGAAGTCTCTATCCTAGAAAATTGCATGATGAGTAGGAACCTACTATTAAAATAAATATAAATAAATATGAATACAATGCTTTGTGTGACCTTGGTGCTAGTGTTTCAACTATACCTAAAACTCTATGTGATGTGCTTGGTCTCACTAATATTGAAGAGTGTTCCCTAAACTTGCATCTTGCGGATTCTACCATTAAAATACATTTAGGTAGAATAAATGATGTTCTCATTATTGCAAATAAAAATTATGTGTCTGTATATTTCATTGTTCTTGATATTGATTGCAATCCTACTTGTCCCATTATACTTGGAAGACCCTTCCTACGAACTATAGGTGCAATTATTGACATGAAAGAGGAAAACATACGGTTCCAATTCCCAGTAAAGAAAGGGATGGAGCATTTCCCTAGGAAGAGAATTAAACCACCTTATGAATCAATCATGAGAGACACTTATGGGTGGAGTGTCAAAGATGACAATACTTCAAACCATGCACTATGCCTAGCTAGGGGCATAAAATAATAGCGCTTGTTGGGAGGCAACCCAATAGTTATCTTACTTTTTGCTTTTTATTTTATGCTGGTGTGTGATAAAATGATTATTTCCTATGTAATTATTGTGTTTTTGTTTTTAAATTAGTGTTTGTGCCAAGTAAAGCCTTTGGGATGACCTGCATGATAAGTAGAACCAATGCTGAAACATAACAGAAACTTTTGACTTCAGTACAGTAATTTTCATTTTTTTACAGGAGCGTGATAATGATCTGAAATTTTTACACAGTATTTATATATGAATTATTCAGATTTTACTAATTTTTCAGATTTT
This sequence comes from Elymus sibiricus, assembly GCA_039707655.1. Taxonomy (NCBI): domain Eukaryota; kingdom Viridiplantae; phylum Streptophyta; class Magnoliopsida; order Poales; family Poaceae; genus Elymus; species Elymus sibiricus. The sequence goes on from CM077667.1 coordinate 133,220,258, forward strand.
TTTTAGTTACAGAAGTAGACGTGTCTACAAATCTTTACAGACTGTTCTGTTTTAGACAGATTCTGTTTTGCTTGCATAGTTTGCTTGTTTTGATGATGCTATGGATTGTATCGGGGGGTATAAGCCATAGAGAAGTTAGAAAACATTACCTATTATGCAATATTGAAATATGAATCAATTTATAATAGTACCTAAAGTATTTGATATGTTTCTTATACTAACGGATCTCACGAAGTTTTGTTGAGTTTTATGTGATTGAAGTTTTCAAGTTTTGGGTGTTATCACGACGGACAAAGGAATAAGGAGCAGCAAGAGCCTAAGCTTGGGGATGCCCAAGGCACCGCAAGGTAATATTCTAGGAAGACTCAAGCGTCTAAGCTTGGGGATGGCCCGGAAGGCATCCCCTCTTTCGTCTCAATCCCTCGGCATGTCACTTGGAGCTATATTTTTATTCGTCACATGATATGAGTTTTGCTTGGAGCGTCGTTTGTTTTTGTTCAATTTTACTTTCAGTTTACCACAATCATCGTTTTCTGCACACATCTATTTGAGAGAGACACACCTTCATCATAATTTGTTAGAATACTCTATGTGCTTCACTTATATCTTTTGAGCTTAGCAGTTGCTCTAGTACTTCACTTATATCTTTTTGAGCATGGTGGCGTGTAGATTTTATAGAAATATTTGCACTCTCGTTCTTCATTTATATTTGTTTGAGAGTTAATAAATAGTGACGCTAATTTTCATGGGTCATAAGACTAGTTCAAAAATGATAGGTATTCAATGAGTGATAATTAAAACCATCATGTAGCACATATAGAGAAGCTTTGAGTTAATGATATTGATGTGGTAATATGAAAAAGGATGAGTGGACCATTGTGATCAGTAAAAGTATCAATATTAAGAGGTTTTAATTTTTCATTTGTCTAAAAATTAAAAAGGCATGGTGAGGATGTGTGAGCATTTCTATTCCTTGTTGAAATCCTAGTGTTGTTTCGAGTCGGAGGCGCGCGATGGTTAACTCCTCCCAACCTCCTCCCTTGGGGCATGCGAGTAGTACTTTGATTTGTGATAAAACTAATAAAACTTTGCAATAAGTATATGAGTTCTTTGTGACTAATGTGAAACCATGGACATACGCAATCTTACCTCCTCATATTTTGCAAGCCTCTTCGGTACCGTGCATTGCCTATCCTCACCCTGAGGATTGGTGCAAACTTCGCCGGTGCATCCAAACCCCGTGACATGATATGCTCTGTTGCACATAAGCCTCATTATATCTTCCTCAAAACAGCCACCATACCTACCTATCAAGGCATTTCCATAGCCATTCCGAGATATATTGCCATGCAAATTCCATCGTCACTTTACATGACTAGTTCGTTCATCATCATATTGCTTTGCATGATCATATAGAGCCGACATAGTATTTGTGGCAAAGCCACCTCTCATCATGTTTTTTGATACATGTCACGCTAGATCATTGCACATCCTGGTACACTGCCAGAGGCATTCATATAGAGTCATATTGTCATATCAGTTTTTCATATTGAGTTGTAAGTAAATAAAAGTGTGATGATCATCATTGTTAGAGCATTGTCCCAGTGACGAAACAAAAATGGGGGAGGCCAACAAAATGAGGGAAGGGACTTTGCTACTATCTCTTACCACACTCATGCCTCAAAGTGGCACCTTGTTCTTCATATAGAGAGTCTCATGATATGTCATTTTCATATGCTAGTGGGAATCACTTTTTCATTATTATAAACTTGTCTTGTATATTCCGATGACGGGCTTCCTCAAATGCCCGAGGTCTTCATGAGCAAGCAAGTTGGATGCATCCCCACTTAGCTTCAGTTGCGCTTTCATACACTTATAGCTCTAGTGCATAATATTTGCATGGCAATCTCTAATCCTCGCATCGATATCTATCGATGGGCATCTCCATAGCCCGTTGATACGCCTAGTTGATATGAGACTATCTTCTCCACTTTTTATCCCTTTGATACCTACCACCATACTCTATTCCACCTTTATGCTATGTCCAATGGTACACGCTCATGTATTGCGTGAAGAATAAAAAGTTGATGCACTTTGAAAAAGTATGATCCAATTGCTTGACTTGGACACTGTGGTGCTTAACATTTTTATTAATGTGGTGAATACAGAGCCATGCCTTGCTAATATAATAAGATGAATGAGGGATAAACATTCTTTTATGATCGTATATGAAAGATTGATAATTTTGTTACTTATGCTTATAGATATTATTATGTTGATGTTTATTAATTCATCGTTTCTCAATGAGCATACATGCAAAAGATTACATAATGGGTAGCATGTCACATAAAAAATTCTATTTTTGTCATTTCCCTACTCGAGGACGAGCAGGAATTAAGCTTGGGGATGCTTGATACATCTCCAACGTATCTATAATTTTTTATTGTTCCATGCTGGTATATTATCATTCTAGGATACTTTCTGGGTATTTATTTACCAATTTATGTTATTTTTGAGCACTAACCTATTGACCCAGTGCCCAGTGCCAGTTGCTGTTTTTTGCATGTTTTTCACTTTTCAGGTTTACCATACAAAACGAAGTCCAATTGCCACGAAACTTTTTGATGATTTTTTTGGACAAACAGAAGGCCTAGAAGATTCGGAAGAAGGTCGGGAGCCAGCCGAGGGCCCCACAAGTCAACAGGGCGCACCCTGGGGGGCGCCCTGATGGCTTGTGGGCCCCTCGTGGCTCTCCCGACCCCGTTCTCTGGCCTATAAATTCTCATATATCGTAAAAACCCTAGAGGAGGTCTTAAAATGCTTTTCACGCCACCGCAAGTCTCTGTTCCGTTGGGAGCCCATCTGGAGCTCCGTTCCGGCACCCTGCCAAAGGGGGGATCGATCACGGAGGGCCTCTACATCAACCTTGCTGCCCTCATGATGATGTGTGAGTAGTTCACCACAGACCTACGGGTCCATGGCTAGTACGCAGATGTCAATCTCTCTCTCTCTCTCTTTTGATCTTCAATACAATGTTCATCGCATCTTCGCTTTGATCTATCCATTGTAATCCTTTTGTACGGTGTGTTGGTTGGGATCCGATGAATTGTGGGTTTATGTTCAGATTATTCATAAAAGTTATTTGAGTCATCTCTGATATATATTATGATTCTTAATTGGATGATCATTATAGCTTCATAATTCTCTCTGATCTATTGAAATAGTTTGGCCAACAAGATTGATATTTCTTCGGTGAGAGAGGTGCGTTGTGGTAGGTTCTGTTGGAAATATGCCCTAGAGGCAATAATAAATTGGTTATTATTATGTTTCCTTGTTCATGATAATCGTTTATTATCCATGCTATAATTGTATTGATTGGAAACTCAAATACATGTGTGGGTACATAGACAACACTGTGTCCCTAGTAAGCCTCTAGTTGACTAGCTCGTTGATCAAAGATGGTTAAGGTTTCCTAGCCATTGACATAAGATGTCATTTGAATAACGGGATCACGTCATTAGGAGAATGATGTGATGGACAAGACCCAAACTGTAAACGTAGCATATGATCGTGTCAGTTTATTGCTATTGTTTTCTGCATGTCAAGTATCTGTTCCTATGACCATGAGATCATGCAACTCCCTGACATCGGAGGAGTACCTTGTGTGTATCAAACGTCGCAACGTCACTGGGTGACTATAAAGGTGCTCTACAGGTATCTCCGAGGGTGTCTGTTGGGTTGGCATGGATCAAGACTGGGATTTGTTACTCCGTATGACGGAGAGGTATCTCAGGGCCCACTCGGTAATACAACATCACAATGAGCCTTGCAAGCAATGTGACTAAAGTGTTAGCCACGAGATCTTGTATTACGGAACGAGTAAACAGACTTGCCGGTAACGAGATTGAACTAGGTATAGAGATACCGACGATCGAATCTCGGGCAAGTAACATACCGAAGAACAAAGGGAACAGTATACGGGATTAACTGAATCCTTGACATAGAGGTTCGACCGATAAAGATCTTCGTCGAATATGTAGGAGCCAATATGGGCATCCAGGTCCCGCTATTGGTTATTGATCGTAGAAGTGTCTCGGTCATGTCTACATAATTCTCGAACCCGCAGGGTCTACACACTTAACGTTTGGTGACGATTAGTATAGTTGAGTTATTTTGTTGGTGACCGAAGGTTGTTCGGAGTCCCGGATAAGATCCCGGACATGACGAGGATCTCTGGAAGAGTCCGGAGGTAAAGATTGATATATGTGATAATAGTGTTTTGATCTCCGGAAGGGCTCCGGAATTCACCGGAAGGGGTTCCGGATGTTTACCGAAGTGTTCGGGTGCAGCAACACTTTATATGAGCCAAAGGGGTAAAGCCCACGAGGTATTGGAAAGTGCAAAAGGAAGTTTCCTTCAACTGACATGTGCGGGCAAAACCGACCTTGTGCGGGCAAAACCGACCTGGAGGAGGCTTTTACTCCAAGTTTAGACCCCAAGGCTCAACATATAAATAGAGGGGCAGGGCTAGCACACGGGACACATCAAGATTTCCCAAGCCGTGTGTCGGCAACCCTAACCCTCTAGTTCTCCCGTCATAATCTCCGTAGTGCTTGGCGAAGCCCTGCAGAGATTGTTCCTCACCACCATCACCACGCCGTCGTGCTGCCGGAACTCATCTACTACTTCACCATCGCTCGCTGGATCGAGGAGGTGAAGGCGTCATCAAGCCGTACGTGTGTTGAACGCGGAGGTGCCGTCCGTTCGGCACTAGTTCGTGATCGGATCGAGGGACGACTTGCGATTTGGATCGCGGAGACGTTCGACTACATCAACCGCGTTTCTTAAACGCTTCCGCTTAGCGATCTACAAGGGTATGTAGATTCACTCTCCCTCTCGTAGATGCTCATCACCATGGATAGATCTTGTCTGTGCGTAGGAAAATTTTTGTTTCCCATGCAGCGTTCCCCAACAGTGGCATCTGAGCTAGGTCTATGCGTAGATGAGATCTCGAGTAGAACACAAACGAGTTGTGGGCGTGGGTGTATACATATTGCTTGCCGTTACTAGTTGATACTTGATTCGGCGGTATTGTGAGATGAAGCGGTCCGGACCGACATTACGCGTACGCTTACTCGAGACAGGTTCCTTCAACTGACATGTAACTTCGTTGCATAAAGATGGCTAGCGGGTGTCTGTCTCTCTCACTTTAGTTGTATCAATTTCAATGAAGAGGGTTCTTTTAGAAGATCAAAAAGCAATCACTACACCACGTTGTGGTTTTGCGTAGGTAAGAACGGTTCTTGCAAACCCGTAGCAGCCACGTAAAATTTGCAACAACAATTAGAGGACGTCTAACTTGTTTTTGCAGGGTATGTTGTGATGTGATATGGCCAATTACATGATGAGATATATGTGATGTATGAGATGATCATGTGTTGTATAGAATATCACGACTTGCATGTCGATGAGTACGGCAACTGGCAGGAGCCATAGAGTTGTCTTTAATTATTTTTCGCCGTTTTGCTTTACTTTATCGCTATGAGTTAGCAATAGTCGTGGAAGCAACAGTCAGCGCGACAACCTCATGGCGACACGTTGATGGAGATCAAGATGATGGAGATCATGGTGTCATGCCGGTGACGATGGAGATCATGCCGGTGCTTTGGAGATGGAGATCAAAAGCACAAGTTAATGGCCATATCATGTCACTTATGATTTGCATGTGATGTTAATCCTTTTATGCATCTTATTTTGCTTAGGACGACAGTAGCATTATAAGGTGATCCCTCACTTAAATTTCAAGATAAATTGTGTTCTCCCCGAGTGTGCACCGTTGCAAAAGTTCGTCGTTTCGAGACACGCCGTGATGATCGGGTGTGATAGACTCTACGTTCACATACAACGGGTGTAAGCCATGTTGCACGTGCGGAACACTCGGGTTAAACTTGATGAGCCTAGCATGTACAGACATGGCCTCGGAACACAAGAGACCGAAAGGTCGAACATGAGTCATATAGTAGATATGATCAACATGAAGATGTTCACCATTGAAACCACCTCAACTCACGTGATGATCGGACTTGAGTTGGTGGATTTGGATCATGTTACACTCGAATGATCGGAGGGATGTCAATTTGAGTGGGAGTTTTTTAAGTAATATGATTAACTAAACTCATTATCTAGAACAGTAGTCTAAGTTGTCTTTGCTATATTTATGTTGTAGATCATGGCTCGCGCAGTAGCACCCCTGAATTTTAATGCGTTCCTAGAGAAAGTTAAGTTGAAAGATGATGGAAGTAACTTTGTGGACTGGGCCCGTAATCTAAGGATTATCCTTACGGCTTCCCAGAAGGCTTATGTCCTTGATGCACTGCTTGGTGATCCACCCGCTCCAGTTGAGTCTCTAGACGTTGTGAACGCCTGGCAGGCTTGTTCTGAAGATTACTCAATAGTTCAATGTGCAATATTGTATGGCTTAGAACCGGGACTTCAAAGACGTTTTGAACGTCATGGAGCATATGAGATGTTCCAGGAGTTGAAGTTTATCTTTCAGAAGAATGCCCGGATCAAGAGATATGAGATCTCCGATAAGTTCTATGCTTGCAAGATGGAGGAGAACGGGTCTATCAGTGATCACGTACTCAGAATGTCTGGGTACTCCACCCATCTGGCTGAATTGGGGATGCCCCTTCCGCCAGAGGCTATCACTGACAGAGTTCTTCAATCATTGCTACCTAGCTACAAGAGCTTCGTGTTGAACTATAACATGCACGGGATGAACAAGTCAGTCGCCGAGCTGTTTGCGATGCTGAAAGCCGCTGAGTCTGAAATTCAGAAGGAGCATCAAGTGTTGATGGTCAATAAAACCACTAGTTTCAAGAAAAATGGCAAGGGTAAGAAGGGTAACTCCAAGAAGAGTGGCAAAGCAGTTGCTCCTCTCGTGAAGAAACCCAAGGCTGGACCCAAACCAGAAACTGTGTGTTTTCATTGTAAGGGAACTGGACACTGGAAGCGGAACTGCCCCAAGTAATTGGCTGACAAGAAGGCGGCCAACAACAAACAAGGTATATATGATATACATGTTATTGATGTGTACCTTACCAACTCTCGTTGTAGTGCCTGGGTATTTGATACCGGTGCGGTTGCTCATATTTGCAACTCAAAACAGGAACTGCGGAATAGACGGAGGCTGGCAAAGGACGAAGTGACGATGCGCGTGGGAAATGGTTCCAAGGTTGATGTGATCGCCGTCGGCACGCTCGCTCTTCGATTACCATCGGGATTAGTGATGAACCTGAATAATTGTTATTTAGTGCCTGCGTTAAGCATGAACATTATATCTGGATCTTGTTTATTGCGAGACAGTTACTCATTTAAATCAGAGAATAATGGTTGTTCTATTTATATGAGTAATATCTTTTATGGTCATGCACCCGATGTGAGGGGTTTATTCTTATTGAATCTCGATAGTAATGATACACATGTTCATAACATTGATGCCAAAAGATGTAGAATTGATAATGATAATACCACTTTCTTGTGGCACTGCCGTTTAGGTCATATTGGCGTAAAACGCATGAGGAAGCTCCATGCTGATGGACTTTTAGAGTCACTTGATTTTGAATCACTTGACACATGTGAGCCATGCCTCATGGGCAAGATGACTAAAACGCCGTTCTCTGGAACAATGGAACGGGCAAGTGACTTATTGGAAATCATACATACTGATGTGTGCGGTCCGATGAGTATTGAGGCGCGCGGTGGTTATCGTTACTTTATCACCTTCACTGATGACTTAAGTAGATATGGGTATATTTACTTAATGAAACACAAGTCTGAAACATTTGAAAAGTTCAAACAATTTCAGAGTGAAGTTGAGAATCATCGTAACAAGAAGATTAAATTCCTACGATCTGATCGAGGAGGAGAATATCTGAGTTATGAGTTTGGCAGTCACTTAAGACAATGTGGAATTGTTTCACAACTAACACCGCCTGGAACACCACAGCGTAATGGTGTGTCCGAACGTCGTAATCGAACCTTATTAGATATGGTGCGATCTATGATGTCTCTTGCCGATTTGCCACTATCGTTTTGGGGTTATGCATTAGAGACAGCTGCATTCACTTTAAATAGGGCACCATCGAAATCCGTTGAGACGACGCCATATGAACTTTGGTTTGGCAAGAAGCCAAAGCTGTCGTTTCTTAAAGTTTGGGGATGTGATGCTTATGTCAAAAAGCTTCAGCCTGAAAAGCTGGAACCCAAAGCGGAGAAATGCGTCTTCATAGGATACCCAAAAGAGACAGTTGGGTATACTTTCTACCTCAGATCCGAAGGCAAAGTGTTTGTCGCTAAAAACGGAACATTTCTTGAGAAAGAGTTTCTCTCGAAAGAATTGAGTGGGAGGAAGATAGAACTTGATGAGGTTGTTGAACCTTTACTTCAACCTGAAAGTAGCGCAGCACAGAAAGATGTTTCTGTAGAGCCTACATCTGCTGAAGAGGAAGTTAATGATGATGATCATGAAGCTTTGGATCAAGTTGCTATCGAACCTCGTAGGTCGACAAGGACGCGTACTGCTCCTGAGTGGTACGGCAACCCTGTCTTAGAGGTCATGTTGTTAGACAACGATGAACCTACGAGCTATGGAGAAGCGATGATGGGCCCGGATTCCGAGAAGTGGTTAGAGGCCCTGAAATCCGAGATGGGATCCATGTACGAAAACAAAGTGTGGACTTTGGAAGTATTACCTGAAGGGCGTAAGGCCATTCAGAACAAATGGATCTTTAAGAGGAAGACGGACGCAGACGGTAATGTCACCGTCTATAAAGCTCGACTTGTGGCAAAGGGTTTTTCACAAGTTCAAGGAGTTGACTACGATGAGACCTTCTCACCCGTAGCGATGCTTAAGTCCGTCAGAATCATGTTAGCAATAGCTGCCTTTTTCGATTATGAAATTTGGCAGATGGATGTCAAAACAGCGTTCCTTAACGGTTTCCTTAAGGAAGAATTGTATATGATCCAACCAGAACGTTTTGTCGATCCAGAGAATGCTGACAAAGTTTGCAAACTCCAGCGATCCATTTATGGACTGGTGCAAGCATCTCGGAGTTGGAATCTTCGCTTTGATGAGGTGATCAAAGCGTTCGAGTTTATACAAGTTTACGGAGAAGCTTGTATTTACAAGAAAGTGAGTGGGAGCTCTATAGCGTTTCTAATATTATATGTGGATGACATATTACTGATTGGAAACAATATAGAAATGTTGGAAAGCGTGAAGGAATATTTGAACAAGAGTTTTTCAATGAAGGACCTAGGAGAAGCTGCTTTCATATTAGGCATCAAGATCTATAGAGATAGATCGAGACGCTTAATAGGACTTTCACAAAGCACATACCTTGATAAGATTTTGAAGAAGTTCAAAATGGATCAGTCCAAAAAGGGGTTCTTGCCTATTTTGCAAGGTGTGAAGTTAAGTAAGACTCAATGCCCAGTGACTGCAGAAGATAGAGAAAAGATGAGTGCCATCCCCTATGCTTCAGCCATAGGCTCTATCATGTATGCAATGATGTGCACAAGACCCGATGTCAGCCTTGCCATAAGTATGGTCGGAAGGTTTCAAAGTGATCCAGGAATGGAACACTGGACGGCGGTCAAGAATATCCTGAAGTACCTGAAAAGGACTAAGGACATGTTTCTCGTTTATGGAGGTCATCAAGAGCTCGTCGTAAAGGGTTACGTCGATGCAAGCTTTGACACTGATCCGGATGATTCTAAATCACAAACCGGATACGTATTTATTCTTAATGGGGGTGCGGTTAGCTGGTGCAGTTCCAAGCAAAGCGTGGTAGCTGATTCTACATACGAAGCGGAGTACATCGTTGCCTCGGAGGCGGCGAAGGAAGGTGTCTGGATGAAGGAGTTCATGACAGATCTTGGAGTAGTGCCTAGTGCGCTTAACCCAATGACTCTGTTTTGTGATAATACTTGTGCCATTGCTCTAGCCAAGGAACCAAGATTTCACAAGAGGACCAGACACATAAAGCGACGTTTCAATTCCATCCGCGATTACATCAAGGAGGACGACATAAATATTTGCAAAGTACACACGGATCTGAATGTTGCAGATCCGATGACTAAACCTCTTCCAAGGGCTAAACATGAACAACACCAGAACTGCATGGGTGTTCGATTCATTACAATGTAAATCACATAGTGATGTGAACTAGATTATTGACTCTAGTGCAAGTGGGAGACTGTTGGAAATATGCCCTAGAGGCAATAATAAATTGGTTATTATTATGTTTCCTTGTTCATGATAATCGTTTGTTATCAATGCTATAATTGTATTGATTGGAAACTCAAATACATGTGTGGGTACATAGACAACACTGTGTCCCTAGTAAGCCTCTAGCTGACTAGCTCGTTGATCAAAGATGGTTAAGGTTTCCTAGCCATTGACATAAGATGTCATTTGAATAACGGGATCACATCATTAGGACAATGATGTGATGGACAAGACCCAAACTGTAAACGTAGCATATGATCGTGTCAGTTTATTGCTATTGTTTTCTGCATGTCAAGTATCTGTTCCTATGACCATGAGATCATGCAACTCCCTGACATCGGAGGAGTACCTTGTGTGTATCAAACGTCGCAACGTAACTGGGTGACTATAAAGGTGCTCTACAGGTATCTCCGAGGGTGTCTGTTGGGTTGGCATGGATCAAGACTGGGATTTGTTACTCCGTATGACGGAGAGGTATCTCAGGGCCCACTCGGTAATACAACATCACAATGAGCCTTGCAAGCAATGTGACTAAAGTGTTAGCCACGAGATCTTATATTACGGAACGAGTAAAGAGACTTGCCGGTAACGAGATTGAACTAGGTATAGAGATACCGACGATCGAATCTCGGGCAAGTAACATACCGAAGAACAAAGGGAACAGTATACGGGATTAACTGAATCCTTGACATAGAGGTTCGACCGATAAAGATCTTCGTAGAATATGTAGGAGCCAATATGGGCATCCAGGTCCCGCTATTGGTTATTGATCGTATAAGTGTCTCGGTCATGTCTACATAATTCTCGAACCCGCAGGGTCTACACACTTAACGTTTGGTGACGATTAGTATAGTTGAGTTATTTTGTTGGTGACCGAAGGTTGTTCGGAGTCCCGGATAAGATCCCAGACATGACGAGGATCTCTGGAAGAGTCCGGAGGTAAAGATTGATATATGTGATAATAGTGTTTTGATCTCCGGAAGGGTTCCGGAATTCACCGGAAGGGGTTCCGGATGTTTACCGAAGTGTTCGGGTGCTGCAACACTTTATATGAGCCAAAGGGGTAAAGCCCACGAGGTATTGGAAAGTGCAAAAGGAAGTTTTGCTGCTGCCTTAAGCGGTACTACCGCTGGTAAGGCAGTACTACCGCGTAAGCGGTACTACCGCTTGTGTGAAGCGGTACTACCGCTTGTGTGAAGCGGTACTACCGCTCAAGCGGTACTACCGCTCGTGAGCGGTACTACCGCTTGTGCGCGGTACTGCAGGGATCCGAGTTGGACTCTTTCCCTGCGGGCCAAACCGACCTTGTGCGGGCAAAACCGACCTGGAGGAGGCTTTTACTCCAAGTTTAGACCCCAAGGCTCAACATATAAATAGAGGGGCAGGGCTAGCACACGGGACACATCAAGATTTCCCAAGCCGTGTGTCGGCAACCCTAACCCTCTAGTTCTCCCGTCATAATCTCCGTAGTGCTTGGCGAAGCCCTGCAGAGATTGTTCCTCACCACCATCACCACGCCGTCGTGCTGCCGGAACTCATCTACTACTTCACCATCGCTCGCTGGATCGAGGAGGTGAAGGCGTCATAAAGCCGTACGTGTGTTGAACGCGGAGGTGCCGTCCGTTCGGCACTAGTTCGTGATCGGATCGAGGGACGACTTGCGATTTGGATCGCGGAGACGTTCGACTACATCAACCGCGTTTCTTAAACGCTTCCGCTTAGCGATCTACAAGGGTATGTAGATTCACTCTCCCTCTCGTAGATGCTCATCACCATGGATAGATCTTGTCTGTGCGTAGGAAAATTTTTGTTTCCCATGCAGCGTTCCCCAACAGGTTCAACCTGACGAATTTCTATATCCCAGTGGCGGAAAGGGACAAGATATGTCTTTGTGTTGCTGCTACTAAGGATAAAGCGATGGGGTTAATTCATATTGACTATGTTTACTTTGTCTACATCATGTCATTGTTTCTCCAAGCATTACTCTGTTTTACTTAATACTCTAGATGCATGCTGGATAGCGGTCGATGGGTGGAGTAATAGTAATAGGTGCAGGCAGGAGTCGGCCTATTTTATTATGGAGGTGATGCCTATATACACATGATCATTGTCGTGAAAATCGCTTAACTATCCGCTTTTCTATCAATTGCCCAACAGTAATTTTTTTACCCTTCGTATGTTGCCTACATGAGAGATGCCGCTAGGAAACACTATGGCCCCGGGTCTATTCACTTATATATTTATAAAAGCTATTATTACCTTGTTGTTATTATTTATGTTTTATTTTATTTTGCAATTTACAATTTTCTACAATTATCTACACAACTCATTCGCTTGCAAATAACGAGATCAAGGGGATTGACAACCCTCTTTGCCTGCGTTGGGTGCAAGTTGTTTGCTCTTTTGTGTGCAATCACTGAAGATGGTTGAGGATTGATATTCCTATTTGTTTGATAAACCTTGGTTTCATAACTAAGGGAAATACTTACCCACTTTGTGCTGCAATAACCCGTTCCTCTTCACGGAAAACCCAACGCAGATCACAAGTATCATTGACCGAGTGCACCTCCCGGTGGTATGACAACCCAGAAGTGTAGGGGATCGTTTGTAGCCTTTTTCGATAAGTAAGAGTGTCGAACCCAATGAGGAGCTAAAGGTATAATTAATATTCTCTCAAGTTCTATCGACCACCAATACAACTCTACGAACACTAACACTTACTTTACCTAGAACAAGAAATAAACTACTTTGCGGGAAGAATACTAGAAGTACTTAGTAGGTGTAAAAAGATAGGTTTGCAAGATAATAAATAGCAAGTAAATAAAAGTTAGGGGCTATTTAAATGTTAATAAATTAATTGTTTACTAGATGACTTTTTGTAGCACAAGAGAAAGATTTGTCCCTAGGCAATTGATAACTAGATCGGTAATCATTATTGCAGTTTTATATGAGGGAGAGGCATGAGCTAACATACTTTCCGTACATGGATCATATGCACTTATGATTGGAACTCTAGCAAGCGCCCGCAACTACTAAATATCATTATGGTAAAACCCAACCATAGCATAACACATCAAGTACTCTTTACTCCCATACGTAAACAACCCCCTTACTCGGGTGTAAACTTCTGTCACTAGATGCCCACAATAAGCGAATCATGAACTTATTGCAAACCCTACAGTGGGGATCGCACATGCTTGTGCGACATGGCGGGCACCATAGGACAGCACCAAAATAAAACATACAACTCAAATTAATCACGATCATCAATCAACCCATAGGACAAAAGAAATCTACTCAAACATCATATGATAGCCACACATCATAGGGTAATAATATATAGCATTAAGCACCATGTTTAAGTAGATATTACTTCGGGGAAAAGAGGTTTTGCACCGCTGCATAGAGGGGGGGAGACTTGGTGGTGACGGCAGAGAAGATGTTGGTGTAGATTGTCGTCACGAGGGTTACCCCGGCAGCGCTCCGGCGCCACCGGGAGAGAGGGAGAGAGAGCTCCCCTTCTTATTCTTCCTCCTTGGTCTCCCCCCTAGATGGGAGGAGAGTTTCCCCTCTGGTCCATGGCCGCATGGCTCCCGGAGGGCGGGAGCCCCTCCGAGATTGGATCTCTCTCTCTCTGTTTCTCTTCTGTTTTCGCATCTGTTTTCTGGCCCTTCACTGTTTCTTAAATATGCAGAGATCCGTTACTTCGACCGGGCTGAAATTTTGAGGGGATTTTTATTTGGAGATTATCTTTCTTGTGGCAAAAGAAGGGCACCAACCGACCTACGAGGTCTCCTAAGCCATCAGGGTGCGACCACCCCCTGGCCGCGCCCTGTTGGCTTGGCACCACCTCGGGCATCGTCTTGCGTTGATTCCGACTCCCAAAAATCACATATATTCCAAAATAAATCACCGTAATTTTTTATCGCGTTTGGACTTCGTTTATATGGATTTTCTATGAAACAAAAAACACAAAAAACAGGAACTGGCACTGGGCACTGGATCAGTAAATTAGTCCGAAAAATAATATAAAATGTTGCCAAAAGTATACGAAAGTTGTAGAATATTGGCATGAGATAATAAAAAAGTATAGATACGAAGGAGACGTATCAACATCCCCAAGCTTAATTCCTGCTCGTCCTCGAGTAGGTAAATGATAAAAAGATAAGTTTTGATGTGGAATGCTACCTAACATAATCTTGAACAAATGTCTAATCATGGCATGAATATTTATATACAAGTGATTCAAGACAATAGTCTATCATTTGATATAAAGACAACAATACTCAGGCACATTAACAAACAATCGTGTCTTTCTAAATAACAATGCTAAAGAACGCTATCCCTACAAAATCGTATAGCCTCTCATGCTTAGTCTTCCTAGCATAAAGTATAAATCATGAGCACCCCGATGTCAAGTCAGGCATTTGGTTCATACTTTTTCACGCGCTTCAGCATTTTCAACTTCACTCAATACATGAGTGTGAGCCATGGACATATCATATAGGTGGAATAGAGTATGGTGTTAGATATCAAAGGAGTTAAAGTGGAAAGAAAGTCTCGCATCAACTAGGCATATCAACGGGCTATGACGATGCACATCAATAGATATCAATGCGAGAGTAGGGATTGCCATGCAACGGAAGCACTGGATCAGAGCTATAGGTGTATGAAATCTCAACGGAAGATAAGTGGGTGTGCATCCAACTTGCTTTCTCATGAAGACCTCGGGCATTTGAGGAAGCCCATCATTGGAATATACAAGCCAAGTTCTATGATTAAAAAATCCCACTAGCATATGAAAATGATAACTCGGGAGACTCTCTATATGAAGAACATGGTGCCAATTTGAGGCACAAGTGTGGTAAAGGATAGTAGCAAAGTCCCTTCTCTCTTTTTCTATCATTTTATTTTTTTTCTCTTTTCTCCTTTTCTTTTTTTCTTCTTTTTTTCCTTTTTTTCTTTGTTGGCTCATTTGGCCTCCCCCATTTTTCATTTTTCGTCCGGAGCTCACCCCGACTTGTGGGGGAATCATTTACTCATCATCTTTTCTTCACTAGGACAATGCTCTAATAATGATGATCATCATACTTTTATTTACTTACAACTCGATATAATAACTCAACATAAAACAATTATGACTCTATATGAATGCCTCTGGCAGTGTACCAAGATGTGTAATGATCTAGCGTAACATGTAAACAATGATGAACGGTGGCTTTGCCACAAATACTATTTCAGCTACATGATCATGCAAAGCAATATGATGATGAACACACGAGTCATGTGATGTAATGGTGGAAGTTGCATGGCAATATATATCGGAATGGCTATGGAAATGCCATCATCATAGCATTCATCTTTCGGTATATGCGAAGGGAAATTAAACAATGTATGAGTTGAAGAGTTACTCTCATTATAAGGTGGGCACGTGTAGCTAATCCGCTCTTCCTCCTTTTGTTCTTCGCTCTCCTTGTCTTTTTCATCTAATGAGCTCACAGTTTCAGGAATTTCTTCTTCCACAGATTCCTGCAAAATATTAGTCTCTTCCAAGGCAACAAACATTTTCACAATAAATTCACCAATATATGCATTGTAATCATAGTTCTCATAGTAATATTTAAGTATGGCAAAATTTCAGATTTGTAAAGAATAGTATCATACCTTTCAATCAAAGAAGCAATTTCATAAGCACCCTTAAAAGCAACAAATTCTTCTATTTGTTCAACATCATAGTAATCATATATACCATTAGCATAAGAATCCAAGGTTTCATTATCATTAAATTCACATTGAAAGGGAAGGTGTGGAGCCTCCATCTTAGAGCAACAAGTATAATCACATCTCAAGCATATATCCCAAGCATACCAAGCAACATTTTAATTTGATCCCATAAGTGTTTTCTTTTTTGAGTCAAGCGATAAGCCCTAAAGTACTCACGTTGATCCAACGTGTCTCTCATTATTAAGTTGAATGGGTATTTCTCAGGATTATCAAAGTAGTATCTAATGTTTTCCACATAACCAACATCGAGGGTTTTAGGAGGTTCCCCATCTCCATGAGTAGCAAGTACAACGAATTTTTTTGGTGTTTCATGTTCCATATCCATAACTAAATATATAAAACAACTTATAACAGAAAATAAAAATTACTTAGTGATAAAACAAACAAGCACACACGAGAATATCAACCCCATGCTATTGCTCCCCGACAACGGCGCTAGAAAAAAGGTCTTGATAACCCACAAGTGTAGGGGGTCGTTTGTAGCCTTTTTTGATAAGTAAGAGTGTCGAACCCAACGAGGAGCTAAAGGTAAAATTAATATCCTTTCAAGTTCTATCGACCACCGATACAACTCTACGAACGCCAACACTTACTTTACCAAGAACAAGAAATAAACTACTTTGCAGGAAGAATACTAGAAGTACTTAGTAGGTGTAAAAAGATAGGTTTGCAAGATAATAAAGAACAAGTAAATAAAAGTTAGGGGCTATTTGGATAAATATTAATTAAGTTAATTGTTTACTAGATGGCTTTTTGTAGCACAAGAGAAAGATTTGTCCCTAGGCAATTGATAACTAGACCGGTAATCATTATTCAAGTTTTATATCAGGGAGAGGCATGAGCTAACATACTTTCCGTACTTGGATCATATGCACTTATGATTGGAACTCTAGCAAGCGTCTGCAACTACTAAATATCATTAAGGTAAACCCAACCATAGCATTAACATATCAAGTCCTCTTTACTCCCATACGTAAACAACCCCCTTACTCGGGTGTAAGCTTCTGTCACTCTAGCAGCCCACTATAAGCAAATCATGAACATATTGCAAACCCTACAGCGGGGATCCCACACGCTTGCGCGACACGGCAGACACCATAGGACAACACCAAAATAAAACATACAACTCAAACTAATCACGATCATCAATCAACCCATAGAACAAAAGAAATCTACTCAAACATCATAGGATAGCCACACATCATAGGGTAATAATATATAACATTAAGCACCATGTTTAAGTAGAGATTACAGTGGGGAAAAGAGGTTTTGCACCGCTGCATAGAGGGGGAGAGAGTTGGTGGTGACGGCGGCGAAGATGTTGGTGTAGATCAATGTCACGAGGGTTGCCCCGACAGCGCTCCGGCGCCGCTGGGAGAGAGGGGGAGAGAGCTCCCCTTCTTATTCTTCCTCCTTGGTCTCCCCCCTAATGGGAGAAGAGTTTCCCCTATGGTCCATGGCCGCCATGGCTCCTAGAGGGCAGGAGCCTCTCCGAGATTGAATCTCTCTCTGTTTCTCTTCTGTTTTAGCGTATGTTTCCTGGACCTTCACCGTTTCTTAAATATCCGAAGATCTGTAACTCCGATCCGGTTGAAATTTTGAGGGGATTTTTATCTGAATTTTTTTTCCTGCGGCGAAAGAAGGGCACCAACCGACCAAAGAGGTTGTCCCTAGCCATCAGGGCGCGACCACCCCCTGGCCGCGCCTTGTTGGCTTGGCACCGCCTCGGGCACCGTCTTGCGTTGATTCAGACTCCCGAAAATCATATATATTCCAAAATAAATCTTCGTAATTTTTATTGCGTTTGGACTTCGTTTGATATGGATTTCTGCGAAAAAAATAAGACACAAAAAACAGGAACTGGCACTGGGCACTGGATCAGTAAGTTAGTCCCAAAAATATTATAAAATGTTGCCAAAAGTATATAAAAATTGTAGAATATTGACATGAAACAATCAATAATTATAGATACGACGAAGACGTATTATGGTAATGTGGAGTTCCCAAGCGAAAGCTTCGCGCTCAGCGCCGGCAACGACGACGCCCATGGGTGTCGTTCTCTTCTTGAAGGCGTAGCCATGCGTTTCGTTCATGTTCCAGGGCCCCGGGTGAAAACCCTTATGTGTTCTCCGGCTCGACAGCGGCGACGCGATGCACCGTCACCCTCCTGGGGGCATTGCCGTGGAGTTGGGCCGTCGTCGGTCGGCCCTAAGCGAGGTGTTAGGCTATCTGTAGATTTCTTATTGTATCTTTCAATATGCTTTGTAGGAGAGTCTTCTCTCCACTCTGTATTGTTCGGCCTTGTATTGTTTGGTGTTGTTTATATATAAAACGGGGCAAAAGACTCTTTGGGGAGCTTGTTTGGTTAGGGTTGACACCTAGAAGATTGTGAATCTTTGTTTGAACAATATAATGCCCCCACCATTTAATACAACTAGATGGTGCCCCGCATTTTTTTGCGGGAATATTTGCAACATTATTTCAATAAGATTCGTTGTATGAAACATGGATATTTAGAGTGATAATATAAGAGCTAAAACTAAAAATACATGTGATCTGTTGTGTTTGATTATGTAGTTGTAAAATATTTATTAGATATAAATAACATAATAAAATAGAAATTCTTATATATGTTTACTGGTTGAGGTGGGTCTTTTTCATGCATTGGCATTATGAGGTGGCATACATGCATGTTGAGAGAAATATGTGAGTGGAGTTGGGTCATTTTCATGCATGTTGTGTGGTAAGATATCAAGTATAATAGGATGATGTAAGCGGGCTGTAAGGATTTAAATATTGTATTATTGCTTAGTTGGAAGAGAGAGAATAGGAAAGAGAAGGGAAGCGGGCTGTAGACTTACAGCCGGCTGTAGCACAAGCTCCAAGAAGCTTTGTGAGAGTGGAAGGTGGGCCATATGTTGACAAAGTAGTACTTTCTTATAGCCGACTATTATACGTGTTAGCTATTACATTGGCTGTAAATGACATGGCAACATGTTATAGCCAGCAGTTGGCTATATTATTAACCACGTATAGCCAACTGTTGGCTATATGGTGTTGTCATGTCATATATAGTCATCACTTGTAGCCACTCACACAATAAAGTTAGCTATAAGGTTGGCTATAAGAGTACTACCTTTTCTCATCTTCTCTCTATCTCTTTCTTTATATTTATTGTATTGGCCTAGGAATCCGCATATAGCTAGGCTCTTGCATGAGAGCCGACTCCCCTTATTTCTTTATATCTCTCTCCTCCACATAGGCAAAAATGCCGTGTAAGCGGGCTATAAGCCTGCTATTATACTTGCTCTTAGTGTGGTAAGGTGGCATGCTTGGTATTTAGATATAGACTAGTTTAATGCCCGTGCGTTGCTACGGAAGATCTAAAAATATAAAAAAATTCATATATCTCAGAAATGTATCAAGCAACACACTATTTTTGACCTTGCATAACACCCACGGACCAATCCTAGACGCACCAATTATCGACGGGTCGTCGTGCTCGGCTTGCATAGTTTCACAATCCTAATTAACAAAAGGAGACTCAAAAAGTGAATATAAAGTATAAGAGTAACCAGAATAGGGATATCGACAATCCATATAACACACAAGTTGTATACTTGTATCTATGAACAAAGAAATACATTTGCAATTATCCCAAAGGGATCCAGAGGAATTAAAACCTAATACCTTGGGACTTCAAAATAGACGTTGAATATACCTTGAACCACTGTTACCGCTACATGGGAAAATGAAAGATGGCAACAAAGCAAATAATGAAATCTAATTTGCACCGATTCACTTTACATGTACATGTGGTCGAATGAAGGGAAAACATGATAAAAAACATTAACCAATTCTTTTGGAAGTGGCGACATCTACAACACAAGTTTGTGTCTAGTATATAGAAGTGGTAGGACGACGTCAAGATTATATTGAACAAACGTGATCCAGGAAAGGGTCTCTAACACCCACCTACAGACAGTCAGATTGTTAGACGTAAAGATAGAAAGAAAGATCTTTTTTTCAGAATACTGCTCGATTAATTTTGCTTAAGTGCACACCATCCATTAACACGTGGAATGATTCTATGCACATTGTCCAAGTACCAGCCAGCAACGCATCTCATCAGACAATAATGACCTCAAGCAAAGAATTGAGAAAGCTGAACCGGAAACTTGAATCGCGGCAACTGCCGCTTCAGAGAACCGCAAGTAATCCGCCGCAGGCAACGCTGTGCTGCATCAGCCAGGGATCCATCCTGTACCACCCGTCGGCCTCCATCACCGACGTCTTCATCCGACGAATCTGAAGAAGTGCACCAGCGCCGCCCACACCAACCGCCAAATCTGCCCCGAGCCACTGCCTTTTCGCTGCTCCACTCCTGCATGGGATGGAAGAACTGGGGAAAAGAGCGAGATGGGACGGGAGGAGGGCAGATGTGAGGAGTAGCTGAGAGGAAAAATTTGGAGACGTCAATCGCAGGTCGCAGCACCACCAAACCTTCGACCGCCATCCTTGCAGTGTCAGAACCAGTCGCCGCTATAGGGATTCAGATTGTGCCATCAAGAGTCCGGATCCACACGGAGGAGCATGACGATCCGCCACTGCTCCGGGAGCTCATCATGAACATTCTAGAGGAGAGGAGAGGGGTTTTTCTGCGCACCGGCAAGCCCTGACAGCAGCGAAGAGGTTACCTCATCGGGCCCTCATGTCATCAGGTCGGGAACCTTGGAAGATCTAAACCGTTCATTCTAGATCTGATGGTTCAAATGGTCTAAAGGCAGGCACACCATCATCACCAACTGTGCTTTTTATAGGAGTAGAGAAATACAATCTCCATTTTTCCCGCAAAAACAATTTATCTTGCTTAATCACCATCCTTTGGCACTACGAGCATCCTTGACCTTTGGTGGCTGAGGTGACAACTGACGTGTGGGGGGATGGAGTTAAATAGTGCAAGCTGAGAAGAGGGGAAGTGCGCTCACGCGTCGGACTACACAAAGTCAAACGCACTCTCTGATTCTAGCCAACGCTTCGAAGGTGCCTCCACTGCCCACTCGGAGCATGGCTGGAAGGTGCTTGGAAGTTGGAACAACGCGCTGAGACAGCTAAAAGTCCATTTTTGACGCAGATCTCCATGCGGCGCCACCGCTTGCTGGTTTATAATAACGCATATACTTTGAGGCGGCAAATATACTAATTTTAGTGTAGAACTGCGTGAGAGAACACTGCATCGCATCGTCCCTGTTATAAACACCAAAGCATATCTATGCACGCAACTACGACTACGCGGGATGAACGCTGCGACTACGCGGAAACATTTTTCTTATGAATATGTATGGTTTATGTATCTTTTTATAATGCGAAATCATTATCCAACAGTCGATGAGCTTCTTCAACAGGCGCCCAAAAACTGTTCCACGCGCTAAAATCCTGGTTTTTTGGGCGCCAGACAGCTCCAGCAGATGTTGTAAAATAGTATGCGCACAAAAATATTTTGGGCATGCGCTGAAAAACACTATCGCACGCGGTAAATTTGGGGCGCCGGATCGCGCTTGCTTCATAAGGCTGGCCATAGTGGTGGTATCTTAGGTAGTATCATGTATTCGGGAATAGTAAACATGCTGACGAGACAGAGAATTAAAGATGAGAGAGAGGGTTAGAGTAACTTAAGTAGATATCGTATCAGACTACCCACAGTGGGAGTAACATATGTAGTAACATAGATGTCACCTAAGCAAAAAATATGACGTGACACCTAATTAATGAGAAGAGAGAGAAATTAAGTAACATACTATGTTACTACTACTATGAGTAACATAACACATACGAAGACAAGATGAGTCTATAAGCTAATAAATGTAAGGTTCAATGTTACTACCCCTATGTTACTGCTCAGTGTGGAGGTAGTAACTTAGACTAATAACATATGCATGTTACTACTCTATGTTACTTCCCATTGTGGGTAGTCTCATGTTAAATGTTATACTACTTTGTGTCATGCATGGCAATAAATGAGACCATATATGATACCACTCTATGATACTATGCACTATGTAGGTAGTAACATACACTAGTATCATATGCATGATACTAGTATATGATACTTCCCACTATGAGTAGTCTAATTTACACTGCGTGTTTTTTTGCGCACACGTTTTTGGGCATTTGGAAAACCAATGTTGGCTCCGGCATGTTAAAAATGCTAAAGTGGCGCGCTAAAACTATTTTAGCGCGCGAAACTTTTATGCGCCTGTTGGAGATGCTCTTACAAATGACAATTCCTTTTGTTTTAGGGAACTCTATCTGCAAGTACCAGCTTGAGTGCCCATATATATACACGACACGGCAACACCATCCTCCTCAAAAGTCAAAACTCGTATTAGTAGCACAGATCTATTGGCATCTCTCGCTTGTAGGAAAGAAAATATAACTCGCCGGCCATGGAGGCGACGGTGGTGGCAGCGGCGGTGACCGGAGCGATAAAAACACTCCTGTCCAAGCTCGCCACTTTGCTGCACAACAAGTACAAGCTGCCTCGTGGGGTGAAGAGGCAGATCACCTCCTTGAGGAACGAGATGAGCAGCATGAGTGCTTTGCTCGTGAGGCTAGCTGGGCTAGAGGAGCTCAATGAGCAACAGAAGGACTGGCGCGACAAGGTGCGTGAGCTGTCATACGATATAGAAGACTGCATCGACATCTTCACCAACGAGGTTGATAGCGGCGAAGCCAAGGGAGGACTCAAGCACAGGCTTAAGAAGCTCAAGTCGCGCTACAAGATCGCCCACCGAATTGAAGAACTGATGGCTCAGGTTGTGGAATTGAGCAACTGCCACAATATATACAAGCTTGATGAGTGCAATCCTTCTCGTAGCTCTCGGTGCCTTGTGCATATTGACCCTCGTCTAGAGGCACTCTATGTAGAGCCCGACAGCCCTGTAGGCATTGATGCCTCAAAGGAGAAGCTCATTGAGTTGCTGGAGAAGGATGTTGCTACACAACGGCTTAAAGTGGTAGCCATTGTTGGATTTGGAGGTATGGGCAAGACAACCCTTGCGAACCAAGTGTATAACAAGATGAAAGGCCAATTTGATCGCACGGCTTTTGTAACCGTGTCTCGGAATCCAAATATGGTCAAGGTTTTGTCTGATATATTGTCGGGAATTCAGGGCTATGAGGAGTGTTCGTCTACTAATGCGCGGCAAATCATCAACAACCTCAGGATATGTCTCGAGTACAAAAGGTATGCTTGCGTATATGTATGAATAAGTTAGTACTCAAATTAGAGTACTTAAGAATTTATGCATGATAACTACATAATAATTTGACAAATTTTCAGTGATTTACCAAAAGCAGATACACCATGTTTCCTTATATAGTGGGTAACGTTAATAGATATGCGCACAAAGCTTCTATTATATACTCTTATCTCTAATGTAAAAAGAAGAGGTAAGAAGGACCATGTTAAAACTGCTATTAACTAGGTTGGTCTGCCAACTGATAATATTTTAATTCATTTCAACATTTTGACAAACACCCCAGAAGTATATTAACTTCTCTCGACTTATCCAACAGCCTGGGTTTGGTTATGATGTAAAAAATCATAAGATACATTTGTGTTAATGTTTCTGTTAGGGTTAGATACTTAGATTTACCAAAGGCTTTTGGTTCCTATACGTTTCAACTTTCTCTATTCTTTTCGAGACAATATCAGGTGGAAACCACATTTTCAGTGGAAGCTTGGAAACCTGAACACAGGCTGTTGGATCCTATGTGTATGGACTAGATCAATCCATCACTGCTACGTGCTATTTGCAAATAAACGCCCGCTGGGTTGCAATGATATTTTGCACATAACCCCACAGTGTTTACAAGTCATCAAAGCTATCATCGTCACTCCATGAATCCACGTAGTGTCTACAAGTCATTAAAGCTAGCATCGCACTCCATGAATCCACGTAGACGTTTTATACGAGAGGTGAAACTAGTTGCAATCAACACAGGGTAAGCAAGTACCAATTTTGATATTATAGCAGCAAACACCCGATTTGGGTAAACAAAACAACAGGACAGTCTGCTCAACACAATTCTGCCTAAAGGTAAGTAAAGCAAACAGTTCAATGCAAAGATGCTAGTAGTAGAATTAGAACCCTATCCAACAGAACTCTGCCCTGAAAAAAGAGAACTCTGCCCAGTTCCTTGTAAATTTAAGTAAAGCAAACGGCTCAATACAACAGCCAAAACTATGACCAAACAAAACCCTTGAACTTTACAGAGCACATTCTAACAATCAAAACCATTGCCTAGAACAAATTAAAGTAAACCAAACAGTTCAGTTGCACATAGTGCTGATTATGTAGCACCAATATGAGTCGGTCACTTTCAATAATGCATTACTTAAATACATAAGTGCATCAGTTAGGACAAATGGTCCGAATACAGTGATTAACTGTGATGACAAATCTACGCATTTATATGTCAATCACCCAACACCTAGTTCTAGTACATTAGGAGAAGAAAAACCCAATGCAGTACTATTAGTCCTAATAACTTGCAGAAGTCTTGCAACCAAGCAATCTGAAACAGAAGAGTTGAATTGGTCAGGCAATAGAAATTAATTGCAATACTAATCTCAGCTCACTTCACCAATCAAATGCAAAAGAAACTAAACCTGATGGCAAACATCATTTCTATAATTTTCTATGCTCAACCAGTTCCAACATCTTTATTATTTCCCATCATAGTACACACAATTCTATCACCGTAAGAGTTCCTTGTTGCTGAATTAAGGGTGTGTTTGTTTGGGCTGCAACTTTCACGGTTGGAGGTGCTGTAACTCTAAATGAGTGGATTAGGACCTGTTTTTGCTTCAGCTGGCTACTTTTCACATAATTTGCTGATCACAAGTTAAATCATCTATTCCACATGTTGACTACTGAGTTGTGAGTTAATCATCTATGACTACACGTGAATGTTTTCAGCCAAAAAAATGATGTAAAGATGGCACTAGCAGTACCAGTTCACTGTCAACAGGACTAGTAGCAATAGCACACACATACAAATAGTTTAGGATTTTTTTTCTCACTGTCAATCACACTACCAGCAGTGGCACACTCACATAAATTAATCTAGCAAATTTGCAGAAGCACGTACAAGCCCTAGACACCGCTCGAGCTTTCTAAATTCATATACTTAAATTCCATCTAGACAGTAGCAGTAGCAGTTCATAGACATATATCAATTTTCATTAGACCAAAGTCGCACAGAGCGAGAGCACACACTCCAGGCACATATAGTCATAGACGTATATAACACTTAATTAGGAAAAAATAAATTATACCTCCCCAATTTCTTCAGGACCAAAATCTGCATCTGCTGACAAGATGCCACTACTTCGTTCCCTCTCCTACTTCCTTCAAAGGATGTGCTAATCTTAGAGGAGACAAACCAATTAGCACGACCTTGTCCCCTCCTCTATTTGCTTTGCAAATCTAGCCCAATCTAGAGAAGAGGGAACCACTAGATGAGACACGGGACAAAGGAGAACAGGGCAAAGCAGAAAATATGAACACTGGAAATCCTCATACCTGGGGACCTAGATCCAACACGACGTCGCTGGGGAACGCTTGGACGAGTACTGGCACGGTTGCCCGGACAATCGCCGGAGAGGAATCAGCCGCGCCGCTCGCTGACCGCAGGCCCACCACGGAACGCTCGGAGGAGGACTGTCACTGCTGGCGGGACAATCACCTGAGAGGATTCAGCCGTGCCGCTCGCCGCTTGCTGGCCCAACGCGGAACGAGGGGGTCCTGGAGGGAAGCATCGTCTCCTAACCCTAACTTCTCATGGTAGGAACTCGAATCGGGACTGGAATATTGAATGCAGCCATGGGGAAAGGTACGGGACGGCTCAGCCTCGGCATGTTTCTGTACCGAGGTGCAGAATTATTGCGGGGTTCAATTTGCAATTTGTACGTACTCCCATCTCGCAGCGCACATTTCCAATCTAACGGCACAGGATCAAGTTTCCATGTTTCCATTGAAAGTACAGTTTCCACTAGATATGTGTTGGGGAACGTTGCATGGGAAACAAAAATTTTCCTACGCACACACAAGATCTATCCATGGTGATGAGCATCTACGAGAGGGAGAGTGAATCTACATACCCTTGTAGATCGCTAAGCGGAAGCGTTAAGAAACGCGGTTGATGTAGTCGAACGTCTCCGCGATCCAAATCGCAAGTCGTCCCTCGATCCGAGCACGAACTAGTGCCGGACGGACGGCACCTCCGCGTTCAACACACGTACGGCTTGATGACGCCTTCACCTCCTCGATCCAGCGAGCGATGGTGAAGTAGTAGATGAGTTCCGACAGCACGACGGCGTGGTGATGGTGGTGAGGAACAATCTCTGCAGGGCTTCGCCAAGCACTACGGAGATTATGACGGGAGAACTAGAGGGTTAGGGTTGCCGACACACGGCTTGAAAAATCTTGATGTGTCCCGTGTGCTAGCACTGCCCCTCTATTTATATGTTGAGCCTTGGGGTTTAAACTTGGAGTAAAAGCCTTCTCCAGGTCGGTTTTGCCCGCACAAGGTCGGTTTGGCCCGCAGGGAAAGAGTCCAACTCGGATCCCTGCAGTACCGCGCACAAGCGGTAGTACCGCTCACGAGCGGTAGTACCGCTTGAGCGGTAGTACCGCTTCACCCAAGCGGTAGTACCGCTTACGCGGTAGTACTGCCTTACCAGCGGTAGTACCGCTTAAGGCAGCAACAAAACTTCCTTTTGCACTTTCCAATACCTCGTGGGCTTTACCCCTTTGGCTCATATAAAGTGTTGCTGCACCCGAACACTTCGGTAAACATTCGGAACCCCTTCCGGTGAATTCCGGAACCCTTCCGGAGATCAAAACACTATTATCACATATATCAATCTTTACCTCCGGACTCTTCCGGAGATCCTCGTCATGTCCTGGGATCTTATCCGGGACTCCGAACTGTTGGAAATATGCCCTAGAGGCAATAATAAATTGGTTATTATTATATTTCCTTGTTCATGATAATCGTTTATTATCCATGCTATAATTGTATTGATTGGAAACTCAAATACATGTGTGGGTACATAGACAACACTGTGTCCTTAGTAAGCCTCTAGTTGACTAGCTTGTTGATCAAAGATGGTTAAGGTTTCCTAGCCATGGACATGAGATGTCATTTGATAACGGGATCACATCATTAGGAGAATGATGTGATGGACAAGACCCAAACTGTAAACGTAGCATTTGATCGTGTCAGTTTATTGCTATTGTTTTCTGCATGTCAAGTATCTGTTCCTTTGACCATGAGATCATGCAACTCACTAACACCGGAGGAATACCTTGTGTGTATCAAACGTCGCAACGTAACTGGGTGACTATAAAGGTGCTCTACAGGTATCTCCGAGGGTGTCTGTTGGGTTGGCATGGATCAAGACTGGGATTTGTTACTCCGTATGACGGAGAGGTATCTCAGGGCCCACTCGGTAATACAACATCACAATGAGCCTTGCAAGCAATGTGACTAAAGTGTTAGCCACGAGATCTTGTATTACGGAACGAGTAAAGAGACTTGCCGGTAACGAGATTGAACTAGGTATAGTGATACCGACGATCGAATCTCGGGCAAGTAACATACCGAAGAACAAAGGGAACAGCATACGGGATTAACTGAATCCTTGACATAGAGGTTCGACCGATAAAGATCTTCGTAGAATATGTAGGAGCCAATATGGGCATCCAGGTCCCGCTATTGGTTATTGGCCGTAGAGGTGTCTCGGTCATGTCTACATAGTTCTCGAACCCGCAGGGTCTACACACTTAACGTTTGGTGACGATTAGTATAATTGAGTTATTATGTTGGTGACCGAAAGTTGTTCGGAGTCCCGGATAAGATCCCGTACATGACGAGGATCTCCGGAATAGTCCGGAGGTAAAGATTGATATATGTGATAATAGTGTTTTGATCTCCGGAAGAGTTCCGAAGTTCACCGGAAGGGGTTCCGGATGTTTACCGAAGTGTTCGGGTGCAGCAACACTTTATATGAGCCAAAGGGATAAAGCCCACAAGGTATTGGAAAGTGCAAAAGTAGTTTTGCTGCCACGTAAGCGGTACTACCGCTTGGTGAAGCGGTACTACCGCCGGAGCGGTACTACCGCTTGTGTGAAGCGGTACTACCGCCCAAGCGGTACTACCGCTTGTGTGAAGCGGTACTACCGCTTGTGCGCGGCTGTACACGATTCGGCAGGGTCCGAATTGGACTCTTTTCCTGCGGGCCAAACCGACCTTGTGCGGGCAAAACCGACCCGGAGGAGGCTTTTACTCCAAGTTTAGACCCCAAGGCTCAACATATAAATAGAGGGGCAGGGCTAGCACACGGGATACATCAGGATTTCCCAAGCCGTGTGCCGGCAACCCTAGCCCTCTAGTTCCTCCGTCATAATCTCCGTAGTGCTTGGCGAAGCCCTGCAGAGATTGTTCCTCACCACCATCACCACGCCGTCGTGCTGCTGGAACTCAACCACTACTTCACCATCGCTCGCTGGATCGAGGAGGTGAAGGCGTCATCAAGCCGTACGTGTGTTGAACGCGGAGGTGCCGTCCGTTCGGCACTAGATCGGAAGGATCGTGATTGGATCGCGGGACGCTCGGCGATTTGGATCGCGAAGACGTTCGACTACATCAACCGCGTTTATTAACGCTTCCGCTTAGCGATCTACAAGGGTATGTAGATTCACTCTCCCTCTCGTAGATGCTCATCACCATGGATAGATCTTGCGTGTGCGTAGGAAAATTTTTGTTTCCCATGCAACGTTCCCCAACAGTGGCATCATGAGCTAGGTCTATGCGTAGATGAGATCTCGAGTAGAACACAAACGAGTTGTGGGCGTGGGTGTATACATATTGCTTGCCGTTACTAGTTGATACTTGATTCAGCGGTATTGTGAGATGAAGCGGCCCGGACCGACATTACGCGTACGCTTACGCGAGACTGGTTTTACCGCTGCGTGCACTTGTTGCATAAAGGTGACTGGCGGGTGTCTGTCTCTCTCACTTTAGTTGAATCGGTTCAATGAAGAGGGTTCTTTTAGAAGATCAAAAAGCAATCACTACACCACGTTGTGGTTTTGCGTAGGTAAGAACGGTTCTTGCAAACCCGTAGCAGCCACGTAAAATTTGCAACAACAATTAGAGGACGTCTAACTTGTTTTTGCGGGGTATGTTGTGATGTGATATGGCCAATTACATGATGAGATATATGTGATGTATGAGATGATCATGTATTGTATAGAATATCACGACTTGCATGTCGATGAGTACGGCAACTGGCAGGAGCCATAGAGTTGTCTTTAATTATTGTATGACCTGCGTGTCAATCATTAAGCGCTATGTAATGCTTTACTTTATCGCTAAACGTTAGCTATAGTCGTGGAAGCAACAGTCAGCGCGACAACCTTATGGCGACACGTTGATGGAGATCAAGATGATGGAGATCATGGTGTCATGCCGGTGACGATGGAGATCATGCCGGTGCTTTGGAGATGGAGATCAAAAGCACAAGTTCATGGCCATATCATGTCACTTATGATTTGCATGTGATGTTAATCCTTTTATGCATCTTATTTTGCTTAGGACGACGGTAGCATTATAAGGTGATCCCTCACTTAAATTTCAAGATAAATTGTGTTCTCCCCAAGTGTGCACCGTTGCGAAAGTTCGTCGTTTCGAGACACGCCGTGATGATCGGGTGTGATAGACTCTACGTTCGCATACAACGGGTGTAAGCCATGTTACACGTGCGGAACACTCGGGTTAAACTTGACGAGCCTAGCATGTACAGACATGGCCTCGGAACACAAGAGACCGAAAGGTCGAACATGAGTCATATAGTAGATATGATCAACATGAAGATGTTCACCATTGAAACCACCTCAACTCACGTGATGATCGGACTTGAGTTGGTGGATTTGGATCATGTTACACTCGAATGACCGGAGGGATGTCAATTTGAGTGGGAGTTTTTTAAATATGATTAACTAAACTCATTATCTAAGAACAATAGTCTAAGTTGTCTTTGCTATATTTATGTTGTAGATCATGGCTCGCGCAGTAGCACCCCTGAATTTTAATGCGTTCCTAGAGAAAGCTAAGTTGAAAGATGATGGAAGTAACTTTGTGGACTGGGCCCGTAATCTAAGGATTATCCTTACGGCTTCCCAGAAGGCTTATGTCCTTGATGCACCGCTTGGTGATCCACCCGCTCCAGTTGAGTCTCTAGACGTTGTGAACGCCTGGCAGGCTCGTTCTGATGATTACTCAATAGTTCAATGTGCAATGTTGTATGGCTTAGAACCGGGACTTCAAAGACGTTTTGAACGTCATGGAGCATATGAGATGTTCCAGGAGTTGAAGTTTATCTTTCAGAAGAATGCCCGGATCGAGAGATATGAGATCTCCGATAAGTTCTATGCTTGCAAGATGGAGGAGAACGGGTCTATCAGTGATCACGTACTCAGAATGTCTGGGTACTCCACCCGTCTGGCTGAGTTAGGGATGCCCCTTCCGCCAGAGGCTATCACTGACAGAGTTCTTCAATCATTGCCACCTAGCTACAAGAGCTTCGTGTTGAACTATAACATGCACGGGATGAACAAGTCAGTCGCCGAGCTGTTTGCGATGCTGAAAGCCGCTGAGTCTGAAATTCAGAAGGAGCATCAAGTGTTGATGGTCAATAAAACCACTAGTTTCAAGAAAAATGGCAAGGGTAAGAAGGGTAACTCCAAGCAGAGTGGCAAAGCAGTTGCTCCTCTCGTGAAGAAACCCAAGGCTGGACCCAAACCAGAAACTGTGTGTTTTCATTGCAAGGGAACTGGACACTGGAAGCGGAATTGCCCCAAGTATTTGGCTGACAAGAAGGCGGCCAACAACAAACAAGGTATATATGATATACATGTTATTGATGTGTACCTTACCAACTCTCGTTGTAGTGCCTGGGTATTTGATACCGGTGCGGTTGCTCATATTTGCAACTCAAAACAGGAACTGCGGAATAGACGGAGGCTGGCAAAGGACGAAGTGACGATGCGCGTGGGAAATGGTTCCAAGGTTGATGTGATCGCCGTCGGCACGCTCGCTCTTCGATTACCGTCGGGATTAGTGATGAACCTAAATAAGTGTTATTTGGTGCCTGCGTTAAGCATGAACATTATATCTGGATCTTGTTTATTGCGAGACGGTTACTCATTTAAATCAGAGAATAATGGTTGTTCTATTTATATGAGTAATATCTTTTATGGTCATGCACCCGATGTGAGGGGTTTATTCTTATTGAATCTCGATAGTAATGATACACATGTTCATAACATTGATGCCAAAAGATGTAGAATTGATAATGATAATACCACTTTCTTGTGGCACTGCCGTTTAGGTCATATTGGCGTAAAACGCATGAAGAAGCTCCATGCTGATGGACTTTTGGAGTCACTTGATTTTGAATCACTTGACACATGTGAGCCATGCCTCATGGGCAAGATGACTAAAACGCCGTTCTCTGGAATAATGGAACGGGCAAGTGACTTATTGGAAATCATACATACTGATGTGTGCGGTCCGATGAGTATTGAGGCGCGCGGTGGTTATCGTTACTTTCTCACCTTCACTGATGACTTAAGTAGATATGGGTATATTTACTTAATGAAACACAAGTCTGAAACATTTGAAAAGTTCAAACAATTTCAGAGTGAAGTTGAGAATCATCGTAACAAGAAGATTAAATTCCTACGATCTGATCGAGGAGGAGAATATCTGAGTTATGAGTTTGGCAGTCACTTAAGACAGTGTGGAATTGTTTCACAATTAACACCGCCTGGAACACCACAGCGTAATGGTGTGTCCGAACGTCGTAATCGAACCTTATTGGATATGGTGCGATCTATGATGTCTCTTGCCGATTTGCCACTATCGTTTTGGGGTTATGCATTAGAGACAGCTGCATTCACTTTAAATAGGGCACCATCGAAATCCGTTGAGACGACGCCATATGAACTTTGGTTTGACAAGAAGCCAAAGCTGTCGTTTCTTAAAGTTTGGGGATGTGATGCTTATGTCAAAAAGCTTCAGCCTGAAAAGCTGGAACCCAAAGCGGAGAAATGCGTCTTCATAGGATACCCAAAAGAGACAGTTGGGTATACCTTCTACCTCAGATCCGAAGGCAAAGTGTTTGTCGCTAAAAACGGAGCATTTCTTGAGAAAGAGTTTCTCTCGAAAGAATTGAGTGGGAGGAAGATAGAACTTGATAAGGTTGTTGAACCTTTACTTCAACCTGAGAGTAGCGCAGCGCAGAAAGTTGTTTCTGTGGAGCCTACATTAGCTGAAGAGGAAGTTAATGATGATGATCATGAAGCTTTGGATCAAGTTGCTATCGAACCTCGTAGGTCGACAAGGACGCGTACTGCTCCTGAGTGGTACGGCAACCCTGTCTTAGAGGTCATGTTGTTAAACAACGATGAACCTACGAGCTATGGAGAAGCGATGATGGGCCCGGATTCCGATAAATGGTTAGAGGCCATGAAATCCGAGATGGGATCCATGTATGAAAACAAAGTATGGACTTTGGAAGTATTACCTGAAGGGCGTAAGGCCATTCAGAACAAATGGATCTTTAAGAGGAAGACGGACGCGGACGGTAATGTCACCGTCTATAAAGCTCGACTTGTGGCAAAGGGTTTTTCACAAGTTCAAGGAGTTGACTACGATGAGACCTTCTCACCCGTAGCGATGCTTAAGTCCGTCAGAATCATGTTAGCAATAGCTGCCTTTTTCGATTATGAAATTTGGCAGATGGATGTCAAAACAGCGTTCCTTAACGGTTTCCTTAAGGAAGAGTTGTATATGATGCAACCAGAAGGTTTTGTCGATCCAGAGAATGCTGACAAAGTTTGCAAACTCCAGCGATCCATTTATGGACTGGTGCAAGCATCTCGGAGTTGGAATCTTCGTTTTGATGAGGTGATCAAAGCGTTCGAGTTTATACAAGTTTACGGAGAAGCTTGTATTTACAAGAAAGTGAGTGGGAGCTCTATAGCGTTTCTAATATTATATGTGGATGACATATTGCTGATTGGAAACAATATAGAAATGCTGGAAAGCGTAAAGGAATATTTGAACAAGAGTTTTTCAATGAAGGACCTAGGAGAAGCTGCTTTCATATTAGGCATCAAGATCTATAGAGATAGATCAAGACGCTTAATAGGACTTTCACAAAGCACATACCTTGATAAGATTTTGAAGAAGTTCAAAATGGATCAGTCCAAGAAGGGGTTCTTGCCTGTTTTGCAAGGTGTGAAGTTGAGTAAGACTCAATGCCCAGTGACTGCAGAAGATAGAGAAAAGATGAGTGTCATCCCCTATGCTTCGGCCATAGGCTCTATCATGTATGCAATGCTGTGCACAAGACCCGATGTCAGCCTTGCCATAAGTATGGTCGGAAGGTTTCAAAGTGATCCAGGAATGGAACACTGGACGGCGGTCAAGAATATCCTGAAGTACCTGAAACGGACTAAGGACATGTTTCTCGTTTATGGAGGTGATCAAGAGCTCGTCGTAAAGGGTTACGTCGATGCAAGCTTTGACACTGATCCGGATGACTCTAAGTCGCAAACCGGATACGTATTTATTCTTAATGGGGGTGCGGTTAGCTGGTGCAGTTCCAAGCAAAGCGTGGTAGCTGATTCTACATGCGAAGCGGAGTACATCGCAGCCTCGGAGGCGGCGAAGGAAGGTGTCTGGATGAAGGAGTTCATGACAGATCTTGGAGTAGTGCCTAGTGCACTTAACCCAATGACTCTGTTTTGTGATAATACTGGTGCCATTGCTCTAGCCAAGGAACCAAGATTTCACAAGAGGACCAGACACATAAAGCGACGTTTCAATTCCATCCGCGATTACATCAAGGAGGACGACATAAATATTTGCAAAGTACACACGGATCTAAATGTTGCAGATCCGATGACTAAACCTCTTCCAAGGGCTAAACATGAACAACACCAGAACTGCATGGGTGTTCGATTCATTACAATGTAAATCACATAGTGATGTGAACTAGATTATTGACTCTAGTGCAAGTGGGAGACTGTTGGAAATATGCCCTAGAGGCAATAATAAATTGGTTATTATTATATTTCCTTGTTCATGATAATCGTTTATTATCCATGCTATAATTGTATTGATTGGAAACTCAAATACATGTGTGGGTACATAGACAACACTGTGTCCCTAGTAAGCCTCTAGTTGACTAGCTTGTTGATCAAAGATGGTTAAGGTTTCCTAGCCATGGACATGAGATGTCATTTGATAACGGGATCACATCATTAGGAGAATGATGTGATGGACAAGACCCAAACTGTAAACGTAGCATTTGATCGTGTCAGTTTATTGCTATTGTTTTCTGCATGTCAAGTATCTGTTCCTTTGACCATGAGATCATGCAACTCACTAACACCGGAGGAATACCTTGTGTGTATCAAACGTCGCAACGTAACTGGGTGACTATAAAGGTGCTCTACAGGTATCTCCGAGGGTGTCTGTTGGGTTGGCATGGATCAAGACTGGGATTTGTTACTCCGTATGACGGAGAGGTATCTCAGGGCCCACTCGGTAATACAACATCACAATGAGCCTTGCAAGCAATGTGACTAAAGTGTTAGCCACGAGATCTTGTATTACGGAACGAGTAAAGAGACTTGCCGGTAACGAGATTGAACTAGGTATAGTGATACCGACGATCGAATCTCGGGCAAGTAACATACCGAAGAACAAAGGGAACAGCATACGGGATTAACTGAATCCTTGACATAGAGGTTCGACCGATAAAGATCTTCGTAGAATATGTAGGAGCCAATATGGGCATCCAGGTCCCGCTATTGGTTATTGGCCGTAGAGGTGTCTCGGTCATGTCTACATAGTTCTCGAACCCGCAGGGTCTACACACTTAACGTTTGGTGACGATTAGTATAATTGAGTTATTATGTTGGTGACCGAAAGTTGTTCGGAGTCCCGGATAAGATCCCGGACATGACGAGGATCTCCGGAATAGTCCGGAGGTAAAGATTGATATATGTGATAATAGTGTTTTGATCTCCGGAAGAGTTCCGAAGTTCACCGGAAGGGGTTCCGGATGTTTACCGAAGTGTTCGGGTGCAGCAACACTTTATATGAGCCAAAGGGATAAAGCCCACAAGGTATTGGAAAGTGCAAAAGTAGTTTTGCTGCCGCGTAAGCGGTACTACCGCTTGGTGAAGCGGTACTACCGCCGGAGCGGTACTACCGCTTGTGTGAAGCGGTACTACCGCCCAAGCGGTACTACCGCTTGTGTGAAGCGGTACTACCGCTTGTGCGCGGCTGTACACGATTCGGCAGGGTCCGAATTGGACTCTTTTCCTGCGGGCCAAACCGACCTTGTGCGGGCAAAACCGACCCGGAGGAGGCTTTTACTCCAAGTTTAGACCCCAAGGCTCAACATATAAATAGAGGGGCAGGGCTAGCACACGGGATACATCAGGATTTCCCAAGCCGTGTGCCGGCAACCCTAGCCCTCTAGTTCCTCCGTCATAATCTCCGTAGTGCTTGGCGAAGCCCTGCAGAGATTGTTCCTCACCACCATCACCACGCCGTCGTGCTGCTGGAACTCAACCACTACTTCACCATCGCTCGCTGGATCGAGGAGGTGAAGGCGTCATCAAGCCGTACGTGTGTTGAACGCGGAGGTGCCGTCCGTTCGGCACTAGATCGGAAGGATCGTGATTGGATCGCGGGACGCTCGGCGATTTGGATCGCGAAGACGTTCGACTACATCAACCGCGTTTATTAACGCTTCCGCTTAGCGATCTACAAGGGTATGTAGATTCACTCTCCCTCTCGTAGATGCTCATCACCATGGATAGATCTTGCGTGTGCGTAGGAAAATTTTTGTTTCCCATGCAACGTTCCCCAACACGAACAACCTTTGGTCACCAACAAAATAACTCAACTATACTAATCGTCACCAAACGTTAAGTGTGTAGACCCTGCGGGTTCGAGAACTATGTAGACATGACCGAGACACCTCTACGATCAATAACCAATAGCGGGACCTGGATGCCCATATTGGCTCCTACATATTCTACGAAGATCTTTATCGGTCGAACCTCTATGTCAAGGATTCAGTTAATCCCGTATGCTGTTCCCTTTGTTCTTCGGTATGTTACTTGCCCGAGATTCGATCGTCGGTATCTCTATACCTAGTTCAATCTCGTTACCGGCAAGTCTCTTTACTCGTTCCGTAATACAAGATCTCGTGGCTAACACTTTAGCCACATTGCTTGCAAGGCTCATTGTGATGTTGTATTACCGAGTGGGCCCTGAGATACCTCTCCGTCACACGGAGTAACAAATCCCAGTCTTGATCTATGCCAACCCAACAGACACCCTCGGAGATACCTGTAGAGCACCTTTATAGTCACCCAGTTACGTTGCGACGTTTGATACACACAAGGTACTCCTCTGATGTCGGGGAGTTGCATGATCTCATGGTCATAGGAACAGATACTTGACATGCAGAAAACAATAGCAATAAACTGACACGATCATATGCTACGTTTATAGTTTGGGTCTTGTCCATCACATCATTCTCCTAATGATGTGATCCCGTTATCAAATGACATCTCATGTCCATGGCTAGGAAACCATCACCATCTTTTGATCAACGAGCTAGTCAACTAGAGGCTTACTAGGGACACAGTGTTGTCTATGTACCCACACATGTATTTGAGTTTCCAATCAATACAATTATAGCATGGATAATAAACGATTATCATGAACAAGGAAATATAATAATAACCAATTTATTATTGCCTCTAGGGCATATTTCCAACAGTCTCCCACTTGCACTAGAGTCAATAATCTAGTTCACATCACTATGTGATTTTACATTGTAATGAATCAAACACCCATGCAGTTCTGGTGTTGTTCATGTTTAGCCCTTGGAAGAGGTTTAGTCATCGGATCTGCAACATTCAAATCCGTGTGTACTTTGCAAATATTTATGTCGTCCTCCTTGATGTAATCGCGGATGGAATTGAAACGTCGCTTTATGTGTCTGGTCCTCCTGTGAAATCTTGGTTCCTTGGCTAGAGCAATGGCACCAGTATTATCACAAAACAGAGTCATTGGGTTAAGCGCACTAGGCACTACTCCAAGATCTGTCATGAACTCCTTCATCCAGACACCTTCCTTCGCCGCCTCCGAGGCAGCGATGTACTCCGCTTCGCATGTAGAATCAGCTACCACGCTTGCTTGGAACTGCACCAGCTAACCGCACCCCCATTAAGAATAAATACGTATCCGGTTTGTGATTTAGAGTCATCCGGATCAGTGTCAAAGCTTGCATCGACGTAACCCTTTACGACGAGCTCTTGATCACCTCCATAAATGAGAAACATGTCCTTAGTCCTTTTCAGGTACTTCAGGATATTCTTGACCGCTGTCCAGTGTTCCATTTCTGGATCACTTTGAAACCTTCCGACCATACTTATGGCAAGGCTGACATCGGGTCTTGTGCACAGCATTGCATACATGATAGAGCCTATGGCTGAAGCATAGGGGATGACACTCATCTTTTCTCTATCTTCTGCAGTCACTGGGCATTGAGTCTTACTCAACTTCACACCTTGCAATACAGGCAAGAACTCCTTCTTGGACTGATCCATTTTGAACTTCTTCAAAACTTTGTCAAGGAATGTGCTTTGTGAAAGTCCTATTAAGCGTCTCGATCTATCTCTATAGATCTTGATGCCTAATATGAAAGCAGCTTCTCCTAGGTCCTTCATTGAAAAACTCTTGTTCAAATATCCCTTCACGCTTTCCAACATTTCTATATTGTTTCCAATCAGTAATATGTCATCCACATATAATATTAGAAACGCTATAGAGCTCCCACTCACTTTCTTGTAAATACAAGCTTCTCCGTAAACTTGTATAAACTCGAACGCTTTGATCACCTCATCAAAGCGAAGATTCCAACTCCGAGATGCTTGCACCAGTCCATAAATGGATCGCTGGAGTTTGCAAACTTTGTCAGCATTCTCTGGATCGACAAAACCTTCTGGTTGCATCATATACAACTCTTCCTTAAGGAAACCGTTAAGGAACGCTGTTTTGACATCCATCTGCCAAATTTCATAATCGAAAAAGGCAGCTATTGCTAACATGATTCTGACGGACTTAAGCATCGCTACGGGTGAGAAGGTCTCATCGTAGTCAACTCCTTGAACTTGTGAAAAACCCTTTGCCACAAGTCGAGCTTTATAGACGGTGACATTACCGTCCGCGTCCGTCTTCCTCTTAAAGATCCATTTGTTCTGAATGGCCTTACGCCCTTCAGGTAATACTTCCAAAGTCCACACTTTGTTTTCATACATGGATTCCATCTTGGATTTCATGGCCTCTAACCACTTCTCGGAATCCGGGCCCATCATCGCTTCTCCATAGCTCGTAGGTTCATCGTTGTCCAACAACATGACCTCTAAGACAGGGTTGCCGTACCACTCAGGAGCAGTACGCGTCCTTGTCGACCTACGAGGTTCGATAGCAACTTGATCCAAAGCTTCATGATCATCATCATTAACTTCCTCTTCAGCTGATGTAGGCTCTACAGAAA
Source organism: Elymus sibiricus (assembly GCA_039707655.1). Classification (NCBI taxonomy): domain Eukaryota; kingdom Viridiplantae; phylum Streptophyta; class Magnoliopsida; order Poales; family Poaceae; genus Elymus; species Elymus sibiricus. Next base: position 133,259,065 of record CM077667.1, read on the forward strand.
CATCTTTCTGCGCTGCGCTACTCTCAGGTTGAAGTAAAGGTTCAACAACCTCATCAAGTTCTATCTTTCTCCCACTCAATTCTTTCGAGAGAAACTCTTTCTCAAGAAATGTTCCATTTTTAGCGACAAACACTTTCCCTTCGGATCTGAGGTAGAAGGTATACCCAACTGTCTCTTTTGGGTATCCTATGAAGACGCATTTCTCCGCTTTGGGTTCCAGCTTTTCAGGCTGAAGCTTTTTGACATAAGCATCACATCCCCAAACTTTAAGAAACGACAGCTTTGGCTTCTTGCCAAACCAAAGTTCATATGGCGTCGTCTCAACGGATTTCGATGGTGCCCTATTTAAAGTGAATGCAACTGTCTCTAATGCATAACCCCAAAACGATAGTGGCAAATCGGCAAGAGACATCATAGATCGCACCATATCCAATAAGGTTCGATTACGACGTTCGGACACAACATTACGCTGTGGTGTTCCAGGCGGTGTCAGTTGTGAAACAATTCCACATTGTCTTAAGTGACTGCCAAACTCATAACTCAGATATTCTCCTCCTCGATCAGATCGTAGGAATTTAATCTTCTTGTTACGATGATTCTCAACTTCACTCTACAATTGTTTGAACTTTTCAAATGTTTCAGACTTGTGTTTCATTAAGTAAATATACCCATATCTACTTAAGTCATCAGTGAATGTGAGAAAGTAACGATAACCACCGCGCGCCTCAATGCTCATCGGACCGCACACATCAGTATGTATGATTTCCAATAAGTCACTTGCCCGTTCCATTGTTCCAGAGAACGGCGTTTTAGTCATCTTGCCCATGAGGCATGGCTCACATGTGTCAAGTGATTAAAAATCAAGTGACTCCAAAAGTCCATCAGCATGGAGCTTCCTCATGCGTTTTACGCCAATATGACCTAAACGGCAGTGCCACAAGAAAGTGGTATTATCATTATCAATTCTACATCTTTTGGCATCAATGTTATGAACATGTGTATCATTACTATCGAGATTCAATAAGAATAAACCCCTCACATCGGGTGCATGACCATAAAAGATATTACTCATATAAATAGAACAACCATTATTCTCTGATTTAAATGAGTAACCGTCTCGCAATAAACAAGATCCAGATATAATGTTCATGCTTAACGCAGGCACTAAATAACAATTATTCAGGTTCATCACTAATCCCGATGGTAATCGAAGAGCGAGCGTGCCGACGGCGATCACATCAACCTTGGAACCATTTCCCACGCGCATCGTCACTTCGTCCTTTGCCAGCCTCCGTCTATTCCGCAGTTCCTGTTTTGAGTTGCAAATCTGAGCAACCGCACCGGTATCAAATACCCAGGCACTACAACGAGAGTTGGTAAGGTACACATCAATAACATGTATATCATATATACCTTGTTTGTTGTTGGCCGCCTTCTTGTCAGCCAAATACTTGGGGCAGTTCCGCTTCCAGTGTCCAGTTCCCTTGCAATGAAAGCACACAGTTTCTGGTTTGGGTCCAACCTTGGGTTTCTTCACGAGAGGAGCAACTGCTTTGCCACTCTTCTTGGAGTTACCCTTCTTACCCTTGCCATTTTTCTTGAAACTAGTGGTTTTATTGACCATCAACACTTGATGCTCCTTCTGAATTTCAGACTCAGCGGCTTTGAGCATCGCAAACAGCTCGTCGACTGACTTGTTCATCCCGTGCATGTTATAGTTCAACACGAAGCTCTTGTAGCTAGGTGGCAATGATTGAAGAACTCTGTCAGTGATAGCCTCTGGCGGAAGGGGCATCCCCAATTCAGCCAGACGGGTGGAGTACCCAGACATTCTGAGTACGTGATCACTGATAGACCCGTTCTCCTCCATCTTGCAAGCATAGAACTTATCGGAGATCTCATATCTCTCGATTCGGGCATTCTTCTGAAAGATAAACTTCAACTCCTGGAACATCTCATATGCTCCATGACGTTCAAAACGTCTTTGAAGTCCCGGTTCTAAGCCATACAATACTGCACATTGAACTATTGAGTAATCTTCAGAACGAGCCTGCCAGGCGTTCACAACGTCTAGAGACTCAACTGGAGCGGGTGGATCACCAAGCGGTGCATCAAGGACATAAGCCTTCTGGGAAGCCGTAAGGATAATCCTTAGATTACGGGCCCAGTCCACAAAGTTACTTCCATCATCTTTCAACTTAGCTTTCTCTAGGAACGCATTAAAATTCAGGGGTGCTACTGCGCGAGCCATGATCTACAACATAAATATAGCAAAGACAACTTAGACTATTGTTCTAGATAATGAGTTTAGTTAATCATATTACTTAAAAACTCCCACTCAAATTGACATCCCTCCGGTCATTCGAGTGTAACATGATCCAAATCCACCAACTCAAGTCCGATCATCACGTGAGTTGAGGTGGTTTCAATGGTGAACATCTTCATGTTGATCATATCTACTATATGACTCATGTTCGACCTTTCGGTCTCTTGTGTTCCGAGGCCATGTCTGTACATGCTAGGCTCGTCAAGTTTAACCCGAGTGTTCCGCACGTGCAACATGGCTTACACCTGTTGTATGTGAACGTAGAGTCTATCACACCCGATCATCACGGCGTGTCTCGAAACGACGAACTTTCGCAACGGTGCACACTCGGAGAGAACACAATTTATCTTGAAATTTAAGTGAGGGATCACCTTATAATGCTACCGTCGTCGTAAGCAAAATAAGATGCATAAAAGGATTAACATCACATGCAAATCATAAGTGACATGATATGGCCATGAACTTGTGCTTTTGATCTCCATCTCCAAAGCACCGGCATGATCTCTATCGTCACCGGCATGACACCATGATCTCCATCATCTTGATCTCCATCAACGTGTCGCCATGAGGTTGTCACGCCGACTGTTGCTTCCACGACTATTGCTAACGTTTAGCGATAAAGTAAAGCATTACATAGCGCTTAATGATTGACACGCAGGTCATACAATAATTAAAGACAACTCTATGGCTCCTGCCAGTTGTCGTACTCATCGACATGCAAGTCGTGATATTCTATACAACACATGATCATCTCATACATCACATATATCTCATCATGTAATTGGCCATATCACATCACAACATACCCTGCAAAAACAAGTTAGACGTCCTCTAATTGTTGTTGCAAATTTTACGTGGCTGCTACGGGTTTGCAAGAACCGTTCTTACCTACGCAAAACCACAACGTGGTGTAGTGATTGCTTTTTGATCTTCTAAAAGAACCCTCTTCATTGAAATCGATTCAACTAAAGTGAGAGAGACAGACACCCGCTAGCCATCTTTATGCAACGAAGTTACATGTCAGTTGAAGGAACCGGTCTCTCGTAAGCGTACGAGTAATGTTGGTCCGGGCCGCTTCATCTCACAATACTGCCGAATCAAGTATCAACTAGTAACGGCAAGCAATATGTATACACCCACGCCCACAACTCGTTTGTGTTCTACCCGAGATCTCATCTACGCATAGACCTAGCTCAGATGCCACTGTTGGGGAACGTTGCATGGGAAACAAAAAATTTCCTACGCACACACAAGATCTATCCATGGTGATGAGCATCTACGAGAGGGAGAGTGAATCTACATACCCTTGTAGATCGCTAAGCGGAAGCGTTAAGAAACGCGGTTGATGTAGTCGAACGTCTCCGCGATCCAAATCGCAAGTTGTCCCTCGATCCGATCACGAACTAGTGCCGAACGGACGGCACCTCCGCGTTCAACACACGTACAGCTTGATGACGCCTTCACCTCCTCGATCCAGCGAGCGATGGTGAAGTAGTAGATGAGTTCCGGCAGCACGACGGCGTGGTGATGGTGGTGAGGAACAATCTCTGCAGGGCTTCGCCAAGCACTACGGAGATTATGACGGGAGAACTAGAGGGTTAGGGTTGCCGACACACGGCTTGGGAAATCTTGATGTGTCCCGTGTGCTAGCCCTGCCCCTCTATTTATATGTTGAGCCTTGGGGTCTAAACTTGGAGTAAAAGCCTCCTCCAGGTCGGTTTTGCCCGCACAAGGTCGGTTTGGCCCACAGGGAAAGAGTCCAACTCGGATCCCTGCAGTACCGCGCACAAGCGGTAGTACCGCTCACGAGCGGTAGTACCGCTTCAGCCAAGCGGTAGTACCGCTTCACACAAGCGGTAGTACCGCTTACGCGGTAGTACTGCCTTACCAGCGGTAGTACCGCTTAAGGCAGCAGCAAAACTTCCTTTTGCACTTTCCAATACCTCGTGGGCTTTACCCCTTTGGCTCATATAAAGTGTTGCTGCACCCGAACACTTCGGTAAACATCCGGAACCCCTTCCGGTGAATTCCGGAACCCTTCCGGAGATCAAAACACTATTATCACATATATCAATCTTTACCTCCGGACTCTTCCGGAGATCCTCGTCATGTCCTGGGATCTTATCCGGGACTCCGAACAACCTTTGGTCACCAACAAAATAACTCAACTATACTAATCGTCACCAAACGTTAAGTGTGTAGACCCTGCGGGTTCGAGAACTATGTAGACATGACCGAGACACCTCTACGATCAATAACCAATAGCGGGACCTGGATGCCCATATTGGCTCCTACATATTCTACGAGGATCTTTATCGGTCGAACCTCTATGTCAAGGATTCAGTTAATCCCGTATGCTGTTCCCTTTGTTCTTCGGTATGTTACTTGCCCGAGATTCGATCGTCGGTATCTCTATACCTAGTTCAATCTCGTTACCGGCAAGTCTCTTTACTCGTTCCGTAATACAAGATCTCGTGGCTAACACTTTAGCCACATTGCTTGCAAGGCTCATTGTGATGTTGTATTACCGAGTGGGCCCTGAGATACCTCTCCGTCACACGGAGTAACAAATCCCAGTCTTGATCCATGCCAACCCAACAGACACCCTCGGAGATACCTGTAGAGCACCTTTATAGTCACCCAGTTACGTTGCGACGTTTGATACACACAAGGTACTCCTCCGATGTCAGGGAGTTGCATGATCTCATGGTCATAGGAACAGATACTTGACATGCAGAAAACAATAGCAATAAACTGACACGATCATATGCTACGTTTATAGTTTGGGTCTTGTCCATCACATCATTCTCCTAATGATGTGATCCCGTTATCAAATAACATCTCATGTCCATGGCTAGGAAACCTTCACCATCTTTTGATCAACGAGCTAGTCAACTAGAGGCTTACTAGGGACACAGTGTTGTCTATGTACCCACACATGTATTTGAGTTTCCAATCAATACAATTATAGCATGGATAATAAACGATTATCATGAACAAGGAAATATAATAATAACCAATTTATTATTGCCTCTAGGGCATATTTCCAACAATATGTACTCATTCTTTTCTGGCCTGTCAACCAATAGCAGGTTCAAATCCCGAAACAGATGTGACATGTAGTTGCAACTTCAGTTTTAATTTTCTGGAAAATAAGCATAGTTAAGTGTAAAGAATCTTCTGGAAAATAAGCATAGTTAAGGATGATGTTGTTCACCCCATTTTCATAACTTTGAAATTACACTAAGAGTTTTGGAATTTCCTTCAATATATTAATTATATAAAATTTAACAAATCGAAAGTGGTTAACATGAGACGGAGGCAAACACACATGTACCTTAGGTTAATACATATCTCTGCACCAAAAGCTTCACATATTATGTAATTTCATCCTTTTTAGTAGCAACAATTAAGTAGGCTAATGTGTTGTTATACTGGAAGCATGACAAACTTTGTTATATTTGTTTGACAGATACCTTATTGTGATTGATGATATGTGGGCAATTCAAGCATGGAGTGCTATTAAAGGTTTATTTTTGGAGAACAATCTTGGTAGTAGAATTATAACAACCACACAATTTGAAGATGTAGCTCAAGCATGTTGTTCGGGTTTCCATGGCCATGTCTATAGGATCAAACCTCTTAATTGTGTTGACTCCAGAAGATTGTTTGACCGAAGGATTTTTCATTCTGAAGATGCTTGTCCTGAGCAATTGAAGAAAGTACGTGATGAAATTTTGAAGAAATGTGAAGGGGTGCCACTAGTCATTCTTAGTGTAGCCAGTATTTTGGCCTGTCATGAAGAGGTAAACTCAAAGGAAATCTGGGATGAGATACATAAACATTTACGTTTCCATTTGGAAGGACACCCTGCGTTAGAGTGGTTAAGGCATGTGCTTAATCTTGGATACAATGATTTATGTAGCTTAAGACTTGTATGCTATATTTTGGCATATGAGAGTGGATTTTCAGCACCTGGGTGCCTAGGCACCCCATTATCGTAGCCGTTGGTACAGATTCCGGCCTTTCGAGATGTGTCCCACGCACTGTAGCAATCAGATGGTTAGCAGTGTTGTTGTAAGTTAACAGCGGTAGACTGGGCGCATTGTAAATGGTGTTGGGCCTAGCCTGGTGAGGTGTGTGTAGGCTGATTTCTTTCCGCGACAGATGGACAAGACATGTCGGTCCGCATTATAATATGATAGCGCATATTATACTGGCCCCGCGTTTGAACGGCAGGCAAGGAATCTGGCAGGGCCTGCTGCCGTTCCTTTTTTTAATCGCGTGGTGACAGCTAGATTCGCATTGAATTTATTTTGTAGTACCACAGAGATATAGCATCACGAACACTGTTTATATTACCTAGCCATCGGGAGTATATTTAACCTGAACCTTGAACATGTACCATGCTGGGCCTGGTACATATACGACATGTTTTTATATATTTTTTCCTTGATATATACTCTGGTTGAATGAGTTTAAAAAATAACATATAATTCATGCAATTTAGTATACAATTTAGAGTTTTTGGAGAGAAATCGCAGAACCTATGTTCGACTAGCCGAAGCTTGATGCGGCTCGACCTGAACCTCTTATTCGTATTTAGCTCCTTCCTGTGTTGAATACTCTTGTCTGTGATGTTGCTATCTTCAGGTGTGAACATGACCATTGTACAAATGGGGATGCATGTCGTACATAAATTCAGGTTGTGCATATTAATTAAACTGTACTAGATTCGATACATACGAGCAACAACATGGACCTGGCACATCTAGTTTCACCAGGCACACTTGGACCTGGTACAGATAGTGCTGGCCACACGTACTTGGACCTGGTACAGCTAGGCTGACCACACACGGTTGGACCGGGTGCAGCTAGTCTGACCACCCACACTTGTGCCTGGAACATATGTAATACACTGAACCAAATTCGAGTCATATAAACAGCAAGAACATGGGCTTGTTACAGCTAGTCTGAGGGCACACACTTGTAGATGGCACCCATAAAACAGTGAGTAGTACTCGGAATTACATTAGGCAACCTTGCTCTCTGTATGCATATGAAGAAGAATATGATGCTACAGCCTCCACTCACATGCTGTTTTGCGGTGACCCAATAAAGCTGAGATGAGACCTGAAGAAACGCGTGTCACATGGGAATATCTTAGAGATGCATGGTGGTCACGTCCCATCACACATCAAGTAGACCCGGCTGCATGCCTAGACCTGGCAGCCTATTTCTGCATGCATCACCCTCCTCGCGTTGCCCTTTGTCTGCTTAATAAAATCTGCTGATTACTCCTAACCTGCAAACAGCTCTGCAGCTGCACAGTGCCTGGCACGCATCTCATAGACGCCGTACGGAGAGGATTAGAGAGTGCCCAGGCCCCCGGGTGCTGTCGCGCCTTTCCGTTTGGCATATTTCCAGAGGATTCTGAAATAATGAAGCATGATTTGGTGAAAAGATGGATAGCCGAGGGATTTGTTACTGAAAAGCATGGTTACGGCCCACATGAGATTGCAGAAAGTTACTTCAATGAGCTAATCAATAGAAACCTAATCCAAATAGCAAAGTTTGATGACTGTGGACATGTGTTGTCTTGTCGGGTGCATGATATAATGCTTGATTTTATCATACTGAAGTCCACGGAAGAAAACTTTGTCACTTTGATGAATGATCTGCATAGAACCAAAGGTTGTTTGGAAGTTCGTCGGTTATCCCTCCAAGTCAAAGATTCTGAATGCGATCACCTGCTGGAAACAATGGCTCTTACCCAAGCTAGGTCATTTAACTTCTAGGGTCCTTCTAAATGCATTCCTTCTCTTTCGAAGTTCCAACTTCTGCGAGTTTTGCATATTTATGCTTTTTCCAAAAGAGTGGAACGCCCTCAGCCTCTTCATCCAGTGATGCCGATGATGATGATGCCTCCTTCCTTTTTGCAAACTGATGACATCAGTGACATGGCTGAAAAGTATGATATGTCTTGCATTTACAACTTATTCCAACTGAAATATTTGAGGATTGTAGGCATTCAGTGTACAGAATTTCTGAAACAATTGCGCAAATTACAACACTTGCTGATACTCGAGATTCGTCCCAGTTTCAATTATGGAAATAAATTTCTCTGCCTAGATTTCGGTGACTTACCCTTGACACTGTTGCATCTGACTATTCCCTCGACGGCAGACCTGCTTGGCGACATAGGCAGGATGAGATCCCTCATTTCTGTATCTGACATAACAATACATGATATCAAAGATATGGAGAGAATGAAGGGACTCGGTAATCTGATCGCCCTAAGGGAGCTAGAGCTACATATAGATGCATTTTTTTGGAGCCTACTAGGTGGGCGTCCACAGGTACAAGGCTTTCGAGTATCATACAGTGAAGCAATATTCCAACATCTTTCGGTTCCTTATCTTCAAGGACTTGCCATTTGTGATCCTCTGATATCCTCCATCGGCAGACTCGTCAGCCTTCAATCCCTAATCATCAATGGGGGCCTTGTGGTTGATGCGCTGAATCGTTGGTCTCCACCTCCGTGCCATCTCCGCAGGTTACATTTGAGGGACTGCCCCTTCTCGGTCGTCCCAGATTGGATCACCCAAGTCACCTACCTCAGAAGCTTGGAAATTCAAGTTTGTAGGATGACCAGGGATGGTATCCAGAGTCTTGCCCAGCTGGTCTTGCTGGTTAACCTCAATTTGCAAGTTAGGACTCAAGTTCCCGTGGAAGGCGTCATCATCCACGGTGGCTCATTCCCGTATCTTAAGGGGTTCTTCTTCCGGTGTAAAGCGCCCTGCCTCATCTTCAAGGCAGGAGCCATGCCCAGGGTTGAAAGTCTCACTGTAGAGTGTTACTCAGGAGCAGTGCGGCGGGCGGTTGGTGTACTCGAAGGCATCGAGCACCTAGGCACCCTCACGACATGCAAGGTGAATATTTACAGGCGGGATAATTTCCTGCCGTTGTTGACTGGCGGCGGTCCTGAACCAAAGCCACTGAATTGGTGGGACGTGCAGGTTCTTGAGGCCAGTAAGGCCATGAACAAGCATCCGGGATGTCCTGAGGTTATCGTTCAATCTATATAAAAAAGATAAGAGGGACCAAGCGGAGGAGATAGGTCATCAAGATGGTATGATAAACAAAGCTTTCATCACTTCGTTTCTGCTAGTTCTGTTCTGTGAAAGTTCCACATGTTGCTTATCCCAAATGCACTACTTCAGATTTTGCCTGATACTAATAAGTTTGAGAGATTCCTTTGTTCTGGTTCTTTTTGTTTGATCAGTAACATTAGTATTTCTCATCTAGTTCATCGATCTAACACAACTCTGCATCCCGTAAACTGATCTGCAGGGGAAGCTAGGCTACATGTTACAGTTCCTTCCTAGCAGTGAAGCAATAAGAAATTGATTTCCAGTGGATGTAATATGGACACCGAAGCTCCACTTTACACATAAGAATTCTCAACAAAATCGCCATTTAGCTCCCAGAAAAAGTCGTAATTTAGATCATTTCGCATGTAGCCTGTTTTATTCGGTGCATAGACACCTTTTCATAGATGTTTGTATTTGTTCTAATTGAGAGGACACATTTGTTTTGATCCTTAAACTTCAGAACTTTCTGAAGCTGTAGAGGTATGAACTAGAGGGTAACACGTGTTTTGCTGCGCGTTCTTCAATTGTAGAATCAATTGTATTTTTTCTCAGATTAGTCATCAGAATCAGATTTACAATATCATTAAGAAACAAGTATATCTTACTACAAAGAGACAAGATGGTCAAGAAAAATAGAGGGTCAACTGTAACTTAGTTAAGCAAGAAGATCATGTGTCAAGCAATGTATATCCACGTGCATAATTCTCATGGAGTGCTCTTTCCTCATCAGCTACGCATTTGCACCTTGTAGCTCCGTAATGTTCGGCTCTGGTCTTGCCGGTCACCATGAATATCGCTTACTCCGTTTGGATGTAGACATTGGAGGGCTTGGCATTGCATTGGTTCCAATGCCAAATATGTCATGACATTGGTATTGAGTTTGAATGCCAATATTGATGTTTGGTTGTATAAAACATTGGTAGTTAGAATCAAACGAGCAACCAATTCCAGGATTGAATTGTGCATCTCTTCATCTCTCATCTCAATTGTTCACCCTCACTCCGAGGGACACAATGCTGGCGGCGAAACTAAGAGCATCTCCAGCCGTTCGGCGCCCCCAGGGGCTGAAATAGCGCCGCCTAGGGCCAACCGGCGATAAAATCGGCGTGGGGGCGGTCTGGTTCCCAACCGCCGCCCCAAGCTTGACCCCAGACGCCGTTTTTTGAAAACAAAATCCGGCCAAACTTCGGCCAAAACGACACAAATTTGGAGGAAATTCAGGCGTTTTCATTGATATTTGTACAAACTAAAATAAAAACATAATTTAAAAACTAAACTAAAAACTACTACGCCGCCGCCTTGAGCCTTCTACATGCCGAGGAGCCTGTAGAAGTTGGTGTAGTCGCCGCCATCGTCGTCGCCGTCGTCGTCCTGCACGCCGCCGCCATCCTTGCTGCAGCCCTGCCCCGGGTCGCCGTGGCGGACGGGGTGGGACGGCCTGGGCGCCTCCTCGTCGCTGTCGTCGAGGATGACGACGCCGCCCTCCTCGCGGCCGCGGCGACGAGCGACGATCTCCTCGAGGGCGCGGCGCTGGCGCTCCATTTTCTCCTGGACGTAGTCGTCCCGCGCCCATTCGAGGGCGGTCTCGTCGGCGGCGGCCATGTCGAGGTGCTCCTGTTTGACGACGACCGGCGGCGTCGCCGGCTCCGTCTTCGGCTTGACCAGGCGAAGATGCCCGCGGGAAGGGGGAAGGTTGGCGGCGGCGGCCCTCGTTTATGACGAGGGTGCCGCTACGCCGAAGCGGCGTATCTTGGGACTCGGCCTTCACGACGACGAGCGGCGTCTGTGCGCCGGAGGAGTGGGAGCCGGAGGACGAAGACGACGTGTCAGCCATGCGCCTCGGCTGCCACGAGAGCCGCTTCGATGCAAGAAGGACGGCGCCGGATACTCCATGGGCGGCGAGTTGCCGTCCTCGATGTGCGCGAGGACGGCCTCGAGGGTTCGCCCAGGGACGCCCCACCATTACCGCAGCCCCTCGGAGTTGTGGCGCCCGCGGCATACCGGAGCGCCGTTCATGGAGGCGACTTACTCCTCGTGGCGGCTCTAAGTACGCCGTCCACAGGTAGTGGCTTTCGGGGGCGTACCTCGGCTGCTGCCGCGCGCTCTCCGGCGGATCCGAGCGATCTCGGCACGCCGTTCAGCACCAGAGGGCGGCGGTGGCACCGGGACTCCGCCGGCGCTGAGCCTACATGAGCCCGGCACCCGCATGTCGGGCGGCGCCAGGTACTCCGCCTCGTAGAGGAGGCGAGCCTCCGCCTCGTGCAGGTGGCGGCGGCCGAAGCCGTTGGCCGCCGCTCCGTCGTCAAGGAAGCGCTCGGACATGATCGGGGCTTGAGACGGGGGGAGAGAGGGGGCGCCTGATAACCCACAAGTATAGGGGATCAGTTGTAGCCTCTTTCGATAAGTAAGAGTGTCGAACCCAACGAGGAGCTAAAGGTAGAACAAATATTCCCTCAAGTTCTATCGACCACCGATACAACTCTACGCACGCTTAACGTTCGCTTTACCTAGAACAAGTATGAAACTAGAAGTACTTTGTAGGTGTAACGGGATAGGTTTGCAAGATAATAAAGAACACGTAAATAAAATCTAGGGCTGTTTAGATGAAGAAACAACTAGGTTAGTCTTAGTAGAGAGCTTTTTGTCACAAGAAAGTTATTTGTCCCTAGGCAATCGATAACTAGACCGGTAATCATTATTGCAATTTTATATGAGGGAGAGGCATAAGCTAACATACTTTCTCTACTTGGATCATATGCACTTATGATTGGAACTCTAGTAAGCATCCGCAACTACTAAAGTTCATTAAGGTAAAACCCAACCATAGCATTATAAGGTATCAAGTCCTCTTTATTCCCATACGCAAACAATCTACTTACTCGGGTCTGTGCTTCTGTCACTCACGCCACCCACCATAAGCGAATCATGAACATATTGCAAACCCTACAGCGGGGATCCCTCACGCTTACGCGACACGGAGAGCACCATAGGACAGCACCAATAATAAAACATGCAACTCAAACCAATCATGATCATCAATCAACCCACAGGACAAAACGGATCTACTCAAACATCATAGGATAGCCATACATCATTGGGAAATAATATATAGCGTTGAGCACCATGTTTAAGTAGAGATTACAGCGGGGAGAAGAGGTGTTGAACCGCTGCATAGAGGGGGAGAGAGTTGGTGATGACGGCGGCGAAGTTGTTGGTGTAGATCGCCGTCACGATGATGGCCCCGGGGGCGTTCCGGTGCCACCGGGAGAGAGCCCCCCCTCCTTCTTCTTCTTCTTCCTTGACCTCCTCCCTAGATGGGAGGAGGGTTTCCCCTCTGGTCCTTGGCTTCCATGGCGGCGGAGGGGCGGGAGCCCCTCCGAGATTGGATCTCTCTCTCTGTTTCCTTCTGTTTCTGCCTTTCCAGATTCTGGCCTTTCACCGTTTCTTATATTCCCGGAGATCCGTAACTCCGATTGGGCTGAAATTTTAACACAATTTTTATCCGGATATTAGCTTTCTTGCGGCGAAAGAAGGGCACCAACCGCCTTACGGGGTGGCCACAAGCCCCCAGGGCGCGCCCTACCCCCTAGGGCGCGCCCTTGTGACTTGTGGGCCCCTCGGGCACCGCCTTCTATTGATTCGACTTCCCAAAATTCACATATATTCCAAAAAAAATCTCCGTAAGTTTTTATCCCGTTTGGACTTCGTTTGATATGGATTTTCTACGAAACAAAAAACATGCAACAAACAAGAACTGGCACTGGGCACTGGATCAATATGTTAGTCCCAAAAAGTAGTATAAAAAGTTGCCAAAAGTATATGAAAGTTGTAGAATATTGGCAGGAAACAATCAAAAATTATAGATACGACGGAGACGTATCAGCATCCCCAAGCTTAATTCCTGCTCGTCCTCGAGTAGGTAAATGATAAAAAAGATAATTTTTGATGTGGAATGCTACCTAGCATAATCTTGATCATATAATCTAATCATGGCATGAATATTAAGACACGAGTGATTCAAAGCAATAGTCTATCATTTGACATTAAGACAATAATACTTCAAGCATACTAATAAAGCAATCATGTCTTTTCAAAATATCATGGCTAAAAGAAAGTTATCCCTATAAAATCATATAGTCTGGCTATGCTCCATCTTCATCACACAAAGTATTAAATCATGCACAACCCCGGTTTTAGCCAAGGAATTCTTTCATACTCTAGTATTCTCAAACCTTTTCAACTTTCACGCAATACATGAGCGTGAGCCATGGATATAGCACTATAGGTGGAATAGAATATGGTGGTTGTGGAGAAGACAAAAAGAAGGAGATAGTCTCACATCAACTAGGCGTATCAACGGGCTATGGAGATGCCCATCAATAGATATTAATGTGAGTGAGTAGGGATTGCCATGCAACGAAAGCACTAGAGCTATAAGTGTATGAAAGCTCAAAAGAAACTAAGTGGGTGTGCATCCAACTTGCTTGCTCACGAAGACCTAGGGCAATTTGAGGAAGCCCATCATTGGAATATGCAAGCCAAGTTCTATAATAAAAAAATTCCCACTAGTATATGAAAGTGACAACATAGGAGACTCTCTATATGAAAAACATGGTGCTACTCTGAAGCACAAGTGTGGTAAAGGATAGTAGCATTGCCCCTTCTCTCTTTTCTCTCTCTCTTTTTTTTGGTGGGCTTCTTTGGCCTCTTTTTTTTATTCGGGCTTCCTTGGCCTCTTTTATTTTTCATAAAGTCCGGAGACTCATCCCAACTTGTGAGGGAATCATAGCTTCCATCATCCTTTCCTCACATGGGACAATGCTCTAATAATGATGATCATCACACTTTTATTTACTTACAACTCAAGAATTACAACTCGATACTAGAACAAAATATGACTCTATATGAATGCCTCCGGCGATGTAACGGGATGTGCAATGATCTAGCGTACCAATGACATCAAAAAACGGACAAGCCATGAAAACATCATGCTAGCTATCTTACGATCATGCAAAGCAATATGACAATGATGGTGCGTGTCATAATAAACGGAACGGTGGAAGTTGCATGGCAATATATCTCGGAATGGCTATGGAAATGCCATAATAGGTAGGTATGGTGGCTGTTTTGAGGAAGGATATATGGTGGGTGTAATGCACCGGCGAAAGTTGCATGGTACTAGAGAGGCTAGCAATGGTGGAAGGATGAGAGTGCGTATAATCCATGGACTCAACATTAGTCATAAAGAACTCACATACTTATTGCAAAAATCTATTAGCTATCGAAACAAAGTATTAGACGCATGCCCCTAGGGGAGAGGTTGGTAGGAGTTAACCATCGCGCGCTCCCGACCTCCACACAAAGGAAGACAATCAATAAATAAATCATGCTCCGACTTCTTCACATAACGGTTCACCATACGTGCATGCTACGGGAATCACAAACTTTAACACAAATATTTCTTCCAATCCACAATTACTCACTAGCATGTCTCTAGTATCACCATCTTTATATCGCAAAACTATTGCAAGGAATCAAACATATCATATTCAGTGATCTACAAGTTTTATGTAGGATTTTATGACTAACCATGTGAATGACCAACTCCTGTTAACTCTCTAAATAGATATAAGTGAAGCATGAGAGTTTAATTCTTTCTACAAAAGATATGCCCACGCTCTAACAAATATAAGTGAAGCAAAAGAGCATTCTACAAATGGCGGTTTTCTATGTGTAGAGAAACAGGCAATCCAAACTTCAAATGATATAAGTGAAGCACATGAAGCATTCTATAAAGCCATACTCAAAAGATATAAGTGAGGTGCAAAGAGCCTTCTATAAATCAACCAAGGACTTTCTCATACCAGCATGGTGCATTATTAAAAGAAAAATAAAAAGCACACGACGCTCCAAGATTTACGCATATCATGTGACGAATAAAAATATAGCTCCAAGTAAAATTACCGATGGTTGTTAGAAGAAAGAGGGGATGCCTTCCGGGGCATCCCCAAGCTTAGTTTCTTGGGAGTCATTGAATATTACCTTGGGGTGCCTCGGGCATCCCCAAGCTTAGTCTCTTTCCACTCCTTATTCCTTCATCCATCGTGATCTCGCCCAAAATTTTAAAACTTCAATCACACAAAACTTAACAAAACCCTCGTGAGATCCGTTAGTATAATAAAGCAAATTACCACTTTAAGTACTGTTGCAAACCCATTCACATTTTATTTTTGCATTGTAGCTACTGTATTATAACTTCTTTATGGCTTATACCAAAGATAAAATCGATAGTTTCATCGAAACTAGCAAAACAATGCATCAAAAACAGAATCTGTCTTAAACAGGATAGTCTGTAGCAATCTGAACATTTACTATATTTCTGTAACTCTAAAAATTCTGAACAATTAGGACAAAATAAACAATTTGCATAGCAGTACTGTGTAAAAATTTCAGAAACTTTTGACATTCCAGTAAAAAATGTAAATTACGCACTACAGCCAAAGTTTCTGTTTTTGCACTGCACACACCAAACAAGCAATCTAATCATCCTAAAGGCAAATCTTGGCACATTATTTTTATAATACAATGGATTTATACAAGGGTATAATTATTATTTTTGAAAAGTTTCTGTAATTAAGATTCACAAGGTTTCCATGGGCATGAACAAAGTTCAAGGCTAGCTCCCACTTTCACAATGCTCGTCCCTCTCACTTTCACTTTTCTTTTTGAAATTTTTTTAGGTTCCCCTCTTTATTTATTTTTGTTTTTTAAACTATATAAAATCACACAACAGAATAAAATGACTCTCTAAAACTTCCGGGTTGTCTCCCTGGCAGCGCTTTCTTTAAAGCCATTAAGCTAGGCATAATGTGCTCAAGTAATGGATCCACCCGGATCCCAAGGTATATCAAAGCCAATTTTAATTAACAATGATTTGTAATTTAGTAGTGAGCACAAAGTAACATATATCATGCAACAACGAAGTCTAACTCTCTTCCTATGCATCGGCATGTCATAAAAGAACAATTCATGCACACAAAGTAAAGGCCAATGCATAGTATAAACAGTTTCTTGCAATTTTATCGTATTGGAAACATAGAGAGGTGGAGATGTAGTTCCTCTCTCATAATAATTGCAAGTAAGAGCAGCAAGCACATGCATATTATATCTATCAAAATCATCATGTGTAATAGTAAAAGGCAACCCATCTATATAATCCTTAATAAGTGCAAACTTCTCCGATATAGTGTAGTTGGGAGAATTCAAAAAGATAATAGGACTATCATGTGTGGGTGCAATAGCAACAATTTCACGTTTAACATAAGGAACTATAGCAAGTTCATCTCCATAAGCATCATTCATATTGGCATCATGGCCACAAGCATAGCAAGCATCAAGTTCATCAAAAAGGGATATTTCAAACGAATCCAAGGGATCATAGCAATTATCATAGCATTCATCCTTCGGTAAGAACGAAGGGAAATTAAACAATGTATGAGTTGAAGAGTTACTCTCATTAGAAGGTGGGCACGGGTAGCTAATCCGCTCTTCCTCCTTTTGTTCTTCGCTCTCCTCGTCATCTTTTTCATCTAATGAGCTCACAGTGTCAGGAATTTCTTCTTCCATAGTTTCCTGCAAAATATTAGTCTCCTCTTGGACAGTGGAGGAGTCCTCAATATATGGCTTAACATAAGCATTAGAAGCATAATTTTCATAGCAATATTTAAGTATGGCAAAACTTTCAGATTTGTAAAGAGTAGCATCATACTTTTCAATCAAAGAAGCAATTTCATAGGCACCCTTAAAAGCAACAAATTTTTCAATTTGCTCAATATCATAGTAATTATAAACACCCTTGGCATAAGAAGATACGATTCCATTATCCTTAAACTCACATTGATAGGGAAGGTGTTTTTTAGGGTCTTCAGAACAACAAGTAAAATCATGAATTTCGCATAAATTCCAAGCATAGCATTGCAAAGTATTAATATGATGCCATAAAAGTTTCCCTTTTTGAGATAAACGGTGTCGCACATAATAAGCATGCTCATTTAATGATTTGCCCTCAACTAAGCTAGTTGGGGTTTCAGCACGAGCACAAACGGATCGAAGATGATCCAAGTAATATTCTTCGGCGGTACGGAACACTAGTGGTTCCTCAACTTTTGGAGCAGCAAGTGCAACTAATTTTTTTGGTATTTTACGTTTCCTACCCATATCTAAAGATAGAAAACAAGTCAATAACATAAAAATAAAAATTACTTAGTGATAAAGCAAACAAGCGCACACGAGAATATTCACCCCACGCTATTGCTCCCCGGCAACGGCGCCAGAAAAAGGTCTTGATAACCCACAAGTATAGGGGATCAGTTGTAGCCTCTTTCGATAAGTAAGAGTGTCAAACCCAACGAGGAGCTAAAGGTAGAACAAATATTCCCTCAAGTTCTATCGACCACCGATACAACTCTACGCACGCTTAACGTTCGCTTTACCTAGAACAAGTATGAAACTAGAAGTACTTTGTAGGTGTAACGGGATAGGTTTGCAAGATAATAAAGAACACGTAAATAAAATCTAGGGGTTGTTTAGATGAAGAAACAACTAGTTTAGTCTTAGTAGAGAGCTTTTTGTCACAAGAAGGTTATTTGTCCCTAGGCAATCGATAACTAGACCGGTAATCATTATTGCAATTTTATATGAGGGAGAGGCATAAGCTAACATACTTTCTCTACTTGGATCATATGCACTTATGATTGGAACTCTAGCAAGCATCCACAACTACTAAAGTTCATTAAGGTAAAACCCAACCATAGCATTATAAGGTATCAAGTCCTCTTTATTCCCATACGCAAACTACCTACTTACTCGGGTCTGTGCTTCTGTCACTCACGCCACCCACCATAAGCGAATCATGAACATATTGCAAACCCTACAGTAGGGATCCCTCACGCTTGCGCGACACGGAGAGCACCATAGGACAGCACCAATAATAAAACATGCAACTCAAACCAATCATGATCATCAATCAACCCACAGGACAAAACGGATCTACTCAAACATCATAGGATAGCCATACATCATTGGGAAATAATATATAGCGTTGAGCACCATGTTTAAGTAGAGATTACAGCGGGGAGAAGAGGTGTTGAACCGCTGCATAGAGGGGGAGAGAGTTGGTGATGACGGCGGCGAAGTTGTTGGTGTAGATCGCCGTCACGATGATGGCCCCGGCGGCGTTCCGGTGCCACCGGGAGAGAGGGGGAGAGAGCCTCCCTCCTTCTTCTTCTTCCTTGACCTCCCCCCTAGATGGGAGGAGGGTTTCCCCTCTGGTCCTTGGCTTCCATGGCGGTGGAGGGGCGGGAGCCCCTCCGAGATTGGATCTCTCTCTCTGTTTCCTTCTGTTTCTGCCTTCCCAGATTCTGGCCTTTCAGCGTTTCTTATATTCCCGGAGATCCGTAACTCCGATTGGGCTGAAATTTTAACACGATTTTTATCCAGATATTAGCTTTCTTGCGGCGAAAGAAGGGCACCAACCGCCTTACGGGGTGGCCACAAGCCCCCAGGGCGCGCCCTACCCCCTAGGGCGCGCCCTTGTGGCTTGTGGGCCCCTCGGGCACCGCCTTCTGTTGATTCCACTTCCCAAAATTCACATATATTCCAAAAAAAATCTCCGTAAGTTTTTATCCCATTTGGACTTCGTTTGATATGGATTTTCTGCGAACAAAAAACATGCAACAAACAGGAACTGGCACAGGGCACTGGATCAATATGTTAGTCCCAAAAAGTAGTATAAAAAGTTGCCAAAAGTATATGAAAGTTGTAGAATATTGGCATAAAACAATCAAAAATTATAGATACGACGGAGCCGTATCAGCGCCAGCAGCGAAGAAGGAGAGAGTGGCGTCGATGGCGAGAGGGAGAGGCTGTGGGCGAGGGAGTATGTGGCCACCGGCGAGAGGAGGGGTGGCTTTTATAGCGGCGGGAGGGCGGCGGGAGGGGTCGTGTGGCCGGAGGGGGCGGGACGCGCGTCAGCGCCCCTTCACTGCATCGCCTGTGAGGAATCAATGGAAGGCTGACTGGCGGCTGCCTTCGCATTGATTCCCGCGGCAAACCGAGGCGATGAGGACAACGAAGGCGCCCGATCGCTGACTCGGCAGGTCCACACGATTTCGCGTCAAATTCGTTTCCCCCGGCGCCCCGAGGCGCCCCCAGCGCGTCGGGTTCGGCCTGGGTCCGCCGGCGCCAATTTTGGCCCTAACCGGCGAAAATTGGGCTCCTGGGGGCGCGACTGGGCCGATTTTCTCCAGCCGGCGATAAAAAAGGGGTCTGGGGGACCTATTGGGGGGAAAGTGGAGATGCTCTAAGACAGAGCAGCAAATGCAACACGAAGAGGCCCCGAGCACTCCTCTTCCTCATGCCCCTTGCTCCCACCTTCATCGTGCTTCCCCCGAGCTCTCTTCTTACCCGCGATTCTCTCTACCCCAGCTGTCCTACGCCTCGTCACGGCATCTCCCTCGAGCAGCAGCAGCACAACCACCATGCTGCCATGCGGAAACCTGCGGTCGTGGCGGACCCACAGTCCCACACACTGTGCTATGGCCATGGCTGCAGCGGGAGAAAGGGATCTAGAGAGAGAGATGCTTGGGGAAGGAGAGGACTAAATCATGTACATGGGCTAGATGGGGCGTTTTGAGCGATTCGCTGCTTGAGAATGGCCAGAGGATTGCCGGAGGGCAAGCTGCTGCCGACGGATCGCTGCCATGTCCGTCTCCTGGAGCAAAAGGAGTGAAAAAGGACAAAACTGGCCCTTTTTCGAAACTTCAACACAAAATGGCCCCAATCTGAAAATATTTCAAAAAATGGCCCTTTTGCACGACGCCCAAGCCTAGGGCTCCACGCCCCGGGCTAGGGCGTCGTGCTATTTGGCATGGCGCCCTAGCCCGAGGCGCCATGCTACATGTCGCTACCATGACGCCCTAGCCCGGGGCGTCATGCTGTCTAGCATGGCGCCCTAGGCCCGGGCGTCATGCAAAAGAGGGCCATTTTGTAAAATATATTTATACTGGGGCCATTTTGTGTTGAAGTTTCAGAAAAGGGCCAGTTCTAGGGATAAGAGCATCTACAACTACTATAGCTAATACTCTACGGACGCGCCCTGATGTTCGTTTTGACACCTCATATTTCCTTCCAAACATCCACATATCTTAAATTTATATCCTTACTTTTTGAATCATTTCAACAAACACATTACACACGAGCGCATAGAGCAATAACGACTGGACCTCCAGCGCAAGCAGCATGAGCGGTGATGGCGGCAAGCTCCAGCGACGAGCTGGCGGAAGCGCTCGACCGATGCGCATGGTGGCCAGCTCGTGGGTAGCACACGGCTCTCCACGCAGCGGCCCGCCAGCTAGCTAGCAAGCTAGCAAGCATGCTAGCTAGCACGCCAAGCGAACGACGCGCGCACGCGGCCGTGGCTGCAGCCGGCTGGCCAACCAGCACATGCATGCCCGCCCGCATGCGAAGGGTCGCGGCCAGCGAGCATGCGCTCGCCCGCCCTCATGTGGCCGTGGCTGCGGCTGGCCGACCAGCCAGCACGTGCACACGCCTGGCTGTGAACGCACGCGGCTGGGCCGGCCAGCGAGCACGGTGGAGTCTATTGTAAACCAAGGACTCAGCCTATTATACAAAGGGAGACCCTGATCATCAAAAGGATAGATTAGAATCCCTCAAGTTATTGGTAGCAAGATATCACCTTTGCAATCGAGATCATCATCATCGTCAATAGCACTCAAGCAGGATGTAGGCTTTTACCTCCCCCGCGAGAGGCCGAACCTGGGTAAAACTCGCGTCTCTTGATTCCAACCAACACCATTCAAGCTACCACCTAGCAACAATGACCTCACAACTAAGTTCTTCTACGAGGACATCTTGTCATGACAAAACCATGACAAGTACCAAACGAAGTCCAAACGCTACGAACTTTTTGATGATTTTTTCTGAACCAAAAAAGGACTTGGAAGCTTCGGAGGGAGACCAGAAGATACACAAGGAGATGGCAAGGCAATAGGGCGCGCCCAGGGGGTAGGCACGCCCTGATGCCTTGTGGGCCCCACGTGGCTCCGTCTGACCTAATTCCGCCTCCATAAATTCCCTAAAATCGTGAAACCAATGGGGAGCCACCCAAAACACATTTTCCGCCGCCGCAAGTCTCTGTCCCGACGGGAAGCCATCTAGAAACCTTTTCTGGTGCCCTGCCAGATGGGGAATCGATCACGGAGACCATCTACATCAACCTTGTTGCCTCCATGATGATGTTTGAGTAGTCCACCATAGACCTATGGGTACATAGCTAGTACCTAGATGGCTTCTTCTCTCTCTTTGATCTTCAATACAAAGTTCACTGCGATTCCCGCGGTGATCTATTCGAAGTAATCTTCTTTGCGATGTGTTTGTTGGGATCCGATGGATTGTGGTTTTATGCTCAGATTATTCATGAATATATGTTGAGTCTTCTCTGAATTCCTTTTATGCATGATTGTTATAGCTTTGTAATTCTCTTCGATCTATTGGTTTGGTTTGGCCAATTAGATTGATTTATCTTCAGTGGGAGTGGTGCATTGTGATGGGTTCAATCTTGCGTTGCTCAATCCCAGCGAAAGAAAGGGACATGACAAGTATTGTATTGCTGCCATTAAGGATAAAACGATAGGGTTTATTCATATTTCTTGAGTTTACTTTGTCTACATCATGTCATCTTGCTTCAAGCATTACTCTATTTCATACTTAATACTCTAGATGCTTGGTGGATAACGGTCGATGAGTGGAGTAATAGTAGTAGATGTAGGCAGGAGTCAGACTACTTGTTTATGGACGTGATGCCTATATACATGATCATTGCTGTGAATAACATGTCATAACTATGCGCTATTCTGTCAACTGCCCAACAGTAATTTGTTTACCCACCATATGCTATGTTCAAGAGAGAAGCCTCTAGCAAAAACTATGGCCCCCGGGTCTACTTAAACATAAATACAAAAACTCCAAAAAATACGTTGCTTCCATTTATTTACTGTTATTTACTTTTATTTGTTTCTTTTATCTATCGACCAGTATTTAATCCTTGCAAGTAACGAGTTCAATGGGCTTGAACACCCTCTTGCCCGCGTTGGGTGCATGTGTTTGGTTCTTCATGTGTAGGTGCTGCTAAAGGAGGTTTGCGTGATTCTTCTATTGGTTCGATAACCTTGGTTCTCACTGAGGGAAATACTTATATCTAATGTGCTGCATCTCCCCTCCTCTTCGGGGAAAATCCCAACGCAGTTTACAAGTAGCAAGCGCACCCTACACATAATCGAGCTACCGCGGTTGTAGATCTGCACCTTCAGGCCAATGACGGAGATCCGCAGGACGAGGAGGCCGCCGGGTACAATCTTGTGGCGACGGCAGAAGTACTGCCAGCCCCGGCCAAGGAACAGCTGCCCCTGGAAGTTCTATACCTGAACCCAGAACTCACAACACTTGTTGGCCGACAGCCTGACGACACGCGGGAGCTTAATCACCAGCCACTCCCTCATCACCTCCACGAACTTGGGAGGATGACAAGCATGGCGAGATCCTCCATGTCCTTAATCTGGACGTACAAATGCAGCGGCTCTCCAGAGCCCTCTTTGTGGACGGTTCTCGAAGATCGTCCCCTTGAACATGATTGGCTCATAAAGGTGACCCTGCCAGGCAGGTTCACCCTCTTGAGCCAGCGGTTCGTGGGGATCTGGTCCTCGACGCCAACCATGACTTGGGCTCCTCCATCAGCTACGTCCCACTTCGTCTTCATGACCTTGCTGAGTAAGGTAACATGTGTTAGTAACAGAGCATTGAGAACTGACACTGGTCAGTGGCAGTTGCCCAAGAGCAAGTGCCACTCATCAGTGACACTTGCTCTTGGGAAACCGCAACTGGTCAGTGCAGTTACCAAAACATCAATGGTTTGAACTAAAGATAGCACCGCAAGTTGTGCCCACTTGCACATTTGGCAGCATGCTATATTGGTAGTAGTACCTAAACGAGCAAACACGTTGGTTCTACAATGTGTATGAGCATGCACATTTGTCCTACCTACAAAGTTCAGAAATCATGCACAAATCCTGCCTATGCCAACACCAATCTACAATGAACAACAAGCATATGCCAACCCAACGTGTATGAACATGAAGCATATGCCAACACCAATCTACCATGAACATCAAGCATATGCCTACCGAAGGTTAACTACAATGTCATTACCTATCTTGCAAGCACCAATCTACCATTGGGGAAGCAACAAAATCACCTACTTTGCATGAACACCCGAGGCAGTTCAGGAAGCAACAGTAACCGTGAAGAAGCAATCGATTGGATTCGAATCGATTCGATTGGAATCAAATCGAATCCAGTCCAATCCAAGCCATGCATAATGCGCAAAACCTTAATCTACATCTATGAGCAAAGGAGAAAATTATAACTTACCGGAGCAGGTGTCAATGGAGCATACACCGGCCGCGGAGAAAATCCCGCGGAGAGGAGATGTCAGCCGAAGAGGACGAGCCAGCAATGCCGAGCACCATCGGTTATGTGCTAGTGCTCCTTGTCACACGGGAGGTCGAGGAAGAGGGCGACGTCATCCATGACCCTGCGGCGCTGCCCGGAGAAAACCCTCGAATGGGGGTTAAAAAATCCTCCACCCACGGGGGTTCCGAACAGCGATGCCCTCGATGTCCCCTCCGGCAGCGCCACCAAACATAGGACCACCATGTCCGGATACGGCGGCGGAGCCAGAGCGGCCGACACTTCATTAGCCGGACGAGGGGGGCTGATGCAGAACGGCGACGGCGCTCGAATGGCCGCCATCAGGTCGATGCGTGAGTTTGCGAGGTCGGCCACCCACTGCTCTTGGATGTGGTTGCTGCTGACGCTGACGGAGATTAGGGGACGGCGTGGTGGCGGGTGATGTCTACTACACAACTTTATTCTTGTAGACTCGTGTTGGGCCTCCAAGCGCAGAGTTTTGTAGGACAATAGCAATTTTCCCTCAAGTGGATGACCTAAGGTTTATCAATCCGTGGGAGGTGTAGAACTAAGATGGTCCCTCTCAAACAACTCTGCAATCAAATACAAGAAATCTCTTGTGTCCCCAACACACCCAATACAATGGCAAATTGTATAGGTGCACTAGTTCGGCGAAGAGATGGTGATACAAGTGCAATATGGATGATAGATATAGGTTTTGTAATCTGAAAATATAAAAACAGCAAGGTAGCAAGTGGCAAACAGCAAGCAAAACGTTGTATAAATGCTTGGAAATACGGCCTTTGGTTCATACTTTCACTAGTGCAAGCTCTCAACAATGCTAACATAATAGAATCATATGATCATCCCTCAATGTGCAACAAAGAATCACTCCAAAGTTCATATCTAGCGGAGAACATGAGATGAAATTGTTGTAGGTAGTAGAACCACCTGAAAGTTACCCTTTCCGATCAATCTATTGGGTTATTCCTATAGGTGTCACAAATAGCCCTAGAGTTCGTACCAAAATAACACCTATGATACATATCAATCAACCCTAATGTCACCTAGATACTCCAATGTCACCACAAGTATCCGTGGGTTAATTATTCGACATGCATCAAACAATTTTAGATTCATCATATTCAATCCAACACAAAGAACTTCAAAGAGTACCCCAAGATTTCTATCGGAGAAGGTAGGATGAAAACATGCAATCAACCCCTATGCATAGATCCCCAAGGTCACCGGAATCCGCAAGTTGTTGCCATAACATATATCAAGTGAATCAATAGAATACCCCATTGTCACTACGGGTATCCGCATGCAAGACATACATCAAGTGTTCTCAACCAAAATATTCAATCCAACATAATGATATCTCAAAGGGAAAGATTCAATTCATCACAACAAGATGGCAAGGGAAGAACACCATATGATCCAACTATATTAACAAAGCCCGTGATACATCAAGATCGTGCCATCTCAAGAACACGAGAGAAAGAGATTGAACACATAGCTACTGGTAGAAACCATCATCCCCGAGGGTGGACTACTCCTGCCTCGTCATGGTCTCCGCCGGGATGATGAAGATGGCCACAGGAGATGATCTACCCTCTCCGGCAGGGTACTGGAACGCCTCTAGATTGGTTTTTCATTGATACCAAGAGTTTTGGCGGCGGAACGAGGAGTCTCTCTTTATTTCTTGGGTTTCTGGGATTTATAGGATTTTTCAGCGTTGTAATCACTCGCAACGGAGCCACGTGGGCCCCACAAGCCATCAGGGCACGACCCCCCAGGCTGCGCCCTGTTGGCTTGTGGCCCACAGGTGGCTCCCCTCCGGTGGTTCTTCTCTCCAACATTGCTTATTTCCTCCAGAAAAAATCATTAAAAAGTTTCGGGCGATTCCGAGAACTTTCATTTTCTACACAAAAACAACACCACGGTAATTCTGCTGAAAACAGCGTATGTCCGGGTTTGTTCTAAATAAATCATATAAAGTGCATCAAAACCATATAAATTATTGTAAACATAGGTAAACATGGCATGAATACTTCATAAATTATCGATACGTTGGAGACGTATCAACATCCCCAAGCTTAATTCCTACTCGTCCTCGAGTAGGTAAATGATAAAAGAAATAATTTATGAAGTGTGAATGCTAGCATAATAACCAGCAAGTATTTCTCATAAAACTTCTCATAATCAAGTAGCAAGTTATTCACATGTTAAAGTATAGACCATAAGCTTTCTTGAAAACTAGCGAACTATGTTTTCAGTCATCAAACAATTACAATTCATCTTATTTTCAGGAAGGGTCTATGTAAGAGCTTGGGTTTAGCAAATTCCACATACTCAACTAACATTTAGTCTTCCATGATTGCTGACACTCAAGGCATATTTTTAAACAAGCAGCTTCAGTCAAACACATAGGAAGATAGGCGGGCTTAAAGTTTTGCCAACTTATTTATCTCAGGAATAATGTCAACAAATAATGAATCATGATCATCTATATTCAACTGGATATATGTGTCTGGATCTTTCCCACCACATGATGCTTGCCAACTAAGGAAGTAATAGATTGGAATAGGGATGAACATTATTGACTCTTGCATAAAAGTAAAAGATAGGCCCTTCGCAGAGGGAAGCAGGGATTTGCAGAGGTGCCAGAGCTCATTGCTTTAAAGCAGAGATGAATATGTAATTTTGAGTGGTATACTTTTCCTGTTAACGTCACAATAGATTTTTCAATATCTTCCATGCTAATCACATTATTGGCAGTTCCCAAACAGAATTTAAATTTTTACTCCCCCTCCACCATTCAAACACATTCCATGGCCAGCCAAATCCACGGGTACCATCCAAACAATCAACCTTTTAGGGGGAGTTCTTCGTTTATTTATTTTTGTATTATGCAGGACTGGGCATCCTTTTTACCGGCCTCTCTCGTGCAATGACAAGTGAATAAACACTTATCTTGAGAATAACCCGCTTAG
Source organism: Elymus sibiricus (assembly GCA_039707655.1). NCBI lineage: Eukaryota > Viridiplantae > Streptophyta > Magnoliopsida > Poales > Poaceae > Elymus > Elymus sibiricus. The sequence continues at coordinate 133,286,085 of CM077667.1, forward strand.
CATGGAAGATAATGACCGCCCCATCGCTCCATGAGCGGTACGAGCACACAAAACTGATGTTTATTTGAATCTTTAGAGGTGGCACATGAAAATTTACTTTGAATGGTAGTGAAATACCATATATAGGTAGGTATGGTGGACTCTCATGGAAGAAACTTGGCTCAAGGATTTGGATGCACAAGTAGTATTTCTACTTAGTACGAAGTTTTGCCTAGCAAAAGGTTCTAAACAAGCATCACATGTTAGAGGATCCATGACAATATAACTGCTACGTGAATATAAACAAACATAACCATTACATTGTCTTCCTTTTCCAACGTCAACTACTTGATCAAGTTTGAAAATAATTAATGGGGGTTCACAATCATAGAAGATGTCCAAGATAGTATATTTATATGTGAAACCTCGCTTCCTTCAATATTCTTTCATGAATTGTTCAAATGACCAATGCTATGTTTGCTAACTTCCAATAAATTTTACCACTTATACTCCTAGTATGTGAAGTCACTACTCCCCATGGGACAAGAATATGAAGCATATATAATTTCACATTTATGACATTCAATTCATTCAACGTTTACTCTCGGAATATAAGTGAAGCACAAGAGTAAATTTCGAACTACTCTCAAAAGATATAAGTGAAGATCAATGAGTAGTCAAACAATAAAGTAGCTATATGAGGACTCTCTCTCTCTCTCTCTCAATAAATATTTTCAGACCTAAGTATTTTATTCTAGCAGCAAACAAAACAAAAATACACTCGAAGAATAGCACGCATCATGTGAACGAATAAAAATTTAGGCTCAACATAGGCTAACCGATAGTTGACGAAGAGAGTTGGGATGCGTAGCATCCCAAAGCTTAGATGCTTGAGACTTCTTGAAATATTTACTTCGGGAGCCTTGGGCATGCCCAAGCTTGAGCTTTTGTATCTCGTTCAATCCTCTCATATCCCGGTTTCACCTAGGTCTCAAAAACTTCATCCACACAAAACTTGGAAAGAACTCGTGAGATAGGTTAGTACACATAAGAATAAATCAACACTTTATGTACTTCCAAGACAAGTTGCATAATAATTTTCAAACATTATATACTTTATACTATCATTTCCAAAATTTATATCTACTAATATAAGTCATGAAAACCATAGGAGAACTAGATAACAAAACTATGACAGCAATCTGTCTAAACAGGACATTCTGTAGCAATTAATTTACAAAGTGCACTTCTGTATCCCTAAAAATTATGAAAATGTAGGACATAATAAATAATTTATATTAAAATACTGTGTAAAAATTTCATAAACTTTCCTCGTTCCAGTAAAATATGAAAATTCAAACACTACAGAAAAAGTTTCTGTTTTTACACAGCACACATCAAACATGTAATTCAAGCATCATAAAAGGCAATTCTTGGAACTTTTTATTGAAAAACAAGATTATACATAACACAAAGCAAAGTTTACCAAAATAAAATGACGCTCCAAGCAACACTCATATTATGTGATGAATAAAAATATAGCTGCAAGTAAGATATACCGATAGTGTTGAAAACGAAAGAGGGGATGCCCCGCGGGATGCCTTCCGGGGCATCCCCAAGCTTAGACGCTTGAGTATTTCTTGGATATTACCTTGGGGGTGCCTTGGGATTCCCCAATATTAGGGTCTTGCCGCTCCTTATTCTCCTCATATCGGCATCTCACCGAGAACTTGAAAACTTCAATCACACAAAACTTAACGGAACTTCGTGAGATGGGTTAGTGTAATAAAGATAGATCATTCACTTAGTTACTGTCAATACAAGATTCATAATTGCTCTCACATAATACCTACTGTATTCATTCATTCCCATAATTTATATCACTAAATATAAGCTATGGAAACACTAAAACAAGCAAACTATGCATGCAAAACAGAATCTGTCAAAAACAGAACAGTCTGTGAAAATATGTAGTATAAGCATATTTCCCTATCTCTAAAAATTCTGAAAAATGAGGACAGCGCAGAGAATTTGCATAGAAAAACTGTGTAATAATTTCAGAATTTTTTGACTCTCCAGTAAAATCAGAGAAATTCTGCACCGGATGTAAAAGTTTCCGTTTTAGCACAGAATCAAACTAACAAGTATCCACACTATCCCAAAGGCTTTACTTGGCACTTTATTGAAAAAAAAGACACAAAACATGACTACTAAAGTATCTTAATCATGTAAACACACAAAAACAGAAAGTAAAAGTGTTGGGTTATCTCCCAACAAGCGCTTTTCTTTAAAGCCTTTTAGCTAAGCATGATGATTTCAATGATGCTCACATAGAAACTAGTAATTGAAACACGCAAGAGAGCATCATGAATCTCATGACAAGCATATTTAAGTCTAACCTGCTTCCTATGCATGGGGATTTTGTGAGAAAACAATTTATGGAAGCAAGAATCAACTAGCATAGGAAGGCAAAACAAGCATATCTTCGAGATTTTCAACACATAGAGAGGAAACTTGATTTATTGAAATTCCTACAAGCATATGTTCCTCCCTCATAATAAATTTCAGTATCATCATGAAGGAATTCAACAATATAACTATCACATAAAGCATCCTTTTCATGATCTACAAGCATAGAAAATTTATTACTCTCCACGTAAGCATATTTCTTCTCATTCATAATAGTGGGAGCAAACGCAACAAAATAAGATGAAATTGGTGTAGGTAGTAGAACCACCTCAAAGTTATTCTTTCCGATCAATCTATTGGGCTATTCCTATAAGTGTCACAAACATCCCTAGAGTTCCTACTAGAATAACACCAATGATTCATATCAATCAACCCTAATGTCACCTAGATACTCTAATGTCACCTCAAGTATCCGTGGGTTAATTATGCGACATGCATCAAACAATTTCAGATCTATCATATTCAATCCAACATAAAGAACTTCAAGGAGCACCCCAAGATTTCTATCGGAGAACATGGTATGAAGACGTGAAATCAACCCCTATGCATAGATCCCCTAGGTCACCAGAATCCGCAAGTTGATGCCATAACATATATCAAGTGAATCAATAGAATACCCCATTGTCACCACGGGTATCTGCATGCAAGACATACATCAAGTGTTCTCAACCAAAATATTCAATCCAACATAATGATATCTCAAAGGGAAAGATTCAATTCATCACAACAAGATGGCACGGGAAGAACACCATATGATCCGACTATACTAACAAAACCCATGATACATCAAGAACATGCCATCTCAAGAACACGACAGAGAGAGAGAGAGAGAGAGAGATTCAACACATAGCTACTGGTACAAACCGTCATCCCCGAGGGTGGACTACTCCCTCCTCGTCATGGCCTCCGCCGGGATGATGAAGATGGCCACCGGAGATGATCTACCCTCTCCGGCAGGGTACTGGAACGCCTCCAGATTGGTTTTTCGTCGATACAGAGAGTTTTGGTGGCGGAACGAGGAGTCTCTCTATACTTCTGGGGTTTCTGGGATTTATAGGATTTTTCAGCGTTGGAATCACGCGCAACGGATCCACATGGGCCCCACAAGCCATCAGGGCACAACCCCCCCAGGCTGCGCCCTGTTGGCTTGTGGCCCACAGGTGGCTCCCCTCCGGTGGTTCTTCACTCCAACATTGCTTATTTCCTCCAAAAAAATCATCAAAAAGTTTTGGGCGATTCCGAGAACTTTCATTTTCTGCACAAAAACAACACCATGGTAATTCTACTAAAAACAGCGACAATCCAGGTTAGTTCTAAATAAATCATATAAAGTGCATCAAAACCATATAAAAGTATTGTAAACATAGGTAAACATGGCATGAATACTTCATAAATTATCGATACATTGGAGACGTATCAGGACTCAAAGATTTTTCCTGTGGTTCTGATAGGTGGTGCTACCATATGTCCACGTTGATGGAGACTTCAACCCACAGAGGGTAACGACTGTGCGAGTCCACGAAGGGCTCCACCCACGAAGGGTCCACGAAGAAGCAACCTTGTCTATTCAGCCATGGCTTATGTCCACGAAGGACTAGCCTCACTCGGGGTAGATCTTTACGAAGTAGGCGATCTCCTTGCCCTTACAAACTTCTTGGTTAAACTCCACACGATTTGGAGGCTCCCAAGCGACACCTAACCAATCTAGGAGACACCATTCTCCAAAAGGTAATAGATGTGGTATGGATGATGAACTCCTTGCTCTAGTGCTTCAAAAGATAGTCTCCTCAACACTCAATCACTCTCTCATAGAATTTAGCTTGGTAGAAGAGATTGATTGGGTGGAAAGCAACTTGGGGAGGCTAGAAATCAAGATTCATATGGTTGGAGTGGAATATCTTGATCTCAACACATGAGTAGGTGGTTCTCTCTCAGAAATGAATGGTGGAAGTGTTTGCTTGTTCTGAGTGCTCTCTCTACGAATGAGAGGTAGGTGGTGGGTATAAATAGCCATCTCCAAAAATCCAACCGTTGCAACATTATTGACCAACTCGGTGGAACTGGAGTAAAAACTCGGTTGCACCCACTAGTGCAAAATGTCCTAACTTTTGGCGGTCTGGTGAGACCGATATACAGCATCTCGGTGAGTCGGATTTGGTTGATCTATGCAGTTCCAGTGAGTCGGTGGCACCAAAATGAAAACCTTGGAAATTCCCATTTTTGTCAATTAGATACTAGAGAGGTGGTCACTACTTTTCGGTCGTACCGAAGCAAAATTCGGTTGCATCGATGTACTAGGGTTTGGCATGGGATCTGTCTAAAGAAAACTCGGTAAGGCCGAAGTGGGAAATGTTGGTGGCACCGAATTTGACTTTGGTGGCTAATCTCTAAGCACTTTGAGCAATCAAATCATCATAGATACCTCATCCCCTTTCAGTAGTGTTGGATTTCCTATGGACTCAAATGTGATTTCTCACATAAATATAAAATGTAGAGTCTTGAAGCTTGAAGCTTTGCCAATCCTATTATTTTCCTTCTTGGGGATCCTCCTCACAATTCCCAGCCTCTCCAATCTTTGGACTCAATCTGAAATAAACTAGGTAGAACTATAAGTCCAAGAGATAATATGTGTTGTCATGAATTATCAAAACCTCTAAGGGAGCATATGTGCTTTCAATCTCCTCCTTTTTGGTAATTGATGATAACATACAATCAAAGCTTCAATTTATAATAAGTCGTAATATATGATAACTTTGAGAGACATATGACTAAGACAAGCTCTCCCTAAATGTGTGCAATCCCTTTAAGGAACAGTTGCTTTCGAAATGCATGAGTGCACACATAATAGAGAAGACATGACAAGTCATATGTACCTTGGCTATATGCATCAGATAAAAAGGAATGAAGTGTCTCCATGTTCATGACTCATTCTTGCAAACAATATGTGCAAGAAGCAAGAGATCATCCTGACCAAGGATATGATGCATATAATTACCTTGACATTTTGGAGCATTTTCACTAGAGAAACACACTTGAGAAAACAAGGTTAGATAACACAAGAGTATTTCTTTCATACAAATGCAAAGAACTTCAATTTTACCAAGGTTTGGAAGACATGTAGGAAATAGTATTGTCTCAAGGTTAACATGTTGACGTGGCTTGAGACTGCGTCGGTTTTTTCCCCAAGAGGAAGGGATGATGCAGCACAGTGACGACAAGTATTTCCCTCAGTTATGAAACCAAGGTTATCGAACCAGTAGGAGGATCACCACCACCTAACAAGTAGCTCCTGCACACAAACAACAAATACTTGCAACCCGACGCGAAAGAGAGGTTGTCAATCTCTCTACGGGAAAAATATGGATTAGGTAGTGATAGATAGGAGAGATGGATCTCTCAAGAACGCAAAAAGGTAAATAAAAGTGCAGCGATATATTTTTGGTTTTTTTGGTATAATATATCTGAAAACAAAGATGGGAAAAAGATAGATCGGAAAGCAATATGTTGGAAAAGTAGACCCGGGGGCGTAGGTTTCACTAGTGGCTGCTCTCATGAGTATAGCGCACGGTGGGTGAACAAATTACTGTTGGGCAATTGATAGAAAATTGAATAGTCATGACGATATCCAAGGCAATGATCATTATATAGTCATCACGTCCAAGATAAGTAGACTGACGCTTGCCTGCATCTACCACTATTACTCCACACATCGACCGCTATCCAGCATGCATCTAGTGTATTAAGTTCCATGAAGAAATGGAGTAATGCAATAAGAACGATGACATGATGTAGACAAGATCTATTCATGTAGGAATAAACCCCATCTTGTTATCCTTAATGGCAACGATACATGCGTGCCTTGCTGCCCCTTCTGTCACTGGGAAAGGACACCGCAAGATCGAACCCATAACAAAGCACCTCTTTCCATGGCAAGAAAAATCGATCTAGTTGGCCTAACTAAACCAAAGATTCGAAGAAGAAATACGAGGCTATAAGAAATCATGCATATAAGAGATCAAATAAGACTCAAATAATATTTATGGATAGAAACTGATCATGAACTCAAAATTCATCGGATCCCAACAAACACACCGCAAAAGTTTACATCAAATAGATCTCCAAGAGACCATTGTATTGAGAATCAAAAGAGAGAGAGGAAGCCATCTAGCTACAGCCTACGGACCCGTAGGTCTATGGTGGACTACTCACGCATCATTGGAGAGGCACCTATGATGAAGATGAACCCCTTCGTGATGGTGTTAGATGAGATCTCGAGGTTCTAGAACTTGCGGCGGCTGGATGTGTTTTTCGTCGACTCCTCTTGGGTTTTCTAAATATTTAGGAATATATAGGCGTCATAGGCGGTGGAGGGGTCCCGAGGTGGGCATGACCCACCAGGCCACGCCAGGGGGCCTCTAGCGCGCCCTGGTGGGTGTTCCCCACCTCGGGCCTCTTCTCTGGTTGTTGTTTGGCCCATCTGGTGTCTTCTGGTCCAAAAAAAAATCTCCAAAAAGTTTCAGCTCGATTGGACTCCATTTGGTATTGATTTTCTATGAAGTAAAAAACAAGCAAAAACAGAACTGGCACTTTGGCACTATGTCAATAGGTTAGTCCCAAAAAAATGATATAAGGTTGCTGTAAAATGATTGTAAAGCATCCAAGAATGATAATATAACAGCATGGAACAATCAAAAATTATAGATACGTTGGAGACGTATCAGCATCCCCAAGCTTAATTCCTACTCGTCCTCGAGTAGGTAAATGATACAAACAGAATTTTTGATGTGGAATGCTGCCTAACATGTTCATATCATATTCTTTTTCTTTTTGTAGCATGGACATATGGACTTTTAAATGATTCAAAACAATAGTCTAGTTTTAACATAATGACTTCAATACTCAAGCATGCCAACAAGCAACCATGTCTTTCAAAATATCAATGCTAAAGAAAGTTATCTCTAGCCCATCATGCTCAATCATTAATCCACTCATGAAACACACTCAAATATTATCTACACCCAATGCTCAAGCACGATCATAGTGCCCCCTAGTTGTTGCTTTATAAGAGAAGATGGAGACTCAAAGTAAAAATAAAAATTGCATAAAGTAAATGGATAGGCCCTTCATAGAGGGAAGTAGGGATTTGTAGAGGTGCCAGAGCTCAAAGTTTTAAATCAAGAGAGAAAAATAGTTTGGGTGGAATGCCTTTCCTGTGAACGAAAATGACAAAGTAGTTCACAATACTTTCCATGCTAGATACATCATAGGCGGTTCCCAAACGGAAAATAAAGTTTATTCCTTTTTCCACCATTCTTTCACATTCCATGGCTAGCTGTATCCACGGGTTCCTTCCATACCAACACTTTCCAAGGAATTCATTATTTGACAACAAAAAGTAAATATTTTTTCTTTTTCATTTCGGGAATGGGCATCCCTATTACCGCCGCACTCTCGTGCAATGACAAGTGAATAAACACTCATCTTGAGAATAACACATCTAGCATGGAAAAATATTGGACACTCCCCACCGTTTCATGAGCGGTACGAGCACACAAAAGAGAAGTTTATTTTGAAAATTAGAGATGGCACATACAAATTTGCTTGGAACGACAAGGAAATACCGCACATAGGTAGGTATGGTGGACTCATAAGGCAAAACTTGGTTTAAGGATTTTGGATGCACAAGTAGTATTTCTACTTAGTACAAATGGAGGCTAGCAAATAGATTGAGAAGCGACCAAACCAAGAAACGAAAATTCACATAGTGAGCATTGAGCATAACTAACACCGAATAATGCACCATAAGTAGGATGCAACTTCATTGCATAACTATTGATTTTTGTACTTGCATAGGGAATCACAAACCTTAACACCAATATTCTTACTAAAGCATAATTACTCACTAACATGACTCACATATTACTATCATCATGTTTCAAAACTATTACAAGGAATCAAGTTTAATTTGTCCAATGATCTTCATGAAAGTTTTTATTATATCCTCCTTGGATATCTATCACTTTGAGACTAGCTTAATATATTGCCATTGATTTTTTGACAAGCTCAAACAAATTTAAGTGAAGCACATGAGCATAAAGATTTCATCTCTCAAAAGGGTATAAGTGAAGCATGAGAGGATTTCTTCAAAATTTTACTAACTCTCAAATTAATCTAAGCGAAGCGTGAGAGCATTTTTTCAAAAATTTCCAAGCACACCGTGCTCAAAAAGATATAAGGGAAGCACTAGAGCAATTTTAACAAATCATAGCATAATGTTGGCTCTCTCAAATAGGTGTGTCCAGCAAGGATACAAATGATTCACAAGAAAAAAAAGCAAAAGACTCAAGGGATACAAGACGCTCCAAGCAAAGCTCATGATATGTGATGAATAAAAATATAGTTCCAAGTAAAATACCGATGGTCGTTAGAAGAAAGAGGGGATGCCACTCGGGGGCATCCCCAAGCTTAGTTGATTGTTTCTCTTTGGATATATCTTGGGGGTGTGGTAGCATCCCCAAGCTTAGGCTCTTTTCACTCCTTATTCCTTCATCCATCGTGATCTCACCCAAAACTTGAAAACTTCAGTCACACAAAACTCAACAAAATTTTCGTGAGATCCGTTAGTATAATAAAGCAAATCACTACCTTAGGTGCTATTGAAAACCCATTCATATTTTATCATTGCATTATACCTACTATATTTTAAATTTTCCATGACTTATACCCCCCAATACAAGCCATAGATTCATCAAAACAAGCACACAATGCAACAAAAACAGAATCTGTTAAGAACAGAATAGTCTGTAGTAATCTGTACTCTAACCATACTTCTGTAACTCTAAAAATTCTGAAAAATTAGGAAAACTCAGGGGATTTGTATATAAATACTTTAAAAAAAATTCACCTCAGGATCACGTTCCAGTAAAAAATGAAAATTCAAACACTGAACGCAAAGTTTCTGTTTCAGATTCAACATTGTTTCTACTCATCTTATGAATCATCCTAAAGGCTTTACTTGGCACAAGCACTAATTAAACCAGAAAAACACAATCATAACAGAGGCATAATTGTATCAACACTCAAAAACAGAAAAGAAAAAGCAAAAATAAATTTATTCATTGGGTTGCCTCCCAACAAGCGCTATCGTTTTACGCCCCTAGCTAGGCATAACGCATAGATTCAAGTATTGTCATCTTTGGTTTTGGAACCATAGGATGCTCTCATGATTGATTCATATGGTGGCTTAATTCTTGTTCTAGGGAAGTGTTCCATACCCTTTCTTAGTGGAAATTGAAAATGAATATTGCCTTCTTTCATATCAATCACGGCACCTATAGTGCGTAAAAACGGTCTACCAAGTATAATGGGGCGAGACGGATTGCAATCAATATCAAGCACAATAAAGTCTCTGGGCACATAGTTCCTATTTTCAAGAATAAGAACATCATTAATTATTCCCAAAGGCTTTTTAATAGTAGAATCCGCCAAGTGCAAATTAAGAGAACATTCTTCAATATTGGTAAGACCAAGCACATCACATAGAGATTTCGGAATCGCGGAAACACTAGCACCCAAATCACATAGAGCAAAGCACCCATAATTTTTGATCTTAACTTTAATAGTTGGTTCCCACTCATCATATATTTTTCTATGAATAGAAATCTCCAACTCCAACTTTTCTTCAAAAGATTTCATCATGGCATCAACAATATGTTTAGTAAAAGCTTTATTTTGCTCATAAGCATGGGGTGAATTTAACACGGATTGCAGCAAAGAAATACATTCAATCAAAGAGCAACTATCATAGTTAAAGTCTTTGCAATCCAAAATAGTGGGCACATCACTAGTTAAAGTTTTGACCTCTTCAAACCCACTTTTATCAAAAAAATTATCAAGATTCTCACCCTCCAAATTATTGGGACACCATCTAACTAAAGTTGACTCTTCCTAAGTCCCTTTATCATCAATTTTAATGTTACTAAACAAAGAGTCAATAGAAGAAACACCAATCACTTTAAAATCGTCATCATTTTTTTGAAAGCAATCACTAGAAAACGATTTTTCTAAGATTTCTCTTTTAGCTCTAAGCATAGCGGTTCTTTTCTTACTTTCATCCATAGAGACATATAAAGCTTTAATTGATTCATCAATCTTAGGCACAAAAGCTTTCAACTTGAGATTTTCAACATCATGAGAAATTCTATCAATGCTTCTAGACATATCATCAATCTTATTCAACTTTTCTTCTATCGTAGTATTGAAAGCCTTTTGGGCATTGATAAATTATATAATATTACTCTCAAGATCAGAGGTGTTCCTATTATTATTGTAAGAGGGATTACCATAGGAATTACCATAATTATTAGAGGAATTCCCAGGAAAAGGCCTAGGATTAAAATTACCTCTATAAGCATTGTTATTGAAAATTTTTCGCGAGACAAAGTTCACATATATGGAATCACTATTTTGCTCAATCAAGGTAGACAAAGGCACATCATTAAGATCAATAGGAGCATTCTTACTAGCAACCAATTTCATCAAAGAGTCAACTTTATCACTCAAAGTACTAATTTCTTCAACCGAATTAACCTTTTTACTAGTAGGTGCTCTTTCGGTATGCCATTGTGAATAATTTGCCATGATATTATCTAGCAATTTAGTGGCTTCACCCAAAGTAATCTCCATAAAAGTACCACCCGCGGCGGAATCTAAAAGATTTCTAGAGACAAAATTCAATCCCGCATAAAAAATTTGTATAATCATCCAAAGATTTAAACCATGAGTAGGACAATTTCTTAGCATCAATTTAATTCTTTCCCAAGATTGTGAAACATGTTCATGCTCAAGTTGCTTAAAATTCATGATTTTTGTCCTAAGGGAAATAATTTTCGCGGGCGGAAAATACTTAGTGATAAAAGCATCTTTGCACTTGTCCCAAGAATCGATACTATTGCGAGGCAAAGAAGAAAACCAAATTTTTTCATGATCCCGCAAGGAGAAAGGAAACAATTTCAACTTCACAATATCATTGTCCACATCTTTTTTATTTTGCATATCACACAATTCTACGAACGTGTTTAGATGGGACACGGCATCCTCATTAGGAGTACCGGCAAATTGATCTTTCATGACAAGATTCAACAAAGCAACATTAATATCACAAGACTCTGCACTAGTGGAGGGAGGAGCAATAGGAGTACTAATAAAATCATTGTTATTCGTATTGGAAAAATCACACAACTTGGTGTTTTCTTGAGTCATCGTGACCACACAAACAAGATTGCAAGCAAGCAAGAGATCTGACGAGAAAAAGGCAAACGAAAAAGAGGGCGAATAAAACGGCAAATTGGTGAAGTGGGGGAGAGGAAAACGAGAGGCAAATGGCAAATAATGTAATTGCAAGGAGATGAGATTTGTGATTAGGAACCTGGTAGATGATGATGGAGTCTCCTCGGCGCCTGAGATTGGCACGTAGAAGAGACCGCTTCCTCCCCAGCAACGGCGCCAGAAAGTATCCTTGACGTGGCTTGAGACTACGTCGGTTTTTTCCCCCAAGAGGAAGGGATGATGCAGCACAATGACGGCAAACATTTCCCTCAGTTATGAAACCAAGGTTATCGAACCAGTAGGAGAATCACCAACACCTAATAAGCAGCTCTGCAACCCGACGCGAAAGAGAGGTTGTCAATCTCTCTACGGGAAAAATATGGATTAGGTAGTGATAGATAGGAGAGATGGATCTCTCAAGAACACAAAAAGGTAAATAAAAGTGCAGCGATATATATATATATATATATATATATATTTTGGTATAATAGATCTGAAAACAAAGATGGCAAAAAGATAGATCGGAAAGCAATATGTTGGAAAAGTAGACCCGGGGGCCATAGGTTTCACTAGTGGCTTCTCTCATGAGTATAGCGCACGGTGGGTGAACAAATTACTGTTGGGCAATTGATAGAAAATTGAATAGTCATGACGATATCCAAGGCAATGATCATTATATAGGTATCACGTCCAAGATAAGTAGACCGACTCCTGCATGCATCTACCACTATTACTCCACACATCGACCGCTATCCAGCATGCATCTAGTGTATTAAGTTCCATGAAGAAATGGAGTAATGCAATAAGAATGATGACATGATGTAGACAAGATCTATTCATGTAGGAATAGACCCCATCTTGTTATCCTTAATGGCAATGATACATGCGTGCCTTGCTGCCCCTTCTGTCACTGGGTAAGGACACCGCAAGATCAAAACCATCACAAAGCACCTCTTCCCATGGCAAGAAAAATCGATCTAGTTGGCCTAACTAAACCAAAGATTTGAGGAAGAAATACGAGGCTATAAGCAATCATGCATATAAGAGATCAAAGAAGACTCAAATAATATTCATGGATAGAAACTGATCATGAACTCAAAATTCATCGGATCCCAACAAACACACGGCAAAAGTTTATATCAAATAGATCTCCAAGAGACCATTGTATTGAGAATCAAAAGAGAGAGAGGAAGCCATCTAGCTACAGCCTACGGACCCGTAGGTCTATGGTGGACTACTCACGCATCATCAGAGAGGCACCTATGATGAAGATGAACCCCTCCGTGATGGTGTTAGATGAGATCTGAAGGTTCTGGAACTTGCGGCGGCTGGATGTGTTTTTCGTCGACTCCTCTAGGGTTTTCTGAATATTTGGGAATTTATAGGCGTCATAGGCGATGGAGGGGGGGTCCCAAGGTAGGCACGACCCACCAAGCCACGCCAGGGGGCCTTTGACGCGCCCTGGTGGGTGTTCCCCACCTCGGGCCTCTTCTTTGGTTGTTGTTTGGCCCATCTGGTGTCTTCTAGTCCAAAAAAATCTCCAAAAAGTTTCAGCTTGTTTGGACTCCGTTTGGTATTGATTTTCTGCGAAGTAAAAAACAAGCAAAAACAGCAGCTGGCACTTTGGCACTATGTCAATAGGTTAGTCCAAAAAATGATATAAAGTTGCTATAAAATGATTGTAAAACATCCAAGAATGATAATATAACAGCATGGAACAATAAAAAATTATAGATACGTTGGAGACGTATCACATGTATCCAAGAATAATTGTAGAACTTTCTCCCCTGAATGTAGGTTTTAGTTTCTCCTCTCCCTCTGAATCTTAGCATGTAGATATTGGGAGTTGGTAGGGTGACACAAGTCTAGTAAGAAAATATAGAAATAGCAGCACAAAGTGTGAATCTAGGTCATTCGGTCTTTTCTCTCTCCTTTTAGTGATATTGAAGTGAATTGATCTCTCCCCCTTAATGATTAGCTTCGAGCTTTGATGATTCTCCCCCTGAAGCTTTGAATTTAAGCTTTGATCTTTCTCTCCATTTGGCATCAATTTCCAAGAAGGGTCAGAGGGTAAGGGATCCTTGAGAATAAGGGTCATGGAGAACATTGTCTAAAAATGTTAAGAATATGACAAAGAACACAAGCAGTAGCAAATGTCGGAGGCTCCAAGATAGAATTGATCAGTAGAGTCGATAAGGATCTTAGGGTCGTCGGTAAAATCGTTGTTGCCGAAGAGGTTCATGTCGGTTGCACTGAAGAAGCTTTGAGCAATTTATCTGCTACATCGGTGATGCCGATTTCCCTAAGTTGGAGTATCCGAGTTGCAATCAGAAACTTGGTAAAGGCATTTTTGGCCATTTTGTCGAAGAAAATTGTCAGAAAGACTTGATAGATTTTGTAAGAAATTTTCAATAAGATTTGCAAGGAATTTTCAATAATATTTGCAAGGAATTTTCAATAAGATTTGCAAGGAATATTCAATAAGATTTGTAAGGAATTTTGAACAAGATTTGCAAGGAATTTTCAATAAGATTTGCAAGGAATACTCAATAAGATTTGCAAGGAATTATCAATAAGATTTGCAAGGAATATTCATCTACGTAAGAATTGAATGGGAGCAACAAAGTAGGCAACAAAGAAAAATCATCCATCCAAGTTCCTTATCTAGACGTTGGTCGGCGACTAGGTCACCTATATTAGAGTATATTGACTTAAGGAGCTAAGCAAGAATGCTTGATCATAGGTCATACTCATCGTTAAGCTCAAAATGGGGTTACCATTTTTAGTTTAAGCATTTTAATGTCTTCATAACACTTAGAATTGCTTTTACTCATTACTTGGAGTAAAGCTTCTTCAAGGATATGAATACATACCTTTGAATGATGTAGATGACGTGGTATGTAGTTGAACTTGTTGTGGATGCTCAAAAATTGGAGTTTGGAGCTATCCTTCTTTCTTTTAAAGTGGGCTTTCCTACATGGTTTAGTCATGCAAGGAATAACATGATATATCCAAATGACAAGAGTGAAGTTTTCAACAAATGTTTGTCAAGGATATGGTTTGTGTTGTCTTCTTCCTTGATCTTCAAAGACGGGTTGTTGATACTTGGTCATGACAAGATTGCTTGTGGTATGAGTTGATAGCAATCTTGTAGAGTGTAGTTCATCCAAGTACCTACAAAAGATTAGATGCAATACAAGGGAGCATAGTTTTCCAAGATGTGAGATGTATCATGTCAATAGTACCAAGGAATAGTCAAGTGAGCTCATGCCCTTGCATGCATACGAGTGAGTTTCTAACTCAAGTTTGAAGCATCAATGATGTTCAAATCAGTCCTCAAGTGACAAAACACTTTCTCACCAAGTGGCTTAGTAAAGATATCCCCCAATTGTTTGTCGGTACGAACATGTTTGAGATTAATATCCCCTTTGGCAACATGATCACGAATGAAATGATGACGAACTTGAATATGTTTACTTTGAGAATGTTGCAAGGGATTGTGAGCAATCTTAATAGCTCTCTCATTGTCACAAAACAATGGAACATGTTTCCAATGTATTCCATAGTCCATAAGAGTTTGAGTCATCCATAGTAATTGCGCACAACATGATCCGGCGGTAATGTATTCCGCTTCGACGGTAGATAGAGATACCGAGTTTTGTTTCTTGGATGACCAAGATACAAGAGATCTTCCAAGAAATTGACAAGTAGCCAAGGTGGATTTTCTATCAACGTTATCTCCAGCATAATCCGAGTCAGAATAGCCCGTAAGGTTAAAAGAAGATCCCTTGGGATACCAAATGACAAAGTTTGGTGTATGTATCAAGTATCTCACAATTCTTTTCACGGCCTTAAGATGGCACTCTTTGGGTGCCGCTTGATATCGGGCACACATGCATACACTAAGCATGATATCGATATGGGAGGCAGATAGATATAGCAATGAACCGATCATCGATCGATAAACTTTTCAATTAACCGGTTTGTCCTCCTTAGTGAGGTCAACATGTCCACTAGTAGGCATGGGAGTTTTCATACCTTTGCACTCTTGCATGTTGAACTTCTTAAATAAGTCCTTGATATACTTGGTTTGAGAGATAAATGTACCGTCTCTCGTTTGCTTGATTTGCAAACCAAGGAAAAATTTCAGCTCACACATCATAGACATCACATATTTCTCGGACATTAACCTTCCAAATTTCTCACTAAAATGTGGGTTAGTAGATCCAAAGATAATATCATCCACATAAATTTGGCACAAAAATAATTCACCATTAACTCTTTTAGTGAACAAAGTTGCATCAATTTTACCAATTTCAAAACCCTTTTCAATGAAAAACTTCGTTAAGCATTTGTACCAAGCTCGAGGGGCTTGTTTGAGACCATAGAGAGCTTTACGAAGTTTATAGACATGATTAGGTTTCTTAGGGTTCACAAAGCCGGGAGGTTGTCTAACATAGACTTCCTTCTCCATTTCACCATTTAGAAAAGCACTTTCGGTATCCATTTGGTAAAGAGTAATATCTTGGTGATTGGCATAAGCAAAAAAGTATGTGAATAGCCTCAAGTCTAGCAACAGGGGCGTAAGTCTCACTATAGTCCATACCTTCGACTTGAGTGTAGCCTTGAGCCACAAGGCGATCCTTGTTGCGTACCACTTGACCATCTTCATCTAGTTTATGGTGAAACACCCATTTTGTTCCAATGACGTTATGCTCATCCTTGGGTTTCTCCACTAGTGTCCACACTTCATTCCTCTTGAAGTTGTGTAGCTCTTCGTGCATGGCGTTCACCTAATCTGGGTCTTCAAGTGCTTCTTCTACCTTCATAGGCTCAATACTAGAGATAAATGAGTAACGCTCACAAAAGTTAGCTAAATGTGTTTTAGAGCAAGTGATTCTCTCAGTTTTTACACTGGTACCATTACGTGCTATACAAACGGTTTTTAACCCCTTTCCGTGACGTAGTTCCGAACCGTCGCCTTGCATGTGTGGGCGATAGGGGTGGGGTTATCCCACACGACACCGATACATCGTCTGCGATTGTGCGAATGCCTGCTGACGATTCGCCTAACATAAACGTATGCGAAGTTGTAGCCTATCCCACACGCCACACGTTGATGCTACGTTTGTGGTCAAGCACACATCCGAGACGATGGCACAGATATATTTGTGTGCGATACTTATTCGAATCGCACACGCGAAACGTATGGCAACCGTCTCTTGATCGTCCTACATTACACATGCATGCAGGTTCGTAACCGTTTGTGCTATTAACGGCAAGCGCACACAGTTACGGCGTGCAAACGCATGTGTGACAGTGCGCGCATCCCACACGCGCAAAATATGCGACCGTGTGTTGTAAAGCTGATAATCACACACACTATTATTCAAACAATCGTGTACGACATATGACACCATTGCACACGGTTTAATCGTTCTAGCTGTGTGCGCTGTAATTTATTACCTAATAGCTTATTTTCGTTAATTTATTATTAGAATTGGAAATTTCAAAATTTTAGTTATGAAATGTGGATTTCACATCCATCAATACATACCCTAATTACAAAGGTTCAACAGCCAATGCATAAATCAAAAGCTCAGTACATGTTCCATGGTTACATAGTTCCGTAGAAGATTAAATATGATGAACCACAATATATAGTACTAGAGGCGGTAAAGTTGAAGAGAGAATTGTAAATGCTTTTGGCTGTCGATGGTGTTGAAGAAGCGGAATACCCATAATGTGCCATCCTCCATGCCAAAGGTGCGCACAACCCCTTGTGATGATCGCCCGTCCATCCTTCACCGCCTTCAGGAAGACTTCTAGACCGTTATCAAGATCATGACATCTCAAGAACACGAGAGAGAGAGAGAGAGATTGAACACATAGCTACTGGTACATACCCTCAGACCCGAGGGTGGACTACTCCCTCCTCATCATGGCCTCCGTCGAGATGACGAAGATAGCCACCGGAGATGGATTCCCCTCTCCGGCAGGGTACTGGAACGTCTCTAGATTGGTTTTTCGTCGATACAGAGAGTTGCGGCGGTGGAGCGGAGAGTCTAGGGTTATTTCTGGTGGTTTATATATATATATATATATATATATATATATATATATATATATAGGATTTTTGGGCGTTGATTTCACGCCAAAATGGTCCACGAGTGGAGACGATACACCTGGGCGCGCCAGAGGGGCCTGGCGCGCCTAGGTGGGTTGTGCCCACCTCCTGGCTCCTCTCCGGTTGTTCTTATCTCCAATATTGCTTATTTGGTCCAGAAAAAATCACAAAACAGTTTCGGGCGATTCCGAGAACTTTCATTTTCTGCAAAAAAACACCACCACGGTAATTCTGCTAAAAACAACGTCAGTCCGGGTTAGTTCTAAATAAATTATATAAAGTGCATCAAAACCTTATAAAAGTATTGTAAATATAGATGAATATGGCATAAATACTTCATAAATTATCGATACGTTGGAGCTGTATCATCACTCAGGGGTTTACAGATCATAACACATAGCATGTGCATATGACTAGCAAGACCGGATCAATAACATAGATATAATGGTGATAACATAAACGGTTCAGATCTGAAATCATGGCACTCGGGCCCTAGTGGCAAGCATTAAGCATGGCAAAGTCATAGCAACATCAATCTCAGAACATAGTGGATAATAGGGATCAAGCCCTAACAAAACTAACTCGATTACATGATGAATCTCATCCAATTCCTCACCAACCAGCAAGCCTACGAAGGAATTACTCACTCCCGGTGGGGAGAATCATGAAATTGGCGATGGAGAAGGGTTGGTGATGACGAAGACCGAAGATTCACCTGTCCGGAGCCCCAAACGAGCTCCAGATCTAGCCTCCCGATGAAGAACAGGAGGTGGCAGCGTTTCCGTATCGTAAAACATGATGAAACTTTGTCTTTGATTTTTTTCTCCAAAAATAGGATTTTAGAGCGCTGGAATTTGGGTTAGGTGCGCCACAAGGTGGGCACAACCCACCTGGGCGCGCCGGGAGGGGCTGGCGTGCCCAGGTGTATCGTGCTCACCCAGGGCCCCCTCTTCGGTGGTTCTTGGCTCCAGTATTTTTTATTTATTGTAAAATAAATCTCCAAAAAGTTTCGTCCAGTTCCGAGAACTTTTATTTCTGCACAAAAACAACACCATGGTAGTTCTGCTGAAAACAGCGTCATTCCGGGTTAGGTTCATTCAAATCATGTAAATTAGAGTCCAAAACAAGAGAAAAAGCATTAGGAAAAGTAGATACGATGGAGAAGTATCAGCAAGTTTTAGCAATTCTATCAAATCCAACACACCCTATATATGCAAATCTACAAGTATAGCAGTGCAAAGTAAAGACATTCACATGTAAGTAATGAGTAGAGATAGGAAGATCAAACGCGATGTGGACTCGATGATTTTCCCCGTGGTTCCGATAGGTGGTGCTATTGTACGTCCATGTTGATGGAGACTTCAACCCAAAGAGGGTAATGGCTGCGCGAGTCCACAGAGGGCTCCACCCACGAAGCGTCCACGAAGAAGCAACCTTGTCTATTCCACCATGGCTTACGTCCACGAAGGACTAGCCTCACTCGGGGTAGATCTTCATGAAGTAAACGATCTCCTTGCCCATACAAACTTCTTGGTTCAACTCCACACGATTTGGAGGCTCCCAAGCGACACCTAACCAATCTAGAGACACCACTCTCCAAAAGGTAATAGATGTGATATGGATGATGAACTCCTTGCTCTAGTGCGTCAAAAGATAGTCTGCTCAACACTCAATCAGTCTCTCATAGAATTTGGCTTGGTAGAAGAGATTGATTGGGTGGAAAACAACTTGGGGAGGCTAGAAATCAAGATTCATATGGTTGGAGTGGAAGATCTTGATCTCAACACATGAATAGGTGGTTCTCTCTCAGAAAATGAATGGTGAAAGTGTTTGCTTGTTCTGGGTGTTCTCTCTAGGAATGAGAGGGAGGTGGAGGGGTATAAATAGCCATCTCCATAAATCCAACTCTTACAACATTATTGCCCAACTCGGTGGAACCGGAGTAAAAACTCGGTTGCACCGAATAGTGCAAAATGCCCTTACTTTTGGCGTTTTGGTGAGACCAATATACATCATGTCAGTGAGTCCGATTTGGTTGACCTAGGTAGTTCCAGTGACTCGGTGGCACCGAAATGAAAAACTCAGAAATTCCAATTTTTGTCAATTAGATACTAGAGAGGTGGTCATTGCTTTTCGGCTATACCGAAGCAAAACTCGGTTGCACCGATTTGTTAGGGTTTGGCATGGGATCTGTCTAAGGAAAACTCGGTAAGGATGAAGTGAAAAATGTTGGTGGCACCGAATTTGACTTTAGGGTTTGGATATAATATTTTGTGGGAGAAATGTTGAGGCTTTTGGTGGCTAATCTCTAAGCACTTTGAGCAACCAGATCATCTTTGAGCAACTAGATCATCATAGATACCTCGTCCCCTTTTAATAGTATTGGCTTTCCTATGGACTCAAATGTGATTTCTCACTTAAATATAAAATGTAGAGTCTTGAAGCTTGAAGCTTTGCCAATCCTATTATTTTCCTTCTTGGGGATCCTCCTCACAATTCCTAGCCTCTACAATCTTTGGACTCAATCTGAAATAAACTAAGTAGAACTATTAGTCCAAGAGATAATGTATGTTGTCATGAATTATCAAAACCTCCAAGGGAGCATATGTGCTTTTAATTGTCCCAAAGGTAAAAAATATTTTCATTTCTTTTGTGCTCGTGTTTGTTCTTCTAATTCCGATACGAATAGAATGTGAGATTGATTACATGTACATTCATTTGTAGTCTTGATGATGAAGTTTTCATGCGCGGAACAAGTGTGTCAAATGACGATTATTTCTCTCAAGAGTATGCATCGCAAGAATTTGAAAGTAAATGTGATGATGATAATCTCGACATGCACGAAAAGGGATTCTTTATGAAGGGAAGAACCGCAAATTATACCGGTCTCGAAGATGTGTTGATATGCACCGTGTGGAAAAATTGTCTCTAGATGCACCCGTTGGGAGTGACCAAACCGCGAACACGTATTGGCAATGCATCAAGGAGTACTTTGATGAGAGCAAAACTAGTGACCACTTCTATCAAGGGATTCTATTCGTCAACGTTGAGCACCATCAAAGCCGAATGCCAAAAGTGGGTCGGTTGCTTGGCAAATGTTTGTCGCATGAACCCGTGGTTACAGTGATAGTGATTTGGTAATCGTTTGCTACTTATGTGTGTTCTCTCCACATTGCACAAATATGGAAATTTTCCCTAATTTGATGATGACATCTTTGTTGTTTTCTTGTATAAAGTAATTGCACAAGGATTATTTTGAGAGAGGAACAACAAAGGAGAGAAGAGCAAGAAGAAAGGAAAAGCTTTCACTTTCCATCATTGCTACAAAGATCTCAAGGATGAGGAGAAGTGGAAAACTAGAAAAGTTTATGATGCTTCAAAGAAGAAATGTGTGGTCGTGGAGGATGATGAAGATGTCAATGGTGAGGCGAGAAGGAGCCCCACTCCTCACTCAGCGACTAATTCATATAGGTCGGATGGATGTAAAAAAGTTAAAGGGTCCTAGGCCGGAGACAATGATCTTAAAGAATGATTTGACGCCATTGTCATTGCGAGGAAAGAGTATGCCAAAAAAATGGTGAAGCTTGAAATGGAGGAGAGGGGAGAAGCCGAGCGGCGGAGGGCGGCGACAGAGGAGAAGAGTGCGGTGGCCAAGGAGAGGTTGGCGGCGACCAAGGAGAGAAAGGCGGCGGCCGAAGAGTTCAAGACGGTCGAGGAGAAACACTCAAGTTTATGTTCATGGACACATCTACTCTTGATCCCAAGGGAAAGGTGTATGTCGAGCTTTGTCACTATGAAATGATGATGAAGAAGCAAATGCTCATGAAAATCATGATGGGAGGAGGAGTAGGTGGAGGAATGGGAGGTGCCATACGAGGAATGGGAGGAGGAATGAGCGGTGCCATGAGAGGTGCCATGGGAGGAATGAGAGGAGGAATGAGAGGTTTCATAGGAGGAGGAATGGCCGGCTACATGAACATGATGGGAGGTGCCATGAATGGTGCATTTGGTGGCAACATGGGAGGTGGCTTTGGTGGCAACATAGATGGTGGCCTAAGCGGTGGCTTCGGCGGTGGCTTTGGTGGCAACATGGGTGGCATGGGATGTGGCTTCGGCGGAAACATGAGTGCCATGAGAGGTGGTTTTTGTGGCAACATGAGCGGAATGAGAGTGGCTTTGACGCCGACATGAGTACCATAAGAGGTGTCTTTGGTGGAAACATGAGCGGAATGGGAGTGGCCTTGGCGACAACATGATGAGTGGCATGGGAGGTGGCTTTGTCGGCAACATGAGAGGCATGAAGTGTGCTTCCGGTGGAGTTCATGGGAACGAGACTTCAACGCATGAAAATGTCGACAAATAAGCCATTGATGATGATGATCATACCACTGTCCACAATGTCACTAGTGACAACAGAGAGGATGAAAATTGAGTGATATGTTTGATGCTTATGTGCATTTTAATTTGTTGGACAAATAATTTTGTTTGAGGCAATGCACTTTTGGTTGTAGGATTTCAAACTTTGATTGATGATGAACTTTTCTTGGCAGAAATCTGAAATTTATTGCTATTTGAATGTTTAAATGCGGTTGTACATTGGTTGTACAATGGCTGTATAGCAGCCGTGCAGCCGTCGGCCGGTTTTACATCTCCACCTTGCATCATCTATTGGTGTTGCACTTTTACATCACCAATATACATCATCTGTTGGAGTTGCCTCTTTTTTTAGATGTAAAATGCACTTTTTGGTGATGTAAATTTTACATCTCCTAGTTTTACATCTCCAAATTTGCATCATCTATTGGAGATGCTCTTAGGCACAAAAACCTAACTCCAACAGATGATGTAGATGAATAAAATTTAACTCCAAATTTACATCTCATGTAAAATGCATCGCCAAGTGATGCAAATATATATCATTTCGTCGCGCCACATGTAAACCGCCACCACACACGCGAACGCCCAACCGCCAATCGGAAATGTTTCGCAGCCCGTCGCTCGCCCACCCGCCTCCCACTGCCGCCAATTTTACCCTGGAAAAGCCGTCTCGCCCGTTTGTCCACACTCGATCCCACCGCGACCTGCCGCCCATCCTCGCCTTAACCGCGCCGCCCGAGCCCTCAACGACCCGCCAATTTGGATTCACCCTGCAGTTGTTTTTTTCAGCCGATTAGCCTGTCCACCGGAGCGCCGACGAGCGGTACGACTTTCGCAGATCATGGCCACTTTCCGAAGTAGCACTGCTCGCCGCCAGAGCTAGCTAGGGGTAGCCAGACGTCCATCACAACCCCGTCAAGTGGCCATTTCTTTGGTTGGCGGTGCCGGCATTGCGTCACCGCAATGGACTCCTCTGTCGACCGCCAGGCGTCCACGCCCACCCCTGACAGCCGACATGAGCACAATCAAGGCTCCAACCAGCCGAAGGCCGTTTTTCTTCCACCTCGCACATAACGTGTTCGACAAAGTTCCCCCAAGGTAAAAATTCGCACAAACTTGGATTTTTTTCTCTGGCATTATTAGTTTGATGATGATTTCTGAATTGTAGATGAGCTCGTGTGACTCCTCTTTTGTGTTTCCTCATCGAATGAGGAATTCAATTTGAACGAAGATGACATTATTATGCTAGTAGCGATGCACAAGAAGAAAAGGCTGAAACACAACGGTTTCGTGTTTGGCCATGAGTACATCCGGAGAGAATGGGTTGAGGCGCACGATAGATTGATATGCAAATATTTTGACACTCCACCCATTTTCCCAGAGAGGTACTTTCGTCGCTTTTTTAGGATGTCCAAGGATTTGTTCATCCACATTTGTAATTTCGTGAAGCAACATGACCGAGACTTTGAGCAGAGGAGGAATTGTGCCAGTTTGCAACAACATTAATGTGCTCCACCGATCACTTGTTTTGCCAAGTTAGCCAATGGAGAAGCTCCACCAGTGACCTTCTAAGCAAATTGCTGCACCTACAACTAGGGTTACTATCTTGCGGATGTGATCTATTCGAAGTGGAGTACTTTTGTGAAGCCTATCACAAGCCCCCAGTGTAAGAAAGAACTCTATTTTCACAATGCTCAAGCGGCGGGTAGGAAAGATATTGAGAGGGCATTTGGGATTTTACATTCCCAAATTTCTTATTGTGCGAGGACTAGCTAGATTCAGGGATCAGAAAAACCTTGGTACATCATGCATGCTTTTGTGATCATGCACAACATGGTCCTTGAGAATGAGCGTGGACATGATTTGGACTACAACTTTTATGATCTCATGGGCGTACGCGTTCGGGCGATTAAAAGAGAGGACCGAATAAGACGTCTCATGGAGGTGTACCATGGCATTAGAGAGGCCGATACACACAATGATCTTCAAAAAGATGTTATGGAGGAGTGGTGGAAATGGCATGGGGATCAAGCCTCCTAGTTTCATTTCTTTGTTTGTTGTACTATGCAAGAACTTGGTTATATTTGTGGTGCATTTCATGTTGTGAATTTGATGAATTATGTAATAATTTGATGTTGTGGACTAATGTAATTGTTGTATTGTTTTATCTATTATTTTGGGATGATTTTTATTTGAAACTGTCCAGCTTTAGCGCTACTGCCGCCCGAACGTTGGCCTTTTTTTACATCACATGTTTGAGCGACAGCCGCACGACTGATGTATTTTACATTATCTATTGGAGTTGGGTGTTTTTGATGATGTAAACCCACTTTTTGATGATGTAAATTTTAAATCTAGCGCACTTTGGCGATGTATTTTACATCATTTGTTGGAGATGCTCTTAGGGCATCTCCAATTCTCACCCTTAAAACACCCGCATGAGTTCAGATCTAGCTGTCCGGACACATATTGTCATCAAACGCGGTATCCTATCGGTCATTACGCCCATTTTTCCCGTAAATTGGAAGCAAACCGGGGAGCTTTGCTGGAGTCCGAACTTTTGAAGGTTTTGCGAACCTTTGAAGGTTTCGATTGGTTTTTACTGGTTTTTGTCTTTTCTTTGTTCTGGTGACTATTTTACTCGTTTTCATAGTTTTTCTAAAGGTTCCCTTTTCAAAAGTGTTTGATTTTTTTATTTCAAAATTTTTGGGATGTTAAATAAATTTTGTGTTTCAGATATTTGTTCGTGTTTCAAAAATATTCTTGTTCCCAAAATTCATTCAAAATTGTAAAAAAAATCATGTTTCAATCTTTTTTCAAGATTTTGAAAAAATGTTTGTGTTTTCAATTAAGTAGGCCTGCTCGAGTTACGCTCCCTTCTATTTTGGGCCACCGCCCACCAGCTGCCCGTTCTAGTCGGCAATCTGCTCTGTCCGCTCGCCAGTCACCGCCTCCGGCTTCGTCGCAATCGCCCCCCTCCTGGCCGCAGGTCTCCCGCACCTCACCATATCGTCGCTGACAATATCCGTTTGGCACTGCTCCCCGTGGCACCTCCGATCTGTTCATCATCCATGCTTCTCGCGTGTCTGCGCGTCTCACCAGTGTCGCCTCCGTGGTAAGAACCCAACCCCTCCCTCTTTTCGCGCCCATCCCTTATCACCGGTAAAGACCCATCTCTCTTTTTTTAGATGCTCAAGCCCCATCTCTCTTTTTTTAGATGCTCAAGCTTCATCTCTGGTACGTCACCAAGTAGATGATTTGCTGGCTAAGATTTAGGTTTTAATTATCTTCCGGAACCCTAGACGTTTGCAGTGACACCGCCTACTTTCCTAGCTTCATAATCGGACTATCGGAGGCAAATGCAATACATGACATGCAGGCAGACACGTCCGCGAACCCTGCGAGCGTCAGCCTTGATCAATTTTGCATTAGCATGGTTATTAAAGTAGCAGTGATTAGCTTAGTTTTGGCTTCGTGACAGTCGTGGACGCGTCCGCTTGCATTCATAACTGCATGCAGTCGGACACGTCCGCGAAGCCTGCGAGTGTTGATCAATTTTATATTAACACAGTTATCAAAATAGTAATGATTAGCTTAATTTTGGTTTCGCGGGTGTTGCGGACACGTCTACTTCCATCCCTAAATCGCGGACGTTGGTGATGAGTATTTAACCAAAAACTACCACAATTCGACCTGACCAAACAGAAAACTGCCACTTTGAAAAAAGTTACCTAAAGCTATCACTTTTCTTCTAATTGTTTCCGAAAAACTACCACTTCAATTTAAGTAACATTTTAAACATTGTAGATGTGATTATGACAGACTGGGCCCACCCATCAGGACTGAAAAAGTGAGCACCGTTAACTTTGACCGTTAACATGTGGGGCTCACATGTCAGTTCTATCCCCTTCCTCTATAATTCCTCATGGAGGATCTAGATCAGGGGTTCTTGTTGCCTGCGAGCTCCTGTGGCCATCCTCTGCACCCGAGGCCTCCCCTGCCTGCGGTTGTGCTCGTCGGGCACCACCACCTATGCCCGTGAGTGGCTTGCGGGATGAGGGGATGTGGAAGCGGAGCTCCTGCCACGACGGTGGAGGAAGAAGAGCTTGTCGGCGAGGCTCTGGTAGCCGAGGTGTTGCGAGCGTGCTCGTGGGAGCCACAGGAGGTCTTCGTCGAGACAGAGGAGGGGCAACGGCGATGGCGCCATGTACAGGAGGCCTCGGCCATGGCGGCGCCCCTCACGCTGGTGGTCTCGGCCCGATACGACGAACCGAGGATGGTGGCTGCTCGTGGTTGTGGCCTTGCGCCGTGCGGTGATGGTGAAGTGCATTGGGCTCGCTGCTGCCCATCGATGCAGACACCGGGTAGTAGCACGGATCGCCGACGGGAGGATGGGAGGCAAGCTGCTCATCGGGGGAGGAGGGAGAGTCCCAGGGTGATGGATGTGTAGGTGGCTGGAGGAGGAAGATGGAGGTGGAGTGTGGCCTGAGTTGTGACATGGCAACGCCCCTTGATTTGGATCCTTGGTCAGGAATTTCAGAGCAAGGAGATGGAACTGACATGTGGGCCCCATATGTTGACAGTCAAAGTAACGGTGTTCCCTATTTCAATCTTGACGGGTGGGTCCAGCCTGTCATAATCGGGTTTGATCAACCACTTTTCTCACTTGGTAGTTTTTCGGAAACAATTAGAAGAAAAGTCATAGCTTTGGGTAATTTTTTCAAAGTGGTAGTTTTCTGTTAGGTTAGGTCGAATTGTGGTAGTTTTTGGTTAAATACTACGTTGCTGACGCGTACCTCTCCATGTGCATATTTGGGTGTTCTTGCTCGCCTCATTATTGAGCAACATGATAACCGTACTCCCCTGTTGTTGTTGCAGACAAATTTTGATGCCTCAGTGATGCCGCCACAGGTGTCTGCAGCCATCTCCAACAATTGCGTTCTGCCTGAGATGTGTTGCATCACATCCTCGTGCGTCTCCCAGCAAAGACGCTATGCCTCTTCAGAGCAGTCTGTCGATCCTTTCTCTCGGATCCGCTCTTCGTTGCAGCACACAAGACCCATCACCCAAGGCCACTAATCGTCACATGTAAGAGTGAGATTTTTGAAAGAGGAACCATTGACATTATGGACTTGTATGGACATGTCGTTAAGCGGATAGCCACCACCATGAAGGATGTCAGGTTGGTGCGCACACGCCGCCTGGACCTTATTTGTGTTACCGGACGTAAGGGCTACCACATGGTCAACCCTGCCACGGGCGATAGTTTTGCATTGCCCAATTGCCGTGCAAAGGAGCATGCAGATGTGCCACATTTCTTCCCACAGTCATTTGACTTTGGACAGGTTGTCTCCACGGGAGAATACAAGGTCCTACGTTGTGTTAGCGTCGATAATTCCGATCATGAGTCGAGCTCGTTGCTCTGTGAGGTCATCACCCTTGGTGATGGTTGCCATGCAAGATGGAGGGCCAAACAGGGCCCTCCGGCCCCTGTCACAAGTAACCGTAACAGAAGTATTGTTGTCAACAGAGTCATTTATTTCTTGTTGGATTTTTTGTACAAACATTTCACATTTTCTGGGGACCATGTCAAACCGGGTAGCATGGCTTTGTTCAACCTTGAGACAAAGGAGTGGATAGGGATTGTCCAAGGTCCAATGCCAATGGGGAAGCAATGGCAGGTGCGGTTACTTTAGTCTATACTTGGAGCTATCACTGGTTAGGTCCTCTTTGATTCGCAAGATTCTCAAAATGCAGATATAGGAAAAAAATAGGAATAGAGTGTCGTGTCTTTTTCTACCATACATGATTTGAAAATGTGTTTGATAGCACAGGAAAAACAAAGGAATTCTACAAAGAGGTTTGAGTGGATGGAAATTTTCCTCCAAAATGAAGTACAAATGAATCCTATGGAAAAATTCCAAAGGATTTCAATCCGATGAATCAAACGACCATCATAGGAAAAAATCCTAAGGATCCAAATCCTCCAAAAATCCAATGAAATTCCTTTGTATCAAAGGAGCCCTTACTTTGGATGGGTTCCTAGTTATGGCTCACAATCCTAAGGGTTGCTCTTTGGACTTATGGTCTTTTGATGGATATTGAGAAATATCTCTGGAATAAAGGTACAACTTAGATTTCCAACCTGAAAATCTCTTTGATCAACCCTTGGAAATTCTAAATGACGGGAAGATAGTTCTCTCTGCATCAGGATCACTAAGACTTTATAAACCAATTACCAAGACTTACATTGATTTTGGGATGAGAAATTCCACATCTGCTGGTACTTACACTGGAAATCTGTTGTCTTCAGAGAGCACTTTCACTTCTGAGGTGAGTGTTATCCTCATATGCTTGCAATTATTTATATGTTGTCCTGTCCTTAGTATTATTTGATTGTATTCTTGTATCATAGAGATAAATTTTTATGCGATGTAAGGAACATTTATTAGGGATTATTAAAGAATTGTAGATGCATTTTTAGGAAAAGTAATTGTTGCAATGTCATAGGTGTGATGCACAACATTAGCATATGAATTTCTCTACATCTGTGGTCATGTTCTGAATCAATTTCTCCTATCAAGCTGTGCAGTTTTGGGCACGCACAGATTATGATCGCTTCATTTTCGAGGATGGAAATGATTGTCGCATTGTAATTTAGATTGCTGAAGCTTTCTTAGGTTTTATTCAAAGGTCCACCAGTGACAGAATGTCACATGTAAGAATTATTTTTCTAGAGTTGTGTGTCAAAGCACTCTCAACACAAAAGAAAAAGAGTTAGGATACCGAGGGTCTGATTCGCAACAGTCGCTACAAACATATTTACAGCACCGGTGTTCAGCCTTGTCCAGTTTACTTTTGTGGGCTGCTCATCCTATTTAGGTTTTGCTGGTTAATTATGTTATAGACTAAAAGGGTTGGGCACGCTTTGCTGCTGCGTCGGTGTTGCTGGGTTTCATAAAAAAATTACTCCCTTTGTTTCAAAATATAAGGTGTAATTTTTTTGAAAAATTAAATCTTTTTAAGTGTGACCAAATTTGGAGAGAAATATATCAATATACATAATATCAAATCGGTATCATTAAATTCATCATGATTTTTTTTATTGATTTAGTATTGTGGATGTCAATATTTGGCTCTGAACTTGGTCAAAGTTAAAGTTATTATACTCTTTAAAAACTTAATACACGTTATGTCTTAAAAATGAGTGAGTATTTGGTTTCGCGAGAGGGGGGGACGATGAAGTGTGCTTTTTATTTATAATGCATCGTGTTTGGTGGGCCTTCAGTTGTGTGATTCAGTGTTATTTGCTAATCAATCCATGCTTTTGTGTGCAAATTTCACCGATGACTGCATCTTCTATATTGGTGCTAGAATATTACGTATTGACACTTTTTAAGGTGGTGAGAGGGCTGCCGGTGGATTGATATGTTTTTATAGGTCGATTGTTGCCGGTTGATTTAGAAAATCTGTTGAACCGGTATGGGCCCAGCCCATACACTTATCTCTTAGGGCCCAAGCCCTTGTAAAGGGACTGACCTAGAAGGAGGCTCTCAGCCATCCCATTCCCTGCTCAGTCGCCACACACACACAGGCATGAGGTACTCCTCTCTTCCCCCTCCCGATTCAACATGGTATCAGATGCCTGGGACGGCGGGGCCTGAGGTGACGACCGCGACGGCGGCCGGTGCAGCAGCATGGTCCGGTGAGGCGGCAGGGTCCGGCAAGGCGGCGACGCGGATATGAGCAAGCCTCTCACGCGGAGAGGCTGCGCGGGCGACGGGGCGACGACTGGGGCTGGTTGGAACTCTTCTCCCCCCTCTTTTCTGCTGCGTTTCGAGAGGAGGAAAACAGGCAACTGCATCTGAAGCGGCTGCTGCTTCTCGAGGAGGAAAGGTGGAGAGGAGGAGGAGCAGGGAAGGTAGTTGCGAGAGGAGGAAGAAGGGCAGCTGCTGGTGCCTGCTGGTGCATCTGGAGTGTGTTGCTACTGATTGCCTAAGGAGAAGGTTGTTGCTGTTGTTGCTGCTAGTGCTACCACTTGTGTTGGTGGTTTGCTGCTAGAGTTGCTGCTTCTGTTGTAGTTTTCGGAAGAGGAGGCTGCTGCTGTGCAGTGTTGTGCTGAATTGCTACTGTTGCCTTGCTGTGTCTAGGAGGAAGAGGGGGTTGATGTTTGGAGAGGAAGGAGGAATTGTTGGTGCTGTGCTGCTGTTGTTTGTTGAAGGTGAAGGGGGCTGCTGCTGAAAGTGGACGAGGTGTTGTGTGTTGGAGCTGCTGCCGTGCTGTTCCTGAAGCTGTTGTTGTGTTGTTCCTGGTGCTGTGCATCTGAGTTGCCGATTTGCTGCTGTGTGTTGGTGCTGTTGTAGCGAAGAAGTGAGGCTGTGGTGCTGCCTGAACACCAAAGATGGCTGACCCAAATGATCTCGCTATTGCTTTTGAGAAGCTCGCTAAGATCCTTGTGGAGTGCAACTCCAACTCTGGGGCTATTGTTCCTCGACAGGAAGTGGCTCAGAAGCTCGAAATGTCACCCCTTAACATGAAGCTAGAGGGGGCCACAAATTATTTGAGCTGGTCCAGGAGGGCATTGCTGGCTCTGGAACAGAAGGAACTTGATCGGCACTTATTGGGTGCGGTTGATTCACCATGAGACAAGACTACCGCGGAGGGAAAGAGATGGAAGGTCATAAAATCTATGCTCGTTGGTTGGTTGTTGAACTCAATGGTGCCCTCCATTGGTCGCTCTGTAGAGGGACTATCCACGTCCGCCGAGATATGGAAGACTCTATCCACGCAATACTCTAGCAAGGGTAATTTCATGCTAATTGCTCAGATTGAGGGGAACATCAGTCGGCTGCGCCAAGGTGACGACATGTCGGTGATGGCATATGTGGCAGAGCTGCAAGCTTTGTGGGCGGAGCAG
Organism: Elymus sibiricus; assembly: GCA_039707655.1. Taxonomy (NCBI): domain Eukaryota; kingdom Viridiplantae; phylum Streptophyta; class Magnoliopsida; order Poales; family Poaceae; genus Elymus; species Elymus sibiricus. The sequence continues at coordinate 133,317,281 of CM077667.1, forward strand.
GATAACTGTGATCCTCTGGAACTCTATGATGCGGCTTGCATTGAGTCAGGTTGCAAGTGGATTGGACGCAGGTGTGTGTTGAAACTGTTGGAAGGGCTCAGAGGTTGCTTTCATGGCAGGGGGGCATCCCTTTTGCACCAACCTCTCCTACCAACTATTGAGGAGACTATTGCAGCAATGTCTCAAGAGGAGGTGAGGCTATCTCTTGAGCATGCAAACGTGACGGTTGTGCCGGCTTCAACCTTTGCAGTCACTGAGCGCATGGAGTGGGGAGATCCCAACAAATGTCATATTTGTGGGGAGGTAGGTCACTGGAAGAGGGAATGTCCAACTCGTGGTAGAGGCAGGGGATACAACAAGGGGGAACTGGTAGAGGCGGGCATGCTAGAGGCAGGGGTGGATACCCAGGGAACTGAGGGGGTCAATTTTACAGGGGTAGAGGTGGCTACTCAGGAAACTCAGGGGGGCAGAGGGTGCATATGGTAGTTGAAGGGGACACTGGGACGTCACAGAGCGAGGGAGTTGATGAGGCTGCCTATGGAGACTTCGCTCACTGGGCCTCCACTGATGAAGGTAATCAGACAAAGGCATCTCTTACTCCTAATGAGAGTGCTTCAGAGTAGGTCCTAGACTCTGGAGCATCTAAGCATGTTGCGGGTAATTCCTGTGTGTCTGAGTCTTACCATAAGCATGCTCCTACTCACAAGGGCACTATACAAACTGCCGATGGTACCAATCAGCCTGTCGTAGGGGTTGGCACAGTCAAATGCACTTCAGCCATCTCCTTATCGTCGGTTTTACATGTGCCAACTTTCCCTGTCAATTTGGTCTCTTTTCGTGCTCTCATTGATCAAATAGACAGTCGTATGATCCTTGACAAGTTCGGTTGCTTGATTCAGGAGCGCCAGGCGAGCCAGACGGTTGGGATTGGCACTAGGCGTAGGGGGCTCTGGTACATGGACTAGGAGGTGCAACCGAACTTGGTGTGTGCTGCGACCATGGAGGACAAGGAGAAACAGGCGATGATACATCATTGTCGGATGGGTCATGTATCTTTTGATAAGATGAGTAGAATATTTCCGGATGTGATAACCCACAAGTATAGGGGATCGCAACAGTTTTCAAGGGTAGAGTATTCAACCCAAATTTATAGATTCGACACAAGGGGAGCCAAAGAATATTTGCAAGTATTAGCAGTTGAGTTGTCAATTCAACCACACCTAGGGATTTGATATATGTAGCAAGGTGATCAGTAGCACGGTAATATGATAGTTTGATAGCAGTGGTAACAGTAGCAGTAATGGTAACAGTGATAGCAATAGTTTTGTAGCAATTGGAACAGTAGCAATAGCAATAGTAACTCAGCAAGAGCAATATGTGGAAAACTCGTAGGCACTGGATCGGTGAACTCGTTGGAAAATATTCATCATATAATAGTCATAACCTAGGGCGGCACAGAACTAGCTCCAGTTCATAAATGTAATGTAGGCATGTATTCCGTAAATAGTCATACGTGCTTATGGAAAAGAACTTCCATGACATCTTTTGTCCTACCCTCCCGTGGCAGCGGGGTCCATAAGGAAACTAAGGGATATTAAGGCCTCCTTTTAATAGAGAACCGGAACAAAGCATTAACACATAGTGAATACATGAACTCCTCAAACTATGGTCATCACCGGAAAGTATCCCGACTATTGTCACTCCGGGGTTTACGGATCATTACACATAGCATGTGCATATGACTAGCAAGATCGGATCAAGAACATAGATATAATGGTGATAACATAAGTGGTTCAGATCTGAAATCATGGCACTTGGGCCCTAGTGACAAGCATTAAGCATGGCAAAGTCATAGCAACATCAATCTCAGAACATGGTGGATACTAGGGATCAAGCCCTAACAAAACTAACTCGATTACATGATGAATCTCATCCAACTCCTCACCGACCAGCAAGCCTATGAAGGAATTACTCACTCCCGGTGAAGAGCATCATGGAATTGGCGACAAAAGGGTTGATGATGACGAAGACCGGAGATTCCCCTCTTCGGAGCCCCAAACGGGCTCCAGATCTGGCCTCCCGATGAAGAACAGGAGGTGGCGGCGGCTCAGTATCGTAAAACGCGATGAAACTTTCTCCCTGATTTTTTCCTCCAAAAATAGGATTTTATAGCGATGGAATTAGGGTTAGGTGGGCCACGAGGTGGGCACAACCCACCTGGGTGCTCCGGGAGGGGCTGGCGTACCCAGGTGTATCGTGCTCACCCAGGCCCCCCTCTCCGATGGTTCTTGGCTCCAGTAATTTTTATTTATTGTAAAATAATTCTCAAAAAAGTTTCTTCCAGTTTCGAGAACTTTTATTTGTACACAAAAACAACACCATGGTAGTTCTGCTGAAAACAGCGTCAGTCCGGGTTAGTTTCATTCAAATCATGCAAATTAGAGTCCAAAACAAGAGCAAAAGCGTTAGGAAAAGTAGATACGACGGAGACGTATCAACTCCCCCAAGCTTAAACCTTTGCTTGTCCTCAAGCAATTCAGTTGACAAACTGAAAGTGAGAAAGAAAAACTTTTACAAACTCTTTTGTTCTTGTTTATATACATATGCTTAAGTAGCACATAGGTTTTCAGCAAAGATCATGACTAACCATGTCAACAATAACTCTTAGAAATTATATTAACTCATATTAATGTCATAAGCAACTAGCGAGCAATAATAAAATATCTCAAATGCAAACATTTTGTCAAAACAATCATGATATAATATAACAACAGTGGTATCTAGCCCTTTCTGAGACCACAAAACATAAATGCAGAGCACCTCCAAAGTTCAATCAGCGACTAAACATTGTAATTCATGGTAGAAAAGATCCAGTCATGCTGCACCCAACATTAACTATACACAATGCATGAGGATGACAATAGTGCTCTCAGGTCAGGCGCTTATTTGAGAAGATGATGACTCAACATAAAAGTAAATAGATAGTCCCTTCGCAAAGGGAAGCAGGGATTTGCAGAGGTGCCAGATCTCAAAGCTTAAATCAAAGATAAATGTAATTTTGGGAGGTACACCCTTCCTGTCAACGTTACGCCCAAGAGTTATCAATATCTTCCATGCTAAACACGTTAGCGGCGGTTCCCAAGCGGTAAAAGTAAAGATTTACTCCCCCTACACCAACAAACACACTCCACGGCTAGCCGAATCATGGGTACCGTCCATACCAACAACATTCCTGGGGGAGTTTTGTTTAATTATTTGCAATTTTTGATTTCGGGACTGGGAATCCCTATTACCACCCCTCTGGTGTAAGGACGAGTGAATAAACACACATCATGAGATTAACCCGCTTAGCATGGAAGATACTGACCGCCCCCTGTCGCTCCATGAGCGGTCCAAGCACACAAAACATATGTTCATTTGAAATTTTAGAGGTGGCACATGCAAATTTACTTGGAACGGAAGGGTAATACCGCATATAGGTAGATATAGTGGACTCATCTAGAATAACTTTAGTTTAAGGATTTTGATGCGCAAGCAGTATTTCCACTTAGTAGAGGTGAAGGCTAGCAAATAGGTTGAGAAGCGGCCAGCTAGAGAGCAAAAACGGTCATGAACATGCATTATGAACAATAAACATTGAATACTAGCATGAGTAGGATATGGACACCATGAACATAAATATCGTAGAGGCTATGTTCGTTTTGATTCAACTACATGCGTGAACATGTGCCAAGTCCAGCCACTTGAAACATTCAGAGGAGGATACCATATCATCATACTAAATCACAACCATTTTAATGCATGTTGACATCCAAGATAAATCATTATCCACTCCTAGCTACTTAAGCATGGCATGAGCAACTATAATCTCTAAATGTCATTGCAACATGTTTGATCATAATATGCTGAATCATCGATACTAGGTTAAACATATTTACAAAAACAAAAACAAGTTGAGTCCATACCCGCTTTTCTCTGCCACAGCCACTTCATCAAAATATCGTCATTATTGCCTTTCACTTGCACGACCGAATGATATGAAAATAATAATAGTGCAAGAGTGTCGTGGACTAAGCTGGAATCTCCAAACATTTTATTCAAAAGGGGAAGACAAGGTAATATGGGCTCTTTGTTAGATTAATAATAATGCATATGAGAGCCACTCAACATTTTCATCGTGGTCTTCTCCTTGGTACGACTCAAATAAAAGGAAAAGAATTTCAGAGAAACACACTGAAATATTTTTGGAGTTTTTAGCTTTTCTTGAAGAAAGCAAATTGAAGAAGGAAAAAAATGAGAAAAACTATTTACACGGGAAAGTTCCCAACAAGCAAAAGAAGAAACGAGAAATCTTTTTGGGTTTTCTGTTAATACTTCAACTAATTAAACTAGGAAGAAAAACCGAAAAGAAGCAAGAAATATTTTTGGATTTTCTCAACAAAATTCAAACACACAAAAAGAAAGTGAGAGAATAAACCTAGCATGGATGACACAATGAAAAAGTGTGGACACCGACAACTGAAATGAAATGTGTGAACATGAATATGATGTCGGTGGAAATACGTACTCCCCCAAGCTTAGGCTTTTGGCCTAGCTTGGTAATCACCATCCATAGTAGCCATCCGGTCCTAGGTGGAAATGCTGTGGCGACGGCACCTGAACGTCCCACTCCCGGGGCTCATCCTCAGCCGCTGCCAGGTTATTCCGATAGGCATTAATGTCCTCTGGCATGATCTTGTATCCGTTCCTGGCAATAGAATCAAACAAAGCGGGTGCAGGCAACGGGATAATATCATGGGTAACCATGTTTAACACTAAGTTGTAACGAATGGTATGAAAAGCATCAGCTGCCTCAAGAAATTGGTGATCTTCCAGTGCCTTGCGCTCCAGATAAACTCGGGGCAAGGGATAATCATGTTGGCGAATATGAACATTGAAGTGACGTGCTAAGCGGGTAGCATAAATACAACCATGTATCTTGCCCTTATTCCTGTTAAGGTGTAGGCGACGTGCAATAATAGCCCCTGGGCTTAAGGTGTGATCATTGTGCAGTGCACGACGTAAAATGGCAAGATCGGGAGCACTGAGTGCACCGACCTTCTCCCTAGAAGTTAAACACTTAGCGATGAATAAAGTGAAATAATGCACAGAAGGAAACTACAAACTGATGGCAGTGGCATTTGACACGCCTCTTTCTTCACCCACTGTCAAAGTGAGGAGAAAGTCCTCGAACTCCGCTGGTCTAGGATCTCTTAATTCCCCATCAGAAGGGATTAAACATATGTCACAAAAGGCAGCGGGCGGTATTTGATAGGTTTCAGCATATAAATCAAACTGCACCTCAGGGAGATTATTCTTACTCGGAAAATGAAAATTCTGCACAAAGGAATTGGTAAGGAGGTGGTGTTGGTCACACTCAGCTGCGAGGAAGTCGGTCAGCCCAACATTTGCAACGAATTGGGCGAACTCTTGATAGAACCCGGCCTCCTCCATGAAGGCATCATGCGGCCATTCGCACGGCCGCACCTCCGCCGTTCTCGGAGTGCAGAGGTCATTGTCCGATGATTCCCCAATGACTCCTTTAGCATTCTTCTTGGAGGAAAACTTCCTAAAGTAATTCATCATATTCCAAGTAGCAATCCCCCCAAACAGTTTCGGAAACGGAGCTTCGAGCAAAGAGATCAAAATCCATGGGTTTGAGAGCAAGAACATGGGAGAGAGAGTTATGGTGATTTTTTTCTGGAGGTAGGGGATGACATGGGCTAAAGGGATAAGTGAGGGGACCCACGTGGGGACCACAACCCACCAGGGCGCGCTTGGGGTTGCTGGCGCAACATGGTGTCTTGTGGTCACCAGGTGCACCCCCCCCTCTGATGTTATTTGCACCAGAAATTCAAAAATAATCAGAAAAAATCGTGTTAAATTTTTAGGACATTCTGAGATTTTTTTGTGTCATTTTTTATTGCACGGGGAAAACAAAAAACAGGATAAACATTGCATTTTATTTTATTTAACTAAGAAAAACAGAAAACAAAAAGTGGGGGTAGAAGGTTGTGCCTACTAGATTCATCAACTTCATACCTCTCAAAAATGATCCATTAATAAGGTTGATCAAGTCTTATTAACAACCACTTTCGATTAGCATGAAACCGAAGAACTTTCGTAAAACACTAAGTTACCTCAATAGGGATATGCATATCCCCAACAATAAGTATATCATATTTCTTTTTGGCAATAGGTAGAGGTAGCTGAAAACTTCCAATAGTGAGTGTCAGAGATTTTTCAATAACATTTATACCATTCACTTGGAATTATTTCTTCGGAAAGTGCACCGTATGCTCATTACCATTGATATGAAAAGTAACTTTGCTTTTATTGCAATCAATAACAGCCCCTGCAGTATTCAAAAAGGGTCTACCAAGGATAATCGACATGTTGTCGTCCTCGGGCATATCAAGAATAACAACAGGCACATCCTCACAAACACCGATAGGTATGGCAGTTGATTTGTCAGCCATTTGTAATGATATTTCAGTGGGTGTGAGTTTATTCAAATCAAGTCTTTTATATAAAGAGAAAGGCATAACACTAACACCAGCTCCTAAATCACACAAAGCAATTTTGACATAATTTCTTTTAATGGAGCAAGGTATAGTTGGTATTCCAGGATCTCCAAGTTTTTTAGGTACTCCATCCTTAAAAGAGTAATTAGCAAGCATGGTGGAGATTTTAGCTTCAGGTATCTTTCTTTTATTAGTGATGATGTCTTTCATGTATTTTGCATAAGGGGACATCTTTAAAATATCAGTTAAGCGGGTACGCAAAAAGACTGGCCTAATCATTTCACCAAAGCGTTCAAATTCTTCATCATCCTTTTTCTTAGATGGTTTAGGTGGAAAAGGCATGGGTTATTGAACCCATGGCTCTCTTTCTTTACTATGTTTTCTAGCCATAAAGTCTCTTTTATCATATCGTTTATTTTTAGGTTGTGGGTTATCAAGATCAACAGCGGGCTCTATTTCAAAATCATTATCTGGTTCTTTATCATTGTTCGGTTGAGTATCTTCATGAACATCAGCATTATCATTTTCATTATCACTAGGTGAATGTTCATTACCAGATTGAGTTTCAGCATCGGAAATAGAGACATCATTATCATTAGGAGGTTTTTCTATCTCAGGTTCACTAGAAGTATGCAAAGTCCTACATTTTTCTTTTCCTTTTTCTTTTTAGAAGGACTAGATGCATTAGCATTAATTCTTTGAGAGTCTTGTTCGATTATTTTAGGATGACCTTCAGGATAAAGAGGTTCTTGGGTCATTGTACCTCATCTAGTTACTACTCTAGCAGCAAAATCATTCATATTATTATTCATTTCATCAAGCAATTCTTTTTGAGATTTAGCAACTTGTTCTAACTGAGTTTGAACCATAGAGGCATGTTTTCCTACACCTCTAACATCATTAGTAATTCTAAATAACAAGTCACTCAAGCGAGCAATCATATCAGAGTTATATTTCAATTGTTTCAGAACATTTGCATTGAAGTGATCTTGTTTCCTAATGTAGTTATCAAACTCATATAGGCATTGACTAGGATGTTTATTGTAAGGGATATCACCTTCATCAAAATTAATAAAGAATTTACCTCTACCACCTGTGGAGGTGGTGGTGTGTCAAGGCCATGTATTTCTTCAATAGGTGGTAAATTATTAACATCCTCAGCTTTAATTCCTTTTTCGTTCATACATTTCTTTGCATCTTGCATATCTTCAGGACTGAGAAATAAGATACCCCTCTTCTTCGGAGTGGGTTTATGTGGTGGTTTAGGGAGAGTCCAATCATCATAATTCTTCAATATATTATTCAATAATTCCTCAGCTTGTCCAACAATTCGTTCCCTAAAAACACAACCAGCACAACTATCTAGGAAGTCCCTAGAAGCATCGGTTAGTCCATTATAGAAGATATCAAGTATTTCATTTTTCTTAAGAGGGTGATCAGGCAAAGCATTAAGCAATTGGAGAAGCCTCCCCCAAGCTTGTGGGAGACTCTCTACTTCAATTTGCACAAAGTTAAATATTTCCTGTAAGGCAGCTTGTTTCTTATGAGCAGGAAAATATTTTTCAGAGAAGTAGTAAATCATATCTCGGGGACTACGCACACAACCAGGAGCAAGAGTATTGTACCATGTCTTAGCATCACCCTTTAATGAGAACGGAAATAATTTGATAATATAGTAATAGCAAATCTTCTCATCATGAGCAAAAAGGGTGGCTATATCATTGAGCTTAGTAAGATGTGCCACTACAGTTTCAGTTTCATAGCCATGGAAAGGATCAGATTCAACCAAAGTGATTAACTCTGGGTCGAGAGAGAATTCATAATCCTTATCAGTAATGAAGATAGGTGAAGTAGCAAACTTAGGATCACATTTCATTCTAGCATTCAAAGTCTTTTCTTTATACTTGCATAATAATTTCTTAAGATCATCTCTATCCTTGCAAGAAAGAATTTCTCTAGCTATCTCCCCATCCATAACGTAACCCTTAGGTATCTCAGGCATTTCGAATCTAGGAGAGCTAGGTCTAATAGGTGTTTCATAATTCTCAGTTTCAAGGACTTCATCAGTTTCAGTAATCTCATCAGTTTCAATAGTTTCATTCTCTTTGGCTCTAGCAATTTGTTCATCAAGAAATTCACCTAATGGCACATTATCATCAAGCATGGTACTAGCATCATCATAAGCATCATTCATAGCAGAAGTAGCATCATCAATAACTTGCGACATATCAGGATTAATAGCATGTGGTGGTGTTGCAAGTTTACTCATAACTGAAGGTGAATCAAGTACAGAGCTAGATGGCAATTCCTTACCTCCCCTCGTCTTAGAGGGGAAAATCTTGGTTCTTGTATCCTTCAGTTTCTTCATAGTGATAAATTGATATAAATCCCAAGTGACTCAGCAAATATAGCTATGCTCCCCGGCAACGGCGCTAGAAAAAGGTATTGATAACCCACAAGTATAGGGGATCACAACAGTTTTCGAGGGTAGAGTATTCAACCCAAATTTATAGATTCGACACAAGGGGAGCCAAAGAATATTTGCAAGTATTAGCAGTTGAGTTGTCAATTCAACCACACCTCGATATTTGATATCTGTAGCAAGGTGATCAGTAGCACAGTAAAATGATAGGTTGATAGCAGTGGTAACAGTAGCAGTAACGGTAACAGTGATAGCAATAGTTTTGTAGCAATTGGAACAGTAGCAGTAGCAATTGTAACTTAGCAAGAACAATATGTGGAAAACTCGTAGGCACTGGATCAGTGAACTCGTTGGAAAATATTCATCATATAACAGTCATAACCCAGGGCGACACAGAACTAGCTCCATTTCATAAATGTAATGTAGGCATGCATTCCGTAAATAGTCATACGTGCTTATGGAAAAGAACTTGCATGACATCTTTTGTCCTACCCTCCCGTGGCAGCTGGGTCCATAAGGAAACTAAGGGATATTAAGGCCTCCTTTTAATAGAGAACCGAAACAAAGCATTAACACATAGTGAATACATGAACTCCTCAAACTATGGTCATCACCGGAAAGTATCCCGACTATTGTCACTCCGGGGTTTACGGATCATAACACATAGCAGGTGCATATGACTAGCAAGATCGGATCAAGAATAGAGATATAATGGTGATAACATAAATGGTTTAGATCTGAAATCATGGCACTCGAGCCCTAGTGACAAGCATTAAGCATGGCAAAGTCATAGCAACATCAATCTCAGAATATAGTGGATACTAGGGATCAAGCCCTAACAAAACTAACACGATTACATGATAAATATCTTCCAACTCCTCACCGACCAGCAAGCCTATGAAGGAATTACTCACTCCCAGTGGGGAGCATCATGGAATTGGCGATGGAGAAGGGTTGATGATGACGAAGACCGAAGATTCCCCTCTCCGAAGCCCCAAATGGGCTCCAGATCTGGCCTCCCGATGAAGAACAGGACGTGGCAGCGGCTCCGTATCGTAAAACACGATGAAACTTTCTCCCTGATTTTTTTCTCCAAAAATAGGATTTTATAGCGCTGGAATTATGGTCAGGTGGGCCACGAGGTGGGCACAACCCACCTGGGCACGCCGGGAGGGGCTGGCATGCCCAGGTGTATCGTGCTCACCCAGGGCCCCCTCTCCGGTGGTTCTTGGCTCCAGTATTTTTTATTTATTGTAAAATAATTCTCCAAAAAGTTTGGTCCAGTTCCGAGAACTTTTATTTCTGCACAAAAACAACACCATGGTAGTTCTGCTGAAAACAGCGTCAGTCCGGGTTAGTTTCATTCAAATCATGCAAATTAGAGTCCAAAACAAGAGCAAAAGCATTAGGAAAAGTAGATACAACAGAGACATATCAGGATGTTATGTGTGGAATAAGCAAGGGCTAGTTGACCTGTGATGCTTGCGAATATGCAAAACACACACGAGCTTCATATGTGAGTAAGGGGCTTAAGAGCATATCTCCTTTTATGCTCATTCATTCGGATGTACGGACTAGCCTAGTAGTGTCAATGAATAGAAAGAAGTATTTTTCTACCTTTATTGACTGCTATTCTCGTATGACTTAGATTTACTTGATGCGTCACAAGGATGAGGTGTTTAGCTGTTTTCAAAACTTCCATGCTCTTGTAAAGAACCAGTTTCAGGTGCAGGTCCAGGTGCTTAGGACTGACAATGGTACAGAGTATGTGAACAATATTTTGGGGGCTTTCATGGCTGACCAAGGGATTCTTCATCAAACTTCATGTCCATACACCCCACCTCAGAATGGAGTGGCCGAAAGGACGAATCGTCATATTCTTGAGGTTGCTCGGTCGTTAATGTTTACCATGAATGTGCCTAAGTTCTTATGGGAAGATGCAGTTATGACAACCACGTACCTAATCAACCGGACACCTTCCAGGATACTCGATATGAAATCTCCGTCTGAGTTGCTCGTTGGACAAAATAAGTTTGTTGTTTCCCCTAAGTTGTTTGGCAATACTTGCTTTGTTCGTGATCATCGACCATCTGGTGGAAACTTGATCCTCGAGCAGTGAAGTGTGTCTTCCTGGGATACTCTTCTAGTCATCAGGGGTATAAATGTTGTAAGGAGACCCCAAGATACAAGGAATGGGATTGGCAAAGCTACAAGCATGAAGACTCTACATTTTACTTTGTGAGAAATCACTTTTGAGTCCATAAGAAAGCCAATACTATCAAAAGGGGGTGAGGTAATAATGGTGAATGAAATGCTCAAAGTGATCAAGTGTTAGTCACCAAATACACTCACAAGCTCTCCCACAAAGATTCTGTCTAAAACTCTTCCACTCAAAATCGGTGCCACCAACTTCCATATCGGTTGCACCAAGTTTAAACCCTAGACAGAAACCCTAGCCACAAACCCTTTTCGGTACTACCAAGTTTTGCATCGGTGCCACCGAGTTCCAGTGACCAACTTTCTGTTAGCTGTTTCACAAGAATTGGAATTTCCGAGAATTGTGAATCGGTCTCACCGAGTTTGGAAACTGCCCTCGTTCACTCATATCGGTACCACCGAGAATCATATATCGGTCTCACCGAGATTCCTAAAGTTGCCACATTTTGAACAAATCGGTATGACCGAGTTTTCACTTTGGTTTCACCGAGTTGCTCAATAATGGTGTAACGGTTGGATTTTTGGAGATGCCTATATATACCCCTCCACCACATCTCACTCGCAAGAAAAGCACTCAGAACTATTCCACACTTTCCCCATCCAGTTTTCTGAGAGAGAACCACCTACCCTTGTGTTCAGGTCAAGATCATCCACTCCAACCATATGGATCTTGATTTCTAGCCTCCCAAAGTTGCTTTCCATCCAATCAATCTCTTCCACCCAAGCCAAATCTGTGAGAGAGTGATTGTGTGTTGAGGAGACTATCATTTGAAACACAACAACAAGGAGTTCATCGTTACTATCGAGCCTATTACCTTTTGGTGGGTGGTGCCTCCTAGATTGGTTAGGTGTCGCTTGGGAGCCTCCTACTTCATGTTGTGGAGTTGAACCAAGAAGTTTGTAAGGGCAAGGAGATCGCCTACTTCATGAAGATCTACCCATAGTGAGGCTAGTCCTTCGTGGATGGAAGCCATATGGAATAGTCGAGGTTGCTACTTCGTGGACCCGTATGGGTGGAGCCCTCTGTGGACTCTCGCGACCGTTACCCTCCGTGGGTTGAAGACTCCATAAACGTGGACGTACGATAGCACCACCTATCGGAACCACGGGAAAAATCTTCGTGTCTACAAATTGCGTTTGATCTTCAAACCCTTATCCTCTTACATATGCTTTTCTTTACTTTCCGCTGCAATACTCGTAGACATGCATGTGTAGGGTGTACTTGATATTCTAGAATTTCTAAAATGCGCCAACCAATCAATTTGGGAAAAGGGTAGGTTTTTAATTGGTCAAGTAGTCTAGTCACCCCCCTCTAGACCTACTTTCGATCCCTACAAGTGGTATCAGAGCTTTGGTCTCCATTGCATTGGTCTCACAACCAAGGAGAGTATGGCGTCTAGTGAGGGAAACTATTACCGTAGAGGTCCATATTTTGATGGTACAAACTTTGCTAGTTGGAAACATAAAATGGAAATGCATATTCTTGATCATAACCCCGCCGTATGGGCTGTTGTTCATGTTGGATTGCAAGGTGAATTCTTTGGTGATGGAAAGGAACCGGGTCATGAAGCGACCGCGGAAGAATTGAAGATGTTGCAATACAATGCTCAAGCATGTGACATTCTTTTCAACTGCCTATGCCCCGAAGAGTTCAACAAAATCAGTCGTCTTGAGAATGCAAAAGAGATTTGGGATACTTTGGTTGACATGCACGAAGGTACCGAGTCCGTCAGGGAATCTAAGTTGGATGTGCTTCAAAGTCAACTTGACAAGTTCAAGATGAAGGATGGTGAAGGAGTTGCGGAAATGTACTCTAGGCTTGCTCTCGTCACAAATGAGATTGCCGGCCTAGGAAGCGAAGAAATGACCGACAAATTCATCATCAAGAAGATTCTCGGAGCCTTGGATGGAAAGTATGACACCGTGTGCACGTTGATCCAAATGATGCCAAACTACAAAGATCTCAAGCCTACGGAAGTAATTGGAAGGATTGTTGCTCATGAGATGTCACTCAAAGACAAAGAAGAACTTCACACTAAGAGACACTCCCGCTACTTCAAGTGACAACCTTGTTACCAATGAAGAGATAAGCCTCATGGTCAAGAAATTCAACAAGTTCTTCAAGAGTAGAGGCAAAGAGAGAAACTCCAACTCAAGATACGAAGAAAAGCACTCATCTAGTCATGATCAAAACTGCTACAGTTGTGGAAGGCCTGGACACTATTCCAATGAGTGGACGCCCCCCACAAAAGAAGAGAAGAATCACCTAGAAGGAGAAGCTCAAGAGATGAATCACCTCGAAGAGAGAGAAGGAGTAGAGAAGATCGTTATGAACGAAGACCCTCCCGGAGAAGTAAAGACTCGGAGAAGAAGGACAAGTACACCAAGAGCTACACAAGAAGAAGACATCAAGCTCATGTTGGTGAATAGGTTTCCAGCTCCGAATCTGACAACCAATCCGAGAGAAGCTATCACTCCGACTCCGACTATAGTCAAGATGAAGGTGTTGCCGGACTTGCACTTGTAACCTCCAACTCCTACGACATATTTGATTCACCAAATGAAGGGAGTGGAAGTTGCTTCATGGCTAAAGGCCCAAAGGTATCACACCCCGAGTACCTTGACTTTAATAGTGATGAGGATGATTTACTAGGAGATGATGACTTGCTCTTTGATAAAACTAGTGATGTTAGCCAAAATGAACTTGATGATTTTCATGTTAACCAAGATAAATTGATTGATGATGATAAGAAGGAGATTAATCATCTAACTAAAGAATTAAACACTCTTAAGTTAGCTCATGAATCTACTCTAGAAGATCATAGAGAGCTTGTAAGAACTCATGAGAAGCTACACTTTGAGAAGCTCAACTTAGAGCAAGAACATGAATTTCTTAAAGCTATCAATGACGATCTTCGAAAGAAGAGTTCTTCTTATCTTGCCAAACGTTTACTCTTTTCTACATTCATTCCACACTACTGGAATCAGGGACTTTGCCATCTGCCAGCTCTTTGCCGTCTGCTGGCAGATGGCAAAGAGGATATTTGCCGTCTGCTTTTACAAAGCAGACGGCAAAGAACATGCTGATGGCAAAGAGGCTCTTTGCCATCTGCACTTCTTTGCCGTCTGCTGGCAGACGGCAAAGAGTTCTTTGCCGTCTGCCAGCAGACGGCAAAGACCAAAGTGGGGCCCACGGGGTACTGCGTTGGCTAGGTCACACGGGCCACTTCTTTGCCGTCTGCTGGCAGACGGCAAAGAGGTGAGGGGGCCCCACAGTGTAACGGCGGGGACGGGCTAACGGTCACCGTCTTTGCCGTCTGCTGGTAGACGGCAAAGAATTCTTTGCAGTCTGCCAGCAGACGGCAAAGAGGGGGGCTTAATTTTCGCCCCCCGCGCCCAAACCCCTCTCTCTCTCAGACATCTCTTTCTCTCTCTGTCTCTGCGCGCCGCCGCCGCCCCCTCCCCGCCGACCCCCTCCTCCCCGCTGACCCCCGCCGCCCCCCTCCTCCCCGCCGCCGCCCCCTCCCCTCCTCCACAGCGCCGCCGCCGCCCCCTCCCCTCCTCCACAGTGCCGCCGCCGCCCCCTTCCCTCCTCCACAGCGCCGCCGCCGCCCCCTCCCCGCCGACCCCCTCCTCCCCGCCGACCGCCGCCGCCCCCCTCCTCCCCAGCGCCGCCGCCTCGACCACCCTCCGGTGAGCTCCACCATTCCCCCCCTTTTTTGTTTTTTTCCTGTTTTTTTTCTGTTTTTATTAGTTCATTTAGTTAGTTTATATTAGTTAGTTATTAGTTCATATTAGTTAGTTTTTATTAGGTAGAAAAAATTTAGATAGAAAAGAGGAAAAGAAAAAACCTAGAAGAAAAAAAAGAAGAAAAGAAGAAGAAAAAAAGGAAAAATAAAAAAGAAAAAGAACAAAAAATAATAAGAAGAAGAAACAGAAGAAGAGGAGGAGGAGAAGAAAAAAGAAGAAGAAGAAGAAGAAAAAAAGAGGAGAGGAGGAGAAGAAGAAGAGGAAAAAAGGAAAGGAAGAAGAAGAAGAGGAGGAGTAGGAGAAGAAAAAAGAAGAAGAGGAAGAAGAAGAAGAAAAAAGAGGAGAGGAGGAGAAGAAGAAGAGGAAAAAGGAAAGGAGGAAGAAGAAGAAGAAGAAGGAAAAAAAGGAAGAAAAGGAAGAAAAGAAAGAAGAGGAAGAAGAGGAAGAAGAAGAAAAGAAAAAAAGAGGAAAAACCCCGACCCCGACACGGCACCTCGACCCCGACCCCAACCCGACAACGACCCGACACCCCGACCCCGACACCCCGACCTCGATCTCGACCCCGACACGGCACCCCGACCCCGACCCGACACCCCGACATCGACACGGCACCCCGACCCCGACACGACACCCCGACCCCGACACCCCTAACACCCCGACACCACGACACCCAGACACGACACCCCGACACCAACACGACACCCCGACCCCGACACCCCGACACCCCTGACACCCCGACACCACGACACCGAGACACGACACCCCCCGACACCCCGACCCCGACACGACACCCCGACACCACGACACCCCGACACCACGCCACCCAGACACGACAGCCCTGACCCCCGACACCTCTTCGGCCTCCTGTTGACCGAAAAGGTGCTCTTCGGCCTTCCAGAGGCCGACGGGGTCATATATTTGTGAATTATGAGTTAGGAAGTATATTTCCCGATTTTGTTAAGAAAAACATCATATATATTTGTGTTGATCGGGTGGATTTAAATGTGCAGTTCTTTCGGGGCTGCGAGGGTCTGGTGTTCGACGACCTCCCCGTGCGTTCGACGAGCTCCGCCCCTGCGTTCGTGGGTGAGCACAAATGACATCTCCTCCTCCCCCCTTCATTTGCTCTGTTCCGGTCTTCGTGCCGATGAAACTTGCTAGCTATAGGTGTCAATCATCAGTATGCGTGACCACTATGCGTCTCCCGTTCGAAAGGGTTACATCTATAAATATGCATGCATTTGCATATTTATAACCGTGATTCTTTCGAATTGTCCAACGTTATCCATGGACAGCCCGAGTATGTGTAGATTGGGTTCGTTTTCCCATATGCTCTGCTCCGGATCCGATACAGAATTTCGTCAGTGCCTCCCTGTTGTTCTCCGGGTACACATCCTCTCTGCTTATTGCCGAGACGTGTATCAGGAGAACAGCGGGGAGGTGCTGTCGAAATTTTGCGTCGGATCCGGAGCAGAGCATGGGAAAACGAACCCAATCTACACATACTCGGGTGGGATTAGGACCTATCTTTACCTACTAGCGTCTAGGTTGCATGGACGTAATAAAACTGACAAACTCTATTAACTGAGGAATATGGTTTGCTGAATTATGTATATATTTCTTGTGTGTCCAGTAGCTAGGCAAGATGAGTGATCGTGCGTGGATGTACACCGGTCACACTAGTCAGAAAGACATGACCCATGAATGGCTAAGAAAAACCAAGGGGTTTGTGAGAGCCGCATTTGCAAATGGACAGGAAACAAACTGGTGCCCCTGTGTCGACTGCGACAACTTTCATAAGAAGTCCGAGTTTGAAATGATCAAACACCTGCAGAAGTTGGGTTTTACGCCTGATTATACGGTCTGGACATTTCATGGTGAGTCTGCCCAACGTGCCAGAGCTGAGGAGGGCCGTCGTCGCACCGACGAGCATGGTACCGGGATGGAAGACATGGTGGAAGACTTTGATGATGCTCGGGATTCGGACGATGAGATGGAGGAATCTGCAAAGGCCTTCAATGATATGTTGGAGTCTTCAAAACGTCCTCTCCACGAGCACACTCAGCTTTGTCAGCTGGATGCCATCGCACAAGTAATGGCTCTGAAGGCTCAATTCAACTTGGGCAGAGAATGCTACGACGCGATGATGACACTATTTGGACGCTTTCTACCCAAAGGCCATGTAATGCCTGCAAACCTGTACCAGTCGGACAAAATCCTCCGTGCACTTAAGATGCCCTATGAGAAGATAGATGCCTATGAGAAAGGATGTGCCTTATTTAGGCTTGAGTATGCGGACTTGAAGTATTGTCCCGTTTGCCAGTCTTCCAGGTATGTTGAGGTAGACAATGGTATGGGTGAGAAGAGTCAGACAAATATCCCAGTTAATGTTCTTCGGTATATGCCAATCATACCAAGACTTCAACGTCTTTTCATGGTCGAAGAGACGGCCAGACAGATGACATGGCACAAATTGGGCAAAAGAACCGAACTAGATGCAGATGGGGAGCCGATGTTGGTACACACATCGGACGCTTTTGCGTGGAAGCGCTTTGATGCAATACATCATGCTAAAGCGGCAGATCCAAGGCATCCTCGAATCGCCATAAGCACGGATGGGTTCAATGTGTTTGGTATGATGGCAGCTCAATACAGTTGTTGGCCTGTATTTGTCATTCCACTCAATCTCCCCCCCGGACAGATTATGCAAAGAAAGAACATTTTCCTGACGTTGATAATTCTGGGGCCCAACTATCCGGGGAAGAATATGAATGTGTACATGCAGCCGCTTAAGGATGAACTGCAAGAAGCTTGGGATAATGGGATCAAGACATACGACGCCACTACAAAAAAAAACTTCCTAATGCGTGCGTGGTACATGTACTCGATGCATGACTTGCCGGCGTATGCGCTATTCGTTGGCTGGGGTGTGCATGGAAGGTTCCCGTGCCCCACATGCAAGGCAGCTCTTGAGTTTCGTCGGCTGCAGGCGGGTGGCAAGTTTTCTTGCTTCGACATGCATAGACAGTTCCTGGATCCTCGCCATAAGTTCAGAAAAGACAAGAAGAACTTCATCAAAGGTAGAGTTGTCAAAAACTCTGCACCACCTGCGTTGACAGGCCAACAGACCCTGGATCAGTTCAACTCTCTCGAGCCGGATCCGGAGCATCCAGGGTATTTCAAGGGGTATAATTCCGAACACGCCTGGACTCACAAGACATGCTTGTGGGATCTGCCTTACTTCAAAGACCTCCTTTGCCCACACAACATCGACGTGATGCACACTGAAAAGAATGTCGGCGAGGCCCTCTTTGGTACATTGTTCGGCATAGAGGGAAAAACAAAGGATAATCCTAAGGCTAGAGTTGATCAGGAGGCTCTATGTGATAGACCGCTACAAAATATGCGACAACTGAAAGGAAAGCAGAACTGGACGAAGCCAAAGGCATGGTTCAATCTTGGAAGGCCAGCTATGAGGGAAATTATCCTGTGGGTGAAAAAGGAGTCGATGTTCCCCGATGGGTATGCAGCGAATCTAAAGAGGGGAGCGAGCCTTGAAAAATTGAAAATATTTGGTCTCAAGAGTCATGATTGGCACATATGGCTTGAGCGGGTAATGCCGGTGATGTTGCGTGGCTTTATCCCTGAGGATGAATGGCTAGTACTGGCAGAGCTGAGCTATTTCTTCCGTGTTCTTTGTGCGAAAGAACTATCGCCTGGCTTGCTAGAAGAACTGGAAGAGTTGGCGCCGGAGTTGATCTGCAAGTTAGAGAAGATCTTTCCACCGGGCTTCTTTAATCGAATGCAGCATTTGATTTTGCATCTCCCGACCGAGGCACGATTGGGGGGGGCCCGTGCAGAATCGTTGGTGCTACGCAACTGAGAGGATGCAGAAGACGCTTCGAGAAAAATGTAAAAATAAACGTCGAATTGAAGCATCGATGGCCGAGGCATTCATTACTGAGGAGGCGGCAAACTTCGTGACAGCACACTACGAAGCCAAAAATCGTCATTTGCATAATCCGAAGCCTCGGTACAATGCTGGCGACCCTAAAAAGGGTGGATCCAACCTCAGCCTATTCAAAGGGAAGCTCGCACCAGCCGGTGCTTATACTTCCTTATCGCTGGATGTCGACGAATGGCGGACCATTACGTTGTATATCTTGAACAACCTAACAGAAGTGCGGCCGTACATCGAGTAAGTTCTCGGTACATTGTTTCTCAACCTCTAATTCCTTTGAACTGCTCTTATTCCCGGATATTTGATACAGTCGATACGTCGCCAAATTCTCGTATGGAGCGGTGATCCAAAAGGATTCCATCGAAGAGTATTAGCTTCTGGCAATGCATGGAGGTAGCTATCCCGGTTTCATCTCTTGGTTCAAACAAACGGTAATTTCCATTAGACCATTTCATTTCTTCGTCTAATTTCCGGCTAATGCAACAATCCTTTCATATTAAACTTGTAGGCTAGTTCAGAGTCTATGGACGCCGAATTGAGACAAGTCGCTAATGGTTTTGACTATAAGGTCCGTTCATTTGACAAATATGACATCAACGGGTATCGCTTTCGTACCTATGGCAAAGAGCTATCTATGGCCGACCGAAAGTCTACAAATTGTTGTGTCTCTGCTATCGGCGAAGGAGGTACCGAGTATTATGGAAGAGTTGAAGCAATTTATGAACTTCTATTCTATGGTGCAAACCCACCGAAAGTCGTAGTCTTCAAATGTTATTGGTTCCAGCCGAAGGAGACTAGAAGGACTCATGAACATCTAGGGCTAGTCGAAATCAAACAAAGCACCCATTTGGATGTTCCCGATGTCTATATTACGGCTCAACAGGCAACCCAAGTTTTCTATCTACCGTGGGCCTGCCAAAGTGATCCAAATCTCAAAGGTTGGGATGTCGTTTATGAAGTGCCGCCACATGTTAGACCACCTCCCCCCAATGAAGAGGATTATGAACCTCACATTAACCCAGACACATATGAAGGAGAATTCTTCCAAGAAACACGTCTTTCCAAAAAACGTCTCAGGAACCGCTCTACTTCACCTCAGAACATTGAAGTAGACAGCGGCAGTGAATCCGAGCCTGAACCGGAACAAGAAGAGCCGAAACAAGAAGAGGTTACTGCTGCGGAAGACCTGTCAATGCTTGACCGATTACGTACAGGAGGCCTTCCACATGTTGATGCATTTATTGATGATGATGATGAGCACGTCATTACTGATAGTGATGATGATGATGCATTTATTGACCCCGAAGCATATATAGACGATGATGATGCATTTATTAATGATGACGATGAAGATTAATATTATAGTTCATGTCAGGTATTCAATTATTATTATGTACATATATATTATTAATTGGTTCATGTTAGGTATTCAATTTTTTATTATGTTCATGATGATGATACACTTAAATTATATTCATGTCAGGTATTCATTTTTTTAATGTTGTACTAACTTCGTTTACTCTTTGTCATTGCAGGTGTTGACAGATGGTGGGCGCGGGTCGAGAGCGCTCCGAGGCTCCTTCCTCGGCGCGTGGTGGGAGGGGTACTTCCATCCCACCCACCACCTCCGGAGAGCGCTGGATCTCAGTATGCAGACACCGGCGGGCGCTTCTTCTTCGACCGGGAGAGGTCGGGGGGGGGGGGAAGAAGGTTGGTAGAGGTGGACGTGGCGGCGGGAGAGGTAGGAAGGCTGCTACTATGCCTTCCTCGCCGCCACCCCCAGCTGATTCACCCGACCACAGGAGTGCTCCGTCTGAGATGGAGCAGCCTGAGGTGCAGCCGTGTCGGACTCCGGTCCACGAGCCTCAGGCCGACGAGCCTACGACAGACGAGGCTACGACAGACGCGCCTACGGCCGACGAGCCTGGGGCCGACGAGCGTCGGGCCGCCGAGCCTTCGTCCCACGAGACTGGGGATCACGCTGAGTCGCAGCAGAACCCAGGTGCGGGCTCGTCGAGTGGCCATGCTGAGGGTGGCTATAGTTCTGATAGCTATAGCGAGAGTGAGTGGGTTGAGGGGCGCAAAGTCTACCAGCGTGGTGGTACAAAGCTCCCGCCCACCCCGGCGACCCCCGACCAGAGGTGGTTGATTGCGCCGCAGGGGGAGAAGTAAGTGCATTTACTCTTTTTTAACCTTTTGTCTTCACGTTTCTTCGAATATCTAATGCGTTGGCCTTGTCATACTGCAGGTCTTGGACACACGGGCCTGGTTGCCGCAAGCCCAATAGTGTCCTTGGCGTGATTTGTCGCCAGAGCTTCCCGGGGTGGGTCACGTTGCCCGGTGAGGGCCGGGTTCTAGAGCTAGGAATGACCTGGGAGCACTACTTGGCTGCCCCGGCCCCACCGGGGCATAGGATCGGCGATGTCGAGTGCCACACGGTCGCCGACATTGTGATCCAGATGTTTTGGGTAATTTCTCCTTTGCCGTCTACGTTGTGTTTTCTTCTTTGATTGGCAACCCTAGTGGTTATACTAATCCGTGTTTTCTTGTTTGATTGCAGACCTTCTACAGGTGTGCTGAGGGACAGGAGGAGGCCGCGGCTCGGGTTATCGGCAACGAGTGCAGGCGCCTACTTCAAAACTTTCGGCACGAGGCTCGGACGCAGGCTATTCGAGACTACTACGCCTCGACTGGTATTCGGAGGAAAAAAGAGAAGTGCCGCCTCAACTATCTGAGTAAGGAGAAGTACATGAAGGTAATTACCTATTCTTAAGGCCTTGTACTTAGTTCCTTGATTTGATTCGTATGCGTAGCGCTCAAATTTCTCTTGCTTAACTTAGGTGCCGCCGAGATGGTGTGCGGATAGGATGTACTGTTGGGAGGCGTTGGTGGATGAGTGGTGCACTCCCCAATGGCGCAACGTCCACGACGGTGCAAAGGAGAAGCGTGCCCAAATGAAAGGTGTCCCACACCATCTAGGCAGCGTCAACCTACGTGGGTTCGGGGAAAACTGGGTATGTGGTTTGCTTCATGATTCATGCAAATTCATTCTTCATGCTAGCTTGAGCCCTTAACTAATACTCTGTTCCTCTCTTTTAGGAGTGGCACAACAAGGCTCCAGTGCCAGAGCTGTTCGACCTCTATGCCATGTCCAATACTGCCTCGTACAAGAAGGCCAAGGCATTCTCTGAGTCTGACCTCGATGATCCAGAGAAATTCAGCAACCGCGCCTCCCACAACAAGCTTGTGAGGTACAGAGACGAGGGGAAGGCGAGGAAAGGGCCGGAGTTTAACCCGAGCCAGCAACCTCTTGATCCAGAGCTGGTGATGATATCTGGTGGCGGGAGGCACCATGGCTTGTTAGCCATTGGGGATGGACTGATACGTTGTACTAGCACTCTCCCGCAGATCAAGAAGCGCCAGACCAGCTCCGATCCTGAGATAAGGCCTCGTGCACGGCCAATGGAGCTCGAATTCCAGGTTAGTTATACGGACTCAGATACCTTTCCTCCATTACATTGTGTGTGCGGCCGTCGATGATTACAATGCTAACGAGTGGTGTTGCAGGCTGCTATTGAGGCAGAGAGAGCGAAGACCCAGGCTGCTCTTGAGGAAGCAGAAGCGAGGACCCAGGCGCTTCTAGAGGAAGAGAGACGGCAGGCGGCGGCGAGGGAGAGGGAGGCGGAGGAGAGGACGGCTAAGCTATTGGAGGAGGAGAGGAACCGGAACGAGGCGGGTCAACGGGCCCTATACGAGCTCTTCGTGGTAAGTTTCTTCTGCATATTAGCCAAATCATGCACGTAATGTTCCTTCCTTTCATTACTAACTAATATGACTGACTCGAGAAAACCAAATGTGCAGAGCATGTGCGAAAAGAATGGCACGACCCCTCCGCCGATGCCAGTCATTGCTCCGGCGGGCACGGTGAGTTTCATTTGAATGGTCATT